>OY728126.1:2085405116-2095405116 GCA_963277665.1 Viscum album | reverse complement strand
AACTGATCGGTGAGACCAATCTGTCAGACCGATCGGTGAGACCGATCTGTCAGACAGATCTGTGACAGCGATCTGTCAGACCGATCCGTGAAACCGATCTGTCACACCGATCTGTAAAACCGATGAGTCACCCCGATCTGTCAGACCGATCGGTGAGACCGATCTGTCAGACCGATCGGTGAGACCGATCTGTTACTGTTCATAAAACTAGAAACACTGTTCACAGAACTGGAAAATTAGCAATGTGTTGGGAATAAGTCCCCTTGGCCTCTCGGAACACCTCAAACACCACATTTTCACAAAGTAATGGACCAGGGAGGTCCGGGCCATTACATTAGATACCTCTCAAAACATTCTCGTCCTCGAGAATTAAAAACCAACCAAGAAGAAAAGAGGGGTCCGAACAACCACCCCATAAGATACCTCTCAGGGGAAAACCACCATGAGTTGTTGAAAAGCTGGAACAAAACTACGACATCCGAGACTATGGAAACAAACAATCCATAACCAAACAATTCAAACATAACATCACATCAAAGGTACATAAATAAAACATGAAAGGTCTAACCATAAAGGAGACATCATTACATGAAAAGAGTTAAACATTAAACAACTCTGGGTACTGAGCACGTATCTGTGACTCACGCTCCCAGGTACTCTCCTCCATGCCACCGTGTCGCCACAAGACACGAACTAAGGGGATAGAACGCCCACGCAACACTTTCTCCTTGCGGTCTTGGATCTCCACAGGTCGCTCCTCGAAGGTTGTATCATCATCAATATCAATCTCTCCCCAATCGATAACACGAGATTCATTAGGAAGATAACGACAGAGCTGTGATACAAGGAAAACATCATGTATTCGACTCATCTGAGGGGGAAGTGCTACTCGATACGCCACAGCTCCAACACGAGCTAACACCTCGAAAGGCCCAACAAACCGGGGAGAATGCTTACTTCCACGACCAAACCTTCGCTGCCCACGACGGAGAGTCACCTTTAGAAACACATGACCCCCAAAATTAAACCCTAACGGTCTCCTTCTTTGATCAGCATATGATTTCTGACGATCCTGTGCTGTCTTCATCCTCTCACGAATCACCTGAACCATCTCTATTGTATTCTGCACTTGTTCTAGTCCGAGAATTGCTGACTCTCCGACCCCAGTCCAGCACAACGGAGAATGGAATGGCCGGCCATACAAGGCTTCAAATGGTTCCATACCGATGGTAGAGTGAAAACTATTATTGTAAGCGAACTCTACCAAGGGTAAGTGCTTCACCCATGAACCTCCAAAATCAAGAACACAAGAGCGCAGCATGTCTTCAAGAGTCTGGATAGTTCGCTCTGTCTGACCATCCGTTTGAGGATGAAAAGCAGTTTTAAGGCAGATTTGAGAGCCAAAAGCATGCTAGAGACCTCTCCACACCCTTGAGGTAAAACGAGGATCTCGATCAGAAATGATTGTCTTAGGAACTCCGTGAAGCCTCACCACCTCATCCAGATACTGCCTTGACAAAACCTCCACTGAGCTCGACTCCTTGATTGCTATGAAGTGGGCCGATTTAGTTAAACGATCCACTACCACCCATATAGCATCATGTCCTCCCGGAGCTCGAGGTAAACCTGTAACAAAGTCCATTGAGATGTCCTCCCACTTCCACTGAGGAATCTCTATGTGTTGGAGGAGACCACCAGGAACACGGTGTTCGGCCTTCACCTTCTGGCAGACTAAACATCGAGACACACACTCTGCAACCATACCTTTCAGCCCAGGCCACCAGAACTGAATCCTTAAGGATCGGTACATCTTCGTCACACCAGGATGTACTGCTATGGGTGAACTATGGAACTCTCGGAGAACCATCTCGTGCATCGCCAAGGGAACAAAAAGCCTTCCATGATACAACACTCGGTGTTGTTTATCCTCCGACCAACCATCAGGGGCCTCACCACATACAACTTTGTCTCTCCAAAATTCCACCTCTAGGTCACCCAACTGAGACTCTTCCACCTTCTGCATCAGGGATGACTGCACCTTCATCTGGAAAAGACAACCTCTACCCCCAACTTCTTCCATATCAAGATGCAAAGATGATAGCTCTTCCATCACTCTCTAAGAATCACCAGATTCATGCACAACATCATTACGTGACTTTCGGCTTAGTGCATCAGCTACAACGTTCCCTTTTCCAGGTGTATATGATATTTCAAAGTCGTATTCCTGCAAGAACTCCATCCACTGACGCTGCCTCAAGTTCAAGTCACATTGGGAGAAAACATACCTCAAACTCTTATGATTGGTGAAAACAACAAAGTGCTCACCAATTAGGTAATGTCCCCACAACTTCAGAGAAAACACCACAGCTGCCAACTCAAGATCATGGGTGGCATAGTTGCATTCATGGGGATGCAATTGTCGGGACCCATAAGAAACAACTGACCTTTGCTGCATGAGAACACAGCCTAGCCCCAGATGTTAAGCATCACAGAAAACATCAAACTGGACTCCCTCCGCTGGAAGCCAAAGGAATGGAGCACTTACCAACTTCTCCTTTAGAAATTCGAAAGATGACTGACACTGATCAGTCCATATGAACGCTTGATCCTTCTTGGTCAAAGCTGTCAGAGGAGTCGCAACTCGGGAGAAATTGGCTACAAACCTCCTATAATAGCCTGCGAGACCAAGGAAACTTCGCACCTCTGACACGGTCTTGGGGGCTACCCATGACACCACTGCTTCTATCTTCGAAGGATCCACAGCTACTCCCTGTTGGGACACAACATGCCCCATGAAACGAACTTCTCGATCCCAAAACTCACACTTGGACAACATCCCAAACAACTGATGTTGGCGAAGAACTCCAAAAATGGCTCGTAGATGCTCGGCATGTTCCTCTTCAGATGTGGAGTACTCAAGGATGTCGTCGATGAAAACCACAACAAACTTGTCCAGGAATTCACGGAACACAGCATTCATCAACCCCATGAAAATAGCTGGAGCATTCGTCATGCTGAATGGCATTACAACAAACTCATAATGCCCATGATGGCAAAAGAATGCAGTCTTCGGGATATCCTCATCCTTTACACGCATTTGATGATATCCTGACCGCAAGTCGATCTTTGAGAACCAACTTGCACCCTTCAGTTGATCAAATAGGTCATCAATCTGCGGAAGAGGATAACAGTTCTTTATTGTCACTTTGTTTAAGCGACGATAATTGACACACAACCATAAACTGTCGTCGGCCTTCTTCACGAACAAGACTGGTGCACCCCATGGAGACACACTTGGCCGAACAAAACCGCACTTCAACAGACCATCAAGCTGAATACGTAGCTCTCGTAATTCAGAAGGGGCCATTCTATATGGAGACATAGAGATAGGAGACGCTCCTGGCTGTAGCTCGATCCCAAACTCGATCTCTCGTCGAGGGGGCAAGGATACAACCTCTTCTGGAAGGACGTCAGGGTATTCGTCCACGACCCTAGGAAACACCAACTGTTGAACCTCTGATGAACTCATCATCATCCCATCCATCATGGATGATAAGGATGAAACTCATCTATGACTCATCCGAGGATCTCTCTCACAAAAAAACACTACTTCCTCTCCATCTTCATCAATGAAAACGACTTTCTTCCTGTAGCAATCCACAATAGCCTGCACCGAATACAACCAATCCATACCGAGGATGACATCATATGGTTGTATTCATAAACATAAGAAATCTCCCCAAGAGCGGTGCTGCCCCAACACTATCTCACAGTCTCTACATACATCAAGCAAGCTAGCTCGACCTCCAACTGGCGTAGTCAACGCCAAGGGCACTGGAAGCCTCTCTACCTAAAGTCCCAAAGCATGGACAAGGGTAAGGGATATAAAGGAGTGTGTTGCTCCTGAATCAAACAAGGAATACACCACGGTAGAAAACAAGCAAAGGGTACCTCGGACGATGTCTGGCTCGCTTGGAGCTGGCAATGCTAGAGCATGAAGCTGACCACAACCACCTCCACGGCCTCTCTGACCCTGATGACGACCACCACCACGGACGCGCTCTTCTCTCTGAGGACGAGGAGCGTCATGGGGCTGTCCTATGCCTGCTCCATCTACCCTCTGGTGATCTAAAGCTGGTGCAACCTGCTACTGCTGCCTCGGCTGGAACTGCCTCAACGGAGGAACCTGGAGTGGAGCGCCTAGTGCACGATGACTGCTCTGAAAAGACGGGCACTCCCGCTGCTGATGACCACGACCACCACAAGAAAAACAAGCGCCTGATCCCTTGGCATAGGCCGGAGACTTGCTGCCTCCAGAGAAACGAGATGGGAAGGGATGGGACCTACCCCCAGGTGAACGGAAACTCTTCTGTCCTAAAAACCGGGAACCCCGGACCACAGCTCTGCTTCGTGAGGAATCATGACGATTCCCCTCTTGTGACGATCCGGTCCTGGTCAAAGTCCTCTCAACAACCTTTGCCCTCGCCAGCACCTCAAGATATATCTTCAGCATAAATGGGGTGACATGGCGCTGGATCTCTGGATGCAAAGCCTCCTCAAAATGCCTCGCCCTAGCCTCATCATCTGGTAACAGGTCTGAAGCATATCGTAGAAGGTTCCTGAAACAGATTCCAAACTCTCGAACACTGGAGCTCCCCTGTCGAAGGGTAAGAAGCTCCTGGCGACTGGACACCTTCGTAGTCGACGAAAGAAACTCGACTCTAAACCTGTCTCGAAACTCCTCCCATGAGATTGCAGACTCCTCACGATCACCGAGGAACAAGAACCACCACTGCCTCGCTGCTCCACGCAGCATCGTCACAACCAAGGACACCCAGTGTTCCTTCCGAGCACGAATCGAACTGAAGCCTATTTCGATCTCCTCCAACCAGTCTTCTGTGACTGCATCTGAAACGGATCCCTCATACTTCTGTAGACTCTGGTGCTGAAACTCTCGAAGTGTCTTTCTCCAAGTGTCATCGTCATCAACCTCTACCCGGTGGCGATCTGCTGGAACAGCCTGCTGGGAACCTTCTGCGCAAACCTGAAGAGGACGTCGACCTGGATCCATACCTGTAAAATAACAACCGTTAGAGCTCCTAAGCCTGGAATATGGAAGACTCAACATTAATTAATTAATTATTTTGTTTCATTAATTTTAGGTTACCTATCCCAAGGTCTACCCATTCAAACACAAGCTCAATGAATAATGATGCATGATCCTTTCCTAGGTCTCTACCTTGCAATCGGTATCACTTGTTTAGTAGCCATTGTAAACATAAAGGTCCGTGCAACAGATCATAGGGGGCCCTAAACGCCTATTTCTCTGCCGGTCTCCAGTGTTTACCCTACTTTCTAAACAAGAATAACACCGTTGCCCTACCATCCCATGCATCCTCACCTGTGCCTAACTCCAAACTCCATCCTATCCCTCAACCAGACCTCTGATACCTCTCTGTCACAACCCCCTCCCAACATAGTGTACCCCTCCTGGGCCGACAATGTGAGAAGGGAGATAATGACCCCCGAGTCCCGACTCCAGAAGGCCCCGGGTTGGCGACTAGCACCGAGGGTATAATACACACACAAATGTGAGACATTTCCCTCTAAGAGAACACATGCAGAAGAGAGAGATAGAATAGAATCCAACCAACTCCAACTCATAACTGAAATATAAAAGAAACCCAAGTACATATATGAAATGTCATGAAAAAGTACTACAACTGAAAGGGAAAACTAAAAGTGCCCAAAAGAAAGTAAAACGGCAGCGACCACAAGCCCAAACAGCTCCTCCTCCAACCGCAAGCTAGTAGTAACCAGCTTGATCTCCAACCTGCTCCAAGTGACCTGAAAAACAGTTTATATGTACATAGGGTGAGTATAACAGTATACTCAGTAGGATCCTCCTCAAGCCTCTCGTGTAAAAGTAAAGAAAGCATGCTAAAGCCCAGTGAACAACAAGTGAAACTAACTCGTTACCTAAACAGGAATACTAAGTTCCCAAACTCACCATGGCTACTCTCACCAAGTAACGCATACAAGAATATAGCATATAGTAAAGAATATCAGGGGTACCCCACTACTACTTCCCCACTGGTTTTCCGCTTTGCCCCAACGACATACGTCCTGTGCATCTCTCTCCAAAGGCTTGCCCGCAGACACCTGGGCTAAGCTCCACAACCTGCACCACGTGCACCACAAAGGCTTGCCCGCAGACACCTGGGCTAAGCACCACACCATCCTCACAACCAAAGTAACCAGGTAGTTTCCGGGAGCCACCATAGATCGTATAACGTGTATCATACGTCGAGTATTATACCTCGAGCCATCACAACCCATACGCCGAGTAAGGATCCTCAAGCCATCACAGCCTATACACGTTACACCTATAGTAGTCCATAGGATACTATATCCATAATATATGTGTGTGAAATAACCACAAGCCATTACAACCCTCTACACACATATATGGGTAAAACTAACCACTGTGCCTTCCAGCACAAAGATCTACCAAGAGAAGAGAGCGGGGCCAAAGGGGGTAGTCAGCCATTCAACCTCCCATCAAAATGTTGGGGAAAACACCTCCCCAGGGCTCAGAATCCCCGGGGTGTCAGTTGCCCTTACCGATAGGGTGGAGTAGCGTATAGAAACACAAAAAGTACAGAATATATATAACTCACAACCACACTATGGGCATTACCTAGTCATAGGAACAACTGCAGATAACGTCTCTCAGACTCCAGGCTGCTACTTCAAAGACTAGGCATCCTATAAGCACACAACCATTTGAAGAGCTTTATTAGATTACTCCATTCTCATTTTATCAGTTCTACTGTACGTTAGTTAATTCTTTAAACATTAATTAACCATGAACAATTTACCACATTAAACTAAATTGGCATCACATTCAAGAACTGCTCCTTTTAGGATTCACATCACTATTAAATTCTAGTTTTTCCATCCCTGTGGATTATCACCATTTAAACAAACTTTCATTATTGAATTACCTTCCCCATATTCCCAGGTATTCTAGAAAAAGCATCCTATGCTACTAAACACAAAGGGATCAATACGGTGAGTAGATATACTACCCATCAAGTCTTTTCCGCCTATAGCAAGAGCATAGACCCATCCTCCATCGAGAGGCTAAACATGGAAAGCACGTGGCATACCCCGCGTGGCTTCGCCTCCTTCGGAAACAGGGTAAGCAAAACTAGCTGCCTTGAGCAGTGGGGAAAAGTAAAGCAGATAAACAACCAAACCAAACCACCAACATCAAACCATCACATTCATCTCATACCATCATCCTTGGTGTCCTCCCCGACACCCACATCCATAAACTGATGCATCTTGCCACACTAGGCGTCATCCGCTGCCACAACCACAAGTACACATGCCTCCACATATCACAACAGCCATCTAGGCTCACATCAAATCACAAGCAGCAGGAAATCAAAGATCACAAAATGGTCTCTCGGCCCTTTAACAAGGCATTCAGCCTTCATACAAGATGAGCACTCAGAGCTCCAAACCACAAGGCATTCTGCCTTACAAGCAAGAGGGTAACTCAGAGCCCTTTTGAAATTATCGAACTAATAGTTCTTTAATCCATCTTGAATTAACAGATTCATTAACATGCCTCTTTATCATTAGCCAATTATTTAACAAATAATTACGGATTTACGTTCTTTATCAATTTCCATCATGAACGAGCATCAAATTAAAGAAAATCATAGATATCACTCTATCTAGGAAAACATGAGGCAAACCGTTATCACGGTACAAAGTAAAAACATGCGATCAACCAATTTTTTAAATCCAGTTCAAGTATTTAATTAGGTCAATTTCATTGTGATCCAAAGGACTAAATCATGCTAATTCTACGATTGCACATACACAATTAGAGAAGCCATGAATCCCCTACCTCGAAGAGTTCTTGACGTCCATTATCCACACAACGGGTCACGGTCCTCTTCTCCTCACGACAGCTACATCCACCAGAGGATGCCACGGTATGACAGTACCTACCAACCCCAAGAAAACCCATTAGAACCATGGAGATTACATGCTAATATGGAAGGAAGAACAAGAGAAGGTGATCCCCGAAGGAACGATGATAAAACACACCTTATATAGAAGAATGATGGACACAGCTTGGTTGCATCAACAGACCGGAACTGATCTGAGTAACGTTTGATTGTGAAACTCCTACGAGAATGATTGCAAGGTTCTAGCATCTCATAGATGAGAACCAGGAGGAAGAACAAAGAAGAATGATATCTCATTCCCTTTAAAAAAAATTAGAGAGGCGACGGTTTAAGATCTGATTTATTCTCCATTAAAAACGGATCGCATTAACCCATGCGGCTTGACCAAGTAAAAACATCCCGTCCTTTGGAATAATTAATATAGAATTTATTGCCTTTGAATCTGTCTTAAAGTCCTTAAAATAAGGTTTTAAAAGTATTTTATGTCAAAGAAAACGTCAAAAGGGGCAAAACTGTAGGAGTCTGGAAACACTGTTCACCCACCGTTACTGTACATGAAACCGATCTGTGAAACCGATCTGTGAAACCGATCTGTGAAACCGATCTGTGAAACCGATCTGTCACACCGATCTGTGAAACCGATCTGTCAAACCGATCTGTGAAACCGATCTGTCACACCGATCTGTGAAACCGATCTGTCACACCGATCTGTGAAACCGATCTGTCACACTGATCTGTGAAACCGATCTGTCACACCGATCTGTGACACGGATCTGTCACACCGATCTGTGAAACAGATCTGTCACACCGATCTGTGAAACCGATCTGTCACACCGATCTGTGAAACTGATCGGTGAGACCGATCTGTCAGACCGATCGGTGAGACCGATCTGTCACACTGATCTGTCGGACTGATCAGTGAGACCGATCTGTCACACCGATATGTGAAACCGATCTGTCACACCGATCTGTGAAACTGATCTGTGAGACCGATCTGTCAGACCGATCTATGAAACCGATCTGTCACACCGATCTGTGAAACTCATCGGTGATACCGATCTGTCAGACCGATCGGTGAGACCAATCTGTCAGACCGATCGGTGAGACCGATCTGTCAGACCGATCTGTGAAATCGATCTGTCAGACCGATCTGTGAAACCGATCTGTCAGACCGATTGGTGAGACCGATCTGTCAGACCGATCGCTGAGACCGATCTGTTACTGTTCATAAAATTGGAAACACTGTTCACAGAACTGGAAAATTTGCAAAGTGTTGGGAATAAGTCCCCTTGGCCTCCCGGAACACCTCCAACACCACATTTTCACAATGTAATGGACCAGGGAGGTCCGGGCCATTACATTTATATTTTATGTTTTCTTTATATGGGTTTTATGGTAATATTTGGGTTACAAAAGGGTAAGTAATGATATTTTATTCAGTGGAGATTTTTTACTACTTCCTAAAGGTGAAAGGTATTACTTTGATAAAGTGTACATGGTTTACATATTACTTTGAAAAACTAATAGTTATCATTCTTTGTGTATCCCTTGCTGAGCTTTTTATGCTCACCCCAAGTTTTTTTGAAATGTTTTTATAGGAATTAATGTGGAATAGGGTCAAGGATGGAATCAAGGGAAAGTCATGCTATCTAATTCATGGAACTAGACATGTTTCTTTTTAAGAGCTTTTATTTTATGGAAATTTAGTAGAAGTGTCTACTTTGTAATCTTTTGAGATGTAATAGTTATATCATATTTCTCTAAAACACTAAACCTGAAAATATCCTCAATGTTAATTATTCATTTAATTAAATATTAAGTAAGGTTTAAGGTCGGGGCCTTATTGTTGGTATCAGAGGTCGGTTTTGATAACATTAGAGGTTAGGGTATTCTCTAAGCATAACTGACATTACCATAATGGTTAGGATTTCAGAACGAGTCCTAGTTTTAGATAAAGTGAATGAGTAAGTATATCTTAGTGTTTATCTTCCTCATTAGTACATGATGATTTTGTTGATATACGCACACTACCATTTTTTTAGTAAATTGATGGATCAAGAAGCCAACAAAGTGACAATGGGTTTGATGGAAACTGTGGTGGTTCTCTGATTAAGAGACTGGATGAAATGGGGGATTCAATGAGGAATCTCGTGGTTGTGCTAAACCAACTATCAAGGATTCATGATCAACCACTTGAACCTTGGTGAGTTCTCTAATGCATCATGTACAAGATGACCAACTCGATGTGTAATTTCAGGTAATAATTATAAAGGTAACCATTAGTGTTTATATGATCCTTACTTTTTAGGTAATTATGGGGTACTCTATGATATGATGGAAAATGAAAGGCATGATATAAACTTGAGGTTAAAATATGTTATGATCATTTTTGAAGATTTTATCTCATTTTGGGGAGTTTATTAAGAATTATGTAGTTTTGGAAAAAGGACAACACATTGACCGTGTGACAACCCGTCACGTTGGATAATGCTGTGGGAATCGAACCCACAACCAAAGTGCAACTGGTATTTATCACCTACCACTGGACTACGTGAAGTCCCTAGTTAGTTTGACTGATTATTTTTAGTTAGATGATTTTATGAATTAAGAGTAAGTTTATTTTGGGTTATCTAGGGAAATTAATTAACCTATCATGGAGGATATGTGATTAGGTTAATTACTTTTCAATACAAGACTTTAAGAGCAACTGATGTTGTTTGGAGATAAATGTTACGATTTAACTTGGAAGACTATGTGACTAAATCCTTCAAATATTTGGGTTTCAATCATAGTTTGGTTTAATTTTATTAATTTTATGGACAAATTTTTTATCGAATGGTCCTCGTTGAACATTGGGTTTTGTTGGACAAATTTTGGAGATTAAGAATTGATTTTCTTTTTATAAAGGGTTATCTTTTTATAGATTATCTGATCTTGTACTAACCTTTTTGGTTTTTTTTGGTTAAAGTATAAAGACATGGGAAGTATATAGTTATCTTTTGCGGATTAGGTGATTCTCTAGAAGTTGATTATAGTACTCTTAATATGAACAAGTCTTCCTAAATACTCATCTTTTGGAGAAAATATGAGTTTTTGAAAGAAATCTAGTAAAAGATGAAAGTCAACATGACAAGTAAGTATGTTTACTTATGTTTTAGTTAAGCTCATAAATAAATTCCTCAATAAAAAGTAACTTAAAACAAAAATTTTGCCTATTAACTTTTACTACTCGGGAATCGAATACCATTTAACCCACCACAAGTTTGTGATTTTCTTGTGGTTACCTTTCTCCTAAACATGTTTTCTATCACTCTCCATCAGAACATGAACCTATGTTTTCTCCTCCATGTACATGTTTTCCTACATGGAATCCTAGCGTGGGTTAACTCAGGTGACCTCTGTACTTCTCTTTCTTTCTTTTAAAGTGATTGTTTTACCGACTCTTTTTCTGACGTGGGACTTTCAATCAAGTTTCTGTGCCCAATTTTAATATTGTGAGGACGCAATTCCAAAAATGGGGGAAGGGTGTAACACCCCAGGTAAATAAAGAATATGACATTTTTATATTTATCCCTTTTTTTGAATAAAATTTTAATATTAATTTAAAGGGAACGCTATGCTTGATGGCTTACCCAATACGAAACAATGAGTTCCTTTGAAATCTTACATTGCATTCTAATAATAAAATAAAATTATTTTAAATGTTAGTTAACACGTAGCTGTTGTATTGGCAGGAATGAATAGAAATAACTAAAATATGATTATATATGTTTGTTAAATGTTTTTACATTTATCCACTAAAGGATAAAGGCTTAAAATTCGAAAAGAATTCAATTTTAGCCATATATACTGTAATTTTCACTAAAGGTCCACTTATCAACTTTTGATGGAGAACCGTCATTAAATATAGTTTTGGTCACTCTTATACATTCTATTGGACCGAATAAAACTCTTCTTTAGAATCGGGGCATCAAAAGTAACTTTTTGTATCTTTTTGGTATTTTTCCGATAAAGATAAATTTTTAATGAATAGTGAAAAATGTTGTATTTTAATTCAAAGCCTCTATTTAATCTAATTTATTTATATGATTAGATTATATTTTTAATTGGTTTCAAAGTGAAACTATAATATATTTTAACCATTTAATCCAATATTGGTCATTGGAATTAATTTCATATTGAAATTGGACTTAAACTAGTGTCAATCTTTTGATACTTATTGTTTCAGAAAAACACACTATTTGCTCTGACAATGGGAATTAATTTTTAAATTAATTAATGTAACTTATACATTTGTAATTTTGTAAAATAGACACCATTTTTGAATTCGGAATATCAAAAATAGCCTAGGGTAAATATTTGGTAATTTTCTGAAAAACTTCAATTTTTGATGAATAGTGAAACCACTAAGTTGTAGTTAAAGAAACTGATTTTTCATTTAAATGAAACTTTACCACTTTTGTGATTTGAATTTCAAAAATCCGACATACATGGTTGTCATTAATAAGTAAAATGTGGTTCAATGGGATTAAAATAATTTTTTGGTGAATAGTAACTTTTAAGTTTATTAATCGCGATTAGAGGTAATTAGTGTAATTTAAGGTAAAAATAATGTTTTAATAATATGAAATGACCTAGAAACATGTCCTACCCTCATTGTATGTGTCATGTCCGACCAATAAAATCCATGGGTCAACATGGGGACCCCATGGAGCCACTTTGGAAGGAAAATGACATTAATACCTTTTTTATTTAATGTTAAAATTAAAATGTCACAAACATGTGTTGTTTTACTAAAACAATTTTTATATGGGGTTATACAAGTCATATTTTTGACTATAAATATTCTTTGGAAATATAAAAAGATTTTCTACATCATAGTAGTTTTTTTTATAATTTTTAGACATTAACTAAATTAAATTATTTATGAGACCATGATGATGCAGCGATTACCTCATTATTTAAGGATTTAAATAAAATGGAAAGATAATGTAAAATCAAAGACCTATACATGTCCAAAACCTATTGGATGAGTGTATTTATAACCCTTATCACTTTATCCTCGAAAAAAATTAATGTGGGACCTTTAAAATCCGAAACTCATTCTAAAATAAAGTAACATTTCTTTACTTTCCAAGAGTTCCCCTCCTCTTCTCTTATAAAAGGCCCCCACCACTATCACCATACCCACACCTCTCAAGCCTTTGGATCAGACAATATCTTCCCATTTTGTCTCTACACATCCCTATATTACTCCTATAAGCCTCACTTTGGGCATAAGTCTTCCCAAGGAAGCCTTTGAGCTCAAATCAAAAAGAGTGACCCGATTTTAAGGTAATGTCTTCATTTGTGTTCTTTTGTTTTATTTTGCTTCTCCAAACCCCTAAACTCTTTTTATTCAATTCTTTTGTAACAACTCGAGTATATTAAATATACTAGGATGTTTTTATAAGATGAATTCGAGCTACACTTACACACATCTACATCTAATGGTTAAAGAACATACTTTTTCTGTGGATGGAAAATTTCTGTCTCACGAAATGATGATTGTTCAACACTCATATAACACTTTCAAAGGTGTCCATTAGGATGTAACTATATTTATATATGATATATAATATGTTTATGTTTTACTTAATCTTCTGTATTTTTCTTTTGTGGAATACCTTTATGGTTTCCATTGTGGCTAAACACGATAATTTCATTTTAGGGAGTGCGGACTACCGCCCCCTCAAAGTTATTTGATTCGTTAATGCCATATGTGTGATTTATAAAGGATTGATTTAAAGTTATTATATATGATTTATGTTACATATAAATGATGAATATAATTATGGAATTAAAATATAAATACCTATCATTTGGTTTTAATTCCATTAATATGACATAGAAATGAAAGTAGCGTTCATGCGTACGTATGGCTTACCGTCTCCATGAACGGTGCATTTCATTTATTACCTCTAAATGATTATATAATATTATAAATAAATGTATATTCTGGATATATATGATATATATTATATCTAAATCATGAATATCATTCTGGATATAATGAACCTTTGACCACACGAACAACATGTAATTGTAAGAAGTCCACATTCGACTTAAGAACCAAATATCGACAAAACAAACATTATTAACATAAATGATTACATAATGTTTATAACATGTAAATAAGTGATATAAAAGGAATAATGAACTTGAAAAAGGTTGTTAAGCAAGTGGATGTTAACTCAAGTTTATTATTAAGGACGTTAAAGAATGATCGAGTCAAGTCGGACCCAAGGTAAGGGATCCAACCTCTCTCTTTCTTTTTAATTACTCTCTTTTATGTCATTTCTTTTAAACCCATATTTCTTATGTTTGGGGATGTTATTTTATATTCCTCATACTTTAATTTTTTATGTTTATATTATGGGAGACCCTATTTGATATCATAAATCCATTATTGGATGTTTATAGTGGCGCCGTTAGGCTGCCGAGTTTTCGTAAGGGATTTTTCATCTCACTATTATTCCCGTGACATTTATGCTACGTTTGCCACTATTTCCTTTGAGTGGCATATGTACTGCCCATTATTATACACTTTTTGTAGTATAATTTCATTTATGGGTATTTACATCTTCATTCTATTACCCTTCTTCCATGGGGTGTACTTTTTGAAAGTTACCCAACTCAGTAAGGGGACCTTTAACCCTCCTTTTTTTTAAAAGACTTATTTTGTTATGTCTTTTAATTCACATACTATTATGTTCGGATATGTACTTATATATTCTTATTTATGTAAATTTTATGTTCAAGTGATGATATCCCCTTTATCTCCCTCATAAACCCTTTTTGTAAAATTTTATGTGACGCCGTTAGGCTGTCGAATTTTACCATGGGAACTTCTTAACCCAATTTCGATTTCTTTGGGTTCAACATGTAGTTATTGAATATGTCATCCTTTGAATATGTGTTAATGACATTTGATTGTTTTAAACTTAATATCCAATTATATTGGGTGTATTTATATTTTTCACACATAATTATGGGATTGATTTATCCTTAATTTAAGGATACCTTCTTTATAATGTATTTCATCTCATTTTACATTTCTTTTGAGACTTAATTGTTGTTATGCACCAATTCACACTTATATGGTGTGTATACTGTCCTTTGACATATTATATCATGAATCCCTTTATTCTCATGATATTATAATGTTCAGATTAAATGTTATTCCGCAGTTATTTGTATTCAAGAGTCTCTCATTTTGTTAAAAACTCTTTAACAAAAATATCATTTTAAATGTTTTAAAGATTTATTATTCTAAATCATTATATTTAATGTCCATGTTTTCAAAATGGTTTTCAGTATTTATTTATATGGACATTAATGTTTTAAAATTATAATTCCAATAAAATCTTCAAATTGGTATGGGCCGCTTCGATTAAAAATTCTCTTTTAAATGATTTTTGAAAATGGATTGATTAATTCAATATCATGGAATTACTTATTTTGATTGAAAATGAAATTTTGTTATTGAAATGTTTATATTTTCAATATTTTATGTGTAATGATGGTACTTGGTCATTTTACGGGTGGTTACATGATAAACCCTATGACGAGTGGTGCCGTGAATACCAGGACAGGTGGTTACGTTATAACCTCCAATGCATTGGGTATGGAAGTCGGCCGTATGGCTATCCATTAAGTATGTGTGGAAGTCAACCGTATGGTTATTCCATTTAAATATGCTTATGTCCCAAGTTACCTTTATATGTTATGATTTCTTTATATGGATTTTATGGTAATCTTTTGGTTACAAAAGGGTAAGTAATGATATTTTATTCAGTGAAGAGTTTTTACTACTTCCTAAAGGTGAAAGGTATTACTTTGATAAAGTAAACATGGTTTACTTGTTTCTTTGAAAAACTAATAGTTTTCAGTCTTTGTGTATCCCTTGCTGAGCTTTTTATACTCACCCCATGTTTTTTTGAAATGTTTTTCACATGACTTAATGTGGAATAGGGTCAAGGATAGGATCAAGGGAACTTCATGTTATCTAATACATGGAACTAGACATGTTTCTTTTGAAGGGTTTTTATTTTATGGAAATTTAGTATAAGTATCTACTTTTTAATCTTTTGAGATGTAATTGTTATGTCATAATTCTCTAAAACTCTAAACCTGAAAAGATCCTCAATGTGAATTATTTATTTAATTCAGTATTAAGTAAGGTTTAAGGCCGGGGCCTTATATCAACAAAGGTTAAATGTTTTAAATGTGGAATGTATGGGCATTATGCAAAACAATTACATAAGGGAAAATCCCTTGAAGAGAATCAACGTAGTCGTATGAGTAGTTTTTATGTTGATGATGATGAAGAGACTACAAATTATATATGAGATTAAAGAATTATTGAGGTATAAAATGATGAATCATGGTCATTTTTTTAAGAGGGTAGTGTAATGATTATATGTCTTTCTAGAGTTATGATAATGGTACAATAGAATAAAGAAACATCTAAGGATTGTTACACTGTTGCTTTTCCTAAAGTATTTTCTATTATATGATGAATGGTACCGGTAAACATGAAAGGTTATTAATATATTTTTGTAAAGTAGATGATATGTGCATAATAAAGGAATAATGAGATAATGAAATGTTTGATAGTATTAATGAGATCGTTTCTGATTTAAGGACAATGTGATATCATGGATTGTCTATATAGAAATTTTAGGATTTTGGTATGTGGATAGAGTTATATTTTGTTAGAATTCATGTTTTCACTATGGTTTTATGATAATAATGTTTCAAAAGAATGCATTATAAATGTAATCACATGTCTGTAATGTGACCAACTAGATATATCTTGTGATATATGAGGGATAAAAAATGGTATTCACATGCTTGTTATATAACCTTTCTGGAATTGTTTTTTTTACTATGAGATTGGATAGAAGTATTTTTGATAAGCCTAAATATTGTAACAGATTATGTTAGACATCAGATAGTATTATTTAAGGATAGAACCTATTTTTGATATTATTTATGGAATGTTATAATAGTACAGTTTTAGAAAATAGACAACCCGTAGGACGGGAAACAACCTATCGCATCAGACAAGGTTGTGGAAATCGAACCCACAACCGAAGTGCAACATGCCTTTATCGCCTACCACTGGCCTACAGGAAGTCACTGGTTAGTAGAAAGAAATTTTATAAAAATTTATGATTGAAGAAGTATAGGTCTATTTTAGGAACCATATACGATTAATCTCACCATAGATGGACTTATGTATATAGCTTTTGTTAACATTATGTTTGAGACCGATGGAATGACCTATCATTCTCTCTCTTGATCTCCTAACACTTCACGGATGAAAAATTAAACTTCATTTCTCTAATAGATGAAGTGGAAATTATTCAAGTCACAAACAACAATGAGATTGTACAAAAATCAAGTAAGTATTTCTTTTAATTCAAAATTTCATCGACATTTG
The DNA here is from genome assembly GCA_963277665.1 of Viscum album. Classification (NCBI taxonomy): domain Eukaryota; kingdom Viridiplantae; phylum Streptophyta; class Magnoliopsida; order Santalales; family Viscaceae; genus Viscum; species Viscum album. The sequence continues at coordinate 2,095,387,641 of OY728126.1, read as the reverse complement.
GGAAACGATCTGGAAAACCAAAAATGTTTTCCAAGTACTCTCATATCCGATCAATCAGATAGTACCTTAGATAATCAAAAAAATCTGGTTTAGTGATTAATGACCTTTTCAAATCCACGTTCTCTACCACTCTCCATCATAACTTGATGGTTATATTTATCTTCTGTATCCATATTTTCACCTATGTTCTCCTACGTTGAATCTCACTGATTAGTTAATTTGGGTAACTGTTACATTTCATAAATTATTTTTTAAAGTTACATTTTGGTATTCCTTTTTACGATGTGAATTTCTATTAATGAAACTTTCATGTAGCAAACATTTTATAACCCCGGTGAATTTCATGGGCGAAATTCATTTTAAGGGGGGTAGAATGTAACACCACGAGATTTTATGAAAAATATTTTTTTAATTTCATTGATGTCTTGTGTTGTACGCTACACAAAAATTAGTTTGTGCTATATGAAACATCGAATTATCTTATATTATATGCAAACACTATTCTTGGCTTGGGTTGCATGCAAGAGAAACCATCCTCAATAGCGTGTGTTGTACACAATACTGAGTTTCACTAAACTACGATATATTGTTATAATATTATTATGAACTAGCCGTTATGAATAATAGTGTCTAAAATTTTAATTTTATGACATTATAATTCATCTTACACTTTTTATAGGATGTGGTATGAGAACAAAATAAATTTTTCAGGTAAAATAAGTATTTTTTGAAAAATGCAAATTTTCCACCTTTTGATGGAAAACCCACATTAAATTTAGTTTTAAACATGTTTATAAGTTCCATTTGAAAAAATGGAAATATTATTTTGAATCAAGATATAAAAATTTAATTTGGATAAATTTTTGATATTTTTCGGATAAGTCTCTTATTTTGATGAATAATAAAAATACACAAAATTTTAATTTAAAACAAATTTTTTTTTCTAGATAATTTATATGGATAAATAATAATATTGAATGGTTTTAAAGGATAAGTAGAAAATATTTTTACCATTTAATATAATGTAAGTCATTATCATTAATTTTACACTGAATTCACAAGTAAAAACATTTCAATCTTTTAGAACGTTTTATCTTTTAAAACCTTTTTTCTCAATTGTGAGATTAATTTTAAATTAAATACTTCAAATTTTGTTTTTTGAATTTGAAAAATTTGATTCCATATTTGGAATCAGTAGGAAAAAATTATGTTAATAATATATATTTTATTATTATGCATTATGAATTGTAACTATGGTAAATTTTATTTACCATTGTTTAAGGTAAATCGGGTAATTAAGGGTAAATATAATATTATAAAATTACACTAAAACTTTTCTTAATATAATTGGATTGTTATATTTTTTCCTAAATCATACTTGGGTCTAAATGGAATCTAATGAAACCCACTTGTATTTTATTAAGACCTTTTATTTATTTAATTTAAAGGAAAGTGAAATATGTCTAACTCAAACTTTAATAATTAGATTATATTTAATATAAGTTTATATAGAATATAAATTCTTTTATAAATACTCATTTAAAAGATAAATTTTTTTTATTTATCATGGTAATTTATTTATAATTTTTAAGAAATATTTAATTACCTTAATTGCGTATACATTAATGATGTAGAAATTATATATTTAGTGAAAAAATAATAATATTGTTATTATTAAAATAAAAATACCAATAAAAAGGAGTAGAAACTTGAATAAACATTATTGGTCGAGTATATATAAACCTTAATCATCCAAGGGTCGGTTTGTGGAAAATTTTGAGCCATATATAACCGATTAGGACAACTAAATTATTTTATTTTAAATGATGTCAAAGATGTCACCTTCATAATTTAAAAAATATAACAATTTAAATGTTGTGATTTTAAGAAGATAAATTCAAGTATAATTATTTTTATGAAATTTATTATATTTATATTCATCATAGGATATTAGTTTTAATTTTTATGCATCAAATAAATATATTAAATAATTATACGAAAATTTTGTAATAATTATTTTATGAAAAGATATACCAAATAAATGGTTTTAAATATTTTACAATAAATAATATATTAACAAATTAATGTTACACATGAATTTTTTTTGTGAATGTGAAATGTTAGAAATTTATTATATTTTTTGTTCGAACATATCTCTTGTGTGGTATTTTTTTAATTTCAAATAACGAATATCGTCAAAATTGATACTATTTATATTTTATAAAATTAAGATATTTATAAATTATTTAAAAGTCACAAAATTATTAAAAAATTAAAAATTGAATATTATATTGTCTAAAAGGTTATAAAGTATCAAATTATGGTAAATTGACACCATTTAATTATGTATTTATATCAATTTAGAATTTTGAATTTTATTACCACAAATAAAGTTAAACAGATTAAATAATGATAAATCAAGTTAATAAGTTTTAAAATAAACATAAAAAATGTCTAAATTTTATTTGTTGATGATATTACGACATTATATAATCTAATCTTAGAATAGAGTAATTTTTGGAGGTTTTTATGTGGGGTTTCATTTTATTAATAATTAATATTTTTAAGGAATCCGAAAGTGCCCCTCTCCTCTCGTATATAAGGGCACCTTCTCTGTCTCCACTTTACAAAATTTTGAGCCTTCATGCTCGACCAATCCATAAATATTTCCCTTCTCAACCTCTCTAGTTATATCATAGAGGTTCTTGTCTTCTCAGAAGTCCAACCCTAGTTCCCTAAGAGGAAGTTTAAGAGGAGGCATGTCGAAGAAGAGGTAATCTATTCAACCGATTCTTTCAAGTTTCTTTATTATTCTAATTCCTCTTCATTAGTTATTTCATTATAAAGAAATAAAATCAGTATAAAAAATATACTGATATGTTAATATAAATTTGAAACAACCTTATTTCACCTTCTATCCATCCAAGGAAAAACGCAATCACCACACGTGTGTACGTATGGAATACTGTCTTCACATCGTGGTGTAATCTGTTTTCCACCACCAGCTTACATGGATCGGTATAATGGGGTAAAGAATAACTATATATGGTTATTAAAAAATCATACAGATTTTGAGATATTATATCATCCACTCCAATTCCATTCAATAATAATGGGAATGATATCATCGCTTGTGTGTACGTACGGGTTAACGTCTCCACGACGCGATGAGATTCATTATCCATGTTAACCATTCAAAAATGATTATAAAGTATATATAATGAATAATAATTAGTATATATAACATAATAAAACTAATGGATATATATATATATATATATATATATATATATTTCATCTACTTCCATTCAATTCAATAAGGAACGGAAAACAGCGTTCATGCGTTTGTACAACCTTCCGTCTCCATGAACGGTGTGTTTCATTTAATTTATCTATCTATTATATATATATATATAATTAGTATATATGATATATAAATCCTGATTTACATTCTGGAAGTATGTAAATCATGATATAAGTAATAATAATATAAATAACAAAAAGTCCAAACATGTACGATAAATGAAACAAATATTACCCAAAACATTGCTTTAACATGGAATTAACAAATGAACGAGTAATATAAAGACATAAGTGAATATTATATGATAACATAAGAATGACTGTGATTATTGAATAATTAAATGACATTATATAAATCATTATACAAGAGGTTTTGTTACGTAGAAATAATATCGGACCTACGATTATGGATAATTTTTCAAATCTCATTTTAACCGAGATTGCTTATATGTAAGTATTTACTGGGGTTATATTTTTCATCGATGTCCATAATTTTTTTTTCATAAATGGTTTAATATTCTTCCATGTATTTTTAATGTCATGTTCACCCCACTTTGACTTTTACATTGTGTTATGGAATGAATCTCTCTTTTGTTTACATACGAGGAACTTTTTGACTTTTGCAGAAAAAGTACGGGGAGAATGTTTTTTTAAGTTATACAGAATGAATGGATTTTTACGGTTTCATAATGCCTTATTTACATGAAGCTTCCTCTATAAGATTTCATTATTATTTTCAAAAAATTCATTTTATTTTAAAATTTCATGGAATTTTGAGAAAATTTATTTATTTTGAAGAAGAAAGGATATTTTCCCCACGAAATCATTTCAAATGTTTTGTCAAAAATATTTTCCATCTAATGTGACATTATTTAATAATTTTATGTTTAAAGTATATTGTCTCTATGATTTACATGTTTTCACTTTTCTTATGATGAAATGATAACCATTTGTTTTATATGGATTATGTTATGATGGGATGATGTTTATGAAACCCATTTTATTAATTGGGTTATGATGAATGATTTATGGTTGTTTTGTGGCACACGTAAGAATGATTTCAATATGAGATGGGTGGGAAATATATCTCCCTCTAATGCATTGGGTAAATATTTATATCTAATTAGACAGAAAGGGATGGAATGGTAAGTTAATCTGGTTCAGTGATACAGGATTGGAACAAGGAGTGAACTCGATTCAGTAAGTGGATTTTTCCACAAGGATGGTCTTGGCAGCAATGCCTTGGCTACTATGGAAATAATATCATGTCATTAATGGATTTAAAAAATTAATTTTTTTATTCCCATGTTATTTTATCATGATTTTTGTTCCATTATGATCTATTCCTTACATACTACCATGTTTTATGTCATTTCTCATGATTTTTATGTTTAAACATTATGTTCATGAATTTTTTTTTGTTTTCTCCATGATTACCCTTACTGGGCATTTGAGCTCACCCTTTATATGTTTTCTCTTCCCCATAAATTAATGAAAGGTTTCAGGTAGGAAAAAAAGAAGATCATAATGTGAGATGTTGATGATCATTCACAATGATTAGAAGATTATGTTCTATGTTTCCAAACACACTAAATGATTAATGTCCTTGAGTGTCGGTTCTTGTTATGTATTAATTATTCCTCAAAAGAAATGTAATGTCTATGTATGTCTATCTTGGGTCTCAACAAGAATGCTGAAAAAATATGAAAATGATGTTCAACCAAGGTATATCAATAAAAAAATACCATGGTGAAAATAAATCATAGTATCCCACATCTCAATATTTTTGGAAGAAGCATCCTATTTTCAGTTTAATGGGATCCATTAAATTCAAAAAATATGTAACAATAGGGCCTCTGGATCACAAATATAAGACAAAAATGAAGAATCCCAGTATTAAAATATCTGGAATTAAGGTTTAGGTCAAAAATAATCATGTATTATACTATTAAAACATCATGTAAAATGGGAATTATATTAAATATTTCCCTAAGACAAGGGCATTTTGAGGCAATCAACAACAATAACCTCCATGGCAGCAGGGAGGGGAATATGATATCACTACTACTAAAGAGGAACTCGAAAATGATGTTGTGATAGGTACACGTTTTATTCATTAAATAGTAGAGATTGTACTATTTAATTTTTGTTTTACAAATTCATTCATATATTTTAATCATAGTAGGTCTTTTCGAACACTACCACAAAATATGGAGGTTCTGTTCCCAATAAAAAATTATGAAAAGGGGAAATTATTACATCCAGTGTTTATAACTTCTCCCTAGGGAATGTTTTTAAATTGAACCTACTACAAAATATTTTCTTACTTTTTTTTGGAGTCTATTTATATATTAAGAATAGACTAAATATATTTCCAAAAATACAACATCGACTATCAGGAAATGGAGTCACTCTTCTCATCTCAAAGAATAAACCAATTTTGTAAAATTTTGTGAAGAATTATGAATATCAATAAAAATAATTGCCTCAATTGTGGATGTTAATTTATTAAGAGACATAATATGGAATTAAAATTATTTATAAAAAAGAGATATTTATGGTCGAAGAGAATCCCATTATGTGAGAGTACATAGATTTTTTTCATAAAGAGTTTTTTGGACATCCTCCTAATTGAGTGGTTGAGCTCTCAATTGAACTTATTTATAGATGTCTCCATATATCAATGAAATATTTTGTTATTTAAACCCTTGATCTAGATGAAATGAATAATTAGTTACAAAAGAATTCTGAAAAGAGTTTTATACACCTGAGGGCTTCACCTTGGGGTGAACCAGTCCTCTTTTTCAGTAATAATGATGGTTCAATGTGACACTATTTAAATTATAATGGGTTCATTAAAATCTACATAAATAATAACTACATCTTCCACGGAAAGATTCATTGTGTGAAAAACTTATTTGGGACATGTATTTATATAAGATGGAACTTCTGTTGGGATATCACCAATTAAATGTGGGGAGGGAAAATATTCCCCAAACTGTCTTTTGAATGTGTTTGGGAAATGATGAGTTCATATTAATTCCATTCTGACTCACTAGTTCTCCCAAAATATTTTTTAATTGATCAATGGAGTCTTTACATATTATGTTGACAAAATTTTTCTATTCTATGTAGATAATATTCTGATATAATTCAAGAGTAAAGAGGAAATTGAGGTGCATTTGGAAACTCTGTTAAAGACATTGAGAAGGGATATACATTATACAATGTACAATAAATGTGAGTTCATGATGGAGGGTGTATCATTCCTTGGGCTCGTTGTCAACAATAATAGAATATATATGAACACTTCCAAGATAAGGGAAATCAAAGAGTGGCACATGAAAAAATCTCTAATAGGTATCTATATTATACGCGACATGCATGGTATTACTAGTGGTTTTTCAAGAATTTATCATAACTAAAAAACCCAGTAACCAAGATAACTCACAATTGAGTAAATTTTTTTTGATGTTGTGAATATGAAGAATACATTAATGGGTTGAAAAAAGGCTTATCACTGCACCAGTTCTCACAAGATAAACATGTAGAGAAACATTTGTTTATAGTGATTCCTAAAATAATTTACTAGTATTTGTAAAAATGTAAATTGAAAATTTTCTAACCAATACCTCGAAGAATTTGAAATTTTATGATTAAAACTAACCCACATTTGGTCGGTAGTTGGTCTATGTTATCATTATGTTAAAATTATTATGACATTATCTCTATGATGAATGTGTGAGATATATACATTTCATAAGAGACTCAAATATATATTCACATATAAGGATATTAATATGAACCGAAAAAGATGGTTAGATCTCATAGAGGATTATGACTTCTCAATCAAATAACATCATATTAATGAAAATAAGGAGGTGAAATCTACTTGTAGAAATGATCAGACAAATTTATCCATTATGATATTTAAATAGGGTCAATTTTGATTTGACATAAGATGGATATATATTGGAATTTTTAATTAATTTCATCATCTAACATTTCTCAAATAATTTCTCAACCATTCATCATGTAGAAAATAATTTATGCTAAAAGAAATGATGTGGAAATTCAGAAAATAGTTGGAAGCTATTGGAATTGGTAAACACTCATAGATCCTAATGGATGAGGAAGGGTTCATGGGATTTGGGTCATGATTATGTGTGACATACAATCCATAGATATGGAAATATTATCTGAATGACACATATAGAACAACCTTATCTATTTACCAATAGAGCACAATGATGTTTTCAGATCTTAGATAAAACTATTAGATAGACAATATGAAGAAGGAGATCATTGAATATACAACAATTTTTCATGTATGTCAATAAGTCAAAGACTGAAAAGAAAATTCAAAGGCCATTAAGAATGAATTACCTATGACAACATGGAATTTTAAAAACATCACCATTGAAATTATTATTGGACATCTGAAGACATCCATATGAAAAATGCTATATGGGTTTTTGTGGATCATCATACAACATCATATCATATAAGAGAATTTTGGTAAGTCTTCTTACTAGATAAAACTTCATAGAATGATATGATTAGTCATATATCTCCACAAAGTACCACTGTCAATTGTATCCAATTGAGATTTGATATTCACATCGATGTTCCAAAAATGTCTCAAACATTCTTCAATCACTGAGTTGAACATCAGTAGATAAAATCATCTTTAAACGAAGGGAAAATATAAATACACTATTAAAAAACTAAAAGAGATATTGAGAGTAAGTTATATGGTATTCAAAGGGGGATGGGACTGACATCATCCTCTGGTCATGTTCTCCAAAACCAATAGTTTCCACACAAGAATCTAAATGGATCCATACTATTAAATTTAATGAAAAAATGCAGCACATTGGCATATTAGGATGATATTGGTGAATGAAATATTGTAAGACATAAATGGTAGAATAATGAAAGAAATGGTGAAATGACTTTAGTATCATACCCAGGGATCCCAAAGTCAAAATAGTAGTTATTCAGTAAATCATCATTGATACCAGGTGTTTCAGGCTGGAGACATTGTACTTCTCTACATATCGTCAAGGAATATAATAATGAGATTTGGGAAGAATGGATAGTGGAGTCTCAAGTACATCAGAAACATGAATATTGTTTACCATGTTGGAGATATGGCATATCAAATAGTTCTTCCACCTTCGATATATCAAGTACATGGTGTATTCTATGTATTGCTCTTAATTATATACATACCAAACCCCTCACATTTAATGAATTCAGAGGTGCTCTAGATGTTTAATGATCTATCTTATTATGGGTATCATGTGAATATCATGGATCATAGAGATAATGTTAAACTTAAAAGGGATACTCACCTGGTCAATATGCTATGGAAGAACCAAAAATATGAATTGGTAATAAGGCATACAGAAGAAGTGATAATGGAGAGGTACCCTCACCGATTTAGTTTGTAAAACTTAATTTTGAAGGATCAATTTTCGAAGGTGCGAAGAATATAACGACCCAAAATTTTATCAATAATAATATCATTATTATAATTTTATTATATAATATAAGTCATATAAAATATTATATAGAACACAATAGAAAACATATAAATAAATAATAAATGAAATAAGCAGAATTTCTAAAATATTAGGAAACTATGCCAATAGAATAGTAAATTGACCTTTAAAATAGTAATATTAAAATTTTCAATAGTAAACCGAAAAATAGAATAGAATCCTCTCCCATTTAATAATAAATAAAATTTTTTTACATGACAAAATAAAATATTATATAATTATATCATAATATATGTAAAAAATGTTTTGAAAATGATATATTATATTTTTGAATTTTTATGAATCATAATTGTTTTTTTATTTTATATTTAATATAAATATTTAAAAAAATCATTTTCATAAAATATAATAATAAATTAATATTTTATCGTACTACTATTGGATAATTTTATTAGACTTTTCCTAAATTTTCAATGTGTTATAAATCCATTTATAAATTTAGAATTGTTATTTTCTGAATAAATAATGATTGTAATTAAAAATTAATTTTTTTATATTTATATAATCATATTCATAAAATAAATTCTATTTTTTAAATATAATCATTGAATATTTAATTGGGTATATTTTTGGGTTTTTTCTAAAATAATTTAATTTTTGTTGTATAGAAAAATACAGTAAATTATTGTATATATAAATTATAATATAAATACACTATTCCTTTAGTAATCATAGATATAAGAACCATAATATTCAATTATCATTCTATAATTACATTGATTTTTGATTCAATCATCTCTATTTGACATCATTATGAGAAATAATAAATTATGGAACCAAATAATGAGATAACACCCCACTCCTCCACTATCAATTCTACTCCTCGCCAATAATTTTCCTCACACCATTAAAACATTGGTACATTTCAAAATGCATACCAATACTCCTCCCTATACTCTCCCCCATTTATATAAGCATGTAGTCTCAATAAAAGGCTAAAATCATGTTCCTCAAAGAGGTTCTCAAGGAGAATAATTCAGGAGGTAAAAAACTACTTTCCTTTTATTTTAGTTTCATTCAAATTTTTTTCTAACTCTCTACATACCTCTCCATAACCAAGATTCATGGAAATTCCATTATCCAACATATAATGGATTATTATTTTGTTTATTGAACAATCCATCAAAATTATTTCACATTCCCATTATGTTTTATAAATGAAAACATCGTCTGTTATTTGTTAATTTATCACATTCGAGGATGGAATGTTATCAATTTACTTTAGCTCCTTTAATGCCAGTTAAAAAAATATTTATAATTTAAAATGAATATAATATATTTATTAAAAACTATTTAACTTTCTTGAAAAATTATATATAAATTATATTAATTAATATATCACAAATTGTTCGTAATTATAAAAAAATCAAAATATAATAAAAAAGATTACAATTAACGTTTTTATAATGATTCATCCACACCCAAAATATTCAAATGAATTATATAACCATTTAATTCTATATATTTTCACTAATAACATATAACCTCGTTTCTGGGTATCCATATCCATTTCACATGATCTTTTATACATTTTTTCATCTTAACAAAGCATGAAAACCAAAGAAAAAAATATTATCGAATGAATAAAATATATATTATTACCCATAAAAAGGTTCATATATGAAAATAAAAAAATTAAAAAAACTAAAATTTTAATATAATGATATTAATTAAATAATTAATGTTGTTAATTTTATATTCAATACATTATGATCATGTGCAAAATTGATTTTGATATATGATAAGGGATCCGTTTTGAACCTCCATCTTTCCATCTGGTTACACATTCACTCTCTTTAAAACAATGAAATTATAAGTTAATTAAATAAAACAATATAAAATAATTGTTTTTCCAAAAATCATGAATCAGGATCATATTATCCTTCATTGACATGGAAATAATATTTTACAAAAGGTTTCATTCTCAATTCTTGCTGATAAGCAAGCGAGATTAAAGGAAACAACATTATTTCATAAAAAATTTCAATTTAAATATTTTATATATTTTAATCTAACATTATTTTTCACAAATAAACTCATTTTATCAAGAGGATCAATATTGGTTCGATTTCTGGTTTTATACAAACAATTTTTCCATTTACATTTTAAAGTGTATTTAATATTTTCATTAAACTGCAGTAAAAAGATTTATTTAAAATGTGTCCTGAATAGTCATTTTACATATTGTCATTTCTATTTCATATAAAATATCATGATATATTCCTATTGTTCCATATTAATTTCATTGTATGATTTAAATCTATTCTTTGATGTAATGGATTTTGGTATTCCATTTTGATATTCCTTCTAACATAGTTATGATCACTAATTCGTTCCGTAGGTAACCCTAAGTTTTATATTTGATAACTTATATATGATTTTATTTTTTTAGTGTATATTCATGAACTTTTTATGGTGGGTTTTCTTATATTGTGTTGCAATTCATTTGGTAACATATAGTCTTATGAGACGTTATGTGAAACCGTCTGAGTGGTTATGCTCAACTTGTGATCCATGTGCAACAGTCTTGGGTGTTACCTATGATTTGTTCTCCAGGTGAAACGAACATTGTAGTGGTCCTTGAATACTACTCCATCATGTCTAGTTATAGATGACTCATTCTTATGAAATTTTTTTGTTTCTACTAAAAAACTATGATTCCTTGATCACATGATACTATGTTTAGTATGTTATTATTCCATATGTTCATGCATTTCAATGTATTAATGTATAACTTATAACCCATTTTCTACTCTATATTCTCATTTTAATTCACTTACTAGGATTTATAACACATCCCTTTGTTCATGTATTCCCCAGGTTATACTATATTGATCTAAAGGCTGAAAGGATATTAAGATATCATTATGAAGTATAAATAAAACATTTTTTCTTTTTCTTTTTGTGTTTTTAGTTTTATATACCTAATCCCCAAAATATAGTTGAATTTATATTCATTAAAATGTTTTTAATGATTAGTTCACATCAAAATCATATAATAACACATTTAAAAGGCAAGGTTCGTTATACGAAAATATTAATCCTATGATATCCTAAGGATATTAATTAATTAAATATTTTATTTAAGCTACATAATTAGGCATTCATATTAATGGGAAGCTTTATTATATGTTATTATATTTAATGTTTTTAAGGTTTAAAAAACATTTCCCTATTCTCCATTTATATTAAAAACATCCACCAAAATTATCATCCTTGTATGAGTTGAAAATATTTATTCATCACCATGTGAAATGGTTTGTTATTTTTCCATATCCCACAAAACTTTTTAATTCTCATTTTTTTTGAAATATCACCCAGATGGTCAAGAAAAACTGTGGTATCATCAATTCTATTACTTTCCTCTGGATGTTTGATTTAATTATTTTAATATTTCAACACCACCAAATAAGAATTACCCACAATATTTCTTAAATAATTATTGTAATGGTTGTTTCCTTTCCCATTTGGAGGTTAACCTTGGATGACACCATCAACATCTCAATGCTCATTACCTCTAAGATTTTTCTTTTGACATAGAAAATACCGAGGATTCCAAAAATTATATACTATATAGAACATGAGGTTAATTTATAATACACTTATTGTTGTGAATTATATGAATATGGCATATACAAAAATTTTTATGAATATAAAATACCACCCCAATTTCTTGGCCTCATAAATATCAATAATTACCATTCATAATAAACATGACATGAGCCACCTATAAAAATAGATGTCCTTCCATATAGTAATACATTTTTACAGTGTGCATGGTGCACTAAGTCCATTGCCAACACCATTATTATCAATATATTATTTTACTTTTCCACATGTAAAAACCCTAGTTATTCATAAACTAAAATTATATAACTTTTGATAAATATAGTAAAAAATATAAAACCATGTTCCCAATGACTATAATTGTCTTGTACCTTTTTAAACAAAAAAACATAAACTCTATTACACAAATGAGCTACATAATCTCCCCCTAAGATATTATGTACTAGAATGATTCTTAGACACATCAAACGTAATACATATGTTCATAACCTAGGGGAAGAAAAACATAAAAATTGGTGTGCTCAGATGCTCAGTAAAGGTAAAAAAGGGAGATACATAAGAAATATAATGAGAATAAGTGTATGAGAACATGGTTAGGAAAATATAATATCATAAATCTTATATCATAAAATATAAAAAATATTCCTGGAAAATGATTAACAATTTAGAAGACATGAACCATAAAGAAATAGAGAACATAGGCCATGAAAGCATAACATGGGAATATAACATTGAATTTTCCTAGACACATTTTTATATATAATGATTTCCCTAGAATTAAAGGCATTGATGCCATAGCCATCTTACTGTCTATGTCCTTTACTAAATAAGGATCACAAACCATTCATGCACAGTATTGCTGACCATATTTCACTCTACATTCCAGTACATTAATATTTAATTGAGGTCATTTCTCATTAAAAACTTTTAATAAAGATATACTTTTATTTCTTATTCCATATATGTTAATATCATGAGATATAAATCATTAGCCACCATATTGGTGGTAGATATGCATCACACCCATCTAAAGATGAAATCATACGAACATGTTACATAATATGATAAATAGTCATTTCATAACCCCTAAAATTAAATGGGTATTATAAACATGTAATCACATCATAACCTATTGAAAATATAGGTTTCAGATTCATAACATCATAAACATAACCCATGAAAAGAAGTTGGGTTTCAAAATCAAATAACCTATTAAAGAGAAATAGGTTTCATAAACATCAGGACAACAAAAAAATCCATTCAAAGAAATAATATGAATATAAAAATTTAATAATCTCTCTATATATTCATGAGTAACATAATGAAATATTATCTTAAATGTGAAATAATTTTGAAATATATTTTAAAACATTTCTTGAGGAAAATATCTTTTCATATTTGAAAATTAGTTTTTAAAACATAAATATTTTTTATTTTTTTAAAAAAGTAATTTGAAACATGTAATTGAATGTTTGGAAAAAACATGTTTAAAATTGGTATTTTTTAAATGATCTTCATAGATCATTGGAATACAGTTTTAAACATGTTTTTTTTAAATTAATCAAATTTTCTACTGATGAAAGAATTACAATCATATTTTCATAAATTTTTTTATCTATAATAAGTAACAAATAGTGGGAAAATGATACTAATAAATTGATATATCTTTTAAAAATATGAGGACAATGAGCCTCATCACTTTTTTTGAGAGATGGATCATAGGGTTTCATCAGATAAAGTACAAACATAGACAATCTTGAAAATTGGTGAGAGTGTTCTAAAAAAAATTTCTCACTTGGTAATAAGAGGTAATACTCTACATGTTGGAAACATAAATCAAATTGAGTATAAAATATCATTAATATATGTAGATTACTTATATAACATGTAATATGGTAGTATATACGGCTAAAAAAATTAGGTTCTTTACAAACCATGAGTCTCAAATAAATAAAATTCCAACAAAACGATTTTACTGACATAGTAACATTTGAAGCATAATCCCTATGAAATAAAGATCAAATAATGTATATATAAATAATAATAAATTTATTTATAATAATACGCTAATACATTCATTTTAATCATACACACCACAAAAAATTTAAAGTGAATAAAGAAACTATCTCATGGACATAAAAAGTGAGATGAAATTACATTACCTTGTTCTTTCCTCCAAAATAAATTTTTATTTCAAAGACACATTAACAGAGAAGTGGGGATCCATAATAGAAAAAATAAAGTTTAGTTTGTATAGAAGGAACTCATTGATTTTACAAAGACCATACTGAGATAGCTAGAGTAAGCTTCCCTATATAATTCCCATTAAAGAGAAGTTACATGAATAGTCAAGTCATCATTTATATGTTCTCTAAAATGATTAACTATTCTTTCCCATGTCTAAAAGAATTTTTCCAAGTTGATTTCACATTCATTGAAACCACTAGCCAGATTTTCATCTTATTTATGGATCAACTCCATTTCATCCTCATTGAAATCAAATCAAAGACTTAAATGATAAATTCTATCAACCTCCTCTCTTAAAGATTTGATATAAACAATGACTTATAGAAGTTCCTCCTTGGAATGAAGAAGGTGCTTTAGACACTCCTCTTTTTCTTTTTCTAAAAATCCATCTCTACACTTTCTTCACCCACCTTAACTTACAATTCCCTAGGATACTTGTTGTCTGAGGATAGAGACTATTTAACCTCTTTTTAGAGACGTTATTTTCCCCTTCAACTGCTAAGGGATCCCCTAGTTTTCCTACTATCTATTTTCTCATAACCATACTTGATGAAATAGTAACCATAATCTTTATATTATTCAATTATTTTTTGGAGAGGTCTTGATTTTCCCCCATTATGGATCAAAAAGTTGTATATAAGATTAATTCCATGATTTCCATTCCTTATGTCAAACCCTACCATGTTTTCCCCATGGGGTTCATGCTCGTGATCTGTCACTGGAAGTGATTCCAATTATTTATCACTGGTCTCATTATCTTTTGAATATATTGAATCAAGATTCTTCCATTTCCATCTTTGAATGTTCATTTTCCATCTTTTAGGATCAAAAGTCTCTGTACCATCACAACTCAATGTAGAGAAATGATTGTGGATCTTGTTTTCCATTGATGCTTTACTATGATCACCCACCCATCGAATGAGAGAAAAACAATATTCAGATCAGAAGAACCATGTTTCTATACATGAACCTTTTCATAAACTAGGGTACTGACACAACTAGTATGAGCAGATTTCTCATTCATCATTCCATTTCCCAGTTCATCATAACTGATTTTATCATAAAAAAGGGGATCGTGGTAATAATGACATTTTCAAAAGAACCACTTTTGTGGTTAGCTGTCTCTATAACTATCTCGTCATGTTCCTATTCTAGGTTCAAATATGGTGCCCCTAAATGGGGTCATTTTAGTCTAATGTTCATGGGATCTACACCATGACACCCCTCAGACTACCCTAGACTAGAGAGACCTATTTAAACCTCATTCTATTCTCTAAGTCTCATATCATGTGAGAAAAAAAGTCTGCATCTTTTGGGTTGTTTGAATCTCTGGTCCCTTTCCGAATGGGAATATCTGGAGAAACCCCTTTACCCCTCAGAGGGACAGTAGGATCATTTTCACCCAATACCAATTCAGCCACCATATTACAAATTCCTCAGTGGAAAAAAGAGTTTTGGTCCCCTCATGAACCTAAAAAATGCTCAATAAGTAATCCTAGACTCAAAAACCACAGCTTCCTTTAACCTATGTTCTTCTCTAGCCACTATCCAAATCCATTAAACTGGAGGGATTTATTCATAACCTTCTATATATATAAATGGATTAATCTAGGGACTCATAGATTTTTTCCTGCGGTCGAAACAAAAATATCAATTTAAAAAATTTCCCATCATCCGTAAAATTGATGGATTTTGAAACTGAAATGAAATTTTAGAAAAAAACATAACCAAATTTCAATGGACGGATAATACCATTTCAATTGAAAATAATTTGACCATAGAAAGAGGTGTAATATGTATCCATTTAATTTTCGACAATGGGGGCACTATTAAATGCATAAATAAAATCATCCACTGGGGAAAACTGGACAATCAAATGGAATTTTTCGAGGAGGCCAATAGTTGTGTGGTCTTCTAAACCCCATGAACCAAAAAATAATCTATCATAGAAACCCACCGAAGGTTAGAGAGACCATAATATAACCACCCTGGTAAGATCCAAAAGTCTATATATTTATATAAACATCAAAGTCGATAATAAAAGCACAGGCAGACCGTTGAGTGAAATAAGAAACTTCGAGCTTAACACGATCATTGGAAATTGGGGAAGAAAATCAGGGATTAAGATGGAGAGAAAGGATAGATGTCTTATTTATAGAGAGGGTGGGGTTATATTGACCTCCCCCTTCTTAAAGTGGGAAGGGGGGGTCACCAGCCATTGGCGTAGAATTATAACTGAGAGAGCAAAGCAGAAAGAAATTATCATACCATCTGCTTTAACTCCCACTGTACTCATTCAAAACACAAGTAGAATTAATATAAATTTATAATGAATATTTTTCATAACAATATTATTATATATTATATCATATACGGTTTTATATTGACCTTATATTACTCTCTTTTTCACAATCCTTTGTTGGGCTTTCACATTGGTTAATATTTTAATTGTTCTTCACATGTGTCATAATTTGTTATATCATTGGTCATTATACTTGTATAATGATTTCAATAATTTAAATAAAGATTAAAATAAAAATTAAATTAATTATATTTTTACTACTATAATGAAAGTAATATAGATTTATGAATTTGAATACATCATTCATAGAGATAGTAGGCTGTGCATATGCGTAGACAACGTTTCTGTTTTTATTGTCGTATTGAATGAAAAAAGGTATAGAAAATATGCGAATACATATATATAAATATTTTTACTTAATTTGAATTATTATATCTTATATATCATATTAATTCACTAAAACACTCCTTAATACATTCTCTTTAGTGTGGGAGTGAATCACATCGCTTTGAGGGGCGGTAGTCCACACTTCTTAAAATGACATTACAATAAATAATCTAAAGTGAAAGTACAATGATATGTGTGGTAAAATGATTAAGGAATATCAAAGTCATAATAACTATTATATATAACTTATATATACATAATTTAAATAATAATTTACATCATGAGAGGTGGTAAAGGAAAAAACTAATAATCTTCATTTTGTGAGGTGGTACTTCATAAAACACATAAACAATATGTTTGTTACTCATTTAATGGAGGTGAGTGTAATAATAGGTTGAACCCTTAGCATAAAAATTCATATTATTTTAAAGATACTAGTTTTTTATAAAATAAATGAATAAATAGAGTGGAGTGGTGGAAAAAAGAAAATAACATAATGGAGCTTTATAAAATACATTACCTCTTAATAGGGTAACTCCTTTAGGATTATGCCAAAAGGATTCCTTGAATTGTTTTCTGACCATGGGCATGCTTCTAGGATTAACGGAGGAATGATGTCATGTTTATTTTTCATATATATTCCATGCATAATTTGTTAGACTCGTTTCATTAAGATGGATATGTGGTTTCCTTTTATATGGAAGGGAATGGATACCGTTTAATTTTTTTAAATAAGTTAAATATACCCTTGTTTTTTCCTAAAAGAAGTCATAAAAATAGATAACATATCAATAATATATATATTTAAATTCCAATTAATATCCATATAATGTGTTTTGGACATGTTTCTAGGTCTATTTGGTTCTTAAATGTAAGGATTAGTACTTTTCTAACCTAATTTTTCTCTTACTCATTATAAATAATTTTAATCATTTTCACTAATATTTTTTTTTCAATAAAATAAGATGAAAATATTATAGAATATAAATTATTATAATTCAAAAAATTCAATTAATTTGTTCAATTTGTAATCACAAAAGTGAAATAAATTTATTACAAATAATAATCCCGCTCATGAGGAGACACTACATTTTTTTAATGTAAAAACAATCAAATGTTTGCTATATTTTAAAATCCAATTTCATAGTAAAATTAATTCTAATGAAAAAAATTATATTAATTGAAAAAAATATTTCTTAATTAAACTATTAAAAAATTTAAAATCTAATTTTACATTATAAATCAATTTCATAAAAATGCTGATTTGAATTAAAATCTAATATATTTAACTATTTATTACCTAATAAAACCATACAAAAAAAAAATAAAAAATATATCCTAACCTAATTTTTATATTTCCTTTTCAAAGATGATATTTATTTTGACATATTAAATATATTAAATTTTTTAAATTGTGATTTAAAATCTATTTTCAATTAAATGGATTTAAAACTATATTTATTAAAATATGTGTATTAGAACCTAAAATTCATATTGTTCTTATATTAGACCTATAAAATATATTGAATGAATATAAAAAATAATTTATTAAAAATATTACATACAAATTAATTAAATATCAGTAAATAATTATATTTAATTTAATATATTTGGTTAAAAAATCGTTGTGACGATTAAAATAATAAAACTCTTTTTATATTCAATCGATTTTCAAAATAATTTATAATTAAGCAGTAACCTTTGAATTCGGAATTTATTTTTGTAAACTATATATTTTAACAATTTTTTTAATACTATTCATTACCAATTATTTACTAGCTATGTTATATCTTGTTATATTATATAATAATGTTTTAATAATATATTATACATTAGTAAAACTCGGTCTCCTGTGTTATGAAAGACATCGAGGAAATTGAATAGTACTTCTAATGAAAGTTTACCTTGTTGAAGCGTGTAGAGCATGATAATATTTATTTTGTGATTAGTGCATGATTAACATGGCATTGTGCATAATGCAATCCAAACATAGTGTTGTAATATAAAATAAAATATTTTCAGTGTTGTGCGTAATGAAAAATATTCAAAATGATAAATTAATTTGATAAAATAATCAACAGAATATTGGGGTGTTATATTATACCCCCATAAAATTAATTTACCTTGAAAATTTTTAACTCATTATCAATGATTTAATGACTAAATGTACCATTCATAGAAACCCACATCGTAAAAAATAATACTAAAACATCAATAAAAAAAGAAAAGTTTGAACCATAACGATTACCCAAAATAACATATAACATAGATTCCACATGAGAGAACATAGGTTATAAGTGAATATTGGGAATGTCGGAAAAACATAACTATTTATATCGAGTGATTGAGGTCATCAATATGAAACATGTGTATGATCAGAGAAAACTTGAGGGACTCAATATAATAAATGATCGATGATTTAAAAGGCCATTGGATAAAAAAAGGTAATAAGATAACATTTTATAATCATTATCCAATCTTTGAGTAATTATTTAATTTAAAAAGTATATAATGAAATATACTTACATTATATAATTCCATAAAAAAATTAAATTCTTTGTTTGTTGTTTTATCTAATTCAAATTCATCTATTTCTTTAATAAAGTATTTCTAGAAATTAAAATTGATTACTAATGCACTAAAAAAACTTTTAATATATATTAAGACAGTTGAAATAATGAAAATTAAAACTATTTACCTCTAACTATTCTTGAAACTTATTTTGGAAAATATGTTAATTACTAAAAATAAAACATTCCACAACTATTTCATCATAAATAATTATTCATTAAAATTAATTCTATATTATCCAAGACATTATGTAGGATAGTGGTATATTTGAAACACTTAACATTATTTAGTCATGGGTTCGTGACATTTATCCTTTCCTAAAGTGACTGGTTTTCACCAGAAATATATGATGTCCCTTTTCCAAAACCACAATAATATATTTTTCAATATATAATGAACATCCTTGAAATAATTTTAATCACTAAATATCCATTTAACAATGGTTTTCAAAAAAATTTAAATACATTAATATTTCTTCTAATGTTTAACTTAAATGTTTCATGAATGGTTAACCACATAACCCTTATGAAAGTTGAAAATCCATAATATTAGAAATAAGGACATGAAATCCTCTTAATTTTGATCCCCTATACATCAAAAATTAGTGTCTGCTTATGAAATTCCTGACATATGAATAACCTCATCATAAATCCTCCTAAAACATGGTAATAATCGTAATTACCATATATCCTATTGTAAAACATGCATTCTTCCATATTAAAATGATTAATGGATATATTCTATATATCCACAATGTTGTAAACTTCATATAGGGAAACATATTCTACATTTTAAATAGATCCTTAATTAGTTCTGAGATAATCAATACCATCCAATATACAGGTTCATATCCATAATA
This sequence comes from Viscum album, assembly GCA_963277665.1. NCBI lineage: Eukaryota > Viridiplantae > Streptophyta > Magnoliopsida > Santalales > Viscaceae > Viscum > Viscum album. Next base: position 2,095,366,838 of record OY728126.1, on the reverse strand, counting down.
ACATTATAAAAAAAATCATCACATATGGAAGATATAAAAGGTTATCAACCCTTAATAAAAATATAACTATTTAATTAAATCAATTTTTGAGTCAATAAAAAAAATTCAATAATATCATTTAAATCCTTAGTGAAAAACTAAAATGGAAAATCCATTCTTATTTCACCATTCATGTGACATGATAAATGAGTACCAAATATATTAATCATTAATTATTCCACTTCATCCATTTTCCATAACTAAGACACATCATCATATTAATTAATACCTCTTCCATTTCAAATTTCTTATGTTGTCTAATCATCCTCAGAAATATAAACATTACTCACACCACATTGCTTATAAGGACCAGAACTTATAACATACATAATCATGAATTTAGTTAAGAAAAAACCCCCTTTTACATTGAGTATCTTTTCAGGTTTAGAGCTTTAATGAGTTAAGAAAATACATTCATAACATTACACATTATTACAGAGTGGATACAATAAAAACAGTTTCTATTTTTTTTTCAAAATATAAAACATTGAAACATAATACAAGACTCCTTGACAATTATTAAACATTTTACGTGGATTAATTCCTTGTATTACACATCCAATAACTAGTGAAAATCATTTTAAAACCTTGGATGAGCACAAAAGCCTAGTAAGGTATGAAAAAGAAGGAAAGATCACATTAGTCCATGAATACTCATAATGTATGAATGAATTTTCAAAAGACATTATTTTCACCCAAATATACATACATAAAATAAATATAATCATAAATTTATCTTGGGGGATTACATACATAATCTTGTAACCATTATTGGCTACCTTATAATCTTTAACCCTCACGACTACCTTACTTTGTGTAACCATCATAGTTACCCTTGGAGTAACCACATGGATGGCCACCAAAATACATATACCCAATGCATTGGAGGGACATATAGGTCCCACCCTTCTTCATAAATAATTTCCAAGAACCAAAACATAATAATACAATATGAATAATTCCTTAAAAACATTTCTTTGGAATTTCGTAAAACTGAATTTAAAAAAATGGTTTTTAATAAAATTCCCCTTAAAAATGTCATACAATTGAAGAGTGAAATAATTGAGTGGATGGAGATTGTATATATGCTTTAAATATACACAATAAAACATAATATAAACTTAAACCATCACACAAAAAATTTAAATATCATATAATTAATGAAGTAGAAGGTTAACCCAAAGAATGAAATGTGGGTTAAGAATTCCCTTACCTCAGATCTTTCTTACTGAAAACTTGTTTAACTTTCCTATATAATGGTTAAAAGTGTGTTATTATTATTTTATAGAAACATTTTAATGTTTATAACATCATATATTATCATTTCATAACATCATATCACCAATTAATTGTTATTATTATTCTCCTTGAACTGTTTTTGGGTGAGTTCTTTACATGATTTCCAAGTTTGGTTAATGATGGATGTTCTAATTGATTGGAAGTGAAATTATAGAATTTGAATTGAAAGGTATTTACATATTTCTAGTACAATAATTTATACCATTTATCATTTTGAATTCTTTCATGAGGATGATTCATAAGTTAAAACATTAATGATGTTCGTTTAGATCATTTTAGTGGTTCTTTGATAACAACAACCTCATTTCATTTTATAAATTAAAACCATGTGTTAAAACGAATTCCAAAACCATTGATGATACATAATACAAATATTATAACCTATTTAAACCATTTAAATGGTTTCATGACTAGACTTGAAGGATTTAATGAAAATAAAATCACATCGCCTACGATATCATTAATTTGACAAATCATGGAAAATATTTTTAATTCCTTGAATAAGTGGTAGAGGAGAAGAACAATGATGATGAATTATCCATGAACATGAGAAAATATAAAATATACATGATTCTGGATATTTCATGCCTCTTGGATAAGAGGGGCTGAGGAATAAAGGAAAAGTAATCATGAAATAAAAGAAAACTTGGGAAACTACTCAGGAAAATTCGGCAGCCTAAAAGCGTCTCTTAAAATTTTGTAAAAAAATATTTTTATTAGAGAAATGGAATATATCATCACTCATACATATTACGGAATGTAAGGGGGATATTTACAAAAATATCTCAACATAATCCAAATGGAATAGAAGAGAATAACATAAAATGAATGAAAATAAAGAAAATTAAAGTGGATGTTCTCCTCTTGATCTCTTCTCCTTGAGATCCTTTTTAATGGATTTGGTTTTCCTATTTTCGTGTGACCAGTAGCTCTAGACGTGGGTAACATCCATGGGAGGATAATTGGGCTGAACTTTGGCATGGCTCAAGGATTGAGAGGTGTGGGATGAAGAGGGGAGTGAGGGTGGTATTTATAGTGGTGGAGAGGGGGTATTTTTCATTATTTTAATCATTATTATAATATTTTTCCCACGATTATGAATAGTCATAGTTAATGTGACCTAAAATAGTAATAATGGAATTCTAGTTCGAACCAAGTTTCCTTTCATCACTTATGATGTCATAAATATTGTATTTTACTGATAATTTGATTATACTTTATTTTATCATATTTTACTATTCATTAAAATTCATGAAGTTCATAAAAAGCCCAATAATTTACCCTAAATATTTTCTGATGGGTAGAATTCAAAAGTGAAGTCAATTTTTTGAAAATAATTTTCTAAATATTATTAATTTAATTTTTAAATAAAATCATACTTAATTCAAAAATTAACAATTCTAATTTTATAACTACTTCTATATTGCGACGATAAATTAACCAAGGTATTATTATCTTAAAGCCTTAAGAAAATAAAATAATAATAAAATTTACTGTTCATTAGGGTCATGTTACTATTAATATTACTATTCATAAGGGTATGTTATTATTCAACAAAAAACAAGTTTGTTCTAATAGACTCCAAATAATATACTGAACATAACTGTAGATGACAGTTTCTTGAGATTGAAAACAAAGAAGTGGAAAAGTAATGTTTTAAAGGCCAGTTAAAAATATCTACATAAAACAATGTTCCATGCATTTCTTTTTATTTTTAGAAAAACATGTGGTGTTATATTATCCCCAGCTATGGGAAATTTCATCCTCACAATTTTATTTACTTATTAAACAACTGAGGGTACTTTTCGCTCATAGCATTTTCAGACTCCTATGTTTCTTATTCAACCAGGTGGTTTCTACACAAAACCATTACATGGTGGATTACCTTATACTGGAATCCCTATTCCCTTCTATCAAGAATCTAAACTGGTTTCTCTTCATATAAATGGTTCTCTTCTTGCTGAACTGCTTCTAGGCTCTAGACAAGAGATTAATCGGGCACTCACAATCTCAACATCGAAAAATAAAAAATATTTTGTATCTGGAACAAACTCGGTGGAAAATCTACGATGTATACAACTTTTCCAACATTCTCCATGATTTCAAAAGGTCGTATGATCCATGGAAATAGCCTTCCTTTCATAGGAAAACACATAACCCTTTTCTAAGGAGAGATTTTAAGGGAAACATGGTCACATACCCTGAAAGGGAAGCCTCTCCTTATGTTATCTGCATAAATTTTCTGCCTACTTTGAGCTATCCTCATGTATTTTTGGATCATCCTCACTTTCTCAGCCACTTCTTCTACAAATTTCGGACCATCAACATTCATTCACCTACTTCATCCCTAAATTCTGGATTCTGACACCGCTTCCCATACAAGTCCTCAAAAGGTGCCATCCGATTACTGGAATGAAAAATTTTATTATAAGAAAACTCAACTAAATAATGATGTTGTTCCAAAATTCCCTGATAGTTTATTAAACAACCTCAAATAATATCATCCAAAGTTTGAATCATTCATTCTGACTGCCTATCTGATTGAGAATGAAAAGTTTTACTATAATTTAGCTTTATGCCCAATGACTTCTAAAGTCCCTTCCATATGTTAGAAGTTAACATGGGATCTCAGTCAGAAACAATGGATAGTGGAACTCCATGTAACCTGACAATCTCTTTGAGGTACAATCAAGAAAGCTGATTCAAAGTCATTGTATCTAAAATAGAATTAAAATTTTCAGACTCTGTTAGCCGATTAACAATAACCAAAATTTCATTGTTACATATAGAAGTATTTGGTAGTCCCACCACAATGTCTATGGATACATTCTCCCATTTCCACTCTGGCACTGGAAAAGTCTGAAACATCCCCTTCAGTAACTACCTATCTTATTTAACCTATAGACATGTCAAAAATTTCATGGTAAAATCTGCAATATCTCTTTTCATTCAATCCCGCCAATAATACTCCCAAATGTCTCAGTACATCTTAGTACTACCAGGATGAAATGAAAATGGAGAACCATGAGCTTCACACTTCAATTCGTTCTTTAACTGGGAATCACAATGCATGCACATCCTTCTTCAAAATCATAAGATATAATCATTATCAAGGTCAAATTCTTGAAACTTACCCATTTTATCCAATTCTACCTTTTTCTATAGCTCACGGTCTTCCTTCTGCACTCCCTTAATTTTGTCTGACAACGAAGAGTGCACTGAAACCTGAAACAAAACAAATGTATTCCCTGCACCATCAACATCTAATCCAAAATTAATCAAATCATAAATCAAGGGATCATGTTCTAAATGTAGCATGGTTAATGATGCGTGATGTTTCCAACTTAAGGTATCCACCACTTTGTTAGCTTTCCCATGATGGTAACTGATCGTGCAGTCATATTCATTTATTAGTTCTAGCCAACTTCTCTGACTCATGTTTAATTCCTCTTGAGTGAATATATACATTAGACTTTTATGGTCAGCATATATTTGGCATTTGGTTCCATATAAATTATACCTCCAAATTTTGAAATCAAAAACCATAGCTACCAATTCCAAATCATTTATGGGATAATTTAGCTCATGAGATTTATGTTGTCTCAATGCATAGGCAATTACCTAATCATTCTACATCAAAACACATCCATGTCCCTTCATAGAAGCATCATATTAGATGAAAATCTCACCATTTCAGGAAGGTAATTCCAAAACTAGAGTATTCACCATTCTCTTCTTTAGTTCCTGAAAAAAAACATCACATTCCTCGGTCTAAACAAATTTTACTCCTTTCTGTGTTAACTTAGTTATCAGGAACGATAACCATAGAATGTTCTTAAAAAATCGTCGGTAATATCCTACAAACCCAATAAAACTACGAATCTCCGTAACATTTTTGGGTCTTGGCCATTCATCATCTACATTTGTTTTGGACGGATCAGCTATTATTCCATCCTTATTTACAATGTGCTCAAGAAAAGAAATTTGTTTCAACCAAAAATCACACTTTCTGAATTTTCGATAATCTTTTTATTTTATGGTTTTTACAACAACACTTAGTTGTTTTTTCATGTTCCTCTTTATTTTTAGAAAACATCAGAATGTAGTGAATAGATACAACCACAAAATTATCCAAGAACTCATGAAATACTATATTCATAAAATTCATGAATACAGTAGGTGCATTAGTTAATCCAAATGTCATAACAACAAATTCATAATGCCCATATCGAGTATGAAATGCTATTTTCGGGATGTCATCCTCCTTCACCTTCAGCTGATGGTATCCATATCTCAAGTCAATCTTGGAAAGGTATTGAGCTGCCTAGAGCAGATCCAACAAGACATCAATATGAGGAAAATGATACTTTTTTTTAACTGTGATTTTATTCAAAGCTCTATAATCAATGAAAAGTCTCATGGAACCATATTTAATTTTAATAAACAAAACAGTGGCTCCCCATGGTGTAGTGCTAGGATGAATGAAGCCTTTTTCAAGCTAATCTTGCAACTGATTTTTCAATTCATGAAGGTCTATTAGAGCCATATGATAAGGGGGATTTGAAATTTGAATAGAATTAGGAACTATGTGAATTTTGAATTCGACTTATCGATCATGTATGACACCGGGCAAATCATCATGAAAAACAACAAGGTATTCATTTACCACTGGCACACCATTATTTTGAATAGTTCCCTTATTTTCAACAATATGAGAAAGATAAAATTTATTTCTATATTTCAATAGTTTCTCATCTTCCTGATATGTTAACAATTTTATGGTTTCATTCTTGTATATAAAATGAAATACTTTCTAAAAAACAACTTCTTTAGCTCTATAGTAAATCTTAGAAAGCTAATTAGAAAGACAATCCATTCCTAGAATAAAATCAAAATCCACTTGGGGTAAAACAATAAGGTTTTTGGGTAATGTCTTCCCACAGACCACAATAGAAATATTCTTATAATTATTCTTTTCAATAACATTTTCCAGTTGTGTTACAATAATAAGTTTGGGTCTGATTTGTTGTGGTGATATTTCCAATTTACAAGAAAATTTCTCAGAGGTGAAAGAATGTGTAGACCCCATATCATATAGAACTTTAGTAAACTATGAGTGAACAAACAAAGTAACTGATATGACTTCATTGGGTGGCCAGAAATCTACTGATGTAGTCGTAAAGAATCTCACTTCACCTTTCTGTTTGTAGTCTAGCTTCTTTGCACCATTCAGATCTCCCTTTGTGTATGAATTTTCATGGTGACCCATCTCACCACATTAGAAACACACTACAGTATGCTTATAAGGATTAGTCTGAGAATCATTTTCAATGCAATCTCAATCCATATGTCCAAACATACCACATTAAAAACCCTTACCAGTTTTGCTAAGACATTTCTCAGGGTGCTTCTTTACAATCATTTAACAAATAGGAAATTGGATTTTCTTAGCATCATATTTCTTTAGTTGATTATGACACATTGTTTTCTAACTGGACCTCTTGTTGTCTTTGATTCCAAAATCCACCTGATCATCAGAAAACTCTATCTCTACCCTCTCCACACATCAGAAATGTTTCTCATTACTTTTGAATTCACGAGATACCAACGCCCTTCGATACCTTGGATTCATTCACGAGTAAAATCCATTGATTTTTTATGAGGATATAGAATATGATTTGGGGAATACCTCACTAGTCAGATGATGTTCGCATCATACACAACCACTTAATCTTATTTATTCTATTTCAATTCAAGGAATTTCATCTCCATCCTATGTCACACCACCATAGGAAAATATTTTTCAAGGAAAAGACTTTTAAATTCATCCCACTCTAAGGCACCAAAATATTCTCTACCCCTGATATTCCCTCCCATTGAACACCACTGATCAGCTTCCCCTTCAAAACGATATATTACAAGACTTCTCTTTTGATTGTCTAAACATACCATAACATCAAATATCTTTTCAACGACTTTGATCCATCATTCAGCTACTGCTGGGTCAAAAGATACGTTGAATGAAGGAGGATGTTGCCTCATAAAATGTTCCACTACTATTAGGTTCCATTTCGGTACCTCTATTTGTTCTATTTCATGGATTCCACAACCATTTATTTCCTGTGTTAGCTGATCTGTTACTGTCACAAACTTCTTGGTTCCAATCCCTACCATTCTGGAAAATAGGTCCAGAAGGATGCCATTCTGTCGGTGCCACTCCTCTTCAGCATCCTTGTTCATTATACGGACAACCATTCTTAAAAAAATTCTTAGATGAAGCAACATGGTAATCTCAAAATGCTATAACATATAAAATTAATCATATAGTTAAAATCATTTACGGTATTCTATTAACATCACCCTATCCCCTAAAATTATCTAAACCATCCTTTAATACCAAATTTAAATACCATACCTTATTACATACATAATATTAAATTAATCAATAAAAAAACATCCTTATTTAGGATATTTTCATGTTTATATCTTTAGAGAACAAGGACAATACATTCATAACATTACACATTATTACAGAGTGGATACTATAAAAACAATTTCCATTTTTTTCAAAATATGAAACATTAAAACATAAAACAAAACTCCATGATAATTATTTAACATTTATCATGGCTTTATTCCTTTTCTTACACATCCATTAACCTGTGAATATCATTTAAAAAAAAGGGATGAGCACAAAATATCTGCAAGGGATGGAAAATATGTAAAGATCATATTAGTCCATGAATACTCAAAATGTATGAAAGTATTTTCAAAAGACATTATTTTCACCCATATATACATACTTAACAAATATAATCATAAAGGTATATTAGGGAATTATATACATAATATTGTAACCATTCATGGTTACCTTATAATTTATAACCCTCACGGTTAGCTTACATTGTGTAACCATAATAGTTACACATGGAGTAACAATACAGACGACCTCCAACATACACATACCAAATGCATTGGAGGGAGATATCTGTCCCTCCCTTCAACATAAATAATTTCCAATAACAAAAAAATAATCATACTTCATGAATAAATCCATAAAAACATATCTTTGTAATTTCGTAAAATCGAATTAAAAAAAGGATTCTTAAAGAAAATCCCCTTTTAAATATCATAAAATTGAAGATAGAAATAATAGAGTGGATTGATTTTTTATAAATACTATAAATATACATAATAAAATATAATATAAACAGAACCCATCACACAAACAATTTAAATAGCACTTAAATAATGAAGTAGAAGGTTAACACAATGAATGGAAATCAGGTTAATAATTCCCTTACCTCGGGTCTGCCTTACTTCAAACTTGTTTAAACTGAATGTATACGGGTTAAATGAGTGTTATTAGTAGTTTAAAGAAAAATTTTAAAGTTTATAACATCATACATTATCATTTCATGACAACATTTCACCATTTAATTGTTGGTAATTTTCTCCTTTCACTATTTTTGGATGAGTTCTTTAGATGATTTCCATGTTTGGTTCTTGATGGATGTTCTCGTTGATTGGAAGTGAAATTCAATAATTGGAATGGAAGGAAATTTACATATTTATAGTATCATAATTTACTCCATTTTTCATTTTGAATTCTTTCGTGTGGATGATTCACAAATTAAAACATTAATGATGATCATTTAGATCATTTTAGTGGTTCTTTAATAATAACGACCTCATTTCATTTTATAAATTTAAAGCATGTGTTAAAATGAATTACAGAACCATTTATGATAAATAATACATAAATTAAAACCCGGTGCACCCATAAAAATGGTTTCCAGAAAATACTGGATGGAATTTAAGAAAAATGAAATCACATTGTCCACGATGTCGGTAATTCGACACATCATGGACAATGTTTTTAATTCCTTTAATAAGTGGGAGAGGAGATAAACAATGATGATGAATTTTACATGTATATGATAAAATCTAAAATATACATGATTCTAGATATTTCATGCCTCTTTTTTAAGTGGGGGTGAGGAAATAATAAAAAGGAATCATGAAATAAAACAAAACATGAGAAAATTATCATGAAAATTCGACATCCAAACTATGTCTCTAAAAATTTCATAAAAAATAGTTTGATGAGAGAAAGGGAATATATAATCACTCATACATAATATGGACAGTAAGGGGGGATATGGAAGGAAATATATCAACATAATTTAATGGTAATGGAATATAATAACATAAAATGAAAGAAACAAAGAAAATAAAGAGGATGTTTACCTCTTGATCTCTTCTACTTGAGATCCTTCTTAAGGGATTTGGCTTCTATCTTTTGGTGAGACTAGCAGCTCTAGGAAGTGTGGAAGATCCTTGATATGAGTATTCGGCAGAACAGAGGCATGGCTCAAGGATTTAGTGGTGTGGGAAGAAGATGGGAGTGAGGTTGGTATTTATAGTGGAGGAGAGGAGATATTTTTCATTATTTTAATCATTATTATAATATTTTTCCCAATATTCATAATAGTCTTAGTTCATGTGACATAAAATAGTAATAATGACATGTTAGTTCTAAACTTTAGGCCTTTCATCACTTATGATGTCATAAATAGAGTATTTTAATGATAATTTGATTCTATGGTATTTTAGCATATTTCACAATTCAACGAAAAATCAAGAATTTCAGAAAAAACCCAAAAAATTACCCTACCCTTTTTTCAACATTTAGAATTCAAAAATGAATTCCATTTTTTGGAAACAAATTTCTAAATATTATTAATTTAATTTTTAAATAAAATCATGGTTAATTTAAAATTTATCAATTGTAATTCTATAACAACTTCTATATTACGATGAAAAATTAATCAGGATTTTATTATCATAAAGCCTTAAGAAAATAAAATAATAAAAAAATTTACTTATAATTATTGTCATGTTATTATACATTTTAATATTCATATTACTATTCATGAGGGTATGTTTATATTCATAAAAAAACATGTTGGTTCCAATAGACTCTAAATGACATACTGAACCCATTTGTATATGGCAATTTCATGAAATTCAAAACATAGTAGTGGAAAAGTTATGTTTTAAAGGCTAGTTAGAAAAATATACTTAAAAAAAAGATCCAACCATTTCTATTTTTTTTAAAACTTTCGGTGTTACATTTACAATTATCTTCAAGATATTTCCTATTCTGATATTGAGTTGCATATTGACCATTTATTCCACATTTAAAACACTTAACCTTCTTGACACCTTGGGGGGCCTATATTGTAATCCATTTTGTAAAATGAACTCCAATTTTTTCCCTTTTTGTAACTTTTTTATGTCTTTTTCTTCACAATCAAAAAATATTCTTATTCGTCTATGAAATTAACTTAGTTGATTCTTTCCACATTCTTTACAAAAAGAAAATTGAATCTTATTTCCTCCATGGTATCCATTTTGAAACTCTCAGTGAACACATTCATTATTTTCCATTGAGAGTGTGAAATATGGTTAAGGTACACGATTTTAATCACGTTATATGAATACTGATTAGGAATGTTCACAATGTATTTCTCATAAGTGAAAACCCCACTTGTCTGCTCATTAGAAAATCATCCATCACAGTAAAATTTAATATAGTTCCATCCAGTTCATGCTATTGACATAAACGATAAATATACAATCATCCTTACATATCATAGTATAAAACCACCATGTTAGTAATACAATTTCTTATAGGATGTCTAAATCATGACATATTATTTAATTCATAACACCCTAGTTTCATCCATGGTTACTCATATCCAACTAATAATCAAAAAATCAATGATGGTTCATGGAGAGTATGTAAATTCCCAATGAATATCCCTCATGTGTGTCATAATAGGTGTGTACCAATGCCCGTATTCAGGTACCAGATTATAATGAGTGAGGTAAAAACATCATGATTAAGATGTTAATCCTAGTTACATCAATACTAGAGCCACACCAGCCTTTAATATCAAGGCATATATGTATTTATATAAATCTAAAATCACTATCCATTTACATATTTCTAAGACAATTTTATAAACTATTCCTTATCCTTATACTTTACCGTACACATTTCGATAGGCATCTCACTATGGCTCTCTCATCATAGGATTAAAAATTTATCAAAATTGTTTCTTCGATATGAACTATAGTGACCCTTCTTTTCATACATTATCTATACATAAATATTGTTGAATACTTCCAAAATAATACCAAAAAATCCAAAAGGCAGAAGTTATCTACTACCATTGAAAACATAGAAACATAAAAATTACTACATAATGGAGTATCATCATCTCCAACTATGTAAGTCTTTACTATAACCCTTCAAAGACACATCATACATAATAAATGCCTTTTTAAACTACGAGAAGGAAATGAAAAATGGGTGATCTCATATTCTATGTAAGGGTAAAAATGGTAGTTACATAATCATAATCATGAGAATAATGGTATGGGAACATGTTCTTGAAAAATCATGATCGTGCACAACATATCAAAGTACATAATCATAAATCATGGCATAGATATTGGTTGTTTATAAAACCTAAATCATAAGGCAACATAGAACATGATCAATGAAAGAATAACATAGGAATAAAATGAATAATTTTTTCAGACACATAAAAATATATAATGATTTACTTTATAGTCAAGGAAATGCTACCAAGGCCACCTTTATGGAAAATTTCATTTAATGAACTAGGTTCATACCCCATTTTAGTCATTTATTAATGAACTGAGATCACTCCTCATTCTAGCCCTATAATTATGAACTAAGTTCATTTCTTTTTACAACCCTGTAATACTGATCTGATAAAATTTTCCATTCCACCCATGTCTTTTTTATGAGATATAAATAATTTTACAAAACAATTTATAGAGATATAGGCCCCATACATCTCATAATGAAATCTAACATACATGATTCTCATGTTCATAAATAATCTTATCATGAACCTTGATATGAAATGGGTATTATAAACATGTTATAATATCATAACCTAGGGAAAATGTTTGATTGTAATATTTTCCTCATAAAAATAACCAATGAAGAGAACTAGGTTTCACGATACGCTTCTCTTTCAATAATGCAATAGCTTGCATTATACGCAAGTTCGAGATTCTAACACACCGTGACCAATCAAAATATCCATTATGAATAGTAATACACACTATTGGAAATTATATAAATTTTATATTTCAAAATGGACTTCATTTTTGGATTCGTAATATCAAAATTTGCCTAAGTTGATTTTTTTGTAATTTTCTAAGAACTTCCAATTTTTCTATGAATAGAGAAAATACTTAAAAACATCCTTTTTAATAAAAATAACTTATAGTGATAAATTATACTATTTAGTTGTTTTAAAGTATAATTAGAATATATTTTTACCATTTTATCCAATGGTGGTCATTATAATTAATTTCACTTTGAAATTGGACATAAACAATTGTCAATCTTTTGATATATATTGTTTCTTAAAAACGCTATTTGTTGTGACAGTGGGAATTAATTATAAAATTAATTAATGAAACTTATATGTTTGGAATTTTTTAATGTAAACATCATTTTCAAATTCGGAATATCAATTATATCTTAGGGTGAATTTTTGGCACTGTTCTGAAGAACCTCAATTTTTGATGAATAGTGAAACCACTAAGTGGTAGTTAAAAGCAGATTTTTCATTTAAATGAAACATTTCCACTTCTGGGATTTCATTTCCAAAACTCTAACATACATGGTTGTAATTAGGAAGTAAAATTTGGTTCAATGGGATTAAAATAGTTTTTTGGTGAATAATAACTTTTATGTTTAATTAATCGAGATTAAAGATAATTAGTGAAATTTAAGGTAAAAATGATATTATAAAAATATGAAAATAAGTTTACACTTGTACTACCCATATTTTATGAGTCATGTACGACCAATAAAATCCATGGGTCAACTTGGGGACCCCATGGAGCCACTTGGGTAAGAAAATGACATTAATAACTTTTTATTTAAAGTAAAAATAAAATTGTCACAAACATGTGTTGTTTTACTAAATTTATTTTTATAAGGGGTTATAAGAGTCATATTTTAGACTATAAATATTAATTGGAAAGATAAAAATATTTCCTACAGCATGATAATTTTTTTTTTATTTTTTTACATTAAATAAATTAAATTATTTATGACACCATGATGATGCAGCAATTACCTCATTAATTAATGATTTAAATAAATTGAAAATATAATGTAACATCTAAGTCATAAACTTGTAAAAAACCTATTGGATGAGAATATTTAGAACCCTTATCACCTTAGCCTAGAAATATATCATTTTGGGACCTTTATAATCCGAAAATCATTTCCTAATAAAGTATCATTTAAATCTTTCCAAAGGTGCCCATCCTCTCCTCTTATAAAAGGACCCCACCTCTACCACCTTATTCACACCTTCCAAGACATTTGGATCGGCCAAACTCTACCCAAATACTCTCTAAACTTCCCTATATTACTCCTAGAAGCCTCACTTTGGGCATATGTATTCCCAAAGAATCCTTTGGCTCAAATCAAAAAGAGTTACCTGATTTAAAGGTAATGTCTTCACTTGTGTTCTTTTGTTTTATTTTGCTTCTCCAATCTCTTATAATCTTTTTATTACATTATTTTGTAACAAAAAAAGTATCTAAAATAAACTAGGATGTTTTTATGATATATATTTTATTTACACTTACACACACCTTCGTCTAATGGTTAAAGAACATATTGTTTCTGTGGCTGGCGAAATACTACCTCATGAAACGATGATTGTTCAATATTCTTTTAACACCTCTAATGGTGGCCGTTATGATGAAACTATTTTTATATATAATATATATTTTGTTTTTGTTTTCCTTATGATTATTTATTTTTCATTTATGGCATACCATTATGATTTACATTTTTGGTAAACGCGATAATGTCATTTTAGGAAGTGCAGACTACCACCCCATCAAAGTGACTTGAATCGTTAATTCCATATGTGGGATGTATAAAGGATCGAGTAAATGATATTATACATGATATTATACTGGAATTATAGTATCACTTTATATAATTATAATTTCATTCCATTAATTATGAAATAGAAATGAATGTAGCATTTATGCGTACGTACGGCTTACCGTCTCCATGAACAGTGCATTTCATTTCTTATCTCTAAATGTTATGTAATATTATAAATGCATGTATATACTGGATATATATGATATATATGATATCTAAATAATGAATATAATTCTGGATATAATGGATAATTCACCACATTAACAACTTGTAATTATAAGAAGTTTATTTTTGACTCAAGTACCAAAGATCGACAAAACGACCGTTATTAACTTAAATAATTACATAATGTTCATAACATGGTATTAAGTAATATAAAAATAATAATTAACGTGAAAAAGGTTATTAAGAAAGTATAAATTAACTCTAGTTAATTATTCAGGAGATTAAAGGACAATCAAGTCATGTCAGACACGAAGTAAGGGAACTTCTTAACCCAATTTCCATTATTTGGGTTAATCTCCTAATTTCAAATTATGTCATGATATTATTATGTTATATCTTGTATTTTTACTTTATTTATGTGTAATTATAGTGAATACACATAATAGATCTATTTTATTTAAAAAAATGATCTTTTTAAGGGACTTCATCTCAATCTCCATTCATTGAGGCATATTTTGTTTTATACACAAATTTCTTTTATACGGTGTATAAGCCGCTTTGAATTTTATGTTTATTCAAAAGGAATCTTTTTATACGAAGCATTTTACTAAAAAAAAAGGAATATTTTTCTTGTCGTACATATTTGGTGACAACGACATCTCCGCCGCCGTGACCATTATTTGAGATTCAGCTTCTTCTAAAAGCCATACCTTTTTTTAAATGAAAAATAAATACCATGTTTTAATTTTCTTTTATTTTGGTATTGAAAAAGGTTTTGATAATGTTTTTATTATATCAATATGTTGTATTGATATCTTGTGATTGAAATGTGGAAATTCTATGTTTCCTTTATGCATGTTTTATGTGATACGATTATGTTATGGTTTATGATATGTTTAAACCTGTTCATATGAGGAATAAATTGGACTTAATAAGTGACGAGTGGAGCCCTCTATAGCTCCTCGATGCATCGACATGTATCATGAGATAAACTAGTGTCTTGGCACAAGGCCTTGACAAAATATTATTTGTAGTCTTGGCACGAGGCCTTGGCTACGTGGGTATGATACTCTGGCATTATGCATTCCATCATTGTGAAAGTTGTTATTGATATTGCATGTGATTATTCGACCTGTAGAATATCCATGTGAATAAGTAAATGGAATTATATCATTTTACATTTTCCATATTATGTTGAAGTTCAAGTTTAAAAAGAATTTGTTTTAGTTATACATTGCCTTAAATGTTTATGTTTATTTATTAAATCTTCCACTATATTGTTATCCTTACTGAGCATATGAGCTCACTCCATTCAATGTTTTATTTTTCCCAGGATGTGAAGAAATATTTTTTGACTGACTTGAAGGGATATTCTGAAGGGGATATGGGAGTGGACTATGGAGACTATGTTGTTGTAGTTTTTCACATTATGATGTAATGTACCATTTTTGAATTTATCTAGTGTTTCCAAGGCTACTAAACTAATCGGTATTTCGAGACTTGATCTTCTGTGATCATGCCAATGTTACGCAATAATGCATAGACTCTGGGTAACTGGGGTCGGGGCGTTATAGTTGGTATCAGAGGCAGTTTAGTACTAACCTTTGAAGCAATATTTAGAGAAACCCTGATTAGAGCACATAGCCCTAAGATATAATTTGAGGATTAATATAGAAGAACTTCCTAGAATTTTGGTATTATAGAGATTTTATGAGTTTTCTGAGAAATACATCCCTGTCTGGATACGAGCAGGTAGAGGCGGATCTGGCACAGATGTACCTAGGGGTAAAATCGGAAAACACCGATTTGAGCTAGACTCGAACAGGAACTGGTGCACGACAATGGGCCTTGCTTCACTCTTGGTTACGACACTCCCGAGGGATATGCTTAGGATAATTCTCATTTTCTTTACAAACCATTATTAAGGGTTTATGAGTATATACTTCCTCAAAGGAAACATTTCTTTTTATGATTATGGAATATATCCATAAATAGTTCAATTTATGTTATGTGTTTTACAAGTATGGAATTATGTATTTTTATTCATAAACTAATCTAGTTTATGACATTGTTTATAAATGACACATAGTGGGAGGAATGGAAACCATATAAATGCACGCACTCTATGTAGGGATTTCCCCCTGCTCAAGATAATTATTGTGGAGCTGGAGATACAACTGGTGCTGATCAACTTATCACCATACTGGGACAACTCACTCAGGTCATGAATAATAACCTTACTCATATGGAGCACCCTGATCTGCAACCTGGAGGATCAATTTTAGACAGCTTCATGAGGCAAAAAGAACCAAAATTTAATGGGGGTACACATCCATTAGTAGCTGAGCAATGGATAAACTCCTTAGAGAAAATATTCCACGCCTTGGGGAGTAGCGAAAGGGAGAAGGTTTCATGGAAGTTTACCATCTCACTGGAGGTTCCGATCAATGGTGGTCACTTATTCAAAATAAAAAGGAAGATGAAGATGTATCATGTATGGAATGGAGAGAGTTCAAAGAGCTTTTCTTAGAAAAATACTTTTCTCGTGACCGTCGAGCAGATATGGAATGCCAATTTCTGAGTCTGAGACAAAAGGATGATGATAATGTCACAAAGTATGAGGCTAACATTACAAGGATAGCGTGGCATGCAGTATATTATATACATAACCCAAGAAGTAAGATTGATCATTTCTTTGATGGGTTAAAACTGTTTCTCCATCGAGCCTTATTCTCATAATCTTTGTCGTCGTACGAAGATATTGTCTCATGTGCTATCAAGACAGAAAAGGAATTCTCTAAATCTTATGACAATAAAGTAAATCAAGAGAAGAAGATAACGATGGAACAAGAGATAGATAAAGGGAAAAAGGGAATGAAGGATTTTCCATTATGCGACAATTGTGTGAAGAATCACCCTGGTAGTTGCCTAAAAGGAATGAAAATTTGTTATAAATGTGGAGAAAAAGGTCACCAGGCGCGTGATTGCAAGGGAAAGAAAGAGGCTATCAATGTTTAATGCTACAATTGTAGAGAAATGGGGAATTATGCAAATGAATTTCCTAAGTGTTAGGGAAACGTACCTTAGAAAAGGCCAAGGGATCAAGGACAATCATATGCTGTTACTACAGTTGAAGTGGAATAATAAATGTATTGGTGCTTTTGGACTCAAGGATTATATTCTGGTTATAAGAATAATGTGATATATATAAGGATTGTACGGTAGTACTTGTTGTTTTCATTATGTTTTTAATATGATGAAGGTAATCATTTTTTTGTATGTGACAATAAGAGAAACTTTACTTTGTTTGAGTAATCTGATGATACAATTGATTTTGAAATTTTGAGACCTTTTAGAAAAAGTCTGGACAGAGGTATTTTGGATAACATTAAAGGTTGGAATGGATTATGTTGAAATTTGGATAGTATTGTTTAAGGTTAAAACATTTCTGAAGATTATTTTTGGAATACTATAATACTATAGTTTTAGCAAAAGGACAACCTGTAGGTTGGGGGATAACCCGTCGCGTCGGACAAAGATGTAGGAATCGAACCCACAACCAGTGTGCGACAAGACTTTATTACCTACCACTAGACTACATGAAATCCCTGGTTATTACAAAATAGTTTTCCTAATATAAATGGTATGTGTTAATATTTAGAACCTTATAATATTAGGATAAATATAATATTTTTGAGTTCTATTATCTTTTTGAGTGAAAGATGAGTTTGTGGTAGAAATTAGTTGAAGGTTGAAACTCTACTTGTCAGGCATAAATATATATATACCCATCTCTTATTATATGAATAAATTAATTCTTAAACTTTAGTAAAGGGATATTAAAACAAAAAAATGTGTTATCCTAATACCTTATGTCTTGTTGAACTGGTAATATTTTAAATCAACATAGATTGAAGGATTTGAGGCCCCCAATTGTACACTTGTTTGTGATTGATGACCACAATCACTCCCTACAAATATTTAGGTTTTTCCTCCAATTATATGTCTCTAATTTCCACCAATGTTCTCCTTATCGAGATCATAATTTGGTGGTGAGTTTTTCATTTCCCTTTCCCTCTTATTAAGGATAAATTTTATTAACCTTATTTCTGATGTGGGTTTTCCAAAAATGTATTTTCGATTTTAAAATTTTTATTTTAAAAGAAAAATTTCAAATTGTGAGGATGCAATTTATTGAAGGAGGGGAGAATGTAACACCCCAAGCTTTCATGATACACTTCTCTTTCAATAAGCCAATAGCTTGCATTGTACGCAAGTTCGAGATTCTAACACACCGTGACCAATCAAAAATGCCATTATCAACAGTAATACCAACTTTTTGAAATTATATAAATTTTATATTTCACAATGGACTTCATTTTTGGATTTGGAATATCGAAATTAGCCTAAGTTGAATTTTTTGAAATTTTCTGAGAACTTCCAATTTTCTATGAATAGAGAAAATACTTAAAAACAACCTTCTTAATCAAAATAATTTAGAGTGATAAATTATACTATTGAGTGGTATTAAAGTATAATTATAATATATTTTTACCATTTTATCCAATGGTGGTCATTATAATTTATTTCACTTTGAAATTGGACATAAACAATTTTCAATCTTTTGATATATATTGTTTCTTAAAAAACGCTATTTGTTGTGACAGTGGGAATTAATTATAAAATTAATTAATGCAACATATTTTTTTGGATTTTTTAAAATATTCATCATTTTTTAATTCATAATATCAATTATAGCTTAGGGTGAATTTTTGGCACTGTTCTGAAAAACATTAATTTTTGATAAATAGTGAAACAACTAAGTGGTAGTTAAAAACAGATTTTTCGTTTAAATGAAACAATAACACTTATGTGATTTCATTTTCAAAAATACTACATACATGCTTTTCATTACGAAGTAAAATGTGGTTCAATGGGATTAAAATAATTTTTGGTGAATAGTAACTTTTAAGTTTAATTAATCGCAATTAAAGGTAATTAGTGAAATTTAAGGTAAAAATGATATTATAAAAATATGAAAATACCTTTACACTTGTACCACCAATATTGGATGAGTCATTACCGACCAAGACAATCCATGGGTCAACTTGGGGACCCCATGGGGCCACTTGGGTAAGACAATGACATTAATAACTTTTTATTTAATGTAAAAATGAAATTTTCACAAACATGTGTTTTTTACTAAAACAATTTTTATAAGTGGTTATAGAAGTCTTATTTTAGACTATGAATATTCATATGAATTCTAAAATTATTTCCTATATCATGATATTTTTTTATAATTTTTATACATTATATAAATTAAATTATTTATGAAACCATGATGATGCAGCGATTACCTCATTAACTAACGATTTAAATAAAATGAAAAGATAATGTAAAATCTAAGGATTACACTTGTCAAAAACATATTGGATGATAATATTTCTAACCCTTATCCCCTTATCCTAAAAATATATCATTTTGGGACATTTATAATTCGAAAATCATTTCATAACAAAGTAACATTTCAATCTTTCCAAAGGTGCCCCTCCTCTCCTCTTATAAAAGGCCCCCACCTCTACCACCTTATTCACACCTTTCAAGACATTTGGCTCGGCAAACCTCTGCCAAAATACTCTATCAACTTTCCTATCTTACTCCTAGAATCCATAAATTGGGAAGAAGTCTTCCCAAGGAAGCCTTTGGCTCAAATAAAAAAGAGTTACCCGATTTTAAGGTAATGTCTTCACTTGTGTTCTTTTATTTTATTTTGCTTCTCCAACCCCTTAAAATATTTTTATTACTTTATTTTGTAACAAAAAAAGTATATACTGTGTAATAGGATGTTGTAATTATAAGGATTTTATTTACAATTACACAAACCTTCATCTAATGGTTAATGAACATACTGTTTATGTGGGTGGCGAAATACTGCCTCATGAAACGATGATTGTTCAATATTCTTTTAACACCTCTAATAGTGGACATTATGATGAAACTATTTTTATATATGATATATATTATGTTTTTTTCCTTATGATTCTGTATTTTTCATTTATGGAATACCATTATGATTCCATTATGGGTAAACGCAATAATTTCATTTTAAGAAGTGCGGACTACCACCCCCTCAAACTGATTTGAATTGTTAATGCCATATGTGGGATGTATAAACGATGGAGTAAATGATATTATACATAATATTATACTGGAATTATTTTATAACTTTATATAATTATAATTTCATTACATTAAATATGAAATATAAAATTAAAGTAGTGTTCATGCGTACGTATGGCTTACCGTCTCCATGAACGGTGAATTGCATTTCTTACCTCTAAATGTTATGTAATATTATAAATGCAGGTATATAATCTATATATATGATATATATTATATCTACATCATGAATATAATTCTGGATATAATGGTTAATTCACCACATGAACAACTTGTAATTATAAGAAGTTTATTTTTGACTCAAGTACCAAAGATCTGTTATTAACTTAAATAATTACATAATTCTCATAACATGGTAATAAGTGATCTAAAAGGAATAATGAACATGAAAAAGGTTCTTAAGCATGTAGAAATTAATTCTAGTTTATTATTCAAGAGATTAAAGAATGATCGAGTCAAGTCAGACATGAGGTAAGGGAACTTCTTAACCCGATTTCCATTCTTTGGGTTAATCTCCTACTTTAAAATTATGTCATGATATTATTATGTCCATTCTTGTATTTTTACTTTAATTATGTGAAATTATATTTAATACACATAATAGATCTATTTTATTTAAAAAAATGATCTTTTTAAGGGACTTCATCTCAATCTCCATTCATTGAGACATATTTTCTTTTATACATAAATTCCTTTTATACGGTGTATAAACCCCTTTCACTTTTACGTTTATTCAAAAGGAATATTTTTATATGAAGCGTTTTACTAAATGACAAAAAGGAATGTTTTTCTTGTCGTACGTATGCGGCGACAACGAATTTTCCGCCGCCGTGACCATTATTTGAGTTTCGGCTTCCTCTACAAGCCATACATTTTTTTAAATGAAAAATAAATAACAAGTTTTAATTTTCTTTTATTTTGGTATTGAATATGGTTTTTATAATGTTTTTATTATATAAATGTGTTGTATTGATATCTTGTGGTTTAAATGTAGAAATTTTATGTTTCCTTTATGCATGTTTTATGTGATACGATTATGTTATGGTTTATGATATGTTTAAACATGTTCATATGAGGAATGCATTGGACTTTATAAGTGATGGGTGGAGCCTGCTATAGCTCCTCGATGCATCGGACGGTCTCATGAGACAAACTAGTGTCTTGGCATGAGGCCTTGAAAAAATATTATTTGTAGTAATGGCACGAGGCCTTGGCTACGTGGTTATGATAGTCTGGCATTATGCATTCCATCATTGTGAAAGTGGTTATTGATATTTCATGTGATTATTTCACCAGTAGAATATCCATTTGAATATTTAAATGGAATTATCTCATTTTACTTTTCCATATTATGTTGAATTTCATGTTTAAAAAAGCTTTTGTTTTAGTTATACATTGCCTTAAATTTTTATGTTTATTTATGAAAGAATCCACAATATTGTTTTCCTTACTGAGCATCTGAGCTCACCCCTTTCAATGATTTATTTTTCCAGGATGTGAAGAAATATTTTATGACTGACCTACACGGATTGTCTGAAGGGGAAATGGGAGTGGACTTTGGAGACTATGTTATTTTAGTTTTTCACTTTATGATGTAGTGTACCATTTATGAAAGTATCTAGTGTTTCCAAGGATACTAAATTAATCGGTCTTTCGAGACATGATATTTTGTGATCATGCCAATGTTACGCAATAGTGCACCGACTCTGGGTAACTGGGGTCGGGGCGTTACAGTTTTCATAAATATCATCACATCAAAACACAATCCATTAAAAGAAATAATATGAATGAAAAAATTGCATAATATTTATGAAATGGAATTAGTAAAACTAATGGATGTTATCATAGATGGGAAATAATTATGAAATATCATTTGAAATCATTTCTTCGAGGAAATATCCTTTCTTATTTTAAAAAATTGTTTTAAAATATAAATCCTCTTGAAACCCATTTTCATTTTTTTTAAATCATATAAAGGAATCATTGAAAATTATAAAAAAATTTCAAATAATATTTCCCAAAAAATCTTCACATATAATTTTTAATCATCTGTGAAAAGATTTTTCAAAAAATGGTTTTTGAAATATATCAAATTTTCCTTCAAAAAGAGAAATACAGTCATATTTTCATAAAGAGCTTCTCATAGTTATATTAAGTACCAAATCATAGAAAATGGTTATAATACATATATATATCTTGAATAATAATATTAATTTGAGTCTCTTGAGTATTCTTGAGAGATGGATCATAATATGGCCCCAAAAGAACCATAAGCATAAATAATATTTAAAAGCGATGAGATTGTTTCAATATACTCTTAACACCCATTAAATAGGATCGTAATCACCATATCATAAACTAAAATTAAATGATTCATATAATATATATACAATATTTATATTAATGATATGAAATGTAAAATTGAATTATATACAACTTTAAAAATACTTTTATTTTACTAAAAAACAAGAATCTGAAAGACTGTAAATTGAGAAAAAATAAATTTTCAGATTTGGTATCTTTTAAAACATTATCCTCATGAAAAACATGATAATATAATGAATATTTTTATAACTATATATTTAATTATATTAATTATTTAATACATACATGTGTATTATACACACCCTAATAATGAATGTGTGGAAAATGAAGAATTGTTCTCAGAGAAAGAAACCATGAGATAAAATTTCATTTCCATCTATCTTGACTCTCATCATGCTATTTAAAACAACATGTATAATAAATATGAATATATAATAAATCCTTTATAGAACCATATTTTTATATCTAATACCATATATGGTTTCATTAAGACCATATATTATCTTCTTTTTAACAATCCACTTTTAAGGTTTCACTTCAGCTAATATTCAATTTGTTCTCTGCAGGTGTCTTAAATTTTTATATATTTGGTCCTTATACTTATATCATGATTTACATAATGTAAATCGTGATATAAATCTCATTTGAATTTATTATATATGAATTATAATAATATATATAATAATAAAGTATGAAAGGGAATAAACCATTTATTTAGATGACAAGTCATACATACGCATTAGCTATCTTTCGATTTTTATTATCATATTGAAAAAATAACATAGATGACATATGTGAATATATATGTATATATATAATTATTAATGTCGAATAATTAATTATATATATAATATCTTTTAAATAAATTCATCTTTAATATATTCCATGTAATGTGTGAACAAATGACCTCACATTAAGAGGTCGATAGTCCACACTTCTTCAAATGAAATTATCATATTTATACCAAATAGAATGTAAAAATTACATGTTTGGTAAAAGTTTTATAGAATCACAATGACATAATAAATTTAAATTATAAGATATATTAACATAACGTCCATTATAATTTCTATCATTATTGGTGGTAATGTAAAAAAATGAACAATTATCATTTTTGGAGGCACTTGTTCATCATTCAATAAAATTTTAGGCCTATTACTCATTTGATGGAGGTGTTTGTATGTGTTTGTATAAAACATAGAATTATAAAATCCTTGTATATTTATGAAAATTTTATTTTTATAGAAAAAATTAAATAAATAGGCTTGATATGATGGAGAGGATAAATAAAAGAGAGGTGTTTGTGAGAAGATGTTACCTCTTAATCATACAAATCCTTTTGGTTTGAGTTCAAAGGATTCAGTGAAATACATTCTAACATAGGGGATTATTATTGTATTATGGTATATAGTTTCTTATGTTTATATGTATTATGTTGGTAGTAATTAATTTTTTGAGAGTTTTGATGAAGATATAGAGTTGGTGGGGTTATATAGGGAAAGGAAAGGACACACTTGGTATTTTTTTAAACAAGTAAAGATTACCAACATTTATACCTATAGAATTTCCAAAAAAACCAACAAAAAAATTATTATTGGTAATGTCCAAATAATTTAAATAAAATAGGTTTTGTACAGGTTTCTGGGACTTTTGTGTCATGAATTTAAATTTTATTACATTGGTAGAACAATTTTTTTGTTAATCATTGAAAAATATTTTAATCACATTTTTTAAAATTTTTGTTAAAAAAATATTACCTTTTAAGAAATTATAATTTATTATTATCAAATATATTTTACGTATTTTTGAAAATTATAATCATATAAGTTTCATAAATTAATTTGGAAAAATATTCTCACTGACGGGATGACACATCAGGTTTTAAAAGTAAAAACATCCCATTCGTTGCTTTGTTTTTATAACCAATTCCAAAGGGAAATTGACCCAAATGATATAAATTTGACAAATTTATAAATATATTATGTAATTATAATTTTAAAAAGATTTAAAATAATATACCTCCCAATAAATTAATTTTATGAAAAAGTAGTTTAGTATTTAAATTTAGTATTTTTAAATATTCATTATAAAATGAAACCTTATAGAGAGAAAATATTAATTCAAACCAATTTTTTAGGTTACTTTGTAAAATATAAATTTTACATTGACAAATTAAATCTATAAAAGTTACTGAAATGTTAATTAAAATGGATTCTCCATTAAAAGTTAGTAAAAGTACATTTATAAAAATATATGTTTTCGAGTATAAAATTGGGTTTTACCATAGATTAATTATATAAATTCCATTGAATGAATATCAAAAATATTTTATTGAATATATAAAATTTATATTGCATTAATATCACTCAATAATTTAATTTGATATCATTTATTAGGATAAAACAACATTGTGAACGTAAAAAAATACTTCCTTTTATATTGAATCAGGTTTCACCATCATTTATAATTAATTTGTATCTTACGAATTCATATTATATTTTAGTAAAGATTTTATTTTAAATTTTTTTTGTTTATAATATTAATAACTTCTAATTTAACATCAAGGTTTTATCTTATTTTATTATGTAATAATATTTTAATATTATATTATAGTTCGGTAAAACACAGTCGTGTGTGTTACAAAATCCATTTGGGGAAGTCATTATTACATGTAATGTAATCTACACTCAGTGTTTCATGGAGATAAATATAAAATTTATTTTGTGAGTATTTCATGATTGACTTCGTGTTGGGTGTAATTGTTGAGCAATGTATTTAAACAAATCAAAATAATGTTTTTTAAAGGGGGAGATTATTTTAAATAATACTCTGTCTCTTTATGATGATTTTGATGCTCACAAATACCCTTAATTATTTACTAATTATTTCGTTGAGTATTTTGCAGGAATTTATTTTATATAACGAGATTTTATACTTCATTTATTCCAAGATCAATTTTAGCGCGTATTCTGGAATCACTGTAGCGCAAGATCAATTTTAGCGCGTATTCTGGAATCACTGTAGCGCAAGATCAATTTTAGCGCGTACTGGAATCACTGTTCATACCCTACGTTGATGAACGTAACGTATGGATGAAAAGTTTACTTTTTATGTTATTTTGAAACGTATGGTTAATGAACCTTACGTTGTTGAAAAGTATGGAAGAAGAACATTACGTTTGGAAGGAACCTTACGTTTTCGTTGTTGGACAAGTATGGAAGAGAAACCGTACGTTAGTTTTCAGTGTTGAGTTTGTTTCTCAAAAGTATGGATCATCAACATTACTTTATAATCAACCGTACGTTCTTTGGAGAGTTGAAGCAAGAGAAAGTATGGATGATCAACCCTACGTTTGAATGCTGAAGAGAAAGTATGTATGTTCAACCTTACGTTCTGAACCTTACGTTCTGAACCTTACGTTTGTGAACCCTACGTTTGAAGCCACGTCATCAACCCTACGTTTGGCGTCGGGATATTTTTGACAGATGATATTTCCTTTTGAATTAGTCAAGCAAGCGGATTATTAGGCGGATTTCGAGCTGATTCTTAAATACGACTTTGACTGAATCAAAGACGATTTACAACGGATTAATGATTGATTTAAACGGAGCTTTTTGTGCCGATTCTTCAGGAGAGTTACAACGGCTCTGTTGTTTCATTTAAAATCGCGAATCTAAAGGAGATTTTCATGGATCTATTTTATGCGAAAGATTTTCTCATATTTGAATATATGTTCTATCTTGGAAACTTCAGATATATATATATATGCACAGGAAAGTGTGTGATACATATTGATCTTTTGACGAGCAAGAAAACAGAGACTGTGTGAAAGCGTTCTTTTCTGGTGATCGAGAAGAAGTGTAAGATCTTTATTACCAAAGGAAGATCTTGAAAGCAGATTCACGTGTTCTACATCGACTATCTGTTGTGAATCTACTACTGCTGAAGTTGTGAAGCTTCTGGTAATATCTATTGCAACTGGATCGACTCAGAACTGTTTTGATTACAGATCTTTATTTTCTGAAGACGACGATCTATCTACTGTCAATTGCATTCTGTTGCAATTGTGAAGAACAACTGGAGAAGTGTTTCTTTATCGAAACCCTTTTATTTTTGAGTGATCAGCTTCTCGTTCTAAGCTGTGTGGGTTCGTGTTTGAACCAGGAAGGCTGTGTTTGCCTGAATCTTGTAAAGGTGTCAACTGCCTGTACTCAGTTGTGGACGGGTCTGTGGAAACGAGGACCAGATAGTGAAAATCGCCAAGCTCGTGGATTTGAGCGTTGGTGGAGTGGACTAGGGGCCTTCTGTTCCCCGAACCACTATACATCCGTGTGTTCATGCTTTTACTTTTTCCGCTGCATATTTAATCGTGCAAAAGCATAGTGAACAGAATTTGTCTAAGTTGAAGAGATTGTAATAATTTGAAAAAGACACAATTCACCCCCCTCTTGTGTATAATCCGTAGATTCAGATCCAACAATTGGTATCAGAGGAGGAGCTTCTTATTTCTAAAGTCTTATCAGGCCTAGAAGTATTTAAAGATTATACATAGTGTATCATGGCTGATATGAGAGAGGGAATGTCAATGGTCAGAGCACCTTACTTTAATGGAGATAATTATGGCTGCTGGAAATCACGTATGATTATTTACCTGAAAAATCTTGGTTACAGAGTCTATTCAAAGATTCTGACTCCCTATGAAATTCCTGAAAATCCCGATACATGGAGTGCTGCTACAGAAGCTGAGTATGACATAAATTCAAAAGCTATGAATGCAATCATCTGTGGTCTAGGACCAGACGAATTTAACAGAGTATCTCAATGCCCGACTGCATATGAAATGTGGCAAACTATAGCTGTTGCTTATGAAGGAACAGATAATGTAAGACAGATGAGATATGCAACTGCTAAGTTAAAATTCGATACTTTCAGAATGATTGAAGGAGAGAGCATCACTCAGATGAATGGAAGATTGACAGAAATTGTCAATAATATAACAGCTCTAGGAGAACCAATCAAGCAGGCTGATCAAGCGTTGAAGGTACTGAGAGTACTTCCTACTCGATGGAATGGAATCTCTGCAGCAATCAGACAATCAACTTCTGTTAAAGATCTAACTATGAGAGAACTGATTGGTACACTGATGATGTACGAAGCTGAAATGCAAGATGAGGTAAATGAGCATAAAGTCTACATAAAAAGGGAAAATACTGCTTTGAAAGTGACTTCTCAACAAAAGGATAGAAAGATGAAGAACAGAGAAGTGAGTGCTAAATCAGAAAGCTCTGAGTCTTCAAATTCGGATGAAGAACTGGCACAGCTAGCCAGAAAATTCAGAAAGTTCTATAGTAAGAAGAAAGACTTCAAGAAATCCTTTAAAAAGGATAGCAAGGAAGTGAGATGTTATGAATGCAAAAAGATGGGACATATCAGACCGGATTGCCCAAAATTGAAAGATGCAAAGAAAAAGAAATTCTTCAAAAGAGATGATTATGAGCAGAAAGACAAGAAAGCTATGAAAGCTACTTGGAGTGTTTCTGAAGACTCAAGTAATTATTCTGAATCATGCTCAGAGAAGGAGGAAGCCAATTTAAAAGCAAATATGTGTTTCATGGCTGAAACTGATGAGGTACACTCATACTATTCCTCTGACTCAAATAATGAATCAAACTCTGAAACAAGCCTCTCAAATAGAAAACTTGCAGCTTACTGCAATATGCTTGAAGAAAGGTATGACTCATTATTTAATAAATATAAATCTATAAAGAACTTGTACAAAGCTATTTCAGATGAGAGAAATACTTTGCTAAAACAACATGAGGAATTAATTGACAAATACAATTCTGCTGACTCAAATAAAATTAATTTTGAATCAAAAATAAAAACTCTACAGGATGAAGTAGAATCTTATAAAACGGCTGCATTAGTTTTTACAAAAGGAGAAAACACCTTAAATGAGATACTTGGAAAAACTGTAATTAAAAAGGAAAGGTTTGGAATTGGAAGTAAAGGAGAAAAACCTAAGTTATACAAAAATTATTTTGTTCCTAGCACTAAACAGGTTATTTGTAACTACTGTGGAACAAGAGGTCATATAGCTAAAAACTGTTTTCTAAGACAACCTCAGATATGTGGAATTAAGAAAGCTTATATTTCCAATGATCTATATGATTCAATCAATTTTAAGAAAACAAGGCAAATCTGGATACCCAGATCACTGCTTGCTAACACTCCTGGACCCAACAAAATATGGGTACCAAAGCAATTTGTTTGAATGTCTTTGCAGGAAGCAGGTCACCAAAGAAAGAAAGAAATATGGTATATGGACAGTGGCTGCTCAAGACACATGAGTGGAACTTCAGCTAATTTCTCTTCTCTTACTCGAAAGGAAGGAGGATTTGTCACCTTTGGTGACAATGCCAAAGGAAAGATTATTGGTATTGGAACAGTTGGAGATCCAGAGACAGTCTCAATCAACAAAGTACTTTATGTACAAGGGTTAAAACACAATCTGATAAGTATCTCTCAACTCTGTGATGATGGATACACTGTTGATTTTACCAACAATAGTTGTACTGTTTCTAAAGATAAACTGTTTAAGTTTAGAGCACCCAGAACTGATAATGTTTATACTTTGGATTTGTATTCCTTGTGTAAACAACAAGTAAATTGCTTAACTGCTAATATAAGTGAATCCTGGATCTGGCATAGAAGACTTGGTCATTGCAATATATATGCTTTACATAAATTATCTAAGAAACATTTAGTTTCTGATTTGCCTAGTCTCAAATTTGAAAATGACAGATTCTGTGATGCATGTCAGCTTGGCAAGCAACACAAATCATCATTCAAATCTGTTAATAAAGTTGCTACAACTAAACCTCTAGAACTTATCCATATGGATTTGTTTGGACCTTCAAGAGTAGCAAGTTTAGCTGGTAAATTATATGTTTATGTATTAGTTGATGATTACTCTAGATTTACTTGGATCTTCTTTTTGAAATTTAAAAGTGAAGCTTTTAGTTTATTCGAAGGTTTTTGTAAATCTGTTCAAAATGAAAAAGGTTTTAATATAATCTCATTGAGAAGTGATCATGGTGGAGAATTTGAGAACCAGGAATTTAATTCCTTTTGCTCAAACATGGGTATTAAACACACCTTCTCTGCTCCAAGAACACCTCAACAGAATGGGATTGTAGAAAGAAGAAATAGAACTATTCAAGAAATGGCTAGAACTATGTTAAATGAATATAGCCTACCTATATATTTCTGGGCAGAAGCTGTTAATACAGCTTGTTATATAATGAATAGAATTTTAATAAGACCTATTTTGAAAAAGACACCCTATGAACTATGGAATAACAGAAAACCTAAAGTAAATTACTTTAAAGTTTTTGGATGCAAGGTTTACATCTTGAATACCAAAGATAATCTTGGTAAATTTGATCCAAAATCTGATAAAGGTATTTTCTTAGGATATTCTGCAACCTCCAAAGCTTATAGAGTCTATAATAAAAAGTCAAGGATTGTTGAAGAATCAGTTCATGTGAAATTTGATGAATCTGATCCTTTTGAGAAAAGGATAGAACAAATAGATGAACCTGATTCTAATGAAAACATGAGACCTGAGAATTTAAAGAATGATTTTGAAAATGATATAAAAGAAATTCAGTCCAGTTCAGAAGAACATGATACTGAAGAGCCTTTGAATGTAATGCCTAGACAGTCTAGAACCTTAAAGAATCACCCTTTAGAATCTGTGATAGGTGACTTAGAGACTGGTATTCAAACTAGAAGAAACTTTGGAAACATAGTTGAATTCTCTGCTTTCCTATCCCAACAAGAACCTAAGACCATAGAAGAAGCCTTAGATGATGAGAGCTGGGTAATAGCAATGCAGGATGAATTGAACCAGTTCAAGAGAAATAAGGTTTGGGAATTAGTTGAAAGACCACATGATTATCCAGTAATAGGAACTAAATGGGTCTTTAGGAATAAACAGGATGATCAAGGGATAATAACTAGAAATAAAGCAAGATTAGTAGCTAAAGGATACAATCAAGAAGAAGGAATAGATTATGATGAGACCTTTGCACCTGTAGCCAGGTTAGAAGCTATTAGAATCCTTTTAGCCTATGCATCTCATATGAATTTTAAATTATTTCAGATGGACGTTAAATCTGCCTTTTTAAATGGTTATTTAATGGAGGAAGTTTATGTTGAGCAACCTCCTGGTTTTGAAAATTCTCAAAAACCAGATTCTGTTTTCAAACTTACTAAAGCTCTTTATGGCCTTAAACAAGCACCTAGAGCTTGGTATGAAAGACTAAGTTCTTTTCTTTTGAAAAATGATTTTACTGTTGGACTAGCAGATCCAACACTCTTTAAGAAAACTGTGAAAAATAATGTTTTGTTGGTTCAAATTTATGTTGATGATGTAATTTTTGGATCAACCAATAAAATTCTTTGTCATGAATTTTCAGAATTAATGCAAAAAGAATTTGAAATGAGTATGATGGGAGAATTAAATTTCTTTTTAGGTCTTCAAATATTTCAAAAAGATTTTGGAAATATTTTAAATCAATGCAAATACATTACTGATTTACTTAAGAAATTTGGACTTGAAAACAGCAAGACATTTACAACTCCTATGTGTACTAATATAAAACTTGATTTGGATGAAACTGGAAAATCAGTGGACAACAAGTTATATAGAGGTATGATTGGTAGTTTGTTATATCTTACTGCTAGTAGACCAGATATAATGTATTCAGTATGTCTTTGTGCTCGATTTCAATCAAATCCCAAAGAATCCCATTTAACTGCTGTTAAAAGAATTTTTAGATATTTAAAAGGTACTATTTATCAATCTCTGCTTTATCCAAAAACCTCTGATTTTAATTTAATTTCATATTCAGATGCAGACTTTGGAAGCTGTAGATTAGATAGGAAGAGTACTTCAGGAACATGTCACTTTTTAGGAAAGTCTTTAGTATCATGGTCTAGTAAGAAACAACACTCAGTTGCCCTGTCAACAGCCGAGGCAGAATATGTGTCTGCAGGTAGTTGCTGTGCACAGGTGTTGTGGATGAAAAACACTCTTATGGACTTTGGATTAAATTTCAATAATACGCCTATTTTATGTGATAATACTAGTGCAATTAATATTTCAAAAAATCCTATTAGTCATTCTAGAACTAAGCACATTGATATAAGACATCACTTTTTAAGAGATCATGTGTTAAAAAAGGATATATTTTTAGAATTTGTAAATACAGAAAATCAATTAGCAGATATTTTTACTAAACCACTTCCCACGGCAAGGTTTGAATTTATTAAGGGGGAGTTAGGTTTATTTAATTTTAAATAGTTTTTTTTTAATCTTATTCTGTTTTCGAATTCTGTTTAATTTTCTGTTTCCCGCTATGAGTAATTTTATTTTGTTTTAAATAAAAGTAATGATTAGTGATTACACGGGAATCAAGGCTGTCAGAACCGTTTCACCTTCTAAATTGTTTTCACCTTTTTCGGAAACCCTTTCGAAAACCTAAAACCGCACATCTGCTCCAAAACCCTTTTCTGAATCTTCAAACCCTAAACTTTCGAACCTTCAGAAATCGTTGTTGAAATGGCAAAGACTAAGCGTCCAGATGAAGCTGAGAGCAGTGCTGCAAAGAAATCGAAAGTAGTTGGTCGGAAGATACTGCAAGGTAAAGTCATCGATTTAGAATGGTTGTTTGAAACTAATTTGCTGTTGAAGCAAGCGTTGTCGTTTCAAGGCCTTGAGCAAGCCTTTAATAGTGAAAAATCTGAGTTTCTATATGAGGCAGAAATGAGACATTTCTTTAGAACTGTTCAGTTTAGCCTTGGGGATACGGAGGATAGTTTCTTGGCTCAGATAGAGGATAAGGACTTTTCCATATCATCTGTAGAAATAAGTCAGATTCTTAACTGCCCCCATGAAGGAGTTTTTCATTTTGATTTACGGAATATTGGAGATTCTGTACATAAGTCTGAAGACATTATGTCTTTTCTGTTTGGAACAAAAGTGATAAAGAAGGTGCTTATTAAAGATTTGGAGCCCGATCAGAAAATCTTAGTAAAGTTTGTTCAGACCGGTTTAGCACCAAGGATGGCTGAAATGGAGAAAATTCTATACCCTGACATGTATATAATGTATCTTCTGATGAGTGATATCAAGTTTAATTTTCCTCGATTTATGATAAGATATCTAAGATACTGCTGTCAGAGTGAAGCAAGAATGACCTTTTTCCCATATGGAAGGTTCATTTCTTTGTTTTTATATAAAAGGGGAATGATCAGACTGGTAAGTGCTGGGGTGAAATGTCACCACAGTAATGTTTTTAATGCTGGAACTTTAAGGAAAGTGGGATATTTCTGGAGCACAGTTAAAGGAAAACTTTTACCTGTTGGAGCTGAGGAAGACTCGGAGAGTGCTCAGGCTCAACCAGCTAAGTCCAAGGAAGGACAGGCAGAATCCAGAGTTAGTACAGTGGCAAGAAGAATTCGCCTTGAGATGGAAGAAGTTGAAGAAGAGAGAAGTCAAGAAGGACTTCAATCTAGAAGGAAGAGGTCAATTGATGAAGAAATCATCTCTCCTGTCTTGAAATCTTCTGATCCAGTAATTTCTTATTCATTTGTGAGGGAAGCTGTTGTGGAAAGGACTGCACCGATAGAGGAACCAGTAGCTCAACCGGAAATTCAACTAGAACCTCAGACTGCTGCTGTGGATATTGAAGAAGCAATTCCACAAGAACAACTTATGGAGGCAGTGCCTGGTGAAGAAGTGGCCCGACCTCAAGAAGTTCATGAAAATATTGTTCTTGATAATTCAGTAGAAGTCAGACAGACTGCTGCTCGTGATGAACACACTTCTGAAGTTAATACAGAGGTACTTCAGGAAGATTTTTCAGTGGAAGAGTTTCAAGCTTCAAAGGATAGCTCAGTAGATCAACCTGTTCAGGACAAAGAACAATCAGATGCAGATTCTTTACCCCTTGTCCTGCTTCGTCAATCTGATTCTGGACATGAGAATCAAGCACAGGGTGCCCCTGATTCGAGAAAAGAAGAAGTTGTTGAGTTATACAAGCGTATTTCTCAGTTGGAATCTGAGAATGTTAGTCTCAGAAATTCTCTGAACTTAGAACAGTTGAAGTTTCAGAAGCTGAGAGAATCTACTGTTTCAAGACAAGAAGTAGATTTGTTTAAGACTGATATGTTGAATGCTGTTGATCAGTTGAAGTCAGAGATGGTAACAAAAGATGATTTGTCTGAGATGAAGATTTACATGGAGAATAAATTTGAATCTGTTGCAAATAGTGCTGTGAGTGGATCAGGTTCTTCACCTGATTTGATTCGAAGATTTCAAGCAATAACTGGAGCACTGAGCAATATGAGTGACAGATTACACGATCTTCAGTGCAACAGTGCCCCTTTGTCAGTTTTGCTAGATAATCAGAAATTTTTGGTAGATCAGTTGACATCTGGAGAGCAACCGATTAGGATTCTTTTGAATCAGTTATCAGAAAAGCTGGCTCTTTTTGTTGAAAAGGAAGAAAGAATGCATGAATTTTTCAGAGTTAATTTGATTGAAGATATTCATATGACTCAGGATAACAGAGATCTTATCATCAAGTTAGGAGATGGGATGATGAAGAGGCTTCGAGACCAGTTTACAGAGATCAAGACCGCAATCCAAAGGAGATAGACACCTTTTTTTTTCCCTGTCTTATCCCTAAACCTTGATTCCTCTGTATATCACTGTCGTAGCTTGTGAATGAAAATTCTTTTCTAATCTTTTTGTTTTGTTATTTATTGATTTATGATTAAGTTAGCCAGTATAAGATATTCACTTATCCATACACAGTTAATTATAGCATTTACTTATAGTTCAGTGCAATAATGAATGTGTTCAAATCCGTAATTTTTCATTCTTTTTGATATCACAAAAAGGGGGAGAATTTGGATAAACACAACATTTAAATTCATTCGTTCTATTTGAAAATTTATTTTTATGAGAATTATGGGGGAGAAATTTTATAGTTAAATATTGTTTTAATCCTTTCAAAATTCTAAAATTTTATAAAACTAATTTTTTAATAAAGATTGTAATTAAATTAGTTCTATTATTTTATGGGTTTTGTGATCATCAAAAAGGGGGAGATTGTTGAGCAATGTATTTAAACAAATCAAAATAATGTTTTTTAAAGGGGGAGATTATTTTAAATAATACTCTGTCTCTTTATGATGATTTTGATGCTCACAAATACCCTTAATTATTTACTAATTATTTCGTTGAGTATTTTGCAGGAATTTATTTTATATAACGAGATTTTATACTTCATTTATTCCAAGATCAATTTTAGCGCGTATTCTGGAATCACTGTAGCGCAAGATCAATTTTAGCGCGTATTCTGGAATCACTGTAGCGCAAGATCAATTTTAGCGCGTACTGGAATCACTGTTCATACCCTACGTTGATGAACGTAACGTATGGATGAAAAGTTTACTTTTTATGTTATTTTGAAACGTATGGTTAATGAACCTTACGTTGTTGAAAAGTATGGAAGAAGAACATTACGTTTGGAAGGAACCTTACGTTTTCGTTGTTGGACAAGTATGGAAGAGAAACCGTACGTTAGTTTTCAGTGTTGAGTTTGTTTCTCAAAAGTATGGATCATCAACATTACTTTATAATCAACCGTACGTTCTTTGGAGAGTTGAAGCAAGAGAAAGTATGGATGATCAACCCTACGTTTGAATGCTGAAGAGAAAGTATGTATGTTCAACCTTACGTTCTGAACCTTACGTTCTGAACCTTACGTTTGTGAACCCTACGTTTGAAGCCACGTCATCAACCCTACGTTTGGCGTCGGGATATTTTTGACAGATGATATTTCCTTTTGAATTAGTCAAGCAAGCGGATTATTAGGCGGATTTCGAGCTGATTCTTAAATACGACTTTGACTGAATCAAAGACGATTTACAACGGATTAATGATTGATTTAAACGGAGCTTTTTGTGCCGATTCTTCAGGAGAGTTACAACGGCTCTGTTGTTTCATTTAAAATCGCGAATCTAAAGGAGATTTTCATGGATCTATTTTATGCGAAAGATTTTCTCATATTTGAATATATGTTCTATCTTGGAAACTTCAGATATATATATATATGCACAGGAAAGTGTGTGATACATATTGATCTTTTGACGAGCAAGAAAACAGAGACTGTGTGAAAGCGTTCTTTTCTGGTGATCGAGAAGAAGTGTAAGATCTTTATTACCAAAGGAAGATCTTGAAAGCAGATTCACGTGTTCTACATCGACTATCTGTTGTGAATCTACTACTGCTGAAGTTGTGAAGCTTCTGGTAATATCTATTGCAACTGGATCGACTCAGAACTGTTTTGATTACAGATCTTTATTTTCTGAAGACGACGATCTATCTACTGTCAATTGCATTCTGTTGCAATTGTGAAGAACAACTGGAGAAGTGTTTCTTTATCGAAACCCTTTTATTTTTGAGTGATCAGCTTCTCGTTCTAAGCTGTGTGGGTTCGTGTTTGAACCAGGAAGGCTGTGTTTGCCTGAATCTTGTAAAGGTGTCAACTGCCTGTACTCAGTTGTGGACGGGTCTGTGGAAACGAGGACCAGATAGTGAAAATCGCCAAGCTCGTGGATTTGAGCGTTGGTGGAGTGGACTAGGGGCCTTCTGTTCCCCGAACCACTATACATCCGTGTGTTCATGCTTTTACTTTTTCCGCTGCATATTTAATCGTGCAAAAGCATAGTGAACAGAATTTGTCTAAGTTGAAGAGATTGTAATAATTTGAAAAAGACACAATTCACCCCCCTCTTGTGTATAATCCGTAGATTCAGATCCAACAGTAATTCTAGCCATTCATTGTTCTTTAATATATAAGAACAATTTTTAGTGTTGTTTGAAATGAAAAATATAAATATAATTAAAATTAATTAAAAAACAGTTCACAAAATCTCGAGGTATTACACCACAAATATATTTTTCACCATTATCTATATATAAAATCTTCAACAACAATCCATACTCATTTTGGTACTTCTTCTAAAACTATTATTCATTTTCCGAAGTCTCGACATAAGATTCATGATCATAATTCATCTGTAATGATTAAGGTCATCTACAAAATAAATAATTCACGTCCCCTCACTTATATACTTATTCATAATATTAACACAAATATCATAATTACTGAGCTACAATTGACGTGATTTTTTAATCAAATATTATTTTTGGTTTATGAAAACTCATTTTCCAAATTGGAAAAATAGAAAACATCCAATTTCCCTCTATATATCTATCTTAATAATATAATAGTCATTAAAAGTGTTTCCATAGTAAACATTTGTCATATAAATTACAATATATTTAAAATAATTTGAGGCCATAATTTATTTTCCACTGTCAAACATTGATAAAATGAAATATTTGTATCACTGAACATCAAAATGATTTCTCATGTTCTTTATCCTATTATAAATACACCACCATCATTTCGCCTATTACAAATGTTCTTAAAATCATGAAAAAAATAAATTTCCCTAATCCTAAATATATGATAAAATTAATTAATTTTCATTCAACCATTTAAAATATAATTGTTTTCTTTGATTTTAGTTCATCATTTCAAATCAATACCAATGCTACTCATTATATTATATGGAACCCATCATTCCAACAATTCTATTATCCTTCATTTAAATTCTATATATCTTTAAGGAAATTTGTATACTGTATCATTCATGAAAAATAGTTACCACACATTATCTATGAATATTAACTTTTTTATCTATTAAGTGCTAATTCAACAAAAAATCCTTTTCTACACCAACTTCATCCATCTTATAATATTTTAGAGTATCATTAATAATTATCAATTATTATTGTATAATAGTAAAGAATTCTTCTAAAGAGTGACATTAATAATTAAGTATACTCCAACATTGTCATGACCCCCTCCCCACAAAGTGTACCCCTCCTGGGTCAAGAATGTGGAAAGGGAGATAATGACCCCCGAGTACCACCTCAAGTAGGCCCCGGGTTGGAGACTAGCACCGGGGGTATAATAAAAAGACAAATGAGAGGCATTGACCTCTAAGAGAGAACATGCAGAAGAGAGAGATAAGACAGACACCAACCAAATCCAACTCAGAACTGAAATATAAAAGAAACCCAAGTACATATATGAAATGACATGCAAAAGTACTAAAACTGAAGGGGAAAACTACAAGTACAAAATGAAAGTAAAAAACAACAGCAACCACAAGCCCAAACAGCTCCTGTATCACAAGATAGTAGTAACCAGCCTGATCTCCAACCTACTCCAAGAGACCTGAAAAACAGTTTATAAAAATGTAGGGTGATTATAACAGTAAACTCAGTAGTATCCTCCTGGAAGCCTCTCATGAAAAAGTAAAGAAATCATGCTAAAGCACAGTGAACAATAGGTGAAACTAACTCGTCACCTAAATAGGTATACTAGGTTCTCGACCTCACCATGGATTATCTCACCAAATAACGCATACAAGAATATATCATATAATAAAGAATATCAAGGGTACCCTACTACTACTTCCCCACTGTTTTTCCGCTTTTCCCCAACAACATACGTCCTATGATTCTCTCTTCAAAGGCTACCCCGTATAAACATGGGCTATGCTCCACAATCTCCACCACCTGCACCACAAAGGCTTGGCTGCAGAAACCTGGGTGAACCACCACACCATCCTCACAAACAAAAGAATCCAGGTAGTTTCTGGGAGCCACCGCAGCTCGCATAACGTGTATCATATATCGGGTATTATACGTGAATCCATTATAGCCCATACACCGAGTAAGGATCCTCAAGCCATCACAACATCCAGAATATATGTGTGTGAAAAATCTCCAAGCCATTACAGCCCTCTACACACATATATGTTTAAAAATAACCGTTGTGATGCATGGAACTAGTATCTACCAAGAGAAGAGATAGGGGTCAAAGGGGGTATTTGGCCATTCATCCTCCCATCAAAATGTTGTGGAAAACACCCCCTCAGGACTCAGAATCCTCGGGGTGTCACTTACCCTTACAGATAGTGTGGAATAGCATATAGAAACACAAAAAGTATAGAATATATTATCACTCACAAATACACTATCAACATAACCTAGTCTTAGACACAACAACATCAAACGTCTCCAAAACTACAGGTTACCACTGGTAAGGCTAGGTATCCTATAAGCACACAACCATTTAAAGGGATTTATTAGATTACTTCCTACCCTTTTTATCAATTCCAATATACGTTAATTAAATATTTATACATTAATTAACCATGAACAATTTTGCACATTAAATACCATTAAATTCAAATCCAAAAACCACTTCCAATTAAAAAGATCTCAACCTCATCATTATGTTCCAAAAAACTCCAGCCCCATGGGATAACATCATTTATTCAAACATTCATTACAGAATTACTTTTCCATATTCCCAGGCATTCTAGAAAAGAAACCTATAATACTAATCACAAGGGGGATCAACACAGTGAGTAGAAATACTACCCATCAAGTCATTTTTGCCTATAGAAAGTGCGTAGAATCATTCTCCCTTGAGAGGATAAAAACGGAAAGTGCATGGTATACCCTGCGTGTCTTCGTGTCCTTCCGAAGAAGGGTAAGCGAGACCAGCTTCCTTGAGAAATGAGGAAAAGTAAAGAAGATAAACAACCATTAATACATAAACATCTAAAAATCACATCCATCCCATTCCATCATCCCTAGTGTCCTCCCTGACACCCACATTCATAAACTGATGCATCTTGCCACTCTAGGCGTCATCTGCTACAACAACCACAAGGCCTCCCTGCCTCCACATATCAAAAGACCCATTCGGGGTCACATCACAACACAATATATCACAACACCCCTCCAAGGTCACAACACAACACAAGATGTAGGAAAATAAACATTACAACAATTTGGGCTCCTGGCCCTTTATCAAGGCATCCGACCTTCAAAAAACAGACACCAACAATCACATCAAATGGGATTTAATCCCTAATTCACAAAAATAGGGTAACTATGAACCCTTCAGGGAACTCAATCAAGTTATTTAATCCATCTTGAATTAACAAAGTTAATTTGTTGGTTCCAACATCATGAACCAATTCAGTAAGCTATCACCGAAGATTAAACATGCTTACTACACCAAATTTGATCAAAATCAAGTCACAACAAGAACCAGGTCTGCTTTCATGCCTTTTTATATTCATCAAACTAATTATCAATTAATTTCGGCTTTACGTTATTTATCAATATCATCAAGAACCCCATGCTAACAAGCAAGGCATAGGTATCACACATATCTAGTAAATCAAGAGGCAAGCCATTATCACGGTATAGAGCAACAACATGCGATCAAACCAATTATTTTAATCCGGTTGAAGTATTTAATTAGGTCAATTCGATTGTGATCCAAAGGGAAAAATAATGCTTACTCTATGATTGAACATAAAACATTAGAGAATCCACGAATCCCCTACCTCAATGTTTTTCGAGGAAAACCCCAACGGTCGATGAAAGCCCAAGAAACTGGGTCGATTATCCACGAATCCTACTTACATCTCCTCTCCTAACACATCCAAGACCAAAGCTCATCACAATCGACATCCACACACCTAGATCGACCCATACCACGTGTAGATCTATGATACCAAGAGAATTGTGGGAGCAGATCTAGGTAGATCTAAAAAAACCAAACAAAAGGATTACATACCTTGAGAAAACGGCTTCGATTCGCGAAGAGAAGCCTTCAGATCGCCTCCAAAACACTTTGGATAGGTTCTTACACCTCCAAAGAAGGTTAATGCTGAGTTATGGCCGATTAGGGTCTTAAATGAGGCGATTAGAGGCAAAATGAGTTAGATCCACAATTTTAGGATCTAACTTTATGTGCCTGCAAGGTGAGTCTTCACGGTTTGACAAACTGTGCGCTAACCATGCATTAGCTTCTGCCCCGAAAATCACTCCTAGCACAGTTAGTCTGCACTGTTAGAGGAATAGTGCGCTAACCGTGTGTTATCCACTACCTCCAAGACTAGCCTTTCACGGTTCGGCTGCACAATTTAGTCAAAACATGATCGTCCTTTGTGAAGGCCATAACCCTTTAGATTTCATTAAATGTCCACCCAAACGTACCCCAAGCCACCTTGACCTTCCAGAACACCTCTAACACCATATTTTCCCAATGGAATGGACCAGAGAGGTTCGGGACATTACATCAGATACCTCTCAAAACATTCTGGTCCTTGAGATTCCAAAACCCACCTAAAGTGAAAATGAACGGGGTCTGAACAACCACCCATGAAGATACCTCTAAAAAGAGAGCAAGCCACCAAAGCAATAAATAGAGCCATCTCATAACCATGAAGGTTTCAAAACCACATTAGCTACAACGATACATGAAACGAGTTAAACATCAAACAACTCTGGGTACTGAGCACGTATCTATGACTCAAGTTCCCAAGTACTCTCCGCCATGCCACCGTGGCCCCACAAGAGAGGAACTAAGAGGATAGAACGCCCACACAACACCTTCTCCTTGCAGTCTTGGATCTCCACAGGTCGCTCCTCAAAGGTGGCCTCATCATCAACATTGATCTCTCCCCAATTGATGATGTGAGAGTCGTCGTGAAGATAACGACGTAGATGTGACACATGTAAAACATCATGTATCCGACTCATCTGAGGGGGAAGTGGCACTCAGTACGCAACAGCTCCAACACGAGATAACACCTCTAAAGGCCCAACAAACCAGGGATAAAGCTTACTTCCACATAGAATCCTTCGCTGCCCACAACGGAGAGTCACCTTCAGAAACACAATATCCACAACATTAAAATCTAGGGTAATCCTTCTTTGATCGACATATGATTTATAACAATCTTGCGTTGTCTTCATCCTCTCATGAATCACCTGAACCATCTATGTTGTATTCAGCACTAGTTCCGGTATGATAATTGAGAACTCTCCAACCCCAGTCTAGCCCAAAGGAGACCGGCAAGGCCGTCATTACAAGGCTTCAAACGGGGCCATACCGATAGTGGAGTGGAAACAATTCTTGTAGGAAAGATCCACCAAGGGTAAGGTCCTATTCCATGAACCTCTATAATCAAGAATACAAGAGCACAACATGTCATCAAGAGTTTGGATGGTTCGATCCGTCTGACCATCCGTTTGAGGATGAAAAGTAGTATTAAAGAATAGTTGAGAACCAAAATCATATTGGAGAGATCTACACACCCTGGAGGTAAAACGAGGATCTCGATCATAAATGATCATCCTTGGGACTCTATGAAGTCTCACCACCTCCTCCGGATACTACCTCAACAAAACATCCACTGATCTTGACTCCTTGGTTGCTATAAAGTGGGATTATTTCTTTAAACGATCCAA
Source organism: Viscum album (assembly GCA_963277665.1). Classification (NCBI taxonomy): domain Eukaryota; kingdom Viridiplantae; phylum Streptophyta; class Magnoliopsida; order Santalales; family Viscaceae; genus Viscum; species Viscum album. The sequence continues at coordinate 2,095,324,305 of OY728126.1, read as the reverse complement.
TACCACCCAAATAGCATAATATCCTCCCGGAGCTTGAGGTAAACTTATAACAAAGTCCATTGAGATGTCCCCACTCTTCCACTGAGGAATCTCTAATGGCAGGAGAAGTCCACCAGGAACACGGTGTTCGGCCTTCACCTTCTGGAAGACTAAACATCGAGACACAAAATCTGCAACCACACGCTTTAGCCCAGGACACCAAAACTGGCTCCTCAAGGATAGGTACATATTTGTCACACTAGGATGCACTGCTGAAGGAGAACCATGGAACTATCAGAGGACCGTCTCGCGCATCGCCAAGGTAACAAAACTCCTTCCATGATACAAAACTCTTTGTTGTTCATCCTAAGACCAAAAATCATAGGGCCTCACCACAAACAACTCGGTCTCTCCAGACCTCCACCTCAAGATCCCCCAATTGGGACTCTGACACCTTCTGCAACAAGGATGACTGCACCGCCATCTGAAAAAGACAGCCTCTACCCCAACTTCTACCATATCAAGATGTAACGCTAACAGTTCTTCCATTACTCTCCAGGAATCACCAGATTTATGCACAACATCACTACCTGACTTTCGGCTCAGCGCATCAGCCATAGGATTCCCTTTTCCATGTGTATACGATATTTCGAAGTCGTATTCCTGCAAGATCCCCATCCACTGATGCTGTTTCAAGTTCAAGTCACGCTGGGAGAAAACATACCTCAAACTCTTATGATCAGTGAAAACCAAAAAGCGTACACCAATGAGGTAATGTCTCCACAACATCAGAGCAAACACCACGGCTACCAAATCATGGTCATGATTGGCATAGTTGCGTTCATGGGAATGCAACTGTCGAGACCCATAAGAAACAACCGACCTTTGCTGCATGAGAACACAACCTAGACCTAGTTGTGAAGCATCGAAGAAAAAATCAAATTGAACTCCCTCATCTAGTAGACAAAGAACTGGAGCACTTAATGAATTAACTATTAGATATTCTAATGCTTCCTGACACTGATCAGTCCATATGAACACATGAACCTTTCTAGTCAAAGCTATTAGAGGACTCGCAACTCATGAGAAATTGGATACGAACCTCCTGTAGTATCCCACAAGCCCAAGGAAACTTCGCACCTCTGACACAATATTGGGGGCTTCCCATGACACAATAGCTTCAATCATCGATGGATCCACAACTACTCCCATTTGGGACACAACATGCCCCATGAAACAGACTTCTCAAGCCCAAAAATCACACTTCAACAACTTTCCGAACAGCTGATGTCAACGAATAAATCCCAAAAATGCTCGTAGATACTTTGCATTCTCCTCTTCAGATGTGGAGTACAAAAATATGTCTTCGATGAAAACTACCACGAACTTGACCAGGAACTCACAGAACACAGCATTCATCAAACCCATGAACACTGCTGGAGCATTCGTCACACCAAATGTCTTTACAATGAAGTCATAATTCCCATGACGACAACGGAATGCAGTATTCAGGATATCCTCATCCTTCACATGCATCTGATGATATCATGACCTTAAGTAGATCTTTTAGAACCATATTACACCCTTCAGTTGATCAAATAAGTCATCAATCTGTGGAATAGGATAGCGATTCTTTATTTTCAGTTTGTTTATGTAATGATAATCAACACACAACCACATACTATTGTCGGCCTTCTTCACGAACAGATATGGTGCACACTGTGGTGACACACTTTGTCGAACAAAACCACACTACTGTAGACCATCAAGCTGTATACGTATCTCTCGTAACTCAGAAGGGGCCATCCTATATGGATACATAGATATAGGTGACGCTCCTGGCTGTAGCTCGATCCAAAACTCGATCTCACGTCGAGGGGGTAAGGCTAAAACCTCTTTTGGAAAAAAACCAGGGTACTCCTCTACGATGCTAAGAAACACCAACTGACGATCCACTGAAGAACTCATCATCATCTCAGCCACCATGGTTGATAAGGATAGAACTATCCTGTGATGCATCCGAGGATCTCGTTCACCAACAAACACCACTTGATCTCCATCCGAACCAATGAGGACCCCCATCTTCCTAAAGAGATCCATGATAGCATGCACCGAATACAACCAATCCATGCCGAGGATTACATCATATGGTTGTATTCGTAAGCATATGAAATATCGCCAAGAGCGGTGCTGCCCCAACCCCAACTCACAATCTGTACATACATCAAACAAGTCAGCTCGACATCCAACTGGCGTAATCAACGCCAAGGACACTGGAAGCCTCTCTAACTCAAGTCACAAGGCATGGACAATGGTAGGTGATATGGAGGAGTGTTTCTCTCCTGAATCAAAAAAGGGATACACCAAGGTTGAAAACAAGAAATGGGTACCTCAAACGACGTCTTGCTCGTCTGAAGTAGGCAACACCAGAGCATGAAGCTGTCCACGACCTCCACCACGACCTCTCTAACACTGATGATGGCCACCACCATGGCCGCGATCTACTCTCTGAGGATGATGAGATTCATGGGGTTGTCCCCTAACTTCCCCGTTTACTCTCTGCTGATCTAAAACTGGTGCAACTGGCTGCTGCTGCCTCGGCTGGAACTGCCTCAATGGAGGATCCTAGAGTATAGAACCCAATTCACGATGACTACTCTGAAAGTTATGGCACTCCCAATGCTGATGGCCATGACCACCACATGAACAAGAAGCGCATGACCCCTTGGCATAAGACTGAGAGTTGCTGCCTCCAGTGAAACGAGGTGGGAAGGGCTGGGACCTACCCCCTTCTGAACAGAAACTCTTCTACCCTGAAAACTGGGAACCCCGAACCACAGCCTTGCTTTGTGAGGAATCATGATTATTCCCCTCTCATGATGATCTGGTCCTGGCCAAAGTCATCTTGACAACCTCTGCCCTTTCCAGCACCTCAAGATATGTCTTTAGTATAAATGGGGTGACCTGGCGCTGGATCTCTGGATGGCAAGCCTCCTCGAAATGACTCGCCATGGCCTCCTCATCTAGTAACAAGTCCGAATCATACCATAAAAGGTTCTTGAAACAGATTACAAACTCACAAATAGTGGAGCTCCCCTATCTAAGGGTATGAAGCTCCTAGTGACTAGACCCCTTTGTAGTCGAGGAAAGGAACTTGACTCCGAACTTATCTTGGAACTCCTCCCATGAGATCGCTGATTCCTCACGATCCCTGAGAAACAAGAACCACCACTTCCTTGCTGGTCCATGCATTATTGTCACAACTAAAGACACCTAGTGCTCCTTCCGAGCATGAATCGAACTGAACCCTTTCTCGACCTCCTCCAACCAGTCTTCTGTGACTGCATCTAAAACAGAGCTATCTTAATTTTGAAGACTCCGGCACTGAAACTCTCAGAGTGTCTTCCTACAAGTTTCATCATCGTCAATCTTTACCCTACGACGACCTGTTAGAATATCCTACTGGACATCTTCTACGGAACCCTGACGAGGACATCGACCTGGATCCATACCTGAAAAATAACAAATAATTATCGCTCTTATGCAATGAATATGGAAGACTCAACATTAATTAATTAATTGTTCTCTTTTATTAATTTTAGGTTAACCTATCCCAAGGTCTACCTATTAAAAACACAGGCAAAAAGAAGAATGATGCATGATCCTTTCCCAGGTCTCCACCCTGTCACTAGTATCACCCTATTTAGTAGCCATTGTAAACTTAATGGTACGTACATCAGATCATAGAGGGCCCTAAACGCATATGTCTTAGCTGATCTCTAGTGTTTACCTCACTTGAAAAACATGAATGACACAGTTTCCATACCAACCCATTCATCCTCACTTTTTCCTAACTCCATAATCCATCTAATCCCTCAACCAGACTTTTGATACCACTCTGTTACGACCCCCTCCCCACAAAGTGTACCCCTCCTGGGATGGAAATGTGTAAAGGGAGATACTGACACCCCGACTCCAACCTCCAGTTGGCCTCAGGTTGGCGACTAGCACCGAGGGTATAATAAACACACAAATGGGAGGAATTACCCTCTAAGATAGCACATGAAGAAGAGAGAGATACGATAGACACCAACCAACTCCAAATCAGAACTGGAATATAAAAAAACCCAAGTACATATATGAAATGCAATTCAAAAGTACTACAAATGAAGGGGAAAACTATAAGTACCCAAAGGAAAGTAAAAACAACAACGACCACAAGCCTGAACAAATCCTGCAACACAAGCTAGTATTAACCAGCATGATCTCCAACCTGCTCCAAGTGACCTGAAAAATAGTTCATTTAAACGTACGGTGAGTATAACTGTATACTCAGTAGGATCCTCCCCAAAGCCTCTCGTGAAAATGTAAATAAAGCATGCTAAAGCACAGTGACCAATAAGTGAAACTAACTCGTCACCTAAATAGGTATACTAGGTTCCCAACCTCACCATGGATACTCTCATAGAGTATCACATACAAGAATATATCAAATAATAAAGAATATCAAGGGTACCTCGCTACTACTTCCCCCCTGGTTTTCCAATTTTCCCCAACGACATATGTCATTTGTATCACTCTCCAATGGCTTTCCCGTAAAAACATGGGCTAAGCTCCAGAATCTGCACCACGTGCACCCCAAAGGCCTTCTCGCAGACACATAGGCGAAGCTCCACACCATCCTCACAACCAAAAGTAACCAGGTAGTTTTTGGGAGCCACCACAGCTCGCAAAACATGTATCCTATGTCGAGTATTATACCTCAAGCCATTACAGCCCATACACTATGTAAGGATCCTCAATCCATCATAGCCTATACAAGTTACACCTATAGTAGTCCATCGGATACTATATCCAGAATATGTGTGTGTGAAAAATCCACAATCCATTATATCCCTCTACACACATATAAGGTGAAAACTAACCGTTGTACATCATGAAACTAGTATCTATCAGGAGAAGAGAGTGGGGTTAAAGGGGGTAGTCAGACATTCATCCTCCCACCAGAATGTTGGGGAAACCCCCCCAGGGCTCAGATTCCCCATGGTGTCAGTTTCCCTTACTGACAAGGTGGAGTAGCTTATAGGAGCACAAAAAGTAAAAAATATATTATAAATCACAGCCACACTATGGGAATAACCTAGTCTTAGAAACAACTGTAGCTAACGTCTCTCGGACTCCAGGCTTCCAATTCTAAGAATATGCATCCTATAAGAACACAACCATTTAAAGGGATTTATCAGATTACATCCTTCCCTTTTTATAAATTCCCCTGTATGTTAATTAATTCTTTATACATTAATTAAACATGAACAATTTTTCACATTAAATCCCATTAATGTCACATCTAAAAACCATTGTCCCTTCAAATGTTCTCAACCCCATCAATATGTACCAAAAAACTCCAAACCCATGGGTTAACATCATTTATTCAAACAATCATATCAGAATTAAATTCCCATATTCCTAGGCATTCTAGAAAAGCATCCTATGCTACTGAACACAAGGGGGATCAACACGGTGAGTAGATGTACTACCCGTCGAGTCTTTTCCGCCTATAGAAAGAGCATAGACAAATTATCCCTTGAGAGTCTATACATGGAAAGAATGTGGAATACCCTACGTGTCTTATCCTCCTTTAGAAGAAGGGTAAGCGAGACCATCTGCCTTAAGTAGTGGGGAAAAGTAAAGAAGATAAATAACCAAGAATCAACGAACATCCAACAATCACATCAATCCCATTCCAACATCCCTGTTGTCCTCCCTGACACCCACATGCATAAAACGATGCATCTCATGACTCTAGGTGTCTATCATGACCACAACCACAAGGCATCCCTTCCTCCACATATCACAAGTCCCCTCCCGGATCACATCACAACACATGATATCACAACACCCCTCCAGGGTCACAACATAGCATAAGCATCAGGAAAACAAACATTACATCAATTTGGGCTCTTTGTCCATTAGCAAGGCATCCGGCCTTCAAACAACAAACATGTGTAATCCCATCAATGGGATTTTAGCCCTAATTCAAAACAACATGGTAACTCCAAACCCTTCATGGAACTCAATTAAGTTATTTAATCAATCTTTTATTAAAAAATTCAATTCATTGGTTCCAACATCATGAACCAATTCAGTAAGCTATCACGAAAGATTTAACATGCTTACTATGAAAAATTTGATCAAAATCAAGTCACAACAAGAACTAGGTCTGCTTTCATGCCTCTTTATATTTATCCAACAAATTATCAATTAATTCCAGATTTACATTCTTTATCAATTTCATCAATAACCCCATGTTAACATGCAAGGCATAGATAACACACTTATCTAGAATATCAAGAGGCAAACCATTATCACGTTACAAAGCAACAACATGAGATCAAACCAATTCTTTTATTCCAGTTTAAGTATTTAATTTGGTCAATTCCATTTTGATACAATGGGCTTAATCATGCTAACTCTACGATTGCACATAAACAATTAGAGAAGCCATGAATCCCCTATCTCAATGGTTTTAGAGGAAAACCACAATGGTCGATGAACTCCCATGAAACCGGGTCGATTCGGCACGAATCCTCCTTAGATATCCTCTCCTAACAGAACGAAGACCGAAGCTCATCATAATCGACATCCACACACCTAGATCTACCCATAACATGTGTAGATCTATGATCCCGAGAGAAGAGGGGGAGCAGATGTAGGTAGATCTAAGACAACAAATAAAAGGATCACATACCTCGAGAAACAGGCTTCGATTCGTGAAGAGAAACATCCAGATCACCTCCAAAACACATGGGAGAGGTTCTTCCACCTTCAAGGATGGGTAATCCCGAATTATGGTCGATTAGGGACCTAATCGAGGTGATTAATGAAAAAACGAGTTAGATCAACAATTTTAGGATCTATCTTTAAGTGCCTGCAGGGTTAGTCCACACAGTTTTACAAACCGTGCGCTAACTATGCGTTAGCTTCTACCTCGATAATCACTCCTTGCACGGTTAGTCTGCACGGTTAGACAAACGATGCACTAACCATGCATTAGACACTACCTCCAAGACCAACCTAGGATGGTTTGGAGGCACTGTTTATGCAAACCGTGTGCCTCTCGTGTGAAGGCCACAACCCTTTAGATTTCACTAAAAGTCCACCCAAACGCACCCTAAGACACCTTGACCTTCCAGAACACCTCTAACAGTATATCTTCAAAAAGGAATGGACCGGAGAGTTCCAAGCCATTACATACATCATCCAATGTATAGAAATTATTCTCTATCATCAACCCAAACATTTCATATTTATTTAATATTATCCTTCTTTGAGTGGATATACTCCCAATCATACATTTACTTATATGCCTTATAAAATGATATAATTATTTGTATATAAACCAAATTATTATTTATTTGTTTTCAAGGACTCCACAATTTCAATTTTATTAAGAAAAATCAATGTTACTCTAAAAACAACATTTTTCTTAATATTTTCAAATATAATTCTTCCTTTAATTGAAAATCAATTTTGACTCAATTTGGTGAATTAAAATTATAGTTGACTCCAAACTGATTTTGAATCACTATATAATTTTTATAATATTTTTAAATCCCCATTAGTATTATTTTTTATTTTCATATCAATGTTCCCTTAATTTTTATATTTTTAGAGTGATATTTTTTTAATATAAAATCAATTCTCTACATAGGACATAGAATAAGTCTCATTATAAAAAAATAATAATAGTATCTCTCATTAAATGTAGTATTATTTATGTACACTTGAATATAATAATTCTATGTTACATTGACACCTTTAATATTATTATTTATTGTGGTTTCAAGATCCTCATGTATAGAATTATAAAAAAAATATTTCTTCTTATCCAATTAATATTCATCATTGATCTAATTTAGTGAAAAAATCCAAACATATTTGTAATTAACATTATCAATAACTTCTATTTCAAATGTTAATTTCCCCTTTTATTTTTTTTACTTGTTCTAAACATAAATATCATTAATCATCCTTGACACTTTATTAATAAGAACATAATATCAAATTCTTCATGATCTATTTCATTTATTTAAATTTTTTATCCTCTTATACAACTCTAATAACCTTAAAATATAATAATTCAGTTATTAGATATGTGTATTCTATCATTATATTCAGTTATATCTTTCGATAAAACTACAGAACAAATCCTCATTAAATTTAGTTTTCATTAATTTTTCATAAACATCCCTGAATATATCAATATACAAATTATTTTCACATCTATAATTATTATCATCATTTTATTAGAAATTTAAGAATTCAGATTTATATAAATTCTTACCATTTACCATTTATGAACACATATTCTTTTAATATTTAGTAGATTTATTATTCAATAAACCCATTGTCCTCTCATTCTCATCTAAATAATATTATTCTTTTTTCCACATAGGATATTTTTTTTATAAATTGTATAATAATTCCAAACATGAATCAATTCTATGTAAAATTTCCATTATACAATCCTTTACCTCCTTAAATTCTAATATAATTGAGTTCCATGAGTTATTAAAACATCATTTCATCATATTCTTCATTTTTACAATATTCTTCCACTAAAAGTATTTATTTCTAGGATTAATCTTATTTTAATGACTTAAAATGAATTTCCCAGTTACACTTTATTTCCTTCATAAATACAATACCTTCTTGAATTTCATCAGAAATTATAATGTTATGTATATTATATTAGGAATCTAAACATGTATTATTACTTGAAAGAATCTAAACCCATTCATCATTACTATCTAGTAGAATAACATATTTTTTATCAATTTTTGAATCGATTAAATTCTCACCAAATCCATAGAGGGTTCTTATAACTCCATAAAAATGAATGAATAAGCCTTCTTTTATTTCAACATTTACCATTTTGGGGTCTTTAAACTACCACACCAAATCTTATTACTAATACATATTTACTTTGATATTTCTTTTTTAGATGTTTCCTAATTTATCACAATTTCCCTTTGTGGTATTTTATTCATTAAATGTAATAAAATTATTTTCTAATAGACTTAATAGAATATAATTTGGAGGATTAAAATAATGCTATAAATTCATTATATCAACTACATTCATTTTATTACCTTAATAATATGAAAAAAACTATTATTTATAACCACTAAAACATATAGGTTAATATATCAGATATAGTCGAATATAAACATTGAATATCAAAAACTTTTTCCAATATAAAATTTCAATTCAATTCATACTAACTAGCATAATGTTGAAAATATTGACAAGATAAATTTAGTTACAAAAAAATTAAACCAATATGAATTAATTTCAAACATAAATGAATTATTTCTCTTAGAACAAAAAAATAATATATTGTAATCTATGACATCTAAATTACTATATTACTAATTAAAATGGGATTGTATGTCTAGGTACAAGTCATTATGTGGGGTTGAATAACTGAGTTCAATTCCTTATTTACATTTCATTTAAGAAAAAAAGTATTCAATTGATAAAGTTAGTAAATTGATCACTTTTACACGCACCATAGAACACACAAAGCTGCCACATTTGATTTCAAAATTTTTTTTACTGGAATCATATTGTCAGTTTTTTTCTTGATCCATAATCACATGAGTTCATAAAATACACTAGTATCAGGATTGTGGATTATAAATGGTATAATTTATCATTTATCCATGTTACCAAAAATATCCACCAATTTTGTAATTTTCTATAATAATAATATTGATACAGAATATATTTTTAATAATAAGATAATCAACACAAAAATCATACATCAATTATGTTTTTATAGTGGTTTTTTTCACTGTCCTCATTATCTTCTATATTAAAAGTAGTCAGTATTATTATCTTACTATCATACATTAAAAACATAAATTATTCTATTTTAATTATAAACTCTTTGTCTTTGATAGTTCCCCATTATAAACGAATAATTCCCCAATAAAATATATTCTTCAAATTAGGATCCCTTCATTGAATCCCATGTTTCTTTTAAATCCAAATTAAATGAAATATTACCACTTAAGAAAATAAAACATAGTTTCCAACATCACACACTTCTTCTACAGTCAGAGGAACAATCCAGTGGAACATATGGATAATCCAACACACGAGTGAATTAATGATGGTGTGATGATTTCATTAATCTAAACTGAATTTAAAAATTATTCATCTGGTTGAATGAAAAAACAACTTTTGAATGAACCCCTAACATTCCTTCTATATCTTTAAGTTTTTTTAATTACATTTATTCATGACCTAAAGCCTCATATCATGAGCTTAATCTAACATCTTGTATAAATATTTATTTTTGTGACATTTAATCTAGAAAATATTTGGTTTATTACAATTTTGTTAATTATTCATCTAAAATCACCTTCTCGAAATACATATTATATTTTAAAGAACAAATATTCTTGAAATCCCTTATTATTTATAAAACATCATACTATATTTTGTTAAATATCAAAGTTAACATCCAAAACATCACATTATATCTAATTATTTAATCCACTATATATTAATTAAATTACAATTATATATTATTGAGATATACAAATCTATTGATTTCTTCTGGAGTAAATTTTAAGAATTCATCATATATAATTCTACGCACCATGGAATATTCTAAATTTATAATTTATACCGTATATAACATATTTATATTAATATAAATCACTTTTATGTATATGTTCTATCATAGAGGGCTTAGTAGATAAGCTAATATATAGGCAGTGTTACTCTCACATGTTAGTAGAGTAATTTTTGTGCATACATGGCCTTATCAAAACTTTTTTATGTCATCACTATGTTTTATAATCACATATAATAATATTTTCATTAATATTTCAAAACCAATTCATTTACACTGATGTCCTCATTGTTAGCTTTCACATAGATCGTTGTTACCCGTCTATATACAAGAGAAATTATAAATTTTAATCAAATATTTTTCTCAACATCAAAATAATTCCAAATTGTTATAGTTTTCTAAAACAATATACAGAGATCTTTAAAGGAATTACAATATCTATACATCATTCTCATAAATAATAAATATTATTTATTATGAGTATATATATGGTTTATGTGTTGAAAAAAAATTAATATATTAACAATATCCACCTCCTTTTTTATCACGAGATTTCTCCCTTTTACAAAAACAAATTAATGGGATCTGTATAATCATTAGAAATAAAAAACACTTCATCTACATATTTTATATTCCACATCTCATTATCATCCTAAAATATATCATTATATTAATAATTCATGGGTCATAAAGTGATGTATATTATTTCATGATTCCAAAGGGGTCTATTGTGATCATAATTACTCATTAAAAGTTTCTATGGAAGGTTCATGGTTTTTTAAATAAATTTGGAAAATAATATGAAATCATTTCATAATAACTATAACATTTTGATTCTAGCCAAGTTAAATGGAATTCATGTTCTATTATGAAATAGGGTTGAAATTGGATAACTTAATATTAATGGTATAAGGATAAAAGATAAATAAGCACATTATATCAAATGGGTGTATGAATCAATCCATATTTAGTTCTAAAAAGTCATAACCATGATTCTATTTAATGATAATAAATGTTATATTCCATATTCTGATGATTCTATTTGTACTGATTAGTTTCTCTAGTGGTCTCTTCACATATATGGATAATCAAAATGATAATCCTTTATATAATGATGGGTTTTAAATGCTTCAAGGACAATATATAAAACAAGATGTCAAATAATAATAATGTTTTATCCACAATTGAATTAAGGGTCTATTGTTAGACAATATTATGTTGGGTGATATGATAGGTGATCCAAGTGCCACTAAAATTCATTTTGGAATAAGAACCATTCCATAAATAGTTCCCAAAAGGGGAATTTTATGCAATTTTCAGATTATTGAGATTTAAAGATTGGGATATTATATAGTAGGAACTCTAAAGAACACAAATTAATTTTGTTGATATGTGTTCTAATTATATCTATTTAAAATTTAGTTAAATGTAATATAAACTCAATATTTATGGATTTTAGAGATAAAAAATAAATTTTAACTAAATATAAAACTTTTTTTTCTAAATATAACTTTTTTTAGTTGATATAGATTTCATATCTACGTTAATAAGGTAACATTGAATGACATTTTGAGGCCATGTAATTAATTTAGATAATGGGATGGAATGTGTTATGTAATGTAAATAATTTGATTAAAAATAGTGATTATTATAACACAAGAATTATTTGATGAATGATATTTTAATATATGTATATTATTACGCAAATTATTATAGATGATGGATAGTTGCAGACGGTAATGAAAGGCTACTATAGAAGTACTATTTACAAAAGCATTAGAACATGTATTTTAAAAGATTATTAATGGGACATTCCCAAATAAATTTGATAGTTATTTGGATATTTTATCATCAAAATAAGGGGAATAAAATGTGAGTTTTTGATGAAAAGAGTTTGTAATACTATAAGAACAAATTAGATAACATTAATATAATGAATAATATATGAATATTTGTATGAACAATGTCTGATTTACTCATTCTGATTTCATGAATGTGATTTTAAATAAAATTAGTTCCAAATATTCAACGTAAAATGTATTTTTAGCACAATAAACATTTCTATGAGTATAATGTTTATTTAGTTAATGGAATTATAAGTTTTATTTTTATGAAGAAATTGATAAAGGACTTTATATGTAATATTCATATTGAATCTTCTTAGAGTGTGTAAGAGACACTATGAATTATTAATCATTGTATAATAATTATGATAAAAAAATTATTGATGTGGAAGTGTCATTTAATCATATGTAAGTTTATTCCTGAGGCATTAATGTTTATATCCATATTAAAAATTTAAAGGTTACATTTTTAAAAACAAATAAGATATCATGTATGACATAATTTTGGTTATGGTAGGCATTATTTTAACATAATTTTTCATAGTCTAGTAAGTGTATCCTAACACTTATGAAATATTTATGTGTTATAAGAATACTATGAGATGTTTCAAAAACAATTTACATGAAATTGATTATGATGTTATATATAAATATCTTAAACTAAAAAACACGGTTGTTTATTTACTTTGATTCGATCTATACTCAGAAGATAGTGTTTTACTGAGAATTAAATAGATGTATCTTGAATTTTGACGATATTAGAGATAAGTTGTGGTTGATTTAGTTTTCAATTATAGGAGAATTTGAATTAATAATTATAAAAATATTCATTAAGGATTCTTATATTCATAAAAATCATAAAGCTCATAGAAATAATGAGGATTCAAGTATGTTTTTTTAGAAAATCTATGAATGGTTTTCAAAAGATGATAATAAGTTCATGTCAGTGTAAAATCTTTTGAAATAGATTGAATAAAATATAAAAATATGAATGTTGTTAGTAATTTTCATTAAATTGTTGGATATTATTCTGGAAGTGTGGTTGTGATGAAATAATTATTGAATTATCTTCCAGTAGATGGGAATAGATAAATTTTTAACAATGGATAAATAAAAACAATCAAAAAATATAAGATAAAGATATATAATCTGTATAATGAGGAATACCAATGAATTTTCATTCAAAAGAGTAATCATGGTACTTAAGGATTTTATTTGTATATTTAAGGTTGAAAGGATTCCATAATGTGAATGACTGAAATTTTAAAATCAAGATTCATAATAAATGATCTATAGTTATCATTAAAGTTTCAATATGTTAAAAATTTTATAACCTTGATGTTCAAAATAAAATGAATAAATAATATGTGTTGTTATTATGAATCATGATAAGTTTTTATCATGATATTGGATGTTGTGTTTGATTTGTTGAAGAATGATTGAAAATAACATAGATCTATGTTACATTATGATTGTATAATTAATGCCTATTTAAGAGTCCTTATAATGTTTTGGAATGTTATTTAGACATTATGGATGAAATATTTATTAATATGTTAAATTATGTGTTGTTATTCTAATAATTACATTATGTTATTGAAATAATGCAGGGAATATAGATATTCTATCTATTTTTTTGGAAATTATAATTGTGAATAACTATGAATAGAATTGAATAACAGTTTTTCTTGTTGGATTAAATGATATATTTAATATGGATGTATTATAAATGATAAAATGTTGAATTAAAATTGAGGGATTACTTAATCTTATTCATCTATATATTAAGAAATATTAATTTTATAATGATTTATATAAAATGGTGAAAGAATATTCCTACATAGATGATGATCAGTGATTGATTAAGAATATAGAGATAGAGAGACGGAGTTTTATGATTTGGAATATCATCTGAGTCAAAGAAGAGGAAGTACAATTTTTTAAATATTATTTAGTGATGTATGAATTTTTATATGTAGTAGAATATTAAACAAAGTGTTTTTAGGATTTTATAAAAAATAATCTAGTGATAATGGGGACATACCATATTTGTAATAAGCACTCTATGTTATAGTACTTGAGAATTTATCATGAACAATGTTCTGATCCTATATAAGTTTTAAATGTTTAATCACTTGAATAAGTGAGAAATACCATCAAAATTGATACAAAATCATCTATAGATGAATAATTTCCTTGAGAACTGATCATTTTCTTATTCATATAGAATTGAATGATGATAAAAAAGAATCATTTTTAATATATATAATATATGTTTGGAATAACCATGAAAACAAAGGATCTTACCCATTTCATTCATACTCCCACTGTAAACTAGTGTGACATACCATAAAGAACCTATCAAGTGATTTTATACTGGTAGGATCTAGTATGAACAACATATTAAGAAATGATATACTAATCTAATATAATTTATTGTTTGGGATGATACCTTCACACATATTGTAGGTTTTGAGTAAAAGATGATACCAACTCACCCACTATAGTCACTATTCTCAACTAGTGATGAAATATGCCTCTTAGAATCAATCCAACCGTAATTTGGAGTGGATATCAACATTAGAAACATTCATTATAAAAATATTGTGCCCTTTTTTCTATATAAATTATATCATATATGTGGTGGGAATTTGTTTGTGTGAATATGATATCCATTCATACTAATATGATTATATATTGAAATAATAAATATATGTAAAATTTTATACAGAAATAATTATTTAAAACTCTTATACATTATATCATACACATCATAGTTTCACTACACGATGCACTAGTCTATTAAATTTGAATTAGAGATTTGAATAACACATGTGATGTTATTTTTTCCCCATATTTTTTTACTATATTACATGAAGTGTATATTCTAATTATTTAGTGAGTATCTTAAGACATAAATTAGAGTAGATATCCATAATGATAACAACTATGGAATTTTTTTTAAACTCATATGAAATTGGAAAATTATGATATAATTTTTTTATATTCTATTAAACATAAAAATTAGAATACATTACTCATAGAAGGCAATTAGAGTTATATGTTTTCTATTAACGTTTTCTATAGGAATAATATTGGACAAATAGTTAAGAGTATAGTTTTGTAGAATCAATTAAATAACATTACCTAGAAATTAAGGATTGTTTGCAGAATGTTCCTATTTAATTTTACACAATTATTTTTTAGATTATTGTGGAATTACAAGATTTAATATAATAGTGGATAAGGTATAACAAATCATTGTTAAAAATCATTATGGAGTTTCAAGAAAGAAATAATTTTTCCAAACATATAGAATCAAAAGGGAACAATTCAATAGTATAATTAATTATTCATTATGATTGAATAATAATTGTAAAAGAGAATTTATGAGAAAGATGAGATAAAAAATATTATAAAGAGATGATCAGTGCAATAGAAAAAATTCATAAATAAAATATTACTTCAATTAATTATTATATATATATCCATGATTATAGAGTGAATAACATTAGTAAACAACTATAATAAATGAGCATGATTCCTGAGGATGAGAATGAAAAAATTTAATTGAAATTAAATATAGAGTGATGTTTTTTGTATGTTTTTGAATAACCAAAAATTCAATGTTCCTCGAGGTGGAAGAACATTTTGGAAACATTTTAGATACTCGATTAAAATAATCTCAGGAAACTAAAATAAAAAAATATAGTAATGAATATTTTTTAAATGATTTATTCTTTTTAAAAGGCTCATTCTAGTGATTAGTGGACATTTTAAGAAACTTATTATAAATGAACTTAATTAATATAGGTAAATGTAACCCTTAAACTAGAATATTTTTGTCAATCTATAATTATTTCCATGATAAGTGCATGTCAAATTTAGATTTTTGGCTTTTATGGGTCGATTAAAACTATAAAAAATCCACCACTTCATAAAATGTTTTTCTGGGAATGAAATATAATTTCAATTCCCCAAATTATTACAATATATAATTGGTTTTACTTCATAATAGGAAGGTATCATAAATAATAATATTTTATCACAATGAAAGAATAAAATATTTATTGGCAATTTTTTTGGAGATGGAATTTCTGATTAATTTTTCTTGACTATTTTAATAACATGTAAATTATTTAAATGAAAATAATCTATAATTTAAGGGGGATAAAATTTTTTAAGAAGAGAAATATTACTATGTTCATTAAAAGTATACAAAAAAATTAAACTATTTTTATGTATAATATATATGAATATCCATATAGGTTCTATTGATATTAGAGTAAAATAATCCTTTATGATGATGAGTTCTAGTTTACAACTACCATTTACGATTCATTTAATAGTAAATAAAAAAAGTCAATAAAATATTAAGGAAAACGATAGGAAGAAAAATGGTTATCTAACCTTGAGGATTAAAAAAAATAAGATACTAAAAACAATTAAATAATCTAATATTATATGCAAAACCAAATAAAAAAATTATTCATTTTTTTCAAAAAAAATATATAAATCATATATTGTTCTATGTAATCTATAGTTATTAATTTTTAAAAAAATAAAAAAATATAGAGTAATAAATAAAACAAATCCAAGAAAAAAATCGGTTTGTTGGATGTTGTATTTGATGATGGATTTCTAATTCCTAATAATATTCCTGAAGAAGATAATTTACACACATGATAAATCATATGAGAGATCCATGAATTCTATAACTGTACATAAATTTTCCATTATTACATATCAAGGGTTGTTGTGTGAGGAAATAAATGTGAATCAAGAATATGAAAGTGGAGGTGTTAGGATTAATATTTTTAAAAATTAAGATATAAATAATAATAAATTTGTAAAAAGGGAAAATACTTAGTTTTCTATGGAAAGTCATGTTTTAGAAATTAAAAAAAGTGTGAAAATAATGAATTATAAAAAATATAAGTATGAATTGAAAGTGTTTTTTTGGTTGAGAATTAAACATCAACATTTCTTCTCTTACTAATAAAATTAATAAAACCAAAATATTCAAATACACATTTATTTTTTTTCTATAAAAATGGAATTAAAGGTTATGCATTTATTCATGAGGATACCCAATGTGATGGATCCTTTAAAATTAATATATACTAAAATAATATATCAAACATATTGTACATGAATTACATTTTTATCAACATAAATATTCATTTTGAATCATCCAAGATGAATAATATGGATGATGTGTATGACTTAAGGGTGAGTTCAGATTGAATACATTATAGATATCAAATTCACATGTAAATCATAATTTTTTGTATGTGTTAAGAAATATGATTCTATATTTTCTGTAGTTTTGTTGGAGGAGCCTAAATTTATCAATAAAAATAAAGATAATGTTCTAAAAACTATTGATCCAAAATTTTTGGATTCAATATACCGAGATTTCAAATTAGAATACTTCTTATATTTAAATAATTGCTATTGGAATCTATAACTGATTAGTTATTTTTATTATGTTATTTTATCCTTATATGAAAACTATAAAAGTAATCCAAAATGGATATATTTATATTTTAATGAAAATATATATGTAACTAAAGGAGTGAAACCTAGTTTTGTTTTAATAATGTTTAATCTATTATTTTATTTATGTAAAAAATATTTAATGAATATCATTCTAACATTCTAGAAATAATATTTCTTTTTTTAGCAACACATGATTGATTATTTATTGAAAACATTTATGTAAAATTTGTAAGTATTTTTATATAAAATGATCATTTTCTATATATACATGGTGTGGATTAATTTATGGATTATTACCTTAATAAATGACTCCATCATTATATTATGTAAAAAATGTTTTAATTTAAATAAATGAAATATAAGGAGTGAAAGATATATTTTAGGCCTAAATAGAGAATGAGAAGACTTTGAAATAATTTTATTCAAAAATCCAAATATAATGATATAAATGAGGCTTTGTATTTATTAAAAAATGGGGATAAATCTGATTACATGATGGCAGGGAAAAAATGATATTGACTTTAGAATTAAAAATTTATTTGAAATCAAATCAAATGTTGCATATTGAATTAACCAAAAATACTATGATGAATATTATTATATATTTTTAAGTGACATGTTATTTAAAAATGAATTGATTCTAAAGATGATGTATAATGTTGAAATATATATATATATATATGGTGTCTTAAATGATTATAATATAAAATATAGGAATAGTGTAAATCCTATTTTGGAATGTAAAATTGAAAAATAATTTATTTCTGCATGATTAATCTGGATAATGGGATACTACATTTTTCTAGAAGTAGATATGTTACAGAATTATGGAATGTGAAATTAATTATCAAAAATAAAAAGAATCACATATTTGGACATGGAAATAAGTACAAATTATTGAGATGAACATAGTTGAAAAAATAAATATCTGTATGATGAAGAAATTGTTCTCTCGAATCATCATCTTCTAATATATAGGAACATTTATTTTATATTTATATTAAATTTATATTCTAAAATAAATGAGATATATGTGGTGTAATTTTATCATTACAATTTCTTGGAGATAAATCCTACTCAACATCAGTAAATGAATAATTATATAAAAAATAATGGAAGGCTATTCAATTGAACAATGAATGATTTATTGGGAAGAATACCAAAAAATGAATACATTATTTTATTTTTCATTATATTATTCATTTATAAATATAATTTTTTTTGTAATTTGATTTATTCTAGTTAGTAAAATTTTGAATATCGGGATAACAAATACATTGAGAAAGTACTATATACATTATCTTCTTCCTAAATCACATTTTGAGATGGATTCCTTAGCCATATAGAAAAAATTAAATTTATTAAAACAATTGAAGCTTTCAATAGTCTAAATGAAGGTGTTTAATTAAAATACATGAAAAAACGAGGGATCATGTAAGATGTAAGTTATGTAAACCATGTGGGATCCATGTTTATTCCGTTGTTAGTGAGCCCATCCACCGTAGAGTTTTCTTCTCAATAAACATGAGTATTGTTGTATTCACAATATAAGAGGGAGGCGAGACAGTCCATCCATTTAGTAGTGAGATTCCAGGAAAGATTTATACTCCATTCTTTATATCTTGTACCAAAATGGTAGAGTCACTTTCAAAATAGACACAATCCATATAATAATGGAGAGTAATGAGGATGTCATGAATAATGATGATCATTTCAATACCAAGAAGGGAGGAGATACTACATGTACTAAAGAATCAACCAAAGACTTTATTTGTGTTATCACTATAAATAGCATCACATCCTGAAGGTATCATGTTACGATTTGATGCTCTTTCGACAAATATTTTAATCCAACCATTTATAGGGGGTTGCTAGAAAACCACAAAAATATACAGATGTTGTTGGAATTTCCTAGCCATTACAACTTTCTATAATATCATGAATTCGGGTATGGTATGGTAGTAGTGACCTTCCAAAATAATTATAGGTTCCATCATGGATGAGGTGAAGCGAGCGAGAGCTTCATGGATGTGGAAATGAGCTTTCCTATTCATGATGTCATTATGACCACACCATATTATATGAAAGAATTTTTTTGTTGTGGATTGGAGAAGTAACTTGAGTAGAGCTGTGATCTGCACTGCTATATAGAAATAATGCTGAACAACAAAATCAACACTAGAAGAGAGGTGAATATCAAATATTCCCTTTAGATAATTCCATATAGTTGATGAAGTGGCACAGTATAGTAATAAGTGTGGGATGTATTCCCTATTTTGATTGAAAAACATTCATCTCAAAAAAAATGCAATGCATCGAGATTTTAAACAATCATTTGTAGGTAATCTGTGATGGGAATGTCTCAAAATCAGGGTCTGTCTGTAAGGCTAGATCCAATAATTTTCATAATATTTGGGCAAAGAAAACTAATTTACATATTCTACATCGGAATTATAATAATCATGGAATCAATTATTCCATTATATACAGGCTCCAAAATTAAAGTATATTTGATAGGGGAAAAGGTAGTTATTGAGCATGTTGACGTTATTCCTAGAAATCACCATGTTGGAAGGAGTCATTATGTTCTGAATACAATCATCTATATGAATGGGGATTTATTTTGGATACACTGAATCAATAAGAGGACATCTCATCCAATTTTCATGTTAAATATTCAATTAAGTCTCCCTAGAAGAAATCCATCATGAATGGAAGACAATATTATCATATAAGGATTTTATGGTAGGAAAAATAGAAAATATCATATAATTATTTCTACTGATTTTTAATATAGCAATGAATCTGCCTCTAAAAATGTTTAGAGCCATCGTGTCCCTGGTAAGAATGTTCCACATGAACGTGGTATGAAGAAACTCATTGAATAAATAGATGTTTTGGATTTCTATGCCGCCCTTTTCTTGGGGTTTTCATCATTCAATTATAAAAAAAATGAAAAATATTCTCTCAGGAAGTACATGAAATCCACAAAAAATTCTTAATAGACATGCTGAGATGATTAAGGAAAGAAGTAGTCCATTTAAAAATCCAAAAGAAATAAACTAGTCTGGAAAAAATTGTGCTTAACCAAACAAATATGGATATCCATGGAGAGACATATCCATTTCCATGAAGAAATAAACTTCTTGATATGATCCCCTATTTTGAAAAAATATCAGGCCTTAAGTCACCCCTAGAAGGGAGGAACTCAAAATTATTTCATATTCACATATCCTTCTATAATTATTTGTTCCGAGAAAAATTGAGATCTAACTTCTGTTGGGAGGCTCTTTAAAACATAAATGTATTACTTGTTCCTATTATTGGCTTTCCCCGAAGCATATTCGTAGTGAGTGAGGACCTTTTTATGTTTTTATGTTTATTTTAAAACCTTTTAAAAAAGGATCATGTCATCATCATATAGATGATGTGTAGGAGGTATCAGTTATCTTGATGACTGGATAGGTTTTGTGATGCCCCAATCCATTATATGAGTTAAAATTCAACTTAATTAATCTTCATCTGTGGAGAATATTATAAAACCTATAAGGTCTACATTCATACCACCATTACATAATGGGGAAAATCCATTCAAAGAACCATTAATGAAAACTAAAATATGAGATTACTCAAAGATAACATTATCCCAATTCACAATGTAATAATTGAAGTTAAAAATATGAAGTACCTTAAAGATAAATCCCCAATCCATATTGTCAATATCTTTTCTAATGTCCAGCTTCAGGTAAACACAACCACCCCTTCTAGATTTTTTAATGAGGTTGACACATTATGAAGTCATGCTTATACAATCTTGGATGGTCCTTCCATTCAAAACCCAAACTAATTCCAAGAGATTGTTTTACTTTTAATTTTAGTGAGTTTGTTGGAAATGAGTTTGATAATAATTTTATAGCTAGTGTTGAGGAGAGCAATGGGGGTGAAAAGATGAATCTCAGAAGCATTTTCACCCATGGGGATACGGGTGATTAATATTTCATTATGTCCATCTGAGAAGATTCCAATATGTAATAACAATTTAAACAATCTACAAATATCCAAGTGAATGTAATCCTAGTATATTTGAAATAAGGCATTAGTAAAACCATCTGGTTTTGGGGGACTATCATGGTTGTGGCTTCAAATTGCTTCACGAATCTCAGTTTCAAGAGAAATACTGGTTATTATGGCATTATCCTCATAACTATCTATTCACGGTATAATTATCTTTTATAGGACATCATATATTCTATTACCATTGTAATTATTCTAAAAAAAGAAAATATGATCAAAAATTGATTCCTCAATATCCTGAATTATATCACTACCTCTCATGATGGTGATAGTTCTTCAATCCTTTTGGTTTATTTGGATGGAATTATATGACTTTATGTTACTATAATCATCCTTTAAAATTAAAACCATTAAATGGACAATCTACAGTATTTTATTTAATATAGAGTAATGAATTCAACCTATTAATGAGGTCAATTTCATGGTGAAAAATCATCTAAAAAATAGAGAATGTCCTCTCACATTGATTCTGATTGAGATGTGCCTACATCACAACAATTTTTTTATCCATATTGTTGTTGTTTTCTATTCACCAACTCTTTATATTGTACTTCAAATGCTTTAACATTGTGATTTAGGAATATAAATAATTTCCACTAAGATTAGAAGTCCATAAATTATCACCAGCTTGAAAAAATCTATGTGTAATGTCCAAGGATTACTGAAACAGAAATAAAATATTAGTTAGGAGTTCCTCTTAATATGGTTGTCAAAAATAGGATGATAGTCAAAGTAAATATTAGGTAGTGTAATTCATGATTGAGTATCCCAATTCTTACGGGCTTGATCATTAGAGAAAGCACGATCAAGTTTGATGGAAACCATTCGAGTGTTGTGACTTCTATACTAGGAGTATTTCACTGAAACCAGGTAAAGTTCAAAGAGATTACATCATTCCGTACATGACATGAATTTTGATGAAGAAATAGTGGGATGAAAAACTCCCAATCATTCACTAGGACAGAATATGTCATTAAAATCCCCAATATTAATAACTGGACAATGAATTCTTTATTAACAACAGTTAATTCTCTTTGAAATCATTCTTCAACCATGATAATTCTTCATAGCTTAGATAAAAGAGAATTAAAAATAATTTCTATTGTTGATAGATTCATAAGTTATCATTTGATCATCTATAGTGTAGATCGAGCCCCTATTAATAGAATTATGTGCAAGGACACTTGATGTGTCATTATTAAAAAATGAATTATCGATGCCAAGTATGCTATAACTTCTAATTTCAAGACTAGGAACAGTAGGTGTGTAAACATTATTTGGTTCAGAAATTCCCATGAATTTAGTTTTATAAACATGAATGAATCTATGATGGGAGGTGGATGTGTCATTTTTTTCCACTACCGTCCACTTCTCGATGAAAATATTCAAGTATATCATCATTTTGGGGGAGAAATCGCTCTTGTTAATCCAAAATTTTCATGTCCTTGTATGATTTTATGATTAATTTCTCTTGTGTAATACCCTACCTAGATTATTTTGATTGGACTTTCTGAAATGGGGTGTCACAAGTTCATTGTTTTTTTGAACTTTTGTAGAGTAATTCTCTTCTTTAGTGGAGTGTAACGACCCGAAATTTTGAGTAAATCTTATTTCCAAATTTTATGTGTCATTTTATTTTATTTTTTATACTCAACAAAATTTTTTCATTTGATAACATGATTATAATTAAAATGAGACTGTTGGGTTTTGAATATTATATGACCATTGGTCAATATGACTGTTGGAAACTAAACGTTTTGATTTTTGCCTCTAAATAGAAGTGATCATGGTTAATTATTATAGAAAGAAGATTTGATGGCCTCACCAAGTAGTCTTGGACCAATCGAATCCCATCTAACAGAACATGGGAAAGAGGTAGCACCACTGGGCTTTGCTCTAGACCAAACCCAAGCCGAACTTCATCATGTGAAACTAGAATGGAATCTCATTTGCGAGAAGTTCAAACTAACAGAAATTACTACTCGTGCGATGTTGGTCGAGCCTCCCTCAGATTCTCTCAACTTAGCACACCTTACACTTAGGTCCTATGCTGGTGTGATAAGGGGCTATGTAAGGAGACCATAACTGCCTTGTGTCATCCTTTGTTTTAAATAAAAATTGGGATTTCTTCTTATGATGAAGTTTATGAATTTTCAAATGACCGAATAAATAGAGTATGCATATTTTTGATGAATTTTAGAAAAATGATATTTTAAAAATGTTTATGTAAACCTTAAATAATAAAAAATGTGTAATGATTTTCAAAAAATGGTCTTCTACAATTATGTTCAGTACGACATTTAGAGTCTAATAAGATCAACTTGATTTTTTATGAATATTGAATTATGAATAGTGGTTTTACGCTTAGGGTTAGTAATGTGACCAAATGGATTAGTAATCTCACTTAAAGAAAGATTTAAAAATAATCTAGGCACCTTGATTAATTAATGTGATTCAATAAAATGGTTAAATAACAGTTTCATAAATTATTATTCTAGTATTAGTTTTTTTGGGTGAATAGTGTTTTTTAATTAAACATTAAATTAAAAATATTTATAGAATTATTTTTATAAAATGGATTTCATTTTTGAACTCAGAGCATCGATATTATGTTAAGGAAATTTTTGCGATTTTTTCTGAAAAAAATGAATTTTCAGTGAATAGTGTATTTATTTAAAAATAAAATTAAAAATATTTAGAAAATTATTTTTATAAAATGGAGTTCATTTTTGAAATCAGAGCATTGATATTTGGTTAATATGATATTTTGGGATTTTTCTGAGAAAGTTGAATTTTCAGTGAATAGTAAAAATACAGTTTTAGGGTTTCTGTATGTTTAATGACATCATAAATGTGTCATGGTGATTTCATGAGAACTTTTAAGGGTTTGACGACCTTAGGTGATGAATTATTGTTTTGGGGGCCCCATGTGGCCTAACTTCATGGGAAATATCATGAGAGAGCACATGGTTTTGAGTAAAGCACTTGTGAGGTGTCCCTTGGCCATTAATGCCTTGTCCCCTCACTTTCCCTATAAATACCAAGCCCTCCTCTCATCCTTTCGACTCAAAAACCATCCTCAACTAAGTTCTGGTCCCCTTACCTCCCAAGGAGTCCTACCAAGGTGCCCCCAATCCCTCAAGGTCCAAAACATTGAGTTTTAAGAGTTACGTTTTAAGGTAAAGGATCCGACCTCTCTCTTTCTTTTCAAGAAATCTCTTTTATGTAATTTCTTTTATGCTCCACGTTCTTTTGTCAAAGGATATTCTATTATACTCCTCTTACTTCCCTTTTCATGTTCATATAATTATAGATCCCCTCTTACTCTCATTATTTCGTTTTATGACGTTTTAAGTGGCGCCGTTAGGGTGCCGAAATTTTTGAAACAGATTCTTTCTCCCTTCTCATTTTTCAAGATCTATTTTTATGTAAAGTATTTCATGTTTCTTTTTATTATGTTGGGGTATGATCTCTAAATTTATCATACTTATCTTTTATGATCATATTATTAGAGACCCCATTTTATCTCTTCAATTCAGTATTTTGATGTTTTAAGTGGCGTCGTTAGGCTGCCAAATTTTTAAGTGGTTCTTTCACCTTTCACCTTTTTCAAAGTTCTAATTCCATGTAAAGTCTTGAAAGATCCTTTTTATTATGTTGGGGTATTATCTCTATATCTATCATACTGATATTTTATGTTCATATGATGAGAGACCCTATTTGATCTCATCAATTCATTTTTGTTGAAGTTTAAGTGGCGTTGTTAGGCTGCCGAATTTCTAAGGGGTTCTTTCACCCTTCTCATTTTCAAGATCTACTTTCATGTCAAGTATTTCAATTTCATTTTTATTATTTTGGGGTATTATCTCTATATCTATCATACTTATCATTTATGTTCATATGATGAGAGATCCTATTTGATCTCGTCAATTCATTTTTGGATGTTTTATGTGACGCCGTTAGGCTGCCGAATTCTCATAAGAGAAATCTTATTTTTGTCTTCCTTTCAAGTTCTTCGTTTCATATTGTATATCATTAATATTTCATTACCATGTTCTTAAATACTATATATTCTGTTCCCATACTGTTTTATGTATCATTTTTGAATGGGTGACCCATGTCCCCTCTCTTTTCAATGTTTTCTAAAACCATGTATCGTAGACGTTATGCTGCATAGTTTTCGTCTCAAAATGCCTCCCTCTTTATCTAAAAATTATTTTATGTTATTAAGTGAATAATCAAAGTTCTTATTTCTATAGGGGTATTCACATATATAACAAAATGTTCTATTTTAAATTCTGGGATTTACATACATGAAACCCAATTTCCCTTTCTGTGGGGTTTAAGTGACATAATGATGATGTCATTAAACCAGTTTTTAAAACATTATGATTATGAAATGAAACCCATTTATTTTATTCTATATGGGTTGTTTATGAAATGATTGATGATGATATATGTGCTCACATGATAATAAAGACATGTCAAGGGTGCGCCCAAATAGCACTCCAATGCATTGGGTAAAGACTTAATATCTAGAGATGACTTTTTAGACTGATACCATGGTGAATAACCTTGGTAATTTTTAATGACACCTTGGGGATGGACCTTGGTGAAAAGAAATTATTTTCAATATTAAATGTTGTAGCCACATCTTCAAGTTATGAAAAATGTTATTTTTATTATTATATGCCTCATGATTTCATTCTCATGCCTTAAAGTTCTTTTCATGACTTTATTGATGTATCTCAAGTTCATATGTAAAATTTTTCTCTTATTTCCCCTACTGGGCCTTCTGCTCACCCTTTCTTTTGATGTATGTCCCAAGGTTATGAGATGTTGTAATGAACCTAGGATTAACTTAAGGAGAATCCTTTCAAGTGTTTAAGAAGAATGTTTTATGTTGTTTTCATGTATTATGTTCCTGGTTTCCAAGACACTAATCCTTAAAGATCCTCAGTTTTGTATCATGTAATGAAAGATTATGTGATAAAAACGTGGGATGTAATAGTTGGTATCAAAGGATGGTTTAGTTATTTTTGGAAATTAGGATATGAAAACATTAGGAAGAAGCCTATAGAAAAGTTTATATATAGGAAATCATCCTGGTATTTTGGTGAGTATTGAGTAATGGGTTACCAAGCAAATACATCCCTGTCTGGATACGAGCAGGTAGAGGTGGCTCTGGCATAGATGTACATAGGGGTAAAACCCGAAAAAACTGCTTTGAGCTAGACTCAAACTGGAACTGGTACACGACAATAGGCCTTGCTGCACTCTTGGTTATGAAACTCCGGAGGGATATGCTTTGGTAAGTTCATAAGCTTAGTATGAACCATTCTTAAAGGAACAAAGATAAAATAAAATAAGGACTCACATAAGAATATATGATCATAGATAACCTAGATGGTAACCTAGGGAATCACAAGTTTGGGTATACATTTCTTCTAGAAGTTTATCCTTTTATTCTTAAAGTTTATTTTTCATGATTATTGGCTAAATATTCAAGCCCCTAATTGTACTTTCTTTTCAGAGTTAATGGAGGGAAATGGAAAAACGTGTCCCAACAACCAATGTGATAGGAAATGTGATGATTGCCATATTAATATGACAAAGATGATTAGGGGATTAAAGGATGATTATTATTTTGGAAGAGGTTCACTATTTTTGGGACTCTATATGATCGAGGTAAATAGATTACTATGGTAATTTTGTTGAGGAGTAAGGATGACTTATAGAATTGATCAATTTAAGGTGGACTTATATTAATATAGGTTACTTATGGAAATGATTAACCTATCTTGGGTAAAATATGTTTTGGTTAGCTACATTTGTTATAAGATGTTAGGAGTGGTTGATGTGTTTTGATGATGAACAATGATGTTTACTTTGGCAGACAATGTTATCAAATTCTTCTTGTATTTGGGTTTCAATATTAGTTTGGTTTATTTTGAGGAATTTTAAGAACAATTATTTATGGAATGGTCTATGATGAACTTTGGGTAGTACCATGGAACATTGAAGATTTAAAAGTAGTTTCCCTTCCTATGGGATTATTTTTTTGAAGAGTTGTTTTACCATACCCTTTCTGATTTTGGGGATAATGTTTAAAGATAGAAGAAATATATATTTAATATTTTGTGGATTATGCGATTCTCTAGAAGATGATTCTTGTGTCTTGATGAGACCAAGTAGCTTTGAATGCTCATCTTTTGGAGAAAAGATCAGTTTAGGTAGAAACTTATTAAAGGATGCAACATTACATGAAGGTATGTATATTTTCTTATGTTTGGTTCTATGTTGTAAATGAATTCCTTAAAATTATGAAAAGGAACGTAAAACAAAAACGTTGTTGGTTTACGTTTCCTACTAGGTAATCAAAGATCGTTTACACACATCATAAGTTTGGGATTTTCTTATGGTTAACTTTCTCCTAATCATGTTTTCTATCACTCTCCCTCAGAACTTGACCCTTTGTTTTTCTTCCATGTCCATGTTTTCCTACAAGGAATCCTAGTATGGTTTAACTCGGGTGACCTTTTTACTTCCCTTTACTTCTATTAAATTAATAGTTTTACTGAGTCCTTTTCCAGTGTGGGACATTCAATGAAATTTCAAAACCCAGTTTTAAAAATTGCGAGGATGCAATTTCTTAAGGGGGGAAGATTGTGACGACCCGAAATTTTGAGTAAATCTTATTTCCTAATTTTATGTGTCATTGTATTTTATTTTTTATACTCAACAAAAATGTTTCATTTGATAACATGATTATAATTAAAATGAGACCGTTGGGTTTTGACTATTATATGACCATTGGTCAATATGACCGTTGGAAACTAAACATTTTGATTTTTACCTATAAATACATATGATTATGGTTAATTATTATAGAAAGAAGATTCGATGGCCTCACCCAGTAGTCTTGGACCGATCGAAGCCCATCTAACAGAACTTGGGAAAGAGGTAGCACCAATGGGCTTTGATCAGGACCAAACCCAAACCGAACTTCATCGTGTGAAACTAGAACAGAATCTCCTTTGGGAGAAGTTCAAACTAATAGAAATTACTACTCATGCGATGTTGGCCGAGCCTCCCTCAGATTCTCTCACCTTAGCACACCTTACACTTAGGTCCTATGCTGGTGTGATAAGGGGCTATGTAAGGAGACCATAACTGCCTTGTGTAATCCTTTGTTTTAAATAAAAGTTGGGATATCTTCTTATGATGAAGTTTATGAATTTTCAAATGACCGGAAAAATATAGTATGCATATTTTTGATGAATTTTAGAAAAATGATATTTTAAAAATATTTATGTAAACCTTAAATAATAAAAAATGTGTAATGATTTTCAAAAAATGGTCTTCTACAATTATGTTCAGTACGAAATTTAGAGTCTAATAAGATTAACTTGATTTTTGATGAATAGTAAATTATGAATAGTGATTTTACACTTAGGATTAGTAATGTGACCAAATGGATTAGTAATCTCACTTAAAGAGTGTTTTAAAAATAATCTAGGCACCTTGATTAAGTAATGTGATTCAATAAAATGGTTAAATAACAGTTTCATAAATTATTATTCTAGTATGAGTTTTTTTGGGTGAATAGTTTTTTTTAATTAAAATTAAAATTAAAAATATTTAGAAAATTATTTTTATAAAATGGATTTCATTTTTGAACTCAGAGCATCGATATTATGTTAAGGTAATTTTTGGGGTTTTTTCTGAAAAAAATAAATTTTTAGTGAATAGTGTATTTATTTAAAAATAAAAATAAAAATATTTAGAAAATTATTTTTATAAAATGGAGTTCATTTTTGAATTCAGAGAATTGATATTTGGTTAATGTGAAATTTTGTGATTTTTCTGAGAAAGTTGAATTTTCATTGAATAGTAAAAATACAGTTTTAGGGTTTCGGTATGTTTAATGACATCATAACTGTTTCATGGTGATTTCATGAGATATTTTAAGGGTTCGATGAACTTAGGTGATTAAGTATTGTTTTGGGGGCCCAATTTGGCCTAACTTCAAGGGAAATATCATGAGAGAGCACATGGTTTTGAGTAAATCACTTGTGAGGTGTCCCTTGGCCATTAATGCCTTGTCCCCTCACATTCCCTATAAATACCAAGCCCTCCTCTCATCCTTTAGACTCAAAAACCATCCTCAAAGAAGTTCTGGTCCCCTTACCTCCCAAGGAGTCTTCCCAAGGTGCTCTCATGGTCCAAACCTTTGAGTTTTAAGAGTTACGTTTTAAGGTAAGGGATCTGACCTCTCTCTTTCTTTTCAAGAAATCTCTTTTATGTAATTTCTTTTATGCTCCATGTTCTTATGTTAAAGGATGTTATTTTATACTCCTCTTACTTCCCTTTTCATGTTCATATAATGATAGATCCCCTCTTACTCTCATTAGTTCATTTTATGATGTTTTAAGTGGCGCCGTTAGGCTGCCGAAATTTTTGTAACAGATTCTTTCTCCCTTCTCATTTTTCAAGATCTATTTTCATGTAAAGTATTTCAAGTTCCTTTTTATTATGTTGCGGTATGATATCTAAATTTATCATACTTATCTTTTATGATCATATTATGAGAGACCCCATTTTATCTCTTCAATTCAGTATTTTGATGTTTTAAGTGGCGCCGTTAGGCTGCCGAATTTTTAAGTGGTTCTTTCACCTTTCTCATTTTTCAAAGTTCTAATTCCATGTCATGTATTGCAGGTTCCTTTTTATTATGTTGGAGTGTGATCTCTATATATATCATACTGATCGTTTATGTTCATATGTTGAGAGACCCTATTTGATTTCATCAATTCATTTTTGTTGAAGTTTAAGTGGCACCGTTAGGTTGCCAAATTTCTAAGGGGTTCCTTCACCCTTCTCGTTTTCAAGATCTACTTTAATGTCAAGTCTTTCAAGTTCCTTTTTATTATGTTGGGGTATAATATCTATACCTATCATACTGATCATTTATTTTCATATGATGAGAGACCCTATTTGATCTCGTCAATTCATTTTTGGAAGTTTTATGTGATGCCGTTAGGCTGCCGAATTCCCATAAGAGAAATCTTATTTTTGTCTTCCTTTCATGTTCTTCATTTCATATGGTATATCATTAAAATTTCATTACCATGTTCTTAAATACTATATATTATGTTCCCATACTGTTTTATGTATCATTTTTGAGTGGGTGACCCATGTCCCCTCTCTTTTCAATGTTTTCTAAAACCATGTATCGTAGATGTTATGCTGCATAGTTTTCGTCTCAAAATGCCTCCCTCTTTATCTCCAAATTATTTTATGTTATTAAGTGAATACTCAAAGGTCTTATTTCTATAGGGGTATTCACATATATATCAAAATGTTCTATTTTAAATTCTGGGATTTACATACATGAAACCCGCTTTCCCTTTCCATGGGTTTAAAGTGACATAATGATCATGTCATTAAAGCAATTTTTAAAACGTTATGATTATGAAATAAAACCCATTTATTTTATGATATATGGGTTTTTTATGAAATGATTTATGATGATATATGTGGCTCACATGATAATAAAGACATGTCAAGGGTGCGCCCAGATAGCGCTCCAATGCATTGGGTAAAGACTTAATCTCTAGAGATGACTTTTTAGACTGATACCTTGGTGAATAACCTTGGTAATTATTAATGACACCTTGGGGATGGACCTTGGTGAAACTAAACGATTGTAAATATTAAATTTTGTAGCCACATCTTCATGTTATGAAAAATTTTATTTTTATTATGATATGCCTCATGATTTCATTCTCATGCCTTAAAGTTTTTTTCATGACTTTATTTATGTATCTCAAGTTCATATGTAAAATTTTTCGCTTGTTTCCCTTACTGGGCCTTCTGCTCACCCTTTCTTTTGATGTATGTCCCCAGGTTATGATATGCTGTAATGAACCTAGGATGAACTTAAGGAGAAGCCTTTTAAGTGTTTAAGAAGAATGTTTTATGTTGTTTTCATGTATTATGTTCCTGGTTTCCAAGACACTAAACCTTAAAGATCCTCAGTTTTGTATAATATAATGAAAGATTATGTGATAAAAAGGTGGGATGCTATATGGAGCATGTGGCATGGACATTTCCAATGAACTCTAAATTTTTGAGATTCACAATGCTTATTTCAAGTGGTTCATCATTGGATTTAGTTATGATAATTATAGGAATATAATCAATGTATGGGTCCTTATCACTTCCATTGGTCTCTATGACATCCGTGTTTATTGGGTGTTTAACAGGAGAGGCATCAACTATAAGAGGGGAGATGATAGTGGACGAAACCACACTACATGGGGGGGGATCATAGAAAACACACAATTTTCAGAGTTAGCAGGTAGAACCCATGATTTAGAAATTACACCAATATCAGCCACCAAATCATGATTCATTGGTTGAATCATTGACATGCCATCTATGAAGTTATCATTCGAATCCAAAGGGTCAGACATAAGATAATCCTTATTATAAACATCCACAGAGTCATCACTTTTTTAGACCAATTTTTCTAAAACAAGTTTTATAGTATAGGGGGAGTCCGAACATCTAACAAAAGATATTCCACAAGTGTATGTGATATTGGTGATAAGCTATAAAATATACTAGGAAATATTTGATACCAGATCACCCTCCTCAAAATTTATCTCTTCTTCCTCCACCAGATTAGACTAGGTGTTCCTGGAACAATCATTTCTGGAATGAACATTTTTTCACACATTTAGGTTCCTCAATACTTTTGAAGGTTCCCTATTTTCAATATCCATTTATTTAACCTTATTATTTTTAGGAACTTCGTTCCAAGAATAAAGATCATGATTTCATTTCATCTTCTTTTGAATGCCCTGAAATTAGAAAAGTAATGGCCAAAAATTTTGTAGACATCACATAATGGGGGCTTATATTCATTCCAAACCATAACCTGAGTTTTGTGATCATAAAATAATAAATTTGATATATTATGTAGGCTAAGAAACCATATTGACATCAACATGGATCCTATCATATAGTCCCAAATCACCAATTAATTTGTGTTGGCCTAATTTTAATAAGGTTCCAATGCATGAAGCAACGTCATTTATAATTTTCGGGTTCTTGTAAACCCAATTAAACCCAATGTGTCTTATCCAAATATGAGATAAAGAGTTTGTTTTATATGAGGGGTTAAAATTTATATCTCAGTCTGAGAACCATTGGACACATTGCTTCAATTGTAGGTTGTGAAATCTCTTGGAATCACCTATATTAACCTTTCATCCAAGCAAGATGTAAAAATTTCCCTTCCTAATTAATATTAATATCGACTGCATAAAACCACTAGGATAGGAGATTTATAATTTAAAATAAAAAATGGACCATATTTTTTCACCTATAGTGTAGATAATCCTTTCGTTCAAGGATAATTTTAAAAATTCCATCATTTTATGTAATTCTTCTAGATCTGCAATCCCAATGATGCCTCCATCATCCGTCATGTTTATGGTCAACTTAGGTGAAGAATTTTTCAAGAGATTATAACCTTGAAGAACCTCTCGGAAGAGAGTAACCATGGATCTAGCATTCGGTAGGCCTTTATCTACCTCTATGGTGATATCATTTTCATCCTGATTTTTGATTTTTAGTATCAGGATATAAGAATACCAATTAAAGCTTATAGGGTTTCAAGTGCTAGCAAGATTGCTCAAGGATGTCATCGAGTACATTTCATCCTCTGCCATCATATGGTAACATTTTCATTATAAATCATTATATATCATGTATATTTCAATATAAATATTAAGATTATATTTATAATAGTATTATGAAAACATATGGGGGTGTAATATCCATTTACTCATAAATATGACTATTTCTATGTTATATATTAATATGGATATATGAAGGAATAAGTAATTTATATTTTTTTATAAATATGAATTTTATCATGGATAATAAATGTTTGGTTAGAGAAGTAATTGAGTTAATAGAAATTATAAATTTATAGGTATGTGTAACTTATATAGTTCATAAAGGATTTCTATTTTACGAAGAATCATATATGTTTTTATGTATAATTTTCCAAAAAATGTAGATGTTATTTGGGGGGGAATTTTAAATGTATGAAATAATATTATTTTTGTATTACATGGATTCATGATATGTAATAAATTTGTTTTTTTTCTATGACTAAAATTTATGTTTTAAAGTGATATAATATTTTATAAAGGATCTATGGTCGGGGTTTTTAAAAATTAAATGTGATCAGTCATTAATATTTCTTGTTTATTTTGTTTCCATAATTTCGATTGGCTAAAAAATATAATTTTGTTTTTGAAGTAGAGATATAATGTATGATGTTTTTTAAAACCTTATTAGAAGATGCTAAATAATATGAAATAATAGAAATTTATTCCAAATTAAGTCAAAATAGAATTCAGATATTGTATGACGATGGTAGAAATAAGTGTTGTTGATTTCTTTAGTGGGTGTAAACTTATTAGTGCCATAGAGATCAATATATTATTTTATTATCCAAAAGGAGTTAAATATTGATAAATATATACAATATTACTTGGAAAATATAAGAAAAATCATATAGGAGAGATGATTGATCGGGGTGATATTTCATACCAATGTATTTTGTTGACGAAGAATGATATTCCTGGTGAACAAGTTCATTAGAAGAAGTAAAGTATGAAGGATTCAATGATATGAAATAATAATACTATAAAGTCAAATGTTTAAGAAGAATGATATTTTTTTTATGAAGTAATTTCTAGATGATAATATGAAAAATCCTAGAATTTTAGAATATGATGACATGGAAATTTATGATATTCATAGAAACCCTGATATATTATTATCCATTGTTCAGATGACATGTTGAATATATAGAAGGATAATAATAGAATATAATTTTCTTTTTTATATTTTATTATATGATCCAATGTTTACATAATATGGTATAATTCATTATAATGGATAAAAAATTAGATAAATGAGTAGTTGAGTTGATAAAATTAAAATTTTTGATGTGGAGTTGTACTTTAAAATATCAAATTCACTAAGTGAATACATCAATTCATGTTTATATTTGAGGATGACACCAAAAATATTGGTTGATAGTAAACTCTGAAGAATTTTTTATAAGGATAAATTTAGGGAGTTCATAAAATAATTAGTATAGAGAATTTATAAAGTATGAAATTCAATGTGATTAATTCTTGGAGGCTGTAATATTGTACTACATATAATATTCAATATTTATTGATGACTAAAAAAGAAAAATATCGCATCCAGAATTTTTTGATTATGATATAGGGATTTATAATATTCAAAAAAATGATTTCATTATTATAAAATTCAATATTTTTTTCTATAAAATGAGCTGAAATATAGTATGTTCTCTAGGTTGAGTAGAAAGTATTAATAGGTGTAAAATTATCATCTGTAAAATTATTGGTGTTTAGAAACATAAAGATAGCGGGAAATTTTTAAAATCATTATGATGAGTAAATTATAGATTATAAGATATATAATAATTGATAAAGGACAATATTTTAATTCTGCATGAGTTATGAATGTATATGTTCATGAAGAAGTGATATATATTATTGATCTGAATACTGAATTAGTATCATATTATGATGATCTTAGAGAACTAGTTATTTACTAACATTTATTATTTTATAATAATAGTGGAATCTTAATTTCAATTTTATTTTTTGGAAGTCTAAAAAGATATTTACAAAATATGATGCTGCACTTTTTATTTTATGTACCATTATAATTATGTAGGATCTATAAAAATAATGCTCTCAGAAAACTATAAACTGGATAGAGGTAGAATACTCATGGAATATAGTTTAGGGTTAATATTGGTACCTTCAAACTCATTTTATGTGTTGTGTTATGTGTGATACCTTCTTAAACAATGTAATAACATTTATCTACTAGTGAAAAAAATCATTGTCTTGAACATGACACAAATAAAACTAGAAGAATAATCTAAAATTATAAACCAATCATGAAAAAATACCATTTTATGTGTTCTATATTGTTTATTTCTAACATTTTCTGTGATTATTTTTCATACCATATGATATCCCTTAATTTTAATACATGTAGAGCCTAGAATATTTAATAATGAAAAAAATTCAATTATATTTTTCCATATTGATTCTTACCTAGTCTTACTATGATTTCACTATCTACTAGAGACCTTAAACTCATATATAAACTAAAATATAATGAAAGGAGGTCACCACAAGTATAATGAACCAATATAAGTGGTTTAATTTATTGTATGATAGACTGAGATCGTTTATGTTTATGATCATGTGGTAAAGACCTTTTCCCATTTAGTTCAAGGTCATAAGACAAGGACCACATAGCATATAGTTCAGATTCATAAAAAACAATTTTTAAACTTTTTTTACAATCATATGATATTGAATTTAAATTATCTATTTTACATTCATGAAACATTGTATATATGAACAATTAATGCATTTATATTATGTATTTCAGGAAAATTATTAAATTTTTGGGTGGTTTAATACACTATCTGTCTATTGTAATCAATGATTTTACTCTAATGAAATATACATTTTGTTTAACTTAAATCCATTATCATTTTTATTAATTTTTTATCGATTTTAATCTTGTTATAATTGGTTTTGAAAATAAAATCAACTATTATTTTTAGATTAATGAGACGAGTTTAACCTTATCATCTAATTCCCATGAAACATGATTATAATGAACATCATGGTTATTTAATTCATGTAAACATTTCTCATCGTGATGGTCAAATTCATCCTAATTGATCCTTAATATTTTATATAAGTTCTTTTTTTCAAAAATTAATATTTTAAGTGGAAGTTTTTGAACATCAAAAGGGAAGATTTCATTTACACAATAAATTATAAAATATTGGGTTGTTGACATAGTAACATGGGTGTTGGTGGGATGAGATAAAAAATCTATTATCTATTTTTTAAAGGATCCTTCTCTTTATTCTCTATTTTCTAAGGTATATTTTATAATGACTATTTAAATACATTATCATTGTATTAATTTTTAATGGGAATGGGATAATTAATTTTACAATATGTTATACTTCAGATATAATTTCATTAATTTTGGTGAATATATATGTGTACCATTATCTAAAATAATTTTATGAGGATATATAATAATAATGATGAAATTATAGATTAAAAAATTTAACACAACTTTTAACCTCATTTCAGTCAAGATCATAAAATTTTCAATTTATAAAATGAATTGGTAATGGTAATGATAAATTTAAATTCATTGATTATGGTTTGAGGGTAAGGATAGATTAAATCTATCCCACATATAGTAAAATTCAATAATAATTGTCTAGATTCTAATAAAAGTATAGGTTAATGGATAATTTTATAATTCATAATGAATTCAAGAATCATCATTCTAGATTAAATGAATTCATGAACCATATAAAGTTATAAATATTTATGTCCCATGATTCAATTAATGCATCATAGGATATCAATGTTAAAACCTAATTTATTTAATAATTCATGGGTATTTGGGAAATAGTATGGAAAACATTTTCCACACATCGATGAACCCTCTCCTTTCGTGGATCTGTCGTGCAAAAGAGTCCAACTTTTTAGTAATTCTATCACATGACACATTCAATTATTTAATAAATTTGCTAGAAAGGATTAATATTAAATATTTTATAAAGTTTTATCAACATCATTCATTAATTCCATATGATTTCCAATATATCGGTATCCAATTTTCTGTGTATAAAATAGATGACTATATTTTCATGGTCTTCATCTATGAGAGCTATATATTAATTATGAAACTCTTCCACTAAATCATTATGTGAACATAGAATTTCATACACGTTTTTATTGAAGTAAAATTGATCCATAAACTTGTCGGTAACATAAAATATTTATACCAAATCCTATTAGATAATTTAATTAACTTTGCTGCATTTTATTATCACTGAATTTAATTCCCATATATTAGTAAACTTAATTGCAAGAATCTGTAAATTTTTCAAATAGAATGTATTCCATACAATGTACCCCACTACAATATTATTGAATCCTTATAAAAAGATTATGGAGTATGGAAATAGTGGTTTTACTAGAGAAATAATACAATCCCTAAAGAAACATTATTTAGTTTTGGGTATTATGTTCTCTTTCTCATCAAGGGTTTGTATTACCTATAATTGAAAATATCCACTGATGATGATAACATTCACATCATATGTTTATTTTTCTAGTGGTTCTTAATGCAAGGAATGGTCTTCCACTAGGATGTATACTAATGATTACCTTTTTTTTTCTTTTGATTGAATAATTGAATATCAAATTTATAATGAATTAGAAATCAAATTCATAATCCTCCTGACAATGTAGAATAAGAATGGATATATTTATGTTGATCCTTGTTGTAGATCAAGTGGATCACATGATGATGTAAATAGTTTAATATAAGTTTCACTATAATGTTGAGAGAATTGATATTATTTTCGATATTGGTTTATTGAATCATATTTTCATATATATATATATATTCATTGAGGTAGTATTGTTTTTTCCACGAGTGAAATATTTCTATATGGATGAATTAAACTAATAAATTGATATATAGATACAATAAATCAGATAAGAGTATTCCCATCCATACAAATCATCAACACCAATGGGAAAGAAATATATTTTGTTAAAACATTATCATCCTTCTGGTAATCCTTATCCAGTTTTATCTATTTTAGTTATTATTTGGTTTCATAAAGGGTATACATTTCACAGTATGATATTCAATGTATCACCACATTTTAGGGAGGCTACCTTTATGACCTCTCAACTCATTACGATTTTAGAGAGGGAGAATATAAAGTAATCCCTTTATTTTTTAATTATCTACATTGATTTCATGATGAAAAAATATGATTCTGAGAAGCATTCCACACATCCCCCAATATAATAAATTTCAACATTCATCATTAGTTTTAATTATTTAAATTTTAATAAGGCTACATAAACATAAAAAATGATTGAAAAGTTAATGTGACATATTAACCTGATCATTTATATAACATTTCATTATTTAACCATGTAGGGTTTAAAATTTTATTACATTTACCTTAGATAATTGTCCCCATATTTTTTATGCTTGAAAGGAATTACACTATATCAATATAACCCATTGGGTACCAAAAATGTGGTGGATTATTTATCATTATAATTTATTTAGATCATATTGTATAAAATGTGTTTATCCATGAATAATAAAAATTAAAAATTGACTATCTCTTAAATCAATAATTTTATTATGATATAATGGAAATTAATGTTTTGAGAATGATGGATTAAATCCTTATACTGATATAGAACCTGATTTGCCTATTATTTTTGTGAATATGGTAGAAGTTTTCAAAACATTTGGGGGTATGAGACATCTTGAATGAAATTTTCCATGATCATCTTATCGAAATAAACTTCCATCATGAAACCACATATTGATTGAAACCTCCTCACATCCATATCATATCATTAGTAATTATATTTTAAGATTATGTTGTAAGAAATAACCTATGTATTTAGTTTGGGAATTTCCATATAAATACTTGAAAGCACATCTATGTTTTTTTATAAAATTCATGTTTTGAGAATACTCCACACTATGAAGTGATTATATTATATATATATATATATATGTTATAGAACATTAATGGAATCGAGACTACCATTCATGAGTATTTTATCAATGGTTAAAATATCCTCATCCAATATTTGTGGGGGAATATACAAGTTCTGCTTCATTAATATCATTGAATGTAGATGGTAGACTCACATCCTAGGATTTAAAATATCCTATCATGATTTTATCATCCTTGATAGGACTTTAGTCATCAAAACAATTATAAGGATCATTAAAATGAGATGTAGGAATATTAATTGATATAATCTCGCATGTTAATTGTTATCAATTATAATTTTGGATTCACAACTAATCAATAAGTCATTACATTTATAAATTCAAAATAGTTGACCCTATGGTTTATTAAAAATGATTGTAGTTAACATTAATGATTATAGGTTAGATGTGGATATTCTATTATACCAATGAAGGTATCTAAATAGTGTTATATTATTAATTTTCATAAAATAATATGTATTTTGGGACCCTTTTTGTTTTATGGTAATATTCTTTGATTTCCAAAATTATGAATCATTACATCAATAATGTTAATATAAGTTAAGAAACATATCATTAACCACAACAAAGGTTAACTATACTATATTGCAATCAATTACCAAGAACAATCTACATTCTACCATTCATTATTGGTTATCTCCTTTCCCTTTTATGGTATCTTATAGCAATATATCTAGTTTAATAATACTAAAGAAAGGAATTTTCACCATAGAGTACCCATACAAATCCATTTAGTGATTATTTTAGAAAATAGTGTTGTGAATAGGGGATAACATCTTTTATATGGATCTATAATTCTCCTAATGAAACATTTAATGTATTGTGTTTTAGAAACACTATTTACTGAAAATCAAATATGAGGAAATAAAACTAGGTCTTTAGTCTAATACTCTTTTGGGGTTTCCCAAATTATTATATATATATATATATATTCTAAAATATAAATGATTTTAATTATCCGTCCTATTAAATATAGAAGTTTTTTTATAAAAATGAGGTTGATTAATGATCTATTGTCTTCTAAGGATTGATGAGCGTTAACAATATAGATTATTTCAGATATAAACACAGGTCATATGTTCTAATGTATAGTTACTTACAAATACAGAAATACTAAGGATTATAGTTATAATTATTTAAATTCAAACACCACATGATATATTCTTGTAGAACCCAAAAAAATTAAAATTTTATGATTTAATGGGGCATTGATAATGTCTTTTGTGAGATATTTTATGTAATACCAAATAATTCCATGTTAAATTTTTGAAAATTAAATGGGATTATTTGGAGACCAGGCTCTAAGGCACCACATAATTCCAAGGCTCGGAGTATTGAGAAGATATTTTTTAAATATTATTTAAGGTTAACTAAATAATCATGTGAGAGAGATTTTATAACATAAAACAATTTCCCAGATCATATATCGGAGGGCGCCGTTGAACTCAGTGCATTGGGATTCACCTAGAAAGGGCTAAACATTGGCTGGGGCAGACCGTGGAGCTCGCAAGGGCATGTTTCCCTTAAGTGGATAATAAACACAACTATTTTATGTCGACGGTGAGAGAATGTTTTAAACTTTTTTAGAACAATTAAAATAAAATAGCCATTATTATTTTCATTCTTTTTTTGAAAAATTAAAATAAAATAAACCTGATCATTTAATTTTATTTTGAACATCCCAAATTGTTACTGTGAAATGATGTTATAGTGAAATGAAACTGAAATGTTTTTTTCAAAAATTAAATAGCCTAATGGAACTAAATCTAAATTGTTACCAAAAATCATTCCCCCATTAATTATTTCACCTAGGGCGAGTCGTTGAAATGTTAGGAGAAACACTCTAAATCACTTGAGGATCACTGTTGACCATCAATGAATAATTAT
This sequence comes from Viscum album, assembly GCA_963277665.1. Lineage (NCBI taxonomy): Eukaryota > Viridiplantae > Streptophyta > Magnoliopsida > Santalales > Viscaceae > Viscum > Viscum album. Next base: position 2,095,282,635 of record OY728126.1, on the reverse strand, counting down.
TGCCAATGGCATGGAGCACTCCCCCTCTCCATAGAGATATTTCTTCCTCAATGGAGGATCATGGAGCTTCGCAAATATATTTCCTTCAATGATAAATTATTTGAGAGATCAATCTATAACTAGGGATGGGTTTAAATTCTTAGTGAATTGGACTTCCCTGTTACCCCCCCTCTATAAAAATTACTTCTATCAACTCTCTAACAAGATGATCTGTAGATGGATTTTCTTTATAGGGTTATGAAATACAATTTTGGGATGGTATCATGATTAAATCATAGAGATTTATAATTTATAATTCGAGATCCCAGTAACATGAACAAATCCAAACCAACGCGAACAAATGATGATAGTTCATTTGGGTGTTCTTTGTGATCCCATCCATATCTCTCTCCCCATTATTCATGGAATAAAGGAAAACATCACATCACCTGTAGAGGAACTATGTGGAAGGGATGTGGCATGTAAGGCCGCAGAAACAACAAGATATCAGAACAGTCATCTGAGGTGGCATGTGGGAGGAATCACCCTTGCAAAGTGCCCTAGTGGGAGTAGGAGTTGCCGGCATGGTGTTCGGAAGCTAGCGGCTGGAGGACCTGACCAACATTCCATGATAGAGGAGCACATGGTATAAAGACGCGGTCTGTAGACCATGGTAGTGAGCCAGACCCACAATAGATCCCCTAGTCACATGGAAGGACTGATCCCTAAGAGCGGACTAGAACTGGAGGTAAAGGCTACCTGGGGGTCGTGTTGGAGGAGCGAACCATGCTTGTGGGATAAAAAAGTTTCTGGAGGGCCGTGAAAGGAGATGGAGGGCCGCAAGAACAGCTGGCACATAGTGTAGGACCTCATGTTGAGGATGTGAGTGGCCTCATCCAGCTGTGTACGACATGAACTAGACTCCTGTGGGCATCCGAGCATGTGGGAAACTTGGCTACTAGTTGGGTTGGGCTGGTGGTGCAAAAGAGGCTACAGGGAAGCCCAGGTTGGAATCAATCCATCCCGATTTTGTAGCGTGAATGGACGATATGGAATGAGGCCATTGTATAGCCCTTGGAGCCAGTAGAACCGGTCCACCGGTGTGGGCCTTGCAGGATGGAACCAGGTCAATGGGACACCCATGGGGATGGACCCATGGCCCACTAGGTAAGTTCCTACATAGACCAATGGGGATATCTTAGTGTCTAGGAATGACTTGTTAGGACTAGAACCAACCGGGACGGGTCAGGTCATGTGGGGTCTGGGGTCCGTCAGACTGGGTCGGACCAGCCGCAGACACAACAGGGCCCTGATTACTACAATGCCATTATCTTTTAGACCTGGCGCCCGATTGATGGACTTTCTATGGTGTTGGGACCCTTGCAATGAGATGGTCCTTTGGGAATACTCTATGTGAGATTTCATTGTAGCTGAGATGAAACTGATGGATTGAAGAGTAGATTATCTATGATTCAAGTTTATAATGAAAAGGAATCCAACAATCGGCTTTGAAGTGAAATATATGATGAGTTGGTATAAGTGAACTAGCTAGCCTTGAGACGAGAAGGTATAAGTGATCTAGTTGGCCCAAAGGTGAGCAGTTCAATGTGATCTAGTAGGCCCAAGAGACAAGATGGTCTTAATGATCCTTCTATCCAAAAGAAGAGTGGTTCTTATTGATCCAGTTGGCCCAATGATGACCGGGTATTAGTGATCATGTTGTCCAAAGAAGAGATGGTATTAGTGAACTAGACAACCAGATATGAGGGGATTTGAGTGATCCAGCTATCCTAGAGTCTAGATGGTCTTAGTGAACTAGTTGGCCTAGAGATGATCGGGTCTAAGTGATCGAGTTGGTGCTAGAGACAAGCGAGTCTCTGTGATCTCGCCGACCCAGGTGATGAGGGGACCTAGATAATGAATCCCTCAATATTATAATACGATCTACCTATATGACTGATAATCATTCTTTAAATAACTATAGTTATAATTGTTGTGAGATTCCTTTGACGTGTGATTTTTTCTATGTGATCTATTTCTATGGTCCTGCTTTATGGTCATTTCATTGTGGTTTGTGCTCCCTACTGATAATTGTGTTACTCACCCCTGCACGAGCCTCACCCGCAACAGTCATGTCTCATGCAGGTGATCGATGCATCGATAGTGACCTTGGTGGTACAGGACCAGGTGGTGCCTAGTGAGATGAGATCGATGGGACGTACCTCTAAAGCTATCAACAACTATCCTCAGCCGACACTTTTGGTAGGGCTTGAGAAAATGAACCTTGGAAGGTGTACTTTTCCTTTTTGTTTTCGGATATTATTCTGGCATGTTGAGATTTTCTATTGTACTGTTCTTTAAATAGTTTTCTAAGAAAAAATTGTAGTTTAAATTGTAGTTACTTTCCGTAGTTTGATCTTTTTGCATGTGTACAGGTTTGATGGGAAATGCCATCTCTTTTTGGGATATGCATTTTTGGTTCTAGTCACCATCACATGACCTATGGAAGGTGGGCATGGGATAGTAATGGAATGGGCCCTAGGGGACATGTCATAAAAAAGTGGTATCAAAGGATGTTGGTTCTACAAGAAAACATAGAGTCTATAAATTTTGAAGGGGCAATAGTGCTATGTGTTTTGAGATCATCTTTCTGGCCAGGGAGTCCAGGGTTGGTGTGGATGCCAATGTATCCGTATACCAGGACCCTGAATTCAATTTTTAGACCCGGTACACGAAATATCTAGTTTCCGGAATCATTGAGTGTTTTTTCATGTTCTTTTTTAGTTGGATTCATCTCACTAGGTATAATCTATTGACTCTGGTTGTTCATGATATCTTTTAGGATTCCTCCTTATAGAAAAAAATTAGAATTCCAATGTTTGACCATGACGATATTCCAAAAAGTGATGAGGATTCAGTATAATGATTGTTTCCAGAGATGGAACCTTTATGTGGTGTCCTAGAGATACCACCACAAATTGGTATATAGGTACTACTGGTGCTACTAGTAGAGGACGCACAGAAGATCATTCCCTTACTCGATTTCCATTGATGGAGACCTCCTAGGTTCAGGGGACAGACAAATCCTTTGGTACCTGAGGATTGGATGGAGGTGGTGATGTGATTATTCAACATATTGAGGACACCACTTGAACAAATGTCAGTTCTTAAAACGATACTTCTGCAAGGCTTAGCAGAGGGATGGTGGTGTTTGAATCTCAAGACTCATGGGGAGGTTACCCTCACCTAGTATGACATCAAGTGACTTTTTAGGGAGTATTTCTTCCCCATGGCATTACACTCAGTTCACATGCATAAGAGGATTCACATACAAGGGGATTCCTAACAAAGGATGAGTACTCTACATGGTTTAGAGACCTCTCCTTTTACTCTATGAATATGTTTTGAGACCATTTCTTCAGGTCCAAACCTTTGGGTAGGAATTTCAATAGAAAATCAGGGAATTTACGATTTCTCTCAGCATCCCTATGTTGGTTGAAGTGGTGAAGAGAGCTCTAATAATGGATATCATTGTCATTGGGAAGTCGCCGATAGTGAGAGCCACCACTAGGCAATGGGAGGAAGAGTAATCCATTGAGGGTAGCCAAATGTTGATGTTGAGGTCCATGTGGGCCTGAACATTTAGAGGATGACCCCAGGACATGGAGTCGGTGGTACGATGCCACTAGGGATGCAAGAGTAAGAATATGTGTAGGGTATACAACTCATGCAGTAGGTGACCCATGGGTCATCACTGCCTGACCCGCAATAAAGACAATCAGCAAATGGTCGAAGTGCTAATGAGGCAGTGACATAGGTTCTTCAAGGTAGTACGGAAGGCGGAAATAATGGAAGTGGATTAGGAAGAGAAGTAGGTAGTAGACAAAGGTTTTATGTTCTACCACCATCACGCCTAGGTCATCCACCACGGGCTTTGGGAACTGGCGGATAGTGGTGATGCCAATATCAGGTGAAGGATGCCTACATCCATGATGCCTCTGAGAATATTAGAGGTATGATATGTGTCTTCTCCACCTTAGTTTCTATTTTTATAGACAGCGGTTGTAGTCCCCACTTCCTTTCTGCAGCCCTTTTTGAAAGCTCAGAGGATTTGGTGGAGCAATTGGATAGATTCATATAGTTAGAGACTTATACGGGCGGGATTCAATGATTACACACTAGTGCTATAAGTATGAGCTTACACTTAGAGGTGAGTGATTCAGTTGGGATCTCCTAGTAGCAGCATCGTGGCCTTACAACATCATCTTTTCTATAGACATATTATCAATAGTCCATGCTCATATCGACTATTTTAGGTGCAAAGTATGGAATGTCCACAGATATGGGAACATGTTTTCGTTTGATGGTGTAGAGGTAAATTGAGAAGTGCAAGATGGAGTCAGATATAGGAGGGTTCAGGTTATTAGTCATCAATTAGATAGTATGACCCTTGGTGTAGTGGATGAGATGGGTACATAGTTTCCTGCAGTGGTGGAATAGTAAAATTATGTATTTATATAGTATGTTCTAGGACTACCTTCTTGTAGATTGGTAGACTACTGCATTGATCTGTACCGCGGTATGAAACTGATATCTACACCATCATATTGGCTGGCCCCTACAGAGCTCCTATATCTAAGGGTACAGTTAGAGGACTTGACACGGAAGGGGTTTCTAAGGGAATCAATTCACCATGAGCATCCACAGTGTTGTTCACAGAGAAGGAAGACAGAAGATTGAGGCCATGAGTGGACTTTTGGCACCAAAAACAGGTGATCGTGATGATAAAGTATCCTCTCTTGAGGACTTATGACCTCTCCAATTAGCTGAAGGGAGTTAAATGGTTCTCAAAGATCAATCTTAGATCAACCAATCACCATATTCAAGTACGATATGAGGACATCCTGAAGATAGATTTTGGATGTCATTATGTGCATTATGAGTACATTGCAATTCTCTTGGGCATAATGAACACCCCATCAGTGTTCATGGGACTCATGAACAGGATCTTCCAGTGGTACTTTGACCAGTTTATAGTGGTATTCATTGATGATATATTGGTTTATTCAGTGTCTTCGGGGAGCACGTGACACAACAAAGGATGGTTCTAGACACACTTTGAGAGCACCAACATAGTGGAATGCTCCAGACATGTGAGTTCTAGATACGAAAGGTCCACTTCATGGGACATTTCCTCTCATAATCTAGAGATGCAGTGGATGCAATAATGACCATGGTGGTGATTTTTTTATCCACACAAGATCTTCACCATGGTTCAGAGATTCCATGGGTTGGATGGGTAGTATCAGAGGATTGTATTGGACATCCCTAGAGTGGAATCACCCCTAACGACATTGACCAAGAAGGGAAAACACTTTGTTTGGATAGGATGATTCCACCATAGATTTCAACATCTGAGGTATCTCTTGATGAGTGCTCATATCTTGAGGATATTAAAGGAGGGTAGTACATATGTGGTGTATTGTGACACATTAGGAACCAGGCATGGTTGTATCCTGATGTAGGGGAGAAAGTGACTTCTTGTGGATCATAACAATCGACATCACTTGATTAGAACTATGTGACTCAAAACATTGAATTATCCATGGTAGTATAGTCACTATGTATGAGGTGATTCTACCTTAAGGGAAAATTATTCATCATATACATTGACCCAAATAGTCTCAAGTAGATAATTTCTCAGAAGGATAGGAATTTGAGATATCAACATTGGCTATAGTTCCTCTAGAGCTATGACTTCGAGATAGTCTATAATCATGGGAAGGGGGACACGGTGGAGGATTATCTCAGCAATATATTGTTTTCAAATCTACTAAACAAGTCCTCATAGCAGTTTTCTCACTTCATATAACCTTTGTGGATAGGTATTATTCCTTGTATCTTCAGTCGATGGTAGTTTCCCTATACTCCTACATTGATTCAGTGAGGTATAACTCAAAGATGCTAAATTGAAGACTTTTCATGCCTATATTTCTATAGGGTATACCCTTATTGAATATTCGAAAGATGGGGAGCATGTCATCATTTTCCAAGGATATACTTTTGTACTAGGGGCGCTATAAGATATTGTGTAGAGGGAGTTCCATTCATCGCCTTTGGCACTACATCCCGATTTGGGGATGATGTACCATGACCACCGACATCATTATTGGTTTTCAGGGATGATGAATGTAATGGTAGATTTTGTCTCATGATGACTCACTTGTCTCCAAGTGAAGGTTGATCATCAGGTCCTAATAGGTTTGACACAACCCATCAAGGTACCCCAGTGGAAGTGGGATGGAATATCAATGGACCTTGTTATGAGGTTACCACATTTGTCCTGGGGGAACAATACCACATGGTTGATCATAGACCTACTAACCTAGTCGTCCCACTTCTTACCCATTCAAGGGAAGGGTTCAATAGAGATATTAAGATGCATCTATGTGCAAGAAATAGTTATACTCCATGGTTTCCCATCTACGATAGTCATAGATCATGATACACACTTTACATACTGGTTGAGGAAGGGATTTCAGGAGTAATTTGGGACTCAGATACGCATGAGAATAGAACATTCTTGGTGCTTGCATCCTTGAGTTTGGTCCTAGTTGGGAGGACCACCTAACTATACTGGATTTTTCATACAAAAACAGCTACCACTCCTCCATCCATATGGAACCATTTGAGGCCCTGTACGAATGACCATGAAGGTCACCATTATGTTGGAAAACCCAGGAGTGGATAAAGACTACACAGAGCCAACAGAAGTCCAATTCTAATAGGCGACGAAGACCTTGGGAGTTCATGGAGGGGGCCACGTATTAATACAAGTCTATCCTCAATGATAGAACCAATGATTTTTTCAGGGCTGCAAGCTATATATGTGGTTCATTAGAAATTTCATGATATTTTGTAGTGTGGGAATGGGGGCATACCACTTGGATTTACTGTCGCAGTTAAAGTGGCTGCACGTCATCGTCCACATATCCAAGATATGGAGATACATTCACGACCCTTCTTATGTCATCATCCATGACGAGCTTGATATTGATGAGGTGGAGACATTCACGAAATACACAGTGGAGATAGAGGATCAACAAGATAGGATCCTTCATTGATGGTCGATTCCTCTAGTGCATGTTCAATGTCAGCAAGAGAACCAAATTTATTTTACTATCCATTGTTTTGACTTTCAAGGATGTAAATCCATAAATGGGGATTAATGTAATACACTTGAAATTACATGAAAATATTTTGAAAATTAAATGGGAATATTTCAAGGCCAGGCTCTAAGAAGGAACATAATTCCAAGGCTTGGAGTGGTCGAAACATATTTTTGACTTTTTTTCGAGGTTCGCTAAATAATGGTACGATCATGTAATTATAACTTTTAAACCAGTTTTTGGATACAAAATATTAGGGAACCATTGATCTAAGAGATTCTAGATTCACCTAGAAGGTCATAACATTGGCCAGCACTTTCTAGTAATATAAATTAGTTTTTGACCATAAATTATGAAAATAAAAATAATTTTATTTTAAAATCCTTAAAACTCTTGAATGGTAACTCAGATTGGAAATAAAAGAATAAAATTGAGCTCATAAGGGAGTTTTTCCCTTAGGAAGAGCCTAACCGCGACCAGAACTAGTCAAGGGTGGGAGATAATTTTCAGTCTTTTTAAATTAAATAAAAATAAAATACTTATGATTATTTTATTAGTTTTTTTTGTATTTTAAAATTTTTTTCTGTAAATAAACATTGTAACGCAACAAAATCTAAATTTTGTTTCATAAATTATAACGAGAAATAGAACTACAACACCATGATAAAGAAAAATAATTCTTCCTTTAATGATTTAACCGGGGGTTTGTCATTGACACATTGGTAGAAACACTCTATGTCTCTGGAGGATTTTCAATTAAAAACCAAAAGAAACAATTTCCAATAACATTTATCACTCCCCTTGCTCTTCAAGAGATCCCTTCCTCGATGGAAGATCGAAGTCCTTCGTAGATAACTCACCATTAGTGACAGATTATTCCTTCGATCAAAGTCCAACTAGGTTGGGGTTCAAATTCTAATTGAATTGGTTTTACACATTATCCACGTCTAAATAAAGAATTTGGGCCCACTCTCAAAAAAGTTGAACCAAAAATGTATTTTCCATGTACGGTTGGGAAATATAATTGTGGGTTGGTATCATGATTAAATCTAATTGACTTATATTTTTTTCATGATGATCTCACAAACACGAACCAAATACAATTGTTCATTTTGGTGTTCTTTGTGATCCCCTACATCTCACTCCACCCGTTCATCAATGCATTAAAGATGGTAGTGCATTGACCGTAGAGTCACCTGGTAGAAGGGTAGTGGCATGGACAACAACATCACTTGCGAGAGATAGTGGCACCCCATCCATGAGAGTAGGTGTGTGGGGACATGCTGGCCTCGAGCCATGGCAGCAAAAGGATATACCGACACTGTGGTCGAAAGTAGGCAGAAGCGACCCCTAGCTGCATTGGAGGCACACACGACACAAAGTTGCAGTTCACATAGTGTGGGTGTGAGCTTGAAATGTGTGCCACATGAAAGGTGTGGTCTATGTGATCAAACATCCACAGGAGGAGGCACATTCCAGACATTAATTTGGATGAGAGGAACCATTGGTGAACCATGTTGGAGGAGTATCCCACACTGAAAGGCCATGGTAGGAGCTGGAATGTGGTCTTGGACCGCGTGCGGATGATGGGTTCATCATCAACCAGTTGTCTGCAGCACAAACCAGATTCCCAGTAGGCGTCCGTAAAAGGGGGAAACAATCCCTCAATGCGGGCTGGTTGGAACCATGAATTGGGATACTGGGTAGCCTGTGCTGGAAGCATGATGGGCCGCTATTGCGATCCTGGCCAAAGGGATGGAACATGGTCGTTGGGCGGCCTGAGCTATGAGTAGGGCCAGATGGAACTGCGACACTGAGTGACCCAGCGATCCTAACCCATATCCCAAGGGGCCATGCCAGAATGGGCTTTCCCTGACTGAACTGAGTCGGGTGAGTTTGGTCGAACCATTCGGAGGCATGTGGGACCCGTGGGCCAAGTTTCATCAGTTGGTCTGACTGGGTCAGACGGAGCTAGGACACAATCTTCTCTAGTTCAATAGAACATCAATATATTTTAGACCATGAATCTAATTGACATGAAGTATTCTATATTGGGTCCCTTGTGATGAGACAGTACTTTGGTAATACTCTAACTGATAGTTTGTGATAGTTGAGTTGTGATCGATGTCTTGAGGAGTACATTCTCTTAAAATCAACTTCTCTAAGAATTGGAATCCAATGGATGGATATCACTCAAAGGATATGACATTTGGGTCTATGTGATTCAGTTGGAATATAAATAAGTGGGTCTAAGTGATCCAGCTGACCCAAAAGACAATTGGGTCTAACTAATCTTACTGTACACATAGACATGCAGGTATTATTGATCCTACTGGCCATGTGACGAGCAGATCTTATTGGTCCAGTTGGGACAGAGATGATAAGGTCATAGTGATCCATGTAGCCCAAATATGAGTGGGACATGGTGAACTAGCTGGACCAGAGATGAAAAGGTCTTAGTGATCTAGCTGGACTAGAGATAAGCGGGTCTTAGTGATCCACCTAACTCATATATGAGCAGGTCTATGTGATCAAATTGCCCAAGAGATGAGCAGGACTCAATGATCTTGGTGGCCCAAGTAATGAGTGTAATTATAATATGATCCCATCCTTAGTACAAGATGATCTATCTCAACAACTGATAATCATACATATTATACCTTGAGTCATACTTGGTGTGAGTTTTCTTTACTATGTGATTTCTACTGTGGGATCTTGTTGTGTGGTCCTAAATTGTGGTCTCTCCTTTGTGGTTTGGGGACCTATTGTGTATTGTTATACTCACCCCTACATGGGCCTCACCCACACATGTAATTTCTTTTAAATGTGATAAACACATTGATATAGACCTTGGTGGTTTAGGACCAGGTGGTTCACTATAAGACAAGATGGATGGGACATACCTCTATGAATTCCAAAATCTATCCTATGCCTACCCATCAGGTAGGGCTTGAGAAGATAGACCTTGGCAGCTGTAAATTTCCTTTTGGTTTTGGGATTGTATTTTCTCCACTTGTACTTTTCAGTTGTACTTTACTCTCATTATACATCTCAACAATATTTGTTGTTTACATAGTGTTTACATTCCATAGGTTGAGCATTGTGCGTGTGTATAGGTTGAAAGGGAAATTCCATTTCATTTTGGGATATGCCTTTTTGTGATAGTTTCCATCCCCTGGCCTATGGATGGGAGGCTTAGGGTAGTCATGGCATGGAACTTGGGGCTGTGTCGTGACATTTAATGATATAGATGAAATCCAAATTTCTAAAACATACTAAGTTAACCATTTATTAGTTCGACACATTATAATTTTGAGTTAGTGTCTTGTGTTTTATAACATATGAATATTCAATATCATCATGCATGGATGTCTGAACTAGTTGTGAGGATTATTCTATCTCTCATAAATCAAACTTTAGTGGAATTTTTGGTATTTATTATGCTAAATAGAACTCATTTTTTCACAAATAATTGTTTAAAAGTTGATAGTTTTATGGAAAATAAACAAAATGAATTTCATAGGATTTCAATTAGTCCCAATGGAATCATCATCATATAGATTCTCTCCATTAGTTATTTGAAGTATCTTTTTAAGCATATTAAATGGTTTTGTTGGTGATAATTCCGCTTGTTCAAGGACTGTCACATTTATATATTCCACAACATTAGTGGCCTCCTCTAAAAGAGTTAAAATTATTATCTATTTTATAATTATTATATTTTTTATTATAGAAGTTTTTTATAAAGAAGAAATTTTTATACACACATCGGGGTTCCTCGTTAATGGAATTGTTTTGGTAAGGCAATGTCCACTATTCTATTGATTTGGGTACAACATGAAAACAGTTTTTACCAGTCTAGGTAACCATGAGGGTGTATATTCTTATGATTCTTCATATCTTTGAATATTGAGTATAGATTAAAATATCATGAAGAAGAATATATTTATAGTTGCATTTAATGAGGAATTGGGTCCGTGACTTATTAATTCTATCACACCCTAATAATTTCATATACCTGGTTTACTGAATTTCAATCCATCTAATTATTAAACATATATGAACATTTATTTTTTTCTGTAGAACCAATCCAATTACACTCCCATTGGTTTGGATTTTATATATTTCATAGGAACCCAAATATTATTCATGTTTTCCCATTTTTTAAATACCATCCCTTGGAGAAGACCTGTGAAGATAGATAAAAGCTATTGGAACTGAGTACACTATAGAAGATTAATTATGATTTATTTTGATATATTTACTAAAAATATATAATAATAAACTTTATTTATAATAAAAATACCAATTTTAGATCATTTTTTGTGCAATTATTTCATGTACAAATAAAAAATAAGAATGATTAGTTTTTTATTAATGATATCTTAACTAACATTCCCCACCACCAGATCATTATATATCAAAATATATATGAAAGATTCTAGTTAGATCGTTTAAACATTCATGATAGCTCATGTTCACTCATGATTAAATCCTCATGTTCTCATATTAAGTAATTAAGCTTTATATGACAACCCTTTAATCATGTTATGAATATATGATCTATTTTTTAAATAGAATTGATCTACATTAATTATTCATTAAAATTCTCAATATAAAACATGAAAATTATATTTGGATGACAATTAATTTGTGAAAGTGTTTGGATTTTTTGTTTTATCTATACAGTTACTCTTGTTAACTTATTTTGTTGAATTGTTTTATACCCTTTATCCCATTAAGGAACATAAACCATAAAATAGATATGTTAATCAAAAAATTATTCATTTTATTTAATGTAAATATCATGAATAATTGATCACGCACCTAATTAACTATTAAATTCTACCTAAAAAATTGTGAATTATTAAATAAACTAATTCATTATGAATAACTTTATAAATGAATTAATAAATAATATTTGATAGAAATGCCAATTTTTCACATATTGACTATTTATATTTATATGACTTATTAATACCATTATAATTACACTCAATTATTATTATTTTTAAATATCATAAAATATACATGAATTTGTTTATTTAATTACTTATGATAGTTTAAACTCTAACAGTAACTAGGAAATACATGCATGGACCACCTTTTATCAAAAATAAAATTCATCATAATTAATTAAACGTGTTAATAAAATTTTTTTTTTCATAATTTAGATGCATATATAAATATTGGTGAGTCATATACCAACACTAATTGGGGTATAATTGAATGCACCATGAACCCTAAGGAGATAAGGATAATTCATAGTTATGGTAACCTCATTTGAATTCATATTGTATAATATAATATTGATGTCTCACGATGACTTATAAAGAAGGATACATTAATTTTTTCATAATCCTATAATTATTTGTCTGACAATATTTAAACCTAATTGATAAAACATCATTTATCTACCATGTACAATGATTAATTCAAGGAACTACCTTCCTATTCAATTGGGAATTGAAGTCATTTTACAATAAAAAAATTACAAATCCTAACATGATCAATCAATTAATTTCATAAAACTAAAGAAATAGTAGTGGTAAACACTTTTCTTTTGAAAAAAAAGACAATCATATTATCAAATCTGAATCAATGTATTTCATCAAATTAATCAAATTGATAATAATTAGAAGTCATGAGACAAATAGTCATGCTCGTTGCATGGGCATACAATGAAACTAAAAACATATTATGTTACAATTTATTGGATAACACTCTTGACCTTCTCTACTGATTATAACCTAGTGTGAAAATCTTGAGAAGAAGGATTAATTCTTTTAGGCTCCCATAAAATTATTTTAAAGCATCATATGTTTCTCATCATTATAATATATCATGACCAAATTTTATATTTTTAATATTAATATTATTGTATCTCAATATTCTCATTAATGTTCTACATAATTATATCTTTATGGTGAGACAAAAAATCTAATTGAATTATAATGTTAATAGTGTATGTGAATGGAAAAACACTAAAATTGAATGAATGTATCATAAATAACACTCAGTATAAATGATATGGTAAAAATTATATACCACAATTTTTGGGACTATGTAACCTATAATTTTAAAAATCAGTTATGGAATTCCTTAATATTCATTCTAGTAGAAAATAGTTATACTAATCATTCATTCCATCCTATTCATGAATCTCATACTCTAGTAAGTTAATCAAGTTATTTTTATTTATAGAGATTGAATATCCATGGACTTGATAATCTCTAATGGAATAAAACCAATTAATAAATGTTCATTTTTTTTACTTCAATCATGTTCTTGATCCTATATATGTTCATTGGGATGACCGAAATATTAATGTTTCTATATATCTGGCTCTATGAAAAAACTAAATATATTTTAAGTTGGATCCTCTATTGATGCTAGTATAATACTATCAATAGTGTGTAACAATTAACTAGATTTAATTTCTTATGATGAAGGTGTTTTCCAATATTTTGTTATTATGGGTTTTATGGAATCCTTAAAATATTGTTTTGTTGTAGTGAACAAATGGAATCCCCTTGGATATTCCTGTATGATTATAAACACTGCTTCATCCTAGAGATTATTCAACCATATTAATAAATGTTTTTCCTATGGGATCAATATGCATTGGGAAGATATTATACTATTATAATGGGAAATGATTCTTTCAACTCTCCTTTAATAAACTACATTCTATTATAGATGTATTGGGTGCTTATTTTCTTCAATGTATAATTTAAATGGTCTAAACATTTCTAGGGGAGATCATTTAAAAACTAAATTGTCATGATGTGACGGGTTTTTATACTTTGAAAATATATGTACCTTGATTTCATAAATTAGAAATAGAGTTTAGAAGACACTTTATATTATTGAATTCCTATAATTATGCTATAGAGTGTTGAATATTCTATAAGATTCTATTTAAGACCACTTTTACTTTATACTAATTTTTAATTATGAATCTCAATGTTTTGGTGAGGATGATTCAAATACAACCATCTGAGATATACTATCCCATATGAATGTTCTTTTTTACACCAATCATATGTGGTTTCTATTTTAGTAGAAATGGAATCACAATATTTTTCTTAATTCACTACTATTTGAGATAGAGTTTGAATTATAACATTTTCCCATGGTTTATATTTTTGGGTTTCTTATGCTGGTTGTTATGGAATATCCTAATATGGTGGTCGATGGTACATATTAGAGAAAACTCTACAGAATCCAAATGTTCTATAATTAATGTAATAGGATAGTATGATCTACGATTAAATGAGACACTTGAATCTTTATTAACGATTTAATTTAACTTCTCCTGTTAATGATGGTTAGAAATAGAAGGTATAGTTTTATCTTGAAGAATGTCACACTCATGGGGTATGTTTCAGGATATTAGTCTTCAATGAACATTATTTAATTCTTTTATCCTATCCTCATTTGGGAAATAATTTCATTTAGTATACTGGATCTTAACATCATCCTATGGTGGGTTGGAAATTTCTATAGCCACATATTTTTCTTTCTCCTTTTAAATTGTTCACCTAGTTATAGGAAGTGGAATGTTTGGAGAATCTCTAAAATCATGGGTTTGTCCTGATTCCTCAGTATATTCCACATTTTCATATACCTTTATACGAATAGGATTCACTATATATGAGTTCTATTTTTCCTTTTCACCCTCTTTATCATGATATGTGTCACTAATGTTTTCTGTATAGATAAAATGTATTTCCAGAAACCCTATAGCATGGAAAAATTATTCATCAATGATAGATAATTATAGAGACTAACCCATATCATTAAAACCATAAAACAAGTGTTCCATCTGTAAATAATCAACATTAATTAATATTTTAGGATTATGAGCCTATTAGGTTTCTATTTTTTCATTTTTTACTCCCATTAGGATGAAATGAGAGGCCACTCTTGAAGGATGGTTCTAAGTGAATCTCTTCGGACTTCCACTAAACATGGTTCTAGTGGGACATTAAATTAAATAAATTTTAATAATGAAATGTTTTATATTTCAAATAGATTTAATAACAACACGGTTAAAATTCATCACTTTGGTAGAGTTCAATCAAAAATATTTGTATCATCCTATCAGATTTATGATAACAATGGGGGTGTTGGGGTGAAAACCCTCTAATGTTTTGGTTTAGGGTTCCAAATTTGTTTTCAAAATAATGATATCATCCATATTCCGTTATAAATATCACACTCATACATTCATTAGTTGTAGTGTATTTTTAACATGTGTACTATCCATTATTGAGAGTTTCTTTTTTCTTCACATAATTCTTTTACTTAGTGTTCAATGGTTTTTTTACCATTATGTGATCTTGACAGAAATTTATATTAATTTCTGACTAACATCAAGAATATTTCTTCTAAACTATAGGGATAATTAAATTACATAAGAGTGCATAACTAAATACAATTCCCAAATTCCAAATATGAAGAATGATTTTCTGTAATAATGTTTTAAATTGCATCATCGGAATGCACTTGTTGAATAGTATGTGAGATGGAGTGCATTGCACAAAAATCAACACGAGTTTTAGTTCATACAGTAGTGTATTCCCCATTGATTATTTGATGTACTATCTTAATTCAATTGAAATATGATTACATGAAGTTTTTATATAATTGAAAAACATGGGGTTGTAGACTTCCCCGAGGGCATATAATGATTCATTTAATATTTTTATACCTAATAACTTGAAGGGATTGAAGAACCTTTCATGAGGTAGAATTATTCATCAATTCCATTTGATGATAACTGAAATATAATATTCAGGGTGGAATATGAATTCATATTTTTTAATTGAATGACTAAAATAGTAGTATATAACTATTAGTTGAGTCATTATATATATTTTATCAATGGAAAATAATTTTTACTTGATTATTATCCCTTCCGCCATATATAGGGATGTAAAAAAAACGTATTCTGTCATGACCCGCCCCCCAGGAAATGTGCCGTGACTACCCCAAACCCACCTTCCATAGGCCAGAGGCTGTTGAATAGAACTAGAAAGGAGAAAAATAAAATGGGAAGGCATTTCTATTAATTATGTACCCACATAGATAAGGCACATTGTGAAAAAGTGAAACAAAAAAGAAAAGAAAACCTAAAACAACTACTAAAAACCACCACTAAGAGTAAATGTAAGTACTGAAAGACAAAATGGGCCAGTATAAAATCCCAACTAAAAAGAATGTACATAAAAAAAGGAAAAACCATGCTCTGAAGGACATCCACCAAGAATCCAACCTGAAGAAAAGGTACATCTCATCATCTGTCATTAGTGCCTCTCACCGTATCTATCAATCACCTGTTAGCACCATCTAGTCGCGGATCCACAAGTCTTAGTCAAGCTGTCTATCATATTTCGAAGACACAACTAGGTGAGGGTGAAGCACATGTAGGGGTGAGTATAACAATATCTAGTGGAGACCCTGAGACCCCTGAATGTCTCCCATTATTCCACAATGTAAAACCCCAATTCATGATATCAATCACAAATCAAAAAGTAAAAGACATCTCAAACAAGGTATAAAACATAGATAAAAATAATTAAGATGATTTTTCATATGCTATATCTTTTTATCCTATTTGGTGGATCAACTACTGATCTGAGAAGGGTTTCTCTGCTATTGATCCACAAAGTGTAGAAATTCCACTGATCCTCGATGGGTCACTCTACAGTCAGCCCAGGCCATGTCGTGCTACTATTGATCCACAGTGGGTCACAATATTGTTGATCCATAGAGGTTGTCACTACTACTGATCCACAGAGGGTCACATTCATGCCAATATAAGAAGGTTTGCACCATTTCTGATCCACGGAGGGTCACATTGATATCGATCCATATAGGACAACTCTAATGCTAATCCACAGAGGGTCCCTCATCACATGAAATCTAGTCGAAGGATTCACACACATAGCACACTTGATATCCATTGATTCTTTTCCCCATACCATTAGTCATACCTCAAACACTATGAAGTCTCATGATGAAGTAACCAAACATATAATCTTTCCATATGGGTTAAAATGAGATAGACAACACGTCAATAAGATGCCCAGTTTGTAAGATATTGGCAAAAAGTTAAAAATGGCTCTGTTGGATTAGAGATCAATTCAACCTCTCTATTCTCCATATTCCTCCAAAACACAAGGACTGTTTCTCAAAATCATAGTCTCATCCCAAGGATCTCAATGCCATAGAAAACTAGTAAATCAGAATCTCTTTTTGAATGGTATGTTATTTTAATAAAAATCGGGTTGGTTGGGTCTGTATCTAGTCAGACCTAGTCAGACCAACCTAGCCAGACCCGGTCTAGGTTGACTCGGCCCACTGGGCAGTGGGTTTGGACAGGCCCACTGAGCTAGGCATGACCATCACGCAGGGCACATACCCTCCACTTGAACAGACACGTGCGGGCCTCTGTTTGGTTCCCCCAACACGCGGCAACACCTGGTGCCTCCACAACTTATAGGTCCGCATGGACTAGTGGCATGAAGTGAAACGTAGATGTGTATCTATGGTACTTACTCCATGAAATTCAGGCGGCTACCTCCACAACCTCCATAGTGTTCTTCCCCTACGACTCGCTCGGTAAGATCCACCACTTGCGGCCACCACTGCTGGAATTGGAAACCTAGCAGGATCTTCACTGGACCACCAAACATGATCTGGTGGTCTATTCATCATCTCTTTTACACATATGGTCCTCCCCATTTGATTCCTTCTCTACGATGCGTTTTGATTATTCCTTCCACCACTTTTCCTAGTAACGCACAAGGTCCATAAAAACCATTAATGGTAGGGGGTCTGGGCCATGTTCAGATTTTCACATGCCCTCTCCATTATTGTTTTAACATGGGAAAAGAAGAAATATTCATATTTTTTAAGATTATCCAAAAAAATCATATAACAACCACCCGCAGTAAAGTACGAATTGCATATCAACCCATTAGTCAGTTGATCTGTGTTCTACATAATTTTCCAAGAACAATAAAGATAAAATCCTTATTAACTTAGGATAAATTAAATCACATACATGGATTTAGTGGAATCTACTGTAGATTAAGGAAGGAATTTTGAATTCATTGAGATTCGTCTCCATTCGTCGCCCTCTAGATAAAATCCTTTAATTTATGTCATTTGATCACCATTCTTCAATAAAGGGTGACATCATCAATGTTTCGTCGATTCCTTCCCCACTGTTTCCAAGTTTTTTCACCAATGACTGGTCAATGTTATGATTCCCTAAGAGAATCCTAGTGTTGCGAATTCAATGGTTCCATCTGATTTTCAATCTGAGCACCGGTTCAAAAGATATAAAATCCAGCTTTTATTTTTTCTGAATGAATCTTAAAAAAGATCAAGAAATCCATTCTAGACTCTCAGGGCCTCTGAATCATGTGTTATATAATTTCAATGTCTCGTAACAATTCCATATAATTAAAAAAATTATACTAATTTCAATGTATTTACATTCTCCCCAAATGATGGCATTACATCCACAAAATCCAAAAAAAACAAAGGAAACAAAAGGGGGTTCTAAGCATGAATTTTTGAATCCCCCATCCCATGTGCTCTTCTAAAGGTTCATGTGGTGACAATGAACTCACACCAGAGGGATAGTTCATCCATGATGGACTTTCTTTTGTCGATCCTCTATCTCTACTAGGAACTCTGTAAAAGTCTCTCCATCTTCAATGTCGTGTTTTCCCATGTAGATGATGTGTGATTGATCATGCACGTATGACCATAGCTATGACACATGGAAAAAAGTATTCACCAAGTGCAACTGTGGGGGAGATCTAGGTGGTATGAGACATCATCAACTCTATTGAGAATCTAGAATGGTCTTATGAACCTCAAAGATATCTTACCACACCATCCAAACCATTGCAGTCCACATCACAATGAGACCCGTAAGAAGACATGGTCTCCCTCCATGAACTCAAAGGTTCTCCATCTCTTATCTAAATAATACATAGGTCTACACTGTGTATTCTTCATCTTCTCCTGGATGTTCTACACCTTATTAGTGGTAGCTCATTCCAACTCTAGATACATAAGTCTAGACTTCGATGGGTTTCTTTAACATAGAGGTGTTTTGCATGGTCTCTTGTAGAGGTCCTCAAACAGTTTCATTGCATTGGTGGAGTGATAGAATTTGTTGCATGTAAACTCCACCAGTTTAAGTTGGTCCTCCCAACAATGTCCAAAATCAAGGATTCAAGCCTGAAGAATGTTCTCAAGTGTCTATATGGTCTGCCCCGTCTGACCATCATTCTAATGGTGAAAGATGGTTCACAAGCGTATATAAGTCCCGAAGCATCACGATACCCCTTACACAACCAGGATGTAAAATGAGAGTCATAGTCTAAAAAACATTGATGTTATCCCATGAATACGTACAATGCCATGAACATAGAGGTGTCTCATGATCTATGATAATCCATACTCTCAGATGTGTAGAAATGGAACAACTTGGTGAGTCGATCATCGATCATGCGGATTGAGTCATGGCCCCTAGGCATACATGGTAACCCAGTCACGAAGTCCATAGAGATACCATCCCACTTCCATTCTGATACCTCAGGTCATTGTGCTATGCCTGCTGGAACCTAAGGCTCGACCTTCACTTGCTGACAAATGATACATCATGAAACGATCCTTCTCACTAGTTGCTTCATCCTTGAACACTAGTACTGAATTTAGAGGTCCTATTACATCTTCTCCACAAAAGGATATACCACATAAGGGGATGTATGGAACTCCCCAACACCTCTTCTTGAAACATAATTGGTAACACAGTGAGTACTCTAAAAAGGATGAAATGCTCCCCATATATGAAAAATTGATCAAGATCTTATCCTGAGGATATCTGAGCATGTCGGTCCATGCAGTCAACATCCCCAGGTTTTGCCTCCCAAACTCACTGATGGAATGGGGGAGTGAAATTCATAGACTGGTGGTATGTTTCTTTATCACTACCCACAAAGGATATCTACATAATGGATATATGCTCTTTCGCCTCACACAACAGTTGTAGACATGACCTCCGGCTGAGTGCATATACTACTACGTTTCCCTTTCTAGAAGGGTAGACTATCTTAATGTCATATTCCTAAAAGAACACCTACCATAGCCACTATCTCATGTTTAGGTACTTCTTTTAGAAGATATACATTAGACACTTTAGGTCACTATAGGCAGTAAACTCTTCAACCATCATGTATTGTTGACTCATCTTTAATGAAAATACCACTACTACTAACTCCAAGAATTGGGTCCCATAGTTCTGCTCATGTTTTCTCAGGTTTTTTGAGTCGTATTAGATCACATCCCACTCCTACATCAGGATACATCCCATTCCTTTCCCGGATGTGTCATAGAAGAAAACATACCCCACTCCCTCTTCTGGTAGCCTCAATATGGGGGCACTCTTTAGTCTCTACCTCAGCTCCTGGAAACACTGTTGGAATCTCTCCATCCATATGATGGTTTTTCTCTTCATTGTAGAAGATTAAAAGGGTGATGATACACAAGAAAGGTTGGGTAAAAATATCCAGTAACACCAATCCAACCCTAAGAAACTCTACTCCTCAGTCACGCTCTTGGTGGATCCCAAGAAATCACTGCCTTTATCTTCACCAGATCCACCGCAACTCCAGCCTCTGAGATGATGTTTCCTAGAAAGTGGACCTCTGGTATCTAGAACTAGAACCTTGAGAGCTTACCATATAACGGGTGTTCTCAAAATGTATCCATAATTATCAGTAGATGTGTCGTGTGAACCTATTATAATTCTGAGTATACCAAGATATTTTCAATGAAGACCCACATGAAATAATTGAGGTATGAATGGAAGATCATGTTCATGAGTCCAATAAACACTTCTTGGGAATTGTTCATTCAAAAATTCATAGAGAATATCTCGTATTGGACATACAGGAACCTAAAGGTTGTCTTCAATACATTCTCATCCCATACCCTGAGCTAATGATAGCCAGAACTGATGACTATCTTCAAAAACCATCATGCTCCCTTCAGCTGGTCAAAGAGATCCTCAATCCTCGACAAAGGATACATGTTCTTTATGGTCACCTAGTTTAGAATCTAACAGTCCTCAAAAATCCAAAATCACCCATATGCCTTCTTGGTAAACAAAATCGAGGCTTCCCAAGGGGATACATTAAGCCTTACGAACCCCTTTCTCTATAAGTCCACCGGATGTACCCTCAACTCAAGAAGCTCCAAAGGGGCCATCCAATACACTAGTGTAGACATCATTGTCATCCTGAGGTATATGATGATGTATAATTCTACCTATTTTTGTGGAGCTAGTCCTAGAACATCCTCAAGAATCAAATTAGTATACAGGTCCACCACTAAAGGATAAGTTGGACTCCTATCATCCACTACACCGAGGGTAAGGCTATCTAACTAATGAGTGGTCAGCTTCACCCTCATTCAAAAAAATCCATCCTTTTATATAGTGTTTTCCTTATAAATGGTAAAGGAAAATGTGGTCCCATCCTCATAGACACACCACCCATTGCGCCTAAAATAGTTGACCTGAGCATGGATAGTGGATAACTAGTCTATACTCAAGATGAAGTCGCAAGGAATCAAAGATGGTTCTAAAAGATCCCAAATAAATCTCTAACCTGCTAGAGTAATCTTAGAATACCGGAACTAATGTGTAATCAATGGATCATCTCCCTTAGAATCATTTAATCATAATTGTTGATCAAATGGCTCCCCCAGAATCTCTGAGCTCCCAATGATAGCTTTGGAAATGAAAGAGTGGAAAGTACTTGTGTCTATAAGAATTTCAGCTAAGGTGGAGTAGATATAGATCAATCATAAAACCATCTCTAGATCAATGTGTTCATAGGCCACTACTAACTGGAGCTATGCTCTCCCATATCTTCCTTATCCCTCAGGTTGTGGTGGACCAGCTAGAGGTAGTGGCAATAATACCTCAAATCATCGTTTACTGCTAGTTGCACCGCCAACTCCTCTGCCACATCTACCACCCTATGTAACTCTATACTCGATCCTCTTTAACTCTCTCAGCGGCCCCTGGACCATCTACTGATCATAAGTATGGCAGGTCGGGTAGTCATGAGACATGTGACCCTACCCCCTACATAAGTAACACTATCTACTTATCTACTGACCTCCTCTTCCTCATGAGCTCCGCACCTCTGACCCTACATCATGGGGTCATCCATCGGAAGTTCTATTACGCTTGGGCCTTTTCATCATCAACCTACTACCTACTACAAATGAATAGATAGCCGGTCATCTGGTGGTGGCTCTCAACGTTGGATCCTGCTCAGCTAGGAAGCTATCTTGTAATAGTTCTCGCTTCTTCACTCCAACCTGCGTTGGAATGTTGGGCGATATCATCGACGTTCTGATCTCCCATTGAAGACCCTGCCCAATGTTCCAGGACTTGAAGAAAGGGTCATGTACCTTGTCGATGGATTAGTGAGAGAGGTCAGTGAATCTCACCGAGTACTAGGCCACCGTCAAGATACCCTACTGTAAGAGCAGTACCACTTGAATACATACAAATTATAGAGTTACTGGTACTAACTCCTCCTTGAAGAGGATCTCAAAGACCAACCCGAAAATATTTGTCTCCTCATGTTGCTGGATATTTAGGCTCCACCAACTCTTTATTTTTCACTGAAAGTTACTTGTAGGTTAGATCACCATCTAGCATTCTAGTGTCCCATCCAAGCAGATAACTAATGACGTAGCCTCCAGCCAGTCCTTAGCTACCTATGGATCTGTCTCACCTTGAAACCTTAGAGGCCTCTATCTATCGATGTCTTACAACACACTCAATCATCATTGACTTTCCACTGGTGGGGATAGTGGAAACTGTTTCCCTACAGGTTGTATTGCCGACGGTACCCAACCCAAAGGTGTAATAATTATAAGAGGGACCTCCACCGACGACTCATTGCTCAGTGGGCCGTCATTGTGATATCTTAGTAGAATCATAATTGGCGGTCTACGTGGAGGTATCTTGTAAAGAAACAAATTCTCTATGGTTAAAAAATTTTACCTGTCTAGTTGAATCGAAAGAGATCAGAAGAAAGTCATTTCCAAAACAAACACATATTGTGTTTTCGTGTACAGTGTCAGAAATAAGAGATTAGGGTCTTGGTGTTTGGATACATCACATGTCTTACAAAAATTGGACTTCCCGAACTATAATCTAAACTCAAGACACTGAACACTTTTTCTCCAATAAAAACATAGACACTCAGTACATTTGGTTGAAATTTCTTCCCTTTGATACAAGTATGCCATGCCCCATCCCCCAGGCATGTGCCGTGACTAACCCAATCCCACCATCCATAGGATAGGGTCTGGTGACTAGATCCAAAATGGAGAAACCCAAAAAGGGAAATCATTTCCCTTTAATCCTGTACACACACAAATAGGGAGTACTATGCATATGTAAAGTACAAAAGAAAATAAATAGTATAACCACTACTAAAAACTACCTATAAGAGTAAAAGTATGTACTGAATATAAAAAGGGGAAAATATAAAATCCAATTGAAAAAAAGTATAATTGAAAGAAAAAAAATGTACTCTAACTGGCATCCACCATGAATCCTACCTAAAAGTTGGTACAACATGTCATCTGTTATCACTACAGCTCACCACATCTATCAATCACCTCTTATCACCATCTAGCCTTGGCACCTTTTGTCTTAGTCAAGTTATCTGTTGTCTGTACAAGACACAACATGGTGCGGGTGACGCCCATGTAGGTGTGACTATAAAAATACCAAGTAGAGATCCCAAGACCCCTGTAGCTCTCCCAGAATTTTAAAAAGGAAAAAACACAATGCATGATCTCAATTAAAAGGTGTAACTTAAATGATAGCTTACACCAGGTATGCTACTTAGAGAAGAATAATAATGATGATTATCATTAAGCAAGATCATTTTATCCTATTGGGTGGCTCAAAAACATATCCGAGAAGGTTGTATCTATTGATGATCCACTAAGGATCACTCTGCCCCTGATCCTCAATGTGTTGCTCTACGGTTGGTCCACATCAGGTCATGCAATAGCTGATCCACAGAGGGTTGCGCTGTTGTTTATCCCTAGAGAGTCACACTGCTATCGATCCACAGAGTTTTAAACTAATTAAAATCCATGGAAGGTCAGTATATTGCTGATCTATAGAGGATATCACTACTGACGATCCATGGGGGTCTCTATCATGCTGATCCACATATGTTTTCTTTTCACATGATATCCAACAATTGGATTACTGCACATAGTATGCATGAGTTACATAGATACATATCCTCATACCATCGATCATATATAAACCACTAAAACCTCCCAATATGAAGTAACCCAAAGGACCGCTTTGTCGTAAGGGTTCAAAAGTGATAGACATTGGGTCAATTAGATGCCAATATGTAAGATATAGGAAAAAAAAGTAAAAGGACCCAGTGGGATTCGAGTCTGATCCAACCCGGACATACTCAATCATATTCCAAAACACAAGTGGAGTATCTCAAAATGATCGTATCATCCCAAGGGTCCCAGCGTCACTAACATATAATCAACCAGATTTTCTGTTTGAAATTTTTTAGTGTTTAAGAGAAATCGGGTCGATTTGGTCCGTATCCAGGCTGACCCAGTCAGACCAACCTTACCCGACCCAGGATGGGTCGACTAGGCTAGGTAGGCTACTGGCTCAACCCACTGGGCCATGGGCTCGGCCCGCCAGGCAGTGGATCTGGCCTGACCCATCCTTTGGGCCGCAAAACCAGCATGGTTTGCTGGCTGTGTGCGACCCACCTGCCGGGCATGACCCCTCCCCCTAAACAAACAGGGGGGGGGGGTCCATTTGGTTCCACTAATAATCTATGAAAACTAGAGATTCCTCAGCAGACTTTCATGCATTGACCAGTCACAAGGCATGACTCGAAGATGCGGGTCAACTTACCTCCAAGGCCAGAGCCACGATGCCTCTTCCGCAGTAGCCACCTCCATGGTGTGTTGCCCATCTGAACAAATTGCGGTTAGGCCCACCGTGTACCCCCACTAACACCGACACCAGCATCCTAGAAAGATCTTATTCGAACCAAAAAACATGCTTCAGTGGTTTTTTTTCATCCTGTATGCTCCTACGAGCCTCACAGTCAATGCCTTCACTGTGAATCCCTTACATTAATCTAGCTTCCACATTTCCTAGTCGTTCACAAAGAAAAGACAAAACCCAAGAATAGAGGGAGTTCAGGGTATTTTTCAGATTGGCATGTTCCCTCTGTGATAAAATTATAAAATGGGAAAAGAATCAGTTATGAAAAAGTTTAAGATAATCCCAAAAACAAATCCAGAAATAACCACCCGTATTAATGTATGAATTTCCGATCAAACCATTAGTTGGTTGATCTATGTTCTACATAATTTTACAAGAATGAAATAAGATAAAATCATTATTAAAATTGAATAAATTAAATTCCCTACTAGGATTCGGTGGAATAAACTACAGATGAATTAATGAATATTACATTCGTTGACGTTCGTCGTTGTTCGTCGCCCTCTGGATCAAATCATCCAATGGACATCATTCAATCCTCATTCTTCATTGGACGATGACATTGCTAGAATTTTTTTAGATAATTCCCTGCTTTTCCCAATTCATTCCACCAAATTATTGATTAAATAAATTGTTATAGATATTAATGATATGATCATTAATGCATCCCATTGATGAACCGTAATTAATGAACCAATTAATCACACTAGTGTTGTGGTTACACATCAAAACTAACAAGTAATTAAATCATTTTCATTTAATGAACATCATTACAATGAGTTTCCACCAACTGGTGCTCAATGGATGAAGTAGAATAAAATAAATCAAATAATTATATTATAATTATTATTTCATTTTTCGAAAAGTCAAAAAATTATCATTTTCTTCCGACCCTTGGAATTCAATATTAGGAATTTCCTAATCGAATCTCAGCACTTTTAATTCAATGGTGCCCTATGATTGTCAATCCATGCTCCAGATAATATTAGAGAATATCCCGCCCGCATGAATACTGAACATACATTAAAAAATGTTAAAAAATCTTTTCTAGGCACTCTGGGCCTTGAAATATTAGGCCATAGAATTTCGTACTCTCATAACAATTCGATATATTTTTAAAAAGATTATATGGTATTTCAGTGTATTTAAATTCTCCCCACATTATGGAGTTAGTTCCTTGAAATTCAAAACAAAACTATGAAAAAAATGGGGGTACTAAGAAGAAATCTGAGCCTCCCGCTCCCATGTGCTCTCCTGGAGGTTCCTGTGTGGCCCCTGAACATTCACCAGAGGGATCGAATATCCATGAGTGACAATCTCATGTTAAACCTCTATCTCTACCAGGAACTCCATAAAATCCTCCCCATCTTCAATGTCCAGATGTCCCTAGTTGATGACATGCGATTGATCATCCATGTTTCTCTTCAACTGTGACAAAAGGATAAAATTATGACCTGTTGAATCGGTGGGGGAATATATTGGTGGTACACCACCATGAAAACTCTTCTGAGATTACAGAAAAGACTAAAAATCCTCAAAGATAGATTAACGCCCCAAAAAAATCTCTTCATTCCACATCGCGGTGAGACCTGTAAGAAGACATGGTCTCCCTCTTCAAATTGCAAGGGTCTCTATCACCTGTCACCATAAGAATTCTGCCTACACTGTGCGGTCTTCATATGTACCTGGATGATCTACACATTTTTAGTGGTATCGTGTATGAACTCTAGACCAATAACTGCTGACTCCCAGGGGTGTGTTATGTTCAGAGGTGAGCTTCATGGTTTCCCGTAAAAGGACTCAAATGGTTCCATGCTAATGGTGGAGTGATAGTTTTTGTTTTATGAGAACTAGACCAGAGGATGGTGGTCCTCCCAAATGATTCTAGAATCAAGGATGCAATCACGAAGCATGTTCTCATGTTTCTGTATTGTCCACTCTATCTGACCATTTGTTTGAGGGTGAAAGGCGGTGCTCAAGCACAACGGAGTCCTGAAAACCTCCTGTAATACCTTCAATAACCAGGATGTAAAAGGGGAGTCATGATCTAAAACGATCATCAATGGTATCCCATGAAGCCGTACTATCTCCAGAACATATAGACAACCTAGACCCTCTACTAATCCTTTCTCTCAGATGGGTAGAAAATGGGCCAACATAGTGAGTCAGTCAACGATCACCCACATTGTGTAATGGTCCCTGGATGTTTGTGGTATCCTAGTTATGAATATCATGAAGATACTGTCCCACTTCCATTCTGGTACCTGTAGTGATTGTGTTATGCCTTTTAAAACCTGATTCTCGGCCTTCACTTATTTTAATGTGAGGCATCGTGACACAAATATTTCAACTGCTTGGTTCATCCCTACCCACCTGTACTAATGTGGGAGGTCCCAATACATCTTCTCCACATTAGGATGTACCACCAAAGGGGTTTTATGGAACTGCCTCAACACATGTTCCTGAAATGTCACTATAAGCATGGTGAATACTCTAAAAAGGATGATGTGATCACCACCTATTGAAAATCCATCAAGAGCCTGTCCTTAGGATATCTGAGCACATCGATCCTCACTGTCAACATCCCCAAGTGGTGCCTCCCAAACCCACTTAAGGAGTGGGGGAGTTACAATTATAGACTATAGGTATGTTGCTTCATCACTATCCTCAAATTATATCTACAACATAGCTAGTTTCTCTGTCACCTCACTCAGTATATATAGTACTGACATCATGATGAGTGCGTCTGATACTACATTTCCCTTCACAGAACTGTAGACTATATCAATGTCATAGTCCTGAAGGAACTCCAACCATCACCACTATCTCAGGTTCAGGTCTTTTTATGAGAATATATTATTTTGAATCTTTTGATCAGATTAGATTGTAAACCATTCAACCATCATGTAGAACCGACACATCATCACAGAAAAGACGATTGCCTCTAACTTTAGGTCATTAGTGGAGTAGTTCTGTTCATGTTGCCTCAGCTTTTTTGAGTCATAGGTAATCACTACTTGATCATGCATAAGGACACATCCCAGTCCAGTACTGGATTCATCATACATGACTACAAACCCAATTCTCTCTTTTGGTATACTCAAGATGGGGGCACTTGACAGTATCTGCCTCAGCTCCCAGAAACTCTGCTGGAATTTCTCCGTCCATATGATGGTTTGTCGCGTCTTTGCCAAAGCTGAGAAGGGTGATGCTACTCCAGAAGTTTCATATAAAAATCTCCAGAAGTACCCATCCAACCCCAAGAAACTCAACACCTCATTTATGATCCTAGGTGGCTCCTAAGAAAGAACATCCTCTATCTTCTCCGGAACCATAGCATTTCTAGTCTCCAAGATGATGTGTTTTAGAAAGTGGACCTCCTATATCCAGAGCTAGAAATTAGAGAGCTTACCATATATATGGTACTCTAAGAGATTATCCGGAACTATCTGCAGATGTGTGGCTTTCTCCTTTTATGACATAGATAATTACAAGATGTCATCAATGAATACCAACACAAAGTGATCAATGTAAGGATGGATGATCCTGTTCTTGAGTCCCATGAAAACTATCGGGGCATTGGTCCTGAAAAAAGGTATCACTATGTAATAATAGTGTTCATATGAGCACCTAAAGGCTATCTCTGATACATCCTCATCCCGTACCATGAGCTGATGATAGCCTGATCTAAGGTATATCTTTGAAAACCAATGTGCTCCAATCAACTAGTCGAAGAGGTCATCAATCATCGGTAGAGGATTATTGTTCTTTACGGTCACCTGGATTAGGCACTGTTGGTCCACAAAAATCCAAAAACTCCCATATACCTTCTCTGAAAACACAATTGGGGCTCCCCGAGGAGGGACACTGGGCCTTACAAACCCCTATATCTACATGTCCTCCAACTACACACTCAACTTACAAAGCACCATGAGATCCATCAGATACACTGGTATAAATATCAGTGTAATCATGATGTATAGATCAATGTAAAAGTATACCTCTCAAGGAGGTGGTAGTCCCAGAACATCCTCAGGTATGACATCAACTATTGGACCACCACTACAAGATAGCTCAAACTCCTCTCATCAACTACACTGAGGGTAAGGCTAGCCAACTGATGAGTGTTTGGCTACACCATCTTCTAGGAAAGTCCATCCATGCCTAAAAATGTTTCCTTCTCACCGGTGAAGGTAAAATTTTTCCCATCCTCACTAACACACCACACATCTCACCTAATAGAGTTTATTTATGCATAGACTGTGGAAAACCAATACATACCTAGGATGATGTCGTAAGGCCTCGACGATGCTACTAGGATATCCCAACCAAATATTTCACCTCCTAGAGTAAGATAACACTATCGGAACTAGTGTGTAATCATTGAATCCTATCTTGTAGGAGTCTCAAATAATAAGGATCGATCTAATGGATCCACCCGAATCTCTGAGCTTGGAATAAGAGTCATTTAAATGAAAGAGTGAATGACACCTATTTTTGTATGAACAAACACTAAGGTGGTGTAGACACATATCGTAGCTCGAATCATCTCCAGAGTGTCATGGTCATTTTCCTCTACTACTTGATGTTGAGATCTTCCATGTCCACCTACTCTCTAAGGTCGGGGTGGACATGATGGTGGTGGTGGTGGTAGTAACTCAACCCGTCGCCCACCACTTGTTGCACGACCTACTCCTCTGCCGCATTTTCCCCAATACAGATGTCCTTGATCAAAACTATGTCGTTATATTATAGGTCCCAAGACATTCTATTGATCATCTATATAGAGGGTCAGAAATTTGAAATCCATGTGGCCCTGCCCGCTGTATGACTAGCACAATCTACTCCTCTACTGGCCTCTTATGCCTCGTGATCTTTTCACCTCCGACCATACATCCTAGTGTCATCCTCCCGAAGGTCTGGCCTGATTGGGCTTCTACATCATCTGTCTAATACCTTCTGCATATTACTTAGCTGCCTTTCATCCATTGATGGCTCTCACGATGGGTTCTTGCTTAGCTAGGAAGCTCTCCATAAATAGTTCCCTCTCTAGCACTCCAGCCTGTGTTGGAATGTTGAGAAATAACATAAATGCTCAGACCTCTCGTCGGAGAAACTGATCAATGGTCTTGGTCATGAAGAAATTGTCTTGTATGATATAGGTGGTGTAGATAGAGAGGTTAGTGAATCGTTCTGAGTAATATTCTTCCATCAGGCTACCCTTCCATGAGGGCAGTAGCTCTTGAATACGCATAGAGATTAGAGTCGTTGGTACGAAATCTTCCCTGAAGAGGCTCTCAATGTATAACAAGAAAAGATTCAACTCCTCATTTTTCTTGAGCATCAGGCTCCACCAACTCCCTATTGTGCACTTAAAGAGACTAGAAACTAAAATCAACATCTAGTTTGCTTGTGTCTCAACCAACCAGAAAAATGGTGCTACATCCTCCAGCTAGTCCTCAACTACATTCAGATTTATCTCTCCTGGAATTCTCAGAGGCCTCTATCTCGAGAACTAATGGAATGCACTCAATTGGAATGAAATAACATCTTTTGGGGCTGGTGGAAATTTTATCCTTATGTGGTGGTGTTTTTTTATACTATCCGAAGGTGCTATCAGTGTAAGTGGTCCCTTCACCGAGGCCTCATCGCTCGGTGGGACATCATCATGATATCTCACTAGAATTATTATTTCATGTCTATGTGGAGGCATAATGTAATGAAACATATGCACCACAGTTAATAAATTATATGAGGAGAGCTGACTCAAAATATATCAAAAGAAAAAGATTTCAAAACACGCAAAAATAGTGTTTTCATGTACCAAGTCAGAAATCATAATTTAGGGTCCTGGTGTATGGATACGTCAGCCTCCGTACCAACACTGGACTCCAAAAACTATAATCTGAACTCAAGACACTTAACACTATTGATCCACTTAAAACATAGAATCTTAGTTATTCTGGTAGAAGTGACCCCCTTTGATACCGAATTGCCACAACCCATCCCCTGAGGCTTGTTTCGTGATTACCCTAAGACTGCCATCCATAGGCCAGGGGCTAGTGACTAGAACTGGAATCGAGACACCCAAAAAGGGAAGGCATTGACTTTAAACCTATTCACACACAGACAGTGCACACTATGCTCCAGAGAAACAGAAAATAAAGGAAATAACACAACCACTATTGAAAACCACCACTGAGAGTAAAATTAAGTACTAAGAGTAAAAAGGTGCCATTATACACTCCCAATAGAAATTAAAGCACACAAATAGGGGAAAATGTTCTTTGAAGGTCATCCACTAATGATCCAAGCAGAAGAATAGTTACATCTCTTCGTCTGTAATCACTACAGCTCACCACATCTATCAATCACCTCCACACACCGTCTAGCTTAGCTCCCCAAGTCTCAATCAAGTTGTCCATCATTTTCACAAGACAATACTGGGTGTCGGAAAATCCAATGCATGGGTGAGAATAAAAACACAGAGTAGGGACCACCGAGACCCCCGATGGACTCCCAAAATTCAACAATGTATAAAACACAAATCATGATCTCAATCAAAATGTATAAAGTAAAAGACAACTCACAAGTGTTATACAACTTAGAGAATATGTATAAAGAGGATTATTATTAAGCTAGATAATTTTATCTTATTGGGTGGCTCATCTACTAATCCAAGAATATTTGACCTACTGTTGATCCCCAAACGGTCGCTCTGCTACTGATCATCGATGGGTAACTCTACAGTCGGTCCATGTCGGGTCATGCTACTACTGATCCACAGAGGGTCGCACTACTATAGATTCATAGAGGTCTCAATAATTTCGATCCAAAGAGGGTATCCCTTATTCCGATCCATGGAGGGTCGCACCATTGCACGTCTACAGAGGGTCACACTACTGTCGATCCACTGAAGGTCGATCTCATGCCGATCCATATAGTGTTGGACATCACCTGATAGCCATCCACAAGACTCCTGAACTTAGTATACTATAGTTATATATATTATTCATCTCATAAAATCAGTAATACCTCAAATTTCATGATTTCCCATGATAATATAACCCAAAAGATCATCTTGTCATAAGGGTTCCAATGCGGTAGACGGTGCGGTAATCAGACGCTCGGTCTGTAAGATATAGTTAAAATGGTAAAAAGGCCCCCATTGGATTTGACTCTGATCCAACCCGACCATAATCCAAATTATGCCAAAACATGTTTGGAGTATATCAAATAGATTTTATTGTCCCACGGGTCCCATATTCATATAATTCTCCTCAATCAGACGTTCTGTTTGAATGTTATGAGTGTTTAACTGAAACACTGTCGGTTGGATCCGTATCCGGTCTGACCTGGCTGTGTATGGGTTGACCCAACCCAAGCCGCTAGGCTGTGGGCCCTGGCTGGCCCTCCCTTCTGGCCATGGCCCCAGGCTGGCCCACCCAGTTGGCCATGGCACCCTAGGCCATGACACCAACTCGGGCCGCTGGCTGGGCACAACCCACCTGCAAGGTGTGGCACCTCTGCCTGAACGACTGCGATGGGACGTCTGTTTGGTTACACTTATAGGTGGTGCCAGCTGGCACAAACTCAGATACCCATTCTATGTCATATAGTCATGTATCATGACATTCAGACATAGGTACTCTTATCATCGTGATGCCTCCTTCGCGGCAGCCAGACCGCTGCCGCCGCCACCTCTGTCGTGTGCCGCCCCTCTGACCAACCCACGGTTAGTGCCACCGCATGCCACTTTTTCCACCACCGCCAGCACTAGCGGCCCAGCAGGATCTTTGATAGACCACCAGACACGCTCATGTGGTCTGTTCATCATCCCGTTTACACATACGGGCCTCCCGAGTCACTTCCTTCTCTACTAACATGTATTATTGTCCTGTCGCCACATTTCCAGGTCGCCCACAAAGAACACACAAAAACTAAGAACAAAGGGGAATATGGGCCTTGTTTGGATTGTTTTGCACAATATTCTTTATAATTTTAACATGGGAAGATAATAAACCATAAAATGTTTTATTATTATCCCCAAAACGAATCCAGCAACATCTAGTAGTAGTAAAGTACGAATCGCGGATAAACCTTTTATTCAATTGATCGACATTCTACATAATTTGTCTAAAATGAGTTAAGATAAAATAATTATTCGATTAGAATAAATTAAATCCCCTAACTGTATTTAGTGGAATATTTTGTTGATGATGGAAGGATTTCCACGTTCGTTGACATTCCTTGTCATTCGTTGCCCTCCGGATCGAATCCTTCAATGGATGTCGTTCGATAACCATTCTTTGTTAGAGGGTGATATCATCTTTATTTCATTAGAGGCTTCCCCATGGTTACAAAATCATTCTGCCAATGGATTTTTTATGTAAATAGTTAATGAGATTAATGATAGGTTCACTAATGTGGTTCATTAATGAAGCATAATTAACGATCCAATTAATCACAATGGCATTGCGGTCACACTTCTAAAGTAACATTTAATTAAATGAATCTCATTTAATGTCTGTCATTACATTGTAGTTAATTCAATCGTCGGTCAATGGTTGAATAATAATAAAATAACTCAATGAGTTGTTTTATTATTATTATTTTATTTTTTGAAATTTACAAGAATTTTCTTTTTCTCCTAACACATTTTAGTCGATGTTAAGCTTTTCCAATGAGAATCTCAGCACTACGAATTCCATGGTGCCCTCATATTTTCAATCTGTGCACCTGTTCAAAATATACAAAATATTTCTATCATGTTTACTGAACGTACATTAAAAAATGTTTAAAAACACATTACAGGGTCTCTAGGCCTTCGAATCACATGTCATAAAATTTTTCAGTCTCATAATAATTCAATATAATTTTGGAAAATATTATATGGGATTTCAGGGTCATTACATAGTCTAACAAAAAATATCACTGCCAAGATACCTTGTTGAGAAATGTGGAATTATATGTAATTAAATCAATTATATGTTGTATTAAATTCCATGGAAAATAAACTGAATGTGGGGGTTACCTTAACACACTTATTTATAGGTAAGATAAGATATAAATTAATGTTGGAGGTTTGGTTTTAGGTAATGATTTTTCAAAAGAGCACCAAAATGAGTTGGAGGAATTAGGATAACCATTTCATGATGAGTAAAATCATGTCACATACTCTGGAGATGGGATACATGATGGTTTTATAGATCACTACGGGGAGGAATTCCAAAGTTACTGGTTTTTTTTATTTCTTATAGAGATGGGACCATCATGTCAGATACATTATGGGGAGACTCTATAATGATTTTCATTATAACCATTGTGATAGATATTATGATTATTAATTTTGTTATTCTAGGTATAAATACGACCTTAATATTGAACACTATATAAGGGAAATATATTATTGATGTTCTCTCATCAATCTTCATTAAGATGAAATATAATATATCATGTCAATTAATCATGAGTTGGATTACCATTGGGGTCCATGGTTTTTTATTCCCATCACTCGAAAGAGATTTATAAAAAATACTACCGGGAGGATCCCTATTGTTGATATTTTCTCATTCATCATCATAGTGTGGACCATTACTATTTGGTTTCTTTATCACAGTGGATATGATCAATTTGGTAAATAAACATTGAATATCAAACAATTTGAGGAAATTCATATCTTGTATTATTATGATGAACACTTCGGCTAAAAGAGTATAAATAAATATAATGGGGAGTAACTCTATTATAGTGGTTTCTTATTCACTATGGGGAGGAACTGATTGGAAGCATGTTTTATAATGTTCACCACACATAACACATTTGTGAAAAATACCATAGGGAGGTACTCCATGGTACATATTTTCTCATTCGCAATCATGTGTAGTAACACCACTATGATTGGTAATTATCTCTTAGAGAGGACCTTCAAATGAAAAAAATGGGGTAGGACCTCTAGAAATATTATCTATTGGGATGTCATTAAAGTGAGGACATACTTATATGATAAATAACTTTTCATTGAAAGGACCTCTAAACTAATACCATGGAGAGAATATTTATATTATTAGATAATAATTCAATATAAAAAAACCTTCATAGAATAATTGTACATTTCTATGGGAAAAATATTTATAATGGGACTCCAGGGATATTCTATAATGAGTTTTTCTTAAACATGACCATGGCGTAGAACTCCATGTTTCCTAAATCCAAAATAGTTTCCATGGGGGGAACCCATATGTATGGTATTAATATTGTAATAGGGATTATCTAAATAAATAAAAAAACATGGGGGACCTATAATGGTTCTATATTATTTACCATGATAAAAACTTCATTATTGAATGGTATCTTCCCTCATTAGAAAGGGGTCAATAAAATTATTCAGGGTTATTGCCATGATTAAATATATATTTCATCAAATAATGATATGGATCTCATTGAAATTGTGAATTATATTTTTATTAAATAAAATTATTATTATCAGTATATTTCATTGAACATAATAGAATTTTAATATTTTTTAGAGAATAATATGTTTAATATTATATACAGGCAACATTGAGTGTATCATTCATTACACACAACATAAAATTAAAACCAAATGTGACATACTATTAAAATATTTTTTAAATGATAGTTACCCCTAGACATTGGAATATTGGGAATGAAAAGGATTTACAAAATTTGAAAAAAGTATTATTTGGACATTTTTTAATGAATTCTATGGTGACCAATTTTTTTTTGTGAAAATAAAAACAATTCTAATATAATGGAATATATTTCAAAAAAATTATTTTTTGAGAAAAACACTTTTTACAACAATAAATTATGTAAGTCACTTTATGTGATGGATTTAAATGAAATTTATATATTATATACTTTATATAAAAAATTAAATTCATCATTTGTGTTTTATAGAAATAATATAATATTAAATCCAGTTTTACACTTAAAAATTGTATATTTCTAAAATATTGTTTTGTCTCATTTTGTGCCCTAATTAAAAATTTATTTTTTAAAACATTTGAAAAATGTATCTGAATATTTTACTTCATTTTTAAAATCATCATATAAAAATTATCTTGGAGTAATTTCTTGTGATTTTTTAAAAGTTAATTTTCTTAGTAAATAGTAAATAGTAATGGGTTTTATTGAAAAAGTACCTTAACATTGATTGAATTTACAAGTTATATTTTATATTTTGATTGGTTTAAAAGATATTTTAGTTCAATTATATATTTATTATTAAAATATTGGGCATTATAATCAATTTAATATTAAATTTTGATAAATGATACATTTAAATAATTAAAATATTTTCTCTTCAAAAATTGTTTTTTCTTCTAGTGTAGAAAATAAATTTTAAATTAATAGTCTCCCCTAATGTGGATGGAATTTTGAAAATGGATTAAATATTTGGAGTCAGAAAAATATATATTATATAATAATCTTTAAATAATTTTGGATTGAAATGAATAGTAAAAATGAAAAATTATTTATCTTAATTAATATAAAAATAGGTTTTCTAGTGGTTTAATCTAAAAACATAGGAGTAATATATGTTAAAAACATTGAAAATATTTATTTTATGGAGATATTTCAACCTTATGAACCTTAATTGTCTATAATGCGCCATTTTGGGTTCATGGGTCTTGTAAATAATGTGGGGTCACGCTTATCATTTCTAAATATTAAATGTGTGCCACTCACATAACATATAAAAGGCCGACCCTTATGATTTCCTATGAACACATACAAAACCGGTTGATTTAAAACGGACATAAAAATAACATACATATTTCCCTCATATCATCATATAAGACTTATTTTGGTCATAAATATTCGTTAATAATTCTTTTTTTGGAAACCAAAGGATGTTATCTAAATAAGAGGTATTGTATATGACAATGAATTTCATATTATTTCTTCATTCAACTTATTAATTTCTTACTAAACCATTATTATATAATTACATTTGCATATTTATATATATATATTATGTTAATTTTCTAACAAAAAATCCATCTCCTCTCCATCAATAGGATACGAAATCATCACTCTTATGTACAACGTAATAATTCCTTGAAAATTGATGTTATTATTATTCCATCACCACATATCATTGATTTGTATAATGAAAATTATAGTTTTTATATAGGATATAAATAATAATATTATACATATTTAATAATAATTACACATCTTCCTTCTTACCTCCCAACACATTCGATATAAATAACACCACTCATGCGTATAATGGACTAACACCTCTCAAGTGGATGTCATGTTTTTTTTATTTCAATTTTACATGGATAGTAATAAATAAATATTTAATGAATAAATATTTTATTTTTATCCAAATTGTACATAATTAATTATTATATGTCATATACCATATTACATTGTATTTTTCGTGGGATATGAGTTTGTCATTTATTTGTAAGGTAGAACGCCACTTTATGAATTGATGTGATTTAATTTTAACTCTTTAAATTGAAGGTAATTATGTTAAATATATTGAATATATGTGAAATATAAGACAGAAAATTGATTCTCTAATGTTAATAAATTATTTAACATTCTTTCATTCGATTTGTCATGAAAATGGAAATAGTGCTCATGTGTACGAATGACATACCATCTCAATCAATGATCAATTTCGTTTTATATCAATGAATTTAATAGTCCAATATAAATAAATATTTAATTATTATATATGATATTTATATCATGGTTAATATTATATATATATTGTATCCTTGATTAATTTAATAGGGTTGAAAATACTAAACAAAAACATACGAGAAAAATGAAGCATTTATTACCTAAAACATAATTTTAACAAGGAACTTTTAATACATGCATAATAAAAGGAAAAATTAAATAATATACAGAATTCTCTAAATATATAAGGTTCGTTAATATATTTATGATATATGTATATTAATTATACAAAAATTTATATTGTGTATTAATGATACTACGATTTAATATATGTAACTTCCCTCCCAATTTTCACTTTAGTGGGGGTAGATTCCAAATTCACCACCTAATTTGTTTCTATGTTATATATGATTCACATGAATGAATAATATGATTATTTTCCTAATATATATATATATATATATATATATATATTAGTATCTAAATTTCAAGGGGTTTATGGTTCAAAAGATACAAAACTAGTAACTAATTATTGACCAAAAATTCCTTATCTGAGAAAATATTATGTTACACACCAATTTAATTTTATAATATGTGTTTAAATACACATTGGAATTTAATATAATGAATTTAATTTTCAATATAAAATTTTAGGCTTTATATAATTTTATTCGTTCATTGGGATTATAAGTAAATTTTACTAATGTGGCATGGTTTTTATGGTACAACATCAAATATTATCGGTATTTTTTAGGTTTACATGTCAAATGATGAAATATTTTGATGCAACTCTCATGAAACACATTAATTCACTTCTAATATAGTAATTTCATTATAATACATTTTTTCCATCATTTTCAAGTCTTTATGTAATCATTAATTCAAGAACAATGTTTTTAATGAAAATATTTTTTATTTCTCTCTTTCACAAAAGTATTTTTCCTTCCAAAATCATTTCCTATAAAAAAGATTATATTTTTTATAATTATCTAACTATGTTTTTAATGATATGTTTACCGAATTTTTATTTTTTTAAAAATGTATTGAAATGAATTTTCTTGTCATCTTATAAATAATGTTCATTTGTATTTTAATATAAATTTGGGTGGAATCTTTTTAAGACATTTATAGAATGAATGGAATTTATGTCGTCATTACAAAAAATGTTTTAAATATTAATTTCTATGTGTTAATGTTTACTTTAAATTAATGATATTACAAAAATAAGTGATTAATTTTAAACTTTATAGTGTTTTTTTTAAAACTAAAAATGATAGTTTAAACAATAAAAGATTTAATTGATTTTAATGCTTCATTTATAAGATTCTATGTATTCTTTGAAATAAAAGGTTTTTTCAAATATTTTATGTTTCAAAATGAAATTATCAAAGGATAAAGACCATTTTCCTCTTTAAATGTTCCATGTGATATTTAAATATCATTTTACATCATAGATGACAACCTTTGATTTACATAATATTTATAGGGGATATGATCCCATGATCCCATATTTATTCTTTCTAAAGATGTTTTATATTAATGATGAAAATATTAATATGATACCCATATCTCCACAACATGTTATAACATGAAAAAATATATATTTGAATAATATTTCACTTCAATTGATTAACCAAGATAATATATTAATCAAACATGTTTATTTTACATTGGATATACTAGGCTGACATTTTTACGAAATAATATTTCATTTACTAGTGTTATGCTATGATGAAATGATAAAATAATTAACAAAACAATTTCTTTTATAGAAGTTATTCTATTAATTATTTTTTATGAAACCCAATTCATTTCATGGGATTTGATATGATGAATATTTTATGATCTTGTAGAACATGTGTGTATGTTTATTGTTATGTTACTTGTGAAACCTATATGTCCCTCTAATGAATTTCTCAAAGGGTAATATTTAATGAGATATATTTTACTGGAATAAAGATTCAAAGCCGCTTATTATGGGACATTCTCCTCTATGAATTTCTTGGATCTGAAACATAACAACTATAATGATTTGGGATGTAAACCCATTCCACTATGATTGTTTATGCAATGGAAATTCTATACTAAGGAAATGATTTTCTAAATATATGTGTATGGTACATTTATATGTATTTTGTCAATTTTATATTATAATTGATCATGTTATTTTACTTCATTATAATTTAAATCTAATGAACTGAAAATATATATTCCTTGTGATAATAAATTGAACATTGATATCCATGATATGGTTTTTATTTATTATTCACACATTCTTATACCAGTATAATCTTGTTATGTCTACATATTTCCCTTTTTAACCCTTGCTGATCATCATAAAGGTCATCCTTTCTTATTTTTCATTTCTATAGGTATTATTATAGGTATTATATGAGAAATATATAATATGGGTTCTATTTATAAATAATGATTTTGAATATTATGTCGAAAACATATGAATTAGTTGTTTATGTTTCTATGTTTTCAAAGGAAATATAACTCCCCAATCCTTATGTTTATGTTTGGGTAATGTAATGAATTTTCATTTAAAATATGTAATTTATATTTGTGTAAGGCCTACACCATTATATGTTTTATTAGAGGAATGTATTAGTTACCCTTTGGAAAATAGGATGAGAAAACTTTATTGATTTACCTAGGGATTTTTCTAAGGATATTTCAAGGGATATATAAATTGATTAATATGAATATGTGTCTATGTATATGATTTTTTATAATTTGTGTATAGTATAGATCTCTTGGATTATAAGAAATTACATTCCGATATAGATACTAGATGTTGATGTGCATCTAGAATAGAGCTACCTATGGATAATATCTAAATTATGTAGCATTGAGATTGACTCAATCCTCCTATAGTGCATGACAATATCCCTTCGTTAAAACATACTTATTCACTAATGTGGGATACGATTTGGATGTTCACATATTCATTACAAACCAACCTGAAGGATTTAAATAGTTACAATGATTGTTCAAGGATAAGCCTATGATGTCATATATTTAAATTATTATGTAACTTATAAGATATAATATAAGTTATTTTTCATTATTGTGTAATTTTCACTTGGAATATTGTTACTCACTCAATTTCTTTTGGATTGATTGAATGGTGGGATCCAGGAATGGTTGTATTAATGTTGAATATGATAAAAAATTTATTTATAAGAAATCCCATGGGACTATAACTAGAGTGAGTTATATTGTGATTTTCTTAACCAATTATGAGTATATATGGTTAATAACCAACACCTTACCTAACTCTTAGACTCACCAAAGAAGAGAAAGATGAATTTTGGTTTGTGTTTTGATTGGGGATACCGTGAATGAAAGAAGATTTTGTATTATATATGTCAATAATATGTGAAAAAAATCACTCGAGGGAATGTCTAAAATGGATCAGAATATAATTTTTATGCGGATAATATGTGAATAATAAAAATAATTTATGATAAAAATTGAAAATATAACTTAACACAATGAATGTGGATATTGGCCTTGTTATGTTATTAATTATAGAATAAGGTCTATGTTTAGGATATATTGAAATTATAAAAATCAATGTCTTACGGTGGAATCTCAATACGAGGATTATCATGTTGGTACAAGGAATAGTATTTTTTTGATTATGAAGAGATTTAAAATTTCATATAAATCTAAGGAGTTATTAAGGAATAATATGATAAATCTATGTTAGTGATTTGA
This sequence comes from Viscum album, assembly GCA_963277665.1. Taxonomy (NCBI): domain Eukaryota; kingdom Viridiplantae; phylum Streptophyta; class Magnoliopsida; order Santalales; family Viscaceae; genus Viscum; species Viscum album. Next base: position 2,095,240,968 of record OY728126.1, on the reverse strand, counting down.
GAATTAAGTATAGTGATTAATATTTTTATGTAATGGAATTCATGAATAATTAAATAAATAAGGAATTTTTAGTAATTTTTTTATATAAATGATTTTCATGAATATGTTGATTAATGTTAAATTACTAGAAAATTGGATTAATGGAACAGTGATATCATACAGAATGATCATGTATAAAGGAAAATACCATAAATATATTCCAAATGTTGAGAAAATGAATCTGTGATAATGATGTGATGGATATGAATAAACTAAATGGAATAGTATTGATGACCAGGTAATTGATTAATGATTTATAATCTTAGTGTTCTATGTGATCACTGATGGAGTTTACATAATTATTGTATTTATGGAATATTTTCAATATTTCTATGTTTTATTCATTGAATAAGGATGTATATATGTTTTAATAGTAGATTTAAGAAATTATAATAATTACCATATTTTGAAAAAATATATGATTAATTTATTCACATATATAATATGTCATACTAATTTCTACTTCATTATTTTTAGAGATTAATGATATATTGATATTTGAAATTTTGTGAGTTGAATTCTAAATTTTTGGACTTCAATTTTGGAACCAATATGGATAAGCCATCAAGTTAAATATTCATCAAAAGAGTTAAGATAATATCTGGACATTAATTGATAGCCTATGCTAACAATTATGTTTTGGATAATATCAAGAATGTGATGGAATGAATTATCACTCTTTTACCCATCTTATTTCCCAAATTGACTTTGGAATAAAAATAATATATTCTATTTTAATGTAATAGATGATGTGGAAATTGAAAGAATCATCACCAATGGATGAGATTGTTCTTATAAAATGGAATAAAATCATGTAAGTCTATCTTCTAATAAAAATTAATAAAAATTACGAAAAGGGTATCAAAATTAAAGGTTATACTATTTAAAAAGTTTCTATTTATATCAATTTCATTTTTCACACCTCTTTGATCTATGTATTTAGGGTTGTATATTATCAAATGATTTCTCAATTTCTTATGATTAATTCTCTTTGTCCCTCTCTATTTTTATTTGGACATTGCACATTTATTCCATGTAAAAATAATTACATCCAACCCATGTTATCCTATTTAGAAAAGAGTATTCATTATTTGAGATGACCCACACAGATTTTTCCCACTTTATAGAAGGATTTTATAAGCTTTTTTACATTATTGTTATCCATCCAAATGATTTTTCAACTCTTAAACCATCAATTTCTGAGGACAAGTTCAAATTAAGATGACATAATTTATCTAAAAGGGATACAATTTGGTACCTGAAAATTATATTCCATTTCATCAAAAATAGATTTTATCTTAGGTTATAAGTAACAATGAGTATTTCTTGCGTGACACGCAACATAGAGATTATATGAAATGTGAAATACTACTAAAAAAATATTTTTTAATATTATAGTTATCACTTAGCCTTAGGAATAGTGGGTCTAAATAGGAATAAATTAATTATGAAAATATATGACTTATTATTGAATGTATAGTTAATTTTGAAATTATTAATTAATTATTGATATAAATAAAACCCATTTGAAAACAAAGGAAAACAGTTTCTGTAAATACTAATTTTATGTGCCAAAGATCTTATGATATCTATAATTAAACATATCAATATTTTTGAATGGGTTTATTTAAATGTTTATATTATATAGTAAATATAATCATAAAAATTCATCCTAGGATTTTGTAGACAAAATAAAAGAGTAAATTAAATTTACCACTTTAAAACTGTATTTTTATAAAAAGTTGTTTTGTTACTTTGTGTGCCCATAAATTGGAAAAAAAGTTACATTCATTTTGTTTTTTTCGAAAAATTTAAAATAGTTATGGAATAGGTAATTTGATATTATATTGTTATTATTTTTTAAAATGTTTCTAAGAAGAAAAATGTTTTAGGTAATTGTGTAAAATATATATTTTTATTGAACAATTTAATTTTGGGTCATATAACTTACAATATTTTTTTTTTAATTTTCATTTAAATGTCATATTAATTTATTTATAATTATATTAATATGAATTTTGAAATTAGAATCGATTATATCATTAATTGTGTTATAATTGTTTTTAAAATTTTGAATCATTTCACTTTGGAAGACATGTTTTTCATTTATTTTGCTTGAATATTTTTTATTTAATTTTTTTAATTACATTAATGAAATTGGGAATAATTGAGTCCATATTATTTCATCATCCAACTCCATAAATTGAAACTAAAAAACTATTAAAATAAGCACAAAATATACCATATTATTATATTTTATTATGTGAATGGAATCACAAAAATCATTCAAATCTTATATTAAATGCGATCGAAAATCATCACTCGTGTGTAAGGTGGACTACCACATCATGAACCGATGTTAGTCATTTTCCATAACCACCTCTCACAGATGAATAAAATGATTGATATAATATTTATATATGATATTAATGATAATATTTTAACAATGTAATTATAACACCATGTCTAAATTCATACCTCCCAGACCTTTGGAAAACAATAACATCACTGGTGTGCACAGTCGGATACAATCTCAGGAACTCATGTGATTCAATTTCCATTGTTGTTTAAAATGAATAGAAATAATGATATATTAAATTAATATAGGTGATACATGTAATATAATTATCTTATATAATAATGATACCTCATATACCATCTTACCATCCATTCTGTCGAAGATATGATGTTGTCATTCATTAGAATGATGTATTACCGTCTCACACAGCGATGTGATTCATTTTTCAATAATACATTGCATGTATAGAAAGTACAATTATTCAAATGAATATATGTTATCAATATGATATAAAATGATTATTTATATATAATATATCATCTCACTCTCTTTTATTTACTCTTTAAACCAAATGGAATCATCATTCTTTTATACATACAATATATGGTGTCTAGGAATGATCTATTTCATTTTCTATATCTAACACTTACATATTTCTGTAAATAAATATATAATAAATATATATAATATATATTTTAAGGTAAAAGATCTTATGATGATAGAAACATCATCATTGTAATAGGATTGAAAATACCAAACAAAAACATATTTGAAAAACAATGTAGTTATTTCTCAAACTGTAATTTACCATAGCCCAGTTAATAAATAGTTTATAAAATGTCATAACTAAATAATATAGGATGTCATATATATATATATAGATATATTTTTCTATAAAATATATAATAAACTTATATTTATTAGATATTTTGGTAAAAAATGTGAAAATGAAGTTGATACATAAGGTAAAGGATTTTTGTATAAATATTTACTTCTAAGAGACCCATTCAATATTCAACACTTATTTCCTTTATGTGATGTATTTATACTGAAATTAAATTTATATTATGATGACTATAATTAATATTATTTTTATTTAAATTTATATTTTGTATCTCTCTATCATGGGGTTTACAGCTCCAAGTATACCAAAGTGCATATAGATTTTTTTTCTCTATTATCCATTATTTTGACATATGTTTTTTTATAATCTTATATTATTTTATTTGGTGTATATACATCAAATTTTACATGTAATATCATAAATGTATTTATTATAAATATATTTTGTGTTTCATTTATTTTTATTCTTCCATAGGGATTACTATTTAACATTACCAAATTGGTAAGGGTGTATACTACAATCTCATTATTTATACGGATTGTTTATGTTTATGCCTCAGATGATATAATGTTATGTTATATATATATATATATATATATATTAATAAATAATAAATTTCATTCATTATAGTTATTTCATAAGAATACACGTTTCTTCTTCACTTTACTCCATTTAGGAACTCAAGAGTTCCAAATAATGTTGTAAAATAATACCGGCATTATCTACATATTTGTTAAAAAAACTCTTTCTTATAATTTTTTTAATAACATTATTTTAATTTTTTCAAATTATATACAAATTAATTAAAATAATGTTTACCCAGTTTACAATATTTATATTTTTCTTTGAAATCGATCTTCATATCATTTTCCAACCAATTTCCATTTCTATTTTACTACAAATGTGAAATGAATATTTATTTTAACATGAAAATAATGAGTGGAATTTATACCATCATGATCAATTAATGTTTTAAATAATAATTTAATGGTTTCAGTTTTTATCTTCAAATAAATGGATTTCAATAAAATTAGGAATTATTAGAATGATGTTTTTTCTCAATGTGTAATGTATATTTTCCTTAGGAAATGTTTTAAATAATATATAATCAACCATTATCTATTTCAATTTTTTTAAGGAAAATAAATTTGAATTTTATTTAAGTTTTAAAAATTTATTTTCAAAGTAGAAAGGGTATATTCCTTATGAAATGGTTTAAGTGATCTTTCAAAATCATTTTCCATCTATGGTGACTCATTTGATGTTAATTTATATTTACTAGGTTTATGGTCTAGTGATATAAACATTATTCATTCCTAATATGGGAAATATTTATGATGAATATATTTTTTGGAAAACTGCTTCTCTTATACAATAAATAGGTTGATAAAATTATTATGAAAATTATCTCTCTTCGATGGGTTATACCAAGATAAAGTTGTTATGGAAACTATTTCTATTACATGTGTTATTCCCTGATAAAATGCTTATGAAACATAATTCTTCTTCCATGGGTAAATCTTTGATGAGATGATGAACTGGTTATGAAACTTGTTTCTTTTCAAAAGGTTATGTTATAATTAAATCTTTTTGGAACCCATTTATTTTCATGAATTTTGATATGATGAAATTTTTATGATATTATAGTATGTGTACTTATGATTTTCCTAAAGCTAAATATGGGACATTTATCTCCTCCAAATGAATTTGTTAATTATTGATATATCATGAGATAAACATGGAAGGAATATCAAGTAAACCCACTTCTGTAAGTCACTTTACCCACTATGATAATCCTAGAAGTGATCCTCGAGTACTACGATAGTATAGGGAGTGAACTCATTACACGATGAATATTTTGTAAATGATACTATACTGACATAGAAGGAATTTTATATTCTTATGTGTATGACATGAATCCAAATAATATGTCAATTTTATACTCTTATGGCTATTTTTATTTCATTTATTTATGATTCAAGTATTATAAGCATCCAAAATTTATTCCATGACTACTGATTAGGATCTTTAAAATGAATGGTATGGTTTTCATATGATATTATCACATTATTATACCCTTATTCTCACATTGTGTTTATGTATTTCCATTATTTTCCCTTATTGAGAAAATGATCCTATTCTTTCATAGGGTTATCTTACACAAGTTTTGATGATAGAGTTACATGTGACATTTCTAAGAACCATTTTGGTTATGAGGAACTAAGTGGGAGGTGATGTATTAATTTTATAAACTTGTTCATTATGATTTCATGTTTCCAAAGGTATTATACCCTTATAATCCTATTTTGTGTTTATTTTTATGTTAATGAGTAATTGTAAAAAATGTAATATATTTGTGTGTATATCCCAAGTCATTATTTGATATGGAATTTTCTATAGTGTACTATTGTGGGTTTTTAATATTTATCATGTGATGTTTGTTGAAATGAATCTATTGTATATTTACTCATGATATATAATTTGATATAACATACTGTACACATTTTTAATAATTGAATAGTATCAGAGAATAAGGATTAAAAAAATTCATTGAAGTATTTTGTCAATCACTGTATTTACAGTGATTGTTATACACATGATTTTTTGAGAGAACTAGTATGGAGATCTTGTGTAATAGTCTTGACTTAAGAATATTCTATCATATTCTTCTGAAAATAGTTAAGGGAACCATTTTCCTCTATAGGTGAGAAAATCTAAATATGGATTGATATTTTGATTCTTCAAACCTACATCCTTTTTTGCATTTCCTCAAATTTATGATATTAACATCTTCAAATCCCCTAGGAAAGAATGTATTATTTATAAATGACACATGATGTCATTGTAGATGTACATTCCGATTATGGTCATCACCATCTATAATTATGGACACCATGTTAGTGAAAGAAAATTCTAGGGTTTTATTTTTATGTAGTCATAGTAGTTTTATCATACAATTGAGGTGTTATAGGTTAATGGTCCATATTAACATGGTTTATACCAGGACTTTATTGAACATAATAATATGCCCTAATCTTACATGGCCCATTTGTTTTGTATTATATTTGGATGGTAAGACATAAAACACATGCCAGAAAAGCCATCGGTGAATTACCAGAATTATGAATCATTGGTTAATCCATTTATAATAAATATAGGGGATTCATATCCCCTTCAACCATTTTTTAATACCCTTACCATAAATTAAAATGATTAATTCCATTAAATTTTTAGGGAAAAAATAACCGGTTCACTATCATTTCTAATTTCTATATTATTTTATATTTTAATTGTATATATATTCCCCCAAAAGAATTAATAATTATCCATTATGGTAGATGATATTGTAGTGTTGGGACTATGACTATGATAGGGGATTCAACTATATCCAAAAAAATGTAATTCAACACTAATGTAGTTCCATTCCATAATATATGTCACATCATTTCTTTTAATTTCATGTCGAAATGACCAATGTCTTTATTTTATAGTTTTTCATCTAAAACTACATTGTATTAATGTTTATGTTCTTTTCACTAGGTTACAGTGTCAAAATAATTATTATGGAATTACATAGAAGATAATTTCTATTATTTTATAGTCATATAACATTGAATAACTCTAAGCTATTTTATATTATTCATATTGGATGAATTATAAATTGTATCTTGAAATGGTTTGGTTTGATAGTTGTTCAGGAGTTTCAATTTTTAGATAACCATAAAAATGTTTTACATTATGTTATAGAGAGTCTTCCATAAAAAATGGTAGCATATTTATAACTATAGGTTATTTATTGGACCTCTATAGTCTGTCTAAGAACATGATGGACGTTGGATTAATTCATAATGACCATGAACTGAAATCTAGGATAGTTGATATAATAAATCTACCATTTATTCCCTAAATGTTTTGGTCCTAAATATCAACGACATACATGAATAAAGGTATTTCCAGGACTATACCTATTTGGGAGACAAATTAAAGGGAGATTTCTCATGGGATTGTATAAATTAATTATTAATTGAATACATGATCATAAGGGACACATAAATATTGAGTGTTTTCCAATCATTTATATTGAGTTTACAGAGAAATGGTTCGAATTAGGTAATAATTTTGGGGGATATACCATGTGAAAAAGGAAAAAATTATTTTAATAGTGCTCAGATGGTTAAAGTGTAATGTATTTCAGAATTTGATTACTTGTGTGAGTGATTTTACAAATATTTTAGCTTTAATAATGGGTTCAGATCCATTTATTGGTGCGGGTAGGGTTAAATGGTGTATTACCATTTAATGATAAACTTGGATCCCAATGGGAAAGCCAAAAATAATAGTACTACCTAGTGATCCCTACAGGGACAGGTGAAACTAGAAATTATGGAATCCTAGGTTCTTATATACATCACCCATTATTCATGTTAGAACACATAGAAATGGATCTTTATACATACAATTGGTGTAGGATTAGGGAAATTGGTATTTCAACAAGTTTTTTGTTGTCAATACCATTGGATGACTCAAATTCCCCAAGTTTCCATCATTACTAAGGGGTTTTTATTCATAAAGACACATATGGGATAGCTTGAAATTATTATTAGTGTAGACATGTAAAATAATTCTACATGATGTCTTATAATGGGGATTAATGGAGTTTGCAGTAGAAATGAGATCCTATTATTCGTGTTAAATTAAAATGACTCTTGCGTGACCCAGAATTCTATGTAACTAATTTCAACTACTTGACCACCCAGGTCCTGCATCAGTAGCATTTATAGTTGATCACTTGTATATAGATTAATGGAAGAGGGTATATTTGTTATTAAAAAATATAATTGTTATATATTTATGTTGACGTGGATGTTCATGATTTAGGGAACAAACATCCCTCACATAAAGAATGTGTAGGCCCAAGGAAAGCCACATAATCCTACCTTTTCCTTGGAATATTTTAATATCACCGTAAGGGATTCATTGAGTTATACATAGGAAACTTTGGGCTCTAAAAATGAGACAAACACACTCTACAATATCCATGATGAAGTTGGAATCAGAGTTGAAGAACAAATATACAAGGTAAAGATCATCAAACCTCAAATCCTCCAAATCCTAACTAATATCCAATGATATGATCAAAATGTTATTAGAGAATCATTAGTTATCAGACTATGAAAAATGAAAGACTATTTCTAGTTGATATATACCAAATATCAAAAAATAGTGTATAATCTTTATAAAATAATAATATTTTGATGCCTATTAGATCCACGTATTAAATATCAAATATCATTAAATCATATGAAGAGGTCATCATTTTATGTGATGTATTTCAAAATTTTAGAATTATTGTTTTTCAAAATATGAAATAATTTTCATCTATGATCATGTGGGGTTTTGTATATCAATTAAGAGTTTATGATTCATTATATATGATTAGTATTTTCCTATTTATTTTTTCAATATAAATAATTAATCTAAATGAATATAAGAAGATGGATATTAGTAAAATATTAATCAATATATAAATTCATTACTTGATCTTTAGAGATATAGTGTAAAATTATTATTTTGGGTATTTTATATTAATGAATTTTATAATAAAGAATAATTGCCAAACTATATGAAAATTTTGTGTAACATACAATATTATGGAATATATTGACTCATGTAATATTTTCCAGAAACATACATGAGTGTTTATGGTGCACTATAGATATAATGACACTAATAATATCTTTTTTGTTTCTATGTTCCGTGATACATGATTATATAAATGAATTACTATTACTAATTCTATATGAAAAAATTTGATATTTATATAGTCTTTTCACATAAAATATAATTTTTTAGAATTATTAGTTATTCATTAGTTGGTTGATTCATTTTCTCTTATGAAACTTTCTCTATTTTGACTGAATTCCCATGTTTTCAAAATATTATTCTCAAAAATGAGTATTTATATTCTTTATCAAGAATCATTATATTACACTACTAATTATATTTATTAAAAATTATTTATATTAATAATGTATTATAGTGTTGTCATACTCATGAAATTACTCTCTTGAATTTTATGTTTCACGAGGTCAAAGAAAATATGGATAATGAAATCCAATAATATGAGGAATCATACAATAAAGATAACAATTTTGATAAAAAACTATTCTTTATAGTGGTCATATAGATTGAATCTTGTAAAAAATTGAAATTTATCAACCTAAAATATAACTTTTACTTATTTAAAAAAATTATATTTTTATATTTTAATGTAAAATTAATATGATATAATTTATATGAAGAAGAAAACTTTTCTTTTTGTAATACAATAATTTCAACATATTTTGATATTAAGTATTATATATCATCTCATACTAGACCATCCAATGGTGTGGAATAAATTTTCAATTAGGGATTCTATCATCATAAATAATTTAAAACACTAAATTCAATATCTATTAATTTATATAATATTTATATGTTTGAAAAAAGATATTGGAAGCCTATTAAATGAATAAGATTTATTGGACTCATATATTGAAATTGAAATTAAATATATAATAGAATATAATCATTCAAAAATATCTTTGATTTATGGATGAATTTAGAATGATTCCAAAAAATTCAACTCCTAACTCATCCATCCATGATAACTAAAATTATAATTCATGTTCTGATATATAGAAAATAAATTAATAATTACATACACTAGTTTTTTAATAGGAGGATTTAAAATAAATATATCATAAAATTAATGAAAAATAGGATTTATATTTTACATAGATTGTGAAACTAACCATTCTTATAAAACATACACTTAAAATTTAAAATTTACCAAAATCACAAATAAATAATGACATATTCCACCATGAAAGTAAAATTTGATGATCAGAATATGGTGATAATAAATAAATTAGATATTAAAATTTTGTAGATAACATTAGTTTAAATTACTCATGGAAGTAAATTTTAAAATAAAATTATTCAAATTTATAAAACACCCAAATATTAATTTATCTTACCTTTACCAAAAATCAATAAAAATTAAGAGAACATATATAATATCGTGATTAAATAATTTATCAATGAACTATGTTAATTTACGTCATACCAAACATAAATTTCCATTACTCAGCCTTCCGCAATCCATTTTTCTAGTCATATAACCCCATGTGTCTACGGTAATACCTTGGTTTCCTTCCTAGCACACCACAAGCGATTAATCCAAAGAGTCACTTATTAGATTAAGGATTACACCCATAGGACCACTGTCACGACCCCCTCCCACCAAATATGCCCCTCCTGAGATGACAATGGTGAAAGGGAGATAATAACCCCCGAGTGCCACCTCCAGTAGGCCCCGGGGTGGAGACTAGCACCAAGGGTATGAATTTTTCACAAAAATGGAGGCATTACCTTTTTTTTATTTAAGATCAGGAAATAGGATGAGTCAACCACCAAAATAAGAACAATGAAAAGACAAGTAAATAAACTCATACCAATCCCACATGCATGTTTAAATAGTTCTGAAACAAGGTACAAGTACAAGAAAGCTCAAAAGTACAATATCAAAAGAAACAAGAGTACAACAACTACACCAACTACAAATTTCCCAACTAGTAGGGTCCACCACAACCCTGGTAGTCCTCCTGGAAACCTAAAAGTAAACGTAGGGTGATAATACAAGTATAATTAGTAGGGAAACCTAAAGCTCTCATGCACAAGTGGGGATACATCCTAATGTCCCGTGAAAAGAACAGAAGAAACCAAAACCTATCACGGAATTCTAACCACCAAACATCACCAGCCACGCTCACCAAAACACAAATACACAGGTAGTAGTATATAAGAACCAGAGTATTGGGTACCCCACACCATTTCCTACTAGTTATCTGCTCTTCCTAACGTTGAACGTCCTGATGCTACCACACTCTTCCCGCCTGCACACACCTGGGCCTCACAACCACATATCACGCCCGCACACACCAGGGCCTCATCCCAAAGATTCTTTGGAAAAATAGTAAGACCTTACCAAAGAGTCTTGGGATAATACCACCCCAATCGAAACCTACCTACATATTCTTAGGTGTAAGGTCTCCTCAAGCCATCACAGCCTATGGGAGATGGAGTAGGAAGGTTCTAGTAACTAAGGGGAAAACACCATCTCTCATGAAATGGGAGTGTTCAGCACTACGTGCTCAAAATGGGTGTGGTGGGACAAAACCCAAATATATGTATATATATATATGTATATGTATGTATACCAAACACACATCCCAACCTATGGATTCTAAAACAGAGAAACTGAGCACATGCCTCGACACTGCTATATCGAAGCATGCATACAACAAACAATCTCATTCCCTTGTAGGTTTTCATGTTTCATCAGAATTAGATTGTTAGTTCCTTAACTACTTGGAAATTATCCACAACCAACCTTATCAATATTTTGTAAAACATACCCCTCTAATCCACAAATCAAGTTAGGAAAACACAAGCAACACAACCAAGTCCCTTCTTATTAACCAACCAACACCATTGATTATTATTCATATTCGATTACCATGTCCCACCATTTATTAACACATCCACTTTTAGTTATTATTCACAAACCATTGTTTGTTCACATTCAATCCCATCCCTGCAGCCCTGCTGCCAACCACCATAACAACAAACACACCAATACTCGTACATCATCATCCCTTGATACCATTTATCGTAGCCCTGCTGCCCATCACCAACATAGAATTCACACCAACCCATAACCTAGCCAACCACATCCCCACTTCTCACCCGATCCACAACAACCCACAAAACATGCCCTTAACATAGACCAACACCCACATGTTTATTATTTTATGTTTTTTCAACTAGGGTGATCACACAAGGGTTCCAGTTATTCATTTAACTGTCCAACTTTATGTGATTAACCAATTACCACATTCTACAACGTTTCCATCCATAAACAGTCAAAAATATAGGGCAGCATTTAATTGCGCAAGCGAAGGCCCCCAATGACTGTGATCTCCAGTAGGCATAATCCTATTCAATTCAAACATAATATCACAGGATATAAATAAAGTAACTGAATTCACAAACTTCCCATCCCCATTATATAAGCCAGTTATTATCTTCATTAAACCGGTTCAAAATTGATTCACATAAACAAGAGGATACCCACCCCACATTATGAACTATTTAGAGAGATGAAGGTAGGATCCCTACCTCCACAACTTATGATCATAATGCTCCCCCAGATCAACTTTAGATGTCGTTTATCGGTATCCGTTGCTTCTGTCGAATCCCAACAAAACCTCTTCTGGTGGATGCTAGAAAGGAAAGGCTGAAGGGAAGTCAATAGATCCAAGCTCAGATGTTCCTCCTCATTGTTATGACCCCGTAGCTGTTGACATATCATAAATCTGAGCTCGGACGAAGAAGTTATGGAAGAAAAGATTATTCGAGTCTCTTGGGAGAGCTCTGCTCAAGGGAATGGGGAGGAGAGGAGTGATTTGGAAAGGAGGAGGGGACCTCTCCTTTTATAGGCAAGAAAAACAAAATTACATGGCATGTACATCCTACTACACAGCGTGCACTCAGCCATTTCACATGGTCACCACATGGCTTCCCACACGACCTTCAACGCGGAACACAACCATTGACTGGTCAACACATTGCTTGAGAGTAATGTGTACGCAGTGAGGGACTACACGGTGTGCAGTATGGGATACACGGAGTGTACCCATTTATTTCACTTGGCAAGGACACTGCTCCAACACGGTTCATGACCATTGACTGGTCAACACACGATTTGAGGGCAACGTGTATGCAGGGAGGGACTACACGGCGTGTAGTATGAGATACATGGTGTGTACCCATTTATTTCACACAGAAAGGACATGGACTTCAACACGGGGTATACTAGGTGAGGGGGTACACGGCGTGTACTCACACTACACGACGAGTAGTTTGAAAAAAATTCTGAAAAGTGTGGGAAAAGTCCATTTTACCCTCCAGAACACTTCATGACCTTCTTTTTGACAATGGAATGGGCCAGAGAGGTCCGGGACATTACATTAGATACCTCTTAAAACATTCGCGTCCCCAAGAATTCAAAATCCAACCTAGAAGAACCCAACAAGATACCTCTTAGGGATCACGTTATAATAGGAACCCATCCAACAACCCAAATCATATGTGTTAGGAATTCCTTCTCCTATGTAGAGATATTATCCGCTTTAGGTGGAACATAATCACCTGCACGGGTTTAATCATATCCTCATTAATTCGTCTCGATTAAGAATTGGGTCTTCCCACTTCCATAAATTAGGTTTTTTTAACTTGCACTACCCCCAACACCACACAACCAACACGCTACCCGAACACGTGATTTGGGGAAATTCCTTCTCCTATGTCGACATATTATACCTTTTAGGCAGCACTGACTCGCCCGAACTAGTTCAACCACATCCACATTAATGCGTCTCGATTAAGGATCAGGTTTTTCCCTTTCCCCGTGCATCAGGACATTCTACACACTTCTTGGGAACAAGGAACAAAAAGTCTCACAACGGAGAAGCCAAGCATTCCATATATCAAAAGTACAGAGTTTAACATCAAAACAAAGCTCAGAAGAACAAACCAAAACAAAATTCAAAACAACTCTAGGTACTGAGTAGGTATCTGAGCCTCCCGCACCCAAGTGCTCTCCTTGAGGCCGCCATGCCTCCACAACACACGAACCATGAGAATGGTTCGTCCACGGAGCACCTTCACTTTACGATCCTCGATTCTAACTGGTCGTTCCTCGAAGGTCCCGTCATCTCCCATATCTATCTTTCCCTAGTCGATAATGTGAGATTCATCGTGCAAGTACCGACGAAGCTGGGAGAAATGGAAGACGTCATGAACCTTCTCTAACTAAGCTGGTAGGGATAGCTGATATGCCACCTCCCCGACTCACCTTAGCACCTCAAAAGGTCTAATAAACCTAGGGGAGAGCTTAATTAATTTCCCAAAACTCTATTTCCCCCGACGAGGGGAAACCTTCAAGGACACACAATCTCCCACCTCGAACTCCAATGGCCTCCTATGACAATCATCATATGACTTTTGTCGGTCCTGAGCCGCTTTCATCCTCTCACGCACAAGCTGGACTTTCTCTATGGTGCTCTGTACTACCTCTGGCCCAAGATCACCTGCCTCACCAACCTCTACCTAGCAAATGGGTGAATGAAATGGTCTTCCATACAAAGTCTCAAACTGTTCCATGCCAATAATAGAGTGGAAGCTGTTGTTGTAGGAAAACTCTACTAAAGGAAAGTGTCATACCCATGACCCTCCGAATCCAGAACGCAAGCTCGCAGCATGTCCTACAACATGTGGATAGTCCGCTCTGTCTGCCCATCGGTCTGGGGTTGGAAAGCAGTGCTAAGGCATAGCTGGGTGCCAGAAGCATGTTGTAACCCCCTCCAGATTCTTGAGGTAAACCGAGTATCCCGATCTGAGATGATAGTCTTCAGAACTCCATGAAACCGCACCACCTAGACTGTGTACCTCCATGATACGGTACTCACCGGGCCTAACTCCTTAATTGCTAAAAAGTGAGCTGATTTAATCAGTTGATCCACCACTACCCAGATAACATCATAACCACCCTGATCTCTGGGGAGTCCTGCGATGAAGTCCATTGAGATGTCATCCCATTTCCACTCAGGAACATCTAAAGGATGCAACAAACCATTGGGAACACAGTGTTCATCCTTCACTTGCTGACACACTAGGCACATAGCCACAAACTCTACCACTTCCCATTTCCCCCCGGGCCACCAAAACTATTTCCTTAGGCCTTGGTACATTTTTGAAACTCCAGGATGTACCGCCAAGACTGAGCTATGGAACTCACGAATAACTCCCTCACGCATCGCCTCTGGAAAAAACATCCTTCCATGAAAAAAAATCCGATGTCGGCTATCCTCTGACCATCCTTCTGGAGTGTTTCCCGGATCGATACGATCCCACATTACATCTGCCTCAGAGTCTCCCCATTGAGACTCTTCCACCTGGTTCAATAAAGATGACTATACCATCATATGAAACTAACATCATCTAACACCCTCTACCCATGCATCCAAGTGAAAGGCATCCAACTCTCCCATCGCCCACCAAGCATCAGCGGATTTCCGATCCACTTCCTTATGTGACTTCCTGCTCAGGGAATCAACCACAATGTTGCCCTTACATTCAGTGTAATAGATCTCAAAGTCATAGTCATGGAGAAACTTGACCCATCTCCACTGCTGTAAGTTCAAGTCATGCTAGGAGAAGATATAAAATAAGCTATTGTGATCTTAGAATACCACAAAGAGCTACCCAAAGAGATAATGATGAAAAAATTTCAATGAGAACACTACTACTACAAGAACTAGATCATGGGTCGCATTGTTATGCTCATGCGGGACAACTTCCTAGACCCATAACAGATCAAAACCTTCTTCTGCATCAGTACGCACACCAAGACAAGGCCAGAAGAATCACAGAACACCTTGTAGAACAAACCTTCCTCTGGAAACATGAGTATGGGAGCACTGGCCAACTTCTCTTTCAGGTAGTCGAAAGCTTTCTGGCACTGCTCGCCCTATTATAAGACCTGGTTCTTCCTAGTCATAGTCATCAATGGATAAGCAACTCGAGAGAAGTCTGAAACGAACCTATGATAGTAAATTGCCAACCCCAGGAAACTATGAACTTCTGCCACCCTCTTGGGTTCCGCCCAAGAAACAACTGCCTCCACCTTCGACGGGTCCACTGACACTCTGTGCTGAGACACTACGTGCCCAAGGATGTGTACTTCTTATGTCAATAACTTACACTTCGTCAATTTCCCATAATGCTGGTGGTGTCGAAGGACTTCAAGACTTCCCTGAGATGCTCAACGTGGTCCTCCTATGATCTTGAGTAGATCAGTATGTCATCAACAAACACAATGAAAAACTGGTCCAGAAACACTCATAAGACAAGGTTCATAAGTCCCATAAACACAACCAGTGCATTTGTAACTCCAAACAGCATCACTATAAACTTGAAGTGTCCATACCTACACCTGAAATCCCTCTTTGAGATGTCATTGTCCTTTACCCTTAGCTGATGATATCCAGATCATAGGTGGATCTTAGAAAACCAACCTACTCCCCTCAACTGGTCGAAGATATCATCTATCCTTGGAAGGGGGTAACGGTTCTTGACTGTTACCTGATTCAACCTCGGATAGTCTATGCATAGCTTGAGACCGCCATCTGCCTTCTTCACGAATAAAACTGGAGCACCCCAAGGAGGCACATTGGGTTGAATAAAATCATTCTCCATTAGATCGTCAATATGAATACGCAACTCCCACAACTCCGAAGGTGCCATCCGATAAGGGGCCATATAAATCGAACATGCACTAGGCTGTAAGTATATCCCGAACTCAACGTCATGTCGGGGGGGGGGGGGGGTAGAGTCACATCCACCTCGGGAAAAACATCTAGGAACTCCCCAACAACCACTGGGACATCCATTATCTCTGTATCAGAGGGATCCACTTATAACTAACCTAACAAGGAAAGGAGAGGCTTCACATGTCGGCTTCCCACCAGATAGCTGCTCTTGCCAACAAAAGATACATGTTGTTGATCGACGACGGAGAACAAAACCCTTATTTGGAAGAAATCGATAATAGCACTAACAGAAAACAACCATTCGATGCCTAGGAAGACATCGTATGGCTACATCTGTAACAAAATAAAGTTCCCACTAGATCGATGTGGTCCCAACGTCAGCCCACATCCCCGACAAACAAAATATATGCAGGTATGGCCTCCAACTGGTGTACTCAGCACTAGGGGTATGGAATGTCTCTCTACGTCTAGACCCAAAGCATGGGCTAGACCAGGTGCATCAAAGGATTGTGAAGCTCTCGATCGAAAAATACAGACACGAGAGTGCTGAACAAACAAATCGTACCTCGCACCACCTCTGGTCCTGCTGGAGCTGTCAACTCTGCTGCATGCAACTGTCAATGCCCAGCTCCTATGCCTCCCTGATGTCGACCACATCCCTGACCACACCCTAGTCGAGTTCCCTAAGGATCACCCTCAGGTCAGCCTCCTCCTGCATAGTCTGCCCTCGGAGGAGCAAGGTCCTATTGCTGCTGGAAGGGCCTCACCAGCAACTGGTGCTGCTGAGGTGGGCGCTGAACCTGCCCACCTCCACCGTGTTGAGCTCGGGTCGGGCACCGACTCGGAATGTGCCTGAAACCTCCACAAGAGAATCTCTTCAGTCCTGGGCTCATGAAAAAGGGATGAGGAATCGAAGATATGAACTGGAACTGCTGAGGCCTGCTCCCAACTAGCATGATCCTGGAAGGTCCTATCACAGGAGACCTACTGCTGACTGCCTTCCCCTTCGACGGACCCGGTGGAATCACCTCTCATGGTGCACCTCCCTGTGAGTGAATCCTCTCTACAACCTCTACCTTCTTCTATTTTTCCAAGAATTTTGGAAGATTGAAGGGGGTGACAGCATACTGGAGCGAAGGACGAAGTTCCTCCTCTAAACATCTTGCCTAAGACTCCTCATCCAGAAAGAGATCCGGAGCAATGTGTAGGAGATCCTTGAACATGATCCCCAAATCTCGTACTGACATACTACCCTAATTAATGGAGAGTAACTCCGACCGCTTCTATGCCATGATCATGGAAGAAATGAATTCCTCTCGGAATTCCTTCTCAACGTCAGCCCACCGAACCTCTGTCTCTACCCTCTCTCTGAGGTAGAGTGTCCACCACGGATGCGCCGCACCTCTTAGCTAACTGACTGCTAGGAGAAACCAGTAATCCCTCGGAGCATGGATCAAAGTAAAATGGATCCCTATCTCCTCAAGCCACCCCTCCATCTCCATATGCCATGTATTACCCTTGTACATTTTGAGGGTTTATCGCTGGAAATAACAGAGAGTCTTCCTCCACTAGTTATCTTCCTCCTCTCAGTCAATCCTCAACTGATCGACCACCTGAATCTGCTGTGTCTCGGCTGTCTGAGCCACCCAGGGACGACATCCAGGTGCCATAGCTCTATGGTAAAAAAAGATCGCCTAAGCCCAAGTAATAAAGAGTTTATCAAGGTTTTATTTTATCATTTTATTCAATTTCATTCTGAGAACACCCAAATCAAGTAAAACAAAATCATGATGATGCATGTACCTTCCCTAGGGTCTCTACCCTGCAACCAATGTATTCTCACTTGGTCATTAGGTAGGCTCAGAGTCCTTGCATCAGATCATGGGGGGCCCTAAAATCTCGTGTCCTAGCCGGTCTTCCCTGGCCTATGTCACACACCAAGATTAGCCAACACTGTCTCCCTACCATCCCATGCAATCCTCACTGTGCCAAACTCCAGACTCTATCCTGTCTCTAAACCATCCCTCTGATACCATTCTGTCACGACCCCCTCCCACCAATGATGCCCCTCCTGAGCTAGAAATGGTTAAAGGGAGATAATGACCCCCCGAGTCCCACCTCCAGTAGGCCCCAGGGCAGTGACTAGCACCAAGGGTATGAGTTTTTTCAAAAAAATGGGAGGCATTACCCTTTTATTTATTTATGATCAGGAAATAGGATGAGTCAACCACCAAAAGAAGAATAAGGAAAAGACAGGTAAATAAACCCAAACTAATCCCACATGCATGTTTAAATAGTTCTGAAACAAGGTACAAGTACATGAAATTTCAAAAGTACAATACCAAAAGAAAAAAGAGTACAACAACTACAACAACTCCAACTGTCCTGACTAGTAGGGTCCCACACGACCCTGGTAGTCCTCCTGGAAACCTGAAAGTAAAAGTAGGGTGAGCATACAAGTATACTCAATAGTGAATCCTAAAGCTCTCATGCATTAGTGGGGAGATATCCTAATGTCCTGTGAAAACAACAGAAGAAACAAAAACCTATCAAGGAATTATAACCACCCAACCTCACCAGCCACGCTCAACAAAACACAAATCAACAGGTAGTAGTATATAAGAACAAGAGTATTTGGTACCCCGTACCATTTTCCACTAGTTAGCTGCTCATCCTGACGATGAATGTACTTACGCTACCACACTCTTCCCACCCGCACACACCTAGTCCTCAAAACCACATATTCGGCCCGCACACATCTGGGCCTCACAAACACATATCTCACCCGCACACACCTGGGCATCATCCCGAAGATTCTTGGGAAATATAATAAAACCTGCCCGAAGAGTCTTGGGATAATACAACCCCAATAGAAACCTACCTGAAGAGTCTTTGCTGTAAGGTCGCCTCAAGCTATCACAACCTATTGAAGAAGAAGAAATAATGAGCTAGTAACTTAGGGGAAAACACCATCTCCCATGAAATGGGAGTGTTCGGCACTATGTTCCGAACATGTGTGTGGTGCGACAAAACAAAAAGTTACAGATATATATATATATATATATGTATATATATATATATATGTATATGTATACCAAACACACAACTCAACCTATGGCTTCTAAAATTGAGAAACTGAGCACGTGCCTCAGCAATGTTATATCGAAGCATGAATACAACAATCAATCTCATCCCCATTTAGGTTTTCTTATTTCGGAAGAATTTGTTTATTGGTTCCTTAACTACTGGGCTATTATCCACAACCAACCATATCAATCGTTCGTAAAACATATCTCCACTATCCATAAATCAAGTTAGGAAAATACAAAAAACACAACCAAGTCCCTTTTTATTAACCAACCAGCCCCATTGATTATTATTCCCGTTCCATTACCATGTCCCAACATTTATTAACTCTTCCACTTTTATTTATTATTCTCATCCCAAAGTTTGTTCACATTCAAACCCATCATTGCAGCCCCACTACCAACCAAAATAACAACAAACCCACAGAAACCCATACATCATCATCCCTTGATACCATTAATCATAGTCACGCTGCCCATCACCAACATAGCATTCACACCAACCCACAACCAATCCAACTGCAGCCCCACTACTCACCCGATCCACAACACCCCACAAAAAACACCCTTCACATAAAACAACACCTAGATGTTTATTATTTCAGTTTTGTTCAACTGGGGTGATCACACAAGGGTTCCAGTTATTCATTTAATAAGACAACTTTATGTGATTAACCAATTCCCACATTCCAAAAATTTTCCATCCATAAATAGTCTTGAAAGATAGGGCATCATTTAATTGCGCATGTAAAGGCCCCCAACGTTCGTGATTTTCAGTAGGCATAATCCTATTCAATTCCCAACATAATATCACAGGATATAAATAATGTAACTGCATTCACAAACTTCCCATCCTCGTTATATAATCCACTTATTATCTTCATTAAACCGGTTCAAAAGTGATTCACATAAACAAGAGGAAACCCACCCCAAATGATGCACAATTTAAAGAGCCGAAGGTAGGATCCCTACCTACAAAGGTTCTGAACACAATGCTTCCCCAGATCAACATTAGAAGACATTCATCAGTGTCTGTTGCTTCTGTTGAATCCCTGAAAAACATACTAGGGTGGAAGCTGGAAAGGAAAGGCCAAAGGTAAGACAAAAAATCCATGCTCAGATGCTCCGCCTCTTTTTTACAATCCTGTGGATGTTGATGGATCGTAAATCGGAGCACAGACGAAGAAGTTATGGAAGGAAAGAGCTTTCGAGTCTCTTGGTAGAGCTCTGCTCGAGGGAATGGGGAGGAGAGGAGTTATTAGGAAAAGATTATTGGACCCCTCCTTTTATAGGCGAGAAAAACAAAAGTACACGGCATGTACTTCCTAGTAAATGGAATGTACTCGGCCATTTCAAACGGTCACCACGCGGCTTCCAACATGGCCTTCAACGCAGAACTTGGTCGTTGACTGGTCAACACACAGTTTGAGGGTAACACATACGCGGGGAAGGACTGCACGATGTGTAGTATGGGATACAGGATGTTTACCCATTTATTTCACTAGGTAAGGACACAACTCCAACACGGTACACAGCCATTGACTGGTCAACACACAGTTTGAGGGTAACGCGTACACAGGGAGGGACTACACGGAGTGTAGTATGGAATACATTGCATGTACCGACTTATTTCACACGGCAAGGACACTGCCTTCAACATGGGGTATACCCGGCAAGGGGTTACGTGGCGTGCACTCAAACTACACGGTGTGTAGTTTCAAAAAAAATTCTAAAAAGTACGGGAAAAGTCTATTTTACCCTGCAGAACACTTCATAACCTTTTTTTTACAATGGAATGGGCCGGAGAGGTCCATGACATTACAATCAAACTTGTTTTTCATTATGTTCATACTCTCTCACACAAACACCCTTGGAAACAACCAAGTGTTTAACCTATCCTAATCACTAATCCATTCCATGCATGCTTAACAATAGGGTTATAATTAGCTAGACTCCTAAAAAATGGTGCACCATTTCATCATGGGTAGTAAAATCTATCCTCTTTAGTCTCAATTTTCTAGGAGAGTTACACTATCCACCATATTAAAGCATAATTCCCTCATTATGGTCCCTAAACCAAAAACATAGGCAATTCCTTTTCAGTTATGAGTGGGTATTGGATTTGATACCATTTTTCATGGCCCAATATTTCCCGATTCATGAACCTAGATATCTAACGCCATGCGACTCAATTAATATCATGTATGCTTTCCTAGTACACCACAAAGGATTACACAATAGGGTGCCTTATCAGAGAAATCATTATACCCACAGGCCGACCGATGATCTTTTAGAATATTTTTTCTTCCCTCACACATACCTTGGGAATATTTCTTCAAGGTAACCCATCCAAATCACTACACTCGGCCAAGAATTATTAAATATGGAGATCTAATCAGGCAGCCTCTCGAAAATAATGGCTTACTTTATGACCATGGATAATAATATTTAGCCTTTTATGTTTCACATATTTAGTGGTGTTACCAAATTAATAATTAAAGAAATATTATAATTCAAAATAACATGACCATTATTATATTAATACATATTTCAGATAGTGAATAAAAATAGTAAACAAGTATGGATACCAATATCTTTATGTTCAAAAATATTTAAATCCAAACAAATCAAAAGTAATAAAATCATGCATCACTAATTTATACTAATATGTAGTCTTTTACCCAAATGATTCATAGTCAAACATGAACAACCATATGGTATGTATCTTCCTAAATAAATTCAACTTATACTATAACTTAAATGCAAGACTGGGCTTAAACAAATAGTGATATTCTATTAAATATTAACATGACTGTTGGAATAATAACATGAACATTTGGAATACTATTCTTCCCATTAGAAAAATAACCTCACCCATGAAATTATAAATATAATAAACGTATATCATATTTAATATATTATATATTAATAACATGTGATATGTAAATAAATTTTTAAAAATTATAAATTAATTGATGGCATTTTTGTGAAATGATAATCTTTATTAGAAATTGGTTTTAAATATAATGAGTTAAAAGAAAAATAATTTTCATAAAATATATTCATAAATTTATATTTTGTATAATTTTATTTATAATTATAGTATAAAATGATGAGACCATACATAATTTATTAATGTGTCGTAAAATCAATATTAATTTTAAGATAAATTTTTTTTAACATAAATGATGATTAAAAAAAATAAATTATCATATTTATAACATTAATTCTACAATATGGGGATCATTTTTGAATTCCACATGTCCAAAATTTGTATAGTGTATTTTTTGTATTTTTTTTGAAAATTTTTGATTCTTTTTTAATAGTGAAATAAGACATTTAACTATTTTTAACATTATTACTAAATATATGAATTATTGAGTCTTGGATGATGTCTATATGAGGTAATAACCGATTAAATTGTTCATAAATTATCTAACTATAGTATGTTTTTAAATGAATCAACACTAAGGATAGTATTCAGGTAAAATAATAATAAAATGATTAAAATAATCAAAACACCCCTCTCCTCTCCCCAGGAATACCACCCATAACCAACCCTTGTCGTCACACCTTATAAGACCTGAATACTATCAAAATCCATACCAATTACCTTCAAAAGATTATTCCCCTCATCTATGACCTGATGTTGTTTACAAATGACAAAATTCTAGTTTCTTAAGGAGGTTCAAATGAAGATAATATTCACGAGGTCAAATCTACCTTCATTCTATTTTAATTATTTATCTTATCCTAAAATCTCTTTTCCAAAGTGGTATAGTAAATAAATTATTTTACATATATTAGATTTACTTTTTTTGAATTTATTATCGATCACCAATTACCCTCTCCTCTCCCTTAATTTTGAAATTGAAAATAATGACTGTGATGTGTCGATTCAAAATCTTCGTGGATGAAAAGTATCCCTTTTCCATTACCACATTAAATGTTGGTGATAAAACAATTAATATGGATAAATTTAAATTAAATAAAAATATTATATGTTATTTCATTTTTGGGAACCGATATATATAATATTAAATAAAATGACATCGATTTGTGATTTTCCTAAAAACTGCAAAAAAAATTCGACATTTTAATCAACATTTTATCTAATAAATCAACATCCTAGAATATAAGAAATCATATATGAGACCATTTAATATTTTGTATGGTCATAAATACTTAATAATTTCACATCTAAAGAAGTTATTTCCAATTTAAAAAATCATATATTTTAGACTCAAGGGAGATGACTATAAAACCATGGAAAAAACACTGTCCGAATAACAAAATTAAACAATATAGCACAAACAAATTTCCATAAAAGATCTATATTAAAATATAATAAATAAAATAAATAAATAATATTTCATGAACTACATAATTCATGAATCAAATTGGATTATTCCGGAAATTAAGTAGGAGTTATGAACACCTTCGTACATAAGTTAGGGTTTTCTCATCTCAGTCCAACTTATGTGAGATATATTCCTCATTCAACCCTTGTTTATTTATATGTGGAGTTAATAATTACATATAATATGTAACATCAGGAACCTATTTATCTTAATGGAATTATAATTTTCATTTTATGATTAGTAATTTAATGGGGAATACGGTTTGGTTGTTTATAAAGTGACAAGGGAATTCATAAACCAATTCTCATTCTTTAGTTTAAAAATATAGTCTATTGATTATGTTAGGATATGATTATGTTTGGAATGAAAATTTATTATATTATGTTGTATTTTGTATTTTTATGTGTATTTATAGCTTATCCACATTATCCAATCAATTGGATATCACTGAAACATTAAAATAAAAATACTCTATTAAATGAATTTTTTCAAACAATAAATGGAATAATTTAACATATAATGCATGGGCATATATTCCCATATTCATGAACCTATAATTTATTGATTATTAAATTTTAAATTGATAATGTTATTTTAAAATAAAATGTCTTATTTCATACTTCTGTAAATTTTTAAATAAATGATTCTAAACTAAAGTGATATTTCTCTCAAGAATTTCTCAATGATTTTAGTATAGTATTTTCATCTATGTAAACAACCATTGTTGGATATTATTATTAATTGATTTTTATCTACTATAATACCATTTTTCATAATTTATTGAATTTTTTATGATCAGTTTGATTATATATGTTCCATTTTGAAACCACTAATCATATTATATTTAATATTTTTTTATTATGTTTATTGTTTGGGGAATGTTATTTTATTTTCATATGCATGTTTCAATTTAAATTTATTTGTTGATTATATTTCTACCCATTCATATACGAAATGTATTAGACTTTGTATGTGATAAGAGGGGTCTGCTATATCCCCTCGATGAATCGGTTTGTCTAATGAGAAATAATAGTTCGGGTATTAGATTATGTATTACCCTATTATGTTTGATGTCTTGGTTGAATTATTCATAGTATGTTTTTAATTTCCATTATTATTAATTCAAACATTATGAGATTAGTTATTGATAATCCACGTGATTATTCATATAATGACCCTTACTTTACGTGAATTATTATTGCTTGAAAATTTATGTACACTTATTAAAACATATATTAAAACCATGAATGGACCGTATAGGTATAGTGTCTTTAGAAACTGGGAAATATAAACAACGGGTTCATAAATCATCTATACTGTCTCGCTTTTATTTTATCATATCTATAGTCCCTTTAGGAATATATTACTTAATAACTTTCTTCCTAACCTGGGGAAAAGAAAATATAAAAAAGGGTGAGCTAAAATGCGCAGTAAGGGTAAATAAAAGAAATATCAATAACATCATATCATATTCAAAAGAACAAATCATTTTAGGAATCATAACCTGCAAAAGAGATCATAATTTCATAACATGGTATAAATCATAGTAGTGAAACGTAATCCCAATAATCATAACATAAAATATGAAAATTTTTTCATACACATATAATCATAGAAAATAATACCTTAGTAGTCCAGACTCATTTCCATGACTATCTTAGCAGACAATGTCCATTTTTGAACAGAGTTCACTCCTCGTTTCAGTCCTGTATCACTGAACCAGATTAACCTGTTGTTCCAACCATGTCTATCTCATGAGATATAAATATTTACCCAATTAATTTGAGGGAGATATAGGTCATATCCATCAAATAATGAAAACATTCTTATGTGTTCCAAAAAATATAAATCATAGCATAACCCATGTAATAAAAATGGGATTCTTAAACATCATGCAATCATAACATAATCCATATAAGATAAAAGGACATAATAAAATTAATTCCATCATAACATAATCAAATAAATGTAAAAATAGGGATATAAATAGAACCCTATATTATCTTAGATGGAAATTAATTTTGATAAAACACTTGAACTCTATTCCTGAGGAAAATATCCTTTCAACTTCAAAAAAACATTTTACTTTCTTAACATGTCATAAAATTTTAAACTAAAAGAAGTTGATTAAAAATAAAATTGAAAACATGTAAAGCAAGCTTCATGGAAATAATATTCTATGAAATCATAAAAATCCATTCATGTCGTATAAGTTAAAAAAACATTCTTCTCGTACTTTGGTTGGAAAAGCCAAAAAGTACCTCGTACTAAAAACGACAAAATATTCCATTCATATCTTTTACTAAAAACTCACCATTGAGTAATATTGGATTTAAATAATTGTAGGAGGATATAAATAATATTAAATATTTATGAAACATGTATGTGGATGATTAATATGCTCCAGTAATTACCGATGTATAAATAATCTTGGATAAAAATTGACATTGCGAGATTTTCCCTTACTTTAGGTCGGATTTGCTTCGTACATTTCCAAAAATTCTGTATAATGATTTAAATAATGTTATTGACTTATTCCACTATCTTATTCGTTGTTATGATATCATATATGGTCATATTATTAGCTTCAAAATAGTAATATTTTATTGCTATTTGTTATTCTGGTGTATATTGCTTTTTGTTCTTATGCATGTTTTGTCAAATAAATTCTTATTCTTATTTTTAGGATATAGATACCTAATTTAGAAAATTTTATTAGTGTAATATATATCATATTTATTTATTCAATTAATTTATATAATCATTGTTCATTTAAGATCATGTAGAATGAGTCGCATCACATCATGGAGACGGTAGGCCGTATGTATGCACGAGAGATGATATCATTCCCCTGATCGTGGAATTTTATTGAAGTGTATGTATACAATTTCATAATCAATATAACTTTAAAATAATCATATATAGTTATTATTTACACCATTATACCCATCCAAGTAATGTGGTGGTGGAAAACAGATTACACCACGTCGTGGAGACGGTATTCCGTACGTACGCACGCGCAATGATTTCGTTTTCCATAGAATGGATAGAAGGTGAAATAAGGTTGTTTCATATTTATAATAAAATATAATTATATGAGTGATACTGATGTTATTATTTCAAAATTAAACAACTAAATAAGAGGAAGTAGAAGAAGAAATAAAGTTGAACGAATCGGTAACGGACATTACCTCTTCTTTGAAGCGCGTCTTCTTAACCTTCTCTTAGGGCACTAAAGATGGTCTTTAAAGAATAACAAGACCTTTAGGATGTTTCTAGGGAAGTGGAGAAGATATATTTTTCAGCGTTTTTCGGATCTTGAAGGCTCAAAGTGGTGTGAGGAAGAGAGGGAGGAGGTTCCCCTTTTATAAGGGAGGAGAGGGGCACTTTAGAAAAAACTAAAAATATTATTTTATAATAAGGTCATATTCGGTTGTTAATAGCTTCAAACTGATTTATTTCGAAACTAAAATGGGTAAGGGTCGAAATCCTCTAAAACACTATATTTTAGACAAGTTTAGGTTACTATTTTAACCTTATCATTTAGATTTAACTCTAAGCTAAATAATTTAACTTTTACCTTGCCTTCTGGTTTTCTTACACTATATGGTTAATAAACTTACTATAACAAGAAAAACGAACCCCAAGTGGTTCATTATTAATATATATAACCTTATCTAAGTCATTTTACTGAAACATAGATTTTTAGGAATAAAATAACAATTAAAAATAATTTTTTGTTTAAAACAATTTTATGTCAATTTTGACACTATTTGGTAATTTTTTTATGTGAAAATCATAACATAATTATTAGTTAGAAAAAAGATAATTGAATAAATAATAATGTGTCATATTAACCTATAAAAGTATTATATTTCATGAAAAGTCTCAAATTGCATTTATTTTTGTATTTATAATTTCAATCATGTTAATATTTCCTTAATAAGGTAATTACTGCATCATCATTATGTCATAAATAAGTTAAAATATTTAATGTTTAAAAATTATAAATAAAATACCATTATGTTGGAAATATTTTTATATTTCTAATGAATATTGATAATCTAATTTATCTTATTTATTTCCCTGTATTAAAAATGTTTTAGTTATTAAACATTGATTTTAACTATTTTAATTCCTCTTTAAATAATATAATATTAAATGTCCTAATCCAATCCAAGTGGACCTAAATGGTCATATTTTATTCCTAAGGATTCTTTTTGTCGAATTAATCTTATCCAATAGTATTATGACATGTTTTAGGGTAATAATAATACCATTTTTACCCCCTAATTACCCTCTTTACTTTTAACCGTGTTAAATAAATGTAAAAAATTTCTATTCACCAAAAATTATTTTTATCTTATTGAACCACATTTTACTCCTTGATGTTAAACTTGTCTCTTGGATTTTCGAAATTCCACTCACAGAAGCTGTAAAATTATGTTTTATGTAAATTTTTATACTCTCATATGAGATGGGTAAAAGACGGTGAAAAGTACAATATAATTTTTATATATCTAAAATTATAATAAAATGACTCCAATGAATTACATTGAACATATATAGGTATTATGTATCAATTTTTACCTAAAAGAAATTTAAATAAAATAAATAAATATATATAAAAAAGTTGGGTTTTAAATAGTAACCAGTATTTTCACTATTCATCAAAAATTAAATGTTTTCAGAAAAATACCAAAAAATCACCCTAGGCTAACTTCGATATTACGAATCCAAAACTGAGGTCCATTTTGAATGATAAAATTAATAAAATTTAAAAAATTGGGTATTACTATTCATAACGAATAGTTTAAATAATATTTTAATAGCATATCGTTGTTCTGTGAAACTCGGTATTGCGTACAACGCACGATATCGAGGAAGGTCATGATTCCGTGTAAATCAAGCCAATATAGTGTTGTGTGTAGTGAAATATTCCTTTGATGATAACATAAAAACAAAATATCTATCATTAAAATCTCGGGTGTTACATTCTACCACCCTTAAAATGAATTTCGCCCTCAAAATTCGTCACTTTGTTACAAATAGATGAGGATACCTATCCCCCGTCATATCCTCAAGCTCCCATATAGCTTATTCTAATTGGTGGTTCCTCCATAAAACTTTCACCAAGTGAGTGGTCTTGTTGTGTATGACTTTTTTGCTACGATCCAAAATCTCTATTGTCCATTCTTCATAAGAAAGATCTTGCTCCAGCGGTACAACTTCAAAGCTGAGTACATGTGAAGGATCGGGCATGTATTTTATCAGGAGAGATACATGGAACACATCGTGAACTGGAGAGATATTCGGTGGAAGCACCAATCGGTATGATACCTTCCCAACATGATCCAGTATTTCTAAAGGACCAATATACCTAGGGCTCAACTTTTCTTCTTTCCAAATCTCATTACTCTCTTACAAGGAGATATTAGTAAGAACACTTTATCACCCACTTCAAACTCTATGTCTTTTCTTCGGTTGTTGGCATAACTTTTTTGTCGATTTTGAGCTGCTCTTATGTGTTTTTGAATTGATCTGGCCTTTTTCTACCATCTAATCAACAAGATCAGGTCCTAATAGCTTTTTTTCCCAAACTTCATCTCAGCATGTTGGAGTCCGGCATTTCTTTCCATATAGAGCTTTATAAGGATCCATCTAAATACTGTAGTGAAAGCTATAATTAAATGAATATTCCACCAAAGGTAGGTGTTGATCCCAATCACCGTTTAAATAAATAGAGAAAGCACTTAACATATCTTCTAGAGATTGAATTGTCCTATCAGACTGACCATTTCTCTGAGGATGATAAGCAGTGCTGAAACTCAACTTTGTATCCAGAGTATGCTGAAGGCTATGCCAAAACATTGTGGTAAACCTTGGATCCCAATCAGATATAATGGAAAGTGGTACTCCATGCACTCTTACCACTTCATTCACATATATCCTGGCAAGGTGATCAAGAGAGAAATCCTCGAAAATAGCAATGAAGTACACCGACTTTGTAAGACCATCTACTGTGACCCAGATAACATTATTGCATTTGGATGTTTTAGGAAGTCCGGTGACAAAGTCTATAGTGATGTTTTCCCATTTCCATTCGGTTATTGGTAATATTTGTAACATCCTGTCAGACTTCTGTCTCTCATATTTAACTTGCAGACAAACCAAGCATCGAAAGACATATTCAGCAACATATCTTTTCATGCCATCCCACCCTATGTTCACTTTCATATCCCTATACATCTTCGTTCTTCCAAGATGAATAGATAATGAAGAACTATGAGCCTCATCCAACAGCTCCTTCCTTAATTTTGGGATGAGAGGAACAAAAACCCGATTCTTGAACCTTATTATCACATCATAATCAAGGTTGAATTTAGGAACATTTATAACCTTCTTTTGAAACTCTACATATTCTTTTTGTTCCTCTTTAATCATTACATGTATAAATGGTTGAACATTAATTTGAGAAAGATAATATTTTTCCCCTTCCATTATAATTCCAAGATCCATACTTTTCAAATCCATAAATATTGGAACTTTTGTGATCCAAATCATGGATAATCTAGCATGGACTTGTCGACTTAATGCATCTTCCACCATGTTTTCTTTCATAGGGTGATAATAAATTAAGAAATCATAATCGTTAATCAGCTCCAACCATCCTCTTTGGTGCATATTCAGCTCCTTTTGTGTGAAAATATACTTTAAACTTTTATGATCAGTATAAATATCACACCTTTCACCATAAAGATAATGCCTCCATATTTCTAATGCAAATATTACCGTAGATAACTCCAAATCATGAGTTGGGTAATTTTGCTCGTGGATTTTCAACTGTCGTGAGGCATAAGCTATCACCATAACATTTTTCATGAGAACACAAACCAATCCCATCTTTGATGCATCACTGTAGATCACAAATCTTTCTCCACTACAAGGAAGTGTGAGTACAGTTGCATTGGATAACCTTATTTTTAACTCCATGAAATTATGTCCACACTCCTCTATCCAAACGAACTTCACTGCTTTTTGAGTTAACCTGGGGAGTGGATTAGATAATCATGAAAAATATTTCACAAAATGTCGATAATATCCATCCAATCCAAGAAAACTTTGGATCTCAGTTACTATTGTTGGTCTCGACCATCTTTCGATAACCTCTATTTTTGCTAGATCCACAAATATCCCCTCTTTTGAGATTATGTGACCCAAAATGCAACTTTTTAAGCCAAAATTCACGCTTGGTAAATTTGGCATAAAGTGTAACACCCCAGGTAAATAAAGAGTATGAAATTTTCACATTTATCCATATTTGTGAATAAAATATTAACATGACTTTAAAGTGGACGATATGCTCGATGACATACCCAACACGCAACAACGAGTATCTTGGGAATCTTACGTTGCACTCTATTAATAAAATAATATTATTTTAAATAGTAGTTAATGCCTGGTCGTTGTAATGGCGGGAATGAACAGAACTAACTAAAAAATGATTATATATGTTTTACAAATATTTTTACTTTTTTCAATAAATGTTAGAGGATTAAAAATGCAAATGAATCCAATTTTAAGCGTAAACATTCTAATATTCTTTAAAAGGTCGATTAACTGCCCTTTGATGGAGAACTTCTTTTAAATCCACTTTTTTGACAATTTTATGTTTTATATTTTACAAAATAAAATTCTTCTTTAGAATCTATACATCAAAATTTATTTTGTGTAAATTTTTGGTATCATTCCGATAAAGTTCATTTTCTAACGAATAGTGAAAAAATGTTGTATTTTAATTCAAAACCTCTTTTTAATCTAACTTATTTATATGATTATATTATCTTTTAAATTGATTTTAAAGTGAAATTTGAATATATTTTTACTATTTGATCCAATAGTGTTCGTTGGAATTAATATCACTTTGAAATTGGAATTAAACTAGTGTCAATCTTTTGATACATTTTGTTTCATAAAAACACACTATTTGTTTTGACAGCGGGAATTAATTTTTAAATTAATTAATTCAACTTGTATGTTTTGAATTTTGTAAAATAGACATCATTTTTTAATTTGGAATATCAAATATAGCTCAGGGTGAATTTTTGGTAATTTTCTAAAAAACATCATTTTTTGATGAATAGTGAAACCACTAAGTGGTACTTATAAAAACTGATTTTCCGTTTAAATGAAATTTTTCCATCTTTTGTTTTGAATTTCAAAAATACAACATACATGGTTTTCATTAATAAGTAAAATGTGGTTCAATGGGATTATAATAATTTTTTGGTGAATAGTAACTTATTATGTTTTTAATCACGATTAGAGATAATTAGTGTAGTTTAAGGTAAAAATAATGTTTTAATAAAATGAAATGACCTAGACACATGTCCTACCCTCATTTAATGTGTCATGTCCGACCTAGAAAATCCATGGGTCAACTTGGGGACCCGATGGAGCCACTTTGTTTGGAAAATGACATAAATACCTTTTTATTTAATGTGAAAGTAAAAATGACACAAACATGAGATGTTTTACTAAAGAATTTTTTACACGGGGTTATACTATTCAGATTTTTGACTATAAATAGTAATTGGAAAGATAAAATTATTTCCTACATCATAGTATTTTTTTATATAATTTTTAAACATTAAATAAATTATATTATTTATGACATCATGATGATGCAGCGATGACCTCATTATTTAACAATTTAAATAAAATGGAAAGATAATGTAAAATATAAGACCTACACATGTCAAAAACCTATTGGATGGGTGGATTTAGAACCATTATCACCTTATCCTAAAAACACATCAATGTGAGACCATTAAAATTCGAAACACATTCTAAAACAAAGTAACATTTCTTTACTTTCCAAGAGTGCCCCTCCTTTCCTCTTATAAAAGGCCCCCACCTCTACCTCCATACCCACACTTAAAAAGCCTTTGGCTCGGCAAAAACCTGCCCATTTTGTCTCTCCCCATCCCTCTATAACTCATTGAAGCCTCACTTTGGGCAGAAGTCTTCCCAAGGAAGCCTTTTTTCTCAAACCAAAGGGAGTTACCTGATTTTAAGGTAATGTCTTCACTTGAGTTCTTTTGTATTATTTTGCTTCTCCAACCCCCAAAACTATTTTTATTCATTTGTTTTGTTAGAAATCCAGTATCTTAAATATACTAGGATGTTTCTATAAGAAGGATTAGAGCTAAAATTACACACACCTTCGTCTAATGGTTAAAGAACATACTGTTTCTATGGTTGGTGATTTTCTGCCTCATGAAACGTTGATTGTTCAACATTCTTCTAACAAATTCAAAGGTGGCCATTAATATGACACTATATTTATATATGATATATAATATGTTTATGTTTTACTTAATCTTATGTATTTTTCATTTATGGCATACCTTTATGGTTTCCATTATGTGTAAACGCGATATCTTCATTTAAGGAAGTGCGGACTACCGCCCCCTCAAAGTGATTTGATTCGTTAATACCATATGTGGTACGTATAAAGGATATATTTAATGATATTATATATGATACCATACTGGAATTAAAATACTATTATGTATCATTATGTTTTAATTCCATTAAATATGAAATAGAAATGGAAGTAGCGTTCATGCGTACGTACGGCTTACCGTCTCCATGAACGGTACATTTCATTTCTTATCTCAAAATGTTATGTACTATTATAAGTACATATATATAATGGATATATATGTGATATATTACATCTAAATTATGGATATAATTCTGGAATTATAACATATATATATATATAACTCTCTCATTTTGTTTTAATTCCATTAATATGACAAAGAAAAAATGAAAGTAGCGTTCATGCGTACGTATGGCCTACCATCTCAATGGACGGTGTTTTTAGTTTTTTATCTCCAAATTTTATGGAATAGTATAAAATTAATATGTACTGGATATATATGATATTTTAATCATTAATACTATTTTGGAAATTATTTACCTATAACTAAATGGACAATCATATTTCAAACAAGTACATTTTTGACTCATGTACCAAACATCGACAAAAACGTCTGATATGAACTCATATTATTAACCAATTATTATAACATTAAAATATGTGATATCAACTGAAAAATAATCTTTATAGGAGGTCCTTAAGAAATTATAAATTGACCAATGTTTGTTATTCAGGATTATAAAGAAACGAACAAGACAAGTTGGACTTGAGGTAAGAGATCCTACTCCTCTCTTTCTCTTTAAGTACACTTTTTTATGTCGCACCTTTTAAAGCTCATCTTTCTTTTTATTGGGATGTTCTTTTATATTACTCCTACTCTAATTTTTATGTTCATATGATGAGATACCCTGTTCTCTCTCATCAATCCATTTTGGATGTTTTGAGTGGCGCTGTTAGGCTGCCGAATTTTCGTAAGAGATCCAACCTCACTCTTTATTTTTAAGTACTCTCTTTTTTGTCATTTCTTTTACGCTAATATATCATATGTTTGGGGATGTTCTTTTATATTTCTCATTCTGTACTTTTTATTTTCATATAATGAGATACCCTATTTGATCTCATCAATCCATTTTTGGAAGATTTATGTGGCGCCGTTAGGCTACCGAGTTTTCATAAGGGATTTTTCGTCCCACTTTTATTCTTGTGACATTTATGCTACGTTTGCCACTATTTATTTTGAGTGGTTTATGTACTACCCATTATTATACACTTTTTTTAGTATAATTTCATTTATGGGTATTTACATCTTCATTGTATGACCCTTCTTCCATGGGGTGTACGTTTCGAAAGTTACCCAACTCGGTAAGGGGACCTTTCACCCTCCTCTTTTTAAAAGACTTATTTTGTTATGTATTTTAATTTACATATTATTATGTTGGGATATGTTCTTATATATCCTTATTTATGTAAAGTTTATGTCCAACTGATGAGATACCATTCACTCTATCATCGACTAATTG
Organism: Viscum album; assembly: GCA_963277665.1. Taxonomy (NCBI): domain Eukaryota; kingdom Viridiplantae; phylum Streptophyta; class Magnoliopsida; order Santalales; family Viscaceae; genus Viscum; species Viscum album. The sequence continues at coordinate 2,095,205,932 of OY728126.1, read as the reverse complement.
TCGGAATTTTGAAGTGACGCCGTTAGGCTATCGAATTTTTACAAGGGAACATCCTAACCCAATTTCGATTTCTTTGGGTTCAACATGTACTTATTGAACATGTAATCCTATGAATATGTGTGAATGACCTTATATTGTTTCACACTTAATATCCAATTATATTGGGTGTATTTTTATTTCTCACACATAACTATGTGATAGATTTATCCTTAGTTTAAGGATACCCTCTTTATAATGGATTTCTTCTCAATTTACATTTCCATTGAGACTTCATTGTTGTTATGTACCAATTCACTCTTATTTGGTGTGTATACTGTCCTTTGACATATTATATCATGAATCCCTTTATTCTCATGATATTATAAAGCTCGGATTAAATGTTATTCCGTGATTATTTGTATTCAGGAGTCTCTCATTTTGTTAAAAACTCTTTAACAAAAATATCGTTTTAAATGTTTTAAAGATTCATTATTCTCAATATTTATCTTTAATTTCCATGTTTTCAAAATAGTTTCAGTATTTATTTATATGGACATTAATGTTTTAAAATTATAATTCCATTAAAATCTTCAAAGTGGTATGGGACACTTTGATCAAAAATCTCTTTTAAATGGTTTTTGAAAGTAGATTGATTAATTAAATATCTTGGAATTACTTATTGTGATTGAAAATGAATTGTTTTTATTGAAATGTTTATATTTTCAATATTTTAGGTGTAATGATGGTACTTGGACATTTTAAGGGTGGTTACGTGATAAACCATATGATGGGTGGTGCTGTGAGTACCAGGACGGGTGGTTACGTTATAACCTCCAATGCATTGGGTATGGAAGTCGGCCGTATGGATATTCCATTAAGTATGTGTGGAAGTCGACCGTATGGTTATTCCATTTAAGTATGTTTATGTCCCAAGTTACCTTTATATATTATGTGTTCTTTACATGGGTTTTATGGTAATCTTTTGGTTATAAAAGGGTAAGTAATGGTCTTTTATTCAGTGAAGAGTTTTTACTACTTCATAAAGGTGAAAAGTATTACTTTGGTAAAGTACTCATGGTTTACTTGTTGTTTTGGAAAAACTAACAGTTTTCCTTCTTTGTGTATCCCTTACTGGGCTTTTTATGCTCATCCCAAGTTTTTGAAATGTTTTCCACAGGACTTAAAGATGAATAGGGTCAAAGATGGGATCAAGGAAAGAAATGCTATCTAAAACATGGAACTAGACATGTTTCTTTTTAAGTTTTTATTATGTTATGGAAACTTAGTAGAAGTGTCTACTATGTAATCTTTTGAGATGTAATAGTTTTGACCTAATTATCTAAAACTATAAACCTGAAAAGATCCTCAATATGAATTATTCATTTAATTCAATAATTAAGTAAGGTTTAAGGCCGAGGCCTTATAGTTGGTATCAAAGGTCGGTTTAGATAACTTTAGAGGTTAGGGTATCCTCTAAGAATAAGTGACATTACCATAATGGTTAGGATTTCAGAAAGAGTCCTGGTTTTAGATAAAGTGAATGAGTAAGTATATCATAGTGTTTACCTTCCTCGTTAGTACATGATTGTTTGTTGATTTACTCACAATGACATTTCTGTTTTTAGTGAATGGATGGATCTAGCAGGCACCAAAGAGACAACAGGTTTGAAGGAAACTGTGGTGGTTCGCTAATTAAGAAACTAGATAAAATGGAGGATTCAATGAGGAAACTCGTGGTTGTTCTAAACCAACTATCAAGGACTCATGATCAACCACTTGAAACTTGTTATGATCTATAATGCATCATGTAAAAGATGACCAATCAATGTGGAATTTCAGGTAATAATTATAAAGGTAACCATTAGAGTTTATATGATCGTTACTTTTGAGGTAATTATGGGTTATTATATGTTATGATGGAAAATTAAAGGCATGAGATAAACTTGAGGTTTAAATATGTTATGATTATTTTTGAAAATTTTATCTCGTTTTGGGGAATGTTTTAAGAATTATGTAGATTTGGAAAAAGGAAAACACGCAGACCGTGTGACAACCCATCGCGTCAGACAAAGCTGTGGTTATCGAACCCACAACCAAAGTGCGACTGGTATTTATCGCCTACCACTGGACTATGTGAAGTCCCTGGTTAGTTTGACTTATTGTTTTTATTTAGTTGATTTTAGGAATCAAGAGTATGTTTATTTTGGGTTTTCTATGGAAATTATTAACCTACCATCGAGGATATGTGATTAGGTTAATTACTTTTCAATATGAGAATTTAAGAGAAACTGATGTTATTTGGAGATAAAAGTTAATTTGTACCTTGGAAGACTATGTGACTAGGTCCTTCAAATATTTGGGTTTCAATAATAGTTTTTTTTGCTTTGAAGAATTTTATGGACAAATTGTTTATCAAATGGTCCTCGTTGAACTTTGGTTTTTTTGGACAAATTTTGGAGATTAAGAATATATTTGCTTTTTATAAAGGGTTATCCTTTTCTGGATTATCTGACCTTGTACTAACCTTTTTGGTTTTGGTTTTAGTTAATGTATAAATATATGGGATGTATATAGTTCTTTTTTGTGGATTAGGTGATTCTCTAGAAGTTGATTATAGTACTCTTATGGTGACCAAGTCTTCCTAAATACTTGTCTTTTGGAAAAAATATGAGTTTGTGTAAGGAATCTAATAAAATTTGAAAGTCAACATGATAAGTGATTATGTTTCCTTATGAATAAATTCCTCAAAAAAAGTCACTTTAAACAAAAATGTTGTATATTAACTTTTCCTACTGGGGAATCGAATACCGTTTAACCCATCACAAGTTTGTGATTTTCTTATGGTTAACTTTCTCCTAGACATGATTACTATCACTCTCCATCAGAACAAGACCCTTTGTTTTTTCCTCCATTTCCATATTTTCATACTTGGAATCCTAGTATGGGTTAACTCGGGTGACCTATGTACTTCTATTTCTTTATTTTAATGTGATTGTTTTACCAACTCTTGTTCCGATGTGGGACTTTCAAAGATGTTTCCAAGCCCAATTTTAAAATTGCGAGGACGCAATTCCCAAAAGGGGGGAAGGATGTAACACCCCAGGTAAATAAAGAGTATGAAATTTTCACATTTATCCATATTTTTGAATAAAATATTAATACGACTTTAAAGGGGATGCTATGCTCGATGGCGTACCCAACACGCAACAACGAGTTGCTTGGGAATCTTACGTTGCACTATAATAATAAAATAATATTATTTTAAATAGTAGTTAACACATGGCTGTTGTAATGGTGGGAATGAACATAACTAACTACAAAATTACTATATATTTATGTCAAATATTTTTACTTTTTTCAAAAAATGTTAGAGGATTAAAAATTCGAATGAATCCAATTTTAGGCGTAAACATTCTAATATTCTTTAAAAGGTCGATTAACCGCCCTTTGATGGATAACCACTTTTAAATCCACATTTTGACAATTTTATGTGTTATATTTCACAAAATAAAATTCTTCTTTAGAACTGAGACATCAAAATTTACTTTGTGTAAATTTTTTGTATCATTCCGATAAAGTTCATTTTTTAATGAATAGTGAAAAATGTTGTATTTTAATTCAAAACATCTTTTTAATATAACTTATTTATATGATTATATTATCTTTTGAATTTATTTTAAAGTGATATTAGAATATATTTTTACCATTTAATCCAATAGTGTTCGTTGGAATTAATTTTACTTTGAAATCGGACTTAAACTAGTGTCAATCTTTTGATACATTTTGTTTCATAAAAACACGCTATTTGTTTTGACAGTGGGAATTAATTATTAAATTAATTAATGAAACTTATATGTTTTGAATTTTGTAAAATAGACATCATTTTTGAATTCGGAATATCAAATATAGCTTAGGGTGAATTTTTGGTAATTTTCTGAAAAACTTCAAATTTTGATGAATAGTGAAACCACTAAGTGGTACTTATAAAAACTGATTTTCCGTTTAAAAGAAAATTTTCCATATTATTGTTTTGAACTTCAAAAATCCGACATACATGGTTGTCATTAAGAAGTAAAATGTGGTTCAATGGGAATAAAATAATTTTTTGGTGAATAGTAACTTATTATGTTTTTAATCGCGATTAGAGGTAATTAGTGTAGTTTAAGGTAAAAATAATGTTTTAATAAAATGAAATGACATAAAACATGTCCTACCCTCATTGGATGTGTCCTGGCCAACCAAGACAGTCCATGGGTCAACTTGGGGACTTCATGGAGCCACTTTGGTTGGAAAATGACATAAATACCTTTTTATTTAATGTTAAAGTAAAAATGACACAAACATGAGATGTTTTACTAAATTTTTTTTACATGGTGTTATACAAGTCATAGTTTTGACTATAAATAGTAATTGGAAATATAAAAATATTTCCAACATCATAGTATTTTTTTTATAATTTTTAGATATTAAATAAATTAAATTATTTATGACAACATGATGATGCAGGGATGACCTCATTATTTAATGATTTAAATAAAATGGAAAGATAATGCAAAATCTAAGACCTAAACATGTCCAAAACCTATTGTATGGGTGAATTTCAAACCCTTATCACCTTATCCTAGAAAAAAATCAATTTGGGACCATTAAAATCCGAAACTCATTCTAAAATAAAGTAACATTTCTTTACTTTCCAAGAGTGCCCCTCCTCTCCTCTTATAAAGGCTCCCACCTCTACCTCCTTAACCACACTTCCAAAGCCTTTGGATCGGCAAAAACCAGCCCATTTTGTCTCTCCACATCCCTATATAATTCCTTGAAGCCTCACATTGTGCATAATTCTTCCCAAGGAAGCCTTTTAGCTCAAACCAAAGGGAGTTACCCGATTTTAATGTAATGTCTGCACTTGAGTTCTTTTGTTTTATTTTGCTTCTCCAACCCCCTAAAATCTTTTTATTCATTTATTTTGTAACAAATCCAGTATCTTCAATATACTAGGATGTTTTTATAATATTTATTAGAGCTACACTTACACACACCTTTGTCTAATGGTTAAAGAACATACTATTTCTGTGGTTGGCGATTTTCTGCCTCACGAAACGATGATTGTTCAACATTCTTCTAACACCATCAAAGGTGGCCATTAATATGACACTATATTTATATATGATATATAATATGTTTATGTTTAACTTAAGATTCTGTATTTTTCATTTATGACATACCTTTATGATTTCCATTATGGGTAACGCGATATCTTCATTTAAGGAAGTGCAGACTACCGCCCCCTCAAAGTGTTTTGATTCGTTAATACAATATGTGGTACATGTAAAGGATATATTTAATGATATTATATATTATCCCATACTATAATTAAAATACTATTATGTATCATTATGATTTAATTCCATTAAATATGAAATAGAAATGGAAGTAGCGTTCATGCGTACGTACGGCTTACCGTCTACAAGAACGGTACATTTCATTTCTTATCTCAAAATGTTCTGTACTATTATAAGTACATATATATAATGGATATATATGTTATATATTACATCTAAATTATTGCTATCATTATAGAATTATAACATATATATATATATATATATATATATATCTCATTTTGTTTTAATTCCATTAATATGACAAAGAAAAAATGAAAGTAGCGTTCATGCGTACGTACGGCCTACCGTCTCCATGAATGATGCTTTCCGTTTTTTATCTCCAAATGATATGGAATAGTATAAAATGAATTTTTACTGGATATATATGATATTTTAATCATTAATAATATTCTGGAAATTATTTACTTATAACTACATGGACAATCATTTTTCAAACAAGTTCATTTTTGACTCATGTACTAAACATCGACAAAAACGACTGATATGAACTCATATTATTGACCAATTATTATAACATTAAAATATGTGATATGAACTGAAAAATAATATTTATAGGAGGTCCTTAAGAAATTATAAATTTAACAAAGTTTATTATTCAGGAATATAAAGAAACGAACAAGACAAGTTGGACTTGAGGTAAGGGATCATACTCCTCTCTTTCTATTTAAGTACACTCTTTTATGTCGCTCCTTTTAAAGCTCATATTTATTGTTATTGGGAAGTTCTTTTATATTGATCTTACTGTAATTTTTATGTTCATATGATGAGAGACCCTATTCTCTCTCATCAATCCATTTTGGAAGTTTTGAGTGGCGCCGTTAGGCTGCCGAATTTTTGTAAGAGATCTAACCTCTCTCTTTCTTTTTAAGTACTCTCTTTTATGTCATTTATTTTAAGCTCATATTTCATATGTTTGGGGATGTTATTTTATATTCCTCATTATGTACTTTTTATTTTCATATAATGAGAGACCCTATTTGATCTCATCAATTCATTTTTGGAAGATTTATGTGGCGTTGTTAGGCTGCTGAGTTTTCGTATAGGATTTTTCGTCCCACTTTTATTCTCGTGACATTTATGCGACGTTTGCCGCTATTTCCTCTGAGTGGTGTATTTACTACCCATTATTATAAACTTTTTTAGTTTAATTTCATTTATGGTTATTTACATCTTCATTGTATGACCCTTCTTCAATGGGGTGTACGTTTCGAAAGTTACCAAACTCAGTAAGGGGACCTTTCAGCCTCCTCTTTTTAAAAGGCTTCTTTTGTTAAGTCTTTTAATTTACATCTTATTATGTTGGGATATGTTCTTATATACCCTTATTGATGTAAATTTTATGTCCAAGTTATGAGATACCATTCACTCTCTCATCGACTAATTTTCTGAATTTTGAAGTGACGCTGTTAGGCTGTCGAATTTTTACATTGGAAAATCTTAACCCAATTTCGATTTCTTTGGGTTCAACATGTATTTCTTGAACATGTAATCCTATGAATAGGTGTGAATTAACATAGATTGTTTCACACTTAATATCCACTTATATTTTGTGTATTTTTATTTCTCACACATAATTATGTGATATATTTATCCTTAGTTTAAGGATACCCTCTTTATAATGGATTTCATCTCAATTTACATTTCCATTGAGACTTCATTGTTGTTATGCACCAATTCAATCTTATTTTGTGTGTATACTATCCTTTGACATATTATATCATGAATCCCTTTGTTCTCATGATATTATAAAGCTCGGATTAAATGTTATTCCGCAATTATTTGTATTCAGGAGTCTCTCATTTTTTTAAAAACTCTTTAACAAAAATATCGGATTAAATGTTTTAAAGATTCATTATTCTAAATATTTATCTTTAATTTCCATGTTTTCAAAATGGTTTCAGTATTTATTTATATGGACATTAATGTTTTAAAATTATAATTCCATTAAAATCTTCAAAGTGGTATGGGACACTTTGATTCAAAAATCTCTTTTAAATGGTTTTTAAAAGTAGATTGATTAATTAAATATCTTGGATTTACTTATTGTGATTGAAAATGAAATTTTGTTATTGAAATGTTTATATTTTCAATATTTTATGTGTTATGATGGTACTTGGACATTTTATGGGTGGTAACGTGATAAACCATATGACGGGTGGTGCCGTGAATACCAGGAGGGGTGGTTACGTTATATCCTCCAATGCATTGGGTATGGAAGTCGGTCGTATGGCTATTCCATTAAGTATGTGTGGAAGTCGACCGTATGGTTATTCCATTTAAGTATGTTTACGTCCCAGGTTACCTTTATATATTATGTGTTCTTTACATGGGTTTTATGGTAATCATTTGGTTACAAAAGGGTAAGTAATGGTCTTTTATTCAGTGAAGAGTTTTTACTACTTCATAAAGGTGAAAAGTATTACTTTGGTAAAGTACTCATGGTTTACTTGTTGTTTTGGAAAAACTAACACTTTTCCTTCTTTGTGTATCCTTTACAGGGCTTTTTATGCTCATCCCATGTTTTTGAAATTTTTTCCACAGGACTTAAAGATGAATAGGGCCAAGGATGGGATCAAGGAAATACATGCTATCTAAAACATGGAACTACCCATGTTTATTTTTAAGTTTTTATTATGTTATGGAAACTTAGTAGATGTGTCTACTATGTAATATTTTGAGATGTAATAGTTTTGACCTAATTATCTAAAACTCTAATCTTGATAATATCCTCAATGTGAATTATTCATTTAATTCAATAATTAAGTAAGGTTTAAGGCCAAGGCCTTATATAAAGCTTCTCCTTTCTCAGGGTCTTCAATACAATTATCAATTGATCTTCATGTACTTCCTTTCTATTTTAATAGACAAGAATATCGTCAAAAAAGACTACCACAAACTGATCAAGATAGTCTCTAAAGACTCTATTCATTAGATCCATGAAGATAGAAGGGGCATTAGTAACACCAAATGGCATCACTATTAATTCATAGTGTCCATACCTTGTACGAAAAGACGTCTTTGGTATATCCTCCCTTTTGACCCTTAATTGATGATACCCTGAATGAATATAGATCTTGGAAAAGTATTGAGCTCTGCATAGTTGGTCAAATAAGTAATCAATGCATGGGAGATGGTATGTTTTCTTGATAGTGATCTTGTTAAGTTCCTGATAATAAATCCAGAGTCTCATTGATCCATCATTATTCTTAATAAACAGAATTGGTTCTCCCCAAGGTGATGCACTAGGGCTTATGAATCCCTTATCAAGATTCTCTTGGAGTTGCTTCTTCAATTCCTACAACTCAATTGGTGCCATTCTATAAGTTGTCTTTGAAATAGGTAAACCACCCGATATGAGTTCTATTGAAAACTCAACATCATGCTTTGGTGGAAGACTAGGAAATTCCTCCATAAAGACATAATCAAACTTCTTTACAATGGGAATATTCTTAATCATGAGTTTCGGTCCAACCATTTGTGATAATAATCCTTCATTTAGTGGATTCAAGTCCCATAATATGGAAGAAATTTCCACTGGAAGGTTATGTTCATCCTTGCATTGATAAACGATCATAGATTGATCTGGAATATGGAATGTGAATTACCTTCTTTGGCAATTGATATGAGAACCATATAAATAAAGCTAACACATGCTAATAACCACATAAAATTACACTATAGGAAGGATCATAAGATTTTCAGGAAGCACTTTCGCACAAACCTCAATCGGAGAAGAATTGTAAACTTTTGATGCGACTGTTGTTCTATTAGGTGTTGTCACATCTTACTAAATATCTATCAAATGAGGTAATATGGAGATACCCTTAATAAATTATTCAGAAATAAAAGAGTGGGTGGAACCAGAATCAAAAACAACATTTGAAACTTTAGAGTGTATGGTAAGTGTACCTTTCACCACTTCGTTATCGTACTCCACATCGCCGATAGAAATTGAATGTGACTTTACTTTGTCTTTAGCAATAAGTGTTTATTGGCATCAATCATAATAAACAACCCTTAGATTAGGGAATTGAGTGGAATAATGCCCCATTTCCTTGCACTTGTTACATTGAAGTGTAGGAGGTGCACTCTGTGTAGCCTTTTCTTTGTTCGCATCATTAGAAATTTTCTTCCCATCATTACGATATTCAAATGCCCGATGAACTCCTTTTCTACCTTTGAAACATTTACTTGTCCTTTTAAGAAAACTCCCTCCATGTTTCTTTCCACACTTTGAGAATAAGGTAAAACTAATCTTCTTATTAGTGTGGTCTTTATATTTACCTTTGAATTACACTTTACTCTTCTTATCAATCCCATATGACTGATGGGTTACTTCAATATCCATCTCATCATTGAGAGCACATCGAATGATTTCCTCGTATCTATTGAAGTCCCTTATGCCTAACACCCTTTGAAGACTTGATTTTAAGCCACTAAAAAATCGATCGATCTTAATCTCATGTTGGAAAATAATCCTAGAAGTGTACCTTGTAAGTCTTGTGAAAGTTTCTTCGTAGGTACCAACAGATTCATCATCCTTTTGCTTCAATTCAAGAAACTCCTTCTGCGTCTTTGTTTGAAGAATACAAGGGAAGTACTTATTGAAAAATAAGTTCCTGAAATCGTCCCATTACCTGGATTCAATTTCATCCCTTTGCCTCATATTCTTGATAATATTACACCATGGATCAGCTTCACCTTCCAAATGATATATTCTGAAGATGACATTATCATGTTTAGAACATTGAAGAACTGAAAATATCTTTTCAGTAGTATTGATCCATTGTTCCGCAACTAATGGACCAGTAGACCCGCTGAATGAGGGTGGATGCTGCCTCATGAAGGATTAAATAGAATGTTGCTCCTTCCATTTCTTCTTTTGATGTATTTCATGATTCATAGCTTGAGAAATTTGTGAGAGCATGGCTAAAAGATTTTACATTCAAGCTCCCATAACATTTCATTGCTCAGGAGGACAATCATTGCATTGCCCATCACATTCAACATTAACACGGTTCCTTCTGGTTCCAACCATTCAGTAAAACCAATAAGCATAGTGCGAGAAAAAAAATCAAAATTGGAAAACCACATAATGAAGAATGAAATTTCACACTTAAGGTCTTATCATAGGTTACTCATGGCAAATTCTAAAACACTAATATTTTGTTCTATGCTTAGACTTATCCTTAGGGTTCTTATTAAGGCTTTCACATCCTAGTTTCCAAAGGTTGAATATACCTTTCCACTGATACCAACTATAACGACCAATAATTTACATAAATTGTTATAGCATAAATATTTATGTACATTTATTACAACATATAACAAAAGAATGAAAGGACCGTAGAGGTATAGAATCTTTAGAAACTGGGAAACATAAACAACTGGTTCATAAATCATCTACACTGTCTCCATTTTATTTTATCATATCTAGAGTCCCTTTTGTAATATATTACTTAATACCCTTATTCCTAACCTGGGGAAAAGAAAAAAGAAAAAAGGTGAGCTCAAATACTCAATAAGGGTTAAAAAAATAAATATCAATCACATTATATTGATAAGAACATATCATTTTGGAAATATTAACCTATAAAAGAGATCATAATTTCATAAAATGGGATAAATCATAATAGTGAAATGTAATCCCAATAATCAAAACATAAAATATGAAACATTTTGTAATACACACATAATCATAGAGAATCATTTCTTATTAGTCAAAACTCATTTCCAAGACTATCTTAGAGGACAAAGTCTATTTCTGAACCGAGTTCACTCCCCGTTTCAGTCCTGTTTCACTGAAGTGGATTATCCTGTCATTCCAGACATGTCTATATCATGATATATAAATATTTACCCAATGCATTGGAGGGAGATATAGGTCCCAACCATCTCATAATGATACCATTCTTATGTGTGACACAAAATCTTAAATCATAGCATAACCCATGTAATAAAAATTTGTTTCATAAACATCATGTCATAATAACATAATACATATAAGATAAAAGGACATCATAAAATTAATTCCATCATAATATAATCAAATAAATTTAAATATAAAGGATAGAAACACAACCCTATATTAACTTAGATGGAAAATAATTTTGATAAAACACTTGAACTCCATTCTTGAGGAAAATATCCTTTACACTTCAAAAATACATTTTACTTTATTAAGATGTCATACAATTTTAAACTATAATAATTTTATTAAAAATAAACATGAAAACATGTAAGGTAAGATTCATGGAAATAATGTTCTATGAAATCATAAAAATCCATTCATGCTGTATAAGTAAAAAAACATTCTTCTCGTACTTTGGCCGAAATAGTCAAAAAGTACCTCGTACTAAAAACGACAAAAGTTTCCTTTCATATATTTTAATAAAAAGTAACCATTGAGTAATATTGGATTTAAACAATTTTAGGAGGGTAGAAATAATATTATATATTAACAAAACATTGATGTGGATGATTAATATGCCCCAGTAATTACCGAAGTATAAACAATATCGGATAAATATTGAGATTGCGTGATTTTCCCTTACCTTAGGTCTGATTTGCTTCATACGTGTCTAAACCTCCTGTATAATGATTTAAATAATGTTATTGACTTATTCCAGAATCGTACTAGTTGTTATTATATCAAATATGGTCATATTCTTATCTTCGTATTAGTAATATTTCATTGCTACTTGTTATTCGGGTGTTTATTACTTTTTGTTGTTATTCATGTTTTATTGAATAAATTCTTATTCTTATTTTTTGGTTATAGGTAAATAATTTCCAAAATTTTATTAGTGTAATATATATCATATTTATTCATTCAATTAATTTATATAATTATTATGAATTGAAGATCATGTATAACGAGTCGCATCACATCGTGGAGACGGTAGGTCGTACATACGCACGAGCGATGATATCATTCCCATGATCGTGGAATTTTATTGAAGTGTATGTATAATATTTCAGAATAAATATCACTTTAAAAAAATCATATATAGTTATTATTTACAACATTATACCCATCCATGTAATGTGGTGGTGGAAAACAGATTACACCACAGCGTAGAGACGGTATTCCGTACGTACGCACGTGCGGTGATTTCATTTTCCATAGAATGGATAGAAGGTGAAATAGGGTTGTTTCATATTTATAATAACATATTATTATATGAGTGATACTTATGTTATTACTTCAAAATGAAACAACTAAATAAGAGGAAGTAGAAGAAGAAATAAACTTGAAAGAATCGGTAATAGACATTACCTCTTCTTTGAAGCGCCTCTTCTTAACCTCCACTTAGGGCACTAAAGATGGTCTTTGAAGAAGACAAGGACCTCTAGGATGTATCCATGGAAGTGGAGAAGAGAAGGTTTCAGGGGTTTGCCGTTCTTAAAGGCTCAACGTGGTGTGAGGGGGATAGGGGGGAGGTTCCCTTTTATAAGGGAGGAGAGGGGCACTTTAGAAAAAACATAAAATATTATTTTATAATAAAGTCATATTCGGTTTTTAATAGCTCCAAACTGATTTATTTACAATATAAAATGGGGATGGGTATAAATACTATTAACAAATTTATTTTAGACAAGTTTATGTTACTATTTTAACCATATCATTTAGATATAACTCTATGTTAAATAATTTAACTTTTACCGTGTCTTCTTGTTTTCTTACACTATATGGTTAACAAACTTAGTATAACAAGAAAAAAGAACCCCAAGAGGTTCATTATTAATATATATAACCATATCTAAGTCATTTGTCCTATCTTAGATTTTTAGGAATAAAATAAAAATTATTAATATAATATTTGTTTTAAAAATTATTTAATGTCAATTTTGACACTATTTGGTAATTGTTTTTGTAAAAATTATAACATCATGACTAGTTCAAAAAAAGTTATTTAAATCAATACTAATTTGTCATGTTAACCTATAAAATTATTTTAATTCATGAAAAGTCATAAATTACATTTATTCGGGTATTTATAATATGAATTAAGTTAATATTTCCTTAATAAGGTAATTACTACATCCTCATTGTGTCATAAATAAATTAAATTATTTAATGATTAAAAATAATAAATAAAAAACCATTATGTAATAAATTCTTTTATATTTATAATGAATATTTATAGTCGAATATATCTTATTTATAACCCTGTTTTAAAAATGTTTTAGTTATTAAACATTGATTTTTACTATTTTAACTCTTCTTTAAATAAAATAATATTAAATGTCCTATTCTAATCAAAGTGTTCCTAAATGGTCATATTTTATTCCTAAGGTTGTTTTTGGTCAAATTAAACTTATCCAATAGAATTAGGACATGTGTTAGGGTAATAATAATTCCATTTTTACACTTAATTTCCCTATTTACTTTTAACCGTGGTAAATAAAAGTTAAAAAGTTACAATTCACCAATTTTTTTTTACTTATTGAACCCCATTTTACTCCTTGATGTTATCTGTGTCTCTCATATTTTCTAAATTCCACTCACAGAAGTGGTAAAATTATGTTTTATGTAAATTTTCAAACTCTCCTAGGAGGTGGGTAAAAGACGGTGAAAAGTTAAATAAAATTTTTATATATCTAAAATTATTATAAAATGACTCCAATGAATTACGTTGAACTTATATAAGTATTATGTATAAAATTTGACCTAAAATAAATTTAAATAAATTAAATAATTATTTAAATAAAAAGTCGGTTTTTAAATAGTAACCTAGTTTTTTCACTATTCTTCAAAAAATGAATGTTTTTAGAAAAATACAAAAACTTTCACCTAGGATAATTTCGATATTTCGATTCCAAAAATTAAGTCCATTTTGAAAGAAAAAATTTATAAAATTTCGAAATGTATGTATTACTATTCATAACAGCTAGTTTTAATAATATTTTAAAAGCATATCGTTGTTTTGTGAAACTCGGTATTGCGTACAACACAAGCTATCAAGGAAGGTCACGATTGAGTGTGAAGAAAGAAAAGCTAGTGATGTGTGTAGTTAATGATTCTATTGATGATAACATAAAAAAAATATTTCTCATAAAAATCTAAGGTGTTACAATTAAACTAGTAGAAAATCCCTTGTTATGTTTATTTCTCATGTGATTATTTATATAAAAAAATTTGATCAGTCTTTATTACTTCCATATTGTGCTTAATATTATGTTTTAATGGTATTTTTTGAGTTATTCACCTTTAATTATTGTTTATTTTTAAATATGAATTATTCAATTGTATGCTTACCCTTACTGATTATATGAGCAAACCCCTTTTTTTATTTCTCCCAACATTTCCATGATGTATATTATGATTGACATGAAGGGAAAACCATGGTGAATATGTATGTTTCAAATAGTGTTACTATGGTGTATTTTATTTTATGTTTTAATGTATTACTTATGTTTGAATATAGTTATCCAATATTACGAAACTATTTGGTCCTAGGGGAAGCGATCTCTTATACTTTGATCCAATTTAATAATTTAAGGCATTGGGTCGAGGCATTTGGGGGTGGGGTCCTTAGAGTTGGTATTAAAGAAATTTTAGTAGCAGCATTGAAATATATATTTTTTTAATAAATAATTAGGAAAATATAATCAAATAAATGTCATTGAGAATATTACCAAGGTAAACATTCTTATGATTTTGATATTAGTTACACAAATATTTTTTCATAACTTTCAAAAGTTTTAATATTTCCTAAACTAATCTAGTATATTATATCATTTATAAATGGATCATAGTGGATGGAATGGTAACTATATCCATACATATATTCCGTGTAAAAAATTTCTCCCTTATGGACGATAACGATTTCTATGATAGAGCTACAAATAGAGCTGAATAAATTATAACTATACAAGGAAAACTTACTTAGTTTTTTAGCAATAATATTAGTAGCATGGAGTAGTCTGATTCATATCATTCTATGACGATGTCAGAGAAATTCATGTAATAAAAACCCATATCATTCAACGGGTCTAAAACGCAATTTGTAGGTGAGAAAATGGATAAGTTTCTTATAGAATATATTTTTCACTTTGGGATGTATTTAAAGGGATAAGGTTATACTTTAACTGTATCATCTATCATGATATTCTAATATATGGTTTTCATTAATTAAAAATAAAAAAAAGCATGAATAAATAAAAAACCTAAAATTGTAGTATGTTAAGGAAATTATCTTGGGAAAATTATTCCTTCCCTAACAGTGAGAATATATTGAAATAAAATTTATGATTCATAAATTAAAATTGGAAGAAGTAAATTCTAAGTATGAATCTATATTTTCATGTTTATAAAGGAATTTTCCAGACTACATACATATTTCAAAGTGAGATATTGACAATTCCCTGATGGTAAACAGCTATATCTAAAAAGTGAACTAGTATACCAAAAAATCTCATTATATTAGGCTATGTTATCACGTTTTATCAAGATAATGATTTTTTTTCAATCCATGTGGATTTTAATAGAATTTAGATAACAGTATGGCTATTAAATACACTTTTAAAGGAAATATGGAAAAAATAAGAAGGGAAGCATAGAATTTCAAATTTTAAATAAGTTTAGAATGAAACCTCAGGGAACATTCCTATTTGGAATGTCTGTTTTTTATGTCTAGAGATAAAAGTCTATTATGAACATGATTTTATAGTAAATAAATAAGCAATAAATGTTCAATGTTTCAACTGTAATAAGATGGTACACTATACACATGGGTGTACTTGAAGTCATGGAGTATTTCCTTAGAAAATGATAAGAGAACATGTTCAGTATTTTACTGTCAAATCTCATGAGGTTGAAGTTACTAATGATGTGTTGACTATTAAATTAATATTATAACTATATTTTACTAAACCTCAATTGGATTCAGAATGACTACATTCTTTAATATCTTCTTAGTTTCTTAAAATTTTTAAATATTTACAATTTACTATAATAAAGGAGTTTTTATCCAAAAACATATTTTAAACCTTATTTCATCAAAGATTTTTTAGTATGTATATATTATGACTCGTGAGAATGCTCTAATTATTGATTTTTTATTATACATATTGTTCACATTGATAAAATCCTTTTTATGAACTGGTTTTTTAGAAAATATATTGAAAATGTTTATTGAAAAGAGAAAAAATTTATGATTCAAAATGATGATATAGAATTTCTCATCATTAAAGGGGTTACATTATCATCCGAATTAGACCCATATCCACCTCAATTATTTCTTCTAAATGATATTCTTGTAGAAGAAGATAAGATAAAACATACTTCTAAAAATGGTTATCTTCATATTGATAATGTACCCACTACATTGAAATACATTTATAAATTTCTATAAGAATTACTTGGACATCCTTCTTCGTGAAAAGTAGAGTGTTCTGATGGTGTTATGCCTATTATAAGACCTATGTTAATGAATCCAGATATAATGGACATTGTGGAGTTAAAAGATTTAAAGAAACATCAATTGTAAGTAAGTGGTAATAGATTTATATGCATGAGGGTTTCAGCTTGGAGAGTTCCTATTATTTTTGTTAAAAATAATGATAGATCAATGAGTTTGTACATTTAATATAAGATGATCAATTCTATTTTCAAAAAGAACAATTGTATTGTTTCCCTCATTAAAGACTTATTTGACCTGCATCATGGATCCTAATAGTTATTTATGATTGATCTTTTTTCTAGATGTCATAAAATGATTTTAATGAAGGGTGTTACATCAAATACAATATTTCAATCTTGATATAGACATTACGATTTTATATAATTTTCATTTGACTGACCAATTAACCCTTTGTTTTTTTGAATATAAAGAGTAGTGTATTTGAGGTATATCCCAATAGATTGGTTATGATCTTTATTGATGACGTCATGGAGTTCTCCAAAATATTTAGGGAAATTGTTAACTACATATGTATTATTCTGGAATCTCTTATAAGGAAAGAGTTATGAAACGTATGAATACTAGCTTCAAAAAATTTCTTTTCTTCATTATATTGAATCTAATAATGGGATATTAGTTGAACCTATAAAAGCAAGGATGTCATGGAATATCCTACACCATCTAAAAAATGAGGTAAGTAGTTTCTTTGGTTTAAAATGTCACTATCATCATTTCATTCATAATTTTTCCAAATTACATAACCCATTATACAAGTTTACTTATAAAAGGGGTTATGTTTTTATATATAAAAGATTTTTATGAATTCATTGAATAATTAATGAAGAGATTAGTAAATGATATGATCATTACTCAACCATCGTGAAGTGGTAGATTAATGATTTATAGTTATACATTGATGAATGGAATTGTCCTCGACCATATACATGATGATATAGTTATTGCATATTCATCAATGTAGTCAACATATCATGAACAGATCTATCCACCTTGTGATATTTTATTAGCAGTATTAATATAATCTTTGATGATTTGTTGAAACTATTTATATATTTAATTATGTGAGATATATACAAATCACATGATTTTGAAATATATATTCTCCCAAAATGAACTCAACATGAGGAAAAGGTGATTGTTTTAGCTATTCAAGAATTATGATTATTAAATACACTGCCACACATGGAAGGAAAATAAGGTAGAAATTGCACTACCTTGGAAGGGTAATGAATTATAAACAAAAAAAGGATTGAAAAGGATATTGTATATGTGGATCTAGTAAAGCTGGATAGGTTATTTATCAAGGAAGGTGAAACATCACTACTTTTTCAAATGGTTTCAAAACCATATTTATTGTAAATGATAAAATGTTCTTAGTATGATGATCAGAATTACCAAATGAAAATTAAAGGTTTAAATGATAGAAAATCAGCAGAATGTTTATATTAAAATTGAATTTAAAAAATTGGGATGAGTATTTATGATTACTCAATACCAAAACTAAAAAGTGAATTATTATATGACGGTTATACCCCAAATTTCATTGGACACCCTAGTAACACTTTGATGTGGAGATTTTTTTTAGAAACCTTTTTCGTGGTATAATATGGATCATGAAATTATTTATTATTGATCAAAATTTCTAGTTTTTTGATGGGTGATTAATGCAATAAAATAATGGGGACACTTCTTGTAACCTTAACCCATTACAATATTGAAATGTGCTGACATTACTATGGATTTTGTATGTATATTACTAAATACTCCATGAAATAATGATCAAATATGGGTAATGGTTGATTTACTTGCTAAATAACTACATTACCTCATTAGAAGGGAGGATTTATCACTAGAGAGACCTATATAAATCTTTATTAATGATTTTTTAAGTCTTCATGGTGCACCTCTCTCAAAATTTTATCATCAATTTCCCGATATTATAATGAAAATGTAGAAGATTGTTTATAAGTATTTATAAACTGATAATTATTTGAGTTCTACATATCAACCCCAATCCTATGGACAGTTTTAAAAGAGTATTAATACATTATAAGACATGTTAATATCTTTTTAACTTGACATTAAAGTCATGTGGATCATAATTTATATTTTTTAGTATTTTTATACAGAAATATATTCTCATCATCCATTCAAATGGAACTGTATAATGTGTTATATGGAATGATATGTTGTACACAGACATATTGGGATGAAGTTAGTAAAGGAAGCGTACATTCCTAAAACATGTGGAGGAAATAAAAAAACAGTTTTTATTAGAACCAATATTATTTTAGCTAAATGATGGAAAATGATATATATTGATTAAAAGATAAATTATTTTGAGTTTTACGTGGGAGATCATGTCTTTTGATGAGTATCTCCATGCAAGGGTGTTATACTATTTCTAATGAATGGGAAGGTAATCCCATGTTACATTGGAACATTTTAATTTCTAGAGAGAATTGGATTTGTGGCTTATTGTCTGGTGATTCCACATCACCTTTCTAAATTGAATGATGTTTTCCACATAAGTTGGTTATTGATGTACATGATAGTGCCAATGAAATTTCTCACTTATGATTATATAGAAATAGAAAATTATTTGTTATACTATGAAGAGAATATTGAGAATCATGAAACTTGAGATATAGTATTGAGAAATAGGATGACTTTAGTGCCAAAATTTATTTTGAGTGATCAAAAAATTGAAGATGAAATGTGAGAACTAGTAGGAATAACGATGAAAAACTAACCAAATCTTTTTATGAGGTGACATTACGGAAATATCGAGGATGAAATTTTTCCAAGGAGGGAAGAATATAATAACCAAATATTCATGGTATGTATCTTCTTAATGGAAATTAATTTATTCGATATCATACATGTAACATTGATCTTAAAGAAACTCTAATAAACTGGTAAATATGATCATGACAATTGGAATAGTATTGTGATGATTATAAATAGTAATTAGGAAATTACAATAATAACTTATCCTATGAGAATATAAATAAAATTTTGGAATCTCATAAATGAAATTATGAAATATTTATATAATAAAATTTTTAAATAATTTTTCTAAAAATAATAAATTAAGTGTTGATATTTTTGTGAAAAAATTTTATTTAGAATTTTTTAATTAATATATTGATTTAATAGGAAAATTAATTCCATAAAAATGAAAAAAAATTAATAATTGGTTTCATTATAATTATAAGATAATTTTATGGGACAATAATTAATTTCTCAACATGTTGAGAAATCAGATAAAAAATTAAAAATGATTTTTTTAATAAATTATGATTTTATTAAAAAATTATATTTCCCGTATTAATAAAATTATTTTTCAAAAATGGTGTCAATTTTTTAAATCTACTCATATGAAATTGGTTAGGCTGAATATTTGGAATTTTTCTAAAACAGTTTAATGACTTAGGGATCATGAAATACAATAATTTGCAGTAATTGAAATTATAAAATAATAATAAAATTATTGATTCTGGGATGATATATGGATGGGATAGGAAACCATTATTTTGAACTCACATGATCGACCTACTATACATAGTCACAACTATTAACATTCTTTATCTTATTGAGCCAAAATAAATTATTGAATAAAATAATTAAAAACCCTCTACTCCTCTCCTAATATGTACCCACCTTACAACCCATTCTAATCAATCATTATAAAATATTATTATTGTATAAATTATTCCCAGTTACCTTCACATGACTATTCTTCACATGTAAGTCATATTGTTCCTGCCAAAAGACCGAATCCATTTGTCTTATGGAGGTTCATAAGAGTACAATATTCATGATGTTAAATCTTCATTATTTCTCATTTAATTTAATTTATTTTATTATCCTATACCAACCTTCCCAATGAAAATATTCATGGTAACTAAATTATAATAAATATACTATATTTTTTTAGTAGATTATTCGTAATTAAAACATTTCTCCTCTTCTTTCATTTTTATAATTGAATAATTTCTCATGATATGTGGATCCACTACCTTCGTAGACAATGATTTTTTATTTTCAATTACAACCTTCAATAATTGTAATAAAACAATTTTTTTGTTCAATAGGATTTTAATATACATAAAATAAGATATATCATGGTTTATAGCCAATAAATAGACATATTAAAAAAATGATAGATGTTATTGATTTTTGTAAAAATGCCGAAAAATATTGATAAATGTTCATCACCATTCTATCTAACGAATCATTATTATACAATAAAAACAATTGATTTATGATACGATATAAACATATGGATGTTAATTAATACTAAATAATATCACTTCTATTGAATTTATTCAAATTTTGGATGAAATCTCATATTTTATACTCAATGTAATATTCCAAAAAACCATGAAATGAATGCTATAGAAATAAATAAATAAATCACTATAGAAAATAAATAATACCATAAATGAACATGATGAAATTAAAGTAAATAAAATATATATCTATGTGGTTATTAATTATGTATTTTTTGAATATAATTTTATTATCCATGACATTAATTAAAAGTGAAGAACTCTTTTAGACATATGGTAATGTTTTATCATGCCAAATTTAATTATGTTAGATATATTCCATTTTCAACAATTATTTATTGTCAATGGAGTAAATAATACGCTTGAATTTATAATATATTTAATATCCTTATCCTCCTATAAATAAATGATTACTTTTATTACCATTTATTTTATGTTGCATACTGATTTATTATTAAAAAAGTAGTAAGGAAATTCTTAACACATTTTCCATTCATTAGGACAAACAACTACTCCCATGATTATGTCCTGCTATGGTTATCAATAAATTGAAATTTTATTGTCTTATTTTTTATTTACACTTGACTTATATGGATTTTCATCTAGTAGACATAATCTATTCAATTTATTAATTCTCACACATTCTTTTAAAAAAAATCTCTTAATTGATTATTTTTCAAATTTTAAAAGCAATGTTTTTTAACTTATAGAAAATGAGAATATTTTCCCAATTTTATAACATCTTAATGCATCATGGAATCATTTACAATTTTATTTTTCATTGATAATTTATTATTTTTAAATTACGCGATTTTTTATAGAAAAAATTGAAAGGTAAATGGGTATTTATTTCAAGAACATATAATTGATTTTATTATATTATATTAATCTATGTCCACAACATTTTTTAGATTATATTATTAATTGCGGAAGACATTATATGATGACATATACCATATTTTATTGAATTTTTTATGATTAGTTTAACTTTGGATGTTCTATTGTGATACCGTTCATCATATTATACTTGATGGATTATGTTTGTGTTTATTATTTGGGGAATGTTATTAACTATTATTTTTATAGTTCCAATATGTATTTATTTGTATATAATGAATCAAACCTTTAATATGAGGAAGGAATTTGACTTTGTAAATGATGGATGGGGCATGCTATATCCCCTTGATGCATTAGTAGGTCCAATAAAACAAATTTGGTTGGGTATTGGGTGTTGTCTTTCTTTATTATGTTTGATTTCTTGTATACAGAATTTATTGTATTTTTATGACATACCATGTTATGAATTACCTCATTATGATATTAGTTATTGATAATCAATGTTATTATTCAACTATTATAAATTCCATGGCTAGGATTCATTCACTTGTGATTATTAATATGTAATTATTTGATCAACATTTATTTCGATCATTTTATGATCATGAATATGTTTTAATTTTATATTCATTTAGTTATTCACCTTTCATTTTTTTTCAATTATGATATTTTTTATGTCTACCCTTACTGTGCATATGAGCTCACACTTTTCAAACGCATCATTTTTCCCCAAGATACCAAATTTTATTATATGATTGTCTTGTAGGGATAATCAAATATAATAGTTTTATAGTCCTTGGAGCTACAATGTTGTTTTCATTTGAAAATTATTTTAATAATAACATTTTTTGTGGATTCCTAAAGAAACTAAACTTTTTGTTTCTTTTTTTTGTGGTTACTTGTACTTTGTACCATTTTGATAATGTTAGGCACCGGCTCATGGATACCTTGTTTGTGGCCTTTAAAACCATTTCATTATTTTCAATATGGAAAAACAATTTTGTGAATGAGGTAAATGAATGTTTAAATATCCATGATATTCTTGTAGGACTATGTGCATTAAATTATGTTGTCGAATCGATAAAAAAATTTCTCTAATATGGAAAATTTTAATCTCCCAATATTTGATTTTGTTTAATGTTTATATTTTTTTCAATTATAATGACTATATGAAACAACTTCCATGCTTCCGTTTCATAATGAATATAATGTTGAGTAAGGGATGAAATAATCTAATGAATTTTAAGTTAAATTGTTGTGTTATAAGCTCCAAAACATAAATATAATTAAACATTATATTTTTCATTTACTTATGAATAATACATTGATATGATTTAATATATTTTTACAAATGATAGGATAATTTAAATTAATATATATTTTTGATGAAATTCATATATATTTTACACACATTGATATATTTATTACAAAAAATATTTTCAATTTTTTTTACATATTTAGGATTTAATATTTGATGAATTCATACTTTAGTTATATGCCTAGATTTTATGAAATATTTAATCATTTAAAGAATTCATTTATTATGAAACTCTATCTATATTTATTCTTAATACTTCAAAATGAGTGGTAAGACTTCAATCAACACCAAATAATAAATGATAACTATTTATATCCTCTCTTCAAATATCAGTCTATAAATATATACATCATAAATTAAATTTCTGATTGTTTATTAAATTTTATCTTTCCAATATTATTTCTATAATATAGGAAAAATTTATAAAAAAATTTAATGCAGTTAATTTATTATTTTATATTTTCTTATGTGAGGGAAATATATTTTTCATAAATTTTTATTATCATATATGTTTGGATATAATGATAGGTTAGTTAAGAAACTATATATACCTATCCTTTACGGTGACATAGAAACATAAACAGTACATGAATCAAAGTCCCGTGGACACAAAATTTCTTCTTAATACCTAAAAAATTGGTACTTGTATTGTGGGTGTTATCATAATATTTGAAAAATGAGTTACATTCATTGACTATTATAATAATTCATGATTAGATTCTCTCAATGAAATAGTAGTTCATGTCTATATAATTGAAATTCAGTGTGAAAAAATAGAACACTATAAAAAATCGAAATCTATAATAGAAAAATATCTAAAACTCTACATGAATGTATCCCATGACTAAAAATAAATATGTAGACATACTGAATTATGTGAGTACATCCATATAGACTTAATATAACTAAAGATATTTTGTAAATTTCTAACACTACATTGGCTAAAAAGGCATACAACTACCACCCCATGTTGATTCCCATCACATGTTCGCATAATATCTACCATATGTCATATATAATAGTCCATATTTATTTTTATACATGTTATAACGGAAAATTATAATGAGATATTTCTTGTCACGAACAGTGTCCATGCATGGATTTAACATATACATTTAATGTTGGGACCACCAACGTCCCATAAATCAACTATGAATTAAAAGGTGTTTCAAAAACAATTCCAATATTTTACATGTATGTAATAAGAAAAATTATAGATAGTTATAAACATAGAAATAATAATAAAAAAGGTGATTAAAAAACACATAAATATGTTAGTTATAACAAATATCCTCTTATACCAAGAGGGTGAGTACATATAAGTTACATCATTGAGCATTAGATTGATATTTGAGATGTTAATGGTAGGACCAATTGAAATCCCATATATATGACTTGATAATAAAGACATAATTCACAAGAAATTCAAGGGGAATCCATTATACCATGGAAATGGGATGTTTTATAAAATAGTCAGATAATCAAGTCCCATCACATTAAGGTATATGGAAGGGGAATACCGTATTTTGGGTGTGACACAAATCCCATTCATCTTTGTGTTTCATTACATAGTTATCCTATAAAAAAGTATATAAAATAAATATATAGTACCTAATAATTACAAATTCTTTACTCCTTAACAATATGGATGATTATTATCAGTGAAATAATATCACTCAATAGAGAAAATTGATCTAATGATAATATAGACGTATCTACCAATAATTATAACATGATATTAATAAAATAAATATTTTATCAACACATACATGGAACTAATTCATGAAAATAATGTAACATGGGAGAAAAACTAAACGTATAACATTACATTAGACACAATATATTTATTATTTCCAAAAATCATAATATAAATTTAAATGAAATTTAATTAATAAAGAAGAAAAATTCAATGATCTCCACTAGAGATCCATTCGTGGATTATGTTATCATGTGAAAAACTTCTACATTGAAATAATGACACACTAGTGAAATATTATTTGTTGTCTTTACTACAAACCAAAAATTCTCATTAAAACCTATATAATTGGTTAATAAAGTACAAATGTAAAAATTAACACCATTTGTTTTGATATAAAGTTACATTATAATATTTTATTCATATTTATTTCCAAATATTTACAATAATTATTTTATAGAAATTATTCATAATATTAATAATGTTTCATAAATTAAACCATTGTATCATAAAAAACATTTATTTTAAAATAAAACATATACATTATTAATACATATCTATATAAATGAAAACTTTTTGAAGAAAATGTGTTTTATAAAAAGTTGTTTTAATTAAAAAAATATTGTTCAAACTCAAGAAACGTTTTATAATTTTCTATGAAATTACTGATTTAGTGTTAATATATTTATGTTGTTATTTATATATTACATTAATTTTTGAATACAATTGTGTATAATAACCATATTGTATTCGTATCCTTGACTAGAAAATACATCACCTCTCTACAAATGAAACTCTTAACCAAGGTTGGGTTTGGAACATTTATATATAATTAATTCTGACTATGGAGGAAATATGTTAACTTATTATTGAATCTTTCCAAAATGTGTTTTAGGGTTATATAGGGGATTAACATGGATGACAATGTTTATAACTTACAACCCACAACACATTTTAAAATATTTCACTATCTCAACATAAATTATAGAAAATCTTATAATAGATAAAAAACACATAAAAAATTTCTAGGTTCATGAAACTTGGGACTTATAATTAATAAGTTTTAAAAATTTTCTAAGTAATAAAATAATAATATTCAATATTTCTATTTTAAACATATACAACCGAGATATTACAAAAAAAATATTTCACAATATTTTTTGTCTTGGATTGAAATAAAATTAGTGTAAATGTAAGTCATTTCAAAGCATCACATGAAATAAATGTTTAAACCATTATAATGTTATTAAATTATACATTTGAAAAATAATTTTTTTATAATTTAGGAAAATAATGATTATGCATTGATATCATTTTTTTGAGACCCCCTACATTAACAATTACAATTATTTATATATTATAGAAGTGTGGAAAGTGTATCACAACCACAATCAAATAGATCATATTTTACAATTAAAAAATACATCAGAAAAGGAACACATAAAACAAAACACCATAGTCCAATGTGAATAAATACCAATTAAAACCATATGGAATAAATCATGAATTCTGAAAAATTTATAGAAATCTATATACCCAATTAAAATCATTATTTCATGTCCGGATATTACTATAGAATCATGTGAGAAATTGAACAATTATCACATCAATATTTATATATCAACATGGGGATGAACACTTCGAAAATACATTATTTGGGATGAATTTTGGAAATAAAAGTGGAATCACTAATTAATGAGGATATATCATCATTGATTCACGATGTTATAAATAAATATAAATAAATAAGGAATAAAAAATAGAATAATAAAATACTAATATGAGAAAATAAAGAAGTGTTGTTTATGTTTATTATAGTGAAAAAAAATCTTGAATCTATTGTGGGAAAGAACAAAATCAAAGAGGAATAAAAAACGATGGAAGACCTCGGAGAGGGATCTCAAATATCTTGAGGGAATATGGTTTCAAGGGTATAAAAAAGAGGATAAATTTATTATACAGAAATGAAAAAAAAATCCCTCAATAATAAATAACATTGTCCAATATACATAGTACACATATATTCCTTTTCCAGTATTCTAGAATCCCCTTTGGTTCCCCTTCCACAACCTAGCACACAAGTACTTGGTGTCTGTTATAGCCCAATGAATATAGGATAAACCACCTTGATCCTCTCTCAAATTCCTAAATCATAAATAAATCATTAAATAATGAATACAAAGACATATAATCCTAAAAATACCCCACATCCATAATGTAAAATTCAAAATAGAATGTGTTTTAATTTTATTAGATTCCATCTAGAATAATAATTACATTTAATTTAACTCACCATTGACATGTTTTGTGACATACTCCACATAATATAACTTCTCCTGTAGGAAAAATCTTAGTATGTTTTATCCTATTATCCACTACATTAAAAAATTCTTATCCCAAAACCATTATTCCCTTACATATACCATGGTAACCACCACACATAAAATATAATTCATCCAAAATTGAACCTAATCTGAAAATTCCCTTTTCGTTATGATGTGTGCCTCCTAACACTAACAAGATTTACTAATCACAATAATGTTTTATTACTCAAAAATCATTCCAACATATCTAATATCCCCAAACATTCTTCATACTCTCAATATAAAACCATAATAGAAATATTGTATCCATATTTACAAAATTATAATTCCTAAAAGATATACCAACTCCCCCAAATTCTCATGATATAAACTAATAATTTATTAATGTATATATATTAATCCTACACATAAAATACCCCAATGGTTTTCGATTCCTTTGCATAAAATTAATTTTAATTTTAAAAAAATCATTTCCTTTTTAAAATAGTTTCATAAAATCAATATCCATTTTTTGAAATAATAATTTGAATATAATTGAAAAAAAAATTATCCATTTTAAAATCAACTCAATTTAAAAACCATTTATTAAAACACGTTATCTATTTTAAATTTTGATGGATACCCAAATTCACATGAATATTACATGAAAAATAATTTTCTAATTAAAAATATGAATTATACAAGAATTGATCTTTTAATAATACTATTTTTATAACACATAATAAGATCCCATTTCAAAAACAGTTTAAAAAATTGATAATTATGAAATAATCAGATATGTCATGTAAAAAAATCAAGGAAACATCATGTAACATACTCAAAAAATATATTTCATGATTAATCTAATACCATATTACTAACATATAACATATTTAATGGATAGTTACACAAATTATAATATTTTTTTGGAAACATAAAAAAATATGGAATTTAAATAATTCGTATATAAGTTTATTATTTAAGCATACTATATTAAATTATTAAATGATGAATAAGTATCATGATTTACAATTCAGACGATACCAACTACTATATTATAAATTCAATTGACAATAAGAGACAAAATGTCTCAGTGAAGAACATAAATATGAATCATGTTTCATGTGAAGAATAAAAACACGATAAAAATATATAATTTTTTATTTAATAAGTAAAAAATAATTTATCATAATAATGAGAGAAAAGTTAGTTACATTAATTAATTAAAAGCCATATGATAATGTATCATGGAAAACATTTATTACATTATTAGTTACTATTTGATTAATTATGGTCATTCGTGTAAGAGACTCGACATCCAAAGAATGATAATTACTGTTATATATGTGTTATTGTTCTCAATAAGAGTTTTAAGTGGTAGAATATGGAGATGGAACTGAGATTTCATTGAGATATAATTTTGTGTAATGTGGCCTGGTGCATTGTTCCATCAAGATATGTCTACACAAGAATGATTTTCTATATTTTTATTTCTCTATCGATGATGTGTTTTGTTATGGTGTGTTTTATATATTTCAGTGTGGGGGGTAATTTGTGAGGTTTTGGTGTCACACTATTATGAGGTGGATTTTTAATTTTGGTATAAAAATTGTTAGATATGGTGTTGAGGTTCCAATGTTATTCCAGCATGTGGATATCCCTAAAATGTTTATAAGTGGGGACTCATGTGTTTATCTTATGTAATATTGGTTGTGATGTGAGGTTTAACATTGTTCCATATTAGAAATGGGATGTTTTTAGTTTACCATTGGTGGGTTGGTTGTCTCATAGGGTCTCTGATATTTATTCTTTTTATAATCCCTTGTGTTAATATTCTTTTAGGGAAATTGTAGTGTGGTTATACCCATTGATGTATGGAGTCCTATGAGGTAGATTTTGATGGAATTCATATTTTTGAAGAATTAATCTATGGCGATGGTGTGGTCTTATGGATTCAATTAAGAGTAAACATTTATAATTATATTAATGATGATATTTTAGAGATATCATGGGAGATCATTGCATTATTTTCAGAGGAGTAGTTGCCTTATCCTCATTATGGGGAGATTATAACTCATCACCCAATGATTCAATAATTTTACAGGGTGATTATAAATTTTTCTCATGTAATGAATTATATATTATTTAAAAAACAACATTCAACCCCTATATGACATGACTAAATATATGAATATTATTGGTCAATATTCAATAGGTTATGGACATTTTACTCTATGTTAACAAATCATTTGAGTCAATGATAAAATCATATTTTCTTCCCCTTGAATCTCTTCATGAACAATATACTATAGAATTATATTATTATGTTATTGATTAAGTTTTTGTGTTATGGTGTTTTTAGGAAGAATGTTTGTAAAAAGGAATTTTGTCTTACCTTTTTGTTATTTGTTGTGCTTCTATAGATTTTTCATATAATATCAATCAGTGATGGTTAATGCTTATGTTTTGGTATAAAATTATTGGAATCTCCTTATTTATTTGTGTAAAAATCTTATATTTAATATGGTTTTGATGTCTCATAGAGGATTGTATATATTAGAAATAAAAAATAATGAACCGAATTGACTGATATTGAAAGGGAGGTATGATTCACACATACCTTATGAAATTACCCTATATTTCCTCTATATCAGAGGTTTTATTATTTTTTAATATAAATATTAATTTTTATAATTATAATATAATTATTTTTTACTATTTATTTTTTAGAATACCCTTTCCATATTTTATAATCTTTTAATTTTGGTAATAACTTTTTTGTGTGAACATCATGAATTAGTTTATTAGTGTTGACTATGAAATTCTTGAGTAACATAATGTAATGATTGAAGGGAGTTTAGTTATTGTAAATTTTATATATTTATTCCATCCATGGTTTTGTTATATGCGGAATCTATAGATATGACTAAATCAGTAGTGGTTGTTTTTTATACTTGGTTTGGGGGGTGTGGTGAGTTTTTTTTTGAATTTGTAGTGATGTATGGGTTGTTGTAAATTTAGTGGTGTGGTGGAGTTGTTGTTTTTGTTAAAAAAGTCTATCTCATGTCTATTATAGTGGTTGTTAGTACTATTTCTATGGAAGTATCGTTTTGAGGGATTCAGTTGTTATGGGTTTTCATTATAGTATCCGAGTGGAATGGAATACTTTTGTAATTAAAGGCATCAGTTATGGAAGATGAGAATGAATGGGTAATTGAGGGATTGTTAGAATGTAAATGATTTTGGTGCAAATATAGTTGATAAAAATTATTTAATACTAGAAGAAGAGGTGGTTTAATGAATTTTTTCCTATAATATATTTAAAATGAATATAATAATGAATTTATTGAAATTCAAAATGGGAAATGTAGAATTAATGAAAGATGTAATGAAATGTAAAATTAAGATTGTTATTTGATATTATTTTGTGGGTAGGTGGGGTTTGTTTTTGTTATAGTGGTAACATTAGATTATTAAATGTTTTATAAATGAGGAAATTATTTTTATTTGTAATGTTATTGTTATTGTGGTTTATACTATTAGGATATCCTTTTTTGCAAATATTATATTAATTATATTATCCAATGATTTCATATGCACCACCTCCATTGTTGGGTGACATGACCAACACCAATATGATGAAATTGGGTCCATGTTTTTTCAAAAATATAGTTAATAAATGAATGGGATGGTTAACTACACCCTATGAAGTCATTTTTCCCTAAATCCATGTTTAATTAAAGGTATCCAAAACATTGACTTATCATAAAATAGAAATTTTTTTACTAGAAATCACATATGACTCTCAGATATCATTTAATATGATATAATGTGTTAGAATCTATCATTATGTATCATATCATACATTATTTTTGATATATATATATATCAAAAAATAAGACTGATTCCGACTAAATAGATTAAGTGAAACTATCCTATCACTTACATCATACGAATCAGCTCTAATTATTAGGATTAAATGAATAAAAAGTGTTTATTATTAAAATAAATTATGATTTGAATTATATTATTTACATATTTATTAAAAATAAATTGAAAATGTATTTTAGGGAAATTAATTAATTTTTAATGTGTTGAAAATTTAATCTTTTTGAAGGAAATTGGAAATAATTAAATAAATTATAATCAAATAGTTATCAATAAATATTGAATAATATCAAACATTGTTATTATAATTAATTTCACAAAATTATTTGTAAATATTTATGACGTGGATATAATGTGTCTATTTAGAAATTATAAGTGTAGTTAATATAGTTTCTATGAATCAAAAAATTATATAAAATATAAAAATAATTACATTTAATTATGAATTTATGAAAATTGTTAATTTTATTTTCTCAAATTAATATTCTTAATTTGGGATATTATAGATAAAACATAAAAATTGTTGGATAATTTATTTGATAACATTTTAAATGACACTATTTAATCTATATTTATATTAAATTAATGTGTACTTAATATATATTGGATTATAAAATGTTTATAATTTATAAAATATAATATATTTCAAGTGAAATTTCATATGAAGAGTGATATAATATATTTTATATTTTTAAATGAAAATAATGCTATTATATTAAAGATTATGGAATGTATATAATTAATAGAGAAAAAAAATATATATTTTATGATTAGCTTTGTATTTATGAATTTTTCAATATTGTTTATCTCATGATTGAATATATGAATTTTTTATTTATTTATTATCATGTTTATCATTCATGTATATAAATTTTATATCATTAATGTGTGAATATTTAAATTAAAATTATTAAACAAATTATAAGATGTCATATAGGAATCCAAAGAGTAACATTCTAGGTATAAAAATGTTATTATTTTCAGAATTCCTTGAA
Organism: Viscum album; assembly: GCA_963277665.1. Taxonomy (NCBI): domain Eukaryota; kingdom Viridiplantae; phylum Streptophyta; class Magnoliopsida; order Santalales; family Viscaceae; genus Viscum; species Viscum album. Next base: position 2,095,173,790 of record OY728126.1, on the reverse strand, counting down.
ATTGGTGTATATTATTTTCTAGTCAAGTTAATTGTATCACTAAGAGGGGGAGGGGTGAAACAGGGATAACTTTCTCTTTTATTGTTCCATACAAATTATACAATCATTTCCTCATTTTAAATATATCATTCCCTACTAAAAACAAATCCAATAGTCATCCATAGGAACATAAGTACATACTTGGTTCACTATTAAATCTGAATATATATGTCCTTGATATGGTTTGGAAATAATATAAATCAGCAACATCAACTTGGAAAAAAATTATTTTTTGTGGAATAAGATGTGTAGCAGATTCTTTTTCAGTCATATTTCACTATTTGAACAATCAAATTGTGTGAGTGCTCCTTCTAGAAAAATGAAGTAGTAGAATGTTTTTTAACAAACCATGTTACTTTTCTTCTATATCAACATCCAATAATATAAAAATTCAATGAAATATTTCTATTTCTTACCATGAATCTTGTAATAATGTCCTGTACATTGTAAGAATACTCACTCTAATTTCATTGTTTGGTTTTCATAGTCTGATCGCACAATCTAAAAAATATTCCTCTTCAAGATTATGATTGAGAAAATTATGAAAACATTATTCCCTAGCCCAGAAACCCCAATATAATAGTCCTAATCATTTGGATAACCAGATGAATATGATAATCACTTAAATATGATGAATATCTATATATGTAGCAATCTTTAATCTTCAATTTTCTCCCATGTACATCATGATATATTCATTTAAAAAAATCAGGAAACCCTTCTTCTCTCGAGATTTCCAACTTCACTCTACTTTTCATGAATTTTAATTTATTAATTTTTTTTTTACTTTTATCCTTTTATAATCAACCAAAATGTTGTTTGGGTGGTATTCTTAAAAATATTCCCTCTCTTAAAAAATACCAGATTTTGCATGATTCCTTGATTTTATGGTGCGTATTGTCTTTGTCAACATTTATTATCTCATTTCATTACTTCTACATCATTTTCAAATATTCTAAAATCTTATCTCTATTATGATTTTTTTTCTTAACAATAGAACTAATTCAGATTCTCTAATTAAATTTTACAACATAGTTTCTTCATTTGGATTATTTATTTTAATTTCATTTATGAAGAAATATATAGCTTCAATCTTCTTCACAAACCCCATTCCAATTATATTCCTCTATTCTAATTGGCTGATACAATTTGTCAACTATATTCCACTGCTCCAAATGAAACACTATATTCCCATTTTTATTTTTTAATTATGATATCAAGATCAATCAGTATTAACTATGATATGATGCAATTTGAACCAATTGATAAAAGCATCAGAAAAAATCCAAGTTTATCATCCTTTTCTGAATACAATACCTATCAACTTAAATCTATAAGGAATAATATTTGTTTTTGTTTGGTCTAATTGAAAAATTCTACCATCAGTTTCTTATATTTTCCACAAATCATCAAAACCATCAAATAAAAATATCTCCATATTGATAATTCATCCAACCACCTACATCATAAAAATTCCAAACATAAGTTTGATTTCAATTCATATTACAATAATCCAATTACAATTAATAAATATTTATGTCTTCCATAATAAATGGTTGAAAAAATATTTGATCAATATGTATCATTATATTTTAAATCTACTTCAATTGTGTCAAATCCTTTACCATTGGTCTGGATGTAAAAAATTATACCATTGATGTATTCGATGGTAAGATTAATAAGATAGACCATTTTTCAAAAACATAGACTTCAACAACATAGATTTCAACAACACCCTTCATTCACAAAATTATATTTATATCATGACTTCCTTCAGGACTTTGAATACGTTGAGGGTTAACTCTAGCATCGTTATTCTTACCAAGGAATGTATTGTGACTACAAATCATTTAATCAACATCGTTCATTTCTTCTCATCCTGAACAAAATTAACATGAATACAATTATAATTAATAAGAGTGGAAGCATCTCTTTTACTCCCCCTTTGATTCATCATGCATCTGTTATATTTTTACAAATTTATTACGATTTAGGAGAACTCCATGATCTGAAAATAAGCATCACATTTATTTTATTTTAGCCATATGAACTCAGATTCATCCCCATTACAATATCTTCATCCATTCAAGACCCCATATGGGTCTAATTATCCTTATTATCTTGAAATAAACTTCTCAATAAGATGTAATTTCAAAACCATTGTGAGTTAAATATTCTTGAATATGATGATAAATCATATTTTCACTAAAAACAAGTGAACTAATTTCATTCCTTCTTAAAATTCGTTAACAACAAAAGGAAACACATGAAAATTATCATCGTTGTCATTTTGGTACCAAATAAATCCCCCATTGTATTTTTTGTAAAACAAGTTTCATAAATCACTAAACATTATATACTAATTCTAAAGAATACATATCAATATGTCAAAGACTATGTAAGCTGACTCATTATAGGAAACAAGAATCACTAATAGAAAAACCATGATGTCTAAAGTAGTTATCATGAAACCTATTCATGTTTTTCATTGAGATTTTTTCCTCATCTTTTCAAATTTCCTAGAATGCAAATTTTTTTTTTCTATTAACCACTCTAATAAATAGTTAGAATTGATCACACATATACAATTCTAAATTCACAACTTACCCAAACCTACCCATATATATATGATTCTATAAGGATATATTAATGAAACTATTATCCCCCTTGACAACACTATCCAAGGTAATATGAGATAAGGGAATGGAAGACGAACCTCACTGTTGATGAGAAAGAGGTTAGACACCCATTTTAAGCTCAATTTAGAAAATTATTCTAGTGGTTATGGTTTTTTGAAAATGTCAAAAACTTATATTGATGTGTGAGCATATTCCAATTTCAATTAATTCTTCTACACATACTCTATAAGGAAATGATATTTTATATCCATTTGTTTTGAATGAGAATATATAACTAGAATCCTTTAGAGATTTATTATAACTTGATTATCAAAACACATGATTAAGGCTAACTAAACATAAAAAAGTAAATAATATAACATATTTTTCCTCCACATATGTTGGGTAGTTGATTGAGTAGTTTCCACATACTCATCTTTAGTTGCATGAAGTTATACAAAATTTGGTTTCTTTGTACATCAACTTACACAACTTTTCCTCTGAAGGAATACTCCACATGATTTCGATCTACAATCATCAAAATATCATTCCCAATCAGAATATGAATACACAAAAAAAACAATACATTATGTGGAATCATACATGATTATGAATTTTTTTGTGACTTTTATATATCTTAGAATTCATTTTTTTAAATGTAAGTGTGATTCTTTAGTGCCACTCTGAAATCATCCATAAAATGTAATAGTATATACAATGTCGAGCCTAGATGTAGTAATATATAAAAAAAATCCAATAAAATTTTGAAATTATTTTTTATTAACACCCTTTCCTTATCTATACTAAGAAAACATTTTCCCACTAAAATCGGCATGGAAATATGTTTTGAGATTTCTATACTGAACATCATAAAAATTTCCATATCATACTTATCATGATAAATAATTTTTATTTTCATCGCTTTTAAAGATTTTAATTGAAAAAAATGCATTTAACCCATCATAGACATCTCAAAATGATTTTTGTTTTCATTATAAAATCAATCACGTGATATTTCATTATTCTATGAAAGGACAATATCATCAAAATAAAAAATTATGATGAGGTAATACTACTGAATTTTATTTATGTAATTATTTTTGCCAACTCATAATTTCATTAACTCATCCTCCTAAAGAATGTATATATTTAATAATACCATACAGTCATAGCTTGTTTCATTCCATAAAAATAATTCTTCAATATTCACACATAAAATTCAAAATTCCCAATGACAAAGGCACATGTTAGTTTAATTTAAACATCTTACTCAATATCCCCATTTAGAAATGAACACTTCTCATCCATTCAAATCAATTTATAACTTTGTTTTGCAGAAATAAATAAAATTATTTTGATATTCTTAACCATAAAACTAGAGAATAAGTTTAATCAAAATCAACAACTTCAATTTGTGGGTAACCATTATACACTAATCTCGCATTGAATCTTATTACACCACATTCTTCAATAAACATGTTATGGGAAACCCAATTTTACAAAAATCATTTTTATTTTCTAGAATTTGAATAGGATTCCATGTTTCATTCCTTTTTATTCAATCCAACTCTTCATTCAAGGCTTGAATTCCTTCTAGATACAAAAAAATTTCACTAACATCATTCAGCTCGACTTTTGAATACAAATAAGTATGGGAAATAAATTTTTTTGATATTCTTGTTTGAATAATATGATGTTGATAACCAATAATATTCTAAGATAACACATTTTTCTTCCTCCTAGAATGATATTTCTAATTATATTCCTCATCACTAGAAATAACTGAGTATAATTCTTCTCCATGAGTAGGATTAAAATTGTTTGTATCCTTATCAAAATTATTTTCATTATCGTGCTCAACTTCCTTATCTATATGAGAATGTTTATATTCAATAGCATTTTTAATAACATTCACATAAAAATAATCCAAAAATATTTATGTTTCATTTTTTAAACATCTATATCCTCGACCTTCTAGAGCATATCTAATAAAAATTCCATCTTCACCATTATTCTTTATACAGTTTGGACTCCCGAAAAACATTAAGTGTCTCAAACATGGATTTTTTTCCCATAAAGCAATTTGTATGGAGTAATATCAAAATTATTTATATAGAAATATTAGATTTGAATATACTCAACAGTACTCAGAGATTCCCTGCAATAGTAATGAGTAAGACCTTGTTCAATTAACATAGTTCTCTCCATTTCGACCAAACATCTATTATTCCTTTTAGAAACTCCATTTTTTAAGAGTGTATGGGGAATTATACTCATTTATAATTTTAGGATTATCAATATAACATTAAAATTACTAATTATTATACTCACTATCACTTTCATCTCTTAAATTCTTCATTGAATACTTATATTCCTTCTCTGCTTTCCTTATGAATCATTTAAATATTTTCAAAGCATCTGATGTATGTTTTATATACATAAAACAAGTAATGTGAGTAAATTAATCAATAAATGTGATGAAGTATAAATCTTTATTTATTATTGTTTTCTATTTGGCCCAAATATATCATAATTAATAAGGTCGATGAGTTTTTTATGAAAAATTCAATCTTTATTATGCTATGAGTTTGTAATTTTTCCCTTCTAACAGTAGTGAAACACGAATCTATTATTATTTCAAAATATTGACTTTCATGATCACTATATATATTTGATAACTTTCTAGTGTTTTTTTCTCACATGTTTTTGAACATTTTATGCCACAATTTATTTTCTACCACCATTCCCATTTAACATGAGTTTTGTACCTCATCACATTGAAAAATGCATCCCTTTATATGTTGTCCCCTTGTAACTATCTTTCCATCATTTTCACCATTAAAAAAAGACATATTTACTCAATTTAATATTGATAACTTCTTCCAAACAAATATGAAGCACTCAACATGTTATGTTTGTACCCATCAAACATAGAAGGCTTAGTTGGATTCATATTTTTTCTTCCCAATGACAGCAAATCCAACACATTTGTTTCTCAAGGATCCATCTTCTCCAAATTCCATAGTTACATATTTAAATTCAATCACATTATTAAAAAACATATAATATACTATCATATTATAAACAAATCTAATATTAATAATCCATGGTTGTACTACATTCAGTTTCACAACAATAGATTTTTCTTCTAATTTTTTATCACCTCTAGCATCTGAAATTGTTAAGAAAATTTTTTTGTGTTAGAAAATAATAATTCAACCCTTATCAATATTCCATGGAATTTTGAATCTTTAAAAAATAGTTTCCAATCGATGGAACATATTTTTCATATTCACACCAACCTTCTCATATTTATTTTGGACATCATTTTCATATTTATCCCTTTAGAAGAATTGACTCCCCTGATAACATTTCCTATAATAACATGCAGAATAATAGTAATGTTTTTGGTCATACCAACTCATATTATATGTATTTTCTAATACACCACAGTACCTAATACAGCCAAAGAAATTTTATTATCCTCTGATATAGTAATACTAAAAGGAGTTGTAAACATGTTTCTCAATAAAGTTCTTGTATTCCATATTGACCCTCTAAAATTTCATTAATCAATAAGAACCATTTATTTCATATTATATTTTCATTACATATTTAATGTAAATATATGTACTAGATACTATTTCAGATTCATAATGATTAAAAACATTTTCATGCTTAGTTTATTTTGAAACATCTGAATTAACGACTTTGTTATCGTTGGTAACATACATAACCATTCCATATTTTTAATTTCTAGATTAAATTTAATAATTATTCTCAACCTTAAATTGTAACTTTTAATGATCCATAATAGGTTTACCATATCAATATATTTCACCATAAATTTAGATAGAGTTTTCAAATCTTGTATATCTCAAATCGAATTTATAAAATATTTGTATGATCAATTCCATCCCTTCTTTTTTGGATTCTCTTTAACTTTTAGATTATTATTATTTTTTTATTATCAAGGGATTTATTCATATCATAAATTACACCCATCATCTTCTTCTTCAATTCCAAATTATCATTGTTTAGTTTTTGTGGAGTAACATTCATCCTCCAAATTATTGTATTGTTTTTCAAGAATTTTGTTCTTTATTATACATTATTTAAACTCTTATTTCAAATTTACATTAATTTGACATCCTTATTTATCAGATTTATTTCTTCCAATTTTATCCATTCTCCCTGTTGTTAAAAATGTATTCTAACCAGCATTCTCAATAGAATTTTGTGATTTTTCTTCACTATCATATTTTTCATCACCATTAGGAAAGAAACTCCCCCTTTTATATTTTAATAATTTTAAATCATTCCATGTTAATATGATTTCCCTTAATCTACCTATTTCATAAAAAACCTTCTTGGACATCTTTCTTATATATCAATTTCTTATTCCTTCTTTATTCATTGAATAATAGCCACTAAGAGAACAATGTCTCCACATTAAAATAATTTCAAGTTATTTTTCACAATATTTTTACTTATACCATTATTCAAACTATCAAAAAAAGGATAAAATATCATCAATATTTTTACATAACAAATATTCGAATTTAGATTCACCACCTTCTTATTTAATTTTAATTTCATGGTAGCCTAGAAAGACATTTCAATATAAATTTTATATTTATTTTCACATCTTTCCCTCTTCTCACATCATAGTTAATGACAGTGCTTTGATAATCATCCATATATAATGATTCATGATTCTAGTTTCTAATGAAAAACTTTTCAATAAAACATGTTACGATGTTTTCTAATGTTCCTCTGAACAAGTGTAGAATCATTTATCTTTTTCTCCATGACATATGATAGAACTGAAAATATCTTTTACCCATGTATGAAAATCTTGAACATATTTATACTCTCCCATTTTAAAATATTTATACATTAGCATATAGACTTGTAACAAACCTTCTTATCTATTATATTTTCATTCTATATTATTTTCATATTGTCATATATAGCTTTAGATATGAATACTTCTTTCACCATTAGTTATTATCATCCAAAAAATGATGATAATAAAGAATTATTTTCCCTTACATCATTATAAAGTTTTTTAATCAATAGATCTAATAAGAAATTTTCCCACAATAGGTGGAAACCCATCAATTTCAGCTTCAATAATATAATATCCAAATGAAATAAGATAAAAAAATATTATATGTTCCAATATTTGATAATTATAAACGTCAAAAATAAGAATTCCATTACAATTCATACAATTCAGAATCTCTATCAAATTCTCTTCAAAACAAAATCAGACAATATATGATCTGGAGCTAAGCCCTGATAGAAATTGTAATTTCTTATTCAGGATAATTGTTTCATTGAGAGACGTAGGCGATGAATCAATGATTAATTTTTATTTTATATATCCTTAAAAATGGAAAAAACTCCACCAATTATTTGTACCAATTAAAAATGTCTTACCATATCATTCTTCCAAATCTGGTTATCATTTATCTAGTGAATATTCTAGCTCTAAATCATCATCTAGAGCATGTTCATTGTATAGTCTGTCTAGTTTCATATGCACATCATGTGGATCAATCGCCTTGAGGTGGACAGAAGGCCTTGAGGTGGATTGATTTCTTTGAGGGGGTGATAAAGTATTACTGTACAAAAACCATGGGTGGCTCAATGGTCTGAAGGAATTAGGGATCAAACCGGTGACCCTATGGCTAAAATGGATAAAGATATCCCACTTCTATAGTATCGAAATGCACTGATATAGTTACCCGAAAATATGACTCCATCCATATTTTATCCTAGGTCTCTTGGAAGAACATGAAGAGTCCCCACAAATGATTGGGGGTTCATTTGTCCTTCACCTCTATTTAAATATTGCTTTCCCTATTGAAAAAATAAAAAACACATCCATAGGAACACAAGTATTAACAAGGTTAACTATTCATTAAGATTAGCGACAACCATTGTATGGTTTAAAAATAATCCAATACCACCCAATCCTCTAAAAAACAATCATTTTCAATGGAAATAAATGATTATGGTATTCGATTTCACTCATGGAGAACTATGTAAAAAATTTAGAATTGCATTTTATCCTTCTAGAAGAAATGATTTAGTAAAATGTTATTGTAAAAAATCATGATACTGTGATTCTATATGAACATTCACAAATATATACTTTCAAATAAATTCATCACTTCCTTATTCTTAATATTGTAATAACTTCTTATACATTATAATAAAATTCAGTCTGATTCCCAAGTCCTAATTTCCAAGTCTAATTTATAAATATAGAAATAAAACCTCTATCAGAATATTGTACAGATAACTATGAAAACTTTCTTCCCTAGTAATGAAATACCAATATGATAATCCTACTCAATATGATAACTATATGAATTTGATAATATGAAAAATATGATGAAAATATAATGATGTTTCAATTTTTTCTCTTATCATGTCTCTTCTATTCGACATGATTTCTTCATTAAATGAAATTTAGAAACCATCATTATCTATAGAGATCAACCTTCTCTATACATATTGAGAAGAAATGATTTATCATAATTTTAAAATGTACATTCCTCCTTTTATATTCTTAAAAAATATTTTTTCAGCGGGATTCCTAAAAATATTCACAATCAACAAAATTTCCTAAATTAGTATGTTTCCATGAATTTTGGGTGCATAGTATCTTTATAGGAATTTCCCAACTCAGCAGGATTCTTCTCGATCCTCTAAAATATCTTAATCACTTGATCTCCCATATGACTCCATCTAGAAATAGAAGAATGATTCTGGTTCCCCCTTCTAATTTTAAAAATATATTTCTTCATTAAAATTCTCCATAACAATTGTATGTATAAAAAAATAGATATCTTTAATATTATTTATAATCCCTAGCCTAATTACATATCTTTTTTATGATTACATGATATGATTTTTCTATTATGTTTCTATGAACCAAATGAAATACAATCATTCCATTCTTATTTTGTCATTACGATTACAAGATGACTTGGTATAAATTGTGATTCAACTGATTCTGGCCCAAATGATAATAGAATTTGAAAACAAATAAGGGTTATTAATTCTTTTTAGAATACAATAACTAACACCTTCATTCTTAGAATATTTATATCTATTAACTTTTGTTATGACTAAAAACAAATACCTTCAGTTTCTCACAATTTCTATAAATCTTCGAATCCTTCAAATTTCATGCTCCACCTTTTGGGAATACATCCACTCATTTCATTAACTCTCATTCCTAAAAGTGTTTTAATATAATAATTATTTCAATATTTCTCATTAATATAACGAATTTTTTAATATATATGAATAAATGGTTTACTACACTATTTTTCAACCACTGTCATTTTGATTTGAATCATCCTTAAAATGTCAAATCCGTTATCGTTGGTCTTGATATAAAAAATTCTACCATAGATGAAGATTATTATGAGGTAGATACGATGGAACATTGTTCAATAACTTTGAATTTAACAGCAATTATTTTAGAAATTTACTTCCAAAAATTATTCTTTTATCATGACTTTGAATACATTGAATATTTTCTTTATCATCATCTTTCCTACCAATGAATATATTGAGACTTATTATCCTTTCATCATCATCTTTATATTATTATTAACCCGAATAAAATTAACATGATTATGATAAGATAAAATAACATTTGAAACATATCTTTAACTCGCCATTTATTTCAACAAGATTGCATCATAATTTTTACAAATTACATTTTTTATGAGAACTCCAAGATCTGCAAAGCAATGTCACATTTATTTTATCATATCCATATAAACTCAAATTCATCCCCATTATGAAATTTTCACCCATTCTATATTCATGATGAGTCCAAGGATCATTTTCATCCATAGAAAACATCTTAATTCGATAAATTGTCTCTACCATTATGTGTCTAATTTTCATGAATATCATGGTCAATGTTATTTTCACCAAAAACAATGTGACGTTATTTACATCTTTCATATACATCATTGAAAACAAAAGGAAACAAATAAAAATGATCATCCCTATAATCTTAGTCATGATAGTGTAAAAATAATGTTCTTATATTAAATATAGTTATTGGATATAGTTTATAAATATTAGTTATAAATATTATTGTGAATTTTTATCTTTTAGGAGTAAATTTTACTTCTGTAGAGAGATTTGGGTTCACTTCTCGCTAAACTGAAGGCTTATACCATGTTTTTTATGGGTAGGGGATAGCTTACAATGGTGATAACTTTACCCGTGTAGAGAATATATATTTCAAATCATTAAATGAAAAAAATAACATTATTTATATGATGAATTAGGATATGTGTAACTATGTTTCTATCCTAATTTAGGGGAGAATAAAATGTGTGTTCTGTAGATATTTACACAATAATATTGTATGATGATTTTAATTATTATATGGAATATAATTTTATAATAAATTATTAAATGAATATAAATATTTACTGGGAATAAAATGGGATAATATAGAGAGATTAAAACCCCATTGATATACTATGTGGTAGATCCCTTCTAATGTTGTACATGTCAGAACCAAAATCAGTTAGTTCATTTGACATTAACCATAACGTGTCCCTAACCATAGTGTTCCATATTCATGTTGTTTTATTTGGGTTGAATGTATATGGAATACCATAACCATTAATATATTATATGATTTTAGATAAGTAAATATTCATGAAAGGTTTGGGAATGAAATTACCCACTCACTATCCAAGAATCATAAATGATAAATTGAAAATATTTATATACAATATGTAGTTGTGCATTATATATATGACACCCAATTACTATCATGGTGAAATATATATATTGGATCCCTATTGGGGAAAAGGAACTTAAAATTTTCATCATCTTACGAGAGGAAATTTAATATTTGTTTTTTAACTATTAGTAAAACATAATACCCAAATGAAAATGGAATTTAATATCAATATATAATATCATTATAATAAAAATATTCAATGACATCAGTCCTGTGGGAAGGATTTTAAAAACATAAGAAACACCTATGACTCTTTGTATAAGAAAAGTTCTAATGGATAACGTCAAGGTTTTTGATAAAATCTCTTCTAACTATCAATGTTTTGAAATTTTTCAACAAGTGAATCTATATACTAATGATAAGTATATAATGATTCATGTGGGGTTCTATATGAATTATATATGTAATAAACGACCAAATTTGGGTCTCATATATTCAATATCATTATATATGTCAATTATATGGCGAGACTAGTGGTTTCTATATGGGTATTTGTAGATATAGAATTAATTCTATTAATATCAATAAAAATATCATCATAATATGAATGAGTTCAAGAAATATTTACCATATTATTCTAAAAATTGTTATAGATATATGAATTGAAAATACGATTCATAGGTTTTGGTGCTATGTCAATAGTAAAAATGGGTAACAGTTTCAGCTGCTAAGATAAATTTTTGGTGGGATCCCAGAAATGAATCTTCATATAGCTAACCATGGTTATTAAAAACCATAATTTTTCATTATTATTGAAGGTGTAATAATTCAAAAATTTGGAAAGGTTCATGATACATATAGTGCGTTGTGAAACTCAATGGAATATTTATTTTTTTATTAGTGTTATATAAATTGATTCTTCAATTTTAAAGCGTATTTGACACCATGTTTAATTTTTACATGTTTTATAAAAATTAATGAGTTTAAAATAGAGGGGATAATAGATAGAGCCTATATTATTTATTCATGTGACAAAATAATCATTTGATTCATCAAATATTTGAATTTTAGGAAACATATTAATATTACATTTTTATAAATAATTATTGTGTCTAGATTTTTTTATTATTATATGATAAGTATTTTTATTTAAAATATGTTATCATATATAATATTAGATAATTAATTTTATACAGATAACATAAGATTTACTAAGCTCTATATCATTTTTTAAAAGATGAGAAGGATAAAAATGTTTCCTCCATGATAAAGTGTTTTTGTGGATATTTTTTGAAATATGAAGAATTGTGATATTCAAGATAGTTGATAGTATATCTTAGACAATAATGTATTTTTTTGATAATGGAAATTCAAAAAATACCTATAATACCATATATGATACTGTTTTAATTTTTTATTTGATTTTTATTCCTAAAAAATGAAAATAAGAGTTATTTCATAATACAAATGAGTTTGGTGTCTTACCAGGATGTTTTATGAAAATATTTCATCCGCGAGCCTATTGATAATATGTTTGAACAAAGATAATATAAATGTATACATCTAAAAAAAATTTATACTAGTAAAAAATTAATCTTATTATTACTTAATATCATAAAGAGTTTAGGAAATGGGACAATAAATTGAATTATAAAGGAATAAATTTAATAACCGTAATATTTAGAATATCACTTTTCTTTAATTGTCTAGTTTAATTTAAAAAATTAAATTTATCTTAATTATATTATATATTCTTAAAATATATTGGTAATGTGAAATGAAAATAGTTACATTCAATTACCACATTTATGTTAATATCATTTTATCCTCATGGTGTTTAGGATGTATTAATTGGTAATAATTATAGTAATTATGTTATATCATGGAAATGTTTTATTGAATGGTTTCCTAAGATGATGAGGTTAATCTTCAAATGTGTTCTATGAAGAAAAATAAAGTTGTTACTGTTATTGTATTTTATGTTTTGATGCTAATGGAATTGAATATGAACAATGTGTTTAACAATGGTAATATTATTCCCGAATGACACCATTATTCAAACATAATTCCTTCCTAAATGTATTTCATGATATATCCTAGTGAGAAGGTATTTTCATGTTAGTGATGATTCAATAATAAAAAAAGGTGTAATTAGTTAACAAATCCAAGGAAATGGAAGAACCCATTGGGAAGATATTATACAATAGAATATATGATATGATTGATAGGTTCTTATGTAGGATTTTGTTATGGACTCATAAAATAGTTTAAGAATATAAAATCTATTATATAAATATAAATATCAAATTTATCATTCATTAGTTTTAGTGACATATATGAATATATTTTCAAAAAATTCATGTAGTGTAATGATAATTGATATCTCAATGTATTAATTTGATGTATCCATAACAAATTATCAATAAATAGTATTATATTTTTTTAAATGGTATGTATATAATTAATAAGATTCTTTTATATGGTAAAAAATATATTAATGATGAATACAAAAGGTTTTTTGGTCCTAGGTGACCCAAAAAGTATTTTTAATGGAGAAACCCCAAATTATTGTGGCTATGATTTGTTTTATTATTTTTTATTGATTACAAAGAATCAAATACTAAAAGAATGATGATTTTGGTGGTTTTGGAAAACCACATTACATACACGATTAAAGTAATAAATTAGTAAAAGAAAAATAAAGCTTAACAAATGTAAAATCATATAATCCTTGAAAATCATTCAATTGATTCATATTAATTACATATGGAAAGAAAAAAAATTAAGGGTGATCGTAAATTGTCAGTATAGAAGTTGAAGTGGATGAGATAATGAATTTGATAGAATAAATAAACATGAAAATGTAAATAACTGAAGACACGTGACATTAAAACAACTAGATAATAAATAATCAATAAGGGAATGTAAACAATAGAAACAAATATCAATTTATTATCCAAATGAGAATTAAATGAATTTATTGATTTTATCCTATGAAAATCTCTTGGATAATATTAGTAATAACTAAAATATAAATGATGTAAATGGTTAATTATTAGACGACATGTACAAGGAAAATTAAAACTATTTCATAATTTCCTTTCTCATGAAGGTTTAAAACTATTGGTATAAACACACTTAATTTACCTAAATAATTTATTTCAATTGTGATTTTCGATGAATCGTGGGAATAAATTATTTCTAGGCCCCACCCATCACTACATGTCCAATGAATTCCTCATATAAAATAATCAATCCGAGTATTAAACAATATGACATAACATAAAATGTAAGTATTGAATAAACAATATAGATTTTTTAATAATACCTCAGTGGATTTTATTTAACAAAAATGGTTATTGATATTGATGAATTGAAATGAAATTGAATGATCATTAGAACATTAATAAGGAAAATGTTATTTAGGCATTTCAATGTTTCAAATGCCACATTAAAACAACTGGAACCTACCACATGAAGGAATAATAGTAAATGAACCTCATATAATCATGAAAATTATTAGATTCATTATATAATATTTCATATGGTAGTATATACAGAAAATAGTTGAAACTAGGTCTATAAAATTTCAATTTTTCACAATGAAATGAAATTGAGACCAAATATTTTACATTATGTCCAACTTGTCGTGTGTGTCTTTATATTCTTGAATAAAAAACATATGTTAATTATTTAAATTCACTCGAATAATTTTCACATTTATTATTACTCTTATTTCACATATTACAATGTTTTATACATCTACTTAAACAATCAGTTTTTATATCTGGTGTTTTGACCAATTTCCTCCAATGTGTTAAAGACATCATTGGTAGGTCAACTATGGTCAATGAGACCCTTATATAAACATGTATAGAATAATAATCTTGAAATAATAATCAAATTTATATACAAAATTATACTTCTATAACCAATTATAAAATGTGGTGATGAAAAATGAACCAACACTACAATCATAGAGAGGGTTGGGGTCACAATCCCCTCAACACAAAGTGTACCCCTCTTGGGCCAAAAATGTGATAAGGGATATAGTGACACCCTATTCCCACCTCTAGTAGGATACAGGTTGGTTGTCACGACCCGTCCTCGGGGCCCGTGCCGTGACTACCCCAAGCCCGCCTTCCATAGGATAGGGGCTGGCGACTAGCACCACAGAGTACAAGCGGAAACAAAACACTAAGTACAAAAGAAAAGATGAAATGTAAATGGGCCAAAATACAAACCCAAAAGAAAGTACAACTACAACTGAACAAGGTACAACAGCAAAAAGACAAACAGCTGGATGTGGGAAGAAGATCCTGGATCGTCCTCCTCGGGTCCTACCTGAAGGGTAGGTACAGATAGCGCAGCTCCTGGTCGTCCACCACGGATCCTACCTGAAGGGTAGGTACAGATAGCCTCCTCCACGCTCTCGTCCATCAACCTCCTCTGTGAGTCATCTCGTCGCGTAGTCCACCTCCGGGTACTGACTCGTCGTGTAGTCCACCTCCGGGTACCGACTCGTCGTGTAGTCCACCTCCGGGTACCGACTCGTCGTGTAGTCCACCTCTAGGTATTTTCCAGTCCTCGAACACTCGGCCTCCGTCAGCACTGCCCGTCGTCTGCAACCAACACAACGAGGTGCGGGCATAGCCCGTGTAGGGGTGAGTATAACGATACTCAGTAGGGACCCCGAGACCCTCAAGGTCTCACTAAACCAACAAAGATAACCACAATAAGATCTCAACAGATAACCTTTACTTAGATATATGCCCATACATATACCTAAGTTATCAAGTAACCCATCTCAATCATGAGGAAACACAAGGATTGTGAAATCAACGGATAACCACTACCCAGGTATATTCCCATAAATATACCTAAGTTATCAAGTAACCCATCTCAATCATGAGGTAAACACGAAGGTCAAAAGTCTCAGCTCAAACCAAGATTTTCTTTATCGAAACCATAACTGCTGAAAAGCTATGTCTCTGGAGTGTATAGTGGTCCTGTAACGACTCCGAGGTACTGCTCACTAACCTAAGACTGCTGAGGTACTCCTCCTGTCGAGTACCGCGGGCCTGCCACCTCACACAGTAGTGCTTCCCACCGGGGTCTGCCACCCAAACACAGTAGTGCTCCCCTCTCATAGCCTACAGAGGTACTCCTCCTGTCGAGTACCGCGAGTCTGCTACCTCACATAGTAGTGCTCCTCCGCTGTGGGTCTGCCACCTCACAAAGTAGTGCTCCCCACTGGGCTACGTAAGTCACTCCGAATCGAATCGGACAATCAGTCTTCAGGTCTCTGCTGGCTACACGGTCTTTGTACTCTGTACGCTCGTCTCTGGGAGGGTCCGCTCCACGAGCTACAAGTCGACACTCCAAGTATCTCAAAGTCCCACGAAGAAGTATCTCAAAGGACCGCCTCGTCGTAGGGGTCTCAACGCAATAGTCGGCGCGTCAATCGGACGCCCGGTCTATGAGTTATTAGCCTTTTCATCCCTGGGGCCTGGTTGGTTTCGTGTGCGAACCAGTCCAGCCGTAACTCAATTATACCCCGAACACTCATAGGGTATACTCATAGGGACTGTTTCTCAACGTGATCAACAACGCCGCTGACGGTTCGTCAAACAGACGTCCTGCCTGAAAGATATCAGCTTTTCCGTTCCAGGGGCCTGGTTGGAATTCGGTTACAATCCAACCCGGATGTATCTCAACTGCATCCAAAACTCGGGAGGATTATTCCAAAAGTTCTGTCTCAACAAGAGGAAAACAACGAGACAGACGGTGCATCAATCGGACGCCCGGTCTGTGAGTTATTGGCTTTTTCGTTCCAGGGGGCCGGTTGGTTTCGTGAGCGAACCAACCCGACCGCACTCCGACGGCATACAAACCTCGAGCAGAGTAAGGCAAAATATCCGTATCACTTAGAGGAAATCAACAAAGTCGACTGCACGTCATTCGGACGTCCGAAACTCAAGTTACGAGCGTTTCCGCTCCGAGGGCCCGGTTGGTTTCGTGTACGAACCAACCCGGCCGAACCCCAAGCTCTCCGAAACATTGAGTGCGATATACCGAAATGGCAACCTCGATCCAAGGATCACGTTTCCGCTGACGGCGAGTCGTTTGGAGGCCCGTAGCTCATGTTACGGGCATTTGACCGAAGGTGGCCCGAAAACGGGGGTCTGGGCCCGGGCCGACCCGAACCGGCGCGACCCGACCCGGGTCCGACCCGGCGGGGCCCGGCCCGGCCAGGCCCGGTCCGGTGGGGTCCGGTTTGGTACGGCCCGACCATCCGGCCGCGACTCGACCAACGCGGCCGAGCGGACACGCGGGCGGGGCGCGCGGCTCCCCTGCCCTTCGCCATTGATTGAGGCCGGTGGTTCGTCGGCCACCTCCTTTCCGGCGGCGCGCCGCCCCCGCCTTCCGCGGACCCCCGGACGCGCTCCGTTGGTCCGTTCCTTCTGCCTTCTTCGCCTATGGTCCCCCCGGGACCCCACCTACACTACGAAAGAATTCAAACGCCCAAACGGCTTGCTTCGTCATCGCCCGTCAATCCGCACATCAAAACGATTAGTGTTGTCTTGTAGTTTTCCAGCGCGACCCAATGGCGCCGCACCCCTTCGCCGCGGTCCGACTCTGACCGCGGTTCTTTGGTTTTCTTCGACGCGGTGCGACGACGTCGCGTTCTTAAACTTCCTTCCACGGCGCGGCGCGACGGTGCCACGCGTATCCTTCCGCATGAACCGCGTGGTGCGACGACACGGCGCTTTCTCGTACCAACCACAAAGAAACCAAAACGAAAAAAAAGGAGGAGGGTCGGCCGTGTTCGTGCGGTCCGGCCCCCTCACATTATTCAATGTCATTTGGTTTTAAACCACGAAGATCAAATTCGATATCAAATGGTTTTAAACCACGAAGATCATCAAGTCAGAAATTCACGAACAAATATAAATGAATAAAACCCCTACCTCGTAATTGTCGTTCGTTGACGTTCTCGGAAAAAGGGCGGATATCGATTCCTCAATTGTCGTGTTCATTACACACTCCCAAATCTCATGCTCATGCGTCAGAAAGGAAGAAGGGTACTCGTCGTTGGCGGACGAATGTTCGGAGGTGACGTCGTCGTTGACGAAGTTCTTCACAGGCGACGTCTTCTCCTTTGACGAGGATGAAGGTCGTTGGATATGTCGTGGGCGTCGCTTCCCTTTCCTTGCCTTGGTTGAAGAACGATGAAGAAGATAGCGTCGTCGTGATTCTTTGGTGGAAGAGACGTTCTTCGTGTTCTTCGTCATAGAGAAAGAAGGACTCAGGATTTCCTAAGCTTTTTCTCCAAAGGCTTCCAATAAACTAAACTCCAACCCGAATAAAATAAGTTCTGAACTTATTTTATTAACACAACAAAGCATTTGAAATTCAATTGTTTGAATTTCAAAAACCTACATGTAACTCAACAAATTAATTACAACATGTTTTCAAATATTAAAGAAGGTGAGTTAATGGGGAGTTGGAATGTGAGGGGTTAAGAGGGTTAGGGAAGTGAGGGGTTAAGAGGGTTAGGGAGTTTAATGAATTTGAAAAGGTGGGGGGGGGGGTTCGTGTGGGCCCCACCATTTCAAATATCCACACATGGGAAGTTGGATGGATGTGGGCCCACCACAAACTTCCCATGGGAGAAGTTAACCACATAACATGAAATAAAATTGATTCAACAATTTTATTCACTTTATTTAATTAATCCCCAAAAATTAACTTCTTCTCCCGCACAAACGCAACTACGGTAAAGGTTCCCTTTAGAGATTACCGGCGTTGCGAGTTCATCGGTGCCATAAGATTTCAATTCCGAGCACCGGTTCAAAAGATAGAAATTCCCGCTCACTCGTTCACTGAACGTACCCGAGCCAAACTTCGGAAATTAATTCCGGGCACACCGGGCCTCGGAATCAGGCGCCGTCAGAAACTGCGTTCTTGTAAAATTCTAAAGAAAATCAAGAAAAAATTTTCCTTCAAATTTCTGGGTCTTTAAATTACTCCCACCTCAGGGCTTTACGTCTCCATAAAGCTTCAACACAAACTTAGGGAAACAAAGGCGGTACTGAGCACGCATCTGAGCCTTCCACTACCATGTGCTCACCTGGAAGATCCCGTACTGCCAAATCAAGATCTCGCGAGGAATCGATCATCCTCGTAGGATCCACTCCTTTCGATCCTCGATCCCCAATGGAACCTCCGTGAGAGACACCCCATCGCCATCGTCCAGCTCCTCATGGTTGATGATATGCGAAGGGGTCGAGCACGTATCTCCTTAGTTGGGATACACGGAAAACGTTGTGCACCTAGTGAAACTGAAGTGGATGGGCCAAGAGGTAAACCACCTCGCCTACCCAGCTGAGGACCTAGAAAGGTCCGTTGAACCTCGGAGATAACTTGCCTCCCTGGCCACATCTCCGTAAACCTCGTCGAGGTGAGACCCGTAAGAAGACGTGGTCGTCATCCTCGAACTCCAGAGGTCTCCATTTTCTGTTAGAACTGAAACTCAAAACGGCTGCTACTACAAGGGTATGGTTGACCGACTCAAGAGTGATCGGTCACACCCTCCTGTGCAAGAGTTACCTTGCGCTTCCTGGGGTTTCCTTTTCTGCCGACCAAGGAAAACCCATCCTGACGTTTACCTAAAACTGTCAATTTGAGAATGAACAGTTATTGCCCTTTCCATACTCAAACTAACGTCATAAGGCCTCGACGCTGCCACCAAGAGATTCCAACCAGAACTCTCGCCTCGAGGGTCTGACCACACTGTCAGCGTCAGTGTGTGGTCACTAGGTCTCCTTTAGTAGAAAACTCGAAAGTGAGGGTCAAGTCAACAGTCTTAACTAGGACCACTCAGTATCAACCAAATAAAAGGACAGGAAAGCAAACAAAGATAAGTGTCTTTTAATTATTGCAGCTCATTGTACAAGACACAAAGCAACTACATACAAACATCAACAAACCAGAAGCAACAGGATCAATAGCCTCCAGGTCGGAAGCTAGTCTCACTCCTGTCCATTTGCTTCTGGAGCTCCAGGACCATAGGCCTCAGCTTCCTGAAGCTGAGCTCTCCCATGTCCTCTTGTCCCCTGCGATCGGGGTGGGCCTCCTGGTGGTGGTGGCAACATCCCGAAGCGTCGTCCACCTCGGGCTGCACGACCAACTCCTCTGCCATGGCCTCCTGCTCCTTGCGGTCCACCCTGATCGAACCTCTGCCTCTGCCTTGGAGGTTATTCATTTTTCTGCTGGTCATCTGCATAGCGGGTCGGACATTCACGTGCTATGTGACCAATTCCTCCGCAGGAGTAACACTTCATGGCAGGTCTGGCTCTATCACTTCCCTTGGTTCCTCGCACTACCGACCCTAAGTCACGCGGTCAACCACCTATAGGTCTGGTCCTCTTGGACCCCTGCGTCATCTGTCTACTGCCCGCTATAGAAGACTCTTCTGCATTGCGGCTAGTGGTGGGTCCTGCAGCTGGAGACTGCTCAGCATGCAAACTCTCCACTAAGAGGGCTCGCTCCAACACTCCTGTCTGCGTCGGAATTTTGTGCGATACAACCGAAGCTCTGATCTCCCGCCTGAGCCCCTACTCGAAGGTTCGGGCCCTGAAGAATGGGTCCCATACCAAATCTTTGGAGTAGCGCGAGAGGTCTGTGAATCTCGCTGAGTACTGCGCCACTGACATGCTGCCCTGCTGCAGGTCAAGTAGCTCCTGTAAACGCACCGCTCGAAGGGTGGCTCGTACAAACTCTTCCCGGAACAGGATCTCGAAGTCTGCCCATAGAAGTGTCGCCTCGTCATGCATCTGAAGCATCAGGCTCCACCATCTTCCTGCTGCTTCCTGAAGAAGGCTGGTAGCAAGGATCACCATGAAATCTGTCGGCGTCCCCACTAGCCTAAAGACTCTCACCACAGCCTCCAGCCAATCCTCAACCACCTACAGGTACGTCCGTCCCTGAAACCTGGGTGGCCTCTGGCGCTGGAACTCATGCAGTGCGCTCATGCGACGTACATCCTCTACTGCTGGGGCTGGTGGCATCGGTGGCCCAACGGGTAGTAGTACCGCTGGTGCCTCCGCTGGTGCCTCAACTGGGATAGGGCCCTGTACTGGGGCCTCGTCACTCGGCGGGCTGTCAGTACGCACCACTCTCTGGGGTCTAGCTGGTCATTCGTGAAAAGGCATCCTGAAAGAAACAACGTAACACTGTCAAACGATTATACCTGGTGAGCTAACCTGGTTTGAGATGACATTTAAAAACTTCTGGAAACACACAGGCAATCAGTGTTTTCGTGCACAAAGTTGGAAATCAGTTGTCACGGTCCTGGTGTATGGATACGTCGGCCGCCTGCACCAACACTGGACTCCCTGAACTAAAAACCACACTCGGTACTCTTAACACTATTGCTTCACAGAAAGAAACAACAGAGTTATAAGTTCTGTAGTAGAACCGAACTCCTCTGAGACCAATTTGTCACAAACCATCCTCGGGGCCCGTGCCGTGACTACCCCAAGCCTGCCTTCCATAGGCCAGGTGCTGGCGACTAGCACCACAGAGTACAAGCAGAAACAAAAAACTAAGTACAAAAGAAAAGATAAAAGGTAAATGGGCCAGAATACAAACCCAAAAGAAAGTACAACTACAACTGAACAAGGTACAACAGCAAACAGACAAACAGCTGGATGAGGGAAGCAGCTCCTGGGTCGTCCTCCTCGGGTCCTACCTGAAGGGTAGGTATAGATAGCGCAGCTCCTGGTCGTCCACCATGGATCCTACCTGAAGGGTAGGTACAGATAGCCTCCTCCACACTCTCGTCCGTCAACCTCCTCTGTGAGTCGTCTCGTCGCGTAGTCCACCTCCGGGTTCAGACTCGTCATGTAGTCCACCTCCGGGTACCGACTCATCGTGTAGTCCACCTTTGGGTACCGAATCGTCGTGTAGTCCACCTCCGGGTATCATCCAGTCCTCAAACACTCGGCGTCCGTCAGCACTGCCTGTCGTCTGCAACCAACACAACGAGGTGCGGGCATAGCCCGTGCAGGGGTGAGTATAACGATACTCAGAAGGGACCCTGAGACCCTCAAGGTCTCACTAAACCAACAAGGATAACCACAAGAAGATCTCAACAGATAACCTTTACTTAGATATATGCCCATACATATAACTAAGTTATCAAGTAACCCACCTCAATCATGAGGAAACACAAGGATTGTGAAATCAACGGATAAACACTACCCAGGTATATGACCATACATATACCTAAGTTATCAAGTAACCCATCTCAATCATGAGGTAAACACGAAGGTCAAAAGTCTCATCTCAAACCAGGATTTTCTTTATCGAAATCGTAACTGCTGAAAAGCTCCGTCTCTGGAGTGTACAGTGGTCCTGTCACGACTCCGAGGTACTGCTCACTAACCTAAGACTGCTGAGGTACTCCTCCTGTCGAGTAATGCGGGCCTGCCACCTCACACAGTAGTGCTTCCCGCCGGGGTCTGCCACCCAAACACAGTAGTGCTCCCCTCTCATAGCCTACAGAGGTACTCCTCCTGTCGAGTACCGCGGGTTTGCCACCTCACATAGTAGTGCTCCTCCACTGTGGGCCTGCCACCTCACAAAGTAGTGCTCCCCAATGGGCTACGTAAGTCACTCCGAATCGAATCGGACAAGCAGTCTTCAGGTCTCTTCTGGATACACGGTCTCCGTACTCCGTACGCTCGTCTCTAGGAGGGTCCGCTCCATGAGCTACAAGTCGATACTCCAAGTATATCAATGTCCCATGAAGAAGTATCTCAAAGGACCGCCTCGTCATAGGGGTCTCAACGCAACAGTCGGCGCGTCAATCGGACGCCCGGTCTGCGAGTTATAAGCCTTTTCGTCCCTAGGGCCCGGTTGGCTTCGTGTGCGAACCAGTCCGGCCGTAACTCAATTATACCTCGAACACTCATAGGGTATACTCATAGGGACCATTTCTCAACGTGATCAACAACGCCGCTGACGGTTCGTCAAACGGACGTCCTGTCTGAAGGATATCATCTTTTCCGTTCTAGGGGCCCGGTTGGATTTCGGGTACAATCCAACCAGGCCGTATCTCAACTGCATCCAAAACTCGGGCGGAGTATGCCAAAAGTTCCGTCTCAACAAGAGGAAAACAACGAGACAGATGATGCGTCAATCGGACGGCCGGTCTGTGAGTTATTGGCTTTTTCGTAATAGGGGCCCGGTTGGTTTCGTGAGCAAACCAACCCAACCGCACTACGACGGCATCCAAACCTCGAGCGGAGTAAACCAAAAGATCCGTCTCACTTAGAGGAAATCCACAAAGTCGACGGAACATCATTCGGACGTCCGAAACTCAAGTTACAAGCGGACGTCCGAAACTCAAGTTACGAGCGGACGTCCGAAACTCAAGTTACGAGCGTTTCCGCTCCGAGGGCCCGGTTGGTTTTGTGTACAAACCAACCCGGCCGAACACCAAGCTCTCCGAAACCTTGAGTGCGATATACCGAAACGACCGTCTCGATCCAAGGATCTTGTTTCCGTTGAATGAAAGTCGTTTGGAAGCCGGTAGCTCATGTTACAGGCATTTGACCGAAAGTGGCCCGAAAACGGGGTTCTGGGCCCAGGCCGACCTGGCTGGGCCCGACCCGGGTCCGACCCCGCTGGGCCCGGCCCGGCCCGGCCCGGTCCGGCGCAGTCCGGTTTGGTCCGGCCCGACCAGCCGGCCGCGGCTCGGCCAGCGTGGCCAAGCGGACACGCGGGCGGGGCGCGCGGCTCCCCCGCCCTTCGCCGTTGATTGAGGCCGGCGGTTCGTCGGCCGCCTCCTTTCTGGCGGCGCGCCGCCCCCGCCTTCCGCGGACCACCGGACGCGCTCTGGTGGTCCGTTCCTTCTGTCGTCTTCGCCTATGGTCCCCCCGGGACCCCACCTTCACTGCAAAGGAATTCGAACGCCCAAACGGCCTGCTTCGTCGTCGCCCATCAATCCGCACGTCAAAACGATTAGCGTTGTCTTGTTGTTTTCCAGCACGACCTGACGGCGCCGCACCCCTACGCCGCGGTCCGACTCCGACTGCGGTTCTTTGGTTTTCTTAAACGCGGCACGACGGCGTCACGTTCTTAAACTTCCTTCCACGGCGCGGCGCGACGACGCTGCGCGTATCCTTCCGCATGAACTGCGTGGTGCGACAGAACGACGCTTTTTCGTACCAACCACAAAGAAACCAAAACGAAAAAAAGGAGGAGGGTCTTCCGTGTTCGTGCAGTCCGGCCCCCGTCACGTTATTCAAAATCATTTGGTTTTAAACCACGAAGATCAAATTCGATATCAAATGGTTTTAAACCACGAAGATCATCATGTCGGAAATTCACGAACAAATATAAATGAATAAAACCCCTACCTCGTAATTGTCGTTCGTTGACGATCTCGGAAAAAGGGCGGATATAGATTCCTCGATTGTTGTGTTCGTCACACACTCCCAAATCTCACGCTCATGCGTCAGAATGGAAGAAGGGTACTCGTCGTTGGAGGACGAGCATTCGGAGGTGACGTCGTCGTTGAAGACGTTCTTCGCAGGCGACGTCTTCTCCTTTGACGAGGATGAAGGTCGTTGGATATGTCGCGGGCGTCTCTTCCCTTTCCTTGCCTCTGTTGAAGAATGATGAAGACGATGGCGTCGTCTTGCTTCAGTGGTGTAAGAGACGTTCTTCATGTTTTTCGTCATAGAGAAAGAAGGACTCAAGATTTCATAATCATTTTCTCCAAAGGCTCCCAATCAACTAAACTCCAAACCAAATAAAAGAAGTTCTAAAATTATTTTATTAACACAAAAAAGCATTTGAAATTAAATTGTTTGAATTTCAAAAACCTACATGTAACTCACCAAATTAATTACAAAAAGTTGTCAAATATTAAAGAAGGTGAGTTAATGGGGATTTGGAATGTGAGGGGTTAAGAGGGTTAGGGAAGTGAGGGGTTAAAAGGGTTAGGGAGTTTAAGGAATTTGAAAAGGTGTGGGGGGGGGGGGGGTTCTTGTGGGCCCCACCCTTTCAAATATCCACACATGGGATGTTGGATGGATGTGGGCCCACCACCAACTTCCCATGGGAGAAGTTAACCACATAACATGAAATAAAATTGATTCAACAATTTTATTCAGTTTATTTAATTAATCCCCAAAAATTAACTTCTTCTCCCGCACAAACGCAACTACAGTAAAGGTTCCCTTAGGAGATTACCGGTGTTGCGAGTTCATCGGTGCCATCAGATTTCAATTCCGAGCACCGTTTCAAAAGATAGAAATTCCCGCTCGCTCATTCAATGAACGTACCCGATCCAAACTTCGGAAATTAATTCCGGGCACACCGGGCCTCGGAATCAGGCGCCGTCAGAAACTGCGTTCTTGAAAAGTTCCAAAGAAAATTAATAAAAAAATTTCCTTGAAATTTCCGGGTCTTTACATTGGTGACTAGCACCGATGGTATAATAATCACATAAATGGGAGGAATTACCCTCTAAGTGAACACATGTTAAACTAAGAGATATGACAGACACCGGCCAAATCAATCTCATACATCAATATACAAAACCCTTATACACATATGTAATGTAATGCAATGACTACTACAACTGATTAGGGAAACATCACGTAGAAAAAGGATGTAAAATAGCAGTGACCCTGACACCCAAACATCTCCTACAACCCCAAGCTAGTAGCAACCATCCAGATCTCCCCCTACTCCAATTGAGGTAAAAAAAATTATTTCTTCATGGTTAATATAATTTTATTCTCAGTAAGATCCTCCCCGAAGCCTCTCTTGAAAAATTAACAAAAGCATGATAAAGCTCAGTGAACAACAAGTGAAACTAACTCACCACATAAAAATGTATACAATGTTCCCATCCTGAATATGGATACTCATTGTGTATCTCATACAAGAATATATAATATAATAAGGAATATCAAGGGTTCCCCTATACCACTTCCCTGCTAGTTTGCCACTTTTCCCCAATACCACACGTCCTAAGCTTACCTTTCTAAAAGGGATTTCTTATAGACACTTGGGAATACCACAAAACATTCACATCATGAAAAACACCCACTATGTCCATGTATCCAATGAATCTAGGTAGTTTCTTAAAGCAACAATTTCTTGTGTAATGTGTATAATAGGTAGAGCATCATACCTCAAGGAATTACAACCCAAAAACCGTGTAAGGATTCTCAATCCATAGCAGTATATACATGTTACTCTTTTAGTAGTCCATGGGAAACTATATCAAGAATATTTTTGCATAAATAACCACATGGAATTATATACATCCACACACATATTTCGGTAAAATGAGCGATTGTTCCTAAAAGAAAAAGTAACTACCAGGGGTAGAGAGCAGGGCCAAAGGGGGTATTCAGCCACCCATCCTCTCACTAGAATGTTGGGGAAATCACCCCCAAGGTTTAGAATCCCTGAGGTTTTACATGCCCTAACTGACTTAGTGGATTAGATTATAGAAAAAAGTACAGAATATAATACAACTCACAACCACATAATGGGGAAAGCCTAGTCTTAGACACTACTGCAACTAACGTCTCTCAGACTCCCAACTTCCACTGGTAAGACAAGATATCTTATAATAATATAACCATTAAAATAGTGATATTATGTTTCATATCAATTTTTATAAAATTCAATTTACATAATTAATTATTTATCCATTAATTTGCTGCCATTAATTACACATTACATTTAATTAGAATCACATCATGTTTAACGCCCTCTGGGAATAACTGAACCAAGTCTACACCTTCATATAAATATTTCCATATCAGTTCATCTAGGCAAGCTCCAACCCCACGGGTTCACATAATTTATTCAATAATTTATTAACAACATTATTACTTTCACATAATTCCAGGAATTCTAGAGAAGAAAAAATAAGCTACCAAACACAAGGGGCTCAACACGGTGAGGAGATGGACTACGCCTCGAGCTACTGCCTCCTATAATAATTCCATATACCCATCCAACCTCAAGAAGGTAAACATTTATATAACATGGAATATCTTGCACATATTCACATCTATTGGATGGAGGGTAAGAAAGAACATATTCTTAAAAAATATGGGACTGTAATGAAGATAAACAAACAATGAGATATAACATGTATAAAAAATTTATAACTAACCAGTTTCATCACCTCCAGTGACCTCCCCAACACCCCCATTCATAAAAAATGCATCTCTTCACTCATGGCGTCAACTACGACCCCAAACTACGGGCCATCCTATCCCACATACCACAAAAGCCTCCAAGGCTCATCCACCCCAGGCTCACACCACAACACAAGCAGTTGGAAAACAATCAACAAGAAAATGACCTCTCGCTATTAAGAAAGGTATCTAGACTTCACACAAAATATGAACTCATGGCTACAGTCATAAGGCTCATGGACATTAAAAGTAATAGGGTAACACATAACCCATCAAGGAATTATATTTTTATCAAAAAACTGATTATTTTATCCATCTTGAATTAGACTGTTCATTTAATCATGAAAAGGTACATTCATTCGATTATCAACAGTTTACTATATAAACAACTGGATTAAAAAACAATACTCTTTATCTTTATCCAAATGATTTAATATTAATATCCATATTATTTTCTTTATAAATTTCCTTCATGAACAAAATGCTAAACAATGTAGGAATGTATATCAAAATATCTAGCAAAATCAAGAGGCTAAAAAATACGATCAATACCAATTTATGTATCTGGTTCAAATATTTATTATTTCAATTCCAATGTTATCCAACATGATAAAATATAATAACTCAATAGTTTCACATAATAGAAAATAGATTCCATGAATCCCCTACCTGAAAAGGTTTTCATCATTATTTTCACTAGAATAGGCTGACACAACGAATCATGATCACCTTTCTTGGAATACTTCATCCACCTGAGTATGCAGAGACACCACCACGACTACCAAAAACCTAGGTAGCTCTATTGGGATCATATATAACACATAACATAACATGGAAAAGGATAAACAGGAAGTATCCTATCCTAGAACAGAAAAGAATAGTGGAATAAGATACCTTATATTATATATGGACTGATAATTCATGATTGCACTGAAATGAGGGGTGCACATTTAGTCGGAAGAAATTATAGGGAAGAAATGATCAAAGGGTACTACAATACGCACGACTCCTTGAGGAAGGAAGGTATCGATTGAGTGTCTCGCACCAGGGAACAACAACAAAGAACATGAGAGGAAGATATCTCAACCATTTAGAATATTTAATGGGGAAATAGATTATGATACGTTGGAATTTCTATTAATATCATTTCTGTCAAAGATCATGCTTTTTGACCGAGTAATGGTTTTCCAAATATAAGATAAAATTATAATAGGAGTTATATGGATTCAATCTTCCATAAATACCTTAAAATAAGGCATGAACATCATTCTACCTCAATGGAAATTACAGAACGACGAAACTATATGAAATCAAGAAAAATCTAGAAATATTAAAAAGAAAATGACAGAGTTGTAGGATCATTTTTCATGAAACCATTTTAGTGCCACCATTTTTGTGGAACCATTTCTTATCCACCATTTTTGTGAAACCATTTTGATGCCACTATTTTTGTGCCACCATTCTGGTGCCACTATTTTTGAGCCACTAATTTTGTGCTATAATTTCTATGGAACCCTTTTAGAAATATAGAAAAAGAAATGAAACAGATCTTGGAAAAATATTTAAAGAACAAAAAATTTGGAAAAGTGTTGGGGATAAATCATATTTAATTCCACAAACACCAAAAAACCCAAATTTTAGAAAATGAATGGATCATAATGGTCTAGGTCATTACATTATATACCTCTCAAAACATTCTCTTCCATGAGAATCCAAAACCAACCCCAAAAAAAAAAAAATAGGGGTCCGAGCAACCAATCTTTTAGATATCTGAAAAGGCTCTCACCACAAATGGAGCTTAGATGCTTCAGAATGGAAAACACAAAACCACTTGACTCCTAAAAATTTCTTATAAACACTCTCTCGAGGTGGATATATCTCAATAGAGAGCATGCTAGACAATCAAAAATTGAAACACATCTCATAAACAATAATACTCTACAACCATAAACCAAACATCATTATATAAAAACTATTAATCTTAAATATTATCTTGGTAATGTGAATGTATCTGCCACTCACATTCAAATTTACACTCCACCACACCATCCTCCCACCATAAGATACAAACCAACGAAATAACACACCCACACACCATATTCTCCTTGTGGTCCTTGTTCTCGGTAGACCACTCCTTGAAGTTCACATCATAATCAAAATCAATCTCAGCCAAATCGATGATGTGAGAGTCATCATGAAGATAACGATGGAGCCGTGACCCATGAAAAAAAATTTGTATCTAGATCATATATGGGGGAATTCTGTCCTAATATGTCACAATTCGAATGTGAACCAACACCTCAGAAGGCCCAAAAAATGGGGAGAAAGCTTACTACCATGACCAATGATCCCCTTCACATGAAGGGGAGTCACCCTCAAAAAAATATGATCGCCAACTTCAAACTCTAGAGATCTCCTACTATGATCAGAAAATGATTTTTGACAATCTGGCACTATCATCATCCTCTCATGAAATACCTGAACCATCTCATTCATATTCTATACTAGCTTCCCACCCGATAATTACTAACTCCCCTACCCTGTCCAAAAAAATAGAGAACGACATGGTTGGCCATACAAGGCTTCCTACGGTGCCATACTAATGGAGGAGTGGAAACTATTTTTTTAAGATGACTATGCCAAGTGAAGGTACTTCATACAAAAAACCTTTAAAATAATGGATACAAAAGAGAAACATATCCTCAAGAGTCTGGATGGTCTACTCTATCTAGCTATCCATATGTAGATTAAAAGCAGTGATACAACATATATTAATATAGAAAGTGTGATAGAGAGATCTCCAAACCGTGGAGGTAAAGTGAGGGTCTTGATCCAGAATTATCATCCTCGGGACTCCATGGACTGTCACCACCTCTTCCAGATATTGTCATGCAGAAACCTCCACTGTGCTTGACTACATGATCTCTATGATGTTGGTTGATTTAATCAATAGATCCACTACCACCCATATAGAGTCAAATGATTCCTAAGGTTATGGTAAACTAGGATAAAAGTCCACCGATATTTCCTCGCACATCTGCCAAGGAACTTTTAATGTCATGAGAAAACCATTGGGAACATTGTTCTTAAACCTCAAATTCTGCTCTACCAAACATCGAGACACATACTCCGAAACAACACAGTTCATCCAAGCACACCATAATTGAATCCTCAAGGAAAGATAAATTATATTCCCAACAAGATGTATTTCTAAAGGTAAACCATGTAACTGCATGAGAAACATCTCATTCATTGCCAAAGGAACTAAATTCCTTCCCTAAAACAAAACTTGGTCATGTACATCCTCATACCAACAATCAGGGGATTCACCACAAACAACTCGGTCTCTTCAACCCTCTACCTCATGATCTCCCAACATGGAATCTTCTACCTACTTCAATAGGGATGGCTACACCAAAATTTGGAAATGACAACGTCTACCCCCAACATATCCCATATTCAGAAGCAATGTTAAAAACTCTTCCAACACTCTATTTGAATAACCAGAATCATGTAACACATCACTACACAAATTCTTGCTCAATGTATCAGTTACAAAATTACCTTTTCTTTGTGAATATGAAATTTTGAAGTTGTAATCCAGTATGAACTCCTTCCACCAATGATGCCACATGTTCATGTCAGGCTGGGAGAAAACATACTTCAATCTCTTATGATGGGTGAAAACCAAAAAGTGCTTGACGATGAGGTAGTGTCTACATAACATCAGTAAAAACACCACTCCCAACAACTCGAGATCATGGGAGGAATAACTACATTCATGGGGATGCAGTTGGTGAGACCCATTAGGAACAACTGATTTCTAGTACATCAGAACACATCCAAACACAAGATGCAATGCATCATAGAAAACATGAAACTGAACTCCCTCTGTTAGAAGAAAAAAACCATTACACTGGCCAAATTCTTCTTAAGATACCTAAAATATTCCTAAAAATAATCAGTCCACCTTAATACTTTATCATTCCTGTTAAACATTGTCAGATGTGTCCCATCATGAGAGAAATAATCCATGAACCTCATGTAATATCCCTCTAGACCATGGAAGCTTCTCATATATGCCTTTTTCTTGGGGGCTTCCCTAGATACAATTACATCTCTTTTCGACAGATCCACCGATACTCCCTACTTTGACAAAACATGACCTATGAAAAGGAGTTTTCAAACCCAAAAATCACATATCGACAGCATCCCAAATAAGTATTTTTTATAAACAACTCCCAAAATGGCATCTAGATGCTCTACACGCTCCTCCTCAGATGTGGAGTACACAACAATGTCATCAATTTAAACCACCAAAAACATATTATCAATGTTAAGGAACACAAATTTCATTAACCCATTTATCCTAGATTTATAATTTGTCACATCAAATGAAATCACCATGAAATCATAATGCCCTTGACGACAATAGAATGTGATCTTTCGAATATCCACATCCTTCACTCACAACTCATGACACCCAGACCACAATTCGATCATAGAGAACATATCCACACCCTTCAGTTTATCAAATAAATCACCAATCCATGTAAAAGGATAGCGAATCCTTACTGTCACTTTGTCCCTGTAATGATAATTGATACAGAACAACAAACTATCATCAGCCTTCATCACGAACAAGAACTGTTGTGCCATGCAGTGGCACACTCAGCCGAATAGAAATGAACTGCAGTAGACCATCGAGATATATATGTTGTTACCACAACTAAGAGTGATCTATTATATATGAATACATAGAGATAGGAGACGCTACTAGATATTTCTCAATCCCAACGGGATATATTATTAATGGGGTAATTCTTGAAAATCTTTTGGAAAGACATCAGGGTACTATTCAATGACCCAAGGAAACACCAACTGACAACCCTCTGATAAAATCATTATAGCCATCAAGGATGAAAAATATTGAATAGACCTATTACCCATTTGAGTGTCTTTCTCTCCAACAATCAATATTGTATCTACATCAAAATTTATAAACACCACCTACCTCTGAGAGAAATCTAGAATATCCTACACCGAATAAAACTAAAATTTATTGAGCATGACATTGTATGGTTGTATCAGTAAACATAGAAAATATCCCAAAGAGATTAGTTTCCCCATCACTAGATCACAGTCTCTAAAAACATCAATCATGTTAGTTCTACCTCCAATTACCATAGTCACTTCCAACGGCACTGGAAGCATCTCTACCTCAAGTCCCAAAGCATGGATAAAGGATGGTTATATGATAGAGTGTGTGGATCCAAAGTCAATAAATGTATAAACAAAAGTAGAAAACAAGAAAGGGGGAGCCCAAAAGACATCTGGATGGCTTTGAACTAGAAACATTAATGCATGATACTGAACATTAACTACTACAGGACCTCTCAGACCCTGATGACGACCACTACTATGGTTGAGTTATTCTCTCAGAGGATGGGAAAATCCCATGGATTTCCACTTCCTAACCCATCATCTCTCTTCTGATAAAAATAAGGGACAACTATCTTTTTCTACGTTGGATGGACTGCCTCACAGGAGGAACCTTGAGCAGAAAAACTGATGCAAGGTATCCGCTCTGAATGGTCGGTTACTCTCTCTACTGATGATCCTAGACACTATAAAAAAAACAAGCGCATGATATCTTGGCCTAGACTTGAGATCCATAGCCCCATGATAAACGAGATGAGAAGGGATGTGACCTACCCATGTAAGAATATAAATTCTTATTCTCTAAAAACCAAGAACCCCGTACCACATCTATTTTTTGTGACGAATCATGACTACTCCTATCTCGTAACGATCTAGTTTTGGATAAAATTCTCTCGATAACCTATAACCACACCTGCACCCCATGATGTATCTTTAGAATTAACTGGGTGACCTGGTTCTAGATCTCTAGACAAAAAACCTCCTTGAGGTTTTTTTCATTGGCCAACTCATCTAGAAACAGGTTCAAAGCATATAATAAATGGTTCTTGAATTGGACTCCAAAATCATTCATAGTGGATCTCCCCTATCGAAGGGAAAGAATGTCTTTATAAATGAAATCCTTCATATTCAATGAATGAAACTCAATTCTAAACATGAACTAGAACTCATCCCATGAGATCGTCGGCACCTTGCAATCTCCAATGAATACTACCCCCCATTACCATGCTACACGATGTAGCATCATCAAATCCAATGATAATCAATGCCCCATCCAATCATGGGTTGAGGTGAAATCTATCTCAACATCCTCCAACTAGTATTTTACAACTTCATCTATAATTTATATCTTATTCTTATGTAGATTATGGCAATGAAACTCACATATTTTCCTCCTTCATGGTTCGTCATCGTCAACCTCCACATTATTGTGATCTGCTGGCAGAGCCTGCCTGACATCTTCTACACAAAACTACCGAGGATGTCGACCTAAATCTATACCTAAAAAATAAAAAACATTAAGAGCTAATAAAAAATGAATATGGAAGACAAAAAATTAATAAATTATTTTCATTTATTCCCCTTAAGATAACATATCCCAAGGTCTTCATATTAATTCAGAGGCCCAATGAAGAATGAGGCATGATCCTTTCCAATGCATCTAACCCACAACAAGTATCATCTCATTTAGTAACCATTGTAAACATAAAGGTATATGCCTCAAATCATAGGGGGGCCTAAATACCTGTCTCTCAGTCATTCTCCATTATTTACTGTACTTGATAAACTTGACTAATATTGTTTCCCTACCATCCAATGCCACCTCACTTGTGTCTAATTATAAAATCCATCAAATCCATCATCCTCCCTCTCATACCACTCTATCATGACCCCCCTTCCTAATTTGTACCACTACAGTGCCGCTAATGAGAGAATAGAGATAGTGACACCCACCTACCGCCTTCACTAGGCCCCAGGTTGGTGACTATAACCGATGGTATAATAATCTCATAGATAGGATGTATTCCCCACTAAGGCAAAACATGTGAATGAGATAGATAAGAAATAAACTAAAAAACTCCAACTCTTACTTAAATATAAAAAGACACCCATGTACACATATGTAATTTCATGAAAATAATACTACAAATGAGAAGGAAAAACTGCATATACCAAAAGGAAATATAACAACAACATCCACAAAGCCCGAACATCTCCTACAACACCAAGATAGTAGTAACTAGTAATATCTACTTCTTACTTCAAGTGACATAACAAAAATTGTTGTATACACATATGCTGAGTATAAGTATATACATAGTAGGGACCTCCCGATATCATCTTATAAAAAAGTATTGAAAGTATGTTAAAGCACAACGAACAATAAGTGAAACTAACTCACCACAAAACTGGTATACTATATTCCCAGCTTTACCATGGATTCTATCACCATGTATTTTATACAAGAGTACATAATATAATAAGGAATATCTAGGGTACCTCGATACCACTTCACTATTGGTCTCGGGGGTTTCCCCAACAACGTATGACCTATGAGTCTCCCTCTAAAAAGGCTTCTGCTCAGACACCTGGGCATAACCCCACAACATGCACATTTTACAAGACCACCACTATATCCACAAAACCTATGTAAAATGGGTGTTTCAAAAATCCAACACATCTTGTATATGGGGAATCATACGTCGGGAATTATAACTCAATCCATTAAATGCCTTACACAGACTAAGGATCCTCATGCCAACACAAACTATACATGTTACACCGATAGTAGTATATAGGAAACTATATCCCAAATATATGTGTGTGAATAAACACAAGACATCATATCCATATAAACACATATATGGGGAAAAATATCTGTCGTGCCTACCAGCACATGTAATTAAAAAGAGAATAGTGTGGAACTATAGGGGGTACTCAGCCATCCATCATCCCACCGAAATGTTGGGGAAAAC
The DNA here is from genome assembly GCA_963277665.1 of Viscum album. Lineage (NCBI taxonomy): Eukaryota > Viridiplantae > Streptophyta > Magnoliopsida > Santalales > Viscaceae > Viscum > Viscum album. The sequence goes on along the minus strand of OY728126.1, from coordinate 2,095,138,239 downwards.
AACCCCCACCCCGGGGCTCAGATTCTCTGAGGGAGTTAGTTTCCCTATAAAATAGGGTGGAGAAGCATATAGAAACAAAAAAACCAAATAATATAATACGGATCACAACCACAGTAAGGGAAAAACCTAGTTGTAGACTAAACTATAGCTAATGTCTCTTAGACTCTCAACATCTACAACTAAAACAAGATATCCTATAATCATTTGAAATTTAAATTTTTATATTAATTTAATAATTAATTTTTATCAATTTGACATTATTTAATTAATTATTTATCCACAAATTAACCGTTATTAATTCCCCATTACATTTCATTATCATTACACAAAGGTTCCATGCGCTCTAGGAAAAACCAAACTGAGTCCACAACTTCTCAAAAATATTACCTCAACATTAAAAACTGGAATGATCCAACCACGTGAGTTAACATCAGTTATTAAATCATTAATTAAATAAATTAATAACAACATTATTACATTCCCATAATTATATGAATTCTAGAAAAGCAATACTAAGCTATACAACAAAAGGGGATCAACACGATGAGTTGAAAAAATACCCATTGAGCCTTTTCCACCTATAGTAGGAGCACAAAGCCATCTATCCTCGAGAATTTAAACCCAGAAATCACATGGAATAACCCATTTATCTTCACCTATAATTAGAATTTGGGTAGGCAAGACTGGAAACCTTAAATAGTGGGGAAATTAAATATGATAAAAAACAACAAGATTCAACAGGAATCCAACATTCATAATTGACATGTTTCTTCATCTCAAGTGTCCTCCCTGATACCGACATGCATAAACCAATGCATCTCAACACACTAGGTGTCAACTGCTACTCCATCCCCTGGGCCTCCCAACCCAACATACCACAATAACCTCCCACGGTCAACCATCTCATGATCAGACGACAACACAAGAAGTAGGAAAAAAAATCAAAACGAAATTGGGATCTGGGTACCAAAAAAGGAATATATCCAACAAAGAATACGAGAACTCACATCTTCATGTAGAAGGGAACATGAATTTAAATGAAAGGGTTAATCTCCAATAATTTCTAGGAACAATCTATTATAAAAAAATAGTCATTTAATCCATCTAGAATTAGCCAGTTCTAATAAACTTTCAAAACCACATTTATTCAATTATCAATAATTCACCACATCATCAACCAGATTCAAAATCTTACCTATTTATATTATACAATTAATTTAAAATTAATACTTTCTTTATGTTTTTACCAATTTACATAAATAAGGACATTCTAATCAATGTATTTATAGATATCACACTATTGTGTTAAAATAAGAAGAAAAAAACATATGATTAACACCATTTTATTTATCTAGTTCAAATATTTATTATTTCAATTCTATTGTGATACATTGGGCTAAAACCTGATAACTCAATAGTTTCATGTAAAATAATATAGAAGCCACTAATCACCTACCTCAAACGTTTTCAAACATTCTTTTCACGGGAACAAGCCAACACGGTGGATCATGATCACCTCTCTTGGAAGATTGAATCCACCAGAGGATTAAGAGACAACCACACAATAACCAACAACCCAGGATGTATCTTTAGGAACATAGAGAACATATAAAATAACTAGGAAAAGGAGAAACAAGAAGGAAAATATTCAGGAACAGAGAAGAACATCAAAAAAACATACCTTATATTAAAGACTAATCAGCAATTCCCATTGTACAATAATAGTGGGTGCACATGCATTTGAAGAAACTCTAGGGAAGACACGATACAAGGCTACAACAGTACGCATGAAAGCCATGGGAATGAAGCGAATATTCGTGTTTCTCTTACTAGGGAATAATAAAAAAGAACAATGGATGAAGATATCTCAACCCTTTAGAATATTTAATGGTGTTGTAGTTTATGATGCATTGGATTTTACATTAAGAACAGACGTGTCAAATATCAAGCGTTTTGACTGAGTAAATACTTACTGTCCATTATAATAAATTATGATAAGAGTAATGTTCTATTAATCGGCCTAAAATCTCTTAAAATTGTTCTTAAATTCATTTTACATGAACAAAAATTTCAAATGGGTTAAAATATAAGACAACTAGAATTTTTTTAACATTTTTCAAAGTATACAGCACAGATCAAGAAACACCAAACATTCCACCATTTCGTTTCCACCATTTTAGTGCCACCGTTTTGGTGTCACCATTTCTATACCACTAGTTTTGTTCCACCATTTAGAAAATTTGGCAATGGAAATGACATAGTTCTGGAAACACTATTCATTATACTAAAATTTTTGAAAAATGTTGGGGATATGTAATTTTTATTTCCTATAACTCCTCCAACAATATATTTTATAAATTGAATGGATCAGAGAGGTGTAGGCCATTATAGTAGGTCATACATACACATCAGTATTGTTCACATCTTTCAATGATCGTTATAGGAAGAAGGTAAGTATAATTTAATAATTCTATAATTATATCTATAGAATAAATAAAATATTATTTGCTCATATATACTTATATATATAATTCTTGTGACTTAAAATATTGATGCCACATTGATGAGGTGGTAGTCCACAGGTCCTTAAACAACTTTATCACTTTTATTATAAGAAAAGGGAAAAAAAGATTTATATATATATTATTTTAATAATAGTGATTATTTAATTAATATAAAATATATGTAATTTAGGTCAGATTTTTAAAATTATAAAAATCTATAATAAATTACATGTAATTTGGGAATGTATCACATCACATTGAGGAGGTTGTAGTCCACATTTCAATAAATGATGATATCATATTTACCCAAAATGAAACACATAATGGAATGTGTTAAATAATTATTAATTATGTATTAATTAAACATTAAAAAAATTAATATTATATAAATTTTTTTCCATTATAATCCCCGAATACAATGTGAGGTATAGGAATAATTAATGGCATCGTATCATAAAGCAGCAGTTCTTTGTAAACGACTTTTATGATTTTTACGTATTTGATTAATGTGTGTTCAGGTCTAGGTAAAACCCATAATATAGAAAAATATAACTATACTTATGATATGTTATTTTATTTTATAATAATATAATAAAAATAAATTAATCACTAGAAAATAAAATAAAACAGAAATGCACATTGAATAATGTTACCTATTTTTCCAAGAAATCATTTTGGTCTTCAACAAAGGGATTCCATTGAATTATTTATTCTATTGTTGAGGCCTCTATGTTTTGGGGTGGGGTGTTGTTATATTATTTTAGTAGTGTTATTATGATCCAATTTGGATTTTGAGGTTCCTTAAAGGGGATGAGTGAATACCTTTTCATAAAAGAGGGTGAGTTGCATTCTTTTAAATACCAAAAATGAGTATACTATTTGGAAGTCTCCCTTATATTATGTGAGTAAAATTTGAAAAATAATGGATTAAAATGAAATTATGGTGGACAAAAACATCTGAATCACCAAAATAAGTTCATTTTTCTAATTTTATTCCTTAGTCATCATGTTTCCTTATATTTTAAACTTTATTTTCTAATTTAGGTAACTAGTTTTCCATCCTATGTAATTCAACCATTACGACTAAATTGATGTGAGAAATATTTAAAAAAACATGGAATCATAGAATTATAAGTATTATATCTTATTTTAAAAAATTAATTTCATGTCTTTTAGAAGTAAATTTTAAAATAAAATCATGCTACATGAAAAAAACTATAACTCGAACCGTGATAATAATATTTTTATTTTATAAGGGTTAATATGTTAATTATAGATGAAAAATTATTCCCTTAAAAGACCATAGTTTTTATTTTTGAAGTCATAAAATTATCTTGGAATAATATAGTTTTTTTTAATTTTAAATCATTTAATAAAATATCATTTATTATAAAATAACTATAATGTCTATTATGACAATATATATTTAATTTTAATTTTAAAATATTAAAAAATTATTTGAATTAATATATATTAACATCCCATATGTGTATCACTGTATATTAATCTATAAAATTAATTGTACATAATAATTTATTAAATTTACATCCCATTTAATGTTTTTTGTATCATTTATATTATTATATTATTTTGTAAATAATACATGCATTAACATCTGTTAAGAGATTAATGTATCTAATTTATCTATAAAAACAATATTTAAATTAAAATGAGAATAACTTATTTACCTATGAAAATTATTCCTATAATCGAACCGATTTAGATTCCCCTATACTCTATGGATTTATAAATTTTAAATGTATAGATGGTTCCCTTTTTGCCTTTTTTCTTATTTGATATATTATATGGGTAATATTTATGAAAATGTGTTCTAATTATTATTAAAAATATATCCATGATGGTACAAATTTTGTATATTGGAAGCCATTTGATTTTTTATAAATTTATAGGTCATTTTGATACTTATTTTTATGGTTTTTTCTATCATTAAACATAATTTTACGTTAATTTCTCTAATTAATTACAATTACTTTATTATTATTTTTTGGGGAAAACTATGTTAATATTATTAGACAATATAACTTTTTTATTCCAAATATGAAAAATATTCGTACAAAATTATAGTAAAAAAAGTGGTAGAAATTAATTTATTATAATCCCATAAATGGAATAAGAAATCAGTTTTTATTGTAAAATGTTACTAATTTTTCTATGTTTTTATTTTCATAGTGAAAATTAATTAAATTTCCATAAATTTCATTAAATTATATAAATACATTTTATTAATACATTAAAATAAATTGGAACATAATATAACTATATTTATATATTAGAAAAAAAATTATGTTTGATTTAAAATTCAGTATTCTTAAATATTCATCAAAAAATGAAACAACTCTGAAAAATACCAAAAATTCTCCCTAACATAATTTTGATAATAAAATTTGAAAATTTATATTTATTTTTAACTATAATATTAATAAAAGGGTAATAAATTGGATTAAAAAAAGGTTCACTATTAAAAGGTGTTTCAACTCAGTCTTAAATTCAACACAATCTAACTTAGTGTTGTATATAATATAGGATTAAATTTTTGTATAAAGAATGATAAAATATGTTATATTTATTCAAAATGGTATTTTTTTAATTTATTTGGGTTAAACATTCTTCTCGTGTTAATAAACATGTTTTCTTGTAATTGAATCACGATCTCAAAAATCTGGGGTTTGATATTTAATAATAATCTTGTAGAAATAAACACAGATCGTCAACAGGATTACTGATAAAATTTCTTAATAAGTGGGAAACTAAAATTTGAATTTCACCCCAAAACTAGGCTCAAATAATGATTATAGTAGTGAAAACATGGACTTCAAATAAATATGAATCTATCATGTTCTGATTTAAAGTGATAGGGAACATGTTCTATTTAAATTAATGTCCAAAATTTCATAAACTACAATTATGAAAAATGCCATTGATATCATCTGAAATGTTAAGAATAGGACCAAATAAATTTTCAAGACCATTATTCCAATATTTAATGAATTATTATCATTTCTAAGAATATAACTAAATATTTGTTTCTAAAAAGATAATATTTTCATTTTATTACAAATTGAATTATTTGGTATTCATATCAAAGGACAATAAGACTTATATAGTGATGTAAAATATAAATATATTAAAAATAATATCACGTTATACATAATCCATTTCATAAATATATAAAAAATTTCAAAAGATACCAATATAAAACAATATAAATGTCACAGATTTTCTAAAAATCATCATATCATTTTCCTTAAATCAATATATAGAATCTCTAGATCATCACATTCCTGTCTGGTGAATACCTTCATCATTTATTATCTAAAAATATGTTAATATCCTCAACTAACATAAAAAATTATTGAAAACAAGAATACTTCCTTATTAATAATGTAAGACACATTTTATTTTATATAATCCTTTAATCCAAAAGTATTGTATTCTATATCAATAATAATATAAAACAATATTTCAGAAAACAATTTGTTAGTTCCAAGGTAATCAAAAATATCCAAAATAATCTGGCTATATTAATAATCAATTTAGGCAAAAATTATTATTTTACCATTAGAATCATACTAAGGAATACCATTCCCTCAACCATATATATTCCAAAAACTATAAAACTTTATAATGAATCAATTTTTTTTCTACTTGTACTGATCAACACACGATTTTATATCACTGAATAAAAGTACTACAATACAATTCTTATATATTTAGTAATTCTCATGACTTATACAATACTAATAAAATACTCATATTAAATAATCCTTGAATCCATAAACGTTAATATTAATCATTACTCCCAATAAATTCTATTAGAAAATGTTGACCATGATCCATTAGCATATTTTGATGTATAATTTGATGACACTTGAGATATTGATTTTTGTAGTGTCCATCCTCACTGTATTGGATGAATTTTACATTTGGAATATTATATTGTTACTTGAAATTGAAATCAAGTTGTCCTATATTTCCACACTTCTATCTAACTACCATTACGTTAAATTATTTACCAGGTTGATCATTATCGTAGTAATCACATTTGTGAAAATAGTTCTTTCCCTTATTTATTTTATCTATCATTGTCCCAGTACTCTCATATTTCTACTAATTCCTTATTAAATTGTAATACATATATAATTCTTTCATTTTCCCATTAAAACATTATGTTATGTCCTAATATGATAATTTTATTTATATTTTAGTACCATTTGAAATATTGGATTAACACTATAAATGAAATGATCATTCATACTCATTACATTATTTTCTTTTTAAAGATTTACATTCCTTCAACGTGGATACATTTATAAATTAAAAGACATACTAGATTATATCTTATAATGTAAAATCCAATAACTATTAAAATAAATAACATAAATTCAAAATATTATGCATAACTAATATCATAATCATAAAATTGGTTTCTTTTGGGAAATATTTACTTTTAAATCATTAATAATGGGTTCTAATGAAAATGTGCATTATCCTAATAATATCACCTGTGTGTTTCAAACTAGGTGCACAGTAAGGCCCACTATAGTCTACTAGGTTATGCTTGAGTCAGACTTAGTTCACCTTATTATAGTTGTTACCCATAAGAGCACCCATTTCATAACCACAACCACATATATTATCTAGAACTGGAACTATTTATATGAACACCCACATAATACAGTCATTCCAAAAAAATTTAGAACGTTCTTTCATACTTATAATAAAAATATATCTTAGGGTTGTGTTTTCTAATCTATGTATTCTAAATATAGTTCCCAAGGTTGCTGCTAAAATTACATTGATATCAACAGTAATGTCATTTCCCTATAAGTTTGGAGCTTGTTAATTTTTTATTACAATATCATCATTATGAGGAATCAAATCTTGAAGGACCGAACAATTTATCTATTTGGGAAAACTAGATTATAGACATAATACCCAAAATAAATTGCAAAAAGAAAATAAGTCGGATCCAATGTAAAAGATCGTAATATATGAATCACATTCAAAATAGTTCACTTTATAACCTAGGTAAATGAAACATAATATGTTTTATAAAAAAATTTAGTAAGTGCATGTAAAATGAAAAAATAATGAAATTATTAGAAAAATAAAAATTGAAAAGTAAATAACTGATAACACATTACACTCAAATAAATAGAAAAGATATTATAAAAATGGAAATATAATAAATTTAATGGTTATATATATAATAAATAAAAATAAAAAGACATTCATTTTTATATTTTATCATTTCAATATCTCAACGATAAAAAAATAAAAACTGAAATATCTATAATAAAAATGGTTATTTAATCGACATCATATCTGAGTCACATGAAAACACTCTAGTTTAATGGCCTTTTAAAGGATGTATTAAAACTATTGGTATATACCAATTTATTTTTTCCAATATATATGTGTCATGAGAATATAAAAATGCATTGAGAAACTATATAATCTCTGGAACCCCACTATCATTGCCTATACAAAGCATTTCTCATCCTTAATAATCAATTAACTTAGTAAAAAATAATTTTAATAATATGATATCAATTTTCAATAAATAATACTGGTTTATAAATAATTATAATGAGTAGGATATGTAACAGAAAGGGTTGTTGATATTGATGATTGTAAATACCATTGTAACACTATTAAAACATTCTTTTGGAATTACATAACCTTCATAAAGGAATAACATTTAATGAAACATAAATTACCATGATAATAAGAATGTTATTGGTTTTTTATTTCAAAATGTATTATATACACCAAATAAAATAATCGTGGTGTATAACATTACAATCTGTCCCAATGAAAAGACCTTGATATGAAATCCCTTACAATGAGTCAGACTTTTCACGTGTGTCTTTATCTTCCAGAATAATAATATTTTAAAAATTAATTACATTCTTAATAATTTTTTCTATATTTGTTAATATTATTATTTAACTTATTACAATTCTTTTTACAAAATCATAAACAATTATTTTTACATCAAGTGTTTTGAACAATTTTGGTTCGTGTGTCAAAAAATACTTTTCTTGGTAGACTATGGTTAAAGGGTTATTCATAAAGAAATATCCTGAATAATAATCATTAAAATATTATAATATTTAAACATAAATTATACTTTTATGTCTAATTATGAAATAGTTTTATGAAAAATTATCCAACATTACATTCATGGAGATGATATGTCATATGTACGCATGAGTAACATTCCCATTTTTCAATGATCATTATGGAAATATAGATATTAACATTTTATACTTAAATAAGAAACATTAAATACTAAATACCATTTTACATAATCATATATAATTATATATATTATTATAGGTATGTAAAAGGAATCACATCTCTTCCAGGAAGCGATATTCCATATATCCATGAAAGACATTATCACTTTTAGCATGTGAAATAGGAATGAAATGAATTGATATTTTATATTTACAACAAGTTAATTATGTCATTAATATCATATATATTTAATTCATTTCAAATAATTGAATTTAAATCCATTGTTAATACATTCCATTTAATGTGTGAATGTATGACATTGCTTTGAGGAGAGGGTAGTCCAAACAGCGACAAACGATGTTATCATATTTACACCAAATGGAACACATAACAATATGTGTTATATAAAAATTATATAAGTATAATGATAATAAAAATATCAAATATTATATATGAAAACTATTTTTCATTCATAATTCCCAACCATGAAAGTTGTTAAAGGAATAACGAACAACATTGTCTTATAAGGTGGTAGTTTTCCTTACAAGAAATGAATTTTCATTACCCATTTGTTTAACTTATGTCTAGGTTTTGGAATAAAACATAACATAAAAACAAATAATATATATTGTATAATGTTGGTTATATTATAATTCAAAAATATGAAATGATGTGGTGGAGAAGCAAATGAAACATAAATGCACATTGAATAGTGTTACCTTTTTTTTCAGGTACCTCATTTGTGTTTTCGGCCAAGGGGTTCCTATGATTTATTCATGAAATATTTGAGTCATATATGATGAATTATGGGGTTATGGGAGACTATTTGAGATGAGTGTTTATGTTTAAAAATGATGATTGGGAGGTTTAAGGAAGGGGAAGTGTGGATGTCTTTTTATAATTGTTGTGAAGTGGAACTCTTGTAAATACAAAAATGTTTACACCATGAGGTGGCATACCATACTTCATGGGAATAAAATTTAAAAAATAATGGATTAAATTTAATTTATGGTCAACCAAATACTCCACCATACCAAAGGAATTGATTTTTAATAAATGATGTTTTATTCATTATGTTTCCTGTTATTTTTAATTTTGGTTTTCCATTAAGGTCACTAGTTTTCAAAACTCACTAATTCTTACATTAATTTAAAATTAATGTTAAAATTATTATAAAATATATATATAATGAATCATAAATTTTAAATATAATTTAAAAAATATAAATCTCATGTGTGTAGGAAATAAATTTTAAAAAATCTGAGGCAATGATTGAAAGAACTCCTTTAACATAAACTATACTAACAATGTTTTTTCTATCTACAAGTCAATTTGTTTATTAAAAATGATCAATTTCTATGATATTGGGAAATATTTTATATTTATGATCAATTAAATTAACTTATATGAATATTGGGATTTTATTATTTTAAATCATTTAATAAAAGTTCATTTATGTTTAAATTACATAAATGTAATATTGGACATTATATGTTTCATTTTAATAAAAAAGTATCAAAAAAATATTAAAATTAAAATATATTGACGTACCATATTTTTAGCATGATATATTCATATTTAAAATTTATTTAAAATAATAATTTAAAAAAATTACATCACATTAAAGGTTTTTTGTATCATTTGTTTTATTTAGTTATTAACTAAATAATCCATGCATTGTGGATTGTAAGGAATTAAATGTAACTAATTCATCAACAAAAATTATTGTTAAAATAAAATTATAGAAAAAAAATATATAAATTTAAAATTCATGTTTATAACTGAAATAAATTAGTTTCCTCAATACTCAAAAATCATTATAAATGCGAAAGGTAACGAAGGTTCCATTTTTGTTCTTTTTTCTCACTAAACATATATATACATCACTTTCATGAAAGTGTATCGCAATAACTCATTAAAATATAAAAAAGTGGTTATATAGTATTTCCAGTATCATAAAATTGATTTTATCAAGTTTATAGTGAAATATTTTCCTAAAGCTTATGGTTTTGTCCCTTGTGAAGCTTAATTTTATTACTCTGTAATAAATTTAAAATACATTTACTACTATTTTGTGTTAAATAATTGGTTAATATTATTTTAAATTCAAATTATTGATTATTACAAATATGGAATACATTCTTTATATTAAAAACACATAAGTGGCATAGATTAATTTAAAATTAATCAAGAATACAGGACAAGACTACAAGTTTTGCATGTTAACATGTTCAAAAGTATGTTATGTTTCTATAACCATTTTTATAGTGATATTGATTCAAATTTTTTTAAATTGAATTAAATGATATATAATTTCTCTAATTATAATTTAAAACAAAATAAAAAAACAATTTATTTATAAATATAAATTATATGAGATTGCAGATTCGACAGAAATTTTAGTATTTTTTACTATTCATCAACAACTGAAACATCTTCGAAAAATACCAAAAATTCACCCTTACATAGTATTTATGTTACTCATTAAAAATTTAATTTTATTTAGAAAAATAAAATTTATAAATGTTTCATAAAAAATTTAAAAGAATCTCTCCATTAAATGGTGTTAAAACAGAGTGTTCCATGTAATGCATGCTAACTCTCTATTGTGCGTAGATTACACTTAGCATTGTGTATAAAGTATTTTAATTAAAAAAAATAGATTTATTCTAAAAGGAGAATATTTTATATTCTTGGGGTGTTACATAATACAACTTCAGTCTCATACACTATTACTTTCATATACTATGGCTACATGGATAATATTATGAATCCACACAACCTACGGTTACTAACCTACCCATTATAAGACCATTTTCACTTCAATACATTACTTACCATTTCATTTAGGAATATATAACTAGGGTTTTTTGGATAAAATAATTATCATATATGTTGTTGGATATCTATAAAAATTAGTTTTTTCCTCTCAGACCAAGAGTATTAAATATGGGCCCTATATTTAGACAGAATGGGGATTGTACGACCACACATAGATACTAAGAATGATGTTATTATTTATAAAAATAAAGGATATGTGATGATTTATTCAATAAATTATAATAATATAAAACATATTCGTCAACCTAGTCTATGTATACTTGAATTATCAATAATGTATGAGTTAGATATATGGTACTAGTACACATTATTCCTAAGGGGTGCATGATTTTTTTGACAAAGGGATGATCTGATAATTCATAATAGAATGTGATGCGACTGATGGAAACATATATAAAGATACATGTGTTTTATTTAGATCACACTGTATCCCTTTTTTTCTTGATTTAAAATAATTTCTTGTTAAATTAATTTATTTTCATGAATTTATGAACCAATATAATCATATTTATTATCAATAATTCCAAGGCATATGTGGTTAAACATTCTATATTCCTAAATTGCATCAAATTTCAACTTAGTGGGATTCTATAAAAGTGTATTACATTTGTTGAAAAATTTATTTAGAGGGGTATTCACTAGGTAATTTATATGATATAATACATGATAAATTCAATGATAGATTTCAAAATTTATTAAATATATCGTTGAGGTTTTGAAGTTATATAAAATGGTTTTTGGATACAATTTCACATCAATATATATAAGATATATTGTAAATTGAAATGGTACTTAAGTACTTCCTGATTTAGTAAAAGTTAATGATTAAGGGATTTTTCACTATTTACATTTAAATGTATTATGGTATGATAGGTTTGTTCATAAAATTTTAAACACATAATTTGAAGTAATATTCCTTCTATTTTTTGTATATATATTATCCCATAATATTAAGATATCATAAATTGGATTCATTGAAATATTTTATTGTCAGATGACTCGTGTCATATATCATATACCATGACAATCTCATTTAAAATCACAGTAGTCAAAGGGTAAAATTTTACGATATTGTGAAACTTCAATATGTCTTCCAATTAATAATTATTCATTTTAGATGATCAAATTTGTGGGAGATGAATTTATTATGGCATTTTCATAATAGTGTAAGCCATACTACTGATACATGAGTTAACTCATTACATACATTTTAACACATGCACATTATCAAATAATACTTTATTTAATTATAAGTATCATACTACCCTGTAATGGGTATGTGGTTTTCTGATTTATCCATGGTTGAATCTCCCCTACCTAAATCGCTCTTCTCCTACCCATATTACACTAGGATACACTTTATTTCTTTTGAGGGTTTCAGATCCCACATATATAGAAATATATTAATTTTCAGTCAATGGATACCTTCAAATGAGGGATTTCATTCATTTGCATATTTTTTATCTTCATCATGCCCAAATAAAGAAGGTACAATAGTAGAAACTGTGTATGGTACATATTTATAAGGCTCATCATTTAATAGTTTTGCATGACTTTATTTATCCATAATTTTTTTATTTTTTATTGGTTTGTATAATTTTTTATAATTTTTAAAAAATTGTTTCTATATTCCTTGAAACCCAACACTTTCTTCCCCAATATCACTTCAAATAAACTGTATTTTTTGAATTATCAAGGTAGCTATATTAATAAGGTTGTAATGGTGGGTATTTTGATTATGTATATCCTTTTTAATTTGTTTTTTAGTATGATCATTATATATGATGGGAATTTATATTTATGTGGGGAACATGGTGGGTTTCATTTATTTTCATGACATCCTACTCTAATGTGGATGGGATATGTACTTTTGAAGTCCGGATGTTGTATGTCGGTATAGATGTGTGGTCATAATTGTGATATGATAAATGATAATGTGAATTTGTGAATATTAAAGAGACTATCTAACAATAATTACATTTTTGGATCATTATATTAAACAAATCAATTAGGAAATTGATTTCATGTACCTTTATGACATATATTCTTTTATATTTTTTTACTATTCAAAGAAGAGATATTGTGTGAGTAAGAATTTCTGTGGTTGTGTGATATTTAAACAGATATTCGTGTTAGTTAGTTATTTTTTTATTCATTTCTTATATAGAATGATTCTTCCAAATTATAATGAGTGGTTTTGGGATGATTATACAATTTATACAAGTATTCTTACCCCCAATAAATATATTAAATTTTCTAGGATTCCTAGAATAATTTTTCTGGTCGAACTAACTCATACTAGGTCCTATGAGATATTGATCATCAATGTAGTTTCTACTATAATATTAATTGATTCATATAATATATTACATGTAATGACTCCAATACCATTATCTCAGAGCCAATGTCTAATCTATTACATTATCAACAGATACAATTTCAATATACTAAAGGACTGAAATAGTTTAGAAGTCTTTGTAAGCTAGATATATACAAGATTTCCATATTACAATTGATTTAAAAATTATCAACATATTGTGTCTTTTTTGAGAATATAATTATCCCCTGAGGAATATTCATGTATATCATTCATAGTACGCATCCTGAAATCCTATTATATGAAATAAAATAAGGGGGAGATCGAATTCTTAGTAATAGAAAGCTACATCAAAATCAATCATGAATCAGTAACCATAATCACCATTACATGGAAAATAACATAACCAAAATTCCATTTAAATATCTTTACTATCATTCTTAGCTGAGGATGAATTCATAATTTATGGTAAATAGGATAATGGAAATTCCGTTTAATCAATAACATGAATATCAATAATAGATAAGTCATAATCAACATGTAATGCTTAATAATTGATAACACATTCCATTAAATAAAAAATCTAAAAATGAAATGTATATAAGGATAATATAATTTAGTAATTATAATAGATAAAAAAAATAATGATCAAAGAATGAAATTCTTAATTGCATGACATCATGATCTCAGGCATCATGATACCTCTACACTCCAGACCATTCAAAAGATAGTTTGATTCTATGGGTAAAAACTAATTTAATGCTATCTTAATAATTCACCTTATGAGCCTTCCAATCCATCATGGGTCTATATAATTCAAATCCTTACTTTTATCTTCAAGTAAAAAGAATTTCTCAAATATCCAATAGTCGATTTAATTCATGAAATTTTTTCCTTATCACTAAAAATACAGATTGAATAAATAACATGGATGTATTAATATTTCACCAGATAAAAAAATAACATTCAATATAGAACACTATATATTGAAACGATATATGGTTTGAGTAATAAAAATATCTATGATATATAATGTCTATATTTAGGAGAAATTTAATTTCTAGTGATAATATAAAATTGAATATTTCACGAGAAATTAAATGAGTAAAAAAATTAATCAATAAATTGACTGTCAATAATTTCCATGGTAAAAAATATCATAAAATATATATAAAATAAAAATTATGATATCAAAAAACTAATTAAAAATGATGTATAGTAAAATAAAATGGTTATTTTCATTGATGAAAAGAAATTTCATAAAAAGATGTTTAATAAAATCTTGAGAAAAAAATAATTTTCATCTTGAAAATCAATTTTTTAAAACTAATGGATTATAAAATATTTCTAAATTGAGTTTCCATGAATATTAATTTTTAAACATATAATGTATTCTTTAAAACATTTTGAATTTACGAATATATGATATTCCAAACAAGTCATACAACTTAAAAAAAAGATATTCCATTCACATTTTTTGTAATACATAAATAGGCCATATTTGAAAAATGAAATGATTTTTCCCATAATAGATTTTAGAATGTGAAAAATCGGTTTATATATCTTTTGTAATTATTTTTAGAGTGGTAAAAATATTTTACATAATGTCTTTAAAAAAATGGGTTATGTATGAATTGTTTTTAATTTAATAGTTAAATTAAGTCAAATTTTCATAAATTCATTTTACAAATAATTTATTGTATAAATGAGTTGGAAAATCATAACATTACTTTAATGTTTCATAAATATACAAATTTAAATAAAAATAAATGTTTTTATTATCTAATTGGAGAATAATTTTCTTCAATGAAAATTCAGGCATAAAAAATCCCAAATTAAATTCTGATTGTGATGTAAACTGACAAAAAGTTCATAATGTTAAAGTTAGAATAATTAAATGTATAGATTATGTTTATAAAATATAAATTGGAATAAAATAATTTTTAACACAACATAAGTATATAAAATTAATTACATATATTATCTTATAATATGAAATGAAATGAGGATGTAATATATCCCCATAAATGAAAATAAAGTTTTTTAAATTGATTACCAATTGGTAATATTAAATTAAAATCCCTACTGGTGAAATATTTCTAATTTAGAGATAAAATAACATGAAGAATTAACTAATCAGTATATATTCTTTATGTGTGGAATTATATACATAATATAAAATTAATTATGTTCATAACTTTCCAATATTCCTCAATAAAAGAGAAATTGATACGAAATTCCTTAAATAAAACATTCATTTGGATGAACGTGCTTTAACCTCACGAATAAAAGTTCTAATAATTTCATTAAATACCTATATAACCATATTCTTATAATATAATATATGATTCAATTTTAATATATTTTCTCCTACTGGATGAAAATATTTCGTTGTTTTCATTATTGTGTCTGTTAATTTCAATGGTTTCTAATACTTATTTTGTCCTCAAATTTCATGTTCTTACACATATCTTCTAGTTCCATGATATCTATAATCATATTAATTTTTTTAATTTAATTTTTTTTCATTAGATATCTAATTATAATCTTTACTATAATATGAACCTCGATAATGGATCACATCCCAACGTGGAGACGGTAGGGTGCACGTATACACGAGTAATATTATCATTACATAAATTTGTGAAATGGTAAGAAGATATTTTATATATTAATGTTATAGAACCAAAATAATTCCATCTATATTATGTAGAATCATTAAATTTATCAACACTACCATCCATTTCAAATGTATGTGAAAATCAATTCAAATCATTTTGTAAGGAGATAGTTTTCCGTATAGATGAAGCACATCATTATATTTTATATTGAATGAAATGTAAGAAATTATATGGGATAATAAAATTAGAGAAGTAAATAATATAAAAAATATCATATAAATGATTTAAGTGAATAATTATCTACAACCTTTAATGTTGATGTTGTAAAACGAACTACATCAATTTTCTAGGTGGTAGTCTTTCAAACACACGATCAGATGTTTCATTTCCCATCATTAAGGAGAGGATGTAGATAGGTCATTGTACATACAAAAGAACACACAAGTATACGTAAGAAAAATATTTTTCTTCACAGTATTGGATTTTCTCTATTTTATTGTTGTGTAAGGGAAAACTTAATATAAAATGATCATTTTAGAATGTACCCTATACTTTGGAAAACAACTTCTGGATTTCACCATATGCCATTATAAGATTTATTTATTAACAAACAAATGGTTCTATCATGTTTCTAGGGGATTAAGAATGGATTTTGATAGGTATTGTACAAACCAAATGGATTTGGATGTGTAAATGTTCAAGGAGTATTGGTACCCTTTTATAATTGTGGGATAGGACGAATATAAAAATTTCAGAAAATATTTAATTACAATAATGATTTTAGCATTCCAAAAACCACTCTGTTGTGTAATTATCAAACCATGTTGGTGATAAGGTCAAAATGTTTCCATAAAATTGTGTTTGGAGATATTTTAGGTTATTTGTATCTTTTATCTTCATAGTTTAACTGATGGTAAACATTTTTTATCCATAACCATGGTAAGTATGTTTTACTAGATTGAAATTATCCACACAGACATGAAAATGGATTCCAAAGAGAATGTTATCATATGAATATAATTTTTTAATATAAAAAATTTAAATTATATTTATTTAAATTAACTAAATTACTTGAACTAAAATATAAATGAACTTATGTAACTTAAAAACCAAATTGAAATTTAATTTAACCACAGATTTTTTATATATTTATCGACCTTTTTCAATAAAATCGGTATTTTTGACTATGAATCAAAAAATAAAAATTTTAAAAAAAAAACCAATTTTTTTGAATAATATAATTTTTATATGATTATTTATAAAAAGCTGATTTTCTAAAATACATTTTCTAAAATTAAAAAGAACATAAATTATGTGATCAAATCCAGAGTAAACCATTTCTAGAAAAATATAGTATTTCAGAAAAAATTTATAATCCATTTCAATAATTATTATTATATTTCTAATTAAATAATAACCAGGGTTTTCTAAATTTATTTATTTATATTCTTATAATATATTTAAACATATAGGTTATGATGGTATAATATATTATGATTTATTTATTTTTGGGTTGCATATTCTGCAAGATATTGGAGATATTAGATTTATTGAAAATTTTTTATATGGGGTTTTTATAATCTTTTTTATTTTTCACATACTATAGTGAATACATTATTCTTATTTTCATATTTTGGGATGAAACATTCCCCCCACATTCAATAAATTTCTTCCACTCAATTTAATCTTGATCCTAATAATCAATATTTAGACATTTGGAAAAAATATTTTTGAAAATCCAAAATCCAGAAAGAGTTAATAATATTCCTCTTGATTAGAGTAGAATGTAAATATTATGTTAATACATAAAAACATGTAACATGGATTCCAAGTTAGGGATTTTTTTGGAAAGTGAATATAACAGAATTTAAAACAACATAAATAAATAAATATAATGAGAGTTTTCATTGATCATAATAAATTGATTGATCAATCAAAAGATAAAGATATCAAAATGATTAATCTATAATTAATTGAACGGTCATTTGAATTATTGGAAATGATGGTAAGAGTATGATATTTTTCTTTTATTTTTTTTAATATTAATATTCAAGTAATTTAATTAGCATATTTACTTTGGATTTGAGGGAATATAATTAGTTGACAATGTTCTATATCATATAAAAAATTACATCATTTTAATATTCGATGTTGACATGATTCTTTCGTGTTCCATATATTGACTAAAACAAAAAATCTGAGTGTTAAAACAATATTCATGGTGGAAACACATATAATAATTTAGAGGATGTATAAATCAAGACACCGTAATTTATAACTAATACACCATATGTTTAAAATATCTTATTCATTTTCGTAATCAATAAAAATCCTTCATAATGGTTTGTAAAAAAAATTAAATTGTCAAATCGTATCCCCTAGGGGGTAAAAACAAGTTTACAACATGTCCCATTATGCGGTATTTGGTAATGATGTAGTCAATCACATCACTCCTTTTCCAATGTTATTAACCCAATTTTCATTTTATCTTGGACTAATTACATATATTGTATCCATAGTGGGATGAATTTATTGGGAACCCCAAATAATCACTCCCTTAACAAAGAATTTTGTTGTTCTTCTATACCTATCCCCAAAGCCCTTCACTACATTCTGTTCCCCAATACATGTTACCATAAATCTTATTCCTCGGGATTCTATTAATTGTTCTATTACACCAACTATATCATCAATTACTCTAGTATACCAAATATGGTGTCTAATTTTTTAAACAACTAATTGATTCAAGTTATCAAATCCCAAATGAATTAATAGTTTATTATTGTTATTTATATAGATACACACATTATTACCATAATTAATTTTTAAACACAAAATAAAACACAAATTTTTATCAAGAATATCATTATTCCCACTATTATATACATGTATATAATTATTTTTAAAAATCCTAGAAACCTAGAAAATGAAAAAAATCATGGTTAGCTAAAATACACAGTAAGAGTTCAGTACTAGGGAATCTATCATGAATAACAAAGAATAATAGATATTGAATAATAAATAAATGAACTCACAGAAAATTTAAAAAATTTTACCATCATGGTTAGATATGGAACAATCAATATGTCTTGGAAAATAATTGAACACACATTCAATTTAATTAATTACATGATCATCTTGAATAGATAAGGAAAAATAAATATGGCAAGGTGAATAACTAAGCACAAATAATATTTAATCAATATGATTAGAGTTAAATTCATCTTCACATAAAAACATGGAAAAAATATAATGAATATTAACAATAAATAATTAAAATTAAATAAATGCTTAATTTTTGGATGTCAATATCTTATAAATCATGATACATAATACATTAACACTTATAAAAAGACAGCTTAAAACTATGCGTAATACCCTATATAATTATAGCTTACTGATTCTCCTTATGAGACTACTGATGCATAGAGGGGGTATATAATTCGAGGCCCAACCCATCACCGCCTGAATAAACTATTCCTCATATATCAAATATTTTAATTCCATCTTGAACAATGTACCATATAATCAAATATCTATATTATGTTATGAATTCGGATTTATCAGTATTTCATCAGATAAAAAATAACATTCATTTTATAATATTGTATTTATAAATGATATACATTTTATTAAATAAACATATCAATGATAAATAATAAGGATATTTAGTGAAAATATAATTCCCAATGATCACATGAATGTAATTATTTCATTAGGATGTTAATTTCTATATGAATCAATAATGAAAGTGAATGTAATGATATTCTATAGAAAAAACGATCATAAAATCCATATAAATAATAAAAATTGTATTAGTAAAACATATTTATTGTTTATTTAATGTAATATGAATTGTATTTGTTGTTTAATAATATAAACATGGTACAAACATATTTAAAAACATTTTTGACGATTATATATTTTTTATCATGAATTTGTTTTTTAAAATATAGAATCAAAAAATATTTTGAAAATAATTTTTTTTAAAATATGCATTGAAATTTATAAATTAACATATAAAAAATTTAGTTTTCATTAACGTAGAAAATTCCATACATGTTTTACTAGTTAAATAATGATTATTTTTATATTTTCATAAAAACCCAAAGGGGACATTTCTGTAAAATTTCATAAATATTCATTTGAAAAAAATTTAAAAGTTAAATAACATATAAAAATGACTATAATATATCATATTGATATTATAAAATAATTTTTGAATTTTTTTTATATCATGGTTTAGGGTGAAGAAAATTTTTTCAACCAAAGATAGAAATGATGTCAAATTTTCATAAAACCATATCGTCCAAAAATTTATGTACGTATGAGTGGGAATTTCATAATATTATTTTAAATTGCCATTAATGAATACAGAATAATTAATTAAAATTAGATTATTATTTAAATTTCAAATAATTTCCATCAATGTATTCAGTCCCAAACAATCCTAATTAATTTGAGAATGTGAAATAAACCACCCAAAAAAACTTAATATAAAAGTTATAATAAATATATTAATAGATTATTTGTATAAAATTTAATTCAAAATATAGTAATTATAAATAAAATATAATATAATTTAAATTTATTACACAAATATACAAATAATATCAAAGATAAAGAAGATGTAATATATCCCAATGAATGTATATAAAATTATCAAGTTCAATACCACTTGATAATATTCGCTTAAAATCTCCTAGGATAAGATAGTTAAATTAGATACTTAAAATAACTTATAATATTATGGAATAATTATTCACATGTCAAAGTATAATTATATACACTATATAAAAAAATTGGTAGGGAACATTGCAATATGACTCAATAAAGTGAAACTCAGACAAACTGGCATACATTCTGTTTCATTTGGTTAAATGTTCTTTGACCAAATATAATTTTTTTAGAATCTAATTAATTTATATCAGAACCATTTTCACATTATATCATTTATTTCATTAGATACATTTTTAGAATTTTTATTGAAATTTTAACATCATTAATGGATCAAATCGCTTCATGTTGATGAATGTTGTTACTTACGCACAAGTGAAATTATAATTTCATTAATGGGTTAAATTTTAAATGGATGTGTGATATAATATATTTATAGAATTAATATTAATTAATATATTTCAAATATAATCATTAAACTTTTCAATAATACATTGTAATATTTTAGTGAAAAATGAATCACATCGCTTCATGACATTGTAGTCGGCCGGACCCACGAGCGATTTTGTAGTATTTTAAAAAGAAAATGAATGCAAGAAGCTATTTGTGATATTAAAATTAAGTAATTATAATAATATATTAAATATAATATAGATTTTTTTAATAATTCATTATATCCATCCTTGAAAGGTTGTGATGGAAAAAAATAACATCAATTTCCAAATCGGTAGTCTGTCTTATATGTGATTGATAGTATCATTTCACATTTCATGGAAGACAATATGAATATAGGTCATTACCATAACATAATTTAATATAATTATATAATATAGTAAGATTATTTTAAATTTTTTTAATAATATTTAATGTATAATGAAAAAGAATAAAAAAATTCTCTTTTAAGAACATTAACTCTTCTTTAGAGAATATCTTTTGGATTACTCCAAAATCATTCATAGGTTTTATTTATTATAACAATAATATGATATAAGATTATAAATATATATATAAGGAATTTATATTCATATATTGTTTCCAAATAAAATGGATTTCTATGTATAAGTAGGTGAAATGAGGGGTGTACATTTATATGTGGGGGAAATGACACATATGGATTTCTTCAAAAGATTCAATGAAACCAAGATTTTTATCATTAAGAAACCACCAAATAGGTAACTTATCAACCTATAGAGGTTTTGAGGTTTATAAATGGGCTTAAAATGTTATTTTTACAAGTTTTAATTCATTATTTCTTATTTTCTTAGTTCAACCCACGGTAATCCTATTTTTTCCTTAGCACTAATTATTAATTTTTTATGTTTTTACTATTAATGGAGGTAAAAATTTGAAATAAAGTTATAATATTTTAAAATTTATTCTGATTCTAAACATGAAATCCATTTTTACATTCAATATTCATACAATTGGAAAATATTAATTTAAAATTATACCCATAGAAGTGATGAAATTATGAGTTTTAAGAGAGATTATTCTTATAAGTATAGAAGGTTATAATATAAAAATTCAAAATTATATTGACTTAAATTCCATAAATTAGTAAAATTATAATATAATTGAACTATCTTAAATAAAAAAGAAATTAAAAATAAAATTTTTCTATATAAATCATTTAATGGAATAATATTTTACAATAGAAATAATTATTTTTCACTATTCATTAAAAATGAATTTTTTTAGAAAAAACAAATAAATTCAACAAATGATGATTTTGAAATATTTATTTGAAAAATGAATTTATTTTTATATTTAAATGTTCAAAATGTGGGGAAAAAATATTTTTAAATATTTTTGACAAATGGTGACTAAACTGCGTTTTAAAAAATAATGTTTTTTGATGACCATTATTTTCTATTTAATGATTATTATTTTATCATGAATAAACTAATAAACAAAATTCAAATACATTAGGTAGTATTATTAAAACTCACTAATTAAATGTTAAGTCTGTAGTACTAAACTATTTTTCATTTCATTCAATCATGGTGTTTCATGTTATTCATGTAGTTAGATATATTAAATTTAATGAAATAAATTTCATGGTTTATTTATTATTTATGTTATTTATCACATATTTTTTCAAATACAATGTTATTCTTATAAATAATTTGTTTTGAAATTGTAAGCCTTATTTATTATCAAATTTATATGAATTCTATATTGGTTTTGAATTTCAATTATAGTATTAATTTGTTTTTTTATTTATTACATTGATTTTAAGGATCCTAACCCACATTTAATGTTATTATATAATAATTTTTGTCACTGAATAATGGCCTATTTGAGTTTAGCTTCAGGGGTCGAATTCAAGATCACTTACATTATAGGTGGGGTTCACGGTGTGGGATTATGGATATATATTGGTATTAGATATATGAATGTGATAAATAGTCAAAATTAGAGTTATGCATTGTAGATAATCTCAATGGATGGTGGGGAAATAGTATTATCAAAACATAGAATGTGGTTTGTAAAGGGAAATCATATACGACCTAGGAATTTTTGGACCCATATTATTTAATGTAAATACCATGATCTTATCAAACAAAGTATAATTACTATGTGATATCCATAGTACCAACATATCAACAGTACTACATAATGAAATTTACCATTTTTTTTTAAATTTGGGTGATTCATAAAGAATTAAAATTAATTTAATTATGTTATCACAAAATTATTTCATGCTATAAGGTCTTAGGATTTTAATTTTTTCATTTCATATTATGATGGATAAAATTTTTTCTTCATTGGTGGTTTTTATTGGTAAGGATCCACATGATAATCGGGTTAATCATGAAAGGGTTAACACGGTAGATGAGGATGTTTTCTAGAGGAGGTTGTTGTATGAGTTTCAATATCAAATCATGAATAATACATGGGGAGTATCATTGATAATGTGATATATCATCCAATGGATAATCTAGATATCACATTTAATATTATATATTCATTGAAGGAACAATAGTTTTTAATAAATAGAGAGGTGTTCTCTGTAAGTGTTAGTATTTATTTATTGCATATTATTTGGAGTCAATAGTTTCATGAGATGGTATTTTAGATAAATTACATGGACAATTTAATTCCTTGATGATTAAGGTGGTGAATTATGAAATTCATCACTCATTTTAACAAGGGTGTATGATCATGTATGTCTCAGTATTGGATATATGGCCATTCTATTTTCTAACCATTATCATTTCCCAAATAAAGAGGCAATATCATATCTTTAAAATGAGTTTTTAAGTAATTATATTAATAATAATGTAACATATTTATATTTCCAATGTGTCAGTGTGTATTTGATATGGTAGGGGTGATTGAGATGATATATAAGAGGACATGTAATTTCATTGGAGGGTTATTATAAATTTCTATTGAGAATATTTTTAGATAGAGTATAATGAATATTGTGGAATTTGAGGTTTTCAATATATGGGATTTTATTATAATATATTTATTCTTGTTTCAATTGAGCATTTATGGGTTTTTTATCTATTAGAGGCTCTTTTCATTTCATATTTTATTATAGATGTTTTATCTATTATTGATTATAATTCTAAACTAATATCGATGGTTATCATGGTTAGGGTACTAATGAATTTATATAGCCTATATTTCAGATTCTTTTATGGTGATAAAAGTCATAAGATCCACAAGAATTAGATCATTAAAAAATAGATGACGGTATTATATGATTTCCCCATGACACCAGCGTTTTGAGATGATTATTTAGATAATAAATATTTTAGGTATCTCTTATATCAAGATACATAACCATATTATCTCATTCATAGCATGTGATAGTTGTTTCTGTCAATGTGGTCAATTATAACTTGTCGAGGAGAGTTTAATTCTCAGATATGGAAGGATAATGAGCTATTTTTTGGGCTGAGTTAGTCCATAGGATGAGACATTATTTTATAGGTATCTTATCATCATTTCTAGTTTAATTGATGTCGTGCTCTATATATAATCAATGAAATGTGTTTCTTCGTGTTGTTATGGATTTTATAGATTTGTTTCCAGAATAAAATGTTACCCTACCCTATAAATTTCATATCATTGGTAGGATAGAGTTACATCCCAATGTCACTATGACTTTCATACTTCATTATCATTTGGATCCTTATAATTTATGTGAGTTTATAATAAAATTGATGATTTGATGTAGAATACTGTGATTTAGACCATTGTGTCTCTGGGGGTGTTATGGAGTCATTCATAATAAAATTAGATTGTATTTTATGGGTTTTTAGACAAACAATGATTATTATTATTTCATTATAAAGAACCATTTCCCCCTTACAAATATAGATTAATTTTTATATTAGTTAAATTAAGATAATATTTTTTGATGATTAATATGTGGTTTTGATTTTAGTAGATGGTCATGGAGGAAAGTCATATCTCAAACACTACATATAGCTACCTCTATTGGAACTTTATTTCGATGTTATATATTTTTGTGTTAAGAACGTCTTATATATTTTAATTGGAATATGGAAATACATGTTTCATTAGTTTTGGGATCAGTTCTTCATACGTTTCAAGTTAACATACTCATTTAAGGTAAGTGTATCTTAATTATTTATGTTACAAACCTCGCAAAATATCTAAATATTTGTATATCTAATGATTAATGCTATAAAACTATTAGAATTTACATATAAATGAAGAAAATATCAATGTATTATAACTAATTTATAATTTAATTTGACCATAATTAATCATTTTAGAACTGATTACAACATCCAGATCAATGCCAAAGTGGGAGTTAGAATCACATTCCCCTACATTTCAAATTTCATTAAGAAAATCGGATTAGACATGGACAATATCATTTAACTTTACAATAATTGGATATTTTACTATACTTCATACATTTTAATGAAAGGTAACTTTTAGTCACTAGATTCACTATATTTTCCATGTTAGGATGAAGAGAATATAATTATTCAAAAAATTAATAATAAATATTTTCCTCAATGTATTTTTCATCAGCAATTCTATGTTTTTTCAAGGATAACCAACATGATTTTTGTATATCTATGGATTTATTATCATTTAAAAAAAATTGTAAAAAACAACTAAAGAACCAGTTCCCAAGAACTGGTATGTGACAAAACCAAAACCATGATAAAAATATATAGAATAAAATGGGTAACATTCATCAATTATTTTCTATTGTGTCAGTCTTCATTCATGAACCATGTAGAGATATATTAGAGGTATCAATGGGACTCCTTCATCCATGGTTCATCAACAGGATGTCCTAAATCAATCATTACATGAGTAGGACCCCCAAATCTCCCAAAATATTCTATTATATCATGATTTCAATGTTATAATAATTATTTGATTTACAGTGTGAATCAACCATGTATTGGATGATGTTTATTAATCACTATATCAAGGTGATCTTCTCTTTTAATAATACCATGAGGATACTTGTTCATACATGTACATTTACAAATGCATCAAATAAAGACTTATTACACTTAATTATATGTTTATACAATCATTATTTCAATATATTCTTTACTAAATTGTAACTTGATAACTATTCATTTTAATGATTTCCTACATGGAAGAAATTTCAAATTTCAAATATTAATGTTTTTTATAATGAGGAAATATGATATACTAAACAAATTGGAATACTACCCTTAATACTAATCCCTGAAATATTTAATACATTGTCATATCAAATTCCTTATATTGATTCATGTAACAAAACATTACATGATTATATCATATACTATCAGATTAGGTTTATGGGTATATCTCATTCATTTTACAAAGTCTACAAAAGCCTCATAGTCACAATACTGTTTCACCATACAATTTATAATTTACAAGAACATTTTCCCTCAAACCCAAAACACATTTTTGATTTTTAAAAAACAATTTTAGAAAATGATAATCAATTGCACCATGTATTATATCACATCAATCACCTTTTGAAAACCCATAAAAATATTCTTAAATATATTAACATAAAAAATTTGTTAAACTGTCTATATAAAATTAAATCCCTATTTAGTTAAACAAAAATTAGGACCCCATGGTCATTTGTAGATTTGAGATAAAATATTATTCTATTAAATTATAAATTAATGAAAATAGAACCATCTATCCATATAATAGTTCTACTCTAGCTACAATGGGATCTAGTGAGATATCCATCAATCATGTGTATAAGTATATATGTGTCCCCTCACTACATCATATGAATGAACTAATTTTCATATAAATTATGATAT
Organism: Viscum album; assembly: GCA_963277665.1. Taxonomy (NCBI): domain Eukaryota; kingdom Viridiplantae; phylum Streptophyta; class Magnoliopsida; order Santalales; family Viscaceae; genus Viscum; species Viscum album. The sequence goes on along the minus strand of OY728126.1, from coordinate 2,095,110,731 downwards.
AAATACAAAAATTGGATATGATAATTTAAATATATATGAAATATATAAACTAGTAATACATTATTTATTCTATGAGTATAGACAGTCATGGTCCATGAATACATCACATGTCATTCATCTATATGGATAATCACATCATATATACCTCACCATATGTATAAAAATCATATGTATCTCATTTTTATATATTTATTCTATCCTATTATATCTCCATATAATTCCCATATGTCTTCATCGTCATATGAGGGGATACTCCTATCATGTTTATCTCAAGATGATGACACAATAAGTTTCTTGCTCTCCCACCCCTAGAAGATACACCTCATGGTCTGTGTTAGAAATGTATCAATGTATAAATTTTCTCATGATAGGTATCTCTCCATCCTCAAGAATTTTAGACACTAAATATAATCTATTCACTCTGATTATACCATATACATTGTTTATGACACTCATTATGGTATACATTATGGGTCATCCTGAATAACAAAATCATTTTCATGCCACATAATAATACTATATATATTGATATAATAATCCTACTATTTTTAATAGTAATATATTTCAAAACCTATAATTCTTATTGATTAATTAAATTTATGAAAAAATTAATGAGATACTTTAGGATTTCAATTGTAATTCCACCTCATGATATATATATGCAACAGGCATGGAATTATGGTAATAGTGATATTGTATTCTAGATTTCATGTTACATATTATATTTATAAAAATATTTAAAAATAATTAACAACACCCCCATATGAATATGAATAACATGTAAAAAATAATATTCATTTATAACAACCACATTTTAACTACAATTTTTATGATTTAGATTCAATTTTTTACATCTCTTTACAATTTAAACAACGTTAGTATGATATCATTTGATACAACCCTACCAATAATCACTTTATTTATTATCATTTATGATAAAATAATGTAAAAATAATTCTGATAATAAGGAATAATATTCTGAATGTTCCACTCCTTAAACAAATTTAAACTCTTTAACTCCATGACATATAATGATAAAATCATTATAACTGAAATTTTGGACATAAAAATATCCCTATTTTTTTCAAAATAATCCTTAGAACATATTTAAGAGAGTGGGTTTTATATATTTCTTACTCTATTGTATATTTGTTCTTCCTATGTATTGTAATATAGATGTAACAATGGTTTTCTGCCAATGAGACTAAGTTTATAGAGGTTTTCTATAAATATTTTTATTATTATTAAGAAACTATTCAATTTTAAATATTATTCATCATCATGGAATAAAAAATTTCCAAATTTAATAAGATAAAAATACATGAAAATAATAAAAAACACATTATCATTTCATAGAATCAGTAAAAATCATATGAATTGACATTTCATAGTGATCCTCTAGGTTTTTGTATGTCTACTTCATTTGAAAATTATTTCCGAACTATAATTCACTGATGAAAATATTAAGATTTAAAAACATACATCTAATTCAGTTTAATAAATTGAGTTAATCAGTAAAAAATATTATAGAATAAATTATTTTCATTTGAATCTTTCAATGATCTCTACAATCACCTAAAAAAATGACATAACCTACTCACAATGATCAAAGTAACTATGTTAATTATTCATTTCATAGTAATAGAATATGTCCCATTATCATAATATGTGAAAAATTAAAAATGGTTTGACATAGGATTAAAATATCAATTAAATCCCATTTTTCTTAAAGTTAAAAAACTAGAGAAATTATAATTGTGAAACAAATAAAAATTGAAATCTTTTAGACACATCACCATTGAAATACACTAGTTCAAATCACAATAATTTTATATAAATAATATCCATTTCCTAGAGAACACTATGATCCCCTACTATGTTAGCACAATTTCTTCTGGATACTCTTTGAGGTTAATAAAACATATCTTAGTTCAACTCTCAATTCTTTATTTATTAGACCAAATAAAATGTTCTCCTCTATTATTGTCTATTTTCAACCTCCATGGGTGCTCTAGTATAAAATTAATCTATGTTAATATTAATTTCATGAATGTTTGGAATAATTATAAATACCTTGTTTCAATGCCTTTAAATACACACTTTTCTTTTAGGAAAGACCCTTATGAGAATTATTTTTTATTATTTGAGTCAAAATCAGTGTGACAGTTGTAATATACCATAAAATTTTCCACAAAGAGAATTATTAAAATCCCATTTTGACACTAATATCATTATGAAAACATCATCACATAGTCCTCCACTGTAACATCCCATGTATGTAATGAATTATGGATTTTCATTTCTATGTCTATTTATGAATTAAATAGTGTTTTAGAGGCTTAAAATGAGAATAAATCCAATCATAATCATAAAATACTCTAATATTGTTTAAAAAGACCGTTTTACAGCCTTTTGATGGAAAATATTTTTTAAATGAATATTTTGACAATTTTATAAGCTCTATTTGTCAAAATAAACTTTTTCATTAGTATTGGGACATTGAAATTTACTTTGGATAAATTTTTGTTATTTTTATGAAAATGTTCATTTTTTAATGAATAGTTGAAAATTCTACAATTTACATCAAAACTACTTTTTCATATATTTTAATTATATGGCTAAATTATCTTTTTATTTTTTTTTCAAGTGTAAAAAGAATATATTTATATGATTTAATCCAATATTGGTCAATTTAATTAATTTAAATTTTTAATTGGGCATAAACAAGTGTCAAACTTTTCATAGATATTGATTTTAAAAAACCCGCTATTTGTTCTGAAAACGAGAATTATTTTTAAATTAATTACTACAATTTATTTGTATTTAATTTGGTATAATGGATTCCATATTTGGAATCAGTACATCCAAATTATGTAATTAAGACTCTTTTGTTTTTGGACATTATGAATTGTAATGATGGTAATTGTCTTTAATTATCATGATTAATTAGTAATAGGGTAGTTAAGTGTAATAAAATAATATCATAATTATATAAAATGACCCCAAAATGTGCCTTAATGCTACTGGTTGTTTTATGGTCGACCATGGTATGCCTTTTTCCAATCATGGGACCCCATGGAATCGTTTTTCTGTGATATTGATATTTTATCTTTTTATTTTTATAGAAAGTTAAATATAACAAAAGTATGTAAAACCTAAGTAAAAGAATTTCAATTTTCTGTAAATAAATGATATCTTTGGCTATAAATAGTCATTGGGAAGAAAAAAATATTTCCTCTATAATTTTATTTTTTTAGACATTAAATAAATAAATTTATTTATGACACCACGATAATGTAGTGATTACCTCATTAATGAACGATTTAAATAAATGAAAATATAATGTAAATTATAAAAAATAAACTTGTCAAAAACTTATTGAATGGGTGTATTTCTAACACTTACCACCTTATCCTCGAAATATATCATTGTGGGACCTTTACAATGTGAAAATAATTTTATAATAAAGTAACATTTCATTACATTCCAAGAGTGCCACTCCTCCCTCTTATAAAAGGCCCCCACCTCTACCTCCTTACCCACACCTCTCAAGCCATTTCCTCAGAAAAAATCAGAAAATTGTATCTCTCCACATCCCTCTATTCATCCTAGAAGCCTTACCTTAGGTAGAAATCTCTTGAAGAAACCATTTTGGTTCAAACCAAGGGGAGTTACCTGATTTAAATGTAATGTATTCTCTTATGTTCTTTTATTTTATTTAGCTTCTCCAACCCCTTAAACTCTTTTTATTCCTCTATTTTGTAACAAAAATAGAATATAAAATATACTAGGATGTTGATAAGAGATGTATTTTATTTTCAATTTCACACACCTCCGTCAAATGGTTAAAGAACATATTGTTTCTGTGAGTGGCGAATTATTGCCTCATGATATGATGATTGGTCCATATTATTTTAACACATTTCATGGTGACCATTATGATATCACTATATTTATATATGATATATATTATGTTTATTCTTTCCTTATGCTTCTGTTTTTTTTCATTTATGGCATACCTTTTTGGTATCCATTATTGGTAAATGTGATATCTTCATTTTAGGAAGTGCAGACTACCACCCCTCAAAGTGATTTTATTCATTAATGCCATATGTGGGACGTATAAAGGATGGAGTTAATGATATTATATATTATATTATACTGTAATTATTATATAACTTTATATCATTATGATTTCATTCCACTAAATACGAAATAGAAATGAAAGTAGCATTCATGCGTACATACGGCTTACCGTCTCCATGAACGATGCATTCCATTTCTTACCTATAAATGTAATTTAATATTATAAATGCATGAATATACTGGATATATATGATATATATGATATCTTCATCATGAATATTATTTTGGATATAATGGATATTTTACCACATGAAGAACATGTAATTATAAGAAGTTTATTTTTGATTCAAGTACCAAAGATCGACAAAAAGACCGTTATTAACTTAAATAATTACATAATGTTCATAACATGGTAATTAGTTTTATAAAAGGAATAATGAACTTGAGAAGGATTTTTATGGAAGTATAAATTAACTCTAGTTTATTATTCATGAGATTAAAGGACGGTAGAGTCAAGTCGGACACGAGGTAAGGGAATTCGTCTCAATCTCCTTTCATTGAGGCATATTTTGTTTTATACACAACATTATTTTATACATTGTATAATCAAATGTTACTTTTACTTTTATTCAAAAGGAATATTTTTATATGAATAAATTTAATAAATGATAGAAGGGAATGTTTTTGTCTTACGTATGCGGCGATAATGAATTCTCCACCACCATGACCATTATTTGAGTTTCGGCTTCCACGACAAGCCACAACTTTTTTTTAAATAAAAAACAATTACCATGTTTTAATTTTATTTTATTATGGTATTGAAAATGGTTTATATATTGTTTTGATTATATCAATGTGTTATTGATATCATGTGATTGAAATGTGAAAATATTATGTTTTCCTTTATGTAGGTTTTATGTGATACGATTATGTTATGGTTCTTGGCCATTGTTTATGAAGACGGGCGGTTCCGTGATAAACTAAGTGTGGGCGAGCCCGATATAGCTCCCTAATGCATTGGGTAACATGAAGGAGTTAAAGGCTATGATTTTTCTGAAGAGATTTTGGGAATATACTGTAATGTGTATTCCAAACATAACCATGAAGGTTACTCCCTATGTAAGAATGTTATGAATGCCTCAAGTTACCTTTGTGTCTTATGTTTTCTATGATTTATTAATAAACCATACGATTTCATGAGGTACGCTATTGTGCTTATGTTTTATGAGTAATGTATTATTTCATTCATTCATATGTATACATAGACTAATGTTTTCATTCCGTATTTTTATATCCCTTACTTAGCTTTTTATGCTCATCCTATGTTTTTGAAATGTTTTTCACAACTCAAGGGAAAGGTACAAGATGTGATGATAGTGCCGAGGAGGTGTTAAGAATGAATACATGTTTTATTTTAAATATGTTTCCTTTAATGATTTTTCTTCTTTAATGTAACCACCTCGTTTAAATGTGGAATGAAATGAATGATTTATGATCTAATTCACTAAATCTCTAAACCTGAAAAGATCATCAAGGTCTATTAATGAAATAACTCATGATTAAGTGATGTTTAAGATTGGGGCCTTATAGTTTGTATCAGAGGTCGGTTTAGATAACTTTAGGAGTTCGAATTATATTAAATGGTTTTCCAAAAATAATATTTTTATGGTCAAATTGAAATGATATTGCATTTAACGATTACCATGTTGCTTCATATAAGACATGTTTGTTCAGAATGGTTTTCCGTAGAGGAAACAGGGTAGCAGTGCTAGGAAGCCATGCAAAAGGAAATGACCTTCCAAATCACCATCTTAAGATAGTCAGAATTGGTACTGAATATTTTGTTGTAGTAATGGCGCAATTGACTCAACCGATAAATGGTGGTGGTATCCATGCATGAGATCATCCAGATCAACCGCAAAGGAACATGTTAGTGGTGGAGCATTTAATAAGGCATCATCCCCCATCATTCCGAGGATCATCTGACCCTGTGCTAGCTGAAGGGTGGATTAAAGCACCGGAGAATATTTTCTATGTCATGGGGTGTTCAGAAAATCAAAAGATTAGTCTTGATATTTACCATTTGGAGGGTGAAGCAGATTAGAGGTGGTCGATGGTTAAAAATATTAGGGACGCTGATGAGATTGATGATCCTGAATGGGATGAATTCAAAGGTATCTTTCTTGAGAAATATTTTCCTACGGTTGTTCTACTTAGGATGTAAAAACAATTCTTGGAATTGAGATAAGAGAAAGACTCAGTGACAGCTTATGAAGAAAAGTTCACTCGATTGGAAAGGTATGCTCCATATTTTATCCGAGACATTGATAGTAAAATCAATAATTATTACACATGATTAAAGCCACAATATCAAAGGACATTAGCTTCTCACGATTTCAAGAGTTATGAAAAGATTGTTTGATGTGCTCAGAAGGTGGAAATGGAGTTTTTTGATGATCATGTCTTCTATAACAGCCAACAGAAGAAGCGACCGAGGTGGCATGATAAAGGGGAGAATCCTTTAAAAAGGTATGATGGTAAGAAAACTAAGTTTTTAGTTTGTGATAAGTGTTGAAAAAAGAATGTTGGGGAATGTCTTTTGAATTCTGGAAAGTGATACTGATGTGGTAAGATGGGACATAAGGCTCGTGATTACACTGAAAAATATTAGGGTGATGGTAAGACCAAATTTGATTTACAGTTAGTGAAATGTTTCAAGTGTAATGAGATGGGTCAATATGCAAACTAGTGGTCAAAAAAGAGCTCAAAGGATGGGAAGTAGTCAAAATACAAGCATAAAGGTGGGGTGAAATTCTTTGCAAATACATCAGAAGATGATAGGCCATCAAATATAGTGGTATTAGGTACAATGTTTTTTTTTTCAGTTTAGGCCAATGTGTTGTTTGATTTAGGGTCTACACATTCCTTCATCTCAGAAAAATTTTCTAGTAAATTGGGAATTGCATGTCAAGAAATGTCTCCTGAAATTGTGGTAAAAACACAAGGAGGAAATGTTGAGCCAAAAAGAATTTATAAGAATATTCCTCTCTTTATTCGTCGAATGAACCTATATGAAAACCTAATTGTTTTACCTATAGTATAGTTTGATGTTATCATATGTATGGATGGGCTCTTTCCTTACAATTATATGATTGATTGTAGTGCTAAATAAGTTTATTTTCATAAATTCATTCAGTTTGTGTACAAGAATGAACCCTTACTGTTGATAAAATATCAAGAGGCTGAGAAACATGTAAATGATGGAAATGAATGTTACCTTGTACATATTTTTGAAAAGAAAGGAACCATTCATATTAATGGTGTGCGAGTTCTAAATGTGTATCCTATTGTTTTTCTTGATGAGTTACCTTGAATAATACCAGATCAAGAGTTTGAATTTACTGTTTAAATATTTCTCGATTCTAAGAAAATTTCAAAACCCCATTATCGAATGGCTCAAATTGAACATTTAGAGTTGAAGGCACAATTGGAAGATTTATTAGAGAAATGTTTAATTATACCTAGCACATCACGATGGGGTGATCCTATCTTATTTGTTAAAAATAAAGATGGTTCAATGAGACTTTTCATTGATTATAGAGCCTTGAATAACATCAATATTAAGATAAAATATCCTTTGCCTCATATTTATGATTCGTTTGATCATCTCAAGGAGCTCAGTATTTTTCAAAGATTGACCCAAGATTGGGTAACCATCAGTTGAAGGTAAAGGAAGAAGATATTCCGAAGACAACATTTCTTATAAGATATGGCAATTATGAATTTGAAGTAATGACTTTTGGTTTAACCAATACACCTATTGTATTCATGGAACTTATGAATAGAATTTTCCATGTGTTCTTGGATAAGTTTGTGGTTGTTTTCATTGATGATATTTTGGTGTTTTATAAAAGTAAAGAGGGGCATGCAAGTCATTTAAGGGTTATTTTGAAAACCTTAAAAGAAAAGAAATTTTATGTGAAATTCAGCAAGTGTGAGTTTTGGTTGCAACAATCTTCTTTCCTTCCTTACATTGATTATAAAGATGGAATAACTATTGATCCTTTATAAACAATGGTTTTTGAAGAATGTAAAAGACCCAAAAAATTTACCGAGATTCAAAGTTTTCTTGGTTTGGAAGGCTATTACTGAAGGTCTGTTAAAAAATTTCACGATTATCTAGTCCAATGACTAAGCTAACTTAGAAGGGTGTTAAGTTTATCTAGACAAAATAATGTGATGATTGTTTTTAGGAATTGAAAAGAAGATTGGTGAATGCTCCAGTTTTGGCACTACCATCTAGGAATGGTGAGTTAGTTATCTATAGTGATGCTTCATTGAAAGGAATTGGTTGCGTACTAATGAAAAATTATTAGGTAATTTCTTATGCTTCACATCAGTTGAAAACTCATGAGGTAAATTACCCTACACATGATTTGGAATTAGCTGTTGTGGTTTTCACATTAAAAATTTGGAGTCATCAATTGTATGGTGTAAAGTGTGAATTATATACTGATCATGACTGTTTAAAGTATATATTCTCTTAGAATGAATTGATCACGAGACAGAGGAGATGGATAGATTTAATCATAGATTATGAGTGTACAATTCATTTCCATCGTGGGAAAAAAATAAAGTGGGTGATGCTTTGAGTCGAAAAAGTAATGCCCTATCAATCATGTTATGTTTGGAATGTGATCCTTTGGTTAATGATTTTATGAGGTTTTTCATAGAATTTTTTGGTGTAGGATGTTCTTCTGTTTTGTTTCAGGTATCGGTGAAATATTCTCTATGAGAGAGAATTATGTAAGCTCAGAAGAAAGACAGTGAGTTGTAGAAAAAGGTAGAGCTGGTTTAGAAGGGTATGTTACATGAATTCAACATTGATATTGATTATGTTTTTAGACTTGGGAAGAGATTGTGTGTGGCTTGTGATTCACAGTTGAAGAGAGAGTTGTTATGTGAAGCTCATAGTTCTCCGTTTTCATTTCATCCTGCAATACTAAGATGTATAGATATCCTTGGGAGTATTACTGGTTGGATGGAATAAAAATACATTTTGCTGATTTCACTGTGAAGTGTTTGACTTGTTAATAGGTTAATTCAGAGCAGTAGTTAAAGCAAGGGATGAATTATCCTTTACCATTTCCAGGGTGGAAATGGAAGAATACATCCATGGACTTCATTTTTGGGTTACTGAAGACACCTCAAGGTAATAATGCAATATGGGCTATTGTTGATTGTTTGACGAAATCTGCTCATTTTTTTTTCTATAAGAGATAATTTTTCTCTAGATAATTTTTATCTTTTGTATCATAAATAGATAGTATGGTTACATGGAGTTCCCCTCTCCATTGTATCTGATCGTGATCCCGGGTTTACTTGTAAATCTTGGAAAGGCCTTCAGAAGTAATTCGGTACTGAATTAAATTTTATTACAACATTTCATCTTCAATCAGATGGGAAATCAGAATGATCAATGTAGACATTGGAGGATATTCTACATGCTTGTTCGATGCATTATCACGGAAGTTGGGACCAACATCTTTCTTTGGATGAGTTTTCTTATAATAACAGTTTTCATTCCAGTATACTGATGGAACCATTTGAGGAATTATATATGAAGCTGTGTCGAACTCCAAATTTTTGGGATGAAGTAGGGTAAAGGAAGTTGATGGGACCATTATTTGAAGAAGAGTTGGTAGAAAAAGTTCAGCTGATACAGAGACACATGGGAATAGCTCAGAGCAGGGAGAAAAGTTAGGTAGACAACAGGAGGAATAATCTCTCTTTGGAGGTAGGTGATTATGTTTTTCTAAAAGTTCCACCATGGAAACGTGTGATGCGATTTGGTAAGAAAGGAGTTCTACATCCATGGGTCATTAGACCATATGAAATTCTGGAGAGAATAAGATCAATTTCATACCAAGTGGCTTTAACTCCGAGTTTATCTGATGTACACAATGTTTTTTAGTGTTTCAATTTTAAGGAAGTACATGCCAGATCCATCTCATGTTTTGAGTCCAGAGGCAGTTAAGATCGAAGAGAATTCATCATATGATGAATAACCGGTCCAGATTCTGGACCACAGGGAGCATGTATTGTAGAATAAGGTGATTCATCATGTAATGGTTTTGTAGATTAACAACATGATTGAAGAGGAAACATGGAAATCTGAAAATTCAATGAGGGATAAATACCCCCACTTATTTGATATGTAAATAAATTGCGGGGAAGCAATTTTCAAAAGGGGGAAAGGATGTAACATCCCGTGTAAGTAAAGAATTATGGATTTTAATTTCTTTTTCTATTTATGAATTAGATAGTGTTTTAGAGTCTTACAATTAGAATGAATCCAATCTTAATCATAGAATACTCTAATATTTTTTAAAAAGATCGTTTATCGCCTTTTGATGGAAAACCCTTCTTAAATCAAACTTTTGACAATTTTATAATCTATATTTTTCAAAATAATCTTAATCATTTGGATTGGGATATTGAAACTTACTTTGGATAAATATTTGGTATTTTTCTAACAATTTTCATTTTTTTAATGAATAGTGAAAAACACTACCTTTTACTTGAAAAATACTTTTTCATCTAATTTAATTATATGGTTAGATTATATTTTTAATTGATTTTAAAGTGTAATAAGAATATATTTTTACCATTCAATGAAATTTTGTTCATTATAATTAATTTCACATTGGAATTTGTCATAAACAAGTGTCAACCTTTTGATAGATATTGATTCTAAAAAACCTGCTATTTGTTTTGACAACAAGAATTATTTTTCAATTATTTACTACAATTTCTATGTTTGAAATTTTGTAAAATGGATTCCATATTTGGAATCAGAAGCATAAAATTATGTAATTAAGAATCTTTTGTTTTTGGACATTATGAATTGTAACGACAGTTATTGTCTTTAATTATCGTGATTAATTAGTAATCGGGTAGTTAAAGGTAATAAAAGAATATCATAATAATATTAAATGACCCCAACATGTGTCCTAATGTTACTGGTTGTGTCATGGCCGACCATGGGATTCCTTGTTCCAACTTTGGGACCCCATGGAATCACTTTTGTGTGATAGTGACATTTTATCTTTTAATTTTTAAAAAATGTTTAATATAACAAAAGTATGCAAAACCTAAGTAAAACAATTTTAATTTTTCAAACATAAATTATTACTTAGACTATAAATAGTCAATGGGAAGCCAAATATATTTCCTATATCATGGTATTTGTTTATAATTTTTAGACAATAAATAAATTAATTTATTTATGAGACCATGATGATGTAGTTATTACCTCATTAATGAACGATTTATATAAAATAAAAAGTTAATGTAAAATATAAGACATACACTTGTCAAAAACATATTGGATGGGTGGATTTTGAAACCATACCACCTTATCCTAGAAATATATCATTTTGGGACCTTTAAAATCCGAAATGAATTTTATAATAAAGTAACATTTCATGACATTCCACGAGTGCCCCTCCTCCCTCTTATAAAAGGCTCCCACCTCTACCCCCTTACCCACACCTCTCAAGCCATTGCCTCGGCCAAAATCTGACAATTTTATCTATCCAAATCCATCTATTCATCCTAGAATCCTTACCTTATGCAGAAATCTCTTCAAGAAACCCTTTTGGTTAAACCCAAGGGGAGTAACCTGATTTAAAGGTAATGGCTTCTCTTATGTTATTTTGTGTTATTTAGCTTCTCCAACCCCTTAAACTAATTTTATTCCTATATTTTGTAAAAAAAAATAGTATATTAAATATACTATGATGTTTTTATGAGAGGTATTTGATTTTAATTTACACACACCTCAGTCAAATGGTTAAAGAACATACTGTTTCTATGATTGGTGAATTACTGCCTCACGAAACAATGATTGTTCAATCATCTTTTAACACCTTTCATGGTGACCATTAAGAGTTAAATCTATTTATATATGATATATATTATGTTTATGTTTTCCTTATGCTTCATTATTTTTCTTTTATGGAATATCATTATGGTATCCATTATGGGTAAACGTGATATCTTCATTTTAGGAAGTACGGACTACCACTCCCTCAAAGTGATTTGATTCTTTAATCTCATATGTGGGATGCATAATGGATGGAGTTAATGATATTATATATGATATTATATTGTAATTATAATACACCTCTATATCATTATTATTTAATTACATAAAATATGAAATAGAAATAAAAGTAGTGTTAATGTGTACGTACGACTTACCATCTCCATGAACGGTGCATTTCATTTCTTACATATATATGTAATGTGATATTATAAATTCATGTATATACTAGATATATATGATATATATGATATATACATCATGAATATCATTCTAGATATAATGGAATTTTTCCCACATGATCAACATGTAATTAAAAGAAATTTATTTTTGATTCAAGTACAAAAGATCGACAAAACGACCGTTATTAACTTAAATAATTACATAATGTTCATAACATTGTAATACGTGTAATAAAAGGAATAATGAACTTGAAAAAGGATCATAAGAAAGTATAAATTAACTCTAGTTTATAATTCATGAGATTAAAGAACGATCGAGTCATGTCGGACATGAGGTAAGGGACTTCGTCTCAATCACCTTTCATTGAGAAAAATTTGTTTTATACACAGCATTGTTTTATACGGTGTATAAAAACATTTTACTTTTACATTTATTCAAAATGAATCTTTTTATATGAATAATTTTACTAAACCAAGAATGTGAATGTTTTTGTCTTACGTATGCGGCGACAAAGACTTCTCCACCGCCGTGACCATTATTTGAGTTTCGGCTTCCACTACAAGCCATATATTTTTTAAATGAAAAATAACTACCATGTTTTAATTTTATTTTATTTTGGTATTCAAAAGGGTTTGGATAACTTTTTGATTATATAAATTCATTTTTGATATCATGGGATAGAAATGTCGAAATTTTATGTTTCCTTTATGCATGTTTTATATGATACAATTATGTTATGGTTCTTGGGAATTGTTTATGAAGATGGGTGGTTTCTTGATAAACTAATGGCGGGTGAGATCGATATGTCTCTCCAATTCATTGGATAACATGAATGAGTTAAAATCTAAGGTTTCTCAAAAGAGATTTAGGGAATATACGGTAATGGGTATTCCAAACGTAACCATGAGGGTTACTCCCTACGTAAGAATATTATGAATGCCCCATGTTACCTTTCTGTCTTATGTTTTCTATGAGTTATTTATAAACCTTATGATTTCATGGGGTATGTTAAAGTGCTTATGTTTTACGAGTAAATTATTATTTCATTGATTCTTATGTATACATGGAATAATGTTTTCATTCTGTATTTTTATATACCTTACCGAGCTTTTTATGCTCATCCCATGTTTTTGAAATGTTTCACAGAGGTCAAGGGAAATGCACATGATGTAATGATTGTGTTGAGGAAGTGTAAATACATAATACATGTTTAATTTTAAATATGTTTCCTTTGATGAAAAAATATAGTCTTTGATGTAACCACCTAGTTTAAATGAGGAATGTAATGCATGATTTATGATCTAATTCTCTAAAACTCTAAACCTGAAAAGATCCTCATTTTGTATTCTTGAAATAGCTCGTGATTAAGTGATGTTTAAGGATAGGGACTTATATCAACTACACAAAATTTCATAAAATATAAAATACTATTCATGTATTTCTTAGAGACTCGTTATGAAATATTCAAATGGCTGATCATATTGAATGAAAATCCCATATCATTGCTGTAAAATAATCTGGGAACAAAAAGTTCCATATTCATCAAAACAAAAGCGCAAGAACTCCTATATGAGTGAAAAAATTCAATTTTATAGAACTCAGTCCTGACATTAGTTTGTATCTCCTACTCACATAGCCTTACTCAATGAATCAACAAATAAACACATCTTATTAAATCACCTTTATATATAGATCAAATGGATTTTCTATCATACTCCGTAAGGACCAATGATATATTTATGGCTTTGTTCATCTTTTTGAATTGAATATGTGTGAAAACAGTTCAACCTCATACATCCCCCATAATCATCGACACATGGTCAACCATTGAGATGCTAACTATATAGTTTGGCTCAATTAGGTGGTTTTAGATTCAGATTCACTAGATCAAAATAATGGGTTCATTAAACAATTTGAACCAAAATATTCTCAAGAGAGATCCACTGATGAATGTGTGTCTATTCCTTCATGAAAATAGTAATTTCCTTATGATTCTATTCAATAGTTTTAGTGGATTGTGACACTTTGGTCATCATAGTGGAAATCAATGACTTCATGGTGGAGGTGGTGTGGACATCTCAATCACATGGAAACAAACTGGACCTCAATGATTGTGGTGTAGGAAAGGGCAAATTTTTTTATAGCTAAAACATTTTCTTTCAAATGGTACATCTTTGGATAGAATTATTCTAGATCATTTATCTAATTTTTAGTAGAATTTGCTATGTGAAATTTCAACTACCTAATTAAAATACATACCTTGTTAGATCATAAATCAAGTAAATGAAAGATTCCAAAAAATAGTTATGTGTATGAGATTCCAAAATTCCCTACCTGATTTTCCATCATAAATTTAGCAATGTGAACCATGAAAAAAATGGCTAGATGAAATCAATGAAAATTAGATATATATATCTACTGCGAATCTCCAACAGCTACTAAAAAATTCATCATAAAATTTACCAATAAAAATATTTTCATAATAAATATAAAAAATATACATGTAGACACACAAACACACACCCACACACACATATCTAAATTCCTAATTCTAGATAATTTACCTTTATGTTAAAAAAAACATAAAACCTTAAAATTATTATAGATAATTATAAAATTAGTTTCCTATTTTATGATGGAGATAAATATTTATAATCAGTTATAGTTTACATTATAAAAGAAATGTTAAAGAAATATAAATATTAAATTATAAATTATATTAAAATTCAATGGACTAAATAATTAAATAAAAACATGAAATTATAAAAAGAATAAAAAAATAGAAAAATTAAAAAAACCCATAAGATAATATTTTAAAAGAGACTTCATAATTAAATAATAACTCAACGTTAAAAAAATTTATAATTAAAACGAAAAACATATATCAAACATAAAATAATGATTTTATTATTCTAATAGGAAATTAAATATAAATATAAATTTTTCATCCATAAAATAATATTATAAATATAAATACAATTGATGATATTATGTGGAATAATTTTATTAAAATATCGCCTCTTCCGTTCGTCAATTTTATGATTCTAAAAATCGTCATGAATAAAATGTTAAAAAATTTTAGGAATGAAATGATTCATAAATTTTAAATAATGGGTGGCCAAAATTTTTTTTGGTTTCATGAATATTTCCCCCAAATAATTCATTTTTAAAAGAAAATATTTTATCCTAAAAATATTAATTTTTTTATATTTCCAAACTAAGTCTAGTTTAAAAAAGATCATCCATAATATTTGGATAAGAGGACATAAAAATTTAAAAATAATTAAAATAAAAAATAAATTAGAAAAATAAATAAAAGAATAAATCCTTCCTTAATTCTTATTATAATTTAATAATTTATCTGAATTCATATTATTCATGTTTATGTTCCAATTTAATGATTTAATGTGTATTAAAATCTTATAAAATTCATTCAATTGTTTTATGATAATCATCCAAATTTCAAGAGGTGGATGAAATATGGTTTACTATAATCTATCCATGGGGTGTTATAAATTTAAAATCCTTAATGTGGTTACATAACAGTCAAACAGAAAATAAAAAAAAACTACATCAAATGATTTATTGTAACTTGAGAAAAAATAATATTAAAAAATACAGGTTTTTATTGGCTGGAATTATTTTATTGTTTAGATCATTGATATACCCTCTTGCCAACAATAAAGATCAATATTGTCCCCATTGTTGAATACAATGTTGGGAAAACATGAAAATTACGTTTTAAATTTCAACATGAATTTTAAATTTAATATATTAATTAACGTTCAAAGTGTTACATGAATTCCCCAAAATACATTTCACACGACAGAAATTATAAAAACACACATCCTACACAAAAAATTCACCAACAGATCTTCAATTCGAAAATTCATCTGAAAAATTAAATTTGTAAACAACTTCATGTTCAATGATGTGTTTAAAAACAATTTCAACAAAGTAATAGATATAATGAATGAAATGAAACTAATATACACTCTATTAATCAATTTAATTATAGTAACGATCCTATTTCAATATAAATTTCATTAAGGAAAATTCTTTATTTCTAATTTTCCTAAAAATATAATCAAATTGTTATTGATATGAAGATTTTTGAAAAGAAAAATAAATATGTGAATATTAATGGATAACATACCTAAATTAGAAGCTTGATCTCTCTACAAATCCACTTGAATTACCTTCCTTTTCCACTATGACAACGTATATATGGTTATTAAAATGCATGTCCCTTAAGATGAGAATAAATAAAAAATTAAACAATAATTATTTTAACTTGAGTAATATAAAAATAAATTTTAGAATGAAATGGAGAGAATCATGTTTCTTCATATTTTATGTTCTATTAATCATGGAAATTAAAATGTATCTAATAAAAATGATAGATAATGTCCCCTATATTATTTCTCATAGTAAATCATCAGACATATAAAATGTTGGATTACCTTGGAGTTATATGAACATTTTACTTTCTCTAATTATATTATATAAAAAACAGATAGATTTTCAATTATATTGGAATTATAAAGTCCAAAAATTATTGTGAAGAAAAAGTGAAGAAGAAAAAGAGATGTAATTTCCAATAAACCCCCCAATAAATTATTCCTTTTATGTTATTTTATCTAGAAAACTTTTATCAACACCAATCCATCTATGGATGTGTATTACATAGTAAGAACTACCACATAAATTACATTACACAACTCAATAACAAAATATATTTTTTGAGTTTCCCATGAAAAGAATAATTTATATTTACACTCATATTTTTTCATACATATTGGGGGTTAGGTCTTGAAATATAATTTAACCCCCCCCCCCACATTACATCAGAAGTGGACTTTACCCTGACTAAATCCTTGTCTTCTGTGGAAATCATTAATCGATGCAAAATTTTATTTTTTTATTTTAAAGGGAAAAGCTTCTCCTCTAATTAAAGCATCATAAACTATTCTAAATAAATAAAATCCCAAAATCCATTTCATGATCCATAAACTGCATTAATTCACTATAAAAAGAACATTATTTTACAAAAACATCCAATTCTTTCCCAGCTAATTAATTGGAAGATGTATTAAAATTGTTAAAAACAAAGGGTTTTATTTATAAATTTATATTGATAAAGGTAAAAATATAATGAATCAATTTTGTTAAAATATATCTAAAAAATAATGGGTATAAATAGTTCATATTCCATTACTTCGGTAGAATTGAGAAATCTGTTGAGTTAATTTTCTAAAATACACTCCACGATCAAATGGATTTAATAATAAATATTTTTAATATAAATATCGCTGAAAGTTAGCATTGGGAAAACATTTGAAAATTGATTCAGTTTCCTAACACGGGATACCAAAATACATGGATTTAAATAGTTACTAAGTCCTTTAATCATTTTTTTCATATCATTTTCTTTTAATTTTTTGAAAATATTTCTATCAAAATAGGAAACGAAATCCAATATAATCATCCAAGTCGTGGTTAAAATAAATTAAGTTATTTTTTGTTTTGAAGTTTTTCTTTTATTTTTAACATTATACATAAAAAAATATTTAAAACTCTTCTACACCCACCCTAAAATTTGTAGTAATTAATGATAGGGGTATGTTAGAAAATTTTTCAATATTTAGTATTTTTATCTCATAGCTACTGCAATATAGAATCAACAATCATTGTCTTCCAAAGAGATAAATTTTAAAAAGAATATATACAATTAATATTATTATTAACTAACATTTATAATTATAAAATTGTATTTTTATTCATAAATTTAATGTATCATATTTTTTTAAACTAAGAAATCTTCCAAATAGTGAAAATGGAAAATGGACAGGAGGAAGATTAGTGAAAATGAAAATGTGTTGTCCTTCCGTCGTGATCCTCCAAGTTTATTATATAAGTATCATTTAAAAGTGATTACTCAATTATATATCTCTAAATTAAATTATTGAGATCTAAAAATATAATACCCATTCATTTTAATAAATTGGTGTCACCATACAAAATCCAGGTTAAAGAACTCATTTCATTACAAATAAATTAAAGCGCTCAACAATCACTGTTAATAGTGACATGAACTACTCGATATGATATAATAGACCACATCTAAATTCTATCACATTCTAGTATTATTTGATTCATTCACATAATAAAATGAATTTAAAAAAGAATGAAAATTTATTCATCAATCAATTCAATATTTTTTAACGATTTTCAAAATAAATGGAGAAAATTACAATTTAAAAATGTTAAAAAATTATAAATGAAAAAAATATATGTTTCAATCCACTAGTCCATACCACATTAATTTTATCCAAATATTATCAACGTTATAGAGAAAAATCTTGTCTCCTTATTCATCATCACTATTTGTTGGGGATCTACTTCGATTTCATAAGAATATATCATGGTTAAACTCTTAATTCATTGCTTATGGCATAGTAGAAAATTTACTCCTCTAGTGTTGTAATTTTTCTACTTCCATGTCTTCTATATTAATGAATTTATCAATAATAATAATAATTTCATTAATTTCATTAATATTTATATCAACCAAGTGTCAAAACCTTTAAAAACTAGTATTTATTTCAAGAAGTCTAGTAGAGGGAATTTTTTCCCCGAGTCAATGGAATTGTGATTGTATAAAATCATGAAACCATGCCATCTTGAATATACTCATTAATTGATCA
The DNA here is from genome assembly GCA_963277665.1 of Viscum album. NCBI lineage: Eukaryota > Viridiplantae > Streptophyta > Magnoliopsida > Santalales > Viscaceae > Viscum > Viscum album. The sequence goes on along the minus strand of OY728126.1, from coordinate 2,095,091,648 downwards.
ATATAGAAAAAATATAAACATGAAAACATCATCACATAGTCCTATAATTCACCTAATTTAAACAAATATATAACTGTAAAAAATAACATGATTTTTCATTCAATTTCACACAAAAAAATGGATGAGAACCTGGAATGGAAAATATCACCCCCTTTATTGAAAAGAAACTATAAATAACAAGATACATCTTCATAAAAAAACATCTTATTACATTTTTGTTTCAAAAATTAAATTTAAAAAACACGATATTGGATTTATTTCATATAACCTATTCATATTTCCCCAATCGATGCTTCAAGGAAAAAAATATAGACTAGATTGTATTCAATCATAATAGAAGAAATATATTATTAATACAGATTATTCAATATGTAAGGCATATTTCATGTATTTTATGACAAATTTTTATTAAAAAAGTAAATAATTACTTCATAATCATTCTTCCTCCAAAAAAATTGATGATCGATATTGGTGAGAGGTGGAAGCTCGATGGTTTGACTCATGATGGTTCCTTCATATTCGATATCTCGAAATAAAAAATGATCGGTTTCCTAAATTTTTTGGCCCTGAATCTTCTCTTGAAATATCAATAGATGGTGGTTGATTGTTTATTTGATAAAAATTATTGTGCCCTTAAGTTTTGGGACCACAATTTTATTTGATTTTGGGTCTTCTTTTAGCTCAGTTGCAGTTAATGACTTTATGGTTTTGTTGTCATTGAGTTTTATTTCATAATTAAATGATTAAGATAACAAGTGATTTTATGGTGGGGGTTTCCTCTTATTTTCAATCCACATAGGATTCTTCAAGAAGATGTGGATATCTATAACATCTACCATGCAATATTGTATCTTTTTTAATAGAGTTGTATATGTTGAATTTCATGTACAAAATTAAAATCAATTTGATAATGATTTTTAAATTTTGTAACTCCCCGAACATCAAAAGAATGAACACTTTATTTGATAGTGTGTATGACATGATACACCAAGCGCCTAAGGAAATATAATATCCTGATAAATTAAATTATGTTTACTATTTTATATAAATATATTAACATGTAATTCAAGAAATTACAAGTTATCTTATTTTTCTAGAAACAACAACTTTCATTGATGAATTGTGTTACATGTAAGTCACAGTTTTACCAAATATCTATATATTATTAAAATATTATTATTTAATATAATAAGATATAAAACTGCTTTTAAATTAGAATTTATTAATAGTATAAACTTACATTTTCAAATATATGTTTTACACAAATGTAAAATGAATTCATAGGTTAAAAATTAATTATATACGAATTTAAGAACCAATTTAATATTAAGGGAATGTTATTAGTGAAACCTGTTTTTATGACTACAAAGTTGTTTTATCCAAATAATTTAAGTTAATTAAAATTTATGTGTGATATTAATATAATATATATTATATATTCAATCATAAATTTGTGACATTTATCCAATATATTTGATAAGAATATGATAAGGATAAACACAATATTTTTCCAAAAAATCAATATTTTTCTAATGGCACTTTTACTACCTTTTCATGGTAAAAATATTTTCAATTGGAATTTTTACCCTTTTAAAAATATAATAATTCAAAATAAACATATGATTTTAAATGAAAACCTAAAAATTAGATTCTGTTGATTTTTGTTATTTTGAAGAGATGTTTATTTTTTTGATTAATATTGTCAATTAATGATTTTAATTCAAAACAATATTTTTTTATATTGATTTATCGGGTTATATTATATTATTTGTTGTTTTTAAATATTAATTAGATTATTTTTCTATTAGTTAATCTAATATATTTCATTGGAATGAATTTCACTTTGAAATTTTATATAAAAACAAAGAGAACTTATAAACATTTTTACTTTATAGACATGCATTATCGTCCCGTCTGTGGGATTAAATTTAAATTAATTTCTATAATTTATAGGATTGGAATTATTAAAATTTAATTCCATATTTCACTCACAATAATTTATAAATTATAATTACATAAAAATATATTTTCTTCTAAAAATATTACTGACTGAAATTAAATTTAATTACAAAGTTTATTGAAAAATATGATTAACAAGGGACTAAACCATAATCATAAGAGCCAAAATGACCCACACTATAGTTAATAATACATTTTTATCCATATTTAGACCATATCCTATTATTATATAATTTTTAAAATATTTGAACCAATTTAAATGGGATAAATGTGGGTCGAATTCCTTTTCTAAAAATACAAAATAATTTCAGTCCTCCCTTGTTATAAAAAAGGCACTCAAACCTATCAATAAACTTTTTCTCAACCAATAAAATCCCAAAATATCTCTTCAATATCCATATCCTCATTTTAGAGTCCTCCTTTTTATTAGAATTCAAAATAAGGAAGCCCATTTTGGGAAAACCAAATGAAGTTACCCGAATAAGATATTACATCATTCCTCTAGATCTTTTGTTTTATTATCATTATACACCCATAAAATATTATTATATAATTATTAAATAATATAATTAGTGTCCAAGATATACTATGTAACACCCCAGGCTTCCATGGTACGATTCTCTTTGAATAATACATTAGAGTGTGTTGTACGCAACTTGGAGTTCTAACACACACCACAACCAATCAAAGTAGACGTTATGAATATTAATACCCACTTTTTGAAATTTTATAAATTTTATCGTTCAAAATGGACTTAATTTTTGGATTTGGAATATCAAAATTAGCTTAGGGTTAATTTTTCGTATTTTTATGAAAACATTCAATTTTTGATGAATAGTGAAATAAACAGTAAGTTACAGTTTAAAACCGAATTTTAGTTTAAATAATTATTTATTTTATTTAAATTTATTTTAGGTCAAAATAGATACATAATAGATATATAAGTTCAATGTAATTCATTAGAGTTAGTTTATAATAATTTTAGATATATAAAAATTTTGTTGAACATTTCACCGTCTTTTAGCCAGCTCCTAGGAGAATTTGCAAATTCACATAAAACATAATTTTACCACTTCTGTAAGTTGAATTTTAAAATTCCTAGAGACATGGTAAATATCAAGGAGTAAAATTTGGTTCAATAGGCTAAAAATAATTTCTTGTGAATAGTAACTTTTTTACTTTTATTTACCACAGTTAAAAGTAATTAGGTTAATTAAGGTTATCAATGATATTATTCTTACCCTAACACATGTCCAAATTCTATTGGATAAGTAAATTATATCCAAAACAACATTAGGAATAAAATATTAACCTCTTTGTTCCACTTGGATTAGATTAGGACATTTATTATAATTTAATTCAAAGAAGAGTTAAAAGAGTTAAAATCAATATTTAATAAATGAAAAAATTTTAATATAGGGTTATACGTAAGATAAATTCGATTATAAATATTAATTAGAAATATAAAATGATTTTATACATAATGGTATTTTATTTATAATTTTTAGATTTTAAATAATTTAATTTATTTATGACAAAATGGTGATGCTGTAATTACCTAATTAATGAAATATTAAAATAATTTATATTATAAATATCCAAATAAATTTAATTTGATAATTTTTATGAATTTGATGAATTTGATTGGTAAAAATAACATGTTAGGGTTGATTAAATGAATTGTTTTAGAATTAATAAAGTTGTTAATACTTTAGCAATAATAAATTGTTAAATAGTGTCAAATTTGACATAAATGAGTTTTTAAAACAAATATAATATTATAAATTGATATAATATTCCTAAAAATTTAAGGATCAGCTAAATGACTTATATAATGATAGTTGTATCATTAATGAAACATTTGGGGACTCTTGGAAGTTTACATTAACTTTATTAACTATAAAATATAAAAACACAAAGAGACATTGTAAATGTCAATGTAAATAAATAAGAGTTAAAACTAAAAGATAAGGTTAATAAAGTGACCCAAACCTGTCTAAAACATATTGGTTGAGTGGTGTTCGCCCCATCCCCACATTAGCCTCTATATCAGTCACATTATAGCCATTATAAACTAAGTATGAATATATTATAAAATAATATTTTATGTTTTTTCTAAGGTTCCCCTCACCCCTCTTATAAAAGGGCACTCCCCCTTCTCTAAAATTTATACCTTCAAAGCCCTTTGGTTCAGACGAAACCTGCCCAAATATCCTCTCAACATCCCTCAATTTATCATAAATGCCTTAATTTATTCATAAAGCCATCATAAGGATCCCTTTTGATCAAATCAAAAAGAAGAACCCGAAGAAGAGGTAAAAGTTTCACCACCCTCTATGAAGTTAATTTCTTCTTCCAGTTCTTCATTATTTTTTATTTCCATTCCAAAATAATAACTCTATTATCTTATATATACAGTGATGTTATTAAAAAATTGCATAACCATATTCAGTATTCTATCCATACTTTGAATGACATGTCACCATATGTGCGTACATACGGCTTATCGTCTCCACGTCGTGGTGTAATTGTTATTCAAAACATTATTATTTTGATGGGTATGATAATGATGTGTAATTGATGTAAATAATAAGTATAACATGATAATTATTCTCTATATATGATATACATCCAATTATATATTATTTTAATATAAAAATAATGATATTGTCACTTGTGCGCACGTACGGACTACCGTCTCCACGAACGCGATGAGATTCATTCCCCATCGTATCCATTAAAGTTTATTTCTCATTTAATGATTAAAAATAATGTTTTATTACTTCATATCATTATTTATATGAATACGATACAACCTATCCATAACAAACATCAATTTTTTACAAAACATATAAAAGAAAATGAGTTAGTTAACACCTGAAACAACAATAATACTTAGATATTATTAACAAAGAAATGTTAAAAGATCATATATGATGTTATATTAATTTAAATTATTATTGTATAATTTATGAACAATTATTTCACCATTATAAAAGAGGTTAACCTACACTTGAACAATTAAAAGTACAAGGTAAGGGGTTTTCATCTCAATACTTATTCTTGTATGATTCGTACCATATTGCCACTATTACCTTTTGTGTGGTGTATGTACTACCCATAATTGTACTCATTGTGTAATACACATTAATTTATATGTATTAACATATTCATTGTATAATACCTCATTCATGGGGTGTATGTTTCATAATTTACCAAATTGGTAAGGGTTAATTTCACAATCTCATTATTATCCAAGGTTGTTTTTACGTAACTATCTACTGGGACATATTTATTATCCATGTCCAAGTTTCATAAAATATTTTTCAAAGGGATTCTATTAATGTAATTTTTATTAATTCATAATTTTAAATGTTTTTATGATTTCTTCTTCTAAACCATTCTCATTAATGCCCATGTTTTCAAAATGGTTTTAAGGATTTATTTAAATGGACATTAATGTTTTAAAATGTTATTTTCTTTTAAATGTTTCAAATTGAAATGGGATAAATTGATTCAAAAATGTATTTAAATGTTTTCCTTTCTAAATAGTGCGACTTTTAAATAGATTCATGAAAAAGAGACATGTCTTTCAAAGAGTTTTATAAATCATTTTCATCTATGTAAAAATCCTTTAATTGATTTTAAACTTGTTTGAAGTTTATTTATTATGATACAATCCTTCCGTATTGTATTAACGGTTTTGGGATATGTTTGACTATGGATGTGTTATTTTTATACCATTTGTAGTTTATGGTTATAATATTGACATTTCGTATACTAGTTTTAAAATTAATGTTAATGTTATTTTTAAACCTATTAATTTTAGGAATGCATCAGACTAAATAAGTGATGGGTGGAGCCTGATATATATCTTTGATGCATATGTATGTCTCATGAGACAAACTATTTTCTTGGCACAAGGACTTGAAAAAATCTTTTTTTAGTCTTGGCACAGGTCCTTGACTATGGGGTTATGATAGTCTGGCATTATGCTTTCCATCATTATGAAAGTTATTATTGATATTTCATGTGATTATTCGACTAGTAGAATATCCATGTGAATAAGTAAATGACATTATTTCATTTTATTTTTTCCATATTATGCTGAAATTCAATTTTAAAATGCTTTTGTTTTAGTTATACATTTCCTTAAATGTTTATGCTTATTTATGATTGTTTCCACTATATTGTTATCCTTACTGAGAATTTGATCTCACCCCTTTCTTTGTTTTATTTTTCCAAGGATGTGAAGAAGTATTTTATAAATGAACTGTATGGATAGTATAAGGGGATATGAGTATGGAGACAAGATGTTGTTGTAGTTTTCACTTTATTATTTATTGTAAACTTTATGAATGTATCTAGTTATTCCAAGGTTACTAAACTAATAGGTCTTTTGAGACTTGATCTTTTATGATCATGCCAATGTTATGTAATAATGCACCGACTCTGGGTAATTGGGGTCGGGGCATTACATAATATGTTTTATTTCTGATAATTTTTTGATACAAAATTAAAAACACTTCCATCTAAGTGGTAATGAAGATAAATATTTTGTGGATGTCGAACTGCCACCTCCCGAAACGATGTTTTTCGTTCTTAATTTACCACATTTAATGGTTTAAAATTATAATGGGAAAAGTATTTATATATGATATTAAATATATTAACAATGTTATTTTTCTTCATTAATCATTAAATTTCATATAACATTAATCATTCTATTTTTAGGGAATATGATAAAATCATTTGTGGATGTGTGGTCTACCACCTCCTCAAAGAGATGTGATTCATTCACACTATACATGGATCATATAAATAATGATTTTAATATTTTTATTAAAAATATATTGAATAAATATGATACTAGAATTTTAATATACATATATATATATATATAATTTTCTTTTCATTATATTAAAATGATAATTAAATTAATGTAGCATTCATGCGTACGTATGACCCACCATCTCATTGATCTGTACATTTCAATTATTACCTCAAAATGATATGAATTTTTATAAAATAAAATATACATAATATATATGATATATAAATAATGTTTATAACTCTATAAAATATGAAATCATGATCTATGTTATAGTAATAATAAGTACGAATCCAAACCACACTCTAAAAGTATTACAATTAACAACTGAAACGATGAAAATAATTAAATATTTATAAGAAATGATAAATTACACATTATAAGAAGTTAATATTACTCATTCTAAATTTGATTAAGGATATGTAATAGGTTTTTATAATGATTAGAACCCATATATCTGTGGTAAATGTATTTTCACTAGAAATGAAACAAAAGTTAATGGATTATTTTATCTATTTTCTTTATGGGAGGTATATTTTATTAACAAAACTTAATTATTATGTTTGGTAATCATACATACCCATTTGATATATTAAATAATTTATTATTTTATCTTAATGGTATTTACAGGTTTCACTATATTATTTTCACTTTTGGTTCTTCTAATTCTAATTTACCAAATTGGTAAGGGACTTTACCTCTATTCCCATTCATTATTCCATACATTATTATTGTTCACCAAATTTAATATATAAGGTGGACATAATGTCACATTGAAATATAATATAATTATTAATTTGTTATTCATGATATTTTGTGTCCTAGTTTTTATTATTAATTCTTATAGGATTTGAACATAAATCTACCATGTTGTAATGAAACTTCATAACTCAATTCTTTTTCCTTGATTTATATTACATCCTCATTGTCATTAACAGTATATGATTATTTGTATAAAGACTCATAAATATATATTGATGTATTTAATATTTTATTATGTTTATTTAAATTTCATTCACATTATCTTTTTGTTTATTGATTTTCCCTTCATTGCTATCATCTTTTCAATAGTGTACTTTACAATCATATTTTATTTGGGAATGTTTACACATAAATTTCCATTAGATGAGATTATATGACAATTGATTAATAAACCATTTAATTTTAATCTCATCTCGTTATTAATGAATTTTTTTCATGTTTTAGTATAATTTTCCATCTCTATGGTACTTTAAATAGTTTATATTTTTTTCATGAAATCCTTACATCATTTTTATTCATTCAGATAACCCATTTTCTTGTTAAACAAGAGATTTATAAAAAGGATTTCAAGAAAAATGTCCTTTCAAAAAATATGTATTAAAAAAATATATTATTTTTTCTTTTTTAAATTCATTATAAGGAATCTTCTTATATATTTCCTAAAAAGAAATTCTTCAAACCTTTTACAATGAAAAATAAATATTCTTTTTACATTTTATTTCATATGTGGATTTACCCCCCATAATTTCTTGGAAGATTACATTGCATGTTTAAAATGTTCACATTTAATTAAAAAATTTTAAATGTTATTTTTAGTGAAAATTATTTTTTAAAAACTAAAAATTGAAATATTATTTTGCTCACAAATTTTTTAAAATAAATTTTTATTGTATTTTTATTGATCAACAACAAAAACTATTAATTTACAGCACATGACATATTTTGTATTGATATCATATTAATTTTTACCCTAGATAGTTTATAATGGACATGACTATGGATAATATTGAAATTCACTTCCAAGATTACTTTCTTAGTCCCCTTTAAATATTCAATTTACTATTATTATTTAACAGTGTATTTCCCCTAAATTATCGATATCATTTATCATGGATATGTTTGTTTCCTAAAATGTAAACCATTTCCACCTAATTTTTCACTTTGTTAGTTTTTTGATTATCTTGGGAAATATTGAAAATCAGTATCCTTTATTAAATACAGAGATTTGATCATGAGTATTATTTTTTCCAAATGTGTAATTCATTGGATATGAAGTGATATATAGGGCCCAAACATTATATATCCTCTTGATGCATCTGAAGGTTCTCATGCGACAAATTAGTTGAACGAAATAAACCGGTTTCTACATATTGCTTTAATCCATTTTGTTAAAGCTCATCAAAGTATAGTTTTTCATATTCAACCAAAATTATATCTAATAATTTTGTGATGAATTCATTTTAGTTATTATTTACCAATGTGATTTTATGTCAACATATCTATGGATGTATTTCATTCTGAATACATCAAATAAAAGGCATGTGTTTCAGTTAATTTCCATTCAATATTGATTATTCCATATCCATTTATGTGGAAGGAATGTATTTTCATTATTTTGCTTTTCCATATTATTTATTCAATTATTTATGAGCTTATTGATTTGGTGACATGTTTGTTTAGTTTTTATATTTCATTATAAATTATTCAAATTAATTCATTATTTATTCCAATATTCATTACTATTACTAATCATTTAATCTCACTCTTATTTATTTCCATTACTAGGAATCTAAGAAGTGTACTAGGAAATATATGAAAGTATATTCTATTTGGTAACAAATATATCATCGAAAGAAAAAAAATTGTAATTAGTGTATTCATTTATATTAAAAGACTCATGTATTTATCTGGATTTTGTAGACTAATAATTACTTTGATCCTTTGGGATTTGATTCCATGTAACCATTCCAATGATATGGTAGTACAAACTAGATCCAATATTATGGGGTCAGTTCACTATAAATGGTAAAAATGAAGATTAGTAGAAACTGTGGGGACTAGATTTTGAAAAAAAAAGTAGATAAGAGAACAAAAACCTAAGGTATAATTTGACTATAATTATAGATGAAAAATATAATATTTTGGTTAGATATATATTATGTAGTTTTCCAAGAAATGTTCCGATTTCTAGAAACTATATGTAGATATGGTTCTAGTATAGATGTACCTAGATGTAACAACTTTAATAAGGTTCATCTAGCCTAACTTGAGTGTAACATGGTACTTAATAATAGGATTTATTGTGATCATGGTTTGACACTCTTGAGGGATATTAAATGAAAAAAAAATCATTAAAAATAATTATATAGTCATTGTGAAAATAAATAATATGAATTACCAAAGTAAAGCATTAGAAAAATGAAGGTACTATGTTGAAAGAACGTGGATGAATAATTTATGTATTGAGGATGTATTGAAAACATTATTGAAAATGATATTTAATAACTAATTTCATATATTTACCTCATATTTTTGAAATGTTCTAGGAATTATATGAATATGGATTTATAAAAAGTAAAATATTTAATCTTCGTATCAACCAGTAAAATCTATTATGGTGGTGGGGCTTGAATTGATAACTAGGTGACAATAAAGGTTTTTCACATACCACTATCCAACGTGTTATCCAGGTTAATATATATTTTCATTTTGCTAAACTATTTTACAAATAAATATTAATGGTGAAATATTATTACCATTATTTATGTTTATAAAGTAATTTTTTTACCCAATTTGAGTTGGAAAATAGTTATGGAAAAATGGAAGACATGTCACTCTTTTGTTGGTCAAAAAATTCGTTAATTTTTTTTATTTCCGTACGATTCAATGTTAATTTGGGGATATTAATTCAATTTATTAATTAATGAACTAGAAATTTATTTAAGATAAATTATAGAATGCATTTTAATTATATAAATATATCATGTAAGTATAGTTTCTTATAAAATTTGGTTGAAAAATAATTACAAAACATTATGGAAATTTTTTAAAAGAAATCAAATGATATCGAAAAACCATAATTTCTGTTGAACTGATGTTCTTCTAAATCAATTAATATTTATGTCTCTAAGGCCCTATAAATTACATTTATCATTTACATAATTTTAATAGATGAAATAAATCACTCTAAATGAATATTTACACTGTTTCTCTATGTGTGTGTCTCCACATGCCACTAATGTTCTTCTACATAGAATGTTGTTTATATGCTAATCCACATGACCATTTTACATCTCATTCTATCCTTTATGGAGGATGTTTTATGAACCACTATCATGATGTGGTATTTCAAAATATTAAAATATCAGTCAATATATTTTCATTATCAAGTTTTAATTACACAATTTCAAATTATTTAAGGAGGGAATAATGTAATGTCTCGAAATTATAATGTATGAACATTGTATTCAATAACATGTATGACACACAACACCTAGAACATAATTTTATATAATATATTGTGTTTTTATAAAATATTAACTATTTTAAATAAATATATTATATTTAAAGGAAAACATATAGAGTTATCTTGAATTTTATTCAACAATAGCTTTTGTTTTGATATCTTCTGTTACATAGAAGATCGAGTTTTGCTGAACGTAAATATGTTATTAAAATATTATTAATTAATATAATAAGAAATAAAATATATATTTAATTATATATTAAGAATATTATTAACTAAATTATGAAAATATACAGTTTATAAAAATTAAAATTAATTTATCAGTTTGAAATTGGAAATAAATGAATATTTGAACCAATTTAATATAAATGAGATGATTTTATAAAATAAATTTATGCCATAAAATTTATTTTATCCTAATAAATAGAATCATATTAAATTTGTGAGTTATATTATTATTATAAATATCTTTATTTTATATATTAAATATTTTTCTTCATTCATTCAATAGATTATATAGGCATAATATAAGAACAAATCCAATATTTTGCAGAAATATCAACAATTTTCTAGAGGAACTATTACCGCCTTATAATGGATCACCTATTATAAATATTAAATTTAAACTTTTATAAATATAATATTAAATAATTTATGTTAATTTATTAAATAAAAATATAGTTTATGATTAATGTTTGGTAATTTTCTGAGATGTTTTATTTCTTTGAAGACTAATAAATAAAAATAAATTATAATTAACAATGTATTTTTTCTCTAATTTATTTATATGTTTAAAAGATATATATTTTATTTTTAAATAATAATTATATCAATTTTATATCATTTAATCTAATTTAGTTAATTTTAATCAAATTCATATTGAAAAATTATATAAAAAACAAAGCAAACATTTGAACGATTTTATTTTAAAAACATGCAATGTTCTGTCATCTTTGGCGTTGAATTTTAATAAATTTTGTACACTTCTATGATTTGAATTTGGGTAAATGTATTCCATTTTTGGAATAAAAATAATGTATAATATCTAATGAGTTCAAAATATTATTTTACTAGCAATATCAGCTAATGTAATTACATTTAATTATAGTAATTTAGAGAAAAAATAGCATTAAATTAGACTAAATCATAATCATAGGTGCTAAAAAACATAGAAACATATACCAAATACATCTTATGACCATATTATAACAATATGAACCCTTTTATAAAATTTTCATCATTATTTGGGCAACCTAAAATGGGAAAATTTGGGTGGAATCCCCTTTTATTAAATTTAAAAGAATGCCACTCCACCTCAACTATAAAAAGGAACCCACACATCCTATATCCTCAAAGCTCTCAAAACACTATTTCCTAACCAAGGACGTCCAAAATGTATTCTAAACCTCCGTTATTTTATCTTATAATCCACAATTTTTTCATAAATCTATCCAAGTAGTCCATTTTGGGCATCCCAAATGTTGTTACATGAATTAGAGATAACATCAGTCCTCAATATTTTTTTTATTTTCATTATCCACCACCTAAAATCATATTATTGCATGATTAAATACTAACATAAGTATCTTATATAAACTAAGATGTTTTATTCTACATTTTATACATATAAATGCACACACTTCCATCTAATTGAAATAAACATAACATTATCGTGTGTGGCGAACTACTGTCCCATTTGTAGATGTTGTTTGTTTTTCTCTAACAACCATTAATTATTGAGAATTATAAATAAACATATTTCTATATATTATATATATAATATTTATAGTGTATTTATCTATATATATTTTTTATATAATTCATACCATTGGGCTTTCCAATTTCTATTTATTTGATGACATTTTTTTTGGTTGTGGGGACTACCACCTCTTCAATGTGATGTGATTTGTTCACAGTCTACATGGAATTTATAAATTATGTTTTTAATAAAAATATGTTAAATATATGAAATAAATATGAAACTATAATTATAATACACATATAATTTTATATATAATTTACTTTCAATTGTTAAAATACAATAATGAAATGAAAGTAGAATTTATGTGTACGTAGGACATATCGTCTCCATGAAAAAAGAATTTCATTTCTTTTCAAAATACATTATGGATTATTATGAATAAATATATTATAAATATATATTTTATATAAATTGTTGTTTAAATTTTAGATATTTTGAAATTATGATCAATGTAATATGAACAACATGTAACAAATCAAAACATATTTATAAAACATGACAATTAACACCTGGAATGATGAAAATAATGATGTATTATTAGAAAATGAGTAATATTATATTATAAGAAGTTAATATATTATGTTATAAATATTATTATGTTCATTTTTATGTTTAAACATGTTTAAATCCTTTATACAGAAGTTTAATGGAAGTTAACATGAAAAGCAACACAAGGTATTTGAAATCTGTCTCACATCTATTTTCATGAGTAATATTCCATTAAAAAAAATTAATAATCTGTTTATGGTACCTAATTACCCTTTTAATATAATATATAATGAATTATTTTACATTAACCGTATTTTTCTATTTGATTTTATGATTATTAAATTTTGATATTTCAATTCATTTGTTACCACAGTGGTAAGGGACGTCATCTTAATTTCCATTCCTTGAGGTAAACATTATTTTTGTACACCAAATTTATTTTATATGGTGTGAATACTTCTTCTATGACATGTAATATCATGGTTCCTTAATGCTTCATTATATTTTTAGTTCCAATTTAAATTATTTCATATAAGGGTATTTGAACATAATTTTACCAAGTTGTAATGAAATTACATTACTCAATTTCTTTTTATTGAGATATATAACGTAATAATTGTCATTAATATTCAATGATTTTGTGTAAAAGACTCTGGATTATATATTGATGTATTTACACTTGTCTTATGTGGATTTATTTTTGAGACACATGATATAATCGATTATTCATTCTCATTTAAATTTCATTGTCGTTTCAATGGTTTAATTCACAATCACACATTATGTGGGAGGGTTTTCACTTGATCTTCAATTTGAGGATATTAAAAAAATTATAATCAAATTTATTCTCTTAACTTATTTTTAATAATGAAATTTTAAATTATTATCATTTTAACTTTCCTTGGGACACTAAATGTTTTAAAAAATGTTATTATGAAACCACTACTTCATAACCTTATTTAGTCAGAGAAAATTCTCTCTTATTAGACCTATGTTATCTAAAATGGTTTTCAAAAATGTTTTTAACCATTCCATATAGATTTATAATATATATATTAACCTTTTCTTGTACATTTTTTTCAAATAAAATTTCGTAATGCATTTTGAACAAAGAACATCTCAAACCATTTACTTTTCAAAATGAATGATCTTTTTACCTTGTACTACACGTACGTATTTACTAAACATCATTTATAAAAAAGGTAAATTGAATGCTTATATGGTTAATAGATGAATATATTTTTTTGAAATTTATATTCAATTAAATTTATTTTCAAAAAAATCAATGTAGATATGTTATTTTCATCTATTATTTTCAAATGATCTTTATCATGTGTTTCAATTCATCATTGAAAATAACAATTTATTTTTATTCCACAGGGAATAATTTGTATTGATAGAATCCTTATTATTACATTCAATGGATTATGATTAATTTTCAAATAATGGTATCTAAATTCACTTCCATGATTCCTTTGTTATTTTCCTATAAGAACATAATTTCCTATGATCTTTTAATATAGAATTTCACCTAATTATACATATGATTTAACATTGAATTTTTAAATTCCTAAAACCTATTCCATTTAAATATATATGCATTTAATTTTTTTAGTAATTTGAATAACTAAAGGAATATGGATAAATATTTAACATTTATTTTATAAGATAATTTTATAAGGGAAATTATTTATTCAATTTGCGGAATGCTTTGGACAGACAGTGGCGAGCGGGGCTCGAACATTATATATCCCCTTTATGAACATATAAGTTCTAATGAGACAAATTGATTTCAAAAATAAAATAGGATTTTACATATAATTTTAAAATATCATGTCAATGGTCTTTTTAGTAAATGTTGTCATGATCATTGGACTTGAAAAACAATAATTATAAATTATATTGATATCAAATATTGTTTATCCATAAGATTTTTCATCGATATATCTATGGATGAATTTCAATCATAGTTCATTGAATAAATTACTTGTCTATCATTTTCTTACCTTCACATATTTATTATTCATCCTTCATTTATTTGAATGCCATTTTTTTCTATTTATATACCTTTCTATATTGTCTATTAAATTCCTTTTCAGCTTATTGAGTATATGAAATGTGATTTTTGTTCTAACCTTATCATAATAATTATTCTCATTGATTAATTATTTGTTCCACTATAATATAACCATACTGATCATTTCAGCTCAACCATAATTTTTTATCCTTCCACAAGAACCTAATAAGTTTTCTAGTAATGTTGTTGTGATAATATTCTTTGATGGAAAAAGTTATCCTTAAATGAAAAAGAATTATGTTTTAATTTGTATTACAATTTTGTAACAAATAATTTGTGTTATTATCTGGATTACCATAATTATGAAAATATTTAATCCTATTGGATTTGATTCCATGTAGTCATACCAATGTAATGGTACTAGACACTAACACTGGGATTTTAGGGTTGAGTTGCTACAAATCAGACAAGTTAATTAGTTACCAAAAAAAATATATAGAAGATATTTTTAATCCCATTTGTAATTATCCTTATAAAATCTAATTATGTGTCCCTAGGAAAAAATTGATACATGAAATCCTAAAAAGTAAAATTTGTTATATAAATATAGAAATAATTACAAGCTACAGCAACTCGAATCCTCAAATAATTAATCAACTAATGTAATTCTGTTAAAAAATAGTAAAATATAAATATATACACACAAAAATATAGATACATAGGTATAAATGGATCTAAATTAAAAACATCATATATTATAAATTTAAAAATTATAAAATAACCATAAAAATAAAATGGTATTTTATATAATTAATTAATATTTATTTATTTCAAGATAAAGATAAAAATTTTTATTGAATTAAACAATAAAATAAAATTAAAATTTATTAATACATTAATATTATCAAATTATAAAGTAAATTAAAATTTAATTAAGTAATAAATTAATTAAATATTATAATATAAAAATTTAAAAAAAGGGACAAAAAATTACATATAAAGAAAAACACATATGTAAATATTTTAGAAGAGACTTAAACAATAAATAAGAACTCTTAAAAAAATTTCAATTAAATATTAAAACATTTTTTAAACATCAAATTAATTATTTTATAAGTTTGATATTGAATTTTCATTTTTAAATCAATCTAATAAAACTTTATTTTAATAATGTAAAAAGTTTTATTAATAATATTATGTGGAACATTTTTATCAAAATGTAGCCACATAACCATTTCCACAATAATATTTCAATAAAATATTTTGGTAGCTAATGATACCCATTACATTTATATTTTACTAGTATACACTAATACATTTTTAGATATTTATGCTACCTAAATTATTTCAATCACTATATTAAATTTATTAACCATAAAAATACCAAATTTTAAAAATTCTCCCACAAGAATCATAGACACTATATTCTATTCATAATATCATTATATGAAACATAAAATTCATTGTGTTTAGAAAATATTACTTATTTTTGGTTAGTGGAAAAATTTATCAAAATAAAATATTTCATATATGACTCATTTATTATTCAATGTGTTTGAAAAAATATCATAAAATGATAATTTATTAACTAAAATATTCAACTATGGTGAGGTAAAATCTCTTGTATCATAACAAATATCTTCACAAAATATTTTATCGTGGAATGTTTTTTCCTTTTATAATTTATAAACATTCAATGAGTTTCATTAATCATAAATCTCATCCATAGAATCCATTATGAAAATTTTTCAGGAAAAATACATATGATAAAACTGTATGGAATTATCAATATTCACTCATTATGAATGAGAAATTATCATATTCATAAGATAAACTTATTTTTCAATCACATTATAATATTAAATCCCTTCCTTACTCACTTTTAACTCCCAAAACTATCATTATATAAAATTTACAATAATTAAATGTCTACCTATTCATTTCTAGTATTATAATAAAATAACATTAAGTAAATTTAACACTATTATCTTATAAAAATTTATTAAATTCATCTTCTCTTATATTATTCTAATATCTACCATTATTACCCAATGCCTTGGAGGGATATAATTGATCCACCCTTCAAATGTATATAAAATAACCCCTCATATGTGGATTATAATGGAACTAACCTTCACATAATCATAATAAATTATTATGGATTAAAAAAGATGATAAACACATTTATCATTATATAATGTATTACCCCATCGAAATTAAATGGTTTTCATAAAAAATTTATTATCATAAACATAAAGATTATTGAGATATAAAAATTGTTTTACCATAATAGTATATCCCTTTTAAATCATAAAAAACATTCAAAGATGTTTTTACATATGTTAAATACCATTTAAATATCTCTATAAATTATATTTGGAAAATGACAAATTTTAATTTTAAATTTACTTACATAAAAAATAGATAAAAAAATTAAGGAAAACTATTTTATGAAAATAACCAAGGAAACATATAATTAATCTTTATTAAAACTCATATTTATAATGGAGAGAATATATTTAATTATAATTATGATAAATATAAAATTTCATTTAAATTTTCATTAAAAATGAAGAGAACCGCATTTGAATGGATTGAAGAATATTTGAATAAAATATTTTTTTTAAAAAACAACATCCATCTACAAAAATGAAATTTAGAAATCATTTTAAAATAATAAATACATACATGGAATCTTATTTATTGAGAATATTTTCATAAAAATAATTATTCACAACTGAATAAATTAATTATATTTCCCATAAAAAAATTATATTAGTATCTTGAGTACCTAAAGATATTAAATTAATGGAAATATATAATATCAAAAAACAATCATTGGATAAGGGAAAATATAATTTTTAGAGAATATTATATGATTTACTCATCATAAATTTAGGAAAATTAAATCTTGGTAAAAAATAGATTGCAACATACAATCCTTATAACTTTGGTAAAATTTAAATCAGAAAAACACTAAAAGTAATAAAATCAATGAAAAATATAAATTAAAATAATATAACTTAAATTTTTATAGTTTAATTATACATTCTACATAAATGGATCATGTGGTTAATATGGAATGTGTCTCATGCAACTAAAAGTGAGATGAGAAACACTTACAACTTTAGTTTGTTTGGAATCAAACCATTTTTGAAAATTGATTTAAAATAAAATTATAAATAACATTCGTTAATGATTATATATTATATAACATTTCTTATGATCATTATATACACCCCAAAAACATTAATAGTTTCATAACAGAAACTATTTCCCAACAATAAAATTGGTGATGAAAAAAACTTATAAATTTATTTTTAAAATAAAAGTAATTGGATTCTCAAAAATCATATGGTTATATAAATACCTAGAATTAGATAATTAATTGTTACAAAATATTTTCTATATTATTATATTCACTATTGATATAAATAATGTTGTATAATATTAATACATTTCACGATGAAGATGATTTGAGAAGAAACCCTTACCTTATATTTGAATTGTTTAATAATCAATCTTAACACTTGAATCATAAATATAGATTTATCGCAATTCAGAAAAAGAATAATTTTAACATATTTAATATCATATGTGGTCCAATTATAACATTTCAGCATTAATTCTTTAAAATTCCCCTATTAAAGTCGTCATTCTGAGGTTTAACTATATAATTCTTCATATTTGTTTTTGTTCACGAGTTTTGGTTCCAGAACATTGATCATGCATACTCTATTTCTAAATTTAATATTCATCATAAAAATATATTAAATATTATTTATTTTTTTTAACCATTAATTTTACATGGTGTTGAAAATTGAATTCCATCATTTCATGATGATAGTAATCTGTATGTACACATGAGTGATATTTCCAATTTATGACGGATGGAATGAAAATAGTTAATGATAAATCCCAATTATGGAAACTTTCATATGTAATTAATATTGTATATTTTCATTAAATTTTTCTAAATTACTAATTGGTTAATCTTTAGGGATTAACAAATACATGTCTTCACTGAAATGGTAGTCCACACGTACGCACATGTGAAATTATTATTTAAAAATTTATTGAATTTAAAGAAGGGAGATACAATACTATTAATTCAGATGAATAGTAATTCAATAATTATCATATATGATCATTAAAACATTTAGTATAACCAATCATCTGTGATATTGATGGAAATCAATAATATTTCTATGTTGAGTTGGTAGTCGATAGGTATCCAAGAGTGAAGTTATCTTTTACCAATTGATGTAGAAGATAGGATAAATGGTGGCAACATTTTCATTATAAAATCCCAATATTTTTTTTATAATTGATTCAAGTTTTTATTATGTATTAATAATTATTATATATATTTTATGATGAAATAAAATTGAAAGGTATGAGTTAATAATTTCTATTATTCTTTACAAGACCTCCTGTGGGTTATACAATAAACCTTGATGGATTAGAATTAGGAGAAGAACAGAATCGAAAGGATAAAGGAGAGGACTATAAGAATTTTTTTATACTAGTATTATATAAGATATATGACTCAAATTTTAGGAATATGGTAGGAGTATGGTTTCCATTTTATAAGTGATGGGAGGGACACATAAGAAATTATATAAAATATTTCAATTTGTTATGGTAAATTTAATGGGAAGGTGGATATAAACAGAAAAGGATTAAAATATAATATAATAATATAATAAAATATATCTATCAATTAAATATTATATATTTCTGGGTTGAAATAATAACCTTATCTATTGGTTTAACCACCACTAATAATCATGTTTAAACTCTAACCTTGGTAACACAATTTGGGTTTTTTTTATATTCATTATGAAAAATATCTAACATGAAGATATTAAATTATTTTAATTTTTTATTATAATTTTTTAATTCATTTTAATATATTAAATTTCAAATGTGGAAGAATTTAATTTAAAATAATGGTTCATACTAAAATGAAAAATGATATAATAAAAATAATATTTAATCCAATTAAATAATGTAAAAGAATTTCATTGCAGGTAAAAATAAATTAAAATTAATGTTACAATAAATTAATTATTATATATTATTTTAAAATTCATTAATTTAATTAAAGATTAGAAATTTAGAAAATTTATAATGAAAAAAAATTACTTTAAAAAAAATAGTATATAGATAAATTTGTTATGAAGCTAAAAAATGAACATAAATCTATATCAATTATAATGATGACTATCATTTTATTAATTATATGTTATTAATTAAAGTATAACTATATTACTATAAGAATTATTTCAAAACAAAATGAGACATATGATTTTAAATAAATGATAGATTTATACCAATCAATATTTTTTATTATTAACTGAAAAATAAATATATTTTTTTAAAATCCAAAAAATCCACACTATGATAATATTGAAATTGTGACATAAATCATTATATTAATATATTGAAATAAAATTTTAAAAAAAACTATAAAATTGATTTTTGAATAAAATATATATTTTTATTATAAAATTACATAGATTAAAATTAAGAATGTTTTTATTAGGAAACAATGAATACATTTTCATTAAATAATACCATATTATAGATTTTCAATCATGATGTTATTTCTATTCATGAATGTAATATATATCATGGTTAATTTTATTATCATTTATGTTTGTCTTGAAAACAATCAAACACATAAAATTTATTTGATGAAAGTATATTCTAAAATATTATGGTGTTATATTCTCTTTCCACAAATATTTTTCCCTAACTATTTTTATATTAGTAATCTGTGATATAATTTTTTAAAACACAATTTTTTAATACCAATATATTATAATAGGATAGTGAAACTTCATTTGCGAATGGTAATTGAGAAATATATTGTTTACCTATAATAATGCATAATCGGCTTCCTAAATAATGGGAACATTAAAGGAAGAGAATATATGAACATATTGGTGAATGATAATTTTAAAACAAAAATAAAGATTGGTAAAAATTATTTTCATGATAATTTTAGACAAAAAAACCCATAAATCAATTTAAAGGGAAAATAACCATAAAAATATTTAAAATAAATATAAAATATAAAATAATTCAATTTTGATGGTCAGTTATGTAGAAATGGTTAATCATTTTATCATAGATTTCATGAAGATACACATACTATATATCCAAATGCCTATAAAATTAATTTAATCCTTTGGTTATGCGATTTAATTAATTTTCACCACTTATCATCCCAAATCTAAATAATGGATGAATATTATGAAGTTGTAATTCTTGATGAACTAAAATAACCACATAATAGATCTTGATAACTACAAATGAATGAAATCATAATCCTCCATTATCTATTCGGTTATTGAATAAAAATGATTATAGTTTTTGATAAGGTAATTAATATGAATATAGATTATTTCTGAATTTTTTCTTGAGGATTAAAACAAAAAAATTATGCCTAATAACATTCAATGAATGTAAAATTCCAAAAGAAACCTCAATGAATACATAAATAGTGTTACAAAAAAAAATATTTATTAAAATTATCATGAAAAACCCAAAATAATCATATTTTTAATACCCAAACATCATAATTTATCTCTCAATTTCATATATTAATCATGCCAATAACTTGATCACATATACTCCTAAAATATTATAATAACGTGAATTTTTATTAAAAGAATAGGAAAACATATATTCTTAAAAAATATAACTCTATCCCTTTTCATAAAATAAAATCACATACTATCCAATATATTCGATTTTTCACAAATATGTTGAAATCATTATTAAATTTACTATTAATCACTTGCTCATAAAATCACTAATCATTATCATGGAAAAAAATAACTAATTTATTTTTTCCAATTTCAAAAATATCTTTATCCCGAATAAAAATTGTTATCTCTTCCTCCTGTATATAGTACGGGTTATCTATCCCTAAATCATTTTTCCAATAATTACACCTTAAAACTTTGTCAATTTTATATTTTATCAGTAACATTTAATATATGAGTTATAATGCTTGAATAAAAACTAATGTAGAAAAATCTGTAGATGAATAATGATTCTTATAACTATAATATAATTAATAAAACACATCTATATCATAATTATAAAGTAGAAATACATAAACGCATCAATTATTTCACCTCAATAATTCACATATGATATTTCATTCCTTGGTCTTGGATTTATACCTTGGATTAATGTATTGTCTTGGAAAACGTCTATGTTCTCCACACATATGCTATTGAAATATAAATTGTACCTTGGGATGTATTTTATTAAAATATATTGAACTATTCATTTTACCTTGTTTATTACTTTCTCAATGTATTTACATTACACATATAAAACCTATTTTTTTCTCTCTATTTCGATGGGGGTTTCTTCCAACATTATCTACATATATGATGACAAATTTCATTCCTCCATGGTCATCAAAAAACAAAATTTCTTCCTCATATGGTTATCTCATTAAATAAACATTGTTTAAATTATTTGTCATATATAAATATATTTGTATTGGCCTAATAAGAAACACGCATGTTCCTTCTCACATTTCATTTTCTCTCATGCATACATTCATTTAATTTTCAATTGCATTTAGAGTAAACTAGAGACTTATTTGTTCCATAAATTAACTAAAAACAAAACCATATTTTGAAATTTATTATCTGATTAGTCATCTAATGATGAAAATTAATTCAATGTCTGCTTAAGAAATAATATGTTCTAATCAATATATGACACCAATTTATTAACCAATGTCACCCATAGTGCTATATACATAAATCCTCTACAATGAGTATTAATAAAAATGTTAAATATCGAATGAATATCTCATAGATGTTTTTATTATGGTGTGTAGTCCCAGTCCCACTAAATTATCTTTATTTATTGTCAATTTATTTCATATTCTTCACCATTTAGAGTAGCATCCCACTATGTAGATCTTTTCCATTTCTGAATAAACTTACATTATTCAGTCATTAATGTACTTTAGAGGAAACAAATACTCCTTTCATTATAATGACAGATGATCATATATCATACATAGTCGTACCCAATGGTTTCTCAATAATTGTATATCAATCATGATTCAAAAAATTACTAAATCCTCTTATAATACAAACTACAATGACTATAATTGTTTAATAAATAAAACATCTTATTAGCATAATATTCCTTACAAATCAATAAAATCCACACCAGAACCATTATTTCTGGATGTCATCATAAACACTCAATCATAAAAAACAATTACCTAAAAGATATACACATCTTCTCATTATATTATAAAAATTTATCACCCTTCGTATACATAATATACATAAGAAATTACTTCATTACCTAAAAATGGATACCTAAAAAAGGGTGAGATCAAATTATATGTAATGATAAACATAATAGATAACAATCAATGAACATAATTGAAAACTAGATAAGGATAATGGAATGAAAACCTTTCATAAATTTATAAGAATCATAAAAAAATTGCTAAATATCACAATCATAAACCATGGAATATTTTTTTTGGGAATCCAAATAAATAAGTCAAATGATTTTGGAATCGTAATTAATTAATCATCACATGTGAAAACATGTCGTAACTTTAAGAATTATGTTTTTTACATTCACATTAGTAATTAATATTACAACCTTAGTCAAGGCCCGATATAAATACTAGAACTGTGGAAAAAAATATAATTTGAAATGAATTCTCAATCATATACATCATTTTATTGGAGTAACATCCTTGGAAATAACTCCATCAACTCTTGGAAGTGTTTTACTTTCTCTTATATTAGATCTTTATAAAATATTTTTTCATTATGGAATTCATTATAGGGATATAACAGTCCAATACATCCATGTTTTATAACATAAACACTTATCATTAGATTATAACAAGACCACTAATCATTGAACTATTATCCATGAATAATAATTCCATAATATTGTGAAAAAATTTCACATTTCATGAAATCATAACCCATGGAATGAAAAATGTGTCTAATAACATTTCATCATTATCAAATCAATTTATAAAATAAATGATGATGGTAATGTTGGATAGAACCCCCCAAAAAATAATAAATATCAAATTATTTTTTATTGCTGCAAAATAACTTTAAAAGATCATGATAAAATTCAATGAGGAAAATACCCTTTTTATTTTGAGTCACTTTTTTAAAATCAAAAAATTTGAACAATATTGATAAAAATGTTTTTATTTCAAATACAATATGAAATATAGATTAAATTAATAGTGAATAGTATTATTCGTGGTGGTAGTATAATCCATTCACATATTGTACAATAAAGTGAAAATTACATTCACAATTTTTTGGTAAAACATCAAAATATCATCATTTGACAAATGAAAAAAATATTATTACAAAAAAATATTATAGAAATAAAATCATGGGGAGAATTTACTTTTAATAAATAATTTGATAAAAATTTATAATATTATTGAAATAAATTTTAATTAGAATATATTAATTCTTGAAAATATTAGAGTCTCAATAGAAAAATTTAGTTGGTTCTTCTTCAATACATTATTTTTGTCTCACGTGTATTTAAAGAGAGTAGAATGATAATAAAATATATAATATCCAAAAAAACCATTGGATAGGAAAATAAATATTTTTTAATAAATTCATCAAATATGTAAATCATTAGAAATTTATGATATACAGTCCTGATAAAAATAGAGATAATAACATCAAACGGTTACCACATTGATAAATTTGGAATCATAACTCCAATGAAATAAATAATATATAATGAAAAAATAGATACATGAATAATAATATATTAATTTTATAACATATCCAAGGGTATTCATTTACACCACGTGAAATAAATAAGTCGAAAAAATGACCAATATCTCAATGAAATAATATTGGGTTAAGGAACACTTAACACTGTTGTGTCTTTCAAATCAAACCCACATGAATGAAATAATAATATTATTTGAATAACATGTAATTTATTATCAAGTATTAATTATTTATCATTTTTACGGATAAATATATACACCCTATAAATATAAATATGTGAAATACATTATATATGAATCAATGAGGAAAATAAATATGTAAAAACATTTTCAACAATAATAATTTTTAGGAATAGAATCATCAGATTCTTCACAATCATATAGATGAGTAAATAACATTCAATCAATCATGTGGCATAAAAAAATAAATTATTTTTATATTTGAACAATATATAAACAAAAATTTTCAATATATCATTAAAGAGTTTCTGGTTGAAGAAAAATTAAGATGAAACCCCTACATTATATAGGACATGATTCATAAGTACCCTAACCACTTGTATAAAATGTTTAGATTTTATATAATTATAAAATGGATTCAAAATTATATATATAATTTCATATATGATCCAATTATATAATTTCAACATCTATTTATTACCGACCCTCTCTTAAAGTCCTCATTTCATGTATTAACTGTATCATTTTTCATGTATGTTTTAGTTTAGCGGTCATAGTACAAAAACACATACCATAGTTCCTCCAAATAAAACAATTTAACATGATATAAATATCATATAAATTATTTATATAAATTTATATAATTTTTCATGTTAAGGGTTAATGAAAATTTATTTACATCACTTTGGGGATATTCAAATATGTACGTAAACATGTATTATGTTTACACTTTTTAATTGATTAAATGAAAAATAATATAAATATGAATTAACCTTTATATAGTCATTAAAATATTATTAACATAATATATTTTTCATTAAATATTTAATAATTATTATCATGATAATGTCAAATTATATAAAAAATCACATCGCTTCTTGGAGGTCGTAGTCCACGAATACACAACAGTGAATTTATTGTTTACTAATAAATTTAATCTTAAGAAGGTAGATGTCATATTATAGTTATAGAAGAATTGTTATGTTATAAATATCATATAAAATCATTAAATTTATAATTATAACCAACCATGAACAATGGTTAATAATATAAATCATATTTATATATGGAGTAATTACGCTACACGTATGCACTAGTGATACTTATATTTCCCATTTGATAGAAAATTTATGGTAAATAGTTGTTACATAACCATAATAATAACTCAATATATATATTAGATAATATTAATCATTATAAAATTCATAAAATAACATTTCTATTGTAAAATGATGTTAAATAGAATAATCATTGTTATGATTTATTCATCTTCCATAAGAGACCGCATTTAGCATAGCCCTTAAGCCATGAATGTTATTTCAAAGAAGAATACAAAAGATCAAGGATGATGGGAAGGATTAATAGAGATTTTTTATAAGGATATTTTTGATATATATAGTTTTATTTTTTTCAAAAAAATGTGGTGATGTGGTTTCCACTTATACGTTAACGAAGGGACACAATTGATATTTCCAAAAATAGATCAATTATAATGGACAATTTCATGAAAATGGGGTTAAAAATGGGAAATTAATTGATTATTGTATAATGTAAGGTAGAAATATCAACATTAAATAATAATAAAACTATCTTTGGAATCAGTCCTACACTTATATCAAGGTTTATCCCCCTCCCATTAAAGCATTTTAAATAATAACATTGGTAAATAATTAATATTTTGGCTATTCAATAAAAAAAATTATGCACTGAAAAGTTATTTATATTAAAAATATTTATTGAATTTTTTATTCCATATTATAATGTTAAATTAATGAATTATATAAATGTAATTTAAAATTATGATTCAATCCACACCGAGAAACCTGTTTTTAAAAAATTATTTTCTATGTATAAAACAGACATTACATACGTTTTGTTCCATGAGATAATATTTATAGGAATGTTAAAAGATATGATTAAATATAAAATATCTAAATTTCATATTATATTTTATTATATATAGAAGAACTAAATTTATTAACATAAAATTGCATTACATTCATAAATATGGTTTTTAATTAAATGTGTCTTTAGGCCAAAAAACGAACATATATCAAAATAAATTTTAATTAAAATTATTTTTAAATAGATATTGAAATCAATAAAAAATTTATAATTATGTAACTTAATGATAAAATTTGAAACATAATTTATCATTTACTTGAAATGAAATGAAATTTAATCCCGAATCAATATTTTTTACTATTCACATAAAAATAACACTTCTTAGAAAATAAAAATAAAATATTTTCTAAGATAATATTGGGATTGTTATTTAAGAAATGTTATTAATTTATTTATATAAATATTCAAAAAATATTATAAATTTGCTATAATTATTGTGTAGGAAATGTTTTAAAAAATCTATATTTATAGAAAACACATTTTTGTGAATAAAATGATAATTTTGAACATTAAATACTTAATTAATATGTATTAATCAAAAAATGTAAATTATATAAAATCATTTTATATACATTTCATAATTTTGTTTTTCATATTCATACCTTAAATTTAATTTATAGTTCATAATATATCATGGTGTGTTTTATGCTTGGTGTTTTGTGTCAAGAATGCATCCAAAAACTGAAAAATTATTTAAAATAATATATTCTAAAATCTCAGGGAGTTACAAAATGAAAATTTAATATCTGTTTATATAAATACACATATTTGAGTTTTTTATATTAAAATTCATCTCAGAAATGTGTATAGTGGAGCTTGGAATTATGTTTATTAGTATGACTGAAATAGGAATTAATTCCCAAATGATTTGACAGTGGTTAGAGAATACCTAGAGAGTATAAAAGTTCAATCAATTATGCGTATAAAAAATGAATTTTTGAGTTCATGAAAGATTATATATGTCCTACATGTAAGTAATGACATACAGATAACTTGTCTTTTTTGTCAAACTTATGGCTTTAAGTGCTGAATGTAAGACTCCAAGGAAGTAGTAAGACTTTTAGTTCCCTTCTATAACATTTATTATTATATATATTCATTAATACAATATACCTTTTCCGTAATTTTAGTATTGATTATATGATTTCATCATAAGTATTTATCAACTAAGTAGAACTATTTCATTAATGAAAAAGGTCAACATAAGTGTTACAACTCTCGAACATAAATCCATGTATGATTTTAAATCGTTATCAATTTTTTAAATAATAAAAAATATAGTTTGTGAAAATAAAGTACCTAGAGAAAACAATAATTGTTAAATCAAAGGATTTATAAATGTAACTTACTGTAGCTCTATTTATAACTCTTCAACACTATGAAAAAGATGATATTTTTTAATAAAAGAAATGTTATGTTTCAATATTTTATATCAATTGATGTTGTAACTAATTTGGATGATGGATTAATTTTTAGATCATAGGAAATAAATCACAATCACATAAATTGATGTTTGAACCCATCATTAGAAGAAAAAAATTTGAACTTCATTTATAAATATAGATGAAAAGAGAATAGTAATAATTCAATTTCCTTAATCATTTAGTTTTTCTAAAGTAAAAATCAGATGGTGGTGAAACTCTTATTTAGAGTTCAACAAAAAATGAATATCATTCAAGCAATGATATAAAAATGTTCGGAAAATATCTAATAGACTACAACACCATATATATTTTTTGATGCTAAAACTAAATTAATTAGGTTTTAAAGAATAATGTAGATTAAGGGAGGCCAAATATTAATCCAATATTTACTAATTAATACAATATTATGACATAAGGATATATCTATTTTCAAAAGGAACTATTATTGCTACTTTGGAATTTTTAGAAGAATATAAAATGATATTATTTTCGTTCTAGAATATATGGTTGTCGTGTAATTTTTATTGTTTAGTAGATATTTGATATCTGTGGGTATTACAATTCATGAAATTATGAAAAATAATTATTGGCTACTAAAGAATATAAAATATTTTAATCATTCATGATAAAAACGAGAATCAAATTTTATTGTGGTATTCTTATAAATCTCATTGATTTAAAAAATACGTTCATTGGAATATATACGAATCAGAAATGTGTACTTTTTAATGGTGTTTTTAATAGGATTCTAATTTCTATTATCAACATTATGTTTTATTTACTTGAAAAAAAAAATTTAATTTAATGTATTAATATATAGAAGTAATATTGTTTTGATCAAGAAGATTAGAAAATAAATAGGCTTTGCAACTCATGTTACTACTCTACGAATGCATGTACTATAGGAAGCTGAGGTGTAACATGTGCTCTTAAATAGGAAGATAGAGGAATATGTTTGTTTTTATTGTCAAGAATAAAAATTAATCAAGAAATAGATAACCCATTTTATCATCTTATTATCACCATGAATTCTTACAAAAAAATGATAAATATAATAGAATTATGGTAGGATATATTTTGGGATACATTATTAATAAGGGAGTTTATAAATCTGATTTATAGATTAAAAATAATAATGAATTGCGATGAATTAAAAATTATTAACATAATGAGTAGAGTTTTAATTAACTATAGAAGATCAAATGACATTAATTTGTGTAAAACAGTTTATTTTTTTGGTATAGAGAATCTTGGTGCGGATAAGAAAACCACATTAGGAAGGGAAAGTATAAAAGGCACTCGTGGGATATATGTATAATTATCATATAAATCATAGTATTTATAATACAATTAAGAAATATATATAATATGGTTTTAGTTGGATAATATATGGTTCATGGACATCTCCACTTGTAATTATGATATTTTTAATGTTGATAATTCATACCTTTCAAATCCCTTGTCATGTAAGGATTAGGATTCTCGAGATAGTCCTAATATTATTAATACCATATTCCATGATTATATGATTCCAAATAAATTATAAATTTTTCTATGTCTATTTAAAATGTATATATCTATAAATATAAACATTTAATTGTGGTTTAATTATAATTATTGCCCAATGTAATAATTCTGAAGTTGAAATTGATAAAAAAGAATTCAGCACCAGATTTGCCCCTCCCTTATCTATGTTAACATGATCCACTATGCATATAAATATTTATCAAACCCTATGTTCCCTCTATATGGAATTACTAATTTATCACAATTGATACCAGATGAAAATATAATTTTAATGATCCGAATATAAAATAATATATCTATATTCATTGATGTGACAAATATTAGGTTTCATCTACGATATTAATAAATAGTGAACTTAGAGAGGAAAATAAGAACAAGACATTGAATAATTATGAAACATCGTTTGTTTAAGATATTCTGAATCATAATTTTTTATCTAAATATATTAATTTCCAATTGTCTTGTCCTTGAAATTCATTTTTATATATTTATTGAAATAATAATATTAAATACAGTTATCTAATTGTTACGGATAATTAATAAAAATTTCTAATTAAAGTGGTAAATATTATATTTAGATTCATCAAGTGAATTCAAAATGATAATACATTTCTAGAATAATAAAAATATTTATTGGATAATGAATTTTAAAAGAAAATAACTAGTTATAATACAATCCATAAGGTTTTGAATTCCATGGATTTATCTTTCCAAAATTTTAAATATATATTATTTAAAAATTATGAACAGTTAATAATATCCTTACTGGATTAATATGATTTCATATCTATTGTAAAGGAACTAGCTCGTGCTTGTTAGAGGATACATAATGTATCTATAGTGGTAAATTAAATCTCAAATATAAGTTTAATAAAAATATTTTAATGAGATAACTAACTCCAAAAAAAATATATATATATTTGTCTAGATAAATTTTCGAGGATAGAGAGTGATTTGTATGGAAGGACAAGGCCAAGTTACGATGAGAAATATATCCTTAATAAGAATTTCAATGAGCTGTAAGTCAGGATTAAAATTATAGGAGAAGAAAATATAGGATCTAGCAATGTACTGATATAATGTGTTATTCTAAACAAATTATATAGACAAGTCTTTAATTTAATACTAAAAAAATTATATCATTTTGATCCTAAGATTATATTTATATGCATCCACTTATTAGTGATAGAAAAAATGTCCCACAACTCTTTGAAATTTAATTACACTAAATATACATTGAAAAAGAGTATCAATTAGAAATTAATATCTATAAGAACATTCAATAATAAAATAGTGGGGTAGACACCAATATTATAAGTATTATAGTGAACATTTCCTTGAATTACTATTACATAAAAGGATCCCAAAAATTATGGATTCTAGTCTAAAAATAGAAATCATGTCATGCTAGAAAAACTACAACTGATGATAAATGAACAAGGATAATTAGATCCTATTGGTTTTGTTAGAGGATTTTCCATATATCCATTTATTTATATAATTGTATTCGTTGTTGTAAGGATTTATTTTTTTCATAATTATATGGATATAAAATTGTAATAATGCAGATAATAAGTAATTTTAATAAGACATAAAATATGAGGTGGAATTATTCCTTAACAAACATATTTGAATCACTAAGAAAATAATGTGAATTTTGAAATATAATTTGTCATATAAATGGTAAATCATCAAATATTACAACTCAATACAACCACATTATAATTAAAATATGGTTTCATAATAGGTTATGAGGTAGGATAAGAAAGAATAAATGTCTTTTATGGGTTTAGAAGTAGTGAAATAGAATAAACCCAATATGAAAATTAAAAACGATATTATGAGGTCACACCATATAGAAAAATGTTAATCTGTTATGGAATTATTTTCCACATCGTTGACCATTGAAAATTTTTAAGGTCCTGATTAATAAGGCCAAAATATAATAACATAAATAAATATAGTCTAGGAGAGATACAATATGATTTATGTGGATATTGATACTCCTTGTGAACGGTATGAGATGTTTCCTAATATGGGGAATGAATATTATGATGAATAATTGTGGGAAAGGTGACTATAGGAAGACCATATGGTTGTCATCTACATAAAATGGATTCCTAAAGAAAAGGGGTGATTAAAAAAAAATGGAACACCTTATGATCTCAAATACTAAAAATTTTGTTTTAAAAAAGTGGTTTATTTATGAATTATCATCCATGAAACTATATTTTTCAGTGGTCCTTCAATTAGGGGAGGAAATGTTTTGGTGGTTAATGAAAAGAAATATATCTAAAAATATATGAAGCATCTAGATATAAAAAAACTTCTATTGGTTTTATAAAATTCATACATCCCATTAAAATGTGGAATATGATGTATGATTTCATTAAACATTATCAACGTTGATAAGTATATTTTTAGTTTATCAATGGGAAATTATTATCTAACAATGTGGTAATTTAATAAACAAGAAATGTTTTTTTATTTTCTCAGCTGAGTTACTGATCCTTTGTTAACTTTTAAATTTTTATGTATTTCCCCAACAAGTGGAAACCAGTATTAGATGATTTAATATATGGAGTACCATTTTCTGTAAACATGTAACATTTACTCTAGAAAGGATTTTCCCACATAGACATAGTAAATATTTTTTATAACAAATTCATATGATAAATTTTATTTATAATTTATACACTTTGATATTGTGCTAATTTTCAGTTCTTACAATCACCTATAATTTATACTTAATGATTCCTAATGAAATCATTATCAGAAAATCTCATTTATTTTAATCTTGCATACAAGTAGTTTAAATCCACTTGATGGTGCAAAAAAATTTAGAAGAATTTGATAAAGAAAAGTTATATACATATCAATTCATATCATACATTAATGTGGTATAATATCATGAATCCTATTATGTTATTAAGGGAGAGAAAACATTTATTATTTAATTTATTTTAAATTATTTTTGGAAGTAATAAATTTGGTGATATATCAAATTAACCATTAGAGTATAGTTGAAATGAATTAGAAATGGAAATTAATATAGAGGGAGATATTAATGTACCCAAATATATTTGATACTATTTTTTCAAATTATTATTTTTAATATGATATTGAAAAGGTGATATATTTAGTTATAGAGAAAGGATCCACCAAAATAATTTACAATCAATTTTTTCCAGGAATATCAGGCTAAAAAGCTTATAGTGAGTGTTTTTGATATCACTCAATTGAAATTCTTAGACTCCATGTCAATGGAAATTGATCAATGATATGAATAAATAAAATTAATAGTCTGAATGAATGTATAGAATGTGGATTGTTATCCTATTTTAGTACAAACATCATGGATCTGAATAATACATGAAAAATAGGATTAATGATTTGAAAAAATATATTTGAATTTAGAGAACCCAACTAAATAGTATAATGAATATTTCTATATTAATTATTGTTAAAATACTCATGATGAAGAGTAATTTTTATAGTCATGGATAAAGATTGATTACATAATAATGCACTAGATCTCGCAGTTGAGTTCAGTGAAACAATCATATTTGAGTGTTTTATATACTTATGTATCATGGAAATATGTTTTCAATAGTTTTAAATTATTTCAATAATGGTAAATATCATTCAAATTTTTTTATATGATTACAAAGAGTTTGTTGAATCATGAGTGCAATTGGATGTCTGTTTGAATCTGTCTAATAAAATATACAATTTATAGTTTATGAAATATTGAGTTTCAATATATTAAATCTATAGACTGTTTAAAAAATTTGAAAATTAAATAACTAGATGATCATTGTATAAAAATAAAAAACACATTTTTATGTTATAAAAGTCTATGATAATATTGAATATGAAATACATCCCTGAAAATAGAATGATCAAGGAATAATGAAAATGGGAGTTTCAAAAAAATCAAAATATGTGAAAATTTGATGATACTAATGTTGTCCTATTGATTTTATAACATTGTAAATATAATTTAACCAATGATATGATTCTATTTTGTGTAATATTAATGTACTGGTTACATTTTATATATTTCACGATGCTGACAATTAATTAATCAGGTTTTCACAACTAACTATAATAGAGACACATTGAAACTTGAGCTGTATTGTACTAATATCTACAATATCATAATCTATGGATTTTTGTTTACAGAAATGTAAATGATATGTATTTTTGGTAATTTTAACATTTTAGTACATTATATAGTTTTTATTCGACTAGAAATATTTTATTTCAACATATTATTAAGCTTTTATGATTTCAGAATTTTGGATCTTATAGTGAAAGAAATTGAAAATAACTAATTGAGATTTTTGATGAATAAATAATATTTCATTCGATTATATTCTAAAGTGAGATTCATTTCATGAGGATGTTCTTGAAATACTATTTAAGATAAAAACATAAGTTCACAAGAATACATTAGAAACCAAAAAATGGAATTCTATAAGTGTAATAAATTATATGTAGTTGTTTTTATTCTCATAATACCTTTTGTATTTGAAAAAAACAAATTTATTTACTATATTGGTATCTAAATTTGGAATTTTCTATAGTGATTAGTGTATAAAATAATAAGGATCCCTGACTTATGCTTTTTTTCACTAGGTGTGTGAGTACATTGAGAATATAATTATAAAATTGAGCTCTTGAGAAAGAAGTAAGATGAATTTGTTTCATATTTTATCAAGTAAAAAAGTAATGGGTAAATAAAAGAACCCACCTACAATTATGTTAATTTATCAATGGATATTATTTTACTACATCCATGTGACTAAAATATATGTATGAAATATAACTGGCTAAGTTGTTGAGAAGTGAGTTTGAGAAGCTAGTAAATTGGCTAACAAAAAACAATGAATCTTTCCAGAGAACGAGGTGAATGAGCATAGATTTAAGTCATTATACTAGTATTTATAACTTGGATGTGATAAATTGGATATGATTTTATTAGTGTAGATCCACGCAGATCAAATAAAAGATCTACATTAGGAGGATAATGTTGAAGCTGGACTCTTGAGATATGATAATAAATAGCATGTAGGAGTAGATATTGTTACTTCTGTAATATGGTGGTCACACCTATGTTATATGGTATTCATTGGTTTTAAAGTTATACCTATCAATTTCAAAATACAATTATGACAGGTTTATAGTATAAAATCCATAAAATTGACATTATATTTAAAATAAGGACTAGGTTTTCCAATAATGAACAAATGATAAAAATATTTTGTGTTTTATTCCCATTCATTACAATAATATATGGTGTGTTGTTAGTCTGGTTAAGAAGAATAGATCCATAATTATTAATGTAACCAAATGACTCATATACCATCATAAAATGGAATGAAACTTAATATACCACAAACCTGAAGCATGTTCAAACCCACCCTAGGATGGAGTCTAGCACTTTGGAATCCAACAAAAATAGAGGGACTGATTTTTTTTCCAACCAAAATAAAAAACAAGGAATATATATATAAAGATAATGAAATTACACCAGAAGGAAACTATATACAACAAATCAAAATAGATATAGGAAACTAAATCAAAACTATAGTAGAATAATATTCCTTTACGAGTCCAACCCCAAATGTAAAAAAAACAAGAAAACCAACTATACAATGTGATGGAATGGGAAAATCCAAACTTATCACCTCAAAATAAACTAGTATAAGATAAAAAACATCATGTCCCCACAATGGAGCATTTCCATTCCCTTCATCTAAGGACAGCCAAAGGTCTATGAACCACTGAAGAAGTTTGAATGGTGTCATATAGCTGGCTCAGTAGGGTCCCACCCAGGACATCCATAATAAGACTCTATACAAACAATTCATGTATGATGGTTTCAATGTAACACATAATGATAAAAAATAAAGTTGTTTTATCAAAATCATAGTAAATAGTTTATCCTTAACCATAATTATAAAAAAATTATGTTATTTTAATTTCAAAGTTAATGAATTTATATCATAAACCTAAAATAATACAAATATAGAGAATAAGTAAATCAAAATTGAAAAATAAATAGACTAGTATAGAAGACTATTCATTTCCCAATATATGACTATTTCATAACAAGTCTGTAGGTCACACACCTAATGAACATATAAACACCCACTATGTGTTCCTTCGGATGATTTCAAACATGACCCTAAAATACACATAGGGAGAAGAAAAAATCACCATGAGGTAACCCCCTATTGTAACAAGGATGAGGGATCTAAGATAAACCTTCCTCTAACACACCCAAAGCATCCCATGTTTTGTATTTCATAAAACAGTTTAGTGCCTTAAAAATACCCATTTTTCATTACCAAACCCCAGGGGAAACCTCCTTTTATCAAAATTAATTTACAAACACAAAATAATCAATCCAATTTATTTTTATGTCAATTCATAAAAATTGGAAAATTCAATTCTTCCAACACATGGAAGATACATAACCCCCTACCTTAAAACTCAGGGTTGCACACACCCATGAATGATCCACCAAATTGAAGAATGCAACAATGAAAACAGAGGCCCTTGAACCAATCATAAAAACATAAAATTTAGCTATTAAAAAATGATTAGTTGAAAGTGAAAACCAAATGTACCTCAAGAATGTACACATGAGACACCATAACGAGAAAAATTAAATGGACCCTCGAATAAGATTTCACATGAATCTACAACAAAACCTGAATAAATCACAATTATAGTTCAAAGAATCTTATAAAATAACATCATGGTACTATTAAATTCAAGGAAATTAACAATAAAAAAGGAATTATCATCCTTATAGATGCAAACAAACTACTATGGTGATCCAATAACAAACAGATAATTCCAAAATAATTATATACTCCCGAAATAATTGGAGAATCCTTCTAGTTTGAGATCAAAAATAGATGTAGGGGAATGAAGTTAAAAATAATTCACATGAAACCCAAAAATGTTCTACTTATCTAGTTTCTAATACATTTAAATGTCTTGTAATCCACAATGATCAAATATTGTATAAAACTCATCAACCGCTTAATTAGAAATTTTACCTTTTTAGTAGGAATCATGTAACTATCACACGATGTGTAATCATTTCGAGATATGTACATATCTCATGAAATGTCTCTGTTGAAAAAGTAATAAACATGTAACCCCTTTAAACTTCATGACATCACCAAAAGTTTAAAGAAAACTAATGATCTAACAAGAGAATCCTCAGAAAAGAAAGGACAATACAAAAAATACCTTAACTAATTTATAAATAGATACCATTAATTCAAATAGTCATACATCCTATATCAGTATAATATTTTTCCCATAAAATGATCATCATCCTTGGTCATCTGGGGATGTATCCAGTTAAATAGAAAATAATGTAATTATAAGAGAATTTACTGGATGTGGGTCATGGGAGGTTATAAACTCCCCATTGTAAGACTTTCCATCCATATCATGTCATGTCGAAGAATGAAGTATAATAAAGAGATAAGGCCCTTAATCCATCAACAGTAACTCATGCTACCATGTCTTATGAGAGTCTAATCGGTGTCCCCAAAAAATTCTGAATAATAGATTCGATAGTTCATTCAAAAATAAAACTTGAGAGTCAACAATTTCAACTACATACACACAAAAACATGAGACTGTACCCACCTCCCCCAACACAGATCGAGAGAGGTATCATGGTGATATTTAATGAGTTGTAATATATGGAGAACATCTTGAATGACTATCTACTGAGCTGATAATTCCAATTGATATGCAACCTACCCATAATTATAAATAACCTCAAACAACCCCACATATTTCACAGCCATCATTCCACATTTTCCAAGATGGCGATGACTCTACTAATGAGAAACCATTAAGAAAACCCAATCACCTACTAGAAACTCTAAAAAACAAATTTTTTGATTAGAAGAATACTTTTCATGTCTCATAACATTAACCAAACATATACATATATCCTAAATCCTCACAAATGCGTCTTTAACAAAACTCGGTCCCACTGAAAAAGATTCACTCACCTCTACCTAACAAAGCAGTGACCTTCACGATTGGCCATACAAAGACTCAAAACAAAATTTTTTTATTTAAATATAATTTCTATTATTGTAAGAAAACACAACCACTTTCATATGAGAATCGCAGGATAAAAAAATAAAATATGAAATCACAAATCATATCCTCCAAAATCCGAATAACATGCTCTGTTTGACCATCTGTCTGTGGATGATATGTTGTACTCAATCAGACCAGATTCCCTATCAACTCTTGGAGAAATATACAAAACCTCAATGTAATCCTTGTATATCTATCTAAAACAATGGTAGAAGTAACCCCATATATCCTTGCAACATCCTTCACATGAAACATACATAGATTATCAATATGAGTGGTGTCTCTGATCAGAACAAAAGGAGTTATCTTTTCCAACTGATCAATCACCACACTTATAGCCTTTCTACAACTAGGAGTCCCTGGTAATCTGAAAAAAATGTATATGAACACCATCGACCACTTCCAAATAGTTACTATTTGAGGTAGAAGTAAAGAAAAAGGATTCAAATTCTACTCTATTATCTATTTTTAGGTGTAAAAATGGGATACATGATCATAAACTTCATGCTTCATAACCAACCACTAGAATCAACATATAATTTTATAATACATATCTGTAGCATTATTATGAATAGAATAGAATGAAATATGATAATTATACCAAAATGATCTCCTCACAAATGACAAGATGACAAAACAATCCCCAAAACTAGGAAAAGAATTTGAAAAGATAGACCAACCCAAAACGATATACCCACCATATAGGGTTTCTCAAATTCCTCAGAAATGATCATCCAAATGTGGATTAAATATAATATACTAAATGATATATAAAGAAAACTAAACATTGTTTAGAACCACACCTAAATCATTTTATTGAGTACACAGATTAAATAGATTAAAAGTCCCCATAAGGTTTCATTATTCCTTCGATTCAAAAATAGCATGAAATACAACTTCCCACCTATGACTATCTACGATAATGACCCAAAATTTTATCATTAAAAATCCCTTTATGATTATTATATAAATAATTATAATTAAAAAATAAAATTAATAACACAATACAAACATTATATATGAAGAATTAATGAAATAAGTAGTATTTTTAGATGTTAATGAACCAATACCGTTGGAATAGTTACATGGCCTTACAAATAGTTAAATGATATTTATGAATCGCAAATCTGGAAAATAAATAGTATCCTCGGCTATGAATGCATAAATAATATTTAGGCTTCTAATAAAAAGATTTATGATATCATTGTTTCATAGTATATGTAAATATATGTTCTAAAATTTATTAATTAAGTGTTGGGATTTTTTATGTTATACGTATTTAATTACAACTTTATAATTTATATAAGTATTTAAATGAAATTTTAATTTCATAAAATTTATTAGTAAGGTAATATTTTATAGTCCTATTATTTTAAGAAAATTTTATTAGACCTTATTTAGTTTTTCCATGATTTATATAATTACTAATAATTTTAAAAACATTATTATTTTTATTAGATTGTCATTTTAATAAAAAAAATTAAATTTCACAAATTTAGAATAAAAAATTCTTTAAATAATTTTTAATTTTGAATTCTAATCATTGTAAATTTACGAGAGTGAGTTTTTTATATTTTTCTAAAATACATGAATTTATGGGGAATAGTAAAATATGATAATTTATTCGAAATGTTAAAAACATGAATTGTTTTTTCATTATTGATGTTAGGATGAGATAAGCACCATGAGTTTGAACAATCAGAAACTAAATATAGTATTTATTCGTAATAATGATAATTATTGCTTGTATTTAACAAATATAATAAATAAATGATAAAAATAATGAGAAAACACCCACCTCCTCAACTGTAAATACAACCCTCACTAAATATTCTCCTCACAACTTCCAATCATTAATAATTTTGAAATTCTCAATGAAAATATTCCCAACCCTTCTCCACTTCAAATATATCATGATCTTATAAAAATCCGATAATTTTTACCCTAAGGAGGTTCTCATGGAGGAAGAATTCATGACTTATATTCCACATTCATTAATTTTAATTTATTTTCATGTTCTTTTATTTTCAGAAAAACCCCTAACATCCCCTCATCCAAATGGAATAATAACGCTATTACCATACATATACTATAATTTTATTATGAAAATGGAACTATCCAATATCAAATCATTTATCCCCTCCCTTTTATTCAAATAACTATACAGTTATCCGTGAGATGTTTATTTATTTCCTTCATGGATGAATAATTTTCATTTTACATTATGTCCTTAAAATAGTGTAATAGAACCATTTTGTTGGTTTCAAAATATTTTAGAATCCATTAACGTTCTAGAACTATCATTATTACAAAATAATAATTTATATAACTAAATTTGTTCATTATGATAAAAAATGGAAAAAATTTATCAAAATGATTATCATTAACATTTTATATAATGATTCATAATCATATATAGAAAATAGATAATATATAATAACAATTACACTTATATTTTTTCATTAATAACATATAATTTTAAATTTTGGGAATTATACGTATTCATCATGAACCTCTATACTCATATACACGAAAACTGATCATGAAAACTAAGAAATCAGACACTACTATATGATGAAACGTAACTATATAACTCATCAAAAATTCCATAAATGAACTTAATAAAATTATAATAAATCAACTACATTTATAAAAGGTTTTATAATTATTAATTAATTAATCTAATCAGATTATTTAGAAAATTAATTTTCTGTTCAAAACTGTTTCAGACATAAGATAACAGATCATTTTTGAACCAATATTAATAATTTGGGTTACTCTTTATATTTATTTACACAACTTGAATTATTCTTTTATTTATGTACTTATTATAATTTTTTTTTATATTTTCCAAAATATTTTATCAGTTTCATATCATACTTCTTTTATGGTGAAATACATATTTTGAAAAGGTTCCTTTCTCAATTCTTCCTCATAAGAAAGCCTGATTAAAGGGAAACTCCCAATTTCATACCCATCTTCATGTGCACCCCATAATATATTTTAATCCAAAATTATTTTTTCTAAAATAACTTATTTCACCATGAAAATCTATAATTTTTTATCTCTGGTTTTATATAAACAATTATTCCATTACTATTTTTATGATTCATGAATGTTTACCCAAAAACAATACTAAAAAGTTTTATTTCTAAAGATTATTATGAAAAATTTTCACATCAGTTTGACATCAAATATCATGAACTATGATGATATTCCATTGTGAATTTACATGTATAATTATAATCCATCATATTATGTAAACCATTATGATATTCCCTTTTTATATGCCTTTTGACATTATGATGATATACAATTCATTCAATGGGTAACCCTTATATTTATTTTTATTTTCATATGTATGATTTTTTTTTGTGGAAAAAATATTCCTGAACATTTTATGATGCTTTCACCCAAATTTTTATATAAACAATTGTTTAATGTATAGTCTCATGAGATGTTATAAGTAACAGTTTTGGTGGTTATCCTTTGTCTGTGCACCTTGTGCAACGATCTTAGTGGGTTTTGATGAATCATGCTCCATGTAGAAAGAGTCTTGACTCATGATTAAGTGATGTGGTATGTTTTCTCCACATTTTTATTAACCCATGTTTATATTATCCAAATTATACCTTTTTTTCATCCATATTTTTATTCATATTCCGTGTTTAGTTATTTCATCATGTTATGCTACTTAACCCATGTGTTATTCTTTATTCAAATGTATATTCCCTTTTTGGGTCTTTTACCTCATACATTTTTTCATATATTCTACAGGGGTATCCTATGAAGATGTATGGGATCAATTGATGTCAATATATCTTTATTATAATTAAATTAATGATGTTTTATTTTGTTTTATTGTGGTTTAATTATGAATCTTCTCTTATAAAATATGTATACTTTAGGATCCTTAGTTTGTATTTAGTGGTTATCAATGCTTAAAATAATTTCATAATATGTGAAAAGGATAGGGTCACTATATTTGGTTTCTGATGAAGGTCTACTTATTTTTGGAGTTTGGGAATATGGAACTTCATTAATAACCATAGTGAGAAAACAAAGTATGGGAAAATATTGCTAAATTTGTGTAAGAATAAAGTAACTGGTTTTTCAAGAAAATACATCCTTATCATGATAATAAATTGTTTATGGTTTTGTAATATTTGTACCTAGATATAATGACCCTTACATGGTGCTTCATGCCTCACTCATGGTAACATTGTACACAAAAAGGATCCTAACTATTCACATGGTTTGACACACCCGGGGGATATTCCTTAATAAATTCATACTCTCATTAGAAAATATTATTAAAGGAATGCATAAATTTCATAATATAATATGTTAGGAAACATATCACTGATAAAATAGATTGAAACCTAGGTAATCAGAAGTAAAGAGATACATTTCATTTACATGTTTATCCTTGTAAGTTTAAAGATTAATTTTATTATATATAATAGTTATTTATTCAAGATCTATAATTGTACTTTTCTTTTCTAATTTAATTAATCATAAAATAACTACTCATTCCAAATATTATTGTGGAAGAAACAATGATGATTCACATAATGATATGACAAATATGATGGGAATGGGTACTAGAAACATCATGATGGTACTTTCTAAATTGTATAACGTTTCAAATAATAACATTAATAATGTGGAAATCCCTCCATATCCTAAGAGACATAAAGTTGTGGTCAAATAATTTATATGGAAAAGTCCCCCATTTTTAATGTATCTTCTAATTTCCTTCTCAATGAGCAGAGAACTAAGTCCACTGAAAAGATATTTATTTCCTTCAGTTCTCAGAAGATGATAATGTTCAACTTGAGATCTATTGGTTTGAATAGTAACATGATGAATTGTTGAAAATGAAAAAAAACTAAATTCCATGGAGGAAATTTATTCCATGTTTCGGGATAAATTCATGAAAAAAAATTCAATATATATTTTCCCTGATCCCTCTACCTCAAGTTGGAAAGACAATTCATCGATTGTAATCAGAAGGTATATGAGTCTACCA
The DNA here is from genome assembly GCA_963277665.1 of Viscum album. Lineage (NCBI taxonomy): Eukaryota > Viridiplantae > Streptophyta > Magnoliopsida > Santalales > Viscaceae > Viscum > Viscum album. The sequence goes on along the minus strand of OY728126.1, from coordinate 2,095,048,356 downwards.
GGGCGTATAAATAAAACATTACAATGATTTGAGGATAAAACTCCAAATTTATCATGAACACTGAAACCAAGTTGGATAAAATCTTTAGAATAATTAAGATGAGTCTATGAAAAGAATTATCAATTTGAGACATTATATATTTGAAGATATTTTTTGTTGTGGCCTTAAGGATGAAATGGAGATCTATGACTCTTAGTGGTCTCATGGAACTAGTGAAAAAGAGAAAAATTGAGAAGATTATTTTTTTATTAGTAGATAAATCCCATAAAGGAATTAAACCCCCAACATCCCACGTGTCAAAAAATTTAGACGAATTATCCAATGAAATGTCCAAAGGGAACCAAGAAATGTTTCAAATGTGTAATAATTGGGCATCTGAATAATAATTTGTGAAGGGATATTATTTTTCGTAGTAATGTAAATGAATAATTTAAGGCATAGATAATAACACGTTCAATATTCAATCACTTATACTTATGTGGAGCCCAGAAATGATGGGGTGACAAGTTCAAAGATTAATCATTCATGAATAGAAAATGTACTATTTGATCATAGTTATACACATTCATTCATATCATGTATGTTTTGTAGAACTATTCAAACACCACCTATAAAATTTGGAAGATGAAATGTCTGTGATAATAAAAAATTGAATCATTATTTCATCCAATGTCTATAACATCACTCCAGTGAATTTGTTTGGACATATCCACATATAAAATCCTATTACAATTATTTTGGTAGAGTTTTATTCAATTTTGGGCATGGGTTTTTTATCTTTATACATAACCAACATGAACTTCTGGGAAGGGGAAAATGATCTTCACATCCTAAAGAATCCTGTCATTCAATACAAGTGTATAGAGGAGAATAAATCCCCTTCAGAATCATTGTATCAAGTGTAGATATTAATACCTTATGATGAATTTAATGTTTCCAAAAATGAATGAGAAAAAGGAGAGAATCATGCTCGAAGACATTCCCATTGTGAGGGCATACACTGATGTGTTCCCCAAATAGTTTTATGATCATCCTCTTCATTGAGAGGATGAATTCTAAATTGAAATTATTCATGGATCTATGCCTATATGAAATAAAAAAAATATAATGTCTACCATTGAGATAGATGAACTAAAGTTGTAATTATATGAGAATATACACAAAAGTTTTATATGCCCTAGTGCTTCATAGTGGGGTGATGCGATCATATTTCGTAATAAGAAGGATAGATCAATAAACCTCTATATTGATTATTATGTATACAATAAAATCATAATAAAGACAATGTAACCCCTTACACGATTAGATTAATTGTTCAATCAACTTCATTAGGCCTGCTATTTCTCTACGGTGGATATTTGGTCGAGATATCACCAATTAAAGTTGAAGGAGAAGATATAATCATGACTGCATTTCAAATGAGGTATAGAAATTATATATTTATAGTGATTCCCTTCAAACACACTAATCATATTAAAATTTTAATGGATTTACTGAATAGAATCTTTAGATAATAACTCAACTAATGTTTTATCAATTTTATTGATGAGATTATAATATACTCCAAGAGAAAGGATGATCATGAGGATAATTTCAATACTACACTGAAGGCATGTCGAATGGAGAATCATTATGCTATGTATAGTAAATGTGAGTTCTAGAAAAGGGATCTATCACTCATCGGAAATTATACCAGTAGAAATAGAATATTTTTGGAAGCTTTTAATAGAAATGAAACTAAATATGGGCCCAAGAAAAAATTTGTAATGGATATTCTATGATTCATTTCTATAGTATGGTATCATCAATGACTTGTGAATAGATTTTCATGATTTTCAAAACCATTAACCATATGACATTGAAATGAATAACATTTTTCTAGACCAGTTAACATGATTATTACATCAATGGGATGAATATTAGGCTTATCACTACAATAGTAATCACACTTCTGAAAAGTGTGTAACTCTTTGTAGTCTAAAATGATTCCTCAAAAAGGGATTAGGATGTGTAATAATGATAAATGATAAATTGATATACTAATCTTCAAGTAAGTTGATAATCCTTGATCAAAACTATCATAAGAATGATCTGGAGTTAGAAATGGTGATCTTGGTATTGAAAATGTAGTGGCATTATCTCTCTGGGGAGAAGTGTGGGATATCTACATATGAAAAGAGTCTAAAATATATATTGACACTGAAGGATATAAATATGTACCAACAATTATGGATATATATAATCATGTATTATTACATTAAAATCATTTAACATCCTAGAAATACAAAAAAGGTGATATATATTCTAAGTTTAATGAATCATGCATCTTTTTCTATGATGAGAATTTACATGGATCCAAACTTCATACGTTTTTATTGGATGGGCATGGGAATTTTTAAATAAGTAACATTATCAATCATTTCTCATTTGATTTCTGAACCATCCTTTAAAGGTCAAATAAAGGATTATCAAAGGAATGATATAGAAATTCAACAGAATGTAGATGATGAGAATGGGGAAATACTCTGAAATTAAAATAGATGAGTATTTAGTAGTAATATTTGGGTAACTACTATGTGTACAATCTGATCTAGTGATATTGAAGAATATTTTGAATGATTCATATAGCTCATCCTTCTCTATAATTCCAAGGAGAAAAATGATTTATAATGAACAATATGTAAAATATAGTTGGGGAAATATAAATAAAGTTATAACGGAATATGCATAAAAGTTCTTGGTGTGTTAGTAACTGAAGGATTAAAGTCAATAATCTAAGGGGATGATGCAACCACTACCCATACCAACATTGATGTGGGAGAATATTACCACAAACATTCTCACTCTATATTTTAATAAATCTAGATGAAAAAATGATTTATGGGTTATTGTGGATCATCTTACAAATATATCATATTTTCTCCAAATTCAAGAGGACTTCTCACTAGATCAAAAATCATGGATATACATCAAATAAGTGGTAAGGATTCATCGAGTGCCTCTATAAATTCTCTCTGATAGAGATATGTGATTCAACTATATGTTATGGAATGTCCCCAACATGATCTATGGACTAAGATGAACTTTTTTAGAATATATTGTCCTCAAATTGATGACCAATCTGATCGGACTATTCAGGAATATGAAGAAATGTTGAGAAAATGTTCTATTCACATCAAAGGTGGATGGGACCAATATTTTCCACTGGAATAATTATACTACAATAATTGTTTCCACATAAGAGTCCATATTTATCTATATGAAGACTATTATGGGTAAATTTGTTGAACACCTGTGTTCTAGGATAAAGTCATTGAACGTAATTAGCTAGGACCAGAAATGGTATAAGAAAAAGAGGAAATGTTGAAATCCATTCCACAACACATCCAGGCATCCCAATGTCGACAGAAGACCATTGTAGGAAATCATCGATGAAATCTTGAGTATGGTTGGAGGGACAATATTCCTCTACATATTTACATGGAATAAGATCATGATATTTTGGATGAAATAAAGGCTAAGTCATAGGTATATTGGTCCCTCATAGATCCTTGATCTTGTCAGAGAAATGAACTTTCAACTTGCACTACAACATACCATGTATGAAGTATGTGATGTATTCAATTTGTCACCCATGATGAAGTACATACCAAATCCCTCATATATACTGAATTCAGGGGTGGTACTATTGGAAAATGATCTCTTTTACAACGAACATTTGGTAAAGATATTAGATCATATAGATAATTTTCTACACAAATAGACTAATAACATAGTCAATGTACTATGGTGGAACTATATGTACCAATAGGAAACATGGAAACCATAGAATGAAATGATGGATAAAAACCCTCACCTATTTCCCCATAGTATGTAAACCAAAATTTCATGGGTGAAAATTCATAAGGGGGATGATTCTATCATACCAAAATTTTATCAATGGTAATCCCTTTCTGATAATTATGTCATATAGTATAATCAGTGAAAATTACATTAAGAACAAAATATAAACATTATAAATTATTAATGAATGAAATAAGTGGTATTGACAAAGTTAAAAAACCTACACCGATGAAACATTTACCTAAAATTAGGAAAAGGAATATGATCCTTATGAATAGTAAACTAGTAAATGAATATTAACCTCACTTATGAATGAATAAATAAATCATAGGCTATAAAAATATGATATTTTATGAGAAGTATTTTTTTATGTCTTATGTTGTATGGAACATCAATGAAATCTTTCACGGCACACAACACTAGCTTGGCTTGCGTTCCACGCAATCGCGACCTTCCTCAATAGCGTGTGTAGTACGCAATACCAAGATACACTAAACAATGTTATATTAATATAATATTATAAACTAGTCGTTATGAATAGTATTAACTGAATTATAAATTTTATAACATTATTTTTCATTTTACATATTTTCTAGAACATGTTATGAGAACAAAATATATTTTTTAGGTAAAATAATTATTTTAAAAAAAATAGAGTTTTGCCGCCTTTTGATGGCGCACCCACATTAAATATAGTTTTTGAAGATTTTATAAGTTCAATTTGAAAAAAATATAACTTTTCCTTAGAATCAGGATATAAAAATTTTCGCTGGATAAATTTTTCATATTATTCTGAAAACATTCATATTTTAATGAACAGTAAAAACATGCTATATTTTAATTAAAAACATCTTTTTTCATCGCAATGATTTATATGGTTAAATTATAATATTTTATGGATTTAATGTATAAATAGAATATATTTTTACCATTTAATATAATTTATGTCATTAGAATTAATTTTACATTGAATTCATAGGTAAAAACATTTCAATCTTTGGCAATGTTTTAACTTTTTAAAACCTGTTTGCTTAACAACGAGATTAATATTAAATTAACTACTTCAACTTCTGTGTTTTGAATTTTGAAAAATGGATTCCATATTTGGATTCAGTGGGTCCAAATTATGTTAATAGGTTACTTTTATTTTTTTTGACATTATTAATAGTAACTACGGTAATTTTTTTTTTCTGCGGTTAAAGTTGAATAGGGTAATTCAAGGTCAAAAAAATATTATAATAATTCAAAATTACCTTGAAACTTGTCCTAAACTTATTGTATGAGTATTGGCCGACCATGGGCATCCTAGGGTCTATTTTGGGACTCTATTGATCCACTTGGTAGTGATAATGACAATTTGGATTAATTAATATAATGTAAAGATAAAATTGACAATAACAAAAATAATTTAGTAATTAATTTTTATAAGGGGTTATATAAATTTTATTTTAAACTATAAATATTCGTTGGAAATCTAAAAATATTTCCTAAATGATGATAGTTTTTTTATGATTTTTAGACATCAAATAAATTAAATTATTTTTGACACATTAATGATGCAGTATTTACCTCATTAATAAATGATTTAAATAAATAATATTATAATGACTAAAATATTTTCCAAAACATGTACAATTCAGATTGGATGATTTTATTTCTATAATGATTCATCTTATCTTCATCTTTAATGATTTTGGGACCTTTTAAAACCTAATATAAGTTCATAATAAAATAATATTTTCACACATTCCAAAGGGGCCCCTCTCCTCCCTTATAAAAGGGCACCTCCTCCCTCACCTCCTTAAACAACTTTGATCCATCAATATCATCCAAACCCTGCAAATATATATTCTCCACTTCCCAAGAAACATCCTATAGGTCGTGGTATACTTCAAAGACCAATCTTAGTTCCCTAAGAGGTGGTTTCAAAGAGGCGTGTTGAAGAAGAGGTAATATCTGTTACCAATTCTTTCAAATTTTTTCATCTTCTACTTCTTCTTATTTAGTTGTTTCATTATGAAGTAATAAAATCAATATAACTAATATATTTCATTGTTATTATAAATATGAATCAACCTTATTTCACCTTCTATCCATCCTACGGAAGACGAAATCACCGCGCGTGCGTACGTACGGAATACTGTTTCCACGCTGTGGTGTAATCTGTTTTCCACCACCACCTTATTTGGATGGGTATAATTATGTAAAGAATAACTATATCTGATTATTGTAAAGCGATATTGATTATTAAATAGTATACATACACTTCAATAAAATTCCATGATCATTGGAATGATATCTTCAGTCGTGCGTATGTACGGCCTACCGTCTCCACGATGTGATGCGACTCATTCTACAAGATCTTAATTGCATAATGATTATATAAATGAATTGTATGACTAAATATGATATATATTACACTAATATCATTCTGGAAATGAAGTATATATAACCTAGAAAGTAGAATAATAATTTATTCAACAAAAAACGCATAAGAACAAAAAAAGCAATAAACACCCGAATAACAAGTAACAATGAAATATTACTAATAAGAACCTAAGAATATGACCATATATGATATCATAACAATGATATAGATTCTAGAATAAGTCAATAACATTATTTAAATAATTATAAATGAGTTTCGGACATGTACGAAGAAAATCGGACCTATGGTAAGGGAAAATATCGCAATCTCAATTTTTATCCGCGATTGTTTATACTTCAGAAATTACGGGGGAATATTTATCATACACATCCATGTTCCCTAAATATGTAATATTATTTCCATCCACCTATAATTTTTTAAATCCAATATTACTCATTTGTGTGTTATAGTAAAATATATGAAATAATCTATTGTCATTTTTCGTACAAGGTACTGTTTGACTTTTCCGGCCAAAGTACGAGAAGAATGTTATTTTACTTATATGGCATGAATGGATTTTATGATTTCATAGAACATTATTTCCATGAAGCTTCTTGTACAAGTTTTTAAGTTTATTTTTAATCAACTTCTTTTAGTTTAATATTTTATGAGAAGTTAAGAAAGAAAAAAATGTTGTTGAAGTAGAGAGGATATTTTCCTCAAGAATGGAGTTCAAGTGTTTTATCAAAATTATTTTCCATATAATATAATGTGGGGTTCTGTTTCTATCCCTATTTTTAAATTTATTTTATTATGTTATGATGGAATTATTTTTATTATTTCCTTTTATCTTATATGGATTATGTTATGATGGCATGACGTTTAAGAAACCCATTTTTATTACATGGGTTATGCTATGATGTATGATTTATGATTTTGTGGTACACATAAGAATGGGTAAATTATGAGATGGGTGTGACCTATATCTCCCTCCAATGCCTTGGGTAAAGAGTTATATCTCATGAGATAGACATGGCTGGAACAACAAGTTAAACCAGTTCAGTGATACAGGATTGGAACGAGGAGAAAACTTGGTTCCGTAATGGACTTTGTCTGCTATGATAGTCTTGGAAATGAGCCTTAACTAATATTAAATGATTTTATTTGATTATTTGTGTACGCCACAAAGTATCATGTTTTATGTTTTGATTATTTGGGATTACATTTCACCACTATGATTTATCCCATGTTATGATATTATGATCTCTTTTGCAGGTTAATATATTCAAAATGTTATGATCATAGGAATACGATATGATTGATACTTATTTTGTTTACCCTTAATGAGCATTTCAGCTCACCCTCTTGTATGTTTTTTTCCCTAGGTCTAGATGAAGGGTATTATGTTCAATATTCCAAAATGGGACTCTAAATATGATGAAATAAATGGGAGACAATGTGGATGATTTATAAACCAGTTGTTCATGTTTCCCAGATTCTAAAGACACTATACCTATACGGTCCTTTCATGGATTTGTAATATATTGTAATAAGTATGCTTAAATTTTTGAAGTAATGACCATGTATGTAATGTATGGGTCGTTATAGTTGGTATCAGAGAAAAGGTATAGTCAACCTTTGGAAACTAGGATGTGAAAGCCTTAGTAAGAACCCTACGGATAAGTCTAAGCATAGAACATAATCTTTGTGTTTTATAAATGGCAATGAATAACCTATAATAAGACCATAAGTGAAAAATTTTATTCTTGATTATGTGGTTTTCCTATTATGATTATTATTTCTAACACTATGATTATTGGTTTTAGTCAATGGCTAGAACCCGAAGGAACCATGTTAATGCTGAATGTGACGTGAAATGAAATGATTTTCCCCCTGAGAAACCAAACGTTATGGGAGATGGAATGTGAAATCTTATATCCATGCTCACACAAATTTCTATAGCTATGAACCATGCAGGACTTCTAAATGATCAAAGGAAGGAGAAACATTCTGTTGAATCCATCATGAGGCAGCGTCCACCTTCATTTAGCGGCTCTTCTGATCCATTAGTGGTTGAACAATGGATTAGTACCACTGAAAAGATATTTTCAGTTCTAAAATGTTCAGAACATGAAAAAATCATCTTAGCAGTGTATCGTTTGGAAGGTGATGCTGATCACTAGTGGAATCTTATCAAGAATATGAGGCAAAGAGATGAAATTGAGTTCATGTAATGGGACAAGTTCAAGAACTTATATTTCAATAAGTACATCCCTCCTATTCTTCGAAAAAAGATGGAGAAGAATTTTCTTCAACTGAAGCAAAAGGATGGCGAATCTGTTGGTACCTACGAAGAAAATTTTACAAGACTTGCAAGGTATGCTTCCGGAATTATTATCCAACCTGAGAGTAAAATAGATCAATTCTCTAGTGTCTTAAAACCATGTCTTTTAAGGGCATTATCCTTATGGGACTTCAATAGCTACGAGGAAATTGTTCGATGTGCTCTCAAGGTTGAGATGGATATTGGAGTAACCCATTAGTCATATGGGTTTGATAAGAATAGTAAAATGGAATTCAAAGGAAAATATAAGGGCCACACTATAAAGAATATGAGTTTTCCTTTATTCTCAAATTTTGGAAAGAAACATTGAGGAAATTTTCTTAAAGGGACAAGTAAATGTTTTAATTGTGGAAAAGAAGGTCATCGGGCAGTTGAATGTTTAAATAATTGGAAGAAGATTTATAATGATGTTAACAAAGAAAGGGATACACAAAATGAACCTCCTACACTTCAATGTTTCAAGTGCAAGGAGATGGGGCATTATGCCAATCAATTCCCAAATCCAAGGGTTGTTGATGATGATCGACATCAACAAACTGTTAAGTCTAAAGACAAAGGAAAGGCACATGAAAGTACTATCGACGATGTGGAGTACGATAACGAAGTGGTGAAAGGTACACATACCATACACTCTAAAGTAGAAAATGTTTTATTTGATTCTGGATCCATCAAATCTTTTATTTCTGAAGAATTTTCTAAGGGTATCATCATCTTACCTCAAAAATTAGATGTTGAGTTAGATGTGACAACCCCTAATGGCACAACAGTCACATCAGAAGATTACAATTTTTCACCGATTGAAGTTTTTGGGAATGTGATTCGTGCAAATCTGTTGATCCTTCCTATAGTGGAATTTAATGTGATTCTTGGTATGGATTGGCTTTCTTTATATGGAGATCATATCAATTTCCAAATAAGGGAAGTCACATTTCATATTCCAGATCAATCTATGATCATCTATCGATGCAAGGATGAACATAAACTTCCAATGGAAATTTATTCCATCTTATAGGTCATGATTCCACTAAATGAATGCTATTTATCTCAAATGGTTGGTGAGAAACTCACGATTAAGAATATACCCATTGTACGAGAGTTTGATGATGTCTTTCTAGAGGAATTTATTGGTCTTCCACCAAATCATGAAGTTGATTTTTCAATAGAACTCGTACCGGGTGCATTACCTAATTCAAAGACACCTTATATAATGGCCCCAATTTAGTTGTAGGAATTGAAGAAGAAACTCCAAGAGAATCTTGATAAGGGATTCATATGATCTAGTGCGTCACCTTGGGGAGTACCTATTCTGTTTGTTTAGAAGAAAGATGGATCAATGAGACTATGCATTGATTATCGAGAACATCACAAGATCACTATCAAGAACAAATATCCTCTCCCATGAATTGATGACTTATTTGACCAACTACGCGGAGCTCAAAACTTTTACAAGATTGATCTTTGTTCAGGGTATCATTAATTAAGGGTCAAAAGGGAGGATATACCAAAGAAAGCTTTCCGTACAAGGTTTGGACACTATGAATTTATAGTGATTCCATTTGGTCTTATTAATGCCCCTGTTATCTTCATGGATCTAATGAATAGAGTCATTAGAGACTATCTTGATCAGTTTGTGGTAGTCTTTATAACTGATATTCTTGTCTATTCAATGAGCAAGGAATAACATAAATATCACTTGAGAATTTTATTTAAGACCCTGATAAAGGAGAAGCTTTATGCCAAATTTACCAAGTGTAAATTTTGGCTGCCAAAAGATTCATTTTTTGGTCACATAATTTCAATAGAGGGGATATATGTGGATCCAGCAGAAATGGAAGTTATCAAAAGATGGTCAAGACCAACAAAAGTCACTATGATCTGATGATTTCTTGGTTTGGCAGGATAATATCGATGTTTTGTGAAATATTTTTCATGATTATATAATCCACTCACCAGGTTGACTCGAAAAAGAGTGAAGTTCATCTGGACGGAGGAGTGCGAGGAGAATTTCAAGGAGTTGAAAAGAAGGTTATCTAGTGCGCCTGTTCTCACACTACCTTGTAGTGGAGAACATTTTGTGATCTACAGTGATGCATCCAAGAAGGGTTTGGGGTGTGTTCTCATGCAAAATGATATGGTGATAGCTTATGCCTCACGATAGTTGAAAATCCATGAGAAAAATTACCCATCTCATGATTTGGAGTTACCTGTTGTAATCTTTACATTAATGATTTGGAGGCATTATCTTAATGTTGTACTGTGTGATATTTATAATGAACATAAAATTTTAAAGTATATACTCACACAAAAGGAGATGAATATGCATCAAAGTAGATGGTTGGAGTTGATTACGGATTGCGATTGTTCAATTCATTACCACCCTGGAAAAGAAAACAAGGTTGATGACACAATAAGTTGACAAGACCATGCTAGCTTATCAATGATGAGGATCACAAAAGATCCAATATTTATTGATTTAAAAAGGATGGATCTTGGAATTATAATGGAAGGGGAAAAGTATTATCTTTCTCAAATGAATGTTCAACCATATATACATGTGAGAAATGTTCCTAAATTCAACCGTGATTGTGAAGGGATAATAAGGTTCAGGAATCGGGTTTGTGTTCCACCCATCACAGAATTAAAGAAGGTTCTACTAGATGAGGCTCATAGTTCATCATTCTTAATTCATCCTGGAAGCACGAAGATGTATAGGGACCTGAAAGAGTACTTCTGGTGGGATGGAATAAAAAGAGATGTTGCTGAATATGTGTCTCGATGCTTGGTTTGTCAGCAAGTTAAAGTTTAGAGACAAAAGTATAAGGGGATGTTACAACCATTACCCATACCTGAATGGAAATGGGAAAACATCCCTATGGACTTTGTCACTAGACTTCCTAAAACATCCAAAGGCAATAATGTTGTTTGGGTCAATGTTGATTGCCTTATGAAGTCATCACACTTCATTGATATTAGAGAACATTACTCTCTAGATCAGCTTTCCAGGATATATGTAAAGGAAGTGTTAAGATTACATGATGTACCACATTAGATTATATCTGATCGGGATCTGAGGTTTACCTCAAAGTTCTAGAAAAGTCTTCAGCATACTCTAGATACAGAGTTGAGTTTCAGCACTGCTTATCATCATCAGACAGACGGTCAGTCTGAAAAAACAATTCATACTCTAGAAGACATGTTGAGATCATGATCTATGGATTTCAATGGTGGTTGGGATCAACACCTATCATTAGTGGAATTTTCTTATAAAAATAGCTTTCACACCAACATTCAGATGGCTCCTTATGAAGCTCTCTATGGAATGAAATTCCGAACTCCAAATTGTTGGGATGATGTTGGGGAAAGAAATCCATTAGGACCTGATCTTGTTGATGAGATGGCAGAAAAAGTCAGATATATTCAACAACACATAAGAGTAGCTCACAGTCAACAAAAAATTTATGCCGACAACCGAAGAAAAGACTTTGAGTTTGAAGTTGGTGATAAAGTGTTCTTAATAATATCTCCTTGGAAGAAATTAATGAGATTTGGAAAGAAGGGAAAGTTGAGCCCTAGTTATATAGGTCCTTTTGAAATACATGATCGTGTTGGGAAGGTAGCTTATAGATTAGCCCCTCCACCAAATATCTCTCAAGTTCATGATGTGTTCCATGTATCTCTCCTAAGAAAGTACATACCTGATCCTTCACATGTACTAAGCTCAGAAGTTGTACCGCTGGAGCATGATCTTTATTTTGAGGAATAACCGATAGAGATTATGGATTGTAGTGAAAAAGTTCTACGGAACAAGACCACTCGTTTGGTTAATTTTTTATGGAGGAACCACCAATTAGAAGAAGCTACATGGGAGCTTGAGGATATGATGATGGAGAGGTATCCTCATCAATTTGTTAGGAAGTGACGAATTTCGAGGGAGAAATTCATTTTAAGGGGGATAGAATGTAACACCCTGATATTTTATGAGAATTATTATTTTTTCTTATGTTGTATGAAACATCAAAGGAATATTTCATGGCACACAACAATAGCTTGGCTTGCGTTACACGCAACCGCGACCTTCCTTGATAGCGTGTGTAGTACGCAATACCGAGTTCCACTAAACAATGATATATTAATATAATATTATAAAGTTTCCATTATGAATAGTATTAACTGAATTTTTAATTTTATAAAATTATTTTTCATCTTACATATTTTCAAGAACATGTTATGTGAACAAAATAAACTTTTCGGGTAAAATTAGTATTTTTTAAAAAATGCAGTTTTGCCGCCTTTTGATGGCACAACCACATTAAATATAGTTTTTGACAAGTTTATAAGTTCAATTTGACAAAATATAATTTTTCTTTAGAATTAGGATATAAAAATTTACTTCAGATTAATTTTTCATATTATTCTAAAAACTTTCATATTTTAATGAATAGTAAACACACGCTATATTTTAATTTAAAATAACTTTTTTCATCGAAATGATTAATATGGTTAAATTATAATATTGATTGGTTTTAAAGTAAAAATAGAATATATTTTTACCATTTAATATAATTTATCTCAGTAGCATTAATTTTACATTGAATTCATAGGTAAAAACATTTTAATCTTTGGTAATGTTTTAACTTTTAAAAACTCATTTTCTTAACAACGGGATTAATTTTAAATTAATTATTACAACTTCTATGATTTTAATTTTGAAGAATGGATTCAATATTTGGATTCAGTGGGTCCAAATTATGTTAATAGTTTACTTTTATTTTTTGAGATTAGGAATAGTAACTACGATAATTTTTATTTACTGTGGTTCAAGGTAAATAGCGTAATTCATGGTTAAAAGAATATTAATATAATTAAAAATTACCTTGAAACTTGTCCTGGCCTTATTGGATGAGTAGTGGCAGACAATGGTATTCCTTGGGTCGATCTTGGGACCTCATTGAGCCACTTGGTAGTGATAATGACAATTTGGACTAATTAATTTAATGTAAAGACAAAACTGACCTTAACAAAAATATTTTAGAAATTAATTTTTATAAGGGGTTATATAAATTATATTTTCGACTATAAATATTCAATGTAAAGATAGTAATATTCACTACATGATGATAGTTTTTTATGATTATTAGACATCAAATAAATCAAATTATTTATAACACAATAATGATGCAATATTTACCTCATTAATAAATGATTTAAATAAATAAGATTATAATGATTAAAATATTTTCCAAAATATGTCCAATTCTTATTGGATGATTTTATTTAGACCATTAGTCATCTTATCTTCATCATTAATGATTTTTGGAACTTTTTAAACTGAAGAAAATTTTATAATGAAATAATATTTTCACACTTTCCAAAGGTGCCCCTCTCCTCCCTTATAAAAGGGAACCTCCTCCCTCTCCTCGTCACACCACATTAAAACTTCAAGATAAGCCATCCCCTGCCAATATATATTTTCCACTTTTCTAGAAACATATTAGAGGTCCTGGTTTACTTCAATGTACAATCATAGTGCTCTAAGAGGTGGTTTCAAAGAGGCGTGTCGAAGAAGAGGTAATATCCATTACCAATTCATTAAAATTTATTTATTCTTCTACTTATTCTTCTTTAGATGTTTCATTATGAAGTAATAACATAAGTATCACTCTTATACTGATATGTTATTATAAATATGAAACTACATTGTTTAACCTTCTATCCATCCTATGGTAAATGAAATCACCTCGCGTACGTACATACGGAATACCGTCTCCATGTCGTGGTGTAATCTGTTTTCCACCACCACCTTACTTGGATGGGTATAATGGTGTAAAGAATAATTATATAAGATTATTGTAAATTTATATTGATTATAAAATAGTATAAATACACTTCAATACAATTCCACGATCCTTGGAATGATATCATCACTCATGCGTACGTACGACCTACCGTCTCCATGATGGGATGCGACTCATTCTACAAGATCTTCGTTTCATAACGATTATATAAATGAATTTAATGAATAAATTTGATATATATTACACTAATAACATTCTGTAAATGAGTTATCTATATCCTAAAAATATGAATAATAATTTATTCGACAAAACACGCATACGAATAAAAAAAAGCAATAAACACTTGAATAACAAGTAATAATGAAATATTACTAATAAGAAGCTAAGAATATGACCATTTATGATATCATAATAATGATTAAGATTCTGGAATAAGTCTATAACTTTATTTAAATCATTATACAGGAGATTTAGACACGTACAAAGAAAATTGGACCTAAGGTAAGAGAAAATCTCACAATCTCAATTTTTTTTCTGAGATTGTTTATACTTTAGAATATACTGGGGAATGTTTATCATCCACATTAATGTTACCTCAATATGTTATATTATTTCTATCATCCTAAAATTTTATAAATCCAATACTACTCATTGTTGTGTTGTAGTAAAATATATGAATGGAATCTTTTGTCGTTTTTCGTACAAGGTACTTTTTGACTTTTCTGGCCAAAGTACGAGAAGAATGTTTTTTTACTTATACTTCTTGAATGGATTTTTATTATTTCATAGAACAATATTTCCATGAAGCTTCCTTTTCAAGTTATCATGTTTATTTTTAATCAACTTCTTTTAATTTAATATTTTATGACTAGTTAAGAAAGGAAAAAAAATTTTGATGTAGAAAGGATATTTTCATCACGAATGGAGTTCAAGTGTTTTATCAAAATTATTTTCCTTCTAAGATAATGTGGGGTTCTATTTATATCCCTATTTTTACATTTATTTGATTATGTTATGATGGAATTATTTTTATGATATCCTTTTATCTTATATGGATTATGTTATGATGGAATGACATTTAACAATCCCATTTTTATTACATGGGTTATGCTATGATGTATGATTTATGATTTTGTGGCACACATAAGAATGGTTTCATTATGAGATGGATGGGACCTATATGTCCCTTAAATGCATTGGGTAAACATTTATATCTAATGAGATATACATGGATGGAACAGAAAGATAAACCGGTTCATTGATACAGGACTGGAACGAGGAGTGAACTTGGTTCAGTAATGGACTTTGTCTGCTATGATAGTCTTGGAAACGAGTCTTGACAAATATAACATTATTTTCTATGATTATTTGTGAATGCCACAAAGTATCATGTTTTATGTTATGATAATTAGGGATTACATTTCACCACTATGATTTATCCCATGTTATGATATTATGATCTCTTTTACAGGTTAAGATATTCAAAATGTTATGTTCTTATGAATATGATATGATTGAAATTTATTTTTATTACCCTTACTAATCATTTGAGATCACCCTTTTCTATGTTTTCTTTTCCCCAGGTCTAGTTGAAGGGTATTATGTAGAATATTCCAAAAAGGGACTCTAGATATGTTGAAATAAGTGGGAGACAACGTAGATGATTTATGAACCAGTTGTTTATGTTTCCTAGTCTTTGAAAACACTATACCTATACTGTCCTTTCATGGTTTTGTTATATGATATAATAATTATGCTTAAATTTTTGAATTAATAACCATGTATGAAAAGTATGTGTCGTTATATAGTCTTCTTATATATATGTATGATATTATTGTATAATAGTATAAGTAAATAAATGTAGTTGAAATTATAAATTAGGTGATTTTGTTTTTTTAGTTATAAATATTAAACTATAATTTTATAATTATAATAAGGATTTAGAAGAAAATTTATTTTCATAAAATTTATGCAGAAATTAAAATTTTTTTACTTATGAATTAATGAAAATTTAATTTTACAATTTTACATTTTTCGATGTGTTTTAAAATTAGTTATACTTTTTAAATTTTTATTTTTCAAGTAAACGATTATTTGAATTTAAAATTAAATTCCTAATATTTAGAAAATTATGTTCAAAAAATTTAGTTCATCTTTGTAATCAACACTTTGAGAAATTTTTAGGGTGAATTTGTTCAGATTTTTCTAAAATACTTGAATTTTGGTGAATAGTAAAATGCGATAATTTACAATAAATGATAAATACATCAATATTTGAGTCATTATTAATGTAAGGTTTTGGTAAGAACCATTATTTCTAACTCATTTTCATTATATACTTTATTTATTCATAATAATCAACACTATTTATTCCTTAAGAAAAAATTATAAATTAGTGATTGAAAAATGGAGAAAACACTCATCTCCTAAACTATAAATACCACGCCTCACCACCTCTTCTCCCCACATCTCCCAAGATGTTTGTATTTTCAAAATTCAAGTAAATACTCTTCCAAAAAAACATTTCCATGTCTATAGGAATATGGTCTCATCAAAAGACAAAAAACCATTCCGTAATTCGGTTCTCATGGATCAGAAATTCAAGACATAGATTCCACATTCTTTTATTTTAATTTGTTTTCATGATATATTTTTATTAATATATACTCACCTAACATCATCCAATGACATGATAAATCCATTAACATGAAAATAATTTAATTTTATTAATAAAATGTAATTACCCATAATCAAACCCCTTTCCCTTCTATTTTATTCAAAAAATGAAACCTACATCTATGAGGGGTTGATTTATCACCTTCAAGGATGGAAAGTTTGAATTTTATAATATCTCTCAAAAATATGGTATTAAAAACATAATTATGGTTGAAATATATTTTAAAATTTATTTTTTAACCACTAATATATTTTCTATGTAACGTATATACATAATACTAAATGGTAAAACAGTGTGAGTTCATCATTATCTAAACACCGCTAAAATTAATCTAAACAATTATCATCAACATTTTATCGAATCATTAATAATAATATATATAAAAACATAATATATAAAATGAATTAAACATAATTTTTAATTAATAACTTATAATTTCAAATTGTTATTATTATAAACAGTGTAAATTAACTTCCATAATCATATACAAGTGAACCGGTCCTGAAAAAAATTTAACTCCCAAAAATTATGATATTGAAAACTATAAATGATCAAAAATCCATAAAATAACATAAAAAATTATACTAAAAAATTATATTTATAAGAGGTTCTAGACATATTAATTATGTAATCTAATTTTTTTATTTAGGTTATTAACATCAAGTGCTGAATCATTTCAGAAATATGGTAAGGGATCCTTTCAGAACCTTTAGTTTTTACTTTGTGTTATTATCTCCTAATCATTAACCAAATGTAATTACTATTTATCTTAATATACATATTATTAATTCAGTTTATATGTTCCAACATCGTTTAACCATGTTTTATCAGACCAATATGACTGGTAAATACATGTTTTAGAAAGGTTTTATTCATTATTATTCATGATAAGAAAGCGTAATAAAAGGGAACATTCTAATTTCTTACCCATCATAAAGTACACCACATACTCGGGAGAAAAAACCCCTTTTCCACCCAGTCATCCAACTAAATTTTGAGCACAATCAACTCTAATCCAAACATGTGATATAATGGTTTTGATATTGATTGTGTACCTTACACCAGGTCAATGATGAATTATACCAACCTATCTACAGGAATACTGGGGAAATCATCATGTAAAATATTAGTAAATTCCCAAACACAGGTAGGAAGAACATGAATAATTGAACCATCATTGGGAGAAACTATAATTGCAGAGATCAGTCATTTGAACACTGTAAGGTAAAATTCTATATAGAAAGACCTCATATACAACTCTCCTTGAAATACCATTGATCTCCCATCAGCATCAAAAAATGAGCCATGTTAAAGATAAAAATAACCCTCAACTCAATGAGAAACAATAAAATAGATCCCAATGATAATATAGAACAGATCTATATTGAGATCAAGAAAACATTCAATTTGATCAATATTAGTGATAGAAAACAACTGTGAAGGAGACTAAAACACTATTAATTACTCTTTGCAATTGGAGTCACGAACTCTATACAAACGGACATAAGTTTTATTATATGTATAAGAATATCAATAAAACAACCACATATAAATGAGTTACAAGCACCAGTAACATAAAATGTAGTCTTTATTAAGGATGGAAGAAATATGTTACCTCACACTATTGTCAGTCCTAGATCTACATTTCATTGAAACTAATCAGTTGTGTTAAAGATCCTCACTCCAAAGGTCTATGGTTGAATCCCTGTAGTCATGGAATCATATTTATATTCCACAATATCATTTGGATAATACATTCATTGAACATATTGTGGACTGAAAATAGCCTTAAAAATAGTTTAATATGCCCAGAATATTAAAATATATTAAAAATAATTACATGTTATGGAATTCAATTACATGTTATTCCACTCTTTGTACACTATAAGAATTTAATAGGCACATATATCGTTGAAAAATGAGTTTTTAACAAGTACTAGTGTGGAGAAAAACATCCCCATCTTTTGAGATGATCCCGCAACTGTCTCTTTTTCCCTAGTGCAACACAAAAGCTACCACTATGTGTAAGATAATATGTGTAATATCCAACAATGCAATAGATATTCATATCTTATAACATTTTCCATTTATTCTATCACCACATAAGTCGAATCTTTTGTCATAAATAATAGTGATCTGATATCAAGTCACAAACCATGTTGGTACTTATGAGGATATAGGTGGTCATTATTCCCATTTGAAGTCCAAAATGAACCAACTCAGCCAAACCAATTTGGTTACATTGATACCTCACACTCTCTGTTATAAAATGATTTTTTCTATAGATATATTTATATCATCATTGACTCAAGAAATAACTATTGGATGAATGGAGTCTTGAAATCCGTCCCATCCAAGCCCATATGCTTATCATCCTGTATAATGGAATCACGCCAACTCTTTCGTGTATCCTCATATCTAAATGTTATACCCTTTAGCTTCAAATTTTCATGTGTCTCTAGGAATTCAAGGATCTGACCAATATTTCAATCCAATCATCCACCTCTTGATTTTAATTGATATCATCATAGTATGGTGGGTTCCCATACATGAACTCCTGTGATTGATCCCTTTATATTAAAACTCTTGGATTTACCTCATTAAATGAGTTTTGACCTTGTGGAAAATTTTGAACAACAAAAATGATTTCGTACATGATTTCCTAAATTAAATTCTAATCCATAAAGGGATTCCCTAAAAGTGAATCAGTTTCACATACCTACGGAACACGTAGAACATGCCTCAAAGTCACACTACATCACATCAAAACAAAATAAATGATCAAAAAATATGGTAAAATCATTTCAAAATAGAAATACCATTTGAAAAAATTTATAATAACATCATGAAATTAAAATAGGAGATTCAAATCCCATCATCAAATTCTAAATTATTTAACATTGTGGCAAGATCTGTCCAGACACTCCTCACAACATACCTCTATTTTCATGACAATCCTATATCAAGACTACCATGTACACAAGAGAGGGACTCTTGAGGATAGTAAACCATTGATGACAAATTGTAACAAACTGACCCAATACCCTCTTAAACATGTACCTGACCAGATGCACCACATATGTAATGGTCATTCCGGATTCCCAGGGACTCGAAAGTAGAACTTGGGTATTGAACAAAAAAGGGACTGATTTTTTCCTACATGATGAATGAACCTGTAATATTTATATATATATAAATATAAAAAACATGAAGTAAAATATATGTAATAACTAATAGTGGACAATAGAAACCAATGAAAAACTAGTTTATAACAATATATATCTACAAGTACACCCAATAAAGTCTACAAAAGGGGATCAAGAACTACTCTATCTAATACAGAATAAAAAATATATATCATCTCATCGTCCTGTTACCAATACTATGATGACAAAATCCTTATCACCATTTTGCAACTCATTTATTTTCCATGAATTAAAATTCATTCCAAAGGATTATGAAACACTAAAGGATTTGTGTAGGGTGTGAGATAACATGATCACTAGGTTCCCACCTAGGTGTCCCATATCATGTCTCTTTAAAAAAATTCACTTATTCACATTTCAATTAAAATATAGCAAGATAAGTAATAAGTATTTTTATAAATGCATGGTAAATATTTTCCATCTTTCAATGATTTAAAAAAAATTGTAGGTATATAAATTTCCAGGTCAATGTATGAATATCAATAACTGAAAATATTATAAAGAAAAATTATTGGAAAATCATTCCAAGTAAATCAACATGTCAGGATAGTAGAATACATATACCATACTAAATTACTAGTGGAAAACAAGTCCATTGAACAGTTGAATAAATAGAAAATAAAAACCTCATTATTTAACAATCAAATAATACCAAACTATAATAAACCGACCGTAATACCGTCTCATACTGGTATTTGAACTGATACACCACATACCAGAAGGGAGTACTCAATGAACATGGTTTAGCGACAAGAAAATAGGCATCAATAAACTAATATAGGGAATTATTTCTCCCAATATGAACAAAAAACAAGGCATATATATTAAATGAGATAAATAATGGATGAAAATATATTCTGTACCTGAGAACAGATAGTGGAAACTGGTGAAAAAAATAGTTGAAAATATCTATGTACAAGTCCAACCACAAAGAAAAAAAAACCAGAAAACTAACTACTCATTGAGATATTGTGGTAAATGTTTCACTATCTCACTATCCATATACCAAGACTCATCAAATAAAAACCACATCACCTCACTAATGATCTGTGCCTTTCCTTTCATAAAACGTTATACAATGGTCTATACACTACCAGAGAAGTGTATAGGGTGTGAGCTAACATGCCTAATATGTTCCAACCCAGGTGATCCATAAAAACACTTTATAAAAACAATTCATATATACTCATTTCTTTTAAAACATCGCATGATAACCAATAATGAAATTTTATCAAAATCATGGAAGAAATTTCTATTTTTCAACAATTCCGAAACAAATTCATTTATTACTCTATTATATACAAATAGTGAATATCAAAAAAAAACATTACAATTCCAAATTATAGGTAAACCACAGAAAGGAACTCAATATTTTAAATACAATACTACTCATACAACAGAAAATGAGTATGTCCCAAAATTTCCATAGAAAAAATTCATATAGATCAGAGACACCCCATGAGTGATCCCCCCTCATGTCAAAAATGTCCCTAGAAAATGATGTCTTTGGGTGCATGGATAATTTTAATGAGAGCATCCCCGAATGTAACATGAAATTATTCCCTATTATACATATTCTATCATCATACCCAAGGTTTACCATCTGAAACATTTCATTAACATTTTTATGGATTTGAAAATACTGCTTTTCTATTTACCAAGAACTAGGGAAAAATCACATTACATCAAAATACTATTAAACAAAAAATAAAATCCTGATAATGTTTTTATAAATAAAGTTAAAAAAATAGAATAAATGAAATTCATCCAAACATAGATAGAGATAGAACCTTTTATGACAAATCTTGGGGTTTCAAATTCTGAAAAAGGATCCACTAACAATAAGAATGAAACAACATTAAAGGAGTCCCTAAAACCAATCTAAAAAATATATGATTTTTACAATTAAAAAAAATGGTTGTAGGTGAAGAGGAAACCATACATCTTTCAATAACAAAAAAAAGTTTCATTGAATGAATGAAAATTAATTTCCCCCATAATAAGATTTCATCATGAATATATAAGTGTAATAAACGGAATTGCAACTAATGTCAATAGATTTAATAACACAACTCCATCTAACTAAAAGAATATATTCAATGAAGAAGATAAAAATCATACCCACCAAGAGTCACATAACCCAGTTGATATGGTTATCCAACATCGAATGGATCAATCCAAAAAGAATAGAGACTCCCAAAATCAGTATAGAATCCTTCTAGATTGAGAGAAAAATGAGTTTTGGGAGAATGAATGGAATTATTATTCGCATAGAACCCTAAAAAGTTCTTCTAAATTTATATATCATGTAATACATATATATGTATTTTAATCCATGATGATTGGGTACACTTAAAAACACATCCCCTTTTTACATAAAACTGATGTGGTAGTAATAAATTTCATGTAACAATTACAAGTCATAGAATCCTTCCACACTATCGACACATCTCAAGAAGAGTGTATAGAGAAATAAGTACACATCGTGTAATCACATTATAGAAAATCATATTACACTTCAGATAATAGAAAACTCGAGAACCAAATCACGGATCCTCCAAAATAGGAGAGAGCCCCTCAAATTCCCTTAAAAAATTTATAGCCAGATTACATAAATTAAAATACACATATTCCCCTGAACATTATGAAATATATATTGAATAATTCTCTTCCATATATAGTGTTCTATGATGCATCCAATTAAAGAGGAAAAAATTCATGGAAATGTAAATTACCAGAAAGTGGGTAGTGGAATGTTACACTTAACTAGCTATAGAGTTTTAAGACCCATAGGGGTTGATAGTATTAATGAATACATTTTTATATTTTAAAGAATATACAACACTAGATTCACCCCCACTCATGTGTTTATGTATGATCTAATGGGAATCTAAAAAATAATTCCCTTTGAGTGAACTGAATCTCCTTCTGTCATGGTTATAACTCAATGATATTAATGGGTACATAACAATTTTAATTTTCTAGAATAATTCTTATATAAATTCAACATAAGAATTATTCAGCAAATCAATCATTAAATATTTCCATTAATTCTTCATGGGGATTGATAAAAAATGAAATTGGATTTGATAAATTTTCCGTGAAAATTCCATTGGTGCTTAACTATTAAAACTTTTCCTCTAGTTTGTTTTACAAAATTATGATAATGATTAATTAATAAATTTAGTTTTAATTTGAATATTGAATACAATTTTTTCAATATTTAGAATTATAGTTTTTTTATTGAATGTTTTATCACATGAATAATATTATTTTTATAACTCAATTAATTATAATTCCAAAATAAAATTTCTCAATCAAAAATTTTTAGATTAATATGGGATGTGTTATATTAAAGATAGATTAAATATTTATAAGTCCAAATATTTGATCAAATTGTTAAATTGGTAAATTTAACAGTCGCGTGAAGAAATGATTATAAAGTAGATTATTCTATATTGATAATATGATTATTATTATTTAGTAAAAAAGTAAATATCTAAAGATATAAATATTTGAAATTAATACATCATGTTAATTGAGGATTATATTTTTATAATTATCCATTAAAAAGTTTTCTATTTCATTTTTTTCATGATGGATAATGTTTACTATTTAATGATTATTTAATTATTTAATAATGGGATTAATATATTTAATCTCCATTGAAATATTATTTTGGAAATTGAGGAAGGTGTTCCCTTACATTCCTATGTAGTTCATTCACTGAAAATTATTTATTTTAGAACATATTTTTCTGGTTGGATAAACCACGAAATAAAAATAATTTCATTCTAGGTTACCATCTTCATCCAATGATTCACAATAATTTTGGGATTATTAAATCATCAATAAAGGGAGATAAGTTTTTATAAAAATATGGAGAGATAATTATTATGTGCTAGCCAGAGAGGTGTGAATGGTGACATATTTAAATGAGATATTCATGGTGAGAAAATTAATAAACATGATTTTCTAATTATATGACATTCATTCCTAGGTCACACAACATTTATTTTATAATTTTATATTCCCATATTTTTATTATTTCGACAATGAATATAAAAAATATGTATCATCAAATGTATTTGAAAATCTATTATAGTTGGGAATTTGAAATAAATTAAATACCATATGTTTTTTTACTCTATGTCAAAATTTGTTTAATGTGGGATCGAGTTATTTGGAATGAAATCCATTTGCATGATCATTCTACATGTTATTTAAGAAAAATTATATGTATGAAAATTAATTTAACTTTTGAAATATGGCCTTGTGATTATAGGTTGTACCCTCCTTGTATTCATGTAGTCCTACACACTGTGTACATCACAAAGAAGATGTGTATAACTATGAAGAGTACATGGATTGTATCCATAATATAGATCATCTATTTAGAGTAAAACTACATTCCAAATACATTTTAAGACACATATTTTATGTTTATTTTCAAAATAATGTAAGTGGTAGTGTGTTGTTCTACCTCATCAGCAAAACTATATGCCGTTTATCATACACAGAGATGTCATGTACTAGATAGTTTCCCAAATCAGTAAAATATTATTTCTATAATGTAATATCTTGAAAAAATAGTAGTCTATTATGAGTTATTTTTCATGCCAAACATGATTATGTGAATATATTTATCATATAGGTTGTATATTTTATGATTTTTCAGAATTAATGTTTATTGATTCATATGTATTTCCATGTCTTTGGGTTGATATTTTGAGTGCCTATGGTGTTGGTAACCCTCTTAGAGAATAAATATTCATATATTATAGGAACTACAATAATATATTAGGGTAGGTAAATAACTTATTGGAATAGGTTATGGATGCTCTTCATATTGTTTTTAATACTCTTTCCAGATTCACAAACACAACATAGCATGGGTCCTCTATATGGGTCGATAACCCTCTTTGTTAACATACTCTACAATGACGCATGGGTCCCTCACCACTATTGATGTAGATGGATGATGTGTAAGTGACGTGTGTTACCTAGTTTAGGTAAATTGAGTTTTAATTCTGCCATTATATAACAAATTCCTTTTATGTATTATGAATATGTAGATCTGAGCTATGAAGATTAATAATACATTACTCTGTTATGGTGTAATCCAACTACATAGTTCTAGAGTGATGAAACATGGGTTATGAGGCATAAGATTGATTGTATTATATAGAATATAATAATTTGAAGGATTTATTCATCACACAAGATATGTGTGTTTGAACTAAAATGGTTTGAGGATTCTTATTATAAAACTTTCTCACTAACTAGTTGAACATGTAACTGGTAAATAGAGTTGATAAACTCTAGATCGTATCCTATAATATGAATTCAATGATATATTTATGAAAATATTATTCATAAAACAAGGCTGATTTACAAATATAGGATACTTCCCTATATTGCTCGTCTACTTTTTTGTAAATTATATCTTCATATTTCATTTTGTGGTTACACTCTTATATGGGGGGGGGGGGTTTAACTCCATGTACAGTTATTAATTTTTTTAATTTCAAACCATATAACTATTTATATTTAAAAAATCCTCTAAATGAACCCCATTATCAAATGTGTTTTATTTTTGTTGACAATGTATAATATATATATGCTCATCCTAATCCTATATCTAGTTTTATTTAGGTAGCGATGAAATGTGGTGATGCAAGGTAGTACTTGGCAGTCGATTATCATATTGTATGACCATTTATAAGATTTCCAAAAACATTGTGGGACATTGTTATATTTTTAATGATTTCCATCTATACAGATACTATTTTTCAGTTGTTTCCATCCATTTCATAGTTTATCACTATCATTTGTATTGATCATCTATTAATTTTACATATGGGGAATTGATTTGTATTGTCAATATTCAAGCACAATTAATTATAATGTTCTATTTTTCACATATATTGAATATATATTTTCAATATAATTACTGTTAAATGTTTCATACTTCATATTTATTTATACTTCAAATGGAATTATATATATTATAATTCTTTCATGGTGCTATTTTAGAACCACATTCCTATTGGATATGAGTCTGTGTTAAACAATTAGCTTACTGATGGTTTAGATGGAGTTCAAGATGGATGATTCAAGTGTGAATTGTTTTACAGTTGTTCATGTAATAGAGACTAAATCTTGAGTTATAAATATATAATGGTATATTGTTTTAAAAAAATTAAATATTATTTATAGTGTTTTACGTCAAATATGATACCTATGTGCCCATTGTGGGTGTAGTTGTAAATGCATCAATTTTCAATGACACTAATAATCTGTTGATTGACTTGAAACACAAATTAATAAAAAATAGGGTATGTTGGGGAAGACCATGTATCACATGGTGGAAAATATGATTATTATTTTACTAAATTTAATTTATAACCCCAATTATATTTTACCATTTTGGGATTAAACTCTTGAATAATGGTTTCTGCCTGCATATAACCACCTCTCATGTAGAAGAATGGTTATGAAAACATGTATTACTATTTGAGATTCACACCATTTATCATGTTAGTTTTTCATTTTTTTTTTCTAGTTCTTGATTGAAATATATAACTTTTCTTGAGCTAAAGTGCATTCCCTTGCCATTATTCAGAATCTACTCTTAATTGTATAACATAGGGTAGTTTCCAATAAGTAAGATGAGACTTTACATTTTCAGTATGTGCAGTGGGAGTTTAATTAGTAATGGTTCGTAGAGTCCAAAATGTCCTTAATAATATTATATAAGTTAGTTAGTGGGATTTGTAGACTCATGACATATATTTAGTTATGACACTTATTTACAAGACATAGATTATTCTCTATGTTCATTTATGGTATAAGGATAAGATAGTGGAAGATATTTATCCCAATAAGATCTCTCTACCATGTTTAGTATTTTAACACTTTTTTAACATATAGAATAGTATAGTTATCTAATTATGATTTATTTTTAGGATATTTTAATACGTTCACATGGTTTCTAAACTATTTTTATTAACACATTCAGGATCATTGAATAGATGAGGTAATCCCTATACATGATTCATAGTTGTTTCATTGAACATTCTAGTTTTAGTGTATATTTTATAGAAAATATTTTCTCTAGACATATGATATTAAACATCTCCACCAAAGCTTAAATCCTGTAGTGATCAATTGATGTTGATATCTTATTAGTAGAAAAAAACTAGTTTTTACTTGATCTATGTTCTCCCTAGAGATATCTATTATTATTTCAGTGATGCAATTTTATACTAATAGTAGTTATCACGACCCATCCTCGGGGACCATGCCATGACTACCCCATTCCCGCCTTCCATATGCCAGGGGCTGGCAACTAGCACCAAAGGTGTAAATCCCAATAAAAGTGAAGGCGTTACCTTTATAAAAGTAAACAAACACAACAGAGTACACAAATGAAGTTAGCACTAAGAAAAATGAGTACAAAATTAAGTGATGGACATTAAATGGGCTAGTATACAAACCTAACTGAATGTAAAATACAACTAAAGTAATTTAAAACATCAACCACTGAGTCGCCCTCCGGGAATCCCACCTGAAAGGTGGGTAAAGATGGCCTCCTCAGCACCTTCAGTCCGATCGTCTGCTATGTGTACGTCCCAACAAGTGGTCCACCTCTGGGTACCATCCAGCTCCACAAGCCACCACCTCGATCAGTGATGTCCGTCGACTGCATCCAACACAATGTAGTGCGGTCATATCCCGAGCAGCAGTGAGCATACAATACTCAGTAGGGACCCTGAGACCCCCGAAGGTCTCCGTAAATCCACTAAGGATAAAACACAAAGGAAATATCCATTCATGAAGTATTCACCATCCCTACTTAAGTATATTCCCATACATATACCTAAGTTATCATTTAATGTTCTTCTCCAGCTCTCGAGACAATGCACAACCCAAATCCACACAGGAAGTAAAATCAATCACATCGATGATAATTATTGAAATTCAAGACACAACTCACATAGGTATACATATTTCATATAGATATAGCGATGATCAGGTGTAGTCACTGATTCATTTAAGTTGTTAGACCCGCATACGATACTAGACCAGCTAAGTCATCAAACCCACATAGGATACTAGACCAGCAAATCTGTTGGACCCACATGGGATACTAGAACAGAAGTCAAACTGTCAGACCCACTTAGGATACAAGTACAATAGTCATCACTGTCGAACCCCCAGAGGATTATAGTATATTTTTCATCAGTGTCGAACCCACGGAGGATTCTAGTACGATTTTAGTCGTCGTTGAACCCATGGAGGATTCCATTATGGTAGTCGTTGTAGTGGAATCCAGCTCTAGGGTTCCCACAAACAACACACTCGATTCTAGGAGGGTTCGTTCCTCGAGCAAAGGGGTAATTACAACAACTATCACGAAGTCCAGAGTTGAAGTACCCAGAAGTTTCTTCTCATCAAATGGAACCCAACGCGACAGACGATGCATCAATCAGACGCCCGGTCTGAGAGGTATTGCCTTTTCCGTTCTAGGGGCCTGGTTGGAAATATGCTCGTTCCAAACTCATCCATTTTCCAAAGTTTTCCAAAACTCATTTAGAATATCGTAAAATGACCGCCTCATCGTAAGGGTCCTAGTGCCGTAGACGGCACATCGATCGGACACACGGTCATTATGTTATTCACGTTTAAGTGAAACGGGCCCGGCTCCTCAAGCCCAGTGGGCTAGTGGGTTGGCCTATCTAGGTTCTGCGGGCCCGACCCGGTGAAGCATAGCCCGGACTGGCTGGGCACTACCCCGCTCGAGGGGGCGGGGCCCATCGGGGTGCGGCCGGGGCCGGCGCGTTGCGGCCCAGCCTGGAATGCAGCGGATCGGCCCAACTGGTCGAGCAGTCCGGGGGGGGTCCCAAAGATGGGGCACCGCCCTCTTGTCCAGCTGGCCGATGCCGGTCAGTCTTCCCGGCCTGAGTGGGCTGCGGTTGCGGCCCGCGAACCCTCCATCAAAGTGCCTATGAGCACCACTGCTCCTTTTTCCTGGTCGGCCGACGATCCGGCCAGTTCGTCCGCCGAAGCATCCCGCCCTGTGCGGGCTGCAGTCCTCTGTAGTGCAGCGCTATTGGACGCAACAGTTCCTCCATCCCGGCCAACTATGTCTGGCCAGTTCTCCATCGGTCAAGCGACCCATGGTTGCATGTCACAGTTCATCCGCATGCAACTGGCATCTTTGTTTGCTCCCACCTCCCGTTTTCGCATCCAAATTATAAAAGAAACATTGGAGGGTCATCGGGCCATGTTCATTCATCTTGGGGCCTCTTCGTTAGGTGTTATCATTAGGCCAAATTCAAACCATGTTTCTCAACAATGAACGAGAACAATTTTAATCAATTAAAATTGAACATAATCCCTCTACCTTGAAATACGGTTTGTTCGTAGACGGTGTCGCGGGGAGGCGGCATCAAATCATAGACATCGGGGAAGAAGGAACCGGGGATGGGGTGTCATCGGCAGTCCTTTCAGGTGGATCCTTCTCCTTTGGCATGGCTGATGATCGAAGGAGATGATCATCATTCTTCGAGAGTTCATTGTTTAAAGGATGGTGTTTTTCGATGAAGAGAGGCACTCCTTCTAATTCTAATGAACAATTGCAAAATCCCCTCAACACAATGAGTGCCAAAATAAAATAATAGCTAAGGTTATTATTTTCTTCACTCATGATTTTGAAAAATTCATGCACTTTAATTAATTAATTAGAGGATTCAATTCATTAATTAAAAGAGTTGGAAAAAATTAATGTGAGAGGGGGAGGTGAAGAGATCACATAATTAATGGGCGAGTTTTAAAATTAATCAAGGGGGTTTTAAGGGAGATAACAAGAGTTATAAGGAGATGAAAGGTTTAGGGCATGTGTGGGTCATACCATAGTAAATCCTCTCATGGGAGGTTATGTGGGTGTGGACCACCTCTAACTCTCCTTGGGAGGGAATAACTAATATCCATATATAAAATTGTGTACTACAAACTTTATTTAATTTATTCTAAATTCCCAAATATTAACTCTCAACCCGCCTAAAATGAAACTGCGGTAAAGGTCCCCTTAAGCGAATACAGACGCTGTGAGTTCATTAGTGTCCTCAGATTTCAATTCTAAGCATCAGTTCAAAGGATAGAAAAACCCGCACGTACATTTACTGATTGTACATGAACAAAACATCGGAAATTGATTATGGGCACACCGGGCCTCAGAATCAAGTGCCTTCAGAAACCAAAGACTCTTAAAATTCCAAAGTATTTAAGAAATAATCTTCCTTGAAATTTACGGGTCTT
Source organism: Viscum album (assembly GCA_963277665.1). NCBI lineage: Eukaryota > Viridiplantae > Streptophyta > Magnoliopsida > Santalales > Viscaceae > Viscum > Viscum album. The sequence goes on along the minus strand of OY728126.1, from coordinate 2,095,017,800 downwards.
TAAATTACTCCCACCTTAGGTCTTTATGTCTCGGTAAAGCTACACCATACACTAGGGAATCAAATTAATGTATTGAGCATGCATCTGACCCTCCCGCTCCCAAGTGCTCTCATGGAGGTTCTCGTGCTTCCAGTGAATGCGCACCAGAGGAATCAACCGTCCACGTAGGACCTGCTCCTGTCGATCTTCGATCTCCATCGGAACCTCCGGAATTTCTCCCCATCATCGATGTCCAGATCCTTATGATCGATGATGTGGGTCGGTTCGTGCACCTATCTCCTCATCTGAGATACATGGAAGACATAGTGCACCTGATTCAACTGAGGTGGAAGGGCCAGATAGGAAGCCACCCCTACTACTCTTCTGAGGACCTGTTAAGGTCCAATGAATCGAGGAGACAACTTGACTCCTCATCCAAATCTCTGCAGACCTCTTCAAGGTGAGACTCATAAGAAGACGTGGTCACCATCCTTGAACTCCAGTGGTCTCTGTATCCTATCAGCATAGGACTTATATCTACTTTATTAATTCTTCATCTGCTCCTAGATGATATGCACCTTCTCCATCGAAGAATAAATGATCTCTTGTCCTACAAGTGCTGACTACCCTGGGTCAGTCCAGTGCAGAGGTGGGCTGCAAGGTCACCTGTACAATGCCTCGTAAGGTGCTATCCTAATGGTGGAGTGGTAGCTGATTTTGTACACAAACTCTACCAAGCGTAGATGATCCTCCCAGCTGCGACCAAAGTCGAGGACACATGCACAAAACATGTCCTTGAGAGTCTGAATGGTCCTCTCAGTCTGGCCATCCATCTGAGGATGAAAGGTGGTGGTTAAGGGAACCTTCCTCCCAATAGCCTCTTGTAATCCCTTCCATAGCTAGGAAGTGAATCGAGCATCTTAGTCGGAGATGATAGACGTTGGCACACCATGAAGTCGTACGATCCCCTGAATGTAGAGGCATCCCAAGCTCTCTACGAAGCCTTTCTCTCTGATTGGTAGGAATTGGGACAACATGGCAAGTAGGTCTACGATCACCCAAATAGAGTTGTGCCCTCTGGATATATGTGGAATTCTTGTAATGAAATCCATGGATATCTCATCCAACTTCCACTCTGTGACCTCTAAGTGTTGTACCAAGCCTTCTTGTACCTGGTGCTCTACCTTTACTTGCTGAAAAGTGAGGCATCGTGAAAAAAACTCTACTACAACCTTATTCATACCTAGCCACTAGTGCTGTCATATGATGTGCTGATACATCTTTTCATCTTCATGATGTACTGCTAGAGGGGAAGTGTGGAACTCCCTCAGCACATCCTCCTTTAGTTCAACTGGTACCATGGTACATCCCCTAAAGAGAATGACGTGCTCCCCTCCATCAGAAAATACATCAGGATCCATTCCTAAGGACATCATATTATGTTGTGTCTCATAGTCAACATCCCCACCATGTGCCTCCCTAACTCACTGAAGAAGTGGAAGAGTGACGATGAGAGACTGAAGAAAGGCTTCTCCAACTATATCCACATAGGATATCTGCAATGCAACTAGCTTCTCTATCGCCTCTCCTAGTAGCTGAATGCCTGACATCCTGCTGAGAGCATCAGATACAATGTTCCCCTTACCAGGATTATAGACTATCTCAGAGTCATAGTCCTGGAGGAACTCGAGCCATCTCTGCTATCTCAGGTTCTGGTCATTCTACGAGAAGATGTACCTGATACTCTAGAGGAATAGTAAATAAATCATGTTAATTATATATGGAGTTAGTAAAATATGTTTAGAAGCATTTATATGTTGTATTGAAAAATCAACTTCCTACTATGGAGGAATACTCATGATGTAATCTGGAGAAAATAAAAAAAATGTATCCAAATGATATATATTCATTGTTTAGTTTCTCCTCAACCGTATAAGAAAAATATCCCTGATGACTGGGTAACAAATCTGATATGGTAAAAGTGTGCTATATTAGTATTTTTCATCTATCCTCACACAGATAGACTATCAATGGTGGGTTTAGAATTTGAAACAAAACTTATCTTCCTTAGTAATTTATATGGCCTCTATACCTTTATATTGAATCAATGTAAAAAATATCAAATTAAACTAGATGATAAAAACACTATTGGTAGGATGTGTATTCTGAATAGAAGCAATTAGAGGGAATTTATAGACATTCGATTAGATAATATTACCACCACTATTTTTCACTAACATATGTATATTTAATCCTTGTGGTGGTGATGTTATATGATTAGAAAATTATTTTTCTTAAACATTGTTTGTATAACTGGGTTAAATTAAATCATTTTCTCTTCCAAAGTTCATAATAAGTCTATATTTCCCCACATCACTAGAAACATCAACTTTAATTATATAATTTAAATATTATTTGTTGTATCCCCCATGATTCATCATTGTTAAGTACCCATGACAACTAGGGAACTCGATTGAATAATGCCCCATTACTATATAGTAGAAGAATTCAATAGTAGTGGATTTTTTGTTTTCCATATATTCATTATGAATATGGACTTATTTTATACATATTTAACAAATTCATAGGCCCTTAATGAATATTATAAGATGTTTATTTCCAAAAAATTTACATGATGGAAATTTCATTTTTCCCTTAATATTATATGAAGATTTACCTTTTTCAGGGTTCTCTATTGACCTCTCCTTCTATTGATTTATCTTAAACATATAGGTTCTAGATGTTTTTTTATTCATAATAATGCAACATGATGATATATCATAATATGATGATATTTTTGAGAAACTGGTTCCCTTTAGTGACTTAGCATAATGGTATTAATTAAATGGTCAATAATTCTCTTTTGATTTCATTTTTAGTGTGATTTATTATTGTATAATCTTAATATTTTATCCTTATACTCTACAAAACTTCATCTAAATTATTCTTAACATTGAGAAAATTCTTGTCTAATTGATATCACTATTATCGATTGAGGTATTCCCAAATAATATAACATTAAATTTTCTCTATTCATTTCTTCCTATTTCATCAAAAACATTAGTGTTCTTGATCATTGGCCATTATTGATAAGAAAAACATCTTGAAAAAAACACTAAATAAATTAAATTTTCTTATAAATTACATGCCAACATCATGAATAAATTTTTAAGGGATGTAACCCATTAGTCCTAATCCAATGGACAAGTAGTTTCATTTAAATATAGGGTCTTATAGTAAATTATTCAATTCAATCCATGTCAATCATGTTGGGGAATAATAGGTTTATACATACGAGTAACGTTATTTTTCATAACCTGAGTTAGCTACCCTAATATGGAAATGAACCCCTTTTTTCCAACACCCGCTTTATATTAATTATTAGTGTAGAAAAGCCTACATTGATTATGGGTGCTAATGTTAATTTCTCATTTGGTTAAATCATTAAAAAAAGGAACACACTGATTAAGATCATAATCATTATGAATATTGATCCATATAGTAAAAATATATCAAATGATACATTTTATGAACTATTTTGAAGGATTATCATAATTATCATGTTATCTATATTCATTTGAATATCTATTTCCCAGGTTTTACACAAAAAATCACATAATTCCAATTATAACCATGCCAAATATAGAAATTCATTGTTTATGTCCTAAATATTACATATTCATAATATACATCAGATCTCCACCCAAAGGATAGATAATTTTATTATCTTGAATTACTTGATACATACATGGATCTCATATTTCAAAAGAAATGTAAAATTCATATGATAATAAACAATGTTACATGCATGATATTAATCATATTATCCTTCTTCATATAAGAAAATAAAAACATAAAAATGGGATTAATATATGCTAATTAATTGTTACAATAAATTGAATCTATGTTCTGTAAATATGAAATGGAAATAAATTAATATGAATTATATTAAGTCAATAAAAAGAGAATAAAATTCATATAGAGATAATATCAAATCATTAATTTTGATAACAATAAAAACATAACTATCAATTATGGAAATTTATTATTTTGGACATCATGATCTCAAAAAACATTATATCATTATCATCAAGGCCTTGTTCCAATGTATTTGAGATGATGGGTAGGTATACACCAAAATCCCATTTAATATGTTTTTCAAATTGGTTTTTCTCACGAGACCTTTTGAAGCCCTTAGGGGCCAAATATAATAGGTACACACCCATTACAACATTTCCATTTCATTCCTCATATATTATCTGATGAATTTAACACAGAAAAATAAATTATCATAAAATATAAGTATTTACTAAGGAATATAAAATATTAAGATTTCCCCCATCAATAAAATAACACTCATAGTAAGACACCAAATATATAATTGGAAAATGGGTCATGAAACAATCATATCCTTGAAACAATTAATATTTAAATTTATCATAATTTTAATGTCTGATGAAAAGTGATCATAATAATGTGAATGTTTTAAAATAAATTTTATCCACAAAAAATTATTATGAGATAGAATTTGATCATAGATTCATTATATATGTAAATTCAATTACAATATAATGTCCATTGGAAAATGGAAAAATATGAAAATAATTATTTATTAAATATTTTTCATTTTAGAAACATTTACAACTTGAAGTAGAATTTAAAAGTGCATAAAATATTTATACAAGTGGGATAATGTGTTAATATTTTATATTTTAAAAATAAATCGCAACTTATAACATTTGTAATGAAATTAGAATATGACCCATCTAAAAAAATAACAATATTGAATTAATCCCTGTAAACATTAAATGATAACATAAAATGATCATTATAAATTAATTGAGTAAATAATATTTTCATATTTATAGTTGTTTTCAAAAATTTAGACATGGATGAAATATATTCCCAATAAAATGGTTATATAATTTCATGTTTTCTTTTAAAGAGATCATGGCTCGATTATAGTGCCAGTCAGAGGAAATTTTAGAATAAAATATGGAACTAATTAAATATAAATATGATAATAAAACAGATGGTTTTCATGATAGATGTATTATAAAATTATTTACTTGAAATTAATATATATCAACCCGATGAAATTGAGATTGTAAAATATATACTTAGCAATTTGGTAACATCTAAATAATCACCATTGAAATATGAATAATGAATTGATAATTTAATAATCAGGAATAAAAATATTTTCAAGTTAAATATTTCAAATCAGTAGTATATACACCATATAATATATTGGTTTATAACACCAAATATGTCACAACTGATTGAAAATTTGGATGAAATCACTTATCTCGTGTTTGATTTCCTCAAAAGTAATTGTAACAACATTTATAATACATTTATCTTTATTATAATCATATACTTGTACTATATATATCTATAATATTAAAAATGGTAAATTTATAACATCTTATATGATTTTGTTGACAATATTTTATTATTATAACTATTTCGGGTGTTTGTTGTTTCATTTTTCATTGGAATTTTGATTTAGTAGTTACAATTCTCACACTTTGGTTATAGTTTCCTAATATCCCAAAATTTTATCATTAGAAACATATCATATATTTTCATAAAAAATATATATATATATATATATATTCACCCATAATGTATATAAATATATATATAAATATATTTTTTCATATACTATCGTTAATACCATATTTTAACACTATTAACTTAACTTCAATTTAATGTAATTATTATAGAGGTTGAATTGAAATATAAAATTTTAATCATTATTAATTAGCAAGATATTTCCATAATTTATATAAATTAATTGTTAAACTAATTTTTAATACATTTAATTTTTTCAAATTTAATTTTTTATAATAGATTAAATATTGTTTGGAATATGTGTAAGTATTTAGGGTTATTATTAAATGAAAAATGATCTATTATCATACACATATATTAATTTTCACAAAATAACATTTTATATTCAATAAAAACTTATTTTTAACCCTAGGTGAACATATAATAAAAACATAATTAAAATAGTGTGACTTATTGTGTTTTTATTTACATTAAAAATTAAATCTTATTATCAAAGTAATTTTGAGAAAAATTGTCACATTTAAACTTTTTTGGATTGATACAATCAAATCACTGTTATTAAATGAAATAATGGTAACTATTGCATATATTTTTGAAATCTTATCACGTTATTTTATACTTAATTACATGATCTTCCATTTGTTGATATTATAATTTTTACCACCATTTTAACCCATAATACCTAAAAATAAAAGTGGCCTATTTTCTAAATTAGAACATAGATGCAATTAATAATGAATAAATTTCATCCAATTAAATTTCTATATAGTATAGTAATTAGTTTAAAAAAATCCAGGAAAATGTGATAAATATTATTTTGTAGAGATTTTTTGTTAATATTAACAATTTTCATATATCAAAATCATGTAAAATAATGATCTCAATCAATTTAATTTGATTATTTTTAAAAAACTGAACTCATATCACTTTAATACAAAAATAATAATAATAGTTCATTAAAATTACTTGATTTATAGATAGAAAATGGAAGCTTTACAAAAAGTAGTCTTTTTAATTATTCCATGATAAATAAATGTTTCTCTAAAATTAAAACATATAAAATATGATGGCATTGTTTTTTCATTGCAATTAATAGCAATATTTCTATTTATATTTTTAGATTTAGGAGTGGTAATGGATTTCAATTAAAAGTCCCAGTGTTACTAATATAAATTTTATTAAAATATTAAATATATTTAATATTTCATCCATGTGTTTTTTAATATAAAATTATATAACACTGAAATAAATAATGAGATAAGAAATTTGAGACAATATTTGTGTATGGAACGAGGTTTTTTACACTAGGCATAACATAAAAGGGGCTGGTCTGAGGCCTACAAATTGATCATATAATATTAGTACGTTCAATAGATTAATTATTTATTTAATTAAATAAATATACTATATTATTTTAACACAGTGAATTTTATATAAGAATAACTCCATAGATAATTATCTAGATTTTCCTGCACAAACCTTTGGAGAATTTTAGAGCTCCTACTTACACCATCATTGGAAAATCACCTTGAGTGACTAAAAACTATCGATCAGAACTGATTATGATGAAATGAACAAAAAAACCTCATCGCCATAGTTAGAGGACTTGTTCTTCAATGATGAACAGTCCTATCTCTAGGAAGGAATTATCAATTGGTGATTTACACACTTTTAAATAAATATTTTGTGATGAATGATCCCCTTCTTTGGATATACGTCAATTATGACATAAGAATGCACCTATATACCTATTTAAATTTATTTATTACATTATTTTATAACCCTGGTATCACCATTCTTGTTCAGTGTCATATAACTCTTGTCCAACTGTGGGCAATTTTTTTTGGGTACATTTATCCTTTGTTTTCGATTCATTTATCATCAGTTAGATCCCACAGTCCTGGTTCGACATTTTGAGGCAGTACTGAGCCCGACCAGACCAATGAAATCACAAAGAATTTGTTGAAAAGGTTTGGATTGATTAGATAATCTTATATTTGGGATCATTTTAAGTAAAATATGATTGTTTAGATGATTGGTGATCATCAAATCAATGGAGGAAGGATAAGGGTGTGCACTGTGTGAGAGGCATATACGAGATGGCGTGAAATCCATCTAGATTCAAGTTTATAGACACCGATGGGCTTGAATCTACCGTCTAACTAGAGATCCACAAATTTCATATGAATATAAAGACAAAATATAAGGGTAATAATAGATTTGTTGTTTGGAATTTAGTTATTTGTTTCTCTAAAAAACCTAACTAGACTCTCTATACATGGAATAACACACGACATGTATCCCATTAAGTGTGGTGGATATGGTTTTGGGAAATATAAGGATGGAATGAGATTTAGTCATCCTAAATGTTGTGTACCTCCTACCCAATAGAGAAACCCATGTTACAGATCACATTCATGGGAAATCGTGTGAACGTACATAGTTGTGTACATGAATATACAAAGATAATGTTTAATACACTCACACCGATAGAAGTATAATTCCTAACCTTGGTTAGATTTAACACTCCATGTAGTCCACCTACATTCCATGTACTAATACATGGAAATGGGATTCATGTACTAGCCTAGGACATGGCCAGAAGGTGGAGTAGGCCAACAAGCAATGTGGGTCCCCTCACATGTGTATGTATCCCATTTTTTCTTTTTTTGAAATGTCGACTATCCATATATCCTTCATTTTGAAATGATTTTTCCCCACATGTGGTCTATCCTAACAATATTTTCATATAGACCACAAATATTCCCCCTATTGTATATTTAGATATATGATGTTTAATGTTTTTGTAATGATACCTATCTAGGCGATGCATGATGATGGTAGTGATCACATAGAATCACCATAGAGTTTTTAGTAGACCCTCTTGTATGGATATATTGTGGAGTCCTCAATGCATTTTTAGTAGACCCTCTAGTAGGGATGGGTTGTGGAGACCTTAAGACATTCTGAGTATAACCTCCATTAAGGTTGGGTATTAGATTCATTGACACATTCTGAGTAGACCCTTTAATAGGGTGGCCTAGTGGTGTCTTCCAACACCAAAGTGGAAAGACCCATGTTCATGGTCATATGTATTATATAGCTACTGTCATTTTGGAACCCCCATCCACACATGAGTGTGCGTCCTCAATGAAAAGAGAGGAACCCCCAATAGTACCAAGGTGTCAGCCCACAACATCATAGTGGATCCCTCTATCAGATACAATTTCGGTCAATTATTACTATAGTGGAACCCCCTCTAGTGCACGAGTCGTCGAATTTCAAGTGAAACCCCTATCGAATGTGGTGCATGTATTTTATGACAATAGAAGAAACACATGTAGTTATATTGCATGAGACCTCTTCTTTGATGTGGAATCCACCCCCACCCCCACTCCCTTGTAATGGGTGTGTGTCCCCGATGACCAGTGTGGACCCCCCCTCCTCCAACTTACTAGGGCATGAGTCATTTATATGGTTTTTTTCCCAATTTTCCATATGAAAGTCTATCAAGACATGAATCATCATGGATAGTTACCTCTGGGGAAGCACATGAGATATTAGGAATTTTTTATAATCCTTTGGAACTTTTGTCTACTCATATTTTTAGTTTGATCATTGAGATGGGGATCCCATTTCCCTCTTCATTGGGATTATTTTTCTGAGCATATATATATTCTTCTGTATCCATACCCTTGGATTTGTATACTCTACTTTTATGAAAGGGAATGATGTGCAAGGTAAGAAACCTTATTTTTTGTTTCAATATTTTTATTGATTTATGAGTATATTGTCGTATAATATATGGGGACTACTCGATGTTTAGTTTATATAATCGAAATTTCATGCCACTTATAGTTGAATAAGGACCCATCTACTCTTGGTTTCAGTTGAGATGTTCTCTTTGACTATATCGTGTACCTAATATAGTTTAACTTTATGTTGTATATCATATAGAACAACATTTAGATTCCGGGACTTCCTATTGGGTATGTATATACTCACTCCAGCAAGGGATTTTCCCACACATTTCATATCATATAAAGATAATTGAAAAGTTGGAAATGAATTCAGATAAACTTAGGGATACATCTTAATTTGGGCCACAAATGATGGTTAAGTCATGGGACTTGGGTGCTGGGATATCATGGCAGTTTACATTTCTAGTTCTTGAGGTTTGGCCACATTTCTAGTTGGTCATGAATTATTATTCCTTTACATTTTATTTTTGATTATCTTACTCTTGTTCACCCTAGAGTTTATGCATACTTGGCTTACATTCAATATGTATTTCATCATTTACTCAATCCCTCTACACATCACCATTAGAATGGTTGTGTGTATTCATACATGTACATAGGAAAAGGCCTTCACAAATTACTTATGATTACTGTACATTTCACCTCCCCCTAAACCTAAAGGGGTGGTCATGGGGTAGTTATGGCTTGATCCCTGACTTGGGTCGGTTCATGGTAGATTGGAATCAAACTAAGTTCATTCCATAGGAATTTTTTTATGTATTCCCATTATAAAAATTTATTTGGATATAGGGAAATAATTTCACTTTGACTCGATTATATCTCTTAAGACATATAATATGGTGATGGTGCGGGAGACCAATGTATCAATTCTTCATGACCTTCAATAACAACATTCCAATTTTGTCAACTTATACATTAGTTGTAGGGATCAAATGTACATTAATCATATATGATTGAGCCTTTGACAATCCTTCATGAGGGACAACCCAATTGTTCTTAATATATATTTATATTCTAATTTGACCATCATAGATATTGATTAATCATTGGATTCTTCTGGGATAACATACAGCTGGGATACTAGCTCCATATCATGATGATGATTCAATGAGTGATGAGGCCTCAATTCTGGGTCCATCATGCAACCCCTTCCGATACGTGGCTAGGTAGTATCACACCCTATTCTTGATAATTATAACATAAAATCAATTAAGGATGAGAAGGAACACTGGTGGATCATGCATAATGGGTTCTAGTGAAAAAGACTGATGAGGTTCCACGGTGAGCTAGATCATTAGGAAGCAGAGGACTTACTTGAGCCAGTTGTCCATATCTTTATGATAACCTAGACACTGATGGATCATGTGGTTGTATTTTTAGATAGCCTCTTCCATGGGGCATCTGGGCACTTGTGGATCCTTGTTATGTAGATTCAAGTAGACTCAACGCTCTTATGGGATGGCTTATACAAGCTATATCTAAACCTGTAATGCAAGCCATATTTCTTCTATGTTTGGATTCAGGGCCTTATGGAGCTACAACAGGGAGGGATGATAGTGCTTGAGTATGAAGTGATGTTTATAGACCTTACATGGTACTCCCATGACATTATACATGATGGATACATCTGTGACTATATATTTCATCATGGAATCTATAGTATGATTTGGAAAAATATTGTGCATTTGTTCATCCCCACCTATGACGAGGTTATAGAATGAGCACTAGTGATAGAGATCTAATGTTACATACCAACTAACCATTAAATTAGTAGTTGTACTACTGGGTCATATAGACTAAAAATTATCTCCAAGTATGCTCTAGGCTGCGAACTAGCAGTGAGGGTCTCAGAAGGTGATGGTGGGGAGATGATAACCTTTTATAAGAGTAACACAACAATACAATCAAAATAAAAAATAATAGGAAATTTTGTAAGAAGCAATAAGAAATTAAAAAACCAAAAAATATTATAATAATCAACTAAATAAAAAAGTAGTCGCCAACCCCAAATTACAACATATCATATATGAAATTTGTTTATATAAGTAGAAGAAAATAAAAATACAAAAGTAATATAATGTAATAATATAATAATTTCCCAATGACTATCTCAATATAAAACCTGAGCTCTGGCACAATCTTGTGCTATTTACTACCATGTGAAAGATAAACATTAAAACAATCATCCAAGGTCCTCCAAATAAAAGGCCTCATAAATTACCCTAGTGCAATGGATTCCCAAGCAGGTTGTGAGATAAATATCTTAGTAGTTTTTCACCCATATTGTCTATCACAATTCTATACTCGAAATGATATGTGAGGTAGTGAGATGGTATAATAATAATAATAATAAACAACTTGTGTGGAATAAATAAACAAAAGCCCACCCAAGATTGTAATGGACACCTGGTGGCTAAAGCTACAATGGCTTATAGCTAGAATATGTGTCTGCTCAGGAACTATATATATATTTATTATTAATAGAATTAATTCATGATACCATCATGTATTGTGACATTCAATATAATCAAGATTCGTGATCATACCACCGAAATAAATTTTTTTCATGGAATTCAATGACCATGAATATTATCTTTGAATATATTAAAGAGGTGTGGTCATACCACATAAATAAATTTATTTCAAGGAATGGTACCTCCATGATGCATTTCATTGAATATATTCAAGAGGCATAGCCTTACCTCTTAAATAAATTCGATTCGGGCAATGAAACTTCTATGATACATGTAATTGAATATATTTATCATCCAAATCAATACATTTTAAGGAATGAAACCTCCATTAATCATTCCATTGAATATATTCAAAAGATGTTTCCATTCCACCCAAATCAATTTCATTCAAGGCATGAATCCACCATGAAGAATTTCATTTATTATATTTAATAGGCGTGGTGATACCACCCAAATAAAATAAATTCAAGCCATGAAACCAGCATGATGCATGTCATTTGATCTATTACATAGGTTTGGTAATACCACCCAAATAAATTTCATTCAAGGTATGTAAGAATTGTGCATCGTGTCATTAAATATATTCTGGTGGCAAGGTCATACCATCCAAATTAATTATTTTCAACGCATATAACCACCATGATGTGTTTATTATTAATATTATATAGAACTAATTATCGATTATAAAAATTAATTAATTAATTATTAAATTTAAGCATTCATGCAAAGGGATCCTACATCAATGGGTAGAGAACCAAGTTGAAGGCCTTGGCACTTGATGTTTTTATTAACACCCATTCAAAGAATCCCTATCCAATTATCTAATAATACAAACCTTCACATAAACATAATGACACCATGACCCTATGTACATATTATCTTGCACATGAATACGAAAATGGAGAGCCATATATAAAAGCTAATATATGCATACACTCATTTCCACATATAGTAGTAATAATTTTTCATATTTATATGTAATCACAACAAATGAAATATATATATATATATATATATTCATTTCTATGTGTGATATACATATAACAGGGGAAGATTCATGTATATATTCCTACTCAAGTATAAGTGGTATGTCACATATGACTCTAGGGAGTCGAAACCACCCAAAGGCTAACCAAATGCACTATAACAAATTACTTGGAACTTAAAAATACCATTACAAGGTCCAAAACACATAAGGAAAAATTACCATGACCTATGATACTATGAAATCCCAATTATAATCTATCAATATGGAAGAATAAAGGAAAAAATCTCTGAATTTTTTTTTCAGAGATAAATAATTTGAACACCTTCTCATTCAGCGGTGTATATAAAAACACACATGAAGGCGTCCCAGGAGATATACCTCACACCCTAAAAAACAGATGAATAATATATAATAAATTCAGAATATAACTTATGGTTTGACTAATATAAATCGACCAATGTGGATAGGAATACTCTATCATCTATGGAAGATGATGGTAGATAAATCCTTACCTATAAGAATTGAACAATAATCATGAAGGAAACCTTTTTGATCAATTTTCATAGAAGGGTACACTAGGGGTAATCAAGTGTGCCTTGAAAGGAAGAGGAATGTGGATGTATCATGATTCAGGAGGTAGAGGGGCATATTTAGTTTTATGTTTTATTTTATTTTAAATTAATTAGTTGCAATTTATTAAAAAAACAACATGCATGTTTTGGGGGCATGGTTAGAAAAAACATGCACCAATCATACGACACCCTCCATGATATAAAAAAACTCAAACTATATTTCCCAGATGGGTAGACTAACCATGCACAAACCATGTGGTGAATAGTATCTAGGTACTTCTTAAATTGAACTAATCATGCAGGCATGGTGCATAGTTTGAGAAACTACGAAAAACTTGTGTGTACCACCTATACACACCTATTGTATGCCACATGATTTAATCATGGTGGGCACACTATTTCACAAATCATCTGTGTCTATTTCATTCAACCAAACCCATAATTGTTTGACCCAAGAACACCTGAAACTGTGGGATACCTCCAAGGGAGATCTCAGACCTTCACCCCTGTCAAAAAAGATCATTTTGAAGTGTCCCAACTCTCATAATTATTTTTGAAGTATTGTTTTAAAAAAATTTCATCCCGTAAATGCAAAAAATCAAATTTCATTGTATTTTTTCTTTTTTTCAAAACATGGGTCATTAAAAACATCCCACCATATAAATTCTCATCCCCATGAATCCTTATAGAATAACATAAACATCACCAGGTCAATTAGGTTATTGGGGATTCATTTAAATGGTCACGTTTCATTTCAAAACACCCAACACAACTCTAAGCATTATTTAACCACAAGGAACTGAAGCCATCAAAACTAGAGCCAATGATAGTTCTCCAGCCTAAAAACAGAGATGAAACATACTAAATCCCATTATGTGAGAAACCAAATGATACCTTCACCTGATTACAAATATATAAAAAGGTACTTCCCACATTACTATTTGACATCACAAGGTGCCAATTTCAAACTATGGTGCCTCCCCCACCAGGATGGACTTACAAATCATGGCAGTAATAATTGTAATGACACCCCTAGACTTATTTACATAACTAGTCGAACCTTGGTACATCTGAGGTCATATAAGTGGTCTTCATGGAATGAAAAAATCGAACACTTTATGAACAAATTGAAATTGAACCCATTATATTTCCTAGAAGAAACTAACAACCTTAATCCACACTTTCCTTAACATGATGAGATTCTTTTAAAATGATTATTTTCAACCAAAAACATCAAACAAGATAACTAATTTTTCAAGCCACTTGCAGCAAGCCGTTCACAAATACAAACGACTTTGATGAAAATTGTATTACAAACATAAATATAAATACATTCCATGAGGAATTTTATGTTTACGATGAGCACATTCCCTGAATCTATACCTGACATCCAGTGAGGTTCCATGGTGAAAACTCACCCTATCCATTTGAGTTGTTATGCCTCTATACGAATTAGGGTGTAATAAATACCTAGTGCATTGGAATCATTTCCCATTTTAATCAAAACCTCTGAGCCTAATGGTAAATCCATGGTAACATTGGATTCATTATACTTGATTCTCTGGAACTAACCAAAGGTGGATCGTACTCTAGAGTTACAAAAGAGACGTTGGTATAGGGCCAAGACAATCACATTAAACTGTTGATTGAGCTTAGATTGGTATCCCCCAGGTGGTCATGTCAATGGAAACAAAAAATATTGTCTTAAAGTATTTCGAGATGTTCCTACTTGGGATCAAAATTATCGCACAATATTAACCAAGCCTCAGTAGGATCCATGCATCAGTGTGTAATACTACTAGAGATTATTCAATAGAAAACATCTTCTAAAACATAGCATAATGTCGGAATTGCGCTTTCTTAAATCATAATAGAAGATGTCAAGATAGAATAAATGCTTTTATATTTCAAAATAGTACACTAAGAGGATTTAAACAGTTTAAAAAAAACCATAAAACTAATAGAAGAACGGTTGAAATAGTACTGGATGACTTCCCTTAAATGAAACTCAGCTTCATCTATAGATGCTTAGTCAACTGATCCACAATTCCTTCACCAACTGAGGCATTCCAAGATCATTCCAAACATACCTCAACCGACTATCCTAGATGTATTGTTTTTCTCCATGGTTGTAAATATCCAACCAAATCAATATCATGCTACCAATCATGCAATAAAAATACTTCAAAACTCACCAACCCCAATGGAATTTAAGCATGATTAACAATTTCAAAATGGCATTCCTTGGTATTGAACCTTCTAATGGGAGCAGAGCATATTTACTAGAAGTGATGTGATGCTTCCCACCATTATAATTCCATAGACATATAAAGAAAACATATTGACTAGGTGATCTCATGTGAACTTGATTAGATATATTTTAAATGTATGTTTGTTGTTCCTATGAGTAACCATCAGCATGTCAAAACATTATAACACATCATATGAAATCCCAAACTAAATAGATTTCCATTTCAAAACACTTGAGTCTTATAATGTACTCTTGTTCATTGGGAAGAACTTCATTACCTTAACACCCAAGTCACATGACCCTGAAGATAACCTGAGGTTGAAAGAAAAATACCATGGCTCCATAATTCTTCCAAACACAAGATGTATGCATAAACATTTAGAAATTGGTCGGGTACTGCACATATCAATGCATACTACCCCAAGGATTTCGAAACAAGATGACATATCCTCGATTCTATCCATATTATTTCTACCCTATGCATTCAGGTATCAAATTCCCCATATAAGAGATTTCAACCAAAATCTTATGACTCAAATGACTATTACATGTATGATGACATGCCAATTCTCCCATCACCAATGGAGAATAAATGGATAGGAGAGATGAAAAGAAACCAACCATTCCATTGACATGTCTATCCTACTAAAGTAGAGATGTTCTCCATGCTCTTGCACATAACAAAGGATATGGAAAACATGACCCCCCCATTTTAACAAGGGTTCCATTCATAAACAAAGAGTCTTACTAAGAGAAATAACACCCGAACGAAACCAAGCATCATAATGATCATGAAATTTATCATGAAATTTAAACTCAAGGGTGCTACATACCATAGGTGTTACTCTTATGAAACCAAAAAAAATTGACTCGAACACTAGTCATTCCAAACAAAAGTCACCCAGCTCAAAAGATAAACATATAATCCATTGATAAAAAAGATAAGGACTATGGAAAATTCATATGGTACCTTTCCATGTAAACTTAATGAATAGTCTAATATAACCTAACATGTGTTTATTATCATTTTTCACCACCTAGGGTTCCATTTGATGGCATTACATTAATTCACATTAATCCTTTTAAACATTTATAAAGTTTAAAAATTCACCAAGGCATAACAATAATGTTATATCAATCATCCTTTTTAAAAATTAACCATTTATTTACATCCCACCTAATTTTGGAGATTTATTTAAATAAATTCATTATTAAAAAATATGGAAACCTATAATGGCCCCACTAGGCCAACATGTGTTATTTAAAAAGAATCTCAATATCAATTTCATAGTTATTAAAATTGAAATCGCCCACAAAAATCATCTCATTATAAAGTTTCCCCAACTGACCTACTTAAGCCCTATTGTGCATTAATATATTTATCCAATTAATTAAAATTTAAAAATTAAACATCAATTAACCTTCATCTATTTTAAACATAACATGGTAATTTTCAAAATTTATATTATAAGGCTTATGATTCACTATCCTATAATATGCATATAGACATTATTGATTTAAGTATAACTCCCATTTAACAAAAACCAATCCCATTTTATAATATAACAATCTTATATAACTAATGGTCCAGTTAAACTGGTGGTTATATACCAACCTATAAAGTTCCCATAGACATTGTAATTTATAATTTTTCTCCCATTTACTAAAAAATTCACATTGGAATTTAAACATCATAAACCCGTCTTTTAAAATACAGTTTTATAAAAAAATGTATAATTCTCTAATATGGTTAGAGTAGTCAGGTTACCTATTCAAAATTATAATGTGCACAAACACCTTACAATTGGAAACTGGTTTTCATTTAATCAGAACACATTTTTTTTCATGAAACCATTTACATCAAAACAAAACGAGTATGCTATCATAATTATTAAACACTAAGAAACATTTTATAAACACTAAGGAACACTATAATTGAAATAAAATTATAATTGAACATGAATCATGACATTTCACTCAAGGATCACAATTAAAATCTATATCAAACCTAACAATTCAACTACATGGCATGGAATATGCATGACATTTTTATTTCAATGTGCCTATTATGATGCTTGTGATGCTTCTTCCATTCCATAATCGGTCAAGGAAAAAATACTATAAATTCCAAAAATCAAAAAGAATTATCAAATATACCAATCAATCGTGGTAATATAAAATCAATTTCAAAAACTAATAGTATGAATATAAATCCGAGAACATTCCACTTGGTCTTTTCCCCATGGGTGGATGATTAGTCCTAGATATCGCTGTTTATCAAGGGCCAACAAAATCCTAGTCTCTTATCTTCCATTCAAAAACATGAAGACAAAGAAAAAACAGTTTTATAATCCCACTTTCTAATATCTCATATTGATTGGACACTATATTGGTATCTTGAATGTTTGGTCACATGGCTTCAAGGGAGTCTATTTGTGTGAAAAAGGCTACCTAATAGCTATGAGGGTATCGAAAGGTGATTGTGGGGAGACTATATCCATTTATCATAGTATTGAAATAGTACAATAAGAAAAAGAAAAAGATGGTTACAACAAAATTAGTAAAATGAAATTGTAAATAAACATATAAATATAACAATCAATTGAATATAAAAGTATTGGACAACGAAAAATTACAACAATGAAATTATGAAAACTAATGTTTTATGTTCATGTAATGAAAATTTAAATGAAATGATAAGTAATAATAGAAATATTCCCTAATGACTAAATCCATGAGCATCTAGAGCTCTACCTCAGTCATGTGCTCTATATATCCAAGTACAAGATAAACATCAGAAATAATCAACCATGGTCATAACAATATAAGGCATACTCAAGTACCAAAATAAACTGTTGGTAAAAAACTATGTAAGATAATATATTAGTATTTTAGCACCCATCATATCTATCCCATTCTATTATATGAAATGTAATTTTAATATTGAGTATGTATAATATGAAAAAAAAGTACTCAATAAATAAATAGTATCATGCCTAATTTCATAAGGGACACCTAGAAGATATACTTTATTCATCTCATATCCATAATATGTGTCTGATATGGAACTATATATATAGTGTTAATTTATACAAGGATTGTAACCATCATGGAGAATTTTATTCGATATATTAAATAGGTGTTTCTATAAAACCCAATTAAATTTATTTAGAGGATTGAAACATCCATGAATCATGTCATTTAATATATTCATGAGATGTGGTCCATCAACCCAAATAAATTTCATTCAAGGTATACAACTACAATGAATCATGTAATTTTAATATATTCATGTGGTGTGGTTATACCACCAAAATAAATTTCACCAAGGCATGAAATGACCACCAAGCATGTTGCTAAATATATCAAGGGCAGTGGGAATACTACCCAAATCAATATAATTATAATCATGAAAACTCCATGAAGGATTCATTTTATTTTAATCAAGAGGTGTGGTCATTCCACCCAAATCAATTTATTTCAGGTAATTAAACTATAATTAATCATTTTATTGAATAAATCTAAGAGGTGTGGTCATATGTCCCAAATCAATTCCTATTATGGAATTAACCCACTATGAATCATTCCATTTTATATATTTAAGAGCCAATGTCATACCACCCAAATCAATTTTGTTCACGGCAAGAAACCCACATGAAGTATATTGTTGAATATATTAAATGGGTGGGTTAATAATAACCAAATCAATTTCTTTCAAGGCATGAAACCACCTTGAAATTTTTATTATAAAAACTATACTTGAGTAATAAAATTTTAAGGAGTTTATGAATATAATTTAATTAAATAATTCATAATTTTATGGATACATGGAATGTGATCCAACCAAAAACTTGGGAGAACAAAGAGGAATACGTTCCTATAGATGTTTCATGGGCGACCACTCGATGTATCCCTTTCCCACCTATGAGTATATTCAAAATTACATATACATAATGGATGTGAGATTGTTTTTATACATTATAATAGAAATTAATATGTATAATGGGATCGTTGAATACATGGTTATATATGAATACCCTCATTTCCATTTACTCTCGTAATGATTTTTTCATATATATATGTAATAATGTGTATCCCCATATTTTTATATACATTAACTAATAAGGAAGACTATACCTATTATATGGAAAATTACATGTATATATTTCTACCTATGAATTTGTGGTAAGTCTCATTGGACTTTGGAGACTTGAAAAAATTCCCAAGTATGACCAAAAGCACAACATAAAATTATTTGGAACTCAGAAACATCACAACATTGTCCAACACACATAATGTAAAATTAATAGAGTCTTAGAAACTCGAAAATCCCAATCAAAATTGACTAATAATTTTGAAATGAGGAAAATATACTTGAATATTATTTTAGGTGGAGTGAAAAAATCTGAACCTCTTAGCCTTCTATGGTTGATGCTGATACATTCCTAAATGAGTCTCGGGAGAGACACCGTACAACATAATAATTGAAGAAGAGTAAAAAATATGATCAAACCCTAACCAAATTATTAGTAGAACTAAATAGGGTGATTAGTAGAAGACAAATCTTCCAAATAAAAAAGAAGAGGGATGATAAAGGATTACCAAGATGAATCAATCATGAATTGTGAAGGAACTGTAGTGTATTTAAATATAAGGAATGATTCATAAGGTGGGTACCATTCATACGTAGAGAAGTAGGGGGAGGTGGATTCATCATGATTCATGAGGGGGAGGGGGAGATGTAGGGTTATGCCATATTTTATTTTTATTTTTATTTAATTAATTTTATTTCTTTAAAAAACATATAACCCAGTTTGGGTCTCATGGTGAGCCAAACTATGCACCCACCATGAGGTACCCCCAATGCTTAAGAAACACATCATATGGTTGGTATGGGATGGACTGATTAATCATGCACCTATTATCCTATTAATGGTGTAAATTGACTATCTAAATGGTAACACTTTTGTCCTCTAGATGTATGGTTTGTGAAGCCATGCATATCTTGTGCACACCTCCTCTGTCCACCTGATGTAGGTCACTCGGTTTTCTATTGAGTACCATATGGATTCATAAAAACCATGAACCCATTTCAGACCTCCCAATCCTTTATTTTCTGACACAAGCTCACCTATAACACAATGAGGCGACCATGGGACCTCTTCATCCTTCACCCAATTCAAAAAACAACACATTGATGTGTCCAAACTCTTGTAAATATGTTGAACTACTAGGTTTTAAAATTATCTCATCCAGTGAATGCAATAATTAAAATTAATTTGGATGTTCACATCAGCTCAATACATGGGTCATTACATTAGATATTTATATTATATGTATTCTATATTGAAGAATTTTTATGTGGGTGTCGTAGAGTTGTGTCATCTATATTAGCTATAAGAGTATAGTTTCTTGGATCCCGATATAGGAGACCTCCCCATGATACTAATGGTCATGTGGTTTGAAGAATACTAGAGATCTAGGGAAGCCCAATGTGGGAAGGTTCAATGATTGGGATGGGTGAGGTCATGTTGTGTGAACCTGCCTGATCAAATATGTAAAGAAACACATGCAGATGATTGATGTTCTTCCACGATAGAGGCTACACCATGGTCAAGAATCTTCCAATCATGAAAAGGGTGGTACATAGGTAGGTGGAGTTGCAATATGAGTTGACAGTGTTATGGGTGGTGGTAGAAACTAAGAGATCCTTCCACTCCCACAATCGGGTGGGACACATCAGGGTCAGAGGGCTAAAGGCTAGTATCATGGACAACTACTGGCTTTTTATGTATAAGACCCTGTAGCGCATGAGATTATTATTGGTATGGTCTATGATTATTATACTCTTTATTTAGTATTATTAGAAATAGGATACACTTATTCCTTCATCTCTACACACCTATTTCAATTGATAGAGATCATAGTTGAAGCATTATCTCAACATCTTCATCTTGAGTTTCCTATATCGAACAATTCATATTTTTCATTTACCTAACGGATGTGAAAGATATCGCTTGGTGGAGAGGGGTTCTTGAGGGACCTTTTCATCATCACGATAAAATCCTATGGCATCATATTTATTGTGGATTGGTTGTATATAGTTTGAACCCACATTGAATGACATGATAGAAAAGTATGATTCTTAGACAATGATTTCATGAGATTCCCCCTCCATGGAGAGAGAGATCCCAAGGAAGGGGAAGTGGGTTTTTGGAGTATGATTTTTCATCGCATCACCCATCAATAATATATTATATCCATTGGTGTGGTAAAATCATGATGCTTCTAGATTCCTTCATTTGTGTAGTATTTTTTGTATATCAACCCTAAGGATGTTTTTGTACTACCTCTGAGATGGAAAGTCATGTTTTCTATAGAATTACATCCCAAAACAACTAATATTTTTTCTTTGGAATATCTAATAGAACATATTGAGCTATGGAAGCTATGGTAAAAATTAGAGTACCTTTAAGTGAAGGGTTTCATTAGGACCAGTGTGTCCCTATGGAAATCTCTAGTGTTGTTCGTGAAAAATGTGGACATGAGCATATATCATTGTATGGATAATCATGTTTTCAACCAAACTATGTTAAAAAAACATGTACCCATTACCATGTAATGACATTCTCTATAACCAATTGTGAGTTGTGAGATGGTTCTTGATGATCTATCTCAGGTCTGACTACCACGAGTTTATGGTTTGTGATGCTGATATTCCAATGTTAGAATTCTGATGCCCCTAATAACACTATGAGTTCCTAGTTATTCAATTTGGAAGGTAAAATTACCTTTCATGTTTATGGATTTGAGGAACTAGGTATTCTAACCATACATCGAGTAGATTTGGTTTGGCATTATTGACAACATAGCCATCTAATCTTCTTTAGTAGAAGAGTATGCAGAGCACATGAGGATGGTCCAAGAAATTCATCAAGAGCACCATATTAATGGAAGATATTGAGGTTCTTCTTCGGGGTGCAAGAGGTTCTCTTTCTGTGGTATGTGATTCTTTTCATGATTTATCCTTTGACATGACAAAGATCAAGGTGGTTGTTTCTTTGAATCCACCCTTCAACATGTCAAATGTGTGGAATGTTTTTTTAGCTTGGAGGGATACTATGAGAGATTTTTTTGATTAATTATCTAGTATTACAACCCCATAAAAACCCTGATGTGGAATGGGAATATGTTTACCTATTATTAATGGGGTTAGAGGTCCATTTAGGAGTTGAGGATGAGTCTGACGACTGCTCTGATGTCGAGACTAAAAGAGTAGTGCATGATATATGTAGTGTAATGCCATGCCTTAGTGGATGGGCTCGTCTATGTGTTGATATAGTATAAATAAATTATTGTGTATGTGTTGAGTAATTTAAGGCCCCAAAAGCTGTATTATGAGACTCACGACCACGAACCACCATTTGTAGTCTTCATCTTGAGGACGTGGAACAATACCATCTTGGATATCACCTTGTGGTTTACCCATATGATCATTGATTGGTGATAAATCTCAAGTGGTCCCAGAGACGGTGTATGTGATGATAACGAATGTCTGAGTCTTGTGAGAGAGGTTGAGGATGGTTCAGAGTGGAAAAAAATATTACAAATATCATCATCATAGTACCAAGGAGTTTGATCAGAGAGGTCATTTTTTCTATAGTGTTTAATCATGATATGTATTTTAGAGGATCAGTCGGGGAGTCATGTTATTCATGATGTTCATCAGGAAGTATGAGATCATGTAGAGGGTTGGAAAGGGTTCATACCACCTTTATCAACATCCATATTTTGAGAGGGTGCATGATGTATTCCATGTGGAATAGCATAAGAGATAACTTCCTGAACCTATTCATGTCATCGATCGGGGTGAGCTGGTCATTAAGGTTAGATCCACTTTTTGGGTAGCATCTGGTAGCTATCGAGGATCAAAATGTGAAGGCATAGAATGGTCAAACAATCCCTTGGGTTTATGTGTTGTGAAATCATTGTAAAGTTCATGATAGTTCTCGGGAGAGGTAGAGCCATATGCGGGGATTAGTATCCTGAGTTGTTTGCTTAATTTTTCATTTTGGGGATGAAAATCATGCAGTAGGTAATGATTTAGAGACCCAATTTTTTACATTTATGTCATTGAAATGAATATATATATTTATATATTTATATATTTATGATTATAGAGATAGGCCATGGAATGTTGTGTGATTTTGAGGCCATGTGTGCATGGAATTAATTTTATAAAAATATTTCATATTTTTTATATTTCACATGTGAGGTTCATTAAAAAATGGCAAATCCCAAAAGGGATTTTAGATCAGCAATATAAGAAAACGATTTAATCTAGAATAAGGTTTTTAAATTATGAGATACTTAAATTGGGTTGGTTCTGGGTGTTCATACTCCTTTCACGTTGACAATACATTCTATGCATTATTTAATAACTAAATTAAAAAATTATTACATTTTAATGCAATAAAATATTCTATACAGTTACATCAATGGGTACCTCTCTAGGGATGATGCTTAAACACATAGATAATTCTAGATCTCATTCTTCCTCCATCTATAGAAAAACACATCAGGTAAGGGAAAAACTCCTGATCAGAATAAATAAATAAACATCGAATAAAACAAACACCTCTCGATGATTGGCACAAAAATTATTCAATGAAGACTGATCAAATCCTTATTTTGGACACATGAATTAGTAATTAATTCCATTTTGATGAAAAATATTTATCTGATCGATCCATGTTCTAGGATCTTCCCTAATTGTGGCATAAAAATGCACCTATATACCAGTTTAAATTGATTTTTTTCACAGGTTTATAACCCCAGTATCACAATTATTGAACATTGGTTATAAATTTATGGAAACCAATGGATAAATCTTTATTATATGTATTTTCCCCCTTTTTCTTCACCTTCATCACCAATAGGATCTTGTGGTCCCAATTTTACATATTCAAGACGTACAGAGACCCACCATACCCATAGAATTGTGATGGGTTGATGGAAAAAAGTTTGTATCAATGAAATAAAGCTATATTTGGGATAATTTCAATGCATGGTTGATTATTTTTAATTTTTGAGTTCTAAAAATCAATGACAAAGGGTTTGGGGCTTGTGTTATGTGATAGGTGCATAGGGGATTGCTCATAATCCAACCAGATTCAAGATTTCATCCACTAGAGAGATTGAATCCAATAGCTGACAATATGTAAACAATTTTTTATTGGAGATATGAATGAAATTTAAGATGAATAAAATATTAGAGTACCATATGTTGGATCTGTTATTCTATAAAAACCTCAACTATACACCGTGTAAAAGTATAAATACATGATCTGTAGCCCCTTATGTATGATGGTTCCGGATTTTGAAAAGATATGTATGTAATAATGTGTAGTAATCATATATGTTATGTACCCATATCACGGTTGGGACATCCATGTAGGGTATTACATGGGTAGGAACCCATATTTAATTACATGGTCTTGTAACTAAGTACACAAAAACTAGGTTAGCTAGATAGATATGGCCAAAAGGACACAACCCCATCCTCGATATCTTGGACACAATGTGCATTCCACCTGAATGGAATGTAATACTACATGAACTTGATGACATATACTGTCTAGGGACACAATCAGGTGGTGGAGCGGACCACAAACCTAGTGGGTCCCCTAAAACGCCATGCACCACTTGTTTCTTTTTTTGGAAACAAAAATGTTCTTTATCTAAATTGATTGGATGTGTATTTTTGCCAACATGTATCCAATACTCAGTGTTTTTCTATATAGAACACAATCATTCAATATATTTTGGATTATCAAATTACATAAGGATCATTCCAAGAATGAATTTTGGATATGAGATGCTCGATGAAGACATTGATCATCCCGGATCACCAGAGAAATTCCAATTAGCCCCTCTAAGAGGGCTTGGCTGTGGAGTCCACAAAAAATTCCAAGAAGACCCTCCCATCTGTATCACTAATGCAATCCTTGATGCATTTCCTCTAGATACTTCAACATTTCTGGGATGTGGAATCCTTGATATTGTTCATGTATATCATCCATTTGGGAAGGGTAGTGGACTCGCCAACCACTTCAGTGGAATCCCCCCTCAACAAGGGTGCTGGTCCCTGATATCTATCGTCATATTGGGACAATTTAACACGCTTGGGAGTTGTTCCTCTATGACTACAGTGTAACCTCATTTTAGTATCAAGGCACAAGGCTTCGACTTCTGAGTGGAAACCCAACAAAATATAGTGATGGGTCATTTTTGACTAGAGTGGAACCCCCTTTTGAAAGAGGGTGTGTTTCCTTTACTTGTGAGTGGATCCCCTATCAAATAAAGAGGGTATCCTCAATGAAAAGAGTGGAACCGCTCTGTATTATAATTGAATAGGTCATCAAAGTCCATGTGGAACACCCTATTGTATATGGTGTAAGACCGTGATTATAAAAGTGGAACCCCCTAATAATCCTGGGTGTGAGTCTTATACTGGAATTTTGTTCTCACATGATGGTGTACTATAGGGACAAGGCATGAATCAACAAATATGGTTACTTATTGGCTTGTACTCTAGATTTTTGGAATAATTGATGGACTTTTGGTACTATTGGCATCATATATTCATGGGCTATGTTATGAGATGTATATATCATTACTCTCTAATTTGGGATTCCTTTAATTATAATATATATTTTTTTTGTATCAAAATGCTTTAGTTTGGTTACTATTATTTCTAGGGAGGCAAAGATCGTGAGGAAATCCACAGGGTTTAATTATTTATCATCTCATGGTTAGATGATTCTAATATCTATATATATTTGTTGAAGACTCGATTTGTGGTTAACCTAATCCCTGTGTCGAGCACCATGTTCTTATATGAGGATACTCATACTCTGTGTGTATGCCAAAGTGATTTATTTGATTGTATCTTGTCTCTAATTTCATTCTAAATCCTGTTGTATTTCTAATTACTTCCCCATAATTTTTTGGGAATCCTACTGGGTTTTATATATACTAACCCCTAAATTGGATTTTATCATAGGTTTCTTTTTTTATACAGACGATGGAAAGGTCATTGGTGACTTTAGAGGAGATTTTGGGATACAAAGTACATTGGACCACATATGATGGTCAGAAAATGGGATTCACGATACAGGCTCCCTTTGTATCTTACTTTCTCAATTTGACAGTTTGAGACACTTTTCTGGAATGGTGTGTATTTTTTCCCTTTACTTATAAGTTTGTAGTGTCGTACACCTATGCACCCTATATGTTATAAATTATTTGATTGATTTCTAGCATTGTTACATCTTTTATACATCCTTATTCTCATTTCCATTGATATTTATGTGTTTTTATTTGTTTATATAGGTAAAACGGTAAAGGAATCACCGAGTTATTTATGCGTTCAATGTTTGTGACCACCCACTGGTCTATGAAGGTTGGCACGGGGTAGTTGGGGAACAATCCTCTGCATGGGTTGGGTCATGACATTTAACACAATATAATATGAACATGGTGATTTTAAAAATAATAAAATAATCACATAGTAAAAATTTAATAGTTTATCTCTTATGGTTTATATACAGTATTATCTGTAATGTTAGTTATCAATGGAATTATATTTATTTATTCGAAAAAAATTATTATATTTCGTTGTCATAAATAGAATCTACAAAAAACAAAAATATGGTCAGGAATGATAACATTTTTGTAGTTTTAAGTGTTTAGTGGGAATTATCACTAAATGTTTATGAATAGGACGGTTATGAAATTTCATGTTAAACTTGTTCTATAATCCTTGGAAATTTGTGTGTATGATTCATATGATGGATAATGAAATGTTCATTGTATATCCTAGATAACATTCTACTACATTATCATTCCATTGATACCAGTGAATATTCATTATAATTATTCATAAAGGAATATGATATATATATTTTGGACATATAAGAAGAATATAAAAGATTTTATTAAAAACAATTATGATTGTAATGATATCATTATGATATTATTAGAATTATCTATTATATTATGGATTTTAGTGGATAATATTTCTATTTCAATGCTTATTGGGGGTATAATTTGGATGAGGATTGATAATTCACGTTTAAGTTAGATGCAAATTTTTCAAATCACTCCTTTTATTTTTCTATGTTAATGATTCAATAAGAAATTGATTTAATATTGTTTATTATGTAGTGTCATATTGTTTGAGGATGTTCATGTGTGTGAAGTGAATGATAATATCCCATCACAAACATTTCATGTCCTAGGTCCTCTTAGACCACCTATCTGAAAATTAGTGTATTATATATGTTAATTAATGCATTTTTTCCAAAGATTGTTTTTTAAAACCATCTCAGTTTTCTGCATGAATTTTTTTTCATTAGGGGAATTAATTTCATTAATAATTGATAAGATGTGGAAATGCCTATATTTTCATGATATTGACTTGGAAGTTTTTAATATTAATGTCTTGGGAACCTATTATGGGGGAAAAATTTCATTATAAATCTAAATGATTTTGAAAATTTTATTTTTTATAACATTACTCTCAAAAAATGGGCTTGAGTCTTATGTTTTATTTTGGTAATTTTATAAGAAACATGAATTTAATGCAATTCTAGGTATTTTTTAAAAATTAATAATTTATTTCACTAGAAAAATCATTAATATCCCTAAAACAGGTTCTTGTATGAAAATGTAGACACATTGGGCTTGTGTAAAATGATTTTTTCATTATTGATGAATAACTTTTGTGGTAAGATAGTGAGCCATAGAAAAAATATTCTCATTTAATAATTTGAATAAAATTAATCTCTCCCTTATTTAGTAGAAAAATATATGCTTTTTTAATATGATGGTGTTGGTAAGGCCAAAAGGAAGGGAATTGGTGAGTCATATGATGATGGTGTGGCTTGTTAAAGATTGGTGGAGTGATAGTTTTATGAGATAAGGCATCCAATGTTTATGGAATTAAATAAATGTTTTAATGTGTTTACTTTTTAATATGAATGTAAAATTTTATGGATGTTATGGAAAATAATTATGATACTATAGGTATTACCAATATGGGTATTTGGAGAAATCAAAAATATCCCTTTTCATCACAATGGAAAATTTTATATCCCGAAATTTTTAATACAAAACTATGTTCAATAACATTTAAAACATCCTACAAGATTATTAAATGAACCATGGAATATTATTATACAAATTTTATTGTTTAAACTTAGTTATTAAATTGATGAGTATGAACATTTTTAGATACATAATAATTTATACATAAATGTCTTACATAAAAAATATTTTCTAATTCTTTAGAAATAATTACTCAATTTTCTGTAAATTCATCTTATAATTCATGGTTTGATTTCTTCAGAAAAAGTTTTTTTACTGTTTTTATTCAAGAATTAAATAATTATTTTTAAATTATTGTGGAATTCTGTTTGATAAAAAATATATCATTTAATAAATAATCTTTTCAAAATTAACATAGGGTAATTGTTTTTGTATTTTTCTATAAATAATTATTTTTATATTCAATAATTAAAAATAATGAATTTTTATAATTCTAATTTCATTCAATTAAAATTTCTCATTATTATATGAATTTTATTTCAAAATAAAATAAGAGTTCAATAATTATATATATATATATATATATATATTTTAATTTTATTTAAATCATTATTATACATTATTTTGTTTATGTTCTTTTGGGGCTAAAAATACATTTTTTTAATAATGGTTTTCCTTAATGTTTTAAAAATTTATATTAAAATTTATTTTTTAAACATATAGGAAATGAATATTTAAAAATGGATCCCATATATAGAATCATTTGTTTCAAATTTATAAAATCATACTCTTTTATTTTTTTCACTATGAATAGGAACCATAGTAAATAATTTCTTCTCGGTATTGATAAATCATGTAATTAATGATAAAAATTATATGATAATTACACTAATATTTTACTATAGTATATTTTTTTGGGTTTATATATTACTTAACTAGGATTCTATTTGTTTCTATTTTTTTAATTTTTTTAAATGAGTTGTGTATTGTTTGACATAAATATAAATTAAAAAATTCCACCCCCTTTATTTGAATAACTATAAAAAATTATATTGGAATACAAAATTTATTTTATATACTATTGAATTTTTTATCATGGTAAATTTATATTTTTTTCTAATTAGTAATTACAATAATTTATTATTTAATTTAAACAAAGTGATTGTGAAAACTGTAAAATAATTAAGTAAATGATTTTAGGAAATATTAAAGTTAATTTTTTTGAGTGATTCATAGTGTAAAATGAAATTTAAATAAAAATTTTATATATTAGATATTATTAGAATATTCATATTTAAATTAAATTAGTATCATGTTTCATTAAATTCAAATTACCTGAATAGTTTATAAATTTACATTAATGGTAATTTTTGTTAGATTCATTTTATAATATGGTATAATATTACTAAAAATATTATATTTAGAAACAAGAAATGTATATGGTTGAGAATATCAACCATGAGACATTTTGGGTCACATTTACTTTTGTATTATCTTTACTGAGCATAAATTTTTTGAAAACATTGATATTTTGGAAATATTCAAAAGGGTTAATATGGGGCTAAAGTAGATTAATGAGGGTAAAAATGACATATAAAATGAATAGATTTAATTTTATTTAAATTTTTAGAACCTTAATCCTATAATATTATTTATTCCCCATTATGGATTCATTTTCCAATAAAACACAATGTATATTAATTAAAAATTGTATTTTTTTCAAGCAATTACCCTCCCTACACTTAAAAAATGGAAACATTATTCTCTACACTTCAGAGCTCATAAACCTTTTCTTTCATAAAATAAATTCCCAAAATTACTTACCACGCTATAGTTTCATTTATATTTTTCATTATTCAAATCTATGTGGGCTGATGGTTTATTAAAAAGAGTTTTTCCAAAGAAGAGGTATAATTATTAACTGAATATTTTAAATTACATTATTCTTTTACCAATTTAAATTATTCTTAAACCATAATGAGAAAATAATTTTAAATTAATTTCAGTACTGTGATTTTATTATTTTAATGTTCTAACCTATATTGATTTCTTAATCCATAAAATAGGAGATGAAACAATCAATGGTGTGTACGAAAGAATACCACCTTGTGAACTGATGTAAGTCATTTTCCATCATCGACTCTCATGATTGGTTATAAATATGGATTTGAGGTTACATATCATTTTAATGACAGATTTATAATTATGTTAAATCCACATAACATATATATTATTACCTTTATCTTCATTGAAAAATGATAACTTTATTCATGCATATGAGTGGATTAACACCCCAATGAAAAGATATGATTTTTTTCATCACTTAAAAACACATATGGTATATATAAAAATATTTAAAGAAAATTAATGTTGTATTTATGATATAATTATAATTATTTATGTATAAAATAATTCTTATATTTATTTCATCTTGATCGTTGAGAAATCAAAACATATATCTTGTGTATATAAGTCATACCATAACTATCATTCAAATGTAGTTCATTTTTCATAAGCATATTTCTGGGATGGATTTAAATGTATAATAAATCTTTAAAATTGATAATTATTTATTAATTATTTATACTTATATGACTAATTATTTTCCTCTTAGTCTATATTCATCATCTCAATTCCATTTTAGACATATGGCCAAAATATTATGAAAACATCCAACATGAAATTAATTGATTATGTAATTTAATATAATAGTGTTTACATAATATAAAATGACTACTAAAAATTAATAATGTTCCTAATAAATGAAATAGTAAACATGATTTTATTATTCAGGATATTAAAGAATGTATGTGACTAGTCAAACTTAAGGTAAAATAAAGTATACTTTAAATATATCTATTTTAAGTATTTTAAGTGTTTTCCCAAAATATCATTACTCTATGTATTTATTGTCAAAATTATTTTAGGAATGTATTTATATAGAAATAATGAAATTATAAATGATATATTATGAAATTATTTTAAGGTTTTTCGAAAATAATCTTTATTCACATTTTAAAAGAATTTTATGACTTTCATAACAATGGGGAAAAAATAGATGTTCTATTTTAATATATAATATCCCAAAAACATTATTCTCTCAAAACCATTATTTTTTGGTCTTCTATTACAATATTTCATATTTAGCTTAAATTAATAATCTCTTTACCTTTATTATGAGTAATTTAATTTTGAAAATTTGTTTCTAAATATAAGTTGTATTTTTATAACCAAAAGTGTTTTTCATATGTGTTGAAATGATTTATTCAATAGAATAATGATGAAATGGTGAAATCATAAATATTTAAGACATTATAAAGTATATCATAATTATATATGATAATTGTTGAGCCTGATGCAACTTTTTTGTTGGAGGATCTTGATAAGGGTTATATAATGGGTTGATGTGACAAATCATATAAGGTGGGAGAGTCTCATATTTTCTCTCTAATTTATTAGATAATGTTACATATCTTCAATGGAATTATAGAGGTAGTTAATTGGTCTAGTTTAAAACATAAATTACATATTCCCAACTTATTTTTTGGCATGATTTTATCACTAGTTGTAAATTTTATTCTCTTGGAAAGAAGTGTTTAATGATTACAAAAATTATTCATGTTTCTTTTATATATTATTTATTGGTTTTATTTGAGATAAATTTTTTTTTCATGAGGATATGTCATATATTTTACTCTCAATTAATATTATAACTAATGTAATCACTTTTGGGTATTTTTAATTAGACTAATAGATTTCTCCATTTTTATGCTCCTTATGTAAACTTCTTTTTAACATTCCAAATTTTAAAATGTTTATCATTAGTTTTAAGTATGGGAAGAAATTAATAATAATTCATGTTTAATGTATGTACTATATTTCATGTGAGAAAAAAATATCTCATATTTGAAAATTTTATAATTTGAGGAAAATTTATACTAATTAGAAGTGTCAAAATTTTAATATATGGTTTTGTTATTTAAGTTTTGGGACCTAAATATCTAACAATATAAAACATAATGATACATAAAATTTATGAATGTTAATTATCTAATAAAGGATCATTTAATTAATTGATTGATGTCCGGTAATTATTGTTTTATTTTAGAGGATAGATGTGTATAACATTATATATTATGATATTTTTATATATAGTTAAACATTATAGTTATAGATAACATAATGGGTTCATAAGATTTTGGTTTTAGATAATTAAAATCGAATATAAACACCTTATTTGTTTTTATATGATTTGGTTTTAATTTGGATAATTTTATATTGTGAGATGTTTTATTCATTTCTGGTCTATGTAACAAATTTTTTTGTGATGTATAATTTTATAAGAATACCACAAAATTATTTCACATGTATTATAAAAGGTATGAGATAACCATTTTGGTTTAAAAATTCTTTTAATGATTGGTTTATTGATTTTTTATGGGATATATGGTTTTTTAATTATTAAAATGATATCATATCTTGGAGATTATATGACTGGTGTATATATATTATTTGTCTGAGAATTTAATATTTTTTGATATTTTTTGGTGATAATCATTAAATTTACTTTTGATGAATATATGAAATAGTCATTCTATATTTTGGTATAAAAATGTAGATTGTAATATTTTATGATTTTTAAGTTTTCTTATTTATTATAAGATCTATATTGATATTTGGCTGTTTTTATTGACAGTTTAGTGAATTATGTTGTATTTAATAATATGATAGTCCATTCATTTTGGGAGTTATATAGCCACATGAAAGAAATTTTGGTTTTGGATAATGTCTAGAGAATGTAGAAATATCATGTTACCCTATTGTGGAATTACATGATGTATTATAAGTTAGTATTATCACATTATACATGAAATTTCATTTTAAATACTCATCGATTGGAGAAAAGATTAGATTTGGAGGAAATTGATTAAAAGATAAAACTATAGTTTGTAAATTAATTAATTTTCATATATTTTTTTATTGTATATCGATATTGAATTTATCCTCGCCGAGAAAAGAATTATGAAATAAAAACATTTTCATGTTAACTTCATTTTAGATAAATCTATTTTCATATTCCCAAATGTTTTTTATGATTGTGGTTTCATTAAATATATCATGATCATTTTATTTATTTTGACCACTATTCTATATCACTCCACATAATTATATGAAAATTAGTATATTCCTCTATGTGTAAATTTTAATTTCCCACAAATGTTCTACTCTTTTGAAAATCTAGTAATGTTTTATTCTAGATGACCTACGTATATCATTTTCTCTCTTTTCATGAGGAAGTTTTATTAATCCTTTATATAATGTGGGATTTCAACAATGTCACATTAAAATGTCAAACAATTGATTTATGACCTCCAATTCATGTTGTGAAGATAGAATTTATTAAATAGGAAGAATGAAGTATCTCTAGATTTTTAAAACAACACTATGTTTGATATTATATAAAACATTCAACATCAAACATAAAAGAATCATAAAATATTATTATTTAAATAGTAGTGTTATAACAATGAAATTAAATTAGAAATAATTAATTGGATTTTACTTATTTTAAAATTCACATAATTTTTATACTCGATAAATATTTATGATTAATTATTTACAAATAAGAACTCCTATTTTGTAAATTCATTTATGATTCAAATATTTGTTTTGATAAAAAATGATTTTCATATATTTTAATTGGAAAATTGTATAATTAATTTTTATAATTACTATAAATCTCATTTTAAAAAAAATATATTTGAAATAATCATAACAAAATACCTTAGGGTAAATTTTTGGGTTTTTTTGAAAAGGGATAATTTTCAACAAATACTAAAAATCATTTCTTTGGTAATATTATTGTTCATTTATTTTAAAAATTACCATAATTATTTAAATTTTATCTCAAATTAAAATATGAAATATTTATTATGATATTATGTAATTAATTATATTTTAATCATTATTATATGTAATTTTCTTATATGTTATTTTTTGTCCGAAAGAACAAATTTTTCTAGAAAATTCACTGAATTTTTTTAGTTTAAATTGAAACTAATTTCAACAACTTTATGAATTGTATCATTAAAATTGAGTCCCCCAATTATAACCAATTTGTTGTAAACATTAAAATATGTCTATTTTTTGGTCAATAAATGCAGTATCCTTTGTAAATATTGTAACATTGGTGAGGGTAAATCAGGAAATTAAGGAAATAAATAACATGATGAGGACAAAAAATAACCACAAAATATTGGTTTAATATATTAAATGAGTGGTGATATATCTTAATATTCAATTATTATGAATTATGGATATATATTATATTTTTTACAGAATAATACATATATATTATTATAAGTATATATAAAGTAAAAAATCTCACTCTCTTGCATTTAATATCTATCTAATCATTTTCATTCATATAAACTACTTATGTCTTCTAATAAATGGTTACATTAAATATGAATGAATATTTTTTATCATATTAAATATTTTTTATTTTTTGGGATGAAATATTTATATTAAATATTTATCCAATGTTGACATAGTTCTTTTGTATGTAGTTATAAAACAAGTGAATTCCATTAAAAACCCTGAAGGAAAATTTTTTCATGTTGATTCATTTTATGAAAATATTTTTTATTATAAATATTACATATTAAGCATTTTTTGAAAGTTTATATTGAAAATAAATTTCTCATTGGTTGTTTACAATTTTTGAATTATATGAATAGTCCTTAAAATGATTTTATTAATATATTATGATAAATATATTTAATTAAATGACATAAAATTACTAAAAATCATATATTTGGGAAACTAAATGTTAAATTGTTTCATTTCTATACAATTTTCCATTTATCTCTCACGTTTTATTTTATAGTAATATTCATGCCCATAAATATTAGAATATACTGATATTATGGTAATTGTAAAAACCCATACCAGTGGGGTTATAACAAAGGGATAATGGATAAAAGATAAGATTAAAATGAATAAATTCAATTTAATTTTTATTATTATAAACTATATGACATTATTTTCACTAATGGTCAATTTTTGATCCATGTATTGATAAAAAAGTTATTAATTTAATATTTTAAGTAATTCCCATTGTTCCCCCTCCCTCCCATATAAAAGGACACACATTCTCCTCTCCTCTCGAGACATCTATAAAATTTTGGGTCATTAAATACACACCCTAATAACTTATATAAATTCCTTTTTATTTTAAAGAGGTATTATTTTTGGTAGAATACCATTATTATAGAGCTTAATGTATAAAGAAAAAGGTGTTTTCCAATGAAGAGGTATATCTATTAACAGAATTTTTAACATTTATATATTTTTATACCTATTTAAAATTGTATAAAACCATGATTATATAATGAAAGAATTATATTACAATAAATGATATTTTATTATGTTAATGGAATATTCTATATTTATATCCTCTTCTATATAAGAGGAAATAAAATCATTGCCCGTGCGTCCTGTTGATTATGGCCTAGCAAACTGATGTAAATGATTTTCTAGAACCACCTTGGATAGTTTATTATATGAATTAATTTAATGTACATATATGATATTAATGATATATTTATACTCTTGAAAAGTTATATATATATATATACCTATCTATTCATATAAAAATGATAACATCGTGCATGTGTACATCTGGATTACCACCCAATTAAGTGATGTGATTCATTTTTCATAAACACATCATATGGATAATATATATTAGTTTATTTAAATAATTAATATAGTATTTGTTATATATTTATAAATCTCAAAATATAAAATAATTACTAAATTATTTTCTATCATGAGCTTTTAAATATGGATGATGTACTCATTCTCAAGTACAACATTTTTCCTCCATGATTAAAACATCATAAAATTTTGAAAACCATATTTAATGGTTATTTTAATGTTAGAGTTGATGTAAAATCATTACATTAACCACATGATTTGGGTCAAATAGTCACATGAATTAGTTCATTCCAACCCATTTGCTAGAGGCTTCTGACTAGAAGCTATGGTCTGAGTCTGTTAGTGGGGAAACTATACCCTGAGAATCATTCTGTATGATCAATAATCAAATATAAAAAATACAATATATAATCATAGTAAACATGTCGAAAAGAAAATATGTCATAAATGTCATAGAAATAAATAATCTACCAAAGGGGAAATCATAACCACTATAATAAGAAGATGATAAATAAATTTATACATAGTTGGTACTAGGGATTATACTCATTATACAACTATCTCTTTTCTACCTTTCTCATTCACCCGTCACATGGCCCTTTCCATTCTATGGATCTTCCATAAAATCGACAAATGAAACAACATGCCTGAGTGGGGCATGATTACCAGAATCAAGATGAATCCACTAAGGAATACGTAACCAGATGTTAACATGTATAAATGTGTGTCCCATAATAATAATAAATTCATAACAAACATTGTAACACAGAATCCAAAATTGATCTAGCAAGCACTTACCAATACACCAAAAAACCCTAGTCAAACATTCTTTCACTCCATACAAAAAATTTACATTGTTTCGATAAGTATCCATACCACACACAAGTCTATTGGTGAGTCACATAAAATCCCAAAGTCATCAAGTGAAAATATCCTACCTTGAATCCACATGAAATCAACTATTAGAGATAATGCACAAAGAATATAGTATTTTTATCCCACCTAGAATCCACAAGGCATCAAGTAAAAATTGAAATCTATGGGGTTGAATTTTTCATCCATTAACATAGAATACTCATGGTACCAATTATATTATGCTCTATATAGTAATAATATTTTGTTTTCCTTAGCACCACATACCATGCGCACACTCCAAAACAAGTAATAATTCCACAATTTCCACATATCATGTATACACATAACAAAACTAAAAAGGAAAACCACGCAAGTCAGAGAATGATAATTGAAATATTACACATCATGATAAATGTTACATCATCATATATATCAACATGTGAATGAAACATCATCACAAAAATTAGGTATCACACTAATCCCATCAAGTTTAGATATACCATATCATTAATCACAAACACATCCAGATTTGATCAAATTTAAATTATGACTATTGGATATGAATACACATAAATCATATTATGTAAACATGTGTAACAATTCTCAAAAAGGTAACGAATAACATTATTTAAAATCATCAACATCAATAAAAGTCCCACTGAAGGTTTAATCTCCCAACCATGTTTGAACACCAACTTGAAAATACAATTACAAATTATTGATTCCTTAAACAAAAACAATATATTTTATTTCAAAAAGAAATAAAATATCACATTATATGAAACATTATATCTCCTATAAAATTTCTAAATTTTCATTCAAGATAGTCACTCACTGTATTATTCTCATGAAAAATAATAAAAACCACATTCAATAATTTTTATCAATAATGAAATTTTAGAACACATATGGAAGTCCTTATAATTTTTATTTAGTAAAACTGTATAACTATTCTAGATAATATCATAATTATCTTATAATAGTTTAATATCTTTATCACTAAATATTTTCTATCATAAGAACACATTAATAATTTTTATAATTATATTCCAATAATTTTCATGAAAAATTATCCTTTATAATTAAATAATTATATTACATAAATTTCATTCTAAATTATCCTTCGATAATTTAGTGCAATTAAATTTTTATATATAGTCATTGGATAATTAAATGAAATTTTGATTTTATAATTCCCATAATTATATTTGGTAATCACATGCAATTATATTTTGATAATTCATAAAAATATCCTATGATTATTTCCCTAAATTACCCAATTATATTTATCGTAGAATAATTTCATATATATTATAATTTGATAATTCTTTATTATTATCTAATGATAATTTCAACAAATTTAAATTCAATAATCCATTGTTATTATAACATTATAATTATTAATAATTATCTTTTTTTATGGTTTCACAATCATTGTATAATAATTTTTCCAAAATAATTTTTTAATATTTCATAAATATCATTTTATAATTTCAGTTATTTAAAATTTTAGATTTTTTAAACTTATTTATATATAAAAAGGAAAATATGATTGAAAATAAATTAATTAAATCAAAAAAATATCTATTTAATTTCTTCTCATTAATATGAACCCAATGGAACCAATGACATGTCAATATGATTAATAACAAAGTAGCCATTGTGAAGAGATGTTTATAAGAAATAATAAAATAAAATAAAATAAAATAATAGACTGTGTGTGTAAAAGAGTGTGGGAGGTGTGAGAGATGGTGGGAGAGAGGTTTCAGTGTATAATGCATGTCAACATTTCCCCTCATTGGCTGTTTTTTATTTCATTGAATAATTATTTTTTGAATTTCCTTTTTTCTACAATGCATTTGAAATAGAAAAAAACTCCTCTTTTATTGTATAGTGTGGGAGTCCCAATCACCCCATACATTTATTGTTTGAGTTCATTATTATTTTAACTATCTAATCTTAATCACTTTTATCAATTCATTATATATATTAAAATTAAACCATAAATATAAATATTTTTATGCATTATATATATAACCCATATATATATATATGAACACATTATATATTTATACTATATATACATACACAAAAACATCTTTATATACACCTTCACTTGTATATATATATATACACATTTTAATTTTCCACACATAAATATCATTTTTCACAATATATTAATAACAATAATAATAATTAAAACAATTATTATTCTTATTAAATATCTCACATGATTTCTTCCATTATAATTTTAAATAATTAAATCCATTAAAATATTGAGTAGTTATTATATTTATGTTAAACAGACAATTGCAATTATGTGTGACAAGTAATAGTATCATTATTAAAATCTGACATCCCAAATAAATGTTCATCCTAGAGATACAACGCCCATTATTAATGAAAATTTAATTACACATGTAATTTCCATTTTAATTTCATCAACAAAAATAAAAATTATATTGTTATTATTATTACTTTTAGGTGGGATGTTACCAAACATGTGACACTCATAAAAGTTATGTCCCACCGAGGGTAATCATGGAGTCCTAGACCTAATAGTTGTATCAAATTTCTCATATAAAACATTTTTTGGGAGATAATAAATTTTGTATAGATAAAAAATATTAAAATATTAAATAAATTTACCTCTTGTGAGATTTAACAGAATGTCTGACAGGAAAAAATTTTATACCCTTACTAGGGTAAACCCCATGTCTTAGATCTAACAAAAATCTCATATTTCCAATACAACACATCATAAGGTATATGCTAATTTGTTTTTCGTAAATAATGATTGGGGTAATATAATATATTAATTATTTTTATTTTTAATGTGTTAGGGATCTATAGGATTTAGAATCTTCTAATAACTTTGCCCCTAATTTTAATAATATTCCATAGAATTTACCATTATTCTAAATAGTATTTTATGCTTAATCAAATCAAGAAACATATATTATGTGATGGGTATTGATAATTTACATAATAAAATTGAAATACATATAAATAATTAACAAATGTGGGTTTTCTAATATGTAATAAGTCATTAAATTAAAATTCTACCTATATATCGACTTCTCATCCATGAGAAATATTTCTAATGGTGTTTCTCCTGCAACTCATGTTACTAATATTTAACATCATACTATCACTCTAATGTTTTTTATTGGATCCTCCCATGTTTCCACTAAAATAGACTAGTGGTATATCCAATCCCCACAATGCCTTTGAAATTTAATACGTGGCATGTATTTGATGCTCTACATAAGATTCATTAGTCTCCAGACCAATATCATTAAAATATAAAAATGTTTAGGGTTGGGTATATACCTCTGATGTTGTGACACATGAATCATTTTTTTCGTACCATGATAGATAGATGTAAGACCATGAATACAATCTATTACCCATAATAACACAAGGATATAGCTTTCTATACTTCCATAAAAGTCTTCTCCCTAACTATGTAGACACTCATAATATAACCAGAACACCAACATTGAATGAAATGGTTCAAGTGTACTAAAATAATTAAATAATTTTATTCCCTAAGCGGTGATAAACCTATTATAATTAAAATTCATGATTTTATTATCCTCCTAAATAAAACACAACCCATAGACACTGTCTCACCTCCCTCATAATAAAAAATAGTGAAAAAAGGGATCTCGATAAGAGATGTGTAAGGTATCATAACAATGTAATCTAGATAATTATTTTTGAATGTAAAATTAATAAATTATAAGTTATGAATCCATGATCCACTGATGTCTAGGACACAATATCAGAGAATATCCTCTAATATGTGTATAGTTTACTTGATCTATATCCCATTCTGAGTATTGAATTCCATGATCAATCATAGCCACATACCAAGGGATTTTTTAAGTCATGGAAAAAGAGAAATGTAAAATGTGGGTCTTAAAAGGAGAAAACTCTCAAGGGAACCCAATATAGGTTCCTAATTTCTTAGAACTCATGCTTTATGATATCCTCCTTATAGTCATTCTATCTAATTAGCAAAAAAACATTTCAGTCGATCAACGATCACCCATAATACATCTCGAATCCTCAGGGCCCTTGGAAACCCCATCACAATAATTTCATGATATTCCCCTTCCTAGTGATATAGAAGAATTTAATTATTCTCACACTAATTAAATTAATGGATATTGGTCTCGTATATGCTTAGTTTTCACATCCCCATTCAACAACAAAATAGAGAAAGGTATGTTATATAAAAATAAATCTATCAGTAATTCATGTGTAGAAATATATTGTAGATATAACAAATACACAGACATAAAATTGAAAAAATATCAAATATACATATGCATATAGTACCAAGTATAGTAATAATTTACTCATCACTATTTGTTAGAGAATGACACACAACATATACATGGTTTGCCTTATCTCTTTGACCATGTCCTCAAATTTCCTGAGACCACCCATTAGTGGAGTCTGTATCTTCTGCTCGGGTCCTCTAGGGAATACCCTTCTTAAACTCCTAGAAATAATATCAGAGACTTTGATCAAAATAATATAATATGAAATTTTGTTACACACTTATTTTCGTATGCTTTTGATTTCTTACAATTTTTTAACTAAGGACCCCTTATACCACAATTGTAGCACCTATCATTTATTGAGGGCATTATCGTTGTTCTTATCTGACCCAGATATTTTCTTCTCTAATACTCCAACATTACCTTTCTATTTATACTATCCGAAGGATCTCTCTTTTTTTTATGGGAAAACAGTGTCATTGTCCCTCGATGAGTCGGATGTAAGCATGCTTCCTTATGCATTTCCATCACCTTCTTGAAGGCTAGAACCTTTTGGTGAACCTTTTAGTATGTCATATATTCAAGGTATCTAACCTAACTTGTGATCTATAGTTTAAGGAGTATTTCAAACATTCAGTCCTTATATGAATACTTTCAAAAATAAAGTTGGAATTAAAATAAACTCCATAAAATGGGTAGTTTATGAATATACGTTAATAGTACCTTTTAATGATTTCATAAACTCATTATCATAGTCTCAAATAATTGATTTTGGGTTTAATTCTGAATAAACAACTACTTGGAGGTTATCTATGTTAGATCTTCATGTATCCCAACTTGATCCATGAAACTCCACGACATTTTGGAGGGTCCTTGGAACATAAAGGTTTCAATAATCACTCAGCCTTCCTCATGGTTAAAGAATAATTCTAAAATTCTCTCAGTATAGTCCATGTAGTCCTCTACATTTTATGGGCCTCTAGTATAGTAGAATTTTAGATTACACATGAGTTGAAAATCCGAATCATTGTCAATCATCGTGCTCAAATCAATTCTACCTTATACATGAATTATCTAAAAAGGGTCACAACTAAAGAAGATCTATAGCATGGATATTTTTTCCCATATTGAAGAAATATTAGGGGCATCCGACTATGGGTTGTGACAATAGAATGGCCTAGGATATCTCAGATAGAATTTCTATGAAATGTCTCAGAGGCATCATATCTACAACATGGAAATTATTAGGAATATAAAAAGTCATAAAATGTATATGTGATCACAAAAGATGTTCCATGGAGTCTACCAACATCCAAATGTATATCTCTATTATTATTAACCAAATATTTTTTCCATTAATATTAGTCATACTAATAATATATATACTAAAAAACAACATTACCAACTTGAAAATTTTATTTCAATAAAAATATGACAAAGTATAATGCAACACAGATTCATTACACAAAGCGGAACTATCCTATTCAGATAGAAAAAACTATTCATTTAATTAATTAATTACTATCTAGCACAACATTAACATATATAAAATGTGATCCAATGATCCATGTCAGGATGCATGAACACCCCAGAAATATCATAAATCATATATCAACATCATGTACATCACATAAGAGGAGTTCAATCAATATTAACAACAAAACAAAAATTCACCACATTTTGGAAACTCAGAGGTCTACTATGTTGTGCTAATGAAGCACAAATATAGTTCCCATGAATGATTCTAGATTTATTTTATCTTATATTCAATGTACCAATCTAATAATAGAGAATAAAGAATTTATTAAATCTAAATATTATGATACAATTTTGTTATATTAGGACTGAAACCACTCGATTTGAGCTAGATACTATGTGACCTCTTGCGTTCTAGGTGGAAAGCATTCGGTCACGTAGCATCCAACTCAGACCTAGTGGATAGTTTTAGTATGTAATAATGGGGATATAAAAATGATAATTATATTATTATTATTCCAGATTACATGATTATATAATGAATTATTTGACCATAGTCATGCTACAAATTTTTTTTTGAGATAAGAGTTGAATAACATGAAATCTCTTGGTATGAACATAATTGCTTAAGCAATTGAATATCAAATGTGGTAAAATAATATAATAATAATAATGTAGAAGACTTAATAAATTAATAAAATATTTTACATATTTTTATTATTATGAATGATATTGAATGTATGTGATGATTCCTAATCAAGTTAAATAAAACGTTTCCTTAAAACACCATTTTTGAATGCATTAAATCATTATTTTCTAAATATTTTTCATCTATGTCCATATTATATATATATATTACATTTTAAAATATATTCATTTTAATAGAATTGATGTATTAAGTGAATTATATTACATTATTTCAATGGTTTTCAAATGGAATCATTTTTTGTCTTTCATATAGAATGTTTTACTTTCTTTATAAAAGTCAAAAGAAATGTTCCATATTATCATATTTTGCATTACATACTTTTACTATTTCCATAAACATTATATGAGGATTGAAATTAATTACCTGATTTCATGTTTACATTCAATTAAAACCCACTAGAACCACTTAATTGGTATTTTAGTATTCAAAATGGTGTTTTAAAATGAATTGTTGTTTTGATATCCAAAAGTATTCTTCATATTTTTTGAAGAGAGTTTTTCACTTGTTCTATGATTACGAGGATCAATAATAAATTTGTAATTGTGATATGGTACTTGAGAATTATAGATGATGATAGGTGAGCCCAATAAATCATATACCATGGGTGATACCAATACTTATTATAAAATGTTTGGGCCCAATATAAATTAAATAATGCGATAGAAATATTATATTTCTCCAATCAATTTTGTATTGTTACGTGTTTTTAATCACAGGTCTAATGGATTTACAAGTAGGTTTCTCCTATGGATTAACGTAGGCAATAGTTATTTATATAATTACTTTAATTTAGGATAGGAATATAATTCTATAAGGATTCTATGCACT
The DNA here is from genome assembly GCA_963277665.1 of Viscum album. Taxonomy (NCBI): domain Eukaryota; kingdom Viridiplantae; phylum Streptophyta; class Magnoliopsida; order Santalales; family Viscaceae; genus Viscum; species Viscum album. Next base: position 2,094,973,206 of record OY728126.1, on the reverse strand, counting down.
ACAATTCCTCCAATGATCTTCCCTTTCCTTTTATGGGTTTTAAATGTTTTTTTTGATATTTTTTTTATTTGGATGTGATTTATTTCATATACACAACTAATAATTTTTTAATAGTATTAATTTTATGTGTTGTAATTTTTTCACTAGATGAAAAAATGAATTCCATTTACCCACTTTATTGTTCATTTTGTGCTCATACCAAATATAAAAAAACACATTTTCTATTGATTAATTGTATAAAATAAGATGTTAAGTTGATGGTTATAAGTATATCTAAAGAAAATAAATACATGTTTCATTTTAATAGTTATATATTATGGTTAAAAATTTTAATCAGTAGAAGTGGAAATGTTGTAATATATCAGTTAGATAAGTTTGAGTTATGAACTAATTTGCTAAAAACTGAATAAATAAATAACCTAAAAATATATTAATCTGAATTCATTTCTAATGGTCATTTTTCAATATTTTAAAGGTCTAATACTTTTAGAATGTGATATAAAGATGAAGGTGAACATGTTTAAAACTCATTAGAGGACCATTTTATCAATTGAGATTACAAAATTTCATTGTGAAAATGAAAAAATGGATAAAAGTGATATTTATTGAATTGTTGACAATCTACAATGAGGATGGAAAATTTGTCTTTTATGCCACATTTCTCTCTACTTGATCTGAATTATATTAACATATATGTGGCATCAATATGATAGTATCATAAAATATTAAATAATCTATTTGTTTAATTTAATTATGTTTATTTCTCAATTGAATTTTTTGGAAATACAATCAAGTATATTATCAATAATTCTTCATGAAATTTGAATAAAATAAATTACATATAAGGAATTTTCTATATCAAATTTTTGGTGATTAATAAATAACATTTATCCAATTTCAAAAATAAAATGTTCCTTAACAAATTTATTCTAATTATAGATATGATTAATTAATTATTGATGGTATAAATTTTATTAATCAAAAGAAAAAATCTTTTGAAAAAATAATGTTATTCATTACGTTCAATTTCATCCCCTGTATCATGAATAAATGGTTTTTTATTTTTTAATTAATTATGTTTTTTAAAAATAATGTATTCAAAAACAATATTTTTCAGATTGAATATTTATAAGTATATGCATTAGATCAAATTATTAAATTGGTTAATTTCCCATTGGAATATTGAATTATTTTTAAATAACTATTTTTTATCATATGACCTTGATCACTTAGGTTATAATTAATCCAATGAAGGAATTAACATGGGGAAAACCTTCATGTTAATCTGGTATCATAAATTCAAAATCATTAAATGGATTATTTATCTAAAAACATTTATTCGTATTAGTGAACATTTTACTTTTATAAATAACTAATATTTTTTCGAATGAATATATTTTGTCCCCCATGATACCTTATTTATATAATTTTTGAATGAGTTTATTTCTATCTTTTTTTCTTGTTTATTCATCAATAAAAATAAATTCATGATCTAATTTTTAAGTGGTCATATACACTACAAACATCCAAACATAACTTTCCTCCTTTTCATCATGTCCTAATGATTCAAAGCCATTTTAGGGTTCTTAGATGATAATTTAAGGGATTAAAATGTTTTTTCCTTATTTTAGAATTCATTCATATGAAATGGTAATAGGTATGTGACTAGGGACCTATAAGAAGGTTGTGTGTTAGGGTGATAAAATAATAAGACTATAGTTCTATTGATTTTATGACTATTGAACAAGAAGTTGTTTGTCATGCGCCTTGAATACCCCAATAATAATTTTTTTGTTATAATTAATGTTATAATTCACGTACGAATGAAAATATTTTCATGGTTTTTAAAATTTTTGGTACTTCCGGATTTATAATAAATTAAATACTACAAATGATATAGCTCTAGATCTTAGGACACGTATCTCATAATCATGTTCAATACCATGTATTTTGTGTATATTTACAGTTACAATGTTAGAAACAACATTCATGTAACCCATCTCACATGACATGTACATACAAAAGGTAGCTCGACATGTACATGTTTTAAAAAATAAGTATTCCTATTTTATTATTTGTTGTGTATAAAATGAAGAAGTCAGGATTAGATGGCCTGGCTACTCAGTTTTTATTCAGAATACCTTTTTTCAAACCTGAGTACCTAGACACTATAAAATTCTAGTTGTACACTCCATGTATATTGATTTCACATGAAATTGGTGTTATCTATTTATGAACATCACTTCTCGAGGGACCAACAAGTTGTATATCATACTAATACATGCTACGTACAATGTAGTTTCTAATATTCTTCATATATTTTTTCTATGTATCATAATTATAGATATGAGTAGTCTAATATAAGAAATTTAACAAAGATGAATATAAATTCAACATTAAGTCATTATTTTTTCGGAATTTGAGAATTTGAGTTTTTTTATCAAAATCCTAATGATGATATGCGTGGGAAGATGTTAATAGTGACAATGTGCTTATCCAGCCTCTTATAGAATAGTTTATTCTAAGTTATTTATACACTAAATATATTATGGAGTAGGAAACCCTCTCAATGGGGTTATTTATGGGTCCTCCTTTTACAAATATTGTATCCTTTTATAATGTGCATACACACATTAGGGAATCATTATGTTATATGGTTTCATCACATAGTTGGTTGAAATATTATCTTTTCTAAGGCACAAACACCCATTACTTAAAATATGGAGGGATGATATGGATATGATTGTTTTGAGATAATTTTGGAACATTGAATTTTTTATTTGAAATATTACTTCAAATTCTTTTTAGTTGATAGTAATATGGGGATATAAGTTTTAGTAATTGATGTACATTGACACGGTGTGGAGGATCCCACTCTAATGTTTTTGAGAAATAATTTGGGGTTATGAGCTGCTAGTTTTATTGGATGATATGTATTGTATGATAACATTTCTTTCATTTAGTTATCGCGATTTAAAGACTAAATTCTGATGGTTTATTGATTCTCCCCATTACCATTAAATAGTGACATTGTTAACTTATAGATGAGGTTTTTACCTAGGTCACATTAGGGCATACACTGACATGAGTTTCACTCATCAATTTTTTAATATAATTCTTCATAAATCAATAATAAAATGTCTTGATATGAGACTTCAATAAATTCATTATCAATTAATGTCATAATAATTTTGTATATAGTTTCACTCATGTACTATCAGTTTCAATGAAACGAGTTGATTCATCAATAATTTTTTATTTTGGAGGATCCTACTATGTAAATTTATACACACCTCCACATTATCTTTTTTCCACAATTGCTTTGTCTGTGAAGACGATGTAGAATTATTGTATGGGATTTATGATCATGGATCTACTGATGTTAATGTGAAAGAGATTATTATTGAATGATTTTTTTTCATATTTGTGGATGTTGATATTTTAAATCATGTAACAGAGTTCCTATCATATAGAGGGACAATATGTTATTTTTTAAGTGGAATTGATGAAAGAAGATTCTTTACTTCCTCAGAGATATATATTATATAGTGTGGTTTACCATGATTATTGATCGTCTATGGTGCTAACCTATGTGGAGTATGATGATATAGTTGTTATTAATTAATCGTTAATTATTTATATTATTTGTTCATTTATAATGATGTCAATTTTCATATATATGTAGTTTTTTAGTTTTCATATTTGTAGAAATTTGAAATTTCATAGGGACTACCATATATGATTATTCAATCATGTGTATGGTTTCTAGCACATGGTCAATATGATGTAAGATTGGGGGGACACACTCAGCTTACTATACGCATAGGTTCGACCCCGATGTTTCATGTCATGTCAATATGTCCCCACCTTATCGGTTTTACTTTTGGTTTCAATGACCATGACAGGATATTCAGAAGGGTCATTGATGGATTACCTAGAAATATTTTCTTCTAATATGTGTTTCTTCTAAGAAATTTTATATTTGATATATGAGTACAACCGTGACTTCACAATCCATGATAATTTATAATTAACCCTATTCAATATATGGGAATCATTTATTGAACTTATTCAAATCATTAGAACATTCCCATCAAAATAGATAGAATGAAATCTATATCAATAATAGTTCATTACAGAAATATTTAGTCTCATTATGTAATTAATACCCAATGAAATAATGAGAGTTAAAACTATTGTTCCATAGGTCGTCTTGTATATAATTAATTTAAAACCATATTTGACTCCATTTATAGTTTACATTGGAAACATGATTAATGTGTTTAATCACTTCAATAGTTTTTTACTCATGAATGTGTTTTTATACAAAAATGAAATTTCGTACATAATGTTTGCTTAACTTTTTTACCATCCAAAAGAGTTGGTGGCATTATGATTCATTATTATTAAGTTGGATCTCAATGTTATTCTTGAAGATGATTATTACCTTAAATTTAAAATAGAATATTTAATCAAATGGTTTTCATAATTTTTTTACATAGTATGGATTTTTTTAAATGCCCTTCAACTAAAACGATGATCCCTTTTAAAATACATCAAATAAATTATTGGGAATAGATCCTTATATTAGTAAGAAAATGATATTTCTTAGCATGTTACTTTCCTCTTAATTATTTATGTAGGAAATTATGAAAATCATATAATATATGTCTCTCGGAGAGGTTGGGTGAAATGTTATTATAAAATCAATCTTATGGATAAATTCTACACCATTCCTTTAAAATAATAAAAGTTATGTTGTCCCAACTAACTGTAACCCAAAAAAAGACTATAATTGGGGTACCAAACTCCTAGGGTAATTTAATTGGATTATTTTCAAACACAAGACAATCAAATATTATCCATCATTGGCATGAACCTACCTGATTGGATGATAGAGGTATTTAATTGAGTTTATATTAAATGGAATCTAAAACATTACATTTTTCAATGGGATTTTATCTCACCATACTATCTTATGTTTTTACCTTAACATGTACGCAAGTTTATAAGGATATACATTTTAATCTTATTAATTTTTTGAAAATAATATGTTCGAATAATATTGATGTGAAACTCCTTACCCAACTCATGAATTATGTTACTAACAAAAATTAAAATCAAATTAAATTTTTAAAAAATAAAAATGAATATCATGTTTTAGTTTTGTGAATCAATTATTATAACGTATTATAATAATAAGAAATTAACAATAACAATAATAGTAATCTTAGAGTGCTTGATATCATACAACCACATTTCTAATAAAAAAATACGTCTCTAGTAAAATGAGTAGTTTGACACCACCTATATACCAATGGATTCCTAGTAATAAAATATATAAATTTCATCATATGTAAAAAACATTATAAATATTAATTCAAATTAAATACATAATTTAATCTCACAATTTTATAAAATCCAACATCCTGGGTGATTGGAAATAAACCAATTATCCTACTGGATATTTAATCCCATATATGCATTTTATGAATATTTATTGAAGTAAATTTATATTTTAATAAATTCATATTTAAAAATTCATTATATAATTATTATATTTTTGAATAAATAATAAAATATCTTAAATAAATATATTATCCATAATATATGACAACAGATAAATAATTAAAGAATTATTCATAAAAATGGGAATATAAACATTTTCTAAAATGGACTTTCATTGGGAAAATTAAATTAATAAACAAATAAAAACATGTAATATTTTTGTATAATACTAAATCCTTTAAATTATTATTTATATGGATCATACTTTGAATATATGCAATTATGTAAAATAAAAATATTTTATCTGTCAAAATTTTTTATTGAGAAATCAATATAAACGAAATATAATATATTAAGTATTATTTAAACATGTCCCAAATTATTTATCAAATCCCATTTGGACATGGTTTCATAATTTATCAAATAAGAGCTTTAATTTGAATAATTATAATTATATGATTGTGAAAAATTAATATTTTTAGTTACTAAAATTCTGTAATTTGCCTTATTTTGTAATTTATAATCACATTATAAATTTCCCATACCATATAAATATAATATTTTATATCTAATTTAGAATTAATCCAATATAATTTGAGTAGAAATTAATAATAATAATTAATAATATGTAATTTTTATTTAATGATTTCTTCACATAAATTTAATTTATTAGTTATAAACAAATTTATGTTTATTAATTTTTTAACACCTATATAAATTAATAAATAACCCAAAATTACCATTATTAAAATTTATTTAAATTTAATAAACTAGGAAATTAAATTCTTAAAAAAATGGAGAGTTATATTTATATATATTTTAGTTATATTTGTTATATTGTAAATGATATATATAAACAACATTCCATAAAACCATTAAGCATTATCTATGATAAATGTTAATAGATAACACATATTGAATGAGATGAATAAAAATTTATCGGATAATGAAATGGTTGTAGGCCACTATAGCTTAGGATATATCCTATTTTAAACTACTATAGTAGTTTTGGAATATATTAGAATAATACCATTTGAATTAGACTTTTTTCTATCAATATTATTTTTCTAATATTAATCTTAAATATAAATGGTTAATGTAATATAAACATAACCATGTTGAGTAGTCATATCTATGAATAAACCTACATTGGATTAACAAACAATGGAAAATAACATTCTATGATATACATTATATAGTATTAGAGATCCAATACCCATTTCTAATGTAATTAATCGGTGCTATTGTGTACTATGATAATCAATATCATAATCTAAGATGTATTAAAAAAAATGCACTAATTATGTCCCAAATATGATATATCATTTCTTATAGTGTCATAAAATCATATATTACAATACAATATTTCATAAATACTTTCATTGAACGAAATATCAATCATATATTATGATTAAAAATATGATATACATTACGATATCAATTTTCATAATTTTTTGAATGATATCTAGAATCAAAAATCATATCGTTTCATAGAATTAACCATTGGGTTTTTAAGGAATGATTTAGAATTATTCAATGGGAAAAAACTATAATATTAATTCATGAGAACATATATGTATTCAAATTGGATCATTTCTAAACATAAAGTAATGAAACTGTGTACCTTTCACTTATGGGTTGTTGTTGCAACAGTATCGAATCATGTACTTAATAATAGTCTCTTGGAGGAAGCTATTACACACCCTCCCTAGTGGTGTATCCATGGGTTGACCTAAATCACACATCACATGGTAAGGACTCTGATGTATCCTCTGATATAGTATAATCTAATGTAGTATAACGGTGTATAATAATATGAGAAGAAAACAAAATTTTAAATGGCATGGGTAAGTTTCATTAATCAACATGTCACAATGATCAACTCCCTTTATAAGTCATTGGATACACTACTCATTTTACATTAATTTACTCATGTGTTGAATAATGTGTGTGTAAATAAAATTTTCCATTTATACATTCATCGCAAAAGTTATACATTCCTCCCATTTTTTATCTCATGAAATATTCATATTGATGATAACTAATGTGGAAAAAATATTAATGAAAAAGATTAATTTTCAGCTAACTTATTAATCTTGCACTAAAATATGATAATTTATGTAGTCTTTTATCTCATAATATTTACCTTATGATATTACGTACAAATTAAAAAAATATTCCACATAAAGTTTCATGTTTTATAATAAAAAATTACATTATAACATTTTATGATATAATCATATTGGGAATATTGCCTTTTAATTTTAAACATCAAACCTTCTTATAAAGGGAATAAAATTAACTACCACATCTGTATATTCCTTAGAAAAAAAATTTAAATTGTAAATTCAATTCAATTATATATAAATCTATTGTTAAATCCAAAAATATATTTTTTTTATAAAAAATGCATTACCTATGAATAGAATGACTGTCCAAATAAAATATTAAAAATTTAAAAAATAATAACCATAATGATAATGCATAAAATAAAATAAAAATTAATAAAAAAATCATAACATTCCCATAAATATAAATAACCATTGAAAATTATAAAATATAACAATAATTTATCCTTTCATTAAAAAATAAAACAATTATTTCAAACCACACCAATGATAATATCAAAAATTTTATAGTAAAAAAATAAACAAGAAATATGTAAAAATATATAAAAAAATGAAAATTATAAAGACTCTATAAAGACTAAATAAAAAATTTATTATGAAATAAGGATATTTTTAAAAGAATTAATTTAGATTATGAAATTTTTTTGTTAAAAATAATTCAATAAAATAAAAAATCATTTTGTCTAATATACCATGGATTTTTTTCATCAAACAATAAAAATTTATATTATTCAAAATGAAAAAAATATAATTTTCTTTAGAAAATAAATTTAAATTATCTCTATTGATAATATTTACATAATACTAAATGAAATATAACATCTTACTATAAACACAGTAAATTAAAAATCATATTTTCCAAAAATTTGTAACTGTGAATTAAAATACTATTTAATATATATATTTATTTTGAATTAAAAAATTAGTATTTTAAAAATGAATCTTGTAAAATGATGCATTTACATTAAAATATTATATTTATTTTATAGAAGAAGGTTTAAAATGAATATAAAATATGAATTTTATTTTATTTATTTTGATCAATGAATTCATTAATGCTTTAATGAATAATCATTTTACTTATCTCATCAATATAAATGAAATCACATATTTTTTATTTATACCAGCATATGAAGGCATAACAACCCTAGACATAGATAATTCATTGAGAATTATATGATTTTATTAAAAATCCAAACAACACAACATGAGATATCTTGAAATTTGATACACACTAACAAAAAGACAAAATAAAATCCATCATTTGAATTCTGAATCGATGGTCATAGTAATAAAAAATTCCAAAATTATTATTTGTCTTCTTAATATTAAAAAAAATTTAATTAAAATAAATCCATAGTAAAAAAATTAATGAGATCGGAGACAATTAAAATACTATAAAAACAAAAAATGGGAATTAAACTTATATACCATATCAATTCAAAAATTCATGTATCTAAAAAACACCCTAGAAGACATTCATAAAAGAAAACATATAAGGTAAAATTAATTAAACAAAATAGAAATATTAAAATAATTAGATAATAAAGGTCTTAAATTATTTTTTAATAATAGAATATAAATTCATTAAATAATATGGAACACTAAAATAATTATAATACTTATTGTATATGAAAACAATGATATAAAGAATCATACAAAATAATTTATTGGTTTATACATAATCAAAATTAGGGACTTGAATTTATAGATCAAAATCATCTAAGGTTTTCATCTAAACCTGATTTTCAGGTTGGTATTTAGATTTCTTATACACACTCAATTTAAAACATTAACAGTAAAACTGGTTATTTAAAAAAATTTATTTTCTAAATGAATTAAATAGTTGTGAGAATTATTTTTCATTCCCTTTTAAATACTATAAAATAATTCTCCACTACACATGGGGGATATTTTTATGATAAACTTCCCATTATATAATATTACTGTAAAATTTTATAGGCCTAACGACTTTGTATAGAATCATTACTAGTGTTACAATTGAGGTGGATGGTATAATTTAATCTAAATATTTTGATCCCAGAACACGTATTGTGATGTTTATATATTTGATTGAAAAATAAATATTTTCAGAAAATTCAAATTGTGTTCTTATAATGGAAGTTTGAAATTATACATTTTGTTCTATGTAAATTTCTACTCTTTACGTAAATATAATTTTGTGTGAAAATTACAATTCATATTAAATTTTTGAATATTTAATAAATTATACATATGAGGATTTTTATACATGATTACTAAGTTAACATACAAAATAATAATCTAGGGGAAATTTTCAGTACCTGTTTCTAGTGGGAACATTTAAGGCAGTGAATGTTTTCCTAAAATATTTTTAGTGCTGACATATAATTTTTTTATGTTTGGAAGATTTCCATGAATTATACTGGTGATAAATTTCAATTCAGGTTTCTAGGGGATATGCGTTTGGATAGAGGGAATTGATTGGATCAAGGTAGTTTTACTTGGACTAGGAATTTTTTAACACAAAAAGTATAGTTGATTTGAATAATGTGTAGTATTTAATATATTATATAATGAGGGAACATAGAATTGATAAAATTGATAGATATAATTATAAAATTGATATTACATTTGAAAATTATTATGTTATAGATTCTGAGAAAATCACCCCATTAGATATCCTTATAAATTAATAAAGTTGTATATAGTAACCAATCATTGGGATTGATTTTATATATTATTTTTAATCTTTTTAAACTATTGTTTAATATGAATGAATGGTGGTTTTTAGTTTATAAAATAGTAATGTTAACAAAATATGAATGATAAATTATTTCTGATGTCAATATTGTATACATGTAGAAAATAAGGATATTGAAGAGAAGTAAAATTTTATGTCAATTTCAAATGTACAAATTATATGATGTGGATGGATTTTATTACCAAAATGGTTGTTAGGTATATGGCATGTGAGTAGTATCATTGATGGTTACATTAAATGGAATAATCACCCAATACATTTTTTTGGAACCCTGTATCTAATTATATAACAATTATATTTTACTAATGCACAAGCTACAAAGATATTTGTAAATGAAAAATATCCTCTGGATCATATTGATACGTTTTTCACTTCCAACAACCAATGAAGGTGGGATTTATCATCATGAATATAGATTTTTTGATCAACCAATTTATATATTGTCTAAAAGAAATTTTTTTATTATTGATGATGATGGGATGTTATAATTCCTTGATAAGTAATAAATGGTGAATGATATATTTTTACATAAGGAAACATGGATCATGTGGTCAAATTATATATATTTTTATGTTTATCAACAAATTAATGTGTATTATGATCATTTTGGAGAAACTATTTACGTTGACACTAATTTCCAAAAATTAAATATTAAAGAATTTTGGGAATTTTTTTATCCATTATAAATAGATTTTAATTCTCAATGCATCATTGTTACATAATGAAGATACAAAATCATTTATTATTTTACTGATTATATTTCTTTATTTTCTTGATAAAATGATTCAATATTTTATTTTCAATTGTTAATATATATTTATTATATAAAATTTACAAAGAACATCAAATGTCCTATGTACATGGAAGTTAAAAAAATGGCATTAAATGATGAGAATTTGTAATTTTTTGGGTAATAATCTAATTAAAATTAAGTTCATTTATGTGGTATAAGATAATTCAACATTTCAAGATCAATAGTAATAAATCCCTGTAGAATATGTTAATTTTTATTCAACATGGTTACGAAATGTGTACATAGTACAAGATAATTGGCCAAACTATTTCATGACGAGTATATTTAAAATAGGAATTAAATTTTGACCTTTGAGTGGGAGTTATAATATTTTATTGATGGGTTATTGCATCCTAAGATGACTGTCATGGAATTATTCACGCAATATGATCATTTTTATGTATAAGATTCGGTGTTCTAGATTGATGGTTAAATATTAGGATAGTATAATTCCCCAGTACATTAAATTTCTTTATCATCCAATAATTGTTCAATTGATAATGTTTTACAGTCAAAATATTATTCAAACTTTTCTATCATGAAAAATAACATTATTGTGGGTGTTTCTGTGAGTTTGATAATAAATATTTAGCCAAAAAATATTTTAATGTATGAATGAATAGTTACTTAAAATAATTTTTTGTCACATTCTACCTATAATCTCCTTTGAAATTAAATTCTATATATATATATATATATGAAATTTTAGTGTTGTAGGTATATCCTTTTTCCAGCACTAATAAGATTAGAGTGACTTATAAGATCAGAGGGACTGGACTTAAAATATATTATATAGTAATATATCCTTCTAATATTGATAATAAATTTTTATGATATTTATATAGTATATATAAAACCCCATAATATCGAAGAGGTAATGGTATAATGTTATGAAAAATGCTAAAAATAGGTATCGAAATTGAATTATGTCCTATAAAATTTGTATATGATATTGAATTGGGATATACGATTTGAATGCAAGATGAAGAAAAAATTATTAATTAAAATTACATGAATCTATATAATAATTTCCTCAATTATTGTTATATATTTAGTAATTTAAAATTCAACTGTAATCTATAACATTAATTAAGAGGAAAGATAAAATGATTGGTCATGAACATACAAGAAAAAAAATAATGATAAGTTATAATACGTGAAATTAATAGTAAAAAATTATGTGGTTTTTGGATTTTTTTAATGTTATACCACATTATATTATATAATAAATACAAATTGTAATAATTTTTTTATCAAGGAACTACATAACTACTATCAAATCACATTTATTGTAGTGATATTTTTATAGATCTATATATAATTTTGTAATTACAATAATTAAAATATATTTATCACAATTGATATCCACTTAAGTATGTTTGTTTCAAGGCCCATACCCCAAAAAATTTAGTCTCAATGATATTGGAGAAATTCATTTGCAGTATTTGGTTAGAATATAAACCACAATGTATTGAGTTATATCCAAAACTGTTATAGGACAGTAGATTATTTATTTAGTAGTTAATGTTGTTTTTTTCTACAATTAATATCCATCATGGAGACTATTTAATATAGGTGTAGTTTAAAATTCAACAAATAATAAATCAATAATATGATAAAAAACTCCATTTTCCATAAAAAACATTTTTTTTTCCAAATATCCATTTTCTAGTTGTAGAAAATATAATTTATAGAACATTAGTGGGGTAGTTATTGGAAGTAGTTACTCTGTAATGTAGCTTTTAAAACCAAGCAATTTACATTAGGTTTTTAGGTGATCATTTTTGATGTAATTTCTATGTTTAGTAATTTCAGAAAATGATAGTTTGTTACATAAAATGTATTGGGCTTCAAAATGTCCAAATAACCTTGAAAATAATGGTTTGTTAAAAAAAATTTGTCATGTTTTTATTTTTCAAAACCCATACTTTTATCACATAATGGGATCCAATTGAGTAATAGTTTGTTTTCTATCATTTTTTGAGGTTCTTGGAATGTTCTAAATGATTTTATATAAAGCACATAAAAAAATCAGTCCATTGGGACATATTTAATAATATTCATATTTTAGTTTTACTATAAATTAATAAAAAACTAAATAATTAAAAACAAATGGGTACTAATTATTTAAAATAACACAATCCGCATCTAAATACAAAAACAAACTACAAAGAATTATTTAGATAAATTAATTCATTGAATTAATTATAAATTTCCTATTTATATTTCCAATGCAAATAGAAATTCAAAATATCATGTTGAAATTATTCATGGAATTAAATAAAAAATTAAAATTACAAATTTCATTGAAATTACCAATTAAATAATATATCCAACTAGACATAATTCTCAAATTAAGTTTATAGGATTATTCCATTCGATATTCCTATGGAAAATTTCCACTAGAAATATAGAGTATAATTTGAAAAATTTAGATAATAACCTTCTCATTATTTTTAATTCATCATTCCCTTTCAGAGTGTGAAGTGAAAAAAAAATATTATATTTTTTGTTGGTTATTTTAATAAATTGAACTCTGATATTGATTCCAATAATTTGGGCATCTCATATAGCCTTCTTGATATTGTTTGAGACCTGATTTATTGTATATGTGATCTAGTGATTGTTAAATATTATTAGGTGTCTGGAGAGATTAATTTTCATAGTTTCCTTCATTATTTTAATTCCCCATTATGGAATCCAATATACAAGGTCCTCATCCCTATGTTTTATGTGTCCAAAATTGCATCTCAACATATATCAGAGGTCTCTAACTAGAAATGAGGAAATATATGAGTTATAACAAGTAGTCTATTCTATATTTACTAGAGTGAACAACATAAAAATAATTAAGTGGAAACATTCTATCAAATCACAATCCATAAAAATTTATGACTAAAACTAAATAGTAAATCAAATCATGTTAAATAACATAATAATTCTCCATATATACTGAATGAAAGAAGTGATAAACATTTAAATTTAAATATACCAAGTATAAATAAAATGAAATATATTATAAAAAAGAATAACTTGATGAATTCTAAAGATCACTCCCATATTCCATCTGTAAACTCCATCCAAATAATAGAAAACATCTATCACAATCCATGTGTTGAAACTGTGACTTGTATCCAATGATCTTATTCTCAGGTACCCATATTCTATGAAGGCCCATGTACGGTGTGCGCATAACTCTATAGGAAGACAATAATGGTGTCAAATCATAATTTTGTATATGAACACAATGGATAAATAAATATAGTATGTAAATTAAACAAAATAGTAATCTCATGAAATTAAAAAAACCAGTCCAACCATGAGTTTCAAGGGGAAAACCAAGATTTCACAAAATTCTTAAATCTTGTCTGTATCGTTAAAATATTGGTAGAAACTCATCTCAATTAGGTTCCAAGGTGCACCATCATGGAAGCAACAATAAATTGGATATAGTATAATCCTTGTGGATCATACCTGAATTCCATCCCAAAACTAACAACGTAAAACCACCAGTATGGTATGAGTACAATTTACCACAATTTAAATTCAAATGGAATGATTAATTTGAATATAAAATCACTCCAAGTGAAATATATACATAATGTAACTAATCTGAATTTACAATGATCATCTCTCATAATTTGATAAATTATTCCTTATGAATTCATTTCATTAATATGTTTCATTAAATAATTTAAAATATTATCTGAATCCAATGGAGGACATTCCCTCAAGAAATACCTAGTAATTATTCAAATAATAATCTGTTGGTTTTCTTAAGGAATTCCATAGCATTAGAATACCATGAATCAAGGATTTCCCCACTCGCAATATTAGCCTAATTCCCTAGTGGAATATAAGGTTCATACATAGAATTACACAACAAATATTTTACTAAGGAATCCATGGATATTCTTAATGGAACATATTTCTCACATAAAATTACATTTTTATCAATCAAATTATTACACTATAATTAAATACAAAAAAAATTATCTTTTCAATCTATGGTGGAAAAAATATAAAATTCCAAAACATTATCATTATAATTCTTCAAAAAAAATCATTATACAACAGATATTCATAATTCCATTTTCATATTCAGAGTCTATAAGAACTATGGGTTACCACATGATAACAAAAAAACCTACCTCCCCTTTAAATAATTCCATTACTAAAGGAAGACATAAACTACACAATATACATTCCACATTCCCTTTTCATAATCCAACCACTCCACTATAATAGTTCAGACTTAGTTTCACCCCTGGAAAACAAATTTATCAAATACCAAAGATGGTTTCTAAGGAATAAATGAAAATATAACAATTTAATTCAATTTTAGTTGAAGTGGCCAATATGTTGGTGTTACAAATGGCACAAAATGAAATACAGAAGTACTAAATTTGTGGAAATACTTCTGGATACCAACCTTAATGGTGGATATATCGAATAATATGATAAATTCTTGTAGTTCAACCCAAAATTGAGGAAAATAATGTTCAAGTCAAGAACTATGAAATTAAGGCACAAACCGAATAAACGATGTGAGAGATTGAGATTCTAATTTAAATCAATAGAGTCTCGATGAGTGTTGGACCCACAAAGAGATTACCAATGCAACTAATAAAAATAAAAAAAAAAATATCTTGTGAAGAAACTCCATGGACATAGATAGTGGAAGGGAGAACTTATGCACATGGAAAATGATCTTTCAGTTTCCTTTTTCATATTATTATGATATTTGTGACATGGTTAAGTGACCATTTTATCCCATAAAAAAGGGCAAAAATCCCATAATATATCATGTTGACCAAGAAAGAACACATGGATTCCTATAATGCAATTGGATAACTAGTGTAATAGTATAAGTTTGGTTACATGTTATAACGAAACCTCACTCATCATATGAGCTACCAAGAGACATAAATCCCACAGTTAACCTTCAGAAAACAAATAATTAATAGTCATGGGGTTTTTCTCAAGATATATCCCATGATGTCTCTATCATGAATACCCCAATCTCATCTCCCATAGGATAGGGTATGGTGACTATAACTGAGTAAGCATATCCCACAAGTTGGAGGTATTTTCCATGGTACCTGTACACATGAACCCGTCTCCAAGTAAAAGTGCGGAAACTGAAAACACTAACCATACAAGCATTTATTCTACTATGAAATCCCACACAAAGTTAATAGTAAAAACTAAAATTAAAGGTGGATAGTGTACAAGCCTACTAGAAGATACTTATAAGCTCCCTCAATCCATCTACTGATATACCTTCATGAGTGTTAGGTACAAAAGCTATCAGAAGTTGCTTAAGGGAACCTCCTCTATCAGGTCTCCCTCTATGTACCACCTTTTTTCAGCCCACCAAGTCTCCCATCAATGTATTTGGTCATTTGTAGAAGACACGACACGTGCGGGTGAAGCACGTACATTGATATGTAAAACCAGACTCACTAGGGACACCAAAACTCAAAGGTATACCACAAATCAATATACAAAGTAGACTACAAATGAGGTACATTATGTTTAGCCTCTAATAAGTATACTCAAGTGAGTCACTAGAGATATCTCATGACACTATATGTATATGACATACAAATATGAAAAAATTATAGGTATTTTCAAATCCATGTAGATACAATTCAGGTCTACATAAGACAAAAAATCCATAGAGGCACAAGAGACACACATTGTAGGAGACACACTCCATGTAAGATAATGATACACACTCTGTATATTCTTAGGAGACGCACATTGTAGGATACACACTATTTGTAGGTAACATCCAGCCACTAGTTTCTACTCTTATCACACCATTCTGTGATAACCTACTCCAAGATCCAAAAACCTTGAACAATAACTCTTGTAAAAACTCCCTTAGATAATCTCAAAAAGGACCATCTCATCATTAGTGTCCCAATGCTGCAAAAAACTAGTCAAAATGGACATACAGTTTGAATGTTACGTTCCTTTTAGTAAAGAGGGGTCTGTTTGTTTATGGTCTATCCTAACCCTATTGGACCGACCCGACTCAACCCAATCGACTATGTATATCCGGACCCATCAAGTCGACCCATCCATGGCCATTATGCCATCCTATTATACCTCCTTCTTGGCCCTCCCGCTCTATCCCGACCCACTCAAGCATGCTTTCTTGGTCCACCAGGACGCAACCACTACCGCATCCCCAACAGGTCCACACGACTGACTGCCAGGTTTAGTGTAGTAATCCTCTACTTGACCCACAAAGAGATAGTTTCCACAGAGTCCCTCAGTGGTTCCTATGGATTGGGGACATATTCAGCCACACTGCTAGAGGTCGTGGTCGCCGCATGTGGTCATGCACCATAGGCCCCTTCTGTGGGTTTTGTCCCTACGTACTGTACCCGCCTCCACTGCCCTATCAGTGGACTGCTCCATCATCAGGCTCTGCTCTACAGAATAACATGAATCCTATAAGGCCCTATTATTCTATAAATGGAAAGCCTTGCAATCTACGAGTATCCTCTATCCTTAACAAGGGCTCAAAATCATCTTCTCGTCACTTTAGAGGTCTGACCAAATTCAGAACATCCCAGAAAATCCCAAAGTGACCACATGGGTCCATTGGAAACGATAGAAAGAAAGGGGTAGGAGAAAACTCCAAGAACACCTGATGAATGAACATTTTCATTTTTCATTTTGGCCTTCATTATTCTGATTTGAAAAGGAGGGTGAAACAATAAGGATAATCACTATGGATTAATCCCTTTAAATACTACTTTCTAACTATCCGGAAAGAATGATGGAACCATAGATCAACCTATTCATTGATTGGTTCACATTCATCATTGAAAATATGAAGGTAGAAATAATTCAAAAGAAAATCCCTACCTGGGTTTTGATCACTCACTAATGAAGATCAATCATTATGTCACTGTGGATGGAGAGATACTTCTATGATGAGCGATTGTTTTCTTTGGTGATATTTTTTTCATCATCATTATTTATTCTCCAATGAGAGGGTTCCACCAATATCATTTATCTAGAGGTTATAGGGAATTTTAGGCTCAAGTGTTAATCTGAAATTCTAGATTAATTTTAGTGAATTGAAAATATGTCTCCCCATAGATGTGTTGTTGTGCCACCACGTTGTTCCCTTAAGAAATGAAATGGGATGTCACATCCCTGTGAAATGTTAAAATAAAACAATATAATATTTTTTAACTTTATATTTTTATTCTTCATTATAAATGTTCAAAAACATTTTCTATAGTAGACATGTTATGGTTATAGTTAAACCCAATATAAGGTGTACTCATTGTTCTTATTTAGATGTATATTCTGAGATATTACATTATCACAACCATAGGGCTTTAAATCCCTAAAATCCAAAACATGGTTACACATAAAATGTGGATAATGAGCATCAATCTATGCCCCTCACTCCCATTTGAACTCTATGAGATTTTTGTGCTTCCACCATAAGATAACCATACAAAGCGACCTTCCATAAAGGATCCACTACTGTTGATACTCAATGTCTACCGAGTACTCTAGAAAAATCACCATGTCATCAATATCTATCTCACCCCATTCAATAATGTATGATGGGTCATGCAGATATCTGCTGAACAATGATACATGGAAAACATCATGCACCCACTATATAATTGAAGGTAAAGCCAAGATGTAAAACTCTTTTCTGACTCGACGCAGTATCTGAAAGAATAATATAATCCTTGGAGATAACTTTCCAACCCATACAAATCTAGGTATCCCTCATCAAGGAGATACCTAAAGGAACACATGGTCTCCCTCCTCGAACTCCAAGGGTCTTTATCACCTTTTAGCATAGTAGTTTTGAATGATCTATGGTATATTCAACCACTAGTAGATGATATGGACCTTCTAAGAAGTAGCTTTTTCCAACTCTTAGCCCAAGAGTGCTGACGCTCTTATGTCAATCCAACAACGTGGAGAACTACAAGGTTTCCTATACAAGGCCTCGAACTATGTCATACCAATTGTGTAGTGGTAGAAATTGTTGTATGCAAACTCCATGAAAGGAAGGTGATTTTTCAAAAAAAAATGATTTCTAGGATTCCATTATGTAGAAATTCCTCTAGAACCGAGGCCATCCTCTCTATCTGGAAATGTGTCTGAAGATGAAACATCGTTCTCAAGTGGAATTGCCTCCCAAATTCCTTCTTTAATACCTTTATGAACCAATATGTAATGCATGTTTCATGATCTGAAATGATCGTAGAGGAAAGACCATGGATCCATTATATCTTTTGTACATAGTGGTTTACCAATATCTCTACTGAATCTTACTCTAAGAAAGCTAGGAAGTGGGACAATTTAGTGAGTCATTCAATAATCACCCAAATGGTATCATGATCTGTGGGCCTACCTAGTAAACCTGTCATGATGTCCATCTATTTCCCATCCCACTCCAATTAGGTACACTATGGGGTTGAGTGAAACATTCTTGAACCTGGTGCTTAGCCTTCACATATAGAAAAGTTAGGCATTTGGAAACAATCTATGGCACTGCCTTCATCATCGCCAACCACAAAAAATAACTTTGGAGGTCATGTTACATCATCACCACAACAAGATATACTGCCAAATGGGATTCATATAACACCCTCAACACCTCCTCCCACAATTCCATTGGTACAAATCTGAGGCCTCTAAAAAGGATGACATGCTCTCCTCCTTGCGGAAAACCATCATGGGAATGTCTAGTTTACATCTAAGCATGTAGAACCTCAAATTTGGTATCTCTGAGATATACCTACCTAAGTCGTTGTATGATTGAAAGGGTAACTACCATATATTGGAGATGAGCTACTCAATCGTCATCTATATAAGGGTATATACAATGAATCCAACACCTCTATGGCCTCATTTAGTATCTTCGAACTCGATCTATGGCTGAGAGAATCTTCCCCCACATTCCTCTTCCCAGGAGTAAAGACTATCTCGCATTCATAGTGCTGGAGGATTTATAGAAAATGCCTCTATCTCATGTTCAAATATTTCTTGAGGGAAGATATAATTTAGTTTCCTATTGTCTGAGTAGTTGATAAAACCTTTACCCATAAGGTAGTGTCACCACATATTCAATGTGAAGACTCCAGCTTCCAACTCTATATCATAGGTTGGGTAATTTTCTCATATGACCTCAACTACAATTAACCAAAGAAAATAATTGTTTTCCTATACACTAAAAAAACAATCACAGTTCATGATGTATCATAGTACACTACATACTCCACAGCTTACTCAAGAAATCATTCGATAGGAGCGCTCATCATACTCTACTTCAGCTACTGAAAACTCACCTAGAATTTCTCTGTCAACATGAAAGGATTACCCTTTCATGTCAATGCCATCATGGGTGATACTACTCTAGAGAATTATATTTTGATCCTCAAATATAAAATATCCATCACAAGGAGACTTTGTACCTCTGTAACAATATTAGGTGGAACCCATGTAAGAACCACCTCAACTTTTGATGGATCCATTGCAACTCCAACCTCTGAAATGGAACTTTTTGGAAAGAGGACCACAATTATATAGAATGAACTCATTTAGATCATCCCTTAATTTTGGTTCTATAAGTGTAATTCCAAGACCATCCTCAATTGTATCGTGTGCTCCTCCTCAGACACTTAGTACACCAGAACATCATTAATGAAGACCACTATGAACTGGTCTAAGTACGACTCAAAGATCATGTTCATGAGTAACATAAACACTTTTGGAAGATTCATAATTCCAAATAGAATCACTATGTATTTATTGTGACCATAATAACATCTTCAAACATCATCATGATTTCATCATCTTGTACATGAAGGTGATGATAGCCAGATATCATGTCTATCTTTGAGAACTACCACTCTCACTTTTGTTGATCAAAGAGGAAATCAATATGTAGTAGTGGATAACTTTTCATCATGTTCACCTGATTACTATGCCAGATGTATTAATATAACCTCATGCTCATGTCTTCCTTCTTGGAAAACAATCATGGGACTACCAAAGGTGAATCACTGGTACACATGAATCCCTTCCTATGCTAGCCCTCCAACTGTCCCCTTAGCTCTCAAAGCATTTTGAGAGCCATCTGATATGAAGGCGAATATATTGGTTTCATCTTGGTGTATATATCAATGAAAAAAACAACAAATCTATGAGGGGTATTCCTAGAACATCTTCTAGGAATCAATACTTTTACAAAAACACCGCAGCCGAAAACTGAGGAGTCATCTATTCCACTATACCAAGGGCCATGCAAGAAAACTGATTTGTGATTATCTTCACCATATTATATATGATTCCATCATGTGCTTTTTTGTGATCTTTTTCATAGGAAAAAAGAAAACTTCTTCACATATCTATGGACACATCACACTCTACACCGAAAAGAGTCAATCTGATCACACACTCTGGATAACCAGTGCATACGATGAATGATATCGTAAAGACTCAATACTGCTACTAGGATTTCCTAGCCAAAGATATCAACACCAAGAGTAATCTAACATAGATGAAGACAGTGTATGATCGTCGAAGCCCCCCTAGTTGGAGTCTTTAAACATAAGGATCGAGAAAATGGCTCCACGAGAATCTTCAAGCTCCGAACAAGGTCTATGGAAAAGATGGACTGACTAGAACATGTGTCTATATGAACTGAAATGTGGATTGAGAAGAAACAAATCAAGACTCTAATGATATTTAAATACCTAAGATCATAAGCTTCCACAAACTGATGTTGGTCTCGCCCCAGTCTACCAAGTACTTGAACCCATAGTGGACCACCTCAGGGTGGGGGTAATAGTACCTTGAAACTCCTCCCAGCTCCTGCAACATTTCCTTATCCTCTACCATATATAGTTCCAATAAGACCACCAAATTCATATCTCTGACACTACCTCGGAGGGCCTTTGACCATTAACTGATCAGTCATACGACCACTCAGAAAATATCTTGGCATATGTGACCAACTTCTACATGAGTAGACTAACCTCTACTTTGGCTGACCAATTGTTCCTTTGAAACCCTACAACACAGATCCCAAATCCTATGGTAATCCCCAAGACTATTTTGTGCTCCTAGAACCCTCTGACATATGTCTGCTACCTGTAACTAATGAATCAGCTAACAGATGCGCAGTCATAGCTCCCACAACCAGTTTCTGCTCCACTAGAAATCAATCTACATGAAAACATTCTCCATCACCCCAACATGTGTCATAATACTAAGGGATGTAATAAAAAACTTGATATCTTAGTGTACCCACTTCACAATGGTCCATGCCCTAATGAATGGGTCATGCACAATGTATGTGGAGTAGTGAGAATGATATGTGAATCTCACTGAGTACTCTGTTACTGTTGGGCTACCAAGATTTAGATGCATTAGCTCATGTATATGCACAGAGTGTAATGTTTTTGGGAAATAAATCCTCCCTGAATGGAACTCAATGTCTATCTAAGAGGGGGTCGCCTCCTCATGCATCTGGATCATCATGCTCCAACATCTCCACACCGAGCCTGGATGTAGTCTCACAACTAGGTTCTTCATCTCATCATGATGCATCCATGCTAGATGAAGGACCCATATAACCACCTATATCCAATCCTCATCTACCAGAGGATCTGTCTCACCTCATAACATATGAGTTATCTATCTATGAAGCTCTTGCAATGCACTTATCATGTGTGCATCGACCACCTATAATGCATGTAAGAACTACTGCTTTCCGGTGGTGGTATCACTGGTACACCACCAGCAGGTGCTATCTCCAGCAACCATCCTTGTACTAATGCCTATGGAATTGGAATAAAATCCTCATAGTCCCACCCCATAATCATTGTTTGATGCTTGTTTGGAAGCATTCTGAAATGGAAAAAGGTGTACCACAATCATTATAGTATACCTAGTGACATGAATCTGACTCATTAAGACATGAGAACATGCTAAATACCAATATGATGATGCATTCTAAAAGTATTTTAATGTACTGAGTCTAAAAGAAGAATTTAGCATCCTGGTGTATGGATACGTCTACCACCAAAACAATATTGGACTCCCATTCAAAATATCAGAACTCGAAACACTTAACAATGTTTCCCCAAATCAAATTAATATACTTTTAGACTTATTTATAGATGTAGTCATCTCTGATACAAATTCTTCATGAGATGTCCCCCAGGTCCTAAGTCATGACTACCACAAGCCAGCCTCCCATATGCAACGGGATAGAGACTAGTGGTGAGTAGGAATATCCAACAAGTTGGTGTAATTTTCCCTATTTCCGTTACACAAACACCTATCTCCAATAAAAAAGTAATGAAGACAGAAACATTGAGCATACATTTATGTATAATACTAAGAAAACATGAAAAGAGTAATCAATTCAAACTGAACGTAAAGGGGGAAATTATACAAGCATAATAAAATAATTGTACAAACTCCTAGAATCCAACTGCTGAAAACCCTACCTGAAGGGTAAATATGATATATCAAAAGTCCTTGATGGGAACTTCGTTTGTCAGGCCACCCTCTTTGTATCACCTCTTTCTATCCCGCCATGGATCTCATTTAATATTTTGGTTCTCACCACAAGAGTTTACACAATTTGGTGAAGCTCGTGTGGGGGTGAGTAAAACCATACTCAGTTTGGAACAAAAACCACAAAGGTATTGAAAAATGTAATACAAAAAGTTGACTATCATTGAGGTACAAAAAGTGTATCCTCAAAGAAGTATAGTCATGAGAGTCACTAGAGTCATATTAAACTAATATATCTATATGAAATATATATATGATTATACTCTAGGCTTATTAAAATAGAAGGAGACACACTATGAGTCTTCGTAGTAGACACACTCCACATAGGTTCAGGAAACACACTCTTTAAGAGACACAATCCATGTAGGTGTATGAGACACACTCTGTATGAGACACACTCCATGTAGGTCACAACCATCAACTAGATTTTCCACTTAGCACGCCAGTTCCAGGATCACCTACTCCTCGATCCAAAAAGGCTATATTTCATCCTCCATGAAAACTCTCGTACAATATCTCTAAAGAACTACCTAGTTTCCATGGTATCATCACAACAAACGGCTCATAAAACATACAATTAGTTTGAAATTTATGTTCCTTTTAGTGAACAAGGGATGGTGGGGTCCTTGTCCAGTCTAACCCGGTTGGACCGACCCAACTCGACCCATCTGGTCGACCCTGCCTAGTCTCCCACTGGCCTAGACCACATGATCAAGCCCAAAATTCTTAAGTGGGCAGATTTTTTCCACTCATACAAGACCACTGCCATGTACCCTCCATGTCCACATGGCCTACATCCACATGACCCACACCCTAGCAATTGTTGTAGGTCCCAATGTGATCCTGCTGGAACACAACCTCATTCGATGTCTCAGTCGTGGTCGTTACCAGCCACCCTAGTAGAAGCTTGGTCACTACTTGTGGTTTTTCCCCCAAACCCTTTTCGCCAGTGCAGTCCTTCTAGACTACACCCATCACTATCACCCTACGCATGGGTCGCACAGCTGCCAGTGGGATCTCCTCGGTGGACTGATTCATCTCATATGGTGCTTTTTTTTAAATGAGGAATCCCTTGGGATCCATGGGTCTCCTTCATCACTGACTCGGACTCCAAATAATCTTGTCATCACTCTATGGTTCTGATTCAGTTCAGAACATCATAAAAAATCATGACATGATTCACCCTCTTGGATCACTATGTTTAACCCAATAAAAATTTGGTCACAATTAATTGTTATAATATTCACCCACGTAGCTAAAAAACAATAAAACACTAAACCACATATCTAAGTTGATAAAATTATACATTTCTCAATGTTATGTGACACCTAATAAGAAAACTATCATATAGAGTAAATGTGTTCCAAAAACATATAGAAACAAGCATACCATAAGGAATATAAAACCACGGAATATAATCTTTCCAAACATAACCACAAATAGGGTAAATATTAAACACATTATGTTATAACAAATGAATTTCTGCACATCACAAATATAAATAAGCATCAAAATAGATATTCTATAGGATTATACTTTTATCAAACATTAGCGTTATCATCATTTCACATTATTACACAATAGTAATATAATAATGGATAAATTTGATTAAATTCAAATGGTAGAGTGGAAAACTATTTTTATGAATCTTACATTATTTAAATTTAATTACAACAATAATTTAACTGATCTTGGTTACACATACAGAGTCACAATCTGGGGGATAAACTATGTCGAACCCACTACATAATGTGAAATTATTTCCTTATCGAAAGACTAGGTTCTATAGATTGGTTAGATATGTTTTCATTCAAAGGTATAGAGGAAAAAATGTTATTTATTTTTATTATATCATTATTTATCCAATATTGTCTTCTATTTTCCCAAAATATCATGCACTGTATAAATTTTTATGTCTTTAACATTTCCAAGGAAAACATATAGGTTTAATTATATGATGTTTAAAAAATAATTTAGAATGTAAATCACTTATTATGTTTTGATTGAAGCCTCTTTTATCATGAAAAACACCAATAAAATAATCCATTTACCATCCTTTTCACAGATTCTCATTTTATGTATTTTAATTTCCTTTTAAAATTCCAAACATTAAAATCTCACAAACTATTCACACATCACAAACCTGGATTAGTAATATTGGATTCCATTAATAGTTTATAGAAGAAGAAAAATTATATCGTCCTCAATACGATAACATCCAATGAAAACCATGACATTAAAGATCCAATTATATCTGATTTTGATTTACAGTGGTTTACTCTTGGAGTTGAAAAAGTAGAATTCCACAATATACATATATTTTAGAGATGTTATAAATGTTGTTGAAGACACCTTAAATTATCGACACCTATCAATCATTTAATATAATAGGTAGATTTAATTGACTGGTAGATATAATTCAAATAAATTTAAATCGTAAATTAAACATGTAACTACAACAAAATTATCAATCAAAAGACAAAAAAGGATGAAATATAATTTATATGTGAAAAAGTGATAAATGAATGAAAAAACATTTCAATAATAGGAAAATAGATAAAAATAAAATGAATTACTATTATCACACCTAATTTAACCACATCAGTTAAAAATTACTAATCTATAAATGCCCAAATATTGAACAAAAGTTCCCATACCTTAAATCTTTTCATTCACCCATGTGTAGGGTTTCAACACTGAAGCATGAGATCATTATCAAGATTCCAAATCCTCTCAGTGTCCTATAATCTATACATAAAAATTAGGATAAGGTAAAACACCTTTGATATCAATGTTTAATTCTCAATTATAAAACCCAATATATAGATTCCCTTGTCTATACTACATATTACCTCATGTTCACCTCTTTGTATGCTAGAGGCTACTGACTAGCAGTGGGGGTCTATTGGTTCTACTCTGGATGACTATACCCTCATTTCCAAAGTGTATAATATTGTTGTAAATTACGAGAAACATCATATAACATAAAAATAGATAAACTTGAATAAGTTTTTAGATAATAAATCACACACCATGAAATTAAATAATGATTCTACATTCATAGAGAAAGACAATAAAATATTACTAATATAAATACCAAGTGTAAATTGGATGAAAAATGAATAAAACTACACAACCCCTATATGCCCAAATCTCTGTATAAACTTTTATCTTTTTACTCCAACAAATACTTAAAAAATATCATACTCATGAAATTCCTAAAATCTATTAAATATGACCAAGGAGCATCATTTTGTGTACCAGAGTTTCACGAAGGACTATAAATGGTGTGAGTATAACTCAATATGCTATAAAAATTTATAGATAATTAAAATATAGTTTATGAGTATAAATAATAATGGTGTGAAATATATTATTTATGCATTAATAATATAAATCTCTAGAAATAAAATAAAAGATTATCCTTAGGCCATAAGGGGAAAACAGAGGTCAACACTACCTACTTTGACCAAACTAATATCTATGAACATAGTGAGAGAAACACATATAAATTTCATTCCATGGATAACCACCAAGGAAAAAATTTATCATGTGTCCAAATTAGAATCCATGAGGATAATATGGTTGTTAACATCTAGAAATGTGAATGTGCATCCACCAATATTGTTTAATCCCATGGGATACCACACAATTTTCAAAAGAGAAAATTAATTGGTGTCATGGGTGATACCTATTGAAGACCATTGACATACTAATTAGGCTTTCTCAATGGAGGTTATCTAATGATATTTAATGATGTAAAAAATCAAGAATCCATGACATTAATTTATGGAATTATAATAAGGTTGATATTACCCAAAACCAAGAGGGAGACTCCACATGGAATTAAAATTAAAGAATATAATTGAAATATATTTGAGAAATAATGAAATTCCAAAGTATTTGATTTAATTGAATCTGAGGAATCATTACTCTCTACATTCATATGATTCCCTCAGTGGAATCCACATCTTATCTATGTAATTTATCTGAAATAAATTTCATTATAAATCCAATGTTCATCCATATGGAATCTATTTCTCTCATATAATTCCATCATTATCAAACAAGTCATTACATTAAATTTAAACATAAAACAATTAAACATTTCAATCTATGGTATCCAATTTGGTTAATATAAAAAATTAACCATTTGAGGACATTATGAAAATATTACTATCTAAAATAAATTCATATTTCCATTTTTATATTCAAAAGAAGCATGATGTATGGGTTTATATATGTTACAATAGATAACCCACCACCCAAAAAACATTCTATTACTAAGGAATTACCTATACCGCCCAAATTTAATGTACCCATTACCTTTCATAAGACTATCCTTCTAATAACACAGTTTAAAAATTGTTTCACCCAAAGAAAAGACATTATATAATCCCAAAAGGGGTTTATAATGATTATAATGACATATAGTTATTTTATTCATTTATTAGTTCATGAATCCAATAAACTGTCACAACAACACAAACCAAAACACAATTCAAATAGAAAATATTTTAGTGTAATCTATTAAAAATTCCTAAGATATCCTCATAGAAACCCACTCATCTAATATTGGTTATCAATTAATGATGAAATTGGAAAAAATTAGAACAAAAAAAACATGAAAATTGGGCATAACCCACAAAAACGAAATAATAGTTTTATATGGTTAAAAATAAAATTAATTGGGGAAATTATGAATATTATACTCAGATAAGGAATCCTAACTCACATGATTGTAATCATAAGGGAAAATTATTGGGGGGAGTAACACCATGGATTAGAGGAGGGGAGGTAAGCTCCTACATGCCTACAAATATATCATAATTAGGTCCACTTTTGGGTTGAGAAGATAAGGTAATAGATAGTTAAATAACCTTTTCCACATAATAAAAAATGGAGCACAATGAATGGTCGGTGGGTCTCACTGGTTTTCTAATAGACCATATGTGAACCCATGTAATGATTTTGGTTCCCTGGAATGCCAATGTCTACTGGGGCCTTTAAATAGTTAGAAGAATGTAATATAACAAATTTTTAATTATATTTCTAAGAATTGATCTTTTTTTGTTCTCTCAAAACCCTAGAACCGATGATACCACCTCAAAAAAAAATACAAAAGGATATTTTATGGTGTTTTATCCATAAAAACATGCATCTGAATAATGATAGAGAAACTAACCCATAAACCACTCATAAACTCATATTTAAATTTTTTCAGTGGTCTATTTTAGAAAATTTTACGCGAATAGTGATTCTGATCATTTTGAAACCTCATATAGTTTATTTGGTTATGGATCATGGAATGTGTTGTTGTATGAGTACTCACATGAGTGTAAGAGATAGGTTTTTTTATAGTGATATTAGGTTTTATTTTTTTCATCATTCATGAAATCAACCATGGGGTTCATTACATTAACAAATTTTGGATGATCTTGGGATCTATCTACCAATGCATTTCATTAAGTGAACCCAAAATTCGGTCCATTAATTTTTTACTCATTGTCCTTCTTGGTTTTTTTCTCTATGAGAATATTTTATATATATGAATATTTATGGTGGATTCCTTTATAGACATGAACTATGGAATATGTTAGGAATGATTCAATGGTGAGTTCTTTTAGGCCATCAACTATTGTTCAGAAAATTGAAAATTTTATGTGGATTGTTTGTAATATTTTTTATATTGATTTTTTTCCTATAAAAACCTATTAGGGGGCTTTCCCCCTTCTCTACCGCTCTCAAAAAACTAAACCAGGACTATTCCACTCCTCCTTATCCATTAATTTCACTATTATTAGAAGCATTCCAAGTGCAATTTTTTTTGTGTTTTGGGTGAATATTGTTTTATTCTTCATTTTTTTGGTTTATATTAATTTCTCTCTAAATTTATTTTACTTTTTGTGATTAAATGATAATCCACTAGATCATTGTGTAATTATATGATCTTTTTTGTGTCTCCATGTGTCTTAGCGAGAGGATTTCATAGTTTTATGTATCCACATTATCACACAATATTTTCATTAAGGTGAATTTCTATATTATTATTCTAAATAAATTTTGGTTGAAATTAAATTTTTTGGAAGGTAAATTAAATCTAAATGGTAGAAATTTGTTGTTTTTTACATTCTGGGATTTTTCTGGAATTCTATATATCATGTCAATTAAGTAGTGGTAATCATTGTGATGAACAATGAGATTTTGGGTGTTTTAACTATTTAAAATTT
Source organism: Viscum album (assembly GCA_963277665.1). NCBI lineage: Eukaryota > Viridiplantae > Streptophyta > Magnoliopsida > Santalales > Viscaceae > Viscum > Viscum album. Next base: position 2,094,943,218 of record OY728126.1, on the reverse strand, counting down.
ATTTCTTAATTAAACTGTAATTTTTTAAAATAATTTTTATTAATTTTTTTCATGTGATATGGGCCATTTTTTGGTTGGAAATGGTCAATTGAGCTTTACATGCCTTGGAAGTTATGTTTAGGTTGTGAATAAATATGGAATGGATTTATGATTAATGTAGGTGGCCCCTATTACATACCCATATGTTATTGTGAAATTTATATTTTTTATATGAAATGTGAGGTCTCACCACTAATGGTGATAACGGTACTATAAAATTAATATATTTTTACTAAAATGGAATTTTCATACATGTGTATAACAACGTACATTGGTCAACGATGGAATCGTTTGCATTGTCTTGACATCCTCAGAAAAAAATGGAGGTGGTATTGGTTATAAAAATATTCTTTATGAAACATACAATATGATGGTGTTAAATTTTATGAAAGGAAGTGAATTAGATCGATCATACATAGTCATATGTGATATTAGTGTCCTCTTTGTAGATTTTTGTGATTCATTTGGATGGTTGGAATTTTGATTTTCCTTGTATGTTCCTCATGATTTCTTATATCCATTGATTGGGTGGAACGATTGTGGGATAGGTGTTACTCTCCCAATGAGATATGATCAATTAAGTGGGTATCAATTAGCTATATCTTGGATCTATTTGTTATGTGTGGGATGACCTAATTTTAAATTATTATCTGATATATGTTTTTTTTATTTCATGTGACCAATGCTAGTATGTATTCTATTATAGGGCCAATGAGGTTATATAGTCATCTTGAATTCATTAAGGGATATCATTCCCTCCATGTGATGGGTGATGAATCAATATATTGGAATGACATAGAGGCATCCATGAAATGTATCATGGCTACAATGAGATATTAGAGACCCTAGTGTGTCCCTGGTTGATATGATAACTATTAAGAGGGTTCATATGATAAGTGAGTAATTATGAATATTGGTGTCACCATAAAACCCAAATTTATGATGTTGGGATTATATTTCTACAGTGATGGTAATAGGTCAAGACCTAATATTTCGACCCCAGGCTTGTGGGAAGGGTTTGTGTAGGTGGTCGACATGTTGAGATGTGTTTTGTTAGATTATTGGGATGTGATTCATTATGCACTAAGATACATATAGTCACATCACATTACATGGAAATTCTACTAGAATCCCACATTATTACCTGATATGGGTTTATAATACCTTGTAATGGATTAATTGGATAAATTATTCTACTGGTGAGATTTCAACACCTGAGGACCTATTAATAATGAATATGGTATGTGACACGCCCATGTGAACAACATTATTGGTTGGGAATTCCATGCACATTATCCTTCAATTATGATGCAATTTTGGTTGAAGTTCCCTAGAAACTTTACATGGATTTAGCTCATTAGTATTGGATTTGGAATTATTTCGACTCGGTTCATGGATTTTGATCCTAGTTATTGGATTTCAATTTCCTTTGACATTATCAATATTTTCGGATCATTCGTATTGGAGATGGAATGAATTTTAAAATTTCATTGTATTTGGTTCCTTGGTAATAGATTTGAAATTCCTTGGATATGTCCCATGGATATAAATCTTTCATAATTAGATTAAAGGTTTTGGACACAAACCATGGATTTAGCTCAATATTTATTTATATTTCCTTATATTAGTTCCAATTGAATTTTCCATGGTCCAGCTACTTGTTTCATGATCACATGAAGTGTTCAATTACACTCTATCACTTTTCAAACCTGGTTTTTATCAATCCATGGTTACATGGTAAAGCCCAAAGATCATCAGTGATTAATTTTTTATAGTCTTATGCATTGTATTTATTTATACTGAGATTGTATCCAATATAAAAAAGTAACCAGTTATTTATATGATCAAATTTATAGTACCATATTGAGTTGATATCAAAATTTTCTCTGGTAACCATGGGACCTGGGTCCCTGTGTATCAATTACTAATAACATATTTCTATTGGTCAAGGCTTAAAATATCATGATCATGTTAGATGGATGGAAGTTTTTTATAAATTAGGATTAGGTGAGGATCTTGTTATAGTGACCCATGCATTTTATACAATTATAAAGCATCTTAATAGTTGAATATACATTATATAACATTAAAATCCCCAATATATCCATAATGGTTATGTATCTTTGGAGACCATATACAAAATATTCTTATTTTAGGAAATATATCAATAATATCCCATAAATATATTACCACATGGTACTATTCAAAGACATACACAATTTGAAACATTTATTTATATCATGGGGAAGGATACATAATTATGAATGATATCCAATACTCAGAATGGGGAAAATTGATATATCAATAATTAGGGAATATTGTGATCAAAAGTGTTTGATAGCAAACTCATGTACATGTTATCAACATAGTTTACTCTTACAAAATAAATAAAAATTCCTAATCACTATATTCAATACATTTCATGAAGAATGTTCAATGAAAATTTCAGATAAATAATCATCATTCATTATTCATATCATTGTCATGATGCATCCTAATCGTAAAAAATCATAATCACGTGAACATCGATATACACAATTGAGTTTAAGATTCATCATGCATGTTTTACTTGAAATAGATCATATTCATACATAAAAATGTAAACAAATATATTTAAAATCATGTCAATGAATTTACCAGTGATCATATCTAGAATAAATCAATATCATTCATCAATATATGAAAAAATAAATACAAAATTGTGTCCAATAATTTTCATCAGAGCGTAGTTTGAGAATATCTCACTCACAAATAAATTTGTGAAAAATGATATTTTCCATTATGTCTATTCTTATCATTAACATATCATGTGATATCAATACCATTATAACCAATGCATTTTTTATCTACCATGGAACCAAAAATCGCATAATTATAAAATATTAATTTAAATGTAAAAAATCATAATGCATTCATCTTATCGCCTTATCATAACCCGCAAGAAAATAAAACAATTTCATAAAATATTTATCATTATAATTAGAGTTGATCCTAATAAATAATAATGTTGATGTAATTTGAATATATCCCTAGTAAATCATAATTAACATGAAAAGATTTTATCATATTAGAAATATTTCATTAAAAGATCAATGAAATATTTCATAATGAAAATTCAATTTCAAATAAAAATTACTTATTTATCAAATAAAATATCCCAAAATATTATGGAACATAATTTCCTTAAAATGATCATTGGAAACCAACAATGGAAGACTCAGATAATTTATTAGTAATGATGGTGTAAATTCTATTCTATTTGTGCATGTTAAAACAAATATACATTTCACATTCAAAATAAAAATTAAAACATACAACTATTGTAAATCCAACCGAACAGTCCTTTTATAACAAATTTAAAAAAATTATAAAATTGAAACTTATAAATTATATTTGAAAAAAGGGATTTTTTTAGAAAATTTTTAATAAAAACATGGGCATGCAAGAATATTATTCTCAACTAAAGATGAAATGATGTATATTTTGATATGAAACATTTTTTCAATCATTAAAGTAAGAAATAAAATAAAATCACATTGTTACATAAAATTTCAATAATGAAAATGAGGATAATAAAGTTTCATTGATTTATTAGATATGTATAATATAATATAGTAAATGTAAATTGAACATAAAAAAATACTGATTAAAATTAGATTGAGATATAAATCCCTTACACCTTTTGAAACATTTAAATCATAATCCCTAAAAAATAATTACCTCTGATGAATGTTAAAATATCATTAAAAATGTTTATTAAGATAAAATCAATTTAGTGTTTCATATACACCTTATTAAAGAATACAGGTTCATAACGTATCTATATTTCTTAAGGAAAGAAAATTTGAGATCAAACCCCCTTCTACTATAGTAATACCTAAATAAAAACTACATGAAATACATGAAATTATATAGATTATTAAATATTCATAATTTTAATAAATATATAAAATACATTCCTGTAAAATTTACACAACACATAAAAAACAAGTGGTGAATAAAGTATATTTCCTATAGAAATAATGTTTCTGTAAAAAAAAACCTTACCTCGTTTTTGACATTCATTGAAATAAATATTACCTCATGTAAAATAATTTTAAATTTAATATACTCTATTAAATTAATTACTAATATATATATATATATAATATCATATGTGATCTATTTATGAAATTTTTACATCAAACTATTCATCATCCCTAATTTAAATTTTCATTTCATGGTTTTAACTGTTAACTTTTTGTGACTATTTTAAATCTGTAATTGTGATCCTTCTGTTGTGTCATGGTTCCATTATCTCCAAAAAATTCATTATATATATATTATATATTTATACGTTGAAATTTATATATATAAAATTTCATTACATCATTCATGGAAAGGGTTTGTCGTATATATGCAAGAACATTGTTTTCAATTTAAAATGAATAGAAAAAATAATCTTAAAAAATAATCAACCATTAATTAATAATTACTGGATAATATATATAATATATATAAATTAGATATATCTTTTCTAACATCTGTTTAATGAGGAAAAGAACAAAAAATCACATTGTTTCGTACAGGTAGTAGTCCACACTTGCACATGAGCAACATTAAAATTTTTATATGGGTTAGAATTTATAAATAAATGTTGTAAATTTCAATTAAAGTGGCATAATTATATAATAAATATTATATATAATAATTAATTCCATATTTATAAATCTTCGCATAAAATGGTGGTGAAAAATTCATTACACCTATATGTGGAGATGGTACATCGTACGTGTACTCGAGTTGGGTTCTCATTCTCCATTTGAATGGAAAGAGGTGGGTAATGGTTTTTCCATCATTATAATAATATTCAATTATATTTAATATAATTATTTAATTATTTTTATAAGGGATACCATAGTTTTATATTGTGGGTAATAAGAAATAAAATTAAATGTACTTTGTGAAGAGTAATAAAACATCATTGAAAAACATCATTTATCTTGAACCTTATTCTTTGAATTATTCATATTTTTTAAAAGAAAACAAAATATTCTACATGGATGAGGAATATAAGAATGTATAATAGTTTTGATTTTCTGACCTAGAAGCATCATGAGTCATGCAGAAAATATGATATGTTGTATAATTTTAGAAGGGAGTGAAATGACACACATGAAATTACTAAAAAGGTTAATTAATAAAAATGTCACTATAACGTAATGTGGAAATAAGGCCCCAAAAATTTTGGGATATGATTTTATAGGGTTGAAATAAAATCTTCAATAAATTTTAGTTATTTTTTCTATATTTCAATCCATATCTCTTTATTAAATCATTCTGAGTTTTTTTCATTAATCGTGATATTAAAATTTTAACCATTAGAACATAATTATAAGAAAAAGGGTTATTCAAGAAAAAATCAGAATTTTTTATTTCTTATTTTAATCAATTTTGTCTAATTTAATTTCATGTCATGGTATAAATTAATTTTAATATATGAACATAAAATACATGGAAATATTTTTAGGATAATACATTATTTATGTGTAAAATAAATTATACATTAGAATAAAGTAATAAATTTTATTTTGAATATTTTTCTAAATAAATAACAAAATATTGATGATTTTTAAACATAGGGGTAAAGAATAAAACGAATTAAAGCTTCCAAACATTCAATTAAATTCTGATACACACACAATATAATTAGACTATAATACCACATATCATCACAATAGAAAAGATGAGGTTCCCAAATATAAAATAATATATTAAAAATAAATTATTTAATTCCATTAATATAACATTGGATATGTTCCACCAATCTAATATGTTAAACTCATGGGTTACTGTTCTTTTATTATTTTCCCCATGGTTTTTACCTAGTTGTAACTCTTTTACTAATGTGACAAATCCGTACAATAGTCATTATTCATAATGAAAAGAATTAAATTGAAAATATTAAATTATATATATTGTTACGATTATAAATATAAAATCAAATTTTTAAAATCCACTTCATCGACGTTCGAGTATATAATTTAATATTTAACCACTAAAGCATGATGAAAAGTTAATTTTAATGAAAATGAATTTTTCATGAAAATGATGATCATACATAAAATTTATCACTATTAATAATCATTAGATTAATTTTAATTGATATAAATAGATATAAATTTAATTTATTTAATTTAAATAATACATATTTATGGGTTATTTTAATTTAATAGTATAAAAAACATTGTTCACTTAATCTAATTTTATGAATAATGTGTTATTAATGATAAAAGTTAATTAATACCAAAATCATGTATTAAATATATTGATATGGAATTATATATATTATTATTATTGAGAAGTAATTTGGTAAAAAAATATAAAAAAAAATTGTATAGTTAAATTACTCAATTTTATGATACCAAATTGAAGTTCTAGAAAAAGAAGCGTTATTTTTCATTATTCATTTAAAAATAAATCATTTAGAAATATCAAAATATTTATTCTTATATTAATTTTCGTGTTCATAATAAAATAATTTTATACAATTTAACTAAATTCAATATATCAATTTTTGTTTGAAATTTTATATAGTATTCTATCACATTTATCAATAAAACTTGTTTTTAATAAAATACATAATTGACTTATTAAATGGAATTACCAAAAATTGGTTACTTATTTATTATGAATCAATTTTTTTATGTTCTTTACATAAATACTTTATAAATAATTTTTCTAATATGTCAATTCTTATTCAGACCACTATATTAAATATCTATGTTATGATAAACACATTTATAAAATAAAATTTTAATCGTATATCATTGTTCATTTAATGTTAGTGTTATTTGTAACTCAATATTTAAATGAATGAAAATTTATTTAAAGGAAATTTATTCAAAAAACAGTTGGTGTTACATTCAATGCTCATGGAATAATTTTTTCCCCCGCAATTTTATTTAGCTCATTAAATATTCAATATTTGATAAATCCATTATTCAAAACCCACATCATATAAAGGGATAATATAAAATCCCATAAAATGAAAAATTGGAATCATATTGGTTACAAAAAATATGAAATAATAGTTTTTTCATATAATAAATACAGTGTGGGATGTTAAAATATATATATGGTATAGAAAACTACCATTTTAGGAAATATAGATAATGGCAGAGAATGTAACACCCTGATATTTTGGGATGTGTTAATTTTTAATTAATATTGTCTTAATAAATTTTATTTTATAAAACACCAAATATAAATTATATATATATATAATTAATAAGTTTGTCTGGAAATATACTCAACAAAAAATTAATCTTCAACGACATGAAACACATATCATAACTTGTGGTACATAAAACAATATGTTTGGCTAGTATTAACCAAAATATCGAGTCCCATCAAAAGATTTTGTATCATGCTAGGCTGAGTTTTACCGAACTATAATATACTATTAATGTCATTATTAAAATATTATTAATTCTACCTCATAGCCATTTAAATTGAAGTAACGAATAATATTAAATAATTTTTGAATATATTATTAATGAATCCATATAAAATTAATCATTTGGTTATCAATTGGTAGAAGTGAATGTAAGACATGTTTGAAAATAGAGAAATTACCTTTCTAGGAAATCTATTTTTTGATGTACAAAATTTTTTTTCTCAATAAATTATAAAAACCACATTGGTTAATGTTTGTAATAAAATTTATATATAATATAATAAATAAATAGTTTTTATACTCATCTAATATATTTTATAGGAATAAGTAAAATAATTCATTAATTTTATGAATAAAAATTGTATTTTTCTAAAAGGTAATTTTACAACATTTTGAGGGGAAATCCATTTTAATTTTAAATTTTGACACATTTTTAATTTTCATATTAAAAAAATATTCATCATTTATGAAAAATAATTATAAAAATTTACATTTTAAGTTTTTTTTCTATGATGTTCCATTTTTTAAGAATATTAAAAGACACTGAATTTCAATTAAGAAATTCTTTTTCATATTAATTATTTTTATAGGAAAATTATGTTATAACATGGTTTTAATGTATAATTAGATAAATAATACCTAACTTAATATTATTTTTGTCATTCAAACCAATTTTATATTGAAATTTTATATAAAAATATATCAAAAATCATGACCTTTTCGTTATAAAAACCTTCATTGTCGTCCAATCTATAAGATTAAATTTTTAAAGGATTTATGAAATATAGGTTATTTAAATTTTAAAAAATTTATTCCTCATTTTAATTATAATAATTAAAATTTTTAAATAATTTCATCAATGTTATTTGGTAAAAATATTATTAAATGTTAATATAATTAATTACAATGATTAAGTTAAATAAAATTACTTAATAATGTAGTAAACCATAAATTTAAAGGAAAAAATGCTCTAAAAATGTCTAGAAGACGTTTTTTTCTTTTTTTGCTATATCCTTTGTTTTTATAAATTATGACCACTCGTGGATTTACATAAAATGGTTGAAACATGGGTGGAATTACCTTTTAAAAAAATTTCAAGAATGTCACTCATCTTCCACAATAGAAAGGAACCTACACCTACCAATTATTAAGACCTCTATAGCCATTTAGATAGTCCAAAATCTAATATAATAAGATCCCTAAATCCCTAACTTCATCCAATAATCCTCCCTTTTATCATAAATCCAACCACATAATCCCTTTGGTGAAAGACATGTGGAGTTACAAAAAGAAGAGGTAACATCCTTCGTCATGCTACATTGTTTTATTTTCATTCTCCACCCAGTTAAATATTGTTATTAAATTATTAAATAATAACCTAATTATCATTAATATACTTTATTTTATATATTTTTTAACCTAATATTACACACACTTCATTTTAATGTGAAATGAACTTACAGTTCATATTTACTGTGGACTACAGACTCATGAAATGATGTTGTTCGGTTTTTTCCTATACAAACTATCATGGGTGGTAATTATAATGGAAAATAAATTTATATATGATCATTATGATCATTACTATTTTCTAATTATTCTATAATTAATATATAAAACACATCTTCATTCTTTCAATTTTGTGAAAGTATGATAACTTCAATTGTGGACATGTGGACTACATCCACCTCAATGTGATGTGATTAACTCACAATTCACAAGGAATATATTAAGTGTGTGTTTAGTGACATTATCTGATATATATGAAAAATTAATTTAAATGTAATGATAATATATTCATACATATATTTACTTTAGTTTATTTTACTCTATATGATAAAACTACAGAAACAATGTTCATGTGTAAGTATGGCATATCGTCTCCATCAACTATCTTTTACATTTCATTATTATATATTTTATATTGTATTATAAATAATTATATAATTTATATATATGTTATTTATAACATTTTAATTCTTATAATAATTAAATCATGATCCACGAATGATTATCCAGAATAACATGTCAAAACAGACATGAAAAACATTTCAAATATTACCCAAAATATAACATTATCATGGAATTGTTAATAAAGATGTAATATGAATTTATAATAAAATCATATAACATTCAAAAAATAAGAATATTATTATTTATAATATTTATAAGAAAATTTATATTCATTATACATGAGGGTTACCTATTAATGAAGAAAGCCATGACATGAGGTAAGGATTTTCTGATCTCAATTGTAATTTTCATGAGACAGAATTCATGTTCACCACATATTTCATATTTTTAGAGTCTATATTTATCATATATTTTTATAGGAATATTATAATTAAATTTATGGGTATTTAAAAATCTATTTATTGAACTTTATTTAATAGGTATTATGTTTCAAAAGATACTAAATCGGTAAAGTATGTATGTCTCAATACTCCTTCTTTGAGACACATGTCATCTTATGAACCTATATTCTTTAGTGTGGTGCATGAAATTTCATTTGACATTTTATCTCATTAATATAATTTTTTTCATGATATCCTAAGCCTCATTTATTTTCATTTTCATACTTGGGGTGTATAATTCAATGTTATCATGTTGTAAGTGATTATTCCAACAACCTCATCATTTATCAGGATTATATATGATTATGCTTTAATTGTTAAATACTTATGATCCAACTTTCAAGAACACTAATTAATTTTATTATTCTCTAGTTATCCATGATAAATTCAATTATTATAGAAATTCATCCATTATTTGGGAGTAAGTTTATTTAATACTATGTTTTTAGGAAGGTTGATGTTTATCTCGCTCTTCGGTCGGAAATCTGTGTTAATTAAAAACCATTTTTTCTAAAAAAATTATAATTTTTATCCTAAATTAACATTTTATATTTGAAATAAAATTTTACCCATGTTTTACATTTTAATAAACAAGTTTCATAAAAATTGTGTAATCTTATAGTTATTTTTCAATCTGGGAACGTTTCTTGTCATTTTAGAATGCAAAAGGATCGTTCGGCATGTATATATTTAGCCACCATATGGACCATCCTTCTATTGAAATTTTTATTTAATTTTAAAAATATTTATTTTTTATGAATTTCTTTCCTAATATTATACACATTTATTGTATATAATGGTATTTTCAATGAAAAAATAATTTTTTAAAAGATTTAATGATTGAGAAATGTTTGTCAAATCAAGATTTAAATACTTTCAGTGATTTTTTTTTAAAACAAATTTCAATTTGTTTTCAATATAATTTTATAAATTTTCTAATAAATAGTGTTTTATTTTTTTTTCATGGTTCATTTTTTATTTATAAATGACAAAAGTTTTCAAAATCATTAAAATGTCCTTTTATAATTATGAAAATAAAGTGTTTTTAAATGTGTTTTCAATAATCCATAAAATGAATTCAATAAAAATATCATCCAAATTTTTTTCTACGTTCATCTATACATTTTCTGGTTTATTTTCGTAGAAAATTGTTTTCTGATGTTTTTATGTTTTTGGAAGAATTTTTCAAAGAAGAAATGATATTTTCATGATGAAATGTTTTTTCAAAATATATATACTGATTATTTCGTTTCTAAGATGAAATCTTTTGGTGTTTCTCACTCCTTTATAATGGAATAATCCAAAGGTTCCATTCATATTATTTGTATAAATTGTTTATATATTTATATAATTATATTTATGAAAACAGTTTCACTTTCACTGATAATATATTTGTGAAACCTTTTTCCCTTTCATTTGTTATATTTTTATGAAACCTATTTGTTTTCATGGGATATGATTTTATGAAAATATTTTGAAACCTATTTCATTGTCATAGGGTATGATATGATTACATGTTTATGATATCCCTTTCATTTCAACGGATACAATTTATGTTTTTAGGGTATTTTCGAACACGTATGAATGATTCCATTTTGAGATGGGTGGGACCTATATCTCTCACTAATTCTTTTTATAATGATTTATATATAATGAGATGTACATTTCATTAATGGGGTGTGAACTCGTTTTAGCAAAACTATTTTTTTACTAAGATGTTCTAGGGAGTGAACCTTGAATACTAAGGTGCTAAAAAGAGTGAACATTAAATACCATGATGGTATAGGGAGTGAACCCATACTACTAAGATGGCCTTATAAGTGATGCATTTACTAAAATTGAAATTATTTTAAATTATTATATGTTTACAAAAAATTCTATGTATTTTTCTTATTTAATTATATATTTACATTTACTATTGATTATATTATGATTCAAATACTATCAACTATCAATATTTATTCCATTATTCATGTATATAATCTTTTTTTGAATGATCTAAAAATTTTATTCACATTTTCCCATTCCATTATGCTCATGTTATTATTATATATCACTTTTTATACACATACTGAGCATCTGTGATCACACCAATTCTTAATATTTATTTCCATGTGCTTTCAATAATGTGTTTTAAGTATATGTACTAAAGAGGGAAATAATATTTTAGGAAACATTGAATATAATTCAAAAATTTAGAATATTTTTTTCCATGTTCCAAAAGACCCTAAACTATTACACTCCACAAGCATGTATTTTTTTAATTTTCTAAATATTCATCTAAAATGATGTAATATCAATGTATGCTAATCATGGGTTTCTATTGTTAGTATCAAAATAAAAATTTAGTCTACCATTATAAACTAAGTTGATAAGTACATAGTGAGATACATTCTAAGGACATGTATATGGATGTCCTTTATGATGATCCTATATAGTTGCAAGAAGGTTTTATTATTTTGAAATCCTATAAGTGAATTTTCATGATTATTTTGTTTAACTATAATATGGATTTCTACTACTATTATTTCTAGTTTTAGCCAATGGTGGGTATAAGGCCCCAGCCTTAAACCTTACTTAATCTAGTGTTATTATAAGATTATACATTGAGGATCTTTTCCGGTTTAGAGTTTAAGAGAATTAGATCATAAAAAATGCATTACATTCCACATTTAAACAAAGTGGTTACATAAAAGATAATATTCATTTTTCCCATAAACGGAAACATATTTAAAATAAAACATGGATTCTTTCTTGATACTTCCTTGACACTATCATCATATCATGTACCATTCCCTTGACCTCTGAAAAAAATTTCAATAAAACATGGGATGAGCATAAAAAGCTCAGTAAGGGACATAAAAATATGGAAAGGAAACATGAGTACATGTATACACAAGAATGAAATAATTCTTTACCCATAAAACATAAGCACTTTAACATACCTCATAAAATCATGAATAAATCATAGAAATCATAAGACATAAAGGTAACTTGAGGCATTCATAACATTCATACGTAGGGAGTAACCCTCTTGATTACGTATGGAATACCCACCATAGTATATTCCCTAAATCTCTACGGAGAATCCTTAAAGTTTCACTCCTTCGCGTTACCCAATGAATTGGAGAGCTATATCGGGCTCACCCACCCTTAGTTTATCACGACACCACCCATCTTCATAATAATGCCCAAGAACCACAACATAATCGTATCACATAAAACATGCATAAAGGAAACATAACATTTCCACCTTTCAATCACAAAATATCAACAAAACACATTGATATAAAACATTATCAAAACCATTTTCAATACCAAAATAAATGAAAAGTAAAACATTGTATTTATTTTTCTTTTAAAAATATGGAATGGCTTGTAGAGGAAGCTGAAACTCAAATAATGGTCACGGCGGCGAGGAAGTCGTTGTCGCCGCATACGCACTACAAAAACATTCCCTTTTGACATTTAGTAAACGCTTCATATAAAAAATATTCCTATTGAATAAACGTAAAAGTCAACGGGGTTTATACACTGTATAAAATAAGGTTGTGTATAAGACAAAATATTCCTCAATGAAAGGAGATTGAGACGAAGTCCCATACAAAGACGGTATCCTTGGATTAAGGATAAATCAATTACATAATTATGTGTGACAAACTAATACCCCAAATATAAGTGGATGTTAAGTGTGAAGAAATCAGAGGTTATTCAAACATATTCATAGAATGAAATATTCAAGGAGTACAAGCTTATCCCAAAGAATCAAAATTGGGTTAAGAAGTTCCCTTGCAAAAATTTGACAGCCTAACGACGTCACTACAAAATTCCGAAAATGAGTTGATGAGAGATAAAAAGGGTATCTCATCACTTGGACATAAAATTTAAATCACTAAGGATATAGATGAACATATCCCAACATAATGTTATGTGAATTAAAATACATAACAAAATAAGTCTTTTAAAAAGAGGATGGTGAAAGGATCCCTTACCGACATGGGTATCTTTCGAAACATACACCCCGTGAAAGAAGGACAATACAACATTGATGTAAATACTCATAAATGAAATTATATTACACAATGAGTAAAATAATGGGAAGTACATACACCACTCAAAGGAAATTGTGGAAAATGTAGCATAAATCTCACGGGAATAAAAGTGAGATGAAAAATCCTTTACGAAAACTCGGCAGCCTAACAACGCCACTTGAAACATACAAAAATGGATTGATGAGATCAAATAGGGTCTCTTATCATATTACAATAAAATTTACAGAAATAGGGATATAAAAGAACATCCCCCATCATAACAAATAGGAGGTTAAAAGAAGATACATAAATGAGAGTACTTAAAAAGATAGAGAGAGGTTAGATCTCTTACGAAAATTCGGCAGCCTAACGGTGCCACTCAAAACATCCAAAATGGATTGATGAGAGAGAATAGGGTATATCATCATATTAACATAAAAATTACAGTAGGAATAATATAAAATAACATCCCAATCACAAGAAATATGAGCTTAAAAGGAATGACATAAAAGAGTGTACTTAAAAAGAAAGAGAGGAGTAGGATCCCTTACCTCGGGTCCGACTTGACTCGATCGTTCTTTAACGTCATGAATAATAAACATGAGTTAATTTATACTTGATTGAGAACCTTTTTCAAGTTCATTATTCCTTTTATATCACTTATTTCCATGTTATAAACAATATGTAATAATTTAAGTTAATAATGTTTGTTTTGTCGATATTTGGTGCTTAAGTCGAAAGTGGACTTCTTACAATTACATGTTGTTCGTGTGGTCAAATCTTCATTATATCCAGAATGATATTCATGATTTGGATATCATATATATCATATATATACAGAATATAAATGTATTTATAATATTACATAATCATTTAGAGGTAAGAAATGAAATGAACCGTTCATGGAGACGGTAAGTCGTACGTACGCATGAACGCTACTTTCATTTCTATGTCATATTAATGGAATTAAAACTAAATGAGATGTATGTATATTTTAATTCCATAATTATATTCATCATTTATATGTAACATACATCATATATAATAACTTTAAATACATCCTTTATACATCCCACATATGGAATTAACGAATCAAATCACTTTGAGGGGGCGGTAGTCCGCGCTTCCTAAAATGAAATTATCGTGTTTACCCACAATGGAAACCATAAATTTATGCCAAAAAAGAATAATATAGAAGATTAAGTAAAACATAAAAATTTATATATCATATATAAATATAGTGACATATTAATGGCCCCCATGAAAGGTGTTAAGAGAAGATTGAACAATCATCGTTTCGTGAGGCAGTGATTCGCCATCCAGAGAAACAGTATGTTCATTATCCATTAGACGAAGGTGTGTGTAGGTGTAGCTCAAATAATTAACATAAAAACATAATAGGATATTTAATATACTGATTTTGTTAGAAAATAAAGAAATAAAAAGAGTTTAGGGGTGTGGAGAAGCAAAATAAATCAAAAGGACTCAATTGAAGACATTGCCATAAAATCAGGTAACTCCCATTGGTTTGAGCTCTATGGCTTCCTTGGGAAGCCTTCTGCCCAATGTGAGGCTTCTAAGAGTTATAGAGGGATTTGGAGAGACAAAATGGTCCAGGGTTGGCCGATCCAATGGCTTTGAAAGTGTGGGTAAGGAGGTAGAGGTGGGGGCCTTTTATAAGAGGAGAGGAGGGGCACTCTTGGAAAGTAAAGAAATGTTACTTTATTTGAAAATGAATTTCGGATTTAAAAAGTCCCAAATTGATATAATTAGAGGATAAGGTGATAAGGTTTCGAAATATACTCATCCAATAGGTTTTGGAGATGTGTAGGTCTTATATTTTACATTATCATTCCAATTTATTTAAATCGTTAAATAATGAGGTTATCGCTGCATCATCATGATGTCATAAATAAATTAATTAATTTAATTTATAAAAATTATAAAAAAACTAATATGATGTAGGAAATATTTTAAGCTTTCAAATGGCTATTTAGAGTCAAAAATATGACTTGTATAACCCCATTTAAAAATTGTTTTAGTAAAACAACTCATGTTTGTGTTATTTTAATTTTAACATTAAATAAAAAGATATTTATGTCATTTTCCAACCAAAGTGGCTCCATGGGGTCCCAAGATGACCCATGGATGGATCTTGGTCGTCCATGACTCATAAAATGAGTGTAGGACATGTTTCTAGGTCATTTCACATTATTAAAACATTATTTTTACCTTAAACTACACTAATTACCTCTAATCGCGATTAAGAACATAAAAATTACTATTCAACAAAAAACTATTTTAATCCCATTAAACCACATTTTACATCCTAATTACAACAATGTATGTTGGATTTTTGAAATTCAAAACACAAAGGTGGAAAAGTTTCTTTTAAACGAAAAATCAGTTTCATTAACTACCACATAGTGGTTTCACTATTCATCAAAAATTGAAGTTTTTCAGAAAAATACCAAAAATTCACCCTAATCTATAAATGATATTACGAATTAAAAATTGAAGTCTATTTTACAAAATTAAAAATTTATAAGTTTCATTAATTAATTTAATAATTAATTCCAGTTGTCAAAACAAATATCGTGTTTTTATGGAACAATAAGTATGAAAAGATTGAGTCTAGTTTAAGTCCAATTTCAAGATGAAATTAATTCCAATGACCACTGTTGGATTAAATGGTAAAATTATATTCTAATTTAATTTGAAACCAATTCAATAGATAATCTAATCATATAAATAAATTAGATTAAAAAGGGGTTTTGAATTAAAATACAACATTTTTCATTGTTCATTAAAAAATGAACTTTATCGGAAAAATACCAAAAATTTACAAAAAGTAAATTTTGATGTACTGATTCTAAAGAAGAATTTTATTTTGTCAAATATAACACATAAAATTATCAAAAAGTGGATTTAAAAGAGGTTCGCCATTAAAAGGCAGTTAATCGACCTTTTAAAGAATGTTAGAATGTTTATGCTTAAAAATTGGATTCATTCACATTTTTAATCTTCTAACATTTATTGTAAAAAGTAAAAATATTTGACAAACATATATAATCATTTTGTACTTAGTTCTATTGATTCTCTCCATCACAACATCTAGGCGTTAACTACCTTTTAAAATAATATTATTTTATTATTAGAGTGCAACGTAAGATTCCCAAGAAACTCATTCTTGCGTGTTGGGTACACCATCGAGCATAGAGTCCCCTTTCAAGTTATATTAATATTTTATTCACAAATATGGATAAATATAAAAATGTCATATTCTTTATTTACCTGGGGTGTTACATACATCCCCCCTATTGGGAATTGCGTCCTTGAAATTTTTAAAATTGGGCATGGAAACTTCATTGAAAATCCCACATCGGAACAAGAGTCAGTAAAACTATCACTTTAAAATAAAGAAAGAGAATTACAAAGGTCACTCGAGTTAACCCATACTAGGATTCAATGTAAGAAAACATGTACATGGAAGAGAAAACAAAGGTGCATGTTCTGAGGGAGAGTGATAGTAAACATGTCTAGGAGAAAGTTAACCTTAAGAAAATCACAAACTTGTGGTGGGTTAAACAGTATTCGATTCCCCAGTAGGAAAAGATAATAGACAATATTTTTGTTTTTTTTGAGGAATTTATTCATAAGGAAACATAATTACTTATCATGTTGACTTTCAACTTTTATTATATTTCTTACAAAAACTCATATTTTCTCCAAAAGACAAGTATTTAGGAAGACTTGTTCACTATAATCAACTTCTAGTGAATTTCCTAATCTACAAAAGAGAACTATATAATTCCCATGTATTTAGACATTATCCAAAACCAAAATGGCTAGTACAAGATCAGATAATCCAGAAAAGGATAACCCTTTATAAAAAGAAAATCTATACATAATCTCCAAAACATGTCCAACAAAACCCAAAGCTCAACGAGGACCATTTGATAAACAATTTGTCCATGAAATTCTTCAAAGTAAACCAAACTAAGATTGAAACCCAAATATTTGAAGGATTTAGTCACATTGTCTTCCAAGGTACAAATTAACTTTTATCTCCAAATAACATCAGTTGCTCTTAAATTATCATATTGAAAAGTAATTAACCTAATCACATATCCTCGATGATAGGTTAATCATTTCCATAGATAACCCAATATAAACTTACCCTTGATTCCTAAAATCATCTAACTAAAAAGAATTAGTCAAACTAACCAGGGACTTCATGTAGTCCAGTGGTATGCGATAAATACCAGTCGCACTATGGTTGTGGGTTCGATTCCCGCAGCTTTGTTCGACACGATGGGTTTTCACACAGTCTGTGTGTTGTCCTTTTTATAAAATTCCAAAAATAACCCTAACATGTTTTAACCTAAATAGTTTCCTTATACCTCTTATATTCATCCAAATTCATTACAATCTCAACATCTTAATTCTTGAAGTCTTATTTCACCACCATAAGATAAAATAAAACGATTCCCAAAATGAATAACATCTTACCTTGATCATGGTGTCCACTCGGTTTCATCGTCATCTTACTCACGTAGGTAGAAGTCCAATGCATTACAACAATGATTTAGAGATATTTCAAAATCATTTGCTTCCTCCATCCAAATACACCTTGTACAACATGGGTCATATTGGTGTTCATAGAAAAACAGTTTTTGAAAATAATCATGTATGACATATAATTCCAAAACATCTGATAAAACATGGTTTCTATAAAATAGTCGGACAGAATTTTAGTTGAGACTTTCTATTATTGGTCCTTTTAAAATACCATAAGTATGTTCTGAGAGACTAAATTTTAAAAGAATATATAAATAGGTTGTGCAAGGGTATCCTTCCTCAGCACCATTTTTAAAATCATAAAATGCTTCAAATTCATTTGATAAGGTAAAATATTTGAAAATACCTTGATAATATTGACCTTTCTTCAAAATATGTGAATATTGTGAAAATATTATTTGTCTAAAAACAACCCATGATCCACGATGATAACGAGGTATAGTGGAGGTGTTTGATATTTCAAACAACTGCTTGCCAGTGAGTTGTATGCTAGAAAATGTTTCACAATCATCTGAACATGACTTTGCAATAATTATTGCAAGCATGTCATCAGGAAGAGATAGGAATGTCGTTTGAGATCCTTCTCCTTCCATTCGTAACCAACTTTACATGACCTGAAAAAAGTTATAAAACAATGATTTAACTGAAATAAAAGATATAGGGACTAATCATGTGTCTAACAAAAACTCATAATCCCTAAATTTTTCTAAACTGACCAGTGATACCAACTATAAGGCCCCAGCCTTAAACCTTACTTAATCCTGAGTTATTACAAGATTACACATTGAGGAACTTTTCCGGTTTAGAGTTTTAGAGAATTAGATCATAAGACTTTCATTACATTCCACATTTAAACAAATTGGTTACATAAAAGATAGTATTCATTTTTCCCTTCAACAGAAACATATTTAAAATAAAACATGGATTCTTTCTTGACACTTCCTTGACACTATCATCATATCATGTACCCTTCCCTTGACCTGTGAAAAACATTTCAAAAAAACTTGGGATGAGCATAAAAAGCTCAGTAAGGGATATAAAAATAAGGAAAGGAAACATGAGTACATGTATACATAAGAATGAAATCATACTTTACCCATAAAACATAAGCACTTTAACATGCCTCATAAAATCATGAATAAATCATAGAAATCATAAGACATAAAGGTAAATTGTGGCATTCATAACATTCTTACGTAGGTAGTAACACTCTTGGTTACGTTTGG
This sequence comes from Viscum album, assembly GCA_963277665.1. NCBI lineage: Eukaryota > Viridiplantae > Streptophyta > Magnoliopsida > Santalales > Viscaceae > Viscum > Viscum album. Next base: position 2,094,923,549 of record OY728126.1, on the reverse strand, counting down.
AACACCCACCACAATATATTCCCTACATCTCTTCGGAGAAACCTTAACGTTTCACTCATTCACATTACCCAATACATTAGAGAGCTATATCGGGCTCACCCGCACATAGTTTATCATAGAACCACCCGTCTTCATAATAATTCCCAAGAACCTCAACATAATCGTATCACATAAAACATGCATAAAGGAACCATAACATTTCCACCTTTCAATCACAAGATATCAATACAACAGATTGATATAAAAACATTATGAACACCATTTTGAACACCAAAATAAAAGAAAATAAAAACATGCTATTTATTTTTCTTTTAAAAATAATGTATGGCTTGTAGAAGAGGCTGAAACTCAAATAATGGTCACGATGGCAGAGAAGTCGTTGTCTCCGCATACCCACAACAAAAACATTCCCTTTTGACGTTTATTAAATGATCCATATAAAAAATATTCCTTTTGAATAAACATAAAAGTCAAAGGGGTTTATACACTTTATAAAAGAAGGTTGTGTATAAAATAAAATATGCCTCAATAAAAGGAGATTGAGACAATGTCCCATACAAAGACGATATCTTTGGATTAAGGATAAATCAATTAAATAATTATGTGTGACAAAATAATACACCAAATATAAGTGGATATTAAGTGTAAAGAAATCAGAGGTTATTCACACATATTCATAGAAAAACATATTCAAGGAGTACAAGCTTATCCCAAAGAATAAAAATTGGGTTAAGAAGTTCCCTTGCAAAAATTTGACAGCCTAACGACGTCACTACAAAATTCAGAAAATGAGTTGATGAGAGATAAAAAGGGTATATCATAACTTGTAAATAAAATTTAAATCACTAAGGATATAGAAGAACATATTCCAAAATAATGTTATGTGAATTAAAAGACATAACAAAATAAGTCTTTTAAAAAGAGGAGGGTGAATGGTTCCCTTACCGACATGTGTATCTTTCGAAACATACACCCCGTGAAAGAAGGACAATACAACATTGATATAAATACTCATAAATGAATGTATATTACAAAATGAGTAAAATAATGGACAGTACATACACCACTCAAAGGAAATTGTGGAAAATGTAGCATAAATCTCACGAGAATAAAAGTGAGATGAAAAATCCCTTAGGAAAAATCGGCAGCCTAACGACACCACTTAAAAATTACAAAAATGGATTGATGAGATCAAATAGGATCTCTAATCATATTAAAATAAACTTTACAGCAAGAGGGATATAAAAGAACATCCCCATCATAACAAAGGGGAGCTTTAAAGAAGAGAAATAAAGGAGAGTACTTAAAAAGAAAGATAGAGGTTAGATCTATTACGAAAATTCGGCAGCCTAACGACACCACTCAAAACATCCAAAATAGATTGATGAGAGAGAAAAGGGTCTCTCATCATATGAAAATAAAAACTACAGTATGATTAATATAAAATAACATCCAAATCACAAGAAATATGAGCTTAAAAGGAATGACATAAAAGAATGTACTTAAAAACAAAGAGAGGAGTAGGATCCCTTACCTCGGGTCTGACATGACTCGATCGTTCTTTAACGTCCTGAATAATAAACATGAGTTAATTTATACTTTCTTATGAACCTATTTCAAGTTCATTATTCCTTTTATATCACTTATTTCCAATTTATAAACATTATTTAATAATTTACGTTAATAATGTTTGTTTTGTCGATATTTGGTTCTTAAGTTGAAAGTGGACTTCTTACAATTACATGTTGTTCATGTGGTAAAATGTTCATTATATCCAGAATGATATTCCTGATTTGGATATCATATATGTAATATATATCCATAATATACATGTATTTATAATATTAAATAATCATTTAGAGGTAAGAAATGAAATGCACCGTTCCTGGAGACGGTAAGCCGTACGTACGCATGGACGCTGCTTTCCTTTCTATGTCATATTAATGGAATTAAAACTAAATGAGAGGTATGTATATTTTAATTCCAGAATTATATTCATAATTTATATGTAACATAAATCATATATAATAACTTTAAATACATCCTTTACACATCCCACATATGGCATTAATGAATCAAATCACTTTGAGGGGGCGGTAGTCCGCACTTCCTAAACTGAAATTATCATGTTTTCCCACAATGGAAACCATAATAGAATGAAAAAAAGAAGAATAAAGAAGATTAAGTAAAACAAAAACATATTATATATCATATATAAATATAGTGATATCTTAATGTCCACCATGAAAGGTTTTAAGAGAATATTGAACAATCATCGTTTCGTGAGGCAGTAATTCGCCATCCACAGAAACTGTATGTTATTTAACCATTAGACAAAGGTTTGTGTAAGTGTAGCTCGAATAATTAACATAACAACATACTAGAATATTTTAGATACTGTTGTTGTTACAAAAGAAAGTAATAAAAATAGTTTAGGGTGGTGGAGAAGAAAAATGAAACAAAAGGACTCCACTGAAGACATTACCTTAAAATCGGGTAACTCCCTTTGGTTTGAGCTCAAAGGCTTCATTGAGAAGACTTATGCCCAAAGTGAGGCTTCTAAGAGTTATAGAGTGATGAGGAGAGACAAAATGGTCAGGGTTTGGCCGAGCCAAAGGCTTTGGAAGTGTGGGTAAGGAGGTAGAGGTGGGGGGCCTTTTATAAGAGGAGATGAGGGGCACTCTTGGAAAGTAAAGAAATGATACTTTATTTGAAAATGAATTTCGGATTTAAAAGGTCCCACATTGATATAATTGGAGGATAATGTGATAAGGTTTATAAATATACTCATACAATAGGTTTTGGACATGTGTAGGTCTTAGATTTTACATTATCTTTCCAATTTATTTAAATTGTTAAATGATGGGGTCATCGTTGCATCATCATGATGTCATAAACAATTTAATTTATTTAATGTATAAAAATTATATAAACAAATACTATGATGTAGGAAAACCTTTTATCTTTTCAATGAATATTTATAGTCAAAAATATGACTCGTATAACCCCATTTAAAAATTGTTTTAGTAAAACAACTCATGTTTGTGTCATTTTAATTTTAACATTAAATAAAAAGGTATTTATGTCATTTTACAACCAAAGTGGATCCATGGGGTCCCCTAGTTGACACATGGATTTTCTTGGTGGTAAATGACTCATCAAATGAGGGTAGGACATGTGTCTAGGTCATTTCAAATTATTAAAACATTATTTTTACCTTAAACTACACTAATTTCCTCTAATCGCGATTAAGAACATAAAAGTTACTATTCAACAAAAAATTATTTTAATCCCATTGAAACAAATTTTATTTCATAATGACAACCATGTACATTGGATTTTTGAAATTCAAAACACAGAGGTGGAAATGTTTCATTTAAATGAAAAATCAGTTTCTTTAACAACCACTTAGTGGTTTCACTATTCATCAAAAATTGAAGTTTTTTAGAAAAATACCAAACAATCACCCTAAGATATATTTGATATTACATATTCAATAATGAAGACTATTTTAAAAAATTCAAAACATATAAGTTTCATTATTTAATTTAATATTTAATTCCCGCTATCAAAACAAATAGCGTGTTTTAAAAAAAACAATAAGCATCAAAAGATTGACTCTAGTTTAAGTCCAATTTCAAGATGAAATTAATTCCAACGACCACTATTGGATTAAATGGTAAAAATATATTCTAATTTAAGTTTAATACCAATTAAAAAGATAATCTAATCATATAAATAAATTAGATTAAAAAGGGGTTTTGAATTAAAATAGACCATTTTCACTGTTCATTAAAAAATGAACTTTATCGGAAAAATACCAAAAATTTACACAAAGTAAATTTTGATGTCCTGATTCTAAAGAAGAATTTTATTTTTTCAAATATAACACATAAAATTATCAAAAAGTGGATTTAAAATAGGTTTGCCATCAAAATGCGGTTAATCGACCTTTTAAAGAATATTAGAATGTTTATGCTTAAAAATTGGATTCATTCACATTTTTAATCCTCTAACATTTATTGTAAAAAGTAAAAATATTTGAAAAACATATATAATCATTTTTTAGTTAGTTCTATTCATTCCCGCCATCACAACATCTAGGTGTTAACTACCATTTGAAATAATATTATTTTATTATTAGAGTGCAATGTAAGATTCCCAAGAAACTCGTTCTTGCGTGTTGTTAAGCCATCGAGCATAGCGTCCCCTTTAAAGTTATATTAATATTTTATTCACAAATATGGATATATATAAAAATGTGATATTCATTATTTACCTGGGGTGTTACAGTGGGAAACTAAATAAATTGGTTAAAGATTGAATGTGATGGAATATTTTATAATGAAAAGTCAAATAGGATGATTATTAAGGTATTGGGTGTTGTGATCATGCATAATTAGTTTACACGGATCATGATTAATGATGTGTACCATAAACAATTCTTAGTCTCACAAAATAAAATAAGGAGAGAGTTTACTGAGATTTATGGTAATGGAGTCCACAAAGTAGTGAATAATTAGTTTCCTACATGATGAGAAGGTGGGAACAAGCACCAAAGTTAAGGTCTCAGAGGAACATGAAGATGATTTTAATTTATAAAAGAAGGACGCAAGACATTTAACTGAAAGGGAAATAAAATGTACAGTTAATGCAATTGATGTAAGTATTTTTCTCTCTAATAATTAATCAAAGGATATATAATTATATGTGTATGGAATAGTCATTATGAAAATTGATTTCTCATCTGTAATTATCATAAATAGAATCAGAAATGGGGTAGATATTATGGTTATATAGCTGATTATAATGATACTATAGGTGAAAGGTGAATGCAATACTGTATTAAGTAATAGGATGATTCATCCATGTTAATGTTTTATGGATGAAGTGGAATAATAAAATCATTTATTAATTTTATTTCATGAAATATTAATTATGAAATATATTGATTGTTATGTTGTTCTTTGTCACTAAGGATTTACCAGAATATTTTGAATGTTTCAAATTGACTACAAATGAGATTTAATGTACATGTGATGTTCATTGGAAACACCTGATTAAGGGTAAAATAACCCTTAATATGTTTCTAATTTTGTGACAATGATTTTTATATAATGATGTTCTTTATTTGAATATATATATTGGATGGTACTAATTACCTCATAACTAATAATGTATTTGTTGAAAAATTATTTGTACAATCATGGATGAGGTTTATAGAATTTTTTTAAGGAATATATATAATTAAAATTTGAATCAGGAAAAATGAATGCTTTCAGTGTGGATTTTTGTTAATTCTTGTTATTATAATGTTTTATGGGAATACTTGATGAAAAAAATCACATGTATGTTATGTGAAAAATAATATATACTTTACGATATACATGGGTTCAATTATAAGATGATTTTGAGAAATATTGTGATATTAATTCAATAGAGTTGTTCTTTGATATATTATAGAGGTTATAAGTTTTATCTTTCATCGATTGGATTGTTCTAATGTTTGGATGAGCTCTTAAAGCCTAAATTATTATCTTTTCACATGTGAGTTTATGTATATTGGATATCATGGGATAACATTTTTTGTGATAACTAAATACATTTGGAATCAATTATCATTTTATTTATGGATCTCCAAATCTACTAATCATTCTAGAATTTCAAATTAAACTCCAATTCATGGAATAATAGATTAAGTGAAAATTTATCAAAAAACAAAAAAAGGTGAGTTTTTCCTAAAATCATGTGTGTATACATTTTCAGAAAATAATGAAACATTAGGAAAAACGGCCTTGAAATAAAATGTAGTCATGTAATCATATCTTTTATTATATGAATTTACTTTTTTCAAGCCTCATTGTGTTATGGAACTATGATTTTCAACATTCAACAAAACATGTTATCTATCACTCTCCATCAGAACGTGATTTTCATCTATCTCTTCTATAATTTTTTTTTCACATACCACCTATATTTTTATCTATGGTATCATTGTTAAGTGTTATATTGATTAATAGTAATGTTTCCAAATTTACCTTTTAAAATGATGTTTTTACATTGATTTTTTGATGTGTGTTTATATGAAAGTAACTTTCAAGTATTAAACATGTTTAAACAAAAATGAATTTATTGGGATAAATTCATTTTATAGTTTGTAGAATTTACCACCCCATGATTTTTTAAATTATTATTTTTTCTAAGTTAACTATATATTTTTGTATTATTCTTTTCATGAAACAGTAAATATAAATTTTTAAAATATAATATATCTATGTTTGGATAGAATTATAAAAAACAAAATTTGATTCTTTCATCACACACAACACATAAATTAACTTCTATAATACTCATTACTATTTTTGGCTTTAAGTAAAAAATATATACACTCCCTTTCATATCTTTTGTTACATAAAAGGCATGGTTTAGTGAACTATAAAATATTATTAATATTATTATTAAAAAATTAATATAGCTACCACCATGTTGTTGAAATAGAAATTATGAATAATATTAAATAAATTTTAAATAAATTATTTAAACATGTGTATAAAATTAATCCATTGGTTATAAATTTTTATAAGTGTTTTTCCGTTTTGAAAATAATAAAATTATATTTTGTAAAAAACTATTTTTCATTGTATGAAATCAATTTTATCAAAATAAATTCAACAATTCACATTGATTAATCTTTTCCAAAATATTTATATATTTTATATTTAACCCAAATTTTTTTTTCATAAAAAATTATAGATAGGTATAATATAAAAATAAATCCAATTTTATGAATAAAAGAAGTATTCTTTTAAAATTTAATATCACCACTTATTAATGTTGATACCATTTTATTTTATATTTTCACTGATTTATAATTTTTGTTTCAAAAAATAAAATATATTTCTGAATAAGGAATATCAAAATTTAATTGGGCTAAATTTTCTTTATTTTTCTAATATGTGTAATTCATTACAAATAGTAGAAATATAGAAGATTAATTCAAAATTGATTATTTGTAACATTTATTTATATTTTATTTTTTTTTTGATTTTTATAAATTATAATTAAATAAATAATAAATCAATTAATATATTTTAGGTCATTGTAATAAATTTATCATTGAAATCGGACAAAAAAACATTTTATTCTTTTACTCTTTTCATATTTAATCCTAACATTGTCATCCCATCTATGGAATTAATTTCTATATTTATTTATTCCACTAATGTAAATCGAATTAGAAAAAATGGATTCCACATTTATAATCATCATAATTTATAATTTGTAATACATTAAACACAATTTTTGACAAAAAATATTATTGAATGTTATTAATATTAATTACAATTATTAATTGATAAATAATCTTCACAAAAGACTAAGCCCTAATATTAAGGCCAAAATCACCTAAAACTAGTATAAAATATATTTTATGTTCATATTTAGACACTATAATCACATATATAAAAGTTTAACTAATATTGGTGTCGTATGACATTTGATAAACATGGGTGGAATTCTCATTTCAATACATTACAATAATACCACTCCCTCTCCACTATAAAAGGGCACTCACCAATCCCACTACTTCAATCCTCTGAAGCTCTTTTGATCACCCAAATTATGATAAAATTAGATCCAAAAAACTTATCTAAATATTATATTCCCCAATGTTTCATAAATCCAACCATGGAATCCCTTTGGTGAAAACCAAAAGGATTTACAAAAAAATAGGTAACATCCATCCTCAAGATCCTTTGATTTTTCATTTTTCTTCACCTAAACCCTTTATATTACATTGTGATAAAATAAAATTTGTACCTAAAATATACATTTATATTTGGTTTCCATTTTATTACCTACATGTTCAAAAAAATTCCTGAAATAGATAAAATGCATATCGTTCATCTGCTTGGTGGACTACCTCCTCGGGAAAAGGTGGAGTTCATTTTTCCCTTACCACCTATCATTAATGGAAATTATTATAGAACCTATATTTACATATGATATATATGATATTAATTAATTATTTATTAATTATTAATTATTATATAAAACATTTTATTCTTTCTATTTGGTGTAAATATATTAACTTCGTTTACGGATGTGTAGACTACCACCTCCTCAAAGTGATGTGGTTTGTTCCCATATTATAGGGAATGTATTAATGATGGGTTTTAAGAAGTAATAATATATATATTAAATAATAATTATAATATAATTATATTATATATGTACATATATTTTATTTACATTATTTCTTTTAATACTATAATAAAATGGAAACAACTTTCATCCGTACAAAAGACCTACCATCTCAATAAATGGTGTATTCCATTTAATAATTATATATTATGTATATAATTATAAATATTTAAATACTAAATATATATGATATGTAATTTTTTTTACTTTTTAAAATTTTTAAATCATTATCTAAGTAATATAATCAACAATAAGAAGGAAAGATCATATACTAAAAACAACCATGATATTACCCAAAATGTTTCATTAACATGGAGTTATTAATAAACAGGTAATATAAAGACATAATAAAATAATATATGTTATTATATATAATAATATGTTTCATAGATAGAGGTATATTAAACATTTATTTATCATACTGGAGGTTTTAAAATGTATTATGAATGTCAAGACTAAAATTAAGGGTTTTATTGTCTCACTTTTATTTTCCAAAAGTCAGTAGCCTAGTTTACCCCCTATTTCATATATGTTCTATCTATAAATAAAATGGATGTATTATGTGATTATTAAACATAATGTATTGTTTATTTACATATCAACTTGATCAAATTTCATTTATGGTGTTTATGTTTCAAAAATTATCAAATTGGTAAAATAATTTTGTCATAATTTTCCTTATTTGAGGCACATGCAATGCTATGCACCTATATTCTTCTATGAGGTGTGTAGACTACCATTTTATATTTTATCACTTAAATATTATTATTTTCATGATATTAAGATCATTATAAAATTTTATTTTCTTACACTCATAGTTAAATTCCTTGTTACAATGTGATAAGATTTTATTTTAATAATCTCATAGTGTATCAAGATTGTTTATGATTTGTCTTTTTTTGAGAAATAATTATGATCCCCCATTCATGAACACTCATGAATATTATTATCCACCAGTTATTCATAATGTATTAATGTATTAGTAACATTTTACACTATTTTTAAATTAAGATATTTAATATTGTGTTTTTAAAAACATCTATATTTTTCTATCTTCGATCAAAAATATGTATTCTATCAAAACTTTGTTTTTTAAAATGTTTTAAAAAAATTATAAAATTGTCCTATGATTTTTAAATGCAATTTTTAGCAATTTTTAGCCCTTTTTAGCCTTTTTTAAAAACTTTTTTTTAATAAAAATGGGTATTTTTATTTTCTATTTCAATTCAAATAACTTTTCTACACTTTTTATGGCGTGAGAAGAATGTTCATGATGTAAAAATTTATCCACCATCATAACCATCCTTACATTGATATTTACTTAACATGTTTTAAATAATGAATTTTATGAGAAAAAAGTCGATCATATTCTTGACATTTGTTGTTATTAATGTTATATTCAACGAAAATGGGGTTTAAATAATGTTTTATGTTTCAATAAATTTTTTCCAAATATTACTTATAATATTTTAAATTAATTTCTCAATGATTGTTTTCAATTTTTTCATGATTCTTTTACATGATTTCAAATAAAATTATTTTCCAAATTACATCAATATTTTTTAAAAATTTTCAAGAATGATGATTTCAAAATTCTTCCAATATTTATTTATATTTATTCAAAAAAATCGATTTCAAAAATGTTTCCAATATTACATTATATGTTTTAAATGAAAAATATTTTCAAACAATTTTCTTGCATCCATTATTTTATCTAGTATAATTTCAAAGAAAACGGTTTTCAAATTGTTTTATGTTTTAAAAATGAATTTTCAAAAATATATATATATTTTACTCAAGATATGTTTTTAAAATAAATTTCAAAATTATTTTTCATCGAATATATTATCTTCTAGTTTTAATCTTGCCTTTATTGGGGAATTATCAAATTGGTCCATTCATATTCTTTTTCTAAGTGGTTTATTTATTGATGGAATGTTGTTTTTGAAACCCATTTCTCTTTGATAGGTTATATGTTTAGGAATCTTGTTTCCATTTTATGGGTTATATGCATATGAAACTGATTTCATTTCATGGGTAATGATTGGATAAAAGTATTAAAAAACCTATATCATTTACACTGGTTATGATAGGATTACATGATAATGATTCCCATTTCATTTCATGTATTATGATATGATTTTTATGATTATGTGGAACTCATATTCATTATTTCAATATGATATGGGTGGGACCTATATCTCCTTCTAAGGCAATGGGTCATAATTTGTATCTCATGTTATATACATGGATGAAACGTCGAGTGAACTCAATTCAATAAAGGACTATATTCGGTAAGATGATCATGGGAGTAAAACATGACTATATATATTTTAATGGTGTTGAACTATGACTACCAAGATAGTATGGGGATTGAAATAATTATACCAATATATCAATGTAATTGATTCCTTTACTAGTGTGGATAACATTTTATATTCTTATGTGTCTTCTAAATTTTTCTTGTCTAATTCATGTGTTACGATTTAAGGGATTATAATAATTATTCCATTATGATTAATCTATTACAAACTACTAATATTTATTCCATGAGTCATGTATATGATCTTTTATATGCAATGTATGTTCTTAAAATGTTATTCTCATTTTTCATATCATTATGCTCATGTTATTCTTATGTGTCTATTTTTTACACTTACTAAGCATTTGAGCTCAACCCCATTATATTTTTCTTTTCTATAGGAAATTAATAAATAATTTATTATATATGTCATAATGGTGGATATCTTTGTAGGAAACAATAAATATCTTTCCCCATGTTGAATGATTTTTTTCCATTTTTCCAAATACAGTAAATAATGCTGATCCTGAAGCATGTAATATTAAAATGTGTCCAGTATTCATTTAAAATGATGTAATATCCATGTATGTTAAGCCTCGGTATCTATTGTGAACATGGTCAAGATAATTTTTATGACCACAATACCATAATTTTTTTGGGGTGAAAATACCATTAATACATTAGAAATAAATGTAATCAAATAACATTTTTATTCCATAAGGAAATTTCTAAAGTTGAGGGAAAATTTTATTGTCACACTAGTGACCATGGAAAGATATACTTACTTGGTTTATCTGAATTTTTTATGTACAATTTCTGCCATTTTTCATAATTTTATTAATTTCCTCTTTATTTTTTACTCCATGAATAAAATATTCATGATAAATTTTTCATTCATAGGGAACCAAACATATCTTTAAAATGGTTCATAATATCCATAAAAGAATGATAGTTGATTCCTTATATATCAAATTATTTTATAATTAAAAAATTGTTATCAGAGACATTATTATATTGTTTAATATTATACATTAACATATAAAACATAATCAATATCCTGAAAATATTATCTTCTTCCATTATATAAATGAGTAACCTTTATAACCTACTAATATATGTATTACTGAAACCAATATTCCAAAATCTCAAATATTTGATCACTTTTTTTCTTCAAATTTTCTAACATTGATCCCCATAAAATTGGGGTAAATCATAATGTCACATACCAAACATGTGATTACCTTTATCATATATTGTCATAAAATATAATAATAACCTAAATCGATATACTAACACAATTAAGACATAATTTCTTCTAATAATAAACACATTCTTAAATACTAAAATAAAATCATAAACTATTTATTATAGTCAAAAAATAAAAAAATGTAATAAACATCATCTAAGATGACATAAATAACTTTTAAATAACTATTATAACCAATTTCACAGTCATTAATACTATGAAATTTACCTTTTTAATATGAATAATCACATTTTCCAAAATTGAAATAACCAAATCATCTTTTGGCACATTTAATGGTAATCATTGAATTAATCATCTGTTCTTTATAATTTTCACATTACAAATGAATCACTTATTTTGATAATCTTCACCATTCAAAATACATTTTAAAATATTTAATGAAAACCAAATGCTGAATAATTCATATAATATTTGTGATTCTTAAAACAAGAATATTAATGATAAAACAAATCTATAACATATTTAATAATCCCAATTTATATAATATTAAACAATACCTCTTATATAATTGGAATCACATAGGCCCTTACATTGACATGGAGTTATCTCTTGGACTTGGGAAATAACATAGATAACTCACAAGTTCCCTACATATAAGACAACGAATACCACAAAAATTCATTGTTAAATACCCATTACTTCCACATGTAAAACATATTCAAATTATATTATGGAATTATCCTATATTGTTATTCCTATATTAATTACATGGAATAATTGAAATTTTATTCATCTATGGCCATTACTACAAGAACATCCATAAGATTGCATCTTATTTGGGTTATATGCATTTTGAAACTCACTATTTTTTTAATCATATATATTGATTGATAATTAGGAATAATCACAAGGATACAAATTCTAATCCCCATATCATTTAATTTCCTATTTGTAAAATCATTTAATTTTCCATTACATTAGTAGTAATGTGAATCCACTTTGTTCCATCCATTTACTAAAACAAAAAAAATATAGGGAGAGAAATAATAATCATAGTCACAAAACATGAAAAATAATTTATAAAATGTTTAAATGTTGATACATTATTTCTTATGAATAAAACCATATGTTTATTAAATGAAAATATTGGTAATCATCAATTGAAATAAATTATAATGGATTATAAATAAAATATGAGTTCACCCAATCATATCCTTCAATAGTGTCAAGAAACATATATAGTATGGGAAAATCACCATGAAAAATATGATCGTTGATATATACTCAACTAACAATTTTTAATTTTTTTACCTCAAGATGAATAATTTCTAAAACCAATCTTAGATTATTTATGTATACATGGATGTATTCGTAATTAAACAATATAATATATCCCTAACAATAATATTACGATATTATCCTATACATAGTCTTATCACTGAGGTTTTTATCAAAGTTATTTAATACTAATGTCCAATGATTAAATAAACCTTACTATTATTCTAAATATAGTAACCCATACATTTCATATACATATATTTCATATTACTTGACTAATATTTTATGCATAACATTACGATCTATTCCAGAAAAATAATGTTTTATTGTTTTTTTATAGTTATGAAATATTATTATTTTGTGAAATATCATCAACATCTAACATAAAGATAATCCACCATAATAATTTTCTTAAACATACCATATTTGAAATCATTCATCATTACAATTGGAAAGAAAAAATTAAAAAATTGTGTTCGATGATTCTTAGTAAGGGTAAATAAGTGATATATAAGTATTTAGAGGATAATATGATCATAAATTTTTTATAACATATTCACATGTATGCTCTCAACATAATTTATTTTGACTCATAAAATAATATGTCCAAATATCAATAATCAATATATTTAGAGAATTATAATGAATAATGTTATTAATGAAATGGTCATCATTCAAGAGTCATATCATAGTCATCATGTTTCATAAGAGAATGTAATCATATTCTTGTAAACATAGCTAAAATCTTCTCATATAGCATAAATATGATCATACTGAAACATAAAAATACAAAACAATATATTCACGATAATTTATATATCAATTATATTCATCATATATAGAGTAAAAAGTATTTATGAATCAATATTTTAACAAACCAATTTATAGTATTGTCTATTCATTTTGATAGAATAATATCTAGAAGAAATCATATTCATGAATCGATATGTGATATAATATATTAAAAATCAATTCGATGATTGTCATCATCATACAATGAGTTATCAATATCACATTAACTAATTAATTAGAGGTTCATAACATACCAAACCATAAAATAATTCTAAAAGATTAAAATAAATTTAAAATACCATAAAAATCATCATATCACCATAGCATAACCCATGTAAAAAAATAATTTTTATAATAATTTTATAATTATAATCATATACATCATTGAGATAGAATAATTATGTTATCATGGGATCATATCCCCTAGTAAAATGTAGTTAACATAAAATTATGTTATAATAGATAATATATTTCTGTAAATTATATCTGGAGTAAATCTTGAGAAAAATACACATTTTGTTTGAAATATCTTCTTTTAAATATAAAAAAACTGATAAATTTTGTAACAAAATTATTGTAATGGATCCTCAGAAACATATAAATGATACATTAATGATATGAGTATTCATGGTGGAGGTAAATTATATTCATAATATGAATATTAAAACACATATTCCATTCATGATTTCAATTATAATGTCACAACATATGTGCCACAATACGGTGCCTCAATCCAGTTGGTTACATGACCTCAGGTGCTCCTCTTCATATGCTAGGGGCTTATAACTAGTAATGAGTGTCTAATATATAACAATTAGAGACTATATTCACTTTTATTCAATGTAACATAAATCTTGAATGACCATAAACAATAACCAACATATAATAGAAAATAATAAAAAAATAACATAACTAATAAAGGCCATTTTTACATGATAATCCGAAAACATGGATAAATGACCACAAACTAAAAAAGAACATATTCAATGACATATAAATGTCAGTTTTCAAATGAAACCCAAAAATTAAAACACAATAAAATATCCTCTACTGGGTCACAACATCTCATATGGTTCCCTCTTCCATGATCCATCTCAACTCAGTCATCGAACATAGGGATCTTTCCCAAATCCCATCCATGGAACATAAAGTCTCTTCATGTAATCATATTACAACCTGAGTAGGGTGTGATTACAAAATTATTGGCCACTACTAATTGTGGGTAAATGAATATACATTCTATAACATTTTTTGAATTTTTATAAAGAATAATGTACAATGAAAAAGTAATGTGTTTTCACAATTTTAATTTTTATGTAATTAACCACATAAATCCCTAAATTAGAGATGAAATCCAAGCCAACAATACATATCTCATCCAGTTATGGTGTATAAAACATCCACATGGGAAATCACATTTCATTTCATCATGGGTTTCAGTTAATCATTTAATACGGATTTCACATTCAGGTAATGGGGTCCTAACGAAATTGTATCGCACCCCATGGGTGGTTGGATCAGTATTCAATATTAAAACACTCAATGATCACAGAATGTATAATTATATATATATATATATATATATATATATTTGTGGGATAAATACATAATTTTGCATTCCATGGTTATTTAGATTAGTATTCCTTATCCCACAACATAGTCTCAAATATCACATCTCATGGTTCCACAATCTCAACCATTCCCACAATTCAGTAATCATTTAATTTCACAAAATAAAATATCAAATAGTTTCATAATTTATAATCCAAATATAAATCATATCATAAACCCCATGGGTCACCACCAATTTCTTAATCATATTAATCAATCAATTTTATAGTCTCATTATTCTCCAATTTCATAGTCATAGGTTGTACCAATTTGAAAATCACACTAGGAATCAATTAATCAATTTTATTTTAAATTCACATTCCGTACATATAAATTGTAAAAACATATATATATATATATATAATTATAATCATATTAATAAAATTTTACTATTTTACATCATACATCAAGTTTGATGATGACCATTCACCAAACCAATATTTCTAAATTGGTGTGGAATGATAAAAACCAAAATTGAATGGGAACTATAGTACCAATACCTACGATAAAGACCAAAAATATTAAGGTCTATTAAATAATATAAATAGACAAAATAAAATAGTGAAAAAATCATCCCACTTCATCAATTAAGATAGAAGGAAGAGAGAGAAAACCAAATGGGGAACAAATCACTTACTCGTGAGGACCATATAATTCAAAAAGATATTTTATTCACCTATAAAATGGTATTTGAAGACATGGAATCCTATTGGCTGCATCAAAAATAAAATTAGTTGGTTTTATGATTAAATATGTTTTTTTAAGGATAATATCTATGGTTTTTTATTTTTTTACAAAAAAAATATTACTTTAATTTTTCTTGTCCATAATTTTTAGGGTTGGGGCACACCCTCTACTTAGGGGTTGTTAAATTTATCTTATGAGGTGAAGGGATTGAATAATAATGAAATAAATTTTCAAACACACTCTATTTGAGTGTGTACATTGTGTGGATGGAGGAAAAAGGTTTCAGTAAAACCATGAACCAATAATTATTCACAGCATATATCACTAAAATATGGTGTGTGGTTTCCTATGTAAAGATTCATGGTTTTACAAAATTATTTTCCAACCATGAATAGACCCATTGGATTCCAAAATTATATAATTTAACTTGAAAAAGGTAAAATAAAAACTCAACCAATTCAAAAAAAACAACTTAAAAGGCCAGGATACATCACTAGAATGGTCGGTATCATATAGTATCCCCACCTTACCCTAGATCATGCTCGAGATGTATTCTAATGAATATAAATGTATGAAAGGTAAAAAAGGATGGTCCACTAAGCCCCCATATAATATTATCTCTACAATTTTTTCTCTTGATCCTGACCATGGTTCTATGATATATGAACTATTGGTATAGTCATTCCCTGAAACACTTTTTCACTATGATCCATAACATGAATCAGATGATCCTCAAGGATAGATCAAAATCAAGATCAATATCATCAACATCGATCATGTGATAAGGGTCTAGGTGATACTTCTGAATACATAAATCATGTAAAATATCATTCTTAGTATTTATCATATGTGTATCAAATAATCCGTACCCCACTGTCCTAATTCTCTCTACCATATGTAAAGGTACAACAAATCTAGGTGCCAATTTTCGATGCATGTGAATCCAATAGTGAACCAATCTAGGAGGCGCCTTAAGGAATACATGACTTCCCATGGAATATTCAATTGGTTTTTGACATTTATCATTATACAAGTTCTTCATAATTTGACCCATTGTCATACATTTCCAAAAAAACTGGGGATGCACTATTGTTACCGGCACGAGACTTGATCCAGAAATCTCTATGTCACTAGCCTCCATCTGGCATAGAGATGATATACAATACAAACCATAAATATTATCATATTTTAATGTATGTGTATTTGGTTGATATATATTGTTATATTTGAATTAAAAATGTTCTATGAACTTCTCCAAAGACCCAAAAAAATCTTGGATTCAAGCTTGAAGCCAGTCCACTAGCACTTGAATAGTATGTTCTAACTACCCATCTCTCTGTGAGTGGAATTTCATAATCAGAAACAACTTGATACTAAATGTTTTCTATTAACCATCCATAATAATGAAGTAAAAGATGAATAAATGTTTAAAACTATGCTCTGTGGAACCTTCTGTAGATGGATTGTCTCTTGTATGTACATATCTCTCAAATTATTCACTATGAAAGTATATCGTATAGGTAAGAATTGGGATATGTTTGTTAATAGGTCCAAAATTACCAATATTTAATCATTATTTGAGGAATTATTTATAATACCAAGCATGAAGTACAATGTAACTTCATCCCACTTCTATTCTGGAATGCACAATGACTACTTTAAACTACCAAGTCTTTCATGATCATCCTTAACATTCTGATTAGTGTAGCATCATTTTAAAAACCCTGCAATATCCTTTTACATGTCAGACCACCAATACTATCGATGTAGGTCATATTACATTTTGGTAAAACCATGGAGTACCACAAACTTAATGGAATGAAATTCATGCATAATCTCTTCTCATATACGTATATACACAATAGCACGGTTCGAGAAATATATGATCTAAACCTAATATTTTTTCCAATCAGAAGTAGAATCCCCCCCTTCAAGACATTCCCATAATTACAAAATCTACATATACACATAATGTGCATCCTTCAACTTACTCAAAAGTGTTCACTCCACTGATACAAATATGAGGTTCTTCTACTCCTAGACTTCCCAAACCGTAATATATATCCGAGCCATCAAGGTCGTCATCTTCCACTGGGAAGTAGACTCCCGAACTACCTCAATTTTTTTCATTGTACTAAAAGAACCATAAACATTATTACCATTACTTGAAATATATACTATCAAAATATCAAATGAATCCATAAAATCATCCCACCTGTACTGATAAGGAATAATATATCACAAAGAAGTGATATAGATTATGATTTTTTGGTCATTATACACAGTTAAATTTTCACCCATTAGATAATGTAACCAACACTTTAATGTTTTAACCACCATAGCTAACTAAAGGCTCAGCATTGTTTAATTACATTTATGTGGCCTAAAATTATCTGACACATATTCAATAACATAATCCCCTTGCATCAACACTTCTTTATGTCCCATCCTATAAGTGTCATAAAACATGGTACACTCCTCACCTAAATCGGGTAGGATAAAAATATTTTTGGTATTCAAATGCTTCCCCAACACCTATAGCACATTATATCTTGCATAATAACATTCAAAATTAATCCCTTTCAGGGTAATGAAAATTAGTTCTACTTTCAGGTATGAAATGTTATAGAAAATCCTCTAATATTAACCTGCTAAACTAAAAATTCTACAAATATCAAAAACTTTATTGGGTTTCTCCAAATAATCATATTCTTTCACCTACTATAGTTCATTTAATAAACCTTCCTCTGAGATAATGTGACCCACGAAATTTACCAAATTAATCCATTATTTATAACTTGGTAGATCATCGTACAGTCTATTCTCTACCAATATACCCACGGATATTTAATGATGTTGGGCATGATCATCATGTGTCTTTGAGTAAACCAAGATTTTATCCCCCAAACCACCACCGATTTATCTAGGTATCATATAAGTATTCACATAATCAAGGCCACAAACATAGCCAGAGTGTTCGTCAGCTCCAAAAGTGTCATAATGAACTCATATAGGCCATACCTACTTCTGAATGCTATCAGTGGTATATCAGAAGGAATACCACTTAACATATAACACCTTGATCTCATGATAATCAAGGATAAAATAGAATCACCTCTCAACTTTTCAAATAGATCATCAATGCGTATTATATGATACTTTTTATTCACTACCATTCAATTCAAATTTTTGAAAGGAAAACATAAACATAAGTTATCATCGGTATTTTTGAAAAAAAAAGCAATAGAACCAAAAAGAGACATACATGGGGGTAAATCTATTAGCCATCACTTCCACTAGTGAATACCTATATTCATAAATCACTCTTTTTTATTTTATATAATGTGTAATAGATTTTGGATCATGTTCAGAAACCATATAAATTGTAAACTCTGCATCCCTATTGGAAGGAAACCCTGAGAGGTTATAGAGAAATATTTCCATGAAATGGTCATCTATGGGTGGAAAGGCATATTATTTCACACCACCATAATCCATAAATATTATTGATACATAGGTAGTATTCTCTGCAAGTTACTATTTAATTATCCCTACATGGATTTCGTACATATCCCACACTCTTTGATGAATATTACTATTACCCTCAGGTGGTGTAAAAGTCACTCTCATATGGAAAAAACATATGTGGGATAGGTATGATACTAACCAATTAATATAATAATCCATGTAAATTTTGAAATTTTGAGTATGCAATGATCTCAATAGAAATTATACAAGCAAAACATGAGATAAAAACGATTTGAAATGAATATTTCCCTTAACTTCACTCCCAATGGTGTGTTGATTGTCATAACCCCATTCACAAAATCCACCATCATAATCAACCTATTAATAAGAGGAAAATATATAAAAGTATGATGGAATCTTATATAAAATAATTAACGATATATAATTGAAGATACAAGATTAGTAGCTTTGATAATGAATGGTATGGCCTCCCCATCTACATGTGCATGATGAACTATACAAAACTCTCCAAACCTTGTTACTTATGTTTTATTCAGAGTCACCTAAGACACACCCCTCTGTTGATATCTGATCTATTACATTAACAAACCACATCTACATATTTGACCACCAAGGATTGAATAACTCTAATTACCTGAATGATATAGGGTAGAATACACCCTTACAATATTTTGACTCTACCTTTATCCTCTATCACTCCCCATATATCAAGGGTTCCAGCTATACCTTTACTCGATACTCATCATTCTTTAGGATCATCACCCAACTGGTGGTCATGGAAACTATCTATGAATGTGTCCCATCCTACCACATTGTTGGTAGTATATTTTTTTCATGATATTTAGATACTAATCCTTCTCCCTAGAAACTATATTTTACATCTCCCTAGTTGATGTCCTATTAAGGACACTACACACTCTTGGAAGATATTCCTCCAATTCATTCAGCTGAAACCACCAACATTTGGTTTGGATCCTTATTTAGGTCCCCATCATAAATAAGAGCCTGATTCACTACAATAGAAATATTTTTCAAGAAAAATATGATAACATAAGAATTAATCCACTATTTAATCACATATTTAATAAGTATTTTCATAGTTTCCTCATCTCATACCAATGATGGCATAAGGCACTAAATATTAGTGACATGAATTGTTTAGTCCATCACAAACATAATCCACAAGATTTGGTCCCATTGAAAAATTTAAAATAATTTCTAATTTGATTGTTTTCCATTTTTAAATAAATATTTTCTAGTATTTTAAATTTTTTCTAAAAATTATGTTTTGTGTAGCCACATTAATGAGTTAACTTATTTAATACTCATTGTATTGAGTTGAGTAATTCATTTTTCAATGCCCTTATGAATTTAGGTTGACTTTAGTAAAAAATTGACAGCATTATTTACAATTATTAATTTTCTTTTAATATTATAGTTTGGATTCAAACTAGTATAATATGAATTAAAATGAATAGTGAAATAAAAATCATAATCTAGCTAGAATATTTTATTTTATTCATTAATATATAATATTATTGTTTATAGTCATTTAAATTTATTAAATTTTCTCATCCGACCTGTGTGTCTAAATTATTTGATTTCAAATATATATTAGTTAGTACCTCAATAGGTAAAGTGAAATTTTGACTTTCAATTGAATGGAAATTTAAGAGTTTAATATAAATTCGATTTTTATGGTTATTTTTGTGGTAATACTAGAATTTTTTTTTCACTTAAAGAAAACAAAAATTTTATAGGGTTATTATTTTTACTATATGATAGAAATCCAATGGGAAAATTCATAATTAAATGTATGTTTTTAAATCCTAGTATTTCAAAATTAGGTTTTTTCTTCAATTCACATAATTTGGTAAATTTTTTCTTGGTGATAAGAAAACCCATTGTGTGGGGTCATTAATGTCAGTGTAGTATGGGATGAATTTTCCACATTATTTGTATAATGTAATTGAATTTAATTATTTTAAACAAATATTTACTTCATAAATGTATAATTGTTGATAATTTATCATTTAACTAATAAATTACTTATCTAGTTTGTTTAATAGATTTTTTTATGATTATTTAAATTCATTATTTAACATTGAGTTTAGGAATTACCTTTTATAGAATCCTTTTAAATTATTATTTTAACACCATTTTTTAATTTTGTGATCTACAATTTCTATTTTCTATTTTCTATTTTTTAAAATAAATAAATAATTATTGAATAATATTTAATTTCATTCTTTAATTGAGAATTATAAATCATTAATTTATCATTTATTATTTTAATTTTATTAATTTTTCTATTTTGTTAATTAATTTATCCATAATATATTTTATTCTACTAAAATTTATTTAAATATTTTAATCGACTAAAAAAATATTGTATTTAGATTTTATTATATTTTTGATTATATTTATTTAAAAAAATTAATTTTTGTTTAACATTGAATTAGAAATTATTGTTTTTATGTGATAAACTTTAACAAACAATATAAATTAATTAATAAATTAACTTTTTTTAATTGATTTTATTTATATTGTATGATATATCATTATTTTGACTACTTGTGAAGTTTTTTGTCTCATAAATGATAGAGTAGAATGAAAGAGAATCTTAATGGGTAGCATAAATTAATTTTTGGATATTGTTACATCAAATAAAATTTGTACATGGGTTTGATAAATTTTTTTTGATTACATGTTACATATATTTTTTTGTTTATATAAAATAATTGAGCCATCCCCATAGGTGAATTATATTGCACACATATGACAAAATATCCCATAGGATAAAATATATTTTATATATGTTTATCTTAACTTCTCAAAATCCATGTGTACCACACTGTAGAGATCTAGTTGATGACTCAACAAAGAATACATATGACACCACTAAGCCTATTGAGAAGATTCATGATGAATATGATGATAAAATATATAATTAGTGAATTATCGTTGAAGGAGACTTCACATCCATCATTGGAGAAGCCTCCTACACCAATCGAATGGTATTGAAGCCCTAAAAAGGGAGATGAATGGGATTTCTACTTTAATTTATGGATGAAATGATCTCTTCTAATAGAAATATTAGTATTAATGTTAGAGTTCTTAATTATTGAAGGGGTCTTACCCAACCAAATCCCTACCACTTTTAAGTGACTACACATTGACCCTGCGTAGAAGAAGTGGGTGAATGAGATCTTCCATAGCCTCATGAATCTTGATTCAGTGTAAATTCACCACTTCCATCACTATTTCAATCTGAATTTTGTAGATGAAGATCCCTTTCAGGGTGATTTCATGAAGAGATGACATCCAATATGGACATGGTAAATGTTGGAGTTGGTGGCCTAGAACCAACTACATTGTACTTTATTCATTAATAAATTCTTTATCACATCTTGATTGTTCTTCTGCATGACAATGAATGTGATAATGTCCTAAGGACAACTATTGTATTAATGGGTCATAGAGGATCCCTGCTATGATGAGAACCCGGAAGTTCCATATCACTATTCTTCAATATATGTTCTATGGCGTGATGATATTATTTGAGGGACACAAATAATACAGGTCATTAGGGGTGAGGACTCATAAAAAAATTGAGGCACCTTCTCTAGGTGTTTGCCCTTGGTAATATCAAGGAGGATATAATGTGAACGAGACCCGCCAGTAGGAAATCCACATTTCATAGTGTCATTGGATGTTCCTATCTGCGGACATGTGTATTGGTCCTTAGACGTTAAGATTATTATTAATGGGTATTACAACACGGGCACTTAGGTGTATTGACGAAAACTGTGACGACACATTGTTCGCAGTGAGGTAGGATACGTTGGGTGCGTCACGAGTAATACTGCATTAATAGATAATGAGAGAAATGATTTTTCCCTTCTGTTACATAACAGAAGTAAATATCTCAGGCCCTTTGATGCAATTGATATAGCCTAAATAAATGCATGGCCATAGTTAGGTATGGGCGAGTAAATTCCTGGGAAGTCAAAGAATGAATAATCGAGCACATGGGTTGATGACACTAGAATTCAACCTGATTGATTGGAGATATCGAGACAAAGGGATTATATTACATAGTAAGCGTTCATAGGAGGTGACACTTCATTGCGGCGTTAACTTCTTTCTCTATGGGTGCCTTGGTGTGTAGCTAGACGCTATCCTTGGACTTTAGGCAGGCTCTGCCTAATTCCACTGAGAAAGAGGCCTAGAGGGTCACACACTATGTGTGTCCATGTATCATAGTTAAATATTAATTTAACAAGTTAAATAAATATTATTACCCACTGTGGTTTAATAATTATTTAAGGATGCCTGATCGCATTTATTTCGACACTAGTTATTCGATAGAATATATTGTGGGAGAAATAATATATATTTATTAGCGAGTAATGAAGTGACATTTATTTATGAAATAAATATCCATTACTCAAGGTCTAATAAATATGGTGGAGGAAATAAATAAAATTAAAAATTAAACGTACACACTGTGTCTTTTTATATACACATCGTGTAGTTTGTTTTTCGGGATTCATGAGAAAATATTTTTTATTTAATTAAATGATATTAAATGTAATATGTTGGGCATATGTCAAGAAATATTGATGGTCAAATATAATTATTAAGACATTGGGTATTACTAAGAATTAAATGAAATGTAAAATGCTTTTGGGAAATTAATTCATTTTATTATTCTAAGTATTATAATCCCAATTACATTATTTTAATAGAATTAGATCCATTGTTGTGCACAACAGATTTGGAAATTCTCTCAAGCCAAGAGAGAATTCCCTTTTACACCGGGAACACTTTCAAGTTACGAGAGCGAGATCCTCCACTGGATCAAGGCGGTAGAAGGAGGACATCGCAAGCGAAGGTTCTTCCGTGCTAGCTCTCGAACATCCATTCGGCGACGTCCAAAGATACATGGAGCACGCGTGGATCACCGCTAGAGGAATCATGTACTTGTATTCTATGATGCAAAGATGGATCACAAGAGCGTGACCATAGAATCTAACAAAGAAATAATTCCATTGAGGTAATTCTTATTAATTAATTAAATTAATTATAATCAACATATGATGATCCTATTTCAAGGGTTCTGAGAATCTTCTTTTCTTTTTCACTATTCATTTTATTCCGAAGATTATGCATTTAATATCGTGAAGGATCTTGGATTGAACACTGTTTAACATTAAAATTAATGTTGGGAAAACCCACCAACGCGCTTCCGCTGCGCCCAGAACCTACAAGTGGTATCAAAGGGATCATATCGTTGATTATAATTATTTAGTTTTTTGTTGGTAATTTACGCATTTAAGAATTTAGTTATTTCAATTCAAGTTTAATCGTTCTAGAAATCTGAATATCGAGATCTGTTCCTCCTCCGTCGTTTCTCGTTCACCTCACAGAAACGATTTTTTTTAATTTTGACAAAAAAAAAATAGAGGAACCCATCTAGAAGAGCCAAACTTTTCTGGCCATATAACACCAGAATACACAGCGTGTATTCAGAAGTACACACCGTGTAGTCTAGGTTCAATGCATTGACTGATCCGCCAAATCAGGCCATGTATTGGATTATTTCTAAGAATTTGAGACGCCGTGTGTTGACCAGAAACAGGTGGCACACAGTTTCGGAAATACACACTGTGTGGTCCAATGAACACGGCATGTAGTCCCTTCGGGTTAGGGTTGGGCCGTGTACTCCATACAGGGCATGCCCGGCTGGAAACCATGTAATGCGGAAACTACATGGTTTGTGTCCCACTGTAGATGCCGTGTACTCCGAAAATTTCCGAAGTACATTAACACGCCCTATCCCCGGGCATGTACATCGGATGGATGGTGAAGAAAAGTACACTTCGTGTAGTCATAACTACACGCCGTGTACACAACCAAATTACACAGATTTATTAAAATTTATTATTATATTATACAAACCCTTGAGACATGTACCATGGTGCAGATGTAAAGCTGAGGCACAACACGTGATAGGTGTTCTATATATATGTATTTAATTTAACATCTGCGTAATAAATGGGAATGCACCGGGTTCCTTCCAAGAGACAAGTTACGTACAAGGATAATTTTAAATGAATTTTTTTTTTAAAATTATGATAGATTAGAATATCAAGGAAATTCATAAAAAGGATTTAAGATAAAATTATTGATTAATTATTGATAATGAATTGATTCAAGTGTGATTTATCTTAAACAAGAACAATTAATGAATTGAATGCTAGTTTTATTTATGCGTAAATATCATTGCATGTATGGATGATCATGTGCTAGACCGAGACCTTTGTATATGAATGGTTTCTTTTAATTTATTTATTTAAATTAAATTTGTTGTTATGCGATCCATCTCCTCATTAATATGTAGGGCATGCGCGCCCAATGATTCTTTTATGTAAAAACACCTTTTACCCCTCACCTAGGTGTGAGATAAATGCATATGTAATGGATGGAGCTCCCAAGTAGTGGAGGCGGCTCAATTCAGGAGCCAAGGTGAAACCAATCCATGGAGATACAAAGGTGGATAGGTGGAATATTGTAAACAAAAATCCAAAAGGTTGAAGGTGTTTCTCCCCTAGGTCTTGGGTTAGTTTATCAACTGCTAGATAAACTACCCAATAGAAAAGCTCATGATCATACAATTTATTAAATTTCTGTTAGTTTCATGGTTTATTTATTGTGGGTGTGTTGTCATGATCACACAATTAATGAATTAAACGAGCATGCAAGATGAAAAAAAAATCAAAACCGGCTTATACATAAATATTATCTTAGACATGGTTAATCACTTAAGTGTATCCCATTAATATTAACAATCATGTAATCAAAGATAATAAAATGGAAATTTACGTATAAGGATAAAATCCCTCAAAATAAATATTAAGTCGGCATAGCCTTCCATAATCTTGGTTAGAATCAAACCATAGTTCAAAGTGCTTGACCAACCCTAGTTGGGGTGCGTCAAATTATCGGGGAACTCTAATTCAAGGTTTTGGGTTTACTTGACTTGGTTCGCATAAAGGGTTGACTGCTACAGCAGTACTTGGTGTGACCAAGAGGCAATGGTTTAGGAAATCCAAAAAGGATTTTAGGATTGGGGGGTCCACTCAGTAGATCAAGGAGTTGTGAGTTATTGCAGTTGGAATTTAGAATGCCTACCTAAAACCCTTCATGTTTCTTGACCAAACCTAGTTGGGGTAATGCGAAGGGAAATATGGATCCTTTCCACTAGAATATTCATGTAACAGAATATTCCAAAGTCAATGGTGAGGGCTATTGGATTTCGATAAAATAGTGGGAGACTAATAAGTATTAATTAATTTATTTGTCTCAATTTTTGTAATAAATTACTAAACCTTTTCTCATCTTAATTTGTAGAAACAGAAATAAAATGACATAAAACATATCATTGCGCACCATAATTGAAAAAGAAAACCTTCTCACCGGCACCAGTTTCCAAGAGTGTCAGTGCCGTTTACGCGTCATCCTTCGCGAGGAAAGGAAATTATATGTTCTGGAAGAGCCTTTTCGAGTAGCGCCTGGGAAAGAGGCTAGTGGTGAGGAATTATCTCTCTACATGAAACACATGGATGATGCCACATATGACCAGTGTTTCATGGTATCGGCCATGTCTAATGAGCTATTGAAACAACATGAAAACATGGACTCATATAGCATGATGTCTCACCTTAAATATATCTACCATGAGAAGGCCATATAGAAGAGGTATGTGATCTCCAATGCTTTGTTTACCATGACGATTTGAGAGTCTGCGCCCACAGAGTCTCATGTAGTCAAGCTTATTGGCTACATTGAACTCTTGGACATCATAGAGATTAAATTCCCAAATTAGTTGCGTTCTGATCTCATCCTATCATCACTTCCCAGGACCTTCTCTAGCTTCATTTGCAACTATAACATGAGTAGAAATGAGAAGAGTCTATCGATGCTTCAGACCGTTATTCGCTAGGTAGATACGGACATGGGGCGTGACAAACCCGTGGCCCTTATGGCGAACAAGAAAAGGAAGGACAAGGAAAAGGGGCCAAAGACTTATAAATGGTCTGAATCCCCCGAGCACCGTCCCTCCAAGAATTGGAAAATCCAGAGGCAGGGCAAGGAATGGGAGGCAGTGTGTTTTTCATGTGGAAAGCAGGGCCACTGGAAGAGGAACTGCACCCAGAAGCATGGGGATGCTAAAGGTGTGTTTGTTATCGAGTGTAATCTTTCCATTTCTACACATTGGGTTTTAGAAACATCTTTTGGGGATCACATCTGTATTCAAATGCAGGAACCAAGTAGATTTAGAAAGATCGCCAGAGGAGAGGTGGATCTTCGAGCTGCCAATGGCACAAGGCTAGCTGTGTTGGCTATTGGAGACTACCACCTCTCCTTGCCGACTGGGATGATTTTGGTGTTACATAACTGTTATTATGTTCCTAGTGTTACCATGAACATAATTTATGTATCTTGTTTGGATATGGATGGATTTTTTTTAAAATTTGTAAATAAGGGTTGTCTCTTTTATATGACCAAAGTATGTTATTGTATGGAACATATAAATAATTGTTTGTATGAATTGAATTAAAAAAACCAAATGTTGTCAATGAATAACGAATAAAACTCACATTACTCATACATCAACCAGTTATGGCATCACCTCTTGGTCATGTGAACTAGAAGCGTTTGACAAAGCTCTGCCAAGATGGCTATTTAGACTCTACTGAGCTAAAACCACTTGATTGATGTCACACTTGTTTACAAGGAATAATAACCAAGCCGTCATTTGGTGGACAAGATGAAAGGGCCAAAGAGCTTCTAGGATTGGTACACCGGGATGTGTGTAGACGATTTCCAGTAGAATCTATAGGTGGATATTCTTACTTAATTACTTTTACTGATGATTTGAGTAGATATGGATATGTCTACTTAATGAGGTATAATTCAGAGTCCTTAGAGAAATTTACGGAATTCAAGAATGAAGTAGAGAATCATCTTGGTATGAAGATAAAGTAGCTTCGATCGGATCGAGGTGGAGAATATCTGAACCAAGAGTTCATCGATCTTCTACTGGAGTCTGGGATTCTATCTTAGCCCACTCCCCTTTATACACCACAGTGGAATGGTGTTACTGAAAGGAGGAACCGCACCTTGTTGGGCATGGTGTGGTTGAGGATGATTCGTGTGGATATTCCATTATCCTTTTGGGGATATGAATTACAAACTGCATCATACACATTAAACTGAGTACCAACTAAGGCGGAAAATGGAATTCCATCCAAGTTATGGAATGGAAGGAAACCCACCTTGTTGCACACATGTGTATGGTGATGCGTGGAGTTTGTTAAGGCCTTCTCAGGCAACAAACTAGCACCCCGGGGCATGAAGTGTATCTTTATAGGATATCCCAATGAAACGAAAGGATATTACCTATATAACCCTCAATAGTAGAAAGTGACTGTCACCAGACAAGACGTCTTTCTTGATAGGGAGCACATCCTCAAGTAGGGTAGTGGGAGCAAGATTGACTTCGACGAAGTTGATGCTCAAGATACATAGGAGTTGGTATATGAACAAGTTCTATAGGCCCCCATGGAAGAGGTTCCAGAAACACAGGTACTGCGTAGGAGCTCAAGAGAGGTATGGGAACCAGAGAGATTTGGTTTCCTAGTCACCAAGGATGGTGAATCATTATTGTTGGACAATGATGAACCTCTCTCCTAAGAGGAAGTAGTATAAAGCTCAGGAGCTGTATGATGGCTAGAATCTATGAATTATGAGATGTATTCCATGTATTAGAACCATGTTTGGGTTTTGGTCGATGAGCCAGTTGATGTAAATTCTGTTGGATGCAAATGGGTATTCAAAAGAATGATAGACATGGAAGGTCAAGTAAGCACCTATAAAGAAAGGATAGTGGCTAAAGGATTCAGATAGTGTCAAGGAATTGACTATGGTGAATCCTTCTTGAAAGTTTCCATTTTTAAATCTATAAGAATCATACTTGCCATAACAGCTTACCATGAAAACATGATTTGGCAGATGGATGTCAAAACAACATTCCATAACGGGAACCATCAGGAAGATGTCTATATGACACAACCAGAAGGGTTTGTGACACCCGGAGAATCCAAACGGGTTTTCAAGTTTCAGAAATCCATTTATGGATTAAAGAAAGCATTCAGGTCATGGAACATTCGATTTGATGAAGCCATAAAAGAATTTGGTTTCATTAAGAAAGAATGTCAGCCATGTGTTTATAAGCGGTTTAATGGGATTGCGGTCTTCATCCTAGTGGTATATGTTGAGGAAATATTTCTTATTGGAAATGACGTACTTGCCTTATAGTTAGTTAAGGACTGGTTGAACAAGTGCTTCTCCATGAAGGACATAAGAGAAGTAACCTACATATTAGGGATCAAGATCATTCATGATTGATCCGAGAGGCTGCTTGGACTAGGTCATGGTTCATACAAGGACCAGATACTAAAGAGATTTAGTATTGAAAAATCCAAGAGGGGATTGGTTCCAGTGTCACATGGCTTACATCTTTCTATGAAAATTTGTCCCCAGACAGAACAGGAGAAAGATAGGATGAGTAAGATCCCATACGCTTCGACTATAGGATCCATTATGTATTCCATGTTATGTACCATGATTGATGTTTCCTATGCACTGAGAATGGTAGGTAGATATCAAGAAGATCCATGCGAACAGCATTGGACTGCTTTTAAGAATATTGTTAAGTATCTGAGAAGAACTAAGGATATGTTCCTGGTGTATGGAGGAGACGATGAGATTTTCATTAGAGGGTATGCTGATGCTAGTTTTCAAATAGATCAAAATGATCTGAAGTCGCAATCTGGATATGTTTTCTATCTCAATAGAGGAGCAGTGAGCTGGAAGAGTTCAAAGCAGCCAGTTGTCACCGATTCTACAGTGGAGTCTGATTATATAGCATCTTCTGATGTAGCCAAGGAAGCCGTCTAGGTTCCGAATGTTTTCTGAAGCTTGATGTAGTGCCTAGCTGTAAAAATCCCATTACATTGTATTGTGATAATACTACAGTGGTGGCTCTTTCAAAAGAACCAAGATAACATCAACATACAAAGCTTATACTCCGGAAGTATCACCTCATGAGGGATTTCTATCAAAGGGGTGAAGTTGCAGTGAGTAGAGTGTCCACAGAAGAGAACGTGGTAGACCCCATGGCTAAAGGCCTATCTCAGTAGAAGCATGAATATCATGTGAGGGCTAGTGGGTTAAAGGTTGTCAGCAGTTGGCTCTAGTCCAATTGAGAGTCTGTTGGAGTTGGTGGCCTAGAAAAAACTAATTTCTAGACTATTAATTAATAAATTCCTTATCACATCATGATTTTTCTTCTACATGACAATGAATGTGATAATGTCCTAAGGACAGTTGTTGCATTAATGGGTCAGAGCGGATCCCTGCTATGATGAGAACCCGGAAGTGCCATAACACTATTCTTGAATATATGTTTTATGGCCGGATGATATTATTTGAGGGACACAAATAATACAGGTCATTAGGGGTGAGGACTCATAAAACTTTGAGGCACCTTTTCATGGTGTGCGCCCTTGGTAATATCCAGGAGGTTATTATGAGAATGAGACCCTCCAGTAGGAAATCCACATTTCATAGTGTCATTGGATGTTCCTATCTGGGGACGTGTGTATTGGTCCTTATACTTTAAGATTATAATTAATGGGTATTACAACTCATGCACTTAGTTGTATTGACGAATACTATGATGACACACTATTCGCAGTGAGGAAGGATACGTTGGGTGCATCACGAGTAATACTGCATTAATAGATAATGCAAGAAATCATTTCTCCCTTGTGTTCCATAACAGAAGTAAATATATCCAGCCCTTTGATGGAGTTGATATACCCTAAATAAATCCATGACCATGGTAAGGTATGGGCGAGTTCAATTCCAAGAAGTCAAAGAAAGAATAATCGAGCACATGGGTTGATGGCACTAGCCTGCAACCCACTTGATTAGAGATATTGAGATAACGGGATTATATTACACGGTAAGCATTTGTGGGAGGTGACACGTCATTGCGGCGTTAACTTCTTTCTCTATGGGTGCCTTGGTGTGTTTCTAGACTCTAACCTTGGACTTTAGGTAGGCTCTGCCTAATTTCACATAGAAAGAGGCCTAGAGGGTCACACACTAAGTGTGTCCATGTATCTCAGTTAAATATTAATTTAACAAGTTAAATAAATATTATTCCCGATTGTGGTTTAATAATTATTTAAGGATTCCTAATCGCATTTATTTCCACACTAGTTATTCAAGAGAATATATTATGGGAGAAATAATATATATTTATTAGATAGTAATGAAGTTACATTTATTTAAGAAATAAATATCCATTACTCAAGGTCTAATAAATATGGTGGAGAAAATAAATAAAATTTAAAAATAAAAGTACACGCCGTGTATATTTATATGCACGCCGTGTAGTTTGTTTTTCAGGATTCGTGAGAAAATATTGTTTATTTAATTAAATGATATTAAATGTAATATGTTGGGCAATGTAAAGTAATAATGATGGTCGACTATCATTATTAAGAAATGGGGTATTACTAAGAATTAAATGAAATGATAAAATGATTTCGGGAAATTAATTCATTTTACTATTCTAAGTATTATAATCCCAATTACTTTTTCTCATAGAATTAGAGCCATTGTTGTGCACAACGGATTTGGAAATACTCTCAAGCCAAGAGAGAATTCCCTTTTACACCAAGAACACTTTCAAGTTACGAAAGAGAGATCCTACACCAGATCAAGTCGGTAGAAGGTGGACATCACAAGTGATGGTTGTTTTGCGCTAGCACCCGGAGATCCCTTCAGCAATGTCCAGAGATACGTGGAGCACATGTGCATCAATGCTAGAGGAATATTGTAGTTGGATTATACGACTCAACGACAGATCAAAAGATCATGACCAGAGACTCCAACAATGAAATAATTCCATCGAGGTAATTCTTTGGAATTAATTAATTAAATTATAATCAACATATGATGATCCTATCTCAAGGGTTCTGGGACTCTTCTTTTCTTTTTCGTTCTTCATTATATTCTGATGATTCGGAATTTTATATAGTGAAGGATCTTGGATTGAACGTTTTTTAACGTTATAATTAATGTTGGGAATCCCACCAACGCGCTTCCGTTGCGCCCAGAACCTACAATCAATACACATAAGTCATTGATGTGAAGGTTGATGATGATCCAGATCAAAGTTCCACAAACCTACTATTGATGAAGAACTTAATATTCGATATTTATTTTCAATGATGCTTAGAGAAACAAAAATTCAATTCTTCATCATCATCATTTACATTGAGGAGAAAAATCACCAGAAGATCTACGTGTTTCAGAAACACCCTCCTGAAGGTCCCTCAGTAAGCTGATTATCCTCGCTGTAGTCGAGGGGTTTGAATTAGGGAAATTGAGTTCAATGATGACCATATTTTCATATCTAGATTTGAGTTTTCTCGATATTCTCTAAAAGAATAAGCACCAGTGACTGTCATAGTCTAGATCCCCTAATGAATTTGACATCATCAATATTTTTTAAATATATAATCTTCAATTATTTTGATGATTAGACTAAACAGAAGAATGAAGAAGATTCCTTGATATTCTAGTATTTTGGATTTCATTATACTGATTGAAGTCTAATTTATGTCATTCCATTTCAAAATAGATGATAAATTTTGGATAGACAACTATTATTGAATTTTCAGAACACCTTGGTGTTTTAAAATTATATGAAACCATTGTTGTGAAATTATTTCCCATTTTGAATATTATAATGAATCAGGAACCAAGATCACTGATGATGTTGTGCCATCTATTGAGGAGTGCCTGAATGTTTATCAAAAGATTTCCAACTGAGTTTTCTCTAAAGATTATGTTCATTTTGGGTGGCCTTTTTTCAATCACGAAAAGGGTGATTCATAGATTGATTTAGGGTTAATTGAATCTCAGTATTATTTGTAGTTTTTTTCCTTGATGAGATTAATTTTTGAATTATTAAAATTATTTTATTTTTGTGAATCATTGCATAGGTATTCTTGGAAAATTTGTAGGTTGTACCCATATAATAGAGGCTCCAAGAATTAATGGATTTTAAAATTTAACTAAGAAAATTAATGTTATTTTTTATTTTAACAATAAATTTATGATGCCATTTTTTTCATTACCTACGTTTTTTAATTTCATATCCTCTATTGTATGGCATTCATATGGGAATCGGCCCATTAATATTACCCACCTGATCATATTTGCTGTTAATCCAAAGGTTATAATTTTTCCATCAATTTTTTTTAGGGGTTCAACTGAGCATCGGGGGTTGGATTTCATTTGATAGAAAGAAGGATAGAGCTGTGGAGATCTGGAAACATTGATTTTCTTTTTCACCACTAGTGTTTTGGTTTCGCATACTGATATATATCATTATAGTTTTATATTTTAGTCTTTATATCTAGGATTATTCTAACCATACCAATGTAGATCTAGTTTCATTTGTCCTGGTAACTCAACAATGGTGGTCGCTTGTCTTGTAGTCTCTGAATTCGGTTTTTTCCAGCAACGAGTTCAGATATGGTAGAATTATCCTATGAATGGTCTAGGAAAGAAGTGACAATAATATGATTAATACAACTCAAAGTGATCCTGATTTATAGACCTTTTCAAGGGCCTTGAGGTTCTAATTTCATTAGTTTTTCAAAATTTCAATTCTGTTCTTGATGTTTTATTCTTGTTGTTTTTTGTTTTCTGAAATTTATATATATTATGACCAATTAAATTTCACGGTTTTGAGCATTAATAACAAACAGTTTAGGGTGGTTTTCATACTATGAGGTAGGTACCCAAATTAATCTAGCCCACATAAATCATGTTGTATTTTGACTATTTTACTTTCTTTTTAATTTTTTTCAACTGTTACATTGTTATTCACTACAATCAATTTTCATTTTGGGTCATTTTTAGTATATTCAACATAAAATTTCTAATGTAAAAAATAATTTGAATCTACCCATTTATTTGGTGGTCCTCAGAATATATTGTTGGTAGTTATATTCCTCATTTCCCCTACCAAAAAATGGTATCCAATCATCCAACTAATCCATGACATCTACAAAATATGATTTTTTTTGGAAATAATGTTTTTTATTCATGGTAGTTAAAAAGGATAGCCTTGTTTGTCTAGAAAAGCATGAAAGATGACCAATATAGACCCATGAAACTATGTAGGAATTTATTTTCTAATGGGTAGACCTTGACGACCTATTCATATGTCCCTCCAGACATTTTTATGAAATCCCATAGTTTATTAATGTTTTCTTTTGGTGATAAAGTCTTATGAGAAGTCACTTATGAGACTTATACAACTGGTATTTGGTCCAAGTATGAAAATATTTTTATGAGAACCTCTTTAATTGTCTGCCTATATAAGAAGCACAAATTGTACATTATCATGATGCAAACTGGAATGGCCATCCGAACACAACTTGATGAGTTCAATAAAATTGTATTAAAACTAGCCAATATAAATGTCAATGTTGATTATGAAGACCAGGTCATTATACATTAAAATTATTTAGAATGTTCATATGAAATCATATTCAATACTATAATGTATGACATGGACTTCTTGACATTGGAGGAAATAATGTCTGTCTTGCTTTCAGGTGAGTTGTGTAGAAACGAAAAGATTATGCATGATGTTGAGGGTCTAAATATGAGGGTTCAATCGGTGTTTTGAAGAAATAACAAAGGTAAAGGTAGGAATGGTATAAATATTCATATCCAGTCACATGAACACCAGTCTAAATCCATATCGATTGGACTTTCAAACATCCACATTAGGAAACATGGGCATATTAAATCCAAATTCCCCGAACTAAAATATATAAATCCATATATTAAATCTACTGATCATGTGCCCTTTTTCGACTAAGGCTATAAAATATGTTAGGTGTTTTGTGTGTCCCGATATATTCATGATACTATGTGGGTGTTAGACTCGGGATGTTCTTTCCAAATGTTACTAGATTTGAGTTCTTTTTTTAGTTTTACTAAGTTAGTTGAAGGAGAGCATGTTCTAGGAAACAACAAGAGATGTTGTGTCATTGGTAGAGGATGTGTTGGGATAGATCTATCATATCATTATCTTGATATCATGTTGGATGTGATATGGGTTTTGGATTTACATATAAATGAAATCACATTAGGTGTGCTAGATCAGAGAGGTATTTCCATTAGATATGATTCTAGTGTCTTAGAATCTCCAAGGTAGATCTTATGGTGCATAAAGGCACCTTGCTGAATGGTATGTATGTGTTGACTAGAAGAACAAATTTTAGGAATTTGTGTAATACCTACGTCACTAGTAATGACAGTACAAAGAATTGGGATAAGAGGCTAGGGATTGTATGTTCCAGAGGCTTATAGAAATTGAGAAATCATGGGCTTCTCATGCATCATACACCGAGTAACTTATCCTTTTGTGATGATTATGTAATGGGCATGTCTAAAAAGTCGGTTTTCATATATATAACTATAAATTTGTTCACCCACTTGAGTATGTTCACTCGTATTTTTGGAGACCTTCTAGGGATACCTCCCATGGTGGAGGCTCCTATATTGCCACCTTTTGCGGATATTATTAAAATTCTTGGGTGAATATTTTGAAAAATTAATCTGATGTCTTTTAGGTGTTTAAAACATGGGAAACCTCTATAGAAAATTAAACTGGGAAAAAGTTGAAAACATTAAGGGTATCCAATGATCATGTATACCAATCTACTAAGTATAACAATTTTTTTTAACAAAGGTGAATTATAAGACACTGAACTATGACCCATACTCCTCAGCAGAATATTCTAATAAAGCATATGAACTGTTCTGTTATTGAGCAGGTTTGAAGCATGCATGAATGCTCGGGCCTGCCCAAATCATTTTTGGTATAATTTTTCACTACATTCATTTACATAATAAATATTTTCCCCTCATCTCACTTTTTCATTATGATTCTGATTGAATTATGGAGAAAAAACACCTATCATATAGTCATTATATAATGTTTTGGTGAACTAAATTTTCTCATGTCATGGATGAAAATCTTGAGCACTACGCTATCAAGTGCATCTTTATATGATATCCTACTAGGGTGAAGGGATATAATTTTTGGGTAGATAAAACCAACATTCAAAAGTTCATAATTAGATAAGATGTGGTATTTAAAGATCCATTTCCTACTTTAGTCCAAAACCCCAGTGATGACAACGAGGGTCCTTCTCGAAATATATATCTTGAAGTTTATCCTCCTGGTGTTAGTCAGTCGCTAGTTCGGACACCCTCTACCTCTTAGGCAACCCTTCCTCAACCTGATCCAGAATCTATGTCTGATTCAGATGATGATCATGATTTTGGAGTTTCTAGTCACCTTAGGGGTTATCGGCTCTAAAGGGATAGGCATTAAGGACTCATTAGACCTCCTCCAAGGTACAACCATGCTGAAGTGGTTTCCTTTTCCTTCAATGTGGTAGCAGATCCTATTGGGGATTATCCCCAAATCTACAATCACGATGCCAATGATAGCTACTATAAGCATTGGTTTTCTTATATCGAAGATGAGATGAAATCCCCAAGAAATGTTCATACATGGTCCATATTCAATCTTCCACCTACTGCCAAGGTGATTAGGTAAAAAAGAATATATAAAAAGAAAGAAGAAAATAATTCAAGGAATAAAATTAAATATAAAATCAAGGATTGTAGCCAAAGGTTTCCTTAAATGAGAACAAAAATATCACTCATGAAATTTTCCTATATTGAATCATTCTTCTATAAGAATTATTCTTTTGTTTGCTGCAAATTTAGATATGGATATAGAATAGCTAGATGTCAAGACTAATTTCATGAAAGGTTATTTAGGTGAAAAGTAAAACCATAATCATCCTTTGAATTTGGAACATGAATTTAATGCTAAACATGTTTTTTCTTTACTAAATAATCATATGGATTGAAAAAAGCTTATCGACAATGGTAAAAGATGTTTTATTATTTGATACTTGATAATGGTTTCAAAAAGAGATAGTTTGGAGCATGTTAATATTTTAAATCTGTTAAAAATAAATTATTTATGTACTAATTTATGTAGATGACATGTTACTCAAGTGTAGTGACATGAAATTAATCCCCCATGTGAAAATGCAATTGAATTTTTATTCTAAAATGAAGAACTAGGATGTGTAAAGGAAATTATATGTATGTAAATTATTAGGGATATAATGCATAGACTTCTATATGTATCTCAAAATGCCAATACCCAGTAAGTGATTAAATGATATTTTTTGACTCCTTGAATCCTGTTGGTGTTCCTTTAGTTTATTATTTTGAATTTTATATATCTCAGTGGCCTGCCACAACTTTGGATATTGAATTCATGGGTAGAATCCTTTATATTAATGTTGTGGGTAGTATCATGTATTTTATGATTTTTACTCGACCATATGATTCTTTTTCTATATGCAAATTGAGTAGGTTTATGGAAAATATTGGCAAGACACATTGTAATTCTCTTAAATGGTTGTTGACGTACGTTTCATTTACCTCATCTCATTGTATTTTCTATGGTAAGAATATTAATTCATATGAATTTGTGACTGGTTATGTTGACTCTAACTATATTGGAAATGTTGATACTAGTAAATCGCTAACGAGTTGTGTATTTACAACATGTGGAGGACCTATATCATGGAATTTCAATATAATATCGATGATGGCCCTCTCGACCAATGAAGATGATTATATTTCACTGACAGAATTCATAAATGGATCTATATGGTAAAAGTGTTTTATTTCTAAATGTATTATTAGTAGCTCTGTTATTACTCTACATTGTGGTTCTCAATATTTCATTTATCTATATGAAAATTTAGTATTCCTTGTCAAGTCCATGCTCATAGACATTAGACATCATTTTAATAGAGAGGTTATTGAAAGTGGAGCAACGTATGTCACTAAGATACTCAAAGATGAAAACAAAACCGATACATTGACTAACACTGTGACTTTATCCAATTTCAAGATATTCTTATGTATATTTAACATGGATCCTCTTGACTAATATCATGGGAAATAAAATCTCCATTTTTATATGAAATGAGTTGAGATTTATAATTTTTTATTTCATATTTAATTGATGCAACCATTTTTTTAAATTTCTTGTTTTTTAATACAATTTTGTATTGGTATTCGTTAATTTGGGAACTGACCAATTAATCTTGGCCACCCAATAATATTGTTTTTATAAACTATTATTGGTTTTCTTGCATTAGTTTTTCTTCAGTAGGGGTTCGACAGATCCCCCAATGTATCATTTTGTTCAATAGAATTAAATAGAGAGCTATGGAGATTTGAAAACATCGCTTCCTACATCATGAATGGAATTTTGGTTTCTCATACTGATATAGATCCATATATTGTGATATTTCCATATTCATATCTTTGATACATCAAACCACACCGATATAGATCTAGGGTCCTCTTTTTTTGTAGCTCATGAACCTATGTGTCTGGTCTTACGTTTTCCAGTTCCGATTGTTTCTAGTAGTGAGTTCAGATCTTGTGAAGTTATCCTATGATGTATCCAGGGAGAGAAGTGATGAAAGTAGGATTCATACAAATCAAAGAGTTCATGATAACTGATTTTTTTTCTATCATTGTAAGTTTTTGACTTCATCTATTTCCTAGAATTTCAGTTCAGTTCTTGTCGTTTTATATATACTATTGTCTGTTTTCAGAAAATCATACATGTTGTTGGTAAGTAAAAAGTATTTTGTTGACCTTTATGACATTTTTAGGAAATCTGAAATATAGTTATGTACATATCCCCAATAAAGGACTTAAATTGTCTATATTAATGACTCAGCCTATCATATTGACCCTTTATATCTTATTGAATTTTTCAATCGTAATGATTGTGTCTTTCATAATAATTTTTTCTATCATATTGACTCTTTCTATTCTAATGATTCTATAATTCATAATGATTTTTTCTATCATATTGAATAATTCTATTTTAATGATTCTATCTTTAAAAATTATTATGTCTATCGTATTGACTCTGTCCATCATATTCACATTATACAGCATGCCCACATGGCATCATAATAGTGTTTTCAACCATGAAATTTTAATCGTCCTCATGCTATACTTTTATTACATATATATTTTTATTCATTTATAAAAAAACATGTTCTATGTCAATCATACTCATTTTTTCATTTTTATATACATATTGTGTTAACCAAAACAATGTCGTGGAGCTAGTTATAATCTAGTTAAAATGATGTCTTGTTTTCTATTTCTATGTGACCATTACAATGTCAGGAGTCCATGTCCCTCTGAGTTATCTTGAGAAATATGAACGTTGTGGAAAATATTATCGTTGGAACCTAAGGCTTAAAAATAAAAGGTCATTGATGATAGTGAAAGGGACTTTGATCAACATCAGCTCTTCAAAGTTCTAGAGAGAGATTGTGTGAATTCTCCCTTCTTTGTACGAATGCCTTGAAATTAAAAAACGTGAATGAATCATTATTAGTTTTTTATTTCAATAAGTTCTTTGTTTTGAAATGTTTTTCTGATATAGTTATTATGATCAAGGGATATCAAGGATAGGCAGAATGTGGGACCGATTATTGTATCGTTGTCTTTCAAGTGATTCAATGATAGAGGTGTCGATTAACTATAAAATCAATGGATTGTGGGGCTAGCAAGATAGTTGTATTGATCATCATATCAAGGGCTTACCGATGTAAGTGAGATATACTTATTATCCTAGCTGAAAGGATACCCAGATCATTGGGATAAGATAATTTTAATTTCTTTTACTTTTCTAATTCTTATAGTAATATTAAGATAATGGTTTTATTTATTCATTGTATTTGTATTTTTTTGTAATTGTTTTAATTACATCATATAATTTTACTATTGATTATATACACTATATGGTAGAATCATTCACAATATGCATTTCTATGATATTTGAATTCCATCCGAATACAATTGTTTCATAACCCGTAGTATCATAAAAATATCATCGGACCGAGAGTCAGTTTGATTATATGTTTCCTTTCATAAGTGGATTTTGGAATTGGTTTAGTTTATGTTAAAAACCATTATTTATGGTTTTAATGACAATTTTTAAATATAAAATTCACCCCCATTGTATTTATGCCCTCTAATTTTCATTTCGATCAAATAATTGGAATCCGAGCAGGTTTTTTCAATACTTTTTATAATTTTTATATTTTTTTAAATACAGAAACCTTTATTTGTACAAAAATGATTTTGTTTCATTATTATGGAAGGAATGATGAATGTTGGATAAATTGAAAATATTAACCCTACAAGGTCAGCTATTTATTATGGTAACAATTTTGAATATTGGAGTGATTAGATAAATTCTTTTATAATAAATTCTTGTGTAGATAACTTTTTAATGCTCACTGGTGACTATAAGATTCTCAAGAAAGATTTTAAGACAAATAATAGTCATGAAAAAGTTTAATATCATTTAAATATCAAGGAACTCAATACTTAATTTGGTAATATTACTAGGAACATTTACGGTCAAATATCTTCACGTGAAGCTATAAATAGTATATAGGTGAAATTGGAGATTACACATTTTGGTACTTCCAGAGTTGTTAAAACAAGAAGAGCTATGCTAAGAGATGACTATAAAGCTTTCGAATTTCCTTATGTTAAACTGGTTGTTAAGGTTAAAAAACGATTTATGACAATTTTTAACTGTCTTTAGTCTATGGGGGTGAAAAATGTAGAAGATTATGTTTTAGTTGATAAGATCATAGATATTATTCCAAAAGAATGGGAATCAAAGATGACAGAAATTCATGAATCTAGAAAGATTACTAATCGTACACCTGATGATATCTTTAGAACACTATTTCATTATGAAATAAGACAAAAGAGAGATGAATACAAAGTGAAAAATATGAATGGCGGAGTATCATTCAATACCACATCAAATCCTATGAAGTTTCCATCTTTTCTGAAAAATTTGTCAAGAAAAATGAAGGATGAAGTATTATAATATTCTAGTCATACTAAGTAGTGGAAGAATGATCATGAATATATTTCTGGAAGAATGAATATAATTTTTTGAAAGTGGGATTTCCAATATAGATATAAAAATAATTTAAAATGTAACAAGGATAAGAACGATTTTGATGCCACATGATATGAATGTAAAATAGAAGGACCCAATCGAACTGATTGTACTATGTTGAAAATAAAGGATAGAAATGAAAGACATTTATATAAGAATAAAAAGAAAAAATATAATTACAAAGGAAATAAAGTCTTGAAATTAAATGAATCATGGTGTTCCAGTGGAGGTGATTCTTCTGAAGACTCCTCTAATAGTGATATCTCAAATCACAAGAACATTGGTCTCTTTTCCAAAACACCTTATCATTGTTTAATGGCCAAGGTACACAGTTATGTATCTCTTACTAATTTGACTTTGAGTATCAATTATCCTTATAAATATTATTCATTTTATGAAGAATAATCCTCCTCAAGAAATGATAATTCTATACCTTCTTATGAAAAAGTTTCTAGATTTTAGAAACTTTTTGAAAATGAAACTTTTAATGTTTCTAGAAAACATGAGAAATAAAATACTAGGATTGATATTTTAACAAGATAATTATCATATATATTTAAATATAATCATTTTAAAACTCATGAAATCTAAAATATTTCGAAAAATAATGACAATGAGATTTTTGAGAAGAACCAACATTCTAATGATTTTGGTAATATGATTTATAAGAAAACTATTTTATAAAAAACCGCAATTCTAAAACATTTAAAAATGAGGATATTAATTAGGTCATTAGACTAAAATCTGAAAATTTTCCTCGTATAAAACTTTTATAAATTATCACTTATGGGAGGATAGATTTTGATAAGCTATATTCTCAAATTTGTTGTTTAAGGAATTGTTATAGAATTGGTTATACTCATTCAAAAGTAGTTTTTTGTAACAACAATTTTGTTTCCCATAGTTCCCCATTTTTCACCAAATGTCAATGTGGTGGACATTGGGATCTAAATTTATCTCTAAATAAAATGCAGTCATTAGGTTTTCAAAAAACTCACTTTTCCGAACAAATTTGGATTCTAGATTTTTTTATATAAAGTTCCTAGACCATAATAGGTTTGGATTCCAATAGTATAATTGCTTTTTTTTTTGAAAAAAACAAGAAACAATTAGAATATATGGTACATGGATAGTGGATTTTCTAGGCTCCTGAATGGAAATAGAAAATATATTGAAAAATTTATCAAGAAAAAAGGATGAAAAATTTCCTTTGGAGAAAATTCTCATAAAAAGATTATTGGTATAGGTAATATTTTTTTCATAGAAA
Organism: Viscum album; assembly: GCA_963277665.1. NCBI lineage: Eukaryota > Viridiplantae > Streptophyta > Magnoliopsida > Santalales > Viscaceae > Viscum > Viscum album. The sequence continues at coordinate 2,094,880,426 of OY728126.1, read as the reverse complement.
ATTTTTGATATCTAAAGGTTTGTTTATTGATGGTATTATGTAAAAACTCATTAGTATAATTCCATTATGTTATTAAGGTTATATTGTGAATTTTAGGAAGGAATATTTTTTAGTTCACAATTTCAAGGATGAATTCATTGTATCTGCCAAAAGGCACGAGAATGTTTACACATTGAACATATAAGACCTTATGAGCCAATAATTTCCTTGCCTAAGTGCAATTTATGTCAAATCTTGGTTATGGTATAGAATACTATGACATAATAATTTTAGAAATTTATATTAACTCTCTATGAAAGGACTTATTAATGATATATCAAATCATAGTTTTGATTCTTCTAATGTCTGTGACCCTTGACAATATGAAAAACAACATAAGTCAAGCATTAAATCAATCAGTGAATTCACAAATACTGATGTATTATAGTTAGATCACATGGATCTTTTGGGCCTTATAAAAATTGGTTGTATTAGAGGCATGTATTATGTATTTGTCTTACATGATAATTAAACATGATTTACATTTGTATATTTTCTCACTAAAATATCAGAAGCCATTTGTTTCATTGAAACATTTTTCCAAAATATAAAAATAAAAAAAACCTACCATTGAAAACTATTTGAAGTAATCATGATGGAGAATTTATAAATTTGGATTTTGAATCTTTTTTTTTGGTAAAAAAATTATTAATCACAACTTTTCTACACAAAGAACACCCTAGAAAAATGGTGTTATTGAATGAAGAAAAAGAAATCATAGATATAAAAACAACCATTTGTAGTGAATACTCAATTTCATAACATTTCTAGGACGAATCTGTTATGACAAGTTTTTATACTATAAATCTAGTATTAATTTTATGTTTTCATAATAAAACTCCTTATGAGTAATGGATAGGCCGAAAACAACAAGTTTCATACTTCAACGTATTCGGTTGCAATGGATTTATTTTAAATAAAAAGGATGACATTCATAAGTTTTCACCCAAATCTGATGAAGGAATATTATTAAGTTATAATACAACTTCTAAGGCTTATAGAGTTTTTAATAAAAACAATTGTGTAGTTGGAGAAACAATATAGTTCTGGTTTGACGAAACAGATCATTTTATTTTCAGAAATTCTCAAAATATTTCTTCTGAAGTGTTTTCTAAAACTGATTAGCAAACTATAATAGATTCTTCAAACATTTTAAATACACATTAAATTGTTTTTGAGACATTCACACCTGCATACTTTCAACCTTTTGTTGATGAGCAGGTTTTTCAAAATCAAAATTAGATTTTACATTGAAATCAACCATGTGATAACTTCATTGGTAATCTAAATCACCCCGTAAACACTAGAAACTCCATATGAAATAAAATAGAACATCATTATTTTCAATCACAATTTGAACATAATAATCCACGTGAGGCCTTAGGTGATGAGGAATGGATTAAGACAATGTAAGATAAACATAATGAATTTGGAAGGAATAAATATTGGACCTTCATTGAAAAACCAATGAATACATCTATTATTGGGGTAAAATTGGTTTTCGGAAACAAAGATGATAAAAATGGTATCATTTTACGAAATAAATCTAGAATTGTTGCTAAGGCCTATAATAAACAAGAAGTAATTGACTATAAAGAAACCTATGCTCTAATAGCATGAATCGAATCTATTAAAATTCTATTAGCCTTTCAAGCATTCTTTAATATCAAACTCTTTCAAATGGATGTCAAGTGGGAATTCCTTAATATATATGTTTAGGAGGAATTCTATTTAGACCAACCCAATGGTATTAAAGATAAAAAACACCCTGAATTTGTTTACAAACATATAAAGTCCCATTATTCATTTAATCATGCCCATAGATTATGGTATGATAGGTTAATGGGAATTTTTTCAAAATAATTACATTAATGGAATAGCTGATTTAACTCTTTTTTTAATGAATGAAAACCAAAATACTATGATTATTCAATTTTATATTGACGACAACATTTTCATATCAACTAAAATGTCCTAAACAGATTTATATATGAAACTATTAAAGTTTGTCTTTGAAATGAGTATAAGGGGTGAATTAAAATTCTTTATTGGTTTTCAAATTTCTAATAAACCAAAATCTATTTTTATATATCAATATTATTATATCAATTCCTTACTAAAAATTTTTGGGTACGAAAATACTAAAAATTGTACTAATCCCATTAGATCCTCAAACACTCATCATCTTGATGAAGCTAGGAAACCCGTTGATTGAACAAATTGTAGAGGTATAATTGTAAGTCCAATATACAAAACAAATAGTCATCCATACATAATGTTTTCTATATTCCTATGTGAAATATAACAAGAAAATTCAAAATAATTTCATTTAAAATCTGTGAAATGGTTTTTCTGGTTTTTAAATAGAACCTTGGATTTTGTCATTGTTTATTCATCTAGAAATTAAATTGAATTAAAATGTTTTCTGAATGCTGAATTTTGTGTTAGTAGAATGGATTGAAAGAGTACATTTGGAACTTTTCATTATCTAGGATATTCATTTGTTTCTTGGTCAAGAAAAAAACATGACACACAGTTGAACTCTCCACTATAGAAGCTAAATTTATAGTAGTTGGAAGTTGTAGCTCTCATGTGTTGTGGATGAACCACATACTCACATAATATGGTATGAGTTACACTAAAACTAAAATATTTTGTGATAACACAATTTCCATTGATCTATGAAAAAACCAGGCTCATCACCTTCATAAAAACACAAAGATAATAAGCATCACTTTTTTATGGATCACACACAAAAAGAGGATATCTTTTTACAATTCATTAGAATGTAAGAACTACTTGCTAATAATTTTACAAAACCATTAACTTCTAACAGATTTGGATTTATTGAACACAAACTAGGAATGAGTAAACTAAAATAATCATTTACATCTACTTTCCGTTTTTTCTATTCTTTTTACATTAATAAAATATTTTTGTTATGTGGAAAACATTTTCCTTTTGTTTAATATTTTATCTACTTATTTTATTTTGATTCATTTTTTATTATTTTATTATATTTTTTATCTTAACATAATTAATTATGAATTATCATTATATTTATCTTATTTATTTCATTTGTTTTGTTTATTATATTATGACTTTTGGCCACACCTTTGTTAGTTTTTAGTTTCTGCATATCCACATAAAAAACGTCATATTTGTTTGAAAGTATGTCTATTGTCTTAAAAAAATGGTAATGACTTTGTTTCCCATCATCTTGACAACCAATGGTATGGACTTTGTTTCCTATAAGCTTGACAACCAATGGTAATGACATTGTTTCCCATGGTCTTGACAACCAATGGTAATGACTTTTTTCCCTTTCTCTTGACAACCAAAGGTAATGACTTTGTTTCCCATTGGCCTCACAACTAATGGTAATAACTTTTGTTCCATCATCTTGAAAACCAATGGTAATGATTTTGGTTCACATCGGCTTGACAACCAATGGTAATGACATTGTTTCCAATCAGCTTGACAACCAATGGTAATAATTTGGTGTTCGATCTTCTGGATAACCAATGGTAATGAATTTTTCTCATCATCCTGGAAAGCAATGGTAATGACATTGTTTTTCATTATATTGAAATATTGTGGTATTGATTTTGTTTTCTATTGGTCTTACAACAGATAGTATTCGCTTTATTTTTCATTGGTTTGATGTATGATCGAATTTTATTTTCATTATTTATCATATTTCATTTATGTATTGTATTATGTTATTATATTAATAATACTATGTAACCAACAAGTTACATGAAATCTCTGACAGGTTCATTCTCTTTTCATTTTTTATTGCTTTTCTCTTGTGTTATTGTTTCCCATTTTTTATCGTTCTAATATTTTCTAAAAGTTTTTTCATTTTTTTAGAACCCCTTTTATTCCCCACCATTGGATTTCTATGTTCTAATCTCAACCATTTAAGACCAATAGTAATCCAAATTATCCTATTAATAGAGGACATCCCTTCTCAAACCCACACTGGTTCTTCAGATTTCATGTCGAATATATGTCCTTCTTCTTATGACTTGGTACAATCATTTATTTTTCCAATAATCTTCTGGTCTCTAGCCTTCTGCCAATACTCTTACCGATATGTCTTCAAAGACATTCTTAGAAATTTAGCTTTTTAAAATGAAGGTTGGTCTCTTGATATTTCATTGATAGTTAAGACTCAAGAATCAAATGTTTTATTTTATTCCATGTATGGGAACATATTTTTGTTGAGAAAAAATTTACTCAAGATCTGATTCATGTTGAAGAGGTTAGACAATTTTACAATGTTGTACCTTTTGACAAGGATATGATGATTAATATCTCTATATTCAACAGAATTTTTTCTATATCAGTAAAACGTGCAACAAAATTCCTCAATTTCCCTACTAAAAGTGAATAATTTTTTCCTTTTCATAAGAAACCCGGGGACGTTTGTTTATTTAATAAGGAAAGTGAAAAAAAGTCACTTTTTTCAATGAGGAAAAAAGAAAAGTATCACATCTCTCTATAGAAAAACTGATTATTTTCCTTTGGAATCAAGGGATTATAATTCCAAGGTAATAATGTGGAGAAACTCATAAGGCTTTTGACATCATTATGTTAGATAATACTTTAAATATGAAAATGGTAAATATAATGGGTTCCAAATTTTAAACATTCATGAATGGGAAGTCTAAAGCAATCAAGTCACATCATATCATGTATCTATATATTCTCATGAAAATCATTCATGATATTTTGTAGTTTTGTAATATTCTAGTGAAAAGAGAATTTAATGAGATGATGGCTTCTTGGGTAATCAATAATAAGATAAATAAATTAAATATTTGTTGTGATGAAAATTCAAAAACACTTTTTCAAATATGTCGTAGAATTAACACCAAATCTATCAGCACCACTTCTATTAGAATCGGCATCAATAGTTGTAGATTCACGAAACTCAGATCCTCAAATTAGTGAAAAGCCTACAAATAAAACCAAATACAGTAAAGATTTTTTATCTAAGTTGAAAAAGGGGAAACATCAAAGAAGTAAATGGGATACTAAATTTGGTCTTGATCTAGAAAAAGCTCTACCTGAAAAGATAAGAATATAAGATACTCTATATGTTAAGAAGAAGAAAAATATTATATTTAAAACAAATTCACTAGATTTTGATATTTCCAAAAAAATTAAAAATTATTGGGTTAAAAGATCTCAATTGAGAGAATAATTTCAACAAGAACCAATCATATAGACTTTTACAGACAAATAAAAAGGCAAAGAGATTGTGAAATAAGTAATTCAACTGGCTTTACAATAGGATGGTGAAGAAGAGGAAGATGATTTTATTTTCGAATATCTTCAATGTTCTTAGATAAGTAGAGATTAATCATCTCTTCAAAAAACAAGTGAAGGAATTCATCAACTGGATAATCATGTCAGTCAAACACATGTTCAATCATTACAAACTCAATAAGAGAGAAATCCATCTCCAGTCATGAAAGGGGCTCCAAGTTCTTATTCTAATAAAAGAATTTTAATTAATGAAAATGTGGATGAATAAAAATCTGAAAAATAATATGAAGGATTTGAAAAGTAAAAAGGTAAGGTAAAAGGGAAATAGATTGATGAAGACTCAAGCCAATCTAATGAAATTGAATCATAAAATGATGATACTGATTTAGAACACACAATTTCTCTAAAAGAAGACTGATTACATTGTTATTGTTTTAGGAATAATTGAGAAGACTATTCCCTAATTTCCCAAAATTGATTAAATATTGATTTCATTTCAAAATGTCAATGGATAAAATTTATTTTAGTAATAGTGATCATAAAAAGAGTAATTTCAATAGAGGTCGATCTAAAAGTATTACTGATACTTATGTTTCTCATAATAATTCTTGTAATAATATGGCCAAATAGTCATACAAAATTAAAAGCTCACTAAATTAACATGAGGAATAAATTGAAGACTGAAAGAGGATATCAAATTATTTTTCCATTGATTTTAGTATAATCATCATGGAAACAATTGACAGGTTGAATCAGATTTCAAAAACCCATGGTGATGACGGTCCTTCATTAAAAGACTTGTAAGAATGGATTAATTATTTCCAGTCAAATTTTTCAAAGGATTCATTTATCATAGATGAAACTATTTTTTAAATAACCAAAATACTGTGTTGACTCAAGAAAATAAGAATATGCAAGAAAAATTGACACTCATAAAGAAGTGATCAGAAATCAAGAAGAGACTATCAAAAAACAAGATCAAATTTTTTAGACCAACACGTGCTTCTCAAATCTTAGAGTGTTTCTATCTTAGAATAATATAATTAGAAAAAGAAGACGAAGTTTGTGCTTGAAGAGTAGATCAAAAAAAGAATTAAATAAAAATAAATTAATGTTTTTCTATAAATTTCATTATTGTTTGACTTTTTAAAATCATATAACATTTAAATTTAAATGAACTGTATGGTTGCATCGCTGTTTTTTTTATTCAATTTTTATCAAAAAATTTCAGGCCAAAGAGGACGAGAATTTTCTTTTTGTAAAGAAAAAAGGGGGAGAATGTTTTATAATAGGGGAGAAACATTCACAAAGAGGTCGAATTGTTAATTACTTACTCAAAATGAATACATTATAGTGGTGAATAATAAAAAACAAGGAAAATCAATATTAATAAAATCCTATAAAATTTCTATACCAAAAGGGGAGTTAGTTGTATTCATTTTTCTATTTAGAATAGTTTTCATAATTCATGGGAGATGAGTATTTCATTGTTATTTTAATGTTTGTTTTGTGCTTTCCAAAAAGGAGGAGATTTTTAATTAAAAGTCTTCTTTTTTTCTTTTATGAATTTTGTTTTGGAAATCCCAAATCTCTCTATGTTCATTTTTCAAATATAGGAATTTATTTTTCTATCATAATGAAATTTTCTATAGTATTGACTATGTCTATCAAATTAACATTGTCTATCGTAATGATTTTTTCGTTCATAATGATGTTGTCTATCGTATTAACTCTATATATCATAGTGAATCTATCTTTCATAATGATTTTTTCTCTCATATTGTATCAGGATATTGTAATGATTCAATCTTTCAAAAAGATTCTATCTATAATATTAACTCTTTACATCATATTCACGTTATGCATCATACCCACAATGCTTCATTATAGTTTTTTACCCCAAGAAATATTAATCGTACTCATTATTTACTTTTATCACATACATGTTTTTATTCATTTATCAAAACACATTTTATGTATAAATCATACATAAGTTATCATTTTCATATACCTATTTTTTTATCCAATACGATGTTGTCTACTTAGATAAAAACTAATCAAAATGATGTCGTTTTTCAGTTTCAATATGAATGTTACAATGGTAGGTGTCAAAGTCACTTCGAGTTTTCTGTAGATGTATGACAATCGGAGAAAATATGATTTTTTGAACCTAATGCTTGTTAATATGAGGTCATTTGATGTAGAGAATGCGACTTTGATCAACTTTAGCTTCATTAAAGTTATAGAGAGAGATTGTGTGACTTCTCTCTGTTTCATTAAAAATACCAAAAATTACTAAATGTGAATGGCTCATTCATAGTTCTTGTATAACAATAAGTACATAGTTTTTTTTTGAATCCAATCAACTGATTACGATCGAGGGAAGCTGGAGATAAGCATATGGTGCGACCGATCATCGTATCAAGGTCTACCATGGGTTTCAAAGGTAGAGGTTGTGATTACCATTATAATCGAGGGCTTATAATGATGGAAATACAGAGATGCTAATCATTATATTGAGGTCTTACTAGTACTGGTGAGACAGAAACATTATCCTAGGTGAAAGGATACCCTGATCTTTGGGATAAAATAATTGTAATACCGTTTACTTTTATCCTGCCTATTGTAATAGAATGAAAATCCTTTTTTTTATTCTTTCTATTTGTATTATTTTGTAATTTTTTTAATTAAAAATTTTACATTTATTATATATTATCTATGCTATATGGTAGAATAATTAAGACTCTGTATTACTATGATATTTTTATACAATCTGATTAGAATTGTTTCATAACTTGTGGTTTCATAATAATATCATCAGACTGAGAGTCCATCCAATTATTTGTTTCCATTCATACGAGGCTTTGTCAATTTTTTTGGTTTCTATTATGATCCTTTATTAAAGGTTTTAATTGAAATTTTAATATATTAAATTCACCCATCTTGTAGTTGGGTTGTCTCATATTCATTTTGATCCAACAGTGGAACCAGTAATCACGTTTGGTTTTGAGCATTAATAAAGAACAATGTTGGGTGGTGTTCTTATTATGATTTAGGGACCAAAATGTTTCCAAACCACATAAATCATGGTATAATTTTCCTTCTTTACTTTACTATGAATTACATTCTACTAATATTCGCTAATGTAAATTTCCCTTTCGTATCATTTGTATTTTATTAGAAAGTAATTTCCTACTATACAAATTAATTTCAATCTACCCACTTATTTGGAGGACCTCAAAATATATTATTGTTGGTTGTATTCCACGTCTTCCCAAAAAACCATTAATATAACCTCAATAATTATCAACTATAGTGTTAAGAGTTGATATTAAGGTTTATTTGGTTGATTGGGTGGTTACGAAAGGCCAACGAAATTTAGGACTATTTGTGATGACAATCTTGTTGATATAGCAATGTGATGTGGTTCTTGAAGACAAGAATAAAAGTGTAATTCGATGAAATTTTTAATGATGGGGATTCAATGATAGATAGAACACAACAATGAAAAATATTTTCAATAACATCAAAAGCGATGATATGGTATTGAAACGATTACATTTTTTGGGAATCTTGTGAAACTCCATTGAGATGTCTGACTAAATTTTTGGTGGCCGAATATTATTGAATAATATAGAAAAAAATTTCTAATATTAAATTTTTTTCCATTATTAATATTAATTTTTTCCACAATCATGAAATTAAAAAGGTTATTATTTCTTAATGTATTAATTATATGACATTTTGTTATTCATTTTTCGTTTATTCTATGTACTTATCATATTTGATTAGAATGTAATGAACTCTGAATGAGGATCATTAATTTGAGTCGCAATGGTGTTTGAATATTATTAAAACAATTTAAAATTTTCAATATTAAATTGATTAATTGAAAGTATCTAGTGTTTGTTGCATCTTTGTTTTTTGTGATCATTGAAATAATTATCTGACACCTTGGAAAAGGGGTTTGAATTTCAAGATCTCAATTGTAGACTAATTATAATTTACTAAAAAAGATGCGAGATTTTATTTTTTAGTCTTACATTTGGAGAATTAAATTTTTGAAATCATTTAAAAATTAAGATGGAAGGTTAAACCATAATAATCAATAGTTATTCTGTTGATTCTTTATTTTAATTGTATTTTTAGTTGTATTGTATATATTTTTGAAATTACATTTATTCATTGAATCTTTTTTTGATTTTTTTTCTATTTTTATTATGTTATAAAATGTTTTAAAATATAAATGAAAAAATAAACCCTACAGGGTGGTCTTGTTGTGAGATATTCTCGATCGATTTTTTATTGTAATTCATAGTTTTTTAGGTTTCAGTTAGGTTCTATGTTATTTAATAACCAAATAATCAATATAATATGAGGGATATTTATTTTTTATGGATGGTGTTTAGTTATTTCTATACAATTAAACGTGATAATATTGGAAAATATCATACCAACTGTAAAAATGTAGACCCCTTCTAATAGTTTGACACCTATGGGATACAGTGATGCATGCATGAGGTTCTAGTGTAATATCTTTTAAGGAAACTTCTGAGCAGTCTAATTCTAATAACATAAAATTTTTATAATTTATTTTCATGTAAAATAATGGAATTATTTTATTATTATTATTTAGTCCCTGAATAATGATTGTATCATTTTCTAATTAAATATTTATTTTTAAAAAAAATTATTTTTCATTATATTCAATTTGTTCAAACTATTTATTAATATTATTATTATGGTTCTATTATGTATCAAGATATTTATATTTATATATTATGTAAATATTATGATTACATGAATGTCTAAACATGCCTTAATGTACCTATTTAAAAGGAATATATATGACTTCTTAATATTTTAAGCAGCCATTCATTAAAAATTGAACTCCCGTTATATTATATCAATATATAACCTTAATATATAATTTCTTTTTTATATTTTTGTAGAAAGTTTATCTTACCTATGTACATATTTTTATATACTAGTTTATAAAAAATTAATATCACCGTTATGCATCATTTTTAACATATATTTACAAATTATTTTTCAATTACCTTCACACAACCTAGTGTAATACCTTTATGGTCTTAGCGTAAAAATTAAAATTAATTAAACTTATATTATATAGTCCATGAGTTTTACCACTAACCACATTTAAAAAATAACATTTACACAATATAAATCGTGAATTTATACAATGTCTATTTAACACATATTTGAAATTTAATGATTTACTTAAAATATGTTGTAGATGTTTTTTTGGATTTCATTATTCCATAAATTATTTTAAATGTTATAGAATCTATATGAAGTGTTTTTCAAAAAAATTATATAGATTTAAATGAATAATTTAATTGTTTTATATTTTTTCATAAGCCATCTACACTGAGTTAAAAAAACAGAATTTATTTATTAGGCATGATTTTATAATTTTAATTATTCATAAATTAATATTAAAATCTACAGAACAGGTTCAATGTATTTTTCTGTATTTTATTATGTAATTTTAAATAGGCAATATCACAGTTGGGAATTTAAATAGTGGTTTAGTTAACTCTATAGAGGTAGTATAAAAGACACATAAGATGTATAAAGGTACTATGATATCTACGTAAAGGTAACCATGTTATTCACTATCTAAAGGTAACTAGAAACAACACAAAATTATTAATTGGGACAAGATTCATCACATTAATTTCACTACTATATATGAAATATCATTAATAAATTATTACAAAGGGATAAATATCTTCATCAATTAATAATGAAAATTTTTTGTGGTGGTAATGAAATCATTTTTATATACCCTATGGCCACATAAATAATATTTATTTATTTAAAACTTCTATAAATAAAAAAATAATAAATATTATTGATAAATATCACCTAAATATTATACTCCTGATATAGGGTGTAATATTTAATTCTTTGGGAAAACCACATTTAATACATATAACTAATTATCAATTTCCACCTCCCCCACCTAGAGTGTCCAAAAAAACAATTATTTTGTCATTTGACAATATTATTTATGTTTTTGTGAAAAAAAAGGTTCAAATACCTCCATCTCTTGTTATGGAAACCAAATATTTAGTTATATGAGTATCTATCTATGATTTCATACTTACATGATCATTTAGAAAATTATTGACCATAGAAAATCGATATTCCCTTAATTCTATATCACTCAATATTTTATTAATTACATCTCGTATTTCTAAACATTCGAGAATGTAAAACATAATGAAACAAAAATTTAACGCGACCACTCTTTATTATGGTGTAATTTTAATTGTATAACCCATTTATGTTTTACAATTCAACAATGAATAGAAATATGAATTACATTTTCCAAATTTTATTTCCAAAAAAATTTAATTTGATTTATATATGTTACTGAGTTTTTTTGAGAATATATAAATTCTTATTAAACTGACAACATATTTGATAGAAGGATCACTAGAATATGTTTGTCAAATTTTTAGTATTGAGTTATAATATGTTATCACACTATGTTTCATATATATAACAAACAAAGTCCAATTGATGTTGTTAATTTTTAAATGGAAGAATAAAAACATAGAGCTCCTCATACCATCAATTAATGCCGGATTCAATTGGATTTCATTCAATTTATCATTTTTTAAACGAATATATACATAACATCCAAAAATATTATATATAAATTAATCTACTCATAATTTAAAAAGAACTATATTTATCTATAGAGTATGGAAAAATATTGTGATTCATTATCTCAAAGTTGAAAATCACTCGTACAATAAATTTTTTTGAAAAGAGGACCATCATACCATTTCTGAAATGTCAGTCGTACTACATAGCCAATATCTCTATTAAAATATAATTATATATAAACTAATGAACTACATAAAAAAACACAACATATTATATAAAAAAATATGTTTTGAAAATTTAACTGAAATTATGACATGTATTGTTTTGTATGTGCATCACTTATTTAAAAAATATAAAATATTGTTCAAATTGATCTGATTTTATTTCATGATGGGCTCCCAGACGGGATTGCTATTTTCATAGAGAAATTTTTTATTTTCATTAAAACATACAATATATAAAAAAAAACTATAACATCATAAATTCATTAATAATATCTTTCTCCAACGAGAACAAGTTGTTGTTGAAGAAACCTTAAATTATTATTCATAATTATATATTATTACTTCACCCACTTAGGTTGTAAGTAGGATAAATTTTTTTGGAATAGTTTAGATATCATCATAGAAGTAATTTCTTTATATACATATATATAATGATTGAATTTATGGAAACATCATACTACTCGTCAAGACTCTAATCAATGAATTTTTTTCTTGGAGGATGAAGTGGCTTCACTAGTATCCTTATAAACATTTTATACCTTCATACTTACTTCTTCTCTATCAAAACCTTCCTCTGGAACTTTTTCTCCCTAGATTAAAAATTTTATTCTTTTTCCCTCATAAATGTGTCCTCCACCTAAATTTACTATGTATTATAATTCATAGACGCATTTATGGTTTTTATCTTTATCATACTCAATTTGTGGAATCCATACATTTTCATAAAAAAATTCATTATGAATAGAAATTACCCTCATATCTTCTATCTTATACATGTTCAATATCAGTCTAATAATAAAAAATTTCTATTTTATATTTTTAGAAGGAACTCTAGTATTTTCACCTTTTAAAAAATCATATACTCACAATAGAAACTCTAAATATCCTCCATTGGAATTACATTCCCCAATCAACTGATTTTAGATGGATTTTTTTTCAATGAAATAAGACTGCAAATCATATTTAACCTCAAAAGTACATGACTGATAAGTTTATATACATCATGGATTTGTTGGAATCCACATTTAATCGTGTAAGAATAACTACACAATGCAAGTAATAATACATGAATTTGAAAATATTGGTTTATTCACAAAATTGTTCCATCACCATCCTCATTTCATATAGAGAATCATAAACCTCATGAAGACTCCACCTAACATATGACGTAGTACACTCTCTCTTCATTGGAATATTCATTTATTTACTAGTATTCCAATACAATATAATTAAATACTATTGATAGAGCTAAACTAATATATGAAAATAAATAATTTTAAATAATTTTTAACTCATTTTAAATAAATAGAAAAAGAAAAATATCAATGTCAAAGGAATGGGGTGATTTTTTTTCCTAGGATAATTATTTTCTCATGATTAATAGATTCCCTAGAAAATCCATTTATTTAAGAAAAATATTCAAAATATATTATTAAATTTTAACATTAATAAAACTGAATTTGGGGAAAAATAATGTTGTGCATGAAACATTCAAAGAGAACATGGGACATTAAAAAAATTTGACCCTCCATTTCCTTAAATACATTCAATAATTTCTTATTTTAAAACACAATTCAATAACCTATGGGCCACATTTAAAAAAAAATTTCCTAACAGTATTGGAAAATTTTTCCTTAATGTATAAGAATTGGATCAATTTATTTCACTGTCATAAATGAAAAATATATGAGAAATTTAGATGCAGGTTAATATCATCCTCCTACTAGCTACACTAAATGTTATTAATTATATATTTTACTTTTTTAATAAAAAAAAATAGAGCCATAAATTTTTTTACAGTCATTAAATGATAAATATATATCAATAAAACCATTAAAAACCCACCTAAATGGAATCGTTTTTCAAAAATAATTGTAATTTTCAATAATATCTTACATAATATCCTATTTTATTTTACAAAAACTAGTCATCAAAGACATGTTCAATATTCTATTTGATAGTGTGGACACTTTTGTTAAATTTTTATCCTTAATAAAGTTGAATCTTTTCTTTGAAAGAAAACATAGTACATAAAATTTCCCAATTGTAATTTCAATGTGTAAATTAATCGATGAAATTTAAACTATGAATTAATTAACATGGATTTATTGATTCAATTTATAATATCGAGTGTAACTTTCGCTTTATAATTCTACTTATATATTTCCATTGAAAATTCCTACCATAATTTCCAACAACAATTTTATGGAGTAAATTTTTAGTTTAAATTTTCACTTCAATTCAACTTAATTTCAACTTAAAATTAAAATTGTGAATTCCCAGAGGTAATTTTCATTTAAATTTACCACATGTAACACTCATTGTGATGTCCTAGTTGAAATTACTGGTTGAAATTTCCACATTCAATTCAATATGAACTTCCCAATAGACCAAAAAATATTTCATCATTGAATAAATTTACCAAGTCATGATGTTATTTAATGTTTCTAGTGTAAATTTCCATTGAGAATTTCCAATGGAGTATTTTACTAGAATATCCCATTGGTCACTGAATATGGAAATCTACAGGGGAATCATTTGGAAATTCCCAATGCATGTTACTATTCAAAGATCCATCTAGAAATTCTCATTGACAAGTCATTGTGTATATTCCCTGTGGATATTTCCACTTCAGTTTAACATGAAATTACATGTTCGAATTTCCCAGGGAAATTTCCAATAGAAATTCAACATAGATATACCCAATTAAATTTACAAGTTTAAATTCCAATTAAAATTTCCACTTCAACTCAATTTGAAATTTCCATGTGACCAGAAAAAATTTCACATTGAATCAATTATCTAGGCCATGAAGAAATTAAAATATATCAGTGATATTATCCCTATGGAATTCCGAATGGAAATATCTAATAAAATTATGACTGAAATATCCTTTTAGAAATTCATTGTGGAAGCAATAAGAATTTTCTAGAATGGGTTTCCAATGGGAAATTTAACTGAATGTTTCCGTTAGGAATTTCCATTATAAATTTCAACATTAATTTCTTAGTGTAAATATTTAATAAAAATTATCACTGGTGACATTGTTTGAATATTAGTTGAGAAGAATTCCAGTGCGCCACAATGATTCAACCTGAAATTTCCAAATAAATATTTCCATGTACCATTTCTGCTTTCAATAAATTATTTAGGTTAGTTTCTTTGAATAAATAAATAATTTATAATATGAAATTACAATGGGAATTCCCAATGAAAATATCTCCGGGAAATTTCGTCTAGAAAATATCAGTGGAAATTCATAGTGGAATCAACAAAAGTTTTCTAAGGTGAATTGTTTGTTGGAATTTCCGCTGTAAATTCTAATGGTCAATTTTCAAATAAAAATTACTAATATAAATTCCCAATGGATGTTACTACTATAACTTCCCCCTAAAAACCACATGAGAAAACTCCTAGTGCAAATTAAAAGTTTAAATTCCACGCGTAAAATTCAATACTGATGCAACATAAAATATCAATCTAGAAATTTTGTAATAAAATTTCATCATTGATTCCATTTTATTGGTTAGTTCTTTGAATGAACTACAAATTTCAATATTTAATTTACATTTAAAATATCAATTTTATATCTACTTAGAATCTACACTATGATGTTCCATTAGAAGTTAACAACTGAATTTTCCAAATGAAATTTTCACTGTAAATTACCATTGAAAACTCCTAGTGCATATTCCCATATAAATTCACAGTTGAAATTTACTCTACGATTAGACATGAGATTTCTATGATGAAATTACATTTTGATATTTACTCCTTTTGTAAAATTTTTGTGTTAGTTCATTAAATAAATATCAATTTTAAAGTGTGGAAAAAAATTTTAAATTCATAGTAGAAATTTCATGTAGAAATTCTCAATGAGAATTACCAATTGAAAATCCCAATGGAATCAACATGAAATCCCACATGTGAATTTTTTTATTTTAAACATCCACATTAATGTTTTACAATGAATTTATAAATTTTACTTCTATATAAAATAAGAATTTTATTTTCTAAAATTATTGATAGTTAAATAAAAAGAAAACAATAAAAAATTATATTTATAGTGTTATGATTTGTTAAAAAAAAAAAATCCTAAATTTTCAATGTTTTATCATTAGTCCCAAATTCATCACTACATCAGAAATACATAAATTATTTAAACCAAAAAACAACACAGGAAACAAATAACAAACAATGAAAGTATCTCGATTCATCACAACCCATTAGAAACCAGTTCTACATCAATATCAAAAAATTATCATTTTTCACAACCCAATCCCTTATTTTCAATTTATTTTTAGGTTTATTTTTATTGGGTCTTGTACACGGGTCTTATGTCAAACCGATGTGAAATATTTAATCGTTGAAATTTCATCATAGGCACATGCTTAACAAATAGTTTGATATTATGTTGTCTCTAAAAATAAGTGAACATGTAATTTTTCATTCCATATTTCACACAGTTGACATACTTTCAGTGCCCAATTCATTAAAGCATACTGATTGTATAGTCTTCTTAAAATAAAAAATATATAAAATAAATTCCCTGGAAAAAAGAATCCCTTTCATATCGTATCCTCCACAGTCAGTTTTGGAACATGAAGAAACTTAGTACTAACATCCTCTTTTCTTACCTCCTTCAATTTTGATGCCCTTCCATTTTATTTCATGGTAATTCATAAAAGTTTAATATTGTTCATCCTTTACTCTTCTTTTCATATTTCATATTATTCTCATTATTTACCAACATTTTGGTGTTGATCCTAATTATTTTGAATATTTTTTTCTCAATAATGGATATATATTAATTAGAAATTATAATATGTTATTAAATGAAGAAGAATGGAGATTAATTATTTTACATATATATTATGATGATTATTTTACAACACTTTATATCTAGAATATGTGTCAATAATTTAATTTAATATAAAATTATTTATATAAATGAATAATATGTAATGTTTTAATTTGATTTTATTATAATGATATCTTTGGAATTTATATTAAAAAATTGAAATAATTAAATGAGGACCATGAAAAACATTATTTATCATGCAGAATTCTAAAGATGTTAATATTTATCAATTTCGAATTTGATGTTGATTATTTTATAGAAGTTGCATGATAACTCTGTAACACATTATATTAGTGTTTTCCGGAATCAGTGGACGACCATAATACAACGAAGGAACACCTTAATGAAATATGGGATATATGTGGTTAACAATGTTGGACGAAGTCCATCAACCTAGCCCCTGGTAGAAAGAGGATGACTATAAAGAACAAGAAGTGAATTGGTGGGATCTTCATGAGTTGGAGGGTGTTTTATTTGGTTTTATAATTCTTGTGGGTGCCACATCATTTTGAAAATGGATTAGTGTGATGTTTTATTAGACAATTTTTGTGTTTATGTGTTGTGGTTTCTAGAGTCTACCACATGATACTTGCTTCTATAGAGGAAATTGGCAAAAAAAATTATATTGTTATGGAAAAATAAGAAGGTCAGGTGATCCTGTATCATCCTATAGTATGATTAAAAAGGATAAAAGTTTATTCAATCAAAATACTAAAATTACTATGTGATGTTATTTTTTAATTATCAATAAATAACCATGAAATTAGGAGGTTGTGTGGTGTAAATCATCCTACAAAAATATATTAAAGGATAAGTGATGATTAAATTAAAATTCTGAATATTTTGAGAGCTATTATTTCTCCATGAAATAGTATGATCACACGATATCTTCATGTGATGAATAAGAAAATATCATGAACTATTATCACAAAATTGGAGATTGTAAAAATCTCCATGGATAGGAGAAGGCAGAATAAGTACCTGTAAGCCATAACTAACTATCACAAAGGGATAAGTGGATCATGTTACATACTACTCATGATCCCCAATTACACAGTGTTATATAATGTATTGAGGATTCACATATACTATTTACATGATGAAAATGGGCACACAACATATATTAGTCATACGAATAAATATTATTACAAGGGTTATTTTTGTAATGCCATGACCCTTATTACCCAGAGTCGGTGATTTTTTACACAACATTGGCATGATATAAGGAATCATGCCCCGAAAGGCTGATCCGTTTAGTAACCATGGAAGTACTAGATACATTCATAAATTTAACATTACATTATAATGCGAAAATATACTACAACATTGTATCCAATCACCACTTTCATATCCCTTAGCCTATACCTACAGTTCAACCATAAAATTATTCTTCACATCCTAGGAAAAATAAAACATATAAATGGGTGACCTTAGATGCTCAGTAAGGATAAAAATATAGTAGAATGTTTCATAAAAAAACATAAACATTTAAGGAAATATATAATACTAAAACAAAATCCGTTTAAACATAAACTTATAAATAATATGGATAATATAAAATCAAATAATTCCATTTATATATTAATATGAATATTTTACTAGTCGAATAATCACATGCAATATCAATAGCCACTTTCATAATGATGTAATGCATAATGCCAAACTACCTGACCACATAGTTAGAGCCTTTTTCCAAGACTACAAATAATATTTTTTCAAGGACTTGTGCCAAGACAATAGTCTATCTCATGAAACCTACCAATGCTTCCGGGAGCTATAGTGGGCTCCACCTATCACTTACTATGTCCAATGAATTCCCCATATGAAAAAAGTTTAAACGTAACATAAACATTCGTATTAAAAATTATATATGAAATGCCATTACATTATCCATAAACCATAAATGGTACCCAAATAACACATCCACAGTCAAACATATCACAATATCTTCAATACAATATTGAATATTTGTATCATAATAAATCATCCTCGATCAAAAATAATATCATGTAAAGGATATTGACAGAGTTGAAAATGATCAGTAAAAATCTTTGATAGAAATATCCATTTTTCATGAAATCATCTAACAGTCTCCTAATTTATAAAGGAATTAATATAATATATATTTTTGAATCAAAGTGTCCCATATGACTGTGAAACTTCTGAAAGGAATTAAAATTTTAAAATATTCATTTCCATATAATGAAATCTTTAAAACCATTTTGAAAACAAGGAAATTAATGAGAAATGAATAGAAGAATAAATCATTAAATAATTTAATATGATATTTAAGTAAAAATTTCCCTTAAAAATAACCCCTTTGGAAACTCTTTAATGAATCACGGACATAGAAAAAAAAACTTTCCCTGTACATACTTACATAAAAACAACCTCTGATAATAAAGAGATTGTGAAATTATCCCTTATATTGAAGTTTAGTTTGGTTGAGGGTACGTTTTACCACATGTATAATGACTATAGTATGTTACTAAATTATACCTGAACAATATTCATATTTATTATATTTTACATGATACATTTATGACTTTATAATTCCCATTTAATACTGATTTCTATGTAAAATCAACATGTTGGGTAATAATAAGTTACTTTATCATACGTGATTTAACATGTATCATTTATATCATGATTAAAATAAATAAAAAATATAATCCTTGATTTATTTATCATATATATTTATAATAGATAGATATATGAAATGGATGGAACCGTTTATTGAGACTATAATCCATACGTACGAATAAATGATTTTTCTGTTTTCAAATCGTATTGAATGAAAGTAACTGAATAATTTATATGTAAGTACATATATATATATATATATTCAGTATCATTATAATTTCATATATTACATACTTATTAATAATATATATTTTATTAATCATTGCTAAATGTTGAACATGTAAGTGAATCTCAGAGCGTCAGGGAGACGGTAATCTGTACGAACACACAAGCGACAATATCATTATATTTATTGTGAAATACTATTTAATTGGATGATATATAATATATAAAGAATAATTAAAATTTTATATTTATTATTAAATCAGTTATAATTATTATTATACCAATCCAAATAATGATGTTTTTCAATAACAAACTACACCACGACGTGGAGACAAGAAGCCGTATATACGCACTTATGGTCACTTTGTAATTTATAGGATGAATAGAATAAAAATTAGGGTTGTTCCATATTTATAAAAACATAATATTATGTATGAGGTACTGTAGTTATTATTTTGGAATGGAAAAAACAATAAAAGAGGATGTGGAAGAAGAAATGAACTTGAAGGAGGGTGGTGAAATTATTACCTCTACTTCGGGTGTTTCCATTTGAGTTGATCAAAAGGGATCATTATGATTTATTTATGATAAAATTAATCCATCTAGGTTGAATTGAGATAAGTTTTTAGGATATTTGGGTAGGGGATGGCCAATCCAAAAGGCTTTGTATGTGTGAAACAGAGAGATGGGAAGTTCCCTTTTATAAGAGAGATGAGGGTCACTTTAGGCAAAGATTGAAATATTATTTGATTATAAATAATTTTTAGATTCTAATTTCATAAAAATTAATTATTTATAGTATAAGGTGGTGATGGGTCGAAAAAATGTTAGAAAATAGGTTTGAGACGGGTTTAGGTCACCATATTGACATTATCTTTTAGATTTAACTCTTAGTTAAATAGTTTCACATTTACCATGTGTCTTTGTCTTTTTATATTATATTGTTAATAAACATACAATAACAATCCATGGGAACCTCCATGTGGGTCATTATTAATATATATAACCATTTCTATGTATTTTTTCGGAACCTAATATTTTTAGTAATATTATATCAATTAATAATATAGTATTTGTTTTAAAACCTCAATTATGTATATTTTGACACTATTTAGTTTTTGATTTTTTTGAAAGCATTAAAAACATTATCACTTAGAATAAAATTTATCTAACCAACCGCTACATGTCATATTAACCTAAAAAATTAGTTAAATTCATCAGAAGTCTCAATTAACATTTATTTGGATATTTATATTAACAATTATTTTGATATTTCATTAATAAGGTAATTACTTCATCATCAATGTGTCATAAATAAATTAATTAATTTAATGTTTAAAAATTATAAATAATATACCATTATTTAGTAAATCGTTTCACCTTTATAATGAATATTTATAATCCAATTTATATTTTATGTACCCCTATATTAAAAATTGTATTGTTATTACACAATGAATTTAACACTTTCAACTCTTCATTAAATAAAATAATAATAAATGTCCTAATCTAATGCAGGTGGACCAAAAGGGGTCATATTTTATTAATAAGGTTGTTTTTGGTCGAATTATACTTGTTCAATAGAATTTGGACATGTTTTAAAGTAATTATAATATAATTTTTACCCTTAATTACTGTATTTACTTTTAACAGCTGTAATAAAAGTCAAAAGTTATTTTTCACCAAAAAATATATTCATTTTATTTAACCAAATTTTACATAATGATTCCAGCCACATCTATCCGATATTTGATAATCAACTCATAGAATTGATAAAATTATGTTTTATGAAAATTTGCAAATGCTCCTAGACGGTGGGTAAAAAATGATAAAAAGTTCAATAAAATTTAATAAAACCAATTTTATTATAAAATGACTCCAATTAATTAAATTGAACTTATATAGCTATTATATATATATTTTTAAATAAAATAAATTTAAATAAATTAAATAATGATTTAAATAAAAAGTCGATTTTAAATACTAACACTTTGTTTTTCACTATTCATCCAAATCTGAATGTTTTTTGAATAATATCAAAAAATAACCCTAAGCTAATTTTGATATTTTGACTTAAAAAATGATTTCCATTTTAACACATTCAAATCATTTTAATATCATTTATTAATTTAAAATTTTTTTCTTGTTGTCAAAACCAACAAGCGGCTTCTAAAAAAAATAAAAAGTATCAAAAGACTAATATGTTTTTGTGTCAAATTTAATTGTGAAATTACTTATAATGAAATAAATTATATTAAATGATAAAAATATAATATAAATAAAATTACAAACAATTAAAATGCATAATTTAATACTATAATTTATATCGATTAAAAAATTTTCTTTCATTTAAAATTTAGTATTTTTCACTATTCATCGAAATATGAAAGTTTCCAGAAAATACCAAAAATTTATCCAAAATAAATATTTATATCCCAATTCTAAAAAAGAATTTCATTAAATTTAATTGAATATATAAAACTTTCAAATATTTTTTTAAAAACAGGTTCTCCATTAAAAGGCGATAAAATTGTATTTTTTAAAAAAAAATATTCTTTTATATGAAAAAAATGTATTCGTTATTATATTATGTCTAATAATCACATAATATGGATACTAAAATTATATAGAAAATATTATATTGAAAATTTATTTAATACTATTTATAACTACATTTCGAACGGCTAGTTGGGTAAGTTGTGGCGCGCTCGAACTCGGTGTTGCATTTAGCACAAGTTATCAAATTAATTTGAAGAGATAACGTGCTATGAAATCTTGCATTGTTACATTATCCCCTCTTGAATAAATTTAATCCTAACAATTTGAAATTTTTCATTTTAAGATAAAATTCAATAAATAGAAAAATTCCTTCGTGGAAAACCCAGATAAAAAATTCGGTTAATGAAATTTAGTCTTAATAAAAGGGAAAGAAAATGAAATAGTCACCACAAAATTATGAGCTCGATTAGGAGAATATTGGTGGAAATTAGAGACGCATAATTGGAGAAAACCCATAAATATTTATAGTTTGTGATCGAGGACATCAAACACTAACATGTAAAAAATTGAGGGCCTCAAAACTATCAATCTACGATGATTTAAAATATCATCAATACAACAACAAAAATGTACTAGGATAACACATTTTTATTTTTAAGATACCTTCCTTATAGTTTTGGAATTAATTTATTCATATAATAACAGGAAAAAAATATATGTGACAAGTTGAATTTAATACTTCAACTAATTTCTACCAAAAACCCATCTTTCAATCCAAAAGATAATAGAATTCAAAAAATATTTTATTTCTCCTTGTCAAATAATATTCAAAAAATAATGAATTTATAATTCATTTGTCAGAAAATTTAAATAATTTACATTATAGAAACCAGGAGGTCACATAGGAAAGTGGTAGGTGATCCACCATTGTCACCCTTCGGTTGCTGGTTCATGTATCGCAGCCTTGTCGGATGTGACAAGTTATCGCCCGACCTTCGAGATGTCCTTTTTATAACTATTCAAAAATTATCTTATGAAATTATTTAACCTTAATAATTGTATACAATTTCAAAATTAATCCCTTCCAACATTTAGACATATCCCTAATACTTCTTTCCAAATTCACATTCCAAAATATATAATGAAGGTAAACACAATAAGATACTTTTTTCACGTAATAACATTTGAATACCTTCATCAGGTATTCTTTTCAATCATGGTGACCCCCAAAATTACCATTAAACCTTATTGATTGCATTCATTCTCCCTTATTCCATATATAATACTGGATATAATCTTTATATTGAAGATTTTTGTAAACTCCAACAACGATCGAGTAAACAAACCATTATTTAGTTCTAAGGTAGTCAATAATATCAAATATAATTTATCCAAATCAATAATCTATTATTCCAAAATCAATACCTCAGTATCAAGACCAAATTAAAGTTTATCCTTCCATCAACCATGTATTTTCCAAAAAAAATTAACATGCTATTGAGTCACTTTTTTGTCTACCATAAAATCTCAAATCCTTAATGAAATAGTACTGCAGTCCATTCATTATGTACTTTATAATTCTTATCAAATGTACATCATTATTACAACACTCGTAGGACATAATTCATTAACATCAACATAAGAACACTAGTCATTCCTCTTCATCTGTGGTAGTATCATAACATGATTATTAGCCAACATCATTATTTGAAATATACTCATATGAATGGGATATTTATTCGCATAGTGTCTCAACTCTTAGGAGATGAAACATTGTGCATTTGAAACATTTTTCATACCCTTGAAATTATGTACTAGGTTTCCTTTTTTCTCCACACTTATAACTAACTCAAATTCCCATAAATCATTTACAAAGGTGATTCTTTCCAAAGTTATCACATATGGGAAAATACATCGTTCCCTCTTCCCTTTATCAATCTTTCTCTCAACCATATATTTCTTCTCTAGCTTTCCTTAAAAGCCATATGATACAGAGAATTTTTACTTGTCTTATTAACACATGGTACTATTTCTTCATACGATGATAATACATGGGAGACTATTTTTTTTCTAAATGTTTTTATAATAACATGAAATATATGATCCTTCTTAATATTTGGATCATACGTATTGTTGGTGTTCTAATTCATTCAACTAGAAACCATTTATAAACAATGGAAAACTCTACGATAGTTAATGAATCACAATCCATAATTCCAAACTTGTAAAATACCTAATGTAAAATTAAAAGATTATATATATAATCAATAATCAAAAAATATTTTTTTTGAGTAATATTTTTCTCTTAAATCCTTCATAACAGCTTGTAATTAAAATCTGAATTATCCTATGAATATCCCCTTGGAGTGTTGTAACCAAGTGTGTATCAAGCACCATTGTCGTGCACCAGTTCCTGATTAAGCCTAGCTCAATACGGTGTTTTTGGGTTTTACCCCTAGGTACATATAGTCCAAATCCACCTCTAGTTGCTTGAATCCAGACATCGATGTATCGCTTTCAAGACTCACAAAATATCTACAGTACCAAAATTCTATGAAGTTCTTCTATACTAATCATCAAAGTCTATCTTAGGGTAATGTTATGTAATCAAAGTTTTTCTAAATCTAGCTTCCATTGTTTTAACTAAACATCCTCTCATACCAAATGTAATTCCCCAAATCTAGTTACCTAAATTTGGTGCATTATTACATAACATTGGAATGATACAAGGACTCATGTCACAAAATACCGATATGTTTAGTAGTGTTAAAAGTAATATATACATTTATACGTTTTACAATACATTACAAAATGAAAAACAACAACAATATTGTCTCCATTGACCATATTCATATCCCTTATCCTATCCATTTAGGTCATCAATAAAATATGTTTTCACATCCTGGGAAAAATAATACATAGAAATTGGGGAGATCAGATTCTCAGTAAGAATAAAAATATATCAGAAACATTCACAAAAATGGATAAAAAATTAAGGAAATGTATAAGACTAAAACAACCTTATAAACATAAAATTCATCATATTATGGCGATGATAAAATCAAATAATTCCACTTACTTATTCACATGGATATTCTACTAGTCGGATTATCTCATGAAATATTAATAGCCACTTTCATAATGATAGAATTCATAATTCTAGACATCATAACCACATAATCAAGGAATTTTTCTAAGAATACAAATACGATTTTTTAAAGTCATTGTGAAATGACAATAGTTATACTCATGAGATCAATCGATTCATCTAAGAGCTATAGAGGGCTCCACCCATCACATACTAAGTCAAATTCATCCTCATATGAAATAGTTTAAGCATAACATAAATATTAATATTAAAACTAGGATATAAAATGTCAATACATTATCCATAATCCATGAATGGTATAAAAATAACACATCCAAAGTCAAACATATCACAAAACCATCAATGCAATATGAACGATTTGTATCATAATAAATCAACCTCGATCAAGATTAATATCCCATAAAGAATGTTGACATAGTTGACAAGGATCAGTAAAACTCTATGAGAGAAATATCATTTTTTCATGAAATTATTTAAAATTCATAGAATTTAAAAAGAAGTCATTTAAAAGATACTTTTTAATCAAGGTGTCCCATCCCACATTGAAACTTTTGAATGGAATTAAAATTTTAAAACATTTATGTCCACATAAAGAAATCCATAAAACCATTTTGAAAACATGGAAATTAATGTGAAAGGTTTACAATAATAAATCATTAAAAAATTTAATTTGATGTTTTAGTAAATAAGTATATATAAAATAATCCCACCAAAAACTTTTTTAATTAATCATGGACATAGATAATGAATAAGTCCCAATAGATACTTATGTAAAAAAACCTCAGATAATAAAGAGATTGTAAAATTAACCATTACATTGCACTTTAATTTGTTCAAGGGTAAGTTTAACCTCTTATATAATGAAAATAGTATGTTATTAAATTATACAATGAAAATATTAATATTTATTATATCATAAATGATTCATTTATGATGTTGTAATTCCCATTTAATAATGATTTCTATGTTAAGTTAACATTATGGATAATAATCACTTTCTTTATCATACGCATTTTAAATTGTATCATTTAGATCATAAATTTAATACTTATAGAATATAATACTTGATTTATATATCATATATTTTTATAATAGATATATATATAAAATATAAGGAACCATTTATGGAGACAGTATGCCAGACGTACGCATAAACATTGTTTCAGTTTTCATATCGTATTGAATGAAAGTATGTGAATAAGATATATGTTAGTAAATATATTTATATGTAACAAGTACCATTTTCAATTCATATATTAAATAATTATTAATAATATATATTTTTATAGAAATCTATGAATGGTGAACTTGGTAATTAATCTCATCGTGTTGTGGAGACAGTAATCCGTACGTAAGCATGAGCGACAATATCATTATATTGATGGTGAAATCGTATGTAATTGGAAATTATATCATACATACAGAGTCATTAACATGTTATATTTATAATTTAAATTAGTTATACTTATTATTATACCCATCCAAATAATTATGTGCTTGAATAACAAACTACACCATGACGTGGAGACGGTAAGCCGTACATATGCATGTTTGGAGACTTTGTCAATTATAGATTAATATAATAATGAATATAGTTATACAATATTTAAATAAAATAAAAAATGTATGATGAACATGAATTATTATTTTGGTATGGAAACACCAAATAAAGTGGAAGTGGAAGAAGAAAAGAACTTAAAAGAGGGTCGTTAAATTATTACCTTTACTTCGGGTGTTTCCTTTTGAGTTCATCAAAAGGGGTACATAGGTTAGCATTATGATAAAATTAAGGCCTCTAGGTTTATGTGAGATAAGTTGGGGGGATAATCTGGTAGGTTTTTCTGAGCCAATAGGCTTTGGAGGTGTGAAATTAAGAGTATGTAATATCACTTTTATACATGAGGTGTGGGTCACTTTAGAAAAAGATTGATGTATTATTTTATAAAAAATAATTTTCGGTTTATAATGGATCCAAAATGAATTATTTTGAAGGTAAGGTGTGGATGGGTTGAAAACCTCTCAACTAATAGGTTTTAGATAGGTTTAGGGCATCATATTAACCTCATCTTATATATTTAACACTAAGTTAAATAGTTGGGCATTTATCATGTCTCTTTGTATATTTACATTGTATGGTTAATAAACATACTATATCAAGCCAATATAACCCAAATTTAGTTTATTATTAATATATATAACCTTATATATGTTTATTTTCCAAATCATATATTTTTTGGAATATTATATCATTAAATAATAGTGTATTCGTTTTAAAAACTCAATTATGTCCATTTTGACACTATATAGTATTTGATTTATTTAAAAGGCATAAAAGCATTATCACATCGAATTAAATTTATCTAACCAACACTAACATGTCCTATTAACTTATAAAATTAGTGTAATTCGTCATAAGTCTCAATTTACATTTATTTTGATATTTATAATATCAATTATTTTTATATATCAGTAATAAGGTAATTACTACATAATCATTTTGTCAAGAAAATTAAAATAATAAATGTCTAAGAATTAAAAATAAAATAACATTATATAGGATATCATTTAATTTTTCAAAAGATGTTGTATTGTCGACTTTATATTGTGTGTAACCCAATATTAAATATGATTTAGTTATTTAACATTGAATTTATCTTTTTTAACTCTTGTTTGAATAAAATAATAATAAATGTTCTAATGTAATCCAATTGGACCAAAGGGGTCATATTTTATTCCAAAATAGGTTTTTGTCGAATTATACTTATCCAATAGAATTATGACATGTGTTAGGGAAATTATAATATCATTTTTACCCTCAATTACCCTATTTACTTTTAACCATAGTAAAAAAAGTCTAAATTTACTATTCAACACAAACTATTTTCATCTTATTAAATCACGTTTTACGTACTGATTCTTATCGTGTCTCTCATATTTTTGAAATTCCACAAATAGAAACATTAAAATTATGTTTTATGAAAATTTTTAAATACTCCTTGAAGGTGGGTAAAAACGCTAAGAGGTTAATTGCAAATTTATTCATCTATTTTTATAAAAAAATGACTACAATGAATTACATTGAACATATATAGGAATTATATATCAATTTTTACTTAAAATAAATTTATATAAATTAAAAAATTATTTAAATAAAATATAGGATTTATATAATAGTGTAGTGTTTCTCAGTATTCTTCAAAAAAAGAATGTTTTTCAAAAAATACCAAAAATTAACCCTAAGCTAGTAGTGATAATCTAAATTAAAAAATGGTGTTCATTTTATGAAATTCAAACCAAATAAGTATCATTTATAAATTTAAAATTAATTTCTGTTTTCAAAACCAGAATGTTGGTTTTTAAAAAAGTAAAAACTATCAAAATATTGAATTATGTTTATGTAAAATTTAAATGTGAAATTATATATAATGACTTACATTGAATTTCTCATGAACCGTCCTCGGGGCCCATGCCGTGACTACCCCAAGCCCGCCTTCCATAGGCCAGGGGATGGAGACTAGCCCCAAAGACGTAAATCCCATTAACTGGGAAGGCATTGCCTTTATAAAACATAAACACATCCAACCAGAGTACAAGAGTAAGTAATACACTAAGTAAAAAAAGAAAGTGTTTTAATGTAAATGGGCTAGAATACAAACCCAACTAAAAAGTAGAGCTACGACACAAAGAATGTATAACAGTAAAGACAAATAGCTAGAAGATAGAAGCAGCTCCTGGGTCGTCCACCTCGGATCCAACCTGAAGGGTAGGTACAGTTAGCGCAGCTCCTGGATCATCCACCACAGATCCTACTTGAAGGGTAGGTATAGATAGCCTTCTCAATGATCCCCCCTGTCAACCTCCTCCGAGTACCATCTCATTGTGAATTCCACCTCCGGATACTGACTCGTCGTGAGGTCCACCTCCGGGTACCGTCTAGTCCTCGAACACTCGGCCTCTGTCAGTGCTGATGGAGGCTGAGTGTTCGAGCACTGGATGGTACCCGGATGTGGACCTCACGACGAGTCAGTATCTGGAGTTGGACTTCATGATGAGACGGTGCTCTGAGAAGGTTTGACGGGCTAGAGCATTGAGGAGGCTATCTGTACGAACCCATCAGGTAGGATCTGTGGTGGATGATCCAGGAGCTGTGCTAACTGTACCTACCCTTCAGGTTGGATCCGAGGTGGACGACCTATGAGGTGCTTCTATCTTCCAGTTGTTTGTCTTTTCTGTTTTACGTTCGTTCAGTTTTAGCTATACTTCTTAGTTGGATTTTATTTTGGCCTATTTACTTTTCAGCACTTTCTTTTGTACTTAGTGTATTACTTCCGCTTGTACTCTGGTTGGATGTGTTTATGTTTTATAAAGGCAATGTCTTCCCAGTTAACGGGATTTACGCCTTTGGTTCTAGTCGCCATCCCCTGGCCTATGGAATGCGGGCATGGGGTAGTCACAACACAGGCCCCAAGGATGGTTCGTGATAGTATTAAATGATAAAAAAATAATATAATTATTTTTCCATACTATTCAAATTCATAATTTATCACTATAAATTATTTCGATTAAAAAATATTTTATCAAATAAAATTTATTATTTTTCTCTATTAAACAAAATATGGTAGTTTTCAAAAAGTACCAAAACATTATCCAAACTAGATTTTTATATCCAGATTCTAAAGAAGAAATTAATTTCATTAAATTGATATATAAAAGTTTCAAATATTGGTTTAAAAAAAGGTTCTCCATTAAAAGGCGGTAAAATTGTATTTTAAAAAAAAAAAATTTATTTTCACTTAAAAAAATGAATATGTTCTTATATTATTTCTAAGAATCACATTATATGGAATTTAAAATTAGATGAAGTATATTAAATTCAAAATTTAGTTAATAATATTTATAACCAATTTTTGAATGGCTAGTTTAGAAAGTCGTGGTGTGCTCGAACTCGGTCATGCGTGTTGCACAAGATATCAAATAACTTTGAAAAAATAACATACTATGAAATCTTTTGGTGTTACAGTATTAGGAGAGCCATTGAACATCATTTTTATAGTAATATAAAATCTATCACATGAACATATCTATTGTGAAATGTTGTTGAATTATTTATGTATTAAATTATGTGAAAGAAAGAAATACTATTGATTAAGTATATGAATTCCATTCACCCTATTTGTTAATATTGAAACACTTTTTAATTTGGAAAAGATATCCAAGATTAAGATAAGGGGGTGAATGCGATATTTTTATATTAAATAGTAATGATTTATGAAGGCACATAAAAAATGAGAATGATAAATGGATATATAAAATGCTCATGTAAAATTCATTATTTCATGAATACATGAACATAGTTGTGAATTTAAGAATAATACTAATATATTATGAAATACTATTATTGAATAATACATATTTAAGAAACAATGTTCATCAATTATAGAAAATTGATTGCAGTCGGGACATCCTTAAACTAATGGAAGATGTTTTACACACAAATATTCATTGATTAGGGAAGATCAAATCATATTATAAATATCTTAAGTACTTGAGAATGTTAATTATACATAATTTCTTGCTACAGAAGCACTTGATGTATAATAAATAGACTAGTTGATCTAGAAATTTTATGGAGAAGAATAAGAATCCATTCATGCAGGAGCAACCTGCAATATCATATCATTCTTCCAAAGGATCAAAACCCCAAAGAAGAATGATACTATGAAATGGAGGTCTGAAAAGATACTAAAGAGTCTTGAGTTTGGGTGGCTCACCTTGTTGATGATAATAAAAAGTTGTTGGGGATGTAACTAACGATGGAATAAGATTTGGATTACAGGGGGTATGACTAGGAAAACTAGTTTTTTGACTACTGGTATGTATGTCCAGAATCTACCAAAAATATAATAATATATAATATTATTAGAGTGGATAGTCCATGTCGGGAGGTCTGACCAAAATGCTAAGGAGAATGAATTGTTTTACAAAACATGAAAATATCATCGATTATTTGATGGAAAAATTATATTATATTATTTTATATATAATTTTAATGGTTTATTCCATCTGTAATGTTATTTTAAATCCAATTATCACACGACATGGATTTAAATGTATTTTGTGAATAATTAATAAAATATATTATTTTGGATTTTAAATTTTTAAATTTTTCTATTTTATCATCAATTGCTTTTTCCAAACTGATTAAAATTAAATCCTTTTTATTTTATATGTTTATTTGTTTTATGGTATTCATTGTATCCTTATAGACCCAAATATAAATCCATAATTTCTTATCCCAAAATCATCTCACATGATATGCCTCGAAAATGGTGTACAGAGATGGATTATTTTTATGATAGGACGACATCTCATAATTCCCTTTTCCACCATAGATGAATTTCATTATGTTGAAATATTTTATGTGGATTAATAAATTCTGTATCTATGGAACCAAAAAATATGGTCTTATTTAAGGTCCTTAATTCATGATAAAGTGGAAAATTGGAATATAAAGGTTCACCTATCCATAAATGATTTCTGACAATAAAGAGGATAAACCTCCATTATAAGGTGTCCAATTATGCTGTAATTTTTAGGATATATGGGGAAAACATATAAGAACATATTATTATAAGAAATTAATTTTCAATTTTTCCATTAAATGGGGATAAAACATTGAAACATTCATAGGTTTAATTTTTTGCAAAAAATATGTCTTATTTTTCAAAAAAAATAGTGTTTCATTTTCATTTTAAGCAGTTAGAATCATAGGGTAGCCATTATTGGATTTTTTTTTTAATTTTGTATTTTTATTTTATTTTTAATATAAATTTTCATTATCATTATATATTATTATTCTTATTCAATTCATTATATTATATTTCAATCCTTTTTTGTTTTCCACTACTTTAAATTCTCCTATGTATTCTCTTATACTCATGATCATTAGTACCTAACATGAGGAAGTTCCTAGGTAATTAATCCAGTATTTATCCTGATTTATTAGACCTTAATTCTTAATGTTTCTTTTTTTATTAGTGTTAGTAATATGAGGATCTTAGTGGGCAAGGAGCCTCATGTCACCACTTCCCACCTATGTCATATCTTCTTCATTCAGCAATATTATCCCTCACTTGGGGAGGTTTATGTGTGGTATCATTATGATTATTGAGTGTATCATATATTCACAATAATGGAAGGGGAGTGTATTCATGCATACAACAGATCATGTTTATTATGTTTCTTTGAAACTAAAAATGTGGCAATAAAGGCACAATCTAGGTGTTCTCTTAGGAGGATATCATTTCATTCTAACATCATTCTGTCTACATTCATTCTATTTCCAACTCAATTTCCTATTTAAATTTAGTAATAAATTTTCAATTCACAAATGACTATATATGTTCATTTTATATCATAAATACCATATAAAAAATAATAAACCAATTAGATGTTGCAGGTGAATGATGGAAAATTCATTTTTTTTATTTATTTTTCAAATACTACTTTATGGATGAGCGTTAACCTTCATTCCAGGTAGGAACAAAAAAAAATCGAATTCATACTATATTTAAAAATTCAAATTACATTCAAACACCTATGGTGATCTAGGAGAATCTCCAATGTCACACAAATATATTATCTAGGCACCTCTATCTTGAGTTTCACTATAACGATTTATCACTATTTACATCCCCATCCATCTATGTTATGTCATCACCGTCCAACCACCATACTAGACGTTAAAGATAGTTAAATACCATAGTGGCTACCATATATATATATCCAATGTGTTATAACTCCCCATCATGCTAGTACCAACCCAATCACCAAAACTAGTTAAATAATAATAGAATATGTCAATCCTTCCAAATAACAACGCATCACATCGAGTCATCAATGACCCCCAGAATACTGGAAAGAAACAAAACACCAATACAAATCAATCAAACCTTAACCAAATGAAAACCGAATAGTATTGTTGGGAGAAACCCAACATCCACCACCAATTGAAAAATGAACAAAACCGATCTAGAACCACAAATAGAACACCATCAAGAAGGAATAAATATATTGACCATCAATAAATATAAAACTAAACATTTCTGGAATCATGAGGAAGAAATTAAAAAAACAAACTCCAATAATGAAGAGTGTTAACCTAGAGAAATGAAAGGACTCTTAGAATGAAACATCATAAGGGAATAATTCTCTAGGAAGGAACCATAGTCCAAAACACTAAATTACGAAGAAATGAGCTGTCAAGAAGTCCTATAGCTTCCAAAACTCTTATCGCAAAACAAAAATGTGTCTATATATCTACACATGACCTAGAGAGGAGTGATGGAATGTGAGGTTAAAGTGTATTATAAGAAAACTTGGAGAAAACGATGCACCTTCAGAGAGAAAATAGATGCGAAATAAATATAGGAAACACATAGAAAATAGGGATCCTGGGGAGAGCACAAACTAAACCCAATTAAGAGATGGAGAAGAATGAATCGGAGGAGAGAATAACAGATAATCCAATGCCATTTGGTAGGGAGAAAAACACTTTGAGGAGAAATACGAGCCAATATATAAGATCTTGAGAGTACCCAGGAGAATGAGGCTCCATTAGAAGGTTTCTATAAGTGGTGATTGATTAAAATGAATATCTCCTTAATAGAATGACTTAGGTTATCCTCTATACAGAATTCAGTTTTAAATATTTTTAGAGCATGCACAATATTACATCATCAAGTAGGAAGCACTTTTCGTGATCCAATCAGAATTCACTCACTGGTTTTGTTCACATATTGCAAATAAATATTCTATATTTCATTTAAAAAAACCTAAATTTCCAAAACTAAAAAAATATTTTTTTTTCATGATGAATTAAAATTATAATTATTTGGAATGGAATAACTACTATATGGTGAAATAAAAAGAATAAATTCAAAAATATCTTGTACAAGAACATCAAGAATAAATACGAGTCCTATATAGAAAAATAGAATGGATAATTGAATATGTACATTCATGTCAATATAATTCAGAATCAGAAATTTGAGTGAGTGGTGGAATATTTTTCACCAATAATTGTTTTTATGTTAAAGAACCTTAGGTGGGTAAGAATTAACTACTGGTGTAATTTATGACATTATACAACATTCAACCATTAATTAAGTAAGTCCATGAAAATATATATGATGGTTGATATAATTATGGGATATCAAAATCATTTAGAAGATTCGTAGAATAAAACTAATAAATATTGCTTGGAACTTGATCATCCAATACATGTTAATGAAAAATAAACACCTCTCCACCTCTCTCTTTATTTTGGATAAGATGATGAAGATGCACCTTCTATGATGGATTTATAAATATTTCATCCCTAAGAAATAAATTTACAAGAAAACTTACTTGTAAGGGAATTTTTTTATTGATTGTTTATGTTTTTATCATATTCAAGGTGGAATATTTCTTACTTCATTTCTAAATTTTTTTACAACACAAATGGGGTAGGTCATGGATATAAAAGAAGATACCACACAAGTCTTGGTGATTGAAGAATAATATCAAAAGAATCATTTGGAGTGACTATCTCCTCTACAAAAAATTCCATACTGTATGGAGGAGGACCACATAGATTTTTATAGGGAACACACTTATCTTAATTTCCCGCACATTATAGACATCAAATTCCCAATTTAATCAATATTAGGGGTTTATAATTTTTGTATATTCAGTGTGGTTTTCCATTCTATATTTCTACTCCTGGATAATAAGAATATTCACATGTGGTGGTTCATCTCTAAGAAACCACACCCACATTCTGATTGGGGATAATCCTATGCAACTACCTGACACAGGGATATAAAAAAAGAATATTTTTAGTGTTAAACTAGGAAATATCCATTTTATTTCCCCATTCACATTATTTTTTTATGTTTGGTTTATTTATTTTTCTTGTAGTTTTAATGTGGTATCAACTAAGTGAATAACTTATGGAATTCAATAAAAAATAATGTAGTTGTTCCTTTCATTGTCATTACATTATTTTCTTCCAAATTAATATTATTCATGTAAAAAATCTTTAATATTAATTGACCTAAAATGTGGGTTGTTAGTGGAATAAGTTTGGGTTAGGTATTTCATCATGTATTTAATAATTATTTCTATGATTTAATTTTTCTGATGGTTTTTTCTAAATTTCTCTTGTTTTTCATTCCGTTTTTTGGTGTTTTTTTATATTCATCCGCTAAATTGAATACATTCGAAATTTAAAACCATCAATGTATTTTTAAATTTCATTATTTGAATGCTTGAGGATTTCAATTGTTATCTAATTTATTCTATGTCTTTATTTATTAAATTTTCATTTGATGAAATTTCATTGATTGTGAAACTCATTTGAACTAGTACTATCCAAATTTAAAATCATGCCCAACCCAAGAGGTTTCGAAATATTTTTTAAATAATCCTTACATTTCTATTTTTCTTGAGATTCCTAAAAATCATGCTGAATTATTCATGCATTTACCTCACATTAGATCATTAAATTTTTATTCTACCTGAGTTTCTTTCACATTTAAAACCATACAACTATTATCATTACAGAAACCCATGAAAAATACCTCATTATTCACACAATTATGACTGTTTGATCTGTATATATTAGGATAATATCAAAAATATGGAAATGTAGTGACTCGAGATTTTCCTAGTAATACATTGGAATACTTCTACTGATATTTCTAGTGATAAGCATTGAGACATGAAATTATGTGACGTAGTGTGATTGGAATAAATGTTATAAAAATATTAAGTATTTATAAACTATTCCCATGTAGGGAACACATTATCTCTAAAACAGTTGCTCAGATCAGAAAACTAAGGATACAGGTTGGTCCAGAGCATGTCGTTTACCTTATGTGGGATAAAAATTTTGTGGAAACATGGATTTTATGGAAAAAGATATAGAGGACGTAAACATAAAAAAGATTATTAAATAAAATTATATTATTTTTACCTTTGATTTAATTTCCCTTGAATGGATTCTCAGATCGAATTTTTGAGACCGCATTTGAGTTTAGAATGTCATGTTTACCCTAATCATGACATAAACATTATCGGAA
The DNA here is from genome assembly GCA_963277665.1 of Viscum album. Classification (NCBI taxonomy): domain Eukaryota; kingdom Viridiplantae; phylum Streptophyta; class Magnoliopsida; order Santalales; family Viscaceae; genus Viscum; species Viscum album. The sequence continues at coordinate 2,094,843,844 of OY728126.1, read as the reverse complement.
CTAGATATCAAGCCGGAGGTGTACAAGGGGCCCCGATGTTTGGCAGAGAAGAATATTTAATTAAAATTAAATACCTTACATCTAACTTATCCCATTTGTCATGTGCACTCAAGAAGAGAAGGATCCCCCATCCCCTAAATCATTGGTAGAAAATGACCCAAAATACGGATCAACTAAACAAAGGGTTCTTGATATCCCATATTAATAGTAATCACTCTCGAATCATGCAACAACAGCCTTAGATAAATGATTCAACCATGAAGATTAGGCGTTTTCACTAAGGAATTGAGTTTAATACCAATCCCCTAGATTATTCTTTGTTATTATTCAAATAATTGATGATTTGTCTAGTAGAGCCTAAATCTATGTAGCTAACATCCCTAGGTTTCCAGATCTGGTCTTGAATTAATTTTTTGTTATCCAAAGTAGTCTTGATGGTTAGTAGAAGGGACCACCAACATGTGACTCTCTAAATGCAGAAGGCAGTGATGACCATGGAAGGTGGAGACCATCGTGATGAGGTGTCTAAGGCCATTAGAAGGTGTAGGGTGCAATGTTCCAAGGGGATGAGACGAAAGGTGCGCGGGGTGTACCGTCTATGGAGCAGCTGACTGAGGTGGTCTGGTTGACGAAATAGACATGGTTGGCCATAGTGGTCCATCCCAATAAGAGCGGTCCTGCCAAAATGGGCCAGACCGATTTGGGTTAGGCCAGGATGACATCAAATTGAAGTATCTACTAATCTGGGTGACATATTGATGTGCCACATGTATCAATACATTACTCTCATCTTGAATGATCATTTTAGAACTGTTATATAATTTTAATAATGGGTTTCATTTCTCAGTTTCCTAAAATTATTATGTTTAAATTATAATTATATAAATATTTATTAATTAGAGATTTTGATATTGAATGTGTCTCCAACATCTGATGTCCAACTGATGTGCCTTCAGTGCAGTTGAGTCTTATGATTTAATTCCAAATATTCAAGTTCGATTTTAGGGTCTTAAATTGAAATAGAGGTTTGGGCCCAACAAGGCCCGGCCAGGGGCGTTTGCTGTGAAATTTGAAATTTTCATCATTAATCTAATTTTTGTATGTAAATATCGTATCCTCCTTTTTTCTTTGGCATTGAATGTGATGGTGGAAATAATTTGGGCCTACGATATGTGGTGTATAGATGATGTTGCATGTGTCCCTTGGGTTAGTGATGCCTTTACTAGCATGGTTGAGTGGGTCCCCTTGGTCATGTTTTGTGACATTTCGATCAGTTAGGTTGAGTGTTTAGCTGTGAGGGATTTTGGTATCACATCCCCTTCACCAAACAATGACCCCCTATTAGTCTACTATGGGGGTTTTCAGTATCATGTCCTCATCACCAGATTGTTACCCCTCTTCAGATTCATTGCGTACGTGCATCTTGGGTTTACCACATTCATGATTTAGTTGTCTTTCATTGATTCTATAGTATACTTAGAGGATTTAGAAAATGTATCTCCCCTAGAGTTGTGACTTGATCTTCACATCCCTTTGTGTTTCTTGGGTAGGGTTTTTGGTGTTTGGATTTCAAATATTTATCTTGGAGGTGTTCCTCTACCCTTGTTGTTCCATTAGGGTATAGAGCCCCTAGGGATCCATGGAAAAAAGACTCCCTATTTAAATATCATGATGTTTTTATTCTATGATCTAACATGACATTCTCCCCAACAGAGTTCTCGGAATCAGGGTGACTAAAACTACAAGGGAATTGATCCTCGGCTATGTGAGTAGTTCTAGATTCATGTTTTTGTGTGATAACACATTCCACATTTAGTATTTCTTGGCTTGGGTTCAGTGTCCCAGGGTGGACCCTAGGTGTTATCCCATACCTGATGCATTAGAGTTGGTTTAGTAAGTGGATGACTTCTTTTATGTCATTTTCTATAGGGTATGTCCTCACTAGAAGACACTATGATGGTTGGATGGGTTTTTTTGTTAGTTCATTTTTACCGATAGAGTGACTTATCAAGGATGGATTTGATATGGAATGACATGGCCCTTGATGTGTACTTATAGTGGTTTTCTTTAGAACCTCGAGTAAGAAGTTTTCACTGGTGGTGTGGTCAGAACCACATGAGGTGTGGTTCCTAAGACGATTATACTTAGGTGATTTCTCATATTCCTTGTGGTGTTATCACTTCTAGGTTAACACACTATGTTGTTGAGCTGACTAGTCATGTTTAGTCGATGATGGTCACGAGATAGAGTTTCTCTATCCTTTGGGTTCCCTCTGGTTAGGTCTCATAGACTATTACCTTTTAGTTTCTCCATTTTATGTTAGGGGTTTTTTGGTGCCAATTGAGTATTTTTATACTCACCACCATGTTTGTTTCACCAAAACATGTATTGTGTCTTTTTTATACCACAATACTTTTGAAGGAGTATGTGGAGGACCTAAAGTAGTAGGAGCATTGTGAGAATGACTAATCATGGTGTTTACTAGAGTTTAGTTGAGGATATTTTCAATGGGTACATTTGACAGTTATCCCCTCCATCTGAATAGTTTTGATGCTTCTGTATTTTTGTTTTGTTGGGCCCCGTATTTTTCCTTTTGTACTTATGTTATACTCTAGTTTGGGATAATTATAGGAAATCATTTCTTTTCAGTTTATATATAACTCAACTTTTTCATGGAGGTGTATGTGGTTTCATGCATGTTGGTTCCTTAGGCTAAGTCCTCCTTGTGTGTGGTAGCGAACATGATGTTGGTTACTAGCCCAAGACCTATGGAGGTGGGTTTGGTGAGTTGTTTATCAAGAACCATTGGTTTGGGTCATGGAAGAAAATCACACATGATCTTGAAATTGAGAAAAAACTCCCTAAAAATCCTTGAGTGAAGAGGGAAATATTTTTTTCTCAGGAGGTAGTTTCAACATGCATGTGAGGATTAAAATTATATTGAATGTATTTTTATGATTTTTTTGAGTGATGGAATATTTTTAAATGAAGTATTCATGATATATTATTTTATATGATAATTTAGTTGTCTTATCATTTATTCTCTGAAATGATTATTTTAACATTGGTATATGATGATTCCCAATGAGTGTAATAATTATGTATGGGGGGATTTGTGGAAAAAATATATTCAATTTTTTTTCATCTCAGTATTTTAATCTGACTATAATTACATTTTTGGGAAATTGTCACATTTTATGTTTTTAGATGTATTTTTTTCTTAATTTCTAAAATGAAATATTTATAAATTTAAATATATAAATTTAAAAATTTATATTCACCACTAATTTTTCTACAATGAGAAAATATGAAAATTTATTCTATTATATATTTATATGTTTTATGTGATTCATTTTATCTATATGGACCCATTGCTCAACATATAATTTTATGGACCAAAATAAGCTCCCAATACATGCCTATAAAATAGTGTACAATTCTGGAATTTTTTCTTGTGACCATATTTCATCATGTCTTGGAAAAAAGGTGCTTAAATTTGTTAGGAATCCAGATTACATTAGTAGGAAGAAATTATTTTTCTCTGACACAATAGATTCGACCTTCTTTGAAATCATTAATTCATGGTAAAGTGGAGCATCAATATATAATGTTTTATCTATCTTGAATTAATATATCCATGTATTGGGTCATAAATCTATTATAAAAAGTATAATTAATGTGAAATTTTGATGCTAGATGAATTTATGGTATAATAATTACTTATGTATAAGAAATTAATTTTAAGTTCATCCATAAAATTTGGATACCCCCAAAACCATTTTGAGAGAAATTCTGGAGAATAAAACTTCACAATTTTCACCTATAAAGGAATGTTTCTTCTTTATTTCATGTGGTTACCAACTTAGGGGTATCCATTGTTGGAAATTTTATGTAACTATGTAGTTTCATATCTTTTTAGATATTATTTTTGATTGTTAGTATATATTAGTCTTTTTATCACCTCATCCTCTCATATTGTTATCTTCCATGATTCCGCTTCATTCGCTTCCCCAATGTGATCTATTTTACTCATGATCATGAGTAACCAACCCAAGAAAATTATTGAAGGAGTAATATATTATTAATCCTGAGCTTTTGAGAATTTATTCATAATTGTTCTTATTTATTAAGTGTTTTTACAAGGGTGAACATTGTGGGTAAGGGGCCTTTGTGTATCCATTTTTTCCCAAGGCTTAGCAGCTTTATTATACAATATTCTCCCTTGATTGAGGTGGTGGATTCATGGTATCTTGATGATTTTTGATTTTAACATATATTAACAACCTTGTAATTATTTTACGGTCATTTATACTATGGAGTATGTTCATTATGATTATTTGAAACTAAAAAATAGGTGATGAAGGTTCACTAACGGTGTTCTCTAGGGAAGAATTATTTCCTATCTAATATTATCCTATCTACATTCATTTTGATTCCATTTAATTTTCATGTTTAATTTTAGTTATTAATTTTCAATTCTAAAATATATATTTATGTTATGTTTATTTTATAAATAAAATAAAAATAATAATTAAGTTAATTATAAGTGGTGAGTGATTGAACACAAAATATCCTTAAGAGAATGATCTAGGTGATCCCCATTGAATCACCTTGTTATATATATATATTGAGAGTTAAAATTACAACAATTCATCATTTTTCTATCACATTTTATTCCAACATGTGACTTGAGATGTGATATATCTCTATGTGAAAAAAGAACCTCAAAAAATAGACAGTTAAAATTAAAAGGGGATAATTATTATAAAAAAGTTAACTAGTAATTCAACCCTGTTTCAATTGTCTAATTGAGCTCAGGTTTTACAATTTTCCCAACACTGGAGCATGAAATTGATGTTATTCTTTGATTCTTATTGATTTCAGGTTTGTATATTTTCCCTCAGGCAATCCTCTTCTCTTACTCTAAGTATCTTGTCATCCATAATCCATTTGAGGTTGGTGGTTCATTACCTATGCACTTTCTTAACATTACATGATTTAATATGATATCCAAATGAGTTTCCCCTAAATCTGGGGTTGTTTAATAGTTTTTACTCAATTATAAATATGTAGATAAAGAATATTGAATCCTGATTTTTATTTTTAAAATATTATCATATTTCATATATTGGAAACAATTACAATGAGGGTTTTGATGAGGATTTTTAATAAATAATAGATGTTTCATTTTTTTTATGATTGCATATGATTTGGGTTTGAGTTGTCATTTGACTTGATTATCTATCTATTGTGTATTTTTTAGGTTATATTGTTGCGTTGTTTGATAATTATGATTTGAACTGAAATATGTATTCATGTGGTATTTCTTGGTAATTTTTATAAATATCAACAGATATGTTCCAATGTAAGTTCAAAAACACACACACGCACACACAAACACACACATATATATAATTATTCACAAACATATATATATATATATATATGGTATTTCATTGGTTTGTTAATTTATTATTGGGTTTCATAATTTTTGGTTTCCCGTAGAAACTCATTACCAAAGTTGTATTAAATGTGTAATTCTAAAAGAATTATCTATAGGAACACATGTAACATTAAAAAAAGATTCCAAATTAAATTGAATTATATATGGCCTCTAAATTTACATTGAAAAGGTCTATCTAGTTTTCAAATATAAGGTTCTATCTAACCCTTTGGAATTTAATATCGAATCTGGTTCACTCTAATGGTATCACAATATTTATCCATGTATACATAATTCTATCGTATTTGATTTAGAGGGGGTTCATGTTTGTTGTTATATAGAAGTGGGATGAGGATATGTGATTATGATACAATTATAGTGTTTATAAAATGATTCATATATCCCACAACATATTTATATTACTCATGGAGATCAATGAAATCACAGTGAGAGATGATATATAGTTACAAACTACTTCTGAATGGATAGGATACATTATCTCTTTTATATGAGGGCACATGTGAGTTCCACCAGTGGGGATATTTGAGGGACGCTTGTTTGTTATTGACGTAGGAATGCATGGATTAGCCTAAAAAAATTAACTAGAGTATACCAAGGGCCTCCACTCATTATCTTAATTTATTTACAACGATTTTATATCCACTAACATTTCTTAAAATTAGTTTCATATTTTTACACCTAATTATAAATTTTCTATTTTTTTATAATCTTCTTGTTCAATTTTATTTTCAAATTAATATTTTTGCTGATTCGGTTCACATATATCATGGTGATTTTTAGACTCTTCTAAATATCGTTTGATTGTGTTATTGTGTTGTTCAAAAATTTATTTCAACATATGTGTTTTTAAAAGGGATGGATTAATAAATATTTTTTGTTATTTCTTCAAAAAACATTCTTTATTTTGAAGAAATTTATGGTTTGAAATACCCATTATTGTTTTATTATAAGATAATAACATATTTTATATTTGTTTCATAAAAAATCTGATTGGTAATATATTTTGTAATATAATATTGATGGAACATATTCTGACATAAAAATACGCTCGATATGCTCACACCCTTCTTCTACACATTGTTATTGGTAGACCTAAGTCTATTTTGTGGGTACAATTTTAATCTATGGATAAATTTTCTAGAATGCCTGTATTTTTCATGGATTATTATTAATAGGTCTCATAGTTATCCTTTTGGGATATTATAAAATTGTGTATTTTTCACGTGGTTGTATAGGCCATTATGGAATCCTATTTATAGATGTTTTATATTTTATATTATGGTACATTATTAAAATTTAGTCATATTTTAATTCATGTTATTTTAGTGTTTATTTAGCTAATATTTATAACTTTTTATTATTGTTTGTATAAGGACTCTGGCATATTTGATTCTCAAGTCATATTTCTTTATGGATGCTATGTGGGGTTTATCAATTATTGGTATAATTCCTTCCCTTTAACTCATATTAGATATCCTGGCATAATTTTGTAGGATTGAGTGATTAGAAACACACATATGTAATTTTGTAGGATAGATTTGGTGCTCAATTTAGGGGATAGCTCAGTTTAGTTCATGTAACAATTTAATCCTATCATGGTTATTTTAAGAGATGTAGGTTCTTAGAGAATTTTTTTTATTTATTATGTCTGATAAAATAGATATTAAGACACTTTAAAATCAATAGTTAGGCACAAGAAATATATTTTCGTGATATTACTTATCCTGACCCTCATGCTTCGATCAGTTTTCATTTAATACGTCTTGAATTTTTAGGTCTCTCTATTTATTCCTTGTGTATTTAGATTTTTATTGATTTTATTTAAGATTGTAACCACTTTTTAAGCATGATTTGGTGGTTTTCCAGATTTGGATGAAAATAATAAATGATAAAGGGGGTTTATGGTTACCTTATATGGTCTAGAAAATTGGTTGTAGATGATGTGAATTGTTTTCCTATTTTCAAATTGTATTCTTCATGGTTGTTTCATGATTTACCAAACCATGTGACAATACCATGAATACACATTTTCGATTCATGATTTTTTACGGAGATCCCACTGACCCAAATCCTTTCATGTTACATTTTGATGTTATTTTATATTAATTAATGTTATTTTAACAATATATTTGAGATTGTGGGTTTGTTTCAAAAGATATTTTTATTAAAATAAAATTGAAATTTCAAAGATAAAATTATGTTTTGAAGTGTAAAATAGTTGTCTCTAAATGTGAAATGGATAGAGCTCAAGGATGAGGACTTTTCAATGCTTTAAATAGAATAATTATATAGTTATAATCATTTCAGTTAGGGGATTTAATTTTTTTAAATATTTTTTGTACTTTAATGTATATTTTAAGTAAATATTTAAGGATCCAAAATTGAAATGTGATTTTTTAAATTGGATTAGAATGTGGATTTTAAATTTTTTATTAGTGATATTGATTTAATTATATTATATTATTATTTTTATATGAGATTATATTTTTTTCTAGGTATGATGCTTCTTTAGTTTTTATTCATTGTGATTTATATTTTCATGGCATTCATAGCATACCATCTAAAAATATTTTCATTAATTTTAGGTATTTGATTATGTTTGGGTCAGTTGATGACCCAACCTTACTCATTATGTGGTGTTAGAGCCCATTTTCTCTCATCACATTCAAATTCATCCAAGTGATCGGGTTTCATTAATGAATGTGGTGTGACATAAAATATTTGAGGATTTATTTAGAGCCTTAGAAATTCATGATTCTATAAGGATGATGGTCATTTTAAGATTAATCAAGGGAAACTTTGGGACCTATGGAAAAAGTGTCGTAGAATGTCGGCCATCAGCATGATCAATAAATTGTGATAGAGAATGGTTTCCATTATAGTCAGTTGGTTCTATTTTATATTAACATCGTATCTTGTGATTTCTTAAAGGAACACTTTTTCTTGAATGGTTATCATTCACATTTCCATTATAGATTTATTTAAAATGAACTAATACTTTTTAATGATTTTTTGGATGAGGATATCGTAAAAGAGATGGTGCCTCATGAGAAACTCATCATGGGGGTGATCCAATTTCTTTTAGATATTGTAAGGGTTCCCCATCCTCTGATAAGTACAGCTTGAAGACTCCATTATGGGTGGATATTTTTCTTCTTTTACAAATTATACTAAAAATAAGAAACCTATCATGTTCTTTAAGTGTTACAAGATCATGAATTCTAATCTATCTTACTGAAATGTTTAAATTACCTTTCACCAATGTGATTAATTTTGAAATAGAAATAATATATATAAAATAAATCATCTTTTGGGGAAGAAATAACTTCAATCCATTCAACCGTAATAGTGGTTTAACATAACATTTTTTGGTACATAATTTTTTCTAGTTTATTTTGGTTTTCTCACTTTTTTATAGTTCTAAACTATGATATTTTATCTATGTTTCAGTGTGATCATTGTTTTTTATAATCTATAGAGTGTTAATTTGTCTTTGTGGATATAACTTCATTTGGGGTTTTCACTTGAGTCTCTTTGGTTAGGACATCATTTAGATCGCCATTATTTTTTAATTTTTCTTCTATTTTGATGGATTAAAAAATATTAGGTTGATACAATATTACTCATCATCTCATAGTTTTATTGTTGGAGAGTATTAATGTTGTTTTTATTATTTATATAGATTTTGTTGTGAAGGATTTAGTTTATTTTGGTGATTTTTTGAGATTCCATTAGACGTATCATTCCATTTTCGGAATGGTACATAGCTGGTTTTTTCCTAATATTTAGAAGCTGGTGACTTTATGAAGGATGCAAATATTATTTTTTGGGGAATTTTCACACCCATAAATTTTACCATTAATTTATTTATATATTTATATTTGTTATTACCCTTGATTACTAGGTATTAAATTTTTGAAATTTATAAATTTAAATGTTTCTTCATATGCACATAGTTGGTTAATGATCAATAATAATCATGAAAAAAACCTTCTCAATGCATGAAATATTTAATAGTCATCTTTCACATGGATGGAAATAAATTTCCCAAATCACATGGGTTTTAAAATGAGTCTTTTTTGTTGTTCATAGTTTGAAAATGGTTTGATAAACCATAAATCATATCTATTACTCATAACAATGATATACATAAATTACCCTCCATAGAAATTTAACTCCAAATAACATACCCCCATCCTTAGTCAGTTGTAGAGCATGATGGATCCTAGGGATCATCTCCCCCATGCTTCCAAATTAATTTGTGTGGGTTATCCACTCAGTTTGTTGTTGATTATTCCAATGTAAAACTTTTTCCCCATATTGAATTAATTATTTTACTTTTCCCTCTTCTTCACATACCTTGTTATCTTGTTGTCTATACAATTTAGGATGAGTTTTGATGTTAGTGTATCATTATTGTTGGTTTAGGGTATGTGGATTCTTCCTTAGTTCCTCCTCTTCCCATACTTAATGGTTCACAAATTCCTCACATTTTTGGACATTTTTAGATATTTTCCATGGATTTTTATTAAAAAAATGTCTTTTTTGTGATTTGTATATTTGTTTCTACATATTTTTTGTGTTTTTCGATGGTTTTTCATACAATTATAAATACGATGATATAAACATAAAAAAATATTTATTTTCATAGAAAACATTTATATGTCATATGTTTGGTAAAAAGTTTTAAATTTTTTTTGTGAGTTATGAATATTTAATTGATATTTTGGAATTTTTATGCTTTTATATAATTTTTAAGGGTTTTTTTATAATTTTATTTCATTTTCTATTTTTTATTTTGGTTGGTTATTTTATTTGATAATTTCTGTTGAGGACATTACATAAAATGTGTCGTCCTGTTGTTTTCCATGGTCCATTATATTAATATCAATACATATGTTCCTATATAAATATAAATACAAATATAAATTTCTGTGAAAGAAATCAAATATATCTATATGATTATATTTTTATATATGGTATTTCATATGATGCCATTATTTATTCTTATGTTAAAAAAATATCTCTTAATTTCCAAAATGATTTCCAAAAAAGGTATTATATGAGTATTTCTATAAGAATGATATAGAAGACCACTTGACACATTATATTTTCTTCCTAAATAACATATATTTATAAGTGGGTTTCAATTATATTATAAAAATGTATCACTAGTTATGAAAAATAATGCCTAGATGGAACCATCCAATTTTTTTCCTAGATGAGGTACACCCTAATGTAATCCCAGTATATCTCAAATTAATTGTCATGTTATTATTTTTTATTGGGATGAATTTATATTCAGTTGGAATATGGAGTTTGGATGAGTATATGAGATTATGATATGATGATTATTTTTTAAACATAATTGATATTTACCACCACCGATTATTATTATGTATTGGGATTCTAATCATATTATTATAGAATGATACGTGGTTAAAACCTAGGATCGATTATTGAAACATGATTTGATTTGTTATTGGAGGCCCAATAGGACTTTCAGTCGTGAAGCTATATGATGGTAGGCAGTCGCGTTTTAAAATACTATTTCTCTGATAGAACTACACGTGATAGAACTATATATGGCTTCAACATGAGTACATATAAAAATGACACATCAAATTTATAGGAATTTCCAATGATGGTCAATCCGTTACTAATTATTAATTTTATTTTCATCATTGATTCCTATTATTTTATTTTTTATATTTTATAATAATATATTTGTTCTATTTTCCCTATTTTCATCTTCTAATAGATATTTGTAGGAAATTTTGTATTGATGAATTGTTTTGGTCTATTTTGAGATCTAATGGTGTGGGATTTGAATTTAATGGTAGAGGATCCAAATTTAGGGTCATTTAAAATAAATGGGCAGAGAAATATTTCAAAAACTATTTTATAATGACATCATTAGGTTTTTTATGATTGTTTTTGTTTGGAAATATTGTGGTAGGTTTTTCCTAAAATTTTAATATGTATTTTATATTTGGGATTTTAAAATATAATTGAAGTTCTAGTTTTAAATAAATTATTGGATCCTCAAATATTTCCAACAAATATATATATTTTATAACCATTCATGTGTCTCTAAATGTCGGTAGACCCAAGTCTATTATGAATGTCCAATTTCAGTTTTTTGATTACACTTTTTGAGTTTTGAGACTTTGAATCGAAGAAGACTAAGATGTCATGAGGATATCATGTTGTATAGTAGTTATATCAACCATGAAAGGTTTATGTTTGTTGTTTTTGTATCATTCCTATTATATTTTTTGAATTATTTTTTGTTTTATTCTTATTATAGTAATGATTTATTTGGTATTTTACATATTTTTATATATCTATTCATGTTGTGAATTAACTCTAACATAAAGAATGATCATTTCAGGAGTATAATGGTACCTTCTTTATAATTTATCACTTATTTGGCGAATTAAATATTAAATACTCTTATAAGATTCTATTACAGTAATTACCTACCCAAGGTGATTAGATATGATAATTGGGACAGTATTAGGCTAGCTTGGGTGCTTCGTTCAAAGGTAATCAATGTTGGTTTGTGATATCCATTATTTTAAAAGAGGTATCCCTCAAATTGTTATTATAACTATAAAAGTGTTATCCCTATGAGGTTGATATTTCCATTGAATAAAAAATTTAAAATGATTAAATTTATGGTACCTAAGAGTGACAAGTTGTTAACAAAATCACAGATGATTTTAGCCATGAAATTTTAGAAAGTCCAAATATCATGTATGTTGATTATTGTGGTGATTCAATCATATTTGCAGAGGTAGTATCCACAGTGTTCAATGAACATTTTTTCATCATTGTGGGATTCATGAACCAAATAATTTTTGAATCTATCGATTATAGATGTGTATTCCATAGTCTATTATTTTAGGATACATTTCTCCCAGAATGGACACATAAAACATTTTATATGTCACCCCCACATTACTCTATGTACGAGTGAAAAATCTAGAGGAATAGTTGAGACAATGATTTTCATAGAATTTTTGGGACCACCACAATTGTTTTGGGAAAACAATTGAAGGTAGGGGCTTGTAGTGGAGGACTTTGGGTGGGGTACCTAAAAGTATCTTGTTAATGGAGAAATATAGTGGGAGTAAGATAAGACATGTATTGATGTGTATGAATTAGAGGGAGAAAGGTGACTATAGTGTGGGGGTGGGGAGAGTAATATTTGACAAGGATGACCAATGAGGGGAGGATATGATTAGTGATGTCGAAAGTAGGCACAAATACATTTGTAGTTGAATGGATAGAGGGAGAAAGAATTATGGAAATGTTAATCTTATAGGGAAGTACTGTAGGGGAAATCGTAGTATTTTTTTGTAAATTTAGTATCTATTACACATATATTTCCATCTCTCACTAGTAAAATCATCCGACCACTAGTGTATTCCTAGTGCGATGTCTATAATTATTTCATTTAAATTATAATGATAATGAAAATATATAGGTTCTTTATTGATAAGAATTTGGAGTATTTCCTCTTCATCATCATTTCTATATTGACCTTCTTGTTATAGGGCATCCATTAGCCTCACTCTCCCTTACACTATTGTTCATTAGTATTCTTCCCTCCAATTTCCTCTATTATATTTAGTAATTAATTAGTATCACCCCTTAGTTATATTAAATAATATTTTTAATTTTTCCATGTTTCAATGTACTTTCCATTAAAAATAATTATCATTAATGATATAGTAGGGTCATCTAATTCCTCTATAGTGGGGTACACCTTTTCATTAAACTAACTCTATGGTGCTTCCTTCAAATAGGCTAACCAAATATTTTATAATCCAAATTACCATGTTTATTAGTCCATTCTATTCCATGTTCCTTTAAAATCCCATGCTTTTGTGAAAAAATACTTTAAATTCCCCAGTAGATTTCATAATTTTGTCATCGACCATGCTTTAAGAATGATGCATCTTCTAAGAATTGGCTCACCCCCATCTCTACAACATTCTTCATGAAATAAAACATCATATAAAGATCATAGAAATAAAATCCCTCAAAACTGTAACTTCTATATAAGGAGAACCCACTACGTACAACCAATGTGGAACATGTTATTTTAGGTAAACAATGGTCGTCAGCATTTGAAAACTAATCATCCATAGTCCTAATGGTATAACCCACCACTATGGGGATATTTTATCATAGAAGATTTTACATGATATATTTGGATTTAAAATAATCATCCAAATCCATCTTATCATCCCTAAAAATTATAATTATAACTAGAAAAAATTCTCACTTTTCCTCAGGATGTTTTCCCTAGAAAAAACATTCTATTTGCCGTAGTGGAATTTTGTGCTGAATAATATCTTGATCACTAAATTAGGGTGTCACTAATTTATTGGAAAAAAGTGATTTTAAAATATATATATATATATATAATTACAATAAATAAAAAGTATAAATATAATTGCGTAATTATATATATATATATATATTAATAAATAATAATTATATTTATTTATTTTATAAATATTTATATGGTTAAATAATTCTATTATATTAACAACTGTTCTATTATAATATAATATAATATTCTAAAATTGACTTAATGTTTCTGTAACTACTAAAAAAATAAATTTTAATTGTCAAGGAAAATGGGAAACCCTAATTTAATAGTTGTTATTTCTTCCAATAGTGACTTCCAAAAGTTGATTGTTAAACCTTTAAAAAAACCTGAAACCACCCCTCCCAAAATCCACAGTGCACTCATTTTCTCACCCTATTACCTTGACCCAATCCATGCATTATCAATTATAATCCATCAATCTTGAGTCACATACCATGCACCCTCTTCCCTATCCTTTACCATTTCTCACATCCTTTATAGTCCCCTCTAACTATGCAAAAATAATCATTTCATATGTATTTTTTTGGGCTTAATGGCATTTAAACGACCACTCAATCTCATGTCTACAATCACATATAAGCAGCTTTCCAAAACCACCGTGGAATGATTTAACAAAGATTTTGTAAAAAAATACTTAAGAATATAGTAGTGGTTTAAACAACCCAAAAAATTTCCATGACTATTGTTTCATAGTTTTCATATTTTATATTTTTTTTTATTTTTTTATTTTTGTATTTATTATTTATTTATTACATATGTATAAGTCATGCATGCATGCGTGAATGCATGCCTCTACTATGAAGAATTTCAATATATATATGTATGTGTTATGTGAGAGTAGGACCCCTTCGTTGTTGGTTATTCTACTAAGACTTTACCACTCTGGCATTCTTTTCATGTGACAAGTAAAAAGAGTTTAATATAAGTATATATATATTTTAAAAATAAGTAATAACATAAAAGAATAATAATAAGTAATAAAAATAAAAAAAATAATAATTAACTAATAAAAAATTAATGAAAAATATATAATTGAATATTATTTATTAATCATTAATAATTAATAATTAATATTTAATATTTAATATTTAATAATTAACAATTAAAAAATAATTGATTAGTAAATAAAAAACAATGTACTAATAAACAAACAAATAAATAATACATTAATAAATGACTAATAATAAATTATTATTAACAAATAATAAAAAATAATTAATTAATAAATAATAAATAAATAATAATTATTTAGTAATAAATACATAAAAGATAATAGATAAGTAATTAATAAATAATGAATAAATAAAAATTAATTAAAAAGAATAAATTAATATACAATAAATAAGAAAATTAATTAGAAAATATTAAATTAATAAATAATAGATAATAAATAATAGGTAAGTAATTCAAAAATAATAAGTAAAAATGAAATTAATAATAATATTAATAATACTAAAATATTAAGAAAATAAATACTAAATATATAATAAATAATAATAAATAATAAATAAGTAACAAATAAATTATAAGTGAATATGAAATAATAAATTTGTAATAAATAATAAATTATTAATAAAATTCACATAAATTATTAGAAATATTAAATAAATATTTTAAAAAAATTATCACTAATTTAAATTTAAAAGAAAATTAATATATAATAAATAATTAATAAATAAATTTTTTAAGACAAAATAGATGAGTAAATAAAAATAATCATTAATAAATAATTTACATGTATTAAATAAATAATTTATAATTATTGCATAATAAATTATAAATATCATGTAAACATATATAATCAAAATTTAATAGTTATAAATAATAAATAATAAACAAAAAAATTAATAATTAATGAAAAATGGATTTAAATATCTTTAAATACATATAATTTTATCTAAAATTACATTAATATATATAACTAGACATTTCAGTTACATAAGTATATATCATGTAGATAATTGTATTTAATATATATATATATATATATATAAACACATGTATATATATACCCATATAAAATAATAAAATACATAATCATAAAAACTTGTAAATATTTACAAATGTATATAAATATATAATATTATTCATAAATATATATAAATAACCATGTATAAGTATAATTTTACATAATTGAAAATAAATATTGTTAAATATATATATGTATATATTTTAAATAAGTATACATAGATGTATAAAGATTAATATATATATATAATGAATAATAAATCACCAAAAGAGGGGGAACCAAAACAATTAAATGAATACCAATTATAAATAAATGTAAATGCATAAAATAATATCATTGGTGGACCAACTAATACATGAATAAACACATAAAAGATACTGAAATATCCTCAAATATTCAAAAATTATGGTGTCGAAAAAAAACTCAGTTTTAGTGACCTTAAATTCCTTTTTTACTTTAATGAAATAGTTAACAAGTTCCCTAATCAATATGTTGTAATGACCATAACATGGTCCAATTTGATATGTGGTGGAGCTCAAACGGGCACCAAAATCAAATGTTAGGTTCATTTAATGATCATGTTTTTTTCAACATATCTTAAAACTAATATATCATTAATTGGTATAATTATTACTAAATATTTATCTAATGTTGTTTTAGCTCATTTCATATACATCAATTTGACTTGTTGTCGATTTAAAACAGACACCATGATGAAAATTTATCTTTATTTGAGGATGAATCCTGATTTTCAAATCATCAATGAATTAATTTATGTTTTTAATAATTACAAACTAATAATTATTATTCAAGACATTCTAATTAATTAAAATTTTAAATATTAACAAATTATTATAAATATTAAATTATAATTAATAATAGTATTTTATGATTAAATATGTAATATTTAATATATTTTTCATTAATTTGGTTGTGCTTTAATAAAAACCACCACTATTTCATGGGGAGCTTTCAATACCACCCTGAAAAATAAATAATAATCAAAAATAAAAAAAATATATTTTAAAAGAAGTTTTTTAAAAAATCGCTCATATTAAATAAGAATTTTATTAAAAAAAATATAAAATTACAATTAGCCGCTGTTTTTTAACCTGTGGATAGGAAAATGTTGTGACGTAATATTTTATAGAATATTTATAAGGGATTTAGAAAACATTCGTGAAATAATTTTTTTGGAATATTTGTTGGAATTTTAGAAAATTGTGACAAAAAACATTCATGAAATATGGGATTTCCTATAGTGTATGGTTCTTCTAGCAGCCCCTACATGCCAAATTTGCAACCCCACTCTTCTCTTGAATAGCCAATGCTCGACCTCCACACCCTGAAACTACTCTTCATTAAGAAACAAATATCCCTTACATTTTAATGTTTCCATCACATTATTTTGGTGGGTATCTTCCTTCACAACATTTGATTTTCAGGATTCCATCCATAGTGTCTTAGATAAAATATAGGAATCAACTAAATATCTAAATGAATTTTTGTTTTGATTTACTAAATTACTAGTGGTAGGGTTATATTGAGGCTTTTCTATCTTATTAAACATAAAATCATTATGAATCATTTGTTTTTAAATTTTTTTTAATACAACCCATGGACATGTTATTGGAATGTGTTTATTCTCTATTGTTAATAATAAAGTATTCAAGTAGATATTGAAACATTAACACACTAGTTGTACATCCCTACCCCAATAAAACCCCTTTATGTTTGGAAGAGAAAAGATAATTTTCCCATGAATCCCTCTAATAATTGGACATTGTATGGTCAATAGCGCCAAGGTTATTTATCATAATGATATGAGACATTACCCTGTTAATTATATAGGAAAAATTATAAAAAATCATTCAATATACCACAGACACACATATATATAAATGAATGATTTTACATTTCCAAATGATGAATATCATTATTTGAAAAAAAATGAAACCATATAAATACAAGGCAAGTACTTCTATTTCACTACTGCTAAACAAATAGTAGTGTCCCCATTCTCTCTTGAGTTATCCTATAAAATACACATGAAAAATAGTAGATATATGACCGCTTAAGAGCACTGAGTTGGCCAGTCTGTTAAAAAAATACATGTTAAATTTATGTATTGGGACATATATTTATTAGGTATTAAATGAATGAAAATATTAAAAAAATAATATATTCCAATAAATATTTAAAATATTCAGAGGTCTCACATATCAACATGAACCATTCAATAAAATAAATGTACCAAGTCACTCATAATTTGCATTGATATGCATCCCTTCCAACCCAGCCTCTTACGTGTCCCAATATTCTGTCACTAGTATCAATCAACTAATGCACTATAACATATTTCATCCCATGTGAATCATCATATAAATAGAACACCTAATAACCCATGCAACCCATAATTCCATCATCACATCTGACACAACACACAAGTCAAAAAATTATCATCACATCATAATTCTCACTGACTCATGCAATAACTATGATCTACCATATTCCATAACTATACATGAACCTATTCCATCACATAATATGAAAAATCAACCTAGTTAAAGAGGTCATTTACTTTATTTATTAATAAATGTGGATTCATCCCCATACTTTTAAAAATTGAAATGAAATACAATGTAATAAGATCATTTTTAATAAAATAAATGTTATAGCCGATAAAAAAATTACATAATCAATTATACACTCCCAACTTATGAGATGATATCACAAAACCACATGGCTGAATCCTTAAATAACATGTCATTTTTAAGGTAATTTTGTCAAATAATCTTTTAATGAATATAATTTCACCATTTAGAAAATATTTCTAATTTAAAATGTTGACTAGACACCACACATCACTATCCCATGGTTATAAAAAACGGGTTCAAACCACTTCCAAATTCATTATTTATTTATTAACTATGTGTAACATGTATTAGATAATTTTTGTGAATAATAATTGTTTTCATTATTTATGTTACTTCACTGATTAATTTATGAATGAATCCATACCTTTAGATAACATAAAATAACACTTAATCCTCAATAATCAACTATTTTAGAAAATCCAAACCGAACCTACAATAGTGGGACTCTCTAATCCTATTATCATGACATAAATGAAATTGGATCCCCACTCCATCCTACCTATAAAACCTACCATCTCCTAATATGTATTATCACATAACTACAACCCCACACATCCATCTCTTATACATGTAACTCAAAAAACATATATTATGTACAATCTAGGAAGCGAATACAACATAATCTCCCTTAATAGAGCCCTAGATCCTCACTATACAACATAATAAGTACGCCAACCATCAAATGTGGGGAGAATAATATAAGAAATCAACCAACCAAGGGATAAATAGTATCTTTCCCTCACAAACCCATGGTCTATAACCCAACCATAACTAACTTAGAAAACCTATATTTAAAGTAAAACATATATTCCTACATCATCCCTGAACTCTACCATATGAAAAAAGATTAAAAGGATTCTTGTACCCAATAAAATTAAACTACAACCCAACACTATAAGCACCCCATAACATTATATTTAATATTATAAATAATTTATTTTAGGTTCCCTATTTTTTTTAGTTCCATTCTCAGGGATCAAACAATCATATTAGATGATATTATACATTTACATATTCATTTACATGAATAAATTTCATTATTTTCTAGCACAATCAATCATTTTATAAAAAAATACATTTAAATAGAATTAAGTAATAAAATTACATGTCGAATAATAATGTGTTAAAAAATCTAATCACCTTCTAAAATATTGGTCATAAATCGAAGCATATCTATTTCCATTATTATTTATTGGAAGTTATATTTAACATCATAAAATTATTAAACTATAAAAAATATTATGTATGTATGAAATCGATCAAAATAAAGAAGGCATATATAACCTCATTAAATACAATTGTTTAATTATAAAACACCCCTTCCATAAGGCCAACACAAAAACACAGAGTCTAACAAAAGGTATTATTAAATGGGATCAAGGGAATAATGATGTTAACTATTTTATAAGACCAAACTGAGGCCTGAGAGAAAATAATGAATTAAAATACATTAGTTAAATAAGTCATATTCCCCACTATCTAGTCTAAATCAACAGAATAAAAGCTAATAGTTTGTAGTGATTTAAATTATCTAAATGTGAATCTTTGGTGGGTTGTTAAAAAATTTTAGAAGAGTTACAAATAACAATATGAAATATAATTCAATAGAAGGGTTTCAATTAAAATTATGATGGATACAAGAATCATTCATTCAAGGGGACAATAATCCAAATGTAATGATGATAATTAGAATCATTTGAATCAAGGGGATAAAAATTGATATTCTCCAGGTTCATTAATAAAACTCATATGTTTCACATTGTATATGAATCATATAATTTCATATGATAAAATAACGCATAAAATTCCACCACCTCACAGTATCCATGAAACTCCACCACCAAAAAACAAAATATAAGCTCCAATATATCCATGTGAATTTTGTATGAATCTATAAGATCCCATTAAATAATAAAACCTCATATATAATCTATCAATTACAAAATCCAATGCTAATATCACCTTCTAAAAATAAAGAAAAATGAATATGAATGAAAAGTATTGCTAAATGAACCTTAGATTTAGGTATGATCAACAACATGATTTGAGAATTATATGATCCACATTACATTGAAAAAGTATTACGTTTTTTATTTTTGAAACAACAAGGGTTTGAGAGAATGAAATAAAAATGAACCAAGAAGAATGGTCATCCATTATATGTAGATAATCTCAACTAAACACTACCATGGCATTGAGGCATTCATAGGGGCCACAATAAACATGGTGATGTGAAATATAATTTATCAATATTTTTAAATGACATATCTATTTTATCACATGTTCGTTCCAAAACAATAATTAAAAACGATTGATTAGGGCCGAGATATGAACAATAATGCTGTCAATTTCATCTCAATTCACGATACAACAATCATGTCTACTTATATAGTATAGAGGTTATTAATTTTTTTCCCAAAATCCCTTGAAACATGAATTTATCTTTACATAGGGCCACCAAACACTAAAAAATAACAGGTTGTCATTTCCTATTTCCCATAGGGAAACAATTAAAACAAAATAAGACACTATATTCTTTGAAACAGTCACATATATGTGTGGTGTTGTCACCTACAAACAAATGGGAAGTTCTAGTCCAATGATGCCCCCACATTATTCACCACATGAATAGATCCTCCCCTTGAATATTATAGGAAATAATTCCATGTAATATTAATTCCACCGTAGTCTTTTTCAGATTCCATGGTGTACTGAGAACCAAAATACCTCACCCTTAGTACCATATATCTAAAATGGTTAAACCAGAACCCACACCGTGCCTTACACCACATAATGGTGATATTTTAGTAGTAAATTTGCTACCCCTTACTCTAGAATGCATAAAAACATTCTATTAACACATCTAGAGTGTGAAAAGAATAATGGAAATGGCTCAATAAAACTAGGTTCTTATATCAAAAAATCTCAAAAAAAGATTATACATGTGAATTAAAAACTTATAGAGGAAGATATGTCACTAAAAAAACATTTGATGAAAAACCACTCCCACAGTGATCAAAATATAATAATAACTCTACCAACTATTTCCATAGAGGATATAATCCTATAAATTTCTCCCAAACCAATCCATAAACCATATTAAAATTTAATATAATTTGGATTCAATTTCACGTTTAAAAAATTTACAATAGTGATGAAAAATTATAGAGGAATGATAAATTCATTCACATTAAAAAATCAACACAATTTATTATTTGGAAATTTTGATTTTAAAAACCTCTATATAATCAATTTAAAATGATAATTAAAAAAGATTATTTTAAAGAAACATTTCATTGTGATAGGATTATGTCTGCTAACTCAGGATATACTCACTACTAAGCACTCATATTGAACTCAGTTTATCTCATCCAACCACCAAATATAACTCAAAAATCAAAATAATGATTAAAATACATTTTCCAATCTAAAAAACACTAGGATCCATAGGTAATTAATTTAGTAGATATACCATAACATTAAAATAGAAATATATTATCTCAATATAAAACTTTGTTGGTCGGAGAGGATGCTCAAGTTGGGGTGAATTGTGTTCCAATTAAAATTTTGGTTTAACCATTATGAATAAATTCCCCCAATTTAGAACATCCTAGTAAATTAAATTAGTATAGATATAAGTTTTTAATCGCTCAATAAGTTTCTCAAATCTTGATTATCACACAATTGAATTAATAAAAACCATAATTAAATTTTAGAATTAGGTTTACGGAATTATGGACATATACACACTGACCAAAACTAACTATCAAAGTGAAAGTAAAAATAGTTGTATGTCTATAAAAAAATATAAGTAGCAACTAATAGTATTATGCCTTTAAAAAAATATAATAAGTGGATAAAATAAAACAGTATATATGATGATTATCACAAGAAGATAAACAATAGGTTTTGTCTCAGGCCGAGACGTAATCCTCTCCACTAGGTGATCACCTGCCACCAAGCAGTTTATATAAATAAACATGATACCCAACCTGTATCGGGGTTTACAACATTTTTTACAAACTGTCCATTTTCTACAACCTCTACCACAATTATGCGTGGAAAAACAAGGAACCAAGAAACACAAGGATTCATCCACAGTTATGTGTGGGAAAACAAGGGTCAGAGAGATTTGATTGAGGATTTTAATATCCCCCAGTTAAAGCAAAAGAGACAGTGTGTGTGTGTTACAAACACACACTACTCAGAAATGTAAAATAAGGAGAACAACAGAGATAGAGAAATTAGGTTGGATTTTAAAATTCTTTATGTGTATTAAGGTCAGCTCTAGACTTGTTGGAGTTGAGGTAATGAAGGTATTGTTCTTCTCGGCATGTTGTCTCCAAAAACAGACTATCAAAACTTCCAAGTACTAGCTTCCAGGTACTGACATGTTCAACTTCTTTGTATAAGGGTGTTGATGAAGCACAATAGGACAACCTTTAGAATGTTCCTAAAAAATATCTTCGTGATGCTTTTTTATTTTCAGTATAATCACTGGTGTAACACCCGAAATTTTTTTAGAAATATTTTGTTTTTATTTATAAGGTTATATAAAAGAATATTTCACTAAACATAAAATTGTCTTGGCTTGCGTTATACGCAAGAGCATCCTTCCTTGATAATGTGTGTTATACGCAATAGAGAGTTTCACTAAACAACGATATGCTATTAAAATATTATATAAACTAGCCATTATGACTAGTAATACTCACTTTTTGAAATTTTATAAATTTTATATTTGAAAATTGAGTTCATTTTTGGATTCAGAATATCTAAATTATCCTAGTGTGAATTTTTGGTATTTTTCAGAAAACATTTAATTTCTAATGAATAGTGAAAACACTGGTTACTATTTAAAAACCAACTTTTTATTTAAAAATTTATTTATTTTATTTAAATATATTTTAGGTAAAAATTGATACTTAATACCTATATAATTTCAATGTAATTCATTAGAGTCATTTTATAATTATTTTAAATATTTAAAAATTTTATTGAACTTTTCACCGTCTTTTACCCATCTCCTAGGAGAATTTGAAAATTTACATAAAACATAATCTTACAGCTTCTGTGAGTGGAATTTTGAAAATCTGAGAGACACAATTAATATCAAAGAGTAAAATGTCGTTAAATAAAATATTTTTTTTAGAGAAAAGTAACTTTTTACTTTTTTTAACCGTAGTTAAAAGTAAATATGGTAATTAAGGGTAAAAATGATATTATTATTACCCTAACACATGTCCAAATTCTGTTGGATAAGTTTAATTCGACCAAAAACAACCTTCAGAATAAGATATAACCATTTAGGTCCACATGGACTAGATTAGGACATTTATGATTATTTTATTTAAAGAAGAGTTAAAATAGTTAAAATCAATGTTTAATAAATAAAACATTTTTAATATAGGGATATACATAAGATAAATTCGACTATAAATATTAATTATAAATTAAAAACGATTTCCTACATAATTATATTTTATTTATAATTTTTAGACATTAAATAATTTAATTTATTTATTACACAATGATGATGTAATAATTACCCTATTAATGAAATATTAACATATTTGAAATTATAAATACCAAAATAATTGAAATTTGGGATTTATTATTAATTACACTAATTTTATAGGTTGATATCACATGTTATTATTGATTTATTTAACCTTTTTATAACTAATAATGCTGTTATGATTTTCACAAAAATCAATTACCAAATAGTATCAAAATTGATATAAAATAGTTTTTAAAATAAATATTATATTATTAATTGATATTTTCTTCCTAAAAATCTATGGCTTGTCCAAATGACAAATATAAGGTTATATACATTAATAATTAACAACTTGGGGCTCGTTTGGTTTGATATACTAAGTTTATTAACCATATAGTGTAAGAAAACAAAAAGACATGGTAAATGTAAAATTATTTAACTTACAATTAAATCTAAATGATTAGGATAAAATAGTAACCTAAACTTGTCTAAAATATATTATTTGATAGGATTTCGACCCATCGCCACATTAGCTTTTAAATTAATCAATTTACAGCTAATGAAAACCGAATATGACGTTATCATAAAATAATATTATAAGTTTTTTCTAAGGTGCCCCTCTCCTCCTTTATAAAAGGGCACCTCCTCCCTCTCCTCATCACAGCACTTTGAACATTCAAGATCGACCATCCACTACCAATATATCTTCTCCACTTCCCCAGAAACATCCTAGAGGTCCTGGTCTTCTTCAAAGACCAACTTTAGGGCCCCAAGAGGAGGTTAAGAAGATGCACTTCAAAGAAGAGGTAATGTCTATTACCAATTGTTTTAAATTTATTTCTTCTTCTACTTACTCTTCATTAGTTGATTCATTATGAAGAAATAACATCATTATCACTGATATAATGATATCTTATTATAAATATGAAAAAACCCTATTTCACCTTCTATCCATCCTATGAAAAATGAAATCACCACACATGCGTATGTACGAAATACCGTCTCCACGCCGTGGTGTAATCTGATTTCCACCACCACCTTACATTGATGGTTATAATGGTGTAAAGAATAAATATATATGATTACTGTAAAGTTTTATTGATTCTGAAATAGTATACATACACTTAAATTCAATTCCATGATCAGGTGATCGATATCATCGGTCGTGCGTACGTACGGTCTACCGTCTCCACGATGTGATGCAACTCGTTCTACACGATCTTCATTGAATAATGATTATAATAATGAATTGAATGAATTAATATGATATATGTTACACTTATTCAATTCCTAAAATGATTTATCTATAACTAAAAATAAGAATACGAATTTATTCGACAAGACATGCATAAGAACATAAAGCAATGAACACCCGAATAATAAGTAGCAATCAAATATTACTAATAAGAAGATACAAATATGACCATGTATGATATCATAACAGTGAATATGATTCTGTAATAATTCAATGACATTACTTAAATCATTATACTGGATGTTTGGATACGTACGAAGCATATCAGACCTAAGGTATGGGAAAACCTCGCAATCTCAATTTTTATCCGAGATTGTTTATACTTCATTATTTAATGAGTCATATTTATCATCGACATCCATGTTTACTCAATATGTAATATTATATCTAACCTCCTACAATTTTTTAAATCAAATTTTACCTATTAGTGTATTTTTAGTAAAATATATGAAATGAACCATTTGTCCTTTTAACTATGAGATACTTTTTGTCTTTTTCAGCCAAAGTACGAGAAGAATATTTGTTTAACTTATACGACATGAATAGATTTTTATGATTTCATAGAAAATTATTTCCATGAAGATTCCTTTATTATTTTTCACGTTTATTTTTAATCAACTTATTTTTTAAAATTTTATGACATGTTACGAAATGGAAAATGTTTTTCTGAAGTAGAAAGGATATTTTCCTCAAGAATGGAGTTCAAGTGTTTTCTCAAAATTATTTTCCATATAAGAAAAATATATGGTTCTATTTATATTCCTATTTTTACATTGATTTGATTATTTTATGATGGAATTATATTTATGATGTCTTTTTATGGATTATGTTATGATGAGATGATTTTTAAGAATCCCATTTTTATTATATGGGTTATGCTATGATTTATGATTTATGATCTTGTGGAACACATAATAATGGTATCATTATGATATGGGTGGAACCTATATCTCCCTCAAATGCATTGGTTAAAGATTTATATCTCGTGAGATAGACATTTCAGGAATGACAGGTCAATCCGGTTCAGTGATACAGGACTGAAACGAGGAGTGAACTCAGTTTAGAAATGGGCTTTGTCCACTAAGATAGTCTTTGAAATGCGTCTTGACTACTAAGAAATTATTATCTTTGATTATGTGTGTATATCATAAATTTTCATGTTTTATGTTAGTATTATTGGGATTACATTTCACTACTATGATTTATCCCATGTTATGATATTATGATCTCTTTTGCAGGTTAAGATTTTTGAAACGCTATGTTCTTATGAATATGATATTTCCTTTGTTTACCCTTATAGAGCATTTAAGCTCCCCCTCTTGTATTTTTTCTTTCCCCAAGCCCGGAAGAAGGTTTTTAAGTAGGATATCCCAAAAGGGACTCTAGATATGATGAAATAAATGGGATACAATGTAGATACTTTATGAAACAGTTGTTTATGTTTCCTAGTTTCTAAAGACACTATACCTATACAGTCCTACCATGGTTTTATTATTTGTTGTAATAAGTATGCTTCAATTCTGAAGTAATAACAATGTATGTAAAGTATCGGTTGTTATATTTGGTATCAAAGGAAGGGTATACTCAACCATTGGAAACAAGTATGTGAAAGCCTTATTAAGAACCCTTAGGATATGTCTAAGAATAGGACACAATATTAGTGTTTTAGAAATGGCCATGAATAACCTATGATAAGACCTAAAGCGTGAAATTTTATTCTTGATTATGTGGTTTTACTTTTATGATTATTGTCTCTCACAGTTTCATTATTGTTCTTAGTCAATGGATGGAACCCAAAGGAACTGAGATAATTCTAAATGCGACGAGCAATGCAATGATTGTCCCCCTGAGCAACCAAACGTAATGGGAGCTAAAAGGAAAAATCTTGTAACCATGCTCACAAAAATTTCCCCAGATATGAATCATGAAAGACTTCAAAACAATAAATGGAAGGAGAATCATTCTGTCGAATCCTTCATGAGGCAGCGTCCACCCTCATTTAGCGGGTCTACTGATCCATTAGTGGCTGAACAATGGATCAATACCAGTGAAAAGATATTTTCAGTTCATCAATGTTCTGAACATGATAAAGTTATGATATAATTTTATCGATTGGAAGGTTAATCTTATCAATGGTGGAATATTATCAAGAATACTAGTCCAAGAGATTAAATTCAGTCCATGGAATGGGATGAGTTCAAGAACATATTTTTAAATAATTACTTCCCTCGTATTCTACAAACAAATATGGAGATGGAGTTTCTTGAACAAAAGAAAAATGATGATGAATCTGTTGCTACATACGAAGAAAATTTTACAATACATTCAAGGTATGATTCATGGATTATTATCCAACCGTAGAGTAAGATTGATCGATTCTTTAGAGGCTCAAAACCATGTCTTCTAAGGGAGTTAGCCATAAGGGACTTCAATATCTATGAGGAAATCGTTCGATGTTATCTCAAGGTTGAGATGGAGATTGGAGTAACCAATCAGTCATATGCATTTGATAAGAAGAGTAAAATGGAATTCAAATGAAATTATAAATATCATAGGGAAAAGAATATGAGTTTTCCCTTATGCTCAAAGTGTGGAAAAACATGGAGGGAGTTGTCTTAAAGGGACATGTAAATTTTTAAAATGTGGAAAAGAAGGTCATTAGGCATTTGAATGCTTCAATGATAGGATGAAGATGTATAGTGATGCGAACAAAGAAAAGGCTAAACAGAGTGCACCTCCTATAGTTCAATGTTAGAAGTGCAAGGAAATGGGGCATTATGCTAATCAATGCACTAATCCACGTGTTGTTGATGATGATTGACGTCAAGAAACTATTAAGGCTAAAGACAAAGGATAATCACATTCAATTTCTATCAGTGATGTGGAGTACAATAATGATGTGGTGAAAGGTACACTTACCATACACTCTAAAGTAGAAAATGTTTTATTTGATTCTAGATCCATCCAATCTTTTATTTCTGTAGTATTTTCTAATGGTATCACTTTATTACCTCAACAATTAGATTTTGAGTTAGCTGTGACAACCCCTAATGGTACAACAGCCGCATAAAAAGTTTATAATTCTTCTCCTATTGATGTTTGTGGGAATGTGCTTCCTGCAAATCTTGTGATCCTTCCTATAGTGGAATTTGATGTGACTCTTGGCATGGATTGGCTTTCTTTATATTGAGATCATATCAATTGCCAAAGACGGGAAGTCATATTTCATATTCCAGATCAATCTATGATCATCTATCGATGCAAGGTTGAACAAAACCTTCCAGTGGAAATTTCATCCATCTTATGGGTCATGATTCCACTAAATCAAGGTTATTTATCTCAAATGGTTGGTGAGAAACTCACGATTAAGAATTTTCCCATTGTACGGGAATTTGATGATGTCTTTCCTGAGTAATTTCCAGGTCTTCCACCAAATCATGATGTTGAGTTTTCGATTGAACTCATACCGGGTGCTATGCCCATTTCAAAGACTCCTTATATAATCACCCCAATTTAGTTGCATGAATTGATGAAGCAACTCCAATAGAATCTTGATAAGGGATTCATATGCCCTAGTGGGTCACCTTGGGGAGCACATGTTCTGTTTGTTAAGAAGAAAGATGGATCAATGAGACTCTGTATTGATTATTGTGAACTTAACAACATCACTATCAAGAAAAAATATCGTCGCCCAAGCATTGATGACTTATTTGACCAACCACACGGAGCTCAATATTATTCCAATATTGATCTTCTTTCAGGGTATCATCAATTGAGGTCAAAAGAGAGGATATACCGAAGATGTATTTCTGTACAAGGTATGGACACTATGAATTTATAGTGAGGCCATTTGGACTTACTAATTCCCCTTATATCTTCATGGATCTGATGAATAGAGTTTTTAGAGAATATCATGATCAATTTGTGGTAGTCTTTATAGACAATATTCCTGTATATTCAAAGTGAATGGAAGAACATGAAGATCACTTGAGAATTGTATTGAAGACCCTGAGAAAGGAGAAGCTTTATGCCAAATTTACCAAGTGTGAATTATGGCTTCAAAATGATTTATTTTTGGGTCACATAATCTCAAAAGATGGGATATCCGTGGATCCAGCAAAAACAAAGGTTATCCAAAGATGGTCGAGAGCAACAATAGTAACTGAGATCCGATGTTTTCTTGGTTTGGATGGATTTTATTGACGTTTTGTGAAATATTTTTCATGATTATCTAATTCACTCACCAGGTTGACTCAAAAATGAGTTATGTTCGTGTGGACGGTGTAGTGTGAAGAGAATTTCAAGGAGTTGAAAAGAAGGTCATCCAGTGCACCTGTGCTCACACTTCCTAGTAGTGGAGAATGGTTTGTGATCTACAGTGATGCATCCAAGAAGGGATTGGGGTGTGTTCTCATGAAAAATGATATGGTGATAGATTATGCCTCACGACAGTTGAAAATCCATTAGCAAAATTACCCAAATAATGGTTTGGAGTTAGCTGCGGTACTATTTTCATTAAAGATTTGGAGGCATTATCTTTATGGTGAATGGTGTGATATTTATACCGATCTTAAAAGTTTAATTTATATTTTCACACAAAAGGAGCTGAATATGCACCAAAGAAGATGGTTGGAGTTGATTAGGGACTATGATTATTCAATTCATTATCACCCTAATAATGAAAACAAGGTGGAAGACTCATTAAATCGACAAGACCATGCCAGCTCATCCCTGATAAGGATCACAAAAGATCCAATATTTATGGATTTGCAAATGATGGATCATGGAATTATAATGGAAGGGGGAAAATATTATCTTCCAAAAATTAATGTTAAACCATATATACATGTCAAGATTAAAGTGGCACAAAAAGAATATGTAGAGTTACAAAATAAGGTGAGAAATGTTCCTGAATTCAACCTTTATTGTGATGTGATAATAAGGTTCAGGAAGCGGGTTTGTGTTCCTCCCATCCCAAAATCAAAGAAGGAGTTTTTGGATGAGGCTCATATTTCTTCATTTTCTATTCATCCTGGAATCACGAAGATGTAATGGGACCGGAAAGAGTACATCTGGTGGGATTGAATGAAAAGAGATTTCTCTGAATATGTCTCTCAATGCTTGGTTTGTCATCAAGTTAAAGCTCACAGAAAATAGTATAACGGGATGTTAAAACCAGTACCAATACATGAATGGAAATGGAAAAAACATCACTACAAACTTTGTCAATGGACATCCTAAAACATCCAAATGCAATAATTCTATCTTGGTTATAGTTGATCGTCTTACGAAGTCGGCACACTTCATTGATATTAGAGAAGACTCCTCTATAGATCAGCTTTCTAGGATACATATGAAGGAGGTGGTAATATTACATGGAGTACCACATTCCATTATATTTGATTGGGACTTGAGGTTTACCTCGATGTTCTGGAGAAGTCTTCAGCATACTCTAGATACAGAGTTGAGTTTCAGAACTGCATATCATCCTCAAATATACTGTCACTCTGAGAGAACAATTCAAACTCTAGAAGATATGTTAAGAGATTTATATATGGATTTAAAAGGTGGTTGGGATCAATACCTACCTTTGGTGGAATTTTCATATAACAATAGATTTCACTCCAGTATTCAGATAGCTCCTTATGAAGCTCTCTATGGAATGAAATGCATTACTCCAACTTGATGGGATGAAGTTGGGGAAAGAAAGATATTAAGACCTGATCTTGTTGATGAGATGGCATAAAGGGTCAGATCTATTTAACAACACATAATAGCAACTCAGAGTCGACAAAATATTTATGCCAATAACAGAATAAAATTCCAAGAGTTTGAAGTGGGTGATAAAATGTTCTTACAAATATCTCCATCGAAGAGAGTAATGAGATTTGGAAAGAAGGGAAAGATGATCCCTAGGTATATTGGTCCTTTAGAAATATTGGATCGTGTTGGAAAGGTAGCTTACCTATTGGAACTTCTACAAAATCTATCTCAATTTCATGATGTGTTCCATGTATCTCTGCTAAGAAAGTACATACCGGATCCCCCACATGTACTCAGCTCAGAAGTTGTACCACTGGAGCACGATCTTTCTTATGAAGAACAACCACTAGAGATTCTAGATCGTAGCGAAAAATTCCAATAGAACAAGACAACTCGCTTGGTGAAAGTTTTATGGAAGAACCACCAATTAGAAGAAGCCACATGGGAACATGAGGATATGATGAGGGAGAGGTATCCTCATCTCTTTATTAAAAGTGACTAATTTCGAGGGCGAAATTCTTTTAAGGGGGGTAGAATTTAACAACCATGATTTTATGAGAAATATTTTGTTTTTATGTTTAATTTTATATAAAGGAATATTTCACTACACACAACATTTTCTTGGCTTGCATTATACGCAAGAGAAACCTTCCTCGATAGCATGTGTTGTACGCAATACTGAGTTTCCCTAAACAACGATATGCTATTAAAATGTTATATAAACATGCCATTAGGAATAGTGACACACAATTTTTGAAATTTTACAAATTTTATCATTCAAAATGGACTTAATTTTAGGATTCTAAATATCAAAATTATCCTAGGATGAATTTTTGGTATTTTTCTGAAAACATTCAATTTTTGATGAATATTGAAAACACTAGGTAACTATTTAAATCCCAACATTATATTTAAATAATTAGTTGTTTTATTTAAATTTATTTTAGGTCAAAATTGATACTTAATACTGAAATATATTCAATTTAATTTATTGGAGTCATTTTATAATAATTTTAGATATATAAAAATTTTATTGAACTTTTCACCGTCTTTTACCCCCATCCTAGGAGAATTTAAACAGTTATATAAAACATAATTTTACAACATCTGTGAGTGGATTTTTGAAAATACAAGTGACATTGTTAATATCAAGGATTAAAATTTGGTTTAGTATGATAAAAATAATTGTTGGTGAATAGTAACATTTTACTTTTTTACCACGGTTAAAAGTAAATAGGGTAATTAAGGGTAAAAATGATATTATTATTACCCCAACACATGTCCTAATTCTATTGGATAGTTTTAATTCGAAAAAAAACAACCTTAGGAATAAAATATGATCATTTAGGTACACATGTATTAGATTAGGAAATTTATTATTATTTTATTTAAAGAAGAGTTAAAGTAGTTAAAATCAATGTTTAATAACTAAAACATTTTTAATATAGGGTTATACATAAGATAAATTCTTAAATAAATATTAATTAGATAGATAAAATGATTTCCTACATAATGATATTTTATTTATAACTTTTAGACATTATATAATTTATTTTATTTATGACATAATGATTATGCAGTAATCACATAATTAATGAAATATTAACATAATTAATATTATAAATACCCAAATAAATGTCATTTGAGACATTTTATTAATTAAAATAATTATATAGGTTAATGTGACATGTTATTATTTATTTAATTAACCTTTTTTGAACTAATCATGCTGATATGAGTTTCACAAAAATCAATTACTAAATAGTGTCAAAATTGACATAAAATAGTTTTTAAAAAATAATATAATATTAATTGTCATTTTATTCCTAAAAATCTAAGGTTCGGCCAAATGACTTAAATAAGGATATATATTTTAATAATTAACAACCTGGGGTTAGTTTGGCTTGTTATAGTTTTTTTATTAACCATATAGTGTAGGAAAACAAGAAGACATGGAAAAACTAAAATTATTTATCTTACAGTTAAATCTAAATGATGAGGTTAAAATAGTAACCTAAACTTGTCTAAAATATTGTTTTTGATAGAATTTATACCCATCCCCACCTTAGATTCTAAATAAATCAATTTTGATCTATTAAAAACAGAATATCCATTTACAATAAAATAATATTTTATGTTTTTCCTAGGTGCCCCTCTCATCCCTTATAAAAGGGCACCTCCTCCCTCTCCTCTGCACACCACTTTGAGCCTTCATTGTCACCCAAACCATACAAATTTATGTACTAAATTTACCTAGAAAAATTTTATAGGTCATGGGATTCTTCAAAGACCATCTTTAGTGCCCTAAGAGGAGGTTAAGAAGAGGCGCTTCAAAGAAGAGGTAATGTCCGTTACCGATTATATCAAATTTATTTCTTCTTCTACATCCTATTAATTAGTTTTTTCATTAGGATGTAATAAAATAATTACCACTAATATACTTATATGTTATTATATATATGAAGGAACCCTATTTCATCTTCTATCTATCATACAGAAAACAAAATCATTGCACTTGCGTACGTATGGAATATTGTCTCTACACTGTGGTGTAATCTGTTTTCCACAACCACCTTACATGGATGGTTATAATGGTGTAAGTAATAACTATATATGATTATTGAAAAGTGATATTGACTCATAAATAGTATACATACACTTCAACACAATTCCATGATCATGGGAACGATATCATTGCTCGTGCGTACGTACGACCTACCGTCTCCACGATGTGATGTGACTCGTTCTACAAGATCTTCGTTGAATAATGATTATATAAATGAATTGAATGAATAAATATGATATATTTTACACTAATTAAATTATCTAAATGAGGTATCTATAACCTAAATAGACGAATAAGACTTTATTTTACAAGACATGCATTAGAACATAAAGCAATGAACACCCAAATAACAAGTAGCAATCAAATATTACTAATACGAAGATAAAAATATGACCATGTATGATATCATAACAATGAATATGATTCTGTCAGAAGTCAATGACATTGTTTAAATCATTATATTGGAGGTTCAGATATGTATGAATAATATCGAACCTATGGTAAGGGAAAACCCCGCAATCTCAATTTTTATCCAAGATTATTTATACTTTGGTATTTACTATGGAATATTTATCATCAAAATCCATGATTAATCAATATTTAATATTATTTATATCATCCTACAATTGTTGAAATCCAATTTTACCTATTGGTGGATTTTTAGTAAAATATTTGAAAGGATTCTTTTGTCATTTTATGTAAGAGATATTTTTTGACTTTTTCGGCCAACGTACGAGAAGAATGTTTTTTTAACTTATACAGCATGAATGGATTTTTATGATTTCATAGAAAATTATTTCAATGAAGCTTCCTTTACATGTTTTAATTTTTATTTATAATCAACTTATTTTTTAAAATTCTAGGACATGTTAGGAAACAAAAAATGTTTTTGGAAGTAGAAAGGATATTATATTCAAGAATGGATTTCAAGTGTTTTTTCATAATTATTTTCCATATAAGATAAATTTAGGGTTCTGTTTTTATCCCTATTTTCACATTAATTTGATTCTGTTATGATGGAATTATTTTTATGATCTCCTTTTATGGATTATGTTATGATGGCATGATGTTTAAGAATCCCATTTTTATTACATGGGTTATGCTATGATGTATGATTTAAGATCTTGTGTCACACATAAGAATGGTATCATTATGAGATGGGTGGGACCTATTTCTCCCTCCAATTCATTTGGTAAAGTTTTATATCTCATGAGAAAGACATGGCTGTAATGGAAGGTTAATCTGGTTCAGTAATACAGGACTGAAACGAGGAGTGAACTCAGTTCAGAAATGGACTTTGTCGGCTAAAATTTTATTGGAAATGGGTCTTGACTACTAAGAAATTATTCACTATGATTATGTGTGTATGACACAAATTTTCATGTTTTATATTTTTATTATTTTGATTACATTTCACTAATATGATTTGTCCCATGTTATGATATTATGATCTCTTTTGTAGGTTAAGATTTTGGAAATTCTATGTTCTTATGAATATGATATTTCCTTTGTTTACCCTTACTATGAATTTGAGCTCACCCTTTTGTATGTTTTCTTTCCTAGGTCAGGAAGAAGTTTACTAAGTAGGAAATTCCAAAAGGGACTCTAGATATGATGAAATAAATAGGAGGCAATGTAGATGCTCTATGAACCAGTTCTTTATGATTCATAGTTTCTAAAGACATTATACCAATATGGTCCTACCATGGTTTTGTTATATGTTGTTATAAGTATGATTCAATTCTGAAGTAATAACAATGTATGTAAATTATGGGTCATTGTAGTTGGTATCAGAGAAAGGGTATAGTCAACCTTTGGGAACTAGGATGTGAAAGCCTTAGTAAGAATCCTAAGGATATATCTAAGAATAGGATAAAATCTTAGTGTTTTAGAAATATACATGAATAATCTATGATAAGACATAAAGCGAGAAATTTTATTCTTTATTATGTGGTTTTACTATTACGATGAGTGTTTCTCACACTATGCTTATTGGTTTTAGTCTATGGCTAGAACCCGAAGGAATCTTGTTAATGTGGAATGCGACGAGAAATGAAATGATTGTCTCCCAGAGCAGCCAAAAGTTATGGGAGCTAGAATGAAAAATCTTGTATCCATGCTCACACAACTGTCACAAGCTATAACTTATGCAGGACTTTCAAATGTGCAAAGGATCGATAAAAATTATGTTCAATCCTTCATGAGGCAGCGTCCACCGTCATTCAGCAGGTCTACTGATCCATTAGTGGCTGAACAATGGATCAGTACCACCGGAAAGATATTTTTAGTTCTTCAATTTTTTAAACTTGATAAAGTCATCCTTTCAGTTTATTGTTTGAAAGGTGAAGCTGATCAATGATGGAATCTTATCAAGAATATGACTCCAAGAGATGTAATTGAATCCATGGAATGGGACAAGTTCAGGACCTTATTTTTAAATAAGTACTTCCCTCATATTCTTTGAACAATGTTAGAGAAGGAATTTCTTGAACTAAAGCAAAAGGATGATGAATTAGTTGGTACCTACCAATAAAATTTTACAAGACCTTCAAGGTACGCTTCTAGGATTACTATCCAACCTTAGAGTAAGATCGATCAATTCATTAGTGGCTTAAAACCAAGTCTTCAAGGGTTGTTATCCATAAGGGAATTCAATAGCTACGGGGAAGTCATTCGATGTGCTCTCATGGTTGAGATGGAGATTGGAGTAACCCATTAGTCATATGTGTTTGATAAGAAGAGGAAAATGGAATTCAAAGTAAAATCTAAAGAGCACTCTGAAAAGAAGATGAGTTTTCCATTATGCTCAACATGTGGCAAGAAACATGGAGGGAGTTGTCTTATAGGGACAATTAAATGTTTCAAATGTGGAAAAGAAGGTCATCGGGCATTTGAATGCCCCAATGATGGGAAGAAGATGTCTAGGGATGTGAACAAAGAAAAGGCTACACAGAGTGCACCTCCTACACATCAATGTTACAAGTGAAACAAAATGGGGAATTATGCTAATCAATTCCCTAATCCAAGGGCTATTTATGATGATCGATGTCAACAAACTCTTAAGGTCAATGAAAAAGGAAAGTTGCAAGCAATTTCTAGCAGTGATGTGGAGTATGATAATGAAGTGGTGAAAGGATCACTTACCATCCACTCTAAAGTAGAAAATGTTTTTTATGGATCCACCCACTCTTTTACTTCTGAATAATTTTCTATGGGTATCACCATATTAACTCAACAATTAGATGTTGAGTTATCTGTGACAACCCCTAATGGCACAACAGTCGCATCAAATGTTAATAATTCTTCTCCGATTGATGTTTGTGGGAAAGTGCTTCCAGTAAATCTTGAGATCCTTCCTATAGTAGAATTTGATGTGATTATTGGCATGGATTGTATGTCTTTATATGGATCATATATCAATTTCCAAATAAGGTAATTCACATTTCATATTCCAGATCAATCAAAGATCGTCCATCGATGCAAGGATGAACATAACCTTCCAGTGGAAATTTCTTCCATCTTATGGGTCATGATTCCACTAAATGAACGTTATTTATCTCAAATGGTTGGTGAGAAACTCATGATTAATAATTTTTCCAATGTATGGAAATTTGATGATGTCTTTCCGGAGGAATATCTAGGTCTTCCACGAAATGTTGAAGTGGAGTTTTCAATTGAACTCATATCGGGTGCTATGCCAATTTCAAGGACACCCTATAGAATGGACCCAATTGAGTTGCAGGAATTGTTGAAGCAACTCCAAGAGAATCTTGACATGGGATTCATACACCCTAGGGTATCACCATGAGGAGCATCCTCTCTCTATTAAGAAGAAATATGGATCAATGAGACACTGCATTGATTATCGAGAACATAACAAGATCACTATCAAAAACAAATATCCTCTCCCACGCATTGATGACTTATTTGACCAACTACGCAGAGATCAATACTTTTCCAAGACTGATCTTCACTTAGGGTATCATCAATTAAGATTCAAAATGGAGGATATACCAAAGATGACATTCTGTACAAGGTATGGACACTATGAATTTATAGTGATGCCATTTTTTCTTACTAATTCCTCTGCTATCTTCATGGATTTGATGAATAGAGTCTTTAGAAAAAATATTGATCAGTTTGTGGTAGTCTTTATAGACGATATTTGTGACTATTCAAAGAGCAAGGAAGAACATGATGATCACATGATAATTTTATTAAAGACCCTGAGAAAGGAGAAGATTTATGACAAATTTACCAAGTGTGAATTTTTGCTTCAAAAAGTTTCATTTTTGGGTCGCATAATCCCAAAAGAGGGGATATCTATGGATCCAGCAAAAACAAATGTAATAAAAAAATGGTCGAGACCAACAACAGTAACCAAGATCTTACGTTTTCTTGGTTTGGCTGGATATTATCGACGTTTGGGAATTATTTTCCAAGATTATCTAATCCACTCACCAGGTTGACTCGAAATGGAGTTATGTTCGGGTGGACGGAGGAGTTTGAAGAGAATTTCAATGAGCTGAAAAGAAGGTTATCCAGTGCACCTGCGCTCACACTACCTTATAGTGGAGAAAGGCTTGTGATTTACAGTGATTCATCCAAGAAGGGATTGGGGTGTGTTCTCATGGAAAAGGATATGGTGATAGATTATTCCTCACGATAGTTGAAAATACATGAGCAAAATTACCACACTCATGATTTGGAGTTAGCTATGGTAATATTTTCATTAATTATTTCAAGGCATTATCTTTATGGTGAAAGGTGTCATATCTATACTGATCATAAATGTTTAATCTATATTTTCACACAAAAGGATCTGAATATGCGCTAATGAAGATGGTTGGAGTTCATTATGGACTACGACTTGTCAATTCATTATCACCTTGGGAAAGAAAACAAGGTGGCAGGCGCATTAAGTCGACAAGACCATGCCATCTTATCCATGGTGAGGACCACAAAAAATCCAATATTTATGGATTTACAAAGGATGGATCTTGGAATTAAAATGGAAGGGGAAAAATATTTTTCTTTCACAAATGAATGTTCAATCATCTATACATGTGAAGATTAAAGAGGCACAAAAAAAGATGTAGAGTTACAAAATATGGTGAGAAATCTTCATCAATTCAACCATGAATGTGATGGGATAATAAGGTTCTGGAATCATGTTTGTGTTCCTCTTGTCATAGAATTAATGAAGAGCTATTGTATGATGATCATAGTTCTTCATTCTCTATTCATCCTAGAAGCACAAATATATATCGGGACCTGAAAGTCTACTTCTAGTGGGATGGTATGAAAAGATATTTTGTGGAATATGTCTCTTGATTCTTGGTTTTTCAGCAATTTAAAGATAAGAGATAGAATTCTAAGGGGATGTTATAACCATTACCCATACCCGAATGGAAATTGGAAAACATCACTATGGACATTATCACTGGACTTCCTAAAACATACAAAGGAAATAATGCTATATTTGTTATAGTAGATCGTTTTATGAAGTCCGCACACTTCATTTCTATTAGAGAAGATTTCTCTCTGTATCATCTTTCCATGATATATGTGAAGGAAGTGGTAAGATTGAATAGAGTACCACTTTCCATTATATCTGATCGAGATCCAAGGTTTACCTCGAAGTTCTGGCAGATTCTTCTGCATACTCTAGATACAGAGTTGAGTTTCATCACTGCATATCATCCTCAGACAGATGGTCAGTCTAAGAGATCAATTAAAAATCTAGAATATATGTTAAGAGAATTCTATATTGATTTAAAAGGTGTTTGGGATCAACAAAAAACTTTGGTGGAATTTTCGTATAATAATAGCTTTCACTCTAGTATTCAGATAGATCTTTATGAAGCTCTCTATGGAAATAAATGCAGTGCTCCATCTTGATGGGATGAAGTTGGGGAAAGAAAGTTATTAGGACCACATCTTGTTGATGTGATAGTAGAAAAGGTCAGATCTATTCAACAACACATAATATCATCTCAGAGTCGACAAAAAAGATATGTCGATAACTGAAAAAAGACCAAGAGTTTTAAGTGGGAGATAAAGTGTTCTTATGAATATCTCCTTAGAAGAGAGTAATGAGATTTGTAAAGAAGGGCAAGATGAGACCTAGTTATATTGGTTATTTTGAAGTAATGAATCGTGTTGGGAAGGTAGAATACCGACTGGTGCTTCCACCAAATCCCTATCAAGTTCATAATGTGTTCCATTTATTTCTCTTGAGAAAGTACATACCTAATCCTTCACATGTACTCAGCTCAGAAGTTGTACCGCTGGAGCAAGATCTTTTTTTGAAGAACAACTGATAGAGATAGATCATAATTAAAAAGTCCTATAGAACAAGCTCACTCCCTTGGTGAATGTTTTATGGAGGAAAGACTAATTAGAAGAAGCTACATGGTAACTTGAGGATATGATGTGGTAGAGGTATCCCCATCTGTTTGTTCAAAGCGACGAATTTCAGGGGT
Source organism: Viscum album (assembly GCA_963277665.1). Lineage (NCBI taxonomy): Eukaryota > Viridiplantae > Streptophyta > Magnoliopsida > Santalales > Viscaceae > Viscum > Viscum album. The sequence continues at coordinate 2,094,803,778 of OY728126.1, read as the reverse complement.
TAAATTCATTTTAAGGGGGTAGAATGTAACACCCGATATTTTATGAGAAATATTTAGTTTTTATGTTTAATGTTATATAAAGGAATCTTTCACTGCACACAACACTATCTTGGCTTGCATTATATGCAAGAACAACCTTCCTCGATAGCGTGTGTTGTACGCAATACTGAGTTTCAATAACAACGATATGCTACTAAAATATTATATAAACTAGCTGTTAGGAATAGTAATACCCACTTTTTGAAATTTTATAAATTTATCATTAAAAAAGGACTTAATTATTGGATTCGGAATATCGAAATTCGCCTATAGTGAATTATTGGTATTTTTCTGAAAACATTCAATTTTTGTTGAATAGTGAAAACACTGGGTTACTATCTAAAAACCGACTTTTTATTTAAATAATTATTTATTTTATTAATATTTATTTTAGGTCATAATTGATACTTAATACCTATATATGTTCAATTTAATTAATTGGAGTCATTTTATAATAATTTTAGATATATAAATAGTGTATTGAACTTTTCACCATTGTTTACCCACCTCCTAAGAATATTTGAAAATTTACATAAAACATAATTATTCCGCTTTTGTGAGTGTAATTTCGAAATCTAGGAGACAAGGATAATATCAAGGAGTAAAATTTGTTTCAATAAAATAAAAATATTTTTTGGTGAATTGTAACTTGTAACTTTTTTTTCCACGGTTAAAAATAAATAGGGTAATTATGGGTAAAATGATTTTATTATTACCATAAATCATGTACTAATTCAATTGGATAAGTTTAATTCGACCAAAAACAACCTTAGGAATAAAATATGACCATTTAGGTCCACTTTTATTAGATTAGTACATTTATTATTATTTTATTTAAAGAAGAGTTAAAAATAATTTAAATCAATGTTTAATAAATAAAACATTTTTAATATAGGGTTGTACTTTAAATAAATTCGACTATAAATATTAATTAGAAAGGAAAGAATATTTTCTACATAATGGTATTTTATTTATTATTGTTAGACATTAAATAATTAAATTTATTTATGACACAATAATGATGCAGTAGTTACCGTATTAATGAAATAATAACAAAATTGATATTATAAATACCCAAATAAATTAATTTTGAGACGTTTTACGAATTAAACTAATTTTATAGGTTAATATTACATGCTATTATTGATTTAATTAACTTTTCTATAACTAATCATGATGTTATGATTTTCAAAAAAATCAATTACCAAATAGTGTCAAAATTGACATAAAATAGTTCTTAAAAGAAATATTATATTATTAATTGTTATTTTATTTCTAAAAATCTATGGTTCGGCCAAATTACATATATAAGGTTATATATATTATTAACTATCAAATTGGGGTTCTTTTGGCTTGTTATAATATATTCATTAACCATATAGTGTAAGAAAACAAGAAGACAAAGTAAAAGTAAAATTATTTAACTTACAGTTAAATGTAAATGATAAAGATAAAATAGTAACCTAAACTTGTCTAAATATATTGGTTGAGATGATTTATACCCATCAACACCTTAGATTATAAATAAATCAGTTTTTAGCTATTAAAAACCGAATATGACTTTATAATAAAATAAAATTTTATGTTTTTCCTATAGTGCCCCTCTCCTCCCTTATAAAATGGCACCTCCTCCCTCTCCTCCTCACACCACATTGAGCCTTAAATCTCGACCAACCCATGAAAATTTACATTCTCCACTTTCCTAGAAACCTACTAGAGTTCTTGGTATTCTTCAAAGACCATCTTTAGTGCCCTGAGAGGAGGTTAAGAAGAGGTGCTTCAAAGAAGAGGTAATGTCTGTTACCAATTGTTTCAAATTTATTTCTTCATATACGTACTCTTCTTTAGTTGTATCATTATGAAGTAATAACATCAGTATCACTAATATACTGATATGTTATTATAAATATGGAACAACCCTATTTCTCCTTCTATCTATCCTAGGGAAAACGAAATCACCTCACGTGCGCACGTACATAATACTGTCTCCACACCGTGGTGTAATATGTTTTCCACCACCACCATACTATGATGGTTATAACGGACTAAAGAATAACTATATATGATTATTTTGAAGTTATATTGATTCTAAACTAATATACATAAACTTAAATACAATTCCACGATCATGGGAACAATATCATCGCTCGTGCGTATGTACGACCTACCGTCTCCACGATGTGATGCGACTCGTCCTACATGATCATCGTTGAATAATGATTATATAAATGAACTAAATGAATAAATATGATATATGGTACACTAATACAATTATGGAAATGAGGTATCTATAACCTAAAAATAAGAATAATAATGTATACGACAAGACATACATAAGAACATAAAACAATAAACACCTGAATAACAAGTAGCAATCAAATTTACTAATAAGAGGATAAAAATATGACCAAGTATGATATCATAACAATGAATATGATTCTATATTATGTCAATGACATTATTTAAATCATTATACAGTAGGTTTGGAAATGAACGAAGCATATCAGACCTAATGTATGGGAAAACCTCACAATCTCAATTTTTATCCGAGATTGTTTATACTTTAGTATTAACTGGGGAATATTTATCATCCACATCCATGTTTACTCAATATGTAATATTATTTCTATCCACCTAAAATTTTTTAAATCCAATTTTTCCTACTAATGGATTTTTAGTAAAAGATATGAACATAATCATTTGTCCTTTAATGTATGAGATACTTTTTGACTTTTTCGGCCAAAGTATGAGAATAATGTTTTTTTAAATTATACGGAATGAATGGATTTTTATGATTTAATAGGCAATTATTTAGATGAATATTCATTTAAAAGTATTCAAGTTTATTTTTAATCAAACTATTTTTTAAAATTGTATGACATGTTATGAAAGGAAAATTGTTTTTTTGAATTAGAATGGATATTTTCCTCAAGAATGGAGTTCAAGTGTTTTATCAAAATTATTTTCCATTTAAAAAAATTATAGGGTTCTATTTATATCCCTATTTTTACATTGATTTGATTATGTTATGATGGAATTATTTTTATGATTTCCTTTTATGGATTATGTTATGATGGCATGATGTTTAAGAATCCCATTTTTATTACATGGGATATGCTGTGATGTATGATTTATGATCTTGTTGAACACATAATAATAATATAATTATGATATGGGTGGGAACTATATCTCCCTCCAATGCATTGGGAAAAGATTTATATCTCATGAGATAGACATGGCTGGAAATGCAGGTTAATCCCTTTCAGTGATACCAGACTAAAACGAGGAGTGAACTCGGTTCAGAAACTGGCTTTGTCCACTAAGATAGTCTTGGAAATGATTCTTGAGTAATAATAAATGATTCTATATGAATATGTGTGTATGCCACAAATTTTCATGTTTTATTTTATGATTATTGGGATTACATTTCACTACTATGATTTATCCCATGTTATGATATTATGATCTCTTTTATAGGTAATGATTTTTTAAATTCTATGTTCTTATGAATAAGATATTTCCTCTGTTTGCCCTTACTGATAATTTGACATCACCCTTTCGTATGTTTTCTTTCCCCAGGTCTGGAATATTTTTATTAAGTCAGATATGCCAAAAGGGACTCTAGATATGATGAAATTAACAGGAGACAATGTAGATGTTTTATGAACCAGTTGTTTATGTTTCCCGGTTTCTAAAGACACTATACCTATATGTTCCAACCATGGTTTTGTTATATATTGTAATAGGTATGATTCCATTCTGAAGTAATAAAAATGTATGTAAAGTATGGGTCATTATAACTGGGGTTCTCCTCTTGTTGTTCATTAGTAATGTATTTAACTTCTTGAAAAGCTGCTCAATTTTTTTTCATTGTGCATCTATATACATATATCTTTTTTCCTGAGTATTCTTATTTCATATTTGAGGTCCATTAATAGGAGTAGGTATATCATGTGAACTCTTTCTCATTCCCCGTACTGTCATGATATGGTCTACAAATATGCTTACAATAAGCATTAATTATGTAAGAATAATTAATGTTAGCATAGTATGACCATTATGAATATATTACAAAAATGGATAAAGTATAGAATGAGTAATCAATAGACTGGTAAGAGTATCCTGTCAATCGATTTCATCTTCAGTAGCAATATTTACCAGCTGTAGACATCCAATAGTAGGATTATCTAGCAGTAGGCTTCACCAAAGGTTGGTTTGTCCAACTGTAGACTTCAGTAACAGTAGACATGTCTAGTGGTAGAATTTTCCAACGATAGACTTCCCCATCTGTAGACTTCACTAACGGTAGACTTGACCAGCGGTAGACTTTTCCAACAGTAGATTTGTCCAATACTAGACTTTTCCAACAGTAGACTTGTCCAATTGTAGACTTTTGTATGTATTCGACCAATAGGATTTATAATAGTGACATTATATTGGTGACATTGAATAGTAACATTATAACTTCAGCTCTTATAATGGTAACCTTCATCAGTAAGGTCTTCAACGATGTCCTTTTCACCAATGAATTCAAGTGGCAAGGATCAGCTTTAGGATTGTCAATGGTGACTGTGACAGTGGACCAATGAAAAAAAACCAGTGACCTCTTACTAGTAACCTTCAACAATGACCTTTCAATTAGAAAAATATATGCTATAAACCGCTTCCAGTAAAGTCATGATATTTAAATAGATGGAAATAAATTTTCAAACTACTAAAACATTATATAATTAATCATGAATTTTTATTATCAAAATAGGTGATTCCAACAATATCCCCCGTTTGGATTATCTCAATTTTTTCAATTAAACTTTAGAATAATTATGACATTGTCAAAGATAAGTTAATAGAACAAATAAAAGTCACAGATAATCATATCACACATCTATCACACATGTAGCAGGGATTAATGTGATGTGGATATGAAATTACTTTGGTAGTATGTTCTCCCCCATTGTGATTATTAAAAAGAAATATAATAATAAAAAATAGAGAATATTTATATTAATTAAATATGATTACATGATTCAAAGAGCAGTAAAAAAGCCCTATCAAAAGATTCAACCACACTCAATCCACATCAGGAATGTCCATTGGAGGTTTGGATTTTAAAGATGAGGATGCATGATCTAATGGTGGAGGGATAGGTCGAGGGATGTCTATTAGTAGGGTAGGAGAGGGTGCAACAAAAGAATCAGAAGACTAGTAGTGAGTAGATCTTAGAGGAATGAAAGGGGTCAAGACTCTAATGGCTTGATCAGAAGACATCATAGGAGCAGCACTGGTAGTCCTGAGGTACCAGAGGTAGAGGGAAAGGATAGAGGGACAATGACGTGTGTACAATCTAAATGGAAGAAGGGTGACATAAGATTCATGAATTCCATGATGATACTGCCTCCTCTTTCAATAGCTGAAATGAAATCATCCTTATTCTCCATTAATATATTTAAAGTAGGATCAGCTATCGAATATTTCTCAATTAATCTTTAAATGCCTAGGTGACAGGTGTAATCCTCATGTTCTCCAATAGAAACATGATGTTGTTATCCATCTGATGCTTAGTGTATACCCTTTTGTAAATGAAGTCAACTTGATCCTTGATGACCTTCTGATCTTGAGCAACTTCTCTTAAATAATCACCCACAAAATTCTGAATTTCTATAGTAATGGAAATGAAATGAGAGTATGATGTACTAGTACTATAGATATTTTCAACTTCTTCTCTAACAATGGATTGGAATGATTCAATGTTAACTAGATCAGAGGTGGAAGAAGATGCAGATGCACCCCGAGGTGCTTGATTGAAAGACACTATCTCTTTAAATGATTTGGTTAGCCCACTGATTAGGCTTTTTTACATCATCATCTTTCCCTTTCACATGTGTTTCCATGGAATTCTTAAATTCCTCAAAGACAATAACCATCTTCTGCACTACACCTTTGATAAATTGAATATCCTCATCCAACTGAGCCGTTAAGTTCCGAAGAGAATTCATGCTCACCACAAATTACTTCAGAAGCTCTACAGACTCTGACAGTCCACTTATTTGACTCTAACACTGCTTTACATCCTAGAGAAGATTATATTTTTTTCATGATTGAATTTTGGAAAAAATATATGATCAATGATATTGAACTAGAGAAATAGGGTTTTCCATCTCAGAGGACCTATCATTAGACATTCAATGTAGGTCAGATTTCAAGGATTCAAGGTCTGCCTTTCTGACATAGTCTTCTGGGAAAATGTTTTCTGGAGTTATGAAAATGATGTTTGGCACTGAAGGTCTTCTGTTGGGCCTTTCATCTTGTGATACATTATAATTTGGTCCCAACACCAGAATCCCAAGGTCCTCAGACCACCTTTCAATTACATGGACAAAAGATACTCATCATTTTGGTAATAGGATGCTCCCCCTCAATTGGAGCTACCTCATGGGAAACTATTTCAGAATCTTCTAGCCTTGCAACTATGACATCTATTGCTACTTGATCAACTGACTCACTGGTAGAGTGAGACAATACTTCTATTGAGTCAACCACAATTTTCATATCAAGGGTAGTGGGTATACCTTATTCTTCTTGTTCACTCATTTCCCTTTCAGTGACTCCTAAAAGAGGACTCAAACTAAGTCACTCTCCTTCAATATCCTTATCAGCAGCAGCCTCTTGATCCTCATTATTAGAATGACCAGATTCAGCAACTTCATCCTCTTCTGAGGTACCTATAAAAGTGATATGAGCCTTATTGTACTATTTTTCACTATTTTCATCATCCTCATGGTCCCTTAAGATAGATTCTCTTCTTGGTAACACTCTTGGAGGATTCAGCTCTCCAGAAGAAATCACTCCAACTAGAGGAATTGTAGGTATATCTGGATCACTCTTATCATATATAGGAGTGCCCACATTCTCAAGTTCCACAGACTCCTCTATTTCTTCATCAGAATACATAGGTTTTTCACCCTAAGGATTCAGACCTGGACACCTATTATCTGTTAGCCTAGAAGGATTATTTACAGGGTCAAACTTCTCATAACGCATCCCTTCCTCATTTACACATTCTCTTCTCTAGAGATTCTAGATAATCTTCATGAACTTGGAGAATATCATTAAGATACAAAATTTCTTCTTGTATACAATTGTTTCCTCTTTCTCTCATACAATGCCCAAAACCTTCAGCATCACATAAATTAGTTGGCATGAAATAGAGCATTTTATTTAGAAAATGTCTTAGTAATGTCTTCCAAATGAACCATCAGAAACCTTTAGAGGTTGATCTTATGTCCATGCTTCAGCTATTAAAAATATAAAAATGTCTTGATACTTCAACATAGCAAATTCCCCTCTCTAGGGACATATCACATGTTAGATATACTTGAACAGAAGTCTATCCTCCCCATTTATTTCAGTAGCAATAACTTTCTTTGAGGTCCCATTTCATGTAATCTCTTCAAATGCTTTCTTATATCAAAAAATATCCTTGTACGGAAGAATCACTCGAGAGTAGTATTAAAATATACCCTCATGAGGTACCCTTATACATTCAGCACACTCTGTAGATGAAAAGTTTTCCTTAGTTCCATGTACTCTATACGTCATTCGGTTATCTTAATTAGAATTCTAATATCTCAGATACTCAAAAAATTCATTAACAATCTTTAGAAAATAAGGCATGTTGTTTCTTGTGAATCACTCCACCTAGACTTGGATTTTTATCCCTTCCAGTCCCAATGATTATCTAAAAGCCACCAATCCTCGAACAATATTTTTTCTATAACGATCTCCCTCTTTGCCATATGGGGATTAACCAACTTATTTGTAGTAATTCTTCCACCACTCGGCTCGACTTGAGATATCTTGGGGATTCATTCATTTTCATCACCAACCATCTGTCACTTGACTCTATCCATTGAGGTTTGAAGAGGTTTGAGGGTTCAACGGAGAGGTAGGGTTTAAGGATTCTGGGAGCATGGGTTTGAGATTTAGGAAGAGTGTGGATCAAAAGGGGTTTGTGATCTAATATTATCATTTAGGGATTGAAAAAAACAACTTGGGAAAAAGAAAACTAATAAAATTGTTCATATTCCAATATAAAATAAGAACAAATAGTAAAGTCCAAATTTCAGGTACCCAGCGGTGAGGTTCTAATAGTGAGGTGAAACTGTGAGGTTCTAACAGTTAAAAGTAATAGTGGGGTTCTAACCGTGATGTGAAATAGTGAGGTTCTAAAAGTGAGTTGCAACTGTGGGGTTCTAACAGTGCGGTGCGATAGTGAGGTTCTAATAGTGAGGTGTAACAATGATGTTCTAACAGTGAGGTGAAATAGTGAGGTTATAATAGTGAGGTGCAACAGTGCAGTTCTAATAGTGAGGTGCAATATTAAGGTTCTAATAGTTTATAAAAAGTAACTCATGTTTGATTTAATTTAACCTCTCAAAATTCAAAGGATTTGTGAATATATCCACCAATTAGTGTTCAGGGCCAATGAATTCAAGAGTGATATCACCTCTTTGATAATTATCTCTCATGAAGTGATGTATTACATCAATATTATTTGTCCTAGCTTGAGATACTAAATTTTTAGAAATGTCAATAGCATTCGTGTTGTCACGGTTTATAGAGACATGTTTGAATTTATATCCATTGTCTAGTAAAGTGTGTTTCATCCATAGAATTTGAGCACAACCAGTTCCAGTATCTATATATTTAGCTTCAGCAATAGATAATGAAACATAATTCTGTTTCTTACTACACCATGATACTAGTGACTTTATTAACACGTGACATGTTCCAGAGGTTGTTTTTCTATCTAACTTACAACTAACAATTTCATCCTCCAAATAACATATTAAATCAAAGGTTTTTCCACATAGATAAAATAGTTTTATGTTGGATTTTATTTGAGATATTTGAAAATCCGTGTAACATAAGTTTAATGAGATTCTTTGGGATTAGATTGAAAATGAGAACACATGCATACACTGAACATAATATTAGGTCTGCTAGCTGTATGGTAGAGAAGAATGCCCAGCATTCCTCTATAGTTGGTTTGATCCCTGGGTAAACCAGTTTCCTCATAATCCAACATACAAGTTGTACTCATAGGTGTATCACAAACTTTACTAATCTCCAAACCAAAACGTTTTAGAAGATCCTTAAGGTATTTATTTTCATTTAAAACAATTCCACTTTTTTGAAAAATCTGAATCCCTGAAAAAAAATTATGTTCCACAATTAAAGTCATTTAAAATTTATTTTGCATTATTTTTGGAAAATCAGTGTAAAAATAATTTTTAGAAGATCCAAAAATTATATCATATACATAAACATTTACTATTAAAACCTCTTTATAAATCATTTTTATAAATAAAATAATATATTCTATTCCATTATTAAAACCTTTTAAAATAAGAAAGGAACTATGTCTTTCATTCCAAGAAGTTAGAGATCTCTTTAAACCATATAATGCTTTAGAATGTTTAAAAGAATCATTTGGAAAATTGGGATTTAAAAAACTCGTGGGGGTTTTCAACAAAAACATCCTCAAATATATACGCAATTTAGAATGCACTTTTAACATCCATTTGATAACATTTAAAATTCAAATGAGCTGCATCAGTAAATAGTATCGTAATGGTCTCTAACCTAGATACAGGTGAAAAGGTCTCCTCATTGTCTATTCCTCCCACTTGATTATATCCTTGTGAAACTATCTTTGGATTCATTCTAACTATATTTCCAAACGCATCAAATATGTTCCTAAATTCCCATTTTTTACCTGTTTTCAAAGTGTCCTTAGGGTTTTAAACTAGTTCCTAGACATTGTTCTTTGATATTAATTTAATTATTCATGTATACACACCACCCAAAAGTCATCATTGATATCATCATTAATATTTTTGAGTTCAATATATGATAGAAATGCTTGATGTTCAACCTAGTTTCTCAGAGAACCTCTAGTTTGTCTTCCTGTAATTAAATCACCTAATACAACATCTAATGGATGATTCATGAGAGTTATAATACCTATATATAGAGTTGAACTATACTCATCTGGATTGTTTATAGGTTCATACTCAAAAGATTTATATTCTTGAGGATTCTGAGAACTGGCTATTTTTACAGAAGGTGCACTATCAATATCATTAAGGTCTAGAACTGACATATCTACCTCAAGGTGTTCAAGAGTGTTTTTAGGTTCATGTGGATCTGTCTAATCAAATTTTACATGAATAGATTCTTTCACACAGTTGGTTCTCTAATTAAATATTCTATTGTATTTACTCAAGATTGAGTAACCTGGGAAAATTCCTTCATCATTTTTGGAGAAAAACATGTCAAGATTATCCTTAATGTTAAGGATAAAGAGTTTGAAACCAAAAACTCTAATTTAATTAACCTTAGTCTACCTATTGTTCCAAATATCCTAAGGTGTCTTCTTAAGAAAATGTCCAATTAAGACTCTACTGATTGTTTAACAAGCTATATTTGTAGCTTCAACCCATAAATAAATAGGTAGATCTTATTCACTAAGCATAGTTCGGTAAATATTTTGAAGGGTCCAATTTATTATTTCCACGACTTCATTCTTTTGAGGTGTTCTACGAGTAGAGAAATTGTGACTATAGCCATTGTGTGATCAATTAGATTCAAACTCCTGATTTTCAAACTCACGACCATGATCACTTCTCAGGTCTTACTTCTAAGTCCACTAAAAGTTTCTACCAACTTGGATTATTTGATAAAAATATAACATGATTCACTTTTGTGAGCCAGAAATTCTACCCAATTGTACCTAGAAAATTCATCTACAAGACCTAAAGATAGTTCTTCCCATTTAAACATGAAACTCTTGATGGTCCAAACAAGTCCATCAGATCCATCTCAAGCTGTTGAGAAGTAGAAAATTCTTTCTTTGGTTTGAAAGAAACATTATATTATTTTCCCTTTTGAAAAGTATTACACACATTGTTTAGAGGGAATTCCAATTTAGGTAAGTATCTAGCTAAACCTCTCCTAGTCAGTTTCCTACGTGACTGCACATTGAATTTTCTTAATCTTCGGTTCCACAACTAGGATTCCTTATAAAAAGAATTTAAGCAAGAAACTTTTTTATTGGATATGGAATTTAAATCAGTAGCATACACATTTTCATTCCTACAGTTAGTAAATAATAAATAATTTTTGAAATTAAAAACATTACATGAATTATTTTCAAAAAATTCATTAAAACCATCATCACACAGCTGAGAGATGCTGATTAAATTGTACTTTTGTCCATAAAAAAACGCACTTTTGGAAATTAATATTGAATTAGGGTTACTAATATGGCCTAAGCCAACGATTTTTCCCTCTGAATTGTCACCAAAAGTTACATTTCGACCATTTACATTGATTAGTATCTTGAAGCAAGAATAATCTCTTTTCATATGTCTTGGACATCGACTATCCAAGTACAACATGGTCTTACAAGAATTTTATAGGCAACTTCCCTGCAAAATAAATTAGGCATGCAGTACCTTTCGTACCCATAATTTCCTGGGTCTAGAGAGGTTAGCAATTAAAACATTGGGAACCCATATTCATTTATAGGTTTCCCAAAATCCACATACATATTCCGAGGCATAAATAATTTTTTAGGTCCTTTTGAAAATTGTCAAATAATGGATGGTCCAGAATAGGTACATGCAGTAAACTGTCCAGATTTTGGAACAAATTAGGTTTTTTTAATTTTCTAGGTCCCAGTTGATATAATAGACTAGTTGTATATTTTGGGTAAATCAACATTCCATGAAACTAAGTTAAGGTATCTCTATATGCTGTAAACTTCTCAAGATATCTCTTTAATTGGTCATTTGATAATTTATGGTTAGTGTTATCTTTTAAATGCTGGGAGAATATCTCTTTTTCAATATCAATATTTGACTTAAAATTTTCATTTAAAGAATGTTGTCTCTTTAATGATTTATATTTTTCATTGAACGCATTAAATATATCCTTAATCATTTCACAATATTCAAATAGATCATATTTTTTCATATCTTCATCATTATGTGATTCACTATTATTCTTAGAATAATAGGCATTTTGTATTGGATAAATAAGAGTTACCTCATATGTTTCAATCGTGAAACATAAGTCGGAATGATAGTTCTGTTCATTATCAAAAGCATCAGATCCACTTCACCTATCTTCTAAAGCACTCCAGGTGTCTGTCATAGCCTTTTTTTATCCCTTTACCTTGTCTCCATATTTCATCTTATATTCTAGCTTGGGGTAGTCTTCCTTCAAATGTCCTTTTCGTTTTCACTCATAACAGATTATTTCATTTGAGTTTTCATTCTATTTTATGTCTTTATTCCATTGTCCTTTACTATCATACTTTCACTTGTAGCTTGACTTCCTAAATAACTTATTCTTTCTATATTACTTTTTGAACCTTCTAGTAAGATGAGTCATCTCCTCATCACTATCTGTATCGGAATCTTCACTACTATAAACGCCTTCCATAACTTGAACCTTTTATTCATCATTGTTCTTTGAGGTTGAATTCTTGAATGCAACGGACTTCCCCCTTAGATCCTCATCTACATCATGATTAACATTAATCTCCACTTTTTACGTCATAAGTTGTCCAATGAGCTCTTTCACTTGAAGTTTACCTATATCAAAATATTCTCTAATAGAAACAGAAGTTCCTCTCCATCTATTAGGTAGGCATCAAAGCAGTCTCGTTTTTTGGTTCATGGTGTCTACTGGTTTCTTAAGAAAACTCTTGTTGTTCAATGTTTCATTGAACCTGAGATACATTTTGAGATAGATTAATCATTCTTCTTTTTAAATTTATCATATTTAATAGTGTGTGTATTTAATGTCATTTTGTCAAAATTAGTTGTTCCCTCATGAGAGATAGCTAATGCATCCCAAATTTCATATGATGTTTTTCTAGTGGATATTCTATTGAATTCCTCATCAACTAGTGAACAATACAAAGAATTCATTGAATTAATATTATTATTATATGTGACTTTAGTCAACTTTTATCATGTGTCCCTAGATGTAGCAGTAAATACATGTTATTCTTCAATTGTGTCCCTGAATTTAGGTCCCATGCTATCTAGATACATTTTTATTTTTTATTTAAACATTGTATATTTATTACCATTAAAGAAGGGATTCCTGTTAGTAGCAGCAACCTACACTCTAGTTTCCATAGTTACGTAGATTTTAAAGAAATGAAAATTGACATATATGAAGGATATTTTAAGATGTTTATGATACAAATAAAATCATATTTGAAAAGAATTTTAACACTTGATAATAAAATCACCTCTGATACCAAATGTTGGTCGGAGTGGATTCTCATGATGGGGGTAAATTGAGTTCCAATTAAAATTTCTGTTAAAACCATTATGATTAAAATCCCACAATTTACAATAGCCCAGTCAATTATGGCAGTAGAGATATAATTTTTTAATTTCTCAATATTTTTATCTAAGGTTGATTAGTCCTCAATTGGGTCAATTTAAACACTAATTAAATTTTTGAAATAGGTTTACTGAACTAAACACATATACACAATAACCAAATCTAACTATCAAAGTGAATGTAAAAATAGGTTTATGTCTTAAAAAAATATAAGTAGCAGATAATAGTTTTATTTCTTTAAACAATATGAAGTAGATGAAGTTAAAGAGAGTATATGATGATTATCACTACAAGATAAACAAGAGGTTCAGTCTCAAACCAAGACATTATCCTCTCTACTTGGTGATCACCTGCCATAAAGCAGTTTTTATAATTAAACTTGATACACAACCTGTATCTGAGTTTACAATAGTTTTTACAAACTGTCCAGGTTTTACAACCTCAACCACAGTTATCCATGGGATGAAAAGCAACCAACACACAAAAGTATTCTTCCCTATTTATTCTTGGGAAAACAGGGGTGGGAGAGTTTTGAGTGAGGATTTTTAGTATCCCCTGTTAAACCACATGAGATACTATGTGTGTAAAAAATACTAACTGCTTAGAAATGTAAAATAAGGAACATAGTAGAGCCATAGAAATTAGGATGGAGTTTTGAATTCTCTATGTGTTTGATGATCAGCTCTGGACTACTTGGAGTTGACGAAATGAATTTTTTTTTTCTTCTCTGCAATTTGTCTCCAAAAATAGAGTGTTGAAACTTCAACGTACTAGCTACCATATAAAATTATGTTTTACTTCTTGGAATAACAGAGTTGATGAAGCATTATAGGATAGCCTTGAGTATGTTCTTCAAAAAGATCATCGTGATAATTTTGGATTTTCAGTATATGTACTTTAGTGTTCTTCTTCTTTTCCTTTAGTGATGTATTTATCTTCTGGTCATGATGCTCCCTTTTTTTCTTTGCACACACACACACACACACACACACACACACACATATATATATATATATATATATATATATTTCTTCCTCAGACATCTTATTTAATATTTGAGGCCTGACAATAAGAGTGGGTATATCATGTGAAATATTTCACGTACGTTGTTCAGTCAAGATATGCTCTCCTGATATGTCTATAATAATCATTAATTATGTCCAAAAAGATAAAGATAGCTCAATATGACGGTTATGAATTAATTAAGAAAATAGATAAAGTATAGGATAAGTTACAAATATACTGTTAATAGTATTCTGTCAATCATTTGCATCTTTATCAATAAACTTAATCAGCATCAGACATCCAACAGTAGGCATATCTAGCAGTAGGCTTCGTCAATGGTATATTTGGACATTGGTAGATTTCACTAACGATTGAATTTTCCTATGGTAGAATTTTCCAATGGTAGATTCACCAACTGTAGACTTAACTAATGGTAGACCTTTCTAGCAGTAGACATGACCAATAGTAGACTTTTCCAATAGTAGACTTTTACAATAATATACTTGTTCAACTGTAGAAATCGATAAGTATTCCACCAATAGGATTTTCAGCAGTGACCATGTACTGGTGACTTACAATAATATCATTATACTTGTACCTCCTATAATGGTAACCCTCATTAGTATTGTCTATAACAATAACCTTTTCACCAATGGAATCAAGCGGTAGGGTTTATCTGCTGGTTTGTCAATGGTTACCATGGAAATGGCCCAAAGAAACAAACTGTTACCTCTTACAAGTAACCTTCAACAGTGTCCTTTGAGAAAGAAAATTTCATCCTGTAAACAGATTCGAGTAATTTCATGAGATTAAAATAAATAGAAATATATTTTCATACAACTAACTACATATATAATTTATCGTGATTTGGGATTATCAAAATTAGTGATTCCAAAAAAGAAGTAACCATGGGCTAGGGAACAACAAGGCTTGATTTCATACTCTAATTTGGTCATGAATCATTTTATTCCATTTAAATATTTTCATTAAAAAAATATAATGAATGTTTTTATTATTCCCAAATGATTTATTAAGTATATTTTTACCCGTGTTTGATAAAACAAATAAATGGAACAATCCAGTCATTTTTCGAACAAGGTACTTTTTACCAAAGGTATGTATGGGAATCTTTGTTTCAATATACACTACATGTACTTCTCCCTCCATCCGGACTTATCTTTTATTTTATTCTTCCATTATATGATTACAATGTTCTTTACAAAGAGAAATATTTTTTAAAAATTTTATAGAATTTTATATTTTAAACAACTCATATCAAAATGAAAATTTTATCTTAAATAAGAAGAATTTGGTGATATTTTAAATATATTTCTATATAAGACAACATCCTATAATAAATCTTATACTTTAAAATGGATATTATCTAATTATTTTGTCCCTAATATTCCTCTAGATGGCCTATGAATATTTTTACTAGGGAAAGTATTGAAATTAGATATTTTAATTCTTCCTATATTGAATGTTTTTCATAATTAAGGAATGTTGACAACGTTGTACTGATTAATCGTATGTTTAATGAATTGAATATATTATGAGGTTGGTGGGGATTAGTATTACATAAACCCTTGAGTCATTGGTAGGTCCAATGAGACAGAACTAGTGGAGGGTTTTCATAGGCCCTACTATTTTTGTAATATGTATCAGTATGAGGCCTAAAAGGTATTTTTATGATGTCCAAATTATGAATTCCATCATTAATAAATCTGTTATTTATTTCCATGTTATTATTATAATAGTTATTTAATCCATTGATAATTTTCAATACAACGTTATTATTTATATGTAATTATTTTATCATTATTTATTCTTGAAATATTATTTATTCCTTATTTATTATCTGATAGATTCTATTGGACACATTCCCTTATTGTGAATTTTTTCTCACCCCATACTTATCTTTTTCCCTAGGATTCAAGAATATGTACATAGATTGATATATAAAGATATTCTAGAGAGAATATTTTTCTTATTAAAGAAATTACAATGTCTTATTTTATGTCATTAAATTTAATATGAGATTCATGTTTGTATGTACTGTTTCATGAATACAAAACTAATCAATCCTTCAGGATATTATCATTTCTATTTAGTGAAAATGAAATAATGTAACACCCCAAGATTTTATAGTGTGTTATTTCTTCAAAATAATTCAATAACTTTCACTACACGCAACACCAAGTTCAATCGCACCATGACTTACCAAACAAGCCATTCCAAAGAGGTTATGAATAGTGTTAACTAAATTTTAAACTTTATATAAGCCTTGTAATTTTAGAATCCATATTATGAGTTTCTTAGATATAATGCAAGAAAAAATTCATTTTTAGTATTGAACTTTTATCAAATTTTAATAGTGAACCCTTTTTAAATACAATATTTTAAACTTTTTGACTAAATGGGGACATCAAAAATTTAAAATGAAACATCCCAAGCTTCCACGGTACGCTAGCGTGTGTTGTACGCAACACCGAGTTCTAACACACCGTAACCAATCAAACTAGCCGTTATGAATAGTAATACCTACTTTTTGAAATTATATATATTTTATATTTCAAAATGGACTTCATTTTTGGATTCGGAATATCTAATTTAGCCTAAGGTGAAATTTTGGTACATTTCGGATAACTTTCATATTTTGATGAATAGTGAAAATTACTAAATTTTAATTAAAAACAACTTTTTTAATCAAAATAATTAACAGTGATAAATTATGAATTTGAGTGGTTTTAAAGTATATTTAGAATATATTTTTACCATTTAATATAATTTTGGTCATTGGACATAATTATACAATTAAACCGAACATAAACAAGTGTCAATCTTTTGATAGTTATTATCTCTTAAAAACACGCTTTTTGTTTTGACAGCGGAAATTAATTTTAAATTAATTTCTGCCACTTCTGTGTTTTGAATTTAGGAAAATGGATTCCATATTTGGAATCAGGATGTTCAAATTGTGTAAATAGGTAACTTTTATTTTTAGACATTTTGAATAATTACTGCGGTAAATATTTTATTTACCATGGTTAAGGGTAAATCCGGTAAATAAGGGTTAAAAAAAATAATATTATAATAATACTAAATTACCCTAAAACGTGTCTTAACCCTATTGGTTGATACATAGTCGACCATGGGCATCTTTGGGTCTATTTTGGGACCCCATGGATCCACTTGTAAGTGATAATGACACTTTATTTTAATTAAGTCAAAATGAATACAAAAATGACACAAGCATATATCTTTTAGAACAACAATTTTTACATAGGGTTATACATGTTGTATTTTCGATTATAAATATTCATTAGAAAGATAAAAAGATTTCCTACATAATGATATTTTATTTATAATTTTTAGACATTAAATATGTTATTTTATATATGACACAATGATGATGCAGTAATTACTATAATAGTGAAAAATTAAAATAATTGATATTATAAATACCCAAATAAATATAATATGAAACTTTTAATGAATTAAACTAATTTTCTAGGCTAATATGATATATTAGGATTGATTTAATGTACTTTTTTCGAAGTAATCAATCTGTTATGAGTTTCACAAAAATCAACTATTGAATAGTGTCAAAATTGACATAAAAGAGTTCTTAAAACAAATATTATATTATTAATTGATATTAAATTCCTAAAAATCTGTGGTTCGGCCAAGGGACTTATATTATGATAGGTTAATCATTAATGGACCACTTGGGGGTCGCTTGGATGTATATAGTAAGTTTATTAACCATAATATATAAAAATACAAAGAGACATTGTAAAAGTGAAACTAATTAACTTAGAGTTAATACTTAAAGATAAGGTTAATATAAGTACCCAAACCTGTCTAAATTCTATTGGATGAGTTGTTTTCGACCTATCCCCACCTCATCCTTTGAATAGTCAACTTTGGAGCCTTTGTAAACCGAATATGAATTTATTATAAATTAATATTTCTAACTTTTCCAAAGGTGCCCCTCACCCCTCTTATAAAAGGGCACTCCTCCTTCTCATTTCTTCACACCTTCAAAGCCTTTTGGATCGGCAAAACTCTGCCCAAATACTCTCCCAACATCCCTCACTACAACCTAGGGGCCTTAGTTTGATCAGAAAGCCAACCTAAGGAGCCCTTTTGATCAAAACAAAAGGAAGAACCCGAAGAAGAGGTAATGATTTCACCACCCTTTTCTAAGTTCATTTCTTCTTCCACTTCTTCTTCCTTTGTTCTTACCATTCTGAAATAATAACTCCAGTATCTCACATATACTGTGATGTTATTATAAATATGGTACAATCATATTCAGTATTATATCCACCCTTTGAATAACATGTCACCATACGTGCGTACGTACGGCTTACCGTCTCCACGTCGTGGTGTAATTGTTATTCAATATAATATTATTTGGATGGGTATAATAATGATGTGTAACTCATGTAAATAATAAATATAACATGTTAATGATTCTGTATATATGATATACCATCCATTTATATATTATTTTAATATCAAAAGAATGATATTGTCGCTCGTGCGTACGTACGGACTACCGTCTCCACGAACGCGATTAGATTCATTCTCCATCGTATCCATTCAAGTATAATTATCATTTTATGATTTAAAAATGATGTTTAAGCACTTGATATCATTCTGGATATGAATAAGATACAACAAACATGGCTTATGTAACAAAACATATAAAAGAAAATGAGTAAGTTAACACCCGAAACGATGATAATTCTAAGATATTATTAATAAATCAATGTTAAAAGATCATATATGATATCATATTAATATATATGATTCTTGTATAATTTAATAACAATTATTTCACCATTATACAGGAGGTTAACCTACCCCAACCAAGGAAAAGTACAAGGTAAGGGTTATTTCTCAATCTCTTCATTATCCGAGGATGTTTATATGTAAAAATCTACTGGGATCTCTTTATCATCCACATTCATGTTTCTTAAAAATGTATTTCAAAACATTTTTACTATTTACAAGAATATGGGTTAAAGTCATTTATACCCTTTTTTTGACTTTTTATAAGAGGTTTATAAAGGAATCTTTCTGTCGTTTTCAAAACAAGGTCCTTTTTAACCTTTTCGACAGAATTGAGGTAAGAATGTTTTTTTTAACTTATACGGCGGGTGCGGTTATTTTACGCCGTTATAAAATCTTCAAAACTTTCCTTAAAAGCTTATAAGAATATTTTCAAAGAAAATGTTTTATTTTATATGGATCTTAAATGATTTCAAATTAAAAGGAGATATTTCTTTAAAAAGAATATTGATTTCATCTATGTCAACATCCTTTGATGGATTTTAAGATTATTTGAAGTTGATTTATTATGATACAAAACTTCTATATTGTATTGAAGGTTTTGTGATATGTTTGACTATGGATGTGCTATTTTTATACCATTCATAGTTTATGGTGAAATTATTTACATTTCGTATGCTAGTTTTAATACGAATGTTTATGTTATGTTTAAACCTTTTCATATGGGAATGCATTGGACTTAATAAGTGACGGGTGGAGCCCGCTATAGCTCCTCGATGCATCGGTAGGTCTCATGAGACAAACTAGTGTCTTGGCACAAGGCCTTGACAAAATCTTATTTGTAGTCTTGGCACGAGGCCTTGGCTATGTGGTTATGATAGTCCGGCATTATGCATTCCAACATTATGAAAGTGGTTATTGATATTGCATGTGATTATTCGATTAGTAGAATATCCATGTGAATAAGTAAATGGCATTATTTCATTTTTATTTTTGCCATACTATGTTGAAGTTCAATTTTAAAAGGATTTTGTTTTGGTAATTCATTGCCTTAAATGTTTATGCTTATTATGAATGTTCCGCTATATTGTTATCCTTACTGGGCATTTGAGCTCACCCCTTTTTTATGTTTTATTTTTCCCAGGTAGTGAAGAAGTAAATTATGATTGACTTGCAGGGATATTATGGGTTTATAGTGTGGACGTTGGAAACATTATGTTGTTGTAGTAGTTTTTCATTTTATGATGTAATGAAAAACTTATGAATATATCTAGTGTTTCCAAGGCTACTAAACTAATCGGTCTTTCGGGATTTGATCTTTCTTGTGATCATGCCAATGTTACGAAGTAATGCACCGACTCTGGGTAGCTGGGGTCGGGGCGTTACAGTTGGTATCAGAGGAAGTTTAGTACAAACCTTGGAAACTAGATTTAGATAAACTCTGATTAGAGCACGTAGACCTAAGATGAACTTTCAGGATTAGTATAGAATAACATCCTAGAATTTTGGTATTGTAGAGATTTTGTGAGTTTTCCGAGCAATACCTCCCTGTCTGGATACGAGCAGGTAGAGGCGGCTCTGGCACAGATGTACCTAGGGGTAAAACCCGAAAACACCGCTTTGAGCTAGACTCGAATGGGAACTGGTGCACGACAACGGGCCTTGCTGTACTCTTGGTTACGACACTCCCGGGGGATATGCTTAGGATAACTCTCATTTTTCTTTACAAATCATTTTGAAGGGATTATGAGTATATACTTCCTCAAAGAAAACATTCTTATGATTATGGATTATATCCATAAATATTTCAATTTATGTTAAGTGTTTTATAAGTATGGGATTATGTATTTTGATTCATAAACTGATCTAGTTTATGCCATTGTTTAGAAATGGCGCCCAGTAGAAGGAATGAGAACTCCAGAAATGCACATGATCCAAAGAGAAGGAATGATCATATCTTTCATGGTCTTAAGCTAGAATTTATAAGAGAAATAGTCTCCCATGTATTATCATCATATGAAGAAATAATATCATGTGTTGATAAGATAAGTAAAGAGTTTACTGAGTCCTATGGCTTTGAAGGGAAGCAAGAGAAGAAAAGGATGGAAGAGAGAAAGACGGATAAAGGGAAGATGGAAAAGAATAATTTTCCCATATGTGGTAACTGTGGAAAGAAACACCCTAGAACTTGCCTAAAAGGAATGGGAGTTTGTTATAAGTGTGGAGGAAAAGGGCATAATGTACGTGACTGCAAGGGTAAGAAAATGGTTTCAAATGTACAATGCTTCATTTTCAAGGAGTTTGGACACTACGCGAACCTATGTTCCAGTCATCAGACTATGCCGCAAATGATGCTATTGGATAATAATCAAGTTATGATACTACCACAGATGAAGAGGAATGATTAGAGTTCTTATGTTGATTATGTCAATTGAGCTTTGTATCAACAATGTACTTGTTATAATAATTATGGAGTATATAAGGATTGTACTGCAGTACTATTTCATTAAGGACTTGAGATTGTGTGGAACAAAGAAAAGTGACTCAATAGCAGGATAAATTTTTGGAAAATATATGGTTGAGAGAAAGATAAACCATAATATGGTTCTGATACTGAGTTAGTGATTTTAGAATAATACATGATTGATTTGGATAAATTATATTGGATATTCTTGACTACCTTGGAACTGATTAATGATCTGTATATTCCATTATTGTTGGGGTTTAAAACATTTTTGGATTGATGAAGTATATCCATCATTCTATATGGAATAGGGGAGAATGAATGTAATCAATAAGGAATATGGTAATTCAGGATGTTTCAGTGTATTAAAAGAATACAAGATGAAGGTATTCATATGCTATTATGGGGTAAAAAGGATCGACATTATTCTTACCTTCCTTATAAATGTTGGACTGTGAGTTTGGACAGAAGTATTTTGGATAGTTCTAGTTTGGATTATTTTGGATTGCCATAAAAGGACAACCCGGAGGTCGGGCGGCAACCCATCGCGTCCGGCAAGGCTGCGAGACTTGAACCCGCAACCGAAGGGCGACAAGGGTGTATCACCTACCACTGGCCCATGAGATGTCTTGGATTAAATAATGTAGTTTTTTTTAAAAGATCTGGTAGATGAATTATAAATTCATTTATTTTGGAACCCTGTATGAATAGTATAAATAGAAAAAAAATTTACGTTCTATTATCTTTTAGAGTGAAAGATGAGTTTGTGGTAGAAATTTATTAATGGATAAAACTCTAATTATAAAGTAAGTATATCTCCTTATGATCTTATCCAATCTCATAAATAAATTCCTCAACATTAATAAAAGGAACTTAGAACAAAAATGTTGTCCTAGATGGTACCTTAAATCATCACTAATTTATGGCTTTGGGATTTTTGGCCTTTTCATAGCCATGTTCTCTACCACTCTCCATCAGATAATTGATGGTTAGATTTCTCCTCCATATCCATATTTTCTTACATGGAACCCTAGTATGTGTTATTTTCGGTAATCTTCATACTTTCCACTCTTTATTTTAAATAGAGGCCTCATTAATTCATTTTTCGATGTGGGTTTTCCCACAAATATATTTTCTATTTTCAACCTTTTATTTTTGAAGAACAATTTCAAATTGCGAGGACGCAATTTATTGAAGGAGGGGAGAATGTAACACCCCAAGATTTTATAGTGTGTTATTTCTTCAAAATAATTCAATAACTTTCACTACACGCAACACCACGTTCAATCGCACCATGACTTGCCAAACAAGCCATTCCAAAGAGGTTATGAATAGTGTTAACTAAATTTTAAACTTTATATAATCCTTGTAATTTTAGAATCCATATTATGAGTTTCTTAGATATAATGCAAGAACAAATTCATTTTTAGTATTGAACTTTTATCAAATTTTAATAGTGAACCCTTTTTAAATACAATATTTTAAACTTTTTGACTAAATGGGGACATCAAAAATTTAAAATGAAACATCCCAAGCTTCCACGGTACGCTAGCGTGTGTTGTACGCAACACCGAGTTCTAACACACCGTAACCAATCAAACTAGCCGTTATGAATAGTAATACCTACTTTTTGAAATTATATATATTTTATATTTCAAAATGGACTTCATTTTTGGATTGGGAATATCTAATTTAGCCTAAGGTGAAATTTTGGTACATTTCGGATAACTTTCATATTTTGATGAATAGTGAAAATTACTAAATTTTAATTAAAAACAACTTTTTTAATCAAAATAATTAATAGTGATAAATTATTAATTTGAGTGGTTTTAAAGTATATTTAGAATATATTTTTACCATTTAATATAATTTTGGTCATTGGACATAATTATACAATTAAACCGAACATAAACAAGTGTCAATCTTTTGATAGTTATTATCTCTTAAAAACACGCTTTTTGTTTTGACAGCGGGAATTAATTTTAAATTAATTTCTGCCACTTCTGTGTTTTGAATTTATGAAAATGGATTCCATATTTGGAATCAGGATGTTCAAATTGTGTAAATAGGTAACTTTTATTTTTAGACATTTTGAATAATTACTGCGGTAAATATTTTATTTACCATGGTTAAGGGTAAATCCGGTAAATAAGGGTTAAAAAAAATAATATTATAATAATACTAAATTACCCTAAAACGTGTCTTAACCCTATTGTTTGATACATAGTCGACCATGGGCATCTTTGGGTCTATTTTGGGACCCCATGGATCCACTTGTAAGTGATAATGACACATTATTTTAATTAAGTCAAAATGAATACAAAAATGACACAAGCATATATCTTTTAGAACAACAATTTTTACATAGGGTTATACATGTTGGATTTTCGATTATAAATATTCATTAGAAAGATAAAAAGATTTCCTACATAATGATATTTTATTTATAATTTTTAGACATTAAATAAGTTATTTTATTTATGACACAATGATGATGCAGTAATTACTATAATAGTGAAAAATTAAAATAATTGATTTTATAAATACCCAAATAAATATAATATGAGACTTTTAATGAATTAAACTAATTTTCTAGGCTAATATGATATATTAGGATTGATTTAATGGACTTTGTTCGAAGTAATCAATCTGTTATGAGTTTCACAAAAATCAACTATTGAATAGTGTCAAAATTGACATAAAAGAGTTCTTAAAACAAATATTATATTATTAATTGATATTAAATTCCTAAAAATATAAGGTTCGGCCAAGAGACTTATATTATGATAGGTTAATCATTAATGGACCACTTGGGGGTCGCTTGGATGTATATAGTAAGTTTATTAACCATAATATATAAAAATACAAAGAGACATTGTAAAAGTGAAACTAATTAACTTAGAGTTAATACTTAAAGATAAGGTTAATATAAGTACCCAAACCTGTCTAAATTCTATTGGATGAGTTGTTTTCGACCTATCCCCACCTCATCCTTTGAATAGTCAACTTTGGAGCCTTTGTAAACCGAATATGAATTTATTATAAATTAATATTTCTAACTTTTCCAAAGGTGCCCCTCACCCCTCTTATAAAAGGGCACTCCTCCTTCTCATTTCTTCACACCTTCAAAGCCTTTTGGTTCGGCCAAACTCTGCCCAAATACTCTCCCAACATCCCTCACTACAACCTAGGGGCCTTAGTTTGATCAGAAAGCCAACCTAAGGAGCCCTTTTGATCAAAACAAAAGGAAGAACCCGAAGAAGAGGTAATGATTTCACCACCCTTTTCTAAGTTCATTTCTTCTTCCACTTCTTCTTCCTTTGTTCTTACCATTATGAAATAATAACTCCAGTATCTCACATATACTGTGATGTTATTATAAATATGGTACAATCATATTCAGTATTCTATCCACCCTTTGAATAACATGTCACCATACGTGCGTACGTACGTCTTACCGTCTCCACGTCGTGGTGTAATTGTTATTCAATATAATATTATTTGGATGGGTATAATAATGATGTGTAACTCATGTAAATAATAAATATAACATGTTAATGATTCTGTATATATGATATACCATCCATTTATATATTATTTTAATATCAAAAGAATGATATTGTCGCTCGTGCGTACGTACGGACTACCGTCTCCACGAACGCGATGAGATTCATTCTCCATCGTATCCATTCAAGTATAATTATCATTTTATGATTTAAAAATGATGTTTAAGCACTTGATATCATTCTGGATATGAATAAGATACAACAAACATGGCTTATGTAACAAAACATATAAAAGAAAATGAGTAAGTTAACACCCGAAACGATGATAATTCTAAGATATTATTAATAAATCAATGTTAAAAGATCATATATGATATCATATTAATATATATGATTCTTGTATAATTTAATAACAATTATTTCACCATTATACAGGAGGCTAACCTACCCCAACCAAGGAAAAGTACAAGGTAAGGGTTATTTCACAATCTCTTCATTATCCGAGGTTGTTTATATGTAAAAATCTACTGGGATCTCTTTATCATCCACATTCATGTTTCTTAAAAATGTATTTCAAAACATTTTTAATATTTACAAGAATATGGGTTAAAGTCATTTATACCCTTTTTTTGACTTTTTATAAGAGGTTTATAAAGGAATCTTTCCGTCGTTTTCAAAACAAGGTCCTTTTTAACCATTTCGACAGAATTGAGGTAAGAATGTTTTTTTTAACTTATACGGCGGGTGCGGTTATTTTACGCCGTTATAAAATCTTCAAAACTTTCCTTAAAATCTTATAAGAATATTTTCAAAGAAAATGTTTTATTTTATATGGATCTTAAATGATTTCACATTAAAAGGAGATATTTCTTTAAAAAGAATATTGATTTCATCTATGTCAACATCCTTTGATGGATTTTAAGATTATTTGAAGTTGATTTATTATGATACAAAACTTCTATATTGTATTGAAGGTTTTGTGATATGTTTGACTATGGATGTGCTATTTTTATACCATTCATAGTTTATGGTGAAATTATTTACATTTCGTATGCTAGTTTTAATACGAATGTTTATGTTATGTTTAAACCTTTTCATATGGGAATGCATTGGACTTAATAAGTGACGGGTGGAGCCCGCTATAGCTCCTCGATGCATCGGTAGGTCTCATGAGACAAACTAGTGTCTTGGCACAATGCCTTGACAAAATCTTATTTGTAGTCTTGGCACGAGGCCTTGGCTATGTGGTTATGATAGTCTGGCATTATGCATTCCAACATTATGAAAGTGGTTATTGATATTGCATGTGATTATTCGATTAGTAGAATATCCATGTGAATAAGTAAATGGCATTATTTCATTTTTATTTTTGCCATACTATGTTGAAGTTCAATTTTAAAAGGCTTTTGTTTTAGTAATTCATTGCCTTAAATGTTTATGCTTATTATGAATGTTCCGCTATATTGTTATCCTTACTGGGCATTTGAGCTCACCCCTTTTTTATGTTTTATTTTTCCCAGGTAGTGAAGAAGTAAATTATGATTGACTTGCAGGGATATTATGGGTTTATAGTGTGGACGTTGGAAACATTATGTTGTTGTAGTAGTTTTTCATTTTATGATGTAATGTAAAACTTATGAATATATCTAGTGTTTCCAAGGCTACTAAACTAATCGGTCTTTCGGGATTTGATCTTTCTTGTGATCATGCCAATGTTACGAAGTAATGCACCGACTCTGGGTAGCTGGGGTCGGGGCGTTACAAATAATGTATCCACCAACTATGAGTTTTTATGGTGAATGTTGTTTTACATAATGTGTATAATGTGTGTGTTATAACAATCCAATTATAATATCACCATATGGTCTTTGAAATTTTGTTTCCTTTATAAAACCATAAATCATAGTTTGAAATATAATAGTATATTGAGTTATAAATTTCATTAATCATGAAGAAAACCAAACTACATGAATTTATTAAAAAATATAGAAAATAATGACTAATTTATGAATCATATAAATTATAAATGAAAAAAAATATTAAATTCCAAGGAAGGAACTATTAAATGAATAAAACCAAATAATCTACATTTCACCGCATTCAAAAAAAATTGAAAACCAATTTCAAATAGTAAAAATTAGTATTTTCATTTCAAAATAACACTCTAGAAGCAAAATTTGAAATCATATAGTAAAATAATCAACTATAAAGGGTAAGAGCATAATAGGAGTATGAAAAATGATAATACGATTGATAAAAAATAACAAGGTAAATGGTGAGACATCAAACTATCTTGATGCGATGTATGAAAGAGATGGATCCTTTAAATAAACCACCAATCAAGGGACATGTTTCATTGGAAACCCACAGGTTTATAATGATATACGGTTATAAAAATTCAATAACAACACATAGATGTTGTTGACACATGTTACATGAAAAAATACATAATCCATCCAATTATCCCACACAAACCACATTAGATTGGAAGCCTCTTTGTATACCTAGCCTAAAGAACAATAAGGGGGAACCTAGTAACATTTTAACTTACAATTATAGAATGATTAAAAACCTCTAACCTAGATAATTGGGTACCACAGTATAATAAAAATTGTGGTTGAATAAACAATAAATCCATAATATAATAAAAATGAATATATAAAATGACACCTTATATAAATCACCCACACATAGAAAAATCCCTTTTCAAATCATAGAAGCATAATATCTTGATGGAAAACCCCTAAAGGGGTATAAATTGTTAAGGTGAATCGATGAGGGTCTCATAAGTAAGACATAATTTATTTTTACAAATAGTGAAATATGCATTTAAAATAAATTGAACTAAATTTTCCAAGTTACTTTCAGCACCTATGAATTATTATCCTTGAAAAAAATATAGAAATTAAAAAATAAAAAGCATTTTTCCCATTCCAAATAACTTTTTTGACATCAATTTTTTTTAAAACATACCAATACTATTTATTGGTGTTTTCATCAAAAAATTTAAGTCATTACATCATCAATATTCAATAAGGTATTTTAATATTTAATTAAATATATTAAAGATATATTTTAAATTCACTAAATTACCCATTATTACATCTGTTTAATTATTCAAAAAAAATCAAAACCATTATAGTTATTTAATATGGTCAAAATTTCATTGAAACCCCATTTATCAAATACCATCGAATCATGAATTGAAATATAAATAGATTTTATAGAAACATTTTCCACAAAAAAGTTGGAACAATGTGGAAATGTGTATCCTTATTTGGAGAACAGCAAAAAAAGAACGTAAATACATTATTGAAGTCATTGATAATAAAAATTGATGGTTTGGATAAATTATAACAAATAAATCAACATTAATACCGAATTAAGGCTCCCAAGTGAATGGGAATCGTATGAGAAATGGTCAAAAATATGAGGGAATAAGAGAATGGAATAAAGAAGAGAGAAATACTGTTAAAAACTCTTCAATTTCAATGAAATTATGTAAATAATTTAAAGAGTATAATGGTGTAGATCTACATAGGGATAAAAGTAGTTGACCTAACAAGTGTGAGATGAAAAGACAATTGGGGGAAATAAAGAGGGATATAAATGAAACATTACCTTTAAAAGAAAATTAGGTATCTCACATTGTAAGGAAAAATAGTTTGGAAAAAATTTACAACTATGTGGACTACTATAGTGTCCCAAAACCCATACATGCATATCAACTATTTAAAAATATTATTTTCATAAAATCACTAATCTATGATCCAATCCTTCATATGTGGCATTTTCATTTAAATTTTTCCTTGAATCAGTATTTTTGTTTAACAAAATTATTCTAGGGAAATTTAGAGGCTTGGGGTGGGGAGGGTTCAAGTGGTTTTGGGATAAAAAAATGTGGATAATGTGGCCATACAGTGCCAACTGCTTTGATGGAATATTATTAGGATAAACTAGGATCCATAGACTAGAAGTCCATGTGTGATGGACCCCTTGGATTGTTTCAAGTGAATGACAACCACACAGTTTTTTAAACTGTGCTGGTGGAATAGAAAAATAGTGTTTCCTAGCCACATATTACATAGAGGGTTCCCCATTGTTGGGGAAGGATATGTTCAAACATGTAGAAAAAATATTCTTCTTTTTAAATTGGTTGATTTACCATTTCCCCTCAGGGAATAAAGATTTCATACTTTATTTCATCATCATATCCTTCTCCAAGAGACTAGTTTAAAAAATAATTCCTCATAATATTCCCATGAGTGATTATCCTATCATCCTTATCTATTTCAAGAATCATTGGTTGTGAATAAAATATCTGGGTTATTATTACAATAAAAATCGAAGGATTTTGGGATAGAATAATGGGGTGTTACTAAGATATCAGTTGTCTAAATGATTGAGGTATGTTGTGTAAAGGTTATATCCTATAGTACTGATGTTTTTAAATGTTCTTTGGGTTGTGATTTTTCATTGTTGTGAGATGAATTTGATTCCATTAAAGTAAATAATAAATTTTGTGTCAAAATGATGCGTTTAACATTTCACAGACTGTGTTAGACCCATTTATAAAGACCAGACCATGACTAAGGAAACCCATGGTCCCTTCCTATCCCATGAATTTTGTAATTTAGTTTTTCAATGATAAACTGAAGTTTATATGAGATTAAACCAAATGTAATTGTGTTTATCATGATTACGTGGAATAAATTTGTTTTGAAGTAACAGAGGTGGAAGGTGGTCAATGGTTAAAAAGAGAACACACTTGTAATAAAATGGATTGAATGTATGTTTTAATGGTTTTTATCATGATGGAGTTTAAATATGGGCATGATGTGAAGTTAAGTAAATATATTGAATGCAATGAATATTGGTATTGGTGACAAGATGAAAAGGTGAACACTAGTTGTTTTTGTTGTGTGAAAATATGCCATTGTTAATGAAATCATAAATTAAACTAATGGTTCATTTGAATATTGGACTGATGTAACTCTCCCTAGGGAAGTAAACGCATATTCTCCAGGTTCCCCGATGCAACATTTTTTCAAAGGATGAACTAATTCTCCTAACACCAATGGTTTGGACATTGAATTACATATAATGGTTCGGGATGGTTGTAAATGGTATTATGAATACTTTTATGAATACATGGATAGGGGATCATATTATATTCACATGAAATCCCTATGAAATATGGTTTAGATGACTTCTGTGGGCCGAAGTAGGTTTAATGGGTAGAGGTATCACATAAAACTAAAAAAATGTGATTAGTTTAACTATCATTAAATGATGAAAACCTAGTTTATATACTATTTTTCTATTGTTGAATATAACAATTAATACATTATTATAAGGCTGCAAATTATTTTAGACAACATTGGTGGTGGCCTACTGAGTTATAATCACACCCTACTAGGTTATTCATTTGGTACCAGAGCAGACATCATGGTTTCTAGTGAGGATAAGGTCAAAGATCCAATGATAGATGTATGATATGGGGGTCTGGATAGAGAATGGATGAGGGGACAAAACCTGATGCTAAGACATTGTTTTGGGATTCTATTAACTATCCTATTTTGGTATTATTTTTTTTAATTTAAACAATCATGAAAAGACATGGTTGTTGTTTTTGTTAGTTAGTACTTCATCATTTTGGAAATTTTGATTGTGATTTCTTCATATTTATTTTGAATGTGTGTACATATTTTTCATGATTTATGTAGTTTTTTTACTCTAAAAATATAGTATAGTATTTTTTTAGGTTCCATTTGACCATCACTTCTAATAATTAGCCTCCATCATATGAGGAGTTGTGTTTGATGTCATGTGGTATACAGACTCGGGGAATTGGTTTATTGAAAACTGAACCAAGATATTAGAAATCCATATTAAATGGTTTTTAATTTTAGTTCTTATCATATTAGGTAACGTTATAAATGATATTAGTATATATCATGCCTTATTAATGATCCTATTTATGTGAGTATCTAATGTGTGCAGGGGGGGTCTGAGTACCCATGGTGGAATTATTGTTCATGAGGATTTCATGTAATAGTTGGATGCTATTTCACTATTGGTAATTATAATATTTTGTGATGTTATTATCTTCAAATATTTTACCCATAGAGGAGTATGGCATGAGTTGTATATATAAATGTATCATTTTATTCATTGATGATTTATATATCATGCATCACATTAAGTAGTTCTGAAAAGTTACGTTATGGGGGATTGTTGGAAATGAAAATGCATTCTAGATTATGCAAAGTGGGTTGGATACAACAAATTTTGAGCCTCAATTTATCGGAAATTTGAAAAATGTATGTTAGAGTCTCTAAAACCTGAATTTGATATTGTAGAGAGATTCCACTATAAGGATATTTATAGGATGGGAAGAAAGAGTACATTATTCAAAATAATCTTCCAGTAGTGGGAAAAGAAACCCCATTGGTCTTGGGTGATAAGGGAAATGATATGTCTGTTGAAAAAATTTATCATTTCATGTAGTTTATAGAGAGATACCAAGTGTAATTTGAACTATGTCTGTTTGATCCTATGAGAGAGTTACCACTGTATCACCCGATAACCGTTTTTGGATTTGGTTGAACTAAAGAATCCATGATTTAGATTGATTCTATCCTGATGATTCTAAAACATTTAGAGACTCTTCCAAAGATGTGTTTCAGGTTGGTAGCATATATTTTATCATTAATTGTGATGTAGTAGTGGGATATATAGGCATTGGATGAACTTTTGGAATGAATTCCTTGGAATAAATTATATGATATTTCCCAAGATAAAATTGAACCTATTACTTCGGGGTAATGGAAAAATGATGAGTTTATGAATTAGACCAAGGGGTGAATGATGGTGTTGGTATTTACTAGCTGCTTCACATACATGAATCCTTTTACTATAATCATTATAAGTGATGATATAGTTTTTGAAGGATCTTTTTAGAATGAATATAGATGAGATAGCATGATATATGTAAATATTGTTCGTTTAAGGAGGATTTATGGGGAAGAGGATCAAGGTCCCATTTCATATTTGAACCCAAGGGGGGATTCTAGTGGTGGAAAGAGAATTTTAGTTGGGTTATCTAGTGTTATTCCTATTGATAGTAGGAAGTTTCATTTTGTTAAATTCCATCATGGGGTGGTGGATAGTGTAACCCATGGAAATGATTATTCCTATATGGATGTGATCATGCGATGTTTTATCAGTTTGGATGACTGAGCCATGTGTTTGGCCAGTTTTCATGAAAATAAGTAGAGTGCTAGTCTAGAAGGAGGATTTTTCATATATATAGATATTTTATCGTAACCCTTAATAGGTTGGTTATTATGGAGGACACTAGCAGATGTAGATCACTAGAATGGGTCATCTAACCCATACGAGTCTACCATTTTTATCAACTATATGTACCAATTGGGGTGGTAGAAATGGAACTTATAGAAAAGACCATCCTTATCAGCAGAGAAACATATTTCCATGGGTGTTATAATGTGACCCAGTTTAGAATAATATGACAAATACATGTTATTCATCCCCCTATGGATGGTAGCGCGGTCAGATCATAGACTATTGAAGGTATGATTCTCATCGTGCCTTCTCTTTTTTGTGAATTATTTGATACATGATCCTCAATTATTTTATATATTCTCAGTTTTTAAATGGTTTGTTTCTGTAAATGATGTTTATGTGTAGATTTCTACTGATCAAAACACCTATTGGGGTGATATCGAAAGGTATCCATCA
Organism: Viscum album; assembly: GCA_963277665.1. Lineage (NCBI taxonomy): Eukaryota > Viridiplantae > Streptophyta > Magnoliopsida > Santalales > Viscaceae > Viscum > Viscum album. The sequence continues at coordinate 2,094,770,772 of OY728126.1, read as the reverse complement.
ATTTAAGGAGTGTGACCCAGAGGTTAGTGGGTATTGTATCCTTTGGGACTTGTACATGCTTGAGATGAATTTTTTTGGCATAATTATATGGATGGAATGGTTGGTTACATACCTGTTTCCCACTGATTGTTAGCATTAGAGAGTCAGTTTTACGTCTCATGAGGGGGTCACTTATGACCATCATTGGGAATAGTATATCTATGAAGGTCAAATTTTTCCAATTATATATATGTTTTCCAACTTCATAGCCTTGGTGGTAGGTCATATGCTTTATTATGGGGGAGTGGAGCAAGATGTCTTCTTTACTACTGTGTATCAGTTTTATGATGTTTTTTCTAATAATTTCCCAGCGATACCACCAAAGAGAGAGGTTAAGTACATGATTAAGTTGATATCTAGAGCTGAACAAGTTTATAATCCAGATTATCAAATGTCACCATAAGATCTTTAGTATTATAAGACTCAAATAAAGAAGGTAGATGATAAAGGGTTTTCCCATCTGAGTATGTAATATTTGGGTTCTCTTGTATTGTTTGATAATATGGATAATGTTAACATAAAATTATACGCTAATTTATATAAATTTGAATAGTTGATGGTATAGAATTGGTATATATATATATGTATCGATTTTATTTCTTACTAGCTAATTTGTTCATGTGTGTTCTTGAAAATATAACATAATTTGTGCCATTATCAATTAGGGGAGTCCTTATGATAGACCAAGGACTACATTGATAAGTAGTTATGGATTTTATTAGTTTTTTGTAATTTCATTCCGGTTTAAAAACTCACCAATTGAGTTTATATATTTGAGGGAAAAAATATTTCATCCATGTCTTGATCGTTTTTTAGTTTTTTTATTCGTAAAATCAAAGTGTACACTCTTACACATTTTGATCATGACAAACATCATTACAATGTCTTGAGTATGATGATAGAGCACCAATTTTTTACAAATTTATAAATGTGTCATTTAGGGATTGGCAAGGTATAATCTTTATCACACATCATCACCGATGAAGATGTGTCTGCGGATCCAGAGAAGGTAAAAGTAGTGGATTTGTAGGAATGTAGAAGAATTTTTTTTAAAATTTGAATCTCATTGGGTTTAGTGGATTACTAAAAATGGTTTATCAATGATTTTTATTTCGTTGAATTTATTCATTCATTCCTAACATAGATGGTTTTATTGTTTTAGTGGAATCAGGCATGTGAGTGTTACCCTTAGCAACTGAACATGCATTTGACAACATCCCTAATAAGGACATTACCCAAATCAGGTTAAGAGTATACCCTATTTTTTGATTCACATAGGATTACATATGTGTAAATAATGAAGAAGGGACATATAGTTAGGGATTATAGGTCACAATGGTTTATAAGTAATTAACAAAACTATACTACATGTTATCTCGAGTTGGCCAAAATGCATTATCCTTTTAAATATTGCTGGTATTATATTCCAGGTGAGAAGTTTTTTGTTCAAAATTATCATAAGAGTCGCGAATATATATTTTTACAATTTTGTTTGATAATTTGATATATGAAATAGTATTATTAATGCAATCATTTCACTTGGATCGAGTTTATATGATGGGGATGGGATGCAATATTGCAGATGAATAGATTCTGAATAAAAAACTCAAGAAGGTTAAAAATCTACTTCAGAGTTTAAGATGATGGATTTGTTTAATATGATTCATATATGTTCCTAGGAAGAGGATGAATTGATAAAAAATATCTTCATTTCTAATGATACCTCCCATTTGAACAACATTTATAAGATGAACTATTAGGAATCAAAAAATTTATATTTGAGAGATTGTTTTCGAGGTCGGGGACACCATCTGGTCTAGCCATTGATGAGGTTAAGTTAATTCATGTACATTGATGTGTTGTTTTTCCTCCTTGAATGTTAGAAATGATGATGTTTATATTTCATCCCTCAATTAGGGAGTCACACACTAGTTTAAACAATATATACCATGTTCTTCAGATAGAATATTTGTGGCAAGGAATAAAAATTGAAATTGTAGTTTTCATGAGAAGATGAAAAACATTAAAGTGGGTGATGTTTTAACAACTACTAACCACATTAATTTTAATGAAATTACACATTTTAGGAATAGTAGTGCCATGATATTACCATAAATTTCATTGTGTTAAGAAGGATTCCTTATAATATTGTTGCGTTATGGGTGATTGTGGATCTATTAAAAATGGTAACATAGTTTTTTTTGGATTCAGGTGACATTCACTAATTAACAAATTAGAGACCTATATGTTTGGGAAATTATATTTTTTGATGGGTTTTCATAGACTATAGTCTCATATCATGACCCTCGTTACACTTCATTCTCCTATAAAGGGTTATGAAGATGCTACGTACTTATGTTCTTTAGATTATAGGTTTTCACCCATTGATATATGGTAATCCTAGTGTACTATCCATGTAGTAGAAAAAATACATAGGAAATGTTTCATATAATTTGGTGGATATTGGGGGGATCAGATAGTACTTCTTTATTTTTTCCAATAATAACATTTATCATGTTACTATTGATATGGTACCATATGTTGTTCTCTATGTTAGACTATGTAGATCAAGTCTTTCATAGATGGAAATGGGAGAATCATAATTTTATGGACAATGTCTCATGTAGGAGATTTCAAAGAAGGTTCTATTAATTCAAAATCATATGGATACATCACAAAGTATAAAAAATTCATATGATGATCAATGTCACAGACCACTTGATTTCACAGTGGATGAACATGCATTCCACCATGTGTCACCAAGGTTGGTACACTGTAAAATTAAAAAAATGGGAAATTTGGTACCCAGGTATGTGGGGACATTTGAGATTGTTTAGAGGAAGGTCTAGTGATGTAGCGAATGTATCTTCCATACTATTATTGTGTTATGAATGATGTTTTCATGTGCCATAGAATTATTAGTATCTCCCATAACCATATCAGGTGTCATATGATAATTATTTTGATCTTAGGGATGACACATCCATTTGGGAGTATCAGGTCCACATTTCAAATCATTGTGATAAGTCTCTTTTGGGATATATTGTTCCATTTTTTTGAGTATTGTATATTCAGGGAAAACATTAGGAAGAAACATGGTATAGGGAGATGTATTTAAACACTTTGTGGACAAATATTTTTACAGTGGTGTCTTAGTGATTCGTGGGGTTCCGGATCGAGGATGAGATGTTGTGAGGCATGGAGGATAAAAGATCCCAACCATCATATGAGTTACATTTCATTTAAAATTTTTTTGAATATTTTTTTTTGGTTAGTGAAATTCATCATGATTTTGTGAGGGTATTAGGGTGTCCAATTGATTCAGGACATGAAAAATTTGGAAGAGTGTCTATCTAGTGCATGGTGTATGATTGGTTCATGGTTGACACATGGTTAGCATGAGATGTGCGCTATGTCCCAAAAGACAATGTCTCCTAGACCCCTATGATAGATATGGGTGCACTGACACTACATGGTTGGTCAAACCATGTGGGTGCCCCATCAAAACTATACAGCCTATCCCCCTTTTTGATATAGGGTTCTGTCACACTTCACACATGGTTTGACTAAATATATATCCAAAACCGTGAACCTTTTGAAATTAGTGTATTTTATCATTTTCCACATATATATTTTAGAGTTCATAGAAAAATTCTTCCTCATTTCATCCCATATAAACCCATGGTGTGAACCCATTCCAACCAGGCCTTCCACGGGTTATCCTCCGTTGATCCTCAATTATTTTAATCACTTTATGTGAATCAAATCTATGTGGAATTATTAAATTGGGTATTGATATTTTTTGTTCTTTTATTAAAGGTCGTGTTTATGTGATTCATTCTATACGATCATACATTAGGTGTTCTACATGTTATATCCCACAGTGTCGATGTGTTTTCATGTTCATGTTTCTGTGATTTTGTGAAATTGTTCTACACATTATATTACTTGATTTGAAATGATAAATTTGATGTCTAAATGTAATTTTGATCCATTAAAAAAACTCCTTGGATCAATAAATAAATTGTATACATGGATTAACAAAACAAATATATTATCAAACTCCATTGAATATGTAAATAGATATGAAAAAAGATGAATTGAATTGTTTATATGATTAAAACAATTATAATTGTGTTTATAATGAGAAAAGAAAATAAATTGGTTGGGAGGTACCTAGGGGGAAAGTGATAAATGGTTAAATGGGGTCACCCTTGTTATAATATTGATTGAAAGTTTGATTTAATGGTTGTGGATATAAATAAATGGAAATATGGGAATGATGTGAAATTGAATAAATATTTTGAAAACAATGAACCCTGAGATTGTTGATAAAATTAAAATGTGCACTCTTTGTATTATCGTTTGATTAGAGGTCACTACTGCTGACCATATGATATATAACTAATTGTTGGATTTAATGTTGAACCGATGATCCTATCCATTGGAAGATATAAACTGATTCTCTCAGCACTCTAACCCATCGTAGTGTCAAATGATGTATTAATGCTCTTAAGTATATGGGTATGTGCATGGTATGTCATATCATAGTTCAGGATGGTCATAAATAAAATTCATAATCGTGAATTGAATGATGGGATTGATTATCCTTTTATGTTGACATAATACTCCTATGGAATGTAGTTTTGATGATTGACATTAGATGAAACAGGTTTGATGGGTATGGGATTCACATGAAAAAAATACCAAATGTGATTAATTTAAATAATGTTAAATAAATAAATTTTGGTTTTTCTTATGCTCCCCAATTAATTATTGTACTTCTTTATATGATTTTAACAGGATAGATATTTCTTTAGACACTATTAGTGGTGTCCAAAATGGTTCTACTCGCACCCTACTCAGGCTACCATTGGGTACATGAAAAAACATCATCGATTTAATTTAGGATAAAGGGAAAGGCCATATAATAGATTGATGATATGAGAGTTAGGATGTTTCATGGATGATGGAATCCATCATGGAGCTCAGTCATGTTTTTAGAATTGTCATTAGTGTATTATATTTGTTTTCTTTTTTCCACTATACACTATCTGAACATGAAATGTTGTCAATTATGACTATTTAGTACTTCCTCGTTTTTTAAATGTGGCATGTTATATTTTGGTATTCATTATTATTTAATTTCATTATTTATCTTAATTTCCACTATTTTTTTTCTTCACTAAATATGGTATAGTTTCCCCAAATTTTTCATTAGACCCTCACTACTAGCCAGAAGCCTCATGCATATGATACGGTTATCTTGAGGATATGTGGAATGCATCCTCATGGTGCCTAGTAAGTTACACCGGAGATGGGATGTTACATTTGATAGCACTTTAAGTGAACATAATTTAAATATAAACACTAAAAATATCAATATGAAATATTGGTCACATATAAACTATATTGAACTATGATAAACATATATTTATTTGACAAAATATATATAATCTAAACATTCTATATCAGAAAATAATATCACAACACCAATAATTTAATGATTGTTTCCATTTATTACTATTAATTTGAGAAATATATACTAAAATACTTTTGAAAATTTGTCTATAATTAACCCAAAATAGACTCCCTTATTATATTCTTATAAGTTATACTCATCTTCATAATTTAGAGAAAGAAAACATGAGAAAGGGGGGATATGAAGCCCCAAGAAAGGGAAAAATTATAAACATGTCATCCTTAGTTAAGTAATAAGAATATAAGAAAAAATGTTCATGAAGAAAATATAATTTAAAAAATATCTTAGAATAATATGAGTTGTCTATATGTCAATATTGAAGGAAATGCAATCTAAAATAAAAAAACACAATGTATTATAAGTGATTATGTAATAATTAGATAATTAATATAACAAATATATTATAATAAAAAATATAGGGCTTGGAAATGTACCTTTCCATTGAATTCAAACATAAAAAACATTGGAACAAACATAAGAATAGGGTATCATCACCTCAGTGAATCAATAATCTTACTTACGCAATCAAAAGTCATTACACTGTCATGTACATAGCAAGAAATGTTAATTTCAAAGGCATATATAAGTCTCATTGTGTAAATAATACTACCTAATGATTTAATGGGTGATATATGATCTCAACCATCCATGATCCATTCATATTTTTCCACTGAAAAATAATCAATCCTCACATAATAGAGAAACCATGAAATGGAAAATGGGTTTTGTAATATGTTCATATATTTTTCCTAAAATTTACATTAATATTGTAAATATTTCATACACAAAATTCATCCACCCAAAAAAATTTCATAAGAAAAAATTGAGTAAAAATAATGAAAATTATTTTACATGGAAATGTAGCCTTATATAGATGATGGGGAAATTGGTAATGGAATTTAAAAAATTATTTAATGGGTTTTTAAATTTATTTTAAAAGAAGACATTACGGATCAAAATAATAATTCATTTTTAAGAAGTAAAAGTGATTATTTTGGTAAATATTTTGTTTAAAATGAATAATCAATAATAGAACATTCAAATATATAATGGTTACATAAATTAATTTCGAGTGGAAGAAAAAAAATTGTTTTAAAGTATGGCTGACCTCGTTAATAATTTGAAATATCTTTCTAAAATACCCTCATCATATAATGTGATCATATAACAACCCTTTTGTTATTATTAATGGAAAATATGATGTTTAAATGATTGAATACATATTTTGACTTAAAAATGACAATCTAAAATATATTTGGAAATGATGAACATGGAAAATGGAGGAAAACTCTCTATAATATAATGAATATTTTTTATGGTGTTAATCTTTAATGAGAATGAAATGAATCATGTAAGTATATTTTAGTTGAAAACATCCTATTACCCATAGATAAAAAAATTATATTTCATATGACATATGAAATATAATAATTTATAAAAATGATAATAATTATTCTAGTGGAATAATATTCTTCATCTCAATGAAAGGAATTTTGAGTTAATAGAATCCATTACATATATCATAATTCATGATAAAATTCACATTTTTAGGGGATTTCATATAGTCTAATTGTAAATCTGTAGTTAATAAAGATAAAATGTTTTATAATATCATCAATAAACTTTATTAACCCAACTTATAAGAAAACATTTCCAAAATAAAAATAGAAGCTCCTTGAACATGAATTGAGTTAGAAAAAACCCATATTTTGTTATTATATTTGGAATTTAAAACCCATGAATGGTACAACATGAGGAGGAATTGTAATTAAATTATATTTCCGGAGAAATTATGATAATATTATTCCATGTCTAGTATATAAACAATAAAAAGTAATCAAGGGGTGAATACATGTTATATCGTTAAGAATAAAAAATCCAGATTCAAGAATAATTCAGGTGACTTCTGATTCATTATATGTTTGTTCCTAATGTATTGAATAATAAAATTATTCTCATTAATTAAATTATAAATAAAATATTCATCTAAAATTTATTTTATATGATTTTTATCATATTTTTATCATTTAATAATTATGTTTTTCTTATGTTGGTCTGTTGAGGTTATTTTGTGAATTTCAGTAAAACATCCTCTGTATATTTGTTGCCATAAATATTATAATAAATTATTTTAATGATCTATAAGAATTTATAGATCTCTTTATTTTTCATTTCATAAATAAAATAAATATAAATTACCATAAATTTTTTAAAATGGGATCAAATTAGGAATGGTTCTCTAATATGTTCATTAAAAGCTATTAAGCATTCTGAGATCTTTTATTTTTAATATCACCTATAGAATATATAATATTATATTTAAAAAATAAAATTTTTATGATAAATATAAATTTTATACAATGAATAAGTCATAAATTTCATCTTTGTTATGTGATTATGACATAAATATGTTATTCGGTGGAGGCGATAATCTATATGTACATATGAATGATGCTTTTATATTTCATAGAACAAGATGAAAAATGAAAATAAATTAATTAATAAATTAATAATATAAATTTTGATAAGAAATTATTATTATTTATTAAATAATACATTTATACTAGCCATGTAAATAGGTTTACAAAAATAGAACACATCATTTAAGGAGGTGGTTGTCCAATCGTATGTGTGGCGACGTCATTCTATTTTAAAAGGAGTTATTGGAATATAAAAATATATATTATAATTATGTAAAAAAATTATTACATTAATAATATCAATTATATCCTACTTTCAAAGATAAATATTATTTTAGTAGGTAGAATGAGAAAATAATTAACTGATAGTGGTTGAGAACATTATGTCTCCCTTATGATGTCCTCCATTGTGTAACATCTCAATGCTCCCTAGTTTGGTATTTTGGAAAGAAAATGGATTCTAGTATGGGGGGTAGATGTTTTACAAGAGACTAGGTAATATTTTTGTTCAATATAAATATTATTATATGGTTTAGAAATATTTTGGATGTGAACCCCTTTTATAAGTGAAGAAAATTCTATTTTTATATACCCTTTACTTAGTTGGAGATGGCATGACACTATTTAATATTAAATGGATCCATAGTGACAAATAATATATTTTTTTACTAATTTATGTTTTATCAATCCTCTAAAATTAATTCGCGTATTATGGAAACATTTTTCATGTCTTCTACAAGTATATTTTTATATTTTTCATTTTAGTTTGTATCTTAGTAACTTGTTTTTACATAAGAAATTTATATTATATTAAAAATATAAGGTGTCCAATATTATCAAATTTATAATTTATTAACAAAAACATATTCCCAAATATAATATAATTCAATTTCTAAATGTATTGAAAACTAACATTAAAATTAAAAAATTCAATACAAAGAATTGTTTTAAAAAAATATGTTTTGTTATCATTATGTTTTCTTAATATTATAAAAAATTAATTTCCAATTAAAAGAGTGATTATATATATGTATTCATCTGAAAAATAATATAATTTTCATAATATAAAATAGATAAATTAAATTTATTAGTGAAAATTAACACAACATGAATAAATCAACTCTTAAAAAATAATACATTCAACATTATCATGTTCATAAACTTAATTCATAGAAATAAAAATTAAATTAATAGAATAGAAATTGATATTATTAAATAAGATGAATATTATGATTTAAAATATAAAATAGCTTTAGTAATATTGAATTTCTTAATGAAAACCAATTTTTAATAACGGTGAATCAAACAGTTTTTAGAGTAGAATATTTCTTATGTTTCCAAAACATTAATCAAGAGTTTTTTAAATTCAACATAGAAATTTTGAATTATTTATTATAATTTATAAATAAATATTCGAATTAAAATAGAGTGTCATGGACCATTAACTCAATCATAAATTATGAAAATGTTATAAAAGTGATGATATTATCAAAATTGGTATTTATCAATATTCACTAAAAAATATAATATTTTTGTAAAATATAAAATATTCACCCTAAAATATTATTTTAATTTCGAATAAAAAAATTTAAATTAATTTAATTTTAATTCAAAATCTATTAATTTTGAATTTATATTTTATATTAAAAAACAATAAAATAAGAAACAATTCTTTTTATTGTTATCTTCTGTTTAAAATAGTAGGTTTTCTTTATACTATTTTGTAGAAATTTTTAGTTGACTATAATCTGTTTATTTGATATATTTTTTTTCATCCATAAATTTTATTAATAATATTCTTCTAATATGTTGTTTTTATTTTTATATCCCTATTTATTGTTAAATAATATATCTATATAAAATTTATTTAATGATAAATAATCTTTAAAATATCAAGGTGTTACATTCTCCCTCTTTAATTACATTGTGTCCATATGATATTAATTATTACTTACTAACAAATTTACCTAAGGGCATTTAATAGATAATCTTGATACAAGATATATATAATAATTTCATATGAACATGATATCTTATGGATGACTATGTAATATATTATATACACAAAATCGGCATATGTTATGATAATCAACAATTTATTCCAAATATGCCACTATTGATAGGTCTTAGGAGTTTCTAGAGATATGCCATCATAAGACTCAATTATAATATTATGTTTATTATCAAATATTAAAATGATATCAATAAAATAATATTATATAATTATTTGAATATTGAAAATCAATCATATTTCATATTCATTAATGACACATTCATTTCAACCTGTGATATTTAACTGGATAAATTGATATCTCGTTCAGTTTAACCTCTGTTTTCCATGGTCATATCCTTATTTTTAGAACATTTAGTGGTAAATACTACATCCTCATATTTAATATAAATTCTTCTTAATGGTTCTTAATGGGTATTTGAATCACTTAATCATATGCACCATGAATTTGTAGCTAGTTGTGTATCCTTGGGTTCACTCATCATGTACCGAGTGAGGATTTCGTTGATAACCAACAAGACTATTTTAGGGTTTTTACACCTGGGTACATCTATTCCATAGTTATATCAAATTTCTTGTATCCAGATGAAAATAAAATTAATAAGAAACTACAAAATTTCATAATTCCAAAACATATGGATATTCTCAAACAATTTGATTAATTTTTTTGGGTTTTCAATAATTTTATCTCATTATATTCCTCATAATATATATAATAATCCTAAAGAACAAATATAACCTTCTCTGATACCAACTATAATGAAGAAATCTAATCATTTCCATTTTTCATCATTTACAAAATTTTTACCTTACTACTCTTAAAAAATTATCACACTTCTAGGAATGGATGAATTTTTTTTGAGGACTAGCTTTATGAGAATCATATATAACAATAACTATGAACATTTATCAATAATTAAGCCAAACTATACTCCCTTATATACTTTTCATAATCTATATCCGTGCTCATAAACTATGGACTAGAAATATGAGAAATAAGAGAATTAAAATTATTAAAATGGGGAAAAATATAATACATTAATCAATAGTTAAATCAAAGGAATGAGAGAAATCATGATCATGGGAGATATATATTTTTAAAAATAATAATGCAAAATAATTCTAATGTTTTTGTTGGTTCCCCATAAAATTTAATCTTTATTCTTTATATTACTACTAAATTAATTATTTGAATATTCATTGACATTTTAACAAATCATGATTATTCCTCGATGCATCATAGAATGTGATATTTTCCTAGGATACCATTCAAATAAAATGTAATTTTTAGATCCCAACAATAATTATACAATTCAAACTATATAATAGTATAAATTAATCTTATGTTCTATGGTTAAATGACACATCAGAAGGGAAACTTTTTATATAGGTCTTCATAGGTAAGAATATTATATGACATTTAGGTAACATCTTTTTGTTTATGAACATGGTAATCCCCGTGAAGAGAGGTTATAATAACATACCTACTAAAAAGAATTTGATATGTTTCGTGTATCAGTGGATATTATTATTTTGAGATGGGTGTAATAATCCTTTAACTCTATGATTAATATTAATTTATATCAAAATGCACATACATACTTGTATTACGTAATTCAAGATGATTATCTTTAATAGATAAGTATGATATTTTTTGTCCCTTTGAGATTAAATTTCATTACGGAATAATGTGATAGAAGAATTATTCCTCCATATGGAATTGAATATCTTAGGCACTATGATGAAGTTTGAATACTTGATGCATACAGGGATAGGGAATTAAATTTTAACGAGTTCATTTTCAAAAAATAAAGACAAATATTTATGAATATAGTTATATGACATAAGATATAAAACCTAATTGATGTGAAATATGAAGATTAATAGATCATAATACATGAAAATCAATAATACAAGGTTGAATATCCATGTCACATTAAGACTTTTTTATATAGGTTCCTTCACATTTGGTTAAATTTTATCATTGTAATTTATGTGTGTTATCCTAATGCCACTAAGAAAGAGATATAGATGGTCATACACTTTGTGTATCTATGAATCTATGTTAAATTCAACATGAGAATAATAATTTTATTAGAAGAAGATTCTCAGTTCTAAGGAATATTATTTAATAGTGTTTATTGGTTTATCTTGAGATTTTATTTCTCAGTGAATAACTTAGTGAAATTTATATATTTATATAAATATTCCTTATACCATGACTAGTAAATAATAATGTGTGTGTCCAATCATGGTAATGATTTAGTGTGAAAGAAAATTTATTTAAATAAATATTTTGTATTCTTGGAAAAACAATATTTCTACTTTCTATATGTTACATGCATGTAATGTAAATAATAATAATATAATAATTTTGAGAACGAGTACTATATGGATTAAGGGAATAACAATTGGTTTTGTTAAAACAAAATTCGAATCCTATATATATATATATTCCTCACTATATAATCCCCTAAAATTTATATTTCAATTCGAAAAGATAATTTTTTTAAAACATTTTCTTAACCAGAGAATTATTATAGAACATATATATTCTCATGAATCCACCACATTATATGATCATTCTTTATTATCTTCCTGCATCCCTAGAAATGTGAGAGCTATTAAAATCTGACAAGCCTTTTGAGATTAAAAAGGGTGATCAAGAATTAATAATGCAAGTTTTAGAGACGCCATCAATAGAACATGGAGAACCCTATGATGATTTTTTGATACTCTTTGTAAATATGTCTACCACTAATACGGAAAATCATCCCTTGATTCATTAATCAATGTGATTGTTCGATAATAAGGGTCATTTTTATTGATAAATGAATAAAGAATTATAATAAAATTAAATTACATACCTTTGTAAATCACATATAAGTTATATAGGATATCATATATTCTTATATTCCAAGAATTCTTATACATCTAATTTTGTTGAAAATTTGGAAGAATTTTATGTAATATTTTGTTTGTAAAAACCAACACACATCTACTTTTCCATGCAACTTACATGTGTTATCAAATGGGTTGTATGGCTAATTTATAACTATTTACATTTATGATTTTTTTCATTCATTTTATGTTTGAAACATTACTAGTTTATTCATAATTAAGTTAGATTATAATTTTTTCTGAATTTTCAACATTAATTAACCAAGAATATTTTTAAATATAAATGAATAATTTGTCAAGGTAATTCATTAGGAGGTGTCACAGTTTAGTGTAGTTAACATTGACTACACATTATGTATTCAAGTTCACTAAATCTAGATGTGATTGAGGACACACATCCCACCATCCATAGTAAATACCCATTGTATTTATTAAATTTCATGTGACTTTTATCCAAAACGTAATGTTGGTTTTCAGAATACATGGTATGTAGATGGTGTACTCCTCATGTAGTATATGAATTTTTTGATGCATAAATTGCAAGACTTCCATGTTAAAATATATTTCATGTATTTATTAAAAAAACATGAGGCTAAAGTTACGAAACACTATAATTAATAAATAAAAATTTAATTTTAAAATTACTATGCATTGTTCATGTAATTAATAAACACTTGGTTTATCAGATATAGATTATGTGTTGGTTATTTAATTAATTCATATGCACTATAACACACAAAATTTGTAATTAAATAAAATTACATGTAATATTAATATGAATCACCATATTCAATTTAGTTATTTTTTAATTTAGTAAATATCACACTGTGAAATTAATTTTCACATTGTGTAATAAATTTACAGCTAGCATAATTAATTTAGATGTGATTTAATTAATTAATTCTCACAAATTGTAATTAATTTACCTTTGGTGTAATTAATTCACATGCATTGTAATTAATTAACATCAATTATATTAGTAATTCCCAAGAAATCTGTTTTTTCACATGTAGTGTAATTAATTTTTTTATTTTTTTATATTAGTAATCAATGTATTGAAACATTCTACACTTTTTGTAGAATTTTTTTAAATAATATTACATTTAAAAGTAAATTTGAGTTAGTTAAATTAATAAATTTATTCCTCCATGTTCACATCATGTACTTATTACAACTATACCTACATCCACGATTTTTATGAGGAAATATATGATTATGTATTAGTTAATTAATTCAGTTAATTTAATTTTTCAGCCATTATTTATATTAATAAACATTTTATTTGAATGGAATTCAAGTTATTGTAACAAAATATATTCATTTCATGTGTGGATTATCATGAGAATTAACTAACCAATGTTTGAATTATTAAATTTAATTTAATATAATTACATGGGTGTGTGATTATTTATTATTAAACTATGTTGGAATCCACATCATCGCCTCCTCTATTATTAAGGGGCATGCATACATGTGGTTTCATTTATTTAAACCCCAAAACCTATCCTTGGGTAACCCTTGTGTATTATTAGAGACATAGAATTTAATGAATAGTGATAGCAGAACAATGGAGGATCTTCTTGGCCGAGTTGAGTGGAATCCATACAAGGTGAAAAATTGGTATTTATGAGGAATGTTGTAACCTACACCAGGACATGTTCAATGATTTTTACAACTGGGTCAAAGTTTGTTTTTCGCCTACTAAATAAAAAAACTACCAGACAATACCCCTAATAATACCACATTATTTATGTATTTAAATATGTCTCATGGTTTGGTAATTATTTTGAATGCATAATTATCACATTAAATAAAAAAATTAACAATATTGAAATATAAAATCATATAAATAGAATAATTCGTAATGTTTTATTCAGATATTGATATTCACTTATTTAATATCCACATAATATTAATAATCATGTAGTATGATAAAATATTCTATAATTTATGCATAATAAAAAAATAACACTACTAATTTATTGGTGTTTTATATCATACGGTTAAGTAGTTTAAAATAGAACCAATAGTTTCATAGTGATTTTCCATACCTCATGGGGTGGTTTAAACTGAAAAGGTTCTCAAAGAAAATTTTTAAATTAAAATAACCACATTTTATCAGTTTTACTAGCCCTAACTAGTATTTATAAAAATATCGGTGCATTTTTAGAGGAAATTAAAGTCTATGATTTCAGTATTGAATAGTCCAGTAAACTAATCAAGGAGATTAATGTCATTAGTTTACAAATACCCACCATCCTATATTCCACTATGTAGCTTGACCATCCCTCATAGGTGTTATGATAAGGTAAATATGGCTCATTTACACTAGATTTTTGATGTGAAAAGATAATATAAATTTTATGATATTGACAATGGGAACCTAGTGAAATAGTCTGAGTCTATGAAATTAATTTATCCATTAAAATTTTATATCATGTGAAATATTAAATATTTTTAGTATTCACTATGTAAAATTGAAATGAAAATATATTTAATGATATCCCTGTGATCCATACAAGATAAGGATTACCTTGTCACATTAATGAATTCCCAGGAATGGTATATGTTTTTTCCAATTATACTACGTTGGGAAAAGAAATTATACAAACAGAATCCCCATTTCCAAATGCTATTGATAATGATGTCAGATAGTAAGAAAATGATCTCTTTTCTATTCACTTGGGTGATTCAGTTGATGTAAAATGAAAACTTTTAATTATATATTATATTTAGTAATACTACATTCTTTGGAAACTAGATTCAAATCATATGTATTACTTATCTTCATCAGTGAAATGAGAGACAATATATATTTTTGATCTTGAATGCATTATTTGAAATCAATCATAGAGAGTCATCACCAAATAAGACTAATGTTGTCACAAGAATTTAATACACAGAGAAGTATGGAATACTAATATTTATATTACTATATGAGGTTTATAAATATATCATGTTATCCTCACTAACTTAGAGGTTATCTAGTTTCATTGATAATTATAATATATGCACCAATGAGTAGTCACTCATGGATATCCTCAATCTAATTTTCCTATTTGATAATAATAGAATGCTTAAAAACCCTTGGTAATTAAGTTGAATTAGAATAAGTGCACGGAAATGAAACATAAGGCTCACTCGAAGTCTAAATCTCATAAGGAACTATCTTCCAAGATGAAAAAGTTTCAATAGTAAGAAAAAAGATGAAAATGATATATTTATTTTACATGGTAGGAAATGAATTTGCAAGTAAGACTGTAATGAACTAATTATGATTCAATTATATTCATATAGATTAGTAATATTAAAAGATATTATTTTTCAAGTCATCGGTTTAATATGTAAAAATATGTTAAACATCTGTATTAAATATAGAAACAATATAAAAATTATATTATGAAATATGAATTATCTTATAACTTGTTAAAATAATTTTTTTATTTAAAAAGTTTCATCTATACAATATCAGTCTATAAATAATGGATTGATTTTTGTTCTTTTTTACTGTTACCAAACAATTATCTAATTTATTATTTACACGTAAGTCAATGAAATTTTATTTGTGAAATTATTCTTATGTATGTATAACATACATAAATTCTATCTCACTAAAATATTGAATCATATATATAAATGAAAGTGGGTGATATTTATAATATAAAATAGTCTTAACTATTGGGGGAAGTTTATATTTTTATTTAGTGTAATTTACTAATATAATAATAATAATTTTTATTGTTTAATGATAAAAACACATTGTATATTAACTTGCTTACATAGTGGGAAATTAAACCGTTAAAAATAATGGTATTCTGTAAATCATCTAGAAAAAGTGTATAAATTAATCAATCCATTAAAAAGATTTTAAGAATGTTAATAAATTTAACTAAAGATATTCCATTTAGGATACCTGATGAATATTAATATACATGGAAAAATATAAATGACTATATGTTTCTCTCTTGACCGAGAGAATAGAGAAACTTTTCCACAGTGACATATTTGTGTATATCTTTAACCACATTTTTCATTAGACATTTAAATTTTTTAGTTGTCATAACTGAAATTACCTTAGACATGATGGTGGTACATAGTGGAAGAATTAATATTCATAAATATATTACAAATATTCTATAAATTCATCATGAATTTTTTTAAATATTAAATAATCATATATTTAACAACATTATTAATGGGTTTTGTGTAATGACTCAAAATGATGTATATCAATTAATATCATAACAAAAATTTATTTCATATGAATAATTTGTTAAGTTATACATGGATTTAAATATACCCCACATGATACCAAATGTTCATCATAGTTAAATATCATATATTTACATTGGATATTAACATCCCTAAAAATAAATGTTTAAATCATACATACATTTTTCTATGATGTAAGAAAAATATTTTTATATATTTGGATAATGATATATTTTAATGGATACTAGAATTATATGTACATAGGTTGTTATATGAAAAATATACTTCCCAATTTCCAGTTGCATGAATTGTTCCATTAACCTATATTACATATGAATGATAAACCCATTAATATTGAATTATATTTGCGATGTTCAGTGAATTTTATACTCAGAGAATAATGTTTCCTATATGAAGAAATAAGTTGTAACAATATAATATTTTTTTGGAATTCAAAATTGGATTACAATGAAAAAAATACACATTCAAATATGGTGGTTGATGTAAATCTATTATTGATAATAAAAAAGAAACTATACATTAATTGAAATTATTTGTATAAATAATGATCTATTTGTTAGAACAAGTCAACATGGCACAATTACATTTCAATTATACTTTTAAATGTTCATGATAATTTTATTGGGTATCTTTTAATATATTTTATTTATTTTATGGAAATCATAAAGATAATTTCTATATGGGTTGACTAAAATGATAGTTGACTTTAGAGGATTAGAATAAGGAATTTATGTTGTCGTGATCTATTTTTAGGTTGTTTGAAGAATAACTGTAATATTGTACTCATTTAGAAATTTTTTTTTCCATTTTTTAAATGGATACTAGGATTCAAATATATTTAATGAATATATGTTTATAACATATAAAAAAGTGATTTTTATTCTTAAGTATAATTAATTATATTGTAAATTTAACCAATAATTACTTACGTGAAATACAATATTCTAAGAAACATGATATAATATTATATGTAACAGTGGTTGGTAAATAAAGTTAAATTATATATGTTATAATTTTACTAGGAATATAGAATATAAAAATTAACTAAAACTATTTATACTATCCCATGGTATTTGTGATCTATAAACTACATATACCTGAAAGTAATTTAGAAGTAAATTTCACATTAAATGTAGTGTAACAATATTTTATTTTTATTATATTTGAAGAGAAGAAGATAAATATAAAATTATATTAGTTTAGGTGCACATTCAAGTGGTGAAAAACAATTCAAGGTGCTGGAGAAATAAAAAATAGATGTGTTCCATGTAGATGGTGAAATGAGAATACTAGTTTTGAGGGGATATAAAAGTAGTATTCATTTAGATCAATAATGATAAAGAATCATAATAATTTAATGTAATATTTAATTGAGTCATATTATATCCAATAGTATAAATATATATATACAACTAGTACATTATGACTTTAAATGCAGCTTATAAATAATATAGAAATGACTTATCCAAATCATGGTCATTTCAATTTTATTGGGTTTTATTGTTAGATTTAACCATTTATTGTTGTGTTTATTTAGATATAAGGATTTGGATAGGGAAAATATTTGTGGATAAATGGAGATATTATCACTTGATGTATTTTATCATATGGTTGAGGTTGTGGCAAGAACACTATCCCCATGGAATTATCATTACTTCATAAGGTAGAAGAAATTATTTTCTAGGACCAGCACCCGATTCATTTACTCAATTGAAGAATTTTTACCATGTGCCGAAAATATGAGGTATAATAGTTTTTTATAGTGTAATTTGAAGTCCATTGGAGTTATTTCCCTTGATGAAAACATATTTTCAGTTTTTATTACTTTCATATTCAATTGTTATATATTAATTATTTGTTTATCAGTCCCTAAACATTCCTCTGTGTCAAAACTAATCTGACAAATTCCTAGAATACTGATCACATAAAAAATACATTGTAGTTCATTGATAAGAGGAGATATTTTCAATTTTGTGATATAATTTATTTAACCTATTTTATATGTCAGGATGGTATCATCCAAAGAGACACATATGTTTAAGGGATATAGTAGTAGGAGGCTCAAGAAAATTGGCACATTGTTTCATTGTGTTCACCCAAAGTAATAACCACAAATAGTTATTATTAGAATGTACCTCCTATTATGAATTACTCATGTTTCATGTGACATTTTATTTTCATATATGTTTATGGGTGCAATTATTCTTGGACTCTAATATTAATTTTAAATAATTTTCATGACTCACATACATAGATATTTTTTTTAAACAATTATTATTATTTTTTAGGCTGAAGTTGAATACAATGGGTGAATCGTGAATGGATTTTCATTATTGAATAATGTGAGAGTGGATATGTACCTTCTATTGGGATTGAATATATTATGATTTTGGTAGAGTTCAAAAAAATGATAATTCCATGGCCATGGAAACACATATCATCATGTTCATATCTTGAAATTCAGTGATTGAGAGTCTCCCATTTTGGTTTATAACACGTGATATGCAACCAAAATGACATAATATATCATGAAAAATGTATTCTATTACATATAAATAACTAATAAGATATTTAAAGTCATTATGAACATAAATTATTTATATATATTTATCTTCACTTGTTTCTTGAAGTGAACATTTTTCTTTAGGAGTCTTATCGGAATGATACTATAAAATGGCCCTTGTGGGCAACACATTGAGTCTACCCATGGGACACTGTTAAATTCTATATTGTTTTAACAAATAAATTATTATACTATTATTATGTCAAGGAATAATATTTAATTATTTTATTGGATGACTGGAATTATTTTTTTATCTATTTATAACATAATTAAATTTATTTATTTTTTTATATATTCAGTATGTAATGACCAGTAAACAATTAAAAGGGTGATTATATATAGTAATGGTCTGGTGAGATGAAACCTTTATAATAATAAATATAAATATATTTTTTAATTTTTTAATTTATTCTCTGTGTTAGGATAATTTCAAGATAATAATAATGTTATAACAATTTTATAGAAATAGGTTACAAATGGTATTATGATAATATAAAATGTTATTTTTGAAAATAATATTCAAATCTTATCTCTATAAATTCCTGACTATTGAATTATCAAAAAGTTAATTTTACATTTGAAAAGTAAAATGTTGTGTAAAAAATTGGATCACCTAGAAATTCTCTAAAACCATATATATTGTTAAGAATTCTCTGTGTTACACGATCATTGTGAATCCTTCACCTCCCTCTCTAAATTTGAGAGAGATAAGAGAATCTAAAAGTCCTCACTATGATTTTAAGGATAGACAAATAATTAATTATTAATGGAATTTGAATATCCAAACATGCATTAGGATAACCCTACTATGATCATTGGATATTCTCAGTACACTTATAGATCACCACTCGAGGGAATCTAATGTGGATTCCCCAATATCAGAAATGCTTCGACCAGAAGATCAAATCACATTTAGAATTGATGAAATAATTTCTAGATGTGTTACTTCATTAACTACATTAATTAATTATAAATTATATGTTATATCATGTCTTTTTAGATTCTATTTATTCATTTTCATCTTGTTCCTATGATATATCTGAAAATATTTATGGGAAATATTTTTTTTCACCACCCAAGACACTCCCTCCTTCACTACACCCTAAAATCACATAATCCCTACCTTACTAAAACATCAAGATGTTATCCTACCCTTAGTTTTATATTTATATTTTTTCTATAATTCCATCACAACTTAATTAATAAAATAATTGTACTAGTTATACAAAATAACAAAACCCTTCTCCCATATCCACTATAAAGGCCAATGATAAACATATATTATTACACCATTTAATTAGTTTAATATATAATTCATGAAAAAATATTCAAACAATCCCATTGATAGAAGGATTACTGTATTTTAAGACTAGATACGTGAAAAAATTATATTATAATACTTGTGAAAATTTCTTGATAATTGATCTATTGTAGACTCCCTCCTTGGATTCATAGATTTTATACACATCCACATATCCTATTAATTGGAAATATGTGAAGTGGGGATCCCAATATTTCTGTAATGAAAAAACATATATAAATTCCAATAAGGGATTGATATTAAGATTATTAAAAAACATGTCCATGGAAAAAAATATTTATAAAAAGATATTTTTCCAAACTGTATGAAATATATTCAATATTGATATCAGGGAATTCAGAGGTTATTATTATAGATGGTAAATTTATAACCATTTCATGTGATAAGTAATCTATAGAAATTATTATATCAAGAGTGGATTTAGAAGTGCCAATACTTTTATGGTAACAAGAGACGTGTGTACATATAAATGTTTATACATTAAATCATAATCAATGTACATAATTGAGTTGAGTATAGGGAACCCACTCATAACACTCCCATCTAGAGTAGATATTATTGTTAGAAATTTAAATCCCACTATATATTAACATTAATTCAACTATATATGTAAAATCTATTATTGGATGGAATTTATAAAATATATGTTGCATCCTATGGTGAAACCATGGATACTTGGAAATCACCACTACAATTGTATTATCATATTTTAATATATTAGGGTATGTAATTATAGCTAAAACACTATGCTATGAAATAAAAATATGCACCCAAACTAAATTTGATTTTCATATACACTCTTTTATACTCAGAATATTCTATAGAATTAGTTAAAAAAGAGTTATTCAAGATTATCCCTCTCATAACACCACATTTTCTAAATATTATAAAATATCTATGCTTTTAGATCATATTTATATTGCTAGATGTTAGCATCATGGTATCCTTACAAAACTAGTTTCTCACATATTGTACACACCAGTAAAATATCTTTTTTATTTATCAATTACACCATGATAGTTTTTATAGCTTCCTAATTAATCTCTCAAAGATTTGATTATAACCTCACCACTATAATTAAAGAAATAATAACATAAAACCTTGTACATTATATGTAATAAATGATAAATCCCATAAGTGAATCCCAAGAGATTATTCATATTCTTTCAATCTCATAAAATGTATATAGACATTTTTTCATAGGGAAATTAATTTAATGTGGCGCATAATAGAAATCCACTTTTGGATTTTTCTATATTTTATCATTTTAGTACCTTGTTAACATATAATGTTGTACTTATCTTAATCAACATCTTAGATCTATCTTGATATATCTAGATACATAGAATATAAGATGATTCACCTTTTTCATTAAGGTAGAATATTTATTTTATCTATGTACTTACAAAGAGTTATACTAGTAGTTAATATCCCATTAACAATATTCCATAAAAATATAATACTGTGAAAATAATGGAACTCCCAAAATTACTTCTTGTACACAAATTGACCTATTTAATTATTGATGAAATTTTATTATCTAATACCTTCATCAATATCAAAATATTTTATGATTTGGGTGGCTACTTCATTACATAAACTAATCTCTACAGCTTTCATACATTATTGTCACTCTTTGAATTAATCAATCATTTGGGTTCTGTCATATAGAAGTTTTCAACTAACATCCCATTCATAAAATCAGTTTTTACATCCATTTTAAAATTTTCATAATCATGGAAAGATTATTTAACATATAATATTATGAAGTATTTTAATATTGTGACTATAGTTAAAGTTGAATCATAGTTGATGCCTTGATGTTCTTAAAAATCATTATTACTGGTTGTGCCTTATTGGTTTTCACATGGTTGTCAATGTCTAGTTTTCTCTGGAATTCCAATTTACACCCAATATATTTTATAGTAGTTTGAGGGGTTATCAATGTACTAACATGATTTTTTTACATAGGATGCATCTAAAAATTTATAGCTTTCTTCCTCCTAGAAACATAATTTATATCCACTAAATAATTATAATGAAAAGGTTCATTATCATAATAGAGTATGGTGACAGGTAGATTAGTTACAAGAAAAACAAATCAGTTTGGTTTTATAGAATTTTGTGTAGACCTACATAGTCCTTTTTCTCTGGAACACCAACATCTCACAATATATCTTATGTTTATTGTTCCCATACCAACTCTCATGCATCTGAAAAAGAAATGACAAATTTATTAATGTTTTTCACATAATTTAAATTTGAAATATGTTCCCTTTATAGAGATATTTCTTGTTATCCTACAATAACATTTCAATATAAATGGTTATATAATTAATTTCTTTTAGTCACATTAGGATAAAATATAATGA
Organism: Viscum album; assembly: GCA_963277665.1. NCBI lineage: Eukaryota > Viridiplantae > Streptophyta > Magnoliopsida > Santalales > Viscaceae > Viscum > Viscum album. Next base: position 2,094,747,430 of record OY728126.1, on the reverse strand, counting down.
TGAACTTCATGATTCACTATTAATTTTTTTTCATTATGTATAGCTTTAACAAACACCTCACATCCCAAAACATGTATATGTGATAGATAAGGTTTCATTCTATACAATAACTCAAATGGAATCCCATATTATCCATTAGTTGGTTCCTAGTTTAGTTTATATGTCGGTATCTATAGTGCATATACCAAAAATGATAAATTTAGAGTTTCATTACTCATCTGAAATCTTACCATGTCATGTAGTATATTATTCCTTTATATTACTAATATCATTACTATAAGGATCATAAAGATGGTTGAGTTGGGAAATTATCATTCATTCAAATAATTAATCTATTAATTTTTTTTTTGATAATATACACCATAGTCTGAGTGGAGTTTCAATTTTTTTTAAATGTTGATTGTCTAACTCATTATGATAACCCTTAAACATTGGAAATGAATACCACTTATACCTCATTAAATAGAAAAAACCAAGCCTACAAAATTACTTAGTAAAATTAATGAAATAATATTACACACCCATTTCCTATATTGAAAATGGACCACAAACATTAGTACGAACCAATTACAATAGTTTGTTGGATATTTCTCAATTCCCATTAAATGATTATTTAATCATTTTACCTTTTAAACAAGATTGACATAAATTTATGGGTTCAAAATCAATGGGTTATAATTACACTAAATTATGTAGGTTATTTTAAATTAATCTTATTAATATGACATCTTTTTATGTTCCATATGTAGGTAAGAAATGATTGATTTTTAATGGGTTTTTAATTGATTTCCAAAACTCTATTTTCCAGTTAAGTTATATACAATCCATTGTTAATATGATTCATTCAATAACATTTGTTTTCGAAATACATAATGAAAATATTTTATTATAATAAAATAAAATATCATAGTATATAAATATGAAATTTAGATTATGATTCTGAAATCAAATATTAAATAATAACTACGGTTTATCACAAAAATAATTCGAGTGGGAAATATAAGATGATAATATGACATTGTTAATGATACTTGTAATACACTATTTTATTCTTGAATATCAACCTCAAATTTTGATTGTCTATTGATTCTACATGGATTTTGTATTTGAATACAAATTTTTGATACACATATAGTTTATAATAATTTTTTTTAGAAATATAAAAATATAATTACATAAAATGTATAACTAATGTTGAAGTATTACATTTCTTCTTCTTCCCAGTAGTGCAATTTATATTCTAGTAACCTTTCTCACCACATGAAAAGATGACTACCACTTCTGATAATTTTCCACCCTTCATATCATTGGATTTATAAAAGGGGTTTTCACTTCGGTATTTGATTGTGACATAGACTTTGACCCCTTAACCATGCCATTCTACATTTTTCACAATAAGGGTCGATGAATATTAATTCCTCATATCCTTATATGACACATGAGCTAAATCCAAAACATATATGAGTGAATTATTCAAGTTATTATTAATATAATTAAAATTAATGATAATAAAATATGTCAAAATATGAAATAATATGATCATATTATAGTTCATGATCAGTTTGAACCCAGGGTACTCTAGTCTCTTAACATAAATGATCACATTGAGTACATGAGGTCTTTTTTTAATTCCCTTTCGATATCATTCATATGTACAATTAACATGATATATCATATCATTATTTATGAGATCTCTCTGTGTATAACTCTTTGACATATGATAACATTTAAAAGAATCATTATCATTATGTATTTTATGCAACTAACATGATATAATTGAAAACATTAAACAAAAAACATCAAGAAAATCATTAATATGTTTCTTGTATTTATATTTATTTTCCACAAATAACTTTTAAGGAGTTTTAGTTTGATATGGGTATTCTAGAACATAAATCATTTTATCAAGGAAAATTACTATATCTATGTTCCCAAACCAGTAATGGAAGTTATGTCATTTGTGGATATTATATTTTTCAAATCCTTATCACAGTAAAATTTAATGGGTTGTGGATTATAATTGATATACAATAAATAATTTTAGAATATTAGTATGATGTGATGATTACCAATATGAATTTTATAATTTAATTTTTTTATTTTATCACACTCTTTTTTCGAATACAAGTAGTCCTCGACTACTAGATTTACAATACTCTTTAATAGAGTTTCCTAGTGGAAAGTATCCTTAAATATATCATCACAGCAAAATCTGGGGCAATACCACTACTCTATGACGATATGTTATGATTTTTATTAGACGAAAACATTAACACATCACTCCTTGATCTATTCAGTTAAGTCTTATATACTATAAAATAATACTAGGGAATAATAAACACATTTACACTATACCTGTGAAATGATATATATATATATATATATTAAAATTCATCAATATTTAGTTACGTCAACGTACATAACTAATATTAACTCCATTCATGTTAGTGGAACCCTAATATAGGGTTGATATGCACCTCAAAAAATATACCTTGTTCTAATTGATTTGTTGGAAGTAATTTAATTTAACTCTCTCACTCAAACAACTAGGTTTGAGTTTAGATACCCCATGACCTCATGTGTGCCTCCCGTTTGCAAGATGCAGTTGACTAGAATTGAGGTCTTGAATAATATCATGGGGAGACTATGGCCTCTATACAATTTTATCAATATACTATAATAATATAATTTATAATAATACAAAAAAAATTATAAATATATTTATATAGAATCAATCAGTAGAGAATAAACAGACACTATTAAAACAATCTAGTGTCGTATTAGTATGACATTTCAAATATATAAATAAAAAACTAAAAAAATGATCTATTGTATTTACTAAATACAGTAAATTGAAATAGAAGTATAAATCTATCAAAATTTATATTCCAAAAGATACACATCCACATTCTAATCTTATCAATTGTCCAAAAAATATCCCATTCCATCATCCAGAACCTTGGGAATTAAATCTATAAACACATTAAAATGTTTGAGTAGGGTGTGAGTACATGATGGTATTTTACACCAATAAAATTCCATAATATAATTAAATAAGATATAATAGTTCATGCTAACAAAATATGAAAATTACACATTGAAAAATGTTCCTCAAAAAAGTATATATTTTATGTTTAGTCATTAGTGACCACCTCTACCTTATTTGATGTGTTGTTTAATGGATCATTAACTACCTTACTAACACATTCCATTCAGTGGTATGGTCTGAATAATATCAAAAACATCCTACATAATGAGATAGTTCAATTCATGATAAGGTATCACCTCAAAAATCCCCCTTAGAGTATAATGAAATTGGATAAACATACACACGTAACTATATGGGGAAAAAGAATAACATATAGATTACTATATTAAATGGAAATATTACTCATTAAAAAAAATATAAAAAGTATCTTATTTATCAAATCCAAAATGATAGAAACCAAAGATTTGGAATTAGGGCTACACAGGAAAGCCTTATGGGATCAATCAACAAAAATTGGAATCATGTGGCCATAAAAGAACACCATAAATCATTTATGAACCCATATAAAACATGCACTAAATTGAAGAGAATCTTACTATAAGATAAATAATGATTGACCATAAGGGTCAACTACCATGTCCAATAGAACCACCAAATATTATAAACATTCCAAAATTGAAAATATTTTGAAAACTAGGATCATGTATAAGATGACTCCAAACCATAAAGTTATAAAAAGGAAAACCATACGTGAGATAAACCACTACTATAAAAAATCCAGGCCTCAAATATTTGAAGATTCCAAATTCTTGAATCTAGATTCTGATTCAATCAATTATTAACAATGGGATTTTAAAAAATGAAAATACTCATAGATTCAATCAACATAATTGAAATCTATTTTATTTTATCAAGGATAAATGATGTTAATTTATCATGATCCTAAATAAAATCATCATATTAATAATAAAGGATCGATCTATTGTCTAGGAATCGAATAGAGGTGAGATAAGAGAGGGAGAGTACCAAAAATTCTTATAGAGTTCTTAGTTTGTGATACATCATAAATGTATGTGAAAGGGAAAATAAAATATCATGGTATCATTAAATCTACCGTAATCAACAAAATTATTGGCATTAATTAGGGGAACATGTTCTGAATGTTATGAAAACCCGATATGTTGAAAAATGCACCACCTAGTATTAATATATCAATAACCCATTCATGTTGTGAATTAAATATCATGTAAAGAAAAAATCTAAATCCTAAATAATGATGTATGGATCCTTCCTAATTGTCAATCACTTAATGATTTTTTTTCAGATTGTGAACCAATTACTATATTCAGTTTACATCACTTGATTTAATTAAATTTTTTACACCCATAACTTGCATAAAATATTTTAATTAAACCCTCAATATGTTTAAAAGATTAAATGTTTCATAACATACAATATATGATGTTGTAATTCTCCCCATATAATGATTTCCCTTCCTTGAGAATTTATCATAGAGGTCTTCTCAAACAACCTGGACCAGTATGGCCAAATGTATAATTTATGCTCCCATCCCTCTTATTTAATACACGTGTGGTGAAATTGAACCTAAAAAAGTGGAAAAGTATTCTATTATAGTACCTTCCCACTTCATTACAAAATATAAATGTGATCCTCCAAAAAATGATTCATCTTGTTCTATTTCAATGTCATTATTGTCAATATCTTACACAAAATTAGGATCTTACCTCCAAAGATGAGATACATGGAACATATTATGCAGACCTTCAAATAATGAAGTATGATAAAACTAATTTGAAACCATACTTATTCTTTTTATATTCTCAAATGGTCTAATTTTCATTTTTAGAAACATTTATTTAATCCTCAAATTTTTTTTCCATAACTTAGGAGATGGTCGCATGAATCCCTTATAGTAGATATAAAAATTCATGGATTGTCTCCATTAGAAATAATAATACCAATACCTATTCTAATTTATATCAAGATATTTATGAATAAACTACACACACTTCTAGGTATCATGAAACATGAGAGGACCATAAAGTCTAGATTCACCAACTACATGATTGCCCAATGGCGAATGACATGGTAATGCATACAGATCCTTAAACAGAACCATCAAAATCGATGAATGAAATATATTATTATTGGAAAAATATACTAGTACTATGTATTCATACCAAGATCCTATAAATTATATAAAATTTTTTTGAATAATGTCCTTTAATGATTGGATCATTCTCTTTAACCACTCATCGATCTAAGGAAGAATGTTTGTACTCAACTTCAAATGAGTTACCATCACCCTCATAAAACCATTATAAAATGGAGTTTAAAACTATGAATATATGTTAGATAAAATTATCCATAGAAAATATTAATCCATATGATATCTAAAACATAGATAATTACAATATATTATATTGATTTAGTCTTTTATATTCGTATAAAGAGAGAAGCATTGGTCAACTGGTTCACTATTAAACAAATTGTGTCCCACCCTCTTTGGGTCCTTGGACACCCATTCATAAATAATTTGGTTACCTGATCCCATCTCCATAAAGGCACTATAAGTATATAATGTAACTCTCCTAGTCTTTTATTCTCTACATTGATCTTAGGACATTTCATCTAATGGGAGATGAAACCAATATTGTCTCTCTTTAGGCAGGGCCATAAAATTGATATCTGATAATGTGAAATTTATTAGTCAATCATGGGTGTATTTTCAAGTTGAATCATGAGAGGATCTCATTATGTCTAGTCTTTTATAAGAAGGATCCATCACATTATCCTTTACTATAAGGATACTATATATTTTAAAAACCCAACAATGAATTGCACCATTCATTTCTAGCCTCTGATGCATTATGTCTCACACCAAATCAATATGACTACTAAAAAATACTCATTATAGAAATTAATATATGATCACTAAGGGTTCATAATCTACCTCCCACAATCCATAGTTACTCCCAACTACATATTTTACAACAAATACATGAGCTTCTACTCAAGATTTTTCATTCACTCACCAACATCATAAATTTTCCTTCTCAACACATATGTAACTATGATGCCCTTACCTGTAGAATAATCCATCATATGGTATAAAATATACATGTAATATACCAAAATAATAATAATAATATAGTTATTTATGAGATATTATATACCTCTATCTATTACTATAAATATAAATTAATCATTTATCACCAAATAGGTAATGTCACTAACATTTTAATGCATGATCCACAACCACCAACTCAATGTCATGATTTCTGTACTTATTATGATGTTGTAATAGATGGTGAGACGTGTAATAAACATCCCTTTAAAACTATACCCAAAGATCTTCCAATCCATATCTAGATGTATCATAAAACACTACATAGCTAAATATAATCTTAGGAATAATTAGAATCAAATCCAATGTGAACAAATTCATTAAACATAATAATACTTCTTCACAATATTATTCCAATAAAATATTTACTCTCTTATTTGTCATCATATCCATGGAATCTTCTAGCTATGAAAATTCTCAAATGAGCCTCTTAGAGTATCTTTCAAACCAAAGAAACATTGAATCTAAAACACATTCCTTGGTCATGGCCAAGACATGACACCATCACCATTCTTTAAATCAACTGATATTTCTACATGAGAAATAAAATTCCCAATAAAGTATATATCATTTAAAACAAATTGCAACATCGAGTAATTTATGTAAATTTAATGTGATCAAATAATACTCAAAATTTTATCTTGGAGTCTAGCATTTGATTCCAAAATTGTGGAATATATTTGGATATAATCAAAAAACACAATGATGAGAAAGTAAAAGAATGAGAGAAGGATTAAAACAGTAATTTTTTATGAATTATTATTTTTTGAATTAATTAAATTTATTTGATATCTTTTTCTGCACAAAACACCATGATAATCTTACACGACATGCAACCCTTGATTAAATTGCTTTATACACAACATTTTGTTTTAACAAAACCATGATATATTATTAATATAGTTATTTACACACACCATAATATCCTCGACATTAAACACAGAGAAATTAATAGTAATAAATATTTTTTAGGTATTAATTATAGTGGTTATATATAAATAAATCATTATGATAGTAAAATAAATAATTTTTGGTAATGTTTTTATCTATTGCGAAAATATTATTTTCTAATCAAAATTATGTGTTATTTGGGAAAAATAATATAACTAATTTTTAAAAGTTATAGAAAATTTATTTAAAAAAATAGAAATAATTTATTAATTAATAATGATAAAAAGATCAGGGTGAATGTTTGGGTTTTTTCTGAAAAAATCATTTTTTTATAAATATTAATAAATAATGAATTTAAATTGAAAACAGAGTTTTCAACTAAAATATTTGTAATGATTTATTATATATTTCTTTGGGTTTAATTTTTTTTATACGTCTAATAATCTAATTCATGAAACTATAAAAAAGTTCTTATAAAAATTTTATAAAAAACATTGTATACTTGGAAATATTCTCATCAGAAACCTACTTTCTCATTACGTCCATATGATTTATTTTAAATTAAATTCAACCCATTATTTAAATTGAATTTATAAAAATGGATTCATTATTTTAAATATATTTAATCTATATTATCTAATATGGATAACTTATTTTTTCAGAAATGAATAGTTAATATAGTAAAAATCAATTAATGTGACTATAATTCAAACAAGGTTTTGTGCATTCCATGCGTTTTAGTTATAATTAATTTTAAACCTCAATATTATTTTTATTTAATGAATAAGACTTAATTTTTAGAATATTTGGTACTATGTTATTGTATATAACACATTTTAATTATATTATTAATTGTTAAAATATATAGGTAAAGAAAAATATTCATGTTATCGAGGATAAAACTAAAATGGTAAAATTGCCTAATATTAAAGAATAAGGAATAAAATTTTAGAAATATATATATTTTTCAGTAGAGTGGGATTTTATTAATAAACCCTCTCCATGTTTTATCCATTTTTGATTTGCATGATGTATGAGATACCTTCCAATAGTTAATAAATATCGGTATTTAAAAAAATGCTACACTTTCTCAATTATAAAAGGGCACCCACTCTCCCCAATTATTCACATATTTCAAGACCATTTGATCCCAAAAAACCCAAACATAATAAATTCATTGAGTATCTTCCTTCTTTCTAGAATCCTTATTTCGGTCAAAAATGCATCCTATGATGAATTTAGAGAAAACATAAAGATAACACTTGATGAAGGGATAATGTTCTTCAATAAGAATCTTTTTTTCATTTCCTTATGCAAGATACTAAAATTATTATTATTAATGTTTATATAATATCCTTATTTTATTATATATAATTATTTATTGTTATGTTAATGATATTAACAACAACCTCACACACTTCCATATGATGGTTTATGAAATCATCACTCGTGTGTACGACATACTACGACCTCAGAAACCAATATCATTCGTTTTTTCATTACCTCCTCATATAGTTAGATATAATTATATAGTTCTAGTTTGTATACTATATTACTCATATATATGATTTTATTATAATTATTTAATTATTATATCTCATATACTTCTGTGCCTTCCATTTTGTGGGAATATGATAATGTAGTTCATGTGTTCGGCAGACTATCTCCTCACGAAGTGATGGGATTTGTCAATGATTTACATTGAATTTATAAGGGATTTTATTATTATAAATGTATTATATATATGGAAAAATTTATTTTTGAGTTATAATATATTTCATTTAATTTTATTTTTTTCAAACTGATAAGAAAATGAAAAAAACTGTTAATGCGTACGTACGACCTACCTTCACCATGAACGATGTATTCTGTTTCTTCTCATTAATTTTTTTGGATTTATATAAATACATAAATAATGAATATATATGATATTTAGTTCATTTTTTAAATTATTGATACAGTTTATCCATGATAAAATTAAAAGGACAAAAAAAAATCAAATATAATAATATATAAAAATAAAGCAGTCTTTACCCGTAACCTAACATTATCATGGAATTGTTAATAAAAAGGTAATAATTGTTCTTAAGAATATTATATATTATATTACATATGTAAATATTTTCATTCAATGAATTTATAATTAACATATATTTATTATTAATTAGGTACACACATTTATGATGGAAGTCCAGACATAAGGTAAGGGATTTTCATCCCACTTTTTATTCCAGTGAAACACATAAAATATTCACTTCCTATTTCAATTATATAGATAATATTATTATTATAAAATCATGTTATTATTCTTATCTAGAAAAAAAATTGGGTATAAATATCCATTTTTTGTTATCTCTTTCGGGGGTTTACATTACAAATGTTAATAAACTAGTAATTGATTTTTGTCCGAATTTTACTTCATTATGACGAATGTTATGTAATACACCTGTAGTATATTACGAGGTGTATATAAACATACTTTTACATGTGATATCATGATAAAATTAATCCAAATAATATATTATGTTTTATTTTATGATATTATTTCAAGGGAAACAAAATTAAATGTTACAAATGTTATAATGATTTTGTATTACAATCTCATCAGTTATTGGGATTTTTTATGATCAATTATAAAATAAGGAAATATAGCTATATAAATCTAAATAATTCCCATGAATTTTCTTCTCCTTGGGTTATTTAATATATATTAAATAAAAGCTACTTGTTTTTTATTCATTAGTACCTATAATTAATAAGATAATTATTTTTTGAAAATCATAATTTGTTTCTCTCTTCTGTTGGAAATCCATTTTCAACCAAATACATGTTTTCAAAAAAACATTTAGTTTTTTTTTTCTAATTATGATTTTGGAAAACTCATTTTAACCATGTTTATCTATTTAATTTTTTTAATTTTAATCTTCATGTCATTTAAAATAATTATGTTTCTGTTGCTAGTGAAAATGTGGAAAAAATCATTTTTAATATGGATGACATGAAAAGTATTTTTCAATTTCATGAATGACCAATTATTTCATGATTACATTACAAGTCATCAATATAATATTCACACAATTTTTAAAATTAATATTTTGTGAAAATAATTTTAATTTTTTTAAATTAATTTTCAATTTATATTTAATATTTTCATCAAGAAATGTTTTTATATGATCAATAAAATACATTTTCCGTATATGATTTCAGCAGTTAATGTTACCTATCTATTACTAGGGATAAAATCCAATGATAAAATTATTATTATTTCATTGAATGGTTTATTTTTATGATGACATTCTATTTATAAGATATATTTCAATTCCCTGGTTCATACCATGATAAAATGCTTATGATACCCACTTTTTACATGTTTCATGCTATGATTAAATGATTATGAAACTTATATTTTTTTTAAAGCATTTTATCTGAAGATATTTATATGTTACACATTTTTTTCTTGTTTTATGATATAATGAATGTTTACTATCTTATGGAACACACAAATATGGTTTTCATAATCTGATGGGTGAGACCTATATCTCAATAAAATAAATTGTATAAATATTTATACCTCATGCGATGGGAATGGGAAACATGTTGACCGGATTATTCCAAAATGGGAAACAATTGGGCCCTGATCTATAATGGGATACACGGGTCTCTTCATCAACAATGAGAAACATGTGTTTCTAGATAAACAATTGGAAATAGGTGTGTCCTGAACCATAATGGTAAATAGGTTCATCCTGATCCTCTGTGGGAAATAGTTGTGTTCAGATCTACTTTTTTGATGGCCATAGTAGTTATCCTTGACACATGAAATGTTTTTCTATATATTTTATGTCAGAAAAATTTTATGACATGATTATATAATTAATTATTGATTTATACTTATTTATCACTATTGTGGACCATGTTTTCTAAAATGATAATGTGTTATGCCATTAATCAGATTTATGATACACTGTAGGTTGTGAATTTATTTATTATGTTATGATCATGATCATATACCCTTATTCTGATCTAATGATTTTGTATCATCATAGATATATATATGTTATGTTTACCCTTACTTCGAATATAATCTCACCATTACTTTTATTTCCTTTACTAGGATAAAAAGAAATGATTATGTAGTGTATTCATAAAAGGATTGTTATTTGAATAGATAATTGTAGGAGATGTTGACTATTATTCAATAAATTAGTAGACTATGTTCCATGATTTCATTGGCATAAAAATATTAGTATCATTAGGTTTTTTTGAAAATTAATGATTATTCATTTATAAAGTTTTTATATATAGGTATGAGAAGCATGGTAGACTGTAGGTGGCGTCAAATGAAATTTTTAGTTAACCTTAAAAAAAATATGTGAATACCTTATTGGGATACCTGTGGAAATTAAAAAAGATATTTCTAGGGATGTCTCTAAGGGTATGTTAACGAATGTATTATAGTATAATCAATAATATTGTAATTTTGGTGGAGGATAGATTCAGTGTTTCCATGGTATTATATTAATATCTATATACTAAGAAATAATGTATATCTAGAAAAGATATAACATGGGGTAACAACCTTGAAACCCATGTACTGGGATAGAATGAATTGGGAAAAATGGAAAAATAATAGGACGTGATACACACTTAGTTAAACATTCCCAGGGGATATTCATTTGAAATTCAAAATATATATACAAACCATTGTTAATGAATAAAATAGATGATTTTATAGAAATAGTGAAAGATTTTATGGTTAATATAATGTGAAATAATTTAGAGTTATTGTAATGTCATTCCTGGATAATGATATTTATCATAATTAATATTGTCACCGACACAATATTTTACAGTTTTAGTCAATGTTTGCAACTAGGAGGATCCATTTTAATGACGAATGTAATGTCTAATTCAATGATTTTCCACCAATGATATGCAATTATGATGGGTGGGTGGTACATAAACATTTTTCCATGGCCAGAAAAATTCACAATCTAATAACCATGTTGAGATTTAAAATGGATCAAAAAAACGCACAATTTTTTTTGAATCCTTTATATTTTAATTTACACCTTATTCTAGCAGAATGATTGATCCACCAGTTTCGTAGAAATTGATCGGTATCACTAAAAATACAATTTCCATTATCTATTTTTAGAACATGAAAATTTTATTTTGGATGGCAATCAATTATATGATTAGGTGAATCATTTGTGTAACATTATAAATAATATAATAAAACATGATAACTTTAATCTATGTACTTTTATGAGTTTAGAAAAATAGGTTTCAAAAATTTCATTCCTCTAATTATTTATGTGAGAAGTGATATTGGAGTTCCCCATAAATTTTATTCTTATGGGAAGAAAAGATGGAAGGAATTCAAATTATACACTTAAACTAAGGAATGAGACTGATTAAATATACAATATGGTCATGTTGTAGAAGGAAACATAGATGAAATGGTGTTAAAGGGACTCCACTTTTTTTTGTTTATATAATGGTCATAGAGTAGCTGAATGGAGATGTAATGGAAACATGGTGAAAACTCTATAGAATTCACCTCTATCATTTTATGGTTTCAAATGTACGGAGTTTTCGAATTAAGAGTACTAGTGTATAAAATTAAAGGTTAACAATGATGATCGACATCAGTAGGCTCTTATTATGAGGGATAAAGGGAATTATTATGAAATAATAATTGAAATAGTGAATACTGATAACCTGGATAAACTTATCCTCCCCACCTTAGTATGGAATTTAATATTTTTTACGATTAAACCACATGAAAATATTTTTTTTATCCATTAATTAAATTTCATGTGGTTATCTCCCTATACAGGGATTATTGAACAATAAAATGACATTTGACATTCTATCGGTATAATGATGATCCAACACATCCAATGAAAATATTTATCTATAAGATATGATATTATTTATGTAATAAATTGATAGTTATATTTTGAAAAAATACATGTCTCTGGGATTGATTAATTTTAGTTTAATGGATACCATCATGGGTTTATGAGTTTATGATTTTTCTTATGTTTTGGGTTTTTGAAGCACCCTTTTTATGTTTTATGTTATTTGATTTTATAATTAAGGATATTTTAAGAATTGTTTTTGGAAATTATACTCTTTGGTGTTATATGTAGTGACAATGTTATTTAAAAGGAATTTATTTACAATATGTTGAAATATTAGTAATCGAAACTCTATGATATTTTCATATGGATTTCAAAGGTGGACAGGATCAACACCATACTCGAGTTGAGTATTCTTAAAATGATATATTTTACATGAGTATTCAAATGTCTCATTTTTTATCCCTTTGTAGAAGGAAGTGTAGAACTCCAATATCCCCAGATGAATTTGAGAAAAAAGTTATCAAAACCTAACAGTGTTGATGAGATAATAGATAAGGATAAATCCATTCAGTAATGTAAAGACCCGTAAAATTCAAGGGGAATTTTTTTCTTAATTTTCTTTGGAATTTTACAAGAGCCCGGTTTCTGACGGCACCTGATTCCGAGGCCCAGAGTTCCCGGAATCAATTTCTGAAGTTTGGCTCGGGTATGTTCAGTGAACGAACGAGCGGGAATTTCTATCTTTTGATCTGGTGCTCGGAATTGAAATCTGAGGGCACCGATGAACTTGCAGCGCCGATTTTCACTTAAGGGTACCTTTTCCGAAGTTGTGTTTGCCTAGGAAGAGATTTTTAATTTTCTGGATGAAATGAAGAGTAAAATAATTCTGTTATACAATATTTAATTTATATCTTAAAAGTGGTTTTAATCTTTTGTTGGAAGTTGGGTGGTTTAACCACCTAAGAGAGGATTAAGGTGAGGAGGGGCCCACCCGTGCCCCACCTTTTCAAATTCCCTAACTCTCCACTCTCCCTCTTAAAGGCTTGTCAACTTAACATTTATTTAATTATACAACTCATGTATAATAAATAAGTGAGTTTAATTTTGAGTTTTTGAAATTCAAACTCTTGAATTTCAAAGGTTGGGTTGTGTTAATAAATTAAGAGTAAGCTTAATTTATTTTTGGGATAGTTCCTTTGTTACTTGAGAGGATTGGGAGAATCGTTGAGAGACTTGAAGATCTTCTTCATCTTCGACGAAGAACGTGAAGAATGGTTCTTCTCCGTCAAGGAACATCGATCCCGAGACCTTCGAGACTCGGCGTCCCGGATTCTTCCGTCTTCATCTTCCTCCTCGACAAGGGAGAAGTCGCAGACCGTGGTGATCATCGCCGACGACAACGTACCTCTCTTATTCGTCTTAGCTACAAGTGAAGAGACGTCGTTTCCTCCTCGGACGCACCGCGACGTCCACAGAATCTACGTCCGACATCGCGACGCCTTTCTCCGCAATAACCGACGTGCGACGTCAATTTTCAAGGTAGGGGTTGTTGTTATTGTTTATTTATTTATCCTTGTTCGTGGTTCTAGCATGACTAACGTGAGGTTTATAATTTTGTGTTATTGTTTAACGTGAGGGGGCCGGACCGCATGAACACGACCGACCCCCTCCATCGTTCTTGTTGATTTATCTTGCGGGTGGAAACAAGGTGGTGTGGTGTCGTCGCACCACGCGGATAATCGTACGATTATATTGCGCGGTGTCGTCGCGCCGCGCCGTGGAAGAATCATCAAGAACGCGACGCCGTCGCGCCGCATCAAGGGGAATCGAAGGCGTGGCGGAGGGGCGCGGTGTCGTCGCACCGTGCCGGACGACGAACACCGCAGACGGTTCCGGGCCACGGCGGGACGAGAATACCAGCGGCCGGGCCGCCGGCGTCAGAAGCCGGAAAAAGGGGACCGCTTTACCGGTCCCGTTGGAGAAAAACCGGCCGCCCAGGTGGCCGGCCGGATGGTCAAATTCCGGGGGAAATTAATCCCCCGGCCATCACTAAAGCCCCCCCCCAATTTAATTGGGGGTCGGTTTCCTTGAGGGGGGCAGGCGGCCCCCACGGTTTCTTCAAGCAGGCCCCCACGAGGGGGGCCGGTTTCCAAAAGGGTGAGACATAATGCCGCGCCGCCATCCCAATCAAGCGGGGGCTTAGCCCCCCGCGCGCTGCCTCCGTGCGGCGCCAGGCCGCCGCACCGCCGGCCGGCCGGCTGGGCCGGGTCGGACCCAGGTCGGGTCGACCCGGTTCGGGCCGACCCGGTGGGGGTCGGGCCGGGTCGGCCCGGACCCAGACCCCCCGTTTCGAATCGGTTTCGGTCTTTTGGCCATAACATGATCCACGGACCTCCGATCGACGAACCGTCTGCGGCAACACGATCCTTGGATCGAGACGGTCGTTTCGGTATATCGCACTCAAGGTTTCGAAACACAATGAGTTCGGCTGGGTTGGTTCGTTCACGAAACCAACCGGGCCTTCGGAGCGGAAACGCTCATATCTTGAGCTACGGACGTCCGATTGATGTACCGTCAGCTTTTTTGTGTTCCTCTTAGTGAGATGGTTCTTTTGGCATGCTCCGCCTGAGGTTTGGACCCATGTGGAGTACGGTCGGGTTGGTTTTTCCTTAAATACCAACCGGGCCCTGTGGATGAAAATGCCAATAACTCTCAGACCGGGCGTCCGATCGACGCGCCGTCTGTTGCGTTGAGTTCCTGTTGACGATACGGAACTTTTGGATACATCAACTCTGGACTTTGTGACAGTTGATGTATCAGCCTCTCGGTTCATGGAGCGGATCCTCCGAACGAGCTTGTTGTGTGCGGGAACCCTAGTGCTGGCTGCGACTGTTACTGTGACTGCAACTGCTACTGCTACTATGACAGCGACGACGACAGTACAGAGATCTTGTGTGGATTCGACGACGACGACTACTGCACTCAGCGATCCTACGTGGATCAGTGCTACAGGTCCGGCGTGGGCTTGATCCTGTGTGGGTCCGATCCTGTGTAGGTCATTACGGGGGTTAGTACCTATCGATCCTTCGTGGGTCCGACGACTTAGATGGTTCAGTGATTATCCTTATCGTCATCTGAAGAAGTATACCTGTGTGAGCTGAATCTTCTGTTTTACTCGATAGAGGTGGTGCACTTGGTTGTAGCGGCAGATCCGCGATACTGGAGACGAGCGTACGGAGTACGGAGACCATGTAGCCGGCTGAGACCTGAAGACTGCTCGACCGACTCGACTTGGAGTGAGTCGACTAGCCCAGTGGACGGAGCGCCCGGTATTTGGCGGCAGACCCACGGCGGATGGAGCGCCTGGTAGTTGGAAGCAGACCCGCGGTACTCGACTGGAGGAGTACCTCTATAGGCTATTTGGGTGAGCGCCCGATATTTGGCAGCAGACCCTCAGCGGACGGAGCGCCCGGTAGTTGGCGGCAGACCCGCGGTACTCGACAGGAGGAGTACCTCAGCAGTCTTAGGTTAGTGAACAGTATCTCAGAGTCGTGACAGGACACTGTACACTTCAGAGATGGGGCTCTTCAGTAGTTACGTTTTTTGATAATGAAAATCCTGTGTGAGTTGAATCCTATTGCTTTCCTGTGTGGATTGTGTTGTGCAATCCTGTGTGGATTACGTTTTGCTTTCCAGTGTGGAATACGTTTACTTTCCTGTGTGGACTGAGTTGTACTTGGGCTCGGAGGTTGGTGCGTATTTGAAATTGATGACTTAGGTATATGTATGGGCATATACCTAAGCAGTGTCGGTTGTTACTTCGTGATTGTACCTTTCTTCGTGGTTAATCCTTTGAGGATTTGAGAGATCATCAGGGGTCTCGGGGTCCCTACTGAGTAGCTTATACTCACCCCTGTACGTGCTTTGCCCGCACTACATTGTGTTGGTTGCAGACGACGGACAGCGTTGATCTTAGCTGAGGCTTGCAGAGCAGGACGGTACCTGGAGGTGGACCACTGGGCGGGACGTGCTCGGAGCGGACGACGGGACCCGTGGAGCAGTGGATCTATCTGTACCCACCCTTCAGGTGGGATTTCTAGTGGACAGCTCGGTGTAGCGGCTTTTACTTTTCAGTTGCTGTTTTCCCTTTTGAGTTGTACTTTACATTCAGTTTGGGTTTGTATACTGGCCCATTTACTTTTCCACACTTTCAGTTGTACTCTTCTTTTGCTTAGTGTTTACTTTCCGCTTGCTTACTCTGAGGTGTTTGTTTACTTTACAAAGGCAATGCCTTCCCTTTTTAACGGGATTTACGCCTTGGTTCTAGTCGCCAGCCCCAGGCCTATGGAAGCCGGGCTTGGGGTAGTCACGGCACGGACCCCGAGGGCGGGTCGTGACAAATTGGTATCAGAGGAATTCGGTTCTACCGCGAACTCTGATCTTTTCTATGTGAAGCAATAATGTTTAGCGTATTGAGTGTGGTTATCAGTCCAGGGAGTCCAGTGTTGGTGCTGCGGCCGACGTATCCGTACACCAGGACCCTGACTTCTGATTTCCGAATTAATGCATGAAAACATTGATTGCCTGTGTGTTTCAAAGTTTTCTTTGTGATTACTTATATCAGCTCACCAGGTATACTATTCTGACCGTGGCGCACCTGTTTCCTTTTCAGGATGGCCCCACGACGGCAGCCAGCTAGGGTTCCGAGAGTCGAGCGTGACGACAGCCCACCGAGCGACGAGGCCTCGGTGTAGGGCCCTTTGTCAGCAGTGGAACCAGCGGTAGCTCTACCCGCCGAGTCCCCGATTCTTCCAGCACCAGCCGCTGACGATGCACGTCGCCTTAGCACACTACATGAGTTTCAGCGCCAGCGACCGCCCAGGTTTCACCGGGAGACGGATCCCCAGGCAGCAGAGGACTGGCTGGAGGCAGTGGTACGAGTGTTTAGGCTAGCGAGGACACCAGCTGACCTCATGGTGATCCTTGCTGCGAGCCTACTACACGCAGCAGCAGGACGATGGTGGAGCCTGATGCTCCAGGTGCACGATGAGGAATATCTACTATGGACGGACTTTGAGATCCTCTTCCGCTCGGAGTTCGTCCCAGCCACCCTTCGTGTGGTGCGCATCCAGGAGCTTATTCAACTGCGGCAGGGCAGCATGACGGTCGCTCAGTACTCGGTGAGATTTACCGATCTCTCGTGCTACTCGACAGACATGGTACGGGACCCCTTCTTCCGGGCCCAGACCTTCGAGCAGGGATTGAGACACGAGATCAGGGCATCACTGATCTCCCTCAGCATCCCGACCCAGGCAGGAGTGCTAGAGCGAGCCCTCCTGATCGAGAGTTTCCTGGCTGAGTCCACAGCGAGACCTACCGTAGGGCGGCAGATAGCGGAGTCTTCGGCAACAGGTAGCCGACGGATGACTCAGGGTTCCAGGCAGACCAGACCTACCAGTGGCCGACTGCAAGACTCAGGCTCAGTTGTGCGGGGAAGCCGGGGTGGAGTCAGAGCCAGGCGTGCCGAGAGTGAGAAGGGTTACTCCTGTGGCGGGATTGGTCACATGGCTCGTGACTGTCCGACCCGCCATGCTGATGATCAGCAGTTATGTGAAGAACCTCCCAGGCAGAGGCAGAGGTTCGACCGTGGCGGTCCGCAGGGAGGAGGCGGACGAGGCAGAGGAGCTGGACGAGCAGCCGGTGGTGGGCGATGCTTTGAGGCTCTGCCACCACCACCACCAGGAGGTCCACCCCGACCATAGGGAGTAGGTGAACATGCGAGAGCTCAGGTTCAGGCAGCCGAGGCCTTCGATCATGGAGCTCTGGGAGCCGATGGATAGGAGCAGAACTAGTGGATACGTCCTTTGTACTTCTGGTTCCTTGTTGCTTTTGTGCAGCGTCTTGTATTATGAGCTGCAATAAAAAAACTCATACCTTTGTGATATTTTCGTTCATGTCCTCTTTCGTGATGTTACTAAGAGGTTCCAGTTTTGACTATTGACTTGACCCTCACTTGTGAGACATCTACTGGAGGAGACCCAGTTACCACACACTGATGCCGACAGTGTGACTCAACCCTTGGAGGCGAGAGTAACGGTTGAATCTCTTAGTAGTAGCGTCGAGGCCTTACGATGTCATCCTTGGTATGGATTAGTATCATCCATGTTAGGATTGACTGTATTAGGCAATGAATGTGGTTCATCCAGGGGATGGGACCAGATTTCTCTTATCGGCAAAGAAGAAATCTTGCAGCTCTGGTTGGACCAGTGATGGTCCAGGCCACAACAGAGAATGTCCAGGTCATCCAGGAGCGGATGAGGATAGCACAGAGCCTGCAGAAGTCATACGCTGACAGGAGGCGGATGCCACTAGAGTTCGAGGATGGCGACCACGTCTTCTTGCGGGTCTCACCTCGACGTGGTATTCGGAGATTTGGCCAAGGCGGCAAGTTATCTCCGCGCTTCATCGGACCCTTCCAGGTCCTCAGCAGGATTGGTGAGGTGGCTTATCGCCTGGCTCTACCACCTCAGATGCACCGGCAGCACGACGTCATCCACGTGTCTCAGCTGAGGAGATACGTGCACGACCCGATGCACATCATTGACCATGGGGAGCTTGACGTTCACGATGGGGCGACTTTTACGGAGGTCCCGGTGGAGATAGAGGATCGACAGGAGCGGGTCCTGTGTGGGCGATCGATTCCACTTGTGTGCATCAGATGGCAGCACGGGAATATTCAGGAGAGCACATGGGAGCGGGAGGCTCAGATGCGTGCTCAGTACCCTCATTTGTTTCCCTAGTTTTTGATGTATCATTACGGGGACGTAAATCCCTGAGGTGGGAGTAATTTAAAGACCCGTAAAATTCGAGGGAAATTTTTTTCTTAATTTTCTTTGAAATTTTACAAGAGCGCGGTTTCTGACGGCACCTGATTCCGAGGCCCAGAGTGCCCGGAATCAATTTCCGAAGTTTGGATCGGGTACGTTCAGTGAACGAACGAGCGAGAATTTCTATCTTTTGATCCGGTTCTCGGAATTGAAATCTGAGGGCACCGATGAACTCGCAGCGCCGATTTTCGCTTAAGGGGACTTTTTCCGAAGTTGCGTTTGCCTAGGAAGAGATGTTTAATTTTCTGGATGAAATGAAGAGTAAAATAAATTTGTTATACAATATTTATTTTAAATCTTAAAAGTGGTTTTAATCTTTTGTTGGAAGTTGGGTGGTTTAACCACCTAAGAGAGGATTAAGGTGAGGAGGGGCCCACCCGAGCCCCACCTTTTCAAATTCCCTAACTCCCCTCTCTCCCTCTTAAAGGCTTGTCAACTTAACATTTATTTAATTATACAACTCATGTATAATAAATAAGTGAGTTTAATTTTGAGTTTTTGAAATTCAAACTCTTGAATTTCAAAGGTTGGGTTGTGTTAATAAATTAAGAGTAAGCTTAATTTATTTTTGGGTTAGTTCCTTTGTTACTTGAGAGGATTTGGAGAATCGTTGAGAGACTTGAAGATCTTCTTCGTCTTCGATGAAGAACGTGAAGAACGGTTCTTCTCCGTCAGGGAACATCGATCCCACGACCATCGAGACTCGGCATCCCGGATTCTTCCGTCTTCATCTTCCTCCTCGACAAGGGAGAAGTCGCCGACCGTGGTGATCATCGCCGACGACAACGTACCTCTCTTCTTCGTCTTAGCGACAAGTGAAGAGACGTCATTTCCTCCTCGGACGCACCCCGACGTCCACGGAATCTACGTCCGACGCCGCGATGCCTTTCTCTGCGATAACCGACGTGCGACGTCAATTTTCAAGGTAGGGGTTGTTGTTATTGTTTATTTATTTATCCTTGTTCGTGGTTCTATCATGACTAACGTGAGGTTTATAATTTTGTGTTATTGTTTAACGTAAGGGGGCCGAACCGCATGAACACGGCCGAACCCCCTCCATCGTTCTTGTTGATTTATCTTGCGGGTGGAAACAAGGTGGCATGGTGCCGTCGCACCACGCGGATAATCGTACGATTATATTGCGCGGCACCGTCGTGCCGCGCCGTGGAAGAATCATCAAGAACGCGACGCCGTCGCGCCGCGTCAAGGGGAATATAAGGTGCGGCGAAGGGGCGTGGTGCTGTCGCACCGTGCCGGACGACGAACACTGCGGCTGGTTCCGGGACGCGGCGGGAAGAGAAGACCAGCGGTCGGGCCACCAGCGTCGGAAGCCGGAAAAAGGGGACCGGTTTACCGGTCCCGTTGGAGATAAACCGGCCGGCCAGGTGGCCGGCCGGATGGTCAAATTCCGGGGGAAATTAATCCCCCGGCCAGCACTAAAGCCCCCCCATTTAATTGGGGGGCGGTTTCCTTGAGGGGGGCAGGCGGCCCCCCCGGTTTCTTCAAGCAGGCCCCCACGAGGGGGGCCGGTTTCTAAAAGGGCGCTGCATAATGCCGCGCCGCCATCCCAATCAAGTGGGGGCTTAGCCCCCCGCACGCTGCCTCCGTGCGGCGCCAGGCCGCCGCGCCCCCGGCAGGCCGGCTGGGCCGGGTCGGACCCGGACCCCCCGTTTCGATTCGGTTTCGGTCTTTTGGCCATAACTTGAGCAACGGACCTCCGATCGACGAACCATCGGCGGCAACGTGATCCTTGGATCGAGACGGTCGTTTCGGTATATCGCACTCAAGGTTTCGGAACACTTTGAGTTCGGCCGGGTTGGTTCGTTCACGAAACCAACCGGGCCTTCGGAGCGGAAACGCTCATATCTTGAGCTACGAACGTCCGATTAACGTACCGTCAGCTTTTTTGTGTTCCTCTTAGTGAGACGGTTCATTTGGAATGCTCCGCCCGAGGTTTGGATGCAGGTGGAGTATGGTCGGGTTGGTTTTTCCTTAAAAACCAACCGGGCCCCGGGGACGAAAATGCCAATAACTCTCAGACCGGGCGTCCGATCGACGCGTCGTCTGTTGCGTTGAGTTCCTGTTGACGATACGGAACTTTTGGATACATCAACTCTGGACTTTGTGACAGTTGATGTATCAGCCTCTCGGCTCGTGGAGCGGATCCTCCGAACGAGCTTGCTGTGTGCGGGAACCCTAGTGCTGGCTGCGACTGTTACTGTGACTACTACTGCTACTGCTACTGTGACTGCGATGACGACAGTACAGAGATCCTGTGTGGATTCGACGACGACGACTACTGCACTTAGCGATCTTACGTGGATCAGTGCTACAGGTCCTGCGTGGGCCTGATCCTGTGTGGGTCCGATCCTGTGTACGTCACTGCGGGGGTTAGTACCTATCGATCCTTCGTGGGTCCGACGACTTAGATGGTTCAGTGATCATCCTTATCGTCATCCGAAAAAGTATACCTGTGTGAGCTGAATCTTCTATTTTACTCGATAGAGGTGGTGCACTTGGTTGTAGTGGCAGACCCGTGATACTGGAGACGACCGTACGGTGTACGGAGACCGTGTAGCCGGCTGAGACATGAAGACTGCTCGACCGACTCGACTTGGAGTGAGTCGACTAGCACAGTGGACGGAGCGCCCGGTATTTGGCGGCAGACCCACGGCGGACGGAGCGCCTGGTAGTTGGCAGCAGACTCGCGGTACTCGACTGGAGGAGTACCTCTGTAGGCTATTTGGGTGAGCGCCCGGTATTTGGCAGCAGACCCTCAGCGGACGGAGCGCCCGGTAGTTGGCGGCAGACCCGCGGTACTCGACAAGAGGAGTACCTCAGCAGTCTTAGGTTTGTGATCAGTATCTCAGAGTCGTGACAGGACACTGTACACTTCAGATATGGGGCTCTTCAGTAGTTACGTTTTTTATAATGAAAATCCTGTGTGAGCTGAATCCTATTGCTTTCCTGTGTGGATTGTGTTGTGCAATCCTGTTTGGATTACGTTTTGCTTTCCGGTGTGGAATACGTTTACTTTCCTGTGTGGACTGAGTTGTACTTGGGCTCGGAGGTTGGTGCGTATTTGAAATTGATGACTTAGGTATATGTATGGGCATATACCTAAGCAGTGTCGGTTGTTACTTCGTGATTGTACCTTTCTTCGTGGTTTATCCTTTGTGGATTTGAGAGACCTTCAGGGGTCTCGGGGTCCCTACTCAGTAGCTTATACTCACCCCTGCACGGGCTTTGCCCGCACTACGTTGTGTTGGTTGCAGACGACAGACAGTGTTGATCTTAGCTGAGGCTTGCAGAGCAGGACGGTACCTGGAGGTGGACCACTGGGCGGGACGTGCTCGGAGCGGACGGCGGGACCCGTGGAGCAGTGGAGTTATCTGTACCCACCCTTCAGGTGGGATTTCCAGTGGACAGCTCGGTGTAGCGGCTTTTACTTTTCAGTTACTGTTTTCCCTTTTGAGTTGTACTTTACTTTCAGTTTGGGTTTGTATACTGGCCCATTTACTTTTCCGCACTTTCAGTTGTACTCTGCTTTTGCTTAGTGTTTACTTTCCGCTTGCTTACTCTGAGGTGTTTGTTTACTTTACAAAGGCAATGCCTTCCCTTTTTACCGGGATTTACGCCTTGGTGCTAGTCGCCAGCCCCTGGCCTATTGAAGGCAGGCTTGGGGTAGTCACGACACGGACCCCGAGGGCGGGTCGTGACAAGTAACATATATGGAATACAAAATTTGATAGAATTGATATGCTGGTAATCATCAATATTTTCAAGAATTTGATGTTGGGGAGAATGTATTTTTAAAAACATGAAAGTGGAGGAATGGAGGGAAAAATAATACCTAAGAATATCTGTCCAATTAAAATACTTGAATGATTCAAGATATTCTCATATATTATATCACTTCCATACAACCATTCTCAAGTTAATTATGGGTTAAATTTTTCTCTCAAAATAATGAACATACCTACCCATGACAGATACTGAACTCAGATGTTATGTCACTAGAGAAAGATCATTATTACGTGGAATAAACGATGATGATTATTGATCATATAGAGAAATTTTTATGAAAAAAGGCCACCCACCTGGTAAATGATTTGTGGTGAACCCACTAGTTTGGTGATTCTATTTGGGAACCTTAGGATATGATGAGGAAATAGTCACCCTTTTGTTTGAATCAGTGTGAATTTTTTTTGAATTAAATTAAATTTAAGGGGGTATAATGTAACACCAAGAGTTTTTTAATTATTTTTCTATTTATTAATTAATTTTTGTGGATAAAATTATTTATATGAAACAAATTTTACTGATTTTAATACATGAAACACTGCCTTAGCTTTCGTTATTTACAACATTGATTTTTAACAAAACCTTGATATGTGATTAATATATTTATTTAGATGTGAACATTTTAGACTGGCCATTAAACATATTGATATGAATTGCAATAAATAATTTTTAAATATTATTTATAATATTTTAATTTAAATAAAACATTTATATAGTAAAATAAATATGTTTCTGTGAAGGATTTATATGTTTTAAAAATAAAGAATTCTCCAAAATAAATGTTTTATTCTATTTTGTGAACAATATAAAAAATTAATTTTTGACACAAAACATTAAATTGATGATATAAATATTATTATGAAGTCATAATGTCGATATTATTATTAGGTGGTTTTGGGGTTTTTTTTGGAAAAGATTCATTTTCTGTTGAATAGTGAGAAATGGAAAATTTTAGTTGAAAACTGTGTTTTCAAATAAATTATTTATAAAGATAAATTGTGTTTTAAATTATTTTTAAAATATAATTTGATACATTATACATAAATTAATCTAATTTAGATAACATTAATCATTTCAAATTGAAATTGTATATAAAACCATTGTAAACATTTGATCATTTTCTCTTTAAAACCTACATTGTATTTCATAGGAAGGATTAATTTAAAATTAAATTATCCAATATATAAAAAATTAATTTTAAATTATGAATTAAAAAATTTAAATATAAATAACTTATATTATCTAATGAATAAAAAATAAATTTTAACTATTTATTATAGTTAAAACAGTTAAAACAAATTATCACAATGAAGATAAAAAGGGGTTTTTGATCTTACATGCATTTTTATTAAAATTAATTTTACCCAAACATATGATTTTTATTTGTTTAATAATATATAATATTAATATTAATTCGGTCTAATTTATCTTATAAAAATAAGTTTAATTATATGATTAATATTTTAAATAAATATGTAAATAAAACGATACTAATTATCGTTGAAAAGTTTGAAAGGGTAAAATTGAGTAAACATAAAGACTAAGGAATAATATTATAAATATGTATTTTATTGTTTTTAGATATGGTTATCAAAAAATTAAACCCTTACATAAATTATAGGTCTATTATGGAGTCACATGTGGTACGAGAGACCTCCCAATAGTGAATTCTTTTGGGCATTTATAAGAATGCCACTCCTCCTTAATGAGTAATGGAAACTCACTCTCCACCCTAATTAACAAATATAAATACATTTTAATCATCCAATACCTAAAAAATAACATCCCAAATTTCATACAATCACCTGAGAGGCTTTATGTTTTGTATAAATACATCATAAGAAGATTATAGTGAAAACATAAAGAGAATACATGTAAAAGATATAATGTTCTTTAATGAGTTTCTTTATTTTATTTCATTATCTACCTTCTTAAATTATTATTATTCAATGATTAAATGATAAAATAGGTATCTTCCATATATCAAGATTCTATTTTGTTATGTTCATTACATTCAACTGCACAAACTTCTATAAAATGGATTTTAAAATCATCATTCATGTGTAAATAGAACTACCGTCTCACAAATTTATTTCGTTCATTTTTCCATTACTAACATTCGTGGTTAAGAATAATGATATAAAGATATATTATATATGAAATTTATGAAATTTATTATATTATTATTATTCTAAAATTATTATATAAAACATACCTTAATCCGATTCATTTTTTGAGATTACCACAAGGTCGTTCATGTGTACAATACACTACAACCTCATGAATTGATGTGATTTTGTCATGCCTTACAAGTAAATTATTATGGATATGTTTAATTAATATATGTAATATATATGACATAAAAATTATTATAGAATTATATAATATATCATTTACTTTTATTTCTTTCAGACTGACAAAAAAACGGTATATAATGTTCATGCATACGTATGACCTAATGTCTCCATGATCAAGGTATATCATCACTTATCACTAAATTTTATGGATAAATCTAAATATATATATATAATGAATATATATTATATTTATATCATTGTTCATATTATGGATATGAGGGGACCATGATCAATTTAAGAGGAACAAAATAACAAATCAAAACATATATGAAAAAAGCTGTTATTACCTGAAACATAATATTAAAATGGATTTAATAATAAATGGGTATTAAAAGGTCATAAGAAAATTATATGTTTTATTATATATGTAAATATTATTCTTTATTTATTTTATAATAATATTATATTTATTGTACTAGAGGTTTGAACATGTACATTGGAATTCAGTACATAATGTAATGGATTTAGATCTAACTTTTCACTTATGTGAGACAAATGACATATTAACCACCTATTTATTTTATGTGGTGTATGTAATTCCCTTGAATGTATGTTACTATGATTATCTAGAACATATTTTCATTAGCATACCTAATTTTTTATGTCCCTTTTATGAGGTTTATACTTTGAAATTTAATAAATCAATTAGGGATTTTATGTCATTTTTTCTTAATTGAGACTTATGTTATAACATGATGTATATATATCCCCCCTTTGAAATGTGATTTCATGAATTTATTCATACTCGTGATATTTTATGTTTCATTTGATATTATCACTTCATGGTTATTATTATTCAGTTGTACTATTGTGGTAACGATTTTTTTTCTACAGTAGTATCATTCATTAATATTGTTTATGATAAAGTATCAAAGTTATAAATATCCTTATCTAACTCCCAATGATTCTAAAGAATTATCTTTTCCATGTTCTATTAATGACATACTCTAGTAATGGTACCATTTTAAACTATTTTTTAACTATAATTTTTAAAGAAAATTTATTTAAGAAAGGCTTACTATATTTTTCTCTTTGTTTGAAAATATTTTTTCATCCAAAAACATGTTTTCTAAAAATGTTTTAAAAATGTTATATTACCCTATTATGAATTATAAAAAATTCAATTTTTCCCATTTTTTACATTTTAATAAATTTAATAAAATTAATCGTAATTAATTTATAAAAAAAATGCATTTGGGATTTTAATGGAAATGTGAAAAAAAATATCATGCAAGACATGTGTAGAATTTACCAATTTCATGATCGCTAAACAATTTCAAGATTCCCTAACTAGTTTTGATTGTTATTTTCAAATAAAATTTTTTCATTAATATTTTGGGGAATATTTTTATATTGTAAATAAATTTTTTCAAAGGGAAAATATTTTGAAAATGTTTACTATTTTTAAAAATTCAATTCAAATGGGAAAGGATATTTTAATCAACAAAAAATTTAAAAAATAAAAAATAAAAAATATTCATATACTATTTTACCCATTGATTTTACCAATGACCTATTGGGTATATGATCCATGGATTGCATTAATATTCTTATTTAGAATGGTTTATCTTTATAATGAAATGTTCTCAATAAAACCTATTTATTTTCTATGGGTTATAGAATGATTAAATGATTATGAGCACAACATTATTTCCTCGATAATTCAATACTAAAATGATTAAAAAACTATAAATTCTAAATAGTCTTGGATATGATGAAATGTTAATGATACCTATTTCATTTCATGGGTCGTGATATAATAAATGTTTATGATCTTGTGGCACACATAAATACGGTTTTTATTATATGACAGGTGGGACCTGTATGTCAATTCAATGAATTGGGAAAATATTTTTATCTCATGTGATGAAAATGGGAATAAAGATTATATGATTTATCCAAATTTGTAAATAGGTGTGTCCTAGTCCACAATGGTAAACACATTATTCCTGATCCACAAGTAGAAACTAGTTTCACCTGATCTAAAATTTGAAATAAGTGTGTCCTATTAAGTAATTTATTATAACTGTGTCATGGTGCATAATGGTAAATAAGTGCATCCTGATCATAAATGGTAAATAAGTGTGGCTTGATCCACTATTTCGACGATCATTGTAGATAACCTTGACAAATTAAATGTTTTCTATATTTACATTGTTTTCACACTTATATGACCTGATTATATTGTTCATGATTTATTTTTTATTATGAATCACTATTGTGGGACATGTTTTCTAAATTGATAATGTTTTATTCCATGAATCACATTTATTATTAATAATAGGTTGGGTATGAACATTTTTAATTTATGATCATGATCGCATACACTTATTATTATGTTATGATTTTATATGATCATAGATTGATTTATGTTATGTTTACCCTCATGTAAATATAATTTAACCCTTTATTATGTTTCCTTCCCAAGGTTATAATAAATGGTTTAGGTAGAGTATTGTTAATATGAGTATAATGTGATAAGTTCATTTTTGGAGATGTGGAATATTGTTTTATCAAATTAGAATAATTTATTCCAAGGTTCCAATTGAACTAAAATATTATGGTCTTTAGGAGTATGTTTCTTCAATGTCATTATTATTTATCTAAACTATTTAATATCCATATATGGGAATCATGAGTTTCTATATAAATAAATTTTCCATGAGGTTCCATAAAACTTTTATAGAATTATTCTATCCAAAGGGAATACGAAGATTCTGAAACAATATGTACCTTATCCAAAACTTTTTCTCTAGCATTTCATCCTTTATTACTTGAATCTAATGATAAAATTAATTTAGAACAAATTTTAAATACCATGAGGATCACCTCAAATTGTAATGAAATTCATAAATTCATTATAATGAGTAATTTTTTTTCATAGTGATCTGATTCAAATTTTTGTAGTCTAAAATATTTGATGACCACCGTCCTCCTTATTCACAACCAAAACATATGCCCAGGATTGCATCGAAACCTAACAATGGAGTGGGTGAGGAGGGAGTTAACAACTAATCCACAAAAAGTGTCATTTTATCCACTTGAATTGAAAATTAATCTCTTGGATGAGGATATATACCCACACTTAATTTATTGACATCCCCTTCACCTTTCAATAAAACAAACTCCCATTTAGGTATAGTAAAGGATACTTGTATACAATAATAATCAGTGTGTTCACGATACCTAGTTAACCAGTGCATGCCCAGGATTGCATCAAATCCTAACATATCCAGGAATATATATTCCTTACGTGTTATGGATGCTAGTAACCTCCATAATTTTTTTTGGACATATATGAATATGACCTAATTGCCTTTCCAAGGTTCTATCAATAGAAAATATCATTGATGACAATTTAATTGGTAATCCAATCCCAACAGTCACTTGAGTATATATGAATTAATGGGACGAAAAATATAAAATAGTGAAATTTATAGTGTAATAGAAATGAGGAGAATAACTCAAACTATTGAAGGTCCCTCTCCACCATTAGTTGTATCTTGTCCAAGTACAAAAGACATTTAAGAAACAACTCCATCAATTCCTATAGGCTCATGATCCACCAGATTCACTATCTATTGTGTTATATACACCATTTTCTAAGGTATTGTTCCCACTATAGAGATTTGTTTTTGTTATTTTTATATGAAATTCATTGGAATAATATGATTTCATATGACCAGTTTTTTCACATAGTTCCCTTTTCAAATGAAAAATAAGGAATTCTTAGAGAAAGTATCCTTTTTAACATTAGTTATAGCATCTAGAAGAGTTATTACCCCAAAAAAGTTGAAGAAACACTACTCTAATCTGACTAACAGTCACTTCTCTAACATTCATCCTATAATATCCCATTAAACCTCCCAAAATAGTCAATTGGGGATTTTTTGAGAAAAATCATATCAATCAATTAATTAGAGGGAGAAGAACTACAACTATATCATCCTCGAATCCCTTCTTTAATAATATTTCCCCAATAAGTAGTACTACATTTGTTATAAGATAATGTTTCCCAAAATGTTCTTTCAATTTTGGGAAAAGACAAATGTCCAATATTTTGGACTATTAGGTCGCATTCCCCACCAGAAACGAAGAAAATAAAATTAACCATGCATAGAATCCAGGATTGGAACAAATTTTCATGGTCCCTTTTTGGAGCACCATTAACTCATAATATGGACTTATAATTATTGAATATATAAGATTAACCATCAGGTCATTTTGGTGTCTCTGCTAAGAAAAAAATTCTATCGATGACCATTATCATGTCATCTGTATCATGGGGTTCTCTAGTACCAATGATGGTTGAGGGATACTATGAGAAATAAAACAATCATAATCGACCAATGTTGTCCCACATCTGTGGTATTCTCCACCCTAAATAGGTATATTTAAAAGAGTGATGGACAAAATAACTCTATATATTGATCCATTGTATCTACAGAAAAAATAATGCTTAGTTTTACCCTCTTAAAGAATATATGGCGCAACTAGATACAAAGGATATCATCATTTCATGAAATTCCATAAACAAAATTGTGGAAGCCAACATCTTAAACATGAATCTGAATAACTAAACATAGTCACAGACAATGGTATACAACAAGGATAAAGTAATGATTATGCACATGTGGATAAGTAATAACACTGTAAGAACATCCCTAAATGAAATCCAAGCCTCCAGTAACTACACGTTAGTCATAACTACATAGGTATACTCAAGAAAAAAATTATATGAGCTCAAATAAAAGAATAAAAATAATAATAAGCCTAAAACCCTATCATAATTTCAATATGAATTTGATCATTTGGTCGCTTTATAAAATAATAAAAAGATACATAACATGTAATAAAACATGCCCAACATGATCCATGACCAAAAAACAAATACTATAAGTGAGTATACCAAAATCATCTGCATCACCTATAGGGAATTTAAACAATGGTAAAATCAAATTGTAGGAACATAAATCCCCATATTAAAGAAACATGGTGGTCCACTATAAAATGGTAATCTGATAATGATATAGTTTCCCCACTCGAGTCCCAACTATCTTATATCCTACACAAAATATACCAAATAATGAAATGGAATAACAAACATATTGAACCTACATCTCTAATACCGTTTTGATACACCTTGACCCGAACCAGTCGGTCAAATTTGGGATTCCTCATGACCTCTTATGCACATCCCTATATGAAATTGGTTTCTTACTAATGGTGATGGTCACAAAACATAATTTGGAGACTATTACCTCAGATATAGGTAAAAATAAAAGTATAATAATGGAAATGAAAACAATAATAACAAAAAATTGGTTCATCAGAGTAGAATCATACCCAAATAAATCCAGACCATGCAGTACCCGTATAGAATTACACATACATAATTCAAATCAATGTTATAGTATACATCATCTATGTTAAATTAAATAACAAAACAAAAAAAATCTAACTCTATTTCCAACTATAAAATTCAAAATATCCCTCAATCCTAGTTAACAAACCACCATAAGGCCCTTTACCTTGAGTGAATCAGAGGACATAAAATGTACAAGTGCATCAAAATTCATTTGTAGTGTGTGAGTACAAGACATATAATGACACCACCAATGACACATAATATATGTTCATAAGATTTGACGATGCATCTCATAAATCTAAATATATTATTGATAATAATAATTATCAAAAAAAAGAATATAAAAAATGTTGATTCCATGGATGTTGGATCTACCAACCTTGGTTCCATGTTAGAGGGAGCTTCAAAAAGACTCATGACACATGCCCTGCAATCTAATAGCCCTATCTTATATATCACATCCCATTTCATGCGTTTTTTAATGAATGTGGATCTCTTGACTGACACACTCATATCAAGGTATAGTCTATTGGCATCAGCCTTTACTATCAACCATAGATGACAAAAGAACTGCACAGATGATACATGATACAAATGGAAAATCAAACATCATGCCACATCCAAAATTTATAATAATCATCAAAACCCACATGAATTAAAAAAATTATAGTTTTTAGGGATACTCATACACTACTCATGAAAACAAGGATCAGACAGATCTCTCACATTCATATATATACACACAAATAACCATTCCAAGAACCCATATAGAATATGTGCAATAGTCAAGGGAATACAACACCTGTGAAATGATGATCGAAAGAAAGGGTTAACATTAATGTCTAAAACCTCCACTATATACTAGGACCATTCCTCAAAAAAAAAGATTTATTTTCCAATGATCATAGTTGAGATAAACCACACCTTAATGTTTGGTCAATATCAAATATACCTGAGATGTTCCACAACCAATAATGATCTAGGTATGATTTTTTATAGAATATAACTCCGTTAATCATGTTTCTAATTCTATAAATTATTAACAATACCTCATTATATTATAAAAAATTATTATTTAATCAACACATGAAGAATTTAATTGATTTTAACTCCGGGTAAAAGAATTTTATTGATCTAGAATAAGAAGTAACTCATCGGATTAAGAACTCATGATCGATCTATTGAATGGGTATAATAAATATGAAATAAAAGGGAAATAGATCACATAGAATCAGTGGAGAGATCCCATGGTTTATATTATAAAAAAGGAGGTGAATGAAAAAATAAAATATCATATTATGATTAAATATACTACAACCAGTTAGATTTACAATACAAATTAAAGATTTACATCGGGAACATTACGGAAAGTCGATACACTAATAAATATTATTTCCTACGATTAAGATCCTAAAACCCCATTCTATCATGAATTATGTCCCATTTCATGAATGAGTTGGTAATGCCCCGACCCAGTTACCCAAAGTGGGTCCATTATTACATGACATTATCATGATCACAAAAGATCAACTCTCAAAAGACTGATTAGTTTAGTAGCCTTGGAATAAATAGATACATTAATAAAGATTACATTACATCATAATGTGAAAACTAAAAAAACATCTTGTATCCACACTCATATCCCATTATACTGTCCCTACAGGTGATTCATAAAATATTACTTCACATCCTAGGAAAAATAATACATTGAAAGGGGTGAGTACAAATGAAAAGTAAGGATAACAATATAGTGGAAAATTTCCTAAATAAGCATAAACATTTAAGGCAATGTATAACTAAAACAAAAGCCATTTAAACTTCTACATCCGCATAATATGACAAAAATAAAATTAAATAATTCTAGTTACTTATTCACATGGATATTCTACTAGTCGAGTAATCATATGAAATATCGATAACCACTTTCATTATGATGGAATTCATAATGCCAGAATATCATAACCACATAGTCAAGGTCTTAGGACAAGACTAAAAATAAGCTTTTGTCAATGCCTTGTGCGAAGACACTAGTTTGTCTCATGAGACCTACCGATAAATCGAGTTTCTAAAGCGGGCTCCCTGTAACGCCCCGACCCCAGTTACCCAGAGTCAGTGCACTATTACATAACATTGTCCTGATCACAAGAAATATCAAATCTCGAAAGACCGATTAGTTTAGTATCCTTGTAAACACTAGATATAATCATAATGTTTTACATTACATCATAAAAATGAAAACTACAACAACATAGTCTCCATAGTCCACAGTCTTATCCCCTCATACTATCCATGTAGGTCATTCATAAATTACATCTTCACATCTTGGGAAAAATAAGACATTGAAAAGGGGTGAGCACAAATGCCCTGTAAGGATAAAAATATATCGAAAACATTCATAAATAAGAATAAACATGTAAGGCAATGTATAATTAAACAAAAGCCTTTTAAACTTAAACTTCAACATAGTATGGAAAACATAAAATGAAATAATTCCATTTACTTATTCACATGGATATTCTACTAATCGAATAATCACATACAATATCAATAACCACTTTCATAATAATGGAATGCATAATGCCAGACTATAATAACCACATAGACAAGGACTCGTGCCAAGACAACAAATGAGATTTTCTAAAGGCCTTGTGCCAAGACACAAGTTTTTCTCATGAGACCTACCGATGCATCGAGGAGCTATAGCGGGCTCCACCCGTCACATATTAAGTCCAATTCATTCCCATATTATATGGATTAAATATAAAATAAACATTCATATTAAAACCAGCATAAGAAATGTCAATACATTCACCATAAACCAAGAAGGGTATAAAATGAAAAATCCATAGTCAGACATATCACAAAAACCTTGAATACAATATGGATGTTTTTTTCATATAAATCAGCTTCAAATAAGCTTAAATTCCATCAATGGATGTTGACATAGAAGAAATCAAAACACTTTTTAGAGAAATGTCTCTTTTTATTTTGAAATCATTTAAGAGTCATATAAAATAAAAAAATTTCTTTAGAATTATTCTTATAAAATTGTAAGGGAAGCTTTGACAATTTTAAAATGAGGGAAAATAGTCGCACCCACCGTATAAGTTAAAAAACATTCTTACCTTTATTCTATCAAAAAGGTTAAAAAGAACCTTGTTTGGAAAACGATGGAAAGATTCCTTTATAAAACTCTTATAAAAAGTCAAAAAATGGTATATATGACATTAACCCATATTATAGTAAATAGTAAAAACGTTTTGAAATACATTTTTAAGAAACATGGATGTGGATAATAAAGAAGTCCCAGTAGATTATTACGAATAAACAACCTCGGATAATGAAGAGATTGCGAAATAAACCCGTACCTTGTACTTTTCCTTGGTTGAGAATATGTTAACCTCCTGTATAATGGTGAAATAATTGTTATTAAATTATTCAAGAATCATATACATTAATATGATATCAAATATGATCTTTTAACATTTCTTTGTTAATAATATCTTAGAATTATCGTCGTTTCGGGTGTTAACTTACTCATTTTCATTTATATGTTTAGTTACATAAGTCGTGTTTTTTATAGATAGGTTGTATCTTATTCATATCCAGATTGATATCATGTCCTTAAATACTATTATTAATAATCAAATGATAATTATACATGAATGTATACGATGGAGAATAAATCTCATCGCATTCGTGGAGAAGGTAGTCCGTACATATGCACGAGCGAGAATATCATTTTTTGATATTAAAATAATATATAATTGGATGTTATGTCATATATACAGAATCATTTTCATGTTATATTTATTATTTACATGAATTAAAAATCATTATTATACCCATCCAAATAATAATATATTGAATAACAATTACACCACGACATGGAGACGGCAAGCCGTACGTATACACGTATGGTGACATGTCATTCAAAGGATGGATAGAATACTGAATATGGTTATACCATATTTATAATAATGTTATAGTATATAGGAGATACTAAAGTCATTATTTTAGAATGGGAATAACAAATAAATAAGAAGATGAAGAAGAAATGAATTTGAAAAAGGGTGGTGAAAACATTTCCCCTTCTTCAGGTTCTTCCTTTTGATTTGATCAAAAGGGCTCCATAGGTTGGCATTCTGATCAAAATAACGACTCTATGTTGTAATGAGGGATGTTGATAGAGTATTGGTGTAGGGTTTGGACGATCCAAAATGCTTTTATGGTGTTAATTAATGAGAAGGGTGAGTTCCCTTTTATAAGATGTGTGAGGGGAACCTTTGGAAAAGCTAGAAATATTATTTTATAATAAATTTATATTCAATTTCTAATGGCTCCAAAGTGTATTATTTAACGTTTAAGGTGCGGATTGGTCGTAAACCACTCAACCAATAGAATTTAGACAGGTTAGGGTCATTATATTAAACTTATCTTTTAGTTTTAACACTTAGTTAATTAGTTTGACACTTAGCATGTCACTTTGTATTTTTATATTATATAGTTAATAAACATACTATATACATCCAAGATACCCCCATGTGGTCCATTAATGATACACATATCATGATATATGTCTCATGTCCGAACGTTAGATATTTAGGAATTTAATATCGATTAATAATATAATATATTTTTTTAAAACTCTT
The DNA here is from genome assembly GCA_963277665.1 of Viscum album. Lineage (NCBI taxonomy): Eukaryota > Viridiplantae > Streptophyta > Magnoliopsida > Santalales > Viscaceae > Viscum > Viscum album. The sequence continues at coordinate 2,094,711,464 of OY728126.1, read as the reverse complement.
TTTTGTCAATTTTGACACTATTCAATAATGGTTTTTTTGTGAAAATCATAACAGAATGATTACTTCGAACAAAGTTAATTAAGTAAATCCTAACATGTCATGTTAACATATAGAATTAGTCTAATTCATACAAAGTCTCAAATTATATTTATTTGGGTATTGATAATATCAATTAATTTAATTTTGCACTATTATGGTAATTCCTACATCATCATTGTGTCACAAATAAATTAAATTATTTAATGTCTAAAATTTATAAATAAAATATCATTATTTAGGAAATATTTTTATATTTATAATGAATATTTAAAATATAATTTATCTTATGTATAACCCCATATTAAAAATGTTTTAGTAAATAAACTTTGATTTTAACTCTTTTAACTCTTCTTTGAATTAAATAATAATAAATGTCCTAATCTAATCCAAGTGGACCTAAAAGATAATATTTTATTCCTAAGGTTGTTTTTGGTCGAGATACACTTGTCCAATATAATTAGGACATGTGTTGGGGTAATATTAATATAATTTTTACCTTTAATTACCCTATTTACTTTTAACCATGGTAAATAAAAGTAAAAAAGTTACTATTCACCAATAATTATTTTCATCTCAATGAACCACATTTTACTCCCTGATATTAACCGTGTCCCTAGGATTTTCAAAATTTCAATCAATGAAGCGGTAAAATTATGTTTTATGAAAAATTCAGTTTTTTTAACTATCACTTATTTGTTTCACTATTCATCAAAAAATGATGTTTTTTAGAAAAATACCAAAAATTCACCCTAGGCTAATTTCGATATTCCGAATCAAAAAATGAAGTCCATTTTGAAAAATAAAATTTATAAATTTCAAAAATTAGTTATTACTATTCATAACGGCTTGTTTGATTGGTTGTGGTGTGTTAGAACTCAATGTTCCGTGCAACACACGCTTTTGCATTATTCAAAGAGAAGCGTACCGTAGAAGCTTGGTGTGTTACATTCTCCCCTACTTCAAATAATTTCATCCTCGAAATTTCTAGAATACTAACGCATGAAAAGACTCGGGTGGTTCTGCATCATAAGTTCCTTGGGTTCCCATGTTTCCTCTTCCATCTTATGGTTTCTCCACAAGACGTTTACCAGACGAGTCGTCCGGTTTCTCAGTACATGTTCTCTCGTATCAAGAATCTTGACAGGCTCTTCCCAATATGATATATCGGATTCCTATTCTAATTCCTCATAGGTGAGTACATGCGTTGGGTCAGGCATGTATTTCCTCAATAGAGATACGTGGAACACATCGTGAACATTAGAGAGACTTGGCGACACTGCCAATCAGTAAGCAACAACACCAATTCGTTCTAGAATTTCGAAAGGTAAGATGTACCTGGGACTCAATTTACCTTTCTTACCAAAATGTATGACTCCCTTCCATGGAGATACCTTCAAGAAAAAATGATCACCATCTTGAAATTCCAAATCCTTCCTTCGATTATCAGCATATCTCTTCTGCCTACTTTGAGCTGCTTTGATATGGTTTTGGACTAACTTCTCGTTTTCCATCGTTTTCTCCACCTGTTATGGGCCTAAATGATTTCTTTCACCATCGTCATCCCAACAGTTTGGTGTGAGACATCTCTTTCCGTATAACGCTTCATATGGTGCCATTTGAATACTTGAATGGATGCTATTGTTATAGAAAATTCTACCAGAGGTAAATATTGATCCCACATACCCTGAAAGTCAAGTGAGAATGATCTCAACATGTCTTCTAGGGTTTGAATAGTTAGTTCTAATTTTCCATCTATTTGAGGGTGGTAGGCAGTGCTCAAATGAAGTTCAGCATCCAAGGCATTCTGAAGATTTTCCAGAATCTTGAAGTAAAATGGGGATCACGATTCGAAACAATCGATAGGGGTACTCCATGATTTCTCACAACTTCATCAATATATAATCTTGCTAGACATTCCAGTAGTAGATCTTATCTTATAGAAAAAAATGTGCGGACATGGTATGACGGCCAACAATAACCCATATTACATTGTTCCTTCTAGGAGTCTTTGGTAGTCCCATGACAAAGTCCACCGTGATATTATCCCCTTTCCACTCTAGTATGGGAAGAGGTTTCATGACCCCTCTAGGCTATTGCCTTACAGCTTTCACTTGTTTTCAAACCATACATATTGACACAAAATCAGCAATCTCCATCTTCATGTTGTCCCACAAAAAATGTTCCTTCAAGTCTCTATACATTTTGGTGCTCCCAGGGTGTATAGAGAAATTGGAACTATGAGAATCATCCAGCAATTCCATTTTTAGATCATGTATATCGGGAACACAATGTCTCTTCCCGAATTCCAAAATTCCATCTTCATACTCAAAGTATCTCAACATTCCATCATTCACGTCTTTAATCTTCTTTTGAAATTCATCATCATTAGTCTGAGAACTCTTAATACTTTCTAGTAAATATGGTTTGGAAACCATTTGATAAATAATTGATTTTTCACCATCCATGGTTATTCCCATGTACATCTTCACTAGATCCATTAAAATTGGATCCCTTTCAATTATCATATTTTTCAAAACTCCATGATCTTTTCTGCTCAAAGCATCTGCGACCTTGTTTTCTTTCCCCGGGTGGTAGTGTATCATACAATCATAATCCTTGAGTAATTCAAGCCATATACTTTGCCTCATGATGAGTTCTTTTTGTTATAAAATATACTTCAAACTCTTGTGATCAGTATAAATCTAATATTTTTCACCATAGAGGTAGTGCCTCCATATCATCAAAGTAAAGATCACAACTGCTAACTCGAGATCATGAGTAGGATAGTTTTTTTCATGAATTTTCAACTGTTGTGATGCATAGGCAATAACCATATCATTCTGCATAAGGACACAACCAAGTCCTTTCTTCGATGCATCACTATAAATAACAAACCCATCATTCCCTAATGGTAGAGTCAATATAAGAGCATTGAAAAAAAAAATTTCTTCAGTTCTCCGAAACATTATTCACACTCTTTTGTCCAAACAAATTTAACCCCTTTACATGTGAGATTTATTAATGGGTTAGCCAACCGGGAAAAATTTTGGACGAAACGTCGATAATAACCTGCTAAACCAATAAAACTGCATACCTCAGTTATACTCATTGGTGCAGGCCATTCATGGATTGCCTTGGTCTTAGAAGGATCAACATATATTCCATCATTAGAGAAAATATGGCCAAGAAAAGAAATCTCATGAAGCCAGAATTCACACTTGCTAAACATCCCATATAATTCATGACTTCTCAGTGTCTTCAGGATAATGATCAATTGATTTTCATGATCTTCGTAGAATTTGTAGTATACCAATATATCATCAATAAATACCATCACAAATTCATCGAGATATTCCTTGAAAACTCTATTCATCATATCCATGAATACAGAGGGTGAATTAGTCAATCCAAAAGGAATTACTATAAACTCGTAATGCCCTTACCTAGTTCGAAATGTTGTCTTTGGAATGTCTTCCTTCTTCACACACAACTTATGGTATCCAGATTGAATGTCAATCTTTGAAAAGTATTGAGCTTCTTGCAGTTGGTCAAATAAATCATCAATGCGAGGTAGGGGATACTTGTTCATTATTGTTATAGCATTGATCTCCCTGTAGTCGATACATAACCTCATAGATCCATCTTTATTATTTACAAAAAGAACAGGGGCTCCGTATGGAGAAACACTAGGGAGAATAAATCCTTTATTACTCAATTCCTCTAGTTTTTTCTTTAGTTCAACTAATTCTACAGTGGCCATTCTATAAGGGGTCTTCGAAATAGGCCTTGATCCAGGAATTAAATCAATGGAAAACTCAACTTCTCATTCTGGAGGATGTCTTGGTAAATCTTCTGGAAACACATCTACATATTCTTTCACAATAGGTACATCCTATATTTGAACATTATTTTCCTCACCCACTATAATTTCATCCTCTTCATCCCCAATAATTGAATTTATTTGAGCTACTGGGGGTGGATCTAGATAAGAATTAGGTGGTGACGATTCTGCTCGAAAGATAAGGTGTTCCTTATCATCATCATCAAAAATCATAAAATCCTTCTTCTTACAATAAATATTCCCATCATGGTCCAAAATACAATCCATACCGATGATTATATCAAACTCAATCATAGGTTTGATGACGAGATCAGCAGATAAAGAACATTTTTGTGCTCTAATGGGGACTGATTCACAAAACATTGTTGCAACGATACTTCCCTTAAGAGTTTTAACTTACAACTCCCATGTCAAATCAAATTGGAAATATCTAATTTTCGTACCAATCTGGGAAGATATGAAACAATGCGATGATCCAGAATCAAATATTACATTTTCTAAACTTGAGGAAACCATTAATTTACCTGCCACCACATCTTTCGGAGCTTCTACCTCAACAGTAGTGATAGCATAAGCTTGTCCTTTCTCCCTTGGAATTTTCTAAGGTAGGTTCCCCTGATGCTTAGGACAGTCATTTTCATAATGTCCCGTATCCATGCAATTGTAGCACTGAACATTGGTAGCTTCTTTCTTCCCTTTACAATCACGAGCTTGGTGGCCTTTTTCACCACACTTGTAACAGACACCCATTCCCATCAAGTATGTATCGGGGTGTTTCTTCTCACATTTACCACATTATGGATATTCAACCTTTCCCTTCTTCCCCTTATTTCCATTCCCAGATTGATCAGCAGATATCTTCTTCTCTTGCTTTGCTTTAATGTCATAAGACTTAGAGAATTCATTTTCCGTCTTGATAGCACATGAGACAATGTCTTCGTACGACGAGAAGGATTGTGAGACTAATGCTCAATGGAGAAATGGTTTTAACCCATCAATGAAATGATAAATCTTACATCATGGGTTACATATATATTCTCTATCATGCCTTGCTAACCTTGTAGATTTAGCCTCATACTTTGCGACATTCTCATCCTCCTTTTGTCTCAGAAATAGAAATTGTCTTTCCATATCGGCTCGATGGTCACGATGAATGTGTTTTCTAAAAATAGATCTTTGAACTCCCTCTATTCTATATTTGATACTTCATCATCTTCATTTATGTTTTGAATCAATGACCACCATTTATCAGCATCTTTAGTGAGGCGGTAAACATCCATGATAACTTTTTCCCTTTCACTACTACCCAATGCCTAAAATATTTTCTCTAGGGATTTATCCATTTCTCAGCTACAAAGGGATTTGTACTCCCATTGAGCATTGATGGTTGTTGCCTCATGAATCGATCTAACATTGATCCTTCATGCTGAGGATCAGGGTGCTCCATACGGTTAAGGATAATTTTCATAACCTGAGTGAGTTGTCCCAGTATGGTGATTAGAAGATTGGCACCAGTTTCATCACCAGCTCCACTATAATTATCTTGAGCAGGAGGGCAATCCCTACATGGAGTACGTGCATTGATACAGTTTCCATTTATTTCACTAGGTACCATTTCTAAACAATGGCATAAACTAGATCAGTTTATGAATCAAAATACATAATTCCATACTTATAAAACACTTAACATAAATTGTACTGTTTATAGATATAATCCATAATCATAAAAATGTTTTCTTTGAGAAGTATATACTCATAAACCCTTCATAATGATTTGTAATGAAAATTAGTGTTATCTTAAGCATATCCCCCAAGAGTGTCGTAACCAAGAGTGTAGTAAGGCTTGTTGTTGTGAACCAGTTCACATTCGAGTCTAGCTCAAAGCGGTGTTTTCGGGTTTTACATCTAGGCACATCTTTGCTAGATCCTCCTCTACCTACACGTATCCAGACAGGGATGTATTGCTCAGAAAACCTACAAAATCTCTATAATACCAAAATTCTAGGAAGTTCTTATATACTAATCCTCAAAGTCCATCATAAATATATGTGCTCTAATCAGAGTTTATCTAAATATAGCCTCCAAGGTTTGTAATAAACTTCCTCTCATACCAACAATAACACCCCGACCCCAGTTACCCAGAGTCGGTGCATTATTCTATAACATTGGAATGATCACAAGAAAGATCAAATCTTGAAAGAACGATTAGTTTAGTAGCATTGGAAACATGAGATATTTTCATAATGGTTTACATTACATCATAAAAATGAAAACTACAACAACATAGTCTCCATAGTCCACACTCTTATCCCCTCATACTATCCCAACATGTCATTCATAAATTACTTATTCATATCCTGGGAAAAATAAAACATTGAAAAGGGGTGAGCTCAAATTCCCAGTAAGGATAACAAGATAGCGGAAACTTTCATAAATAAGAATAAATATTTAAGGTAATGTATAACTAAAACAAAATCCTTTTAAACATGAACTCAACATAGTGTGGAAAAAATAAAATGAAATAATTCCATTTACTTATTCACATGGATATTATACTAATCAAATAATCACATGAAATATCAATAACCACTTTCATAATGATGGAATTCATAATGACAGACTATCATAACCATATTACCAAGGCATCGTGTGAAGACTACAAATAAGATTTTGTCAAGGCCTTATGCCAAGACACTATTTTGTCTCATGAGACCTACTGATGCATCGAGGAGCTATAGCGGGCTCCACCCGTCACATATTAAGTCCAATGCATCCCCATATAAAAAGTTTTAAACATAACATAAACATTCATTTTAAAACTAGAATACGAAATGTCAATACTTTCACCATAAAACATGAAGGGTATAAAATAACATATCCATAGTCAAAAATATCACAAAACCTTCAATACAATATGGATGTTTTGATTCATAATAAATCTTCTTCAAATAAGCTTAAAATCCATCAAAGGATGTTGACATAGATGAAATCAAAACTCTTCTTAGAGCTATATCTCTTTTTATTTTCAAATCATTTAAGAGTCATATAATATAAAACATATTCATTGAAAATATTCTTATAATGTTGTAATGGAAGCTTCGATGATTTTATAACAGTGGAAAATAGATGCACCCACCGTATTATTAAAAAAACACATTCTTACCTTAATTCTGTCGAAAAGGTTAAAAAGAACCTTGTTTGGAAAACGACGGAAAGATTCCTTTATAAACCTATTATAAAAAGTAAAAAAGGGTATAAATGACTTTAACCCATATTCTAGAAAATAGTAAAAATGTTTTGAAATACATTTTTAAGAAACATGGATGTGGATGATAAAGAATACCTAGTAGATTATTACGTATAAACAACCTCGGATAATGAAGAGATTGCGAAATAAACCCTTACCTTGTACTTTTCCTTGGTTAAGGTTAGGTTAACCTCCTGTATAATGGATAAATAATTGTTATTATATTATTCAAGAATAATATACATTAATATGATATCATATATGATCTTTTAACATTTCTTTGCTAATAATATCTTAGAATTATCGTCATTTCGGGTGTTAAGTTACTCGTTTTCGTTTATATGTTTTGTTATATAAGCTGTGTTTGTTATGGATAGGTTGTATCTTATTCTTATCCAGAATTATATCAAGTCCTTAAATACTATTATTAATCATCAAATAATAATTATAAATGAATGGATACGGTGGAGAATAAAGCTCATCACGTTTGTGGAGACGGTAGTCTGTACGTACGCACGAGCGAAAATATCATTCTTTTGATATTAAAATAATATATAATTGGATGGTATATAATATACAAAGAATCATTATCATTTTATATTTATTATTTAAACGAATTAAAAATCATTATTATACCCATCCAAATAAAAATATATTGAATAACAATTACACCACGACGTGGAGACGGTAAGCCGTACATACGCACATATGGTGACATGTCATTCAAAGGATGGATAGAATACTGAATATGGTTGTACCATATTTATAATAATATTACAGTATATATGAGATACTTGATTCAGTATTTTAGAATGGGAATAACAACTAAAGAAGAAGTTGAAGTAGAAATGAATTTGAAAAAGGGTGGTGAAAACCTTATCTCTTTTTCGGGTTCTTCCTTTTGATTTGATCAAAAGGGATCCTTAGGTTGGCTTTTGGATCAATAAAATGCCTCTAGGATGTAGTGAGGGAAGTTGAGAGAGTTTTTGGGTAGGTCTTGGACGAATCAAAAGGCTTTTAAGGTGTGAATTAATGAGAAGGGTGAGTGCCATTTTATAAGAGGGGTGAGGGGCACCTTTGGAAATTCTAGGAATATTATTTTATAATAAATTCATATTCGGATTCTAATGGCTCCAAAGTGTATTATTTAAAATTTAAGGTGGGTATGGGTCTAAAACCAATCAACCAATAGAAATGAGATAGTTTAGGGTCATTATATTAGCCTTATCGTTTAGTTTTTAGTCTTAGTTAATTAGTTTGACACTTACCAAGTAACTTTGTATTTTTATATTATATAGTTAATAAACATACTATATACATCCAAGAGACCCCCAAGTGGTCCATTAATGATACACATATCATGATATAAGTCTCTTGGCCTAACCTTAGATTTTTAGGAATTTAATATCAATTAATAATATAATATTTGTTTTAAAAACTCTTTTATGTCAATTTTTGACACTATTCAATAATTGATTTTTTTGAAAATAATAACAGAATGATTACTTCGAAAAAAGTTAATTTAGGCAATCCTAACATATCATATTAAACGAGAAAATAAGTTTAATTCATAAAAAGTCTCATATTTAATTTATTTGGCTATTTATAATATCAATTATTTTAATTTTACACTATTATGGTAATTACTGCATCATCATTGTGTCATAAATAAATTAAATTATTTAATGTCTAAAAATTATAAATAGAATATAATTATGTAGTAAATTGTTTTATATTTCTAATGAATATTTAAAATAGAATTTATCTTATATACAACCCTATATTAAAAATGTTTTAGTAAATAAACATTGATTTTAACTCTTTTAACACCTCTTTGAATTAAATAATAATAAATGTCCTAATCTAATCCAAGTGGACCTAAATGATAATATTTTATTCCTAAGGTTGTTTTTAGTGGAGATAAACTTTTCCAATAGATTTTGGACATGTGTTAGGGTAATATTAATATCATTTTATCCTTTAATTACCCTATTTACTTTTAACCGTGGTAAATAAAAGTAAAAAGTTACTATTCACCAAAAATTATTTTCATCAAAATGAACCATATTTTACTCCTTGATATTAACAGTGTGTCTTGGATTTTCGAAATTTCAATCACAGAAGCGGAAAAAATATATTTTTTGAAAAATTCAGTTTTTTTAACTACCACTTAGTAGTTTCACTATTCATCAAAAAATGATGTTTTTCAGAAAAAATACCAAAAAATCACCCTAGGATAATTTTGATATTCCAATTCCAAAAATGAAGTCCATTTTGAAAAATAAAATTTAAAAAATTTAAAAAATTAGGTATTAGTATTCATAATGACTAGTTTGATTGGTTGTGGTGTGTTAGAACTCGATTTTCCGTACAACAAACGCTATTGCATTATTCAAAGAGAAGCATACCATAGATGTTTGGGGTGTTACACTCCCCCCTTTACTTATTAAGTTTAATGCATTCCTCATATGAACAGGTTTAAAAATAACATAAACATTCAAATTGAAACTAGCATATGAAATGTCAATACTTTCTACATAAACCATGTATTGTATAAAAATAACATATCAATAGTCAAACATATCAAAAAACCTTCAATAAAATTTGGATGTTTTGTAACATAATAAATCAACTTCAAATAATCTTAAAATCCATCAATGGATGTTGACATAGATGAAATCAAAACTATTTGAGAGAAATATATCATTTTTTTGAAATCATTTAAAAGTCACATAATTATAAAAAAAACATTTACATAAAATATCACTATAATCTTGTATGGGAAGCTTCAAAGATTTTATAATGGTGGAAAATATCCGCACTCACAGAATAAGTTAAAAATAGATATTCTTACCATAATTCTGTCGAAAAGGTTAAAAAGGCCCTTGTTATGAAAATAACAGAAAGATTCTTTTATAAACATCTTATAAAAAGTCAACAAGGGTATAAATTACTTTAACCAATATTCAATAAAATAGTAAGAATGATTTGAAATAAATTCTTAAGAAACATGGATGTGGATGATAATGTGGTCCTAGTAGATAATTACGTATAAACAACCTCGGATAATGAAGAGATTGTGAAATAAACCATTACCCTGTACTTTACCTTGGTCGAGGGTAGGTAAACATTATGTATAATGGTGAAATAATTGTTATTAAATTATACAAAAATCATTTGAATTAATATGATATCATATATGATCTTTTTACATATCTTTGTTAACAATATCTTAGTACTATCGTTGTTTCAGGTGTTAACTTACTCGTTTTATTTTATATGTTTTGTTACATAAACCTTGTTTGTTATGGATAGGTTTCATCTTATTCATATACAGAATGATATAATGTCCTTAAACATTATTTTTAATCATTAAATGATAATTATACTTGAATGGATACGATGGGGAATGAATCTCATCGTGTTCCTGGAGACGATAGTCCGTACGTACGCATGAGTGACAATATCATTCTTTTGATATTAAAATTATATATAATTAGACAATATATCATATATAAAAAATTATTATCATGTTATATTTTTTATTTACATCAATTACACATCATTATCAAACCCATACAAATAAAAAAGTTTTGAATAACAATTATACCACGACGTGGAGACAGTAAGCCTTACGTACGCACGTCTGGTGACATGTCATTCAAAGGATGGATAGAATATTGAATATGTCTGTACCATATTTATAATAACATCATAGTATATAGATGATACTGGAGTAATTATTTTATAATTGAAATCAAAATGAAAGAAGAAGGTGAAGAAGAAATGAACTTGAAAGATGGTGGTGAAAACATTACCTCTTTTTTGGGTTCTGCCATTTGATTTGTTCAAAAGGTATACATAGGATGGATTTCTGATCAAACTAAGGCCTATAGGTTGAAGTGACGGATGTTAGAAGTATATTTGGCATGGGTTGGCCGAGCCAAATTTCTTTTATGGTATGAATTATAGATAATGGGGAGTTCCCTTTGATAATAGGGGTGAGGGGCACCTTTGGGAAAACTAGAAATATTATTTTATAATAAATTAATATTCAGTTTATAATGGCTCCAATATAATTTATTTAGATGATAAGGTGGGTATGGGTCTAAAACAACTCAACCAATAGGTTTTATATAGGTTTGGGTCACTTAATTAACCTTATCATTTAGTTTTAACTCTTAGTTAATGAGTTTGACATTTACCATGTCTCGTGGTATTTTTATATTATATAGTTTATAAACATACTATATACTTCCATGAGACCCCCAAGTGATCCATTAATGATATAACTACCATTATATAATTCCTTTGTCCAAACCTTATATTTTTGGGAATAGAATATCAATTAATAATATAATATTAGTTTTAAAAACTCTTTTATGTCAATTTTGACACTATTGGGTATTTTGTTTTTGATAAATTCATAGCAGCATTATTACTTCGAAAATAATTCATATAACCAGTACTAATATGTCATATTACCCTAGAAGAATAGTTTAATTCATAAAAAGTCTCAAATTACATTTATTTTGATATATATAATATCAATTATTTTAATATTTCATTAATTAGGTAATTATTGCATCACCATTGTGTAATATATAAATTAAATTATTTAAAATCTATAAATTATAAATAAAATATCATTATGTAGGTGATCTTCTTATATTTCTAATAAACATTTATAATCTAATTTATCTTATGTAAAACCCAATATTAAAAATTTTATAATAATTAAACATTGATTTTAACTCTTTTAACTCTTTTTTGAATTAAATAATAAAAAATGTACTAATCTAATCCAAGTGGACCAAAATGATAATATTTTATTCCTAAGGTTGTTTTTGGTCATGATACACTTGTTAAATAGAATTATGACATGTGTTATGGTAATTTTAATATCATTTTTACCCTTAATTACCCTATTTACATTTAACCGTGGTAAATAAAAGTAAAAAGTCACTATTCACCAAAAATTATTTTTATCCTATTGAACTACATTTTACTCCTTGATATTAACCGTGTCTCTCTGATTTTTGAAATTTCACTCAAAAATGCTGTAAAATTATATTTTATCTAAATTTTCAAATTCTCCTAGGATGTGGGTAAAAGAGAGTGAAAAGTTCTATAAAATTTATATATATCTAAAATTATTATAAATTTACTCTAATGAATTACATTAAACATTTATAGGTATTATGTTTCTATTTTGACCTTAATTAAATTTAAATAAAATAAATAATTATTTAAATAAAAATATGATTTTAAACTATATCACAATGTTTATTTAACTATTTATAAAATACTAAATGTATTCAGATAAAAACCAAAAATTCACCCTACGAAAATTTCAATATTCCGAATCCAAAAATGAAGTCCATTTTGAAAGATAAAATTTGAAAAAATTTCAAAAAGTGGGTATTACTATTCATAACGGCTATTTTGATTGGATGTTATGTGTGTTAGAACTCGATGTTGCGTACAATGAACACTACTATATTATTCAAAGAGAAGCATATTGTGGAAGCATGGGGTGTTACATTCTCCCCTCCTTCAAATAATTTCATCCTTGAAATTTCTAGAATACTACTGCGAAAAAAAAGACTCGGGTGGTTCTTTATCATAAGTTCCTCGGGTTCCCATGTCACCTCTTCCATCTTATGGTATCTCCATAAAATTTTACCAGACAAGTCGTCCAGTTTCTCAGCACTTGTTCTCTGTTATAAAGAATCATGACAGGCTCTTTGAAATAAGATAGATCGGGTTCCAGTTCTAATTCCTCATAGGTGAGTATATGTGTTGGGGCATGTATGTATTTTATCAATAGTGATATGAGGAACACATCATGAACTTTGGAGTCACTTGGAGGCATTACCAAATGGTAAGCTACAACCCCAATTCCTTATAGAATTTTGAATGGTCTGATATAACTAGGAATCAATTTACCATTCTTACTGAAACGTATAACACCCTTCCATGGAGATACCTTCAAGAAAACATGATCTCCTGCCTGAAATTCCAAATCCTTCCTTCGGTTTCCAGCATAGCTTTTCTGCCTACTTTGAGATGCTTTGATGTGGTTTTGTATTACCTTCACCTTTCCTATCATTTCCTCCAGAAGTTCCGGGCCTACATGTTTTCTTTCACCAATGTTATCCCAACATGTTGGTGTGCGACATCACATTCCACATAACGCTTCATATGGTGCCATCTTAATACTTGAATGGAATCTATTATTGTAGGAAAATTCTAACAGAGGTAAATATTTATCCCACATACCCTGAAAGTCATGTGGGCATGATATCAACATGTATTTTAAGGTTTGAATAGTCCATTCTAATTTTCCATCAGTTTGGGGGTGGTAAGAACTGCTCAAACAAAGATCAGTATCCAGGGAATTCTGAAGACTTTTCATGAATCATGAAGTAAAATGGGGATCACAATCAGAAACAATAGAGAGAGGTACTCCATGAAGTCTTATAACACCATTAATATATAGTCTTTCTTGGTGTTTGAGTAGAAAATCCTCCCTTATTGCATGAAAATGTGCTGACTTGGTAAGACGATCAACAATGACCCATATCGCATCATTTCTACTAGGAGTCTTTGGTAGTCCCATGAAAAAGTGAATTGTGATATTATCCCATTTCCACTCAGGTATGGGAAGTGGTTGAAATAATCTACCATGTTGTTGCCTTCCTACATTCACTTGTTGAAAAACCATACATCTTGACAAAAAATTTGCAATCTCCCTCTTCATGTTGTCCCACAAAAAATGTTCCTTCAAATATATATACAATTTGGTGCTCCCAAGATTTATAGAGATATTGGAACTATGAGCATATTCCATAAATTCCCTTTTTAGATCAGGTATATCCAGAACACAATGTCTCTACCCAAATTTCAAATTTCCATCTTCATACACAAATTCATTCTATCTCCCATCATTCACAGCTTTAATCTTCTTTTGAAATACTTCATCATCGGTCTAATAACTCATTATCATTTCATGTAAAGATGTTTTGGCAACCATTTGAAAAAAGTATTGATGTTTCACCTTCCATGGTTATACCCTAATCCAACTTTATTAGAACAATGAAAATATGATCCCTCTCAACTCTCATCTTCTTCAAAACTCCATGATCCATTCTACTCAAAGCATTTGCCACTGTATTTTACTTCCTCGGGTGGTAGTGTATCGTGAAATCATAATACTTGAGTAGTTCAAAATATCTCCTTCTCCTCATGTTTAGTTCTTTCTGTGAGAAAGTATACTTCAAACTCTTGTGATCAATATAAATCTCACATTTTCACCATAGAGATAGTGTCTCCAAATATTCAATGCAAAGATTATAGATGCTAGATCATGAGTAGGATAGTTTTTCTCAGAAATTTTTAGCTGTCGCAATGCATAGGAAATTACCCTATCATTATGCATAAGGACACAACCAATTCCTTTCATTGATGCATCACTATAAATAACGAACCCATCATTCCTCTATGGTAGAGTCAATATGGGATCATTGACTAATATTCTCTTCAGTTCTTCAAAACATTCTTCACACTCTTTTTTTCACCCAAACTTAACACATTTACGTGTGAACTTTGTTAATGGGTTAGATAATCAGGCGAAATTCAGGAAGAAACGTCGATAATAACCTGTTAAACCAATAAAACTGCGTACCTCGGTTATACTCAGTGGTGTGGGCCATTCTTGGATTACCTTAGTCTTATAAGGATCAACAATGATTCCATCATTAGAGAAAATATGACCAAGAAAAGAAATCTCTTAAAGACAAAATTCAAATTTACTAAACATCCTATATAATTAATGTCTTCTAAGAGTTTTCAAAATAATGAGCAAGTGATTTTGATGATCTTAGAAGATTTTGGAGTGTACCATGATATCAACAGTAAATACCACCGCAAAATCATCATGATATTCCTTGAAGACTCTATTTATTAGATCCAGGAATATAGAGGGTGCATTAGTCAATCCAAAAGGCATTACTGTAATCTCGTAATGCCCATACCTGGTTCAAAATGATATCATCAGAATGTATTACTTCTTCACACATAACTGATGGTATCCAGATCGAAGGTCAATATTTGAAACGTATTGACCTCCATGCAGTTGGTCAAATAAATCATCAATGTGAGGTAGGGGAAACCTGTTCTTTATTGTTATAGCATTAATTTCTTTATAGTCGATACATAACCACATAGATCCATCTTTCTTCTTATCAAAAAGGACTGGGGATCCCCATGGAGAAACACTAGGGAGAATAAATCCCTTATTACTCAATTACTCTAGTTGTTTTTTTAGTTAAAATAATTCCAAATTGGTCATTATATAAGGGTTGTTCGATATATGCCTTGAACCAGGAATTAAATCAATGGAAAACTCAATTTCTCATTATGGAGGGTGTCTAGGTAAATCTTCTTGAAACACATCTACATATTCTTTCACAATAGCAACATCCTCTATTGGAACATTTCTTTCCTTACCCGTAGTTATTTCATTCTCTTCCTCCCCAATAATTGAATTTTTTTGAGGGATTAGGGGTGTATCATGGTAAGAATCAGGTGGTGACGATTCTTCTCTAAATACAAGATGTTCTTTACCATCATCATTGAAAATAGTAACCTCCTTCTTCTTACAAAAAATTTTCGCATCATGGTCCGAATTCCAATCCATACCGAGGATTATATCAAATTCAATAATGGGTATGATGATGAGATCAGCAGATAAAGAATGTTTATATTCCCTAATGGGAACAGATCCACAGAACATTATAGCAATGATACTTCCCAAATGAGTTTTAACTGACAACTATATTGTTAAATCAAATTGGAAATATCTAATTTTATTAGCAAACTGGGAAGATATGAAACAATGTGATGATCCAGAATCAAAAAATACATTGTCTAAACTTGAGGAATTCGTTAAATTACCTGCCAACAAGTCATTCACAGCTTCAACCTCAGCAGCAGTGATAACATAAGCTTGTCCTTGATCCCTTTTCCTTTTCTGATATTAGTTCCCCTTACACTTAGGACATTAATTTTCATAATTTCCCATCTTCTTGAAGTTGTAGCATTGAACATCAGTAGCTTCTTTCTTCTCCTTGAAATCATGAGATTGGTGGCCTTTTTCACCACACTTGTAACAGACTCCCATTCCTTTCGAGAAAGTAACAGGATGTTTCTTCCCACATTTACTGAATGATGGATATTAAACTTTTCCCTTCATCCCCTTATTTCAATTTCTAGAGTGATAAATAGATCTCTTCTTCCCTTTCTTTTTTTTAAAGTCATAAGACTTAAATAATTCATTTTCTATCTTGATAGTGCATGAGATAATATCCTCGTACAATGAGAAGGTTTGTGAGACTAATGCTCGACGGAGAACCGTTTTTAATCCATCAAAAATGATCAATCTTACTTCTTGGGTTATGTATAAAATCTACAACATACCTCGCTAACCTTTTATGTTAGCCTCATAATTTACGACATTCTCCTCCTCCTTTTGCCTCAGACTCAAAAATTGCCTTTCCATATCTGCTCGATGGTCACGATAAAAGTATTTATCTATGAAAAGATCTTTGAACTCCCTCCATTCCATGTTTGATACTTCATCATCTTCTTTCATGTTTTTAATCATTGACCACAATTGATCATCATCTCTAGTGAGGTGGTAAGATACCATGATAACATTTTCCCTTACACTACTCCCCATGGCTTGCAATATTTTCTCTAAGGAATTTCTCCATTTCTCATCTACTATGGGATTTGTACCCCATTAAATGTCAGTGGTTTTTTCCTCATGGATCGATCTAACATTGATCCTCCATGATATGGATTTGGGTTCTCCATACAAGTAAGGTAATTATTCATAACCTGAGTTAGTTGTCCCAGTATGGTGATAAGATGATCAGCACCGGTTGTATCTCCATCTCCAGTATAATTATCTAGGGAAAGAGGTAAATCACTACATGGAGTGCGTGCATTAATACAGTTTCCATTTTTTCTACTAGGTGCCATTTCTAAACAATATAATACAGTTGATTAGTTTATGAATCGTAGTACATAAATCTAAACCTATAAAACACTAAACCTGAATTGAATTTATTTGGGATATAATCCATAATCATAAAAAAAATTTCTTTGAGGAAGTATATACTCATAAAAACTTCATAATAGTTTGTATAGAAAATGAGAATTATCTTAAGCATATCCCCGAGGATTTTCTTAACCAAGAGTGCAACAAGGCCAGTTGTCGTTCACCAGTTCCCCTTCAAATCTAGCTCAAAGCGGTGTTTTCTTGTTTTACCCCTATGTACATCTGTGATAGAGCCGCCTCTACCTGCTCGTATCAAGGCAGTGATGTATTTCTCGAAAAACTTTCAAAATCTCTACAATACCAATATTCTATGAAGTTATTATATACTAATCCTCATAGTCCATCTTAGATCTACGTGCTCTAATCAGAGTTTATCTAAATCTAGCTTCCAGGGTTTGTACTAAACTTCCTCTGATTCCAATTGTAAAACCCCAACCCTAGTTACCCAGAGTTGGTGCATTATTATATAACATTGGCATGATCAAAAAAGATCATCTCTCGAAAGACAGATTAGTTTAGTATCATTGGAATAACTAGATACATTCATAGTGTCTACATAACATCATAATGTGAAAACTACAAAAACATCTTGTCTCCACACCCATATCCCCATATATAATCCCAGTAGGTCATTCATAAAATACTTCTTCACGTCCTTTGAAAAATAAAACATAGAACTGGGTCTGCTCAAATTCCCAGTAAGGATCACAATATAGCGTAAAATTTCATAAATAAGAATAAATATTTAAGGCAATGTATAACTAAAAAAATTCCTTTTAAACATGAACATCAGCATAATATGGAAAAAATAAAATGAAATAATTTCATTTACATATTCAAATGGATATTTTACTAGTTGAATAATTCAATGCAATATCAATAACCACATTCATAATGATGGAATGCATAAGGCCATACTATCATAACCACATACTCAAGTCCTTGTTTCATGACTACAAATCATATTTTTTTCAAAACCTTGTGCCGAGACACTAGTTTGTCTCGTGAGACCTATCGATGCATCGAGGAGCTATAGCAGGCTCCACATGTCTCTTATTATGTCTAATGAATTCCTCATATGAACAGGTTTAAACCTAACATTAACATTCGAATTAAAACTAGCATATGAAATTTAAATACGTTCTCCATAATCCATGAATGGTATAAAAATAACACATCCACAGTCAAACATATCACAAATCTTTCAATACAATATGGAAGTTTTGTATCATAATAAATCAACTTCAAATAAGATTAAAATCGATCAATGGATGTAGACATAGATGAAATCAAAACTATTTGAGAGAAATATCTCTTTTTCGGATATCATTTAAATGTCACATAATTATAAAATAAAACTTTTATTTTGTAAATATCTTTATAAGCATGTAAGGGATGCTTCGAAGATTTTATTATTGCAGAAAATAGTTTCACCTACCGTATAAGTTAAAAAAAGAAATTCTTACAATAATTCTGTCGAAAAGGATAAAAAGGACATTGATTGGAAAATAACGGAAAGATTCCTTTATAAACATCTTATAATAATTAAAAAATGGTATAAATAACCTTAAACCATAGTATATAAAATAGTAAGAATTAATTGAAATACTTTTTTAATAAACATGGATGTGGATGATAAAGAGGTTCCAGTAAATAATTATGTATAAACACCTTCGGATAATGAAGATATTGTGAAATAAAACTGTACCTTGTAATTTTCCTTGGTCAAGGGTATGTTAACAGCTTTTATAATGGTTAAATAATTTTTATTGAATTATACAATAAACATTTAAATTAATAATATATCATATATGATCTTTTAACATTGCTTTGTTAATAATATCTTAGTATTATCATTGTTTCTGGTGTTAACTTACTCATTCTCTTTTATATGTTTTGTAACATAGGAAGTATTTTTTATGTATAGGTAGTATATTATTACTATCCATAATTATATCAAGTTTTTTAACATTATTTTTAATCATTAAATGTGAAATAGACTTGAATGGATATGATGGGGAATGAATCTCATCGCGTTCGTGGAGACGGTAGTCCATACGTATGCCAGAGCGACAATATCATTATTTTGTTATTAAAATAATATATAATTGGATTTTATATCATATATAATGTATCATTATCATGTTATATTTATTATTTACATTAATTACACATCATTATCAAACTCATCCAAATAATAATGTTTTGAATAACAATTACACCACGACGTGGAGATGGTAAGCCGTACGTACGCACGTATAGTGACATGTCATTAAAATGATGGATAGAATACTGAATATGGTTGTACCATGTTTATAATAACATCTCAATTTATAGAGGAAACTGGAGATATTATTTTAGAATGGAAAGAATAATGAAAAAGAAGTTGAAGAAGAAAGGAACATGAATGATGGCGGTGAAAAAATTATCTCTTCTTTGGTTTATTCCTTTTGATTTGACCAAAAGGGTTCCATAAGTTGGATTTATGGTCCAAATAAGGCCTCTAGGTTGAATTTATGGAATTTGGTAGGATATTTGGGCTGGGTTTGGCCAAGCCAAATGGCTTTGAAGGTATTAAATAGAGTGAAGTGTTAGTTCCCTTTTATAAGATGGGTGAGGGGCACATTTGGTAAAGCTAGAAATAGTTTTTTATAATAAATTCATATTCAGTTTATAGTGTCTCCAAACTGATTTATTTAGAGGATAGGGTGGTGATTTGTCAAAAAAAACTCAACCAATAGGTTTTATATAGGTTTGTGTCCCATTATTAACCTTATCTTTTAGTTTTAAGTCTTATTTAATTAGTTTGACAATTACCATGTCTCTTTGTATTTTTATATTATATACTTAATAAACTTATTATATACTTTCAAAAGACCCCAAAGTGGTCCATTAATGACTCACCTATAATTATATATGTCCTTCAGACGAACCATAGATTTTTAAGATTAGAATATCAATTAATCAAATAATATTTGATTTTAAAACTCTTTTATGTCAATTTTGACACTATTGAGTATTTTGTTTTTGATAAACTCATAACCACAATATTACATTGAAAAAATATCATATATCCAGTAAAAATATGTCATATTAACCAATAAATTAATTTTAATTCATAAAAAGTCTCAAATTACATTTATTTGGATATTTATAATATCAATTATTTTAATATTTAATTAATTAGGTAATTACTACATCACCATTGTGTCATAAATAAATTAAATTATATAATGTCTACAAATTATAAATAAAATATTATTATGTTGCAAATCTTTTCATATTTCTAATGAATATTTATAATCATATTTATGTTATGTATAACCCTATATTAAATTTTTTTAATAATTAAACTTTGATTTTAACACTTTTAACTCTTCATTGAATTAAATAATAACAAATGACCTAATCTAGTCCAAGTGGACCTAAATGATAATAATTTTTTCTTACGGTTATTTTTGATCGAGATACACTTGTCCTATAGATTTGTACATGTGTTATGGTAATATTAAGATCATTTTTACCCTTAATTACCTTATTTACTTTTAACAGTGGTAAATAAAAGTAAAAAGTTACTATTCACCAAAAAATATTTTTATTCTATTGAAAAACATTTCACTCCTTGATATTAAACATGTGTCTCAGATTTTTGAAATTCCACTCAAAGAAGTGGTAAAATTATGATTTATGTGAATTTTCAAATTCTCATAGGATGTGTGTAAAAGACGGGGAAAAGTTCTATAAAATTTTTTTATATCTAAAATTATTATAAATTTACTCTAATTAATTACATTGAACATATATAAGTATTATGTGTCTATTATGACCTTAATTATATTTAAATAAAAAAAACAATTATTTAAATAAAAATTCTATTTTAAACTATAACATAGTGTTTTTTCACTATTGATAAAAAATTGAAAGTTTTCAGAAGAATACCAAAAATTTACCCTAAGATAATATCAGTATTACGAATCCAAAAAGGAAGCCCATTTTGATAAATAAAATTTATAATATTTCAAAAATTCAGTATTACTATTCATAACGGCTAGTTTGATTGGTTGTGGTGTGTGTTAGAACTCAATGTTGCATACAACACATGCTACTATATTATTGAAAGAGAAGCATATCAGGGAATCTTGGGGTGTTATAGAGCTTCATCTAATAAATTTAGATTTATGGTGTAAAGACCCGTAAAAATCAAGGGAAATTTTTTTCTTAATTTTCTTTGATATTTTACAAGAGCGCGGTTTCTGACGGCACCTGATTACGAGGCCCGGTGTCCCCAGAATCAATTTCCAAAGTTTGGCTCGGGTACGTTCAGTGAACGAACGAGCGGGAATTTTCTGACTTTTGAACCGGTGCCTAGAATCGAATTCCGAGGGCACCGATGAACTCGCAGTGCCGATTTTCACTTAAGGAGGCCTTTTACGAGGTTGCGTTTTATGCGGGTTGAGAGTTAGTTTTGGGGAAAGTTGGATGTAGTTAAATAAATTGTGGAACAAAATTTATTTTAAACCATGTTGGTTATATCCTCCCAAAGGGAGTTAGAGGTGGGACCCACATCCACTTAACCTCCCGTGATAGGATTAAGTGTGGTGGGGCCCACACGAACCCTAACTCTTCAACTCCCCTTTAAACTCCCAATAACACCTCTTATTTTTAATTTTGACAACTTGAGTTATTAATTGAGATGAGTTATTTAATTTCCAACTTTCGAATTTCAAAGAGGTGAAGTTGTGTAAAAAAAATAAGGCTTAGACTTGTTTTATTTTGGTTAGTTTTCTCTTTCCACCTAGAGAGGATTTGGGAAGCATTCATCATCTTCTTCAACCTTGACGAAGAACGCGAAGAACTCTTTGGCTCTGACGAAGAACACCGTCATCATAAGAAGAGAAAGATGTGTCGTCTCTTCTCTTCTTCGCAGCCGGTGTGTTTCCGAAGATCGACGACGCCGCTTCATTCGATCTTCTTCCCGTGTCAACGAATGGAGACGCCGCTTCCTCCTCAGGCTTCCTCCGTCAGCTTACGAAGCTTCCCCAGCGATGTTACCTCTTCGGACGCACCTCGACGTCAACGGAATCGATGTTCGATTTCTGCGACGCCCGACCTCCGCGACGCTTTTCTTCTGCGGGTCGTTGACGAACATCGTTCCTGAACCAAGGTAGGGGTTTTATTTTAATTTATTTTTGTTCTTGATTCTGACATGTCGAATTTCGTGGTTTTCGACTAATTGTTATCGAATAATGCGAGGGGGCCGGTCCGCACAAACATGGCCAAACCACCTCCTTATTTCTTAAATGTTTTCTTTGTGGTTGGTACGAGGGAACGTGGTGCCGTCGCACCACGCGGTTTCATGCAGAACATATGCGTGGCGCCGTCGCGCCGCGCCGTGGAAAGGAATTCAAAGACGCGACGCCGTTGTGCCGCGTCGAAGGAAACTGAGGATGCCGCGGCTGGAATGGGGCCGTGGAGGAGGGGCGCGGTGCTGTCGCACCGTGCCGGACGATAAACCCCACGGCGGAACAAGGTGACCGGCGGCCAGCCGGGCCGCCGGTGTCAGAAGCCGGAAGAGGACCGGCCTTTGCCGGTCCTGTTGAGAAGGAACCGGCCGGCCAGGTCGATCTGGCCAGAATGTAGGAAAACTGGGGGAAATAAATTCCCCCGGCCAGCAGTCAACGGCCCCCCATAAGTGAGGGGGGCCGGAGTTTCACAAGGGGGGGCAGGTGCCCCCCATATTTCCTACAGCTCGGCTGAAGGCCGAGCTGGCAGCGCTCCCAGCATGCTGCGTCCAGCCGGACCGGCACCTGGCCACACCGGGCCGTGCCGAGCCAGGCCGTGTCGGGCCAGGCCGACCCTGTCCGGGGCAGGTCGACCTGGTTCGGGCCAACCGGGGGGTCTCGGGCCGGGTCGGCCCGGGCCCGAAACCCCTGTTACCGAACAATTTGGGTTCAAATGCCCATAAATCGGGCTATAGACATCCAAACGACGCGCCTTCAGCGGTGATGCGATCCTTGGATCGAGATTCTCGTTTCGGTATATCACACTCAAGGTTTCAGATTACTTTTAGTTCGGACGGGTTGGTTCGTACACGAAACCAATCGGGCCCTCAGAGCGGAAACACTCATATCTTGAGCTATGGACGTCCGATTGACGTGTCGTCGAATTTGTTGAGTTCCTCTAAGTCAGACGGATCTTTTGGCATACTCCGCCCGAGGTTTGGATGTAGGTGGAGTACGGTTGGGTTGGTTTTTCCTTAAAAACCAACCGGGCCCCTAGGACGAAAAAGCCTATAACTCTCAGACCGGGCGTCCGATTGACACGCCGTCTGTTGCGTTGAGTTCCTGTTGACGATACGGAACCTTTGGATACATAAACTCTAGACTTTGGTATAGTTGATGTATCAGCTTCTCGGCTCGTGGAGCGGACCCTCCTGAATGAGCTTGCTATGTGCGGGAACCCTAGAGCTGGCTGCGACTGCTACTGTGACTGCGATGACGACTGTGCAGAGATCCTCAGTGGATTCGACGACGACAACTACAACACTCAGCGATCCTGTGTGGATCAGTGCTACCAGTCCTGTGTGGGTCCGATCCTGTGTGGGTCAGCGCTCAGCGGTCCTGTGTGAACCAGCGCCTACAGATCCTGTGTGGGTCCGATCCTGTGTGGGTATTTGCGGGGGTTAGTACCTATCGATCCTTTGTGGGTCCTATGACTTAGATGGATCAGTGATCATCTCTATCATCTTCGAAGATGTATACCTGTGTGAGCTGAATCCTGTTTACCTTCCTGTGTGGATTGTGTTGTGTTATCCTTTGTGGATTACGTTTTTCATTCATGTGTGGAATACGTATACTTTCCTGTGTCGACTGAGTTTTACTTGGGCTCGGAGGTTGGAGCGTATTGAAATGATGACTTAGGTATATGTATGGGCATATATTTAAGCAGGGTCGATTTTTTACTTCGTGTTTGTATCTTTTCTTTGTGGTTTATCCTTTGTGGATTTTGGGAGACCTTCGGGGGACTCGAGGTCCCTACTGAGTAGCTTATAATCACCCCTGCACGGGCTATGCCCGCACTACGTTGTGTTGGTTGCAGACGACGGATAGCGTTGATCGTGGTTGAGGCTTGCAGAGCAGAATGGTACCTGGAGGTGGACCACTGGGCGGGTCGTACTCGGAGCGGACGGCGGGACCCGAGGAGCAGTGGAGCTATCTGTACCCACCCTCCAGGTGGGATTTCCAGTGGACAGCTTGGCGTAGCGGCTTTACTTTACAGTTGTTGTTTTCCCTTTCGAGCTGTACTATACAGTTGGGCTTGTATTTCCAGCCCCATTTTACATTCCGCACTTACAGTTGTACTCTATTTTTACTTAGTTTTTACCTTTCCGCTTTCTTACTCTGTGGTGTTTGTTTACTTTAAAAAGGCAATGCCTTCCCTTTTTACCGGGATTTACGCCTTGGTGCTAGTCGCCAGCCCCTGGCCTATGGAAGGCTGGCTTGGGGTAGTCACGGCACGAGCCCCGAGGACGAGTCGTGACATATGGTATTTCCCAAAATCCATTCATTTCATGAATATTTTTCAGGGTGTAAACTTGATCTTCTATCCTCTTTGTAGCGAGAGATGATTCCTTATCTGAACACCCGAAACATGGAAAGGATTTTTTAATTACATATTTATGATTTTTCAAATATTAAACGAGTTATACTTAATAATTGAGGACATTATATTGAGTGACTTAATATTGTGTTTGAGTGATTTTTTTATTTGTATCATGGAATGATTTACTTTTCCTATTTGATATTATTTTTCTATGTTATTACAATCACAATACAAACATGCTCTAAATAGATATTATTAATAAAAATTGATTATTTTTTTAATAATGATTCTTTATTTTTATATTATATGATCACGTTTAATAAATATAAAATCAAATATAATAATCATTGAATACGATAAAATAATTTAACAATGACAAGATCTAGAGCCATTAACTATTGGTTAATTCATCAAGTGAATAATGAATTAACTAACACCCTAGTGGAGTTTCATACATAGATATTATAGTGACCCCAGAAAAAACTGTCACAACCCTTCCCTGTGGGGCTCAAGCCGCAACTCCCCAAGCCTGCCTCTACTAGGCCAGGGGCTGGAGACTAGCAATGAGTAGGCATGTTACTAACATGGGAGGCATTGCCTATAAAACTATACACACACACACATATCCAAGCCGACAAAGCTGAAGTGTAAAAACAACTGAATATGGAAAATCATGTATACACTAGAATCCCAACCAACAATGTATGACATGAATGTAAAGTACAGTAAGGTAAAAACACTGGGCCAAAATTACAATCCCACTAAAAGTGAGACTGCAACAAAGTACAACCTAAGAAGAAAGGTACTGGGACTGCAATCCGTAATCATAGGAACACACCTCATCCTGCCTGATCTCACTGAGCACCGTCCAGTCCTAGTCCACCTAGAATCATTTTAAAGGCTTTCTGGTCTACATAAGACACAACACATCCGGGAAAAGACCATGCAGGGGTGTGTATAACAATACCTAGTAGGACACCCCAAAAACCACAAAGGAATACAAAAAAGGAAATACTACAATGGAATGATACAGTTATCTATACATAGTATATGTCTACTAAACATATAACAATAATATCCAGATATACTCTTACACGATTAACCATCGTGAAACCACCACTAAAATCCATCTCAAAGATTCCACTATGAACGTAAAAAGGAGAACACACTCCTAGGTATGAAGAGAGAGGTACAAAGTACTCGTTCTAGGAGAACACACTCCACACGGACTTGAGAATACAATGTTCAGATGTGGATCATAACCAATAGATATGGGGTGATTCTAATAACTCAGTCTAATCTTATCCGCTTAGTAGAGGATCGACACCTGGTTAACGATGGTCATGTCGATACTATGAACTCTACCTAGGGTTCAAGAAATGAATAGAGGATTAGGATCTAAATCTCATATAGGGGATTCCAACAACTCAATTTAGTAAGTCCTGTTGAAGGGATCATACTCTTGTATATATGAAATGATACCAGAAGCTTATAGGAAAAAGACCAAGGGGACGAACCCTAAGGAAACAAGTCCAAGTCACAGAAGGAAACTGGCACAATCCATGTAAGACAGGTTACATAGCGTGTAGTATGGTTACACGCCGTGTTCCTTGAACCCGGTTACTGGCCATGTAGACGACCCGTGTCATTCGTCCAAGCTATTTAAAACTCAACAACACGGCCTGTAGAAGGATCACAAACTGTGTTCCTTGACTTCGAGTACTTCCCGTATAAATAGATCGTGCCATCTAGGCTTGTCGTATAAAAAGTGACTACATGGTGTGTAGTAGTATTACACACCATGTTCGATCACCTGGGGTTCGCTCTGTGTAAGCTGGTCATGTTCCCGTACACTGTCTCTGTCTATGTCACCTGCATGCGTACCAGTACATGGGGTATCCCATGTATCTGGTCGGGTCTGGCCGGGGAAGGGTATACATGTCGTGTCCTTGGCCGTGTACCCAACTTGTGCCTGTGTACACCTAGAGTACACTCCATGTGGCCCGCCAACGAGCACACATCGTGTAGCCCATATTACACGCTTTGTAGTCGGGAAATTTCCTGAAGCATCATCTTCTTCCCTGCCCCTCGGTGAATTTCTGGATCCGTGATCTCTCGTATATTCGTACTGATACATCAGTTCTTGGTTCGTCCCATCTTACGAACACCGAATCGGGTGTTTTCAATCCTTCGATTGGGTCATAAACCATGAACCACCGATCAGATGAAAGACACCCAAAAACTCATGTCACTCGATCTGGTCCGAATCGTCCTCCGAAATTGTCATCGCAGCTCCGAACCATCCTCCAGAGGTTGGATCTACAATCTCGGATCATTGCTCCAACAAAAGAATGTGCAACGATCGATTTCCTCCATGAATACGTATAACGCACATGAAAAATGCATAGAAACCGGGGAAGGAAAGAACAAAAAATCTAGAGGGACGAACCTCGATCGATGTTCGTGTTGATCATGGTTCATCACCATTAAATGGTTAAACAAAACCAAAATAGCCTTCAGGAAATCAAATCCCCAAAATCGCCACACAATCCCATCCTGCAAATACGATCAATCCATGGGCCAATCTATTCATGGATTTGTCGGAGTTTGTTGTAGGAATCATGAACGGGGAATGAAACCAAAAATAAAACATCCTACCTGGATTCGTGATGTTCATTGGCAATGATCTGGTCGATGTGTCGTCATCGATGGCAGAATTCATCAAGAACGTTGTCACCATGTTGGGGGGGGGGGGGTTTACTCCAAAGCCTCCATATCCTCCAAGGGTTTCGGGGTTATGAGGTCTGTAAACCTGGACCCCTACACAAAACACTATTTAAAAAGATCAAAGATATTTTCTGAAATCGAGATTTAACAAAATATTTTTATTAACTATTTAATTAGAGTTACGTCCAAAAACTAGATTTCACCACCGACATGCGCCGTCCGATGTCAGGACTCACCTAATGTAAAATCACTACTATGAACGCAAGGTTTCCCTTAGATTTCTGATCCGAGAACCTGTTCAAGAGTTATTGCACGTTTTTAGGAAAAACCCACGCACATGTAATTTAATTATTTAATTAAATTAAATCATTTGTTCGGGGCTCACCGGGCCTCGGAACTGAACGTCGTCTCAAATCATGGTCTCGAAATAATTCCCACATAATATTATTAATAAAAAATGGAAAAACATGAGACATTACATCACACCCACCTTCGGGATTTTACATCCGTGAAAAGCCAAAACAAGGGCAACTAAAAAAATGTGGGTACTATACATGAATCTGAGCCTCCCTCTCCCACATGCTCTCTTGGAGATTCCCGTACTGCCACCGGACACGCAATAAGGGAATAGGTCACCCACGAAGGATCTTCTCCTACCGATCCTCGATCTCCACTAGGTACTTAGCAATGGTCGCTCCATCATCGATGTACAGCTGTCCCAAGTCGATAACGTGCGATGGATCATGCACGTACCTCTGCAGCTGCGACACATGGAAGACGCCATGCACTCGGTCCATCTGAGGAGGTAGAGACAAGCGGTACTCCACCTCTCCTACTCTACTCCGAATCTGAAAAGGGCCGATGAAACTCACGGATAGCTTCCCTCCTCATCAAAATCTCCCCAATCCCCGTCGAGGTGAGACCTGATGGAACACATGGTCTCCCTCCTCGAACTCCAAGGGCCTTTGTCTCCTATAGGCAGAAGGCTTATGCCAACTCTGAGTAGCCTTCATCAGCTCCTGGATGACTTGAACCTTCTCTGTAGTATCTCACACCATCTCTGGGCCCATGAGTGATGACTCTCTTGGGTCAGTCCAGCAAAGTGGTGACCTACAAGATCGCCCGTACAAATTATTGAATGGTGCCATACCAATTGTGTAGTGATAACTGTTTTTATATGTAAATTCTCCCAGTGGTAGTTGATCCTCCCAACAATGACTGAATTCATGTATGAAAGCTTGAATAATATCTTCTAGAACCTGGATGGTCCGCCCTGTCTGACCATCAGTCTGAAGTTGAAACGTTGTTCTCAAGCATAACTGAGTCCCAAAAGCATCCTACAATCCCTTCCACAATCGGGATTTGAAAAGGGAATAACTTCTTGAGACGATCATTGATGGAACTCCATGAAGTCGAACTATCTCCTTCACTTAGAGGCATCTCAATCTCTCTACCTATCTTTTCCCCCGTATGGATAGAATGTGGGCCGACTTGGTGTGTTAGTCAACGACCACCCAGAAGGCATCGTGTCCCCTGGAAGTACGTGGTAAACCCGTCATGAAGTCCATGGATATCCCTTCAAACTTCCTATCTAGAACCTCATGGGGTTGTGTCAAACCTGCTTTAACCTTGGTGCCCAGCCTTTACTTGCTGACAAGTACGACACTGTGAAACAATCTCTTCCACACTCTTCTTTATTCCTGGCCACCAGAACTGACGTTGGAGTTCCTGGTACACCTTTTCCATGTCTGGATGCACCACCAATGGAGATTTATGGAACTCCCTCAGAACCTCCTCCCGCAACGTCACTGGTACTATTGTGCACCCTCTGAAATGAACAATGTGGTCCCCACCTTTTTAATATCCATCGGCAGCATCACATGATTATATCTGAGCACGTAATGTCTCACAGCTAGCATCCTCGAGTTGTGCTTCCCTGAATTTCTATAAGAGTGGAGGGGTAACAAAAATCAACTGAAGGTAAGCTACCTCATCTATATCCACAAAGGATAACTGTAAAGAGGCCAAATACATCATCACCTCATCCAGCAACTGCGAACTGGACCTCTTTCTAAGAGAATCTGCCACAACGTTCTCCATCGCAGGAGTATAAATGATCTCAATGTCATTATCCTATAGGAACTCAATTCACCTCCTCTGTCTAAAAATCAGATCCTTCAGAGAAAAGATATATAAGAGACTCTTGTGATCAGAGTAGGCGATAAACCACTCTCCCATCAGGTAGTGCCGCCACATCATCAATGCGAAGACTACCACTGCTAACTCAAGATCATGGGTCGTGTAGTTATGCTTATGTGGCCTCAACTGGCGTGAGCCCTAGGAAATCACTGCTATTCTCTGCATCATGAAACAACCATGCCCGGTTCCTAATGTGTCGCAGAACACTACGTACTCGACACCCCCCTTCAGTAATCCCACGATCGGGGTGCTCGTCAGACACTGTCTCAACTACTAAAAATCATGAAGGTATCTCTCGGTCTATAAGAAAGGATTCCCCTTTCTGGTCAAATCTATCATGGGTGCTAAAATCCTATATAAATCAAGAATAAATCTCCGATAGTAGCCTTCCTATAATGACCTAGCCTTAAACATTACTTAATCGTGAGTTATTACAATAATACACATTGAGTGTCTTTTCAGGTTTAGAGTTTTAGAGAATTAGATCATAAATCATGTATTACATTCCACATTTCAACAAGGTGGTTACATAAAAGATAGTATTCATTTTTCCCATAATAAGAGACATATTTAAAATAAAAGATTTATTCTTTCTTGACACTTCCTTGACACTATCATAACATCATGTTCTTTTCCCTTAACATGTGAAAAACATTTCAAAATCATGGGATGAGCATAAAAAGATCAGTAAGGGATATAAATGTACAGAATGAAAACACTAGTTCATGTAGTCATACGAATCAATGAAATCATACATTACTCATAAAACATAAGCACATTAACATACCTCATAAAATCATAATATTTATGAATAACTCATAGAAATTATAAGACATAAAGGTAACTTTAGGCATTCTAACATTATTACTTAGGGAGTAACCCTCATGTTTACATTTGGAATACCCATCATTATATATTTCCTAAATCTCTTCAGAGAACCCTTAGCATTTAACTCCTTCACGTTACCCAATGCATTAGATATCTATATCGTGCTCACCCGCACTTTTCTTATCACAGAACCACCCATCTTCATAAATAATTCCCAATAACCATAACATAATCGTATCACATTAAACATGCATAAAGGAAACATAACATTTCCACATTTCAATCACAAGATATCAAAAACACATTGATATAATAAAAACATTATCAAAACCATTTTGAGTACCAAAATAATAGAAAAGTAAAACATTGTATTTATTTTTCATTTTAAAAAATGTTATTGCTTGTAGAGGAAGTCAATACTCAAATAATGGTCACGAAAGTGGAGAAGTCATTATTGCCTCATACGTAAAAAAACATTCCCTTTTGTCATTTATTAAAAGGCTTTATATAAAAATACTCAATTTGAATAAAATTTAAAGTCAAAGGGGTTTATACAACGTATAAAATAATGTTGTGTATAAAACAAAATTTTCCTCAATGAAATGAGATTGAGACGAGGTCCCATACCTCATGTCCGACTTGACTCGATTATTATTTAATCTACTGAATAATAAAGTAGAGTTAATTTATACTTTATTAAGAAACTTTTTCATGATCATTATTCCTTTTATATCACTTATTAACATGTTATGAACATTATGTAATAATTGAAGTTAATAATAGTCGTTTTTTCGATCTTTGGAACTTGAGAACAAAATAAACTTATTATAATTACAAGTTGTTAATGTGGTAAAATATACATTATATCCATAATTATATTCATGATATAGATCTCATATATATCGTATATATCTAGTATATACAAGCATTAAAAATACAACATAACATTTAGAGGTATGAAATGAAATGCACCGTTCATGGAGATGGTAAGCCGTACGTACGCATGAACGCTACTTTCAATAATATTTAATATTTAATGGAATGAAATCATAATGATATAAAGGTATATTATAATTTTAGAATCATATCATTTATATTATCATTAAATCCATCCTTTATATGTCCCACATTTTTCATTAACTAATCAAATCACTTTGAGTGGGCGGTAGTCCGCACTTCCTAAAATGAAGATATCACGTTTACCCATAATAGAAATCATAAGGTTTGCCATAAATGAAAAATAAAGAATCATAAGGAAAACATATAAATAATATATATAATATATAAATATAGTCACATATTAATGGCCACCATGAACTGTGTTAAAAGAAGATTGAACAATCAATTTTTTCGTGAGGCAGTAATTCGCCATCCACAGAAACAGTATGTTCTTTAACCATCAGACAGGAGTGTGTGTAATTTTAAATAAAATAATTCCCATAACAAAATCCTAGTATATTTTAGATACGGGTTTTCTTACAAAACAAACGAATAAAAAGAGTTTTTGGGGCAGGAGAAGAAAAATAAAACTAATGAACATTAGAGAAGACATTACCTTTAAATTGGGTAACTCCCCATGGTTTGAACGAAATGGGTTTCTTGAAAAAAATTATTCCTAATGGAAGGCTTCGAGGATGAAGAGATGGATGTGGAGGGATAAAATGAGTAGAGATTTCCCGAGCCAATGGCTTGAGAGGTGTGGCTAAAGTGGTAGAGGTGGGGGCCTTTTATAAGATGGAGGAGGGGCACTCTTGGAAAGTCAACAAATGTAACTTTATTATATAATGAGTTTCGGATTTTAAAATCCCCAAAATGATAAATTTAGATGATAAGGTGATAAGTGTTCTAAATACACAAATCTAATAGGTTTTTTACAAGTTTTTGTCATATATTTTACATTATCTATTCATTTTATTTAAATCGTCCATTAATGAGGTAATCGCTCCATCATCATGGTGTCATAAATAAATTAATTTATTTAATGTATAAAAATTATAAAAAAATACCATGACGTAGGAAATCATTTTATATTTCCAATGAATATTTATAGTCAATGATATCATTTACATGGATGAAAATAAAATTGTTTTAATTGGGTGATAAATACTTTTGTGATATTCACCTTTCTTTAAAAAATAAAATGATTAATTGTCACTATCACCCAAAAGTGATTCCATGGGGTCCATAAGTTGGAACAAGGAATCTCATGGTCGTCCATGACACAAAAAATGGCATTATGACACATTTTTGGGTCATTTTTTATTATTATGATATTATTTTATTACCCTTAACTACCTGATTACTAATTAATCACGATAATTAATGATAATTACCACTGTTACAATTCATAATGTTCAAAAACAAAAGAGTCTTAATTATATAATTTGAACATTCTGATTACAAATATGGAATCCATTTTACCAAATTTCAATCATAGAAATTGTAGTAATTAGTTTAAAAATAATTACCATTGTCAAAACAAATAGTGGGTTTTTTGAAACAATATCTATCAAAAGTTTTACTATTGATTATGTCCAATTTCAAAGTAAAAATAATTCAAATGACCACCATTGGATTAAATGGTAAAAATATATTCTATTTACACATTAAAATCAATTCAAAATATAATCTACCCATATAATTAAATTGGATGAAAAAGTAGTTTTGAAGTAAAATGCAGTATTTTTCACTATTCATTAAAAAATGAACATTGTCAGAGAAATTCATACAATTTATTGAAAGTAAATTTCAATGTCCCAAAACTAAATAATAAGTTTATTTTAACAAATATAGAATATATAATTGTTAAAATATAGATTTAAAAATGGTTCACCATTAAAAGGTGGTAAAACAATCTTTTAAAAATATTAGAGAATTCAATACTTAAGATGTGAATTATTCTAATTTTAAGCCTTTAAAACACTATCTAATTTATAAATAGACATAGATATGAAAATATATAATTCTTGACTCACATGGTATGTTACATACTTCCCCCCTTTATAAAATAACATCCCCGCAATTTATTTACTTATCGAATAAGTGAAGGTATTTATCCATCATTGCTTTTTCAGATTCCCATGTTTCCTCTTCAATCATGTGGTTTTTCCAAAAAACATTTACTTGATGAATCACCTTATTCTGCAATACTTTCTCCTTGTGGTCAAAAATCATAAACGGTTGTTCCCCATAAGATAGATTCTCTTCCAACTGAACTACCTCTGGACTCAAAACATGAGATGGATCTGGCATGTACATCCTTAACATTGAAACATGAAAAAAAAATTATGTACCTAAGATAAAATCAGAGGTAAATCCACTCGGTATGCAACTGATTCAACTCTCTCTTGAATTTCATATTGTCCAATGAACCTTGGACTCATCTTTCCTTTCTTACCAAAGTGCATCACATTTTTCCATGGTGAGACTTTGAGAAAGACATGATCACCTACCTCAAAAGAGAGATCCTTCCTCCTGTTGTACGCATAACTTTTCTTCCTGCTCTGAGTTGTTCTCATGTGTTTCTATATGAGCTGAACTTTTTCTGAAAAGTCTTCTTCCAATTCTGCTCCCATCAAAATCCTTTCACCTACTTCATCCCAAAAAGCTGGAGTTTGACACTGCTTCCCATATAATGCCTCAAATGGTGCTATCTGTATACCGGAATAAAAACTGTTATTATAAGAAAAATCAATCAAAAATGATGTTGGTCCCAACTTCCCTGATAATCCATCGAACTATAACGTATCATATCCTCCAATGTTTGAATTGTTCGTTATGACTTCCCATCTGATTGAGGATGAAGAGTTGTACTAAAATTTAATTTAGTACCCAGCTGCTTATGAAGGCATTTCTAAAAGTTAGAAATAAATATGGGATCACGATCTGATAAAATGGAGAGGGGAACACTATGTAAACTAACTATCACTTTAAGATACAAATGAGAAAGTTGATCTAGAGAAAAATTATCTTGTATTGAAAGGAAATGTGCAGATTTAGTCAAGCGATCAACAATAACACAAATTGCATAATTACCTTGAAGTGTCTTCGGCAATCCCACAACAAAATCCATGGATATATTCTCCCATTTCGACTCTGGTACTAGTAAAGGCTGAAGAATCCCTTTCAGTAACTATCGCTCTGCTTTAAACTTTTTAAAAGTCAAACACTTCACATTAAAATCAGCAATATCTCTTTTCTTTCAACCCCACCAGTAATACTCCCGAAGATCTCTATACATCTTAGTACTGCCTGGATGAACTGAAAACGGAGAACTATAAGCTTCACATAACAACTCTCCCTTCAAATGTGAAACACACAACACACATAATCTCTTCCCAAATCTCATAACACAATCATTATCAATGTTGAATTCATGAAACTTATCCTTCAGAACCACCTCTACCTTTTTCTGCAACTCACTATCTTGCTTCTGTGCTTTCTTAATTCTGTATGATAGAGAAGATTTCACTGATACCTGAAATAAAACAGAAAAACATCCTGCACCAAAAACATCTATGAAAAATTTCATCAAATCCTTTACCAATGGATCAGGTTCCAAATGTAACATTGTTAACGAAGCATTAATTTTTCAACTCAAAGCATCAGCCACTTTATTTTCTTTTATCGGATGGTAATGAATTGTACAATTATAATCCTTGATTAATTATATCCATCTCCTCTGTCTCATATTCAATTATTTCTGAGTGAATATACACTTTAAACATTTTTATCAGTATTTATTTCACACTTTACACCATACAAATGATGCCTCCAAATTTTTAAAGCGAAAACACTAGCAGCTAATTCCAAATAATGTGTAGGGTAATTTACCAAATGAGATTTCAACTGACGTGAATCATAAGCAATTACATGATCATTCTATATTAGGATGCAATCAAGTCCTTTCAATGAAGCATAATTGTAGATAAAAAACTCACCATTCCTGGATGTAGTGCCAAAACTGGAGCATTCACCAATCTTTTTTTCAACTCCTAAAAAATCATCTCACTCTTTTGTCCCGATAAACTTAACACCCTTCCGAGTTAGCTTAGTCATTGAAATATATAACTGTGAAATTTTTTTAACAAACCATCGGTAATAGCCTTCCAAATCAAGAAAACTAAAAATCTCGGTTACATTTGTGGGTCATGGCCATTCTTCAACAACCTTTGTTTTTGCAGGATCAGTAGTTATTCCATCTTTAGAAATAATGTGTCCAAGGAGTGAAATTTGTTGCAACCAAAACTCACACATGATGAATTTCCCATACAATTTTTTTTCTTTTAAGGTTTTCAAAATAATCCTTAAATGACTTTCATGCACCTCTTTACTTTTAGAAAACACAGAATATCATCAATGAAAACAACCACAAACTTATCCAAGAACTCATGGAAAATTATATTTATAAGGTCTAAGAATACAGTAGGTGCATTGGTTAGCCCAAAAGGCATTACTAAAATTCATAATGGCCATATCTTGTACAAAACAGAGTCTTTGGAACATCTCCCTCCTTTACCTTTAACTGATGGTACCCCGATCTCATGTCAATCTTTGAAAAATATTGAGCTCCCTGGAGCTGATCAAACAAATCATCGATATGAGGAAAAGGATATTTGTTCTTAACATTTATGTTATTCAAGGCTCTATAATCAATGAAAATTATCATTTAACCATCGTTATTTTTAACAAATAAGATAAAAGCATCCCATGGTGATATGACAGGTCGAATGAAACCTTTCTCAAATAAATCTTCTGATTGCTCCTTCAATGCTAAAAGTTGAATTTGAGCCATTCGATAAGGGTGTTTTGAAATTGGCTTAGCATCAGGAACTAAGTCAACAGTAAATTCAACTTCTCAATCTGGTATTATTCCAGGCAACTCATCAGGAAAAACATCAAGATACTCATTTACTACAGGCACATCATTAATCTGAATGGTTCCTTTGTTTTCAATAGTATGTGCAAGGTAACATTCATTTCCATCTTTTACAAGTTTCTCAGCCTCTTGATATGTTATCAATAGTAATGGTTCATTTTTGTACACAAACTGAAAGTATTTCTGAAAAGAAACTTCTTTTTCTCTACAATCAATCGTAGAATGCTAAAAAGAGAGTCAATCCATAACCAACATAACATCAAAATCTACTAGAGGTAAAACAATAAGGTTTTCATGTAGGTTCTTTCCACGGATAATGATAGGAAGATTCTTATAAATTATTTTTTCCTCATCATTTCCCACATGTGTTTTTACGAAAAGTTCAGGAGTCATTTATTGAGATGAAATTCCCAATTTAGTAGAAATTTTTTTAGGGATGAAAGAATGTGTAGTCCCCGAATCAAACAACAGGTTGGCATAATCTGAAAAAAAAAGTTTTTGACACCACTTCATTTGATGGCCCATCATCTGTTGATGTATTTGTAAAGGATTTCACCACACCATTGTACATGTAGTCTGAATGGTTCCAATCATTTGAGCTCTTTATTGAACACTCATTTTCATAATGACCCATCACATTGCAGTTGAAAAATTTCACTAACTGTAAATCAAATTTGGTCTTACCATCACCCAAATATTTTTCAGTGCAATCACGAGCCTTATGTCCAATCTTACCACATCGGTAGCACTTTACAGAATTTAGAAGACATTCCCTAGAATGCCTTTTACCACATTTATCACAAACTGAAAACTTAGTTTTCTTACCATTAGACATCTTTGAAAGATTCTTCCATTTCTCCTACCAACTCAGTTGCTTCTTCTGTTGGTTGTTATAAAACACTTGATCATCGAAAAACTCCATTTCCACCTTCCCACCACACTGAACAAGATTTTCATAACTCTTGAACTCATGAGAATCTAAAACCCTTCTATATTTTGGCATTAATCCTTAGTAAAAATGATTGTTTTTACTATCAAGGTCTTGGATAAAATTTGGAGCATACCATGCCAATCGAGTGGACCTTTCTTCATATGCATCCATTGAGTCATCCTCTTGCCTCAATTTCAAGAATTGTTCTTCCAACCTAAGTCGAACAGCCTTAGGAAAATATTTCTCAAGAAATATACCTTTAAATTCATCCCAGTCAAGAGCATAAATCTCATCGGCATCCCAAATATTTTTAACCATCAACCACCCGTGATCTGCTACACCCTCCAAACGATAAACTGAATGACTATCCTTTTGATTGTCGAAACACCCCATGAGATCAAAGATATTCTCCAGTTCTTTAATCCAACCTTCAGCTAGAACATGGTTAGATGATCCTCTTAATGATGGTGGATGTTTCCTCATGAAATGTTCCACCACTGACATGTTCCTCTGGGGTTGATCTGGCTGATCTCGTGCATGGATACCACCACCATTTATCACCTGAGCCAACTGTGCCATTACTGCAACAAACTGTTTAGTTCCAATTCCGACCATCTCTGGATGCTGATTTGGAAGGTCATTTCTTTCAGTATTCCTTCCTACCACTGCTTCCCTATTTCCACTGTGGAAAATCATTCTGAACAAACAAGTCTTAGATGAAGCAACAAGGTAATCTTCCAATGCTATATAATTTCAATTTTACTATAAAACAATTCTGGATAATCATTGAATATAATTATAACTCCTAAAGTTATCTAAAGTGACATTTTATACAAACTATATGGCCCCAACCTTAATCATTACTTAATCTTGAGTTATTACTAGAACACACATTGAGGATTTTTCAGGTTTCTAATTCTAGAGAATTAGATCATAAATCATGTATTACATTCCACATTTCAACAAGGTGGTTACATAAAAGAAAGTATTAATTTTTCCCATCATTGGAGACATATTTAAAATATAAAATGGATTCTGTCTTGACACTTCTTCACACTAACATCACATCATATACATTTTTCTTGACTTGTGAAAAACATTTCAAAAACATGGGATGATCATAAAAAGCTCAGTAAGGGATATAAAAATACGAAATGAAAACATTAGTCCAAGTATTCATAAAAATCAATTAAATAATACTTTATTCATAAAACATAAGCACTTTAACATACCTCATGATATCATATGATTTATGAATAACTCATAGAAATCATAAGACATAAAGGTAACATGAGGAATTCATAACATTATTACGTAGGTAGTAACACTCATGTTTAGATTTGGAATACCCATCACAGTATATTCCCTAAATCTATTCGGAGAAACCTTAGTGTTTAATAACTTCACATTACCCAATGCTTTTGAGAGCTATATAGGGCTCACCCTCCCTTAGTATATCATGGAACTACCCATATTCATAAATAATTCCCAAGAACCATAACATAATTGTATCACATAAAACATGCCTAAAGGAAACATAACATTCCAACATTTCAATCACAAGATATCATAAACACATTGATATAATCAAAACATTATCAAAACCATATTAAATACCAAAATAAAAGAATTTTAATACATGGTATTTATTTTTCACTTTAAAAATGGTTATGTCTTGTAGATGAAGCCGGAACTCAAATAATGGTCATGACGGCAGAGAAGTCATTGTCGCCGCATAAGTAAGAAAAAACATTCCCTTTTGTCATATACTAAAATGATTCATATAAAAATATTTCTTTTTAAATATAATTAAATGTAAAAGGGGTTTATACACCGTATAAAATATTGTTGTGTATAAAACAAAATTTTCCTCAATGAATGGATATTGAGACGAAGTCCCATACCTCATGTCCGATTTGAATCGGTCGTTCATTAATCTCATGAATAATAAACAAGAGTTAATTTCTACATTCTTAAGAACAATTTTCATGTTCATTATTCATTTTATATCTCTTATTACCATGTTATGAACATTATTTAATTCTTTATGTTAATAATGGACGTTTTGTCGATCTTTGGTACTTGAGCCAAAAATAAATTTCTTATAATTACAAGTTGTTCATGTTGTAAAATATCCATTATATCCAGAATTATATTCATGATATATATATCACATATGTCATATATATCCAGTATATACATGATTTTATAATATTTTATGACATTTATTGTATGAAATGTAATGCACCGTTCATGGAGATGGTAAGCCGTACGTACGCATGAACGCTACATTCATTTCTATTTCATTTTTAATGGAATTAAATCATAATGATATAAAGATATATTATAATTCCAGTATAATATCATATATAATATCATTAACTTCATCCTTTATACATCCCACATATGGCATTGAGGAATCAAATCACTTTGAGGGGGTGGTAGTCTGCACTTCCTTAAATGAAGACATCTCGTTTACCCATAATGGAAACCAGAAGGTATTCCATAAATGAAAAATAAAGAATCATAAGGAAACCATAGACATAATATATAACATATATAAATAGAATTACATCTTAATGGCCACCATTAAAGGAGTTAAAGGAAGATTGACCAATCATCGTTTCGTGAGGCAGTAATTCTCTATCCACAGAGACAGAATTTTCTATAACCATTAGATGGTTGTGTGTGTGTGTTGAAATAAAATAATTCTCAAAAAAACATCATAATATATTTTATATACTTTTTTAATTACAAAATAATATAATAAAAAGAGTTTAGGGGGTTGGAGAAGCAAAATAAAACAAAAGAACATCATAGAAGACATTACCTTTATATCAAGTAACTTCCCTTGGATTGAACCAAAAGGGTTTCTTGAAAGGCTTTCTGCCTAAGGTAAGGATTCTAGGATGAAGAGAGGGATGTGGGGAGATAAAATTAGTATATATTGGCCAAGCCAGTTGCTTGAGAGGTTTGGGAAAGGTGGTAGGGATGGGGGCCTTTTATAAGAGGGAGGAGGGGCACTCTTGGAATGTCAAGAAATGTTACATATTATATAACATGTTTTGGATTTTAATGTTCACACAATGATATATTCTAAGTATAAGGTGATAAGGGTTCAAAATAATCCCATACAATAGGTTTTTGACAAGTTTATGTCTTAGATTTTACATTATCTTTTCATTTTATTTATATCGTCCATTAATGAGGTAATCACCGGATCATAATGGTTTCATAAATTAATTAATTAATTTAATGTCTAAAAATTATAAAAAAATACCATGATGTAGGAAATATATTTATATTACCAATGAATATTTATAGTCTAAAAGAAAATTTACACTGACAAAACTAATTTTTTTTACTTGGATGATACATACTTTTGTGATATTCTCCTTTTAAAAAAAATAAAATGATAATGTATCACTATCACCCAAAAGTGATTCTATGGGGTCCCTAAGTTGGTACAAGGAATCCCATCGTCGTCCATGAAACAAAAAGTAGCATTAGAAAACATTTTGGGGTCATTTTTTATTATTATGATATTATTTTATTACCCTTAACTACCCGATTACTAATTAATCATGATAATTAAAGATAATTACAGTTGTTAATATTCATAATGTCCAAAAAACTAAAGAGTTTTAATTACATAATTTGGAACATATGATTCCAAATATGGAATCCATTTTACCAAATTCCAAACACAGAAATTGTAGTAATTAGTTTAAAAATAATTCTCGTTGTCAAAACAAATAGCGTGTTGTTTTGAAAAAATATCTATCAAAATTTTGACAATTGTTTCTATCCAATTTCATTGGGAAATTAATTCCAATGACCACCATTGGATTAAATGGTAAAAATATATTCTATTTAGAATTTAAAATCAATTAAAAAAGATAATCTATCCATATAATTCAATTAGATGAAAAAGTAGTTTTGAAGTAAAATGCAGTATTTTTCACTATTCATTAAAAAATGAACATTGTTAGAAAAATACCAAAAATTTATCCAATGTAAAATTAAATGTCCCAATAGTAAAGAATAAGTTTATATTGACAAATATCTCTTATTAAATTGTCAAAAGATATATTTAAAAATGGTTCGCCATCAAAAGGCGGTAAAACAATCTTCTAAAAATATTAGAGAATTCAATGCTGAAGATTGGATTTATTCTCATTTGAAGCCTTTAAAACACTATCTAATTCATAAATAGTCATAGATATGAAAATTATTTATTCTTTACATACATTGGATGTTACACTATCAAATAAAGGAAACACCGCACCTCCGTCAAACACCGGGGTGGCTCCCATTATAACACTACCTCTACATTCGGTGGGTCCACTGCTACACCATCTGCTAAGATAACATGTCCCATTAAGTGGACCTCCTGTATCCAGAATTGACACTTTGAGAGTTTCCCATTCAATTGGTGCTCTTAGAGTGTGTCTAGAACCATCCTTAGCTGCCTCACGTGCTCCTCCTCGGACGCAGTGTACACATGGATATCGTCGATGAAGACCACTGAGAACCGATCTAGATAGGGCAGATTGATCTGGTTCATGATTCCCATAAACACTTACAGGGCATTCGTCATGCCAAAGGAAATCAGCAATTACTCATAGTGACTGTAGAGACATCTGAAATCTGTCTTCACTATATCCTCATACCGTACTCGCAACTGGTGATAGCCTAATCAAAGATCAACCTTCGAGAACCATCGTGCCCCTCTTAACTGGTCCAAGAGGTCATCGCTCCTCTGTTGTGGATACCGGTTCTTCACAGTCACCTGATTCATGTTCCGATAATCCACACAAAACCTCAATCTCTCGTTGGCCTTCTTTGCAAACAATACTGGGGCTGCCCAAGGTGAAACACTGGTTGTCACGAAGCCCTTCCTCTGCGAGTCTTCCAGCAGCTCTCTCAGCTCGCGAAGCTCTATAGGAGCCATCTGATATGCTGATGTTGATATCAGTGTCGTCTCAGGTGGTAAATCAATGAATAAATCTATCTCCTTATGGGGAGGTAGTCCGAGGATATCCCCTGGAAAGAATTCCTCGTACTCAGCCTCTACTACTGGAAACTGGAAACTCGTAACATCTGTGGTGCCAAGGGCTAGGCTAGCCACTTGATGTGAAATTGGTTGTGCCTTACTATGCACGAGTCCATCCTACGCTACCTGGGTCTCCTTTTTACTGAAAAAGGATAACCTAATTCCATCACTGCGGACACACCGCACCCTTTTCCATAAACAATCAATTTGGGCGTGAACTCGCGATAGAAAATACGTACGAATAATGACATCGTAAGGCCTCGATGCTACCATCAAGAGGTTCCTACCGAAACTCTCTCCTCCAAGGTTCATGTCACACTGTTTGCAAAGGTGTGTGATCCTTGAATATTCTCCAATTCGTATTTCAAATCATAAGGGTCGAGTTAATGACTCAACTGGAATCTGAAGGTCTCGAATAAGATAACCAGCCAGAAAAGAATGACTAGAACCTGTGTCTATCAGTACGGAAACCAAAGTAGAAAAGACACAGATTGTACCTCTAATCATTTTGGGAGTACCTGGGTTATAATCCTCCACTGCCTGCAACTGTCCCTGCCTCTATCCAGCAGCTTTAGAAGCCTATGGTG
The DNA here is from genome assembly GCA_963277665.1 of Viscum album. Lineage (NCBI taxonomy): Eukaryota > Viridiplantae > Streptophyta > Magnoliopsida > Santalales > Viscaceae > Viscum > Viscum album. Next base: position 2,094,668,403 of record OY728126.1, on the reverse strand, counting down.
GACCTCCAGCGTGTGGTGGTGGTAAAAGTTCAAAACACCGACCACCTCCAGCTGCTCTCCCAGCTCCTCTACCATGTCTGCCGCCCTGCGGATTTGTCTTCTCCACATGTTCCCTCTTACATGGTTCTCCATCCAGTTCTCCCATGTCAGTAGTACGGTGGGTCAGACAATCACGAGTGATATTCCCCATGCCATCACAATAGTAGAATATTTTCTCTTGAGGCTGTCTAGATGCGCCCTACGAACCATGTACGGCAGATCCCCTATCCTGGGATCTCCTATGAAAATGTCTCCCATGGCTAGGTCCGCGACGTTGGCTACCTGATTCCAAGGTCTCTGCTCCAACTCTCTCTCCATTGATAACTATTGGATGTCTCTGCTCTGCCAAGAAGCTCTCGACTACCAAAGCCCGCTGGAGCACCCTAGAAAAAGTAGGAATGGTCATACGAATGATGCTAGCTCGGACGTCTCTGCACAAGCCCCGCTCAAAATCCCCAGCTCGAAAGTACTGATCCCTGACCATATCCATCGAGTACCATGAGAGGTCGGTATACCTCAATTAATTGTCAGCCACCATCATGGTTCCCTTCTAGAGTTGAAGAAGATTCTTTATACATACTTCTCTCAGGGTAACCAGTGAAAACTCATCTATGAAGGTACAATCAAAATATGACCATGCATGTGTTTCCTCATCGTGAGTCTGGTTAACAAAACACCACCATCTCCCTATTGAGCCCTGTATAAGGCTCACTGCCAGGATCACCATCTGGTCTGCTGGTGTCCTGACCAAATGGATGACTCTGTACACTACCTCAAACCAGTCCTCTAGTGCCTGAAGGTCAGGCTCACATCCTCACATAAGGGGTCTCTATCTTTGAAACTCGTGGAGTGCGCTCATCCTACACTCATCTTATACTGGTACAGCATGCACTAAACCCTACTCCACAGGTGGTGGAATAACTGGAACACCACCTGATGGAAAAACTAGGGATCGGGTCCTCGTATCGAAGCATCATCACCGAGGGGGTCATTCTTGTGATTGAGCTACTAGATCCTAGTGGGTAAATGTCGCGAAGGTATCCTATAAAGAAAATATATGTATCTCAGTCAGTGAGTGTATCTGGAGAGCTGAATCAAGAAGGAAATGGAAACCACAACACATTCCTATATGATGCATGTACCATTATTTTCCACTTCAAATAGTGTTCTCGTGCTCCGAGTCGAAAGGAATGTTATCAGAGTCCTCGTGTATGGATACGTCAGCCGCCCACACCAACACTAGGGTCCCTGTCCTGAATGACAAACTTGAAACACTTAACAATGTTTCCCCAAACCAACTCACATACTCTCAGTGCTATGATAGAATTGACCAACCTCTGATACGACTATGCCGCAACCTGTACCAGTGGGCCCCGAGTCGCAACTCCCCAATCGCACCTCCAACAGGCTAGGGGATGGTGACTAGCACCAATTAGTCATGTTACTAACATGGGAGGAATATCCTATAAACTTGTACGCACACACACATATCCATTCCCACAAAGCTGAAAAGTAAAAACTAATGAAGATGGAAAATCATTCATACACTAGAATCCCATCCTATAGAGTACGACATGAAAGTAAATTACAGTAAGGTAATAACCCTGGGCCAAAATTACAAGAACCCCAAAATATAGTCTGCAACAAAGTCCAACCAGTGAAAAATGGTATTGGGACTACAATCTGTAGCCGTAGGAACAAACCTTGGCCTCCCTAATCTCACTGAGCACCATCGGGTCCTGGTCCACCTAGAATCATGTCAAAGGCTCGCTCATCTGCACAAGACACGACACGTGCGGGCAAATCCCCTCCAGGGATGAGTATAACAATACCCAGTAGGACACCGCAAAATTCGCAAAGGAATTCAACATAGGAAATTCCACAAAGGAATGATACAGTAATCTCTACACAGTATATGTCTATAGAACATATAACAAGAATATCTAGATGTACTCATACATGATCGACCATCGCGAAACCACAACTAAGATCTAGCTCGAAGATTCCACTCTGAACGTAACTAGGAGAAAACACTCCTAGGTATGACGAGAGAGGTACAAATTACTCATTCTGGGAGAACACACTCCACAAGTAATTGAGAAAACGATATTAAAATGAGGATCACAAAAAATATCTATGGGGTGATTCCAACAACTCAGTCTGAAATAATCCTCTAAGTAGAGGATCGGTGCCAGAGTAATGTTGGTCACATTGATACCAAGAACTCTACCAAGGGTTCTAGAAATTAATAGAGGATATGGATCAATGTCTCATAGAGGGGATTCCAACAAATCTATTCAGGAATTCCTGCTAAAGGGATCATATTCCTATACCTAGGAATTGATTACTCAAAACTTCAGGATAAAGAACAAGGGGATGAACCCTAAGGAAACTTGTCCAAGCCATAGAAGGAAACTGGCACAATCCATGTAAAATAGGTTACACTGCGTATATTATGGTTACACGCCGCAATCCTTGACTTCAGGTACTACCTGTGTAAACTGCCCATGTTATTCTTCCAAGCTGTGTAAAACTCAACTACATGACATTTAGAAGGATCACACGCCTTGTTTCTTGACTTCACGTACTGCCTGTGTAAATGACATGGGTCATTAAGGTTTTTCATATAAAAAGTCACTACACGACATGTAGTAATGTTACACGCCGTGTATGAGCACCTGGGGTTTGCTCCGTGTATGCTAGCCATGTGACCGTACACTATCTCGGTCCGTGTCCCCTGCCCATGTACCAGTACACGGGGTATCTCGTGTATCTGGTTGGGTCTGTCTGGGGAAGGGTATACATTCCATGTCCTTGGCCATGTACCCAACCCATGTTAGTGTACTCCCGGAGTACATTCCATGTGGCCCATCGATGAACACACATTGTATATCCCATAATACACGTCGTGTAGTCGGTAAATTTCCAAAAGCATCATCTTCTTCCCCATTCCTCGACCGATTTTCTGATCTGCAATCTTTCGTTTGTTCATCCTGAATCTTCAGGTCTTGGTTTGTCCCATCGTACGAACACCAAATCGGGTGTTTTCGATCCTTTCATCAGGTCAACTACCTTAATGGTCCATCCAAAGAAAAACACCCAAAAACTCATATTTCTCGATCCGCTCCAAATCGTCCACCGAAATCATGGTCACAGCTCTAGACCATCCTCCTGAGGTTGGATCTACAATCTCCAATCATTGCGCCTTCAAAAGAATGTGCAACGATCGATTTCCTCCAAGAACGCGTTGAATGCACACGAAGAACACGTAGAAACCGGTGAATGAAAGAACAAGTAATCTAGAGGGATGAACCTCGATCGATGTTCGTGTCGATCGTGGTTTTTCCCAATTCGAAGGTTAAATGAAACAAAAACTGCCTTAAAGAAATTAAATCCCCAAAATCCCTACAAAATCCCATTGAGAAAATATGATCGATCCACTGCCTAATCTGTTCATGGATTAGTCCATGTTCATCGCAGGAATAATTATCGGCGAAGGAAAAGAAAAAGAAAACATCCTACATGGATTCACGGTGTTCGTTTGCGATGATCTGGTCGCCACGTCGTCATCACCGACTGAATTCGTCAAGAACGTCATTGACACGTTGGGTGTGGGGGTTCTTCCAGAGCCTGCAGAGCCTCCAAGGGTTTCAGGTTTATGATGTATGTAACCCCGGACCCCTTAACAAAACTCTATTTAAAAAGATAAAATATATTTTCTGAAATAATGATTTAATTAAATATTTTTATTAAATATTTTTTTACAGTTACGTCCAAAAACAAGATTTCACAACTGACCTGTGCTGTCTGATGTCAGGCATCGCCTAAGGTAAAATCGCTTCCTTTAACGCAATGATGCCCTTAGATTTCTAATCTGAACACCCGTTCATGAGTTATTCCACATTTTCAAAAAAAATCCCATGATCGCATAATTAAATTATTTAATTAAATTCCGTCATATGTTCCGAGCTCCATGCGCCTCAGAACTGCACGCCATCTCAACAAATGGTCTTGAAATAATTCCCACATAATATTAAAATAACACATGATAAAATCCAAGTCATTACAAAAAAATCATGGATACTACATCATTTTAGTTTAATATTCATCACAATACATGTAATACATGCCTGAGGACAATACTTATTTTGTGTCTATGAAAAATTGGATGAAATTTTTTGATCCTGGAGAAATATATTCAATGTTTCACACATTGAACCTCTCATATATTACTTATAATTAAACTATATACATTATAACCTAGAGAAACAAAACATAATAATGGGAGTGATGTCAGATGATTAGTTTGTGTAAAAAAGTTATACAAGAGGATAAAATGACCATAATGGTATGAAAACATGAGAACAAAATTTAAAGGTCACAACATGTATATAAAAGGTCATAGATATTAGTCATGGAATAAATATTATCATTTTATAAGACATTAATCATTATCAAATAAAGATTATATTTCATGAATGCCTAAAATAGTAATAAAATAATGAATTTGATGAATACACATAAGCATTTAAAATTACTTCCATAGTTTTCAAGGAATAACTACTATGGATAACTTAGTAGTATGGGTTCACACCCATACCATCTAGTTAGTCATGGTTAACTCCCATGACCATATTAGTAGTCAAGGTATACTCTCAAGACCAAAATAATAGGAAAATTCATTTACTAAACAGATTTCACTCCCTGTTCCGTTCTTGTCTATCTCATGAGAAATAAATCATTACCCAATTAATTATTGGGAGATATAGGTCCCAACCATATCATAATGAATTCATATATACAAGTTCAAAATCATCATAAAAAATCATATACTAACCAATGAAATGAAATGGGTATCAAATACAAGAAATCATATCAGAACATGTGGAAAAGATAGTGGTTTCATAATCATTTCATCAAATCATAACTCATGAAAAGAAGTGGGATTCATATGCATATAACGTATGAAAGTGAAATGAGATTAATAATCATATATTCCATGATAGAGAAACTTGTTTCAAAACCATCATCTCATCAATACAAAATCCATACCAATAAATAATATGAATAGAACCTTTAGATCATTTCACTTTAAAGTAATTAGAAATACAAATAGAGATCATCTTATATGGGAATTAATTTATAAATATATTTTAAAAAAAATTCAGAAGGAAAATACCATTTTTTAATTAAAAAAAGATTTTTTAAAAAATTAAACCTTCTAAAACCCATATTGTATGAAATTATTAATGAAAAAGTATAAAATAATCTATAAAACAGTTTAAAAATATTTTCTGTTTAAAAATTATAATTGAATAATGTGAATTTTTGAAAACCAATTTCATTGAAAACATGTAAGGAGATATGAATAACATTTGGAATCATTTTTCTTTAAAATAATATATAATAATCGAGATTTTTTTAAAAGAAATATTATTTGAAAACTAAATAATTATCTATTTTTATAAAAAATTTCTTCTAATTGAAAATTTATTTTAAAAAATTTAAATGATTCATTGTAAAACAATTCTGGAATCATAACCAAATTTTCCAAAAACTATTTTTATTTGAAATAACTTGAAAAAAATAACTATTCTATATATGAAGATAAATATTTGTTTAAAAGATATATTTTAAACATGAAAATGACATTTCTAATGAGGTACATTCATGAAAGAGTATAAACCCATAAATATATAAAAGTTATTTTTCATTGTAAAAATATTGGAAAAGTTCCTAAATCAGAAAATGAAAAAAAGATTCCCCATAAAAAACATATTTCATAAATGGTAAAACATTGGTAAAAATTAGTTCAAAATATCATAGATTAGTTTTATACATTTTTTAATTTTTATTAAAATGTGGTTTTGAATGAGCATAGATTTACGTCCGAAGGTAGAGATAATATCATATTATCTTAAAAATGATTTCTAAAATATCTCAAGTACCTAATAGTGGAAAATTATTACTAATAATATAAGATATCTTGAATAACCATAAGATATGAAAATAAATGATTGTTCTTGAATGTATTATCATAGTGATTCAAAAATTAAATCATCATCTTAAACAATCTGAAAAAAACTAGATTGTTGCAATAAACTCTTACCACATTGTAACATATAGTCATAGTCACCATGTAAGAAAATGATGTTACATAATGATTAAGATATCATGGAAAGAATTATATTAAGGAGATAAAATTTCATAGGTTAATGTATACACCCTTTAGAGGAATTTAGGTTCATAATAAGGAATGTGTCTTGAAGAATGTAAATTTATAAAAATTACATTACCGATTTGGTATCTTTTAAAACATAAACTCTATGCTTGATATTTCATCAAATGGATATGTAAATAATCATAAATTTAATTATAATAATAATATAATACAAACATGGTAATTATAATCACAACATATAATAAATACGAGGTGAACACAACACGTGTCTGAGGGAAAATAAAAGTGAGACAAGAAAATAATTACCTCTAGTCTTGAAATTATTCATAAAAATTTAAAAAACATGAATAATAATTAAATTTTTTTTATAAATATACTAAATAATAAATTATATTATAAAATACAATATATTATTTTATTATGCAATTACATAACGTATTTATTAACAATTACACATTAATGTTATGTTTCGAGTGATATTCGTGTTCTTTTTCGTATATATTTTTACATGTTGTTATAGATAATCATACATATATCATGATTTAATTATATTATGAGTATAAATGTTATATAAATATAAATATATTCATTATATAAATTTTTTATACAAATTTATAAAATATATATTTGTGAAATGGAATGCACTGTTTTTGGAGATGCTAAGTCGTTCATACATATGAATATTATTTCTTCTTTTTTAAATTATTTAAAAAATTAATGTAAATGAAATATATATATATATATCATTTAATAGAATTAATATATCATATATATCATATAATTTTACTAAACCCCTCCATAATATATTCCATGTAAATTCTGAATGAATTACATCGCATTGAAGAGGCGGTAGTCCAGATGTCCCCAAACGAAGTTATCAAATTTAATAAAAAAGAAGCACATAAAAATATGTTTATAATAATAAATAAATAAACATAAATACATCATAAATATATTTAATATCATATAAATTTTTTCCCCTAATAAATTCCACTTATGAGAGGCAGTAATGGAAAAAAGTGAACTACATCATTTTGCGAGCCGGTAGTCTGCCGTACAAAAAAATAGTAAGTTCATCACCCATTAGATTTAAAAGAATGTCTATTTTGGTATAAACAATATAATAAAACATGTAATGATATTTATTTTATATAGGTTTTTATATAATAATGTAATAATAATATTTGACGGGGGAGAATGATAATAAATAAAAGGAGTTTGAGGAAGTATGCTACCTCTTCTTTGGTTACTCCTTTTGGTTATCAACATAGAGCTTCTTTGGATGGATTTATGCCTAAATAAAGGATTATATTATAGAGGGTGGTACTTTTGGAGATTATTTTAGTATATTATTGATTAGTCAAATCAATTTTTAGGTGTGAATAACTGGGAGGGGTGAGTGCCTTTTTATAGTGGAGGATGAGTGACCATCTTCTAAATTTTTGAAAAGGGAATCACACCAACATTTTTACCATGTGATGTTGATCAAATAATGGCCCTACTTTGATAAAATGTAATTTATAGTATAAATATTTATATAAAATGTATTTTTTACATTTTTCTAAGATATTTGGGCTATAGTTTTTGGGATTAGTCCATTTGTTACGACAATTTCTCTATTGATGGTTGTAATTAGTATTAATTGCTTTCACAGATATTATTTGTAAAAAGAAAGTATAAACTTATTTTACATTATAAATAATTATTATTACATATATTTAATTGAGTTTTATAAATTAGGAGAACATAACTATTAAAAATTTATTCCGCATAAGGGACACCAATGCATGTTTTCAAAGAGAAAATGTCTAAAATATTGAAATGTTTTTTTTATAATTTAACAATAAACATGGTTAAAATGAGCAAAATTTTATTAATTGATTAATTATTTATCTAATTATTATTTAAAACTAAAATAAAAAATAATTAAACTATATTAATAAATTATATGAAGAAGAAACTTTGAATTAAAATTCTATGTTTTTCGCTATTCATAAAAAATGAAACATCTTAGAAAAAATTCAAAAAATCCTCCCAATGTAAATATTGATATTAAATTTTAAAAATTTATTTTATATTGTAAAATAAAAATTAAAACAGTGTCAAAAGTTTGATTTAAAATCGGTTCACCATTAAAAGGCGTTAAAATTAAATTATAGATAAATAAATATATTTATTCTTAAAATTTTACATATTCTCATCTTATAACTATAAATATTTTTAGACAAGTATATGTTTTTTTATTTAAAATATAATATATATATTTTTTGAAAACATTAATAAATTTGTTTGTTTAATTTATTATGATAAAATTGTGTTTGTGTATAGAAATTTTTTTTTCATATTAAAGTAATTTCATTAATTTCATATTTTTCATACGTTCACTTATAATAATTGCTAACAAAAGGAATCATTGTGTATACATGTGTAATTTTTTTTAATTTAGTAAATATTATTCATATCTTCCTTTTCAAATGATAGGTAGTGGCTCAAATAATATTTTAACAAAAATATTAAAAATATATTGTTGTTTTGTCAACGTCGGCATTACGTGTATTGAAATATGTCTAAGGGAAATAGTGTTGTGTGTAATACAAGCCAAATATAGTGTTTCATGTACCATAAGCTGATATAAGTTTGGTGTGTGACACAATATTAATTTGGTGTTTCATTTAATAGAATCCAACAATTCATTTTATATATAGAAATTCAATATTCAGTATTGCGTGAAATGAAAAATATTTAAAGAAAAAATTAATTAAAATGAAAATAATTAAAAAAATATCAATGTATTACAAATACATGACATAAAATTAAATTCTCCTTCAATGTTTGTCTGGGTTTTCACTTGATTAATACATTAAATTTCTTTTTAGAGAAATGAACATTGAAAAAATGAGAGCTATAACTTTTTTTAAAAAGGTAATGTTTGAATCATAATAATTATCCTTTTTAACACATAACTAGGCTTATAAAAAATAGAACATAGTTAGAATGTGAATACATGGAAGTAGAAGTGAAATCTAACTATCATGTTTAAATGAAGACTGATAGATAACATGTAAAATAAAAGGTTAATGATCACAAATCCATAAATTAGAGTGGTGTAAAAAAGATCATTGTTATAATAAAAAACAATGATATATATTTATTTCAAGACCATTTTTCCTAATGTTGAATTATTCTATTGAAAATATATACATATGTGATTTCATAAAGACCACACACTTTTTTCCTTCATCAATTTTAATTTAATATCTTATTTCAATAAATGATTGTGAATGAAAAATTTCTGAAGCTTTAGCATATCATGGGATCCGTAAATAAAATGATTTTTTATTACATATGTCTTTAGTTATCCTATAAAAATAATTTAACTTGTTATCCTATATGAATAAAATAATATTTGGTGATACAATACATTAATCTATTAAACCTCATACTAAATTTAACATAAATCATTCCATAAATGGTAAACCTTATAACAATTCTTTAAGATGAATGTCCAAAAATTCAGAATCAAGGTCAATATATTTTTCAAAATATTATTAAAAGTTATCCACCATATATTATACAGTATCTCTTATTTTTTATATACCAAACATGTTAATACCTTAATCTAGTACTCTTTTGAAACATGGTAATAAACTAAATTACAAAATGTCTTTATTAAAAACCTTAATGTTTCCACATTTTAAATTATATTGGATATATTACTTAAATGAAAAAATGTTATAAACTTCATCCACAATTTCACACATACAATTTCAAAAAATCCATTATTAGTTCTGAACAATTCAGAACTATCCAATTGACATATTCATATCCAACACATATTTATCCAAAAATTATTATCTCATCATTAGGAACATATTATGGGTAATGATTCACTTAATAATGACTTTCTTATGATCATCAACTTGACATTAAATCACATTTCTAATCCATTGGAACAATTAATAATATTCTTATAAATTCGTGGAGAAAAACATTAAAAAAAATCCTTTTATTTCACTATTCTTAATTTATACCAAATCCATAATATCATTGAATATTCCCCTATATAATTAATCCAATAACATGGAAACTACATTATATTACTTAATACCTCTTTCATTTCATATTTAACCTATTTTATCATTTCAATTTTCAATATATCGATTTATCATACCATGTTAATGATTCTCCTCATTATCACTCCATGTGGGACATACATCTTTATAATGACCATTTATTACCCACAAAATGAAATTAACCTTTGATTATGTCTTAGAGAGAAAAATAATTCCATCAATTCCATTAATTTAACATCTTATTTCCCATTATAATGACATGATTTATGTCCTCATTTTACATAGTCAAAACACATTATTATTCTTTTGATACAATAACATGGGTGTTTGTTCCCACATTCATTACATCTAGGGAACTAGATCTTCCTTCTTCCATGGTCTCTATTACCCATGGTCTCACTGAACTCCCACATTCTCTTATTTTCTGAGTCTAAGAGATGGTGTTGGAACACGTTGTCAATCATGATCTATGGAAACTGATTAAGAAGGATCAAAACATCCATTACCCAATTGATCATCCAATTTGACAGCTCATCAACAAATTTTTCATCACATTCAATGTTTCTAGTTCCCACCATAGATTAAAACCGAAATCATAGTGTGGTAAATACTTATAATAGTGTAAACAATGTAATCATGAAAAATCACTTCATTGATTTCAAAATTATGAATCCATATTTTGAAACCTTAGGCATATCCAAAGACACATCAATATAAATATCATTATAAATATCCTTAGAGATATCAATATGTTTTTATCATCCTAGTTTCCATAGTTTAACTAAACCTTTCAATAGATTCTTACTATAGTGACCCAAGATTAATATGACAAACCTTCTCTTTATTACAAATTATTTAATGATTCATTGTATAGATTTACACATAATAAAACACATAATATTGATAAGTACAATGTTATTCTAAATTATGTACATTACATTACAACATATAACATGTGACACAAACAAATTAATGAGTATTTTTTTAATAGGATCATAATATTACATCGATCATAAAACTGCATGGGATAACTTGGGTCATGCTTAAGATAATTTTTTACCTATAAAGATAAATATCATTAAAAAGAAACATAAAAAATTATAAATTAATCTTGAAATCTGATTGAAAATGTTTTTTAAAATATATAAATTAAAATTTTTTTTAAAATAAATTTCACTGAATATTTATATAGGATTCTTGGATCAATTTTCAAATGATTTTTCATTGATAACATAAAATAGAATATTGAAAAAAATTTGAAAAACATTTTCATTGAAAATATAAAGACTAATTTTGAACATTTTTTAATTAGTACGTTTTTTGAAATATATATTTGAAAATATTTAAAATAATATTTGAAAAACGATTCATTAATCATAAAATATTATTGATATATTTATTTTTCTATAAAAATCAATTAAAAATTTAAATGTCTAAAATATTTGGGTAAAAAATAATTTTATAATTATATCTTTTAAAAATTCAGAGTATTTTCAACGGAAGAACAATGATGATGGTGCAAAATTCCATACATGTTTAATATTTTTTTTTCGCTGTAAAATGTTTACAAAATTTTCTCAATTTGAAAATGAAAAAAAGATTCCCCATTGTTTATAAAACCCATTTTTTGTTTAAAAGTTAATCCACAGGGTAAAATTTATTTAAAATTTTATAGGATAATTGTAGAATATTTTGGATATCATTTTTATAAAATATTCTTTTGATGTAAATAGGATTTCTGACTGAAGAGGGAGATAAAGTAGGATCCTATTAATAAACGTTATAAGATATATTAAGTAAATAAGAATGTAAAAAATTGTACTAGTACATAATGATATAATGAAAAACAAGTGGATAAGAAATGTATTTAGTCTTATTGAAATTTTTATTATAAGGATTAATAAATTATGTCGTAGTCATAAATAATCTGGATAAATGATGACATTGTTACAAAAAACTGTTACAAAAAGGTACCTTTGGATATTACTACCAATGTATGAAAACGACATGAAATAAATCTTAAGATATCAAGGAAATAAGTATAATCTTGACATAACATTTCAAAAGATAGTTTATGCACCTCATAGAGTAATATAGGTGCATAACATGGAATGTGTCTTTTATAAAGAAAATTGAGAAAAACATTACATTGCTGATTCTATAACCGTTGAAAGATAAACCCCATGAAATAATGTTTATATAATAGATGTTTATATAACAATAAATATAATTATAAAAATCATATAATATATCCATGGTCATTATAAACATAACATATAATAAACAAGAGGTGATCATGGCTTTTGACTCCCAGAAAATAAAAGTGAGATGAAAAAATCACTACTATTATTAATAACATTCTTTGCACACTTTAAAAAATAAATTATAAAAAAATTTATTTTATTTTAAAGTTACAAAATAACTATATTCATATATATAATACAATATATTATTTTATTGATAAGTTATATACACAGTTTATTTATAATTCAATGTTATGGTTATGTTTCAGGTAATATTGAACTGTTTCATATATATGATTTGACATAATATTCATGAATTTTTTTAGATGTTGATTTTATTATTTTAAAATTTTAAAAAATTATATAAATATTATATATATTAATTGTATAAATATTCATAATAATATATATATGTGACACAATTATGAATTGGAATGCACAATTCATGTAGACGGTAGGCTATATGTATGAATTACTGCTATTTAAATTTTATTGTTGTATTGAAAGAATGAATGTAAATGGAATTTAAATATGTAATATATATTAATTATAATTAATATGTTATATATATCATATGAGTAGACTAAAGCCATATTAAATAATTTCCAGGTAAAGTGTGAATGAACCAAATTTCTTTAAGGAGGCAGTAGTCCACATGCCCACAAACAAAGATATCATATTTACAAAAAAGTGAAAGTCATCATTTCTTGGGATGGTAGACCACACTACACATGAACTGTAATATTTTATCAATTTGATGGAAATGTGAGTATGTGTAGGTATAAACCATTGAATAAAAAATTTTATTATATTTCTGATACTCATTTTAATATATAATCATTTAATACAAATAATTTAGGGGTGGATAATGAATATAATACAAAGGAGTTGAGGATGGATACTTCCTCTTCTTTTGGTAACTTCTCTTAGTTTCCAAACAATAGCTTCCTTTGCAGGATTTTTTCACAAAGGGAGGATTATATGATGAATATAGAAATATTTGGAGATTGTTTTAGTAGAGTTTTTTATATAGAAAATGGTTGAGAAATTTGAATAAGTGGAATTGATGGGTACTTTTTATAGTGTAGGAAAAGTGGCATTCTTGAAAAAAATGGAATTCATCCCCCATTTTCCCAATATCAAGTGGCTCCAATAATTCTAACATTTCTATAAAATGTACTATAGGGTCTAAATATGAACGAAAAATGTATTTTTTACAGATTTAAATGTAATTTTGGGCCCATGTTTAGGGATTAGTCCTTTTCTCAGCTATTTTTCTCTCAATAATTATAATTAATTTTAATCAACTTCACTAAATTTTTTGGTTGAAAAATTGAGTTTAATTTATTATAAATTATAAATTATGTTTTCTTTTAATCCATTTTTTCAAATTTTAATAACACAAGGGGAAGATATTAATTAAAAAATTAATACCATATATGGGACGACAATGCAAGTTTCTAATGAGAAAACTTCCAATAGAAAGAAATGGTTTTATATCCAATTTCATATTGACATTTTTTCTGATGTACTAAATTCAATTACGTGTTGTGTAATTAAATTAATTATACAAATAAAAACTTATTTAAAATTAATAGATGAAAATCCATTTTGAATTAAAATTCTTATGTTTTCAATAATCAACAAAAAATGAATCTTCTTAGAAAAATATAAAAAATTCAATGAAAGTAAATTGTGATAATAAGTTTTCATAAATGATGTTTATTTAAATAAATACTATAATAATATAAAATTTTACATTCAAAATGTTTTATTCATTAACAAGTTATAAAATTACCTTTTAGAAAATACAAATTTTAACTCATAAAATTGAATTTATTCTTATCTTATACCTATAAAATATATTGGATGAGATTCAAAAATATTGACCAAATATATAATATATAATATTAAAAAAAAAGTGAGTTGTTTAATTTATTGTGATAAAAGTTTGTTTTTACATTGAAATACTGTTTTCATAGAAAAGTAATTTTCTTTTTTTCAAATAGTTCTTACATTTAATTATACTAATTGATAACCAAATGAATAAATTTATATATATTTTAAAATTATATTTTTACTATTTTTTAATAGTATTTTGAATGTCCATTTCAACACCTATGGGATATCTATAATGATATTATAATTGTTATATTAATATTAATGTTAAATTTCGTAAAACACGTCCTTACGTGTAATGAGTCCAATATAAGATAATCTATATTTTGTGTAACACAAGAAACAAATAATGTTTCATGTGTAGAATGCTAATCTATGTGTTGTGTGTTGGTCAAGATTCACATGGTGTTTCTTATATTGAATGAAAACATAGTGATTTTATATATAAAAAATATATATTCACTGTTGTGTGAAATGAAAAATAATAAAAGATTAAATTAAATTGAGAAGAATAATTCAAAAAAATTAGATTTTTTTTAGATACATGAATCAAATTGTATCACCTACAACTTTTTGTAATTGAACTATTTGATTTAAAAAGCCTCTCAACATGAACCATATCTTTAAAAACTCATAGGATCCTAAAATTTTTTAATCCAATATAGTTGTGTGGATATTGAGTTGATAAATTAAATTTTATCCCTCAATTATGGACATGCATTCCCTTATACATTTAAAGAGGCATGAATGGTAGATAGATTCTAAAAATAAATTAATTAATTACATTTATATGAACATAAATGTAATAATTCAATAAATTATATATTAAACTACACTTTCACAAGTTGGTTTTGACTCATGAACAGAAAAATTAAATTATATTCAATAAGAAAAAATAAATTTACAAAAATTCTACTTGAAGGTAATTTAAAATTTTAAAATTATATTAATATATTTTTAATAATTTTAATATCCCATAGATCTAGAAATAATTTTATTAAATTCCATGAAATGAAATGAAATTTCTATTTTTTTAAAATGTTATGTTACAATTGGACCTAAATCTAATAATCATATTTCAGTTTATGGCTTGTGGTGTTTTTAATGGGTTATGTAATTTGGATTCATACCTATTTGGACCATTCCATGATGGGGAACTATAGAGTATCTCAATTTTGGAAAACACACACATAGACACACACACACATATATTATAACAAAAAAAATCAAATAGAATATATTATAATATATATATAACATATTATATTATATATTATATATGAATGATATATACACATATAGTCCCCTGCAATCAATGGGGTGGAAATATACATGCCCAATTGGTTTAGTCCATGCCCCTTTAGAAAGGTATGTGGATAATACATTTATATTATTATTATTAAATTCATTATTTTTTCCTATTTAATTATGAGAAATAAATAATGAAATCTTCCACCCCATATTCTCCATTCAATGAATGAATAGTACAATAGCTATTAAAGGAGGATAATTACACACACTCACAACCATATTTTTATATCTAATATTAAAATATATATGTTACATTCAATCACATATATCCTTAAGATTCATAAATATTAAATCTTCCATAATATGGTCACATGATCTTAGATTGATATATAGTTAGTTGTATTACAACCATATATAAAACCTTATTCTGCATATTAGCCATATTAATTAAAATTATGGTGTTTTATGATTAAATAATTAAATTTTCATCTAATACATATTCAAGTAATTTATGTCACAATGAAAGGGTGAAAAATATGATACATAAAATATTAGGTTTAAATCTAACTTCAAAATACTGAATCAAAGAAATACCATGCCCAGATTTCATAAAGGATCACATGTAAATCAACATAAGTAGGAATAAAAAATGAATTCAATAATAAATGGTACCTTGTTTGTTTAAAATCACTGTTTTAATTATATCACCATTAAATTTTTATGGATCAAAATTACCAAAATAGGAACCATCTATATCATAAACATGTGAGCGACATATCTTGGATAATTTATCTTAGAAAAATGGATTCTTGAATAAGAAATAAATGTGCTTTATGATGAATTTTCGATCATGTGAATATTGAAAAATTGACTAAGATAGTAAGATCGATACAACCTTTTTCTTCCATATGTTTATCAGTCTAAAAATGAGTGATAAGAGTATAGAGCCATAATTGTTTTCGAAAATGGTTTGTCACACTATTAAAGGGGATAAAATTATATTTTATAGAATGGTTATTCATTTAAAAATTACACACTAGTCCATGGAAAAATATAACCTTCATATTTGACAAGTATTAACAATTATGAATTAGTTAGAGTGAGTCAATGTTTATTTATGACTTTTCATATTCCATTATGTTTTGTAAATAAAAAACATATTTTCATAATAATATTTTTTCTCTAAAATAAACCTTACCTACATTTTTTCAATAACTATTTTTATTTATAAGGAAATTTATATTCATGTTCATTTTACTATAAATATCTATTTAACATTTTATTTTAATTAAGAATGTAGAGCTCCTAGAATAAATCAGATCCTTAAAAAAACATATAGTCCTTAAATTTGTTAATTTTGAATCACCCAAAAAATCAAATTTGATTCAACATTCATAATTCTGATTCTTTCAATATTAGGAATCTAATTCTCTCAAAATCTCATTTTTGATCCCTATTTATCAATTTTGAATCACGAAGAATATTAAATCTGATTCAGCTTTCACAATTCCGAGCTATTCAAAATTTTGATTCTGATTGCATATGTTTTTTGGATCTGATTAACTTCCTCATTTATGAATCATCCAAAATTTTTAATTAGATTCATAGTTCCTTAAATAAAAATTCACTAAAATATATTAATTCTAATCACGGTTTCTCAATTTAGATATGTAAATTTTTTTGAGTCTGATTCTCATTTATTCAATTATGATTTATAGAAATCTATGAATCTGATTTTATATATTTATTAATGTTTTCTTATTTATTTATGAATCCAATTTTATAACATTCAAAAATTTACTATATTTTCATAATATAATGTTTAATATAATTGAATTCATACTTACTTAATGTTTCTCATAATATTTTATTTTTCTAAACGATGTCATCTAATATGTTATTATATGACCATTCTATGTTCCAGCTTTACATGTCCCATTGAAATTTCAGGAAAAACAAAATCTTTGGTGTAAACCTTGATGGTTGGAGATATATATTAAAAATACTAAATCATTTTAATTTTTATGGTGCAATGATATCTTGGTAGAATTAATACTCTCGAATATCTATTTAAAAATTTAACCATGTGAATGATTTGAAGATTTTATGTTGTGAATAGATTGTTAAACATACATAAATAATCAACAAGATTTGTTTTTCTATGTGTGTTTCTGATTGTTTTCGTATAAAATCAATGGAATCTAATATGAAGTAGGATAGAGGTTCAAATTACCTTTTTAATCGAGGGGTTCTATGTTAAAGGAATATAGTGGTGTTGATCACCTAAATGATTAAGGGCTTGTTGGGATAGAAAGATATATATTGATCTTCATATCTACGTATTACCCGAGTATGGTTTAGATAGAAGTTATTTATTTTAAAAATCAAGGGACCTTTATTGAAAGTGAATTGGAAACCCTAATATGTGGATTAATTTTTTTTTATATGTACATTAAATTCCCAATATAATTTTTAACATTATGAAAGTGTTTCTTATACATTCTCTATTATTGTGACTCTCATATATAATTCTATACTCTTTGAGGTTTAATATTGTTTATTTATACCCATATACATATTTAATTATAAATATTTATTAAACCTAATGTGTTCTTCCATGGCCTAATAAAATAAAGTTTATGTGAATCTAATTTGTTTAACTTTTTTAAATAGTGTTTCCTTTAGTTCGAAAATTAATGTTTAAAATCTTTAATTTCTCCCTATCTTATAAATTAGTTTCTACATCACATTTTGATCCTGAAATTTAGAATTCTCATAAATGACATGATCATGTTATCACCAATTTCTTACACTTTAACATGACACATGACCACTAACTCAACCTATATTATCCTCAAATAATTTAACAAACCATGGACATTATAGGTTGTCCAAAAAATAATATCTTCTTATGTTTACTATGATGACCAGACAATATGTGAATAAATTTAGAAAAAAAAATTAAATCTACTTATTCTAATGGTTAATAATATAATTGGATTAATTTTTTTTGTGATTGTTCACACTAAAACATCTTCCAATGGTATACTTGGGGACCACTTCTTCATAAAAACTAATTAATCTGAATAGGTGGAAATTGTTGATACTTTTATTATGTGACGCTCTAAGTCCATTTCATGATAATAGTGAGTACAAATCATTGGACAAGACTGGATTCTAGAATACCATCAAGTACACTTTGGAGATAAGGAATTTTAATTCAATAAATACAACCTATGAACACATACATATGAAATATAATATGATTATCTCACTATATATTATAAATTATGATGCAACCTTGTTTTTTCATCATTTTTATTCATTAAATATTTTATGATCTTACCAGTTGGACCTACATTCTTATACTATGTCCATGGATTTAATAAAGGCACCAAAATATTTTTCATCTATGACCCATGAGATATATCATCTACAACTCAGAAGACACATATTCTATCTTGGTAATTAATATTATTCAACACCACCAACGAAACAACTAGCATAATCAACATCCACATAACATAGATATTTTTTCTTCATTGCATCGTTGTTCATAATCAAATGGAACAAATTGTCAATGATGTCTTGTTAAGTGACCAATAATATTGAATATAGATTAGAACAACTAATGAAATTTGAATCATATGGTGTCCCTATTAGGGGGCCATTCCTCCTGAAATCTTCTAATTTATATCACCAAGCGAAAACTTCACGTGAAGATTTCATAATGACTATGAGAACCAATCATTTGATAGTTATACATCTTGTGTTTCCAAAAAATATATTTTATCTAAAAAACAAGTCATATATGCATGATTGTTATCTTAGAATCTCGATGTCATCTTTATAGTTAAGAACTACTATAACAATTTACAGAATAAATAATATCATGATATTACCATGTAAATGGAGAATGGTAAAGTACCAAAACACTTATTTTATGAAGACAAATATGTATATATCATACTATATATATATAATTATAGTCAAACTTTATAAATGATTTGGGTTTTGGGAAAACCCATTACATTTTTTATATATGATATATATCAAATAATTATTATTTTATAATGTTAAAATAATATTTATCTTTAATTTATTATTTTCACTATAATTTGAATACAATATTTATACATACGTATAGACTACAACCTCCGTCAATTGTTCAATTCGTTATTCTGTCTCAACATTTTATAGATGATTAAAATATGCATATAATGAATATATATGATATTTAAATCTTTATTAACTTATTTTATAATATGTTAACTTAATCAATGTATATGTACTGAAGGTTATAAGTCAACACATTAAAGAAAAAAATAGTTAACTCATGGAAATAATAATATTAATAATGAATTTTAAATATTTGGGTCTTGAAATGTTATTTTTATATCAAATATTATATTATAATTTTGTACATGATACTATAATATGGTTACTATAAAATTAAATTTGTTATTCATGTGCTTATAGTTCTTATAAATAATATATAACTTGATGGAAGGGTATTATGTTACATCCCCATTTTTACTAGGAATGTTTATGCTTAAATTTCAAATGATAATATTGTATTATCGACATATAAAAATAATAGTAAGATTTATTATTCTCATTTTCATTCTATTGATTAAATATTTTCCAATTATATTTCTCTCCTTATGTTCTTAAGAGTTCAATAGAATGTTTTTATGGATAGTTTACTTTATTTCCCTGTATGGTTTGCAATTTAATTCTTCCTTGTCAAAGTTTTTTTAAAACAATTTTAAGAATATTTGTAATATTCTTATTTTTTTTTTAATTTCATTTTTACCCATGTTCTAATTTTTATAAATAATTTGAAATGAATATTCTTTTCATTTATGGAGAAAAGTACTTTTTTCATTTTACTGAAAATGAGTAAGAAATCCTAATTTTAATTTTTACTATAAAAAACATTCCCTATCACCATGTATACACTTTTTTTGAAACATCCCATAATTTAATAAAAATCTATTTTTGCAGAAAAAAATTAACTTCATTTTTTTGATATTTTTTATATAAAATAATTTTTTTCAAAACGACAGATGTTTCTTCTTTAAAAAATAATTCAGTGATCTTTTGAAAAAAAATCATCTATAAAAACTTCTATTGATGCAAATAATGCTTCACATGGGATATGATTATATGATATAATATATATTTATTATCTAGATGGTTTATGTTTATGTATATGAAATATTTATAGAACCTGTTTAATTTTCCATGGGTTATGTTATGAATAATATTTTTTATATAATATGCCATATATATCAATGGATTATGAATATATGATGGGTGGGCCATGAATAATATATCCATCCAACAAATTGGTTGAAGCATAACATTTATAATATCAAATGGTATGTGGTACGTTATCTCCTGCTCGAAAGAGTGAACAAAATAGGTTATCCCAAGCCAGAATGTGGGTACAAGTGATGTTAACCCAAGGCGGAAATAGGCTACATGGGATGGTATCCAATGATTGAATGTTTTATGTACGAGGTTTTCTGAAGATGAATATAGTTACATGGTGGTTATCCAAATCTTATAATGTGATTAATATCTTAGTATGCATCATTGACATAATATTTCAATTATTATGAGTATACCACACTTTAAGCAACTCATTTATGAAAGGATTTTATTCCAATGTTATTCTATCATGGCTCAAGATCAATGATTATGTTATTATTAATGTCTTTTGAAAAACCACATTTTATTAAAAAAATCAAGTTTATGGTCGATGAATTGTTCAGAATGGCTTTCAAAGGTTAATATCATGTTCTCATAACCTTATTTCCATGTTATGCTTAAATGGTTGTTGATAAATCCCATGTCATTCCCCATTGATCATTTTAGATTATTATTTTTATGTTTATTTAACCTTATGATATGGAAAATGTTTTTAAGAATGATATGTCTAAGAAGTATCCTATTTTTGAAGAACATAATGCAAGATTACGTATATCATTTTTCAACTTGTATTTTGTGATTGAAATTTTCTAAAGATGCTAATAATTTTATTTTTATAGAATATATCATATTCTTATTTAATGTATAATAAATTATTAAGATGTAATTTTAATGTACAAAATTTATGTGGAACTATTGTTGGTATCAGATAATTGTTTAGGTATTTTTAGAAGAGAATATGAGAAACATTTAGTGAGAATCTGATGGAATATCCTTAGTATAGGAGTACATACTATTTTTTTGTAATGAATTGTGTTTTATTTTCCCAGAAAAAGATATATGTATAGATATTACCAATGGATATTGTAGTGGAAAAAATTTATATAGGTGTAATAAATGTAAAATGTGTTATTTTAGTATATCCCATCCATCATTCTAGTGCATGGTGAATTAGCCCTACTACACATCACTTTTTAAAATCTCGGGGGATATTCTAAAGTTAAATCATCTTTTTATTATGAACCATTATAAGGGATATGAATAGATAATTACCATTAATTAACTAGGATATTAATAAGGTTTCACAGTGTGAATATAATATACCATGATGTATACATCCTAGGAAAAAAATTCATGATTATGAATATAATTGATTACACTATGATTTCTAGTTTTACTAAATAAATGGAACATGAAGGAACCTTGTTAAAGATAAATAATATAGATTACTTAATGATTTTCCTCCTAATAAACCAAATGTTATTAGAAATGGAAAAAATATATATTTATTATTCTTATACAATGTTATCATGATAGGAATCATGTTGAGCTTCCCAACCTATAAAGGTGGGAATGTCATTTTTTTGAGTCCATAATGAGAACAATCCACATTATTTTAGTGGTTCCAATAATCTACTATTAGTTTAGGGATGTATTGATTCTATTTAAATTTAAAATCGATTTAATTGAGATATGGTAAGATGATGATGAATTTATTCATAACAATATGTAAAAAAAATTAAGACACGTGAGGAAACCTTTTGGTCTTATCACTAAACCCTAAAGTAGGATTTATTCAGTGTTTTCTATCATAAAACCAAGTACTCAAAGAAATTTAACTATATGGGAATTTAATGGCCATGAAGAAATTATTTTCTATGTTACCACTGTAGAAATGGGTATTGGATTTATCCTTAAATCTCATAGTTTTGATATGAAATGAATGATGGAATTCAATGTAAATTCTAACAATTAAATCTAGAGAGAGAAGAATATGTGTTTTCCTATATACTAGAAATTGTGATGGGCTAGAAAATATGGTTTTTCTTAAGGGGACAATTAAATGATTTAAGTGTCAGATGTAAGGTCATCCATCACTCAAATGATAATGTGATGAAAAGAAGTTTTCTAATAATTGGTATCGAAGGAAATCATCATTGAATGAATGACCATGTCACATCACAACCTAGGTGCCACACATTGGTGCCATAAGCTAGTTCCCTACATGACCTCATGTGCACCAACTTCTACACCATAAGATTCCAACTAGTAGTAAGGGTCTGAAAAAGATTTTTTTGGTAGACTATACCCTCTTTATCAAAGAAGAATAATAGTGGAAATAAATAAATAATAACCAACTAATTATTGAAAAACTAGAATAAATCCATAATCAATACTGACAAATATCAAACGATGAACCAGAATTAGAAAAATAATTACCAAACTAATGCTATAGATATTTAATGCCATATTTATTTAATATTTTCAATTAAAAACCGAAATAATGACATAGAAAACATCCAATAAGGTTATAACATCATTTCTGGTTCCCTAAACAATTTTTATCCTACTAATCCAT
This sequence comes from Viscum album, assembly GCA_963277665.1. NCBI lineage: Eukaryota > Viridiplantae > Streptophyta > Magnoliopsida > Santalales > Viscaceae > Viscum > Viscum album. The sequence continues at coordinate 2,094,644,922 of OY728126.1, read as the reverse complement.
CTAACATGGGGATATTTCACATATCATTTCTTGAAAACCTTTAGTTTATTCAGGTACCGATCCAAAATTCTATGTAGGGTGTGAGTACAACTCAGTAAGCCACCTATAATGGTGTCTAAACTAATATCTAGTCTATAATAGTGCATGAAGTTGTATAATAAATATATAAAAATTATTAAGTAAATAGATATCACATTAACTTATAATTTATTAACCATATTATCTACTTGGGTTCATAATAAAACCCGAACCATCAATACCATATTAAACTCAAGCCACATTCCAAATCTCTCCCACATGGACATCACAATATATTATATCATTTTTTTCAATTAATTAATTAATTATTATTATATAATTCATAAAATGGGGGCCTATAGTATAAATATTGAACACATAGTTATTTGGAGTAGTAGTCCTTATCCCACAACATAATGATCACATATATACAAAAATACTTTGGGGGCCAATCATGTACAATATATAAATCTACATTATCATCTTTTCGACACACCCCAAGGGTGGTTACAAGTTCCACAATTCCATTTAACATCCTATTTCATAAATTAATAATTAATCCATTTAAAAATTCAACTATCACCATTTAAATCATATTCACACACACCCAGGTTTTTTTTTCAAATTCATAACTCATTAGTCAATCATTTCCCTAATTAGTTTATTCCATCAATTACACAATTCAATTAAATAAATAAATAATAAATTAATTCAATTAATGATTAGAATCCAAAAATGTGGAAATTCAAATTTCAAAATTACATATATGAAATTATTATCATGTATATGAGAATTTTTAATAAGACCAACTACCTCACTGATGTTGATATATGCATACAAAAATGAAACCCCAAATTGAAATTGAAAGACAGAAAACACATTGGGGTGAGAGATCATGACCAAAAATTTAAGATCAAAATAATGTAAAACAAAACCATTAATACAAAGATTTAAATAAAAAATCAACTAGGTAAACACATTCCTTCTCATATGGAAAGAGTGACATGAGAGAGAGATAATTGAATAGAAAATAAATCAAACACCATAGATAGACAATCCTTTGACAAAGAATTTGATAAATCAATAATGAAGTTTTAGGTGCCTTAAAACAATCAAGGTTGCTTAAAAATTACACAACAATGTTTAGTGTTAAGAGAGGGTGAATAGAATTAAATATATGGTATTTTAGGGGTTTTTTTTTATATTTTCAAGTGATTGAAAACCCACACGCACTATTTCATGGGCTGGGGTGCATGATGTTCAAAACCATACTCCATAATTGTGAACCTATTCTTTGGGGTTCACGATTTATCCTATGTGGGAACAAAATTTCAAAAATCACATTCTATCCTTGAAAAATCCCAATATTTTTTGTTCAATTACTTTTGTGAGGGTTTCTGTAATGTTTGGGAAAACTATGCACTAACAATGATCCCCCTCATGTATCACCAAAATTGTAAACAAGGTTTCTCTGGCCGACTTGCATGGTTTTACATAATCATTCATCAACTATTCAATGCCCATTTAGCCACTAAAATTCAATAAATAGACACAAAAACACAAAAACAATACCCATATAGTGTGGAATGGAAGAAAGGAAAAGTGTACCTGAAATCTTGCATGGTGTATATAAAAGAAATGCTAGGATCATACAATCTACCCAACTTATAACAACTCATACTAATGTCAGACAACAAATCACCTCAATGATTATGAGGTAAAAGGATTATGCCGTGTGTCCAGAATATCAATTTCTATCTCCAAAATTTCCTCCTAAAAACATCCATGTTACCACAAAACATGAATTTTTATCCTAATCTTTCCCTACAACACATTCCCATAATGATCCATAACACGAATTAGATGCTCCTCAAATGATGCGCCAATGTCAAGCTCAACATAATCAACATATATCACATGATAACGGTCATGGGTGATAGCTATGAAGATATGAACTATTAAAAAATATACTTATCACGTCGGCCGTTTCACATTTGTTATTTATAAAAGATGTGAAATTCCATTGATATTGATTTATCACATCATCTATATTATAATCTATGTAAATAATGAATTATCTCTCTTTTTCAGGGAAATTATTATATAACCAACATTATAAATAATGTTTCTCGCATTATCGCCTTATTTATTCTATAACTGACATGATAAAAATAATTTTTTACATATGTAATTGAACAACAAACATTATAAAAAATATCACTGCTTTATCACACACGTTATTCTGTAACAGATGTGATAAATCTATTTATTGCATAGGTTATTATATGTATAACACAATAAATGTAAATAATGGTTGTTTATAACAACTATTAAAAATTAAATAAATTTAAAATTCATTTAAATATTAATGAATCCCAATTTTGATTCATTATATTGTTTTTCAGTCGGGTGACAATGAATATATTCTCTCTCATGCAGAAACCCTAAAATCATTTCATTGATCTTTTGGCCTACGACTACATTTTCCCAACTTTAGTTATCTTTTTTTAATTGGTGGATCTGTCCAATTTAATCAAAACTCTCAATTAAGCCTCATATTCTTCGATTTCATTCGTTCTGTTTCTTGGATGACCTAACTCTACATTTTGAGGTTTCCATTACTAAAATATCACAATACAATATTTCTTACTTTTATCCTGTGATAATAATTCATCTATAGCTAGCAAAAATGTAAGTGTCCCATCCATGTGAGAATTTATGCGGGGCATGTTTTTTATTCCAATTACACACGATGTATTCACTATAATTGCATGTTTCAAATATTTAAATTAAATCTATAGTTTTTATTATATGAATTCCTTATTCTAGGAACAAATATATTTTTAGTTTTCTGTACGATGAGAACATGTGTGGTTGAATATCATTTACACTTTCAACATATTATGAAACTCCTAAAACATTATTGCATATGAAAAGTAAATATGGGCGTTGTTTGGAAACTAACTATAATTTCCCAAAATGAAATTCCATTTTTTCTCATCTAGGTGATATAAATTTCATTACAAGGAATGTACTTCTTAGGTATAAGTTATGTATCAATGTTACCTTTCAAAAAAAGAACCTACCAGTTGTATCATCAATCATTCATCACATTATTCCTGGAGTATTTATGGTCTTGTTATGGTGAATAACCCAATTTATCGATAACCAGTTTAAATAAAAAAATAGTCATAAAGGATAACCTTTACACAAATGAATAATTTGTTCCAATGATAAAAAATAACTATAAATTATCATATGAATCTTAAAATACCACTTGTGTGACATGGGTTATAGAGAATGAATATCATCATCATTCCAACAATAGAAGTTTATTAGTTTTTTTTATATCATAATATTGTAAAAATAATTGAAATCTCAAAATCATTGTGATGTTATATTTACCAAATGATTTATATTAAATTTATATAACGAGGTATTTCCCTTAATAATATTTTTTTTTATTTTGGATGTAGATAATGATTTTGGTCGAAATACTATTGAGATAAAGTATCTATGGTATGATTCTATATTACAGTAATAGAAAATGAACTCCATGAACCTCAAAATATCATCATACAATTCTCTAGTTCTATAATGAATTGTTACCATATATTATATCATTCAAAAACTAATGCAATGAAATTTGTTATCGGTACTGAGTAACTTAATATAGTTATCTCATTTTCTTAAATGGTCATAGAAGTAATGATGTTATTTATACACCCAATTTTTTTTTATAATTGTTTATTTCTATTGTTGGGAGAATTTTCTAAAGAGGACTTGTTTTTACAATAGTATTCCTACCATAAAATTATGTAATCCTAGGACGTTATTCTTATACCATATCTCATATAAATATGCAAAACTATATAGTAGAATAAAATGTGAGTGAATTATTATATGAATTAATGAATTTTATTCTTTTTTATAGATTTATCCATGAGTTACATTAACATAAAGAATTTGTGATGGGTTGATAATACATAACACAAGTGGATGGTGATTATTTTTACATAGTTGTTTTCTATCTTATTTCCAAAAACAATATCTTTTTAATTTTCAAATATTTATAGATTTTTCTATTTTTCACAATTGTGTTACCTTAAAATTATGTCATATTTCATTTAAATATAAAATTATATTATCTATCTGTATTTTATTTTTTAAATTTTTTCCATAAATATATTTTTATGATATATAATTTATATTTAAACTTATCTTCTATTATTTTATAGAATTTATAATTATATTTTTCAAATTCACATATAAATTTATTATGTTTGATAATTGTGTTACAATAATATTATGACTGATTTCATATAATTATAAAATTTGATTATATTAATAAGATATATAAAGTGGATATTTGATATCGGTAAAAATGAGTCAATGTTATATGATGTCACATCAAATGATTGATGAATATAAATAAGGTCTTGGTGCTTTTTTGTAATCTGCAAAACAAAATTTTCCAAACAATGATTTGTTTTTGTCCATTCATATAATGATTAAATAAAGATAATTTGAAAAGTATAGAGATCAAATATCATTTAATTTTTAGTTTTTTTATCGTAGTTATTTCCCTTCTATTTCACATGGTAATAGTGGGTAGAATTTCTTGATCTATTGATTATGATGCTTTGTATAATGTTAACTCTGATAAAATGAAAAAAAAATGAATTTTGATATTTATGTAGAGGAAATTTATAAAGAACCAATAGTTGAACATATATAAGGATATTATATAAGACCATAATATCATGGCGCTATGGATTTTATGATTTTTTTCATCGGTGTTAATATTAATTAACATGAAGGTAAAACTTGGTTGATGTAATAAAATTTTTATTTATTTTCTAAAATTGATGGAATATATTCTTTCTAAAGACATTGTTCTTCCAGATTCACATTATAATGTGTATAAAATACTATACCATATGGAATTATGGTATAAATAATATATGAATGCTCAAATTACTCTGTAATATATAGGACAGAAAAGGAATTTCTTTTAGAGCATCCTAAATGTGGCACATCGTGATATAAGTTTAAAAAAATAATAATAGGATGACTTAGATGTTATCGAGACCCGTCACATGGTATATCAAAATATTCTAATAAATCCTCATTTGAAATGTTTATTTTCTAATTCAATTGATGTAAAAATGTTAAGATGGCATGCTGATGAGAAAATATGTAATGGAAAACTATGTCATCTAGATGATTATCCATATTGAAATAATTTTGATCACCACTTTCCTACAAACATAATTCAATTTATAGATATAATACAGTGAATGATCATGGATGTTATGAATCCATATTAATGCCTTAGTTTCATATATAGTTTATGGCCATTTCTATTGGTAATTTACAACCTATCTCCTAAAGTTTGTATGAAGAGAAAATATGTCATGTTGGGTTTAATGATATATGGACCAAAACAAAATAGAAATGTTATTGATGTTTCTTTCCACCATTAAATAAAGATTTGAAACTCTTATGGGAGGATGGTAGCTATAATATGTGATATCTTCAACTACATGAAATGATTATGTTCATTTTAAATTACATCACAACATATGGAAGTTCGTCTGTATGAAGTTTTATGCGGCGTAATGTATGTCCAATTTTCAAACAACAAACATCATATAATAAATTATAATATGGAATAAATACATTATACTTTGGCCATTGAATGTTTTTGACAATTGATCAATCTTTTATAAGATAAAACTAAGAATTCAACAAATCACATGAATTTTATATTTCTCCAAAACCATTATCCACAAATCAATATTTCTATATTGAGTAAATCATTGATGTGACATTTGGAGAGACACATAAATTTGGTAATTATAGAAATATTTGGAATAAACTATCAATATTTTTTTTAGAAAACTTGTTAGATATATTCAAAAGTGAAACAAAACATTGGTTCCATGCATATGGAGAAGAATATATCTGATAGCATGATTGGAACATTGGAAGATTTTAAAGGCAAGAATAATTATGGGCTGTACGCATGATTAGATTTACTTTCAATGGGAATACATTTGGGGCTATATCTCCCAATTAACGGGAGGTAAAATTTTCTTCCATCGACTTTTCTTACAATATCCAAGAGGGAGAAAATAATATTTTTTCAATGTCTTCATAAAATAAAGGTGTCATAAGGTTATTCTTAAAACATAAAAAATCTATTTAATGAATTGAAATATTATATATATGAAATATCATTATTGTCACATCATGATACAATGACTTCTAATGGTTTCATTGAGTGGAATATTTTAAATCCTTATTAGAAAGACTGTAATGATGTTATGTTATTTTATTACTTCAATTTTTAATAAGGTGATTGATCAATATTCTTTGAACATTTTTGAAAATGAAGCAATTTCTCTACCTATTCATTTATAAATTTATTTTCCATCATCTATTTTTGATATAATGCATCATTTAATGGCTCATTTGGTTTGATAAATAAATATTTATGGACCAATTTATAGTCATTAGATGTATCCTCTTTAATGTAATATGAAGATATTGAATGGGTATGTTAAGAATCCATATTAACCTGAATCCTCCAATATTGAAAAGAATATTTCTTAAGAGGTTTATTTTGTTTTGAACGTGCTAAATTTCTACGGTAGAGAATATTGGTTTTCATCCATCTGTCCATGAATGTGTTTATTATGCGGGTAAGGGGATTCATGGCTTTAATGTCAAATATTTTTCAGGAGAACCTTTAAAGAAGTTACATTTATACATCCTAAATAACATACATGATGCTCAACCATATATAGAATTCCACATTAATGTGTCGAACCTAATTCATCCAATGAATAAATAAATTTCTATTTTGAAAGAGCATAAAAAGAATTTTATCCATGGTGAAAAAATACTATGCTTAGTAGATCAGATTAATCAAAAACATTTTGATGGATAGTGGATGGTCCATGATTAAATTTAATAACACTGTTTGGGTATGAAATTAATGGCTATACATTTCATATGATTGATCAGGACAATAGAAGTGCAATTCAGAATAATAGTGTATTTGTGTTCATAAAAGTAATGAATTTCATGATTTCTAATGGAAAAAAAAATTATGCATCAGGTTCATATGATGGATTCAATGATTAAATATGGGAGTTTGATTACATTAAATCTAATGTTCCTGTTTCTAACAATAAATTGTTTATCAGTAAAAATAGTGTCGGACAAGATGATTTTGGAATGACACTTGTATATATGAATATATTTGAAGAAACAACTAATTATTTTATATTGAAAACACATAAAAATAATTCTTTGTTCTTGATTAATTTGACATGCAGTGGTATATTGTTTATCATGTAAAAAATTATGTTTGTGATGATAAACTTGATGAATATGCTGATTTATGTGATATACTAACTTCCATGGAATTATTAATAGATAATAATGATGACCATGTCATAGTCATGCTTTGTTCCATATGGAACACTCATGAAGATATAATTTTTTAAACAATCCTTTAGTACATTCCTAATTTTATAGGGAACATATGTTTGAATCTAATTTACATTTATGAATTCCATAAAATGTTAGATATGTTAATGTTCATTATTTATTAAAACATTTTTTTGAAATAATATGTAAAAATAATTACTTATATTAGTTTATTTTTGTTGAGATTACCATGATTACCATTTCGTAACATATACATTTATTAATTTTGATGAAATACAATTATTTTAGATATAATATGTTAAATTAATAAATAGTTTGAAAAGGATATTGATAAAATATTCCTTTCTAATATAAAAATAATTTATTATGGTACCATTTTTAATATTCCTACAGTAATTTTTTATTTGATTTCGTTCATTTACCTGAAATTTCATATATCATTACAGTTGTTAGCATATTAGTTTAGTATAAAAAATATCAATAATAATGTGTTATGTTGTAGTTTAATTTTTTAAATTATTTTTTATTTTTTATATACATCAGTATTGTAATAGTTGAATTTTTATATTTTTTTACTAATTATTTGTTTCTTTGATTTGAAAGATAATGGAAGATTAGTCAGCTAATCAAACACATACATATAGATATGAAATTTGTAATCATACCTCTATGGAGGAACATAGAAATTCTCTTCATGATAATCCCCAACATCTATACAGGTTTCACATACTCCCACAGAGGCAATGAAGAGTTCTAAGGTTAGTAAAGGTGGTTGCACATATTTACCAAAATTATCAGTTGCTCACTTCCATGACTATGGGAAAATGGTAGACATTGATGATAATGATATTCCACGAGGTACTAATGAAAAATAATTCCATAGTTTTTCATTAGTTTAGTGTAAAAGAAGTTTTTTTATTTTTTTAATGATTGAATATGTGTTGATAATGTAAGACGATCTATGTTTTGGGAGACCATTTTGGTAAGATATTTTTTATGTTTTTAATAATGTCAAAATGTATATAGTATAATTTGTTTTTCCCTCTTATTATCTGGCGAAATTTTATATACCTATTACTAGAGGAGTAAGGAAAAAAAATTATCAATGGATTATAGGAGATGGAGGGATTGAAATTCAACCATCACATCTGATTTAATTTTTGGGCACACGAAACAACACAATCCATGTGATATATATCATTTTATAAATAAATAATCATGGAAATAGTTTGTTTAATGTGGTAGACGAGAAGAAATATTATTAACTGAAATTATAAATTTTAAAAGTTTTCTTATATTATAGTGATCTTATTAATGATTTATTATTCTTAATGTATTGGAATCTAGAATATCTCATCAGGATATCCAACTCATGGAAGGGATACATTACTAGAATAATAATTCAGGTATGAAAATTTACAAAAACTAATTGTAGAGTATTCATGTTATAGAGAGGTTGACCCTCTACCACATGGCTATACATGACAAATAGAGTGGTCTTTAATGAAAGAAAGGGGAAATATATTATGGAAGATTCGAGGGTTGTAGTTGATAGGATTATAAGATGTTTATTTTATTTTTTTATTTAATTCATTTAATAATGTATACATTTTGAATCATTATTGAATTTTTAAAATAAATCATATAGGATTATCTTGAGGAGAAAAGAAGACGAGGGGTATTTGAAGATAAGGGGAGGTTGGATATTTTATCCATTGCTTTTGGAAAAACTGAAAACTTGGGTCATCTATGAGGATACCTAGTGAGTGTATAAGTGAGAAAAGTGTTACCATGTTCTTCAACATCTGAATTGGATAGTGTTTATTAAAAAATACAATATATTTGGATGATGTTCATAATATTAATTTTATGATGTATGAAAATATCAGAGTGTCGTTAACGTCCTTGTTTTCAGACATGAAAATCCAATTTTAGACTATAGATCACAAACCTCCACCTCCCCCAACAGCTCCCACTCCTCTACCTCTGCCTGAAGACCCATATTCTTATCCTACTCCTACACCCCACCATCACAAATTTTGAGTCACTGTGAGTTATATGTTGATGATCTTTATCATATTGTTGCATATGGGGTGATATATTATATTTCAAAAAAAAAATAAACATCAATAGTTAGAGATAGAGAAACATAGGGTCATTGTACATGATAATACAGAAATATCATCTTCAGTAGCATTTCCTAGAGATGAGGTTATGATAGTTTGAAAAAGTATCAGACACTTTTTAGTTTAGCAATCAAGACATCCTTGACATATTACCATAGAGGTATATGAATATTTTATCGTTGATTTCATATTTCTATTAAATGATTTTTACAGTGGAATGATAATTTGTTAATTTTTTTTTATAGACATTATATAATAGTTATATAATATTGAATAGATAATTACAAAGACAAAAGGCTATGACATCAGATAAAGATTATAGTAGTCTATAAAGATTGATAAGATATTAAAACTTTTTGCAAGGTGTTTATATAATTAAATTGGATACTAATACATGTGGGCATGCAATAATAATTGGAAATTTAAAAAATGATATTATAGAGTTTTTAACTAGTGGAAAGTTGAGAATAAATGTGATGTAATATTTATTCCATGTAAGTCGTAATATCAATCTTTTCCTACCTTAAAATTATTGAAAAATTATACATATTTCAATTTTTTATTTCGTATCAATATAAAACATGTGATGATAATGATAAGAAAATGTATATGAATTGATGAACCTGCAATAAATTTCAATATAAGTGTGACCAATGAATAAAGAAGAAATAACAATTTTTATTGCTGAAAGATTTGAATAGAATATAATTACATTGTGATAGATGTTTCCATATGTTTATAGGTATGAAACATATATATCAAAAAGATTCATTTATATTTTAACATAAGGAACGCTAAAATTAAAAGAATTTATATCATTTACGATTGGATGTTAGGTGTTTTTTCCAGGGGTAAGATACTTCACTAGATATACTCGATCCATAGCGATGTGCTTGGTAATTTTAAGAAAATGTTTGAACTGTAATTTATAATTTATTAGGAGATATTTATATTAAAATTAATATTAAATTTATTTCATTTATATTAATTTGTAATAGGGGGACATATTTCATTCTAAAAACAACCAAGGAAATGAAATCCATGATTAAATATATAAAGGTGAAAGTAAATTTCTGTTTATTATAATTACATTTTGGATTCATTACATAAAAAGATATTTTGGATTGAAAACACATTTAACACACATTTTCATAATAAACGATTTCATAGAATGTAGATATTATATTTTATATTTATGTATGAAATAATAACAAATAGAACTATTATGGAGTTCAACCAGATTATATTTCCTTATAAACGATTCCTTAATATTTCATCTGTTTTATTCATTATACATGTTAAATACTTTTCTTTTTATTCTGTATATTTTTTATGATTCTTAACATTATATGGAATAAGATCCCACAGACTTATATGTGGAATGGGAAAATAATTTTACCAGTTTGGAGGGATTTTTGTTTTTTACTGATTATTATTTATTAAATGTTTTAATTATAAATTTGTATTTCATAATTGTTTTGGTTGTATTTTGGCTTGTTATTAGTTAATATTGTAATTGTGAAATTTTATTTTCTATTTCTTTTTATACTTCTATCTATTTCTTCTTGTTTCTTAATTTGGTTGGTTTGGTCGGTAGTGGATAGAAAGGGTAATATTAAATATATATTTTTTGTGGTTACTTTTTAAACAATTTAAAAATCTCATGTTATTATTTTCCACATATGATTTATAAAAATGTAAAATGGTTTATGTTTTTATGTCAGTTATTATGAAATAGACATAAAAAACCATTACCATGAATCATTAGCACATCGTTTTTTATATAACCGATGTTAAAACCCCTTCATCTCGAAGACTTTCACATAAGTTTTTTATATAACTGATATAGAAAAGTGTTTTTTATGTTAGTTATTAAATTACTATGACAAAAAATGATTCTAAAATAATGTTTTTCATATCATATCAAATATAACTAATGATGTATATCATTTTTATGTTAGTTATTAAATAACCGATTTTAAATACTAGTTCCATTGTACATTTACCACATCCATTTTTCTAACCGATGTTAAAAATTTTCACAACATCACCATTAATAAAAGTGGCCAATAGATGACGCTAAAAAGGAAACAAATGACGTTAATATGAATTAAATAATATTGATGTCACATGAAAATCACAATTCAAAACACTATACCAATATAGAAGTTTCAATCGGTATGCCACTGGACAGATTATTTCAATAATCTCAAATGACCAAATGAAATTGGGAACCAATTTTTCTGACCCTTGAACCATATAGGGACCCAATATAGGTGACACCCAAATGAATACACAATTACCCACTCTAATATCAAGGGTTCATATTCATTAATAAACATACTACTTCTACATACTATGAGTTATAGCCAAACATTTATAAATTATTTCAACCTACTCTGGCGTATGCTACATGAGACTCAGTTCGAAAAACTCTTAATTACTTGCATCAATCCAATTTAAATTTGATCTCCAGGTCCTACATTAATGAAAATCATATGGTATTTTTTGAATATTCTCATAATAACTATTGTCATAGGAAAACCCAACAAGAACTAAGAGCATCTCTTAAAACCATAAAAATATAGAATCTACACTCACAACATATATTCCTAAACCTGAATGCTATGCCCCGAATACCCATTTTCCCATAGGTGGAATGACTTACTCAGAAATAAGTACATATATAGAACCTTTTATAATCCATTTCATAAAAATGATGTGAAACATGAGTCACAAATTGAAACAATGTTCCATGGAACCCCAGGTAGATGGATTATATCTCGAACGTACTTGTCTCCCAACTAACCCACTTGGAATTCCCCCATATAAAAACAGAATGCACTATATTTTTAAATCAAAAAACAATAACCTAAATATAATTATTCTTATGAGGCATCCATGGGAGACCCACCATGAAATCCATGGTAATGTCATCTCACATACATTATTTATTGGGTAACAACTGTATTAAAACACCAGGTCATTGATGCAAAAAATTCACATTTTGAATAGTGTAACATCATGACATAAACAATTAGATCATTTTTTGGATGCTTGATTACCAATCCAATCATCATACATCATGATATAATTTGTCTTTATCTAAATGAATCACTAAATTTGAAGAATGAATGTAACTCATCATATCATCCCACATACATATAGGAAAAACTACTAGGACCCAGACATAGATGGAATCTTCCTCATCTATGGTCTAATTTGAAACTTCATGGTTTTACCTCGAGGAAAAACCCTTTGGATCATTATACTACTTATCATTAAAAGGACTCAAAAGTGTGGATTCCATATATAAATATATTTGGGTCATATGTTACTGAACATCTTGAACAATAATATGCATCTCATCCTGCAAGGTCATCATCTTATACTCAGAACTAGAATCTGTACCAACATAAGTTAGTGTTTTCCATTTCAAATTGTCAGCAATAATATTTCACATTCCAAGAATGTATGACTGGTGAAAATAAAAATATTGATATACCCAACCCATACCCTCTACATAAGATTAATATTTTTGGGTGAAAATATGTACATTAAAATTAATTTATTGGTATATAGAGTAATTAATTCAGTCAACAGATAATTCCACCAAAAATTAATGACATAAACTGGTGCAACTTACTCGAGGTCATATATAGGGTAAATCCATTAATTTTTCCTAAACATTCATGACCCATAGACCAAAAATCAACCCCTATTCATCAACACTACTCCAATTTCTACCCTGAACTGATCAAAAAATAAAATATACTCCTCACCCATATCGGGTTAGATCCAGATCGACGTAGTAGTCAACAGATTTATCAAACACAGAAAATCATTCTCTCATTCTATAGACTATTGAACATTATCTCTTTATTTTTCAATCCACAAAATGGTTCATCTAAATGGGAAATTTTCTTGATTATCCTCTGATAATATCCTTCCATCACCAAAAACGATTGTATATAAAAAACATTATTTGGTTTCTCATAAGAACCCACTACAAAAACATTCTCTATGATTAATGGTATTCCATCCTCTGAGATATTGTTAACCAAGAGATGTGTCGTGTCAATCCAAAATTGACACATATGTAGAATGGTGTATATTCATTATCTATCATTGAACTCATGATGATTCCAAGATGTTTGGAATGATCATCATGGGTCCTCAATTACCCCAATATTTTAATTAAAAAACAACACTAAATTGATCCTAGTACGGGTGGAATATTCGGTTCATTAAGGACATAATCATAATAAGAGTAGTCATCTGAATGAATGATTTGATGAAAAAACATATAGGTTAATCCTACATATAAAATATTTCTCTGTATATTAGAAGGCTTAAATCTCAAAGGATTATACCCTTTCCTCAATCAAATCATGGAGAACACAAAATCTCTCTTAAACTACTAGAATAGATCATCGATTTGTGTTAGAGGTTTACGGTTTTTCCTTGTCTTCAAATTCAGAATATAGTAATCAAAAAATAAATGCAACGTTCTATTAGCCACCCTAGAAAACAATATAGTATAAACCTAATGTGAGATACATGGATGGATAAATCCCTTATCTATTAAATATTACAATATTTTCATGAGATTATATAACTCTGTTGTTGCTATTCAATATAATGGAATAGAAATCAGCTCAGCTCCAATCACAGTCTCTATCAAAGAAACCACATCCCACTCATTTGGAAGCCTTGATTAGTCTTTAGGAAACACATCATGGAACCTATCCACTATGTATGGAATGAAACCCTACGTCACACCCCATCATCAAGGAAATTACTTTCAACCAGGCTGTGAGATCCACCTATTTCTAACGAACATTAATTTCATAGCCTACCATGATATCCCACTCTCAATGTTATTTATTAATGTTACCCTCTAATTATGTAAATTTTATTCTCCATTTTTAACAATCAATGTGGGACTAGAACGATTCCATTTATTTCAAACCCAAGATCTTTTAAAATATTCACATGTCAAGCATGTAAATCTCCCAATGAGAATTTTACTCCTCAACCTCGACCTAACACCCCTAACATAATCCAATGTCTCTAAACCATACACCTAAAGGTGTGTAGAACATTTGAACCCAACACACTAACTCCATCAATTTACTCAAATAATTAAATGTTAGACATATATAAATAAATAAGCATATCATGTATCAAATAAGGAACTAGAAATAGAATAAGCCACATGAATAGAACATTCAACTTTTTATGACCCAACTTCTATATCCAAATTTACAGGATGAACTGAAAGAAACTCTCTAACTCAAATTCCCTATTCTATATCGGATTACCCTAACCTACACAAATCTTATAATATTGGTGCCCTTTTCATTAATAACCTCACCCACTACACAGCTGACAAGGCCAGTAGAACTCTAACTACCAAAATAATAAGGGTAGAATATCCCATCTCTATTATCTAGCTCCTCTCAGCATCCCAAACACTACCCAATAGTCAGGGGTTTTTAAAATAACATTTCAAGTGTCTCATCCTACTGCATGTATGGAATTCCTCTAGTGGTCTTCAGTACTAAGTATGAATTTTTCCTAACCTACCACACTGATGGATGTATATCCAATTACATCTTTGAGTAATTGATCCATCTTCCTACACGATCTATCTTCCATCCCATAGTTTACATTCTCAAGTAAACACTTTATTGTCTTCGAATATGTACCTCTTGGTTACTTAGTAAAATCCACCTGAACATTACTTGTTTCTGCCTTCAAGATTCCATTATAAATTAGAGATTGATCTACCATATGAATTTTTTTTCCAAAATATATTAACCTGGGTATTAATATATAATTTATGCCCATATTGAAAAATCTTTTCTATAGTACCCTCATCTCCCATACACACTAGAAAACAACAATACAAATAAGTAAAGTGACCAATGTTTTCTCATACAAACATACTCCCTTGTGTCAACCTCATAAACTAATCTTCCATGATCTACTTTAGAATATTTGTGTAATATTTATCAATGAACATCTTTGTTTCCTTCTTCTCTATATTTTCTAGATTTCTATCTTTTTTCAGGATGTCTCCCCAATGCTTCTCTAAGCCATGTAACATACATATAGCTGGTTTTACTCTCTTCTTAGTAGGAATATCTAGGTTGTGAAGGATCGCCTATATAGACTCAATAGAGAACTAAGCTACCTCATTTCCACCTTCTATAGTGAAATTAGGTGGGTGATACAACTGTAACTCCAATGTCATGTAGAATATACACTTCACAGCCCGCTCTGGTTATCTTTCTAAAAATTGCATAAAATGATAGATTTTGTCTCATAACTAGTATACGGGCCCTTAACCCAAAACAATTCGGGCCACATTGTACACTACATGAGGTTCATTTACATTTGTATCCTCCTATTAATCTATCAAAATGAATTGTCAAGGATTTATATCTCCATAAATCCAAATTCACAACCCAAGATACAAAAACCTCATCAACCAAATTTTAAGAAGAGGAAATCACATAACTTTATTTCAATTCATACTCTAGACCCTATAACATATTCAAAATGGAGGCACTATCACTACCCTCTATCATCCCTCATCTTGGTCATATAAATCATATGGTAAACACTTCAAAAAAACAAGTTTCTCATTAGAATCCGATTTTAAAAACAACATTTACCATATTTAGAATCATTTATAATTATGAATTTCATATTATACACCATTTAATTTAACATACCCATGTAAAAAAATCAATTTTATTTAAATATCTCTCCCAAAACAAGATTTTTCATGATTTCGAAAAATGATGCATGTCACAAAAACATTTGAGTACATAAAATTATTCATTTATAAAAACCTCTTATTGAATAAACGGCCAATAATAAATAAATGAAATCACATAAAAAGTGGATCTATTGAGGATAATTAAAAAAATATGGAAACCAAAAACATCATTAAAAAAATCCCACATTGGGCACTTGGCTTTTACACTCATACATGGGGTATATACTCTGACGCACAAGCTCGTAAACAAGGCCAGAATCAACTTAATCTTCTATCTACCTTTCATAATAATAAGATATAGGAAAATAAAATTAAACTCATTTGATATGACTTTGGAATGTGTCGACATGTGTTCAACACACTGGTTCCATGAGGTGGTTCACTACATGACCCAATGCACACCATCCCTACCCCAGAGGCTACCGAAGTGCATCGAGTTTATAAAATAAATATTATTGGGATATAATAGTGTTTTTATCAATTAATAACAATAATATAAATAAATAAAAAATATAAATTTAATGATAAACAACAACCTGAATAATACCATTATCAATATAGATCGTTATCATATGATAAACCAGAATAACAAAAACAATAAGAAATCCAATGATATAAATATTTCATGCCATATATGTGTCAAGTGTCAAACTACATACATAAATAAAGACAGTAAAAACTCCAAAGAGGGTCCAAATATCATGTTTGATTCCCTCATTCCATCTTCCTCCCAAAAATGATATCTAACATTAATCTCTTTATGTTATCTAATCCTATATAAATGAAGTCAATTTGATAACTAATCAGATGAAAAAAGTATGGCGTGAATACAACTGAGTTGGATACCACCAATAGTGACTAAAAAAATATTTAGTTTGTAACTGTATATACATTTGTATAAATATTAAAAAAAATAATGTAATAGTTTCCACAATAAATTATTCTTTTATAACCACATAAAATCCACTGGTTCATGATTACAACCAAAAAATCATTACCTTATTTGGATAGTGTCATTGTCTGAACCGTCCCCAGACTGATATCACATTATATTAAATCATGGGATTACATTCATTAATTCGTTATCAATTATATCATTCATTCAATGGGGTCTTAGAGTATCATTATGGAACCCCATGGGTATTTGAAGAGCTAGTACATATCCCATAATAGAATAAAAAATATCACATCCCATGGTTTAATATTTCCAACTATTTATAAATCTATTACAATTTATAAATCGTCATTATCTTCTTATCAGAACACCCCAATGGTGGCTACCAGTTCCACAATTCCATTAATAAACCAATTTCATAATTCAAAAATCCACCAATTTCAAAAATACAATTTTCATCATTTCATTCATATTGACACAACAATGATTCATAATCAAATTCATAACTTGTTTTTCAATCCATTCTATAATCTAATTATTCCATCAATTCCGAAATTATATCAATCAATGAACAAATTAAATAATTCAATTCATGATTTTATTTTCAATCATGGAAATGTAATTTTCACAATTAGATACATTAAATTATTATTACGACTATGGGAATTTATAATCAGACTACCCACCTCTAGGTCATTGATGGCTATTCTCCAAAAAAAGATCCTCAATTGATACCAAAAGATAAATAGCACATTATTGCGGCAGACCAATAATAAAAACCTAGATATAAACCCATTTCTAATGGAGTAAAACCATTCATCTTCATCTATAATGATATAGGGATAGAGTGTTGAACGTGGTAAAAATCCAAAACTATATATGAGATAATCATTATATCTGATCATTGATTTGTCAATAACGGGGATCAAGGATACTTAAAACTGTCACGGGAGCATAAAAAATCATAGTAATAAGCTTAATATTGATTAAAGGATAATAGGATTTTGTAATCATGGTTTTGGGAATGTTTTATAAACTCTTTGGGTATTAAAATCTAATGTGCACAGTTTACAATGCTTGGCCCCGTAGTTTTCCAAACTATACACCTTAACAGTGCGACTCCCCTTAGAGGTTAATGGTTTCTCTTAATTGGGTGCTCGGTTTGAAATAACCACACACCAACCATTCAAAATCTCATTGTTTTGGGGCCCACGTTTTTGGGAGGGTCAAAACATGGTTTGGCAAAACTGCGTCCCAATAGTGTGTCCCCGCCTATCTCACCAAAATTGGGAAAACAATTTCTTTGTCCAATCTGCACATGTTTCCCTAAATGTGTGTAAACTATGAAGATCCCCTTAGTATTTTAAAATTATTTACATTCAAAAAATTCAATAATGAAACATATCCCATACAGTGCATATACAATTTACGAAAATGAATAATTGAAAAGTAGAATGAGGAACCTCTAGAAAAATGTTTGAATCATACACACCAACACTCCATTATTTCAAATGAATTGATTTTTGGAATTTTTATAAATATATTCTTAATTGAATGTCTTACAATGATGATAAATGTCAACACCCATTTAATCCCAAAGGGAAATGGAAATCTCATGTGATCACTATTGTCAATGTGGGGTATGTTAATAAAGAAGTAAAAGGTACATACGTAATTTTCTATATAGGATCTACCATTTTATTTAATTTTGGATATACCTTCTCATTTATATCTACAGAACATTCTATGTCTATCAAAATAACATTTCAACAATTTGATGATCAATTTTTATTGCAAACTCATAATGGTACAATGATTTCATGTCTTGTATATTATTCTTCCCTAATTTAATTGTGTGCAATTTTATTCCTTAAAATTTTTTATTTTTTCCATTAATATATTTTAATGTTACCATTGGCATAAAATGGATTTATTTATATAATGGTTATATCAATTATTTTGTAAGGGTTGTCATGTTTTATATTTTAAACCAACCAAATATCATTTATTTGTGTGATGATAAATATGTGTTTCCAGTATATATTACATCCATTTTATGGGTATTTATTCTTATTCAAAAGGGATATTTATCTCTAATGATTTTGAGGATACAAAAAATAAAACATTTAGCTATTGCATTAGACTATTTAGGTCTTTATATAAGAGTTCCCTTTTCTTCAACTTAATTACTATGTTTAGATTTCAATGTAACTCATACATGGTGAAACATCTTTTTCAAAGACTCCTTATAAAATGGACCTAATTTACATTAGGACATAATGCCGAAACTCTAAGTGACTATTGATAAGGGAATCATTTGTACAAGTTAATCACCATGGGGTACACCTGTGATTTTTTTAATATAAAGATAGATCATTGAGATTAATAATTGATTATCATGAACTAAATAATATCACAATCTAGAATAAGTATCGTCTCCCTCATATTAGTGACTTGTTTGATCAGCTACATGGATATCAATATTAGTGAAATATTTTACATTAATTTAGATAATTTCAAATGAGGTTCAACAGTGATGACATTCCAAATACAACCTTTTATATGAGGTATGGAAAATTGGAATTTATATCGATGTCATTTGGTATTTCTATTTCACATAATAACATTATTGATTCAATGAATTGTTTATTTTGACATCACCTTGATCAATTTATTGTATTATTTATTGTTTATATTCATGTATATTCTTGGGTAAAGGATGATCTTAAATATTAAATGCGAATTGTATTGAGGAGCCTAATAAAAGAGATGATATATATAAAATTTACCTTCTGAAATTTTCAGTTTTAGAACACATCATATCTCAATCATATAATCTCATTTGAGGGTATATCGATCAATCATTCAAATACAATAAGTTACTGAATATAGGAAAATTCCAACCATAGAGACCTAGATCCATAATTTTCCTAATATTTATGGTTATTGTAAACAATTTATGAATAATTTATCATTGATATCTAATCCAATAACCTTGTTGTCTCACAATGGTGTGATGATCATTTTTACTGATGAATTATAAGAAACATTCAATGAACATAAGAGAATATTGTTCATTGAAGCTAATATCACACTACCCCATAGTGGAGAATGGTCATTGATCTATAGTGATGCGTCGATGAAGGGTATAGGGTGAATCATCATACAGAATGATATGGTTATATTATGCCACAAACCAATTGATACTTCATGAGAAAAATTAACAATCACATGACCTATATTTAGAAGGGGTAATGTTTCATTTAAAGATATAGACACATTATCATTATGGATAATGGTGTGACATATATAAGGATCATAATTATTTATAGTATATATTCACTTCTAAAGAGTTGAATAGACACCAATGAAGATGGTTTTTTTATTAATGACTATGAATACTCAACAATTACCACCCTATAAATGAAAACCGGATGGATTATTATTTATTTCAGAAATATCATGCTATATTATCAATTATGAGGATCATAAAATATATAATATATATATATTTTAAAAGGATGTAACTTGAAATACTGATGGAAGGGGAAAAATATTATATTTCTAAAATGATTGTTCAACCATTTATCCATTTATTGGTTTAAGAGGCATGGAAGAAGATATAAATCTATAAAAGAAGATAATAAATTTTTAAAATTTCAATAATTATTATTATAGAATGATAAGGTTAAAAACACAAGTGTATTTCCCATGAATGAAATATTTAATAGTGGCGCTTGATGAATCTTATTGTTCACCATTCTACATTCGTATTGGATGTAAAAATATTTATAGTGATATAATAGAGTATTTTATGTGGCAAAAAATGAATATAGATATTGTAGAATATGTATGTCAATTTTTGGTATGTTAAAATGTTATAGAAGTGGAAAAAAATTAGTATAGGTGTTATAATCGTTAGCCATAATAGAATGGAACTAGGAAAACATCACCATGGTTTCATTATAAGACTCCCAAATACATTTAATGAAAATAATGTTATATGGGTTGTAGTTGATCACATTTTTATGTTAGAAGACTTAATTTATATTTGATAATATTTCTATATCGGTTAGTTATATTTTATATATATTATATTTGTTTTTTGGTTTAATGGATTACAAAGTCAAATTAATTTTATCAAAATCTTTGTTTTATGTTAATGTTCGAGATAATTCATTAATAACAAATAAATATATATATGTGTTTTTTAGCAATTTACATCCTCTTAAATATTGTAAGTCTGTGGAAAAAAATTATATCCTTGGAGGATATATGGGGATCTAGTTCTCTATTGATTAATTGTCTGATAATAATATATTTAACTTGAGTGTTTATATGTATCCTTATAAATATCTCTATGGATGGCCGTGAAAAAATCCAATGTGATGGGATAAATTTGGAGAAGGACAGAAATTAGAACCTGAGTTAGCTGAGAAAATGATATAAAATGTTAGAGACACATTGCAGCACATCAAAGAAGATTAGAGTCCAAAAAACAGTTATACTGAAAATCATCGGTGAAATTTTTAATATGATGTTGTTGAAAAGTTAATATTGTGAATTTATCTATTGAATAAGGTTATGGTATTATAAAATAATATAATTTTGAGGCATTGGTATATTAACCCCATTAAGATTTCTGATTAGGTTGGTATGGTATCATATTTCACGACTCTACCAATGAAACACTCTCATGTTCATGATGTATATGATGTATTTATCTTGAGGATTAATATTACTGATTTATCACATGGAATAAACATAGATGTTACAATAATAAAGAGGTTTCACTAATAGATAATGATATTTAATATGAATAACAACTAGTAGAAATTTGGTTTATAGAGATAAATTTATACTAAATCGGACTACTCACCTTTTTAATTTTCAGTGGATGAATCCAAAATTTGATAAAGAAAAATGGGTAGTTGATGATGTGATGAAATAGATATATCTATTTTTTATCATTGAAAAAATATTTTTATGGGGAAAATAATATTATGGTGGGTATATTGTACTAACAAATGATTTTCTTTGTATTTTATTAGAAATAAATACGAAATATTTGGTATCATTAATTACCAGAAACCTTGTTTCCAAACGAACCATGATATGTTAAACCATTATAAATTAGTCGTTGGATTAGAGGGTGAGAATACGATTTGGAAATTTAGGAAAATTATTTATATATTTTTATTTTTAATTAAAATGTATCAATTAAATCATAATAAATAATTAATCAATTTTAGCTAAAGAAATTTTGTAATAAAAAAACAAGTTTTCATAAAAATGATTTTTATTAAATTTTATGAATGGATAATATAATTAATTACGAAAAAATTGGAAATTTAATTTAATAAAATGTATATTAGTTTTGAAATAATCATTATTAAATTATATTATGTGGAAATTTCTAGATTTTTTATAATGTTTGATTTTTCAGTAAATGGTAAAAAATACCAATTTTTTTAAAAAATGTCTTTTCAATTCAAGAATATAATAATTTAATTTTTTTAATAAGTTTATTTTATAATATAATTAGTTTAATTTTATAAAAAATTATTCCAGTAATCTCATTATAATATAATAAATCAGTAAATTTGATATAAAATCATTTTTATACTTAAAAAACATTCCTAGTAACACGTTTTTCGACGTGTTTTGATTGTTTATTAGAAAAGTGAATTCGGAATCTTATAAGGATTTAATTTGAAAAGTTTTTTTATAATTTTAATAATCCTAATTAATAATTTAAAATAATTTTATTGAGTTTTTTTCATTCTAAATATTAACTCATGTAAATATTCATTAATACAATTAAGGATAAAATTGGTTTACTGTTAGGTTTAACTAAATGATTAGAATAATATTACCAAATAAACTTATCTAAATCCAATTATATGTGAATATTTCAAAACTATATTATCTTAATTTATAATAAATATCCATTTAGTATAATGTTTCTTATGTATAACAATTTTCTATTTTTTCGTTTCTAGAATTCTATGCGTGTCCTTTCCCTCTCTTATAAATGCACACCCTTTATTTCTATTCCTTACACCACATTGAGACTCCTAGATTGATCAATCAATAAAAACATATATTATAAAAATAATTATCAATTAATTATTATTTTGGGGGTATTAAAATACAATTTGATGGATCCTAAAGAAGGGATATAATGTGGGTTTATTGAAAAGAGGTTACAATCATATGTTCATATTTCGGTTTTTTAGTCTTCAAAATCATCTAAATATATCTTATTTATCAGAAAATAAAATAATAATTATACTTGATAAAATTAAATTATTTTATAATTATGAAATCTCTATTACCCACCCTCTTTTATAACAACAGGGAATTGAATGTATCACTCATGTGAACATGTGTACTCCCTCCTTCACGTAGCAATATAATTAATTTTACCCAAAATCACTCATGGTTGATTATTATGATGGATTAAATTTTTATATATGATATTTATGATAAATTTATGGGTTTATAATTACAAAATTTAATTTTTATTTCATTCATTATTTTTGTTCTAAAATGAAAGATGTGTTTATCTGTACATAAGGACAACCATTTCCTTGAACAGTGCAATTATGTTTTCTATATATAACTATTATGTATGATTAGAAATATATTTACAATGAATTTAAATTATTTTAATATTATGACGAAAATTATTTAGACAATGTATCCACGAACAATATATAACGATCAGAACTGCTGAATGGAATCATTTATGAAAAATGAAGCATTTTTCTTCTAGAAATGACACTTGTAATAATAAATAATTAATAAATGGAATATTAAATGTTTTTAGTAGGTAATATATGATATTATAAGTATTTATGTTAGTCAGTGATTTATTTATAATAAATTAAAATATATTATACATGATTTTATAGTACCTAAAATCAATTCAAACTTAAGGTAAGGTTTTTATGTTAAAATCCTATTTTTATCAAAATTGTTTATGATAAAAAAATCATTTTATAAAATTATATATTCTACCTCTCAAAAAAATATCATTATTTTTTCTCATATTTTTATATGTAGAGATTAAATGTTTTCTTTCATTTTCCTCTCCTTATGCTTTAATGATACTGAATTAATATTTAGGAATACTGACTTCATTTCCCTCTTGGTTTTGGAATTTTTTTCATTAATGTCCATGTTTTAATTATAAATATTACTATTATAAATTTAATGGTATACCATTAATGTATAAATTCATTTAACCCATTATTTTTATTATATAATATATTTTAACTGGATCCTTCTTATCTTTTTCTAGACAAGGAACATAGGAATTTTTACCAGAAATATTAAAAGAAGATTCATTTTGAAATTGACCACATGAAAAACGGTTCACCATATCCTAAATATTGTATTCATTTAAGCTTCACATGTATGTTTCCATGGTTATTTTCTATGAAATTGTTTTCTAGGATATTTTCATATTTATAAAATATTAAATTATTGATTAAAAAAATTGAAAGTGTATCTTCCACTAAAAGTATTCCAATGATCTTTTAAATCCATTTTCATGAATGATCACATTTTTTAATGGTTGTAATGTTTCATTGGTGTTATGATTATGTGAAATCATTATTATTATTTCTATGTATGTTTTATTCATATATAGATGAGTGGTTTATGAAACCTAGTTTATTTTGATCATGTTATATAATGATGGATATTTATATTATCTTGTGTGATATGTATGAATGTATTGTGAATATGTGATAATTGGGATCACAATTATTTAACCCAATAAAGAAGTGAATAAATATTAATATTTAATGAGCTCTTGTAGTACATGTTGTGTTATCCCATACATGAAATAGGGTATATAGAATTCAATATAATGTCTGAAAGTGGGTATACATGTGGTTATGTCATGCCAGAAAGAGGGTACATGAGAGGTTGTACCATTCCAGAAAGAGGGTACATAGTAGAGTATCCAAATCCCAGAGTAAGAACATGGGAGGTTATATCAATCCTAAAAATGTGATACATTTTTCTTGTGGGGAGCCTTTGCATATTATTTCTTTGATTATAACTATTCCACTATTTTTTAATGTGATCTAATTCCTATGTTCTGCTCTCATGGATCATGTTATTTAATATTTTTAATTATTCATGTCTACTTTTTATTTAGGATTTTTTCCAAAAATCATGTTTTTGATATATGGATGAATTATTATGGTTTCTAATGTTTAAGATAAATATCTCATACCTTTATACACACATTATGATTAAATAATCCTTGATAACTCACTTGTTTAAACATACAAAGCATCTGAACTCGCCCTTTTTAAATTTTCATGTTCCAAAAGATATTGTAAAAGGCTTTAAGTATGGTATGTCGAGGAAGGTTTGTATTTGTGAAGAACAAAATCAATGATTATGTTGATGACTTATGTATTAATTATTTATCAATCAGTGTTTCCAAATAATCAAAACCATTATGATTTTTCCATGGATGGTAATGTTAAATAATGATTTATCATATAATAAGATGTAATATTTATATTTAAAAATTATAAGTTGTATTAAAATCAATTTTTTCTATTTAATTTCTATGAGTGATGATAAATATTTTTTAATATAATAAAATTAAAATAGTTTTTAGAGTATAATATAACATATAATTCAAAAAAAATTTGAGATGGCTTTTATAAATTTGATAAATTAATTTTAAATGACATATTTTTGTTTATTAAAATATATTTTTATAAAAATTATACAAATAATTTAAATCATTGTTTTACTATGATAATGTAATAAATGGTATTATACTATAAAAACTATCATTTTTTAGTATTCTATAGATAATTATTTTATTTTATAAATATCTCAAATGTTCACGTAAATATAATATTCTAATAATGAATAAAAAATTCAGAATTTTTTTAAATTAAAATTATTAAATTTAAATATTTATATTTTAAAAGAAAATATATATATATGTTGACAGATAAATTTTTTTAAAATATTACATTTTAAAAGATTTAGTGTTATTAATTTTATTTTCTATGAAATTCAATTTTTTAAAAATATTTTTATTTATAAGAATATTTATTATTCTTAATTTTTTTAATAATATTATATTCAAAAATCATATATGATTTTATTTTTGTGTTTTGGGTGAAATAATATATTGATAAAAAGTTAGTTTAAGGTAAAATATATTATGGAATCTTGAGGTGTTATACATACCCAAGATCATTTAAGTGTAGAGTTTTAGAATTTTATGGGAAAACATTAATAAAAAATCCATATATCATTATCACCCAATATAATATTTTCCCGTTAAACAATGGAATTCTTGTTCAATAATAATTATTCGACAACCACCACTAAAATCACTAATTACGTTACCTTTTAGGCATGTCATATTTAATAGTCTTCTTCATAACCTTGAAAAATTGTAAGGTAAGAAATGTGAGATCAAATTTTTTAAAAAGGGGTAGCATTCATTTGAATATATCATTGAAAAAATAAAATCATGAGAAATATGGAATGATTAAATGATAATCAAATAATTTCATATAACTAGTCAAATAACATGAAATATATCAATGGATAATAATATAAATAATAAAATGTACATCAATGACTGATTTCATGGTTATGTAAGTCATAATGTTGTGTATAATAATTATATCATCAATGAATTAGCCATGATACCATATTTACCATCAGGGTCTCATATTTGACCACAAAAATAATTCGGAAAACATATATGGAATGCCAAATCTAGTTTGTCTCATTATTCCGATTGATTTTTCAATGGAAAATATAATTTCACATCTCATAAATTACAAAACATTTCATTAATTTTAGATATATATATTGAAAAATACAAATAATAATCAATATGAATTAGTAACCTATAAATATCTACATTGAATCATGTAAACATGATACCAATATTCATCAGTCAACTGAATAACTTTCTTAGTTATCTTCGTTCAACTAATAAAAAATATATAAAAGGTTATATAGTTAAGGAATTATATTGTTTATACTAAATATTTCCATAATAAAAGATAAAATTTACATAAAGGATACAAATAAAGTAAACTGAATAATGAATACTGACATAAAACATAATGTTACGATGTAACTGATCTGAGAATAAAACATATGAAAAATTACGATATAAATCACAAATAAGTGAGGGGTGAAAGTAGAAAATATATTAATTATAAATGATATTTTTATTATGAACTTTTGGTTTATCTAAATATAATGGGAAGTTGACATGAAACGATATAAATAACTACACTAAATATTTTTTAACATTATTTCAAATTAGAATTTTAAAAACACATATAAACTCATTTATTCGATATCAAGATGATTTTTTTTACATCATTGGAAATTTAATTTTAAATATTCAAATATTTATATGAAACATTGGTTATGTATAGAAATATATAATGGAATATTTAATTATATATTAATAGAAGAAAATCTATTTTAAGACATTTTGGAAAGTAATATGTAAGAACCCAGATCTTCGTTCAGGTATGTTTTTCCTTTTTTCTGGAGTTTTTAAGAGAAATGGATTTTCTAGAAATTTTCAAAGTACACGCTGTGTACTTTTTGAGTACACGCCGTGTACTCTGATCCGGCTCAAAGCTATGTGCTGGCCATGCCCGGGCCACACACACGGTGTGTATGGGTGACGTGGAGTCCGATTTTGGCGGAGTACGGAAAGGACCCAGTACATGCCGTGCACTCTAAATTTACATGTCGTGTACACTCTTTTTTTCACTAAACGGACTGGGGTCGCGCCTAACCACAATTTTCATCTTCTTCTCCAGTTTTCATCCGCCCTAGAGAGACCGTACAGCCAGATCTTCAACGAGCTCCCGCCTCTCTGTCTGTTCTCTGATTCGAGCACGGTCAATTGTGTTGGAAGCACAGCGGTGAGTTCTTCCTTCTACTTCAACATTGTTTCTTGATTCCTCCTTGTTTTCAAGATATCGTAGGTTGATAATTTTTTGTGTTTTCTCAGATCTACATTGTTATAAGGGGAATCTGTCAGCGTGGTTCACATTTATCGCTCTCCAAGAATCGAGGTAGGTGGTTTGTGACTTTTTGTTGAAATTCAATGAGTATTTTGTGAAAATTCCACAAATTCCCTTGGGTGGGTAATTGTGATTTTTTTATTCCCTTGTTATTTTCCTGCTTTGATTGATTGTTGTGGTAGAGGTTTATGATTGTAATTAGAGTAATTTATTTTGTGCTCAGGTTGCTTTTCCATGTTTGTTCTTCCTGTTTGGTATTCTTCTAGCTGCCATGCCTAGTCGAAGGATTGTGGATTGTTGCCTTGTTTTTCTTCTGAGGCTTAGTTGATAGCCAAGTAGTTCTTGAGGTTTACTTGGATGATGAACGCATGCTGATCATGTTCAGTTTCCCTCAAGACTGTGAGAACCTAGAGTAGTAGACCAAAGGGAGAATTTACGGAACAGCTTCTCTAAAGTTTCATTTAATTACGATGCAAGACCATAGGGGGAGTTGACATTGAGTGATTCCTTAGAGAGTCTATATTTCCTCGACGCGGGCCAAAGGGGGAATTGATGTTGAGTGCTTCCCCAGAGATCCTTTATCACGATACGAGACTATAGGGGGAATTGATGGTGATTGCTTCCCAAGAGAGTCTACTAATTTCATAGCTGAACTAGAAAGGTGAGACTATGTGTGCCTCCTAGAGGGTTTCTAGTACTAATAGGTTGAACCATAGGGGTTAGGCTGTGAGAGCTACCTAGAGGGTTACCTGTTCCTTCTTTTTTTGCTAGCTTTTTACTTGGGTACTTTATTTGTTAGAACTATGTACTGTAGTTTCTTGTGCTTTCCTGTTTACTGCTTCTTGTTTCATTACATTTCTTGTATTCATTGACTGTTAGGAAAAAATCATTGGGTGATTTCCTACTAGGATTGTATCTTAAACCATGTTTGGGCCATGCTTTTGGGCCCAAGTAGACTACGTTGCTGCATGTATAGATAAGGGCAAGTTCCCTTCAACTTCAGGATCTTGATCGCGCTGGAGCTGGGGAGCATGGGACCGAGCCAGGGCCCGCGATGCTGAGGAGTTTATTTTGTTCTTATTTTTCACTTGTATTCAGTTTTATTCTAGCACATTGTTGTGTTTTATTCTTTCCATAGATACGTGTTCCTGCTACAACATTTTCATCATTGTTATATATATTTATTGCTTCCGCTGTTTGGTTTCTGTTGTTGTGTATATTGTAACTGCTTCCGTTGTTGACTATTTTTTTTCTATATACCTTACCAAATGAGGGCATAGTTTCCTCACCGACTCACCAAGGCCCTTGATGCTAGTCAGCAGCCTCTGGCATTTGGGGAACCGCGTTTGAGGTCATGTGGCGAACCAGGTATGGGGCACGAGTGTAGGGGCTTCAGATTCGGGTCATTACAAAGTGGTATCAGAGGAGTTATTTTTTCTTGCTTTACTATTTGGAGACCTTAGCAAGGGATAGGATGTATTCAGTACTTGGTATTAAGATGTGCTCGAGAGTAGCTAACTCGTGTAAGGGGAAAGGCCATACTACCTCGTTAATTGAAATTTTCTTGTTTTGAGTTTTAGGGTTGATATGTTTTCACCTAGATTGATTCCCATGACTTGTGCGGTTTTTATTTTGATATTTCGGTTCTATTTTTGTCGCGACCTGATTATATGAGGGTATTCCATATCATGAATCATATAGGCACATCTAGAAATCACATTCCATGCATTCTTGCCATGCCATTTAGGGTGCATTAGCGATTGCATGCGGTTTTGATAGGCTTTGTATAGATTATGCTTGCTATTGTGATAGACGCTTGATAGAATCACTGCTTTTATGTTAGAGAGTTGTTGTTTTTTCTTGTATGTGACTATAAGAGATGTCGATCTTTCATTCGTAGGGAGTATGGGACCCCGCGGATCGGAATTTGGAACATCCTTCCCTTGTTTCTAGTGTTTCTGGGAGTATGAGTAGTTTCAGAGCTACTGCCCAGAAAAACATAGAATACACGTCGTGTACTCTTTGGATACATGTCTTGTAGTTTTCAGGCCGTGTCACTGACCATGTGAGCAAAACATGGTGTCATGAAAGAAACTTTATGAACACGCCGTGTATGTTAGGTACACGTCGTGTGTGTTTGGAGCCGTGTACCTGGTCGTGTCACTGACAACATGGGTCGGTGAAGCTCGGGTAGAACATGCCGTGTCCTTAGGGAACATGTCGTGTAGTCCTTTCCAGGTACCCGGATGTGTCATGAACAACACGAGCCAACATTAACTTATTTTCCACATTCCGTGTTTGTTCATAACATGCCATGTAGTCCTGTCCAGGTACCCGGTCGTGTCACAAACAACACGGGATGGGGTCACCTTGCCTATTCACACCATGTTTGTTCAGAGCATGCTGTGTAAGGTTGAGCCATGTAGATGGCCATGTTTTTCCCAAACACGGGATGCCAAATCTTTGTCTAGTACAAGCCGTGTGTGTTAAGAACACGCCGTGTAGTCTCGGGTTATGTCGGACCGGGTGGGTCAGCCGTGTAAGGAGACTCGGGAAGGGGAACAATTTTCACATACACGTCGTGTGTGGGTGCAACACGCTGTGTAGATTGAAGTGTACACGATATGTAGGGCAGGCGTACACCCCCATGCTAGTGGGATAAGAAGGCACCCCTTGTAGTTTTATATACGCTGTGTAGTCATGTTTTGTAAACTTGTGTGTTTTTCTTCCCCTGTTTCCGTTTTGTACTCTTCTGTTCTCTATCCTTATTTTCCTAATCTAAGGTGTGATTTTGATCTTTCAGTGCTATGCCTCTGAGACGTCCTCCAGTCGTATGTCTATCGTCGGGCAGTGATCAGACGCCAGATACGGGTGATCAGGGACTTCCTGCCGATCCTCCTGTCAGGCCAGCCTTGGCACCGACTGTTATACCGTTTGTAGGGGCCGATGTGCAGTTCTGGAAAGGTTTCATGAGGATGATGCAGATCATACAGGGAGCTCTGCCACCTACCATGTCGATGGAAGATTTGACGTGGGTTTTTCAGCATCAGCATCCTCCCACATTCTCAAGGGATAGAGTACCTCAGGCTGCAGAGTCATGGATGGAAACCATGCTGACTATCGTCGAGAATCTGGAGACGCCTCTAGAGAAGCGAGTGATGCTCGCCAACTATATGATCTGAGACTCTCCCAAGAGGTGGTGGTATGTTATCTTGCTGGCGGGCCCGCAGCAGGGTATGGCTTGGGAGGATTTTCACCACGTTTTCTATGACTATTTCTACCCGGAGACCCTGAGGGCCGACCGAGCCTGGGAGTTCATAAGCTTAGAGCAAGGTACTCGTTCTTTCATGGAGTATTGTACTCGTTTCACAGAGCTTCAGCACTTCACGCCCCTCCGGAACAGGATTGGGGTGTTGATAACAAGGAATTTCAAGGATGGTCTCATGCGGGAGATCCGCACATAGGTGAACATCTTCCATCTGACTTCCATTACATCCATCGTCAACCAAGAACTGATTGTGGATCACAATCTGAGAGACTATGGAGCTGTGATCCAGGGTGGTTATGCTTCCATATCTAGTCTTCCTCTAGATGACAGCAAGAAGCGTCATAGAGATCCAACACACAGTGATCTGAGGAAGCGAGATACATCGTCAGGAAGCCAGGTGACATGCTACCAGTGTGGCCGGTCAGGGCACACGTGGCCGCAGTGCCAGAGGCACCCCATGGAGTGCCGATCATGTGGAAAGATGGGTCGCCTTCAGCGTTTCGGCCAGCTCTTCTCACCAGCAGCTGGTGACCGGTGTTCTTCAATGACTCCTCGTTCAAGAGCAGCACCTCCAGTTTCTCACCAGTTAGGAAAATGGAGTTATTCCGACCGTTCGAGCTGAGGTGGTGGTTGAGTCCATGGTGTTCAGCCACCAGTTCCTCATCACCAGAAGGTAGGTTCAGCTCAGAGTGGTCAGCCATGGGCGCATGGTCGTGGTACATGCCAATCCTTCTTCGTGGAGAATACTTTTCAGGAGAAAGATCCCAACCCTTCTACTGTTCGAGGTACAATTTTCGTATCCTTAGATTTATCTTCATCCTTTTTCGATACTGGTGCTATGCATAGCTTTATCTCTGTTTCTATTGTGGAGAGTCTTGGACTCTGCGTCTTTTCTTCTGCCGACTCGTTGACACTAGACACAGCTTTCCGGAGGAGGAAATCTAGTGTACTCCAGTGTAGATAGTGCCCTCTCGAGGTTGCTAGGTATCTCTTATTATGGGATCTCTATGTCCTAGAGATGATAGGCTATGATATCATCCTTGGAATGGATTGGTTGATTCCCTTTCAGGAATTCTTCGACTGCCATCATCATAGATTGAGTTTAGTTTCACCAGAGGGTGAGTCTTTTATTCATAAGGAAAAGTGGTCCATTCAGGTGATTCGGGCAGGACTCGAGAATCTTGGGCTAGGAGAGGTGATAGCCCAGATTTCTAGTCTTTATCTGGATGATCAGGGGTCTTCATAGTTGTATTTTTCTCTAGTGGTGGATCTCTTCAGGGACGTCTTTCTAGAGGACTTTTCAGGTTTGCCTCTAGTGAATGAGGTAGACGTCTCTATTGAGCTCGTTCTAGGAGTGGAACCGGTGTCCATTCCTCCCTATAGGATGGGAACACCTGAGTTTCAGGAGCTCAAGAAGCAGTTAGAGGAGCTACATGCTAAGGGTTTCATCCGACCCAGTACCTCTCCTTGGGGTTCGCCTGTCCTATTTGCAGAGAAAGAATACTGTACCCTTCGTATTTGTGTGGATTATCGGAAGTTGAACCAGTTGACGGTCAAGAAAAGATATCCTTTGCTGAGAATTGACGACCTTTTCGATCAGCTTCGAGGATCCCGAGTGTTCTAAATGATTGACTTGAGGTATGGTTATCATCAGTTGTGAGTTAGACCATCAGATATACCTCTGACATCCTTTAGGAGCAGGTATGGTCTATATGAGTATACAGTCATGTCGTTCGGTCTCATGAACGTGCCTACAGTTTTCATGGAATTGATGAACTGATTGTACCATCCTTACATGGAATCCATGGTTGTGGTCTTCATGGATGATATCTGGGTGTACTATCACACTCGACAAGACCATGACACACATCTTGAAATAATTTTGAGTACACTGGGTGAGCATCAGATTTATGCTAAACTTTCAAAGTACCACTTCTAGATGGATCAGATTCACTTCTTGGGTCACATCATCTTAGAGGCAGGAGTATCAATGGACCCAGAGAAAGTGAGAGCTATAGTTTCCTAGGAGCATCCGGAGAAGATCTTTGAGGTAAGAAGTTTCCTAGGACTGGTTGGATATTACCGATGTTTCATTCATAACTTTTCTCATCTAGAAGTACCTTTGAAAGGTTTGACAAAGAAGGGGAGAATTTCTTATGGTCATATTCTTGTGAGTCAGCCTTTGAGGAGCTGAAATAGTGGTTGACGTCAGCACCGATACTAGTCTTGCCAGATCTAGGCAAGAACTACACTGTTTACTGTGATGCTTCATGTATCAGGCGAGGAGCTGTGCTTATACATGGGGGTGGAGTCGTTGCGTACGGGTCTCTACAGTTGAGGCCACAAGAGAGGAACTATCCAACACACGATCTGGAGTTGTCAGCCGATGTTCATGCCTTACGCTGTTGGAGACACTATCTTCTGGGAGAGTACTTTGTGGTCTTCACTAACCACAAGAGTCTTAAGTATATTTTCACTCAGTGGGATCTGAACTTGAGACAGCACAGGTGGGTCGAGTACCTTCAATCATTTTATTTCGATCTTTCCTATATGCCGGGGAAGGGCAATGTAGTGGCAGATGTGATGATTAGGAGTAATCAGATTCAAGTAGTTCTGGAGGCCAGCAGTGAGTGGTAGTTGATGGCTATGTTCTCTGAGATGCATCTTGAGGTGAATGAAAGACATGTAATGACCTTCCTATCTTCTATAGCTGTTACCTCTACAATTCTTGATCGGGTATGGATGAGGCATATATCAGACTCTGAAGGTTTCATCCTGCATGAGAGTATGTTAGGAGAGGACCCTCTTCCTAGATGGGCAGTGGGTGAGGATGAGATCTTGTGTTTCTAGGGACGCGTATGGGTGCCAGCAGACATATGCGAGGAGCTGATGCGGAATTTTCATTCATCAGTTTTGGTAGTTCATCCTAGCATCACCAAGATGTATCAGGATCTTCATTTCCAGTACTGGTGGCTGGGTATGAAGAAGGATGTTGCTGGTTTCGTCATGAGATGTTTTATTTGTCAGAAGGTGAAGGCAAAGCATCAACGACCAGCATGCCTATTAGAGCAGTTACCCATTCCATGGTGAAAGTGGAACGATGTCGCAATGGACTTCGTGACTGGGTTGCTGAGGACGCCTTGAGGGAACGATGCTCTTTGGGTTGTCGTCGATGGGCTTATGAAGGCTGCACACTTCTTGCCGATGAAGGAGACCTTCAGTGTTGATGATCTGGGTGACATTACATCCGAGAGATCATTCACCCACATGGAGTTCCACACTCCACTGTTTCAGACAGGGATGCGCGCTTTACATCTCGGTTCTGGAAGGGACTTCAAAAGGCCTTGGGTACACAGTTACTTTTGAGTATAGCATACCATCCCCAGACTGATGGCCAGTCCGACCGAACGATCCAGGTGCTTGAGGATATGCTCCGAGCTTGAATCCTAGACTTCAGCGGTTCTTGGGAGAAGCATATTCCTCTGGTGGAGTTCACCTACAACAACAGTTTCCAGGATACCATTCAGATGGCACCATACAAGGCTTTGTACGGCATGGCATGCCGATCACCCTTATGTTGGTTGGAGGTAGGAGAGGCAGCTTTGAAGGGACCTCATCTCGTTCAGGAGACCTCAGAACTTATAGAGTTGTTTCAGAAGAGGATGGAAACGACACAGTCAATACAGAAGTCTTATGCTGATCAGTAGAGACGACATCTGGAGTTCGAGGTTGGGGATCAGGTGTTCATGCACGTCGCACCGAGGCTGGGACACAAGAGGATTCAGAGACAGGGTAAGCTATCACTGCAGTACATCAGACCATTTGAGGTCATGGGGAGAGTGGGATATGTCGCCTATCGGTTGCAGCTACCTTAGAGGTATCGGTCCATGAACAATGTCTTCCACGTCTCTCAGCTCCGACGTTACTTTTCAGACCCGTCTCATGCCTTTCAGCCCGAGGAAGTCAAGCTTCAAGAAGATGCATCATTCGAGGAGAATCCTATCCGGATTGTCAATCATAGTATGAAGGTCCTCCGTTGGAGGTCTTTTCCACTGGTATGAGTACTATGGCAGCACAGGCGAGTACAAAATGAGACCTGGGAGAGGAAGGTTGATGTACGATCGTAGTGGCCGGAACTGTTTGGGGATTCTTCATCTACGCCCCATTAGGGAAATTCGGGGAAGAATTTCTTTAAGGGGGGGATTTTTTACGATCCCGGATCTTTTTTCAGGTATTTTTTTCCTTTTATATGGATTTTTTATGAAAATGGATTTTCTGGAAATTTTCAAAGTACACGCCATGTAATTTCTGAGTACATGCCGTGTACTCTGATTCGGCTCAAAGTCGTGTGCTGGCCGTGCCCGAGCCACACACACGGTGTATAGGGGTGACGTGGAGGCAGATTTTGTTGGAGTACAGAATGGACCTAATACACGTCGTGTACTCTAAAAGTACACGCCATGTACTTTCTTTTTTTTTCGCTAAACGGACCGGGGTCGTGCCTAACCCAAATTTTCATCTTCTTCTCCAGTTTTCATTGTCCTGAGAGTGACTGTAAGACCAGATCATCAACGAGATCCCACCTCGCTATCCGTTTTCCGATTCAAGCACGGTCGATTGTGTTGGAAGCACAACAGTGAGTTCTTCCTTCTGCTTGAGCCATGTTTCCTGATTCCTACTTGATTTCATGATATCGTAGGTTGAGTGTTTTGTGAATTTTCTCAGATCTATGTCGTTCTAAGCCGAATCTGTCGTCGTGGTTCACATATATCGATCTCCAAGGATTGAGGTAGGTGGTTTGTGCCTTTTTGTTGAATGTTGATGAGTATTTTGTGTAAATTCCACAAATTCTAGTGCATCGGGAATTGTGGGTTTTTTGTTTTTCCCTTGTTATTTTCCTTCATTGGTTGATTTCTGTAGTAGAGGATTATGATTGTAATTAGAGTAATTTATTTTGTTCTCAGGTTGCACATCCATGTTTGTTCTTCCTGTTGGCATTTTTCCAGTTTCCATGCCTAGTTATAGGATTGTGGATTGTTTCCTTGTTTTGCTGCTGAGATTTAGTTGATATACAAGTAGTTATTGAGGTTTACTTGGATGATGCATGTGCACTGAGCATGTTTAGTTTTACTCAAAACTGTGATAACCTAGAGTAGTAGACCAAAAGGAGAATTGACAGATGGGATTCTCCAGAGTGTCTTTTAATTACGATGCGAGACCACAGGGGGAATTCACGTTGATTGATTCCTTAGAGAGTCTATAGTTCCTCAATGTGGGAAATAGGGGGAATTAACGTTGAGTGCTTCCCCATAGAGCCTTTAGCACGATATGAGACTATAGGGGGAATTGACGGTGGGTGCTTCCCCAGAGAGTCTACTAATTTCATAACTGAACCAGAAAGGTGAGATTGTGTGTGACTCCTAGAGGGTTGCTAGTAATTATAGGTTAAACCACAGGGGATAGGCTATGTGAGCTACCCAGAGGGTTACCTGTTCCTTCTTTTGTTCCTAGATGTTTACTTGTGTACTTTATTTGTTAGAACTATGTATTGTAGCTTATTGTGCTTTCCTGTTTACTACTTCTTATTTCATTACTTGCCTTGTATTTATTTACTGTTAGGCACAAATCATAGGGTGATTTCCTACTCAGATTGTATCTCACACCCTGTTTGGGCCATGCTTTTGGGCCCAAGTAGACTATGCTGTTGCAGGTATGGATAAGGGCAAGCGCCCTTCTACTTCAGGATCTTGATTGCGCTGGAGCTGGGGAACATGTGACCAAGCCGGGGCTCACGATGCAGAGGAGTTTATTTTGTTCTTCTTTTGCACTTGTTTTCAGATGTATTCCATCATGTTGTTGTGTTCTCTACTTTCCATAGATACTTGTACCTGCTGCATCATTGTCATCATTGCTATATATATTTATTTCTTCCACTGTTTGGTTTCTGTTATTGTTCATATTGTTACTTCCTCCACTGTTGACTGTTGTTTTTCAACTGTATACCTTAACAATGAGGGCATAGTTTCCCCAACGACTCACCAAGTCCCTCGCTGCTAGTCGGCAGCCTATGGCGTTCGTGGAAACGCGCTGGATGTCATGTGGCGAACCGAGTACGGGGCACCAGTGGAGGGGCTCCAAATTCGGGTCGTTACATAATATAATCTAATTTTGATACACAGAATAAAATTTCTTTGAATAATGGAATTAATTTTATATTTAAATCCCATAAAAAATTTAAGGGATGCTAAATAATGGAAATTAGTATTGATGCTGATAATTTCCATTGATGATAAAATTAGTAAAATGTTATTCTTTTTATACTTTTGTATTGAAAATTATAAACGACCTGTATAATATTTTTTAAAATGATTCAGTTCAAAAATATTATTGAATGAAAATGATGATGTAAATTTACCTTAATATATCATGAAATTATATAAAATAACATTGATAAATATAAATAAATAATATGGATATTTTGGACAAAGGCATCTGACCAGAATGTATAAATAACATCATATTTTTTTAATGATTCATTTGTTGAGTTTAGTTGAAAAGAGAGGAAAATGGAATGAATACTAGAAAATAAAAAAATAACTATACTATATGTAAATATATGTGTTTCAAGAGGGAAAATATATATAATTCCAATAAGTTAAATTTATATTTAAATAATCTCAATAAAAAGTGAAATTTTAAATATACAGTTTTAATGGTCTTGATATTGAATATAATGATCAACAGATGACATTATTAAGTGAAAAAAATAAATACCCATAAAACAGGTGGGAAAGAATTATAAAACATTAATTTTTCATATGAATTTTTTTATAGCATGGTTACTTGAGTAATGACATAACCCAATGAAATATAATTGAGTTTTAATCCCCTTACACATGATATTGACATAGTTGGATACTCTCTAACTTCTCAATATATTAAAAATATATATACTATAAATCAATATAATAATATTATTTATACTTTTAATACCATATACAATTCTCATATTATATCTTATTGTGCATTTATAGATAATTCATTGCTAAACTCAGTATTTGTGTGTTAACTGCCCTTTTTTCTATGAATTTTTATTCGATGATTTCAGTCTTTGAAATATTTTAAATGATAAATAAACACTACAATGTTCATAATGAATTTATATATTTATTATTTATTATTCCATATTCTCATGGATTTTTTATAAATCTTTTGGTGATAATTCCCAAGGAAAATATAACAAATTGGTTTTGTAGATGTTTTGATTTAATAGAATGAAATTATTTTATTAAATATATATATATATATATTACAATTATAGAAAATTATAACATCATGAATAAATAATTATTAAATAATATTAATATTATATAAAATATTTATTCAATCAGGAAATAGACATTTTAACAATGTACATATATCTTACAAACCCGACACAAACTACAATATGTTATAATGGATGAATAACAAAAAAATGTGATTTTTAAAAATGATAATATAAATTTAAATGAATAATAATAATGTTATATATATATATTAGTTATTAATTTTAATCATTTTTAATATTATAAATTCGAGTAGGAGCTAAAAATATTAAATAAAATACTCGTGGAGGTGGTAGTCTACACTTACACTTTTGTGACATTGTCATTTTACTAATCTATGATGGTGGCATAAAGTTGAAAAATGATTTATATTTAAATATTATTAATTATCTAAAAAATACAATTTTAATTCATTAAATTAATATATATATATATATATAATGTCATGCAATGTGCTAATAAAAATTGAAATAATCTATTTATGGAGTTTGTAGCCTTCATATGTGCATGAGAAAATGCTATCATTTTCTACTGGATAGTAGTGAAGTATATATAGTTTTTTATATTAAAATATTAAAATATAAGAATAAAATATATAATATTTTCAGTATATTAGTATTTTTTTAATATATTATGATGATTTGGAAGAAGAATGAAATTTTAATATGTTTTTAAATGTTGATTTCCAATTCCTTGGGTATCCTCCATTTGATCATTCATTACTCTTTCTTAGGTTGGAATTTTGGTGAGAAAAGGCCCTCTATTTCATGAATAATGTTATGGATAAGTTTATTTAGTATATATTGGTTTATTTAATGAGATAAAATTAGGGTTGATGGTTTCCATTTATATGTATGAGGATTGGAAACTCTAGAAAAAACTCTTCACATTAAAATAATATAAACTGGTATAATATTATCAAGTTCTTTAATACAACCTGAATTAAAAATTGGATAGGATAGTTATGTATTAATATTATTTGTTTTTAATATTTTTCAAAAAAAAATAAACATTTTTTATTTTTAATTATAAGGTTCACATATTGTAGCTCATGTTACATGCAACACCGATCATAAACAAAACATGACATATAATTAAAATATTACGATTTAATATTATTGTTATTACATAGAATTTGTAATGGAGGGAATAAATAATAGATATTAAATTGTTAAAATATATGGTTTACAAATGTATAAAAACTAATTTATTTGATAACGAATTAATTTGAAATGAAAATTAATCCATGTTGAAAATAAATAAGTTTTTTTTTCAAAATAACTATTTTTATGCACTCAAAGGTGTTCTACCTCAATAATTTTAAAAATTAAATTTTGGTTAAAGATTTTAATTTAATAATTATATAATATATTCAATTATTCTTTTAATATTCAACTTATTAATTTTTTAGACTTGGGATAATAATAATCTAAATTAACAATCAATACAATTTATATTCTTGAAAGTACTTTTGTCAAATTTTTCATGAATTTAATATAATTATTTTCTTAAACCTATAGAAAATAAAATTCATAAACTAACCTACAAATTAACTGATCATATCAATATTATCATGGTATTAATTTTGGATAATTTTATAAGATGATAATTTTTTTTAAGAATAATGAATCAATCTGGTTTTTAATTTGAAAATTAAATAAATTTAATGGTTTAAAAAATCCAAATTGGTTTATTATTATTTAAAAAGTAAGAATATTCCAATAATATATCCATTAATCTATTTCTGGTCATTTTCATCATTTTTATATTATATTTTGATATAAAAAACCTTTTCAACTTTTGAACATTTTCCCTTTAAAATTGTACTTTATTGTCACATCCACGGGATGAAATATAAATCAAACGTCACTAATTATATGAAATGAATTTTTAAAAGTGGATTCTATATTTTTATTCCTCATTATTTATATTATATAATATGTTTACCTTAAATTTATAATGAAATGAATAGAATAAATAGAATAAATTATTTACAACAGTCTATGTGAAAATGGATTTATTAGTGGGT
The DNA here is from genome assembly GCA_963277665.1 of Viscum album. Classification (NCBI taxonomy): domain Eukaryota; kingdom Viridiplantae; phylum Streptophyta; class Magnoliopsida; order Santalales; family Viscaceae; genus Viscum; species Viscum album. The sequence continues at coordinate 2,094,603,956 of OY728126.1, read as the reverse complement.
TAAAATAATAATACAAGCGTAAAAAATGACCTAAAAATTTTAAACACCTATCTATAGGACATTTATTACAATTATTATTTATATCTTATAAAAATACTTATTTTTATCCTTTTTCATGTTAAAAACATGTGTAATCATTTTTTGTATTAAAATTTTCAAGTGTTCCACTCACCTCACTTATAAAAGGCCACCACTTATCCTCTCCTCCGCACTCACCCAAAACCCATTGGTTTGTAAAATATATTCCTAGATAACATAATTAATTACATAATACCATACTAGATACTTTTTTTTGTAAAAAATACAATGTTTTATGTATTTGGGATTAAACCTTGGGAGATTTTGAAAAAAGATGTTACATTCCTTAGTGAGAATTTTTTATATCATCCTCCTCCTCTATGAATTATTATCAGAACATAATCATATAATAATGTCATTATATTTTATATGAATATATTTTTTTACATTAATATAGTTGCCTAAAACAATCACCACGTTCAAAAAATTGGTTATAAGATCATCATTTGTGTGTACGACAGACTACCTCCTTTAGAACTGGGGTAATTCGTTTTTTACATTACCACCTGTCACGAATGGATATAATGATACATTTTTTGTTTAAATATTATATATATTATATTATTAGTATTTTTTATTTTTTAAATTAAATCTTCCTTATTAAATTATTATCCATGGGAACACAATAACACCATTCTTATGTTTGGAAGACTACCACCTCAGGAAGCTATGTGATTAGTTCTTCACAACAACAATATATGGAATGTAATAATGACATGTTATAAAATATTATATATATATATATATAAGAATTATTCCTGAATTTTAATATATATATTAAATTTAATTCATTTAAACTTTTGAGAATATGGAAACAATATTTAATCATACACATGACCTACCATTTCCATGAACTGTGCATTTGATTTTATATATCTTACTTTTATATATAACTGTAAATAAATAAACAGACAATAAATATTATATTAATATCATGTATAAAATTATGGATATTATGGAACCATGTTGATATTAATAGGATAAGTAATAAATAATTAAAACATATAGGAAAAAAGTAATTATTACACAAAATAGGACATTAAATTTTAATTGTTAATAAATAGAGAAATAATATTTCATAAGTAAATCATACTTTGAATTATAAATATAATTATATTTATGTCATATATTTATAATAATGTTATATTTTTTATTCATGAGGTTTTAGCATGTAATAATCAAGTTGAGACTTATGGTAAGTGGTTTTTAGTCTCTCTTGTTTTTTGGGTGACATATTAAAATTCATAACTTGTTTCTTATATTTGTAGTATATAATACCCCTATTAAAGGTTATTTAATTTAAATACATGTTTCATGATATTTATTTTTTAATTTGTTATTATTTATGGGGAGTTATGATTCAGAAGAATACTAAAGTATTAATGGATTTTATCTCAATTATTTCTTCTGTGAGACACATGACATATTCAAAAATTATTTATTTTTTTAATTGAATACTCTTACAATGAATTTATTTTACAATGACTCACCCGAACGTTATTTTAGTTTACATATACATTTGAGGATATCTCATTAATGGGGTATACAGTTCAAATGTTTCCAAATCGATAAGGTATTTTTGTCTCAATTTTCCTTCCTCTAAAAATATGTTTTTTATACACCTATATTCATTTATGAGTTATATTTACAACCCTATGAAATTTCATATAATGAATTAAATTATTCTCATGATATTTTATATTTCATTTTATGTCATTCTTTAATGGGGATTATAGAACAATGTTACCAAAGTGGTAATTATTATATTTTACAATGTCATCATTTATTATGAATGTATATGATTATGTTTTTAATGATAAAATATAATGATCCATATCTCAGAAATCTAATGAAACTTCTTATCTAGTGTTTATGTCATGAAATTACATTTCTTATTTCATTTTCATCTTTTTATACACCCAAGTTTTAAAATTAATGTTTTTAATAAAAATAATCTTTATTTATCTCTTCTAGTCGAAAACATGTTTTTCATTTATATATATATTTTCCAAAAATGAATTTAATAATGGATAAATCATTTTTAAAATGATTAATTAAAAAAATTAGCATGATAAATTTTATAAATTTTTTTTGAAATGAATATTCATGTATTTTTCTAAACAATGCATGTTTTCCTTTTACTAAAAATCTGAAAAAAAATATTTGTTTTATCATGTATTGAATAATTGGAATTTCCTTACATCACTTCAATTATTATCTTTGAAAATTTCTTTATAATATTATAAGTTTATGTTTATTGAAAACTATTTTGACATAGTTTTGTTTTAAATAGTTTTTTAATAGGTAATTATATCATCCTCAAGAAATTATAATAATGATTTCTAAAGCATCCATTATATGTTTTCATGGTTATTTAACTTGAAATAGTTATCCAAAATATTTTATGAATATTTATATTAAAAATATGTTTTAAAAATAAATCTTTTTGTAACTCAATAAATGTTTTAAATGATCTTTCATAACCATTTTATATATACAATGGCATTTTTATGTAACCAAGCTCTTATTAGGGATATGATCCAAATATACGATTATTATTCATTATTTGAATGTTATTTCATTTTGATGAAAATATTCTAATGAAACTAGTATATATCCCATGTGTTAAACAATGGGGAAATTCTTGTGATAGCCACTTATTATCATGGGGTATACTTTGATGAAATTATAGAAGGATTTTGAAACCTATCTCTTTTCTATAGGTCATGATATGATGAAATTTTTATAAAACCAATTTTATTTAATTTTTTATGATATAGTGAATGTTTTATGATCTTGTGGAACACAAAAAAAAAGATTTTTAACATGTCACTAGTGAGACATATCAATGCATATGATGAACTGGGTAATAATTTAATTTATATGAGGTCACATGGTAAACGGGAGGTTATACCAAGCCTTAAATAGGGTACATGATAGGCTACCCCAAGCCAGAAACAAGGTACAAAAGTTTTTATCCCATACCTAAATGAGTGTACATATGAGGTAATCCCAAACACCAAAGAGGAATAATGGGAGGTTACCTCAAGCCAGAAATAGGCAACACATGAGGATATTCTATGCCAATATTTTAGTTTATCTCAAGCCCGAAATAGGTACATGGGTGGTTTTCCCGAGCCTAATATATTATGAATATCATAGTGGGTATCCTTGAAATTATATTTTCTTTGATTATGTATATTAAAAAATTACATGTCATATGTCATTATTATTCTCTATTGGTTCATGTTCATTGATTTCATTACTATTCAGGTCTAATGCACTTCCATAGTTAATATCATGTCTAATGATTATGATCTTTGATATTCAATATATGGTTATCAATTGTTATACTCATGCTATCATATTATTATTACCTTTTATTAATTATGTGACCATTAATATCTAACATTGTTACAATTACTGTGCATCTGAGGTCACCCTTTCTTATGCATATTATTCCCATGTTCTAATGAAATGTTTTCAGTAGGGTGTGTTTGGGAAGTCTTAATAAGGGTAGATCATTTTGGGATATGTGGAATTTTTTTCACCAAATTAGAATATTGTGTACCTAGTATCTTAAGACACTAAACTATTATAGTCCTAAGACACGTGTTTGATTAATATATTGATTATTATATATATATATATGTGTGTGTGTGTGTGTGTGTGTGTTATATATTTATGAAAATCCAAGGTCACTATTATTCGTATGGAATGAATGGTTTTTTAATCCATTGTAAATGTGGATGAGAAAAAATTAGGGAGATCTCTAGGGATATTTATATGGATATGTCTATGTTGTATCTAAGTATTAGTTTTTTTAGGAGTCAATGTAAATGAAAATGTCTTGGTGTTTTAGTTAGAGATATAGAATGTGGTTTCTAAGAAATTGCATCTGTGTATGGATATTAAAAGTAGTTTTGGATCTAGAATGCAAGAACCTAGGTTTAATAATTCCTAAAAGGAAAATTTTATTTGGACTCAATCAACACCTAGTTCATGGAAATAATCATTACTGCAAACATGGTTTGACACTCCCCAAATAAATTCCTTGAAAATTAATAAACACTTTACAAACCTTAATGAATGTTTTATATAGATGATGAAAGTAAATTTCATAGGATAAACTGAATGTCTCAGACATTAAAAATAATTTTTCATTATTTAGACATCATATATATCATTTTAATGATTTTGCGGATCCGTAAAAGGATTATATAGTCATATCATACATTTAATTTGTTTTAGTCAATGGTGAGATCCAGAAGGAATTAGATCAGCATTGAGTGTTATAGGAAAAGTATCAATGAGAAACAAAAAGTGATGATAATTTAAATGAATGATATTTTGATTATTCTTAATCATAGATCATGATATATGATAGAAAAATTTTACCTTAGTGAAAACTCAAACACACCAAAGAGAATAAGGGTATCCTTTTTGAGAGTTCAATTTATAAAGTCAATGAGAGAATGAAGACACTTTTTTTATATGTTAAGGTTCTAGAAATAAGATCTTATGAAATTTCCCCAAAGGGAAAAGAGGATATTCTAATTGGGGATGATATAGACACAATTAATGTAATTGTTTAGAGAAAATTAAAAGTTTAGTTTGTTCAATGAATGTTAATATTGGTCTCCCTAAAGTATTATCCTGGGATGAATGTTTTTAAAGTGGAATATATGGAGAATCGATCAATGAAAAATATTTTATCTAAGAATTATTTTCCCCAAGAAAATTAAATTTCAAAAATAAATATTTTCATAAAGTAAATTTTCATTCTCTAAGAAAATGTTTATCATTACCTTGGTTTTCAATGTCTTATTTGATGTCGTTTGAAAACCTAGACTATCATTTTTTCCATACGACAAAAATTCGTATCCTTATCAAACAAATCAAAATTTTACAATTCCTTAACTACCGAGTATTAGAGTTTTCAAACACTGAATTCCCTAAAATCCAGATAATGAATTCTCCATAATTAAGACTCCAAATTCACTGATATTCAGAATCCGAATACACTAAAATTCAGTATTTGAATTCTCTGAAATTAAAAAAACGAATTCTCTAAAAATTCATAATTTTAATTTTCTATAATTCAGACTCTGAATTATCTGAAATTCAGATTCTGAATTCATATGATTTCATTCTCCAAATTCCTTTAAATTTAGACTCTGAATACATCAAAATTTGGACTCCAAATAACGTAGAATTAAAACTATAAATTCCTCTTAATTAAAGTTTAACAATCCATATAATTCAGACTAAAAATTCATCAGAATTCAGACTCTGAATATTTTTTTTATAGATTCTTCATTTTCATATATTTAGACGTTAAATTTTATATTTCCTAGATTTCTATTATTCACCTAATTTAAGCTTATTTAATTTTAAAAAAATATTATCTCAATTTAATCGAATCCATGTTTCTTATACATGATATAATTTTCCTTATATAGTATTTATTATTAATCAGGATTATTTTTCACACATTTTTTCTATATAAAACGATGTCATACAATTTGTTTCTAACTAACTGTTGGTTTAGTGACACGTGTACAAGTCCCATTAATTTTCAAGAAAAAATATGACAGTTAGAGGAGGATCCGACCATTGATTCTTTTCATATAAATAAGAGCTCATTTGATCGAGCTCAAAATACACAACAATTGATGATCCTAGAGATTATACTATGTGAAGTGATTTCTAGAGATAAAAGATAATATTCCTTGTGTGAATTGTGAATATCTTGTTCAAATGTGAACAAATTGTTCAGATTTGTGTAAATATCATTTTTGTGGAGCCCAATTGAGGGCTTCTAGGGATGATAAGAATGTTGTGCCGACTACCTTACTGTTCAAGGATTCTGGTTATAGGAAGATAGATGTGTCGACTACCTTAAAGTTTAAGGTCATGTAGGGATAGCAAGGCAGACTGCAATATTCTTTTTTATGGATTAACCTTGCATGGGTAATACATACTTTCTTGAAAGTATAAATCAAGGGACCTTTATATAAGGTTGATGGATACTATTCTTTTTAGGAAGAAAATATTTTCTACCATATTACATACTTTGTTAAATGTATTGTTTCATTTGAATATAGTTAAAAAAGAAATGTATAACTGTATTACACTTGTTTAACAATAATATAAAGAATATTCTATATGCATTGAGGTAGATTATTTTCTATGTAAAACCAACAAAATCATTCTTAATCTTAACATGTATATGTTTTGGATTCTTATAATTGGACCTGGGCCATCCCAATTATCCATTTTAGTTAAAACCATGTACGTTTTGTGAATATAACTTTTTCAACAAATTTAAACACATATTATATTTTTATAATTAAATGGGGAATGATTTTAGACCTAAAATTCACCCACCTCTTTTAATTGAGCATATTAATCTTCATTTCAGGCCAAAAATTAGTATCATAGTAAGTTGTGGGAAATACTTATACTTACAGATAAGTATCCTTACTCCAATTCATCTAGCTCAAAATTTTCTTGCTCATGTTTTGCATAAATATTTTTAAAATTTTTATAAACTCTATCGATTAACATGTTTTGTGGAAAATATATTTCTTTCTTATAGAATAGAAGGTATAAATGTTGGTTCTATAGAAAACCATAATCATACCTAACCACCAATATTTTATGGTAATGATTACGAGTACTGAAGAGATAGTATAAAGACTTATGTTATAGTATTTGGAGTGGATAACATTGTTATGCTCACCAGATATTACAAAAATTCAAGACAAATAATTTATAAATTTAAACTAACAAGAAAACGGGAATATCAATTATACTACTAGGTACACAATAATTTGATTTTTTCATTGACTAAGAATGTATATCATAAAATATATTATTGTGAAGCAGACAACTATATTTGTAATAAACTTCATGTTACACATTTTGAATCTTCAAATGTGATAGAAACTAGAAAATCTATATTAAGATCTGTATGTAATTGGTTCTTATTTCCCTGAGGAAAACCTGTTTGCAACTTACAATAATTATTTATGACCATTTTCAATTGTCTTCAATATATGGGAGAAAAATTCCTTGATGGTGAGATTCTTGTGAAAATGATAATTGACATCATTCATAATGAAATGGAATATAATATGATAGTTATTGATGAGAACCATAAAGTTTCAAACATTACCCTTGATGAGTTATTTTGAACTCTTCTTCATCTTGAAACAAGAATGAATTGAGATTCATATTTCACCTAAAAAAGCTAATAAAAGTTTAGCATTCACTACTAAATCAAAATTCAAGACTCTAGAATGTGTAACTTGATAAAATGAAAAGATATATATAGTTATATTTGAATCATTTAAAAGTGAAAATTCTAAAAATGAATTAGCCATTAACTCATGAAGGATGAACACAATTTCTGGAAAGATATATTTTAAGGGATGATATAAGAGTAAATATATAAAGGACAAGAAATATTATGATGTAACTTATAACGATTATAAAAGGGCTAGACATGTCATACCAGATTATCAATTATATAAGAGAAAAGACAAAATGGAAAAGCTTTCAGAATGGAATAGAAATATGTACCAAAAATGTTAGGCTAAGAATGTCTTGAAATATATTGACAAATAGAGTTCTAGTAGTGTTGACTCATCATATAAATCACCAAAATAGGAATCTTCTAGTCCGAAATATATTGGTCCTATAGCCAGAGTACCTATTGAAAATCAGTGTCTTATGGATAAAGTTAACAATATTGAATCCTTAACCAAAATCTCATTAAAAGAATTCATAATAAATAATATAATTAATTATCGAATGATGAATTTTCATCATCAAGAGATAATAATTTCCCTTCATTTGAAAAATTTTCTATATTTTCAAAATTACTTAAGAATTAAAAAATTGTATGATAAAAAAGATTTTAGAGAAATAAAATTATAGTATTTTTTAACTAAAGAAGTTTTAGATATTTCTAAAGATATTTTTAAAAAACTATTGATTTTGAAAGTGTTTTCAATAAAATTAGGGATGTTAATTATGAGAAGGATAATTTTTTTATATACTTTAAAAATGTTATTTTTAAGAAAAATGTTTTACAGAATAACAGAAGATCAAAAACTAGTGACTAAGAGGATAAAAATTTAGAGTTTATAGTAAAATCCAATATTTATCCTTAAATAAAATTTTATCAAATTTTACATTGGGATTGAATGAATTTGATAAAATATATTCACAATGTCGATCATTTATAAATTTTATAGAATCTGGTTAAACTCACACAAAACCGATTTTTAGTAGTTACTATTTTGTTTCCCGACATGCTCATTTTTGCACTAAGTGTCAACGTGGTGGATAGTGGGAGAATTATTTAAAATAGATCCCAATCCTTAGATTCCTATAAAGCTTATTTTTTAAAGAAAATATTGGTTCTTATGAATTTTTTTCTAAAATTTTTGATACATTATTTTTTGGATTGTGAAATTCTAACTTTTTTCATTTTTGGTAAAATAAAGGAAGTAACAACAAAAATATATTATACATGGTTAGTGGATGTTCCCAACACATGAGTGGAAATAATAACATATTTGAAAAGATTACCATGATGAAAGGAGGAAATGTTACATTCAAAGATAATCCTCATGGAGAATTTATTGGTATATATAACATTGTTTTTGTTGCAAATGATTTCATTTCAAATGTATTATTTGTTAAAGGACATACACACAACCTTATAAGAGTAATCCATTTATGTGATGAAGGTTTCCTTGTGAATTTTAGGAATAATAAATGCTTATTACACAATTCCAAGGAAGAGTTTATTCTCTCTGCTCATAGTCATGAGAATGTTTATACACTAAACATGTAAGACCTTACTTACATTAGTGCAATAGAATATCAATATTGTTTATAGAATAGAATACTAGGAAACATTAAACTATTAAATCTACCCAAACTCTCTAAGAAATGACTTTTTGAGGATCTACTTGATCATAGATTTGATTATTCATAAGTCTATGATTCCTATCAATTTCTAAACAACATAAGTCAAGATTTATTTCAATTGGAAAAGTTTTGACATCGGATTAATTATAGTTAGTGAAAAAAGATATTTTCGATCCTGTAAAATTTGAAGTATTGGACGAACATAATATGTATTTTTTTGTAGATTATTTAACTAGATTTATGTGAATATATTTTCTAGCAATGAAATATGAAGCCTTTTTTATTTTAAAATTTTAATATCACATGTTAAAAATGAGAAAAACCTTCCATTGAAAACTATTCACAGTGATCATAGAAGAGAATTTCAAAATTGAGATTTTGAAACTGTTTGTAGTATGAAATGAATTACTCCAAACCTCACTGCCCAAAGAACTCCAATACAAAATAGTGTTGTGGGAAGATGAAATATTATTTTTCAAGAGATAACTCGAACAATGTTGAGTAAATATTATATTTGTAAAGAATTTTGGGAGGAAGCTATTAGTAATCCTTGTTTTACTATAAATAAAATTTTAATCAGACATTTTTCATATCCAAAAAACTTAAAAATTATAGACTGATGGAAAACCTAGACATTCTTACTTCAAATTATTCAGATGAAAAGTATTAAATTTTAATAATAATTATAAATTAAATGAATTTATACCCAAATAAAATGAAGGATTTTTCATAGGCTACTCCACTACTTATAAGGCTTATAGATTTCTTAGCAAAAATTCATGTACTATTGAAGAGACAGTGCATATTAAATTTGATTAAACCAATCCTTCAGCTTTCAAACAACCCCAACATACGACTTCAGATGTGTTTTCCAAAATAATTATCAATAATTCATGAAATATTCTTTTTAATACGGAAAAACATCAAGACAATGTCTCTAAAGTATTTACCATTGAAGACATTATACCTTATGTTGATGAACATGCTTTACAAAACCTAAATTAGTAGTTTCTTAAGAATCATCCCATTGATAGTATCATTTGTGATTTAAATAAACTTATAAAGACTATAGGTTCATTAAGAAAATAATAATAACATCAATCATTTCATTCCCAATTAGAACAAAAAATCATACATTAATCTTTATGTGTGGCTGATTGGATTAAATCTATTCAAGATGAACGAAATGAATTCAAAATGAAAAAAGTCTTGAGCTTGGTTGAAAGACCAAAGGAAACATCAGTAATTGGAGTAAAATGGATCTATATATATAAGTGATGAAAATATAAACTAAGTAAGAAATATAGAAACTTTAGTTTCCAAAGTCTATAATCATCAAGAGGGAATAAACAATGAAGAAACCTATGCACTAGTAGCTAGACATGAATCTATTCTTATTCTACTGGAATTTTCAGAATTCATTTATTTCAAAAAAATTCAAATGGTTGTGAAAGGTGATTTACACATCAGATTTGTTCAAGTTGGAGTTTTTGATGAACAACATTCTAGATTTGAAGACAAAAAAAATCCAAAAAATGTTTTCAACCATTTTTTTGCAAGAAAAATAAACATGTTTTCTAGCATACCAAAGATTTATATGGAATTGAACAAGCCCCTAGATCCTCGTATGATAGACATATTTTATTTTTGTGAGAAGAAGATTATTTTAAGGGAACTCCTAATCGAAATCTTCTTTATAAACAATTATAACCCAATTTTTTTGATTTTTCAAAAATATTTTGATGAAATTATATTCGAATAAAGTCGCCAATATTTAAATGCTACCTTTTGGGAATCTTATTAAATATGTGTGTGAAATTAGTATTATGGGAAAGTTAACATTTTTCATTGGTTTTAAAATTATCAATAACTAGACTGAACTTATATATTTCATCATAAGTTTATTAAAGACATTATTAAGAAGTTTGGATTTGACAATACTAAAAGAATATGTACACTAATATATAACTCAAATTATATTGATCCTGATTAGGCTAGAAAACTAGTAGATCAAACATCTTTTAGAGGTATGATAGGATTTCTATCATACTTAAGATCCATTCATCTAGACATAATGTATTTAGTATGCTTATATACAAGATATCAATCTATGGATAATCTTTTTTTTTCATTTTCAAAATCCATTTAATTGGTTCCCGGTACACCAATACATGATTCCAATACAAACTCTTTAACCATTACACCAGAACATCATAAAACAATGGAAATATCCAAGGAGCCACAAACCAGAGCACAAGAACATCAGAAATGTTGGACAACCCTCAGAAAAGAATACCTTGAATGTCTCCCTGCGTGACCATCGACACTGGCCCAAATCCTCCCATCAGAAAACTCCAGCTGAATTCACCAAGCCATCAAGAGAAATGAAATGAATCTCTATGAAGAATTCATCCACAAAGAATTTCAATGAAACAAGAGTGAAGATGACCAGATCCTGACGTCGTTAGCACCCTTATGCATAGAAAACTCAGATGTTCCTGCATGCCCTTAACCACAATTCCTCCTTCACAATCAACGCATAACCATCCCTCACATCCCAAACAGCCAACATACAAAAGAAAACCATAAAATACCTCAGTCCCTCGCATATAAAATACAATAAGTGAAGCTCAATCATGGAGAGTTCACATAGCCTTTATCGCAAAGATCCTTGAAGTCCACTCTCAGCATCGTCGATTCATTTGCGACATCAAAAAACCTGTGTAATCACATCCAGATCCAAGAAGACCAAGGGAGTGAAGAATCAAACCAGCCATCGCAGACCATTCCAACAGATCCACCATTCCTACAGATCCACTAATCCAATTCAATCAAAATAGATCACAAAAATCAGAAAAACAAACCTGCAGAACACTAGCACAGACGCCAAAAGTGGAACCAAGAAACCCTCCCCCTTCACGCCACTCCGAGGTCGACGCGGATCCAAGAACCAGTGATGAGTCGCGACAAGACCTCTCCTACAACTACACTGAGCCGACATGCCAGTGAAATGAATCCTGAACCTCACAAGATCTCACCGAGCCGAGACTTAGAGGAATCTAGAACCTTGCCTGTGCTCGAAGCCAAAAGGCTCCTCCCCGTACAACACTAATTCTAAGCCAATGGATGCGGACACCGAGCCACACGAGCCACACTGGAGGAGGGAAGTGGAAGAATACTGAGAATAAACCCTATATGATGATTTTGGTGGATGTAGAATATATAGAATATGTACATCCAGAACATGTCATTTCTTATGAGGGTCATTAAGTTCTTCGCTATGCAAGAATTAACACTTAGTAGTACTTTCCACAGTTGATGCTGAATATGTAGCAGCTGGATGTTGTTTTTCTTAGGTGTTGTGGATGAATCATACACTCAAATACTGTGGCATGAGATTTAACAAGACATAGATATGTGTGATAACACTATATCCATTTACCTATGAAAAAACCTTGCACATCACTATCATGAAAAATACTTATATATTAAGAATCACATTCTTTGAGATCAGACACTTAATAGAGATATTATATTAAAATTTCTCGGAATTCAATTTCAACTTGCTGATATTTTTACAAAATCATTACCCTTCTATAGATTTAAAAAATATAATATAGATAGGAATAATAACTATAAGGTAATCTTTCATTTTAACTTTTTTATGAAACCTATCTCCTTAAATTAAGAAAAATATTCTCATAGGGGGTGTACATTTGTTTAGTAAATTTAAAAAATTATTTTTTATCCAGAACACATTTTTTTTATTAATAAAAATTTTGGAATCAATATTTTTGGAATGTAAAATATAATTTCCTTAATAAATATTTCTGAATCTATGTTCTTTATAAATAAGCTTTTCATTAATGAAAATTCATTCTAAGCACCACAAAAGGTTTGTTTCCTTACATAAATCATTGTGTTTTTGGTATTTCTATCTTTTTTTATGAAAACTATATTGGATTCACAATCCTTATATAAGACTATTTTTTAAAACAACAATAGATCGGAACCTACCAAATCCTTCTTCAGCATTCATCACCACTATCAGATTAGAACATGCTTATCTTAACTGTTGGATTGATTTGGGAATTCGAATTTTCACCGCGAATCCTATATAAAGGACCCCTATATTTGAGTCCAACCTCAATTTTTTAAGAGTATTTGGGCAGAAGATCTTCCAACCTATAAATAAGTAGTTATCATTTCTTAGTTACCATACATTCCAGATGTCGATTGAAATTTCCTCCAAAATATGATGACCTAAAACAAGGAAATAAATTATTGGAAAATATACAAAGAAAGATTGGTTGAACCAAATTCAATTTTGATGTATAATTCTATGATTTCAATTGTTATAAAGAAGAATATTTGGGAAATACTTTGTGTACCCAAGATGAGGAATCAAGATTCATTTAATCCTAATCTTCTAACTGAATAGGTTATATAGTAAGTATTTATGAAGGAGGAAGGGAAAATATCTCTTTTAAAATCTATGGGAGGACCTATTTATTATCTGTTAACAAGGCTTCAACTTTTCTCGGCATTCCTTATAAAGGTGAAGTAAAATTATTCACTCACAAGAATCTAGAAAAGGAAGGATGTTTTGAGAAGGAAAAAGTAATTGAGTACCTTGGACTCAAATGAGTCGAGTCTCTGATGATAAATCCTCTTACAACAAACTATAATTTTTTTCATTGTGGATGCATGGATTTTTTATTCTGAGAAAGGTAGACGAGGACTCTCTTAAGAATAGTGTTATCCTCATGATGGAATTCTTGATTAATCTTAGAATGGTAAACCTAATCAACTACCTATTTTTGACCATAAGTGGCATAAAAAATGAAACCCTCAAGACTTATATAATCATGTATTCAACAATCTTGTCCAAGATAATCATTCCCTATATAGAATCATATAATATATTACCTATAGTTAAAACCCCAAAAAATTCGTTCTCAAGTGGTCGGTTGATGACACTCAAAAAAGATAGAATTTTATTTAAGTGTCATATTAGGAGATTTTATGGTCTTTCTAAAATTGAGGATCAATATTTAATAAAGAATGATAATTTAGGAAAAACAACTAAGAAAACATAGATGAATAGAAAATAGAAAGAACCGGAATATATAAAGAACCTATTTTAAAAACACAGTGTGCTCCAAAAAATCCAAAAAAAAACCTTTTCTATTGAAGTAGTAGAAATGTGGAGAAAGAAGAATAAGAAGAATAAGGAGGGAGATGCGAGCCTTCATTTAGACTATATTGAGGAGAAATATTAGAAGATTCATGTAGAATACGATCTTGAGAGTCAAGCTAATGAAAAAAATGAAGAAGATGCTGTTAGGAGATGAACATGTACATGCTTTTATCAATGATATTGATAAAGCATATAAACAGATCTATGTAGCCAATCATTCCTTTATGAGTTATTTCCTATAGAAACTCCAGAAATGAAATTTTTAATTCTAGAACCTATTGTCAAAGAATATATATTTCACAATAAAGAAGGAGAACAATAAAAATAAGAAGAGAGTGAAGATGTTATCAACAAATTGGAAGAATATCAGGAGAAGGAATGTCCTATAGAGAAGATAACGATCAAAACATCCCAATTTGAATCATCCAAAATAATATCTCAATGGAAAAATGATAATGGACAGTATGAGTTTGATAAACCTACTATTTATGAGAGTAGCAACCATGATTTCATTAATCATGAAGATATTAGGGGAGATGATGAGATATAATATGTTGATAAATATAATATATTTCTGTTCATTTATAGTGAATATGAGACACCAAAAATTGGAAAGGAAATATCTAAATTTGATTAAGGAAAAAAGGTGGTTGTATACTCGACTAAAAAGACTATGGTTGTGAATGCTAATTAAGGTGTTTGTGGAATATCCCGGAATAAATTTGAAGAGATAGATAATTTTTCCAGCCAAAAAATGAATTATATTATGAATACTAATCTTCCATAGGAAAAGATTTCTTTGATCAATCATTGAGGATGTAAGTGACCACAATTCCCTTTTTTCCTAGCATTAATTCGAGAAATCAGTTGTTCTGGTATTCTATTAATCAAAAGTGTGATTCTCTAAGTATTCTTATGGAGAAGATTATTTTTTCTGAAGTGTATTTTTGGAATTATCATATTGGTTCTGATTCTCATAGAATATCAGGCAATGAAATAACCAAATCAGCTATGTTTGTCCCTTCTTATTTGAAACTTATATATTATTACTGTGTCTTAGTAAAAATTATTTTCAATAGTTAGAGACAACGTGAAAACGTTATATTAAATCTTTCAAACTATTTGAATCAAAATAAAGTAGCTCGGCTTCAAGATGAAAAATACCTGAGTGTAAATCTCAATTCAGTTGCATTAAATTTAAAATGTGAATGATAACTAAGGGAATAGATAAAAGAAAATATAAAAGAGAACAAATAGGTAGTAAAGTACCAGGAATAAATTTTAATGCCTAAATAAGAAAGCATTAGCACTCTCAAAATGAATATTTAAATTCTAGATTAGATTCCCAAGTGGTTTGAGGATGATCAAAAACATTTAAGGAATTTAAAGTCTACCTTTATAAATCTCATGACCAAGAAAAATAATTATGAATAATTTTCATGCAACTATGATCTATTGATGAATTCTACATGTCAGAAATTTTCATATCATAATGAAATACTTTAGTCATTCCATTATTTTCTACTATATAATTTTATCCTTTCAGGTAAATTTTTTTTTCATTCCATCAATTCCTTTTTCAAGATCAAAAAGTGAGAGAAAATAATGACCGAAATAATATTAGGTCAAAAAGAAGATAATTCCCTATCAAATGGGGAGATTATGTATGGGGGAGTCTATATGATGAATATTTTATTAAGAATGAATGAATTAATATCTCTATGAAAAAAATATTATGATCCTTATAGATTTTAATAACTAAGGGGGGGTTAGTCGTATTCATAATAAGTCATATGTAATGGGAGACATGTTTTTCTTTTAATGTTCTTAAAGAAAATTCATTATTCATTATATTATTTTCCTATAGGATTTTTTTGTGTTCAATAAAGGAGTAAATTTTGATTTAATAAGGTTCCCTTATTTCATTTCAATTCATCTATGTTTTGAAAACCACAAAAACATTGTCTTAAGGAAATTTATCTTACTATATGAATTATTTTCTAAAGTAAAATTATATTTCTATAATAATTATTTTCATATGGAAAATTTTTTCTTTATGAAAATTTTTATCCTTATCATGGTTTTCAATGTCTTATTTAATGTCTTCACAAAACCTAGTTTAACCTTTTTTTCTTAAGATACTAATTTGGATCCTTATAAAATACCCCAAAATATTACACTTTTTTAGATACCGAGTCATACAATTTTTAGACTCTGAATTCTATAAAATCATTACTCCAAATATTCTGAAATTAAGACTCTGAATTATCAAAAATTTAAACTATTGATTATTCAGAATTCATAATTTGAATTCAATGTAATTAAGGCACCAAATTATCCAAAATTCAGACTCTAAATTCACTGAATTTAGACTTTGACTTACTCAAAATCATGAATTTGAATTCATCGGTATTCAGACTCTGAATTCATCAAAATTTAGACTCCAAATTTTATAAAATTCATGCTCCAAATTCCTCAGAATCCTAGATCAGAATTCATGAAAAATCATACTCCAAATTCCACACAATTCTGACTCTTAGTTCTTTAGAATTCAGAAACTGTGTTTTTTCTAGAATCTAATTGTTTGAATATTTAAACTATGAATTCCATTTTTTTAGATTTTGATTAATCAAATTTGTTTAGACATCTATAGTTTCCTAACATATTTTTTCAATTTTAAAGGATACTAGTTTCTCAAATATGATATTTTTTCCTTACATATTATTGATTCATAATAATGAAAAAAATTTCCACATTTTTTAAATATAAAACCTTTTTGCACATTTTTTTTCTAACTAACTATTGGTTGAGTGATATGTTTACATGTCCCTCTAAATTTACTTTAAAATTTTGATTGTAGGAGGAGGAGACAAATTTTGATGTTTTTTCCTATAAATAGGATCTCATTTGATCGAGCTCAAAAAAAATCAATTGATGATCTTAGAGATTACATGCTGTGATGTTTTTCAAGGGAGAGAAACTATTATGCCCTATGCATTTTTTGAACATCTTGTTCAAACATGAACAACTTGTTTGGATTTTTATGAATCTGATTGTTGTTGTGAACAAGCGGGGTCTTCAATGGATAGGAAGAAATATCTTGCAACTACCTTACTTGTTTCAGACTTCTGGGGATTTGAAGATAGAGATTCCAAAAACCGTTATATTTGAGGGCTTGTGGGGATATCAAGACAGATTATGATATTCATATCAGGGTAATTCCTTATTGTGGGTAAGATAGACATTTTTTAAACTATAAAACAAGGGTCCTTTATCCACGTTGGTTTCATACCCTTATCATTGGGTTAAATGATTTCCAACTTTTTTACTTAAATTGATAATTGTTTTATTCCTGATGTATTTTGTTAAATAAAAAATATTCTACTATCTTATACTTTCGTATACTTTTTTTCCTCTAATATAAATATGATCTTATATTCTTTAAGGTAGAATCATTATAAAGGTAAAACCTTATAAAGGATTCTTAAGCATAAATTAATCTAGTTTAGGTTTCATATAATTGGAACATGGACCTTCCTATTATCCATTTCAGTAAGAACCAAATAAGGTTTGAATATAGTTATTATTTTTCATAACTAGACATAGAAGTGTTGACATATCATTCCTTCATTGATCTTGTGATCCATTAGTTCTTTAAGAAATTAAAAAAAATCTTCATTTCAATGAGTTTGATTGGAATTTGATATTGATTGATGAACAACCAAATAATTATATTCTGGTAATGTTAAAAATGAATAATGAAACCTAGGTTAATATGTATATATATATATGATTTTTCGATCACATCAGGATGATATCCAACCAATTGTGATCCCATTGAACCACTATCAAGTTCAAAATGTGTTTGCTACATCTCTTCTGATGAAGTACATACCCGATCCATCAAACATTCTAAACTCTAAGCTTGTACCACATGGTTATGATATTTCTTATAAGAAAAAACGGTGGAGTGTTTTGATCAAATAGAAAAATTTCGACAAAATAATACCTCCGACAAAATCATTGTTTTGAGTGAATCCACTACCTTGAGGATGTTTTGTATGAACTAGGGGATGTAATTATGCATAAGTATCCATAGTTTTTTTTACCAATGATAAAACATTTGAGGGAGAATTTTACTTTATGGGGGGTCGTATAATATAACACCATGACATTTAATGAATTGTTATTTTTTCAACTATATTTAATATTTTTTATATTTCTATTCCTTGCAACAGTAGTTTTATCTTATGTTACATGAAATATCGAGTTAAAAAATATATTATACTATTAAAATATTATTATTTAATATGATAGTTATCTTCAAGATGATTTAATTGTATTTATTAATATAATCAACTAAATTATTAAATTTAATGGTTTATACAGGAATGTAAAATTTTCCATTGATGATCTAATAATTAGAAATGAAAATAAAAAATAGTTGAAAATAAAGGAAATATTTTTATGGAAAAAATATTTTAAAGAACACAAAAATGTTATACCACAAAAAATCAAAAAATAACTTTCTATAAAATATTGTAAAAAAATAATTATATCATATATCCAATAAATTTCTTAACATTAATATTATGAGTTTTCTAGATAAGAGAATAAATCTAATTTTATGCATAAAACTACATTTAAAAAAAAAGAAGTTATGCCTTATTTTGTTCAAAAATAATAATAATAATTTTTACTCATTTATAAAATAATTTTGATTAAATAAACATAATTTTTGATTTCATCATATAAAAAATAACCTATAATGAATATTTTATAATTTTCTAGGAAGTTAAATTTTTTTATGAATATGGACAATATTTTTTTTGTTAAAAACAGTAATTTCATTTTAATATTTCAATAACATATAAATTATTTTATGACGTTTTCAAAATAAATAATAGTTCAAATATATATCTATAAATATAATATAATTCAATGTAATTATTTTTATAAAGAATTTTTATAAAATAACTTTTAATACTTTTGAAAATTATCTCTTTGAAACCCATATTTCTTTTCTTATCTTTGAGATAAATTCTAAATTAGATTTATCACTTATGTTTATTGAATTCAGAATAATTTTTTACCATTTTAGAATATCAATAATTTATAAGATATTATATAATCAAATTAATTTTTTACCATAATGAATTGTGGAATCAATAGAAATTATTTTCCACGTTTAAGGTAAAATGAGTTTATTATGGGGTTAATATAAAAATATCAGGGTTATAAATGATCCAAAATTTTATTTAAATCAATTTTATGCCAAAATTTTGAAATAATATCTTCAAGGTACGAAAATATCCTATTATAGAGCATTATGGATTATGAAAAACGATTGTACGCTATTTTATTCAAAAAAATTACATGTGTGCCACTCACCTCACTTATAAAATTCCATCCCTTCTCCTCTTCTATTCACACATCAAATGCATTTTCTAATCATCCATTAACTACCCAAATAACGTTATTATTTTTCTCATACTATAAAAAACCATATTTTGATTATTAATCCTTACAATGAAGGATTTTGGCTCAAACCTATAGAGGTTACACGAAGAAGAGGTAACAATTTTCAACCCGTTTTTGTATTTCATTTATTCATTTTCTTAATTCAGTTATTATTAAAAGATTATTATTTAAAAATGTACTTATATTAAATATAATGATATGTGTTCATATTAATTCAATGTCTAAAACCATCTCCACACCCATCAAATGGGTTACGAAACAATCATTCGTGTGTACAGAGAGCTACCACCTCTTGAAATGATGTCATCCATGATTCCATTGACACCTATAACAGTAATATATAATGATGCATTTATTGCTTACACATTATATTTTTGATTTTAATATTATTCTAGAATAATATTATCACTTTTTTCTGAATTAATTCTAATCCATGGGAATAGAATAATGTGATTCCTTGGTACGAAGGACTACCACCCCATGATGAAATATGATTTTCTCTTCACATATGCTTTAATTAGAAGTAATAAAGATGGGTGTAAATAAAAATTTCCGATTAATATGATATAAATTTTTTTCTATATTTTTTATATTTTGTTTTAATTTCTTTCAATCAATCCGTCAGGAAAACCAAAACAACATTCATGCATATGAACAACCTATATTATCTGTAAATAGTGTTTTTCATTTTCTATCTCAAAATTTTATGTACTAATATAAATAAATTGTAATGACCCAGAAATTCCGTGGAATTTGTTTTAATATAAGTGAATTTAATGAGTCCACAATTTTTGACAGAACATTATTCTGAGGCCCGGTGTGCACAGAATCAATTTTTGATGTTTTGGTCTGGTATATTCAGTAAACGTACGTGCAGGATATTATATTTTTTGAATAGGTGCTCAGAATTGAAATCTGAGAACACTGTAGAATATGAAAATCTGGTATTATCTTAAGGAGACCTTTACTGTGGTTGTGTTTTATCATGATAAGAAGTTAATTTCTTGGGGTTTCTAATTAAAATTAAATAAAATTGTGTGTAAAACATTTTTATTTGAATGGATGTTAAAACCTACAAAGGGAGGATGGTGGTGGGGCCACCCACACATAACCTCCTTTGGGAGGATATAATAAGGTGGGGCCACATGAACATCAAACCCCTCAACACCCATTGAACCCCCCTTTAACTCTTGAGCTCATAATTTATGGTGGAGCCCTTCCACCTTCCCCTTAATGGTGCCAACAAGAATTAATTAATGATTTAATTAATTAATTTGAGTGATTTGTATTCTTTTGAATTCATTATGCCAACAAAAAAATAAGTGATCTTATTATTTTATTTTGGGTTGGCATAATTTTTGGTGTGCATGTGAGAAATCATGGAAGAACATTATCCTCTCGAGGAAGAACGCTCCTCTTCTCTGAAGAATGTGAAGATAAATCTTCTACCTTCCTCAAATGGAGAATGTAAGGGAAGCACCACTGCCCACGAAGTTCACCGAGGGAATCGTCTTAACTCAAATTCTCCAATAGGTTGCTTTTCTGATGTTGACGGAATGATGTCCGTCATTCGACATCCTCCCTCTTTTTGTGACTTTGACAACGTGCTTCGAATCAATGATGGGGTGTTTTGGATTATTTCTTTTTTATGTATGAATTGTACCCACATATTTTGACGTTTATTTATGGATTGACGGTGGACAAATTTTTATCACCTAATGCGGAGGAAGATGGCTGAACAAACACAGCCTGACGTCCCTCCGTTGAATCTCGGTTAGTTGACGTTGGTGGTAGTACCGAAAAGGGTGTGATGCCATCGCACCGTGTTGGAGAAAAGCTGTGGCGGTTGATGAAGTGCGGTGCCGATGGCCGCGGCCAAGTCGGGCCGCGTCGGTGGTGGCACGACGCCATTGCGCCGCGTGGAGGGCAGCCAAACAGCAGACCCACCGCACCGCGGTGGAGGTGCAGAGGCAGCTGGTTGTGCCGGCCGCCATGCGGCCGGACCGCGGGAAGACCGACATACCAACCGGCTGGCCCGCTGGAGGTCCATGTCCCTTGCATGCACCACGTGGAGGAGGACACGACCCACGTCCGTGGGCCACTCAGCTAGATGAACCAGCCGTCCGCATGCTGGTCATCCTGGAGAAACCAAAGCGCTTGCAGGCGCCACGTGGGGAGAACCACGGCCTACAGCACGGGCTGCGTGTGCGGGGCCGAACCGGCCGGCTACGGCCGACAGGGCAGAGGAGGAGGCGACACTGCTTGGTGTTTCTGGGAAAACCGGACCGGCCTGCAGTGCTGGACGGGTCCGCGGGTGGGTTGTGCCTCACCAGGCCGGGCTGACCCCCAGTCGGGTTGCACCTGCCGAGCTGGGTCGGGCTGCCCGCCAGCCCACTAGGCTTGACGGGTCGGGCCCATCTACGCTTAAGAGTGAATATCTCCTCGTCTGCATGTCTGATTGAGGCTCTGTCTGTGGAACTATGAACCTCGCAATGAGGGGGTCCTTTTTTGATACTCTAAGTGAGTTTCAGACATTTTTTGAAAATCGTCGGGTTTGGATCGAGCGTAAATCCAACTAGGACCCTGGAAAGGAAATGCCAATAACTCTTATATTGGGTGTCTGATTGACGCACTATTTGTCGCGTTGAGTTACTAATGATGAGACGGAACAACGAGATACATAAACTGAAAACATCGTGGCAGTTGATGTATCAATACATGGCTTGAGGAGAGGATCCTACTGGAATCAAGTGTGATGTGTGCGAGAACCCTGGAGCTTGCTGCGACAGCAATGGTTACTTTACCAGAATCCTCCATGGGTTTGACAATGATGACTACTATACTTGGATCCTATGTGGGCTCAACAGTTCCGACTCTGTTCCGGGATACTGTGTGGGTCTGACAGAACAGCTGGTCATGTATCCTCTGTGTGTATGACATCATTGCTGGTCCTATATCCAATGTGGGTATGACAGCTCAGATAAATTATAACTAGTCATGTATCCTCTGTGGTTCTGACATCAAAGATGATATAGCTGGACCTATATCCTATGTGGCTTCGACAGCGTGGCTTGTCCTATATCCTATGTTGGTCTGACAGCTTAGATGAATCAGTCACTACATCTGATCATCTCTATCTCTAATAAAATGATGTATACATGTGTCATCTGAGTCATGTCTTCCAACCATTATCATCATGGTTATTTAATTTACTTCCATTGTGTACTAGGTTGTTCTTGGGCACAAGAGTTGGAGTCGAACTATGATTGGTGACTTATGTATATATATGGGCATATACCTAAGCAAGGTTGGTTGATTTTTCATGATTTTATCTTTCTTTATGGGTTATTCTTGTTGGATATTGTGAGACCATGAGGGTCTCTGGGTCTCTACCATGTATCGTTATACTCACCCCTGCATGGGTTATTCCTGCGCTTTGTTGTGTTGGTTGTAGACGATGGACATCACTGATCAAGGTAGAGAGTGGTAGAGCTGGATGGTACCAGAAGGTGGACCACATGGCAAGACGTACACAGAGAGAACGGATGGACCTTTGGTGATGAGGAGGCCATCTATACCCAACCATCATGTGAGATTCTTGGAGGAAGACTTAGTATTTTTTGTTTTACCTTTCTACAGTTGTACTATTGTTTCAGTTGTTTTTACTTTATTGTTGGGCTTGTATTTCCGGACCCTTTCCTTTCCTCACTTTCATTTGCATATAGTTTTACATAGTGTTTACTTCCAATTGCATTATCTGTAGTTTTTTTTACTTAATAAAGTCAATTCCTTCCCTTTTAAATGGGATTACCTTTTTGGTGCTAGTCTCCACCCCCTGGCCTATGGAAGGCGGGCTTGGGGTAGTCACGGCACGGGCCCTGAGGACGGGTAATGAAAAATTGGTATCAGAGGGGTCAGTTCTATCGTAGAAATCCGGAATCTAATCATTAATTTATGTGAATAAATAGTGATAAGAGTATTGGGTGTGGTTTTCAGTCTAGTGAGACTAGTTTTGGTGTGGCGGCCGACGGATCCATACACCAGGACTCTGGCTTCTGATTTCCAACTCAGTGCACAAAAAATAGATTTCATGTGTGTTTCAAGAGTTTCCCTTGTGGTTACTTTGATTCATCTCACCTGGTGTACTGTTTTATCCATGGTGTACCAGTTTCTTTTCAAGATAGGCCCACGATGGCAGCCATCGTGGGTTATGAGTTATGTACGAGATGGTAACCCACTGAGCGACGAGGCCTCGGTGTAGGGCCCCATCACATCGGAGGTAACAGCGGTACCACTAATCGATGGGCCACCAATACCACCAACTCCAGAAAGAAAGAGTGCACGCCGCCTGAGTGCGTTGCACGAGTTCCATGGCCATAGGCCACCCAGGTTTAGAGAAGATACAGAACCACAGCCAACTGAGGATTGGCTGGATGCTGTCCCGAGAGTTTTTATATAGGTAGTGACACAAGATGACTTCATGGTGATCCATTCCATGAGTATCCTTCATACAATAGTCGGTAGATGGTGGATCCTGATGCTGTAGGTTCATGACGAGGCATCATTAATCTGGAAAGACTTTGAGAGTCTTATTCGCTCAAAGTATGTTCCAGCCACCATTCGTGCGGTGAGGATTCATGAGTTACTTAATTTGCAGCAAGGCATCATGATAGTAGCTCAGTACTCAGCGAGGTTCACCGACCTCTCGCGCTACTCCATGGATATGGTACATGCCCCGTTCATCCGGGCCCTAAACTTCGAGCAGGGACTCAGGCATGAGATCAGGGCTCTGATAATCCACCTCAGTATCCCGACGCATGAAGGGGTGCTGGAGCGAGCCCTTCTAGTGGAGACTTTTCTCGTTGATCATACACTAGTCGTGAGACCCACCACATGGTGACATGTAGGGGAGTCTTCTATAGCTGTCAGTAGATAAATGTTGAAGATTTCCAAGCGGACCATACCATCAGGTTGGAGAACTCATGATACAGGTTTGTTTGTGCAGGGCACACAAGACCGAGTCAGCAATACAAGGATAAGGCAGTTCTATGCATGCAGAAGGAAGGGCCACATGGATCAAGACTGCATGACTCTCCATGCAGATGAGCATCAGACAGTAGAGGGACCTCAAAAGTAGAGGCAGAGGTTCGACCGTGGAGGTCCGTCGAGAGGTGGCAGACGTGGCAGAAGAGCTGGCCAAGCAGCAGGTGGTGGACGACGTTTCGAGGCTCTACCACCACCACCACCAGGAGGTCCACCCCGACCACAGGGAGCTGGTGGACCGAGACGGGCTCAAATCCGGGCAGTTAAGGCCTAAAACCATGGCCCACCTGAAATGATTTGAGTTGTTATCTGTGTCTACTCCACCTTTGCTGCAGTACTTATAGACACAAGTGCGAGTCATTCTTTTTTTTTCCACCGCCCTCATTCGGTGCTCGGAAATTCCGACGGGGATGTTGGCTATATCCTTACAACTTGAGACTCTTAAAAGAGAAGACTCGGCAATAACACACTAGTTCTGGTAGTGTGAGCTTACTCTAGGAGGCGAGATCTTTAGCTGGGATCTTCTTATAGAGGTATCGAGGCCTTACGACGTCATCTTGGGTATGGGCTGGTTATCCACAGCTAATGCTCAGATTGACTGTATTAGGCACAATGTGCATTGTATCCACATGGATGGGACCAAGTTCATCTTCAACAATGAGAAGTGTGACATTGCAGAACAAGATAGACTTACCCAAAGGAGTGGGCAACCGATCACACATTAGTTGGCTAGTCTCATCCTCGGAACGGTTGATGTGCAGAGTCTGAGTTTTCCTATTGTGGAGGATCAACACATAGATTTTTTCCCTGACAACATTCCATGACTACCTCCTCACTAGGAGGTAGAAATATACATTGACATGTACCCCAGGAAGACATCGATATCAACTACAGCATATCAGATGGCTCATGTCATGATTCGTGCGCTGCAGGTATAGCTGGAGGACTTTCAGGATAAGGGATTTATCCGACCTAGTGTTTCACCCTGGGCATCTCCGATTTTGTTTGCCAAGAAGGTGGATTGAAGCTTGCAACTCTTTGTTGACCACCGTTGCCTAAATCAGGTTACCGTGAAGAACATGTACCCACTCCTGAGGATATATCATCTCTTTGATCTGATCAAGGGAGACCCATGGTTCTTGAAGATAGACCTCAGGTCAGGCTATCAACAGCTCATAGTTTGAGATGAGGATGTGTAGAAGATGACCTTCAGGTTTTGATATTGAAACTATGAGTTCTTTGTTATGCCCTTCAGTGTTACCAATGCTCCATCAGTGTTCATTAGTCTCATGAATAGGATCTTCCAGCCTTACCTTGATCGCTTTGTCGTAGTCTTCATTGACGACATACTGATTCACTCAACTACTAAGAAGGAGCATGCCTACCATTTTTGGGTAGTACTGGGCACACTCCGAGAGCACCAGCTTTATGGTAATCTCTCGAAGTTCTAGTTTTGGATTCAAGTGGTTCATTTCATGGGACAAGTCATCTCGGAGGCTAGAGTTGAAGTGGATCCTGCGATGTTCGAGGCAATACAATCTTGGGAGCCACCTTGGAGTGTAATGGAGGTATGGAGTTTTCTGGGACTGGCTAGGTACTATAAGAGATTTGATCAAAACTTCTCCAGAGCTGAAGCACCGATTTCGGAATTGATGAAGAAGGTAAAACCCTTCGTGTGGTCATAGATATGCCAAAAATTCTTTCATGTGTTGAGGCAGTTGTTAACTAGTGTTCCCTTCTTGAGGATATCAGAGGAGGGTGTTGGGTACATATTTTGCTGCGATGCATAAGGGGGTAGACTCGGTTGTGTCCTGATGCAGGAGAGAGCAATGACTACATATGGTTCTTAGAAGTTGAGGAATCATGAGCAAATTTACACTACCCATGAACTGGAGTGAGCATCGGTGATCTTTGCCATGAGGATGTGGTGGCACTATCTGATGGGTAGGAATTTTATAGTCTACTATGACCACCAGAGTCTCAGGTACATCTTATTGAAAAAGGACCTGAACCTTATACAGAAATAAGGGCTTGAGTTCCTCCAGGATTATGTCTTCATGATAGTCTATACTCCTGGGAAGGGGAATGTTGTAGCAGATGCTCTCTGTAGGAGATCAGGAATTCAACTGCTAGGAGATGTGATAGAGAATCTAGTAGTGATGTAGATATCCTTTGTGGATAGAGATGGTGCAGCCATTCTGCAGTCATTCACAGTTAGTCCTCCACTTCTTCAGCGAGTTAGAGGGACTAACATGGAGATGTTGACTGTGAGACTCGATGTGCTCAGATATCCATAGTTTAGGAACCATATTTATTTTTCGAAGGAGGGGAGCACGTCATCCTTTTCAGAGCACATCGAGTACATGCTACGTGCATGTGTTCTCGACATTGGTCATAGCTAGGAGGACAACTTACCTTTGGTAGAGATTTTGTATAACAAAAACTATCACTCCACCATCAGGATAGCACCTTACGAGGCACTGTACCGCCGACCTTGAAAATCACATCTACGCTGGACTGACCTAGGGGAGTCACCACTTGTAGGACCAGAGTTGGTTCAAGCTATGATGGAGAAGGTGCAGATCATCTAGGAGTGGTTTAAAACTACATAGAGAAGGCATAAATCCAATGCTGATAGGAGACGGAGACCACTGGAGTTTGAGGATGGTGACCATGTCTTCCTGCGTGTCTCACCTAGACAAGGTCTATAGAGATTTGGATGAGGTGGAAAGTTATCTCTGTGATTCATCGGACCATTCCAGGTCCTCATTAGGGTAGACGAGGTGGCTTACCACATGTCTCTTCCACCTCAGTTCCACCAAGTGCATGACATTTTCCACATATCTCAGCTGAGGAGATACGTGCACGACCTGTCCCACATCCTCGACCCTGGGGAGCTGGACATTGATGACGGGGCGACATTCATGGAGGTTCCGGTGGAGAATGAGGATCGATAGGATCCATTCCTGTGCGGAAGGTCGATTCCTCTAGTGCGTGTTCACTAGGTGTACAAGAATCTCCAGGAGAGCACATGGGAACGGGAGACTGAGATGTGTGATTGGTAACCCCATTTGTTCCCTTAGTGTGTGTGGTATCTTACGGAGATGAAAAACCCTAAGGTGGTGATAATTTAAATACCTGGAAATTCCGTGGATTGTTTTTAATACATGGGTATCTTACGAGTCCACAGTTTTTGACGTCACTTGATTTCGAGGCCTGCTGTGCCGAGAATCAATTTATAATGTTTTTTCGGGTACGTTCTATAAACATACATGCGTGATTTTATATCTTTTGAACTGGTGCTCAGAATTGAAATATGAGAACACCATTGAACTTGCAATGTCGTTATTCACATAAGGAGACCTTTACCGCAGTTGCTTTTTATCATGATTTGGAGTTAATTTCTTAGGGTTTCTAATTTAAAATAAAAAAAATGGGTGTAACACATTTTTAATTGAATGGATGTTAAAACCTATGAAGGGAGGTTGGTGGTGGGGCCACACGCACGTAACCACCATTGGAAGGATGTTATAAGGTGGGTCCGACATGAACAACATACCCCTAAACTCCCATTATACCCCCCGTTAACTCTAGAGCTCCCAGTTTATGGTGGAGTCTTTCTACATTCCCCTTAACGGTGCCAACACGAATTAATTAATGACTTAATTAATTAATTTGAGTGGTTTGAATTCTATTGAATTCATTATGCCATCATTAAAATAATTGAAGTTATTATTTTATTTTGGGTTGGAATAATCGTTGGAGCGCTTGGAAGAAATATTGGAAGAACACCATCCTCTAGATGAAGAATGCTCCTCATCCCCAAAGAATGTGAAGCAACATCTTTGACATTTATGAACCAGATCAAGGAAGGGAAGCACCGCCGCCCAAGAAGTTCACCGAGGGGGATGTCTCAACTCGAATTCTCCGAGCTCTACATTTTCCATCGTTGATGGAACAACGTCCGCATTTTGATGTCTGGCCACTTTTCACGACTCATACAAATTGCATCGAATCGAGGTAGGGGGTATTTGGATTATTTCCTTTTACGTGTGAATTATACCCACGTATTTCGACGTTTATTTATGGATTGACGGTGGGAAAATTGTTATCACCTAACTCGGAGGACGGGAGACAAACAAACACTGTCCTAAATCCCTCCGTTGAATCTCGTATGGTTGACGTTAGTGGTAGAGCCGAAAAGGGTGCGATGTCATCCCACTGTGCCGGAGAAAAACTGTGGCAGATGAAGAAGCGCAGCGCTGACGTGCCACGCAGTGGAGCCGAAGACCGCTGCCAGTTCAGGTAGAGATGGTGGGGGCGTGGCTCTATCGCACCGTGTGGAGGGAAGCATGACCGTGACTTCATCGTGCTGCGGTGGAGGTGTGGAGGTGGCTGGCCCAGCCAGCCGTCATGGTGCCAGACTGCGGGACGACTAGCCGGCCAACCGGTTGTCTCGCTGGGGGACTGCGACACCCGCAGGCTCCGCGTGGATGAGGACGCGATCCGCATCCTCAGGCTGCTTAGCTAGATGAACTGGTCGGCTGCATGTCAGCCTGGCTGGAGAAACTGTGGCGCCCATAGGGGCCACGTGAAGAGAACCGAGACCCGCAGTGCGGGTCGCGTGAGCCGAGCAGAACCGGCCGGCTACGGCCGACAGACAGAGGAGGAAGAGGCGTCGATTGGTGCCGTCGGGAGAACCGGACCATCCCACAATGTGGGCCGAGTCTGCGGGAGTGATTCACCCCAATAAGCCAGGACGACCCCCAACTGGGTCAAACCAACCGATCCGGGTCGAGCTGACCTGCCAGCCCACTAGGCTTGACAGGTCTGGCTCGTCTTCGCTTAAAGGCGAATATCTTCTAGACCGCGCGTCCGATTGAAGCGCCGTCTGCAGCACTAGCACCCTTGTGGCGATGCGGTCCATTTGAGATACTCTATGTGAGTTTTGTAAAATTTTGGAAGACAATCTGGTTTGGATCGAGCATAAATCCAACCGGGGCCCTGGAACAGAAATGCCTATAAGTCTCAAACTGGGCGTCCGATGGACGTGTCGTCTCTCACGTTGAGCTCCTTATGATGATATAGAACAACAAGATACATAAACTAAAGACTTTGTAGCATTTTATGTATCGACACTTGGATTGAGAAGTGGAACCTCATGGAATTGAGTGTGTTGTGTTCGAGAACCCAAGAGCTGGCTGCGACAATGATGACTAATGTACTAGAATCCTCCGTGAGTTCGACACTGATTACTACTATACCTGGATCCTGTGTGGGTTAGACAGTTCTGACACTGTTCCTAGATCCTATCTGGGTCCAACAGAATAGCTGGTCCTATATCCTGTCTGGGCCCGACAGCTTTGTTGGTCGTGTATCCTTTGTGGGTCCGACAGCTCGTATGAATTATATCTGGTCCTGTATCCGGTGTGGGTCTGACAACATAGATGGATTAGTGACTACATCTAATCATCTCTATATCTCATCAGATGATTTATACCTATGTGAGCTAAGTCATTTTTTTCAACCATTATCGTCATGGTGATTGACTATACTTTCTTTGTGGAATTGGTTGTGCTTGGGCTCAAGAGTTGGAGCCGAACTATGATTGGTGAATAAGGTATATGTATGGCCATATACCTAATTAAGGTTTGTTTATACTTCGTGATTGAATATTTCATTTTGGGTTATCCTTATTGGATATTGTGAGTACATGAGGGTCTCGGGGTCCCTACTGTGTATCGTTATACTCACCCCTGCATGGGCTATGCCCGCACTTCATTGTGTTGATTGCAGACGAAAGATTACACTAATCGAGGTAGAGAGTTGTAGAGCTGGGCGGTACCTAGAGGTGGACCACTTGGAGAGATGTACACAGAGTGGACGGATAGACATGGGAAGCTGAGGAGGCCATCTGTACCCACCCTTCTGGTGAGATTCTTGAGGGATGAATCAGTAGTTTTTGTTTTACCATTCTGCAGTTGTACTAGTTTTTCAGTTGTTCGTACTTTACTCTTGGACATGTATTTACGGTCCCTTTCCTTTCAAAACATTCTTTTTTATACAATTTTACTTAGTTTTTACATCTAGTTGTGTACTATGTAGTTTTTTTACTTATTAAAGGCAATTCATTCCCTTTTAATCTGTATTATGCCTTTGGTGCTAGTCACTAGCCCCTGGCCTATGGAAGGCGGGTTTGAGGTAGTCACAGCACAGGCCCCAAGGAAGGGTCGTGACGTACATATATAATTAATATATATTTTATTAATATAATTGTTAAAATTATAAATATTATTGAACCATGATCAATGTAATATGATAAAAAATAACAAATCGAAATATATATTAAAAATAAAGAATTTATTTCTTAATACATGACTTTAACATAGAATTTTTAAGAAATGGGTAATTAATGTTCATAATTTAATCATATATGGTATTATATATATAATTATGTATCATTAATATATTAATAATAACATAATATTTATTTTATTGTATGTTCAAATGTGTATGAAATGAGTCGAGACTTATAGTATGGGATTTTTAGTAGCTCTTTTTTTCTACTAGATAGATAGAAATTCACCATACATTTATTTTGTGTGGAATATATAATAACCCATTGAAATTTTATATCATTAATATATATTTTTCATAACATATAATTTTTCATCTTATTTTACTCTTTCCTACATCTTATGACTCAAAATATTACAAAAGCAGAAACAGATTCTCATCTCACTTTTTACTTCTACGAGCCACGTTCTTTGTTCCCCACCTTTTTTATGTCATGTATAATTTTAGAATAAATTTATACTATGATTATTGTACTAAATTTTTTTATTTAAATATCCCTTTGATTAACTCCTATTCTTGTAGTTTACATATCAAATTCAACCAAAACGTTATGGGATTTTTGTTTCAATTTTCCTGCATGGGGACATATGTTATGTTATGAACCTATCATATTTTTAAAGGGGTATATAAATCCACGTTGAAATTAAATATAATAAATTTATTTATTTTAATGACATTTTATGTATCATTTAATTTTA
Organism: Viscum album; assembly: GCA_963277665.1. NCBI lineage: Eukaryota > Viridiplantae > Streptophyta > Magnoliopsida > Santalales > Viscaceae > Viscum > Viscum album. The sequence goes on along the minus strand of OY728126.1, from coordinate 2,094,572,153 downwards.
TTACTTCATGGTTCATATAATTCAATTTTATCAATTTGGTAATGATTTTATGTTACAATCTCATTGTTTATCAGTATTGTTTTTTATTATAAATCTGATGATAAAATCATATGATACATATATCAATAAACTCATGAGATTTTAATACCTTATTACATCATTAGAAACATTTTTTATGTTAATTATCCTCTATTATTTAATCATTATTTTAAAGACCTATTTATAAGAAAATTCTTCTTTATATTTTTCTTTAGCTAAAAACATGTTTTTTCATCAAAATCCATGTTTTCCAAACCTATTTTCCAAAATATGTCTGTAATTCAACAAATTATTTATGAAATATATTATTTTATATGTTTCATTTAAAAAAATATCTAAATGAAATATTAATTTGTTCTAAACAATACATGATTTTACTTTACTAAAAATGTGATAATAATATTTGTTACAACATGTATTGAATTAATGGAATTCCCCACCATCATAACAATCATATTAACTAAATCATACAATATAGGTTTTCAAGTTTATTTTAAAATAAATGTACTTTGATTTTATAAATGTTTTATATATGTTACATCAATGAAGAAAGTGAATTTTCCTTAAAAATATTTGATTTGTTAAATATTCCATTATTAGTTTTCATCGTTATATTAAACATACTGTATTTCCAAAATATTTTATTGAAATTTTACATTACAAAAAATATTATTACTTAAAAGTTATTTTCCTCAATAAATGATTTAAATTATTATTTAAAATAATTTTCTATCTAAAATGATATTTTTTGATGTTACCTATGGATTACTGCTGTTATAGTAAAATGATACCATTGATATTCACTCTCTAACAGTTTTTTGTTTATGATGTCATGTTGATTACGAAACATGATTGTTTTCCATTTAATAAACTATTTGTAAATTCAGATAAAACATGTTTTTTCAGGGTTGTTACTATGATGAAGTGATTAAAATATTATGACACATTTATCATTCAAAAAGTTTATAATGTTATGAAATGTGTTTAAATCCCATTTTATCCCATTATTTGTGATATGATATATTTCATATGATCTTTTAGAATAAATACATATTATTTTCATCATGTGAAGTGTGACCTATATCTCTATTAAAAAAATTGGGTAATTATTATTATTATATTCTTTCACAGGCTACACAGGAGGTTGTCTTAATCCCAAAAGAGAGGATATGGTAGGCTATCCCAATTCTAAAAGGGGGGACATTGGAGTTTATACAAATATTGAAGAGGGGAAATGTGAGTTAATTTCATACATGAAATAGGGCTCACATAAGGTTATCCCATATCAGAAAGTGGGTATATGGGATGTCATCCCAATCCTAATGTATGTACAAGGGTGGTTATCCTAATTATAATATATTAAAAATATTTGGTTGGGTATCCTTGGGATAATATTTTTTTATCATTATGTATATTCCACAATTCATTATCATAGGAAAATTTTATGCTCTCATGTTTCATAATCATTGATTTATTTTTTATTCATGTTTTATGAAATTACTAGTTTATTCAATGTATCAAGATTATTAAATTTGATAAAAAGTGTATGGTTTTCAAATTATAATCTCACATCCTTATATTCTTATGATAATTTCATGAATATCTGCTCAGTGATTTCTCACATTCTTACCCTTACTGAACATATGAGGTCACCCTTTCTTCTACTTCCTATCCCTATATTTTGAAGAATAATTTTATGTAGGATATGGTTTTGAATATTACAAAAGGGGGTATTTATATGAGTGATGTGGGATATCTTTCACCAAATTATAATATTTTATACTTAACCTACAATGGTACTAAATTATAACATTCCTTAATATTTTATTTTTTTGTAATATATTAAAAATTCATATAAAAATATGTCATATATATTAATAAAGACATTTGATTTCTACTAGGTATATATCCAATAAACAGATAATTTAATTTGTGTGGTTTTGTTTTATTTCAAACCTTATCTCTTAATTTGACCACCCTCATTATCAATTTAAACATTTACTATAGTGAAAAACGTTTTACATGCTGACATGTATTTAAAAACAAAAATACTATTTACCTTATTAAAAATTTATAAATCTATGATTAAAATTACAAAAAAAAATTCCAATATTTATATTATAATGTAGGTAATAGTTTATTTTTATATAATTATGTAAAGCGCTAGAAAAAATAATTCATTAGAGAAATAATGTTTTATGGTTAAAGATGATTTTCCCCACAATCCCTTGTCATATTAATTACAATGATATTTTCTAGTTTATGAATTGAAAAATAGATTATTTTACATTACAAATAACCCAAAAATGATCATAAAGTTCTTAATATTAAATTATATAAAAAGAAACAAAAGTACTTTCTATTATAAAAAATCAAAAATATGTTCCACAATGTCGAACATAGATTTATTAATCCATTACAATTTAAATAAATACATTATTTAATTCATATAATAAATTTTTATTGATAAAAAAATACTTCTTGAACTATTAATTCATTTTCCTATTATATTGATGTCTTAAAATTGACGGTATTCATAATATAAATATTTTCACCATTCAACTAAATATCAACAATTTTATAAATATACCAAAAAATACCCTAACATAATTTTGAAATTTTGAAATCAAAAATTAATTCATATTAACAAATTTAAATTAAAAAAATGTATAAATTTATATTTTAAATTAAAATATAAGGAAATTTGTATTATATTTTGAAATTACCATATTAAAATTATAATTTTTTTATTATTATGTATTATGAATTTATAATTAAATGAGTATTAATATATTAGATTATAAATTAAAATTTGATTTATTAAAATCCAAAAAATATTAAAAATATTTCATTGAAAAATATTCCTTCGATCAATGAATGTTTTTAATTATATCGTATTAGTTTACTTATTTTATTTTCATTAATTTTATTACATATTAAAATAACAAAACTGGGCAAGAATATAAATTGATTTCAATATATTTATTTTATAAAATATTATTATTCTTTTTATGGTATAATATTGGTGTTTTTTAGTTTAATAATTTGTGTGTTATCTGCTATTAGACTTCAGATTTATTTAAAGTAATGTATATAGTATAATATTGGGGTGTTAAATTCTCCCCCACGATTAAAAAACTCAAAATTTAAATTTGTTCGTACGAAAATGAATTTATCATTAAATCTATAGAATATATTATTTATATTTTATCATTATAATTAATATCTATGTTACTACTAGGAAACATATTATTTCTTAAATAAATATTTCACAAACTATGTATGTATCATTATAAGACTCAAAATAAAATTCCACAATAAAACCTTCATTACTAAGTGATATTATTAAAAAAAATAATCAATAGATTTTTCTTCATATTTCTTGAGTTTTATGAATTCATTTACCACTGACGTAGATAATATGTGAAAATATATTTACATGATTTCTTTATAATCCATAAGAAAAATTTCACCCATTTGTTGGGTGATGTGATAATTTTTCACATAAAATTTATCTAAAATTATAAATGATGAATGGACAATGTGAATTGTTTCTGATTAAAGCATTAAATTAAACATTTAATATATCATAAGAACCACAAATTTTTTTCAGGTTATTCCACACATTTTAATAAATTTTTCAAATCCAAATGGTTAGAATATGTTAAGATAATTAGAAATACGAATAAACCATTATATGAAGAAATAAAAAAATTAACTCTAAAAACTCAACAATATAAATAGAAATTTAATGTAATTAATTCCAAAAATAAATGAACCTAATAAACATGGAAATATGCCTTCCCAAATTAAACACCAAAAAAATAGAATCAATTTTTCATATAATCTTCCAAAATCGACTTTAATTTTTTATCCAAACAAACATAGACACTCGTAAAGTCACATTCCAAAAATATATATATCATAATAATATATTCTCATAGAATACTATAATATTTTCTAAAAGAACCAAAATCACCATAAAATAATACCATAAATGTATATACGCCTCTATAATATAACTCAATCATTAATTAATATATAATATAAAACCCTTTAGTTGAAAACAATAACACATATTTATTATATATATACACTATTAATACAATTTTCCGTAAAAATGATAATATATTTCCAAATAAATTGAACAACTATTTTATCAAAATCACATTTTAATTTTCATGGTTATTAATATTTTCCCATATGTTTTCTGAAAATATGATAACATTTACATAAATAAACTTTACACTTAATTACTTACTAAACCCACGATTTATATCTTACTTAATAATATATTCCCATTATGTACCCCAAAATATTATTAATACCTTAATATTATTGGAACATAAGACCAAAAAAGGTTGTGTATGAATTCTAACAAATGAACAACCATACAATTATTAAGTCAACATGGTGTCCAATAAAATTGTCATTTTTTATAATATTATTACCTCTAAGGTTATCCAAATACTTATCGGATACGAACTATATTAACCCAAAACCTATAAAGATAGATGTTTAGTTATAAACATTGTTTTTATTTACTGAATTTTATACAAACATATGTATCCCAAATTCAAGGATCCAAAATGAATATAAAAATTATAGAAAAAATATCCCATACATGCCAAAGGCCTTTTGAGTTTAGGGTTTTAGAGAAATTGGAAAAAAATTACATAAATTAAACTCATATAATTCTCACCCAATGATTATTATTTTAACTAAACCAAATACTCCGAACATAAAAAAAACATTCAACATCTATGATGACATGAATTTTTCATTAATCCACACTAATATATTCTTATTACCAAAGATATAAATATTGTTCACGTCTAGACATTATATCTTGAGTGGTCCAATCATACAAATATATTTTCTATTGTCACTTTTTAAAAAAAATCTAATTTACTAATAATGATATAAAAATATAGTGGGTGGTTGGAAATGAATATAATATATAAATATATAAATAAAATAGAAATCAATAGAGAAAATACATAGAGGTGAATACAGAATTTTTTTCAATGAATAAGAAATAAGTCATTGTTCTTGGGAGTTCATGGTAATTCTATCATTGATCTTTATAATAATAAATCATAATAATATACTCAACTTTTAAATAAATCCTTTCAATAAAAACTACCCTTTGAATTTTAATTTTCCCACACCAACCATCCACATGTATATAATACTCCCTCACATCATTATCATAATTCCACTCCACTTCGTATGCATAATTTTAACAATAATGTTGATAAATACCAATTTATTCGAAGAAGAATACAATTATATTGAAATAGGGGAAATACAATTACTCAAAAAGTTTATATACTATATAAATTCTCTGAATATAAAAATTATAACCATAGAAGAACAAATAATTCAACTAACATGACTCCCCTTGAACTACTACATGGGATAGTTATCTATTTTCATAGATATTAAAAGGAGTGTTGTGGGGGGAACAATAAATAGAATAATGATTGAAAAAATTTAATAATAATAGTGTTCAAATAACAAATATATATTAACTATATAAAGTGAAATTACAATAGAAAAACTCCACCTTATTCCTTACAATCATGTTGTCCCTTAAAATTGAAGTGGAAGTAAAAGTTTATAGGGGAAAAGGTTGACATATTTCTATCCATATAATTCATCATAATTTTGGACTATTTTACGATTAATTAATTAAATAATATGGAAAATATTTCTTCTTTTATAATGATCATATATTTCTTTTATCTCTAACCATTAAATTTATTCTCAATTTTAAATTTATTAAAGATGTTATGGAATATTTACATCAAAAATAATTTTTTTAATCTATTTTATTTTCAATGTCCCTATTTTTTATGCTTTTATGGAATTTAATGAGGCTATAAGATACATGGAATTAGTTATAAAAAATGTTCAATTTCATCCTTTATATCTCCTTTGGAAATTTACACTTGTTTTGATTCCCATTTATTATATTTAGTGAATGATTTTAAATTATCCCAATCATGTCATGGATTTCATAGTCTAGAGTTTGAGATGGGTTTAGCCCTTAAAATGAATAATTTTTCGTTTGTAACTATTGAATGAAATGTGTCCAAACTTGTTTGGAATCCTGAAAAAAGGAATTTCACAATTCCAATTTTTTTCGCAGATGTTATGGATGAAATTGAAATCGTACATAAAATATTTAAATTCTAAAATTTGGCCATTTTCACAATTAACAACAAAATTATAACAAAACCCAAAAATTGTAATAGTTACCCATAAAATATAAGATTCAATGGATTAATAAAATTGTATTACATATTAATATATATGAATTTAGTAGTTTCTTGGTCATGGATTTCAAACAATGGGGAAAGGAAATAATATTTTAAATTTTAAAATCTAAGGAAAATATTCATATCAACAATAATTTAATATATATTTTATCCATAATAATAAAAAATCACTCAAAATCAATTTATGTGTGAAAATTGAAGAAATTTATTCATTGAATCTTACAGTTAGAAAAAATTAAAATATAAAAATATAAATTGCAATATTCCTAAGAATTATGAAACTAACCTAATAATTAATGTCTAACTACAGTTAAATTATTTTACATAAAATAAAAATATTATTCTAAAAAGCATATAGAAGGAAAGATGCAACATGGTTTAATTTTTTATTTGTAGCATTGAGTTAAGCTTATAGGTCTTACCACTTAAACCAAAAAATAAGATAAAAAATATAAAAACTAACAAAAAGGTAATTGAAATGGGAAAGGTGATTGATTTTTTTAACCCCCAAAGTGGGAATTTTTTTTGAGTGCATACAATTTTTACTTTTAGTGGTCACCCAATTTAGGATAGGGGTTATGAATTAAATTACATGAACAAAAAAATGTTTTTCCTTTTAATATGACCTCCTCCACACAAATTGTGGATGAATCCATGGATAATGTAAAATAATATCACCACTTAGTAATGTAGTATTGATTTTTAGGACTTGAATGGTGTACGAATATGTCCTATTCACTCATTTACACTAACTGTATGGCCTAATGAATTTCAAAATCCATGATAGGATTATGTGACACTGATTCAAAAAAATCAATAATGAGGAAGAAAAAATGAAATTCATCTTGAAACAATGAAAAAATGAATAATTAGTAAATTAATATTCCCCTTCAAGTAGGTCATCTTGAAACTTGATTTATTCAGATAGAACCAATGTTAACATGACATTAATATTGTTATAATATTTTTCATCACCATCTTAAATAATATACATATATTATATAAACATAAAAAATTAAATTAGTGGGATGTAATTATCAATTCATTTTATATAATATCCGAATAAAATGATTTCATGAAAAATTATCTCTCTCAGTAAGCTAGAATTTTAATTCTTTTTCTTTTTCAAATTCCTATTGGAGTATAATTATTGTTGATGGTGGAAGGAGCCAATATCCTTAATTTTTTATTCAAATTCAACCACTATTTTGTGCCTTCTTCAAATACAATATATTTATAAATGGACATATTTTTAATTGAATATGATTGTAGAATCACAAACCATTTCATGTATTAGAAAATCTTCCCCATATTCATCCATTTCATCTTGATATCCCATATGTTATTCAATTGTAATGTATTCTTCTAAATCCACCTCTAAAAATTGTATATACAGTTTTTAGGGTAATTCCATTATAATTTCTTATTCACATTGAAAATGATGAAAAATGGATTTGATTCCTCCATTTATTGGTCCTCCTTTATACTATATAATTATTTCAATGAATAGAAAATAATTTCCATTTGATTCATTAATTCTACAATCATTATGACATTCTATAAAATTTCTTCTTCCATGATTCTTCACAATAACACAAAAAATTATTTTCAAAAAAAAATAAAATGAAAAATTAATTTGAAATTCAATCTTTGAATCAAGATAATAATTAATTTTAATGATGTTATTTTTTGGTATTTAAAATTTATGTTGTTTTTGTCTTGAATAAAAATGTGTTTAAGTAATTGGACTCTCTTTAAATGGTAACTAATTTATTATCATTATTTTTCACAGATCCCTCATCAAAATACTCTTATTACATAAGCATTAAATATATTTACCAAATAGTGTCGATATCCAATGTAGGCGGCTCACACACACCAATTTTAAATTCTAACTATACAATATAATTATAATAATACTCTAATTTTGTTGGGGTGGATATTCATATAAATTATAAATTTATTATATATTTATTCTATGAATTTTATCGGCCTTAGAGACTATTGTATTTCAAAGGTGTCCTTCCCCATGAATTTATTCCATTGAATGAGGTCAAATTTTACATGGACACCGTTATAATTTATATTCCCCAACATATTTTCTATAACCATGTAAATTTTAAGCTTTTGGGAATGAAATATCACTATATATAGTCCTATATTTAAAATTACCCAAATCTGGGAACTTATTTAGATCCCAGGAATGTGATCTGGTTTTTGAATTAAAAATATTTTATTAGTATTTGTGTAATGATGAATTAAATGGATCGAAACATTTATTTAATACTAAAAAATTGAATTTTAATATCCCAATCAATTGCGAAAAAATTATATTTGAAATATAAATCTAAATTAAAAATATTTAAATTCAAAAATTAGTTCTTTATCACAGTTATGATAAATATACTAATAAAACATTAAATCATCAACATTTTCATTAAAATATAAAATTATTGGTATTAAAAAATTGAATTGAAGAATAGTTTAGGTGAATTTATTATTTTCATCTGTCTCCAAGTAAATTCCCAACAAATTATTTCTTTCAAGACATAAAAAGTGTCATATTATTTTTTTGACAGTGGTAAATGGAGTCTTAATAAGGGGGAGATAAAACTCTCTTCAAGCGGTAGTGTTCATAAAATGTTTTTATAGAATAATATAGATATAATAATTATGAAATGAATAAATGATAAAAAAAATTATTCCATATAACCATTCACAAAATCATTAATTATATCCTTAGATAATGATATAAAAATCATACATCCATCAACGAATGATTTATTGTTGAAATAATGAAAAATGATACCCATCATCATACTGGTAATAATTCCATATCCATGATATCATGCATTCTATCAATTCATTATACATGACGTTATAGATAAATTAGAAGGCATATAATAAATATACTGACCGGTTTTTCACAAGAGACCCACTGATCCAATGAGAGGGTATATATTCTCAACCAAACTCATCAATAATCCTTAAAAATGAATTCCTAATATATTTAGTGGATAATAAGAATCAAAATAAATATTTATTATTAATAGAAATATCAATATTGAATCAATTATACGAAATATAAATATTCTCTAGTAAATATTATAACATTATTAGTATACATCCTTCAACTATAACTATATATAGAAGGTTATGTGATCATGATTATATAGTATTGGAATTGAATATATCTATGGTAATAGTGAAACTAGATATGAAGGATAAATATATAGTAAAATGAATGGTGAAGGGTGATAGATAGAATATGTTTAAGGAGTTAATGGACACAAAATAAAACATTTATTGAAAATGTTGTATAATACCTATATTAGATAGGGATGAATGGGGTCCCTCAATTAATATTGAATTATGTTTTTGTAGTGAAGTCGTGTATTATACAAAATAGATATAAAAGTGGATTAAATGTTATAAAAATATGTTTTCTTAAAGCAATTGAAACTTTTTTGAAAAAACGAAGTTCTATGTTTATTCTCAAATTATATTCATGAGATACCGAGAATAATATTAAATAATTAATAATAGAATAATTTATAATAATGTACCTTTGAAAAGAAAATATTCATATGTATGAAAATAGAGTGTTTTAAATAAAATTTTATGTAATTGGATTGATACTTTTTTTTAAAAAAATTTATAAAATAACATTAAGTTATTTAGATATTAAAAGGAAAAATTCAAAGAATAATGGAAAGACAACTTACTTATTAAAAATTTTGAAACATTAAAATTATTATAAATAATGAATAAGTATCATTAAAGTGGTAAAATCGTATCAGGTGGAAAATAATAATAAAACATTCTCAAATTAATAACGAATGTCAACAATAACTAGTAATATTTTTTAAAATATTTCATTCAATAATTTATAAATATTTATAATTATTATATAAACTCTTCGTATGATAAACATAATTTATATAAAGAATATTATTCAATAAAAACATGGATGTTGATGAAAAATATAGTTGATTAAAGAGAATAAATAATGTTGTATTTTCTTATAAACATTATTTTGGTTGATTTGAGTTCCAAAGAAATAAAAAAGTTAATGAACTCATAAAAACCATCAAAATAACTATAATAGAATAAAATATATGATATTTATGGGATAAATAACATACAATATATGTAATGTCGATTGATACATATAAATCCAAATAAATAGTGTAAATATAAAATAAAACCTTATAAAGATCATAACATTTTAATTATGAATAAATAAAAAAATATATCAAACAAATGTGAATCCACATAAGATAAATTTATATATAAAATAAAAAATCATGCGTCATAATCAACAGAACCATGTAAAATCATAGTTAGTGGATAGGTTATCTAACCCAATTAAAGGAAAATATGCAAAGAATCCCCTTACCTAAAACTTTTAAACAGTGGGATGTGCTCTCAAATCCATTTATAAAAAATATTGACCAAAAATACTTCAATATTAAAACCATAACCATGTTTTTATTACAGTATACTATTCATTAATAATTTAATATCACCAATTTATGATTAAATTTTTATTATAATAAATGTTTTTTTGTTAAGTGTCATCTTTCATGTCGTTGTTTTTATTCAATAGATTCAATACTTTTATTTTGGTTATGGTTTCATCATATCCAGAATGTTTATTATGATTTTATATATGTATTTGATATTATTTTGTAATCACTTAGAAATCTCATGATATTTATTTTTACAATACACATGGATGACATAAAAATTATATTTCTATAAAAGTTTTGATTTTATAGAATGAATTTAATTTATTAAAAAAGTTTTATATGTTATCATTAAATACTTTTGAATATATATTATATTAATAAATATTAAATATCACAACATTTTTTATGATTCATGATATTAAAATTATGACATTGTTTGTGTACATTGGGAAATTGAAAAAAAAGAACATTTCATAATAGTTGAATGATTATTAATGTGTTATTGTAAAATGAATTTTTTAGAGAAAATAAATAATTTTATAAATATATTATTTATTCATTACATTCATATATAGAACTATCCATGTAATATTGTGATGAAAAAAAAATGTTATCCAGGGTAGTAGTACTCCATAGTTACACACAGTTGATGTTTTAATTTTTAATTAATGGGAGGAAGAATGAATTGTTTTTTATTTATATTTATATAATCGTAAATATAAATTAGATATAATAAATATTTAGTAAATTCTCTTTTAGAACTATGTATGTGACAGAGTGGTGAAAATTATAATATAACATGGGTATGTTACATTTATATTTTAGTTTATAAATTTATATTTAATTTAAAAATATTCACACCACCTATAAAAATTCATTAAAACATATAAATTTGTAGTATTAATTTTTTTTATTCATATCGTATTAATTACTTATTTTCATATCATAAAATTTCCTTAATAAAAATATTCAAAATATGTAAGCATTTAAATTGAATAATATATTTTTATTTATAATATGTTTAATATTATTGAATATCTAATATGAAGTATCTCATTTTATTCAAATGTGTCATCTGTTAAGAACTATTCATCTTAATATTTATTTATATAGAAAATCCAACAAAAACATTACAGTGTAACACCTGAAATTGAAAAGAACTCCAACCCACTTGGTTTGGTCACTGAGTTACCTAATCATGTTCAAACCATGAAAAATTAAACCATAACCACAAAAAAACCCTTCACATGTTTGACATAAAATTTCAACTGACCATGAATTAATATTGAAATATTGTGAAACATTCACAAATTTCTAAAATAAAATCTATAAACTCCAAAAACACACAATAGTCCAAAATAATATAAAATAATACAAAATAACTGATAATAGAAACATGGGTATGTTACATTTATCCCCACCATTCCACTTTCTCACCTCATAATTCATAAATAAAAAAGATATAAGGTGAAAGAACACAATGACCTTAAATCTAAATATTGGAGGTGGGTAGGTCTAGAGAGGTTTAAAAGTATCCAATATTGAGAAACCACTACATATAATTCATAATAAACTCAATACCACCAATATAATTAAACAATAGAATCAAAATACTTAACCAACACCAAATATATCAATACACAATCAGACTACAACCACCTAGGCCACGACCATATATGGTTAGAGATTACAATAGGTCTCCCAAACATTATAAATTCATCTAAAATATTATAAAAAATATAAAAAACTACCATAAGGATATACATAATGAATGAAATTTTTTATGTACACAGAATATGGAAAGGGGATAACATCCACTAACCACACATGACCATCCATTTTGGAGTTGATTGAAACACAAAAAAAAAATAACAAGCCCCAGTATCCATACATCCAAAAAATGATCCCAAAAAAACCAAAATGGAATACATCTCCCAAATAAAACAACTACAGATTAGGAGAAAACAATAGTTGGACATAAAAAGAACATAAAAGGTTATAACCTTAGGTCAAAGAGGTAAATAATGGGAAATATAATACCTCACAATAATAAAACAATCACATTAAGAACCCAACCAAAATTTAATGAAAATACCCACTAGATAATAACCTTAATAAGTGATTAATATTTCCATGTTACCTAGTAAATTACTAGAGATCCTTAACGTGTTATATTTTTTAAAACAATCCTCATCACAACTGATGTCACACAAAATTACATCAATAAATATATTAAAAATACCTAAATTGGAATATCCCAAAAACACTATTATTCAAATTATGTGATCAAAGAGACACCCAAAAAATATATACAATAAGTCATATCCTTAATAAATTGGTAAAAAGTATTAATATAATCCAGTTCCAAAAAAGGAGACAACCAAAACCAAAAACCACTAAACAGAAAAAAAATGAATGAAAATAAAAACATACAACAACTTTTGATGCCCATCACACAAATTCTTTCATGAGAAATAGTTGGAACAAAGTAAAGTATGTTCCCTGATTTTTTTTTACGAAAGAGTTGTTAGTGTACGCTAGAGATCCAGTTGGGGAGAAAATAATAGGACTTTAATTTTTTATAGTTTTTTCAAAAAATTGAGAAGAATAACCCTTTCCAAAAAAAATCTTTCGAAATGTCCTAATCTATCTCCTATTTTTTCCCATATGGGTAAACTTCAGTCTTGAAATATTGAACAACGGTATCGTGAGATATAGGTTTCATAGTATTTTCATATTACACCTCTCTATATTTCTCAACCACCTATCCATAAGATGAAATTATTGATCTTAAATTAGATTTTATAAGAATTATGAAAATAATTCCACTGAAGAAATGTTGTTATATATTCTTTATTATGGTAGGTTGTTTTGAATTATCAAAACATTGAGAAATGTTTGACATACTACATAACTATTCATTACTATTGATAAGGGATTATGAAACCAGTATCATTATCCACATTCATGTCCTTGTGATTGAACCACTATATAAATGTCATTTAAAAAATACCCATGATATCGATTCATATAAAAAGGAATGAACCATCAACCCCCATTATACATGGATCTGTCTTATGTGAATGCTTCTAAAATCTCTCACTATTAAAGTATCCGAATATTTTAGAGAATTCAGGATTCCATCAATCCTTCCCAACCACTAAGGCACTTTAGTTAAACCTTCACCTAAGAAAAATTTGTAGGATCATCCTTAAATAACATCAATATGAGTCTATGATCAAACTAGGTTTTCAGTTTTCCATTTTATTTCAAGCCTTGATATTGAAAGGAATATAAGGAAACTTTTCAAATGATGATATAATTTACAAATAATATTATCATTGGTTAAAAAGCATGAACCTACATTTTTGACCTTTCTAAGAGTTATTTTATAAATAAAACAATATATGGAAGAAATATTTTCATTTCTAAAAAATCATATATAATATCCCTTATTCATTATAAATTTCCCATTGTAAATAAAAATAATAGAAAATAAAAACATCATCCATATATGATGAAACATTATTTTTTAAAATTACTATCATCCAATAAAAAATTAAAAATCACTTCACAACATCATACACTCCAAAAATGATGTTCCCTTGTTTTTATATTTAAAGAAATACATCCTTGGTATAATTATATATATTAGTCCCCAGACATAAAACTCACTTAATATTGAATTAAATGAATAATTCATATTGAGGATCTTTTTAATTTTGGAGTTTTTGATAATTAGATCGTAACTATTACATCTCAAAAGATTACACAGTGGACACTTCTACAAAGGTTCTATTTTTTTAAAAAACATGAACTCTAAAAAAAGAGTCATGTCTAGTTCCATGTTTAAGACAACATGACTTTTCCATGATCCCATCTTTGACCATATTACACATTATGTCCTGTGTAAAACATTTCAAAAAAAACATGGGATGAGCATAAAAATATCAGAAAGGGATACACAAACAAGGAAAACTATTAGTTTTTCAAAACAAAAAGTAAACCATGAATACATTAACAAAGTAATACATTTCTATTTTATGAAGTATTAAATACTCTTCACTGAAAAAAAGATCATTACTTACCCTTTTGTAACCAAAAGATTACTATAAAACCCATATAAAAAACACATAACAAATAAAGGTAACTTGGGACATTAACATAATTAAATGGAATAACCATACGGTCGACTTCCACTCATATCACTTAATGGAATAGCCATATGGATGACTTCCATACCCTATCCGTTTGAGGTTATAATGTAACCACCCATCCTGGAATTCATGGAACCACCCGTCATTTTGTTTATCACGTGACCACCCGTCAAATGTCTAAGTACCATTATATAATCATAACACATAAAAAAATTATAAATCAAAGAAAATATTTACACATTTCAATCACAATATATCAATTAAATAAGTTGACATAACAAATCCATTGTCAAAAACATTATCAATACCAAAATTCATAAAAGAGTATATGGTATTTATTTCATTTTAAAAACATTACATCTTGTTGAGGAAGTCAAAGACCAAATAATACTCGCGGCGGCGAAAAAGATCGTTGTCACCGCATATGTTAAAATAAAAATTCCTTTTTGTAATTTAGTAAAAAGATCCATAGAAAAAGATTCTTTTTGAATGAAATGAAATGTAAAAGGTGTTTTATATAGAGTATAAAATAAAGTCTTGTTTTAGAACAAAATATGCCTCAATGAAAGGAGATTGAGATGAAGTCCCTTACAAAGGAGGTATCCTTAGATTAAGGATAAATCAATTACAAAATTTATGTGTGAAAAATAAAAATACTCCCAATATAAGTGGATATTAAGTTTAAAACAATTAGATTAATTCACACATATTAATTGCATGACATATTCAAGGAGTATAAGTTTAACCCAATGGATTGAAATTGAGTTAAGAAGTTCCCTCGCAAGAATTCGACAGCCTAACGACGTCACTTTAAAATTCATAAATAAGTTTATGAGAGATAAAATGTTATATCATCACTTGGACAAGAAATTTACATCAATAAGGATATAGAAGAACATATCCCAACATAAGAATATGTAAATTAAAGGACATAACATAATTAAGTCTTTTTAAAAAGAGGAGGGTGAAAGGTTCCCTTACCAACATGGGTAACATTCGAAAAGTACAACCCATGAAAGTAGGACTATAAAACATTGATGTAAATACACATAAACAAAATTATATTAAACACAGAGTATAATAATGGGCAGTACATACACCAATCAAAGGAAAAGGTGGAAAATGTGCATAAATCCAACGAGAATAAAACTAAGATGAAAAATCCCTTACGAAAACTCGGCAGCCTAACGGCCCCACATAAAACTACCAAAAATGGATTTATGAGATCAAATATGATCTCTAATAATATGAACATAAAATTTACAGAATGAGGAATATAAAATAACATCCCCAAACATATGATATATGAGCTTAAAAGAAATGACATAAAGGAAAGTACTTAAAAATACAGAGAGAGGTAGGATCCCTTACCTCAAGTCTGACATGTCTTGTTCATTTCATTATTTTGTGGAATAATAAACTTTGGTAAATTTATAATTTCTTAAGGACCTCCTTTAATGATTATTATTCAGTTCACATGACGTATTATTATTTTATAATAATTGGTTAATAATGTGAGTTCATATCATACGTTTTTTCGATGTTTGGTACATGAGTCTAAAATTAACTTGATTGAAAAGAATTTCTCATGTATTTATAATTAAACCATCTAAAGAATAGTATTAATTATTTAAATATCATATATATACAGTATATATTCATTTTATACTATTCCATAACATTTAGATATAATAAAATGGAATGCACCGTTTATGGAGACGGTAGGTCGTACGTACGCATGAATGCTACTTTCATTTCTTTGTCACATTAATGGAATTAAAACTAAAAGAGATAGATATATATTATAATTCCAGTATAATATATATGTTATATAGGTCACATATTTTAATTAATTTCATTCTTTATACATTCCATGTATTGCATGAATGAGTCACATCACTTGAGGGGGCGGTAGTCCACACTTCCTCGTATGAAATTATCGCATTTGAACAACATGAAACGCATAAAGGTATGTATTAAATATAAAATAAAATAAGAATATAGGAAAAATAAATACCATATATATCATATATAAAATACAGTGACATCATAATGTCCACCATGAAAGGTGTTAAGAGATGATTGAACAATCATTCTTTCGTGAGACTGTAATTCGCCATCCACATAAACAGCATGTTCGTTAACCATTAGACGGAGGTGTGTGTAAGTGTAGCACGAACAATTCTCATAAAAACATCCTAGTATATTTAAGATACTATAATTGTTACAAAATAAAGGAATAAAAATAGTTTAGGGGGTTGGAGAATCAAAATAAAACAAATGAACATAAGAGAAGACATTACCTTTAAATTGGGTAACTCCCCTTGGTTTGAACCAAAATGGGTTCTTAAAGAGATTTCTGCCTAAAGTAAGGCTTCTAGGATGAGGAGTGGGATGTGGAGAGATAAAATGAGCAGAGTTTGGTCGAGAAAAAGTCTTGAGAGGTGTGGGTAAGGAGGTATAGGTGGGGGCCTTCTATAAGAGGGAGGAGGGGCAATCTTGGAAAGTCTTGAAAAGTTACATTATTATAAAATGATTTTCGGATATCAAAGGTCCCAAAATTATATATTTCTATTATAAGGAGATATGGGTTATAAATCCACCCATCTAATATTTTTTTGACAAGTTTATGTCCTAGAATTTACGTTATCGTTTCATTTTTTGAAATCGTTAATTAATGAGGTAATCGATGCATCATCACTGTGACATAAATAATTTACTTTATTTAATGTATAAAAATTATAAGAAAATTTCATGAAGTAGGAAATATATTTTTCTTTCTAATTAATATATATAGTCAAAAATTTAACTTCTATAACACCCTTTAAAAATTGTTTTAGAAAAATAGTAGATGTTTGTGACATTTTTATTTTAACTTTTAACAAAAAGTTATTATTGTCATTTTCATACCAAATTGTCTCCATGGGGTCCCCAAGTTGACCAATATATTTTAATGGTCAGCCATGACTCATCCAATAAAGGGAGGACATGTGTAAAGGTCATTTCATATTATTATAGCATTATCTTTACCTTAAAATAAACTATTTATCTTTAATCACAATTAATAAAACATAAATGTTACTATTCACCAAAAATTATTTTAATCCCATTTAACCACATTTTACTACCTAATGACATCCATGTAAGTAAAATTTTTGAAATTCAATTCACGGAAGTGGTAATGTTTCATTTAAATGAATAATCAGTTTTTCAACTACAACTTAGGGGTTTCACTATTCATCAAAAATTGAAGTTTTTCAGAAAAATACCAAAAATTCACCCTAAGATATATTTGATAATCAGAAATCAAAAATGATGTCTATTTTACAAACATCAAAACATATATTTTTAATTAAATAATTTAATAATTATTTCCCGCTGTCAAAACAAATAGCGTGTTTTTAAGAAACAATATCTATTAAAAGATTGAAACTAGTTTAAGTCCACTTTAAAGTGAAATTAATTTCAATGACCACCATTGGATTAAATGGTAAAAATATATTCTAATTTCACATTAAATCCAATTGAATGTATGATCTAATTATATAAATAAAGTAGATTAAAAAGAGGTTTTGAATTAAAATTCAACATTTTTCACTTATTCATTAAAAATGGTCTTTATCAAAAAAAATAACAAAACCTACACAAAGTATATTTTGATATCCCAATTCTAAATAAGGATTTTATTTGGTCCAATATAAAATATAAAACTGTCAACAAGTCGATTGAAAAATGGTTCTCCATCAAAAGGTGGATAATCGGCCTTTTAAAGAATATTATAATATTTATGCTTAAAATTGGATTCCTTCGCATTTTAAGCCTCTAACATTTATTGGATAAAAGTAAAAATATTTGACAAACATATATAATCATTTTGAATATATTTATGTTATTTCCCACCATTAAAATGTCTAGGCATTGACTACCATTTAAAATAATATTATTTTATTATTAGAGTGCAACGTAAGATTTCCAAGAAACTCGTTGTTTTGTATTGGGTATGCCATCGAGCATAGCGTTCCCTTTAAATTAATATTAAAGTTTTATTCACAAACAGGGATAAATATAAAAATGTCATATTATTTATTTACCTGGGGTGTTACATCCTTCCCCCCTTTTGGGAATTGCGTCCTCACAATTTCAAAATTGGGCTCAGGAACATCATTGAAAGTCCCACATCGGAACAAGAGTTGGTAAAATTATCACTTTAAAATAAAGAAAGTGAAGTGTAAAGGTCACACGATATAACCCATAATAGGATTCCATGTATGAAAAAATGGACATGGAAGAGAAAACAATGGGTCATGTTCTGATGGAGAGTGATAGAAAACATGATTAAAAGAAAGTTAACCACCATAAAATCACAAACTTGTGATGGGTTAAACGGTATTTGATTCACCGGTAGGAAAGGTTACCAGACAACATTTTAGTTTTAAGTTACTTTTCATTGTGAAATTTATTTATGAGCTTAACATAATCACAAGGAAACATACTTTATTGTTGTTTAGACTTTTATCTCATAATATATATCTTACAAACTAATTTTTTCTTCCCAAAAGACGATTATTTAGGATGACTTGTTCACATTAAGAGCGCTGTAATCTACTTATAGAGAATAAATTAATCCAAAAAAGAGAACTATATATTTCCCATGTCTTTAGACATAAAACAAAACCAAAATTGTTAGAACATGATCAGATAATCCACAAAAGAACAATCCATTATAAAAAGAAAATATATTCTTATTCTCCAAAATTTGTCCAACACAACCCAAAGTTCAACGAATTCCATTCGATAAACAATTTTCCATAAAATTCATCAATGTAATAAAAACTAATATTGAAACCCAAATCTCTGAAGGCTTTAATCATGTAGTCGTCCAAGATAAACAATTACGTTTATCTCCAATCATCATTTACTCTTAAAGTCTCATACGAAAAATGTAATTAACCTAATCACATATACTACATGATAGGTTAATAATTTCTACAGATAACCCAAAATCAACTTATTCTAGATTCATAAGAACATCTAACTAAAAACAATTTTTCAAACTAACCAGGTAATTCATGTAGTCCAGTGGTAGGCGATAAATACCAGTCGCACTTTGGTTGTGGGTTCGATTCCCGCAGCTTTGTCCGAATCGACGGGTTATCACATAGTCTGCATGTTGTCCTTTTTCCAAAACAATATAATTCATAAAAAATTCCCCAAAAAGAGATAAAATATTCAAAAATAACCATAACGTAATTTAACCTCATGTTTATCTCATGTCATTCATATTCCATCATAACATATAGTAACCCATAATTACCTCAAAAGTAATGATCATATAAACCCTAATTTTTACATTTACAATTATTACCTGAGCTACCACATCGATTTGGTTCTCTCGTACATGATGCATCAGAGAACTTACTAAGGTTAAAGTGGTAAATCATGACTCCTTGATAGTTAGTTTAGAATAACCACGCGATTCCTCATTGAATCCCCTATTTCGTCCAGTCTCTTAATCAAAGAACCACCATAGTTTCCTTCAAACCCATTGTCACTTTGGTGCCATCTAGATCCATCCATTTACTAAAACCAAAAATGTCAGTGTGAGTATATCAACAAAATCATCATGTACTAATGAGGAAGATAAACACTAAGATATACTTACTCATTCACTTTATCTAAAAACTATGACTCTTTCTAAAATACTAGCCATTATCGTAATGTCACGTATGCATAAAGAATACCCTAACCTATAAAGTTATCTAAACCGACCTATGATACCAACTATAAGTCCCCGTCCTTAAACATCACTTAATATTGAATTAAATGAATAATTCACATTGAGGGTCTTTTCAGGTTTAGTGTTTAAGAGAATTAGATCATAACTATTACATCTCAAATGATTACACAGTAGAAACTTATACAATGTTTCCTTTTGTTACAAAACATGAACTCTTAAAAAAAAGAGCCATGTCTAGTTCCATATTTAAGGCAGCATGACTTTTCCTTGATCCCATCCTTGATCGTATTTCACATTATATCCTGTGAAAAATCATTTCAAAAAAAACTTGGGATGAGCATAAAAATCTCAGTAAGGGATACACAATGAAGGAAAACTGTTTGTTTTTCAAAACAACAAGTAAACCATTAATACTTTATAAAAGTAATACTTTTCACCATTATGAAGTAGTAAATACTCTTCAATAAAAAAAATATCATTACTTACCCTTTTTTAACCAAAATATTACCATAAAACCCATATAAAGAACACATAACATACAAAGTTAGCTTGGGACATAAACATACTTAAATGGAATAACCATACGGTTTACTTCCGCACATATCACTTAATGGAATAGCAATACGACTGACTTCCATACCCAATGCATTGGAGGTTATAACATATCCAAACATCCTGGTATTCACGGCACCACCTGTCATTTGGTTTATCATGTAACCACTTGTCAAATTTCCAAGTACCATTAGAAAATCATAACACATAAAACAAATTTAATGGAAAGAAAACATTTCCACATTTCAATCACGATATATCACATAATTATATTGACATAAAAAATCCATTATCAAAACAATTTTAAATACCAAAATACATAAAACACTATATGGTATTTATTTCATTTTAAAAACATTATGGCTTGTTGAGGAAGCCAAAGACCAAATAATACTCGCAGCGGTGGAAAAGGTCGTTTTCACCGCTTACGTTAAGATAATCATTACTTTTTGTCATTTTGTAAAATGATTCATAGAAAAATATTTCTTCGAATGAAATGAAAATTCAAAGGTGTTTTATACAGCGTATAAAAGAAAGTTTTGTATTAAACAAAATATTCCTCAATGAGATGATATTGAGATGAAGTCTCTTACAAAGATGGTATCCTGAACTAAAGATAAATCAATTACATATTTTATGTGTGAAAAATATAAATACACTTAATATAAGTGGATATTATGTGTAAAAAAATCAGAGTCATTCACACATATTCATATCATGAAATATTCAAGTAGTACAAGTTTAACCCAATGGATTCAAATTGATTTAAGAAGTTCCCTTGCAAGAATTCGACAGCCTAATAAAGTCACTTTAAAATTCATAAATGAGTTGATGAGTGAGAAGTTGGTATCTAATCACATGGAAATTAAATTTACATCAATAAGGATATAGAAGAACATATCCAAACATAAGAAGATGTAAATTAAAATACATAACATAAAGAAGTCTTTTTAAAAAGAGGAGGGTGAAAGGTTCCCTTACCCACTTGGGTAACCTTCGAAACGTACACCCTATGAAAGAAGGAATATAAAAAATTGATATTACAAAAATATTGGAATAATATTCAGTAAAAACACCAATTAATGTAAATGGAGGAAAATGTGCCACAAATCTCACGGGAAAAACTGAGATGAAAAATCCTTTATGAAAACTCAGCAGCCTAACAGCACCACATAAAACATCCAAAAATGGATTTATGAGATCAAATAGGGTCTCTCATAATATGAACATAAAATGTAAATAATCAGGAATATAAAATAATATCCCCAAACATAATAAATATTCGGTTAAATGAAGTGACATAAAAGAGAGTACTTAAAATGAAAGAGAGATGTAGGATCCCTTACCTCAATGTCTGACATGTCTTGTTCGTTTCTTTTTATTCCTGAATAATAAACTTTGGTCAATTTATAATTTCATAAAGACATCAATAAAATATTATTATTCAGTTAATATCACATATTATAATTTTATAATAATTGCTAAATAATGTGTGTTAATATCAGACGTTCTCGTCGATGTTCGGTACATGAGTCAAAAATGAATTTGTTTGAAAAGAATTGCCCATGTAGTAGTAATTAACCCATATCCAGAATAGTATTAATGATTTAAAAATCATATATTTATAGTATATATTCATTTTATACTATTCCATAACATTCGGATATAAGAAAATGAAATACATAGTTCATGGAGACGGTAGACCGTACGTACGCATGAACGCTACTTTCGTTTATTTGTCACATTAATGGAATTAAAACTAAATGAGAGATTTATATATTATTATTCTAGAACAATATATATGTTATATAGGTCACATATGTTCATTAATTTCATTATTTATACATTCCATGTATTGCATGAACGAGTCACATCACTTGAGGGGGAGGTAGTCCACACTTTCTCGTATGAAATTATCGCATTTGCACAACATGAAATGCATAAAGTTATGTTATAAATAAAAAATACAGAAGCATATAGAAAACATAAATACAAAATATATCATATACAAAATACAGTTTCATCATAATGGCCACCATGAAAGGTGTTAAGAGAATATTGAACAATCATCGTTTCATGAGGCTGTAATTCGCCATCCACAGAAACAGAATGTTCTTTAACCATTAGACAGAGGTGTGTGTAAGTGTAGCTCGAATAATTCTCATAATAACATACTAGTATATTTAAGATACATGTGTTGTTACAAAATGAAGGAATTAAAATAGTTTATGGGGTTTGAGAAGAAAATTAAAACAAATTAACATAAGAGAAGACATTACCTTTAAATCGGGTAATTCCCCGTGGTTTGAACCAAAAGGGTTTCTTGAAGAGCTCTACACCTAAAGTAAGGCTTCTATAATGATTATAGGGATTTATAGAGATAAAATTAGAAGATTTTGGTCTAGAAAAATTCTTGAGCGGTGTGGTTAAGGAGGTATAGGTGGGGGCCTTTTATAAGAGGGAGGATGAGCACTCTTAGAACGTCTTGAAAAGTTACTTTATTATAAAATGATATTCGGATATCAAAGGACCCACAATTATATATTTCCAAGATAAGGTTATAAGAGTTCGAAATACACCCATTAAATAGGTTTTTGACAACTGTATGTCCAAGATTTTACATTATCTTTTCATTTTATTTAAATCCATAATTAATGAGGTAATCGCTGCATCATCATGGTGTCATAAATAATTTAATTTATTTAATGTCTAAAAATTATACAAAAAAATATCATTATGTATGAAATCCATATAAAATTCTAATGAATATTTATAGTCAAACATATGAATTCTATAACCCCCTGTAAAAATTGTTTTAGTAAAACAATACATTTTTGTGACAATTTTATTTTACTTTAAACAAAAATTTATTAATCTCATTTTCCTACCAAAGTGGCTCCATGGGGTCCCCAAGTTTACCCATGTATTGTCTTGGTTTGAAATTACTCATCCAATAAGGGGATGACATGTTTCATGGTCATATCATATTATTATAGAATTATCTTTACCTTAAATTACACTAATTACCATTAATCACGATTAATAAAACATAAAAGTTACTATTCAACAAAAAATTATTTTAATACCATTGATCAATATTTTACTACCTAATGAAAACCATGTATGTAGGATTTTTTAAATTCAATTCACAGAAGTGGTAATGAGGTAATCGCTGCATCATCATTGTGTCATAAATAATTTACTTAATTTAATGTATAAAAATTAAAAAAAAATCATGATGTAGGAAATATTTTTATATTTCTAATGAATATTTATAGTAAAAAATATAACTTGTATAACCCCCCTGTAATTTTTTTTAGTAAAACAATACAAGTTTGTGAAATTTTTATTTTAACTTTAAACAAAAACTTATTAATGTCATTTTCCAACCAAATTGGCTCCATGGGGTCCCCAAGATGACCCATAGATTTTCTTGGTTGGCCATGACTCATCCAATAAAGGGAGGAATTGTGTCAATGTCATTTCATATTATTATAGCATTATCTTTAACTTAAATTACACTAATTATCTTTATTCACGATTAATAAAACATAAAAGATACAATTCACCAAAAAAATTATTTTAATCCAATTTAACCACATTATACTACCTAATGAAAAACATGTATGTTAGATTTTTGAAATTCAATTCACCGAAGTGGTAAAGTTTCATTAAAACGAAAAATCAGTTTTTCAACTACCACTTAGTGGTTTCACTATTCATCAAAAATTGAAGTTTTCCAGAAAAATACCAAATATTCACCCAAAGATATATTTGATATTTGGAATTCAAAAATGATGTCTATTTTAAAAACTTCAAAACATATATGTTTAATTAATTAATTTAATAATTACTTCCCACTGTCAAAACAAATAGCGTATTTTTAAGAAATAATATCTATTAAAAGATTGAAACCAGTTTAAGTCCAATTTCAATGTGAAATTAATTTCAATGACCACCATTGGATTAAATGGTAAAAATATATTCTCATTTTACATTAAAACTAATTAAAAATATGATCTAATCATATAAATAAATTAGATTAAAAAGTGGTTTTGAATTAAAATTCAACATTTTTCACTTATTCATTAAAAATGTACTTTATCAGAAAAAAATAACAAAAACATACACAAAGTATATTTTTATATCCCGATTCTAAAGAAGGATTTTATTTGGTCCAATATAACATATAAAATTGTGAAAAGTGTATTTAAAAAGTGTTCACCATCAAAAGGCGGTTAATCGACATTTTAAAGAATATTAGAATATTTACGGTTAAAATTGGATTCATTCTCATTTTAAGCCTCTATTATTTATTGGATAAAAGTAAAAATATTTTATAGACATATATATTCATTTTGTAGTTAGTTCTTTTCATTCTCACCCTTACAATAGCTAGGCATTAACTACCATTTAAAATAATAGTATTTTATTATTAGAGCGCAATGTAAGATTTGCAAGAAACTTATTATTGTGTATTGGGTATCCCATAGAGCATATCATTCCCTTTAACATAATATTAACATTTTATTCACAAATATGGATAAATATAAAAAATGTCATATTCCTTATTTACCTGGGGTGTTACATCCTTTCCCCCTTTTGGTAATTGCGTCCTCGTAATTTTAAAATTGGGCTCGGAAACATCATTGAATGTCCCATATCAGATTAAGAGTCGGTAAGACTATCACTTTAAAATAAAGAAAAAGAAGTACAAAGGTCACATGAGATTACCCATACTAGGATTCCATGTATGAAAACATGGACATGGAAGAGAAAATAAATGGCCATGTTCTGATGGAGAGTGATAGAAAACATGATTAGGAGAAAGTTAACCACCATAAAATCACAAACTTGTGATGGGTTAAAATGTATTTGATTCCCCTGTAGGAAAGGTTAACAGACACCATTTTAGTTTTAAGTTACTTTTCATTGAGGAATTTATTTATGAGATTAACTAAATCACAAGGAATCTTACTTTATTATTGTTTATACGTTCATCTTGTACTAGATTTCTTACACAAACTCATTTTTTCCTCCCAAAAGATGAGTTTTTAGGATGACTTTTTCACATTAAGAGCTCTATAATATTATTTTAGAGAATAAACTAATACACAAAAGAGAACTATATATTTCCCATGTATTTAGAACTAAACCAAAACAAAAATTGTTAGAACAAGATCAGATAATCCACAAAAGGATAATCCTTTATAAAAAGAAAATCTATTCTTAATATCGAAAATTTGTCCAACACAACCCAAAGTTCAACGAAGACCATTGTATAAACAATTTGTCCATAATATTATTCAAAGTAATCAAAACCAAGAATGAAACCCAAATATCTGAAAGAATTAATCATGAAGTCTTCCATGATAATCCATAACAATTATCTCCAATCACCAGTTACTCTTAAAGTCTCATACTGAAAAGTAATTAACCTAATCACATATCCAACATGATAGGTTAATAATTTCTATATATAACCCAAAATCAACTTATTCTAGATTCATAATATCATCTAACTAAAAATAAATAGTCAAACTTACCAGGAAATTCAAGTAGTCTAGTGGTAGGTGATAAATACGAGTCGCACTATAGTTGTGGATTCGATTCCCGCAACATTGTTCGAAGCAACGGGTTGTCATACAGTCTGTGTGTTGTCTTTTTTCCAAAACTATATAATTCTTAAAATATTCCCCAAAAAGATATAAAATCTTCAAAAATAAACATAACATAATATAACCTCATGTTTATCTTTTGTAATTTATATTCCATCATAACATATATTAACCCATAATTACCTCAAAAGTAAGGATCATATAAACCCTAATTTTTACCTTTATAATTATTACCTGAGCTTCCACATCGAGTTGGTTCTCTTGTACATGATGCATCAGAGAACTTACAAAGGCTCAAGTGGTAAATCATGACTCCTTTATAGTTGGTTTAGAATAAACATGATATTCCCCATTGGATCCCCCATTTCATCCAGTCTCTTAATCAAAGAACCACCACAGTTTCCTTCAAACCCATTCTCACTTTGGTGCCTTCTAGATCCATCCATTTTATAAAAACAAAAATGTCAGTGTGAGTATATAAACAAAATAATCATGTACTAATTAGGAAGATAAACACTAATATATACTTACTCATTCACTTTATCTACAAACTGTGACTCTTTCTGAAATCCTATCCATTATGGTAATGTCAGCTATGCTTAAAAAATACCCTAACCTCTGATTTTATTTAAACCTACCTTTGATACCAACTATAAGTCCCCGGCCTTAAACCTCACTTAATATTGAATTAAATGAATAATTCACATTGAGGATCTTTTCAGGTTTAGTGTTTTAGAGAATTAGATCATAACTATTACATCTCAAAATATTACATAGTAGAAACTTTTACAAAGATTAATTTTTTACAAAACATGAACTCTTAAAAAAAGATCCATGTCTAGTTCCTTGTTTAAGACAACATGAATTTTCCTTGATCCCATCCTTGACTATATTTCACATTATGTCCTGTGAAAAAACATTTCAAAATAAAACTTGGGATGAGAATAAAAAGATCAGTAAGGGTTACATAAAGAAGGAAAACTGTTAGCTTTTCAAAACAACAAGTAAACCATGAATAAATTATAAAAGTAATAATTTTCACATTTATAAAGTAGTAAATACTCTTCAATGAATAAAGGATCATTACTTACCCTTTTGTAACCAAAATATTACCATAAAACTCATATAAAGAACACATAATATATAATGTTAACTTGGGACATAAACATATTTAAATGGAATAACCATACGGTTGACTTCCATACATATCACTTAAGGGAATAGCCATACGGCCGACTTCCATACCCAATGAATTGGAGGTTATAACATAACCACATTTCCCGGTATTCACGACACCACCCTTCATTTGGTTTATCATGTAACCACCTATCAAATGTCCAAGTACCATTATAAAATCATAACACATAAAACAATTATAAAGGAAAGAAAACATTTCAACATTTTAATCACAGTATATCACTTAAATATATTGACATAAAAAATAAATTATCAAAACTATTTTTAATACCAAAATACATAAAAGATTATATGGTATTTATTTCATTTTAGAAACATTACATCTTGTTGAGGAAGGTAATGACCAAATAATACTCACGACGGTGGAAAAGGTCGTTGTCACCGCGTACGTTAACATAAACATTCGTTTTTGTCGTTTAGTAAAAAATTCATAGAAAAATATTCCCTTTGAATGAAATGAAAATTCAAAGGTATTTTATACAGCGTATAAAAGAAATTCTTGTATTAGAACAAAATATTCCTCAATGAAAGGAGATTGAGGCGAAGTCCCTTATAAATATGGTGTCCTTAAGTTAAGGATAGATCAATTAAATAATTTATGTGTGACAAATATAAATACACCAATATATGTGGATATTAATTGTAAAACAGTTAGATTCATTCACACATATTCATATCATGACATATTCAAGTAGTACAAGTGTAACCCAAAGGATTTAAATTGAGTTAAGAAGTTCCCTTACAATAATTCGACAGCCTAACGGCGTCACATTAAAATTCATAAATGAGTTGAGGAGAGATAAAATGGTATCTCATCACTTGGACATGAAATTTTCATCAATAACGATATATAAGAACATATCCCAACATAAGATGATGTAAATTAAAATACATAACATAAAGAATTCTTTTTAGAAAGTGGAGGGTGAAAGGTTCCCTTACCGACTTGGGTAACTTTCGAAACGTACATCCTGTGAAAGAAGGACTATAAAAAATTGATGTAAAAACTCATAAAAGAATTTATATTACACAAATAGTAGAATAATGGGTAGTAAAAACTCCACTGAAAGGAAATGGGGGAAAATGTGGCATAAATCTCATGGGAATAAAACTCAGATGAAAAATCCCTTAAGAAAACTAAGCTGCCTAATGGCGCCACATAAAACTTCCAAAAATCGATTTATGAGATCAAATAGGGTCTCTCGTAATATTAAAATAAAAATTACAGAGTGAGGAATATAAAATAACATCCTCAATCATAAGAAACATGAGCTTAAATGAAATGGCATAAAAGGGAGTACTTAAAAAGAAAGAGAGAGGTAGGATCCCTTACCTCAAGTCTCACATGTCCTATTCGTTTCATTATATTTCTGAATAATAAACATTGGTCAATTTATAATTTCTTAAGGACATCATTTAATTATTATTATTCAGTTCATATAATATATTATATTGTTATAATAATTGGTTAATACTGTGAGTTCATATCAGACATTTTTGTCGATGTTCGGTACATGAGTCAAAAATGAACTTGTTCGAAAAGAATTGTCCATGTACTTATTATTAACCCATCTCCAGAATAGTATTAATGATTTAAATATCATATATATACATTATATATTTATTTTATACTATTCCATAACATTCGAAGATAAGAAAATGAAATGCACCGTTCATGGAGACGGTAGGCCGTACGTATGCATGAACGCTACTTTCATTTCTTTGTCACATTAATGGAATTAAAACTAAATGATAGATATATATACTATAATTACATTATAATATATATGTTATATAGATCACATATGTTCATTAATTTCATTCTTTATACATTCCATGTATTGCATGAAGTGGTCACATCACTTGAGGGGCGGTAGTCAACACATTCTTGTATGAAATTAACGCATTTGCACAACATGAAAAGCATAAAGGTATGTTTTAAATATAAAATAAAGAATAATATAGAAAACATAAATACCATATATATCATATATATAATACAGTGACATCATAATGGCCACCATGAAAGGTGTTAAGAGAATATTGAACAATCATCGTTTCGTGAGGCAGTAATTCACCATCCACGGAAACAGTATGTTCTTTAACCATTAGACAGAGGTGTGTGTATTTGTCTCTCGAATATTTCTCATAATCCAATACTAGTATATTTAGGATAAATTTGGTGTTACAAAATAGTGGAATAAAAATAGTTTAGGGGGTTGGAGAAGCAAAATATAACAAATGAACATAAGAGAAGACATTACCTTTAAATCAAGAAACCCCTTTGGTTTGAACCAAAAGAGATTATTGAAGAGATTTATGACTAAAAAACACTTCTAGGGTGAGTAGAGTGATGTGGAGAGATAAAATGAGCTGATTTTGGTCTAGCCAAAGGCTTGAGAGGTGTGGGTAATGAGGTATATGTGGGGGCCTTTTATAAGAGGGAGGAGGGGCACGCTTGGAAACTCTTGAAAAGTTAATTTACTATAAAATGATTTTCTGAAATCAAAGGTCCCACAATTATATATTTTTCTAGGATAAGGTTATAAGGGTTATAAATACACCCATTAAATAGGTTTTTTACATGTTTAGGTCCATGATTTTACATTATCTCTTCATTTTATTTAAATCGTTAATTAATGAGGTAATCACTGCATCATCATGGTGTCACAAATAATTTAAATTATTTAATGTATAAAAATTATAAAAAATATATCATGATGTAGGAAATATTTTTAACTTTCTAATGAATATTTATAGTCAAACATATGACTTCTATATCCCCCTGTAAAAATTTCTTTAATAAAACAATACATGTTTGTGACATTTTTATTTTAACCTTAAAAAAGATTTAGTAATGTCATTTTCCTACCAAAGTGGATCCATGGGGTCCCCAATTTGACCCATGGATTGTCTTGGTCGGACATGACTCATCCAATAAGGGGAGTACATGTTTCACGGTTTTTTTATATTATTATATCTTTATCATTTCCTTAAATTACACTAATTACCTTTAATCAGGATTAATAAAACTTAAAATTTACTATTCAACAAAAATTATTTTATTCCCATTGAACCACATTTTACTACATAATGACAACCATGTATGTCGGATTTTTGAAATTCAATTCACAGAAGTGGTATTGTATCATTTAAATGAAAAATCTGTTTTTTAACTACCACTTAGTGGTTTCACTATTCATCAAAAATTGAAGTTTTTCATAAAAATACCAAAAATTCACCCTAAAATATATTTGATATTCCGAATTAAAAAATGATTTAGACTTTACAAAATTAAAAACATATAAGTTTCATTAATTAATTTAATAATAATTTCCCACTGTCAAAACAAATAGCGTGTTTTTAAGAAACAATATCTATTAAAATATTGACACTAGTTTAAGTACAATTTCAAAGTTAAATTAATTCCAATGACCACCATTGGATGAAATGGTAAAAATATTTTGTAATTTAACATTACAAAAATTTCAAAATATGATCTAATCAGATAAATAAATTAGATTAAAAATAGGTTTTGAATTAAAATACAACATTTTTCACTTATTCATTAAAAATTGACTTTATCAAAAAAAATAACAAAAACCTACACAAAGTAAATTTTGAATTCCCGATTCTAAAGAAGGATTTAATTTGGTCCAATATAGCATATAAAATTTTCATCGTGTATATTTAAAAGGGTTCTCCATTAAAAGGCGGTTAATCGACCATTTAAAAAATATTAGAATATTTATGCTTAAAAGTGGATTCATTCAAATTTTAAGCCTCTAACATTTATTGGATAAAAGTAATAATATTTGACAAACATATATAATAATTTTGTATTTAGTTATGTCCATTCCCGCCATTACAATGGCTAGGCGTTAACTACCATTTAAAATATTATTATTTTATTATTAGAGTGCAACGTAAGATTTCCATGAAACTCGTTGTTGCTTAATGGGTACGCCATCGAGCATAGAGTTCCATTTAAATTAATATTAACATTTTATTCAAAAATATGGATAAATATAAAAATGTAATATTATTTATTTACCTGGGGTGATACATCATTCCCCCCTTTTTGAAATTACATCCTCGCAATTTTAAAATTGGGCTTGGAAACTTCATTGAAAGTCCCACATCGGAACAAGAGTCGGTAAAACTATCACTTTAAAATAATGAAATCGAAGTAAAAAGGTCACACATGTTAACCCATAATAGGATTCCATGTATAAAAACATGGAAATTGAAGAGAAAAGAAAGGGTCATGTTCTGATGGAGAGTGATAGAAAACATGATTAGGAGAAATTTAACCACTATAACATCATAAACATGTGATGGGTTAAACAGTATTTGATTCCCCTGTAGGAAAGGTTAACCGACAACATTTTAGTTTTAAGTTACTTTTCATTGAGTAATTTATTTACGATCTTAACTAAATCACAAGGAAACATACTTTCTTGTTGTTTATACATTCATCTCTTAATAGATTTCTAACACAAACAGATTTTTTCCTCCCAACAGACAAGTATTTAGGATGACTTGTTCACATTAAGAGTGCTATAATAAACTTATAAATAATCATATAATCCAAAAAAGGGAACTATATTTTTCCCATGTATTTAGACCTTAACCAAAACTAAAATTGTAAGAAAAATACTTGATAATCCACAAAAGGATAATCCTTTATAAAAATAAAATCTATTCTTAATATCCAAAATTTTTCCAACACAACCCAAAGTTCAATGAAGACCATTAGATAAACAATTTGTCCATTAAATTCTTCAAAGTAATCATAAATAAGATTGAAACCCAAATCTCTGAAGGATTTAATCACATAGTCTTCCAAGATAAACCTTATAATTTATCTCCAATCATCAATTACTCTTAAAGTCTCATACTGAAAATTAATTAACCTAATCATATATCTTCCATGTTAGGTTAATAATTTCAATAGATAACCCAAAATCAACTTATTTTAGATTCATAAGATCATGTAACTAAAAATAATTAGTCAAACTAACCAAGGACTTCACGTAGTCTACTGTTAGGCGATAAATACCAGTCGCACTATGGTTGTGGGTTCGATTCCTACAGATTTGTCTGAAGCGACGGGTTGTCACACAGTCTGCGTGTTTTCCTTTTTCCAAAACAATATGATTCTTAAAACATTCCCCAAAAAGAGATAAAATCTTCAAAAATAACCATATCATAATTTAGCCTCATTTTTATCTAATTTTATTCACATTCCATCATAACATATAGTAACCCATAATTACCTTAAAAGTAAGGACCATATAAACCCTAATTTTTACCTTTATAATTATTACATGAGCTTCCACATCGAGTTGGTTCTATCTTACATGATGCATCATAGAACATACCCAGGTTCAAGTGGTTAATCATGACTACTTGATAGTTTGTATTGAATAACCACAAGATTCCTCAATGAATCCTCCATTTCCTCTAGTCTCTTAATCAGAGAACCACCACAGTTTCCTTCAAACCCATTGTCACTTTGGTTCCTGCTAGATCCATCCATTTACTAAAACCAAAAATGTCAGTGTGAGTATATCAAAAAAATCATCATGTTCTAATGAGGAAGATAAAAACTAAGATATACTTACTCATTTACATTATCTAAAAACTATGAATCTTTCTGAAATCCTAGCAATTATGGTAATGTCACTTATTCTTAAAGAATACCCTAACCTCTAAAGTCTTCTAAACCGACCAATTATACCAACTATAAGGCCCCTTCCGTAAAACTCACTTAATATTTAATTATACGAATAATTCATAATGAGATCTTTTCAGTTTTAGTGTTTTCGAGAATTATATCATAAATATTACATCTCAAAAGATTACACAGTAGAAACTTCTACAAAGTTTCTTTTTTTTACAAAACATGAACACTTAAAAAAAGGGTCATGTCTAGTTCCATATTTAAGACAACATGACTTTTACTTGATCCCATCCAAGACCCTATTCCACATTATGTCCTATGAAAAACATTTCAATGATAAACTTGGGATGAGCATAAAAATCTCAGTAAGGGATACACAAATAAGGAAAACTATTAGTGTTTCAAAACATCAAGTAAACCATTATTAATTTATAAATGTAATAATTTTCACCTTTATGAAGCAGTAAATACTATTCACTAAATAAAAGAACATTACATACCGTTTTTTTAAACAAATGATTACCATAAAACCCATATAAAGAACACATAACATATAATGGTATCGTGGGACATAAACATACTTAAATAGAATAACCATACGGTCGACTTCAAGACCTATCACTTAATGGAATATCCATAAGACCAACTTCCATACCCAATGAATTGGAGGTTATAAATTAACCACCCATCCTGGTATTCATGGGACCAACCGTCATTTGATTTATCATGTAACCACCTGTCAAATGTCCAAGTAACATTATAAAATAATAACATATAAATAAATTATAATGTAATGATAACATTTCCACATTTCAATCACAATATATCACATAAATATATTGACATAACAAATCCATTATCAAAACCATTTTCAATACCAAAATACATAAAATATTATATGGTATTTATTTCATTTTAAAAACATTACGACTTGTTTAGGAATCCAAATACCAAATAAAACTCGTGGCAGCAGAAAAGGTCGTTGTCACCACGTACATTAAAATAAACATTATTTTTTGTAGTTTAGTAAAATGATTTGTATAAAAAGATTCCCTTTTAATGAAATGAAATGTAAAAGGTGTTTTATATAGAGTATAAAAGAAAGTCTTCTATTAGAACAAAATATGCCTCAACGAAAGGAGATTGAGACGAAGTCCCTTACAAAGACGGTATCCTTAGATTAAGGATAAATCAATTACATAATTTATGAGTGAAAAATATAAATACACCAAATATAAGTGGATATTAAGTGTAAAAAATCAAATTCATTCACACATATTCATAGCATGACATATTCTTGTAGTACATGTTTAACCCAAAGGATTCAAATTGCGTTAAGAAGTTCCCTTGCAAGAATTTGACATCCTAACAGCGTCACTTTAAAATTCATAAATGATTTGACGAAAGAAAAAATGGTATCTCATCACTTAGACAAGAAATTTACATCAATAAGGATATATAAGAACATATCCCAATATAAGAAGATGTAAATTAAAATACATAACATAAAGAAGTCTTTTAAAAAAGTGGAGGGTGAAATATTCTCTTACCGACTTGGGTAACATTCGAAACGTACACACCGTGAAATAAGGACAATAAAACATTGATGTAAAAACAAATAAATGAATGTATATTACACAAATAGTAGAATAATGGGCAGTAAAAACACCACTGAAAGGAAATGGGGGAAAATGTGGCATAAATCTCATGGGAATAAAACTGAAATGAAGAATCCCTTACGCAAAATCAGTAGCCTAATGGCGCCACATAAAACGTCCAAAAATGGATTTATGAGATCAAATAGGGTCTCTCATAATATGAACATAAAAATTACATAATTAGTATTATAAAATAACATCCCCAAACATAATAAATATGAGCTTAAAATAAATTACATAAAAGGGAGTACTTAAAAAGAAAGAGAGAGGTTGGATCCCTTACCTCAAGTCTGACATGTTTTGTTCGTTTCATTATATTCCTGAATAATAAACATTTATCAATTTATAATTTCTTAAGGAACTCCTTTAGATATTATTATTCCTTTCATATCACATATTATATTGTTATAATAATTGGTTAATAATGTGAGTTCATATCAGACGTTTTTGTCGATGTTCGGTACATGAGTCAAAAATGAACTTGTTTGAAACGAATTTCCCATGTAGTTATAATTAACCCATATCCAGAATAGTATTAATGATTTAAATATCATATATATACAGTATATATTCATTTTATACTATTCCATAACATTTGGAGATAATAAAATGAAATGCATCGTTCATGGAGACGGTTGGTTGTACGTACGCATGTACACTACTTTCATTTCCTTGTCACATTAATGGAATTAAAACTAAATTAGAGATATATATATTATAATTACAGTATAATATATATGTTATATAGGTCACATATGTACATTAATTTCATTCTTTATACATTCCATGTATTTCATGAATGAGTCACATGACTTGAGGGGGCGGTAGTCCTCACTTTCTCATATTAAATTATCTCATTTGCACAGCATGAAAAGCATAAAGGTATGTTTTAAATATAAAATACAGAAGCATATATAAAACATAAATACCATATATATCATATATAAAATACAGTTACATCATAATGGCCACCATGAAAGGTGTTAAGAGAAGATTGAACAATCATCGTTTCGTGAGGCAGTAATTCGCCATCCACAGAAACAGTATGTTCTTTAACCATTAGACGGATGTGTGTGTAAGTGTAGCTAGAATAATTATCATAACCACATCCTAGTATATTTTATATATGTGTGTTGTTATAAAATGAAGGAATAAAAATAGTTTATGGGGCTGGAGAAGCAAACTAATACAAATTAACATAAGTGAATACATTACCTTTAAATCGGGTAACTCCCCTTGGTTTGAACCAAAACGTTTTCTTGAAGAGCTTTATGCCTAAAGTAAGCCATCTAAGATGAGTAGAGGGATGTGGAGAGATAAAATGAGCATATTTTGGTCTATCCAAAGGCTTGAGAGGTGTGGGTAAGGAGGTATAAGTGGGGGCCTTTTATAACAGGGAGGAGGGGCACTCTTGGAAAGTCTTGAAAAGTTACGTCATTATAAAATTATTTTTAGATATCAAAGGTCCCACAATTATATATTTCTAGGATACGGTGAAAAAGGTTTTAAATCCACCCATTCAATACGTTTTTGACAAGTGTATGTCCAATATTTTACATTATCTTTTCATTTAATTTAAATCGTTAATTAAGGAGGTAATCGCTACATCATCATAGTGTCATAAATAATTTAATTTATTTAATGTTTAAAAATTATAAAAAATTTATCATGATGTGTGAAATCTTTTTAAATTTCTAATGAATATTTATAGTCAAACATATGACTTTTATAACACCCTGTAATTTTTTTTAGTAAAACAATACATGTCTATGACATTTTTATTTTAACTTTAAAAAAAAGTTATAAAAGTCATTTTCCTGCCAAAGAGGCTCTATGGGGTCCCCGAGAAGACCCATGGATTGTCCTGGTCAGCCAAGACTCATCCAATAATGGAAGGACATGTTTCAAGGTCATTTAATATTATTATAGCGTTATCATTACCATAAATTACAGAAATTACCTTTAATCACGATTAATAAAACTTAAAAGTTACTATTCACAAAAACATTATTTTAATCCCATTGAACAACATTTTACTACCTAATGAAAACCATTTATTTCGGAATTTATAAATTCAATTAATAGAAGTGGTAATTATTCATTTAAATGAAAATTTAGTTTTTTAACTACCACTTAGTTGTTTCACTATTCAACAAAAATTGAAGTTTTTCAGAAAAATATCAAAAATTCACCCTAATATATATTTGATATTCCGAATTCAAAAATTATTTCTATTTTAAAAAATTCAAAACATATAAGTTTCATTAATTAATTTTATAATTATTTCCCACTGTCAAAACAAATAGCGTGTTTTTAAGAAACAATATCTATTAAAATATTGAGACTAGTATAACTCCAATTTCAAAGTGAAATTAATTATAATGACCAATATTGGATTAAATGGTAAAAATATATTCTAATTTCACATTAAAAACACTTCAAAATATGATTTTATCCTATAAATAAATTTGATTAAAAAATGTTTTTGAATTAAAATACAACATTTTTCACTTATTCATTAAAAATGGACATTATCAAAACAAAAACAAAAACCTACACAAAGTAAATTTTAATATCATGATACTAAATAAGGATTTTATTTGGTCCAATATGATAAATAAAATTGTAAAAAAGTATATTTAAAAAGGGTTCGCCATCAAAAGGTGGTTAATCGACCTTTTAATGAATATTAGAATACTTACGCTTAAAATTGGATTTATTCACATTTTAGGCCTCTAACATTGTTTGGATAAAAGTAAAAATATTTTATAAACATATATATTCACTTGGGAGTTAGTTCTATTCATTCCTGCGATTACAATGGCTAGGCATTAACTACCATTTAAAATAATATTATTTTATTATTAGAGTGCAACATAAGACTTCCAAGAAACTCATTGTTGCGTATTGGGTACGCCATCGAGCATAGCGTTCCATTTACATTAATATTAAAATTTTATTCACAAATATTGATAAATATAAAAATGTAATATTATTTATTTAGTTGGGGTGTTACACCCTTCCCCCTTTTGGGAATTGCATCCTCACAATTTTAAAATTGGGCTTGGAAACTTATTTGAAAGTCCCACATAGGAACATGAGTCAGTAAAACTATCACTTTAAAATAACGAAAGAGAAGTACAAAGGTCACACGAGTTAACCCAAACTCTGATTACATGTATGAAAGCACCGACATGGAAGATAAAACAAAAGTTCATCTTCTGATGGAGAGTGATATAAATCATGATTAGGAGAAATTTAACCACCATAAAATCATAAACATCTGATGGGTTAAACAGTATTTGATTCCCCTATAGGAAAGGTTAACAAAAAACATTTTAGTTTTAAGTTACTTTTCATTGAGGAATTTATTTATGAGCATAACTATATCACAAGGAAACATACTTTCTTGTCGTTTATAATTTTATCTCTTACTAGATTTCTTACAGAAACTAATTTTTTCCTCCCAAAAGACGAGTATATAGGATGACTTGTTCACATTAAGAGTGCTATAATCAACTTCTAGAGAATCAACTAATCCAAAAAAGAGAAAAATATATTTCCCATGTCTTCAGACCTTAAACAAAAACTGAAAATGTTAGAAGAAGACATGATAATCCAGAAAAGGATAATCCTTTATAAAAAGAAAATCTATTCTTCATCTCCAAAATTTGTCCAACATAACCCAAAGTTCAATAAAGACCATTTGATAAAAAATTTGTCCATAAAATTAATCAAAGTAATCAAAAATAAGATTGAAACCTAAATATCTAAAGGATTTAATCACATAGTCTTCCAAGATAAACCTTAAGATTTATCTCCAATCATTAGTTACTTTTAAAGTCTCATACTGAAATGTAATTAACCTAATCACATATCTTCCATGATAGGTTAATAATTTCTATAGATAAACCAAAATTAACATATTCTAGATTCATAAGAACATCTAACAAAAAATTATTAGTCAAACTAACCAGGGACTTCACGTAGTCCAGTGGTAGGAGATAAATACTAGTCTCACTATTATTGTGGGTTCGATTCCCACAGCTTTGTCCGATGCGACGGGTTGTCACATAGTCTGCATGTTGTCCTTTTTCCAAAACAATATAATTCTTAAAACATTCCCCAAAAAGAGATAAAATCTTTATAAATAACCATAACATAATTTAACCTCATGTTTATCTCATGTCGTTCATATTACATCATAACATATATTAACCCTTAATTACCTCAAAAGTAAGGATCATATAAACCCTAATGGTTATCTTTATAATTATTACTTGAGCTTCCACATTGAGTTGGTTCTCTCGTACATGATGAATCAGAGAACTCACAATGGTTCAAGTGGTTATTCGTGACTCCTTGATAGTTGGTTTGTAATAACCACGAGATTCCTCATTTAATCCCCCATTTCATCCAGTATTTTAATCAGAGAACCACCACAGTTTCCTTCAAAACCATTGTCACATTGGTTCCTGATAGATCCATCCATTTACTAAAACCAAAAATGTCAGTGTGAGTATATCAACAAAATCATCATGTACTAATGAGGAAGATAAACACTAAGATAAACTTACTCATTCACTTTATCTAAAAACTATGACTCTTTCTGAAATCCTAGTCATTATGTTAATGTCACTTATGCTTAAAGAATACCCTAACCACTAAAGTTATCTAAATAGACCTATGATATCAGCTATAAGGCCCCAACCATAAACCTCCCTTAAAATTGAATTAAATGAATAATTAAAAATGAGGATATTTTCAGGTTTATAGTTTTAGAGAATTAGATCAAAAATATTACATCTCAAAAGATTACACAGTAGACTCTTCTATAAAGTTTCCCTTTTTTACAAAACATGAACTCTTAAAAAAAGAATCATATCTAGTTCCTTGTTTAAGAAAGCATGAATTTTCCTTCATCCCATCCTTGACCGTATTCCACATTATGTCCTGTGAAAAACATTTCAAAAAAAACTTGGGATGAGCATAAAAATCTCATTAAAGGATACACAATAAAGGAAAACTATTAGTTTTTCCAAACAACATGTAAACCATGAATACTTTATCAAAGTAATACTTTTCATCTTTATGAAGTAGTAAATACTCTTAAGTGAATAAAATATCATTACTTACCCTTTTGTAACCAAATTATTACCATAAAACCCATATAAAGAACACATAACATATAACGGTAACTTGGGAAATAAACATAGTTAAATAGAATAACCATATGGTCGACTTCAACACATATCACTTAATGGAATAGCCATATGGCCGACTTCCATACCCAATGCATTGGAGGTTATATTGTAACCACCCGTCCTGGTATTCACGGCACCACTCATCATTTGGTTTATCACGTAACCTCCCATAAAATGTCCAAGTACAATTATAAAATCATAACACATAAAACAATTATTAATGAAAGAAAACATTTCCACATTTCAATCAAAATATATCACTTAAATATATTGACATTTCAAATCCATTATCAAAACCATTTTCAATACAAAAATACATAAATGATTATATGGTATTTATTTCATTTTAAAAACATTACGGCTTGTTGAGGAATCTAATGACCAAATAATACTCGCGATGGATGAAAAGGTCGTTGTCACCACGTATGTTAAAATAAACATTCCTTTTTTCATTTAGTAAAAATATTTGTAGAAAAAGGTTACCTTTGAATGAAATGAAAAGTCAAAGGTGTTCTATACAGCTTATAAAATAATGTTTTGTATTAGAAAAAAATATTCCTCAATGAATGGTGATTGAGATGATGTCCCTTACAAAGACGGTATCCTTAGATTAGGGATAAAAATCAATTACATAATTTATGTGTGACAAATATAAATACACAAAATATAAGTTGACATTAAGTGTAAAACAATCAAAGTCATTCAAACATATTCATAGCATGACATATTCAATTAGTACAAGTTTAACCCAAAGGATTGAAATTGAGTTAAAAAGATCTCTTGTAAAAATATGACAGCCTAACGGCGTCACTTTAAAATTCAAAAATGATTTTATGAGAGAGAATATGGTATCTCATCACTTGGACATGAAATTTACATCAATAAGGATATATAATAACATATCCCAACATAATAATATGTAAATTAAAAGACATAACATAAAGATGTCTTTTTAAAAAGAGGAGGGTGAAAGGTTCCCTTACCGACTTGGGTAACTTTTGAAAAGTACACCCAGTAAAAGAAGGACTATAAAACATTGATGTAAATACTCATTAATGAAATTATATTACACAAAGAGTAGAATAATGGAAATTACATACACTACTCAAAGGAAATGGTGGAAAATGTGGCATAAATCTTACGGGAATAAAACTGAGATGAAAAACCCCTTATGAAAACTCGGCAGCCTAATGGCACCACATAATACTTCCAAAATTCAATTTATGAGAAAAAATAGGGTCTCTCATAATATGAAAATAAAAAGTACAGAATGAGTAATATTAAATAACATCCCCAAACATATGAAATATGAGCTTAAAATAAATGACATAAAAGAGAGTACTTAAAAAGAAAGAGAGAGGTAGGATCCATTACCTCAAGTCCGACTTGTCTTGTTCATTTCATTATATTCCTGAATAATAAACTTTGGTCAATTTATAATTTCATAAGGACCTACTTTAAATATTATTATTCAGTTCATATCACATATTATAATTTTATAATAAATTGTTTATAATGTGATTTCATATCAGACGTTTTTGTCGATGTTTGGTACATGAGTAAAAAATGAACATGTTTGAAAAGAATTTCCCATGTAGTTATAATTAACCCATATCTAGAATATTATTAATGATTTAAATATCATGTATATACAGTATATATTAATTTTATTATATTCCGTAGCATTCGGAGAAAAGAAAATGAAATGCACCGTTCATGGAGATGGTAGGTCGTACGTACGCATGAACGCTACTTTCATTTCTTTGTCACATTAATGGAATTAAAACTAAATGATGGATATATATATTATAATTAAAGTATAATATATATGTTATATAGGTCACATATGTTCATTAATTTAATTCTTTATACATTACATGTATTTCATGAATGAGTCACATCACATGAGGGGGCGGTAGTCCACACTTCCTCGTATGAATTTTTTTCCTTTTCACAACATACAAAGCATAAGGGTATGTTTTAAATATAAAATACAGAAGAATATATAAAACATAAATACCATATTTATTATATATAAAATAAAGTTACATCATAATGGCCACCATGAATGGTGATAAGTGATGATTGAACAATCATAGTTTCGTGAGGTAGTAACTCACCATCCACAGAAACAATATTTTCTTTAACCATTAGACAGAGGTGTGTGTAAGTGTAGCTCTAATAGTTCTCATAACAACATCCTAGTATATTTAATATATTGTTGTTGTAACAAAAAAAAGGAATAAAAATAGTTTAGGGGGTTGGATAAGAAAAATAAAACAAATGAACATAAGAGAAGACATTACTATCAAATCGTGTAACTCCTATTGGTTTGAACCAAAAGGTTCTCTTGAAGAGCTTTCTGCCTAAGGGAAGGCTTCTCAGATGAGGATAGGGATGTGGATAGATAAAATGAGCAGAGTTTTTTCGTGCCAAAGGCTTGAGAGGTGTGGGTAAGGAGGTATAGGTGAGGGCCTTTTATAAGAGGTGGAGGGGCACTCTTGGAAATTCTTGAAAAGTTACGTTATTATAAAATAATTTTCGGATATCAAAGTTCCCATAATTATATATTTCTAGGATATTGTGATAAGGGTTTTAAATTCTCCCAACTAATAGGTTTTTGACAGGTGTATGTCCAAGATTTTACATAATCTTTTAATTTAATTTAAATCGTTAATTAATGAAGTAATCGCTGCATCATCATGGTGTCATAAATAATTTAATTTATTTAATGTATAAAAATTATAAAAAAAATATCATGACATAGGAAATCTTTTTCCCTTTCTAATGAATATTTATATTCAAAAATATTACTTGTATGACCCCCTGTAAAAATTGATTTAGTAAAACAATACATGTTTGTGACATTTTTATTTTAACTTTAAACAAAAAGATATTAATGTCATTTTCATACCAAAGTGTCTCTA
Organism: Viscum album; assembly: GCA_963277665.1. Lineage (NCBI taxonomy): Eukaryota > Viridiplantae > Streptophyta > Magnoliopsida > Santalales > Viscaceae > Viscum > Viscum album. The sequence goes on along the minus strand of OY728126.1, from coordinate 2,094,528,622 downwards.
TGGGGTCCCCAAGTTAACAAATGGATTTTCTTGGTCTTCCATGACTCATCAAATAAGGGTAGGACATATGTCAAGGTAATTTCATATTTTTATAGCATTATCTTTACCTTAAATTACACTAATTACCTTTTATCGCGATTAATAAAACTTAAAAGTTACTATTCACCAAAAATTATTTTAATCCTATTGAACCACATTTTACTACATAATGACAACCATGTATGTCGGATTTTTGAAATTCAATTCACAGAAGTGGTAATATTTCATTTAAATGATAAATCAGTTTTTTAACTACCACTTAGTGGTTTCACTATTCATCAAAAAATTGATGTTTTTCAAAAAAATACCACAAATTTACCCTAAAATATATTTGATATTACGAATTAAAAAATGATTTCAATTTTAAAAAATTCAAAACATATAAGTTTCATTAATTATTTTAATAATTATTTCCAGCTATCAAATCAAATAGCATGTTTTTAAAAACAATATCTATTAAAATATTGGCAGTAGTTTAAGTACAATTTCAAAGTGAAATTAATTCCAATGACCACCATTTGATTAAATGGTAAAAATATTTTCTAATTTCACATTAAAACAAATTCAAAATATGATCTAATAATATAAAAAAATTAGATTAAAAGAGGTTTTGAATTAAAATACAACATTTTTCACTTATTCATTAAAAATGAACTTTATCAATAAAATAAGGAAAAACTACACAAAGTAAATTTTGATATCCCGATTCTAGAGAACGATTTAATTTAGTCCAATAAAACATATAAAATTGTCAACAAGTGGATTTAAAACGTTTTTTCCATCAACAGGTGGATAATCAACCTTTTAAAAAATATTTTAATTTTTACACTTAAAATTGGATTCATTCGCATTTTATGCCACTAACATTTATTAGATAAAAGTAAAAATATTTGACAAACATATATAATCATTCTTGATTAGTTATGTTCATTCATGCCATTATAATGGCTAGGCGTTAACTTCCATTTAAAATAATATTATTTTATTATTAGAGTGCAACGTATGATTTCCAAGTAACTCGTTGTTGCGTATTGGGTACGCAATCGAGCATAGTGTTCCCTTTAAATTAATATTAACAATTTATTCAAAAATATGGACAAATATAAAAATGTTATATTCTTTATCTACTTGGGGTGTTACAATTTACACCAATGGAAAACAAATTAAATCATTTGTTACTACTTTTCACATTTTGAAACAATATACTAATTGGTTGAGTTAGTTTAAATAAATTTACATAAATTCATCTCTCATTTGAAATTTTTTTCCAATGAAAAAAAACAAATAAAAAACAATATAAATTCCCGTATAAGAATAAAATTAATACATTCCAAAAACTCACACCCAAAACTAATTTTTAAATCAAACATTAAATAATATTTAATTAGTCCATGATGAAAATCTAATAAAAGACCAATCATAAAAAAATAAATACACAGAAAAAAATAAATTATAAATATAGATAGACTCTATCAATTTCTCCATTAATTTATCTCTGCAATGTGGAAACCTGTTTTGGTGTAACATAGAGCCATGAGGTGTTAATATAAAACAAAAAATAATGGTTTTTTGTTTTTGTATAGTTTTTTCAAATGTTATAGGAATCCTTATTCAGACCATGTGATAGACTATATGACTCTTAAAAAACCATCCACATGGGCACCACATGGTTAATAGACTATTTGATCCAACCACACAACTCTCTATAAACTTATATATTCACTGTAAATCCCAATGAACCCCCACTACACCCTCAATCTCATTCATTACTCATAAGGGATTCATATATCATTATCACACATTAAAATAATATAATATAGTCTGTAAAGTAATAAAATTTAATGGATCAATGAATGAAAAGCCATGGTAAATCATGGTCCATCATTATTGATTTCCGTTCAGGAACACCTCCACAAAATCCACTTGATTCCAAATAATTTATCTTCAAACTTCAAAAAAAAAGCCCAAAATAACAAGAGAAAATAATAATATCATAAGACTTCAAGATATCTATGCTCTAACAGCATTTGTAATAAATTAGATTAGGATGGACTATCATGTCACCAGTCCCAAACCATGACTAGGCTTGAATGACTGTTAATAGTACCTAAAATATAGAAACTACTACATGGTTATCCAAAAAAATGACAAACTGGTTTCATCCTTAATTCAGTGCTCACACACAATAGATCATTTACTGAAACATATCTTGTTCCATCCATACATTAGATGTCTATGAAAGATCAAAAATATTAACTAAAATAAATAAGGAAACTAATATGTCAATAATAAATATAATGATACAAATCATTTTTACAAACATGAAACAATATTCCCAATAAATACATAATAAAATATTGCATGTAGTAACCTTGTACAATAATCGAAAGACTGACTTGGAAAGTCCACCACATACTATTATAAGAAAAAACAATTCTTAAAATCCTATATAACCCCATATAACCAATGGTTTCTCTCCACATATTAAATTAATCACCGTCCTCATAAATATAAAATCCATATGGAATTAAAAACATAGAATCAATATAAGACATATGAGTTTCAAATACACATAAAATTTTCATGTGCAGGGCGGGATCCAAAAGGCCCTATATGGTCTCACCATGGATTCTAATGAATTCCTTTCATACATAAAATAATAAATTATAGTTTGATATATATTAGTATATAATGTTTTAAATTTCAAAAATCTATATTGAAATAAAACTAAATTTCTTTAATCAAAAACATGAAAATTCATTCCACTTTTAGGAAACTACATAATATCAATACTTTATAAATGAAATCAAATTCTATATCATTTTAATGTAAGTCCTTCAAAATGATTAAAACCCAATTAAAACCCTTTTATCCCTTTCAAAACAACTCAAAATCACTGATTTCAAAATATAATAATTTATCATTTAATTTTAAAATAACTCTCTAAAATTCACATTTGAATGCATTTTGGAATACTAGCCATTATAAAAGGATAATAAAAACATAAGGAATCACTATGATAACACGATAGTGGAACAAAAATTATAGTGTAACTTGTTAGATGTAGAAAAATATCTTTGCGAAATATAAATGTGGAAAATACACTAAATAAATCACGAATTATAGATATAGAGACTTGTGAAACATCGAGGTCCTAAACTAATATAGTTTTAACAATGATATAAAAAAATCATATTTTATAGTAAACCTTATTCAAGTAACACTGAGATGATGTCTTATTTATCACATTTTTTAAATATATAAGAGATTATATCATTAATTATTTATTAGTTTAGTAATCTTGGAAAAATAAACATTTATGTGACTTCAATATTATATTAGAAATTGAAAACCTATCATGGAAACCATTGTTGAATCCTTGAAAACAAATCAAATATCCATTTTTCATAGTTTATATAGATGAAAAAATAGTGTTGGGTTTCTATGATTCTTAGTATGGATTGTAATGAAAAGATGATATTAGGGGAAAATAGAGAATAATCAATTGGGGATAGTGGATAATAAAAACAAATTTCATTTAATTAAAATCATAATCATAAAATAAAATAATATATAATATTAACATTAAATCCAAATTGATAATGACAACCAAATTCTCAATAAAATTAATGCATTCTCTTGGACAATCATGATCTTATTTACATGGTTTTGTGCCATTACATAATGAAATTTTCAATCATGAACTTTTGACAAGATATTTTATATATCATTATAGCCTTGTTCCAAGATGTTATCATTAATTGGTATGTCACACACAATGTAATAGATATTATTTTTTGTCTCAATAAACTTATACATAAATAGAGGGCCTGTCTATAAATGTTCCCTACTTTTCACATACATATTACCAATGAATTTATCATATATTGAATTAACAATATAATACATAATCAATATTCCATATCAATCAAAAAATAACTTTACTGAATATGGAACCCCAATATTTCCCAAATAAATATTATAAATTTATTTGTAAAAATTATTTAGTTCACACCATATATAATTATGAGTATATGTTTTTGTCATCATTGAGATGAATAATTATAGATAATGTATCTTTTTTCAACCATGTTTAACACTTCAAAATAAATATAGTTATAAACCATAAATCTATAATTATTTTAATGATAGTATAAATTCATCTAAAATGATGTTTTTAATATGAAGGAGTTTATTTTGAAAATTAGATGTGAAAATGTATGAAAAAAATAAAAAAATTATATTCCCTTAAAGCATTTGTATATTTGTTGAAAAAAATGTGTAAATCATTTCTAAAATTATTTTCATCCTTTTAAAAAATAATTCATTTATTATTATAATAAAATAACTTAATATTCAAAGAATAATGTGTAAGGGTATTTTATTTTAATATCAATGAAAACATAAAGATGAAGCTAATTGTAGAATAATATATAGGGAGGTTGGGAAATCTGTTCACACCATATATATTAAAAAAACACTCCTTTAATTTTTTTTCACACAGACGAAATTTTTTATACATTAAAAATCATTTTATAAGTGTAACACCCCAAGCTTCTATGGTACGCTTCCCTTTGAATAATGCAATAGCGTGTGTTGTACGGAACATCGAGTTCTAACACACCACAACCAATCAAAGAAGCCGTTATGAATAGTAATACCTACTTTTTGAAATTTTTTAAATTTTATTTTTCAAAATGGATTTCATTTTTGGATTCAGAATATCGAAAATAGCCTAGGGTGAATTATTGGTATTTTTCTAAAAAACATCATTTTTTAATGAATTGTGAAACTTCTAAGTGGTAGTTAAAAAAACTGAATTTTTCATAAAACATAATTTTAGCGCTTCTGTGAATGGAATTTCAAAATTCCGAGACACACGGTTAATATTAGGGAGTAAAATGTGGTGCATTGAGATGAAAATATTTTTTTGTGAATAGTAACTTTTTACTTTTATTTACCACAGTTAAAAGTAAATAGGGTAATTAAGGGTAAAAATGATATTAATATTACCCTAACACATGTCCTAATTTAATTGGACAAGTGTATCTCGACCAAAAAAAACCTTAGAAATAAAATATTATCATTTAGGTACACTTGTATTAGAATATAACATTTATTATTATTTAATTCAAAGAAGAGTTAAAAGAGTTAAAATCAATGTTTATTTAATAAAACATTTTTAATATAGTGATATACATAAGATAAATTTTATTGTAAATATTAATTAGAAATCCAAATATATTTCCTATATAATTATATTTTATTTATAATTTTTAGACATTAAATAATTTAATTTATTTATAACACAATGATGATGCAGTAATTACCATAATAGTGAAAAATCAAAATAATTGATATTATAAATTCCAAAATAAATATAATTTGAGACTTTTTATGAATTACACTAATTTTATAGGATAATATGACATGTTATAATTGACTTAATTAACTTGTTCTAAGTAATCATTCTGTTATGATTTTCACAAAAATCAATTTTTGAATAGTGTCAAAATTGACATAAAACAGTTTTTAAAACAAATATTATATTATTAATTGATATTAAATTCATAAAAATAAATGTTTCGGCCAAGAGACTAATATCATGATAGGTGTATCATTAATGGACCACTTGGTGGTCTCTTGGTTTTATATAGTATGTTTATTAACTATATAATATAAAAATACAAAGTGACATGGTAAGTGTCAAACTAATTAACTAAGAGATAAAACTAAAAGATATGGTAAATATAATGACCCTAACCTATCTAAATTTTATTGTATGAGTGGTTTTCTACCCATACCCACCTTAAACTTTAAATAATACACTTTGGATCCATTAGAAACCGAATTTGAATTTATTATAAAATAATATTTCTAGATTTTCCAAAGGTGCCCCTCACCCCTCTTATAAAAAGGCACTCCCCCTTATCATTAATTCACACTTTAAAAGACTTTTTGTTCAGACAACCCCTGACCAAACAGTCTCTAAAATTCCCTCAAAAGAACCTACAGTCATTATTTTGATCATAAAGACAACCTATGGAGCCCTTTTGATCAAATCAAAAGGAAGAACCTGAAGAAGAGGTATTGTTTTCACCACCTTTCTTCAAATTCATTTCTGCTTCAACTTCTTCTTTGTTTGTTATTCCCATTCTAAAATAATAAATCCAGTATATCCTATATACTGTAATATTATAATAAATATGGTACAACCATATTCATTATTCTATCCATACTTTGAATGACATGTCATCATACGTGCGTACGTACGATTTACCGTCTCCACGTCATTGTGTAATTGTTATTCAATATATTATTATTTGGATGGGTATAATAATGATTTTTAATTTATGTAAATAATAAATATAACATGATAATGATTCTTTATATATGATATACCATCCAATTATATATTATTTTAATATCAAAAGAATCATATTGTCGCTCGTGCGTACGTACGGACTACCGTCTCCCCGAACGCGATAAGATTCATTCTTCGTCATATCCATTCAAGTATAATTATAATTTGATGATTAATAATATTATTTAAGGACTTGAAATCATTCTGGATATGAATAAGATAAAACCTATCCATAACAAACATGTCTTATGTAACAAAACATATAAAATAAAACGAGTCAGTTAACACCCGAAACGATGATAATTCTAAGATATTATTGACAATGAAATGTTAAAATATCATATATGATATCTTATTAATGTATATGATTCTTGAATAATTTAATAAAAATTATTTCACCATTATTCAGGAGGTTAACCTTCCCTCAACCATGTAAAAGTACAAGGTAAGGGTTTATTTCGCAATCTCTTTATTATCCGAGGTTGTTTATACGTAATAATATACTGGGACTTCTTTATCATCCACATCCATGTTTCTTTAAAATGTATTTGAAAACATTTTAACTACTTACTAGAATATGGGTTAAAGTCATTTATACCCTTGTATGAATTTTTATAAGATGATTATAAAGAAATCTTTCCGTCTTTTTCCAAACAAGGTGCTTTTCAAACTTTTCGAAAGAATTAAGGTAAGAATGTTTTATTAACTTATACGATGGGTGCGGCTATTTTCTGCCACTATAAAATCATCGAAGCTTACCTTACAAGCTTATAAGAATATTTTCAAAGAAAATGTTTTATTTTATATGACTCTTAAATGATTTCAAAATAAAAAGAGATATTTCTCTAAAAAGAGTTTTGATTTCATCTATGTCAACATCCTTTGATGGATTTTAAGATTATTTGATGCTGCTTTATTATGAAACAAAACATCTATATCTTATTGAATGTTTTGTGATATGTTGACTATGGATATGTTGTTTTATACCCTTCACGGTTTATGGTGAACGTATTGACATTTCATATGCTAGTTTTAATACGAATGTTTATGTTATGTTTAAACCTTTTCATATAGGAATGCATTGGACTTAATATGTGATGGGTGGAGCCCGCTATAGCTCCTTGATGCATCGGTAGGTCTCATGAGACAAACTGGTGTCTTGGAACAAGGCCTTGACAAAATCTTATTTTTAGTCTTGGCACGAGGCCTTGGCTATGTGGATATGATAGTTTGGCATTACGCATTCCAACATTATGAAAGTGGTTATTGATATTGCATGTGATTATTCGACTAGTAGAATATCCATGTGAATATGTAAATGAAATTATTTCATTTTATTTTTTCCATACTATGTTGAAGTTCAAGTTTAAAATTCTTTTTTTAGTTATACATTTCCTTAAATGTTTATTCTTATTTATGAATATTTCTGCTATATTGTTATCCTTACTGGGAATTTGAGCTCACATCTTTTCTATGTTTTATTTTTCCCAATATTTGAAGAAGTAATTTATGAATGACCTGCAGGGATAATATGAGGGGATAAGAGTGTGGACTATGGATACTATGTTGTTGGAGTTTTCATTTTAATGATGTAATGTAAAACATTATGAATATATCTACTATTTCCAAAGCTATTAAACTAATATGTCTTTCGAGATTTGATCTTTCATGTAATCATGCCAATGTTATGTAATAATGAACCGAACCTGGGTAACTGGGGTCGTCGCGTTACAGCTGGTATCAGAGGAATTTTAGTAAAAACCTTGGAATCTAAATTTAGATAAACTCTGATTAGAGCACATAGATTTAAGATGGACTTTGAGGATTAGTATAGAAGAACATCCTAGAATTTTGGTATTGTAGAGATTTTGTGAGTTTTCCGAGCAATACATCCCTGTCTAGATAAGAGCAGGTAGAGGCGGCTCTGGCACAGATGTACCTTAGGGTAAAACTCGAAAACACTGCTTTGAGCTAGACTCGAACAAGAACTGGTGCATGACAACGGGCCTTGCAGCACCCTTGGTTACAACACTCCTTGGGGATATGCTTTGGATAACTCTCATTTTCTTTACAAATCATTATGAAGGGTTTATGAGTATATACATTCTCAATGAAAACATTTTTATGATTATGGATTATATCCATAAATAGTTCAATTTATGTTAAGTGTTTTATAAGTATGAAATTATGTATTTTGATTCATAAACTGATCTAGTTTACACTGTTGTTTAGAAATGGCGCCTAGTGGAAGAAATGGAAACCGTATAAATGCACACACTCCATGTAGGGATTTCCCTCCTGCTCAAGATAATTATAGTGGATATGGTGATTCAACTAGTGTCGATCAGGTAATCACCATACTGGGACAACTCACTCAGGTTATGAATAATAACCTTACCCGTATGGAGCATCCTGATCTGCAGCATGGAGGATCAATGATAGATCGATTAATGAGGCAAAAACCACCAACGTTCAATGGGAGTACAAATCCCTTGGTAACTAAGCAATGGATAAATTCTCTAGAGAAAATATTTCAGTCTTTGGGGAGTAGTGAAAGGGAAAAAGTTATCATGGCAGTTTACCGCCTCACTGGAGATGCTTATCAATGGTGGACATTGATTCAAAACAAGAATGAAGATGATGAAGTATCAAATATGGAATGGAGTTCATTCATAGATCTATTTTTAGAAAAATACTTTCCTCGTGACCATCGAGCAGATATGGAAAGGTAATTTCTGAGTCTGATACAAAAGGAGGATGATAATGTCGCAAAGTATGAGCCTAACATTACAAGGATAGAAAGGTATGCTAGAGATTATATACATAACCCATGAAGTCAAATTGATCGTTTCTTTGATGGGTTAAAATCATTTCTCCGTCGAGCATTAGTCTCACAATCCTTCTCGTTATACGAAGACATTGTCTCATGTGCTACCAAGAGAGAAAAGGAATTCTCCAAGTCTTATTACATTAATGAAAAGGAAGAGAAGAAGAGATCTTCTGATCAATCTAGGAATGGAAATAAGGGGAAGAAGGGAAAGTTTGAATATCCATCCTGTGGTAAATGTGGGAAGAAAAACCCCAGTACTTGCTTGAAGGGAATGGGTTTTTGTTACAAGTGTGGTGAAAAAGGCCACCAAGCTCGTGATTGAAATGGGATGAAGGAAGCTACCAATGTTAAGTGCTACAATTTCAGGGAGATGGGACATTATGCAAATGAATGTCCTATACGTCAGGGGAACCTACCTTAGAAAAGGCTAAGGGAGCAATGCCAAGCTTATGATATCACTACTGCTGAGGTAGAAGCTCTGAAAGACGTGGTGGCAAGTAATTTAATGGTTTCTTCAAGTTTATCAGATGCCTTATTTGATTCTGGATCATCGCATTGTTTCATATCTTCCCAGTTATCTAAAAAAATTAGATATTTTGAATTTGATTTAACAAGGGGGTTGTCAGTTAATACTCCTAAGGGAAGTATCATTGCAACGATGTTTTGTGAATCAGTCCCCATTAGAGCACATAAATGTTCTTTATCTGCGGATCTCATCGCCATACCTATGATTGAGTTTGACATAATCCTTGGTAGGGATTTGATTTCGGACCATGATGTGAAGATTTATTGTATGAAGAAGGAGGTTACGATTTTCGATGATGATCATAAGGAACACCTTATATTTCGAGCATAATCGTCACCACCTAATTCTTATCTAGATCCACCCCCAGTAGCTCAACTAAATTAAATTATTGGGGAGGAAGAGGATGAAATTACAGTGGGTGAGGAATGGAATGTTCAAATAGTGTATGTACCTACTGTGAATGAATATATAGATGTGCTTCCGGAAGATTTACATGGACATCCTCTAGAATGAGAAGTTGAGTTTTCCATTTATTTAATTCCTGGATCAAGGCCTATATCGAAGACCCCTTATAGAATGGCCACTGTAGAATTAGTTTAACTTAAGAAACAACTAGAGAAATTGAGTAAATAGGGATTTATTCTCCCCAGTGTTTCTCCCTGGGGAGCCCCTATTTTTTTGGTTAAAAAGAAATATGGATCTATGAGGTTATGTATCGACTACAGGGAGATCAATACTATAACAATAAAGAACAAGTATCCCCTACCACACATTGATGATTTATTTGACCAACCACATGGATCTCACTACTTTTCAAAGATTTACATTCGATCTGGATACCATTAGTTGTGTGTGAAGAAGGAAGACATTCCGAAGACAACATTTTGAACCAGGTGCGGGCATTACAAGTTTACAATAATGCCTTTTGGATGGACTAATGCACCCTCTGTATTCATGGATCTGATGAATAGTTTTTTCAAGGAATATCTCGATGAATTTGTGGTGGTATTTATTGATGATATCTTGGTATACTCCAAAAGCTATGAAGATCATGAAAATCACTTGAGCATTATCCTGAAGACTTTGAGAAGACGTGAATTATATGGGAAGTTTAGCAAGTGTGAATTCTGGCTTCAGGAGATTTTTTTTCGTTGACATATTGTCTCTAAAGATGGAATCTCTATTGATCCTTCTATGACCAAGGAAGTCCATGAATGGCCTGCACTGAAGAGTTTTACTGAGGTACGCAGTTTTATTGGTTTGGCAGGTTATTATCGACGTTTCGTCAAATTTTTTCCCGGTTGGATAACCCATTAACAAAGCTCACACGTAAAGGGGTTAAATTTGTTTGGACAAAAGAGTGTGAAGAATGATTCGAAGAACTGAAGAGAAGATTAGTCAATGCTCCTATATTGACTCTACCATCGGGGAATGATGGGATCATTATTTAGAGTGATGCATCGAAAAAAGGAATGGGTTGTGTCCTTATGTAGAATGATAGTGTTATTGCCTATGTATCATGACAGTTGAAAATTCATGAACAAAACTATCCTACTCATGATATAGAGTTAGCAGTTGTGATCTATTCTTTGAAGATATGGAGGCACTAACACTATGGCGAAAAATGTGAGATTTATACTGATCACAAGAGTTTGAAGATTAATTTCCCACAAAAAGAACTCAACATGAGGCAAAAGAAATGGCTTGAATTACTCAAGGATTATGATTGTACGATACAATACCACCCGGGGAAGGCAAACAAGGTAGCAGATGCTTTGAGTAGAAAAGATCATGGAGTTTTCAACAATATGATAATTGAAAGGGATCCAATTTTCATGGATTTAGTGAAGATGGACATGGGAATAACCATGGAAGGTGAAACATAAATTATTTTTGAAATGGTTGTTAAACCATCTTTACTAGAAAGGATTAAGAGCTCTCAGACTATTGATGAAGAATTTCAAAAGAAGATTAATGCTGTGAATGATGGGAGATTGAGAGACTTTGTGTATGGAGATGGAATTCTGAAATTTGGGAAGAGACTTTGTGTTCCTGATATACCTGATCTAAAAATGGAATTGTTGGATGATGCTCGTAGTTCCAATTTCTCTATACACCCAGGGAGCACCAAAATGTATAGGTACTTGAAGGAACATTTTTGGTGGGACAACATGTAGAGGGAGATTGTTGATTTTGTGTCAAGATGTATGGTTTACCAACAAGTGAAAGATGGAAGGCAACAGCCTGGAGGATTCATGAAACCTCTTCCCATACCGGAGAGGAAATGGGACAATATCACGATGGAATTTGTCATGGGACTACCAAAGACTCCTAGAAGGAATGATTCAATATGGGTTATTTCTGATCATCTTACCATATCATCACATTTTCTTTCTATAAGAGATGATCTACCACTGGAACATCTAGAAAGACTATATATTAATGAAGTTGTGAGACTTCATGGAGTACCCATATTGATTGTTTCTGATCATGATCCTCGTTTTACTTCACGATTATGGAAAAGTCTTTAGAAATCCATGGATACTGAACTTCATTTGAGCACTCCCTACCACCCTCAAATAGATGGACAATCAGAATGAACAATTCAAACCTTAGAAGACATGTTGAGATCATGATCACTTGACTTTTAGGGTATGTGGGATCAATATTTACCTCTGGTTGAATTTTCCAATAACAATAGCTTCCATTCGAGTATTTAGATGGCACCATATGAAGCGTTATATGGAAAGAGATGTCGCACACCAACCAATTGGAATGACGTTCGAGAAAGAAAACTTGTAGGCCCAGAACTGGTGGAGGAAACGATGGAAAAGGTGAAGGTAATCCAAAACCATATCGAAGCAGCTCAAAGTAGGCAGAAGAGCTATTTTGATAATCTAAGGAAAGATTTTGAATTTCAAGTCCGTGATCATTTTTTCATGAAGGTATCTCCATGGAAGGGAGTCATATGTTTTGGTAAGAAAGGTAAATTGAGTCCAAGGTACATCGGACCTTTCGAAATTCTAGAACGAATTTGGGATGTAGCTTACCGATTGGCAATGCCGCAAAGTCTCTCCAAAGTTCACGATGTGTTCCACGTATCTCTGTTGAGGAAATACATGCCTTACCCAACGCATGTACTCACTTATATGAATTAGAACTGGAACCCGATCTATCTTATTGCAAAGAGCCTATCCAGATTCTTGATAAGAGAGAACAAGTACTGAGAAACTAGATGAATCGTCTGGTAAAAGTCATGTGGAGAAACCATAAGATGGAAGAGGCAATGTGGGACCCTGAGAAACTTATGATGAAGAACCACCAGAGTCTTTTCATGTGGAAGTATTCTAGAAATTTCTAGGATGAAATTATTTGAAGGAGGGGAGAATGTAACACCCCAAGCTTCTACGGTATGCTTCTCTTTGAATAATGCAATATCGTGTGTTGTACGGAACATCGATTTCTAACACACCACAACCAATCAAACTAGCCGTTATGAATAGTAATACCTACTTTTTTAAATTTTAAAAATTTTATCTTTCTAAATGGACAACATTTTTGGATTTGGAATATTGAAATTAGCCTAGGGTGAATTTTTGGTATTTTTCTGAAAAACTTCATTTTTTCATGAATAGTGAATCTACTAAGTGATAGTTAAAAAAACTGAATTTTTCATAAAACATAATTTTACCGCTTCTGTGATTGGAATTTCGAAAATCTGAGAGACATGGTTAATATCAAGGAGTAAAATTTGGTTCATTGAGATGAAAATAATTTTTGGTGAATAGTAACTTTTTTACTTTTATTTACCATGGTTAAAAGTAAATAGGGTAATTAAGGGTAAAAATTATATTAATATTACCCTAACACATGTCCTAATTCTATTGGACAAATGTATCTCGACCAAAAATAACCTTATCAATAAAATATTATCATTTTGGTCCACTTGGATTAGATTAGAACATTTATTATTATTTAATTCAAAGAAGAGTTAAAAGAGTTAAAATCAATGTTTTTATACTAAAACATTTTTAATATATGGTTATGCATAAGATAAATTCTATTGTAACTATTCATTAGAAAGATAAAACGATTTCCTACATAATGATATTTTATTTATAATTTTTAGACTGTAAATAATTTAATTTATTTATGACTCAATGATGATGTAGTAATTACAATAATAGTTAAAAATTAAATTAATTGATATTAAAAATACCCAAATAAATATAATTTGATGCTTTTTATGGATTAAACTAATTTTCTAGGTTAATATTAATGTTAGGATTTACTTAATTAACGTTTTTTTATGTAATCAATGTGTTATTATTTTCAAAAAAATCAATTATTGAATAGTGTCAAAATTGACATAAAAGAGTTTTTAAAACAAATATTATATTATTAATTGATATTAAATTCTTAAAAATCTAAGTATCGGCCGAGAGACTTATATCATGATAGGTGTATCATTAATGGACCACTTGGGGGTCTCTTGAATTTATATACTATGTTTATTATCTATATAATATAAAAATACAATGTGACATGGTAAGTGTCAAAGTAATTAACTAAGAGTTAAAACTAAACTATAAGGTTAATATAAGGACCCAAACCTATCTAAGATTTATTGGATGAGTGGTTTTTGACACATCCCCACATTAACCTTTAAATAATCCACTTTCGAGCAATTAGAAACCGAATATGAATTTATTATAAAATAACATTTCTAGCTTTTCCAAGGGTGCCCCTCACCCCTCTTATAAAAGGGGACTCCCTCTTCTCATTAATTCACACCTTAAAAGCCTTTTTTTCGGCCAAACCCTGCTCAAATAGTCTACAAACATCCCTCACTACATCCTAGATGCATTATTTTGATCAGAAAGCCATCCTATTGAGCCCTTTTGATCAAATCAAAAGGAAGAACCTGAAGAAGAGGTAATGTTATCACCACCCTCTTTCAAATTCATTTCTTCTTCAACATCTTCTTTATTTGTTATTACCATTCTAAAATAATGAATCCAGTATCTCCTATATACTATAAAATTATTATAAATATGATACAACCATATTCAGTATTCTATCCATCCTTTGAATTACATGTCACCATACGTGCGTACGTACGGCTTACCGTCTCCACGTTGTGGTGTAATAAATATTCAATATATTATTATTTGGATGGGTATAATAATGATTTGTAATTCATGTAAATAATAAATGAAACATGATAATGATTCTGTATATATGATATACCATCCAATTATATTTTATATTAATATCAAAAGAATGATATTGTCACTCGTGCATACGTACGGTCTACCGTCTCCATGAACGCGATGAGATTCATTCTCCATCATATCCATTAAAGTATAATTATCATTTGACGATTAATAATAGTATTTAAGGACTTGATATCATTCTAGATATGAATAAGATACATCCTATCCATAACAAACATGACTTATGTAACAAAACATATAAAATAAAATGAGTTAGTTAACACCCGAAACGACGATAATTCTAAGATATTATTAACAAAGAAATGTTAAAAGATCATATATGATATCATATTAATGTATATGATTCTTGAATAATTTAATAACAATTATTTCACCATTATAAAGGAGGTTAACCTACCCTAAACCAAGTAAATGTACAAGGTAAGGGTTTATTTCGCAATCTTTCCATTATCCAAGGTTGTTTATACGTAATAATCTATTGGGACTTCTTTATCTTCCACATCCATGTTTCTTAAAAATGTTTTTCAAAACAATTTAACGATTTAATAGAAAATGGGTTAATGTCATTTATACCCTTGTTTTACTTTTTATAAGTGGTTTATAGAAGAATCATTCCGTCGTTTTCCAAATAAGGTGTTTTTTAACCTTTTCGACATAATTAAGGTAAGAATGTTTTTTTAACTTATACGGCGTGTGCGGCTATTTTTCGCCGTTATAAAATTGTCGAAGCTACCCTTAGAAGCTTATAAGAATATTTTCAATGAAATTTTTTTATTTTATATTAATCTTAAATGATTTCAAAATAAAAAGAGATATTTCTCTAAAAAGAGTTTTGATTTCATCTATGTCAACATTCTTTGATGGATTTTAAGCTTATTTGAAGACAATTTATTATGAAACAAAACATCCATATTGTATTTAAGGTTTTGTGATATGTTTGACTATGGATATGTTATTTTATTCCCTTCATTGTTTATGGTGAAAGTATTGACATTTTTTATGATAGTTTTAATACGAATGTTTATGTTATGTTTAAAAGTTTTCATATGGGAATGCATTAGACTTAATATGTGATGGGTGGAGCCCGCTATAGCTCCTCGATGCATCAGTAGGTCTCATGAGACAAACGAGTGTCTTGGCATAAGGGCTTGACAAAATCATATTTGTAGTCTTGGCATGAGGTCATGGATGTGTGGTTATGATAGTCTGGCATTATGCATTCTATCATTATGAATGTGGTTATTGATATTTCATGTTATTATTCTATTAGTAGAATATCCATGTGAATAAGTAAATGGAATTATTTCATTTTATTTTTGCCATACTATGTTGAAGTTCATGTTTAAAAGGCTTTTGTTTTTGTTATACATTGCCTTAAATGTTTATTCTTATTTATGATAGTTTCCGCTATACTATTATCCGTACTGGGCATTTGAGCTCACCCCTTTTCTATGTTTTATTTTTCCCAGGATGTGAAGAAGTAATTTATGAATGACCTGCAGGGATTTTATGAGGGGATAAGAGTGTGGACTATGGAGACTATGTTGTTGTAGTTTTCATTTTTATGATGTAATGTAAAACATTATGAATATATCTAGTGTTTCCGAGGCTACTAAACTAATCGGTATTTCGAGATTTGATTTTTCTTGTGTTCATACCAATGTTATGTAATAATGCACCGACTCTGGGTAACTAGGGTCGGGGCGCTAAAATAAGATTATAAAAAAATTAAGAGAATGTATGAAAATAAAATTATCAATAAATTTAAATTATAATAAACTTACACAATTTTTTTCTATTATATATATAAGAGAGATAGATTCCATACATAGAAATAGAAATAAGGTAGATTTTTCTTATAATAAATAATGTGGTTGTTTTGAATATTAATGATAGGAAATGATTTCATAAAAATGGATATCCCATAAATAACCACATATTAGTAAAATATGTTTTGTTTAATAAGTAATGTTCACATACATCTTCTAACAAAAATTGAAACATGAACAATTCAAAAAAGTGGGAGATTGTAAAAATAAACAATTACAATTTAATAAATTTTGGTTCAAAATCACTAAAAAGAGAATATGTAAATTCAAAAATTAAATATATTTAATTAAACATATTTCATTATATAATACTTATAAGGATAATTATATACACTATAGAAAATTAATTAATTTTATAATATGCAATATTTCTCAGAACGAGTTGAATTAGGCTGAAAAACAATTACCTTGGATTAATTAATAGTCAGATTGTTTATATCATCCTAATTAGAAATTTTAAAAATATTATATATTTTATTAATAAAATTTTTATCAATATTAAAAAATTTAATGTCATTTCATTATCATTTAGCATATATTTAGTGTAATTTTCTGGTTAAAATCGACCATAGAATGTTTTTTGGTCAATTTATCCAAAAACAATTTGGTATGTTGAAATATATAAAGGTGTTAGGAAATCAATCTATCAACTATAAAATTTAAATCATGATAAAATTATTATTTTAATAATGAGAATATACTTATATAATTCTCAATATGAGATTATCATAATAAACTAATCACATCATTCCCTTGAGATGGAAGTCCATATATATGCAAACATGGAATTTTCATATTTTTAATAGATAATGAAAAAATATAGTTGATAATAATTTTAATTTATAAAAAATATTACATTATAAATATCACATTTCATCACTTAATTTATCCATATGATAATCCATGTAATGAGGAAATGAAAAATGAATCACATCGCTTCTCAAAGGAGGGTTTACGCTCTTACACGCGAGCAACAATGTCATTTTTCAAAGGATTATAGGGTAATAATGTAGATAATATATTATATTAATAGAATCATTATAATTTCATAATTATCATATATATAAACTAATTTCATCTAAATAACCATCAATATGAATCGGTGATGAAAAACAAAGCACATCTCTCCGTTGACGTGGTAGTCCACACATACACATGAGTGAAGTTCTCATTTCCCATATGATGTAAATGAGATGTAAAAAAGATTATTCAATAATCATAATACTAATAAAATATAATTTATTAAATTATTTCAATTATTTTGGATAATTATTTTATATTCATAAAATGGTTTAATATGAAATAAACTAAAAGGGCTTGGTCATGATGATTATACCTTTTTGGGAAGTCTCCACTTTCATATACATTAATCGTTCATGAATTAGACGTTTTTTAAGGAATAAACCTCTAGGGGTTTTATATGGATGTTGGAAATATAATTTGGTAATAATTATTTGAGTTATGTGGCTCCATAAGTGTGGAAATGTGTGTGGAGGAGGATCTATTTTATATGTGGGGTGGTTGAATTCTTGTCAACATATAAAAATATTTTATATAATATTTGTCACAATAAATTGAGGAGGATAAAAATTGCCATTTTTTCATATATTAAAAGTGTAAATTTTAAATACAACAAAAAATTATATTTGACATATAATTTTTTCCATTTTTAAGATTTATGAGTTTTTTAACTATTTTGTACCACTTTTACCCTTAATCACGGTGATAAAATGTTACCATGGACAGTATTGATTATGAAAAAAACACAATTAGAAACATTAAAAATCTAGAATATGGTAATCCAAAACAAGTTATTAAATCTGTAATATTCAATTTATTTAATTAGTAAAAATTTCATTATATATATGTTTTTATAATGAAGTGATTCCCAATTTTCTTAATTTTTTATGGATAGTAATTATTTTTCACAAAAAAATGGAAAATATTTTTTTAAGCTTTATTAATTGAATTATTATAAATATTAGAAGAATTATGTGGCATGTTAATTAAAGAAAAAATGAATTGGAACTTATGACTACATAATTAAAATTAATAATCCACTGATATCTAGTGTGTGGGGCTTATGAAATGTCATTTGACAATAAAGTAACACATATGAAAGGATATTTCATGCTTACTATAACCACATAAATGAATTGTTTTTTGCAATATATTGGGTTTTATATTATTTCAAAACCATTCCAATGATAATATAATCTTATTGAATTTTGATCCTTTTAAATACTTGTGTTCACATGGTAATGTTCATGTGATTGTTTCTCAAAAATTCATATCTCTATAACATGATTTGATAGTTACTTCCTAAAAAATAAATCATAAACAAAAATTATCATTGATTTATCCACTCCTCTACTAACTGATCACATATTTCCAAATTAGTCATTTCAAATGGTATCATAGGTTTGGTATCCTTTATTTACTCTTCGCTGATGTGTGAAGAATAGAGAAGTTGGCATGGTTATTTATAACTATATTCATAGTATGTGGAACCGATTACTTGATTTTAGAAAACTCCATACAGTGTTACAAACCTTCTCCATGGTCGATATACTACATTATCATAATTTGTAGGAGTCTTTATAATAGAAAAACTAATGTGAATCACACATGGCCTGAGGGTAACAAGGTTATAGATTACATAGCCTCACTAGTCATTTCTGGTTCAGAGGATGTTTATATTCATACAATGGATAGACATAAGCCTTAGGGGGTCAATATGATTTTTGGTTATTCCCTTGGTCTTCATTTTCTCTAACCACCTTAGCTTCTTTCCTCGATGTTGCCGAATTTATGGTTGGCTTCTTATTTTACATTCCTTTTCATTGAATAAAAATTTACATGATGATGATGAGAAAAAAATCTTTTCTAGAAGGATATGTAATTTATTTATCTTATGTATATAAGTTATAATGTTCTTGAGGTTGAAAAAAATTGTTTCTTTCTTAGTTATTTATGTTCCCCTGGAATATGTTTTGTAAGAAAAATGTAAAAAATTACGTGCATTCTAGAAATTCTATACTCTCCAATACATCTCTCCCTTAGAAAATGTATTTATTTGAGTTTATGTAATTGAAATTGATAAAGGAAACTGGGAAAATTTGAAGAACATACATGAAGTAAAAATGAATGTAATAAGGAAAATGTTACAAATATTGAGACACATGTATAAATATCGTAAAATGGGAGGACAAGAATCTATTGGTAACAAATTTACAAGGATGAATGAAATTTTAAGCACCATATGGTATCTTTATGTGAAAATTATAAGATTCAATAATTGTTAAAAAATATTATAAATTATGGCTGATAAAGTTGACATAACGTTATCATCATAGGAAGATTAAAATCCTAAAACACTATCTCAGAATTACTGGAGTAGTATCCTCACCAGATAAAATTGAACAGAGAAAATGTTATGAAGAACCAAAAAATGATGATTGATAAGTTTCCTTCAAATAAACCATGAAATGAAACTCTAAGAAAGTTATCAGGTATGAATTATATGTCACTGGACCAAATATATTGATGGTTAAAAAGTTTATGAATTAATATTCATATTTTATAAAATAGATAAAATAGTAAAAGAAAATTGTGAAGGATGTTTACCACTAAAATCATTTATCTATAGAACTATTATAAATTTTTATTGATATTATCCATGATGAATGGAAGATGAAGAAATTAATGAGATGATAAAAATTCAAAAAGTTCCCTAAAAAGAATATATATAAATACATGCGAAATTCTAAGAAAAAATATATGTTGTTATCTAAAAACAAAAGGAGAATTAATTATATATGTATGAGTGAGAAGATGTTAGTAAAGAAGAAGCTGAAAACCACATGGGTGATGCTTTAGAAAAACATTATATTAGAAAAGTGGTAGAAAAAAATTTATACAATGATGAATAAATTAGTTCTAATGAAGTGTTAAAATTAGATATGATAGAGTTTATTCCCAAGATTGAGTTAAAAGAATGTATTTTAGATATTGTTAGACTAAAAAGGAAAAATAAAAATCTAATGACATAAAATCTATTTTGAATATAATCTAGAAAGTATTCCTCAAGAAAAATCCATGAATGTAAAAGATAATTATTATGTAAATATTATTGTTACGGAAATTAATAACCCTAATAATAAAATTTATGAATAGTTAAAATTAAGTAGAAATAGTTAGTGATCACTCAAGAAAAATTTAAATTGATAAAATAATTAAAAAATTAAAACATTAATTTTATGAAGTTACTAAATGTTATGAGATGTGTAAACCTAATAAGGATGAATATTTTTACAATAAAATGGAATTTAATAATGCCATATATGTAGCCATACCATAAAAATATAAAAAATAGACGCTTATAATGTTTCAATATTTTAACCAGAAGCTTCTACCGCTGGATATTTTGTAGACATTGAGAAGAAATCTAGGATAAATAATAAATTAATAGTTTTAATCCACATTTTTTTGTAAACAATTTTTCCAATTTGGAATATAAGAATGTTGATGAATTTTTTTTACAAAACTCTAGATGATATATAAGTTACAAGGAGAAATATTACTTCTATGGTAATTAATGCTATAATGGAGGCTTTTTTAATGAGAATAAAATTTGTCGGTTAAAAAAAAGAACAACAATGAACCCATGAGGAACATAAGAAATATTTTAAGGGATATATTCCCACACAAATAACAAAATTTAGTAAATATAGTCTGAATATTGAGAATATATTTTATCCGTTTGAATCTATTTCAGAAAGACTTATTCATCCAATATATAATACAAATGTATGTCTTGTAATTTTATTGACATAAAAAATTTTCTGTTAAAAATCACTAAATCATCATGTAAACGAAGAGAATGTTAATGAAATGGAATTTTTTATGGAAACTTATCTCCAATATTCAAATATAGAAGGACAATGGAGATTTTATATTTGTTTTTTCACATATTATATGTGAAATATTATTTTCTAATAATTTGTAATATTATATGGAGTGTACTGTGAATATCTGAAATGGTCAGTTATGGAGAATTAATGGCATCATATCTACTATTATTGGGAAACAATTTATTTTCTAGAAGATCCTTGTTTTTGGATTGGTTGAAACATAATATTTTATGTGTTTCAAAATTTTTTGATGAAGTTAATTTTTTTTCAGAATATATGGATTTTATGGGGGTAGAATATGGGGATGTTGTAATGGGTGTCCAATGAAGCAAGTTAATCCTGTTTCATTTTGGTGATTCATAGAGTTCATACTATTTGGGTATGGTAAAATAAAATATTATACGACATAAAAATATTGAGTATATGGGATATATTAATATGAGGAAACTAACCAATTGTCAAATATTAGTTATATTCTGCCTATGATAAGAAGAGGTAATTTGTGTTGTTCTATATGCTAAAAAGATAATATTACTATATAAATCCATAAGAATTATAATATGGATTCAAACCATCCCATAGAGATGATATATTATACAATTTTTGGGACCATGAGAATGAAATTAAAAAAGTTGATAAGTAATTTTATTATTGATTCATTTACTCAGATTACATGTAATAATTTTTTTAATGATAAATCTAAGACTCTAAAAATTATTAATAGATTCAGGTTAGGTGAAGAAAAATAATGTTCATATTATGTAATAATGATTCAAGCTGGTAATAGATGGTAATATAAAACTAATAATTTTATAAATTATCTTAAAAATAATTGATTTAATCATGAGTTTAGTTTACCATAGACACTATAAGAATTGTATTTTCTAAAATAAGAAATAGAATTTTGGTTGAAATGGAAAAACTATGTTGATCGATCATAATACATAATGATATTTTTGGAGGAATGTTATTGAATTCATATTTTATTATTAAAATCAATTTCTTTTAGGGAAAACATAATATGTTTCTTTGAGAGATTATTTATTTTGAAATCATATATTTAACACACATAATGGTTTTTGGAAGACCATTACATATAAAATTCATGGGTGAGAATCTTTGGATGATCTATTATAGATGTGTTGAAGGAATAATTAATAGATAACCTACTATTGGAAGAGAATACGAGAGTTATAATAAAGAAATGAGAATAAATTTTTACTATTAATATGAAAATGTTCTTCAAAATTATGATAAAAAAGTACAACACACTGTTGTAATAATGGATGAAAGGAAATATGAGGTGGTTATTATTGGACAATACAACATAGTTCATATTTATTGTAGAAATGTTGAATATTATATAGAATAATATTATAACTCTAATATCTTAATGGATGATGAATAACTGTATTCAAATACTTTTACACTAAGGAAGAATGGTGAAATGAAAAGAGTGACAAAACAGATTTAAAAGAATTATAATTTGGAGATATTAATCAAACAAGAAAAAAGAAGGTGATTGGTATAGACTGGTTCTTCCATAACATTTACAATAAAAATATAATATCCCCAAACCTACACTCTTAGATTCAGAGTTATGATAATATAAATTATATTTTGATCATCGAAACCGATGAATGTGACAAAATTTCACCATAAAAAACATATAACATCCCAAGAAAATACCATATCAAATAAATACCCATTGACAATTTTGGACTAGAGTATTACTAAAGTTGGAAAAACGCTTCATAATATTGAATAATAAATTTAATGACCAGAACAATTATATAAGAAATTTCCCTTTGGATTTAATTAAACTCTTTAATTTGGGAAATGGATATAGGATACACATCCACTATGTTAGTTTTATGATATCCATGTGTATTTTAATTACCATTAATTATCTTTACCTTGGATAATATTTCCTTTTATAAGTGATCACATGAATAGTTTTGATTTTGTGTTTTATCCAATCCTTTCGATATAAATGAAGAATGTGATTTCCTAAACTAGTTGGACCATTCCATATGAAGCCCATTTATTAGAGATTCTAGGGGAGATAGCATTTTTGGTATTTGACCTAGACTAATACAGAGCTAAGATCTAGAAACATAAGCATGAACATAACTGTTTATGGGAGATTTTAATGTTCTTCGAAATCAGGAAACAAAACATGTTCATTGAATGTCCCCATGAAAGACCCACCATCGCAAACAATACAATTAGGGCATATCCTAGTGTAATAATGGTAAATATATAATGAATCAAGCATTATGGTGTTGGGCACTATTTTTTTATTTAATAATTAATATACTTTGTTTCTATTATTGTTACTTTGAAAATGATTATTAAATAATTAATAGTATCTTTTGATAATATTAAAAACCAATTAAGAAATCTATTTTATTGAATTAATGGATTTTTGAATTAATTAATTTTTTAATAAAATATAAACATTAATGTACTTTTATTAAAATAAATGATCATATAATTTTAATGAATACCAATGTAAAATTTTATAAGGTTTCAAAAATGTTTTTGTCAAAACCTATAAATTTTCAATAATAGTCGGTTTTCATTTTAAAATTGAAAATTCAAGTATTTCAAAAAATATTTAAAAATAATAATTTTTTTTTCAATAAATACATTGAATTATACAATGGTGACTTTTTTCAACATTTTTTGAGTCAATCGAATTTTTTCGTAAAAATTAAATACCAAATAAATATATGGGGTGTTTTATAAAATCATATTAGCTAAATAATGATGTAATAAAAACTATAAAAGTTATATTTTTTCAAATAAGTTTGTTGAATATAATTTAGTATGGAATTAGATTTTTTTTGAATTATTTTATAAACCATTACTGAATCCTCCAAAATGTATTATATATTTTATGATTTTAAAATCATTTTTTTAATAATGTGACTCGACGCCCCATAAAGCAATATAATATTTTAATATATTTGTCCCTTGAACATATAATGTAATTTCATCCAATCCAATTTGGAAAAAGCATTGGGGAAAACCTATGGTAGTATTTTTGGTTTTGAATACTTAAATATATTGATTCCCAAACCTATGTTTGGGAAATATTAATGAATTCACCTCTCATATCCATTACAAAACCACCCAAAATACCTCTTATAGTCACTAGAAATCCTTTTAGAATGTCATTACCTAGTTAATCTTTCACTATAATCCTCCCACGGTGCCCAAATCTACCAATAAGCCCCTCTTCAAGCTTTTCAAGTCACAAACTCATGTAAGAGTTCTTTGCGTTCTCATTTTTATCCATGTTTCCTTATATTCTTAAACCATTTTATATACATTTAAATATAATTGGGTATGTTTTTTCACCTCACAAACACTTACCTTATTTCGATTTATTGATGAGAAATTCTATTCTACCATTAATCCTTCCCATGTACACCCATTACCATGAAGAAATTTTGTAATAGTTATCACATTTATCCTTTTTCTTCATTTTTCGTAATTATGTTCCACATTCTATTTAAAAATTACTTTGTATGGGAAAAGTAATTATATTAGCCTCCTACATTAAATTTCATTTATATACGATGAGATATTCATTTCTCTCTACGAGACACTTTTTATGATTTTTTTATGTCCCGTCGTTATCCTACTAAAATTGCACCGTAAATATCAACGCTAAAACAATTGTGTAGTGATTTCCATACCCATTATCTATAATTGGTGTTCAATTTTATGCACATATAACATTTTAATTATGACTGATATATATTTATTCTACACCATTTGATCATGGAATAAATTATTATGATGAATGTATCCATGTTTTATGATCTATGTGGCACACTTAAGCATGATAATTAAATGAATGTGATGGGTGAGCCCGAAATTAAATAGTTCTCCAATGAATTGGGAAATATTTAGTATCATAATATGTCATGTTGGGATAGGTATTTACCTGATTTTTAATGGGACTTTTTCCTCTATGATGTCTTCGTAATTTATCCTTGACCAATGATGACGCGTTTTAAGTTGTTTCCACATGTCCATGTTTTGAAAAATATGTTTTATCGTGATTTAAAATTCATGATCCTTTATGAATTGTTGATATAACTTTCCTAACATGAATTAATATCTTCATGTTATGATATTTTTACTCCCATACATGGATTTATAGCTCACACATTTCTTATGTATGTCCTTATGCTAGCCCATGTAGTGTTAAGTACAAATGAATGTAGTGGTCATGTAAATGATGTTTTCAATAATGATGTTGTATTTCATGTTTTATATTGTTATTTAATGTTCATAATTCCCCATGAAACTAGATATCCCGATCACTAGGGAGGAATTAATTGTAAAATTATATCATTAAATCATTTATGAATGTAATAAAAAGAACAATGTTGTTATAATTAGTATTCAAGGGAGTATTAGTTATTTTTAGGATTAGGATACAAAAACTATAGTGAAATCCTTAGACATAAAAATTAGTATAGGAAAAATATACCTAAATATTTATGAGTATAGAATAAGTGGTTTATCAATAGAATAAATCCACTTATAGATAAGAACATATGGACGTGGCTATGGCATAGATGAATCGAGGGGTAAAACCTGGAAACACCACTTTGAGTTAGACATAAACGGAAAATGGTGCATGAAAATAGGCCTTGTTGAACTCCTGGTTTGAATCTATTGGGGGATATACTTTGGTAAATTATTAATCATACTATGAACCATTATTAATGGAATAAAAAATATATCTCCTAATAATATACATTATAAAATAGATCAGGGATTTCATATTTTGATGATTATAAATTCATATATTAAGGGAATAAATGTAATTTATATGTTATCTTATTAATGTAATTTGATTCCCCATTATGTGTTTAGAAGATTAAAATATATACCCTAGATTATAGTTTATTCTATCAAATGGCTATTAATATGAGGAATCAATGTAACCAATGATGTAAAGATCAATGTAATGACTACTCTAATGAGAATCCCAATATAATAGGGTGGGAATCAAACAATATATCATTATAATCTCTCAATTAGATTAATTTTATAATTGAATCCTAAATCATGTGTAATGTACACCTCCCAAAGAAATAATATTTCATAATCGAGAACATGATGAGACAAATGCCACCTACATTCAATGGATAATCTTATCTCTCAATTGCCAAAAAATGGATCATCTCCATTGAGAATATCTTCACCATCATTCAATGCTCTGAATATAGAGAAGGTTCTTATAGTTGATTATAAAATGATGGTGAATGTAATCAATCTAAAACCTTTATAAAAAATAAAAATCCTAGTGAAGGGATCGAGATGATTGAATTGAAGGATTTCCAAAAAAATATCGATAAATATTTTACTGACACCCTACGACTTAAGATGGAATGGGGATTCCTTTCTAAGAAGAATAAAGAGAAAAATTCAATCTGAGTGTATATGAAAAATTTCACAAGGATTTCATGATATGACTCTGAGATTGTTTTTACCCCCAAATTCCTAGTTTTTTGCTTTTTTGATGGGATATAACCTAGATTATAGAACGACCAAGTAATTCATGCCCTTGATAACTAAGATAACATTTTATGATCTTCCCTCAAAGTATAATTGCAAATCAGTGAATCTTAGGGGTATCATAGGGATAAGAAGGGGATGGTGGAGTCAAATTAAGGCGGTCCGATGGAGATATATAATTGTGCCAAGAAATTTCAACATCATACTAGTAAAATATGGAAAATAAGTACATTAAAAACTTCTTGAAGGGGATTAGGAAATTATTTATATTCATAAAGGACGGCTAATTGTCCAGCGATTTCTAACAAGAAAACCTAGATATTGCGAAAGAGGAAAAGAATACTCCACTATACCCTCAAAAAAGTTATCATTTATACAAATTCATGAAATTAGGGAGTTTCTCAAACCAATATACTATGAAAATGGTTTTTGAAGGAATCCAACAACATCCATGGTAGTAAGGGTGAGAAATTTCCATCACTTCTGTAGAAGTGAATCACAAAAAAAAACAGTAACTAATGTACATTTTGATTCCAGTTCTACACATTCTGTTATATTCCTAAATATTTGTAAAATAATCAAAACAACATAAAAACCATTGAAGTAGAGATATCAATGAATACAGAAAATGGGGAAATTATAGTATCTTGTGTATATAACTCCTCCTCTATCATAATTTATGGATATATCGTCCAAGAGAACATTATAATACATCCCTTGGTCGAATTCTATACAATTCATAACATGGATTAGATTTCCCTATATAGAGTAAACATATATTTACATGAGAGGTAAATCACTCTACATATTATAAATCACCTCATGATTCTATACAAGTGAAAGTAGGTGGAGTAATATTTTCTAGAACCATCATCTCATGCATGGATATTACATCCATATGAGTATTATTATCTTGATCAGATGATCGAGTCTGTGGAAGGATACATCCTAGAAGACATGCTGATTGTGAGGGAAATCACTGATGTGTTCCTAAGGATTTTCTTGGTCTTCCTACTAGAAGAGATATTGAATTATTGATTGATTTCATACCCGAGGAATTACCAATATCCAAGACCCTATATAGAATATCTATTATTGAAGTTGAAGAGCAAAAGAAACGACTATATGAGAATATAGAGAAAGGGTGTAAATGCACTAGTGCTTTACCCTGGGGTGTAGCAGTCATATTCCTCAAAAAGAAGGATGTCTCAACATTCCTTTGCATTTATTATTGTGAGCTTAAAAAAATCATGATAAGGAAGTATCCTTTTCCATGACTGGGAGACATTTTTGATAAGATATGTGGAGCACAACACTAATCCAAGGTGAATATGTGGTCGGGATATTACTATGTAACGGGGAATAAGGAAGATATCCCTGAGACTACTTTTAGTACATGGTATGTGATCTATGAATTCATAGTAATGCCTTTTGGACACATTAATGCTCCAGAAATGTTTACTGACCTGATGAATGAAGTCTTTAAAGAATACCTAGATAAATTTTTGGTAGTCTTTATTGACTATATTATAATATAATTCCAATGTATGATGGATCATGAGAATAATTTATGTACTCTGTTAAGGACCTTGAAAAAGGAAAATATTTATGCTAATTACAAAAAATGTGAGTTATTTTTGAAGGAAGTCACTTCCTATGGGAATATTGTAACACCCCGAGCTTCCACGATACGCTTCTCATTCAATAATACAATAGCTTGCATTGTACGCAACTTCGAGTTCTAAAACATCGCGACAAATCAAAGTAGCCGTTATGAATAGTAATAACCACTTTTTAAAATTATAGAAATTTTATATTTCAAAATGGACTTCATTTTTGTATTCCTAATATTGAAATTAGCCTATGTTGAATTTTTTGTAATTTTCTGAGAACTTCAAAATTTTTATGAATAGTGAAAAATACTTAAAACAACTTTTTTAATCAAAATAATTCATAGTGATAAATTATACTATTGAGTGGTTTTAGAGTATAATTAGAATATATTTTTACCATTTTATCCAATGGTGGTCATTAGAATTAATTTGACATTGAAATTGGACATAAACAATTGTCAATCTTTTGATATAAATTGTTTCTTAAAAACACGCTATTTTTTGTGACATCGGGAATTAATTATAAAATTAATTAATGCAACTAATATGTTTGGAATTTTGTAAAATAGACATCATTTTTCAATTCGGAATATCAATTATAGCTTAGGGTGAAATTTTGGCCTTATTCTGAAAAACTTCAATTTTTGATGAATAGTGAAACCACTAAGTGGTTGTTAAATAACTGATTTTTCGTTTAAATGAAATATTACCACTTCTGTGATTTGATTTTCAAAAATCCGACATACATGGTTGTCATAAAGAAGTAAAATGTGGTTCAATGGGATAAAAATAATTTTTTGGTGAATAGTAACTTATTAAGTTCTTAATCGCGATTAGTGGTAATTAGGGTAGTTTAAGGTATAAATAATACTTTAATAATATTAAATGACCTAGACACATGTCCCAACCTTATTGGTTGTGTCATGGCCGACCAAGACAAGCCATGGGTCAACTTGGGGACCCCATGGATCCACTTTTGTTGGGAAATGACATAAATTACTTTTTATTTAATGTTAATGTGAAAATGACACAAACATAATATGTTTTACGAAAACAATTTTTAAGTAGGGTTATACAAGTCCAAATTTTGATTATAAATAGTCATTGGAAAGATAAAAAGATTTCCTATATCATAGTATTTTTTTTATAATTTGTAGACATTAAATAAATTTAATTATTTATGACATAATAATGATGCAGCAATGACATCATTATTTGACGATTTAAATAAAATGGAAAGATAATATAAAATCTATGAACTACACATGGCAAAAACCAATTGGATGAGTGGATTTCGATGCCTTATCACCTTATCCACGAATTCTATCAATGTGGGACCTTTTAAAACCGAAACACATTTTCAAATAATGTAATGTTCCTTTACTTTCCAAAAGTGCCCCTCCTCTCCTCTTATAAAAGGCCCCCACCTCTACCTCATTTCACACACTCTTCAAGCCATTGGCTCGGCCAACCCCTGCCCATTTGCTCTCTCCACATCCCTCTCCTCATCCTAGAGGATTCCATTAGGGCAGAATCCTTTCAAAGGAAGCCTTTAGGCTCAACTCAAAAGGAGTTACACTTTTTAAGGTAATTCATTCTCTCATGTTCTTTGGTTTTATTTTGCTTCTCCAACCCCCTAAACTCTTTTTATTTACTTCTTTTGTAACAACACCAGTATCTTAAATATACTAGGATGTTGTTATAAGATTTATTTGAGCTACACTTCCACACAACTACATCAAATGGTTAAAGAACATAAGGTTTCCGTGGATGGCGAAATTCTGCCTCCCGAAACGATGATTGTTCAACACTCATTTAACACCTTCAAAGGTGGCCATTATGATGTCACTATTTTTATATATGATATATAATATGTTTATGTTTTCCTTAAGCTTCTGTTTTTTTTCATTTTGGGCATACCTTTATGGTTTCCATTATGGGTAAAACACGATATCTTCATTTTAGGAAGCATGGACTACCGCCCCCTGAAAGTGATTTGATTCGTTAATACCATATGTGGGATGTGTGAAGGATAAAGTTAATGATATTATATATGTTATTATACTGGAATTATAATATACTCTCATATCATTATGATTCCATTCCAGAAAATATGAAATAGAAATGGAAGTAGCGTTCATGCGTACGTACGGCTTACCGTCTCCATGAACGGTGCATTTCATTTCTTACCTCTAAATGTGATGTAATATTATAAATGAATGTATGTACTGGATATATATGACATATATGATATCTACATCATGAATACCATTCTGGATATAATGAACCTTTGACCAAATTAACAACATGTAAGTGTAAGAAGCCTATTTTTGACTTAAGAACCAAATACCGACAAAATGAACATTATTAACTTAAATAATTACATAATGTTCATATCATTGTAATAAGTGATATAATAAGGATAATGAAGTTGAAAATGGTTCTTAATAAGGTATATATTAACTCTAGTTTATTATTCAGGAGGTTAAAGAATGGTTGAGTCAAGTCGGACACAAGGTAAGGGAACTTCTTAACCCAACTTCCATTCTTTGGGTTAATCTCCTACTTTCAAATTATGTCATGATGTTATTATGTCCTATTTTGTATTTTTACTTTCTTTATGTGTACCTATAGTGAATACACATAATAGATCTATTTTATTTTAAAAATGATCATTTTAAGGACTTCGTCTCAATCTCCTTTCATTGAGGCATTTTTGGTTTTATACACAACTTTCTTTTATACGGTGTATAAACCCCTTTGACTTTTACGTTTATTCAAAAGGAATCTTTTTTATATGAAGTGTTTTGCTAAAAGACAAAAGGGAATGTTTTTCTTTCCGTACTTATGCGGCGACAACGACATCTCCGCCGCCATGACCATTATTTGAGTTTCGGCTTCCTCTACAAGCCATCATTTTCTTTTTTAATGAAAAATAAATACAAAGTTTTAACATTCTTTTATTTTGGTATTGAAAATGGTTTTGAAAGCGTTTTTATTATATCAATGTGTTGTATTGATATCTTGTGATTGAAATGTGGAAATGTTATGTTTCCTTTATGCATGTTTTATGTGATACGATTATGTTATGGTTTATGATATGTTTAAACCTATTCATATGAGGAATGTATTGGACTTAATATGTGACGGGTGGAGCCCGCTATAGCTCCTCGATGCATCGGTAGGTCTCATGAGACAACTAGACGTGGAATTGGCCGAGGCCCTTTCCCAATTTGATTTATGGTTTTGGCCGAGGCCTTAATCATTTTAGACGTCTTGGCCGAGGCCTTGAAAAAGTGTTTCAGAATGTCTGGCATTATACATTCCCTCATTATGAAAGTGGTTATTGATATTGCATGTGATTATTCGACCAGTAGAATATCCATGTGATGAAGTAAATGGCATTATCTCATTTTACTTTTGCCATATTATGTTTAAGTTCATGTTTAAAAGGCTTTTGTTTTAGTTATACATTGCCTTAAATGTTAATGTTTATTTATGAAAGCTTCCGCAATATTGTTATCCTTACTGAGCATCTGAGCTCACCCCTTTCAATGTTTTTATATTTTCCAGGATGTGAAGAAGTATTTTATGAATGACCTGCAGGGATAGTCAGAAGAGGATATGAGTGTGGACTATGAAGACCATGTTTTTTTGTAGTTTGTTTAATTTTGATGTAATGAAAGACTTATGAATGTATCTAGTGTTTCCAAGGCTACTAAACTAATCGGTCTTTCGAGACTTGATCTTTTGTGATCATGCCAATGTTACGAAGCAATGCACCGACTCTGGGTAGCTGGGGTCGGGGCGTTACAGTTGGTATCAGAGGCAGTTTAGTACTAACCTTGGAAGCTAGATTTAGATAAACTCTGATTAGAGCACGTAGACCTAAGATGAACTCTGAGGATTAGTATAAAAGAACTTCCTAGAATTTTGGTATTATAGAGATGTTATGACTTTTCCGAGCAATACATCCCTGTCTGGATACGAGCAGGTAGAGGCGGCTCTGGCACAGATGTACCTAGGGGTAAAACCCGAAAACACCGTTTTGAGCTAGACTCGAACGGGAACTGGTGCACGAAAACGGGCCTTGCTGCACTCTTGGTTACGACACTCCCGGGGGATATGCTTAGGATAATTCTCATTTTACTTACAAACCACTATGAAGGGTTATGAGTACATACTTCCTCAAAGAAAACATTTCTTTTTATGATTATGGATTATATCCATAAATAGTTCAATTTATGTAAAGTGTTTTACAAGTATGGAATTATGTATTTTGATTCATAAACTAACCTAGTTTATGCCGTTGTATAGAAATGGCGCCCAGTAGAAGGAATGTGAACTCCAGCGGTACGTATGATCCAAAGAGTAAGAAGGATAGTATCTTTCACGGTATTAAGCCAACATTTCGAAGGGAAATAGTCTCCCATGTGTTCTCAACATATGAAGAAATAGTATCATGTGTTAATAGGATAAGTAAAGAATTCTCTGAGTCCTATGGCTTTGAAGCGAAGCAAGAGATGAAAGGGATGGAAGAGAGAATGATGGATAAAGGGATGAGGGGAAAGAAGAATTTTCCAATATGTGGTAATTGTGGGAAGAAACATCATGGAACTTGCCTAAAGGGAATGGGAGTTTGTTATAAGTGTAGAGAAAAAGGACACAAAGTGCGTGACTGCAAGGGTAAGAAAATGGTTTCAAATGTACAATGCTTCTTCTGCAAGGATTGGGGACACTACGCAAACCAATGTCCAAATCATCAGAGCATGCCCCAAATGATGTTATTGGATAATAATCAAGTTATGATACTACCACAGATGAGGAGTAATGATTAGAGTTCTTATGTTGTTATTAAAGATTTTTTTTAATTTGAGTGTTGTATCAATGATGTACTGGTTATAATAATTATGGAGTATATAAGGATTGTACTGCAGTACTATTTCATCAAGGACTTGAGATTGTGTGGAACCAAGAAAAGTGACTCCACAGTAGGTTAAATTTTTGGAAAATATATGGTTGAGAGAAAGATAAACCATAATATGGTTTTGATACTGAGATTGTGATTTTGGAATAAGACGTGATTGATTTGGATAAATTATATTGGATATACTTAACTTCCTTGAAACTGATTGATGTTTTGTATACATTTTTGGATAGAAGGAGTATATCTAGTATTCTATAAGGAATAAGGGATCATGGTAATTCAGTATGTTTAAAAAGAATACATGATGAAGGTGCTCACATGTTGTTACGTGGGATAAAGGATCTTCATTATGTTTACCTTCCTTATAAAATTTGGACTGTGAGTTGGACAGATGTATTTTGGATAACTATTATGGTTGGAATGGATTAAGTTGAACCATGGATAGTATTGTTTAAGGTTAAAAAATTTATGAAGATTATTTTTGGAATATTATGATACTATAGTTTTAGGAAAAGGACAACCTGCAGGGTGGGGCATAACCCGTCGCGTCGGACAAAGCTGCAGGAATCGAACCCACAATCATAGTGCGACAAGCCTTTATTTCCTACCACTAGCCTACAGGAAGTCCCTGGTTATTACAAAATCGTTTTACTAATCTAAATGGTATGTGTTAACATTTGGAACCTTATACAATTAGGATAAATAGAATATTTTTGAGTTCCGTTACCATTTGGAGTAAAAGATGGGTTTGTGGCAAAAATTTATTAACGAATGATAGTATACATAACAAGTATGTATATTCCCTTACGTTCTTAGTAAATCTCCTAAATAAATTCCTCAACATTATAAAAGGTAACTTAAAACAAAAATGTTGTCGGTTAACTTTTCCAACTGGGGATTCAATGACCGTTTAACCAATCACAAGTTTGTGATTTTCTTGTGGTTAAACTTTCTCCTAATCCTATTTTCTGTAACTCTCCATCAGACCTTGATGGTTTGTTTCTCCTCCATATCCATATTTTCATATAATCCTAGAGTGGGCTATATCGGGTGACCTTTGTACTTATCCTGCTTTCTTTTAATGTTATGTATTTATTAACCTTATTTCCGATGTGGGTTTTCCTCAAAGGTATTTTCTCTTTTCAAGCTTTTATTTTCCAAGAAAAATTTCAAATTGCGAGGACGCAATTTATTGAAGGAGGGGAGAATGTAACACCCCGAGCTTCCACGATACGCTTCTCATTCAATAATACAATAGCTTGCATTGTACGCAACTTCGAGTTCTAAAACATCGCGACAAATCAAAGTAGCCGTTATGAATAGTAATAACCACTTTTTAAAATTATAGAAATTTTATATTTCAAAATGGGCTTCATTTTTGTATTCCTAATATTGAAATTAGCCTATGTTGAATTTTTTGTAATTTTCTGAGAACTTCAAAATTTTTATGAATAGTGAAAAATACTTAAAACAACTTTTTTAATCAAAATAATTCATAGTGATAAATTATACTATTGAGTGGTTTTAGAGTATAATTAGAATATATTTTTACCATTTTATCCAATGGTGGTCATTAGAATTAATTTGACATTGAAATTGGACATAAACAATTGTCAATCTTTTGATATAAATTGTTTCTTAAAAACACGCTATTTTTTGTGACAGCGGGAATTAATTATAAAATTAATTAATGCAACTAATATGTTTGGAATTTTGTAAAATAGACATCATTTTTCAATTCGGAATATCAATTATAGCTTAGGGTGAAATTTTGGCCTTATTCTGAAAAACTTCAATTTTTGATGAATAGTGAAACCACTAAGTGGTTGTTAAATAACTGATTTTTCGTTTAAATGAAATATTACCACTTCTGTGATTTGATTTTCAAAAATCCGACATACATGGTTGTCATAAAGAAGTAAAATGTGGTTCAATGGGATAAAAATAATTTTTTGGTGAATAGTAACTTATTAAGTTCTTAATCGCGATTAGTGGTAATTAGGGTAGTTTAAGGTATAAATAATACTTTAATAATATTAAATGACCTAGACACATGTCCCAACCTTATTGGTTGTGTAATGGCCGACCAAGACAAGCCATGGGTCAACTTGGGGACCCCATGGATCCACTTTTGTTGGGAAATGACATAAATTACTTTTTATTTAATGTTAATGTGAAAATGACACAAACATAATATGTTTTACGAAAACAATTTTTAAGTAGGGTTATACAAGTCCAAATTTTGATTATAAATAGTCATTGGAAAGATAAAAAGATTTCCTATATCATAGTATTTTTTTTATAATTTTTAGACATTAAATAAATTTAATTATTTATGACATAATAATGATGCAGCAATGACATCATTATTTGACGATTTAAATAAAATGGAAAGATAATATAAAATCTATGAACTACACATGGAAAAAACCAATTGGATGAGTGGATTTCGATGCCTTATCACCTTATCCACGAATTCTATCAATGTGGGACCTTTTAAAACCGAAACACATTTTCAAATAATGTAATGTTCCTTTACTTTCCAAAAGTGCCCCTCCTCTCCTCTTATAAAAGGCCCCCACCTCTACCTCATTTCACACACTCTTCAAGCCATTGGCTCGGCAAACCCCTGCCCATTTGCTCTCTCCACATCCCTCTCCTCATCCTAGAGGATTCCATTTGGGCAGAATCCTTTCAAAGGAAGCCTTTAGGCTCAACTCAAAAGGAGTTACACTTTTTAAGGTAATTCATTCTCTCATGTTCTTTGGTTTTATTTTGCTTCTCCAACCCCCTAAACTCTTTTTATTTACTTCTTTTGTAACAACACCAGTATCTTAAATATACTAGGATGTTGTTATAAGATTTATTTGAGCTACACTTCCACACAACTACATCAAATGGTTAAAGAACATAAGGTTTCCGTGGATGGCGAAATTCTGCCTCCCGAAACGATGATTGTTCAACACTCATTTAACACCTTCAAAGGTGGCCATTATGATGTCACTATTTTTATATATGATATATAATATGTTTATGTTTTCCTTAAGCTTCTGTTTTTTTTCATTTTGGGCATACCTTTATGGTTTCCATTATGGGTAAAACACGATATCTTCATTTTAGGAAGCGCGGACTACCGCCCCCTGAAAGTGATTTGATTCGTTAATACCATATGTGGGATGTGTGAAGGATAAAGTTAATGATATTATATATGTTATTATACTGGAATTATAATATACTCTCATATCATTATGATTCCATTCCAGAAAATATGAAATAGAAATGGAAGTAGCGTTCATGCGTACGTACGGCTTACCGTCTCCATGAACGGTGCATTTCATTTCTTACCTCTAAATGTGATGTAATATTATAAATGAATGTATGTACTGGATATATATGACATATATGATATCTACATCATGAATACCATTCTGGATATAATGAACCTTTGACCAAATTAACAACATGTAAGTGTAAGAAGCCTATTTTTGACTTAAGAACCAAATACCGACAAAATGAACATTATTAACTTAAATAATTACATAATGTTCATATCATTGTAATAAGTGATATAATAAGGATAATGAAGTTGAAAATGGTTCTTAATAAGGTATATATTAACTCTATTTTATTATTCAGGAGGTTAAAGAACGGTTGAGTCAAGTCGGACACAAGGTAAGGGAACTTCTTAACCCAACTTCCATTCTTTGGGTTAATCTCCTACTTTCAAATTATGTCATGATGTTATTATGTCCTATTTTGTATTTTTAGTTTTTTATGTGTACCTATAGTGAATACACATAATAGATCTATTTTATTTTAAAAATGATCTTTTTAAGGACTTCGTCTCAATCTCCTTTCATTGAGGCATTTTTGGTTTTATACACAACTTTCTTTTATACGGTGTATAAACCCCTTTGACTTTTACGTTTATTCAAAAGGAATATTTTTTATATGAAGTGTTTTGCTAAAAGACAAAAGGGAATGTTTTTCTTTCCGTACTTATGCGGCGACAACGACTTCTCCGCCGCCGTGACCATTATTTGAGTTTCGGCTTCCTCTACAAGCCATCATTTTCTTTTTTAATGAAAAATAAATACAAAGTTTTAACATTCTTTTATTTTGGTATTGAAAATGGTTTTGAAAGCGTTTTTATTATATCAATGTGTTGTATTGATATCTTGTGATTGAAATGTGGAAATGTTATGTTTCCTTTATGCATGTTTTATGTGATACGATTATGTTATGGTTTATGATATGTTTAAACCTATTCATATGAGGAATGTATTGGACTTAATATGTGACGGGTGGAGCCCGCTATAGCTCCTCGATGCATCGGTAGGTCTCATGAGACAACTAGACGTGGAATTGGCCGAGGCCCTTTCCCAATTTGATTTATGGTTTTGGCCGAGGCCTTAATCATTTTAGACGTCTTGGCCGAGGCCTTGACAAAGTGTTTCAGAATGTCTGGCATTATACATTCCCTCATTATGAAAGTGGTTATTGATATTGCATGTGATTATTCGACCAGTAGAATATCCATGTGATGAAGTAAATGGCATTATCTCATTTTACTTTTGCCATATTATGTTGAAGTTCATGTTTAAAAGGCTTTTGTTTTAGTTATACATTGCCTTAAATGTTAATGTTTATTTATGAAAGCTTCCGCAATATTGTTATCCTTACTGAGCATCTGAGCTCACCCCTTTCAATGTTTTTATATTTTCCAGGATGTGAAGAAGTATTTTATGAATGACCTGCAGGGATAGTCAGAAGAGGATATGAGTGTGGACTATGAAGACCATGTTTTTTTGTAGTTTGTTTAATTTTGATGTAATGAAAGACTTATGAATGTATCTAGTGTTTCCAAGGCTACTAAACTAATCGGTCTTTCGAGACTTGATCTTTTGTGATCATGCCAATGTTACGAAGCAATGCACCGACTCTGGGTAGCTGGGGTCGGGGCGTTACAAATATCATCACATGAAATGGGGTTTCTATGTACCCTTCAGAGATTTAGACAATTGAATGATGTCTGGGGCCTATATTAGTGACATATATCCATAGTTTCCATCTATTACCTGGGTATTATCATCGATTTGTGAGAAATTTCTCATGATTGACAAACCCTCAATCCATGATTACATGGAAGGGAGTCACGTTTTCGTGGAATGATGAATGTCAAGAAATCATAATATAGTTGAAAAGGAGGCTTATCACTACCACATACTCATACTACCCACAAGTGGAGAGATTTTTATAGTATTCAATGATGCTGCCAAGAAAGAAACAGTATATGTGTTGATGGAAAATTACATATTCATAGACTATGTTTGAAGGTAGTTGAAAGAACATGATTAGAAAAATCATAAAAATGATATAGATTTGGTTGCATTGATATTTTCTTTTAAAATATTTCTAAAATACAATATTTAGGTGAAGTGTACAATATATACGGATCACAAAATCATCATGTATATATTAACAAATAAAGAGTTAAATATACGCCAACAAAGATAGTTAGAGATGATCAAAGACTATGACTAATCAATTCACTACAATATAGGTAATTAAAGAATGTGTCAGATTATTTAAGTATAAAGGATACATCAGATGTTTCATTGGTGGAAATTGAGAAGGATCTAGTCTTCTTAGTGTTGAATAGGATATACATCAGAATATTAAGGAAGTAACATCATCAATACTTTCACAAATGATTTCCTAATCAACTATTATAGATAGTTTAAAGGATTCTCAAAGAGACAATGTAAGAATTCAGAGGAAACTGGAAAATATTAGAAAAGTGAAATCTTCAGTGTTCAATGTTAATGAAGAAGGTGTTGTGTGATTTGGGTCAAGAAAATATATACCATAAAATACTTAGTTAAAGAAGGATATATAGGATTATTGACATATATTAACCTTATCTATCCACCTAAGAATCCATATATATAAATAGATATATAAGAATGATATTGGTGGGACAATATGAATAAAGAGATCAGATAATATACATGAAGATGTCTCATATGTCAGAAAGTGATGGTAGATAGAAAAAAATCTAAGGGGGTGATGCAACGATTACCCATACCTAAATTGAAATAGGAAAACATTATCATGGTATTTTTCACCTGGATTCATAAGGAATCTATGGGATACAATTCTATCTGGGTCATGGTGGATTTCCATTTGAAGACTACACATATTATTATTATTCAAGAGGATTTCTCATTTGATCAACATGGATGGATATACATCAGATATGTGGGGAGGCTTCTTGGTGGACCAATATAGATTATATCCAATGGATATCTAATATTCAACTATACATTCCGGAAAAGTCTCCAACAAGATCTAAATATTGAGTTAAACATCATCACGACCTATCACTCTCAAACTGATGGCAAATCTGAGCAGACTATCAAGACCCTCAAGGACATGTTGAGAGAATGCTTAGTCAGCATCAAAGTAGTATGGCATTGAAATATTCCTCTGGTTGAGTTATCTTACAAAAAAAGTTCCCAATCATTCATTTAAATGTCCCCCTATGAAGCCCTATATGGGAAGAGGTCAAGAATTCCTACATGATTGGGATAATTTGGCGAATGAAAACTACAATGTTCTGAAATTGATGAGGAAATAGTGGAAAAGGTTAAGACCATTCAGTATCACATCCCGGCTGCTCATAGATGAGAGAAAATTATTTCTAACAATCATTGAAAATACAAAGAGTTTGATGTCATAGATTTGGTATTCCTCCAAATATCACCATGAAAGAGAGTGATGAGATTTGGTAATAGGGGAACACTTTATCCGTGGAACATCGGCCTTTGTGAGATCCTGGATCGCATCAGAGCGGTGGGATACAGACTAGATCTCCCACCTAAACTATCTCAAGTACATGACATATTCCATGTATCCGTATTTAAAAAGAACAAAACAAACCCCTCTCATGTACAAAATATTGAAGTGGTACCATTGGAGAATGAACCCTATTATGAGGATAAGCAATTTAAATCATAGATTATAGAGATACTCATATATGAAGTTAGACAATGCACCTAGTCAAAGTGTTGTGGAGAACCCATATGTTTGAAGAGGCAATGTGGGAACCAGAGTAGGTCATGAAACAATGTTACCCACATCTAGTTTAATATGGGTAATTAAAATTTTAATGGTGAATATTTTTAAGGGGGGAAGATTGTAAGGACTCAAACAATTATAAATAAATTGTCCATTTGGATTTAAATAATTGCCTTATTTTGTAAAATGGATAGAGAATGCACATGAACTCCATTTGTTTTATCATATCCTATTGGATATAAATGAACATTATGAATCTTTACTACTGAAAAAATATCCATTGAAAAGTGATCACTTGATTATTATAAATATAGAGTTTTAACATATCCTTTTGATAGAGACAAAGGTGGTAATGGACTAAAATATTATGATTTTCCCCTATGAATCACATTTATCAGAATTTTTGAGTGACATTGGACTTCAATAAATTCTTCTAGACCAAGACCAATCTGATATCCAACAACATAAGGTTGATCAAAATAGTTTATAGGAGAAGATCAAG
This sequence comes from Viscum album, assembly GCA_963277665.1. Lineage (NCBI taxonomy): Eukaryota > Viridiplantae > Streptophyta > Magnoliopsida > Santalales > Viscaceae > Viscum > Viscum album. The sequence continues at coordinate 2,094,487,218 of OY728126.1, read as the reverse complement.
CTCATCGGAATCCCAGCCCAAACCATGTGCACCGAATTGCCCCAAAAAAGACACACCATTGTAAACCATACACTTAGGGTGAAATATAGTGTAATAAAAAGGTATGTATCAAATCTCTATCATTATGGTTATGTGCATTATTTTTTATAGAATAATTAATATAAATTCTTTCTATTATTGTTACATTACAAATTATATTAAATGACAAATAATATTTTTGGTTAATATTCAAAATCGATTAAAAGATATAATTTGATGATTTAATGGATTATTGAAATAAATAATATTTTAATAAAATATCATCATTAAATTTATTTTATTATATATAAATTATCATATAATTTTTTTGAAGTCAAAGTTAAGCTTTACTATGGTTTGAAAACTACTTTTGTCAAACCTATTCAATTTGCAATAAATGTATATTTTCATATTAAAAGTGAAAATTATCATATTTAAAAAATTATTTAGATAAAATGAATATTATTTTTGGAATTAGAATGTCAAAATTATCCAAACAATGATTTTGCATATTTTTGGAGACATTCAATTTTTTTGTTAAAAAAATAAATACCATATAAATATTTAGGGTGTTTTATGACATCACAATGGCCGAATATTGATGTAGTAAAGATAATAAAAGTGATATTCGACCAAATATATGTTATAAAATTAAAATAATTTTATTTAATATATTTTTTCTTATTTGGAAAAACCTGAGTGAATCATTCAAAATGTATTATATATAATTTATGATTTTAATCTAATTTAATTAATAATGTGACTGACCTACACATAATAATGGATAATATTTTAATATATCCATCCCTAGTACATATAAAATAATGTTTCCCACTCTTATTTGGTAAAATATTTTGTATGGTCCGTGGTTTGAAAAAATTAATTATATTCATTCCCAAACAAATATTTGTGAAGTATTAAATAATTAAGATTTAATTTTATATATAAACCTACAAAATCCCCCACTTATCATCACTAAAAACCATTATACACCTCCATACATTATTTTACCCTATCTATAATCCACCCAAGGCACCCCAAGCTCTAAAGAGGCTCATATTCAAGCTTTTGGTGTCACACACTCATGTAAGGATTCCTTCCTTTCTCATTTTTATCCTATATTCCTTATATTGTTAGAACCATAAATTTAATTTTAATAAGGATGGGGTATGTTATATAACCTCCCCCATAACAGCCTTATTATTTTTTAATGATAATACTCTCCTTTCTCTCTGATTAATCACTCCCATGTTCATATATTACCAAGCTGAAATTTTGTAAGGGTTATCTCATTTCACCTCTTTCATCGATATTCTTTATTATGTTACACATTTTGTTTCCATTGTTACTATGTTTGGAAATGTATCTATATGTCCCTCATACATTAAATTTTATCTATAAATTATGAGACACCCCATTCTCTTTCAGAAATCCTTTTTATGATTTTTTTCCCTTTTTAGGCTGGTGAAATTGCATTGCAAATTTCCCTTCCAAAATAATTGTGTAGTGAATACCATACCCATTTCTTATCAAGGGTGTTCAATATTATACACATATAAATATATATTTAGGACATACATGTTTCTAATCCACACCCCATGATAATGGAATCAATTATTATGTTGAATGTATCAATGTTAGATGATCTATATGGAACACTTATGCATGAGAATGAAATAAATGTGATGGGTGCACCTAGAATTATATACTGATAAAATGAATTGGGTAATTTTTAGTATGATGATACATGATCTTGTGACAAGGATTTATTTTATTGATAAATTTGACTTCGTCAAAAATGATGTATTGGAAGTTTATCATTGACCTGGGATGCAATTTTTTATGTTTTTTCAATAATTCCCTGTTATAAAAATAATGTAATATCGTGCTTTTTGATTCGTGGTCCTTTTTGCCGCATTGATATGCAGTTATTAACATGTATTTCTATCATCTCTTTCCTTCATGTTTCTCCATTTTTGGTATTTATAGCTCACCCATTTCTTAACAATATCCCCAGGTTATCCCATGCAATTTTATGAACAAAGGAATGTTGTGGACATGTAAAGAAAACATTCAATTATAATGTTGTAAGTCATGTTTTAAGTTGTTATTTAATGTTTCTAATATCCGATGAAACAACACATATCGTATTTTTGGGTGTTATTAAGTTAAATTTTATATCATTAAATAATATCTGAATGTAAAAAAAATAATGGGGTTGTTATAATAAACAACCCGTTCATAAAATAGAAGCACCATACCCTATTATACCCAACAATTCATTGTCCATATTCAGTATTCAATTTATCCCATAAAATTATTCACATTAGAAATATTTATAGACATAAATGATTTTAAACAATGATTCACACCCAGGGGTAAAAGAATCATTATAAATGAGTGACTATAATCTAATTAGGGAAAAAAGAATATTTCACAATTTTAAACAATGATTCAAACCATAGGGTCATAAGACTCAATAATCATGATCCATGTTATTTAAATTTTGACTAAATGAATCATTAAAATCCCATAGAATGAATAAATAAAATGTGATGATATCATGGAAAATTATATATTTAAAAACCATTATGAACCCATATAGATGGTATAAACATAAGGATGACTTCAATACCTAATTTCTTATAGATCTTCCAGGGTACACCCAACGTATAAGCTATAATAATATCACATGTTATCTATAATAGGGATTATCCCTTTGTAAATAATGTTCAAGAATTAAAAAATGAATAATATAAATATAGGTTTCATTCCATTCAGGAACTCATAGAAAAAAATTATTATTCCATTCATAACGTCATTAACCATTAGAACAAAAAAAAATTCCTTGAATTTTTTTAAACAATCATAATCCATCATGAAAATGAAAAATGATGACATAATTTCAAAAAATACAAGTAGAAAAGATGAAAAAATGTATGTTGATATTGATAATTGGAAATATCATTAAAATATCAATAAAAAATTCATGAGTAAAATAAAATTTTCACATTGGGTAGCATCAATGGATTCTATAATTGTTATAAAATAATTATGAAATATCATTTTGAACATTTCAAGATGAAAATGTCATTACCATTATAAAAACACTGAATTATAATTTTAAAAAAATCACCAACAATTATGAAATAATTTTGTGTGATACTAACCTTTGAAAGTCACAATTTCAAATTTAAAAAATAATAATTCTCATTATGGTAGTAAAATCCATTCATTATGTAAATATTTAAAATATATATTTCATTTTATGCATTTTGTAAATGAGGTCAAATCAACCCATTTAGAAAATGTTATGTAGGATAATCCAAAAAAATTAAAATAATTTCATGTACAATGTAAAATATAATTAAGAAAATAATTTATTCTTAGAATGATATTTTTTAAAACAATTTTAAAAAACCAAAATATGGAAGAGAAATATAGTCGATCTAAACGAAAATTAAAGATTGATAACACTTACAAATGACATTCTTAAAGATTCATTAATACATAATGGAATAATTGGAAATAAAACATGTAAACCACCTTATTAACCATTGGATAATTAATAAATTTGATTCATGAAAAATTTATAATGTTATTTCCAATAAAGGAACCATTATCTCAAACAATCCTAAAAGAAATGATATTGTAACATAAAGCCTTTTCCTATTTGGAAACAGTTCAACCATATTCCCCATGAAAGGATAACGATAAATCAAACATTAATTATCAAAAACATATAGATATTCATGATATAAAATTTAAAAGGATTTATTCATACATTATAAAAGACAATAGGTTCATATCATAGACATTAAGTCCCAGAGAAAGGAACTTCTGTTGAATAACCAAAAAAAGAATATCACAGAATTAAGATTTAATCAATGGGGACATTTATTGTAACCAATGTAAATCCAAAAAAAATTAATATTTAATAAATAAATTTATATAACAATTTTGACATAATAGTATCATAACAGAGTCAATAATGAAGAGTTATAACCCAAATAATTAAATTATGTTAGGAAACATGGAACATTTCATATTAAATCTACATGGATAGAATAAGTAAAATTTAATCATAGAATATCATTAATTAAGAATAATTCATTATACGAAATACAAAAGGTACAATATTTATACATCACAAAATAAAAATAAGTGGTGAATATGGTGTCAGTCTTATTGATGTAAAAGTGAGATGAGAGACCATTTCATTGATTCTAGGAATTCAATGTACGCCCTTTAAATCCTATATAGTAATCTAATATAAATAATTTAATTTCATAATTATACTTTCTAGTGTTAATTAACTATTTTTAAATCACTTATTCATTTATTTTACGGAAAAAAATTAAATTTGTATTCCTTTAATTCCACATCAGGTGTTTTGAGGATGTTTGGATCATAAATTCAAAATGAATTTTTCATGTTAACCATTGTCAAGGAGGTTATTATTTAATCATAACTAGAATTATAATTATTATATTTTTATAATATTTATAAATTAATTATAATTTTTAAACCTTTCTTTCAATGTGTTTGTGAAAAATAAACTATATTACAACCATCGAGAAAGTATGTCCAATGCACACATGGGTAACATTTCCATTTTTCAACAAGCATTATGGAATGAATGTATAGGATGATTTATAATTTAATAATGATAGTAATTTAACAAATAAAATATTTTTTCTTTAAATATAGATATAATTATAATTTATGTGGTGTGATTTTAAAAAAGTAATGCATTGCTTCGAGGAGGTAGTAGTACACTCATTCACACGAACATCATTATCAATTTTACTTGATTTGAATGGTATAAAATATTATGTTATATTATCTTTAAAATATTGATAAATATCTCATGAATATCATATTTATGATATATATATATATCACAAATATTAATTAATTTTATCATTTCTACCTTCTATGTAATAGGTCAGTGAAAAACAAATCACATCGATTCCCAATGGTTATGATGAAATTATGTGATAATATAAATTATGATGAGTAAAAAAATTAAATCCATTTAAAAATTTAAAGAAACAAAAGTGGTAAAAATTAATTTATAATTGATCTAAAAATGTAAAATATTAACATATTTTCAATATATATATTTTTCTAGCATAAGATGATTTTATATTATCTTCCTGGTAATCATAATTATATAAATTTAAATATGAATTTATTAATATATAATATATAAATTTATTTATACTAATACTTCATTAGTAATTATTAATTAATTTAAATGGTGAAACATTTGTATGTTTAAAAAAATTCAGAAAAAACCAAATTTTAAACCAATAAATATATTTATACAAACCTCTAATATGAAGAGGATATAATTTAATTTATTTGGATTAAATATAAAAACATATAAATTATTTGACTTTGATTCATATTTTAAAAATTTAAATTCTAATTATTAAAATTATTGAAATGAAATGAAATTTTTAATTTTTTTTTAAATTCACCAAAAATAAATATATTCTGAAAAATCACAGAAATTCATCCAAATATAATTTTGAGACGATAATTGTTATATTGAAATCATTTTTTCTATATATATTCATTAAAATATCTATAATTTCATAATTAATTATTCCCACAAAACCAAGTTTACCTCACTTTTGATGAAAACCATAATTTGTTTGAATAAAATTACTTTCATAAATATTGATTGATTATTTATGAAGGATTTATCAATTAATTTTTACTGATTAGGATATATATATCATAATGTATTATTATTATTCATAACCTACAATTTAATATCTATTTTAGAGAATTCATATTTATAATAGAATTATTTCATGGTTCATTTAAGCTCAGTGATATGTGTCTTGTATCCTATCAAGTGTAACATTCTTTTTAAAAGATATCAGGCTGTTATATCCCCCTTTAATGATGTAAATCCTAATTATTTTAACTTTACCTCAGTAATCAATGTATTAATGTTTTAAAATACCTTATTTGAAAACCCACCTCACAAATAGGGTTACTAAAACACCCCCTTTAAAAGAGAGAATGGGATGTATTAATGTCATGTCGAATAATATATAAATATGTTTCTATATATGAAACAATTGGTGGAATGTGAATATTTATACATTGTATAATTTTTTAATTCCCTTATAATGATGTATACTGATAGATATTATTTATTAATAGAATAATAATGATCATGAGAAAGTTAAAATTGATAAAACCATTACCCAATGAGGTGTAAAAAACGATCGTCTCATTTGAAATGATGGGAATATGATATCATTTTATTTTTAAAGATATTTTTCCTATAATTTAATAATTTTGTACAATCCAAAATAATAAAATAATGATAACATACATACTTCTCATATATAATATCATCCTCTAATCAATTTCCAAAAAATAGATCACCTTTTTGACAAACAATGAGTATTCACGACTGATTATTCATACTAGAAGGACTAAATTCCATTACTAATGGACCAAATAATTCTAAAAAAGTAGAAAAAATTATTTTATATAATTTTTAGATGTTTTCAAAAAATATATAATAAAGTATGATATTTCAAAAAATCAAATAAACCTTCATATGAAGAAAAAAACGTTAATCTCCAAAATTCAAATGAAATATTAGAAGTTCAAACTAAATAATTTTCTAAAAGAATAAATATATATTCCAAATAGCCTCAAAATTTAAGACTATTTTAACCTAAATGGATATCTCCTAACTTTCATCTTATATATCTAAAAATATAGAGACCATCTTCTGAAATTTGTTTAATCACTCAGTCACCAAATAAATTTTCAATCCCATGGGTAAGCCGTATAATTAAACAAGTGCTCCCCAAGGTACCTCAATACACAAAATAATATAAACCCTAAAGGTTATATTTTAATTTAGAAAAATTAAAAAATAATTATTACCCAAATAATAAATCATAGTGAACATAAGGGTTATATAAACCCCAATATTGCATAACATCTCCCAAAATGACATTAATCAACTAAAATGTTTATTAAATAAAACATAAAAAATTGTGTATAAAACCTTGATCTTATTAAAATACATACTCTTTTAAAGCCATGATGGTATCCATAACTATTAATATATCATCATATGAAGACATATTATCCTCTAATGTTTTTAAAACCTTATATGATTCTAACTATAATAGACTTCAAACCCTCCCTCCCATATCTGGTGCTATAATCATAAGCATTAAATTTCAATCTTTGATACTAATGAAGTTGAACTAACATTAAACTTCTAAAACATATTACATAAATAGTTACTATTAGACAACTTATATAAATAATGACCTTATTTGTATACAGTTCTAGAGAAATAGAGAAAAGCATTTAAAAAATAGGATTTATAATCAACTAGTTAAAAATGATCAACATCACCTCCAACTATAACCAGCATTTGGTATTCCATATTAAGACCTCAGAATATCCCAAAAAAATATTACCATTAAAAACCATTATATACATAACCACTTTAATGTCAATATTCATAACATGGGAAAAATGAAACATATTAATGGTGATATCAAATGATTTATAAGGGTAAACAAAACATTTAACAATTAATTTACAATATTGAGCATAATAAGATCACACAAATATGACAAAACAATCAAGTTTCTACACTATTAGATTAGAACAATCATACCCATTATTAACTAGAACGTCAAACATGAAACCTAGAATATATATTTAACCAATGAATGTGTAATAAAAATAAATATTCATGCTTCAAGTAATATAAATATTGACAAAAGGTATCATTATAATCCCATTGAAACAAATAAGGAAAATAGTTTTGTATTTTGAAACATAATCTTCATAAAACAAGAAAAATATCCATATAAGAAACCTCAATAATATTATAACCAAGTGGTAAAATTACATAACCAAAGAATTGGAGAACAATCATGGTGTACCTATCATATAAGATACATCAAGCTCACCCATGAACTATAAAAGGCTTATCAATTTGTCAGTAATGTCCAAGAACTACAACATGATTAAAGTATATATATATATATATTTCATTTCATCATAAAACTCATATAAAAAATTACAATCCTTTAATAACTTCCCTAACCCATTGAAAATAAACTAGTTCCATGAAAATATCATGAGATAATAATATTACATCAATATATCATATAAAGATGGTATAATATCATCAAATTCCAGTGGATAATACATAAAATAATTTTTTTTTGAAATTTGTTAATTGAAATGAAATTAAAATATATTTAAAAAATTTACTAAAGAAAATAACCATTAAATTTTTAGTAATGTCAATGGTTGTCAACATATATGAAATAATATTTTTAATGATCACTTGGGAATTTTCTTGATGAAAATATCATTTCCATTTTGGTATCACTTACTAAAAATATACAAAAAATTCAACTATTAAAGAAATTATTTTTACTGAAATTAAAATTTTATATTAAATATATAATCATTAAAGGTAATAATTTTCATCACAATGATATAATATAATAATAATTTAAATGTGAAAAATAATAATTCTCATTAACCATTTTTTAATATGAGACAAAGTGGTATATTTGGAAAATGTTAAATAATTCTTTTAAAAACATCTAAAAAGACATGGAAATAACATGTAAAATATATTTTAGACAAAATATAGTTGATTAAACTTTTTTTTTGAAAAACATGAAATAATTGATATGGAAATAAATATAGTCGATGATAGAGAAAATACATGATCTATATCTCTTAAAAACAACAATATATATGTCTAGTTAAAAAAAAATGGAGGAAATGGAAATAAAATTATCTAAATTAGAAACTATTAAAGATTAAAGATATGAGGGTCATTAAAATAATATAATATTATATACTTTAAAGGAATAATAATATAAACAATCATGAAAGGAGATAGATTCTTAAATAAATCCTTTTCCACATTAGCATCTCTTTAATAATAAGCTCTATAAAATAATAACATTGAATGAAACATTATGTGTCATGAAAAAAGTATACTAATGATATAAAATTTCAAATTTATCATAAAAACCTCATAAAATGTTATAGGGGAATATCATGGAAGTATTTAGCAAAGAAGGGAATCTGGGGTGATAGACCATTACAAAGATCATATCATAGAATTGAGAACTAATAAAAAGAGATATTATGTGTAAAAATGTAAAATAAAAAAATCAAATATACACAAAAAAACAATTTTGAGATCATTTTATACATTTTAATATCATAACAGAGCTAATGAATAATGGTTATAAACCAGTTAAATGAAATTGAGTTCGGAAAAACTTTTACACTTGTTAAAATTCAATTAAAACCCCTCGGATGTATAAAATTATCATGAATCATAAAAGACATTGAATTATGACGGATTAATAATATAAAATAAAATTTAGGAACTATATTTACACCACATAATGAAAATGAGTGTTTAATATAGAATATATCTCTAGGAAGTAAAAGTGACATAAAAATATCTTACCTCGGTGAAGAATTTCCTTACATGACACTTAAATAATGTACAGTAAGATTATATAAATTATTTCATTTCTTAAAAAATATTTACTGGATTAATTACTAATAATATTATCATTTACTTTGTTTATTTTAATTAATTATGTGAATACATATTTATTTAATTATATGTCGAGTGTTTTGAGGATGTTCGCTTCATTGTTTCAAAATAGCTTTGTTGTGTTGATCATGGTCAAAGAGTTCATTATTTATAGATATAAAGAATAATAATCCTATAATATTTATCATATTTATACATAAATTAATCTTTTAAAACCAATAATTGAATATTGGTATGAATAAAGAACAACATTATAATTTTGGTTATGGTAGGTCGTGTGTATACATGAGTAAAGATTCCATTATTCAACGATAATTATAGAAAGAAGTAATGATATAATTTATCGTAAAATAATTATAATAATAACATAATTACAATATTTTCCATTCAACATACTTATATCTATCATCTATGCTATTTGGTAGTGAGACAAAAATCTTATTGCTTAGTGGAGTTGCTAATAAACACCTAAGCATTAATGATGTTATCGTTTTAATTTGACTGGAATGGAATAAAATAAAATGATTACTTTCATTTATAGAATTATAAATATGTTTTTTATCATTTTTATATCATATATATTACATATATTCCTTAATTTTATTCTTACTAACTTCCATTTAAAGTGTTAGTAAAAAATGAATTATATCACTTCAAAAGGTTGTAGTTTGGTGTACAAATGATTGATATTATCACATCACCCCAATCATGGAATGTTAGAAGTTATATAATATATAATAATTTAAAAGGTATAGTTATTTAATGAATATCATATATATATATATATAATCCCACATTATAGTTATATATGAGTGTTGGTGGTGGAAAAAATTATATCGGTCTGCAAGGCGGTAGTTCATTATACAAAAAATGAGGATTTTGTTTCCCAATTAATCGATGAGGAGATTCATTTAGGATATTAAAATAACATAATAGTAACTCATTATATGTGATAAATAAATTTATTTTATAATAATTATTTAATAATATAATAAGTCTGTCGAAGAAGGAATAAAATAAAAATGCTCGTTTAAGAATGGTACCTCTTCTTCAGAAAAACAATATTAGGTTAGAACCAAAAGATATAGTATAAAGGATTTATGATCAAAAAATAAGATCTAGGACCTGTTTAGGGATTTTAGGTATATATTTGGAGAGGTATTGGATATGGAAAATAGATTTTATACTATGATAAAGTGAGACGATGGGTGGGCTTTTATATGTGTGGTTAGTGGAACACTTATAATTATTGAAATGAAAAAGGTGTAACCACATTATTCACATTCCAAAAGGACCTGAAATGAACTATTATAGATTCTTATTCATTATAAAGTAAAAAATATTTTTTTAAAAATACATTATATTCAAGTTATGTGGTAATTTTATCTGATATATTTTTAGTTTAACCCCCAATAAATTTGTTTTCTACTTAACTATAGTGAATGATTTATAATGTTTTCAATTTTAATTATTAATAATGAATTAGATTGAACTTTTTAGATAAAATAAATTATTATGATTCCAAATATTTATTTTATTTTACTAAATTAACTTCTTAGAATTATCACAATGTAATTTAAAATAAATCATGTATATGAGATGAAAATGGGGTTTTATAAGACAATCGTTTTTAAAGAAAAATGTAGTATCATATTTAGTTCATTTATAGTAGTAATAATTTTATGAATATAAAATAATATTTATTAATAAATAATCAACAAATTTTACTTATATCATTTCTCATTATGGGATGTTTTAATTAAAAACATGAGAAGATTTATTTACATTAAAATAGTTTTTAGAAAAAACACAATTTTAAACCCAAAATTAAACTTCTACAAAAAATATATATAAATATTAATAAAATGATTATAAGTGGATTAATTATCAATAATGAATTATTATATAAATTGAATTAATTTTAAAAACCTTACGTTACTTTTAAATTAATTAATTTTGATGTGATGATTTAAAAAATGATATTTTTCTAATAAATTTTATAATAATTCTGGTAATTATTGATTGTATTTTCTCTAAAAAAATATACACCATATATAAATGAAATATATTTATACAATAAAAATTCTTTACTAAAATTTGTTTTATTATTTATTAATAATTTTTAATTTAATTAACATTTATTTGGATGTTTTAATATATATTTCAAAATTTTGTTAATAATATTCATACCCACCAATATAATAAATATTTTATAATGTTTATATTTAAAATAAAAAAAATTCATAGTTCATTTATGTATTATAATGCATGACTTGAACTCTATCAAGTATATCATACATTTTTAAAAAATATAGTTGTAATAGAAAATGGTGAAGTGATAAGAAGAAAAACCTGACTGGTTTGTAAAGGTTACTAAAAGATTGAAGGCATTGACGTTGATGAGACCTTATCACCAACACCATGGTGATAACCAATCATAATCCTTTTTTCTACTGTCTCAAAAAAAATATATAATATTTTAAATGGATGTCATGCCATATTTTTATAATGGAGACTTGAAAGAAGAAGGTTATAAAGATAAACATGTTTCCTCAGGATTGGTAAAGATGAAATCTGTGTGTGTGTAAGTTGGAGAATGCTCTAAGAGGTTGTTATTGTAAATGGGAAACTTGCTTAAGGAAGAGAAAATTCAATAAATAAAGAGTTTATAGTAACCTCCATATAAAAAAACAAATATTATTCCCTCATTGTGGATTTATATATTAATGATATCTTATTCTCAATGAATTTTGATTAAATATAAGGAATTACTGACTAGTAGAAGAAAATTTTATGTTAAATATCAATGCTAGAAGAAATTGAACAATTTCATGGCTTATACATCTCTCAACAAAATAAATAAATTATCCTTTCTTAAGATAAGTATACTTTTCTAACACATAAATATGGATGGTATGGAATATTAAAATCTTGATTCAACACCGATTTCATAGGGTTACTATTTTTTTCCAAATATAGAGAAGGTATAGAGAATGATCCCAAATATCTCAAAAATTTAGATGGCATCTTATTTTATGTAACTACATCAACAATGGATATAATGTATGGTGTGAAATTGTCTTCCAGGTATAATAGTGATCCAAAATAATATCATATATTGAAAGCTATGTTAATTATTAGATATATCAATAGAATAATTGCTTTAGGAATAAAAAATAATAGCTCAAGAAATGTTGATTAGTTTCGTCATATGAGTATTTTTGTGTGTGGTTGTGTTGATGAAAAAATATCCACATATACTATAGTTTTAATTGTTGGTGAGATATTTATAATATTTTATAATAATAATATGAATTCAGAAACTTTCATCAATATATAATATGTGTATGTTTCTAACACTAAAGCTATAATACAAATTACATGGATAAATACACTATTTGATAACTTTTTATTAGTGTGAAATTACCCATTCCTTTAGATTGTGATAACAAAAGTAAAATAAAAATAGATATAAATATAATGAAAAAATATAACTTAATATCTATTTATATCAAATATGACTTTATTAAGTATCATGTGGAATAAAATTAACAGAAGATAGAGTTTGTCCATACAATATAAAAAGATTTTGTTTTATTCAAAAAGAAATTTTTTAAAAGAAATGATTTCATAAGATGAAGAATATAATGGGTATTGAACATCCTTCTCTTAAACTTTATGTTATATTAATCTATCCCCTCTCTCATCTTATCGTTTCATAGTGTTTCCATAGGGTTAAATTTTTTTAATATAAATATTTCAATCGGTTTGTGAATAAACTATAATGGAAGAGAAAATATTTTAGGGGAGCTCATAAAAGTGGCATGTTATGATTTTAGTATTTCCAAACAATTATAATTGTTTATTAATGTGTAATGTAGAAAAAAATTCTTATAGGAAGGGTGAGAAGTTAGAAAAATTACATTAGAGCTGTGATAATTTTTTCAAATCACTTATTATGGTTAAAAATTGTATTTTTGTCTAATGATTATTATTTCCGTCATTTATATTACACATATAGTCTTATAATTTTGAGATAAGTAATCCAGTTCATGAGTTTCAAATTTTTTGTGGTTTACAATCTGTTTTGGAAAAAAATAATCCCAATTGGAAGATTGTTGGGACCAAGATGTTTTCTGAATAATCTATATGGTTTTGTGGAGTTTTCGGATAAGATTATTATAAAATATGAGGGTAGTCACAATGGTTTTTTCTATTTTTTATAACAAAAATATCATTAATTAGTTGATATTTTTTACAAGAATAATTATATAGAGTTAAATGGATTGAGAATACCAAATTGAGTCTAACTAGCTGATATTTCTATTCACAGGTTAATGGTGTTAGAGATTTTCATATTAATTAATCATATCATGTTTATAGATTCCCAATATAAATAGTGTTTGATGAATTAAATATGATTATTTTTTTTAATTATGTTGAAATATTCTAAATATGAAAATATATGAGGTTTCTAGAAAAATTTTAAAGGAAGATATAATTATTCATATATAAAATGTTTAAACTATGAATATTAATGGAGTTCACTGGAATAGGGATGTCATATAAAGGTTAAAGTATAAGGGTAAAGATAGGATTCCTATAGGGGTTATCATACTTTTATTTAAAGATCATACAATTATTATTTAACAGTCATCCCACTAATTTGATGTATCTTTACCAAGGAGAAGATGTAAATGATTTTTTTTTTCAAATGTTATAAGATTATATATTCTAATGTTTGAATGAGATGTTGTTTTTTGGACTTTCAGTGGTATAATATTTTATCATTCACGCATTTATAGAGATAAATGATAATAATATGATGTACCAGTCAATCATTTTTGGGATTATCGATCAGTGTAGTTTTTTGAAGTTCCAAAGTGATGTTTCTAGGGAATTTAATTGGTTGAAGAACATCATATTATTCCACAAGAAAGATCCTATTGGATAAACCTATTCAATTTATTATTGTGGTTCTACACTATATAGAGTTCATTAGAACGTTTATTCTAATCAACTTTCTTTATTAATATAATTTCAAATGCACAAAATTATTGAATAAGTTATAATATTAGTTTATCATACATCGGTGTAACTAAGAAGTTTTTTAGATAGATGTTTTGAATAATGTTTAACCAATTTGTATATATTTATAATGTTTATGTAATGATATTAATTAATAAAAATATTATTTTATCAAATAAATTATGTTATATTGTAATGATAATGAATTTTGAATGAGTTGATTAATTTCAGGTTTAAGAATGTTTTGAGAGTTGTGTTGATATTGAGGCCCACATGAAGCTTCATGAATGTCTGAAAAGTGTTGCGAATATTCCGAGAATTTTAAAATGTGAAGGAAATTCAACATATGAGTTTTTGTTAATTAGGAAAATTGATTTGGGTTCTCAAATTTTATCCTATTATAAAACTAATATAAATGTATGTACGAACCAAATCATATACACAATATTCTAAAACAATGATGGTAGAAAAAGCTTTAATGAGTTTGAAAGTTGGTAACTAGTCTCAATGAAGAATCATATGACTTAAGGATATTAAATGGAAACATCCAATATATTGGTATAAAAAAAATGATGTGAAAAAATTAATATACATTCAATGTTAAGAGGGAGTATTTAAATTATTAAAAAGGAATAAGGTGAAATATGTTGGTTATAGTTTCATATCATGTGGTATCTAAGAGATATAGTACTAAAGTGGTCTGTCAAAAAAGTTATACAGAAGTTGGTTGATTTTATTATGAGGAACTGGATGCAATATATTTGATGGACCTACCAGATAAACCAATCATACATATAACTAATGAAAAGATGAATTTTATTTATAGCTTCCTGGATAGAATGTTAAGAAGATTTATTTTCAAGAAGTTCATGAGCAAAGAAGATACAAGCTACACAATTGAAAAATATTGAATCTTGTAGGTGATGGATTCTTGGGTATGCTAAAAATATAAATTTTTATGTCATTATCATTGGGATAAAATTATTCAATATCATTTAATTATAGTATAATTATTGGGAAATAATATTACTTAATTATTGTAACTATAAAGAAATGATTTTATTATATTGTTTTTTTGGTAATGTATTATTTCTAAACCATGATACAGATTAGATATTCTATTTATGTAATCACCCATGTAAATATTTTTCTTCTTATGAATTTTCCTATGTGTTATTTAAAATAAAAGTCACATCTCTCTAATAATAGGTGATTGGTTTTTCTTAGGAAATAAATCATAAACCAAAATAATAACTAATATACTCTCCTAATATTATTGATCACAAATATCCATATCAATTATTTTAAAATTACTCTTTTAAATTTAACTATTCATAACAATATGTAATTTATTTGTTATCATTAAAAATAATGCACTTATTATTTATAAAATAATCAGTAAATCTGTATTATGAAAAATTTTATTTATATATTTTACAATACTTTTATTTATATTCATAAATTTCAATATAATGATTATGTTATGCTTGATATATTGAAAAAATAAAATTCCAATAGAATATCACGGTTTTTAAAGTCAGTATTTTATGTATCAAAAGTCGTTCTACAAAGTATTCGTAAATTTAATTCATGTGATGTAACATTTTACACATTATATAGAAATTTGTTCCACATAATTTTAAATAATTTTGAGTCTATCATGACATAATAATAGATTTTTTTGTTGAATTTCAATTTCTAGTTTAGGAATAATGGTATGTCTATTTCAGAAGAAAATATTAATAAACAATATGTATGACTTTATAATAAACAAAAAAAATTATGTGTTTTGAAAATCAAATTTCAATAATTAAGGGATAATTTCCCCACAAAAATTTATTTATTTATGTTATATTAAATTAGATTGGGTAATTTTAACAAAATAGACATACTAAATTTCCTTCCATTCTATGAGTTTTATTTATCCCTCAGTGTATTTGGATCATATTTCTACATCTAATTCATCACTTTTTCGAAACAATGAATGAATAATATAGATTTTTAATACTTTAATCATTAGAATAAACTCTTAAGGGATCTGTAATATCTATTATAAAATAGTGTTATTCATTTTATGAAATATTTTATAACCTATTAATCCTCTCATTTATACATATTTTACAAAATAAAAAATGGATAACATAGGTGAAAATAATACTGAATAAATTAAAATTTAAAATGCAGTAATATATTAATCAGTAAAACCACACAATATAACACCTCTTATTCTATATGTTTGACAAAATTTTAATACATTATAATCCTATATTGAAATATAATTATTATAAATAACATTTACATAAAATTACATACTTACCTTAATGGTTGTGCCTTATAAGGCCCCAACCTTAAACATTACATAATCTTGAATTATGCTAATAATTCATATTGGGAATCTTTTCAAGTTTAGAAATTTATATAATTAGGTCATAACATATATGTAATAACTTGAATATTATTTTTAGACACTTATATAGAGTTTTCATTTTTTCATAAAATAAAATCTCTTGAAAAAAAATTCCATGTCTTTTTATATGTTTTAGAAAGCATTCCTTTTCTTTTATCCCATCTGTGACCATATTCATCTTTAAGAACTATTAAAAACATTTAAAAAACATGGGATGGTCATAAAAAGTTCCGTAAGGATTATAAAATAAAAAAATAAAACATTAGTCCATCAATAAATACCAAGCATATGCACTTTAACATACCTCATTAAATCAAAATATTTATGAATAACACATATAAATCCAAATTCATAAATGTTACTTCAGTCTTCCATAACATACTTATGTTGTAGTATTCACATCTTTATAGGGTGTTATGTTTAGAATACCCATCAGAGTATTTTACATAAATCACTTAGGAAAAACATTAACGATTACCTCTGTCACTTTACCTAATGAATTATAGAGCTGTCTTGGTCCCACCCACCCAGGGATTATCGCGGAACATCCCATATACGTAAACAATGTTGAAAAACCATAACATATTGACAACACATAAAAACATAATGGAAAGATAGTGTTTCCCCATTGCAATAAAAATATATCATTAAAATATATTGACATAATCAATCCATTGTGAAAACCATTTTCAATACAAAAAATGTAAAATATTATATAGTATTTATTTTCCTTTTCAACCCATTATAGATTGTTAAAGAAGCCAATTATGAAATAATTCTCACGATAGTGAAAAGGTTGTTGTTACAACATACATTAAAATGAAAAATTAATTTTTTCATTTATTTATAAGCTTAATAGGGAAAATATTCCCTTGGAAATAAATTAAAAGTCAAAGGGTTTTATACACCTTATAAAGTAAATTTGAAAATTAATCAAAGTTTTCCCCAATGAAAGAAGATTGAGACAAAGACCCTTACAAAAATCATTTTCTAAATAAAATAGATCAATTATGTTTATTCCCTATAAGTACACATAAACAAAGTATAAATACAAGATAAGATACCAAAATTCATTTCTCTCATAAAAATAGAATGACATAATCATGATATATAATTCTTACCAAAAGATTGGAAATTGGGTTAAGAAGTTCTCATACAGAAATTCGACAGCCTAACGACGTCGCAAAAAAATTTAGAAAATGAGTTGGCGAGAGAGAAAATGGACTCTTATAACATGGAAATGAAATCTACTATAATAAATATATATAATAACATATCCCAACATTCATTAATGGAAATTTAAATACATAACCTAAAATTAGTCTTTGACTGGAAGAGGAGGGTGAAAGGTTCCCTTAGAGATTTGGTTACAAATGAATTGTACACCACATGAAAGAATGATCATACAATGAAGATGTAAGTACCCATAAATTAAAGTATATTAGACATTGAAAACAATCATGGGAAGTACATACACCACACAAGATGAAATAGTTTCAAATATAGCTAGAATCTGAGGGTAATAAAAATTTAGATGAAAACCCATTATCTCGTGTCCAACATAACCTGTTCATTATTTAATTTCCAGAATAATAAAGTATAGTTAATTAATATTATCTGAATAACCCTTTTTGTTTATTATTCTTTTTATAGTACATACTACCACGTTATAATGATTATTTATTCATATATGTAAATAATGGTTGTTTTGTCGATATTCGGCACATCTGTCAAAAATGAACTTCTTATAATTATTAGTTTTCATGTGGTAAAAATTCCTTTATCTACAAAGTTATATTCATGATTTAGATATCAGATATATCATATATATCCAATATATATATGTATTTATAATAATACATAATATTTGGATATATGAACTAAAATGAACCATTCATGGAGATGTTATGTCGTGCGTACGCATTAAAACTACTTGCATTTCTATTTCATGACTTAGTGGAATGAAAACATAATTATAGTATAATATCATAAAAAATTTATTTAACTCTATCCTTTATGTGTCCCACGTCTGAAATTTATGAGTAATATCACTTTTTGGGGCGGTAGTCCGCACTTCCTCATATAAAATTATCGTAATTACCAATTATGGAAACCATAATGGAATGCTATAAATGGAAAATACAGACATATATAGACAATATAAATATAATATATATCACATATAAATCAATTTACATCTTAATGGACACCATGAGAGGTGTTATTTGATGACTGAATAATCATCGTTTCATGAGGTAATAGTTCATCGTTCACAGAAACAGTATTATCGTATCCATTAGATGGAGGTGTCTGGAAGTGTAGTTAGATTCCTCCTCATAACAACATCGATGTATATTTAAGATTATGGTATTGTTATAAAATAATGGAATAAAAAATATTTAAGTTGGTTGGAGAAGGAAAATAAAAGAAAATAACTACCTAGAAGACGTTTCCTTTAAATCGGGTAACTCCATTTGGTTTGAACAAAAAAGTCTATCTCAAATTGCTTTCTGCCTCGGTAAAGGCTTTTAGGATGAAGATAGGGATGTAGGGAGATTCTTGAAGTAGGGTTCGGATGAGCCTAAAATCTTGGGTGTTGTGAGTAATGGTTTAGAAGTGGTGTCCTTTTAAAAGAGGCAGGAAGGGCTCATTAGGAAAGTCTGAAAATATTATTTTTTTATAAAATGATTTCTAGTTTCCAAAATGTCCAAAACTAATTTAATTCTATGATAATATATATTTAATATATATATAATAAAATTACATGTTACCCAAAATAGATCATCAATGACATTTTTATTATTATATATGTCTTTTGGATGAATCTTAAACTTTTATAACTATTTGATCATTTAATAAAATATTAATTGTTTTAAAAACACATTTATATACATGTTTAAACTATTCAAATAAGGATTTAAAAAAATATATAACATTATTATTTCAAAAAACCTTCATTATTTCAAAGAAAATATGTCATTATTATCTCTACAATTCTTGAATGTCATGAAATGTTTCAAAATAAATTTATTTGAATATTTATAATCTCATTTATTTAAATCATTCATTACTGAGGTGGTCATTACATCATCGTTGTGTCGTAAATAATTTATTTACTTAATGTATAAAAATTATAAATAAAATACCATGACATAGGATATATTTTTAGATTTCAAATTAATTTTGATAGTCGAAGATATCACTTATATAACCTTATATAAAAAACTATTTTACTAAAAGATATATGTTTATTTTACATTTGTCTTTAATTCAAATTAATTAATATAATAACTTACAAGAGGATCCATGGGGTCCCAAAACAAACCCATGTATTCCTATAGTTGGACATGTATCATCCTATAGGATTAGGACATGTGTTAGGGTAATTTAATACTATTATAAAATTATATTTTTACCCTTATTTACCATATATTACTTTTAACAATGGTAAATAAAATATTTACCAATTTAAATATTTATAATGTCTAAAAATGAAAGTTACTTATTTACACAATTTTTAAAACCTGATGCTAAATATGGAATCCATTTTTTCAAATTCAAAACACTGATATTTTCGAAAATAATTTAAAATTATTTCTTGTTGTCAAAACAAAAAGCATGTTTTCAAGAAATAATAACTATCAAAAGATTTACAATATTTTATGTCCAATTATAGAGTTAAATTACATACAATTACAACCATTTGATTAAAAGGTAAAAATATAATCTAATTACACTTATAAACCATTTATATAGATAATATAACAATATAAATAAATTAAATTAAAAGGCAGTTTTTAATTAAAATAGAGAATTTTTCACTATTCATTACAAAATGAACATCATCAGAAAAACACCAAAATATCATCCAAAGTAAATTTTGATTTCCCAATTCTAAAGAAATATTTTATATTTTCCAATCGAACATATCAACGTGATAAAAACTAGATTTAAAAAGGATTCTCCTTCAAACGTTGGTAAATCGACCTTTTAAAGAATATTAGAGTATTTATGCATCAAATTAGATTCATTCATATTTTAAGCCTCCATTGTTTGTTGGATTAATGTAAAAACATTTAACAAAAATTTATAATCATATTTAATCAGTTCTATTCTTTCCCACTAATATAATGGTTTAGAATTAACTACTATTTAAAATAATATTTTATTATTATTTTTCATTATGACTCAGCCTTGTGTGCAACAAGAGATTTTCATAGAAACTCGTTATTTATTTTGGGTACACTATCAATCATAGCACCCCCTTTAATGTAAAATTGAAATTTAATATATAAATATTAATAAATATTACAATTTCATATTCATTATTTACTTGTGATGTTACATTAATCCCCTTTTTAGGAATTGTGTCCTCATAATTTTAAAAATGGACTACTAAAAATCATTTAAAGTCCCACATTGTAAAATGGTATAATAAAACTCTTAATTTAAAAGAAAAAAAGATAAGTAAAAAGGTCACCCAAGATAACCCATAATATGATTCCATGAAAACATGTATATGAGGGGAAACTAAGTGTCATGTTCTGATGGAGAGTGATAGAAAACCTGATTAAGAGAATGTTAATCCCCAGAGAAACACAAAATTGTGATAGGCAAAATGGTCTTTGGATTCCAAGCAGGAAAAGTAAATGTATAATGTTTTTGTTTTATGTTTCATTTAGTAATTTTGGAGAATTTTTTTATGAGATTGACTAAGGGGAAATGGAAATATAATTACTTTTCAAGTAGTGTTTCATCTACTAATAAGTTTCTTACAAAAACTAATCTTTTATCCAAATGATGAGTATTAAAATTGACATGGTCACACCTAAAGATATTGAATAAACTTCTAGAGAATCACACAATCCTAAAATGATGGCTTTATATTTCCTTTTTCATTAGACATTATCTGAAATCAAAATGGTTAGTATAGGATCAGATATTCCCTAAAAAAGTATAATACTTTATAAAAATAAATACTAATCTTAATCCCCAAAATTCAACAAACAATAACTAAAGTTCACAAAGTCCATTCAATAAGAAACTGTCCGTAAAATTCATCAAAGTAACCCAAACTAATATTGAACACCAAAAGTCATAAGGATTTAATTACATAGTCTTCCCCAATAAATCATAACATTGATCTCCAAATAACAACGACTACTCTTAATGCCTCATACTAAATAGTAATTAACCTTTTCATATATTCTTTATGAAATTTTAATCATTTCCATAAATAACCCAAATTTATATATATCACAAAAATAGATTCATCCAAACTATAATTTCAACCATTACATCATCAATGAGATCCCATAGTATGCTATTTTCCTTAAGCATATAGAGTTCCAAAAAGAGAAAACATCTTCCAAAATAACCTTCATAAACTAATCACCATATCATTTTTCTATACTATGTGTAGCCATCTGATAAAACATAATTTCACAATATCAACATATTCTGGATCCATAAAATCATCTAACATAAAAATTGATTGTTATTCTAACCATGGATGTCATGTAGTCTAGTGGTTGGAAACAAATCTCAATCACACATTGGTTGTTGGTTCGATTCCCACAACATTTTCTGACGCGACGGTTTTCCACATTGTCTACGTATTTTTTTTTCAAAAACTATATTATTCATTTAATGTTATAAAAAATTAGATAAATTCCTCAAAAATAACCATAACATATTTTAACCAAAAATGTTATTTGAGACCTCGCAAATTCATCCCAAAAAGTAAGAACCTATAATTACATAAAATTCAGGTAACATATAAACCCAAATGGTTTTTATAACTATATCCACAAAATAAAAAATAATTATTCGTTGAATAACATTTTTACATATCAAACAATAGGTTTACACACAATAGAAAATGTAAAGACCTAGAAATTTCAAGGGAAATTTTTTTCCTAAATTTTCTTTGGAATTTTACAAGAACGCAGTTTCTGATGGCACCTGATTCTGAGGCAGGGTGTGCCCGGAATCATTTTCCGAAGTTTGGCTCTGGTACGTTCAGTGAACAGACGAGCGTGATTTTATAACTTTTCAACCGGTGCCCGGAATCGAATTCTGAGGGCACCGATGGAATCGCAACACCACTACTTGCTTAAAAACGCCTCTCCCAGAGTTGCATTTGCTCAGTTGTGGTTTTTAATTTTTTGGGTTTTAAGTTATGAAATAAAATAAAGTTGTGCGACAATTTTATTTTTATTTCACTTAAATCCGCTTGAAGACCATTTTAAGCTACTTAAGCTCAGTTGAAACGGATAGGATGCAACCCAAAATATCCTATCCACTTGATAGGATATTTGTGGGGTGGGTCCCACACGAGCCCCACCGATTCATTCCGCTAAGTAATGCACCCTCGAAAACCCATATTAAATAAAAGAAAACTGGGGCATTTTCTTAAACAATTAAATGCTCCTATTAAATTGGCCGTTTATTCGTTGAAATTAATTCTATGAATTAATTTCGTTCGTTTCTTAACACGTTTTCGTTTTGTTGGCATGTTAATAAAATAAGGCCAACAAACCTTCCTTTTTAAAATGTTGTGTTAAACCTTTGAAGAATCTCTAAGTATCTTCCTACTTCTTCGCGAAAAACGCAATGAACGCGAAGAACGCGAAGAACGTGAAGAACGCGAAGAACGTCGAACCCGTGGAGATCAGCGACGCGACGCCGTTTACCGCGACGCCGATGATTCTCCCTCTGCGACGATTCTTCTGAGACGATCCAACCCCGCGACAACCTTCGATCGACAACGACAAGATCGTCGACGCGACGCCCTTCCGCGAAGATGTGACGCCCTTCTGCAACGCGACGCTCCACTTGTACCGCAATGGTCAATTCTGCGAAGAATGCACGTCCGGAGAGGTAGGGTTTTTAATTGAGAATAATAATACCCCTTTTTCCTCGGATGTTTCCTTTTGAAAATAAAGAACATGTATCAACTCAATACTAAGTTGATACGCGGTAAGTTTGGTTGTGGGATGAGTATTCTTGATTGCGGGTTGGGGAAATTTTGGAATGTTTCAATTTTATTTGAGGAATCGTGGAATGGTTTGATTCAATTTTTTTATTTAAATAAAATTTATTATGTCTCCCGACTGTTATTATCTAACGCAGAGGGTGCGGGCCAAACAAACACGGCAGACAACCCTCCGCAGTTCTTCCTTGTTCTGCGAATTTGGCAAGCGATGAAAAAATGTGCTGCATTGGCGATTTAATGATCCCGCGGTGAAGAACGGAACTCGGTAGGAATAGCGGCGCAGACGGGAAGGAATTCGAACCACCGGAGCAACTCCGGAGGCCCGCGGAAGCTTCCGCCGGCACGGCAGCGCCGGCGGCCAGAGGCGCCCAGCGCGCCACCGGGAAAACCTCTCCACGGCTGAAGCCGCGGCGGTGAGGCGGTTCCGCGGCCGCGCGGAACCGCGGTTCAGGGACGCGGCTGCCCGGCCGCGTCTGGGTGATCCAGGGGGGCCCCCCGCGGGGGCCGCGGTGTTGTCACGCAGGGGCATCCGTGCCCCCCGCGTTGCTAGGCCGCTCGGCCGAGCCGAGCCGGACTGGCTGGCTGAGCCGAGCCGCGCCATGGCATGGCCGGACCGGGTCCAGCCAGGTCAGACTGGGTCGGGTCGACCCGGTTCTGGTCGACCCGGGCCCAGACCCCCCGTTTCCGGACCTTTTAGGTCTTTTGCTCATATCTTGAGGTACGGGCGTCCAAACGACGCGCCGTCAGCGATAATGAGATCCTTGGGTCGAGACGGTCGTTTCAGTATATTACACTCAAGGTTTCAGAATACTTTGGGTTCGGCCGGGTTGGTTCATCCACGAAACCAACCCGGCCCTCAGAGCGGAAACGCTCATATCTTGAGCTCCGGACGTCCGATTGACATACCGTCGACATTGATGGATTCCTCTAAGGGAGGCAGATCTTTTGGCTTACTCCACTCGAGGTTTGGACGCAGTTGGAGTACGGTCGGGGTGGTTTTGAATTAAAAACCAACCGGGCCCCCAGGATGAAAAAGCCAATAACTTCCAGACTGGGCGTCCGATTGATGCGCCGTCTGTTGTGTTGCGTTCTCGTTGACGATACAGAACTTCTAGAATCCTCCGCCCGAGTTTTGGATGCAGTTGGGTTATAGCCAGGTTGAATTGTACCTGAAATCCAACCGGGCCCCTGGGACGAAAAGGCTAATAACTCACAGACCGGGCGTCCGATTGACGCGCAGTCTGTTGTGTTGAGACCCCTGTGATGAGGAGGTCCTTTGAGATACTTCTTCGTGGGACTTGTGATGTTTTGGAGTATCGACCAGTAGCTCGTAGAGAGGACCCTCCCGGAGACGAGCATTTGGAGTATGGAGACCGTGTAGCCGGCTAAGACCTGATGACTGCTTGTCTAATTCGACTCGGAGTGACTTGCATAGCCCAGTGGGGAGCACTACATTGTGAGGTGGCAGACCCATGGCGGAGGAGCACTACAGTGTGAGGTGCAGACCTGCGGTACTCGACAGGAAGAGTACCTTTGTGGGCTATGAGAGGGAGCACTACTGTGTGAGGTGGCAGACCAATGGCGGGAAGCACTACTGTGTGAGGTGGCAGGCCCGCGGTACTCGATGGGAGGAGTACCTTAGCAGTCTTAGGTTAGTGATCAGTACCTCGGAGTCGTGACAGGACCACTGTACACTCTAGAGACAAGGTTCTTTGGCAGTTTCAGTTTCGATAATGAAAATCATGGTTTGATTTGAGTCTATGACCTTTGTGTTTCCTCGTGATTGAGATGGGTTACTTGATAACTTGGGTATATGTATGGGAATATACATGGGTGGTGGTTATCCGTTGATTTCATAATCCCTGTGTTTTCTCATGATTGAGATGGGTCACTTGATAACTTAGGTATATGTATGGGAATACACCTATATAGAGGTTATCTGTTGAGATATTCTTTGTGGTTATCCTTGTTGGTTTTAGTGAGACCATGAGGGTCTCGGGGTCCCTACTGGGTATCGTTATACTCACCCCTGCACGGGAAATGCCCGCACCTCGTTGTGTTGGTTACAGACGACGAGTAGTGCTAATGGAGGCCGAGTGTTTGAGGACTGGACGGTACCCGGAGGTGGACTACACGACGAGTCTGTACCCGGAGGTGGACTACACGACGAGACGACACACGGAGGAGGTTGACGGACGAGTGTGTGGAGGAGGCTATCTGTACCTACCCTTCAGGTAGGACCTGTGGAGGACGACCAGGAGCTGCATCATCTGTACCTACCCTTCAGGTAGGATCCGAGGAGGATGACCCAAGAGCCGCTTCTGTCCTTCCAGCTGTTATCTTTTCTGTTGTACTTGTTCAGTTGTAGTTGTACCTTCTTTTGGGTTTATATTCGAGCCCATTTACTTTTCAGCACATCTCTTGTACTTAGTGTTTACTTTCTCCGCTTGCTTACTCTATGGTGCTTGTTTACTTTTATAAAGGAAATGCCTTCCCAATTATCGGGATTTATGCCTTTAGTGCTAGTCGCCAGCCCCTGGCCTATGGAAGGCGGGCTTGGGGTAGTCACGACATGGGGTCCGAGGATGGGTTGTGACAAATTGGTATCAGAGGATTCAGTTCTACCACAGAAATTATAACTCTGATATTTTCATTCTATGAAGCGATAGTGTTAAGAGTACCGAGTGTGGTTTTCAGTTCAAGGAGTCCAGTGTTGGTGCGGGCATCCGACGTATCCATACACCAGGAACTTGACAACTGGTTTTCGACTTTGTGCACGAAAACACCGATTTCGTGTGTGTTTCCAGAAGTTTTTAAATGTCAACTCAAACTAGGTCAGCTCACCAGGAATAATATTTTGACCGTGTCATTTTGTTTTTTTCAGGATGCCTCCCCGTGGACGACCAACTAGATCCCTGAGATTTGTACGTACTGATAGCCTGCCGAGCGACGAGGCCTCAGTACAGGGCCATATCCCAGTTGAGGCACCAGCGGAGGCACCGGCGGTACTACTACCTGTTGGGCCACCGATGCCACCAGCCCAGGAAGCAGTGGATGCACGTCGCTTGAGCGCACTGCATGAGTTCTAACACCAGAGGCCCCCTAGGTTCTAGGGAGGGACAGAACCGCAGGCGGATGAGGATTGTCTGGAGGATGTGGTGAGAGTCTTCAAGCTAGTGGGGACGCCGACAGATTTCATGGTGATCCTTGCTGCCAACATTCTTTAGGCAGCAGCAGGAAGATGGTGGAGCCTGAAGCTTCAGATGCATGACGAGGTGACACTTCTATGGGCAGACTTCGAGAGCCTGTTCTGGGCAGAGTTTGTACCAGCCACCCTTCGAGCGGTGCGTATACAGGAGCTACTTCAGCTGTGGCAGGGCAGCATGTCAGTGGCGTAGTACTCAGTGAGATTCACAGACCTCTCGCGCTACTCTACAGACATGGTATGAGAACCATTCTTCAGGGCCTGAACCTTCGAGCAGGGGCTCAGGCGGGATATCAGATCTTCGGTTGTATCACACAACATTCATACGCAGACAGGGGTGTTGGAGAGAGCCCTCTTAGTGGAGAGTTTCCTTGATGAGCAGTCTCTAATAGCAGGACCCACCACTAGCCGACATGTGTCAGAGTCTTCTGCAGCAGGCAGTAGAAAGATGACGTAGAGGTCCAAGAGGACCAGACCTATAGGTGGTCGACTGCGTGACTCAAGTTCAGTAGTGCGAGGCACCAAGGGAAGTGATAGAGCCAGACCTGCCATGAAGTGTTACTCCTGTGGCGGGATTGGTCACATGGCACGTGACTGTCCGACCCGCCATATAGATGACCAGAAGTTAAATGAAGAACCTCCCTGGCAGATGCAGAGGTTCGATCAAGGCAGACCACTAGGAGTAGGAAACCATGGCAGAGGAGCTGGCCGTGCAGTTGGATGTGGACGACGCTTCGGGGTGTTTCCACCACCACCACCAAGAGGTCAACCCCGACCCCAGGGAACTGGTGGACATGGGAGAGCTCAGCTTTAGGCATCTGAGGCCTATGATTATGGAGCTTCGGAAGCGGATGAATGAGAGCGGGACTAGCTCCAGACATGGAGACTTTTTTTTATGCTGCTTCTAGCTTTGTTGATGTTTGTTGTAGACGCCTCATGTCTTTGTTTTATGAGCTAAAATAATAATAAAAAGACTCTTATCTTTATGATGTTTGCTTCCATATCCTTTTGTTGGGTTGATACTGAGAGGTCCTGGTTAAAATTGTTGACTTGACCCTCACTTTCGAGTTTTCTACTGGAGGAGACCTAGTTACCAAACACTGATGCCGACAGTGTGACTCAACCATTGGAGGCGAGAGTAATGGTTGGATCTCTTGGTAGTAGCGTCGAGGCCTTATGACGTTTTCCTTAGTATGGATTAGTATCATCCATGTCAGGATTGACTGTATTAGGCGATGAACGTGGTTCATCCAGGGGATGAGACCAGATTTCTCTTATCAGAAAAGAAAAATCATAGCAGCTCTTGTTGGACCAGGGATGGTCCAGGCCACGACAGAGAAGGTCCAGGTCATCCAGGAGCGGATGAGAACAGCTCAGAGACGGCAGAAGTCTTATGCTGACAGAAGGCGGAGGCCACTAGAGTTCGAGGATGGCGACCACGTCTTCTTATCTGTCTCACCTCGATGTGGATTACAGAGATTTGGCGAGGTGGCTTAACGCCTGGCTCTACCACCCCAGTTGCACCAGCTGCACGACCCGACGCATATCATCGATCATGAGGAGCTGGATGATGGCGATGGGGTATCTTTCATGGAGGTTTCAGTAGGGATCAAGGATTGATAAGAGGAGATCCTACAAGGATGATCGATTCCTTGGGTGCACTTTATTTGGCAGTATGGGAACCTTCTTGTGAGCACATGGGAGCGGAAGGCTTGGATGCGTGCTATGTACCGCTTTTGTGACCCTAGTTTATGTTGAAGCATTACGGGGATGTAAAGCCCTATGGTGGGAGTAATGTAAAGACCCGAAAAATTCAAGGGAAATATTTTTCCTAAATTTTCTTTGGAATTTTACATGAACGCAGTTTCTGACGGCACCTGATTCGGAGGCCCGGTGTGCCCGGAATCATTTTATGAAGTTTGGCTCGGGTACGTTCAATGAACGGACGAGCGGGTTTTTCTAACTTTTGAACCGGGGCCCGAAATCGAATTCTTAGGGCACCGATGGAATCGCAGCACCGCTACTTGCTTAAAAACGCCTCTCCCGGAGTTGCGTTTGCTCGATTGTGGTTTTTAATTTTTTGGATTTTATGTTATGAAATAAAGTAAAGTTGTGCGACCATTTTATTTTTATTTCACTTAAAGCCGCTTGAAGACCACTTAAAGCAGCTTAAGCTCAGTTGAAACGAATAGGATGCAACCCAAAATATCCTATCCACTTAATAGGATATTTGTGGGGTGGGGCCCACACGAGCCCCACCATTTCTTTCCGCTAAGCAACGCACCTACGAAAACCCCTATTAAATAAAAGTCAACTAGGGTGTTTTCTTAAACAATTAAACGCTCCTATTAAATGGGCAGTTTATTCGTTGAAATTAATTTTATGAATTAATTTTGTTCGTTTCTTAACACGTTTTTGTTTTGTTGGCATGTTAATAAAATAAGGCCAACACACCTTCCTTTTGAAATGTTGTGTTAAACCTTTGAAGAATCTCTAAGTATCTTCCTCCTTCTTCGCGAAAAACGCGAAGAACGTGAAGAACGTGAAGAACGCGAAGAACGCGAAGAATGCTGAACCCATGGAGATCAGTGACGGGACGCCGTGTACCGCGATGCCGATGATTCTCCCTCTGCAAATATTCTTCTGCGACAATCCAACCTCGCGACATCCTTCGATCGACAACGACAAGATCATTGACGCGACGCCCTTCCGCGACGACGCGACGCCCTTCCGCGATGCGACGCTCCACTTGTTCCGCGACGGTCAATTCCGCGAAGAACGCACGTCTGGAGAGGTAGGGTTTTTAATTGAGAATAATAATACCCCATTTTCCTCGGATGTTTCCTTTTGAAAATAAAGAACGTGGATCAACTGAATACTATGTTGATCCGCGGTAAGTTTGGTTATGGGATGAGTATTCTTGATTGCGGGTTGGGGAAATTTTGGTATGTTTCAATTTTATTTGAGGAATCGTGGAATGGTTTGATTCAATTTCTTTATTTAAATAAAATTGATTATTTCTCCCGACTGTTATTATCTAACGCAGAGGGTGCGGGCCAAACAAACACGACCGACAACCCTTCGCAGTTATTCCTTGTTGTGCGGATTTGGCGGGCGAAGACAAAACATGCCGCAGAGGCAATTTAATGATCATGCAGTGAAGAACGGAACCCGGGAGGAACATCGGCACAGACATGAAGGAAATCGGACCACCGGAGCAACTCCGGTGGCCCGCGGAAGCTTCCGCCGGCGGCCGGAGGCGCCCAGCGCGCCGCCTGGACAACCTCGCCGCAGCTTTAGCCGCGGCGGTGAGGCAGTTCCGCGGCCGCACGGAACCGTGGTTCAGGGACGCGGTGGCCCAGGCGCGTCCAGGTGATCTAGGGTGGCCCCCCGCGGGGGCCGCGGTGTTGTCACGCGAGGGCATGCGCGCCCCCCGCGTTGCTCGGCCGCTCGGCCGAGCCGAGCCGGACCGGCTGGCCGAACCGGGCCGCGCCCTGGCCCGGCCGGACCGGGTCAGGTCGATCCGGTTCGGGCTGACCCGGGGGGGGGGGGGTCAGGCCGAGTCGGGCCGTGCCCAGACACCCCATTTCCGGACATTTTAGGTCTTTTGCTCATATATTGAGCTATGGGCCTCCAAACAACGCGCCGTCAACGGAAACGCGATCCTTGGATCGAGACGGTCGTTTCGGTATATTACACTCAAGGTTTCGAAATAATTTGGGTTCGGCCGGGTTGGTTCATCCACAAAACCAACTGGGCTCTCTGAGCGGAAACGCTCATATCTTGAGCTCCGGACGTCCGATTGATTTACCATTGACTTTGATGGATTCCTCTAAGGGAGACGGATCTTTTGTCTTACTACGCTCGAGGTTTGGACGCAGTTGGAGTACGGTCGGGTTAGTTTTGACTTAAAAACCAACCGGGCCCCCGGGACGAAAAAGCAAAGAACTTCCAGACCGGGCATCCGATTGACGCACCGTCTGTTGCGTTGTGTTCCCATTGACGATACAGAACTTTTGGAATCATTCTCCCGAGTTTTGGATGTAGTTGGGTTATAGCCTTGTTGGACTGTAACCGAAATCCAACCGAGCTCCTGGGACGAAAAGGCTAATAACTCACAGACCGGGTGGCCGATTGACGCGCCGTCTGTTATGTTGAGACCCCAGTGACGAGGAGGTCCTTTGAGATACTTATTCGTGGGACTTTTGATGTTTTGGAGTATCGACCAGTAGCTCGTGGAGCGGACCCTCCGAGAGACGAGCGTGCGGAGTACGGAGACCGTGTAGCCGGCTGAGACCTGATGACTACTTGTCCGATTCGACTCGGAGTGACTTGCATAGCCCAGTGGGGAGCACTAGTTTGTGAGGTGGCAGACCCACGGAGGAGGAGAACTACTGTGTGAGGTGGCAGACCCATGGTACTCAACATAAGGAGTACCTTTGTAGGCTGTGAGGGGGAGCACTACTGTGTGAGGTGGCAGACCCATGGCGGGAAGCACTACTATGTGAGGTGGCAGGCCTGCGGTACTCGACGGGAGGATTACCTCAGTAGTCTTAGGTTAGTCAGAAGTACCTCGGAGTCGTGGCAGGACCACTGTACACTCTACAGACGAGGATATTCGGCAGTTACAGTTTCGATAATGAAAATCCTGGTTTGAGCTGAGTCTATGAACTTTGTGCTTCCTTATGATTGAGATGGGTTACTTGATAACTTTGGTATGTGTATGGGCATATACCTAGGTGGTGGTTATCTATTGATTTCATAATCCCTCTGTTTTCTCATGATTGAGATGGGTTGCTTGATAACATAGGTATATGTATGGGCATATACCTATGTAGACGTTATCTGTTGAGATCTTCTTTGTGGTTATCCTTGTTGGTTTTAGTGAGACCTTGAGGGTCTCAGGGTGCATACTGGGTATCGTTATACTCACCCCTGCACGGGCTATGCCTGCACCTCGTTGTGTTGGTTGCAGACGACGAGCAGTGCTGACGGAGGCAGAGTGTTTGAGGACTGGATGGTACCCGGAGGTGGACTACACGACGAGTCAGTACCCGAAGGTGGACTACACGACGAGACGACACACAGATGAGGTTGACGGATGAGAGCGTGGAGGAGGATATCTGTACCTACCCTTCAGGTAGGACCCGTGGAGGATGACCAAGAGCTACGCCATATGTACCTACCCTTCAAGTAGGATCCGAGGAGGACAACCCAGGAGCCGCTTCAATCCTTCCAGCTGTTATCTTTTCTGTTGTACTTGTTCAGTTGTAGTTGTACCTTCTTTTGGGTTTGTATTCGGGCCCATTTACTTTTCAGCACATCTCTTGTACTTAGTGTTTACTTTCTCCGCTTGCTTACTCTGTGGTTCTTGTTTACTTCTATAAAGGCAATGCCTTCCCAGTTATCGGGATTTACGCCTTTGGTGCTAGTCTCCATCCCCTGGCCTATAGAAGGCTGGCTTGGGGTAGTCACGGCATGGGCCCCGAGGACGGGTCGTGACAGAAAAATCCTTCCCAACTAATCCCATCATCAAATGGGTCTTAATACTTTTAATAATTTCATCTTCCAAAATTATAGCATAACTCTTGAATCCCTTATGTGTATAATTAATTATCATTAAATATTGTTCATGATCCATTAAAAATTATGTTCCAACTTATTAAAAAATACTTCTTTCCTAAAAAAATTCATGAATCATATCCAAAGATTAAGTACTATCATAATATCATCTACGAAATAATCTATACCTTTTATTGGTTGTTGTCAGTTTCCTCATCGTCAATTGGAATGTCATTTGTTATTGGAAAACATATATTTGTATGATCCTTCTGACCCCATTCCATAAAATTCTTCGCAGGAAATCTAATTGTATAATGACCATGAACATCACATTTAAAACATTCAAATGATCCCTTGAAAAGAACATATTTCCATGTCTTGGAGTCAAACGAATGCTTCCTTTATCGATGGTAGGTTCTTTCTTTATGAAAATAATTACCAAATCTATAGCATCTTCATGTCCCATTTATATCCTTTCACATGTGTTTCATTCCACATCCTTAACACATAGGTTTTTGAATATACAAACATTTATTATTATTACATAAACATCCTTAGGGATTTGTTTTTTGCATATACAATGCCTTATAAAAATCACCATGGTTCTGGTGGACAATCATGACTCACGATATTTTGAAGAGAATAACCACAAGAGTTCTCATTAAAGATCTTATTTCATTCAGTTTCTTCTTCAGAAGACCGTCACAGTTTTCTTCACATCCAATGTAACTTTGGTTCCGTCTAGAGCCATCCATTTACTAAAACCAAAATGGTCAATGTGAGTATAATAGTAAAATAATCATATAATATATTATGAGGATGGTAAACACAAATATATTCACATTCATGTTCTCTTAATCCCATTCAATTTATCTAAAAAACTATTACTCTGTATAATATGAAAACCAATATGGTTATTTCACATATTCATAAATAAATCCCTTACCTCTAATGTTATCTAAACTGACATATAATATAACCTATATGGCCCAATCCGTAAACATTACATAATATTTAATTATGTTAATAATTCACATAAAGTATCTTTTATACTTTAGATAATTAGAGAATTAGGTTATAACATATATATAACATCTTCAATATTATATGTGGAAACTTCTACATAATATACATTTTTTTCATAAAATAAAAACCCTTGAAAAACGTCAGGTCTACATCCCTGTTTTAGATAGAATGACTTTTCATTGATCCCATCCTTGACCCTATTCATATTTATGTCCTAAGAATTGTTTTTAAAAATCATATGATGAGCATAAGTAGCCTAGTAAGGATTATAAAATAATGAATGAAAACATTATTCCATTAATATATACCATGATTAAGATCTTTAACATAACTCATGAAATCATAAGATTTTTGAATAACACATAGAAATCATAAATCATAAATTTATCTTGTGGCATCCATAACATACTTACATTGTAGCATTCATAGTTATGTTGGGAGTTACGTTTGGAATACCCATCAAAGTATATTACCTAAATATATTATGAGAATCATTACATTTTATCTCTGTTATATTACCCAATGCATTGGAGAGCTATCTCGGGCTCACCTGGCCAAGGTTTATCATGGAACCACCCATATAGATAAAAAATGCTCAATAATCATAACATATTCACAAAACTTCAAATAAACATAAAGGAAATATATCATTTTCAAATTGAAATCTTACTATATAATTAAAATATATTGACATAATGAATCCATTATCAAAACCATTTTCAATACCAAAATACGTAAAAGAGTATATTGTATTTATTTTTATTTTTAAAACATTATGCCTTGTTAAAAAAGCCAAATATCAATTAATGCTCGTGGCGGCAGAATGGTCATTGTCACCATATATGTTAAAAAGAAACATTATTTTTGTATTATAGTAATGCTATTTGTCAAGAAAACATTCCCTTAGAATTAAATTAAAATTTAATGTGGGTTATCCACTATACAATGGAAATTTGTCTATAAATAAATGTATTCCTCATTTAATAGAGATTTAGAAAATGTTTATTACAAAGATCATTTGGTAAATAAAATAGATAAATTGGGTGTATTCACTATATGTACACATAAAGAATGTATAGATACAAATTAGATATCAAAATTCATTTTTTAGATAATCATAACATGACATAATAATGATGTAGAATTTTAACCCAGTGAATGGAAATTGGGATAATAAGTTCTCTTACAGAAATTTGATAGCCTAACAGCATTGCCTAAAAATTTAGAAAATGAGTTGGTGAAATGTAACAGGGTCTCTCATCAAATGGACATACAACTTACAGTAATAAGGATATTAAAGAAAATTTCCCAACATTGAATAATTGAAATTTAAATACATAACATAAAATAATTCTTTGACTAAAAGAGAAGGGTGGATGGTTCGCTTACAGATTTGGTAACAAATGAAACATACACCACATGAGAGAAGGATCATACAATAATGATGTAAATACACATAAATTATAGTATATTATACAATGACTATAATCATGGTTAGTACATACACCACACAAAGGAAATAGTGGAAAATATAGCATGAATCTCATTAGAATAAAAAGTGAGATGAAAACCCCTTACCTCATGTCTGACATGACATGTTTGTTCGTAAATCTCTAGAATTACAAACTAAAGTTATTTAATAATTTTTTAAGATCATTTTTTAGGATTATTATTACTTTTATATCAATTATTACCATGTTATAAATATTATATAGTCACTTAAGTTAATAATGGTCATTTTGTTGATATTCGGTACATGAGTCAAAAATGAACTTATTATAATTACATGTTGTCCATGTTGTCAAAATTAAATAACCTTAAGAATTATATTCATGATTTAGATATCATATATATCATATATATCCATTATATATATTAATTTATAATAGTACATAAAATTTGGAGATAAAAATGAAATGTACTATTCAAGGAGATGGTAAGACATATGTATGCATGAACGCTACATTAATTTCTATTTTGTATATTAATGGATTGAAAACTTATTGATATGAAGTAATGTTACAATTCAAGTATAATATAATTTATAATTTCATCAACTCTATCCTTTATATGTCCCACTAATTCCATGAACGAGTCATATCACATTGAGGGGGCGGTAGTCCGGACTTCCTAAAAAAAATTATCATATTTGCCCATTATGGAAACCATAAAGGTATGGTAAAAATGAAAAATAATGAAGTATATAGGAAATATAAA
This sequence comes from Viscum album, assembly GCA_963277665.1. Lineage (NCBI taxonomy): Eukaryota > Viridiplantae > Streptophyta > Magnoliopsida > Santalales > Viscaceae > Viscum > Viscum album. The sequence goes on along the minus strand of OY728126.1, from coordinate 2,094,451,157 downwards.
TATAATATATAAAACATATAAATATATTTCCATCTTAATATCCACCATTATAGGCGTTAATAGATAGTTGTACAATTATTGTTTCATTAGGTAGTAGTTCACCGTCCACGGAAACAGTACCTTTGTATCTGTTTAGATGGAGGTGTGTGGATGTATAGTTAAAATCTCTCTCATAACAAAATCCTAGTATATTTTAGATATGTTTTTTTCATAAAAAATGGAATAAATAGGTTTTAGTGGGTTGGAGAAGGATAATAAAAGAAATGAACATGATAGAAGACGTTACCTTTAAATCGGGTAACACCCTTTGATTTGAACCAAAATGCTTTCTTGAGTTATCATCTACCTAGGGAAAGGAATTTATGAAGAAGATAGTGATTGTGGAATCTTCTGGGATTAGTTTTTGGATGATCCAATTGGCTTTAGTGGTGGGATTTATGGGTTAGAGGTGGTGACCTTTTATAAGAGGGATGAGGGGTTCTTTAGGAAAGCCTGAAAGTATTATTTTATTATAAAATGATTTTAGGTTTCCAAAATTCCCAAAACTTATTTATTTTTAATATATGTTAAATATATGTTGAAATAAAATTATCCAATAATAATTGAACAGGTTTTGTAAAAAAATTTATCCTTATCTATTTAATTTAACCATTTGTTAACATATTTAGGTTTTACCATGTCCTCTTATATATTCATACTATATGGTTAATATATTTACAATAATAAACCAAGAGATCAATAATGTTTAATTAATGATATTTATAATATTATATAGGTCATTTTTCTAAATCATATAATTTTACAACTATTTTATCATTTAATAAAATATTTATTGTATTAAAAACTCATTTTTGTCGATTTATAAACTATTCACTTCAAGACCTTTATAAAAATAAATAATAAATTTATAATTTGGAAAAACCTCCATTAATTATAATAATAAAAGTCATTATTACCTATAAATTTCTTGAATGTCATGAAAAAATTTAAAATAAATTTATTATAATATTTATAATCTCATTTATTTAAAATATTAATTAATGATGTAATCATTACATCATCATTGTGTCATAAAAAATTTTATTTATTTTATTTTTTAAAATTATAAATAAAATTTCATGATTTAGGAAATCTTTTTAGATTTAAATTGAATATTTATAGTGAAGTATTCACTTAGAAAACCCCATATTAAAAATTGTTTTAGTAAAAGATATATGTTAATTTTACTTCTGTCTTTTCTTTAAATTAATTAATATAATGTGTCATTATCACTCCCATGTGGCTCCATGGAGTCCCAAAATCAACCCAAGGATGCCCATGGTCAGAACTGTATTATAAATTATGATTGGTTCAGGTGTTAGTGTAATTTAATATTATTATAATATTAATTGTTACCCTTATTTACCGGATTTCTCTTTTAACCATGGTAAATGATACATTTACTGAAGTAAATATTCATAATGAATAAAAATAAAAGTTACCTATTTACACAATTTGGATCTCCTAATTCAAAATATGGAATCTATTTTTCCAACTTCCAAACATAGATGTTGAAGAAACTATTTTAATATTAATGCATGTGGTTAAAACAAAAAAGTGTTTTTAGAAAATAATAGCTATCAAAATATTGACACTAGTTTATGTACAATTTCAAATTGAAATAAGTTCCAACTAATAAAATTGAATAAAATTGTAAAAATATAATCTAATTACACGTTAAATACATTAAAAAATATATCAATATAAATAAATTAGAATAAAATGTATTTTTGAAATAAAATTATGTATTTTTCACTATTCATTAAAAAAATGAACATCATCAGAAAAATACAAATATTTTATCCAAAGAAAATTTTTATTTCCCAATTATAACGAAGAATTTTATTTTTTAAAATAGATCATATAGAAGTTTCAAAAACTAGATTTAAAAATGTTTTGTCACCGAGAGGTGGTAAATTGACCTTTTAAAGAGTATTTGAGTATTAATGCTTAAAATTAGATTCATTCACATTTTATGCCTCAATATTTTTTGGATAAATGTAATAACGTTTTACAAAAATGTACAATCATATTTTATTTATTTAAATCCATTCCCATTAATAAAAATTCTAGTAATTTACTACCATTGAAAATAAAATTACATTATTATTTTTTAGTATGACTTAGTCTTATGTGAAACATGATATTTTTTGAGAAACTCATTATTCCGTGTCGGGTACGCCATCGAATATATCATCCCATATAAATAAAAATTAATATTTAATTAAAAAATATTAATAAATATGTAAATTTAATATTATTTATTTACATATAGTGTTACATATATGGTTTTTAGGATATAAGATGTCTTATAAATACATAAAAATATTTTATCCTTGGAGATAAAGATTCAAAAAAATGACATTTCATGATGCCAAACCATATACATTCAAACATTTTTAAATAAAATATTCCCTATAAAATACCAATGAATGATTCATAAGATATTATCACATTTTTTATCTCTTTAATAGTATACCAATATAAAATAACTAAATTTCATAATGAAATTACCAATGTAATCCGTGATGATTAGGGAATTATTTCTAATATTTACCCATATCCTTAAAGTAGATGTACTAGATTATCATGTATTCATTAAATAATTTAAATTTTTGAGTCTTACATAATTTATCATCACATATTTAACAAAATCACATCCTTTATATAGTTATAGTTATTTCTCATAACCCTAGAAAACTTCCCTAATATAATTGTATTCTATTCGGATACAACACAATATATATTAAACTGGTCAAGTAAAAATATCTATATTGACCATTGGTGTTGATATTATTTCCTTTTCCTCTTCTAGGATACATCTATAAATAATTACGCATATAAATTCATATCATAATTATCATTCATATTGTTCCATGGAATATAAACACATATTCAAGAAAAAATTTTAAAAACATTATAACGAATTAGCTATAATTCTCATTACAATTATGTTCTTAAATATATTTCCAATGTGTCTTAAAAACAATATTAAATACCAAATATAGTAAACATAACTCTAGTAACATGGAGTTAGTGTTAAAATTATTAACTTGGTAAATAATACAAGTGATTACATCACTAATGATCGATCTATTTATGAGACTTAGAAATATGGATACAGACATGAAATGCATATAACATTGGTAATTGAAAAAAAGAAAACAAATTTTTTAAATTTTAAAAATCAATCGATGATCACTTCCTAAAATCATAAAGAGATGGAATCAAAATAAAGGGCAGAGATATGATGCTTAGTATGGGTAATATATAGTGGATGTTATCTTGAATAATTAATTCCCAGTGAATAAATAATATTGGAGGATAAAAACACATTCCATTTAATTAACTACTTGATTTAAAAATATATCCATTGAAAATATTAGTGTATAAGTCACATATATAATTTTAATTCAATTTTAATTTAAAATAAATTTCTAAATTCATATATTATTGTTAAGGCCTCGTGCTAATACATCTGAAATCATACATTCAAAAACATTAATCAATTTATCATACATACTATAAAGGAGTTATTCTATGATGTTTTCATTAAATTAGATATCATACATCAAGAAATGTCTATTATTATTAGTCTCATTAAACTTATTGATGCATCAATGGGATATCAATAACATTGTACCACATATCACTTACACATATCCTATGCATTTAATAATATTGAATCAAAAATATAATATATAATCAATAATCCATATTAATAAATTATTATCATTATAGATTATGGAACATCAATGTTTCCATTGTAAATGAAATAAAATTCCATGTAATGTTCATTAGTCTCACAATATATATAATTATAACTATAAAATTTAGTCAATTTATTGATATTGAGTGAGGGAGAATATATAGTCTTGTAATTCCAATAATTCATTGTGAATAAAATAAATTATAATCCATAAATCATAAATAGATGGAATTAGTCCAAAATTTCCTTAAAAATGATGTTTTTTTTCATTAAATGAATGTTTTCATAATATTATAGAGGAAATTGATATGAACCCTTTTAAAAAAATCTAATTTATTTAAAAAAATTTAAAAACTGTGATAAAATTCATTTCAACCTTTCAGAATATAAAAAAATTATATATTTTACAATAAAAACAAAAAAAATCCTAAAATAATGGAAGAAAGTGTTTTATTTTAGAACCCATGAAGACCTTTGTGGGAAGAAAAATAATAAATAATGTTTTTTTGGAAGGCAAATCAGGTCATGTAATATCAGTCAGAAATAAAATTAGAATCAAAATTTTGTATAGATTATCAATATTATTTATTAAAAAACAATAAAATGATTACATAAATATTTATTTAAATAAATTAAAGGGAAGTAGAAAATAAATTTTTCTAATCATTGAAATGATAAAAGCCGCATACATAAAATAATTTTACGAATATGGAAAGTGAAGTGAATAACTCCGTATTGAAAAATATAAAAACATTGATATTTCCAATAAATAATCCTACAGTTTTTTATATTAAAATAGGTTAAGAGTTTTAAGAAAAAATATAAACCACAAAATTTACCAGTGGAGAAGAAATTATGTGGGGGTTATAAAATAAACTTCATATAATTCTCCAATTATAGATTTATATAAGAACAATCCAAATACGACTATGATTGTAATATAATCTTTTATAACATTAATATTTTCTGAAACAAAACACAAAAAATAGAAAATTTAAATTTAAATACTAAATACACAGAAAAAAATTAATTCTTTTAATATCATGTCAAATGGGAAATATATAAAAACTATAAAATAAATTAATTTGATTATATAAAATACTCCTTTATAGAGTGTAAATGGGATGAATAACTCTTAACTTGGATTCCTTCTTGACCATACATGTCATATCCTGTAGAATAATAAATTTATATTTTGTAAATACATGACTTAATATTATTTTTATATATATTAATATTTTAATGTGGGTTTTTATTCATTTTATTACCATTAATTATATTTTACGTTCTTATATCGACAACTTATGGTGGTTTGGTCATTTTCTCAAAAACTACAATGTCATATTCACCCTAAATAATAGAATTTTTAAGTGGTTCCATCGTTTCCATAATTCTAAACACATAATGATTACTATTTTTATACATTCAATATAATATTACAAACATCCATGAATGGTGTTAACCATGAATAATGCACATCATTTCATGGAGATGTTAGTCTTTACTTACAGATGAATCATGTATTAAATTGTCTAATTGAAGAAAAAAATTAGATAAAGGTTCTCCTAGAGTAAATCATAATCATATTATAAATATAATATTTTAACATTAAATTTTTCCTTATGACTATCCATGAATGATGGAAATTCAAAAGAAATTACATCACTTTCAGGGGTGGTAATCCACACATATGCATGAGAAATGAAATCCTTATCCAATTGGTGAAAGTTTAAAGAGGGATATTATATATTATATTTCAAAAATAAAAATTATTTCATAAATATCATATATATTAATTAATTCCATCCATAAAACCAACCATGTATGATAATGATGAAAAATTACACCCATAACATTTTGGAGATTGTAGTCCCCACTTAAAGATGAGATATCTTCTCTTTTCTAATAGGATGTAAATGTAAAACCAATTAAAATTTGAAATTAATTTTTTGATAGCTTATCTCACACTCAACACTAAACTAAATAAAAATCCTAGTACATTAAAAAACTTATTAATTTTTACAATTTACCATAGTGTACAAATTATCTAGTAAAAATGAAAACATTAACTCTATATAACTTTTTATAAAGGATATATGATTCAATCTAGTGGTATAATCATTTATTATGATGATCAATTATTCTAACATGGAAATTGGGTGACGTCACTAGGGTTTTACCTTGACTAATAAAAATCCAAACTAGAAAAATACAGAATGAGAGAAATCATATGTTATAGATGTTCAAGATCATGGAATGTTTCACGATATCGATTCTAGTGGAATAACCACCAGTGACTACCAATAGAATTTTTATTATTTTTTAGTTCTTATAATGAGATCTTGTGGGGAATTGAATGTAGAAATTAATATTATATGAAATTTTAATTATCAATATAATAAATTTTTTATAAATCATATCTATTTTATTCATTTAAAATATATAATTTTAAAGTAAAAAAGAAAATATTTTTAGTGAAAATATATTAATAAATTCAACTGATAAAGCTAAATATTTAATAATATAATTTTATTCTAATATTGTATTTCTTATAAAGTTGAACATTTTGTGACATAATTTATGAAACAAAATACATTATACATAAAATATAATTTTAATATTATTTATTTAAATCATTTTCAAATTTATTAATTTAATATAAATAATAATAGGTGGAGCCAATATTATAATATAATTTATTTTTATATGAAATCACTATGCAAAATATTATTATGTTTTTATTTTTATCATAAATCCAAAGATTACAGATTTTTAATTTAAATAAAAACTTCATTTTTTGGCATATCACGTTAATAATATATTAAGATAATTTTTTTTATTTTTATATAATATTTTATTTTTATTATAATAGTTAAATAAATGTTTTTTCATAAATAAAAAACCTTCATTAGTATATCAAAATGTAAGTATAATTTAAAAACATATAAAAAAAATTAATGTTCAAAAGTATTTTAATTATGTTAAATAAATCATTTAAAAATACTATATTGAATTTGAAAAACCTATGTTTACAATTTTTAATAATAAGGAATCTTTTATTCAAAATAATATCAATTTTTCATCTTTTTGGTTAATTATGATATCAAAAGTTATAATTTTATTTTGTCGTAAATTTAAATACATAAAATTATTATTTTGATAATTATAGTGTTATTAATTTCATAGGAAAAAAGGATAATTTTACACTAAACAATATTTTTTACACCTAATAATGAAATTTTACTGAAATAAGGTCTCACATGTTACAAGAATTAATGGTAAAAAAATTATAACCATTATTTTATTTTAAAAAATACATTTAATATTTTTAATTATTTGGGAAACATTATTTAATAATGACCATATAGTTTTTAGGAATTAAAATTAAATACATAGGTACAAAATATTTATCATCGTAAAAAAAATGGTAAATGTGACAAATATAAGAGTAAATGAATAAAAATATTCATAAAGAAAGAGTTAAATGAATTTTAATAGAATTCTACACCATATAAGTTCCACAAATGCATTATTTTCAACATTGTATGCACATTACATGTCAATCTTATGCTCTCTTCATATTATATTGTTTTGTATTAAAAAATTTCGTTCACTTCACATAAAAAGAATCTCACTTATAGATAATTTTCTTCTAATTCTAAAGAATCATCCATAATAAAAAATTCCCTAGTATCCCCAATGCTTTCTATCCATGTATTATTTTTACTTTTTACCCACAATACAAATATAATAATCCATAAAGTGTTAATCAAGGGAGAACAGCAAAAAAGAGATGTATTCTTCTCAACCGATCCATGTTAATTCCTTTCTTCTTATACACATTAAAACTATTATTTACATGATAATATGAAAAATTAGGTAATAATAATATTATAAAATTTTATTGTACTTAAAATATATATATTTTATATCTTCATTAAAAACCATTTTAAAAATGAATGAACCATCATGTGTATATGAAAACTACTACTTCCATGAATAAAATACTTGATTTTTTAGCAACGCCTTACAAAAATGGTTATAAAATAATAGGTGAATTAATGATATGATATTTATAAAATTATTATTATTATTATATTAGAAACCATTTCTCTTTCTTTCTCTTGATATATGGAAAGTGAACATTTCACCGAGGTATTTCTGTGGACTGCTGCCTCCATTTTTGTGATATATCTTATTTATCACTCTAGTGATTTATTATTTATCTCACTCTCTTATAACATTATTTACAATTATATATTTTTTAAAATAATTTCATTATCAAAATTTAATAATGATACTATTCCAATGGAATTAATTTATTAACCATGCTTTTTAAGTGATTAAATATTATTCATGTTTGGGTTGGTTTAACAAAAAACATGATCAATGCAATAAATTTATATTATTAGTAACTGACGTATAATGCCGCATAATTTCCATTAATAATTATTACATATTATGTGGTAAATTTTCATTCTATAACCACATGATCCATTCCAAAATGATAACTTTTTAGTTTCTTTGGAAACACAGATACATAGAATACTTGTATATAAATTATATGCATCACCTCCCATTATAGTCTTTACTACTAATATAATTCATATAAATATCATGGTTAAAACCACTCATCATATGTTTGGGAAAATGAAGCATATAAAGGGTGAAATATGATTCATAATAAGGGTAAAGGGGGATATATCACTGATAATTTAATAATAATAATAGAATAATTGAATTAAAACATGGGATTATCCATTAAAAATTATTCAGAATAATTTTTAGATAATAAAAATGTGTTATTATACATATCTTGTTTGTTTGTAAGACATGAATAACAATGGGATCTAACAAAATGAGATATAAGAGAAAAAGTTATTCTCAATATCTTTTTATAATTGTGTGTCTGGAAATGTGGGATAATTATAATCATAGAAATCTAATGTCAAGGCTACAAAACAAGACATTAGTAATATTTTAGTCATGGGATATCCTCCTTTTTACCCAATTTAATCATGTGATAATGTCCCATATACTTTCATTTGATCTTTGGATAACCACTTATGTACCCTCTTATATGACAGGGATAGCCTCCTATATACCATTTGATTCCTTAAATCATAAATATTTATCCAATTAATTATAAGGATATATTATTATGGGACTTCCCATCACATATAAATAATCCTCTATTATATATTCCATTTGATCATGAAGAAAATCATCATAACACAATTAATTGTTAAGAAAACGGGTTTCATAAATATTTCAAGTTCATAGACTTAAACCATCTAGATAACAAATATTTATTCTATCATAGAATCATATCACCAATTATCCATATGTCTTTCAAAGGCTGTTATCATAGATGTGTTTCAAAATATCACTAGATTAAGTCTTGAGGGACATATACTTTTCATTTTAAAATCCTTTATTTTAAATATAAAAATTCCAAAAATTTTATGGAAAACATTTCGTTTGAGAGAACCACAGAAACATGAATGGGGTGATTCTAATAAAATTATAGTCATTTTGGTGTGAAATTTCCTCATATGTTAAATTCATAAATGATGTTTCATTTCATAGTATTAATAAAAATTAAAATGAAAAATGTTTAAAATTTTACAAGGATACTCCAGGTAAAAAAATTATATAAATTATAATAAAGTGTAAAAATATATTTTGACAATATTATAGATTATTAAAAAAAATTAATGAAATCATGGACATGGAAGAATAAAAAACATGACCAAAGTGGGAAATAAAATGAATTTTATCTACGAAAATTCTCTCGGTATCTTTAGAGTGTAATGAGATCTTAATTAAATGAAAATATGTAATCAGAATAAATAATCATTGTAGAATAAAAATCATGATTTTTTTTTCAGATTGATCATAAACTTTATTCATTCAATGTTTTTTCATAAATAATCCCAAAAAAAAAATTTGTAACATAAAAAATATAACCTAATGTTGATCATTCTAAATAATATATTTATCATCAAGTATAATAAATTTACATTTATTACCATTCTATACAATAATAATGTGAATTTTTATTATATCATATATTATCCATATATAACATCATAATTCCTATTATAAATAATTCCTTATGAGATAATAATTTATAGGTTTTAACTGATTCATTTTTTATGAACATTTTGGTTCTAGTCATTTTCATTGATAGTTATTCCATAATCTCAACAATTTTAATAATTAAATAAATTATATATATATATATTCATTTTGTAAATTTTTATAATCATTCAAAAATTAGGAATAGAAATTATAATTACACTTTTAATTAAGATTATAGTTCGTACATATAGTTGAATGATGTTGTCATTTTCTAATGAATGTAAAAAACAATGATAAATAATATTTTCTCGTTATAGAACAATAATTATATAATTTATATTTTATTTTAATAATAAATCCATCATACATATTTGAACCGATCTAGAACACATTGCATAAAATTGAATTTTTAGTTCATAATTCATTTTCTATCATTTCATGGATCTTAATAAATTATTCTTTTAGATAATTAGTTCATAACTCATACATAACATACACAAAAATTACAAAGTTTAAACTTCCACTTAGTAATTTTTTTTTCAAAAAATATAAACAATATGAAATTAAACATGTTATACTTTCATGCATAAAATTCACAACGTATAACATGATGTGTTATTCATTCTAATTCATCATTAAACACTTTGACAAAATAAAATAATGGGTGATTAGAAGAAAATGTTCATTAAGTAATATAAATGTAAGAATTATATTAAAAACGTGAAAAAACATTAAAAATATATTTTTTACCATCTTCACAATATTATTTGACCATATGAAATAAAATATCTCTATATGTGAAAAAATTCTCAATGAAAACCATTAACAGACATAAAAAGAAAATAAAAACCCTCTTAAGTAACTTAAATCCTTACATTCATAACATGTGAAAGAAGTAACTATATACCCATTAAAACAATAAGAAAAAATTATTTTTTAGTTATTTAGTTATTTCTATTGAAGATAAGCATTGGAGAGCCATATCATTCCCACCCATCAAATAGGTTGTATTAGGCTCACCCATAGTATAAGTTGTAATGGTCTCATTTAATGTTTATGTTATATCAAGATCACCCATTATATAATAGGTATAGGGAACTCCTTTAATCTTATATAATTCCAAAGTACCATATTAAGAATTTATCATTCTATTCTTACACCTTTCATCAAATATACCTTGAAAAACACTTTTAAACCCATATGGAAAATACTTTTGGATATTAAATCACCCTATCATTTTAAAACACCATTTTTCAAAACTAAAATACATAATAAAAGGAATGAAGTTATTTTCCATAAATAAGACATGATATATTTTAATTTAATAAAAACATAAAACAATATTTATTGTTTTAGGATAAAAAATTAATGTTTTATTTGATAAAAACATTCCATTTATTGTTTCTTCAAAATGTTCCATTTAAAATAAGTAAAATTATTCCCATTCAAAACCATTGAATTAAATTAAAAAGTGACCTTAAATATTCTTTATAATTCATTTATGATAACATAAATATATATATAAATTATTGATTAGGATATAAATTTATAAGAAAAAAGTCTTATAAAATAAGTCACGAAAACATTTAAAATGGAGTTTAAATGTAAAGTATCCCTTTTCTTGATTGTGACTCATCATGTACATTAATTATCATAATAAGTAATAAAATTATAATTATTATTAACTTTTACAAAAACCATTTTATTATTTATTATTAATATTATTTAATTTATTACCATTTTATGTTTTATTACTTAATTAATTAAGTCCACATTACATGTTTTTGAAGATATTTGCCTCATAAGTCCAAAAGGAGATTGGTAGATTTTATATGGTCCAAATACATATTATTTCATCATCTATAGAATAATAATCATGAAGTCTCTATAATTTTTATAACATAATTAAACCTTTTAAAGACGAAATTAGTGATGGTTACGAAATAAGAATAATGATACAACTTTGAGATGGTAGTCTATACACGTGCATCAGTAATGATTTCTTTTTTCAACTATCTTGATGGAAATATGGAAGTACTATATTATCATCCCCAAATGATTAATATATAATGAATATTATATTGTCATTTTAAATAAACCTATACATATAATCTAATTTTATGTGGGTGGAAAAATTAGAATCACATTACTACATAGAGGTGGTAATCAACTTGTATGCACAAACGACCTTATTTACATTAAATCCATCATTATGAACAACATTGAGAGGCGGTGATGGAAAATTAATTACACTATTTTTTGAGGTGGTAGTCTTAATGATTTACTAATTATAGTTATTCAAATTTTATAGAAGAGTATATGGATATATATTTTGATAGAAAAATTTATAAAATCTTGATAAAATGAATATAAAGTTATTATTGGTTTATATAGCTTAAAATATATTTGAAGGATGAATAAGTGGAAATAAAATGAAAATAGTTGGTTCATAAATATATCTTTTCATTGGGAAGACACTTTATGACTACAACAAAATCCTTCTAGTGTTGGTTTTTTCATCAGACCAGTTACTATTTTAGATGATTAAGTATGTAATGAATGTATTTAATAAGTATTATCTATTATAGAGTTCTCTAAAGACGTGAGGATGAGAGGATATGATGTACTATTTTATTAGTTAGGGGAGGTTCAATTTTTGAATTACCTAAAGTATTAAATTAAGAAGAATTTTTTTTATTAAAAAATTACTCCAAATTTATATTATTAAAATATAAGATGTGGATGATTCAATATGCTCTCATCCCAAAAATTGAAAATTTTATGTGAAGATTTCAACCATATATCATTTTTTTATACACCATTGACCATTTTCAAAACTTCTATACCATCAATGTTTTATACTATTTGGGTGTCAAGAAAGTTACCATAAACAGACATGTTTCACGAAAGTATAATTTTTTTCATATTATAATCAATAGCATATTCACTAAGAGATATGTAATATTATTATGAATTTAAAATCATTTAAATAAATATAATTTATTAAAAAAAATATTTATTGTCATTTTTTGACCTATTAATTTTATTTGGATTTAATAGAATCATGATTATAATGGAATTAAAATATATAACCTATACACATTATTAATATGATATATTGATCTATAAAATTTTACGTACTATAAAAATAACCCAAAAATATTAATTTCATTTATCTTAAAATTATTACAGTGATTTTTCTACAACTTTCACAAAAATTTTATCAGTATTATGTAAGCAATTTTAGTAATTATATCACCACTAAAAATTTAAAATAAGTTTTCTTTATAAAAATAACAAAATATGATAAAAATTACTTTCAATAAGGAATGAAACATATTTGAATCTGTATGTATTCATATAATAGAATTCTAAAACCACAAGAGTGACATTTTGGTATTTTTCATTACCTAAAAAAGTATAAAGTTAAAAATTAAATCTAAAAGACAATAAAATTCATATTTTGGATTTTTGGATTATAGTGGATGAAATAGAAATATCCATGAAAATAATTCATTTTTTTGAATGTATTTTATGCATATCAAATTAAATTTTACCATAATAAACATAACTTAATTTTATTATGGAAAGAAACATTTACTATGAAAAATTCAAATTGACCAATGTTTGACTTGACCTATTTACAAAATTTAGACCACTTAGTTAAAAATATTAAATCATTTTTTACCAATTCTATTTATTTAATTGTAAGAATCTAATTTAAAATTAAACTCATATATTTTGATAAAAAATAGTTTTATATGAAAATAAAATTTATTTATAAAAATGGGTTTAAAAAATATTCGAGTATAATTCTGATTCCAATAACATTGATAAAATTAAATTTAATAACAATAAAATAATTTAATTTTAAATATAAAATTATCTAAATTGTGATATTGTATATAATTGAAAGGAAAAGACATTTTTCAGCAAATAATAGTATTTTAACAATTAATTGAAAAATCCTTATTTTAATGAAAATCAAAAAATGACTCTGTAATATATATTGTTTTTGAATATAAAAATATAATATATAATTAATTAATATAAATATAAAAATAAATTTTTAGTTACTTTACCTTGGATGTTTCATTCTTCTCCTCATGTTTGAAATTATATTATCTAAATTTTGTTATTAAATAAAACATGTTGGGTTATCATTCTTTCATGGCATTTTCTAATTCAAATATTTCTTCTTCAACCTTATGGTTTTAAAAATCCGTAAATTAATTAATTACATTATCCCAAAATACATTAACTCTGAAGTCAAAATTCTATAATGGAAATTAATTGTAAGAACATTTTACATTCAACTAAACTACATCAGTGGTCAAGATGTGAGATGCATCTAGAATAAATTTCTATAATGTTGAAAAATTAAATATATTCATTATTTGATATAAACTTATGGGAAATTCTTCTTGTTAGGAATGTAATCCAAAATTATCTAGGATTAAATTTTTTTTCTAATTAAAAACAAACATATCTACAACTTTTACAAAAAATATTGACACCTTTCCATGGATATAATTTAAGGACATCAAGATAAACTACCTCTAGAAAATAACTTTCACCTATATATCTTCATAACTTTTTTTTCATAAAATGGTTTGACCCAATAAATTATTGAATAATATTCACCTTATCAATCATTTTTTGCACAAAATATAATCCAAAAAACATCATTTCTATTACTGTATCCCAAAAAGAAGGATTCTAACATCTCCTTCCATTTAATCACTTAAATGGTGAAATTTTTTTATTGGAATGAAAATTATTTCTAGAGAAGTATTTTAATAATAAATGATTTTGATTAAAACATCCATTGTAATCCATTAACGAAAAATTCATTTATTTTATAAAATTAATCATTTGATCAATGTGTCCTTCAAATTTAGGATGAAAAGATGTACAAATATTTTATTTAATTTCCCAATAAATTTTTTGTACTTTCCAAAAAATGGAAGTAAACAAGGGTTCATATTCATATAAAATATTAAGACAAACACAATCTAACCAAACTATCTCCTTCAGTTATAGTAAACGAAGGTGATCAATATACATGGTCTCTAAAATTGGAATGAAATGTGAAGATTTACTAAGTCAATATATAAAAAACAAATTAAATATTAACATCTGATTTATTTTCTAATCTCATCTGAAAATACATGGAAATATATTTCATATATACACCCTAACACTGGAAAAGGATGAATAATCCCCTTTGAAAATATTATTTCATCATTAAATTTTGGGAAAGTGAAATGTTCCAAGGTAATGTTATAAATATCTATTTTCAATCGATCCCACTATTAAACTATTGATGATATCAATAAAGTTTATTTTATCCTGGATGAATGGATAATGGGGAACAGTATTTTTTACTTAAAAATTCCCACTTGAACCAAAAAATTATAACAATACGTAATATATATACAGAATTTTATAAATACATTCCCATGAAAATTTATCAAATATGTTTTACCCATATTGATCTATTCTTCCCTTTCCTCTGAAAAATGATCATCTATCTGACCGTTATTTTGTATTTACAATAAAAATGATTAAAATGACACCGTAAATCAATCATTGTTCCTACATGCACAATTTCTAGGATAAAACACATCAAATAATTAACCAAAAGATTATGTTACAAATAATACTTGGTTATTATATCATTATATTTAAGTTTAAAATAATCTGAAAGATTTTTTTCTATTCATGGATGGTAATGAATCGTGCAGTCATAATCCATAATCAGTTTCATCCATCTTCTATGATTCATGTTTAGCACTTTCTGAGTAAATATATAATTATTCATTTTATTATATTAATCCATTAAAAATATATTCCATATAAATTATAACTCATCGTTTTTATAGAAAAAACATGGAATTTAATTTAATATTACATGTTGGATAGTTTTACTCATGATGTTTCTATTAGCATGAAGAAATAACAATTAGATAATCATTATATTTTGAAAAAACCAATTCTTCACAATAATGTATCATTTTTATTGACAAATTTACCATTTCTAGAGGGCTGGTCAAAAAATGGAGCATTCACTGATCATTTGTTTGTTCCCATAAACAATCAATATAATATTCCATCTAGATGAATTTTAATTTTTTTTAGTTTACACATATAGTGGGAATGATAACCATGAATTGTTTTGAACAACACATCGATTGTATCTATCTAGTACATGGTAAAAATTAATATCATCCTAATTTGTAGGTCTTTTCATTAATTTGAAAACAATAGTTATAGTTTGGTCAAAAATTGTGTCTTATTTATAAACAATATACCATGAGAATGGCATTTTCTACAACCAAAATTCACACATACAAGGGTTTTCATAAATATTATTTTAATTTATGGTTTTAAAAACTATCCTTAGGTGTCTTTCATGATCCATGTAAATTTTAGAATATATCACTATATAATAAATAAACACAACCAAAAACATATATAAATATTCAAAAAAACTATTTATATTGTTAATGAATGTAGTTGGTGAATTATATAACCCAAATGGAATAAACACAAGCTCTAAATGAACATATCTATTTTAATATATCATATTTATAATAGTATCCTCTCTTACCTTCAACTAAGGCTAATCAGACCTACTATTAGTCCTTATAAAATACTTTTCTCCATAGATCTCATCCAAAATATCATCGATATGAGGTAATTGATATTTATTCATAATAGTGGTGTTATTAAATGATCTATAATCAATGAAATTATAATTGAACTATCGTTATTTATAATAAATAATGATGGACCGCCCCATTGTGAAGATCAAGGATGACTGAAAATGTTATCTTGAAACTATTGGAACATCTTTTTCAATTATAAAAGTTCAATTTGAGTCTTTAGATAAGGGGGTTTGAAATTAGATTACAATAATTTCTAATTAAAAATAAAAATTTACCTCTTGATAAACTATAACACTTTGAAAATAAATAATAAATACATCCATATATTAATTAACTATTGGTACATCACTAATATGAAAAGTATCTTTCTTTTCGATAACATGATCATTGCAACATTCACTGCAATCTTTTATAAATATCTATGATTCTTGATATTTTTCAAATGGTGTGAAATTTTTTGATATAACATTTTACGCTTTTAAATATATCTTTGTATGACAAACTAAAATTTAATCCACACTAAAAAATATCAAACATAAATATGGGATTTTAAATATGAAACATTATCCCACTAATAAAAATAATAATATTCCTATAAATATTAGTTTCTTTAAAATTTCCTCCATTAGTTTTCACCCAAAGTTATTATTTTCTAAAATGTTATGTTTCCATTTTATGTGAACAATTTCTCATAAAAGAGAAAATGAAAAGATCCAGAGTTTAATATAGCATCATCATAATTTTTAAAAAATAAATTTACTTGTCACGACATTATTAGATAGACAAACATCAACATTAGTTATATATGATGAATTTTCTTTTCCTTTTTTCCTTTTGATATTGTTTATTTACACCCTATATATCATGCTTTAGAATTACTCATCTCATTGAAATTAAAATTTATAATTAATGACTAGATAACATTTGATAATTCATGGTTTCATTACTCCTTTATATATAGTCAGGAAAACATTAATGAAAATAAATACAATGATAACACATTCTAGATGCTATCATGCATTCACTAATGGTTTTTTCTATACATGGAACATGTTGTGGGATTACCTCCAAATTTATTATATAATAGATTATCCATTTCTATCCAACATGACCACTTCATACTCTTTTCACATCAAGGAACCTATGTGTTTGCAAACTCTATGTTAATATACTCTTCTAAATAAATTAAATTCCCATAAATTTTAAATTGTCATGAGTCTAAATAAATTGGTATACATGGATTTAATCCTTTTTAAAGTATATTAATTCTATTATGAATGCAATAAATAAAATTTTGTTTTTATCTAGTAAATATTGTAAAGTTTTCCTCATCTACAGGAATTATATCTTCATAATTCATAAATTACATGTCTTGGTTCTCTATCATGAGTAGAATAATTTTGGGGAAAAAATTTTGTTATAAAATATTCGTAAATTTATCACATTCCATGGAATAAATATCATCACTCTATCCCTATGGAATTCCAAAATATTTATCATAACTAATAAGCTTCTCCTTCAAAATGGTGAATAGAAAGAGTTATCTTTTCATATTCTGAGAATCCCAAATATATTTTCCAATGTGTTGATCTAAACATAGGCTACCATCGGATTTGAGTTTCCACCAAAATATGGAGGGGTTTTATAAAATAATCAAATACATACAACTTATTTTATTATAAGTAAGGTTTCTCTCTTACCTGGATACCACAACTATTTATAGCCTATGTCGATTGGTCTATCAATACAAAAAATATCATAGTTCCAATTCCAAGAATTATATTATTCAAATATCAAAGGAAATATTCCTCTTCAAAACATCCTACATCATATTCCTAATTTCCTCTATGGAAAAAATTTTGAAAATACATAGATTAGATGAAGTAACATAATAATCTATAAAATTCATATCATTTAAACTTAACCATAAATTATAATCTATCAATAGAATTTTATTAACATTATCATAACCTCTATTTTTATATGAACATTTCATATGATAACAACTATAAGTACACATCCATTAATTATTACATAATCTTAATTTTATATTCAGTAATTCAATTTCTTATATTATGAGGATATTTATTGTTTATAGTTTTAGTAAATTAGTTTGTGACACATACCTAAAAAACCATACATTACCACATGGATACCTCTACTCTATATTAATTTTAAAACAATATAAAATGACTAAAGTAAAAATTAATTTCATTTCAGGAAAATTTAAATTAAGTTAACCTTTTATTATTCATTATTCTCACTGATCCTTACAAAAGATGAAAAAATTATAACTATGGGATTAGAAAAAAATAATAATAAGGTATATAAAATTAATACATATTTTATTAAGATGAAATACATAACACCCCATAATATTTTAACTTATACAAAACGTTATTTTATCATATGAAATAAATCATTATATATGTAAAAACACTATTATTATCAATGAAACCAATTAAAACCAAAACAGAGTATGTAAAAACCCATTTAAGAAACTTAGAGAACCATATTCATAACTTTCATAAAAAATAAATGGAGCAACAATGAACCCATATGGAAAGTCAACTTGGATAACACCCTCAATATTTATTTTGAATTCATAGAATTTTACTAATAAATTAGACAGTTATATCTGGCTCACCTAACAATAATTGATTTCAGGCTCACTCATCACATAAGTTATATTGTACTCACCAATCACAAAATATATACATGGATCACCTATAGTATAAGATCTATTAGTCTTAGAAACCATACTATATAAATCCAAAATACCATATGATTAATTTAACATCCAAATATTTCACCTTTTAATCATAAAAACACTTTAAAAATCTTTTATACCTAAATGAAAAACGCTTTCAGATATAAAAATACCCATTTTACATCAAACACCGTCTTACTAAAACTAGAATAAATATAACAAAGGGATAGAGGGGTTTTTATTGAATAAAATTTTATGTAGTAAAAAATATACATAACATAATATAATAATAGTCGTTATGGGAAAACCCATTAATGTGGTATAACTTAAAATAGGACATTCAATTTTTATTTTCCTTAAAAAATTATGTATTAAATACGTAATAGGATTCCCTTTGAAAATATATGGAAGAAATTCAAAATCTTTGTGAAATATAATTTAAACATAACTTACTTACATGTAAATAATAATAAATATATTTCTATGGATATTTATATGGAATAAGTAGATATATAATTTAAATCATTGTCACATCGAAAAAGATGTTCTTTATGCAAAGTGTAAGTTATCATCAAACCAACTCCTCACATACGTTATTTTTCATAAAAAATAATTAAATTATTTTAAATATTGAATTTCATAATAACCTTAATCATTTTTATTCCTTTTTTTATTATATTAGAGTGTTATATTTATTAATATAATAAATTACGTTCATATTGGATTTTTTTATGATATTTACATAATAAGTCAAAATCAAATTCGTAGGTTGACTATGGTTAAATAGATAATTATTTGATAATATAAAGAAAAATAACCATATCATAATTATCATTTTTATACAGAAATTATAAATTTAAAACCTACTATTATTGATGGTTTTGAAATATATTTCTCTTACACCATGGATACAGTAGTCTATACATATGTATAAGAAACATCTCCATTTTTCAACAGTCATGATGGAATGAAGGTATGTCTTGTTATATATTTAAAAAGTAGTATTCTTTCCTATTTATCATATTATATTTTTAAATAGACATTCAAATACCATCTATGTGATTCAATAATGAAAAATTAATCACATGGATTCATATTGGGGGTCATCCACATGAGTGTACGAACAAAATTATCATTTTTTAATTAATTTAAAGGTAAATAAATAAATGATACATTATAATTATAAAATAATAATTATGTAATTAATATCATGTATTTATATTTTAAATTCATCAATATAACCATCCATGAGAGGCGGTTATGGAAAACAAATTACATTGGTTCGCGTTGTGGTAGTTCGCCACCACCATAAACGATGGTTTTGTTTCCTATTTGATGGAAGAGGATTCGCATAAAAGTTATTACAGAAAAATAATAATCCCATATTAAAATTAATATATTTATTTTATGATTTTATCATGGATAAACATTATTTTAATGAGTTATAGGAATAAATAAAATGAAAAAACTCTATTCAATATTATATGTCTACTTTGTAAATCCTATTTAGGTTTACTCATAAATAATTTTTGTGATGAATTTTTAATAATAAAGGGATTGAAATAAGTGTTAGAAGATTAAGGGAATATATTTGGGAAGCTATATTCTTATATATAGTACAAAAATGTGTGAGGAATAGAGGATAATAGGATTCCTTTAATAAGTAAGGGAGAGGATCTTTCTGAAAATCATAATGTATTATATTAATATAAATTTATTTTCAGGGTAAAATGGATCCATGTTTATATAAATAATGTATAGTATTATTATGAGTATCAATCCACTCATATAATAATATTTTGAAAATCATAGTTGTTTTTTTCAACGTTGTATCAATATTATATACCCTGGAAAACATTTTTAAAAATCATCATGATATTAAAGGTTATTAATCATTAAGGTCCAAGAATGTTAATCTATGTGGAAAAGTGTCCCACGAATAGAAAATGGATTATATTATAACCCATGCCACAATAAATTTAATGAATATAATATACTGATAAATTTAAAATAATTTAAAGAAAATTATTAAAAATATCATTAAGTTCATTTTTTAACAACATATTTGATTTGATTTTAATGACTATAAAATAGTAATTTTCATCAAATATATTCTTCTCAAACATACCTAATACGTTATATTGATCTTTAAAATTATTGGGATGCTGAAAATCATTCCAAAAATGTAACATTTAGTTTATTTAAAATCATTAGCATTATCAGTCTCCATATGCATAGTGTTAGTGTTGCGCAATCATTTAAATTAAATATATAATCACCAAAAAATATAAACAAATCTCCATAATTTAAAAAATTTACTAATTCTGAAAATAACAATTATAATTAACTTGAAACATATTTTTATCATTATGTGAACATAAAATATAAATATAAAATAACGAGAGTTTCATTTACTATTTTCATTACATAAAATATTAAAAAAGAAAAAAATCAGTTCCCAATGGAATAAAATGGTTTTATGTTTTATTTATTTATGAACATTGAAAAAATATAATCATCCAATGAAATAAAAAATTTGTTTGTAAATAAATTTTCATCCTTATCACTTTATATTATTCCATACATAATCCATTTTATCATTACCATTGCAATAAAAAATTGGTAGGGTTACTTATCCTATTGACCAAAAAATATGTTAAAATATATATGAAAATTATAAGTAGTAACTCCAAATATGGTTCAAATTATTCATCATTAAATTGATATAATTTTTTAAAAATTATTTTAAATTTATTATCCCAAAATGTGAAGAAAAATAGATTTTTATACAAACATATTTTGAAGTATATAAATATTTTTCTAACAATTTCATGTATAATATTGATTAAAATAATATTTATTTTATTATTTTTAGTCATAATGATATTTCTAAATTTAAAAGCTAATACAAAATATAATGTCACATTTTAAATACTTGATAATAAAATAATGTTTTCAACAAAAATGTTTATTTTTAACTAATCACTAAAAAATCAATCATATCAAAAATAACAAAAACATTATGCCTAGCTAAATTTTACATGATGATGTAAAAAATAATCTCCTTTTTCAAAATTAATCATTTAAAATTTTAAAATTATTCTTCTAAACAAATATTTATAATACATGAATATGACTTTAATAAATATAATATATGTCCTTTTAATGAAAAATTACTATGTTTTCATATAATGAATATATATATATATATATATATTTGAAGAATATTTATTGAATATTAATAAGGAATGAAATTTATTTTTAACATTACATAGGTAGTTGTAATAATAATCAACCAATAATCATGGGGATAAAAATTAATTATATTACATTATGGTGGTGGTGGTCCACATAAACACATGAGTGATACTTTAATCTCCTATTTGACTGAAAATATGATGTATAACGGTGGTTACATAATCATTAAAAAATATTAATATATATAGGGTAATGAAAGTTTTATTTTATGTTGAGTACCATATATTTAGAGGACAACGAAGAAGAAATAAATTGAATTGTTTCGGGTTGGATGATATCAAATTCTTTGGTAGACCACAATAATTACCTAATTAAGGACTTTGGGAATGGTATTTTTAAAAAATCCAATAATATGCGTAATTGATAGTGATTTTGATAATAGAAATGGGAAGTTTTCGGTTGGTATAGGTTTCTCAATGTGGTCTAATGTAGAGATATGTGGGGTTTTCTTTTATAAGTGAGTTAGATAACAAACTTGGAATATTTCAAATGATTAAAATATAATAGTTTAATACTCATGGAAAACGATTCCAAATCAAAAAATATATGTAGGTGGTATAATATAAAAAAAATATGATTATAAAATTGAATCTAGGAATGTATAATTGGAAATATCACCATTATCTCTTACTTTAACCTCCGGTAAACATGTTTTAAGCATAAACATATTATTGAATTTTTACCTTAGTCACTATACATAAGGAGAAATAATATATTTTATCATACAATATATTATTAATTACTATTAATTAACTTATGAAATTTATTTTTTAGAATTTAATCTCTATAAGTGGATTAAATTTCATTTTAAATTAATCAGAAAAACACATCAAAAAATGTATTCTAGAAAAATGATTATTTATATATAAAATTTATTATATACAAAAAAATTAATAATATTGATCTCAAAGACATTTATTATATCATTTTTAAGAAAAATTAAAAAAAATTAAAATAAATTCATAACAAATTGTGACCTGGTAAATACTTGAACGAAAAGAAAAATTCCAATAAAATACTTATTTTTTACTCTTCATTGATTAATATATATTTTCAAAAAATTACAAAAAAATAGATGTTAATTAATTTTGATATTATCATTCAGAAAATGATATAAAATTTATAATATTTAATTTCTAAAATTTTCAAAAATATTTCAAATATCTACTGAAAAATTGAAACAGAATCTATTTTTGTAAAAAACATATTTTTAAAAAATAAAATGACATAATGAAAATTGAGTACTTATAGATTATGAATAAATAAATAAATTTTAATTAAATAAATTTTTTTAAAATTTATATCATAATGGGAATTTTCATATTCATACCTACCAATCCAACAAAAATGATGTAAGAATTTAAAATATCATGGTTTATTTGTACTCATGGTTGCATGTAAATAAGGATATGAAATAATTTAAGTATATTTCAAAATAAATACATATAGAATATCGAGGTGTTAAATTCTACCAATCTAAAAATGAAAATTTCCATCAAAATTACATTACTCTAGTACAAAAAAATGAGTATATAAATTTTAAATTACATCCTTGAGTTTCCATGTGGATTCCATTAATTCAAAATTTCACAGATGAAAATTAACAATATGCGTAGTTTTAGTTCACTAAATTTATCTCTGTGAACCCTTATTTCAAAAAATTGTTCTTAAAAATTAATATTGTTATCCACTATAAAAAATACTATTTTCTGTTCATGTGATGAACATGGTATTTATTTCCCCAAAAGAGATACATAGAAAACGTCATGAACCTGGGAGAGAATCGATATAACTATAAAGAAAAAATCATAAATCCCAAAATGATCAATAATTTTATAAGGATTAATATAAATATGTCTCAAATTTACATTATTTTAAAATATCATATCCTTTTTATATAGATAAATTCATAGTAATTATCATTCACTAACTATTAATTCTAGATTTTCATGATGATTGTCATCAAAATTTTTCTATAAAGCCTTTGTCGCCTTAATGTGATACTGAATGTAATTTGATTTATCTACCATTTATTCATCCGGATCGGGTCTATATATTTTTTGACCACCTAATTCATCCCATTATAATAGATTTATGAACTTCCATCTATTTATGGATTTATAAGGATCTATCTAAATGATTTAGTGAAATCTATTATTATAAGATAATTTGATAAAAGGAATATGTTGATGCAAACTATCATTGAAAACTAGATGAGACCATATAAACATATAATCTATGTTTTTATTAGTCATATCATAATGAAAACATATTTGGATTTGATAAAGAGTACTCAATTGTAACTTTATAGCCAATAAAAGCTAAATAATTCACCATAACATTATGGTAAACCTCATATTTTAATCAAATATAAAATATTATGGTTATCCAATAAAATTATCCACAGATATTATATATATAATAGATTTTTGATAAATAAATATTTCTTATGAAACAAAAAATAAATTCTATTTATTCACAAGTAATTCATCTATAACTGAAAAGGTATTATGAACATTAGATGTTTTGGGGAGTCAGAAAATTAAATTGACGGTTATGTTTTACCATTTTCATTTTGGTGTGGGTAATGTGTGTAACATCACCGTATAATTATTTCTCTTAGAATTAACTTTGTAACATACCAACCAATGTGATACATTCTATATAATTCCTCTCATAAAATTATCCCACAGAAAATAATAAATCATATTTCTAGAAAACTTCTAAATTATAGGATCAATAGAGAATGATGAACTACGATATCATCCAAAAATTATTTATTAATATATATTCTTTATGGGATATATAATGTATTCCATAAAACTATCATTCAATCCCAATCAAGGTTGAACTCCGGAAAACTTTTGTCATTTATTGTACTACATCTTCTTTATATGCATCTTTAATCGTCATGTGGATATATGGTTGACCAATTATATTAAAAAGATAATATATCTTCTCATAATTTAATATTTCATGGTCCAATCCTTACAAATCAAGACATATTGGATCAAATTTGATCCACATTAGAGATAATATATCAGGATATTTTCAAATTTAATAATCTTCCGCTTAGTTTACTTTAATAGGATGGTAGTTTATTATGAATTCATAGTAGTTAATCTACTAAAAATAACGTCTTATATAACATATTAAATTATTTATAAGTGAATATAATCATTAAATTATTTTATTAGTTTATATGTCACTGATTTATTTATAAATAAAATCGATACATTTATTTATGGCAAAAACTATTTCTACTAACTCTATGAAATGAGTTGGGTAGTTTTTCTAATGAAAGTTCAATAAGATTGATGAAAAATATATCACGATATAATTATCCCTGAGTTTGAATCATATATCCTTATTAGACACATAAATATAGTTCTTAAACACTTGTATACAAGATGTTATTATGATCATAGTTTCACCGACCAACCTTCTTTCCAGTTCCCAGAAATTTTCATCACATTAATCTATCTAATGTATGTTGTCTCTATTAAAATCCATCTTGATAAGTGGATTAATTATCGATGAAATTTTTTTCAGGAAAAAAATTAATATACCTCTAAGTAGGGAGAACTATAGTTAATGGTCACCATGGTTTATCTGAGCCAATGATCAGAAACATCAATCATTGATGGATCCACTCATATACCATCACTACAAATTATATGACTCATGAATGAAACTTTGTGTATCTAAAATACATTCATGGTAAATTTCCTTTGTACATTCACCTTCAATAGAAACTTCAGAGAAATTCTCATGTAATATTCACAGTCATTCATTCTCTTGGAATATACAATAAGACCAACTATAAAGATTACCAATAACCGAACAAGGTAATATCTAATGTCTATATTAAATAACACTATGATGATTCAGTGATAATTAGTAATATCAAATAAAATTACTATAATTTCCTATTTTCCATAACTCATAAAAATGTTTTCCTTGGGTGTGTATTTATTTTTGACCCTATATTGATAGTATCAATATCAAATATCAATCTTAAAATATATTAATCACCATGTAATAGATTGAAAAAATAAACATCAATAAAAGGTATAATATTTTTATTCATTATTATTAAAATTTTAAAAAATGGATTATAAATGTACTGTAACATTGATCTATTTTATTTATTAAAAAAAATAATTAGTGTACCCCATGGTGACAATCTTTTTTAAATGAATCAATTTTCAATATTTTTATAAAGTTACTTCCTAAGTAAATAATTTTTAATCGGGGAAATTCTATATAGTTTCTTTGAAATAGGTGTATCATTTGATATAATTTATATTGAATACTCAAAATCATGTTTTCGAGGAAGAATTTGAAATACTTATAGAAGAGAATCAACAAACACAAAAACAATACGAATTTATTCAATGTTGAGTTTCTCTAAAATCAAATATGGTACTTTATCCCTTTGAATAGAAATAAATACCTATAAAATTGATGATATATCAATTGTATGTTTTTATTTCTCCTCACGATGATATAAAATCATAGGGTTATTTGTAATATCAAACAAGACTTCCCTTCCCCAGAAATAGATATTATCTTTATATAAAAACAATTAATCTGTACTGAAAAGAAATTATATCTCATCTAGAGGTAGAATAATGAGATTTTGGGAAGAATATTCCCAAAAAACCTCAATAAGAGAAGAATAATAGACATGAAATGTGATCATCATACTATTATGAGTTTTCAGTATTAGTTAATCATCTACTCGTTGAGATTGTATAAAAATACCCTTATAAAATTTATTAGATATAAAATAAGTGGTATATATTGAATAAAATTTGACATTTGAAGTTCGTGATTGGATAATAAGTGCAACTTTGAAAACATCATTATAGTACCCCCAGCATAAGAAAAAGGGATCAGGTAATATTTCACTTTTTATCTCAATTTATGAGATTATTGATGTCGATCATCATCATTAACCATTAAATTTGAGTACTGAATAATATAATTTCCAAACTCTAGATATTTGAAACATTGTAGTTTTATTGGTTCATTTTGTAGTTCTTTCTCTCAATTTACTTCATTAAATGACATATTCACATCACATTGACATTCAATGATCTGATAACATTACTTTTGAAACATAAAAATTTTACTAGTCCCCATAAGAAAATTTCAACTATGTATCCATATACATTTCAAGCATAAATGATGAATCGTGTTCTTTAATTCATGTTTTTTATTTTTATATTTTACTTTGAATTAAAAAATTATATTCTTTTCGAAACCATGATATTTATGGTAGACTAGAATATCCATTTTTAAATTGTTATCACATAAAACAATTTATTTGATTATACTAAACCACCTTATATATAACTACTATTGGAGAATTATTTTTAAGACAATGAAGAATTGATCTATCTTAATTGTTTGTTAAATTATAATAATATAAGAACACCTCATAATTAATCCAAAATATTCCCCTTCGATTTTAATATATTCTTTATTCTTCTATTTTTTCAAATGGAGTTCATTATCCATTTTCATATGAAGAATATGTGGAATTTAATTTTTTAATAATATCCTTTGGAACTTATCATAGTAAATATATTCAATTTATTCATGTTTCCTTGTATTTTTTCAAAATATCCTACCATTGATATATTTGACATTAAAAATGATAAATAAAAATAAAATAAAATTCTCATGATCAATCAACTAGAAAATGTAAAATATATTTTCAATTTTACCAATCCAACTGTCCATAATTACTTGATTATCTGATCTACTAAATGAAGGTGGAAGTTTCCTAATGAAGGAATAAAAATAACATCATTCCCTTATTTTATAATTTAGATGTTTGAAATGATTCATGGATTGATAAAGTTTTATAAGAATAAAATTGATATTTTTCATTCCAAATCCTAAAATATTTGGTTCTTAATGAGATAAATCCTTAAATTTCACATCACATTAAGTGTTGACACATTTCCTTTAAGTTAGATCCATTATATAAATTGAAAAATAAAAGTGTGAGAATTGATTGTAATAATCATGAAAAATAACTCATAGGATAACTAAATCAGGACGCCAACTTTTAATTCAATAAAATTTTAGTTTTAACCTAGGTTACCCATTTTAATTAACTATTGAACTTTTATATAATGTTCTACAACAAAAATATGGATCCCTCCATGCATATCCCCTTTTGGGTTTCAAACCGTGTGTGCAGTTTGGACCCATTCATTCAGCCATAACATTGATTGATTATTTTATTATGATTGATATGTTTTGTAAAATGGATTGTTTTAACTATGTGATGGTTTGAAACATATTTTTAATGGTTTTATTGGAGGTAATTTATTGTAAATAGTTTACCAAATGAAAATGAATTGCATTATCTATGTGTTCCAATTGATGGATTTTTTATTTTCTATGATGTGGTTCAGGTGTTATTGGGAATAATATTGAGTTGGATGAAATCTAAGGTATGGAGGTTTTTTAGACTGCGTCCTATATGATGGGTGGGATATAAGGGCTATGTCGTAGTCTCTCTAATAGTAATAATGTAGAGACCCAAATATTGATGTACACGGACATTACATTACTTTTATGGAATACTTAATACATAACCAAAACCAACACTCAAGGACCGTAATAGTTTAGTGTCATTGGAAACTCGGAACATAATCTTCTAATCATGGTTAAAGATCTTCAACATCTCCCATAATGATCTTCCCCTTTTTTTTCATACCTAAAAACTTTTCTTTATATCATGGGGAAAGAAAACATATAAAGGGTGAGCTCAAATGCTCAGTAAGGGTAAGCATGAATAAAATAAAACAAACCATATACATTTGATCTTAAAAACATGAACACAATGTTTAAACATCAAGATCGTGAGCAATGACATAAAACATGGAAATACGTAAGGCATATATCATAAAGAAAAATTAGTCTTGATAAAATAGAATGGGAATAAAACATGTGATTGTGGAAACCATTAAGCACATGATATGATTTCCATAGTAGCCAAGGCATTGCTTCCAAGACCATCTCAGTGGACAAAGTCCCTTTCTGAATCGAGTTCACTCCTCATTCCAGTCCTATATTACTAAACCAGATTAACTTATAGTTCCATCCATGTCTACCTCATGATATATAAATCCTTACTTAATTCATTGTAGGGAGATATAGGTCCCACCCATCTCAAAATTAAATTATTCTTAAATGTGCCGCAAAATAAACATAAAACATTCATCATAACCCAATGAATAAAATGGGTTTGATAAACATCATTCCATCATCACAAAATCCATATAAAACAAATGGATATTTCATCATAAGAAAAGTTAAACCATTTAAATCATAGATACATTATACTTGAAATATACACATATGAAATAATTTCATCTTAGATAGATAATGTTTTTGATAAAACACTTGAAATACATTCTTGAGGAAAATATCCTTTCTCCTTAAAAATCATTTTCTTTTCACAAAATTCATCACAATTTTAAAAGAAAATAATTTTATTGAAAATAATAATGAAAACATATAGAGGAATATTCATTAAAATTAGGCGATATGAAACTGTAAAAATCCGTTCATGCCGTATAAGTTAAAAATAACATTCTCCTCGTACTTTTTTCGAAAAAGTCAAAAAGTACATTATATGGAAACTAAAGGAAAGATTCCATTAATACAATGTGTTAAAAAGTCAATAAAGGGTAAAAATGACTTTAAACAGTCATGGAAGAATAATAAACATTTTATGAAAACACTTTTTAGAAATCATGGTCATTGATGATAAACGTAACCCCAATAAATACTTACATATAAGCAATCTCAGATAAAAAATGAGATTGAAAATTTATCCCTTAACTTAGGTCTGATATGCTTTGTACGTATCCTAAACTCCTGTATAATGACTTAAATAATGTCATTGACTTATTAAATAATCATATTCATTGTTATGATATTATATATGGTTCACTTATGACTTTATATTACCCGTTATTTTGTAATTTCCATGTTAAATAGCATTTTGGGTAAAATCGTTTCATTTTTCGTCCATGGTTTGATTTGTAATTATTCATATTATTAGATAGATCATGATTAAATTATTCCAAAATATAAACATGATTTATATATAATATATATTCTGAATATTCATATATATAATATATCGATAAATGGAATGACAAATGTCGTTCATGGAGACGGTAGGCCGTACGTACGCATGAACGTTGTTTTCGTTTCCATATTGAATTGAATTGAATTAAGTATATGACATACATATATATATATATATATATATCCAGTAGCATTATTATGTCATATATTTCATGATTACTTATTATTTTTACTTTATAATCATTCTGGAATTGTTAATATGGAAAACGAATCTCATCGCGTCGTGGAGACGGTAGTCCGTACGTACGCATGAGTGATGATATCATTCACATTATCATGGAATTGTATTATAGTATATGTGTACTATTTTAGAATCATTATCACTTTACAAGAATTATATATATTTATTTATTTACACCATTATACCCATCTAAGTAAGGTGGTCGTGGAAAACAGATTACACCACAACGTGGAGACGGTATTTTGTGAGTACGCACGCGCGGTGATTTCATTTTCCATAGGATGGATAGATAGTGAAATAGTGTTGTTTCATATTTATAATAACATATCAGTATATGAGTGATACTGATTTTATTACATCATAATGAAACATCTAAGGAAGAATATTTTGAAGAAGAATGAAATTGGAAAGGATCGGTAATGGGAATTACCTCTTCTGTGACACGCCTCTTCTTAACCTCCTCTTAGGGCACTAGGGTTGGACTTTGAAGAAGACCAGGAACTCTAGGATGTTTCTACAGAAGTTGATAATATAAATTTGTAGGGTTTGGACGATCTTGAAGGCTCAATGTTGTGTAAAGATGAGAGGGAGTAGGTGCCCTTTTATAAGGGAGGAGTGGGGCACCTTTGGAAAAACTCAAACTATTATTTTATTATAAAGTCATATTCTGTTTTTAATAGCTCCAAGTTAATTTATTTCTAAGCTAAGTTGGGAATGGGTCGAAATCCTCTCATCCAATAGAATTTGGACAAGTTTAGGTTACTATTTTAACCTTATCATTTACATTTAACTCTATGTTAAATAATTTAACTTTTACTATGCCTTCTTGTTTTCCTACACTATATAGTTAATAAAGTTGTTGTAATAAGACAAAAGAACCCCAAGTGGTTCTTTATAAATATATTTATCGTTATATAAGTCATTTGGATGATCCTTAGATTTTTATGAATAAAATAACAATTAATAATATAATATTTGTTTTAAAAACTATTTTATGTCAATTTTGACACTATTTGGTAATTGATTTTTGTGAAAATTATAACAACCTGATTAGTTCAAAAAAAGTTAATTAAATCAATACTAATATGTCATATTAAACTAGAAAATTATTTAAATTTATAAAAAGTCTAAAATTACAATTATTGGGGTATTTATAATATCAATTATGTTAATATTTCCTTAAAAAGGTAATTACTGCATCATCATTGTGTCATATAAAAATAAAATTACTTAAAGTCCAAAAATTATAAATAAAATACCATTATGTATAAAATATTTTTAGCTTTCTAATGAAGATTTATAATCTAATTTATCTTATTTATAACCTCAAATTAAAGATGTATCAGTTATTAAATGTTGATTTTAACAATTTTAACTATTTTTTAAATAAAATAATAATAAGAGTCCTAATCTTATCCAAGTGGACCTAAATAGTCGTATTTTTTTCCTAATGTTGTTTTTGGTTGAATTAAACTTATCCAATAGAATTAAAAAACGTGTTCGGGTAATAATAATATCAATTTTACCCTTAATTACCCTATTTACTTATTACCGTGGTAAATAAAAGTAAAAGTTACTATTCACCAAAAATATTTTTATCTCATTGAACCACATTTTACATACTAACATCAACTGTATCTCTTGTATTTTTGAAATTCCATTCACATAAGCGGTAAAATTATGTTTTATGTAAATTTTCAAATTCTCCTAGGAGGTCAGTAAAAGATGGTGAAAAGTTCAATAAAAATTTTTAAAATCTAAAATTATTATAAAATGACTCAAATGAATTATATTGAACTTATATTGGTATTATGTAAAAAAATTTACCTAAATTAATTTTAAATAAAATAAATAATTTTTTAAATAAAAAGTCGGGTTTTAAATAGTAACCCAGTGTTTTCACTATTCATCAAAAATTGAATGTTTTCAGAAAAATACAAAAAATTCACCCTAAGATAATTTCGATATTTCGAATCCAAAAATGAAGTCCATTTTGAAAGTTAAAATTTCAAAAAGTGGGTATTACTATTCATAACGGCTAGTTCATACTAATATTATAATAATATTTCGTTTAGTGAAACTTGGTATTGCGTACTACACACGCTATCGAAGAAGGTCTTGATTGCGTGTAATGTAAGCCAAGTCAGGGCTACGTGTAGTGAAATCTTCATTTGTTGTTGCATATAACATAATCCAATCTTATTTCATTTATACATTAAACAAAGTCTATACTTAATGTTGCGTTGAATAATTTCCACAAAACGAACTTGAAATATTGTGTATCACTAGCCAAGAATAGTGTTGTGTATACTGAATGCTAATACGGTGTTGCGTACAGTACAAGCTAATCTTGGTGTAGCATACAACATAAGACATCAAAGTAATTAAAAATAATATTTCTCATAAAATCTTGGTTGGTTACATTCTACCCCCCTTAAAATGAATTTCTGCCTTGAAATTCCTCGATGTTGTAAATGGTTTACTACTTGAAAGTTTCTTTCATAGAAACCCACATAATAAAAAAGGAATACTAAATATTTATTTTAAAAATGAAAGTTAGAAATGTAACAGTTAACCAGATTAACTCATCATTGGGTTTCCAAATAGGAGAACATAGGTAAAAATATGGATATGGAAGAGAAATCTAACTATCATGTTTTGATAGAGAGTGGTAGAGAACATGGATATGAAAAATCCAACAATTACAAAGCCATAGATTTCTGATGATCTATGGTACCATCTGATTCATCAGATATAAGAGTACTAGGACAACATTTTTGGATTTCAAGATAATTTCCCTAATGTTGAAGAATTTTTGAATTAAAAGAAATTATTACTTGATTTTAGTAAAATCTCATTGTTGTTCATGCCTTGAACAATTTCCACTTCATCTCTTAAAGAAATGATGTTGAATTTGTTTTTCATGAAGTATTATCGGATCATGTGATAGAATGACAGGTCATTCCATCTGTCTAAAAGATAAGGTTAGCAAAAGTTATATACATATGTCCATCTATGGTGATATTATTCATATATGGTTACAAAATGGAATTATACTTCATAAAATAATACTAGTTTCTACTAACCAGGGACATCTTGTAGGCTAGTGGTATGCGATAAAGGCATGCCGCACATCAGTTGTGGGTTCGATTTCCACAGCCTTGTCCGATGCGATGGGTTTTCGCCCATCTTATGGGTTTTCCTTTTTCTAAAACAAAACTATTATAATATTCCTGCAACGATATCAAAAAAAAGTTCAATCCTTAATCAATACTATCTTATGTCTAACATAATTCATTCCAATCATTAGGATTATCCAAAATACATAAGTATATCTTCATAGTATACAGAATATTATTACTGGAAAGGTCACATAATAAAAACGTGAATAACATTATTTATCATACGATATATCTTGTTGGTCACATTCCAAACATGAGAATTCCTTAATCATGTATTCTCCTGAAAAATTAATATACATTGAAACTTAGTGAAAAAATTAATGATGTCAAAAGATAACTCTTTCCACATCCCAAAATTCAAAAATTTCTATATACTCAAACCATGATATCACTTTTTTCCTTATTTTAGTCATGATCTCATGAATACTATCAAACATATTTTTTTCTTCTTATCCCTTCAGTATGTGCATATCAATTGCTTTCCAATAATATTTCAATCACTTTTCATGGTAACCAGTAACATACAATTATTGAAATCCATTATAGAGATATTTCAAAATTCCCCAGTACTATAAATGAGATTCCATGATACTATTTTGAAATCACATTACATAAACACTTAATCATTTCACAACATCATTTTAATATTCAACATCGCAAATACTGATCGTATGTTACATACCTTTGTCCTTTGACTTAAGAGGTTGCTCACATAGATCATCATTAATCCTTGTATTATGGAATTGATTAGCATAATTCCCTATTTCCTTTCACTTGAATCATTGAAGTGTTGGTCGAGCATTCTCTGAAGTATTTTATCTATTTACGTCATTTGAAACCTTTTTCCCATTACTTCGGCACTAAGCTCCTCGATGACCTTCTTTTCCACACTTGAAACATTTTCTAGTACCTTTTAGACAATCTCCACTATGCTTCTTTCCACTCTTTGAGCATAAAGTAACATTCATATTCTTTTCACTATTGTTCTGAGATTTTTCGTTAAACTCCGTCTTTAATTTCTTGTCAAAAACATGAGATAGATGCGTAACAGCAACTTCCAGTTCTACCTTGATAGCACAACACACAATTTCATCATAGCTACTGAAGTCTCTTATCGCTAATTCCCTTCGATGACATGGATTTAAGCCACTAAAGAATCGATCAACTTTTCTATTAGGTTGAATGATAAATCCAGATGCATACCATTCATGCCTTGTAAAATTTTCCTCGTGTATACCAACAGATTCATCATCCTTTTGCTTAAGTTTAAGAAACTCTTTCTCCATCTATGTTTGAAGAATATGAGGGATGTAATTTTTGAAAAATAAGTTCTTGAACTCGTCCCATTCCATGGACTCAATTTAATCTCTTTGCCTCGTATTCTTGATAAGATTCCACCATTTATCAGCATCACCATCCAAACAATATACTACTAAGATGAAATTATTGTGCTCAGAACATTGTAGAACTGAAAATATCTTTTCAATTGTACTGATCCATTGTTCAGCCACTAATGGATCAGAAGACCCGCTGAATGAAGGTGCACGCTGCCTCATGAAGGATTCTACAGAATGTTTCTCCTTTCTCAGCTCATTTGAAGTCCAAAATGATTCATAGCTTGTGTAAGTATAGAAATAATATTGTGCACTCCATCTCCCATAACATTGGCTTGTTCAGGAGGAAAATCGTTGCATCTTCCATTACATTGATCAACACGGTTCCTTCGGGTT
Source organism: Viscum album (assembly GCA_963277665.1). Lineage (NCBI taxonomy): Eukaryota > Viridiplantae > Streptophyta > Magnoliopsida > Santalales > Viscaceae > Viscum > Viscum album. The sequence goes on along the minus strand of OY728126.1, from coordinate 2,094,415,412 downwards.
CCAGCCGTCGTCTAAAACCCAAAAAGAATAGTGTGAGAGGAAAAAATCATAATCTAGGGGGTTACCATCAATATATAACATCAGAGGTTTAATTATAATATCGTTACCATAATTCTAGGAATATAACCTATACAAATACTTAACCTCATGGACCTCCCTTGACATACCTTATAAATATCTCTAGGGATCTCACTAAATTTTTCGCATCCTAGTTTCCAAAGGTTAACTAAACCTTTACTCTAATACCAACTATAGCGGTCTGGAATTACATCCAGTGGAAAATAATTGATACCTATTAGGGCACTCCATGGACAGCTACACCCCCTGGGTGGGACACACCACCATCCCTAGTGGCAGCCATTTCCTCATGATGCCCTTGGGCAGAGAGTCATGCTTCGCCCAATGCTCACATGTGAGAGTTCCCAAGGATCGGATTCATTCCAACCTCCTTTGCCTCTGATACTAATTCTAGAGACCCAAGGATTGACATACAAGGACATTACATTACTTTTTCAGAATACTTAATACATAACAAAAACCAACACTCAAGGACCGTAATAGGTTAGTGTCTTTGGAAACTCGGAACATAATCTTCTAATCATGGTGAATGATCTTCAACATCTCCCACAATGATCTTCCCCTTTTTGATTTCTTACCTAAAAACCTTTCTTTATATCCAGGGGAAAGAAAACATATAAAGGGTGAGCTCAAATTATCAGTAATGATAAGAATGGATAAAATAAACCAAACTATATAAATTTGAACATAAAAACATGAACACAATGTTTAAACATCAAGATCTTGAGCAATGACATAAAACATGGCAATACGTAAGGCATAGAACATAAAGAAACATTAGTCCTGATAAAATAGCATGGGAATAAAACATGTGATTGTGGAAACCATTAAGCACATGATATGATCTCCATAGTAGCCAAGCCATTGCTGCCAAGACCATCTTAGTGGACAAAGTCCCTTTCTGAATCGATTTCACTCCTCATTCTGGTCCTATATTACTGAACTTGATTAACATACCATTGCAAACATGTCTATCTCATGAGATATAAATCTTTACCCAATGAATTGGAGGGAGATATATGTCCCACCCATCTCATAATGAAATCATTCTTACTTGTGACACAAAATAAACTTAAAACATTCATCATAACCCAAAGAATAAAATGGGTTTATTAAACATCATCCCATCATCACATAATCGATATAATACAAATGGATATTTCATCATAAGAAAAGTGAAACCATGTAAATCATTGAGACATTATACTAGAAATATTCATATAATAAATAATGTCATCTAATATGGAAAATGGTTTTGATAAAACACTTGAAATAAATTCTTGAGGAAAATATCCTTTCTCCTTAAAAATCATTTTCTTTTCACAAAATTCAACACAATTTTAATGGAAAAGGATTTTATTGAAAATAACCATGAAAACTTGTAGAGAATGATTCTTTAAAATTAGGCGATATGAAAGAGTAAAAATCCATTCACGTCGTATAAGTTAAAAATAACATTATCCTCGTACTTTTGTCAGAAAAGTCAAAAAGCACCTTATATGGAAACTAAAGGAAAGATTCTATTCATACAATGTGGTAAAAAGTAAATAAAGGGTCAAAATGACGTTAAACATTTATGGAAGAATATTAAACATTTTATGAAATTTTTTTCCAGAAAACATGGTCATGGATGATAAACGTAACCCCAGTAAATACTTATCTATAAGCAATCTCGGATAAAAAATGAGATTGAATATTTATCCCTTACTTTAGGTCTGATATGCTTCGTACATATCCGAACCTCCTGTATAATGATTTAAATAATTTCATTGACTTATTACAGAATCATATTCATTGTTATGATATCATATATGGTTCACTTATGACTTTATATTACCCGTTATATTGTAAATTCCATGTTAAATAGCGTTTTGGGTAAAATCGTTTCATTTGTCATCCGTGTTTTGACTTGTAATTATTCATATGATTACTTAGATCATTATTACATAATTCCAGAATATAAAACATGATTTATATATAATATATATTCAGAATATACATATATATAATAGAATTATAAATGGAAAAACATACACCGTTCATGGAGACGGTAGGCCGTACGTATGCATGAACGTTGTTTTCGTTTCCTTAATTAATTGAATGTAATTAAGTAGATGACATTCATATATATATATACATAAATCCAGTAGCATTAGTGTGTCATATATTTCATGATTACTTATTATTTATACTTAATAATCATTCTTTAATTGTTAACATCGAAAATGAATCGCATTGCGTCGTGGAGACAGTAGTCCGTACGTACGCACAAGCGATGATATCGTTCCCATGAACGTGGAATTTTATTGAAGTGTATGTATACTATTTCAGAATCATTATCACTTTACAATAATCATATATAGTTATTTATTTACACCATTATACCCATCCAAGTAATGTGGTGGTGGAGAACAGACTACACCACGGCATGGAGATGGTATTCTGTACGTACGCACGCGCGGTGATTTCATTTTCCATAGGATGGATAGAAGGTGAAATAGTTTTGTTTCATATTTATAATAACATATCAGTATATGAGTGATACTGGTGTTATTACATCATAATTAAACAACTAAGGAAGAATATGTTGAAAAATAATGAAATTGGAAAGGATCGGTAATGGATATTACCTCTTCTTTGACGCGCCTCTTCTTAACCTCCTCTTGGGGCACTAGGGTTGGTCTTTGAAGAAGAATAGGACCTCTATGATGTTTCTAGGGAAGTGTAGAAGAGAAATTGGTAGGGTTTGTCGGAGATTGAAGGCTCAATGTTATGCAAAGATGAGAGGGAGGAGGTTCCCTTTTACAAGGGAGGAGAGGGGCACCTTTGGAAACACTCAAAATATTATTTTATTATAAAGTCATATTCGGTTTTTAAAAGATACAAATTAATTTATTTATATTCTTATGTTGGGATGGTTCTAAATCCTGTCATTAAATAGAAGTTGGACATTTTTAGGTTACTATTTTAACCTTATCATTTAGATTTAACTCTAAGTTATATAATTTAACTTTTACAGTGTCTTCTTGTTTTCTTACAATATATGGTTAATAAACATACAATAACATGCCAAAATAACCCCAAGTGGTTCATTATTAATATATATATCCTTATCTAAGTCATTTGGCCTAACCTCATATTTTTAGGAATAAAATAACAATTAATTATATAATATTTTTTTTAAAAACTATATTATGTCAATTTTGACACTATTTGATAATAAATTTTTGTGAAAATCACAACAACCTGATTAGTTCGAACAAAGTTAATTAAATCAATACTAACATGTAATATTAACGTATAAATTAGTTTAATTTATTAAAAGTATGAAATTACATTTATTTGGGTATTTATAATATCAATTGTGTTAATATTTCCTTAAAAATTTAATTACTTCATCATCATTGTGTCATATATATTTTAAAATATTTAATGTCAAAAAATTATAAATAAAATTCCATTATGTAGGAAATAGTTTTAGCCTTATAATTAATATTTATAGTCGAATTTATCTTCTTTATATCCCTATATTAAAAATCTCTTAAATATTAATCTTTGATTTTAACAATTTGAACTCTTTTTTAAATAAAATAATAATATGTTTCCTAATCTTATCCAGGTGGACCTATGTGGTCATATATTATTCCTAAGGATGATTTTGGTCGAATTAAACTTATCAAATAGAATTAGGACATGTGTTGGGGTAATAATAATATCATTTTTACCCCTAATTACCCTATTTACTTTTTACCGTGGTAAATAAAAGTAAAAGGTTACTATTCACCAAACATTATTTTTATCTCATTGACCCACATTTTACTTACTAAAATCAAAAGTGTCTCTCAGATTTATGAAATTCTATTTATAGAAGCGGTAAAATTATGTTTTATGTAAATTTTCAAATTCTCCTAGGAGGTGGGTAAAAGACGGTGAAAAGTTTAATAAAGTTTTTATATATCTAAAATTATTATAAAATGACTCCAATGAATTACATTGAACATATATTGGTATAATGTTTCAATTTTTATCTAAAATAAATTTGAATATAATAAATAATTATTTAAATAAATATTTGGTTTTTAAATAGTAACATAGTGTTTTCACTATTCATAAAAAATTGAATGTTTTCAGAAAAATACCAAAATTTCACCCTAAGCTAATTACGATATTCTGAATCCAAAAATGAAGTCCATTTTGAAATATAAAATTTCAAAAAGTGGGTATTACTATTCATAACGGCTAGTTCATAATAATATTATATTAATATCTCGTTTAGTGAAACATTGTATTGCGTACTACACACACTATCGAAGAAGGTCTTGATTCCATGTAATCTAAGCTAAGTCAGGGCTGCGTGTAGTGAAATCACTGTTTAGTTTTTTCTATAACATAATGAAATCTTATTTCATTTATACATTAAACAAAATCTATACTTAATGTTGCGTAGAAAAATTTCCACAAAACGAACATGAAATAGTGTGTAACACTAGCCAAGAATAGTGTTGCGTATACTGAAAGCTAATACGGTGTTGTGTATAGTACAAGATAAACATTTTGTAGCGTACAAAACAGGGCAGGAAAGTAATTAAAAATAATATTTCTCATAAAATCTCGGGCTTTTACAAATAAAGGTACATCACTAACAAAACATACACGTGATGGGGATTGGTGGCTCGGGCAATGCCATTACACTAGGGATATGGTTCGAGCACTAATAGTATGATGATCCTAACTCCACTGAAAACCTAGTGCCTTAGGTTTTTCCCATTTTGATCATACTACACATACTTTGGATATTTTTATTGAATTTACTTTAGAAATGAATTAAAAATAATGATTAATTTAATTTTCCTTTTAATTTTCATAAATCTAGAATGTTAAATTTTCTTATATTGTTATAGTGTGGAATCTCTTGTTGTGGAATCCTACTTGTAATTTGATAACACCCTTCGGTGTATGTATGACTTGTTATGTTTTACCTAGTTAATGGAATTTTTTTCCATGTTAGTGATGGTGGATCAGATTTCTATTGGTTACTATTTTGGATGGTGTTTGTGGAGGTGGAATGGGAATGTTTACCCTCTTATTGTAAGAATTCTTGGTTTAATTATGGCCCCCCCTATTTGGGAATTTTGTTTTTCAATTAAGGATGAAATTTTTTAACATGACATAGTTTCACATTCAGTTATGTCTAGTGTTTATGATGTGATGTTCATTACTTGTGTGTTGATTTATGTTTCATTAACCTAGGTGAAATAGTTATAAAATGTTTGATTGATGGCCATGAACTAGTTTCCAAGCCAATGGGGATTGGGAATTCCCTTTGGAACATAGCACGAGCCGGGTAAATTTTATAATTTGATGGCTACCTAACCTAGTTTATTATAAAAATGTAAGAGATTTAGGTTTTCAATTTCATTGGGTCATGTAATTTGGGATAGTCTTGATAGATCAGATCTAGGTCCTCCAGGGCCTGAGGTGCTACTTCCAAGTGGGGTGTATGTCCAACCTAAATCATTACTGGTCTTTGGTCACTATGGGAGTTATGTGTCTTTGTGTGACTCCTCATCTAGGATTATTGTGAAGGCATCTGACTGTGCATAACCATTACGTGAGAATGGAGTGTTCTGATTTTTTTTGTAATTTTTTTGTGTTTATATTGATTTATATAGTTGTTTGAATGTTTTTGTTAACAAAATATTTATGATGTTTAATTTATGGAGTTGTTGTGTTTTACGTTTGATGTAGCACTATTTATCCCATGATCCTTCCTATGAAACCATAGGAAGAGGCTGGAGAGATTTATAACACAATAGTTGATCATAGATTATTGGAGGTGTTGGTTAGAACTATTCAAGAAATGGATCTAAGAGTGGGATATGTTCTTTTTGATGTTATGGAAGATATTTCAAGTCTAGAAAAGGACACGTCTCTGGAGTTCCTCATGTGAAACATCCTTACATTAGAGGTATCACAATTCCACATTAAATAGATACTATATTTAAAATTAGGAGAGGAATATTTGATTTCATGATACATTTGAGGATGTTAAAGGGAATATTTCTACTTTCATGTTAGATGGTACTGGTCAGAGGTGGTGTGAATTAGTGGTCTAGGATGAAAAAAATGAGTAGATGGGTTGTAAGTACTTAGAGGTAATCTCCAATGATAAAAATTTTCAAGTTAGGTTTCCCTTTACATGACCAGGGAGTTTTGGGATCCCCCTTAGGTGGATTGTATTATGATAGAATATACAAATCGATTCACTTATATTGTCATTATTTCTCTTGAGGTGGACTATAATGAGTTGTTAAAGGAAAATCGTTTTGAAATGGGGTTGGACCTTATATTGGGTCACATGGATTATTTTTTAACATAAATATGTATGATGAGATATTTTACGGATCCTTGTTGGTGGAGATAAACCATCTTAATTGGTCTGGTTTTTTCAATGCCAGTTTTAGTGGTGGAATACGGAAGTGGGGCATGGTATGAAGGAAAAAAGAGGCTTAATAGGTTGGATAGGTGAGAAGGTGGTATATTATTCCACCCATCATGACCTAATTTGTTCATTACCATTGGTGGTGCAACAATCATATTCTACCAGTGTTGAATAATGGGGCATGTGTGGTTAGTATTCCTAGCTCCTCCTTGATCCTTCCATTACTGTGGGTGAACATGTCACATGAAAAGGTTATATAAGGGTGGTTTGCTGACTCAGTGTGATGTGGGACTCTCATCCTATAGTAAATTACTAAACCACTCCACTATATTGAGGTCTGCAATTTCTCAGGTGGGTGTGGTGGAAATGATGGATCCACTTATGGGTAGAGTCAACCTGTGGGAGAGTTTTTATTTAATAATTGAACATAGGATTGGATAGAAATTAAGAATCTACATGATATGTATTTTTTTCTTAGTGGAATTTGACTGAGGACCTATGAAATTTTGAATTACTGTTTTAATTTAATCATCAATAGGTGTTGTGTTATTTGAAACAGCTAACTCTATCTTCTTCACTTTTGGAAATCTGGTGGAATTATTGAAATTTTCAAATGTTATCAGGATTAATGTGATAGATTTAGTTATTCCACATGGTAATAATATATATTAGGGTTTTATATTTACATCATTCACTGTCATTATGTTTGTGGTAAAACTATAATGGGATTTCATAGTTCTAAAAATATTCCTTATTTATGTGATTAGGGCAATGAATTGGATGATGAGTATTATGATGCACAAAAAATTTTATAACAAACAAGTGTTCTTTAGGGAAGCTGATTTCAATGAACAATAATTTTAAGAGGAATGGGATCTGTGGTTAGGGAGGATCGAACCTCCAACATCAGAGTTTGGATGTGATGTTATTCATATTTCATCAATCAGGATAGAGGATGAGGGTAAAGTTTCTAAAGATATATTACATTTTGGGTTGGATATGCTCTAATAGGAATTTTCAAATGATTTTTTAGGATTTCTTTTAGGGTGGGACATGGATTTTAAAATTTATTTGGCATTAGGAACATAACTCATATCTCTTCACTCATATCGTGTGGCCCTAAAATATTTTAGAGGAATTAAAGATAAAATTGGATGATTTTGAATCCAATGGATTCATTCTCTTGATCCTCTAACCTTGGGCCATGCCAATTCTATTTGTGAATAAGGTCAATTGATATATCTGGTTGACCATTTATTACTAAATGTTTAATAAGTTAACAATTAAGAATACACACCCATTTCCACACATTAATGAACTCTTTTTTAACTTCATTGGAATGATGGTCCTCAATGATATATGTATGTTCTAGGTATCATAAGGTTCTTTTTAGAGAAGAATTTGTTATGATGATAGATTTCCAATGTCCGTATAGACACTTTGAGTATTTCTTCATGCCTTTCGGTTTGATGAATGCTTTAGTGGTATTCAAGGTTCTTATAAATTGGGTTTTCCATAAGCACCTAAACTATTATTTGTTTGTTTTGTAGATGATGTCCTGGTTTATTCAATAATAGAATAGGAGGAAGGAAAGATCATGTAGATCAGGTTAGGTACACTTCAGGATCACCTTCTATATATTATTCTCTCCAAGTGTTCCTTCTGGATCCATGATTTCAAATTTTATGATGGTGTCAGGAAATATCTTCATGACATTTTATCCAGGTGTTATACATTCCAGTAGGTTTAACTAGCCACCATACCCTATTATTTTCTTCATCAACTCCCCATTCATACTTTGATGGTGGATGTGGTCGATAAGGACTTCATCATTAGTTTACCTATTACACCTCGTGGATGGAATTCCATTTGGGAAGTCCTTGACCATTTCAAAAAAATAATCCCATCAAATCCCAAAAAAAAGTATTCAAACAAGGGTGATGATTTTGGGTGTTTATATGATTTTGAGATACTGTGGCTCCAGGGAGTGATATCGGCAAACATTTCAGATAGTTACATCTTCATAACCTCATGGTTATGGGAATGCCTTCAGATGGAAATAGGGTCACATGTTAAACATATTATGTCTTAACAACATGAACTGAATGGCCAGTTAGAGTGATTAAACCATATTTTTTAAGAAATTACTTGGGAATGTATCTTAGATTATAGTGACTCATTTGATAACCATTCGTATTTGGTGTATTTAACGTATAATAATAATTAATAATATTTAAGATTAATGGTTCCCTTTTATATTATTTATGTTTATTCATGTAACACACCATTGTTAAAGATATAAGTGGTTCAGTTGTCAATAAATGGACCTATCCTTTTAAGGGAATGAATGTTAAATTCAAATGATCAAGAGAAGATTTTTTTTATCTTATATTCTCCATAAGTCAAATGTTGATTATTGGCGTTTTGGATTGGAATTCTCAATGGGTGATCGAGTGTTTCTAATTTTCTCCCTTTGCTTGGATAACCATTATCTTGGTAAGAATGGTAAGCTATCATTGAGGTATGTCAACCCCAATTAATATTTCTAATAAAACTGGTTTTATGGAATACACGTTAAATTTTTATCTCACATAACCTCGATCAATGACTTATTCAATTTCTCGTAATTGAAAATGTATAACCTGGAACCATCTTACATTATGATTTGCGAAGAGTTGGAGATGCAACCTGACATATTTATGATTTAAAATAAAATAAATATTATGGATTCCCATGTAAATTATATTTGGTGTAAATATATTCCAGTGGTTTGAGTCCTTTGTCTATAGGGGAGTGACAAGAATGAGATATGGGAGTGAATTTTTTTGGGGGGGGGGAGTAATGTTCTCACTTATTCTCTGATTAGACATTAGTTTGTCCTTCTAATGGAGGAATTTTTTCATAGTTAAGAGAATTGTCACATTTGTGGTTCTATTTTCATGTATTTTTCCATTTTTTTATCACATATTTTTGTCATGGATTTTCAATGTATTTTTAATAAAATTGGTGATATTCCAAACCAACATATGGTAGCATATAGATAGGTGAAACTGTGCACCAGCCCAATGGAAATTGTGCACACACAAAAATGGATCTTTATAAGGTGTAATGGTTTTCACCCCCTCCAATAAAATCATGTTCCCCATTTTCACTTTAGAAAAAGGTTATACACAGTTTTCGCATGGTCTAGTAGACAATGAAACCAATCAGATCTTTTAATACTTTAAAATTACTATTCTACCCCAGTACAATTTTATCCCAATAGAAAAATTTACCCTCAACATTTTATTCCATTTCCCTACGAGAATATCACCCTTCCTCCTTGATCCCTTGTACATCCATCCTTGGGTGGCATTGTTGTGGATCCTTTAGAAAATCTACTAGTAAGCCCCTCTTTTCATTTTTTCAACCTTATTCTTTGTTTCTTCCCCATCATCTCTTAGGTTCTCTTTTCACAATATAATTTATTGACCTAAATGGGTTCTAACATGAACCTTTGGGTTATATAATGACTATTATGCTGTGAATTTTCTTTTATAAGGACTCTTCTTGGTTTCATTAGAGTTTCCATCACGTATCAATATGTTTTCAAGAGAAATTAGGGTTATTCCATGCAATAATTTTTTTGATGGTTTTAGTTTTCATGACATGTTTTGTAGATTCATTCACACAAACTATGTGCTTGTGAAAATAAATCAATGGTTTTTGTGAGTATAAGGAGTTTTAAATGGTTTACCTATTGAATATGAATTGTCTTCCTTGTGTGTTTAAAATGATTAAATTGTGCTTGTATATGAGGTTATTGATGGGTCATAGAGAATGAAATTTAGAATGAGGTAATCCAAGGTATCTTGTTGGAAATACATGGTCTTGTAAATTACGTGATATTGTAGGGATGAGGCATGGTATCCCTAATATGATAAACATAACAACACTAACTAAACATACATGTGATGGGGATTGGTGGCTCGAGTAGGGATGTTTCACCCAATAGATGGTTTGATCCCTAAGAGTAAAAGGTTCCTTTGATTCCATTATCCCTAGTTCCTTATGTGGTTCCCATAGTTCTCATTCAATGATTACTACTTATCCTTCCTTTTTCATTACTATCATCTTAAATTCCAATGCATGTTTAATTTAAAATTTTCATTTATTTTTCTTGAAATGAGCATGAAAATTTTATATATAATGTTATATAAATAAATAAAAATTGTTGGTATAATTCATGTAATTTTATCACACCCTATATACACGATCAGGTGTATATATACATTTTTTTTCTTGACTATGGTAAAGGAATTTCATTCTGTGGTGGCGATAATTGATTTGGTTGGTAGTGGTTCCCCATTTAGTTGGAAATGGTGGAGGAGGAATGGTGGTGTAGACCCACTTGTTCCATGGAGAACCGGTTATATAGATGTTCCCCTACACTATTTGGCTATTTTATTATTTGGTTGATGATTTAAATTGTGTAACATGTTATAGTTGTACATTCCATTAGGGATAATTTTTATGATATAATGTTTTTACATATTGGTTTATTTATGATTTATTATCATGGGTGAAATCATTCCTAAATATGAAGTTTTATGCCTATATAGTAGTTTCCAACCTCTATAAATTGAAAATGACCTTCAGTTCATGCCACAAGTGAGGTCCTCTAAAGGGTTGGATGGCTTCTTAGCCTGGTTTGTGACACTAGTTTCTAAAAATAACTAAAATGTACATTAATTAAAACTATAGTGAACTATAACTTTAATACAAAATATTAAATTTTATAAAAGTAATATTAATTATAGGATATTTTGATCCTTGCAAGAATTGTAAAATATTTGTGTGTTTATAAACATGGATACATAAACAATGTGCACATAAATGATATACATCTTCTCCCGAAACATTTTTCACAATTTTTACCTTCCATGGACATATCAAATATAAAAAAAATTCTTTATCTCCATGAGATATGGAAATATATAAAAGTGTGTGATCAAATTCTCATTAAGGGTAAACAAGGGTGATATTAGTGACCATTTAAGAATAACATGAGAATAGGGATATGAGAACATGATATTATCAATTGACCATACCCAATAATTCAATGATTATAAATATGATATATAAAAAAATATTGGTTGTGTATAAAATAAGAGGCATAATAGAATCAAATAACAAGACCCATAAGTGTATAACATTTGAATAATATCATCTTATAAGAGTGTGGAATAATGTGTGGAACAATCATCATCATAGAAATATTATATAAAGTATATCAAAAAAGACAATAATAACACTTTGGGTTGGGTAGAAGCACTAATGTACATATTATGATATTTGGATAACCTTTAAATTACCCCCTTTCAGGCATGAGATAATCCCCAATGTACCATCTTTAGATATTGGGATAACCTCATAGGTACACTCTTGAGGTCTTGGGATAACATAATCTTACCCTAAATAGATCATGGAATAACCTATTTCGTTCCCTTTAATCGCATATAACAATAATAATTTCCCAATTAATTGGAGGGATATATAATTTGTATCCCTAAAATAACATGTTCACGATCCATTCAAATGTATACCACAATATCACGAAAACATTGACCATAACATAATCTGTGGAAAAGAAAATGGGATTGATAAATATTACATTTTTGAAACCATAAAACATATTGAAAAAATTTATGATGGTATCATAGAATCATATCTCAATGATGTGTAATTATCATCAAAACATTTTATCACAGGTGAAATTTTTTTTAATAGATCACTGAGATATTTTTAAGAAGAAAATGACCTCTTTATTTTGATATCATTATTTTAATTTATATAAATGTATAAAGTATTAATGTAAAAACATTAATAGAGATGTATTGTTGAAAAAAGTATGGTATTATTCACATAAATTATTATTAATGATGGTGGGGAATTTTGTTTCTATAAGAAATGTTAAAATGATGTTTCATTTTAAATTTTTTGTAAGAAGTAAAATGTATCACGTTTTCAAGATGAAAATAAGATTTATTTCAGTTTTTTATAGAAATATAAAATTTGGTGATGTTTTATTTAATCACTACTTGGGTAATATTAAAATAATTATTTGAAATATTTTAAATAAAAGAAGGTAATATAGAAAAAAAATTCAAGTACAAAGTGGGAAATAAAGTAAATATACCTTCAAAACATTATTTCAATCTATTAATAAAATAATGAGAGGAAAATGAGTCAAAAATATGTAATCTATAGATATATGTAAAATAGTATAATTTTAAATATTTTTTTTATAAATATATTATATAGTTTAATAATCTTAAATTTCATCATGATTAATCCTCCTAAGAATGAGATTGTAACATAAAATACCTAACGTAAGTTGATCTTTATCATATGTTATCTAACAACCTATATTATTAAATTAATATTATTATACATCTATTAATTATTAATTAAAATATTTATAAATTATTATATGATCTACTTATTAAAATTAAACACTCATTTATTAATAATGTTTTATTAATATCATCATTTCTAGGAGTAAACTATTTTAATTTTCATAAAATTTTCAATTTTGAATATCTGATCATTATTCATTTACCATGGTTCTACCACATAGAATTTTTTAATCAAGAATTAAAAATAATATATATTCATTAAATATATAATCATCCATAAAAGTTATAGATAGAAAAATGAATTAAATTGTTCATGGAGATGGTACTCTGTACATAAACATTAATGTTGTTTTCAATTTCTATAAAAATAGTGAATGAATGATTAATAATAATAAATCATTAAAACCTAGAAATATATTATAAATATAATATGAAAAAATCAAATCCATCATAATAATGATTCACGAATTATGGTGATGAAAATGAATTATATCAGTATAAGGAGATAATAGTCCCCACATATGGAAGAATGATACTTTTGTTTCACATTTTATAGAAATTATGGTGGATAGTGTTTGTTTCATAGCAATAAGAACATTTATGAATATTTATTTATGAAGAAAATATTATTTTATGATGAATAATATATTTTTATTGAATAAATAATAATAAATTCAATGTGGCCATCTATGGTGATTATCTCTTCTTTGACTGATCTCTTTTAGATCCCTTCTTAGGGTCCCATGAAATGCTGTTTTATACAAATAATCACTTATAAAACATGGATATGTAATTTTATAAGTAAATTTGGTTGGATTTTATTGATAATTTCATATCAATGTTGTTTAAATATGAGAGGAGAGGGGTTTCTTTATAAGGCGGAATTCATATAGAAGGAATTTTCCAAATGATTAAAATATTATAATCTCGTCGTCAACCCAAATTCATTTTAATATAAAATTTTGCGATGGTAGGATAATAAACTGAAATTTTTTTCATAGAATATGATTTAGAGACATTTAATTGGAAATAATTCTATGGTCAGTTAGTTGAACCCCAAGAAAAGTTATTTTTGTCATAAATGTTGTAATAAAATTCTAATTCATTCACAATTAATAATGACAAATAAATTAAAATTACCTTACTATATAAGATTAAATATTATAATTAAAATTATTGAAAACATTTTTTATAGTTCAATATCTATATGTTGTTGAAATTACCAGTAGGATGACCCTTAAAAACAAGTCAAAATTGTATTTCTAGAAAATATATTTTTATTTATAAAAATGAATTTTTTGAATAATTACTAATAATTTCAATTAAAATGAAAATAGAAGAATTTTTCATATAAGAAGTAACTAATTTTGATTTTAAATTAAATGAAAAATGTGACTTTTTAAATATTTGGATGTTAATGACACATTTATATTAAATCACATTTTTTTACAATTCAGAAAAACGTTTTTTTAATAAAAAAATTTCATCTTAAACTAATTTTTATATTATGAATATAAAAATAATATAATTTTAATAAAATTAACTTTAAAAAGTTGTATGGATTTATTTATAATATCCACAAAATTAGTGAAAATGCACCTTTTGAAAAAATACATATTTATTAATCATAAAATAATTTTATTACAAATTGAATACTTATTTGTTAGGAATTAATAAATAATAATTCATTTAATGAACCCATTTTACATATCTTTCATAATTTTTTTAATCCTATTAATTCCTTTCAATAGAATTTTTAGATTATAATGGAATTCTATATCACCTTTCATTTATACTCAATTTTGTGAATAAAGAAAGATATCAAATACATCTTATTTATTTAAAAGGGGATACATATAAAATCATCAAGTATAACATAAGGAATTAAAAATACTATTAATATTTTAAATCATTAATAATTTTGTTTTTGGTTTTTTTGTGATGTTGTAATATTTAACCCATTATTATGATACCACCTCATGTTCATGAAAATTTCTAAATAAATCCAGTTACATAAATCATCATAAAAATCACATATAAATACTAATGAAATGAAAATTTAACCTTAAAAATCATTATGAAGCATTTATTATAGTTTCTTTATGACATAATAGTGTTTAACATTGAATATTTAATTAATAATTGACTATCCCACTATGTTATTTTTACTAAAAAAACTTTTAATGCTAATAACATCTGATGATTTAAAATGTAATACAAATAACTAATATATTTTTAATATAATTACTATAAATGAATATTATGAAGGGTTATAGGTAGAAATTTGGTTCTTAAATATGTGATTTAGATAGTGATTTTTTATACAGGAGTTCGTGTCATGTTCCTCTAAGAGGGATTAAATTAATGGATTCTTCTTAACAATTATTCATTATTTATATATGATGAACAATAATCACTCATTTCCCATTTTTGGTGAATATATTTGTGATGGAGTCCTTCAATTATAATGTTTTATGACAAATAAGGGATGATCAATTCCATCTCATTTTTTACCATTAATCGGTTTTCAAACCACTATATAATGACAATATATGATCTTTTAATAAAACCCACTTTATTTTGTTATAGTGTATCATATTGTACATCCTAATTTAATGTTTTTTTTTCTCCAAACATAAGTGTTTATATTTTACCTTCCCTTTATATATGGGGAAAATTTCACTTTTGACTAAAATATTTCTCCACTATGAATTTCATCTTAACAAATTATATATATTTTTTAAGGATAACTGTAATTATCATAAGAAAAAAAATTATGTGAAGTTCCAAATTTCCCTTCCAAAACATATTATTCTTTAAATTAGGAAACACGATTATGTGATATTCCTTTTGATCCATAAATTTCACTTTTACTCATTTCATTAGGACATTTTATTATCCTTTTTTATGATTTTTTATACCAAAAAATTTATTTTAATATTTTATAATGGATTGATTTTAAATTTCATTTATATTTCACCCATTAAAAATTTCCTTAAGATAGTTTTTGTGTAACTTTTTGGATCCATTATTTAAGGTTCTTTTTGTGAGTAAATGTTTTAAATATATTAGGCATATAATTTTTTTAAAAACATTTTAAAATAACTCATAACACCATTGTTTTATGACCATGTTAAAAATTATTTCTAAAGTATATTTTTAGGTTTTTCCCACGTAACCACATTATTTTTACATAAAGGCTAGTATTTTCAATGAATATATCATTAAATATTTGATTTTTAAAAAAATAACAAAAATAAATGAGAAATATGGAATCAAATGGTCTATTACCTCATATTTGTTAATGTGGTTTTCTCAATGGTCATGAAAAGATATTTTCTTCTTTGTCAAAATATTTAATAATCCTTATGTTAAACTAGATTCCATGATTATTCTACGCCAACAATTGGGAATGAGATTTAAATTTTTCTCAAATAGTTAGAATTTACCTTGAGTATTCAGGTAAGGGAAGAACATGGGAAGGCATTCAAATCGATCCTAAAATTTATAAGGAATATTTATTTTCCAGGAGCTTCAATCAACCTATTAATTATTATGTTCATCAAGATCAAAAAATTGATATTTTATGGTTGTAATATTTTATTCAGGTGAGATAGTAGGATGATATTCTTGTGACGTTGGCCATTAAATAGAGAAAACTATCAGATAAACTGTTGACTAGTGAGATAAATTATAATAAGATGTCTATATTTTAGTGGCTAAGGGAGGGAAGTAAAAACATGTTCCTTTTTCATGATTTCATGAAATAATAAACAGTTTTAGTAAAAATTAAATTATTTTTGGAAAATAGTTCTTATATGGTTGATGTTTAGGTGGTAGGAAATATGGTTAAATAATTTTTTTGAATAACTCCTCAGATCAGATGATTATTCAGACAATATTCAGACCACCAATAATATAGTGGAATACTTCATTTAGAATGTTCCATGGATTGTGAAATCCATGGAAAATGGGATCATGATTTCAATTCCTAGAGAAATGGAGATAATAATGTTCGTGGATGCATTAAAACTGAAAATTGCATTAGGGATAAATAGTTTTCCAGAGTCTCTATACATGTTTTCTTGGGATATCATCATGCAGAAAGTTAATAAGGTTGTGATGGATTTTTTTCTCATTGGGGGAGCTTACAAGTGAAACAAGTTCTTCCAAACTTATCTTGATTTCGAAGGTCAATGATCTGAATCTTATCAGCCAGTACACACCCATTTTCCTTTGTAATTTCACATATAATATCTCCAGCAGCCACATCAACGGAAGGATGGGAAAAGTGCTGCTATATCTAATTTCAGAAGAGTTGCATTGTTTCTGGAATGGCAGAACCATACAAGGTGTGATCAACATATATAAAAAAATGGTTCATGAAATTAAAAAGAAATCCCTCAAATCCAACATCATGTTAATTAATTAAACGAACAACGATAATGATCATATGGAGTGGGCCATCATTTTCAGGGTCATGAGGCAAATGAGATTCACATATTCGGTTTGTGGCCAGGATTTTAGATGCATTTATTCTCTGTGGTTTCTATTCCCTCTTATGAGAAGATATTTTGGATTCTAGAAAGTTTTATGAGGGCTTGGACAGGGGGATCTTCTCTCCCATATCCATTTTATTATGGCCTTATATGTACTATATAGGAACTTCAAGCATGATATTGAGAGTTGGAATATCTTCCCATACAAGAACAGGTTAGGTAATGGCTTTATCTCTCATCTCATGAATGAAGATGATATTCTATTATTTACAAATGTAATGCATTCTTCCATTGATGGATTAAATATGAATATTAATGTTTATTGTGGCTTTTGAGGTTAATATGTCCACTTATAAAAACAAAATGTGTTCATAATGAAAATAAGTCATCAAGGAATGTATGAAACATACATGACTCATTGTTCATGTAGAGGAGATAACATACAATGTGTTATTTTAGAAATCCAATATATAATAGGAAAGTAAAAAAACACTTTTTACTTTTAAACAAATCAAATAACTAGCCATTTATGTAATTGTGAGAAATAACTTCTCTCTTTTATAGGTATAAATACTCTTGATAATATTGTCCTCACATTAATTAGGATGCATGCACAATTAGTTATTAAATTACACAAAGTAACTCTTACTAGAATTGATATAACTCTAAAATCATAAATATTGGACAATAATAAGAAGGGTATGTGCCACGAGGATTCCTAGAAAAGGCTGTATGAACTAATTGTTGAAGGCAAAGTGAACATGATAAATTTAACTAACACAAAAATGGAATCAAATCCAATATCGCACGGGATATTGTTGTCAGGTAATATCTTTGGGTGAGGAATTTAGAAGATCACATTGGGATAGACTGAATCATATAGAAGGAGAAAAAAGATATCTCTCATATTTTTCCCGTTAAAAGGATGATGACCTTGATTTACTGGATAGAAAAAATATTTGATTTGTTAGGAAGTGGGATATCAGGTTTTGGAAGGACAACTGGGCTGGCCAATTTTTTTACATTCTAGTTTTCTCAACCCCATAAATTCTATTTAATGAGGCTTCCAAAATCCACGATCATATTAATATAGTTAACATTGATGCCAAAAAGAACATTTATTCATGTATACACCTAGATGAGACCCATGATAGATGAGTCTTCAGGGGAACAACAATGGGGATATTCAATATGAACAGCTTTTGTGAATTGGCCCACAATTTTTAGGAAACCAATGACATGACAGACCGATTATGGTTCAAGAATATACCGACCAAACTTAACATCCTTATCTAGATAATCATAAATATATCTCTATCAGTAGATAAAAATATAGAAAGGATTGGAATTCAAGTTGACATGTGATGTTGGTGCATCAAGGGTTCCAACATGGAGACATTCAACATGTAGATGTTCAAACACCTATTCTTTGAAGTTTGGTGGGTTCAGTTTGGCTTGGATCCTGTTGAACCTCGCCTCAATATTCTAGTGTATAAAGGGTCCACTACAAACATCATCACCTCCTATTTTTGGTGGTGGAGAAAAATGGAAATGAAATGAAGTATCGTAGATTGTTTTTTATCATTGTGTGATGGGTATTATAGGAGTCCAGGAACAAAAAATGGGAGGGCTCTAATTTCTCCCTTCCTCAAACCCAAATTCATGTTCTATATATGGTTGTAGGTTTGAGGGTTTTCTTTTTAGGTGGATGTTCAACAACATTCAATTAGGACTTGATCTGAGGGAGAATGATCAAATTTTGATCAAACAGATAGGAAACCCTGAGAAGATGGATCAAATAGATCCCTCCCTGCATGGGGATCAAAGTCAATGTTGATGGGTTCTGTATTATAGGTGAGAAGAATTGAGGAGGTTTTATTTTTTATAAATCAGGATCATTACTACTTGGTTTGAGAACATATTGTAGAGGAGTAATTTATATAGAGGTGGAAGAGAGATATCTACATAGTAGGCTTTCCTTATAAAAACTTTTATCATTACCATTGGTGTGGTGGAATCAGATTCCAACAATTTATGTGGCCACTCTCAAGTACAATTGAATCACCCCTTTGGATACTTACCTAACTCGTCACGGAATGCAAGATCATTATTGATCCTGCTACGATGGTTTTTCACACATAGAGGGAGAGAAACATTGCAGAAAATATCTTTTCAAAAAAATGGTGCATTAGGGACTCAATTAACCTTAACAATGGTATTAGATATTTTCATATTTTCTATAACATTGTTTTGAAAGGATATGCAATAGGACATCAATATTTTATCCCCCCTTGAGTGCCTATCTCTTTTCAGAGTGAATTAGGAATGAAGTAGATAGTATCAAATTACACTAAACCATCATCTCATTAGATTGTAATATTATATGTGAGATGAAATGTTTATTTTATGAATATGATTTGAAATATAGGGAAACTAACTGAACCAAATACCCTATAAATTTTATAACATGATCAGATTTTCCATATACCCAAAGGGAATTCCTGATCACCATGGGCTCCAAAATTTCACCTATGCATCAAAAATCAACAAAAATAAAAAAATTTCATGCAATGTAAAGTGAAAAAAACATGGAATAAGTACACAAATAGAATGGAAAAAGTGGAATATATAAATATATTCCATAAAATATAAATCACAATCGATGTGATACAATAAAATTAAAGCTGCAAATAATCCCTAAGACATATGTCTAACTACAATGGAAGATAAAAATGGGTACTCCAATAGTTCTAAGTGATATCATGGGAAAACTCCCACAATCTCACCACCTTCTACACAAAACTCTACTGAAAAAACTCACCACCTCCTTATAGTTCCTTTTATCTCCCTACATAAATATAAAAATCTAGTTAAATGCACTACTGAGGGGAGGAACAAGGTGTGAGCTAATACGAAAAATATGGTCCCACTCAGTTGTTCCATAACATGTCACTATATAATAATCCAAGCAATTGTATCATTAAATATATCAGTTTAGGATAAAATTTGCACAATTTTTTTATAAAAAACATAGAGAAAATTTTTAATTGCCCATTTTTTCACAATTCCAAATAAAGAAGGTAATTTAGTTCAAATAATTTCATAGACATATATAAAAATTGATATATCAAACCCATTAAATTCATATATCACATATAGAATCCATGAAATAAAAAATAGTTCAATGCAAATGGACCAAACAAGCCTAAAGAATAGGTAGCATCATACCAAGAATCATGGTGGGTCTTTATAGATCAAACACTATTACCAAACCTAGAAAACCATTCATCCATGAATACACCCAACATATGTATCTAGTATAGGGAGTA
This sequence comes from Viscum album, assembly GCA_963277665.1. Classification (NCBI taxonomy): domain Eukaryota; kingdom Viridiplantae; phylum Streptophyta; class Magnoliopsida; order Santalales; family Viscaceae; genus Viscum; species Viscum album. The sequence goes on along the minus strand of OY728126.1, from coordinate 2,094,394,666 downwards.
AAGGAAAACCCAAAAAATTTCACCCCTAAAAAGGTTTAATATGTCCCTAAAACAACATCCCTATGGTTTAGAGGAAACCCCTTGAGGAAACCCCCGAATGTGGATGAGACCAATTACCATAACTTCAACCTAAGTACTCAAGGATTTACATGTTATGTATTTTAAAAATCCATTCATGAATACATTTATATCAAACCATGATTTGAAAACCAATTCATTAAACCATATCACACAACCATAAAAAAATGGTTTGAAAACATTTTTATTTTCCAAATATACTAGACACCATCATTAAAAAAAGATTTCCACACAGAAAAATCCAATATTTTTAGGTATTATATTTTAATAATAAATCCATTTCTGAATAACTAGATAATGTACATCTGCCACACAAGATAAAAAAACCACTTACATCAAAAATGGGGTAACACACAACCACAATGGGATCCACCAAAAACGAGAAACAATAAACCACAACATAGTTCCAAGAATCAATCCAAAAAACACATAATTGATTCAATTTAATAAAAAAAATATAGTGGAGAAAGAACACATAACTCATGAACACACACCCACCACACCACGACAAATAACGAAATCAACACCTAAAAAATATTGCACAATGGATCTCAAAAGGATTCCAGAAAATCATCATCGTGGTTCAATAAATTTGATAACACAACACAATGAAACTACCAGGATCAATGACAAAGTTTATGAAGAAATAATTACCCACCCAGAGAGATGTGACATAACCCCAATGGTGATCAATCAACAAATGAACTGTTCTAGAACTATTGGTCAGAGTAAATTACTCAAGAGGGGGGTGAATTGAGTAACTATTAAAATTTCAGTAAAAATTATTTATAAATGTGTTTTCCGAAATGGTTAAATACAACCTAGTTAATCAAGTTTATACTGTTATAAGATTTTTACTATTTAAAAAACAAATTAGAAGATTGATTAGTTATTAGTGATTTTAATATTATTTATTAAATCCACTTTTGGAGTTCTTCTATTAAGACAAGATAGTTATAACTTTATTCCAAGACTAACTATCAAGGGGAATTCAGTGATTTCTTATTTATGAAGAAAAGACCTAAAATAGGGAAAACTAAATTATGCAGTATATCACATATGAAAGAATTTGTTATGTCATAAGCTGAGTCCAAATCCACTCTACATGGTGATCACTGGCCACCAAGTAGTTAATATAAATAAACATTGATCCACACCCATGATTAGGGTTATCAACAGTACAAAGTACATTCCAGGACACATAGGGACCTCTTCCACAGTTTTTCGTGGGTAAAAACTACTAGGCCACAAAGGGACCTCTTCCACATATATCTGTGGGTATACCCAAGGGTAAATGAGTGTTTGAGTAAGGATATTTTTTATCCTTCAGTTTGATGCGGGATACAAAGTGTGTTATTAAACAGAAATAGATATTGATCGAAAGTTAATAAAAAGATACACAATTAGTGAAGAAAGATTGAGATAGGTTTATAAGTGTTTTGAGTGTTGGTCATTATAGCTTAGGACTTCTGAGATGAAGCAGATGAAATTTTTTTGTCCTCTTTATTAAAACAAATTTTCGCGATTCATCTTGTGTTTTCATGAGAATTGAAAGTTAGAAGATGTTCTCTATGCTTCAAATATTCTTTGCGTGTTCTTCAGCAGTGTCGAGTTTCAGGAAATAGGAATTTTTTTAGAAACATTCTCTAAGTATGTTCTTCACTGTGGTGCTCACACCTGCATGGTTTTCTTTCTCGTTTTTTTAATTTTTGGGTAGCACTTTTCCTTTATCTTGGAACTCATGTGTTTGGGTAGACAAGATACATGTATTCTTCACCGCGTACCTCATACTATCCTTTGATATGTATACAATGAAACATTATTTATGGAATTAAAATATTCAAATATGAACTTTGCAGATTAAATTGAAAAATGAAAAAACATATTATGAAATGGTGTCACAGTATGTCATGGAAATAGTGTCTCCTTCACATGGTGTCTGGATTGGTCACAGTGTCTGAATGTCAGAATTTCTCATGGTCACAGTGTCTCATGGTCACCATTTCTCATGGTCACGGTGTCTCATGGTCAATGTGTATCAGGGTCATGGTGTCTCATGGTCATAGAGTCTCATTGATTATGGTGTCAGCTTCACTGTGTCTGCTTCACGTTGTTAGCTTCACAGTGTCTGCTTCACGATGTCTGCTTCACTGTGTCTGCTTCACAGGGTCAACATCACAGTTTCTGCTTCACAGTGTCAGAAAGATATAACTAGTGGTAGACTCATGATCTCATAGACTTTTCAAGATAACTGTATTCAGACTTAAGTAATGATGATCCTGGAATGGATTAGACTTATTCATTTTTCAGAGAAAACATTATAAAGTGAGTCAAAATATAGTATTATGTAATTAAACTGAATGTAGAGACATTTAGATCTTGAATGGATCTTTATAAAGCATTAGAATACTTTAATCATTAATACACATGATTTGATATAATTTACATGATTTAACCATGTTGAATAGGATTTGTGAAAATTAAAACATGAGTAGTACATAAGGAGTCCAACAATATCCTCTATTTGATGATCACAAATCATGTAAAGTTAAAGTGTATATTTGAGATATTGAGATATTTCCTAACATATAACATATAGAGATTTATCCCTATTTTGGGATTATTGGAAAGATGGAATAAGAGGAGGTATGAAAAAGTGAACATGTCATTAATAAAAATAAGGGTCAGTACAAATGTAAAAGATAAAAAAAAAGTAATAGAATCCATCTCAAAAATGATTAATCACTGTTCTTCTTCATGGGATGGCCTTATCTTTTCCATTAGTAGCAGCAGAACAAGAATCCATAGAAGCAGAGGTTGTGATAGAAGAAAGGAGTGAGGTGGTTGATAGGGAGGGGAAAGGTAGGCTTTCAAAAAAAGATGGAGCTAGAGTAAGATTAGTAGAAGATCGAGGCAGTTGTTGATCAAGGATCACATGCCTGATCTGAATTAGTGCTTTGCTAATAGACATAGTGGTAGAGTCTAGGGCAGAGGTGAAGGTAGGCAGTCTAGGTCTCAGAGTTGCTGTCGTAGGATCAACAAAGATTATACTCTGTATATGAAGGTAAGTCCATAGATGCTTAATGAAATACACAATTTTATACCCACTATACTGCATGGCTTTCTCAAAATCATCCTTGTTTTCCATAAACATTTCCAACGATCGAGTAAACTCGGTGAGCTTTTGGACTTCGTTCTTGAAAGCTTGAGTCATAGGAGGAATTCTCAAATTTTCCACAAGATACTTGAAATGATTTGTCATATCAGTCTTTGATAAGATTCAGTTGAAGTAAAAATCCACTTTTTAAAAAATCTCTTGCTGAGCAACAGTAGCAATTTTGGAGTGGATTTGGACTTGATCTAGAACTCAGTCACTATTCATGAAAACATCAGTGATAGAATCGGCGTTGAAACCAATGAGTACATTCTAAAGCTCTTGTTTGACTACTATTATGAGAAGATAACTATCTAAAGAAGTTTTACGGGAATATTCTGTGGATTTAAAAGCATTGACGTTAGTAGTGAGAGAATTCAGTTGGTTCAGTACTTTTTGAAGATTCCTCGTATATTCATCAGTGAGTTTGTTAATATTTATAGCAGACTCTCTCATATCCTTCATGATCTATTTGTTTATTTCAGTGACCCTGTCATCTAATGATGCTAGATAAGGTTGAATCTTATAGACAACAACCTATGGGGTTTGAGTAATTGCAGGATCTGCAACAAGATAAACAAGCTCTGATCTCTTGTGCATCCCTTTTTTCATGTCCTTAATCATACCTCTCAGAGTCTTCACTTCATCACTATCTATCCGATTATCAACTCTGACTTCTAGAATCTCATGAAGCATTTTAGTATGAATCTGTGAGAATATTGTTTCCAAAAATTTTGAGGCATCTCTCTCACATAAATTGGTCATAGGAAGAGGTTGGGTATTCATGATTTTCTCAACTAAATACAAAAGTGTAGCACAAAATTCAATTAGATCTTCCTTACTTGCCAAGGAAGATTGGTCAGATGAAGTTTCAGAAACAGGTAATAATATAGTTTCGGTTCCATTATAGGGGAAATATTAGAGATAGATTTTAACTGGAATTAAGAAGAAATGTCAAGGGATTTTGGTGAGAGTTTCTGAAATTCATCCATATCATAGAAGTTGGGGAACATATATTGAGTGGCTACATGACATGAAACAACCAGAATTGGTACATCACCAGATTCCTGGTTTCAGGGTTTCTCTGCCTCAATGGTTATATCCTTCTCATGACTGAGAGACTTAGGATCTAGATCTAATTTCACAAAATCATCTTGTAGTTCCTCACCCCTTTCTGGTTTAGCCAACTAAAACGATAAATCCATATTCTCTTCATCCGAAGGGATGATTTTAGGAATATATTGTTACTCATGGAGGTTATCAAGGATATTTTCTTTCATAACAGGAAGCTCTTCCACTATAGGTTATTCCCTGGCATTCTTTTCAGTTTTATTGGTAACAGATTTTGTTTTATGCTCGAGTTGATCTAACAGATTAATAGCATCTTTCGGAGTAGAGACTTCTACTTCACGAATTTCCTGAGGAACAGGAGGACTGTCTTCCTCAACATAAACAATATCTTTAGGAGGCACAACTTCCTCTTCTTCTTCTTCATTAGAAGAGTAATCAATAATATCATCTCGTTCCAAGCCAGAATCAAAAATATTTCTTGGTCTTGAGGGATGTTCCACTAGATTGAATTTTTCATAAATTATATCATTGTGTTTCACCCATTCCTTTTTCCAAGGACTCCCATTTATCTTCATTCTTTTGATACTGTCTTTTGAGAGGCATAATTCAAAATCCTTAATCACCAACTCATTAGGTACAACCACACCATTGGAAAGAAGCATGGTTGGGATAAGCCGAGAGTAAAATAAGGAAGTTGACATGGATGTAAGTTTTATCAGCTCACACATATGGTTTGTGATATAATTTTACATGTTTATCTTATACCCATTTTTTAGAAGGTGGATCAAAAACACATCTTGATATTTCAAAACAACATAATCACCTTTTTTGGACTAACTAAATTCTGTATAATAATGAACAGAAGCCTTGACTCCCCATCTATTTTAGAAGTAATGGCTCTCCTCTAGTTTCCACTTCTTGTTAAGGCATTCAAAGAATCATCCATATCAAAGAATTCAGTTGATGTTGGGGGTCCTCTCTGATAATCCTCACAGAAGACTTCATAAGGTATCCTAAGGCATGCAGCCCATAACCTCAAAGAGAATGACCATCTTTTCCCATGATCCAGCTTCTCGAAATATATCCATCTTTAGAATCAATGGAGAACTGAACATATTGGTGAAACTAAGCTACCAACTTAGGATAGATTGGATGGTCTTTTTCAAAAACCACTCTACCAAGCCTTGTTATTCTAAAATATTCAAAACCAAAGACTTATTGGATAGAATCCAATTAGGGTACACCACTTTCTCATGTACTACAACTCGGTATGGTATATTCAGATTTAGAGGTCCTTCAGGTGCTAACATAGGGGAATTTTTATTCTTCTTTGAGTTTCACTTCTCAGGAGTCGACGATTAGTAGTGTTGCATCTTTGGCATCCACCAAAGGTTCAAGAGATAGAGGGAAAAGGATTGTAAGGTTGAAGAAGGGTTCGAAATGATTGAATAGAAGAATACCTGAGTGATAAATCGAGTGATACATTATTTATTTTATGATTTAGGAATTCCAAACATCGCAATATTAAAAGGGTAGGAATACAAAAAAGGCTAAAAAATAATTACCTCGATACAGGTTTTTACAAAAAAACAAAATGAATTTTTACAGTGAGACCGTGTTCAGTCATTACGGTGAGACAGTAGCTAAGCATTATGGTCAGACAGTAACTAAGAATTACGGTGATACAGTATCATGAAACACTAGCTGAGAAACTACAATCATGAAATAGTAAAGTATAAAATAGAAATATATCAAACAATAATACATGAAATAGTAAGATATCGAACTGTAAGACAGGAAACAGTAAGATTTCTATTTAAGGTTTATTATGCCTATTTCATGTATGATGTAATATATTCTTTCAAAATTTAAGGGATTGGTGAATATATCAGTAAGATGATACTTAGTACCAATGACTTCCAATGTGATATCACATTTTTGATAATGATCTCTCAAAAAGTGATTTCTTGCATAAATATACTTCATCCTAAAATGTGAAACATGATTTTTCAAGATGTTAATAGAACTTATGTTGTCACATTTTATAGGTACATGCCTGAATTGATATCCATAATCTAGTAATGTGTGTATCCTTCACAAAATTTGTGCACAATAACTTCCAGCTTCTATGTATTCATCTTATACATTAGATAATGCAAAAAAATATGTTTTCTTACTACACCATGATACTAGTGACTTGCCTAAAAAATGACATATTCCAGAGGTTCCTTATCTATCTACATACTGCTAGCGAAGTCAGCATTAGAATAAAAAACTAATTCCAATGATTTTCCTCTAGGATATAACAGTCCTAGATTGGTTGTATTCTTAGAGTATTTGAAAATTCCCTTTGTAGCATTTAAATGAGATTCCATAGGATTTTCTGGAAAATGAGCACACATACACACACTAAATATAATGTCTGGATGACTACCATTTATGTAGAGTGATCTTCGAATCATTCCTCTATAAGTGGTTTGATCCATAGATTTTTCCACTTCATCAAGATCCAACGTAAAAGTGGTACTCATGGGAGTGTCACTACTTTTAATTATATCCAATAAAATAATTTTTAGAAGATATCTAGTATATTTACATTGTTTTAAAACAATTCCATCATTACTTTGAAAGATTTGAAATCCAAGAAAGAATTTCTGTTCACCAATTAATCTAATTTCAAATTCATTTTTCATCATTTTAGAAAAATATACAAATAATTAATTTTTTGATGATCCAAAAATAATATCATATACATAGATTTGAACAACTAAAACATCATTATAAATTCTTTTTATTAAAAGTGTAGGATCAACTATTCTTTTTGAAAAACCTTTGGAAATATAAAAAGTACTCAACCTATCATACCAAGCTCTTGGAGAATTCTTTAAACCATATAATGATTTTGAATAAATATAAATATGATTTTGAATGAGGGGGTTTGTAAAACTATGGGGTTGTTCCAAAACAACATCCTCAATATATTACCATTTAATAATGCAATTTTAACATCCATTTTATATAGTTTGAAATTTAGATTTGCAGCATAAGAATGTAAGATTCTTATGGAATCAAGTCTAGATACTGGTGAAAAAGTATCCTCATAATCCATTCCTTCTTCTTTACTATAACCTTTTGCAACTAATCTGGCCTTATTTCTAACTATGTTACCAGCTTCGTCTACCTTATTTTTAGACACACATTTAGTGCCTATGGTGAATGTGTCCTTAGTTCTTTCAACAAGTCTCCAAACATGGTTCCTTTCAAACTGATTAAGCTCTTCTTGCATAGCCAGCACCCAAAATTCACCATTAATAAAAACATTACTGATTTTGGGTTCAGGTTATGAAAAGAAGTCTTGATGTTCAACCTGATTTATATGAGAATCTATAGTCTATGTTCCTTTTTCTAGGACTCCTTCAACAGCATATAAGGGAAGGTTCCTAAGAGTTATAAAAAATATAGAAAATGAGGGACTAGTGATTTCAGGTTCATCAACAGATTCAGGTTCATTGTGACATGATTCAATGGAATTTCTAGAAATGGATGTTTTCAAATATTCTTTCTTATAATGGTTTGTGGATTTTGGATTAATGTTTAGATTTGATGCATCAACCTCCAGGTTTTCTAGAATGGTTTTAGGATCATGTGGATATGTTTCATTAAATTTAACATGAAAAAATTCTTCCACACATTTAGTTCTTTTATTAAACTCTCTATAAGAATTACTAGACAAGGAATATCCTAAAAATATACCTTCATCAATTCTTGATGCAAATTTTTCAATATTTTACTTAGTATTAAGGATATATACACTAGAACCAAAAACTTTTAAGTAGTTAACCTTGGGTTTTCTATTGTTCCATAACTCATAAAGAGTCCTTTTATGAATAGGTCAGAGAAAAAAACTATTGATTAGGTAGCATTTTTCATTGATAGCTTCCGTCCAAAAATAAATAGGTAGGTATTATTCACTAAGAATTCTTCTAGTAATCTATTGTAGGGTTCTACTTCTTCTTTCTACAAATCTATTTGCATGAGGTGTTCTAGGGGCATATAAATTCTGACTGTAACCATTTTGTGAGAAAAATGATTCAAACGCTAGATTTTCAAACTCACAACCATGATCACTTCTTAATGATTTAATCCTATGTCCACAAATATTTTCTACAGAATTTCCATATTTAGTAAAATAAGAACAGGATGTACTTTTGTGTTCCAATAATAAGGTCCACGTATATCTAGAGATTTCAACTACAAGAACATAAACATAATGCATCCCATTTAAACTAGAAACTCTAGATGGTTTAAACCAATCCATGTGAACCAGTTTGAGAGGTTGAGAAGTTGACACTTCTTTCTTTTTTTTTTGAAGGAAAATTTGTGTTGTTTTCCTTTTTGACAAGTATTACACACTTTGTTATTGGGAAACTCAAGTTTGGGTAAGTCTATAACTAAGATTTTCCTAGTTATCTTTTTAAGGATTGAACATTACATTGTCCTAGTCTCTTATTCTAGAGCCAAGGCTCTTTAAGAAGTACACTTAAGTATGAATCATTTTGAGAAGCTAAAGAATCTATGTTAATAGAGTAAACTTTTTCACCTCTTCATGTAGAAAATATTATTTAACTTTTATAATTAATGATATTAAATGAAACATTTTCAAATATAACATGAAATCCATCATCAAATAATTGTGATATACTAAGAATACTATATTTTAATCCATCAACAATCAGTACATTAGAAATAAAATCTGAATTAGTGTTATCAATTTGGCCGAGGCCAATAATATTACCTTTGCCATTGTCACCAAATGTGACATATCATCCATCTACATTTTTCAGGTTCTTGAAGCATGAGAAGTCTCCTATCATGTGCCATGAACATCCACTTTCCATGTACCATAGTCTTTTTCAGGAACTATTAATGTAGGGTTCCTATAAAAAGATTAAGCAAAAATAGATTTTGGTTCCCATACTAGTTTGGGTCCAGTAATATTAGTGATAAGTGCTTCAGGATCCCATATTTTACACGTAGGTTTCCTATAAGTCTAACATGGAGTATCTAGAAAATATACCCTATTCGGTCCAAAAAAATTGAAATAGTTGTATATGTATCATGATTTGAACTAGATGATTTGTGTCCAGAACTATGAGTAAAACTGTATGTCCTATATTTTGAAATAAAATTTGTTCTACCAAGTTTTTTTTCCAGGTTGATAACCAATACAAGTGTTGTATTTTGGAGAAATTCGTCTGCCAATATTTTGAGTAAGTATATCTTTCCCATTGGTAAACATTTCTAGGTCACTCTTTAATTTCATATTATATATTTTTAATTCATTTTTTTCTTTGAGCAGTTGATCATTTTTCTCTTTTTCTATTGTGAGTTCATATTTAACAGTTATGGTAAGAGCATGTTGTTTCTTTAATGATTATATTTGAATTTCAGTTCATTAAATGTTTCCTCAAGTATGTTATAATATTCAAACATTCCATCATTAGTCATATTTTCATAGTCACTCTCATCTCCAGAATAGTAATAATTATTCACAGAGAAGTCTAGTGTTACCTTAGATGTGTTTATCATAAAACACATAATGGCTTTGTTAGCCTGTTTATTATGTGGTGTCTCTGAGTCACTTGAACTATCCTCATAATCAATCTAGGATTCTTTCATAGCCTTTTTATACTTATTGTCCTTGTCCTCATATTTATTTTTGTATTTGAGCTTTAGATATTCAGCCTTGATATGTCATTTGAACTTAAATTCATAGAAAACAAATTAATCAGTCTTGTCACATCTTTTCCAATCCTTCATCCACTTTCCTTTTTTGTCATATATGCTCTTGAAGTTAGGCTTCATGAATAAGTTATTCTTGTTGTGAAATATTTTAAATCTTTTGGTTAATTGAGCCATTTTCTCATCACTGTAATATTATGATTTCTCATAACTGATACATTCTAAAGAAGCTCCCAGTTTCCCTTTGTCATTGTTCTTAGAGGTGGTGGTCTTGAATACAATAGATTTCGACTTTGTCTCATCTTCCTCCTCCTTATTTACATTCACCTCTTCCTCATACATCATCAGTTTCCTAATGAGTTCTTTTATAGGTATTTTAATGATGTCTCTGGATTCATTAATATATACAGGGGTTCCCCTCTATCTATCAGGAAGACATCTAAGAATTCTCATGATCTTCTCCATGGTAGTGAATTCTCATTCAAGACAAATCATCACGTTGACAATCTCGTTGAACCTAAAATACATGACTGAGATAGTTTCATCATATTTCATCTTAAAATTATCATATTTAATAGTATATTTTTTATGTCTTGGATCTTTTACACTTGATGTTCTTTTATGTGAGATAGATAGGGTATCCAAAATTTCATGGGTAGTTTTACAAAAAAAAAATCTATTGAATTCCTTGTATACTAAGGAGAATTATAAAGAATTAATAGCTTTATAGTTGTTATTGTAGTCATTTTTGGTAGGATCTTCCTACGTGATTCTATCAGTATTTGGAATCTTATAATCATCTATATTGGATGACCAAATTTCTAAACACATACTCTCTAAATGAATTTTCATTTTAATTTTCCATTGAGCATAATTGGATCTATTAATGAATGATTGTTTTTTGGTTGCATCACCTTCTAATCTGTTATCCATAATAAATTATTACATTAAATGATCTATAAATTTTGAATTAACATAAATTTATAGATCATTAATTTTAAACTAAAATCAAAGATGAATAAGATTAAACAGGGTCTTAATAAACTACCTCTAATACCAAATGTTGGTTAGAGTATATTACTTAAGAGGGGAGGGGTGAATTGAGTAACTATAAAAATTTCTGTAAAAATTATTTCCAAATGGATTTCCTAAAAGGATATATATTGAACAGTTAAAGATGGTTATACTATTATAAGAGTATGACTGTTTAAATAAATTTTTATAAGATAGATTAGTTCTATATACTTTTAATACTAATTATTAAAACTACTTTTGTAGTTATTCTATTAATAAAATACAGTTATAAATTTTTTCCAAGAGTAATTATCATAGTGAATTGAGTGATTTCTGAGTTATGATGAAAATAAATACAAAAAGAAATATAAATTAATCATTACAATAAATATGAAACAAGTGGTTCAGTCTCTTGTTGAGACCTAATCCACTCCACTTGGTGATCACCTGCCACCAAGATGTTTATATAAATAAAAATTGATCCACACCATGGATCATGGTTAACAATGGTACACAGGACTATCTAGGCCACAAAGATACCTCTTCCACTATTCATTGTGGGTAAAAACTACCAGGCCACATAGGGCCTACATCCACATTTATCTATGGGTATACACAAGGGTAAATGAGTGATTGAGTAAGGATATTTTTTATCCTTCAGTTTGATGTGGGAGACAGAGTGTGTTATTATATAGAAATAAAAAATTCCCGATAGTTAATAAATAGATACATAATCAGAGTAGAAAGATTGAGATAGTTTTATAAGTTCTCTGAGTGTTGGTCATTGTAGATTTGGACTTCTGAGATGAAGCTGATGCAAAATTAGAGTCCATGTCTGTAAAAAAGAGTTTCATGATTAAGCTTGTGTTCTTTTTGAGGTTTGATAGTGTGTATACGTTCTCTAAGCTTCATATACGCTCCGTGTGTTCTTCAGTAGTGTTGAGGATCGTGCAATATGCCTTTTTTGAGAAACTTCCTATATGTATGTTCTTCACTGTGGTTCTCACACCCTCGTGGTTTTCATTCTCGTCTGTGTTTTTTATTTATAGGCATAACTTTTCTTTTATCTTGGAATACATGTGTTGGGGTCGACAGGTTTCATGTGTTATACACCACATACCTCGTATTGTCCGATGACATTTCTAAAAAGAATCATTAATTATTTCAGTGCATTAAAATATTTAAATTTGACCATTCGATATTAAATTGAAAAACGACAAAACATATTAGGAAAAAGTGTCAGAGTATGTCATGGTAATAGAGTCTCATTCACACGATGTCTGGATAGGTCACAGTGTCTGAATGTCACAGTTTCTCATGGTCACAGTGTCTCATGGTCACAGTGTCTCATGGTCATAGTTTCTTATGGTCATGGTGAATCAGGGTCACGGTGTCTCATGGTCACGGTGTCTCAATGTTTCTGGTGTATGGTTCACTGTGTCTGCATCACGGTGTAAGAAAGAAATAACCAGTGGTAGACTGATGATGTTTTAGACTTTTCATGATAAAAATATTCTGACCTAACCAATGATGATCATAGAATGGATTAGACTTAATCATTTGTCAGAGAAATCATTATAAAGTGGGTAAAAATATAGTATAAATTAATTAAACTGAATATAGAACAATTAAGATCTTGAATGGAACTTCTTATAACCTAAGAATACTTTAAACATTAATACACATGATTTGATATAATTTATAGGATTTGACTAGTTTGGATAGGATTTTTGATCATCAAAACATGATTAGTACATGAAGAGTCTAACAAGAAAAAATGGAGGCTCCCAAAATCACTGGATGATAAATCTATGTCAAGTGGTAAGGGGATTCATGTTTAATGAACAAACATATCACCTACATGACACATGAGAATCCATTTCCATGACATTTACATTGTATCTAACCCATTTTCATGTCATGTAATCCACAATATCCAAATATTCCAAAAAAAATCATCACCCTTTCAGTGAAAACATTATTTTTAACACGAAACAGTGTGTATTATATTCATTTTGTGTACTAGGTTCACAGAATCTCCCCTTAAGAACATTACATGTAGTGTATTCTTTACACAATATGTAATTTTCTTATATACAACAAAAATATCAGATTCCATACTGAACCCTCAAACCTACTACAGAGTTATATGAACATAGGGGGATCCCCAAAAAATTACTACACATTTATTCCCACACTCTATTAATTCAAAAAATATACATCCCTTAAATTTTGGACGTATTTCTCTATAAAATTTATCCACACTCAAGAGTCTCAAGACACACAAAATTAAAGATGGAAAAAATAAAAGAGATGATAATTACCTGAATTCAGGTAATGGTATGTAAAAAAATAACTAATATACAACTTTTAATCATCAAGATGTCATGTGGAGTAATGGGGTTTGGTAAATAGGTGAATCCAATGCACTCTAATCAACGAATCCTTCTCACATGTATCAAGAGAACATGATATGTGTGACCCTAACACTCTGACAATGAGAATCCATATCGCATTTAAGACTTTCACTTGAGAGTAAACAATCTCTATTGGTTTCTAACAATATAAACATATGTCTCTAACATAATCATTTCCTAACACATAACATGAGAGGGGTCCAGATGGTATTTCCTAATCTATGATATGCTAAAAGAAATTGGAATACCGATCAATTGATCCAAAAATTCCAACTGATTAGAAATATTCTCAAGACATTCATTGAAAAAAAAAATTAGATCATATATCATAGAAAACATTTTATGTTTTCCTTTCCAATAGTGACCAAATTGTGGAGAAACATTCAATAAAAATCATTCACCTATAGAAAACACTAATGAATGATGACACCGACCAATTTAAGATTTTTTTCATCTCTTTGAGGAAACTAGATGCCAACATATATCCTAAATACTTAATTACATCTCTTGAACCAAAATCAATCCCACATAATAATATTCACCCACCTTGGCATAACAAATACGTGATCCACACTGGAGACAATTAAAAGCCTTAAAGGATGTAATTTTATTTGACATCTAATAATGTTTGTTATAAGAAAACTCAACTTCTCCAAGATGGATATAACAATATCCACTATAATCCATGACACTGGAATGGAGCATATCCTCCAAGACCTGCATTGCACACTTCGTCTGACCATTTCCATGTGGATGATAATTTGAACTAAACCTGACCTATGTCCACATTACTTCCCAAATAATTACCCATAACCTCAATGAAAACCAAGGATCCATATATGAATCAATGGATAATGGAACCCCATGTAACCTCATAGTCACTTGAATATATATCATACATAGATCATCATATTTTTAGGCGTCTTTGGACAGAATGAAATATAATGTCTTTGTATACTGACCAATCACCAACCGAAAATCATTCCACCATTAGGGGGTCTATTGTAATCCAATAAAAAAATACATGGATACCTTATCCCGTTTCTATATTGAAACTGAAATATTATAGGGAAAACCATAGTGTTTCATATTATTTTCTGTTATCTATTGGTAGTTGTAATAGCATCACACATAATTAGCAGTTTCACACTTCATACCTGATCAAAATACTACTATATAATTTCAGAATACATATCCTCAGTTCCTGTATGGATGAACAATTATTATAGCACCCCGATAGTTTATGAAATATGTTTTTTGATTTAATTTATTATTTTTGATATTTTTTCATTTCAAGACTCAATTTAAATAGTATATTTTATATTAAATCTCTATGTTTGGAATGTGTTATATGCAATACCATGTTAATTTTAAAATACACACAACATAAATTTTTGCATTCTCTTCACAGAACACTGAGATTATCTAACATCACATGCATGACTAACTATCCTTGATGACTTGCATAAAACGCAAGACTGAGTGTTAACGAACAATAATTCATTGTAAAAATATTATTATTTAATAGGATATAACATGGTCATTAAATTAAAGATCAAGAGATTAACTAACATATGAATTTATATATATTAATTAATTGGTGACTTATTAGTTAGAAAAGAAAATATAATCTTTTGAATTTAAAGGGAATGATATTATAAAAGTCTATTTTATGGGAAAAATTGTTATATTTTAATAATTTAAATTAATTACTAATAGTAAATGATTTTAATTTAATTTTTTATATATTAGAAAAAAAATTGGATAATTATCCAACATATTTGATAGATATAAAATAATAACAAACTCAATTTTATGCTTAAAAAAATAAAGTTTTTAAGGAAATCATACATCATTTTCACAGACAACCCATTATAAAACCATAATTTGGAACTTTTATCAATTTAATATATAAAAACAAACTTCATATTTTAAATATATAAAAAATAATTACTTTTGCATAAATCTGTACTATTTTTCTATAAGGTTTCATTTTTAATAAATAGTTAAATATAAAAAATTTTAATTCAATAATTCTTTTTCGTCTGATTCATTTATAAGGTAAAATTATATTTTAAACTATTTTTAATGTTTAATTAGATAATAATTTTATAAATTAATACAATTTATCCCATTAGAATTAATTTCTATTTGAAATAGTGTATAAAGAAATTGCAATTTTTTAGACATTTATACTCTAATAACCCACAATGTCGTTCCATCAATGGGATTATTTTATTAAATTAATTTTTTCCACTTTTGTGATTAGGATTTGGAAGAATGGATTCCGTATTTATAATCTGAATAATTTAAAATATCTAAAATGATCAACAAATATTTTTACCCCAAATATTAGTGAATGTGATTAAAATTAATTAATGTGGTTAAGAGAAAATTTAGGTTAATAAAGTACTAAACCATAACTTTAAGACCCTAAATGACCTAGGAACTTTACAAAACAATTTTATGGCCACTATATGAATATTATTATTCAGTTATTGAGTTTTATAATTTTTTATTTCTTTTTTATGTTAAAATTTAAGAACGGCGAACTTGTTTTAAAAAATTCCAAGTGTGTCATTCCCCTTCCCTATAAAAGGACACCAACTCCGTCTTCTTTACATCTCTCAAGCCACTATTGATTGGAAAATATCTACAAAATATTCATTCTATAATACCTCCATTAATCCTTGATTCTCACTTTTGGGAATAAATCTCTCTTAGTAATCTTTTTTAATGAAACCAAAAAGTGTTACATGATTTAGAGGTAACACCATCAATCAAGCTCCATTCTTTTATTTGATTTCTTCACCCCATCCACTCTATTTACTCCAGGATTTGATGAAAAATATGTAACATAAATATACATGGATTTTCTATAATATTTTTTAGGCATACGCTTATAGAAAAATCCATCTTAATGGGTAACGAACATACTTTTTATATAATTGACGAACTACTGCACCATAATACGATGATTATTCATTTTTCATATACCATATATCAAGGTGGAAATTATGATAGCCTCACTATTTATATATGTAATATATTATATTTATTATGTATTTATTATTATTTATTCCTTTTAATAAACATTACATTTTACATTCAATTTTATTAAATATGATAATTTCGTATGAAGAAGTACGGACTACCTCCCCCTCAAGGTGATGTGATTCATTCACACACTACATGTAATTGATTAAGGATGGGTTTAGTGATCTTGTATGATTTATATGATATAATAATGATACTTTAATAATATATATATATATACATAGATAATTATATGTCATTTTCTTGATTTCTTTTAATACGACAATAAAAAACAGAAACAACATTCAAGCGTACATTCGGCTTACCATCTCAATGAATGATGTATTCCATTTAAAACATATATATTATATGAATTAATCTGAAACACATATAAATTATTATAATTGTATTTATATAATGTTTTATATTTTGGAAATCATTATATATGTATAATGATCAATGATATAAAAAATTAAGACACATGAAAAGAACAATGTGAATATTACCTGAAGTGAAATTGTAACATAGGATTCATAAAAATTGGGTAATATAAGGTTTTAATGATACTATATTTTGTATTATATATGAAAATATTATTCTTCAAAATATGTATAACAAAATAAATTTTTTTTATACTGGATGATTGTAGGATTTCAAAGAGAGTCAAGACACAAGGTAATGGGATTTCATCTCACTTTTTTTTCTATGATATACGTGCTTTATTCAACACCCATTAATTTTGTGTGGTGTGTATAGTACCCATGAATGTATTAAATAATTATTATAATTAAATTTATGTGTATTTACAAATCCATTCTATGATCTTTATTTCATGAGTTCAAGTTTCAAAAGTTGGAAAATCGTTAAAATTATTTTCTCTCAACATTCCTTCTTTGAGACTCATGTTGGTTACATAGCTCAATTATTTTTCAAGGTGTATAGACTTAAATTTTACATTTAATATATTGAAAATAAATATTTTCAAGATATTTTAATCTTCCATTAATTTCATTTTCTTAAATGGAGAGTATGATCACATGTTATAATGTTATAAGAGTTTATTGAAACAATCTCATAAATTTTCAAGATTGAATATGTTTATGATTTATTTGATGGAATCATATAATCCATATCTCAAGAACACCTATGTGTTTAATTAACCTATATTTATTAATGATATATCCATGTATTAGAACCATTTCCCCATTATTTGGTAATTAAGATAATTTAGAAAAAAATGAAAAAATTTGACCATATTTCTCTCTTCGGTCGGAAATATATTTTATTTCAAAAACCATATTTTCATAAATGTTTTAAAAATGATTTCTAATAATACATGAGAAATTTTTTTAAAAAAATTATTTTTAATTTTTTTGTTAATTTAAGGTTTATTTTAAATTATTTCAATGCAACGTTAAATGAAAAATGTTATCAAGAAAGTTTTATGTTTAAAAGAAAATTAAATAAATTTCCAGCATTATTTTTTATGTTTTTAATGAAAAAGGATTCCAAAAAGAATTCAAATGATTATTTATAATTTTTCACATTAATTTTCAATGAAAATTATTTAAAATGGTTTTATATTTCAATATGGAATACTTTTCAAGGAAGAAATTATATTTTTCTAAATAAATTCATTCAAAAGTCATTTAAAAATTATTTTATATATATGATGACTTTTGTTGATGTTAATCATGACTTTATTGGAAATAATTTAAAGGTGACATTAATACTATTTCTATGAATGATTTATCCTTTTGATTCCAGGATTATTAGGAAATCCGTTTATATTCTACAAATTATATGCTTTTGATACCAACATCATTTCGTGGGTTATTCTTTATTGAAGTGATTTACAAACCTATATATTTTTATAGTTTATTTTTTAATGAATTTTTTTTATACACATTTAATTTCATGGGTTTTGATTTGATGTTTATAAAATTTATTCCAATTTATGGGTATTTTTATGATGACGGTTATATTTTGTGCGACATATATGAATGATGTTATTATGTGATGTGTGGGACCTATATCTCCCTTCAATGATTTGGGTAACAATGTATGAATCGTGAATATAAATATTATAAGTGAACCAGATTACATGATCAAAATATTATGCATGGACCTGGTTTAATGACAACAAGTTTATATGTGAACCTGATTACATATTCACAATTTTATGAGTGAATCATATTATATGTTCACAATGTAATTAATGGACCTTGTTTCATGTCTATATGATTATGCACGAAATTTATTACATGTTCCCAGTTTTATGCATGAACCTATTTATATGTTCATAGTGTACTCATGGACTTGGTTTTATGTCTGAAATAATATGCATTAATATATTTAGAGTTTCACAATGATATGCATGGACAAAGTTTCATTACCATAAGTTGTTACTAGTGCCTGATTGAATGTCTTTACCTTAATGAGTGAAAATGTTTCAAATTAGAAATAGCCACAATGTTATTAATAAATGTACATACCGAAAATCCATGTCTTATTCATATGTTAGGTTTTTCATGACTTATATTATTAATTATCCTATGATCCATGTCCTTTGAACCACCAATATTTATTATGATCTTTAGTATGATGGTTTGGACCATAAAATGTTATTCTCAATTTCAATTCTGTTTTTTAATGTTATGCTTAAAATTTTCCTTTATTTACCCCTCTTAAACATCTAATCTCAACATTTATTGTGTATCCTTTTGCCAGGTTAGGAAGAAATTTCTTAGGTAGAAGTACTAAATATGGATATCTTTATGGGATTTATGGAAAATATTTCAACAAGATAAAAGATTTTTTTTCGATGATTACAATAACATTAAATTAATATAGTTTTCAAGCATATAATTTTGTAACGTAATAAATATCCCTATAAAATGATGTAATATCCATGAATAATATTCATGAGTCTCTATAGTTGGTATTGAAGAAATGGTTTCATCAATATATGGAAACAATGATATGAAATGATTAGTGAGATAACTAGGTATATTTCTAAAGAAGTATATAGGTATGTATCTAATGATATGTATAAGGATGAATTAATTTTTAGGAAAAATATCAGTTAATTTTGGTAAAGGATATAGTGATTTATTTTAAGATTAATTTTGAATGAATGAGGTACTTATGTTTTTGAATTCAATGATAATGTTATTTGAAGCATGAAATATAAATGTATTTTCAGTATAAGTTTTCCTTAATTATTGAAAAGGATATGTATAATTTGGATGACGATATAGAAAAGTGTTATTCTGATTATGTTAAGGTAACTTTAAATGTGATCAAGATGTTGAGAATGTTTTTATTTCCTCGGATAAATACATTATTGGTTTGGGTAATTGGAATTGGATAACACTTATTAGCATGGATCTGATTATTGATTAGTTGAAAAACCGGTTTATGTCATCATGGATGATGTTTACAACATCCTGTATTTATGAATTATATCTAGTAACCTTTGGAATATGGAAGAATCCAGGTTTTTCAAAAGGATTTTTGGTAATTAATGTTCTTATAATGTTTCAAGGGAATATACGTTGAGGATATTCACAAGTTTGGAATGTTACAACCATGTGATACGTATAGAATTTTTGGGGAACAATGTTATGATGATTTCTTTAAATTCAATTTAATTATTTGAATTTTAATCTTTTGAAATGGTTATAAGGTCAAAAGTTTATGAAATGATTATGTCAATCCTAATATGAAGTTAGAAATATTATAGTGTTAACACTATTTATTATGATTTATAAATATTGGATTTCCTATCCAAACAACTTTGGGTTGATGTTAACAGATGAAAAATGGAATGCCATATCAGGGATCACATGATTAATAAGTACTTCAGGAAGGAAAATGTAACCATCCTTTTAAAGGAAATTAGTGATGTGGGACAAGAATTTACAGAGTTGTATTATCATGAAATCATATACATATATATGTTCATGAAAATTATTCAATCTTTGTAAAAGGGTCATGAAACCAAAAATAGTGTCCTCTCAATGAATTAGATGGCCCCTTAGGTCATAAAACAATTATGGATTTGTGATAGTTAACTTTCTCCTTACATTGTTCACTATCGTTCTCCATCAGATCCTAATGGTAAAATTTCTCTTCAATGTCAATGTTTTCAATTCCCATTTATGTTCTTCAATGTTGGAATCTCTTGATGAGTTACTTTGGTTAAATTTTACAGATCCAACTTTCAATTTTTATGGGATGTTTTATTATATATTTTTTATCATGTGGGTTTCTATGATTGAAAATTTCATGTTTTAATCCATTGAAAATCCATATGAATTTTTAGGTAGAAATTCTTTTCAAATAGGGTAGAATGTAACAACTAGATATTTTGGAAATAAACATTTTCAAATAAATTTAATCTCTCTAGTATTTGTCATTTCATGACACAATGAAAATAGTTTATTTCATATTAAATAACTATATTTGTCCTCTGTTATACAGACACTATGTTAATTTTTCAATAAATGGAACATAATTTTTATCTTTCCCTACAAGGAACTCCACGTTTTACGTATATTACTCGCAAAACTGACTTTCCACGATGACTTGCGTAACATGCAAGATCGAGTGTTACAGAAAAAACATTCATTATTAAAGTATTATGTTTTAATATGATATAACATGGGTATTGAATTTAAGAATATTGGATTAAGTAAAATATGAAGATTTATAGTTTAATTCATTGATTACATATTAATTATAAATGAATATAGAAAACAAAAAATTTAAAGGAAATATTTTTATAAATGTCAATTTTTATGTGAAAAAAAAATTATATTAATAAGTTTAATTAATTACCATTTGTTTATGATATTAATTTTTTTATTTTATAAATTTAATAAAAAAAAATTATAATGATTAAATATATTTTATAGATATACGATAACATGAAACTCAAGTTTATGCATAAAATCTAATATTATTATAACGGAAATTTGAATACCTATTAATGGGGAACCCTATTTAAATCAAATTTTTAGAACATTTATATATTTAATATGTAAAAATAATCATAGTATTATAAATATAAACATTAACATAATTTTTGGATATATTTTTGGTATTTTTTTATAAGGTTTCATTTTTAATGAATAGGTAAAAATACTATATATAAATTCAAAATGGTTTCTCCATCAAATTATTTTATAAAGATAAATTACATTTTATTTTTTATAATTTTTTGTTAGATAATTATCTTATAAATTAATACAATTTAGTTAATTTTTATCAATTTAACACTTGATTTGGGTATAAAAACATAGTGATCTTTGGGGCATTTTTTCTCTTAAAACCTGTAATGTCGTCTCATTAGCGGTATTATTCTTTTAAAATAATTTCTTCTGCTTATGTGATTAGAATTTAGAAAAATGTATTCCATGTTTTGATGGAGAATAATATATATTTTCTAAAAAATACAACTTATTTTTTGGCCAAAAGTATTAGTGAATGTGACTAAATTAATTACAATGATTAAAAGAAAATATAGGTTATCAATGAACTAAACCTTAAATTTAAGACCCAAAAATACCTTGAAAATTGTCCAAAATAAATATTATGTACATGATTAAGAAATGAGCCTTAAATTATTGAGTTTTTTTTATTTTTATTAATTTTTAAAGGAAAATAATGGCTTCATCTTACTTTTTTTCAAAAATTGCAAGTGTATCATTTCCCTTTCCTATATAAGGCCTCCACCTCTCCCCCTTTTTTTCACCTCTAAAACCACGTATGTTCATCCAATATCTTCCCAATAGACATACCAAAATACATCCCTACCTCATTGAATCCCACCATTAGGTATAATGAAATCAAATGAATCCTTTTTCCACAATCCAAAATTTGTTACCCGATAAAGAGGTAACACCTTCTCTCAAGCACCGTTCATTTATTTACTTTCTCTACACACTCCAATATATTTATTAAATTATTTTATAACAACACCAGTACGATTAATATTCTATTATGTTTCTATGATAATGGTTTCACATATAGATAAACAGACATCCATTTAATGGGAAATGAACATGTTGTTTATTTGTACGATGAACTACCACCTCAATAAATGATGATTGTTCATTTTTTCCTTTACCGAATCTCATGGAGAAAATTATGATGGAAAAAATATTTATATATTTCAGATATTATATTGAATTTTTATTTAATCTTACTTATTCTTTTTAAAAAAACATTCATTTTTTACTTTCTATTTGTTATAAATACGCAAATTTTGATTGAGGAAGTGTGGTCTTATACCCCCTCAAAGCAATGTGATTCATTAACACACTACATGGAATAAAATAAAGATGGGTTCAGTGAAATTATATGATATATATGATTTAATAATTATACTAGATAAATGTTACATATATATATTTATATTCCTATAGGTCATTCTTTGTTCTATCATTCAATAGAATAATTAAAATGGAATGAATGGTCATGCGTACGTATGGCTTAACGTCTAAATGATTTATGACGTCCATTTTATACTTATATATTATATATATTATTACAATATAAATATTATATATATAAATGATATTTATATCATGGTTTTTAATTTTCTAAATCATTATATACGGATAAGGATCAATGATATAACAAATTAAGACACATGTGAAGAACTAATAGAATATTAACCGAAGTGAATCCTTAACATATTATTGTTAAGAATATGGTAATATAAAGTCCCAATAAGAATATATATGGTATTAGATATAATAAAATGATTCTATAATATATTTATAATAAACGTAAATTTATTTAACAGGAATCGTGTATGAGTACAAAGAGAGTCAAGACACATGGTAAGGGGATTTCATTTCACTTTTTATTTTTTTGAGATACATGCTTTATTCACCACCCATTACATTTGGGTAAAACTTATACTTACAAAAGATATATTATATTATTATTATAATTAAATTTATGGGTATTTATATATTAAAACTATTCACTTTATTTAATGGGGTTTATGATTCAAAAGTCACCAAATCTGTAATATAGTTTTGTCTCAATTTTGCTTCTTTGGGAATCATGTTTTTTATGCTCCTAAATTATATATCCAGGTGAATATACTTCCATTTTACATGAAATATCATGAATATAATTAATTTTATGATGTTTTAATACTCATTTAACATCCTTTTCTTACAAGGAGGGTATGATCCCATGTTACCAATTGATAAAAGCTTATTGAAACAATCTCATCACATTCTAAGATTGTTTATGTTAATGATTTAAGTGAAGAAATATTATGATTAATTTCTCAAAAACACTCTTGATTTTCCTTATCCTATATTTATTCAATATAGATTTATGTATTAGTACCATTTTTTCACTATTTGGTACTTAATATAAATAAGGAAATGTCTTTAAGAAAATTTTACTATATTTATATCTTGGATCAAAAATATCTTTTATTTTAAAAAAATTTAAAAATTGTTTTCAAACTATTATTGAACAAAATTTTCAATTAAAATTTCTTTTATACATGATATTTTGTTTAAAAATATCTCTTCAAAATATTTAAAATATTATTTCAAAGAGTTTTTTTCAAGAATGTTTAATGTTCATGATATTTTTTAAACATCTTCAAGTATTATTTATAAATTTTCAAAGAAAAAATGATTCAAAAAATATTTCAAAGATTTTTTTTGTTTTCAATTTTACTATCATGTATGTTTTTTTCAAAAGGTTTTATTTTATAAAACTTTATACTTTTCATAGCGGAAAAGATATTTTCTTTAAAAAATGTTTTCGAATATATTTCAAATTTATTTTCCATCTTAGATGAAATATGTTGATTTTAGTAATGACATTATTAGAAATGATCTAAATGTACCACTAATTTTATTTCTGGGAATGGCTTATGATTTTATTTCATGATTTTTATAAAACTTGTTTCTTATCAAAGAGTTATATTCTTTTTAAAACTGGTTCTTTTCATAGGTTATGCATTCATTAAGGGATAATAAATCCTATTTTTTCATAGTTTATGATTTGATGAAATTTTAATGATATCCATTTCTTTTCGTGGATATGAATTGATGTTTATAAAACCAACGTTGTAATATGGTTCATGCTATGATGAATGTTTTAATTTTTGGTACATATATGAATGATTTCATTATGAGATGGTTGGGACCTATATCTCACTCAAATGATTTGGGTAATGATGGATGAATCATGAGTATAAATGTTATGTGTGAACATGATAGCAAGTTCACAATGTTATGAATAGACCTTATTGCATGTCAATAACTTTATCCGTGTTCCTGATTAAATTTTACAATGTTATGAGTGAACCATATTAGACAATGAAAATTTTATCCATGGAACTAGTTTCATGTCCATAAGTTTATTAGTGAACATATTTATATGTTCAAAATGTTATGAATGATGTTGATTGCATGTTCAAAATGTTATTCATGGTCTTGGGTTTATTTCAATAAGGTTATTTTAATACATGTTTACACATTCACAATGATATACATGGACTAGTTTTCAGGTCCATAAATTGATTTGGGGGATTGATTTCTAGCCCTCAACATAGTGACGGAACCTATTTCTACTAATACATGTTCACAATGTTATTTAAAAATGTGCATTCCACAAATTAAATGCCTTATTCATATTTTATGATTTCATAAATTGTAGTATTAATTCTCTTATAATCAATGTATTATGAACTACTATTCTTTATTATGAACTCTAATATGCAGGGTATGATATTAAAATATTATGATCACGTTCCATACCTTATTATAAATGTTATACTTACATGCTTCCTTTATTTACCCCTAATGAGCTTCTTAGATCACCCTTTTCTTATGGTTACCTCAACTTCATAATGAAGAAATGATTTTTTTAGATTTACTAAATGTGGATATATTTTTTAGTGTTTTTTAAGATCATTAACCCAGATTGAAAATTTGGTTTCTATGTTTCTAAAGACACTAAACTATTACAGTCTTTATTCAAGTATTTTTCTAATGTACAAAATATTTGTCTAAAATTATGTAATATCCATGTAATCTAATCCTTAATTGATATAATAATTAACTATGAAAATAAAACAAAAATGAACTACTCACTGTTACTAGGACAAAAAACCAATCCCAAAAACAGAGAATACAATATGAAGTTATAAAATAAAAAATGGTCACCCAAATATATAAGTTTTCTCAAATTCTTATTAACTCGACATCATAATACATAATCCATGGAAAAAAATTAATAACAGATAATGATAAGTAAAAAAATATTCATAACCATACCAGAAACAACATATTAAATATCTATACGTAATTGATAAGGGCATCATGATATTATACTCTTCCTTCGATTCCACAAAATCTAATAATAAAAAATGGGTTTTAAGATTATTTCAAGAAACATTACCATTAATTTTGTTTTAATCAATTCCAATTTCAAGATAATGATGTTATTCTACCCATCACCTCTTTATAAACATGAATTATTTCTACAAAATTTTATAGATCAAATTCTTGTGGTCAGATAAGACTGTGAACCTCCCCAAACAAGATAATTCTACCAATACTTAAGAATTAGAATCACTACATAATGCTATAAATCATGAGTGGGTAATTATTCTCATAGGTTCAAAGTTGAAGATATGTATAAGAGACAACATGTTCACCATTAAACATCACACACATAAAACCAATGCATGAAGCATAAAAAAAACCAGATACTCCATTATAGGAACTAGTAAGATCAAAATACTTTAAGATGTTAGAAGTTGTTTCATCTCATCAAAAAAATTCTGACACATTCTCGTCCCATGTTAGTTTCACCGCATTCCTAGTATTGTTATTCAATGGTGATCCCAACTTTACTAAATCCTTAAAAAACTGTTGACAGTAAGTAGCATGACCAAAGAGCGCTGAATCACTATTACATTTTCTGGTTCATCACATGGAAAAATAAAAATTACCATAATAAGATCAATTAAATATCCATTCTATAAAGACATGTTCCCTAATAACATTATGAATTGAATCCAGAATTTTTATTCAAAATGTTTCTATATAAATGGTGACTCCTCGATATATTCAAAACCATATACAGAAGGAGTATGTGTTTGCACAAGGATCTCATGTAATATAAAATATAATCCATGAAAACAAAAAAAAGGATTCTAGATACTAATTTAAAATCACATTCTAGAAATAAATAATAACTATTATAGGTTTAGTCTAACAAAAAGACATCACAATATATTCATATTGGATATAATGGCTCCTGAAATCCATCTTTGGTATATCACACTCTCAAAATCTGAGCTGCTAAAAAATTGACCGAAGATTTATATTTGGTGACCACATTTTTACCTTTATCTAAACAAAAATATTCATCCACATGAGGAAAGGATAAGTTTTTATGACTGTTACTTAGTTCAACATATGATATTCCACAAATAATTGGATTGAACCATCTTCCTTCATGGAAAACTTCACCATGGCTTTACAAAGTGAAACACTTGGGAACACGAAACCCAATAACACTAGATCATCTATCTCAATCTTCAAATTTTTGGACTCTTCTATATCAATATGAAAATGATATATATAAATCATATGTTTACTTGGAAGTAGGTCAAGAACCAACATAACCTATCTATCTAGAGGAAGCCTAGATAAATCTGTTGGGAATATGTTAGGATGGTTCTAGAACAAAACATTATATGAAAAAAATGAAATAAAAATAATTGAGAACAAGAAAATAAAAGTAAACTACTGACTAATATGATCGAGGATGGAATGTCATTCATGAAAATACCTCGGATCCCATTGTCCATAAGACACCATTGAGATCCCATTAGTGAAAAAAATGATACAAACTAATGATAACAATAAACCATAGCATGATCTGAAACAAAAAATTATTATTGATGATAATAGAAAATAAATCTAGATTTGGAAAAATAAATACCTATTATAACTCTCTATAATCCATTGATTACAAAAAAGGACACTAAAATCCCTTCACATTCCTATTCCAAAGGAGTGTAAGAAAACCCATAAGGAATTTCATGATCTATATATTAAGGATAAAAACATCAATAAAACATATAGATAAAATGAGTGGGAGGAATAGATATATAATAATGAAACCATTACTGAAGATACAGTAATGATTGTACCACTAACTATCATTGGAATGAAATATACCTCCACTAGAAACGCATTTACTGAATAAAGATGCTTCACTCTAAAGGCATGTGTCTTTGTCCTTGTAGTCATTAAATCATCCGACTACATCATAGTATAATTTCAATTTTACAATCCCTGATTATAATTAGGTTTATACACAGAATATAAAAATGCAGTAGATGACCATAACATCCACAAGTATTTCACATACATGCAGGATAAGGATATGAATAAGGTGTTTGTCCAAACTTTCCACATATATATAATGTCAGAGGCACATTTATAGATAAAAATAGTAGTGATGAAGAGTCCTACTAATGACAACATCCTCCACCACTCATTCGATGATCATTCTACTATATCTATTTTTCTTGAATTTCAATTATGATTATACTAAGTGAAAAAGAATTTTAGTAATTTGTAAAATTTTATTCCATATTTATTTCTTCCATCATTGAACTGTCCATTGGTATTCATAGGTACAAATATTTAGCATAAATACCTATGATGTAATATATTTATTCAAACCTATTGGTTGATCTAAGGTTTCATCTATTCATTCTTCACAAATTCTAATGAAAAAAGAACCTTCTCAGGATACCAATTGGTGTATCCTAACACCGAATGATCTCCCTATTTTAAATAGAGGAGATCAATAAACTTTTCCCTAAACTGTGACTCTAGAAAAAAAATTGGAAGAAAAGAGTGTAACGTCCTGACCCAACATACAATTTTACCTGGTAGTCAGACCGGTGGACACATGGACTCAAGTGCATCTCCCCAAATGCCAGAGGCTGCCGACTAGTAGCGATGGCCTAGGTGAGTCTGTGGGGAGACAATGCCCTCATTACCAAAGCATCACACTGGAATTACAAAATACAATAGATGAATAAGTTAACCAGTATACAACACATAGACAGCAGAAATAGATAACAAATAGAAGGATCGGACATCCATACAATGGTGCAATTATTACAAGAGTCTAGAAAACATCCAAGATGGTTCATGCCAATATAGTACATTACACATAAAAAAAACATCAAAAGAAAACATTATGTATCCCATGTCGTATCACAAGCCTCAGCTTGGTCTCGTGCGCTCCCACTCCAAGCAGCAAGTTAAGTACTTGTACAAGGGCCATTTCCCATCTCATTACCTACAACTATATAATTTCATGGGTCAAAAAACAAGACACAAATAGGGTGTGAAATTTAATCCCAGTAAACAACCACCAAATATTCGTGCTAATCTGTTATTGAATATATAACATGAAATGTAATATGTTAAGCAGTACACAAGGAAAACTAGAAAGACCGAGACAATCGTGTGCTTTGTCTTGGTGTCACTTCAATTATCCCAGTGAACAACCACCAAATATCCGTGCTAATCTGTCATTGAATATATAACATGAAATGTAATATGTTAAGCAGTAAACAAGGAAAACTAGAAAGACCACGACAATCATGTTCTTTGTCTTGGTGTCACTTCAAGTATCCATTCCATTTACTAATATTTTCATTCAAGTGTCCAACCATTACGTGACCCCATTCCTAGAATACTCAATTCAAAAACCATGCATCGTTAAGGGAGAAAATCCACCAACAACCTACAAGCCCGTTCTAGGGAACCACCTAGGTACCCAGCCTCACTCTAGGTGTAGTATAGTCTGTCATCTGAACCCGCCCCCGAGATCCTATAAATAAGATTCAGGTATTACCCATGACATATCATGCCATGTTGAGTCTTTCCATGGCATCTCACGTGGGATCCTTGATTCACAGGGCACTTCAGTAACAAGTCTCGTATGAGTCCGTCCATAGCAACTCACATTGGATCCATGGTTCACCCATGACATGGTTTCACTTTTAGGACAACTCAAAAGAATTTAACTCACATGGGCTAGAAATTCATGATTTATCATACAAGGTTCAAGAGAAAAAAATCAATCCCATATCCAAAACCATTTCAATTGAAATTTCATTTTATTGAAATTCTATTCATATTATATTTTCATTTTTGACAACCCACAAGGGAAAGGAAAAACATTCCTCAAAGGCATCCTGGGTCAAAATACATAAAAGAGTCCTTCAAGGAAATGCACCCAAGGGGTGGTTCTTGTCCAAGGTATACAACCTAACTCATGCACATACCATCCTATTTAGATTACCTACAACATGCTAGGTAGTAACATAGTTAAATTTCAGGTTTAGGCGACACCCCAAAAGTGGGCGTGAGGAACTCCGACATATATAAATAGATTGACAATCCGCAAAAAGCACAAGACCACCAACCTCAGGATCGTACTAGATAGCTCATCATGTATTAGGTTCTGATTCGTACAAAGGAGAACCTTCATGATCCTATCAATGATACGAATCAGATGCTCCTATCAACGAGCGGCGATTGAAACAAATATCGCACGATACGAATCAGATGCTCCTCAAAGGATGCATATACATTTAGCTCAACCTAATCAGGCTGGAAGGTATGAGATTGGTCTGAATAGTATCATCGTAACTGAGAAACATGGAATATGTCATTCATTTCTCAGTACCTCTGAGATAACTACAACCAATAGGCTATAGGCCCAAACCTTTCTAGAATCTCAAAAGGCCCAATAAATCATGGTGATAGCTTACCCTGTCTTATGATCCGCCTGTGTCCCAGCCTTGGTGAAACATGCAAGAAAACCCGATACCCGACCTCAATCTCTATTGGTCATCTGCGGCGATCCGCATATGACTTCTGACGAGACTGTGCAGTAGCCATCCACCTCTGTATCAATGGGACCTGCTCAGAAGTCTCCTGAACAAGACACGGTCCCAGTAAAGCTGCCTCACCTACCTCTAACCAGCACAGGGGTGATCGGCATGGCCTACCATATAGAGCCTAGTATGGTGTCATTTGTATAGTATCCTGATAACTGTTGTTATAGGAAAACTCAACTAGGGGAATGTGCCTCACCCATGAGCCCCCAAAATCCAGGACACATGCTCGCAACAAATCCTTAAAAATGTGTATCATACGCTCAGACTAGCCATCAGTCTGAGGGTGGTATGATGTGCTCAGAAGCACCTGTGTACACAGCTCCTTCTAAAAACTCTTCCAGAAATGTGTTATAAAATGAGAATCCCTATACAAAACAACAGTGCGAGGGACCCTGTGGAGCCGTACTATCTCCCGGATATACAAACTTCCCACCTCATCCACACTAATGATCTCCTTGATCGGCAAGAAATGAGAAACCTTCATGAGCCTATCAACCACAACCCACACAAAATCGTTACCTCAAGGTGAACTCGGAATCCCAATCCAGAAATCCATCTCAACATCATCCCATTTCCACTCCGGGTTAGGTAATTGTTGTAAGAGACCAGCTGGCCACTGGTGTTCTGCCTTCACCTGCTGACTGGTGGAACATCTCGTGATGAAATTATCCACGTCCCTCTTCATACCAGGCCACCATTTCTATCAGCACAAGTCACGATACATCTTTGTGACTCCGGGATGAACTACCCAACCTGAAGCATCAAACTCCTGCATCAGCTCCCCTCTAATAACCACATGAACTCATAAACATCCATGGATACAAATAACTTAATCCTCGTCTATAGTCCAACCAGGTGGAGGTTCCTCACCTGACACACCTTTGCGTAGAACTAGGCCTTCCGTATATGATAGTTGTCTCATCCTTACTCTGTCCTGGAGTGTAGAAGTCACAGCTAAGGATGACAGAAAAGACTGCTCATGGCTATTCTGCACATCTTGATGCATCTCAAAGAACATTGACATATAATTCCATTTGTTTCTATCATATTTCACTACATGTATCTGAGTCCTCTTGCTCAATGAATCATCCACAACACTGCCCTTACCAAGTTTATAAGTAAACTCGAAATCAAAGGACTGTAGGTACTCCACCCACTGTCGCTGCCTAAGATTTAGATCACACTGAGTAAAGATATTTTTTAGGCTATTCTGGTCTGTGTACACCACAAAACTCTCTCCCAATATATAATGTCTCCAATAGCGCATCACATGTACAACTGCTGCAAGCTTGAGATCTTGTGTTGGATAATAACTATCGTGTGGCCTCAGCTACCGAGATATGTACACCACGACTCTGTCTCCCGGCATAAACACTACACCCAGCCCAATACCTGATGCATCACAATAGACTGTGTAACTCTTTCCCTGTTCTAGCAGTATCAGGACTGGTGCTGATGTCAACCTTTCTTTCACCTCCTAAAAGGATGCTTCACAAGAATCTGTCCATACAAATTTCACGCCCTTCTTAGTCAGGCCTGTCAACAGTGCTGCTAATCATGAGAAATATTGTATGAAACGACGATAATAACTAGAAAGCCCCAAGAAACTATGTATGTAAAAGACATTCTTGGGTTGTTCCCAAGAGAAAACAGCTCTAACCTTCAACGGGTCTACAGACACCCCTGTCTTAGAGATAACATGGCCCATGATGTGAATCCGATCTATCCAAAAGTGGTACATAGTAATCATTGCATATAGATGATGATTTCTTAGTGCATTCAAGACGATATCAAGAATATTGGCATGGTCGTTTCGATTTCAAGAATACTCCAAAATATCATCCATGAAAACCATGATGAATGAGTCCAGGTAAGGATGGATCATGAGATTCAACAAAGCCATGAAAACCGCTGGCGCGTTCATGAGACCGAATGACATAACCAAATACTCATACAAACCATACCTACTACGAAAAGTTGGACGAGGTATGACTACAGGTTGAACATGCACCTGTTGATACCCTGACCTCAAATCAATTTTCGAGAAAACCCTAGCTCCTTGAAGCTGGTCAAAGTGGTCATCTATCCGTGGTAAGGGATATCTGTTTTTAACCGTCAGTTGGTTCAGCTTCTGATAGTACTCACATTTCCTAAGAGTTATGTATGCCTTTTTCACAAAATGGACAGACCAACCCCACATAGAAGTACATGGTCGAACAAACCCCTTTGCCTTTAATTCCTAGAGCAGTTTCTTGAGCTCTTACAACTCCGTCGTAGCCATTCTGTAAGTAGGAATGGATATTGGTAGTGCTCCTGACACTAGCTCAATGGATAATTCCACCTCTCACTCAGGTGTTAAACATAAAAAGTCGTTAGGAAAAACATCCTTGAAGCGCTCAACTACCAGAGGAAGGTCCGTCTGAATCACACCCTGATCATCCAGAAACAAACTAGCGATCTCTTCTATCATCATGCATGGTCCATGATGCTCTGTACCATCCCGGATTACCTGGAGATCCCACTCACCATTATGAGTAAACACTACACCCTCTGGTGAATGGAAAATCACCCTCTGGTGATAACTATCAACGTAGGCTCGGTAAGCTACTCGGTAGTACATACCGAGAATGACATCAAAAACTGTTATCTCGAGAACATAAATATCCCAAATGAAGTGACACCCTCCAACCTCAAGGTGTCACCCTCTGAACTTACGTACAACCTTTTCCCTAACTCCTAGTTGTGTGTCTAGGGTCAAGACGCCATAAGAAAAAAAACACAACATTCCTAAGGCTATTCACTATAGCCATAGATATAAAACTATGTGATGCACCTGTATCAAAGTGGGCAGATGAAATAACAGATTCTACTAAGATTGTACCTCTCACCATAGATGGTCCCACTCCCTCATCATCAGAAGTAGGTTGCACTGCAAACACCTGTCCTGATCCACGACCCTGTGATACAACGTCACTACTTGGAGTTTGCCCACTATGATGTCTCGGTGTACCCTATGCCTGGCTACGCCTACCACGACCACTACCACATCCCGATCGGCCAGTTGTACCCCAACTCTATGTCTGATGAAAATCTACCAACCCTTCTTCTGTATATGGAGTCATTACGGACCCTCTATCGTTGGCTGTTGAGGGAAATGTTCTGTAAAAGTGATGAAGATGGCCCACCTTTCCACATGATCGGCACTCGACTGGGTCCCTCGGACACTACGGCTTCATGTTTCCTAGATTACCGCACTGGTAGCACCACAGGTTGCTAACTGAAGAAAGATTCTGTCTGCTAGAATCAATGTTTGGAAGCTCCAGATGACGCTTCCTACTAACAATCACTGTAGTACCTAATCTCGATGCCGAACCGCTCTGGCTCACACCTCCAGCCTCTCTCAAGTTATGTTCTATTATTAGCGCCTAGTTCACAAATCCATATATGGTAGTCAAAATGAAGATATTTACATGAGAATGGATGTCATATCTCAGACCATCCTCATAATTCCTGACCCTTGATAGCTCATCGCCCATTAGGATAGGTGCGAAGTGTTGATGCTCAGTAAAACAGGCTGATCATTCCATCACTGATAACACATCCTGTTCCAGATTCAAGAAACCTCGGGCTTGATCGACCCACAAAGTTTCAGGATAAAAGAAATCATAGATGTCCATATGAAACTCTATCCAAGCCATATCCTTATGATGATCCAACTGGGTGATCACGTCTCACCACCTCTTGGAGGAATCACGCTGCATGTACGCAGCGAGGTTGACCCTCCTTTCCAGAGGCATTTTCAAATGCTCAATGATAGCTAGTATCGCCTCTAACCAGGACATTGTAGCATGTGGCCTTCCATCCCCTGAAAACGTAGGCAGATGCTACTACTGAAACTCAAGTGTCACCTCTATCATAGTCAGGTCAGGTCACGATGCTCCCTGAACGGTCTACGTAAAATGCAACAAGCTCTCATGGAACTGTGCCTTAGCACCTATGTCCGGCAGAACCGCTGGTGCCACCGCTGGCGCAACTGGAGTTTCCTCTAGTAGCCCATGGCCTACCATCTCCATAACATGGTCGTCACCGCTCTCCCGACGTATGAATGGAGATAGTCATGGAGGCATGACTCTTCAATGCCAAACGCACACCTCAATTCACAATTTTTAATGAGGTTCAAAACACATGAACAGAAGAACTAGGATAGGACAGGTTCAGAGCTTCCTAAAAACCACCTCAACCCACACCCTACTTCTAGAGCTAGGACTGCATAAGGAACAGCCACCAAAAAACACTAGAGTCACTATCTCTTTCCCACTCAAAAGTCGGGTCTAGGTCAGGCTCTATTTTCAACATTCATTATTTTAACATACCTTTTGTTCTAAAGCATTACCCAATGGTCCACGAAGTTCTGATCCCTGAGGGCCCATAAAACCTCATGAACCAAAATTTGATGCCCATATATCCATGCAATTCCATTTCATTTAGCATTTACATCCCATTGGTGCATCATTTCCCAATCCATAAGGGCCCGTACTCCTTAAGAATTGAAATATGAAGTAACTCTTCATTCATTGCACAAAATCTATCCCAACAGTAGGCACACCTATCAATAAACTATCAAAACATCATGCAATAGATATCCCACCACCTGTCATAACATAATTCAACATCTAATGCATCCTAGATAGCATGGCATAATACATGATATGTGATTCCTATCAAGGTTCTTATATGATGCATGAGATGGAAAACTCTCATCTCACCGAGTTTCAACAAAATAGAACCCACAATAATATCAATAGTATCAGCGAAAACCATGTGCACCACCCAATGGGGAAATCATAACAACTATTATAATCAAAATCATAAACACAATTCCATATGAGGAAACTTGGATTTTCCCTATATGCGGGTTTGCAACTCTCAGGCACAATTTATTACCAAATTCCCTTCCCTTCCTACTCCAATCTATCATCACCAAACTGTAAGTCAAATCAGAAAAGGAAATTCCTCTGATACCACTTTATAACGTCCCGACCCGACTTACCCTTCAACTCGATAGCCGGACCGGTCACCACATGTCCTCAAGCGCATCTCCCCAAATACCAGAGGTTGCCGACTAGCAGCGAGGGCCTAGGTGAGTATATGGGGAGACTATGCCCTCATTACCAAAGGATCACAGTGGAATTAAAACATACAATAGTGGAAGAAGGTAACCAGAAGACAACATATAGATAGCATAAATAGATAACAAATAGAAGGCTCTGACATCCATACAATTGTGCAATTGGTACAAGAGACTAGAAAACAGCAAAGATGGTACAAGTCAGTACAGTATAGTACATGTAAAGAAAACATCAAAAGAAAACAAAAATTATCCCATTTCGCATCCCAAGCCTCAGCTTGGTCCTATGAGCTCCCAGTCAGAGCAGCATGTCAAGTACCAGTACAAGGTCCTTTTTCCTTCTCATTACCTGCAACCATATAATCTACATGGATCCAAAAACATGACCCAAACAAGGTGTGATATTGAATCCCAGTAGGCAACCTCCAATGATTCGTGCTAATCTGTCAGTGAATATATAACAGGCAGTGTAATATTCAAATTAGTAAACAAGGAAAACTAGCATGACCGACCCAAGATTGTTCATTCTCTTAGCATTGCTTAAAGTATCCATTAAATTCACTAATCATTTCATTAAAGTTTTCAACCATTACATGAACCCGTTACTAGAATACTTAATTTGGAATCCAGTCCTCGTTCAGGGAGAAAATCCACCAACACCGTACAAGCCCATTCTGAGGAACCTCCTAGGTACCCAACCTCGCTCTAGGTGCGGTATAGTCCACCATCTGAGCTCGTCCCCAAGATCCTATAAATATGATCCAGGTATCACCCATGACATATCATGCCCTGTTGAGTGCATCCTTTTCATCTCACGTGGGATCTGTGATTCACTCGGCACTTCAGTAACAAGTCTTGTATGAGTCCGTCCATGGAAACTCACATTGGTTCCTTGGTTCACCCATGACTTGGTTTCAATTTTAAAACATGTCAAAAGCATTTAACTCATGTGGGATAGAAATTCAATAATTAGCATACAAGGTTCAAGGGGAAAACTCCGTCCCACACCCGAAATCATTTCAATTATAATTTCATTTTATTGCAATTCCATTCATATTTAATTTCCATTTTTATCAACCCACAAGGGAAAGGAAAAACATGCCTCAGAGGCATCTTGGGTCAAAATCCATAGAAGAGTCATTCAAAGCCACACACCCAAGGGGTGGTTCCTATCCAAGTTATACAACCCAACTCATGCACATACCATCCTATGTAGATTACTTACAACATGCTAGGTAATAACAAGGTTAAATTTCAGGATCAAGTAACACCCCAAAAGTGGGCACACGACACTCCGGCATATATAAAAAGCTTGATAATCAGTGAAAAGAACAATACCACCTACCTTAGGCTTATACTAGATAGCTCGTCTAGTATCAGGCTCTGATTTGTCCCAGTTTGGGAAAAATCTGAATAACAGACGAAGAATGCGAAATTAGGTCATATGGGCCGTAATCCAATCTGTGTTCGTTGTAACCAGAAAAATCAATAAGTATTAAAAACGAATTGAGGACATACCATTGAGGATCTAATGGGATGAATGGCAGTTGAAACGGAGATCAGATGAAGGAGAAGGCTCAAATTCCACTTTAGCTTCCTTGAGAGCTCCCATGCTATTGTCTGATTGAAGAATAATGGAGTTGATTAGGTTTTAAAAAAATTAAATTAATTTATATAAAAATTACATAAATTTAAAAACACAACATGTTGCACGGTTTACACGCACGGCCTAACAAACAGTGCAGAGACAATGCGGACCTTCCTGGAAATCAAGTGGCAACCGCACGACCACCTCGCACGGCTTCCTCAAACCGTGCCCAAGCCATGCCCTTGCCTCTGGCATGCATGCACCAAGGTGTACTGTTTACCCAGGCCATGCACAAACCATGTTCCAGGATATTTCTAGCCTAAAACATGGTTCTGGGCTCTGAACATGCCCCAAACACCATCGTAACTCCCTCACTCATGTTAGGCATCCACATTAGGCCTCAACAAAACATTTAAACTGAAAATAAAATGATATTTACCTCATACGAAAACCCGGGTTCTTACAGAGAGTCTTGAATCCCTTGTAGTCCAACCCTAGGTACTGATCTACATATACCATGGAATGACATCAATTCATTTTGGGACCCTCATGTTTGAATCTCACACTCATCACCTTGATATTATCAGGTGTATCTAGGAAGTGAAAAATATATTCAATATTGTCAATATTATCCCCAGCCTCTTATGGTTCATTCACACCCTTATAAGATGGTGGCTTCTTTAGTTCGAACTCCCGTGATCGATCACTATCTCATAAACAACTAGTTTTAACTCTGTAATTATCTTCTGAATATGAGATACATTCTAGGTAAAAAAACTTCCTACAGGATATCCATGATAAAATTATGATCGAGGGGGGACTCCCTTATAGAACATCAACTGAACCCTCTTTTGGAACATGATAAACATGAATCATAGACTTACTATTCTAAATCGAAATAGAAGAAATTATTTTTCAAGAAATACTCTTTTTTTGATTTAGATATCCCAAAATAAAATACTGATATTAGAATATTAAATCAAAACAAGAGGCACACATCCCATCATGCCATGGAAACGTGAGTCTATTTATGGTAATAGTTGGCCAGGAACTCACAAAAACCTACATCTCAATGTCTAAAAATCATATCATTAGTCTATCATGCATACTATGGATTATAATAATAATAATAAAACCCCTAGCATGGGTATATATACCCAATTTCTAATGAACCAAACAGAATACCCTCTCAATACTATAACCAGACCCAATTTTCCAAATACCCTAATGGAATCTCCAATCCTCATGGGCTAGAGACGAGATCATTGTCATCAAAAATCAACCAGAGTAAAATATTTCTCCCAACCTGTAGTGACTACAATATATAATATATTAAAATTATGTGGATATAATGAAAAATATAAATTTATTACATAACAGATAAATAAAAAAAGAAGTTATATAAATAAAAAGGTGAAATAACAATATCTAATAGATAATCCCAACTAAAATTGTGGAAAAAGATAAAAAACTACTCTAATAGATCCATGTGATCATGTGGGAAAACTCCCATTATCACACCATACTATAATAAAAACTCATACATTAGAAATATAACTATCTCACGATGTCATGTTGCATTTCCGTGCTATGAAATAAATAACCAGGTATATGCACTACTCTAGGGGTGTGAAGGGTGTGAAATAATAGGCTCAATAGGGTCTCACCCAGAAGTTCAATAATAACCCTCCATATATTAATTCACACATGTTCGACATTATTGAAAAAAAGGATTGATAACAATTTACCAATTATTATATTGAAATCATGGAAAAACTTATTAATTTAACATTTTTTTCACATTTTTAAATAAATCTGGTAAATTAGATAAAAAATCATATACATATATCAAAACAGATATATCAAATCCAATAAATGTATGTATCAGATATCAAATCCATTATAGTACAAAATAAAACTGTACAAGACAATCAATGCAAATTATCCAAAAGAACAGGTGATATCATGCCCTGGATCACACTAGGTCAGAATTGATATGATAATAATACATAACATATATAATCAGATGGTAACTAAAATAAAAATATATGCATATTGTCTTGGGATCATAGGAACGCCACTAAATGTTCACCCCCAAGTGGTCTAACAAGTCCTTTGAATAAAAGGCCAGGGGAGAAGTGGAAAGCCCCATGAGAAAACCCCTCAATAGTGGATGACAACTATTATTATATCTTCCATCAAAATACACAAGTCTTCCCTTTGGATCTATTTTCCATGTAAATTAATCAAAAAATTTAAATCCAATCATTAGTTGAAAAACATTTCACAAATAATGGGAAACCCTTTTCATTTACCAAACTATGAGAAAACCATTATTTAAAAAAACCATTATGTCAAACACAAATACAATTATACAATCATTCCATTTAACATATGAAAGAATTTATATAATAAAAAACTGA
Organism: Viscum album; assembly: GCA_963277665.1. Lineage (NCBI taxonomy): Eukaryota > Viridiplantae > Streptophyta > Magnoliopsida > Santalales > Viscaceae > Viscum > Viscum album. The sequence goes on along the minus strand of OY728126.1, from coordinate 2,094,355,025 downwards.
TACTTTTCTCCAACAGAGACTAGAGACCAAATGGATTACCTCAAAACATTGGTCACACTCACCCATAACATGATCCGCCAACATGGAGGAACACCCAACCACAACAACTTTCATATAACCAATCCACACATCTCAAAATTAATGTAATTTTTAAATAGCTTTATTAGATAGGATAAAATAACACATACATCATGAAAATGCACCCTCTAGAACAAAAACAAATAAGATACATCCCTTAGAATAAGATCACAAAATATAACATCAAAGGAAACAAAAGAATCATCACCACATGTCAAAAGATCAAAAAAACCAGTACAATGGTGCTACCATAATCTATTTAATTGAAGATTCATATTGGATTACTCACCCAATGAGATGAGACCTAATTGAAAGAGTGAAGAATCACCCAAAAATTGATCTAGAATAATTAGAGGCTCACAAAATGGATAGCATCAGGCCTAGAGGGGAGATGATTTATGGAGAATGAAAAACATATCACCTATATTGTTCCCTAAAATCCCTGTTAATGAAATTTAAACTTCTTGTTACCAAATTACACATTGTGTAACCCCTAGTTTCTATATATTCATAATACCCATCTCCTTTTTACTAAACCTACAAATTTTAATAGTTCATGGTGTGTAACCATAATAAGGAATATATTACCTTCACACTATCTTATAGGATTATAGAATCTTACCTGGAGAACTAAACACGTCATGTACACTTTATAAATCATGTAAATTCTCTATAGACTATGAAAACCACTAATTACATAAAAAATCGTAAATCCCACTCTGCATTCTCTGAACTCATATGGAAGACCATAAAGCCAACACAATTTTATACCTAGACACCAATAATTCAAAACAAAACTTATATCTATTGTCTTTAGTTGTAATGAACCAATCATGACACACATAGAACTTACACTTCTTTTTCGGAATACATAATAAACTACACAAACATATTCCCAAAGACCATATTAGTGTAGTGCATTTGGAAACATGGAACAAAATATTCTAGGTTAGTGAAATATCATCAGAATATACCAAAAAGATCTTCCCCTTGATTTTTATAACCTAAAACCATTCTTTATATCCTAGGGATATGAAAATATAAATAAGGTGAGCTCAAATGCTTAGTAACAGTAATCATGAATAAAATAAAAAAATACCCATAATAATGTGAAAAAATGATAATAAATTTTGAATATCAAAATCATGAGTCATCCAATAAATCGTTGTAGTACACATGGCATAGATCATAAAGGAACATTATCCTTGATAATGTAGAATTGTCATAAAACATCGGATTGTGGAAAATAAATAAGTAAATAATATGTTTTCTATAGAAGAAAATGCATTAATTCCAAGACCATCATAGTGTTCAATGTAATTTACTAATCAATGTTTACTGGCCATTCCATCCATGTATTTGTTAATTAGGTTTATTTCCCATTCAAGCCTTGTATTAATGAACAAGATTTACTTATTGTTACAAACCTGTACTACGGAACCATATTTCCTTGTTGTTCCAGTCATGTTTATCACCTGAGATATAAATATTTAACCAATTCATTGGATGGAGATATATATCCCACCCATCTCATAAGGAAACCATTCTTACATGCTCCACACAAACATAATGCATTCTTCATAGAATAACCCAATAAATTAAATGGGTTTCTTAAACAATATTCTGTCATAAAAAATACATTTAAAATATCAATCCATCATTAGAAAAATAATATCATAATAAAAACGAGGATAATAACATATCCCAATTTATATTGGGTCATCTTATATGGAAAATAATTTTTATAAAACACTTGAACTTAATTCTTGTGGAAAATAACCTTTCTTCTAAAAAACATTTTCATTTCTCTAAATGCAACACAATTTTATAAGATAAGAATATATTTGATAACAAACGTGAAACCATGTAGAGGTAGCTTCATGGAAATAAGGATTCATGAAGATGTAAAAATCAGTCCATGCCATATAAGTTAAAAAACTTTCTCCTCATACTTTTCCCAGAGTATTCAAAAAGAACTTCGTATTGAAAAATGAAAAAAAGATTTCTTTTATTTGATTAAATAAAAATTAAAAAAATGGATTAAATTGACATCAAAAAATTGTATAATAATAATAATAATAATATTTCATATTGTAGGAAACAAGGATTTAAATGATATATAAAATCCATTAAATACTTACATGTAAATAATCTTAGATAATAACGAGATTGATAAATTATCCCATTCCATATGTCCAATTTCATACTTATGTGTCCAAATCAATTGTATAGTGGTTTTAAACATATTATTAACATGAAAAATAACCATAATAATATTTATGACATTATATATGATTCACTTATGACTATATTTCATGTTCATTTATCAATTCCATGATAATGAATCATTTTTTGTCATAATATTTTTATTTATAGTATGTGTTTTGACTTTTTATTCTTGATATTATTTTTGACATCATGATTTAATTACATATAGAATGTAAAACATGGTTTATATATCATATATTTTCAGTATATACTTATATATAAAAGATATATAAATTAAATGAAATAGTCGGTTCATCGAGACGGTAGATCGTAAGTATGCATGAACAATGTTTCTGTATCCTTATTGAAATGATGGGAATAATGTAAATGATATATATATAAATAAATAAATAAATCTAGTAGAATTATTTTGTCATATATATCATTCTTATTTATTATATATACATTATAATCATTCTTTAATTGTTAATGTGTTGAATGAATCTCTCCGCATCGTGGAAACGGTATGTCATGCGTACACACAAGAGACAATTTCATTCCCTTGATTTTTAAATAGTATAGAATTGGACGAAATTTGAATTTTATAGTGTAATTATTTTGTTATAATTGTTATTTAATTCAATTATACTCATCTATTTCACCATAAAAATTAATTATTGTTGAATAACAATTACACCATGACAAGGAGACTGTAAGTCGTACATACGCAGACATGGTGATGTTGTTATTCATAGGATGGATAAAAGGATGTATATGTTTGGACCATAAATATAATAAAATATCATCATGTTGAATATATAGTAGTTATTACTTTATGGAAACATCATAAGAATAGGAAGTAAAATAAGAAAATAATTTTGATAGATGTGATAAAACAATTACATCTTTTTCGGGTAAATCCTTTTGGTTTTAACAAAATAACACTTCAATATGGATTTCATTCGAAGGGTAGCCTCTAAGATGAATTTTAGGAAGTTATAATGTAATTTGGGTATTTTTTTAGTGAGATAAAGGGCTTTTTAGGTGTGATTATAAGAGAATCAACGGATCTCTTTTATAAGAGAGGGGAGGGGCACCTTTAGAAAGTCATGAAATATTAATTTATTATAAATTCATTTTTCATTTATAATTATACAAATATCATTTATTTATAAGATAATATGATTTTAGGTCTGAATAGTCTCATCGAATAACATGTAGACATGTTATGGTTTTATTTTAAAACATATTATTTGGATATATCCTTAATTAATTTATTAAATTTAATTTTTGTAAATAATATTCTAAATATTAAATTTTTATAAATATTTAATTATTTTTTATCAATTTTCTATAATTGGATACATTAATATATTTTCAACGAAATAATTTACACAATATTTTTGTGATTTTAAAATACTTTAGTAATATGTAATTTCTATAAAATATCAATAGTGTTAATTTTAACACTATTAATTTATTTGTCATTAAAAAATCTGCATAGAAGAAAAACTCAAAAAAAATTAATACACTCTTAAAATTTCATAGTCACCTAGAAAATTCATGCATAAAAATAAATAGTTTATAAGATATTTATTTTAATATTTTTAAACTCCTGTCATTGATATTTCTATCAATAAAATAGTCTCTACATCTCCATTATGTCATCATTATTGGTAATTATTTAATCTCTAAAAGTTATAAAAAAATTCACACAATGTACATAATATCATTTTATTTTTTGAGACGATTTGTATTTGATTTTTGGTTATGTTTATCACAATATGAAAATTAGTATACATATAAGATATATGAGAGTGACATGTTGTCACCTTCTTTTGTTTTAATTATAATTACAACATTTTTAGGGAAAATTCTATTAAATGAATACGTTCTGACCTATATGTGATACTGGTTGACGTTAATTCTTCCAAAAAGATCATTACTGTTATGAGGGAAATTTTATTATGTTTATCAAATTGTAGTAACTCTAATTTAACAAATTTAACATTAACTATGGAAAATAAAAATTACCTTAGTTACTACTCATAATAGCCAAAACAATAAATTTACCTATTGACATAATTTGGTCTCATTGATTCCGAATATTGAATCCATTTTTCTTAATTCAAAAAAAAATTGTATAAAATAATTTAACATTAGATTCCATTGTCAAAACAAAAAAGCGGGTTTTTAAGAATAAAAAAATTATCAAAATCTTGTCATCTGTTTTTGTCCAATTTAAATGAGAAATTACTAAAATGACCAAAATTAGATTAAATGATAAAAAAATAATCCAATTACTCTTTAAAACCAATAAAATAAAAAATTTATCTATATAAATAAATTAGTTTAAATGATGTTTTCAATTTAAATGCAATATTTTTTCCTATTCATCAAAATATTAATTTTATAAAAAAACAAAAATTACAGCCAATAAAATCATGTATTTTCCACTTCAAATGAAGAATTTTATTTTTCAAAAATATTTCATAAATGTTTTAAAAACTGGATTTAAAATCAGTGTGCCACAAAAGGCGCCAAAACTACATTTTTCTGAAAAATACCTCTTTTATATAAAAATTTGAATTTGTCATCATATCATTTTTAGAAAATAAATAAGAAGAATATTAATGTTATATAAAATTAAAAATGATATTAATAATTTAATAATTGTTTGTTTATATGACATTAAATAATAATATTTTAATAAAATATCTTTTTTAATGAAACTCGGTATTTCGTACAATGCAGGCTATCAAGGAAGGTCGTTAGTGCTTGTAACACAAGACAAGTCAATGTTCTATTTAGTGAAATAATCCTTTGGTATTGCATATTATATAATCCAATGTAATGCCCCAGATCTGGGTGCGTCTTAATGGTGCCCTGATACCATTTTTTCACACAACTACAGGCACATTTCCCCAAATGCTAGAGGCTACTAACTAGCAATGAGGGCCAATGTGTGATATCGGAGAAAATATTCCCTCATTGGAAGAGTATATACAATCGATAAAAATAGTTATAATAGAATAATTATTAATATCATACAATAGAGTAAAGTAGAAAATGACAGATAGAAATAAAACTATTATAGCATATATATATAAATGTTTCATGTCACATGTATCATTGAAAGCAGCCAAAAATTCACAAAGCTGGAAATACAATATAGAATCCAAAGTAAAATATAAAAAAATAAACTATAGCAGAATCACAAGTCTCACCTTATTCACATGTTATCCACCTCCAATAGTAATCGTGTATCGGATAAGGAAGGGCACTTTCCCTTATCTATACATACAACCATATAATTTATTTGGGTCGAAAAGAATGACCCAAACAGGGTGTGAGATGAATCCCAGTTGGAAACAACCAAAAGATATCTTCCAAAGTGTTAGTGAAAATATATAGCATACAATATGAATAAATGAAACAATAAACAAGGAAGTACTAAAAAGTGACCAATCCTACCATTTAAAATTATATTCATTAACATTTTTATTCATTTGTTGAATCTTGTAATATTTGAGATCTTTCCTAATCTTTGGATCCCTTAGGTAAAAGAATCAAAGAATATGCCTCCTAATATCATCTTGATAATCTTTTAAAAATGAGTTAAATCTTCTGCTTTGAATTTCCAGACTCATCACAATCACTCAATTATTCAATAATGGCCCTTTGGGAATGTTCTAATAGTATAATTCCTCTTAGTCTAATATAACAACAATTCATCTAAAAATTACCCTCTATGTTTCTCTCATAGTTGAACCGCTTTTGTATAATATAAAACTATTCATTTACAATGACCACCTGAGCATAATATCACGGTCTAAACCACATTGTATAATAACTATCAAACAATTATAAACAACCACCTATGAAAGATCTCATAGTCTAAACCCCTAGGTCGATGGCCACCCAGAAGCATAAACAGTTCATACTCGTGGGTCACATAACATAAAAACACACATAAATGACCCTACATTATAAATATCCCACAATAAAATTCCCCTTATTCAGTCATTCCCAATTCATAAAACATGAATATCATATAATCAGTGACTCCATCACAATATAACAAGGCATGAAAGAAAAATTTATCCTAACAGGCATTATAGACCAAACAACCATATCTATCAATCTACGGAAATGCACCCACGGGATGTCCCATAACAAGGTATATAACATTACGCATAAGGAACTACCCATTATCAATCACTCAAACAATAATAGGTAATAAACATATTTATTTCAAAAACACAGAATTCCCCAAACATCGAAAATTAGAATATATAGAATATATAACCCAATGACGAACAACTAAAGACACAAACCACCTACCACAATGTTGTATGATCAAGACTCTTGAACGTAGTCCCTTGAATTGGTCTAGATCAGTGTAGATCTATGAAAGGGTGAAAAACTCCCAAACAAGTATAACTCATAAGAGAGGACGAGTCAGTAGGAATGAACCTTGTGAAATTGGGAAATCATCAGTGGAATTATAATGCACCTGACGATGTCTCAATGAAATTTCGGATGGAGAATTGGGAGGGGATCAGAGATTCGTGGTTGTTAAGCTGCTCTCCTATACCTACCAAGGGGAGAAGAAGACATATCCGGACATAAAAAACAACCCTTCAACAATATTTCAAATCAAACAAAAAGTATAAGGGATGTTCTTTTACTATACACGATGTGTAATAGCCTCAACCACCCCCCTACATAAGCGGGTAACCAAAGTCATCACATGACCATGTAATCATCTGTTATATGGCCAGTACCCAGTTGTACATGGAAACCGCGTCCACAAGAATGTACTTAGGAGTACACAACATGTAGACAGAAAAACCATATATCTTCATTTTCCTAAAAAAACAACATGATATCAAGATCCATAACAAAAATAAAGATCTAGGTTCTTACAAATATCCCCCTAAAGCAATTCATCTCAGAATTTCCCATCCTAGGTTGGTGAAGAAGAATATGTGAAAAACTATGCTTATTGTGATTGTACATGTCCCTCCATCTACACAAGTGTTGTCATGTACTCGCCCGTGATACAATAGCACCCATAATAGAGGAAGAGACTACCCATGTAGAACCATCGTGCTATGATTCATAATCACTATAGGGTTCTCCTTGAAGGAATCATTCACCTCAAACTCATCCTCCTAAGGTTGAAATACATGACACATGTCAGAAATGTAACGTCGTGGGTGAGAAAAATGAAATACATTTTTCATAAAATGGTACCTATAAGGTATCTACAACTGATAGGAAACTGTCTTGTCTCTCTCAAAAACCTCAAATGGTATGAAATATCATATTGAATGTTTCCCATGTCATCTAATCCTCTTACATCTCAACCTTGGTGTGACACATAAGAAAACTAGATCTCCAACTTCGAGCTTCAGAAGTCATCTCTGTCGATCAACATAAGACTTATGGAGAGACTTTGCAGTATCCATCTTCTTTTGAATCTAATCCAGCTACTCAATGGTCTCTGGGACAAGAAGAGGTCCCAGCATAGCTGCCTCTCCTGCCTCCAATCAACATATGGGGAATTTTCATGGCCTACCATACAAATACATATAATATTCCATATAAATAATTGCTTTAAAAATGTTATTGTATGAAAACCCCACTTGGGTTATGTGTCTCTCCGAAGATCCCCTGATATCGAGGATGCATGCTCGATGAATTCCCTAGTAAATCTTAGTCATATACTCAGACATTCCAGCTATTTTGGGATAGTAAGCTATATGCAGAAGTACATGTATACCCAACACCCTCTGTAGTCTCTACTAGATATGAGAAGTAATAAAAGCATTCCTATCTAAAATGATAGTGTGGCGAACCCCATGAAAACAAATTATCTCTCTAATGTAAAAAATTCCAAGATCATCCACACTAAAGGTTTCCTTGATCAGCAGTAATTATTAAACCATTGGAATTTGGTAAAAAACAACCCATACAACATCATTTCCTTTCTGTGAAAATGGTGAACCCATAAAGAAATCCATCACGACATCATTCCACTTCCTCACGGGAATGGGTAAATGATGTAAACGCCCTTCCGGTCGTTGATAATCCACCTTCACCTACGGACTGGTGGAACATCTCAAAACAAAACTAGTTGTAACCCTCTCTATTCTAGGACACTAATATTGATGATGTAGATATAAATTCATGATGGTGACTCCATGATGAATTTCCAATAATTAGGCCTGAAAATCTCATTATTACTCCTCATGTATGTTTTCTAACACCTATACGCACCCATGAAATTTCCAAACATGATCCTTGCCTGTAGTCAACCCCAGAGTAGGGTTTATTAATGAAACATCCCCATCAAGACTAGGCCTTAGAGATCTGATATATGCCTCATTTTTAATCGATCTAGTAGGGTAGAGGTAATAGCTATAGTAGAAAGAAACATCTATATATGTTTTTCATGCACCTCCAAATGCATCTTAGTTAATAGATCCATCAGCTACCACACATTTATGGACTTCTAAACTGACTTCATTTATGTACTCCTTATCAATGAATCGGAAACATCATTTCCATTTTTAGGAATGTAGGCATGCTCAATGTCAAAATAATGTAGGTACTCAACCCACCTTCACTATATAAAATTCAGATCACGCAGAATAATGATATACATTAGCATTTTCTGGTAAGTGTATATCACAAAATTCTCTCCCAAAAGATGATATCACCAACAACATGAAGCATGAACATCTACCACCGACTCAAGATCGTGTGTCGGTTAGCTCCCATCATGTGACCTCAACCACTATTATCAATTCCCCACAACTCCTTCCCCCCTATATAAGCACTAATCCCACCATGATACCTAATGCATTGCAGTAAATCATGTAACTCTTGCCTGGATCTAGAAACGTCAATATCCTTTATGAAGTGAATCTCCCATTCGGCTCATGAAAGGATGAATAAAAATAATCAATCCATATATACATTTGACCCATCATAGTCAATCCTTTTAGGGGTGCTTCTATGTGTGAAAAGTCCTGAATAAAGTGCATATAGTAACCAGCCATCCCAAAAAACATCATACCTCAAAGTAGTTGTTCGGATGCTCCCAGGATACAACTACTCTCACTTTATCTAGGTCTACTAATACTCTTGACTATGAGGTTATGTGACCCATGAAGTGAATCTGGTCAAACCAAAAGTGGCACTTTTAGAGCATAGCATATAACTTATTCACTATCAGTGTACTCAATATGATCTCAAGATGGGTGACATGGTCATCTAAGGTGTGAGAGTACAGAAAGATATCGTCCTGGGATACCACCATGAATGAATCCATGTAAGGATGGAACACTCGGTTAATCAGTACTGTGGAAAATGCAGGTAAATTTGTGAGACTGAATGACATAAAAAAATACTTGTACATAATGTACCTACTTCAGAAGGCTGTAAGAGGTATCTCTTATTGTCTAACATGAATATGATGATAATTGGATCTCAAGTCAATCTTTCAAAACTCCTAGGCTCCTTGAATATGATCAAAGAGATCATCATTCCTCGATAAGGGATATTGGCTCCTGGCTGTCAATTGGTTCATCTTCTGATAATCCACACAATGTCTGGGGGTACTATACACCTTTTTCTCAAGAAGGATTGGAGAACCCAAAGGAGATGTATTCGGTCAGATGAAACCATTCTCCTACAACTCCTCAAACTACTTCATGAGCTCCTTTAACTCTTGTGTAGCCATCCTATAAGGAGTAATGGGAACCAGTGCTACTCTTGGCACATGCTCAATAGGGAAATCTACCACTCTTTCTGATGTTTATCCTAAAAAATAATCTAGAGAGACATCTCGTAAATGATCCACCACTTGAGGAAATTCCATTAGTGATGTCCCCTGATCATCCAGATATAATCTAGAAATCTAGAATGTAATGCCTCCCAACCAATGATTCATGGGTCTAGCTCTGCTCACCTAGACATCTCATTTGGCCTTGTGTAGAAAATGCATGCCCTCTGGTGATGTAAATCTCACCCCACTGCAATAACAGTAAACAAATGTATGAGAGGAGACCAACCAGTCCATTCCCTAATTGAAATTGAACCCTTTATTCATTAAGACATAGATTTCCAATAAAAAGTGACACCCTCCATCTTCAATATGGAACTTCGTGAACTGATATACACTTTCCATCCCAATACCCGATGAAGTTTCTAGCATCATAACATCATCAAATGTAATGATACAGAGCACAAGGCTCTCCCAAATGGAAACAGATATAAGTCTATGGGAAACCCCCGTATCGAAAAGTGAGGATGCTAGAACTGAGGAAACAAGAATCATACCTATAACTGTAGAGGGTCTGAGATCCTACATTCTTCTAGTTATGCTCCTTTGCAAATGTATGTCATGTACCACATCCCTACAACTCTTTCTGGATTACCTGTGCTAATCCACCCTATTGTTGTTGAAAATATATCACCTGGCTACCACATCCATGACAACCTCCTCATCCTGAGTTGCCTGATGAACTCCAATTCCATAACTGATGAGAATCTAGTGGTCCTTCTCATGAATGTGGAGTCATAACAAATCAATTCTCAATTTCTACATGTGAGAACATCATAATAAACAAAGAATGTGGCCCATATTTCCCCAAGATCAGCATTGGACTGTATCCCTCAGGCAATGTGGTCTCATATAACCACTCTATCCTCATAGGTAGCACACAACTTGTCTACATAAAAAAATATCACGTGAATGATCCATGTGGTGCTTCTTGGAATCTGTAAAATGAGTACCAACCTAGATGATGAACCACCCTAACACATAGCTCCAAAATCAATCATATTTCACTCGGTAATCTGCTCCTAGTTTACTATATTAGTCACTGATGTCAGCCTAAATACATTCACCTATGATTATATGTCGTACCTGACACCATCATCAAATCTCTTATCCAGAGACAACTCGCCTCCTCAAAAAACTGGTGTGAATTGCTGATGCTATATAAAAGGAGAAGAGTAATTCAATAGTGAAAGAGTGCCATGGTCAAGATGTATAATCTCTCAGGAATAGTTTGGTGGAAACATCTCATGGAGGAACTAATAATATAATTTCCTCTGAAACTCTTCAGAAGCTCTATACTGATGATTTTCCGCTTGTGATATAACATCCCACCATTTCGTGGTGGAATCACATAGAATGTACATTGCATGCTTCAGCCTCATCTAGGGAGGTATATCCAAATGATTGAATATATAAATCATGGCCTCCAACCCACAATTTTTTTCATGTGGTCCTCTATCCCCTAAAAAAGGGGAAGGCTACTTATTGGCGCCAAAATATCGAAAGACGAAAATCATCGCAAAATGAAAATCAACTTTAATGGGGACACTTTGAGAATATAATTCATGGATCCTTGAACCACCATCGGTGCAAGGATAGATCCCCCCACCATAGTCACAACAGAGAATAGTGGTGGGAGGCTCTGCGTTTATGGTGCACTGGATCAGAAATCTCACACCATGGAGGGAACCAAATAATCCTCCTCGATCTCGGAGAACTTGATAGAACCATCTGTGGGTGATTAGGAAGAGATATACTCACTGAGGAGTGGATGATGTTCAGATACATAGTTACAATGAACTTATCTTAGTCCTTGGACAATCACAGAGTTCAATGTGGCATTGCACTGATCCTACCATGCTTCGCACCTCCCCTCGCCTATAATTATCTGGCTCCCCTCGATCATGAAGGTTATTTACACCAACCTTTCGCATTCTCTTCTCTCAAATCACAAATCACCTTATTCTCTATGAATCATTGAAAAAAATTCCTCATACAGGTACATGATCATTATTAAGTTCCCTTCCTTTAGATCAAATATGACCCCTCTTCAAGCAGGGATTCCCTTCACGAAGCTCAGAGGCTACCACAATGGAAGGAGATCCTCAAGGGGACTCGGTTATTCTCAATCCACTCATGCTTTGCGAAATAACCTCCATACACATGTAAACCAAATGATAAGGTTGGGTCACTATGATTTGTAGAGAACATTTCTTCACAGTGCTATGCTTTATAGGGCACCCTCGCTTCATAAAGCCCTACTCCATGAAATCCTTTCCACTATTAAAATCTCCCTCTATATGCATCAATGACATTTTCCTAGGCTAGGCCCCCACACTCCACAAAGGATACCCCTTCACAATGCCCCTCCATTACATAGAGCATCATAGCTTCCCAAATCCTCATTTGGTGACCCCTTTTTCTCCGCAAATCCTTATCCAGTATGACCTTCCCAGACTATACAAAATGATTTCAAGATCCCATGGGAGGTGTTTCACATTGTTTTTCATAGACTCATGCTTCTTATCATAAGCACGCTAATGGATATTTATTCTTCTCATAACCACGATAATGTGGGACACTCAATGGATCACTCTATGACACCCCTTTCACTATGACATTGTCAGTGCCTTCCATTCACCAAGGGTTAAAGCACACTAGTTATGTAAGTCTTATGGGTATAGAGTGAACCCACCTCATCCGAGCAGCAGGATGATAAACTGCTAAGGACCTTCACTTCTTTCCCATGATTTCAAACATTGTCCTCACCCCATACATCAAATGTGGGGTGCCAAATCTCATACATTCTCTACACCAGCTCATCTCCATGGGAGTGAGATCATCCCCAGATGGAATGAGATCCTCTTTTTTGGTGCGGTGGCTATTTGTGGGAAAGGGAAACCATCAAGGTGTAATCCCCTATCCATTCTTGTAGGAAGTTGAACCGATGATCCTCATTTATTCATTGGTTCGAAAGACTAGAGGCGATAGGGGAAAAAGTTCCTTCGTTATCCCATCCTTCTCCTGTTGGGATTTGTCGCCATCGGGCCTCAATTTGGAGTATGTCCCAATGTCCATCTCCCTGGGCTGCTAACCATGCTTAAGCCCCTATTTTCTCTATTGGCCGCTAACCATGTGTAAGACCCATTCTATTTACCATGGATGAATCTTTCGAAATGTGATCATTGGGTCTGTCCTACCTCTTATTTCTCACACTGACCATGGCTCATGTGGTTTTAGAGTAAGCATCAACCATGAAATCCTCTATCGGCCACCCTAGAGAAAAATCCCCATCTTCCATACTGTACTATATAGAATTTGATCCTTGTAATGGACAGTTACATATGATTCCTCTCAGAGGTTCAAACCCAACACCAACTTGACCCGACCCCTTCACGTAAGTTCAGCTTCGCCCCACATGACGTTAGAATGCATCTACCATACCATACTATGTGGACTTTGATTCTTTCCATGGAATGTTATGGACGAAGCCTTCCTGACATTCAAGCCAAACACCTAGTTGTTTTGACCACTTCAAGTTGGTTCACATTCTTCCCACACAACGTTAATATGTATCCCTCATCCTGAACAATGTGGATTTCGATCCATTCCAATGCATGGTATGTTGGAAGCCTTCAAGATGTTTAATCACAACAAGTTGTTGTTCTGACCCTTCACGTTGGTTTACCTTCATCCCACGTGATGTTAAACTATCTCCCCCACCCTAAACTACATGGACATTGATCCTTTCCATGGAAAGGTATGTAGGATTCCTCCTTGAGGTTCAATCCCAACACCTAGTTGTTTTGTCCCCTTCATTTCGGTTCACCTTCATCCCACACAACATTAAACTATATCCCACATTCTGAAATATGAGGACATTGATCCATGTCTCATAGGAGGGGTACATATGAATCCTACCTAAGGTTCGAACCCAACACCCATTGGTCCTGACCACTCCCCATCGGTCCACCCCTATCATGCATGATGTTAAACTATATGACACTTTTTGTCCCACATGATGTTAAATTGTACCCATTAAAACTATGTGGGATTCGATCCTTTTCTCCTCGGTGGGGTACATATGATTACCTCCTGAGGTCCAACCCCAGTTGATGGTAATCCATCATTTTCTATAATAAAATGTATGAAATTATGTTCCCCAATCGATGGTAAGCCATTATATTCCCCAATTAGCGGTATGTTGTTGTACTGCATCCAGTGGATAGTTATTGTCAGCCCCACAGGATGGTAAGATATTATATGATGAACTATGAGGGCTTGATCCCTGTCTCCTAGACATAGTATTTAGGAAGCCTCCCTAAGTTTCATGAATATTTCCCATCTCTCATTATAGTCTTTCCCAGGAACCTATGTGTCCAGAGAAAATAATTCCCCCAGCCAAAGGCTCTATTTCCTCTGTGTCCCACCCATACGGGTCACCATCTATGGTTCCATATCTCTCGGCTAAACAATGTTGACAGTGATTCCCAACCATGAGGATACGTATTATGTCTCTTTGAGGTTCAATCAAAAAATAATAGTCTCCCTCGGATTGGCTCTATCTTACTATAAATCCACTCTCAAACGTCCATATTCATCCTGATTCTTACCCAAACCACAAAATCCCATTATGATCTTGTCATCCAAATTCTCTCAACATGTAGCAGCAATCAGGTAACTAATCATGCATTATCCCCAACATCAGTGTTACCTCTTGGGGTTACACACATATGATCCACTCTTATTGGTGTTCTGCTCACTCTGATTCATCCAAGGTAGACGTTAAACCCACGACATACACTGTGATTATCATGGGAAGATGAGAAAAACATCAAAGTTAGATATTTGGAATATAAATCTCCACATTTTATGTGGGATGAATCGGGCTTCTGTACCCCCGATAATCCTTATTATAAGGGGATGAATCCAATATGTGTCAATGTTTTAGAATCCAGACATTCCAGTGATATCCAATGTGACTAGTCCCCCGACTAAAGGTTGCTTCCCTGGCGGGACCCCTTGGAATTTCCTAACAGAAGTAGCATAATTAACCTTCATCGGTGAAGGCATGGAATTAGGATTAGTTTCATGATAAATTCCTTAATTCTTTGAGGGAGACCTGGTCAAGGTGATGAGTTTTGAGGATGAATCCAAAAAGGAGGAACTGGAATCCCATCATACCATTTCAATAATGGAAAAAACATCCCTAAATAAGCGATAGATTCTTCTGGAATTTGGAAAGAGGGAATGTTGGGAAATTTCTACACGCCCTCTAAAACAGAAGGATGTTCACCCCTGAGAATGTGTCGGAAACAGAAAATCCAATTCAACATGAAGTTATTATCCTCAATGTGGAGAATAGTAGTGCTCGATACATCAGTATATTGACATGTACTGTGGTCAATGTATCTGGCACCAGGTCCCATAAAGAATATAGTGGTCCTGTAGTGAAACTCACCAGAAATTGGGACTGTTGAATGTTGGACATCCCAGTTTGTAATGTTGTCAGCTTGGACCCTTCCTAACATACAAGGAAGAATGACTGGAGTAGTTTCATTGTAAATCACTTTCATTCATTTAGTACTAATGGTTAAATATCCCTACTTTGTAGGACCCCAGTTTCCCTGATAGGAAATCGATCACCGCTCACCCACCGATGCAGGTTCATGGGAAACATCAACTCAGAAACGTCGTATAGCCTCATCCCTCCCATGGAAGCCTCTGTGTCCAGGGATAATGGGATCCCATGCCCCATCACCTCATCTTAAATAGTTCTGATAAGGGTGATAAATGACCTTGTTGGACGATACGAGAATGAGTGGATTATCCCAACCTAGGATATAGCCCATCAAGAGTAAGAGGTTATTGCGCCTCATTTCCACCACTACCCTCAAAGGCCACGAAGGGAGCCACTGCTCCCCATTCATACAGAAAACTATTTTTGGAGCCTCATCCCAAAATGGTTTAATGAATCACTCCCCAACACCAATGAGGTGAGGGATTCCCAGGATAGCCTCGCCTGGATCCCATATAGGGGCTCCCAAGGAGGGATGACACTAGGTTTCTTCAACGCTATCACCCGAACCCATGGGTGGAGGAGCAGGTAAGATATGCGCTTGAACCACTGGCTTCAGTCTGGTTAACCTGATGAAAATGTTGGGTGCATGCGGAGGAGGATGCCTATCGAGGGGTGTCAATGTCAGGGACTACTGTGGCATGTTCCACCATTGGTGAATACCATCAGTCCCCTATTTATGCGAAGTAGGGGAACTCGTACTCTTGGCCTGGATCCATGCCCCAGTCGCCCCACGGGTAGGCTAGGTCGACTCTCTTGGTCGCTGACACAGGTAGTGCCCACTGTGGGCCAACCTATGGCGATGAAAACTAGTAGAGTGGTCATCCATGTATCATCACTACTGAGAGAACATGTATGTCCTTCTCCCCAGCTCAATGTTGAGTTCCTCCCCACACTGGAATCAATACGAATGAGGGTCCTCTCCTATTTATTGATTATCAATACATACGACTCCTTCACACCCACAATCTTAGATGTGGATCCATTCCTCCAATTTCCGGTCACCGATGTGAATATTCCAAACCTCCAGTCAACTATCAGCGTGGGGATCTTCCCCAAGTCCATACAGCAGCTGAAGGTGGTCCTCCTCATCTCATCCGCCAGAGAAGCATAGGTTTTTCTCACTTTATGAACACCCAAGATGGAGGTCCTACCTATGATCTCCTCAACTATTACAACAACCCTCCTCACACTGATGTTTCTAAGGGGAATAAGAATGGAGTCCCTACCAATGCTGCCACCAACTCCTGCGGAGGTCCTACCCACCGTAGCACATCACACAATGATTCCCTCTATATGTCATCCATTGTACATAGAGGTCCCCCTGTGTTCCCTTTGACATTTGTCTAGGTGCTCCTCACACCCTGGCTCACCTAGGTGGAAGTCCTCTTCCTCCCTAGCACCAGTTCGGTCGAAGTCCTTCCTCGAACCAAACATCTAAATTATATTGAAGAGCCATACTAGGGAAGGAGGGTGGGTCACCACCACCATAAGAAGAACGTCAGGAGGATTCAGACAGAGATTAAATCTAAATGATTCTCAAATTCCGAGATGGAATGTTATTCAACAACGGATCCCTGGTCTCAATCCTCTATATCGGGGACCTGAATAGGGATGAGGTATATTGGCCTTGTTCTTTTGGAATGCGAGGACCACCATATCCCTACCTCCCTTTGCAAATACATCTAGTAGAATGAATATTATGCATCTCCCAATGGTATGGTCGTCTATCCCACTATCACCACCCGGAGCACTCTCTATCTCCACCAGATATCACAGAGGGTTATTCTGGGGACCGATGGAGGACGAGCATCATCATGGTATACATCCAACTGCCTTGGTCCATGTGCCTGAAACGTTTGTGGCAAACCCATTTTATTGAAATGTGGTGGCCATTTCACTGCATTCATCATAGGATAGCCTGAGATGTGGCATCTTGTCAGCCTGTTCAGTATATTCTCCACAAGTCAGTCTAGTGTCTTAGTAGTATGCTTTATTGTCATTTATGGTTCCCCAAACACCTCTAGATGATTAGTGGGGAAACCAAGGGCCAAAATTCGAGTTTGAGGTGAGAATTTGGTGGGTCATTCTTGTGATAGATAATTTCCCAAAGATTTTTTGGCATGTTGCAGCACTGAATTTCAGTGCGCTGGAATCACTCACCTAAGAGTAAGTCTGCTGTTTTCGCCAAAAATTTTAGGAAACACACTTTCATATTCATCATTGGTAAATGGATTACCCAAAGATTCATGCACACTTCAAATACAATGGTTAGTAGTACCATTTGGTTGACATGGCCACAATTCCCATGGACCAATGCTCTAAGTCACCAAGCTGACATCAGACCCTCCAGCTGTTATGCGTTCAGATATTCAATGTGTCCTACAGAATAATCAAGGATGCTCCACCCCCACATTCAAGTCCATGGTTAGGGGAAGTATTCTACACTCAATTCAAATTCTATCCGATGGAAGACCTATTTTTTGGAGATACTGAGGATATGCCTCCAGGTAGAGTCACTGTTAATATGGACAACCTACTAGGGGGAGACAACGAGATAGAGCTACTCAGGGAGGACACACCCCCTAAGGGAGTATCACACCTATTGGATCCCTTGGGAAGGATCAATCGCCAGAAAATAATTTTTTTGGGTCTTTATATATATAATGTGCAATTATCCTTCATCCAGAATGAAAAAATTGTCTAAAGACACCTCAGGGTCGTCAACCCCTCTCACCCGTCTGGCTCGGTGCCGAAGACAGAGGATTGTCCTGAAAAATCAATGTTGCATAAACAACTTGAAGATCACATGAATATGGTCGATGAACTTTTTGTTGAATGTGTCATGGAGTGATGACTGATCTATGGTTATCCTCAGTCGGGGCAGTAGCTGTAGGTGCAACAGTCCCACGGTAAATAGCCTCTCGGGTAATTTTACAATCCTGCCAATGTAGACAAGATAAAGGTCAGAACGTATGAAAAGAGGGCATGATATGTGTTTCCCAATCCACCTGAGTGGTGTGAAAATTCCCAACACCAGCTTAGGTTCCACCAACCACTCCGTAGGTTATCCACCAGCCACTACATGAGTCGCTAGGCTTTCTTATCATGTTGAAGAACCCCCCAATACACTAGTGGTAAAGGAACCTTGTCAATATAGGAAATCCTGCACAAATTGTCTGATGGCTTCACTCATTGCTCGAGAAAAGGCATTGGAAACTCAATAGGTGGAAATACCACCAGATGGCATGACATATCTAGTGTGGGATGATGATATACCAACACCCCCAAATTTGTAAATCCAACCTTCTCAACAATTAATGGGACGAGTGGCCCACTACAGCCTCTAGCCCACTTCATTTCATGGTGTGGACCCTTTATGAGAACGTTAGCGTAGTAGGAGTCTGCCAAACACTAGTGTAACATACAATCATTGGAATGGCATGTGTTGGTCTAGTACATCTAGCAACCCATCAGGTCATTCACTGGAAAGGAAGATCTTTGTTGGCGTTTTCTCTACCAGTTCATCTCTACCACTTGAAAGATGAGTATTTCTAAAATATTTAACTGTATACAGAGGGAATACGAGATCATCGCAAACTTTGTTTCATGGTAGAAAGGTCTCACCAACTCCATGGACTTATCATTGACTCAGAAAGTCCTACTGACAACGTTTTTGAGTAATTTCAAGACTGAACTCATCCCCTCTCTCATTAATCATAATTACCCTAAGAGATTATGATATTTCTCTGATGAGGCCTAGTGCCTAGAGGAAGGCTTGCAACAGTACCAATAGGCACGTTTGTCGCCTCCTGAAATTCTTCAAAGAAGTGTCACTATGGATGAGCACGCAGCAGTGGCCCAAATAGTGGACCCCATGAATCTAGTGTAATTACTAGCAAGCCACCTCAACATCCCCACATGGTCCCTTCACCTCATGTGCAGCCTCCGGCCTTGCAGCACCCACCATTGAATTGGTAGGGGCCCATGCATAACGCACAGCCACCACTCATATGAGATAACCAGGTCCAACCTCCATGAAAGGCACCTCCAGCCCCTCGTCGGGGCTAGGACCCCCAGAGCCCCCTTCCCCAATAAGAGAAACACGACCAAAAAATTTTATGAGGCTTAGGTCCCAGTTATTTCCTATGTTCAATGGAATAGGGAATTGTACAGTTGCTCGAATGTAGGAGGCCAGAAGGAGGATCTCAACGATTGACCCAATTACTACCCCAATCACCGAATCCTAGGGAACACCCTAATACAATGCTTTGTGTTTAAAGGCTAGATTCAATAATATGTTTATAACAACATTTTAATGTTAGGATCACCTCCATCACATGTGGAATGTGTCTTTCTGAAGTCAGAAACTGGTAGTGACAGTGAAGGTGAGAGGTATGAGTTTTCTAAACGAAGGTCCCATAATTTCATTGAATGGATGGATCGTAAGGCAGTCACCCATGCCAATGGTATTATACGTGCATTTCTAAATTTACCATTTCCTTTAGAAGACACCACATCACCTAAAGCGAATAATTCTATGTCTATGGATCAACCTTCGTCTTCCAAGCTGAGCAGGCATCAATGACACAAGGGATAAAAATGTCCCCCATAGATGTTGTCTTCATCTCGTACTATTAGTGACATCATGCCCCCAGAGATGGTGATTACTCCCTGAATCAGTATTCTAGTAAAGGATTCTTCCAGTGATGATCAGGGATACACCTCGTTTAAAAACCTAGGGATGGTAAACACCAACATGAATTTTGATGACAAAGAACACCAGAATGATACTCCCAACGTCCCCAACCTTTTCCAACATCGACAGGGCCATGTCTATATTGATCAATAGAGTGCCTTATTCAGTACATCCAAACTAGGATATGCATGCCACTGAATCTTGATAGCAAGAAAAAAAACCTCACTATTCACAACCATCTCATCTTGTGTCATCAGGTCTACCTTCGTCACTATTTGTGTTAATTTATCCGGCAGTGGTTCCTCAACCGCACCGTGATCAGAAAAACTCTATTATTGACTGGCCTCTGTCATCTGAGCTACATCTGGTAGAAACCCCCTGATTTTTGACTAACCGGATGTAGAACATTCCGAGTAGTAGTCAGCTGTTGGTTCAGCCAGAATGCCCAGTCACCCTAACCTCAGCCGTAGAACAGCCTCCTATAAGCAGAAGACAACGCTTGGCACCGAAGTACGATTTACACAAGAATCTTGAAAAAATTCATGTGAGAATATCTATCCTTGAGGCCCTTCTCTTGTCATTGGATATGCATGGATACCTTGATAATGAATTAAGAAGCCTCCCCCTCTTTGATATGGAGGTAGCAGTTGCAGATGAATTCCATGCTGATGTAGTCAAGCATGCTTAATGACATGCCATTATCTATTTCTCTAGAGAAGACGAAGTCTCTCCCATACAAGGGAACAACCACCCATTGTACATCACCATCATTTTCAATGGTGTGTGGTTTTGTCGCTGCCTTGTCGACATAACATCTGGGATCAACTAAATCCGAACCCAGACACATCAGAAGATGGGCTATCTGGGGATGATCTAGGTCTCTCTGACTAGAAAATACATGGTTATGATAGGAAGAAATAGACACTAGATACATGATCCTAGTAAAAACCCAGTTTAGTGGCCTAGTTAGCTACGCTTAGTTCATGGTTGTCTCGTGGGACACATCCTATAATGTGATGATGGGTTGGCCATGGTTCCATCTCCATACGACAACACCTTCATCATATCACTGGTTTCTTAAGTACTCCATTAAGAGTCGAGTGGGTATAATTCAAGGTGGTGAATCTTCCAATGCATCTTTTTAATCCTGAACTCTGGATGCTGACAATTACAAGAGCATAGACAAGCTGATTTAGGGTTATGATGTTTAACATGTTACGACTGTGACAGACCCGTGGATAGACCTAGATGATGCCTAAATTTTTTCAATGTATCGATTGGAGGGTACAACTACATATATGGGGAAATTCTTTGTTGTTTCTGGAACGAGGGGGGATCACATTCCCATGTCTATGTGCTAACAGGATATCACCTTATATTCAGACAAAAATCAGGCTCGGGTAATCCTAGAGCCACCTACCACCATAAGGTATCGGGTTGTCCGCCCTATGGAAAAGGAAGTACTCCATACTTTAATATTCCATTGGGATGGTATAAACCGTGTCAATATGACATTCAACTATTGGTTTAATATCATCAATCATGGGACTGTGGGCCGATGAATAGATGATATCAGATAAAAAAATTCATTTTTATGGTTTCTGAGTCCCTCGATGCAGTGTCTACCGCTGCTCAGGCTGGCACCATTCTACCATCAGGATCTATTGACTCCGAGTAAACTCCTACTACAAATGACCCCTCATCTATATGCAACGAAGAGGATTTATATGATTCTACTCCAAACATTGAAGAGGGAATCTTCACCATGGTTGATAAGCTGGTACAGGTGAACCTCAGAAGCAAGACAAGTCTTAAACAAAAATTGATCTGTTCAGCTATACCTGTAGATGAGCAATAGAAATACATGGACTTCATAAAGAAACATAATGATTTATTTTCCTATAGTTATGATGAAATGTTGGGACTAGATCCCTAGGTAGTCATCCACCTCCTCGGTGTCCCAGCATATCATCACAGGCTTTAGCAGCCTCCCAGAAAGATTCACCCTTCTCCTGGTGCCATGGTCAAGGTCGAAGATGATAATCTATTTAGTGAAAATTTATTCAAGGAGTTCTAGTACCCCAGATAGTTAGCCAGCATTGTTCCCATTAGGAAGAAGAACTGATAGATCAGAGGCTGCAACAAATTCAGGGATCTCAACAGCAATTGTATGAAGGATGATTTCCCCTACCAATGATGGAACTATTGATCGACTCCACAACTATGTTACAAGTTCTCTCTTTCATGGAGGTGTATTCTGGGTATAATCAGATCCGAATGGCGCCCTAGGATGAAGATTATACATCTTTCAGGGCACCAAATGGTACTTTTTGTTACAAGGTAATTCCATTCGGTCTAAATAATGCAGGTGCAACCTATCAACATTCCATGCATCATATATTCATCCTTATCCTCAGGACCTTGGTGGAATGTTATGTGGATGATCTGGTGTTAAGATCTCACCAACGTTAGAACCAACTCAAAGATCTTTAGGAATTGTTTGGCATCCTCCTTTCTCGCCATCTGAAGATGAACCCCTTGATGTGTGACGTTGGGGTTACCTCTGGAATTATTCTCCGCTTTTTTGTTTTATATTGGGGTATCAATATTGAATCAGAGAAGATCAAGGAAATAAAACAGATTTTTTCCAAAGTAGCATTTAGGAGCTTCGAGGATTTCAAGGCCATTTGGCCTAAATACGCTGATTCATCATGAATCTGGCCAAAAATTGTAAGGCCTTTTCAGGGATCATGAAGAAATGCATTGTCTATCAGTGGGGTGAAAAATGCTAGACTTATTTTGAGGATATCAAGTGGTATCTTCTTAAGCATGTAGTTCTATGGAAACCTCTTTCCAAAAAGATGCTGGTCCCTTATGTTACTGCCCAGGAGTGATCTCTCAGCACGCTTCTCGCACAAAAGAACAATGAGGGGTCATAGAACAATATTTACTATCTCAAGTGCATGCTCCTTGATACAGAGACCATATTCTCAGCTTCAGAGAAGTGATTCCCAATGTGGGTATTTGAAGTACCAAAATAGCAACATTAATTTCATCACCATGAAGTATAGTTTGGGACTCAAGTGGATATTTTGTTGTACATCGTAAACCTCCACATGTTGTCTGGCCATCTATCATTGTGGGTAGTGAACTTTTATTAGTTCGACATCAGATTTGTCCCTATGACGGGTATCATGGGGCAATCATTGGGTGAAAGTTTGGCTGCCCATACAATTCCCACGAACCAGTTTGTAAACCTTGATTTTCCTGATGAGACAATCAACTTAGGGTCATAGTCCTTATGTGTTCGTAATTCATTTTGATTTTGATTTTTATAGTCATACAGTTAGAAGGCTCGACAACCCCAGACTCAAGAGATTTGACCTCAGTATCATTATTTTTAAGCCAACACATTCCATTCATCCCTATTTATTCCTTCTATAAAAAGGTTGGTCCAACAATGCGGCAGAGTACCAGGATACCATCACTATCCTCGAGGTGTCCCCAAATATTGTTTTCAACTAATTTCATGTGAAAGGGGACTCCGAACTAGAAATAAAACAAAACAATGGTGACTATGTCATTAGAAATCCAAAAATCGTACTGTTGTTGGAACGCACCCTCCAGTAGATTTCTCAATTCCCATCTTGGCCAAGGGTTTCACAAATTCCATGATCGTAGATTAATAATGTCGATGCCGTGGCCAGCTTAGCTGTATCTCTTATGGATCTTGATCAGGATGATTTGTTTATCCACATGGAACACTAGAGAGTCAACTCACCCATCACCCTGAACGACGATGATAGACCGTATGTAAGACACCTTACTGCTATTGCCTCCATGCTAGGAAATCCAGGTCCCCCTAATGTAGTGATAGATGTTACTCCCGACTGGAGGACCCCCTTTTTCGAGTACCTATAGCATGTAAATTTCCTGACAGATTGTGCTGAGTGGGAGATAATCTGACATCTCGCATTGCAGTTTACCTTCCAGAGTGGTCCTAGTCCCAAGATGATCCTCTAAAAGTGTGGGATTGATGGGTTTCTCCTCCTTTGCATTCAAGGAGTTGATATTTTTCAAGTAATGCAGGTGGTTCATGCCAGTTCCTTTGGGGCTCATCAGACTGGGCTGAAACTGTCTCCCTTGATATAGAGGATAGAGCATTTTGGACCCTCCATGATATGTGACTGCCTATAGTTTGTCAAGAATATCAAAGCATGATAAATTCATGTCGTCTTTGTGCATTGGTCACCAGAGCCTCTCAAACTACTATGTATTCCTGGCCCTTTATGGTCTGGGGACTCGATGTCATGGGGCTATATCCACTGGTGAAAGCTAGCCGGTGCAGGTTCATCCTACCCACTATGGATTTATTTTCCATGTCGACAGAGGAAATTCCTCTCAAGGAGGTATATGACCATTCTATAATTGAATTTGTGATCTAAAAAATCATCTATCGATTTGGATTTACCCATTCCATCCTCATCGATAATAGCACAATCTTCCATGCAGCTGAGCTAAAGAAATTGTACGCCAAGTGCAACATCCGTTCTAACCATACCTCCCTCTATCAAGAACATGAAAATGGGAACATTGAGGATTTCAAAAAAACCTTTTGTATCATCTTGTAGAAAATATTTGGTCAGAATAAGAAGAGTTGGCCATAAAAACTCCCCAACACCCTCTGGGCATATCAGATAATGACTCTCAATTCCACACAGGGACCCCATATTTCCTGGTGTATGGAATAGAGGTCAACCTAACCATTGAGATTCAATTGAATTCATTACGCATAGTTGTCTATGATAAACAAACACCAGATAAGGTAGCTGAAATCCATCTGGGTGAATTGGAAGCACAAGATGAGAACTGGATTCATGCCTTGCACAATCTCTAAAGGCATCCGAAAAACATAGCTAGAGTATTCAACAAGATGTGTTGCCTCTAATTATTCTTGTAAGGAGACCTGGTGTTGGCCCAAAGATCACTAATGATACATAACATGAATCCTCCTAAGCAAGAGCCCAAATTAGAAGGACCTTACGTCATTCAAAAGGATTACCCATATGGCATGTACTCCCTGGATACCATCGATGAAGAGTGTATAACTCCTCACACCAATGAAGAATTCCTCAAGATATACTTTTCCTAACCCTTTTTTTGGGTCCTATGGGGCCTTAAACTATTATGTCATGCATGTAATTAAATTGTATGTTGTCTTGTAGGACGTTAAATAGTATTCATTCCTACATGAACTTAAAATGTTATCTCTAGCATGGAATTAAATTTCATTTCCGTCCCCAATGATGATAAACTACTAAACTGTATGAGCTATATGAACATCAAATAATATCTATATGGTATCTCATGACATTAAACTGCTCTGTCATCTCCATGAAACATTATAATGTGTGATTCGTCCAGACTAAAAGGTGTAAAACTACTCATTATACTTCCTCATGATTCAACATTAAACTGTCAGCACCTTCAAGAAGTATGTATTTCTTGATTCCCATCTTCATGGGACATGTAGGAATTCTTAGACGCCTCATCTTGGACCCAAACCTAGACACCTCTTTGAATATCCCCCTAGATATTGTTCCCATAGAGGATCCTACATGGTTTAGGGTAGGCTTATCTGGCCCCACTCATGGTGAGATCACAATAATATCACCATGTTCCCTCCATCAATCTTCTATCCTCCCACATCCTCCCTGCATGATGTTAAACTGCATGGCCCTTTCATAACTATGGGTGGCTTGTTTCCCATCCTTATGAGAAACGTTGGAATGCAGATAGAAAAAATATTTACCACATTTTTTGTATGAATTTAATTTATTTTAATAATCCCAAATAATCAATTTGATCTTATATGAATCAATTTTTTATTTTTGATGTGTTCTGAGAAAAATGGTGAAAACGCCTAATTCTGGATTTTAGACATATTTTTTCATCAAGGGTATTTCATAATTCTATGAAAAATATAAATCCAAATTGAGTGAATCTTATTTTTTTGGAATCCTTACTTTATTTCCTCCAATTTTTTCTTCTTGATCAGGATTTGATTTGGCCATATAAAGGGCCTAATTCATTGATGTAAGAAACTTTTCCAGGCTGACAGCGTGGACCCCACCACTATAATAGAACCTCAACTAGGCCTTCATAGATCAGATTGAAGTTATTCCCCTCGGGCTATCACGAGTAAATATATTTCCGGATCTATACAAAATTTGGTGGAGTTTTGAAATAATTAATGCTTCCATTGAATGATATACTATTGGAGGCACCTTCCTGGAAGATTTATCCAGAAAAAAAAAATCCTCCAATGAAAAATTCATAACTCATTAATAATGTGTCCAAATTAGCTGAAATTTTGAGGCTAAATGGAAAACAAATTAGGGAACAACCTTTATAAAAGATAAACATGTGAATCGGCCATTTATTGGGACAAAAATGCACAAAAATTCAGATTTCCTAATTTATCCAATAAATGGGTGGCCCTCACCTCCTTCCCAAAGCATCACATTATCCATCCCATTCCTTTTAAGACACCAAGAAGGATAACTTTTAAGATTTATATTTAATTTATTTTCATTTTCATAGTTTTTAATGAATTCTTATTCACCATTATTCTCGATTAATCTTGCCATGGTGGGGTAATCATTTGGAGTTATTAGGGATGGGTTGGTTTTCTATGTTGTAATTCTTGAGTTCTTGAATGTAATTGAATGAAATTTCTTTCTTCTTCAAAGTTGTTTCCAATTTAATATATCATATTTTATTATCAAGTGATGTCATTATTGAATAGTAATTCCATTATTGATTTTATTCCTTGGTAAAATAATCATTTTCTTTCTCCACTAATTTGTGGTTTATATACAATGGAATAGACCTGTAATTAGTGGTGAAGTGAACAATGATCGTTGGTACATGTAAAGGGGATAGTGAATGTTCTCTATTGTTTGGGATAAATTATACCTGATCTGGTATAGCCCATGTCAATGGAGGACATTCAATACAACTATTTTTCACATAGAAGGAGAGTTGACCAAACTGAGATCTTGGTAAGGTTTTCTCTCACCATCTTAATTTTACCATGGAAGTGAGAGGAAACGATTGTGGGAACATTATTTAATAAAATAATAATAAGAGGATTGAATTAAATGAAATAAGGATATAATTAAAATTAAGATAATGACCCCAGCCTAATCACCCCTTTTAATATCATAGTTTTTAAATCATTTGAACATCAAATTTCCATTAAAATTCACAACATTTTTCCCTCATTATAAAGTGACAAACTATTTCGTGTTCACTATTCTTCAAAATACATCCTCGGTTAACCACATTACATAATTCTAACGTAGGAAATTATTTTTTTCCAATTCCCTACGACAGGAATGTGTCAAACATGGCACCATTTCCAGGGAGATAATGCCTCAAAACCCTTAAAAATTATTTTCTATTTCATTTTAATGACCCGTAGTTCAAACAAAAATTTAATTGATTTTGATCCAGAAATTGAGAAAACCATAACCAAACATAGAAAAAAAAGTTTCAAATAGATTTTGAATAAATTCACCTTACATATTATAGTGACACATCTAGTGATCACTTTGAACCTCCAATGGCTGGAAATCCCAACCAAACATTCAACGGTCTTTGGGCCCCAAAATTCGCTAACCAATGAAATCTACTAGCTATTCTAGCCTTAGATAATTATTTTGAATTACTCATTATCATGATTCTAATTCTTCCAAAATTTCATGGACTTGTGGGTGGAGACCACAATAGGCATATCCAAAAATTTACAAATTCTTGTTATATCTGCAGACCCCAAGGTGTTGCAGAAGAACAGGTAATGTGGAGGGAATTCCCCTTCTCACTCGAGGGGAAAAAAGGAATTATTGTATAGTATACGACAATGAGATGTCATAGACTATGAATATCTTCAAAGATTCTTCATGCAATGGTTTTTTCCCGCTTCCATTAGCACATCTATCCAAAAAGAGATTTATTCCATTCGTCAATCAACTGGTGAAACAATTAACGAGTACTGGGATGGATTCAAGAAGCTATGTTCTAGATGTCCACCTTAGACTATGGATGAACACCATTTCATTATTTTATTCTCTCAAGGATTGTGCAAAAATGATCGAAACTTGCTAGATGCATCATCTAGAAGAACCTTGATTGACAAGTCACCTACGAATGCCATAGGATTTATTGAAAAGATTGCACAAATTTCATAGCAGTTTGGCACTCGATGTATGTTCACAAGAAGAATCCATGAGGTATGAATATCTAATTCAGTAGACTTAATTAGAAACAAAATGGGTGAACTCACCATGTTAGTGAAAGAAATAGCTATAAACCATGAGAAGGATCAAGAAGGACCGAATCAGGTATGTGGTTTATGTTTTCTATCTCTCATTACACTAATCAATGTCCAGTACCGCAGGGGACAAAAAGTTGTGCTCTAGCCTATCAAGAAAGGAAATACCAATAGAAAACCCAACCATGGTATGGGTTTCAATAGAACCAAGATAGACCACCTTTTCAGTAGCAATATGAGAACCCAATAGCATTCCAACAACCTTATAATCAGCCCTTCCAACCACAACAAACTTTCCAACCACCACCTTTCCAATGGATGAATTATGAGGAACCATCCACAAGTGGACCAACAACAGAAGATCAGCAACTGAACACATGAGTTGTAGGAATAAAAGATAAAATGGAAAAGATTGATAATAAATTTGCAAGCATTATGGATGCTCTCACCAAGAACCAAGTAAAGATTCCCACACAAACAATACCCAATCCAAAGGAGAACTTTAGTGAAATCACTACCCATATCTTGAAGGATCTCACACCACTAGAAAAATGTGAGGAAAATTATTCCAGATAATCTTTTAAAGCTCATCATGTCCAACCAAAAGATAGAGTCAACAATAAAGGGGAAAGAAGAAAGTTCTAGAAGGAAAAAACCGAAACACCATTGCAAAGACAAAAAAGGGAGAAACATGATATCCCAGCACCATTCCCATCAGCATTGGTAGAGCCAAACAACGGTGAAGAATAATGATTTCAACGGAAAATTCAAAAAACATTCTGAAAAGTTTAGATTAAGATCCCACTTCTGGATGCAATCATACCAATCCACAAATATGCAAAATTTCTGAAGGAACAGTGTACTAAAAGAAGGAGTCTTTATAGAAATGAATGGATAAACATTGGTAGATGTTTCTCAGCATTGATAACACAACCGATACCACAAAAATGCCAGGATCTAGGGATATTGGCTATTCCTTGAACTATCGGTTCATTAAATTTTACTGATGCACTATCTGACCTTATAGCTTCGATAAATGTGATGCCACACTCAGTTTTAACATCTTCGCTGATCGAAGAACTAAATACAAATAGAGTGGTGGTACAATTAGCAAATATATCCACCGTATTCCCAGTTATAATTGTTGAAGATGTACTGGTAGGAGTGATAGGATTAATCATTCCAGCATACTTCTATGTCCTTTCCACGGAAGAAGACCGAGCACTAGACAAATCTCACATCATCTATGGGAGAACCTTCATAAATACTGCGAATACCATCATCAATGTGCATGTGGGAACACTCTCAATATATCTCAAAAATAGTCGAGTGCATTTAAATATAATATAATCCATGAAGAATTTATCAGATGTTCATTCACTATATGAAATATACCACAATGAAAGAAAAGAAACAACCAAAAATTTAGAAGATAAAACCATAGAATTCTTGAATATTTTGTTAGAAGAGGTTGCAGAATCAGAATCCTGAGAAGATGTTGAGATCAATGAGTATAAACTCAAGGAGACTAAACATGAAAAAATAATCATATAACTCCAGAAGGAACATGCAGTGATGGGAGAAGAACTAGCTAAGAAGAATTCCATATTCCTTTCAATGGAACATGAGATGATCAAGGTTAGTAAAAACTCCAATAAAACTAATGATTAATGTAATGGATATTCTCAATCAAATGCGAAGAGAGGATCACAATAATAAGGTAAATCTGAACTCAATAAATTTCCAAAGAGACCTGTATTATTTAAATGTGCAGAGGCAAAAACCAAAACCATGTTGGTATGGGTAATGAAAAATGAGTGTTAGTGTATCAAATCAAGAGAAGAGTATAATTTTCAATTGACACCACAACCCCTTAAAAAGAGTTATGTTCACATTACAGTAAGGAAGAATGAAATATAAAAATGATTGAAAACCATTCCAGAAGAATAATATTTCAATGGTTTTGCTAGTGTTTTGGTATCCAAGGACACAAATCATTCACTTGTTGGTACGACATGTCTTTACCAGAAAATAGAAAAGATATAGGTTAGGAGATCAGACTCCTCCAATATCTTGTTCTATAAAATAAATTAGGTCATACCTCTCCTTTTAATTTTTTTCTTGCTGTGATTCATTTTCAAATTTTCTTACATGTTAAATCAATTTCAATCTATTTAAGACACTACATCAATTATGTGTGTTGGATGGAATCTTGTAGTCTAGGAATATTTAAAAAAATTAATTTTCGTTTGTCAAGCTAACAACATTTAAAAAATGTGCTATGGGGGAAACTGGCATTTTTCTCTAATTGTCTACTTTTCCTCTTGGTCATATACCTACATGGTTGAACATGCCTACATTATCCGTTGTTTTTTATTATTATATTTCATGTCTATTAATTATGAAGATTTTTTGGTATTACACATCGTGAATATATGTATCCACTTGAAAGGGGAGTAAGAGGTTCAATTCGTTATTATCCAGTTTATTCCATACATTTTTAGTCTTTTAAATTGTTATTTAGATAATGCATGCCCAAACATGAAGTATGTTTTAATTGACATATCTAAGAGACATGAGTTTCTTCATAATATAGTATTCCATGTTTTATAATTCAATGTTAATGTTATTTAATGAGTAAAATTCATAATTAGATGATTAAAGTGAAGCAATAATATTGAAACGTGGACTCATTATTTGATGGAATTTATTGATTCATGTAAATTAAATTTCTATACCATTTTTCATGCATTAAATTTTTTAAATTCATGTGAAATAATTTGTTATTATTAATCATGCCTTAATTTATGTCCAATGTAATATTCCCATTCCCGATAGGATTTATAGACCAAATATTTCCTATTTTATCTTGAGCATATTTCTTTAGTGATCTTGGGACATGCTACCTACCAGAAATTTTATTGAATCATGTCAAACCTATGACTATAAAAAAACACATTTAAAATGATTGAAGCACTGCAATGGCTAGCCACATATTTACCTGAGACCCACCCTTACATTTATCCATGGAAATCACATAGAATGAATGAATTTCCTTCTAGGTTTAAGACACATTACAAGCAGATTTTTCCTTACCTTACCACTATTTTAGTATTTTTTCTTGTATTATTTAAGTTTGAGTGTGGGGAAGGGCCTTTCTAGTGCGTTCATTTGGATGTGTATAATTTTTTGGGTGGTTTAAGGTGTGCATTATCATTTTGGGCAATGTATTATTAGAAAATTGGTCATGAGTCATCATTTTATTATCTTTATTTCATTTCATTTGGTTCCCCTTAAAAAATGAGAAAATAAAGTTGTGACTTTCTGGAGAATTACAAAAAAAATTCATAAAAAAGGGAGATAAATTAACATGTACCTTTATGGAGCTTATATAAAAAGAAGGGGATCTTGGATGATATCATAATTTGTAATCATTTATTGACTCATGTCCCGTATCATTAAAAAGGGTGTGGTGTTGTGTTTCACATTATCAAAGGGATTATAGTGAGGTTCATCCTGTGTTTTCACTTGATTAATCATTCATTGTACTTAAGAGTCAAACCTCCATCTTCTAGCCTGAAATTATTTCAATCATATACCCACCAACCCTAATCCACAGTGTCATTTTAACCTTTAATGCATGTCCTCATGATTTAATGTGCGTTTTTTTTACAATGTGGAGAAAGTAGTTCCTTTACAATCCTATGGATAAGAAGCATGTTCTCATGATATGAGTATTACTCCACTATTAATTATTTCATTAGGGATGTGAGAAAAGATTTAAAAGAGAGGTAGATCATTATTTGGAATGTTTAATAATAATAAATTAACAAGCATGAATGAATGAAAGGAAAAGCTCCATCATTTTTCAATGGGGAAAAGTTAAATGCATGAATTGATTGTTTCTTTTGGAAAAAGGGAAATTAAATTGATATTTTTTGTGGAACATGAAATTTTGATGGTACATTGATAATTGATTGATTTTATTGAAATTATAATATTGGTATCATTAATGCCATTTGGATTCCATGTTGAGATTTTATGCTTGAGGACAAGCATAGTTTAACTGTGGGGGAATTGATAAAGCTAATATTTTCCACATTTTTTGTATACATATAAATTGTTTTAATCATCCTAAATAATCCATTTGAGCATATATTAATCAATTTTTTATTTATGATGTGTTTTGAGTAAAATGGAGAAAACACCTAATACTGGAATTTAGGCAGATTTTTACGTCATAGGGAATTTTAGTAATTTTATAAAAAACATAAGTCCAAATTGAGTGATTTTTCTTTTGTTAGAATCCATAATTTATTTTATCCTATTTTTTATTCTTGACCAGGTGTTGATTTGGCCATCTAAAGGGCCTAGAAATTCATTGAAGTTGGAAACTTTTTCGGGCAAACAGTGTGAACCACACAATCAAATGAAACCATAACATGGCCTTCACATATCATATTTAGGTGCTTCCACAGGCGCTAGAACAAGGAATTTTTGGTCCGAACCTACAAAAACGTTGGTGGAGTTTTTACGTCATTAACGCTTCCATTTAATGTTAAAATTTTAGAGTCACCGTCCTGGTACCATCATCAAGAAAAAGAAACCTGCAATGAAAAATTCATAACTCATTCATCCTATGTCCAAATGAGTTTCAATTTTGAGGGTTAACATCCAACGCATTATGGAACGACCTTTATGAAGGGTTCAACTCATGAATAAACCAATTATTGTGACAAAAATGTGCCATATTTCAGATTCTAGAATTCTGCCTTTAAATGGAGGCCCTCACCTCCTTCCCAAAACAACTCAATCTCTATTCTATTCATTTTGGGAAACCTAGAAGGAGAACTTTTCAGCATTATCATTTATTTTTTTAAAGTTTTTTAATGATTTTTTCTACACCATTCATCTCAATTACCCTTACCTGGGTGGGGTACACATTTGGATTGTTGGGTAAGGGTTGGTTTTCTATGTGGTAATGCTTGAGTTCTTGAACATAATTGAATGAAGTTTTCTTTCTTCTTCAAGGTGGGTTTAAATTTCATATAATGGATTTTATTATCATGTTTGGTTGTTATTGAATTTTTATTTCGTTATTGATTTTTTCCATGGTAAAATAATCATTATCTCCCTCCACTAATTTGTAGTTTATATACGATGCAATAGATTGGAAATTATAGGTGAATTACACGATGATCATCAGTACATGTAAATAGGGTAGTGAATGTTCTTGATTATTTGGGATAAACAAGACCCGATCAGGTATTTCCCTTTTAAACTGAGGACATTCAATACAACTATTTTTCACATAGAAGGAGAGATGACCAAACCTATAACTTGACAATTTTTTCTCTCACCATAATAATCTCACCAAGGAAGTGAGAGGAAATGATTACAGAAACATGATTTAATAATATAAGAAGAAGAGGTTTGAATTAAAATAAACAAGGATATCATTAAAATTAGGAAATCGTCCCTAACCTAATAACCCTTTTAATATCATAGTTTTTCAATCATTTGAACATCAAATTTACTTTGAAAAACGCAACATTTTTACCCTCATTTTAAAGTGAAAAACTATTTTTTATGCACTCCTCTTCAAGAATCATCCTAGGTTAACCACATTACTGCATTTTAACTTAGGAAATAATTGTTTTCCATATGACAGGCATGCGTCAAATGCTATAAATTTTTTCCATTGGCCCAATCCTAAACATCAGGATCTCCCCTTGGGTCGAAACACAAGGTGTGGTGCCAACGTTTTCACTCATTCTTGTGGAGTTCATCATAAACACACCATGCATCTTCTACTCTAAATATTTCCACCACATTCATCATCCTGCATGACATTATACTACCTAGGCTCATTCATTCTTCAAGAAACCCCTTAATTTGGGTTTCTATAATTTTACACATCCGATAGGACCCCAAAATGACATGGATTCAAGGCCCTAGGGCTCTCCTACATTCTCAAGACAATGAGCTTGAGGATTCCTAACGATAATTGATGCATGTCCCATGTTGCGAATATGGTCAATGGTAGACACTCATTTGTTTCTCCCATTCTAGGTCACACGATGTGGATGATGTGTTTCGAACTTGGTCAAATGTCATCCATTGTCATTTCCACCACCCTGTATGGAACATGTATTGGGTACAATGATTCATTTTGACATGTTATCCCCTAATATATCAGTCCAAATCGACCATGAGTGTTATTATCAATGTTGTACCCTTATATGTTGGGGTACCAGATCTCATTCCTTATATCCCACTCTGAGCATTGCTCACGTGGGCTTAAGAATTTTGGTTATGCATTACCTACATAAAGGGTCATGTGTCCCTGGTCTAATATATATGACCTTAAACTAAGATAAACATTGCCTTCATTGCATGATTTTAGACTCAAAAATGGCTAGGACAACCCGTCTCAGGTCCCTCGGCCTTCTCGAGCCCCATCATAGTTTCCTACCTATGATTGTGTGGTGTGGTGTGGACTATTTTCCCTCGTTCTGATCGAGAAATTTTTTCCACACCATATACATCCCCCCAAAGAAACCCCTCCATATTTTTCCTTATCTTAATATGTTAAATTGTATAGGTCCTACAATTCTTCATGGGTCCCATCATTTGGGTTTCCACCATTATTCAGATCCAAAAGGGCCCCAGAATGGGACAGAAGCATGGACTATGGGCTCACCACCCATTTTGTGCCATCTTTCTCGAGGATCTCAAGAAAAAAATTGATACAAGTCCTATGTTTTGAATATGGTCAACCATCGACGCTCTATTTTTCCCCCATCCCTAGTCACAAAATACAAATATAGTGTTGTAAACATGGTTAGTAGTTATCATTGATCATTGTTTTCGTTCAGTGGTCTCCCACATAATAGGCACAGTGGTCCATCCTTTTTACCCATCTATCCCACACACATGACATTAAACTGGAAATCTATAGTCAGATCCATGTGACCTTAAACTAAGAGCATTATCATCTTCTCCACAAGATGTTAAAGTGAGAATTGGATGCGACCTTCTATCTTATAACCCATGACATTTTCGGCCCCTTGACCCAAGTCCACATTTAGGATCGTATGATGTGTCATGGGCTTAAATTCTCATTCACGTTGGGTCACCCACCCTGCCATACACATCCCTTATTGAGATACCATTCCCCTATCTGCATCCATTTTGCATGATGTAAAATTTCACTACATCCTTCATAAATATGTATAGCTTGATTACCATACTTTTTGGATACATAGGACCACCCAGACACATAGCATTCAAGTCCAAACCCATTTCATAGAAACCACATAATCTTATGGGCCCCTGGGATTGAGTTCTCCCAAGAGAGTGGCATGTAGCATGGTATGGGTGTATGTCTTCATTCATGTTGGATATGTAACAAACAAACCACATACCTCCCTCCATCCCTCTAAAGATCTCTTCATCCCCTTATTCAACTCTCATTTCTTCAGGATGACTTCACTTATGTTGGGCCCCTTGACCTTTCTTGGTATTTCACCCATGTGCCCATGATCATTTTGTTTCAACACCTAGAATGTTGAATACTACGTAGACATGTTATTTCCCACCCTTAGGCTTCATGGTACCATTAATCTAGTGTTCAATCATCTTTAACATCCAAAAAGGCCCCCAAATGGTATAGATACATAGCCTAAGGCACTCTTTTCATTTCAAACCAACTCTCTCAAGGATCTCAAACAACAAATTGATACAAGTCCAACATTGCGCATATGTTCAGCAGTCGAAACTCATTTTTTGATTTCTATTTTAGGTAACACGATATGGATTCTGTGTTTCCAACGCGGTCAATAGTTATCCTTGATCATCACACCACAATCATAAATACTTGAATATTGGTTACATGATTAAAATCCTTTACCAGTCCATCATGTACACATGGAATTTCAATACTCTGGGTGTTATCCCTCAGTGTACGTTTTCATGTTAAAAGAATAAAGCCATAGTTCGGTATCATTTTGGGATCCGTTCCAATTTCAAATTTTCCTGGATTCCACATGTTGCAAAGGCCTTCTCCCCCCTTGTTTCCCACATTGAGTGTAGATCACATGGTCTTAGATATCTGGTCAATGTTTGGGCCCTTTTTGAACAGTCTTGTTTATCTATGGTCCTAGCACTATGACTTTAAACAAAGATCTCTTCACCCCCTTCCCGCAAGATGTAAAACTGCACGACATTCTTAGAACTCCATAAGGACTGATTTCCATTCTCATGGGATATGTAGGATCACCAAGAAACATATTCTTCGGGTCCTACCCCATATTCCTTGACCTTTTTTGGCCCCTCTGCCTGGGTTTTCTTCCCTAGAAATATGCATATTTTGGTTCATGGTTATATCCTCATTCACGTCGGGTACGATTCATCACGCCACATGCATTCCTTTTTAAAAAATCGTATCTTTTAAATGTTTCCAACCCATATGACCATAAATAATGATTCATAGTCACACGTGACATTAAACTGTAGCCTCATTATATAACGACATTAAAATGCATTTGTAGGTACTATCATACGACCCTAAACTATGAAATTATCGTCCTGGCCGCATGACAAAAAATGAAATTGCATTGTGATGTCCTCACTTGAGGGGATATCATGTTGGGTATTGGTCATCCACCAAACCATTTTCAATGCCTACATGTGGCTTCATTCATGGAGTGACACCTCGATTCTCTGTCCTAGGTTTATCGCTATCAAGAAAACAAAAAACACATCCATCCTAAAGAATAAATGATGTCTATCAAATTTCGTTTATTTTTGTGTGTGTGCCATACCTTCACCAAAATATTCTCCATATCATTGGTACCCTAAAATGAAACATCTAGAACAGTGAATTTCTGAATCTCCATAATTATGAGTTATGTAGGAATGACCAAGAACTTTGTCTCGGGCTGAGAACAACTTTCGTTTTTGGTCCCACAACCAAAAACCTACCCATGGAGGACATGGAGTGATGCAGACTACTACCATCCTCATTTCCATAGGGTTTTTCAATCACCGCACCTACTGTCTCCCTCCCTCCAATCTATCTGTGGTCTAAGCTATAGGACAATTGAAATAAGATCCAACCGCCCTTGTTGTAGGACACCAAAGTACATGGATCCTTCAAGAACTATGTGTGTCTTGATTCCCACTATTATAGGATACGTAGGAACTCCTAGACATACTATCTATTGGTCAATCCCTAGGAATCCTAAATACCCCCCCCCCCTCATCCACTTGTTTGGAACGACGTTGGAATTATGTGGTGTGGCATGTAACTCTTGGGATTTTATTTTCATTAGTTTTTAAAAACCACTGCAAAATGTTTCTCCCTTGTCACTTCCTAGCTGGGTTTGAGTTCTACGAACTTGAATAATGATCTCCCTACAGGAAATATGAATCAAATTCAACTACATGTCCACATTGGGAACATTTTATTAAACTAGGTTCTCTCCTAATAGTCCACTATATGACCTTAAGATAGGTTCATACGACCCCCAGGACCCTTGTCCTTAGGAAACGATTCGACTCTCCCTACCTAATGCGTTATATTGTCGCATTCTAATGTGCCATGAAAAAGAGCCCAAAGTGTGGAATTTTCACATGGACATTCCCTCAATCTATGTACAAGATTTATAGGCCCCTTAAATAGTTATCCATCCACTTCCATGTCTGAAAGGAACCCCTTTACAGCCTAGTATTAGGGCACATTGTCTCACCTACCGTCTTGGGCCAACTCCCCTAATGACATCAAAAAACATTTGGAATAGGTCCCATGTTTCGAATGTGGTCAGTGGTCAACTATCATTTGCATCTCCCCATTCCAGGCTAACATGAATTGGATAATTTCTTTCGAACATGGTCAGCAGTTATCCATTATTGTCACCCCACCCTCATTGTGATCCAGATTTCTGGCACCATGATTCACATATTTCTACTTCCTTATGTTCAAGTGGAATTCCAACACATGATTTTACACCTCTGCACATATATGTGTGTTAATCAGGCGGGTCAATAATCTTGGGATTTCACTCACCTAGAATTCCACTACATCTAATGTCTACCTACATGTACTAGGAAAACCTCATAACTACGCCATGTTTCCCACATCAAGCACGACTCAGGTGGGCTTAGTAGTTTTGTTGGGGCGTGTACTGGTAAAAATATTCCACATAGGTCGCTCGTCCTGCATGATGATAAATTGTGATTTTAGAACTACATGTGGCATGATACCCATCCTAATGGGGTATGTAGGAACACCTAAGAAATTTGCCCCAGGCCCACCCTAACCTCCACTTTCGGTCCCTTGACCTAAAAAAATCCCTCGGGGAGACATGGTATAGGGTAGACTCTTTATGTCATCATTCATGATGGATTTATAGATACCACATCACATACTCTCGTTATTGGATCTTCTCCTTCCCTGCTCGTCCTATCATATGATGTTAAACTACACAAGTAAATTTTCCCTCTATGCGTGAAATTAAACTACGGTCCTACCACAAACTAGTTCAGGATGCCCCATGATAATCATGGGATGCGTTAACTTCCTCACCAGAGAGGATTTCCTCTACCAATATTAGTCTATAACCATGCCATGCTTAAGAACATTGGCTGGCTTGATTCTCATTCATAGAAGATACGTAGCGACGTCTGGGCCCCTCACCTGAGGCCCAACCCAAGGGTCATTAAGCCTTTTAGTCCCTCAGTCTCAATTATAGTCTAGTCTCTATGAACATAATCTATGAGCCTAAAATCCACACAACAAGACTTTAATTTTCATCCTTGGCCCCACATAACCATAAAATGTACATTACATAACATATGATGTTTAGACAATATGTCTAGAATCCTTATTGGTATGATGAAAAGAACTATATAGCATTCCATGTCCTTACGAGAGTGGTCCTATTCAGAAGTTGGTATGATCCCTGAATAGACCGATGCGCCTGCCGAATATACCCTCACAACGGTAGTGTAATTTCAAGAGTGTTTGAATCCATACGAACAACCCATTTCATCACCCTCCATGCATGGTGTTCCAATTATTCAAACCATCGTCCTATTTGACATCTAAAATATCCCCCTAGAAGTACAGATTATCGGCCTGTGGATTGCCTACAATTCTGAGCCAACAGTCTGGAAGAATGTTATTCACCATACAAGGCTAACATAATAGGTATACTGTGTTTCAAACATGGTCAACAGTTATCCTTCATTTTCATGCCACCTCCATATTATTCTAAATATTGGGTATCGTGATTCACAAATTCAACTCCCCTATGTTCAGATTAATTCTAAATCCCATGGCGTTACCCCGCTCGTGCACTAGAGCGCGCTGGGAGAATGGCACTTCGACTATTCATAAAACATCATCCTACAGTCATGCCCCACCCTTTCTTCCTCGATTTCTGAATTGGTTGTTCAAACCCTAGATGCTCGAATCTTAGTTGACACTATCATATTTGGATGGAACTATGAGGTAGTCATCCAATTTTTCTCACATCAGACCCAACCAACATGAGCATATATATTGATCATTGGATGTTTCACGAATGTAAAAGACATGCAGTAGACCAAAACCAATGACATTACTCATGCTTGAATCCATCATAAACAATAAAATCATGAATGTATGTTTAAATAGTTTACATGCATCGCAACACCCAAGGATCATCCACTCCCATGGATGGGATGACCCCATTGATAGAGAGTTCCATCTCATCCACCCTTGGGCATGTGGTGTCCAAGATCGGCTATCGCCAGTTTTGCTAATGTTCCTCCTTGGCGAATATGGGGTGTAATTCATAATCCACAACCCATGCCCACTCCTCTTTCTCTAAGATTGTGTCCATCTCCTCGGAGGATTTATATTTAATTCTTTAGCCTCTTCCAGTGGGACCCTAAGCTATGATATGAGTCCTGATAGTGAGTTAAGGAAGACATTGTACTTGTTTGCTCATGCCCGCAACTGTTGAATCTCCCCTCCGTCCTCCTGGAGTGTCTTGATATTCAATTATTTCCTCTGTTTCCAGCCTACAACAGGGCTGCAATCATTCTTCTAAATCTTCTCTTCAATGAAGTCCTGAATGAAAATATGAGTACATTAGGTATCCACTCGCCCAGCACACAGCTTGCACAGCCAGGAATGAAGCCCCCCCCCCTCTGTTCTATCAATTGTGTTTTACGAGTCTTCTAGATGAAGATTTTGATCAATTTTTTTGACCGACAACTAATGATATTTCTCTCCAATTCATCAGAGGTCATCTAATCCTGGTCTTCAGTTTGATGGGTTCATATGTAGGAAATACCTCAAATAACTTGTCTATAGGGTCTGCATCTGGTGTCTTATCGGGTATGTGAGGACCCGTGTTTCCTGGTTGATCCTCATCATTGGATCCCACCTCAATGATCTTAGTCTCTACCCAACTAATTGTCCCACTAGTGATCAAAACCACTGCATCTTGGTCAGTTTCAACATCCACTTCCAAGACCAGC
The DNA here is from genome assembly GCA_963277665.1 of Viscum album. NCBI lineage: Eukaryota > Viridiplantae > Streptophyta > Magnoliopsida > Santalales > Viscaceae > Viscum > Viscum album. The sequence goes on along the minus strand of OY728126.1, from coordinate 2,094,313,741 downwards.
ACTGTTTCCCTGAAAAACGTGGTGCTAGGATCTCCAAAAAAACGCTCCAAGGCAGCCCGCACCATTTGAGTACAATTCATAAAAGAGGAACACAAACATTATTCAAATTGAAAAATTGGTGACAATTATCTATTCTATGAAGAATTCCTATGGAGATTAAACATTTTGTCTCCTCCATGAGTTTTTATCGTCAAAACCCCATGGCATGGCCATTTAAAAATTCTTTTGAAATCTGTAGGATCCATAAGGACCACCTTGAGTGTCATGGAACCATAAAATAGAATGATTGTTATTGTTGCGGTCATAGATACTGATGTGCCTAAAGTTTCATCCACAGTCGAGTGGGAGTAGGTTTTGAGTATGAGTCCCTACTACATCTGAAAGATTTTAGTTGAGAAGTCTTAAATTACTCAGAAAGATACTATGAGGAACTGGTTTAAGGATTATCTCAAGGGTATCCACAATGTCCCTCAATTTATGGTCTATGTTTCCAACCGCACCTTACTCCAAAGAGATCCCTCCACCAGCCTCCTCTCCACAGGAGGAGTCATTTGATTCTTCTGACAGATGAAATTGTTCTCTTAATTAATTGGCATACAACTGCGGAGGGGCCATTCGATCATGTATTACCTTTAATAGATTCATCATTAGGTTTGGGGATCCTTGAGAGCATTCAATGTCCTCTATTTAGGCAAGGTACTGCTCCCCCTCCTTCACAGATATAGCAAAGCCAGCCCTGACAAGACAAATCCTTCGAAAATTTATCTCGATGTGATTCAAATGTTACCACATCTTGGACAGGTTGATGAATTGCCTGTTGAAATACCATATGTCCAAAGCCTCTGGGAAGATAGTGTTTTCAAGCATGTCAATGTGGCCCAGCCGCTTCCCAGGAGCCTGTGTGGGTATCCTAGAGAACCCCCTTGGGCAGCCTCCCCTATGGATAACTCCTTTCCTCTAGGACCGTCGGGTCCACTGCTAGCTCCTGCCTCTCAACCGGCGTAGGTCTCACCACCGCTGCAGCCCTACCAACATGTGATTCCATTTACTCCTTCTAACCCTAATCTTGAGGTTGGGGAGGCACTCTGTCACTAGCACATATGGACTTCTACATTAGCAGTTCCCCCTGGTAGGCTGCCTCCCAACTCTTGGTGTATTCTGTCACCAACCCATAGATAGCTGTGGGCAGATCTAGCTCATTCTGAATCATCACATCCTTCCATGTGAACATGATCCACGTATGCCTCATCACCCACTGGTTTTCCTCATCAATCTCCCTAATTTATACCTTTAGTGTAAACCTATTCATGCATCGGAACTACCTTGCGACGTGGTACAGGTTTTACGGCTCATAGAGAGACTCATAATTGTCCTTAGCCACCAAAACACCACCCTGAATGCCCAATATTTTTAACTAATACTCTTCCATCCCCTATACTTTATCAGTGAACACTCATGTTGGCAATGGGAATGGGTGGATGTTGAACTAATCTACACTGTAGGCTCAGTTCTACACCCAATGCAGTGTTTACTTAGTTGAAAAGCTTCCAGATGCATTCAAAATGGCTGGTAGGAAGCCTAATTCTGGTGGGGTAAATGGGGTTTGGATATTCATTCATTCCCTTAATATGATCCTCTATCCTCCCATATAGAATATCGAACAGCCCGCATATCCTCTATGGATTCTTCACGTCACTGTGGATCCATAACTCCTTATACATCTTAGTGAGAAACATGTTCATAATGTTGATATGTCCCCCTATTGCCAAAATTGAATCCACGATGAACATTCTCAGTCGCACACCCATGTTTGTGTCCTTCATTAATAGAATATAATTTCCGATAATCACAGAGATGAATGCAGCCAACCTAACCACTGGTTTCTGCTCAGTACTAACACTGAAACCCCATATCTTGTATTGGTTATCCTCTAGGAGTCACTAATACAAATTATCATGGCCGCATTGAACCCCCTTCGGACAGGTCTGAGGCCTCGAGGGAAACTATCTATCTTCAAAAAAATTCCAGAACTATATAAAGTAGACGTTCGTCACTTACTTCTTTTCCTCCCCCAGCACCAGGTCCTTCAATGCATTTTCTAGAGGAAACATATGTTTCGGGTCATCCCATGTTTTCGTGGTAAGGAGAAACTCATTGTACATTCCCCCAGTATCGAGCCCCCCTGAGAACTGTTTAATTTCTTATAGGATGATAACAACCACCACATGGTAGAGATGGAAGTTATTGGTTATAGATGAACACCTACCCAACATCTTTGGCATTTGCTGCTTCGGTTGATAGATGTGAGATTGGGAAGCCCAAGCTACCACTTACTGGACCACTCACCTCAACTATGTTTTTAACTCCTCACACGAGGAGCCTACCTAGTAGGCCCATGCTATGTCATCTGTAAATATTCCACAATAGCATAAGCCCAAATCATTAGTCCTCCCCTTCTCTGGGTTACACAGGGCCACCTTTACGATGGTGTTGTTTGGCGGAGGGGATGTATATGGCTGCAATACCTTCCCGTTAACATTTTTTCATGGTTATACATACAATAAACATTGATAGGTGCGAAATCCTACCATGCATGGCTGTCAGACTCCCTGATCCACTAGCACTGGCATGACATACTTCGGGCCCAGTAATTCAGATTGTCTCTGCTCCCTTCCAAAATGAAGACATCATCCCTCACAATGAAGCTGTATGGAGGAAACCTTTTGCAGAGTGGCTAACACTTCTAGATCTCTGAAATTAGCTCCACCAACAACTATTTGACCAAATGGATTTTTACTTGATACTTGATACTGAAATTATATTTCATTTCATCACTCATGGACGCATCTATAAGGACCCCCTGTAATCTTCTTGGTAAGCCATTCAGTCTTCAATGTTTTCAGATTTTTTGTTCTGTTTCATGGATCTCGATCGCGGACCTTGATCGAAGAGATAGGCCCTAGAGACCTGCCATAGAATTTGCAGATGTATTTCTCAGAGTTCACAATCATAGATTCAAGGGTCTCGTTGTGTGCCGCATAGCAGAAATTACATGTTTGTTAAGTGAAATTGCGAAGCATGTAGAGGATTGTGAATCTAGAGCTCAGGCATGAAAAAGAGAATATGATAAAGGATAAAAGATAGGTATGTCCCCTATTTATAGGTGATGACCCCCTATGCATCGCGGTGCATCTAGCCACGAAATTCTCCAGAGAACTCTCAAACCACTCATTGCCTCTCCACAATGTGATCCTACTTCACGACCTTGCTGTGTGATTGGACAAAATTGTTTGCGATTGAACCTCAATCTTAGACCCTCATTTTCTTCTCGGCTATATGTTTGAGGGGGAATTTTTTGGCACCAAAATATAGACAGTGGAAAACCATCACATAGAGAAAATGAACATCCAAGGTTAATCCTCGTGAAGCCCTTCACCATAGCCAGCGAGAGGCCATAACCCCACACTGTGGTCACTGCGGAGCATAAAGGCAAGAAGCTCCATGGTTATGAGGAACTAGAACAGAAGCCACACACTAGGGATGGATCTTAATCGTCCTCTGAGTGCAATGGAACTTGGCTAAAGCATCCTCCGTCACTATGAAGAGAGATTTGCACCAAGGAGTGGATGATGTTTGGATCTGCAGTTATGATAAACTTAATGCAGTCCTCAGCTGATTATTGAGTGCCACATGGCACTGCACGGAGCCATCCATATGTCACGCCACACCTCACATATAAATATTGGGCTTCTCTTGAGCCAGAAGTACGGATACCCCGACCTTTCTCCATTACAACTCTCTAATCGTTAAGCACCTTCTATTATAAAAATCCTTGACAAAAAGTGAGCACTTATAGGTACTTGAGCATTGAGAATTTCCATTCCCTTAGCTCAAATATGACCCCGCTTCTAGCTGGGATGCCCTTTGTGAAGCCCACGAGCCCCAACAATGGAAGGAGATTCTCTAGGGGACTCAGTAAATCACAAAGCACTCCAACCACATGAAGTACCCTCCAAGCACGGGTAAACCCTATAGTAATAAAGGGTCACTATGCTTCATGGAGCACATTTCGTTTCTTTGTTATGCTTCGCAAGGTACACTTACTTCGCAAAGCACTACTCCACAAAATCCTTTCCACTTTGTGAGGATCCATCTATATGCATCTGTTTCCTATGCCCTGGCTAGGCCATCGCACTTAGCAAAGCATACCCCTTTGTGTTGCCCATCCATTACCTGGAGCAACATAGCTTCCCAAGGCCTCTTCCAATGACACCCATTTCTCCAAATAACCATTTTTACATATGACCCATAAATATTTGTACTAAGTGATTTCTAGGTCCCATGGGAGGTGCTTCATGTTGCGTTTCATAGCCTCATTCTTCTTTCCATAGGCATGCAAATGGTTATTCCTTCCCCACAAAGAAATGATAACATTGTCTTCTTATTGGATCACTCCATGACAGCCCTTCACTATGACATCTCTGGTGCCTTCCCTTCACCAAGGTTCAAAGCATGCCAGTTATTTGAGTCCTAGGGTGCGGAGTGAACCTACCCCATCTAGGATGTATAATGTTAAACTACCAGTTGCCTTCATCTATAGCATATAGTGTTAAACTATGGCCTCACCTCGTGCATCATACATGGGGTACCCCATCACCGACTTTTTCTATGCCCACTCTTCTACATGGTAGTGTGAACATCCTCACCTAGAATGATATCTTCTTTGTTGGAGTGACGCCTGTCTGCGGGGAAGGGAACCCATCTTGGTGTAAGACCCAATACATTCTTGCAGGAGGCAGCTACCACTCTCCTCCATTCTTCTTTGGTGCCAAATCCTTGAGGCGACAATGGTATAGGGACATTTTTTATCCCATCCCTCTCCCTTTTGGCTTTATCACCATTAGGCCTCCATCTGGGAGTAAGTCCCAATCTACATCTCCATGGGCTTCTAACCTCGCGTAAGACAATGTTTCCTCTTTCGGCTTCAAGCCACCTGTAATCCTCATTCTTCATCCCGTAGAGGGATTTTTCCGACGTGATCACCTGGTCTGTGATTCCTCTTGTTTCTCACACTGAGCATGATGCACATGGTCTTAGAGTAAGCATCTACAATGACATCGTCTATGGGAAACCCTAGAGTGTATTCCCCATTCGTGATACCAAACTACATGGAATTTGATCCTTCCCAATGTATGGTACGTAGAAATCCTCCCTGAGGTTTAATCCAAACACCTTCGTGACCCGAACCCTTAACGTTGGTTCACCTTCATCCCACATGATGTTAAACTACATCCACTATAATGAACTACATGGACTTTAATCCTTTCCAAGGCATGGTATGTAGGAAACCTCCAAGAGGATCAAGCCCAACAACTAGTTATTTTGATCCCTTAACGTTGGTTCACCTTCATCTCGTACAACGTTAAAATTTATACCTCATATCGAACTACGTGGACTTTGATCCTTTACATGGAATGTTATATTGGAATCCTCCTTGAGGATCAAGCCCATCAACCGGTGGTTCTGACCCCTTAACATTAGTTCATCTTTATCCTGCACGACATTAATCTATATCCCTCATCCTGAACTACGCGGACTTTGATCATTTACAAGGCAAGGTACGTAAGAAGCCTCCCTAAGGTTTAACCCCAACACATAGTTGTTTTGAACGATTAACATTAGTTCACCTTCATCCTCCATGACATTAAAATAGAACCCTCATTCTGAACTACGTGTAATTTGATCCTTGTCTCCTATGCATCATACGTAGGAAGCCTCTTTGAAGTTCAATCCCAACACCCATTAGTCCTGACCACTCCACATTGGTCCTCCCCCATCACGCATGACATTAATCTGTATGGACCTTTTCACCTCGCAAGATGTTATACTATTCCCATTTGAACTATGTGGGATTGAATCCTTGTCTTCTAGGTAGCGTACATCAGAAGCCTCCCTGAGGTCCAACCCGAGTCAATGGTATGCCATCATGTCCTTCAACCCGAGTCAACGGTAAGTCGTCGTGTTCTCCAATCGATGGTAAACCATTGTGATCTACAATAAATGGTAAGATATTGTGTTCCCCAATCAGAAGTAAGCTATAATACTCCATCCAGTGGAATGTTTTTGTCAGCCCCTCACGACGATAGGCCTTTGTAAGTTGAAAATCATGGGATTAATCCATTTATCCTAGACATAGTATGTAGGAAGCCACCATGATGTATATAAACATATCCCATGTCTCATAATGTTCTTTCACTGGACCCTTTGTGTCCCTAGAAAATCATACCATAACCAGAAGGTTCTATTTCCTCCAACTCCCATACATATGGTTCACCTCCTCAGGTTCCCCATCACCTAATAGAACAACATGGACTTTTAATCCCAACCACATGGATACTTAGGAAGTCTCTTCGATTAAAAATACCAACATAACTATCACCCTTACATCTATTACATCTCACTCTCAATCCATTCTCAACCATCCATTTCCATCCAGATTCTTAGCTGGGACACCGCATCCCTGTGAGATCATGTCATCTAATTTCTCACTTCTCCTAGCAGTAATCAGGTAACTAAACACACGTTATCCCTTGAATCAGTGTTCCCTCCTGAGGTTACACCCATCTGATCCACTCTTAACAGTGTTCTGATCAGTATGATCCTTCTCCTCTAAACCTTAAGCCTGTGACATACCCTATTTTAAACATTTTAATCTTAGGAAAAACAAATAGAAACTCCTATGGCATATAATTCCCCACATTCGATGTGGGATTCCTCAGGCTTCCATGCCCTTGAGAAGCCCCATCATAAGCAGAAGAATCCCAGATGAATCAGTGTTCTAGTATCTAAAAATTCTAGTGATGTCCAATGTGACTACTCGCCCTATTGAAGTTTTCTTCCCTGGAAGGACCCCTTGGAATGTCCTGAAAAGAGTAGCATAATTAATTGGCATCAAAATAGACATATCCCTGTGAATTGTTTCAAGAACAATATATTATGTCAATGAGGGAGACCCGGACTAGGTGACATGTTTTGAGGAAGAATCCATGGAAGGAGGAACCGATATCCCATCATCTCGTTGCGATCAAAGAGAAAATGTTCATAAATAATAAATTGATGGCGCCTAACTTTGGAAACTAGGAATGCATGGATACATCTATGTGTCCTCTAAAATAGATAGATGTGTGCACCGTCCAAAGTGTTGGAAACAATGCTGCAGGTGGAACACCCACATAAACTCATCCATAGTTGGAGCTAGATGTGGTGCTCCTTGAATGTTCTGTATCATTATCATTTAGACTTCATAGAACTATGCATCATTGAATATGTTTAGTATAACAATTGGTGCCCAAATAGGAAAGATGGGAGGATTTTCTAGTAGTCCCTGATCTACCATTTCCAGTGGCTGATCATCACCCTGCACCGTGTATAAAAAAATAGGACATCTTGCTATAAAGCATTATTGTTTTAAACAATTGGGTTACACGGTATGTAGAGTTATTACCCATCGTGTTCTCTTTAAGTCATAACATTGGGGTGTACCTCTTCCAACTTGGTCATGTAACACCCCATACACACATCCTTTCCCTCATGAGACATGATATGTATTTGAATATTCCCTCCTACCCATATTATTCCACAGGGATAGAACTATATGGTTATTTCTTAGTGCAACACTAAATGTCCTTCACACTCTAGACATGGTGTGCACTACATATGTTCAATCCACCCATGTCGTTAGTCACATGGAAGGATACACAGTCTATTACTACACGATGTGTATAAGATAGACACACTATAAACAACCTAGATGTCATGCACCCATGTACTTAGTCACAAAACCTGATACATGGCCTTTTGTAGCATGACATGTACTCCCAGTACATGATGTGTTATACCAAACATTTATCAACCATGTGTCTCTTTTCACACAGTCAGTCACACGGTCAAGAACTACATGGTGTGTACATATGGTTCACTGCCTGTAATTGTGAAAAATTGTTTCTTCTAGAACCGAAGAACACATGGTTGGGTACACAACATAACACGTTGTGTTGTCTTGAATTTGGGATAGTAAGCCTCTGAAAATTATCCAGATCCATTATAAATAAAAAAAATTCCATGGAATTCCAAGTTCCAATCCATTAATGCCCATACTCACAGTGAATCAATGTTTGACATCCTTATTCACTTCATATTAATAGAATTAAATTAATGTTTAATCTTGATCCACCAAATTTCGATCCATGAGGGCCAATAATACCTCATATACAATAGATTGGCATCCATCCAAACGAAACACTACATATTCCAAAAGAACTATGCCTAAATGTTAGTGAATATATATAGTAGGCAATATATATAAATGAAGATTTAATCTTAGATGTACTCAAATGTAACAAATCCTATAGTTTTAAATTACATTCATTTATATTTATTATTTATCCATTCAATCATTTAAACCTTGTGATCTATCAAATGCTCTGGATCCTTATGTAATAGTAACAAAACAGATGCTTTAGAAAACCATCTAAACAATCTAGTAAAACTGAGCCTAGGATTATCCATTGCTTAGGTAGACTCATCACAATTATTCAATTACTCAATTACTACCCTTTTGGAATTTTCTTATTTTCTTACCCCCAGCTCTAACATAACAAAAAAATAGCTAATTGTTACCCTCTAGGTTTCTCTCATGGTCTAATCCATTTTTCCTACGATAACACTAACCATTTACAAAGACCACATCGGAATTCTCTCACGATCTTGTCCCATTGGTATAATAACTATCAAAAAATTATAATCATCCACCTAGGCACACCCTCATAGTCTAAACCCTAGGTCGATAACAACCTGGCTGCTCTCATAATCAATACCCTAGGTAACATATTAGAAAAACACATATAAATGACCCTACCTTGAGAGTATCACACTATCAAATTCTCCTTTGTCAAACACTCAAAATGTATATCACTCGCATCTCATATAATCAGTAACTAAATCCCAAAATAACAAGTCATAGAAAACAAGTCAATTGTAACAATAATTCTAGACCAAATGACGATAATAATCAAACAAGGGAAACACACCCTCGAGGTATCCCATAACAAGGTATATAACCTTATGTATAAGAAACATCCCATTATCAATAACTCAAACTATAACATGTAATATATAAGGATTAATAACAAAACACGCAATACCTCAAATGTGGGTATATGTCAATTTTAACTTATATAATCCAATGATGAACAACAAAATGCACAGACCACCTACCACGATGATGTATGATCGATACTCTTGACCATCAGTCCTTGAATTGGCCTAGGTCATTGTTGATCTACAATAAGGTTGAAAAACTCAAAGAATGAGTAACTCATGTGAGAGTAATAATCAGGAATAAATTCCCTATAGAAACTGAGAAATCCCTAGTGGCATTCCCATGCTCCCAACGACATCTCAATCAGAGCATGAATGGAGAATCATGAGGGATTCAAGGTTCTTTATTCATTCCATCGCTCTCCAGTATGAACCATGTGGAGAAGAATACATATATGGACATAAGACGCAACCCACACCGATATATCAAATAAAAATAAATTTTAAATGCATGTTCACTAACTATAAAAGCCATTTATTATCCTCAAACATCCCCCAACATAACCAGGTTATCCATTTCAACACATGACCAAGTACTCAACCATTACACGGCCAACAGACATCTATACGCAGCAACCGTGTAAACGATGTCTACTCAGGAGTACACGATGTGTACATATAAAACACCATTTCTTCCTCTTCCTAAAAAAACCTGAAATCAATATCCATACCTAAAATGAAGATTTAGGTTCTTACATCCAAACATAGATCTTTTATTCATTGATAAAAATCTATACTCAGTGTTTCTTGTATCGTACGTCATCTCGGTGTTGCGTGTAACATATGACATGTTGGTTTAGTGTAAAAGTAATTCTTGTATTAGTACATTTAAAAATATCAATTTTTATTTTTATTTATTTGATAAAATGTTCCATAAAAACTCGAGGGTGTGGGGTACATTCTACCCACATTAAAATGAATTTCTCTCTCAAAATTCTTCGAGGTTATAAAATGTATATTACAAGAAAGTTACATTCATGGAAACACACATCTTAAAAAGGAATATTAAAACTTAATTTCATAGTGGAATGTTATAAACATAACAGTTTCCCAAGGTAACTTATCACAGGGCATCCACATAGGGGAATATAGGGGGAAGTGAAAACATGGATATGGAAGAAAAATCTAACGATCATGTTCTATTGGATAGTAATATAGAACACATTTTGGAGGAAATTAAAAACAATAAATCCATAAAATTATAATGATTTAAGTTACCATCTAATTAATTGGATAAGAAGGTACTAGGACAATATTTTTTGGTTTTCAAGATCCTTTTTCTAAAGACGATGAACATGAGAAGAAATACTTAAAATATTTCAGTATAATATAATTATTAGTCTAGCATTGGGAAATTTCCACTTCATCTTCTTTTCAATGAAATGAAGTTGAATTTTTAATTCCTAAAGTGTTAGTAGATCTTGAGATAAATTAATATAATGATAGCTCACAACATTAGTCTTTAATAAAAAAAAGTTATCACACGTTATCAAACATTCATAAGTCCATATATGATGAGATGATACTGTATTCTAATAAACTACTTATGATGTTTAAACCTCCCAAAAATTTCCTATCCATACAATCCATCATGAAGAAAAAAAATACAAAACTATAGAAAATGGTTCACCAACATAGGTTAACATTTACCCCCATATATCATAATATCTCTAAAGTTGGTCGCATTCCAAAATTGTTAACGCCTTCATCGTGAATTCACATGAGTCAGGGTAACAATCTGAATTATTAGATATCCTTATTGGAAACATGCATGTTTCCTTCTTAGAAAAATTATTTGACATATTCCTTAAGTACCAAAATGTTTTATACATCATTAATGATAGAATAACCCACTATTAAAAAACTCAATAATTAGTACCCCAGAAAATTGCAGCATCCAATTTACTTATTCAAAGCCAAAATATCGTTATCCAAACTTCATTATTTGAAAATAAGGAATACATTAAGGGTTACCTTTCCCTTAATCATATGTATCACTTGACCCTTAAATCAACTTTTTTATCCGTATAACTATTCATCGTATCAAATCCAATCATTAAGGATAAACATTTAATGAAAACACTTATATATTTCAGGATTCATATAACATAATCTTTGAATTCTGTAACATATACACCTCAATAATACAAAATTATTATTAGACTATTACTTGGGATCCATCATCTTCATATTCCCTAAAATATGAATTATGTGTTATGGTTTCTCAACCTCACGCTTCATAGGTTTAATGTAAACAATTGTGGAAGAACATCACACATCATTCACATGTCATTTACAATCTATTTATCCTCAACAGTATGACCAATACTTGTTCCATCTTTATGATTCTATTCATGATATTTAAACTTATAAAATATATAATATTTATTACCATAAATTCCACATCAAAAAAAATTCAATGTTTAACCATGTTCTATGTAGTTGAGACTATTGACTAAAACTAGTGAGAAACGTGTGAGAAATTCAAATTAAAGGTTAAAAACACATAAATATGGTAAATTACTTATAATATTTCAATATATGATATATTAGGTTTAATCAAAGTTTATTCATGATTTTCAAAAAAAATCTAGGATTTTAACCTATACATGACTTATCCATACAATATCCCTAGATATATCTTGAGAAAAATATCTAGGGATCTCAATAATGTTTTAACATCCTTGTTTCTAGATTTTGACTAATTATATGCTCTGATACATGATTTAAATACCCATTCTCGACGTAGATGGACATTAAACTTATTTTGTGGAATTCTTAATACATTATACAAATATATTCAAAAATACCATATTAGTGTAGTGTCTTTGGAAATTTGTAACATAATCTTACAACTTTATGAAATATCTTTAACATCTCCCACAAAGATCATCCACTTTATTTTTCCTTCTTAAAACTTTTGTTTATATCCTGGAGAAAATAAAACGTAAAAAGGGTTAGTGCAAATTCTCTGTATGTGTAATCATGAAAAACATCAAACAAAACATAAACATAATAATGTGAAAATATGAATATAAAATTTGAAAATAAAAATCATGAGTCATGAAATAAATAATAACATAATATTATTTGCATAGTATCAAAGGAATTTCTACCCAGAACATCATAGTGGACAACATTTTTTACTGAAACGGGTTTACATTCTTTTCCAGCCATGTATTATTGAACTGCGTTTAATTATTGTTTCATCCATTCATTAATATCCTAATTTACCTACCATTCATGCCCGGTATTACAGAATCAGATTTACATTCTATTCAAATCTTGTTTATCTCATGAGATATGATTCAATACACAAATAATTGGAGGGATATATAGGTCCCACATGTATCATAATAAAATTATTCTTACATGTGTCACAAAAACATAATGAAATCATCATTGCATAACCCAAGAAATAAAATTGGGTTCTTAAACATCATTATATGATAACATAATTCATATAAAATAAAATCACATCATTAACCGAATAAAATCATAAGAATAATAGAGATATAAACATAACCATATTCAAATAGTGTCATCATAGATGGAAAATAATTTCGATAGAACACTAGAACATAATTCATAAGGAATATATCCTGTATTATTCAAAAACATTTTCTTTTCTCAAATTCCATGCAATAATAAAATAAATTTATTTAGAAGAAACAATAATGATACCATGTGGTGGAATAGTCAGGGGTATAAGGTGTTATAATGATTCAAAAATCCATTATTACCATATATGTTAATAAAAAATTTTCCTCATACATTTTAAGGAAAAGTAAAAAAATACCTCATATCGAAAACCCCCAAATAATTACATAAATATCATTTAATAGAAATTTACCAATTTGAAAAGTTAACTTTAAACTATTGTATAAGAATAAAATATTATTATATTTTATAGGAAACATGGTTGTGAATGATAAATATCCCCCAGCAAATACTGATATATTAACTATCTTGGATAATAATGAAATTGAAAAATTACCCATTTCCTTAGGTATGATTTCATCCATATGTTTCTCAAACACATTTATAGTGGGTTTAAAAATATTATTTACTCATAACAGAGCCATAATAATATTTATGACAACATATCTTATTCAGTTATGACTTTATTTTACCTGTTTATTTATCAATTTTATCTTAAAGAAATGTTTAGGGTAATAATACTTTTATTTATCGTATGTGTTTTGACTTGTTATTTGTGATATTATTACTTAGAACATGATTTAATAATATAAAAAATGTAAAAAAATGTTTATATATCATATATATTGATTATTATAAAATATATAATACATATAGAAGTTAAATGGAAAACACCATTCATGGATACGGCAGGTCGAACGTAAGGATAAACGCTTTATCAGTTTCTTTATTAAATAGAATGGAAGAGTAAATGAAATATATATATATATACTGTATAATTATATTTTTCATATATTTCACTATTATTTATTATATATACCTTATTATCATTCTTGAATGGTTACCACTGAGATTGAATCTCATCGTTTCGTGGAGATGGTAAGTTGTACATACGCAAGAGCGACAATATCATATCCTTGATGGTTAAATAGTATATATTTTTATTTTTTATGAATTGTAAAGAATAATTATTATTTAGTTTTAATTATTTAAATCCATTATACTCATCAATATACCCATCCGTATTATATATTGTTGAATAACAATTACACCATGTAATTAAGATGGCAAATCGTATGTACACACGCATGGTCATGATATTATTCATATGATGGATGAAAGGAGGTATAATGTTTTCCAAAAATTATAAAAACAACTGATCATGAAGAATATAAAATAGTTATTACTTTAGTATGTAAACATCATGAGAATAGGAAGTAGAAGAAGAAAACAATTTAGAAAGATGTGATAAACTAATTACCTCTTTTTTGGGTATCTCCTTTTGAATGCATAAGAGGACTCCATTGGATGGATTTATTCCCAATTGCTGGCCTCCAAAATAAAGATAGGGAAGTTGGGAAGATATTTTGGGAGGGTTTGGATAAGCCAATGGGATTTGGTGGTGTGCATAAAATATAAGTATAGTTTCACTTTAATAAGAGACAGGATGGGAGCCTTTGGAAGGTCTTGAAATATTAATGTATTATAAATTAATTTTCGGTTTATATGCTCCAAAACACATTCATTTAGAAGAAAGATGATTATGAATCTAAATACTTCCATCCAAAATAATTTATAATTATTTATATTTTATTTTAACCCTTATAATTTTGATATATCCTTATTTAATCAACTTAATTTTATTTGTGATAATAATTTTCAAAATATTAAATGGTCGTAAATATTTAATTATTTGTTATCAGTTGTCAACAATTTGATACTTCATGAAATTTTTGACTATATAATTTTCACTTTGTAATTTTTAAATATTGTGGTGATTTTTTAATAATTTATTAAAATGTTATTTTTATAAAATATATATAGTGTCAATTTTGACTCTATTCCTTAATTTGACATTAAATAAGACCCACACATAAGATAAATTTGATCCAAAATATTTAATACACACTCTAAAATTACATAGTAAACTATAAAATTCATGTAGAATATTAATTAGTTCTTATTATATATATTTTTAAAAATTTAATAACTTTTATTTGATATTTCTTTAAATAAAATAATCTCTACAACACTATTTTGTTATCATTAAAGGTAATTATTTAATTTTTAAAAATTCTAAATAAAATCAAATGATGTAGATAATTTAATTATATTTCTGGATACAATTTATCTTTTATGTTTTTTCATTTTTATCATTATTTTATAATTATTATACTTATAAGATATGTGAGAGTGGCATGTTTTCCCCTTCCTTTATTTTTATTATAATTAAATCACTTTCAATGAAAAGTACATTAAATGAATCAATTTAGACCCATTTATGATATTAATCAACATAAATGCATCCAATATGAATTTTTAGGAGTTAGGGAAAAATTATTATCTTTATCATATTGTTAGTTACCATAAATTACCCGATTTACCATTACTTGTGGTAACGGAATTACCGTATTTACAATTAATAAAAAAAAATAAACCTATTAACATAACATGGACACACTAATTTGAAAATTTGAATCAATTTTTAATAATTTTAAACACATAATTGGTAGTAATTAATATAAAATTAATTCTCATTATTAAAACCAATAATCGGGGTTCTAAGAAGTAAAAACCTATCAAAAGATTTTCAGGTTTGTATATCTAATTTCAATGTGAAATTACATCCAATGAAAAACATTGGATTTTAAGACATAAAAATAACCTAATAACACATTAAAATTATTTAAAAATTTATTCTAACTATATAAATAAATTAGGGAAAAAATCTATTTTGAATTAAAATGCAGTATTTTTCATTATTCATAAAAATATGAAATTAATCAGAAAAATATCAAATTTTCAACCATGGAAAATTTTGATATCCCACTTACAATGAATAAATTTATTTTTTGCAAAATAATATATAAAAGTGTTTAATACAAGATATATAATGGGTGTGCCATCAAAAGATGGCTAAAACTGCATTTTTTTAAAAATTCCACTTTTATCCTTAAAATTGAATTTGTTGTTATATAATATCTAGAAAATACATAATATGAATTTTAATGTTATATAAAATTAAAAATGTGATTAATAATATTCATAACCGTAGGTTTATGTCCCACTAAATAAAAATATTTTAATAATATAACATTTTTAAGTAAAACATTCTATTGCCAACATCGCAAGCTATCATGGAAGGTCACTTTTACATGTAACATAAGACAAGTCAGTTATTCTTGTAGTGAAATCTTCCATTATTATTTTGTATGACATAATACAAAAATTATTCTTTTATACTTTGAAAAAAATCAATAACCACTGTTGTCTGTATCATATGCCAACTCGGTTTTTTGTGTAACACATGAAATTTCAGTTTTGTTTGAATAGAATTTTTGACTTACTGCATTGAATATTATAAATATAAATATAAATTTATTTTAAAAAATGTTCCATAAAAACATATTGTGTTACATTAGTACATTTGTTTCATAAAAATTTCTCTATCCTCAAGATTCCCTATACGCACCCTATTAAAGAGGAAAATAATAAAAGTGAAGATATTTACCTAAAAGTGAGTAATGAGATTTTACATATATATAAATTTATATTGCGTTATCTAATTTTGTATAAAATAAAATATTTAATTATTTTTATACAATATGGTAAAAAAGTGTTGGTCTGGGGAACCTCAGTTGGTATTAGAGTAGATTTTAGTTTAATTGATGAACAATGTAGTTATTTTAATGAAGTAGGATTATGTAACTTCACTGAAAACCATAGGGATAAGTCTAACTATATGATAAAATACAAAAAATTTTGTAACTTTTGGAGCATGAGGTGTTCCTAAGAATTAAAATTTTTCAGGATAATAGATATTAGATGCAGTTGTGGTATAGATTCACCTAGTGGTAGTCACCATAAAAAAGATAGCCCATGTATTAACATGGTCTTCACTTGTTTCATTATGAGTTTGAAAAAGAATATACTATAGGTTAGACCCTCTCATGGGATATAAATTCTCTTTTCATATCAATTTGATGGATTTTCTTCAAAAAAACATTTGGATAAAATGTTATAAAGTCTAAGATAATCCTAATTAATGGAAACTATAATCTAAATTGATGTAAAATAATTACATACTAAAATTATTGTTTTCATATAGGGATACATCTTGATATTAGAATTTAATATGGTTATTTATGGTAATTCACATATAATGTTATTATTGATCACTTATAATTAATCCTTCTAGGTATTTGAAATGGATGGAGAATATATTAACCAAATTAACAATGCATGGGATAGACAATGAAATAATTTCCCCTATAAGAAACAAAATGGAATAAGTTCTAGTATTGAAAATATAATGTTTATTATCACCCTAATATCTCAAGTAATTTTTAACAAATTAATCTTTTTGATCATCTAAATACATAAAATAAGATAATAATTGAGTGTGATATAAAATAAAGTGATGATGAAGATGAAGTTATGAATATTCAACTTCTTATCTGTAAAAAATATTGGAATACTCACTCAATGTAATTTCTTAAAATAGTAAGAAAAGTTTATAAATGTTAAAAGATTAGATTTAATACTCAAGACTATTGAGTTTCCAAAGTGAATTTGATCAATTAAATTTAGGTGAAGAATGTCCAATACTTCAAATTAATGGTTTTTTGGAATTATGAAAATCAGTTCACAATCCAAATAACAATTAAGGATAATAGAACATACCAACAACATAATTTAATAGAATAATAAAATTACATTGCATTGACTACTATTGATGTTTATGGAGATAACTATGTAGTATATGTAACACTTATTCTCTACCAAAAAATTATAAATTTATTATTAGATTCTACTATATCTGTTATTGCGTGCCTATAAAGTTCTCTGAGATCATCAAATCACAACTCTAATGATTTAATATTATCATAGAAAACCTCTATTATTATTATATCACATATTCATGATTATAGAATCTGATTTGGTAATGTATTATTATGCATCCTCCATATGATTATGATGTGATATTCGAAATTAGATATATCCATAATAGAATATATATTAATTAATAACATAGTAAATCCACATTAAAAAACATATATATGATCCAAAATGAGTGAAAGGATAAGTATGAGATACCCTATAAAACTAACAGTATTATCTGAGTTAGGATACCTAATTATGAAGGGTATTTAGCACAATTTATTGGAAGAAAACATAACATTAGTATTGACAAATTATAAAGGAAAAATATATGTTTCATATGTTTTTTTAAGTTGATAACTATCTTGAATTTCTTTGGTTATTCATATCTTTTTGATATACTAATATAAATTCATTATTTATCAGTAATTAATCATGAGAGGACGAAATTTATTTAAGTGGTATATATTTACACCAGGAGTTTTTGGATTGTATTTATTGATAGTATGGCCCAGAGATAAAACCAATCCAACATAAAATTATTAATTTTTATCATTAAAATATATTCATCAAGTAACACCCCTATATTTGAAAAGAAGAACGATATATTTTATTGCATATAAAACAGACAACAACAAGCCCAGACAAACCACGGTTTAATGTTTATACATAACCATTGCGACCTAGTAGTTAAAATTATTTGTATGAAGATGAATAATTTTTTTAAAAAAATTCAATTTAAATATTTAATATATGGAAAATATATTTAAAAATAAGGAATAAATAATTATTAATGGATTTACATTCTTCAAAAATGTATTTCTCATCAATAATGGTTTATATTTATTTTTGTGAGAAGATAATATAATTTATTTATACCTATTTTAGAAAATTTATTACAAAAAATGTACTTCTTTTTTTTAATTACTATGTAAAAATTAACATTGGGAGATATTTTGGGGATTTTTTAAAGATGGATTGTGTAGTTAATTGGGAAAAATAAAACATTGTGTAAAACTATCATTACTTATCAATAGATTATGTATTTTCAAAGTCCAATTATGATTTTTATTTGATTTTAAATTATAATAAGTATTATTTATTTATATCTATTCTAATATTTTATATTTGAATCCTCCTTATACTATAATATTCTATATAATTATTTATAGGCATAAAACATTTTTTGGAAACTGTTTTTAAATGCATAATGTTTCTCCATTTGAATTATTTTACATACAACCTAAGGAGTAATGACATAAAATAATGTATATTATATATATATGTATTCAAATTCAAATAATGATCATTAATAGTCATAAATTTAATTTAATATCATCTTATACAAGAAATAATTACATTTTTTGAAAACCCATTTATCCGACATTTTTTTGGTTTTATTTTTAAACTAAATTCTTCCACGTAGGTGAATATAGTTTGAAACAATTAATTCAATATATGTAATAATTATAATTAATATGATTTAATTAGGTCAACCTAATTTGTTTGTTCATGATGAATAGTAAAAATAGTATAATACTGACCACATTGTAAAAGGGTAAAGTTGGGCATCCTATGTTAAAACTAATTGATAGGGACACAAGTTAACATATAAATTATTATTGGATAAATTAATTCTTATCCTTACCACCATAGGTTGGCGATTCAAGTATTTATGGGACATTATTCCATGAAAGTGTCTTATATAATAATATATGTAAATATAATGATGAAATGCCAATATCATTCCTTTAAATATCTCTTATATGTTCACATGAGGGAAAAAATAAGTGTTGAATGAATATTAAAGGAAATTTTGAGTATATTGAAATTACATCCAAAATGTTAAATTATTTTTTGTTTATAGTTATTATATTGTTACCTTAAACACTTATACAACACTGAGACAATGCTTGTGTGAACAATGGAAAGTTCAAGGTAAATAAATTTATAAACCATACATTAAATGTATTTTGGTTTAGTTGTATTTCAAAAATAAGGTATCAATGATTAATTATTTATTATTAATAGTGAAATATGATATATTTTAAAGAAATTTTTATACTTATATATTTAAAATCCAATTAATTAAATAGTATAAATATGTCATTAATGTTAGTTTTTTTCTAAATAACATTTTAATAAATTATATAAAAATTATAAAAATGTTGAATCCGAATATTTGTATTATAATAATTCTAAAATATAATCCATTTTAAATTTACCATCAAATTATAATCTTATATATAAAATCGTGACCCTTTTAGTTTGAAGAAGTTGTTATCATAGTTATAGTTAAAATATTTTTACTAGTAGTTAAAACAATAGATAGGGTTCATTTTGATAATTAATCATGTGAAAAACAAATTTTTATCCATATTTAGACCTTATAATATACAAAATTAAAATCCAATTCATTTTTTAATTATTCTAATTGAGTATGTCCTTATTATAATGTAATACCTTAAAAATTTACAAAATCACCCCTCCCCTCACTTATAAAATTGAACCAAATATTCTCTCATCTTCACATTTAAAGAACAATTTTGTTTTAGAAATTCTTACTTAAATAAATTCCTTCATTCCATTAACACTTCGTAAATGTCATTTATTTATTATATAACTATCATTGGAAGCATTTTGGTGTAAACCTCTCAAGAAAATGTATCATTCTTTACCATGAGATTTTATTTTATATATCGTTCCACTATCCTTAAAATATTATTCTAACAAGATAATATTATTAAATAATTATATCCCATATAATGATATATTTATTTGTTAATTTAATACATTATTTTAATATCTACTTATATCATGTGAGAAAAAAATGTTATTCGTGTGAATGCTGGACAACAGCCTCATGAACCAATGTGATTCGTATACCGTCACCTTCACTCTTGAATGATTATAATGATATATTTTCAATATATATGTATATAAATATATTTATAACTCATGAAATATTTAAAAAAAAATAAATATGATATTCCATATAATTTTTTATAAAACGTCACATGTTCGTATGTGTGGATTACCACCACTATGATGTGATGTATTTCATTTTTCATAAACATGTTACATGAATATAATATATAAGTGTATTTAAATAAATAATATGAAATTTATTTCATAATTGTACTCATATAAATATTAAATGATACATATGTTATTTCCATCATGAACACTGTATAATGGAAATGTTACTCATTTGTACACAAGACTCACTGTCTCCTTGATTATAACATAGTTCATTCTTCTATTACAATATTTAGTAATTGTTTTAAATATTATAGTAGATATATTAAAATGATTATTAAGTAATTATTATTATTCCAGATATTTTATATCAATTACCTCTTTTATAGTAGTCATCCCATCAAATTCATCTTCGATATAAGAACATAATATTGTCAAAATATCTAATGTGAACATAGCTGATTAAGTAAATACATATAAAATTTTAATAAATAAAATAAAATAAATCATAAATCAAAAATTGTATTAAATAGATTAAATAATTAAAATAATTTTATATGTGAGATAGATCAATATAGTATGTTATAAATCGAACCTAAGGTAATGTATATGGTCTAAATTTTTTTCATTGTTCTTTACATTGATGTTATACAGAAAATTTATTTTATATGGTGTATATAATACAAATTTTACATGAAATATATTGACTAATTCATAAATTATGGAATTTTAAATTTTAATTCATTAAATTTCATCTAATATTATTTGATGTCCCTGTTACAATGCTGAGAGGGGTTTCAAAACTCAAATTCATTTCATTTAGATATATTTCATCTTCACTATGTTTGATATTAAAAGATTATATATGTAATGAAATTTAATTATACTATGTTTTAATTACACATGTTGTATGTGGATTTATATTTTACACAAATAAAAAATTCATTTATGAAATAATACATCAAGGGTATAATCATTATTAGAGACATCATCTCAATTTCCACTAAATTGTTACATATTCAGTATTTTTCATCTATATATTTTTATGAGGTGTATCTACTTCAAATTTGAGAGGTTATATCATGAATATATTTATATTGAAGGTATATAATGTTTCATTTGTGTTTATTTCTTTAATGAGGGTTATGACTCATATGTTATGAAAGCAATAATGGATTACATTTCAATCTCATTTTAATTGGGATTTTTTACACTTGAGATTCAATTTAAGGAAATTATATTATATTTTTACAACGAACCACTTTCACTTACTTTTCCTCTTGTTAATCATGAAATATTCAAGTAATTGTACCATTTTCCTCACTATGGTAATTAAAATCATTGCCAAAATTATTTTAATAATATACTAATTTATTTCCCATTTTATTAAAAAATTATTTTTCGTTCATATCCGTGTTTTATGAAAATGTTTTAAATTTTTTATAGTTATCATCTGATTTTTATGAAAATTATACCCATGTGTGATTTTTTTTAAATAGTGTAGACTGATTTGTCTTATTTTCTTCTAATTAAATCAAATTTTTACATTTTACAAAAAATTTGAATGGAATATTTTTTTTTATGAACATCATAACCACTCATCAGTTTGAAGATTCCTTTAGAAGTTGACATAGTTATTTTCAATTAATTTTTTTTCTGAATATTTTAATTTTTTAATGGGATTTTCATTGTAAAAAGATCATTTTACTAAAAAAAAGGATTTCAATAATATTTTTATAGTATTAATATTAATCAATGACATTAACCCATTGTTTTAATTATACCCACACTGATGATATATTATAATGATACTAGTATTATACTTTACACGGATGTTTTATGATCAGTTTGACTAGGGAAAGAATTAACATTGACTTTGATCATTAATTTTATATTCCTTAAAATTATCTTTAAACATTCACTTTCATTAGATCATATATCATAAGAAAATATATTTCAATTAAATATTTATATTCATTGTTTCATGGATACAATATTTTTTAAACTGATTACAACTTATGCCTTTACTTTCAATGGTTTTTTATTAACAAGGGAAATATTGATATTATTTACTATTTATTCCATATGGATATTTATTGATTATGTATTTTTGTATCAAATAAATTGTTCATTAAATATATATGGACTTAATTGAACTTATTATGTTATTTCTGGGGACATAATTATATATACCCTCGATCCACCAAAAGTTATCATGAGATAAACCATTTAAAAAGCCTTGTTAAATATATTTTCATTTTATTCCAACCTATAGTTTAATCATTATTTAAAAAATCCCTTGATGGTAAGTTTTAGATTTCATAGATTATGCATTCTATTATTAAGAAATCAGTTATTGATGTCCATGTGATTTTTACATTTATAATGATATCCATGAATATGTTTTAAGCTCATGTGATTACCTATATGTAAACAATTGAACTTCATTTACTCATACAATATTATTCTTCGTGATTGTATTATTGAAATAATACAAATTATTTTTTGTTATTCACATTTTCATATTGATTATTTATTATTTACTTGTGATTGATTCCATAATCCGTGATCCCTGTTGAGAATCTGATCACACCACTTTATTTGTTTCATTATTCATGTTAGGAAGAATAATTCCTTAAATGATATCAAGGATGAATAAAATTTATATTCCATATTCCATATTTTTATTTTTTTAAATATAAATGCGAGACTCATGTATAAGTGTTGTTTACTGATAATGTTAAAATATTCATTCCATTCAGATATATTATCAAGATTCTTATGCCATTGTAAATTTTTTTACAGTATCTCTGAATCATTAGAGATGGGTTAATCAAACATTAAATTAATGTTTCTAAATAATTGAAAAAATATTATAAAAAATAAAATGCAATTAATTACAATGGAATCAAATAGATTAAGAATTATTTATTAGGATTACCAAGTGGTACCTGGAAAAGTTGTGGCATCTTTATGTTATGTCTACACTAATCAACACCAAAGAAAAAAATTATTATATGAGATATATTATAAATAAGATATGTTCAAGAAGACCAAAATATCCATGAAATCCATACTAGTGTAATCACCACCTATGTAACATCTCATATTTTTTCATGTATTATTTTTTGATATTATATGGATTAATTTCCAGAACATGCACTGAGATGGTGTGAGATTTTGAGACACGATGTGCCCTGAAAAAAATGTATGAAAATATTAACATATTTAATTACACTCGAACATTATTTTCTTGAAAAATGGAATAAATAATAAATAAAGTCTTGAATCAAATTTATTAGGGAACCATTGAGTTTAGATTGGTGGATTTACTGTAGACACGACTTAACAATTAGTTGGCTGGAGTTGTTTTTGAAAATGATATCACAGTCATTAAAGGGATAATGAAATTTAACAAAAGAAATTAACTTTTTTGAAGAATAATTAAATTTTTTGTTATATCAGGATTCTAGGGTCATCAATATAACCCTAGAATAATCTATAGAGTTTTCAGAATGAGATTTAGATAATCCTTCCCTCTGAATGATGGCATATGAAGGATTGATATACAATAACTATGAAACAACCATCCTCGTCAATGATCAATCCAGACTTAAGGTAGGATGTTTTATCAGGTGATTTTCATCCTTTTCTTATTCCCTAAAAATGAGACTCAATTCAACAAGAAATAATTTATCCAAGCATCATCAGTATAATAAAATTGGATAGAAAATTATTTTCTCGTACGTCTATTATCCATCTTGAATTATCCTTCTATAATAATTAATCGATGCCAAATGAGAAATGACCGAGGTGTGTTCCACACATTTATGATTTTTTCTTTCCTTCCTCCATTCTATGTCTTCTTCATAGTTGGAACCTCGTGGTTCCCAACTCAATGTTTTTGGGTGGTTCTCAACTCTATCAGACCCCTGGATTTGAGGCAAACTGACAACTGATTATAGATATGTTTAGATCGGGTCAAAAGGAGCTCAGATCTATGATCGTTTTCATATTTAGAAAACAAAGGTGGTGAGGTGGTTCGTATAAGTGATTTCTGATGTGGAAAATGACAACCCACAATGGATCATGGGTAGGAATCCAGGAATGTTAGTGGTGGATGTGGAGATGGTGACAGCAGACTAGGTGTGGCAGTGGCAGATGCATAGTGGATTGGGTCCGGAGGGTCAAGTTGGACCAAACGGTGCAGATCGGGTCGGTGTGATTGTTTAGGCTAGTGGTCTAAGACAGACCCATGTTAGATATAGAGAATCAAAGACAAAGACCCACATGTGGTTGACCATGGGGTGTAGTTGACATTGAGGTTCTTGATAGGTGTGGTGGAGCGTGCGGGCGGTCGATTGTGAGGTGTGTAGAAGGTGGAGGTGTCTCGGGCACAACGATCGTGTGGTAAAAGTGACCATGGCTGTTAATCGTGAGTTGTAGTATCATGAGCTACCATGAGTGATGTGACTACATGACCAGATTATAGGTGATTGACCATGGAGGTCAGTCAGCATGTTTGGTTGATCGATCACAGAGGTAGGTCCATGGGTACAAAGACATATCCAATTCATCAGACAACCAAAACACTTAAACAAATCATCCAAATGAGGAGTCATCTATGGCCTTGATACCCTAACATTGAGCCAGTAAATTTTAGACCAATGATGGTTTTTTAATTTTTATAATTATTGGTTTTGTTTGATCACTTGTTGTTTTCCTCGAGGGTATAGTGTGGCATTACATCCACATCACTAGATTTTAATACCCTATATTTGGTTACGACTGCCTGAGGGTGTGGTGTCTCTATTTATTATATCTAGAGTTTTATAGACTTATTTAATCTATTATATAGTGTTAAATTTTTTATTAACATGACTATACATGGTGCTTCATGTTTAGTGTGTTTGGGGTGTCCAACAGAATATTGTTATACTCACCCATGCACAAGTTTTTCCCATATGTGTCATGTCTTGGGAAGATTAGCAACCATTCAATGGATTCCTAAGAGGACCCGGAGCAGGTGGAGCATAGCTAGAGTTGGGAAGACTGTAGTGTTTTCAGGTATCATAGATTTGATGCAGTCCTCTCCCTTGGAACAAGTTAGACACTTATTAGTTTTATTTAGATTGTTTTCAAACAAAAAATATTTCGATTGAGTTTGGAAATATATACATTCTAGTACATGAAAAATCATATTCTATTATGGGTTCATAGATGTATGAAGGAAAATTTTCAATTGGTTTACATTTTTTCATTATGTGGCTTTGATATGTGTGCATGTGTATACATTCATTAGGATAATGAATCACATTTGTGGAATAAGCCTACCCAATGTTAGTCACTAGCCCCTTTCCTATTGGAGGTGGGGTTGTGGTAGTCACGACATAGGCCCCTCAGGGATGAGGCATGATAGAGTGGTCTTATATATGGATGGTTCTACATTAGTACTGGGAGTGTGTGAGATTGGATTGGGAAACTTGTGTCGGTGTTTTGATCTTGGATTCTAGGTTTGGGAATCCACTATTGGTGTGGTGATCGGTGTATCCATACACAATGACTTTGATTACCATATTTTAGTCGTGGTACATGAAACCACTAGTTTCATGAAAAAATGGAACACGTGTCATATAGGAATGGTTGTGTCATCTATTTCCTTATTGATTTAGTACCGCAAATATACTCGTTTTATTGTGGTATATCTTATTTTTAGCATTAATCCACATAGATAGCTAGTCAAGATTCTACCATGTGATCGTGAGGATTATCCTCTTATTTATGATACATCAGTATCGGTGCATGTATCAGAGATAATACCTTGGGGTGGTTTACCAGCTATACCACCACCCATCGAGCAGTCGTTACTACCGGCATTTGCAGCTGAGGATGCATGCAAGTTGAGTGTATTACAAGAGTATCAGAGGTAGTGACATCCCAGGTGTTATAGTGATTGAGTCTCCCATGTGTCTTAGGATTGGATAGAGTAAGTCAACCATTTTTTCTTCCTTATTAGGATTTATGCCGACTAGATGGTAGTTTTTTCTTTAGGTCTTCTTCAGGGATCTTCTGGGTGATGTTGGAGATTGGTGATTTAGTCACATGATTAGAAAAATATATTCTTGACACACATCATGCATCTCCTTAGAGGGTAGTAATATATGTCCACACTGAGATCTGTACACATCATGGGCTTCTTTATCTTCCAAAGGATAGTATGACTATGGAAGAGTATTCAACGAAGTTTACAGATCTTTTTCTATACTCCCTAGACATGATATGATACCAGTTCTTCAGGGGTCAGACCATTGATAAGGGCTTACCCTAGGGCATCAGGGCTTCTATGGTCTCTCTTTGAATTTCTAATTATGCTCGGTTACATGGGAGATTCCTACCGATTGAGAGTTTTCTAAAAGAGTTGGCCCTGTTAATGTGGGATAATAGTGGTAAATAGGTTGTTGATACCATTTATGTAGGTGTTCAATGGCTATCATATGTATTCCAGCAGGTCAGGTGCTTTAGGAGGTGATCCCAGGACATAGAGTCAGTAGTGTAGGGCTCCCAAGATGGCACATGTCAGCCAAGGGATATACTGTGTTACTCATGCTGTTGTTGGGGACATATAAAACAAGATTTCCCAAACCAACACATAAATAATTGGGATACGTTCTAGGGAACATTGAGTTAGAGACAGATACACGAGAATGGTGATCCATTGGGTTGGGGAGATGGAAGTGGGTTTGTGAGAGCAGAAGGAAGTCATCGTTGTTTTGACATGTTACCACCACCACCCCCAGGTGGTCCTGCCAGGCTTAGGGAGCTGGTGGCTGGGGCGATTCTATTTGTAGGCTATGGAGGCTTATGACCCCAAGGCTCCATGTATGATAGAAGGTACATTATATGTCTTTTTCACCTGTGTTTCAATTTTAATATACAGAAGTTATATAAATTATTTATATGGAAAAAATCTTGTTCAGGTCTTAGAGATTTAGGTCAAACCATTGACTCGAACTATAATATTAGAGACTCATAATGGGAGAGAATCAATTATCACACACAAGGGCCAGTAGTTTTACCTAACTCTTGGAGGATATTGTTTCAGTTGGGTTTTCTGGGTAGCGGCGTTGAGTCCTTACAACATCATTCCTGGTTAGGGTAGGTTATCCACAGTTTATGGTCTGACTGACTATATTAGGGGGAGAATGCAGTGTGTCTATAGTGATGGAACCAGGTTTCCCTTTTTTGGTGAAATGGAAACCTAGAAACCACATGATGTAATCATGTATAGAAGGTTGTTGCAAATTACTCATCACATGTAAAACCATCACCCTCATTGTTGTAATTGATATGATTCCTCAGTTTCCCGTAGTGGGGGTGGAGTTTTACGATGACTTTCTTAAGTATGTTCTATGATTAAATCCTTACATGGATATGGAAATATATATTGATCTTCACTATCAGAAGAAACTGATATCAATACCTATATATCATATTTCTCTCATAGAGTTTTGTGAAATGAGGATACAATTGGACGACTTACAGAGGAAGGGAAATGTGAGACCCAGTGTTGTACCCTATGTAACCCCAGTTTTGTTTTTCCAACATGGACTATAGGAGGTTGAGGATATGTGTGGATTATCAGTTCTTAAACCATGTGATCATGAAGAACTATTATCCACTACAAAGTATTCGTGACATCTTTGAATAGTTTCAAGTAGATTGATGGTCTCAAAGATTTACTTAGATCAGGCTACCACCAGCTTTGAGTACGAGATGAGGATTTACCAAAGAAGACCATTAGATTTTTTTATGGTCACTAAGAGTACAAGGTGATTATTTTTTTCCTTAAAACCCCCTATTAGTTTTCATGTGACTCATGAACTGGATTAATCTTCCATACATAGACTAGTTCATGGTGATTTTCGTTGATGAAATCCTAGTATATTTTGTGTCTAAGGAGGAGCACATGAGACACTTCATAATGGTCCTAGAAACACTTTGAGAGAATAAATTTTATAATAATCTATTGAAGTTGTAGTTTTGGATTATATAGGTCAATTTTCTGGGACATGTTATCTCAAAAAATTGAGTTGTAGTGCATATAGTGAAGGTTGAGGAAGTGCTTACATGGGAGCCATGGAAGATTATTACCGAGGTATGAAGTTTCCTTGGATTGGCATGGTACTATTATATGTTTATACCTGAATTCTATGGGGTGGTATCACCCTTGATTTCATTTACATGAAAGGGATAACATTTCATGCAGACATAAAAGTGGGAATAGTGCTTTCAAGAGATGAGGAAAGGGTTAACGAGAACTCACATCTTGAAGTTATTAAAAGAAGGAATCATGTATGTGGTGTTCTATGATGAATTAGGGAATGAGATTGGTTGTGTCATAATTTCGATTTAGGTAATAATTTCTTATGGTTCACACCATTTGAGACCACATGAGATGACCTACATGACCAATGGTCTTGAGTTAGTAGTGGTAGTCTTGCATTGAATATGTGGAGATACTAATTAATGGGTGATTAGTTTATCATCAACTATGATCACTAGTTTATCATGTATATCTTATGCATGAATAATCTTAAGATGAGATATTTGTGATGGATAGAGTTACTAAATTTCATTAACATTGAGATTTTCTATACACTTATGATATGGAATGTTGTGGTAGATTCACTAAGTAGGAGATCCAATACCCAATTGTCGAATGAGGAATCATAGAAGTTGACATCATTCAAAATATCCATTATGGATAGAGATGGATAATCTTATATTCTGTCAATTTTTTTCACCCCTCCACTATTACAATGATTTCATGACGCACATCTTGGAGATACCGACTATGAGACACTTTAGGAGCTGATATCCATAGGTCATGCCCCTAATTGATACTCAAAAGATATGGATAACTTCACTATTTTTAGAGGTTGTACAGTAGGAATAGTGGAGTTATGGGTGGATAAACTGATGTTGTTTCATTGATCCACATTAGTCGTACATCCAGGTGTGTGGAAGATGTTGCTGGACCTCCAAATTCAGTTTTGGTTGCTCTGTATGATGAAATGAGTCATTTAATTTGTTTATAGATGCTTTAATTTTTAGCTATTGAAGGATGAGAACCATGATTTAGTGGGTTTATCTTAACCACTTATAGTGCTAGAATGGGAGTGGGATGAGATATCTATTGAATTTGTGACAGTTTTACCACATATTTCTAGGGTAAATGAATCATCTGGGTGATCATTGACCGACTCACCATGTCTACCCACTTTCTAGATATCTGATAGAATAGTTTAGTAGAGATCTATGGATGCCTCTATGTGTAGGTGATAGTTGGACTCCATGGAGTTTCATAAATGATTATACTTGATTGTGATTCCTACTTTACATACTGGATGTGTAAGGGATTATAGGAGGAATTTGGGACCATGTTATGCATGATCACAAAGTTTCACCATAAAATAGATTTCCAAAGTGAAAAGACCACTCATATTATAGAGTACATGTTGTGGTCCTGTATGTTAGGCATTATAAGTAGTTGGAATGATCATCTACCACTAATGGAGTTTTGATACAACAATAGTTACCACTGCAACATTGGTATGAAACCATTCATGGATTTTTATGGGTGAACCTATAGGATACCACTTTGTTAGACTGACCCGATAGAGTTAGCACTCATGGGCATGTAGTAGGTGAAATCTACTATAGAGAAGTTGTATATCATCCAGGAGCAGATAATAGATATGAAAAGAAGTCAAAATACATATAAAGACAGGTGATGACGGCCTTTTGAGTACGATAATGGAGACATTGTTTTCCATTGTGTTTCACGACGATGGGGTTTACGATTATTTTCCCAGGGCAAACATCTATCATCAAGGATCATTGGACCATTCCAGATACTGTATATATTTGGAAAGGTGGCATACAATTTTGATCTACCACTGCCATTAGATCGGGTACACGACATCTTCCATGTATCAAAGTTGATGAGATATATGTATGAATCATCACACATCATTGACTGGAGTGATCTATACATCATGGATGGAGCGACCTTTGTTGAGTACATGTTAGAGATTAGTAATCTGCAAGAGATTATCCTTCATTGGCTATTTATTACTTTGGTGTGTTGTTCATTGGCATCATGATAATCTCCCAAATATCGCATTGTATAGAGAGGCTCAGATGCAGACCTAGTACCTTAATTTGTTTGGGTATCCATTGTTTTGGCTTTTTAGGGGAAAAAATCCCTATGTTGAGAAGAATAAAATGTCTTGGAAATTTTTTCAATTATTTTTTTTGTATTACATGTATTGATTTGAATACCATGAACTAAGAGGACATTTAATTTAGTGTCCTGGTGTGACCAAAAATAATTTTTGAAAATATTAAAATATTTAATAAGAGAAGCGCATTTTTTCTAAAAAAGATGAACTACATATAAAAAGGTGTTTAGATCATAAATACGAGGGCACCATTGTGTTTATAATGGAAAAATTACCCATGTGCAAAATAACATTTGTCGGTGTGATTGTTTTGTCAAAACGATGTCGCAGACTTAAAATGTATTAAATAATTCAATAAAAAAATTAATTTTTGAGAAAGTCATTAAAAATATTATTTTTGCATAATTCCATGGTTTTGTTCATAAAACTAGAATCATCTGGATTGATATCAACAGAATCCTTCTTTATGAATTATGAATGGTCAAGGAATGACAAACTACAATGAAACAATAATTGTTCTTAAAAAATCATTGATTCAATCTCGAGGAAGGATGTTTTATCTTAACATTTCCATCCTTCTCTAAATCCCAGATGAATGTGGGAAAATTAAATGAACCTAATTTTATCCACACATCATCCATTTATTTAAATTTGATAGAATTAATTATTTTTCGTGTTTCTTATTATCCATATTTGATAACCCTTTACAATAACGAATCGATGGAAAAAACTATGAACAATATTTGTTCCTCACTTTTATGATTTGTGAATTACTTCCTTCGTAATTTGTGTTCTTCGCCATTAAAACCCTATGGTTCCTACCTCATCATTTCCAGGGGATTCCGAACTCTATAAAATCATTTTATTTGAGAAAAATCATCAATTGAGGATGGATCTATGTAGATTGGGGCCTAAGGGGCTCGAAACACTGATCATTTTGATTTTGGCGAATCGGAGGAGGTGTAGTAGTCTGTAGAGGGGATCATCGATGTGTAGAGGTGATGATCGATGGCCTACTGAGGAGTGTGTGTGGGAAGTGTATGTGGCTCAAAAAGGTAGAAACAGAGGAGGATGCGATAGAAGAATATGTATAGTAGTGATATATGGAATAGAGCATGTCTTTCCAGGAGTTCCAGGTTGGGTCGTACGGGTTAGGTTAGGTCAGGCAGGTGGGCCGGGTTGGACTCGAGTCTAGTCGGGGGAAAACAGGGTGAAGGCTAGTTTTGATTGACCATGGAGGTTGACCTTACAAAAAATTAGACTGGGAGGTGTGGTCTAACATGATGCGCTTGGTAGGTGTGTTCAACTGCAAGGCATGCAGTAGTTGGAGTTGTCGTGAGCATAGAGACCGTGTGACAGAAGCAATCGTGGTGGTCGACCGTGAGCCATGACAGAACAAGATACTACAAGTGCAACTACAAGGCATTTAGAACCTTGGTGTTTGATGATTTTTATATAGCATTGAGACACTAATGTTGATACGCTCAATTTGAGACAAATTGTGTGTTTTTAAGTTTGGTCCAGTATATGTTTAGTGTGTTCCCTCGGTCCTTTCATCAAATGTGTTATGTGACATTATATCCACATCACTAGATTGTAATACCCACTATTTTATGAGTCTCAGATAGTGTGTGGTACCCACTGTGATATAATAGTGCAATATTCTATCACCCCTAAGTGTGTTTTTCGAATTGGAGTGACCTCCCTGCCAATGTCATTGATCCTCCATCTATTGGGCCACACCTGTAGGGTTTATGGAATCATTTTCATATCATCCCATATATAGTGGATTGATCTAGACTGGGTTCATGATGTCCCCCAGCTATTCGGTACCTGGTCTGCTTCTTCATCGGGTTTTTCTGATAATTTCATTATTTGAGGAGTGAATTATCCTGGAACAAGAATTCATTGAGTAGAATTTAGTAGCTGGTAGTTAGTTCTGACCACCTAATAGAGTGGTGTCCCTCTTGAGTATATCTTGGTTTCTATCTACTTCTTGTATCTATTATACAGTGTTACATGTAATATTGTCCTTACAATACTTAGTGCTTCATGTTTTTTTGTTTTTGGGGTGTCCTACTAACTATTGTTATACTCACCCCTGCACTGGATTTTCCTATACTTGTCAGGAATTATGCAGATGAGAGAACATTCAATAGAGTCCTAAGATGAATCAAAGTGGTTGGAGCATATCTAGAGATTAAAAGAATGTGGGTTTTCTCAGGAGAATACCTTTGATGTATTCCCCACCCTTGGATCATGTTGGACTCCTTACAGTATTAGTTAGACTTGTGTATAGGAACTTTATAGTGGGCTTGTTTTTGGCTCTATTTAAATTCCAGTAATTTCACAATGGTACACTATTGTGGGATCTGTGATATATGCGTGCATCTTTTAAGTTGTTTTAAATTTTTGCTTTTTCTGGTTTGGAGAATTCTGTGTGCAGTTACATTAGGCTAATGCCTCACATTTAATGGATATTCTTACTTAGTGCTTTTCACTGGACCTTGTCCTAAAAGAGGCGGGTATGGGGTAATCACACCACATGCCCCACTTGGATGGTTCGTTTCAACCTACGACTACCACTATTGATTATCTTATTATAAATATTACACATAGATCTTGGGGGGATATTAAAGTATAAATTAAGATGATATAAACATGTTTTTAAAAACTGTTCAAATTATTTATAGATCAAATGCATTTTATACATTTTATATTATTTCTTTTAATGAAAATGAATGTTAATTATTAATATTAATGCACAGATAAATTCGATTCATAGATCCAAATAGCTAACAAGATCAGTGTATGCTAAATTTTATTATTTATTAAATTGTTTTTTAATATGATTTATTTTAGGAAACTGAATATGTTATAGATAAAGATTATATGAATAATATAATAAAATTATATAAATTATTAATCTATAGTAAATAATAATTATAATAGTTATATTTTTAAAATTTTATTTTAATATGAATATATTTTTGAAATATTTTTATATTTTTTAATCTAAAATTATAGGATTTTATATTTTGAACTTGAAAAAAATGAAATAATTTTTTTTGTTTTATCATGAAAATAATATCTAAGGGTTAATATTTTATATTTTTTCTTAATTTTTTTAGAAAAATTGTAAAAAATATATTATTTACTAAAACTATAATGTTCATTACTATATCAGAAAGTATAACTTCAAAAATAATAAAAAAATCACGATAATGAAATAATTTATGGAATGAAATAATGAATATAAAAATAAATTTTAAAAATTAAAAAACCAATCAATAAAAGTTTTAAACCTAATATGTTTTTTTAAAAAAATATTCATATATTATGATGACACATGGTAGAATTATGTTTTGAATTTATTTGTATGACATGTTAATATTATTTTTTTAATAATGAAATTTTAAATGCCATTTAAATAAAAAGTATTGATATTTTTAATAAAAAAATAAAATTTAGTTAAAATAAAAAAAATCTTTACCACCTATTTAAAATTCAACACATAACATTAAGTGAACTCTGCTATAATATAGAAATATTATTAATTAAATGTGACTATTATATCATAACCATTAATTTTTATGGTATATATATGATTAAAAAAATTATGATATATTTATGTAATTTTTGTAGTTGATAGGAACAATTATTCATCAATTTTCTTTGGAATTATGTGCTCATTGTTTTTGGTGAAGTCATTTATCCTTTGAAAATATATTTTCATGAAAACAAGTTATTATATTTTGGTTCTTAAAAATTTAAATTAATTTCCTAAAATTCTAGAAATTTTATTTTTTAAAATATATGAAATTTCTAAAATCCTCATATTAATGTTATTATTTGGTGAAATTTTTGGTCTTTTCTAGAAATTATATTTTTTTGTAAATAGTGAAAAATTGCTGATTTGTCAAATAATTCAATTTAGTTTATTTAAATAACATAAAAAAGTAAAATATTATTTAATATAAGATATTGAATTAAATATTTTCCATTATATTTATCATAACATAATTTATTCAATATTTTTATTCAATAATCATATTTTTTTATAAAATATAATTTTTATGCTTAAAAAATATTTATTCTGGAAGATGTTTTACATTTAATTTTATGCATATTAAATCTTGTAAAAAAGATACCATATTTTCAATCATCAGATAAATATTTTGTAAATAGGCTCCATTATTGGTTATTCTGAAAAGAAATTATTGAAAAAATTTGTGAACTCAATAAAGATATAATTTGGGAAATAACGAATAAACAACACATTATGGTTTTAAAATTTCTCTAAAACATTCTTTTATACAATTATATGAGTTTAGTTTATATAGTTTTATTAGAATTTATCGACTATATGTCCACTCGGTTCTATATTTCTTTAATTGTGATCTTTTATATTCATTTAGGAAATAAATACATATAAATAGAAACTCTTCTGATTTTAATAACTCTAAAATTTTTACTAAAGAGTAAAAAGAAGAAAATTTTAGTAAAAAATGTTTTTAAATTTAAATGAATTTTTTATTATATTAATGTATTTATATTTATATATAATTTTATAATTTCTTAAAATGATTACACAAAATTGACATAGTATTTATTCAATTAATATAAAATAAAATTAAAAGATTTTAAAAATTATAAAATTTTAAAATTATTTATAAATAAATATTTTCTAAGAATTGTAAATATTAACACAACCTGTATTATTTGGTTGAAATATTTATATTCTATTTTTATTTTTTTCATGTTGTCTATAATTTTAAATTTATTTAATAGTGTAAAAATTAATATTAAATATATTTTATGTTTAAAAAATGTGTTAATTATATTTAAATAATAAAAATATTTTAATAGGACACTTAAGATGATAAGTGGTCTAAACTTTCATCCCATAACCATTTATGAGCTAATATTTACCTTATAAGTTAAATTATTGACCATAAATATAAACAATTTGTTACTTTTGTTAAGGTTAAAAAAATTAATAAAGGTTTCAATAAAATTAATAATTATTAAAATCACACAATAACATTTATAAATATTTTTGGTGGATTAAATTTAGATATTAGCCTCATTTTATTTGATTCTATGACCATTTGGAATCTTTCTTCTTGAGAATTAATTTATTGCATTCTAATCTTTTTGTAATTACATGTGACTCCATTACCTCACATATAAAATGATTCCTCCTCTATATTATTCTACACAAATCATAATACTTCAATATACAAAAATAACTAACATAGTACCCATTATGATTCCTTACCCATGTTCTAGTTATTTAGTTCCTTTAAAAATTAAATCCCTTAAAGGAATAGAGTAGAAGCCAAAAGAGGTTCCTCGGCAAAGCGGTATATCTCTTAACTGAGTACTTACGATTTTATTACATTCTTATATGTACTATAAATATATTTTATCTATTCTAAAATAATATCTATACTATCGTAAAATTAATGATATTTTATTATGATTATGGGATGGTGATTTCTTTATCATATTTCATCCTATGGTAAAAGATAGAATCACTCATGTGTACATACGATTTACCATATCCACGTAGCAATGAAATTTATTTTTCATAACCATTTCACATTGATGGTTATAAATATTTAACTAATATTGATATTTAATTTTTATTAATTTATTATTATTATATAATTATAATATTAGATCAACTTTCATTCTTTCCAATCCTTTGGAAAATCATAATGCCCCTCGTGCATACTTCTGGACTACCATTGACAAGAAGGAATGTCATTTTTATCGTATATATTTTACAGGAATATTAATATGGATATATTTAAATAATATTTATTATATATATATTATAAAATTGTTATTATATAAATTCATATTATTATTTAGCTTTCTTTCTCCAATCTATTGAAAAGTGAAAACAACATTTATGCATTCGTACAACCTACCGTCTGCATGAATGGTATAATTATTGTTTTAATCTATATAATTTATGGATGAATGTATGAATATATAATTAAAATATATTATATTAATATAATTTTACACATTACATAAAACATGGAACAATTTTTAAATTACATGTACAAAAACAATGAAACACAAATTCTCATAAACAAACTTTTTAGTGCTTCAATGTGACAATTTTAATAAAGAATTATTCATAAATGGGGGTAAAAATTTCATAATTGAATCATATATGATTTTATAAGTATAGTTATTACTAAATTTTATAAATATATTTTAATTTAATTTTTTATATATGAGGATATAGTGCAATAAAAAAAGTCAAACTCATGGATTGTGATTTTCATCTCACATTTATTTTTGTGAGAAACATTCTATACACAACTTCTTTCATTAATATAGAATATATAAATAAAATTAATGGTATTTATGATTCTTATAATGAAAATTATATGGATTTAAAGATCCCTTTACATTTTTCTCATTCATGAGGTTTTGATTTGAATGTTACCAAAGTGGTAACAATTTTATTTTAAAATTTCATTATTTATCATTATTATTTATGATTTAGTTTTATATGAATATATTACCATTATTTATAAGTTGGGTGTACATAATATATCCAATGCATGTTGTAAATATGTATATCTAATGACATAAAATATTTATGTGTGAACCTAATATCATGAGCACAGTTTTATTAATGGGCCAATGTTTCATGCCCATAAGATTATATTTAGACAAAGATTCAATGTACATAAGATTATTCAATGAGTTGGATTTCACTTCCATTATTTAATAAATGGATCTAGTAACTAACCAAACCATTATAAATAATTCTTCCCTTACTATAAAACAATATTTATTTTTCAGTATTATGGTTAAGGAAATCCATTGAAAATATTTTCTTTTATCATTTTCTATCCGATTTAATAGTCTATTAAGAATCATTACAATTAATGAAATATTTGTTAAACAATAATCCTATTATTAGTATGAATACAGGGTTTTAACAAATCCAATTGACACTGATAAAGGAATTGATGGCCTCAACCAGTATGTTCATACCCTATCAATTATATTTATTGAGAATTATTTTAGAGATAACATCTCTGGTCTATTACCTTAACCCATCCCAAGAAGATATCCAACAGCAGAGGCCTAAGAAATACCATTTAAGGGATAAGTTTATGCTCACCATTATAACTACCCATACTAGGTTCACCGAACCACCTAGTCTCACAATTGGGAAACCTAATATTTGAGAATTTTTGGGGTATTAAAGGGGAATATATCAAGAAAATAATTATATGAATAATTATATTTTATTTTTATTAGAATAATTTTTAGCTTCACATGTAATTATTACTTATGTGATTTTGATTTTTATGTAATAAAATAGAAATAGTATTCTTAATTAAATTTCAATTATGTAGATTATTTTGATGATGTAATTTATTTTATAGACAAAATAATACTTCAATAAAATATTATAATAAAATTTTGTCTATTAAATATAAATGATTATATAATATTTATGATGTCAAATGTAATGTTGGAAAGGGTTCAAAAAGATACGTAGTAAAAAACACATCAATTTTAAATAATTACCGATTATTATTTTTAATTTACAAATAAATATATTTATAAAACATTTTTCATAAAATTTATATTTAATTTTGGAATAATTACATTGAAATTTTCCTATGGTGAATTTTTTATAATTCTCTGAGTCATCCAAATTTTAGGGTAAAAATTAAAAACCGTATAAATTTAAAGTGTGTATTATGACATCATAATGACCCAAAATAAATATAATAAATACTATAAATGGTATAAATGAACAAATATATTTTCAAAAATTAATAAATTTTTATATTATGTTTATTTGATTAAACTTATTCATCTATTAATTAATCATCCAAATACATTAACATATTTTAGTTTTTTAACGTCATTTCATTAAGAGTATGACTCACCTCCATATAATAAAGAGCCTTATTTTAAATTTATCATCCATTTTCCATATAAAATAATGAAAACCACTCCATTTTGGTAGAAACCATGAGAAAATCCCATGTAAGGGTCTGTGGTTTTCATAATTTTAATATATAGAGTCCAAAAATTAAGATTGAGAAATATTAAAAAAATCCCCAGTCATTTAATATATAGTCCCACAGATGATGACATGTATATTCTCACAAAATAATTATATAATTTCATTAATATCTCCCCCCATATTTATAGTCCTCCCAATGTGACCCTAAGTTCTCAAGAAGCTCTTCCCACATATTTGGAGTCACACACTCATGTAAGGGATCCTCTCAATATAGTGAACCTACCTTTTCATAAATTACTATTAAATCATATTAAAGATAAAAAATATAATAGTATTACTAATAGATGATCCAAAGGTTTAGTGTCTTGGGAAAACTTAGACCATACATATCAATTAAAACATCAAGAATAAATATTTATTTAATTTCTTCTTCTCTAGCTTCTTATTGGCACATTTCCTCTTCTTAATGAATGTTACCACCTGAGGATATACATCAAAAGGGGTGATCTAGAATCCCAGTAAGAGGATAGATAAGAATAGTATAGCATGGGGTGATCATAATCATAACATGGGAAAAAGAACATGAATATGAGAGGAGCATAAATAAAAGACGTGAAATGTGGTAATGCATAAAAATGAAACATCATTTATTAGTAGTTAACTACCACACAAACTTTTAAAATAAGATAGAATCTTGTTCACACATCATTTCACATTTAATCATGTGATTCATCACTTTAACCAATGCATTGTAGAAATGTATAATTTCGGGCACACCCATCACATTCAAACATTCATATTGCGCTGTATAATTCTGGGCGCACCCGTCACATCATATTATTATAATTATCCTGTTTTTCACATGGAACATATATCAAAAGTCAACATAAATAACTCATGTAAATGAATGGGTTAAATTTCATTAGAATGCATTCATAAACTTTGTGTTCCCAAAATAAATATGGAATAACATACATGTTTCACGAACCATCCACTTTGAGAGAGAAGTAATAGGTGTGTTCTTAAAAGTAGAGATCTATTGAAAAATATTTTTTCGAAATTAAAAATCAGTTACAAACATGTATATCCTTTAAAATGAATGAAAATGATGAAAAAAATAACTTTATGGAGTAACCATATCAAAAAATGGAGTGATAGAGGGAGAACTCGAAGGATGAAAGTTAGGTTTGAGAATTTTTCACTTACCTTGTATCTGAATGCTTCCTTCCATTAATGTCTGGCATAATGACATTATATTCATTAATAAGAAATCTAGAACATTGTGTACGTTAATATGGTTCATTATGGTTTTATTAAGTCAATCTATGTTCCATTCTATGAGTTATATAGTTAAAAAAACATTGTTCGAGAATGTTTTTTTTGTAGTTTTCATGAGTGGTTCACTTGAATTTTTAAATTGAATTTCAGGTAGAACATGGATAAACATCCAGAACAGATATTTAATATTATTAAGGAAATTACAAGAGTTTTAATGATCTTATAATGAATTATATTTGATCAATCTGGATGTATCATTAGATAATAATTTAATGATGATTGTTTTGGTTAATTTGAGAAATTTTTTTATCATAATGAACATGATTTATTTTATCACAAGCAATATGGTCAGAAGTTTGTTCCATAACATTAAATATAATATAATACATAAAATATGTTCTGGTTCAACCATAAAAAATGGTTTCCTACCCAGATTTGAAGGTAGAAATTGAAGAAGAAAACTCGTTGTCACGACCCGACCCTACCCGAGCTCGAGCCGCAACTACCCCAAGCCCGCCTCCATAGGCCAGGGGCTGGCAACCAGTGCTGAAAGCACAAAAACACAGGGAGGCCTTTTCCTAAGTACCTGTACACACACACACACACAAAAAACTCAATGAAAAAGTGTAGAGTAAATGAAAAGACAAATAAAGAAAAGTGAAACTACTATATATAAACCACAAAGTGCATCAACCTCTAACAGTACAAAGTACAGTGCTGAAAAGGAAAAAGGGGAAAAACACGCACCCAACCAAAAGTTCCACAACCCGACAATAGGTAAACAAAATAAACAGCTAACGGGTATCCCACCTGGAACCCGGCCATGACCACCGCACGCGGTCCAAGCTCCCAAGCTCCTACGCTCCACTGAAGTAACGCTCCACCTGTCCGTCGTCTGCAAGGGAACACCAAGTGAGGGCAAAGCCAAAGAAGGGGTGAGTATAAAAATAATCAGTAGGATACCCCGAAGGCTCAAGGGAGCAACAAAGGAGGTACCGAAGGGTGAGAAGTATAGAGAATAAGGAATAGAAAGGAGTATAACCAAGGGTGCAGTAAAGAGTAATAGCTCAACCCATCAAGAGAAAGATAGAAGACTCGTCTTAACACAAGGAGCTAGGAACGATGAGAAGATGCACTTCTCGTCGAGCTTTCGCTGCCTATAGCAGGAGAGT
Organism: Viscum album; assembly: GCA_963277665.1. Lineage (NCBI taxonomy): Eukaryota > Viridiplantae > Streptophyta > Magnoliopsida > Santalales > Viscaceae > Viscum > Viscum album. The sequence continues at coordinate 2,094,272,351 of OY728126.1, read as the reverse complement.
AGACTCATCCAACCAAAAGAAGGTGGTTGTGGAAAGCACGTGGCATACCCCGTGCGTCTTCGCCTCTCCAGAAGGAGAGTATCCAAAACCCAAGGAGTGGGTACTCGAAACATGGTACATACAAATCCATATGCTCTATCGAGAAGCCCGGACAACGTCGTAAGGGGATCTCCGTACTGTAGCTCAGCCCAAGAAAATGAGTCGCCAATAGTCCAAAATGAAACACCATCATCAATGCCCAGCATCCTGCATGTCTGCCCTGAACCGCAAGCCAAGGGGCTCAATCACCACACCTTGACACTATCCGCTTTGGGCGGCACTGACTCGCCCTCATGGTTTTATATCGCGTCAAAAGAACGTGTCTCGGTGGGGAAAGCACCCCTCATACTTGGGAGTTCTAGGGAAAGACAAACTACACCTCGTCAGTGCCCTGTAGTTGAGAGGTCTCCTCAAAGTCAAAGCTATTCCATCACCGACCAGTACAACCAAGGGTCCCGCTCCGGTAACCACGGAGTAAAGCCATAGACTAGCCTAGTACTAAGGACTGAGTCTGGAATGCTAATAAATGAACCACTGCCCAGCCCTGCTGGAGGGTAATTAATAACCAAATATCTGGTGACCCACTGCCCAGCCCTGCTGGAGGGTAAACCCTAATACATCGTCAGGCGACCCACTGCCCAGCCCCGCTGGAGGGTAAACCATAATAAGATATCGGATGACCCACTGCCCAGCCCTGCTGGAGGGTAAACCCTAATACATCATCAGGCAACCCACTGCCCAGCCCTGCTGGAGGGTAAACCAAATTACATCATTAGGCGACCCGCTGCCCAGCCCCGCTAGAGGGTAGACCTGGAATAAGTCGACAGGCGACCCACTGCCCGACCGTGCTAGAGGGTAGACCTAGAACTAGACGATGGGTGACCCACTACCCATCCCTACTGGAGGGTAGAACCTAAGAGGTCGTCGGGTGACCCACTTCCCAGTATCTGATGGAGGGTAGACCCTAATAGCATTGGGTGACCCACTGCCCAGTCTCTGCTGGAGGGTAAACCCTAGAAGTCAGCGAGCAACCCACTGCCCAGCCCTGCTGGAGGGAAAGCCCGAGGAAGTCGATGAGTAACCCACTGCCCAGCCCCGCTGGAGGGTGAAACTCAGAACTGCTCTGGCCATCTCTACAGGAGGGTACAACACTGGCCACCCGAACACGGAGTGGGTGTCGTGCAACCACCCAGCTCCAGAACAGCTCTCCCCAAAAGAGGTGCTGCGTATGCCCCAGTACTGGGTGTCACTAGAACCGCTACCGGCCAATCTATTGAGAATGAAACCAGCGGAGACCACTCAACCCTGCTAGTCAACAAACGAGCACAAAGCCAGGGGAAGTGCTCCACCCTGCTGGTCAAACAATCACACAGGGGGACCCTCTACGCCGTGAGAGGTCAAATTACGTAAGGCAGACACAGCACGCACATGGGGCCCACATGACGTGTGGCCCCAAGTCAACCCCAACCAAGCGCACGAACATTCTTAGGTACGAACAACCACACGTACCTCCAAGCGCTCTCGTATACTCCCAGTGTATACATCGTTCCAGCCCATAGGCTATCATGCACCCGGAACCCAACGTCAATGCGAAGGCGTGACATAACATCTCCAACTCAAAGGCCCAGGCACAACCAACCACATCTTGTGAACAACCTACATCACTCTCCCAAGAGTGCGCGATCACACGCCAAGGGCCCGCTACAAACAAGGTAGGTCGAACCACCACTGGAGCACCTTTCGTGCTTCCACATTTAATAAGATCATGTATAAGGCTCCGCACAACCAAACAGATCGCAGCGTGGTAATCCTCGCGGAAAAACACGCGAAATCGACTACTTACTCGCCTCCAACGGATATCCAACAAAAAAGGTCACCAACACCGCCTCACGCCCGAACGACATCCCATGATCCTGATCCTTGGCCCCGAAAACTGTCAGGCGCATCGCACCATTGCGATCCCCTCGGGAAAACACAACAAAAGCACTACTCACTTGAGTGGAACAGATATCCGGAGAAAAAGATTCATCCTGGCGCACCGCACACGAGCGGTGCCACGTGGGACCTGCATCCCGGTCCCGAAACTCAACGAACGGATCGCACCGTTGCGATCCTCTCGAAAAATTACACGAAATGGACTATTCACTTGTCCAAAACGGTCTCTCGATGATAAAGCTGGAAATCACCATCAAATCCTAAAACGGCCCTCGCGGGGCCCGCACTCTCGTGCGGAATTGCAGTGGATAGACTACGAAAACGTGATGCCCTCGGAAAAACACCCAACATCGACTACTCGCACGCCCGAAACGGACGTCCGAGGAAAAAGTCGCTTAAAGATGCACACAGCTCAAAAGACGGGCTGTGGGGCCCATGCCTCAACTTCGGTCTCAACGCCTGGAACTGCCCTGGAAAGCTCCGCCTCGGTTCCAGGGTCCCAACGCCACTAACGACGTTTATATCGGACGTCGGACGCGTCCGCGCCGTCCAAGACAAGTTCCCCTATAAAACGAAAAACAACTTAAAGACGCGTCGTGCCTTCGCGGCCCCTCGTTTCGGGAATTAAAAATTCCCGAAACCATCTCAAAAGTTCCGCCACTATGACAGGCCCGCACCACTATAGACGGCGCGCAAAACGGACGCTCATAGCGAAAGCTACGGGCCCCCGAGGCACTGACCTCGGGGGTCTTCTCCAACCGTGGCAGGGTGCCGCCACCCCTCATCCGCAGCGGCCCGTTGCGGCACCGCCGCCTGTGCATCCCGGATCCGGCTCTTCCGCTCACCGCCTGGCTCGCCTGGCCAATGCCCATGCGCCCTCTGCCGCTTGCCGCCCCCTCGGACAGAAGCCGCGCCGCCCTAGAGCTCCCCAAAACACCATGTTGCCGCCGCAAAATCCCCAAACCCGCAAACTTCAGCGGGTGTTTGCGACCATGTCCGAACACAGATATTCGATCCGAAAGAGGTGATGGGAAGAACGGAAAACATACTAAGATTATACGGGCTTTTTTCGAAGATTAAATATCAAATCGACGCATAGAATTGAATTCAAAGGGAGGTTCGGAAATGAAAACGCAACGAAACCTCCTACCTCGCTGGGCTTCGCCAGGAGCTTCGTGTCTATCCACCGGCACGACCGCGCCTCGCCGGAGTCGCCTCGCTGGAGCTTCCTCACCGGAGATGGAGGAGGAGAGGGGAGGCTGACTCCTGCGGCTGTCCAGGTGGGGAAGAAGAAGAGGAAGGGGTGTGTTAAGTGTTTAAATAGAAAATGCTTAACCACCCGCCCGTCGGCCCGAACTCGAACCCTCAGCAGGGTCAAGGTTAAGCCTCCCCTAGGGTAAACACCACCTCCCGAGCACAACGAAGGTCTCAGAATTTTAATTTGAGGCCCCATTCAAAAGTTATTAAACTTAGCACCCGAGGCTGCCAAATTACGAAAACGCCCCTGGAGCCATTTTTCACAAACGGCACGCGCCCGCGAAACTTATACCCCTCTTAGGGTAAAAGGCACATTCCTAACTCAACAGTGCCCTCGTTTTTCCGATCTAATCCACCGTTTAAGAGATACTAGCATTTCGCTATTAAACGAATTAATTAATTAATCAATTAATCCGTTTAATGTTCTAGAAGCGGGCGAGGGGTCCAAACATCCCGCGCCAACAAGTTTTATGTCGTTCCTAGGGTGAACACCCAATTCCAGACCCATCCGTACACTCGGATCCCAGATCCAGAAATCTTTTTAGGAGTTCTATCATTTATTTCTCATCTCTAGTGTGAACGCACTGCAAATTTAATTCCGTCCACTCCGGGGCTTGGAATCGCACGCCGTCCAAAGGCGCTGCTCTGGAATATCATCAAGAATATTCCAAAGACTTTCACAGCAATAACCTGGTTATTACATCATTCCCTCCTTCAAGCTTTTCATCCCCGAAAAGCAAAACTAGGGAGCAACATAGTGTACTAAGCCCAGACCTGGCTTTCTCATACCCAGAAGAACCCACACACAACTCTGATTCACCGCACACAGACCAAAGGATTGATCTGTTCACGCGAGGTCGACCTTTTCCGATGTCGTTCACCCACTCTAGAAATTAGGTTTAGGGAAAGGTGGTAGGGAACCTCTCCATCCCTTTGCATGGTCTCAAACGGCCCGAAGGCTCTCAGGGGTAGCTCACCTCCCCGGTCAAACCTCTACGTCGCACGCCACGACTGGAATCACCGACCGCACCTGAAACAAGTCCCGGTGATTCACTCCTTCAGAATATCCATATGGTGGAACACCCAAGGATATCTGGTCACGCAAGGTTCCACATTCGATGCTCTCTTACACGCTCAAATGGCGAAGGAGTCAACACCATCGACTAAAGGAAAAGGTCTCATGCCTTTTTCCTTACTAACATAGGGTTACACCCGACGCCCTGCGTCACCCTGGTAACACCTCAAAGAAGGAGTGGGGAGAAAATAATTTCACACGCAGAGCCTATCAATTCTACTGCAAGAAGTAGAAGAGTTGCAAGGGGTACCTCTCACCTTCCCATGCTCTACAGGATCGTAGTCATCCAAAGCTCGCGGCTGTCCGTGATCCCAACCATCATCTCCTGAAGCCTGACGTGGACCACCTAGTGGTGATGGGAAGACCTCATAACGTCGTCCCCCACCTCCAGCTCCTCCCGCTCCTTTGCTAGCACCACCTCTCTGGGAACTACTCCGATCACGGCGCTTCCACTGCCGTGGTGGTGCGCCTGCTGCCTGCCCGAAGCTCTCAGCAACTAGGGTCGGGTAGTCTTGTGCCAAGTTACCTCTCTTGTCACAAGCATAGCACCGACTCTCTCTGGGCTGCACTAGTGCCCTCCGGCACCACTGTGGTGTACGACCACACCCCTGAGTCCCGTTGTCAGTAAGCCACCTGCGTCAAGGTTCTGCTTGTCGACGCCCACTAGCTGCGACAGACGTGTCAGCTCCAACGTGCCTGCTTCCATCACCAACACGAGAACGCGACAGGAATCCCTCTATCACCAGTGCCTGCTCTAGCACCCAGCATATGTGGAAATTACAAAGGGTACTATGAAAGAACAAATATATCGGTGGAGGCCCTGCTCAAACTTCCGCGCTCAGAGGTTGTCGTCGTGGACCAAGTCCTGTTAAAAGCATGCACGGTCTGCAAAACTAGCCGCGTACTCGGCCATTGTCATCCCTCCCAGCTGAAACTGTAGGAGCTCCTGAATCTGAACGGAGCGCAATATGGAGGGGAAAAACTCCTCTCGAAACAACAAATGGAAGTCGTCCCACGAAAGCGACTACTCGTCAAGAAACTGAGTCACCAGAATCCACCAATGCCAAGCTGATCCACAAAAAGGGGAGGTTTCCAAAGCCGCTATCTGATCTGTCGGCGTCCGCACAAGCCTGAGAAGGTGAACCACTACCTCGAGCCAAACCTCACCTTCTCGAGGGTCTGGCTCACCACTGAACCTTAGCGGTCGATGCCGCTGGAACTCACGGAGCGCGCTCAACCTGCGCTCAAACTCACCCTACTCCGCTGAAACTGTCTACTTCTCAATAGGTGGGGGTGCTGCTACAGGCCCACTCAGAGAAAGGGGCTCACATGATGGGTCATGGACTGTGGCCTCGTAGATCACAGGGTCATCGTCACGAACCAAAGATGGTATATTGGCTGGCTGTCGTTGCTGAGACATCCTGAATATTATCAAGGAGTGCCGCAATCAGATGAACATATATGTATATACCACTAACCATGATGGGGAGCGGACTCAAGAAGGACAGTCAATACTTAGTCCTATGTGATGCACAAACAAATTTCCCTACAAAAAGTGTCTCATCATGCCGAGTCGACAAGCGGGTTATCAGGGTCCTCATGAATGGATATGTCGGCCGTCGCACCATCACTGGACTCCCTGGCCTGAGAGCCGCTCTTGAGACACATTAACATTGTTGCCCTATATCCCATCCAATTCCTCTTTTAGGGACGTCCGCACAACATCCCAAGGAACGAACCACCTCTGATACCACTTTGCCATGACCCGAACCTACCCGGGCTCGAGCCGCAACTACCCCAAGCCCGCCTCCATAGGCCCGGGGCTGGCGACTAGCACCGAAGGCAGAAAAACTCGTGGAGGCCTTTGCCTATGTACCTGTACACACGCACACGCAGAAAACTCAATGCAAAAGTACAGAGTAAAAGAAAAGACAAGTAATGAAAATGGAAACTTCTATATATAAACCAAAAAGTGCATCGACCTCTAACAGTACAATGTACAGTGCTAAAAAGGAAAAAGGGGAAAAACACACGCCCAACCAAAAGTGACACAACCCGGCAACAGTTAAACAAAAGTAACAGCTGACAGGTCTCCCACTTGGAACCCGACCCCGACCACCGCACGCGGTCCAAGATCCCAAGATCCTACGCTCCACTGAAGTCACGCTCGGCCTGTCCATCGTCTGCAAGGGCACACCAATTGCGGGAAAAGCCCAAGCAGGGGTGAGTATTAAAATACTCAGTAGGATACCCCGAAGGCTCGAGGGAGAAACAATGGAGGTATCGAAGGGTGAGTAGTAGAGCGAACAAGGAATAGAAAGGAGTACAACCAAGGGTGTAGTAAAGAGTAACATCTCAAACCATCAAGAGAAATATAGAAGACTCGTCCTAACACAAGTAGCTAGGAATGATGAGAAAATGCACTTCTCATCGAGCTTTTGATGCCTATAGCAGGAGAGTAGACTCATCCAACCACGGGAAGCTGGACACGGAAAGCACGTGGCATACCCCGCGCGTCTTTGCCTCTCTTGAAGGAGAGTATCCAAAACCCAAGGAGTGGGTACTCAAAAAATGGTACATACAAATCCATATGCTCTGTCGAGAAGCCCGAACAACTTCGTAAGGGGATCTCTGTCTCGTAGCTCAACCCAAGAAAATGAGTCGCCAACAGTCCAAAAAAGAAACACCATCATAGATGCCCAGCATCCAGCACGTCTGCCATGAACCTCTAGCCAAGAGGCTCAATCACCACACCATGACACTATCCGCTTTGGGCAGCACTGACTTGCCCGCACAGTTTTAGACCGCGTCACAAGAACGCGTCTCGGTGGGGAAAGCGCCCCTCATACTTGAGAGTTCCAGGGAAAGTCAAACTACACCTCGTCACAGCCATGTAGTCGAGAGGTCTCCTCAAAGTCAAATTCATTCCATCACCGACCCGTACAACCAAGGGTCCCACTCCGGTAACCACGGAGGAAAGCCACAAACTAGCCTAGTACTAAGGACTGAGTCTGGAATGCCAAAAAATGACCCACTGACCAGCCCTGCTGGAGGGTAATTCATAACCAAATATCGGTTGACCCACTGCCCAGCCCTACTGGAGGGTAAACCCTAATACATCATCAGGTGACCCACTGCCCAGCCCCGCTGGAGGGTAAACAATAATCAGATATCGGATGACCCACTGCCCAGCCCTACTGGAGGGTATACCCTAATACATCATCAGGCGAACCACTGCCCATCCCTGTTGGATGGTAAACCAAATTACATCATTAGATGACCCACTGCCCAGCCCCGCTGGAGGGTAGACCTGGAATAAGTCGACAGGTGACCCACTACCCAACCTTTCTGGAGGGTAGACCTGGAAGTAGACGACGGGTGACTCACTGCCCAACCCTGCTGGAGGGTAGACCCTAAGAGGTCCTCGGTTGACCCACTGCCCAATCTCTACTAGAGGGTAGACCCTAATAGCGTCAGGTGACCCACTGCCCAGTCTCTGCTGGAGGGTAAACCCTAGAAGTCAGTGAGCAACCCACTGCCCAGCCCTGCTGGAGGGTAAGCCTGAGGAATTCGATGAGTAACCCACTGCCCATCCCCGCTGGAGGGTAAAACTCAGAACTACTCTGGCCATCTCTACAGGAGGGCACAATACTGGCCAACCGAACACGGAGTGGGTGTCGCGCAACCACCCAACTCCAGAACAGCTCTCCCCAAAATAGGTGCAGCGTCTGCCCCAGCACTGGGTGTCACTAGCACCGCTACCGGCCAATCCATCGAGAACGAAACCAGGTGGAGACCACTCAACACTACTGGTCAACAAACGAGCACAGAGCCAGGGGAAGAGCTCCACCCTGCTGGTCAAACAAACACACAGGGGGACCCTCTACGCCGTGAGAGGTCAAAGTACATAAGGCATAACACGACACGCACATGGGGCCCACACGACGTGTGGCCCCACAACAACCCCAACCAAGCGCACAGACATTCTCAGGTATGAACAACCACACGTACCTCCAGGCGCTCCCGTATACTCCTAGAGTATACCTCGTTCCAGCCCATAGGCTATCATGCACCCGACACCCAACATCAATGCGAAGGCGTGACATAACATCTCCCACTCAAAGGCCCAGTCACGACCAACCACATCTTGTGAACCACTTACATCACTCTCCCAAGAGTGCGTGATCACACGCCAAGGGCCCGCTACAAACAAGGTAGGGCGAACCACCACCGGACCACCTTTCATGCCTCCACATTTAATAAGATCACGTATAAGGCTCCGCACAACCAAACAGATCGCACCGTGGTAATCCTCGCAGAAAAACACGCGAAATCGACTACTTACTCGCCTCCAATGGATATCCGACGAAAAAGGTCACCAACACCGCCTCACGCCCGAACGGCGTCCCGTGATCCCGACCCTCGGCCCCGAAAACTGTCGGGCGCATCGTACCATTGCGATCTCCTTGGGAAAACACATCAAAAGAACTACTCACTTGAGTGCAACTGATATCTGGAGGAAAAGATGCATCCCGACGCACCGTACAAGAGCGGTGCCACGTGGGACCCGCATCCCAGTCCCGAAACTCAATGAACGGAACGCACCATTGCGATCCTCTCAAAAAATTACACGAAATGGACTATTCACTTGTCCAAAACGGTTGCCCGATGATAAAGCTGGAAATCACCGTCAAATCCTGAAACGACCCTCGCAGGGCCCGCACTGTCGTGCTGAATTACAGCGGGCAGACTGCGCAAACGTGATGCCCTTGGAAAAACACCCAACATCGACTGCTCGCACGCCCTGAACGGACGTCTAAGAAAAAAGTCGCTAAAAGCTGCACACAGCTCAAAAGACGGGTCGTGGCGCCCACGCGTCAACTTCGGCCTCAATGCCTGGAATTGCCCTGGAATGCTCCGCCTCGGTGCCAGGGTCCCAACGCCACTGACGTCGTTTAAATTGGACGCCGGACGCATCCGTGACGTCCAAGACAAGTTCCCCCAGAAAATGACAAACCACTTAAAGACGCGTCACGCCTTCGCGGCCCCTCATTTCTGGAATTAAAAATTTTCATGAAACCATCTCAAAAGTTCTGCCACTGTGCCAGGCCCGCGCCGCCTCTAACGGCGCGCAAAACGGACATCTGTAGCCAAAGCTACGGACGTCGGAAGATAGAAGGGGGGACCCCCCCTAGTCCGGACCGACCCGGTCTGCCCGGACCACCCACAGCCGGCCTGCGGCCCGTCCGGCAGCACCAGACCCCCTTGCTTGTGTCCGGTTTTCTCCAATCAGACCGGCTTGTGGCCGGTCTTTGTCACGCCACACAGGACCCGCGAACCGCGGGTCCCTGTCTCCTCCGAACCCCCGAGGCGCTGACCTCAGCGGTCTTCTCCGACCGCAGTAGGGCGCCGCCACCCCTCATCCGCAGCGGCCCGTTGCGGCACCGCTGCCTGCGCCGCCGAGAGCCGGCTCCTCCGATCGCCACCTGGCTCCCCTGGCCGAAGCCCATATGCCCTCTTCCACTTGCCACCCCCTCTGACAGAAGTCACGCCACCCCGGAGCTCCCCGGTCCACCACGCTGCCGCCGCAAAATCCCCAAAACCGCAAACTTCGGTGGGTGTATGCGACCATGTCCGACCTCGGATTTTCGATCCGAAAGAGGCGATGGGAAGAATGGAAAACATATTACACTTATAAGGGCTTTGTTCGAAGATTAAAAATCAAATCGATGAATAGAATTGAATTCAAAAGGCAGTTCGGAAATGAAAACGCAACGAAACCTCATACCTCGCTGGGCTTCGCCCGGAGCTTCGCGTCGATCTACCGGCACAACCGCGCCTCGCCGGAGTCGCCTCGCCAGAGCTTCCTCATCGGAGATGGAGGAGGAGAGGGGAGGCTGCCTCCTGCGGCTGTCCATGTGGGGAAGAAGAAGAGGAAGGGGTGTGTTACGCTTTTAAATAGAAAACGCTTAACCACCCGCCCGCCGGCCCGAACCCGAACCCTCAACAAGGTCGAGGTTAAGCCTCCCCTAGGGTAAACACCACCTCCCGAGCACAATGGTAGTCTCAGAATTTTAATCTGAGACCCCGTTAAAATGTTATTAAACTTAGCACCCGAGGCCGCCAAATTACGAAAACGCCCATGGAGCCATTTTTCACAAACGGTCCGCGCCCACGAAACTTATACCACTCATAGGGTAAAAGTCACATTCCAAACTCAATGGTGCCCTCGGTTTTCTGATCTAAGCCACCGTTTAAGAGATACTAGCATTTCTCCATTAAACGAATTAATTAATTAATTAATTAATTAATCCCTTTAACGTTCCAGAAGCGGTCGAGGGGTCCAAACATCCCGTGTCGATATGTTTTATGTCATTCTTAGAGTAAACACCCCATTCCGGACCCATCCGTACACTCGGATCCCTGATCTGGAACTCCGTTTATGAGTTATCTCATTTATTTCTCATCTCCACTGTGAACGCACAACAAATTTAATTTCGGCCACTCCGGGGCTCAGAATCGCACGCCGTCTGAAGGCGATGTTCTGGAATATCATCAAGAATATTCCAAAGTCTTTCAAAGAAAAAACCAGGTTCTTACACTCGTTGTTCTTAAAGGTGATAAATTAACACCTCACAAACAACGTTCTCTTTAATAAAATAAAAGGAAGATGAAAAGGGGGTTTGATGATATAATATACCATCTGAATCATAACATTATAGTACTTGTATAATACTGGAGTTACAATACCATTTGGATGATGATAGATGGGTAGAGATCAAGAAATTAACATGAACTTGAAAAGAAATTAAAGGAGAAGAGGGACATAAATTACCTCTTAAATCATCATCCTGAGGTCCTCTTTAAGGAAGCTAGGATTGGTCTTTTGATGAGACCAGAAACTCTTGAACGTGGGAGAGGGGCTAGGGAGGTTGTTTTGGAATATTATATTTAATTCTTTGAACTTGAGAGGTGTGATAAATGAGGGTGTGAAAAGTGGTATTTCTAGTGGAGGGGAGAGGGGTTTCCTTAATATAAAATACATTAGTTTACTAATTTCCCCTCAGACAAGTAATAGTGAGTCTTCAATGATCATGAATAGTATTTTTATCATGTGATCCAGTACCAAGTGGGCTTACATCGGCAGAACATCACACATGACTCAATAAGTAGGTTATTTTGCTTATTTTGTAAATTATTGTATTTCACTATTCATCTAAAATTCATGTTTCTCAGAAAAATACAAAAAAATTAACCCTCTCATTCTCCAATGTGTAGAATCCAAAATTGAAGTCCATTTTTCAAAAAAAAATTAAATATTATAAATTTAATATTTAATTGAAATCATAATTTACATTAAAAAACAGTTTTCCAAATTAAAACTGATTTTATAGTGCTTTCAAAAATTATACAGGGTATTATAAAGCAATTTAAAAACAATAGGACATTGATTTGATAAATAATGAACACATTTTAAGTAAATAAATTTTATTTTAAATTAATTAATAAATTATAATTAATTATTTATGACTTACAAAATACCAAAAGGATTACTAAGGTCAAATTGTCACTTTCTAAGAAGTCTGAATTTTAATTAATTATTCTTGGGTAAGTATACTATTATTCTTGATGATTTGATATTCATAAGGGTCACATTTCTATTCATAAGGGTATGTAACTATTCATAAGGGTAGGTTTGTATTGACCAAAAATTATTTTGGTTCTATTACACACCAGAAATCATCTTGAACACAACTGTGTCTGTCAGATTCTCAAAATTCCCCATACTGAATTGACAAACATATGTTTAGAGGTCACTTAGCACTTAGTAGATCATTATGTTTTGTTTTCATGTCATTCTACGAATTAATTATAAGAAGGTAATTTCCATTTAAAAACTTTGAGTCATTACATTCTTCCCCCCCCCCATAAGAAATTTCATCCATGAAAGTTCACTTTCCAAAAATAGGTGAGGGTACTCCTCTTTCATCACCTCCTCTGGTTCCCAAGTAGCTTCTTTAAACTTATGGTTCCTCCATAAAACTTTTACAAGGTGGGTTGTCTTATTGTGTAGTACCTTATCTCTCTGATCCAGAATCTCTACTGGTTCTTCCAAATAAGAGAGATCATATTCCAACCATACTACCTCTGAGTTTAATACATGTTAGGGGTCCGATATATATTTCCTCAGGAGTGATACGTGAAACACATCATGAACATGAGCCATATTCAGTGGAAGTGAAAGTCGATGGGCCACGGCTGTTATCCAGTGTAGGGTCTCAAAGGGGCTATTGTACCTTCAACATATCTTCCATTTCTTCCCAAATAGCTCGACTCTCTTCCATGGAAATATTATATGAAGAATTTATCTCCAATGTCGAACTCCAGGTCCCTTCGACAGTTGTCAGTATATCTTGTTTTACCACTCTGAGTATCATTGATTGTTTTGGGAAGACCTGAACCCTCTCTATCATCCCTTGCAAAATAACAGGTCCATATGGGTTTTTTTCTCCAACTTCATCCAAACAGGTTGGAGTTCTACATCGCTTTCCATACAGAGCTTCATATGGAGACATCTGAATACTCAAGTAGAAGCTATTGTTGTATGAGAACTCAACCAATTGGAGATGTTGATCGTATCCACCTTTGAATTCTAGAGAGTAGGATCTTTGAATATCTTCAACCATCTAAATAGTCCTTTCAGACTAGCCATCAGTTTGGTGGTGATACGTTGTGCTGGAATTTAATTAAATACTCAAAGCATGTTGAAGAATTTTTTAGAATTAAGATTTGAACCTTGGATCAATGTCAAAGACAATCAATAGTGGAACTCCATGGAGTCTTACAACTTCATTCACATATATCATTGCAAGTTGTTCAAGTGAGATATCTTCCTGAAGTGCGATCAAATGGGCAGTCTGGGTGAGTCAATAAACAACAACCCATATCAAATTGTTTCCCTTTGACGTCTTTGGCAGACCTGTGACTAAGTATGTAGTAACATTTTCCCATTTCCCCATGGGTATAGGCAATTGCTGCATCATAACTTTGGACTTTTTTTTCTCAGATTTAACTTGCTGACATACCAAGCACCTTGATATATATTCTGAAATATATTTCTTCATTTTATCCCACCAGAAGTGTTCTCGAGATCACGGTACATCTTGGTACTTCCAGGATGGATATAGAAGGTTGAGCTACCTGCATTGTCCAATAGCTCCTTCTTTATCCTAGGAGATAAAGGCACAAAAATCCGCATTCCAAAAAAAATAACACCATCATAATTGATATAGAAATCCTACATGTAACACCAAAAGCATCCACGATATGCTTCTCTTTGAGTAAAACAGTAGCGTGTGATATACGGAACATCGAGTACTAACACACCTCGACCAATCAAAGTAGTCGTTATGAATATTAATACCCACTTTTTGAAATTTTATAAATTTTATCTCTCAAAATGGGATTCATTTTTGGATTAGGAATATCGAAATTATCCTAGGGTGAAATTTTGGTACTTTTCGGACAACTTTTATATTTTGATGAATAGTGAAAATTACTAAATTTTTATTAAAAAAAACTTTTTTAATCGAAATAATTAACAGTAATAAATTTTGAATTTGAGTGGAATTAAAGTATATCATGAATATATTTTTACCATTTAATAAAAAAAATTCATTGGACATAATTTCACAATGAAACCGGACATAAACAAATTCCAATCTTTTGATAGTTATTATCTCATAAAAACACGTTTTTTGTTTTAACAACGAGAATCAATTTTAAATTAATATCTGCCACTTATGTGTTTTCAATTTGGAAAAATGGATTCCATATTTGGAATAAGGAAGTCCAAATTGTGTAAATAGTTATCTTTTATTTTTATTCATTTTGAATAATTACTTCGGAAAATATTTTATTTACCATTGTTAAAGGGTAAATCCTGTAAATAAGGGTAAAACAATAATATTATAATAATAATAAATTACCCTAAACTGTGTCCTAACCTTATTGGTTGATACATGTCTGATCATGGGAATCTTTGGGTCGATTTGGGGACCACATGGATCCAATTTTAAGTGATAATGACACTTTATATTAATTAAGTTAAAATAAATACAAAAATTACATAAGCATATATCTTTTAGAAAAACAATTTTTACAAAGGGTTATATATGTTGGATTTTCGACTATAAATATTCATTAGAAATATAAAAATATTTCTTACATAATGGTATTTTAGTTATAATTTTTAGACATTTAATAAATAATATTATTTATGACACAATAATGATGCAGTGTTTTCCTTATTAATGAAAGAATCAAATAATTAGTATTATAAGTGTTAAAATTAATATAATTTGAAAGTTTTGATGACATCCATGAATTTTATTGCTTAATATGACATTATTGGATTTTTTGAATGAATTTTTCTTGAATTAATAATGTTTTTAATACTTTCACAAATATCAATTATTGAATAGTGTCAAAATTGACATAAAAGAGTTTTTAAAACAAAAATTATATTATTAATTGATATTAAATTCCTAAAAATCTATGGTTCGGCAAAGAGAATTATATCATGATAGGTGTATCATTAATGGACCACTTGGGGGTATTTTGGTTGTATATAGTATGTTTATTAACTATATAATATAAAAATACAAAGTGACATGGTCAATGTTAACTATTTAACAAAAAGTTAGAACTAAAAGATAAGGTTAATTTAGTGACCCAAAACTATGTAAAATCTATTGGTTGAGTGGTTTTTGACCTATAGCCACCGTAACATTTAAATAATCTACTTTGGATCCATTAGAAACCGAATATGAATTTATTATAAAATAATATTTCTAGATTTTCCTAAGGTGCCCCTCCTCCCCCTTGTAAAAGGACAGCACTTCTAACCAATTATTCACACATTGAAAACCGTTGGGATCGGCGAAACCCTGCCCAAATACTCTCTAAACTTCCAAAACATCAACCTAGGGGCATTAATTTGATCGGAAAGCCAACCTAAGGATCCATTTTGATCAAATCAAAAGGAATAATCCAAAGAAGAGGTAATGTTTTCACCACCCTTTTTCAAGTTCATTTCTTCTTCAACTTCTTCTTTCTTTCTTATTACCATTCTAAAATAATAACTCCAATATCTACTATATACTGTGATATTATTATAAATATGGTACAACCAAATTCAGTGTTATATCCATACTTTGAATGACATGTCACCAAACGTGCGTACGTATGGCTTACCGTCTCGAGGTCATGGTGTAATTGTTATTCAATATATTATTATTTGGATGGGTGTAATAATGATTTTTAATTCATGTAATTAATAAATATAACATGATAATGATTCTGTATATATGATATACCATTCAATTATATATTATTTTAATATCAAAATAATGATATTGTCGCTCGGGCGTACGTATGGACTATCGTCTCCACGAACACGATGAGATTCATTCCCCATCGTATCCATTCAAGTATAATTCTCATTTGATGATTAAAAATAATGTTTAAGGACATGAAATAATTATTTATATGAATAATATACAACCTACCCATAACAAACACAACGTATGTAACAAAACATATAAAATAAAACGAGTAAGTTAACACCCGAAACGACGATAATACTAAGATATCATTAAAAAAAATGTTAAAAGATCATATATGACATAATATTAATGTATATGATCCTTTAATAATTAAATAACAATTATTTTACCATTATAAATTAGTCTAACCTACCCTCGACGAAGGAAAAAGTACAAAGTAAGGGGTTTCGTATCTCACTTTTAATTCAGTAAGATTTCCATTGTTCACCACTAATTTATTGCATGTGGTGTGTGTACTGCCCATGATTGTATTCATTTTGTAATATACATTAATTTATGGATATTTACATCATCATTATATGATTCTTTTTAATGGGTGTATGTTTCATATGTCACTAAATCAATAAGGGAATTTGAAATTTCAGTTTCCACTTATTCGGATTTACGCATACTTCATTGATTATTTTACTCCATGATTATGTGAGGAATCACTATTCATTTTATTATGTCCTAATTTCCACTCCCATTTCTCTGGATATAATTTTGATACACATAATAATTCGATTGTTAAATTCTCAAGTCATCGGTATGAACTTGATAAGAGTAATTTTTACTCAATCATGATTTGTTGAGTTAAGCATCCAATCCATTGGTGTTGTTTTTACAAAAATATGTGTGAATTTCCTCTGATTGTTATACACTGAATATCCAATAATATTTAGTTCATTTATATTTTTCACACATAATTATGTCATTGATTTATCCATATCCTATGGATACGACCATTATGAGAGATTTCATATCAATTTACATTCCATTGAGACTCCTTTGTTGTTATACACCAAATCATTTTTATATGGTGTATATAATGTACTTTGATATAGTATATCATGAATCCCTTTATTATCATGATATTAAAAGGTTTTTATTATCTCTATTATTTCTATTCAAGTGTCTCTATTTTGGTTAGGAAGTCTAACTAAAATATCATTTTAAAATGTTTTAAAGATTTATTATTCTCATTAATGTCTATGTTTTAAAAATGGTTTTAAGAATTTATTTATATGGGCATTAATGTTTTGAAATCAAAAATCATTTTAAAAGTTTCAAAGTGGTATGAGACACTTTTATTCAAATATCTAATTTCAATGGCTTCTTGACAAATAGTGTGACTTTTAATAGTTTTCAAGAAAATGGGGGATATTTCTCTCAATAGTTTGATAATGATTTTAATCTATGTCAATATCCTTAATTATTCTTCATTGAGGTTAATCTAATACAATAAAATCCTCCATATTTTATCGAATGTGTTATGTTTGACTGTTGATGTGCTATTTTTAAACCATTCATGGTTTGTGGTTAAAGTATTGACATTTCGTATGCTAGTTTTACTACAAATGTTTATGTTCTGTTTAAACATGTTAATATGAGTAATGCATTGGAATTAGTAAGTGATGGGTGGAGCCCGCTATATCTCCTCGATACATCGGTAGGTCTCATGAGTCAAAATAGTGTCTTGGCATAAGGACTTGACAAAATCTTATTTTTAGTCTTGGAACGAGGCCTTAACTATTTGGTTATGATAGTTTGGTATTATGCATTCCATCATTATGAAAGTGGTTATTGATTTTGCATGTGATTATTAGACTATTAGAATATCCATGTGAATAATTAAATAGAATTATTTCATTTTATCTTTTCAATATTATGTTTAATTTCTAGTTTAAAAGGATTTTGTTTTATCTATACATTGCCTTATATGTTTATGCTTCTTTATGAATTTTTGAGCTATATTGTTATACTTACTGAGCATCTGAGCTCACCCCTTTCAATGTATTATTTTTCTCCGGATGTGAAGAAGTAATTTATGAATGACCTACAGGGATAATATGAGGGGATATGAAGACAAGATGTTTTTGTAGTAGTTTTCACTTTATGATGTAATGTAATCATTATGAATGTATCTAGTTATTTCAAGGCTACTAAACTAATCAGTATTTCGAGAATTGATCTTTCTTGTGATCATTCCAATGTTATGTAATAATGTACCGACTCTAGGAAACTGGGGTCGGGGCGTTACAGTTGGTATCAGAGGAAGTTTAGTACAAACATTGGAAACTAGATTTAGAAGAACTCTGATTAGAGTACATAGCCATAATATAGACATTGAGGATTCGTATATAAGAACTTCCTAGAATTTTGGTATTGTATAGATTTTGTGAGTTTTCCAAACATTACATCCTTATATAGATACGAGCAGGTAGATTTGGATTTGGCACAGATGTACCTAGGGGTAAAACCCGAAAACACCGCTTTGAGCTAGACTCGAACGAGAACTAGTGCACGACAATGGGGTTTGCTACACTCATGGTTACGACACTCCTGGGGGATATTCTTAGAATAATTTACATTTTCTTTACAACCCAATTTGAAGTATTTTAATAAAAAATGAGAATAAATGACCTTGGTTAATAATAAGGTGTTTCAAATTGAGAATATGGTGTCATGATATTCTCTAAATGATTTTATGTCTATTGTTACTCACCCAATGCTTTCTGGTTTTAGTCAATGGATGGATTCCAAGGAAGTCATAGTAACTTTGAGAATGATGTACAAGGTCTGAATGGTGGTGGAAATGAGTAAAAAAATGGAATGTTGATAGGCCTAAAAGATATGGTGTTCATACCAAATCTGTTTTCCAAAAATATGATCAACAACATATATATTAACCAACTCTCGGACTCAATAAAGAAGAGAAATGTGATGAATGATAAGAGCTCCAGAAGTGGAGAACATGGAGAAAAGAATCCTGAATTTCCATCATGTAGGAAATGTGGAAGGAGACCCCCAGGAAAGTGTCTCAATGGAACAAAGAAATGCTTTATGTGCGGGAAAGAAGGGCATAAATTGAAGAATTGGCGAGGGAAAATGAAGAGTATTATGGAAGAAAATAAAAATGGTCCTAAGAATTCATTTACAGTCATTTTCTGTAAATGTAAGGGACATATCCATAGTCGAGTGAATGCCCTATTCTATAGGATATTCTCTTGGTCAAAGACGAATCTATGTGGAAATAAATGATTGGAGAATTGTTTAAATGTATCAGTGCTCCTTGTTGATGAGATTACTTTGGAATAATTTTCCCTAGTATTTGTAACCCTGTAGTTTTCCATGTGAGAATGATATTTTAGGAAGTCTTATCTTCTCACTTGTGGATATAGTTATAAATAACTATTTTTTTTATATGATCATTTGGATTGAGAAAATAACATGTTATTTTATTTTGGGATGAAAATGCATGGTATGAGATAACATTTCTAGTTAAAATTATGTTATGGTTATTTTGGGTAATTTATCTCATTTTGGTAATATTATAAAATATAGTTTTTGAAAAAGGACAAAACACAGACCGTGTGACAAGCCATCGCGTCGGACAATGCTGTGGGAATTGAACCCACAACCAAAGTGTGATTGGGATTTATCACCTACCACTGGACTACGTGAAGTCCCTGGTTAGTGTGACTAATTATTTTTAGTTAAAAGATTTTATTGATCAATAATAAGTTGATTTTGGTTCTTATGTCTTATCAAATTAATACCCTTAGTATAGGAAAATGATTTGGTGATTAAGTGATAAATGTTATTTTAGAAGTTGTTAACTTTGTTGGGAACACTATATTCCCATGGAAAATTGAATACAATGGGGTTTGTTTTGAAGAATAATGGTGGATTTTTGTCTACATTTTTATTGTGGATTTATAGTGATTTGGGTTATTTATGGAAATGATTAACCTATAATAGAGAATATGTGATTAGGTTAGTTACTTTTAAGTATGTGACCTTAAGAGTAGTTGATGTCATTTGGAGATACAATTTAACATGGAAGACTACATAACCAAATTCTTCAATGTATTGGGTTTAGATATTAGTTTGGAGTATATTGAAGGATTTTAAGGACAATTTTTTATTGAATGGTATTTATTTAACTTTGGGGTATTGATTTTAGAAATTAAGATTAGTGTTTATTTTTCTAAAGGAATATCTTTTTGGGGGATCATCAGATCTTGTACAAACCATTTTTGTTTTGAATAATCTCTACAAACAATATAACTATATAATTTATCCTGTATGGATCATGTGATTCTATAAAAGTTTATTCTAGCTCTTTTAGTGTGACCAAGTCTTCTTGAATACACATCGTTTACAAAATTGAGTTAGTGGTGGAAATTTATTAAAAAATGAAACTCAACATAAAAATTAAGTATATATCTTTATTTTCTTAGTCAATCTCCAAAATGAATTCCTCGTCTTTATGTAATGTAACTTAAAACAAAAAAAATGTTGTCTTTTTACTTTTCCTACTGGGAAACTAATGACTGTTTGTCCCATCACAAGTTTGTGGTTTTCTTGTTGTTAACTTTCTCCTGGTCATGTTTTCTATCCCTCTCGATCAAAACTTGACACTTATTTTATCATACATATCCATGTTTTTCTACATGGAATCCTAGTATAGGTTATCTCGGGTGACCATTGTACTTCTCATTCATTCTTTTTAAGTGATAATTTTATTGAATCTATTCCGATGTGGGGAATTCCATGATACTCCAAAGACCAATATTAAAAATTTTGAGGACACAATTTATTGAAGGTGGGAAGAATGTAACACCCAAGCTTTTACGGTACTCTACCCATTGATTAAAACAGTAGCGTGTGTTGTATGCAACTTCGAGTTCTAACACACCTCGACCAATTAATTTACTTGTTATGAATAGTAATACCCACTGTTTGAAATTTTATAAATTTTATATCTCAAAATGGACTTATGTTTTGGATTCAGAATATCAAAATTAGTCTAGGGTGAAATTTTTGTACTTTTCAGATAACTTTTATATTTTGATGAATAGTCAAAATTACTAAATTTTCATATAAAGTAACATTTTTAATCCAAATAATTAACAGTGATAAATTATGAATTTGAGTGGTTTTAAATTATATCTAAAATATATTTTTACCATTTAATACAATTTTGGTCAATTCACATAATTTCAAAATTATACCGGACATAAACAAGTGCCAATCTTTTGATAGGTATTATCTCTCAAAAACACGCTTTTTTTAACAATGGGTATTAATTTTAAATTAATTTCTGCCACTTATGGGTTTTGAATTTGGAAAAATGGATTCCATATTTTGAATCAGGATATCCAATTTGTGTAAATATGTAACTTTTATTTTTATACGTTTTGAATAATTACTTCGGTAAATATTTTATTTATCATTGTTAAAGGGTAAATCTGGTAAATAAGGGTAGAAAAATAGTATTATAATAATAATAAATTGCACTAAAACGTGTCCTAACCTTATTGGATGATACATGTCCGACCATGGGCATCTTTGGGTCGATATGGGGACCCCATGGATCCACTTGTAAGTGATAATGACAATTTATATTGATTAAGTTAATATAAATACAAAAATGACATATGCATATATCTTTTAGCAAAACAATTTTTACATCGGGTTATATATGATTTTTTTATACTATAAATATTAATTAGAAAGATAAAAAGATTTTCTACATAATTTTATTTTATTTATAATTTTTAGACATTTAATAATTAATATTATTTATGACAAAATAATAATGTAATATTATCCTTATTAATGATAGAATCAAATAATTAGTATTATAACTGTTAAAATTAATATAATTTGAATGTTTTGATGACATCCATGAATTTTATTGCTTAATATGACAATATTTTATTGCTTAAATTAATTTGGTTCTAATTAATAAAGTTGTTAAGAATTTAAAAAAATCAATTATTGAATATTGTCAAAATTTACATAAAAGTGTTTTTAAAAAAAATATTATATTATTAATCAATTTTAAATTCCTAAAAATATATAGTTCAGACAAGAGACTTATATCATGATAGGTGTATCATTAATTAACCACTTGGTGGTCTCTTGGATATATATAGTATGTTTATTAACTATATAATATAAAAATACAAAGTGACATGGTACATCTTAAACAAATTAAATAAGAGTTAAAACTAAAAGATAAGGTTAATTTAGTGATCCAAACATATATAAAACCTATTAGTTGAGTGTTTTTAGACCTATCCACAACTTAACCTTTAAATAATATACTTTTGACACATTATAAAACAAATATGAATTTATTATAAAATAATATTTCTAGATTTTCCTATGGTGCCCCTCCTCCACCTTATAAAAGGACACCACTTCTACCCAATTATTCACACTTTCAAATCCATTTGGTTCGTCAAAACCCTTCCCAAATACTCGTTCAACTTCAATAACTTCAACCTAGAGTCCTTAGTTTGATCATAAAGCCAACCTAATAGCCATTTTGATCAAATCAAAAGGAAGAGCACGAAAAAGAGGTAATGTTTTCACCACCCTTTTTCATGTTCATTTCTTCTTCAACTTATTCTTTATTTTTTATTCCCATTATAAAATAATAACTCCAATATCTCCTATATATTGTGATATTATTATAAAAATGGTATAAGCATATTCATTATTCTATCCATCCTTTGAATGACATGTCACCAAACTTGCGTACGTACGGCTTACCGTCTCCACGTCGTGGTGTAATTGTTATTCAATATATTAATATTTGGATGGGTATAATAATGATGTTTAATTCATGTAAATAATAAATATAAAATGATAATTATTCTGTATATATGATATAACATTCAATTATATATTTTTTTAATATCAGATGAATGATATTGTCTCTCGTGCGTACGTATGGACTGCTGTCTCCATGAACACGATGAGATTCATTCCCCATCGTATCCATTCAAGTATAATTCTCATTTGATGATTAAAAATAATTTTTTAGGACTTTAAATAATTTTGTATATGAATAATATAAAACCTACCCATAATAAACACAACTTATGTAACAAAACATATAAAATAAAACGAGTAAGTTAACACCCGAAACGACGATAATACTAAGATATAATTAACAAAACAATGTTAAAAGATCATATATGACATCGTATTAATGTATATGATCATTTTATAATACAATAACAAATATTTGACCATTATATAGGAGGATAAACTACCCTCGACCACGGAAAATATTGAAAGTAAGGGGTTTCTTATCTCACTTTTAATTCTGTGAGATTTCCATTGTTCACCACTAATTTATTGCATGTGGTGTATGTACTTCACATGATTGTATTCATTGTGTAATATAAAATAATTTATGGATATTTTAATCATCATTGTATGATCCTTCTTTCATGGGTGTATGTTTCCTATGTTACCAAATCGATAAGGGAATTTGAAATTTTAATTTCCACTCATTCGGCTTTACGCATACTTCATTGATTATTTTACTCCAAGATTATGTGTGGAATCACTATTCATTTCATTTTGTCATAATTTCCACTCCCATTTTTGTGGATATAATTTTGATACACATAATCACTCCATTGATAAATTCTCAATTCATTGTTATGAACTTGATAAGAGTTATTTTTACTCAATCTTGATTTGTTGAGTTAAGAATCCAATACATTGGTGTTGTTATTACAAGAATATGTGTGAATGTCATTTGATTATTTTACACTAAATATCCAATAATATTGAGTGTATTTTTATTTTTCAGACATAATTATTTCATTGATTTATCCTTAACCTAAGGATACTACATTTATGAGATATTTTATCTCAATTAACATTCCATTGAGACTCCTTTTTTTATACACCAAATAATTTTTATATGGTGTATATAATGTAATTTGACATAGTATATCATAAATCCCTTTATTCTCAAGATATTAAAAGGTTTTTATTATCTCAATTATTTTTATTCAAGTGTCTTTCTTTTGGTTAGGAACTCTAACTAAAATATCATTTTAAAATGTTTTAATGATTTATTATTCTCATTAATGTCCTTATTTTAAAAATGGTTTTCGGGATTTATTTATATGGACATTAATTTTTTCAAAATAAAAATTCATTTTAAATGTTTCAAAGTGGTATGGGACACTTTGATTCAAAAATCTATTTTAAATGGCTTCATGAAAAATAGTGTGACTTTTAAATGTTTTCAAGATAATGGGGGATATTTCTCTCAATAGTTTGATGATGATTTTAATCTATGTCAATATCCTTTATTATTCTCGATTAAGGTTAATCTGATACAATATAATATTACATATTTTATCGAATAAGTTATGTTTGACTGTGGATGTGCTATTTTTATACCATTCATGGTTTGTGGTTAAATATTGACATTTTGTATGCTAGTTTTAATACGAATGTTTATGTTCTGTTTAAACATGTTCATATGAGGAATGAATTGGACTTAGTAAGTGACGGGTGTAGCCCGCTATAGCTCCTCGATGCATCTGTAGGTTTCATTAGACAAACTAGTGTCTTGGCACAAGGCCCTGACAAAATCTTATTTGTATTCTTGGCACAAGACCGTGACAATGTGGTTATGATAGTCTGGAATTATGCATTCCATCATTATGAATGTGGTTATTGATATTTCATGTGATTATTAGACTAGTAGAATATCCATGTGAATAATTAAATGGAATTATTTCATTTTATCATTTCAATATTATGCTGATGTTCAGGTTTAAAAGGCTTTTTTATATATACATTGCATTAAATTTGTATACTTATTTATGAATGTTTCAGCTATATTGTTTTCCTTACTATAAATATGAGCTCACCCCTTTCAATGTATTATTTTTTCTAGGATGTGAACAAGTAATTTATAAATGACCTGTAGGGATAATATGAGGGGATATGAAGACAAGATGTTGTAGTAGTAGTTTTCACTTTATGATGAAAAGTAAACTTTATGAATGTATCTAGTTATTCCATGGATACTAAACTAATCGGTCATTCAAGACATGATCTTTCTTGGGATCATACCAATGTTATGTAATAATGCACCGACTCTGGGCAACTGGGTTTGGTCCGTTACACTGCATCTTCCCTTTCTTTAATGAATTCACCTTCTTTTGTATGTCAACATCATCCCTTTGTGCTTCCTTAATCTTCTCTTCGATGGATGGTTGCAAAATAATTTGGGAAAGGTAGGATGTATCCCATGCCCTTATGATTTCCAAACACATTCATTGCATATCCACGAAGATAGTGTCATTCTCAATCTGCAGCATGGATATTGTATTAAGTTCTTTCTTGCTTAGTCCATCAGCTACCTTGTTCTCCTTTCTTGGATGGTAGTGAATAGAGCAATCATAATTATTTATTTGCTCTAACTATCACCTTTGATGCATGTTGAGATCCATTTGTGTGAATATATACTTTAAGATCTTGTGGTCGGTGTATATGTCACACTTCATTCCATAAAGGATGTGCCGCCAGATTTTCATGAAGAAAATCATGTCTTCCGGCTCTATATCATGCGTCGGGTAGTTCTGCTCATCGACTATTAGCTTTCATGAGGAGTAGGCTATCACATTATCATTTTGCAGGAGTAAGCAACCCAAGCCTTTCATTTAAGAATCACTGTATGTCATATAACTTTCTCCACTTTCTGATAGTGTGGGTACAAGTGCAGTGATCAACATTCTCTTTATCTCCTTGAATATTCCCTCACATTCTTCCATCCAGACATACTTTACCCTTTCTTTGTTAACATAGTTTGCGGGCTTGACAATCATGATATGTTTCTCACAAAACGTCAAAAGAACCCATCTAATCCAAGAAAACTATGGATTTCTATGACACTAGAGGTCCTGGGCCATTCATCAATCACTTTTTTCATTGAAGGATCCATATAAATTCCCTCACTTTTCATCGCAAGTCCCAAGAATGTGACTTGGTTCATCCAAATGTATCACTTTCTAAACATGGTGTATAACTTATTTTTTTTGAATGTTGGAAAAAAGTATCTTATATGTTCTTCATGTTCCTCATTTCTCTTGGATTAAATGAGAATATCATCAAAAAACACGACCACAATTTGGTCTAGGTTATTCCAAAAGACTCTATTCATAAAATCCATGAATAATGTAGGGTAATTAGTAAGTCCGAAGGGAATCACAAAAAACTTATAGTGCCCATACCTTGTATGGGAGACATTCTTTTGAATATCTTCCTTCTTCACTTTTACCTAATGATATCCAGAATGAAGATCCATCTTTGACAAGTATTGAGATCCTCGTAACTGGTAGAACAATTCATCAATCCTAGGGAGAGGATACTTGCTATTTATGGTGATCTTGTTGAGTTCCCGATAATCGATAAACAACTACTTTGTTCCATCATTCTTCTTCACAATGTTTATTGGCTCACCCCAAGGTGATGCACTAAGGCCTATGAACCATTTTTTTAGATTCTCTTGTAGCTTCTTCTTTAACTCCTCAAGTTCGATAGGAGTTATCCTATAGGGGAACCTCGAGATAGGAGTATCTCTGGGTATGAGTTCAATTGAGAACACTACCTAACGATCCATGCAAATTCCTGGAAACACTTCAGGAAATTCGTCTTCATATTCCCTTATGATGGGCATTTCCACATGGTTGGAACTATCCTTAAACTCAACCATTTGGGAGAGGTATACTGCTTCATAGGGAATCAACATCCACACTGACGGAGGACATTTCAAAGGAGATTTATGATCTTCCTTGCATTTGTAGAGGAGCATGAGATGGTTTGGAATATGAAATAATATTTCACTTTCTCGACAGTTGATATGTTCTCTATATAATTAGATCTAATTCATTCTCATTATAGCTCGCAATTCCACCAAGGGAAGTATTACGAGATATTCCAAAAGACTCTTCCCACATATGCGAACAGGAGAATAGTCAAACACATGGGGTTCAATGATTTCAAAACGTGGTGTTTTCATAGATATCTCTACATCAAGGTTTCAATGCTCCGATTCTATAGTCCTAGCAATCATGTAAGATATAAAGGAATGCATAGAACCAGAATAAAACTAGACTTTTGCCATTACAGAGTGAATAATAAGTGTACCTTGTACGACTTCATTGTCTTGATCCACTTCCGCAGTAGTGATGTCATAATCCTTACCTTGTTCCTTCATATTTTGTGGCTGCTGATGCTGATTACCCTTGAGAACTCAAGGTTTAGTGCACTGGTTTGCATAGTGCCCTAGATCCCCACAGTTGTAGCATTGAACCATGAGTGGTTCTCTCCTTTCATCAGCTACATTCTCCTTCCTTTTCGTGTCTTTTCAACATTATTGAGCATGATGTCCTTTTATCCAACACTTGAAGCATTTCCCCATCCAATTGAGGCAGTTCCCATGGTGCAACATTCGACATTTTTGGAATGCGCGTCGTTGAGTTTTCGTCCCACCTTAATCATCAGATCCACTGGATTGAAAAATCATCTTTCATTTCTTATCACCATATCCATGGGACCATTCTCAAAACAATATCTCCACTATGATATCACACCAAAAAACCTTTTCATAACACCCAATGTCTCTAATTTCAAGAGTCTTTTGAAGGTGTGGTTTTAATATACTAAATAATCTATTATTTTTTCTGTCATTGTTGATAACAAAACCCGAAGCGTACCTTGAAAGCCTTGTAAAATTCGCTTCGTAGGTTGTGACATATTCTAATACTTTTTTCCTGGGCTCTATGAATTCTCTCCCCATCTTCATGTGAGGAGTTTTTGGGAAATACTTGTTATGAAACATAATCTTAAATTCTTCCCATTCCATCTCTTCAATTTCCTCCCTTGTCTTAGTGTTCTTAATCAAAGCCCACCATTGATCGACTTCTCTATCTAGATGATAAATGGCTACGGTCACCTAATCCATCTCAGAACAGTGAGGAACATAAAAGATCTTCTCCATGGATTTGACCCACTGTTCGACAACTAATGGATTAGATGATCCATTAAACGTCGGTGGTCGTTGATGCATAAAACATTCAGTGGCCAGTTACTCCCTCTTTTGTGAAGGTGGATGTTCCCCATTATTATGGTTATTGTTCATAACCTGAGATAATTGGGTAATAATCTACACTAAGTTCTAAATAGCACATCTCAAATCATTGGGGATGTCATTTGGGAAATCATTGCATTTGACATTTCAAGAGTTGTTGGACTGATTTCTCCTGGTTTGCACCATTTTCTAAAATAGAAAAGGTTAGAAAAAAACATAACTAATAAATTCATGAATAAATAACTTTTTTATTTTCAATATTTATACTAAAAGCACATCATATGGGATCCCTATGTATATATTCTTGTGTGGATATTTGTACATAGAACCATGTTATAGGTTTTATCTAGGGTTCACTAATCATAATTCCCAAATTAACTAAACATTGCCTCTAATACCAACTATAGTGACCCTACCATTTCGTAAATTACTATTACATCATTTTAAATATAAAAAACATAATAGTATTTCTCATAGAGGATCCAATGGTTAGGTGTCTTTGGAAAACTAGGACTATACATAACAATTACATCATGAAGCATAAACATTTATTTAATTTCTTCCTCTCTATCTTGTTATTGGCACCAGTCCTCTACTCAGTGAATGTAGCCACCTAAGGATATATATCAAAAGAGGTTAGCTAAATACCAGTAATAGGATAGATAAGAACAATATATAATGTGGTGAGCATAATCATAACATGGGAAAAAGATCATGAATATGAGAGGACATTAAATAAAATACTTGAAATGTGGAAATGTATAAAAATGAAACAACATGTCTTAGTGGTTAACTACAACACATAATTCTGAAACAAGCTAGAATATTGTTCACACATCATTTCACATTTATTAATGATGTTAATCTCTTTACCCAATGCATTGGAGTGCTGTATAATTCTGGGTGCACCCATCACATTTAAACATTCATATTGTGCTATATAATTTCGGGGGCACCCGTCACATCATAATATTATCATTATCATGCTTGACACATGGAACATATATCAAAAGATAACATAAGTAACCCATGGAAATTAATGGGTTACATATCATAAGCATACATTCATAAAAAAAAATTTCCCAAAAGAAAGAGGGAATAACATACATTTTTCAAGAACCGTCCACATTGAGAGAGAAGTAAAAGGTTTGTTCTTAAAAGAAGAGTTCTTTTGAAAAAAAATTGGTTTGACATAAAACTAGTGACAAAGATGTATATCATATAAAAGGAAAAAAAATTATAAACACATTATTTTTAAGGAGTAACCATATCAAAAAAATTGAGTGAAAGAGGGAGAACTCAAAGGATGAATGTTGGGGTTGAGAATTTCCCCATACCTTGTATCTGAATGCTTCCTTATTTTAAATGTCTTGTATAATGAAATTATAATAATTAATTATAAATAATGAACCTTGTGTACATTATTATGGTAAATTATGGTTTTATTATGTGATTTTATGTGCCTTTGGATGAGTTACAGAGTTTAAAAACAATGTTCATGAATTATTGTTTTTATGGTTTTCTTGAGTGGTTCACTTGTATTCTTAAATTGAAGTTTGGGTAGAACATGGGTAAACATCAATAACTAATATTTAATGTTATTTATGATATTAACTATGTTTTAATTATATTATAATTAATTATATTAGATCAATGTGGATTTATCATTAGATAATTATTAAATGATGATTGTTTTGGTTAATTTGAGCGATTTTTCGATCATAATGAACTTGTTTTATTTTATCACTAGCATTATGGTCATATGTTAGTTCTATCAGATTAAATATAAAATAATACATATAAAATTTTCTAGATCAACCAATAAAATGGTTTCTTGACTAGATTTGAAGGTATAAATGGAAGAAGAAAACTCGTAGTTCATGAAGGTGAAAAATTAACACCTCACGAACAACATTCTCCTTAATAAAATAAAAGGAAGAGGAAAATGGGTTTCAATGATATAATATACCACGTGCATCATAAAATTACAGTTAATTTATTTTACTATAGTTACAATACCATTTGGAAGATTATAGATGGGGAGAGATCAAGAAATGAACTGGAACTTGCAAGGAAATTAAAGGAGAAGATGAAGAGATATTACCTCTTAAATCATCCTCTTGAGATCCTCCATAAGAAAGCTAGGCTTGGTCTTTTGATTAGACCAGAAACTATTGAACATGGGAGAGGGGCTAGGGAGAATTTTTGGGATGATATTAGAGAATTCTTGGAGCTTGAGAGGTGTGAGGAAATGAGGGTTTGAAGAGCGGTATATGTAGAGGAGGGGAGAGGGGTTTCCTTAATATAAAATTCATTAGTTGATTAATTTCCCCGAATACAAGGAATAGTGAGTCTTCAATGAACAAGAATAGTATTTTTATTATGTGATCCCAAACCAAGTGGTCATAAATTAGCAGAACATCACACATGAATCTATAATTAGCTTATTTAGCTTATTTTGTAAATTATGGTATTCACTATTCATCAAAAAATTCAAGTATCTCAGAAAAATCCCAAAAATTTACCCCTACAATTTTTAAACATATAGAATCCAAAAAATGATGTCCATTTTTCAAAAATAATTCTCTGAATTATATTAATTTAATATTTAATTAAAATTATAATTTACCTAAAAAACACTTTCTAAAATTTAAACTGATTTTACAGTGCTTTCAAAAATTATATAATGTCTTATAAAATTATCTAAAAACAATAATAAATTTATTTTATAATTAATGAACACATGTTAAGAAAATAATTTTTCTTTTTAATTAATTAAATATTTACAATTAATCATTTATGACTTCCAAAATACCAAAACGTTTACTAAGGTCAAATTGTCACTTTCTAAGATGTCTAAATTTTATTTAATTATTCATGGGAATGGTTTACATAAATTTCTAATTATTTACTATTCATAAGAGTCATATTACTTTTCATAATGGTATTTTACTATTCATAATAGAAGGTTACTATTTGCAAAACATTATTTTTGTTTTATTAGACTCCAAAAATCATCTTGAACCCAACCGTGTATGTTAGATTCTCAAAATACCCAATATAGAAGTGACAAAATAGTGTTGAGAAGTCACTTAGCACTAAGTAGTTCATAATGTTGTTTTTCATGTGATTTTATGACATAATTATAAGAATGTAATTTCCATTGAAAAACATTGGGTCATTACACTCGATCTCCTATTTATTAATGTTATTTTATTTTATTATGCATTAGATTTCCAATTCTTTATGTCCTTCCATGTACCCATAATATCTCATTTTGTGTCCAAATTATGATATAAACCTTTCAATATCATCATCCTATTTTATGATTTATTTTATTTGATGTTGTTATTTAGTGAATCATTCAACACAATTTTCCATGCCAAAACATTCATGTGTTGAATACCTTGCCCATTTCCTATCAAGGGCATTTATATTGATAAAGCTATACATATTTTACTCAGGACTGATTATTTATGATTTCTACACTCCATGGTCATGGAATAAAATATATTTATGAGTGAATCCATGTTGTATGATCTATATAGGACACTTATCATTGAGAATGAAATGGAAGTCATGGGTGCACGTTGAATTAAATAGCTCTCCAATTATTTGGGTAATGTATTGTATAATCATATGTAATTTTGAGATAGATAGTGGACCTAATTACATATTGATACTTTTTCCTTGATTATTTATTTATAGTTATCCTTGAACTATTTTATGATGCGTTGTTTTAATTTGTTTCCACATTTTCTATGTTCCCTTTATTATTATCTTTCAATATTATGTCTCATTGATAATGTTTGTGATTATAACCTCTTTTATTCCCAATTTATAAGTATCTTATTTAACAATTATTACATTATTCCATCTTTATTCCATGATACGCTTTATATCTCAACATGTTATTTGTTATATCTTAATGTTATCTCGTACTGTTTTAAACATCATAGAATTTTAGAATATTGTTATGGATGTTTTCAATATTGTTGTCATGTCTAATATTAAAGATGTTATGTTATGTACATAATGACCAAATACACTAGACTATTCATTCATATTGTTTATAATTTTTTTAGTTTTTGTAATAAATCATGAATTAATGTGTAATAAAGAGGAGAAAATTTATATTTTGTTTCAAAAGAAAATGATTAGTTATTTTTCGGATTGGGATTAGAAGATGCTTGAAAACCCATTGTGATAAGACTTAGTTTATTAAAACATCAACAAATATTTATAAGTATATATTAATTTGTTTATAAATCAATTATATCCATGTTTGGATACTATAAGTGGATGTGGTTTTGGCACAGATGTACATAGGGTTATGAACTCCGACAATGTGTGTCAGGCCTAACTCTTTGTAACCTAGTACAAGATACTGATCCTTAATTCAAACTAGGATTAACACTACTAGGGGATATTCTTGGGTAAAATCAAAATCAGATTATGAATATTACTAAGGATAAAAAAATATCATATGAATATATGATTGGAAATAAATACTCAATAAAATAGTTTAAAGCCAATAAATTTATAAGTTATGTAAATAAAGGTAATTTATAATAAACTGATTTAATTTCATTATATTTACCCTTTATGTGTCTAATAGATTAAAAACTACAAATCCTTAATTTAACCTTCATTCTATCCAATGGTCAAGAAATTTGAGTAATTAGGTAAACAATCAATGTAAAAGGAATTGTGATGACTACCCCTAACGAGATGCCCAGCTCAATCAGGGAAGGAATCAAAAAAATTGTGAAGATGATCTTTTTTCCAAGTCGAGTTCAGAAGAGAAACCTGTACTGGGTGGATTGTCCAAACCCCCAAAACAATGAACAAGTTTCAATTCAGTCATTTATATGACAATGGCCCCTGAATTTCAATGTATCCTATAATAACTTTATTGCAGGACAATTGATCAACTCCATTGAGAAGATATTTTATATCCTTCAATCAGTCAATAAACTGATGGTCCTAATAGTTGTTTATCAAATAGAGGGAAAAGTTAATCATTGTTGGATATTGATCATGAATATGAATCTGGATGAAGTGATCTAAGGGAATGGGTGGAATAAATTCTACAAAATGTTTTTGATAAATATTTTCTTCATAATCTACGACAAAAAAATTAATATTATTTCCTTTACTATAATGAAATAGATGAAAAATATATCAAGTTGTAGGGTGAATACATCACAAGACTTGAATGATACACCATTGGATTTTCAATACACAAAAATTCATGGTTGACTGCTTCATTGGTGGGATAAAACCTAGTATATTAAACACTCTAATGATCTATGAAATTAAAAGATATATTGAAATATTCCAATGGTTCCTCAATGTAAATTGGAGATCAATGAATCTCAAGGGTCCCTTGGGGATAAGAGGAAAATAATGGAGTTTATTTATGGAAATACAATAGGAAAATGTAATGGTGAATAGAAATTTTAATATCTCTCTCTTCAATGGTGTGGATAGAGAAACAATAGAAATTGAGTGATGGGGATATGGAAATGATTTAGGCGTGGGAAGGAAGAAAATCTATATATAGGTTTCTAACTGAAGAAACCTATTAATTAATTGGAGGAGAGAAATTATCTTGTAATACCTTATCACATTGTTATTGTCATAAATTACATATAACTTGGGGACTTTGAAAACCAATACACTAAACCAAGTGTTTTAAAAGAAAACTAATAACCTCCATGGAAGGAAAAGAGATATTATTCCATAAAAATTGTTGAGGTGGATCTTGACAATGAAGTGGTGAAATTAATGCTAGTTTTCCACTCATTAGTAAAAAATTTAGTTTGCGATTATGGTTCTATGTATTATTTCATATCTTGAAGGCTCTATTGAACTTCTCAAATACAACTACAAATCATAGAATTGGAACTGTTAGTGAAAATTGGAAAATGGGAAAATTATTAATCCCAAGTAGATAACCCCTCCTCTATCAAATATTTTTCAACAAATATCCCAATGAACCTTGTCATACTCCCTTTAGGGGAAATTTATTTAATTATATGCATGGATTTTGTTTCTCTATATAGATCCAACAAAAAATATCATGAAGATGAGACCAATCATCGTATCACAACACAATATTTGATTCTATATAATTGAATGGAAGGGGTTGAATCATATTTATCATCAAAATCTGAAGAGTGAATATTATTACCCTATGAGAAAATGAATATATCTCCAATGATTTTTTCTAAGAAAAATATCTTACTTTATGGCATGCCCATTATGATGGAATACACTGATTTGTTTCCTGAGGAATCCAGTTGTCTTCCTACTAGTTGGGAGGTTGAATTTTCAATAGAGCTTATAACTAGGGAATTACCATTATCTAATACCTTATATATAATGTATATTTTTAATTCTAAGTAGTTTAATTAAAAACTATAGATGAATATGGATAAAGGATTCATACACACATGTGTTTCCCCACGGGGTGCAGCCGTCCTATTCGTTAAGAAAGGGGATGGGTCAATGAACATATGAATTGATTATTCTAACCTAAAAAATATCATGATAATGAACATGTGTCCTTAACCATAGAATAATAACTTGATTGATAATATATTTAGAGTAAATACTTCTCCAAGGTGGATCTGTGGTTTGGATATTACCAAGTTAGTGTGAAGAATGAGGATATCCACAAGACTACTTTTTGAAAAATGTATGAACACTATTATTTCACAGTAATAATATTTAGAATCACTAATTATCCATAAATAATCATATATATGATGAATAGATCATTTTTAGATTACCTCGACATATTTGTGGTAGTCTTTATAGATGAAATTCAAATATAATGCAAAAGAATAGAGGGTAATGGGGAGCATCCAAGAACTGTGCGAAACACCTGTAGAAAAGAGGAGCTTTATTAAATGTACAAAAAAATGTAATTTCATGTTTAAGGAAGTTTCATAATTAGTTGATACCATCACAAATAATTGGATTTCTATAGACCCATCAAGGAAAGAATAAATTGAAGGATTAATGGGCCCAATATCTATGATAGACATCTGAATTATCTTTCAATTAGATGGGTATTATAGTTGATTTGTTAGAAATTGGTCAAGATTTTAAAACCCTATAACCTTGATAACTCAAAATAGAGTAAGGTTTTCATGTAATTATGTTTGTGAATAGAGATTTATGGAGTTGAAAAGGAGGATTATCACTTCCCTATTCATCACACTACCAATAAGTGGTGGTATTTTTAGGTTATTTAATGATTCTTCAAAGAGGGGATTGTTATATGTGGTAATAACAAATGATAATGTTAGAGCCTACACATAAATGAATTTGAATATTCCAGAACAAAAATAACCAAAACATGATCTGAAATTGGATGTCGTTAATTTTTTTTGTAAATATGGAAATATTATCTCTTTGAAGAGAAGTGTGTAATATATATGGAATGCAGAATCCCCATGTATATATTCACATAGAAATAGATGAATATGTCCCAATGAATATGGATAGATATAATCAGGGGATATGAATTATCAATCCACTACCATCTTAAAAAAGTGAGTAAAGAGAAAGATACACTAAATAGAAGGGATCTGAAAAATATATCATTATTGAAAATTGAGATGTATCGTATATTCTTTTCCTTGAAGAGGATAGACATTGGAATAATAAAGGGAAGGAAATCCTCAATCCTTTCAAAAATTATTTCTCAAATATCTTTTCTATTGAAGATAATGGATGCACAAAGGGATGATGTGGGAATTTATAAGAAAGTGTAAACTACAATATTTGGGAAATAATTGGAATTCAATGATAAAGAAGAATGTTTTCTAATATTTTGTTCAAGACTATGTGTACCATCAAAACATGAGAGAAAGAAGGATATTCTTGATGATTCACAAATATCAACATTCTCTATCTATCCCAAAAGCACAACGATGTATCAGGATCATAAAGAAAACTCTTGGTTGGAAAATGTGAAACATGAGATCATATAATATACATCAAGATGTCTTGTATTTTACAAAGTTAATGCAGAATGGAAAAAATCAACGGAGATAATGCAAAAATTTCTTATTCCAACATGGATGTTGATGAAAATCACCATGGACATTTTCACCCAACATCTGAAGATATCCATTTTTAAAAATGATATATGGGATGAAGGGCATCATTATAAAAATACTACACACATAATTTAGATTCAATATGTCTTCTCACATGATTAAAATGAAAATTTTACATCAGATAAGTGGTGAGGATGCATGAATTGCCATTATCAATTGTATTTTATTTTGATACAAGATTCAACTACATGTTCAATATAAGTATCCAACATGCTCTAAAAATGATTTGAACATCAGCACATATTATCACCCTCAAACTGATTGACATTCTATGATGACTATCAAGAAACCTGAGAAAATTTTGAAAGAATGATCATTTAAATTCAAATAAGGTTGGGATAAACATATTCATATGGTTGAGTTATCAAAAAATAAACGTTTTCAATCATGTATACAAATGTATCCCAATAAATCCTTTTATGGGAAGAGGTGCAGAACACCTGCATGTTGGGAGGATATTGGTGAATGAAAATAGTTTGGGTGGAAAAGGTTAAGAGCATTCAACCACACATCAAGTCTTCATAGAGCCTATAGAAGAGTTATGCAGTCAATAATTGCAATATATATTGAGTTTTATGTTGGAGACATGGTATTCCTCCTCATATCTCTATGGAGTAATGTGTTGATATTTAGGAATAAGTGAAAGCTTAGTTCAAGATACATCGTCCCCTATGAGATCCTAGATCGCATCAGAGCAGTTCGTTAATGACTTGAACACCCACCTAACCTATCATAATCACATGATTTATTCCATGTATCCCTATGGATAAATTACATAATATACCCCTCACATGTACTAAATCCATTGCTAATAAAATTGGAGAAGGATCTTCCCAATGTAGAATATCTGGTGAAGATCGTAGATCATAGAGTCAAAGTTATATAGAATAAGACAACACACCTATTCACATTATTGTGGAGGAATACACATTTGAAATGTAATGAGGAAATTGATGGAGGCAATGAAAAAATATTACACTCTTCTATTTTAATGTGGAAAAATAAAATTTATAGGGATATATTTTTTAAGGGGGTATGATTGTAATGACCCAAACCATTATAAAAAATATTAGTTGTACATAATGTAAATATCTTCTTATATATTACGTGTATAGAAAACCCATGCACATATTTGGTTTTATATTATTATGTTATATTTTAGATACAATTATTCATTATTATCATTTGTAATATATCCATTTAATTGTTATCCTATGATTAGTATAAATATAGGTCTTTAAAAAATCCATCTGACACATACAAAGGAAGTGATGACCTCAACTAGCCGGATTATACCCTATGATGCCCATTTATCAGTGATTCTGAGGGAGATATCATCTCTATAATTTTAACCTGACAAATCACAATATGGGATTCAACAACTTTAGCATTAGTGAAACCATTTACATGAGATGTTTAAGCTCTTCGAGATCACAGTCCAAACCATGTTCGCCGAACCACCCCATGATGGTCTCATAATCACATACATTATTCCTAAAGAAATTTATACTGTATTAACATGATATGTATCTAGACCATAAGATAATGAATATTTATATTTTATTTTTAATATATTAATGTTTATATTTACTTATTATCATTACTTAAATGTCTTTTATTTTTATACAATAAAAAACAAATTGTATATTTAATTCAATTTCAATTATAAAATTTATTTTAATAAATTTATTTACTTTTGGATGAAATAATATTATAATAAATTTTTTAAATTAAACATTTTAATTAAATATAAATTATCATATATATTTTTCTTATTTAAAATGTAAAATTTTAAGCCTCTAAAAACAGTTATGGTAAAAAAACTAGCATTCCCTAATAAATGTCCATTATTATTTTTAATTTGACAATAAACATATTTAGAAAATTGTTATGAAAAAATTAATAATATTTTTTGGATTAAAAATGTTAAAATTTCCTGATGTATAATTTTTCGTTAGTTTATGAGATAATCGGATATTCAGGAAAAACGTTAATTCTGTAAAAATATTTAATGTGTATTATGAGAACATAAGGACCCAGAAACATTGTAATAAATAATATAAAATTTATATATAACCAAATATATGTTTTAAAATTAAAATAATATGATATTATG
Organism: Viscum album; assembly: GCA_963277665.1. Taxonomy (NCBI): domain Eukaryota; kingdom Viridiplantae; phylum Streptophyta; class Magnoliopsida; order Santalales; family Viscaceae; genus Viscum; species Viscum album. The sequence goes on along the minus strand of OY728126.1, from coordinate 2,094,234,265 downwards.
TTTATTTTACTAATTTTATAAATCCTTTATGGATCCTCCAAACCATTAATACATTTTACGGTTTTAAAATAATTTTTATAAGAGTATGACTCACCTTCACACATGAAAGGATATTATTTTTATAATATCGTCCCTTAGCCATATAAAATAATAAAAATTAATCCCATTTTGTAGAGACCATGGAAATAAAACATGGGAATGTTTTTGGTTTTGGTTAATTTGTTATAAGGAGTCCAAAAACTATTTCTGAGAAATATTAATGAAATACCTCTTATTTTCCAATATAAACTCGCCCAAGATCCCAATTTTCTTCACTAAAAATATTAATATAACATCCTTTATCTTCGGTACCATCTCTATAGTCCTAAAAAGGCACCTTCAAGATCTCAATAAGTAAGCCCCAAGCATTTAGTGTCACAAAATCATATAGGGGATCCTCTCATTCTCCACATTCTTAAAGATAATTTCTTATATTATGCCTTTTATTTTAATTTCTTAATGTTGGGAATTGTTTTTACATGTCCACATCACTTCCCATTTTATGTCCAAATTATTTGATTCCCCTTTCACTCTCATCAAACGATTTCATGAATTTTTGTTTGATGTCATTATCCTATCAAAATTACACCATGATTTTCCAAACTAGAACACTAATTTAATGATTGGCATACCCATTTCCAATCAACTTTATTCACCTTTATAAACTTATAATTCATTGAATTGTTACTTATATGTATTTATTTTAAACTCCTCAATATTTTTTTATAAAATGAGATTACTAATTATTTCATGTTTTATGATATATATAAGGCTCACGTAGGGATGGGAGTGAAATGAAAGTTATGGGTGCAACCAAAATTATATTGAACTGTAATGAATTGGGTAATTTTTAGTCACATAAGACATCATGTTGGGACAAGGAGTGAACTGTCTTCCATTAGGTTACTTTTCTAGTCACGATTTATTAGAATTTATCCTTAACAATTTTTTATGATGTAGATTGAATGTTTTTTCCACATTTACCATGTCGTCATTATGATTATCAAGAAATGTCATGTCTCATTATTCATGTTTAGGATGATCAACCCTTTTATACCCAATTTAAATTCCTATTTTCAAACATGTATTACCTTATTCTATTTTTACCCCTTAATAGAATTTACATCTCACCCCTTTCTTATGTATATCCCCAGGTTATCTCGTGTATTATTAAAATCCATGGAATATTAGAAGCATGTTCAACATGTTTTCAATAATATTATAATATCAAATGTTCAAAATGTTATGCAATGTACCGAATTCCAAAATAAACTAGACTTCTCGATATACAGGGTTGTATAATGTTTAATTTTATGTACTAAACCATGATTTAATGTGTAATAAAGAGGGGGGATGTTATATATTATGAATCGTTGTCAATAAAATTAGGTGTGGGATTGGAATCCATTTCTATAAGATTAAGGGTGGTCCTTGATCGTACAATGATTCACTGTTTTATTCAACCTTTACACCACTGTTTTAAACTGGTTTTGTAATTAATATTCCAAATATAATAATAAATTACACTTAATATTTGATTCAATGAATTAATGTTTATTAATATTTAATAGGGAAATTTTACTTGTTTATGTGTTTACATTATAGGAGGAGGTGATTCGGAGATCCCGCGATGGCAATCAAGCAAAATGGGCCAAACTGCGCAAGGGCCCAAGCATTCATGTGGTCATAAATATGTACTATGGATACTCCGTAAATTCAATGGTGCTACAAATAGTTTTATGCCTGTAAATGTTCTTGGGATACATTTCTCTAGAAGATCATGAAGCCAAATTTTCCCATATAAATGCACATAATAGGTCCACAAGGTGAAGCAATTCTGGGCGTGCCAGATTGCACCCCCCCTTCTATATTTGGGACATAACGCGGGCCTCGGAGATCCAATTGGTCTGATTCCACCTCCGATGGACAGATAACTTGAAGGCCCACACGTCCAACTAATTTCATGACATTTTCACACGTTTTGGCCAGCCAACCATTCGGATAAAGATTGAGTAAAAAGTATGCCCTGAATAGTGACCTAGTCTCTTAGGCACTTGACTTCGTTTGTGGAATGTGTGATGTGTATGTCCATAAAATCACATCTCACCCCCATTCTATGATGTGGAACTACCGGGGTGAAGGTGAGTCAAATTGAAGAGCTTCTTTCATTTATTTCAGTTCTCTTCTCCCTCATGTACTTCTACGTTTCATAGTGATCAACTTGGGGGGTGTCCATTGTTGTAATCCCGAGCTCTACATTTGTAATCTTCGTAAGGTGATTTAATTTCCAGGTATATTGTCTATTGTTCTTAATTAATTAGCTTATTAATTTTTTTATTCTTGTATGATTAAATATAAATCAAAAGAACTATAATCCTCATGATTCCATGCATAATCCAGATCTTGTGATGATTTGAGTGTGTTTGCCTCTTTTCTCACCTCTTCTCTTTCATGAGTTTGCTTTTGAATTGAGTTGTTTGATGATATAAATAAGCTATAAAACATGAATATTCATGTTTTTTTATTGATATCTATTTTTATAAAGACCCAAATCTGGACATCTCATCACATTGATGATGTGATTCCTTGATTGAGTTCAGTTCTTACATCGACATAGTTTTATTGATTATGAGCGGTCGCCGATAATCAATAATGTTGATTGACCAAATTCTAGGTGGTAACCTAGTTAGAACTCAAATACTAATTGTTTTAGTGGTTATATAATCAAGGAATCAATGATCCTTCCCATTCCCTTGAGAGCGATGATGGATTGAGCATCAAGGGACACTTACCGTGGTTGATCACGACTTCTCCAAATAATTTCTCTCATTTAGTAGTATAGTTTCAATTGATATTTTAAAATCATAGAACCCACAAAAACTTAATTTAATTTCAATTTTTTTAAATTAATCAAAACCTTCTTTTGAAATTAGTTATCTAAGGCTCCGTCGAGAGACGACCTAGGGTTCCTGCTATACTGCATAAATTCTAGTAAAAACATAACCTCTAATTTGACGTGCTCAACAACGCGATCAAATTTTGGTGTTGTTTCCAGAGAGACAAGATCAATTTTTTCAATTTACTTTTATTTAGTTATTTCACTTCTTAATTAGTACTCTTTTAAATACCCTACCCCCATTTGATTGTTTTTTTTGGGTTTTGTCTTTATTTTTTGTTGTTTTGTTGTGTTCTTTCTCTCTCTCTCTCTCTCTTCTCCATCTCCCTCTCTAATTCTATAGTATAATATTCTATACTTATTTCACCCTTCTTAAGATTCTTTCATCCATTTAAAATCAAAAAAAAAATCAATCAATCAAACTGGACATAATTGTTGCATGACAAGATTATGTAAAGAAACACTACTTGAATTTGATCCTAAAATTGAAAAGTCACTTCACAGAAAAATCAAGGAATCTAGATATGGTCAATCAAGTAACATTGAGGAGACTCTGTTGGAACCTCTTGTGTTCCAAAAACAATAAAAAAATTAAACCAAATCAAACCCCCCGAGATCATGGCTGCAAATAACAGAACATTAAAAGAACTGACCCCCCCAGATGTGGAGTACCAACCTGCATACATCCAATATCCTGAGGAAGCGGCCAATTTTGAGCTAAGTTCAGGCATTATCCACCTCCTTCCAAAATTTCATGGTCTTCCCTGTGAGGACCCTCACAAACATCTAAAGGATTTTCACATAGTGTGCTCCACCATGATACCCCAAAAATGTGTCTGAGGACTTAATCAAGTTTTTGGCTTCCCTTTCTCCCTTGATGGTGTATCCAATGATTGGATATACTATTTGCATACCACTATTGAAGGCTGGAATGACCATAAAAGACTCTTTTTAGATATGTTCTTCCCTTCCTCCCGAACTGCATCAATTAGGAAAGAAATCTGTTGCATTAGGCAGTTAAAATGATAGACCCTTCAAGAATACTGGGAGACATTCCAAAGACATTGTTCAAGCTGCCCCCACCACCAGATTAGTGAAAAACTACTAATCCAATACTTCTATGAGGGACTTATTCACATTGATCGTGGAATGATTGATGCTGCAATAGGTCGTACCCTAGTTGACAAAACTCCTTCTGCCGCTCGTGACTCAACAACCAACATGGATCAAAATGAAAAACAATTTAGTACATGATCAATTACACCAACCCGAGGATTTCATGAGGTAAGTCATTCATCCCTATAACAAAAGGTAGATACTAAAATTGACAAGATGCGTACGCTTCTAAGGCAATTATCTCAAGCACAAGGTAACTCACACTCTTCTTCTATTCCATTGCATTGTGGTATTTGTTATGATAACACTCATTTTTCTGACCAGTGCCCACAACTTCAAGATTCATCTGAGTCTTGTGAAGCTGTGTTCCCAGGGCGTCCATTCAAACAAGAACCACCCTTCAAGAAAGAACAATTCAGTCCAAATCCAAATCCAGGGTGGCAAGCACACCCATAATACCTACAAGGAGGAAACTCATGCTACCCCAAGCAGAGCTGGTATCAACAATGCCACGGTATGAAACCTTCTTATCCTTCAACATATCAAAAAAATCCTCCTCTTCTCATGTCTGAACCAAGCTTTGATGATATGGGGAAGAAAATGGAAACCTAGAACCTCCAGTTCCAACAAACCACACAATCGGCTATTCAAGACCTACGAACCCAATTGGGGAAATTGGAAAACACCATCGGTGAGCTTAAGATGCAAGGTTATGGACAACTACCATCCCAACCCATTACCAATCCAAAGGAAAAAGGTAATGTATGTGCAGTTACACTTCGTAGTGGTAAAAAAGATTCTCCTTCTACTGATTCTACACAGCAGGTATGCCCCCCTCATGAAAACACTCTTTCCCAACCCTCAAAAATTTCATGTAAAGAAAAACATGAAAAAATGGAAATGGAATTTTCATTGATGATTCAAATGAACAATCCATTCCTCTTACTTTCCCTCAAAGAATATCTAAATATAGGAAGAATTTTTATAATGATATTGATAAAGAAATAATGGATTCATTTAAAAAGGTTAAAGTTAACATTCTTTTATTGGAAGAAGTTAAAAAAATACCTCGATATTCCAAATTTATTAAAGAACTTTGCACCCATAGAAGGAGGCTGAAGGGGAATGAGAATGTAAACTTGGGAAGGAATGTCTCGGCTTTGATTAAAATAGCAATGCCAACCAAATTCAAGGATCCAGGAACATTCACAATACCTTGTACCATAGGGGAGACATTCTTTTCTAATTCTATGCTAGATTTAGGTGCCTCTATTAATGTAATGCCACACTCTGTGTATACTTCTTTTCACATTGGAGAGCTTCAACCAACAGGCATTGTCGTGCAAATTTCCAAATGAAGCACAATAAAACCATCAGGTGTGGTCGAGGATGTCCTCGTAAAATTTAAGAATCTCATCTTCCCTGCAGACTTTTACATTCTTGAGGTGGAAGAAACCTAAACCCAAGGACATAACCCTCTCATACTTGGGGGGCCATTCCTAATAACAACAAAGACGATCATCAACATTGACAATGGTACGTTTTCCAAGGAATTCGGAGGATAAAAGGTAAGTTTTAACATCCTTGAGGCTATGAAACACCTTGTTGAACAACACTCCACTCTTCCTGTCTATTTGATGGAAGTTATCTCAAATGATGCACACACACACAATTCTCTCCTCATCCCAAACTCTGATTCTTTTTTGTTTTATTCACCCATGGATGATTTGAGTTTTGATTAATGTTTTGAGTGTTGTGTGGGTTCTGAAAAGTGTAAATATTGTGCTTTAATTGATGAGTGTGTTCATTCTGAGGTACCCATGACCGTCGATGATTCTACAAATCTCATTTCTATATATTCTCTATCTTTAGAGACTAAACATGAGAAGATATACAGTTTGATGGACCTCACTCCCTCTAACTCCACACCCTCAGTCCAAAAACTCATGATGTTGGAATTAAAAACACTTCCTTCTAATTTAATATTTACATATCTTGTGGGTATTGACCAATTTCCCGTCATTATTTCCAATAACCTCTCTCCACAACAGGAAATGAAACTGCTCAAAATTTTGAGAGAGTGTAAAAAGGAAATTGGATGGACATTGTGTGATATTATCGGGATTATCCCATCTATTTGTATGCACCATATACTTTTGTATGATGCGTCTAAGCCTGTATTACAATCTCAATGCCAGTTGAATCCTACTCTCCTTGAAGTGGTAAGATAGGAAGTCAGTAAATTACTTGTTGCGGGGATCATTTGTCCTATATTTGATAGTAAATAGGTTGGACTAGTGCAAATTTTTCCTAAAAAATAGTAATAATTGTTGTGTCAAATTATAGGAATGAATTGGTTCCAACACGTGTGCAAAACAGTTGGTGAGTCTGTATTGACTACCGTCGACTGAATCAAGCCACATGGAAGGACCACATTCCATTACCTTTATTTGACCAAATGTTAGAACGATTGGCTGGTAAGTACCATTATTGTTTCCTTGATGGCTATTTGGGTTATTTCCAAATCCATATAACCCCTGAGGACCATGATAATACAACATTTACCTGTCTATTCTGCACATTTCCTTACAAGAGGATGACATTTGGTCTATGTAATTACCCTGGTACTTTTTAGCGATGAATGTTGTGTTTTTTTTCTATGTACCTTTAGAGTTGTATAGAGGTCATTATGGATTATTTCATGGTCTATGGTTCTTCTTTTGATGATTGTTTGGAAAACCTAAGTTCTATTCTCCATCGCTGCATTAAATAAGATCTTATTTTAAATTATGAAAAAAGTCATTTCATGGTTGAGAGAGGGATAGTTCTTGGGAATATCAATTCAAATAAGGGTATTCAAGTTGATAAATCAAAAATTGAGTTAATTTCATCCCTTCCATATCAAAAATGTGTTTGTGAGGTGCGGTCTTTCTTGGGTCATGCTGGTTTTTACCGCCGATTCAATAATGACTTTAGTAAGATCGCACTCCCCTTGTCTCATTTTTTAGAAAAGGATTATGAATTAGTTTTTTATAGAAGTTGTGAGGATGCTTTCAATTCACTAAAAATGAGTCTCACATCATCTCACATTTTTCAACCACCAAGGTGGGATCTCCCCTTCGAGCTTATGTGTGATGCCTTTAACTTTGCAGTTGAGGAAGTTTTATCACAAAGGGTTGAGAAGTCTCCTCATGTCCTTGCATATGCCTCGTGTACCCTTGACCCTGCCCTGGTAAACTACACAACCACATAAAAAGAACTCATTTCTATTGTTTTTGCCTTGGAAAAATTCTGTTCATATCTTCTTGGGTTAATAGTGATTGTGTTCTCTGATCATGCTTCCCTTCGTTTCCTCCTAAAGAAACCTGAAGCCAAACCCCGCCTCATTCGATGGATGCTCCTCCTCTAGGAGCTTGACCTTGAGATTATAGATAATAGAGGAGTAGATAATGTGGTAGCTAACCACATTAGTAGGATTTACCCACCATTGGAACATCATGATGACTCAACCCTACCCATTGGAGAATTCTTCCCTCATGAGATCCTTTGTGATGTTGTGGACCTTACCCCCTAGTATGCAGACATTGTGAATTTTCTAGCAACATCTAGGGTCCCCACTGATTTTAGCAGTGTACAATCCTAGTGACTTAAGAATGAGTGTCATTGGTACATTTGGGATGACCCATACTTGTGGAGAATTTGTAGTGACCAAGTAGTTCATCGGAGTGTCCCTGACCATGAGTTCACCTCTGTTTAGACCTTCTGCCACACTTTGGCATGTGGGGGCCACATTGGCTCTCAATGTACTACTCGAAAGGTCTATGACTCAGGAATGTATTGGCCAACATTGTATAGGGATGCCCATATATTTTTCAAGTCATGTAGTCATTTTCAATTCACAGGGAATATCTCCAAGAGGAATGAAATTCCCCAACAGCCCATGTTATTTTGTGAGATCTTCGATTCATGGGGAATTGACTTCATGGGTCCTTTTCCAAATTCATTTGTATTTGTATACATCTTGTTGACTATTGAATATGTATCTAAATGGTTGGAAGAAAAGGCCACTAGGACTGATGATTCTCGAGTGATTATTGATTTTGTGCGGTCCCAAATTTTTACTAGGATTGGTTTACCTAGATTCATCATTAGTGATTAGGGTTTATATTTTTTCCATCGCAACATGAAATATTTACGCCGTAAGTATGGGGTTGATCATAAAGTCCGCACTTCATATCACCCCCAAACTAATGGAAAAGAAGAAATGTCAAATCGGGAAGTTAAACGAATCTTGGAAAAAAAGGTACAACCCAATAGGAAGGATTGGAGTTTGCGCTTGGATGATGCACTTTGGGCATACCTTACTGCTTTTAAAAACCCAATTGTAATGTCACCATATAGAATTGTGTTTGTAAAGGCTTTTCACCTCCCAGTGGAGGTAGAACACCATGCATATTGTGCTATTAAACATTGTAATATGAACCTTTCAGATACAGGTGAGCAAAGAAAGCTGAAGATTCATGAGTTGGAAGAAATTTGACGTGATGCATATGAGAACTCACGGATCTATAAAGAGAAGACAAAGGCTATTCTTGATACCATGATTCACCAAATAAAGATCTATATTGGTGAGAAGGTCCTCATGTACAATTCCAGGCAGAAGGTCCACCCAGGTAAGCTTCGTTCCCGATGGCTAGGTACTTGTACTGTTACTAATGTTTACCCTTTTGGTGCAATACAGGTTTTTCATGAGCAGAGAGGAAGAAGTCTTACCGTAAATGGGAAGCGAAAAAAACACTTCTATGAGGATTTTTCAAAGAATCCAGTGGAGGAAAACCACCTTTTCGATGCATCATGCCAATAAAACACACCAGGTTTTATCCTTCCTTCTCACATTCTCAATTATTTCAGGGAGGACACTGCACATTCTAGGAGTGGGGGTGGATACATTCCTGGGTTATTTAGGAATTTTCATCATTTTCTCCTTTTGTTTTCTCTTTTTGGCCTTATTTATGGTATTTTCATTTTTCCCCATCAATAATTTCAATGTTCCATGATTTGGAGACCATAAAGGGAGGAAAGTAAAAATACCATAATGAAGGCTAAATTTTTTTTGTATGAATTTACCATCAAGGAGTGATTTTTTTAGTGAATTGGTTTTATGTCAATGATATAAGTGGTCGTATCTATGTGAACCCTTTGAGATGATTCATGCTCCTTGTGTGAGTTGTTTTTGGGACAAATGTGACACTAATATCTCCACAAATTTTTTTCACCAAACCACAAAGTGTGAATATTTCTTATTTAATATAAGGTAAATATATTTTGGGTTAATATTTTTCATTTTTAAATGATACTTCCATACGTTTGTTCCTTATCCGATCTGTTTCATTACTATTCCAGATTGACCTATCCTTGTGTACCTATAATACGACTATTGTACTCCCTAAATATATATATATATATATATATGTATATATAATTTTATGTGTCTTGGGAAGGTCAAAAACCACTCCTCCTAAAACTTTGATCTTTTTATAACTGTTGCAATTAGTGTAGTGAGGAGATCAAACAAGGGCTGAGAGATGAGTGTGAGATTTGTTCCCAATGAATCTTAAAAAAATTTCATAAATGATGGGAGTGATGAAATGTGAAAAATATGGGGATATCTAGGTTGAGATAATATGGTTTTACTTCTTAGAATACTTAAATGAGTGGGTCTTGAAATATGATTGCAAAGGATGTAGGACAGGTTCAGTGAAAAATCATTTAATGCTGAATAATGTTAAAATAACATATATTTATTTGATAGAAGGTGGAAAGAATAGCATGGAATTATTTTCACACACACACATGGTGAGTTAGTATAATGATTGACTTTTGAATTCCTTTATCATGTTGGTGTCATAAATCTCCTTGAACATTATTATGATATGATTTATGAGACATCTTTTTCCATTTTCACTGGGAAAAACTCCTTGGTGTGGTTCATGCATTGATCACATTACTTTGGTGAATTAAAATTTTCTCAAATGATAAATCTTCATGATGTTGGAAATATTTATATATGAAACATTTTATTGGGATATGTGACTTTTCCTAGGAGTGAAAATGTTTAAGTGTGGGGCTGTGATCGTACCACGATTCACTGTTTTATTCCACCCTTACACCGCTGTTTTAAACAGGTTTTGTAATGAATATTAAAAATATAATAATAAATTAAAATTACTGTTTGATACAATTAATTAATGTTTATTAATATTTAATAGGTAAAGTTTACTTGTTTATGTGTTTACATTATATGAGGAGGTGAATCGGAGAGACCACCATGGTAATCAAGCAAAACAGGCCAAACTTCTCAAGGTCCCAAGCATTCATGTGGACATAAATACTTACTGTGGATACTCTGTACATTCAATTGGGCTACAAATCGATTTATGAATGTAAATTTGTTTGGGATACATTTCTCTATAAGACCATGAATCCCAATTCTCCTATTTAAAGGCCCATAATAGGTCCACATGGTGAAGTAATTATGGGCAGGCCAGATTGGACCCCATTCAATATTTAGGCCATAACGCGGGCCTCAAAGATCCAATTGGGCTGATTCTACCTCCCATGGATATATAGCTTGATGGACGACTTCTCCAACAAATTTCATTGCATTTTCACGCGTTTTGTTCATTAAACTAGCCAGCTAAATATCGAGTAAAAAGTATGCCCTGAATAGTGACCTAGTCTCTTAGGCACATGACTTCTTTTGTGGAAAGTGTGATGTGTATGTCCATTAAATTACGTATCACCCCCATTCACTGATGTGGCATGACCAGGGGTGAATTGGACTCTAATTTAAGAGCTTCTTTCATTTATTTTAGTTCTCTTCTCCCTCTTGTACTTCTAAGTTTCTTAGTGATCAACATGGGGTGTCCATTGTTGTAATCCCGAGCTCTACATTTGTAATTTTCATAAATTGATTTAATTTCCAGGTTTTTTGTCTATTGTTATTATTTTATACCTTATTTATTTGAGTTTATTATGGTATGATTAAATATAAATCAAAGGAACAATAATCCTCGGGCTTCCATGCATAACCCGGATCTTGTGATGATTTGAGTGTGTTTTCCTCTTTTCTCAACTCTTTTTCTTTCTTGAGTTTTCTTTTGAATTGAATTGTTTTATGATATACAGAAGTTATAACAACTGAATATTCATGTTTTTGTATTGAGATAAATTTTAATAAAGATCCAAATATGGACATCTCATCATGTTGTTGATGTGATGCCTTGATTGAGTTTGGTTCTTAGATCGACATAATTTTATTGATTATGAGCGGTCTCTGATAATCAATAACATTGATCCATCAAATTCTAGGTGGTAACCTCGTATTAACTCACATACTAATGGTTTCAGTGGATATAAAATCAAGTAATCAATGATCTTTCCAACTCCCTTGAGAGCGATGACGGATTGAGCATCAAGGGACACTTACCGGGGTTGATCACGACGTCTCCAACCAGTTTCTCTCATTTAGTAGTATAGTTTCAATTACTATTTTAAAAACATATAACCCCGAAAAACTTAATTTAATTTCAATTTTTTTAAATTAATCAGAACCATCTTTTGAAATTAGTGATCTAATGCTCCGTCGAGAGACGACTTAGGGTTCCTTCTATACTACATAAATTCATGTAAAAACATAACCTCTAATTTTACGTGCTTGACAACATGACCAGTCCTAGATTACTTGTCCATAAGATTATGCATAGAACAATATTTCATGTCTATATGACTATGTGAGCGCCTAATTTAAAATCCTTAACTTAATTCGTGAACCAATATCTATTTATACGTGGTCAAAATGGTTTATTCATATGTTTTTTCCACATTTAAATTCCTAAGTTATGGTTTCGTAGCTCATTATCTTTGATTAATTTATTTTAATGTCTTATGAATTAAACTTTTTTATTCCATTACTCATGTTTATGATTTATGATATGAAATGTACATAACTCAAATGTAAAGCTCCTATTATTATACCATTATTCTCGGGAAATACCTAAGTGATAATTGATATGTCCCTCATTTTACCTTATGAAACTTATAATATCACCATTTATAATCTTTCCTATCTTTGAATAATTAATAATGATTTTACGTAGTTCATGTCTATGAAGATCACTTTTTTGGATGAACATTAAAATAGATCTTGAATACCATTAATGAAATAAGAAGAATGAGTATATAAGCTCCAAATATACTAAACCTTTAAAGTCATTCGGAATGTATTTTTGAAATGTACTAAATATTCATAAAAAAGATGAAATATTTATGTAAGAAAATAATGGTCCATTATAGTTGGTATTAAATGATTTACATCTTTAGTCACTAGATATTAGTTTTAGAAAAAATTGGATAAAATACTACAAATAAATCATGGTATGTGTTTACATAATAAATCTTTTCTAAGGAATATATTATTTGGTTTTACATAAAATATATCCCTATTTTAATTCTATAAGTGTATATGATATTTTTTGATATTTATTTAAGGTTAATATCCTTGAAAATATTCTTTCAAACTTCTTGACCATCATTTTGGTGCACTGTGAGTGCTCCCTTTTTATGCACTAGGTTTGACAGTCATGGGGAATTTTTTCAGTTAAATTAAAATTTTATTTTGATTAATTATTATGGGATTGAACAGTTTAAGACCCTAAATTTCCTTGGATTCATAATTTAGGGTATCTCAATAATTATATTAATTAATATATGATTTTTCACTATGATTTTTGGAATTTTCAGGCTTACATTTTTTTTTGTTTTATTCAATGGATGGAACTGTAACAATCCAAAATTTTCAAACATGGATATTACATCATTATATATGAATATTCATTAAATTAAAAATGCAACATAATATGGAATATAATATTTTAGTGCTCTTGGAATCATGGAATGCATTCTTTTATTTTGGTGAAAGATCCTTAACATCCCCCATTAATGCCTCTATCTTTTAAATATTTTTTTTAATAAATAATCATATGAGATTATAAGGGATGATTAATGAATGAAGTAATCATGAAAATAAAGAAATGCATTTATTCTTTATAACATATAATGCATTCTTTCTATACATTTTTTGTTATTAAAGTCACAAGGATCCTTTTCGGAAAACAAAAAAAATTAATATTTTAAAACCCTTTTGAAAAAATAAATTTCAGGGAAAATATAAATTTAAATATTCATTGTATAATAATATTTTCTAAAATTATCTGAAAGAAGAATTAAAATTTAAAAGAAATACTCCACAATATAGGTCTAAAAAACAGTCCCAAATAATGAAGAGATTGTGGAATAAACACTCACCACATTATAATCAATATAATCGTATTCCCAATGAAAGATATAAAAATATATGAATATGAAAATACAAAATAATTTAGATAAGACTCATAAAATATATTAATGGTTTTTATATACACCACATAGAAGAAACATGAGGTGTATAAGGCATGCATCCCATAGAAAAAAAACCGAGACATAAGTCCCTTGCCTTGTGTATCGACTCTTATCATACTCATTAAAACCTAATTTATAATAAATATAGGTTTATAAAAAATTAATAACATAACTATATTCATATTTAAAATACCATATATTATTTACTTATGACTTTATATTACCCTCTTATTTATAACTCCAGGTTTATGTTATGTTTCGGGTAATATCCTCTTAGTTTCTCATACATGTTTTGACTTTTTTATCCTTGTTACCCAAACATATATAATGATTAAATTATCTAAAAAATGATATATGTAAAAAATATATCACATATAATAATTATATATGTTTTTATGGTTATCTATAAAAAATATAAAAAGAAAATAAAATACACCATTCATGGAGACGGTAGTCCATACCTGAACGTTGCTTCTATTTCATGCCATATTTAAAGAAATAAGCTAATTGAAATATATATATATATATATATCAATTATGTAGAATTATAATGTCATATATATCATATAATTTCACTAAAACCATTCATAATACATTCCATGTAATGTATGAATGAATCAAATCTCTTTGAGGGGGCTTTAGTCAACACATCCTGAAATGAAGTTATCACATTTACACAAAATGGATGTCATGAAAGAATGTTTCGTATAATAATTATAGATGAATAAATACATCATAAATACAATATATATCATATAAAATCAAATTTTTCATCATAATTCCCAAATAATATAGGTGGTCAAGGAAAAATTAACAACATCTTTTTGTGAGGTAGTACTTCACCATACATAAGAACAACACATTCATTACCCCTTTGATGGAATTGTGTGAGAGTGTAGGTAAAAACTATAATTTAAAAACATATATGTTTATATTTAACAATATTTTTGTTATATATACATTAAATAAAACAATTTATTGGTCTTAAGGAACAAATAAAACAAAAACGTTTGTTGATGAACATAACCTCTTCTTTGGGTATCTTTTTTTGATTCTCACAAAATGACTTTAGGGTATGGATTTATTTTCAATGTAAGGATTATAATATGAAGGTTGGATGTTTTTAAGGAAAATATAATTTATTTTGGGAAAAATAAATTATTTTTGATGATTGTATTAGAGAGGAGAAAAGTACCCTTTTATAATATAGTGGATTTACCCTTTTGGAATTTCTCAAAACATTAATTTAAAATAAATTAAATCACAAAAAAAACACAATAATATAACTATTTATTAGAATATATAATTTTATCATATTTTAATAAAATAATAGAAATATATTTTATACATGTTTTGGTGTTATTTTTAACCTTATCATATTGATTAACCCTTAGTTAAGCCATTTTACTTTTAACAATGGCATCATCATTTCCAATGTTAATAGGATGCAATTTTTACAAATAAATTTAAAAAATAACCATAAATGGAAAATGTATGATATTTTTTACTATATATCATAGCCTTTATAAATAATGAATATTTTTATGATTTATAAATAATTTCATAAAATATTAATTTCCTAAAATAACTTAATTTCCAATTCTGATACTCTTCAATAATTTGACATAAATAAATTATGTAAAAATATGTAAATTTGAAAAAAATAATTTAATAAACCTTCAAAATTTCATATTTACCAATAAAATTCTTGTATAACATTTATTATGTGAAATTATATTTCTTTGAATATTTATTACATCATTTAATTAATTGTTTCATTAATTGAATAATTACTGCATCATCATTGGGTAATTATTTATGATAAATATTTATTAACTAAATATTAAAATAAATTTCAATTATGTATATAAATATTTTATATTTCATAATAATTTTCATATTAGATAATGTAATCTATTTAATTAAATATTTAAAATATTATCCTTATAAAAAGTATATGTGTGACATTTTGTCACCCTATTTGATTTTAATAATATTGAAGTAATTTTCATTGGAAAGTTTACATTAAATTATTAAATTTATATCTTTATGTGTTAAAGGTATAATTTAATTCATCCAATAATTTTTTAAAGTGTTAGGATCATTTTGTAGTCCTTATCACATTATTTTTCACTTAAATTACCCAGTTTTCCCTTTATCAATGTAATAAAAATTACCAAGGATTCAATTAATATTTTCCATAAAAAAGGTCCTATTTAATAAATTTTGAATTGATCATTCCAAATATGGTATCCATTTTTAATATTTAAAATAAACATAATTTTATTAAATTAATTGAAATTGTTTCATATTTTTAGAATGAGAAATTTGGTTTTTTATTTGAAAATATCCAAAATGTTGAAATATTTTTATATACAAGTCCCATGTTTAATATATTCAAATGACCTAAATTGTATTAAATGATAACAATTTTTTCTTATTTTTCATTAAAACCAATTAAAAATATAATTAAACACTATAAATTATCTCAACAAAGAAGTTGATTTTAATTAAGATTCAGTATTTCATTCACTATTCAAACAAGAAACTTTTCAGAAAATACCAAAAACTCAAAAAAGATAAATATTTATTGTATGATTTCATATAAGAAGATTATATTTTCAAATATAATCTATAATATTTTGGAAAAATATATTTAATATTGGTGTGCTATTAATAGGTGACAAACATGCCATTTTAGAAAAATACTTCTTTTTTGGCTAAAATTAGATTTATTCGTATATCATGTATAGAAAACACATAAGTTAAATGTTGAAAATTAAATTCAATATAATATATATATATATATATCTTTCATATAAATCATCAACAATTATTTCTCTAATTATTTGATTAAAACCCTTTTGTGCCTAATTAAATAAATTTTAAAAATAAATATTTCCTTTTACATCAATAATGATTTTATATTAATTTTTAATCAATCAGAATATAAATTAAATATATGTGTGTAAACCATAATTTACTAATAAATATAATCATTTTCATACCCTTCATTCTAACTACTATGTAATAATTTTATTATATAAATAATTACAATAATAAAATTATTTTTTTAATAAAAACATAGTGTCGTACATAACAAAAAATAATCAGGTATTGTGTGTATCAAAATATTAGTTTGGTTTGGTGTGTAACATGATACATTTTACTAATTTAATTTATTTGAAATAAAATTCCTAAAAACATGCAGTGTTACATTGTTCCAACCTTAAAATGAATCTCTCCATCAAAATTCATCATTCTAATAAAAACAAATGGGAACAAATATACCTCATAATATATTCAATGTGACAAGTAGCTTCTCCAAATTGGTTGATTTCTCAACAAAACATTAAATATGAGAGGGGCCTTATTTTTTTGAATGTTATCACTATGACCCAAAATATCTACGAGTTTCTCTTTCTATGAATGATCTTCTTCCTGTGATATGACCACTAAGTTATCAAAATATGAAGGATCTCGTATATACATCCTCTAAACAGATACATGTAAAAAATCCTAAACATGACATAGATTTGGTGGAGTTCTAATGAATGAGACACCATTCCAATACGATCATGAGTTTAAATAATAAATCACATCCCTTTAATTTCAAATTGAACAGAATAAATGAATGTTGGATGTCTGAATTTTTATTTGTGGGAAACCCAAATAAAAATAAGGGTCAAAAAACATCCTCTTAAAAAGAGGTAAGGTAAAAGGAAAATATCAGCACCTAACTAGGATTATCAAAAAGTTTAAACATAGGCATGGAAGAGAATTCAAACTACCAAGCTTTAATGGAGAGCGATAGAGAACACGACTATTATATAGTTAATCATCCAAAAATTATAATTGTGTTATGATCTAATGGATGATTTGTTTCATTGAAAATTATGTTACTATGAATTTATTTTCAAGATACTTTTCATAATGTTGATTAATTTTCATAAAAATTATAGTTACATGGTTTAATTCAATTTTTTAATCAATATATCATCAATTAGTTATTTCTTTATCAATATATGTTTCATATCTAATACTAAAAATTGAGGTTGAAATTTTAATTCCTAATGAACAACTGTGTCATAAGTCATATAATGATATGAAAATTCATTCCTTTGATCTATAGTTATCAATACAAAAAAATTACTAGCACATGTTACTGAAACAATATTCTCCAAAAAACATCCTAATTTTAACATAATTTAATTTATTAATAGTTACATTTATGAACCATCCAAAATATTAAAATACAATAAATTTAAAAGAAGATTACTAAACATAATATTTAGACCAAAAACATGATGCAAATCATAATTTTAAAATAAAAATAAAGTGAATAGAATTATTATTATTTCTCTTAAAACATGTTTATAAACAAAATTACCATAAAACATTAATAAAACTGTCTACATTAAAAAATGGACTATTTCCACATACCATAAATCCAAATATTTTATAAACTAAATTTCTGATATCATAAACCACCTTCTAATCTAATCAACCTTATGTCCATAAATACTATCCCATTTATTTTAGCATAAGGTAACATTTTTATATTTATTAATCATAACAGCATGCATATATTAAGCTTTATCCTTTCTTTAAATATTTTTTTTCCAAATATGTCACCCTATAAACTCAAGAACTTTTCATGATGACCAGTACCATTCAACACATGATCTGAAATCCATTTAGAAAAACTAAAATCAACCAATACAAATATATTTTATTATTTCATAATACCATAAAATTACTTTTATAATGTTATTCTTCTAGTAAATTACATAATTACTAAGTCATTCCACCACTTCATTGTCATACTCCACTTCTCTAATAGTTAATGAATGTCATTTACCTTTTTATTTTTATTTAATCTGTTACCAACATCATTCATCATCATTTTCCATTTTATTTTGGAATTGATTAGCATATGTAAAATTTTACATGCTCCTAATGAATTGGACTCTTGGGGTTCATTTTGGGTAACCTTATATCTATTTCCATCAATAGCTAACTTTTTCCCATTACATAAAAATTAAATTTCTAGATGACTTGTCTTTCCACAAATGAATCACTTACCCATCCTATAATGAAAATCTCCAACATTATTTTTCCCATATAGAGAATAAAGGAAGGCTCTTCTTATTTTCTCTATGGTTTTAGATATTTTATTGAACTAAGCCTTCCTATTTTTTTAAAACAATGATATTGATACATAACTCCAACCACAATTTCAACCATGATTTCCATACCCAAATATATTCAGAGATATTAAATTCTCTTATGTCTATCTCCATTATAAGAGATTACATTTTCCTACCAAATAATTGATCATCCTTACATTCAGGTTGGATGATAATGCCTAAAGTGTACATCAAAAGTCATGTAAATTTTTTTATTAGTTTCAAGAGATTGAAATTCATTTTTATTTAGCTCAAATAATTTGTTTCCCATTTATTATGAATAATATGACGAAATTAGATATTTAAAATCATGTTCTTGATCTTTATCTACTCCATTGAGTAAATTTCTTCATGTTTCCTGGTATTATTTATAATATTTCACCATTTTCTTCCTCACCATCCAAACGATAGACAATAAAAATGAATTTCTTTTGTTCTGAACTCCAAAGAATTGAAAATATATTTCTAGTGGTAATGATCCATTTCTGCGCCAGTAGTAGATTAGTTGACCCCATGAAGGATGGTGGGATTTTCCTCATGAAGGACTCAAAAACATGTTTTTCCCTCATCAACTCATTTAGAATGACTTCATGACTCATAGGTTGAGAAAGTGGTGTGAGTATAACAATAATATTTTTCATTACTACACCATAAAAATTAACATTCCTAAGAGTATAATTACTTAATTTCCCATCACACTCATCATTAAAACATTTATTTCAGTTTTTAACCATTGAAAAAAAAATATAGTGTCACCAACAAAAATCCTAGTGGTGTAACCACATAATAAAGGTTATTATATAAATTATTTCAATATATGAAGAATTCAGTTTAATCTGAGGTTATTCATTATTAATAATAAAACTAATGTAATGAAACATGTACTTATACTTATCCTTAGAGACATCTGAATACATAACTATAAGAATATCTCTAGCGATCCCACTAATGATTTCCAATCATAGTTTCCAATGTCTGAATTATCCTTTAATCTTATACCAACTATAAGATCCAAGATTTTCCAATATGGATATTACATCTTTATATATGAATATTCATTACATTACAAATACACAATCTCAAGGAATGTAATAGTTTATCGATTTTGGAAACATGTAACACATTATTATTATTTGTTGAATGATATTCAACATCTCATATAAAAATATTCCCATTTTAAACATATTTATTAAAACCATTATTTATAACACAAGGAATGGTAACATAATAATGGTTGAGCTTAGATGATTATTAATTGTAAGCATGGAAGAAACATAAGTAAAACCAGAGCATTAGTTAATGAGAACATGATGATAACTTTTGAAGATCATACCTTTCATATCAAATATAATATACATGATTCATGGAATAAAGATTATATGTTCAAAAGACATGGATAAAAAGATAATCAAATTACAAGATCCAATAATTTATAAAAGTGGAATAAGACATATATATTGTGTTAGAAACATTAACATGTGATATCATTTACCATATGTCATGACACATTTCCAAAACCTAACAGGGAACTTCATATAGACTACACCTACTTGGCGTGCCACACCACCATCACCAGTCGATGACATTTACTTGAAATGGATTGGTTTTACCCATCATACCATAGTGGATTAGGCTTCCCCATATTCCCATTGTGGATTAGGTTTCCCCATATTCCCATAGTGGATCGAGTTTCCCCATCATCCATAGTGGATTATGCCTATCGACTAGTTTCCATCGTTTTCTCATGAGGCAAGAATCATTAACCAATGCATTGGAGTAATATATACGCTACACCCAACACATAATGAAATCCATAAATATGTTTGCCAAAATAACATAAATTATTTATCATATCGAAGCCACATTACAAAAATTAGTTTCATAAAATGATTCAATCATAACATAGCCCATGTAAAAAAATTGGTATCATAAATATCATTCCTACAAAAAAAATAAACCAACCATAGGAATAATTGGAATAATTTACTAAACAAATTTCCCAATTAAAATATATTTTACAAAAATTATTGTTATCAAAGATGAAAATTAATCATGAGAGGTAACATGAAAATAATTCTTGAGGAAAATATTCATTCTTATTGGAAACAAATTTCTTTTAATAAAATTCACACAATTTTAAAATATACAATTTTCTCTAAAAATAACGATAAAATAATTTAATGGAATCATAAAGGAATTAATGATTCTAGAAATAAGGGAAATGAATTCATTTCGTGTTAGTCAAAAAAACATTCCATCTAGATTTGTTTCACTCTAAATTCACAAAGACCCTTGTACAGAAAATGAAATAATTCCTTTAGAAATTTTTTTGTTAAAATTAAAACATGGATAAAAATAATTTTAAATATTAATGTTATAATAGTAAATTTAATTTCAAAAAAATATTTGTAGTACTTGTAAATGGAAGAGAAATATTCCCAAATGAAGACTTAAATTGAAACAGTCTCATATATTGATGTGATTATGAAATAAACACTCATCACTTTATTTTCAGTTCAATCTTATTCCACATGAACGAAAGAAAATTATACAGATATTATAATAAAATAATATTATTGATAATTCTGATAAAATATATTCATGATTATTATATACACAACATAGAAGAATGAAATATTGTATAAGGCCTGTGTTTTACATAAATAAAAGCTAGATATAAATCATCTACCTTATGTCTTGTCTCTCGTCATAGTCTTCAAAACCTCTTGTATAATTAATATTAATTTATTATAAACCCAATTATATATATATAATACCATATATAATTTATTTATGACTTTATATTTCCCTCTTATTATCAATTCCATGATTAAGTTATGTTTAGGGAAATAACCGCTTTGTTTCTCGTAATTGTTTTGAATTCTTATTCACTGTACTCATACTTATATCGTGAATTAATTAGATCCAAGAGGATAGAAAAGATAAAATTAACATATATATTAATTATATATGTATTTGGATATATCTATTTTAGGTATAAATAGAAAATTAAATAAACCATTTATGGATGCAGTAGGTCGTACATACACATGGACACTACTTCTATTTCACGTATTATTGAAAGAATTATACTAAATGATATATATATATAATTAAATAAGAATTATTGTGTCATATGTATCATATAATCACACTGATACCATCCTAAATACATTCTATATAATTTTTGAATGAATCAAATCCCTTAAACGAGGCCATAGTCCACACGTCCATACACGATGTTATCTTTTTTCCAAAAACTCGAAAGCAATAAGGAATGTTTTATATTATAATTAAAGAATAAAAAATAAAAAAATATAATATATATAACGTATAAAAAATATTTTACATCATATTTACCATCCATTATAGATGGTAAAAGAAAAACGAACAACATAATTTTGTGGAGCGGTAGTTCCCCATACATTAGAATTGTATGTTCGTTACCCATTTAATGGAGTTTTATGTGAGTGTAGGTCCAAAACATATCATAAACACATAATAGTATATTTATGATACCGGTGTTGTTATATATACTTGAAATAAAAATAATTTAATGGGTTTTGGGAATAAATAGTGAAAAAACAATTGTTGATGAAGGTTACCTCTTCTCTGAGTATCTCATTTTGGTTTTTATAAAAGGAATTATTTTTATGTATATATGTTAAAATTAAGGATTATAAAATGAATTAAGGGTTGTTTATACGAGCAATAAATACATGTTTTCAGAATAAAATAATTTTTAATGTGTTAATAATATAGAATAATGGGTTCCATTTTATATGAGAGGGGAGGGGAACTCTTAGAAATTATGAAAAGATTAATTTAAAATAAATTAAATCACAGTCCAAATACCTCTAAATATAAATTTATTCTAAGAAAAGATATTATAAGGTTTTAATATCATTTACTGATATATTATATACGTGTTTTGGTGTTATTTTAGACCATACCATTTTGATTAATCCTTACATGATCCATTTTAATTTTAACAAAGGCAATAAGTTTTCAAATATTAAAAGGGAAAATAATTACTTTTAAAGTTTATATTTTTTCATAAATGGAAAATTAATTGTATTTTATACAATATATATTCCACATTTTTCTTATTTAAAATTTCTATGATTTATAAATTATTTGATAAAATATTATTTTAATGAAATAAGATACATTTAATTTTTGACAGTATTAATTACATTAAATTTATGAAAATCATGAATTCAAGATAACTTATAAAAAATTATGTTAATACACCCATTATATGTCATATTCTCCATTAAATTCTTATATCAACTTAATAAAAAAATATTTATTTTTATATTTCAAATATAATTTAGTAAATTATTTCCTTAATTAAATAATCACTGTATCCTCAATATATTATTATTTATGCTAATTATTTCTTCACTAAAAAATTAAAATGAATTTATATAAGTTGAATAAATATTTTATATTTCATATTAATATTTATAGTAGAGTGTATACAATATTTAAACCCATATTAAAAATTTTATACATATTAAAGGAACGATTGTTACATTTTTTCACTATCTTTGATTTTAATAATATCGAAGTCAATTTCAGGGAAAAGTGAGTATTAAATTATTCTATTTTGATCATTATGTTATAAGGGTCTAATTAAATTCATCTAATAATGATTTCAGGTTTTATGTTCATTTTATATTCCATGTCACTTTATTTTTAACTGAAATTACCAAATTTTCCCATTACCATGGTAATACAAATTTCCAATGTTATTATTCATATTAAAGAAGGTAACTATTTAAAAAATTTGTAACTTAAAAATAATAATGGTTTATCGATTTTTCCAAAATTCTAAAAAACATAATTTTCTAAAATTAATTTAAAATTAATCTAGATGATGGAATGAATAAATGAGTTTTTAATGTGAAAACATCCAATGGATTGAAATGTTTTTATCTCCATGATCAATGTGAAATTGATTAAAATGGTGTAAATTAAATAAACTAATAATAATTTAAAATAATTATACTTTAAAACCAATCAAATATATAATTAAACTATATAAATTAGTTGGATGAAGAAGTTGTTTTCAATTATAATTCAGTATTTTTTATATATTCATCAAAACAAGTAACTTATCAATAAACACATAATTTTAAAAAAATGTTATTTTTGGTAATCCAATTTTATATAAAAACTTAATTTTAACAAATATAATACATAAAAGTATAAGAAAAATAGATTCAAGATAAGTATACCATCAAAAGGTGACAAAATATTCTTTTTAGAAAAATACTTATGTTATCCATAAAATTTTATTTGTTCATATATCATGTCCAGAAAACATAGAATATAAATTTTTAAAATTATATTGTAAATGTAATAATTATATTTCATTAACTTAATTCATCAAGATTATATTATTTTTTTTTAAAAACACACGTAGTCATATTTAAAAAAATATAAAAAAAACATTTCCTTTTATTTTAAAAAGGGTTTTACATTAAATTATATTTTATTGGTCAAAGAATTGTATATTTTTTTAAGAAATAATTTCATAATATAGTTAATTCTATTCATACTATCCATTGTAACGGTTATTTTATAATTCTCTTGTTTAAATAATTACAATAACAAAATGATGATTCCTAGAAACACTATGATGAATGTAATGAAAGGTATGTTGGTGTTGTGTTTAGATAAACCTGAACATGGTGTAGCATTTAACATAAATAATTCAATGAATTTAATTTATTTGAAAAAATTTGTTCAAAACAATTTGGGGTGTTACAGGAACCCAATGTAATTTCATGAATAATATATGTGATACCCTAAGAAACCATATATCTTAAGGGCTTGGATATAATATTTTGTAACTATATTCAATAAACTCTTTCATGATATGAGTTATAACTTGTATTATATTGATCTTCTGAATGAACATTGGAGATAGAAATATGTCATTGTATCATTTATGCGACAACATCCACCATCCTTCTATGGGTCATCTCATCCAATGATTACTTAGAAATCGATCATTTTTGTGTAGAAATTTTTCTTTATTCTCCATGACATGAACCACGAGATGGTTATCTTAGTATATTATCACATAGAAGGTGAATATGATAATTGGTGTATACTAGTAAACAATACTACGAAATGACAAGAAACAAAACACATTAAATAGAAGGATCTTGTGATGATATTCCTCAATAAGATCATTTGATGAACTCCTTGAACACAAATAGAAATAGACAATCTAGAGTTGAAAAAGAAGGATGATGATACCATTTCTACATAAGATGGAAATTTTATGTGAATTATAAGTTATTCTTCTGGATTTATCCTCACAACATAAATAGTTTTGTTAAATTGTTTTGTAGTTTGAGACTAAGTATTCATAAGGAATTGACCATGAGAAACATTTGATTCTTTAACGAAGTCATTTGATGTGTAGTCAAAGAGGAAAAGGAAGTTAGAATCCCTCATGATTTTAATGATTTTAAAAACAAGATATAATTTCATAAAAAGTATAGTAGTATGTCACATAGAGGGATAAAACCATTTCAACCTCTTTCTTTCTAAAAATTCCTGAATACGAACTCATGTGAATTATTTAAATGAAACATAATATATTTCAAGTGTGGGAATCCTTTAATTAATGAAAATAAATGTTAAAGTGAAGGGAATTTACAATATAGTTATATAATTGACCAGAGAGATTAATAGAATACACAACCCATACTAAAGTTCTATAGACGCAAGGATTTTTATGAATTTTGTGAACCAATGCCATACTCCAAGGGATTTTGAGGATAATAATACAAAACATCCTGGAAATTCAATGAAAAAAGGGATTTAATGTAAAATCATAGTAGATAAAATGAATAATAAAAATGAGGAAAAAATATCCTTAACTCTAGTTTTTGGGATTTGATGATGATGTTTGTATGTATTATCCATATAAAAATGTTATTTTTTATCCGCTACTAAATTTTTATGTAACTTTGAACATTGGTTCTCTGTCTATACCTTAATTTTATATGAATTTATGAAAATAAAGATATCACATTTTATATTCTAAAATATCATATGATCAAATATCAATTTAAGGATGAACCATAACATTTAGTGTAATTGTTTCCCCTAAAAAAGTATCATATTTATTTAATAAAAGGTGAATTATCTTTTGGAAGAATATATGATTTAATTGTGACATTGTTTTGAGAAATAAATTTGATATAAAAATTTTGTTATGAGAAATTATATTGGATTAAAAATATTTAAATAAAATTTAAAAGTTTTTCATGGTAGTAATTTATATCAAATAAATATTATCTTTTTGATTCAAATTAAGATAAATTTTTTCTAAACAAGAGAAATGGTTTAATATTTTTGGAATGTTTTAAGTTAAAACTTGTGTTTTATTGTTGAGGAATTTGAAATTAATCCTTTTTATTTTTCTATTTGAGATACCTTATGATAAAAATTTTGGTTATGGTATAAATTTAGAGGTAGAGAGAATGACTTATGGATCATATGATTAATTAAATGTAAATTTTAGTTTAACAAGCATGAAAAAAAACATATTGTTCTAGAAATAATTGATTTTAGTTATATAAAATATATAGAAGTAAAACCATCGAATGAAATTATTCCCAATCAAGGGAAATAAATCATGTCTATTTTTTCCTATAAACTATATTTATAGTAAATTAATACCTTACAAAAAGGATATAGACATAAAAACATTTTCTATATACTTTTACTTATGATTAATTGGTTATATTTTCACCCTTAGTATATTTTTGATATTGTGGTTGTTAATATTATCATGATTATGTCAGATAACTCAGTCTATTAGACCTTGAATTAATTTTTTTCTTCTATATTTCAAATATTTTATATTCACATTAATTTTCACCTTATCATGAAATAGATTATGTGTTATTTTAGTCAACCTATATATTTCCTGGTTAACTTTTTTAAAAGGATTTTTTATAACACCTTTTCTTCATGTGGGATTCAAAAAAGTTATTTTAAACTAGAAATAAATTTATATCTTTGAAAAATTGTGAGTGAACAATATATTTAATGGTTTCTATGGGGGAAGAATTGGATAAGATAAAAATTTAGTTAAAATAAAAATATGCTCAATATCTTAAGTAACACACAACACAAAACTTCAGGAAAATTGTGTTATACTACAGAAATATTATTATATAAATATGATTGCTACAAACTAGATACTAAATTGGATGGTATGAATATTGTAACATCTCGGTTCTGAGTACCACTCTATGGGTGCCCCAAACCCATTTCACCACATGACCTCAATGTGTTTCCCCAAACGCCAGAGGCTGTAGACTAGCAGCGAGGGTCTGGTCTGATAGTGGGGAAACTATTCCCTCATTTGTCAAAGTGTAGCACAGTGGAATATGATATAAACACACAACAACAGTGGAAGAAATAAACCATACACATTTAAAATAAAAAACAACAGTAAAATATAACTAACTAGATATATAGATATGATGCAACATGCCTCAGGTTCTATGAAAATAGCCAGAACATGTTAGACAACATTATAGTACAATACAATACATAGTACAACAAGAACCAAATCAAAACAGGTGGTAGCATCATGAGCCTAAGCCTGGTCCCATGCTACCCTACTCCTCAGCAGCACTCAAGTACCTGTATAAGGACCCTTGCACTTATCTATACCAACAGAAACGTAATCTGTTTGGGATGAAAAGCTTGACCCAAACAGGGTGTGAGAAATATATCTCAGTAGACACCCACCAAAGGCATTTGCCCAACTGGGTGTAAACATGCAACAACATGGTGAAAAAGTAAAATTCAACAAACTAAAAAGTACACAAAACTAATCAACTTACTAGTTATATTGCATTTAATTATTCATTTAATCCCTTTAATATTACGAAATTACCACACTGAATTTCGAAGTAAATAGTCAGTGTCCACAGACACTCAACCCATACCCTCAGGTAATCTAGAAAGAAACCTGTAGGTATGTTCCCATAGGCAGAAAAGATTTTTTCCCTCAGGCATTCATAGTGTTTTCCTCAGGCACAGAGTCAATTTCCCACAGGCACGAAAGAAGATGCCCTAATGCTAAGAGATCATTGCCCTTAGGCTATACAGTCATGCCCTCATGTTATAGTAAAGCACTGCCCTCATGCACAAGTAACCGGGCCATGCCCAGCATATAAATAGGAAATTTACATAAAATTCCTCTCAAGGAAATTTAGTTCATAATTTAATCATGGAATACCCTCAGGTATCCTAGCCAAATGGCTAAACAGAGGAACACACCCCCAGGGTAGTCCTGCATCCAAGAAGTAATCCCAAACAACATTTTAATATCACATTTAATTACCTATACAATTATAGGTATTAAAAATAGCCACGGCCTCAGCCACACGACACCCCAAATATGGGTTTGTAGCTCAAAAACACACAAAACACACGACAGTTGGAAAACTAAACACCAAGCCACCTACCTTTAACAGCAACGAATGATATACGCAAACGTAGATTTCTGAAATGCCCAAAACTATCGTAGATATGTGGTAAAATAATTCTCATTCAACCTCAAAAAAAATCCATCAGATGAAGAATTTTTAAGAGAAACACCAGGAGAAGGAAGCTCTTACCCGTGTGGTTCCAACGAGAACTTCTGAGGTGGAAACAGATTCCTGGTGTGTGCTCGGTGGATCTCCGAAGCTCCGGTATTCCTCTCTCAAGCCCTCTTCATGTTCTAAGCCTTCCTTATGAACACAGGAGGCTACTGTCCATTTTAATTGGAAAAAACAAAGTACACAGCGTGTACTTATGAGTACATGGAGTATACATACTTCATTTAAATGATCATCTGGCGGTTTCCCGCATGCATGGAACTGTTCATCTGCCGACGTGACTACACGGCGTGTCTCCATGAGTACACGGTGTGTTCTGTCGCACTGTTGGCCATCGCCTTACTATTCTCCTGTCAACTGACGACACGGCGTTTTAGGGACCACTACATGGAGTGTATTTGGTTCTTACACCCTTCATCGCCGACATGGACACACGCCGTGTGTACTCATCCCTCACGGCCAAAAGTACACGGTGTGTGGAAAAGTACACGGTGTGTACATTCCAAAATTTGGGATTTTTTCCCCATTTTCCCTATTTTCTAAAAATCACTTAAGGAAAGAGAAAAGAAGAAACATGTACCTCAAAGATAAGAACCAGGTTCTTACAAACATCCCCCTATAAAGAAATTATTCCCCGAATTTCCCTTCCAAGGGTGGTGAAGATAATGTTGTGAATAACTCTTGCCACTGAGCATGTACGTCGGTCTCCCACTCCCAAGATTCGTCTTTCACTCGGCCATGCTGCCATAGCACCCGTACGAAGGGAACTGACCGGCCTCGGAGAACCTTCATGCTTCTATCAACGATACTAATTGGATGATCCTCAAAGGATGTATCTAACTAAAGATCAACCTCCTTGGACTGAAAGATGTGAGACGGATCTGAATGATAGCGGCACAAATGATATGCATGGAAGATGTTGTGAATGGCTCAGTACCTCTATAGTAACTACAACTGATAAGAAACCAGACCAACTCCCTACAGAATTTCAAATGGACCCACATACTTCGGTGAATGTTTATGTTGTCTCCTGATCCGTCTGTGTCCCAACCACAGTGAAACAGGTAAGAAAACCTGATCCCCAACCACGAACTCCAAAGTTCGTCTACAGTGTTCAGCATAAGACTTCTGACGAGACTGCATGGTAGCCATCCACTTTTGAATCAACTGGACCTGCTCAGAAGTCTCCTGTATGAGACGTGGTCCCAGTAAAGCTACATCTCTTGCCTCTAACCATTACAAGGGTGATAGTCATGGACTACCATATAAAGCCTCGTATGGTTCCATCTCAATAGTTTCCTGGAAACTATTATTATAATAAAACTCGACCAAGGGTATACGCTTCTCCCAAGAGCCCCCAAAGTCTAGAACACATGCACACTGCATGTCCTCAAGAACCTATATTGTATGCTCTGACGGGCCATCTGTCTGAGGGTAGTAAGCCGTGCTCAGAAGAACTTATGTACCCAGTGCCCACTAAAAACTCTTCCAGGAACAAGATGTAAGACATGCGTCCCTATCAGTAACGATAGAACGAGAGACCCCATGAAGATGTACGATCTCTCAGATTAAAAACCATCGGAGCTCGTCAACACCGAAGGTCCACTTGATTGGAAAAAAGTGATCTACCTTCGTGATACTATCCACAACAACCCACATGCCATGATTGCCTCGAGATGACCTTGGCAATCCAGTCACAAAATCCATCTCTACATCGTCCCATTTACACTCCGGGATGGGTAACTACTGTAACAGTATGGACGGCCTTAGATGCTCCGCCTTCACCTTCTAATATGTTGAACACCTCGTAACAAACCCAGCTACATCTCTCTTCATGTCTGGCCACCAGTACTGAAGTCTCAAGTCATGGTACATCTTGGAAACCCTGGGATGAACTGCCCAAGCTAAAGCATGAACCTCCCACATCAGCTCCTCACGTATATCCCATGGAACCCATACTCACCCATGGAAACACAGGACCTCACCATCGTCTATCGTCCAACCAGGAGGATGGTCCTCACTTACCGCCGACTCCCATAGAACTAGGCCTTCTGGACCAGACAGCTATCGCATCCTCACTATATCACGGAGGGTAGAGTTCACAGCTAATGATGAAAGATAGATCTGCCCCTGACTGTTGTGCACCTCCAAATGGAGCTCAGAGAACAAAGCCACAAGCTGCAATTCACCACTGGCCTCTTGCACAACCTGTATATGAGTCTTCCTGCTCAGTGCATCATCTACTGAATTACCTTTACCATGTGTGTAGGCAAGCTCAAAATCAAAAGACTATAGGTATTTGACCCCCCATCACTGCCTTAGATTCAATTCAGGCAGAGTAATGATATACTTGAGACTTTGGTGGTCAGTGAAAACCATGCAATTCTCTCCCAACAGAAAATGCCTCCAACAGTGCAACACATTTACAACTGTAGCTAACTCGAGATAATGCATCGGGTAATTCATCTAATTTGGCCTCAACTGCCGAGAACCGTATGCAACAACTCGATCGCCCAACATCGACACTTCTCCCAGCCCAATACCTGATGCATCACATAAAACTGTATAGCCCTTCCCCTACTCTAGGTGTATCAGGATTAGTGCTGATATCAACCTTCCTTTCAGGTCCTGAAAGTCTATCTCGTAAGCTTCTGACCAAATGAACATCACACCCTTCTTAGTCATACCTGTCAACGGTGCTGCTAAGTGGGAGAAGTTCAGTATGAAGTGTCTATAGTAACCAGCCATCCCCATGAGACTCTGTACCTCGAACACGTTCTTAATCTTCTCCCAGGAAACTACTGCCCTCACCTTCTTTGGGTCTACTGAAACTCATTCCTCTAAGATGATATGACCCAGGAAGTGAAACTGGTCCATCCAAAAGTGGCACATTGAGAGATTATCATATATCTAATGATCTCTCAGTGTACTCAATATGATCTCAATATGGGTGGAATTGTCGTGTCGACTGTGAGATTACACCAAGATATCATCCATGAATACTGCCACAAAAGAGTCCAGATATAGATGGAATAGACGATTCATCAGTGCCATGAAAACTGATGGCGCATTCATGATTCCGAATGGAATAACCGTATACTCTTATAGACCATACCTACTCCTGAATGTTTTAAGAGGTATATCAGATGGTCTAACACGCAGCTGATGATATCCTAATCTCAATCCAATCTTCGAGAACAGTCATGTTCCATGAAGTTGATAAAAAAGATCATCTATCCTTGGCAAGAGATATCGGTTCTTAAATGTCAAGTGGTTAAACATCTGATAATCCACACAGAGTCTAAGGGTACCATCCTCTTTCTTTGCAAAAAGGGCCGAAAAACCCCATGGAGAGGTACTGGGTCAGATGAAACCCTTTTCTTGTAACTCCTCTAACTGCTTCTTGAGCTCCTGCAACTCAGGTGTGGCCATCCTATAAGGAGGAATGGACACCGATGTCACTCTTGGAACAAGATCAATAGAGAAATCCACCTCATGCTTCGGAGGTAAACCTGAAAAGTCGTCTGGGAAAACATCCCTGAAACAATCAACCACTTGAGGGAAATCCTTCTGAAAAATCCCCTAGACATCCAGATATACACTCGCAATATGGGCCGTGACACCATGTTGCCCACGATGCTTTGGTCCAGCTCTACACGCCTGAACATCCCATTCACCCAGTTATAGAATCTCTCAGCCCTCTAGTGATGTGAAACTCACCCTGCAATGATAGTAGTCTACAAAGGCTCGAAAGGAAACCAACTAGTCCATCCCAATAATGATTTCATAAGATGTCATCACTAAGACATAGAGGTCCCAAATAAGGTGACACCCACCATCCTCAAGGGTCCACTCCTTGCACCAACACACACAAGCCGTTCTAGTCCCTAACGGTGTGTCTAGCATCATGATATCCGAAGAAGTAGAAATACATAGCCCAAGGCTCTCCACAACGGGTACATATATGAAACTATGCGTAGAACCCATATCGAAAAGTACTAAAGATAAGACAGAAGCAACCAGAACAGTGCCTCTGACTGTAGAAGGTTCGGGATCCTGCTCCTGTTGGGTTTTTTGCACTGCATATGCATGCCTAGTGCCATGGCCCTGCAACACAGCCTGGCTATCTTGAGTTGTCCCGCCCTACTGCCTCTGAGATCCGGGTGTCTGGATACCACATCCACAACCACTATCTCTACCTGCACGCCCTGACATATTCTAGATCCCCGACTGGTAAGAAGATGCTGGTCCTGCCCCTGCATGCAGAGTCTGAACAAAACCCCTCTCACTAGCCATCAGTTGAAACACCCTACAAAAGCGCTGCAGATGACCCATCTTGTTGCAAGCTCGACACTATACTATATCAAGTGGACATTGCGGTCTCTTGTGCCCCTATTTACCACACTAGTAGCACCTGACCTAACCACCAGAAATATCCTTCTGGATGGTACTGACACCCTGAGAGAAGTCCATATGTCTCATCATCTTGCCATTAAAAATAGTACTAGTAACTGGTGCTGAACCATGTTGGCACACACCACTAGCTTCCCACATGTTACTCCCTCTAATTATCTCCTGATTCACAATATCATGTACTGATGGAAACCTGAAAACATTCACTAGTGCTCAGATGTCATATTAGAGACCATCATCCAAGCGCCTTGCCCTCAATGTCCCATAACCCACCAGAATGGGTGCAAAACGCTGATGCTCGATAAAGAGAGCAGAATAATCCATCATCGACATAGTGGACTGCAGCATATTCATGAACTCTCGAGCTCTATCAACCCTCAGCATCTCTGGGAAAAAGAACTTATAGAAGACTGCCTAAAAATCTTCCTACGTCATGTCTCTGTGATGCTCTGACTCGGTGGTAACATCCCACCATGTGATGACCCAGACTCTCAGGGTCCTTTCCTTTGCCAAAAATCCAGATAATAAAGATGTAGCATCTCAGCATAAGGATGATCAGTGTGACCGATTGGCGAGACCGATCAGTGTCACCCATCCTTTTCGAAGTTTTTCTAGACACGCTCCTTTTGCGCAAATTGGGTTTTAAACCTTATTTTGACTAGTTTTAAAGCCCGGTAACACCCATAAATGTTATAATTAAATATTTTCTTATTTAACATGGTGTGTGCGTCCGTTTAAACCCCTTTAATAACGTGTGGCGCTATGTGGTAAACCCACGACCCCTGCTCCTTACGCGGTTTCATGTTCTTATCACAACTATCCGCGACCCTTATAAACTAAAGGGTTAGCCGTGGTTTGTTCTTTTCTCGATCACCGCCGGGATTACCCTTCGTTCACGATCTACTTTTCGTTCAGGCGAGCCGCATCACTGTACGTGAAGTTCTATGCCCGGCCTTAGCGTCGATCGTTGATAACAAGTAGTAGATTTCTCCTTCATCTCTCCATTTTTTGTGTATCATGTGGGGTGGGCATGCTTTTGTTTCTGTAGAATTGGATAGACCCAAACCATAATGAAGATAATTAATGCACTCTAACGAAGGGGTAGGGTTGTGATCGATGATGCTGCTTTGTTTTGTGATCTTCCATAATTACATGATTTCTGAATTGTGTGGGCTTAAACCTACTAAAAATCATAGCCGTTGGTGGTCTTTCTCTATCTACTAATGAACCCCTCGTGATGTTTTAAATGGCTTGTTTTGTAGTTGTGAACTCCTACTGTGAAAATTAAATTGGTTAATTTCTTACATTTGGCTAAGAAAATTGAATGCACTAGGATCAATTCTCTTCTGTGATAACCCCGGTTAAAGCACACGGAAATTGGAATCATGGAGTGTGGTAAATCTTATAAATCTGAAAATACCGGCATGGGCCCGCATTGCTTGGTGGTAGTGGTTTGATTGTTCTTCCTTCACGTTCCATTTGCTAGGTGATGTGGGTGGGGATGGGATCCCCTGTTATTATACTCTCGGTGGTTGTGAGAATTGGGGATGGGATCCCTTGTGTTATGCTTTCAGTGTTTGTGAATTTTTAGACCGTGTGGTTACCTTCTTTATATCATGAATTGGGGTGCGATCCTTTGTTGACGAGAAACCATCTGGGGGGATACGGGCAGTGTCTAAGGGTTTTTATTTTGTTCCAATACTTCGAGGGGTCTCACTTATCCCATTGCTGTTATGACTTTACAAGAGAATCAGGTGTGGATGTTGTAGTTGATGCTTGACGTTTGGCTGGATCTTTTTCCCTTGGATTGTGCGTATGATGTTAGTTTCCTAGTAGTTGCAGAAAAATCATTTAGGCATTATTACTGAACATGTAAACCAGGAGGGGACAAATGGGTTTTGGTTTGTCGTGGGTTGTGACTTGGACGTAGTGTTGTTTGTGTTCTTTAGGTGGGCTGAAGAAAAACCTAAACTTTGGGTGAGTGCTTGTTACCTATACATATACTTGTAGTTTTGTGTTTCTTATTTCCGCCCACCCATGATGAGGACTTAGTGCCGAACACCCCCATTTCATGGGAGAGGGTGTTTTTCCCAAAACATCAATTAGTGGCTAGTTATTAGCTCATTTTCTTCTCCCTTTACCGAATAGGCCTAGTATCTTTGGGTTGGATATGATGGCATAAGGTCCATTACTAGCCCAAGATCCTTCAGGAGGGGTAGTGTGGTGGTCATGGCCCAAGTGTGTGCGGGTAGGTAGTTTCCCATGTATCTTCGGGATGAGGCCCAGGTGACTTCGGGCGTGGTGGAGGATCTTCTAGCCCAGGTGTAATCGGGCGTGGCGGTGGTTGTTTTGGCCTAGGTGTTTGTAGGCGTGGTTACGTGTGACAGTTGTGGCCCAGGTGTGTGTGGGTGGGATTCGGCAGTGGGACATCATGAGGTTGTGGCCCAGGTGTGTGCGGGCGGGTGTGGTGGTGGGATTGTGGTGAGACTGGCAGGATTAGTTCGATGCGTAGGATGTCTTCAAAAATCAGTGGGAATGTGGCACGGGGTACCCAAACATCGATGTGATCTTATTATATACAATACATGACTTGCGTTATTTGGGGAGTGTGCCTTGGTGAGGCTTGGGTGGATAATTTACCTTGTTAGGTGTTTGTTTTACTCTTTTTATCATAGGAATTAGTACTTTCCCCCACTGGTGCATGAGAGTATTTGGTTTTCCCTACTGAGTATACATGTATGCTCACCCTACGTATATAAAACTGCTTTCAGGTTTCCATGAGGACTTCGGGGATCGCACGGGACTATACTAGCTCGGATATTTGGGGTAGTTGCAGTTGTTGTTTTCCTTTCTTTGGGTACTTTACCTTTGTAGTCACTTGTACTTTGTGTTATTTACTTTTGGAACATGCATATAGGAATGGTTATTTTGGATTTACTTTTACTTTCAACATTTGGTGTTGTTGGGATTTCCCATTCTATCTCCCGATCCTATTAAAAGATAAAGGGTAATACCTTCCATTTAGTATGTGATTTTGTACCCTTTGTGATAGTCGCCACTCTGGGACCATTTGAAGGCGGGTCTCGGGGGTCATTATCTCTCCTTCAACTTAAAGAAAAAAGGGCATGGCAATCTGCTGACCCTTCCCTCCTTCTGGTGAAGGCTGATCATGACAGAATGGTATCAAAGGAAAGGTTGAGAGATAAGATGGTGTCTGGAGTTAGGAATAGTGAGGATTTCATGGGATGGTAGGGAAACAGTGTTGGGTGACCTTGGTGCATGAATTTGGCCAGGGAAGACTGACTAGGACACGAGATTTTAGGGCCCGCCGTGATCCGATGCAAGGACTCTGGTCCTACCAAACTACCAAGTGAGGCCACACATATTGTAGGGTAGAGATCCTAGGAAAGGTACATGCATCATAATGACTTGTGTTCTCATGTTTCTGGGGTGTCTTGGTAATTAAGGATAAACAAAAAGTTTAAGAAGTTTTAAAGACAGTATTATGCACTACTTGGGCTAAAGCATTCCTTGTTTACCTTGCAGCTATGGCACTTGGAAGGAGACCACATGTGGTACAAGCGATCAAGTCCCCAGAGACTACCTTGGCTAATCGCCAGAGAGCTGATTGAGAGGAGGAGGACGACCAGTGGAAGAAGACACTTCAGGCCTTCCAACGACAGACCCTCGAGAAGTATGAGGACAACACCTCTGAAATGAAGATGGAGAGCTGGTTAGAGGAGCTGGTGAAAGCCTTTGGCTTGATCCGGGCTCCGACCGAGTACTGGGTTCATCTGGCCGTCAGCCAGATGCGGGGAGCGGCGTGTCAGGGGTGGACGGTTTACCTGGGGGAGAGAAGAGAGGCTGAGGTGGCATGGGATGATTTCGAGAGGGAGTTCCGGGCAGTGTTCCTATCTTCAATTATGAATGTGTAAAAGAGACAGGAGATAATCTCCCTCCAGCAGGGGAGTATGTTAGTGAGGGAGATAGGCATCAATTTCAGGGACCTCCTACATTTTTCTCCGGACCTCTTTCCCGAAGAGGAGTCTCGGGCAAGTCATTTGGAGGAGGAGCTCCGACCCTCCCTCCTGTATGTTGTTACCCCATTTACCCTAAAGACGTACTTGGAGGTCCAAAAGAAGGCCGAAGTGGTGGAGAGGATGCATGATCTAGAAGGTGTGTCACAACAAGGGATCCAGCTAGGACCATCAAAGGGGAAGGCCGTTAGTACCAGGCCTCTAGTGTCAGGACCCTCCAGTTTCCGACTAGCAGGGAGCAGGCCACAATATTTTCAGTTTCGATCCCCTGGTCCTCACCCTTTTCCTTCAGTCCTGGGACAGTGATTCTTCGTCTGTGGGATCCATGGACACCTCTGGAGTCACTGCCTGGACTGGGTACAATACGATGGTGGCAGACAGCCCCAACACCCACCCCAGCAGCGGTTTCCAGCCAGGCCTTTCCAGCAGCAGCAACAGGGACAGCGAGCTCCCGCTCCTCCGAAGGAAGACATAGGAGGAGGAGGCTGACCTCAGGGAGCTCCTCAGGGACCTCGCCCAGGGCGTGGTTGGGGAGGTGGCTGATAGCTGAGGGGTAGAGTAGCTAGGCATGGATAGATACACACCACGAAGGTAGGAGTTCCAGTAGGGCCGGAGGTTGTTCGAGTTACGATCAGTTTGTTCAGTACCCTTGATTTTTCCTTGTTCGATACCGGAGTTTCGCACTCCATTGTTGCACTCAGTCTAGCCCGTGCCTTGGGTCTAGATGTAGAGATAATTCCAGTGCCCCTTGTGCTGAGCACACCCGTCGGAGGTTAGACCGATTTGTTATTTGTTTTTTGAGGATGCAAACTGATGATATGGACACATAAGTTGGTTAGGTATCTTCTTCTTCTATAGATACATCCATACGATGTCATCCTAGTCATCGACTATCTATTCTCTATGTGTGCCTTCATCGACTGCTTCTGAGGAAGGGTTGTGTTCTCAGACTTGGGTAGCTGGTGTGTTACCTTCACCGGTGAGCGGAGCAGTCAGAAGGGCAACAAGAGAGAGGAACCCCTCCTTTCCTTGTTAGCCGAGCTGTCAGTGAAGTAAGTAGATGCTGGGATAGTGGAAGTGCCAGAGATCGTCCGTGAGTTTGTGGACGGCTTCCCTGGGGAGGTGACAACTCTACCCCCTCGATGTGAAATCGAGTTCGGGATAGACCTGCAGCCTGGCGCTCATCCAATTTCGATGGCTCCTTACCTGATGGAACCTTTAGATCTACAGGAGATGCAAATTCAGATTGACGATCTGATGAAGTGTGGTTATGTTTGGCCGAGTGCATCACCATGGGGTGTTCTAGTATTGTTCCTATATAAGGAAGATTGTGGTCTCAGGTTGTTCATAGACTACAGGAGGCTGAATCAGGTGAAGATCAAGAATAGCTATCCTCTTCCGAGGATAGAAGATCTTTTTGACCACCTGAAAGGGGAAGGATGGTTCTCAATGATCGACCTGCGGTCTGGCTACCACCAGCTGAGATTGAAAGAGATTGACATTCTGAAGACGGATTTCAGGTGTAGATATGGACACATCGAGTTCGTAGTCATTCCCTTCGGTGTTACGAATGCCTTGGCTATGTTTATGAGGCTTATGAACTCCATCTTCTGGGAGTACCTGGATCGGTTCATAGTTTTGTTCATTGATGACATCCTGATCTATTCGAGATCATAGAAGGAACATGCGGAGCACCTCAGGACGGTTTTGGAGGTCCTCCTACAGCATCATCTCTATGGGAAGTTGTCGAAATGAAAATTCTGGACACAATAAGTGAACTTCCTTGGGCACGTGGTGTCCGAGCAGGGGGTAGAAGTGGACTAATCAAAGGTTGAGGCATTTTTTTCATGGGCAGCACCCAAGAGTGTAGAAGAGGTCTGTAGTTTCCTCGGGCTGTCGGGATACTATCAGAGGTTCGTACCCAACTTCTCCCGAGTAGCAGCCCCTTTGACAGCCATGACCAAGAAAGACCAGGTCTTCTTGTGGAGTGAGCAGTGTTATTCAGACTTCAGTTATCTGAAGGAGAAGTTGGGTAGTGCCCCAGTGTTGAGATTACTAGATGGAGGGGTATCATATGAGGTGTTCTGTGATGCTTCAGGATAGGGCATGGGATGTGTGTTGATTCAGCGACAAGGTGTGATCTATTATGGGTTTAGGAAGCTACAACCTCATGAGCGTAATTAGGCCACCCACGACCTGGAGCTTGCAGTGGTAATTTTATGAACTAAAGCTATAGCGGCACTACCTCATTAGAGAACGCTTTGTGGTCTTCACAGATCACAAATTCTTGAGGTCTATCTTATCCCAGTGGGACCTAAACTTGAGGCAGCGAAGGTGGATGGAGTTCCTCAAGGATTACGACATTGATATCTCCTATACTTCGGGGAAGGGTAATGTAGTGGATCATGCCTTGAGCAGGATATCATGAAAGGATGCGGTCAGAGATTTAGAAGACACCTGGAAGGCAATGGGGGAGTTAGCTACCTTACACCTGGATGTGAGGATGGATAGCGATAGAGATTACCTCTATCAGATGATAGTGCAGTCTTATTTGTTGCAGAAAGTGGAGGAGTCTCAGTGGGGAGACCCAGAGTGCGAAGTGATGCGTGATCGGGCTGACTAGAGGAATGCTCCGGAAGGGTGGATAGAGGATGGTCATAACCAGATGCTTTTCTAGGGAAGGTTGTTTGTTCCTGAAGTGATGTGCGGCAAGGTTCTCAGTGAGTTCCAAAACTCACCCATGGTGGTACACCCAAGAGTTTCCAAAATGTACTAGGGACTGAATAGACATTTTTGGTGGCCCGGAGTGATGCGAGCAGTGGCAGAGTTTGTGGCCAAGTGCTTAGTGTGTCAGTAAGTGAAGGTTAAACAATGAGTTCCAGGTGGCCTACTGTAGTCTCTAGATGTCCCCAAGTGGAAGTGGGATGACATCTCGATGGATTTCGTCATGGGACTACCCAAGGTCCAAGGGTGATACGACACAATCTGGGTGGTAGTGGACCAGTTGACAAAATCGGCTCACTTTCTGGAAATCAGAGAGTCGACTGCAATGGATGATTTGGCACGAAGGTACGTGGATGAGGTGGTGCGATTTCATGGAGTTTTGAGGTCTATAGTCTTAGATAGGGAATGCACGGTTTACCTCGTGGGTCTGGAGAGGATTGTAGCATGCTTTTGGAACCCAGTTGCGTCTTAGCACTGCTTTCCATCCCAAGACAGATATACAGACAGAGCACACCATCCATACCTTGGAGGATATGCTGCGGGCATGTGTTCTGGACTCAAGAGGATCATGGGTGTGGCACTTGCCTCTAGTAGAGTTCACCTACAATAATAGCCATCACTCTACCATTGGAATGGCCCCGTTTGAGGCCTTGTATAGGAGGTTATGCTTCTCTCATGTGTGTCGGACCGAAGTCGGAGTGGTGGGCATCCTTGGCCCGGAGGTCGTGTAGACCACGACAGAGAAGGTTCAGCTCATACGGGAAAGGATGAAAGTGGCCTAGGACCGAAAAAAGTCGTATGCTGATACCAAGAAGAGGACCTTGGAGTTTGAGGTTGGGGACCACGTGTTCTTGAAGTTCTCCGCTCAGCGTGGGCAATAGAGGTTCGGAAAGGGGAGTAAGCTTTCTCCCAGGTCATTGGGCCCATCGAAGTGTTGTGGCTGGTCGGTGTAGTGGCTTATCAGCTAGCGTTACCGCCGCCGCTACTGAGGAAACATGATGTATTCCATGTTTCCCATCTCTGTCGGTATCTACATGATGATTCACACATCCTCGGCTGGGAAGAGCTCGACATAGAGGATGACGTGACTTTAGTGGAGAGACCAGTGATGATCGAGGATCACAAGGAGAAGATGCTTCATGGGAAAACCATTCCCTTGGTTCGTGTGTTATGGAGACACGGTGGGCTTGAGGAGAGTACATGGTAGAGGGAAGCACAAATTCGTGCCCAGTACCCAGAGTTGTTTTGAGTTTGTGATGTTCTATTTGATATACCTGTTGTGGCAGAATGTTTAACCTTGTTGGCTATGAAATACTGGTTTTCTTTCCTCTGAATGTGTGTGAAAAGACCTGGATACGGAGAGGGGAGGGCCCAACCCCTAATCAAGGTGCATTAAGGTGGATGCGATTAAACCCGTGTAGGCGAGTCAGTGCCGCCAAACGCGGATAATATCTTGACATGGTGAAGGAGACTCCCCAACCCACATGGCTGGGCATTCGACATGGTATGTTGCTTGGATCTTAACAAAAAGGCGTTCTTAGTTAACAATGAGGTCAACTCTTGAGAGGTATCTTTCTAGGTGGTTTTTCGGACCCGCCCTTTCCTTCTGGGTTGTTTAAATTCTCAAGGGTGAGAATGGTTGGAGAGGTATCTGATGTGATGACCCAGACTCTCAAGGTAATTTCCTTTCCCAAAAATTCAGATCCTAAAGGGGTGGCGTCTTGGCGTAAGGCTGATCGGCATGACCCATCAGCGAGACCGATCGGCGTGACTGGTCGGTGAGACCGATAGGCGTCACCCAGCCTTGTCGGGGTTTTTCCAGTCATGCTCCTTTTGGGAAAATTGGGTTTTAAACCCTAATATGACATGTTTTAAAGACCAGTAACACCCATAAAATGTTTTAATTAGATATTTAATGATTTAACCTGGTGTGTTCATCCATTTAAACCCTTTTAATAACATGTGGGGCCACGTGGTCAACCCACAACCCCCTCTCTTTACGCGGTTTCATGTTCTTATCTCAACCCTCCCCAACCCTATTAAACTAAAGGGTTAGCCGTGGTATCTTCTTTTCTCAATCACCGCTGGGAGTACCCTTCGTTCACGAGCATCTTTTAGTTCAGGCGAGCCATATCACTATATGTGATGTTCTGTGCCCGACCTTATCCTCGATCGTCGATAACAAGTATGGAATTTCTCCATCATCTCCCCCTTTTTGTGTATCATGTGGGGTGGGCAGGATTTTGTTTCTATAGAATTGGATAAACCCAAACCATAATGAAGATAATGAGGAACCCTAACGAAGTGGGAGGGCTGTGATCGATGATACTACTCTGTTTTGTGATCTTCCATAGTTATATGATTTCTGAATTGTGAGTGCTTACGCCTACTGAAAATCATGGTTGTTGGTTGTATTTATCTGTGTACTAATGAACCCCTCGTGATGTTTTAAATGGCTTGTTTTGTAGTTGTGAACTCCTGTTGTGAAAAGTAAATCAGTTAATTACTTACATTCGGGAAAGAAAATTGAAAGCACCAGGATCAATTCCCTTCTGTGATAACACCAGTTAAAGCACACAGAAATTGGAATCATGGAGTGTGTTGAATCTTATAAATCAGAAAATACCAGATTGGGCATGATTTTCTTGGTGGTAGTGGTTTGATTGTTCTTCCATCACAAGCTGTTTGCTGGGTGGTGTGGCTGGGGATGGGATCCCCTGTTATTATACTCTCAGTGGTTGTGAGAATTGGGGATGTGATCCCCTGTGTTATGCTTTCAGTGGTTGTGAATTTTATGACCGGGTGGTTACCTTGTTTATATCACAAATTGGCGTGGGATCCTCTGTTGATGAGAAACCATCTAGGGGGACACGAGGTAGTGTCTCTAGGTTTTTCTTCGGTTCCAGTACTTCGAGGGATCTCACTTATCTCATTGTTGTTATGACTTTACAAGAGAACCGAGTGTGGATGTTGTAGTTTATGCTTGATGTTTGGATGGATATTTTTCCCTTGGATTGTGCTTATGATGTTAGTATCCTAGTAGTTGCAGAAAAATCATTTAGACATTATTACTAAACATGTAAACCAGGATGGGACAAATGGGTTTTGGTTTGGCATGGGTTGTTACCTGGACGTAGTGCTGTTTGTGTTCTTTAGGCGGGATGAAGAGAAACCTAAACATTGGGCGAGTGCTTGTTACATGTACATATACATGTATTTTGGTGTTTCTTATTCGTGCCCCACCCACGTTGAGAACTTAGTTTTGAACACCCCCATTTTATGGGGGAGGGTTTTTTTCCCAACACTTCCATTAGTGGCTGGCTATTAGCTCCTTTGCTGCTCCCTTTCTTGTATAGCCCAAGTATCTTCAGGCAGGCTGTGAGGGCCTGAGGTCCATTACTAGCCCAAGAACCTTCAGGTGGGGTAGTGTGGTGGTTAGGGCCCAGGTGTGTGCGGGCAGGTAGTTTCCCAAGTATCTTCGGGATGAGGCCCAGGCGTCTTCGGGCATGGCAGAGGATCTTCTAGGACAGGTGTCTTCGAGCATGGCAGTGGTTGTTCAGGCCTAGGTGTTTTCAGGCGTGGTTAAGTGTGACAGTTGTGGCCCAGGTGTGTGTGGGCGGGCATCGGCAGTGGGACTGCGTAAGGTTGTGGCCCAGGTATGTGTGGGCAGGTGTGGTAGTGGGACTGTGGTGAGAATGGCGGGACTGGTTTGATGAGTAGGATGTCTTCAATAACCCGTGGGAAAGTGGCACGGGGTACCCAAACATCGATGTTCTCTTGCTATATACATTACTTGACTTGCGTTATTTGGGGAGTGTGCTTTGGTGAGGCTTGAGTGGATAGTTTACTTTGTTAGGTGTTTGGTTTACACTTTTTCTCACGGGACTTAGTACGTTCCCCCACTTGTGCACGAGAGTCTTTGGTTTTCCCTACTGAGTATACTTGTATGCTCACCCTATATATATAAAACTGCTTTCAGGTTTCCAGGAGGACTTCAGGGATCGCGCGGGACCATACTAGCTCGGACCATTGGGGCAGTTGCAGTTGTTGTTTTCCTTTATTTGGGTACTTTACCTTTGTAGTCACTTGTACTTTTTGGTATTTACTTTTGGAATATGCATATGGGAATTTTTGTTTTGACATTACTTTTACTTTCAGCTTTTGGTGTTGTTGGGATTTACCATTCTATCTCCTGATCATATTAAGAGATAAAGGGTAATGCCTTCCATTTAGTATGTGATTCTATACCCTTGGTGCTAGTTGCCACTCTAGGATCTATTGAAGGCGGGTCTCGGGGGTCATTTTCTCTCCTTCAACATAAAGAAGGAAGGGCCTGGAAATCTGCTGACCCTTCCCTCCTTCTGGTGAAGGCGGTTCGTGACACACCACCTCTTGGCGGAATCACGCATCATATACATTGAGATCTTGACCCTTCACCTTGGAGGTGTCTCAAGGTTCTTGAAAATAGTCTTCTTTGATAAAATTCAAGACTCCGTAGCATGTGGTCTTCTATCCCATGAAAACATAGGGGGATGCTACTGCTGGAAGATATGTGTCAGCTCAGCCGTAGATGTGGCTGCTTGCGGTGCTCCCTAAAAGTTCTGCATGAACTGCATAAATCCTTCAAGGAACTGCGCCTCCGTGCCTATGTCTAGTATAACAGCTAGCACCGCATTTGGCTCTGCTGGAGGGTCTATTGGTAGCCCATGGCCCACCATCTCTACAG
This sequence comes from Viscum album, assembly GCA_963277665.1. Lineage (NCBI taxonomy): Eukaryota > Viridiplantae > Streptophyta > Magnoliopsida > Santalales > Viscaceae > Viscum > Viscum album. The sequence continues at coordinate 2,094,190,019 of OY728126.1, read as the reverse complement.
TATAATCATTTCCTCTCTCCTGGCGAACAACGCGCGGTCATCTAGGCGGCATGGAACAACAAGGTCAAAAACACACCTAAGATTCAAGATTATCAATGACCGAAAACGAAGAAACCCAAAAGTGAACAGGGGGAAGAAGGCATTCCAAATTTTCAAAACAAGACTACATGGCGTGTATACTTACTACACGACGTGTACCTAACTTCTGTTCCCCTTCCTTGGCCTTTTTACATGGAAAAGATACACGACTCCCATAAAAAAAACTAAAGAGCGTGTCTACATACTACACGGCGGGTATGGTGTAATTTTACAACTACCTTTGTCGTTTCTAACACGGTTGACTACTCGGCTTGACACTACACGGCGTGTTATTCCTGCACATGGCGTGTACACCACCCTATTTCCCAGCCACATGGATAACTCCACAAGATCTTTCCTCGGACAAGACTACACGACATGTCCCACAGGTACACATCGTGTACTCGACGAACTCCGCCAACCTGTGTTGTTAGATTCACAGCCTGACACGCGGCTCACCCTAAACGGTGTGTTCGATATACACACGGCATGTACTCAAAGGGATTACACTGACCCGTGTTGTTAGTTACACTACCGGGTCCCTAGGTCAGACTACACGGCATTTTCCATAATAGACAGAGCGTGCATGTCTTACGGTTTCCTCCGCCTCTGTTGTTAGTTACACGGCGGACAGCGGGTCAATACAACACGGCGTGTACTTCTAGTACACGGCTTGTTCTCCCAATGCTCTTCCCATCCCCGTGTCGCCGTCCACATGGTTTGTGACACGGTAAGAGACTTCACAGAGTTTACTTATGGTACACGGCATGTACTTAAATTTTTTTCTTTTCTTCCCAAACAGAAGAACATACATGGCGGGTGTAAAACACTACACGGCATGTATACTTGTTTTTCCAGACAGTATGCCTCCGAAACTTCCCTAGAACCTAGAGATTAGCGAGAATCAACACCTAAGTGTCAAATTCAGATCTGTGAGGGCCCATAATCCCCACGAATCAATGTTTTGAATCTTACCTGTGTTATGACATAATAAACAGCAAATGATCCACCAAATTCCGATCAATAGGGGCCCATACTCCCCAAAATCCAAATTTTGGCATTCATTCTATAAACCGGCTCATAAAAAATACCCTATCACATAGAAGGTATTTATCAGGCAGCTATCACAAAAGCATGATTTTCTTCGCACAAAAACTATCACAACAACATGACATTTCGAAAGCACCTACATGGCATTGAACTATGCAAGGCATGTGATTTCTAACATGTTCCTAAATGATACATGAGATAGAATACCCTCTTCTCATCGGGATGAAACTAAATAGAACCCATGAATAAGTTATAAACAGCACAATCACATGTGTGTCAGCCAACAGTGAAATCAAATCAACTGGAAAATTGCAAAATCAGTAAAATTTCAATATGAGGTAAATTGGCTTTTCCATGTACACGGGTTAGATACTTCCTGAAACAACTTATTACCAACTACCATTCCATCCTATCCCTAACTAAGGCTCCAAATAGTAAGTCAAAGAAAATAAACAACCACTGATACCACATTGTAACGTCCTCGTTCAGGGTGCCACTCTATGGGTGCCCCAAACCCGGTTCGCTACATGACCTCAAGTGTGTTTCCACAAACGGTAGAGGCTGCCGACTAGTAGTAAGGGACCATTTCTGATAGTGGGGAAACTATGCCCTCATTTGTCAAAGTGTAGGGTAGCAGAATATGACATAAACATACAGCAACAGCAGAAGAAATAAACCGTACACATTTAAAATAAAAAACTGTAGTAAATGATAACTAACCAGATATTTAAATATGATGCAACATGCCTCAACTTCTAAAAAAATAGCTAGAACATGATACACAATATTAAAAAATAGTTAAATACAGAGTACAACAAAAACCAAATCAAAACAGCTGGTAGCATCATGATCCTAATCCCAGTCCCATGCTCCCCTAATCCTCAGCAACACTCAAGTACCTATATAAGGATCCTTTCCCTTATCTATACCTACGGAAATGTAATCTGTTTGGGCCGAAAATCATGACCCAAATAAGTTGTGAGAAATATATCTCAGTAGCCACCCACGAAAGGCCCGTGACCAACTGGGTGTAAACATGCAACAATAGTGTGCAAAAGTAAAATGCAACAATCTAAGCAGTACTCAAAAGTAATCAACATACCAGTTATATTGCCATTTAATTATTCATTTAATCCCTTTAATTTTAAGAAATTACCAAAGTGGATTTCTCAGTAAACAGTCAGTGTCCAAAGACACTCAACCCTTACCCTCAGGTAATTAGGAACGGAACCCGCAATTACTAGCCCACAGGCAGAATAGATTTTTTCCCTCAGGCATACGTAGTGTCTCCCTCAGGCACAAAGTCTATTTCCCATAGGCATGGAAGAAGTTTCCTTCAGGCTAAGAGATCATTTCCCTCAGGCTAATACAGTCATGCTCGTAGGCTATAGTAAAACACTGCACTTAGGCACAAGTAATCAGGCCATGCCCAACATATAAACTAGAAATTTACATAAAATTCCTCTCAAGGAAAAGTAATACATAATTTAAACATGGCATACCCTTGGGTATCCTGGCCAAAAGTCTAAATAGAGGAACGCACCCCCGGGGTGGTCCAAGATCCAACCAGCGATCCCAAACAGCATTTTAATATCACATGTAATTACCTATACAATTCTAGATATTTAAAATAGCCATGACCTCATCCACATGACAACCCAAATACGGGTTTGTAGCTCAAAAACACACAAAACGCACGATAGTTGGAAAACTAAACACCAAGCCACCTACCTTTAACACCAACAAAAGATATACGCGGACGTCGATTTCAGAAACGCCCAAAACCATCGTAGATCTGAGGTAAAATACTTCTCATTCAACCTCAAATAACGTCCATCAAATGAATAATTGTTAAGAGACACACCAGGAGAAGGAAGCTCTTACCCGTGCAGTTCCAACGAGATCGTTCGAGGCAGAGACGGATTCCTGACGTGCGCTCGGCGGATCTCCAAGGCTCCGACCTTCCTCTCCCGAGCCCTCTTCCCGTTCTAATCATTCCCTGTGAACAGGGGAGGCTACTACACATTTTATTTATAAAAAACAAAGTACACAACATGTAATTCCGACTACACAGAGTGTACTTCCTTCATTTAACTATTTATATGGCGGTTTCCCACCAACGTGGCACTGTTCCCCTGGTGACGTGACTACATGGCATGTCTCCATGAGTACATGGCGTGTTCTGTTGCACAGCTGGCCACCGCCTTACTATTCACCTGCCGACTGACTACACGGCGTGTAAGAGACCACTACACATCGTGTATTTGGTTCCTACACCCTTCATCGCCAACATGGGAACACGCCCTGTGTGCTGATCCCACACTTCTATAAGTACTCGATGTGTGGAAAAGTACACGGCGTGTAATTTCCCAAATTTGCGATTTTTCCCCATCTTCCCTATTTTCTCATAAACACTTAAGGAAAGAGAAAAGAAGAAACTTGTACCTCAATGATAAGAACCCGGTTCTTACAAATATGATTAACCAAATTATTAAATATAACTATAATGTTCCAACACAATACATAATAATTGATAAATTATTAGATATTAATCAATTAATGGTTTTACTAAATTAGTTTTATCCTTAAATAATTCATATTCATAAAAACTAAACTTTATTTATTACTATATGTTGAAATTCTAAATAATTGAAGATATTTCTAGAAATTTTACTTTATAAAATGTACAAATATTTGGAATAATAATATCTATGTTATCATTAGATGATTTGTTTTGGTTTTTTTGAAATAGAACGATTTTTCCAAAAAAAATTAAAAAATAGATTTTTCTAATAAGACTATTTCTTTTCATTAAATAAAGTAATAAAAAAGTCTCATTGCATTATGGTTTTGGTAAGAAAATGGAATATTTTTAATTTTATTTATATTATTAATATAAATTCCATTTCAATGATAAATATTCTTGTTTTTATATAAGTAATTTTTTTCTAAAAACCTATTTTTGTATAACTGTTTTTTATTTTATTTTATTCATTTATATGAAAACTGTATTCTGATAGTTCAATATATTGAATATTTAAAAATTTATACAATGGTTGGAATATATAAGATTATATTCAATAAATAGTCCCAATTTTTTTATGTTTATCTGGAAGAGTAGACTTCAAACTATTTTTTCACCTTAGTAAGGGAAAATAGGTAAAGCGAAGTTTACACTTCAAATTATAGATTCATGATTTCTCTAAAACATGCATTATCCTATTTTATGGGATTATTTGGGACAAATCCATATGATTATTGAATATATGTCCACTAATCACAAAATTATTTTGATTACGACCATTATATTAAATTAAAATTTTATTAAATACAAAATCTCACACTCTGGACTGTAATATTTCAAAATTTTTTACATAAGTTTAAAAAAGGAAAATTTTAGTTATACATTTTTATTTGAAATATTAACTAAATATTATTATAATACTAATTAATTTTTAATATTTGAAATTTTAAAAATTACATTCAATTGTTAGAAAATTCCTATAAAGTATTTATTCAATTATTTAAAAAATAAAATCAATGATAATAAAAAAATTTAAAGTATTAAAATTTTGTTGAATAATTATGTTCAAAAATTGTAATCAATTTATACATAATGTAATCATTTTTTGAATGTTTAATTTTAAATTTCACTTCATTCACATTTACTTTAATGTCCAATTAAATGAATAGATTTAAAAATTAAATTAATAATATCATGTTTTGGAAAATATTTTATTAAATTAAATAAAAATTAAGAAATAATTAAATATTTACATTCATATGAAAAATGGTCTAAAATTTCATCAATTTTACATTAAAGAGATAATTTTAATCTTGAATGTAAAATTATAACCTTTTAATATTAAAAATCTGTTACCATACTCAATGATAAAAATGCTTGACAAAGGAGTTAATCATAATGATAAAGTATAAAATAACTCTAAAACCCATCTCATTTTAATTTTTTGATGAAATATAGACCTTATACTATTTTTTTAAAATATATTCCTTTTTAAATGATTTTTCATGTGGAAAAAATAAATTTATTACATTATTTTTTGTAATTCTATATGTTTACTTTCCCTCCCTTATAAAAGCATACCACCTCTCTTCTATTATCCCAACTTAATTAGAATTATTTATATACCATTACCTTTCATAATACACTTACAAATTCTTTCCAATCATCATAGTGAATCTTTTATTTCTAAAATTTCATCCTTTCATGGATTAAGGGATAAACCAGGGGTGGTTCTTCAATGAATAGGTACAACTCTTAACTCTGTAATTTTAATTTTATATTCTTATTCTACATCCTATAAATCTATTTAACCAACTTATGGTAATAATTATAGAAAAAAATTCATGTATGTTATTATGATTATTGGAAAAAAAATTACATATTATTCCATCCTACATAGAACAAAAACATCGCTCATTCATACGTACAAATTATCATCGCCATATAACTATGTAATTGGTTCTTTATATCCATTTTACATAGATGGTTATAGATATAGAAATAATTTTTATATATTATTTTTATGATATTATTATTATTTTGTTATTATAGTATCACATATACCTTCTAACCTTTTAATTCATTATAAAATCATAATGTTGCTTTTACATACATGTGGAGTACCACCTCCATTAAGCGGTGAGATTTTCTTTTCATATTTTTTACATAGATATTCATTAGAATATATTTTATGAATATATATGATTTATATGATCAAATAATTTTTATTTAAAGGATAATTATTATTTTATTTTATTCAGTTATGTATAGTGATAAATGAAGATAGTGATTGTTTGTATATGTGGTCTACCATCTCCATGAATTTTGTAATTCATTTATCTATATCTATCACTAATGGATGGATCCATATTTATATATAAAATGAAAATAAATTATATTTTTATAATAATTGAAATTATTTAGATGATGGATGATTGATTATTGGGCATATACCAAAACTATTGAAAATAATTTCTGTCAAAAAATGAAATACATAACACAAAAAAATGACAATATTAATAAAAAATTAATAAAAAGATAGGTGTTGGAATGTTATAGTATAATCAAATATTATATAATAAGTATTATAATGAATCACTTATATAATTGTTATATGTTAAATTTATTATATGAGAGGTTATATAATCTCCATATAATGTCTAAATCGAGGTAAGGGATTTTTGTCCCACTTTTATTTCTATGAGTCACGTGTCATATTTACCATTTGTTAATTTTATTTTGTGTATATATATACCATGATTGTTTTTAATGAATCATATAATAAAAAATATGGTGATCTATGTCACACCCCAACTATGTTTATTATTTTATTTTATCCTTTTCTAGTCTCTGGTCATTTGCCTGAGGTTTTGGTTAAGTTGCCTGTTGGAATTTTTGAGTTTTGACATTTTTCGGTGGTTGTCAAAAAAATTACAGGTTAGTGAGAATGGTATAGAGAGAATGTGAAATTTTGGGGAGCTTATTACAGCCAGTGTGTCACTATATTATTTATAAATCATGAAAGGATCTTTAGGAGGACTCTCTCAGTTTTTGGGGTTTAATTTCACAGTTTTGGGTATATTTTCTTGTCACATTGGATGAACACAATTTTCCCTAACCTTGAAATATAAATATGAATGTTTACAAAACTTCTAGTATTATTCACATAGTTTTTTCCCAGTTTCCCAAAATATGTAGAACAACTATGCATCCCATTAAAACCAAAATGAATTTTATTTTAATAACCTATTTTATGGGGTTCTACCTCCCATTTAACCCTATATTTGTTGGGTATGAACCAGAGGGTGCCCCCCCACAATTATACTTTATATTGGGAATACTTTTTGTATATTTATAAACAATGTTTAGTGACTATTCATGGTTTATTCATTAGAAATTTCCATTTCTTTTTATTATCTTACCCCTCTCCCATTTTCATGGCTTCTCATTCAATGGATCCTTGTTAGATGAATCCTAGGATGATTATTTTTCTATGTGGGAATTTAAATTGATAATAAGGTGTATAGATTTTTCCTTTATCCTTGGCATTCCTTCTCTAAGATTTTTGTTTATTTCTCACATCTTTGAGGTAGGTGTTTCCATCCATTTCCATTCTGGAACATTCAGTTGATGCTTGAGCTTCCCTTGGATGTCTTTAAAATTGTATTATATGGCATATGATTAGTTAGTAGATTTTTTTGTGTTATGGAAAATGGGTAATAACTGGTTTCCATATGGATTATTTAATTATGCCAATATTTTAATGAATACAAGGTGTTTGAAAAATGTCAACTGAACTTCTAAAGTGAAATTTTGTGGGGGTTTTTCATGGCTGTGTTTTGGAAGTATTTTTAGATTAATAATTTCATATTGTATATTGGAATTTAGTACTTTTATATTATTATTCTTGGTTTAGTCTTATTGTGTTGGATTAAAACATAGTGATATTTCATTAAAAAGGTGTTTTTGGTGCATTGATGGATACTTCAAGAGTGTCAATAAATGGCAGTTTATGTCTTAATCAATCATTTTTATGTATTATTGTATTTTTAAATGATATGTTTTATTTTTTAATAAATTTCAGTATTCTTAATTGTGGATTGATACCCATTTGGAACCTTGATAAAATTGGTTCTTCCTTGAACCATGGGGTTTCAAGGGATTCTTCTCCCTTTCCTATCTATTTTTAAAATGATTCGTTGATTTGTAAATGGTTTTATTGTTGTTCAAGATACTATAAAATGTGTTTCAATTGTTTTTGTAAAATTATGGACCAATTTTCGTTTAGATATGTGGTTTGGTGATGTATTTTGTTCAATTCTCATTTTTCAAATTAATATATACATGGTAACTATGTGGTCTAAAAGTCACATTTGGGGTTTTTCCGGATGTTTTATGTTTTCAATGTATTATGGGAATTGATTTGGGATTTTAAATTTAATGACGTGTTTGGAATTGTGTGTGTGAAATTGTTGTTTTATATCAAATTTGGAAATATTTTTTAATTGGATTTGTAAATGTATTTGGATTAGAAGTGCTAAATTCTCTCTTAGAAGATTATGTTATTTTTGAAAAGTTATTTTTGAAGTGATGTGATGTGATGGCCCAATTGTTACCTTGTGATGTTTTGGAAATTTGTCTAGGAAGTCGTGTGATGTATGGAATCAGTTGGAATGTTAGCATGTTTTGTAAAATGGATTGAAATATCAGTTATCCTGAAGGCTTAGTTAGTATTATATAATGATTGGGAATGTGGTTTTTGAAACTCAAATTAGGTTACAACCTGATTGGATGTTGTGAATGACTTATTGTGAGATAGACACCTTTATGGAGGATTACTTGATGATATGGTAATCATAGTGGTAGTGTATGCGTTTTAGATAGGAAATCATGGTTTTAGTTGGTTCACTTAATCCACATTTGTGTGGTCCATACAACTCAACCCGTAATATTATCAAGGAATATTTAGTTGCTATTTTGAGGGTCTATTGATAGTTTCTTTTCAAACCAAATTTTTTGGGTTCTACCCCTTATATTTACTGAGATGCTAGGTTGGATGATCGAGTGGGTTGATAAGATTATAGAGGCCAGTTGTTTATTGATTATAGAGATCCACAATATGATGATAGGTGATTCTGAACTACGTATGTAAAGGGATTTACTCTAGATATGATTCATAAGTTCCCATGATTTACTCTATGTATGTTCCCTTTATTAAACATCCATGTGGATATTATCCTTACTATTTTAAATAGGATTGTTTTTTACCTTTAATTTCTACATCACATCTTTTTGTCACTTGATATGGAATTGTATTTGGGTTGTGGTTTTGAACTGGCTTTTGGAGTGGGAAAATGCCTTTCAAAAAGGAATGTTGGATGTCTTGTTTTAAAAATGTAACTTGTATAATTCTATGTTTTATTGAAATAATTGAATAAATTACTCTTTTATTAATATATTTAAAATTATTTTTTGTTGACTCTTTTGGGAATGAAAATGCATGGACTCTATGTTGATTGGAAACAAAAATGTTTAATCTCACACCATACTTATGCCACTCGACATTGGTTGACATGAATTGTTTTTTCAGGTTTTGGTTTCTAGTTTTTGTGATTCCATTGGATAAGGTGGGTATTTTGGTTGGTAGTGACCAATAGGTCACATGGATATCTTGATAGAATGGTTTGACCTCAGTTTGTATTTAGATTCTGTTTTTTTTTCTTCAGTTATTGTATCGAGATTGGTTTGTAAATTGTTAATGTTTAGTTATTTTTTATTTTTCTATGTTCTCATGTTGGCTATTTGACCCTCATTTTTAGGTAAATAATTCCCATTGAATTTTTTTATTCTCGTAAATAGTTTCCATCCCATGGGGATTGGGAACACTCATCTGGCCTTATACGAATTAGGGTTAGGTGTTATATTGGATGGAAGGCTGGTGCATATCATGAAAAAATGGTATCAATGATAACCCTTATTATTTGGGGTGTGAGGTAGATCAAAAATTAATAATTATCAAAAATCATGAGATTTTTATGGGAAGGATGTCAAGAACCTTTTCTCATTCTAATCATTGATTTTCAAGGGTTAGTACATTAATTGAGTATTTTGTTTAGGTTTTTTTAGAATTGAGGATGAATAAAAATGGAAGCGAGTCAGTGTTATATCATCATCTCATGTGGATTAGTGACCCATGTGGAAATAGAGTGGATTGTTTAAGGTCCTTTTATTTGTTTAATATTTCATTGGGTATGGTTTACTATCCACGTCGTCAGGTTTTTCATGACCACTAGTTCTTCATTCGAAGAGTTTGGTGTATGTTTTCTGTTGATTTTTTCTCATTGGCCTGAGTGGGTTTCAAAATAAAAATTTTTCTTAAGAGTGGGAAATGTTTTTATTAAAATAAAAATAATTTTTTTGAATTGTTTTTTATTTGAATAAATGGGTTTTAAAAGAGAAAGTGGTTTAGAAATTTGCATGGTTTAGGAGAACATTGGAGAAACTGAATTGATAATTAGGTAAATTATCTTCTTTTGTGATAAAATGGTATGTGCGAACCTCAGTAAACATTTTGATTTTTCTAGTATCTGTGGATCGGTATTGACGGCTCATGTTGGAATCTGTTCATGGGTGATATAATCGGCAGAAGGATGAAATCATATACGACGGTTAATAAGAAGACATGGGTTTGTTGTTGAAATCAAAGGCTTGGTTTGGTTATTCTAAAATGGTTTTTAGAATGGAAAATTATTTTAAGAATATATTTTTCACCACATGTGGGGTTTGATTTGTGAAAAATGGCATTAATTATTTGAATAGTGGCCTTGGAATAAGGATGTTTTTGAAATTGAAGTGAAATGGTGGTTTTTAAATATTTGATTTTGGTTTTGTTTAGGTTTTTTTGGATTATAAGCTAGTTGTTTGGGCATGGGATGATATTTTTTTTGTGTTTTTGGTTGATGTTGACTTTGGTTCTACATTTCATTGTGTTTAGAGTATACCACCTAGAATGTTCCCTAATGTTTCAAATGGGCCTCATCATATTTCAGGTTCTTCAATGTTATTTCCTATCAGCTATGGTGATCATGGTTAGTTAGAGGTTGTAGAATAACATGATGAAGTTGAGAGTGCATAAATATCATTGGGAACTCATAAAGCATTTAGAGTGTTGGTTTTTTTGGGTTTGTTTGATGGACTGAGATTGGAACATTGGAGGGTGATTTTCCCATCATCACTTCATGTTGTGATGAAATGGGGGTGTTTTTATGACCATCTTCATCCAATGGTTTATCCCTGAGGTGGTGAAGGTGAAGCAAGTGTTTTGGATATAGAGTATTTAGAAAGGTTAGTTTTGAATGAGAGCCTATATTGATCATTTCAAGGATAATGATTCATTCTCATCAAAGACAGCTTCCGAGAATCAGCTGCAGATGCTTATTTTCTTTTAGGGTCTTCATCTAGAGATCATGGAGAGAGTCCTCTCATCTGGTGAAGTTCATTACAATATGTTGGTGTATGAGGTATTTTCTATTGAGTTTTTTTTAGAGTAGTTTATGTATGTTGATACCCATGAAATCTCCTGACCTGGTGAAGGGTGTGTTCTAGAGGAGCCAATTCTAGAGAAGACCCCTTCATCGGTATATAATTCTCAATTTTAAGATCATTCATTGGGGTTTTTTCAAAGAACTTGGATTGGGAATACAGATCCAACTTGTTATAATACACTAATGGCTTGCCATTAATATGGCTATTTGGTTCATTTGGATATGTTTTGTAAGAAGTGTTTCCTGAGGAAGAAGTCTTTATTGAAGGGTGCCACATCCTGAATATGGGGGAAAATATGCTCTATAACATCATAGCTCCATCCATACACCGAAAATTGAATCCATTTAAGTAGCCTGGAATCATCAGTAGTGTGGGGAACATTAGAGTGGGTATAGTTTGAGTTCCTCTTTTGTGGTTCTCTGGAATGTCAAAGGTTCCACCTTGTTATGAAATGTTTGGTGGACATGTTGCCTAGTAATTTTATTATATTTGTTTTTCAGATGTGAGATATTGATTAGTAGTTATCCTTTGTGTGTGATTATCCTCCTTATGTATGAGTTATTTATTCTAGTTGTGTTTATTTTGGTGATTCTAACATCTTATACAAATAATGATTTGTTGTTATCTTCACTATTTGATCTCGATATATTTCGTGAGTTTTAACTTTTTGTGTGGAATGTTTTTCGTTCATGTTGATACTTACCATTATGATTGGAACATGGTTAAGTTGTTGAGAATTCAATGTTTTCATGTCATGTCTTCTAGATTTCATAGAGATGTTTTGGTAACTTCATTTTGGGAGTTCCCACATTGTTCAAGTCCGAAGTCATGTGAAGGTGTTAGTTCGGTTCCAATGGTGGGGAGAATCCTCTTCCATTTTATTAGTTCTCTTCATTGAATTTTTCCTTAAATATGTTCAGGTTTGAATTTTGACGTAAATTTTCACCTCGAGGATTATTATTTCATTTGGATTTGTTGCATTTTTTTGAGTTTTGGTCCTCGTTAAGCTGGGGGGATTTCTAGGGGTAAAGAGTGTTTGTGTTGCGGAGAATTTTTGCACGTCAACCTTGGGGTTTCGTTTATATTATTATTATTTTTACTTTCGTTGTTTTGGTTGATGTACAGGTTGAGTTATCAATTTGAATTTTTGAGCATTGATGGGTTTGGGTGGGTTTTCAACTAATTCATGGTTAGCATGATAGGTATGAGGAGAATGTGTCATGGTGGGGGTTTATAACAACGACAATGTAACTATATTTTTTTAAATCATTCAAGGATATTTTTTTGTACTCTCCTTGTTTTTTGGGGTGTAATTTTAAATTTTTTGTGAATTTTTTCCGATCACATGGTTTCATTATGGGATTTCCAAACCATGATACTTATATATGAATTTATAGAAACTATTTCCAGCCGCATTGACGAGGTTTGTTCACAGTTTACAAAATCTTTTAGAAAAAGTATGCATCCCATTAAAACATAAATTTATTTTATTTTAGGAACACTGTTTAAGAAATTTCATCTCCCATTTGAACACCTCTTGGTTGTGAATTGACTAGATCTACCCCTTATTTGTCCTTCGTATTTAAATATTTTTCATAGATTTATCACCAATGGTTATTGATTATTCATTTTATCATCATAAAATATTTATCTTTCCTCTTCTTATATTATCACTTTTAGGGTTTCGTCATTTATCTAGGCTTGGATCCATCTTATCTAAACCCTATGATATGAGTTTTGGATGATGTTTTCTAATTTTGGTGATGCATGGGTGTGTGGATTATTCCTTTTTCATGGTTAATCCTTCTCCCAAACATTCATATTTTTCACACAATGATGATGTAGGTGTTTTCATACATTTCCTTTCATAAAATTCCCTTGATGCATTATCTTTACTTGAATTCCATACAAATGTTATAATATTTCTTGTTATGTGTTATTATAAATTAATATGTTGTTTTCATGATTGAAAATGGGTGAGAAGTGTTTTCTAAACGGTTTCTTGTATTATGCCAACATTTTAATGCATTCAAGGTGTTTGATAAAATTTTAATTGAAATCATAACGTGAAATTTGGTATTTTGGCTGCCAGCTTCCCTTGGTTACACATCAGTAATATGTTTAGATTGTGAATTTGATATCGTATGTGGAAATTTGTGACTTTTATGTTGTGATGCTTTTGAGTGTTGTGTTTTGTTGATTTAAATTCAAGTGATGTTTCATCTAAAATGGATCTTGGGTGGTTTCCTAAATAATTGAATCGTTTCATTGAATTTTGTTTTGGGTTTTGACAAATAGATTTTTATGTGGTTTTTTATTTGAAAATTATGTGTTAGATTATTTTAGAATTTTTTGGTTTCCTAATGGTTTCTTGTGACCCATTGGGAAACTTTATAAAATTGGTTCTTCTATGAACCACGGGTTTTCAAAGGATTCTCCTCCATTACATATTTCTTTTCAAAAATAGTTCATTTGTTTAAAATTAGGCAGCTGGTGCTTCATTGGCATTAAAATGATATTAATATGTTTTTCCAGAAGCTTGGACCATTTTTAATTTTGAGATGTTGTTTGTTTAAGAGTTGGTAAAAAGGCTCATTTGGTACTTTAAGACATACTTGTTAACTAAGTGGTGTAAATGGACAATTTTTTTTCTTTTTATTTCATTTTTTCACTTTATCTTAGTAATGGTTTTAGTTTTGAAATGTAATTTCACATTTGGTATTGTTCATGTGAAAGTGGGTATTTTATATTGAATATGGAAATTATGTGGAAATGAATTTGTAAATATATATTAATTATAAACGTTAAAGGATCAGTTTGAAACTTTAATTTTCCTTAAAAACAATTTGACGTGAAGTGATTTGAAGGCTTGACTGGTACCTTTTTATGTTTTAGAAATTGGTTTTGGAACTCATGTGACATAGGGGTCCATTGGGAATCATGGTATGTTTTGGAAAATTGATTGAAAGACTGTGTAGCCAAAACGCCCAGTTATTATTTTAAAACGTTGGGGAATGTGATTTTTGAAACTCAATTAATGTTATGGACCAATTTTCACTTGTTAAGGGATTATTGTGAGACAAGAACCACTATGGAGGATTCCTCAAGGATATGGGTATCACATATGTTGTGTATGTGTTTGGTCTATGAAAGCATGATGACAGTGGGATCAGTTGATCCAAACATGTAAGGACTTTCCCATGCCCCTTGTACTATAATCATGTCATTCCTTGGTATCATCTGGAGGGTCATGTGATAATTTCATGTTGACCCTTATTACAAGGGTTGTACACTATAAATTTTATTATAGGACAAGTGGAAAATGCCATCAGATTGGATTATTTAGAGAGACTGTTTGATTATTCATTATTGTACTACACCATATACCAATAGATGAGTTCAAACCTAGTACATCAAGTGATTTCCTATAGAGATGTTTAGGATGTTCCCATGATTTAATATATGTATGATATTTTTATTACTAATGCATGTGGATATTTTCCCATCTAGTTTGTCTCTATTTTTTTTGTTCCCTTTACTTTCTATATATCCCCTTTTTGTTCTCATAGTGTGGATTGTTATTTTTTATTTGGTATTAAACTAGGTTTTTGTGTGTGAAACCATTTTTTAAAAAGAATTTTGGGTGTGTTTCAAAAAGATAACACGTGGAATGATGTTTTATGATATTAAAAATGAGTAATATATTATTTTATTAATTTATTTCAAACTAGAATTTATGGACTATTTTATGGGAAGGAAATCAATAGACTATGTGGTGAATTCATACTAATCTGTTTAAGATCACACCCTACATGTGTAACACAACATTAGTTCCCCGAGATGCATTGTAGGTTTTGGTTTATGATTTATTTGTTTCCTTTATAGAAGTATGTTCTTGTGGTTGGTGGTGACCAATAGATTATGTGAAGATATTATTATCATTGTTTGGTTTCAGTTTGTATTCAGTTTCTATTTTTTTCTTCATTTTTTGTATTTTGATTAGTCTATATATTGTTTATGTTTAGATATTTTTGGTTTTTCTTGTGTGATCTATTGGGTTATATTACCCTCTTTGATGGTATAAATGATTCCCATTTAATTTTCATGCTTCTTGTCATACTTTTCTAGATATTAGGGATTACGAATACCCAATGAGGCTTCTCTTAAGATGTTTCATGTGTCATATTCAATAGAATCATAGTCTGGTTCATGAAAAAAATCTTATCATGGGGCCCTTTTTATTTTGGGTGTTAAATAGATCAGAGATAAGGACTGTTAGGACTCAATATTTAGGTATATGAAGGAAATCATACCGATCCTCGATTTTCCTAGGGTAGTCGGAGATTTGAGTCATATTTTTTGGTTCTTGTGGGATGGGTGAGGAATGAAAAAGGAAGTGAGCTGGTGTCATGTCATGATCACACATGGAATAGTGACCCAAGTGGAATCAGAGTACATGGTTCAAATTACTCTTATTTATTGATTCTTTTATGGTTCATGGTCCACTAACCATGTCATCAGTTTATTCATGACCACTAGTTCCTCGTTTTGGGAGTCTAGAGTAAGTTGTGGGTTGATTTTGTTCACAACGGTGTGCATGGGTTTCAAAAGGAAAAACGGTATTTGAAGTGACAAAATGTTTTTTAAATGAAAATGAATTTTTGATAATGGTTTCTGATTTTTAAAATGGGTTTTAAAAGGGAAATTCATTTGGAAATTTGAATAGTTTGGTAGAATATGGGGGGAATGTGAATTGACAAATTGGTAGAATATTGATATTGATGATAAAATTATATGTGATTCCATTGTTATACCTTTTCGGAATTCACATGTGTGTGGGTTTGTATGGAATGTTAATGTTGGCATGTTCTATGAGTGATATATATAGATGTGGGATGAACAAATATGAGATGGTTCATAGGATGCCATAGGTAACTATTTGAAATTTAATGTTTTGGATGGTTTTTCCCAAATGGGTTTAGAAAGGTAAAATGATTTCAAGAATTGGTATTGCTTCAAATGTGGGTTTCAGGTTTATAAAAAGTGGATTTCTGTATTTGGATTGTGGAATTTGAAAAAATGTTTTTCTAATTGATGTGAAAATGTGATTTTTGAAAAGAATATTTTCGTTTTGTTTCTGATTTTTGGATTATAAACATGTTTTTTTTCTTGAATGGGCTTTTGGTTTTTTTTATTATGATTCTCTTTATGTGTTTCATTTTGTTCAATGTATGCCACACAGAACGGTCCCTATAGATTATAGTGTATCTCATCATGTTTTAGATTCTTCCTGGTTATTTTCTGTCTTTTGTGGGGATCTCAGTCCATTAGAGGCTACAAAATTGCTTGAGGAAGTTGACAGTGTATTCACATCGTTGGGAACACCTTAATTAGTGAGGGTGAAAGATGTTCTGGTATTTTTTGAAAGTATGAGTTTGGATCAATAATAGGAGATTGTTCCTTCATCCCTTGAAGTTGGGATCGCTTGTGATGTCTATAAGAATACATTCATCCTATGGTTCATTATTTAGGAGTTGAAGGTGATGAAATTTGTGATGTTATTGTGTGCATAGCAAGGATATTTGTTAGTGAAGAACTATAGTGATTGTTACAAGGAACTTGTTTTTTTCATCAGATATAACCTCATAGAATCTGCTGAAAGCTCTTATTTTCATTTGGGGCTTCAAACATTGATCAAGGAGATAGTCCTCTCAACGAGTTATACTGGTTTTAAGAAGTATAGAGAGGACATATTTTTTTAATTTGGTTTTTAGGAGTATTTTGTAATGGTTGATGACAATGAAGGGTCCCCATATAGTGAAGGGTGTCTGCCATTGTATCATATTTATAAGAATCCACTTTCATTGTCTTCATCTTCTTAGTATTCAAATAATTTTCTTCTGTGTTTTCAGTGTGGGGGATTGGGAATTTGAAGCCATATTTTCTTTATCCTCTTAATATGTGTCATTTTTATGTCCATTTTGTTCATTTGTAGACGTATTTTAAATAATTGTTCCCATGGAAGATGTATTTATTTCAGTATTTCAACACCTAATTATACGGTAGAAGATTATTCAAGACATTAGTGATTCAGCCATAGCCCCTGAGTGATTCTTATCTGGATTTCTGGAATTCCCAGTGATACGGTGATCCCTTGAGAGGGAAAAATTTGGGTTTTTCAATTTTGGTTATCTTGATTGTTTTATGTTTCTCTTTATTTTGAAACGTTTGGATGATATATTCACTTTGAATTATAATGTTTGTGTCTTTTGGATGCGAGTCTTGGATTAGTTGTTCTCTTTTGTGTGTGTTTATACTAACTATGGATGGGTTATGTTTTCCATTATTGTTCATTTCGGAGATGATAGGATCTTTTGGAAATGATTAATTATGGTTCTGTTTACAGTTTAGTGTCTATATCTTCTGTGATTTTCGCATTTTATGTGGGATTTTCTTTCATTGAGAATTCACATGTAGTTTGTCTACTGTTGGAGTTGTTTATAATTCTTGGTTATCGTGTTATTATTGTGTAGATTTCATATAAAAGTTTCAGTAAGTTCTTGTTAGGTTTAATTTCTCATATTTTCATTGTATTATTTTTAAATATTATATAGAATATTTTTGAATCCATATTTTACAAAAACGTGATAATCTGAGGCCCGATGTTTCTGGAATAAATTATAAAATTATATTACAATAATAAATAGAACTCATGCATAATTTTCTTGAAAAAGTATAATAACATCTAAATGGTTTCATGGATAAAATATTTGAAGAAACCATTTCATTCAATGAAGTATATTTACCCTTGGCTCGGCATAACATTTTCTAGCATGGAACAACTATGAACAGTTTTCTTAATCGTTTGAAATTAAAAAAACTAAATTCATATTTTCTTTTATTTTTCTCATTCATCAATACAACAACATAAAAAAACTTTTTATTTTTAAATAAGTCGTTAGTTAGTGATCTAGGGTTAGGATCATGACCTTGTAATTAATTGGAGTCTCTAGAGAGGAAACCCAAAATATTTCTCTCATCAGGCGATGACAGAACTGTGTATCGAAGGTCAAAGAACACCTTTCATGATAGATCTAGGCAACAAAAATCTATGATCATCAGAAAGAAATCAAAAGTAAAAGTAAGATGTGTTTTTTTCCTTCCACGTACATAAATTCAATGATGAACTCAGAACAACCATCGAACATGTGGATCCGTAGTTCGGTCGTGCGTTGCAGGATGGGTTTTAATTCCATGATTTCCTAGGATTGATTTTTTTATTGATCATTTATATGAGAACAAATTGAGTCCATAATGATTAAGGGTTGTGGCTCATTCCTTTGTTTCATTAATTTTTTTTCCATTAGTATTTATATGCATGCTCTTTTTTCTTTGATGGGGTTTTGAATGATTGATCATTGTACCTTCATTTCATTTATAGATCTGCCATTCTGACGAATAAATATATTTGTGATGACAACAATGGAAAATGAATCGATGAAATTTGGGAGAAATTGTTCTTCCTATGAAATGTATCGTATTTTATTTAAATGAATTTCAGAGAATATTAAATACATAAAATAAATATATTCATTGTTAGGTTGATGAAGTGATGCTGGATATGAAGTTTGGAGTTGAACGGACCACCATACCGAGATCCGAATCACTGGAAGAGGCACACATATAAAGAATGTTACTTTTAGGGAAACCCCAATGATCACAGTATGTGAGATGGGGTTACCTGATGTGTGGTCGCCATTGAGTGGTGGATAGGGTCATGGGGAATAGTTAGATATCTCTCATCATGTAACCCAAATCACACAACATGTAAGTACTGTATAGATATTGGGTGTTTATTTAGTTAGATACACATGCACAAGGTGGAGTACATGGGTTTACAACACATTTTTATCCCCAACATATGAAAAGGAATGTACCAATTACATGGATAACCTTAATTATTTCTACACAGGAAGAGACACACAAGTTGACACCCTGAACTGACACATGGATAGAGTACAAGAGTGGACCCCAGATGTAAGGACATGGCATGAAACTCCTTATACAAATCACGTAGCCATCTTCCATACATCATGTTCAAATGACACTAGAAATTATACACAAAAATACCCAGGGTCAAGGGAAATAATGTGTTACCCTACTACACACTATGTAACACCTTCAACATGGTTTGAATCTCTTGTCCATTGTATCCTAGATGAGATTCATTAAGGTTTATGCCCTTGACCATTTCCCAAAAGGTTAGTGAGAATTGTTTCATACTCATAGGAGTGTGATCCGCTCAACTTGACTTCCTAGATAGAGTTTATATAATCCCCTTGTGTCTCATAGTAAGATCATCTATTCATTCTTTCTTCCTTAGGTAGAGTCCTTAGTATTGATGTGACCAAATTTACGGAGTGGCGAACCATTTCGTATCAGGTTAATACTGAATAATTTTTAGGTATCAACGCATAGTTCTTGCTATTATCCACAATGAGTATCATATCTCTCTTTAAATATATTAACATCTCACTCGCATGATGGTTATTAAGGAACAATACCTCTCAGATGGACATCGTTAGTGCTATCACACTTGGGAGTCTGTTCTCCTGAAAGAGTGCTTCGTGAAACCTTCGAGCTGAATCCCTTGTGTTGGTATGTGGTTGTCATGACATATCTCCATACTATGTTTCATTCATTGATCATATATATATATATATATTCAAATATTCATTGTAGAAATAAATTTGTGTATATAAGATTATACAATATTTTTTATTTTTATTTGTTGTTTGGGGGTGTCCTTCTAAGTGTTTTTTTACTCACTCCGGCACAGACATTTCTCGCATATGTCAAGCACTGGGAAGACAAGAGACCTTTTGAAGGAGTCTAGGTAAAAAAGGACCATCAGGTGATTTTTGAGATTAGGGAGGCCGAGGTGTGTTCCTACAGCTATAGACAACAGTCCTTGTACCTTTTCTTATAGGATGGACATGTGGTTACAGACTTCATTTGGAAGTATTGTATTTGGCCTAGCTTCACAAAACATTATATTCCTATTGCACTATGTTGGTTGGGATATAGTGGATTTGTGCAATGTTTACTTATTGGTTTTTACATTTCTTAATTTTAATTTATTGGAGATGGGTGTGTGTGTATATGTATATAGGTAATGCTATCCATGTTAGTGATATGCATACTCAGTTCTAGTCACCAGTCCCTGGCCTATTTGAGGCGGGGTTGGGGGGTTAGGGCATGGGACCCACTAGGATGGGTCTTGACAAAGTGTTATAAGATGTGGTAGATTCAAATTTAGGAAAAAGAGTCCATGAGATTACTTTATGGAAACATTATTACGTGTTTTGAGTTCGGCATTCAAGCCAGCGAATCTATTGTTGGTGCGGGTGGACGGTGTATCCATACACTAGGACTCCAATATCCTTATTTTTGAATACGCACATGAGAACACTGGTTTTAGGGAAAATAAGTATAAATTCATCATATATGAATTTTTTGTGGTTTTACGTCCTTATTGTGTCAGATCTACCAGTATACTCATTGATAATGTTAGATTTTGTTTTTTACAGGATTCCTCCACAATGTATATCCACAAGGATTTAGTAGCATGATCATGATGATGGCCCTATCAGTGTATAGTCTTCAATAAATGAACCAGTTTTCATGATATTTCCTCATGGTGGCGCACTAGCTATTCCACCACTTGTTGAGTAGAACATGGTACCCACAGTACCAGCAGACATGTAGTGCAGGGATAGCATGCTACATGTGTTTCAGAGACAGAGACCCCTTAGGTTCCAAGGTGAGCCTAACCCTCAGGTGACTGAGGATTTCCTTTAGGAGGTGATCACTGTTTTCCACCAAGTTATAAATCAAGTAGATCAGATAATGGTTCTGGAGGAGATTATTATACATTGATCAGTTATGAGATAATGGAGTTTATATATCCAGACTAATGATGAGGTGACTATTCCATGGACAAAGTTCGAGAATCTATTTAGAGAGAAGTTCCCACTAGTTATATTGAGTGTTGCACATATGAATACGGTTCTTCATCTCTTGTAGGGTTTCATGATAGTGGATGATTACTCATCTAGGTTCACCAACCAATCTTAGCACAAGATGGATATTTCTAGAGATACTTAATTTAGGGCTCAAACCACCGAGAATGTTAATCGTATAGACATCCAAGATAGATTTATATCTCAATGCATTCCTACTTATTTTGGGATGCTTGAGTGGGATTTGGTGACTGGAAGACTCTTAGCTGAGTAGATACTGCCAGTGATAGTCAGTAGCGGATGACTAAGAGATAAAACTCATTAGAAAGGAGTTGATGTTAGTCCTAGGGACCTATAAAAATAAGAGATTATATGACGAGGTCCCAAGATAAAGGATCTGTAGTTCAGGACGCACAGGGTGGGTCCTGTAATCCTAGGGATAGGATGTGCTATTTATGTGACAATAAGGGACATCTCGCTTGAGATTGTAAAATCCACATTCTATGGACAGGGGGACTGTGGATAGACAACTGATTTAGAGAAATTTAAATGATAAGGATGATCCACATAGAAACAGACGTGGATGAGGAGCAAGGCAAGTAGTAGGAGGTGGTTGATGTTTTGACTTGTTACCACCCCACCCCCAGGAGGTCCACACCAAGCATTGAGAGCTGGAGGATAGGGGAGGCGAACACTATATGTGGTCGAGCCATATAACCCAGAGGTTCTAGGAATGATCATTGGTACAATCTATTTATTTTCTATTTTAGTTGTTGTACTGATAGACGTAGGTTCTAGTCATTCCATTCATTCCACATAGCTGGTTCATGACCATAAAATTCCAGTAGAACTATTAACTCTAACTTTAATCTTAGAGACACATAATAGAGAAGTCTCAATAATCAAACGTCTATGTCGAAACTGTTACTTGACCCTTGGAGGTGACAGTTTTGGTTAAAAACACTTCTTGGAAACATCAATGTCTTACGACGTAATTATTTGTATTGATTGATTACCCAAATTCCATTCCCAGAATGACTATTTTATGTGATGGATGTGGTGTGTCCACAGTGATGGGATGAGGTTTTTCTTTGATGGTGAATAGGAATCCAAGGCATTATAGCACGAACATATGCATTGGAGGGTAAAACGGATTACTCATAAGTTGTCTAGCCTAAACCTCGATACAACATATGTTATGAGGTTCAAGTTTCTTGTGGTTGTGGAGGAGTAAACGATGTATTTCTTAAATATGTTCCAACATTTTCTCCCTATTGGGAAATTGATTTCTGCATTGACTGAAATCCTGGGATGAGACTTATATTTACCCATAATATCAAATGGGTCCTAAAGAGATTCACAAACTAAGGGTGCTATTGGAGTACATTTCAAGAAATGGTATTGGGAGGCCAAGTGTTTAACCTTGGGTGACCCTAGTTTTGTTTTTCAAAACAGAAGATGAGTTCTTGATGTTGTGTCTGGACTACTAGTGCTTGAACTAGGTTACAGTGAAGAAAAAGTATCCACTACCAATTACCGATCACCTCTTCAATCAATTTTGAGGGGGGAAATGGTTATCAATGGATTACATTTGATCATGTTATCACCAGTTGTGAGTATGAGAAGAGGATATACCGAAGAGGACATTCAAATTATGTTATGGTGACAATGAGTATTTATTAATTCTCTTTGGCATGAGGAACTACCCATTATTATTCATTGTTCTCATGAATCAAAAATTTCATCCTTGCATTGACATTTCAATGGAATTATTCATTTATTGTATCCATGTGTTACAAGTTCCTGATGAGGAGTATGTGAGACTATTATGGATGGTTATGGATGTACTCCAAGAGTTCCAAATATAGTGGAAACTCTTGATGTGACAGTTCATGATTCAGGTTGTCCCTGTATTGGGACACGTTAGCTTAGTGGGTGGAGTGGCAGCTGACATGGCCATGATTCAGGGAGTGTTGTCATGGGATCCACCTAACATAGTGATGGAGGTGAAGAGCTTCCCCAGGATAGGTGGCAATTATTGGAGATTTATAAATTTTTTATCTAGGATATCTGATCCTATGAAAAATTTAAATCAAAAGGGATATCCATTCATATTCAAAGAGAATTTATAGATGACTTTTTGGCAGTTGAGGCTGAGTTTGATGAGTGGTCCGATCATAAGATTTCCAAAGGTGGGTGTAAAGTATGTAGTTTTCTGCGATGCATTAGGAACTGAGCTTGGTTGTTTATTGAAGCATATACAAGTGGTGATTTACTATGGTTTTCTCTACTCGATACCACATTAGAGGAACTATGAAACCCATGATATTGAGTTTGTAGTTGAATTATTCATGTTGGAGATGTGGTGACACTAACTGATTGGTGAGTAGTGTATTGTCTACTTCGATCCGAAGTAACTCAAGTATATCATCTCTTTCAATGGTTAGAACAATAGACAAAGGATATTTCAAGAGTTACTCTAAGACTATAACTTTGATATTTTATTTACTCCTGGGAATGGGAATGTGGAGGATGATGCCCTTTGTAGAAGATCTAGTTTGTAGTTTCTAAATGTGGAATCCGAGGAGTTGGCCTTGTTATTATTATCCTTTATTGATAGAGATAGAGATTCTTACCGCCAGTCGATGGTTGTTACCCCTCCAATCATACGATGATTTAGGGAGGAATATCTTGGGGATACCGAATGAGAGACCCTATGTGCTAATATATCTACATGGAATTCTCTTTATGAACATTTAGAAGGAGGGGATCACATCGTTCATATCATAGGACACATAGGAGTACCAACAATGCTGAGGGAGGAGGTTTTGAAGGAGTTACAAACACCCCCTTTTCTAGAACGTCCATGTACGGAATATATGTACCATGCCCTATAACATCACTTTTGGTGGCCTATGATAAAGATGAGTGTTGTATATTTTTTTACTAATTTCTAACTTTTCAGAAAATGAATGATGAGCATGAGGTTCTATCAGGTTTAGATCATCCCCATGAGGTGCTAGAATGGAAGTGGGATGGGATATTAATGGATTTATTAATGATTTTACCATGTATGTAATGTGTAATAAATTTTATTTAGGTGATCATTGGCAGCACACCACATCGGACCACATCCTAACTATCTGACAGTAGAGTTTTTGTAGAATGCTTGGGATACCTCTACGTGTAGGACATAAATCGACTCCCTGGAGTTCCATCGATGATAGAATAAAATTTTGATTTTTGTTTTACCTCCTAATTGTAGAAGGGATTATAGAAGGAGTTTGGGAAGTAGTTACGCTTGAGAAAAGTGTTTGCCCATAGATGGATGAACGTATGGAGCAAACCATTCGGGTACTAAATGACATGATGTAAGATTTCATGTTGGACTTCATCCATAGTTGGGAGGATCACCTTCCACTGGTGGAGTTCACATACAACCACAACTACCAATCCACCATTGGTATAGTGACATTAGTGGCTGTGTATGTGCGACACTACGGGTCATTACTTTGTATGACTGACTCGAGAGACTTAGCACTTCCGGGCCTGGATATGGTATGAGCTATTACAGAGAAGGTGCATATCATCTAGGAGAATATGAAAAATGCATAGAACCATCAGAACTCTTATGCTGACAGGAAGTCAATACATTTGGAGTTTGAGGAAGGAGGTAATGTGTTCCTATAGGATTCACCTCAATGTGGATGATAGAGATTTCACAGGTTCGACAAGTTATATTTGAGATTTATGGCCCCTTTTTAGTTACCATTTAGATTGTTTGAGGTGGAATACCAATTATTTATACCCTCGTAGTTAGACTCGGTAAATGATGTCTCTCATGTGTCGCATCTAAGGATGTACATGCATGACCCATTGAACATCATTAACTGAGACGAGCTGGACATCAAGGACGTAGAGACGTTAAATTTATACCCAGTGGGGATCAGGGAATAGAATGAGAGAATCCTTCATGGGAAATAAACCTCTTATGTGTGTTTCCATTGGAAGTATAAGAATCATTAAGAGAGAACATGGTAGTAGGAGACTCAAATTCATGCACAATACCCACATCTTTTATAGCTGTCTATGTTAGGATTTTCGAGGACATAAATACATAGGTGGGGAGAATGTAATGTCCTTGATTTTATGTGTATTATTTTTTTAAATTATATATATTATATTCAAGACCAAATTCTGATATTAGGTGCGATTCCGAGGCTCGGTGTGCCCAGAATAAATATTTGAGATATATTAAAATATTATATAATACACAAGTGTAGTTTTCCAGAAAAATGGAATAACATCTAAATGGGTACCGATATTTGAAATAAATGGGAACCATAGAGTTTAGAGTAGAAAATTAAACCTAGGTGTTACCAAACATTGTCCATTAGGGGTGAACTTTGAAGATTTGTTTTGGTCATTTTTATTGAATAAGATAAATTGAAAACATAATTTTTTTATTTTTAATCGAAGAAACGACCCTTTTTATTTTTAAATAAATTGATATGCAGGGATATATGGTTAGTATCATAACCCTATAATTTATTAGAGTCTATATAGAGGAACCCATGATGATTTATCTCATTTGGAGATGATGGAACTATAGATTGAAGATTGAAAAATGTCGTTCTTGACAGATCTTGCTAGTTGTAATCGATCATCCCGAGTGAGAAATACAAAGTCTAGGATGGATGTGTTAATTTGTATTTCCTTGTCATCTCATAGATTCAACAATAATTACAGTCCAACTAACAAAAATGTGGATCCAGGATTCGGTCATGTTTTTTCGAATGTGTTTATAATGACCCATACTTTACATACATTGTTATTACATCAAAATTGAAGCACACTTATTACAACATATAACAAAACCATGAAAGGACCGTATAGGTATAGTGTCATTAGTAACTGGGAAACATAAACAACTGGTTCCTAAAACATCTACATTGTCTCTATTTTATTTCATCATATCTAGAATCCCTTTTGTCCTATCCTGATGAATAACAGTCTTCCTGACCTGGGGAAAGAAAAAATACAAAAAGGGTGAGCTCAAATTCTCTATAATGGTAAACAAAAGAAATATCAATCACATCACATTCATAAGAACAGAACAATTTGGAAATTTTAACCTCCAAAATAAATCCTAATTTCATAACATGGGAAAAATCATAGTACTAAAATGTAATCCCAATAATAATAACTTAAAACATGAAACATTGTGGCATACACACAGAATCATAGAGAATTACTTCCTAGTAGTCAAGACTCATTTCCAAGACTATCTTAGCGGGCAAAGTCTATTTCTGAACCGATTTCACTCCTCATTTTAGTCCTGTTTCACTGAACCAGATTAACCTGCCATTCCAGCCATGTCTATCTTAGGAGATATAAATATATACCCAATGAATTGGAGGGAGATATAGGTCCCACATATATAATAATGAAACCATTATTATTTTTTCCACAATATCATAAATCATACATCGTAGCAAAACCCATGTAATAAAAATGGGATTCTTAATAATCATGCCATCATAACAAAATCCATATAAGATAAAAGGACATCATAAAAATAATTCCATCATAACATAATCAAAATAATGTAAAAATATGGATAGAAATAGAACCCTATATTATCATTGATGGAAAATAATTTTGATAGAACACTTGAACTCTATTCTTGTGGAAAATAACCTTTCTACTTCAAAAATATTTTCCTTTATTAACATGTCATATAATTTTAAACTAAAATAAGTTGATTAAAAATAAACCTAATATTTTTTTAAGTATGCTTCATGGAAATAATGTTCTAAAAATCCATTCATGTTGTATAAGTTGAAAAAAAACAGTCTTCTCGTACTTTGGCCAAAAAAGTCAAAAAGTACATCATAAGAAAAACGAAAAAATATTCCTTTCATATATTTTACTAAAAACTCACCGAAGGGTAAAATTGGATTTAAAAAATTTTAGGAGGATATAAATAATATTACATATTGAGGAAACATGGATATAGATGATAAATATTCCCCAGTAAATTCTGAAGTATAAACAATCTGGGATAAAAATTGAGATTGTGAGATTTTCCCTTACCGTATGTCTGATTTGCTTCATGAGTGTCCGAACCTCCTGTAAAATGATTTAAATAATTTCATTGACTAATTCTAGAATTATACGCATTGTTATGATATCATATATGGTCATATTATTAGCTTCTTATTAGTAATATTTCATTTCTACTTGTTATTTGGGTGTTTATTACTTTTTGATCTTATGTGTGTTTTTTCAAATACATTCTTAATATTATTGTTTAGGTTATAGATAACTCATTTACAAAATGGTATTAGTGTAATATATATCATATTTATTCATTCAATCCATTTATATAATCATTATGAAATGAAGATCATGTAGAACGACTCACATCACATCGTGGAGATGATATTCCGTATGTACCCACGAGAGATGATATCATTCACATGATAGTTGAATTTTATTGGAGTGTATGTATACTATTTCAGAATCAATATAAATTTACAATAATCATATATAGTTATTATTTACACCATTATACCCATCCAAGTAAGGTGGTGGTGGAAAATAGATTACACTATGGTGTGGAGACGATATTCCTTACGTACGCACGCACGGTGATTTCGTTTTCCGTAGGATGGATATATGGTGATATAGGGTTGTTTAATAATTATAATAACATATAAGTATATTAGTGATACTGATTTTATTACTTCATAATGAAACAACTAAATAATAAGAAGTATAATTAGAAATAATGTTGAAAGAATCGGTAACGGACATTACCTCTTCTTTGAAGCGCCTCTTCTTAACCTCCTCATAGGGCATTAAAAATTGTCTTTTAAGAAATCCAGGAACTCTAGGATGTTTCTAGGGAAGTGGAGAAGAGATGTTTTCTGGTTTTGGTAGATCATGAGGGCTCAATGTGGTGTTAGTAAGAGACGGAGGGGGTTCCCTTTTATATGGTAAGAGAGGGGCACCTTAGGAAAACTTAAAATATTAATTTTTTATAAAGTCATATTCATTTTTTAATAGCTCCAAATTGATTTATTTCGAAGATAAGGTGGGAATGGGTAGAAATACTCCTATCAAATAGAATTTAGACATGATTAGGTTTCTATTTAATCATTATCATTTAGATTTAACTTTAAGTTAAATAATTTTACTTTAACTGTGTCTTCTTGTTTTCTTACACTATTAGGTTAATAAACATACTATTAAAAGACTAACGAACCCCAAGTTGTTTATTAGTAATATATATAACCTTATATAAGTCATTTGGCCGATCCTTAGATTTTTAGGAATAAAATAACAATTAATAATATAATATTTGTTTTAAAAACTATTTTATGAAAATTTTGACACTATTTGGTAATTGACTTTTGTTAAAATCATAACAGAATGATTAGTTCTAAAAAAGTTAATTAAATCAATACTAACATGAAATATTAACCTATATAATAAGTGGAATTCATAAAAAATCTCAAATTACATTTATTTGAGTATTTATAATCATCAATTATATTAATATTTCATTAATATGATAATTACTACATCATCATTGTGTCATAAATAAATTAAATTTTTTTATGTCTAAAAATTATAAATAAAAAACCATTATGTAGAAAATATTTTTAAATTTCTATTGAATATTAATAGCCAAATTTATCTTATGTATAACCCTAAATTAATAATCTTTTAGTTATTAACCTTTGATTTTAACTATTTTATCTATTCTTTAAATAAAATAATATTAAATGTCCTAATCTAATCCAAGTGGGCCTAAATGGTCATATTTTATTCCTATGGTTGTTTCTGGTCGAATTAAACTTATCCAATATAATTAGGACATGTTCTAGGGTAATAATAATATCATTTTTACCCTTAATTACCATATTTACTTTTAACCATGGTTAAAAAAGTTAATAGTTACTATTCACAAAAATTTATTTTTATCTCATTGAACCACATTTTAGTCCTTTATATTAACCATGTCTCTCGTATTTTCAAAATTCCACCCACAGAAGCGGTAAAATTAAGTTTAATGTGAATTTCCAAATTCTCCAACGAGGTGGGTAAAAGATAGTGAAAAGTTCAATAAAATTTTTACATATCTAAAATTATTATAAAATGACTCCAATGAATTACATTGAACTTATATAGGTATTATGTATCAATTTTGACCTAAAATAAATTTAAATAAAATAAATAATTAAAAAGTATGTTTTTAAATAGTAACCTAGTGTTTTCACTATTCATCAAAAACTGAATGTTTTCAGAAAAAATTACCAAAATTTCACCCTAGGCTAATTTCGATATTCCGAATCCAATAATGAAGTCCATTTTTAAAGATAAAATTTACGAAATTTCAAAAATTGGGTATTACAATTCATAACGGCTAGTATTCATAATATTTTAATAGCATATCGTTGTTTAGTGAAACTCGGTATTGCGTACGACGCAAGCTACCGAGGAAGGTTGTGATTGCGTGTAATGTAAGCCAAGATAGTGTTCTGTGTAGTGAAATATTCTATTGATGATGTATATAACATAAAAACAAAACATTTCTCATAAAAATGTCAGGTGTTATATTCTACCCCCTTAAAATGAATTTCACACTCGAAATTCGTCACTTTTTAAGAAAAAGATGAGGATAACTCTCCCTCAACATATAATCAAGATCCCATGTAGCTTCTTCTAATTGGTGGTTCCTCCATAAAAAATTCACCAAGAGAGTGGTCTTGTTTCGTAGAACTTTTTTTCTATGATCCAGAATCTCTATCAGCTATTCTTCATAAGAAAGATCTTGTTGTTGTGGTACAACTTCTAAGCAGAGTACATGTGAAGGATTGGGTATGTACGTTCTCAGGAGAGATACATGAAACACATCATGAACTTGAGAGAGATTCATTGGATGCATTAATCGGTAAGTTGCCTTCCCAACATGATCCAATATTTCAAAAGGACTGATATACCTAGGGCTCAGATTTCCTTACTTTTCAAATCTCATTACTCTCTTCCAAGGAGATATTCATAAGAACAGTTTATCACCCACTTGAAACTCTAGGTCTTTTCTTCGATTATCGACATAACTTTTTTTTCGACTCTAAGCTGGTCTAATGTGTTGTTGAATAGATCTGACCTTTTCTTCCGTCCCATCAACATGATCAGGTCCTAATTGCTTTCTTTCCCCAGCTTCATCCCAGTAAGTTAGAGTTCGGTATTTCATTCCATAGGGAGCTTCATAAGGTGTAATCTGAATACTAGAGTGAAATCTATTATTATATGAAAATCCAACCAAAGGTAGATGTTGATCCCAAACACCTTTGAAATCCATTGAGCAAGCTCTTAACATATCTTCTTGAGTTTGAATTGTTCTCTCAGACTGACTGTCTGTCTGAGGATGATAAGTAGTGCTGAAACTCATCTTTGTATCTAGAGTATGATGAAGACTTAGCCAGAACGTTGAGGTAAACCTCGGATCCCAATCAGATATAATGGAATGTGGTACTCCATGCAATCCTACCACTTCCTTTACATATATCCTGGCAAGCTGATCCAGAGAGAAATATTATCTAATAGCAATGAAGTGTGCTGACTTTGTAAGATGATCAAATATGACCCAGATAACATTATTGCCTTTGGTTGTTTTAGGAAGTCCAGTGACAAAGTACATAGTGATGTTTTTCCATTTCCATTCGGGTATGGGTAATGGTTGTAACATCCCCTTAGACTTCTGTCTCTCAGCTTTAACATGCTGACAAACCATGTATCGAGAGACATATTCAGCAACATCTCTTTTCATGTCGTCCCAACAGATGTACTCTTTCAGGTCCCTATACATCTTCGTGCATCTAGGATGAATAGAGAATGAAAAACTATGAGCCTCATCCAGCATCTCCTTCATTAATTCTGGGATGGGAGGAACAGAAACCCGATTCCTGAACATTATTATCCCATCACAATCAAGGTTGAATTCAAGAACATTTCTCACCATCTTTTGTAACTTGACATCTTCATTCTGTGCCTCTTTAATCTTCACATGTATATATGGTTGAACAATCATTTGATAAAGATAAGA
Source organism: Viscum album (assembly GCA_963277665.1). Lineage (NCBI taxonomy): Eukaryota > Viridiplantae > Streptophyta > Magnoliopsida > Santalales > Viscaceae > Viscum > Viscum album. The sequence continues at coordinate 2,094,158,683 of OY728126.1, read as the reverse complement.
TTTTTCCCCTTCCATTATAATTCCATGATTCATCCTTTGTAAATCCATAAATATTTGATCTTTTGTGATCCTCATCCTGGATAAGCTAGCATTGTCTTGTCGACTTAATTCATCTGCCACCTTTTTTTCATTCCCAAGGTGATAATGAATTGAGCAGTCATAATCCATAATCAGCTCAAAGCATCTTCATTGGAACATATTCAGCTCCTTTTGTGTGAAAATTTACTTTAATCTTTTATGATTAGTATAAATATCACACCATTCAACATAAAGATAATTCCTCCACATTTTTAATGCAAAGGTTACCGTAGCTAACTCCAAATCATGAGTTGGGTAATTTTTCTCCTGGATTTTCAACTATCATGAGGTATAAGCTATCACCATACCATTTTTCATGATAACACACCCTAATCACTTCTTGGATGAATCACTATAGATCACAAACCATTCTCCACTCCATGGAAGTGTGAGCATAGGTCCACTGGATAACCTTCTTTTTATCTCCTTGAAATTCTCTTCACACTCCTCCGTCCAAATGAACATAACACCTTTTCGAGTCAACCTGATGAGTGGATAAAATAATCGTGAAATAACATTCAAAAAACGTTGATAATATCCCTCCAAAACAAGAAAAATTCATTTCTCAGTTACATTTGTTGGTCTCTACTATATTTTTATAACCTCTATTTTTTCTAGATCCACAGATATCCCCTCTTTTGAGATTATGTGACCCAAAAAATGTAACTTTTTGAAGCCAAAGTTCACACTTGGTAAATTTGTCATAAAGATTCTCCTTTATCAGGGTCTTCAATATAATTCCTAAGTGATCTTCATGTTCTTCCATTCTCTTTGAATAGACAATAATATAATCAATAAAGACTACGAAAAACTGATCAAGATAGTCTCTAAAGACTCTATTCATCAGATCAATGAAGATAGCAGGGGCATTAGTAAGACCAAATGGCATCACTATAAATTCATAGTGTTCATACCTTGTACGGAAAGCCATATTTGGAATATCCTCCCTTTTGACCCTTAATTGATGATACCCTGAATGAAGATCAATCTTGGAAAAGTATTGAGCTCTGCATAGTTGGTCAAATAAGTTATCAATGCATGGGAGAGGATATTTGTTCTTGATAGTGATATTGTTAAGTTCTCGATAATCAATGCAGAGTCTCATTGATCCATATTTATTATTAACAAACAGAAAAGGTGCTCCCCAAGGTGATGCAGTAGGGAATATGAATCCCTTATCAAGATTCTATTGGAGTTTCTTCTCCAATTCCTGCAACTCAATTGGGGCCATTTTATAATGTGTCTTGGAGATAGGCAAATTACCCGGTACGAGTTCAATTGAAAAATCAACTTCACGATTTAGTGGATGTCCCAGAAATTCCTATGGAAAGACATCATGAAACTCCTGTACAATGGGTGTATTCTTAATCATGAGTTTCTCTCCAACCATATGAGACAAATAACCTTCATTTAGTGGAATCAAGACCCATCAGATGGATGAAATGTCCACTGGAAAGTTATGTTCATCCTTGCATCGATAGACGATCATAGATTGATTTGGAATATGAAATGTGACTTCCCTTCATTGGAAATTGATATGAGCTCCATATAAAGAAATCCAATCCATGCCAAGAATCACATAAAATTGCACTATAGGAAGGATCACAAGATTTGCAAGAAACACTTTCACACAAAATTCAATCTGAAAAGAATTATAAACTTTTGATGTGACTGTTGTGCCATTAGGGGTTGTCACAGCTTACTCAACATCTAATTGTTGAGGTAATATGGCTATACCCTTAGAAAATTATTCAGCAAAAAAATAGTGGGTGGATCCAGAATGAAATAAAACAATTGCTACTTTAGAGTGGATTGTATGTGTACCTTTCACCACTTCGTTCTCATATTCCACATCGCTGATAGAAATTGCATATGAATTTATTTTTTCTTTAGCCTTATGATTTTGTTGACGTCGATCATAATCAAAAACCCTTGGATTAGGTCATTGATTAGCAAAATCACCCATTTCCTTGAACTTGTAACATTGAAGTGTAGGAGGTGCACTCTATGTAGCCTTTACATTGTTCACATCACTAGACATCTTCTTCCCATCATTGCGACATTCAAATGCCCGATTACCTTCTTTTCCACATTTGAAACATTTACTTGTCCCTTTAAGACAACTCCCTCTATGTTTCTTTTCGTGCATTGAGCATAAGGGAAAACTCATCTTCTTTTCAGTGTGCTCTTTAGATTTCCCTTTGAATTCCATTTTCCTCTTCTTATCAAACCCATATGATTGATGGGTTACTCCAATCTCCATCTCAACCTTGAGGGCACATCAAACGATTTCCTCGTACCTATTGAAGTCCCTTATGGCTAACTCCCTTTGAAAACTTGGTTTTAAGCCACTAAAGAATCGATCGATCTTACTCTCAGGTTGGATAATAATACCAGAAGCGTACCTTGCAAGTCTTGTAAAATTTTCTTCGTAGGTACCAACAGATTCATCATCCTGTTAATTCAGTTCAAGAAACTCCTTCTCTATCTTTGTTCGATGAATACGTGGGAAGTACTTGTTGAAAAATAAGTTCTTGAACTCGTCCCATTCCATGGACTCAATCTCATCTCATGGCCTCGTATTCTTGATAAGATTCCACCGTTGATCAGCTTCACCTTCCAAACAATATACTGTTATGATGACTTTATCATGTTCAGAACATTGATGAACTGAAAATATCTTTTCAGTAGTATTGATCCATTTTTCAGCAACTAATGGATTAGTAGTCTCGATGAATGAGGGTGGACGCTGCCTCATGAAGGATTCAACAGAATATTGCTCCTTCGTTTGCTCATTTGGAAGTCCTACATGATTCATAGCTTGAGAAAGTTGTCTGAACATGGCTATAAGATTTTTTATTCCAGCTCCCATAACGTTTGGTTTCTCAGGGGGGAAAATCATTGCATTTCATGTCGCATTCATAATTAACATGGATCCTTTGCATTCCAGCCATTGACTAAAACCAAGAAGAATAGTGTGAAAAAACTAATTATAATAGGAAAACCACATAATCAAGAATAAAATTTTACACATAAGGTCTTATCATAGGTTGTTCATGGGAATTTCTAAAACACTAATATTGTGTTGTGTGATTAGACATATCCTTAGGGTTTATTGCAAGGCTTTCGCATCCTAGTTTTCAAAGTTTGACTATACCCTTCATATGATACCAACTATTACAAGACATAATTTAAATAAATTGTTATTGGTTCAAAATTTAAGCACACTTATTACAACATATAACAAAACAATGAAAGGAACGTATATGTATATTGTCTTTAGAAACATGGAAACATAAACAACTAGTTTATAATGCATCTACATTGTCTCTCATTTATTTCATCATATCTAGAGTACCTATTTGAATATCATACTTAATAACATTCTTCCTGACCTAGGGAAAGAAAACATACAAAAAGGGTGAGCTTAAATTCTTAGTAAGGGTAAACAAAAGAAATATCAATCACATCACATTCATAAGAACACAATAAATGGAAATCTTAACCTGCAAAAGAAATCATAATTTCATAACATGGGATAAATCATAGTAGTGAAATGTAATCACAATAATCATAACATTAAACATGAAACATTGTGGAATACACACATAATCATAGAGAATCATTTCTTAGTAGTCAAGACTCATTTCCAAGACTATCTTAGTGGAAAAAGTCCATTTATAAACTGAGATAACTCTTCATTTCAGTCATGTTTCACTGAACCCAATTAATCTTCCGTTCCAGCCATGTCTATCTCCTGAGATATAAATTTGTACCCAATGAATTGGAGGGATATATAGGTCCTATCTATCTCATAATGAAACTATTCTTATGTGTTCCACAAAATCATTTATCATACATCATAGCATAACCCATGTAATAAAAATGGGATTCTTAATCATCATGCCATCATAACCCAATCCATATAAGATAAAAGGACATCATAAAAATAATTACATCATAACATAATCAAAACAATGTAAAAATAGGGATATAAACAGAACCCTATATTATCATAGATGGAAAATAATTTTGATAAAACACATGAACTCCATTCCTGAGGAAAATATCCTTTCTAATTCAAAAACATTTTTCATTCTTAACATGTCATATAATTTTAAACTAAAAGAAGTTTATTAAAAATAATCCAGAATAATTTTGAAGGATGCTTCATGGAAATAATTTTCTAAAAATCTATTCATGCCGTATAAGTTGAAAAAATCATTCTTCTCGTACTTTGGCCAGAAAAGTCAAAAAGTACCTCGTACGAAAAATGACAAAAGATTCCATTCATATCTTTTACTAAAAACTCACCGAAGGGTAAAATTGTATTTAAAAAATTGTAGGAGGATATAAATAATATTACATATTGAGGAAACATGGATGCAGAGGATAAATATTCCCCAGTAAATTCTAAATTATAAACAATCTTGGATAAAAATTGAGATTGCGATATTTTCCCTTACCTTAGGTTCGATTTTCTTCATATGTGTCCAAAACTACTGTATAATGATTTAAATAATGTCATTGACTTACTCATAATCATACTAATTATTATGATATCATATATTGTCATATTCTTAGCTTCTTATTAGTAATATTTCATCGATACTTGTTATTCGGGTGGTTATTACTTTTTGTTCTTATGCGTGTTTTGTCGAATAAATTCTTATTCTACTTTTTTTTGTTATAGATTCCTCATTTATAGAATGGTATTAGTGTAATATATATCATATTTATTCATTCAATCCCTTTATATAATCATTATGAAATTAAGATCATATAGAACGAGTCGCATCACATCGTGGAGACGGTATTCCGTACGTATGCACGAGTGATGATATCATTCCCATGATCGTTGAATTGTATTGGAGTGTATGTATAATATTTCAGAATAAATATCACTTTACAATAATCATATATAGTTATTATTTACACCATTATACCCATCCAAGTAAGGTGGTGGTGGAAAATAGATTACACCACGGCATGGAGATGGAATTCCGTACGTACGAACGAGCGGTGATTTCGTTTTCCGTATGATGGATAGATGGTGATATAGAGTTGTTTTATACTTATAATAACATATCAGTATATGAGTGATACTGATGTTATTACTTAATAATGAAACAACTAAAGAAGAATAAGTAGAAGAATAAATAAAGTTGAAAGAATCAATAATAGGCATTACCTCTTCTTTGTAGCGCCTCTTCTTAACCTCCTCTTAGGGCACTAAAAATGGACTTTGAAGAAAACCAGGACCTCTAGGATGTTTCTAGGGAAGTGGAGAAGAGAAATTTTCAGGGTTTTGGCAGTTCTTGAATTCTCAATGTGGTGTGAGGAAGAGAGAGAGGAGGTTCCCTTTTATAAGGGAGGAGAGGGGCACCTTAGGAAAACATAAAATATTATTTCATTATAAAGTCATATTCGGTTTTTAATAGCTCCAAATTGATTAATTTCTAAGATAAGGTGGGGATGGGTCGAAATAATCTCATTCAATAGAATATATACATGTTTAGGTTTCTATTTTAACATTATCATTTAGATTTAAATTTAAGCTAAATAATCATACTTTTACCGTGTCTTCTTGTTTTCTTACACTATAAGGTTAATAAACGTACTATAACAAGAAAAACGAATACCAAGTTGTTTATTATTAATATATATAACCTTATCTATGTCATTTTTTTGAACCTTATATTTTTAGCAATAATATATCAATTAATAATATAACATTTGTTTATAGACTATTTTATGAAAATTTTGACACTATTTGGTAATTGATTTTTGTGAAAATCATAATAGAATGATTAGTTAGAAAAAAGTTAAATAAATCAATACTAACATGTCATATTAACCTAGAAAATAATTTTAATTCATAAAAAGTTTCAAATTACATATATTTGAGTATTTATAATCATCAATTATGTTAATATTTCACTAATAATATAATTACTGCATCATCACTGTGTCAAAAATAAATTAAATTATTTAATGTCTAAAAATTATAAATAAAATACCTTTATATAGGAAATCTTATTAGATTTATGATTAATATTTATAGACTAATTTATCATTTGTATAACAATAAATTAAAATAAATTTATTTATTAAACTTTGATTTTAACTATTTTAAATATTCTTTAAATAAAAAAATATTAAATGTCCTAATCTAATCCAAGTCGGCCTAAATGGTCATAATTTATTCCTATGGTTGTTTTTGGTCGAATTAAACTTATAAAAAAGAATTAGAACATGTGTTAGGGTAATAATAAAATCATTTTTACCCTTAATTTCACTATTTACTTTTAACTATGGTTAAAAAATGTTAAAAGATACTATTCACCAAAAGTTATTTTCATCTCATTGAACCACATTTTAGTCCTTGATATAAACCATATCTCTCAGATTTTCTAAATTCCACTCACAGAAGTGGTGGAATGAAGTTTAATGTGAATTTCTAAATTCTCCTAGGAGGTGGGTAAAAGACAATGAAAAGTTCAATAAAATTTTTATATATCTAAAATTATTATAAAACGACTCTAATGAATAAAAATAAACTTATATAGGTATTATGTATCAATTTTGACGTAAAATAAATTTAAATAAAATAAATAATTAAAAAGTCAGTTTTTAAATAGTAACCCAGTGTTTTCACTATTCATTAAAAATTGAAAGTTTTCGAAACAAATACTGAAATTTAACCCTAGGAAAATTTCGATATTCCGAATCCAAAAATGAAGTCCATTTTGAAAGATAAAATTTAAAAATTTTCAATAATTGGGTATTACTATTCATAATGGTTAGTTTTAATAATATTTTTATAGGATATCGTTGTTCAGTGAAACTCAGTATTGCATACGATGCAAGCTATCGAGGAAGTTCGGGATTGCATGTAAAGAAAGCGAAGCTAGTGTTGTGTGTAGTGAAAGATATCTTTGATGATGTATATAACATAAAAACAAAACATTTTTCATAAAAATCATGGGTGTTACATTCTACCCCGCTTAAAATGTATTTTTCACTCGAAATTCGTCACTTTGTAACAAACAGATGAGGATACATCTCCGTCATCATATCCTCAAGCTCCCATGTAGCTTCTTCTAATTGGTGGTTCCTCCATAAAACGTTCACCAAGCATGTGGTTTTGTTCTGTAGAACCTTTTCACTACGATCCAGAATCTCTATTGACTGTTCTTCATAAGAATGATCTTGCTCCAGCGGTACAACTTTTGAGATTAATACGTGTGAAGGATCGAGTATGTTCTTTCTCAGGAGAGATACATGAAAAACATCATGAACTTGAGAAATATTCAGTGGAAGTGCCAATCGGTAAGCTACCTTCCAAACATGACCTAGTATTTCGAAAGGACTGATATACCTAGGGCTCAGCATTTCCTACTTTCCAAATCTCATTACTCTCTTCCAAGGAGATATTTTTAAGAACAATTTATCACCCACTTCAAACTCTAGGTCTTTTCATGGAATATCAGCATAACTTTTTTGTCGACTCTGAGCTGCTCTAAAGTGTTGTTGATTAGATTTGACCTTTTCTGCCATCTCATCAAAAATATCAGGTCCTAATAGCTTTCTTTCCCCAACTTCATCCCAGCATGTTGGAGTTCATCATTTCTTTCTGTAGAGAGCTTCATAAGGAGCCATCTGAATACTGGAGTGAAAGCTATTATTATAAGAAAACTCAACCAATGGTAGATGTTGATCCCAACCACCGTTGAAATCCATAGAGCAAGCTCTTAACATATCTTCTAGAGTTTTAATTTTTCTCTCAGACAGACCGTCTGTCTGAGGATGATAGGTTGTGTTGAAACTCAACTCTGTATCTAGAGTATACTGAATACATCGCTAGAACTTGGAGGTAAATCTCAGATCCCAATCAGATATAATGGAATTTGGTACTCCAAGAAATCTTAGAACTTCCTTTACATATATCCTGGAAAGTTGATCCAGTCAGAGAAATATTCTCTAATATCAATGAAGTGTGCTGACTTTGTAAGACAATCATCTATGTCCCAGATATCATTATTTCCTTTGGATTCTTTAGGAAGTCCAGTGACAAAGTCCATAGTGATGTTTTCCCTTTCCCATTCGGGTATGCGTAATGGTTGTAACATCCCCTTAGACTTATGTCACTCAGCATTAACTTGCTGAAAAACCAAGCATCGAGAGACATATTCAGCAACATCTCTTTTCATCTCTTCCCAACAGAAGTACTCTTTCAGGTCCCAATACATCTTCATTATTCTAGGATGAATAGATAATGAAGAACTATGAGACTCATCTATTAGCTACTTCTATTATTATGGGATGGGAGGAACACAAACTTGATTCCTGAACATTATTATCCCATCACAATCAAGGTTGAATTCAGGAACATTTCTCACCTTCTTTTGTAACTCTCCATCTTCTTTCTGTGCCTCTTTAATCTTCACATGTATAGATGGTTGAAAATTCATTTCAGAAAAATAAGATTTTCCCCTTCCATTATAATTCAATGATACATCCTTTGTAAATCCATAAATATTTGATCTTTTGTGATCCTCATCATGGATAACCTATCATTGTCTTGTCGACTTAATGCATCTGCCACCTTGTTTTCTTTCCCAGGGTGATAATGAATTGAGCAGTCATAATCCATAATCATCTCCAACCATCTTCTTTGGCGTATATTAAGCTCCTTTTGTGTGAAAATATACATTAAACTTTTATGATCAGTATAAATATCACTCCTTTCACCATAAATATAACGCCTCCATATTTCTAATGCAGAGATTACCACAGCTAACTCTAAATCATGAGTTGGGTAATTTTGCTCATGGATTTTCATCTGTCATGAGGAAAAATCTATCACTATATCGTTTTGCATGAGAACACACCCCAATCCCTTCGTGGATGCACCACTATAGATCACAATCCTTTCCCCACTACAAGTTAGTGTGAGCTCATGTGCAATGGGTAACCTTCTTTTTAACTCCTTGATATTCTCCTCACACTCCTCCGTCCAAATGAACTTAACTCCTTTTTCGAGTCAACCTGGTGAGTGGATTAGATAATCGTGAAAAATCATTCACAAAACGTCGATAATATCTAGCCAAACGAGGAAAAATTGAGATCTCAGTTAATATTGTTCGTCTCGACCATATTTTGATAACCTCTATTTTTGCTGGATCTATAGATATCCCCTCTTCTGAGATTATGTTACCCAAAAATGCTACTTTTTGATGCCAAAATTCAATCATTAAAAATTTGGCATAAAGATTCTCCTTTATTAGGGTCTTCAATATAATTCTCAAGTGATCTTCGTGTTCTTCCTTTCTCTTTGAATAGACAAGAATAACATATATAAAGACTACCAAAAACCGATCAAGATAGTCTCTAAAGACTATATTCATCATATCCATGAAGATAGTAGGGGAATTAGTAAGACCAAATGGCATGACTATAAATTCATACTGTCCATACCTTGTACGGAAAGCTGTCTTTGGTATATACTCCATTTTGACCCTTAATTGATGATACCCTAAACAAAGATCAATCTTGGAAATGTATTGAGCTCTACGTAGTTGGTCAAATAAGTCATCAAGGAAAGGGAGATGATATTTGTTCTTGACAATGATCTTGTTATGTTCTCGATAATCAATATAGAGTATCATTGATCCATCTTTCTTCTTAACAAACAGAAAAGGTGCTCCCCAAGGTGACACACTAGGGAGTATGAATCCCTGATCAAGACTCTCTTGGAGTTGCTTCTTCAATTCTTGCAACTCAATTGGGGCCATTCTATAAGCTGTCTTTGAAATAGGCAATGCACCTGGTACGAGTTCAATTGAAAACTCAACATCACGATTTGGTGGAAGACCTGGAAATTCCTATGGAAAAACATCATCAAACACTTATACAATGGGTGTATTGTTAATCGTGAGTTTCTCTCCAACCATACGAGATAAATAACATTCATTTAGTGGAATCATGACCCATAGGATGGATGAAATTTCCACTAGAAGTTTATGTTCATCCTTGCATCGATAGACGATCATAGATTGATCTGGAATATGAAATGTGACTTCCCTTCTTTGGAAATTGATATGATCTCCATATAAAGAAATCCAATCCATGCCATGAATCACATCAAATTCTACTATAGGAAGTTTCACATGATTTGCAGGAAGCACTTTCACACAAACTTCAATCAGAGAAGAATTAAAAACTTTTGATGTGATTGTTGTGCCATTAGGGGTTGTCACAGCTTACTCAACATCTAATTGATGAGGTAATGTGGCGATACCCTTAGAAAATTCTTCATAAATAAAAGAGTATGTGGATCAAGAATCAAATAAAACTTTTGCTACATTAGAGTGAATGGTAAGTGTACCTTTCACCACTTCGTTCTCATACTCCACATCGCTGGTAGAAATTGCATCTGACTTTCCTTTGTCTTTATACTTAAGAGTTTTTTGACATTGATCATCATCAACAACCATTGTATTAGGGCATTGATTAGCATAATTACCCATTTCCATGCACTTGTAACATTGAAGTGTAGGAGGTGCACTCTGTGTAGCCTTTTCTTTTTTCGCATCACTAGACATCGTCTTCCCATCATTGAAGCATTCAAATGCCCGATGACATAATTTTCCACATTTGAAACATTTACTTGTCCCTTTATGACAACTCCCTCCATGTTTCTTTCTGAACATTGAGCATAAGGTAAAACTCATCTTTTTTCCATGTTCTCTTTAGATTTCCCTTTGAATTCAATTTTACTCTTCTTATCAAACAAATATTATTGATGGTTTACTCCTATCTCCATCTCAACCTTGAGGGAACATCGAACAATTTCCTCATAGCTATTGAAGTCCCTTATAGATAACGCCCTTCGAAGACTTGGTTTTAAGAAACTAACGAATCGATCGATCCTAATCTCAGGTTAGATAATAATACCAGAAGCATAACTTATAAGTCTTGTAAAATTTTCTTCGTAGGTACCAATAGATTCATCATCCTTTTGCTTCAGTTCAAGAAACTCCTTATTCATCTTTGATCGAAGAACACTAGGGATGTACTTATTGAAAAATAAGTTCTTGAACTCATCCCATTCCATGGACTCAATTTCATCTCTTGGCCTCATATTCTTGATAATATTCCACCATTGATCAGCTTCATCTTCCAAACAATATAATACTAAGATGACTTTATCATGTTCAGAACATTGAAGAACTGAAAATATCTTTTCAGTAGTACTGATCCATTGTTCAGAAACTAGTGGATCAGTAGACCCGCTGAATGAGGGTGGACTCTGCCTCATGAAGGATTCAATAGAATGTTTCTCCTTCCTTTGCTCATTTGGAAGTCCTGCATGGTTCATAGCTTGAGAATTTTGTGTGATCATGGCTAAAAGATTTTGCATTCTAGCTCCCATAACATTTGGTTGCTCAGGGGGACAATCATTGCATTGCCCGTTGCATTAAGCATTAACACGGTTCCTTCGCGTTCTATCCATTGACTAAAACCAAGAAGAATAGTGTGAGAAACATTGATTATAATAGAAAAACCACATAAGGAAGAATAAAATTTTACACTTAAGGTATTATCATAGGTTGTTCATGGGAATTTCTAAAACACTAAGAATGCGTTATATGCTTAGACATATCCTTAGGGTTCTTACCAACGCTTTCACATCCTAGTTTCCAATGGTTGACTATACCCTTCCTCTGATTCCAACTATAACGATCCATACATTACATAAATTATTATTGCTTCAAAATTGAAGAACACTTATTAAAACATATAACAAAACCATGAAATGACCGTATATGTATAGTGTCTTTAGAAAATGGGAAACATAAACAACTGGTTCATAAAGAATCTTTATTGTCTCCCATTTATTTCATCATATCTAGAGTCCCTTTTGGAATATCATACTTAATAACCTTCTTCCTGACCCGGGGAAAGAAAACATACAAAAAGGGTGAGCTCAAATTCTCAGTAAGGGTAAACAAAAGAAATATCAATCACATAACATTCATAAGAACATAACAAATGGAAATCTTAACCTGCAAAAGAAATCATAATTTCATAACATGGGATAAATCATAGTAGTGAAATGTAATCCCAATAATCATAACATAAAACATGAAACTTTTTGGAATGCACACATAATCATATAGAATCATTTCTTAGTAGTCAAGACTCATTTCCAAGACTATCTTAGTGTACAAAGTCCGTTTCTGAACCGAGTTCACTTCTCGTTTTAGTTCTATTTCACTGAACCAAATTATCCTGACGTTCCAGCCATGTCTATCTCATGAGATATAAACCTTTACCCAATAAAATGGAGGGAGATATAGTTCCCACACATCTCAAAATGAAACCATTATTATGTGTGCCAAAAAATCATAAATCATACATCATAGCATAACCAATTTAATAAAAATGGGATTCTTAATCATCATTCCATCATAACACAATCCATATAAGATAAAAGGACATCATAAAAATAATTCCATCGTAACATAATAAAAACAATGTAAAAATAGGGACAGAAACAGAACCCCATATTATATTAGATGGAATATAATTTAGATAATACACTTGAACTCCATTCTTGAGGAAATTATCTTTTCTACTTCAAAAACATTTTCCTTTCGTAACATGTAATATAATTTTAAACTAATAGAAGTTGATTAAAAATAAACCTGAAATTTTTTGAAGGAATATTCATTGAAATAATGTTCGAAATATCCATTCATGATGTATAATTTGAAAAAAACATTCTTCTCATACTTTGGCTTGAAAAGTCAAAAAGTACATCGTACGAAAAATAAGAAAAGATTCCTTTCATATCTTTTACTAAGAAGTCAAAAAAGGGTAAAATTTGATTTAAACCATTGTAGGAGGATTAAATAATATTACATATTGAGGAAACATGGATGTGGATGATAAATATTCCCCAGTAAATTAAACAATCTCGGATAAAAATTGAGATTGCGAGATTTTCCCTTACTTTAGGTTTGATTTGCTTCGTAAGGGTCCGAACCTCGTTTATAATGACTTAAATAATGTCATTGACTTATTCCAGAATCATACTCATTGTTATGATATCATATATGGTCATATTCTTAGCTTCATATTAGTAATATTTCATTGCTACTTGGTATTCAGGTGTTTATTACTTTTTGTTCTTAAGCATGTTTTGTCGAATAAATTATTATTCTTATTTTTAGGTTATAGATACCTCATTTCTAGAATAGTATTAGTGTAATATATATAATATTTATTCCTTAAATTTATTTATATAATCATTATGAAATGAAGATCATGTATAACGAGTCGCATCACATCGTGGAGACGGTATTCCGTACGTACGCATGAGCGATGATATCGTTCCCATGATCATGGAATTGTATTGGAGTGTATGTATACTGTTTTAGAATCAATATCAATTTATAATAATCATATATAGTTTTTATTTACACAATTATACCCATCCATGTAAGGTGGTGGTGGAAAATAGATTACACCACAACGTGGAGATGGTATTCCGTAAGTACGCACGCGCGATGTTTTCATTTTCTGTAGGATGTATAGATGGTGATATAGGTTTGTTTCATACTTATAATAATATATAAGTATATTAGTGACACTGATGTTATTACTTCATAATGAAAAAACTAAATAAGAAGAAGTAGAAGAAGAAATAAAGTTGAATTAATCTGTAACGGACATTACCTCTTTTTTGAAGCACCTCTTTTTAACCTCCTCTTAGGGCACTAAATATGGTCTTTGAAGAGAACCAAGACATCTAGGATGTTTCAAGGGAGGTGTAGAAGATAAATTGGTAGGGTTTGGCAGAGCTTGAAGGCTCAAAGTGGTGTGAGGAAAAGAGGGAGGAGGTTCCCTTTTATAATGGAGGAGAGGAGAACCTTAGAAAAACTTAAATATTATTTTTTTATAAAGTCATATTTGGTTTTTAATAGCTCCAAATTGATTTATTTCAAAGATAAGGTGGGGATAGGTATAAATACTCTCATAAAATATAATTTATAAAATTTTAGGTTTCTATTTTAACCTTATCATTTAGATTTATCTTTAAGTTAAATAATTTTACTTTTACCATGTCTTCTTTTTTTCTTACACTATATCGTTAATAAACTTACTATAACCAGCCAAAAGAACCCCAAGTTGTTTATTATTAATATATATAACCTCATATATGTACTTTGGATGAACTTTAGTTTTTTAAGAATAAAATAACAAATAATAATATAATATTAATTTTAAAAACTATTTTATGAAAATTTTGACACTATTTCGTAATTGATTTTTTTGCAAATCATAACAGAATGATTAGTTAGAAAAAAGATAATTAAATGAATAATAAAATGTCATATTAAACTAGAAAATAATTATAAATCACAAAAACTCTCAAATTAAATTTATTTGACTATTTATAATCATCAATCATGTTAATATTTAATTAATAAGATAATTACTGCATCATCATTGTGTAATAAATAAATTTAATTATTTAATGTCTAAAAATTAAAAATAAATCACCATTATGTGGGAAATAGTTTTATCATTCTAATGAATATTTATAGTCAAATTTTTCTTATTTATAACCCTAAATTAATTTTTTTTTTAGTTATTAAACTTTGATTTTAACTATTTTAACTATTCTTTAAATAAAATAATATTAAATGCCATAATCTAATACAAGTGGGACTAAATTGTCATATTTTATTCGTATGTTTGTTTTAGGTCTAATTAAACCTATCCAATAGAATTAAGACATGTGTTAGGATAATAATAATATCATTTTTACCCTTAATAACCCTATTTACTTTTAACCGTGGTTAAAAAAAGTTAAAAGTTTCTATTCCCCAAAAATTATTTTCATCTCATTGAACCACATTTTAGTCCTTGATATCAACCGTGTCTCTCAGATTTTCGAAATTCCACTCACCGAAGCGGTAAAATTATGTTTAATGTGAATTTCCAAATTCTCCTAGGAAGTAGGTAAAAGACAATGAAAAGTTCAATAAAATTTTTATATATCTAAAATTATAATAAAATGAATCCAATAAATTACATTGAACTTGTATAGGTATTATGTAACAATTTTGACCTAAAATAAATTTAAATAAAATAAATAATTAAAAAGTCAGTTTTTAAATAGTAACCCAGTGTTTTTACTATTCATCAAAATTGAATGTTTTTAGAAAAAAATACCAAGATTTAACCCTAGGCTAATTTCGATATTCATAATCCAAAAATGAAGTCCATTTTGAAAGATAAAATTTACAAAATTTCAAAACGTTCATATTACTATTCATAAAGGCTAGTTTTAATAGTATTTTAATAGCATATCATTTCTTAGTGAAACTCGGTATTGCGTACGACGCAGGCTACCGAGAAAGGTCGTTATTGCATGTAAAGCAAGCCAAGCTAGTGTTGTGTGTAGTGAAAGATTCTTTTGATGATGTATATAACATAAAAACAAAAAATTTCCCATACAAATCTCAGGTGTTACATTCTACCCCCCTTAAAAGGAATTTTCCCTCGAAATTCGTCACTTTGTAACAAACAGATGAGGATACCTCTCCCTCATCATATCCTCAAGCTCCCATGTAGCTTCTTATAATTGGCGGTTCCTCCATAAAACATTCACCAAGAAAGTGGTCTTGATCCATAGAACTTTTTTTCTACGATATAGAATCTCTATCGGCTATTCTTCATTAAAAAGATCTTGCTCCAGTGGTTCAACTTCTAAGCTGAGTACATGTGAAGGATTGGGAATGTACTTTCTCAGGAGAGATACATGAAACACATCATGAACTTGAGAGATATCTGGTGGAATCACCAATCTGTAAGCTACCTTCCATACATGATCCAGTATTTCGAAATGACCGATATACCTAGGGCTTAGCATTCCCTAATTTCCAAATCTCATTACTATCTTCCATGTAGATATTCATAAGAACAATTTATCAACAACTTCAAACTCTAGGTCTTTTCTTCGGTTATCGGAAAAACTATTTTGTCGACTCTGAGCTGCTCTAATGTGTTTTTGAATAGATCAGACCTTTTCTGCCATCTGATCAACAAGATCTGGTCCTAATAGCTTTCTTTCCCCAACTTCATCCCAGCAAGTTGCAGTTCGGCATCTATTTCTATAGAGAGATTCATAAAGATACATCTAAATACTAGAGTGAAAGTTATTATTATAAGAAAATTCAACCAAAGGTAGATGTTGATCCCAACCACCTTTGAAATCCATAGATCAAGATCTTAAAATATATTCTAGAGTTTGAATTGTTCTCTCAGACTGACCATCTGTCTGAGGATGATAAGTAGTGTTGAAACTCAACTATGTATCTAGAGTATGCTAAAGAATTCTCCAGAACATTGAGGTAAACCTTAGATCCCGATCAGATATAATGGAATGTGGTACTCAATGCAATCTTACCACTTCCTTTATATATATCCTAGAAAGCTGATCTAGAGAGAAATATTCTCTAATAGAAATGAAGTGTGCTGACTTTGTATGACGGCCAACTATGACCTAGAGAGCATTATTGCCTTTGGATGTTTTACGAAGTCTAGTGAAAATGTCCATAGTGATATTTTCCCATTTCCATTCGGGTATGGGTAATGGTTGTAACATCCCCTTAGACTTTTGTCTCTCAGCTTTAACTTGTGACAAACCAAGCATCGAGAGACATATTCAGAAATATTTCTTTTCATGCCTTCTTAGAATAAGTACGCTTTCATGTCCCTAAACATCTTAGTGCTTCAAGGATGAATAGATAATGAAGAACTATGAGCCTCATCGAGAGGCTCCTTTAATTCTGGGATGGGAGGAACACAAACCCGATTCCTCAAAATTATTATCCCATCACAATCAAGGTTGAATTCAGGAACATTTCTCACCTTCTTTTGTAACTATACATCTTTTTTCTGTGCCTATTTATTCTTCACATGTATATATGGTTGAACATTCATTTGAGAAAGATAAGATTTTTCCCCTTCAATTATAATTCCAAGATCCATCCTTTGTAAATCCATAAATATTTGATCTTTTTTTATCCTCATCATGGATAATCTAGCATTTTCTTGTCGACTTAATGCATCTGCCACCTTGTTTTCTTTCCTAGAGTGATAATGAATTGAGAAGTCATAATCCTTAATCAGATCCAACCATCTTCTATGGCACATATTCATCTCTTTTTGTGTGAAAATATACTTTAAACTTTTATGATCTATATAAATATCACACCATTCACCATAAAGAAATTGCGTCCATATTTTTAATGCAAAGATTACCGCAGCTAACTCCAAATCATGAGTTGGGTAATTTTTCTCATGGATTTTCAACTATCGTGAGGAATATGCTATCACCATATCATTTTTCATGAGAACAAACCCCAATCCCTTCATGGATTCCTCACAATAGATCACAAACCTTTCTCCACTACAAGGCAGTGTGAGCACAAGTGCACTGGATATACTTCTTTTTAACTTCTTGAAATTCTCTTCACACTCATTCGTCCAAACAAACATAACTCCTTTTCGAGAGAACATGGTGAGTGGATTATATAATCTTAACAAATCTTTCACAAAATTTCGATAATATACATCCAAATCAAGAAAACGTCAGAAGTCAGTTATTGTTGATGGTCTCGACCATCTTTCGATAACCTATGTTTTTGTTGGATCTACAGATATCCCATCTTTTGAGATTATGTGACCAAAAAATGAAACTTTTTGAAGCCAAAATTCACACTTGATAAATTTGGCATAAGGCTTTTCCTTTATCAGGGTCTTCACTATAATTTTCAAGCGATCTTCATGTTCTTCCTTTCTCTTTGAATAGACAAGAATATCATCTATAAAGACTACCAAAAACTGATCAAGATAGTCTTTAAAGACTTTATTAATCAGATCCATGAAGATAGCAGGGGCCTTAGTAAGACCAAATGGAATCACTATAAATTCATAGGGTATATACCTTGTACGGAAAGCCATCTTTGGCATATCCCCCCTTTTGACCGTTAATTGATGATACCCTGAACGGATATCAATCTTGGAAAAGTATTGAGATCTTCTTAGTTGGTCAAATATGTCATCAATGAATGGGAGAGGATATTTGTTCTTGATAGTGATCTTGTAATGTTCTCGATAATCAATGCAGAGTCTCATTGATCCATCTTTCATCAAAACAAATAGAAAATGTGCTCCCCAAGGTGACGCACTAGGGCGTATGAATCCATTATCAATATTCTCTTGGAGTTTCTTCATCAATTCCTACAACTCAATTGGGGACATTCTATATGGTGTCTTTGAAATAGGAAAAGCACCCAGTACGAGTTCTATTGAATACCCAACATCACGATTTAGTGGAAGACCGAGAAATTCCTCTAGAAAGACATCATAAAAATCATGTACAGTGGGTGTATTCTTTATCGTGAGTTTCTCTCCAAACATATGAGATAAATAACCATCATTTAGTGGTATCAAGACCCATAGGATGGATGAAATTTCCACTGGAAGGTTATGTTCATCCTTGCATCTATATAAGATCATAGATTGATCTGGAATATAAAATGTGACTTCCCTTATTTGGAAATTTACATGAGATCCATATAAAAAATCCAATCCATTCTAAGAATCACATAAAATTCCACGATAGGAGGGATCACAAGATATGCAGGAAGCACTTTCACACAAACTTCAATCGAAGAAAAATTATAAACTTTTGATGCGACTGTTGTTCCATTAGGGGTTGTCACAGCTAACTCAACATCTAATTGTTGAGCTAATATGGTTATACACTTAGAAAGCTCTTCAGCAATAAAATAGTGGGTGGATCCATAATCAAATAAAACATTTGCTACTTTAGAGTGGATGGTATTTGTACCTTTCACCACTTCATTCCCATACTCCACATCGCTGATAGAAATTGCATGCGACTTTCCTTTGCCTTTATCCTTAAGAGATTGTTGACATCGATAATCATCAACAACCCTTGGATTTGGTCATTGATTAGAATAATTCCCCATTTCCATGCACTTGTAACATTGAAGTGTAGGAGGTGAAGTCTGTGTAGCCTTTTCTTTTTTCGCATAACTAGACATATTCTTCCCATCATTGCGGCATTCAAATGCCCAATGACCTTATTTTGTACAGTTGATACATTTACATGTCCCTTTAATACAACTCCCTCCATGTTTCTTTCCGCACTTTGACCATAAGGGAAAACTCATCTTCTTTTCAGTGTGCTCATTAGATTTCCCTTTGAATTCCATTTTCCTCTTCCTATCAAACCCATATGATTGATGGGTTACTCCAATCTCCATCTCAACCTTGAGGGCACATCTAACAATTTCATCATATCTATTGAAGTCCCTTATGGTTAACGCCCTTAGAAGAATTGGTTTTAAGACACTAAACAATCAATCAATCTTACTCTCAGGTTGGATAATAATACCAGACGTGTTCCTTGCAAGTATTGTAAAATTTGCTTCGTAGGTACCTATAGATTCATCATCCTTTTTCTTCAATTCAAGAAACTCCTTCTCCATCATTGTTCAAAGAATATGAGGGAAGTACTTATTGAAAAATATGTTCTTGAACTCGCCCCATTCCATGGACTCAATTTCATCTCTTGGCCTCATATTCTTGAACAGATTTGACCATTGATCAGCTTCACCTTCCAAACAATATAATGCTAAGATGACTTTATCTTGTTTAGAACATTGAATAACTAAAAATATCTTTTCAGTAGTATTTATCCATTTTTATGCAAATAAGTGATCAGTAGACCCGCTGAATGAGGGTGTACGCTGCCTCATGAATGATTCAACAGAATGTTTCTCCTTCCTTTCCTCATTTGGAAGTCCTACATGATTCATACATTGAGAAAGTTGTGTGAGTATGGCTAAATTATTTTTCATTCCATCTCCCATAACGTTTGGTTGCTCAGGGGGACAATCATTTCATTTCCCACCACATTCAGCATTAACATGGTTCCTTCACGTTCCAGACATTGACTTAAACCAAGAAGAATAGTGTGAGAAACACTAACTATAATAGGAAAAACACATAATCAAGAAAAAAATTTTACACTTAAGGTCTTATCATAGGATGTTCGTGGGAATTTCTAGAACACTAAGATTGTGTTCTATGCTTAGACATGTCCTTAGGGTTCTAACCAAGGCTTTCACATCCTAGTTTGCAAAGGTTGACTATACCCTTAC
Source organism: Viscum album (assembly GCA_963277665.1). NCBI lineage: Eukaryota > Viridiplantae > Streptophyta > Magnoliopsida > Santalales > Viscaceae > Viscum > Viscum album. The sequence goes on along the minus strand of OY728126.1, from coordinate 2,094,138,329 downwards.
TTTGATACCAACTATAAAGACACATAAATTACATACATTCTTATTGCTTCAAAATTGAAGCACACTTATTACAACATATAAAAAAACCATGAAATGACTTTATAGGTATAGTGTATTTAGAACCTGGGAAACAGAATCAACTGGTTCATAAAGCATCTACATTGCCCCCCATTTATTTCATCATATCTAGAGTCCCTTTTGGTATATCCTACTTAATAAACTTCTTCCTGGCCTAGGGAAAGAAAACATACAAAAAGGGTGAGCTAAAATTCTCAGTAAGGGTAAACAAAAGAAATATCAATCACATCACATAAATAAGAACATAGCAAATTGAAATCTTAACCTGCAAAAGAAATCATAATTTATAACATGGGATAAATCATAGTAGTGAAATGTAATCCCAATAATCATAACATAAAATATGAAACTTTTTGGTATAAAAACATAATCATATAGAACCATTTCTTAGTACTAAAGACTCATTGCATAGACTATCTTAGCAGACAAAGTCCATTTCTGAACCGAGTTCACTCCTCGTTTCAGTCCCGTTTCACTAAACTGGATTAACCTGCCGTTCCAACAATATCTATCTCATGAGATATAAATAATTACCCAATGCTTTGGAGGGAGATATAGGTCCCACCCATCTAATGATGAAAACATTCTTATACGTTGCACAAAATCATAAATCATACATCATAGCATAACCAATGTAAAAAAATGGGATTCTTTATCATCATGCCATCATAACACAATCATTATAAGATAAAAGGACATCATAAAAATAATTCCATCATATCATAATCAATGCAATGTAAAAATAGGGATAGAAACAGAACCCTATATTATCTTAGGTGTAAAATAATTTTGATAAAACACTTGAACTCCATTCTTGATGAAAATATCCTTTCTACTACAAAAACATTTTCCTTTCTTAACATGTCATATAATTTTAAACTAAAAGAAGTTGATTAAAAAAACATGAAAACTTTTTAACGAAGCTTCATAGAAATAATGTTCTAAAAATCCATTCATTCCGTATAAGTTGAAAAAAAAACATTCTTCTTGTACTTTGGCCGGAAAAGTCAAAAATACCTCATACGAAAATGACAAAAGATTCCATTCATATATTTTACTAAAAACACACCAAAGGGAAAACATGGATTTAAATGACTGTATGAGGATATAAATAATATTACATATTGAGGAAACATGGATGTGGATGATAAATATTTCCCAGTAAATTCGGAAGTATAAACAATCTCTAATAAAAATTGAGATTGCATGATTTTCCCTTACCTTATGTCTCATTTCCTTCGTAAGTGTCTGAAACTCCTGTATAATGATTTAAATAATTTTGTTTACTTATTCCAAAATCATAATCATTGTTATGATATCATATATGGTCATATTCTTAGCTTCTTATTAGTAATATTTCCTTGCTACTTGTTATTCGGGTGTTTATAACTTTTTGTTCTTATGCGTGTTTTGTCGAATAAATTATTATTAAACTTTTTAGGTTATAGATAACTCATTTAAATAATGGTATTAGTGTAATATATTTCATATTTATTCATTCAATTCATTTATATAATCATTATGAAATGCAGATCATGTAGAACGAGTCGCATCACATCGTGGAGACGATATTCCGTACGTACGCACAAGCGATAATATCATTCCCATGATCATGGAATTGTATTGAAGGGTATGTATACTGTTTCATAATCAATATCACTTTACAATAATCATATATAGTTATTATTTACACCATTATACCCATCCATGTATGGTGGTGGTGGAAAATAGATTACACCACGGCGTGGAGATGGTATTCCGTACCTACGCACGCGCGGTGATTTCATTTTCCATAGGATGGATAAATGGTTATATAAGGTTGTTTCATACTTATAATTACATATCAGTATATGATTGATATTGATGTTATTACTTAATAATGAAACAACTAAATAAGAAGAAGTAAAAGAAGAAATAAAGTTGAAAGAATCGGTAACGGACATTACCTCTTCTTTGAAGCGCCTCTTCTTAACCTCCTCTTAGGGCACTAAAAATGGTTTTTGAAGAAAAGAAGGACCTCTAAGATGTTTCTATGGAAGTGGATAAGAGAAATTGTCAGGTTTTGGATGAGCTTGAAGGCTCAATGTGGTGTGAGGAAGAGAGGGAGGATGTGCAATTTTATAAGGGAGGAGAGGGGCACCTTCGGAAAACTAAAAAAATTATTTTATTATAAAGTCATATTCGGTTTTTAATATCACAAAATTGATTTATTTAAAATATAAGGTGGTGATTGGTCTAAATAATCTCATATAATAGATTTTATAAAATTTTACGTTTCTATTTTAACCTTATCATTTAGATTTAACCTTAAGTTAAATAATTTTACTTCTAACGTGTCTTCTTGTTTTCTTACACTATAAGGTCAATAAACTTACTATAACAATACCAACGAACCACAAGTTGTTTATTTTTAATATATATAACCGTATCTAAGTCATTTGACCTAACCTTAGATTTTTAGGAATAAAATAACAATTAATAAAATAATATTTGTTTAAAAACTATTTTATGATAATTTTGACACTATTTGGTAATTGATTTTTGTGAAAATCATAACAGAATGATTAATTCAAAAAAAGTTAATTAAATCAATAATAACATGTCATATTAACCTATAAAATAAGTGGAATTCATAAAAAGTCTAAAATTACATTTATTTGAGTATTTATAATCATCAATTATGTTAATATGTCATTAATAAGATAATTACTTCATCCTCATTGTGTCATAATGAAATGAAATTATTTAATGTCTAAAAATTATAACTAAAATACCATTAGGTAGGAAATATTTTTTTCTATCTAATGAATATTTAATGTCGAATTTATCTTATGTATATCCCTAAATTTAAAATTTTTATTTATTAAACATTGATTTTAACTATTTTAACTATTCTTTAAATATAATAATATTAAAGGTCCTAATCTAATCTAAGTGGGCCTAAATGGTCATATTTTATTCCTATGCTTGTTTTTGGTCGAATTACACTTATCTAATAGAATTAGCACATGTGTTAGGGTAATAATAATATCATTTTTACCCTTAATTACCCTATTTACTTTTAACCGTGGTTAAAATAATTAAAAAGTTACTATTTACCAAATATTATTTTCATCTCATTGAACCACATTTTAGTCCTTGATATTAACTGTGTCTCTCAGATTTTCAAAATTCCACTCACAGAAGGGGTAAAATTACGTTTAATGTGAATTTCTGAATTCTCCTATGAGGTGGGTAAAAGATAGTGAAAAGTTCAATAAAATTTTTATATATCAAAAATTATTATAAAAGGAGTCCAATGAATTAAATTGAACTTATATAGGTATTATGTATCAATTTGTACCTAAAATAAATATAAATAAAATAATTAATTAAAAAGTAGGATTTTAAATAGTAACACAGTGTTTTCAATATTCATAAAAAATTGATAGTTTTCAGAAAAAAAATACCAAAATTTCATCTTACCTAATTCGGATATTCCAAATCCCAAAATGAAGTCCATTTTGAAAGATAAAATTTAAAAAATTTCAAAAAGTGGGTATTTCAATTCATAACAGCTAGTTTTAATAATATTTTAATATCATATCGTTGTTTAGTGAAACTCGGTATTGCGTACGACGCAAGCTATCGAGGAAGGTCATGATTGCGTGTAAAGCATTGAAAGCTAGTGTTTTATGTAGTGAACGATTCCTTTGATGATGTATATAACATAAAAACAAAACATTTCTCATAAAAATCTCGGGGGTTACATTCTACCCCCCCTTAAAATGAATTTCACCCTCGATATTCGTCACTTTGTAACAAACAGATGAGGATACCTCTCCCTCATCATATCATCAAGCTCCCATATAGCCTCTTCTAATTGGTGGTTCCTCCATAAAACTTTTACCAAGCGAGTGGTCTTGTACTGTAGAACTTTTTCCCTACGATCCAGAATCTCTATCGGTTATTATTCATAAGAAATATCTTGCTCCAACGGTACAACTCCTGATCTGAGTACATGTGAAGGATTGTGTATGTACTTTTTCAGGAGAGATACATGAAACACATCATGAACTTGAGAGAGATTCGGTGGAAGCACCAATCGGTAAGCTACCTTCCCAACACGATGTAGTATTTTGAAAGGACTGATATACCTAGGGCTCAGCTTTCCCTACTTTCCAAATCTCATTACTCTCTTCCAAGGAGATATTTGTAAGAACACTTTATCACCCACTTCAAACTCTAGGTCTTTTCTTCAATTATCGGCATAACCTTTTTGTCGACTCTGAGCTGCTCTAATGTGTTGTTGAATAGATCTGACCTTTTCTGCCATCACATCAACAAGATCAGGTCCTAATAGCTTTTTTCCCAACTTCATCCCAACAAGTTGGGGTTCGACATTTCTTTACATAGAGACCTTCATAAGGAGCCATCTGAATACTGGAGTGAAAGCTATTATTATAAGAAAATTCAACCAAAGGTGGATGTTGATCCTAAACACCTTTGAAATCCATAGAGAAAGCTCTTAACATATCTTCTAGAGTTTGAATTGTTCTCTCAGACTGACCGTCTGTCTGAGGATGATAAGTAGTGCTGAATCTCAACTCTGTATCTAGAGTACGCTGAAGACTTCACATGAAAATTGAGGTAAACCTCGAATCCCAATCAGATATAATGGAATGTGGTACTCCATGCGATCTTACCACTTCCTCTACATATATCAAAGAAAGTTGATCCAGAGAGAAATCTTCTCTAATAGCAATGAAGTGTGATGACTTTGTAAGATGATCAACTATGACCCAGATTGAATTATAACCATTGGATATTTTAGGAAGTCCAGTGACAAAGTCCACAGTGATATTTTCCCATTTCAATTCAGGTATGGGTAATGGTTGTAACATCCCCTTAGACTTCTGTCTCTCAACATTATCATGCTGAAAAACCAAGCATCGAGAGACATATTTAGCAACATCCCTTTTCATGTCGTCCCACCGGAAGTACCCTTTCAGGTCCCTATACATCTTCGTGCTTCTAGTATGAATAGAGAATGAAGAACTATGATCCTCATCCAGCAACTCCTTCTTTAATTCTGGGATGGGAGGAACACAAACCCGATTCCTGAACATTATTATCCAATAACAATCAAGGATGAATTCAGGAATATTTCTCACCTTCTTTTGTAACTCTACATCTTTTTTCTATGCCTCTTTAATATTCACATGTATAAATGGTTGAACATTCATTTGAGAAAGATAAGATTTTTCCCCTTCCAATATAATCCATCCTTTGTAAATCCATTAATATTTGATCTTTTGTGATCCTCATCATGGATAAGCTAGCACTGTCTTATCGACGTAATGCATCTTCCACCTTGTTTGCATTCACAGGGTGATAATGAATTGAGAATTCATAATCCTTAATCATCTCCAACCATCTTCTTTGGCACATATTGATCTCTTTTTGTGTGAAAATATACTTTAAACTTTTATGATCTATATAAATATCACACCTTTCACCATAATGATAATGCCCCCATATTTTTAATGCAATGATTACCGCAGCTAATTCCAAATCCTGAGCTGGGTAATTTTTCTCATGGATTTCCAACTGTCGTGAGGCATAAGCTATCACTAGATCATTTTGCAAAAGAACACACCCCAATACCTTCTTAGATGCATCACTATATATCACAATCCTTTCTCCACTACAAGGTAGTGTGAGCACAGGTGCACTGGATAACATTCTTTTTAACTCCTTGAAATTCCCTTCACACTCCTCCGTCCAAACGAACTTAACCCCTTTTCGAGTCAACCTGGTGAGTGGATTAGATAATTGTGAAAAATCTTTCACAAAATGTCGAGAATATCCATCCAAACCAAGAAAAATTCAGATCTCAGTTATTTTTGTTTGTCTCGACCATCATTCGATAACCTATGTTTTTGTTGGATCCACATATATCCCCTCTTTTGAGATTATGTGACCCAAAAATGCATCTTTTTTAAGCCAAAATTCACACTTGGTAAATTTTCATAATGATTCTCCTTTATCAGGGTCTTCAATATAATTCTCAAGTGATCTTAATGTTCTTACTTTCTCTTTGAATAAACAATAATATCATCTATAAAGACTACAAAAAACTGATCAATATAGTCTCTAAAGACTCTATTTATCATATCCATGAAGATAGCAGAGGCATTAGTAAGACCCAATGGCATCACAATAAATTCATAGTGTCCATACCTTGTATGGAATGTCGTATTTGTTATATCCTCCCTTTTGACCCTTAATTGATGATACCCTAAACTAAGATCAATCAAGGAAAAGTATTGAGCCCTGTGTAGTTGTTCAAATAAATCATCAATGCATGGGAGAGGATATTTTTTCTTGATAGTGATCTTGTTAAGTTCTCGATAATCAATGCAGAGTCTCATTGATCCATCTTTCTTCTTAACAAATAGAAAACGTGCTCCCCAAGGTGACGCACTAGGGCATATGAATCCCTTATCAAGATTCTCTTTGATTTTCTTCTTCAATTCCTGCAACTCAATTGGGGCCATTCTATATTGCGTCTTTGAAATAGGTAAAGCACCCAGTACGAGTTCTATTGAAAACTCCACTTCAAGATTTGGTGGAAGAAACATAAATTCCTCTAGAAAGACATTATCAAACTCCTGTACAATGGGTGTATTCTTAATCGTGAGTTTCTCTCCATCCATATCAGATAAATAACCTTCATTTAGTGGAATCAAGACCCATACAATGGATGAAATTTCCACTGGAAGTTTATGTTCATCTTTGAATCGATAGACGATCATAGATTGATCTGTAATATGAAATGTGACTTCCCTTCTTTGGCAATTGATATGATATCCTTATAAAGAAATCCAATCCATGCCAAGAATCACATAAAATTCCACTATAGGAAGGATCACAAGATTTGGAGGGATCAGTTTCACACAAACTTCAATCAGAGAAGAATTAGAAACTTTTGATGCGACTGTTGTGCCATTAGGGGTTGTCACAGCTACTTCAATATCTAATTGTTGTGGTAATATGTCGATACCCTTAGAAAATTATTCAGCAATAAAAGAGTGGGTGGATCCAGAATCAAATAAAACATTTTCTACTTTAGAGTGGATGGTAAGTTTACCTTTACCACTTCATTCTCATACTCCACATCGCTGATAGAAATTGCTTGGGACTTTACATTGTCTTTATCCATAAGATTTTGTTGACATTAATCATCACCAAAAACCATTTGATTAGGGCATTGATTTTCATAATTCCCCATTTCCTTGAACTTGTAACATTGAAGGGTAGGAGATGCTCTCTGTGAAGCCTTTTCTTTGTTCGCATCACTAGACATCTTCCTCCCATCATTTCATCATTCAAATGCCTGATGAAAATATTTTCCACATTTGAAACATTTACTTGTCCCTTTAAGACAACTCTCTCCATGTTTCTGTCCACACTTTGAGCATAAGAAAAAACACATCTTCTTTTTAGTGTGCACTTTAGATTTCCCTTTGAATTCCATTTTCCTCTTCATCTCAACCCCATATGATTGATGGGTTACTCCAATCTCCATATCAACCTTGAGGGCACATCGAACGATTTCATCGTAGCTATTGAAGTCCCTTATGGAAAACACCCTTCGAAGACTTGGTTTTAAGACACTAAAGAATTGATCAATCATACTCTCAAGTTGGATAATAATACCAGAAGCGTACCTTTCAAGTCTTGTAAAATTTTATTCATAGGTACCAACAGATTCATCATCCTTTTTCTTCAGTTCAAGAAACTCCTTCTCCATATTTGTTTGAAGAATACGAGGGAATTACTTAATGGAAAACAAGTTTGTGAATTCGTCCCATTCCATGGACCCTGTTTCATCTCTTTGCCCCATATTATTTATAATATTCCACCATTGATCAGCTTCACCTTCCAAACAATATACTTCTAAGATGACGTTATCATGTTCAGAACATTGAAGAACTGACAATATCTTTTCAGTAGTACTGATCAATTGTTCATCAACTAATGGATCAGTAGACCCATTGAATAATGGTGGACCCTGCCTCATGAAGGATTCAATAGAATGTTGCTCCTTCCTTTGCTCGTTTGGAATTCCTTCATGACTCATATCTTGAGAAAGTTGTGTGAGCATGGCTACAAGATTTTTCATTCCAGATCCCATAACGTTTGGTTTCTAAGGGGGACAATCATTTCATTTCCCATCACATTCCGCATTAACATGGTTCCTTCGCATTCCAACCATTGACTAAAACCAATAAGAATAGTGTGAGAAACACTAATTATATTAGGAAAACCACATAATCAAGAATAAAATTTTACACTTAAGGTATTATCATAGGTTGTTCATGGGTATTTCTAAAAAACTAAGATTGTGTTCTATGATTAGACTTATCCTCAGGGTTCTTACCAAGGCTTTCACATCCTAGTTTCAAAAGGTTGACTATACACTTTCTCTGATACCAACTATAATGACCCATACTTTACATAAATTGTTATTGCTTCAAAATTGAATCACACTTATTACAACATATAACAAAACCATGAAAGGACTATATAGGTATAGTGTCTTTAGAAACTGGGAAACATAAACAACTAGTTCATAAAGCATCTACATTGTCTCCCATTTATTTCATCATATCTAGAGTCCCTTTTGGTATATCCTACTTAATAACCTTCTTCCTGACCTAGGGAAAGAAAAAATACAAAAAGGGTGAGCCCAAATGCTCAGTAAGGCTAAAAAAAATATCAATCACATCACATTCATAAGAACATAAAAAACGGAAATCTTAAAATGCAAAAGAAGTCATAATTTCATAACATGTGAAAAATAATAGTAGTGAAATTTAATCCTAATAATCATAAAATAAAACATGAAACTTTGTGGAATACACACATAATCATAGAGAATCATTTCATAGTAGTCAAGACTCTTTTCCAATACTATCTTAGCGGACAAAGTCCATTTCTGAACCGAGTTCACTCCGCGTTTCAGTCCTGTTTCACTGAACCGGAATAACAATCTGTTCCAGCCATGTATATCTCATGAGATATAAATATTTACCCAATGAATTAGAGGTACATATAGGTCCCACCCATCTCATTATGAATCTATTCTTATGTGTTCCACAAAATCATAAATCATACATTATAGCATAACCAATGTAATAAAAATGGGATTCATCATCATCATTCCATCATAACACAATCCATATAAGATAAAAGGACATCATAAAAATAATTCGATCATAACATAATCAAAACAATGTAAAAATAGGGATAGAAACATAACCCTCTATTATCTTATATGGAAAATATTTTGATAAAACACTTGAACTCCATTCTTGAGGAAAATATCGTTTCTACTTCAAAAACATTTTCCTTTCTTAACATGTCATATAATTTTAAACTAAAAGAAGTTCATTAAAAATAAACCTGAAAACATTCGAAAGAAGGTTCCTGGAAATAATGTTCTAAAAATCCATTCATGCCGTATAAGTTGAAAAAAACATTCTTCTCGTACTTTGGCCGGAAAAGTCAAAAAGTACCTTGTAGGAAAAACGACAAAAGATTCCTTTTATATATTTTACTAAAAACTCACCAAAGTGTAAAATTGGATTTAAACAAATGTAGGAGGATATAAATAATATTAAATATTGAGGAAACATGGATGTGTATGTTAAATATTCCCCAGTAAATTCTGAAGTATAATCAATATCGGATAAAAATTGAGATTGTGAAATTTTCCCATACCTTAGGTATGATTTGCGTCGTAAGTGTCTGAACCTCATGTATAATGATTTAAATAATATCATTGACTTATTCAAGAATCATAATAATTGTTATGATATCATAAATGGTCATATTCTTAGCTACTTATTAGTAATATTTCATTTCTACTTGTTATTCAGGTGTTTATTAATTTTTGTTCTTATGCGTGTTTTGTCGAATACATTATTATTATTCTTTTTAGGTTATAGATACCTCATTTACAGAATGGTATTAGTGTAATATATATCATATTTATTCATTCAATTCATTTATATAATCATTATGAAATAAAGATCATGTAGAACGAGTCGCATCACATCGTGGAGAAGGTATTCCGTACGTACGTACGAGCGATGATATCATTCCTATGATCATGGAATTGTATTGGAGTGTATGTATACTAGTTTTAGAATCAATATCACGTTAATATAATCATATATAGTTATTATGTACAACATTATACCTATACAAGTAAGGTGGTGGTGGAAAATAGATTACACCACGGCGTGGAGACGGTATTCTGTACGTACTCACGTGCGATGATTTCGTTTTTTGTAAGATGGATAGATGGTGATATAGGGTTGTTTCATCCTTATAATAACATATCATTATATGAGTGATACTAATGTTATTACTTCATAATGAAACTACTAAAGAAGAAGAAGTATAAGAAGAAATAAAGTTGAATGAATCGGTAACGGACATTACCTCTTCTTCGAAGTGCCTTTTCTTAACCTCTTCTTTGGGCACTAAAAATGGTCTTTGAATAAAACAAGGACCTCTAGGATGTTTATAGGGAAGTGAATAAGAGAAAATGTCAGGGTTTGGCAGATCGTGATTGCTCAATGTGGTGTGAGGAAGAGAGGGAGTAAGTTCCCTTTTATAACGGAGGAGAGGGGCACCTTAGGAAAACTTAAAATATTATTTTATTATAAAGTCATATTCGGTATTTAATAGCTCCAAATTGGTTTATTTAGAAGATAAGGTGGGGATGGGTCGAAATACTCTCATCCAATAGAATTTATTCAAGTTTATGTTTCTATTTAAACCTTATCATTTAGATTTAATTTTAAGTTAAATAATTTTACTTTTACCGTGTCTTCTTATTTACTTACACTATATGGTTAATAAACATACTATAAAATGTAAAACTAACCCCAAGTTGTTTATTATTATTATATATAACGTTATATAAGTACTTTGGTCGAACGGTAGATTTTTAGGAATAATATAATAATTATTAATAAAATATTTGTTTTAAAAACTATTTTATGACAATTTTGACACTATTTGGTAATTGATATTTGTGAAAATCAGAACAGAATGATTAGTTCGAAAAAATTTAATTAAATCAATACTAACATGTCATATTAACCTATAAAAAAAGTGGAATTCATAAAAAGTCTAAAATTACATTTATTTGAGTATTTATAACCATCAATTATGTTAGTATTTCATTAATAAGATAATTACCCCATCCTCATTGTGTCATAAATAAATTAAATTATTTAATGTCTAAAAATTATAACTAAAATACCATTATGTAGGAAATATTTTTTTCTATCTAATGAATATATATAGTCAAATTTATCTTATGTATAACCCGAAATTAAAAATGTTTTAATTATTAAACATTGATTTTAACTATTTTAACTATTCTTTAAATACAATAATATTAAATGTCATAATCTAATACATGTGGGCCTAAATGGTCATATTTTATTCCTAGGGTTGTTTTTGGTCGAATTATACTTATCCAATAGAATTAGTACATGTGTTAGGGTAATAATAATATCATTTTTACCCTTAATTACCCTATTTACTTTTAACTGTGGTTAAAAAATGTTAAAAATTATTATTCACCAAAAATTATTTTCTTCTCATTGAACAACATTTTTGTCCTTGATATTAACTTTGTCTCTAAGATTTTAAAAATTCCACTCATAGAACGGGTAAAATTATGTTTAATTTGAATTTTTATATTCTCCTAGGAGGTGGGTAAAAGATAGTGAAAAGTTTAATAAAATTTTTAAATATAAAAAATTATTATAAAATGAATCTAATGAATTACATTGAAATTATATAGGTATTATGTATCAATTTTTACCTAAAATAAATTTAAATAAAATAAATAATTAAAAAGTCGTTTTTTAAATAGCAACCTAGTGTTTTCACTATTCATCAAAATGTGAATGTTTTCAGAAAAAAATACCTAAATTTCACCCTATGATAATTTCGATCTTCTGAACCCAAAAATAAAGTCCATTTTCAAAGATAAAATTTAAAAAAATTCAAAAGGTGGGTATTTCTATTCAAAACAGCTAGTTTTAATAATATTTTAATAGCATTTTGATATTTAGTGAAACTCGGTATTGCGTACGACACAAGCTATCGAGGTAGGTCGTTATTGCGTGTAAAGAAAGACAAGCTAGTGTTATGTGTAGTGAAAGATTCCTTTGATGATTTATATAACATAAAAACAAAACATTTATCATCATAATATCAGGTGTTACATTCTACCGCCCTTAAAATAAATTTCGCAATCGAAATTCATCACATTGTAACAAACAGATGAGGATACCTCTCCCTCATCATATCCGCAAGCTCCCATGAAGCTTCATCTAATTGGTGGCTCCTCTATAAAACATTCACCAAGAGAGTTGTCTTGTTCCGTAGAACTTTTTCACTATGATCCAGAATCTCTATCAACTGTTCTTCATAAGAAAGATCTTGCTCCAGTGGTATAACTTCTGAGCTGAGTTCATGTGAAGGATCGGGTTGGTACTTTCTCAAGAGAGATACATGAAACACGTCATGAACATGAGAGAGATTCAGTGGAAGCTCTAATCGGTAATATACCTTCCCAACACGATCCAGTATTTCGAAAGGACCGATATACCTAGGGCTCAACTTTCCCTACTTTCAAAATCTCATTACTCTCTTCCATATAGATATTCGTAAGAACACTTTATCACCCACTTCAAACTCTAGGTCTTTTCTTCAATTATCGGCATAACCTTTTTGTCGACTCTGAGCTGTTATAATGTGCTGTTGAATAGATCTAACCTTTTCAGCCATCTCATCAACAAGATCAAGTCCTAATAGCTTTATTTCCCCAACTTCATCCAAGCAAGTTGGAGTTCGGCATTTCCTTCCATAGAGAGCTTCATAACGAGCCATATGAATACTGGAGTGAAATCTATTATTATAAGAAAATTCAACCAAACGTAGAGGTTGATCCCAACCACCTTTAAAATCCATAGATCAAGCTATAAACATATCTTCTAGAGTTTGAATTGTTCTCTAAGACTGACCGTCTGTCTGAGGATGATAAGTAGTGTTGAAACTAAACTCTGTATCTAGAGTATGCTGAAGACTTCACCAGAACATTGAGGTAAACCTCGGATCCAGATTAGATATATTGGAATGTTGTACTCCATTCAATATTACCAGTTCCTTTACATATATCCTGGCATTCTGATCCAGTGAGAAATCTTCTCTAATAGTAATGAAGTGTGCTGACTGTGTAAGACGATCAACTATGACCCAGATAACATTATTTCCTTTGGAAGTTTTAGGATGTCCAGTGAAAAAGTCAATAATGATGTTTTCCCATTTCCATTCGGGTATGGGTAATGGTTATAACATCCCCTTAGACTTCTGTCTCTCAGCATTAACTTGCTGACAAACAAGGCATCGAGGGACATATTCAGCAACATCTCTTTTCATGCCGTCCCACCAGAAGTACTCTGTCAGGTCTATATACATCTTCGTGCTTCTAGGATGAATAGAGAATGTTGAACTATGAGCCTCATCCAGCACCTCCTTTAATTCTGGGATTGGTGGAACACAAACCTGATTCTGGAACTTTATTATCCCATCACAATCAAGGTTGAATTTAGGAACATTTCTCACCTTCTTTTGAAACTCTACATCTTCTTTCTGAGCCTCTTTAATCTTGACATGTATAGATGGTCGAACATTCATTAGAGAAAGATATGATTTTTCCCCTTCCATTATAATTCCATGATCCATCCTTTGTAAATCCATAAATATTCGATCTTTTGTTATCCTAATCATGTATAAGCTAGCAGTTTCTTGTCGATTTAATGCATCTCACACCTTTTTTGCTTTCCTAGGGTGATAATGAATTGATTAATCATAATCCTTAATCAGCTCCAACCATCTTCTTTGGCGCATATTCATCTCCTTTTGTGTGAAAATATACATTAAACATTTATGATCAGAAGAAATATCACAGCATTCACCATAAAGATAATGCCTCCATATTTTTAATGCAAAGATTACCGCATCTAACTCTAAATGATGAGTTGGGTAATTTTTCTCATGGATTTTCAAATTTTGTGAGGAATATGCTATCACCATATCGTTTTTCATGAGAACACACCTCAATCCCTTCATGGATGCCTCACTATAGATCACAAAACTTTCTCCACTACATGGAAGTGTGAGCACAGGTGCACTGGATAACATTCATTTTAACTCCTTGAAATTCTCTTCACACTCCTCTGTCCAAACGAACTTAACTCCTTTTCAAGCGAACCTAGTGAGTGGATTATATAATCGTAAAAAATCTTTCACAAAACATCGATAATATCTAGCCAAATCAAGAAAACGTCATATCTCAGTTACTGTTGTTGGTCTCGACCATCTTTCGATAACCTCTTTTTTTGTTGGATCCATAGATATCCCCTCTTTTGAGATTATGTGACCCAAAAATGCAAATTTTTGAAGCCAAAATTCACACTTGGTAAATTTGGCATAAAGCATCTCCTTTATCAGGGTCTTCAATATAATTCTCAAGTGATCTTCATGTTATTCCTTTCTCTTTGAATAGACAAGAATATCATCTATAAAGACTACCACAAACTGATCAAGAAAGTCTCTAAAGTCTCTATTCATTAGATCCATGATGATATCAGGGGCCTTAGTAAGACCAAATGGCATCACTATAAATTCATAGTGTACATACCTTGTATGGAAATCCATATTTGTTATATCATCCCTTTTGACCCTTAATTGATGATACCCTGAATGAAGATCAATCTTGGAAAATTATTGAGCTCTACTTAGTTGGTCAAATAAGTCATCAATTCATGGGAGGGGATACATATTCTTGATAGTGATCTTGTTACGTTCTCGATAATCAATATAGAGTCTCATTGATCCATCTTTCATCATAACAAATAGAAAAGGTGCTCCCCAAGGTGACACACTAGGGTGTATGAATCCCTTATCAATATTTTCGTGGAGTTTCTTCATCAATTCCTACAACTCAATTGGGTCCATTCTATATGGTGTCTTTGAAATAGGAAAAGCACCCAGTACAAGTTCTATTGAAAACTCAACTTCACGATTTAGTTGAAGATCAAGCAATTCCTCCAGAAATACATCATCAAAATCTTGTACAATGGGGGTATTCTTTATCGTGAGTTTCTCTCCAAACATATGAGATAAATAACCTTCATTGAGTGGTATCAAGACCCATAGGATGGATGAAATTTAAATTGGAAGGTTATATTCATCCTTGCATGGATAGACGATCATAGATTGATCTGGAATATGAAATGTGACTTCACTTATTTGGAAATTTACATGATCTCCATATAAAGAAATCCATTCCATTCCAATAATCACATCAAATTCCACTATAGGAAGGTTCACAAGATTTATAGGAAGAACTTTCACACAAACTTCAATCGGAGAAGAATTATAAACTTTTGATGCGACTATTGTGCCATGAGGGGTTGTCACAGCTTACTCAACATCTAATTGTTGAGGTAATATGGTGATACCCTTAGAAAATTCTTCAGCAAAAGATTGGGTGGATCCTGAATCAAATAAAACATTCCTTTCACCACTTCGTTCCCATACTCCACATCGCTGATAGAAATTGCATGAGACTTTCCTTTGTCTTTAGCCTTAAGAGATTGTTGACATCGATCATCATCAACAAACCTTAGATTAGGATATTGATTAGCATAATTCCCCATTTCCTTGCACTTGTAACATTGAAGTGTAGGAGGTGAAGTCTATGTAGCCTTTTTTTGCATTGCTATACATCTTCTTCCCATCATTGTGGCATTCAAATGTCGGATGACCTTCTTTTCTACAATTGAAACATTTACTTGTCCCATTAATACAACTCCCCCCATGTTTCTTTCCGCACTTTGACCATAATGGAAAACTCATTTTCTTTTTAGTGTGCTCTTTATATTTCCCTTTGAATTCCATTTTCCTCTTCTTATCAAACCCATATGATTGATGGGTTACTCCAATCTGCATCTCAAACTTGAGGTCACATCGAACGATTTCATCATATCTATTGAAGTCCCTTATGGTTAACGCCCTTCAAAGAATTAGTTTGTAGCCACTAAAGAATCGATCAATCTTACTCTCAGGTTGGATAATAATACCAGAATCATACCTTGCAAGTATTGTAAAATTTTCTTCGTAGGTACCTATAGATTCATCATTCTTTTTCTTCAGTTCACGAAACTCCTTCTCCATCTTTTTTCAAAGAATATGAGGGAAGTACTTATAGAAAAATAGGTTCTTAAACTCATCCCATTCCATGGACTCAATTTCATCTCTTGGCCTCGTATTCTTGATAATATTTCACCATTGATCAGCTTCACCTTCCAAACAATATACCGCTAAGATGACTTTATCATGTTCAGAACATTGAAGAACTGAAAATATCTTTTCAGTAGTACTGATCCATTGTTCAGCAACTAAGGGATCAATTGACCCGCTGAATGATGGTGGACGCTGCCTTATAAATGATTCAACAGAATTTTGCTCCTTCCTTTTCTCGTTTCGATGTCCTGCATGATTCATAGCTTGAGAAGGTTGTGTGAGCATGGATACAAGATTTTTCATTCCATCTCCCATAACGTTTTGTTGCTCAGGGGGACAATCATTTCATTGCCCATCACATTCATCATTAACACGGTTCCTTCACGTTCTAGACATTGACTAAAACCAAGAATAAAAGTGTGAGAAACACTAATTTTAATAGGAAAACCACATAATCAAAAAGAAAATTTTACACATAAGGTCTTATCATAGGTTGTTCATGGGAATTTCTAGAACACTATGATTGTGTTATATACTTAGACATATTCTTAGGGTTCTTACCAAGGCTTTCACATCCTAGTTTTCAAAGGTTGACTATACCTTTCCTCTGATACCAACTATAAAGACCCATACTTTACATACATTGTTATTGCTTCAAAATTTAAGCACACTTATTACAACATATAACAAAACCATGAAAGGACAGTATAGGTATAGTGTCTTTAGAAACTGGGAAACATAATCAACTGGTTCATAAAGAATCTACATTGTCTCCCATTTATTTCATTATATCTAGA
The DNA here is from genome assembly GCA_963277665.1 of Viscum album. NCBI lineage: Eukaryota > Viridiplantae > Streptophyta > Magnoliopsida > Santalales > Viscaceae > Viscum > Viscum album. The sequence goes on along the minus strand of OY728126.1, from coordinate 2,094,121,068 downwards.
GTCCCTTTTGGAATATCCTACATAATAATCTTCTTCCTAACCTGGGGAAAGAAAACATACAAAAAGGGTGAGCTCAAATTCTCAGTAAGGGTAATCAAAAGAAATATCAATCACATCACATTTATAAGAACATAACAAATAGAAATATTAACGTGCAAAAGAAATCATAATTTATAACATGGGATAAATCATAGTAGTGAAATGTAATCCCAATAATCATAACATAAAATATGAAACATTGTGGTATACACGCATAATAATAGGGAACCATTTATTATTAGTAAAGACTCATTTAATAGACTATCTTAGTAGACAAAGTCCATTTCTGAACCGAGTTCACTCCTCGTTTCAGTCCTGTTTCACTGAACTGGATTAACCTGCCGTTCTAGCAATATCTATCTCATGAGATATAAATCATTACCCAATTCATTGGAGGGAGATATAGGTCCCACCCTTCTCATAATGAAAAAATTATTATGTGTGCCACAAAATCATAAATCATACATCATAGCATAACCAATGTAAGAAAAATTAGATTCTTAATAATCATGCCATTATAACACAATCCATATAAGATAAAAGTACATCCTAAAAATAATTACATCATAAAATAATCAAAACAATATAGAAATAGGGATATAATCAGAACCCTATATTATCTTATATGGAAAATAGTTTTTATAAAACACTTGAACTCCATTCTTGAGGAAAATATCCTTTCTACTTGAAAAATATTTTCCTTTCTTAACATGTCATATAATTTTAAACTAAAAGAAGATGATTAAAAATAAACCTGAAAACTTTTTAAGTATGATTCATGGATATAATATTCTAAAAATCCATTCATTCCGTATAAGTTGAAAAAAACATTCTTCTAGTACTTTGGCTGGAAAAGTCAAAAAGTACCTCATACGAAAATCGACAAAAGATACCTTTCATATATTTTACTAAAAACAAACCAAAGGATAAAATTGGATTTAAACAATTTTAGGAGGATATAAATAATATTACATATTGAGGAAACATGGATTTGGATGATAAATATTCCCTAGTAAATTCTAAAGTATAAACAATCTAAATAAAAATTGAGATTGTGATATTTTCCCTTACCTTATGTCTGATTTCCATCGTAAGTGTCTGAAACTCCTGTATAATGATTTAAATAATTTCACTGACTTATTCCATAATCATAATCATTGTTGTGATATCATATATTGTCATATTCTTAGCTTCTTATTAGAAATATTTCATTGCTACTTGTTATTCGGGTGTTTATTACTTTTTGTTCTTATGCGTGTTTTGTCGAATAAATTCTTATTCTTATTTTTAGGTTATAGATACCTCATTTATAGAATGGTATTAGTGTAATATAAATCATATTTATTCATTCAATTCATTTATATAATCATTATGAAATGCAGATCACGTAGAACGAGTCGCATCACATAGTGGAGACGGTATTCCGTACGTACACACAAGGGATGATATCATTCCCCTGATCATGGAATTGTATTGGAGTGTATGTATACTATTTCAGAATCAATATCACCTTATAATAATCTTATATAGTTATTATTTACACCATTATACCCATCCAAGTAAGGTGATGGTGGAAAATAGATTACACCACGGCGTGGAGACGGTATTCCGTACGTACGCACGCGCGGTGATTTCATTTTCCATAGGATGGATAGATGTTGATATAAGGTTGTTTAATACTTATAATAACATATCAGTATATGAGTGATGCTTATGTGATTACTTCATAATGAAACAACTAAAGAATAAGAAGTAGAAGAAGAAATAAATTTTAAAGAATCGGTAACGGACATTACCTCTTCTTTGAAGCACCTCTTCTTAACCTCCTCTTAGGGAACTTAAAAAGGTCTTTAAAGAAAACTAGGACCTCTAGGATGTTTCTAAGGAAGTGGATAAGAGAAATTGTCAGGGTTTGGATGAGCTTGAAGGCTCAAAGTGGTGTGAGGAACAAAGGGAGGAGGTGTCGTTTTATAAGGGAGGAGAGGGTCACTTTAGGAAAACATAAAATATTATTTTATTATATTGTCATATTCGGTTTTAATAGCTCAAAATTGATTTATTTCGAAGATAAGGTGGGGATGGGTCGAAATAATCTCATCTAATAGATTTTAAACAAGTTTAGGTTTCTATTTTAACCTTATCATTGAGATTTAACCTTAAGTAAAATAATTTTACTTTTAACGTGTCTTCTTGTTTTCTTACACTATAAGGTTAATAAACATACTATAACAAGACAAATGAACCCCAAGTTGTTTATTATTAATATATATAACCTTATATAAGTCATTCAGCCTATTTTTAGATTTTTAGGAATAAAATAACAATTAATAAAATAATATTTGTTTTAAAAACTATTTTAAGACAATTTTGACACTATTTTGTAATTGATTTTTGTGAAAATCATAACAGAATGATTAGTTCGAAAAAGTTAATTAAATCAATAATAACATGTAATATTAAACTAGAAAATAAGTTGAATTCATAAAAAGTCTCAAATTACATTTATTTGAGTATTTATAATCATCAATTATGTTAATATTTCATTAATAAGATAATTGTTGCATCCTCATTGTGTCATAAATAAATTAAATTATTTAATGTCTAAAAATTATAACTAAAATACAATTATTTATGAAATCTTTGTGTCTATCTAATGAATATTTATAGTCGAATTTATCTAATGTATAACCCTAAATTAAAAATGTTTTAGTTATTAATCATAGATTTTAACTATTTTAACTATTCTTTAAATTCAATAATATTAAATGTCCTAATCTAATCCAACTGGGCCTAAATGGTCATATTTTATTCCTATGGTTGTTTTTGGTCGAATTACACTTATCCAATAGAATTATTACATGTGTTAGGGTAATAATAATATCATTTTTACCCTTAATTACCCTATTTACTTTTAACCGTGGTTAAAAAAAGTGAAAAGTTACTATTCACCAAAAATTATTTTCATCTCATTAAACCGCATTTTAGTCCTTGTTATTAAACGAGTCTCTCGGATTTTCAAAATTCCACTCACAGAAGTGGTAAATTAATTTTAATGTGAATTTCGAAATTCTCCTAGGAGCTGGGTAAAAGACAGTGACAAGTTCAATAAAAATTTTATATACCAAAAATTATTATAAAATGACTCCAATGAATTACATTGAACATATATAGGTATTATGTATCAATTTTGACCAAAAATAAATTTAAATAAAATAAATAGTTAAAAAGTCGGTTTTAAATAGTAACCCAGTGTTTTCACTATTCATCAGAAATTGAAAGTTTTCAGAAAAAATACCAAAATTTCATCTTAGCCTAATTTCGATATTTCGAATCCAAAAATGAAGTCCATTTTGAAAGATAAAATTTAAAAAAATTAAAAAAGTGTGTATTAATATACATAACGGCTAGTTTTAATAATATTTTAATGGCATATCGTTGTTCAGTGAAACTCGGTATTGCGTACGACACAAGCTATCGAGGAAGGTCGTGATTGCGTGTAAATCATGGAAAGCTAGTGTTGTGTGTAGTGAAAGATTCCTTTGATGATTTATATAACATAAAAACAAATCATTTCTCATAAAAATATCGAGGGTTACATTCTACCCCCCTTAAAATGAATTTCACCCTCGAAATTCATCACTTTGTATCAAACAGATGAGGATACCTCTCCCTCATCATATCCTCAAGATCGCATATAACATCTTCTAATTGGTGGTTCCTCCATAAAACATTCACCAAGTGAGTGGTCTTGTTCCATAGAACTTTTTTTCTACGATCCAGAATCTCAATCAGCTGTTCTTTATAAGAAAGATCATTCTCCAATGGTACAACTTGTGATCTATGTACATGTGAAGGATCGGGTATGTACTTTCTCAGGAAAGATACATGAAACACATCATGAACTTGAGAGATATTCGGTGGAAGCACCAATCAGTAAGCTACCTTCCCGACATGATCCATTATTTCGAAAGGACTGATATACCTAGGGCTCAGCTTTCCCTACTTTCCAAATCTCATTACTCTCTTCCAAGGAGATATTCGTAAGAACACTTTACCACCCACTTCAAACTCTATGTATTTTCATCGATTATAGGCATAATTTTTTTGTCGACTCTAAGCTGCTCTAATGTGTTGTTGAATAGATGTGACCTTTTTTGCCATCTCATCAACAAGATCAGGTCCTAATATCTTTTTTCCCCAACTTCATCACAACAAGATGGAGTTAGGATTTTTTTTCCATAGAGAGCTTCATAAGGAGCCATCTGAAAACTGGAGTGAAAGCTATTATTATAAGAAAATTCAACCAAAGGTAGATGTTGATCCAAAAAACCGTTGAAATCCATAGAGAAAGCTCTAAAAATATCTTCTGGAGTTTGAATTGTTCTCTCAGACTGACCGTCTGTCTGAGGATGATATGTAGTGCTGAATCTCAACTCTGTATCTAGAGTATGCTGAATACTTCACCAAAACATTGAGGTAAACCTCGAATCCCTATAAGATATAATGGAATGTGGTACTCCATGAAATCTTACCACTTCCTTTACATATATCCTAGCAAGCTGATCCAGAGAGAAATCATCTCTAATAGCAATGAAGTGTTGTGACTTTGTAAGACGATCAACTATAACCCAGATAGCATTATCACCTTTGGATGTTTTAGGAAGTCCAGTGACAAAGTCCATAGTGATATTTTCCAATTTCTTTTTGGGTATGGGTAATGGTTGAAACATCCCCTTAGACTTCTATTTGTCAGCTTTAACTTGGTGACAAACCAAGCATCGAGAGACATATTCAGCAACATCTCTTTTCATGCCGTCCCACCAGAAGTACTCTTTAAGGCCCGTATACATGTCTGTGCTTCTATTATGAATAGAGAATGAAGAACTATGATCCTCATCCAGAAGCTCCTTCTTTAATTCTGGGATGGGAGGAACAGAAACCCGATTCTTGAACATTATTATCCAATCACAATCAAGGTTGAATTCATGAATATTTCTCACCTTCTTTTGTAACTCTACAACTTCTTTATGTGCCTCTTTAATCTTCATATTTATAGATGGTTGAACATTCATTTGAGAAAGATAAGATTTTTCCCCTTCCATTATAATTCCAAGATCCATCCTTTGTAAATCCACAAATATTTGATCTTTTGTGATCCTCGTCATGGATAAGCTAGCATTGTCTTGTCGACTTAATGCATCTTCCACCTTGTTTGCTTTCACAGGGTGATAATGAATTGAGAATTCATAATCCTTAATCAGCTCCAACCATCTTCTTTGGCGCATATTCAGCTCTTTTTGTGTGAAAATATACATTAAACTTTTATGATCTGTATAAATATCACACCTTTCACCATAAATATAATGCCTCCATATTTTTAATGCAATGATTACCGCAGCTAACTCCAAATCATGAGTTGGGTAATTTTTCTCATGGACATTCAACTATCATGAGGTATAAGCTATCACCATATCATTTTTCAAGAGAACACACCTCATTACCTTCTTGGATGCATCACTATAGATCACAATCCTTTCTCCACTACAAGACAGTGTGAGCACAGGTGCATGGGATAACATTCTTTTTAACTCCTTGAAATTCTCTTCACACTCCTCCTTCCAAACTAACTTAACCCCTTTTCGAGTCAACCGGGTGAGTGGATTAGATAATCATGAAAAATCATTCACAAAATGTCTATAATATCCATCCAAAACAAGAAAACATTATATCTCAGTTATTGTTGTTGGTCTCGACCATCATTCGATAACCTCTATTTTTGTTGGATCCACAGATATCCCCTCTTTTGAGATTATGTGACCCAAAAATGCATCTTTTTGAAGCCAAAATTCATACTTGGTAAATTTTGCATAATGATTCTCCTTTATCAGGGTCTTCAATATAATTCTCAAGTGATCTTCATGTTCTTTCTTTCTCTTTGAATAAACAATAGTATCATCTATGAAGACTACAAAAAACTGATCAAGATAGTCTTTAAAGACTCTATTTATCAGATCCATGTAGATAGCAGGGGCATTAGTAAGACCAAATGGAATCACTATAAATTAATAGTGTCCATACCTTGTACGGAATGAAGTATTTGTTATATCCTCCCTTTTGACCCTTAATTGATGATACCCTGAACGAAGATCAATCTGGGAAAAGTATTGATCCCTGCGTAGTTGTTTAAATAAGTCATCAATGCATGGGAGAGGATATTTTTTCTTGATAGTGATCTTGTTAAGTTCTTGATAATCAATGCAGAGTCTCATTGATCCATCATTCTTCTTAACAAACAGAAAATGTGCTCCCCAAGGTGACGCACTAGGGCGTATGAATCCCTTATCAAGATTCTCTTTGAGTTTCTTCTTCAATTCCTGCAACTCAATTGGGGCCATTCTATAAGGAATCTTTGAAATAGGAAAAGCAATCAGTACGAGTTCTATTAAAAACTTAACTTCACGATTTGGTGGAAGAAACAGAAATTCCTCCAGAAAGAAATCAACAAACTCTTGTACAATGGGTGTATTCTTAATCGTGATTTTCTCTCCAACCATATCAGATAAATAACCTTCATTTAGTGGAATCAAGACCCATAGAATGGATGAAATTTCCACTGGAAGGTTATGTTCATCCTTGCATCGATAAACGATCATAGATTGATCTGGAATATGAAATGTGACTTCCCTTCTTTGGAAATTGATATGAGATCCATATAAAGAAATCCAATCCATGCCATGAATCACATCAAATTACACTATAGGACGGATCACAAGATTTGGAGGAAGAACTTTCACATAAACTTCAATCAGTGAGGAATTAGAAACTTTTGATGCGACTATTGTGCCATCCGGGGTTGTCACAGCTAACACAACATCTAATTGTTGATGTAATATGGCAATACCCTTAGAAAATTCATCAGAAATAAAATAGTATGTGGATCCAAAATCAAATAAAACATTTTCTACTTTATATTGGATGGTAAGTGTACCATTCACCACTTTGTTCTCATACTCCACATCGCTGATCGAAATTTCATGTGACTTTACTTTGTCTTTAGCCTTATGAGTTTGTTGACTTCGATCATCATAAATAACCCTTTGATTAGGGCATTAATTTTCATATTGCCCCATTTCCTTGCACTTGTATCATTGAAGGGTAGGAGGTGCACTCTTTGAAGCCTTTTCTTTGTTCGCATCACTAGAAATCTTCTTCCCATCATTGCGGCATTAAAATGCCCGATGAAAATCTTTTACACATTTGAAACATTTACTTGTCCCTTTAAGACAACTCCCTCCATGTTTCTATCCACACATTGAGCATAAGGGAAAACTAATATTCTTTTCAGTGTGCTCTTTATATTTCCCTTTAAATTCCATTTTCCTCTTCTTATCAAACCCATATGATTGATGGGTTACTCCATTCTCCATCTCAACCTTGAGGGCACATCGAACGATTTCCTCGTAGCTATTGAAGTCCCTTATGGCAAACGCCCTTCGAAGACTTGGTTTTAAGCCACTAAAGAATTGATCGATCTTACTCTCAGGATGGATAATAATACCAGAAGCGTACCTTTCAAGTCTTGTAAAATTTTATTCGTAGGTACCAACAGATTCATCATCCTTTTTCTTCAGTTCAAGAAACTCCTTCTCCATATTTGTTTGAAGAATACTAGGGAAGTAATTATTGAAAAATAAGTTCCTAAACTTGTCCCATTCCATGGACTCAATTTCATCTCTTGGCCCCGTATTCTTTATAAGATTCCACTATTTATTAGATTCACCTTCCAAACAATATACTGCTAAGATGACTTTATCATGTTCAGAACATTGAAGAACTGAAAATATCTTTTCAGTAGTACTGATCCATTGTTCAGCAACTAATGGATCAATAGATCCACTGAATGAGGGTGGGCGCTGCCTCATGAAGGATTCAATATAATTTTTCTCCTTCATTTTCTCGTTTGGAAGTACTTCATGACTCATAGCTTTTGAAAGTTGTGTGAGCATGGCTACAAGATTTTTCATTCCAGCTCCCATAACGTTTGGTTTCTCGGGGGGAAAATCATTGCATTGCCCGTCGCATTCAGCATTAACACAGTTCCTTCGCGTTCCAACAATTGACTAAAACCAAGAAGAATAGTGTGAGAAACACTAATTATAATAGGAAACCATATGATCAAGAATAAAATATTACACTTAAGGTAATATCATAGGTTTTTCATGGGAATTTCTAAAACACTAAGATTGTGTTCTATGCTTAGACATATCCTTAGGGTTCTTACCAAGGCTTTCACATCCTAGTTTCCAAAGGCTGACTAAACCCTTCCTCTGATACCAACTATAACTACCCATACTTTACATAAATGGTTATTGCTTCAAAATTGAATCACACTTATTACAATATATAACAAAACCATGAATGGACTGTATAGGAATAGTGTCTTTAGAAACTAGGAAACATAAACAACTGGTTCATAAAGTATCTATATTGTCTCCCATTTATTTCATCATATCTAGAGTCCCTTTTGGTATATCCTACTTAATAACCTTCTTCTTGACCTGGGGAAAGAAAACATACAAAAATGGGGAGCTCAAATGCTCAATAAGGTTAAAGAAAAGAATATCAATCACATCACATTTATAAGAACATAAAAAATGGAAATCATAACCTGAAAAAGAAATCATAATTTCATAACATGTGATAAATCATAGTAGTGAAATGTAATCCCAATAATCATAACAAAAAACATGAAACTTTGTGCCATACACACATAATCATAGAGAATCATTTCATAGTAGTCAAGACTATTTTCCAACACTATCTTTGCGGACAAAGTCCATTTCGGAACTGAGTTCACTCCTTGTTTCAGTCCTATTTCACTGAACCGGATTAACTATCTGTTCCAGCCATGTATATCTCATGAGATATATATATTTACCAAATTCATTGGAGGGACATATATGTCCCACCCATCTCATAAGGAAACCATTCTTATGTGCGCCACAAAATCATAAATCATACATTATAGCATAACCCATGTAATAAAAATGTGATTCTTAATCATCATGCCATCATAACACAATCCATATAAGATAAAAAGACATCATAAAAATAATTCCATCATAACATAATAAAAACAATGTAAAAATAGGGATAGAAACATAACCCTATATTATCTTATATGGAAAATAATTTTGATAAAACACTTGAACTCCATTCTTGAGGAAAATATCCATTCTACTTCAAAAACATTTTCCTTTCTTAACATGTCATATAATTTTAAACTAAATAAGTTGGTTAAAAATAAACCTGAAAACTTTTGAAGGATGATTCCTGGAAATAATGTTCTAAAAATCCATTCATGCAGTATAAGTTGAGGAAAACATTCTTCTCTTACTTTGGCCGGAAAAGTCAAAAAGTACCTCGTATGAAAATCAACAAAAGATTCCTTTCATATATTTTACTAACAACTCACCGAAGTGTAAAATTGGATTTAAAAAAATATAGTAGGATATAAATAATATTAATTATTGAGGAAACACGGATGTGGATGATAAATATTTCCCAGTAAATTCTGAAGTATAAACAATCTCGGATAAAAATTGAGATTGCGAAATTTTCCCTTACCTTAAGTTCGATTTGCGTCGTAAGTGTCCGAACCTCCTATATAACGATTTAAATAATGTCATTTAATTATGCACGAATGATACTAATTGTTATGATATCATATATTGTAATATTCGTTGCTTCTTATTAGTAATATTTCATTTATACTTGTTATTCAGTTGTTTATTACTTTTTGTTCTTATGCGTGTTTTGTCGAATAAATTCTTATTATTCTTTTTAGGTTATACATAAATCATTTACAAATTGTTATTAGTGTAATATAAATCATATTTATTCATTCAATTCATTTATATAATCATTATTAAATGAAGATCATTTATAACGAGTCGTATCACATCGTGGAGATAGTATTCCATATCTACGTACGAGCGATGATATTGTTCCTATGATCGTGGAATTGTATTGGAGTGTATGTATACTATTTTAGACTCAATATCACGTTACTATAATCATATATAGTTATAATTTAAACCATTATACCAATCCATGTAAGGTGGGGGTGGAAAATAGATTACACCACGACGTAGAGACGGTATTCTGTACGTACTCACGCGCGGATATTTCGTTTTTTGTAAGATGGATAGATGGTGATATAGGGTTGTTTCATACTTATAATAAAATATCAGTATATGAGTGATACTGATGTCATTACATCATAATGAAACAACTAAAGAAGAAGAAGTAGAAGAAGAAATAAAGTTGAATGAATCGGTAATGGACATTACCTCTTCATCGAAGCGCCTCATCTTAACCTCCTCTTTGGGCACTAAAAATGGTCTTCGAAGAAAACCAGGACCTCTAGGATGTTTCTAGGGAAGTGGAGAAGAGAAAAGTTCAGGGTTTGGCCGAGCTATATTGCTCAAAGTTGTTTGAGGAAGAGAGGGAGGAGGTTCCCTTTTATAAGGGAGGAGAGGGGCACCTTAGGAAAACATAAAATATTATTTTATTATAAAGTCATATTCGGTATTTAATAGCTCCAAATTGATTTATTTTGAAGATAAGGTGGGGAAGGGTCGAAATCCTCCCATACAATAGAATTTAGACAAGTTTACGTTTCTATTTTAACCTTATCATTTAGATTTAATTTTAAGTTAAATAATTTTACTTTTACTATGTATTCTTATTTTCTTACACTATATGGTTAATAAACATACTATAAAAAGCCAAAAGAACCCAAAGTTGTTATTATTAATATATATAACCTTATCTAAGTCCTTTGGTCGAATCGTATATTTTTAGGTATAAAATAACAATTAATAATATAATATTTGTTTTAAAAACTATTTTATGACAATTTTGACACTATTTGGTAATTGATTTTTGTGAAAATCATAACAGAATGATTAGTTAGAAAAAATTTAATTAAATCAATACTAACATGTCATATTAACCTAGAAAATAAGTGTAATTCATAAGAATCCTCAAATTATATTTATTTGAGTATTTATAATCATCAATTATGTTAATATTTCATTAATAAGATAATTACTACATCCTCATTGTGTCATTAATAAATTAAATTATTTAATGTCTAAAAATTATAACTAAAATTAAATTATGTAGGAAATCTTTTTTTTATATCTAATGAATTTTTATAGTCGAATTTATCTAATGTATAATACAAAATTAAAAATGTTTTAGTTATTAAACATTGATTTTAACTATTTTAACTATTCTTTAAATACAATAATATTAAATGTCCTAATCTAATACATGTGGGCCTAAATGATCATATGTTATTCCTATGGATGTTTTTGGTCGAATTACACTTATCCAATAGAATTAGGACATGTGTTATGGTAATAATAATATCATTTTTACCCTTAATTACCCTATTTACTTTTAACTGTGGTTAAAAAAAGTTAAAAGTTACTATTCAACAAAAATTATTTTCATCAATTTGAACCACATTTTAGTACTTGATATTAACGGTGTCTCTTGGATTTTAAAAATTCCACTCATAGAAGGGGTAAAATTAAGTTTAATGTGAATTTCTAAATTCTCCTAGGAGGTGGGTAAAAGACAGTGAAAAGTTCAATAAAATTTTTAAATATAACAAATTATTATAAAATGACTCCAATGAATTACATTGAACTTATATAGGTATTATGTATCAATTTTGACCTAAAATAAATTTAAATAAAATAAATAATTAAAAAGTCGGTTTTTAAATAGTAACCCTGTGTTTTCACTGTTCATCAAAAATTGAAAGTTTTCAGAAAAAATAAAAAAATTTCACCCTAGGCTAATTTCGATATACTGAATCCAAAAATAAAGTCCATTTTCAAAGATAAAATTTAAAAAATTTCAAAAAGTGGGTATTAATATTCATAATGGCTAGTTTTAATAATATTTTAATAGCATATCATTGTTTAGTGAAACTCAGTACTGCGTACGATGCAAGCAATCAAGGAAGGTGGTGATTGCGTGTAAAGCAAGCCAAGATAGTGTTGTGTGTATCGAAAGATTCTTTTGATGATGTATATAACAAAAAAAACAAAACATTTCTCATAAAAATATCGGGTGTTACATTCTACCACCCTTAAAATTAATTTCGCCATCGAAATTCATCACTTTGTAACAAACAGATGAGGATACCTCTCCCTCATCATATCCCCAAGTTCCCATGTAGCTTCTTATAATTGGTGGTTCCTCCATAATACTTTCACCAAGAGAGTAGTCTTGTTCCGTAGAACTTTTTCGCTACGATCCAGAATCTCTATCGGCTATTCTTCAAAAGAAAGATCTTGCTACAGCGGTATAACTTCTTGAGTTGAGTACATGTGATGGATCTAGTAGGTAATTTCTCAGGAGAGATACATGAAACACATCCTGAACTTGAGAGAGATTCAGTGGAAGCTCCAATCGTTATGCTACCTTCCCAACAAGATCCAGTATTTTGAAATGACTGATATACACAGGGCTCAGCATTCCCTACTTTCCAAATCTCATTACTCTCTTCCATAGAGATATTCGTAAGAACACTTTATCACCCACTTCAAACTCTAGGTCTTTTTTCTTCAATTATCGACATAACTTTTTTGTCTACTCTGATCTGCTCTAATGTGTTGTTGAATAGATCTGACCTTTTCTGCCATCTCATCAACAAGATCAGGTCCTAATAGCTTTCTTTCCCCAACTTCATCCCAGCAAGTTGGAGTTCAGCATTTCTTTCCATAGGGAGCCTCATAACGAGCCATCTGAAACTGGAGTGAAAACCATTATTATAAGAATATTTAACTAAACGTAGATGTTGATCCTAACCACCTTTGAAATCCATAGAGCAAGCTATAAACATATCTTCTAGAGTTTGAATTGTTCTCTCAGACTGACTGTCTGTCTAAGGATGATAAGTAGTGCTGAAACTCAACTCTGTATCTAGAGTATGCTGAAGACTTCACCAGAACTTTGAGGTAAACCTCAGATCCGGATCAGATATAACGGAATTTAGTACTCCATGTAATCTTACCACTTCCTTTACATATATCCTGGAAAGCTGAACCAGTGATAAATCTTCTCTAATAGAAATGAGGTGTGATGACTTTGTAAGACAATCAACTAATACCCAGATAACAATATTTCCTTTAGATGTTTTAAGATGTCCAGTGACAAAGTCCATAGTGATGTTTTCCCATTTCCATTTGGGTATGGGTAATGGTTGTAACATCCCATTAGACTTCTGTCTCTCAGTTTTAACTTACTAACAAACAAAGCATCGAGAGACATATTCAACAACATCTCTTTTCATGCCGTCCCACCAGAAGTACTCTTTCAGGTCCCTATACATCTCTGTGCTTCTATGATGAATAGAGAATGAAGAACTATGAGCCTCATCCAGGAACTCCTTCTTTAATTCTGGGATGGGTGGAACACAAACCCGATTCCTGAACTTTATTATCCCATCACAATCAAGGTGGAATTTAGGAACATTTCTCACCTTCTTTTGTAACTATACATCTTCTTTCTAAGCCTATTTAATCTTCACATGTATAGATTGTTGAACATTCATTTGAGAAAGATATGATTTTCCCCTTCCATTATAATTCTATGATCCATCCATTGTAAATCCATAAATATTTGATCTTTTTTTATCCTCATTATGGTTAATGCTAGTGTTGTCTTGTCGACTTAATGCATCTCACACCTTGTTTGCTTTCCTAGGGTGATAATGAATTGAGAAGTCATAATCCTTAATCAGCTCCAACCATCTTCTTTGGTGCATATTCAACTCCTTTTTTAAAAAATATACTTTAAACTTTTATGATGAGTATAAATAACACACATTTCACCATAAATTTAATGCCTCCATATTTTTAATGCAATGATTACCGAAGCTAACTCCAAATCATGAGTTGGGTAATTTTGCTCATGGATTTTCAACTGTCGTGAGGCATATGCTATCACAATATCGTTCTTCATGAGAAAACACCCCAATCCCTTCTTGGATGCATCAATATAGATCACAAACCTTTCTCTACTACAAGGTAGTGTGAGAATAGGTGCACTGGAAAACCATCATTTTAACTCCTTGAAATTCTCTTCACACTCCTCTTTCCAAATGAACTTAACTCCTTTTCGAGTCAACCTGGTGAGTGGATTAGGTAATCGTGAAATATATTTCAAAAAACGTCAATAATATCCAGCCAAACCAAGAAATCTTCATATCTCAGTTAATGTTGTTGGTCTCGTCCATCTTTCGATAACCTTTGTTTTTCATAGATCCACAGATATCCCCTCTTTTGAGATTATGTGGCCCAGATATGAAAATTTTTGGATCCAAAATTCACACTTGGTAAATTTGGCATAAACGTCTCCTTTATCAGGGTCTTCATTATAATTCTCAATTGATCTTCATGTTCTTACTTTCTCTTTGAATTTACAAGAATATCATATTTAAAGTCTACCAAAAACTGATCAAGATAGTTTCTAAAGATTCTATTCATTAGATCCGTGAATATAGGAGGGGAATTAGTAAGACCAAATAGAATCACTATAAATTCATAGTATCCATACATTGTACGGAAAGTCGTATTTGGTATATCCTCCCTTTTGACATGTAATTGATGTTACCCTGAATTAAGATCAATCTTGGAAAATTATTGAGCTTTGCATAGTTGGTCATATAAGTCATCAATGCATGGAAAAGGATATTTTTTCTTGATAGTGATCTTGTTAAGTTCTCTATAATCAATGCAGAGTCTCATTGATCCATCTTTCTTCTTAACAAATAAAAAGGTGCTCCCCAAGGTGACGCACTAGGGCATATGAATCCCTTATCAAGATTCTCTTGGAGTTTCTTCTTAAATTCCTACAACTCAATTGGGTCCATTCTATAAGGTGTCTTTGAAATAAGCAAAGCACCCGGTACGAGTTCTACTGAAAACTGAACTTCATGATTTGGTGGAAGACCCAGAAATTCCTCCGAAAAGACATCATAAAACTCATGTACAATGGTTTTATTCTTAATCGTGAGTTTCTCTCCAACCATATGATATAAATAACCTTCATTTAGAGGAATCAAGACCCATAGGTTGGATTAAATTTCCACTGGAAGGTTGTGTTCGTCCTTTCATCGATAAATGATCATAGATTGATATTGACTATGAAATGTGACATCCATTATTTGGAAATTGATATGAGCTCCATATAAAGAAATCCAATCAATTCCAAGAATCACATAAAATTCCACTATAAGAATGATCATAAGATTTGGAGGAAGCACTTTCACACAAACTTCAATCATAGAATAATTATGAACTTTTGATGCGACTGTTGTGCCATTAGGGGTTGTCACAGCTAAATCAACATCTAATTTTTGAGGTAATATGGAGATACCCTTAGAAAATTCTTTAGTAATAAATGAGTGGGTGGATCCAGAATCAAATAAAACATTTTATACTTTAGAGTGGCTGGTAGGGGTACCTTTCACCACTTCGTTCTCATACTCCACATCGCTGATAGAAATTGTGTGTGACTTTCCATTGTCTTTAGCCTTAATAGTTTGTTGACGTCGATCATATTCAACAACCCCTGGATTAGGGCATTGATTAGCATAATTCCCCATTTCCTTGCACTTGTAACATTGTTGTGTAGGAGGTTCACTCTGTGTAGCCTTTCCTTTGTTCACATCACTAGACATCTTCTTCCCATCATTGAGGCATTCAAATGCTTTATGACCTTCTTTTCCACATTTGAAACATTTACTTGTCCCTTTAAGACAACTCCCTCCATGTTTCTTTCAGCACTTTGAGCATAAGGGAAAACTCATCTTCATTTTAGTGTTCTCTTTTGATTTCCCTTTGAATTCCATTTTCATCTTCTTATAAAACCCTTATGATTGATGGGTTACTCCAATATCCATCTCAACCTTGAGGGCGCATCGAATGATTTACTCGTAGCTATTGAAGTCCCTTATGGCTAGCACCCTTCGAATACTTTGTTTTAAGCCACTAAATAATCGATCAATCTTACATTCAGGTTGGATAATAATACCATAAGCGTACCTTGAAAGTATTGTAAAATTTTCTTCGTATGTACCAACAGATTCATCATCCTTTTGCTTCAGTTCAAGAAACTCCTTCTCCATCTTTTTTTAAAGAATACGAGGGAAGTACTTATTGAAAAATAAGTTCTTGAACTCTGCCCATTCCATGGACTCAATTTCATCTCTTCACCTCGTATTGTTGATAAGATTCCACCATTGACCACCTTCAAATTCGAAATAATATACTGCTAAGATGAATTTATCATGTTCAAATCATTGAATAACTGAAAATATATTTTCAGTAGTGCTGATCCTTTGTTTAGCAACTAATGGATCAGTAGACCAGATGAATGAGGGTGGATGCTGCCTCATGAAGGATTAAATAGATTTTTGCTCCTTCCATTACTCGTTTGGAAGTCCTGCATGATTCATAGCATGAGAAAGTTGTGTGAGAATGGCTACAAGATTTTTCATTCCAGCTCCAATAACGTTTGGTTGCTCAGGGGGACAATCATTGCATTTCCCGTCACATTCACCATTAACACTTTTCCTTCGCGTTCTAGCCATTGACTAAAACCAAGAAGAATAGTGTGAGAAACACTAATTATAATAGGAAAACCACATAATCAAGAATAAAATTTTACACTTAAGGTCTTATCATAGGCTGTTCATGGGCATTTCTAAAACACTAAGATTGAGTTCTATGCATAGACATATCCTTAGAGTTCTTACCAAGGCTTTCACATACTAGTTTCCAAAGTTTGACTATACCCTTCCTCTGATACCAACTATAAAGACCCATACTTTACCTAGATTTTTATTTCTTCAAAATTGAAGCACACTTATTACAACATATAACAAAACCATGGAAGGACCGTATAGGTATAGTGTCTTTAGAATCTAGGAAACATAAACAACTGGTTCATAAATCATCTACATTGTCTCCCTTTTATTTCATCATATCTAGAGTCCATTTTGGCATATCCTAATTAATAACCATCTTCCTGACCTGGGGAATGAAAACATACAAAAAGGGTGATCTCAAATGCTCAGTAAGGGTAAACATAAGAAATATCAATCACATCACATTCATAAGAACACAAAAATTTGGAAATTGTAACCTGCAAAAGAAATCATAATTTCATAACATGGGATGAAACTTTGTGGCATACACACATAACCATAAAGAATCATTTCTTAGTAGTCAAGACACATTTCCAAGACTATCTTAGCGGACAAAGTCTATTTCTGAACCGAGTTCACTCCTCATTTCAGTCCTGTTTCACTGAACCGGATTAACCTACCATTCCAACCATGTCTATCTCATGAGATATAAATCTTTACCCAATGATTTGGAGGGAGATATAGGTCCCACCCATCTCATAATGAAACCATTCTTATGTTTTCCACAAAATCATAAATCATATATCATAGCATAACCCATGTAACAAAAATGGGATTCTTAATCATCATTCCATCATAACACAATCCATATAAGATAAAATGATATCATAAAAATAATTCAATCATAACATAATAAAAACAATGTAAAAATAGGGATAGAAACAGAACCCTGTACTATCTTAGAAGGAAAATAATTTCGATAAAACACTTGAACTCCATTCTTGAAGAAAATATCCATTCTACTTCAAAATAATTTTCCTTTCTTAACATTTCATATAATTTAAAACTAAAAGAAGTTGATTAAAAATAATCCTGAAATTTTTTGAAGGAAGAATCATGGAAATAATGTTCTAAAAATACATTCATTCCGTGTAAGTTGAACAAAACATTCTTCTCATACTTTGGCCGGAAAAGTTAAAAAGTACCTCGTACAAAAAATTAAAAAATATTCCTTTCATATATTTTACTAAAATCTCACTAAAGGGTGAAATTGGATTTAAAAAATTGTAGGAGGATATAAAAAATATTACATATTAAGGAAACATGTATGTGGATGATAAATATTACCCAGTAAATTCTAAAGTATAAACAATCTCGGATAAAAATTGAGATTGCGAGATTTTCCCGCACCTTAGGTCTGATTTGCTTCGTAAGTGTCCGAACCTTCTGTATAATGATTTAAATAATGTCATTGACTTATTGCATAATCATACCCATTGTTATGATATCATATATGGTCATATTCTTAGCTTCTTATTAGTAAAAGTTCATTTATACTTGTTATTCAGGTGTTTATTACATTTTGTTTTTATGCGTGTTTTGCCAAGTAAATTCTTATTCTTATTTTTAGGTTATAGATACCTCATTTCTAGAATTGTATTAGTGTATTATATATCATATTTATACGTTCAGTTCATTTATATAATCATTATTAATTGAGTATCATGTAGAACGAGTCGCATCACATCGTGGAGAGGGTATTCCGTACGTACGCACGAACGATGATATCGTTCCCATGATTGTGGAATTGTATTGGAGTGTATGTATACTATTTCAGAATCAATATCAATTTAAAATAATCATATATAGTTATTACTTACACCATTATACCCATCCAAGTAAGGTGGTGGTGGAAAATAGATTACACCACGGCGTGGAGACGATATTCCATACGTACGCACGCGCAGTGATTTCGTTTTCTGTAGGATGGATAGATGGTGATATAGGGTTGTTTCATACTTATAATAAAATATAAGTATACTAATGATACTTATGTTATTGCTTAATAATGAATCAACTAATGAATAATTAGTAGAAGAAGAAATAAAGGTGAATGAATCAGTAACGGACATTATCTCTTCTTTGAAGCGCCTCTTCTTAACTTCCTCTTAGGGCACTAAAAATGGTCTTTGAAGAAAACCATAACCTCTAGTATGTTTCTAGGGAAGTGGAGAATAGAAATTGGTAGGATTTAACAGAACATGAAGGCTCAATGTTGCGTGAGGAAGAGAGGGAGGAGGTGCCCTTTTATAAGGGAGGAGAGGGGCACCATAGGAAAACTTAAAATATTATTTAATTATAAAGTCATATTCGGTTTTTAATAGCTCAAAATTGATTTATTTCAAAGATAAGGTGGGGATGGGTCGAAATACTCTCATCCAATATAATTTATACAAGTATAGGTTTATATTTTAATCTTATCATTTAGATTTAACTTTAAGTTAAATAATTTTACTTTCACCGTGTCTTTTTGTTTTCTTACACTATAAGGTTAATAAACTTACTATAACAAGCCAAACGAACATCAAGTTGTTTATTATTAATATATATAACCTTATCTAAGTAATTTGGCCGATCCTTAGATTTTTAGGAATAAAATAACAATTAATAATATAATATTTATTTTAAAAACTATTTTATGACAATTTTGATAGTATTTGGTAATTGATTTCTGGGAAAATCATACAAGAATTATTAGTTCGAAAAAAGTTAATTAAATCAATATAAACATGTCATATTAACCTATAAAATAAGTGGAATTCATAAGAAGTCTCAAATTACATTTATTTGAGTATTTATAATCATCAATTATGTTAATATTTCATTAATAAGATAATTATTGAATCATCATTATGTCATAAAAAATTTATATTATTTAACGTCTAAAAATTATAAATAAAATAAAATTATGTAGGAAATCTTTTTAGATTTCCAAATTATATTTATAGTCAAATTTATCTTATGTATAACCATAAATTAAAAATGTTTTAGTTATTAAACATTGATTTTAACTATTTTAACTATTCTTTATATAAAATAATATTAATTTTCCTAATCTAATCCAAGTGGGCCTAAATGGTCATATTGTATTCCAATGGTTGTTTTTTGTCGAATTACACTTATCTAATAGAATTAGGACATGTTTTATGGTAATAATAATATCATTTTTACCCCTAAATACCCTATTTACTTTTAATCGTGGTTAAAAAAGTTAAAAGTTACTATTCACCAAAAATTATTTTCATGTCATTGAACCACATTTTATTCCTTAATATTAACAGTGTCTCTCGGATTTTCGAAATTCCACTCACAGAAGCGATAAAATTAAGTTTAATGTGAATTTCCAAATTCACCTAGGAGTTGGGTAAAAGACAGTGAAAAGTTCAATAAATTTTTGATATATCTAAAATAATTATAAAATGACTCCAATGAATTACATTGAACTTATATAGGTATTATGTATCAATTTTGACCTAAAATAAATTTAAATAAAATAAATAATTAAAAATTCGGTTTTTAAATAGAAACTAAGTGTTTTCACTATTCATCAAAAAATGAATGTTTTCAGAAACAAATACCAAAATTTCACCCTAGGCTAATTTCAATATTCCGAATCCAAAAATGAAGTCCATTTTGAAAGATAAAATTTTCAAAATTTCAAAAAGTGGGCATTACTATTCATAACAGCTAGTTTTAATGATATTTTAATAGTATATCGTTGTTTAGTGAAACTCAGTATTGCGTTCGACGCAAGCGATCGATGAAGGTCGTGACTGCGTGTAAATCAAGCCAAGCTAGTGTTGTGTGTAGTGAATGATTCCTTTGATGCTGTATATAACATAAAAACAAAACATTTCTCATAAAAATCTCGGGTGTTGTATTCTATCCCCCATAAAATGAATTTCGCCCTCGAAATTCATCACATTGTAAAAAATAGATGAGGATAACTTTCCCTCATCATATCCTCAAGCTCCCATGTAGCATATTATAATTGGTGGTTCCTCCATAAAACATTCACCAAGCGAGTGGTCTTGTTCTGTAGAACTTTTTCACTACGATCCAGAATATTTATCGGCTGTTCTTCATAAGAAAGATCTTGCTCCAACGGTACAACTTCTGAGCTGAGTACATGTGAATGATCAGGTATTTAATTTCTCAGGAGAGATACATGAAACACATCATGAAATTGAGAGAGATTTTTTGGAAGCGCCAATCGGTAAACTACCTTACCAACACAATCCAGTATTTCGAAAGGACCGATATGCCTAGGGCTCAGCTTTCCCTACTTTCCAAATCTCATTACTCTCTTCCAAGGATATATTCGTAAGAACACGTTATCACCAACTTCAAACTCTAGGAATTTTCTTCGATTGCTGGCATAACTTTTTTGTCAACTATGAGCTTCTCTAATGTGTTGTTGAATAGATCTGACATTTTCTGCCATTTCATCAACAAGATCAGGTCCTAATAGCTTTCTTTCCCCACCTTCATCCCAACAAGTTGGAGTTCATCATTTATTTTCATAGATAGATTCATAAGGATCCATCTGAATACTGGATTGAAAGATATTATTATAATAGAATTCAACCAAAGGTAGATGTTGATACCAACCACCTTTGAAATCCATAGAGCAAGCTCTTAACATATCTTCTAGAGTTTGAATTATTCTCTCATACTGGCCGTCTGTCTGAAGATGATAAGTAGTGCTGAAACTAAACTCTGTATCTAGAGTATACTGAATACTTTGCCAGAAATTTGAGGTAAACCTCGAATCCCGATCAGATATAATGGAATTTGGTACTCCATGAAATCTTATAACATCCTTTACTTATATCCTAGAAAGCTGATCCATAGAGAAATCTTCTCTAATTGTAATGAAGTGTGCTGACTTTTTAAGACGATCAACTATGACCCAGATAGCATTATTGCCTTTGGATGTTTTAGGAAGTCCAGTGACAAAGTCCATAGTGATGTTTTCCCATTTCCATTCAGGTATGGGTAATGGTTGTAACATCCCCTTAGACTTCTGTCTCTCAGCATTAACTTGCTGACAAACCAAGCATCAAGAGACATATTCAGCAACATCCCTTTTCATGTCGTCCCACCAGAAGTACTCGTTCAAGTCCCTATACATCTTCGTGATTCTAGGATTAATAGATAATGAAGAACTATGAGCCTCATCCAGTAGCTCTTTCATTAATTCTGGGATTGGAAGAACACAAACCCGATTCCTGAACATTATTATCCCATCACAATCAAGGTTGAATTCAGGAAAATTTATCTCCTTCTCTTGTAACTCTACCTCTTCTTTCTATGCCTCTTTAATCTTCACATGTATAGATGGTTGAACATTCATTTGAGAAAGACAATATTTTTCCCCTTCCATTATAATTCCAAGATGCAACCTTTGTAAATCCATAAATATTTGATCTTTTGTGATCCTCATAATGGATAAGCTAGCATTGTCTTGTCTACTTAATGCATCTTCCACCTTGTTTGCATTCCCTAGGTGATAATGAATTGAGAAGTCATAATCCTTAATCAGCTCCAACCATCATCTTTGGCGCATATTCAGCTTCTTTGTGTGAAAATATAGTTTAAACTTTTATGATTAGTATAAATATCACACCTTTCACCATAAAGATAATGCCTCCATATTTTTAATGCAAAGATTACCGTAGCTAACTCCAAATCATGAGTTGGGTAATTTTTCTCATGCATTTTCAACTGTCTTGAGGCATAAGCTATCACCATATTGTTTTTCATGAGAACACACCCCAATCCCTTCTTGGATGCATCACTATAGATCACAAACCATTCTCCACTACAAGGCAGTGTGAGAAAATGTGCACTGGATAACCTTCTTTTTAACTCCTTGAAATTCTCTTCACACTCCTTCGTCCAAACGAACTTAACTCCTTTTCGAGTCAACCAGGTGACTGGATTAGATAATCGTGAAAAATATTTCACCAAACATCAATAATATCCAGCCAAACCATGAAAACTACAGATCATAGTTACTTTTGTTGGTCTTGAAAAACATTCGATAACCTCTATTTTTGATGGATTCATTGTTATCCCCTCTTGAGATTATGTGACCCAAAAAGGCAACCTTTTGAAGCCAAAATTCCCACTTGGTAAATTTTGCATAAAGCTTCTCCTTTATCGGAGTCTTCAATATAATTCTCAAGTGATCTTCATGTTCTTCCTTTCTCTTTTAATATACAAGAATATCATCTATATAGACTCCCACAAACCGATCAACATAGTCTATAAAGACTCTCTTCATCAGATCCAAGAAGATATCAAGGGCATTAGTCAGACCAAATGGAATCTCTATAAATTCATAGTGTCCATACCCTGTACAGAATGTCATCATTGGTATATCCTCCCTTTTGACCCTTAATTGATGATACCCTGAATGAAGATCAATCTTGGAAAATTATTGAGCTCTACATAGTTGGTAAAATAAGTCATCAATGCATGGGAGAGGATATTTCTTCTTGATAGATATCTTCTTAAGTTCTCGATAATCATTTCAGAGTCTCATTGATCCATATTTCTTCTTAACAAAAAAAAAATTTCTCCCCAAGGTGATGCACTAGGGATTATTAATCCCTTATCTATATTCTCTTGGAGTTGATTCTTTAATTCCTGCAACTCAATAGGGGCCATTCTATAAGGTGTCTTTGAAATGGGAGAAGCACCCGGTACGAGTTCTATTGAAACCTCAACTTCACAATTTGGTGGAAGACCTGGAAATTCCTCCAGAAATACATCATCAAACTCCTGTACAATGGGTGTATTCTTAATCGTGAGTTTATCACAACCATAGGAGATAAATAACCTTCATTTAGTGGAATCAAGACCCATAGGATGGATGAAATTTCCACTGGATGTTTATGTTCATCCTTGCATCGATAGATGATCATAGATTGATCTGGAATATGAAATGTGATGTCCCTTCTTTGGGAATTGATATGATCTCCATATAAAGAAATCCAATCCATGCCATGTATTACATCAAATTCTACTATATGAAGGATCACAAGATTTGCAGGAAGCACTTTCACAGAAACTTCAATCGGAGAAGAATTATAAACATTTGATGTGACTTTTGTTCCATTAGGGGTTGTCACAACTAACTCAACATCTAACTATTGAGGTAATATGGAAATACCTTTAGAAAATTCTTCAATATTAATAGAGTGGGAGGATCCATAATCAAATAAAACAATTGATACTTTAGAGTGGATGGTAAGTGTAACATTCAACACTTCGTTCTCATACTCCACATCACTAATAGAAATTGAATGTGACGTCCTTTTCCTTTAGCCTTAAGAGTTTATTGACGTCGATCATCATCAACAACCCTTGGATTAGGGCATTGATTAGCATAATTCCCCATTTCCTAGCAATTGTAACATTGAAGTGTAGGAGGTGCACTCTGTGTAGCCTTTTCTTTGTTCACATCACTAGATATCTTCTTCCCATAATTGCAGCATTCAAATGCCCGATGACCTTATTTTCCACATTTGAAACATTTACTTGACCCTTTAAGACAACTCCATCTATGTTTCTTTCTGCACTTTGAGCATAAGGGAAAACTCATCTTCGTTTTAGTGTGCTCTTTAGATTTCCCATTGAATTCAATTTTCATCTTCTTATCAAACACATATGATTGATGGGTTACTCCAATCTCCATCTCAATAATGAGGGAACATCGAATGATTTAATCGTAGCTATTGAAGTCCCTTATGGCTAATACCCTTCGAAGACATGGTTTTAATCCACTAAATAATCGACCGATCTTACTCTCAGTTTGGATAATAATACCATAAGTGTACCTTACAAGTCTTGTAAAATTTACTTCATCGCAACCAAGATATTTATCATCCTTTTCCTTTAGTTCAAGAAACTCCTTCTCTATATTTGTTCGATGAATTAGTGGGATGTACTAATTTGGAAAATAATTTTTTGTACTTGTCCCATTCCATGGACTCAATTTCATATCTTGGCCTCGTATTCTTGATAAGATTCCACCGTTGATCAGCTTCACCTTCCAAAAAATATACTGCTAAGATGACATTATCATGTTCAAAAAATTGAATAACTGAAAATATCTTCTCAGTAGTACTGATCCATTGTTCAGCAACTAATGGATCAGTAGACCCGCTGAATGAGGGTGGACGCTGCCTCATGAAGGATTCAACAGAATGTTGCTCCTTCCTTTTCTCGTTTGGAAGTCCTGCATGATTCATAGATAT
Source organism: Viscum album (assembly GCA_963277665.1). Classification (NCBI taxonomy): domain Eukaryota; kingdom Viridiplantae; phylum Streptophyta; class Magnoliopsida; order Santalales; family Viscaceae; genus Viscum; species Viscum album. Next base: position 2,094,095,967 of record OY728126.1, on the reverse strand, counting down.
AGAAAGTTGTGTGAGAATGGCTACATGATTTTTTATTTTAGCTCCCATAACGTTTGGTTGATCAGGAGGACAATCATTGCATTGCCCATAGCATTCAGCATTAACACAGTTCCTTTGTGTTCCATCCATTGACTTAAACCAATAAGAATAGTGTGAGAAACATTAATTATAATAGGAAAACCACATAATCAAGAATAATATTTTACACATAAGGTATTATCATAGGTTGTTAATGGGAATTTCTAAAACACTAAGATTGTTTTCTATACTTAGACATATCCTTAGGGTTTTTACAAAGGCTTTCACATCTTGGTTTCTAAAGGTTGACTATACCCTTCCTATGATACCAACTATAATGACCCATACTTTACATGCATTTTTATTGCATGAAAATTGAATCACACTTATTACAACATATAAAAAAACCATGAAAGGACCGTATAGGTATAGTGTCTTTAGAAATTGGGAAACATAAAAAACTGGTTCATAAAGATTCTACATTGTCTCCCATTTATTTCATCATATCTAGAGTCCCTTTTGGCATATCCTACTTAATAACCATCTTCCTTACCCAGGGAAAGAAAACATACAAAAAGGGTGAGCTTAAATGCTCATTAAGGGTAAACAAAAGAAATATCAATCACATCACATTTATAAGAACTTAACAAATGGAAATCATAATCTACAAAAGAAATCATAATTTAATAACATGGGATAAATCATAGAAGTGAAATATAATCCCAATAATCATAACATAAAACATGAATCTTTGTGGCATGCACACATAATCATAGAGAATCATTTCTTATTAGTCAAGACTCATTTCAAAGACTATCTTAGTGGACAAAGTCCATTTCTGAACCGAGTTCACTCTTCGTTTCAGTCCTGTTTCACTAAACTAGATTAAACTGCCATTCCAGCCATGTATATCTCATGAGATATAAATCTTTACCCAATGAATTGGAGGGATATATAGGTCCGACCCATCTCATAATGAAACCAATCTTATGTGTACCACAAAATCATAAATCATACACCATAGCATAACCCATGTAATAAAAACGGGATTCTTAATCATCATACCATCATAAAACAATCCATATTTGATAAAAGGACTTCAAAAAAATAATTCCATCATAAAATAATCAAAAAAATGTAAAAATAGGGATTGAAAAAGAACCCTATATTATCTTAGATGGAAAATAGTTTTGATAAAACACTTGAACTCCAATCTTGAGAAAAATATCCTTTCTACTTCAAAAACATTTTCCTTACTTAACATGTCATTTAATTTTAAACTAAAAGAAGATGATTAAAAATAAACCTGAAAACATTTGAATTAAGATTCAGGGAAATAATGTTCTAAGAATCCATTCATGTCGTATAAGTTGAAAAAAAACATTCTTCTCGTACTTTGGCTGGAAAAGTCAAAAAGTACCTCATATGAAAAACGACAAAAGATTCCTCTCATATATTTTACTAAAAACTCACGGAAGGGTAAATTAGATTTAAATAATTGTATGAGGATATAAATAATATTAAATATTGAGGAAACATGGATGTGGATGATAAATATTCCCCAGTAAATTCTGAAGTATAAACAATCTCGGATAAAAATTGAGATTGCAAGATTTTCCCTTACCTTAAGTCCGATTTTCTTCGTAAGTTTCCGAAACTCCTATATAATGATTTAAATAATGTCATTGACTTATTAAATAATCAATATAATTGTTATTATATCATATATGGTCAAATTATTATCTTATTGTTAGTAATATTTCATTTCTAATTGTTATTCTGGTGTTTATAACTTTTTGTTCTTATGCGTGTTTTGTCGAATAAATTCTTATTATTCTTTTTAGGTTATAGATACCTCATTTCCAGAATTTTATTAGTGTAATATATCTCATATTTATTCATTCAATGCATTTATATAATCATTATTCATTAAAGATCATGTAGAACGAATCGCATCACGTCGTGGAGACAGTATTCCGTACGTACGCACGAGCGATGATATCGTTCCCATGATCGTGGAATTGTATTGGAGTGTATGTATACTATTTCAGAATCAATATAACTTTACAATAATCATATATAGTTATTATTTATACCATTATACCCATCCATGTATGGTGGTGGTGGAAAATAGATTTCACCACGGCGTGGAGACGGTATTCCGTACGTACGCACGCGCAATGATTTCGTTTTCCATAGGATGGATAGATAGTGAAAATGGGTTGTTTCATACATGTAAAAACATATCAGTATATGAGTTATAATTATGTTATTACTTCATAATGAAACAAGTAAAGGAGAATAAGTAGAATAAGAAATAATATTGAAAGAATCGGTAACAGACATTACCTCTTCTTTGAAGTGCCTCTTCTTAACCTCCTCTTAGGGATCTAAAAATGGTCTTTGAAGAAATCCAGGATCTATAGGATGTTTCTACGGAAGTGGATAAGAGAAATTGGTAGGGTTTGGAAGAGCTTGAAGGCACAATGTGTTGTGAGGAAGAGTGGGAGGAGGTGCCCTTTTATAAGGGAGGAGAGGGGCACCTTAGGATAACTTAAAATATTATTTTATTATAAAGTCATATTCGGTTTTTAATAGCTCCAAATTGATTTATTTCAAAGCTAAGGTGGGGATGGGTCGAAATACTCTCATCCTATAGAATTTAGACAGGATTAGGTTTCTATTTTAACCTTATCATTTAGATTTAACTTCATGTTAAATAATTTTACTTTTACCGTGTCTTCTTGTTTTCTTACACTATAAGGTTAATAAACATACAATAACAAGCCAAAATAACCCCATTTTTTATTATTAATATATATATCCTTATTTAATTCATTTGGACAAACCATAGATTTTTAAGAATAAAATAACAATTAATAAAATAATAGTTGTTTTAAAAACTATTTTATGTCAATTTTGACACTATTTGGTAATTGATTTTTGTGAAAATCATAACAGAATGATTAGTTAGAAAAAAGTTAATTAAATAAATACTAACATGTAATATTAACCTATAAAATTAGTGTAATTCAGAATAAGTCTTAAATTACATTTATTTGAGTATTTATAATCATCAACTATTTTAACATTTCATTAATAAGATAACTACTACATCAACATTGTGTCATAAATAAATTAAATTATATAATGTCTAAAAATTATAAATAAACTACCATTATATAGGAGAGATTCTTAGCTTTCTAATGAATGTTTATCGTCGAATTTATCTTATGTATAACCCTATATAAAAAATGTTTTAGTTATTAAACATTGATTTTAACTATTTTAACTATTCTTAAAATAAAATAATATTAAATGTCATATTCTAATCCATGTGGTCCTAAATGGTCATATTTTATTCCTAAGGTTGTTTTTGGTCGAATTACACTTATAAAATAGAATTATGACAAGTTTTATGGTAACCATAATATCATTTTTACCCTTAATTACCCTATTTACTTTTAACAGTGGTAAAAAAAATTAAAAATATCTATTCACCAAAAATTATTTTTATTTCATTAAACCACATTTTAGTACTTGATATTAATCATGTCTCTCAGATTTTAGAAATTTTACTCATAGAAGCGGTAAAATTATGTTTTATGTGAATTTCCAAAATCTCCTAGGAGGTGGGTGAAGGACGGTGAAAAGTTCAATAAAATTTTTAAACATCTAAAATTATTATAAAATGACTCCAATGATTTAAAATAAACTTATATAGGTATTATGTATAAATTTTGACCAAAAATAAATTTAAATAAAATAAATAAATAAAAAGTCAGTTTTTAAATAGTAACATAGTGTTTTTACTATTCATCAAAAAAATGAAAGTTTTCAGGAAAAAAAAAATAATTTCACCCTAGGATAATTTTGATATTAAAAATCCAAAAATGAAGTCAATATTGAAAGATAAAATTTACAAAATTTCAAAAAAATGGGTATTACTATTCATAACGGCTAGTTTTAATAATATTATAATACCATATCGTTGTTTAGTGAAACTCGGTATTGCGTACGAAGCAAGCTATCAAGGAAGGTCGTAATTGCATGTAAAGCATACCAAGCTAGTGTTGTGTGTAGTGAATGATTCCTTTGATGATGTATATAACATAAAAACAAAACATTTCTCATAAAATTCATGGGTGTTACAATGTTTTAATTGTAGGATTTATTGGGATTGATTATTGTTCTGATTGTTCATTCTTCTTTTTAGAATATATCAAGTCCAAAATAAACAAAAAATGAGGTTTATTCATCGAATTTGATCATTATGCCTTTTATCCCATGGTATTTTTATGCATTTTATATGATCATTGATTTGTTTTTGAACGACAGATCATTTCACCATTGTTTCATGGTCCAATAATCCCAAAGTCGAGATACATCATTTGGATGACCCAATGGAGGTGTAACGATGGCTATGACAGACAAATCATAGTGATTTTTGAGAAATGATTCATTATGTTAAATATGTCAGATTTAGTTTAAAAGGATTTAAATTGTGATTAAAGGCCCAAAACACATCGATTCGGTGTTACGGTGCAAAATTACCATATATCTGTAGTTTTGAGGCGAATTGATCACAAAAATGAGATTTGAATAATTAAATGAGGCGCATAGAGGAAGAACATGAATTTATAAGAAAACACGATGAACACAACATGTAACCTACTGTTACAACATGTGTGGCCCCCACTGAGTAGTGGCTGAGATATCAGGGAATACTTAAATATCACATGAAATATGAGGCTAGTCATAACACATGTAATTACACACTAAGTATTCGGTGTGTATTTCAGGAGATGCAGGGACACAGGATGGAGTACCTGGGTTTCCTACACGGCATGTACCCCACCACACGACTTGTCCTGGACCAAAGACTAGAACATCCCCATGTATTGGTACACTAGAAGAGACATAGTTGATGAACCCATGTATTATAACATGAACATATTACACAAGTATACCCTAGATGGAAGGACACAACATGTGACTCCTTATACACATCATTTACACATATTCTATATGACATGTTCTAATAACACGATCATTTGTAAACGAGTAGTACCAAGGGTAATGGGACATGATGTATGAACCCACTACATGTTAGGTACCCCATTCTACATGATTTGAATCTATATTCCATCATATCTTTAACATATTTCTTTAGGTTTTAGGTCCTTTATTGCATACCTAACAGTTTATGTGAATCATTTCTTACTCATAAGAAGCTGCTCCATTAGAATGACATCATGGATAGAGATGTTGGAACACCATTAGTGTCCCAGTGTTAGATCCTCTATTCCTCCTTCATTCCCTAGGCAGAGTCTTTGGCATTGATGTGGACAACTTTATCAACTATCAATTATCTACATATCATGTCAGTCCTTATTAAGTTGTTGATATCACATCATGGACCTTATTGTGATCCTCATCTGTGTATCATATCGTTCCTCAGATCTATTAGTATATATCTCTCATATAGGTTCCTAACAACTAGTACATCTTCGACGGACGTCGTCAATGCTATCTGGCTTAGGAGTGTGTTCTCCTAGATGAGTTATTTATGTAAACTTGTTGCCAAATCCCTAGTGTTGGTATGTGGGTTTCATGGATTTACTCTAGAAATTATGTCTTGGATAGAGTATATGTAGATATTTTTATATGTGATGTAGTCATATACATGTTTTTATATCATTCCACGTTCCTTTGTAATATTTCTATGTGGTTTTGGGGAGTCTGACTGAGTATTGTAATACTCACCCATGTAGGGGATTGGCCCACACATGTCATGACCAATGAATATGAGAGACCTATTGACAGAGTCCTAGGATGACTAGGACCCGATAGTTCATTGTCTAATCAGGCAAGTTTAGGTGTGTTCTTATGGCTATAAATAACTATCCTAATAAATTTTCATATGGGTTATACTAGTGGTTACAATCATCATTTGGTGGGCTTGTATTTGGCCCATCTTCACTTCACTTTACTATCATGTTGTACTCTATTTGTTGGGATACAGTGGTATGCATGTACTGTTTCCTTATTGGTATTTACATTGCAGCATATTGTGGGATGGGAGATGGGTGAATGCGTACAAGTACGTAGGAAATTCCTCCCATATTAGAGATATCCTTATTGAGTTCTAGTCATCATCCATTAACTTATTGGTTGTGGGCTTGGGGAGTCTTTATAAAAAAACCATGGGGACGAGTCATGACATTGGTTGTTCCTGCATTGGTCTAGTTCATAGTCAGGCCAAGGGGTTTATCAGATTCTTATGGTTAGGATAAACCTTATCATTTTCTTTGGTTATTTTCTTTGTGGTTTTTCATAGGGATTTTTTTGTTGTTCATTTTGTGTAAATGGTCACCCAATTGTTTTATGTTCTATTTGGATTCATTGCATTATGGACTTTAGTTTTTGTCCTCAATTATTAGGGTGACTTTATGGGATAGAAAGTGTTTGTGGTGGGGAGAATTTTCACACCCTGACCTTATGTTTCCTTTTATTTTATTTTTTGATTTTCTCTAGTTCATCTGGTAGAGGTAGAAGGGGAGTTACTAGTTTTAAATTTTTATTTTTGGAAGCCTGTGGTGGTTTTAAGAATCATTCATGGTTAGTGTGAATGCTATAGGGAGAATGTGGAATGGTGGGGAGTTAATGAAACCAACATTTTCAATATATTTTTTTAAAATCATTCAATGTTAATTGGGTGAACTCTCAATGTGTTTGGGGTGTCATTTGAGGGGTTTTGGGAAACTTTTCAGGTCACACGGTTTGAGCATGTTTTTCCCAAACCATGGAACTTAAATATTCATGTTTTGGAAAATGGTTTTAGGTGAACTTATGTGGATTAAACATGGTTTATAATACAATGTTAAAAAGCTGTGTACCCCATTAAATCCATAAGAAACATTATATTGAAAACCTGATATAGGTGATTCCATCTCCCTTTTTAGAATCTATGTTTTGGGTATAGACTACAGGGTTACACTACATTGTTCTCCATAATCTTGGGCCACATTGGTGGGATTACACATCAAATGTTAGTGATTCTTATCTTCTTCCTCTCATGGTTTTATAGTTTCTCTTATCCTGGATCTAGCTTGGCCAAACCCATGGATTAGGGTTATATGATGTTGGATTATTTCTTTGAAGCTTGGGTATTCATTTTTTATTTTGGCCTTATTATTCCTTCTCCTTTTGTTTCCTGATGTTACCACATCATTGAGGTAGGTGTTTCCATCCATTTCATTTCCATCACATTCTGTTGATCTTGAAATTTCCTTAAATGCCTAAAAAATGTGATAAAAGTTGATGTTATGTGTTATTATACATAGTTATGGTGTTTTCATGAAAGAGAATGGGTGAAAAATGTCTTCCAAAATATTAATTTAATTATCCCGCTATCTTAATGCATTGAAGGTGTTTGATTAAATTTCAATTGATGTTTTAAACAAAAATTGGGTGTTTTGTGTGGTAGTTTCCCAAGGAAATGTTTTTCTAATATGGTTGGATTTTTAATTGGATGTTGTATGTAGAAATTTGTGACTGTTATGTTCCGAAGCTTATGTTTATCTTGTTGCATTGGTTTAAAGAAAGTTATTTCCCTCAGGAAGGGTTTTTGTGTGACTTCATTGATACTTTAATTGTATCATTGAATGTTGGTTTGGGTTTAAATAAATGGATTATTATGTTGTATTTTATTTTCAAATGATGTTTTGGGTTCTATTGTAAATGTGCGGTTTCATAATGATTTTGTGTGGCCCATGTAGGATCTTGAAAAAAATCAGTTCATCCTTGAACTAATGTTTTTCAAAGGCTTGTCCTCCCTCTCTTATTTCTCTTCTAAAATGGATCATTGATTTATTAATGATATAATGGAAATTTATTTGATTATAAAATTGGGATTAAAATAATTTATGAAATCTTGTACAATTTGACATTTTGAGATGTGTTTTGGTGAACAATGGGGATAAATTCTTGTTTGGAACATTATGACATACATGGTAAAAAAGTAGTGCAAACAGAATGTTTAGTGATATTTGTTTTGTTTCATGTTTTCACATTTTCTTAATAATGGTTCTGGATTTGAAATGTAAAGGAATGTTTGGAATTATTCATGTGAATGTGGTTTTTGATATTGAATTTGGAAATGGTGTGGGAATGGATTTGTAAATGAATATGGATTGGAAATGTTAAAGGCCTGGTAGGCACATTGTGTTGTCGATGAATATTTAGATTTCATGTGAAGGGATGTGAAGGCCGAATTGGTACATTTTCTAGTTTAGGAAATTGGTTTCAGAACACAAGTGATGTATTGGACCAGTGGGCATTCATATCATGTTTTGGATTATGGATTTAAATCTTGGGAAGCGTGAAGGTCATATTTGTATTTTAAAATGTTTGGGAATGTGGTTTTGAAAATAAAAATTATGTAATAGAAGGATTAACACTTTTTAATTTAGTATTGGGATATGAGAACCTCTCTAGAGGATTCCCTATGGAGAGGGACATGACATAGGTAGTTCCAATTCATGTGATAGGCTAGAATTGTGGAAGTGTGTTTAGATGATCTAAAAATGTGGGGACCTTTTATCCTTCTATGTACTATTTTCATGGGATTAATGTCAATAACTTGGAGGGTGGAGTGGCATTTTCTTTAAGGCTCCAATTTGACCGGATGTACCAATTGAATTTACTAAGAGGCTAGGTGGGATGTTCCACTAGATTGGCATGTTAGGAGTTGCCTTTTTCTTATTGAATGTTGTGTTATACTCTGCACCAACATGTGAGTTTGAACTGTGTACATCTAGGGATATCCACTTGATAAGTTTAAGAAGATCCTATGATTTACTATGTGTATGTTCTATTTTTTCTATTATGTGTGGATATTATCCCTTCTAGGTAATTTCTTATTATTTTGTTACCTTTTCTTTTTTTCATAGAAACATTTTAGTCAATTCGTATGGAATTTTATTTGGGGGATGGTTTTGAACTACGTTTTGGAGAGTGGAACTATTCTGGAAAATTAATTATATGTGTGTTGTTTTAAAAATGAAAATTTTGGAAGGTTGTGTTTGGTTGTTCAAAATTACTAAAATCCTATTTGTTGAACGTATTTAAAACTCGTGTTTAACGAATATTATGGGAATGTAAATGCATGCACTCTACATTGATTGATCATTGAGCTATTTCTTCTCACACCCCACTTATGCCACTTAAAAGCTGTAGACCCATGCTATTTTATATTTTTATGCCACTACTTCATGGGTTGCATTTGTAAAAGGTTGGTCTCGTGGTCGGTGGTGACCAAGAGGTCAAGTGGAGATACTGTTAGGATGGTTTAGTATAACTTATATTCAGTTTTTATTTTTTTCTTCCACAATATTATTTAGATTTGTTTTATTATTATTTATTTTTAGTTATTGTTGGTTTTTTTGCCTGCTCAATCTGGTTATTTGATCCTCGTTGTTGGGATAAATTATTCCAGATGAATTATTTTGATAACCAACTATTGTTTCCATCCCATTGAGATTGGGAATACCCTTCAAGCCTTATCTTGGGTTGGGTTGGGAGTCTGATTGGATGGAATCCTAGCCTGGTTTGTGAGAACCTGACAATCAATATAATTTTATATCATTCATGTGTTTTTTATTTGAAATATAACAAAATCACAATGATTTTATTTTCTAATATCATTTTTATTAAGATTTCATTTGATTATGTTATTGATGATGAAATATTAGGAACTACCACTAAATAAATTCATTAATTATCCTATCCTATATATATATATATATTTATTATTATACATTCATTTTACTACCTATTATAACTCAAGATGTATAAAAGAATGTTTTTAAGGGAAAGCAACATTATTTATCTCTTTAGTAGAAAATTTGTTCCCTTATATATCCATATTTTCTTAAAATGGGTTCATGATTATTTTTAATATTCTTATATGAATTTATAATTCAATTTTAGCCAGGCATTAGTTTTTAGAATGTATTTTTAATGAAATAATCATTACATTTTCTAAAGGAGGATAATATCAATTTTCCGAAAACATATGAAATGATCATTTTCTTTTATGTACGTGGAATTAATTGAATTGCATACTATAATGAATTGTAAATAATTTGAAGCTTCCATTAAATGTTTAAAAGTTAATATTCAAAGAAAATGTTTTCCATCCTGTTTTAAAAAAATTATATTTTAAATAAGTTATTTTAAAATGAAAATAAAATTATCATGATGGATATATCCAGATATCTTTAAATGAATTTTATTCATCTATTATATCATTTAAAATGTTAATTATTATATGATTTGGAAGTTATAAAATTAATAAATATTTATAATTTCCATCTATGGTTTGTGATTACAATGATTTGGTGTTTAGAAAACTTGTTCATTTCTAATGGGACACTTTATGATGTTACGATGAATGTTTTAATATATTGTCGAATTCATATTAATGGATTATTATTATTTGTTGGTCTAGTTCATAAATCCATCGAATTAATTAGGGGATGATGTATAATTCTCTAGATAAACATTTTATGGATGGGGATGATTTCATGTCCACAACATTATCCATGGTTGTATTTTTCCAAATCCTATTATTATTCATTGTCCTGAATTTCATTTCAAAAATATTATGTGTGGACATTTATTTCATTTCCATAAGTTCATGAGTGGATATGGATATCAATCTATATCTACCAAGCCTAGATTTACCACTAAGAGGGGGGGGGGGAAGTGAATAATTGGTTTTCATTTTACAAATTTTTTTCCTTGGGATTCATTATATCAAACATGTTAATGTTATCGATCCACTAAATGATGTCTAACAATATCTCTTTCTATGTAGAAAAATTGTTCTAGAGTAGCACATTTTATTTAAAATGCTAGGAAAAATTAAAAATCCTTTATATGTTGGTTAATCCCTCCATAATGGATTCTACACCATATAAAAGGATATTATAATAAATAAGATAGAATTGGGTTATACACCCAAATAGTTGATTCTCTAATTAATCTTGGTTCTATACCCAAATAAAGGAACTCCTAGACCATGGTAGGTAAAAATAATCAACTATATTCTGTTCATCTTCTTTTAAACGGGTTATAAACCCTATCCTTAGGCATCTTTAACCACTGGTTAGACAGCCCAGTCAAATTCTCCTTGTTCTCAGAGTTCTCGATCCCAAAAGAGCAAGATATCTATTTTCTTCAAGTTGTTCTTAAAAAACATGTAATGTATCTTCTTCCAAGAGTGTAATTGATCTATTATACTTATTTGAAACATCAATATATTCAAAAACATACGAATATAATCAGTTTGGCCTTGAAACTCATTCCCACTAGATCCTGAATGATCTTATTCTTCTAAATTCACTAAATGATTAGAGACGACTGTCTTCTCCTGTAACTTTATCCCATATTTAATCACATAAAAATTTAACCTTCAGTGATGATAAAAATATTCTTAGAATATTTATTATTCCAAGATTCTTCCTTCTCCATTTAAAGACATGGTCTTAAACAATTTTTTCATGCTATACATAGACATTCATCAATATTATTGTATTCTGGACATTGAATTTTAAAACATAAAATAATCTATCAGTTAAATCACAATTCAATTACATCATGGAATAATTTATTACTTTCATGGAATTATCACTTTTTTAGAATAATTAAATATGAAGTAGTATGTAAAATTTATATTGTAAAAATCAAATTATAATAAACCAACATAAATAATTTAATGCATAGTGATGAATCAATTTCTTGATGATTATCAAAAAAATTACTAAAAATGCATTGAATTATTTTTTTTCAAGTATGTATATGTTTCATTATGTAATTACAGAAATTTGAAATTCATGTAACACTTCAAATATATATCTCTTCATTCATCTTTTTTCCTTCTCTGGAAGTAAAATATTTTTCGATTACCACAACTAAAGAATAATATGATATTATTCTCTTTAAGAATAATTTTCAAAAAATTGATTGATTCATTTTAGAGAGTGATTTATCCTTGTATATATAGAAAATAAATAGTAGTTAATCAAGAATTTTTCACATGATAATTTTTCAAATGTGGTAAGCAGTTTTAAAGTATTTCAATAGTCATCACATAAGAACATTGCAAACTCTATCCCCATTGGATATTTTATTATTCTACAAAAAACATTTTAATACAATCTAAAATATGTATACTTCATTTCTAATGACTACAATAGTAACATGTCTTTATAATGTGATTCTAACACATATAATGGATATAAAATGAATACTCAAATATTCATTCAAAAAAATATTTTTTATCTTCAAGGATATAATTCCCTTATGTGAAAGTTTTCATTTCATGTGGAATTCCATGCATTACAATATAGAATTTCATTTATATGTGGTTTAACACCGTTTTATTTTAAATAATTCATATATTCTCCATGTGAGGTATCCATGAACTATTCATTTGCATACCACATACCCATATAGAATTCCACTTCACTTTACCTGAATAAAAAATCCACATGACATCTTCATAGTAACTCATAATCCATGAAAAATCATTTCCATGAACTCAAATATGAAATGAAATTATCTAAAAATAAATTCACAACAGACCACAATCCATAAAGAATATCACTAGGAACTGCATAGAAACCCATGAAGATCTATCACCAGCAATGCATCTCATCCACAAAGTACATCATCTAAAAATCATGTAATTTGAGGATTATTGAATGATTTTTATCCCACGAAATGGAGTGACATCATGTGTAATATTTATCCTCATGGTATTTCCACAATGTTCTCCTACTGTATAACTCCTTTTGCAATGAAATATCATCACTAGTCACTTTATTTCTTCATGAATGTAATCCTTAGTCGATTTTGAAAATCATGAAGAGTGTCAAAACATCCTGTAGGGAACTCGAGCTTGTGTGATTTCAGTATAAAAAATACTCATTCAATAGCTGCTTCATCCAAAAATAAATATCTTTCATAAATATAAAGTGATCTCTCATATGATTAGACAACTCTAATTTATACATTGTGATCAGATTAGATGAGAACATTATTTACATTTTTTAGAGATGAGTGAACAATATACATGTAGTTCTATCCAAAATAAAAACTACCGAATGAAGGGATTGCGATATATCAACAAAGATCCTACATAAAGATAATGTAAAAACCTACTCCCAGCAATCATGTTTTACTGCATGGTGTCACCGCCTTTTCCTTATATGGGCTTCTGGACCAGGATTGGTATGCTTATAGGTACGTAGTTTGTTGCCCCTATAAACAGTCCTTCTTTCTTGGGCCTATATATGTACCCTTCCACCTTCTTGTTGGATCCATTTTCTCCCATGGGTGTGTTTGACCCCTGGGTCACAAACATTTCTTGGTTGACGATGGCTTGGGATGCTAGTGGTTTATCCCATTATTATAATATGATTCTTCAAAAAATATACATAGTAAATTATATGTACATAATATAATTCTCTCTTAATCCTTGTAATCTCATAATCAAATTGTAAGAAATTCTCAACACCATAAATATCATATTCACCTTCCATCAAATCTTATAAAATTGTTGTTAACAATGCGTATGTAGTTAGACATTTCTTTTCCCCTTAATAACATAACAATAATAATCTAACATTATTCTTCTTGACATTATATATATAACAATATATTTTATCAAGGGATCCATCAATTCAACATCCTCATGTATTTTTTCAATTCTATTAGCATGGAATCTTATTCTCAACTCTTTATGTCTTTTTCATGAAATTACATTATTAATGCACTTCACAATATGTATCCAATTTGAAAACAACGTAGAATATGTGTTTAGTCAGTAATGATAAGTTCAAACTATAATCATATTTTTTTCATGCTGAATTATCTATGCATGATATCCATTTATATATAAAGAATATTTTTCCCAGTAATCCATCCAATACTATTTGATGGATCCATAACAATTCTATAGGTATCCCCACTACATCCAAAAAAATTCTTCAGGGATCGCCAACACAAGAATCATTGTATCTTATTATAATCATTTTAGATACATTGAAATTATTATATATTAAAAAAACAACATTCAATCATCAATCATGAGATTGTTCTCTTCAATCTCAGTCTATGTATTTGTTTTAGATAGTTCATTCATTTGATGAACCCAATATTTTTCTCCCCATATTCATAATAAATTGAAAGGGAAAATGGGGTCTTCTAAAATAATCTTAGTTCTCAAAACCTGTTCTATCCCATAAATGATAATTTAAATATAATTTCATAGAGCTTTAACCTACTCTAGGTCAACATATGATAACCTTGCTTAGAAAAAAAATACATATAATGAAGTATTTCAATGTAATTAAGAAAATCCCATTCATGTGAAATCATAATCCAGGAATCTAAACACTAATTAAAGGAATTAGATATAATAAAATTCGTCCATGAAGTACTATTTCTTGACCATACTCCAACAAAAACATCAGTAAATTCATGTGATAATGATACAACCCCACTCTATCTTATCATAACATCAAAAAAGAACTCCCCCATAATTAATATGATTAAAATATTTAATAATAATGTATGATAGTGTGATTAGAATACCTCCACATGAAATTTAATAAATATTTTTAGAAGCTCCACATTCAATATGATGTTATGATATAACAACTTCATATAATGAACAATCCCCCTCAAGGGATACCCACTATTATTCCATTTCAAAGAAGACAATATACACTAGGGTGTATAAGATCGTTTACTATCTAAAAGTGACAACAACAATCATATCCATAAATTCCATAGATTTTTACATCGAAAACAAAAAAATATATAAGGAAATATAAAGGGGTTACTTGTTCCTCAATGTAAATATAAAGTTTGTGAATGAATTCCCAACCATGATGATCCAATTAGTATAGTCTTTATTCTTCCAAGTATGATTCTCAAATAATATTCATCATTTGGTAAAATGGATATTATCACACCTTTCATTTAATTATGTGAAATTGTTATTTTTTAGCCATAGTTTATATAAACCATCTATTTCAACATTCAATCTCCTATAAACTACTTTATAAGGTGGAAATACAGTTAAGAATCATATTGAATTTTATCTAGATTTGATTCATATTTAAAAATGATATTTCCAAACAAATGGGATTTCCTTTGTTGACAAACTCTAATGAAATTTGGAATCTTCATTTGGAATCTTCATTTTACTTTTATCATGACAATTTTTTGTGATTATTCTATCTTTATGGATAACTCTAAATTATCTGAAATAATAATAATAATATATGTGGTAATGTTAAATGATTTTTTGAGCTTCCTTATGGATTCACATGAGTGGCTTTATTCATATTTTTTTTGAGATGTATAACTCCTATTTATCTTCAAAGACTTATATGATTCTATCATTTCTAATGTATTTATTTAATGGATGAATTCTCATGAAACTAATGGGGAATAATATAATTAACATCATTTTTTATTTCAACCTAAGGATCCACATTATTTTCATGCAGTTCATAAATTCATGATAGATGTAGATATGTACATATATCAATTTTGACTAATTTTATATAGAAATAATAGACATTATGTTAAAGTTAAAATATGTTTGAAATGTTCAAAATTTTCTTTGTCTTTCAATTTTCTTTCATCTAATTCATTGGAATTATTCTTAATAGTATAAGTTTCTTATGTGATTTATAATTTAATGCATTATTTTATAAAACCATATGACAGTAAAAAAATCTGTAGAAACACCATTGTTGACCCAAAATCATTGACCATCATTTAGTTTTCGAATACTATCAAAACATACCAACATAATGATTCTATATATTCATTACAACCTATTGGGATTTCTATGGAGAAATTGTAATTATACATATTCTTCTATTCACCATTGAAATTGTGACTGGATCTTATCAATTTATACTCATCAATCTTTTTATAGATTATTTATTTAATCCATGCCTTATTTTTTAAATTGTTTGAGAGAAATTATTAAACTGAGATATGGATGGTAAATCTTTATTTAATGATTATTTTGAATGATTAATAGATGATATAGTGATATTATTCCCATAAGATAAGCTTAATTTAGTATTATAATCCATAAAAGATATTTTTTTGTACTAGATACACACTAAATTTATTGTAATGTCTAAACAGAAGTCTTTTTAAAAATTACGAATATAAATTTTTATTCATTACATCTCATGTTGAGGGAATTATACTGTTATTTAGAAAATTACACTTTATCTTCATATTCATTCCACATCATCTGAAAAATGACATCATGAAACAAAACATCTTCCTGATACAATGATTCAAGATCCTTGATCCTATAATATTTGAAATTTAGTTGAGCATTCATTACATCCATAGACACATTGTGAAAATTTTCAAGTGCATGAAAATATTCATTAAAAATTCAAAACCATAATTATATCATTGTTGATCCTTTCCAATTATTATTTAGTTTGAAAAATGGATTGTTTCCTTTCCTATAATTGGTCTATGATAGTGATGAATTCTCTTAACTAGTTACGTATTACATCCTCTAATTCTTCAACTACTACTTCTAGTTTTAATTCATCAATAGAATTACCTTGGTTATACTAAAAATATAGTAGACCGCATAATTCTGTATGTTCTTCAAATGTTTTTTGAATTCAAATTGATGATCCCCCAAGTGATTCATTATTCTTTTTTATTGAGCATGGTTCATTAAAATAATCTCAATCATAAGAATAATTACTACATTTTCCACTATAATTGCCTTTAGTTATTGGTATCTCTCTATTAACTATTAGATTATTCTTTATCATCCTTTCCACTCTACTCTTACTATTCTTCTATGTTTTCAAATAGTTCCTCATTTTTTATTGATTTGAGTAAATTAATATTTCTTTATGTTAGGTAATTGAAATACTTCTGGATCTCTAAACATCATAATTTTTATACAAAAAATAAGGGAATAGTTTTGGATATTTATAAAGACCTACGCTATGATGCCAATTGAAATGACCCAAGTGAGATTTACCGCTGTGGGGGGTGGGGGTGGGGAGGAGCGGTTAATCAGTGGTTCAATATATAAAAATTCATTTCTTTTTAATTAAACAAATCAAACATGCTATTGTTCTTGATCTACTCAGTGATATATCAAAATATAACTTATTATGAAGAAATAATCCATGATATCATATAAAATAGTATCTACAGGGACCAATATAAATACCTATAATGTTTTGTGTTTTTTAATACCCCCTATATGGATTATCCACTGTATAAGATGGATATTATAATTAATAAGGAACCAACATGTTTTACACCTTAGTAGTCGATCATCCATTTGATACCGATTCAACACACTAGGAACCAACTCCTATGACTCACCTCGGTAGACAACCCAACTATCTTCACTCGCCACTCATCTAGATAGGTTATACGCACAATCATATGTACTTTTCAGCAATGAGTTAGAACCCCAAATTCCAAGATCATGTTTCACATTATTCTTTGTCCATACATAGAACGATCTATGTTTTCTTATGGTTTATCTTGCAAAAAATGACATGGATATTCCTACCAGAGTTTACTGGATCATTTATTCTAATTTAATAATTCAATATCTTCAAAATCATCTTGATGTAAGACTTTTGTTATTCAAACTCATTCACACCCAATCATTAATGATCTTGTTCTTCTCATATTACAGAGAGATCAAACTTTATTTTCTTCTCCTCCAAGTATATTCTATATTTTTTCTATTAAACTTATGGTCTTTATTAAATATTGGATATTTCTTAAAATATTACTCGAGAAAGATTCATCCTTATTTTAATGAGTTCCCATAATTAAACAATATGTGAAAGTGTTGACCAAAATTACATGAATGTTATTTTATTCAAGATAGATACTTGAACAACTCAGAGTAATTAGTTTTCCAAATATCAACTAAAATGCATTATTATATGATGATTATTGTATGGACTACCCATTTTACATTACACTTTTTAAACATCAAACAACATTCCCAATTGATAATGTTCACATTAAATTAAAATTTCACATCATAAATAATTTATTTCATATTATTGTTCTATATTCTTGAGGCTTAAAAAATTGTTGCTTCAAAATCCAATCAAATATTTTTTCAAATGTGTGGAGATAAACATATATATATATATATATATGAAATTACAACAATGTTTAATTCAAATATCACTTCAACAGTATAACACATCTCATTTCATTTCTCTTCATGTGATTTTTCTCATATGGTAGATGTAAAATATCCTTTCATGAACACACCAAAAAATTAATATGAACATAAATTCTTGATGAATAATCCTCCACGAAATGACTGATTACATTGAAAAATAATGTTATAATTTAATATATAGGAAAAAATTGAATTGAATCAATCATTCATGAAATGATAATTCTGTGATAATTGTATGTTGATTTAAATGTGTTTGATAGTCTCCATATAAAAACATTGAAAACTCTCTCTATAGACCATATTTTATTCTTCAATTCAAATCATCTTATTCAATCTCTATAGGATGCATTCTGTATTACAAAAAACTAAAATAATATGAAATCTGCATACTACGATTGTCACAAATATCATTATTTTAAAACAAATACAAAAATATTCCATTGTTCAAACATTTTTCATCAATAAGGATTAACATTAATTCTTGAATGCTAGCATTTTGCATTGAATGGAATTTCATTATCAAATAGAATTTCATTTTTATATGGTTTATCATAGTTTCTTTTATCATAATATACATGATCTCTACATAAATTATTCACGAACCCTCCTTCTAAGTACCACATATCATTAATGCACTCATATTCGTGCTACTGGAAATAACATTATGAATAACTTATTCATAGTAAATAATCGTTAAAAAGGATATTTACCTTATAATAAACTGTGTACTAATGTATTCTACGAAATACATCAATTTAAAACACTATAAAAAATTTACTACACCATGAACTTCATATAAACCCACAAAGAACATTCCCACACAAAGCCTCTCATCTGCAAAGCATGTCATTTTTAGATGATCATGGGTTTTTTATCCACCAAAATGTTGTGACATCATATTTAATATTCCTATATAAGGTATTTACTCAGTGTGATCCGTGTGAATCACTCATCCCTAAAATGTAACATCATAATAATGAATTTAATTTCATTGTGGGAATCAATATTTATCAAATTTTGAAACTGGTGAAGCTTGTTAAAACATCCTGCAAGGTACCCAATATTATAGGATCTCGATTTACAAAATCATAGTAGTTTAGGTTCATTGTACACTAAAAAAAATTCAATGGAGGATGAATATATATCCCACATTATTGGATGATAACCATTTAATTGGGGTGATCCAATCAAATAACGACATTATTTTTGAGTTTTTAAGAAATTGGTGAAAAATACATGTGTTCTTCCTTTCTACATTTAAACTTTTATATGAAGGTAACATGATATATAAATCATGAAAATAATTATTGTAGTCATAAATCCAAAACCCCCTGCTATTTTGACACCCCATATGGTGGTTCCACCACCTATATCTTTGGGATGCTGGCCCATCCCATGAGTGTCGGAAGGCACACACATGTTGTACACAATACACATGCTAACATTATTAGGACTATGAAAGTACTCTTTGGCCTATGTTATAGATCTATCATAACTATCTTGTTTTTAGTAGACATATGGGACCCACACATTCTATAGTTGATGTTGGCATGGGTTGGTAGTGTGTTTTCACATTATTATTATATGAGGCTTCAAAAAATAAAATTAGTAAGTACTATGTAAAAATTAAATTTATCTCTTAATACAAATAAAATCATCATAAAATGATAATAAAATCTCAACACCTAAAATCCCCAATAGATCTTCCTTAAAATATTCTATAATTTTTCAATCAATGTGTCATCAGTGGAAAATTTATTTTGTACTTAATATCCACACAATAATAATAATAAATTTTCTTATTACTGATATATATATGGCCATTAATGTTTTTCTTGGACATACCTTGATTTAAAAAATATGATATCTCATTAGCACATGTGTTTAATGATTGAAAATCAGTTTGAAAAGTCGTAATATACTTATAAAGATTAATTTTACAAGAATTACTTCCAGTTATTTATAAATAAGAATTGTCTACATGTGGAATCAAATTCTATAAGATGTATCTATCAAAATTATCCAATGACTTCCAAAACATCCATAAAAAGTCTCTATAGATCACCACTTGAATTATACTCATATCCTCTTATAAGTATTCCACATATATTTTTTGATTTTATCTTAAATTCAATTGAGTTTATGTATTGATTTAGATTTAATTTCTAAAATATAATGCATGCACCAGAATTCCATTTCTATATAATGTTGCATGAACCATTATTTCATGTCCATAATTTTCCACATGGACTAATATTTCATGTCCATAAGTTAATTTTATGGATTGATTAAATGTCCTAACATTAATGTGTAGACATTTGTATATATATTCATATTCAAAATGTTATAATCTTATATTTTTTAGACATTCTTATATATATGTCATGATCTTATGTCTCCCTATCTCTGATCACCTTTTCATTCCTATCTTTTGAACTATCATGATTTATTCCATGACACATGATTATGATTCATAATATGAAGGGTGTGGTACTCAAATATGAATCTCATATTCTTAAACTCTTATTTTAATTTTTTAGTTAAGTGATCATTGATATATACCTGTTATAACTATATTGATAGTCTGGTCTTAAAATTTCTTATTCTTATTTTTTTATCATAGAAATAATCAATTATGGTTTGGTATATCTATGAATATTACTATTTGAAAAGATCATTGTTGGAGATGTTGAAGACCATTTTAGAAGAAAAAAAGTATATCAGGTCTCTAATGACATTAAAACTGTATAGTCCACATGTATGTAATTCTAAAATGTGTTGAATATTCATCTAAAAATAATAATAATTTATGTATTAAATGTTTGTTCCATTATAATTTTATCATATACATTATTTTTTAAACATAAAAATACACTTTTGTGTAATAAATGACTTCTATGTGTTACCTGAGATAATGTTAAAATTATTTTTTATTAAAAATTAAAACCTTTTTTAAAAAGGTATAAAATATTTAGAATACGTAATAAAAAATTATTTAGTATGTATCTTTATATTTTTAGGCATTTAAATTTATTTTCTTTTGTAAAATTAATTACCATAATAATGAATGAAAATGTTAAAAGTGAAAAATATATGAGTAAATGAAAAAAAATATAGTTTAAATAATTTTGTAAAATGAATTTTTTAGGGATTATAAATAAAAAATCATCCCCAAATCCATTATTATTTATTTTTTTCTATTCCGATATGAAATTTTATCTATATTTATATTAAAAAATTATATTTATTAAAACATCATTATATTAAGAAATTATTGGAGCTAACCTCCCCTAAAAATATCCACTAATTATAATGTATTACATAAAAATATCTTCTCTAGTCTCCTAATAACCCTCCCCCAATTTTTAGTAGAAATTTTCATTCTTGAATACCTTGATATGAATCCAAAAGGTATAACTGAAGAGAAACCATCAAATGAGAGATATAATTTTCTCTACGGAGCTCTATTAATTTATATCTTTTACCACCACATTAAACATATTATATCATTATAGGTATTATAATATCATTATTGATAATATATAAAAATTATATTATTCTAAGGAAATAAATTTTTTCAATAATCCTTAACAAACACTCTAAAAATAAACATGCCTTCTGGCATATGTGTGGATTACCACCTCCATGAACGACGTCAGTGATTTTTCATCTCCTACATATATTGGCGGTTATAAAATCCAATTTATTATTTTAATATGATATTATATATATTTTATTACCCTTAAATTATAAATAATTCCATATATACCTCCCAATCTTTGGAAAATGATTTTTTCACCCATTCATTTATGTAGATTACCAACACTATGATGGTGTTGTATTTTACTTCTTACTCATGGATTTTCATCATTTCATAACTCTCATGTAACCTAATTAACCATCAATGAATCATATATAAAAAACATCATTACAAATATTTAATAAGGATATTATGATAAAGGAATAACTTTATAAACTATACCCACCTAAAGATTATATCTTTTTCTAATGTGGGTCAATTTAACAACCTAAAAGAACAATGATATAAATTTTTTTCAGGGGTAACAAAATATATACAAATACTAGATATTGTTTTCACTAATATTAAAAAAATTATAAATTTTTAATTGTAATTTTAAAATATATCCCCTTATTAATATACCTCACCCATTTATGAAAATAACCTAATCAATTTGATCACTAACTTCTTCATCAAAAATCATCATAAAAATAATTATGAAAGGAAATAATAATGTTATAAAGAATTAAAAAACATATAATCTAGTACCATTAATTGTCTCATAATTATGTACTTTGAATCCGTAAAGAAGAACCAATACCACCATTATAAAACTAGTACTAAACAAACAATAGAAAATAATAATATTTGATGATAAAAATACAATATATCTGTCTAATTTATTATAAATATATGATTATAGAGAAAAATTATAAAATATTTTAAGAAATAATAAATTTAATTAATAGGTGATTCTATTTTTTTCATTTTTTATAGGTGGTTGTGGAATGATCTACTAAGAGATATTAAAGGTAATGTTTCTTTATCAAAATTTTAATTCATTGAGGTATGTTGAGTGTTAATAATTATATCCCCATTATAGTTTATACAATGGACATGTACCATCCTTTAATTTTTTATATGTGTCTTTTTTAATTAAATTAATCGTTCTAATACTTTTCATTTCCCACAATAAGGAATATTGATTGTGTCACATGAAAGCACTATGTTTGGATTCTGTTCTACACAAAAACATGTGAATATTGCAATACAAGTAACAACAAGCTAGTATTTTTATACATGAAAATATGTCTTTTCTTATGTTACATGAAACACTATTTTTTGATTGAGTTATATGACATTCATATTTTAAGTGAAACATTACACATTAAGAAAATATTACTATATAATATAAAAATTTCCACATATACCCTAGTATGAAGTTTAAGAATATGATTAACTAAATAATAAAAATATGTTTTTCTCATTTATATAATATTATTTCCTTAGATACCAATTAACTAGAAATGAAAATAAAACCCTTTTGAAAATATAGAAAATCGTTTTCTAGAAAACTATTTTTATGCAATCAAACATGTTTTCCCTAAATAAGTCAACCAAAACCCTTTTGGTGAATTATTTGATTGAATTGAATAAATTATATATTAAATAATATACTTATCATTCATAAAATGTGATTCTAATATAATGGAGTAGAACAAATAAAATGTTATGCTTAAAAAACTATTTTTTTCAAAAGGGGGTTTCTCACCATTTGTTGGCATACTCTTTTTGAAATTGATTTCTAACAATATTGAAAATTATTTTGTAAAATTAATATTTAGTTTTTAAATAGTAATATAAAAATTATATTACTGTTAATTTTTTTCATAAAAATTTCATTTCTTAATGAATAGAAAAAAAATACTGAATTTCAATTAAAAAAATAATTTTTTTATAATTTTTTTATAAAGAAAAAATATATTTAAATTTAGATATTAATAAGAATTAGATCAATTATAAATCAATAAATACGCTTTTTTCCATTTTGTTCAATTTAATATTGAAAATGGGCATTAAATAAATTCAATCCTTTGAATGTTTCCTGTTTAAAAACATGATTTCTCATCCTATATACGTGATTAATTTTAAATTATTTTTTTAAAATTAATTGTTTTCAATTTGGAAAAATTGATTCCCTATTTTGAATCAGATTAATTTAATATGTCTAATAATTCCAACTTAATTTTTGAACAAAGTGTTTAGAGAAATGAAGTTAATTTAATTATAGTGATTAAGAGAAAAATGAGTTTACCAATGGATTAAAATTTAATCTTAAGGGGAATATTTACATAGAAACCTGTCCAAACTGATTTTCATCCCATATATTGACCTTATCAAACCTAAAATCATGTTTTTTAAACTATTTATGCCTTTTTGTTTAAGAATGTGGGTACACCAAAGAAACATTCCAAAAATGACAATTTTGTCCTCTCCCCCACTTATAAAATGCCACCACATATCCGTCTATCATAACACATTAAAAAATTGTTTTAGAAAATAACTTCCCAAATATATTATCCACATCCCTACCCTCATTCTATATTCCTTATCTTGGGATGAAATGAAAAATCTTTTGGTTTTACTAAAAACCTAAGAAGGATACCCAAAAAAAATGTACTATTATTTTAAATCCGTTTTCATTTTAATTTATTCCACACGTAATTTAATTTCTATTATATAATTATTATATAATATAATATTTATATTCCATATTCATTGATGTTTTTATGTTATTATTAATATTTAAAACTGTACAAACTTCCATCATATGGGATACAGAATCACTATTCCTATGTAGGAAGGACTACCACCTTGTGAACCGATGTCATTCATTCTTCCATTAAATCTTTAAATGGTTTGGAATAGTAATGGAATTATGTTTAATATATGATATATATTATTTTTATAATTTAATATTGTATTTTATAAAGTATATTATGTATACCTTTTTACTTTACATTTGTGTGAGTAAGATAACATCAATCCTATGTACGACGTACTATCACCTCAGAAAGAGATGTGATTAATTTACAAATTACATGTAATGTATTAAGGATGTTCGTATTTATAATAAATGTTATTTATGACATAATTATCCTTCGATAATAATAATGTATCTATTTTTAAAGAATTTAATTTTTTTCTTTCACTAGCTTGAGAAAACAGAAACAACATTCACATATATATATGTCTTATTGTCTCCATGAACATTGTATTTCATTTCTAATCACTAAATTTTATGCCTTTAATATAACTACATGTATTTTTAATACATATGATATTTATATTAGGTTTTAAATTATAAAATTTTAAAACACTGATCAAATTATGGGGATAAAAAAAATGACATGTGAAAACAAATTAGCAAAACAAAGCATTTATTACCCAAAACATAACATTAACTAGGAGTCGTTAATAGAAAATTATGATAAATTCTAGATAAAATCATATGTTTTATGATATATATAGATATATTTCTGTAATATATGTATAATATACATAAATTTGTTTAAAATGATGTTTGAATGAGTATAATGGATTTGAAGACTAAGGTTATTGAATTCATTCTCACTTTTTACTATGATGAGACATATGTCATGTTCACCATTAAATTTTATTATGTGGTTTATATACATAACTATAACATTATATATCTTGAATAAAAACTATTTAATTATAATTAATGATTCCATTTTTTTACTCTTTAACTTGGATTATTATTCAAAAGACATTTAAGAAATACTAGATTTTTTTCACAATTTCCCTACTTTGAGACGTACATTATATTATGCACATATATTATTCACAAGGTATACATACTGTCAATTTTACCCTCAATATCATGAATTTATTTTTAATCATTCTATTATTTGTTTTATTTAATGTTATTATTTTATGATAGTTCTGTTTCAAAGATTAAAAAGTGGTATGTGTTTTATGTCAAAATCTCATAGTATATTAGTATTGGTTATGATTGTGCTTCCAAATATAAAATATTATGATATATCTCTTACGAGTTACAATTAATATTATTCTCTTCTAGAAATTCATGATATATTTATGTAGTGGTAAAATTTTCCACTCTATGGTAATTAACATAATTAAAAAAATATTTCTAAAAAAATATGACTTTATTTTTTGTTCAATCATAAATATATTTTCTTCCAAAACCATTTTATCTAAAAAAACATATCAAAATTTTATTTTAAATTATATATTAATCACTTATCAAATAAAAAATTTTCAAAATTGTTTATGTTTTAAAAATGATTTTCTAAAGAGAAAATGATATTTTCCCCAAAAATTGTTCTAAATTAATGTCAATTATTTCATTAAAGGATTTCAATTAAATTTTCAAAGAATAAGATTTCAAAATATTTTTTTGCTTTTAAATTTTATTTTAATTTTTAAGAATATTCTCTAATATTATTACATAGTTATATTCATGTAAAATGGATTATAAATGTTTTATGTTTAAAAAATCAATTTTCAAAGAGGGGATATTTTACTCAAAAAATGGTTAAAATGATAAATCAAATTTATTTTATTTCTAATATTAAATCTGTTTTTTATAGCAATGTTTTACTAGGGAAATGATCCATGTATAACATTATGGTTATATCGTAATAAAATTCATAAAAAACCAGCTTCCTTTGATGGTGTATGTGGTAGTTATAAAACATTTATTTTCACATGTTATGATATGATTAAATGTTTGTGATACACATTTTTATTTCAGGGGTTATGTAATTTTCTATTTATGATCTTTTGTAAAACCTAAATATGGTTTTCATTAAGTGATGTATGGGACAAATATCTAAATCTAATGCATTTGGTAAATATTAATATATCGAATGATATAGACATTTATATAATTGGGAGTGAACCCAGTATAGTAATACATGGTTTGATCAAGGAGTGAACTCAGTATAGTTATATATGGATGGAATGATTTGTAAAACTGATATAGTGATACATGGATGGAACTTGTTGTGAGAATTGTTCATTAAGACAAGGTGGGAATGAGGTGTGATCTTAGTATACTAATACATGGCTTGAATGAGGAGTGAACTCAATATAAAAAAGTAAATTATCCATAATGATGATTTTGTAAATGATCCATGATCAAAATTTAAATTATTTACTATGCATATTTTTATTCCACAAATTCCATGTCTTATACATATATTATGATATCATGACTCATGTTCTATTTTTATCTTATCATTAATGTTTTATAAACATCAAATATTTATTCCAGGATTTATGAGTAGGATCTTTGATATGAATTGTATGGTTTTTGAATGTTAGGATTATGTTCTCATACCATTATGTTCATGTTAGTGCTATGTATCTTGTTTCTTTACCCGTATAGAGAATCTATGCTCACCCATTCTAATATTCCCTTTCCCCATGTTTTGGGGAAATATTATCAAGTATGATTATATAAGGGGAACATCTTTCTATGATATGTTGAAGATATTTCACCCGATTATAATAATATGTTACATGTTTCCAAGGGAAGTAAACAACTATGTTCCTCTAAAATGTGTTAGTATAATGTAATGAATTTTCAACTAAATAATTTATATCCATATATGACAAGACCAGAGTCTCTATATTTCGTATATATAAATATTTTTATTAATCCATTGGAAACAAAATTGTGAATAATTTTTTGAGATCCCTAGGGATAATCCATACTATATTTTTAGTTACATATATAAGGATAAGAAAAAGGACAAGCCAAATCCTAGGAAACTATCCAAGTATTTTTGTAATGGATTGATAGAGTTGTTTCCAAAAAATTAAATCCCTCTATAGATAATACTAGTCGATTCTCCTATCACACATATTTACATAGGTGTAAAAACCCTGAAAATAATGTATTGAAATATAATTGATTTATAAAAAGTTCATGACAATGGTTCTTAATGAAAAACTAGTTTTACACTGATGTGAGATATTATTTTTGAATTGAAATACTCATTACAATTTACAATGAAAGATTTAGAAAGTTAAGGCCTTTGAATAACATTAAATAATCCTTCGGTGACATTAATTGAAAAGTACAATTCATGATTTTGACACCATAGAAGTAATTGTTCAGGATTATGTTATTTTACAAAAAGATTAGTGATTCTCACACTATGTTTTTGGTTTTATTCAAAAGACGGAACCTGAAGGAACCATGTCAATGAAAAATGAAATTAATAATGTAATGATCAACATATTAGAAAAATATATGTTATGGGAGATGAAATTAAAAAATCATTTCTATTATCACACAATTTTATAATTATTTAAATCATGGTGAACATCCAAACTTGAAATAGAGGGATCAACTCTCTATTGATTCCATTACGAGGAACCACCTACCATTATTCAATGGTTACATTGATTAATTAGTTTCAAGAAAATGGATCCACACCACTCAAAATATATTTTTCATTATACAGTGTTCGGAACATGAAAAGGCCACATTGGTGGTATAACATTTTCACCGTGAGGAAAATAAATCATGGAATCTTATCAATAATATGTGGAAGTTTAAATTGTATCCATCGATTTTGGAATGTTTATGAACTTATTTTTTACATAATTAAATTACTCAAATTCATCATATAGTGACATAGAATGAATCCCTTTAGTATAAGGAGAAGGATGATTAATCTGTTGTTGTCTATGAAGAAAAAATTACAAGTTACTCAAAAACAATTCAGGAATTATAATCCCACTTGATGGTATGGTTGATAAATTCATTAGTGGCATAAAACCACATATTCAAATAGAATTATCCAAAAGAGACTTTAAAAACTATGAATATATTGTGAGATGTTATACTATAGTGTAATTGGAGGATATATATTTTTATTGATATTAGGTTTCTAAATTAAAATAATTATAGAGTTTAAAAGAAAATTTAAAGACCACTACATGAAAAAGATGAACATTTATTTATGCTTAATGTGTGGTTATAATAATAGGTGAAAATTTCATAAGGGTAATGATAATTGTATTATGTATTGAAGGAATAATAATTATAAAAAGATTTTTGATTTGATTGGAATATTCTAGCTAACGATGTTATTAGATAAGAAATCTATAGAGATTATTCCTCCCACACTCGACTATTTCACGTACATGGATTTTGAAAATTATGGGAATAAATGCCCCAATCCCGGGTATAATGTGAATCATAATCCATTACATACTTTTTAGAAATATGAAAATGTTAAAAATTATGTAATCGTAATGTATTATGTGAATCATGATGATCAAGGATCAATTATCCGCCCCAATTTAGTTGAGAATATCCTGTGTGATTTTTATGAATGGGCTTTTTGATAATCTTATTGTGGAATTTCATGTGATTATATCCCTCAATATGTATTCTATAATAATTATCATTAATTTGATACTCTATCAGTACATGAATGAACCCAAGCCTCCAATGAATTTTTTCCTATAATGAATAATGGACAATTATCGTTTGAAAGAGTGTTTGTTTAAATTAAGGATTAATAGTGTAATTATGGATATCGTAATTGGTACATGATTTTATTTTTTTCATAAGATTAATGTAATATACACTCCCTTATTGGTTTCATAAATGATAATTTATCATGATTATGGAAAATTTTGGAGACATTTATTGTAATACAACCCTTTATTGTCTATGATTTTGTGAAAATGTTATTTAAGGAATTGTTCCTATACACATTGTTGAAAAAATATTAAAGGTACTAGAAAAAATTTCTGTATACCATATCTTTTAAATTTTTGTAATAATGGGATGTAGTCAATCATCTTAAAATGTTATCACATATCAACACTATAATAAATCATTTCTTATTGGTTTTGATTTCTTGAATAGAAATTAAATATGTTGCAATGTTTCATGTATTACTAAGTTTAATTATATTTATGTGGGATATAAAGTATAACTAATTTTTATAACATCTTTAGAAATATATTAATTCTAATATAGGTTTCTTCATTGTGTATTGTCCTTAGACCGATGTCCAGTTTGAGAGAACAATTCAAATCCTAGAGGATATGTTATGATCCTGTTTTCAAAGGTGATTGAGATCACATATTACTCTATTTGATTTTCCTTAAAACAATATATTTCACTCTAGAATTTATAAGGATTCTTACGAATCCCTTTATTATTAATGGAATAATGTTTCGTAAAGAAAGATATTTGGATAAGATCGAGGTGATTAAATAACAGAGAACGTTAAATCCATTGAGAAAAATGTGAGAACAACACAATGGTAAAAAATGTTATGCTAATAATTATTGGAATGATATAGAATTAAATGTTGTTAATATTTAATTTTTAAGAATTTATTTATATAATGAAGAAGGGAAAACAATTTAATAGGTATATATATCCCATTAAAATACTTGATTCTATCAAAATATTAGCTTCTCGTTTGACACTTACATAGAACATCTCCCTGATTCAAGATGTGTTCCATGTATCTATCCTGTATAAGTAAATAATTGATTCATAACATGTAATAAACTTAGATTTCATACCACATGAAAATGATATTTTGTATGAGTAATAATTAGTAGAGATTCTAGATCTAGTAGGGAAATTACTATGAAACAAGCCCACTCACCCTATAAAATTTTTATGGGTACACCCCCAGATTAATGAAGTAATGTGAGAAAATTAAGATTTAATAATTATAAAACACCATATTTTATTTTTATAAAAGTAATGTATTTAGAGGGTGTAATTTATTTTATGGGGGTGATAATGTCAGGGCAAGAGATTTTGTGAAATGTTTTCTACAAATTAAATTAATCATTTTCATATTATTCATTTAAAAAAAATACTCCATATAAATTTTGTTACGTGAATGAACTATGTTTATATTACACCACATAAAACACCAAATTAATATTACGATACATGTAAAAAATACATAATATTGTACAACACACTACACTGTTTTTTCCTATTTTTCAAAAAACACATTGATTATCTTGATATATACATTGTATTGTGTTTTGATGAAATATGATATAATATTAGAATTTTATTATCTAATGTGATAATTATCCGAAAGAAGTGGTAATTTTGTTTATGAATATTTTATCTAAATTATTTTTATATGGTTTCCACATTTACATAAGATTAACTTTTGGTGACCAATTAACTCGAATTGGAAAAGAATCCATTATTAAAATATAGTTCAATTTTTTTTAACATAACTAATTTATTTAAACAACTATTGGGGGCGTATTTTATAGAAATTAATATATTATATATTGAATTACATATGTAACTTTCATTATATTTGTTTTTTAATGAATACTTTTGAATAAATTTAATTTTATTTATAAAACGATATATTTCATTTTCTAAAAAGAGGTTTTGTCACCTTTTTTAGTGCCCTCATTTCATAACTGATTTTTGAAAACATTAGAAAATAAATTTGATAAAATAAACATAATTTTTTAAATAATTATATAAAAATTATCTTATAGTGAATTGTTTTTATTTATTGGAGAATTTTATATTTTTGATGAGTAGAAAAAAACTAAAACATTTTAATTGAAAACAATGTTTTTAATTAATTTAATTATAATGATAATTTATAGTTTGAACATGATAGAGAGTATAATTAATTAATCTATTCATATATTAATAAAATTTAGATCGTTTTAATTAATCTCACATTGAAATTGAATTTAAAAAGTTTTCTAACTTTTCATCTTTTTTCTCTTTAACAACCTGATGTCTCATCCTATCTGTGATATTATTTTTAAATTAATTTCTAAAACATATATGAAGTGAATTTTAAAAAATAGAATATATATTTGGAATCATAATAATTTACTTTTATTAGATGTCTAATTTAATTTTTGACAAATGGTATAAATGAATGAAAGTAAAATTAATTACAGTGATTAAAGGAAAATTGGGTTTACCAAGGGACTAAAATTTAATCATAAAAGAGATAATATAATATAAACTTTTTCAAAAACCATTGGTTGGAAATATTTAGACAGTAAGAAAACTATTATATAGTTAGGATAATTATATAATATTTTTTATGTAAAAAATGTTGGTACACCTAACATTCATTTTAAAAATTTCAAGGTTGTCCACTACCAAAATAATAAAATGAATCCAAATCTCCCTTCACATCACATCATAAAAAATAATGGGATCCTAAAATCCATAAAAATAACATATACACACTAGTAACATCATAATATATGTCTTATATTTGGTGTAAAGAATAACTTTTAATTTTTTATTACAAACTTTTGGAGGACCCGAAATGAATAGGTAAAGTTATTCTAAAAGTGCTTCCATTATCAATCCTTAGGCACCTCCTTAATTTTATATTGTATCATGATAATATAATATCCGTATAATATTACATATGATGATATGTTTTTATATTATGGGTAATACCTATAACTTTTCAAACTTCCGTCAAATGGGATACACATTCATTATTAGGGTGTATGAAGGACTACCGCCCCACAAACGGACATCTTACATTCATTCATTACAATCATTCAATGTTTGACTAATGATGAATTTATATTTTATAAATGATATATATTTTTATTTAATTTTATTAGTATTTTTTAATTATTATATCACACATAATTTTATGATTTCCATTTTTTGGGAATATGATATCATTGATCATGTGTACGTAGGACTACAACCTCACAGAGCGATGTGATTCGTTCCCACATTAAATAGAATGTGTTAAGGATAAGATTTTTAAAAATATTTGATATTTATGATTTAATAATTATACTATAATATATATATATATATATATTAATATTTACTTTCCATTATTCCAATGAAACTAGAAAATAAACACAACACTCTTATGTATGTACGACCTACTGACTCCATGAATGCTATATTTTGTTTCATATCAGATAATTTTAAGGATAAATATAAATAAATTTATAAAGAATATATATTATATTTGTATAATGTATTGCATTAGGTAGATAATTAAACCATCATCAAAGTAAGATGAATAAAAAAAGTAAAAAAGTAAAAATATATGTGGAAAAAAGATGTTATTACTAGAAACATAATGTTAACTATGAATTATTATTAAAAAAGTAATATAATTTCATAAGAAAATAATATATGGTAAGATATATATGAATATGGTTCTATAATACATATATAATAAACTTAAATTTATTATACATGATTTGTGAACATGTACAAAATAATTCTAGACTATGATAAATGAATTCGATCTCATATTTTAATTTTTTGAGACATATTCCATTTTCAGAAAATATTATTTTTTGTGGTTTATATACATCCCTATGACTTGAAATATCATTAGTCTAAATAATTTAATGATAAATAATTTTTCCATTGATGTTAATATATCGTGGTTATTATGATTCAAAATTTTCTCAAGCTATAAGGGAATTTTTTCTCTATTTTTATTCCTTGGGAAATAGGATATGTTATACACCAATATTCATTCGCTGGGTGTATATATATACCCTTTGACATTTAATATAATTAATTTATTTTTTCATTATGAAATTCTATGTTTTATTTAATCTTATTCTTCAGTAGGTCTTATGTTTCCAAGATTTAACAAAATGTTAAGTGTTTAATGTTACAATCTTATCATTTATCAGGATTGTTTATGAGTATGCTTCTAAAGTTGAAATATTAATTTCAATATATAAATAATTATAATTATTTATATTCCCATATAGTTATTAATTATATCATCATGTAGTGGTATTATTTTCCACTCATTGGTAGATATGATAATTAAGAAAATGTTTTTTAAAAACTGCAACATTATTAAAATATCGGTCAGAAAACTGCTTACATCCAAAACAATGTTTTCAAAAAATGTTCTCAAATTATTTTATATTTTACTAGTTTCTTTGTAATTAAAACGTTTTTAAAAAGTTATTATTTTTTAATAACAAATTTTCAAATAGGAAAAGATATTTTCAAGAAGTATTATTTTAAATTGTTTTGAAATATCCATTTAAGTGTTTAAAAATCAAATTTCAATGAAAACAATTTAAAAATGTTTACTATTTAAAATGATATTTATGTGGTTTTTTAAAGATTATAATCTATTTTTACAAGATTATTTTCAATTAAAATTTGTTCCAAAATGTTTTATGTTTTAAAAATCACTTTTCAAAAATATCCATATTTTCTTCAATTTTTATAAAATTCTCAATCAAAATTATTTTTAATCTATTGTTACATCTGTTGAAGATAATAAAATCTTATTGGGGTTATAAAATATGTTACCATTATTATTATTTTTTACAGTAATTTTTTTTGTGACCAGTTATTTATCATAACTTTTTCTCTTCCATTGTTTATACCATGAAAAAATGTAATTGAAACTCTCTTCCCTTCATGTGTTAACTTTTGATTTTGAAACATGTATCTTTTTAAACATGTTTTGATATGATTAAATGTTTATGATACCCATTTTCATTTCATGGTATTTATTTGATGATATTTATGATCATGTGTACCATAAAAATATTGTTTTCATTTTGTAATGTGTGAGGCCTATATCTCCTTCAAATGCATTTGGTAATAATTTATATATATCTTGAGATATACATGGCTAGAATGGAGACTATTCTCAGAACAAAAATACATGTTTTAAACAAGGATTAATATCATTAAATTAATAAATTGATGGAAATGGTGTGAGCCTAGTATAATAATACAAGCCTTGTATGAGGTGTGAACATAGTATAATAATTCAGGGCTAGAACAGGGTGGTGACTCGGTACAACAATACATTGTTGTAATGAGGAGTGAACTTGGTATAGTGAAGGTCTTCATCAAAATTGATGGCCTTCGAAATTACCATCGACCAATATGGATATGATTTCCTATGATTATGTGTATGCTACAAATTCCATGTCATATGCCTATTATAGGCTCTTAGGACACATGTTCACTACTTATCATACCATTCATGTCTTTTGATATTAAAATAATTTTCAAATGATCAGATATTATGTTATTATATATTGATGGTGTGGTTTTAAAACGTTATGATCATGTTCTCATACACTTATGTCCATTTTATTCAAAGGAATCATCATTATTTAACCTAATTGGGCATTTGAGCTAACCCTTTCTTATGTTTCTTTTCCCAATGTCATGAAATATTTTTTTAGTACGATTACAAAATTAGATGTTATTTATGGGGGATGATGAATATATTTCACCAAATTATATGAATGTTACAATGTCCCCCGATCCACCACTCTTTCACATGGTTTAAACAAGTAGGTATTGAGACCACAAGTGTGCTTACCCATAGGCTGGAGGATGCTGACTAAAATGTGGTTGTGATAACTATAGTGTGGAGAATATACCCCCATTTATAGAGTGACAATAAATTTGAAAAAACAAATAATAGTAATAATAATATAAAAATAATAGTGTGAAAACAATGGAAAAAAATATAATAAATCTAATTTCTAATAATCAAAACCAAAAAAAATAATCCAAAAAAATAATAGTGGAATAATGTTAATATGTTCCAAAATTTAACTAAATTTCATTAAAGATGTAATAAAAAATAAAATAAAATATGACTTGACAAATGACCCAACAATCCTCAGTCCAAAACCCCTTGTTAGTCCCATCTCCGAAATCGAACCCATCTAGCAAGAAACCAGTTAACAATGTCTTTTTTTTCTTTTCTAGACTAGTATGCATAAAATTTTCTTGGGTACCAAATGGATGACCAAATAGTATGTCATTATTACTCTGTTTTTCGATACCACCACATCTAATCAAACCATTCTGATAATACGTTTAAGTAATAATATTATAAATTAGTGTATTAATTATTTATAAAATGAAATTACTACCACAAAAATATAGTTTTACACCATGATATATGTTTTTGAACATATCTCACTACCATAAAAATCATAATAATATTACTATGGTAAAACATAACGAGCCTTGGCACCATATCATAATAAATCTGAGCATGTCTAATAACCGTGTGAACCATAACCTTATAACCATGGTCTAAATCACACAAATCTTGGTCAAACCTGCTATATTAACATTTCAAAATTTTATCTGGGCTAAGACAACTATATAAGAATTTCATCTTGTTTAATTGGGCATAACCTACAATATAATCATTTCAACATGTGTAACTATTCACAGACCATTATATTATCATTTCATCATGTTTCACTAGGCACAACGCTCTGTATAAGCATTTATGCATGTATTATTGGAAAAACCCCTCTATATAATCATTTCAGCATGATTCAATTGGACATGGATACTATATAATAATTTTAGCACATATTTTTGGTCCAATCTCACAATATAAGCATTACTACATTTAATCTCAACTTAAGTCTTGAAAACAACCATATCCAATATCACATCATTTGGACTGATGGATAATTATTAAAATTACCATATATATTTCAATTTCACGTTTCACATATCAATTGGTCCTAAAAAATAACATGCCAGTTATTTAAATAAACAAGTTAAGTCATGGTCTACATCAAGTAATAACCCATAATCCATGTCATGCAAAACACAGTATAATACAGTAAAAAAACACTTTTATATTCCATAGTTTTATCAACTAAATTGTAGACACAAGCTTGGTCTATAAAAAAATTGGTCCAAAGGGACTCCATGGAATAATTCAATTCATCAATCCAATTAATTGTCACATAATATATTGGTGAAATTGCACTATTTCACATATCTTCGAACCATAGAATTACGGTTTACAAACCCTTCCTTTAATCATCAATAAAAAACACTTCCAATGTATGAATTAAATATGAATGAATACTTAGATGATTTTTAAAAGGTTCCTATTTCAAAAATGATCAATATCAAAACCAATAACACACACTATCAAGGGATTACACCATGATGGTATAAGAATTATTGAAGAGAATATGTAACCAAGGAAGAACCACTAACATAGGGATCTATTTAAAAAATGGGATGTCCAGATTCAAAATAGACACTTTAAAATTACCTTTAATGATACTTATGATTGAGAGGAGAAATAAATATATTATTTAAAAAAATCAACAACACAGTACACTTTTAAACTGTAGGTAGTGAAATACAAAATATGTAATCAAATTACACGTCATGTATTAATTTTTATATGGATACACCAAAAATCTCCATCACCACATATAATTTTTCAATTATCATGAACTTTACATGTTGTTTAATTTTTCAATGTTGAGTAACAATATAATGTCATGAATTAGTTCACAACATTTGTATGGAGGATTTTACAAGTCATATAACCCATTTACACAGCATGTAAATGCCCTATAGATAGTTTCTCATCACATTTCCCAATAAAACCCAAACCACATTTATGGTCTTTAAGCATAAGAAGAACTAGGGGTAACACTCAAACCATTTATATCTACACTCTATAAACAAAAAAACTAATTGAAATCCCACATGACTCCATTTATGAATCCTCCCTAGTTTTCTCATGTTTCCTCATAATCTAATCCTGTGTTTATTTTAAAAAATAGACTTCTAAAAACATTAATTCATTTTACCCTTCAATATCTATCCTTATCCAAAAAATGAATGATAACAAAAGCTCAAATGAATCACTCAAAGTGGGACATACCTAAAAAATATGGGATCTTATAACGACCCCACTATATAACAACATGTCCCCGATCTTCTCCATGAATCATGTGAGGTCCCAATGAAAATTTCTAGCCACTGTGCTAACATATCAAAATCCCACTCACATGTCACAATCTAAACTCGTACAAGCATCTACATCACTCAAACCAATGGAATAGTTCTACCTAGAGATACTTCTCAATATTTTCCTCATTCTATATCATATGCTTCTCAATGGATGTATCATCACAAATCTCGACATTTTCAAAATATATCATGTGGTAAGTTTCTGACCAATATCATTAAATGTGTGACACATGGAACACATAATTCTTGGATCTATTGTGTTGTGGAAGGTCTAAACAATATTCCATTTGACCATCCCCATTCTCTAAATCGAATGGCCTAATAGACCTAAGCTATATCTTCCCCTATTTCATGATGCGGTGTTTTCGTAACATAGGTGACAACCCAAGGGAAAAAAATGACTAACCACAAAATCTAGTGGTCATCTATAATGGTTGACGTATATTTTTTTCCTTAAATGTGTGGTCACCAACCCATATATGATAAACTAAACCTTCTCAAATAGTATCCTACATGAGTCCAGGCCCCACTAGTGCAGACTCACATACCTCCCACCCATAGAGTAAAGAACAACAATGTCTACCATACAAATCGCCAAATTTTACATCTGTATTAATTAATGAAAATTGTTATTATATGTTAATTGAAAATTTACTATATACTTCCCCACTATAACAAAATAATCTAGAGCACATGCTTAAAACATATCCTCCA
Organism: Viscum album; assembly: GCA_963277665.1. Classification (NCBI taxonomy): domain Eukaryota; kingdom Viridiplantae; phylum Streptophyta; class Magnoliopsida; order Santalales; family Viscaceae; genus Viscum; species Viscum album. The sequence continues at coordinate 2,094,057,582 of OY728126.1, read as the reverse complement.
GAACAAAAATAGTCATATCAGATTTTCCATTATATGATGATAGGTCTTAGTCAAAATAATATGAGATTCCAAATCCTTTTGATGACAATTCCGGAAACATGATGTGAAGTAAGGATATTTATCTAGAAAGATATTCCTCCAAACACCATGTAGGTGAACTGCCTATCACATGTATAGACACTTAGATCATGAACTCTGCTAGTCTCCTTGATAGGAATGAAGTGGGTTGCCTTCATTAGATGAGCCACATCACCCATAAAACATCATTCATATAGGTTTTCATGTGTAATAATTTTATAAAATCCATATTGATGAAATCCCATATAATTTTAGTAGTGGGAAAAGGCTACAAAATCTATATGGCCTCCAATTATATAGCATTCGGTTTCTGAAAAGTTAAACATGTCCCCAAAAATCATACAACCTTATACATTATTCTTTACCACCAATACAATATATAGAGATTACAATAAATCATTTTCAAATGTGGATATACCTCTAATATATAATCACGAAACTCCATCCCCATATCCTCCTGAAAGCTCTTAGGATCCCATACATGGACACAAAAAAGAAGATAATTTATACTACCAAGAGACCATCCCAAAGGAGTTTCAACACCATGTAATATGTCTCCTAGAACTAAGCCCTCTATATTAGATAACAACTTAGTATTAATAAAATCCAAAACCATGGGTATAATATATGTCAAGTTCCTAGCTACTCATCCCTATGACTCATGCACATCTTGTTTCATGTCTACAAAGAGGTCTATTATCTACCACTCATCGCAATATTCCATCACTTCCTATGCCAGAAAATTGTAGCTCAATACATTGGTAATGACATTTCCCTTTCTCGTTGTATAAGCCAACTCAAATTCAAAACAATTTAGATACTCATCCAACCTTCTCTACCAAATGATCAGGTCCCTCTATGAATATATATCCATCATAATATTTTGGTCTCTTTATATCAGAAAAAATAACCCATTAGATACTACATCCATTATCTCAGGGAATGTACCCCGCATCTAAATCCAGTTCATGAGTTTGATAATTCCATTAATGTGGCATCAAAGATCTAGATCCATAAGAAAAAATCTATCATCCTAATTGAGAAAAAATCAGAATCAATCTCCAGATGCATCACAATACACAATATATACTTTACTAGGAACATGAAATGTGAGGATATGTACTATGGTTAGCATTCCATTTAAGCCCAAAAAAGATCTATGGAAATAATCTCACCAAAATACATCACTTATTTCATGTTCAGCCTTAGCATTAGTTCTTCCTAATTGGATAAGTCCTAAATAAGGCACTAATAATAACCAGATTAATCGAGAATTCTCTGAATGTTGAATAAATTCTTCAATACTCTTATGATTTCATGGTTGCAATATTCTCTAGTACCAGAAACACACATTCCTTTGAGATTACACGGGACAATAGGTGTATATTATCAATTCATAAACATCATTTGGTAGTCTTGGGTTAATGTTGATTCTCTCTCAATGTTATCATGTTGATGTCAATATTTTTTTTCATGATCTTCTATTCACCGTGAGTACATTATTATTTCATCAACACAAACCTCCACAAACTGATCCAAAAAATGATGAAATATATAATTCTTCATGGCCTTGAATACCGCATGTGAATTAGTTGAACCCTATGGCATCACACGGATCTCATACAGGACATATATTTAACTAAAATAATAATGGGATATGTCTGCTGGTCCCTCCCTTAAAAAATGGTATCAGGTTCTCAAATTGAACATAAATAAGATATTATTTACTCTCAAATGAAAAATGTTATCATTAATGTGTAGATAAGTATATACGTTCGTGACCATATTCTAGTTCAACATATGATAATCCATTCATAGGCTCAAAATTCCCTCTTCCTTCTCAGAGAAGAGAACTCGATAACCCCATGGAGATGTATTCGGCCACATGAAACAATTAGATTCTCGATAATCCAATTCTACATTCATCTATTGAGGCTATGCTAGTTCTATTATGTACTATGGCATAGAAACTGGGTCTCTCATAACATGAACTCAATCTTGAAATTGATCTCTTTCTATGGTGGTAATCTAAATGACTTGATAGAAAATACATCCTAACAATATTTTTCCACAATAGGAAAATAATCATTCTATATTCCAACATTAGCTAGAGAAAGAACATTTATCAGATACAAGAGTCAGTTAAATCTACATTGAATTGGTCCTGTATGACCATCCCGATGATTACAATCACCCTAGTGAGAAAAAATTACATTATATAGAGAAAAAAAAATGTAACTCTCCTCCAGTAATAGTAGATATGATAATGGTATAGAAAAAATAATTTCACACTATGAATTAAGTCGAACATGACTTTTCATCCCAAATGACTCCCAAAATAAATCATATCCACCAAAATCGATATAAAACAATTTCTACTATTTTATATTCTATGATCACTATAACCCTAGTTAGAATTGTCCTACTGAAAATTCATTACACTAGAAGAAGATTCCACACCTTCCCCTAATGAAATAGCATGGAATCTTCTTGATGATTGCTTGAGATTCCCTTCTAGGGTTAGTTCTCGATTCATCATGTTTGAAAAACAACTCTAATGAAACCCTTTCACAAATAAACTAATCTTATATGTAATACTTTCAAAAAAAATAAACTTATATTTAATATCTCATCAGCTAATAATGATGGGGAAAAGTGAGGAAGGTCATTAAATTATTTAACATAGTCCACCACTAACACACCCTACTATTTCAGATGCATTAACTCACGATAATTATCGTCCCTCAACGTATCAGGATAGAAATGTATCCAGAACTTCATCTCAAATTCCTTTCAAGATAACTCTTCATACTACTCTTCCTAAAACACAATTACCTCACAAACACATTGGTGGCCTATGAATCATATATGATTCATGATTGTCCCTTCATTAAATGAGTGTCTGATGATTCATAAAGATCATCTAGAAAAAGGTTATCAAGATCTCAAATTCATATGGCCTTACATTCCAAGTAAATGTACGTAGATGCTGTTATTGAAACTCTCTCATCAACTCAAACATCAAAGGCACATTGTGAAGAGTCTCTCCTTCCATGGATCTCATGACCCCTAAGAAGCTGGTGCGATGATGAACACCCACCTAGTACTTATTAACAACCATAAGATCTATTTCATCTATGTTAGGTGCTTCGTAATTTCCATTCTACTGACACATAACTCAATGATGTTCGAGAGGAATTTTCTGTACAAGATAATCAAACCACATAGAACACTAGATATAACAAATTCAACCTAAATAGGTGAAAAAACTATAGAACCATTCAATAATTTCCAATGTAAAAATGGATTGAAATAATTTTAGCATGGAATAATAGTTCATTAATTTTATTTCCTAGTTATAAAAGTTATCTCATTTTATAATTTTTTTGAAAAGTATATATCACATGAAAAATAGTTTTCTCCATGTCCTGAAAAATACTGGTCAATATATATCTCTATGTGCCTGTTATAATGCGTTCATTATTATCCCAAACATTCTTAGGCCTTGAGTATAATTTTCAAGAACTAATAACATCATGAATCCATAAAATCACACGACATTTGAATCACTGATGAAAAAATAACATCAACTATAACAAGAACCAAATATAAACAACAATCCACCACTGGACACTCAAATCCCCATATACATGGGTTAGCTGCTCCCATGCCCAATTTAATTACCAATTCATAGAAAATAGTAGACTTTATTCTACCTTTCCAAAATAGTATATACCTAAAAAACAAACATGTTCCTATAATTACACTTTTAACATCCACGGATTTGACACTCTCTCACATGGCCGAACCGGGTTGGTTACAATACCTCAAGTGTGCATCCTCATATTCTAGAGGCTACTGAATAGCATTGTGGGAGGGAAAAATATAGTGGGGAGACTGTACCCTTGGGTTAATGAGTTATAATATAATGTAACAAAAAAATACCAGTAATAATAACATAAAAATCAATGAGTGCAATAAAATTAAATAATACAATTGTTTAAAATACTAATAATAAAATAAAACATAAAAATACATTAAATAATAAATTAATAATGTAATAATGATATAGTATTTAACTAAGTGTCATCAAAACATTATTGATAAATAAAATTAAAGAGGACTCGTCAAAAGATTCAAAAGTACCAGGTCACAAACCCCATGTCGGTCACATCTCCAAACATCATCACAAACATCCAGAAAAAAATTAATAGTGAGTTCATTTTCCCTTATCCAAATGTGCATCCATATAATAGTATTAGGTACAAATGGAATACTGAATTGGGCTTCAATACAATTAGTACGGCAACATGACCGTGTCTTAAAAACCATTCTAATAATATGTGTATGTAATAATACAATCACAAAGTGTATTAATTAATTAAAAAAAATTAATAACATACTAACCTTCTACATCACCATGGTGGTATGTCTATGAGAAGGTCCCATATCCTTTCCAACCATAACTATTTAACTTTATTAAAACATAATCTACATTGGTGCCATAAAAAATTTATCTTATCATGAATTTCAACAATACCAATGAAAACCTTATAACCATGTTTCAAGTTACTCTAATATGGGTTAAACCTGCTATATATGCATGCCAACATTCAATCTGCACCAAGCCTGCTATATAATCTTTTCATCATGTGTCATTATGAATACACCTTAATAAAAGTATTTCAATATGTGTAACTAGGAATAACCCTTTATAATATCATTTCAGTATGTTTCACTTGGCATAACATGAAATATAAGAATTTCATCCTCTATTACTGGGGGAAGACCTCTATATAAGTATTTGGTCATGAATCTCTCAGTAAATCCTTCAATATAATCATTCAACATGTATCACTAGGCCCAAAGTGATATATAATCATGACAACATTTAGTCACAACACATGTCATCTAAATAAGGATATCACAATATCACATCATATGGATTAGTGGTTAATAATGAAAATTACCTTTTATCATTGAATTTCACAAATAATATATCAATTAGTGTCATGATCTAACCCATATACCAAATTAACTTGAAAACCAAGCTTACCCTGACATAACTCGAACGACATTCCAGATCGACATTGCTTTGCGATGAGCACCTAACATCAAATAATTTGAATGTTGGAATATATTTACCACTAAAACAATGGAATAAAGATATACAAGATAATTTGAATAAAACAAAAACATCACAAGGAGAACTATATATAATGTTTAATAGGTATAAAAACCCTTAGTACATCATCAAAATTACATAAATTATGATAAAAACTCATGTCCCAAAAGAAACAACATCTCAAATCCCAAATAACAAAAGAAACTTCCACTTTATAGTGGTGTTTTCCCCTATCTCAAACAAAGAAGGAGGAAATCAACAAATTAACAAATGAAAAGTTACATTGTGAGAAATATGCCAAGTAGGGTATCAGGAATGATTACATTATAAAATGGAACAATTTATTTATCGAAAAAAATTCAATTTTACTTAAAAATAAATTACATTTGAAACGAATTTTTTAAAAAAATCATTGTTTACAATTAAAATGATGTAACCATTTATCAATAATATCTTCATAAATGATTTTTCTAAAATAGTTTATATAAATTATAAAAGCTTCTATAACACATTTGACAAATAATGGAATATATACAAACTAATCAAAAAATATAAATATGGTCATATTTCAAGAGTAATAATAATTATAGGTTATGGGATCCTCACTATCTTATATAATCAAAATTGAAATGTTAACACATATCCCCTCGATAGAAGTCAATGAGGACTAACTGACACCTTATTGAAGACATGATCTATCAACATGTTTATGTTAGAGTTATAAAGTGTCAACACATTTCTATGGAAATGGAAACCTAGTGCGTCTACCCCAAATGACTCACTAACTACCAAGGATTTAATGTTATCTAATAATAATCAATAATGTGCAATTTATTTCATAATTGGTCAAATTACCATTCAACCCATCATTACATTTCATTATGCTAATTTACATTTAATAACTAAAATGGAGTTTTAATCCAATCATGCCTTTTTCTACGGTAAAACCAATGATTTTCTATCAAATCTATTTAATGATTTTTAAATAAGATTTTGAAATCATTTTCAAAATCCAATTTCACAGTTTAAATTTCTCAAATTTAATTAAAAAATTAACTTTCACGAAATTCCTTCAAATTTTCATAAAAAACCCTTATTCAATGGAATTTGGATTTTTCTCAATTTCATGCCAATTCAAATATAAATCCCCAACCAATTATAATTGGGTTTATAATAAAACAATATAATGTAATTAAATTCAAATCAAGAAATTTGTTTTAAATATATAAATTTATTGTTAAATAAACTGGATAATCATTAAGGGAACCACCTACCTCAAAATTAGTGGATCATGAATCACAAATACATAAATGTGTAACTATAATGACGAATTTCAAAAATGAAGATCTGAGAATCACACCATGACTCAATATCTAATACAACATAGATTAGATCCTTCATTAACACAGATATATAATAAACATTGACGATGAGTGAGGACAATTGTGGGAGATAGAGACCTATGAGGGAATTCATAACATGAAAGAACAGAAGAAATATCTCCTAGACTTGATCATCATTAAAAAGGGTTAGGAGGTGTCAATAATCTATACATGAGATCCCTACCAACCTAGAAAATTGAGATATCTTAATATGGGGTCAATAAGAAATTCCAAATATAGTTTGGGTGAGTTTTTATTATTTTATAATAAATAAATCATTCATACACATTTAGCTAGGTAGGGCCTCAAACATTGAAAAACTATTCACCCTTGTTGTGTTCTCCTACTGTTGGGATTTAACAGTATCTCCTTGATGGGTGTACTATTTTTTAATCCCTGCACCAACCATGTAAACCCGGACTACCTATGTTATTAAGGATTGTAATAGAAGGGCACATGATTTGGGAAAACAATGTACCAATTGTGAACATACCATGAACATCCAAAATTTTACAATTATTTCCCAAAAGCATCCATAAATGATTGATAAAAAAACATGATCCAAATAGGGTTTAGGGAGAATATAAAAAAAGTAACATGATGTTATGAAATTACAAACATAGGAACATTTTATCCTTAGAAATTATGTTATGAGGCTTCCATATAAAAAAGATGTGCCAACCGATCTCTAATTACTTCCTCTATCTTCAAAGTCACATGGTTATCCAAACCATGATACCATATCACTCAAACCAAAGTTATCATCCTCACCCAAATTACCTTGGTTTTATGATCAATAATCCTGACTTGTTGCTCAGCCAAGAATAAATCAGGCACAATTTCACGATCAGTCAAGGTCAAAACATGAAATAGATCATTAAGAAAGTTTTGTAGCTAATATAAATGAATCATTCTATGTATCAACATTAGATGTGGGGGATCTTCTATACAATAATACACCTTCCACGCCTTCTTAATAACCAACAAAGGAACCAAAAAAAAGGAGCACACTTCTATTTCCACCCAAGCTACCGATGACCCAAATGATACTATACATTCCAGAACAACTAAACCCAAACTGAAAATTACAATGTTCTATAATTATGGTAAACAAAATACTTATACCAGCACTATAAAGTCATGATCCACTAGAAACTAAATTGAATATTTATCAACTTATCTTGGCCCATTCTTTTTCCTACGAAAAAACATTCATAGATCTCCGTCTAACACAACAATGATTTACGAATCCAGCTATACAATTCCTCAAAAGAGCCATTGTAATCACAATTATATAACTATTTGTTATAATAAAATTCAAATATACCTAATTTATCATCATAATATTCACAAATTTCAATGATGTAGGCACAAATAATACCCTCCAGAATTTATATTTCTATTTCTCTCTGGCCATCCGATTACAGATGGAATGCCATGCTCAAATGGACTTAAGACCCAATTCCTCTTAAAAGCCTATAGAAAAGAAACAAGTAATCCAATGATCTATATCAAAGACTACAGTTGATGAAACTCCTTAATAATTTACAATCTACATTTCATATATGTTTCTGAACTCCATAACAGTTCTCATATAACGAATCGGCATAATGTGACACAATTTAGATAGCTAATCAATGACAACCCATATCACAATGTTTTTTCTCTAGGTAGGTGTATACCTTAACAAATATTTCATAGAGATCTCATCCCATTTTATTTTTCTCATGGAACGTGAATTAATAAGAGAGTAAGGTCTTTGGTTCTAATCCTTGACCTGTTAGGAAGTAAAATAGTGGAGAAAAATATCTGATATGCCTCGTCCCATAACGTGACACCAAAATCTAAACTTCATGTCATAGAACATTTGTTTGGTTCTTGGGTGGACTACCCACTAGGAATTATGGAAATACCCCCCTTAAATTTTTTAGTGATAATGGTAAAACAAAAAAAACTAATAACATATAATTTTATATGTGATGAATGAATAGCCATCCATAGACCTTCACCATAATGAGATAATATGATGTTACAGAAATCATCATCAGGATATTGTTCATGAATAATAATCTCAAGAAGTGTGGTGGGAAATGAAAAAATAGCTAATGAAATATCATCCCCTGATTTCTAGACTCTGATATAAAAATATAAAAAGGATGAAATCATGTTTCTCTCTTCTAATGATTCTTTCAAGACCTGGGTTTGAATTTTCCTACTCAGATCGCTCGTAACGACATCCCCATTCCATGGGTATGGACGACGTTGAAATAAAAATATTCAAGGCATTACACGCAAATAAATTGGTTGAGAATGAACTATTTTTGCGAGAAGATATAACAAAATATATTTTAATCGGAATACAAGGTAATATTTTTCCTAAAAGTATTTTCCACCAACACTTATGTCTGTGCTTCACAAAAAAAAGTGAAAGTCCATGGGTCATCTAATTCATGTCATGTAGCCTAAGCTGATGATATCCATAAGAAATGAAATGATCACCCTTCATAAAAACCCAACCCAAACCTAAATCGGTGGCATCATAAAATACGTTAATACCACACTCAACATCTAAAAGACTCATCCTTGGTGTAGTAGTCAAATGAGGTTTCATCTCAGTAAAAGAACTCTTATATTTTTCATCCAAACAAATTTTCCCAACCTTCCATGTTAGAGTAGTCATTGAAGATTAAAAATTTGATAATTCCTTTACGAACATGTGATAATACCTAGCTAATCTCCAGAAGCTATAAATAATGGAAAAAATAGATTGTTTATTCTAGGTTCTAATAGATTTCACCTTTTTGGAACAACTAGAATACCAAGTTGTGACACCACATGTATCAATAGCATTAATTCAAAAACCCTAAAGTCAAATATTAATATCATTTAATATTTTAGATAATTAGTTAAGAATTCGATAAAATCTCTCTGATGACGCACTAGGAACTCCTTACACATAGAGTAATGAAGGTTTTCATCAAAAAATAAAACCATTATAGTATGAAGGTGTTTGTGGAAAATCATGTTTATTAATGCCATTAATAATAAATGAGAATTGGTTAATCCCAATTTATTGAAAATACTATTAACTTCTCCACCTTCATCCAATTGTTTTTATAAATGTCAGATTCCTTTATCCTCAACTAATGGTAAACTGAGTGAAAATCAATATCTAAAAACCACTTTTCCCATTTAAACTTGTTAAACTTATCATCAATATGTGGCAGTAGAGAAGTTATCTTTATCATATCCTGATTGAGTTTTTAGTAATCATCAAAATGAATAGTGACCAATCAGATTTCCTAGAAAAGAGAAATGGTGCCACCCAAGGAGACACACTTAGGCATATAAAGCTTTTCTTTATAAGATAATCCAACCAAGACTTCAACTCTTCCATCGTATTAGGTTCAATGTAGTAAGAGAGAATAGACAATGCCTATGTATGAATTTTTAAATAAATAGAGAATTGAAGCTCTCTTACTAGTCAAAAACCATATATGTTAGAATGAAAAATACTGGTAATCGTGACAATAAATAAGTGAGATCACCAATAAAGGAAATTCTATATAGATCAAAAGTAAACATAGATATCAAATTCCAAAACATTAGATTAGATGTTATGGATATACTCGACATCATATCGCATTCTACATGAAATATAAGACATGAATCATTAGGCACAATCAAAGATAACTATTAAGATTAATAATCATTTGTAGATTTATTTGAAATGATCCAATACATCTTAAAAATTATTTCAATTGGTATCATGTCAAGAACCATACAAATTAAATTTATGATCAATATATAATAATTATAAAACATGAGAAAGAATACTGAGACCCTTTTCTACCCTTATTTCATGGGGTGTAGAAATATCCATCACATAGGATAAAAGATAAATGGGAATATTTAGAATATTTAATGTTTGAGTTTAAATAAATTAATGAGGTGAAAAAATATCAAATAAATCCGACACTAATGATAAATCTATTGTGATGGTACCTCCCACAGTCACTAGAACCATATCTGATGCATCTATAAACGCTTCCAGTGAATGATGAATCTTTATTATAGATTCATATGGCCACAATACATTTTTTCATGAATTATATGACTACACCATATCATTAGTATGTTCTAATGATACCATATAATTTAATTGATCAGAATAAACATAGATGAATATTTTCAAGTGGCTCTAGTTTCCATAGGAGCAATGTATCATGGGAACCATTGTGAAAACCGATTTAAAACTCCCATGACTTCTAAACTAGTATAAAATCAAAGAGCATCTACTCATCACTTCACGACATCAAAAAAACAAGCGTTTTGAGAACCACCTTAAGAATAATAATTAATCATCTTTGGTTTTGTGTAATTTACACTTCCAATGGGAGAAAAGGAGACTCCCATCAAAACTGACTTTATTTTCGGGTCTATTTCAATCATTAATGCACTAATAACCAAATAGACACCAAAATGAGACATTAAAAATGAATCCTATTAATTTATATCAAATTTAATCACTATATCAAAACATCAAGTATTTATCTTCTCATTTGATACAATTCCAATTGAAAACTACTCAACCTCAGAAAAATGATTTTCATACATTTCCATTATCCTATATGCCTACTCGAGTTTGAAATAATCTATAACCTTGGTCATCATCGTTGACTCTAGATAGAACTCGTTGGTGAAAATAGATTTAAATAATTTCCATTGTAATCCATTATTCCTCTTTCTCATCACCATTTTGCCCCACTGTCTCTTGAATGGTCCCTCCACAATAAAGTTGGCACAATTCACCTTGATTTCATAATGTTTATCTATGACTATAAATAAAGATCAATCCTTCTCATAAATTACCAATCCTCTTGAGGATCATTACATCCTTTCAATGCATGTGGAATCAAGTGAAGGAACTATTAAGAATAACTATTTTGAAAATTCTTATGAGGTTCCATAGCTAGACCCTAAATTGGAATTGGTGTAGGGGCATATCTATGATCCTAAAGAATTTACACTACTACTTCAACCATATTATGGTCCAGAAAAGATATTATCATTTAGGGTCATCAATTGCTTTATCCTGGATTAGATTTTCATGTATTATTTGAGGCATGATGCTACACAATGTCGAAATAGAAAATTTAATACATCAAATAAGCAGTCAAACAATATACCAAGGGAAATTAATCCCAAGAGATAAGATTACAAGATTTCGTCTTATCCAAATCAAAATAATGGAATTTTTTTGAACTAATCCCATAAAATCATTACAATACAACCCCTGGTGACATAATCCCCATTGTGGTGAGGGCTAGGAAGACACCTAATAATATACATCCAATATCCCGAAAAGATTACTCAAATACATGTATTCATCAAGGAAATATTCACAAAATTTAAATTTAGTAAAAAATGTGCAGGAACTATACATGATACTCGATAGACATAGATAACAGAGATTTTTATCACATTGAACAAGGATAATTCCCAATCCCCATGGGTTGCGAACATGATATTTTGATAATACTGTATGAATATGGAGATTAATTTTACACAAACACATAATAATCTATTAATACAAGTCAATATGCATGTAAGAATAAATCCATAAGTACAGGTATATGAAAATTCAGCAGGTAGAAAAACCGGAAGTACGTCATCAATGTACATGATAACAAGATAAAAAATCATGTCCCAGAATACACAGCAGCTCAATTCCCATAGATCAATAATAACTACCACATCTATAATGGGATATCCCCTTTCTCAAACCTAGAAGGAGGAAATTTAAAAACTCACTAAGGAATAGGTAGGATGTGAGTTAAAATACCATTAGGGTATCACCATGGATTCCCTAACAAGATGGAATAATTAATTAACCATATATTTATTTCAATTTTTAATAAATATGAATAGTATTTCAATAGAATTTTAGAAAATTTGTGCTTTATAATTCAAATGATGAAAGTATTTCTAAAAAGTTTCTAAATAAATAATTATAAAAAAATTTATATAAACTCTCATGGAATGTGTAAAAAAGTTTACAAACAATGACATATATATCAATTAATCACAGATGAGTGACATGGTCATCTTAAAATTGGTACGGCAATTCCAGGTTTTATGATCCTCACAAACTTATATAATGAAAATGAAAATATGCACACACATCTCTTAAAAATGATCAAAGAGGTCTAACCAACATCCTAATAAGTATTATATCTTCCAATATTTTTATGTTATGGTTTTAAAGCATCAATATTTTGATTGGGAAATTTCAACATAACTATTTTGTCCCAAATAAATCTCTATATTTCTAGGATTTAATGCGCTATAATAAAAATAAATTAAGGGTAATTTATTAGGAAAATTATTACTGTAAAATTAAACCCACCATTACATTTAAAATATTCCAATTTCCATTTAACAACTAAAATGAGTTTTCCTTCCAATCATGCCCATTTCAGGGAAAAAACCATTGAGTTATTATATAATAAATTCCCTTAATTTTTCACAAATATGAATTTGTAATCAATTTAACAAATCAATTTTAAATAATTAATTCCAAAATAGAAATTCCACAATTCAATTTGCACACATTCCCTTAAAAGTATACAAACATATCCCAATTCAATGTAATTGTGGGGGTTATCCAAAATTTTATACCAAATAGAATTCAATTCCCCAATTTAATGGAATATGTTTTTATTTAAACAATTGAATGAAATTAAATTAATTTTATGAAATTGGATTTAAATAATTCAAATTGGTGTTAAATAAATTAGAATATCATATACTAAATGACCTACCTTGGAATAAAGGGATCACGAGTTATAAATCCCTAAAATGGACACACCAATGAAGTACATCAAGAATGATGATCAAAATACCAGACCTATATTTTTGATACAATAAATCATAGATAACATCCTCCATTAATAAAGATATCTATGAAACCTTAAGGATGAGAATGGAAGAGAGAGGTATGTAGATAATGGGGTAGAAATCATATCAGGAAAAGACATATCAAAGATCAATTAGCTTTAATCCACCTTTTATAGGTTGTTGAGGAGACAAAATTCAGTCCTTAAAATGTCTCCCAACCAAGGAAATTGAAATTTCAATATTTAGGGTTGATCTAGGTTCTAAAATTGGGTTTAGGATTTATATAAAAATTATTTGAAAAATTAAATATTTCTTGCATTGTTACCAAGGAAGTGCCAAATGGTTATAAAAAATCATGTGCCCTCTCTGTGAACCCCTGCTAGTGGGGTTGCATAGTTCCTCCATTTTGGGAACATAGTTTATCAAAAAATTCGCTAATCCTGAAAACCCTCACCACATGTGTTTGAATGGTTTAGAAAAACTATGTGCGAACCGCACACTTCCCAAGAACTTCCAAAAATATTCATATTTTCATCTAAAGAATCTGTATATGAACCTATATCAATGAATTATTAAAATAGGGGTTATGGACTACCTGAAAACAATAAGAGATGTTATAATTCATCACAACCAATAATATGTCAATTATCTCAATAAACATTCCAAGTCAAGGTAAATGTATATCAATAAACGACCCAAAATCCATGTCATGCTAAACACACATTATTCCATTAAATAATTCAATAATTCACACTATCAAATGGTATCCAGAAGATAGGTCAATAAAAAATATGATCCAAATTGACTACAAGGAATAATACAATTAATTATATCAATTAATCGATTCACAATGTTTTAGTGAAATTTTACTATTCCACATAAATGAATATTATCAGAGAATATGCTCAATGTTTAGAGCCCCTATGTCTAATTGTTAATCAAAAAATCATTCCAATGGAATATTACCATGAAGAAGAAGGTTCATATGAACATAAAAATATTCATATATCAAAACTGATAACAATCCAAGCCAATAATGCCCATGTTCAATGGACCACCCCATGACAGTTGGAGAATGAAGGATGTTTAGAGTGAACCAAGGAAAAACCACTTACCCCAGTATCAATTGCACAAATTTGTAGCCTATAGTTAATAGAATAATGAAAAAAATCATTGAACATTCCCTATGGTTTAAAGAAGAATGGTGTACAATTATTTAAAAAATATGAACCACTCTACACCCTTCAAAAATGGTGGTTTGGTAATTATACAGTGTGTAATTCAGTTACATGATGATTCTTTATATTTATAAAGTTATTACCAAAATCCCATGGACATTGATTATTATTTAATTAACCCTAACATTAAATTTTAGTTTTTTGGCTCACAACTTGTTATGAATTCATTTAATGAATCTGTTACCGACATGAGTCTGGTGACTTATATAGGCCATATTACCAATTTACATGGAATGTAAATTGCATATATGCTGTATCATATCCCATTTACTTATAATAAAATGATACCCCTTTATGGATTTTCAATGTTCCAATAAAAATTAACAACAGTCCACCAATTTATAAATAAACTTTATTAACAAAAATAATAATTATAAAGACACAGAAATACTGAACTACCTCCCATTTGGATATTCTATGGGTTTCTAATATTTTCTTGAAATCTATGGCTATGATTATTCAAAAAATAGACCTCCACAATCATTAAATAACCTCACCAAAAAAATTCTCTCTATCTTTGAAAAATATAAGCAAAATAAGGAAAATTAACTCATATATGGATATACCTAGAAAAATACAAAATAATACAAATGTTTTCTAGGGTTACATTGGTTTTAAACTATTATAGTTCCCATGTAGGCATCTATAAAATTAAATGAATATATATATAATGTGATGTAATATCCATTTATTACAAGCTTATGGTCAATATAGTCCATTTATTTTTTTATCATATTTTTAATGAAATATAATGGATTTAAAAATAAATCATATGTTCTACATATCATGGGGTTTAAATTCAAAAGATAATGATTTTTTATTATTTCTCTGAACTCAAATCCCCATTATTAAAGGTATAGTGTCACATTTAGAAATTCATAATTATTATATTTGTTTCTTCCACCCCAATATTTTATACAACAATTTTAATTACCACCATGTATAATGTATATTTTTAATCAAATAATCTTCTTAAATAAATTTAATCACCATGAAAATACAATACAGTTAAGAATAATTCTAGTTCTCTTGAATAAGAATGTTTATTCAATGCTTATATTTCCCATCCTCTATTTATTATCAATGACAATTTAAAACCCAATTTTTTATATCCCTAGTTATATGAACACTTATCTTTTACTCTTTTCAAAATTTTGTTTTATTATCCATTTTAGGATTTTTATTTCAATAAATTCATTTTATGTTTTTATATTATTTCTCTTATTATGTTATTTTATCCACTACACATTTACATGAGATATTATTTCTTTATTTTTAAATTATATATCATTTAACATTATTTTTTAAATAAAAAATATTTTTTAAAAAAATAATCTCTTCATCTATTTAAAATTAACCCTTTAATGTGAATCATGACATCTTATTTTTACACTAATATCAAAAAAATTATCTATTCTCATTTTATGGTTTTTTATTTTCAACCGATTCTTTTTATGTAATGGCCATTATATTAACTAAATTTTTCTTTCCATGCTTATAATGGTTTTTAAAATTAATAAACATAATTCATAATAAGTTTTAAATTAAAATATGTTTTTTCACTTATAATTTAAAATGATTTATTTAATGATTAGTGGAATGCATTTTTCATCAATATCAACATCCTTATAGTCCTTATGTTACACTAGGGTTATGTTCTTATAATAAAATCCACATTATTTCTCTATAGGGATTATTGAATGTTCTATGGGATTTTTCTTGAGACCTGTCTCATTTACAAGTGTTAATTTAGTGTCTTTAAAATATAAATGTTTTAGGATATCATGTCATACAAATGTATGAATTATTATTATTTATTAGTGGAGTACAATATAAAAATACAAATAGTTATTTAATTATTTAAATATCAAGAGTTAATAATGTGAATTGAGTATTAAGGATTGCTCCACTATAGGAATTAGGATGTGATTCTATATCCACTATGTCATGGGAATCGTGTAGTAGTGTCCACTCGAGTATGTTATTGGAATAAGGTAGTGATTACTACTCAAATACGGTTATAGTTATCCGGAATTTATTCCTTCTTAACTATTGTACATAGGCGGTGATATCTGCACTACTATGTTATGGGAAACTTGTACTTATACATGGTCCACTATTTTATTATTTCTATGCCTATGTTTGTTCTTAACTAAATTTTTATGATTTATTTGCATGAAATTATTTCTATTTATTCTTATGGATATTCTCTAAGGATCTTATTTATTACCTCATGTTTTCAAACTCCTATTTATTGGTATATGTGTTCTCTTTTGAGAGTACATGTCTTTCAATAATGGAGAAATGTTCCAAATTGTACTAAAATAACATTCTTATATAGACATTCATTAAAGAATCCAAACCTTTCATTATTAGGGTTTTGAAATAATCTTGAGATGAAAATATAACATTATTATAATTATATGAATTATATTTATGTTTATCAATGGTCACTTCAAATCGTATCAATGATGTTATTTAAAGAAATTATTTGTAGCACCAGGTCTGGAAGTGTGGGTTGGGGGTACCCCATGAATGTTGTAAAAGACAACTTCCTAAATCACTATAAAATTTTACTAAATTACTGTTACTAAATTAATATTATTAGTATGTTTATTATATATTCATAATAAAATATAAGAAATAATTTGAAAGGATTTAGTTAATACTATTACTGATTCATTCAGAAACCTCCCTTTTCTTATACCTTAATCCTTATTAGAGTTGTATTTTAGTATGAAAAAAACATATATGATGTGTATAATTATGTTAGGATGATATTTTTTATTTTATTGGTTGATTTATATTGAATAATATATGTTGATTAGTGATGGGATCAGATCCCTTTTATATGTATGGTCGGTGGAAAACTTATAAATACACAGAACATTAATATATAATATATGAAATACTCATGTAAATTGGATCCAAATTTTCATTGCTTCAAATATAAGAAGTTGAAAATATAAATTTTACCATGTAATTATAATTAATAATTTTTTTTGTGCTATATTGAAGTATTATACCTTTTGTCAAACCCATATATCTCATTTTACCATTAGTTGAGCTGATAGATTTTAAAAATGATTACTATTCATTATGACCCAAAATGAAATTTAAAATATTATTAAATTATTATATTTTAATACAATATATCTAACCAATTACTATTATTTAATTTCTATATGTGGTTAAAATTACATTAAATAATTTTTCAAAAAGAAATGAGAAATGTATAAAAAAATATTTTAATGCATAAATGTACTTTTAAAACAAAAAAATGTATAATTTTTAGTCCCATTTAATTAATAATGTTATGTAAAATTGTATGATAACTCATATTATTTGAAAAAAAACAAAACTAAAATTCATCCTTCTGACCACATTATTAAAATAAAGGAACTGTTTTTATTAATAAAATTACATATATTTCCAATATATAAAACATATATTTGTATGTTTAAAATTAAATTTTTAAACAAATTATATTCATATTATAAATATTTATTTACTCAATAATAATGGTTTTATTAACATTCAATTCATTCTTATAGATGATAATTCTATAAAATTTAAATTATTTGTAAAATCTATATTTTTCACTATTCAAGTAAAAATCAACTATTTCGAAAAAGACAACACTAATATAATACTAATATGATTTTTCAAAAAATGAAATATTTTTATCAAATTATGACTCTATGTTTTATAAAATTGTATTTTAAATAAATATATGCAATATATAATAAATTTGTAAATATAAAAAAGGACCCTTTTGAACATTTAGTTTTCATAACCTAATGTCATTTATTCTTATCAATAAAAATAGTGAAATTATTTCCAATAAATTATTACATAAATTTTTATTATTAAAAATTATATAAATATATATTTTTAATGGGGTCTCTCATATGAATACCCGCCAACCTAATATCTAGGTTATGATTGTCCTATTTAATTAATTATTTTTCTCTTTAATATCATAGTTCTTTTTGCCTTTGTATTGTGTGTATAACTAGATATTATAATCAATATTCCAAAATAAATGTCATTGGGTGTTATATATTGTTTATCCAACCATACAAAATCTTTCCAATTAGTCTACAACATCCTCATCATAATTCACATCCCCTAAAACCCAACCAAAAAGGACAACTAATGAGACCCTAGACGTGTTTGTACCAACTAGGGTATAATTAATCATGAACATTCATATTGAAAACCATTTTCCCCTAAAAAATATAATATATAGTTGTGTTAAAAAATATATCTAAAATCAGAACAAGATGAATAAGAAAAAATACTCCCTTACCTCGATCACCTTTCAATAGAATAACCAATTTGCATATAATACAAGAATTATATCACCAAAAAACCCTTCAACGGGAAAAAATGAACAATGGAAATCAATGAAGGTATGAAAATTAATGTAGAATAAATTTTTACTATTTTTGAAATGGGATATTAAAATTAATATCACATAGGGTTCCATGTATCATCTACACCTCTGAAATTCCAATATAAAAAAATAGAAATGAATAAAAAACCAATTTCTGATTTGAAAACAATTATTTAACAACATGGGGTTTTAACATATAATAAATCATAGATAATGCCTATATTTTCTAAAAAACCACTTGAATATGACTCACATAAATTTTTAAAAAGGGATTGGGACATTTATATTCAAATTTCAATGTGAAATTTTAAATTATTCAAATAACACATTATATTACATTCTAATTTCTTAAAAACAATTTTTAAACATTGAATATAAATTATAAATATATATCAATATTTTCATACAAAATAATTTTATAAAAATAAATCACCTCTTGGATGTGACTATTAATGGATTATATAGAAACACATACCTAAAAATTGGCCAATCCTGTCAAAATGATTTTTATTTCTGAGAGAATATATGAATGAGAAAAAAACCCATTATAAAAACTAGATAACTAAAAAAATGTTCAATTAAAAAAAACCCAAAATAATCATGAATAAATAATTATTGTTGTAGTTAAAAAATTATTATTTGGATAAATAGTGTAATGGATGGGGGAATAAGATAAAGGGATAACAAATGAAGATAAAACAAAAGGTTACTATAATATTATATAGGTTTGTTTTATAATGAATTGAATCTTTTAATTAATTTTTTTTATTAATTATAGAATTTTGAGTTTATGATTAGGGGGTTCTAGTTCATAATCTATAAGACATAAGGATCTTGGTAAAGGGGTTTAATCTTTGAATAGTTGTATCTAAATGGATGTGTTATTTGACAACACCATTTATCTGGTTGGGTTGGGGGTTAGTGCAATAATTTGATACAAATGATATTATACCACAAATAATTCACTAAAATGACTGAAAAGTTGTTAATATTCCTCTATTATACTATTTATAGATCATTGAAGGATGCTCTATAAAAATAGTCATTAAATTATTTAATAAAATTTATTCTTATTATTATTTTATCTACTAATATATTTTGGAAATAAGATAATTTCTTATCATGTACATTTGAGTTTATTTCATGGTAAATTACTAAATTTTATTTTTTTTGAAATATTGTAAGGGTGTGGTGAAGAATGACTAAAATTATCAATTCATAAGTATACTGGACATTATAAAATGTTCCATTACATTTATTCTTCTTCTCCATTTGACGTATTTGGTTATGATTTGCTCAAGTGAGGAGATGATGGTAAAATTTATATATTTGAATATAAAAATAATTATTATATTTTATCTATTTAATAATTGAATAATTTATAAATAAATTGATTCTGTTCATCATTTGTGTAATTGGGAGATGTAGGGTATGACATCAATACTTTTTACATAGCACAAATAACTTCATAGAAAAAGTGCATGTTTATAATTTTTTTAATATTTTTAAAATATTGAATATAACATGAATTTAAATATGTAATTGGTATTCAATATTTACATTGTCATGTCAGTGAGGTGATCGAACTAGTTAGATTTTAGTCTAGAGGAGGCCTTATCAGGACACCGATCATGATTTTGACAGTGTTATAGTAAAAAAAATTAGAAAAAAATATATTTCTTACTTTAGAGAAAATATTCACATTTTCTCAATAATTTATTATTTATATTTAACCAATTAAATTTTACATCACCAAATATCATGATATATATGAGAATAAACATATAATTTTCTTTATAAATGAGATATTTCACCATGGCAGGGAGTATGATAGGCGCGGTTACACTATAGCGACACAAACATATCATACAAGGATATTCCATAAATTTTTTAGAACATACCATACAATACACAAATAGAATCCCAAATAATGTTTTAGTTTAGTGACTTTGGATGCTTGGAAACATAATAAACTAGTTCATAAAACTTCTACTTCTTCTACTATATATTTCTTCTTAACTATAACCCCTTTTGATATATCAAGAAGTATACCTTTCATCATATAATAGGGAAATGAAACAAAAGACATGTCTGAGAATATATTCTATATAATGTAAACATGAGATAAACATAATAATAACAATAATATAAGAATATGAGAATATATAAACAACATTTGAGGATAATACCCTTCAAACCAAAGATCATATATGTTATCCATTTATTAATGATTGGAAAATCAAAAGACATGAATCATATGTAAATCTAGATCATAAGCCAATAAATCATTACATAGTAATAGGAAATGAAAATTTTGGTAGATACATAAACATTTAATAACCTTCCCTATATGTGAAAGCACATTTCCAAAACATAACCAGACACTTCGTGGGGGTTGTACCGACTGGGCATGATCCACCTGTATCCCCATTTACAGTCCTTATAAGGGATTTTCTTTCCACATCTTTCCCTAGTGGATTAGGTTTCCCCATCATGTAAGAGTGTATTGAGTTCCCCGCTTATTTCATAGTTGATCAAGCCCATCAACTAGATTCCATCATTATCTCAAGAGACAGAAATCATTATACAATAAATTATAGAGATACTATGGTCCCACCCATTAAATAATAAAAATCATACATACGTATTCCATAATATAATAAATAATTCATCTTATTAGAATCCATAGAATGGAATGGATTTTATAAGCATCGTTCAATCCTAACACAACCCATTGAAAAGATATGGGGTTTCTAAATAACATTAAATTCTAAAAATAAAATATTAACAGAAATAATAATAAGGAAATTATTGAATAACATCTCTTTTAGAAAATAATTAATTTCAATTAACTTTATATTATATAGAATATATTTTTTAGAGATCACATGAAAATAATTTTTGTTTCAAATATCCTATCTGGATTGATTTTTTTGACTTTTTTTAAATTCTAGTCAATTCTAAAATAAAACATTTTTTTAAATTAATCTTTTATTATTTTAATGGAAAACTTATATCATTAATTGTTCATATTCTCAAAAAATACTTTTTTGTGTAGTATATTTTTGAGTAATTTCTTTTACACTTTTTCTGCAAAAGAAAAAAGGTACATAATCTGTAAAACAAAAAAAATAATCCTTTCAAACCATTTAGTAAAAATAATAAAAAATGTAAAAATGAAATAAAAAATCCATAGGAGAATAGTAAAACAATTTTTTGAACATTTATAGATAACATTTCAAAGAAATATAAATACTCCCCAATGGATACTTAAAATGATAAAATCCCTAATATTGATGAGACAGTGAAATAAATACTCATTACATTATAATCAATTGAGTCATATTAACATGAATGAAATAAAATTAAATAAATATGAAAAATAATATAATCTCCTTGATAATACTCTTAAAAGGAATTTATGGTTAGTATATACACAATGTATAAGAAACAAGTAGGGTATAATGATTGTGTCCCATAGAAATAGAAGTGAGATACAAATCACATTCTGATTTGGAAACTTTTGAACCATAAACACCATAAAAGAGGTATCATCAAATAAATATGTAAATAACCATTAATTTAAGTAATAGGTTTATTTTTTACACTCATGGTAATTATTTACATCACATAAAATAATGACTGGTGAATATGGCATAAGTCTTCAGAAATAAAAGTAATACTAGAAATCCCCTCACTAGTTGAGTAACATCCGAATAATAACCCACATGAAGTTCCAATTAAATATTTTCATATAATTAAATAAATTTAATTAATGATATAACATTTCATAGGGATGTATATACACAATACAATAGAAATGAATTCTGAATATGGCATGTATCTCACAAAAATAAAAGGTGAGATTAAATTACCTTACCTTAAGAAATGAATTCATCAAAAAATATTAAAAAATAGTGAATAATAAATATAATTTTTTTATAATTCTTTAAAATAATAATATTCATATACATAATATCATATATAATTTAATTATGTCTTTATATTACTCACTTTTTAATAAATCAGTGTTAAAGATATGTGTCACGTAATAACAGGTTTATTTTTCATACATGTTTTGAATTGTAATCCTTTATCCACATTCCTAGATAATGATATAAAAATAAAGATAATTATAAATATTATATATAAATATATATATTCAGTAAATATTTATTCATGGTGACTCATAAAATTTATATTTTGAAAATAAAAAACATTGTTCAAGGAGACAACATGTCGTACTTATGCGTGGAAACTATTTTCATTTTATTGTTATATTAATTAAAAAAATTTATATGAAATATTATCTTTCAAGAATAATTCTATATTAATATATATAATATATATTCATTAAAATTCATCCTCATTACAATCAATGGGAAATATTGATGAAAAAATGAATCACATCCCATCGTGGGTATGGTAAGCCATATGTATGGATGAGCGACATTATATTATCCCAAAAGATTATAGGTTAAAAGGGTAGATATGATATTATCATAAAATAATTAAAAAATTTCATATATATTACTTATATCATTAAAAAATAGCATGTCCATCATAATTCTCAAAATGATAGGAGGTAACGGAATAAATGGACAATCATCGTTTCACATCACAATATTATATCATACAAAAGAGCGATAAGTTTGTTACCCATTTGATAAAAGTATATGTGAGTGTATGTATAATGAATAATATAATGACATATATATATATTTATGATACTTAGGATATTATATAAACATGAAATTAAATGAATTTTATGGGTTTAATTAAGAAGTTAGAAAACATTCGAGGATGAACATTACCTACTCTTTAGGTTTCACATTTTGATTACCACAAAATGAATATTTTGGTTTGATTTATTACCTAATTATGTTTTATATGATGAATGGAGGTATGTTTTGAGAATATTTACACTGATTTTGGATGAACTAAAATGGATCTAAAGTGTTCAGTGAAGAGAAATATAAGCTCCCTTTTATAAGAGAGGGTGTAGGCACTTTCGGAATTTCCCAAACTATTAACTAATATTAAATATATATCCACAAAAATTCCTCGAAAATAAAATTTATTAGAATAAAAGATATTATATGGTTTTAATATCCACAACCAATAGATTTTAGGAATGTTATTATGTCATTTTAAACCATATCATTTTGATTAACCCTTATTTAATCCATTTTAATTTTAATTATCGTATAATGTTTTTAATATTTATTGATATAATTTTTAAATATAATGTTTCAATTCTTCCTTATATGGAAATTTTATGTAATTTTATATTATATATCATCTAATTGTCCTTCTTTAATTTTTAATTATTTTAAAATAATTTAATGGACTATTATTTTCATAAAATATCATAAGTGTCAATATTAAAACTATTCATAACATTGACATTAAGAAAATACATACAATAATAAACCATTAAAAAACAATTTAATAAAAATTTAAAATTTTTTAGTAATTTTTAAAATTATTTCATCATCTTAATTAGTTCAAATTATATATATTTTAATAAATATAATAATATTTAATTGAGTTTTTCATTAATTGAATAACTAATATATCACTGAGTTATTATTTATGATAATAATTTGTTCTCTAAATATTATCATTAAAATTACCAAATCAATTTAAACCTAATAAATTTACTAATAATATACATAGTGGATAATTTTTTCTTTATTATCAAAATAATAATAATATTATACTTATTTAAAGTAATAATGTGATATTTTGACTCTCCCATTGAGTTTAAAAACATTTTAGTGATTTACTGAGATAACTGTCCATTAAATTTTAAAATATTAATATTTATGTGTTAATAATCTAGTTAACATCATGAAATAAAATATGGGAGTGTTTTACGGTAGTTTTATAATATTTATAAATTTATTTTTTCCCTTAATTACCCGATTTACCCTTAAATGTGGTAAAAAATTATTAAAATTACTATACTTATAGAACCAAAATAAAAGGGTCCAAATAGAAATAATTTCAACCTATGATTACAAATATATATTCCATTTATCAAAATAAAAAACATACAATTTGAAGAGATTAATTGAAAACTAATCCCACCGAAGGATTAGGATAATAAATATTTAATGTATAAATGACCAAACGATTAAAATGTGTTTATATATAATACTTTTTAACATTGATTCCAATTAATTATATTAAATTAAATAGTATTAAATTTATTTAATTATAATTTAAAATTTATTTAAAGTAATAATTTAGATGTATAAATTGGTTATAAGAATATGTAGTTCGAAATTAAAATTTAGTATTTGTGACAATTCATCAAAATAAAAAACTTATCAGAAAAATACCAAAAGTTCACCCAAATCAATATAGAAGTGTATGTTTCATACTAGAAGTTTATTTTTTAATTTATAAACTACTAAATTTTAAAAAACAATATTTAAATACTTTTCTCCTTTAAAAGATTAAAAAACACCATTTATTAAAAAATAGTTCCTCTATGAGTTAAATTAGACATGTTCTAATATCCTATATAGAAATCACATAATATGAATGTTAAATTATTATATATATATATATATTTAATAAAATTCGACATGAGTGATTTTTTATTTGAATAAAATACACTTGTTCACATTTAAATAGTTTTTCAGAACAATATTTCCTTTTATTTTAAAAATGATTTTACAATTATTTATATTTAATTGGTCAAAATATTATTTTTAACCCATAATTTCATAATTTAGTTATTCATGTTCATATAATCTATTTTAATGGCTAGGGTATAAATTTCTATTTTATATATGTTTATTAATAAAATGATGATTCATATAAGCACTCGGTTTCATATAAAGCTAGCTAAGATAGTATTGCATGTAGTGAAAGATTAACTCGGTGTATAATACAACATAAGAATCACTTGGTAATTTAATATAGAACATGATATATTCAATGTTGTGTGATGTGAACAATATTAAAAATATTTAATTAATACAAAAAAAGAGTTCCAAAAATTTCAAGTTGTTACATTATACCCTCATTAAAATTAATTTCTCCCCTAAATTTCATTTCTCTTATACAACAAAATATGGACCATTATACCATATCGTGTCCTCCTGTTACAACACAGCTTCATAAAACTAGTGGGTTTGTCAAAAAAAAACATTAATCAGGTGAGTGGTCTTATTTTTTACAACATTATCTCTATGATCAAAAAATTCTACCGGTTTCCCCTCATACGAAGGATCTTTCTCTCTTGGTACAACCTCTAAGTTTAGTACAAGTTAAGGATTAAGTATTCACTTCCATAGAACAGATATATCGAACAAATCAAGAACATTATAGAGATATTTTGGATTTTCCAATGGATTGGATACAATTAGAATACGATAAATAATTTAAAAATGGAATCACATTCTTAAAATTTCAAATTGAACAATGATAATCATTTATGGAGGGTTAAGAATTCCATTATGGGAAACCCACATCATAATGTGGTTTAGGAAAACATCTTACTAAATAGAGGGAATGTAAAAGGATAACATCTCAACATTAATTGGATTAGTAAAAAGTGAAAACATAGAGATTGGATTGAATTAGAACTGTCATGTTCTAAGGGATATTCATAGAAAACATAGTCTTTATAAAGTTAATAATCGCATAATTATAAATCCTTGATAATATAAGGGGCCATTTGATTCATTTAAAATAACTATACTATGATTTTTTTTACATTCATGATATACTTCCTGACGATGAATAAAATTCACATGAAGATATACTTACATGATTTCATTCCAATTTTTAAGCATGATTTCATCCATCAGTTGTGCCTTGATCAATTATTATGTCATCTCTTAATCATTGAAATGAGGTTGAAATTTTAATGTCTTAAGAAATAATGGATAACATGATCCACAAAGAGATGATAATTTATTACTTACGTCTTTGGTAGTCACCGAAAAAAATGGTTAGAATATGTTATCTAATGTGAAAAAAATTATCATATTGAATGATAATGGTTTAATATGTAAAATATCATATGAATATTAACATAAAATTTTACCTAAATGGTTATGCTTATAACAATTATGAAATAAGAAATTAGAAAACATTATAAATAAGGCCATTAACCTTATAAAAACAAATCCTAGCATTGATGTCATATATATCATAATTTAAATCATTTTTATCACCTAAAAAACTTGTTAAAACATTCATAATCTATTCTCTTGAAAAATGGTAATTAACATGAATATTTATTTTTTAGAATTTTTAACTACAGTTCATTAAAACTAAATTTATTTACCAATCCAAATATTATAGGATATATTACTTAAGTCCATAAAATGTCATGAACTCCACATGTGATTACATAAATAATATATTCAAAAAATATATAATCAATTAAAATGTAATTAGTACCCTCCAATTTACTAATTCAAATCTAACATATACTGATAAAAACATCCTTATATCAACATTAGGAACATGTTAAGGGATATATGTCCTTTAATATTTTGATTCCATGAATATTACATTTTCATTTAATCATGTTTCCATGTCTTCAAAACCATTATAAATATCTTTTCAATCTGAATGAAAAAATTAAACCAATAATAATTATATATCTCATAATACATGAATTCAAAAAATATACACTTCAATCATCCTTATTTTATCTTAATCTAGTATTCAGGAATCATCTTCTCAATACTTACATGAATATAAAAAATGAATTATGTCTTATGGTTCATCAACATAAATCAAATCATGATTCTTATTTTTTTAAAAAAAATATAGCTAGAGCATCTCATACCTCTCAAAAATTGGTTTCTTGTCTCTTTAGATTTGGTATTGTAACCAATACTCAGGCCACCATCCTATTTATTTTCATGATATTTCCACTAAAAAACTCAGTTTCATAAATCCAATACATAACTCATCTATAACATTTAAAATTTTCAATGTACCTTCTAGTTCTCATTATTGAATAATACCCAAATGTATAATGTGAGAAGAATTTATCATTGTATTTAACACAAAATAATGAAATATTTATTATAGGATTCCTAAATCATGACACATACTTTTAAATCTATGATACCCGAGGCCAATCCTTAGAGATATCTCATGGGATATCCTTCTAAATTTCCCAAGGAGTGTCACTAAAGTTTACACTACCTAGTTTCTAAATGTTGACTAAAGCTTTTACCTAATACCATCTATAACAAAACTCACTTTTCTTAAATAGATATTATATCATTTTTGTGGAATATATCATACAATACACAAATTAACCTACAAAGACCATATTAGTTCTATACGTTTTGAAGCATGGAAACATAATACAATGGTTCATACCAATTCTACATATTCATCAAACAATTTGATCAAAAAAATAAAACTTTTTGACATATAAAACATAATAACTTAGTTCATATTTTAAGGATAAGATATATAATAAATTGGTGAGCTCATATTCACATTAAGGTAATAATGGGAGATGCATAATCATAACCTGAATATTAGGGTATGATAAAAAAATAAAATATTTTAGGGTCATTCCCTATATATCAAAGATCATATACATGAGTTAAACAATAATGATTAGTAGTCTATAGGACACGAATCATAAGAAAATAAAAAGAATAATCCATGAAATCTTAACATTTGAATAAGACATGGAATATTAAGAAGAATGATAAAAATGGTATAACATTCATTATTAGTCAAAGACAATTACTATAACATAACAAGACACTTCTTGGGGGATGGAACTACTAGGAGAAACACACCACAATGCCTAGGCACAATCCATTGATTGTATGGTATCAGATTTCCCCATCTTTCCTTAGTGGATCAAGTTTCCCCATCTTCCCATAGTAGATTAGGTTTCCCTAACATCCCATAGTGGATCATGACCATCGACTTGTTTCCATCATTATGTCATGAAATATAAATAGTTATCAAATTAATTTTTAGGATATATAGGTTCCACAAATCAAAAAAATGAAAAAAATACATATATGTTCCACATGAACATAAATTATTCATTATATAAAAATAGAGGAAATTTAATGTGTTTCATAAACATCATTCAATCATTACGTAACCCATGTTAAAGAAATTGGTATCATAAATGTCATTTCATCTGCAACATAAACCTTCATTATAAAGAATAATAATTTTACAATTCGATCATATCCTAAATAAAACATAGATTACATAAATTAATGTTATTATATATATAAAATAATTCTATGAAATCACATGAAAAAAATTATTGAGGAAAATATCTATTCTATATTGAAATTTTTTTCTTTTAGTAAAATTGATGGAAATTTTTAAAGAAAACATTTTCATTGAAAAAAATTATTATATTTTTATGGAAGTATCAAACCAATAATATATAGTAAAGGCATGAAATTATTTTCATTCTAAAAAATTTAAAAAACAATTTATTTTTAACTATTTCTGGAAAAGACAAAATTTATATCATTTGGGAAATGATAATAGGATTCCTTTCAAAATATTTAGTAAAAATTAAAAATTGGGTAAATATATGCTTAAACATCTTATATAAGAATAGTAAATCCTTATGTATTTTTTTTAGAAAACATATATTTGGAATGTAAATATTCTCCAAATAGAGACTTAAAATGATGTGATCCCAAATATTGAATACATTGTGAAATAAATACTCATAACATTCTAATATGTAAAATAATATGCCCAATGAAAGAAAAAAAACATGGATATGAAAATAAAATAATATTCTAAATAATAGTCATATAATTTATTTTTGGTTAATATATACACCACGTATAAGAAACAAGTAGTGTATAAGGCACATGTCACCCAAAAATATAACAGATACATAATTCCCTTTCTGAATTTGTATCATTTGAACCATGAAACCCATGAAAGATATTTCATAAATTTTTATATAAATACACATAAATTTGAAAAATTTTGTTATCAATTGCATTCCTGGGATGTATATACACCAAACAATAGAACGGGTAGGGAATCATGCATAAGTCCTTCAAAAATAAAACTGAGACCAGAAATCTCCTTACTACATATTAACTTTAGAATCATGATCTAAAAGAAATAAAAATATCAATTAAATATTTTAATATAATTAAGTAAAGTAAATTAATGATATAACATTTCATAGGGATGTAAATGTACCACACAATAGAAGAAATTGTAAAGTATGGCATGTATCCCAGAGAAATAAATTTGAGATGAAATTCAAATACATTAAGACTTGAATTCAATCACACAAATTAAAATATCATGTATTATAAATATAATTTTTTTTATAAAAATACAACATAATCACATTAATAAATGTAATAACATATATAATTTACTAATAATATTATATTTCTCTCTTGATTCAAAATAACTATCAAAGTTATGTTTTGGGTAATAATTTCTTTGTTTTTCATACATGTTTTGACTTTTTATTCTTGGTACTCTTAAATAGAACATGATTTCATGATAAAAATAATGAAAAAAATATCTATAAAAATATTTAGTAAATATTTTTTAATGGTGATTAATAAAATATAGTGGTAGAAAATAAAATACACCGTTCATGGAGGCGTAGGTTTTACCTACACATGACCAGTATTTTCATTTCCATGTCATTATAAATGAAAGAAAATTATATGATATTTTATCATACCAGAATAATGTTGATGTCATTTTAATATCATATATCTTCATAAAAATCATCCATATTTCCATCAATCTGAAATATATATGAAAAAATAGATAACATCCCATCGTAGAGATGTTAAGTCGTACATATGCATGAGCGACTTTATCATTTTACAAAATAATGGATGGTATAAAAGGTGGATATAAAATTATCATCATAGAAGATTGATTATGTCCAAAATTTCATATATATAATAAAAAAAAATTTCCATCATAATTCCCACCATGAGTGGTGGTATGAAAAATGAACAATCATCATTTAGTGAGCTATCATTTAGTGAGCCAGTTGCTCACCTCATATTAGAATCAAATATTTGTCACCCATTTAAAGGTAGAGTGTGTGAGTGTAGGTAAACAGATTAATTTTTAAAAACATTTTAGTATATATATTATAATGATGTTATTATATAAACACTAAATATAAATAACATAATGGGATTGAGGATGAAATAAAATGACATCATTTGTTGATGAACCTAACCTCGTATTTTTTTATCACTTATTGTTTTGCACAAAAGGACACATTTGGTTGGCTTTATGCCAAAATTAAGACTTATAAGAAACATTTGTGGTTATTTAGAGGAGATTAAGATATTTTTTTATAATCTAAATTGGTTCTGATGTTTCAAGATAAGAGAAAGTGAGGTGTCTTTTTACTAGATATGGGATTGATACATTTGGAATTTCTCAAAATATTAGTTTATAATAAAATCCATATCCATCCAAATACATAAAAATTGAAATTTATTGACATTAATGATATGTTATTTTATTTAGTATCATAAACAAACATATTTTAGTTATGCTTTGATTTCATTTAAAACATTATCATTTTGATTAACCCTTACTTAATCCAATTGACTTTCATCTATGGTAACAATGTTTTTAATGCCAATTGTATGTAATTTTTACACATAACATTTCAATTGGACAATAAATTAAAATTTTAATATATTATATACTATGTATCATTTATTTTTTATTATTTAAATTTATTTTTGATTTTTAAATAATTTAATATACTATTATTCTCATAAAATATCATAACTATAAATGTGGACAATATTCATGAAATTAAATTTTAAAAAATACATAAAACAAGATAACATTGGAAAAATTAATTTAACATACTAATAATATTATATATTAACCTATGAAATTAGTGAATAACTATAATTAATTAAAACTATATTTATTCTAATATTAATAATGTTTTTTATTGGTTGTTTTATTAATTTAATAATTTCTACATCATCTTTTGGGTAATTATTTATGATAACTATTTCATTACAATAAATTTAAAATAAAATTCATTGATGTATTTAAGAATATTATATTTTTTAAAAAAATTTATATTCCATAATATATTATATTTATCTATATATTAAAAATATTATCCTTATTAAAAGTAAGAGTGTGTCTTTCGGTCCCTCCATTTGATTTTAATAAGATTTAATTCATTTAAATCATAAAAGTCAATAAAATTTTTAAATATAGATAATTTGGAGTTAAGGTTAGAATTAAATTAATCCAATAACATTTGGAAATGTTTTATGGTATTTTTTTTAATATTTATATTATTATTTTTACCCTTAATTATCAGATTTACTCTTAACTATGAAAACAAAAATTACTGAAGTTACTATTCAAATTTTCCAAAAATAAAAGTGAAATGATTATTAATTTCTTTCTTATGATTAACAAATGGAATCTATTTTTAAAAATAAAAAATATATATTTTTAATAAAATAAATAAAATTTATCCACATTGGTATATCGAAAAAATTAGTTTTTTGAGTAAATATGTCTAAAAGAGTGAAATTTTTTTAGATCAAAAAATAATTAAAATTTGATTATTATGACATAAATAGGACATAATGATAATATATTAATTTAATTTTTCTATAAAATTAAATAAAGGCTTAATTTATCTTTATAAATATGTTATGAATATATAATTTGGAATCAAAATTTTATTTTTGTAACTATTCACCAAAACATGAAACTTGTCAAAAAAATACTAAAAGATCACCCCATGTAAATTTTGATTTCCATATTTTAAAGAATAGGTTTAATTTTTAATATAAAAATTATAAAATTGCAAAAAATATAATTAAAATGAGTTCTCCATTAAAAAGAGGAAAAACTTCCTTGTTTAGGAAATAATTATTTACATGTAACATTATATATCTTTTTATATCCTATCTAGAAATCACATAATATGAATTTTAAATTAATATATATATATATATTGAATATAATAGTACATGATAGATTTTTTTATGGGTATAAATTTTATTTTTATTTTTAAATAATTTTTCAGAAAAAAATTTCTTTTCTTTTAAAAATTATTTGACATACATGTATAATTATTTTATGAAATTAATTATGAGTAATCCATAATGTAAATTTTTTCATATTAATATCTTCCATTGTAATGGATTGGTTATAGTTTTCTATTTTTAATAAGTAAAATAATAAAATTATTACTTTTAGATACTCTCTATTGCATGTAAATCAATTTATGACGGTGTTGTATGTAGTGCAATATTTATTTGTTTTAGCATATAAAATAAGAAAATCATTGTAATTTCATAACACACATGTGATATTCAGTGTTGCGTAATGTAAAAAATATAAAAAAGATTAAATGAATTTGTTTTTTTTTGTAAAACCTGATGGTGTTACAAAATCATGATATATGAAATAGGTGTCCCATGATGTATAATTGTTAGAACATTAGAAATGGATACATGAAGATATATATGGAAACATATATAGTTTTAATATATGTTTTAGTAAAATTTTTAAAGAGTAAAAATACTCAATTTCATTAGCTATTGTTAAAGTATAAGGTCCGGTTATCACAAACGTCTGTATTTATAGATTGGGAGAGAACACAACATAACTTTTTATTTTCACATATGTCATTATCCTTGGTGAAAAATAAATTAAATTATACTCAGACATAATTTGTTTAATATATAGTTAATATATAATATAAATATATGTCGTAGAATCCAGATTTAGCTAGTGGTAATCATTGTGAGTCCATAGGGGATCGAGATGAAAATACACCACCAATGATTCCTAACGTATTGTCCCTTACATTTTTATTTTTTAATGTTTCGTTTTATAAATATAATAAAGATATATTTTATATCTCTAATACAGTTATACCCAAAAAGACAAGAGACATGCAAGAAACATGCTCCTACAAAATATATTAAATAAAATTAAATATGAATTGGAAAAAAGAGTCATGGAACAGATCATGAAAGATGGGTATAAACCTCATCACGAATATCTTATTGGACAAGGCCATTACAAAAATCAGGCAAGATGCAGGACCAATTGGAACAAACCTCCATGATTTCTCTCTTGGACAGTGCATCAGAAACCCGATTGGCCTCACGATAAAAATGCATTACTTCAAGGGATAGCACCTCCACAAGCAGAAGACATTTGATCCAATCAAGAATGATCTTTCATGGTACATTATAGGAGCAGTCTCAATGAATATTAACAGCAATAGTCTAGTCAGAATCCAACCATAATTGATGCCAATTAAAGAGAACAACATACTTGATTGCTTTAATCATATCCCAAAGCTCTGCTTCAATGGAAAGATGGTTTCCAATAAAATGGGAGATGCTTCCTTTCAAAAATCCATGGGAAGTTCAAAAAACCGCACCGTAATGAGTAGGGCCTGGAGCACCCGAGGATACTCTATCTACATTGACATTGACCCAACTAGAGATGGGTGGTATCCATCGAACATAATTCATCATTAACAGTTTCTTGGACCTGTCATACACACCAACTAATCACAAATTAACAACATCAACAACATAATTATTCATAGAGCCTGTTTGAATAAGGGATGCAGTCCAGATTGCACGATGTATGACCAAAAACCCATTATGTAAGGATGGATTAATGTTATTCATAGTGAAATTATTCCTTGCCTTCCAAATGAATGATAAGACACTCACAACAATAGTGAATCGGAGAGAGTGAATCTGATTACGACAGTCCTTTCTACAAATGGACTGCAATAGGACGTCCAGAGATTGTAAATTAAATCAGCAACTTAATATATCCTGTAGATAAAACAAGAACCTACTCGTGAGTCAGTATGAAATTAATTGGTGGTGATGTGTTTCATCTGTATCTAAAATGAGGAGACACGAAGGGTCCATCTAAACCCCAGCGTGCTGCAATAGGTTCTGCACTAGAAGGTGATACTTCCAGATTTTCTAGGTGATGATCATTGAGAAAGGTGGAATAAAAGAAGTTCGTACACCATTGATCCTAGAGGGAGGGATTTGGGAAGGGCCAAGAGACAATTTTTAACAATCGTTAGTAGAAAATATTCCATTTAAATTGGACATACTAACGAGAGTGTCATAATCAACATATTTGTATCTTGAGATCTCCATGAAAAGATGATCAGGTAATAACCAATTCATATTTACAATACCATAGATATCAGCAATAATATAGTTCATCAGGGATGGAAGAACAATAAAGTCATCACAGATGGGTGGGGACAACCAATGAGTTGTCCAATGGTTCAGAGGATAGTTCTCTCAAACCAACCATCTCAAGACTTCCATAAGGCCAGTATAAGCCTTCTTAATAACAGGCCAAATAGAGGAATTCATTTAATAACCATAACCATGTTGAATCTTGTCTACAACACTAGAATAGAGAAATTCTGCAGAGGGAACAGATCTGGAAAAAAGATTCTAAACAAACTTTTTAATCAAAGCATCATTGAAGACCCTCAGGTCCTTCACCTTCATTCCCAACATTTGGTTAAATTTAATATAGTGATTCCATGACACTGTAATAAGAATTCTCTCATTAATTGATCCAGTCTAGATAAAATATCTGATCTTTCCAATCTAATATTTAACAAGTTCCCTCTTCCATATGTAAATAGAGAATGTGTAAACAATCATTGAGGTGATCACTAAATTAACAAAAATTTTCTTCCAACTTGAGATATATTATTTACTTTCTAGTTCGTTAACATATTATAAAATTTTAGAGAAATGTTCACATGATAGAATCGCTTCACTCTTCCCTAAAACATAGCCAAACCAAGATAATTAAAAGCTATATTTCCCCTCTTCATGCCAAGGTTCAATGATATTCTATTCTATTTTGAGATGGTGATACCTTCCCTGAACATAACTGAAGACTTATTCCAACTATTAACTTGACCTGAAACCACCTCCTAATGTGAAAATATACCCATAATATTAAAAATGGTCCCTCTTTCTACCTTTATAAATAGCAGAATGTGATAACCATAGAACAAGGGAGAGGGAGCAGGAAGATTACTCCCAATTTTTATCTTTTAGAACCAAACAAAATTAGCAAGGCCATTTAGACACCAACTCATGTAGTCTTCAAAAATCGCACAATGTTGGCCAGATAGAGGGTCTCCCAGCCTTACCCATCCTGAACATCGAATTAATCCTTTCGAGGATCCCTCAATTAGAATAGAGAGCCCCACACTTCCCAAGATGGAGCCAATAAGGCCATGAATTCAATGTGAAAAAACATGCATTTAATGAATTGTGAAAAGAAGTCTACATCTAATATTTTCAAACACCTTGGAGATTTTAATCTTCAAAGCCATGTCACCAACCTTTTTCCTTATCTTCATAGATTTGACACATTCATAACTAGTGAAAAGGAAAATTTGAATGTTCCTTCCTGGTACCAAACCAAACATATTTTTGGAAATAATCCCCTTAGCAATTTCACCCAACATTTGGGTCATAATTTTTCTGAGAATCTTTGGTATGGTATTCTGATTAGCCACTGGTTAGAAGCCTTTAATATATTGGGATGATTCCTTCTTAAGGATTAAGGAAATAAAATTATATTCCATAACAAAAGGCATAAAATAGGACCTATAGAAATCCCTCACTACATTTTTAACATCATGATTTACAATATCCGAGTAGAAGATAAAAAACATGTTGGTGAAGCCCTCAGGACCCACCGCACTATCAATATTTAATGATAGAAGAGCATCAAAAATCTCCTTGGATTTGGGAATTTCAGTAAGACTATAATTATGAAGATCATTAATAGAGGGATCAAAATAGTGAATTATTTTATAAGAGTGGTCAATTACATTGTTATAATAATTCTTCTCAATATATCCCATGAGAGCTTCAACAATCCCACTTTCAGTAGAGAGAATCTTCCCATCAATGGTAATGGAATTAAGATTCCATCTTGCTCCCTTTTTCCTTATGAATACAATGAAACATATTATAATTATTATCTCAATCCTTTAACCATCTCTAATTGAACTGATTCTGATCTAATATCTCTTTATGAGGGAAGAGATTTTCTAGATTGGAAGTAGATTGTACTACCTCTAGGGAGGGGTCATCATGGAGAACATGATCATTATTGTGGTTCAGTAAGAAAATTTCTGCCTCTTTAATGTAATTATCAAGGGAGGAAGAGGGGGCTTTAATACATTTCCTTATTCTAGACCTAACTTCCTTTAATTATGAACAAACAATGTGAGAGGGACTTCCCAAGAAGTCAGAATTTCATACATCCAAAACAATCTCCCTAATACCTGGAATGACTAGCCATGCATTATAAAATCTAAAGAGAATTAGGTATGAATTCATTTTATTATAACATACCTCAACAAGAATAATATTTTGATCAAAAAGTATCCAGGTCATGGAGACTCTAGACACGTACATTGTACTAGTACCATTATCCACTTACACAAAACATCTATCCACCTTACTTGCCTACCATCTATTGATGGTTTACCTTCTCCATGTAAAATCCGCTCCAGACACAGGAACAAGAACCAAAACACATTTTTCAATTCAAGAAGAAAAATCAGAGGATGAATCATGAAAAAAATTCACTCCAATTTTTTAATTAGGACTCAAAATAGTTTTAAAATCGCCAAGATGGATCCAAAAATTACTAATACCCTCATAGATATCTTCAATATTCCTCCATAGATATCTTCTCCTTGTATACAGATTAAAATCATAAACAAATGTAACCAAGAGGTTGATACAATTTATTCTGCAATAGATAGTCACAAATTGCATGTCACTAATGAGGGTGTTAACTAAAACACTATAGTGCTTCATAACCCATAATGATTCAGCACTTTCACCCACATTATTATAAGCAACATAGTAGTATCCCATCAAAGACAACTTAAAAGAGGATCAACACTCAAATATCATTATTTTCTTTGCAATACAAATTAATAAATGATTATTGGTCAAAATGAGATGCCTAAGGGACTTGACCATGGGGGAATTCCCAATCCCTTAGCAGTTCCAAAATAAGATCTTTATTTTTTTTGATTTGAGACCAGTACTAGGCCCATCATCACATTGTTTCAAGTCTTTAATAGATGTAATAGTATCCAGTTCAACATGGATAGGAACACCTGAATATCGATTCAGAGGAGACGATTCATCACTATCTTTACATGATGTTTCATGACTATGGGATGAAAATCTATTCATGGAGTCAACGAGAGAAAGGAAAGTGGCAGGGAGTCTTCTCTTTGAAACATTTTCTGGATGTACGTGGAGAATTTCTCCAGGATGCATCCCAGAATTTTGATCAGCATCTAGTGCACCACCACCACAGGAAAGGAGAAACACATCCTTCGGGACATCATCAGAATTGTCCTCCTTCACGACAACATCTCCAGAAGTAGGCTCCAAAGGATCAGAATTGTCCGAGCCTGCTACAACATCACTTGTAATAGGAACCTATTCTGTAGTAATCTTATCCTATCAAACATTATCTATAAGGGTGGCCAGTTGAGAAGGCCCCGATAGGACCAAAGGATCTAAATCCTTGGTAGTCTCATGTGCAGAT
Organism: Viscum album; assembly: GCA_963277665.1. Lineage (NCBI taxonomy): Eukaryota > Viridiplantae > Streptophyta > Magnoliopsida > Santalales > Viscaceae > Viscum > Viscum album. The sequence goes on along the minus strand of OY728126.1, from coordinate 2,094,018,822 downwards.
GATGCAACATGATCTTTAGCCTTATTGGGATCCCACCAAAGAGATCTGAATTGGATCCCCCCAATTCTGAGACACCCTAATTTTGTTTTTCAGATTCTCCTTTAACATCAGAGGGGTCTGGTCCAGCATACTTCCTCCTATTTCTCTTGCAATTCAAATCCTCATGCCCTCTGATTCTACAGAAGCTACAAATTTAATGTATATTTCCATCCGAGACCACATGTCGAATGAAATGAAAATTCGTACAAAACATAGGCTTCCTCTCATTAAGATTCTCAAGAGTAATACTTTCATCCTTATTGTTCTACACCAAATCATCCAAAAGGGTGACAGACAAATCAACCTCAAAAAAAATCCCAGCATAATGACCAAAAGATGGACTGTCGGTATTCTTGTCTGACCTAATTAGATTACCAACAGATTAAGAAATATCCAATAAAATTTATGGATTCCAACATATCCAATTAATATTACAGACTCGTATCCAAAGCCGAGTATATGTGTTCATGACGGAATTCAGATCAAAATTATGGTCCCATTCATGAGCACAAGTAAATCCAGACTTTAGAGAGACTATGCCAAGACTCCGTGAACGCCTTTTGAGGTCATCAGATGGGAAAATAATATGATAGAAACCATGAGCCATCGCCATCATTTTCCAGTCAAAAAATCCCCATATCATAGTAATCCTCTCAATGTGTTAATTGAAATTCCACGACTTCTCCCCTTTCAGAATTAGAACTTGAGAAATTATGGAAAACTTACACAAAATCACTCATTCATCAACCACATTTTGATTCGCCGCAACATGCACAATAAACCCTTTTCTAATGATCCTACCTAATAGAGTAGAGTCACAATCAATAATAGAGGAACTTCCCATAATTTTCACTGCATCCACGATACTTTTCATTGCTCATGCTCTATCCCAAGCAACACCTGATTTAGGGTAATCGTTCACACAAAGCCTAAAATAGTTCATTGTGACCAAAACAGTCGTCCACCACAGATTCATGACCAGAGGTCCTTTCCAACTCAACACCATTCAATGTGGGAGTAGGATCACCCGGATTGAGATCCCCAGGTTCAACACAACTCTATTCCATCCTCTCTAATATTGTTAAAGAAAATAATCACAATTTACTCCAAATGTATTGTAAACTATATTATGCTAAACCTATCTTTACATTTCATCATTTTCATAAGATAGACATTAAAAACACAAATCAACATACAGTCTCTAGAAAATAATTTTTAATATAATTGATAATAATGTGCGTATGATTATTATTTACATAGTTTATAAATACTCACCCATAATTGAGATATATAAGAATCCCTTATATACTTATTATAAGTTATAATTTTCATTATAACTTGGTGAATAGATAAATAATAAAAATGGTGAGATTAATCACTATTTAGGATAAAATTTATCAACATGTTGTCAAGGGTTATATAATAATAATTTAACAAAACATCATTATGTGATATATATATAATTTATAAGAACATGGAACATTATGATATCTATATAACCCAATATTAAATGATATTTAATATAAAATGAAAAACATATAGTAGGACATAAGAGTGTTATATAATAAACAAGAGACTTTCAGTATAATCACATGCATCGGACATAAGGACACGACATGTCAGTGAATCATAAATAGAAAGGAATTATATCAAAAATGTGATAATATATAAACAAAAAATTTTAAATAAATCCATGTATCCCAACACATTATGTTATAAAAATGTAATCATTACCATACATTATGGTGTGAAAAGTTCAACAAATTTCCCCAATTTATGTTACAAACACATCCATGCATGTCCACCCTTTAATGTTTGAACAAATCAAAGAATGTCCCATATTCATATGTATGTCATAAAATATAGATCATTAAATATATCATCAAAACAAACGGAAAGATATGTGTTTCAATCTTCACATCATAATGAAACCATGTATATAAAAATGGTCCTTACAAAATTCTCAAATGGTATCAAAAAAATTACCCTCAATGATTTACATGGATGATGCCCAAAATTCAATAACACAATGATAGATTTCATGAGAACAATAATATGTTTATCCATGATAAATATCATCCGTAGATATACATTATTCATTAATAAACAAGAAAACATGTTGTGAAACACAATTTATAAAAAGCATAAATAATTATTAAAATTGAATACCTGAAAATTAAATACATGCATGTTTATTGAAATTATAATTTAAACACATGAAATTATTTTTTTAAAAAATAATGTAGAATGATTTATTTTCAATATATCTTGGTGATTATATGGAAACACTAAATAATTCATTCCTACATACAATATCCATTAAAATCACTTTTAAAATAAAAATTTCATTCAAAATTTAATTTTACATTATTATGTTATCATAATATTTTCAGTTATTTTTAAATTAATTAAAAGTTAATATCATCTAGAATCCAATTTTTAAACATTTAAATGATTATTTAAAAATAAAAATTAATTTACGGTGAGTGAAATTGTAAATGATTTTGTATAAATAGTTTTTTATAATTTTTTAAAAATTAGAGGTTGTGGATCACAATAAAATGCTATTTTAAAATTTGTGAAGATAAAATATTGGAATGTTTTTAATTAACATTAATTCTTTGAAATAGATCCTTAAATATATATTAAGGTTATAAAATTTAATGTGTAGTGTAATACAATACATTTGTTTTCTAAAATAACAAAAGCGTTTTTTTGATCAAAAAACAATTTTTTCTGAAAACCCATATCATAAAAAGAGTAACCAAACATCAGTTTTTTACATTATAATGATGTGAATATAATGTTAAAATACAATAGAAAATTATTTTTTTTTTCATATATATTTATAACATTATATGGATTTGGTAATATAAATGTGGCGTGGAAACCTTCATTAAAGCATATAGGAATTATTCTAAACAGTAAAAGACCATTGATTTAAAATTCATCCAGGTAAATACATTAATTATAATTGTATCTTTCGATATATATATAATTAATTATCATATCATCCTAGAATATATAAAAATTGTATTGTTAGTATATAGTAAAAAGATATCACAATGATTGTTGAGTCATGATGAAACACATACAGTTTGGTTAATGTAGAAATTAAGAGAACATAAGAGGGATACTGTGAAATGGATGTTAAAATATCATGTAATAAAATATAATCATCATTATAGAAATAAATATATTTATTAAACACAACATAAATTAATTATGTCTCTTAATGTCATGATTGCATTTTATGAATGAAAACAGGGAAACATAAACCTTAATGATTAAGAAGAACATAAACAGAAAACCCTTAAAAGTGAGATTGAAATTGAACTTCAATTACCATGAATAAAAGTCCAATATTGATATTATATATCAAATATTAATTATAAAATGATGTTAAATTAAATTATTTATATAAATCATAACATGTCTTGATAATGTTAAATTGAGATGAAACACCCTTATATTAAATATCGTTAAACCAAATATTCACTAACCACCTATAAAATTAACATAACTATATATCCTTCTATAAAATGTATTTTAAAAAATCATCAATGTTTTTCTATACAATTATTTTTATTTTTCATAATTATATGATATGATTTTTCAATTTATTGTTTTTTACATGTTTATCTATGATTAGATTTATTATCACATACTCATTCAAGGTTCATCCATTCTATATTACTCATATCTGGGTAATAAATAATTTTTAATTATTCATTAACTCCTACTATGAAATACATTGATATGAATGATGTAATGGTAAATTATGATGTACCTGTTTTGGTGTGTTTATTATTTTAAAGGATATATATTAATAACATCTTTATAAATTCATTAAAATTTTATGAATAATATATCATTTTATGTCATTAGCATTATATAAAATTACAAAATAATTCATGATATATGAATTATAAAATGATCCATGTATGTGGTAAAATCTAACTAAATGAGATATTCTTATGATGATTTAATGAGAATTTAGATGTTTCTACATAATACTTTTATAACATTAAATAAGTCTTAAAAATATTATAAATATAATTTTAATTCATTAAACCCAGTCATAAAACCTTCAATTATAGGTGGTTATGATTAGTGGAATTCTTCATTTATGGAGCCTATATCCCACACATACACATGATTAAGGATTATTTTTCTCAAAAATGGGATTCCAAGTTGGCATATGATAAGTTATAATTTTGGAATTAATATTTAAATATTCACAATTTTACATAATTAAATCCATATGTGTTGCTATCCATGAGAAGCTGTTAGAGAGAATGAACCACATCGCTTTATGGATGTAGTAGTTTTTTTGTATGCCTAATCCATATTTTATGTTTTTCTTAGTTGATGGAATGGATTGAAAAATGGTTGTTAAATTAATATAAATAAATTTTAATATATTAATAATAAATATTTCAATATATTTTATATGATATAAAATGTTTATAAGTTGATGATTAATAAGAAATAGAGTAAGAAATACTAATATTGTGAACATGTGATATCTCTTATAAATATACTATGAAATTTAGGGCTTTAGATAACTAATTTATACCATAGTCTTATTATATGTTTATAGGATTATTAGATGATTTAAATGGTATCATTTTAGGATAGAATTTGAAGGAAAAATATTATAATGATTTTTTAACAAACCCCCTCCAATAAGTTAATAGATGTGTAGCCTTTTATGTACACATTAAATTTAAATAATGGTATGTCACTATTCATTATTAATGTATAAAAAATGGTAAAATAATTTATGGGAATAAGTTTTGTCGCGAAAAAAAAATCACTGAATTGATTATTTTTAGATTATTTATGTGTGTTACACATAGTAAATCTTTTTTACCCTTTTTTCGTTTTATAGTGGTAACTAATATTTTTAATCTATGTAAATAATTTTAATAAACATATAAAAAAATTTCCATATCACCTAATTGAAAATAATAATATCAATTAAAAAAATAATGTTATTGAAAAAAAATTTATCGATTAGATAATTTAATTTCATAATTTCAGCACATTACACCTAAAAATATTTTCTAATAGAAGTCTATTTTCATGTGTAAAATTAATGTATACGTTAAAATTATCATTTTTATTATATTAAAGAGGAAAATTTTTTTATTATAAAATAAATAATGGTTTTTTGGAATTTAAATACATTTAATGACTAATTTCTCCATTAATATTTTTTACTAAATGAAAAATCTAAAAATCGTTCTTAAATTAGGATGAATTGTAATTTATTTTTTAGATCTAAAAATAGTTTTTCTAAATAAAACCATCCAAAGGATATGTTAAATAATAAATTATGATTTTTATTTTGATGGTACATATAATAAATAATAACACATCATGACAACTAAATGGTTTAGTTCCTTGGATATTAGTTACTTATGAATCTTATTTTGGTATACCTATAATCATTAATTTATAATTACAGTCTTCAAAACCATTTTCATTATATATTGCATGATATAATCAAATAGATAATGAATGGAAATTAAAAAATGAGGGATGAGTTAATATTATCCCTAAGGGTTAAGATAAATTATAAAAATCAATTATCATAAGTATGAATAAGATAATTAAACGGTTATAATTAAGATATATAAGAAAATTATACCAAATAAATCTTATATCATAAAACATGACTCATGGAAAATTAAATTTAATATCATAATAAATGATTCATATCAGGTAATAAACATGGGTAAATAACCATGATCCATCATAGCATAAAATGGCCATAATTAAGAGTATAAAACTGTGAATAAATATAAACTTAAAAAACCATTGGGTGAAAACTCATTATACACTCAACTATGGGAACATACTCATTATATCCATAGTATAAAATTTGACCAAACACATTGTGACCACACCCATGTGAAAAACTCACTATGTCTATTCTAGAATATCTCAAGAAAAATAAAGACATACCAATGTTATTGATGGGGATATAATACCCCACATGTCAACATCTATAAATTTATGTTTAATATAAAATAAATCATCATCTTATCACAAGTAACATAGGGAATGAAAATGGGATTCATATCCTTTTAAAATATAATATCATAAGGAAAACATTCATAAATCCATCGAAAAACATATCATGATATACCCATGGAAAATCAAATGGTATCAAATAAAATTTAGTAACTATATAGGTAAATATATGTTTATCAAAAAAATAATATAGCATATGGTATTTAAAAAAAATATAAAGGTTATATGGTTATGTTAAAATTTTCCCTAATAAATAAATATATGTAATATAGGTTAACAATCTTCAATAAAAGGAATAAAAATTAGGGTATTCAGTTTAGAATGGAATTTTTCTAATTTTTATAGTTATGCAATGATAGTGATTGAAAATAGAAAAGGTAGTAATTGATCATTCCTTATATACATATTTAATGTTTTATTTTTGTGATCACATAGATAAAGAATCATTTAGAAGAATAATAATACTTTTAGGTGAATAATTGAATATTATATAAAAATGTCTAATGAAAATAACACTTTTTCTACGAAAACCCATTAAAATAAAACTCACATACTAATTTAAAATTTATTATTTACATTATAAAACCCTGAATAATGGGAAATAATATTCAAAATTATGTGAATTATGTTATTGTTAAAATGGTTTCAAACGAAATTTCTATTCACATTTTTATAAACAATTTCTATAAAAAAAGTCACATGTATCTTTTCGAAATCCATTTTCAAATGATTGTAATGAAAATATCTGAGATATATGAAAATATTATTTTCCCAAAATATCCAATAATGGAGTATTGAGAAATATATAATGGAGCTATAGAGAAAAAGTGGAGTGGAATAAAATGATTTTAAAGAAAAATCATTTTCCAATTGAAGTATTATTAATGTCCATGATTTATAACATGATTCATGTTTATGATCTTATGATATGTAGTGTATGATCATATAATGATATGATCATGGTCTCATACCCATATGCTCATGTTTATGCATACATTTCATCCTTGTCTACCCTTACTATGCCTCTGTGATCGACCTATTTTTGTTTTACATCCCTAAGTTATGATGATTTGTATTATGTTATATGTGTCTAAAAAGGGTTCTAGTCAAGAAGAACATACTAGGAGATAATGTAGATCTTTTATTGACCTATGTTTATATGCCATATTCACTGATGATCCTCACCACAGCCCCTCCCCCTTAGCGGGGTAGTGTCCTCTAACGTCTCATGATTTAGTTAAACCACCACCATCTTCCCCTTTCTCAATCCATGACTTTATCCCTCCCTTACCATAGATCAATGTCATCTTGAATGATTCATATATCTTCTATGGTGCAACACAATTACAGATTTCAAATACAGAGTTCACCAATTCATCATTTATGATAAACCCAACATTTATTGCTCGCTTCTTGATTCATCGACCATTAGTTGAATACTTCAACCATTTCATTTTTGTATCATATGTTCTTCCGTAGTGTGTGCAATTAGGTCTCCTAAACACTATGAACATCATGATCTGGGTTTTATCTCAGGACAATCTTATTCAATATTGGTCGAGCACTCCATGGATAAGTGAAGGGCCTTGATTTTTTCTCTTCAAATGGTCTTACCATTTCACCATGATGTGTTATTCACCTACCATAGTGGTTTGTGTGATATTAGAAAAGCATCCCCAGCCATTTCATAATCCATCGATTTTTTGTATGCTAGTATATCTAGTCGGAATTATCTTTTCTCGGATAACTGAACTCCTTCACTAGGTCTCCCTATTTCTCCTATAATATTTTTTAATGATGATATTTGGAAATAGCCTTTGTAGTTTTTCGGAGATTCTGTTGGTGAGGATTTTTGGTATAAGTATACCGTGGTATTTAAGACGTGGTACGATTTTTTCTAAGTGTGCAAGAAAATGGGGCACATTTTGCAGATATATAGGCATGCGATTAATACATAGATGGGTTAGGGAACAAATCCATCTTAGAAAAATGTGTCACTAGAGGAGTTTCTGGGTGCTTGTGATAGACCCGTGGAGCCTTGTTGTAGGAATCCATAGGAGGGATGCTTTGAGTCAACTGTGGGGTGTGTTTTTTCTGCTAGTAATGCTAGAATAGAGGTTGATCCGATGGGTTTGAATGGATAAGTGATTCAAAAGAATGAAAAGGTGGTTCCTCATGAACTGAATATCTATAATGTTTTTTCTATTTCTAGGTGTTACCTAATGGTGGTATGCTATTTAAGAACTACTGGTCATTCAGACTCCTCGGTTGATGGTCTGTATGTAAGTGGGCATAACTGTCATGTGGAACTGACAACAGTAGAGGGGGGAGATCATATGATGTTGATATTAAGTGATGTCTGAGGTCCTTGTGGTAGTCAAGGTAGATTATGGGAGGACAATAACAAGAAAAAACAGATATTGGGAGGTGTTTATGAGAAACCCATAGGTTCAAACCCTTTAGTCCCCTCAGGATGTTCTACCACTTTGGTCAAATATAGCACAGAGGCTGAGTTATCTTGAAATTAACTGTAGGGGAATTCATTCTTGTAAGCTTCATGAGAATACCATTAAGGAATATGGAAGTTGGATGAGGATAGTGTCTTGGGCCCCTTCCACCCAATCATCATCAGTGCCAAATGCTCAATATAACATAATGCTCAGAGTGGGGGGAATAGAATGGGATTGGTATTTAAAGAAGGAAATGTGTTTCCTTTTTTAAATAATAGGCTCCTCAGTGAAGGCACAACAATTAAGTTAGGAAACTAATTTGAGGGTCTCTATGTTCATGAACTATCATTGACTCAAGAGGATTATGCTTCATGTGATGATAGTTATAGACAACTCTCAGAGGATAATATTGACCACATTCAATGGAAATGTCCTCACAAACATAAAAGGAAGAAGGGGAAATTTGTTAATTGAGTATCAAGGAAATGTATTGTGGTCAAAGTGAAAAAATCAAAAGGGTTGCAATGATTTTTTCAACTTTACGAAACAGATGGAAACTAGGATGGCCAAGAAGTGATGAAATAGGGAAGGAAATACCCAACAGAATGGGGAAAGTGGAAAATCATGTAGGGAAACAAGAGATATGGAAGAAGTGTAAGGAGAGTTCATTAAACTTATCCTACACTCCGTTGATGAAATTCTAGAAAACTCTATCCCACCAAACATATTAGAAGTACAAAATAAAGATTATATGAAATAAGGTTTCCAGTTGATTCCAATATAGAACCTGAAGTGTGGATATATAAATAAGACTAAATCCTTTCCCTAGGATTCAACAATAGAAAAATCAACTCACATGACTTTATTCAGATAATAGATAGGATGATTACTCTCTTTGAAGAGAATATCAATGAGGATCCAGATATCAAAGTCAGTACTTTGTAATTAGAATTATATAGAGTGGATGATTCAAGTAATCTTGGTATTGTGTTTAATCATTTTGTGATCCCTTCCAACATGTAGTTGTATCATGTTTGCAAACTATAGTTTCCCATTTTTCCATTAAATGGATTCAGAAAAATTTACATTTGGATTGAATTTTTTTGTTTCCGTATTTCAAATAGAAATAAACTAATATGGCCTATGGGAGTATATTTTGTAATTTACTATGTATTCTAAAAAAAATATGTAATATATATGTCTTTTAAGACTCAGATGTTAGAGTTGGTTTTTAAGTGATTATTTAGATATTGTTCGTAAAATGTAATGAGAAAACCTATGTGTGAACCATAATGACATGTCTATGTGTATGACTAAAGATGCACAAAATTTTGGGGAAATGTCCAATAATTTTTTTAAAAGGATTGAGTGACTAGTTTCCTAGTAATAAATCCTTCTATTTATACTAAATGTGGACGTGGTTATGGAAATGATATACCTAGGGGTAACAAATCTGAATGGATGTTCAGGGCTTGACCTGGGTAAATATAGTATATGCTAACATGCTTTGCATCACACAATGTTTGACCCTCCTTTGGGATATGATTTTGGAAATAACAAATGTTCATAATCCATCACGAAGGATTAAAATAGAATATGGATATGAATCATGTCGGATAACCCAATAGTGTAATTATTTAATAAAGTTGTCATAAATTAGACATCATATAAGTGGTTTTCATGATTTTATTATTTCTCAATATGATTGTAATTTCTTACTCAATTATTCTAGATTATAGTCAATAGTGGGAAGCTGATTGAATAGAACTAACATTGAATATGATGGAAAATATATTGATGATAATTCAAATGAGACAATCAATAAAGAGAAGGATTTTTTTATCTTGGCTAATCATTATTCATGTAACATGATTAAAATATTATACCTTAGCCAACTCTTAGAATCACCAGGGAAGTGAAGAAATGATTTCGATGAGATTTCTGGTAACTGATGCAATTGTAGAAATCTGATTTTGATTACACTATATCAATAACATGGAAAGGATCTCCAATGTGAATGTCATAGAGGGAAAATTTTACTATGGAAAAGAATGACACAGAGTAAGTAACTATAAAAAAACAAATCAAGGGGTTAACAAATGAGAAAAATGGGAATATTGGACTCCCTAAGAAATTATGAATGGTTATATTATAATGTGTGGAATGACTATTCATTATACAGAATGATGTACAAAAGAGAATGATCTAGAATAGAATTGGAAATTTGGTACGAGTAATGTTTATATTACTGTTGACAATGATGAGACTTGAGATGAAATGTGAAAAGAAATGGTTATTAAATTACAAGATGAGGTAGTATTATTTTTCCATATTGATGAATTTGAATAATCAATGATTTTATGTATTTGGAATATAATATCATGGTGAAAAATTTAAGGATTTTTTATTTATTGTTTTTCTATAATGATTAACATGTTTATGATAAATGTTTCCAATTAGAAAAAAGGGATTTAATGAAAAGGTGATATTTTGATTAAGGGTATACAACCCTTTGTATGACCATTATGTTAATATAATGTTTTTAAAGATATTCTGGAAATGTATAAGTAAATTGTAAGGTATTGATTACCTTATAACTATTAATGGATATGTTATCCAATTAGTCTATTTTATGATGTACAATGTAAAACATTTCTGTTTTATGGAATTTATCAAGTAAATAGTGGAATAAGGACCATGAATGTTTTCCAGAATCATATATAGTAGTTCAGGTTACTATAATTTGTCAAGAGAATATATTTTAAGGGTATTCACATGTTTGGAATGTGACAACCAAGAGATAACTTGTGATATATGGTGGATCAATGTAATGTTTGTTTCACGACGTTCAATAAATTATTTTTCATTTTCATCCTTCTAAAGGGTTATAAGGATTTCCATTCATGAAAGATGATGTTTAACTTTAGAGGAAGTGTATATGTATTAAAAACCATGGTTAAATGTATTTTTAGTGATTAATTTCGTATCAAGTATGTCCTTTATATTTGGAAATTATATTAGTGTGGTTTTAGAAAAGAAGATATTTTTTGTCGGGTGAAAACCAATCATGTGAGGCAAGGTCATAGGTCTTGAACCCATGAATGAATGATGATAATGTTTCCATGCCTACCGTTATCCTACATAATGACCTGGTAAATGTATAATTATTTTTAATGAATAAATATTTATGATGATACAAGTGTTTTTGTTTATTTTTAGGGATTAATGTATTAACCATATTGACATTGAAGAATAGTTAGATAAAAATAGTTATACTTTTTATACTTTTATTGGCATTAATATATGGTGAAATTTTTTTAGTACTTTAAGTATAAAATTTTATTTTAGGACATCCATTTCATGAGGAAATGGAAGAATTATAAATTGTTGAGAGAACAGTCAAATAATAATATTTTATTGAAATATATCAAGTAGGTATATTTCTTTTTTATTCATGGTTAATAAAATATTTACTCAATGATAGAGTAATGATAAAAAAAAAATTTCTACTACGAAAATTTTATTTGAACTGGTGAAATTCTAAATCATAAAAAATCTATTAATTTGATGCCCCAAAATTTTATTTAATAATTCAATTATTTGTGATTGATCATCTCAATCACTCACTATAAATATTTATGCTTTCTTCTGATGTCCAATGTTCACTTCCAAACAATGTTCTCCTATGAGGAAACCATGTTATTTGTTACTTTAGGTAACCATTATGATTCCACCATTCCTTTTTAAGGTATTTTTTGTATTCATTTTTATGATGAGGATTTCTATGACTGAAACATTAAAGTATTATACCTTTAATAACTGAGATGAATATCATTGGTGAAATTAATTTTAATATGGGTATAATGTAACACACAAGAATTTTTGAATTTTTTTTTTCATAAACACTTAATCTATTTGATATTTTTCATTTCACAAAAAACAAAAAACATATTATTTTATATTAAAATTTTTTGTTTTTCTTAAATTATTCACAAAAACATGTTAATCATTCAATACACACATTATAAATATTATAGTTATCTATACGACACAGTAAAGATATATTTCTTTATACACTATATTGAATTTTCTTGATGTCTTGTGTGACACGTAAGACCAAGTTTTATTGAATTAAAATATATTATTTAATATAATAAATCCATTAAACTATTATAAACAAATTTATAAAGAAAAATATATGGCCTAAACCAACATGAGATTATTTCATTTGTTACCAATTAATTAGAAATGAAAATATAAGATCCAATTAAATATAAAAGATATTTTTTTTGGAATTCAAATATTTTTCTCCTTAGTATATTATATTAATTATAACTTTAAGTTATATTAATGTAATATATAATTCATATAATCAATAAAATATTTTTTATATTCATCAAATAAAATTGATAGGAATATGATAAAAACAAACCCAATTTTATTCGTAAAAACTATATTTTGACTTAATGATGTTTTAATTCCTTTTAATTGTGCAACCATTTAAATCAAATTTTTTGAAATTTTATAAATTTTATTTTTCAAATAAATAAAAACATTGAAAGAGAAAAATTAAAATTATATAAGAATAAAATTTTTGAATCTTTATGAAATTTTTCGGTTTTAATAAATAGTTAAAAATATTGACTTTTAATTCAAAAGTTTTTTCAGTTAATTTACTTGTAAGGTTAATTTATATTTTAAATTATTATAAAAGATTTATAGAATACTTTTTATACAAATAAATAAAAATTTGGTCATTATAATCAATTTAATTTTGAAATTTTGTGTAAAAACATAGCAAACATTTGGACATTTGTTACATTAAAATACCTACTACATCTTCCCATCTCCAGGATTAATTTCAAATTAATTTACGAAAAATATTTTATTTGATTTTGTAAAAATTTATTCCAGAGTTGAATCAGAATAATTTATAGTCTCTAAGATGTTAAAATTAAATATTGACCAAAAATATTTGTGAGTGGAGTTAAAATTATTTAGAGTGATTAAGATAAAATTACGCTTAATAAGAGAATAAAACATAAATATACGGCCCCTTATGAGTTTGAAACTTATCAAAAATATATTTTAAGGACATATATATGAAAAAAAATTCAATTATTTATTTATATTGGTTTTTAAGACTTTTATTTGGTAAAAACGTGTGTATACCAAACATGTTTTCAAAAATGCTATGTGTGTCATTTCCCTTACCTATAAAAGTCCACCACCTCTCCCACTTCCTTACAGATATCAAAAAATATAGGATAAGACAATATCATATCAATAGACTTCAAAAACTCCTCAATTCCACCTTGATGAATCCCTTTGGGTAGAAATCATTCTAATGAATCCCTTTGTTACAAACCAAAATGAGTTACTCGATTAAGAGGAAACACCCTCCATCAAGCTCTTTTCTTTTATTTCCATTCTCCAATCCCTAAAAAATATAATTAAATTATTATATAAAATAACCAGTTTTATTAAAATACTATGATGTTTTTATGGGAATGGGTAAACCTAAAATTACACACATATACCTATTTGGTAACGAACATTCTATTTACTTGTACGACAAACTAACGCATCCTGAAACGCTGAATTGTTCATGTTTTTTCATTAGCTCAAATTATGGTAAAAATTGTGATTGAAAATATATTTTTATGTGATACATATTATATTTATATTGTAATTAACTATTTTTATTATTTATTTATAACATTCCCTCATTCATTCTATATTGTGTAAATATGATAATTTCATTTGAGAAAGTGTGGACAATAGCCCCTAAAAGCAATGTTATTCATACATACAATACATGTAATTTATTAATGAGATGTTTAGTGATACTATATGATATATATTATATAATAATACTACTATAATTATATTATACTCATGTATAGATATATATAGATTTCATTTACATACATTCTTTCAATACATCAATAAAATAGATGCATCGTCCATGAGTACATACATCCTACCATCTATATTTATAGTGTATTCCATTTCATACAACTATATTATATATATTATATAATAACAATATAATTAATATTAAAAATATTTATATCATGGTTTAAATTATTTAAATAGTTATTTAATTATATGGACCAATGATATAACAATTTAAGACCCAAAGGAAAAAAGTGAATAATAATCGAATCATAACAATAACATGGAATGATTAAAAAAGGTTTTATAATTTAATTATAAAAACATATATGGTATTATATATAATATTATGTTTTAATAAAAAATTTCTAATAAACTTACAATTATTATACATGAGTATTTAAAGAGTACGATAAGAGTTAAGACACTTGGTAAGAGAATTTAATCTCAATTTTTATTTTGGTGAGATACATGCATAATTCACCAACCATTAAAATTGTGTGGTGTGTATAATGAAAATAAAATTATTATATTATTATTATAAATAAATATATGGAGATTTACATTTCCATTCGTTGATGTTTGTTTAAATGGGTTCATGATTCAAACTTCACGATGTCAGTAAAGTAATTATGACTCAATTTTCCTTCAACGAGATACATGCTATGTTACGAACCAATATTTTCTATGAAGTGCTTATGATACATTCAAAATAATATGTCTTTAATATACAAATTTTATTGATATTTTAAACATAATTTAATTTCATTTTCTAACACGGTGAGTATAATTCAAGGTTACCATGTGGTAAGATTTTATTGAATCAATCTTATATCATTTCAATATTGTTCAGGATTATGATTCCTTATGATAAATTATTATGAACCATATCTCATGATAAATCATGAAATTTCTTATCCTCTAAATATTCATGATATCTTCATTTAGTTGTTCCATTTATCTACGCTTTGAAATATAACATGATAGAGGATGTATTTTTATGAAATTCCGACTTTACCTCTCTCTTAGGTTAGAAATATATGCACCTTCAAACACATTTTTCTAAAAGGTTTAAAAAATATATTTTAATAATCACCTAATATCCTTAAAGTAAATTTTTACCCGTGTTTTAGCTTTTAAATTTAGTGGTTTCAAAAAAATAAATCATCATGTCATTTTTCAGTCGAGGAACTATTCTAATGTTTTTATGGTATAAAAGGAGTGTTCACTATATCAGTATATACCTACTATCATGCCTGTTATTACCTTGAAGATTTATTTATAATACTAAATATTTATTATTTATAAAAGATTATTATTTTTTGTAATATTATGGAAATTTAATTTTTTAATGAAAATGGTTTTAAAAGAAGTTTAATTTTTTAAAAAAGTGTAACAAATTATTTTCAATACATTTATTATATATTATCAATGTGGAGTTTTTAAAATAAATAATTTTCAATGATTTAATTGATTCTATTATATGTTTTCAAAATATTTTCAAGGAAGGACATGATGAAATGTATTTAATATTATATTATTTGTTTTATAAGAAAAATATTTTCTAAACATTTTCAATCTCTCATTATATGTTTTAAAATAAAAATTTTTCGAAAATGTTTTATAATCGTTATTTATATTTTTTAATTTTTATTTTCATGGAAAAGGGATTTAAAAGGATATATGTTCTAATAGTTTTTTACAATAAAGAAATAATATTTAGCTGAAGAATTTGATTTAAAATATCCTCCATGTTATCTTAAATATATTATAAGATATATTAATGTCACGATTACCCTTCTATAAAATTATTAAATAGTTCCATTAATATACTTTATTGAATGGTTTATGTTTTGATGGAATGATGCTTTTGATATCCATTTGTCTTCCACGAGTTATATGATTTAGAAACCCACATAATTTTATAGGTTATGATTTGATGAACTAATTATGAAAACTCTCTTTTTTCCCTATGATATGATGTGATAAAATTACAATGATAACCATTTCATTTCAAGGGTTATTATTTTAAGATTAAATAACGAATATTACTTTTGGGTCATGATATGATACATGTTTTATTATCTTCTAGACCAATTATGAATTATTTTATTTGGTGATAGTTGGGACCAATATCTCCCTCTAATGTATTTGATAATGATTTATATTTCTTGAGATAACTATTGGAATTATGTTGATAGGCTTGATCCACTATGTGAGGATGTGGAATCCCGATACCTTATAAAGAAAGGACTGTAATTGGGGATTTATTTTGTCTTTACGAGTAGGTTTATTCACTATTAATATGGAATATAGGTAAACTTGAACAATTTTGGGATGGTAAGGAATCACGCTCCATCAAAAGGAAAGAGAATTGGTTGGGGATATTTGTGTGTCCTTTCTAGTTTGTGTCGTTCTCATTAGGTTCCTTGATAAGTTCTCGCTATGCATCTTCAATTATTGGGAATGATATCTCATATTTATATCTAAAAAAATTATATTTCATATTCCGATGATAGGATTTCATGGAGGAAGTTATTTATTTATTTTCAATTCATGTAATATGAACTACCAATATTTAGTCCATGCTTTATGTTTATGATCTTATGATATGCAAGGTATGATATTATAATGATATGATCACATTATCGTACCCATAGGATCATGTTTATGCTTATATTTATACATATTTTACCTTTTTATAGTATTTGGGATCACCAATTTTTAGGTATCCTTCACTATTTGAGGAATATTTGTGTTATTATCAATGTGTTTGAGAAGAGTTCTAGTCAAAAAGAACCTAGTGGGATATAATGTAACATATTTATGTACTTATTTTTACGTTTCCATGTTTCAAATGGATCTAAACTAATACGGCCTTTGGGAATCAATTTTTTAATGTATTATGTATTTCAAAAAAGTAATGTAATGTCTCTTTACATTAATATTGGTTTTTTATATAACATAAATAGATATTATAATATTTTATGAGTATTTATAACAATACACAAAAACACACATGAAAATTGTAACAGTTTAATGTCATCGGATTCTTGGAAAAGAATATTCATAAATTTTTAGAGTAACTGAATGTTTCCTAATGTGATCTTCTAATTTATAAATCCTATATAAAATATTTCTTCCATGCTTAGGAATATAACACATAAGAAGAGATATTTCAGATACTCAGTAAGGGTAAATACAAGATATACATTATAAAAACATCAAAATTAGGGTATGATAACATGGAAAAAACATTTAAATATCATACCCTAAACATAAATTATCAAGTGCATTCTTCATGAAATAATGATGGATAGATATTAAGACATGAATCCTATGGGAATTAATATCATAATACATGTAATCATAACATAGAAATAATACATTAAATTTATGGAATACACCTAATAATATAAAATAATATCCATTTTACACAAGGCCTATAAACAAGGGAATCATAGAAGAAAAATTACATTATTGAACTGGGTTCACATCACATTACAATAGTGTATTACTAACCCAAGTTCACCTCTCATTCGATTCCTGTATTACTGAACTGAGTTCACTCCCCATTCCATCGTGTCTATCTCATTTGATATATTTATTTACCCAATGAATTGGATCTCTATCCTGGTGTACACACCATGTTGTCTATAATGGTCTCCTCCAACTCTATCTATGTGACCCCATTATATATGCTGCAACATGATTACCCATCACTATTTGGACCACCCAATCCTATAAGAGAAAGTCTCCTTACCTAGTTATATTAGTTAAACCACATAGTAATTCTATATTGACCTCATTAGTTATTATATGGTCCATCCCATCATATAAACCCTACCTTTTTTGTCATATCTCTCTATACCACCACATCTTACAATATATAATGTTCTTAGACGATGCTAGTTGGTCCACCCCATCATATAAACAATTTCTATGAACAAAGACCTGAATAATGTAAAAATAGATTTCATATCATCAGAAAAAATAATAAAAATAGTTACTCATTAATAACCTCATTAAACCATTGAAAATAAATTTGTCTCATATCAATCACTTTGTAATATGATTAACTAGTGGAAAATAAATGGGTTCTATAAATATTATACCATCAAAATAAATTCCATTCTGTGGAATGCTATGAATAATTCTCATAGATAATATCCTGTGTAAAACATTAATTATATATAAGGATGAAATATTTTATGGGAAATATTTTTGAAATTATAGTTAATTCATTTCTACAGAAAAATATACTCTCATCTTAGAAAAATACCTTTTAAAAAATATTAAATTTTGAAAAACTTTTTATGTATAAATATCCTAAAAAATTTATTAAGATAGATATTAATGTAATTTAAAACACATAAAACACATTATTAAATTACAGTATTCTCCATTGAAAAATGATCTTAAAATATCATTTATGATAATTTTTAATAACATTTTAAGAAAATATTGTATTGAAGGAACACATATATCTGACCGAAGAGAAAAATATAGTCATATATTCATTAAAACTATTCATCATACATTTTTAATAAAAATAGTGGAATATGGAGCCATTACATTAAAATATCATGAATATCAACAATATAATAAAATTAATTAGTATTCTTGGTAGATGGACTATAGGATTTCATCAAAGGTAGAATAATACAAATCAATATGAGAAATGGTGAGATTGTAGAACTAAACTCTTCCAACATTGGTAACATTTAATCCTAAACAAAATGAGTTCATAACATTATATTAATTGTAAAATATGAAAAAAATTATTATATTCCTAATATAATAGGTCAATCAAAAAATATTTAAGCTGCATTGTTAAATTTAGGATCATAACATAACTTGTGTCTCCAAAAATGAAAATTGAGATGAAAGTCCCTTACCAGTTTTGTAACATTTTTAATATTAATCCTATAAATTATAGTTCTTACAATGGATATTTATATACCAATAAATTTTATAAGAGTTAGCATAAAATTCATTAATGGGTTGTACACACACAACATAAAATTAGAGGTGGCCAATATGTCATGTGTCTCAATGAAGTGAAAAGTTAGACAGAAATTCCTTATTACTTGAGTAAATTTTGAATCATGAGCCTAGTAAACAAATAAAATAAATTTGAACATTTAATATCATTCAATAAGGAAATTTAGTGACATATAATTTCATAATTATTATTATACACAACACAAAATAAATGAGTGGTGATTGTAGCATAAATCTCGCATTAATAAAGGTGAGACTAGAAATACTAATACATTCAATATTGACTTTATTCGTAAACATTATACCATAATATATAACAAATATAATTTTATTTATATCCTTTAAAAACCATATTCAATATATATAAATATATATAATTCCATTTATTTATTTATTTGGATTTTATATTACCCAGTTTTTAATTATTCCATGTTAATGTTACATTCTTGGTAATAATTACTTTGGTCTTGTATATGTTTTGACTTTTTATATTTGTTACTCTTAACATGATCATGATATCATCATTTTAATAATTTATAACATGATATAAATATCACATATATTCAGTATATATGTATTTATTGTAATATCTAAAAGATATAAATATAAAATGAAAAACACTATTATTGGAGATGGTTGGTCGTACAAATTTGTGAACGTTGTTTATAATTTTTTATCATATTGATAAAAAGAGAAGTGAATGATATATATATATATATAATCCATATAGTGTCATTATTATTCAGTATTTATCATATATTTCTATTAATATCATCCTTAATACATTCTATGTAAATCTTTAATGATTCACAGAGCTTCGTGAGGCAGTAACAACCATAAACACGAACGATGTTATCACATTATCAAAAAATTTATAAAATAAAAAATTTTGTAATATATTAATTAAATATTAATAAATATATCATAAATATTTAACAAATAAATTTGAAATATCATGTCCATCATTAAGATAATCCTTGAAAGTTTGTAATGGAAGCACGAATGTTATTGTTTCAGAAGGAGGTAGTCCTCTGTACATAAAAATATAGATTATATATCCCATTTGATGGGAGTGTGTAACTTTTTAGGTCATAAATATCATATAATGAATTTTAATAATATTTAATACAACAAGGTTTTTTAGGCATGGTATAAAAAAATTGAAGGTGTTTGACGATGAAATAAAAATTGTTCATTGATGAAATGTAACTCTTCATCGGGTGTCACTTTTTAGTTTCACAAAAAGTAATTAATTGGTTTAAATTGTGACAAAAATAATTATCGTAGGTTGATAAGAGTGATGTTTCGAAGTAATTTTTGAAGGTTTATTTTATTAAAATGTCTTGAAAGGTGTGAATAATTGGAGATAATGCGTTCAATTTTTATCATGGAGGAGGAGTGGTATTCATATAAATATCAAAAGGAAAACAATAAAGGGACATCCCATTTCTCTCAAAATCCCCAAATAATGATCCATTTTAGATAAGAGAGGGTAAAATGTCCATATAGGGCTAGAAAATGTTTTTTTGACATGTTTTAATGTCATTTTCACCTTATGACTAATGTTTAGTCCCTTGGTAAACTCATTCATTCATTAAAGCATTGATTTAATTTTAAAACCTCTTAAGAAATATTTTTGTAAAAATATAATTTGACCTTATTAATAATTATAATGTATTCTAAATCCAAACACATAATCTATTTTTTCAAATTTTATTCACATTGGTAGAAAAAATTAATTTAAAATTAATCTCGCAGATGGAAGGAAGCATTTTGATTTTAAAGTGAAAATGCTCAAAATTTGATATATTTTTATAACCAATTTTAATGTTAAATTGAAAACAATAACCTAAATTTGAAGTATTAATTTATTACTGATTTAATCATATTTAAAAAAAAATTAAAATATAATTTTAAAATATATATTATTTAAATAACATGTCATTTTTCAATTAAAATTATGATTATTCACTATTTATCAAAAAATTAAAGCTTCTTAGAAAACTACCAAACATCTAACCTAATAAAATCTTGAAATTTATATTTACAAACTGATGTTAATTTTTTCAAAGAAAATGTATATAGGTTTTGAATATAATTTTAAAATAATTGTGCCATAAAAATGTGGTGTAGCCACCTATAGAAAAATATAACTTTTTATAGTGTAAAATTGGATTTTTAAGATATTATGCATATAAAATATATTGTATTAATGTAAAAAAATTTATTGAATAGATAAAATAAATATTTCACTATAAATTTTCGTCTATAAAATTTATTTATTTAATTGAGATGAACCAAGTTTTTACCCAGAAAATAGTTTTTCCAAAAAAGAGATTTATATATTTATAAATAGTTCCATATTTTATTTATATTTATTTTATTACCAATTAATTCCTTTTATTGAAATGAATAATTAAATTTTTCAAAATTTATTTATTATTATTCAAACCCACCATTCAAAATTTTCGTTGATAATTATATGAATTGTATGTCATATTTGATTTATGCTCGGTAATGTCTATAGAATAATCTAAACTCATAATTATTGGTAACACAAGCCAAACATTGTACTTCATGTAATAAAAAATAAAACCAGTCTTGTGTCTAGTGCAAGATTAGAATTTATTTTCATATAAATCAATATAATCTTGTTGTATCATGTAACACAAGCCATCGATTTTTTTTTATTTTTTCAAAAAAAATAGTTCATAAATACAAGCTATTTTAAATTTTACCACCTTGAAATGAATATTTTCCCCAACATTAATTTATTATATAAAAGTTTTAATATGTTTTTTTTCATTTTAATGAATCCAACATTTAATAAATGAATAATAAAATGTACTATTAAATAATTAAGTTAGAAACATAATGGTTACCCAATGTAACTCATAACCTGGTTTCCTCAAGAGAGACCACAGGTTGAAAGTGAAGGTTTTGGACATCAAACTAATGAATAAATATTTATAGGGAGTGAAAAAGGTCAATTAAGATATGAATGTGGGTGACACAAATAAATTTAACAATAAAAAAACAATGAAATAAAGAGGCATAAAAAATGTAATTGTTATCATAAAAATCACAATTACAATAAAAAAACTTATTATGAG
The DNA here is from genome assembly GCA_963277665.1 of Viscum album. NCBI lineage: Eukaryota > Viridiplantae > Streptophyta > Magnoliopsida > Santalales > Viscaceae > Viscum > Viscum album. The sequence continues at coordinate 2,093,996,276 of OY728126.1, read as the reverse complement.
TTCTTTTTCTTAAAATTGAATAATTTCGCCAGTAAATATACAAACTTGATTTCATTATATTTCATAACCATGATCTCACCCTTGGTTTGTTCTAGGACTTAATTTCATTTCATCTCTTACAACAATAAATAATGGAGGATTTGTTGGGATTGAGTCAGTAAAAATCATGAGATCCATAAATTGGTGGATAATTTATTTCATCTCTCGTAAGTTATCATCATAGAAAAACAGTATTCACAGGTTATATAATATACAATGATCCTCATAATCAGTGATATTACTTTGACCTATAAAAACTCATCTGAATATTAACATAAACCATTATAGAAATAGTTATTCTTGTAACCCTTCAGAAAAATAGAAAACCCAAAACAATAAAAATAAGGTCACTAAATTTCTCAAGATCAGCATTACAATGATCACCTATATATGAAAAAGTTATTTTTGGTTGTCACATACCACACATGGGAATATCCTCATCATGAATACTCTATAAATATGTTAATAATATAAATTACCATAAATACTTTCATATAAAATATAATATTCCTTATTCCAAATGATATTGAATATATTCCATAGATAAAAAAAGTATGTAAACTCTAGGATGATACCATGACCAACGTTTTTGAAAATTATTTATTATATTTCCAAGGAAATCATTTCTAACCAATTAACATTATTTATATCCAAAATATATATTTTCAAAGATAAACAATCTCTTTTCAACACTAGTTACAAATTGAGGGTTACCATACTTTAATGAAAAATTTACATTATACCACTTTTCATTGTCATCAATAAGATTAAAATTATTCTTTCAAATACATAACCAAAAATATATAGTAATGAATACTTATATATTTCATACTTTTGAAATTAGAATCATTTAATTCCAATATATAAATTCTTTCATTGTCCCACATTATTCAAAAATAATTAAAAATCCTCATTTTATTATTCTTTAATATCCCTTTCTTAATGTATGAAATATGATTCATGAATTAACATTAATAAAACTAAATTTAATATTTCATATAAGAAATACTATTAGAACGTCGCATACCATTCATATGTATTTCATGGTTTTATCATCATCACTATCTAATATTATCACTCCTACAACATTGGAAATTTAAATAATATGATTTCACACTAATAAATTAATTTTCAAAATGATTACACTTTTCACACATAAAACATTGAACTATTGAAAACACTTTATTGAGACCAATATTTATTTTCATTACATTAAATAATTGATTAATTTTTCCTCACGAATTATATACTACGTGTCCTTATTTACCACATGTAATACATATTATCATTCCACTAAGACATTAACTTTAGATATTCTTCCCAAATTTTTAAAATATAGTAATCTAAGTCTTCATTCCTCCATGGTTACCACCACCTGATATATCATAGAACTCTTTACTTATCTTATTTTGTATTACTGAGTCGGTTCTGGTACACATTGTTAATCATATTCCTTGAAAAATCATTACGCATAATCACAAAATAATTTCCTCCCTTCATCATCCCAGTTGGCTACTCATCAAAAAAATTGCATCATATTCAATACTAACCGAGTTCCTTCTAGTTTAAATTAATGAACAGATCTAGAAAGCATAGATTAAAAAATAAAAATCATAGTGGGAAACCAACAAATCATAAAAAAATTTATTTTGTATCTAACACATTAATCCTTCATTAATATAATCCATCATAGTATTTTACAAGATCATTAAAATGAAACTTCTATTTAAATCCTTTATGGTGGTTTGTAAATTTATTTCGAATTTTCAAAGAATATCCCCATAATGTGTGAAATTAGGTCTGTAGAAAGACCCTTTTTACACCATTTCCTGATAAATTCTAATTCAATATGGTTTTTTAGTGGTTTCAGTCATTGTTACAAAAATTCATTGTCTCCATAAACATATAGTACCTACTCAGAGATGTAATTTATTTGAATCCACTCTCTTCAATACTTTACCAAAAATTCCAACACATTTTCCTAAACATAGACACATCCATAAACATATTATTATAGAAATACTGATGAATATACTTTGAAATATACATAGGGATATCACTAGATATTAGTCATCCAAGTTTTCGAAGGTTTAAGAACCCTTTCTTTGATGCAACCAATGAATCCCATTACTTTAAATACATGTATATTATAATATTTTTTAGTAATATTCATTACATTACACCATAAAATTCCTGAGTACCATAATTGCTTAGTGCTTTTAGAATTTTGGAACTAAATCATCTAACTTGGGGAAATAAATTCAATAGTTTAGAGAAAGATCATCCCATTTAGTATATATACTTAAAACCATTCTCCATAACATGTGGAAATGAATCCTAAGAATAAGTGAGATCATATGCTCATTAATGTTAAATATTGTTGGTGCATAAGCATCGGATAAACAAAATGGTTTTAAAACATTTAAAAAAATCTGACAATTACATGCATATGAAAGATCATATACATGAGTCATGGAATAGATTTGGGATGACCATAAGACATGAATCATAAGGGAATAAAGATCATAATTCATGCAGGCATAACATTAAAATAAGGAATGGAATTTCATGGATACACATAATCATAGAAAATAATTTCCATATATGTTATGGATCACTACGGAGGATATCATAGTTGAAGACGTCCATTAACAAAATATGATCACAACTCATTCCATCCCAATATTATTGACCCATGATCACATATCATTCAAGAAAAATACTACTGAACTATGTTCACTCCCCTTTCTTATTGGGTCTATATCATGAAATATAAATCATTAACCAATTCATGGGAGAGTTGTCTAGGAATAACTGTCATTTAATTTAAAATAATATCACCTAGTTCTATCTCATCTACCCTATCATATAATCTGTAATAGGATTAATGTGTGCTATTTTAGAAACCCCATTGTATATGATATAACAGTCTTACATGATACTATATAGTCCACATCATCGTAAAATAAAAAATAGGATTACCCGAAACTATATAAGACACCCAATCATATACAATATAATGGGATTAGACAATGATTTCAGGTAAACCCCATTATATAAGCTATTTGGGCTTACCCTATGCAATTTGAGACCCCACATCGTTTAAGAAATGTACATGATCCACAACATGAATAAAGTACAAATAGATTTCATATCATCATAAAAATGAATAAATAAAATTATTCTTTCAGAACCAAATTAACCCATATAATGGATTTGGGTCTCATGTCAATCAAAATCGAACAATATTGACCAATTGAAAAGAAAAGGGTTCTAAAAAACTTATTCTTTTGAAAAATAAACCATTTTGAAGAAGAATACTAATTTTATCCACAGAACATATCATTGATAAAACATAAATTATAAAAAATAATTTCTTTATTTATGGAAAATAATTTTTAAATATCTTAAAAAAAATCAGTGAGCAAAATAAACTTTATTATTTTAAAAATCTTTTTGAAACATAAAACATTTTAAAAATCCAATTACTAAAATGTAACCTTAATAATGTATCAATGAAGATTTGAAAATAATTTAAAACACATTTTTAAAAATAAAAAATCTAGAATCAATTCATTTAAAATTTCTGTTAATATTTTATTTAAATACATTTTGAAAAAAAATATCAATCTTTTTTCTATAGAACAAAAATTTCAAACAGATTATAAAAATGATGTCTGGTTTTTGTTAAAGCACATTATCTTACATTTTAAGTATACAAGTGTGTAAAAATAGAAATATTACCATAAAATATTTTGAATTAATATATTATACAAAACATAATGTTTATTATTGAGAGATGGATCATTATATTTCATTAATTAAAGCATGTTCATAAATAATCCTAATAAATAATGAGTTTATAGCAATAAACCCTTACAACTTTGGTAACATTTACTCCAAACCCATGAAGTAATAAAATTTAATGAATCCTAAAATTTAATTAAAATAATAATATTTATTAGATAACCTATCAATGTTTAAATATATAAACATCACAAAGGAATATAGGTGCACAACACAACATGTGTTATAAACAAGAAATATTGAGACATAATTCATTTATCATTTTTGTATCATTTTAACTGTAAACCTCATAAAATATAGATCCTTAAATGGATAAATAAATACTATTTAATTTAATTAAATTAACTATAAAATTAATTAATTTTTAATACAAACATCATAAAACATAAATATGTGGTGAATATTACATGTGTTTCAAAGAAGAAAAAAGTGAGACTTAAATCCTGTACTTCTTGAGAAACATTAGAATAATGATCCTTGTGAATGTATAACATAAATTGAGAATTTTAATATCACAAAATAAGGGGAATTAATTAAATAAAACTTCAAATGGATGTATATACATCCCCAAAATGAGACGAGTTGTGATGTTTTTATATATTTTATAAAAATAAAATTTAAACTACAAATCCCCTTACATTAAGTCTTCACTTCCTTCGTAGATGTTCAATCATGTATTATAATAAATTTAAGTTTATTATAAATATATAAAAATGTGTATATATATATATTTGAATAATACTATATATTAATTGATTATGATATTATATTACCCATTCGTTAACAATTACATGTTAATGGTAGGTTTAATGTAATAATTGCTTTGTTTTTTATATGAGTTCTAACTGTTTATTTTTTGAACTGTTAATTATATAAGGATTGCATAATTTAATGAAAGTAAAAAATGATATAAATAACATATATATTCAATATATAAGTATTTTTAATAATATATAAAATATATAAATAAGAAATAAAATACACCATTCATAGAAATTATATGACGTACGTTCGCATGAGCACTGATTCCCTTTTCTTGTCAAATTGCTAGGGAAAATATGAATGATGTATATATATTATCATTCCAAAATAATTATTATTTCATATAGAAAATATATTTTATTTAAACCAATATTTAATACAATCCATACAATGATAGAATGAGTCACAATACTTCGTGAGGTGGTAGTCCTCTATACAAATGAATGACGTTATTGTATTCTCACATAATGGAAATAATGAATGTGTTTGTTAAACAATATTTAAATAAGAATATATAAATAATAGATATTAAATATATATTATATATTCATAATTTCCATCATTATGCCCAACCATGATATGTGGTAATGGAGGAACGATTACATTAGTTTGTGATGTTGTAGTACGCCATACAAATGAACAATAATTTTGTTTCCCATTTCATATAAGTGTATGAATTTGTATTTCATAACTATTAAATAGATTCATGTAATTATATGTAATAATATATGTTTTTTTTATAAAAATTATATAATAATTATTGAAGTGGTTTAAGAACGAATAAAAAATATTTGTTGGTGAAAGTTGCATATTTTTCAAGTATCTTCTATTGGATTGCACCCAATGATATCATTGTTCAAATTTATGAAAAAAATAAGTCATATAGGATTATAAGAGATTTGTTAGTATTTTATTTCATTTGGTGTATGGTTCATTAAATTGGATTTATATGTTGAAATATGTTTGCAGAATGGGTTCCCTATTATAATTGAGTATGAGTGGAATTCTTGAAAAATCCATATAAGTAAACACTATTAAGATGTCACCATTAACTAATATATCAAAAATATATATCCTTTTTAAATAAAATAAGTTATATGGTGAAAATATTTATATAAAAGTTTGTTAGTACATATTTTATGGTCATTTTAACACCTATTATTAATGTATAGTCCCTTAGTAAACTCGTATTCCTCTTAGTCATTGTAAATAATTTAATTGTTTTCACTAATAATTTTGAAAACAAAATATTTTAACCATATTATTAATTATAAATGATTTTTATTCCAAATATGGAATATATTATTCAAAATTATAATCATAGATATAGAAAATGATAAAATAAAATTAATCTAGCAGATAGAACAAAACAATTTGTTTTTATGGTGAAAATGTTCAAAAGTCAAAAAATATTTTATATCCAATTTAAATACGCTTTTTTTAAATGGTATAAATTTTATTTATTCACATATAATTTAACCAACTACACTATGAAAATATTTAAATAAGGTGAACTATATATACTTTTAATTGAAAAGTTAGTTTTCATTAAAATTTAGAATTTTTCACTATTTATAAAAAAACATAACTTCTAAGAACACTAAAAAAATTCAACATAAGATAATTTTAAAATTATACAAAAAAATGAATTATATTATCAAAATAAAAAATATACATGTGTAAAAATTAAGTTTTAAAGCTTGTGCACCCAAAAAAGGTGAGAAAACATTCATTAAAAATATATCTTTTCTACATAAAATTGAATTTGTTCTTGTATTATTATTATCAAATATGTTGGTTTAATTTATAAAAACATAACTGAATATATAATATATATGTTTCATTACACAAAATGATTTTAATTTTTAAATTTATTGTGATAAAACATATTTTTCTATAGAAAAATAGTTTTTTATGGGAGGAATTTTATAACTTTATAGTAGTTTATACATTCATTTATAATTAATTGGTTACCAAATAAATAATTTTTTAGAAATTAATTAAATATATTTCCTTTATTTATATAATCCTATTATTACGCTCCACACCAAAATATAGTTCATAACTAAAAATATAGAATATCATGTTTTTTTTAAAATTTGTATTGCATGTTGAAGAAGCATAACTCGATATTTTGTGCAACATAAGAAAAATATTGTATTTTGTGTAACTTTTGATAAAATAAGTGTTGTGTGTAGCACAAGATTAATATGGTGTTCTTCTTTAAGAAATATTAGCACACTGTATCCTGTAATTCAAGCCATAATATAATATTAATTCCATAAATAATAATAATCCTTGAAAAATCACGGTGTTGTAATCTAGTATATTGGGAATAAATAACATCTTTTTATTAAATACATTTTTATACATTAAAATACAATTTTATAGAAATTTTGATGTTATTTTATGCATATTTCTATTGAAGAAATTTATTTTCACCATTACAAATTTAATGAAAGAAATTTGTTTTAATATTTTTAATATATATATTAAATATTATTTAGTAAATTCAATTAATTTTTAATGTGTAAAAATATGTTTCCAATGAAAAATTTAATCCCATTGGTAATGACTAACATGAGGTAAAAGTGTTAAACTAAGGGATAAAGTCCCAAACGTTCACAAAAACCCATCTTTAAAATGGTGGATGAATACTTAAAAGGAATTTCCTAATCTTATACTCACTAATTATCATATTTTTATCCACATTCCGTGAATGAAAAATTCAATTAAAATAATTAAATTAATATTTAAAAAGTCCCAACCCCTTTAACATATTTATATATACCCCTTCATAATCCCACGTATCCCCCCACATTAAGCATATTAGATCAACCATGTTGAACCAAAAACAATTCATAATACTATTACAAAACAACTAGAGTTTTTAATATTAAAAAAATTGCTCCTTTAAAAGATGAAATTCCATTAGAAAAAAATTCATCCAAATTTGTAATGTAAAAACTTTTAATCACTTTCTCATTTATATTCTTTAAATATTTTCAATCTAACTTCACCAAGTCTATTATACCCATTATTATAAAATAGAATTAATATAATTGCAATACTAAAATGTAATTATATTGATGTAATATACATTATCTTCCTTCATGAAATCAATTCAGTAATGGAAAACATCACCAATATTGTAGTTTTCCATCACCTCTATAGACACAGTTTTTTATTTTTCATCATCTCATTACCTGACTATATATAAAAATATATTTAATGAATAAATAATTTATATAATATGGAATTATGACTTCAAAAATGTAAACTAACTATTTTATTAATGAAATAAATTATAAATATTATATATAACCAAAATCATTGACATTATGTAGCACTTTGATGACAACTTTAACTTTTATGAACATATCAAAGAGTTTTGGACAAATTGAAAGAACATCCAAGTGGTTGATGAGAGAAAATATATATAATAAATGAATGAATAATGAAAAAATTGAACCATTATATAATAAATTATAAATAAAATATTTTCTTAATCAAGTATTTATTAAAATTAATGTTATTATTCATGATATCAGAATCATTAACCAATCCAATCTAGACCTGTGGTATGTGAACTTATAAAAAAACCCCCTCTACAATGGGTTATAAATAATTTTTGTATACCTCAATTTTTGTGTCTAATATTATAATTTACATACTTTAAAATATATAATATTTTTTTTATATTATTATTTTATTTTTTCTATATTTTCTTTGTCGTTATATAGGTTTAGAAAACTATAATCTCAACCATTCTTTAAAGAAACACTATTTAATATGAGCATTCTTATTTATTAACCCTTTCCATATGTAAATACATAATGTTTTCAATCAGTATATATTTAAATAAATAATAACTATATTGAGGAAAAAAATTCTAGTTTAATAAAAATTATATGAAAACCATCATTTGACCACCTCATTCAGATATTATATACACAATCCTTAAAACATCATTTAAGAGGAGCAATTTTATAACAACTTATCCAAAATATTCATTTTATTTTTTATTTGATGTCAATAATGATGACATATTCCTCTTCATTCAAATATAAAGGTAGAACAAAATTCCATTTTTCATATCATATGAATCAATATGATATATCCTATGGTATTATGTTGAAATAAGACTTTGTAACCCATTCAACTTTATTAGTTTTTTTATTATTATTCCTAATATTTGAATTACTCCAGTAGAACACATATACATGTATATATCATGATTTTATGAGTGTAAATATGATTATCTTTAACCTCGATTCATTGGGTAACATTTTCTTATTTTTAGATACTATGTGTGGTGCTCGTGTAGTAATCCTTACATAATATTGTTTGGTGTCTTCACAATGATCCATAAATATTGCTTATGATATTATGTTTTCTGTTGTTTCCAACTATTTATGATTCCATAATCCTATGATATCAACTTATTTATTCGACGATCCCATGTGATTATGAACTTCTAAGATATCATGTTATGTCTCTTTAAACTGATGTCATATTTCTTTACTATTTTTGATTACAAACTGAGATTTATAGCTCACCCATTTCTTTAGGTATGTATCATTGATATATTATACTTTAACAGAAGATAGAATGGATATATTATAACACTACTTAGTTAATAATTTTGTTTTTAATTTTTTAATATTATTTTTTATTTATAAAATCAATCCAAGTCATTGGAGCTCTGAATTTATAGGCTATGTATAATGGAATTTTATTTTAAAAAACATATGATATTCTATTTATGAGACATGGGTTTCTAGAGTTCATATCAATATAGAATCTTGTTCCTTTTAGGTTAATTATTCAAAACCAAATAGTAAATAGACAATGACTAACACTTATAAAAACTTATAAATTCTTAATCTAGGATATGCATGACACATATGGGTTATTTTTCTTTAAAAATCTTATTTTCCCCTTTAATGCTATTACTAATATGACTATTTTCATTAGTAAATATCCCTATTTGTTAGTAGATGTAAATTAGATGAATCATTTCAAAAATAAATGTAATGGAAAATGTAATGATTACCCAAATGTGATTACTAATACAATGGGAGTGGTATTTATAAATTTCATCAAAGTACTTCCAAAAAATGACTACTGTTAGGAATAATAACATGAGTAATAGAAAATAACTATGAGGACTCAGCCTAAAACATCATATAATAGATATTATTAGTCAGGAAATAACATTCATACCAATTGAGGAACTTTTCCACTTTAGAGTTTAAGGGAATTATATTATAACATATCAAAACCATAAAAATCAAAGTGGAAACTTCTGATCAGTATCACATTTTCTCATAATATAAAAATTTCAAAATAAATAAATAATTATCTTCTTGTAGAGTCTCCATGAATATTATATTGATATTCTAATAACCCTTACCCATCCTTAAACATTGTGAAATTATTTGAATAAAGAATGAATTACCACAAAATCTCAATAAGGGGTATATAAAGAAAGAAAACCATTAGATCGGTAAAACCATGAGAACTCATAGAAATTATACCTTTATCATAATTTTTTTGATAATATGAAATAAATCATTTTCACATGAAAAAAACTCATTAAATTTTTTTCACGTAAAATCATTAAAACCCATAGAATTTAATTAAACATTATTAGGTGAGATAGGGCTTAATATTAAATAAACTCATTCAAAACTATTTTAATTGGGATAAACATAAGGTAAACATAAAAAATTATCATTAATGAATGAGTTATTAATCTATAATTGGGATCAAATTTCATATAAGATATATCTTGCACACCCATGATCTATAATGGGGCTCAACCCATCGTTTAAGCTATATTAGGATATCTTTTTCCTAAAGAGTAATAATAAAGATAAACCATTACATTAAGCAATGTCAGGCTCAATAATTTAATATAATACTAATGTACCATATTATGTGTAAAATAAATTAAATGTAAAACCCATTTAAATACACTTTTTAATCATATATGAATGAAACATTCAGATAAAAAAACATTTTATTTTATAAATAAATTATCAATTCCAAAACACCATTTTCATTGAAACGCCATTTTTAATACCAAAATACCATAAAGCTAACGATGGTTATTAATTTATGGAAACATGAAATCTTTTAATTTAAACCAAAAATAAAATAGGTTCCATGAAGGTGGAAAATTACTTATCATTGACTTTAATTACAATGGATCATTTCATTTTTAATTTTTTAGCATGTTCTATATTAAACACATAAAAACATTCCTTTTTAAACCCACTGAATGAAATTAAAAATAGTCATAAACGTACCGTCTAACCATTTTATATCTATATAATTAAATATTTAACATAATATCAAAAATATTTACATTGAAATTTTATTTTTCAATTAAATATTTCAACATTAAACATATCCCATGAAATTTAGAACATTTAAACCAAAAGCCACAAGAAATAAGAACCCTAAAAACAATAAATAAAATGAGAAGTATATATAATATAGATATAGAATGTAAATGGGGATTTATAAACACATTATAAAATAATAATGGTGTATATCATGAAAATAATTACTCAATAAAAGGAAATTGAGATGAAATCCCTACCAACTGTAGTAACAAATTCATTAGAAACCCCAAAAGTAATTATCATAAAACGATAATTTTAAATGCCAGGAAGATAAAATAATTCATCATTTAATATATCAAAAGGGCTTATAGATACAGGATATAAAATTATTAATTTTATTATAACATTTATCTCATTGATGTAAAGAGAGAAATGAAAATCCCTTACCTTGAGTCCAACTTTTCACGTGAGTCATTATCTTCATCTTTTTTGGGTACTTCATTTTGGATTTCACTAATAGACTTCTTGGATTTCATTCAACCCATAGTAAAGACTATAGGATTAGGGTAGGTGTGTTATTATTTTATTTATGCATGGTATGGATGATCCAAATAGGATTTTATGGTGGTAATAAATAGTAAGTGTGAGTTCCTTTTATAATGGAGGAAGAGAGACATTCTATTATATTTATGAAAAGAGAATTTAACACATGTTTTTCATTTAAATTGGCTCCAATAATGTAAAAAAATTTCCAATGGAGGATAGGGTTTAAATATGAATATATAATGTCTTTTAGATAAGTTTCAATGTAATTTTTTCCTTAAAGCACATTGTTTATTATCATTTTAAGTGAATTTTCTCTAAATCGATGTACTAACTTTTAAATTAATTCATTAATATTTTTTTTCGAAAACAATGTAAAAATTATTATAAATTATATATCATTGTTATAACAAATATGGGATCCATTTTTTCAAATTTCAATCATATATTTAATATAAATTAATTTAAAATTAATCCTGTAGGTGGGATGAAAATGTGTGTTTTTAATGTAAAAATGATCAAATGTTTGAAATATTTTTATATGAAATATGAAACCGAAATTGATTCAAATAACGTAAATTGTATTAATTGATATAAAATTTATCTAATTAAACATTAAAACCATTAAAAAATATAATTAAACCACATAAATCAATCATACCAAAAATCATTTTTGTAGTAAAATCCAATAATATTCACTATTAATAAACATGTGAAAGTTCCCTAAAAGATACCAAAAAATAACCTAAATTAAAATTTTATATTTACATAAAAAAATTATGTTTTTTACCATATAAAAATTATAATTGTATAACAAATTATATTTAAATTGGTTCCCCATTAAAAGGTGGTAAAACTACCTTACAATAATATAAATCTTTTTTTTCTTAAAATTGGATTAATTCATATTTTATACTAAAAGATATTGGATGATTGTAAAATAATTTAATAAACAAGTTTAAACATCATATATTTATTCCTATTTATTCTCTCTAATACAATTTCTGGGCAATACCTACAACCTAAAATAATAATTTTAACAATATATTTTTTCACATATAACCCAGTCTTGTGTGCAATGTTTGATTTTGGAAAAAAATTATAGTGTGATGGTACAATATCAAATATATCATCTATTTTAAGGTAAAATAAGTATCTAATTAATAAATAATAATAAATATGAAAATACTTATTCTATCATTACCTATAATTTTACATTATTTATATTAAATTTGTCGTCATATTCATTTTAAATTCATTTTTAACCATATAATTCATCTTATAATCATATGTAAACTAAAATTTCATAAGTTGGTTAGTCTCTTTAATTCAGTCCATTCCAATATCTAGGTGATAACTATCATAATAATAATAATAATAATTGTTTGTTTTATGTAATATTGGACTTTTTTGAAATATATTTAATTAAATGAAGTCGAAGTTGTGTGTAATGAAAGATAAAGTTGTTATTGTGTGTGAAGAAAGATAAAATATGTATTGAATGTAAAAATCCCAATAAAGAATTTAATTTTTCAGATATAATATATTTTATAAAATTATTTTACGTTACATCGTACACACATAAATTCAATTTCCCCCTCTAAATATTTCATGGTTATAAAATGATTAACATTTCTCATTCTTATTTATTTAAACTCATATCATACAAATGGTTAATAAATCATCATAACAAAAATGGAAATTGGGAAACAATAAGGTCGACAAAATTTATATGAACCAAGGATTCCTCACAGGGTGAACACTTGTAAGAAATTAAAATACGGATTTGGAAGGGAAGACTAATTACCATATTCCAATAGAGAGTAATAGATAACATGGTCCGGAGTAAATCAATGATGATAAACCACAAACCAAATAGGTGTCGAAAATTTCATTTATGTTATAAAAATTTATTGTAATTTGATAATTTTTTTAAGATCATTTATACTAGATTTGAAGCATTCCTTCCCAATAAATTTTTATAGCATAAGGTAACACAAATTCTTGATGTGTATAGATTCATCCATTAATCAAATTTAACCACAAAATAATCTATTTCTCCAAAAAATTGGAATCCAAGATGAATCAACTTTCTAGAATTATTAGAATATCCCTCTAAAATATCACATAATACTAAAATGGATTAGATGATATTCTTCCTAACTTTATATTTTAACCAAAACCATTATTGTTATAACATAGTAAGATAATTCATAAAAAATAATGTGATAAAATAATTCTTTAGTCTCTAATAATTAATTTAATTATCCAATGTTAACATGTAATCATTCCATTGATATATAACCCTAATTTACACCAATACAATTAAAATTACATCCAAAAAAATAGAGTTATAGTTCCTCAAATAAATTTTTATGATTACTTCAATCATCTTTAGAAACTCTTTAATTTCACACTAAGGTATTACCATTATTAATAAATGGTTTACTAAGACATTACTACTACGATCAACCATCAAAAAATAAACAATTAATTAAAGCTTTCATCACTTCACTAGATGTTTCAACATCATCTATAGTAGAATAAAATGATTTCACCATCCCCTTTTTTGCATATGATCATGATGATTTACACCATGAGTAAGTTTCATTGGATACACATTAGTATAATGTGACAAACCATTACTGCTAAATCATATAAATATCGAATGGATAACTATAGTCTTAATGTTGGATTGGACAGAAATATTTTTCCATGTAATCGTGAATCCTATGAAGTAACATACTACAATGATAAAACATTTCATATCCTGACACACTTTTTCCAAATTTTATTTTAACACCCTTGGAATAATCATTAAGCTTACATACATATTTTTTAGTTATTTTATACTCTACATACATCAATACGGACTATTTCTTACGCTTTTCATCTCATGTTATGAAATTGTCAAAAAAAATCCATTTCAACAGTCTCAACACAATGAATTTTTTTTATAAATACTTATTTCCTGATATTCTAAAGTTCTTCATATAATTGGATTAAATCCTATGTAAAATATATTAATATATTATCAATGTCTCAGAATATTCATCACATATACCTGGCCAATCTTGTGATTATTTCTTCATACAATGCAACAAAATCATAATTTTTTTCCTCCATCACATGTGTTGTTTCACCATGTAAATAAAAACATCCTTAGTCATTTTTTTCAAGTAAAATATCCATGAATGTTTCATATAACATGTAATATAGTTCATATTTATCTATAGTATTCATAACAAAATAACACTATCGACCAGCTTCACCTTCAAAATGATAGATGGAAAGAGTTATGATTCGATATTCCAAACATCCCATTTATTCAAATACATTATCTAGGGCACTGATCCATCCTTCCTCTACCATTGAGACAGATGATCGATTGAACTATTGGGTACGTGGCCACATGAAATCCCCAATATCAACATGTTCATTCCTTGTAGGTCAACTTCCACTTTATCATGGATACCATCACTATTTATATCTTCTCTCAAATGATCCATCACTAAAACAAACTAATCAGTTCCAATTCCATCCATCTAGTGATTCTAATTTTGAAGGATTTTTTCCATAATTCCACATCAAAATATCTTTCTTGTTTATTTTTTAGAAATCCATTCAAAATATACATACTTTAGATAAAGCAACACAAAAAAAAATAATGATATTTAATTTTATGATTACCATAAATTAAAATGTTATAATGTAATCCAATTAACATAATAATAATCAATAATATATTTTAATTTTTTTATAAACCACATATAATTCAATTACTATTAATATTACATAATCTTGAATTTGAGTCCAGAAGTTACATTTTTCAATATTGAGATTCTATTCCAGTTTGAGTTTTAGAGAATCAGGTCATAACTTATAAATATAAAAACATAAAATTAAAAGTTAACACATCATATTAGTATCTATTTTTTCCATAATATAAAAATTTTAAAATAAAACACGACTTTGTTTCATGTCAAATCTCCATGAAAATCTACATGACTTCTTGATTTAAATTATCCATCCTCAAACCCTATGAAATCATTTTAGGAACATGTGATGTGACCATAAATGACATTAAGAGATATAAAAATAATTGAAACCATTATTTATTTAATAAAATAAAAACTAATATTACATTTAACAATATCATCAACCTTTTTTCATAATATAAAATATAAAACACTAACATGAATAACAAACACCTAATTTTCTCTTGGAAAAACATAGAAACACATAGCAAGAAATTAAAATAATTTTAGTGACATAGATCATAATATTCATTAAATGCTTTCAAAACCCATATAATTATAATATGAAAATGTAAAACATTAAACATTATCATTACCCAATAAATTAGAGATCTATAATGAGGATCACATTTCATAAATTCTATATCAGGCTCACATATTTCTTATGAACTATAAAGTGGATAAACCCTTTGTATAAGATATATATGGGTCACCAATTTCATATAATTCATTTTTACGATATATGATTTGAAATAATATCATCATAAAACCATTGAAAATATATTTTTAAACCTATATGAAAAACACTTTCAGATAAAAAATACAAATTTTTTAACAACCTATTTTTAATACCAGAATACCCTTTTTATTGAAAACCCATTTTTAATATCAAAATACACAAAATATAATGTTGATTTTTTTATTTAAGTAAACATTATATCTTTTATATTAATACAAAAAACAATTAATGTATATGGAGGCTAAAAATTCAGGGATTTTATGTTATTTTTGAATGTAACATTCCTTTTGACATTTATTAAAATGTTCCCTATAAAACAACTAAAATTATTCCATTAGAAAACCGTGGAATGCAATTAAAAAAAGAAGTAAATGTACATTTTAACCATATAATATAAATAAATATAAATATGGAAAATAATTTCAAGAATATTAAATTGTGGAAAATATTTTAAAATAAATCATTAAACAGTCAATGTTTCCCATACCACTTTTAACATTTATATCATAAGCCACATGAAAGAATAATATTTAAAAAATAGTAAATAACGTATGAAATAAATATTATTTGGATATTTAATGTCAAAGGGTGTTCTTATATATTTTATTAATGAATGAAAGTTCATATCATCATGAAATGAATCAATGAAAGGATATATAAATGAAATTCCTTACACTAGTAGTATCATATGAATCAGAAAGTCAAATTAATAATCATTAAATGAATCATAAAAAAACCATTAAGATAAAATATTCATGACATAATTTTTCAAAATTTTCAGAACATAGTAAAAAAAATAATTAAGTGGTGTTTAGAAAATTTATCTCCCAGATATAAAAAAGTGAAATGAAAATCCCTTACCTTATGTCCATCTGGTCACGTGGGTCATTAAAAATCTATATTTTATATAACTCCTTTTGGTTTGAACCAAATAATTACTTAGCTGTATTTCTTATCAAGTCGAGTCCACTATGGTGACAGTATAGGTGTTAAGAGGTTATTTATGTAGGGTTTATATGAGGAAAAGGGTCTTGAGAGGTGTGAATAAATGAGAAGTGTGCGTTTCCTTTTATAGTGGAGGAGGATTGGTATTCTTTTATATTATTTAAAATGGAATTTATCCATCATTTTTACTATGTTATGTGTGTCCAATAATGTACTAAACTCAAGTAAAGAGATAAGAGGTTTGAAATATTAATATAAAATGTCTTTTGAGAAACTTTATAGATTATTTTTTCACGTAAGTATAAGGTTTAGAAACTTGTAATGCTACACTTTCTCTTCATCATTATTTTTAATTTTAATTACATTCCCTAATATTTTTGGTAAGAAACGAATTGGAAATTAGAAGGAAATAAAAATAATTTTGAATCTAAAAAATAAATCAATTTTTTTCAAATTCCATTCCCAAATTAGGAAGAACATAATTTAAAATAAATCTCACTATGAGACGACAATGTGTGGTTATAATGTAAAAATGATCAAATGTGTGAGATATTTTTATATCCTATTTCAATGTGAAATTGGTTCCAATAAACTAAATTGTATCAATATATATATAATTGATTTAATTATACTTTAAAACCAATATTATATATAATTTTTTCATATAAATTAGTTAGATGAGAGAAACATTTTGAACTGATATCTATTATTATTCTGTATTCATCAAAATTTGACTGTTCTCAAAACATACAAAAAATATATCCAATGTAAATTTTGATTTTTCCATTTCAAATATTAAGTTTATTTGTTCATAACAAAATTTCAATTTTTAAAAATTATAATTAAAATGGGAACTCTGTTAAAATACTATAATAAACATTTTTAAATTTATAGAGATTTTTATTCTTAAAATTTCATTTATTCTTATTTTTAGACTATAAAATTAATTGAATTATTGTGAAAACATTTAATAAACATTTGTTAACATAACAAAGTTATTAATATTTATTTATCCATTAAAATATATAGGCGATGAAAACCTCATAAAAAATAATACTAAAAATATATTATTTTTATTTTAAACTCAGGGTTGTGTATAATATAAGATTTAAAAAAACTCATTATTCCATCTGAGGTACATTATCCAAAATAGATTCCCTTTTATTGTATAATTATTATCTAATTATTAAATATTAATAAATATGAAAATATTAATTCTATCATTACATGGGTTGATACATCCTTTTATCCAATTGGTTATTATTTTCAATTTTAATTAATCGGTATCCAAGGAATAAATAATATAAATATGCATAAATTATAATTTAATAACTTCTCTAATATATTAAATTCCATCAATTCCAATGAATAAGTGATAAATATTATAATAATATTAATTGTATATTTTTTTCTACAGGGACTCAGACATGAGATAAATATAAGTCATCAAAGGAAGTCGATGTTTCATACAACATGAGACAAACAATGTATTGTGTGTGATAAAAGCTAAACTATATACAGCATGTAACACATTACATTAGAAAATTTAAATTAATTAGAAAAATATATATCAAAAAATATATGTGTGTTATAATGAATATTTTATCCTCATAAAGAACAATCTATAATTGATTCATTTATATTAAATTCATCCCACTCATTGATTGGATCTTTTGATTTCTTGATTGCAAAATAATTGATTAATTCTAAGGATAAAATATTATATGCCCTCAAATACTATAATAAAGAGATTTTATATTTTTCATTTGTCATTTAGAGGGATAATTTGATCCTTAGGAACAATGACCAACAATACATAACCTAGTGAAGATATTTAATCAATAGACTACGAAGAATTAATGAAATTATATTTGAAAAAATATTTTCCTCTTCATATCCCATAAAATTATATATGGTTATTCTTAATCTAATGTAAATGGAATAAAAATCAGTTATTTATTATGAGGAAATATTCAAATGGATTTCATTTTATATATCATGATTTTTCATTGACCATAACTGTAAGGTTGGAAATTTTTTTCCTCACTCAATTATGATTCTAAAAAATGATTTAGAATTTCCATATTCTGATAGCAATAAAAAATAAGACTGCTGAGGTCTAAAAGTAGAGATTGTGATTAGTTATTTTCCTAGATATCATAGGGATGATGATAAAGTGGATAATTGTGTTTCATTTCTTGTGTTCTACAGATAAATATTCAGCATAGATGAAATATAAAACAACCCATATCCAATAAATATGGGAAGAAGCATCCAAGAAACTGCCTCAAAGGAAAAAGACTTTTTATATTTAATGAATGATGGGGAGTCAAGATAATTAATTTTAAAGGAAGATTAATAGTACAACAAATATTATGGATGAAAATATAACTCAATTGAATAATAAACATAAATTATATTATTTCAACTATAATAAACATCGTTAATATGTATGTTAGTGAATTAAGACAAGGTTTGTTGATGATAACTGATGAAAACAAATTCAAAATCCAACAGAGTAAAGGATATCTTGTATAGTTGCTAAAATTGAGGTCTATCATGATTAAAAATGGGGATACATAAACCTTTCATGTTTTAATTAATATATTTTGTCTATTTTATTATAGTGATATGAATTAAATCATATATTCTAATTCAAGTCAAAATATTCAAAAACCACATTATGATATAGTGGTTGAGTTTTTTGTGAAAAAACTAAGTGGTGCAATAGTTTCATCTCAAGTATGTGATGCTTCCCATGTTAAGTAATTGGGGATAAATCTCTTAAAAACCATTTATTACTCTTTATAGTAGAATTAAATTTTATAATGGGCATGGATAGACTATATATATATATACTTCGAACTTAAAAATTCAAGATAAGGGAACCAATTTATAAATCCAAAACTGTATATTGATTTTATCCAATTCCATGATGTCTAGGGATTCATATTTTATAAATTTCCCTAAAATATAGATATTTTTTACTTCTGAAAATGAATACCTAGCTCTAATTTTGGAGACAAATTAGAGGATCATGATTGAAGAATATCATATTGTAATGGAATTTGTAGTTGTATTTTCCAATGACTTTTATTGAACTCATACTATTTGAGAGGTTTGTTTCTCAATGGAACATATACATAAATCTCAACCCATATCCAAGAGTTTTAATAAAATGGGCCCCATCTAATGAAAAAAAGAATATGCCATTATAAAAGAATATGGTTATGGTTTACACACACCCAATATTTTTACCAAGGGTGCACTGATTATCTTTTTTTAAAAGAGGTCTGTATTAGTGAAAAAATATATTCATTATTTTGAAGTCAACATAATCATAATAAATAATGTGTATCACCTTCCATGGATTGATTATGTTTTCTAACAGCTACACATGATCAAGTACATATCTAAGTTAGACATTCTATAAGGAAAAAATTATCATACTTGAAAAGTTAATAAAACACATCAATAAGGGCCAAATCAATGGCCATATCCTCTAGAAATGGTTTTGACCATAAATTCATTTCATGTCATTGATATAAGTGTCCAACAAAAAAACACTTTTTTAAACTGTGGTGGTTGTCCCCTACCTCCAACTATGGTGTAAAGTAAAAAACCTATTTATATAGTTTTAATCTATGGAAATAGATTTGTAAAAAAACCACATATTGTTTTTATCCCATGATATATTAAAAATTATATATATTACCTCACCATTATCTTAGAACTCGTTATATGTGTATATATAGGCATGAATATAAACACAAATATATTTTTATTTATATATTTATATATAAATATTTATAAATATTATTATTAAACATTGAAAAAGTGATAAAAAGAGATGTTTCCTAGGAACTATATCAACAATTTAGAGAAATTGATGTTCTAGATGTTTGTTGTTAGATATATGGCCACAGTTTTGGAAAACTATGTCCAAAGGTCCCCTTTAATGCCATGGATTTTTGAAAACTAATGTCATTTTGAATGTCAATCCACTCTGCTAGCATGGGTTTTGGAATACTATAGTCATATCTTATTTTTTGAAACTAATGCCATTAGGAATGTCTATTTACTCTCCATGCATGGGTTTTAGAAAACTAAAGTAATATCATTTCCCATAAAATTTCTATGGAAACTTTACTCGCTCCTCAATCCACCTACCACAAAATATTTAGATAAATGTCGTTATAGTCTGTCCTAGAGACATGATTTTAGTAAACTAGGGATATTGACCCAAACAACATCCCTAAAGACACAGTTTAACTCAAACCATTATAATTTGTTTCACAATGGCTATTTGTTTATAACCTTGGAAAAAGAACCATTTTCATTTGTTAATTTTCTCGGTTTTTTGGGATATAATCAATTAAATTTGAAGTAGAATATCCCAAATACTTCTTTATATATAGGGTATATTCACAATGAGTTAGAAGTGATTCCATTTGGAGAAAAAAATAATACAAAAAAGTCATGGATTAATTTAAGAGTGATTTTAATGATTAAGTCAAAAACATTATGGTCTTTATTGAGGATATTCATATATAATGTAAATTCAGGGAGTATCATAATTGGATTTTTAGAATTGTGTATACTTTTTTTAAAAAATTATAATTTATGTGTATTTTAAAGAAAATTCCACTACAAAATATTTGGCTTTTTTCAACAGAAATTTAACGATAGATAATATATCTATTTGTAAAAATGAGTAATTCCAACAGTTAATAAGTTTTATCCATATTAATTTTTACTAACAACACTTGTTTTTGCCGACCGATATAACTATTGATATTGATCGTTCAATACGATCAAATATTTTACCAATAGTTATATTTGTTGCTTTATCCTAAAAATACCATCATTTATTTTACTAACACATAAATCTACTGTTAATAATAACTATTGCCAACAAATATATTACCTTCAATAAAAATTATCAAAACAACCAATTAAATAAGAATAAATATTTTATCAACAACCAATTATGAGAAAAAAAATTTTTATAAAAATTATTAATTTTTATAACCAAAGTCAATATCCATTTACTGGGTTTATATTAAAAATATTTCATTAATTTATTTAAATTTTAAATTTTTTCCAAATATTAATAGTGTATATATTTTTCAATGATGATCAATTAATAAAAATTTAAATATATTTTAAAAATTAATTTAAATCATTAGGATACTTGATATATTTACATATATCCTCAATAACCTCTCTATAGAGGATAATTTAATTTTTTTATTTAAATTTAGTAAACATAATTGAATATCATAAAAATAAATTCAAAAAAACCATTATTTAATTCTAATTAATAAAAAAATAATAATCCATTATATAATATTATTATATTAATAATTTAATTTTACAGATTGAAATTATTCATACATATACATTGTTATTATTTAAAATATTAAATGACACTTTTTATTTGATATTTTAATTTTTTGATTCTAATTTTATACAATTTATCCTATACAGTTCAACGGGAGACCCCAATGCATCCTCGATCTGTCTACCCTATACAGTCTGGGATTCACAGCCACCACCAATCCATTATCCTGCCCATAAAATCTTCACATGATCCAAAATCGTTCCTAGGGCCATTCATGCGACATAAAATCCAATCCGTTAGGGTGCCCTACACTGTACTGTGGAACCCCTAGATTTTATATGTTATTTTACTCACTTGTCACTTCCCATTACATTGTTTGTCGTCAGCTCAATGATTTTTTCATTTGGATAATGTTGTATCATCTTCATTATTTCAATAAATCTTCCTTTACTGCTTCCCTCTTGCGGCCATTCATATATTTCACAATAGGTAATTTTTATCGGAGCTTTCAATTTCTTCCATAGCCCAAAATAAATGATGAAAAAATGAAAAATTAATATTCAATTTTAGTTTGGTTCCTTTTATTATAAAAATTTTCCAGTTTTAATTTCCATGTTAATTATTTGTATAATAAATATTTAATTTTAATAAGATTTATTAAAACCTTTGGTTGAACAATTTAAGATAAATCCAAAATATAGTTTCAGAGAAATTCCATGGTAATGTGTTCTTTTTAATTCCCCTCTATTTGAATACTGAATGCTTGTTTTTCCATTGTTGAAAAATGCCTCTCAACATGGATGTGGTTCTTTCATGTTTTCATGGTTGGTTTTTTCTTTTCTCTTGGTTTGCATTGAAGTTTCAGGTTTTCAATGATGATTTCTTTGAAGTGGAACCAAATGTTTAAAATGTTTGAAATCTATGTTCTTTTGTTGGATATTTTTCTGCTCTAATGTCACTCCAAATGTGTTTGAATGCATTGTAGAGTGTAATGGAAAAACCTGTCTGCCTTTTAGATGTTTTTTCACAATATAAATATGGAGATCTGATAAATCACCATTACTCTCCTACTCATTAGTGCCTGATTGAGATTTTTCATACTCCACCTTAAGGTATCAATGATAAAATGTACTACTTCTATTGATGATAATTGATTGTTTGTTATATTGTATTTACCAGAAATATTGGCTCACATAGGCATAATTGAGGACCAAATGGGCTGAAATGACATTCTGATGAAGCTGAAAAGGATTCATCATTTGTAGTGTTGGAGTACACATGATACATTAGAGAATTCATTTATCACTACCGTGGGAGGTTTGAACTCTACTTGGGAATGGTCTATGTAGAGAATTGAATTAACAACTTTTTCTGGTATCTCCTCTAATTTGTGTTTCATGTTTGGTTTTTTGTTATCTCATTTATTTCCATGATGGTGTAAGCACATTACACCTTGTCATTTCACCATATACATCACTTTCTTTTGTAAATTTCTTAGGGGAATGGGTTGATAAACCAACTCAAGCCGCACATCTTAGTAAAAGAATCATTGGCATGGTTAAAATAATATTTTTACATGCTCTGGTGATTGTTTATTTTTTCAAAATGAAAAAATATGCCTTGATAATTTCCCAAATTCTAGTCGTTTTTTGTGGGAAAAAATAATTAGGGTAGCATTATGAAATTTTTGTATGTTCAGAAAGTACCATTAAAGGTTTTTAATCACATCCCCTTGAAACCTAAGCTCAACCCTAGACTTCAGTCAGTTCAACCTACCATACATGATACAGATCACAGATGCTGTTAAATGGACCCATCCTCACATTCTTGGATACAATGTAAGGCATCTGAACCCTTGGGTTACAAAATATGTTGTTTCCATGTTTATTAATTTTTTGGTTCTATTGTGATTGCTCGCACTTTTTATAGTGGATATTTATGGTGGAGAGCTGATGCTAATGTCATATTATTCATTGTAGAGGGTTTTTATATGTTTGGTATAAAATATATAGGTGGAATAGGGCTGTGTGATGTTGATTCCGCTAGAGTATCGATGTAGATGAAAATTGGTTGGGTGTTTCAAAGAATCCCTGGAAATATTTAAAGCATTGCCAGAAGAAACATAATTTTCAGTTAGTTGGATTATGATATTATGTATCAGATTCAATTCAATGGTATAACCTTGATTTCTAGCAGCTAGTAACATAAATATTCATGTTGTTTCTGGATTTATTTTTTTAGTTCTGTATTTCCCTCATAGGTTTTTATACTTTTTGAGAACAATATTTTTAATATCATTGTATTTTGAACTTCTATAATGGCCATGATAAATGAGACAACTCTTTATTATCATAGTAGACTATTCTACATTAATATAATTACAATATATTATACATTTTTAATATCATAGCATACTTCTCAAAAGAGTCTTCGGTGGGGAGTAATTAAAACAGGATGCGACCCATTTACCCCTAACTGGTCATGAGTAATTAATCTTCTTCTTTGTTACATAATTGTCCCTTTAGTAATCTATATATTGTGATCTTAAATTTCATCTTCAGCATGATCTATCACATAAATGGAATCAACTGATGCTCTCAAACAACAGCTCCTAGACATGGTCCTCTCCCACAGAACAAGTGATTGTTGGACCATTTGTTTTTATTGATTATATCTCTAAAATTACAGTCAATTCCCTTTTCATGGCTGAACTAATTCTCATCTTTTTCACTGATGTACAGGTTCCCATTAGAATGATGACATAAACACTAGATCATCCAATTCTATATTTTTTTTATATGGATGAGCGCTGCATAAAACTTAGGAATCACATATTGTATTGGTGCTTATCACGTGGTTGTTGTGTTGAACTTCCTCAATCTATCGATAAAAAGTCTAATGAAGGTTATCTTCAAACATTTAATTCCCTCAAACATGAATTCTATAATGTTCATGGTGGTTTTGACACAATACATAAGTTGGAATGAATGATTTTTATAAATGAAAATCAGTAAGGTGTGATCCACTAGATGCCAAACATCATATTATTTTTATATATTCTCTTTGGGGAATGACACATGAATACCTTAGACTCCACACAAACACAAACATATTTCAATAAATAATTTAGTGGTTTTATATAAACTTACAATAAAACATCCTTATTTGGTTTAAAAATATATCATATTTTACATGATGACATACAATAATTATTCAAGTACTTATTGCATGGTATACTGTTATGTATTTTTAATATCATAGTAGTCTATTCTGTATTAGAATCATATTAATACTGTTTGACATTAATTGTCATGAATTTTTTCCATATATTCTTAAGATTTTAGTTGTATTTCTATGTGATTTATGTGATGTAGGAATCAAAGAGAAATTATTTTAGTAGTATAACTTGGACTATATTTTTCAACATATTCTGATATTTTTTGGGTTTCACCTCAAAAAACATTGACAGTAACGTTCAAGTTATATTCTGGTTGGATTTTACTTTTTTCTATATCCTTTGACATAATTTATATTTAAAGTTTAATTTATTTATTTAATCCCTATTATGGGACATTAAATTCATGAGTTATATGTGCTTTTTTAGTGATACTGATGAAATAGATTCTAAATCTGTGACCTACGCAACATGTAGTGTGACACACAAGAGGTTCCGACTGTCATCTCATTGTTAAGAAACTCATGAAAAGGATAATAGGTTTGAAGATCATTAGGTTAGGTTTTCTCTATTGGTTATTTAATAACATTACCATCCCAACTTGTTTTCACATATATTACTCACAAAATTCCATTAGCAGCACCAACCATATTATGGCCAACAACATAATTTTTGAATCCAAGGGTCCATTATATGCTGTCGCACTAGCTAGTTCTGATTATTGGTTCTAAAACTCATGTTTTATTAGGGATTTATGGGTTACTAGATTCCCAACTTATATTTGAAACAACAGGATCAAAATCACATCAACATAGTGTGGAAACTATGGACGAAGGAGTAGGCCTAGTGCCAAGTTCAACGGTCCATGTAGAAGCAGATAGATGAGAAAGTAGAGGTGAATCGTGAACCGACCATGTGATTATTAGTTTAGGTAAAACAAACTCTTTGTAGAACTACATTTCTAGGTATGTTATTGTTCTTCTGGTTAATTTTCCTATGAAATAAAGATAAAAATCAATTGATGCATGTATCCACCAAACATGGAAAACACTTACAAAATAGGGAACTGAAAAAAATTTATAATGTTTTCATTCTTTTAATGTTATCCACCTTCACATAATTTTTTATACTTTTATTTTTTAGTATTTTTGATTCAATTTATGCATATATTTTGATTGGAAATGTCAGTATTGTCTTTGGTTTTGTGTGGTGTAGATATTGGAGCTGAATGGAATATAATTTCATCGACTTGAGGTTTCTCGCTGACACTAGATATGACTTGATTTATTGAGATGTCAACAGAGAAGATAAATGAAAGATACTAATTATATGGATATCATTTTTTATATTTACATTTATTTCTTTATTGGTTTCAATTCATGTAGACAGTTTTCACTAATTTGTGGGTATTCTATTTGGTTGTGTGTTGTAGATCTTCGATCTGAATGATGTGGCATTGTAGCGACATGATGTTCTTCACTAGTACTAGAGTTAACATGATTTGTTGACATGTTTAAAGGGTTTCCTATCATTTTTATAAATTCATTTTTACATGTATCAATTCATAACATTATTTTTCACTAATTTGTGTGTATGATCTTTGGTAATTTGTGATGAAGATCTTGGAGCAGAAAGGTATGGAATAACAACTTGTGCTTACTCACTTGTACATGAGTTTACTTGGTTTTTTATTCTATTGACCCACTTCTGTGGAGATGAAAGTTCTTTGATGGGAGTAACTATATGTCTACTATGATGGGTGATCTAGGATTAGAGTCGAGATATAATTCCCTTTTTCATTTGGGTGATGGTGGATCTTTTGTTTTTTGTATTTTTATTAACTTTTTAGGTATTAATCAACATAACTATGTATTGATTCATAACTAGGTTTGTACTATTTTTTCTTTTTTTTATAGATACAATTCCATTAATAATAATGAATCATAGACTTATGATTTATGATCACTCTCTATTAGTAAGAATAATTATAACAAATCATTCATTATCATTGTAGACCATCATTCGTTTATGGATGAGGACTAAGATCATCTTATGGATATGGTTCATCTGGGGTAATATATTTTTTCCTAATTACTCTTACTTTTAATTATATTCAATACTATTTAGATTGATGGTCATTATAAACCGTAAATTCAATGTGATAAGTTATAAATCATATAAAATGTTCTTATCTGCCATTTTTGGAAAATCAGGATCAGATTTCTATCTCGAATGAAGTCGTTGGATTGATGCACTAACACCATAAAAATGGAAAAATCACTTTGAATTCAATTCCAAATTCACCAAAAAAATGATATGGTTAAATTAATTGACTTGGTAAAAATTGATTGTTTTATTAAACATCTTTTCAATGTTCTGATGATGATAATAAGACAAGAATGATGTTGTGTTTTACATTGTGTTTGTACTTGTAGATTCCTCTACCTCTTATGGATGAAAAGAATAATGTTGTCTGATTTGTTGATATAGAAATGTAGTATTCTATTGATGCCTTGATAATGTGTATCATGACATGCCATAAGGTGTTACTTCATCAATAGTTGGTCATGGAGTGTGTGGAGTTGTCAGGACCGCATGATTAAGGTAATATATTGATTCCTCATTATTGTCTTAAATTTTCTCACTAACCTCTTAATTCCCCTCACCTATTTATAATTCCTTGGTTTGAAATCTGTAATTTTTTTAGTGTTCTCAGTAAAAATATATTAATGCCACTTTCATTTATGCGGTCTATGCCTCTTCTCTGTGTGTAATCTATGAAGAAGATAGTGTTGTTTCTTAATGAGTGTGAAATATAGAATCTATGTACTATTTTTGAAATATAGAATTTTCATTATAGGGGGAGTGTAATCATTGGAGAAAAGAACATGTGTAGAATTTACATACTATCTGTGAAATATGAAATTTTCATTATATGGAGAGTTTGAGAATTTAAGGTAATGACCACATGGTCTGGCCTGTTTTGAAACATTACGAGCTTCCAAAGGGGATGTATGAGTCCAGGGAAGAGGCTAGATGTCCTTCCAATAGGAAGATGCATGTTGAACATGTACCCATACATTTTATTTGATGAATGAATCAATGTTGACTTCCATATTTCAACTAGAAGGTAATGTGAAAATCATCCCAAAAATAAAAGGCACATTCACCTCTCTTTCTCCCAATTAATCAATAGCCCTACTATAGATAACAATTGGAAGGATGAATGTGAAGTAGTTAAATATAATGAAGGTGATTAAGAATTATACTATATTTATTCAACATAGGGAATATTTTTAGACCCAGGCATATTTTTATTTCGTATAAATTCAATTTTAATTGATGTCTATGAAATCTATATCCTCACATATTTTTCATTTTGGATTCTTAGTGTTCCACTTTGCAAACACTATCTGGATTATACCTATATTCCACCTATGGCCAGTGTGTGAAATCTAGATTCTAGAAATTATTTTATAGTTATCATTTAATACTATTTAGAATCTTGTATATATTTTAGTGTTCTCATAATCATTTCAGATAGGAAATGTGAATATGATAATGATGTGTAGTAGAGTGGAAATTCATATTCAATTTCCAATTGATGGGATCATCTATGTTCATGTACTAATGAGCATTGTGAACCCACATTGTAAGTCATATTTTCTTTTCCTTGAATCTAATGTTCTTTTTTTAGTCACATTTTTATGAACATTCCTTTAAAAAAACATTAACTAGTTTCTTTTAGCTGTTAATCAATTTGGTTGATAGAATTAGAATGGAATTTAGAAGAAGATAAATCAGTTGGATTGAATGATACTGAATAGGTAAAACATCCTAGATAATAATAGGATTTAGGTGAACAAAGGAGCAGTAGGGGAAGGCGTCCCCTGAGAGGTATAAAAGAGGATTTTAATTATAAATAGAATAGATAGGAATTAAAATTAGTTCCCTATAATTAGGGAGGAAACCTCCAGTATCTTAACATGAAATATCATCAACTATTTGATTTATGGGGATCTATGTATACTATGATTTTGTGTATTCATGGGTTGTCCACTTTACTACCAAATAATATGTGTTCAGATTTGTTGTCATGTTCTTGGAGATGATTTCTAGAAGGCCTGAATGGCCCGAAGGCCTTCGTTTTTATTTTATTATAGATAGTCACCCTATTAAGGGTTAAAGGGGAACCCGTACATGACTCATAGGCCCAAGGAACAAGGCCCAACATCAACCTCAATACATGACCCGAAGGCATAGAGGCATACCATGCCCATTACATGACCAGTAGGCCCAACCCACTAGAACTACCCCTCCCCAGTGTCTTGAATCATTATTCTCCTAAGCTCTCCACCTTGCATTGCTGATCAGCTATGATTGCCTTGTACAAAGCTACACGATGCCTGGTCCCGATGGCGGCTGTCATACCCTCTCATTCTTCTAATCTGGTTAGCTCAACATCTGATGGATGCTACTCTTGTTGCTCTGATCCACTTATGGGGCACGTTCTGTGTGAACTGGGCTACTCCATGGTCTATGTGACCAGAAGGCCTTGTGGCCTGAAGGCCTTTGATGACCCGAAGGCCTTAGAGACCCGTAGGCCCAAACTGCTGGCCTGAAGACCCAAATAGAGTGAATAGTTCCGGATGATACAGTAACGCACAGTAACTGCTACAGTACTGAACAGTGACTGCTACAATATAGCTACAATAACCCGGAAATTCTCCTCCACCCGGTTTCGAACCTGGGTCTCTTGGATGCCAAGCAGAAGCTGTTACCACTCGGGTACAGGCTCATTGGCATTTCCGGAAGACATGTTAGTGATATTTTTTAGGTCCACTGACTAGAATAATCTGATATCATGGGTACTTTTCATGTTATTATTTCAAACCAAATGTCAAGTCTACATTTTTTCTAAATAAAATTTCTTTTTTTAATATTTATTTCCTTGTTTTGCAGGTACAACCTTTTTTGAATGTCAAAAGGATGTTAATCACAAGTTTTGGAAGTTCAAAACAGTTTTCTATTCCTTTTTATAAAGGTACAATCTTTATCCTTACCTTGAATGAATATTTATATCAATTGTCTCTGTACTTCCTTCAATTCAAAATGAGTTCTTTGCTCATCTATTTGTGTATCGACTAGATCTGGCATGGATGGGGCGTAAACCTGAGCTGGCATAGACTGGAGGTGACATGGATGAGTTGGAGCTGACATGGAATGGTGCTGGTATGGATGGGGATAGAGATAGATAAGATGGCATAGACAAGAGATGTTAATAATGGGCTTGGAGTAGGAATGAATGGAATGGGATTGGAGATAACATAGATGGGTTGGAGATTCTATTGTTTGAGTCACTAATGATGATGTGTTGGAGCTACTACAGTTGTTGATCCTATTTGGGGATGATCCGGTGGGGGGGGGGGTAGGGTTGTCAAGAATTATGGAATAGAATTTTGGAAGAATCCTGGTGGGGATCTAAGAGGTTATGTTTTAATGAATTTCATTATTAAAATTATTAATTCTTGCTTAATTTTAAACATGTTTGAAAATCATATTCGGTTTAATAATAAAAAACTATTTTTAAAAAATAATAAATATATATATATAATGTAATTTTACTAGCAATAAAACGTTATATTTTTTTATTTAAATGTAATTTATAAAAATAATTATATATTGGTAATATTATTACCAAAAAATAAATTTGTCACCATAACCTATTGCTAAACACTTTAACCAACATATATATTAACTGTTTATAGTATTATAATTGCAACAGAACTATTTTATCTGTCATAAAAATATTAAGCGACAACGGCTTTACCAACATGGTTGTGACATGGATATATATGTTGGTAAAACATTTTACCAACCGAAAATTCACTTTTACCAACAGAAATTTCCTTGTTGGAAAACGCGAAATATTTTGTATTGTGCGAGTATTAGAATGATAAATTAACATTCATGGGGAATTTTATCACAATAAAGGGGGTGTTGGTGGATCCTATATATAAAATGGTGATTATTGAATATACTAGACCCAAATCTATAACTGTGATTCATAGTTTTGTTTTATTATATGGGTACTATCAATGATTTGTGAGGAAATTGTCCCAATGTTCAAAAACACTATTCAAGATAACATATAAGGGTTTAATGATTTATTGGTCTGAGGAATGAAAATAAATATTCAATGAGTTTATTAGAAGGATTATTACTACCCTTATACTGTCACTAACCACATGTTGGAAATTATTTCATATAAATTATGATTCGTAATAGAATGGATTAAATTATATCCTTATTAAAAATGACATTGTGATAGATTATGCCTCATATTTGTTGAATCTTCAAGTGAAAAACTATAGTTTATATAATATGGGGTTGGATGTAGTAATATTATATTAATGAGTTAGAGGAGTTATATATATGGATAGAATTGTGACATGTACACTAATTATATGATCCTGAATTTTAAATTTACACGTAAGGATCTCAACATGTTCCAATGAAAATTGTATGAGTTGGTAAATGACAATGATTTCTTAATCCATTAAAACCATGGGAAGTAGTTAAAATTTGTATATGATTAATGTAAAATTGATCTTATAACCTCATCCAATATATGAAATTAGAATTATCCAATATTCTTATATAAGTAATTGATGGACAAAGGAATCATAAAAAAATGTAAAGCATAATACCATGGTCAAATGATCACTAAATTATAAATTATGGAGAAAATTAAGGTATCTCAAAGGGGATATGTGGAGACAAAAAATAAGGTGGATGTTATAGGATAGTGGAAAATCTCAGAGTTCACCATAAATTAATAAATAGTTTGGATATTTGTGATAGTACTATATGTACGATAATATAATGATATAAAGAATGTATAATTGATCAATGTTTATTACTCAACATTATATATCCAATCAAGAGGGAAAATATGTATGGAGACTTCTATTGAAACTAATGTTATGACAATATAAAGAACTACATTGAATAATATATGTTGAATTTCATAGTGATTCAACAAAGGTTGGTAGAAAGGAAAAATGTACCTATAGATGAGGCAACCAATACCTATATCAATATGAAAATGGTATAATATAACTATGGATGTTTTTATGGTACATTTGAGTAATTCCAAAGGAAGTATTTCTATATGGGTTATGGGTGAACGTATTTCAAATAATACTCAAATTATTATGATTTAGTATGAATTGTCACTAGATTTAGATGGGAAAATATACATTTTAAAATAAGAGAGTGAGAAATAAACACAAATATTGATTATATATGATTTATATCTGATGCTCAACTCAATTTTCTAAAGATTTTTTTTTCATGGTATTAGAATTTTCGCTTTAGAATGACATATCACCCTCCGATTCAAATAAAATGTGAGAAAACTATCTAGATAAAAGAGGATATGTTTAGATATTTATCCATTTACTTTAAAGGATGTTTTTATGAAACTAATTTAGATATTCAAGTTCCCATACAAAAATTCCTTCAACACATGCATTCAAATGGATCCTAAAAATACCTATACAAAAATAAATCTAGAACATCAAATTTTCAGATAATGTTGGAGACTGAACACTATTTGGACCAAAAATAGTTAAATAAATAATATATAAAGTCAAAGCCTTTACAAAACACATCAAGGAATCACAATGTTGAAAGAAGATCTATAATGAATATTTACTATGAGAACTGAAGCTTTAAATTTGAGAAAATATTTTCCTTTCTATGTCCCCATGGAATCGAGTACGTATGTTTATATATATGGTAATGATAATTACCTGATATATTATCCCCTTTCATATTTTTGAACACATCAATGTTATTTCATATCGACTAGAACTCCCATAAAATATGTCACATGTGAATGAAGGGTTTCTCATATCCCTCTTTACGAACTGTATATCTAATCCCTCAAATATAAAACCCACATAGGTTGCACATTTGTATAATGGTATCTCTTATGAGGTGCATCTGCTGAAGATCATATACCATAGAATAAAAGTAATATGGTACAAGACTATTCGCCTTGTTAAAGTACATTGGGAGGACCATAAGTTTGAAATATTATCATATGGACATAAATATGTAATTTAATTGAAGCATCCTTATCTATTTTCATCATTGTGTGAAAAATTATATATATGATGAAATTTATAATGTAGGTAGAGTGTAATGACCTATAGTTTTATATAATGAATTACCCATATCATTTACGATTTGTATTGTTTTTCAATATATTATAATATTCTATTTTTACAATATTAAATTTATGGATTAAAAATATAATAATTATAAATCAATATATTGTTAATTAGAAGTGTTAAATATGATAAAATAAAGTTTAGTCATCTTGAAATCGTTATTGTATTTTTATTAAAATATAGAAGTATTTTTTTGATTAAAATTAAATTCATATAATATTTTTAGGTATTTGAAATTTAATTTATTCTCATGAAACCATTTTATAATACATTAGTTACTTAATTACAATTGATAATATAATTTAATAAAACCAAAATAAATCTTTTATGCATTTGAAATTTTCTTATGTCCTAAAAATATATATTTACTAATAAATATAGATTTTATTTAAAATACTTAAATCTATCAGATATTGAAAAATATTTACAAAATATTTTTTTTTGAATCATCGCATCGAATATATAATAGATTGAAAATATTTCATTTTTCTAAAAATGTGATTGTTTCTTGAAAGGTAAAAATGTAGTTTTTAATACTAAAATATATTTTATTAAATAACAATGATATAATATTATATTACAAATTTATCAAACATTTATATTTTGCAAATATATATTTAATGAGTAAAATAATGTATTTAAAAATAATATTTTAAATTTTGAAACCTATGTTAGACATTTTAGAATTCAATGTATATTTTTTGTAATAAAAAATTATTTAGACTTTTTCATTTAATTATATACTCACATGATGACATTATATTTATATTTCATTGAAATCCAAATAAACCTTACTTTAACCATAAATTAGTGAATTTTTTAGGAATATTTACAATGAAAATATAAATTAAAATTTATGAATAAAATATTATCTTCATTAAATATTTTTATTACGTCATGAATATTTATATTGATAGTTATTTTTAACACTTTTATAAATTTAATTCATTAAAATAGATTTTTCATTTGGAATAAAATAACCAATATTATGTAAAAAATACTATTTAATTTTATGGTATATAAATAAGTTTCCAATGTAAAATACAGTCACCATTATAAAGCCTAAAATTATGTTAAAATGCTAAATCAATAGAAAATTTCAAAAAATATTAAAAATGATTACTCTATAAATTTTAATATGGGTAATTTAAAATAAAATACCATATCTTATGTTCTATAATTATCAATATTTATCCACATTTATTGAATATTACATTCATTTTATTTTATGAAATTAATACTTACAAAGAGATAGCACCTCTCACTTATAAAGGACCCCATCACCCCTTCACTTATCCTCACACTGGAAGATTACATACTCATGTAATTTTAATAAATAAATATTTCCCAATGATTATATCCATATCCTATAGGTTTTGGTGTAATAAAAACTTTACCCTATATTGGAATACCCTAATTAAAAATGAGTATTCCCAAGGAGTAAGTTAAAACTCTAAATAATGTTATCATTTTTATTCATTTACATTGACTTCTTATACATGAAAAAAATCCTTTCCATAAAAAATATACTCAATATATTTTTTTTATTATTATTTAATTATCATTATATGTCTTCCTCTAATTCCATTGAAATATAAAAACAATACCTGTATTATGGTAGGTTCACCACCTCTTCCGATAGAATATTTGATTTTTCATCTCCACATTACAAGAATCTTCATAAAATATATTTAATTATAAAATATTATATTTATGACACTATTAATATTCTTAGGATTTATATTATACATTATATTAATGAAATTAATAAAAAAAATGATCATAGATATTTTAACCACACAAAATGGGAATAATTGAACATATTGCATAATTTGATTCTTTTTTGGGAAATATATTAAGATATATAAATTTATTTCTAATGGAATTTTAATACATATTAAAAATATAATTTTATGAATTTTTT
The DNA here is from genome assembly GCA_963277665.1 of Viscum album. NCBI lineage: Eukaryota > Viridiplantae > Streptophyta > Magnoliopsida > Santalales > Viscaceae > Viscum > Viscum album. The sequence continues at coordinate 2,093,960,647 of OY728126.1, read as the reverse complement.
ATTATTTGATAAATATTTTTCCATGTTCATCATATCGATGTAGTTTAATAAAAATTAATAGAACAACCAAGTTGTCAATCAGATAAAAAACTATACAACAGATGAAAAATAATATCATAAATATACCATAAAAATATAGTTTAAATGAAAATTGTTCTTATAAAGTACTTAATATACATAATTATTTTCATTATGAGATTAGATGTACATACGATGCGATTTTGTACCTAAAGTAAGGAAACTTTTGAACTGCACCCCATTTTAGTTGGACTTACATTCTCACTCCATACCAAACAATATTTCTCCAATATTATCTGTTAATTATTTTATATTCCAGTTATATATGTCTTTAAAATATTCCTTTTTTATCTACCTTTATTTTATGTGTTTATACATATTATTTATGACCCCTTCGAAATATTTTGTTAGAAAATATATTTTTAATTAGAACATTAATATTAATTAGTCATTTTCTATGTCAAACCTGGCCCTTTTAAAATATTATTACAAGATTTTAAGAATAACTATTCATAAAAAACATGCTAATAATCCAAAATTATAATTAATTTGAATTAAATCGTACATAATTAAAGTTCCTGAAAGAAAAATAAAAACATCTTTGATTTTATCCTTATAATGATATCCAATAAAAGTTTATCCCTTACATATGCATAGGATAACCTATGGAATAAATGAAAAATGAGATGGGATAAAAAATTTAAGGGAATAAAAATATGAATAATTAGTAGCCCATGGGTTAGAGTTCATAGAATGGTGACAGTAAAATTCAAGGAACATGAATAAAAACAAGGAATTATAAAATGTATCACTTTAGATTATGAAATCATTCGTATGAATGTGTAAACAAAATAAAAAATTACATATGAATTAGTCAAGGATAACTACCATGACCATTACAAATATAGTATTGTGATTTGGGGATTACTTCCATGATAATCTCACATAGATAATCTTGGGTCAAAGATTATTTTCAAGAAAATTGCACCTAGTAGACCGAGTGCAATAAAAGAATCAGGTTTACTCCCTATCCCAAAAGGAAGTCTCATGAGACTTATCATTTACCCAATTAATTGGAGCAATATATTGTTTAACCCATCATTACATGTTCATTAATATGTGTTCCACATGATGAAACAAAAGTAAGGGTCACCCATGTTAAGTCATTGGTATCATAATCATGTCATAAAGAATAATAAATTGGTGTATCATAAAGGATTCCATGATAGAATGAATTTAAATCATACATGGATATTAAAAATGTAAATTAGTGATAAAATAGGAAAAGTTATTTCAAAATTAAGTGAAAACATGTAAAAAGAGTGTTTAAGAATCATTACAAATGATCCTCTTTAGTGTTGTTTGATGGAAAATGTGGAAGAGTCTTTAAAGTGGAAAATTCACTATTTTCATAAAACAAGAAATGAAGGATTGTTTTTTTCATGATGAAAATATTATTTTTAGAAAAATATTTGTGGATTAAAATAAATTATATACAATACATGAGAATCGATAGGAAACATGGATGTTCCCATTAATCGGGCTAGCTTATCGAGATGAATTTAGAAGGGATATTTTTAAAAGAAGTATTTTCCTTTCAGAGAAAGAAGATTTAATCTATTTAAATGTGTTTGGAACATAAAAAACGAATTTAGGAGGAGTATATAAGGAGAATTAAATATTAAATTGGGTTAAATAGAGTGAAAGTGTAACCCAAATTTAAATTTGGAGGTTTGAAGAGAATATTATATATTAGGTCTGAATGTTTTCCAAACATTCACTAAATATCATAGAAAATTAAATTAAATTAATTAATTCATTCATTCATTCATAAACCTTTATACATGTATTTTAAATAATTTATTTTTATTAAGTTCATTTATTTACTTATTGATGAGTTATAATGTATAATTTTTCCATTTAAGAGTGTTCATCTCCTTAGATTTCATGATGTGTTCTAATATATTCGTGTGTTGATGACAATGTAAAATAAAATAGATATATATAATTGAAATTATGTTTTATTAATGAATATATATAATTTTTAATGGTCTTGTCTATTATTTTTTCTCCAGATATGAGGGTGATTCATTGGATAATAACTATATGATAATTGTTTAAATCATTTTGGACTTATCAGAATCATCACAATCTAGTATGGTTCTATTATTAAATATTATATATATATATATTCTAGGTATAGAATATAAAATATTTTACAAAATAAATTTTATAATTTTTTAATCCATTATAATGTTTTTATGACCACACATGAAAGAAGAAATGGAAATTGAAAACTCATAATCCATGCTTGCGATAAATAAACATATCACAAGGGATGTTTTCATTTTTAGAAAAAAAACTAATAGAAGAGAATTAAGGATGGATTTACCATTAACATAATAAAATTTATATATATAAAAGATAGTAGAGTTATCATGAAACATTGTTATAGGTAGTTGAATAAAGAATAATAAGGAAAAATAAAATGATAAAAATTAAAAAATAAAGTGAATAAATTATTTACTTCATCAACATTTTCTTCATGAGAACCTTAGTAGGGAAAATGTGTTTGATATTTTGTTGAGATAAAAGGCTCTTGGACGTTGATAACTTCTAAGGAGAGGATTGGATAGATTTTTGTAATGAAAAATTATTATAATGTGTTAAGGGAAGGGGTGGTGATGGGTTGTGCTTATAGTAGATGAGATTGGTGTTTTCTGATTATTTTGTTGACTTTTTTAGTATTTTTCTCATTACGATGAATAGTGTTTATTATTGTGATTATGTACTATTATTGGAACATGAATATTCTATCAAATAGTTATTACATTAGTTATACATCTTCCAAGACTCAATAATTCATGTATTTGTCTTATACCATAAATAACAGTAACTCATTATTCACCAAAAAACCGACTATTATAGAAAAATACATAAAATTTAAGGTAACCTTTTTTCAACATTTGTAATTCTATACATTACTCAACTTTTTTAAACAAATTTTATAAATATGATTAATTTATCTTTTAATTAAATTCATTATTTATTCGAAAAATACATATTTTAAACCAATAACGAAATTTATAACACATTAATAAATTAATTAAGTAATCATTAAATTATATAATAATAATAAAAATAGAATTATTACATTATATATCTATTTTATGAAAAAAAAATATTTCATTAAACTCATTATATTAGTAGAAAATTTATAAATAAGCATTTATGTTTCACAAAAATATCATCACATAATTTTTCATTTTAAGACATTGAATTACTGATTCAATGAAATAAATATTTCATATTTTAATTTATATGATGCCTAAATTTTATTTGTGCATCTATAGGTGATTTTACTATTCTATTGGTCATTTTACTATTCATAATAGTCACATTAATATTCCAATGGTCCGCTTACTATTCATTTTTTATATGTTCATGAATTTCTAGAAATATCTCTAATTTCATTCATTATTAATTTTTAAAGATTCTATTGTGTTATATATGTGATTTTATGTGATTTATTCTATATCAAATAATTATAATATGTGAATTTCCACTGATAAATGTTGGTTCCTTATAGTCTTTCCACTTTGTGAAAATTCATCCTAATTTTTTTTATTTTATGTTGAAAAATAGCCAGCGTACTTCCCATTCATTTCTTCCACTAGTAACCATGTTAACTCTTCATTTATATGGTTATTACATTGTACTTTAACATCGTGATTAGTCTTTTTTCCTTGGACATTATCTTCACAATATACAATATTCATTGGATTCTCCTCATACGATATATTTTGTTCCAAACATACCTCCATTAAATGTAGTACAAGTGAGGGATATAATATGTTATTTCTCAAGAGGTAAATGTGGAATATATCATATAGTTGATACATAATTGGTTGAAGTGATTGTATATATTCCACAACTCCAACATGAACATGAATCTGAAAGGGGCAGGTTTACGGGGGACATAGCTTCCTTTCATCCCAAATCTTATTATCATATTCTAGTGAAATATGAGAAGGAATACCATTTAACTAATCATAATCTCTAGGCCCCTTGGACGATTGTCTACATCTCTCTTCTACTGAAATTGTCATTCCATGTTGTGTTGCATCATGTTTTTCACCTTTTCTACTATTTAATAGACCATTTCAGGTAATAATATATTACGTTCACTGACATCATCTCATCAAGCTGTTGTTCAACATATTTTCCCATAAAAGGCTTCATATGGTGCCATTTGGATGTTTGAGTGAAAATATTATTATAATATAACTTCACTAGAGGTATATGATGGTTATATTCTCCATTTAATTCCATATAACATGGACTCAACATGTATTTGAGTTTTTTAATGGTCTTCTAAAAGTGGCCATCTATTTTAGAAAACAAGTTCATACTAATGTTCATCTCAGTGCTTAGATTATGTTTGGGGCTTTTCTAGAACATAGAGGTCAATATTGGATTTCAGTTAGATATAATCAAAAATATTACTCCATGTATACACTCTATTTATTTAATTTATATATGAGAATATTGGTTGATTGATATGTCCTCATTATTTTAGATAATGTGATCTATCTTTGTAAAATTATCTATAATGGCCGATATAGCTTTATTTCCACTTGATGTCATTGGATGTCCAATGTCAATGTCCATTATATGTTTTTCATATTTCCATGTTGGTATGTGTAATGGTTGTAACAACCCCTTATAAATTTTCCTTTTAGCCTTCACATTCTGACATACCTTGCAATTTGATGTATATTCAGTGATCTATTTCTTCATGTTGTCCCACCAATATTTCTATTATTGATCATGAGGCATAATTTTTTTCCTTATGTGAATATAGATAGATGAGCTATCTGTATCATTCAGAAGATCATTATTTATATCTAGATTAAAATCATGACCAAAATAATAAGAATTAATCCTAATCAATTTTGAACTGTGTGGATTTCTACTTTCTAGAAGTCTCAAACTTTTTCTAAGTTTCCACTTCATTTCTTTTAGAAAATTTATTTTCTCCATAGTGGATGGTCAGTAAATATTTTGAGAAATTATTAATGTTTTTCATTCCTTAATGATTCTTATTCCCATGCGTTTTATGTCTAACTAGATTGGATCTTTATCAATTATCATCATTTAAAATGGTTCGTGATCCTTTATTCTTAGAGAATATACAACATTATTTTCTCTAATATGGTGATTGTAGATTTACCTGTCAATATAATTCATAGTACTTAATAATTTATTTTAATATATTATTCTCTTTCTATATGAAGATATATTTTAGGCTTCTATTATTAGAATATATCTCACATTTCGTCCCATAAAGATAATGATGCCATATTTTCAAAGAGAATAACACAAATGCAAACTCCAAATCAATAAAGGGACAGTTTTACTCATGGATATTAAGAATCCTTAAAAGCATATTCTATCATATTATAGTTTTTAAATAGCTCATAGCATAATAAATTCTTAAATGAATTGTTGTATACTGAAAATAGTTCCCCAATTATCGGTAGTGTGAGTATTAGTGAAAAGATAAGACACATTTTCCACTCATTAAGGTAGTCTTCACAATCACTTGTGAAGATAAACCTTACTCCCTTCTAAGTCATATTGGTTAATGGGTTTCAAAATTAGGATAATTTCTTCAAAAATCATCAATAATACCCTGCTAGACTGTGGAATCTGTAGATTTCTGTTAAATAAGTTTTCCTATCCCATTCTTCAATTTCCTTTGTCTTAGAAGGGTATATAAATATTACTTTATTGGGGATGAAATGCCCCGATAATGATACTACCTCCATCAAATACTCACATTTAATATAATTTTCATATTTTTGTCCATTTGCAAATTCATTATCCGGGTATTCAAATGCATTTCCTCTTCGTCCTTACTCTTGGAGTATATCAAAATATCATCACCAAATAATACCAAATTTTTTTGTGGGTAATTGTTAAATACTCTATTCATTAATTCAATGAAAATGTTTGGATCATTTAGAAATTTTAAGGGAATCACTATGTACTCATTGTATTCATACGTTTTTCAACAGGATGTCTTTGGGATATCTTTCGTCTTAAATTTTAATTAGTAATTTTTATACTGAAGATCCACATTATAGATGTAATTGGCCCTACATAGATGATCATACAAATTCATCTACAAATACAAGGGGATACTTGTTTTTTTCCTGATTTTCTTGTGATCATGAAAATAAATCAAGAAGAATATTTATATGTACTTTGTCTTGATTTAGAGGACTATCACACTATAGGGTGAATCACTTGAGAATATAAATCCCTTCTCCATACTCTATTGTAAACATTTTATTTGGTCTCTTAACTCAATTGTGGATATTCTATTTGGTTTCTTTTATATGGTCAAGGATCCATGGATAATTTCTATTGACAAGTCACCACTTATTTAAGAGGAAGACCAGAAAATTCTTCAAATAACACCTTAGTGTAGTCCCTCGCAATTAGCATGACTTCAAGAATGATAATATCCTTCATCTCATTCATTTGATATAGATATTATTTATCATAAATAAATTGTATCCGCAATTTTGATGATGAATCTAAATGAGATTCATCCAACTCCTTTCATTTATGTAGAATTGGTGGATTCTCCAGGATGTGACATGTGATCTTCCCTTCTTGAGAGTTCATGTTGGATTTGAATTAAGATATCCATTTCTATTGACAATATAGAATCAAACGCCACCAAATGAGGTAAGAAAACATTTTTCTAGAGTTTCAGTTCACAAACATTAACTAGGGAGGAGTTATTTACATTGGACGAAATAATTTCACAATTTTATGTTTTTATAGATAAATCAACTTTCATATTATGATGTCATGTTTGAATAGTTCCACTATACTTACATGATATGAATGAATACATAGAATTAGAATCAAATTGTATGTTCACTATTAATGGATGAATAACCAGTGTACCTACCCCCACATCATTTTTAGGAATCACCCCAATAGTAGTGAAAACATGTTCCCTTCCTTTCATCCTTGGGGTTGTAGTCAGTAGCCTCTAATAATCTCTAGATTCAAGAATTGGTTTGAAAAATTCCAAAGTTACATGTAGTTAAAACACTACAATACATGCTATTTGTTGATCTAAAACACGCTTTATATTTTTTAAATTAGTGGGATTTTTTATTCATTCGATACTTATTAGATGCATTTTCCACTCTTTAACCTTTTATACATCTTCTAGAAACCGTTAGTAATTTCCCAATATTCTTCTTCCCATAATTTGTGCATGTGTGATGTTGGGTTTTTTCCATAATGGGATTTATTAATTGATCCTCCAATATTAAACTCCTTTTCTCGATTTTTTATATGATACCATGATACTATTTAGAGTCTCAAATATCCAACTCATCATTAAGGTAACATCAGAGAATGTCCCCATAACTTTCAATGTCTATAATTACTAACACTTTTTGTAGACTCTAGTTTTGTTTACTAAATTAGAAATCCATATTGATTTTAGTGTTAATGACAAAGATGGAGGTGTGATGTGAATGTGATCTAGTGTTTAAATCATATTCTCTGATATATTCATCCCCCTTTTTCACAAGTACATGGAAATCTATTTTTTACATAATACAGATAGTTTGGGGATGATATTTATTAATAATTATTTTTTCAAAATATTACCATAGCATGAAATCAATTACCTCCTTAGACTATATGTGGTTGATCAGTGTCCACCATTTTTCAGCTTCCCCATCAAAATGATAGTCCACCAGAACAAATATCTATTCTTCTTAGCATGGTAATATGTAGAATATATTTTTAATGGATTTAATCTATTTATTAAAATAAGGGGATCATAATATTAACTAAACATGGGAGTCCAATGTTACATAAAGGATCTGACCAAAAATTTCACATTATAAGAGAATTATGGAGTTTCACATGATTTATATAATTATTCATAACATGAAATTATTGAGTAAGTAGTTTCAGGATTTTTTGAGATCCCATTATATGTGATTCAAGATTTCATTAGGGAAATCATTGTGTTTTAAATGAAATTGATTGTTGGCATGAGTTCAACTATTTACATCCATTAACTAATAAAGATAAATTACAATCATGGGGCTTGAATAAATAGGAAATAATTACAATAAAAAGACACATTGAAAATATAAGGGTAAACTAGAAAATGAAAATCATATAGTGTGTTATATTCTCGATGTTTTAATCAAGGTTACCCCTAGTGATATAATTAGACATAGGTTTCTTATTAACATTTTCTAATAATCATATCCCAAAATTACTATACCATTCTATGATACAAACTATAGAGACCCTATAATTTTTCAATTATTATTATATAATATTATACATAACAAGCCATATAAAACATGTCATGGGGAAAATGGATGAGAGAAAAATACTAATAAGGGAATAAATATATGAATAATGTATAACACATGGGTTAGACTCTAAAACATGATGACATAAAAATGAAGGGAACATGAATAAAAATAATATATCCTAACATGTATAAAATGGGATCATGTAGTTAATAAATCATAAGAATATGGAAACAACATAAAACATGATATAATTATGAGTCATGACTAACTACCAAGACCATTTTAGATTGAGGAGCAGGAGTCATGACTTACTATTAAGTCTATTTCATAAGGAAGGGCATGAGTTGAGGCTTACTACCATTACCATTACAAATGGATGATCAAGTACCATAAAGGAACAACGTTAATCACTATCCCAACATGGGGTCCCATGAGACTAAACAATACCAAATACATTAGAGGGATATCTGGTTAAACCCACAATAACATGTTTATTCAAATGTATTCCACCTGTAAAATCAAACATAAAGGGTACCCATGGAAAGGAATGGGACACTTAGTCATGCAATAAGGAATAATAAATCTATGTATCAAAAATCTGTCCATAGAAAAATGGATTTATAATATATTAGCCTTCCTTATGTTAAAATAGTCATTAAACAAGATAATTGATTCCAATTTTATGTGTATACATGTAACAGGAATGTTTATATAACTTTAGAAATAGACATCTTTTGTGTGGTTTAAGGTAAAATGATATGGTTTCATTAATGTTGGAAAAGGATAAATTGATTGAATAAAATCAAAAATGATTATATATTGGTTTCATGATAAAAAAATTTGAAAATTAATTTTTTTTATAAAATAGGTTAGGCAGTTTACATGAAATTGGTAATAAACTAGGATGTTCTTTTTAATCGGGAAATATTATCAGCAGGTATTAAACAAGGGAACCATTTAAAAAAGTATTTCCCTATAAAAAAAGAATATCAAGGATAGGTATATGTTTAATAAAAAAACTGGATAAAATATAAATAATTAAGAATTAAATTGTGGATAAATATATAAATCATATCACAAAGGTAAATTTGGGGGTTCAGAGAGAATCCCTTAACTTATATCGGAAAGCATTATGCTATTGCATTTATTTTAATGGATAATAAAATTTAATCAATAAATTCATTAATTAGTAACCCTATATATATATAAATTTTATTTATTATAATTTTATTATGTTAAATTTTTTCACTTTTTATGAGTAAAAAGATTCAATTTCGTCATTTGGGAGTGTTCATTTCCTTGGTTTTCATGTTCGATTCACCTGTATTCATGTATGTAAGATCGTGTAAAATGAGAATAGTTTTCTATAATTGAAGTTACTTATAACTGATGAAATTAAATTATATTAGATGTTCTTGTATATTGTTACTCTCAAGGAATAATGATTATTCATTATAAAGTATGTTAATGATAACCATTTAAGGAATTTTGGTTGTTTTTCGATCATCACGATCTAGTTTTATTATATTACTTATTATTATGTATGTATGTTAGTTATAAAACATGTTATAAAAATAAAAATAAAATCATTTCCTACCGTTATAATGTTTTTATTACCATCCAAGAAGGTGGTAATAGAATTTGAAATCTCACCAGCCTTGAATGAGATAAATAAACACATCATAGATGATGTTTTTATTTTAATAATTAATGAGGAATAAAAGAGAATAGATGATAGATGTACCATTAACATAATAACATTGAATTATATAAATTATACTGAATTTTTCATTACACATTAGGATATGGAGTTGATGAGGTGATAAGATAGAAAGAAATTGAAATAGAAAATAAAAGAAAACACAAAAGGATTTACCTTCTGAACTTCTTCCCCTTGAGAACCTCCTTAGTGACATTAGGTTTAGTATTTTGTTGTGAAAATGGATCACATACAGGGATGGGAGGCTTAGGCGATTATTTTATATAATTTGGAAAAGATTCAATCCTTAGATGGTGTGAGGATACTAGGAGGTGAGGGGTGGTATTTATAGTGGCAGAGAAGGTTGTTTTTTATTATTTTATTTATTTAGTTGTTATTTTGACTCTAGATTTTCAATAGTGAGGATTAATGTGACTAGTTTCTGTAGATAGTGCATGTGGTGTTGAAATAGTGGTGGCGATATCATCCATAGGTCTTATATGACTACAAAATTCATTCATTTGGCTTATATCGTAAATTAACGTATCTCAGTATTCGCTAAAAATCAGATATCTTAGAAAAATCCCAAAAATATACCATAACAATTTTTATAAATTTAGAATTAAAAATGGATGAATTTTATAAAAACTATTTTATAAATATTTGATATTTAATTTTTAAATAAATTCCTCATTTATTCAAAAATTACCAATTTAAAAATTATAATTGAATTTATAACACATTAAATATTTAATAAACCTATCATAAAATCATATTACAATCATAAGATAAAAAATATCAAATAATGAAAATAAATTATGAAATTTTTTTGAATCATTATATTAATTAGAAATTTTTAAATAAAAATTTAAATTTCACAAAAATATAAAAAAATTTAATTAATCATTTTCAAATATTTATTTACTTATTTGGTGATATAAATTTATCATATTTTAATTTATAAGAAACAAAAATTTTATTTATACATTCTTAGGTGAGGTTACTATTCTAATGGAAGTTTTACTATTCTTAATTGTCAAATTACTATTCCAAAGGCCATATTACTATTATATTGGTATGGGTTCTTTAATTTCAGGAAATGAATCATATTTTATACACAATTTATTTATAATGTTTCCATTTCATACTTTGTGTGATTAAATGTGATTAATACTATATGGAATAATTATAAAAATTGAAATTTCATTGATAAAATTTTTGGTTGATACATTTTCATTGGTCAATATTTTATTGTTAATTACACATTAGGAATTATAAAAATAATAAATATCTTATTGAAAATAGTTATATAATATTACGTGATTTAATTGAATAAAAATTTTCTCACCTTCTTCATTGGATCTATAATTATCCCTTAAAACATTGTTTAAGATTGTTAATTTTATAACTTAAATTCAATTAACTTCTCATTAATTTTCATTACATTATATTACTATTTAAGACCTATTTGTACTTATTCAAATATGATAATATAAATATATATACTTTTTCCTTCTCATAGGAATCATTAGGATATATATTGTGGGTATGTGTGGAGATAATATTTTGTAACCTATTCCCATTACTTTTGTGGTTTCTTATGATTTTGTCTTATGTATGAGTTATTTTTGTAGAACACGTATAAATTTAAATATTATTATATAGTGGGTGGTAATAAATTTATAAAACCACCAAATTCAATTGTTAATGTTTTCATATCGTTACCTTCCATGTATAGTGCATATGTAGTAACCCTAGAATATATTATTATGTTGTCTTGGTAGTGATCCTGGACTTATGCCTATGTTGACATATTTTATATTATTTGTAAATTTTTACAAATCCATAATCAATTGATAACATCTTTTTTATTCCATGATTTTATAAAATTATCTACTTAATGACATCATGTTTTTCATATTAACTATTTCATAATATCCCAATATCATGTTTGTTTCCTTATTTGTCTTTATAAATTGAATATTTATTTATATACATCTAGAGAGTATCATATGCAGTAATAGCGGATTAAAGTGATTTATGATCACATTATGGATTTTAGAATAATTATTTCATAGTTTATTTTTTAAGATGACGTTATATATATCTAATATCGCTTAGACAACAGACCTCTATATTTTTGGGTTTTATAATATAGAACATTTCGTCAAAAATTATAGTATAATATCAATATGTGAAATTGGATTCTAAATTTTATATATGATCTTAAATTAGTTTATAAATACTAATTACCTCTTATATTTGAATTATTTCGTCATTATTGAGTTAATATACCTATTTTTGTGGTACTACTATTTAATTGAAGGATTAATTTGTTGAATCCCTCTACGGGTGCCTGCGTGTGTTCCACTAAACATGAATATTTGTGAATGAATATTTTAATTCATGTACCAAAAACAAATCACAATTTGGTATTACTATATATTTAATCTATAATTCCTTCTATAATAGACTAATTATATCTAATTATCTTATATAATTTTAGGGAATATTATGAACAATTCAATCACCTTTTGAGTTTATTTTAGTGAATGTTATCTTTCTAGGATGAGATATTTCTCTATAGAGGATTTATTCTGTGAAATAATAAAATTCACCACTAACTATATAAATTATATAATGTTGTTAATATATGTAGATTGGAGAATATTTTATTACACTTATACACTTATGCAGTCTCATATTCCTCATCAAACCCACATTAAATAATAAATATTTTATTATTATTATTATTATTTTATAGATGTGAAAAATAGTCATAGTTAAATGAAATATTATTTATTAAATGACTGATTTTATATTTATTTAAATGATTTTAAATAAATCATTCCCACCATTCTTCTAACACAGTCCATAAATCCTCATTATAATTTACTAAACCTTGAATATTAACTATTTAATTAAATAAATATCACTCTATTATGCATTCCACAAAAAATAAATTTTAGATTCATGCCATTAGAAAAAATAATTAATTAAATATTAAACTGACATATATATTCTCCCAAATAATCATTGATTATTTCATTTAAATAAATATATCCTTGATAAATATTACTACTCAAAATATGAGAATAATATTTAATGAAATTTTAATTTAAAATATAATTTATATGAGGTTATGGATACACGTAGTTGATGTATATATTCCCTCAGGCCAATGTATATATGTGTGTGTGTGTGTCTGTCTATCTATATGTCTGTCTTGATGTTTAGATGTGTTTGTGTGAATAATATATAATATATATTATATATTAAATAATATCATTGTTCTTAGAGTATGAGTAAAATTAAAATTATTTTTTATATATATTAGGGGGTATATAACTTTATGTGATATATATGCATCGTAAGACTTGTTAAAAAGGCATGATTCAATATAATTATTTGATGGATGAATGGTCAAAATGATGTTTTAATAGGATTCATAAAATATCCTATAGTATTATATAATCCATTCATACGTTTAATGAATCTCTGAAATCAATACACCTAGTATTTTCATTTTTCTTACAGCATCCGGAATAATAAAACATAACATAAAAAACCTCCCACACAATTAGATATTATTTTAAAAAGATAATAATTGACATTAATTACATATGATGTAGCCAATAATATTATTTTTACATTTTGGAAATGAAAGAATAATAGATTGATGTGGTAACTGACATAGGGAGCATCTATTTGGTCTGTTTAAAAGGAACCTAGCCCTAATGCATTTCAAGACGTTATTTTTGATTATCATAGATGAGAGTTTATCTTCTCCATATAAAAATTCCATTATTTGATATTCATATCTACTTACAATATGACCCTATTAAGAAAAAAGGATATCTTAAAAATGTTATGGATGGTTTACCGAAACACAAAAAATAGATGAAGGAAAGTTTGGAAGGAATTTTCCTAGATGATCATCATCAAACGCAGTAGTAACTACATCAATCGAGGAAGGAATTGAGTTCATGGTCTTAATTCATATTTTATTTTATTTTATATTTAGGATAACTTTTTTAAATAATTAAATGTATTTACGTAATTTATCTATTAATAAAAATCATATTAAAGTGCAAGAGATATAATAATATTTTTTAATTCCTGGAAAAGATTTAGAAAAGATTAAAAATAAAATTTAATTTATATCACTTTATAATAGTAATGTAATTGTTAACACAAAACAGATAATTTATTTTCTTTTAGTAATGTATTTTATAGTGTATTGTATATGAAAAGAAATTGTTAAATGATCCATGATAAACTACATAAATATAGTTAGTAAAATATGACCATTTATTGCTAGTCATTGGCTTAAAAAGTATGAATAAAAATTAATATTATATATGTATATATATATAAATATTTACAACACAAATTTACAGATTAATAAATATAATTCCAATTTAAAATATAATCATATATGATTACATAATATATTTTATTGAAAATTAGTTCACTTACACAATATATTCTTATTGAAGTCTATGGGAATTTTTTTTTTCAAGAATTCAATTATTTTAATAAATATATTTGAATAATTATAAAAATAATTATATTTCACATATCTAATAAACTATATTAAAATTTATATAATGGTTTTCACTAGATAAGGAATGGGAATAAATTAATTTTATGCTTCGAATTTACATTTTCTATAAATTTTTTATTTTTAATTGTGTGTGGATCATATCATTAATTTCTGTTGATATTAAAATTTTATTTTCAAAACTGGTAATAAATATATAAATTATCATTACAAAATTATGTTAGAGTTATTTTTTTATTTTTATAATAAAATTGAATTTTTAGTGAGTAAAAAATTGTATTTTTTCAAATACTATCAGTGCTTTTCATTAAATCATGTAATTTAAAATTACCACTATGTTTAATATTATGATTAAATTAAAATTACCCTTATTTTATTATTCATAATAAAAGTGATCACAAAACACTAATAATTATATTTCCTTTGTAATTGTATATTTTTATTATTCATAACACATTTTTTATAAATAAAGACTTTATGTTCCATTTTATAAATGTTTATTAAAATTGATTTATACCAATTATTAAGATAAATTCAATTAAAAATAGATTCCATATTCTGAATCAAGAGGCTCAAATTTGGTAAATAATTTCCTTTTTTGGACATTATGAATAGTAACCATGATAAATATTTGTCACATCGACTTGAGTAAAATGTGTAGAAAATATTATAAACTATGACATGGGCCCTAAAAATCAATATTACACTTTAATTTATTTAATTTAATTATTTTAATTATTCTATACTCATATTATCATATAAATTATCACAATTTAGTATTAATTTTCTATGATAATGATCATAATATTATTCATAGTAAAGGATAATTTCAAATGCCACTCTATATTACTTATTTTTTCACATTATTTGGATATAGATAAGAATTATATATAAATTAATTTTCATGATACAATTATTTTTGGATAAAATATTCTCATAATATCAAATTAATTTAAATTTTTATAGATAACATAATTATCATAACACTTACACAACACTAATGTAGAGCTTGTGCAAGAAATATAAAAATCAAGGTATATGATTTTAAAAATAATAAAATGAATATATTTTTGAGGAATTTTAGTATTCCAATAATTACATATGTAATTATAAACTAAATTTAATGTTAAATGTGTTTATATTATAATATCATTTTTAATTGATGTAGTTGAATTCAAATTAAATGACTAGTCACAATATGAATTTAATGAAATTTTATAATGAAAAATATTTTATTAAAGAATTTATAAAATAATTAAAGAGAAAAAATCCATCGGTAAAAATTATGAAGTATCACAAATGGACCATTTTTTAGCCACATTAAGCCTTATATGTTATTTCATAATCCTTAAAGAGTGAAAATGGGTTATCACCCTTGTGGTTAAAAATGGTTAACGAGGTTTAAAAATAAACTAAAATAATTAAAATAAATGATAAACACATTAATTTTTTATGGGATTATATTATTAATATATTTTAGTGAAATTTAATGTGAATTAGGGAAATTTTGTGCCACTAGAATTGATTATAATATTTATTATATTTTAATTTTCTTTATAATTACAAATATGCCACTCCCTTTACTTAAAAACGACCATCACATATCCTCTATTACTCACACAATTTTAGTAATTCATTTTTACCATATTTATACAAGATATGTGTATATATTCATTAATTACTTTTTAGAGATTATTTTCTTTCTCTAACACAATCCTAAGAAGTATTAACGTGTAATACAAATGAGGATTTACTATGAAGAAATCGAACTCTTAATAGAGATCATTAAATTTATTTATTCTTATAACTCCTTCAAAAATATCCTAAACATGATTATATATTAAAATAAATAAGTTAAAAATAATAAATATTATAATTATAATGGAAGAACCATAATTATTATCCTTTTATATCTTATGGTAAATGAATACATCGCTTGTATGTATGTGTGGACTACCACCAACACGAAGCGATGTGTTTCATTTTTCATCACCACCTCACATGGATTCTTATTATTATGGATTCAATAAAAATACATGATATTATTAAAAAAATTACAATTCTATATAGATAATATTTTTTTATTTTTTTACCGTTCAACCTGTTAAAAAATTGATAATTCTACTTATGTGTACATGTGGACTACTACTTCCTGGAAGCGATATGATTTTTTTTCATCCCCATATTTATTGGATGATTATAAATTTTATGTTTACTGTATAAATATAACAATTATTACATGGTTAATTTTTTTATATTATTTTACTATAAAAATCAATATATTTTATTCCCCACTAGTTTAGATGGATCTTAAATGTATTCCTTTCCTTTAACTCTCTTTTTAAATTAATAATATTAAGAAAATATTTTTAAATAAAATTGAAACATACTTTGATAATGGTTGATGAATTCTTCATTTCATGTCCACATTTAATAAAATTATTTTAATAATGTTCGTTAATATTATCAAATGATTTTGTAAGTGATTTTCATTAATATTTGACTATTTTTTAAATGTTTTAAATTGAATCTTCTTATGGGTTTTTGAACAAGTATGATATTTTATTTTTAAATAATGTTGGAAAAAAATATTATTCTTAATGTATACTACATGACCAAAAAAATTCATATAATTTAATATTATTGTACCTGAAGATTCAAATAAATTTTTTTTTGATAATTTTGCAAATAAAACTATTTCCCTTATATTCAATAAATTTCAAAAATTTTAAAAAGTAATTTGAAAATGAATAACATTATTGTCCTCAATAAATTTTCTAGTAAGCCTTTAAAAGTATCTTCATATATGTGATCACAACTTGTTGAATATTATTATTTATTGATGATATACTCTTAAGATACCATTGACCATATTTCTCAATATATATTATGACCAAGATTTCAAATTAATTATCATGGGATATTTAAACTTTTTGTCTACTAGTTTTTAAATATTACTATAAATATGGAATTTGAATTTCTTTTTTCGTAATTATTTCATATGATCAGTGTATTTGACATATTAAGTGATGAGAATGTAATTTAATATCCACTTGATGCATTGATATTCCTCAAAATAAAAATTATATTGGGAATATTTCATATTTCCTTTATATTTTTTATTATTTCTAGGCAAAAGGCCTTGAAATTACGTTTATGTTCTCTTAGAACATTTCATTGATAGTATGATTATTCCCTCATCAATTACCTATTGCATTATTTTGAAAATAGTTCTTGTTGACTATATTTTTTTACTTTTTAGTTTATTCATAGATATATTCTCTTTTGTGGCATTACTTATATGACTTTTTTTATTGTTTATGTATATCATTTTATACATTAAATGTTTTTTTCTATGATATCTTTTATTGTAAAATTTACCAAATTAAGAATCTAAATTGTTCATTAATTTTTTTACTCGTATATGAATAAAGGATATATTAATTATTTCAAGGTTATAGTCAAATATAACATAATTTTATAACTTGAAATCATATTTTGGATAAACCATTATTTTATATTTTAGATTCTTATTTTTTTTGTAAAATTAAATGGATATTGAGTGAATGTTTCTCCTTAATATTATTTGGGTTTTATATGTATAATTTTTCTCAATTATCAAAACATCTAATATAAAATTATCCTCAAAGTTTATGAAGGTGGATCCCTTGAAACTAATATTATATTTATGGGGTTAATATATTATCTAGAATTACAATTGGCATCAAAGGAATGCATCAGATTAATTTATAGGTAATTAGGATTTAAATGAGGATATTTAAATATTTATTGATCTAATTATTGGTTAATAAGTCCATAGTTGATCAGAAGGGTAAATGAATTAATTGTATTTCGATTTTTAGGTGATATGAGTAACTAATATACATTTATTGAGTTTTAATAGTAGGATGAGGTATATGTAGTCATTAATTTTTACTTATTTTGTAGTGACAATGTTATTTTAAGAATAATGACTTTATATGATGGGAAAAAATTTAAAGGTATTGATGACCATTAGGGTTAATATGATATTTGTAGTTAAATTGATTGTGGATAACTGGAAAAAAGTGTTGTTACAATTTAAGAACCTATGTTTTATCATATATATGACCATTGTATTTAAAATATATTTTGAAAATATGTGATTAATTTTATTTCTAATGAAGTTCACTATATTGTGAAAAATATATGATTCATTAAGATGTAAATATTTTTTCCTATGAATGTATTATATATATATAATAAAGGTTGAGTTACCTTTTCAAAGAATATAATACTTTATTGGGGATTTACAATGATAATTATTATTAATGGAAAATATTAGAATACATTGGAGATTATAAGATACAGAACATAATTTTTTTATGACACATTATGAGTGATTATATTTTCATCACAAACAATTGTTCACATGATCTCATAAGAATATGTGATAAAATATTTTTATTTTTAGGTAATCAACTTGTTTTGTAGTATTTTTATTAGTTTTAATGTTATTTATTTAAGTAATGTTTTAAATTGAACATCAGGTGTTGTTGTTCAGGCATTGGTGATTAATGTAGTATTATTTCAAATGAACTATAATTCATATTGAAAATTTTCTCATCTTTTGATACCCAATTTTCTTTTTATTAATGGATAGAAAAACAGAAATAATTTATCATTTCATATGGGTCTTATAATATTTTAAAACATAATTTTAGTGGTTTAGGAATAAAAAATTCATAATTTTTTTCTAATATAGAATGAATTAGAAGTTTTAAAAATTATTGATGAAAAATAAATGGGTGAAATTATAATTATATAATAGAAAGAAATAAGGTAAGTATATTTTCTAATTTTATCTATCATAATGGTAAAATAGTCCATCATCTATATGGAAAGGACCAGGATATAAAAATATTTTCTTTCTAACAAAATTTTTTTATGAATATATGGTCTTATTTATCAATTTCTGATTTACGGTATTTGGGTTTTTACCTACCCATGATCATTTTCTATAGTACTCTATATTATTCTTTGGATGTTATTTTTCTCCTCCATTATATATTTTCACTTCCTTCCAATGTTCTCCTCATTTACGAACACGATTTTGTGTTATTCAATGTTTATTTAATTTTTAATTTTCTAGAGGTAAATTTTTAGGATCTTTTTTTCTAATGTTGATTATCAGAAATTGTATTTAAAAATATTAAAAATGGTTTTCCATTCTCGATCATATGTTTTTTCTTACACTCCCTCTAAGTGAAATTTTAAAAAAAATTAATTTCGTTTATCAGATGTGAGATAAAGTTGTAGTGAAGCTATTTCAATTTGGGGATAGCTTATAACACCTCATTGTTTTGGAAATTTTTCCCATTATGTATTATATTTTATAGTGTGTGTTATACACATCAATGAGTTTAAAATAACTGTGATATACTAGAAAAATATCATTATTTAAATACAACCATTAGAAGATAATTATTGGGTTGTTGGGTGTTAATTGGAATAATTGTTTTATAATTTTTTTTAAAGTTTTATAAAAAAAATTATGATTTTAATGTAAGAACAAAATTTCAAATGAAATAAAATATTATTAAAGGATATATTTTTCAAAAACTAGATATATAAGCTCAATTTATTTTTGTTAATAGTTAATTAATGTAGTCACTATATATGGATGATTTCAATAAAATTTATATGTTATATATAAAATAAAACAAATTCAAATTCATATAATAGTGGTTACAAGACATGGAATGAGAATAAATTCACTTTGTACATCGAAAACTCATTTTATTCAAAAATTAATTTTAATGAAATTTATGATAAGATATTATAAATAATATATCCAATATTTAAAATATTAATTTTAAAAAATGAATTCATTCTCTAAAATAACCTTGTCTTAATTATATTTTAGTGATTTTTATAGGTTTTTTTAGAAGATGAAGATTTCATGAGAGATTTTTGATAAAATTTTTTTCAAATATAATTTTTATTTTTCATTAAATAATGATACAAAAAGTATCATTATTTTTATTATTTTTTATTAAATAAACACAATATTACTTTATTTATAAATAAACTAATAATTCATATAACAATAATTATTATATTTCATTTTGGATGAAGAATACTTAAATCACAAAAATATTTATATCTAAAACCCATTTTTCATTGAATATTATATATTTTATTAAAATATATTTCTTTCACTTATAGAGGTTTAATTTAAAAAAAATCTATATTTTGATCCACCTTTTCCAAATTTAATAAATTTTTACCTTTTAAATATGGACAATATGAGTAGTAATCGTGGAAAATCTTTTTCACACCAGTAAGGGTAAAATGGGTTAAATATGGTTAATAACATGGTTATATGGTCTCTACAAAAATATATCACTAATATTTATTCCACTATATGAGTTTAATTCAACCCACATCATATAATGATTATAATTATAAAAAAATTAATATTTTTCTCCGATAATGGAATTTATATTAATTGAAGTAAATGATAATTACAAAATGTCACTCTCTCCCAAATAACATGTTCTCCTAGCTTCTAAATACAAAACAAAAGCTATGTTTATTGATATAAATGATAATTTTTTTTAATTTTTAACAATATTTATGATAGTAATTTGTTATTATTTTTGAGAGATAGTATAATTACCTCGAACTCATATGCAACGTGAACACCACACTTGTGAAAGAAGGTGAAAATTCAAGGAAAATCATTTTAAAAATAATTAAATTTGTATATATTCCATGTATATAGTGTGATGTTTTATATTATTATTAATGGGAAATGATTTTATATTACAATTCTATAAGTATCTTGATGTTTTTAAGTCAAATTAAATGAATAATCCTAAAAATATATTTTTAGATATTTTATTACAAAAAAATTTAAAATTATTTAAAAATAAAAAAAATCAAAGAGGACAAATAAAAATGTATTAATTTATTATTTAAACTTACTTAGATCATATCATGTCATAAATTATAATATAAATCCTTTCTGTGCCACATGAAATTATTATGAGGTTTATTATATTTTAGTACCCTTAATATTTACAATATTTTTACTCCTCTATCCTCTAAAAGGGAACCAAATTTCCTCTCTTCCTCGCACATTTGAATTATTTATCTTGGCCACATTATACTATATTACATTTTTATATTTTATATCCTCTTCCTAGATATTATTATCCTCCACTGATACCATCTTAATAATACTTAATTTCTAATCATTAGGGGGATTTTCAAAGTATATATATAACTCTTAACACAATTTAATCATTTTATTTACTCATCGAGATACATCAATTTTCTCATAAACTCTATGATAAAATTACTTTAATATATTTCATATAATTTATTTTTATTATGATAATTTAATAAAACATATTTCTATATTTTCCATCCTATGGTAAATGAAAAGATTTCATCGGTTTTTATGAGTAATGTTATCTCCACGAAGAAAAGTGTTTTGTTTTTCATCAACAGATCACGTAGATGTTTATTATGGTTGAAATAATTAATATTTATTATATTAATTGAATATTTATTAATTTTTAGAGATAATATATTTATTATCTTTTTTACCCATCCACCCATTACAAATGATAAGGTCACTTGGGAAAATGCTTGAATTGCCCCATCTATGAAGTAATGTGATTCATTATTCATGTAATTATTTTATGAATGATAATAACATTATTTTTCATTTTATAAAATGATAATTATTAAATTATTAATATTCTATATATAATAGAACTGAAACCTTTTTTCCATGGTCAACGATCAGAATTTGTTTTTTGATTATGAATTGAACATCCTCAAAGCCTTCAGTGCGAACATAACTAAATTAATAAATATATAAGGCATGCTATTCAATGTAATTAAAGGGATAGTAATAATGAAAATAGACAATAAATGGTTCTTCATAATGTATAAAATTAATATAATATTGAAATATTGGATAAAAATTACATACAAGATGTGTTAGAGACAATGTAAGGGATTTCTCATCACAACTATCTTTCAATGAGACTTAATCCATTTTCACCATATGATTTATTTTTTGTGGTGTATAAAATTCAATATGGATATATTTTATAATTAATTTACTAAAATTATATTTATTTATAATTATATTTTAATTTATCATTTTAAATATCTATTTGTTTCAAAAGATATAGTGGTTGTAAGTGATTATTTTATAATTTTATTTTAATTTGAAAATAATTTTCCAAAAATTTAAATGATGTAAAGTAGAAGATTTTTCTAATTTTAAATACATATACTTTCTTTTACAATATTTAAATATGGATTTTAAATAATTTCATATAATTTAGATTTCTTTGGTACTTAAGAAGATTGAGAACTTCTTTCAATGAAAATTACACAATATTTCTTTTATTGGTGATGAAATATTTCTTCTATGTCAATGTTTCATAAATTGTTTTCATGAATGTTATTTTATATTTCCAATTATTAGATATTTTTAATTAAAAAATATTTTACCATAAATAATTTTTTTAAAAATATATTAGTATCATTTTATGCATGTGGTACTTTTTATCTCATACAAAAATGTGTAAACCAAATCATTATTTTAACATTTACGACATTAATGAAATTTTTCATTAAATCCCCATTAAAAAAATTCCATGGTTCTTTTAAAAGAATATTTCACTACTAATATTTACTAATTTTATTAATTTTAAAAATATTATTTCAAACTGAAAATGGTATATTTTTTTCTTAATAAATTTCCAAGTAATCTTGTAAATGTATTGTCAACTATTCAAAAACCATTGATGAATATTATTATTTACTAAATATTTTCTCTTAAAAAAATCCACTTTATTTTTCTGGTTATATTATATTCATGTTTATCTATATGTTGAATCCATGTAATATTAACATTTTTAATTATAATTTTTTATTAAGAATAATTATGTTTATTATAGATTGGTTTTTTTTAATTTCATTCATATAATATTTACACTTTTTATAGTATGTGATGGGAAATGAATATTATATCCACTTGATACATCAATATGTCTCATGAGGAAAATAATCTTGGGAATTTATTGTGTGCCTTCCTAATTATTTATGATGTATTTTCATGATTCCATGACCATATTTTGTTGATATCAAGAAATAAGGACGTGATGATATGATTATAAGGTCTAGATTTACAGATTATATAATTAAAAGAATAGTTATTGTTATCTATGTGATAATTTTTGATGTCATGTAATTCATTGATATATTACCCTTTGTGGTTTTATTTATATGAAATATTTGATTACTATCAATATTTTCCATATTATTCATGATTTATTTACCCCATTAAATTTATTTTGTACTTTTTTCATTACTCATAAACTAAGATAATATTTTCTTTTATTTTTTCCTTTCCCAAGGTAAATATTTAAGGTTATATTAATGATTTCAATGATGTAATTGATGATTAATAAACATATCACTAGAATTTTTGTTTTAAATGCAACATGAGTTAAAATTTATGATTTATGTTTTTGTGGAATAAAATGTACATTGAGTGGAAGTTTCCTCTTTTTATTGTAGGATTGTTATATGTATGAGTTTTCCCAAATTCCCTAAAATGCTAAACCGAATATATCATCTGTAATATCCTGATCATATCTAGAGATTTTTCAAGATCATTGTTATGTACTATTTATTCATTGTTTTGAGTACATTATTGGGTTATTTATTTGGGAGTTTTTGGTGAAATTTGAGAAACATGTATGTAATGGGAAAATTCCATGATTGGTGCATGTTTTTCTCAAACCGTGCACCCTGGACAAACAAACCATGAAACCCCATATAGATGGAAATTTCATAGGTGTCACACCCTTTTCATAATAGTGAATGCTTTATCTAGATCATGAAATGTGTAATATTGAGTGATCAATACTGATTTAGGGTTTCCAATCTAGATATTATTCTACATCAATTTTCCACTCAAATTTGGGATTTACATTGGCAACTATTCTTGTAAAATCTTGATATAGGTGGTATATAATTCAAATATAATAGTCTTAAAATCAATTTCTTGTATGTAATTTTATAATTCATAATAGATTATTTTAAATTGAGTTTTTTATTTAATTAATTAACATGGTCGATTAATTGATTAAGGGAGTGTGAAATTGGGAAAATTGATTTTAGTATTTGGAATAATTAATCATCGAAATAATGATGGAGTTATTGTGATTTTGGGACTATATTAATTAATTTTAGAATTAAATAATTTGAATGGTTGGGATTATGAATTAATTATTTGAAATAAATTATTTTTGAATTAATTATTTAGATATTATGATTGTTTGTATTGAATATTTAACTATTGAATGAAATATTATTATATTAAAGTTGTAAAAAAGGAATAGTTGTTTGTAAAAATAAATATAAGGATTTTTTGTTAATAAAATTAACTAATGTGATTATTTAATTGTTGAATTAAATAATTTATATATGTGACTATGAGTTTGTTGAATTTTGTTTATTATTTGATGAATAAATAAAAGTGATATTGTGACACATGTGAAATTATAAAATTGTTATTTATGTGCCATATGAGAGGGAGATTGGGACTAAGGCTCAAAATAACCATATGAGATAATGATTAGGGTATATGGAATGAGGATCCAAATACCCATTATATATTGAGTTTTGGGATGGGGATAGAGGCTCAAAATACCCATGTGGTGTTAGGCAGGACATTTTATGCCCTTCAGTTCTAATTGTACAATGGTTCAAATTTTCCATGACGTGAAAGTAAATGATGAGTGGTAATTATGGAATTTAGATATATGATATTCTCTGGGGATGGTTTAGACTCCAACAATAGCCAAAACAATTACCATGGTTTGGGTTTCACAGGGAACATGAGGATTTATATGGTTAAATGGAGACAAATTGAATTAATATAAAATATTTAAATTTTTTCTTATATATTATTCTTTATTTATAATCGTTAACTACTATTGACTAAGTATTGTTTTAGAATCAATTTTTGGTATCCTTATTAGTTTTACTAAAATAGTACCGAGTCTCCATGATCTATACCCGAATAGACTTCATGTTATTAGGATATGATTATTGAAATGACCCTATATTAGATAAGAGATTTGGGATTGAGCCTGGATAAGGGAAACATATGTGGTTTGGGATCCTCTTGGGAGTTTATTGTTTATTTACATTTGGTTATGAATTTTTCCAATTGGCATGTACTTTAGCAAGGCATGTCAACTATTCAGTTTTGATGTTGTATTTCCAGTTTTGCTGATCATGTGATTCTTGTATTTTATGGCTTCTGTTATATCTCTTCGTTATTACTATTTATTTCCACAACAGAGATACTTAGATAAATATTGTATAATATCCCCACTACAAAAATTAGACCCTCAATGCCCATCGGATACCTCTGGAATATAGGTAGGCATTCTCGAAATGATCTGACCGATCGGCACAAGGTACCATTTTGTGGCACCTAGGCTGGAACTTTACAAATTCCAATAAATTATTTTTATTTTTTTTTATTTTTTCATAATATTTTAGAAAGGTGGAATGAATAATAGAATGAGTCAGGCCATGATTAATAGATTTTTCATGGGAGTACATACCCCATTTATGAGGGTTAAATCCAAGTACCTAGGGTGGGATTGTTGTTTTTGATATATGTTATTATAGCTGATGTTATTTCACCTTGGGTGAAGAAGATGTTTTGTGAAGTGATAATTTCTTTTTATATTTCCTGTTATTTGACTCGTGGAATTTTATGAAATGAGTGTTGAGTTCATACTTCGTTCTAGGAACTCGGGATTTATTGTTACATGCATCATTTTTAGCACGCATGGGAAATCATGTTTCGAGTATGTTGTTTAACTGGAAATATTTTTCCTTTACAATGAAATTGACCAAAAAATGGGGAAAATATGAAATTGAAAATTTTCAAAATGATACAAAAAGGTAAATAAGTTTGTGTATAATGTAAAAACTGAATAATTATATTTATTTTACACTTTTTAACCAAAACCTAGAATTAAGTTTGTTAAGAGAAGTGATATCACCTCGGTTATCCCCGTGTGGGGGTGAAATGGTGAAATTACATGTTAAAGATTACAGTAATTTTCCTATAAATGTGTTATGATTGTTTTTTTATAAGGTGTATGTGTCACATTGAAGTGATATGCATACAAAACTATTACTTTTAAGAGGAAGACATGGGGATATAGATGGAAATGATCTAAAAGTAGTTGAGCCTAAGGCACAAATTGTGTTAAGCGAGGAAGCTGGAGAGATGTTCTAGGATAAAAATTTATGATTCATGCAGTTGAGGGAAATAGACCCAGGGTAGGTTGTTAAAATCATATCTGACTTGAAGATGGAGTTTTTGTTAAAACACCCTTTGTCATTTACTAGAGACGGTGAAATTCATGTAGAAGTGTTTTGGATTGAGTCCATACAGAATATACATGACCTTTGAGGTACTCCTACTCTGGAGAGTGTCAATTTTCATGCTTAAATTTTTCCAGTATCAGTGAAGTGTTGGTGGGATGTTCAGTCCTGGATAGGGCAGGCAGATGGAATGGCATGTATGGAATTTTTGGATAAGTTCCTAGAACACTATTATCTAGAGATGATGAGATATGAGAGAGAAGCTAAGTTATTGTAGTTGAATCAGGAGAACATGTATTTGATGGAATATTATTTTCACATTATATACATTCATTGATTTTTTCAGTACTAGTAGGGGAGGAGAAAAATATGAGATTGTGATTTCTGGATGCACTTAAATGAGATATTAAGTCCCATGATAACAACTTTCGGTTAAATATGTTTCTTGTGGTGGTGGATTATGACCCAATAGGTGATGGGATCCTCAAGCAGGATTCTAGTTCAATATTGATGGTTTTTATGGGATGATCAGAATGTATGTCTTTTAAGTGAAGGGAAAATTGTGTCGATAATTTTATATAGGGGGTTAACAGAAATAGTAGATTTGGGGAATGATAATTTACACAGGAACTTAATGGAGTTAATTTATACTAGTTTAGTAGGTCATGCCACTTTAGTAAGAATATTCCCCTACAACCAATGGATTGTGTTGCCACTGATAGGATGGGAAATATACATATGTTCAGTAGGTAGCCATGACATATGGTTAGTGATAGAGGAACTAGACAAAATGAATGTGTGGGGAGGGCTCATCTACATTGTATTAGTTTGGTAGTTTGAGTTCTACTAGATGTGGAGGTTTGTGTAGTGTACAAGGAGATTTAGGTCAGAAGTTCCCATATCATTAGACTAGTGGAAATATGGGTACTCTAACTACATCATAGTGAAGATAGGCATTACTATTACATTCCATTTAGCCAACGCATGTGGATAGAGAGGTTGGACCATCAACACTGAGTTGTAGTACTCTTATATATTCTACATTAGTTAGTTACTTATTTTATATTAGTGCCTCTCATTTCTATATTTATATATTGTTGGTTCATGATGGTATAATTCATTGGTGGGTTGTTACAAATAAATATGTCACTGTGAGTACCATCGAGAGACACCTTTTTTAAGGGTGTTCTCTTGATGTTGGGTTGTATCATTTTCTATGGGATCTCTATATTGTTAAAATTATCGGCTTCAAACTAATTTTGGGTATGAACTAGTTAGTGTAATACATATAACACATAGATTACTACCATTGGTTAGTAAATTTAACATATCATGAGGGTGAAGATTTCTACACTTTGGAGATTGGGATATGAAGGAGATTCATGCTGGGCCAGTTAACCAGAAACTGGGAGAAATTTATTCTTTTTTTGTATGTGATTATAGAAGGTTTTGGTGTAAAATAAGTTATCATTCCACATGTATAAGACATGTTTTTATGATATTTTCCTTGAATACATCAAAAGGCTTCCAATTGTGAGATATGTATACTTTCAAATTGATCTCATGTAGATAGTTAAGATTGTTTCTATTACAGAATATATATAATGGAACTGGTATAGCTTCAATATTTCAAGAGTCATCTAGAGGAGTTATATGATAATGGGGTTATCCATACAAGTATGTCATTTTTTGGGTTCTCCAATCTTTCTTGTAAACAGGGATGATGAGATTCTACATTTGTGAGTTGATTAATAGAATTTTAACTGAAAGACTGTGAAGAACTGGTATCCTCTTCCCTGCATCGATGATCTATTTGTCTAGTTTAGTGGAGGTGGATCATTTTCATAGATTGATAAGATATCGGGGTGTCATTAATTGAGATTTCATCCTTCAGATATACTCCTAACTACTTTTAGAGGAATATATGCCCATTATGAGTTCGTTGAAATTTCGTTTGGGTTGGAAAATGAAATAGTATTGATTATGGCCTTCATGATCAGAATCTTTAATCCATACTAGTATCAGTATGTGGTTGTGTTTACCGATTACATCTTGATGTACTCTAATACTCGTGAATATTATTACAAACATCATGGAATCATTTTTATTACATTGAGTTATAATCTACTATAAGAAAATATAACTAAGTGTTATTTTTGGATTGATCAGGTACATTATTATGGTAACATTATCTCAGAGGAAGGTGTGTCAATAGACATAGATAATGTATAGGCAGTTGTTTCTTGGAAAGAGGTAGAGAAATTTTTCAGTATCTTTATCTTTCTAGGTTTAGTAGAATATTATCAAATATTTATCCAATTCATTTACCTATTTGAATCACCAATTTTTTGGTTCAAAAATAATGTCACAATGTTTGAATGGTTAGCATAATGAAATAATGATTTCGAAGAGTTGAAGAAATATTTTACATCAACAAAAATATTGATCCTATATTATCCACTTGAAGAGTATATGGTGTTTCAGGTTACTTTTTGGTTCAATAATAGAGTATTGTTGGTCCAGGGTGACTGATATATAATGTATGGGTCTTGGCAGTTAGGACAAATAAAAATATTTCTCTAAAATCATCCTGGATTTGGTAGAAGTTGTTTATGATTTGAAGTGTTTGTGAAATTATCTATTTAGAGAAAATTTATTTTGGTATATAGATCAAAAGATCATACTGTATATCTCTTTATAGTGAGATTTTAATCATCATCCAAGGAGGTGGTCTGAGTACATATAGTCCTTTGATTATGAGCTAGCATATAATCCAAATATTGGAAAATGTGTCTCTAACACTTTGATCTGGAAAATCATAATCAGCAAGTTTAGGAGTCTAGTGTTGAGTATAATATGACGAATTTTCTAGTGGAGAAAAATATTGTTGTTTAGGAAAATAAGGAGTGGATATGTCTCGTATTATTTTTAGTAACTTTTTTACTTTTTAGAGATGTTTGCGAAAAGCTATATGAGGATCTAGATTTCTTGAACTTGAGTTAAATCCAAGAAGTTTGGGAGTCACCATCAAATTGGTGCATATATAATAATGAGGTCGTCTGTTTCAAGAATCGGGTTGTTGTTCCAATAGGTATGTAAGAAGATCTCAAGCATGAGTTTGATGCCTCTCTATGGGTGGTATTTTCTGTTATAACAAAAATTAATTGTAACCTATGTTTAATTTTTTAGTGGTTGGTAATAAAAATGAGATAGTAGGGTTTTCTACAATTTTTGTATATTATATAATGTTAGTGGGGTGAAGTTATAGTGGATTTTGGTGTGGGTCTCCCAAGGAAAAATCAAAAGAATTATTCTATTTGGATGATCGTGGACTAAATAACGAAGGTAACACATTTCTTACCTATATGAGATACTTTCTCACTAGTGAATCTAAAATATTCATACATTTTGGAAGTAGTCCTTCTACTTGGGTTTCTAATGAATATTGTTTTATACCAAGATTCATATTATAATTTTAACTTATGGTAGGGA
The DNA here is from genome assembly GCA_963277665.1 of Viscum album. Taxonomy (NCBI): domain Eukaryota; kingdom Viridiplantae; phylum Streptophyta; class Magnoliopsida; order Santalales; family Viscaceae; genus Viscum; species Viscum album. Next base: position 2,093,930,076 of record OY728126.1, on the reverse strand, counting down.
TTAAATTTGGTTCTTGGTATACAGGTTTTTCTATGTAAAAAGTTCCACATATATATAGATGGGTAGTGAAAGAATTATATTCATGTGCTTGATGACATGATATGAGCATGTTTCCTGGAATATAGTTGGTATATGGAGAAAAATGTAGATGTTTAGGAGTTTTCATACAATAATAGTTATCAGAAAATTATATAGAAGGCACTGTGTGATCCCTTTATATTAGGAAATGTAGATCCCCTCTATATTGTATAGAGGTAGGTGAGTCTAATTTATTGGGACTGAGTCTCATGCAGTAGACAATGGAGAAGTTTCATCAAATTCGTAACCACATGACTACAGATCATAGTGGATAAATGTTTTGTTCTGATATACATCAATGCCTCCTAGAGTATATATAGGGTGACTGGGAATACCTCTATTTATCCCCATGTTTTGTTAACTATAGGATATAGTGATAGGAGAGGATGGAACCACTATTTTTTGGACCATTTCTGGTGGTGGAGAGAATCTGGTTATAGGAATACCAATTTTATATTACATAGAGATGCAGTGCCAAGATTGATTTTTTCATATATTAAAAATATGATGGTATCACCCCAACTATTCTCATGTGATTGATGTGGATGAGGTTGTGGTTGAAACAAATGCATTCTTTACAGAGAATCTGATATATGTGTTGGATCGTAGTGAGAAATTATTTCACAGAAAGACCATGTTAACCATTCATCTATTATTGAAACATGGTCTTCATTAGGAGGATTCATTGGAAAGAGAGAGAATCAGATATACAGGCATGGTTGAATGACCATTTTGAGTTATTATCATAGATATACATAAGAGTATATCTCTAGGGTGAAATATTATATATTGGTGGAATTGTAATATCCTTTCCTTTTATAGAGATTCCTTGGGATCTTTGTAAGTACTGTTTTTTTCTTGTTTTGAGTACTTTTTATTTGGGTGAATTATTTGGGATTTTTGGGTGAAATTTGAGAAACTTTGAAGGATGAGGGAAAGCACACTATTGGATTATGGTTTTCGCACACCATCCGCCCTATACAGGAAAACTTTGAAAACCATGGAATAGTGGGATTCAATTGTTGGTGAAATATCATTAAACCATGAACCGATTTAAGAGTAACTAACCGCCCCATTCCCCTAGAAGAGGTTCATGTTTAAGTTGTATAGTTTGATAAAATGAGTAAACCTACCCATAAAAATATGTACAATGTTTTAATCAATTCAAAAATTATATTTTTTATTACTAGAACGCCCATATTAATCCCACATTGACCCCCACTCAAACCCTAAAATTATTTGACGACTTTTGAGTCTCTCAAACATATTTTAACGCATTCTAAACTCTGTTATTGGTGAATATATGGGAGAATAAATGAACTGAACCCCAACAGGTAAAAGGATCTAATACATTGGTATTAACTTATTATATCTTTTATCCCCCACATCTTTTAGAGATAATATATCCTCTATAATGTTGGATCAAGATATAGTATTTTTTACTCTAGATATAAAATTGTGAATTCATTTTTTTCGAGCTTGAATTAGTGTTTTTGAACTAGATATCATGGTACATCGTTGTTCTACTCAAATTGGTGATTTCTATTGCCAAACGTTATTTTTCAGTTTTTAGGTATGTGGTTTATTATTCAAATCCCAAAGTCATTATTTCAATTACAATTATGTAATTTTATTATTAATATTAGAGTATTCTAAATTTATTTCATTATTGAATTAATTAAATTGGAAAATTAATTACTTGAGATAATTTTGAAATATTGAATATTGAAGTTATGATTTGGTATATTGAGGGTTATTAATTAAAATACTTGATCATAGAATAAATTATTTTCCATGTTCATGGTTAAGATATTTATATATGTGATTAATTAGATATTGAGATAATTAATGGATTAATGTGATTATATAATTATTAAAATTTATTCATTAATTAAATAATTAAATAATTTTATATTGTGACTCATGTGAAAATCTAAAACTGTGATATATGTGTAAAATGTTCATGAGATATAGAATAAGTCTCCAAATACCCATATGTGTTAATTTTTTTTGGAAAGGGAATGAGGAACCAAATACCAATATGTATTAAATTTGTGCGGGATAGAGACTAAGGCTCCAAATACCAATAAGAGATAGTTAGTATGTGATAGGGAATGAGAATACAAATACTAATGTGATGTTGATGTGTGGGAGATGGACAAATGCTACAAATACTAGCGATGTCTTAGACATGAATTTATACAGCCATGAGTAGGCATTAGAATTTGGTTCCAATTAGAAGGGAAGAGAAATGAGATTATGAAATGTAACAATAGAATTTAGATATATTATATTCGTTGGGGATAGATCAGACTCTTGTATGGGCCAAAGAAGGTAATGAGGTTCTGGTGTTCTAGGGAACAAGGGTGTTTATGTGGTTAAATATAGAGTAATTGAATATATATAAATTATTTACATTATTTCTTGTATATTATTGATCATAAATTTTCATACAATATAGTATAATGATTATTTTTTAGACCATATTGAAGGTAGCCTAACGAGTTTTACACACACCCTACTTTGTATGATTGATAGGTACCTAAATAGGTTTCATGTTTTCTAGACATGACATTGGAAAAATCCTGGTTTTAGAAGGATGATTTGGTATGGAGAATGGATGAGGGAACCGGGCATACTTTGGGACCCTCTTGGGAGTTGATACTATAATTACTTTTGGGATTGAATTTTGAAATATGTCTTGTACTTTAACATGGAATGTCTACTATTCAGTTCGGAAAATGTATTTCCAGTTTTGGTCAACCTGTCATTCTAGTATTTTTAAAGTTATTTTATATCTATTTTCTAATTTTAAATATGTATTATGTTGAGATACATTGACAAACAGGGTTGACTCTCTCATTATCTATATCTGACCATCCCTCATTGTTGTTATCCTCCCGCATATGGGGAGGTTTTCATAAGGGCATGTTACTGACCGGCCCAGGGCAACGACGTGTGGATCCTGGTTTAGGACGTCACATCCTCAAAACATAAGAACGTGAAATCTTCGTTATAAATCAGATTATTATTGGTTTTTCATATTATAATAAATAATTAACGACTGGAAAGTATGTTATGTGGAATAAATATCACAATAAATATTATTGTATATTATATGTTGTGATGTGTTTAAAACCCTTAGTTTTTCTATTGCTTATAGTGTATCACTTTTCATTACTATAAAATGAAATTATTTTTCTATGAATAATAAAACATGTCATCATATAATAAATTTGATATTATTTGTATTGTTAATATTGATTTCTATGTTTTAAGAGTAATAATATACAATTACTGAACTATATATCATAAAATATGACCTATAGTCCATATCTATCATAGCTAATGATATCATTAGGTCATAAAATATAATATAGAAAAGAAAATATAAACTTTTTGGGTTTCAATTCAAAAATAAATTAAATAATTTTGAAAATATATTTAAAATGTGAAAGAGGATATTTTGAAATTTTTAAAAATTTAAATGTTTTTATTATATTAAATAATTAAAAAATATATATCATTAATTTTATAAATGTTTTTAAACATTTATAAATATGAAATGTATATATTGAGTTAATATTATAATTTATTTTTTTAATTTTATATAATTAATAATGGATTGTAAAATTATTATTATTATTTAATTCAAATCATTTTATTTATATGGTGTTTAAAAATTAATAATATTGATTTAATTATATAGATTTTATCTCTAAATATCAATTTTTTATAATTAATTTAACTAAATCAAATCTATAGGAAGGTAATTTAGAAAATTAGTTAAACCTCATCAAAAATGTTTTTGAAAATGATTTATTGAACTTTTTAGAAAATGATATATTGATGATATATATAGATTATGTAGAAATATAAAATATTTATAAAATTTGTTATAAAATGTTTACAATTCAATAAATAATATATATATATATATCTATAAATTTCATTTAATAATTACTATAAAAAGTTCAAATTATGAGGTAAATATAAGGAGTCAATATTAAAAAATATGAAATTTCTAAAATAAATTGCTAAAATTACAATGTGATTGGGATTGTGATTTTCATTCCCAATTGTTCCTAAATAATTGTCTGGTAATAAAAATTTTTAATCAATATGAAAGATATTATATTGGGTATTATTCATTATCATTAATATGTTTATATATTGTGACTGAATTTTCTCATTAGTTTATATTTCTAAACCACTTCTTATAAGTTAAAAATCCATTCATTACATTCTAGGATCGTCAGCATAATTATTATCTTTTCATCTAAAATCCCCCATTTTTTAATTAATGTGATAAAATATAATTTACTTGTTAAATAATGTTTGTAAAAATTTGTTACTAGTGTTATCATGAATTGAATTCTCACTTGAGTAAATTCTCCTTCATTGTGGAAATTTGGGGTTGAAAACCCCAACATCATAAGGCTTATGCCTTATTCTTGAATTGCGAGGGGGCATATAACAATTTATCTAGTTTTACTTATATTGATATTTTCAATCTCATAAGATTCTATCCCTTTACATGATAATTCCACCTTCCATATTCATGTGATGCATTTGATGAATTTTAGATATATAAGAATTCAATTATTGGGTGTGTAACAAAATATATGGGTTGTGTAATGAGTTGAACATTAATATGGATTGAACATATTTATATAAATGTAATAATATTAAAAAAACATTTGGAGAATACATATACATAAATGGAATAACATGAGATAAGATGTTGAGATTAAATCCCCTTTTAAAACAATGTATAATATTCCTCACAATACAGAACTTATCATTTCCTAGATTGTTAAATTACTAGGATCTTCCATTGTATAATTCTTATGAATTATTTTTTGTCTAGATATAAATTATGACTGATGTTGAATCATCATCAAATAAAATTTATTATAATAGAATTCTATATGATTACTGTGTGTTGTTCTGCTCTTTTTGTTTTTTTTGTAACACGTAGCTAGGAAACCCTAAGAGTCAGGTTTCCAACGAAATAGTGTTGAGTTTATTCATATAATGGATTGGGTGAAGAGTTATCCACTCAAATATCCAATAATGTTAAATGATATGATTGGGATGATGAAATTCAATTATAGATGCGTAGAGAGTGTAAAACCATAGTAGAATAATTTCATAATGATATGTATATATTTTCCTAATAATAGATATTACTAATTTATAAGCAGTCAATATTTTAGTTGTTTCATGTTTAATAAAATACTTTAATAAATAAGTACACAACATGATACAAATCTGTTAAAATGTATTGTTGTAAATAATATGATCGTCATCAACTAGAATAACCATGAGAACATAATTGGATAATAAAAAAATTAATGGATGTAACATTCTTGATTGGTACAATTACCAGATAATATTTCTCAAGTAAGAAGAAAAATTATATATGCTGTAACAACCACATCTAAATCATATAATAGGGAAATCTCGTCCATGTATGGAGTCAGAGCATATGATATTGTTTTAAAGGATTCATAATATGTCTCCACACTCATGCTTGTTATTATGGAGATGATGTTACAAACGAAACATGAGGCTATTGATGCCTACAATATGATATGTAACCTAAAAGTTTGTATGAAGACTAAGAAAGGAATTAAATGAATGAAGAATCAAAGGCATTTTTATGTTATAATTAAAGCGGTATCTTCATCTCAAATAATATTCACAATATTATTGGATATATCTATGATTTATCGATACTTGGGTGTCCTCTAAAACATTAATTTTCTACAAATTTCATTATATAATAAATTTTATAAATTTTCATAATAGATTGATTTCAATTATTACATGATTGAATTTTGTAAAACATTACCTTATCTCCAAAATATATTAATGATAACAGATCAGAAAATGGGTGTTATAGAAAAAAATTTCCTAATAAATATATATAAATAAGAGATTAAAAGTGTTTAAAATATATAAAATAATTGTGGTTAAGGAATGTCAATATTTCTAGCTAATCCAATTGAGGGAAGAAATCATCTATGAATAAATATTGAATATTGAATACGAACTTTTCCATATTTTATTAATGGTCAAAACAATGAATGTGAGGAGTCTAATCCAGGTATAGATTTTATTGTATTTAATTATTAAATATTATAGGATAAATAACACCAAATTTATGTTAATATAATGTTGTAAATATACATGAGTTTACAAGTAATAATACAATTGTTTGTTGAAGGTGGATTTTTTCTTTTCAAGTAATGGGGTAACGTGTTACAACATTAAAAACATGGATACAGGGAACACATCGATCTTGGATGAATATTTAAAAAAGTGGTTTATTTTATATGACTTGCCTTTCGATCAAACAAAGAACCTAAAAATAGTAATTTTGTAAATAAATTATTAGGTTTTTAAAAGCACATAGTTTATGATTCATATTAATCAAATAACATAAATAGAAAAAAGAGCAGGACAAAAGGATATTTTTTAATGGTAAAATGATTATATATGAATCTGGGAAGACAATTCCTTTACCAACTATGGAAAATTGTAAAAATTATTCAATTTATAATTTTTCAAAACATATATAATGACATACATGTAAAAAAAATAATAGTTTATTTGATAAATATTATTAATAAATTAAAATATATTTTTTCTCATAACACAATGAGGATTATTCGTATTAGAATTATATTATGAATTGAATTTATTATCTAATAGGTTATTGAAATTTTGATTAAACATGGATAAATTCAAAAATAAAATATAGATTAATATAACAATCTAATGTGAAGGTGATTTTCACTTATATCCTAAGGATGATAAATGATGTTTCTAAAAAAAGAAATGTAATATGTTACAATTTGATATCATCTAAAAGTTAGTACGAATTTATTATAAAAAGTAAAATGATTAAAAAATAATGTGAATTTCACATAATAACATTAAATTTTAGAGGGTATGATGGTAAATAAGAAATAATAGGGTTACATATTGTTGAATTAACATAGTGAATTTTATATTATTCTAAAGGATTTTTGGATGCGATGATAAATAATAAGATAAACAGTTTCACGATTTTAATTTAAATAAAATAGGTTTCTAAGGATGATAATGTAAAACATAGAGAGTGTTTTATGTAAGCAACATAAGTTGAATGTTTATCATTTGATATTCTAATGTGAATATGATTGAAAATGTTTAAAATTTTTATCTTTAGGAATATTAATCCTAAATCACATTATTATTCATACTTTATTTATTCATAACAGATACACTATAAAAGAGTTTAGTGGGAGGGATTTAATAAGGGGTCTCTAGGTGATGTGGAATGACCAACATAATGATTTAATAAGTTAAAATTCTCAAACTAATTTTAAAATAACTTAAGGATAATCTAAAAAAGAATTACATATGATATGATAAACCGATATTTATATTAGGTAATGCTTATTATTTTCTTAAAATTGTTTAAAAAATATAAAATGTATCATATTTAAGATAATATGTTTCTTTTCATAAATACATGATGGATATATAAATTCATATATAAATATAAATTCCATGAAATTTAATGATAATTTAGCTCTCAATGTATGATATTGAATTTATCTCTAACTAAATTTCGTCAATTATTATTTTTTATAATAAAATTTAAAATGTATACTAAGTAGGATTCTCATATAGTGATAAAATATATACTCTGTGGAACAAAAAATTGGACTTTTCTTTGAGAGATCTAGAGGAACCATAGTGTATACCACATGGAGGGTCCTACACTATGCATTTTGTATATTAAGGATGCATTATTCATATTAGATTCCCCACTATCTATAATTTGTGGGATACCTAAAATGATTAAACAAATACTTTGATACTTTACTTGTGCAATCCATTACATCACAACTAATCCATAGGTAATTAGGTATATTGTTGAATATGTCATTGATTAAGGGTAAACTAAAATGGGGCAACTCTATAAAAATAATGACATATGTTCCCTCAATTCTATTATATAATGAAAATATATTTCCATACATAAAAATTAAATTAAATGTACTTATAACCTTTTATATGGGTAACATGATGCACAAATCAAATATATGATTAGAATAATATGTATTCAATGAAATGGTTAGGTTATATTGTAATAATCATGATTGTTTGAGGTAGTTATCTGGGAATTGAATAAACTATGTCCCATGGTCACTTGATGTCTTATACAAAGGTAACATTTTAAGACATACAAGTGAATAATATGTGTTTGATGGACTTAAGTATGGAGATACATCTATTCGATATAGATCTTGAAAATTCACTTTTATAACTTTAGTAGCATTGAATATTTAATATAGGATTTTTATTTCTTATATTATGGTTTTTAATGATTCGTTTTTATTTTCAACTGCATAATGTCTAATAGGATAAAACAATATTCTCGACCAAATGGGGATTGATCATTATTCATAAGGCTACATTGAATATCATTGTAATATTTTTCCAAAATGGTTTCAGATTAGAATTTTCACATGGTATTATGTATGATTAAATATAAGGTGAAGTTGGTGATAAAATTACAGAATACATTTTGGAAGACATAAAATGGAATTTTTTTGATTAAAAATTTATTAGTTTCAATTGAGTATAAATATGAAATGGAATATAAATTTTTTTAGGCTTTGGTTTATGTGGGATATTGAAGATGATATTTCCTAAATGTATTATGTATTTATATATGTGTGTGTGTGTGTATGTGTATTTATAATATATATCATATGTTATGATATCATCCATCATTTAGTGTGACTACCATTTAAATAATGAATTGCCTATATAATGGGTATATCATTTATGTTGACAAATTGGTATTATAGTGATCATTAAATGATCTAAATTTATCATATGATTTGATGGGTGATCAATAGTATATGAAATTTTCATGTCTTCAATGGGATTTTCATATACTGAAATATATGTCATCCATAAGGTTGAGTCTGGATTAAATCTATACTCATTCATTACCCTATGATCCTCCCAAATGATAAATGATTACATACAAAACCTCCAAAATGTCTTTCGAACATTGAAGATATAATATTTAAGGTAATTAGTGTCATGATATTTAATAAATAACAGTACACATAATTTTATGAAATGTGTGATTAGTGGCGTGACATGATACATGACTTAAGGTTCATCCTTATAGTATATATAAATGGAAAATTCCCTTATTCTTTTCAAGAATCCCATTAAGACAATACTATCGAAGATTTTATCTTCCCTATAACTCTAAATAATATTCTTCTCAAATTACATGGATACTAGAATAACTAATTAAATAATACTAGATACCCTAAAAATTGTTTGTATGATTCATAGAAAATCATGGATTCATCACAGTGGGAAGAGGCATATGATTTTTCATAGATGGTCATTATAAAACTCAACAAAAAATTAGTAAGTGAATAAGAAATGGTATTCATGGTTTTAATTATAGTTTAACTTGCTTTTAGATTCATACTTATTGAGTTTTTTAGGATTAAATTTTTATATGGGTTTCCTCAATAGTATTAAATGTTTATCTATGCATCGAAATACCACATTTGTATATAGACCTCCTATCGTATTTCTATGTGGAATTATGGTAACAATCAAAAATTGTATGATCAGTAACTAGAATCCTAATTCGAAATTCATAGATAATATGTCAATGTAACAATATATAAACCTCCTATAATTACTCATTGTATAATTTAATCCCCTTCTCAACATATCTCATCAATAAAGATATATTTTATGTTTCATCAACCTCTATAATTTATATAAATTTCTAGGATTTTTTGAAAATAACTTTTCATTAAAACTATCAAGGATTCAGAATTAACTAGAGGATTCTATTATAATAAAAGGGAAAAATATATATACTTTCCTTATCCTGGATGGTAAAAATACATGATTTAATTATTCATTAATGTCATATCACTCTTGACAAACCAACTATATCCTACATCCCAATGAGTGTATGTCATTAATATTTTCATAAATACATCCAACTACAAGAATATTGATATTAAATAATAATATTGATGAGTCTAAGGATAAATAAACTTTTCTTTGGATTGAAATATCTAATGACACAAATGTCATGTGGAATTCCAACGTGTGTTTTTTTTCTCATAACCACATATCATTGAGATTACTAATGGTGAACAGCATTGGAATAATTGTCAATGTATTATGACCTCCCTACCCTTGATGGAGTTTTTTCTCTATTGTCCAGTTATATTTTATAATAAATCAATAAATATATATTTATTAATATCATGATTGAATTCCAAGGTTCTTATCATAGTGGGGAACTATTATGAATTTTCAATATTATAGATACTCTATGAACATTATTTCATTAATACTATATGTAATAACCCTTCTAATTTTATATGATATTTTATAATATTCATTAAATCATTGAAAATGTATTCAAAAATAAATGGAAGTTGGTTATTTATATCCAACTCCAAAAAAACGTCTACTTTTACTAGATCATGAATATAAAAAAATCCATTCTACTATATCACACATGATATTTATGATTAAGCTGAGGTAAGGCTTTAGTCAATGAATCTGGAACATTCTATTCCATCGATACTCTAATTTTTGTGACCTCACCACTTTGAGAAAAAACCCCACCTAATGTGATACATCAGAAGTATATAAATATACCATTTATGAAACCTTAGATCCTTGTAGATGGAAACTACTTATGTATTATCATAATACAATGTGATGGAATCCATATTATTACGAGTCTCATTAAACATCTATATTCGATTTCATATTTATAATGCTTCTTTTTATACATTATAAGATACAATATAATAAAAATATACAATAATATTAGTGACCACTTTCTAGTTTATGATATTCTATATTTGAGGTAGTCTATTGGGGGTGATCAGATATCAAAAATATTATTTTAAAATATCTTAATCATTCTTGAAAAAATATATGTATATATAAATTTATACCTATGTCCACATATCCTATATAATGTAGGAACATGTACTAATTATGCCTTAAATGCATTAGGTTAATGTTAACATCCTTCCAATGGCTGCCTCTAGGATCTATTTATTATTTATACTAAAATGGTTATGGTGTTGTAAACACCATGACAAGTACATATCATGTTATACATGAATTATCATATCACTGATTTGTAAGGAATATTAGTGATCATTTTTCTCTCCTATCATGTGTATGGATACATTTTTTTAAGGGAAATGTATTCCATAATAATATGTAAGCAATCCCCTATTATATTGTTATATAATGAATATCATTTAATCATAATAATAATATATACCTCGAATCAGTCTACCTATCCTCTTAAGTTTATCACGAATGTTCCTGACCCTAGATTACAATGTACTTCAAATAATTATTTTAAAGAAAATCATGTGTTCAACCACATATTGATAGATGATAAAATGGTATTTTAATTACAATTCATAACATTTAAACAATATATATATCAATGAAAGAAATTATAATACTTATAAACTACTTTTCACCATGGGGCTCATGCCCATTCGATATGAAACCAAATTACCTTCTAAATTCATCAAAGTGAATGTCTCAAGATAAGGATTATTTATTTTTTTTAAAAAATTACCTTCTCCACATCTATACATTATTTTCATCATGTGGAATTCCAAATCCTTCTATTTGATTAATATAGTCATATTCCAATAGCTTCATATTAAGGAAATATATTTGGAAATCCAATTTCCTAATCTCATAATAATGGTAAGTATCCTCAGAAAGGAGAGTATTGATGGGTATCAATGAAGAAAATTTTGAAAAGCATTCATAATAGTCTACTCTTTGATGTTTCTTAAAATTTATATCCATTAATAATTAATTATATGTAAAAAATTTACCTACTATGTCTATTTTCATCAGGAATACCCATTTGAAACAAATAAGATTTACATTAATTGAAGAAACTACTGAATCCCATAATTTTATAGCATGAAGAATCCATATATGAGTTAATTTCTTATTACCATTTTGAATATTTTTATCCAATTACTATATACTTTTTGTAAGAAGGTTCATTGTTATGAACTAATAATGACTCACCATTTTTGATAACTTTTAAACTATATTTCTATAGTTATCTAAACTCTCTAGTGCTCAAAAAATAGTATTAGTAATTCTATAAAATCATATTCTATTTGACCTTGTGTACAATATTCCTAGTCAAGATCATGATTATATTATGAATTAACTACAATAATGTCGATCTTTCTCCCATTTACAATTTTGGAGATGTTTTCCCTCTCAAGTAACAAGGAATATATAGCCACCATTACAAATTTCATAATGGGTTTGTATAAATAATCACACATTACATAAATGGAATATTACAATAATATAATAATCATGTTTGGGGATCTAATTTATTTCCAAAATTGACATTAAAAAATGCATTCACAACCATACACATGAAAGTTGGAAAACACCGATTTCATTCCCTACCAAATTACATATCAAATTCCATTTTTTTCTTTACATGGAACATGTTCTAGTGTATATAATATTATTTATAAATTTGTATCCCCAATAGGATAAAATAATACTTCAATTAATCATCATTGTTATTATCAAATTGAAAAGGGTATGTTACATAATATTAGTAAAACTATTATACTATGTTGTGTAATGAGTAGTGAGTTCATTTAAAATTTAAAACCCTATGATATTCTATGGACACATGGTTATGACATTGTATACCATAATCTAATCATATTTTCACTATCATTTACGAATGTTGATTATCCACTTCATTCATTGACTCTATATATTTTTTATAGGATTTAGACTTATACCTCATTAAGTATACATATTTTTATCTACATTTTTTGTTGGAAAATGTTGTGAATTATGAGTATCCACATCTATATTAAATGTTAAAATGACCAAAAACATATATGTGGTCTCATTAAATAGTATTTTTCTCTCTTTTCAATTTACACTAAATGGTGTTTTGGTAATTTTCTATATAAAAAAGAATGAAACATACCAAGTGGTATTAGTTCAAAACAATATTAATATCCATCCTGATATTTCTTTTTCATATTATTTTCATTTATTGGTCGAAATCACAGATTCCAAAATTGGGTTGGATATCATTCATGTGGACTGGATTCAATATATATTTACAATAATTTTCTTCTCTAGTCTAGTACAAAAATACCACTAATAAGGTGTTATACTCCATATCAAATTCAATGTTTATAAAAGGAAAATATTGTATTAACAAACCATAATTTAAATTTATCTATTTCTAAAATAGATAGATATATATTTTTCTAGGTATCACTTGGAATGAAATAATTTTTATTTCAAATTTAAGTAATTCATTTCAGAAATGTATTGTGGTTTTGTCTTATAGAAAATTGAAATAAACGAGATCTATTGGAAACTCAAAGATCCAACTCACCTCTAGAAACTATATTGTATCATTGTAGTTTTTGTATATGGATAAAATGCGATAAAAAATCTATTATATTCCCAATGAGAATTAATTTAAAGGTTATATTTGATTACAGTCACAACAATTATGTCTTCCTGATTCATTACTAAGGCTTGGTTATTCTTCTAGTGGTTATTATTTTAGTATTCAAAACATTTGGTATCTTGTTCATTAGTATCCCTTTGGATCCTCCTTCTATTGTTTGGGTGGTTCATAGACTCTATATACATTGATATATAATTGTGTTCCATTGCCATTACCTTACTAATGTTCACCATAATGACTGTACTGTTTTAAATCCTAACATCTTATCGACTTAGAGAATATGAGTATGGAGTTTTTAGAGTAACTTCCCTTTGTTATTAATATCAAAAGTCAAAAAAATGGCGAGGCATGAAGGGATTTCATAATGTATAAGATACATGAAAAAAAAATTATACTAGAATCTCTAGTCAATCAATATAGCCAATCATGTTGACTATGCAAGGCTGAAGATGTCAACATTCTCTAATATTTGATCTAAGGAGTTATTTGGAGATCATATACCACTTCTTTCTATCCTTCTCCTGAAAAGATCATTGTGGAAAAAATCATTTTTATGTATACATGCTTTCATTATCTTTATATATCACATTATAAATTGATGAGAACATCCTGAATTGGTCATATTTGGTATCAACCAAGTTTCTTGTTTATATAGAGATCTCTTCCTCACTCATCTCATTAAAATACTTATCAACAATAGTGGAATCTGTTATTAATGATTTATTATCATATCATAGCATGAATATTAATATTCTACAGTTTCATTGAATATACTAAAAATTATGTTATTATCTTTCTTAGATATTGATCATTGTCATAATTTTGAGGTCATGTTACTCTGAATTTTTGATAAGAAAATAGATAGATCTTTTAGTAAATTTCCTAGATTACAAAAATTTGTGAGACATATGAGTTTTAGTATTTTATGAATCTATTGAAATTTTATTAAGGCCCAATAAACCTCAAAATTGGACTCAAAATTTTATTTAACATGTATATTCTACTATAAAGGATCAGTATTTCCATTCCCATAACCCATATGAGGGTTTGGTCAATTTTTTAAATAATTTAGGATGCTGGTTTTATTAGTTTCATTAAATTTTATCTCATTGATCCATTAGTAATACTCTCCAGCCCTATAATCCTTCATATGGATTCCCTAAAAACTATCCTTAATATAACATTTTTTCAATAAGAAGATACTCCAATTGATGATGAGATGATAATTTCAACCCATAACTATCTATAAAACTCTTTAATAAATGAAAGTGGCCTTGAGAGGGAAATGGCATCACTTATATATATAGATAAAATATAAATCAATTAATAGAATTAATTATTGACTTAATATATTATTTTTAGGATAAAATATATTATTTTCAAATTTCTTTTATTTTATCTTTTACATGCATGTTAATATTATGTGTAATTTATATAATGGATTAACTATTTATATATATTGTTATTTTTATATGACACATTTATTTTTCCCTATAATGTAGTCTTGTTAATTTATTTATTTATAAGATCATAGTTAAGAATGAAAAACATTGGTATGTTTTAACACTATGAACATTCAAAAGAAGAACATTTTAATATATAGAATATTTTTCATGCACCACTAATCTTAAACTACACAATAAATACAATTTTTAAATTCAACATCTTCAATATCATAAAAACAAACAACATCAACTATCATTGAATTGCAATATAGTATTCCATTATAAACTATCCAATAAATTATCTTGTATTATTATCACTAAAAAAATTATTCATATTTTAGATATCAATTTATTATACCTAAATTAATAATTATTTGAAATAAAAGGAATTATTTTGTAAAATAAAATATTATTAAAAAAGATGTATTAGTCATGCTTTATGATCATAATTGTACATTATTTTTCATGTATTTATAAACGTTATTTGATTAAATAAATATAATTCTTCGAATCATCAAATATAAAATTTCATAGGTTCATTTTTTGGTGATTTTTCTAAAATATTTCATTTTTTTAACAAATTTTTTAAATTTATAAATATTAATTGAAAATTTCATTTTTATTTATGTTATTTATAAAGTTATATTAAATAATTATTTATTTTTAAAAGAAAAATAAAAAAAATTAATATATAATAATAAACTTTTGGACATTATAATGATTTTCATATAGATTTTCGATAAACAAAAACAATTTACACAATTGAATATTTTCTCTTTGATACCCGAATTTCTCATCACGTCAAAATGATTATTTTAAAAATAAAATATCCCACCTATATCAAATGATTTTGAAAAAAGAGTTAAAATATTTTTAATGAAAATAAATAATATTTTATAACATGGGCATATTATATTTTGACCAAAATGAATAGTGAAAGTAGTATAAAACATGGGTAAAAATTTTTTGTTTCAAAATCGATAGTTGTGCCACTCACATCACTTATAAATGGCCACCCCATATCATCTATTATTTAAATCATATATTCCTTTATTTCCGTTATCAACCCAAGTGACATCATAAATTTAAAAAATTCAAAATTTCATAATATTATACAGATGTTGTATTGAGATGAAACCAAGGATGACTTTTCGTGAAATTCTGAGTAGGTTATACAATGAATAGTTAATTAACATCATTGAGCATTTTATTTTATTTTTTCCTCCAAAGAATTAAATTCATAATAAACCGATTTGATATAAAATATTCAAGTATATTTAATATAATATGCCATATTTATGTTAAGGAAATGACATATAATTATCCCCACTTCCATAAAATGATTTACAAAATTATCATTTCTGTCTAAGGAAGACTACCACCACATGAACCAATGTTATTTATTCTTTCATTACAACCTCTTACGAGTGTGTATGATGAAGGATGAAAAATATATAAATTATATTTATAAAATAATTATATATTTGGATTCATTATATCCTATATAGATTTTTACTCAATTTCATAAGGGATACGATAACATCTCTTGTTTGTACAGCGGACTACCGCCTCACGATGCGATGTGATTCATTTGTTTTTTAACACATTTAATAGATTGTAATGAGGATAAAAATAATGAATATATGTGATATAAATTACAATATTTTAATAAAAATGTCATATTAATTATTATAAATATATATAATTTTATTTTACTTCGTACCATTTCACCCACATAAAGCTGATAACATTGTCTATGTATGTATGGCATACTGCGTTCACAAAGTGAGGTCGGTCTCTTTTCATCACCACACCAAACGAATGTAATATATATATATATATATTTAATGTGTTAATATATTATTAATATTATGTAAATATAATATATTCCCCCCCACCTTCCCTTAATAATTGTCAAAAAAACCACCATTATGCTTGTGTACGTACAACATTCTTTTTTCTGGATCATAACCGACTTCATTACTCAAATCCAAATTTTAAAATTCATATTAAAAATATAATTTATGAATAAATTAAATAAATATTTCATGATTATTATTTAATTGATTATGTGAATATATAATATTCATAATAAATAGAACTTTTATAATAAATAACAAATGAGAAAATAATGCAATTAATGCCTGAAACCGAAAATAATGAATGCTTATTAACAAATGAAGGATAATATGTTATAAATTGATAATATATTTTATTATAAATATTAATATTTTTCGATAATAAGTAAATAACATGTTTAAATCCACAACATAGGATGTTAAAAACAATTTAACCCAAAGAAATGTCAGGTATGGGACTTCGTCTCTATTTCCATTCATTGAGGCATATTGTAAAGGAATGAACATAATTCATTTAATATGATGTATATAAATTCCGATTTTACATTAATATCATAATTCATTACTAATTAATGGTACTTTGAGTTTTAATTCGAATTATTTCATCCAAATGGGTTTTACATAAGATTTTCAAAGTGGTAAACTATTTAATAATAGAATTTCATTCAATTAGGGTATATTATATCTTTGTCATATTTAATATTCTAATATTATTTTTGTGATGAATTTTAATTATAATATATTATATATCAACATTTTTATTTATATTTTTAGCTGATAAACATAGTCTATTCAGTGATAAATTCTTACAACAATGTTAGGATGATTGTAAGGGTTTATTTCCTAATCTCAATCTCAACGAGATTGTTTATTCGTAGATTTCATTTCAAGAATTTTTTTTACATTTATAATACAACCTTATTATTTGTACCATCAATTTTAATTCGTGATATTTTTATATATTAGTAACATTCTTCCACTATTTGGTTCTTCCAATAACTAATAAATTATTTTTATTAAAATCTTACATCATTTTTCTCTTTAATTGGAAATTCATTTTTACAAATACCCTATTTTCTTAAAAATTGTTGAAAATATTAATTAATACTTTTATAAATAAATTGTCAACGGAAATTTTACTGATTTTTACAATTTAAAAACTTTAATATTCATGATATTTTCAAAACAATTCTCATTTGTCTCTCATCGAAAAAGTGAAAAAAAATACTTGTTCACATATATTTCATGAATGGAATTCCCAAGCATCATGACCACACAAACATTTTAAATATTATTTTCTAGTTTACAAATTATAATATAATATGAATTTATTTTCAAAAAATTTGTTCACTTTTAATTTTAAAAGGTGGTTTTTGTAGTTAAAATGATATTTTTCTCAAGAAAGTTTCAAATGTATTTTTATGATATTTATATTTATTAAAAACACAATATTTTATAAATCTTAAAATGGGTATATTTTTTATTCATAAAAATCATTATAATTTTTTTTTAATATTTAATGATAATTTTTACTTAGGAACTAACTGACATTGACATTCATGATTCATTTTTCTAGTCATCAGCTTTCCCTTGAACTGTTTATTTTCCCATGATAATCATACATTTAATTTTCTATAAATATACATATAATTTATTTTGGAAACTGTTATACTTTAACAATATCTCATTTCAATGTAAGTTGTTTCACAATGAATGTTATTTGATTAGCTGGGTAAATATAAGTAATACATTTTTTGTATTTAATATGAATATTTAATGGTAAAGAATGATATTTATGAATATTTTTAATATTTGAGGAATTATTTTTACATCAAGACAGGGGTGGTCCCAAATTATATATTTCGCCTCGATGCATCAGTAATATCATTAGGAAAACTAGTAAGCTAGAATAAAATCTATTTCCCATACTAGATGTACATTTACTGATGAGTTTTAAATTGTCTTGTGAAATGTATTGATGGTAGAGGTATAAAGTAACTACGTCATGATTTCTTATAATTAATCATTTAATTTATTTATAATTAAATAATTATTATTTGTTATATTTTTTCAATGATATTATCTCTGAATGTGAATCATTTTCACTTATTAATTACATTGTATGTTTATTTAATAATAAACCTCGCAATATTGATTATGCCTCAAATTTTCATAATATTATAGTTATATAAATGTCATATGTGCTCAGTAATTAACTTTGGGATATAGTTTATATATTATATTATTATTATTTCCAATTAATTGATTAACTGTAATGTGTGTTCAATTATTTACATTTCATTATTGATTATTATTTATTAATGTGTGATAACATTAGTTATAATTAACCATTAGAAACCATTTTAGCTCACTCCTTTTTTTATTTTACACAATATTCCATGGCGTGTGATATGACTGATATGGACTGATATAATACATGTAATAATTTCATTCATGAACAAAATACTGTTGTAATTTATATTTTCAAATTTAATTTAACACCCAAGTTTGTATCTATTTTACCTAGACTTATGAACTACTAAGTCTTATGGGATGAGAATTCAGGTAGAATATTTCAAATTAAAAAAAGATTACATTGGCTTGGGGAACTGTTGTTAGGGTCACAACAATATGAATCAGATGTAGTTCTTTAAAAAACATTAGAACTTTATTTTGGAAAAAATAAAATATGGATCATAAACCTATGATGGAATTTGTTGATAAGCCCATATGATAATCCTAATGTTTTATTAAGGTAGATATTTTTTATTTTTTTCAAGAAATATATTGCTATTTGGTTGGAATAATTGGACTTGGATCATCAAAAAATTTATCTTGTGAAAACAACCCAGATAAGGGAACATTGGGTTTAACACAATCATCACCTGGTGCATGACAACATGACTTATTGTGCACTAGGTTAGACACTCCCATGAAAGATTCTTAGGAAAATTAAAATTTTCTTTATATGCCATTATGATGTATTTTAAATTATGATGATATTGAAATCCATAGACTAAACCTATGATTTATTAAAATTAAAAGAAGGTGTCTCAAAATAATGAAAAAATGTTTAGTGGATGGAAAATAAAGTCATAATGTAACGAATTGT
The DNA here is from genome assembly GCA_963277665.1 of Viscum album. Classification (NCBI taxonomy): domain Eukaryota; kingdom Viridiplantae; phylum Streptophyta; class Magnoliopsida; order Santalales; family Viscaceae; genus Viscum; species Viscum album. Next base: position 2,093,909,997 of record OY728126.1, on the reverse strand, counting down.
CATGAATAATTTAAGAGTGTGATGGAAGTAAATAAATATGATCATTGGGATCCATATATATTACTCTTTCTTAGATTTAGGGAACCATGGAATTATGTGAGTTAATTCTATTATCTAAAGGATAAATCATTGAATAGAGAAGAACTTATATTCAAATAAAATGGTTAAAGTGTTTATTGGGATTTAAAAATATATACTATATATGTATTATTACCAATGGTATTTTGGTATAATAATCATGAAACATATATTTATTTATTTATTTTTCAGAAGTATATATATCTTTATTAAATTAAAAGTTATGTATATGATAATAAGTTTATGATTATAATATTGATCAAATGATCAATTTCATAAATACCTCATTATGGGCTTTATGTGATTAGAGTCTACCTATATTAAGTATATTTTGGGAGAATTTTTTGGAAATAAAACCCTTATATTATTATATATTTTATTGAAAAAGTTATTTGAATAATAATTACATTATATTTAATAAAAATATGTTTAATTGTATTGATATCCCTTAGTTTTGATGTAATTATCAATGAAATTATAGTGATAGTAAAATAATATTATTTCAATTTTTAAAAAAATTTCGTATTGAAGACCTAAGTAAAATGATATTTAATGATTAATTTAATTTCAAGGATTTACATCATATTTTTTGGGATCCTTATATTAATTATATTAACATCGTTTATAAAAAGGGAAATTCACTTGGTGGGTGAAAAAGTGTTATATCTCAGAAGACTATATGGATTGAACCTATGACTGAATGATGATAAGGGTTTAAAACCTACCATTATGCTATACAATATCTTCATTAATATGATATATATTTTTTTGGAAAATTATGAAAAATATGTATTAATGATTATCCTATGTAGTTACATTTGAGGTTTATAGATTTATTAATTATATTGGATAAATTTTATTAGCTATATTATGTTTAGAAAAAAGATTGAGATGGATTGAAAGATATGGAATGTTTTATGGATCATATGATCCATTAAAAGTTATTTTTTTAAATTCAAGAATAAAAAATAATTTTTTATATTAATTTCATGGAATAATAAATTAGATAATTTATCAATGCAAAACAAAAAGATGAAATTATGATTATAAAATAAAATGATGTCAAATAAATATATTTCATATTATTCTAAAATATAAAAGGAATTTCTAAAAATCGTAAAATTATATTGAAATAAAATGTATGTCCTATTATTATCATTATTTATGATATTCATAGCCTTTTAACAATAATTTTGGTTATAGTTTTGTATTCTTTGACCATCTATAGATCACCCACTTACTCTTAATCAATGACCACTAGCACTATGAATTTATCATTGGGCATAATTATTCTCTTCTTTGTACGTAATTTTATATCCCACCTATGTTTTCTTACATAGAAACCTGGTTATATTGTTATTAAATATGAAATTGTACTTTAATTTTTCACTAATTTAGAGGATGTTTTATTAACTCCTTTTTCAATGTGGTTTTTCAAAAAAAAAATCAAATATAAAACCTATGATTACTGATATCCTGTTTGAACATTGAGGATGTAATTTATTTATGGTGTGGGGAATTTCACAACATAATATCTAAAAATAATAAATCCATATTTGATAGAATATGCGACATGTAACCCCGAGGTTAAACAACCTTGAAATATATTTTATGAAATTTAATCTCATGATTAGTCTGTGAAACACCCAACCCTGTGACTAAATGAGCCCATTGATATGTCACCTAATTCAAATACCTTAATTTGGGGTGAATAAGGGTATGGTAGATAAAAACATTCTCCCATTTGGATCTTGTTTCTTTGTTACAAAAAACTGAACTCTCTCTTCCTCCTATGTCAATATACAAACTAATATGAAATCATGCATAAGACACATTTATTTTTACTTAGTTCACCCTCACTGGGCTATGTCCAAGGAGAGTACAACTGAAATTTTTCGATGTTCCAAAATCACTACGGCTCACATCCAATAATTTCTATAATGTTCAGGCACAATATTTTATACCTCAGATCACTGCCTTTATAAGGTTTAAGTTTTTCTGACAACATTCCCAAAGGTCACTCCCTATATCTCTTTATCTGGCGCATTATGGGCAGAAAGGGTCACCATATTTCACTTCATTTTCTCACTACTCTTGGAATGGAATTCACTAACATTTTATGGACGTGTAGGTCAAACACATTTATAGACATGTAAGTCTATTCATTTTCATGAATTCATGCATCCTAAACAATAGTTATATGCTCCGGTGACGTACCTTTTTCACTCTCTGATGATCTCAACCCTCCCAAGTACTGTTAGCTACAGGAAAAACATTTTCAAACTGAATTGAATCCTTTTCAAGCTTCCTTGAGAAACCCACAATAAATTCTTCTCTCCCACATACTGAGTACCGGTTTTGGTACGTAGGACACCTTATTCATGTGCCGTTGCAACTTCTGTGGACCACCCTTCATCTGCGGACTACCTCCGCCTTTGTGATCGCATACCGCTACTACGTACCGATTCAATGAACCTCTTCAACGAAAACCCTCTTTCCCGTAAATTGTTCTCTATTCATGGACTACCTTCGATTCCACATATTGAAGCTCATCCTTCATGTACTACATACAAAAGTCTCCCTCTCATATACAATATATTCCACCTTCAAGTATCGAGATAACTCCTTCCACGTACCAGACATCCCTCTCCCCATACTAAACATCCATTGTAAGTAAAGAGTCCCCACGAACCATTTTTTTATGCCACTCACGTTCTTCCATTTCTCTTACGTTATTGATTTTCTCTGCCGATGTCATCACATCAACATACAACATCACCATACACTATGAATTGTCTTCAGTTTCACTAATCGCTTCCACATACCATTATTCATGCTCTGCATAATGTTCCCCAAACATTATACGCGTCCCATGAATTATGGTACGCAATTCTCACCCTTGGCCAAATATCATCAACCTTCCTCACTCAATTCACTCCAATGAATAAATCCGTCTTTTACCAAATCAATCTCCCAATTTTGAGGTATTAAAATTTGGCAAGAAACTATGATACTACACCACCATAAAAACCTACCATCAAAAACACTAGTTATACTCATTTGTAATTAGTTGGCTTTATCAAAAAACACAACCACACACAAAACATACCACGAGGATTCCATGAGGGATTTTTTCCAACACTATTATGTAATAATTAATTATATCCTTTATATTAAATTATTGGTGATTAATATTTACAAATAAATTTAAAAATTATAGTTATATTTTTATTAGAAATAAACTAACAATCATTTAATAGAAAAATAATTATTTTATGAAAGACTATGTTATTTAGAATATAGATTTTTCATCCTTTATAAACATAATTTAAATTTAATATTTAAAAATTTTAGAGAATTTATATGATAAAATTAATTTATGTTTAACATTATTATATAAAAATTATATTTGGTTGAAGTTTTGGGATTTTTCTAAAATATTTAGTTTTTTGATGAATATTGAATATACTAAATTTTAGTTGAAAACAACCTTTTCAGTTATGTTATTTGTATTACTAAATTATATTAATAATTGTTTTTAATTTAACATTATATAAATTATATATTTTTAACATTTTTCTTATTGAAATCATTTTAATATTGATGATTTATAAAAAATCAATTTAAAATTCTAACCATTTTCTCTTTGAAACTAGTTGTCTCGGCCCATCTACATAATTTATTTTAAATAATCTTTTTTAAATTCAATGAATTGAGTTTTAGAAACAAGATTATTTTTTTATATAATCATAATTAATATTTTAGAGTAATTATAAATTAATTTTTGTCCATAATGAATAGGGAATACAGTATAAATAATTATTTTGGTAAATGTAAAAAAATTATTTAACAAGCAGTTAAACTAAAAATATAAGAGGTAAAATTGCATAAAAAAATTATTAAAAATATTAGACTGAAATATTTTGACTATATAATGACTAATAGTATTTAATAATACATATGTGACCATTTAAAAATTTATAAAAATAGCATATACCTTTTTTTTCAAAAATTACAAGTGGTCCACTCAACTCCCTTATAAAAGGTCACCCCCTCTCCCCACATCTTAAAACCTCTAAAAAAACATCAGAAAATAATTATCCAAATATCGTACAAAATTTCCTAATATCATCATATATTACTTAGTTTTGGCATAAATCCAACATTATAAGGCATGTAGTGTAATCTTAAGGACATTGCTGAATGAAGATGTGACATATTACAATATAGTTTTTTAATTTGTTTCTTCCAAAAAAATCAATATATAATTATTAAAACATTATGATATAATAAAATCAATTTAATTCATATCATAACACACTTTTATGTAATATTCATGACCTAGAACCATCCCCACTTCTATACAATGGGTTGTAAAATCATTATTCACGTGTACATAGAACTACCTCCTCACAAACTGTTGTCAATCATTTTTTCATTACCTCATCTCACAGTTGGGCATGATGATGGATATAAATTATATATATTATTTTTATAAAATAATTATACTTATTTATTCATTTTATCACTTAAAAATTTTTACTTTTTCATTTCATAAGGGATATGATAACGTCGCTCCTGTGTACGACGGACTACCGCCCCACGAAGCGATGTGATTCATTCCCAATAGATTATTTTAATAGAAGGTAAAAATGATAATTTTAATGAATATATGTGATATAGATGACACAATTATTTTAGTATTTTTGAATTTGTCATTTTTAAATTATATACATAGTACTATTTTATACCTTTTCACTCACAAAAAGATGTTAAATTTTCTATCTATGTATTTATATACACCTTTGTGAAGCAATGTGACTTTGTTTTCATCACCACAACAAATTGACGATATAAATATATGAATATCTAAATAAATATTATATTATGTTAATTATATAAGGATAAAATGTAACATTCTTTCTTACCATAATGATGTTTTACAAATTGAAAATTTACCCAGGCAAACTTACTGTCAACTATCTCTATTATCGTAATATACATTATTTCCAAAAAAATAATTCAATATTGTTCTTAAAAGTATAAAAAATGTAAAAATATTAGAATTATTTCATTATTATTATTATTTATATTTGTGGAAATATATAATAGGTAGAATGAAATGAACTTTTATTGGATAGAAATGATGAGAAAACAAGGTAATTAACCCATAAAATAATGAAAATAATGAAATTTTATAAAATAATTGGTGTTAAGATATTATAAAAGGGTCATATTTGACATTATAGATATTAATATGGTTATTTAGTAAGTTAATAATAATTATAAATAACTATAGGTGAGGTTATATAACATTCAAATTAATAGAATCATGTGGTAAGGGACTTCATCTTAATTTCTCTTCGTTGAAGTATATTGTATTATTATTAATACAATTTCATTTATTTTTCTTATATACTACCCAATTGACATGTATTTTATTGATTAAATAATAATTCATTTTATTTTACTTTTGAATATGAATTATTTCCTATAATGGGATTCTAATTATTAGATAACATGTGGTTATGAATTTGTGAACCCAATTTCTTTTCATTGGGTTATATTAATTCTTCATTGTCTTCAATATTCTAAGATTATGAGTGTTTTTAATTTTAATTATAAAATTTTAAATTATTATTTTTTATGTGGATTTATATTTGAAACTTATAATTGATTCATTGACTAATTTTGACATCAATGTAAAGATCATTATAATGGTTTATTTCACAATCTCATTCTCTCCGAGATTTCTTAATCATTAATTTCAAATGAAGTAAATTATTTCATCATTGTCATATAAACCCAAATAATTTACTCAACATATTTATATTCTTGATATTTTCATGTATTACTGTCATTATTAAACTCTGGGGTTCTTAATATAATTGAGAAATATTTTATGTAATATCATACTTCATTTCTCACTACGGAAATTTTTTTTCCAACAATACATTATTTTCTATTTTTTTATTTTTTAACACATTTCTTAAAAGTTTTTTTAATTAATTTTTTGTATATTTTTAGTATATTTTTAAATAATTTCAATCTAAAATTTATTTCATTTTCAATATAATCTGTTTTTGGATTTTACTAAAAAATGGAAAGGAAATATTTTTTTAACAAAAATGACATGAATGAAATTTACATTCATCATGAACAATAATATTTTTTAAACATTATTTTATTTGTTTTAAAGGATATTTAATAAGAAATTTATTCGAAAAAAAATGTCTGAAATATTTCTATTTAAAGTTGACATTCAAAAAAGATGGGATAATTTCCTCAAGAATATTTTTAATGATATTTTTACATTAATTATATAAATGAATGACAACAACCATTACTATTACTCAAAATATTATATCGTTTATTTATTCCTTATTTTTTTATTATATGGATGTCTTATATCTAGTTTGTCTATGGATATTTTTTATATTAACTTTCTCGATTTCATTTTTAGTCTTTAACTTTCCCTTTGAAATATTCACTTTTCGATGATAATTAAACATTAAATTTCCCCTAAATATCCATATTATTTATCAAGAATGTTCTTATTTCGAAAAATATATTTCATTTATAAAAATGGTGGTTTAAATTGAAAGTTATTTTATAAATTTGGATATATTAAAAATCAGTATGCTTTCTTCTATAAATATATTTAATGTTGAGGTTTCTTATTCGTGAATTAATCTGATTATTTAAACTATAACGAATGCTATGGAAATTTAGACCTTGGTGCGGCCTGATTATAAATATCCCCAAGATGAATCATTATTCCCAAGAGGTGAATCAGAAATCTCGTGTAAAATCAATTTTTCAAAACTAGAGGTGTTTATACCCAACTGTTATAAAATTCCTTGTGAATGGTCTTAATGATAGAGGTATCATGTACCATAAACATGAAGTCCAATAATTATAAATTACCTTTATTAAAAATTCATTTATTATTATACTTGATATTTCCAAAAATATCTTATCTCTATATGAATTTTATTCTCATTTATATATTTAATGGAATGAGTATTCAATTATTTACCCTTTCATATTTATTTGGACACATTTTTTCATGATTTTCTATTTATTAAAATTGAACATGGGCTCATATATTTTCCATTACATACTGATCTTGTCTTTACAATATAAAATATCTAATTTATTGATTAAATTTCATGTTTCATCAGTCATTTATCATTCTATATGGAGTATTCTCTATTAATTTAGGATTAAATCCATTGTACATAACCTTTATTATGAATTTGTTCTCTGCACTTATCTTTACAGTGTAATCATGATTCGATGAAGCATACAATGATGGATGTGAAAAGATATATTAGAGGAAATGTTAATATTATTGAAAAAATATATATAATTATTTCTATAAAATATAATGTAAGATTCGTGTATATATATAGTTTAATAAACAAACATAAATATATGGTTCATAGGGATGAATGTACATGTATCATATGATAATATAATAAATCAAGCACCCGATATTGGATACATGGTAATTACATTACACGTAATTAATAATATAATAAATAGAGATAAAATAGGTATAAATATTTCATGATGATGTAATTTTTTAGTTGTTAGTTTATTAATAATTTGGTAATATAAACCTAAAACCTAGGGGAATATCTCCTAAAACGTGGCTTGATTTGGGTTAAATGAATCCATCCAATAACATATTCATATAATTGTTTGGTTTCACCTAAACATGATTTCTGGACTACCTCATATTCTTAGAGATCCATACATAATGTGAATTAACTCACATATGAGTGATGGGAGATGGGGTATGGTATAACATAAAATAATCCTTGGACACACAGTTAAGAAAAATAAATAGGGGGTGAACAGATGCCATAATATTTAATATCATAAAACAATTATCTAATTCAAATCCAATGAAATAAATATTAAATTAAATAAAAACTCAATACATATTTTCGTTGGTCCATCTCATGGTCATCCACACACGCAATTAATTTAAATTTCATTAAAAAGGATATCATTCATTTTTATTCAATATTTACTATGATAAATTACCTAAATTAAAAAAAATTAATATATTAATTAGGTTATTTGTTTATCATAACTATCCATCCAATTAGTCATAGTTGAACCCCCTCCAAACTGTGTAGCTTCTCATATGTTCCATATTCATGCACTATATACTTACAAAACATGTAGCAATCATGGAGTGTCATGATATTGTATGATGTGTTGTTTTATTAGTTAAGATACAAATTCTAATCTACATTTATTACTACATGTCATATCATTAATATTTATTTTGTGTAGTATTGATAATACTTGTGAAGTACACAACATTTAATATGATCATACATAGTGTGTAGTTTGAAAATAAAATTTTTTAATTAAAAATATAATACTCTAAAAACCCAAATGTGTAAAATAACTAAGAGCTATTTAGTTCTTTTTACTTACATATATTATATTTATTATATATATTTAATTTATATGGTATACATCCTAGTTCATTTTTTAATCCATATTAATTTATATGACATACATGGCATGTATATCTAGTTACATAACATCTATTTCACTATATGTTTATCCTTACAACATTCCTAGGGAATCAATGCATTTCTCAGATGGAAAATTATAGGTCACATTGGGTGTATACCGGCTACATATTTTTTAATCACAACTGGACCATGTTATTTTTTTTTTGAAAACATGCAACGAATAATTATTATATTCATGTACTTTGACAAAATGATTTTTGACTCCCATGGGGGAATCCCATGTAGGGTTAAATGACATACACACCATCTAGAAACTATATAAATGGTCAAACCCGATGCCAAAATTCGTAGTCAATATAAAACCTATAATGATTATGTATATTATCCTTTCACGTGACCTTTCATGATTTACAACATTCATCCTTGTGCAGGGAACATGATTATATGGTATGTACTCTTTATTTACATGTCATGTGTTTATGTTATCCATATAGAATACACCATTCATCAAATGCTTATCTATGGTTCTTATCCATCTGTTATAATCATATCATTCGACATAAGAAGTGAATTAATAAATTATATAGACTTCTGGATTAAAATAATTAAACATGAAATGGAAACTACCATTAAATACATAAATCAAAAAATTATAGATAAATAATTTTAAATTAATATGTTATAGCTATAATAATCCTGGTAGGTTTAGGGGTGAAATAAATGTGTTTTAGGCCCATTGAAAATACTGTGTTTTTATTGGTTTTCTAGGATTTATTCTTAAGACTATTTGAATAATAACCTCATAATCCTCAAGACATGACAATTCCCAAAAAAATTATAAATAAAAATTAACGCATGTCTTGTAATTATATCTTCATTGTCAAATCCTTGGATCAATTCTTGGTCTAATATATTTTTATTAATAGATTCAATATAATAATACCTCTACTACTATAAATACATTTTTCAGTAACCCTAAAATATTTTCAATGGATCTTTTCATTCTATCACTGAAGATAAATTAACTTGTGTTTCTCTCATTGACCAGAACAAAAATTCCATACAGACTACATGAAACATATATAGTTGTCTCAAGTATTGATAGTCAGTATTATGACAAATTATATTCATTCATTATAGTATTATGGATAAAATTGTACCTCTTAGGTTGAGGGAAATCTCTATTGATGATTTTTTTATAATAATATTTAATTTATATCAATTTTTTAAAATATAATACATATATTTTATAATTAAATTTGATTAATATTTACCACATTTTTAAATAATCATTCATATTATGGTAGGATTCAATTGAATCTTGAATATAATAAAAATATCTTAATAATATATAATTAATATCACGAGAAATTTCAGATAGGATTCATGGATTTTAGATGATGATGGAGGTCAACCAAGCAGATTAGTTCATTATATAAAACCTTCACTGCATTACATCATTGTTACACAATAAAATTTGAATAATTTTAATCCCATGAATGATAATTAACTAGGCCATGAGTTCTATTATTGGGAGGTAGAACATTATTTTTCACTGACTGAATAATGAATTCATTTTATGAATATAGATTATATAAATTTCAATGCTCCAAAACTTTTCAAATCATAGTTGTATCTCACCTATTTTACTAGAAACCTATATTCACACATGGGAATTAAATGGGAGGAATTAGAGAAGGAATTTAGGGTTGATTAAATACATTATAAGTTCTTTTAATTACAATAAATAAAAATATAATTTTTTTGATAGATCAATAATCATTCTAACAATAGAGTTCGTGAATGTTGTTTCACTATTTCATAGTCATTCGCTGGTTAAGCACTCCATTTATTAATACAATTATTTTCTTTTCTTCTACCCCATCACACCATTATAATATGCATGAGATTGTAACTCCCAAATTATGTCAGGTGATGTTGATGAAGGTTGAGGGTTTGATAAATTCATTTTAAATGAATTTTTTAATGATTGGGTTGTTGAAATTAGAATTCATTTTAGTTTACTCTATTATACCTCATAATCCTTGTGTTAAAAATTAACAAAGTATTTTCAAATTATGAAAATAATTATATTGAATTAATAATGACTAATTAATAATTTAGTGTCATTATATTCGAAAATGGTATTGAGACATCATAATTTATTTATAACCACAACTATATGGCCATATGAAATGGTAGAATTTTTGGATTATTATTGGATATGAAGACCACGAATAATACTCATCAGAACTAAAATTATAATCAAGTAAATAGAATAAATTTAAAAATTTACTAGAACAATATATCTTAAAATAAAAAACCCAAAAATAGATTCTGAAGTTGATTTAAAAATAAAATATGTTTTCTTTTCTCTGCCTTTTTAATTTACTTTAATTACTTATTTTAATTTTCATAATAATAAACATTCACTACCTTAGGGGTTTTACCTCAAACCCACTAATTTCTAAATTTATATTGTTAGTCCCACATATTTTATTCATTCATAAATTATTAAATATTATTTTCCCCATAGTATTCAATGATGAACTTCAGGGCCACCAAATTTCTATTGTAGTTTCAGTGGATGGTAGTAAAAGTTTATTAGGATTTTTTAATTATTTTTCAAATTGTATATTACTGTAATTTAATGTTATTGAAGGATGATCTTAATTTGTCACTTCATATTTGAATCATTAAATGAACTATTTATATTGTCGGCCAAAAATAATAGTCATCCTTGAGATTGATCCAGGTCATGAATAAAATCTAAGGAAAAACAAATAAACTATGACCATTGCGAGTGAAGAACTACTTCATGCAACTAATGTTACACCACATTGAACCCATAGAAAATGATCACATAAATACTATGTAATTCCATCTTATAATAGATCTCGTTTAAGAATACTAAAAATATTATTGGCCTCCACAAACATTATTATCGAGAAAACTATAATTTAGATGATCTCAAACATGGTACATTTATCTAGACTACCTCATGAATATAAAGACATTCATTTAAATATTTTTATCGAGTATTATGATACATTCCATTATCATAACAGTTCAAATGATGTTTCTAGAATTCATTATTTCTAATTTTTGATACATGGGATTGCTCGACAATGGATTCAAATATTACCATCTCATTACATAACCACATAGGATGAGTTTGTGAGACATTTTCTCACATGATACATTCTACTAACAAATCTATAGATGTAATATTCATAATTAAAAATTTCAACATTTTTACATTCAAATCATTATAAAAATCATGGGATCATTTCAAATACCAAATTAGTAAATTCCCACATCTAGTAATTGAGATATGGTTATTAATTAAACCATTCTACAATGGTCAATTTTTGGGAAACTGGTATACTGTGGATGACACAACTATTGGATCACAAATGAATAAGTCAATGAAAGAGGGATATAAATTACTAGATAATATTAAATTAAATATCCTATAATATATAACTAAAATGATATAGATATGTGGCATACACATGAATGAAAAAAGTATATGGATGGTCGCCCAAATAGATTATCTGACTAAAATATTGGATACAATGTTCGGACTACAACAACCTCAAGGTATCTACATTAACAAAGTAAATTATGTTTATTATAACCATAAAAATCAATTTCAAGATTAGAGGATGCAATAATATTATGGTCAAGGGAATTACAATATAGAAACAAGTTTCTAATTACTATAAGGACCAACTCTATAAAACCAATTACATACAGTAGTGGAGATATTTGTGATATTCATGAGGAGAACCATAGTTTCCACAAAGTAAATGATCACTAACTAAAAAAAGGGTTTTATATAATTTATATTGTGAATTATTCTTCAAGTTAAAGGTATACACTAATGAACCAAGAAGTTAATTTAGGTAAAATTATATATAAATATAATGACAGATCATAATGAATGATTCTATGCCACAAAGAAGTCATCCCAATAGGGGAAATGATCTCCATAACAATAGGAAGTTGTAATAAAATTGTTGGAAACCATGAACCAAGAGGTGAATTTCCTTAAATAATATATGAAAAAATAAAGTGACAAACTATAATAGAGTATAGTGAAATAAAATGTAGCTACAAAAGGAGAAAGATAATAACCCCCCAACATAAGATAAATCTTATATTTTTAGAGAGGTTGTGATAAAATAATATTGGCACTAATAATAATAAATTTCTATTCCATTTAACGAAATCAGTATTAAAATACCTTTAATAAAGGATCCCACCTACATAATGATATAAAAAAATTCATTGAATATCAGATTTCCAACTAGATGAGATTGAAAGAGATTTGAAGCATATAACTCACATTGGAGTGATTGATAGTTGTATCAAAATACTCACCTAAAAATCCTCAATTCACTGGTATATTTTCGATTCAACATAATATCACTTCTATAAATATTGGAAAATAATTGTATGATCTAGGTTAATGTATAAACATCATGGCATTAAAAACATTTAATATCCTTTGGCTAAAATAGATAAATCCTAATAGAGATTCACTCCTTCTATCAAATTCATCATAGAAAAAACCATGAGGGATAATTTATGATATTAATTTAAAATTAGAAAAATTATTTATCCCATTGGAGATAATAGTTTTCAAAATGGGAGAAAATAGATACCATATCATCTTGTGATGACCCATCTAGGCCACTAGTTGAGAATTAATAGACATGATTAATATACAACTATTATTCATAGTTGGTATTGAGAATGTGAGTAACAATATTCACTATGTGATGAGGAATTATTATGTAAAATACAATGACATAAAATAGAAAAAATATACCTAAAGAGGACAATATTTTATTAGTTAATAAAAACAATGAGGTGACTCTTATCACATATGAAAAAAAATACTAAGTGCAGGAGACAAAAAAACTTATTCAATTTTAAGAACATATGATTACACAATATTTAAATAGGGAATGTTTATAATGGTTATATATGATCTTCCATTTCTTTTTTTATTATTGAAAGAACATAATTTAATCAGGGTGATGGAGGATGATTAGGTGTTTCCCTCAAAAAAAGTTAGGATATATTCTGAGGAAGGATAAAGGATGACCTATGTTCATAGGTAAAAACTAATGCCATTTGTAGATATAATATAGTTAAAATATTTATAAACTTTTGTAACTCATTATAAAGAGATATTTTTGATCCAATGACATTAGAAAAATATATTTTAGGGGGAAACCTATGTATTTAAATATTTTTATTTATTTTCTATTTTAATGTGATAAATATCCCCACATCATTATAAATTTATTTTATTTTTTTCATAATTTCATATGATTATAGTTTTTTTATGATAAAAATTAATTTTCAATGAAATATGTACGATGAGAGTTATGAAGCATCATACAAATGATTCATGAAATAAGAAACGAATTCACGATGTGATAACCTTATTCCCAATGTTAAAAAAAGTTCACTCTGTGAATTGGTATATATATAACATGTGTACTTAAATTTAAAGTATCAAGGATATGGGAGTATGATTTTAAATTACATATTTTTTTCGACAACCATATTTAAAAAAATCAATATTTAACTAGAAATAAAATTCATTTAGTTAACATTTTTTCTTTACTAATATATCTCGTTGAAAACTCTACCTATAATAATTATCATTATATGTTTTTAATTTTACATGTATATAAATTTGAATATTAAAAATGGGGTAATAAATAAATAGTGAAAAAATGGGGAATTAGATTTGAAAATTCTTGATTTAGGGGAATTTGTTTATTTATTTAAATGTATTTTTTCATAATTCTTCAATCTATAAAATTAAATGTTTTTATTTGATTTTATTATAGGTGTTTCATTTATATTAATTATTATCCTAATCAGTTGACCCGTTACCTAAAAATTTTCAATTTATAATATTTCTTGTTCATTATTAAATATAACTATTTAGTGAAACATGGTCATGTTACTTCTATAACTCTTTTTTCATCTTATCAAAGAAAAAATTGTATGATGTTTCATTTAATATTATTATAGAATTTTTATAAGACCTTATCTAGGGACTTACCCATATATTAATCATTTTTATGCCTATAGAATCCATGGATTACTAAGTATGGGAAGATCTATATTACAATCTTATGTAAACTTTTCATACACTAAACATTGTATTTTTCAGGACTGTCAAAAAGGTATGTGTGGGTTGATGGTGACAAGGTGAACGGTACATGCATGCTGAAATAGATTAGTGTGGGGTTATATCATTGGATTTGATGGAAGTATATTTATTTTTATTTATTGTACTCATTTCTAACACTCTATAAAAAATTTAAATATAAATATAATTTTGTCTTATGTAATTTAATTTAACCACTTCATGTATAGTGATCATGTTATAACTATTATAAATATTGTTCTGAGGAGATCAATTATGGTTGGGTGGTGGATGTAATATTTTTAAAAATATTTTTTTGGAAAATAATATATATATATATAGACACACACACACATAATATATATAGAATTTAATTCATTATAAATTAATATTTTATGTTTCTAGATTAATATTTTGTATGGAAATACTGATGACTTTTATATAGGATATTTCTTCTAAGATTGTTTCTAAATATAATGAAATTTACATTAGAGAAAAGCCTCTATTTTGGGAATTACTAATTTTAGATAATTTACCTTCCCATAAAATCCCTTAGTTACATTTTATCCACTTGATAAATCTCTCATGATTAAATGTGAATTTTTCTCTATGGGTTATGTAAATTATATACATTAAGAGCTATATTAAAGAGCATGACTTGAGGTTTGAGAACAACTATAATTAAATTTTTACAATATATGGTGATTTAAAAAAATAATGTGAGGTTAATTGAAATTCAAATACAAATTCAAAATAAATTTAAAAATATAGATAGAATAATGAATATGTATGGATGATTCAAAATTAAAATAAGAAATACATTGTTGGTTTATTTTTATGAATGGTTAAGAGTTGGTAAAACATTACAATGCGATGATTGAACATTTAATTGCCCATTTAATGACTTTATTTTAATAAAATTTCATTTAAATATTATTAGGGTAAAAATCATTTTTATTATTTTGAAATTTAATACTTGAGGACAAGCCAATATTCTTTTGTGGTGGGTGGATAACAATACTGTATGCATAAATTTTTAAGAAATCAAAACTTTTATCTTATAATTAAATTGAAAATATATTTAATGATTCATTCATATTGTGGAAGGGTGTAATTGATGATTTAATCCAATAACAAGTGGTTACGAATACCCAATTCCATTCATAATAATTTTTTGGATATGAATTTGATCCTTAGAGATGAGGTTGGAGGAAAAGGATATGAATAAAGTTGTACCAAAGAATGTCATATTGTGACATCATACTCACATAGTGAACTTGAATACATTCACACCCAATCCATGACATGAACCATAATTCGAGTTTATTCAAATTAAGTAAAATCAAGAATTTTCAAGGAGAATGTCTTGATATTGGACCATAAATATGGCTAAAAATAATTCTAATGATCCAATGTTTTTCAAATACTAACTTTATCTCACCATTATCAACCTTAATCCTCTATTAACCATCTTGATTGATAAAAAACGAACCAATTTCCATATTTATGGTTTATTAAATCCAACCAACGTTATTTGAATTCATTTCAAAAATATGATTCTTCAACTATAATATCAATAATCATTCAGACACATGAAACTATAGTGATATATTGCACTATAGTAGAGTTCTTTACTAGTTCAACTCTACTATTTCAATATAAAATTGTTTTCTTATTTCCACACCTCTTACTCCCACATTTATAGATTTATAAGTTAACTGCATATTTTTTATAGGTTATGTAGATGAATTTTGAGGGATCTGTGAATTATTTATATATTAGTTTTTTCATTTTAGGTTTGTTGGAATCATAATTCATTTCAAATCCATTCTTATTTATATCTAGAGATCACTATATTAAGAATATATAATGTATTTTTAAATAATACATTTTTTTCATTAACTAAGAATAACCATTGAATAGTTTAGGAAATTTTCTTCTTAAATGGTATCAAGGAATCTTAATTCATTAATATTATAATATACTTTCCCATTAGAAAAATGTATTTATTCACTGACGAGGGGATACTGATACCATGACTCTTCCTCGTATCATCTCTAGAAACCACCATAGGGAATAAAATTCTATTATAAATATATTATAACATTATGGCATAATATGAAAAACCCTGAAAATCCTTAAATTCATTGCAAATGAAAATCCTCTTTCGTAACATTAATTTCTTAATCAACATTGACATATAAAATAAAATTTCCTAAAAACCTAATATCACTGTCTCAAGGGTTCTAACTAAAACTCAAATTTTCAAAATTTATTTAGTTATTCTCATTTTCGGAGTCATTTATAACTTACTAAATTATTAAATCCCCATAGGATTTCACAATAACCTTTACGGAGTCTAATTCTGGAAAATAATCTCATTCACCTCAATCACTAGATATGATACAACCTTGTTTATATAGTAATGTTATTGAATTTTTTATTCTGTACTTTACCATAAAAAATGTATTAATCCTTAATAAACCCAACATTTATTATTATTTTTAATATTATTTTCTAGATAAATTAAATAAATTTGGATTGTTTTATTTTCATTTATTAAATAATGTAATTATTTATTATTTAAAAGATATTAAATATAGGATCCCCACCATGACCAAAAATTATTATTTTGATCCTCCTAGAAATTTATTATGCCATAAATAATTGAAATTTAGTTTATTAAAAAAATTACTCTATTTTTCAATTAATATATAAGTATCAAAATTTATAAAAATGTGAATAATTATTTGAAAAATATTCTACCCACGTATATATTATACCAAAAAAATTGGTTACTGGATAATTTATATCAACATAAAAATAGAAAATTATTATTCCTAAGAACCAATAAATAATTTTTATTATTATTTTAGGTTAAAATAATATTTAATAGTGGTTCTGCGTATACAAATTAATTTACCCTATAATAATATTTCAATGTGAATTAATCTAATTAGAATAATTCACATGATTTTTGTCACAAAACACATGAAGGAACCAATAGAAAATTATTTTATTATAGCAATAATAATAAACTCTTATAAATGGTCACTAAGTACTATAACCCCTTTGTCATGATATCTCATCATAAAGGTTACGTCACATGTTTTATAATATAATATACATAATAGATATTTCTTTGAAATTACTAAAATTGATTCTTTGGTAAAACTTCCACAAACATCAACATAATAATACTACTAAATTCTAATAAGATTTACAATGATCACTATATACAATAACATTGATGGATAAAATACAATATTGTATTATTCATTAATAAATATCACCAAAGATGAACATTATATATTACACCATTCCATGAAGATATTCTATCTCGATTTATGTTAAAAAATATAAGTACACAAATCATGATATGAATTAATAATAACTTTATATCAAAGGACCAATAAAAACATTCACAGAAAGTAGCTTCCAATTAAATGTATTAAATATGTAATTTCTATGGGAAATTTTACCTTCAGTAACATATCTATTGGATATATCCTTGGTCAAAATTAATGAGAAGAAGTTTCATTGTTTTATGACCCCCCTACCACTAACATCTTGTATCATCTGTGTCTACTCATATGAGGTCATATGGATATAAATCATGAATTTTATATTATCTTCATAGAATTTCATGTTTTACGTCATTTAGTGGAACTATTATGACATTTAGATGTAATAGATATTATAGTAACATTATCACATTACTATTAAATAGAAGAAAAATCATCATCCATGAACATACATATTATTACTCAAGGCCTTGAATATATTAGTAATATAAATTTAAAATTTGTAGGTTATAAGAACCCAACTCCCACTAGGACAATTACCATGTATTAATTTTTTTAATTATTAGGATAGATTCCACATCAAAATAATTTTTGGTTTTATTTTTATGATTGAACATGAATTTTCATTGTTTGAAAACTCTAAAACTCTTATGTAATGGGTGACACCTAGAATGTAATAAAAACTGATGTGAAATCATAGACAAATTGTAATTTAATTTGAATGACACATGTGATTATATGACATGTTAATCTATTATGAGAAATGTTCATAATGACTGAAAAAGTAGCTTATAAAAACATCATAGTAATTTAAAAACAATAACCAAGGAGTAAAAACCATCAGATTACCATATATTTATATGAAATTTTATGAAAATGAATACTTCTAAATTTATGAAATATAGTAATAAACACCGTCAAAATCACTGATTTGGTTTTCTTAAGATGAATACAAGTGAACTTTTCATGTATTAAAACATGAAATCATGAATTTAATGGAAATAATATAAATTATGATCATTATATGACATGATATCATATAAAATAATCTGTTAATTATGTTTGATAAACTCAAATATCCATCAGATCAATCTGATGTGTGGGGTGCTTTTAATTTCAGAGAATGAGTATTGAAACAAATTAATTTTTTTTCAAAACTGGTTTCATTGGGTTAAAACCGAAAAATGGTCTTATATTTTCAAAAAAATACTTGTAAAATGGATGATTATTTCTTTAAAAACTATAGTAATTGGTTACACATCAATAAGAGTTGTATTTTTATGAAGGTGATAAAAATATAACCATTATGGTTTTATAAATATGAAACCGGTGTGTAATATTAAAAAACTATAAAATGATCAAGAATTGACATGAAATCACATTAAAAATAAGACATGATTTTTTTCACATTTCTGATGAGACAACACGTTAATTTAATTTGTACTATTATTAAAATAACTAAATAAGTAGTTTTTAAAGATATAAGAGTCTTTAACTTCTTTTTTCATGAGTTCAAATCAAACAAAATGACATCAAATTTCCATGAAATCTTAATAAATTTACAATGTATTGATTTTTCAAATTTTATAAAATACACCACATCAGTCCGAGTTGTGACTTTATTATGATGACCAAAACATTCATTATTGGTTTTTAAAAATATTAAAACATTCTTTTAACCATTAATATCTAATGAACAACCACTAATTGATATAAAATAATTGGGAAAGTCTCATTGAATTATTTGTTACATGTATAAATATATGGATCATCATTCTATCGTGTACTGTGATAAAACAAAATTTAATAAGTAGTTATTAAGGTTATTAAAATTATTTCTAATGTGAATTTGGGTGTAAAAAAGAAAAAAATTATGTTTATTTTTAAATAAATAATTTAAAAATAACCAGTCGTTTATTTTTTAAATGAAAAAACTATCCTCACGTCATTATGAGTTTTTGTTTTCATAATATGACCAAACCACATATTATTTTTGTTTTAAATAACTAAAACATTCATGCAATGGACAAAACCTTGAATATGACAATGAATTAATATGAAATCATAGGAAAATTATATTTCGATTATATTTTACTTTCCTAAATAGAGGTCACAAAAATTATATTTGTAGTTTTCTTGGAATGAATAAATAAATTAATTTTAAAGATATAATTGTCTTTAAAAATATACCTAATGGGATAAAAACTGAACAAAAAACATCATATAATAATTAAATTGTAGTAAGATGACCTATGAATGATTTTGGAAACATAATCACTCAAACCAAATCAATCCAAGTTTCAATTTTTAATGGATTACCAAAAAATTCACTTTCTATTTTAAAATTATAAATCAAGTATGTATTGAACAAGAACTATACAATGACTCTGAATTAACAATAAATTATATTAAAAAATATTACAACTATTTATGATATTTTAGAATTGGAAGAATATAAAAATAAAATTTGGTGTTCTATAAATAATTGAATAATTATTGTCTATAGATATCAATGTTATTAAATACATGCATATGGTTCAAAAAGAAAAGAAATCCTCATAATTTCATAAAATATTAATAAAATTATATATTATTAATTTTCAAAATGTATAAATAAATTCCATAGAAATATATGTTTTCCTTCACTTGGGATAACTAAAAAATTTCTCATTGTGTTTGAAAACAATAAAATGTTTATGTAATTATAAAAAATATATATAATCCATGAATTGACAATAAATAAAAGGAAAAAAATATTTTAATTTTTTTAAATATTTCACACTAGAATGATAGGGGGTTTAACTAAAATTTTATAGGTTAAAATGACCTAAAAACATTTCTATATTATATTTTATTTCATTATTTTGACATTATATGATCAATGTATCAATAATAGTTCATTTTATAGTCTTTTTTCTATGTAAGAGTTGGGTATCACATTTACTTTTCCAAAATTAAAAGTGTGCCACTCAAATCACTGATAAAATGCCACCTCAAATCCCCTCATTTTCCCAATGTCCAATCCAATTGTATCACAAAATAACTATGGAAATAACTTCCTTACACCCCACCCCATGACATAGATCCAATGGTTTTGTTAAAAATCCTCCCAATGGGGGCTATTAGTGTCATCCTATGGAGGTTATATGAATGAGAGGTTTCATTCATAACAAAGCATTTTAATTTCTTGTTTTAGAACCTTAAAAATTATTCAATTATGATGATATAATAGAAAAAAAATCACATATGTTGATATTTTTTCAATAAGGGTGTAACCAAATTCCAACTCCTCATCTATCGAACTGGGAACAAAATCATTATTTGTGTGTATGGAAGACTATCAAAAAAAGAAGTAATGTGATTCATTTTTCATCACCACTTATCAATTATTTTAATTATTATTGATTTATTTATATAAATTGTATTTGTATAAAATTTATAGTTTGGAATTATGATATCACATTTACCCACTTAATTTCCATTCTATGGGGGATATGATGATGTTGCTTGTGTCTTTGGTAAACAACCACCCCACGAAGAAATGTGATTGTATTTTAACTAAAAATATGAATAGAAGGTAATAAGGATAAATTTAATTAATTTATTTGATATATATTAAATTAATATGATAATAATGATATGTTTAGCATCCTTAAAAATAATTAATTTAATTTAATTTTACCTTACCATTCATTGATAAATGATAACATCATTCATGCATACTGGTGGACTACCAACTCCATGAGGCGATGTGATTATTTAATCATCACCAAATCAACTAAATGATATATATAAGTATAAATAATGAAATAATATGGTATTTATTAAATTTTTTATTTTTTTCATTTTTTAATGATAAAATAATACTTACCTTCTTTCCATAATGTTCAGTGAAAATTGGAAATATTACTCATGTGAATGTATGACATACCATATCCATGATTACAACATATTTAATTTTTCATAACAATATTTCATGATTCCTTTTAATGGTATAATTTATTTTTAATTATAATAATTATTTATTGATTATAATTCTGGAGATGATTGTATAATTAACTATTTAACCACAGAGAATATACTAACGTCATGTTGACGCATAAGTTGAATATTTTCAAAACATCTGATATATAAATAATTGATTAAAATATCATATACAATGTACTAATAAGTGGAATAAAATAAATAATAAACAATAAACTTTTCCTAATAAATGTAGTAATTAATATAATATGATTATTTAGGAAGACCATTAATGCATGTGATGTGCCTGACCCAATGTCTGGGACGTCATCTCAATTTCCATTCATTGAGGCATATTTTTATGTTATGTATTTATATTATGTTATAAGGGTCATATGAATCCACATTTTACATGTTATATCAATAATTACTATATTATTATTATATTTAATGTGATAAAATTTAACTCTCTCATGTGGATTAAGATTCAATTATAACTAAAGTAGAAAGGGACTTTTTATAGCATCTCTTAAATTACCATAAAGAACTTTTCATACCATGTCTATATGTTTAAAATTATTTTATGAATTTACTAATATGGACATGTGTGCTTCATAATGTCCAGTTTTACTTTCTTTCAATGGATTTGAAATTGAATTATTTTTTAAAAAAAATTCATTATTAAAGGAAAAAAGTAATGTTATAGTTTAATATATGTTGAGAAAATAATTTTTCTGGAAACCATAAATGTAATTTTATGATCGTCTTCCTTTAAAATATTTTTTATTTATTCAAATAAAATACATCATTTCCTTTTTTGGTGTTATTTTATTGGAAATTTGATTTTAAAATAAAAATGTATTTTGATATATTAAATAGTTTTCATTAAAATTTTAATATGTATTTTCAAGAGGTTTTTTATGAAAAATTACTCGAATAATATTTTTATTCATGATATGGTCCTTGAAAATTACTTATATAATTGTTTCATCCCCATTATATATAACTAGTTATCCTAATATAACTCATATAATAGTTTTTCATAAACATCATTGGGTGTTTCTGTTACAACATAAATGATAGTTGCACCCAGATAAAACTCAAATTCTCATGACTCGTCACCCAAAGACTATACCGTGACTACCCAAATCCATCCTCTCGATGGCTAGGGACTAGAGACTAGCACCAAGGGTGTAAACCTGAAAATGGGAGACATTTTCCCGAATACCTGTATACAAATGGAAACCCAACTGAGTACCAACTCACAAGAAACGAGACAGTATACCACTGAGAGAAAACTAAGTAAGGTCAAAGCTAAAAGTAAGTGGGACAGAATACAAACTGTGGATGAATGTACTGAAAATAGTAAATTACAAGGGTGATCTATTGGAAATCCATTAAAAACCCCACCTGCTCATAAGAGTAGTGTATCTACTGGATGCTGAGTGAGTGAGTTTCGTTTTTGGATCTCACGGTGGTCCACCTAGTCCAACACCACCATGTTTGTTGTCAATGTTTTGATTGTCTACGCGGGACATGGAACACATGTGTTCAAGGCCCGTTCAGGGGGTTAGTAAGACTAAACTTAGTAGAGACCCCTAAAACAACAAGGAAAGTCCACACATCAAACATGAAGTATAACACAAAGAAAAAGTACACAACACAATTCAGCTCAAACTAGGTGTCACTTTAGGTCAAAGATAGAATAATCATCATATTTTCAAACATCTCTCCTACTAGATAACTCCTCCTATGATGAGAATCGTAGGCCTTATGGGTTACATAGAGCCACATCCCACCATCCTTGGACAGCTGTGGTACTCATCCTTGATGCTTATCATATGTATGCAGGGTCACACTATGTCGCTTCCCACCGTGGGCATGCTAGGTCACATAATGCCTCTTCCCTCTAACCCTGGACTACTATGGTACAGATCCAAAATGGGTTCTATGGGCATGCCAGGTCATACAGATCTGCTTCCCATCGTGGGTCTATTGGCTCACAGAGAGCAGCTTCCCACTAACCTGGGACTGATGTGATACTCATCCCTGATAGGTACCATGTGTATGAAGGGTTACACAAGGCCGCTTCTAACCATGGACCTACTGGGTCACACACAACCACATTCCACTAACCTTGGATTGTGGTGGTACTCATCCATGATGGGTACTATGGGCATGTTGGGTCACACAGAGCCGCTCCCCACCGTGGGCCTCTCGGATCACACATAGCCACTTCCCATATTGGTCGGACTAAGGTACACACTCCTGATGGTTACATTGGGCATACTGGGTCACATAGAGACACTTCCCACTGTGGGATTTCATGGTCACGTAGAGTTGCTTCCCACTAGTCCAGTCGTTGAGTCATAAGGTGACTAAAGTCAACATTCTTCGGGTCTCAGTATGTCGTATAGTTTCCTACAAGGTCTTCATGGTATAAATTCTCCCCAATACACTCTTTACAACATGATATACAAGGACGTCACCATGAAGTGTTCCAAAAGATTTGTCTCCCCATGAGAGTCCCAATGATGAAAATGGCTCGTCAATCGGATGCACTATTTGTTAGATACACGGGTTTTAATACTAAGGGCCCGGTTGGATTTGTGTTTGATCCAACCTTTCCATACCCCAAAATTCCCCAAAACAATAGTAGAGTATCTCAAAAGGACAACCTTTTTTTAATGATCATGATGCCACATACTGTTTGTTAAATGGACGTTCGGTTTAGAAATTAGGGCATGTTTTGTTTAACTTGTCAGTACTAGGTCTGGGTCCGGTCCTCCTTGGTCAGACCATCATTTCCCGGTTCATCATGGGCCAACCAAGATCAATCTGGGTAAAACCGGTCTGACTCGGGTCCACCCGGCCCGCTACGCTGAGGGTTGGTCCACTTGGTCGCCCTGGTGGTGCCACCTTCTTGGTGGTACGGGCCGCCAGGTACACCCAGATGCGACACATCCGGGTAGGGTTGATGAGGTTTGGAGCCGCATCAAAGGTTTAAACCATGGGGCTTCACCCAACATGGAACCCTATGGCATCGCGTGTCCCTCAGTGCTACGGTGGACGTGCTGTGACTTTGCCTCCGGGCGCTTACCCCATCATCCGGACACCAGTCGAACTGGCGGCCCCTGCTCCTGCCATGGCTGTCGTAGATCATGGCCCTACCACCCCAGGGGTGTGCCACTGGTGGCACACCCCACCCTAGTTCTGCCGCCACCTTGGTTGGTATTTTGTTCTTCTACCTGGCACGCGATCGGCGTCACCATGTGCCGCTGCCGCCAGTGCTTTTGTCGGCGGCTGGGTGTTCCCCGAACTGCTGGTCACGTACCAGGGTCCTATTCCTATGTTGTTTCCACCATTGGCCTTCTAGGATCGCATTCTTCTCTATGGTAGTCCCTGATACATCCTGTATCCATCTTCAAATTGGGTGATCACAACAAATGCACAAACAGAGGACCTCGAGCCTTGTTCGTGTCGGCCCACACCCTCTTTGTTAGAGATAAATCTGGGAGATTTGGGGAATAAATGATCTACCTAATTTTATGCATTAATTTAAATCATGATCCCAATAATAAAACACACCCTACAACATATAAATAGAATAACAGATCTACTTTTTTATGATTTTATCCATGCTAATTATTTTAATACGGGTTGCGGGGAAAACAAAAATAATCAACATCACCCCTACCTCGAATCATTGGAGAGAACTCATGATTGATCAAGTCTGGTTATTTTTTGTCCCCACAACAAGCCTCTCACTTCTTCACTTGAACATCAATCATTGGTTTAGGGTTTCGGTGTCGCACATCCCCACTTTCCAAAACTGGCTCCTACTTTTGAGAGTTTGTGTCACGATACTCCATCAGCACTTCACTAATTGGTGAAGCCATGCGATCTCCTCCCCCCAATATCCATATAAATAGAATAGGGGGAGGGTAATGAACAATGTGTATAATTAGTGGGGGATCATTAGTTAGGAACCTTTATAATTCTCCAATGACATCATTACTTAGGTTTGGCATGTCAATCCATTTATTGGCTAAAAGCAACGCGGGTCCAACACTCTGCTTGTCTGTTGGTGGTGAAGAAAGAAAATAAAATAAAATAATTATTCATTTTCTTTTCTTTAAAATGTCATGAAACTTTACTTCTTCTTCGGACCTACTATGGTCAAAGAAAACCCTCCGTTAAGAGAATCTCGGAGCTGCAGATTCAACGGTGCCCTCAAATTTTTAATCTGAGCATCAGATCAAATTTTAGAAAATACTACTCCCACATTTACTAAACTTGAAATAAAAAAATTCAGAAATTAATTAAGGACTCACTGGACCTCATAATCACACATCGTTAAATTTTTCAGACTCGTACTAATCCCATATAATTATAAAAAAGTCACTGAAAATATGGGCCATTATATTCTCCCCACCTTAGTGATCTTCATCCCTAAAATCATCAACATAGAATAAGGAAACAAATGAAGGTACTGAGAAAAAATATGAGCCTATCACTTCTATGTAATGTCCTGGAGGTTCTCATGCAGCCACCATTATCGCACCAGAGGTATCGACCACCCACATAGGACCTACTTCTATCGATCCTGAATGTTTACTAGAGCCTCTGTAGACATCTCCCCATCATCAAATGCTATCCCTCCATGGTCGAAGATGTGAGATGGGTCATGCACATATCTCCTCATCTAGGATACATGGAAGACATTGTGCAACCTCTTGAACTATGGTGGAATAGCCAAGAGGTATGCCACCTTTCCTATCCTCCGAAGTATTAGAAAATGTACGATAATCCTCACTGATAACTTTCCACCTTGGCCAAATCTATACAGTCCACATTGAGAGTAAAATCACATGAATTCGTGGTCACCCTCCTAGAACTACAAATGTTGGCATCTCCTATCAGCATAAGACTTTTTCCTACTATTTCCAGCCTTCATCCACTACAAGATGATCTTCACCTTCTAAGTTGTAGCTAGAAACTACTCCAGACCCATAAGTGCTGACTCCCCTGGGTCTGTCTAGCATTGAGGTGATCTGTAGGGTCGACCGTATAGGGACTCTAATGGTGCCATACTGATGGTGGAGGTGTAACTGTTGTTGTAAGAAAACTCCACTAAGGTCATGTGATCCTCCCAAATACATCCAAAATATAGGACGTATACACGAAGCATTTCCTCTAGTGTCTGAATGGTATACTCTGTTTGACCATTTATCTGAGGTTGAAAGGTGGTGCTAAATTGAAGCTAAGTCCCAAATGCCATATAATATCTGTTCCACAACTGGGATGTAAAATGTGAGTCATTGTAAAAGACGATCATCGATGACACCCCATGAAGCTATAAAATCTCAGGTACATAATGTCATCCCAAGCCCACTTCTGATCCCTACTCTCAGATGTGTAGAAAGTGGGCCAAATTGGTGAGTAGTTCAATGATCAAAAAAAATTGAAATAATGTCCCCTAGACATTTGTGGAAGCCCTATCATAAAATTCATGGATATCCCATCCCACTACCACTCTGGAACCTCTAGTGGCTGAGCTATTCCTGCTAGAACCTGGTTCTAGCATTCACTTTCTAACAAGTGAGGCATTGAGAAACAAACTATGCCACTACATTCTTCATCCCTATCCACCAGTGAGGATGTGAGAGGTCTTGTACATCTTTTCCACACTAGGATGTACCTCAAGAGGGGATGTAAGAAAATCCCTGAACACCTCCTCCTGTTGCGTCATCAGTACCTTGGTACATCCTATGAAGAGGATGATATGCTCCCCACATTCAGAAAATCAATATGGTGCCTATCCTAAGGATATATGGGAAGATCGCGTCTCGTAGTCAATGTCCCCAAGTTACACCTCCACGATACGCTGATGGAGTGGTGGAGTAACAGTCAAATACAATAGGTAATCTACTCCATCTCTATCCATGAAGGATATCTACTCTGAGGCTAGCTGCTCCATCGCATCACATATCAACTATAGGCCAGACCTCTGGATATGGGCATATTCTACAACATTCCCCTTCCTAAGAGTATAGATTTTCTCAAAGTCATAGTCTTGGAGGATTCCCAACCATCATTGGCATCTCATGTTCAGGTCCTTCTAAGAGGAGATATACATGGGACTCTTGTGATCATAGTAGACTGTAAAATGTTCACCCATCAGGTAATGTTGCCACATCATCAAGGCGAAGACCTCTACTACTAACTCTATGTCATGTGTAGCATATTTCTGCTAATGTTTTCTTAGCTGTTCAGAACTGTAAAGGATCACTGCTCACTCCTACATCAGGACACACACATTTATGGTCCTTGATGTGTCACACTAGACTACGTACCCAACACCCTCTTCACGATGCCTCATGATGGGAGCACTTTCCAGTAATTTCCATAGCTCATGAAAACTCTATTTTCATCTCACCATGCATATGATGGTTTTCCACTTCATCGTCAACACTGACAAGGGTTCCACAACTCTAGAAATGTTAGGAATGATTCTTTGGTAGTATCTAGACATCCCCAAGAAACTCGGCACCTCAGTCACACTCTTGTGTGGCTCCCAATCCCGTACAACCTCTATCATTACTGGATCCACTACAACTCTAGCCTCTAAGATAACATGTCCCATAATGTGGAACACTTGTATCCAAAACTGAACATCATGAGATTACCATAAATATGGTGATCAATGAGTATATCTAGAACTATTTGAAGATGATATGAATCCTCCTCTTTCGTCAATGAATATACTAGAATGTCTTCAATGAAGACCACCGTAAAGTGATTGAGGTATGGCTAGAAGATCTGATTCATGAGTCTCATGAACATTTTAGGGGTGTTGTTCATGCCAAATAGCATAACCAAGAAATTATAGTGGCCAAAACAACATCTAAAGGTCTTCACCTTTACATCCTCATCTCATACTATGAGCTGATTATAGCCTGATCTAAGGTATAACTTAGAAAACCAACACACTCCCTTCAGCTAATTAAAGAGATCATCAATCTTTGGAAGTGGTTACTGATTCTTCACGGTCACCTGGTTCAGGCGTGGATAGATAAAACAAAGTCTAAAACTCTCATATGACTTCCTGGTGAACAAAATCAGGGTTTCCTATGGAGAAACAATGGGTATAATGAACCCCTTTCCCTACAAGACCTCCAACAGTACCCGTAGCTCATGATTCTCCGCAGGAGCCATCCAATAGGTTGGTGTAGATATTTGTGCCATCCAGGGGAATAGTTCAATGTAAAATACTACCTATCTATGTGGATGTACTCCTATAAAATCATCAGGAGAAGCATCAGTATAGTAGTCCACCTCTACAGGATAGCTCGAACTGTCAACGTCAACTACCACGAGGGTATGTCTATCCAACTGATGTGTGATCAGTTGCACCCTCCACTGTGTAAGTCATTCCTATGCTACATTGGTCCCCATCTCACCAGTAAAGGAAAACCTGGTCATATTGGTGCAGACACACCACAATTTGCACCTAATATAATCAATCTGAGCATGGATCATAGATAACCAGCACATACCCAAAATGACGTCGTAAGTCCTAGATTCCACTACTTGAAGAACCCATCCAATGCTCATGCCTCCTAGAGTAAGCTCACACTACCGAAAAATGTGTGTAATCATCAAATCTGCTCCCTTAGGTGTCTCTAGTCATAAGGATAGTCAAAACTGCTCCACCTGAATCTCCGAGATCCGAATGAGACTCATGGAAATAAAAGAGTGACTGGTACCTGTGTAAACAAATACATTATCTAAGGTCGAGTAGACACAAATCATACCTTAAATCATCTCCAGAGTACTATGGTCATAGGCCTTAGCTACATGGACCTGATCTCATCTCTGTCCTCCTACTCCATGTGTTCTTGGTGGAACACCTGTTGGTGGTGGCGGTAGAACATCGAATTGCGGCCCACCACCTACTACATGACCTAATCCTATGCCACATCTACCACCCTACATACATCCTTTCTCAAACCTCTGCCTCTCCCTCATCATTCCCTTGACTGTCTGATGGTCATCTGTATGGTAGTTCGCGATGTCGTGAGCCATGTGACCCTACCCACTGCACATATAGCTCTATCTGGCTCCTTGCTAACTCCCTCTAGAATGGGATCCTCATACTGCTGACCCGGAGTCCTGGGGTCGCCCTATAAAAGACATGTCCTTCTTATTCCCATGCACCTGATGCACGTTGTCGGCCAGAGACTCTCTTACCTAGGGTCTACTAGCGGCTCTAGCTGTAGGCCCATGCTCTATCAGGAATATCTTCACAAGAATGGCCCAATCCATCACCACAGCCTAGGTTTGGTTGTTGAGGGTCACCACTAAAGCCCTGATCTCCCACCTGAGACCCTACTTGATGGATCCAACCCTGAAGAACACATCTTTCACCATAACCATATTGTAGCGGGAATTCTCTAAGAACCTTGACGAAGTACATTGCCACTAAAATTATACCTTGCTGATGGTGAAGCTACTCTTGAATTCACCCTGAGAGAAATGTATTGGGGACAGACTACTCCTGAAATATCAACTCCATGTCAACCAATGTGAGGGATGCCTCATTGTGAACCTGGATGGTCAACCTCCACCATCTCCAAAATGATCCATGCAGAAGGCTCTCCACCAAGATTGACATCTGGTCGGGCGACGTACTCACCATGAGGACGACATGTGTCATGGCCTCTAGCCACTCCTTAGAGGATTGAGGGTCTGTCTCTTCCCTGAACATTGGAGGTTTCTACCAATAAAATTCATTTTGGGCACTGATCCTACAAACGTCCCCTATCCGAACTGCCTGTAGGAGGGGATAACCAATGGTGGTGGTATAACTATGGTACCACCTAGGGGGAATCTCAAAAACTAATCCCTAGAAAGATGCCTCATTGATGGGAGGGCTATCATCATGCATCTGGGTCCTAGATGGTCATCCTTGTGGGGGAATCCTGAGATAAATCAATATGTTCCATAGTTAGAACATCACACCTAGTGAGATATCTTTTATTGGAAATCACAAAATGAAAACTCTACTAGTATTTTCATTCATTGGGCCTAAAAGAAGGACACAATGTTCTAGGGTATGGATTCATCGGTCACTCTAGCAACCCTAGATTCCTAAAATCGGGGGTCTAACTCGCAATAGTCAACACTATCACTTTAAAACAAAAACATAGACTCTTATTCTTCAAGTTCAAACTAAACACCTTTGATACCAATTTATCATGAACCGTCCCTGAGGCTTGTGCTGTGAAAACCCAAAGCCCGCCTCTCGACGGCTAGGGGCTGGCGACTAGTGCCGATGGACTAAACTTGAAAGTAGGAGGTAATTTCTCAAATACATTTACACACATGCAGACTCAAACAAGTACTAGTTCACAACAAAAGAGATAGTATTCCACTAAGAAAAAACTGAGTATGGTCATAGCTGAAAGTAATTGGTCCAAAATACAAACCCCAAAAGAATGTACTGAAAATAGTAAAGTATGAGAGTCCTCTAATCACCATCTGCAAAAAATAGCACCTTATCATAGGATTATTGTATCTACTGGAATATGAGGGAGTAGGTATCATCTTTCAGATCTCGCTGTGGCCCACATAGTAAAATTCCACCAAGTCCATCGTCGAAGCATCGATCTTCTTCACAGGGCATGACACACATGTTGGAAAGGCCCATACAAATGGTGAGTAACCATAAACTCAGTTTGGACCCCCATAACTACAAGAAAAGCCCATACACTTATCATGAAGTATAGAATAAAGAAAAATTACACAACACATTTCAGTTCACACTAGTTATCACTTTATGTGAAGGATAGAAGAATCATCAATTCGTTGAACTCCTGGCTATAGCAGAACTCCTCCTCTAACGAGCATTGTGGGCCTTCCGGGTCACATAGAGCTGCCTCCCACGAACCATGGACTATTTTTTTACTCATCCCTGATTTGTACGATGGGCATGCCAGGTAAAATTGAGTCACTTCCCACCGTGGGACTGTTGGGTCACATAGAGCTACATTCCACTAACCGTAGACTATTATGGTACTCATCCCTGATGGGTACAAGGGGCATGTAGGGTCCCAAAGAGACACTTCCCAACATGGTCC
Organism: Viscum album; assembly: GCA_963277665.1. Classification (NCBI taxonomy): domain Eukaryota; kingdom Viridiplantae; phylum Streptophyta; class Magnoliopsida; order Santalales; family Viscaceae; genus Viscum; species Viscum album. The sequence continues at coordinate 2,093,877,830 of OY728126.1, read as the reverse complement.
TGCTGGTTCACACACGCCGCTTCCCACTAACCTTATACTAATGTGGTACTCAACATTGATGGGTACCATTGGCTTTCCAGGTCACATAAAGCTGCTTCCCACCGTGGGCATGCTGGGTCACATTGAGCCGGTTCCCACCTTGGCCAGATTAAAGGATTCATAAATGATGGGTAATATGGGAATGATGGGCCACCCAGATCCACTTCCCCCATAGGCATAATGGGTCACATCAAGCCGCTTCCCACTGGGCCAGTATTTGAGTCGTAAGGTGTCCAAAGTCAATAGTCTTCAGGTCTCAGTCTGATGTAGGGTTTTGTAGATTTTTTTCTTGAGATAACCACTCCTAAATCCACTCCTCACATCTAGATATCCATGGAAGTCACCATGAAGTGTTTCCAATGATTCATCTCCCCAAGGGAGTCCCAAATCTGCAAATGGATCCTCAATCGGATACACGGTTTGCATGGTATGGGAATTTTAATGCCAAGGGATCGGTTTCATTCATGTTTGATCCAACATGGTCATACTACAACATTATCCAAACATCATGTGGAGTATCAAAAATGGACCACCTTATCCTAACGATCCCGACACCATATACCATTCATCAAACATACATCTTGTTTATATGTTATAGACCATTTTGTGTAAATGGTTGGTACTCAGTCCTGGTCCGGTCTATCTCGGTTGGACCGGCCCGACCTGGATCGACATGGACCTACCTGGACCAATTTGGGTCGACCTAGTCAGACTCGGGTACAACCTGACTCGATTAATCCCGGCCCGACCCAGCTGGGCCGTGGGTTAGGCCGCTGGGCCGGGGTCAGTCCGCTGGGTCGACCCGGTGGTACCACCCACCTGGTGGCGCATAGGCGAGTCATTAGGTCAACCCATAGGGGGTGACCCAACTCGGTGCCTCGTGGAATCGTGGGTCCCTCTATTCCATGGCCGATTGGTCGCAGAATCACTGAAAGGGAACAATTTTGTCGTCCGGCGCGCCGCTGGTGCGCACCCCATCCACTAACATTCTGTTGAACAGGCGACCCATGCTCCTGTTGTAGCCATCGATGGTCGTGAACCTACTACCATGTGGGCGCATATCCTCGGGAACACCCCACACTCATTTTTTCACTTCCCTGATTAGTAGTAAGTTCTTCCTCTAGGAACATAGTCGGCGCCCCCGCGTGCCGCCGCCGCGCTGCTGTGGACCACCATTGTGCCCCGCCGCCAGCGCCGTGCTGCCGGTCACGCACTGGTGTCCCATTCATGTGATTTCTATGCATTAGGCCTCCTGGGATCACGTTCTTCACTATGTTAGTCCCTAATTTGGCTTATCTCCATCATCAAATTGGGTTATCACAATCATCTCCCAAGCACAGGAGCTCGGGCCCTATTCGTGTTGGCATGCACCCTCTGTGTTAGAGATGAAGGAGGGGGTTTCATGGAAAATATGTTCAACTAGGTTTTATGACATAATTTAAATATTGATCCCAAAAAAAATCACACCCTCACACATATAAATAGAATAATAGTTCAACTTATTCATGTGTTGATCCGTTCTTATCATTTTAGAACGGGTTACGGGGAAACAAAAATAATCAACACCACCCCTACATCGAATCATAAAAGAGTGCTCGTGATTGAGGAATTCTCGTTGTTTGTCCTTTCTACAACAATATTCCACCATCACAACTCGAACTTCACTCTATGATTTGGGTTTTTAGTGTTTCGTGTCACCGCTTTCCTGAACCATGTCCTCCCGTCGAGAGTTGGAAGTCTTGGTTCTCCTTCAGCACTACGCCGCTTGGTGAAGCCCTGACCTCTCTTCCCTCACAAGATCCATATAAAGATGAGAGAGGGAGGGTAGGTAAATAAATGGGACTTTAATGGGGTCCCATTAATTAGTAACCTTCCTAGTTTCCCAACGATGTCGTTACTTAGGCTTGGAAAGTCAAACCATCTATTGGCTTGACGCATCACAGGTCCCAGTCTCCGCTTTTCCATCGGTGGGCAAGAAAAATATAAAAATATAAAATTATTTCTTTTGTTTTCATTTAAAAGTCACGAAACATAACTTATTCTATTGAAATACAGTTGTCAAAAAAAAATCACCCTTAAGAGAATCTCGCCACTACAGATTCCACGGTGCCCTCCGATTTTTAATCCAAACACCGGTTCAAAAGTTACTCAACACCACTGATGTGTTAACTGAACATACCATAAAAAATTTCTCAAATTAATTATTGGGAAACCTGGCCTTGGACGTAGACATCCTTAAATTTTTTAAGATGCACAAATAATCCCATATGATTAAAAAAGTACATAGAATATATGGTTCTTTACCCAAATTCTTTGGGTAATGATTATGTTATATAGATAATTATACTATAAGTCACTTGTCACCACGCACTAGAATTGGCTCCATCCTCCAAGGGTTTGGCATCGCGGAACTCCTTCAGCACATCATTGCTTGTCGATGTTGTGTCAGTACCTCCACCAAGCTCAATATAAATAGTAGAGAAGGAGTGTAAGTAACGACATGGGGGATTAATGTGTCTCATTAATTTTGATGTTTCCTAATTTCCACAACATTTTTTTACTTAGATTGTAGGTTCCAGCCATTAATTGGCTTGACACATCATTGACCCCACAATCCACATGTCCATTAAAGGATATAAAAGAAAATAAAATAATAAAATAATTTAATTTAATTTCTTATACTATGTTACTAAACATAACTTTTTTTCCAGACCTACTAATTTCAATGTAAAGTCCCCCTTATGTGAATCCCGGCATTGTGGTATCAACTGTTCCCTCAGATTTTTAATCTGAGTAGCGGTTCAAAAGCTAGAAAATTTCACACTTTCATTTACTGAATGTACCTTAAAAATATTTGATAAATTAATAATGTTCACCTCTGACCCACACAGGTCAATGTTAGGCTCTGCCTACGGAGAACACACCCCAACGAACTCAGCGGTACTCTCTGATTTCCAATCCGGGTAACTGTTTAGAAGATATGGATTTTAACAACAAAATAACTGTTGTATAATTATTTTATTTACGGCAAAAAAAACATACATTGTTGGCCCACACCGGCCAATGTTAGAATCAGCCTAAAGGATGCATACCTTAATGAGCTCAACGGTGGTCTTAGCTTTTTAATTTTAGTCACCATTCATGATTTATAATCATTTAGAAATTAAAATAACTTTATTCAATTGTTGTATTTATGATTATTCCATTTTCGGGGTTTCTCTCAAGATGCATGCGCTGAAAAAACTTATGTCATTCTTAGGTTAAACCTGCAATCATGAATGCAACTGTGCCCTCATATTTCTAATTCGAGCAACCGTTTAAGATTTATTCAAATTATTTCTAGAAAACTACTTAATTGCAAAAAATAAAGCTTAACAGAACATCGAAGGATCCTTATAGGAACATCGGGCCATAAATTTATGTGTCGTCACATTTCACAATCTTGAAGTAATTCCATGTAATTAAAAATATTATATGGAAACTCCATGAAATTATAGTTAGTGGGTATTGAATTTATTTCTATATTGGATAGATCATCCCCAATAAATTCAAGAGTGGGTTTAGATTAATTTGGATCTATTTCATCAAATTTGACATGCACATATTATTCCACACATTTGGTTCTTTTATTAAAACCTATATAGTCTTACATAGAGGTTGAAAAACTTATGATAACTCATTTATCACTTTTGGATGATTTTTTTTATGAATTTCCTTAGTATTAACAATATAGACCTCGCAACCAAATACTTTGAAGAAACTAACTTCGAAATTTATATTATTCAATAATTTATAGAGAGTTTTCTTAAGAAATGGTTTGATTATTACTCAGTTAATAATATAACAAGCTGTATTTAGAGATTTATCCCAATAATAAATAGTTAATTCATAATCAATAAGCATTGTCCTGGTTATTTATTGTATGGTACTACACCTTATTTTTATAACTAAATTCTTCTTGGGTTTCCTAGGAGAAGAAAAGTTTTGACTATAGAAACTTGGAGACCAAAAATGTACAATCTATTTATTTTTAACTCACATACATGGTCAATTATTAAGGATTTAATTCTAAGACAACTAAATATATCTAATGTTCTAGCATACATGGTAATGTAAAAACAAGATTCAATTTTTTGAACTAAGAAAAAGGTCCAAGTATAACTAAAAAATTCATCTATAAGAACATAGTTATAGTGCATTAAATTAAGTATTAAAATTATAGATAGTCCAAACTAATCCATGTTCACCAACATAAGTGGGAGAAAAGATGAAACTTCTTTCTTTGGTTTGAATGATATTTTGTGATGTTTTCCCTATTGAAAAATATTACGAACATTATGGTTAAAAATTATAGTTTTGGTAGATCCTTGAATAACCATTTCCTTGTGAGCACTCTATGTTACTGAGTGTTACAGTGTCCTACTGGCTTATTCCAAATCCAAGACTCCTTATTATAGACACTTAAGTATGAAACATTTTGGGAATCTAATGAATATTTGGTCACAACATAAACATTATCATTTGTAAAAGAAGTAAATACTAACTCATTTTTAGAATTAAAAATATTATATGCATCATTTTCAAATTTATCATTGATGCCATTATGATATAAATGAGAGATACCTTGTAGAGTGTACTTTAATCAACAAATTAAATAGTTCATTGTATTTTTAAATTGAATTATAGTCACGGATTTGATCATGGCCATATATTTTTCCTTTAGTAGTGTCACCAAAAGTGACATGACCGCCATCAATCATTATAAGATTCATGAATCTTGAGTAGTACCATGTCCTATGTCCTGAACATCAAATTTCAATGTACCACATGCTTTTATAGTATATCTTTAAGCATTATTCCAACAATCCAAATTCATATAAGAAAAAGTATTGGTATATAGAATTTCTTAGATACGGTAATATTAGTAATTAATGCTTTGGGAACCCATTCATGTTTTATGTGTTTCCTATAAACAATTTGTAGAGTGTTGGAAAAATAAAATATATTTGATCTAGAAAATCTAGAATCTGTAAGAGCTTCCACTTCAAGAACATATATAGAATTTCAAAAATCTAGTTACAAAGCAAAGTTTTCCAGATTTTGATACAATATATTTTTAACAATTTCCTCGTAGATAACTGATACTAGTATAATATTTTGTTGAAAACATTTAACCAAGAATTTGAGTAAGAGTGTTATTTACATTGGTAAAAATTTATAAATACTTTTTCTACTTATCATTTGATTATTTAATGTCATTGTTTTCTTTAAACAATTTATAATTCTTCTCTATGTTTGTAGTAATCTTAGATTTAACAGTAGAGGTGAGAGAATATTGTTTATTTAAAACATTATATTTATCAATTAATTAATTTCATGTGTCAAAAAGAAATTTACGGTACTCAAAAATTTCCTCATTGGTCATGTTTTTAGTATTGTATTCATCTTCAAAAATGTAGGAATTTTGTAAAGGATATTTAAGGGTTACCACATAAGTGTTTTTCATGAAGCACATTTTAGCTTTGTCGCGTTCCTCATCATGTGTAGACTCTGAATCACTAGAGCACTCCTCTAAAGCACTCTAGTTGGCCTTAATTTCCTTATTATACCTTTTAACCTAGTACTAATATTACTTATTATATATTAATGTTGAATACGTAACATTTTCATGTTCAATTCTCTTACATTCAAAATAGACAGTCTTATTTTATTTATCTCCTCTCTTCCAGTCCTTTTTTCAGTTTCCATTGTAGTCATACATTCCATTGAAACTGTGCTTCCTAAAGAATACCTTATTTATTAATGTTTTTTAAACCATCCAGTAATTTGAACCACTTCATCATCACTATCATATAATTAATACTCATTGCATGAACTTTCAGAATGAGTTTTTGCCTTTTCCTTTTCGTTGTGTTCTGAATCAGTGGTCTTCTTAGCCATTATATTTCTCTTTGATTCATCATCCACTTACTATTTGACCTTAAATTCTTCCTAGTACATCCTAATCTTACCTATCAGCTTCTTTACTAACAATTTACTACTATCAAAAGATTATTTTATCGACATAGAGGTTCATCTCCATTTTTTTGGTAGACATATGATAACTTGCATGATTTCTCCTTTGGCTGTAACTTCTTTTCCATGGGTGATCATAGTTTCCAAAATATCAACAAACCTGAGATACATGTCACAAATAGGTTTATCAGGATTCACATTAATGTAATCATATTTAATAGTACAGGTATTAAGTCTCATTTTCATAACATTAGAGGTTGCTTCATGTGAAAAACTACAATATCCTAAATATCATATGCTATTTTACAAGAAAAAATCCTATTGAATTATTAAAATTATAAAGAATAATATAAGGCATTAATATCATTATAATTATTAATATAAGTTCCCTTAGTTGGTTGTTCCCATGTATTTCATGAATTTGTAGTTATCTTATATTCATCTACAATTTCAGACCAAATTTCAAAACCAATGCTTTCAAAATGAATTTTTATATTACTTTTCTGCTGAGAATAATTAGTTCAATTTAAATAATGCAGTTATGTTGGTCAAAAAAAATTCCAATTGATTATGCATAACCAATAATAGTGAACTGGTTTATAAAGAGATAAATTATTTGATCTAAAAAAATTATGGATAATTGAAACACAACTAAAATAAGAGTTTAAATGATTTGAAAAAGGTTTGAAAATTGATAATTAAAAAATCATCCAACATTAAATTCTGATTATAATAGGACACTCAACAGGGGGTAAAATGAGTTCCTATAAAAATTACTGTTAAAAACATTATTGAAAAATCCCCAATTTCAAATCCAAATAGGCAAGATAGCCATAAGAGAGGATTTATAAGAGTTTTGATTATTCAATTAATTTCACAAAAGATTAAATAATTCTTTGTTGAAAAAATTTGAAATACAGATTTTTCCTATTGAATGTAATTTAATAATTCAAGAATAATTATAAACACTATCTATGATCCACTATCAAAGTGAAATTTAGTTTTCAAAATATATGTGTAAAAGAAATGAAAACTAAATTTGAAAACAAAATGGATAAAACAAGAAGTTTTTTCACAGGAGGAGACTTAATAATCTCCACTTGGTGATCACGTACTACCAATAAATTTATATTAATAAACTTGATACACACCGTAGATAGGGGTTCACAATAGTGTACAATGGTATCTAGTTCAAAAAGACCTCTACCATAGTTACTCGTGGGAAACAAAATTAATCATGGCCACACTATGACCACTTCCATAGTTAAACAAGAATGAAAATTGTATTAAAAGATGATTGAGTGAGAATTTATTGTATCCCCCACCTTTGTATGGGAGATATTGTTTATTTATAATACAGACAAACACACTACTATAAAATTATTAAAATTATACACAATAGAGAAAAAATAATGAGAGAGGGTTTAAAATTCTCTATGTGATGTTCTTGAAGCATCTGTACTCTTTGATTAATGAATATGTGAAATTAGTGTCCTCTCCTAGAAACAAAAAAAAAGAGTTTCTTGGAAGCTCTATGTACTGGTTTCCAAGAAGGGGTGAGATGCTCTTCGAAGGATCTCTTCACTATTGTTTTTAACTGGAAGAATTTCGGGACATTGGTTCTCATGAAATCGTTCTTGTTCACAATTAACAAGAATGAGTGTTCACTATGTTTTATTCTTTCTTTTAATTCAAAAGTTCACATGAGATGCCACCTCTTATTTTTTCTCAATCAGGTTATCTTTATATTTAGTAGAGATTGACAATACACACATTCCTTAACATGAGGGCTTCCCCATACATCATATTATTCGTTGAAAATTTCTGAAAAATACAGATATGGTCGTTAATATAATAATAAGTACCGTGTTTAAAAAATATGACTGTTAGAATTAATTTTTAATTTATGAGAAATGAATATTTGCTCTGATTTTAATTGTAGGTCATTTATTTGTGAATATTTCATTTAGTGACTCCTTCTGTTAGTGAATCCTTCTGTTAGTGAATCCTATCAGTGGCTCCCTCTATCGGTGAATCCTTCAATATGGGAGTCAATTCATCGGTATGTAACTGCATTGGTGTCAGATACTATCGGTGAATTTTTCTGTCACTTACTCATACTATTGATGACACTATCTTGTATCAGTCAATGAGTCATTCATTGAGTTGGTGACTCATTGGTATTGTCAGTGAGTCATTTTTTAGGTGAGTCATTTATTTTGTTGGTGACCCATTTGTACTTGTGATGATTAATTCTATCAGAGACTCATTTGTTCATTCAGTGACACATCTGTGCTATCTGTGACTCATGTGTTTTGTTGGAGACTTATCAGTTCTATTGGTCACTCAGTCCTATATCATTCAATGAGTTATTCTTTGAAATAACTGCCAGTGACTCATACATATCCATTTTTACTGTTTACTTGACTTATAGTATAAACATCAACAATATATTTTTAACTTGTAATTGAACCTAGAATAACATAATTAATCATTTTTGAATTTATCTAACCATGATTTGATATAAATGACCATGATTGGACAAGATTTGTGATTCTGAAAACTGGATAAGATGAATATTTTCCAAATAGTAAAACCTTTTAAAATTGATAAATTCATATAAATAAGTTTTCACTAACATCAAATACAATATTTCACTAATTATTTTTAGCATAACATTTCTACCATCTTTGAGTTTCTCTTATTTATTTCTAAATGTATCTAACTTTATATACCTTTACCCAAGCTAGATCAGGTCCCAATATCATTATTTTTCAATCATCATACTAGTATGTTGGTTTTTATTATTCCTAACAAATAGGTTTTCAATAGGATAAATATGAATACTCGAGTGAATGTTATTATTGTAAGAAAAATTTATAATAGGAATGTTTTTATCCCAAATAACATTGAAATATAGATAATAAGATCTCCATATTACCACAAGGGTTTCAATAGTTATCTCAGACAAGACATCTATATGAGTATTATAAAATGTTTTTAAACGGAACTATGTATCCCAAGCTAGATAATGTCTTCTCCAAGACATCATGGTAAACCATGGAACTTGATCATATACAATGGAATGTGGTACACCATGAAATAATTCAAATTAATTAATGTATATAATAGAATGATAATAAATATATAAATATTCCCTAATGGTATTGAAGTGTTGTGACATGGTAATGTGATCAACTACAACCCAAATATAATTGAACTCTTCAGATGTTCTTTGGAGTCTGTAAATGAAATCCATCGTAATATTTGTCCACTTCCGTTTAGGTATGGGTAATGGTTATAAAATTCCATTAATCATCTATCTATCAGCATTAAATTTTTTATATACCAATTAATAATATAAACACTCATTAATATCTTGTTTAATGACGTGTCACCAAAAATTATATTTTAAATATCTATATATCATCCTATTCCAGGATTAATATCGAATGATGAACTATGAACATTATTAAATAATTATTTCATTATGTCTGGTATTGATGGGATTATTAAATAGTTATTAAACCTTATTATTCCATCACAATCAAGGTAAAACATAAAAATATTTCCCACATTATTATATAAATCCACATTTTTATTATGTGCCACATTATTAATATTAAAAATTTATAACAAAATTGCCCTCTTTTTATTCTTCTGAAACATTTTTTGAGATATTAAATTCAAGAGAGAGACGTTTTAAATTTATTCATTTCATAAATTAATATAATGGTCATAATCATAGAAATATGGAACCCATAGACATTATATTTTATACATAGATATACATGGTTAGAATAACACATCCAATATTACAAATAAATGTGTTATTGATCTTTTAATGTCTTATACAAATGTTTTCTAGCTACTTTATCTCTTTTACACTTTCATGCTTCAAACAAATTCACTACAGTTTCTATTCATTTTCAGAAAAAACAAATCCAACCTATTTTCCAAATTTTATCCTTCTAATTGTAAATATAGAATCTATTTTATGTGATAAATGATCTATATGTGGTAGAAAATAATTTTAAAAATAGTTCAAAAAATGTGATAAAACCCATTTTATAGACAAATAAATTTTATATATAAAACATGATTTATTATTTTTCAATGTTTCAGAAAATATTAAATAATAGTTCAAACTTGTGATTGAATATCTTATATATAAATTTAATTACAACCATTTACCTATAGTGTATGTAAAAAATAATTTACCGATAGTGAATAATTTATTCTTTTTAGAAAAAAACACATTGTGTACATTAAAATGTTTTTTACAAAAACAACTCATTCACTTTCAAATGAATCTTTTTATTTTAAATTAAATTATAACAAATTAAATTATTTTATACCTAATATTTTCATAATTTAGTTTTTATTATTCATATCCTCAAATTTATGGTCAAGATTATAAAATTATTCTATATTACATTTAATTTATACTCAGGATTGCATGTATCAAACGATATCAACAAAATTATTCACAGAATAATATATTTATTATAAAGTTATGGTGTTACAATATACATTATTTTCCTTAATTAATGGAGATTTTTGTTGTCAAATTTTTTTAAATTACAATTATGACGCTGTATATAATGTAATTTTTTTAAAAATAATTATGTAGTGCACCATGATGTAGAGGTTTCTATATCTTCCTATTGAATAGTATATAGAGTCCACCATATGGTAATCATTTGGTGGTCACATGCTTCCCTTTTTTTAGTTGTGTTTTTATCCTTTGAAAATATAATAGTTTTCCTGGAGTTTTCTATAAAATATGTGATGCAATTCTCTATTCAATAGAGGAATCCTTGGTATGATTCTCCATGCTTCACTATTACGGGATCCCACATGATAGGGTCCTTGTGATTTAAGGAGTTACAAGATGCTCAATATTATAACTCATTTGTGTTTCTTTATTTCTTCTCTATCAAAGTTTTTCGTGGAACCACAACTTTCATTCTTTTTATCATTTTAATAAAAAAATATAATGTAAATGGGAATTATTAGGAGTGATTACTGATATTTTTTTGGGTTGGGTATAGTGTCCTGACTCGGTCTGTGGGGGTCTAAAATGTGACTACCCCAACCCCACCTCTAATAGGTAAGGTCCTATCAACTAACACTGACAATGATTATCAAAAACAAGGAGGGTACTATTTTAATGTACATACACACACATATTCAATCATAAACATTGCTGAAATGTAAAACAATTGAAACTAATGAATGGATATATCTATGATGGAAAATTTAGAGTACTATACTAAAGTATATAATACAATAATTGGCCAAAATACATGCCTAACAATAGAGGGTACAACCATGTTAGAATGTGAGGAATATTATCAAATGAAACACCATGAAAAACACCATGATCTATCTGGATCAGTCTATTCTCCAAAAGTTCCATGACCTCTAAGGGAAAGATCAAATTGATAATTTCTTGCACAATACATGATGTGTGTAGGAAGAGGCCATGTAGGGGTGAGTATAATAATACCCAGTAAGGCACACTAAGAACAGTAAACCCAATGAATCAAGAATAATTATATTATAAATATTAAATAGATATAAATATATAAAAACTCTTAGATACACTCAGTAAAAAACCAGCTCTAAGAGGCCACTAATGAACATTAAGATAATGGATTCTACTCGAATAATTTCCTTATTCTCATATAACCCACCAAATTAGCCATGATATCAATAAATACATGAATCCAATACATCATGATCATTTTTTCCCATCCTTATAAAAATAATGGATCTATGATAGCCTTGATACACAGATAGGGGATCTCAACCAGGACTGTATGGGGACACCCCAAACCTAATCCAGATCAACCATCTATGTAGGTAATAATATACCAACCATACCATGAACCATATAAAAAATTATAGGTGGATGGTAGATCAACTACACACACCAGAAGGTCACACTAATTTCACAATCCACACCTAGAGCATAAGATGAAATAATAGAGGATCACACTCCAGTCTCATCGAGAGACACCACATACCCTATATAAGACACATTCTCTAAATGGGATCACAATCACGATATGTGGGTGTAATGAAAAACATTAACATATAGAGGATATAAAATGGGGAACACACTAAACTGATACTGGTCCACAAATATGAAACAAAGGGATATTAACACCCATAAAGGTGGTACACAATCGGTGCCAAGGGTATATGGTTTTTCCAGCCAACACCTAGTCTTCTGTTATGTTGATTCCTCACATGGTATGTAATCATAGAAATATATTTCATTTATATAAGACTACCTAGCATTTAGAGGTCAAATTGAACCTTTCCCATCCCATCTACCCATAACCATGTACCGTTTTTCATACTCGTGTACCAACATCTATAATCATGGCCTTTCCCCTCGACCGCTATTCATGACCATGTACACCTAGCTTTGTATTCTGGATGTGTGCATATACATCATCTTATTAATTTTATTGTATACTTATAGGAACACATTGACCCTCTAATATGGTTCACATTGTGTGTGACATGGGTCACACAGAATGTAATCTCATTTTATCCCTAGAAACACTAATGCCGCATAAGAGGTCACACTTCGTGTGTAAATATAGATTATAAGTCATGTAACCTAATATTTTCTATATACCACATGTTTATATTCCACATCATCCCTGAATTACCAGTACCACCATCCTCATTGAAAATTGCGGATCTGAGGTTGGTCGACCTTCTCATCACCAGATATGTGAATATTGGCTTAAAATCCACTTTTGAAACTCCCATATCCATCATTTGTATCCACTCCATAAAATACATGGTTAATTAGAAACACTAATACATTTTGATCCACCACTAATTTTAATCTAATTTCTTCATACCTCAATCACACCCTCTATTATAAACTACACCTGATATAGTAATCCATTGAGTGGATGAACGATCGTGGAAATGATCACACACTGGGTATTCATAAAACCACTATAAAATGAAAATACTAATTGTGAATATTACTTTAAATGTGGAAGATATCCACAAACCACAATATGTGATGAACTAACCTCACCCTTTTTCATATTCTACCGGAATATGTTGTCGATGAAATAAACAAACCAGGTTGGAAATAACCAAAAAAATAGTGAATCTATTGCTATTAAATCTACCATTGATGTGAGAATCAATTATTATTAATTGAATTGATCCTTGTCCGGCTATGATAAATGAACATGAAATAACAAATCAAATATAAAATCATTTCTATATTTTTATCTATAAGTAATGATGAATAGACTTATGTTCCTATAATTGGAGAGATCCATCAATTCCATTGGTGTATGATCATAGATCAAATATTGATATGATGTCATCAACCAATGAACCTCCAATGGATCCTCTGTAACTGCTCCTCTTCATATCCAGGTTTTGTTTCTAACCTTCTGGATTAAGGCATAACAATATATTTACATATGATTTTTAAAAATGAAAACATATTTTCATTTAATTTATTTATTTAAAAAATTCACGCATTGTTGATCCAAACCTGAATATTCAACGTTCTCTATGGTTATTTTCCGACAAGGGTATAAACCATGCATTGAACTCAACATCAACGTATTATTTCTTATGTGACTCCTCATTTAATATTTTTTCAACTTTTTTCATGAAAAATTCATGTGTGCGATATTATTATCTTTATTATTTTTAAAATATGAATTTAGGTCCCACATGGACTCATATTATCTCCCTATTTCAGCACATAGATCTGAAAATAATCCATATAATATTCTAAATTGACACATGTTAAAATAATATTCATTACATTCTACCCCCATTTGGTATTTTCGAATTGAATAGTGGAACCGTGATAAAAAATGAGGGTACTAGTCTCTCATATTGGTCTCTCACTCCTAGGTGTTTTCATGAAGATACACATGTCTCCACTGTGCATGACCATGTGGAATCAATAACCCATGGAGGATCTATTTATGTTTATCCTCAATCTCTATAGGGTACTCTATATAGGTGGCCTCATCCTTGATGATAAAATCACCCAAGTTGATAACATGTGATAAGTTCTACTACATCTACCTCAGTTGAAAAAGGTGGAAGACATCATCTACCTGGAAAAAAATGGTTTTAGAGTTAAGTAGTACATAACCTCTCAAATATTCATTGTATCTGTAATGGCCTAATAAATCTATGATATTTATTTCCACCATAGAAAAATCCATATAATCCATGTCAATATGAAACTCATAGAAACACATGTTCCCCCTCATCAAACTCCAAAGGCCTTTGTCATCAGTCCGTAAAGCACTTTGGAAAATTCTATGAACACTTCAAACAGTCTTGGAAGTTCATCACCTTCTTTTTCATAGATCAAAAAAAAATCCCAGAACATATGTTCCAGAATCACCTGGATCGGTCCATAAAAATGGTGACTTACAGATCATTCCATAAAATTACTCAAATGGTTTCTTACCTATTGTCGAATTGTAATATTTGTTGTACAAAAACTCCAAAAAGGGTGGGTGGGTTTCCTAAATATGGCCAAAATCCAATATGTAATCCCATATCAGTTACTCCAATAACTAAATTGACCTCTTAGTCAGGATATTAGTCTTGGTGTGAAATAGTGTTGTCAAACATAAATGACTCCCAAAGGCCTCCAATAATCCTCTTTATAATAGTTATGTAATGTGATAATAAATTTTTAATATGATAATTGAGGGAAATCGATAGAGCCAAATGCTCATTTTCGTGTACAAGGAACCTAAAATATCTACTAAACTCTACTCCCAAATGTCTAGGAATTATGATGACTAGGTAAGTTAGTGCATGATCACCGATATGGTATTTCCTTCATTGGATGTATGTTAGGACCCCATCGTTATTTCCTTGTATATCTTATTTCACATCCACTATGGAAGCCCAAGTGGTTGAGCTAAACTTGTTGGAACCTGATTCTCATCCTTTAGTTTCTAAAATGAGAGGTATCCAGACAAAAACTCTATAATATAACTCTTGACAAATGGACAAAATAACATACATCAAATGTACTAATACATATTTTATTTAGCTAGATGTTGCACTAATGGGGTTGTATGAAACTCCATAATTTTATCCTATCACAAAGTAAATAGTACCATCATCTATCCTATAATAAGTATATAGTTCTCCCAACTATCAAAATATCTATTTGAACAACATCCATTGAATATCTAAGTATATAAGGTCTCAGAGTTGGTATCTACAAGTTAAAATTCCCTATCACTCGGAAAAAGAAGTGGGGTAACAAACGTCAAATAAAGGTATAAAGAACCACCCTTGTACACTAAGGACCACTATAATTAGTCCAAATGATCTGACAGCTCAACCAACCACTAATATTAGTTCTCCTATTAAGACTACCTTCCATACATTCTGCATTCCTATAGTATTTAAAATATCAAATTAATTGTCATGTATGAACACGATCCATGTCATCTGTCCCATGATAAGATCCGTCTCAAAAAATATATACATTTGGATCTTCTTGTCCGAGTAGATGATAAACCCCTTCCCCATAAGGTAGTACCACCATATCTTCCTGGTTGATAATACCACTGCTATATCATGATCATTGGTCACATAGTTATTCTCATGTAGTCTCAAATACCTTAACCTATAGGAAATCCCATTTTGCATCTACATCAGAACACACCTCATTCATATCCCTAAGGAATCATAGAATACTACATACTTAACACCCTACTCTAAAAATATCAATAACAGGGAGCTCATCAAACTCCGTGTGAACTCCTGAAAATTTTTGTAGAACTGTTTTTCTATATGAAATCCTTCCCCTTTTATGTCATATATATCAAGGGTTCTTCCACTCAAGATAAATCTAGTATAAACCTCCAATAGTACCATTTGAATCCATGGAAACTCCACACCTCATAAACAGTCATGGGTGGATCGTAAAAAAACAATGTCTTATCCTTCGCTAGGTCCTCTACCACTTCTATCTTGGAGATGATGTTTCATAGGAAGGGTAACTCTCAAATCCAAAACTGAGATTTCACGAGCTACCCAAAAAGGTGGGACTCTCTAATTGTGTCTAGAACCGTCCTAAAGATTCTCACATAATCCTCCTCATATACCAATTTAATAATGATATCATTGTTTAAAACCACTACAAAACGTCTATGAAATGATGAATGTTGTGATTCATGAGTCCCATAAACACTAATAGGGAATTTTTCATCCCAAATAAGCATTACATGGAATATATTGTTACATAGTGACCTCTGAATTCAATCTTCGGCATGTTCTCATCTAGTACTAATAGCTGATGATATCCTGACCTACGGTCAATCATTAGGAACCATCGATCCCCACTGAACTGATCATATATATCATTGATCCTTAGTGGTGGAAACGGTAGTAATTCACACATAATGTCAATTTCATATCCTCCTTCCTGGGGAAGAAAACTGGGGATACCAAGGGGAAACATGAGTATCATAAATCCCAACTCTAAAATGTCCTATAACTATACCCTCTATTACTAATGCTCTGTGAATTCCATATGATATTCAAATGGAAATATCAGATCCATACAAGGTTTGATGTCAATAAAGAAATCTAGATCTTGGATGAATAGGTAATATTGGTACTTCCTCAAGGAGGAAATTCTCATACTCTACCTCCACTATAGGGAATTGGTATACCATTTCATATATTTTTCCAAGATCCATGCTAGAAAAATAGTGATTAATCGACTACACAATCTTATTCCCAAGACCTTCCTTATCCCCCAATGTTTGTTTCTCACCCACAATACAAAACCTCATTTCATCACTAAGGAAACACTAAAAAATCAAAAAAAATTAGTCTCTATAATCATCTACTATGCATAACCCATCAATATCTATAGTATTGTCACATGGCCTCGTTGATGCTACAATGAGATCCCATAAAAAATTTGGCATACAACTGTAATATCAAACAATCAGAAGAAGTGAGAAATCACTGATTCACATTATTTTAGAGTCTCCAAGGTAAAGGGTAGAACCAAAGGCTCATCCAAAATCTCTATGTACCAAACTAGATATGTGGAAAGAATGGAATGAATCAAACTTTTGTTAATCAATACTTGCTGAGAGTTGTTTAAGACACATATCATACTTGATGTCATCCATATATCCTCAAGGTAGTAGGAGTCCATGGTCTATAGCTATTATCATCCCAAACCACCACCTCCATTATCCTGGCATGAACCACCCTAGGGCTGGTGGTAAAAGGTCAAACCATCGACCACCTCCTTCTACTATACGAGTACTAATTCCACATCATCCAGCCTAAAAACCTCCATACATCATCATCTATGTATTTCGTAGAAGTCACTATATCATCTCCAAATCAACTATAAGATTGGTTGGAAACTCTAGTTCCATATGACCTTAATAATTGTAAGAGAAACAATGTCTCCCCCTCTTCATATTCAAGCTATCCTGAGAGCATTTTAAAGTCAATCCTATGTACTAGGATAGTATTTAAATGTATCTTACATGCCCAAATACCTTTTAATTCCATCAAATACTTACTATAAAGGTCTCAAAATGATACAACCCACTACCAGCATCCATTTTTAGTTTGTTCACTTCTCGGAATCTCTCGACCACTAAGGCCCACTCTATCACTCCAGCAAAAGTGATACTAAAAATTCATATCATTAAAACATTGATATGTCAATATAATCTATGTTCAATGGTCCATAACCTAAATAATATATCACAAAACATATCCATGGATTATTGGTAGAGATAAGTAAATCTAATATATTGCTCCATCCAATTCACACTTCACTATTTTAGATGCAAAATATCTTTTATAGGAAATGATCGCAATAGTGATAGACAAAACTCCTCCCTAAAGAGACATTATAAGTATGATTGGAGGAGAGTTATCTCATGGTTTGATTGTATAACTAAAATCCACCATCACTCTGTGATTCCCTAAATAAGACTCACTGTGAGTACTACCATATGATTTTCATGCATCCTCACTAGGAGGAAAAATCATGTGGCTGCTTGTGGGGTTTCCTAAGCCACATTGTGGTTTGACTCAGCTCAAAACCTTAGAGGTCACTACCTCTGTAACTCATGTAGATTACTCATCCTACAAACATCCGTATCTATAACATTCATTTATAATTTCTTTTCAATGGGTGGGGATGAGCGTATATACTATCTCTACAACATTCACACACATAGTAAATCTTTATACATTGGTAGATCATCAACATGATCACATACTAGAATCCTAGATAGTTTTTTCATAGAGTCATCCAAAATTTAAAAATATGTATCACAAAAAATTATTAATTTTTGGTATATGACTCAAGAAGAAATAGAAACAACAACCCATTCATATATAAAACATGTATGATTTATGCACCTATAACATATGTCTAAATTTACTGAGTAAAATGGTTGGTGATCAGTGTTTAGGTGTATAGATACATCATCCTCCACACCAACTATAGAGCCCATACCCATAATATAAATCTTGAAACACATACATTTTTTTCTCTAAAATCCATAAAATACTCATAGACTGTGATCCAAAGCTAGAACCAAAATCTCTAATACCACTAGGTCACAACCAGACCCAATAGGGCCCGAACCGAGACAACACCAAAAACACCTTAAATTTGACATGGGACAATGACCAATGTCGGGATGGAATATAACACATGTGCATGGAATTAGCCTAATATTTCCATACACATGAACAGATATTCAAGATCATATGATGATGAAATTTTCAAAGTAAAACTAATGCTATAATACATATATGATCCCACAATCAGAGTAGTATAGTAATGTACTGAAAGATACCAATGGTAAAAAAACAAGATGAACCAAAAAATATGAATAGTATGTCATGGAATGATGGTTATGACAATAATAAAATGAAAAAAATAAAAAAAACTTATTCTGTCAAGAAAACTCAATGCTCCACCAACTACTTGTCCTCCATGGAATATGTGAAATGATCTTTTTTCAGAAAAATATTTGATGTGTGTTAGTAGAGCCCATGTAAGGGTGACTATAAAAATACCTAGTAGGACACTGAGAAATGACTAAAAGAGAATAAAAAATAATAATCATCCCATTATAAGGATAAAAAATCAATGAATAAACAAATACCAAGATATACTTAGGAAAGACACCGTGCCACTGGGCGGTCACAATAAAATTTCCAACCATGAGATTCCACTAGAATAAATAAATTTTTCAGGAGAACCCTACTCCATGAGCCATGCTATCATGGGAGACACAAAATCATGATGTAATGATAAATGGGATCCACCCAATAAAACTTTTTTTCTCTAATGACCAAAATATTTATATAAGGTATCGCACTAGGGACTTCTAGGGGACACCAGAGACCCAATTTAGATTAACCTGTTGTGTAGACGACCATGTACCAATGATACTAAAAAAACATTACTAAAATAGAACTCTACCTAGAGGATCAACTCCACAATAATATATGTCTTGGTTATTTTACAAACTCCAACAAGGTTATATTAATAATTGAAATAGGATCACATTTATGTCTCATAGATGGTCACCACAATCTCTATCTACGACTCATCCTCAACATGGGATCAAAATATATAGATGTTAATGTAATGCTACATTGTATCCTCAAACGGGTAGATCAATGGATCACAATAAACTAATACTAATACAAAATTATGAATGAATGGGATTCAAACACATTCAATGGGGGAACACAATGTGTAATGGGGGTATACGATGTGTCCAGCCTGCCCCTATTTATAGTCGTGTTCAAACCCCTGTACATATGGTCTTGACCTAGTACGCTTGGGAGTGTACTCGGGATTTTTCCATGTGATTTCTATTACAAGTGCCTATATATTCTCTAAGATGTTTTTTTATCTTCAAACATGGGTCACACAGTTTGTGAAAAGGGATGCATGATGTGTGATCTTTTTCTCTCAATGGGAACCCAATCACCATAAAAGGTGGCCTCACAAGACCTAGAATTTAGGATTAGAAATCTAGTAACCAAATATTTTCTAGAGATATTTGGATCCACATCCAATTCATTTTTTAATCCATGCTTGATATATATTAGGGTTATGAAATTGCATGACATTCACACCACGGGAGATTGGGATTCAAGCTTAAAATAATCTCAGGAAATGCCAACATGCACTATCTCTAGAAATGCATTAAAATATAATATGAAAATGAATCATTAATCCATTCCACCATACAAATAATCATCCTCTATCAACACCATATTTCGATCTCAATCTTGATAATGAACCACACTCCTGGTATTGATATATTTTACCAAAGACATTTATGAAATGATCAAACACTTTTTATTCACCAAACTATAAGAAAATAAAATAACAATGATGAATGTCAACTGAAATATGTGGAAGTCCATAATAAAAAAAATATGAGGAATGAACCTCATCATTTTTCATTTTCCCCCATGATACAGTGTTGATGAAATAGATAAATGAAGTCACAAATAACCAAATAACATATTAAATCCATCTCAATTAAATCTACCTTATATTCAAAAATAAATTCTTATTCGTAAAATTATTTCAAATTTCTCTAGGATAAAATATCCGGATTTAAATACACAAATAAAACATTTTACATTGATTTTGGAAGAATCACTAATAAAAAACCGTCATCTATTGTCATAGTTTGTGAGATCCAAAAAATCTGTTGGTGCAAGATCCTCAATCTGATCTCTATCTTATGTCCTCTACCAATGATCCCCTAATGGATATTCTAACAAATATTCTATTAATATCTTTTTCTAAATAACCAATGTTATTGTGGAATATTTTTTTCTTTACGGAGGATCTTTGGTTATGAAAACTTAATTTCATTTAATTAATATAATTAAAAATTCTCCCTCGACTGAGCCCAAGATAAGATTCTGATTCACTCCTTGGTTATGTCACACCTTAGGTAAACCCCATTCTCTAAACATAAAAGTTGTCTTATATTTCGAATCCAATCCACTATTCAATTGTTATTCAATTTTTTCTACAAAGTTATTCCTGAGTGATTTTATCATCTTTACTATTTTTAAAATAATAATTTTGGGATCACCTGGAATCAAATTCTAACATCATCTCCATGAATGACAGTAAAGAAAATCCACATAATATTCTAAAGTAATACATTTAAAAATCAAAGTTTTTATATTACGAATTTTTTTGAGTGAGAAAAAACAATTTAGGGTAAAAAATATTCTACATAATGAGTCTCTACTTGTGTGATGCACATTAATCTATAATTGGAATATATAATTTTTTTTGGGATATTCACACAATATATTTACTTTTTGAATATCATGGACCCAATTCATAGAGATCCATTACATAACTAAGTCATTTTCATGAAACATATTCAATAAATATTTCAATATTAAAATCATCTTGGGTAAATGGAATTATTGTTGGCCAATTATTATTTTTGTGAAAAAGAAATATTTTTATTAATCTTTTATATATGAATAAAATTATGTGTGTATGTATGTACGTAAGGTTATGTACAACCCTATATATTTATGTAAGTATGTAAACAAATTCAATATTTTTTTAAATACCAATTTTTTAATTTTGAATAGCATGCATTGAAGTAATCCTAACATATAATAAATAATCCCACCCACAGGGCCCTTTAATATGGAAGTGTTTTTCAAAATCCAATAAGTATTTCCCATGTGGAATTTATGTTTCACTTTTAAAACATTAGAATCAGAATATATAATTAATAATAATACATATTTAAAAATGTATGATTAATTAAACAAGTAATTGATAATTAATATAAATAAGAAATATTAAATAATTTATAACTAATAATTCATTAAAAATTATTAATTATTATAATAAAGTTAACCAAATTATAGATGATTAATAAAAATAATATAAATAAAAAATAAATATATAGTCAATATAAATAGTAATTAATAATATAATAATTAATAATACTTAATTAACTTATTTTATTTATTACTTATTGTATCATCCCAAGTAAGTAATGAATAATTGATATTTTTATCTATGTCTATTTATGAATTAGATACTGTTTTAGAGGCTTAAAATGAAAATAAATCCAATCTTAAGCATGGAATACACTAATATTTTTAAAAGATTATTTTACTTCCTTTTGATGGAAAACCATTTTTAAATCAAACTTTTGAAAATTTTATAATTTATATTTGTCAAAATAAACATATTCTTTATGATTGGGACATTTAAATTTACATGGGATAAATTTTTGGTATTTTTCTGACAATGTTCACTTTTTTAATGAATAGTGAAAAATACTGTATTTCACATCAAAACTGCTTTTTCATCTAATTTAATTATATGGTTAGATTATCTTTTTAATTGGTATTAAAGTGTAATCTGAATATATTTTTATGATTTAATCTATTGGTGGTCATTAGGATTAATTTCACTTTGTAATTGGGCTAAAACTAATGCCAATCTTTTCATAGATATTATTTCAAATAAACCCGCTATTTATTTTGACAACGGGAATTATTTTTAAATTAATTATTTCAATTTCTGTTTTTGGAATTTGATAAAATTGATTCAATATTTTCAATCACAAGGTCCAAATTATGTAATTAAGACTTTTTTTGGACATTATGAATAGTAACGATAGTAATTATCTTTAATTATCTTGATTAATGAGTAATCAGGTAGTTAAGAATTATAAAATAATATCATAATAATAAAAAAATGACACCAAAATGTGTCCTAATTTCACTGGTTGTCTCATGTCAGACCATGTGATGCCTTGTGCCAAACTTGGGGACCCCATGGAATCACATTTGTGGAATGTGACTTGTTATGTTTTTATTTTTTGAAAGAAAGTTAAATATAACAAAGAATGTATCACATGAGTAAAACATTTTTAATTTTGTCTAAATAGATTATATTTTGGACTATAAATATTAATTGGAAAGATAAAAATATTTCCTACATCATAGTATTTTTTTCATAATTTTTAGACATTAAATAAATTAAATTATTTGTGACATCATGATGATGTAGCGATTACCTCATTATTTAACGATTTAAATAAAATGATAAGAAAATGTAAAATCTAAGACCTAAACTTGTCAAAAACATATTGGATGGGTATATTTATAACCCTTATCACCTTATACTCAAATTATAACAATGTGGGACCTTTTAAATCTGAAACTCATTTTAAAATAAAGTAACATTTCTTTACATTCAAAGAGTGCCCCCCCCCCCTCTCCTCTTATAAAAGGCCCCAACCTCTACCACCTTACCCACACATATCAGGCCTTTGGATCGGACATACCCTTCCCATTTAGTCTCTCCACATCCCTCTATTACTCCTAGAGGCCTCACATTGGGAAGAAGTCTTCCCAAGGAAGCCTTTGAGCTCAAATCAAAAACAGTTACATGTTTTTAAGGTAATGTCTTCACTTGTGTTCTTTTGTTTTATTTTTCTTCTCCAACCCCCTAAACTCTTTTTATTCATTTCTTTTGTAAAAAATACAGTATCTTAAATATACTAGGATATTTTTATAAGAAGGATTAGAGCTACACTTAAACACACCTACATCTAATTGTTAATGAACATACTGTTTCCGTGGATGGAGAATTTCTGCTTCACGAAACGATGATTGTTCAATATTCTTCAAAAACCTTCAAAGGTGGCCATTAAGATGTCACTATATTTATATATTATATATAATATGTTTATGTTTTTTTAAGCTTCTTTATTTTTCATTTATGAAATACCTTTATGGCTTCCATTATTGGTATATGCGATATCTTCATTTTAGGAAGTGCGGTCTACTGACCCCTCAAAGTGATTTGATCCGTTAATACCATATGTGGTACGTATAATGGATAGATTTAATGATATTATATATGTTACCATATTGGAATTAAAATACTATTATGTATCATTATGTTTTAATTCCATTAAATATGAAATAGAAATGGAAGTACTGTTCATGCGTACGTACGGATTACCGTCTCCATGAATGGTGCATTTGATTTCTTACGTCTAAATGTTATGTAATATTATAAATGCATGGTTATACTGAATATATATGATATATATGATATATAAATCATGAATATAATTCTGGATATAATGGATATTTTACCACATGAACAACTTGTAATTATAAAGAGTTTATTTTTGACTCAAGTACCAATGATCGTTAAAACGACCGTTATTAACATAAATAATAACTTAGTGTTCATGACGTGGTAATAAGTTATATAGAAGGAATAATTAACTTGTTAAAGGTTCTTAAGCAAGTATAAATTAACTCAAGTATATTATTCAGGACATTAAAGAACGATCGAGTCAAGTTGGATCCGAGGTATGGGGCATCGTCTCAATCTCCCTTCATTGAGGCATATTTTATTTTATACACAACCTTCTTTTATATGGTGTATAAACCCCTTTGACTATTACATTTATCCAAAATGAATCTTTTTTTATACGAAGCGTTTTACAAAATGAAAAATTGGAATGTTTTTGTCGTACGTATGCGGCGACAACGACTTCTCCGCCGCCATGACCATTATTTGAGTTTCGGCTTCCTCTACAAGCCATATTTTTTTAAATGAAAAATAAATATCATGTTTTACATTTCTTTTATTTTGGTATTGAAAATGGTTTTCATAATGTTTTTATTATATCAATGTGTTGTATTGATATGTTGTGATTAAAATGTGGAAATTTTTTGTTTCCTTTATGCATGTTTTATGTGATTTGATTATGTTATGGTTCATGGGAATTGTTATGAATACGGGTGGTACCGTGATAAACTAAGGGAGGGTGAGCCCGATATAGCTCTCCAATGCATTGGGTAACGTGAAGGAGTGAAACGTTAAGGTTTATCCGAAGAGATTTAGGGAATATACTGTGATGGGTATTCCAAATGTAACCAAGAGGGTTACTCCCTACGTAAAAATGTTCTGAATGCCTCAAGTTACCATTATATCTTATGATTTTTATGATTTATTCATGATTTGATGAGGTATGTTAAAGTTCCTATGATTTATGGGTAAAGTGTTATTTCATTCTTATGTATATATGAACTCATGTTTCCTTTCCATATTTTTATAACCCTTACTGAGCTTTTTATGCTCATCCCATGTTTTTGAAATGTTTTTCACAGGTCAAGGGAAAGGTACATGATAAGATGATAGTTTCAAGGAAGTGTCAAGAAAGAATCCAGGTTTTATTTTCAATATGTTTCCGTTGATGAGAAAAATGAATACTATCATTCATTTTACCCACTTTGTATAAATGTGGGATGTAATGCATGTTTTATGATCTAATTATATAAGACTCCAAACCTGAAAATATCCCCAATGTGTAATCTTGTAATAACTCATGATTAAGTAAGGTTTAAGGCTGGGGCCTTATAGTTGGTATCAAAGGTTGGTTTAGATAACTTTAGGAGTTATAATTATATTAAATGATTATCCAAAAATATTTTCTTATGGTTAAATTGAAATGATATAGCATTTGAAGATTACCATGTTGCTTCATCTATGACATGTTTGTTGAGAATGGTTTTCTGCAGAGGAAATAGGGAAGCAGTGCTAGGAAGGCATACAGAAGGAAATAACCTTCCGAATCAGCATCCTGAGATGGTCGGAATTGGAACTGAATAGTTTGTTGTAGTAATTGCACATTTGAGTCAAGCGATAATTGGTGGTGGTATCCATGCACGAGATCAGCCAGATCAACCGTAGAGGAACATGTCAGTGGTGGAACATTTCATGAGGCAACATCCCCCATCATTCAGAGGATCATCTGACCCTGTGCTAGCTGAAGCGTGGAATAAAGCACTAGAGAAGATTTTCGATGTCATGGGGTGTTCAGACAATCAAAAGGTTAGTCTTGCTATTTACCGTTTGGAGGGTGAAGCAGATCATTTGTGGTCGATGGTTAAAATTATTAGGGACGCTGATGAGATTGATGCTCTCGACTAGGATGAATTCAAAGGTATGTTTCTTGATAAGTATTTTCCTAAGGCTATTCGACTTAGGATGGAAAAAAATTCTTGGAATTGAGGAAAGAGGATGACTCAGTGGATGCTTATGAAGAAAGGTTCACTCAATTGGTAAGGTATGCTCCAAATTTTATCTGAAACCTTGATAGTAAAATCAATCATTTTTACTCAAGATTAAAGCCAAAATATCAAAGGGCATCAGCTTCTCATGAGTTCAAAAGTTATGAAAAGATTGTTCTATGTGCTGAGAAGGTGGAAATGGAGTTTTTAGATGATCAAGTGTTCTATAACAACGATCAGAAGAAGAGACTGAGGTGGTAGGAGAAAGGAAAGAATTCTTCAAAAAATTATGATGGTAAGAAAACTAAGTTTCCAGTTTGTGATAAATGTGTTAAAAGGCATGCTGGGGAATGTATTCTGTATTCTAGAAAGTGCTACCGATGTGGTAAGATGGGACATAAGGCTCGTGATTTCACTGAAAAAGATCATGGTGATGGTAAGACCAAATTTGATTTAGAGTAAGTAAAATGTTTTAAGTGCAAAGAGATGGGTCACTATGCAAACGAGTGTTCGACAAAGAGATTGAGTGATAGGAAGCAGTTAGACTACAAGCAGAATGGGGTGGATAAATCCTTTGCAACTACTTCAGAATATGTCAGGGCATCAAATGAAGTTGTATCAGGTACTTTGTTTGTTTTTTCAGATTATCCCAGTGTGTTGTTTGATTCGGGGCCTACACATTCTTTCATATTTGAAAACTTTTCTAGTAAAATGGGAATACCATCTCAAGAAATGACTCCTGAACTTGTGGTAAAAACACCTGGGGGAAATTTTGAGGAAAAAAGAATTTATAAGAATCTTCCTATCCTTATCCATGTAAAGAACCTACTTGCGAACCATATTTTTTTACCTCTAGTAGAGTTTGATGTTATCCTGTGTATGGATTGGCTCTCTATTTACCATGCTACGATTAACTGTAGAACTA
Source organism: Viscum album (assembly GCA_963277665.1). Taxonomy (NCBI): domain Eukaryota; kingdom Viridiplantae; phylum Streptophyta; class Magnoliopsida; order Santalales; family Viscaceae; genus Viscum; species Viscum album. Next base: position 2,093,850,694 of record OY728126.1, on the reverse strand, counting down.
AAGAAGTTTCTTTTCAGAAAGACTTTCAGTTGGTGTACAATAATGAACCCTTACTGTTGATAACATATCAAGAGGACAAGAAACTTTTAAAAGATGTAAATGAATGTTACCTAGAAAACATTGTTGAAAACAAGGGAACTATTCAGATTAATGATGTGCCAGTGGTAAATGAGTATCCTGATGTTTTTCCTAATGAGTTTCCTGGAATAATACCAGATCATGAAGTTGAATTTTTTGTTGAATTAGTTCCTGATCCTAAGCCAATGTCAAAACCTCCTTATCGAATGGCTCAAATTGAACTTTTTGAGTTGAAATATCAATTGCAAGATTTATTAGAGAAAGGTTTCATTCGACCTAGCACATCACCATGGGGTGCTCCTGTTTTATTTGTTAAAAAGAAAGATGGTTCTATGAGACTTTGCATTGATTATAGAGCCTTGAATAACATCATTGTTACGAACAAATATCATTTTCCTCATATCAATGATTTTTTGATCAGCTCCAGGGAGCTCAGTATTTTTCAAAGATTGACCTGAGATCGGGGTACCATCAGTTGAAGGTAAAGGATGAAGATGTTCTGATGACTGTGTTTCGTACAAGATATGGCCATTATGAATTTTTAGTAATTACTTTTGGGCTAACCAATGCACCGGCTATATTCATGGACTTAATGAATAGAATATTCCATGAGTTCTTGGATAAGTTTGTGGTGGTTTTCATCGATGATATTTTGGGGTTTTCTAAAAGTAAATAGGAGCATGAAATACATTAAGGGTTATTTTTCAAACCTTAAAAGAAAATAAATTGTATGGGAAATTCAGAAAGTGAGAGTTATGGTTGTAACAAATTTCATTCCTTGGTCACATTGTTTCTAAAGATGGGATAACTGTTGATCCTCCAAAAAACAAAGGTTCTTGAAGAATGGCCAAGACCCACAAATGTAACTGAGATTCATAGATTCCTTGGTTTGACAGGATATTACTGAAGGTTTGTTAGAAATTTTTCACTGTTATCTAGTCCAATGATTAAGCTAACTTGGAATGGTGTTAAGGTCATCTGGAAAAAAGAATGTGATGATTGTTTTCAGGAACTGAAAATAATATTGGTGAATGCTCCGGTTTTGGCACTACCTTCAAGAAATGGGGTGTTTTTTATCTACAACGATGCTTCATTGAAAGGAGTTAGTTGTGTCCTAATGCAGAATGATCAGGTAATTTCTTATGCTTCATGACAGTTGAAAACTCATGAGGTAAATTACCTTACACATGATTTGGAATTAGCTGCTATTGTTTATTTCTTTAAAAATTTGGAGGCATCATTTGTATGGAGTAAAGTGTGAAATATATACAGATCACAAAAGTTTAAAGTATATATTCACTCAAGAGGAATTGAACATGAGACAGAGGAGATGACTAGAAATATCATAGATTATGATTGTACAATTCATTACCATCTAGAAAAAGCAAATAAAGTGGCTGATTCTTTGAGTTGAAAAAGTAATGCTTCATTAACAATGTTGCATTTGGAACATGATACTTTGGTTAAGGATTTGATGAACATTGGCATAGAAGTTGTTGGTGCTGGATTTCATTCTGTTTTATTTCAGGTATCAGGGTAATCTTCTCTATCAGATAGAATCATGCAAGCACAGAAGCAAGGCAGTGAGTTGCAGAAAAAGGTAGAGCTAGTTCAGAAAAGTAAGTTGCCTGAAATCCACATTGATAATGATTGTGTTTTGAGATTTGGGAAGAGATTGTGTGTGCCTTGTCATTCACAGTTGAAGAGAGAGAGTTGTTATGTGAAGCTCATAGTTCTCCGTTTTCAGTTCATCCTGGCAGTACTAAGATGTATAGAGATCTTCGAGAGTATTACTGGTGGGATTGAATGAAAAGAGATATTGCAGATTTTACTACGAAGTGTTTGACTTGTAAACTGGTAAAAGTAGAGGGACAGTTACTAAAAGGGATACTTCAACCATTACAAGTGCCCGAGTGGAAATGGGAAAACATATCCATGGAATTTGTTATGGGATTACCGAAGATATCTTGAGGTAATAATGCAATCTGGGTTATTGTTGATCTATTGAAAAAATCTTCTCATTTCCTTTCTATTAGAGATACTTTTTCACTAGATCAAATTTCACGATTGTACCCTAAAGAGATATTCAGGTTGCATGGAGTTCCTCTATCCATTGTATCCAATCGTGATCCTAGGTTTACTTATAACTTTTGGAAGGTCCTTCAGAAGTTGTTGAGTACTGAATTAAATTTTAGTACAGCTTTTAATCCTCAATCAGATGGGTAGTTAGAACGAAAAATTTAGAAATTGGAAGATATGCTACGTGCTTGTTCGATGGATTATCCGGGAAGGTGGGACCAACATCTTTCTTTGGTTGAATTTTCATATAATAACAGTTTTCATTCCAATATACAGATGGGACCATTTGAGGTGTTATATGGGAAGCGGTGTCGAACTCTAGATTTCTGGGATGAAGTGGGTGAAAGGAAGCTGATGAAACCAGAATTGGTAGAAGAGTTGGCAGAAAAAGTTCAGTTGATACAGAAACACATGAGAACAGCTCAAAGAAGGCAAAAGAGTTATGCGGACAACAGGAGGAAGGATCTCTCTTTTGAGGTAGGTGATCATGTTTTTCTCAAAGTCTCACCATGGAAAAGTGTGATACGATTTGGTAAGAAAGGAAAGGTGAGTCCAAGGTTCATTGGAGAATATGAAATTATGGATAGAGTTGGATCAGTTGCATACCGAGGGGCTTTACCTCCGATTTTATCTCAGGTACATAATGTTTTTCATGTTTCCATGTTAAGGAAGTACGTGCCAGATCCATCTCATGTTTTGAGTCCATAGGTAGTTCAGTTGGAAGAGAACCTATCTTATGAGGAACAAGCGGTCAAGATTATAGACCATAGGGAGCATGTGTTACAGAATAAGGTGATTCATCAGGTAAAGTTTTTGTGGAAAAACCACATGATTGAAGAGGCAACATGGAAATCTGAAAATGCAATGAGGGATAAATACCCCCACTTATTCGATAAGTAAATATATTGCGGTGACATAATTTTCTAAAGGGGGCAATGATGTAACATCCCAAGTAAGTAATGAATAATATATATCTTTATCTATGTCTATTTATGAATTATATAGTGTTTTAGAGGCTTAAAATGAGAATAAATCCAATCTTAAGCATGGAAAACACTAATATTTTTAAAAGATTGTTTTACTGCTTTTTGATGGAAAACCATTTTTAAATCAAACTTTTGACAATTTTATAATCTTTATTTTTCAAAATAATCATATTCTTTATGATTGGGACATTGAAATTTACATGGGATAATTTTTTGGTATTTTTCTAACAATGTTCATTTTTTAATGAATAGTGAAAAATACTGCATTTCACATCAAAACTGCTTTTTCATCTAATTTAATTATATGGTTAGATTATCTTTTTAATTGGTCATAAAGAGTAATATGAATATATTTTTACCATTTAATCTAGTGGTGTTAATTAGGATTAATTTTACTTTGGAATTGGTCTTAAACTAATGCCAAACTTTTCATATATATTGTTTCAAAAAAACCCCTATTTGTTTTGACAACGGGAATTATTTTTAAATTAATTATTCCAATTTATGTGTTTGGAATTTGGTAAAATGGATTAAATATTTGGAATCATAAGGTCCATGTTATTTAATTAATACTCTTTTGTTTTTAGACATTATGAATAGTAGCAACGGTAATTATCTTTAATTATCTTGATTAATGAGTAATCGGGTAGTTAAGGATAATAAAATAATATCATAATAATAAAAAAATGACACAAAAATGTGGCATAATGCTACTGGTTGGCTCATGGCCGACCGTGGGATTCCTTGTTCCAAACATGGAGACCCCATGGAATCACTTTTGTGGAAGGTGACTTGTTATCTTTTTATTTTTTAAAGAAAGATAAATATAACAAAGAATGTATCACCAGAGTAAAACATTTTTAATTTTGTCTACATAGCTGATATTTGGGAATATAAACATTCATTGGAAAGATAATAAGATTTATTACATCATAGTATTTTTTCATAATTTTTAGACCTTAAATAAATCAAATTATTTGTGACATCATGATGATGCAGTGATTACCTCATTATTTAACGATTTAAATAAAATGAAAAGATAATGTAAAATATAAGACCTACACTTTTAGAAAACCTATTGGATGGGAATATTTAGAACCCTTATCACCTTATAATATAATTATATCAATGTGGGACCTTTTAAATCCAAAACTCAGTTTAAAATAATGTAACATTTCATTACTTTCCAAGAGTGCCCCTCCTCTCCTATTATAAAAGGCCCCCACCTCTACCACCTTACCCACACATCTCAATCCTTTGGCTCGGCCAACTCCTTCCCATTTAGTCTCTCCACATCCATCCCTTACTACTATAAGCCTCAAATTGGTCAGAAGTCTTCCCAAGGAAGCCATTGAGCTCAAATCAAAAAGAGTTACCCGTTTTTAAGGTAATGTCTTCACTTGTGTTCTTTTGTTTTATTTTTCTTGTCCAACCCCATAAACTCTTTTTATTCATTTCTTTTGTAACATCTCCAGTATCATAAATATACTAGAATGTTGTTATAAGAATTATTCGAGATACCCTTACACACACCTACATCTAATGGTTAAAGAACATATTGTTTCCGGGGATGGAGAATTTCTGCTTCACGAAATGGTGATTGTTCAATTTTCTTCAAAAACCTTCAAAGGTGGCCATTAAGATGTCACTATATTTATATATGATATATAATATGTTTATGTTTACTTAAGATTCTGTATTTTTCATTTATTTCATTCCTTTATGGCTTCCATTATGGGTATACGCAATATCTTCATTTTAGGAAGTGCAGACTACCACCTCTCAAAGTGATTTGATTCATTAATACCATATATGGTACATATAATGGATAGATTTAATGATATTATATATGATAAAATATTGGAATTAAAATTATATTAAGTATAATTATGTTTTAATTCCATTAAATATGAAATAGAAATGGAAGTAGCGTTCATGCTTACGCACGGCTTACCGTCTCCATGAACGGTTCATTTCATTTCTTACCTCTAAATGTTATGTAATATTATAAATGAATTAATATAATGGATATATAAGATATATATGATATCTAAATCATGAATATAATTCTGGATATAATGGATATTTTACCACATGAACAACTTGTAGTTATAAAGAGTTTATTTTTGACTCAAGTACCAATGATCATTAAAATGACCGTTATTAACATAAATAATAACATAGTGGTCATGACATTTTAATAAGTGATATTAAAGGAATAATGAACTTTAAACAGGTTCTTAAGAAAGTATAAATTACCCAAGTTTATTATTCTGTACATTAAATAACGATTGAGTCATGTCGGACCCGAGGTATGGGACTTCATCTCAATCTCCTTTCATTGAGGCATATTTTATTTTATACTCAACCTTTTTTATACAGTGTATAATCCCCTTTGACTTTTACATTTATCCAAAATGAATATATTTTTATATGAACTGTTTTACAAAATGACAAAAGGAAAATTTTTTTTGTCGTACGTATGCAGCGACAACGACTTATCCGCCGCCGTGACCATTATTTGAGTTTCGGCTTCCTCTACAAGCAATATTTTTTTTATATGAAAAATAAATACAATGTTTAACATTTCCTTTATTTTGGTATTGAAAATGGTTTTCATAATGTTTTTATTATATAAATGTGTTGTATTGGTATCTTGTGATTGGAATATGGAAATGTTCTGTTTTCTTTATGCATGTTTTATGTGATACGATTATGTTATGGTTCTTGGGAATTGTTATGAAGACGGGTGGTTCTGTGATAAACTAAGGGCGGGTGAGCCCGATATAGCTCTCCAATTCATTGGGTAACGTGAAGGAGTGAAACGTTAAGGTTTCTTCGAAGAGATTTAGGGAATATACTCTGATGGGTATTCCAAACGTAACCAAGAGGGTTACTCCCTACGTAAGAATGTTATGAATGCCTCAAGTTACATTTATGTCTTATGATTTCTATGATTTATTCATGATTTAATGAGGTATGTTAAAGCGCCTATGTTTTATGGGTAATGTATGATTTCATTCTTATGCATATACGAACTCATGTTTCCTTTCCATATTTTTATAAACCTTGCTGATATTTTTATGCTCATCCCATGTTTTTGAAATTTTTTTCACAGGTCAAGGGAAAGGTACATGATAAGATTATAGTGTCAAGGAAGTGTCAAGAAAGAATCCTTGATTTATTTGCAATATGATTCCATTTATTGGAAAAATTAATGCTATCTTTTATTGTAACCACTTTGTTTAAATGTGTGATGTAATGCTTTTTTTATGATCTAATTCTCTAAAACTCTAAACCTGAAAAGTTCCTCAATGTGTAAACTTGTAATAACTCAATATTAAGTAAGGTTAATGGCAGGGGCCTTATACTTATAATATAAATATAACAACTAATAATTAATAAATAATTAAAAATTAGTATAATAATTCATTTAATTAATAATAAACTAATATTAGGAAAATAAAAATAATTAATAATACAATTAAAAATGGAAAAATACTATTTATTTTATAATATATTTTATTAATTAATTAATCATAATTAAAAAGCTAATTTATGTAATTACTAATTTAATTACTAATTCAGAATGAAATTATTTATTTTATTATATTATTATTCTAATGCTTGTATATTTTAAATTGAATCCTACATTAGAAATCCCTAATGATGTTTTTGCACCAGTGCCATATAAAAAGGGCATCTGGGTGTTGTTTAATTTTATATTCAAAAATAACATTAATTAAATTAATATGAAATAAAAAATTATATTTTAAATACTTTTTTTAATATATATATATATATAATAGAATAAAAAATATAAATATTAAATTATCCGATAAAAAACAATTCACACTACCAGATTGACATTCACACAAGTTTTTTTAGGTCTTAAAAGTATTCATGAATAAAATTCATGAATGTTACTTAATTTTATTTAATAAAAAGATATATTGTGTTAATTTGGTTCATGAAAAATATATAAATCCAAATATTTTTTACCATACCCAAATTTTTATGTTTTTTCTAGAAAAAATGAAAGTGACACTTTATATCGTAGTAGTGTTGAGTTGGGGTTTGATGTGAGTGATGGTGGTAACATTGGGTCATCATCTTCCTATAGTAATATAATAGGTTCATCACCTTCTTCTAGATTTATGATTCTTTAGCTACCATCTTTATCCCCTCCTGTGATATCTTCATTTAGTATAATGTTTCCCCTAATCCATATGATGATGGGGAAATCCACTCTTATGAATTTTTAATGTGAGTTTTATGATCTTCTTTCCACGAAGATCAAATTTGGAATCAAATTTTCCCAATAAATCTCAAATTTTTTCTTTATATTATTATTTATCCCCCTCATCAATATTTTTACTTCTTTATTCAGAGACTCTAGTCTTCACTAATATGTAGAAGAAATTTAAAAATAATATATTTTAGGACATTTTTTAAAATATACATATATGATATAATAAGGCATCACATGATTTTACATCATTGGATTTCATGGATGTAGGGTCATATAATTTGACAATCTCATTGTGAGGGCGAAGAGAATCAATGAAACATATTGAGGTAGTGTCAATGTGGGGATGACTAGCAAGGAATCCATTTAAATTAAATAAAGACAATGTTATTATAAATGATGAGTAGGAAAATCTTGAGATAATAATGAATCCAAATATAAAATAATCCAAGAGTAATATGATAGAAATCATGCCATATAATAACAAAATTTTATGCTCTTTCCACTAAATTTTTCTTATAAAATAATTTGACATTCGTAACTACTATATATTATGTTATATTAAATTTAACAATTTAAAAATGATAAATAGAGTATTTTCATTAGTTCTAGATAGAAAAACTAATCAATTTCACCTTTATCATAATTAAAAGAAGCATTTTTAAATGTTCACCCTTTTTTAGTATTGTTTGTGTGCTAATAACTATTACCATTTATTATATCATTATTTAGTGTTGATAATGGATTTAATTAATTTGTTCTTTTATTTATAATCCCAGCCCTCACCCATTGACTTGGGATGTGGAAATTTGGTGTCTATAAACTCATCTAACAAACTAAAAACACCATAGGTAGGGAATAAAATAAATGGGATTCAAAACCAATTGGGTAATTATTATAAATTTGAAAATAAATAAAAAAACTATATAAAATTAACCTGAAATCCCTATATGATGCATGAAAAAAAATAAACCTTCAATAAGGAAAACAAAATGAAAACTACATCCGAGTATAATGAGGAAACTGACAACAACAAAAACTCAATGAAAAAGAAGAAATAAACTCAATAACCCAAAACCATTTCCAATATCCAATTCCACATTCCCATATAATGTTATTAAGAGGAATCACTAATGAAATTGGATACTATTCAATTAACTTTTCATCGATATATTACTTCTGCAAACACAAAAAAAAGTACTCAAGAGGTGGGGTGAGAATAAAACTCGATTGGATTTTCCTAAGGAATTACCAACTCATGACATTAGGATAGAACATCATACAACATTTATATAATATATTTTATAAAATTTAAATCATTTTATATAGACACCCTTAATAGTTTCTGAAACCAATAATGATCCCATAGAAAGTGATAAAACTATATTTTAAAATTATTTCAAAAATACATTTAGCATACCGATTCACCGCAACAAAAAATCCCCATATGAATTCCCATGTGATTGTTCTGTACTTTTGATTGGTCTCCCAATGATCTACCAAGTCTTTATAAGGTTACAAAAATCTATTTCCCCAATGGAACAGACATCATCCATAAGTTATATCAAAGAAAATGAACTCAAGCCAAGAATGTATGCCAAAATCTATGCCATAAAAAATTGATAAAAAAATTTCTTTTCATGAAATTAATTTTATAAACATCTTCCATGAAAAAAATCCATAATTTTAAAATCACTATTTTAAAATTTACGTCAATAGGTTTCTAACAACACTAGAAAATTTCTTCAATTTGGAAAATACATCAATAATAAGGTTTTCAATTAATAAACACACAAAAATATCTTAATTTATTTCAATAAATAAAATAAAATTTAGATTTGTAATTCAAATTTTAATCAAGAGTCATCAAGATTGAATCCCCATACCTCTTAAAATTAGGCAAAAAATAATAATGACACAGAACTCCATAAAATGTAGCTTATATAATCGAAAACTGGCCATATATATTGTTCCATTATATAAAACCAATAAAATATCCTCATGATTATAATAAAAAAAATATGTGCCCCTCATAGACTAGCTCACATATTCCATGATAGGGAATAATAATAAATAAAATACATCCATGAACGAGCACATACTAATGAATATGGACCTCCAATGCACCAAGGTTCTCTAATGGATCTTCACTAGATCCAATGGAATGGTATCCATATCCTAAATAAGAATGGAAATTATAAATATTAATGGTTTATGTGAAATTAAGAGGATTAAGGGAAAATGGGACTCGATATAAAAAATCCAGATCTAATTTTTAATGGTTCACTTTTAGGGACAAGATTTGGAATACTGTGTGCTAACCCTACATGATCCACTTTCTCTAAACACCCCTTTCATGTTTGGATCACAATATTATACTAATTCAACACATACCACGTTATTCCCTTTTTTATAGCCTTTCACGATTTCTATTGGGGAGTAGTATAGTTTGGCCAAACCATGCACAAATAGTGTGGCTACAGAGTGCCCACTGTCTCCGTTGTATTGTTTCCTAATGGTTCCTTCATGGTTTATTGTAACTTTTATCAATCCATTCACCTATACAAAATTCATAAAAATATTCTAATGTTAATATTAACATCCTTATACAAAACTAAAACATTATATATACTTAATACATATAAATAGATGGCCATGTACCAAAAAATAGGGGTTCAATATAGTCCACACCATTGTTCATTACAACTTTGAAATGAAAAAACTACCTTTTTCTAGAAATAATTCCGGCCATTTATTAACCATTTCATTCTCAATAATTCTTATTTATTATTAAATTAACCTTGTTTCCATTAAACCCATACCAGGTCAATGTTTTTTCCATATTGGAAATTCTCTGGACTATCCAAACTACCTATTGGAACATGATCCAATGATGAATCTGACTCTCGATCAATGCGATCCAATAAAATCACATGTTTAGAATCAAGTGACACACCATTAATTGAGATACATGAAACAGATTTTTCAATGAACTGAATCATTATGGAAAATCCAATATATAGGTTTCTCTACTAACCTATTAATGTATCTTAGAAGGGCCTATATAATAAATATATAACATTCCCTACATTTGAAAAAGATGATTCCCATGGCTTAGATTGTACCCCCAAAAAAATTATCATGAAACTAAACTGACAATTTTTATATATGAATCTCCATATACAATTTTTGAGTCCTCTAATCCATTTCAAGCACCTATTCATCTTCTGAATCGTATTTATTATATATTTCCTAAGGCTAAGTATGATCGGTGAAGTCTCACATGTCCCCAAAAATAAATATATTGAAAAAAATGGATATCTATAAAATTCTTCAAAAAGATTCACATGTATTGAGTCCTAATAACTATTGTTTTATGAGAACCCCACTAATGGTATGTTCTCCACCAATTAGAAACAAAAATCCATAACATAACCCCAAACATGTCTTATAACATATTTATCACCCTCCCAGATTTTCCATCCATTTGAGGGTGATACACTGTGACCATAGTCAACTATGGCCCAAGGGAATATTATAATGACTTCCAAAAAGGTTAATTAGAGCTGAAATATCTATCAGATACTATAGAAAATGGTATTACATGCCTCTTTAACACTTCTTGGATATATATGTAGGACATATTTCTACTGTACTGGATCCAAATATTGGATGAAATGAGCCAAATTTAGGAGCCAATACACTATCACCCATACAGACACATGTTTTTGAAGTATACATTGTATACCAGTTACAAAATCCAAATATATCGAGTTCCATTTCCACAAGGGAATCGATAAACTTTGATGAATACCCACTCGAATCTAGTTCCCTACCATAACCAACTGATAAGTGAGGAATCTCAAAACAAAAAAACCCCACATTTCAATTCATTCCATCTAACAAAAATCATATTTTTAGATCCTTATACAATTTTTTCATTCCATGATAAAAATCCCATCTCAATTGGTAGTAAGAAAGCAGAATTTTTTCCTCCCAATCCGAAGGTACCACCATCCAATCTAAAAATATCATTGAACTAAATTAATATTTACATCCCCCAATGGTCTCCAAACAATTTAGTTTTTACATCATCACAAAACATTTTTAATTTGATTCTTGTGCCTCTATAGCCTTCCCAATCAAATTAGAAAGAAATGAAATCATAAAGAAAATTACAACATTGTCTCATTCATTACAATCCAAGTGCATGTTGGCTATGAACAACATTGGCTACTATTGATCTGAATATTAATTACCCAACTAATTATAAAACATCCTTCATAATCCATCTTCCAATAAATTTTATTAACAAGGGTTATAAATAATGTGATTATTGAAAATTAGAAGATACTCTTTCAAAATTATTTTTCACATACTTATATCTCCATTTGATAAAATGTGTTTCAAGATCCTATGATATGTGAAAACTATAAATTTCTCACATAATAGGTAATTATGTAATGTATTCAAATCTAAAATGAGGGAAAAAATATGAAATAAAATGTTGGGTAGTTATTCTCACGAAACTCTAACTACTGTGATCTATAAGAAACAACACGATCAGCATGTATGAGAACACACCCAACCCAGATCTTGAAGAATCACAACAAGTAAATTATATTTTCCATGATTCTAGAAATATCAATATCACTGTAATTATAAGGATTAACTTCAACACATTAAATGAATTATGTTTGTCCTCATTCCATTAGAATTGAACACATTTCCTTATTAATGATTCCATTGGTTATACAAGTCTTTAAAATTCATAAAAAAACATTGATAATAACATGCCAGACTAAGAAAACTAGGTATCTAAAAGAAATTATTTGGTGGTTTCCTATATATTAAAACATCTATCATTTTTAGTCAAAAAAATGTTTTTAGGAGAGAACATGCTGAATGAGAAATTATTTGTGTTTCCAAAAATCACTCTTTGAATCATTTAAATACATAAAATGATCCCACAAGATTCCAAAAACTATATACATGTGTTTCTAATGATCCTCATTTGTCCTTGAATACACTAGTATATTATCCATACAAACCACCACAGAGGAATCCATATACCACTATAATATATAAATCATAAATTCCATAAATATTTATGGTGCATTTTTTAGACTAGAATTCATAATAAAAACTCCTAATTCCCTTATATACATCTAAAATTAGTCTTCAGAATATAGTCTTTTTGAACCCACATTTAGTGATATCCCAATTGTAAGTCAATTTTAGAGATCACTGGGATCCCCTTAGTAGTTCAACTATATCATCAATTCAAGGAAGTATATACTGATTCATTGTCATAGAATGGTTAAGACTATGAATATATATACTAAGACTTAGATTTAAATCCTCAATTTTTTTTAAAAAAAGTAGATGTTCATACCATAGAGAATATTTTTTCCAAATGAATCGATTTTATTCCAACTCTTTGAACTATAATTTTAGTTCCCATAATTATGATGGTTGAATCTAAAAACATGAATGTGAGAAAGGGATATTCCAATATTATAGATCAATCTTAATCCCCACATCCCTTGTGGGTGGAAAAATATTGATATATTTATGAAAAATAATGAAACTAGTCCACAATGGTTGAAAAATCATTAAAACATATCTCATCTAAATACTCCAAGGTCAAAGCTGCTAGCTGATACATGATATTTACAACCTCTGGTGTCATATTTACTTCTCCACTTGCAGTCACATTTGATTCTCCTCTAAAGAGTTGTTCAAAACCATGTAAAATTGTAAAACTAACCATTCGTTTATAATAGTAGATGTTATATTTGAACATTATTAATGAACCCACACCCATAATTACATCATATAAATAAATTTCAAGAACAGATATATCCCAATTCAATTTATCCCCATCGATTTTTCTAGAACATGCTCTACATATAAATTCTCTACATTCTATATGGACTAGAGGAGTTTCTTATTTATAAATTTAATGCATCATCTCAACATGAAAATCCAAAAGATAAATAATTCATGAAAAAATAATTGAATGGGATGCACCAGTATATAAAAACTAAAATAAGTTGATAATTCAAAATAATCAAATATCTCACCATCGATGGTCTAGATTGATCATACAAGTTAATTTTCACAGATCTATATAATTTATTACTCAGTATCTATTTCTCTTTATTAACCTATTGGTATTGGAGTCATTGAGTAGTCATGGTATTCCTAGAATCACCATAGATTTATAGATTTTGCTGAGGATAGATATTATTCTTCCCTTGTCCCATCGATGAATATATTATCTGTGAAACATGAGATGTATCCCTAAAACCTAAACATAGAGAACATCAATAGTATCACTGAAGATCACCCATATAGTTGTAGTCATGACATTACCTATGATGTTTCATATAATCTTACTTCATATGCTCAAAAGAAAAAAAATTAGTAGCATTGAGGCTTACTTTTTTCATTAGGAGGAAGATTCTCTAACCCCACTATCTTATTCTATGTCATTCCACCACCTTGAAAATAGATGTACCTATTTTTCTTATTACCAAAAATATATATCCCACTACTTACAATTGGTATAAATTGGATTCCTCAACCCATACTACTCGAAATGTATCTTACTAGCATCATTGGTCTATTAACTATCTCTGTATAATCAATTGTTCAAAACATGTTAATCATTGATTTAATCTCCATGATCTAGCCCGAATCAAAATTGTGTTACCTTAGGAGAATACATATAGAAAAATCAGATGAATGGAATACTAATTTCATTAATTTAGCCTCATAATCTATCATTTTGAGGTTATCCTACTTTATACTAAATTAGTTAATTGTTCTATAAATTCTCAACATGTAAGGATAGAATCGTTCATTAATAATGTCTTAAAAATCCTCTCTTGAAATTCCTGGGTCATATTTACCCTTAACTGATAAATCCCCCCACATGTATGATAGATCCTCTTACATATATATTTATAATTTAACTTTTTGATTATTTGGTGTGCTGTAGAAACTGATGATTTGATTCTTCCTATTTCGGCACACTTATTCTTTTTTACGGATATGAATCACCTAGAATAATGGGTGGATTCTAGTTTTAAAACTAAAAATAATGATCTTCTTTCTTTGGTTTATCATTTCTTTCCCATCTACCAAAGGCATATTAATCCTTCATAATACATTGGACAAATATTTGGCTCACCATTGGCCCAGGTGTAGCCATATTCTTAGTATCCTCTTAGGTTGGATTCAATGATTCCTATCAGGTTCCATTTTCTATAACCAATGAATACTATATTTAGACTCTCTCTAGAAACTGAAGGATTTGAAATTTAAAATTTACCACACAAAACATATAATAACAGGGCTTTCTAAAAGTGAAAAATTTTCACCTTCAACCATTTTGAGAGTTACACCATGTTTCTTGAGAACCAAACTAGTTTCCACTATTTTGAAAAAGAATAAAATTTTATGAAATTCATAAATAATTAAAAAAAATTAATAATGAAATCCTATTTGGTAGTTATTAGTAAAATATTCGGGTCAGTCACTTCACATTGGCTAAATACATGATTAAAAGTTTACAACTTCTAGATGTTTCTAAAACACTAATTTAACCAAACTCTTAGGTAACACGATGTTCAACATAAATAGGCTACTGATGCCTTTTTATTCTCTAAATTTCATGTTTCAAGAAAACTATATCCTTTCTTCCAACCAAACTCAGACACAAAATATTAATATCATTATCAAGAATAGGACCGAAACAAATTACACCATTTGGAACTTCCCAGCACTCAACCTTTGGCTTGGGATGAGATTGGTGGATGTCAACATACATAGGTGAAATTAAAAAGACATTAAAGTTTGGAAATAAATTCTAAGGTATTAATAAACAATTAGGATATTAATTAACCTTTGAAAATAAAAAAATGAAAAAAATACAACCATAACCAAAATAACTGAATGTTATGCATGATTGCAAAATATAATTTATTGTAAATGAAATGAAAACAAACTATAGCAGAGTATAATTTATAAACCCAGAACTATAAAATTCAATGTCAAAGATGATATCAACTCAGAAAATCCCTACATTCTCCAAGATCAAACTACAAATTCCACAAAAAAAATTCAAGAAGAATCATTAAATAACTATGATAACATGACTTCACATGTATGCTAAAATATTACATATGAAAATGTACCAATGTTCCCAAGAAAAGGGTAAGTTTAAAATTCAGTAGGATTTCCCCAATGAATTCCGAACTCATGCCACTAGGATATAACCTGTTATCAAATTTATATTAAATAGTTAAAATAGTTTTATCTAATTAATATCCAATTCCAAAAAAAAATTAAACAATAATATTTCAATGGAAGGTAATCATAGAAGCTTTTATAACCATTTCTCAAATATAATGGGCATTCCACTTCCACACAACCACACATACCCCAACACATTCCTAGGTGATAGTTCCATACTCATCAGAAATATCTCTTTGATCTACCATGTCCTCAAATGGTTACAAATACAAAGTTCCCCTATGACACACACCCCTTCCACTGTGTCACATCATTACAAATAAACTCATGCCAACCATGTATGCCAGATTCCATGCCAAACCATTTCAATAAAAATATTATTTTATTGATTATATTATATAATGATTTTTCAGGAGAAAAAAGTTAATGCCATAATTTTAAAATCACCATTTTAAAATCAACCAAGCCTAGTTTTCTACAATACCATCCAATTTCAACAACTTGAAAAAACTAGTACTAAAAAGGGTTTCCATCAAGAACCTCAAATCAATTTTAAAATAAATTTTATTAAAGTCAATATATTTTCAACCACTAATAAATGTTTTAATCAAGGGGAGTTTTGAGTGAATCCACCTACCTCTCAAACATAATCGAGAATGAAAAATGACACATAACACCCAAAAATAGGACATAGATCTTGAAAATTTTCATTTTGATCTTGTTACCTTCAATAAAAAGAACAATATATTATCCTATTTTGAATCACACAACATTGATATATCCACCACATACTAGGAAAATGATTACATGAAATGGGTTAAGAATAAATATATGGAAAACAACAAATAACGATCACTAACCATGGTGTCCGGGCTTCCAACAAAGTTAGATTCACCTATAGATTACTCCCAAATTTAAGGGAGTGTTCTTCACAGTGAAGGGATGAATAAGAATTAGATATATGAACTCATGAAATGAAAAAACAAGAGTCTTATGAGGTAATTTAATTTAGATCCCCAAATTATACATTTAAGTTTTAACGGTTCACAATTAGGGAAATAAAATTGTTAAATGATACATTAACAATTCATGGGGCACTTCCTCGAAACCCACCTCACATAGTTGGATTGCACAGTATTATAAATTGTTCACCAACCATGAAATTTAATTCTATAGTTCCATTCATGGTTTCTCCTAAGAAGCTACCAGGTTTTTCAAAACTAAATGCGTAACCATGCCCCCAACCAATGCCCACTCTTTTAGTTCCATATTTGTTTTATGGATTTATAGAAGCTGCTACAAATCATTCTGAAACCATGAACCTTATAAGAAGCCTCAAAAAAATGTTGAGGATCTTATGAACCTCCTAAAACATAACATGAACATTATATATAGTTATTATAAATAAATAATGTTTTATGTACCTGAATCAAAGGTTGGTAATTTTTTTTGTTCATAATGTTTTGCATAAATAAAAAAACTTATATATACGTATTTCTATTTTATGAATTATAATTTTATGACAATAAATATAAATTTAAATAGATAAAATTTATATATTTTTTATTATTTACTATATTGTAAATAATATATTTATGTTTAAATTATCTAATTAAATATATATATATATATATATTCATATTTGAATTTATGTATTTATATTCATGTTATATGATTTATAATATAAGTATATATTTACAACATAGAAATATATTCTATAATTATATTTTTGAGTGTTTTAATATTTTGGTATATATTGACACCCACACACACACATATAAATATATATTTATATACACAATCATATAATATATATCTATATAATAAAATATCATAAGAAATGTATAAATAAAAATATAAATACATTATATTTGGATTGTGTTTATATTTATTATATATTTATATTCATATAATATATTTTAGAATGTATAATATATATATATAATTATATATATATATGTGTGTGTTTATATTAAAATATATATACAAATATACAGTGTATATTTCAAAATAAAAAACATATTTAAAATTAAAATTTATTATCAATCGTAATTAAATTATATATATATATTTAAATGAAGTATTTTAATAATTTATTTAAATAATTATTTAAATATATAAATTAACAAAATATTATTTTACAATATTTGTAAATAGTATATTTTTGTGCACATAGGATATATTAATAAAACCATTGGTGTTGTAACATGAATCATTCATATGGCCTAAAAATCTTATGATGCGATAAAAGAAAAAAACTAAAAAATAGAGTGGATTCAATACATGTATGTATATATGATATGTATTTATGTGTGTTTGTATATATGGGTATATGTGATTTTATTTTATTTTTTTATATGTAATGTATGTATAAGTTTGTGTGTATTTATGTACATGTATATGTGGTTGTACGTGTATGTGTGTATCTGTATATATATGTATGAGTATGTATGTATGTACATATGTATGTATGTGTTTGTATGTGTCTGTATGTTAATTTTTTTATATGATTGTGTATGTATTTGTATGACTTTGTTTGTATTTTTAAATAAGTGTATACTTGTGTGTGTGTCTGTATGTGTGTGTGTATATGTTTTTGTATATATGTGTATGTATGTCTGTGTATGTGTATGTGTGAGTATGTGTGTGTATGTGTATGTGTTTGTATGTGAATGTATTTTTATGTATGTTCGTGTGTGTGTATGTGTATGTATGTGTCTTTGTTTGTGTGTCTATGTTTGTGTATGTTTTTTCATGTGAATGTGTATATATATGCAAGTTTTTTATTACGTATTGTTTTATATGTATGAGTATGAGTATTCATATATAAATGAATAGGTATCTGAATGTATGTCTATGTATATATTTATTTATTTTTATGTGTACATGTGTAGTCGGATACACAAGTAAATTTTTTTTAACATATACATCACAGACAAAAAAATTAATAAAATATGTGTACATTTATTTAAATAATAATAATTTAAATTATTATTAAAAAAAGATATAGTTAATAATTTATTATATTTTTTATATACAATCAATGCAATATATATATATCTATATAATTAAATATAAATAATAGTATATTGAAATATTAGGAAGAAAAAAACATTTAAAAGTAACATTAAACTACCTAATTTTTCTTTTATAGTTTAATAAATAACTGTATATTGTGAAAAACATTTTTACGACACATTATATTTTATATTTTTTTATAAAATGTAATTGTTTGATCCCCTTTATTGGAAGAAAAAAAATAATGTGTTAGTCAAATAAAGAAAAACTATCCTCATCAGTTACAAACCAGTCACTAGCCATGATTTTTAATAATCACTGCATGACCATCAAGGTTCATATTATGCAGAGTCCCCCAATTAATCAGACCATTTCCATGAACTCGACCTCTGGGAAAATGAGCTCTCTACTAGTCTTTTCAAATTTCCAATGACCACCATGATCTTTTGAGCCATCTAAGTCACTCTTTACAAAACCATCCTAAGTAGCCTCCACCATTAGTGTCAGAATCTCATTGGATTTAGTTTATTCCCCATCTTTTATTGAGAGGTATTCACGATCATTCTTTGAGTCCCTCACATTGATGATATTTTGGGTAGACACATGTGACTTTCTATAATTTTATTAAAATTTATATATTTATTAATGAAATATTTTTATAAAATATTAATTACGTTTATTTATTTTTAATATTAATTCATTTGTATTAAAAAGAGATTTATAACATATTATTTTTAATAATAATTAAACTTATTTCCTAATATATATTATACAATTAATATATTTAGTAATAAACTTATTAATGAAAATTTTATTTAATAAATTTAATAAAATATCAATACAATTATTATAATTTAAAATTTTGATGTGTGAATACCCCTTTTTGAAAGATAGATAAAATTGTGAAAAAGAGAAGTTATATATTAACTCAATCCACGTACACACATTAAGAAATGGTTCTTAATAAAATTATACAATAAACAAAACCCAACGATCTTGAGGGCTTGTGAATTTGAGATAGTATGCTCATAAAACAACAAAATGAATCTAAAATAGAAATTCATTACTATAATATCCATAATTCCTCATAAAACCCTTTGCGGTTCAAAAATTTTATAGGATAACCTGGGGGAAAAATTAATCCAAAGGGATGAGCTGTAAATCCCAGTAAGGTAATCCTCATGACAATAAAGCAAATAAAATTATTCCAAGGGCATGTCATGATATCTTAAAAGTTAAGGAAAATAAATAATCAAAGGTAAGAAAGTCAAAATGTAGAATATATCCTAAGATCAAGACATCATAAGAATGTGTAATCTTCATAATACACTAAATCAAAATACTAACACAAGGATCACAATTGAGACATCATGACATGGCATATATAGTCCCATGATGGATTGGGTTTACTCCTTAATCCCATACACAACTTCTAATGAGATATATACATTACCCAATGTATTTTACTACTATATGACACACTAATCATAACATGTTCATGAATATGTCTTCCATATAAGGAAATAAATGATAAAGAATAAGCATAAGAAGATACCTCGTAAAGTAATGGGTTACCTAATATTACCTCATAACATAATCAATGAATGCTTCATAATAATTTAAAACATAAGATGGAATTAAATATTTATTGAACTTCATATTTAAATCAATTAAAAATTTCATTAAATATTGTGTTTTTAAAAAAATAATTCAATAGGAAGGGTATAGAATTTGTTATATATATAAACTTTTGAAATGGGTTTTTAAGGAATTGGTAAAATACATTTAAATAAATAAAGAATATGGAATTTTATTTGCAACAATATGTTACCAAAAATTGTTAAAATAAAAAAATTTCTTATTTTATGAGATCATTAATGGATAAAATACTTTAAAAATTTGATACATTAAAGGATTGAGGGACATAAAAGTTCCCCTTATGCAGGTTTGACTTTAATGCAGGTATTGTTAATTGAACGAAAGATATTAACAACCCCAACTAATAAAGGGTTAAAAATCTTGGTAAAAAGTGAAGAAAAATATATATAGAATTTATATGGATTCCCTAATATTTAGTAGAGTGATAAAAAGGGGTAGATAGAAAAAAAAGGCATAAAATGAAGGAATTTTGGGCTATTTGGAGAGTTTCCATACATCATACACAAATTTTCTCAACAATTTCACTTAAAAACTGTATTAATAAAATTAGATATATGATAAACGTTATATAGAACCTAATTTTAGTATATATTACCTATTTTCAAGCTTTTGTATTAGTCTACAGTCAATTAATTTATATACCATGTCAAAATTCAATTTTCGTGGACGTTCAATTTTTCGTTCAATGGTTGGGTTAATTTTAGGTAATTATGAGATGTATTATGGTGTGATTTCATAAATCTAGAAATGTGATATAAAAATTTAAAATAATTTATTGGATTTCAAATGGTATTAATTGTAAATTTTTCTAAAAATACACATAGTTCATATAGTATAAATATCAGCTATTATGGTTCAATTGTCATGACCCATCCCATGGGGCACATATCGTGACTACCCCAATCTCGCCTTCCATAGGATCGGGGATGTTGACTAGAACTGGAAAGATGTTCCCCTATAACAGGAAGGAATTTTCTTTAAACCTATACAAAATCACAAACTGAGAACAAAACAAGAAGCAACCAGAAAGTAAATTGCAGTAGTAAAAATTGTACGGGATGTAAAGGGGCTAGAATACATGACCGACTGGAATGTAAAGTTCAACTGAAAGATAAAAATAGCTTCGGGATTGTCCACAGAGAATCCTACCTAAAGGGTAGGTACATATCTCGATAAAAATTCAATGTGTTACGTCACATCAATTAGTTCACCTCTAAGCACAGTCCAGATCTAGTTCTCTCAGCCTTGATCAATGTTGTCTATCATCATCACAAGACACAAAATGGTGCGGGTGAATCCCATGTAGGTGTTTGTATAATGATACTCTATATGGACCCCGAGACCCCTGATGGTCTCGCAAATTTCCATAGTGGAAAAACCAAAAAGCAAGACCTCAATCAGAAACCATGAAGTAGTCATCAACTCAACTAAGGTATATCCCCATACATATACCAATGATATCAAAATATACTTTTCTCATTCATGTGGAATCTTAATGATCCATATTTTATGTCATTTACACAGTTGATTCATGATGAAATAATACCTCAATGGTAACACCACAATGGCAAGAATACCACAAAGGTAACACCACGAAGTTAATGGTACCACAAAGGTAATACCACAAAGGTAAAGGTACCACAAAGGTAACACAAAGAAGGTAACACCATGAAGGTAAAAGAGTACCACAAAGGTAACACCATAATGGTAACACAACGATGGTAATAGTATTATCTCACACTAGGTATATATACGTAACACACAGAAGTGCAGATGATTATTCGAGAAGATAGATCATCTTATTCTATCCAAAAGTACTCTTTCTGACTATATGAAGTCTTACCCACACATGATCGATACGTACTAACTCTTGATGACCTACACAGAATCTCACCCCATAGGATCGATAGGTACTAACCCCCGCTGACTCACACTAGATCTTACCCACACAGTATCGGTATGAGATGACCCACACATGATCATTGAGTGTTGACCCACATTGGATCTAACCCATAGAGGACTGATATATGCTGACCCACACCAGATCACAGAGTGCTGACCCACATAGGATCTGACCAGCACAAGATCGGTAAGTGCGGACCCACACATGATCGAGTAGTACTAACCTCCGTGTGATATATCTCCACCCTCTACCTCACTGTCTTTCATTGGATTCCTGAACATAGAAAATTTGAGAGAACCTCCCCTCATGCCCCCGGTCTTACATCAACCATCATTTTGTTCCATGAAAATGTATCCCAAAGGACCACCATGTCGTATGGGTTTCCACACGACAGATTGTAAGTCAAATCAGATGTCCAGGTTGTGACTTGTAAGAGTTTTAGTTCTGAGGGCCTGATTAGATTCAGTTTTGATTGAATCTAGATGCACTCAAACATTCTACAAAACACTAATGGATTATAACAAAAATTCCATCTCATCCTATGCTTTCTGGCACTACAGACTGTTCCTCACATGGACGCACAGTCTGTTAGTTACACCCCTTTCCATGAAATAGGGGTGATCACTCCTTGGTCTGACCCAAGTTAGTCGGGCTCATTGGAATTTGCCAATGGGACCGCTTCTCAATAGGGATATCAACACCACTAATATCGTGTCGAATGGAAACCCCATTTGTGAGTTACATGCATTTCTTTTTATAGGGACCGATTGGGTCTTGCCCCGGTCCGACTCAGTCAGCTCGGTCGGACGCAACGGGTCCCAAGGTCCACCTTCCCCTGCTTGGGTTTTTCCCAATAAGTGTCGTCATAGTTTATTGGGTCCAGACCATTGGGGTCGGACCGGTTCGGTTCACGAGCCCGAGCCGCGATAGGCCCAACCCATCAGGTGGGACTCGACCCACCTGTGTTGGCCCACTCGGTCACGGGGTCGGCCTGGCCTGCTGGCTGGTCCGACCCGCTGGGACGTGGATCTGGATCAGCCCGCTAGGCGGGTCCATTCTACTTGGCGGGTACGGTCCACGGGGCGGGTCCAGCCCTCCGGGTGGGTTTGGCCCTCATGGTCATCCCGTGTCCACCAGAAGGGGGACTGCCTCCTTCGCTGGTCCTGTAGTTGCATGTCCATTTCACCCAACACGAGGGGCGCAACACCACCGCAGTTACTATTTTTTTAGCTGATTAGGATCCTCTAACATGGCGCAACGCGGGCCTCACCTCACCCTCCTGTAATGACCAGTTGGTCACGGCCACTTCCCATGGCGGGGCTTGTGGGCGTGGCCCTTGTCCCGCATGGTCGGCTCAGCCCGACCTCCCTTTCCTGCTAGGGCACATCATTGTACACCGCCTTCCACCACCCACATCTAGTTGTTGTGGGTCTCCTCCAGCCACCACCGTCTATCGCCAACATGGCACGTTGGTAGTTTCTTCTTCTGGTCACTAGACGTGCTTCAGTTTCCATACATGGTATTTCCTGCGTCTAAAGCCCCTCCGTGCTACAACCGACATAGCGTGACCCTCTATATCATGTGGCTATCGATTTGGAAATTGTTCCCCAATGTTAAAATCAATTACGAAACGTCTGTGGGTCTAGGCCTTGTTCGTTTTCCCTATTCCCTATACGTTACATGATAACAAGTGGAAGAGACTATTTAAATTAGTCAAATACTACTTCAAAATAAACAACAACTTGGAAGGGACATTCAATGACGATGATTTACCGAATCCCCTTCGTCATTGTCATTGATTCGTGATTCAATGATGCTCACCACTGCTCACTGAAACCAGTCATGTCCTCTAGGTGGTTAGAATCATGGTACATTGCTAGAGCATCATCACTGGGTGAAGTAGTTCCAACACTCCATCCCGAGTTCTATATAAATAAGACAGGAGAGGTTGACTAACACATGTAGAATTAATGTGGATCAATTAATTATGGAACCTTCCAAATTCCAACAGTGTGGTTACATGAATAAAGGGATGTCGTGCCATTTAATGTATTGATGTTTCGTTGTTTCCACAAATGTTTCCCAGACGTTGGAGAAAAGGAATATAAAATAACAATAAAATTGTTATTTTATAATTCTTTTAAAGGGTCCAAAAACTAACTACTTCTCGCAACAAACTGCAGTCAATGTGAAGCCTCCCATAAGAGATTGTGGATTCTACCATTTCTACAGTGCTCCTAGACTTTCAATCCGAGCAACGAGTCAAAATATAGAAAATGTCACATGCCCGTTTGCTAAATGTACCCGAAAAAAAGTTTAGAAAATTATTAACATTCACTCTCTACCTGCGCCAACCAAGGTTAGGCTCCACGTAATGATAACACGCCCAAAAAAACACAATGGTACTCTCAGATTTTCAATCCATGTTACTATTTATATGTTATTAATTTTATGAATAAAATAATTTTTACTTAATTATTTTATTTATGGCCAAAAACTAACATCGATTTTTGGCACATTCCGACCAATGTTAGTATCTACCTAACGAAAGAAAACCTTCATGAGCATATTGCTGGTCTCAAGATTTTAATATGGGACTCTATCCATGAGTTATAAGAATTTGAAATATAAAATAACTATATTTTATTATTTTATTTATGGTTATTCATTTTTTTGTTTTCTCACCGATGGCATGTTCCTAGTAAACAGAAGTCACTCCTAGGGTAAACTTGTTATCCTGAATGTAATGGTGCACTCATATTTCTGATTTGAGCACCCTTTTATGATCTATTACACATTTTCAGGAAACCTACTCATGCACATTAATTAAAGATTAACAAAATCTCTATGGATCATTTTGAGCACTACAGGCCTCGGAATCACATGCCATCATATTTTGCAACCCCAAAATAAATAATAAAAATTTTAAAAAAATTATATGGAATTTTCAAGACATTACATTCTCCCCACATTAAGTCATTTCATCATTGAAATACAAACCTATGGAAAATAAAACAAATGAGGGTACTGAGCATGAATCTATGACTCACGCTCCTATGTGCTATCCTAGAGCTTCCCATGCTACACAGAATTGGAACCAGAGGTATCATTCATCCTCAAATGACTCAATCCTGATAATTCACTATTTCCATTTGAAAGTTTGTAATAGTCGCCATATCGTCAATGCCCAACACACCCCAATTGATAACATGTGATTGATCATTGAAACGTGCATATCATGAGGCATAGAAAAACAATTATTTAGTAAGATAAAATATATTATAGTGGTTAACAAAGGTTGTATCTAGAGAGAAGCGCACAATAATCATTTATGTCAGTTTTTTGGTATTTGATATTTATTTTAATTTAGAGAAATGAAAGAAAAGGGAGAAATTAATTAAAATATGGGAAATAAATTTAAATATCAGGTAATATAAAATATTATTATAAAATTTGGTGATCAGTCCAGGGTTGGATTTCCAATTTCAATGATATCATTTTTTTATTTTCTCCATTTCTCTTCAGTTAGGCCGTTTAATGTGAGATTCCACATTTGCTTCCACTCACTACATTGGTCAATGGTGTTGGCAAGAGTAAACTATTATAAGATTTTATTTTGGAATACTCTCCTTCATATATTGGATGAGTGTCTGTGAATACAATAAATTAATAATGGAAATTCTCGATTGGGTCTTCTTTATACCAAACAATCTAGAATATGCACTACAACTATCACACGTACTGACAAATGCCAAGTACTTAAACACTAATCTCAAATTCATTCCATATTTTATAGACCAGAACCTAGTGAGGGAGATAATTTTCATTAAACAATGTAATAATAAAAACATAATATAAAATCAAATACAATCACATAAGATAATATATACTGTTATTACAAATTAAAACCAACTTAGCAGAATAGAGAAATCATTTTTATCTTTAAGCGGATGAACTCAAACATTAATAAATGGAAATATCAACCATCCCCAATCACTCATAAGATTTACCCAACCATGGTTAGGGTAATTGAGATGAATGTTGAAGAAGAATACATTACAATACTAAAATTAAATAAAATATGGAAAAAGAATATCCTGAACATTTCCTCCATAATCTATCCACCAGAAATTCAGTTTCGGTTAATCCACCACAAAATTGAATAAGGCCGATGTCCCTTCTTATAGGAGGTGATTAATGGAGTTGGCCATCTACCCACAATTGTTCATGGCATTTTGAGCTATGTGGAATGTGTTATGGCCAAATTAGTCGACTGAACTTTTCTAGCTGCCAATCACTATTCCACCATCCCTACATTGACCAGTAAAATGGCGGCATTAATCAACTAATTCCTCCATGTAATTTAATTTGAAGATGAATCATCGTGTTTCCTTTAAAACCCAGTTTGAATCTCCCCATTTGGTGGTGGGTATCCAGAGATATGGATCCTTGAACGAGTCATGGTCTATTCTGCCGTCCAGAATAATTGTCCACATTGACTAATTTGGTTTGTCCTGTTGGTGTTCAAAATGCCACTTTTTTAAAAATAAAATTATTTCAAAACAAACCATTTCATGCTAATAATGTAATGAAATTAATTGGATCAATATTGTAGGAGTTATTCTCAAAATACATAGGAATATAAGAAAGGTTAAATGTCTAGAATTAACAACTTTTCACATTTAAGCTCAAAACATACCTAAAAACATAAAATGATGCAAGTTAGATAAAATTGACTAATGATGAGGGATTAAATCCTTTAAAAAAAATATGTTGAAATATGAAAATATGAGCAATGTCAATTCCCACACATTTATCGCTTAGACTATTAACCAAGTAAACATCGATATTAAATCAAAACAATTTTTAAAACACATATATTTGAGATCGCACAATTTAATTACCAAGAAATAAACGATTTAATTCCTCTTAAAATCCATTATTTCAAGTTCTCAATTCATATCATTAAATATATTTCCACTTAATTTCTCCTCCCTTTCACAATAAACACTTACCTTACATCCATTTTCTCTAATAACACAAATATCAATTTTCAACATTGTCTTTCTCATCCAATACTCATGCAATGGTCACCATAGGCTTTATTAATTTCTACATTGTTGGGTCGGAAGAAAACACGGAATGATGGCAACAGGGGGGGTGAATTGCCTTTAAAAAAAATGATTAACAAATTTAAAAATTAAAGTTGAAATGCAGCGGAAAGTAAAGAGGCAAGACACACGAAATTGTTAACGGAGTTCGGCCAAAACCCGGCCTACGTCTCCGCTCCCAACTCAACCGTTGAGGGATTCCTACCGCTTGCTTTTCAATGGTTTTAGCAAGAAACCCACTAGGATTTGAGGTAGCACTAGGACCTATTACAGCTTGCTTTTTGTGGTTAAGCAAGAACCCACTTGCTTTTGATGGTTTAGCAAGAACCCACTATCCTTTTTAATGGGTGAAGGCTAGCTCACCGAAACACAAGCCTTTTAAAAGGAAAGGCTTGAAGAAACCTCTTCACACCTTAATGGTGATGTGAAACCCAAAAGAAAGGGGGATGAGAAAAGGGTTTGGGGTTTGTAGGCACAAACCCAATTTTAAAGCTCAAAATAGATAAAACAAGAAAAACCCGTATGTGAGGAAGACTTGGGCGCCAAGGTATGATGGAGTTGATGTAGCGTGCTCTACCAAGCTTCTTGAGGTGCTCCTTGGATTGAGAATTGGATTGGAGCACTTGAGGATCCTTGAAGGTGGAGCGCCGGAGGTTCGCCAAATGTGCAACAATGTGTCCGGGCGCTTTGTATATGATCCGGTTAGGTTCCGGGGCTTCCTTGGCCTTTATTTATAGGCATGGAACCCATTGGGGGCCTTCGGAGCCATTGGAGAAGTCTTCGGAGCGGTTGGAGCCCAAAAGAAGGTTGACTAGTCAAAGCCAACGGCTAGTTTGACTGGGCTACCGGCGGGCCGGTGCAGGGCCACCGGCTGGCCGGTGCCTTGGAAAAGGGAGACTTGTTCTGTCCAGGCTCTATCGGTCGACCGGTGCCGGAGCCACCGGTTGGCCGGTGGCAAGACAGTAGCAAATACTATTTGGGCTGGGTGCCACAGGTCGACCGGTGACAGAGCCACCGGTCGACCGGTGGAACCTGGCAGTGGGCAATGCCTCTGCCAGTTCCACCGGCTGGCCGGTGCTATCACACCGGTTGGCCGGTGTACTGAATTTCAGTCCACTTCTTGTCCATTCTTGGGCCAATCCTTTGGCAATCTTTTGCCTATCATCCACAACACTTAAAAACAATGTTAAACACATATGAAAGTGATTGTGATCATGAAAATCAAAGAGTGTGGGGTACAACAATCTCCCCCTATTTTGATGATCACAATCACTTATCAAAGCAATGTAAAAACTTAAATGAAAGGCATGCCTAAATGATAAATTGAAAATAAATACTAATCATGAGAGAAAATATTCTCCCCCAATCAATCAAGAAATTTCTCCCCCTTTGTGATTATCAAAATAGCGTGGGGCATAAAACTTGATTGAGGGAAACGATGAAAAACGAGATTTTAAATCAATTGAAAATGATATCAATTGTTGAAAATTTTGAAATGAAAATTGAATAACAGTTTGAATTGAAAGTTTTGAATCAAAAACCAATTGAAATTTGAAATTTGAAACCAAATGAAATTTTTGAAATTGAGAGTTTTGAATCAAAAAAGAATTGTGAGATTTGAATGAAAAATTCGAATTGAATATTTTGAAATGAAAATTTTGATACCAAGAGTTGAAATTGAAAGTTGGAATCGAAAATTTAGAAATTGAAAATCAAAAGGGCATAATTTGAAATTGAAAGTTTGAATTGAAACAAAAAGCTTAAACAACCCTAACTCCCCCTAAATAAAAACAAAAAGTCACCGGGGAGAGGGATTTTGAAAAGAGACAATTTTAGGCCCGGAGAGACTCGCTAGAAGGGATTTTTCAATCCATACTTGTCTCATGGCGGGTCTTCTCCTATAAAATTCGTCCGAAAAGAAAATAGACTTGGGTTGGCCATACCGGGCATTTTTACAATTACATTCATAAATTAGGTGCCCGGGTTTTTTACAATAATTACAAAATTTATAACAAGAGCTCCCCCTTACAAAAACAGTGGGTGCATGGGAGGAGGAAGCTATATTGGTATATCCTAGCCCTTGGGTGGTTCTAGATATACGTTGGGAACCAAGAAAATTGTTTAAATTTTGTTCCCCTTGGGTGAACTTAGCTAAGGATTCTCTAAGGTCCTTGATGGTTGATTCCAAAGAATCAACATTGGAGAAATTTTGGATTTTTAGGGAGAGTTCCTCCTTCTCTTTGAGAAGTTGGTCTTTTTCGGAGGAAAGCTTTTTGAAATTCTTTTTCAAAGAAACAAATTTAGAAGAAAGTTCATGAAAACCATTTTCAAGTTGGTCTCTAGCATGTTGGAGTTCTTCATATGATAAATGATTAAAAGAATTAGAAGAAGTAGAGGATGATGAGGAAGAAGAGTCGGAAGATGATACCTCATGTTTTGCCATTAGGCATTTTTTACCTTGGTCGCTTGAGGAGAAGAAGGAGAAGGAGGAGCTATCACTCCATGTTGACTTTGAAGCCTTCTTCTTTCCCTTCTTTTTCTTGGCCCTTTTCCTGTGAAGTGGGCAAGCGGGTTTGAATTTTTCGTCGAGTTCTTTCTCTTGAGCGGGTTCTTGCTTTGGAGCCTTGCTAGTACCTTCATGGGTTAGCTCTAAATATTTCCAAATATCATAAGAGGTAGTGCAAGAAGAAATACAATTAAAAACATTACGGTCAAGACCACAATGAAGAGCGTTCATGGCTTTGCCATCAAGCTCAAAATAAGCAATGTCATTGGGGGTCCATTTAGACTCATCGGGAGAAGAGAGCGTAAAACCATGCATAACAATTCTATAAATTGGATAACCAATACTTTTTAAAAAAATGGTCATGCGGGTTTTCCAAAAAGAATAGTCGGTTCCATCAAACAATGGAGCACGACCCAATGAATGACCTTCAGGGGATTGAGAGGAAGAAGCGGTAGAAGCCATCAAAAAATAGGATCTTTAATTTGAAACCGGTTAGGGAATTATTCAAAAACGTCCTCTGATACCAATTGTTGGGTTGGAAGAAAACACGGAATGATGGCAAGAGGGGGGGGTGAATTGCCTTTTAAAAAAAATGATTAACAAATTTAAAAATCAAAGTTGAAATGCAGCGGAAAGTAAAGAGGCAAGACACACGAAATTGTTAACGGAGTTCGGCCAAAACCCGGCCTACGTCTCCGCTCCCAACTCAACCGTTGAGGGATTCCTACCGCTTGCTTTTCAATGGTTTTAGCAAGAAACCCACTAGGCTTTGAGGTAGCACTAGGACCTATTACAGCTTGCTTTTTGTGGTTAAGCAAGAACCCACTTGCTTTTGATGGTTTAGCAAGAAACCACTAGCCTTTTTAACGGGTGAAGGCTAGCTCACCGAAACACAAGCCTTTTAAAAGGAAAGGCTTGAAGAAACCTCTTCACACCTTAATGGTGATGTGAAACCCAAAAGAAAGGGGGATGAGAAAAGGGTTTGGGATTTGTAGGCACAAACCCAATTTTAAAGCTCAAAATAGATAAAACAAGAAAAACCCGTATGTGAGGAAGACTTGGGCGCCAAGGTATGATGGAGTTGATGTAGCGTGCTCTCCCAAGCTTCTTGAGGTGCTCCTTGGATTGAGAATTGGATTGGAGCACTTGAGGATCCTTGAAGGTGGAGCGCCGGAGGTTCGCCAAATGTGCAACAATGTGTCCGGGCGCTTTGTATATGATCCGGTTAGGTTCCGGGGCTTCCATGGCCTTTATTTATAGGCATGGAACCCATTGGGGGCCTTCGGAGCCGTTGGAGAAGTCTTCGGAGCCGTTGGAGCCCAAAAGAAGGTTGACTGGTCAAAGCCAACGGCTAGTTTGACTGGGCTACCGGCCGGCCGGTGCAGGGCCACCGGCTGGCCGGTGCCTTGGAAAAGGGAGACTTGTTCTGTCCAGGCTCTACCGGTCGACCGGTGCCGGAGCCACCAGCTGGACGGTGGCAAGACAGTAGCAAATACTATTTGGGCTGGGTGCCACAGGTCGACCGGTGACAGAGCCACCGGTCGACCGGTGGAACCTGGCAGTGGGCAATGCCTCTGCCAGTTCCACGGGCTGGCCGGTGCTATCACACCGGTTGGCCGGTGTACTGAATTTCAGTCCACTTCTTGTCCATTCTTGGGCCAATCCTTTGGCAATCTTTTGCCTATCATCCACAACACTTAAAACAAAGTTAAACACATATGAAAGTGATTGTGATCATGAAAATCAAAGAGTGTGGGGTACAACATACATATCTATCCAATATGAGTCAAGGACTTATGTTTATGATGAGGAATTTTTATTTTTGTTTTGTGGCCTAAGGTTGGAAGGATTTTGATGTGAAAAATTATGATTTAGAATTAGGAGTGTTAGGCTCTTTTTGAATCAAAATTACATTATTATATTTTACACTTAAATATGGTATCCTCGTCACTACCATTAGGAGTAAAAAAAGTCCATAAACTTGGGGAATTAGTGAAATTTTCCACCATTCATCATTTCAGTTGCAACAGTTTCAACCATCACATGCTTTTTCTTAAATATCCCGATAGGCACACCTTTTTTCATTGGAAGCTCCAAAAGGGATAGTTTCTCATACATGAAAGATCCAGATAAGGCACAACATTCAACATTTTTTTCAGTAGCAAGAACATCTATTCATCATATTGTATTATACAAAATGTATCACAAAATGAGGTAGCACCATACAAGATAGCTTCCCCCACACTTAAATCCAACTAGATTAGGCAATTTCACATGAAGAGTAGGTTGGATAGGGAAAATTGGATTGTGATGATGAAAACCTAATAGGATGTTTATAGATTCTAAGGGATACATGGATTAAATGTTTATAGTTGGCCATAATGAAAAGGAATCGTCTGAAATAGGGGCTTTAATACCTAAGAAATCCCTTAACCACTTAAAACACATGACCATAAAACCCTCATGTTCTGATAGTAATAAATCACATTTTGGTTAAATAAATCATGATTTGGTTCTCTCAAGAAGTGAGGTGAATGAAAATATTAGGAAAATTAGGTTCCCAAGCCTTACAGGGAAGTAATTTCAATGATAAAGACAATGAATTGTGGCATGGGACTCAAATATCAACATAATATTCATGAAATCATAAACGATTTTATCTTGAAACCAAGTCCTTTTCAGAATTCATTTAAGCACGATTTCATGGGATAAATTTTTTCACCCATATACATGGGTTTCAAAAATAGTAATGACAATCAGTTCACCTCAAAATTTTCCAGAACACAAAAAATGATGAAAAACACACATTTTTAATGAAATACCGAAGAAACTATTGAAATACTAAAATATATTAGTACCCTCCCCAGCACATTAATGAGGCAGTATACGCAATGTGTTCAAGTGGATTTAACACGTAAGAATATTTTAAATTGAATCAAAATAGGTTGGAATGTCTTATGAAGAGGTACTACCAGACCTATTGGTATTGAATTATTGTGTTAAGTTCCTAAGTGACGCACATATGAAATCCTACACCCAATGTTTGATTATAAAACACAATATTTTTATTGAAAGAAAATTAAAATAGAAATAAAGTGAGAAAATAAGGAAGGATCTTAGTTTGAATAACCGATGTGGGCCCTAGTTTTCTACTACCTTCTGATGGGTAGTTGGAGTTGGTTATCCCCAATCTGATATTGGGTGAAGTTTCTTTAATATGATCCACCAAAACATATTCCTTCAATCATGAACATCTTCTTTATTGTTAAGGACTCATGGATATGGTACAACAAATCCACCTCCATGAAAATGATATTAAACTTGCATGGTGGGGTGGGACAATGAATGGGTCCTCCTCTTTTTTTGTTTCAACTTTCACAACATCTTCTTTATTCTCTGGCGGTTCTATAAGGTATGCTGCATCAAAATAATAATCAAATGGATAATCAGTGAGTAATTCAAATGGAATAAAATTAAAGCATGATGAATCAAAATCAAATTCTCCCCTTTCAATGTAAGAAGCTTGTGTCTCATTTTCAACATGAAAAACCACTTGTATATAATCTTGAAATTTTTTCAACAATCATTAATCATGTTAAGGGATATGAAAATGTTCCTTATATTTTGTATCATATTTTTCTTCCTCATCTACCAAGACAATTCAATTTTTGGCCAAATCTAAAAATTTACAAAAAGGGCTGGAAAAACTCAATTTAGATTTTATAACATTTGAATGAAAAAATTCTACGAAAATATTACCTCCCTGATTTTGTTCAGCATCAATTACTTTTTTAATTGGAGGTTCCTATTGTAGATGAATTTAACAAGATATAGGTAACTAGTCAGGCTCTACTATCTTTTCTACAAATTCCACCGCTTTGGTGGTGTCTTCCCTCAATGGGTCATGTATTATACTTTATAGGGAATATGTGGATAAAGTAGTAATTCACACTCATTACAGAATCCATCAAGATCTGTTTGATATCCCACATGTTGCTCAAAAAAATTATCCTTCTTGTCCACCTCATGTTCGTGATTATGTTCTCGTTTTTCCATCAATACACCGGCATATTTGAAGGAAAGTTCTAATTTTTTCTCTAGTTTTTCTATTTAATTTATATGTTCTTGAATCTAAACTATGTTATAAAAAATCATCTTCTTGTTCCACTTGTTGGTAATTATTTGATGATTTAAATAGTTTATTATTTCAATACATCATGTAATTTTTTTTAATTGAAAAATTTTAAATATTTATGAAGTGATTGTGGAACTACCTCCCTGTCAATGACGCCATGTTTTTACATGTCCCTATCATGGGTTGTGGTAAAAACAATTACTTACTAAGTGAATATTGAGTATAGTGGTTAACTGTGGTTGTCTCCAGAGAGGAGCACACAACAATCATTTATGTCACTTTGTTTTTGAATTTGATTGGTTTTGAAATTGAGAGAAATGAAACAAAAGGAAAAAATTAAGTAAAATATGGGAAATAAATAAAAATATCATGTGATTGAAAATTGTAATATAAATTTGGGTGATCAGTTAAGAGTGGATTTTCCAATTTCAATGTTATCATAGTTTGATTTTATCCATTTCTCTTCAATTAGGCCAATTATTGTGAGATTCCACAATCCATTCCTTTCTCTTCATAGGTGAATGGTGTTAGTGAGAGAAAAAATTAACTAGATATTATTTTGGTCTGTTGTCTTTCCGATTGTGGAAGAGCTGCAGAAAATACTCTCAAATAATTTAGGCAATTCCCAATTAGGTCTTGTTTATCCCAAACAATATTTAATATGCACTACAACTCCCACACGTACTGACAATCACCAAGTACTTCAACACTAACATCTGTTTCATTCCATCAAATATAGAATAGAACCTAGTGATGGAGATAATTTTCATTAAACAAAGAATTAATGAAAATACAATATAAAATCAAATATATTTGCAAAAGATAATATAAACTGTTATTACAAATTGAAACCAACATTGAAGAATAAATAAATCATTTTATTACATTATGAACATGAAACCAGACTTTAAAATATTTAAATCATGACCTTCTCCAGTCAATCATATGATTTAACAAACCATGGTAATTGTAATTGAGAAGAAGGTGGAAGATGAATACAGTATAAAACTAAAATAAAATAATGGGGGAAATGGATGAACATGAATATTTCCTCCACAATTTTTCCACCAGAAGTTAAGATTCGGTTCATCAACCTTATCATAAAATCAGATAGATGTCCCTTCATATAGGATGTGAGGAATGGAGTTTGACATATACCCAAAAGGATTCAATTAATTTTGTGCTATGTGGAATGCGTTATGGCCTAATTAGTAGATCTGACTGTTTCTGGCATCCAATCACTATTCCACCGACCCTACTTTGACCGGTTGAATGGATGCCATAATAAAATAATTTCTCCAAGAAATTTATATAGTAGCTGACGATTCGAGTGGTTATTATAAAACACTAGGAAGAACCCCATTTGGTGGTCAGTAGCCCCATACATGGAACATTGAATGAGCCATTATCTATTCTGTCAGCCAAAATAAATTTTCACATTGATCGATTTTGTTTGGCATATAAAATTACAAATTGGAACTTGACCCAGAATAAATTTTTTTAGACAAAGAAACCTATCATCCTTAATATAAGGAATTACACTATCTGGATCAATATTATAGGAGTTATTCCCAAATTAAAGATGTAACATAAAACAGTTAAATGTCCAAAATTATCTACTTTTTACATTTAAGCTCAAAACTCACCAAAAACATAAAATGATGAATATTAGATCAAATAGATTAATGATAAGGTCTTGAATCATGTATACACTATTGTAGAAATATGAAAATATTAGCTATGTCAATCATGCTCGTGCCTCATTATCAATGACTCATGGAAAATATTATGCACCAATTGCATCTCTGGGGGGAGATCTAAATGGAATGCCACCTCACCTACAACGTTATGTATCTGGAGAGGTCTGATGAACCTCATAGATAGATTGCCACCATGGATGAATATCTATAATCCTCATCAGGGTGAGACACGTAGGGAGACATGGTATCCCTCTAAAAACTCCAATTTTCTATGTCTCCTGTCATTATAAGACTTATGCATACTCTGTGTAATCTTCACTTGCTAACTAGTGAGGCATAGTAATACAAAAACATCCACTACCTTCTTCATCCCTGGCCACTAGTACTGATGCACGAGGTCATGGTACATCTTCTCCAATCAAGTATGTACCTCTAAATGGGATGTATGTAACTCCATAATCACATCCTCCCATAAAATCACATGTACCATGGTTCATCCTTTTAAGAGAACTGAATGCTCCTATCTTTAGAAAATATTTTAGGAGTCCATCCTAAGAATATCAGAGAACATCATGCCTATCAGTAAAGTTCCCCATGTTGTTCCTCCCAAACTCGCTGAAGAATTATGGGAGAGGTAGTCATAGAATGGCGGTAAGCTGCTCCATCTTTATCCATGAAGGATATCCACAACACGACCAGATGATCTGACACCTCATTCAGTAGTTGTACCCCAGATCTCCTAATGAGTGCATCTACTACCACATTCCCCTTCATAGGAGTATAGAATATTTGAAAGTCATATTTTTGGAGGGACTTTCATTACAAAAAACAGTACATTATAGGGGGTTATTTATAGGGCGGTTATTCACAACGCCATCTAAATTAATTTTCTGTAACGTTATAGGGGGTTCTGCACAACCACCTCTAATCATCGAATTTAGAGTGGGTTATAAACCC
The DNA here is from genome assembly GCA_963277665.1 of Viscum album. NCBI lineage: Eukaryota > Viridiplantae > Streptophyta > Magnoliopsida > Santalales > Viscaceae > Viscum > Viscum album. Next base: position 2,093,814,051 of record OY728126.1, on the reverse strand, counting down.
CATAAACATCATTTTATATAATAATTATAGAGGGATTATATAAAACTCATTCTAATCATCGAATTTATAGGGGGGTTATGGAGCTCCTTAAATTGTTAAGATAGAAGGTGTTTTAAACCCCCCCCCCATATTTTTTATCAATATTTTTTTAATATCCCGTTGGATTTTATAGGGGTTACAAAACCACCTCTAATATCTTAAATAATTAGGGGTTGAAAACACCATTCAATGTCTCAAATTAGAGGGTGTAGACCCCCCCACTCTTATTTCTTAAATTAGAGGGGGTTCAAAACCCACTCAAATGTCATTAAATACGAGGGGGTTCAAAACCCCCTCTAATGTCATTAATTTAGAGGGGGTTCAAAAACCCCTCTAATGTATTTAATTTATAGGGGGTTCAAACCCCCTCTAATTTAAGAGAATAAGGTGTTGTGAACCCCCACTTTTTAAAAAAATAATCTTTTATAATATATATATAATTATAACTAAACATATAAAGGTATTTTTAAACATTATATGAACATATTATATAAAATATTTATATTAATGTTTTTAATTGAATTTATATGTATAAATAAATATAATTGTGTAATATTGTGTAAATTAATATGTATTTATTTTTATGAAATTTATTTTATATAATATTAATTATTTATAATATAAAATGACAATCATATTATATAAATATTTACATTAATACAATTTATCTAAAAATTATATCATTTAAAACCCAATCTTGTATTTTTTTTATAAATTATATAACAATAATAAATATATTTTTATATAATATTCCTTTATATTATAGATAATTAATATTACATGAAAGAAAATTTATGCAAATAAATTTATATTAATATTTTTTTAATTGAAATACTAATATATATATATGAATGAACATAATAATAAATATATGTATTAAAATACATTTTTTAAATATTATTATAAATTGGATTTCATATAATATTAATTTTATATAATATAAAATTGTACTTCATATAATATTTAGTATATTTCACTATGAATAGTATTTCATATAATATTGATTATATATAATATTTATATTTTAATTATATATAATATAATAACAATTAAATATAATATAATATTAATTTAATATATTATAATATTAATTATATATAATATAATATTAATTTCATATAATATTAATATTTTTATAAATTGTATTTTATAGAATAATAATAATATTTTAACTTTATATAATATTTCACAGCTTATACACATAAATATTTTAATTAATTTAAATAATAATAAATATATGTATTGAAAGGCATTATATAAATATATTTTTAAAGAACATATATAAATATATTAGGTAAATACTTATATATGTATTCTTCAAATAAATAAATATGTATATATGTATTTACGTACGTAAATAATTTACATAAATATATAATAAAAATGTATTTAATATAATATATATTTGTTAGAAATCATATTATTAATGTATAGTATTTATAAAACAAACATATAATTTTTATAGATTATAAAATACGTGTAATAAGAATAAGAATAATAATTAATATTATTGTTATCACACACACACAAACACATATATAAGTACAATATATTCATCTATGCTCATGTAATATATTTAGGAGATATAATAACATATAATATAGAATATATATAATTGAATCTATATATATATATAGTAAATAAAATATATATTATTATTTAAATGTGTGTAAATAAATTATAATAATAATATTTTTTATAATAAATAGTCAAACATATATATATTCAATAATGTTTGATATATATGTCAAAAGAAACAAATGGATTTGTGAAATGATGTAGGAATTTCCACGATGGATCTCTGAAGCGACGCAAGTTCGATTCGTGGTGCCAACCTTTTACAATATGGGTGTGGGAATTATAATGGCAGTAGGATCCGGGAGGGAGGGGGTAAGGCTCGGGGCTCGGGGCGGGATGTAGGAAATGAATGTGGGAACATGAGGGACAAGAAATCGAAGGGATGGGATGAGAAATCTGAGGGACGACATTGGAATGGGAAGGATCGAACTGGGTATGGGAACATGAGGTAAGGGAGAAAACTATGGATGGGGGTAGGGACTGGAGTTGGGGGGAGGCATTTTGGGGGCACAGGGTGATTCATAAATATTTTTGAAATCATTAAGGGCGGTTTTAACAACCGCCCATAAAGTAACCACTTATTAGGGTCGGTTTAAACTGCCCCTAAAGCCATCCATCTATTGGCAGTTCTTGGACCATTGGCTATGTTATGTCAACATTAGAGGGGGTTAAAACCCCTTCTAATGTAACTACTGCTAATGTCTCCATGACATTAGTAGCTCTTACTCAATGTTACAATTAAAGGATGTAGGAAGCCTCATTAGCGGTGGTTACTCACAACCAATGCTAATGCCTTTAGAAGGGGTTTTAACCCGTTCTAATGTAAATATCAACCACCTCTAAGGTGCCCAATTTTTGTACTTTCTAGCCATCGTTGATGTCTCAACTCCTAAAATCTCTTCTGAAATTTCCATGTCCATAGGAAAGGCCCCCCCTTCATCGTCAAAGAAGAAAAGGGTGCCTCTACCCTGGAGAAGTTATGTACAAATCTCTGGTATTACATAGTCAAAGGGGAATCCCATCTCCCTTTATTAATGTAATCCTAGAAACATCTTTTGTAAAGATGTTCCGACACTCTAACACTACTATTTGGAACCGAAAACTAAAAAAATCCTATTGCCACGAGAATATGGTTGGATGACTCAAGAGTGATCGGTTGCACCCTCTTATGCATGAGTTTATCATGTGCTTCATGGGATTCCTTTTTTTCGGCCAAAGAAATCCACATTCCAATGTTGTTGATATACTACATCCATATTTATGTGAAACATTCAATATGGGTATGAACTGTGGATGTCCAGTCCATCCCAAAACTAACATTATAAGGCCTCGATGTTGCCACCAAGAGGATCCAACCTAAACTCTAACCACAAGGGTTCGATCACACCGTTAGTATGAAAATGATTATCAAGTCTCCTCCCAAAGGTATCTCCTGACATAAGGCTCATATCATCATTTTACCTGGAAACTCTAGTTCTTGAACAAGATTCGTGGTAAGAACGAATGAATGATACCTATGTCTACTAATTAGGTCTCTTGTTGTAGACACATACAGTAACTCGAATCATTCATGGAGCCCTTAGGTCACACTCCTTGACCGCATGCAGCTACTCCATTCACATGTCCTCCAGCTCCTAAATCAGTGTGGGGATCACATTAGGGTGGTGGTTATAACATGTCAAAATTTATACCACATCATGTTGTTATCCTAGCTCCAATTCCATGTCTATTTCCATGCATATTCATCTGTCCCTATCAATTCCACTTTCCAAAACATTTTACACGCCCAACCTATAGAGTCTAGCATCAGTTTCCTGCTTTCCCACTGCTAACAATCACTAACTGTATCCGCTCATCCAAAGAAAAATTCAACCACAAAGGTTCTCTCTATTACCCTATCAAAAGTAGGAACTCATAGAGGAATAGTTCTAGCTCGGATGTCCCTAAACACTCCTCGCTTATAGGTCTGGGCTCTTACGCACTAAGGGTACTTTATACATAGAGTACATGGGATGGTCAGTACACCTTAATGAATACTCATCTACTGACATGTTGTCATGTCGAAGCATGAGAACACTCAACCCTAAGATTTTTATGGAAATAGACCCAATTATCTATGGGAGGTTCCCATTCTTGTCTATAGAAAAGACAACTCTTCGCAAGATCAGGGTAATCTAACCCATTTCATCATCCTACTGAGCCATGAAAAATGCTCTCTACCTGGACCGCCATTAGATCGAAAGGTGATATAGCTATATAGAAACTCGGTAACCTCCATAAGACACTCCATAGCCGCCTGTGAGTCAGTCTTGCTATGAAATGAGGGGGTATCTGATGTTGAAACATGTGTAAGGAAATAAGTATACTTGTTTCCTCTATTAGTATAGTCGGTTGTAAAGTCTACCCAACCGGAAATGGTATAGATGGTATAGTAATCAAATTTACCATCTCAAGAAACAATCCATGTACCAAATCCACATCACCATACGGACAATCCTAATGGTCAATCACTGATAAAGACTATCAGCTCAGATAACCATCTAATCTACTGGTGTCCCAATTTGGTGGAAAACTCTAGTTATAGCCTTCAACTAGATCTCATCTACTTGGGGATTTGTCTCATTGAAAAACATAATAGTTCTATTCCACTGGAACTCATGCCACATGTTCAATCGGAATTCACAATCTGCTAGTCCAGAAAGTCATAAATGCATGCCAACGGGTGGTGGTGTGGCTGGTACACCACCTAATGGTGACAACACAGTAAGAGGGACATGCACCGGAGCCACGTCGCATAGTGGGCCAATACCATGTACTCTCTCGGGAATAATAGATGGAATTATATGTGGAAGAATCTTGATAAATAACATGTGGGTCAAATTTATTATGTTATACCCGATGAGCTAACTTGAATGAAACAAAGGAAAACCATTTCCAAAACATGCACAATCAATGTTTTCATGCACTGAGTTGGAAATCAGAATTTATGGACCTAGTGTATGGATACCTAAGCTGCCACACCAACATTGAACTCCCCAAATTAAAAACCACACTCAAAACACTTAACACTATAACACCATTAAAAAGATCAGATTCCTAGTTCTTTCGTAGAACTGACTCCTCTGATACCACTTTGTCACGACCCATCCCTTGGGGACCATGTTGTAACTACCCCAAGTTCTCCTTCCATAGGCTAGGGGTTGGTGAGTAGCACCAAAAAGGAGTATCCCTGTAATTAGAAGGAATTTCCTTTAATAATGTACAAACTCACTAACCGAGAACACAACAAGAAGAAACCACAAAGTAAACTATTGTAATAAAAAGTGTACTGAATGTAAAGGGGCTAGAGTACAAGTAAAACTGAAAGATATAAACAACTCATGGATCATCCACTGAGGATCCTACCTAACAGGTAGGTACATATCTCGATCAGAATTCACTACATCACATCACATCAAATGGTCCACCTCTGAGCACCATCTAGTCCTAGCACCCTCAACCATGATCATCACTGCCCATCGTCTGCAGAAGACACAGAATGGTGCGGGTGAAGCCAATGCATTGATGAGTATAATGATACATAGTAGGGTCCTCAAGACCCCTGATGGTCTCCCAGAGTTCATCAAAGGAAAAATAAGAAGCAAGACATCAATCAAAAAGCACGAAGTAGTCATCATCTATACTTACTAAAATGACCATACATATACCTATGTAATCAAAATATACTCATTTCATTCAAAGTAATCATAAGGATCCATCTTTTAATTTATTTACCCAACTGATCCATAATGTCTGAATACCTCCAAGGTAACACCATGAAGGAAAGATAACCACAAAGTTAACACCACGAAGGTAACACCACGAAGGAAAATATACCGCAATGGAAACACCATAAAGTTAACACCATAGAGGTAAAGATACCACAAAGGTAACACCATGAAGGTAACACCACAAAGGTAAAGGAGAACCACAAAGTTAACACCATGAAGTTAACACCATGAAGGTAAAAGACTCAACTCCCACTAGTTATATATAAGTAAGGAACTGTAGTAAAGATGATTAGTTGAGAAGTTGGATCATCTTATTCTATCATGTGGGACTGCTACTACCTATACGGAGTCAGAACCACAAAGGATCAATAGGTAATAACCCCCTCTAACCCACATAAGATCATGCCCACACAAGATTGAATGGTTCTAACAACTGCTGACCCCCCCAGTATCGGTTTGTGCTAACCCACACAAAATCACTGAGTGCTGACCCAAACAGGATCTGACCCACACAGGATCGATATGCGGTGACCCAAAAAGGATCACTGAGCACTCACTGACATAGGATTAGATACAAACATGATCAATAAGTTAATACCCACATAGGATCGCTCGGTACTATCCTATGTATGATCTGTCTCCAACCTCAGCCTCACTGCCAGCCACTGGATTCCCGATCATAGAAGGTTTTCTAGAACCTCTCCTCAATCCATTGGACATACATCAACCACTAAAAAGATCCAAAAATCAGTTTCTCAAAGGAACACCATGACATAAGGGTTCCAACGCAACAGACGGTGCGTCAATCAGATACCTGGTTTGTGACATATAAGTGTTTTAGTTCTGTGAGCCTGGTTGGATTTAGGTTCGATCCAACCCGGCCACACACCAACATTCTTCAAAACACAAGTGGATTATAAAAAAATTAACACCTTCTCTTATGGTTTTCGGGGCCACATAATTTTTTTCAAATGGACCCTCGTTCAGTTAATTACACCCCTTTCTATGAAACAGGTTTGATCACACCTTGGTCCAGGCCGGCTTAGTCGGGCCATCCAGAATATCCTAAAGGGAAAACTTTCCAAAAGTAATCCCATCTTCACTAATGGAGTGTCGAACGGACACCTGGTTTTTTAGTTACTAGTGTTTCTATATTTGGGGACCGGTTTGGTCTAGGCTTGGTCAAACTCGGTCAGCCCGGCCCGACGCAACGGGTTCCGGGGTCTACCTGACCCCGCTCGGGTCAGGCCCGCTAAGGGTCGGCTCAGTTTAATGGGTATGTCCCGTCATGGTTGGGCCTATCCAGTTCGTGGGCCCAGGAATCGGTTGGCCCGGCCCATAAGGTGTGGTTTGGCTTAGTAGTGTTGGCCCACTAGGTTGTGCATTCGGCCCGGCCTGCTGGTGGATCCGTTCAGCTGGACCGCAGATCTGACACGACCTACCCAGCGGCTCCGGTCCACTGGGTGGTTCTGATATTCCTGGTCGGCCAGCATCTCGCACGGTCTTCTAGGAGGCGGACCACCTCCTTAAATGGCCCCGTGGTTGTGGGGATGTTTTTCCCAACTGGTGGGGCACTACAGATCACATTAATTTCTCAGCTGTTCGGCCTACGAAGTTCCTCCAATGCTATGTGGCATGTACCGTGATGCGCCCTCCTACTCCGGCTACTTCCAGCAGTGGTGCCTATGGGCACCACACTTGTCCCACATGGCTGTCTCGTGCTGGTATCCTTTGGTCATCGCGGTGCGCCTTTGCGCACCGCCTTCCACCGCTCACATCTGGTTGTCGTGGGTCTCCTCTGGCCACCACCAGCTGCCGCCAATATGGTGTGCTGGTGATTTCTTTTGTGGGTCACCAGATGTGCATTGATGTTCGTTCTTTGTGTCGTTTGTTCCTATGGATCTTCTACAATGTCGACAACAAAGCGTGACCAACTATTTAATGTTTCAATCAATTTGAAAATTGTTTCAGGAAGTTAACATCAAGAAAAAAGTAGTAGATGGTCCAGGCCATGTGAGTTTGGCCCGCGCATTCTACATTACTTGATGTCAAGTGAGATAGATAAATTTAATTCATTAAAGGCAACATCAAAATAAACCCCCTTCCAGGAAGAGACGTTCATTAATGAAAATAGTTAGAACCACCTTCGTTGTTATTGTTGGTTCATGATTCGGTGGTTCTCATCACTGCTCGCTGGAACTGGTCTCGTCCACCATACGGTTACTGTTGTGGTAATTCACTCGAACATTGTTTCTTGGTGAAGTAGTGCCAACACTCCACCCCGAGCTCCATATAAATAAGAGAGGGGGTGGGTGAGTAACACCAATTGAATTAATGGGGTTCATTTAATTATGGAACCTTTCCAATTCCAGCAGTGCAATTATAAGAATAATGGGGAGTCAGTACATTTAATTTCTTATGGTGTCGTTGGTCCCACCAATGCCGCTCATCCGTTGGAGAAAAGAACGATAAAATAAGAATATAATTTTTATTTTATTATTATTCAAAACGCTCAATTAACAATCTTCTACTCCCGAAACAAATTGGTTGATGTAGATCCTCCTTTAATTGAATCTTTGTGCGATAGATTCAATGGCGCTCTCAGATTTTCGATTTGAGCAATGAGTCAAAATATAGAAAACACCACTCGTGGATTTACTGAACCCGCCCGAAAAAGTTTAAAAATTTATTAACATTCACCCTCGACTCGTGCCAGTCGAGGTTAGGCTCTACCTATGGTGAACACGCCCCAATAAACTCAATAGTAGTCTCAGATTTTCAATCCGAGTTACTGTTTAAATGTTATTGATTTTCACAGTTAAATTATTGTTAATTATTTTATTTACAACCGTAGACTAAAATCCATAGTTAGCTTGTTCCATCCAATGTTAGTATCTTCTTAAAGAATAAATACCCCCACCAACTCAATAGTTGTCTCACGTATTTTAATCCGAGTAATTTTTCGTGAGTTATTATCATTTGAAAAATGAAATAAACTTATTTAATTATTTTAGCTATGATTATACCATTTTCAGTTTTATCACCAGAGGTCTGCTCTGACAAAACATAGGTCGCAACTAATGTAAGCATGTTATCTTCAATACAATGGGCCCCTCTGATTTTTTATATGGTCACCCATTTAAGAGTTAATCCACCTTTTTAGGTAAACTGCTCAGACACGCTAATTAACGCTTAACAAAATTTCGACCGATCATTCTAGGCACTCCGAGTCTTGGAATCAAATGCCATCATGTTTTGAGACCACCAAATAATCACAAATAATTTATGAAAATTTGTTATGGAATTTTCAAGTATTTACATAAATCACATAGGTGGGTTTTCAACCACTATAATCATACATTATTTTATTTAACAATATTAAAATTTATCCATTATAAAATATAAAGAAATATATAAAATACTTATTTAGGTAAATTTTTACCATAATAAATGTATTAAAATAATTATTTAAATTTGTGATAAAAATGTATGGTGTTTACATATTTGGTGAACCGACCATATTGTGAACAATATTTTCATTTTAGAATGAAATGATACGAGGCATTATATTGTATATTTAATTTACACAACTACATTCAAGAATTTTTATTATACTATATGAATTATTTAATGCTGTATAGATTGGATTTGGAGGAGTTCCAAGGGGAAATGTATTGAATCTGATAAATTTTGAATATTTCCACTTTGGTTTCACTATCTTAGAAAACAAATTAAAGAACCTTGGTATGCAATTTTATAATGGAAATCATAAAGGTTACATGAGGGATTGTATTAGGAATAGAATTGGGTATAAATTTGGAAATTTCATAGTCTTAGACTGTTTGAGAAGAATGGCTGGTGAAGGGTAGTAATTATTAAGGTAGGAGAGTGATGATTGTTTAATATCATATCCATTAGATTATTAGTTTTTATAAAAAACAATAAATATTGATGAACCATGTGACTAAATACAATCATTAGTGAATTTAATTTTAAACTATTGGTTTCATACATCATCCATGACTCAATAATTTCAATATTTATCTTATAATTTAAAATACCACATCTTGTCATCTTTCACAATTCACCAAAAATACAAAAAAAAATTAATTGTTTCAAAACCCCATTCTAATAATATTTCTAAATGTAGATTTAAAAAATGATTAATTGTTGTAAAAATAATTATATATATGATGAAATTAATTTTTTCCATTAAACATTTATTTATATAAAAAATAAAAAATTTAATATTATGATGGATTTTCTAGCCCATTTGAAAATTACTTATCATCTTATAAAACTATATCATTACAATAATAACATAATATTATTTTATAAACCAATTTTATGAAAATAGACTTTAATTTAAATTTTTATATTTTTCCTCAAAAATGAAGTAAAACATATGTGTTTTATAAAAAAAACTTTTTTAAACATTAATAAAATATTTTTATGTATAATTATATAAACATGCTATATTTTCATTTTATAAGAAATCAAAATAATATTTTATATATCCATTATTCAAGTTAGTATTATAAAATTTGGGTATCTATTCCTAATGGTTAAATTATTATTCCAATAATCATATTATTAATCTATGATTTATAATAATATTCATAGATTCACATTTATAATGGAAATATGGGTTCCATTCCTATTATAAATACTTCATTTTTCATTCATTATTATTCATTTATATTTTATCTAAATGTTATATATATTTTCATTTTTAAAAAGAATATCACATTAATAATAAATGTTTTTTTCATTTCTATTTTCATTTTCATGAAAAATTCATTTTAGAGAGTCAATTATATCAAAAAATTTATATAATATTTAAGTTATTATCATTTTTTATACAATTTTTTATTTTATTATTTTATTGAGTATAACAATGGTCAAAATTTAATATAAAATTAAATATTTTCTTGGTCTCTATCTTGTGATTAATGTTCATTACTATATTAATAAATGCGGTTTATTATATTATAAGAATGGAAATTCCATTGATAAATTTTTTTGTAATACATTATTTTACATAAATAAATTTCACTCTCAAAATATCATTTTTTCCAACTATGATGAGAATATTTTAGTGAAATTCTGAATCATTACAATATTTATTTCATATTTCTCCACATTGTATTTATGGTTCCATGATAGATATTTTACTTGGTGAGTTGTCTTATTGGGTATAACTTTATCTCCATATTCTATAATCTTGACAAGATGCTTCTTATAAGAGATACAATGATCTGACAGTAAAAATATAAAATTTAATACATATAAGGTATATAGTAAAGAAATCCTCTATAGAGATATATGTAACATTTCGTGTACTTGAGATAGAGTTGGTGGGAGTTTTACTTGATAAGACATAGCTCTAGAAAATCCAAGATTCTAAACAGATTTGAGGTTTCGAGGACATACCATTACATTCCCCTAAATTATCAGGAATCAATTCCATGAAAATTTATAGTGTGATTGTTTATCTAAAACCTCAAACTCCATTTAAATCTAATTGTTGTAAACATATCTCAATTATTGGCTAATGGTTTTCTTAATGTGAATCAGAATGATCTTGACCTTTTATACCATTTATTTGACCATTTTAGGTCTGTTAAGCTTGTGTTCACCTAAATTATCAAAAACACATAGGTTTCCTATATCTCTTCTTATAGAGGGCCTCATGTTAATGGATTTTGATTCTTGATTTAATGTAGTTATTTTATGATGTCTTGAAAAAATGATGATATTGATCAAATCTTCCGTTAAAATAAATTCTACAATATCTTAATATATCATCATGATTCTAGATTATCTGATCATATTGGGTATCATTCTATGGTTTATAGGTTGCACTTATGTTAAAACATGTATCAAGAAATAATTGATAAATTTATCTAATGTAGTGTTCAATATTTGATCTCAAACAGGTATAATTGATAGTGGTGTTTTATAGAGCCTCACCACTTATATAATGTATACCTTTTCTTGTTTATCATATACAAATCCCTATAGAATAACTATGAAGTGAGTAGTCCTTATAGAATTACCCACTAAAATGCATATGGAATTATTTCATCCCGATGTATTTTAATGACCCTTGAAAAAAATAAATGGTAAATTTATCCCATTTCCAAGTATATATGGGTAATAGATGCATCATCCCCTTTGAAATTTACCATTAAACCTTCAATTTCACACATAAAAGGAACTTTTATGTATATTTTTCAATATCCTTTATCATATTTTCCCTCCAATAATGGGCATAGGGACCTCAACACATATTTTTACTCCTTCGTTGGATGGTGAATGTAATGTTTTATGAAACATTAATTAACTCATTTTTTATCTAAAAATATGATGGTACATATAGTTGGGATCGAAGTCTTTTCTCACCATTATCAATTTTCAATCCTAATTTTTTTTACCTTCTCTTATTTATTCCACATTATTCTACATCCCCAAATCATCCATTTTATGATCCTTTATCATAAGAAGAATGGATACATAGAAAATAATTTCAGAAATGTCGGATGTTTCATTTCGATATGACTTTTATATTCATATATTTCATGTATAATAAGGTCAGGTCCTTTTCAATATTCATCATAGATAGGTCGTATGATCCATTATTCTTAGAAAATATTATACATATTTTTTTACCTGAAGATAGTAATGTATTGACTATTCATATTCCTTAACCACTTGTCACTTAATTTTCTCGCACATATTAAAATTATTTAATCTGATTATTTATTATAGGATCATATCATCCACATATATTTCACACATATCCCCATAGAAATTATTCCGAAAAATATTGATTGAAAAATCACTACTTCTAACTCTAGATCAAATGATAGAAAGTTATAATCGTGGAATTTCTACAACCATGAGGTATATTCCACAACTCTATAATTTGGTATCAGAAAATATCCTAATCACATCTTTGAATCATCTCTGTATTCCAAAAAAAGTTACACATTTGTGGTTAGTGTCAGTTTTGGTGTCATGAAAAGCCTCTTTTTCAATTCCTAGAAACTATCTTCTAAGTTATTAGTCCAGAAAAAATTCTCTACCATAACAGTTAACATGTTTTGTAGGTTTGGAGATGATGATAATTTCTTAAAAAATTGTTGATAATATATTTCTATCGTATGGAAAATATGGCTCTCCATCACAAATGTTGTTTTTCACCCCCCTACAGTCACTTTTATCTTCAAATGATCAATATATTTTAATTTTCATTTGAAAATAATCCCAATGAATGATATTTACTCCATCCAAAAAATAGTTTTTTTTTGTGATTTGAATATAACATATCCTTTCTCAATGACTTTACAAGCATACTCAAATTCTCCACATGATCCATCATACATTTTGATTTAAAAAAATCTATATAATTACTATCAAAAAAAATTCACTTTCATATCTAAAGACTAACCGTATTACGTATTTAAATATAGTCATATAATTAGAGAATCTAAATGTTTTAAAGATGAAATTGTAAATTTCATTCCATATTTGATAGGCAGTCTTGGAAATATCTTCCTTCTTTACCTTTAATTGGAAATAGATCTTCCTGAGGTACACCTTTATGAATTACTAGTCCTTATGTATCTGTCCAAAAATTTAACAATCCCATGAAGGGGATATATTCCACTTATTGTGATTTTTTGGATTCAAGATAATTAATGTGGGGGAACACAATTATTCTTCCTGAAAATAGGAACATAGTTCCCACGGTGAAGTACTCGGGCATATAAACACCTTATCCAGATTATTTGGTAACTGATTCTTCTTTCGTTACAATTAAATGGTGTGAATTCTATATTAATTATTGGATATGTATATAGATACATGTATAGTTTAAATTGAGAACTCAACCTCTAATTCAATTGGAAGATAAAGAATCTATTCATGGAATACATTAATAATGTTCATCATAATGTGCATATTTTATTGAAAAATTAATATCCTTTTTCGTAATCAATGAAACTAGATATTATTTTTCCAATGAAAATATTTTTATTTAAATTTAATAACATTTCAAAGGAGATTCATCCTTCTTCTAACTCTTTGAAGAAATATGATGATTATTCATGACATGAATAATGACATCCCTCTCCCTGTAGTTGAAGTTAGATTTATATAATGATAGAGAATCCACTCCCAGTATAGTGTTTAATTATATTAATCGATGTCTAACATTATTTAAATGAATTCATAGTCCAGATACAATTTATAGGGGAGGATATTATATACTTTGCGGGAATTTATTTCCCCATTTTCCATTCTCACAGATAACTTATCTTCCTTATTTTGAGGTTGTATTTGAATAGTTTAACTAATCATACATGATATGAAATAATGATTAGAACTAGAATCAAGTAACACATTCATCATTCTTGAACAAATAACTAACATACTATTAGTCATAGTATAGTACTCAAAATGGCGGTGAACTGAGTATCTATAAATATTTCTATTAAAAACATGTTCTTTGAAAATCCCCCCTATAAAAAATATAATATATGTTTGTTTTTAGTGAATTTATAAGAGTCCAAAATGTTCAATTAATTTCCAAAAATATTGATTAGTTCATAGATAAATTAATCTAATGATCGATGTAATATTTTTAACTAACCTGCTGATCCAAATCAATTATAAATACTTGCTAAACAAACAGTAAGAGTTCAATTTAGTTTTTAAATGTATGTCATAAAAATAGATAAAACCTAAATTTTAAAAATATTTTATATAAAAACAAGAGGTTATGTCTCAAGAAGAGACTTAATCCTTTCCAAATGGTGATACCCATCCACCAATAATTTTAAATTAATAAACTTTTTGATCCACACCTTGGATCGGTGTTCACAACAACACACATGGCATTCCAGGTCACACATGGCCTCTACCACAACTCTTGGTGGGACAAAACTACCAGGTCACAAACGACCTCTTATAAATTTTTACATGGTATACAATGGTATAAAAAGAGTGTGATATTGAGGATATCATGTATCCTCATTTTATTCCTAGGTGTCTACGTGTGGGTATCAGAAAAAATACACACCATTCTAGTAAAATTTAAATAGTAGAACACAACAGAGATAAAGGGTTATAATAAGGATTAAAAGTCTAATTTTGTTTTGAAGTGATGTTATGGACTCGTTTGATGTAGTGGAAATGAAGTTGGAGTCCTCTTATTGAATTTAGATTCAAAATAGAGTATCATAGTTTGGATTCGACAAACATGTATGGGTGTGCATGTATAATATTCTCCTTCATGAGATTCTGAAGTGAGTTGTGAATTAAATTTTTAGCATGATTGAGATTTTATCACGTGTTCTTCTATTCTTGAGATCACAGTAATTACATGAGATTTGATGATCTTCAATATGACTCTCTCTAGAAAAGAGCATGCACCACATTTCATCCACCAACTTGGTCACATGGTTTTTTCATCCGTAAAACATTTTAGCCTGAAATTGTGCATGTGGGGATACCTTGTTCACTGTGCTACTTGTTGTCACATCTAAAAGTGTGAATTAATTATGTTATAGTAATTAAATAATAAAAATATGACTATTAAAAATAATATAAATAAATGCAGATTTAAACAGTCTATTGGTGACTTTTATATCATTGTTGTAAACACTCATAAAATTCAAGGAAATTTTTTTTCTTAATTTTCTTGGGAATTTTACAAAAACGCAGTTTCGGACGGCACCTGATTCCGAGGCCAGGTGTGCCCGGAATCATTTTCCGAAGTTTGGCTCGGGTACATTCAGTGAACGAATGAGCGGGTTTTTCTATCTTTTGAATTGGTGCTCAGAATCGAATTCTGAGGGCACCGATGGAATCGCGACGCCAGTTTTTGCTTGGAAACTCCTTTTCTGGAGTTGTGTTTGCTCGGGTGTGGTTTTTAAATTTTCGGGTTAAGTAAATGAATAAAATAAAATGGTTCGACCAATTTATTTTATTTTAAGTTGTTTAACCTAAGTTAAGAGGTTAAAGTGGGACCCACAATATCCTACACCACAAGGTAGGATATTTGTGGGGTGGGTCCCACATGAGCCCCACCATTTCTTCAAAAAATTTCAACCCCCTACTTTAATTAGGTACCACACCCCCTTTTAATGAAGTCAACCCTTGCGTTTAATCTGGATAATAAACACCTCTTTAATTGGGTGGTCAAAACTCCTCAATTAATTCATTTAATTGATTGTTTCATTTTTTAATTTCAAATATGTTGGCTTGTGCATTAATAATATAAGACAACTCTTATTTTATTAGGGGTTGGTTGTCCAAGAGGGTTTGGGGAGAATTATCTCAAGCCGTGAAGTTCTTCCTCCTCGACGAAGAATGCGGAGAACGCAAAGAATGCCGACTTCCGACGAAGGTTGACAAGAATGTCGGATCCTTGGAGACCGACGAAGCAACGCCGAAGAATCATTTCTCCACGACGCGACGATCATTCTTCCGCGACGCTTCTTCCATGATGTTCCTTCTCCTGCGACAATATTCGAATCATCAACCGCTTGAGGTAGGGGTTTTTGGTTCGATTAAATCTATGTGATTTATATCCTCGGCATGTGTTTAAAAACTGTCAGAAGCCATTTAAACTGCTAACATAGTGGGTGCGGACAAACGAACAAGTCCGAACCCACTATTTCTTCGTTCTTGGTGTGTGGATCGGCGAGCGCTGATGAAGCAGGCTGAAAGGGCATTTTGAGGTCTTCACAGTGAAGAGCCGATCCCGTGAGGACCGCTAGCGAAGACGGCAGGCAAAACGGACCACCGGAGCACGTCCAGTGGTCCGCGGAAAACATCGTTGACATGCCTCACCGGCACGGTGGCACGCCGCCGGGAAGGGCCGCCGTGGCTAAATCCGCGGTGACAGGCCGATGGTCCCGTGACCGCGTGGGACCAAGGGCAGTAGGACATGGCACTCGACCGCGTCCTTTGGTAGGGTCGGCCCCCACACCGGGGGCCGCAGTATAATTCAAGGGGGTGGCACACCTTCCCCCCCTATTGCGCGGCCGCTCGGCCAGCACCAGGGCACCCCGGGTAGGACCCTGACCTTGGTGGGGTCGCCCGGTTCGGGCCGACCCGAGGGGGGGTGGGTGGGGTTGGGCCGGGTGGGACCGGTCCCAAACCCCCCCATTTTCGGACTGTTTCGGTCTGTTGCCCATAACATGAGATAAGAACCTCTAATCGACGCACCGTCAGTTGCATAGTGATCCTTGGTTTGATACGGTCATTTCGGTAAATTACACTCAAGGTTTCGGAGTACTTTGGGTTCGGTCGGGTTGGTTCGTACACGAAACCAACCGGGCCCTCGAAGTGGAAACAATTATAACATGAGTTCCGGACGTCCGATTGACGTGCCGTTGACTTTGTTGGTTCCCTCTTAATGAGATGGACCTTTTGGCTTACTCCGCTCGAGGATTACATGTAGTTGGATTACGGTCGGGTTGGTTTTGACGTAAAAACCAACCGGAGCCCTATGACGAAAAAGCCAATAACTCCCAGACCGGGTGTCCAATTGGCGCGTCGTCTGTGACGTTGAGTTCCTATTGACATTATGGAACTTTTGGATACATAAACTTCGGACTACATGTCAGTTGATGTATCAGCCCCTCTGCTCATAGAGCAGACCCTCCAGAACGAGCATTCTGTTTGCGTGAACCCTCGAGCTGGAAGCGACTGCGACAACGATGACGACTATACAGAAATCCTCCGTGGATTCTACTACGATGACTAAAACACTCAGCGATCCTACGTGGATCGGTGCTATCGATCATATGTGGGTCATATCCTGTGGGGGTCAGCGCTCAGCGGTCCTGTGTGGGCCAGCGCCTACAGATCATGTCTAGGTCTGATCCTGTGTGGGTTATTGCGGGGGTCAGTTACCTATCGATACATTGTGGGTCACTGCGGGGGTTAGTACCTATCGATCATCTGTAGGTCCGACGGCTTAGATGAATTAGTGTCTACATCTGATCATCTCTATCGTCTTACGAAGAAGTATATCTGTGTGAGCTGAATCTTGACTTTCAATCCTTAGCTTCGATAAATTTGACTTGGTATCCTGTGTGGATTACGTTATGCTTTCCTGTGTGGATTGGGATGTGATTTCCTATGTGGACTGGGTTTTACTTGGGCTCGGATGTTGCATCCAAACTGGAATTGATGACATAGGTATACGTATTGGCATATACATAAGTAGTTCCAGATGTTACTTTAGGATTGTATCTTTCCTTTGCGGGTTATCCTTTGTGAATTATGGGAGACCTTGGGTGGCCTCGGGGTCCCTACTAATTAGTTTATACTCAGCCCTACACGGGATATGCACACACTATGTTGTGCTGGTTGTAGACGACGGACAACACTGATCGCGGTTGAGGCTTGGGGAGTAGGACGGTACCTAGAGGTGGAAAACTGGGCCGGACATACTCGGAGCGGATGGCTAGACCCGATGAGCTGTGTAGGCTATCTGTACCCACCCTTCAGGTGGGGCTTCCAGTGGATGACTCGTGGCTACAGCTTTACATTTCAGTTGTTATTTTCCGTTTTAAGTTGTACTTTACTTTTTGTTTGGGTTTGTATTCTGGCCCACTTACTTTTTCCGCACATACTGTTGTACCCTGTTTTTACTTAGTGTTTACTTCTTCTTGCTTGATCTACATAGTTTGTTTACTTTACAAAGGCAATGCCTTCTCTTTTTACCATGAATTACACCTTGGTGCTAGTCGCTGGCCCTGGCCTATGGATGGCGGGCTTGGGGTAGTCAAGGCACAGGCCCCGAGGACAGGTCGTGACAAATTGGTATCAGAGGAGTTCGGTTCTACTGCAGAACACATGACTCTGATCTTTTTATATGTGATGAAATAGTGTTAAGAGTACTGAGTGTGGTTATGTATCCATGGAGTCCAGTGTTGGTGGGGTGGCCGACGTATCCGTACACCAGGACCCTGACTTCTGATTTCTGACATATTACACAAAAACATTGATTGCATGTGTGTTTCATGTTTTATTTATGATTACTTTGTGTCAGCTCACCAGGTATACTGTTTGACCATGACACACCTGTTTCTTTTCTGGATGGCCCCATGATGGCAGCCAGCTAGGGTTCTGAGCGTTGTGCATGACGACAGCCCACTGAGCAACGAGGCCTCGGTATAGGGACCTTTGACAGTAGAGGCATCAGCGGTACCTCTACCCGCCGAGCCACCAATGCTTCCAGCCCCAGCCGCTGACGATGCACTTCACCTTAGTGCACTGCACGAGTTTCAGCGTCAGCGACCGCCCAGGTTCTGCGGGGAGATAGAACCTCTGGCAGCAGAGGATTTCTTGGAGGCAGTTGTACGAGTTTTCAGGTTAGTGAGAACACCAACAGACCTTATGGTGATCCTCGCAGCGAGCCTCCTGAAGGCGGCTGCAGGAAGATGGCGGAGCTTGATGCTCCAGGTGCACGACGAGGCATCTCTTCTCTACACGGACTTTGAGAGCCTCTTCCTCTCGGAGTTCGTCCCATCCACCCTCCGTGCGGTGCACATCCAAGAGCTTCTAAAGCTGCAGCAGGGCAGATTGAAGATCGCCCAGTACTCAGCGAGATTTACAGACCTCTCACGCTATTCGACGGACATGGTACGGGACACATTCTTTCGGGCCCGATCCTTTGAGTAGGGATTGAGGCATGAGATCAGGGCTTCGCTGATCTCCCTAAGCATTATGACACATGAAGGGGTTCTAGAGCGAGCCCTTCTCATCGAGAGATTCCTTGCTGAGCCTACATTAGCAGTGAGACCTACCGCAGGGCGGCATGTAGTAGAGAATTCTGAAGCAGGCAGTCGAAGGATGACTCATGGGTCCAAGCAAACCAGACCCTCAGGCAGACGACCTCAGGACACTGGCTCAGAGGTGCGGGGAACTCAACATGGAGCCAGTCTTTCGAGAGGCAGACAGTGCTACACATGAGGCGGGTAGGGACACATGGCTAGTGACTGCCCGACCCGCCGTACCGAGGAGCTGGAGACGGTTGGGGGACCACCCAGGCAGAGGCAGAGGGTCGACCTTGGCAGTCCGCAGGGAACAGGAGGACGAGGTAGAGAAGTTGGCCGAGTAGCAGGTGGTGGGAGACGCTTTCAGGCCCTACCACCACCACCACCAGGAGGTCCACCCCGACCACAGGGAGCTGGCGGGCAGAGACAGGAACAGCTCCATGCAGCGGAGGCCTACGACCACGGTGCGCCGGAGATGATTCGAGGTACTATCTATGTCTAAACCACCCTTCCTGTAGTTCATATAGACACATGAGCGAGTCATTATTTCATTGCTTATGCCCTTGTTCAGAGTTTGGAGATTCTGACGGAGCTGTTGGCAAGATCATTACGGCTAGAGAATCATATGGGAGCAGACTCGACGATTACGCACTAGTGCCGGCAGTGTGAGATTACTCTAGGAGTTGAGAGCTTCTGCTAGGATTTTCTTGTAGCGGCGTCGAGGCCATATGACGTCATCTTGGGCATGGATTGGTTATCTACAATCCATGCTCAGATTGACTGTATTAGGCACAAGGTGTGGTGTGTACGCACCGACGGGAGCAGGTTCACCTTCACCAGCGAGAAGTGAGCCTTCGTAGAATAGGATGGACTCTCGCAGAGGAGAGGACAGCCCATCCCTCATCAGTTGTCTAGCCTCATCCTAGGAGCTGTTAACGTGCGGAGTCCCGGTTTTCCTGAAGTGGTGGATCAGTATGCTGACGTTTTCCCCGACAACGTTCTAGGACTACCTCCTCATAGAGAGGTAGACTTTCATATTGATATGTACCCCGGGACAGCCCCGATATCCACCCCAGCATATCGGATGGCCCCCGCTGAGCTTCGAGAGCTACGAGTACAGTTGGAGGTCTTGCAGGGAAAAGGATTCATCCGACCCAGTGTTTCACCTAGGGCTTCCCTGATATTGTTCTCCATGAAGGCGGACGAGAGCTTGTGACATTGTGTCGACTATCGTTTCCTGAACCAGGTGACAGTAAGGAACAAAAATCCGCTACCGAGGATTGATGACCTCTTCGATCAGCTCAAGGGAGCACGGTGGTTCTCGAAGATAGACCTCAGGTCAGGCTATCATCAGCTCAGAGATCGGGACGAGGACGTGCAGAAGACGACCTTCAGATGTCGTTATGGCCACTATGAGTTCTTGGTTATGCCTTTCGGCGTAACCAATGCTCCAGCAGTGTTCATGGGCCTCATGAACATGATCATTTGGCCATACCTCGATCGATTTGTCGTGGTCTTCATTGAAAACATTTTGATATACTCGAAGACTGAGGAGGAGCACGTCTACCACTTGTGGGTTGTACTAGACACACTCTGAGACCACCGGTTATATGGAAAGCTCTCGAAGTATCAGTTCTGGTTACGTGAGGTCCACTTCTTGGGACTCGTCATCTTTGAGGCGGGAGTTGCAGTGGATCTTGTGAACATCGAGGCATTTCTTGCTTGGGAGCCACCCAGAAGCGCGAGAGTGGTGCGGAGTTTCTTGGGACTAGCTTGGTACTATCGGAGATTTTAGCCAGACTTCTCGAGAGTTGCAGCACCAATCTCAGCTTTGAAGAAGAAGGGGAAACCCTTTGTATGGTCAGACAGATGTCAACAGTGCTTCCAGGAGCTGAGACAGAGATAGACAAGTGCCCCTATCTTGAGGTTGTCGGAGGAGGGAGTAGGGTACGTACTTTACTGCGATGCATCAGGGACCGGACTCTGATGTGTCCTGATGCAGGAGCATGCAGTGATTGCCTACAGATCGCGTCAGTTGAGGCAGCATGATCATATCTACATTACCCATGACCTGGAGTTTGCAGCAGTGGTCTTCGCTCTAAATATGTGGTGAGACTATCTGATGGGAAAGCGCTTTACAGTCTATTCTAACCATCAGAGTCTCAGGTACATCTTCTCGTAGAAGGACCTGAACCTGATACAGCGGCAATGGCTCGAGTTCCTCCAGGACTATGACTTTGAGATAGTCTATACCCCTGGGAAAGGGAACATTGTATTTGATGCCCTCAACAGGAGGATGGACATTCAGCTACTTGGGGAGGTGACAGAGCAGCTGGCCTCTTTGTAGATATCCTTCGTGGATAGAGATAAAGTAGATTTTTTCAGTCACTCACAGTCACTCCTCCACTACTGCAGCGGGTCAGAGAGGCACATCCTGGGGACGCTGACTGTGAGACGCGGCATGTGCATATATCCTCCGGGTAGGCACCTGATGGTTTCTCTTTAGGAGGATAGAACGACGTCCATTTCAGAGGATATACCTTGGTATCAGTTGCTTTACGGGGGGAGGTGCTGAGAGAGTTTCACACTTCCCCTTTGGCGGTACATCATGGAGTGGCGAATATGTACCAGGATCTCAGACGATAACACTAGTGTCCGGGCATGAAGAAAGCTGTGGAAGAGTTCGTTTTTCGATGCCTCACCTGCCAACAGGTGAAGGTAGAGCACTAGGTACCAGCAGGCTTGGTACAGCCCTTGGAGGTCCTAGAGTGGATGTGGGATGGCATATCTATGAACATCGTGACTGGACTTCCACGCACTTCTAGAGGTCACGACTCCATTTGAGTGATTGTCGACCGACTCACCAAGTGGTTCACTTCTTACCCATCAGAGAGAAGGGCTCAGTGGAGATCTTGGGACGTCTCTACGTTTAGTAGATTGAATGGCTTCATGGTGTTCCATCATCTATCGTCTCCTATCGAGATCCTCGCTTTACTTCCCGGCTTTGGAAGGGGTTGCAGGAGGCGTTCGGGATGCAACTACGTCTGAGCACCGCCTTTCACCCTCAGACAGATGGCCAGACGGAGAGAACCATTCAGACTCTCGAGGACATGCTGCGCGCATGTGTTCTCGACTTTGGTCGCAGCTGGGAGGACCACCTACCCTTGCTGGAGTTCACGTACATCAACAGCTACCACTCCACCATTGGGATGTCACCATAAGAGGTGTTGTAACACCGGCCTTGAAGATCACCTCTGTGCTGGACATACCCTGGGGAGTCAGCACTTGTGGGTCCAGAGATGGTCTAGGCCACGACAGAGAAAGTCCAGGTCATCCAGGAGCGGATGAGGACAGCTCAGAGCCGGCAGAGGTCTTATGCTGACAGGAGGTCGAGGCCACTGGAGTTCGAGGATGGTGACCACGTCTTCTTCAGGGTTTCACCTCGATGTGGATTACATATATTTGGACGAGGCAGAAAGTTGTATCCACGATTCATTGGACCGTTCCATGTCCTTATCAGTATAGGTGAGGTGGCTTATCTCCTGGATCTACCACCTCAGTTGCACCGGGTGCACGACGTCTTCCACGTATCCCAGCTGGGGAGATACGTGCATGACCCGACGCATATCATTGACCATGGGGAGCAAGAATTTGATGATGGGGATACTTTTGCGGAGGTTCCGGTGGAGATTGAGGATCGACACAAGCAGGTCCTACATGGATGGTCGATTCCTCTAGTGTGCATCAAATGGAAGCACGAGAAACTCCAGGAGAGCACATGGGAGCAGGGGGATCAGATGCATGCTCAACAACCACATTTGATTCCCTAGTTTATGATGTATCTTTACAGGGATGTAAATCTCTGAGGTGGGAGTGAAGTAAAGAACTGTAAAATTTAAGGAATTTTTTTTCTTATTTTTCTTGGGAATTTTACAAGAACGCAGTTTCTGACGGCACTAGATTCTGAGGCCCGGTGTGCCCGAAATCATTTTCCGAAGTTTGGCTCGGGTACGTTCAGTGAACGAATGAGCGGGTTTTTCTAACATTTGAACCGGTGCTCGGAATCGAATTTCGAGGGCAGTGATGGAATCGCTATGCCAGTTTTTTCTTAGAAACACCTTTTCGGAGATGCATTTCCATGGGTGTGGTTTATAAATTTTTGGGTTAAGTAAATGGATAAAATAAAATGGTGCGACCAATTTATTTTATTTTAAGTTGTTTAAGCTAAGTTAAGAGGTTAAAGTGGGACCCACAATATCCTACACCACTAGGTAGGATATTTGTGGGGTGGGGCCCACATGATCTCCACCATTTCTTTCAACTTTTTCAACCCCCCTCCTTTAATTAAGTAATGCACCCCCCTTTTAATGAAGTAAACCCTTGCCTTTAATCTGGATAATAAATGCCTCTTTAATTGGGCGGTTAAAACTCCTCAATTAATTCATTTAATTGATTGTTTCATTTTTGAATTTCAAAGACGTTGGCTTGTGCATTAATAAAATAAGAAAACTCTTATTTTATTAGGGTTTGGTTGTGCAAGAGGGTTTGGGGAGAATTCTCTCAATCCGTGAAGTTCCTACTCCTCGACGAAGAACGCAAAGAACACCGACCTTCGAAGAAAGTCGACAAGAACACTGGATCCTCAGAGACCAACGATGCGACACCAACGAATCCTTTCTCCGCGACGCGACGATCCTTCATCTGCGACACTTCTGTCGTGAATTTCCTTCTCCCGCGACAATCTTCGAATCATCAACCGATTGAGGTAGGGGTTTTTGGTTCGATTAAATCTTTGAGATTTATATCCTCTGCATGTGTTTAAAATTTGTCGGAAGCCATTTAAACTGCTAACGTGGTGCGTGAAGACCAAAGAACAAGTCCGCACCCACCGTTTCTTCATTATTTCTGTGCGGATCAGCGGGCGACGATGAATCATGCCGCAAGGGAATTTTGAGGTCTTCGTAGGGAAGAGTCGATCCCGGGAGGACTGCTGGCAAAGACGGTAGGCAAAACGGACCACCGGAGCACATCCAGTGGTCCGCGGAAAACACCACCGGCGCGCCGTGCTGGCACGGAAGAAGTCGCAGTGGCAAGATGCTTGACCCACGACCACGCGGGACCGAGGGAGGCGGGACGCGGCACTCGGCCGCATCCATAGGCAGGGGCGGCCCCCACGCGAGGGGGTAGCAGTTTCATTCTAGGGGGCGGCACCGCCCCTTTTTGTGCGGCCGCTCGGCCAGCGCCGTGCTGACCCGCTCGGCCAGCGCCGGGCCGCCCCGGGTCGGTCCCGGACCCTGGTCGGGTCACCCCAGTTCGGGCCGACCCGGGGGGGATGGGCAGGGTCGGACCGGGCCCAAACCCCCCATTTCCGGACTGTTTCGGTCTATTGCCCATAAAATGGGCTACGAACCTCAAATCAACACACCGTCAGTTGCGTAGTAAACCTTGGATTGAGTAGGCCATTTCGGTATATTACACTTAAGGTTTTAGAGTACTTTGGGTTCGATCGGGTTGGTTCATAAACGAAACTAACCGGGCCCTCAGAGCGGAAACACATATAACTTGAGCTCTGGACGTCCGATTGACGTGCCTTCGACTTTGATGGATTTCTTTTAGTGAGACAGATCTTCTCGCTTACTCCGATCGAGGTTTGGACACAGTTTGAGTATGGTCGGGTTGGTTTTGACTTAAAAACAACTGGGCCCCTGGGACGAAAAATCCAATAACTCCCAGACCGGGCGTCCAATTGACGCACCGTCTGTGACATTGAGTTCCTGTTGACATTACGGAACTTTTGGATACATCAAATTTGGACTACATGTCAGTTGTTGTATCAGCCCCTCGGCTCGTTGAGCGGACCCTCCCGAATGAGATTGCTGTGTGCGGGAGCCCTAAAGCTAGCTGTGACTGTGACGACGATGACAACTGTACAGAAATCCTCCGTGTATTGGACGGTGATGACTACATCACTTAGTGATCTTACGTGGATCCGTGCTACCGATCCTGTGTGGGTCAGATCCTGTGTGGGTCAGCGCTCCGCGGTCCTATGTGGTCTAGCTCCTACAGATCCGGTGTGGGTCATTGCAGGGGTTAGTTACCTATCGATCCTTTGTGGGTCATTGCGGGGGTTAGTACCTATCGATCATGTGGGGGAATGATGACTTAGATGAATCAATGGCTACATCTGATCATCTCTATCGTCTTACGAATAAGTATACCTATGTGAGCAGAATCTTGTCTTTCAATCCTTATCTTAGATATGTTTGACTTGGTATCCTGTGTGGATTACGTTATTCATTCCTGTATGGATTGGGATGTGATTCCCTATGTGGAATGGGTTATACCCGGGCTCAGATGTTGGATCTGAACTGGAATTGATGACTTAGGTATATGTATGGGCATATACCTAAGTAGTGATGGATGTTACTTCGCGATTGTATCTTTCCTTTGTTGATTATCCTTTGTGGATTCTGGAAGACCATCGGGGGTCTCGGGGTCCCTACTGAGTAGCTTATACTCACCCATGCACGGGCTATGCCCGCACGACATTGTGTTGGTTGCAGACGACGGACAGCGCTGATCGTGGTTGAGGCTTGCGGAGCAGGATGGTACCTGGAGGTGGACCACTAGGCGGGACGTACTCGGAGCGGACGACTAGACCCGAGGAGTTGTGCAGGCTATTTGTACCCACCCTTCAGGTGGGACTTCTAGTAGACAGCTCGAGGCTGTGGCTTTACTTTTCAGTTGTTTTTTTTCTTTTCAGTTGTACTTTACTTTCTGTTTGTGTTTGTATTCTGGCCCACTTACTTTTTCCGCAATTACTGTTGTACATAGTTTTTACTTACTGTTTACTTCTTCTTTCTTGCTATGTGGTGTTTGTTTACTTTACAAAGGCAATGCCTTCCCTTTTTACCGAGAATTACACCTTGGTGCTAGTCGCCATCCCCTGGCCTATGGAATGCGGACTTGGGGTTATCACGACACAGGCCCCAAGGAAGGGTCATGACAATTATCTTCTTCTATCGATGTATCCTTCTATCTATGAGACAGTTGAAATATCAGTTATACAGTTGAACTATCATTGACTCATATCAATGATGAGTCATTGTTTCTATCAGAGAGACAATTGAACAGACAATGAGTCACTTAAATAGACAGTGATTCCTTCCATCAGTAGCACCATGCAATAGTAAGTCACTTGGATTTACGGTAGGTCATCTTCATTGGTGAGTCACATGAAATAGTGAGTCATCATGTGTCTGTTAGTGTTATTTCCAAAAGTGAGACTTTAGTCTTTCGATGTCATGACCAATGGTGAGACTTTAGTCTTTTGGTGTCATGTTCAACAGTGAGTCTTCTTTCTATCGATGTCAAGTCCAAAGTTATGTCATTTCATGTGTCTCAACATAACATACATAGAACATATTCCTATTTGATCTCTATTTCTTACATTTAAGTAAAGTCATTAAATGGTAAAACTCATAATTACAGCTATATAATCAATTTTAAGCATGATTAGACTTAAACACAAATAAATAGTTATGTGTTGAAATTATCTAATATTTAATACAATGCTTTGTCATAATATAGTATCTAACATGAGGTAAAATATATGTTAATATATTACACGATTTGTGATAATTAAAACCATTATAGTTAGAGATAGGGGAAAACTGTATTTATGGACCAACAATCTCCCCCGATTTGATATTCACAAATCATGGAATTATTGAGTACCATTGGAGAATGATTGCACTAAACGATTAATAATATATTACAGAGAAGAATAAGATAATGTATTAGAAAATCATAAACACATAGTAAGGTTTAATTTCATATTAATGGTTTTTATTAATGGTAGATCATTTTTAATACTGCATTATAATTTTTTCTACTCCTTTTGGGATTAGAAAAAGGTAGTAGGAGAAAAGAAAAAGAAAAATGGTAAAGTAGAAATAATGTAATAACATTTATAAACAGATTACACTGGAAAAGAGAACAAATAATGACTCAACCCAATCAAATTAAAATATGTCCACACTACAAGGTAGGATTTAGGGGATCATTCCCCTTATCAGAAAGTTCAATTGAAAGTTCACCAGGAGGGTTAGGTAGAGAAGTAAGAGGGTCTGAATGGATTTTGATAGGATGTAGAGGCGCTCCCTCTAGAACTGTAGATGGAAGGGCATGTCTCTGTTAGGAAAGAATCCAGGGCTGAACTGTTTCTGTAATTACTGGTCTGAGATGAGATAAGGCATGATAAATTGACATTTGATGTTGAGTAGGAACCGAACTAGTCTTTCCAAGTGGTGTATCATGAGGTTCTTCAATGGGATCACTTAGTATTGGGAGATATGGTTTTAATAGCTTGATGAATTAGTCAATGATCTCTCCACCATATTTCAAAGCCTTCTCAAAATCACCTTTATTATCTATAAACTTGTCCAAAAATGGAGATAATTCTCTGAGCTTGGGAATCTGATCCATACATTATTCTTTCACTAGATTAGGATTTAGATTTGTGGCCAAGTTCTTAAATACACCATTTATTTGGTTATTTTTTATGTTTTTGGAGAAAAACACATTAACCCTTTTGGTCATCTCCTCTTGGGTTTGTGAATCACTCATAGTAAATACTTGATATGATCATTCTTTTTGTCTGATTTATCTTCAACAATTTCCATACATGTAATCAATGTTTCCAGATCCTCTTTCAACACTGAACTAAAAGTAGAAAGATATGTCGTTTGGGAAGACTGAGCAGGTGGAGCAGAGCTTGTTGCTAGAGTAGGGGAGGTGAGATCATGAAGTTCTTTAAAAATCATAAAAATATCAATACCTTTAAAATTGAAAACAATGTTCTAAAGTCCTCTTATGATTGTTTCCATTGTATTCTTATACAATGTGGTCATGAAATTGATCTCAATGGTTAACTTCTTCATATCATTCTTGAGCCTGGTATTGCTTGTCACAATTGTCCCTATAGTTGTGAATAGATTTTGTTGAATTTTTATTATCACCATCTTTAAAATAGATGCAGCAACAGTTTGATACAAACTAGTTGAGACACAAGAAGAGGTAGAAGCTACATCTTGCGTTACACCATCAACCATAGATTTGATTTCATTCAAATTGTCAATTAGCACATTATTCTCTCCCCTAGATTCATCAATTTCGTACCTCATTTTAGATTGTACTGAGTTTATTATGGAGGAACATATGACTTGATTGAATTTATCAAAATCATCTATACTTATATAGTCACTAGAAGTGGTCTCATCTATTGTTTCCCTTGCAACAAGGGAAGCAAATTAATCATTAGAATCTTCATAATCCAATCCCAAGGTTACATAACCATTATTTCTCGCCCAAAATTACAAAATGTTACGATCCAAATGTGTAAGAGTATCCATTATTACCCTTCCATTTTATACAATTGATCATCTTGAGAAACTAGTCCTTGTGGATCCCCCTCAGTGATGTATTTCATAGCAGAATTCTACTCATCAGTCATGGTTTCCTGGATAGGTTTATTTTCCTTAAGAAGATTAATTTTCCTTGTATAAACAACATGAACAACTAGTTCATATGGAGCATCATTTTCTTCTTGAACAACAACATAAAAAGAGACAGTAGTATTAGTTTCAGAAACATCCATACTCACAACACATGGATTTTCATTATGATGAATAGAGTTATTATCACTCCTACTTTCACTTTTTCTTTCATTTTTACCATCTTCATTCTGCTCATCTTTAACATGCCCATCTTCTTCTTCGCTTCTGGATACTGGACAACCTTCACCACTACCATCTTCTTCCTCTTAATATTTCTCTTCGTATTCTTATTCATTAGATTCATTGACATAATCTACCCCTCCTCCATCTTCAGTTTCTTCACTACTAGAAAATTTGATAAGAGTTTCATGATAGGGTATGTATAGAAGTGCAATTGTAGGACCAATAGAGACACATTTTGATGGTGTTTTAGTGTCTGGGTCACTTCGATCATCAAATTGTGATCCCACATTTCTAGCATGAGTAGCAATCTCCTCTTAAAAATTTGGAGAATAGTTTACTTGTTTATTTGGACCTAAAACAGGACCCACTAGACCCAATGGTTTATCTGGATGATCGATTGGATTGAACTTATCATACAATATATCTTCATAACAAACCCATTCATTCCTCAATGGGATCAAATTAATATTAATTTATTTACAGATTTTAGAGCCATCAAAGATTCCACAACATTCACTAACTACCACATCCTCAAACTCATTTACACATCCTTTCTCCATCATCTTATTTTAAATAATTCTATAATAGAAAAGATAATTTTAATTACAACCTAGTTTTTTTCATTTTATTAATGTGCACCATAATATTTCTACTTTGTATCCAGTGAACACATTGCTAATGTAAATAAACCATGTATACTTCTTGATAATAGAGTAATGAAAGCTACCCTTTCCCATGAAAAATATGGTGCTGAATAAACATGAATATAATTCATCATTCATCATTCAATTCTAAGAAAATGTGTATCTTTTTATCTCCATTTCAAAATAGCAATTTGAGTGATGTCTCATAGTAGAGGAACTCACTTTCAGGGGGAGATATACAATGGTAATCATCAATAATTTCTTCATGAGGTACCCTATGGCATTTTGACCAATGTCTTGAAGAGATTAAGATTCTATTCCATTTCACCATCGATTTCACTAATGAAACATAACTTCTTTATAGTAAAAGTTTCATATTCATATAAAACGCATATACCAGATTCAGATAAAAGTCAATGTCATTGTCTGTGAACCATTCAAGCCATCCTTGATATTACAGTACTTTTAATAACAAATATTTTTGCTCCAAGAGACATTCCACCAAAACCTATTTCTCCAAAGTTACAACACAGTATACAAGACTATGAATTATAGCACCCGAAGGTTCGCTCGATTACCTTTTTTGTCTCTAGAACAGATGACACTCACCCACTTACAGAGCCCACTTCACTCTCACCGTTATGATCTGTTTAGTCATAAGGATTGAAGGTGAAAGGTCGGGGGATTGAAAGAGAGAGGTAGCAAAGAGTTAATAAAGGAAAAGGGAGTAGAGTGGATCGATTCAAATTTATATCATTTATGGTTTTGATATTTTACAATCACTAAATCATGAACCAGGTTCACGAGAATTCATGAAATACTGTCGTTTTAATAAGAACATATAACATAGAAACATAGTGATTAATTAGTGTTGGTGTGATAGACTCTATAAGAAACTAATGGTGTTAATATGACAATGGTTTCAACATGGAAATGGTTTTTGCATTACAATGGTGCTGTCATGACAACAGTGTCATCATGATAACATCACAGAAAAATATTAAAGGAAAATTAGAACACATGGTCATAATGATTGATCATTCCTAACTCATGAATGATGTAATTTATACATTTAGTGTTCAATTGATTAGAGAATATGTCATAAATATGGTATTCTATACTAATAAATTCTAATGTTAAATCAATCTATTTATAATGATCTCTCAAAATGTGATGTCTTACATCAATATGTTTTGTTTTAGCTTGAGAAACTGGGTTCTTTGAAATGTTAACAACACTTGTATTGTCACATTTTATGGGTAAATGACTGAATTGATGTCCATGGACAAGAAGAAGGTGTTTCATCCACAAAATATTTTCACAAAATCATCTACTATCTATGAAGTCATCGTAGAAAAAAGATAATGTTAAGAAATATTGTTTTTTTCTACACAATGAAACAATAGACCATCCAAAATATGGAATGTTCTAGAGGTTCTCTTTCTATCTAACTTGCATCCACCAGAGTCCGAGTTAGCGTCTGCATAACTCACTATATCAAATGATTATCATTTAGGGTAAAACAATCGTAAATTGATAGTATAGTTGGGGTAATTTAAAATTATTTTAACAAAATTTATGTGAGATTCTTTGGGGTTTGCATGAAAATTGTAACACATACACACACTAAGAATTTTATATAGACTACTAGAAGTCATGTAATGAAAACGTCCAATCAATAAATTGTAAGAGGTTTGATCAACAGATTTACCATTTTCATCAAGATCCATCTTACAATAAGTAGTCAAGGTTGTGTCACTACTTTTAATGCAATTAATTTCTAAGTCTCTTTATAAGATCATTTGTATATTTAATTTCATTTAAAATGATCCTATATTTATTTTAAAAAAATTGAAATCCAAGAATGAATTTGAGTTCACCAAATAATCTAATTTCAAAATCATTTTACATCATATTTGAAAAATCAATGTATAAATAATATTTTGATGATAAAAAAATAATATCATCAAAAAATATTTTGATGACTGAATGATAATTTGAAATTATTTTTATAAAAAGTGTAATATTAGAAATTCTATTTTTAAAACAATTTTAAATAAGAAAATAACATAATCTATCACACCAATCACTTATAGCTTGTTTTAAACCATATAAATCATTTTTAAATTTGAAAAAATGATTTTGAAAATGATGGATTCAAAAACAAGGGGTTGTTCAAAAAAACATCCTCAACAATATTCCCATTTGGGAATGCCCTTTCAATATAAATTTGATACAGTTTTAAATTATGGTGTGAAGCATAAGAAAGAAGGATTTTGATGGCTTCAATTATAGAAACAAGTAGAAATGTTTCTTCATAGGCAATTCATTCCTCTTGACTATAACCTTTTGAATCTACCCAATTTTTTTCAAACAGTATTACTAGAATAATCTACATTGTTTCTAAACAACCCCTTAGTTCATATGGTCAAGGTGTATTTGGGTCTATAAAAACATTTCCAAAAATTAATTCTTTCAAATTGATTATGTTATTCTTGAATATCCATCAACGAAAATGCATCTTTAATTTTATCGTTGATGTTTTACAGTTCATGCTGTGATTAGAAGGAATTATGTTTAACTTGATTTCTAAGAGAAGATCTAGTTTTTGTTCATTTATCTAAGTCTACAAAAAGCATCTAGAGGATGGTTAATGAGATTTCAAGTTTGTCTAGAAAAGGATAGACTAGTAACTTCATGTTCATCAATAGTTTTTGGATCATCATGTTCATGTTTTGAGGAATTTCCAGAACTATTTGATTTCACAGATTTCATGATAGAAGGATTAGATGCTTATTAAATTATGTTTAGGTTTTATATATCATTTTCAAGGATTCCTAGAGAGGTCATAGGATCATGTGGATATGTTTCATCAAATTTGATTTCATAGATTCTTCCACAAAGAGGGTTATTTTATAAATTAATATATAGGTTTTACTATAGGTTGAGTAACCTTGGAAGATTCATTCATCACTCTTGAGTACATAATTTTAAAGACTATCCTTCATATTAAGGATATATACTTTGTCCCCAAAAACATTGAAATAACTAACAGTGGGTTTTCTATTATTACACAAATCATAAGAAGTTTTCTGAAGAATAGTTATAACTAAGACACAATTAATTTTGTAACAACCTGTTTTAAAAAAAATAAAAAAGAAGTAAACTGGTAAATCATATTCATTAAGAATTTCATCTGCGTCCTTTCTTGTGAGCTTATCTACTTTTTCTTTTATTTAATAAATGTTCAGGGTATTTCTTCCTCTGGCAGACATTCCGAGTATTAAGAATTTTTGTGCTATTTCTTGTATGGTTACATTTCATCTTTCCACAAATCCATTTTGTTGAGGTGTTATAGGTGAAAAGAAGTTCTGACTATATCAATTATGTGAGAAAAAATATTCAAAATATTTATTTTAAAACTCAGGCCATGATCACTTCTTAAAGATTTTATTCTCTGTCCACTTAGATTTTCCACTATTTTTGCATACATGGTGAAGTATGTATATCATTCACTTTTATGATATAAGAAATAAGTCCATGTATACCTAGAATAGTCATCCACAAGAATATAGACATACTACATCCCATTTAAACTAGAATCTCGAGATGGTCCAAAAAAATCCATGCGAACCACCACCAATGGTAGAGAAGTTGAAACATCATTCATTGATTTGAATGATATCTTGTGTTTTTACCATATTGACAATGATTATATATTTTATCATTTGGAAACTCATGTTTGGGTAGATCCTTAACTAGGAAATTTTTAGTATGATTTCTAAGAGAGTTTACAATACCATTTCCTAGTCTCTTTTGTCAATTCCAATACTCATTATGAATGTCACTTAAATTGGAACAATTTTTTGAGTGTAAAGAATCTATGTTAACCGAATATTCATTTTCATTTCTAAAAGACTAAAATAACAATACATTTTTGGAGTTAAAAACATTAAAAGCATCATTTTCAAACCAAAATTGAAATTAATCATCATATATTTGTGAAATACGAAGCATATTATATTTTAATCCACCAGAAAAAATTACGTTAGATACTGCAATTTAGTTAAACATACTAATTTGTCTTATGACAGTTATTTTTTCCTTTAGCATTTTCACCAAAGGTGACATATCCACCCTCAATCTAGATTAGTTTCTTTAAACTTGAGTAGTATCATGTCATGTGTCTTGAACAACCACTTTTAAAGTTCTAATGACTCTTATAGGAGCTCTTCAGACCACTTTTCTATATTAAAATTAATCAAAAATAGATTTTGTTACCCAGACTTGTTTGGTTCTAGTGGCATTAGTAATCAATTCCTTTGGTACACACATTTTACATAGGAGTTTTTTATAAGCATTATTTAACATGTTAGAATAATAAAATCTATTTGGTCCAGAAAATCTAGAAGTAATGAAGGATTTTTTAGAACTAGTACTAGTATAGAGAATTGATTTTTAGATATAATAACCAATTTTCAAAATTTAGTTATAAATTTTATTACATAAGTTTCTCTTTCTAGGATAATAATCAATATAATAAGTATACTATGGTGCTTTCTGTTTACAAGAATTTAAGTAAGAGTGTCTTTCCCATTGGTAAAAATTTCTAAATTCGTCTTCAATGACCCATTATACATTTTTCATTCATTATTTTCTTTGACAAGTTGTTCATTTTTTTTCATTTTTAGTATTATTTTCAGATTTAATATCTAAACTACAATCATGTTATTTCTCTAATGATTTATATTAATTTATTAGTTCATTACATGTCTCTTCATGAACATTAAAGTATTATAATAGTTCACCATTTGATATATTCTGAAACTTAGATTTATTTTTATAATAATAGTCATTATGTACATGAGAGTTTAAGAGTATTTGAGAGGTATTTTTCCTAAAGCACACATTTTCCATATACTATTTACCATTCT
Organism: Viscum album; assembly: GCA_963277665.1. NCBI lineage: Eukaryota > Viridiplantae > Streptophyta > Magnoliopsida > Santalales > Viscaceae > Viscum > Viscum album. The sequence continues at coordinate 2,093,779,547 of OY728126.1, read as the reverse complement.
GTGATGAAATAGATTCACTGGGGCTATCCTTATATGCAATCCATGTGGTCTTGATATCTTTCTTACACCTATTATCTTTATTTTAATACTTCTTTTTGTATTTTAACATTATACAGTTAGCTTTAACATGTCCTGTCAAATTACATTCATATCAGACAATCTCTTTTGATTTTTCATTTCTCTTACAATCCATTTTTCAGTTTCCCTTTTGATCATATCATCCTTTCTGAAAAACATCTTTTTTTGTGATTTTTTTAATTTTAGGTCTAATTGATCTATATACTAACAAATATAAGAAGTTGATTCATTATTACTAGATATTTTAATAGATTTTATCACCTTCTGGTTTTTATTATTCGTAGATATAGTAGTCTTGAAGGATACAGATTTTGACCTTGGTTCATCCTCCTATTATATTATAACATTCATCACTTATTCATACATCATCACATTTCCAATGAGTTCTTTAATAGTTTATTTTCTAATGTCACATTATTCTCAAATTTAGACAGAGGTTTCTCTCCAATTATCTAGGAATCATCTATGAATCCTCATGATATTTTTTTAGCAGTAACATCTCTTCCCAGAGAGATCGTAATGTTTTCTATTTCAATGAACTTGAGATACATGTCATAAAGAGTCTCATAAGGATTAATATTATATTTATCATATTTAATAGTGTATGGGTTAAGTCTCATTTCCATAACACAATAAGTTCCTTCATGTGAAATAGACAATGTATCACAAATATAATGGGCTGTTTAACATACCAAAATTATGCTAAATTCCTCATCTCCTAAATAGAAATTTATGGAATTCATATATTTATAGTTATTGTTATAAGAAGTCTTATTTGGGTTATCACAATTAGTTCTAGAAGTACTGGGAATCTTATACTCATCGATAATTCAATGGAAAATATAAAAACCCATACATTCTACTTTAATTTTCATCTAAATTTCCTATTATATATAATTATTTCCATTAAAGAATGGAGGTATGTTGGTAGCAGCACCTTACGGTCTATTATCCATAATAAAATTTTGAAACTATTTTAAATATATAAAAACATATAAATAAATAAAAATTTATGATCATTGAAATCCAATTAAAATCACATATCAAAAGATTGAAAAAATATTTGGAAACTGAATCTTTAAAAACAAATAAACCTCTAATACAAATTTTTTGTTATAATAGAGTAATCAAGAGGGGGTATAATTGAGTATCTATAAAAAATTGTGTTAAAAATTAGTTCATTGAAAATTCCCCCATTCAAAAATATAATCTAGGTTAGTATGTAGTGAATTTATAAGAGTCTAGAATGTTCAATTAATTCCTCAACAGATTGATTAGTCATAAGGTGTATTAATCAAAAGATTAATGTTACATTTGGAACTAACCAACTCATGAAAAATAGTTATAAACACTTGTTAAAATAACTATTTGAGTTCAATTTTGTTTTATGAAATATGTGATAAAAATAGAGTAAAACTAAATTGTAAAAAACATAGATGATAATAAAAGAGGTTCAGTCTCATGTAGAAATTTAATCTTCTCCGCTTGGGGATCTGGTGCCACCAAGTAGTTTAAATTAATAAACTATTTTATCTAAAACCTAAATCAGGTTTCACAATAGCACACATGGCTATCAAGGTCACTCATAAACTCTACCAGAGTTCTTTATGGAAAAAATAAACAGGTCACACAAGAACTCTTCTATAGTTTTACATGGGATACAAATGGATAAAAAGAGTGTGAGAATGTAGATATCTAATATCATCAAATTATGCATTAGAATCAGTGTGTGTAACATATAGATACATAAACTACTAATAAAAAGTTAATAATTAAACAAAATAGAGATAAATAAGTATAATGAGGTTTAGAAGTCTCTATGTTATGCAATGCATCTCTGGACTCATTTGATGTAGTGGAAATGATGTTTGAGTCCTCTTCTAGAAGATGGATCCAAAACAGTGTATCGTATTATGGATTCGACCTACAAGTATGGGTGTGTAGGTTTGTTCTTCCCCTTTATAATATGATGATGTGAATTGTTAATTTTTTATAGCTTGATTGAGATTTCCTTGTGGGTTTTTCTATTATTTAGATCACACCAATTTCAGGAGAGTTGATATTCTTCCATATTCCTCTCTCTTGAACACAACATGCGCTGCTTTTTTTCCACCATCTTGATCTTATTCTTGTTTTCTTCTTTTTAACATTTTAGCCAGACAATGTGCATGTTGAGATACATTTCACATCGTACTATCTAATTTCATGTCTACAAGTAGGAATTAATTATTCCATATTCATTATATAACAGAAATATGACCATTACAAATAATATTAATAAATATAGACATAAAGAGTCTCTAGGTGACTTGTCTATCATTTTTTTCTTCAATCAGTTTCTACTTCTATCGGTGAGATAGTTGAACTATATTTGAATCATATCAATGGTGATTCTTTCCTTATGTCGATGAGATTGTTGAACCAACAGTGACACATTTCAACTAATGGTGAGTCCATGCATCGGTAACACCATGAAAAGGTAGGTCACTTGGACTGAAGGTAGGTCACCTGCATTGGGGAGTCATATGAAATGGTGAGTCATATTGTGTATATATGTTTCATGTCCAATATATAGTCTTTTTTCAATCGGTGTCATGCCCAATTTTGAGCCTTTTCAATTGTTTCAGCATCACATACTTAGAATGTATGCATGTTTGATCTACCTATGATATATTTCATCAATGTCAGAAAATGGTAAAACTCATAATTACACATAGATAATCAATTATAATCTTGTTTATACATGAACACACATAATTTGTTATGTGCTGAAATGATCTGATATTTAAGATGATGCTTTCTCAAAATATAGGATTTGACATGTGGTATACTATATGTTCTTATATGAAATAATTTGTGATAATTAAAACCATTATAGTTTGATATAGTGGGAAAAAATCTCTATGGGCCAACACATACCATTCATAACATCATTATCATGGTACTCCTCAGTAGTAGTGATAGTTAAGACCATCATTTCTCACTTAGAATTAGTGTTTTTTGGGATTATCCTTGAAACCCCAAGGATTAGGTAAATTTCATTAATAATATAAATGTTTCTTATAGTTGAATCAATGGACCACATGCTGAATTTTTATTAGAACCATCTATAATTTCATTTCATAAGTGGGAATGTTAATCTTCCATCTATATTTATTAGCCTAATTCCCTTATTTTCCACAACTGAATCATCACCATGTTCACTATAGAATGTTTCAAGAAAGATTCTTCCTAAAATTTTGAAACATTGGAAGTGGGGTTCTATTTCCTACATTGAATTTTTAAATTTATCCTACCAAATTACACTCCACATTCATCTTTTTATCTTTGACCCAACAAGGTTACAAAGAATCACATATCTCTTTCTCGACCTTAAAGTCAAATTTGAGAATAGCTTGATGACATTCAATGTATGAAATCTTTAAATAAATTCATAAACACAGCTATGATCAGCTAAAGAATTGTTCCACCTTTATTTCTATGTTAGCAACATATTCATAGATGTAACATATAAGTATTGTGAGTTTATCCACTTAAGACCCAATATTATTTTATTAACTTTGATTCATAAAATGTAATCCATCTACTATTTATGCATTAGAGATTGGGGAATGATTTTTTAAGAATATTTATTCTATAATTCTTACCATTCTCTGGATTTCATTTCCTCATTTCGATTCATCTTCTTGATTAAGTTCCACCACTAATCAGCTCTTTAATCTAATAGATAATTGTCCAACAAGACCATGTCCATTAAAGAGTTTTGAAGGGAGTAAAATAATATCTTAATTAACTTAATATATTGTTTATAATGAATCGATCAAAAGATTCCCAAAATATAGATGACATTTTTCACATAAAAATTATTATATAGCTTAATCAATATTATGGGAATTATGTTGTTCCAAATGATTCAAGTTATTATTCCATAATTGATTCAATAGAGCTAGTTCATCCATGAAATTATGAACTATTTCTCCCATTAGGATTAAAAACACTGCAGGGAAATCATCACATTTCCAATCACATTGGTTTATGGAACATTACAAACTATTTCACACCATTGAATAAAATAATGGAAAATTATGGATATGAAAAATTAAACTAATAATCATATAAAAGAAATCAAAATAATAATCAAGGAGGTTTTGGATCTAGAAAATCCACTTCCTATAAAAATATTAAAAAATGATAAAGTGGCAGAGGAAGTGGGTTTTCAAATGTGAGAATAAAACACACCACAAACCTCTAAATCAACAAGATGTGAAAAAAATTTCAGGGTGATCAAGGACCATATCAAGGGGACCACCATAATATCCCACCTGGGAAGATAATCATCAACCTACTTTTCCTCTTTATAAACATTAATGTACTCCAAGTAAAGACGTTCCAGGAGACATAAACAAGAAATCCATGAGGGAAGGATTCTCCATGGAACATCAATGGACCATGTCCGTAGAATTTGAACCACATAAGTTGGGTTATATTCCACCCATATGTGCCTATATCCATGATGAAAAAAATATTTGATAGCTTTAATGATCACCCTTAATTCATCTTCATGAGTGTAGATAATTCATATATAGGGATAAAAGTAGCCATTTTCAATACCCAGATGGCTTCATAAGACCCCACCACACCCCAAGGGTCCCGGTGCCACAGATGCCCCTACATCAACATTCAATTTATTCCATAATGAGATGGTAGGGATCCATCTAATGGATTTCAAAATAAGAGGATTCTTGACTCAACCAGTTACAAAAAGATTTTTTTATCATAATCAGATAAGAAATATTGTTATTCATAGAAGCAGTTTAGATCTTGGAAGTAGCTTGATCCTCCTTATAAACAACAGTCAACGAGAATTCAATGAGTTCTTGAAGTTGTCGAAAAAAACATGATTTATCACCTTACATATCAGAGAAATATCATCTAGAAAAATAATTAGAATATGTGAGTAAACCTGCTCCCTTTGACATGTAGTAGTGACTGATAATAAGAATTCATCCAAGACATCCAATGATATGATTCTCCCAAAAACATCTTGAAGATTCAAAAAAAAATCAAAAAGTGAATTTGCAAGAAAAGAAAAGTTATTAAATTCATTCATTATCTTTTATACATAGATAGCCGACCTAGGATAGATGAATGAATATTTTTAATAAGAGGTGTTTCTCATTTATTATGCCCTTACAAATCCTCCACAACATTAAGTAGTTTTAAGGGATAATTAATGACATTTTGATGTTCTGCATCCATAAGGGAGGGGGCAGTGGTGTCACATAAATGCATGTTTTACTCCTTGGAAGTGAAACTACCAATAGTGGTAAATGTTAAGATCAAGGTGTCGGTATCCATAATAGAGTACCAAACCATATCCATCATAATTTGGGAAGGAAAAAAACTATTCAGTTTGGGATCACCCAACATGATAAAAATAGAGAGATCATTCACCAGTGGAGGTACATCCATCCATTACATAATCGGCCTTCATTGTAAGTCCAACTTGAATATCACTTGTATAGGTCAATTTAGTATCATAAAATCCCTCCAATATCTATTACCACATAGTATATATATTCTATGTCAACATATATTTATAATATCTAACAAGAGATTTCATTTCATTTAAGCCACTCAGTACCTACTTTACCTAAATTTATGGATGTTTTAATATACATATACATATCTATTTTTTTCACTTCTGTATTATTATACTAATACATTAAATTAACAATATCATTATTTGATACAAAATATAGTTACCCAAACCAATTAAATATATTATTACCTACTTTTAACATAAATATTCAATAAATATGACCCAATGATCTAGTGGTTTAGTTTATTTAAAAGACTATGTTCATAAAATGTCAATTTAAATTAAAAAAACTAAAATTTTTAATTTGACCTTATAACCATTTGAGTTTCTAAAAATATATAGGATATCCTAGAAAATAAAAAAAACAAAATGGGTGACCTATAATTCCATGTATGGTAACAAGCCTAATAACAATGGATAAAATATGAGTCAACTAGCATTATATGATATTAAAAACGGGAAGCCCTATGAAAAATTTTATAGAATATCGAAATAAGGAGTATAATATAATGAAATAATAAAATAATATGAATGATGAAATGTCAAAAAACATTTACATTATATGTATAAGTCAAGTCTCAATATCGATACATCATAACACAATATACAGTGTCTCGTAATGAATTAGGATTGCTTAGTAATCCCACAAATATCATGAAATTTTATCTAAATTATACCCAATTAATTAACAAAATATTTGGTTGCTCTAATAATAACATGTACATGTATATGTGTTCCATGTAATGTGAATAAACATAAATCATAATTAGAATAAATATCTATGGAATGTAATGGGTTACATAATTTTGGATCAACTAATAATCAAAGAATATATCATAATGATTCAAATGAGAAGAAGGAATTATATAATTTTTATGTTCATATATGAATCAATAATAATAGTTATAAAATATAGTGTTAATTTTAAATTAATCAATGAGGAAGGCTAGAGAATTGGTCATAGAAATAAACCATTAAATAAGTGTTTTAAATAATCGATAAAAGATTATTAAAGAATGAAATAATTTTGAATTTTATTTGAATAACGATATAAAAATTGGTTATTTTTTTATGGAAACATTAATAGGAAAATACATTAAAATTGTGTTACATAAATAAATTAAGGGATATAAAATTTCACCTTAATCATATTTGATTTTAAAGAAGGTACTGATAAATAAACAGAGCACATGTATATCCACAGACAAGAAATAGATAATAATTTAGGATTATATTTAATAGACACACACACACAAAACCACACCCAAACACACATATATATCGAATTTTGGGTAATTCCTTAAAATTAAATTTAGTTTTGAATTTATGTTAAGAGAAAACAAGCATGATCCAAAGAAAAAAGTGTGGTTCAGATTGTTTCATCACCTCAACTCTAAATTATCTATAAAATTTCAGTAAACAAAACTATTAACAAATCCATAATTACTAAAAACATTATTGAGAAACTTATTCAACAATATTTTATTTTTATTAATAGTTTACGTTTCTTTATATTCATTTAATTTAGAAACTAAGTCTATATTCATTATCACATGGTAATTCATTTCACTATTCCAATTTTAGGTTAATTAAAATGTAATAATGATTGTTTTTATTCAATGCTTAGATTAACCCATAAGTGTGATAAAATCCTTGTAATGTAATTCCATGAGTTCGCATAGTTATAAATATAAAATATTATTAAAATACGGATGGTTTATTGAGTACAAATGTTATCATTATACTGTTAACTCACTTCAGAATTTTTTTCCAACCATTATAATGATAATTTGTTTTATTTAACCATATGGATATTTATAAATTTAAGAATATGAAATAATATATAATATAATAAATTATATAAATTTTTACCGTAATTAATTTATTAAATCATTCATTTATTATAGTGTTCAAAAATAAAATATGTTTCTTATAGAGTTGGTGAATTAGTTATATTGTGTACAACGTTTTAATTTGATATTGAAATAAAAAAAGGTTTGGTAATGGAAATTAAATTAAAAAATAACCACATTGTATATTTATTTAAATTTAGTCATTATTTCATGTTTTATAGAATTGATGTAGAGGAGGTTTAATAGGAAAAATATTGAATGATATATGTTGAGAATATTACCTATTTTGATGCCCTGTTTTATAAAAACCTTAAATAACCACAATATTGACTCTTCGTGAGACCAAAAACACCAGGACATGGGGGGAGGTTTCTTGGGAGTAGAATTTTGTAGAACATCCACATTCTCCAAATCTTATAATGGGTGATGAGAAAGGGTTGTGAATGGTAGAATTTACAAGGGGAGGAGATAGTTTGTTTAGAAAAAAATATTTAGTAACTTATTATTTATTTCTCATCATAATAAATAGTGATCAATAATATGAAGAAATAGATTTATTATTTCATGTGATTCTAAATAATTTATTTCTTACATGATCCATAAATAATTAATTCATGTATTTATCTTATAGTGTTAATTATTTTATTTTATTATATTATACTATTCAAAACAAATTACATTATTTTGAAAAAATACCAAAAATATAGATGAAAAGTTTTTTTAGAATTTAGATTCCAAAAATGAATTCCATTTTTTGTGAATGTTTTTCTTTATATTGGAAAAGTATTTTATTATAGAAAATCATTATTTATTTTAAGGTTTCTAATTTTTATGTTATGATAAATTTTCAACCCATTTGAAAAGGTAATTAGCGTCTTATAAAATTATATTATAATTATAATTCAGAATAGCATTATTTTATAAACTATATATATGAAAATAAAATACATTTTAAATGTCCATAATTACCAAAAAAATTAAATAAAACTTATGTTATTATAAAAATTAACAACTCATAAATATTCAATATTAAATCATTTATTTATATTTATTATGAAATTTTTTTATATATAGTAATTTTATAAAATTCAAAAAAGCAGTTATATTATATTTGTAGAGAATGTTTAATTCTAACAGTCATGTTACAATTTTTAATGGCTCGATTACTACTTCTATCATTATATTAATATTCCTACCACCAGAATACTATTCAAATGGTCAAATTTATAATGGTAATATGGGGACCCTAACTTCCATAAATACATTATATTTCAGTTATTCTTCTTTTAAATTTATTTTCACTCTATTATATATATATATATATATTAATTTTCAAAAAGTATATTTCGTCACTAATATTTTTCTTCAATTCAATTGTTTTTTTCATGATTGTGGTCATTATAGGGGATTGAGAACATCCAAATTTTTATATTATAGTTATATTATTTTCAATTATTAATCCTTTTGTTATATTTATCATTTTATTGAGTATATTGTTTCTCAATATGAAATGTTCTTGTCTAAATAAAAATGTTTTGGTTCAATCATGTTGTTCATGTTTTAGAATACATTACTAAAAATGAATAATTTATATAATCATAAGGGAAATCCCATTGAAAATATTTTGGGTCATCAAATGGATGAATTGAACGATATATGAATTTAAACCTAGAATAATAAAACCAAAAACATTGGCCAAACCACCATCTAGGGCATGTGAATCAACAATTATATTCTCTATTCATACCTTATATTTCCATGATTACCTTTACCTCATAGATATGGACCTTTCCTCTATATATTTTGCGATTTTTAAAGATAGCGATCTTTATATGATGATATATAAATTACATAAACACCCATATATTTATTATTATCCATCATCACCATTATGGTTTTAGTGTCATCCACATCATTCTGAGAAGGGAAGTTGGTGGAAATTATCTTTTTGTTTGAGGATGACAATTAATCAGAAATTTTTTTATCTATCTTGAAATATCCATGGATTTATCTCTACCATAAAGAATAAAATATTACTTATAATGGGTCCTATAAAGTGAATAAATTTCCTTTGGGATCCCTGAACATTCTTATTAGGTGAACATTTACTTGGATATGAATCCATTAATGGTTTATCCCTAACACTATATCCTTTTAACCTAATATTTTTTTATTCCTTCACTTATTTCTTGAGATTAATTAGGGGTTCAAGAATTTACTTTATCAACTTTAATAGATTTGGAAGCTTTATCAACATTCACTATGGCTATATTATCTATTTTTTTAGAAAATTCATCAATAAGGGCTTCATTCTAAACCTTTTATGTAGAAACTGTTGTTGGTTTTAGATTTAACATTTCATTCTTTACCTAAATATCCTTCACTACAATGGCATTAGTTTGAATATAATATTCCTAATGGATAGAGTATTGAACTACATATCCTGTCAAATATGTGTGGAGTTCTTTTCATATCCCATTGTATAACCTAGGGTTGTATCTTCATTCTTCTTCTGTGAGAGATGTAAGATTGTATCCAAAAATGTATTAGACTATTTACTTTTACTCTTTCTATAATTTATAATTATTTAAATACAGAATACCATAAAGAAAAACACATCATAAAATTTAGAGTATAACTTGTTGTTATTGCACATTTTATTCTTTGAATGAGATTTGATTTTGGGATATTCCACTACAAGATCCCTAGATGTCTCCCCATTAAAACTAGAGTAACCAAAAATGATTCTAATGTATCAGTAGACAGTGGGATAGCTACACAACCACCATCATTTCCATTTTTATATATAATCCTAAATATATGGGGGAATTCTAGATGAGGGTTCACAAACCAAATTATGTATTTTATTTACCCAAGTAATATTTTATTAAGCATCCAATTGAATGTCCACATTAGAGAATCCTTCTATGTATCCTTCCTTGATGTCATAATATGTATGAATATAACATATAATACAATAACTGTGAAATTAATAATTCATTTATCATAGTATTAATAAATGTATCACAATAATAACACATGTATGAATTCCATTAATAAAATCAATATTATTTATTCATTTTTAATATTTTTAATTTATTCATTTTTAATATTGTATGAATGGAATTAATATAATTAATTTTTTATTGTAATTATATAATTCAATTTTTAATTTTTAAAACTCATTATTATTTCTCTTTAAAAATACCATAATCTTGATAAATAATAGGTTTATCAAACCTAATATTATCCATAATGAAGCCAATACATTAAGAGAAATAATATTATTACTGATAAAAAGATTCCTTCTATGAAATTTTTGATTTAAAATTGAATAAGGTAGATTTCATCAATGATTTTCTACTAGCTCTAATGAAACATATTTTCCTATTTTATGTAATCCTGTTAGATTTTAATGGAAACACATTCAATTTATGCTCTCATGAAATAATGATGCTGATATTGCATCCTTTAGTTTTTCTGGATGAATTGACCCTGTAAACACAAGGTATGTTATTTATTAATTTTTATGGTGATTTCTACATATCTTGTATATATATTTTTTATTTTTTCTAGTTCTTCCATTCTATGGAAAGCATACACATGATGCACGTACCTTGATGTTTAACATCATTACATTTTGACCTAAAGATTAATTTGTTCCATATTATTGTTTTTCATCCTATTCCTTTTATATCAATATACATGATTACATATTTAAATTTATCAATGTATATATATATATATATATTATTCATTTTTGTCTTTGAATATTTAAAAATGAAATATTTTATGTTTTGGTATTTCAAAATCCGATAAAATAAAGATATATAATTTCTATATAGAATGATTTTTGAAAACAAATTAGTTGATTGTTTTTTATAATCCAGGGAGTTTATTTCCAACTTGAATTAATTCATTTTATTATAAAAATTATTATTATAAATGAATTAAATCGTTTTCATTTTTATTGATTGATGTATAGTTTATTATCAATAATATTCATATGTTCTTAATTTTATTATTTTAGGACTCCACAGATCTTTATGGGGATTACTAAAATCTAAAATATAAAAAATGTGTTTAAAATTACATAATTTTATGGTTTTAAACAAGAGACATAATGATCAAAATAGTAAAATATTCATGTTCTTTTGGTTCTATTTTGTAATGGTTTTAAAAAGTAGGGTTAAGTAGTTTTTTTAAAAATTAGGACTTTTTGAAAAGTTGAATTAAAATATGATTTTATTTTTTATTGGATAATGTTTAATATAATTCCACATGTCATTATAGGTTAGTAATGTAAAATATAATTTGAATTTTTGAACTTTTTGTCATGGAGAGGGGGATGTTTTGAGAATTGGAACTCAAAATGATATTCAATGAGTTGGGAAACCATTTGTGTAATGTTTTTTGATGTGGTTGTAGGCCTAGGGAATGTCTCAGGTTCACATGACAATATCATGAGAAGGGAGGGTGCAATGGAATGTGTTTTTAAAAATTAGATTTGGACCGTGTAAGTGTGTTGAAGTGTTGAAATGGGTTGTGAATGGAGTATTGTGATGTTGACTAGGATGGGTATATTCTTATTAATATTTCCAGTAGTTAGTGGGATTTATCTGGATCCCAATGTGATGAGAAAAAATAGGAAAGAAATGTGGCAATTTTTTATTTTTTCTCATGGTATATAACCTTTTATATCATATGGTGGAGAAAAAATTAAATTATGTATGAATAGTTATGTTATGAATATAATAAAATATATTACATTTGAGATTTTCCATTATTCAAAAAATATATATATATATGGATAATAATGTTATAAAAATGGTAAAATTTTCATATGTTTAGAAATTGTATAAGGAAGTTATGTTACATAGAGATCAATATGTTACACATGGATTAAAATATTTTACATGTGAAAATGTTCCTAAAGGAAATTTAATTTAAATGAAAAAAATATATTTTATGTGAATTAATTTAAGGGAAATATTTTTCGAATGAAATATATGATATATATGGATATTTTTTCAAGAAAAAATGTAATATGTATTAAAATATGTTATGTATCACATGTTTAATAAGAGAAATATATTTTGTATGACAAATTATATTTGTGGAAAAATTTATAACATAATATGTATTTCAATTTATCTATGTAAAATACCATACAAACTAAAAAACTATCTATTGAATAAAATTATCACACATGTGAAAAACAAATTACACATGGATGAAGTTATGGAACATATAGATATTTTCTTTTTTGAAGTATCCAATGTGTAAAGATAATTTATTATAAAATAATTTCCTTCTTAGTTGAATATATTACATGTGAGTAATATTAAGCATGGAATGAAATATCTTATATATAGATATTTATTCAATGGAAAACACCATATTTATGGAAATTATGCAACATATAGATATTTTATCAATGAATAATATCATATATATAAAGATTATATTAAAAATTAGATATTTCATGTCACGACCCGTCCACGGGGCCCGTGCCGTGACTACCCCAAGCCCGCCTTCCATAGGCCAGGGGCTGGCGACTAGCACCAAAGGCGTAAATCCCGATAACTGGGAAGGCATTGCCTTTATAAAAGTAACAAAACACCACAGAGTACAAGCGGAAGTAAAACACTATGTACAAAAAGAAGTGCTGGAAAGTAAATGGGCCATAATAGAAACCCAAAAGAAAGTACAACTACAACTGAACAAAGCACAACAGAAAAAGAAAACAGCTGGAGGGATGGAAGCGGCTCCGGGGTCATCCTCCTCGGATCCTACCTGAAGGGTAGGTACAGATGGCGCAGCTCCTGGATCGTCCACCACGAATCCTACCTGAAGGGTAGGTACAGATAGACTCCACAGTGCTCTCGTCCGTCAACCTCCTCCGAGTGTCGTCTCGCCGTGAAGTCCACCTCCGGACACTGACTTTTCATGTAGTCCACCTTCGGGTACCGTCCAGTCCTCGAACACTCAGCCTCCGTCAGCACTGCCTGTCGTCTACAACCAACACAATGAGGTGCAGGCATAGCCCGTGCAGGGTTGAGTATAACGATACTCAGTAAGGACCCCAAGACCCCCAAGGTCTCACTAAATACAATAAGTATAACCACAAAGAAGATCTCAACAGATAACCTATACTTAGGTATATGCCCATACATATACCTATGTTATCAAGTAACTCATCTCAATCATGGGGAAACACAAAGGTCAAAAGTCTCATCTCAAACCAGGATTTTCATTATCGAAACCGTAACTACTGAAGCGCTCCATCTCTAGAGTGTACAGTGGTCCTGTCACGACTCCGAGGTACTTCTCACTAACCTAAGACTGCTGAGGTACTCCTCCTGTCGAGTACTGCGGGCCAGGCACCCAAACACAGTAGTGCTTCCCGCCGAGGTATGTCACCCAAACACAGTAGTGCACACCCCCTAGTAACCTGCTGAGGTACTCTCTGGACGAGTACCGCGGGTCTGCACTATCACACAGGTAGTGCTCCATCCGCCATGGGTCTGCACCCAAACAAAGTAGTGCTCCGCCCACTAGGCCAGTCAACTCACTCCAAGTCGAGTTGGTCAAGCAGTCGTCAGGTCTCAGTCGACTACACGGTCTCCGTACTCCGCACGCTCGACTCTGGGAGGGTCCGCTCCACGATCTGCAAGTCGATACTCCAAGTATCTCAAGGTCCCACGAAGAAGTATCTCAAAGAACCACCTCGTCACAGGGGTCTTAACGCAACAGACGGCGCGTCGATCGGACGCCCGGTATGTGAGTTATTAGCCTTTTCGTCCCAGGGGCCCGGTTGGTTTCGTGAGCGAAGCAAACCCAACCGTATCTCAACTGTACCCCGAGCTCTCATAGGGTATACTCATAGGGAACGTTTCTCAACGTAATCTTCAACGCCGCTGACGGTTCGTCAAACGGACGTCCTGTCTGAGAGTTATAAGCTTTTCCGTTCCAGGGGCCCGGTTGGATTTCGGGTGCGATCCAACCCGGACACTACCAACTGTATCCAAAACTCGGGCGAAGGATTCCAAAAGTTCCGTATCGTCAACAGGAACTCAACGCAACAGACGGCGCGTCAATCGGACGTCTATAGCTCAAGATATGAGCGTTTCCGCTCCGAGGGCCCGGTTGGTTTCGTGTAAGAACCAACCCAGCCGAACGCAATGTATTCTGAAACCTTGAGTGAGACAAACCGAAACGGCCGTCTCGCTCCAAGGATTGTGTTTCCACTGACGGCGAGTCGTTTAGAGGACCGTAGCTCATGTTACGGGCGTTTGAACGAAAGTCGTCCGAAGATGGGGGGTCCGGGCCCGGGCCGACCCGGCCCGACCCCCCCTGGTTGGCCCGAACCGGGTCGGGTCCGACCTGGTTGGCCCGGCCTGGCCCGTCCAGGGCTCGTCCGGCTTGGCTCGGCCGAGCGGCCGACGTGGGGGAAAGCCGACGCCCCGCGTGACACCACCGCGGCACCCGCGGGGTGTCGGCCAGACAGCCGGACGCGCCGCGTGACAACCCCCTGGCACCCGCGGGGTGCCGCGTGACAACTCCGCGGCACCCGTGGGGTGTCGCGCTGGACACCCGCGGCACCCGCGGGGTGCCGCGCTAGACAACCGCGGGGTGCCGCCTCCTCCGGCTGCCGGTGCCGCCGCGCCGGCGCCCCCCGCCGCCACCGGCTTCCGCGGGCCGCCAGAGTCGCTCCGGTGGCCGGTTTTCCTTCCCGTCTGCGCCGTTGTTCCTCCCAGGTTCCGCTCTTTACTACGGGATCATCAAATTTCCCTTGAATCAAATTTTTCCGTCGCCCGCCAAATCCGCAAAACACGAAGAATGTCGGAGGGTTGTCGGGCCGTGTTCGTTTGACCCGCACCCTCCGCGTTTGATAAAAGCAATGGGAGAAATTGTTCAACACATGAACCGAAAATTTTAATAAAATAAAATTGTTCATTTGAAACCGGTTCTTTAATTTTTAAAGAACGTTCACGGGAATATAAAGAGGGGTATTCCAAAATTATAAAATCCCTACATCGGAGTCCTCGCGCATGAGCGTTCTTCACGGAATTGTTTGTTGCGGAAGAGGGGGGATCGTCACGTCGTCACAGGAAGGCGTCGCGTCGTTGCGGAACACGGCGTTGAGTCGGTGAACTCAAGTAGCCGATCGAAGACCCGTCGCAGAGGAAGAGACGTCGTAGAAGAACGTTGTCGGCGTCGCAGATCACGGCGTCGCGTCGTCAATTTCCGGGTTCGGCGTTCTTCGCGTTCTTCGCGTTCTTCACGTTCTTCGCGAAGGAGGAAGAAGATACAAGGATTCTGTCTCAACGATAAATCATCCAAAAAAAGATAGGTCGGTCTTATTTTATTATTATGCCAACACACGAAAGGGGGGGTAAGAAACGATTGAATTAATTCGTTGAATTAATTCAACGAAAGAAATAGGCCATTTAATTCATGAAAGAAACAACCCATTTAATTCATGAAAGAAACAGCCCAATTAAATGGTCTGTTAAAATTTTAAGAAACGCGTCAGTTGACTTTCATTAAGACAGGTTTTCACGGGTGCGTTACTTAGCAGAATGAAACGGTGAGGCTCGTGCGGGCCCCACCTCACAAATATCCTACTAAGGGGTAGGATATTTCTGGATAGCATCCTATCCAGTTAAACTCAGTTCAAGCCACCTTTAAGTGGCTTCAAGTGACTTCCATGTGGCTTAAGTGAAATAAAATAAAGTTGTCGCAAAATTATTTTATTTCTTAACTTTAAGCCCGAAAATTAAAAACGACACCCCAGCAAACGCAACTCCGGAAGAGGCGTTTCTATGAGAATACCGGCGCTGCGATTTTCATCGGAGCCCTCAGAATTCGATTCCGGGCACCGGTTCAAATGTTAGAAAAACTCGTACGTTCATTCACTGAACGTACCCGAGCCAAACTTCAGAAAATGATTTCGGGCACACCGGGCCTTGGAATCAGCTGCCTTCAGAAGCTGCGCTCTTGTAAAATTCCAAAGAAAATTAAGAAAAAAATTTCCTTGAAATTTACGGGTCTTTACATTACTCCCACCACAGGGCTTTACTTCCCCGTAAAGCTCCAACACAAACTTAGGGAAACAAAGGAGGTACTGAGCACGCATCTGAGCCTTCCACTCCCAAGTTCTCTCCTGGAGGTCCCCGAGCTTCCAAAGAAAGTGCACAAGAGGAATCGACCATCCTCCTAGGATCTGCTCCTATCGATCCTCAATCCCCACAGGAAACTCCGTAAAAGTCACCTCATCACCAAAGACCAGCTCCCCATGGTCAAAGATTTGTGTCGGGTCGTGTACGTATCTCCTCCGCTGAGATACGTGGAAACGTCATGCACCTAGTGCAACTGAGGTGGATGGACCAAGTGGTAAACCATCCCGCCTACCCAGCCGAGGTCCTAGAAAGGTCCGTTGAACCTTGGAGATAACTTTCCGCCTTGGACACATCTCAGTAACCCTCGTCGAGGTGAGACCCGTATAAGGACGTGATCATCATCCTCGAACTCCAGAGGTCTCCAATTCTTGCTGGAACTGAAACTCAAAACGACTGCTGCCACGAGAGTATGGTTGACCGACTCAAGAGTGATCGGTCACACCCTCCTATGCAAGATTTACCCTGCGCTGCCTGGGGTTTCCTTTTCCGCCGACCAAGGAAAACCCATCCCGACATTTTCCTGAAACCGTCAATTTGAGTATGAACAGTTATTGCCCACTCCATACTCAAACTAAAGTCGTAAGGCCTCGACGCTACCACCAAGAGATTCCAACCAGAACTCTCGCCTTGAGGGTCTAACCACACCGTCGGCGTAAGTGTGATTATCAAGTCTCCTCTCAAGGTATCTCCAGACGTGAGGGTCAAGTCCACGGGTTACCGGAAACTCTAGGTCTGGAACAAGATTTTTGAAAGTGAGGAATGATTCATATCATCGTCTGTTACTATAGCAGCTAGTAGTGGACACAGACTGTCCCTTGAATCATTTCTAGAGCCATTGGGTCACACTTCTGGACCGCATGCAGCCGCATTCTTCCACCACCCTCCAGCTCCCTGAGCCTGGCTGGAATAACTAAGGCGGGTGGTTGTACCATGTTAGGATGTACACCACCTCATGCTGCTCACCTAGCTGTGCCTCCACGTCTGCTGCTTTGTAGACTCATCGCTCTTTTAAGCTTCCTCTTCTTGAAACATTTAACACGCCCGAGTCTCTAAGATTGGCACTGGTTTCCTGTTTCTTATTGCACTGTGCATTCTTCATCCTCTCCTGGATGAACTGCACCTCCTTTGCATATGATCTGGAAGAGCTGCTAAAATTTCTCCTTTGCCGAAAAGAGAAACCCGGTCTCATCCCCTCTCTAGATGAACCACGCCCATTGCCTAATACAGTCAATCCTGGCATGAAGGATGCATTCATGCCATGGATGACGTCGTAATGCATCGACGTAACTACTAAGAGATCCAACTGTCACTCTCGCCTCCAAGGGTCGAGTCACACTGTCGGCATCAGTGTGAGGTCACTGGGTCTCCTCCAGTAGGAATTTCGATAGTGAGGGTCAAGTAAACATTCTTAACCAGGACCACTTAGTAACATCACAAAAGAGGACAGGAAAGAAAACATCACAAGATAAGTGTCTTTATTTTATTGCATCTCATGGTACAAAGACACAAAAACAACATCAACATGGAACTAGAAGTACAAGAGACTTATCCACTAGTTCCGCTCTTGTCCACCTGCTCTAGGAGCTCTACTGCCTTGTCCACTGCTCTACTGTTTCTCAAGCATTCGTCACTGCCTCTGCCTCTGTGGCTCCTCAAAAGCCTATGGATCAACTGTACGAGGAGTCGGACAGTCACGTGCCATGTACCCCTTTCCACCGCACGAGTAACACAGTCTGCTTCTGGCACGCCTGGCTCTGACCCCACCCCGGGTGCCCTGCACCACCGATCCTAAAACCCGAGATCGCCCAACTGCTGGCCTGGTCCTCCTGGACCTCTGCATCATCTGTCTACTGCCCACAGATGACTCGGCTTCTGATCGAAAAACACGCGGAAAAGGCAGCAGCTCCTGAACACGCTCGGGGTGTAGAGATACTGGCACAAACTCCACCCTGAAGAAGGTCTCGAAGTCTTCCCATGTGAAAGCCATCCCATCGCAAAAATGGAACAAGTGGCTCCACCACCTGCCTGCTGCTTCCTGAAGAAGGCTGGCAGCAAAGGTCACCAGGAAGTCTGATGGCGTCCCCACTAGCCTGAAGACTCCCACCACAGCCTCCAGCCAATCCTCAGCCGCCTGCGGGTCCGTCTCTCCCCCGAACCTGGGTGGCCTCTGGCGCTGGAACTCATGCAGTGCGCTCATGTAGCGGGCATCGCCTACTGCTGGGGTTGGTGGCATCGGTGGCCCAACGTATGGTAGTACCGCTGGCGCCTCCGCTGGTGCCTCAACTGCAAGAGGGACCTGTACCGAAGCCTCGTCACTCGATAGGATGTTATCACGCACATCCCTCTGGGATCTAGCTGGTCGTCCGAGAAAAGGCATCCTGAAAGAAACAACGTAACAAGGTCAAACAATTATACCTGGTGAGCTGACCTGGTTTGAGCTGTTTTAAGGGGAAACCTTTGAAAACACACACGCAAACAGTGTTTTCGTGCACAAAGACGAAAATCAGTTGCCAGGGTCCTGGTGTATGGATACGTCGGCTGCTCGCACCAACACTGGACTCCCTGAACTGAAAACCACACTCGGTACCCTTAACACTATTGCTTCACAGAAAGAAAGATCAGATTCTGTGGTAGAAACGACCACCTCTTATACCAATTGTCACGACCCGTCCACAGGGCCCGTTCCGTGACTACCCCAAGCCCGCCTTCCATAGGCCAGGGGATGGCGACTAGCACCAAAGGAGTAAATCCTGATAACTGGGAAGGAATTGCCTTTATAAAAGTAACAAAACACCACAGAGTACAAGCGGAAGTAAAACACTAAGTACAGAAAGAAGTGCTAGAAAGTAAATGGGCCAGAATACAAACCCAAAAGAAAGTACAACTACAACGGAACAGAGTACAACAGAAAAAGACAACAACTGGAGGGACGGAAGCGGCTCCTGGGTCTTCCTCCTCGGATCCTACCTAAAGGGTATGTACAGATGGCGCAGCTCCTGGATCGTCCACCACGAATCCTACCTGAAGGGTAGGTACAGCTAGCCTCCACAGTGCTCTCATCCGTCAACCTCCTCTGAGTGTCGTCTCGCCGTGAAGTCCACCTCCGGACACTGAATTTTCGTGTAGTCCACCTCCGGGTACCGTCCAGTCCTCGAACACTCGGCCTCCGTCAGCACTGCCTGTCCTCTGCAACCAACACAACGAGGTGCGGGCATAGCCCGTGCCGGGGTGAGTATAACGATACTCAGTAGAGACCCCGAGACCCTCAAGGTCTCACTAAATCCAACAAGGATAACCATAAAGAAGATCTCAACAGATAAACTCTACTTAGGTATATGACCATACATATATCTAAGTTATCAAGTAACTCATCTCAA
The DNA here is from genome assembly GCA_963277665.1 of Viscum album. Classification (NCBI taxonomy): domain Eukaryota; kingdom Viridiplantae; phylum Streptophyta; class Magnoliopsida; order Santalales; family Viscaceae; genus Viscum; species Viscum album. The sequence continues at coordinate 2,093,759,452 of OY728126.1, read as the reverse complement.
TCATGAGGATACACAAAGGTCAAAAGTCTCATCTCAAACCAGGATTTTCATTATCGAAACCGTAACTACTGAAGAGCTCAGTCTCTAGAGTGTATAGTGGTCCTGTCAGGACTCCAAGGTACTACTCACTAACCTAAGACTGCTGAGGTACTCCTCCTGTCGAGTACCGCTGGCCAGCCACCCAAACACAGTAGTGCTTCCCGCCGAGGTATGTCCCCCAAACACAGTAGTGCACACCCCCTAGTAGCCTGCTAAGGTACTCTCCGGATTAGTACCGCGGGTCTGCACTATCACACAGGCAGTGCTCCGTCCGCCATGGGTCTGCACCCAAACAAAGTAGTGCTCCGTCCACTGGGCTAGTCGACTCACTCCAAGTCGAGTCGGTCAAGCATTCATCAGGTCTCAGTCGGCTACACGGTCTCCGTACTCCGCACGCTCGACTCTGGGAGGGTCCACTCCACGAGCTGCAAGTCGATACTCCAAGTATCTCAAGGTCCCACGAATAAGTATCTTAAAGGACCACCTCGTCACAGGGGTCTCAACGCAATAGACGGCGCGTCGATCGGACGCCCGGTATGTGAGTTATTAGCCTTTTCGTCCCAGGGGCATGGTTGGTTTCGTGAGCGAACCAAACCCAGCCGTATCTCAACTGTACCCTGAGCTCTCATACGGTATACTCATAGGGACTGTTTCTCAACGTGATCGTCAACGCCGCTGACGGTTCGTCAAACGGACGTCATGTCTGAGAGTTATCAGCTTTTCCGTTCCAGGGGCCCGGTTGGATTTCATGTGTGATCCAACCCGGCCACTACTAACTGTATCCAAAACTCGGGTGAAGGATGCCAAAAGTTCCGTATCGTCAATAGGAACTCAACCCAACAGACGACGCGTCAATCAGACGTCCATAGCTCAAGATATGAGCGTTTCCGCTCTGAGGGCCCGGTTGGTTTCGTGTACGAACCAACCCGGCCGAACCCAATGTATTCCGAAACCTTGAGTGAGACAAACCGAAACGACCGTCTCGCTCCAAGGATTGAGTTTCCACTGACGGCGAGTCGTTCGGAGGCCCGTAGCTCATGTTACGGGCGTGTGAACAAAAGTCGTCCGAAGACGGTGGTCCGGGCCCGGGCCGACCCGGCTCGACCCCCCCTGGTTGGCCCGAACCGGGTTGGGTTCGACCCGGTTGCCCCGGTCCGGCCCGGCCAGGGCCGGTCCGGCTCGGCTCGGCCGAGCGGCCGACGCGGGGGAAAGCCGCCGCCCCGCGTGACAACCCCGTGGCACCCGCGGGGTGTCGGCCAGACAGCCGGACGCGCCGCGTGACAACCCCGCGGCACCCGCGGGGTGCCGCGCTGGACACCCACGGGGTGCCGCGTGACAACCCCGCGGCACCCGCGGGGTGTTGCGCTGGACACCCGCGGGGTGCCGCGTGACAACCCCGCGGCACCCGCGGGGTGTCGCGTTGGACACCCGCGGGGTGCCGCGGGACAACCCCGCGGCACCCTCGGGGTGTCGTGCTGGACACCCGCGGCACCCGCGGGGTGGCGCGCTGGACACCCACGGGGTGTCGCGCTGGACACCCGCGGGGTGCCGCGGGACAACCCCCTCGGCACCCGCGGGGTGCCGCCTCCTCCGGCCGCCGGCGCCGCCGCGCCGGCGACCCGCGCCGCCACCGGCTTCCGCGGGCCGCCGGAGATGCTTCGGTGGCCCGTTTTCCTTCCCGTCTGCGCCGTTATTCCTCCCGGGTTCCGCTCTTTGCTGCGGGATCATCAAATTGCCCTTGCATCATATTTTTCCGTCGCCCGCCAAATCCGCAAAACACGAAGAACGGCGGAGGGTTGTCGGGCCGTGTTCGTTTGACCCGCACCCTCCGCGTTAGATAAAAGCAATGGGAGAAATTGTTCAACGCATGAACCGAAAATTTTAATAAAATTAAATTGTTCATTTGAAACCGGTTCTTTAATTTTTAAAGAACGTTCATGGGAATATAAAGAGGGGTATTTATAAAATCCCTACCTCAGAGTCGTCGCGCGTGAGCGTTCTTCGCGGAATTGTTTGTCGAGGAAGAGGGGGGATCGTCGCGTCGTCGCGGGAAGGCATCGCGTCGTCGCAGAACACGGCGTTGAGTCAGCGAACTCAAGCAGCCGATCGAAGACCCGTCGCGGAGGAAGAGACGTCGCAGAAGAACGTTGTCGGCGTCGCGGATCACGGCGTCGCGTCGTCGATTTCTGGGTTCGGCGTTCTTCGCGTTATTCGCGTTCTTCGCGAAGGAGGAAGAAGATACAAGGATTCTGTCTCAACGAGAAATCCTCCAAAAAAAGATAGGTTGGTCTTATTTTATTATTATGCCAACACAAGAAAGGGGGGGGGGTAAGAAATGATTGAATTAATTCGTTCAATTAATTCAATGAAAGAAACAGGCCATTTAATTCACAAAAGAAACAGCCCATTTAATTCACGAAAGAAACAGCCCAATTAAATGGTCTGTTAAGATTTTAAGAAACGCGTCAGTTGACTTTCATTAAGATGGGTTTTCACGGGTGCGTTACATAACGGAACGAAACGGAGAGGCTCGTGCGGGCCCCACCTCACAAATATCCTACCAAGGGGTATAATATTTCTGGATAGCATCCTATCCAGTTCAACTTAGTTCAAGCCACCTTTAAGTGGCTTCAAGTGGCTTCCAAGTGGTTTAAGAGAAATAAAATAAAGTTGTCGCAAAATTATTTCATTTCTTAACTTTAAGCCCAAAAATTAAAAATCACACCCGACCAAACGCAACTCCGGAAGAGGCGTTTCTAAGCGAATACCGGCGCTGCGATTTCATCGGAGCCCCCAGAATTCGATTTCGGGCACCGGTTCAAAAGTTAGAAAAACCCGCACATTCGTTCACTGAACGTACCCGAGCCAAACTTCAGAAAATGATTCCGGGCACACCGGGCCTCGGAATCACGTGCCGTCAGAAGCTGCGCTCTTGTAAAAATCCAAAGAAAATTATGAAAAAAATTTCTTTGAAATTTACGGGTCTTTACATTTCACTAACAAAAATATCATATGCATTGAAAAAATATTTTTTTAAAATTTTTCCTAAGGAAAATAGGATAGGTATTAAATAAATATGAAATTAATGGAATAAAAAATCTCATCCATGAAATTTTATATTATATATTATATTTTTCCTAAGGTAAAAATATTACCTTCAATAAAAAATCTAATGTATTTTTTTCAATGGAAAACATTACATATTATATAATGACATTTCATAGAGAAATTTGTATTATAAAATCATACATTTGAAAATATATATTACGTAGGGAGGAAAAACATTACGTATGTGTTATTTCAAAGGAACAACCTTATGTATTAAATTAAAATCCCTAATAATGAAATAAAAAATGCACAGAGATGGATTTCAAATTAAAAACCTTATGTATGGTTTTAATAACCTCAAATACAAAGAGGATTTTAAGAAAATATTTACATAAATAAAAAATATAAGGAGTATAAATATCGAGGGGTGCTAATATTCTATAAAAACACTATATCTTCTCTTTTATGACTCTGATGATCTCATATCTTCCAAGATGGTCTCCCACCCAAATACATAATGATTTTCAGTTTTGATTGATCAAGGATATTTCATGAGGAAAATATGACATGATTTATTGATTTATTCTTGGTTCCTCTCCGTCCATCGTGTTATTGATTATTTGTGACCTAGTCGGGACATGGGTGATTATTCCACTAGAGTATAGAGGAATCAACTAGATATCACTAGTTATTTTTAAATTATTTTTTTAACGATATCCTGAGAGGAAGAACACAAGTGATTTTATAAAAATTCAAAGATGTATGTATATATATAACATTATTTAAGGTTTTACAATAATTAGGGGTAAATATAAAAACATTGTGTAATGAAAATTAAAATATTTTATATGTAATAGTACCAAATGGAGTTTATATATGTTGTACTCTTCATTTCATAATAATTTATTCCTTGAAATATTATATTTTTGTTATTTCTTGATTGTTACAAATAAATTAATCGAACAACTAATTTTGGAAATGTTTTTATTGAAGTGTTTAAATTACTTAAATATGGTTTATGATCATCTGTAGATAAATTTTTATATGCTAGGGCCTTTTTTGATAGACAATTGATGAATGGGATTGAAAGATCTTCGACATGGGTGTCCAAGTTTATATGAAAGGGAATAACTCCCTAAAAGAGGTAGGTAGTCATTTCAACATCATCTTATTTATTTAAATATGTTATAAATCATATTATATAGGGTCTCAAAACATTATTATGATTGGTGTTGTTTTTTTTAAAAAAAATGATTATTTTTCTTCAATGAAATAAATGAATCTATAAGTTCAATAGTTAACCCTTAGATAGTAGTTACATCATCAACTAATGATAGTGAAGGGATCAATCATTACAATGTGAGATGAGAGACATATAAATGTGAATATTTTAAATGAAATCAATATAGTATAATGGATCTGGTATGGGATCCCTTGGACACCTCCATGAAAAGTGGAGTGTTTACTAAGGAATGTTTAGCCACAATATTCCTGGATGAAATCATGATATAGATTATAGTCTATTGGATAGATGAATATAGAGTGGGGTAGGTGTTCCTCCCATCATAATACATGAGTAAAAGGTAGGATTTACCATGTGTACGATTTATATATTTTTTGGGTTATTGACCTAGAATGGCTTCAGAAGTGAGAAAGTTGTTATGTCATTTATATAGGGTCATACTAGTGTGGATTTTATTTTGAGGCATGTCAAGAGGGAATATAGTTATAGTAATTCTAAGGAAGATTATGCAGTCTAAGTGTAGGCCTTGGGCCATATATTTTAAAATGAGATAGAGGAACTCAGTTAGGTTATAATGGATATGTTTGGACATAAGGAACCACAATAGGTGATTAGTCTTATGTTAGAGACTAATATGGGTAGAGTAATGAGGAAAACCTAGTTACGGCCTAGTGTAGATCTAGTGTTAGTAATAGTTCAAGTTCTTGAGAGGTTGAAGATGGATATTTTTTAAGGGTTTTTGTGGATAGATGACTCATATTATTATATTATGAGATGTTATAGGGTATTTTCCTTTCCCCATAACGTTATATGAGATATTACGAGGAATGAGACTTTCCTCCTTTAATATAAAATAAATGGGTGGGGAATATTTCTAACTATTTTTCTATTATATATATAGGTGGGAAATGTATCTTAATGATATCATATATTACATATAGGAATGTATCCATTCCCACTGATGTGATATGAAATGTATATTTGTTGTTCCATTCCCCCTATGAATAATATATGATATTTGGGATGGATCTACATTCTATCTAATATATATTATGATTCCAATATGTGGAAGAACTCATCATAATATTATATAATTTATAGAGGGTGGTATCCTTACCCTGTTATCATTGAATATATGAGATGATATGGGCAGGTCGTCATCCCCCTACACACTACAAGATAATATATAGATTTCATGTTCATGATATTTACGGAAATGAAATATATCCCCTTGATGTATGTGGAATAATTTCAAAATCATATTACACTATTAAAAGTATATACGGTCAATCCTGGGTGTAACTTTAGAACATAAGGTTCAATGAAATTATTTTAATCTATTTTAAATTCATGTATTCTCTGAGCACATCCCATATGTGTACACTACCACAAAAGATATAATTGGGAGGTTATTGGCGGTCACCTAATAAGGTATAATGACACCCTAATTAGAAAACCATTTTTCTTAGGTACTTGATCAGAGCTCATTGTTCCTAGGTTTATGTAATTAATTTTCCATGTATTGTATTATTAGGCTTCCAAAACCTAGTAGTGGTATCGATATTAAGATCAGGTGATGTAATGGGATGGTAGTTGAGCATCCTTTTATGTTTTTATTATCTTCTATAATTATTTTATGTGATAATCACGATGTGTGATCTATGGTATATGTGACTATATGTTCATATTACATCTTATATAACATTATTAATAAAATTCATTATGTGTACAATGATTTTTGTTATATTTATTTTTTAGTTGTTTTTTATGTTTTCTAACTCTGATAAGAGGGTATAGTCTTTCCGTGGTGACACCCAAGTCGCTCACATCTATTCATTGTCCTCTAGAATATGATGAGGCATTCCTAAGGTCATATTAAACTCTATTCAAGACACTGATCAGTGGCCTTATGTTGAGCAATGTCATTTAGACTGTTTTCTTTTGTTTAAATTATAGAGCTATTTTGATTATTTTAGGTTGGTTTTATATATTTTATTGGTAACAATTAGGAATTTATTATTTAGAAACAGGGTTTCATAATAATTTATTGTACAATACCTTGTTTTATTGAGTATCCATTTGTTTTTAGATGGTAAAAATTAACTTTCAAAAAGAATGTATAATTGTTCATGAAGTATTTGAAATACAACCCAAGAAAATTAATAAGTGGTTGATGTACATATATATCATGATACTAAAAAATGAAGTAAAACTGTGATATTTTTAAGTATATTATAAAATATTTCTTTTCTATATTTAAACATAAATATATTTAATTATATATTTATAAAAATGTATTCAATTCGTTTAAATATTTATCTATTTATATATTTTATGTATACTTTATGTATACATTTTTATTTTTTAAAAAATATAATTTTTTTAACTAAATAAGATGTATTGGAATTGGAAATAGGAAAAAATTTATCATATTAAAACGTTAATGAGAATGGGGTTAAAGATTTCATCAATTTACCAAAAGTGTGTACAAACCACCCTTCTCAAATCATTTTTCTATGTTTACACTATTTTTTTTAATGACGAATTCACCCGGATGAATTGGTTTAAAAGTTTATCAATCATAGAATAGATCATTGTTATAAATGGTAGACTATCCATAAAGAATAACTGAATATAGCTAGTAACATGGATAACGTTATGGTTTATATACAATCCAATTTATTATAATTGCAAACTATAATTGATAGCGTATTGATTACAATTTTTTTTGAAGATAATCATTTTTATTATCCAAATATATTTCATAATTTTAAGATCATATTGAAGACACTATTTTTTACTAAATATTTAAATGTTTCACCGTTATGATGATATATATTTTGATAGGTGGAAAAAGATGGAGGGACTCCTCCAGTATAGAAATAATTTTCCTCTTGAAAGATATTATAACAAATATTAATAAACATACTTATCAAATATATAATTATAAATGAATTTATATTTAATGGGTATTATCTTTAAACTGTTTTATTCCATTAAAAATGAATATTGTTTTTAAGGACCATGATTCAGTAAAAAAATTATTAAAGTGTGGGGAAACTCAATACAATAAATGTTAAAGAATTAAATTAAATTTATATTCTACATTAAAATAATTACATGAATTATACATCCCTATGGAAATAAGGGGGAAGCACAGAAATTAATCTGGCACTCCAAAAAATTAATTCAATATAGAAAGCTTTAACACCCAGAAAACACTCATTATTGGAAGAAAATTGATCATTAGTATCTTAAAATTTGATTTCAATTGAGAAACATCTATATTTTAGTTTTTAATGATGTAAGATGTCATTTTGGTGTACAAATTATTACACATACAACATGGTTAATTATATAGGTAAGTTATAAAATTCCAACAAGGTTATATAAAAAGTGAGAATATATTATATTTTCTCTACTTATTTCATGAACTAAAATATTTTTTGATGATTTTTATGTTTACTTGGCTACATTGATCAATGTTATGAAATTACGGTGGGGCTGAGGTGTTATATGAAATTATTCTAATAGAAAATATAATTTCACATGAGGAACCATGTTGTGTGAGAAAAATATTGACTTTATTACTTATAGATTGTTGTTAGGATATATGTTTTAAAGAATTTTTTAGAGTTCCATTTGGGAATAAGGTATACACTTAGTTAGGTTGGTAAATTATTCAATTATTGTGTTTATAAGAAAACATAAATTTTTACCTTATTGGAAAAAATAATAATCCTATAATACATCATTAAAAGGGAATTCAAAAAATTATACAACAACATATCCATTAATATGTAATCAATGATTTAAGATAGTATTGGATAATTTCACACCTTTTGGTAATTCATTCTCAATTAAACATTATTAAAACATGTACGAAAAATAAATTAATGTTTCCTGGAATATAATAATAAAATATTTTGTATATAAAATGATTTATCGATGGAATTATTATTAGAAGCAATTATGTGATGGTTCCATTATCACATTTCAAAATGAACCCCAAAAATAATATATGGAATATAGTCTAGGTTATACATTATTTACATGGGTATAAGGGAATAGTTTTCAATATTAATGATTAGAATATGTACTTTTCTTCATCTAGTGTATTAAACTATTTATAGATAAGAGAGATTTCAGTTTTGAAACATCATTAATGATTTAAAGGATACCAAGTGTAATTAATACAATATCAAGAATACTATTTAGATATATAATTATATGTTAATGAATCTAAATTCACTTGAACAAAATGTTTTTATTTATGATATAATTCTTGTGTATTTATGATTCATTATTCATAAAATATTATGATATGAATTAATGAATATTTCATTATTTGTAATGCAATAAATTGTAATTCTATATACTTGTTAATGTTGAAGAATACGGAAACGAAAATTTTTATCATATTAAGTGAATTATAAATTTTCCCAATTGTTAATATTTGATACAATGGTTCTCTTAATGGTTCTCTTGGATATAGAAATATTATTATATGATCTCATAAATTATATATGGATTCTTAACATTAAATGGTATAGGAATATTTTTAAGGGTATATTAAAAATTGATGTTGAAAATATAGTATTATTGTGTTGAGATATATTTTTAAGGAAGTTTTTCAATTATTAAACCACAATATTTTAATTATGGTATCATTATTTCCGATATTATACCCACAATAGGGGAATTTCTGGTAAATGAATTCTCATAAGACAAATTATTGAAATCATTGTTTCAAATTGGGATAAACATCACCATTATATTTTAAATAATAGTTTATAGGATTCATCATTTAGCAAGACCTAAAAATGATTTCTAAGACATTTAAATACACAAACTGAAGATATATAGATATATAATGAACATAAAAAATAATTTATAGGTTTGTTTCCAAAAACAAATCTCTAAGGGATTATTGAAAAAATTGAAGTCTATTTCATAATGAATTCGATGGCTATCTAGAAAACCATCTGTATACATATTATCATACAATTATTTTATAATTAATGGTCATAAATAATATATATTAGACTAAAAATAATGTAGTACACAAAAATAATTTTTATTTTTTTATGATGGAAGTTTAGAATGTATTGGGTAAGGTAACACCTCAAGATTTTATTATATTTTTCTTTTTTAAAAAATTAATCACTTTGATGGCTAGAAATAAACCCAACGTCAACTCTAAATGAACTATGATATAGTATACCATTATAATCAAGTCATTAAATTATTGGGTATGAATAGGGTTAAAAATTTATGAAAAGTATATAGTTTACAACATATACAATAATTTTATTTATTACCAATATTGTTGAAATGAAAATAATTTTTTTTAATTGAATGAAATGTTTTTATGAAATACAATTTTTATTCATGAAATGTGATTTTATCTTAATAAATTTAATTAATCAATATTAGATAATGATTATAGTGAAATTTATACTTTATATATTTGATATTTTTCTTATTTTAATTATATATATTTCATAACATGGGATAACATGAAATCCAATATTATTCATAAAAATAATATTTTTCTAAAAATCTATTTTGTTTCATTTTTCACCCTTATTAAAAACTAAAAATTTCAAAATTTTAGAATAAATATTTGAAACAATTTATCCTCTATTTTTTTAAAACAACATGTTAAAATTATCTTAAAGTCAGTTTTTTGTTATTCTATTAAAATAATAATTTTTTCAATGAACATTGAAAAATACTTATTTCTATTAAAAATTGTCTTTTTAATTATTGTATTTACAATTTTTCATTCTATATTATTTTATAAAAATGTAAAATTAGTTCAGTATATTATTTTTAATCCAATTTACTTCAAGGGAAACATTTTATGTTGAATTCATATATAAAACAATTATACTAAATTAAACTTTTTATTTGATAAATCATTTTAGATCACTATGAGTGGTTTAGTATTAAATAATATTCTACCATGTCAATGGATTGAATTTGTGAAAATTGATCCCATATTTTTAACCACAATAACTAATATTATTTTTTATGATCAACCTAATTTTTGGTCATAATGGGTAAAAAATATATTACCTTGATTAATGTTAAAATATGTTTATAAGTGGTTAATATTTAATGATAAGGATAAAAAAAGCATGAAACACAATAAAACCCCAATAGTGGGTGTTATATAGACCTTAACCTTCTCACCTTATAATATGAGATTTTTAAGATCCATTTTACCTATAATTTGAATTGAATTTATCTTAAAACATATTATAATTACAAGTATATATTGGATCTAAATGTATATGTAGATGGATATATACATTGTGGGAGTAAATTGAAAATATTAATTATTTAAAAAAAACAGAAAAAAGAAATTTTATTCAATGAATTATAAATGAATGAAATTCCAAAAAACTTATTTATTTAAATAGAAATCAGACTAGCCCTTGGGTTCGATACATAAGATAACATAATTAAGTTGATTATGATATTATTATAAAGTCACAAGTCACCAAACAGTTGATTCTATCTTAAATAATAAGAAATCCTAATGAGAGTAATTGATGTAATCAAAATAATATAATTATTATTCGTTTATTAATACAAATAAATCATTTTCAAATTAAAAAAAAGAATACAATATTCGAAAATAAATATATAAAAGAATTAACTTTTTATTACAATTTTTGTGGAAATGAAAAACATGTTAATAAAAAATTTAACAAATATTGAATTCTTTTAACCCCAAGATAAGGGTATACAATAAATTATGATAAATTTTCCATTATTTATACACTCAAGAAAGTATTTCTTACCCACACCAGGGTAAGCCATTGATATGATGATCAGTGAGTCTCATAATCCACCTGGGTCCACTATCCATAAGGTGGTGGATTACACTATCATCCTATCATATAAATCCCACCATTGCAATCACAACAGTTATAATCATACAAATAAAAACTAACCATAAGATTAAAACGACAAAGAACAATTAGTTCACTTATATAAAATTTAGATCTTTCACACATAGCGGAAAAATCAGCAGATCATTCACACAATGACTCAAATTATCATAAAAATCATATATTGAATAATCAAATGGTATGATATTTATATAATAAAATTCTAAGGATCATCTTGATCTCCAATGGTCATATGTTCTCTCGGATATTCGAGAGGTCCTAGACATATGGTACTTCATAGGTCATATAATAACTGAATGTATGACATCACTTGGATTTAAAAGTTTTCCTCACATTACAATCAAGTTTTAGGGATAAAAAAAATAAATTGAAATGATTATGATGACAATAATTATGATCGTTAGTACGATTTTTATTGATATAATTTTTAATTTGAATACAGAAATCTTGCCATTATGAAAGACTATACATATTGATTGATAATCAATATTTCAAGTGGTGTGTATGATAAAACATATCAAATATCTATACAATAATCCTTGAAATTATCATTACTATTACTTTCATTAATATGATATTTATCTTATGAATAATTATTATGAATATCGTAATGATAAAATATAAATTTATTTTTTTATGTCAAAAATAATCAACGAATGTATGGTAATGTATTATATTTAATTTATAAAAACATTGTCAATATAAATTTGACATGAAATAGTTATATAATGTTTATTAATGAAAGAGTTTTTGATTTTCAAATCATAAGGAGTAAAAAAGTCAAAAAGGGACTTTTGACTCTAAAATATCACCATTTTTGAAATCAAAATCCATGAGACATAAATAGAAAACAAATTTCAAAAAATAATTGAATATTATTTTTAAGTACATTAATATTCACTAATAAACATTAAAACATATCTCTAGTAAATTTTTTAATTCATCTTTATAAAATTGTAAATATGACTAACTCCCACTTAGGATAAGAGTTTCCTTAAGGAACATATTATTTTCATTAGAATTTCCCTTTTTCACTATGAATCTCCGATTAATGTAAAATTCTCCCTTTTCACATAAATTTATCCCCCTTAATGATTTAAAAAAATCCATAGGAAAAATTCGTTAGAGACCTGGAATAGTTTGGAGAAATAATATAAAAAAAATAAAGTACTTGATCATCTAAAATAAATAGAATAATATTGAACCAAAATAGTTATAATAAATTAAATAAAATAGACTATATATTAATAAGTATTTTAATTTAATTTTCAATAAAAAAACTACAAGTGTTAAAAAATGCATCTTTTCCATGATATTACCAGGATTGTTTTCAAATTTTTGAGTTACGTATTTCAACTAACAACTTTTCCTGAAAATATATATAGGTTCAAAACATTTATTCTTGAAATGAAATGGTTGATTTTTAGTATGAATCAATTCTTGTTGGGAGTGTAACATTTCATCTAGAATATGAAAATTTTCTTCTTAATCCATACTGATCTTTTCATTTACCTTGATTATTATATTCAACATAACATTTTTAAATTTCAATTTAACTATTTCATATTTATAAATTTTTTTCCTTGACACTTTTTATTGATTGTAATTTGTCTTCCCATTCATCTCTTTGACTTCATCAAACATGGAATCTTATGAGATTCTTATATTTCGTTAAAATTTTTTTGGGGGTATTACTACATAACTTTTTGCAGGCAACTGATATTTAATTTACAACCCTCCTTATATATTCAACTGTATCTTCATGATCTTTTATATTCACAATGAATTTATGAGAACACTTTACAACTTTGATGCATGACATACTTTTTTCTAGTAACTCACCTCAAAGAAATTAAAATTGATATCTTTCTTGGCTAAATTATCCTTTAAAATTCAAACTGAATCCTATTATTTTCATTGGTTTAAAAAAATGATTATTTTTTCCTAGATCCATAGAAAATATATAATAGTATTTTCCTTCATTTTTAATGACAGAATATATAATGAACTCCATTTATTGAGATTCTATTCTCCTATTCCAAAACATCATAAAAAAAGGAATCTCCCAATAATGGGTTCCAATAGCCACATCTCCTAATGTATGATTAAGATTTTCATCTGATTTGGTCTATTCATATTTATCAGAAATATGAATGAATTTATCAAATTCAGATGACTATGAAATTTTTTTAGAGGACTGAACTTTTGGAGATGGTAAATTTCAAGTGTTTTCTCATGATTGTCTTATATTTAATTTATTGGAATGTGATTTTTGACATTTAATAGATTACATTACATTCTAATACTCAAATTGTTCTTCTTCATATTCCTATTCTTTTTATCTTATTATATCCCTTATTATTCATTTCATTATTTTTTATCACCATCATACTCATTTATTTGTCTCATCTCACTGTATTCTATTTCATCTGATGATTTTTCTTGAAAACAATTTAGTGAAACTAATTCTTTACCAACTATTTTATTATATTTTACATTACCCTAGATAGAGGGAGAAACTCTACGTACATCAACAGGTTCCCCAGGTATGATTCCACCAATTCTGTCTTCAACAACATTAAACAATCTAACATGGTAAAAAACATATGATATTTTCATTTCCATCATTATTTTCTTATCTTCTTCCTTAAATTCTTCTTCAATATGAATATTTTTAGCTAAGGCCTTGAAAGGATCAAGACCAAATATAGGGTTATCTTTTTTCCATTCAATGTTCCTTCTGATCCATTCTGAAAAAAATTTATTGCCATATATTTTTTGTTTCTTCTTATTCATAGGATAAATAGACTAATTTTTCCATAAAATTTTTAAAATTGTCTGTATAGTTTATTTTAAGACTTTCTAACTAACTTCAACAACTCACATTTAATGATCGACTTCAACTTCATTTACTATTTTTTGTGATTCTATATCAAAACCAAATTAGAAAATCTTTATTTTATCATCATTAATTACAATAATTTTCAAAAAATTTAGTACATACATTATTGAAATATTGAAAAATTTTAAACTCTCAGTTAAAAACATTCATATGATTCTCAGAGGAAATATCTGTGGAGATTTGATTCCATCAATCTTTAGGTTGTTGTTGATATGAAATATATAACACATTATGTTTAAATTTCTCATAATGACAAAATAATCATGAAAAAATACATATAAAACCATTAGGGTTTCCCTATAACCAATTAATGGAATAAAAAACCCTTTCATCCATAGGTATATAATATTATTATCGGAACAAGATTGAGTGTATTTTTTTTATCCTCGTGAATTTTGAAAAGTGATTCCTTATTGAATGTACCAATGAAATTTGTCATCATTTTAGACAGATAAAAGTGTCATTGATTGAGGGTACTCCAAAGAATTGATCATCTTGTTTAACATACATGCTAATATCTTTTACATACATAGAAAAATAAATGTTTAAATTATAATCAAATTTAGTATAACAATAAAAATCTTCGACATAGTAAACATAAATAAATTCTTTATCGGTATTAGGTTATTTTAGAATGACTGATTCCCATCCTAGAAATTTGATAACCCTTTTTAATGAAGAGTCACACTTCTATAAGATAATTCTTTTCTAAACATTACCATAATATTTATATTTTTGGGAAATCATTAGGAAGCATATCATTGTGAGAATACACGGTGGATTCTAATGTAAATAAAAAAACATATCTATGTTTGAAATTTTTTGTGCTAGGCTTCTTGTAGGTAGGTAAAGCTTCAAAGCAAGAGATGTGAAAAATGATCTGGGAATAAATCTTATCTTATTTGATATGCATCCCAAAAGGAATTTATAAAAAATAAATTTCCATCAATGAAAATAGAATTGAAATAGTATATGGATTAATAAATTAATTATTTTATAGTATCAAGAATGATCTATTAATTTTAATAGTTAGTTCTTATTTTTTAAGGAAATTTACTATGAAAACATTGAGTATGAATGTATTGAGTAAGAAAATTTCGAGTATTAAAAAATTGAGAAATAATAAATTTATTATGAAAAATTTTTAGTACAAAAACATTGATTATGGAAAAATTTAGTACAAAAATATTGAGTATAAAAACATTTGTATAAAAAAATTGGGTACAAAAATGATGTGTATGTATATTTTGAGTAAGAAAATTAATAGTCTGTAATTTTAAATAAGATAATGTTGAGTAAGAAAATTTTGAGTATTAAAATTTTCAGTAAAAATTTGACGTGTACAATCATTTTAATTATAAAAAATTAGAGTAAATTTTTTTTTCAGCAACACAATTTTATAATTTGAAAATGATATATACAAAAAATTTAGAACGAATATTTTGAGTGTTAATATTTTCAAAATGAATTTTTTTTATGAATTAAATATTTTATAAAATTTAAAAAATATAAAATCCCTCTTAATAAATAAATATCTTAATATAAAGTTATGGTTTAAATAATAACTAGATATGATAGATTACTTTACAATGATGACTACAGGCTTATGTTTGATATATTCAAATCTATAAAAAGTTAATGGTTTTGTATAAAATATCAGCATATTGTTCTTACATTTTGATAAATTGTAAAATGATATATCCATTTTGAATCTGATCCAAAATAATTTGATGCCTAATATCATTGAGATTTTCATGAGAGTGTTGTTCTTGGGTTTTACTAAGGGAGATGGCAATTGTGTGTATCCCAATGTATTTGGGTTTTTGAAAAACTCGTGGAATAGTTTTTAAGTGTGTGTTACATCCAGAACACATGACCTCTATAACATCAAGTGCCATAAATTTAGCTTCAGGACTAGAATGTGCTACCAAGTGTTGTTCCATACAAGAAAAATAATCTTATGAATCTCATATGAAATGAAATGTTCTAGATGTATTTTTTTCTACCATTTCTACAACCTCCAATGTAAGTATCTGAAAATCCTTTCAATTCATAATCATTTCTAGAAGAACATAAAAGACCAAAATCAATATTTCCATATAAATAAATATAAATCGATTTTACTACATTTAAATGTGATTAATTTGGATTATATTGATAACTTTCACATAATAAAATAAAAAACATATGTTTGGATGAATATCTATTATATATAGTAGACATCCTATCATATCTCTATAAATCGTTTGTTTGACGGGTTTCCTAAAATCATCAACATCAAGTGTTTATGTTGTTAGCAGGGAAGTTCTAATTATTTTAATATTTTTGTATCCACTATTTTATTATCATTCATATACTTATTTTGAGATATATATTCTCTTTCTAGAGTTTATGAAATTTGAAGGCCACGAAAAAATGTTAAATAACCCATCAAACTCATTTTACACTCAAATTTCAAAATATCCACAAAGGAATATATTAAAGATTTTTGAGTTGATTAAAATATATTTCAATCTACATATATTTGAAAAATCAAAATGTTTTTTTGTAAAATTCTTTATAAATAGAGTTGGATGGGTAGTTTGTAACACCCCATGCTTCCACGGTACGTTTCCCTTCGAATAATGCAATAGCGTGTGTTGTACCCAACCTCGAGCTCTAACACACACCGCAACTAATTAAACTAGCCGTTGTGAATAGTAATACCTCCTTTTTGAAATTTGATAAATTTTATTTATCAAAATGGACTTCATTTTTGGATTCGGAATATCGAAATTAGCCTATGTTGAATTTTTTGTATTTTTCTAAGAACTTCTAATTTTTTATGAATAGTGAAAAATACTTAAAAACAACTTTTTTAATCAAAATAATTTATAGTGATAAATTATACTATTTAGTGGTTTTAAAGTATAATTAGAATATATTTTTACCATTTTATCCAATGGTGGTCATTAGAATTAATTTAACATTGATATTGGACATAAACAATTGCCAATCTTTTGATATAAATTGTTTCTTAAAAACACGCTATTTGTTGTGACAACGGGAATTAATTATAAAATAAATTAATGAAACTTATATTTTTTGAATTTTGTAAAATAGACATCATTTTTGAAATCGGAATATCAATTATAGATTAGGGTGAAATTTTGGCATTGTTCTGAAAAACTTCAATTTTTGATGAATAGTGAAACCACTAAGTGGTAGTTAAATAACTGATTTTTCATTTAAATGAAATATTACCACCTCTGTGATTTGATTTTTAAAAATCCGACATACATGGCTTTCATTAAGAAATAAAATGTGGTTCAATAAGATTAAAATAATTTTTGGTGAATAGTAACTTTTAAGTTCTTAATCACGATTAGAGGTAATTAGTGTAGTTTAAGGTAAAAATAATGTTTTAATAATATGAGATGAGCTTGAAACATGTCCTACCCTCATTGGATGTGTCATGTCCGACCAATAAAATCCATGAGTCAACATGGGGACCCCATGGAGCCACTTTAGTTGGAAAATGACATAAATACCTTTTATTTAATGTTAAAGTAAAAAATGACACAAACATGAAATGTTTTACTAAAACAATTTTTACATAGGGTTATACAAGTCATATTTTTGACTATAAATAGTCATTGGAAATCTAAAAATATTTCCAACATCATAGTATTTTTTTTATAATTCTTAGACATTAAATAAATTAAATTATTTATGACATCATGATGATGCAACGATGACCTCATTATTTAACGATTTAAATAAAATGAGAAGATAATGCAAAGTACAAGTCTTAAACTTATCCAAAGCCTATTAGATGAGGATATCTCGAACCCATATCACCTTATCCACGAATTATATAAGTGTGGGAACTTTAGAATCCGAAAAGCATTGTATAATAATGTAACATTTCAATCTTTCCAAAAGAGCCCCTCCACTCCTCTTATAAAAGGCCCCCACCTCTACCACCTTATTCACACATTCAAGCATTTTGGTTCGGCCAAACTCTGCCCGAATACTCTCCCAACTTCTCTCCCTTCATCCTAGATGCTTTACTTTAGTCAGAAAGCCATCCTAAGGAGTCCTTTTGATCAAATCAAAAGGAAGAACCTGAAGAAGAGGTAACGTTTTCATCACCCTCTTTCAAGTTTCTTTCTTCTTCCACTCCCTCTTTGTTTATTATTTCAATTCTAAAATTATAACTCTAAAATATTCTATATACTGTGATGTTATTATAAATATGTAACAACCATATTCAGTATTCTACCCATCATTTGAATGACATGTCACCATACGTGCGTACGTACGGCTTACCGTCTCCACGTCGTGGTGTAATTGTTATTCAATATATTATTATTTAGCTGGGTATAATAATGATATGTAATTCATGTAAATAATAAATATAAAATTATAATGATTCTGTATATATGATATACTATCCAATTATATATTATTTTAATATCAAAATAATGATATTGTCGCTCGTGCGTACGTACAGACTACCGTCTCCACGAACGCGATGAGATTCATTCTCTGTCGTATCCATTCAAGTATAATTATCATTTGATGATTTAAAAATAATGTTTAAGGACATGATATCATTCTGGATATGAATAAGATACAACCTATCCATGAAAAATACGACTTAGGTAACAAAACATATAAAAGAAAACGAGTAAGTTAACACCCTAAACAACGATAAATCTAAGATATTGTAAACAAAGAAATGTTAAAAGATCATATATGATATCATATGAATGTATATGATTCTTGTATAATTTAATAACAATTATTTCACCATTATACAGGAGGTTAACCTACCTCAACCAAGTAAAAGTACAAGGTAAGGGTTTACTTCACAACCTCTTCATTATCCAAGGTTGTTTATACATAATTATCTACTAGGACCGCGTTATCATCCACATCCATGTTTCTTAAAAATGGATTTCAAAAAATTTTTACTATTAAATGAAAAATGGGTTAAAGTCATTTATACCCTTATACGTTTTTGAAAGGAATCTTACCGTCGTTTTCCAAACAATGTACTTTTTGACCTTTTTGACAAATTTAAGGTAAGAATGTTTTTTAAACTTATACGGCGGGTGCGGCTACTTTCCGCCATTATAACTTCGTCGAAGCTTCCCTTACAAGCTTATAAGAATATTTTCAAAGTAAATGTATTATTTTATAATTATGGGAATTTTAAATGATTTAAAAAAATAGAGATATTTCTCTCAAATAGCTTTGATTTCATCCATGTCAACATCCTTTGATGGGTTTTAAGTTTAATTGAAATTGATTTATGATACAAAACTTCCATTGAACATTTTGTGAAATATTTGACTGTGGATGTTTTATTTTATACCATCTATAGTTTATGGAGAAATTGTTGACATTTCGTATGCTAGTTTTAATAAGAATATTTATGTTATGTTTAAACCTATTCATATGAGGAATGTATTGGACTTAATAAGTGACGGGTGGAGCCTGCTATAGCTCCTCGATGCATCGGTAGGTATCATGAGACAACTAGACGTGGAATTGGCCGAGGCCCTTTCCCAATTTGATTTATGGTTTTGGCCGAGGCCTTAATCATTTTAGACGTCTTGTCCGAGGCCTTGACAAAATGTTTCAGAATGTCTGGAATTATACATTCCCTCATTATGAAAGTGGTTATTGATATTGCATGTGATTATTCGACCAGTAGAATATCCATGTGAAGAAGTGAATGGCATTATCTCATTTTAATTTTTCCATATTATGTTTAAGTTCAAGTTTAAAGGATTTTGTTTTAGTTATACATTGCCTTAAATGTTTATGTTTATCGATGAAAGCTTCCGCTATATTTTTAACCTTACTGAGCATCTGAGCTCACCCCTTTCAATGTTTTAATATTATTCCAGGATGTAAAGAATTATTTTATGAATGACCTGCAGGGGTAGTCAGAATGGGATATGAGTGTGGACTACGAAGACCATGTTATTGTAGATTGTTTAAATTTTGATGTAATGAAATACTTATGAATGTATCAACTGTTTCCAAGGCTACTAAACTAATCGGTCTTTCGAGACTTGATCTTTTGGGATCATGCCAATGTTACGAAGTAATGCACCGACTCTGGGTAGCTGGGGTCGGGGTGTTACAGTTGGTATCAGAGGCAGTTTAGTACTAACCTTGGAAGATAGATTTAGATAAACTCTGATTAGATAACATAGCCCGAAGATAGACTTTGAGGATTAGTATAGAAAAACATCCTAGAATTTTGGTATTATAGATATTTTGTGAGTTTTCCGAGCAATACATCCCTGTCTGGATACGAGCAGGTAGAGGCGGATCTGACACAGATGTACCTAGGGGTAAAACCCGAAAACACCGCTTTGAGCTAGACTCGAACAGGAACTAGTGCACGACAACGAGCCTTGCTGCACTCTTGGTTACGACACTCCCAGGGGATATGCTTAGGATAATTCCCATTTTCTTTACAAACCACTATGAAGGGTTACGAGTATATACTTCCTCAAAGAAAACATTTTTATAATTATGGATTATATCCATAATTAGTTCAATTTATGTTAAGTGTTTTACAAGTATGGAATTATGTATTTTGATTTATAAACAAATCCAGTTTATGCCATTATTTAGAAATGGCGCCTAGTGGAATGAATGGAAACCGTATCAATGCACGCACTCCGTGTAGGGATTTCCCTCCTCCTCAAGATGATTATGGTGGAGCTAGTGATACAACTGGTGCTGATCAGCTTCTCACCGTACTGGGACAACTCACGCAGGTTATGAATAATAACCTTACTCATATGGAGCACCCTGATCCGCAACGTGGAGGATCAATGCTAGACCGTTTCATGAGGCAACAACCACCAACCTTCAATGGGAGTACAAATCCTATAGTAGCTGAGCAATTGATAAATTCCATAGAGAAAATATTCCATGCCTTGGGGAGTAGTGAAAGGGAGAAAGTTGTCATGGCGGTTTACCGCCTCACTGGAGATGCCGATCAATGGTGGTAACTAATTCAAAACACAAAGGAAGATGATGAATTAAAAAACATGGAATGACAGGAGTTCAAAGAGCTGTTCTTAGGAAAATACTTTCCTCGAGACCATCGAGCGGATATGGAAAGGCAATTTCAGAGTCTGAGGCAGAAGGAGGATGAGAATGTCGCAAAGTATGAGGCTAACTTTACAAGGTTAGCGAGGTATGCTGCAGATTACATACGTAACCCAAGAAGTAAGAATGATCGTTTCTTTGATGGGTTAAAACCATTTCTACGTCGAGCTTTAGTATCACAAACCTTCTCTTCATACGAAGGTATTGTCTCGTGCGCTATCAAGATGGAAAAGGAATTCTCTAAGTCTTATTACTTTAAATCAAAGCAAGATAAGAATAGATCCGCTGAAAACTCTGGGAAAGGAAATAAGGAAACAGGGAAGAAGGGTATAAGGGTAGAAATGAATTTCCACCCTATGATAATTGTGGTAGGAAGCACCCTGGTGCCTGTCAAAAAGGAAAAAGAGTATGTTACAAGTGTGGTGAAAAAGGCCACCAAGCTCGTGAATGAAATGGAAAGAAAGCGGCTGTCAACGTGGAATGCTATAATTGTAGAGAGAAGGGACATTATGCAAATGAATGCCCTAAGCGTCAGGGGAACTTACCTCAGAAGAGGCCAAGGGATCAAGGCCAGGCTTATGCTATCACTACATCTGAGGTGGAAGCTCCGAAAGATGTGGTGGCAGGTAATTTAATGGTTTCCTCAAGTTTAGCAAATGCATTATTTGATTCTGGATCATCACATTGTTTCATATCTTCCCAGTTTTCTAAGAAAATTAGATATTTCCAATTTGATTTAACAAGGGAGTTGTCGGTCAAAACCCCTAAGGGAAGTATTGTTGAAATAAAGTTTTGTCGATTAGTTCCCATTAGAGAACCTAAATGTTCATTACCTGCTGATCTCATCATCATACCCATGATTGAATTTGATATAATCCTCGGTATGGATTGGATTTCGGACCATGATGCAAAAATTTATTGTAAGAGGAAAGAGGTTACGATTCTTGATGATGATGATAAGGAACACCTTATCATTAGAGCAGAATCATCGCCACATAATTCTTATCTAGATCCACCCCCAGTAGCTCAACTAAATTCAATTATTGGGGAGGACGAGAAGGAAATTAATTAGGGTGAGGAATGGAATATTCAAATAGAGTATGTACCTATTGTGAGAGAATATGTTGATGTGTTTCCAGAAGATTTACCTGGAAATCCTCCAGAACGAGAAGTTGATTTTTCCATTGATTTAATTCCTGGATCAAGACCCATATCGAAGACCCCTTATAGAATGGCCACTGTGGAATTAGTTGAACTAAAGAAACTACTAGAGGAATTGAGTAATAAGGGATTTATTCGCCCTAGTGTTTCTCCTTGGGGAGCCCCTTTTGTTTTTGTTAAGAAGAAAGATGGATCTATGAGGTTGTGCATCGACTATAGGGAGATCAATGCTATAACAATAAAGAACAAGTATCCCCTACCTTGCATTGATGATTTGTCTGACCAACTGCATGGAGCTCAATACTTTTCAAAGATCGACCTTCGGTCTGGATACCATCAGTTGTGTGTGAAGAAGGAAGACGTTCAAAAGGCAGCATTTCGAACATGGTACGGGCATTACGAGTTTACAGTAATGCCTTTTGGATTGACTAATGCACCCTCTCTTTTCATGGATCTAATGAATAGAGTTTTCAAGGAATATCTTGATGACTTTGTAGTGGTATTTATTGATGATATCTTGGTATACTCCAAAAGCCATGAAGATCATGAAAATCACTTAAGCATTATCCTGAAGACTCTTAGAAGATAGGAATTATATGGGAAATTTAGCAAGTGTGAATTCTGGCTTCAGGAGATTTCTTTTCTTGGATATATTGTCTCTTAGGATGGAATTTCCGTTGATTCTTCTAAAACCAAGGCAATCCAAGAATGGCCAGCACCGACAAGTATAACTGAGGTACACAGTTTTATTGGTTTAGCAGGTTATTATCGAAGTTTTTTCCAGAATTTTGCCAGATTGGCTAACCCATTGACAAAGCTCACATGTAAAGGGATTAAATTTGTCTGGACAAAAGAGTGTGAAGAATGTTTTGAATAACTGAAGAGAAGATTAGTCAATGCCCCTGTATTGACTCTACCATCGGGGAATGATGGGTTTGTTATTTATAGTGATGCATCGAATAAAGGACTTGGTTGTGTACTTATGCAGAATGATAAGGTTATTGCCTATGCATCACGACAGCTAAAAATTCATGAGAAAAACAATACTACTCATGATCTTGAGTTAGCAGCTGTGATCTTTGCTTTAATAATATGGAGACATTACCTCCATGGTGAAAGATGTGATATTTATACTGAACACAAGAGTTTGAAGTATATTTTCTCACAAAAAGAACTCAACATGAGGCAAATGCGATGGCTTGAACTACTCAAGGATTATGATTTCACGATAAATTACCACCTGGGGAAGGCAAACAAGGTGGCAGATTCTTTGATTAGAAAAGTCCATGGAGTTTTGAATGTGATGAGAATTGAAAGGGATCCAATTTTCTTGGATCTAGTGAAGATGGGCATGTGAATAACTAGGGAAGGTGAAACATCAATACATTTTCAAATTGTTGCCAAACCATCATTACTAGAAAGGATTAAGAGTTCTCAGACCAATGATGAAGAATTTCAGAAGAAGATTAAAGATGTGAATGATGGAAGATTGAGGGACTTTGTGTATAAGGATGGAATTTTGAAATTCGGGAAGAGACTTTGTGTTCCCGATATACCTGATCTAAAAAGGGAATTGCTGGATGATGCTCATAGTACCAATTTCTCTATACACCCTGGGAGCACCAAAATGTATAGAGATTTGAAGGGACATTTTTTGTGGGACAATATGAAGAGGGAGATTGCTGATTTTGTGTCGAGGAGTATGATTTTCAACAAGTGAAAGTTGGAAGGCAACATCCTGGTGGAGTATTGCAACCTCTTCCCATACCTGAGTGTAAATGGGATAATATTACGATGGACTTTTTCATGGGACTACCAAAGACTCCTAGAAGGAATGATGCAATATGGTTCATTGTTGATCGTCTTACTAAGTCAGCACATTTTCTGGCTATACGAGAGGATCTACCACTTGAAAGTCTAACAAGACTATATATTAATGAAGTTGTAAGACTTCATGGAGTACCCCTATCGATTGTTTCTGATCGTGATCCTCGTTTTACTTCATGATTCTGGAAAAGTCTTCAAAAGGCCTTGGATACAGAACTTCGTTTGAGCACTGCCTATCACCTTCAAACAGATGGACAATCATAACGGACTATTCAAACCTTAGAAGACATGTTGAGATCATGCTCTCTTGACTTTCAGGGTATGTGGGATCAATATTTACCACTAGTAGAATTTTCCTATAACAATAGCTTCCATTCAAGCATTTAGATGGCACCTTATGAAGCGTTATATGGAAAGAGATGTCGTACACCAACCTGTTGGGATGACGTTGGTGAAAGAAAGCTTGTGCGACCAGAACTGGTGGAGGAAACAATGGAAAAGGTGAAGGTAATCCAAAACCACATCAAAGCAGCTCAAAGTAGGCAGAAGAGCTATGCCGATAACAGAAGAAAGGTTTTGGTATTTCAGGTGGGAGATCATGTTTTCCTAAAGGTATCTCCATGGAAGGGAGTTATACGTTTTGGTACGAAGGGTAAGTTGAGTCCCAGGTACATCAGATCTTTCGAAATTCTAGATCGTATTGGGGCTGTAGCTTATCGTTTGGCGATGCCGCCAAATCTCTCCAAAGTTCACGATGTTTTCCACATATCGCTATTGAGAAAATACATGCCCGAACCAACACATGTACTTACTTATGAGGAATTAGAACTGGAACCCGATATATCTTATTGCGAAGAGCCCATCAGAATTCTTGATGTGAGGGACCAGGTGCTGAGAAACCGGATGACTCGTCTGGTAAAGGTTTTGTGGAGAAATCATAAAATGGAAGAGGCAACGTGGGAACCTGAGGAACTTATGATGAAGAACCACCCGAGTCTTTTTATGCAGTAATACCATAGAAATTGCGAGGACACAATTATTTGAAGGAGGGGAGAATGTAACACCCCAAGCTTCCACGGTACATTTCCCTTCGAATAATGCAATAGCGTGTGTTGTACGCAACCTCGAGCTCTAACACACAACACAACTAATTAAACTAGCCGTTGTGAATAGTAATACCTCCTTTTTGAAATTTGATAAATTTTATTTATCAAAATGGACTTCATTTTTGGATTCGGAATATCGAAATTAGCCTATGTTGAATTTTTGGTATTTTTCTAAGAACTTCTAATTTTTTATGAATAGTGAAAAATACTTAAAAACAACTTTTTTAATCAAAATAATTTATAGGGATAAATTATACTATTTAGTGGTTTTAAAGTATAATTATAATATATTTTTACCATTTTATCAAATGGTGGTCATTAGAATTAATTTAACATTGAAATTGGACATAAATAGTTGCCAATCTTTTGATATAAATTGTTTCTTAAAAACACGCTATTTGTTGTGACAGTGGGAATTAATTATAAAATAAATTAATGAAACTTATATTTATGGAATTTTGTAAAATAGACATCATTTTTGAAATCGGAATATCAATTATAGCTTAGGGTGAAATTTTGGCATTGTTCTGAAAAACTTCAATTTTTGATGAATAGTGAAACCACTAAGTGGTAGTTAAATAACTGATTTTTCTTTTAAATGAAATATTACCACCTCTATGATTTGATTTTTAAAAATCCGACATACATGGTTGTCATTAAGAAGTAAAATGTGGTTCAATGAGATTAAAATAATTTTTGGTGAATAGTAACTTTTAAGTTCTTAATCACGATTAGAGGTAATTAGTGTAGTTTAAGGTAAAAATAATGATTTAATAATATGAGACGAGCTTGACACGTGTACTACCCTCATAGGATGTGTCATGGACGACCAAGACAATCCATCAGTCAACTTGGGGACCCCATGGATCCAATTTAGTTGGGAAATGACATAAATACCTTTTATTTAATGTTAAAGTAAAAAATGACACAAACATGAAATGTTTTACTAAAAAAATTTTTACATGGGGTTATACAAGTCATATTTTTGACTATAAATAGTCATTGGAAAGATAAAAAGATTTCGTACATCATATTATTATTTTTTATAATTTTTAGACATTAAATAAGTTAAATTATTTATGACATCATGATGATGCACCGATGACCTCATTATTTAACGATTTAAATAAAATGAGAAGATAATGAAAAATCCAAGGCATAAACTTGTCCAAAGCCTATTGGATGAGGATATTTTGAACCCTTATCACCTTATCCACGAATTATATAAGTGTGGTACCTTTAGAATCCGAAAAGCATTGTATAATAATGTAACATTTCAATCTTTCCAAAAGAGCCCCTCCTCTCCTCTTATAAAAGGCCCCCACCTCTACCACCATATTCACAATTTCAAGCCTTTTGGTTCGGCAAACCTCTTCCCTAATACTCTCCCAACTTCTCTCCCTTCATCATAGAAGCTTTACTTTAGTCAGAAATCCATCTTAAGGAGTCCTTTTGATCAAATCAAAAGGAAGAACCTGAAGAAGAGGTAACGTTTTCATCACACTCTTTCAAGTTTCATTCTTCTTCCACTCCCTCTTTGTTTATAATTTCAATTATAAAATTATAACTCTAGTATCTTCTATATACTTTGATTTTATTACAAATATGGAACAACCATATTCAGTATTCTACCCATCATTTTAATGACATTTCACCATACGTGCGTACGTACGGCTTACCGTCTCCACGTCGTGGTGTAATTGTTATTCAATATATTATTATTTAGATGGGTATAATAATGATATGTAATTCATGTAAATAATAAATATAACATGATAATGGTTCTGTATATATGATATACTATCCAATTATATATTATTATAATATCAAAATAATGATATTGTCGCTCGTGCGTACGTACGGACTACCGTCTCCACGAACGCGATGAGATTCATTCTCTGTCGTATCCATTCAAGTATAATTATCATTTGATGATTTAAAAATAATGATTAAGGACATGATATCATTCTGGATATAAATAAGATACAACCTATCCATGAAAAACACGACTTACGTAACAAAACATATAAAAGAAAACGAGTAAGTTAACACCCGAAACAACGATAAATCTAAGATATTGTTAACAAAGCAATGTTAAAAGATCATATATGATATCATATGAATGTATATGATTCTTGTATAATTTAATAACAATTATTTCACCATTATACAGGAGTTTAACCTACCCCAACCAAGGAAAAGTAAAAGGTAAGGGTTTACTTCACAACCTCTTCATTATCCAAATTTGTTTATACATAATTATCTACTGGGACCTCGTTATCATCCACATCCATGTTTCTTAAAAATGTCTATCAAAACATTTTTACTATTAAATGGAAAATGGGTTAAAGTCATTTATACCCTTATACGTTTTTTAAAGGAATCTTACCGCCGTTTTCCAAACAATGTACTTTTTGACCTTTTGACAAATTTAAGGTAAGAATGTTTTTTAAACTTTTACGGTGGGTGCGGCTACTTTCCGCCATTATAACTTCGTCGAAGCTTCCCTTACAAGCTTATAAGAATATATTCAAAGTAAATGTATTATTTATAATTATGGGAATTTTAAATGATTTCAAAAAATAGAGATATTTCTCTCAAACAGCTTTGATTTCATCCATGTCAACATCCTTTGATTGGTTTTAAGTTTAATTGAAATTGATATATGATACAAAACTTCCATTGAAAATTTTGTGAAATATTTGACTGTGGATGTGTTATTTTTATACCATCCATAGTTTATGGAGAAATTGTTGACATTCCGTATGCTTGTTTTAATATGAATATTTATGTTATTTTTAAACCTATTCATATGAGGAATGTATTGGACTTAATAAGTGACTTGTGGAGCCCGTTATAGCTCCTTGATGCATCAGTAGGTCTCATGAGAAAACTAGACGTGGAATTGGGCGAGGCCCTTTCCCAATTTGATTTATGGTTTTGGCCGAGGCCTTAATCATTTTAGACGTCTTGGCCGAGGCTTTGAAAAAATGTTTCAGAATGTCTGGAATTATACATTCCCTCATTATGAAAGTTGTTATTGATATTGCATGTGATTATTCGACCAGTTGAATATCCATGTGAAAAAGTGAATGGCATTATCTCATTTTACATTTGCCATATTTTGTTTAAGTTCATGTTTAAAGGCTTTTGTTTTAGTTATACATTTCCTTAAATGTTTATGTTTATTGATTAAATCTTCCGCTATATTGTTAACCTTACTGAGCATCTGAGCTCACCCCTTTCAATGTTTTAATATTTTTCCAGGATGTGAAGAAGTATTTTATGAATGACCTGCAGGGGTAGTCAGAAAGGGATATGAGTGTGGACTATGAAGACCATGTTATTGTAGTTTTTTTACTTTTTGATGTAATGAAATACTTATGAATGTATCTAGTGTTTCCAAGGCTACTAAACTAATCGGTCTTTCGAGACTTGATCTTTTGTGATCATGCCAATGTTACGAAGTAATGCACCGACTCTGGGTAGGTGGGGTCGGGGTGTTACATAGTTCCCTTAACATAATACTTAGTAACAAAAATATTTTAAGTATATCATACCTAGATATAGCGGCTTGTTTAAGTCCATATACATCTTTGTTATGATTATCAACGTATTTAGGATTATTTGTATCATCAAACCCATACGTTAGTTCAAAAAAACATTCTATTGATCAAATCCATTGTGGAAATCACACATCACATCCGTTTAGAAAATCATGAAAATGATGTATTTTACACTGGCTAATAAAATACGAAAGGAATAAAGTATATCCACAACAGAATAGGTTTCATTAAAATCTATTCTTTCTTGTTGACTATATCCTTTCAAAAATATTCTATCTATAAATCTAATAATTATTCAATTTTTATCACATTTATTAATGAAACCCCTTTTTAATTCAATTACTACTATTTCATTATGTTTTTCAACCATGGTCCATAGTTTGTTCCACTAAAAGTCCCTTAGTTCATCTTTCATAACCTTAATCCAATATTCATCACTATAATCCTAATCTGGACATTATGGTTTGAATTATTAAAGTAATGAGAAATGATATAATTCATTTAAAAAAACATTTAGTCTTTCTAAATTGATTCACATGACCAATGATACTATCACTAAGATGATTCCAATGACATAAATTACATGGGTCTGTAAAACCTATTAATCAACATAAGGTATAAATTATTTTGGAGTGAATTATTCAGAATATATTTATTGAGTATTTTCCAAATATTATAATAATCTTCTACGAATAATTGAAATTCTTTTTTGGAAAATAAATCAAAGGATATATGTTGGGATTAATTAAAGGAATAATGATTTGTTTCATAAGATTTAATATGTAATATTTCTATAATAGTACAAGTGGTTTTAGTAAAAGATCTATAGGCCATTGAAATAATAGAACAACCAAATAATATAACTTCATTTGATTTGTGTGTGAGTTTGTGTAAATTATTATTTGTATTCCTGATGAATACCATGCTTTTGAATACTATGATGTATAAATCTTTTGGTTTCCATCATTTCAAAAACACATATAATAATTTATTAATAAAAGTGATAATTGTAATATTATTTACACTATAGATCGAATTACTAATAGTTTCATCCAAA
The DNA here is from genome assembly GCA_963277665.1 of Viscum album. Lineage (NCBI taxonomy): Eukaryota > Viridiplantae > Streptophyta > Magnoliopsida > Santalales > Viscaceae > Viscum > Viscum album. The sequence continues at coordinate 2,093,729,458 of OY728126.1, read as the reverse complement.
AAAATTAGAATTTGAGTATTCACTCAACATGGTTCTAGTTATTTTCTGAAAAATATAATTTTTTAATGTCAACAACACCAATATTTAAGGATATATAAATGATTAAAAGTAATGTGTAATGCCTTGAATATTATAAAAAGTTTAAATATTTTAATATAAAAATTATCCTCCATGATCTCCATGAATAGTTATCACAGGATGTTTTTTCATAGCTTTTTGTTTGGGTAAAATTGTTTTAAAGTGAAAAAAAAGCCTTTAGAATTATTTTATTAAATAATATACCCATATACATCTAGTGTAATCATCAACTAAAACAAATACATAGTACTTGCCACCATACTTCCAGTTTTTTGGGACCGAATATATCTATGTTAACTAATCTAAACAATCAGAAGTTAAGACTTTGCTAATAGATGTAATTCTTGATATATTTTGATTTCCATATTTTCAAGGGTCAAAGACACTTGACGAACAAAAAATGATTTTGGGTAAATCTTTTACAATCTTTTCTTAGTCTACTTACCTATATTCTTATAGTTACAGTGTCTTAACCTTTTATTCCATAACCACGATTGATCAACTCTTGCACCAATACAAGGTGTTTATTGGTTCCTAATCTCTTATATGTTATGTGTATAAATATTCTCATGGTTAGGGGTAGAATGAATTAATTCAACCTTGGGATTGTGTACAACACATTTATCATTCCTAAAATATACAAGGTAACCTAAATTATATAATTGAATTATGCTTATATGGTTGTACTTAATACCTTTGAAAAATAAAACATTCGAAATTAAATCCTTTCCTAGAAGAACAATATTACATATACCAAAAATCACTCCTTGAGCATTATCTTGGAAAGTATCTCTTCAGCCATTTATTACAATAATCATTTCAAATAAGTTTTTTTACCATTAATATGCATCGAAAATCCACAGTCAATGTACCATGTATTATTGTTATTAGTGAATCTTTTTTATTCTTGAAAACCTAAAAAATAGTCTTTCTAAACCCAAACATTCATAGTTATGAAAATGATAGAAAATAAAATTTTACGAATCGATATTTGTTTCAAAAATTTATATTTCTGTAATCCTAAGGGTTGAATTTTATTTAAAGAAGTTTTTTTATCTAGTGACCTCATATTTGACATTTAGTACAAAAGGGAACACTTTTAGTAACAAAATAATATTTACTAAAATCAGGTTTCTGATAGTTATATCACATTGTGTTACTAGTTCCATGAGGAAGATGATTTTTATAAATTTTACCAAATCCTTCCTTACCAGAAGTAATGTTTGAAAAATATTTCTTTTAAAATAAATTTTAGACTTTACTTTTTAAAAAATCATTATCCTTTTTAATAATAATTTTGGAATTGAGTTTTGTTTCTAAAACCTTTTCATTATAAAGTACTATTTCAAAATCATTAAAAGAATTGTACTTCACAGAATTAACTTTTTCAGGGTTTTTATATATAGAATCAATTTCAATAAATTTCCTATCATTATATATTGAATGATATGATAAAACTATTTTGAAAACATTTATTTTAGTATTTTATTTCTCATATTTCATACCAACATTACAATTTTCAATTTCCGGAAATTTAGAAAATATAGATAGTTTATCATAATAAGTTAATGTCTTATCTTAAAATAAGTAATATCATTCATTAAAGGATTTATAAATTTTCTCTTCTGGGTAATTGGTACATAAAAACATATTAGATTAATATTTATCTGTGCACACCATTTCCATGAGACATTGATTTTAAAAAGTTATTCTTGTACATAGACCAATATTATTCTTTCTAGAATATTCATTATCTGAAGATTCACAAGAGGAGTCTCCTCTAATAGAACTCTATGAGTCATTGACTTTTAATACAATCATTCCTTTATACATGTAATAGTTTTTCTGAATTATCTCATAATGTCTTTCATTTAAATTATTCATTTTATGATATGGACTATTCAGTGTTATATGTCTACCTTTCTTACATTAATAACAAGTCACACTAATATATGTATTATCCTTGTTATCATTGATAATTTATTTATAATGATATTGAAAATCATTTATGATAATAATATTATTAATTCTTCAAAAAATATCAGTGAACTCATTCACAAAATATTCAGATTCACTAGAATCTGTTTGAACAATTAGTTTTTTATTATAATCTTTACCACTTATTCTAGAGTCTAGGCATTTTATGATTTTAAGTAGTAGTAAAAGATACTCTACAATTATTTTGCGTTACTTTATCTGTATCTCTTTTCAAATTATTCACACATTATAATAGATATCCAAATAAATCATCAATATTATAATTTTTAATTTTTATTGACTCTCCAATTATTTTACTCATATTTTCATACTCATTGGGAATGATGTTAATAATATTTTAATCACTTATTTCATCCCCTAATATATTCCCTCCCATGGTTGGAAAGCAATTATCAATTTTCATGAACCTTTGTTACACGATAAAAAATGATTCACCATAATGAAATTCAAAATCATTATAATCATATCTCAGTATATCTCTTCTAGTCTCACTAACATTAGATGTTCCAAAATGTGTAATCTCTAACATATTTCAAATTCAATTAACAACATCAAGAGAAGAAATTTGACTATATTTGATTCCATTCATAAAACATAACAAAGTTCATCATACCATCAAATTCAACCAATATTCATGTTATTCATGATTGGAAAAAGTTATGATTTCTTTTTTAGATAGTTTTAATCACTGGTAAGATTAATAAAATTATTAACTCATTTTTTGATCATTGAAGTCTTTATTATATACCTCCAGTATTCAAATTCATTACCATCAAAAAATTGGGGGTCTATTTGGATTGAAACTGTCCATGTATCCAATATTATGTCATGAAATCTTAAAATAAATACAAGAAACTAATTTTCCCCAAAGCACATTAGTGTAACAAATATTTATAAATAAAAATTTCATAAAAATAAAAAAATGAAAAATGAAAAGGGAAAAATAATATGCAATTATTTGAGATGTGAAAACCTTTTCTGATACCATTTTTTGGATTAAAATGTATAAATAGAAGGATAAATACAAGCTGTCAGTTATAAATAATATTTTAAATTTTTTTAATCATAAATGAAATTTATTTTAATATATTTTAAACTCATGTAACTCAAAAAACATCCTATTTATTTAAATATAAATCATTCTTTCCCCTGGGTCATATAAACAGATAATATAATTAGGTTTATTATAATATTATTATTAGGGCACAGGTCACCAAATAGATCATTATATATTAAAGAGTACATACTTAAAATCAAAGTAATTTATGTGATCATTATCATGGAAATAATATTCAAAGAGTACCAAAACAAGTATCATAATGAATGTAATTATGATAAATAGAATACAAATTGGAGAAAGAATATTGAAAATAATTCACAATCTATTAAAATTATATTTTAATTCAAATATTTTTAGTAAAACAAGTTAATTAATATGTAACTCTTTTAAATCAATGAGAAAGGTATCCAATCACCATGGATAATGGTCCCTTGATTTAAAAATTTATGAAAGCTTGTGTTACCCGCATCAGGGAATGCCCCCAATACAATGATTGGTTTGTCTTGGAATCTTTGTGAGCCCTCAATAAAAAATGTGATCAATACATCTTTCATTCTTTCCTCAAAATCCCTTGATCATAATCACTATAATAAAAACCCTACAATGAGAAATGAACTCTATAAATAAAGGAAAAAAGGAAAAATTAGCTCACTTTTGTATACATTAGAGCTCTCACACAAATCAGAAAAATTTCTTGAGCTAACACCCAGTGTCTCTACGACTCATTCATCACTTCATTTGAATCATCAAATGACTGGGTATTTATAGTCAGTCCTTCCAATGGTCTACATCATCTCTAACATTCATATTTTCTCTATGTTGTTCTTTAGTTCCAATACACATTCCACTTTAAGGGTCATATTATAACTAAATGTATAACATCTTATTCTTAAAAGGTTTCCTAATATTGTGACCATATTTTCAAGATATGAAAAAATAATTTGATATTTGTCTTATGATAACAATTACAAGTTTTAGTGTGATTTATATTGATATCTTTTTTAATATGATTATAAAAATCTAATCAGTATAAAATACTGGACATATTTTTTAATAATAATTTTTCAAATTATGTTTACGATATAAATCATATCAAATATCTATAAGATAATAATAGAATTTTTAATTTCTATAAATTTCATAACTTTGATATTTATCATATGCATACTCATTACAAATATCGTAATGATAAAATCTAAATTTATTTTTTAATTCAAATAGACTTAATGAATGTATTGTAATATGTTATATTCCTTCTATAAAAAAAATTTAAACTAAATTTAACATTAAAGTGAGTGAAATTGTGTGTCTAATAAAGAGTTTTTGATTTCAAAAATAAAGGGAACGGAAAAGTCAAAAAAGACTTTGACTCAATTGTATACCACTCGTGACAATTATGAAAAAGAACCTCCTCAACTCACTTCATCAAAACTATTAATAAGTGTATGAAAATAACCCCTACTAAAATACCTACCCAGAATCCTTATCCATGTTATATATATTATTATATTTCAAAATTTCAAACCCTATTGTCCTTTAAAATATATATGAAGGAGGTTTTACAAAGTGAAGGTAATTATTTTCAACATGATTATTCTTATTACTTCTCATGTTACAACATTAAATAATGTGTGGATAATTACAATTAAATAAATCCATTTAATAATTTTTTTGTTATATTGTTAGGTTTTATTAATCCCATTTATCTATCTCCCCTACCATAAAATTTGAAATGAAACCTTAAATCATGTGTACTAGTGACTACTACCTCGCAAACCGATGTAATTCATTTTCCATCACTTTTTATACATGATTAATATAATGAAAAATTTAAATTATATGTATCATATTTATAATATAATTATATTTTTGGTGTCAATAAATATCACTTACCATTTTATCGTTCAGTCTGTTGGTAAAGGATTGTTTCATTCATGCATACTCTTTGAATACCACATCCATTAAGCGATGTAATTCATTTTTAATTTTCAATTTTCATGGATAGTATTAAGAATTAATTTATTATATATATATATTTGATATATATTTTATAATAATGTTTCTATAATGGTTAATTAATAGAAACCTTTATTTAATTATATCTATCAAAAAGTGAGACCATTATTCATATATACGTACAACAAACTATCTCTATGAAATTTGTTACTCTTTTCTCAGTAAATTATTTATTAATAAATATTTATGTATATAATCAATATATATTTTATTTATATAATTATTAAAATTATCTTTTTAATTTAATAATGATCAATGTACATGTACGAAAACTAACAAACTGGAACATTCATGAAAAATTTAACATTTAACACACGGGAACTGATAATTTTAATAAGTAATTATTAATAAATATATGTAAAAATTATTATAATTTGATAATTTATTGTATAATAATTATTGAAATTATTAATTTATATAATTATAATAAATAAAAAAATTATAAACGAGTTTATACTAATTTCTTTTAAATTGAAACATGAGGTAAGGGTTCTTATGGTAAAATCTTCTTGTAATTTTGGATTATTTATGATTATATTTATGATGAAGAAATATTAAGATTCAATAGTCATGTAACTCAGTAATTTTATTTCCCTATGGTTTTTTAGTTATAGATGTTTTTCATTACAATTTCCTCTACTTATGAACTGAAGAGACCTAAAAAATGTAATGACATAAAACTAACAATATTTTTTTCTTTTAGTCAAAAATTTGTTAGCTTCCATGTCCATGTTTTAAAAAAATGAATAATTTTTTTCTATTATTAAATAACTTTTTAAATTCATTTTTACCCTTTTATAATTTTCTTTAAAAATAAAAATGAATCTCTTTTAGATTTCTGATAGTGGTACTTCTGAATATTTACCAAAAATGTCAATATAATATTAGTAATAACATATATGGCCTAAATATAATTTCCCATAATCATGACCAATAAATTAAATGAGGAATATATTAAAATTTTACATGGTTCATTTTAAACAAGATATTATAATTAATATGTTGGAAATTTAATGGTTTTAAAGAGTTGATTTCAAAGTAAAAATGAAAATTTCTTCAAAAAAATATTAAATATTGCCTTTTTTAAAAAATTCAATTAATATGAAATAATTTGGAGTTAAAAATTTATTACTAGGGATTTGATCAAGTTATACGATTCTTATCCATTATCTAGGTGGTTTACAATTATTGTGAAAATATTAATAGGAAAATTGTTTCATTTCTATGGTTTATGATATGCTGGAATGTTTATGAAACACATATTGTTTTTATAGGTTATGATATGATAAATAAGTTATGATCTTGTGGTACACATATATATGAATATCATTATGTTGTTGATGAGATTTAAATTATATATACCAATAAATAATTATTAGCAATCCTATTATGTTTTTATTTTATGCCTCTTGAATCACATGTCCAACACTAGAATTTTTTTGTGTATTTATTATTCCTTTAGCGAGGCATATATTTCACTATTTTCATATATTTTACACCAAATCACCCCATGAAGTATTTGTACATCTCTTGAATATAAGCTAATGTTTTTTCTTTTTTATATAATTTTTTTATATCCATGTTTCTTGTTAATAAGGTATTTAACTAATTTCCCAAGACACTATGCCGTAAAAAAATATGATTGAATTATAAGTAAATTCCTTTAATAAATCACAAAATAAAGTGCATAAAATATATGACCCATCATATTCCCGTTTAGAACATGCTTTCTATTAATTTTATATTTCTTTTTCAACATGTCTTATTCCTCTAATACTCCAATTTATTAAAATATAACTCTTTGAGTATCTAACAATAAAAAATATAATTAAATCTCAAAATAATATATACTAGTACCCCACTGATTGTCATAATATACCTAATATATATATATATATATGTGGAAAAAAATTAATAATAATAATTATTATTATGTAATTAATTAATATTATGTTGTCACACCTACCACTTATTACCACAGGACTCCCCACATATGGATTAAACACATGACTTACCACCTATAGAATTGAGCCTTCCACACCCATAATAATAGACAATGCCTACGAAGTCCTATAGACTTGAGTCATGTTAGTTATGAATATAAGTATCCTTTTTAACTAGGTAGTCATTTCCCCTTGATATAGGTCATCAATATCAAATTTTATATCAACAGGCTTTGTGACCCATGTTTTTATATTTTTTTATCCATGTAACATTTTGTATTGTGACAATTAGGCATCAATAATAATTCATATAGCTAAGAGATATGTGGACCGTGGTTATATGTTTTCTTTAATCAATGGGTACTCATGGCCCATAGAAATAAGACTTCGATATGAAGTCCTATAGGATGGCCTATGTACCATATTGATATTTTGGATCCTTTAAATAAATAATATCTTTAAAACCTTGTGTCTTGCATTAAACCCAATAAATGTGAAATCCTACAAAAATACACTATAATATATTATAACTATAGTATGAATATAATAATTACTATTTAAAAATATAAAATTTATTTATTTTATTTCAAAATTATTATTTTTCTTTGATTAATATTTCAAAAATAAATGTTTTTTGAAGAACCCTTAAAAAAGTTATAGTATATTACCTTAATAAATAAAATTTATCAAAGATAAATGTTTATTATAGTAGTTAATATTTATATTTGGAAAAAATTATTTAAAAATTAATCCTTCTAGAATGTTATATTTAATAATAATAAAAAAACAAGAATTTCAAAAATTAATTTTCCACTAAAAACAGTTCTTTTATATTTTGATTTTTTCATTATTATAACTAAATATATAAATTTTAAAACTAAAATTTTATAATACAGAAATGATTTTATAATATATAAATTTAAATTAGCTTATTGTTATTTTTTTTCTAACATAATTTATTCTTAGTTTAATAGTTAAAAGTATAGTTTTTAACAAAATCAATGCATTTATGATAATATCAAAAAGTAATTACAACTTCAAAACATAAAAGAAATTTTATTTAAATATTATGTATTTATGGGGTAAAATTAATCATTCAGTAACACTATTATGTATTTAAAAACCACATTTTTAACCATTTATTAACATAAGTAATATTTTCTAATAAATTAAATTATTTCTCTTCTTTTTTTTGTTAAATATTTTTTTTTGTTAAAATTTATTTTAGACTGATTTTAAGGTGCCATAAATATTATTTTTTTACAAATAAAACAATTTATATAATCAATATCAAATAAATTTATAATAATACCCCAAAATAGAAAATTTATGATTAAAATTTCATTTTCACTGAAAAGGAGTTTTTATGTGATATATGTGATAAAGTTAAAAATTTTCTTTTTTCAAATATAATTTTTTTACATATATTGCATATCAAGAATTTTTAGTTCATAATTATTTATTAATGGAAAATTTATTATTCATTAGAATTAAATTACATAGGAAAAAAATAGTTTCCACCATAGTAGTGAAAAATATACGAGTAAAAGATATAAAAACATGTTTAATTATTTTTAAAGTGAATGTATAAGGGTTTATCAACTTTATCTCAATAAATAATATATTATTATCCATTTTCTATCTTATTAACATGTGAAATATGTGACCTCATTTTATTATGTGGACAATTTTTCCAAAATTTCATTCACATCACTTATAAAATAGTTCTCCCACTATCCCTTCATCGCCATCCTAAAAATTACGATTCCTATTAAAAATATGAATATTTTACTTCCCTATAACCAAATATATTTTTCATGATTCACTAGTCAAAATATATTATCCTAATACCTCTTTTTATAAGGATTCTTCCAAGGGATATCCCAGGTCATCAACATTGGTACTTCTTTGCATTTTTCTTTTCTTTTCTTTCTTACTTCCAGAAATATTGTGTGTTTTGTGGACTACCTATTCAATTAAAAGACGACATTTATTTTTCACCAATTTCTATATTAATAGATTTTTAGGGTGAAATTGAAAAATAAATGTGAAATATATTTTATATTTATGATTATTATGATAAAAATTATAATCCACCATCGTTCCCTCTCATTCATTGAGAAATGAATATTTTAATATTTCATTTAGATTTCTAAAACCTCCATGATGTAATGTATCATAACATAATATAGTAACTTTTTATTAATTAAAATAAAATAAAAAATAATTTCAAATCATTAAATTAACGAAATAATACCACTAATTATTTTTTATAATAATATTATTCTAAAATAATCCTCTTTCAAAATAAAAATCATCCATTAATTTTTTTTTCATTTTTGGGTTGTTCTAACCACCTACATGAATAATGATATAAATTTTGAAAACATAATTATAGATAATATATTATATAAATAAGAAATATAAACATTTTTCTTTAGGAATGGTAACATTAATATTGAACTCATTAATTATTCTATTGATATTCCTTTGTTAAAAATAATTGAATCATTCTTATCGCCAATTTACTAGATAAAAATAATAACTAAAAATACCACAAAATGAAATTATAAAATATAAATAATTATAAAATAATAGATCACAATAACTTTTATTATCTATTAGTGACTATGTTTTGGAAAATAATGATGAAAAATAAACACTTTTATGAATCTAGTGCAAAACAATATATATTACTAACCCTTGATATTGGAAAAATATAACAAATACATAATATAAATTTATAAAGTATCTATAAATGTAATTTATAATCGATTCAAGATTTTAATAGGGTAATGAAATAGAAAATAGAGTTATTTAGGTTTTTTATTAAGAGTATATTATGCATTCAGATATATGAGGAAATAAGGTAACGATATATGGACTATGACTTTCACCACTTGAGATATATTTATTATTATAAGAAATGTTTTATTTAAAATTTTGTACCTAATAACCGATTATTTTTTTTATCCAGATTCTTTTATTATTCAGGGTATTTAATTTTTAATTTTAAATTATATCATTTAATAGTTTTTGACTCAAAAGATTCTAATGTTGTAATGGTTTCTTTGTCTGATTTTCCAATCCATGAGACATGTTTGTATAACACAACATAATTTCATTTATATACTTTATTCCCTACAATATTTCTATAATTTATGAAAATACATTCATGAAAATATATTCATTTTCCCTAGATTTATGTTTCTATTTCATTATCCTCCCCACATGATACTTTGATTCAAACTTTACCAATACTATGAGGGTTTCACTACCAATCTGAATTTCAAATTACTTATTTTTTTAGAAATAATCCATATAAGTTATTTTTATAATTTTCTCTATAAATACTAGATAATATTTTATCATATAGTAATTATTAAGGTTTTACTTCTCTTCTCCCAATTTCATATTCTCTCTTGGCATATTATTTACCTATTATTTGGAAATCAACTCTACAATTTCTTTTATGTTAGAAACCTCCCTTTTCTCATGTATGTATTCCTTATATTTTATTGAGAATGAATTTATCTATTCCAAAATGATCTGAATAAGTTATATTTCACCACATTAACTTTTTTAAAAAATGAAATAAATTTTTTACCATTTCTGAATGGGTTGTTTTTTTCAAAAACAGTGAAAATCATTTATTTCATTCATTTGAACACCCCATTCAAATTCATTTTATGTTTTATATGATAATTTTCTCAATATATTCATGAATTCTAAAATATTATTTTTATTCATATTTTTATCTAATATTTCATATTATTTTTTTAATAAAATATCAATATTTTTTCTTATATCCAAATTTATTTTCTTAGTTCTCATATAAAATTCATTTAAGTAAATGTTATTTAACATATTTCATTTTCAATAAAGGGTATTATTACAATGATATCACCTACCTTCTTTCTAAGGATTTATTATATAATATTCTTCTTTATCTAACATATGATCCATTAATTTCATTTCATTTCTTAACCATCCAAAATAAATTGGAATAATCTTCCTTCTATGTCTTTTTCATAGTGAATAATCCATATTACATATATCTGATTAATGGATGTTCCCCTATATTCTATGCATATATTGATCAATGGAATTATTGAGTTAACAATAGAACATATATCTATACATCTAATAGAGAATATGATTTTTTTATCTTAATTAATGGGTTATACATAGAATGTGGTTGGATATCGTTGGATTATTATTTATTTTTTATGGGTTTATCTTATAATTATTATTTATGTTATTGTGAATGATTTATTTACATGATTCAGAAGTAATTTTATATGAATCCAAATTTCATTAATTGGTTTATTTTTTATTTTAAATGTGAATTATTTTTATTGAAATGTTTTATGAAACCCATTTTATTTACATGTGTTCTATATTATGTGATAAGTTAATAATTTTTAAATGGTATTGATATATATTTTTGATGATTAATGGGGTCTTATACCACCTTCCAATGCATTGGTATAATGTTTTTATCTCATGGTGTAAGTATTAATGAGTATGTTCTAGTTTCACATTTGTATGGTAGCTAATGGTTTGTCTCATGATAGTAATATTGCCTATACTATTGATTGTTCCATTTTTTTATTCTTATTTTCATAAATATGTTATGCCCTCGTGGTTCTTGTTTATTGGAACATGAATTTGCACCCTTTTGATTAATGTATTATGTTATAATAAGATATTTAAAACCATTTATGAACTGAAATGTTTTTGGGTATATGTTTTTATGTATCATCCTTATATCCATATTCTCATAACATTCTCACTTATGATATTTCATTTTTATAACTTCTGCTTAATTTTACTGAGCATACGACCTCACGCACTTCTTATGACTTAATTTTCCCATGTTAGGAATATGATAAAAGTATGAAATTTCCAGAATAGTAACTTATATGGATATTAGTGTAAGATATTTAATTCTAGTAAAGGTTTAAGTGGTTCTTATATAGTGGTAAAATGGTAATTGGATGAAAAATATATTGTATTTAGTTAATCAATTATACTAATTCAATTAAAACCACAAAAGATCATTTAAATGATAATAAATTATTAATTTCTTAAATTCATTTAATGTAGATAGTAAATTTTTTTGGATCTCATATTTGGTATCAAATATATTATATAAAGATACTATACTATCATTTTCAACACATCATGGTTTAAATACATTAGAGATAAAATAATATTGATTGAGGAAAATTTACAAGTTATAAATGTTATTGATGGTTGATATTGTATGGTTAATCAATATATTATTGGATTATATTTCACATAAGATTAGTGTAACACCCCAAGTAAATAAATAGTATGACATTTTCACATTTATACAAATTTGTGAATAAAATATTAATATAACTTTAAAGGGGTCGCTATGCTCGATGGCGTACCCAACATGCAACAACAAGTTCCTTGGGAATCTTATGTTGCACTCTAATAATAAAATAATATTATTTTAAATGGTAGTTAACAAAAAGTTGTCGTATTGGCGGGAATGAATAGAAATAACTAAAATACAATTATAGATGTTTGTTAAATGTTTTTACTTTTATCCAATAAATTTTAGAGGCTTAAAATACAAATGAATCAAATCTTAAGCATTGAATACACTAGTATTTTTAAAAGATTGTTTTACTACCTTTTGATGGAAAAAAATTTTTAAATAAAACTTTTGACAATTTTATAATATCTATTTTTCAAAATAAACATATGATTTATGATTGGGACATTGAAATTTACCTTGGGTTAATTCTTGGTATTTTTCTGACAATGTTCATTTTTCAATGAAAAGTGAAAAATACTGCGTTTTACATCAAAACTGCTTTTTCATATAATTTATTTATATGGTTATATTATCTTATTAATTTTTTTGAAAGTGTAATTAGAAAATATTTTTACCATTTAATACAATTATGGTCATTGGGATTAATTTCACTGTGGAATTGGGCATAAACAGGTGCCAAACTTTTCATGAATATTGTTTCAAAAAAACCCGCTATTTGTTTTGGCAACAGGAATTATTTTTAAATTAATTATTTCAATTTATGTGTTTGGGATTTGGTAAAATGGATTAAATATTTCGAATCAGAAGGTCCAAATTATGTAATTCATAATCTTTTATTTTTTAACATTATGAATAGTAACGACGCTAATTATCATTAATTATCATGATTAATGAGTAATCAGGTAGTTAATGATAATAAAATAACATCCTAATAATAAAAAATGACCACAAAATGTGTCCTAAGGATACTGGTTTTCTAATTTCTGACCAAGGGATGCCTTGTGCCAAACTTGGGGGCCCCATGGAATCACTTTTGTGAGAAAGTGACTTTTTATCTTTTTATTTTTTTAAAGAATGTTATATATAACAAAGAATGTATCACCTGAGTAAAATATTTTTAATTTTGTCTAAATAAATTATCTTTTGGAATATAAATAGTAATTGGAAAGCTCAAAATATTTTCTACATCATAGAATTTCTTTTATAATTTTTAGACATTAAATAAATTAAATTATTTATGACATCATGATGAGGCTGCGATGACCTCATTATTTAACGATTTAAATAAAATGGAAAGATAATGTAAAATATAAGACCTAAACATGTCCAAAACCTATTAGATGGGTAGATTTTGAACCCTTATCACCTTATCCTCTAAAAACATCAATGTGGGACCATTAAAATCCGAAACTCATTCTAATATAAAGTAACATTTCTTTACTTTCCAAGAGTGCCCCTCCTCTCCTCTTATAAAAGGCCCCCACCTCTACCACCTTACCCACACTTCCAAAGCCTTTGGCTCGGCCAACCACTGCCTATTTTGTCTCTCCACATCCCTATATAACTCCTTGAAGCCTCACATTGGGCAGAAGTCTTCTCAAGGAATCCTTTGAGATCAAAACAAAGGGAGTTACCCGATTTTAAGGTAATGTCTTCACTTGTATCCTTTTGTTTTATTTTGCTTCTCCAACCCCCAAAACTCTTTTTATTCATTTCTTTTGTAACAACTCCAGTATCTTAAATATACTAGGATATTGTTATAAGATGTATTAGAGCTACACTTACACACACCTTCGTCTAATGGTTAAAGAACATACTGTTTCTGTGGTTGGTGATTTTTTGCCTCACGAAACGATGATTGTTCAATATTCTTTTAACAACTTTAAAGGTGGCCATTATGATGTCAATGTATTTTATATATGATATATATGTTATTTATGTTTACTATATTCTTATTTTTTTATATTTAAACCATATCTTTATTCTTTTCATGTTGTGTAAATTCGATAATTTCATATGAGGAAGTGTTGACTACCGCCCCCTCAAGTGATGTGACTCGTACATACAATACATGGAACGTATAAAGAATGAAATTAATGAAAATATGGGACCTATATAACATATATATTATACTTTAATTATAATATATATATATATATATCATTTATTTTAAATTCTGTTAATATGACAAAGAAAAAATGAAAGTAGCGGTCATGCGTACGTACGGCCTGCCGTCTCCATGAACACTGCTTTTCGATTTTTAGCTCGAAATGATATGTAATAGTATAAAATGAATATGTACTGGATATATATGATATTTTAATCATTAATAGTATTCTGGAAATTATTTACTTATAACTACATGGACAATAATTTTTCAAACAAGTTCATTTTTGACTCATGTACCAAACATCGGCAAAAACGTCTGATATGAACTAACATTATTAAACAATTATTATAACATTATAATATGTGATATGAACTGAATAATAATCTTTAAAGGAGATCCTTAGGCAATTATAAATTGACCAAGGTTTATTATTCATGAATATATAGAAACGAACAAGACAAGTTGGACTTGAGGTAAGGGATCCGACTCCTCTCTTTCTTTTAAAGTACACTCTTTTATGGCATTCCTGTTAAAGCTCATCTTTATTGTTATTGGGATATTATTTTATATAACTATTACTGTATGTTTTATTTTCATATTATGAGAGACCCTATTCTCTCTCATCAATCCATTTTGGAAGTTCTGAGTGGCGCCGTTAGGCTGCTGAATTTTCGTAAGAGATCCAACCTCTCTCTTTCTTTTTAAGTACTCTCCTTTATGTCACTTCTTTTAAACTCCCCTTTGTTATTTTGGGGGATGTTCTTTTATATTACTCTTTCTGTATACTTTATGTTGATATGATTAGATACCCTATTTCCTCTCATCAATCCATTTTGGATGTTTTAAATGGCACTGTTAGGCTTCTGAGTATTCGTAAGAGATTTTTCATCTCATTTTTATTCCCGGGAGATTTATGCTACATTTACCACAGTTTCCTTTGAGTGGTGTATTTACTGCACATTATTTTACTAATTGTGTAATATAATTTCATTTATGAGTATTTACATCAATTTTTTATTGTCCTTCTTTCATGGGGCATATGTTTCGAAAGATAACCATGTCGGTAAGGGAACCTTTCACCCTTCTCTTTTTAAAAGACTTCTTCTGTTATATCTTTTAATTCACATACTATTATGTTGGTATATGTTCTTCTATATCCTTATTGATTTAAATTTTATGTCGATGTGATGAGATACCCTTTTTATCTCTCATCAACTCATTTTCGGAATTTGGTAGTGATGTCGTTAGGCTGTCAAATTTTTTCAAGGGAACTTCTTAACCCAAATTTGATTCATTGGGATAAACATGTACTCCTCGAATATGTCGTTCTATGAATATGTGTGAATATCCTCAGATTGTTTTACACTTAATATCAACTTATATTTTGTGTATTCGTTTGTCACACATAATTATGTAATTGATTTGTCTTTAAACCAAGGATACCATCTTTGTATGGGACTTCGTCTCAATCTCCTTTCATTGAGGCATATTTTGTTTTATACAAAACATTATTGTATACGGTGTATAAACCCCTTTGAATTTTACGTTTATCCAAAAGGAATATTTGTTATACTAATCATTTTATAAAACAACAAAAGGGAATGTTTTGTCATACGTATGGGGTGACAATGACTTCTCTGCCGCCATGACCATTATTTGAGTTTCGGCTTCCTCTACAAGCCATACATTCTTTTTAAAAGAAAAATAAATAACATGTTTTACTTTTTTTTATTTTGGTATTGAAAATGGTTTTCATGAGGGGTTTTATATCAATATGTTTTATTGATATCATGTGATTGAAATGTGGAAATGTTATGTTTCATTTATGCACGTTTTATGTGATACGATTATGTTATGGTTCTTGGGAATTGTTATAATGATGGGTGGTTCCGCGATAAACTAAGGGCGGGTGAGCCCGATATAGCTCTCCAATGCATTAGGTAACGCGAAGGAGTGAAACGTTAAGGTTTCTCCGAAATGATTGAGGGAATGTACTGTGGTGGGTATTCCAAACGTAACCAAGAGGGTTACTCCCTATGTATGAATTTTATGAATGCCACAAGTTACCTTTTATGTCTTATGATTTCTATGATTTATTCATGATTTGATGAGGTATGTTAAAGTGCCTATGTTTTATGGGTAAATTATGATTTCATTATTATGTATATATGAACTCATGTTTCCTTTCCATATTTTTATAACCATTACTGAGCTTTTTATGCTCATCCCATGTTTTTTTGAAATGATTTTCACAGGTCAAGGGAAAGGTACATGATATGATGATAGTGTCAAGGAAGTGTCAAGAAAGAATCCATTTTTTATTTTAAATATGTTTCCATTGATGGGAAAAAATGAATACTAACTTTTATATAACCACTTTGTTTAAATGTGGAATGTAATGTAAGTTTTATGATCTATTTCTCTAAAACTCTAAACCTGAAAAGATCCTCAATGTGTAATCTTTTAATAACTCAAGATTAAGTAAGGTATAATGTTGGGGCCTTATAATTAGTTTAGGTAATGTTGAATATATTTTTTATTGGTAAAATATATCTTTAGTGAAAACCCTAGGGAGAAGTTTGTGAGATATTCTAATGTAAATAATTGCATCCAAATGTTTTGTCATAGTGGATATTATGTGATTATCCTACCAAATACACCCTTATAAGGACTTTGGAAAGTTTAGGGGGGTATATAATAGACGCTCCTAAAAATAATAAACCTACAAATGATGGAATATTATTAAATTTATCATTAATTGGGTGTAGAATGAGTGGTCCAATGACTACAAACCTAGATAAACATTCCTGGTGTGACCCCCATGATGTCATTGTGATGTTATATTTATATTCTTAATTTTATGGAATTATTTTTATGATACATGGTAGTCTCAGCCGGAAATGTGCAAAAATTTTGGATTTTCAATTTGGCACATGGTTTAGGAACACGAATTAGTGTGAACATTATGTATACCCTTATGTTGAACTAGGAAGAACCTACATGTGGTTTATTTTTACTATACATTTATGGGTTGAAAAATATGAGAATTGAGTATTTCAAACCATTAGAGTCTTAGGATAAACCATGTGTGGAATCTAGGGAGTATTGGTGAGCGAACTTGACTTGGGAATGGTTTGGTAAACCAAGCTTCAAGTGTTCAAACATCCAATGCAACATTACAGTGCTATCTACCATGGTTAGTGCATGTGTTTTGAAAATTTTTGTAGTATCATATAAATAATGTGAGTGATTTTTGACTAGAAAATGGTCGGAAATTTTTAGTACTCGTTTTGGAAAACCATGTTGTCAAAAAATGTTTCTAGAAAAGGATGATTAAAATGTTAGAATTACTAGTTTTTCTTTCCACGTATTAAATCCTATGACATCAATTTTTCCACCCTCTTGATTAAAAAGACCAGGAACATCTAAGAGATATTCATCCATTTCTCCTATTACATTTTGATGGTCACATAATATGTTTCAATTTATTCCATCTACCTTATGTACCATTAAGCCTCATCATCTCATGTACTTCGGTATCCCATAAATTCACTCCATCCATGAACCCTTATAATCATGTGGGCTAATTTTTGGTTGGTATTGACCTAAATCAATATGAATATCTCATGTAGTTGATTAAATGAAACATAATTATATTTGATGATATATTGTTTTTGATAAATTTAATTTCATTAACATCTTTTGTTACACACAACACTGAGTTTTAACTATATGCAATATACTTTTAATATTATTATTTAAACATGACAGTTGTCACCTAGATATTAAATTTAGAGGTATGGATAAGAATAATAACATTATAAAATTTAATTAATAATATTTAGATAAATAAAATAAATTTATAAATAATTAATTGATTTCCATTAATGTTATTATATACTTTGAAAATACATTTCTTCTAAAAACTTATTTCATTAATTTTTCGTACAAAATAATAAAATTATTATTTTTATCAAATTTATAAAATTTATATTAAAAATATAACAACAATCATATAATAAAAATTTAAAAAATTGATTATGGTTATTTTTTTTAATTTTCTAAAATGAATAGTTTTTCATGGAATAATTACAAAAAAATATTTTTACTCAAACCTGAATTTTCATTTAAAAATTTTAAATAGTTAAACAAATAAAATAGTTTTAAAAGTAAAATTATTTCATTTATATTATAATTATTACAATATAGGTCATTTTAATCTATTTTATGTTCAATTTTGATATAAAATATTTTTGAACTTATGGAAACTTGTTTTTTGAAAAACATATTTTCATCACATTAATGTGTTTAATTTTAAATTAAATTATACCACTTATACGAATTGAATTCGGTAAAATAGACTCCATATTTGGAATAAAAAAATGAATATTGTATAAAATGTTCAAATTCATTTTTGGGAAAAGTTAATTTTAGAAAAAATAATTCTTTAAAATATTTATCATTAACACAGGTTTGTCAACGGTTTATAGCAAATGATAAGGGTATGATTGGAAGTAAAACATGTAAAAAGTGAATTTATGGGAATATAACAGCCTTATACAATAAAATACTTCAATATATGGTTAATTTATAATCTTTTTAAAATTAATTTATCATTTTGGATTCATTTGGGAAATTTCCCATAATTTTCCAAGCGGGTTATTTTACCAACATTTAAATGGACATCACAAATCCTCTACCCTCAAAACTCCCAAATCCCTTTGGTATAGAAAATTCCATGCCTAACCTATTTCTTAATTTTATTTCTAATTTAAAATGTCCTTCATATATTATTAAAACATAATAATAAAAATTTAGATATAAACCTAAAGAAGATCTCTAAAGAAGAGTTATATCTCTTGACCATGCATTATACATTTATTTTTTTCTTCCACATTCTTTAATATTAAATAAAATATTATTACATAAAAAATAATTTTCCTCCACATGATATGAATTTATTATGATTTGTCAACATCCTATATCCATATTCACATCTATCAAATTGGAATCGAAGCTATCTAACTTGTGTATGGTGGACTACTGGTTTGAAAAATGATATATTGTGGATAACCACTGACACATCAATATGGGATATGTTTTTCATTTATATTTAGAGGGATCGTAAAAATAATTTCTTTCAGGTATCTATTTTTTATATTTGAATATATATTTTTAGATATGATTACAAAGATTATGTGAGATTCTTAGGCCCAGTGAGCCCAAAAATGATATATTAATAATATTAAATATATATTATTTATCGGATGAATTTGTTTTAAAAGTTACTAGAATAAATCCTCAATGGGGAATCAAATGACAAATATGATATTAACATTGATTCTTGAGTGTAGGTTTAATCCTAGGTTCCACATAACCTTTTTCAGCATCAGGTGTTTGATAAAAAAAATTCATATTAAAAATGTGAAATTAAATAATTTTTTAAATAATTTTTATGCCATCACCTAAACCTATCTATATATATTATTTTATGTATAATACCTAGTGTTTTTTTAAAAAACATTAATATTAGAGATCAAGGGTTTTTTGATGTTGGATCGAGATCGAAGATATCCAATGGAGAAATCGAGGGGAATCGAGAGATCAATGGTAAATGCAGCAAGTTAATTATCTTAAATGCTAGTAAAAGTGTTATTTAACAAAAATAAATCCATCCCAATTTAGGTAATTAATTTGATTTACTTACCGATTTATTATTACATGGTAAACATAAAAAAATCATAAAATAAATTGGATCACTTGTCGATCATGTTACAAGTTTGGGTTTATTTATCCAATATTATGTGGAATTTATATTTATTGATTTTTTTCTATTAATTCATCATTATAATATAAATGAATGGAGGAGAACCGAAAAAAGAATAGTGGATTATTCCTATTTCATATTTCATTTTTTTCATCCTCCTTTCTTCACATCATTCATCACCAATATTTCATTGGTCAATGGTTCGATGAAATACCCAGTAATCGATCATTGTAAAGCTGTTATTTGGAAAAAATGATCGATACAGAGTGTTCAGTTCATGATCAAGGGTGTGATCAAGGTACGATTATGATGGTAAATGTTCAAGGTAAATTTAGATCATAATGGAGTTCTGTGATTTTGATTTGATGTATACTTTTTGATGTGGTGTGACTAGATCAATTTCACGAGAAAATTCAACATCAAGAATCTATCCATTATAGAAGATGAGGCTTAGTCCTCCAATCTGGTCTTTCCAAAGATAATTTCATTGGATTCATTAGTGGTTTTATTTTTTGTGGATGATTCATAAACATTTTAGTTTTTTTGATAAATTTGAAACTACACCCCAAGTAGACCCCGGAGTGTAGTGCAAGGGTTTACAAGTAGATAAAAGCATCACATGCCATTTTCCTTGACTGAGACAACATAAAACCCATAATTATCTAGATCATCATGTATACATTGTACACTCCCATGAATCCAAGTGGCTCTACATATTATGTGTTCCATGTCATATTCCACGTAACCCATAGATAATGGCTTGCATGTATAGGGAGTACATTCCCAGGTGGTTATGTGGCCCCACATGTCTTGTAGATAAGAAAGTACCCACATATGACAAGTGTACTTGGTCACACCCGGAGTAAAAAATGCATTTCCCATGGTACACAGGCCAAAAATGAGGGAACAATGACTTCCAAATGGACATCTACTATAACATTCTAGGTATTTATAGAATAATACTTTTTAATGTATATAAATTTTTATGAATAAGATATTAATTTTATATTAAATATGACACTTTGTCTCATATCATACTAAAAATGCAACAACGGCTTTCCCTAAATCAAAAATTACCCACAACATTGAGTTATATTAATAAATAATATAATAATATCATTATTATTTTAAATGGTAGTTAATACCAAGCCATTGTATTAGAGGGAATTAACATTACTAACTAAAAAATGATTATTAATTTTTGTTAAATGTTTTGACATTTATCAAATAAATTTTGAAGGCATAAAATGAGAACGAATCTAATTTTATGCTTGATATACTATAATATTTTTAAACGACAACAATACGACCTTTTGATGGATAACACTTTTTAAATATTGTTATTTTCACATTTATATGTTTTATTTGACAAAAAAACTTCTTATTTTGATGTAGGACATTGATATTTACTTGTATTTGACTTCTGTTATTTTTCTGACAAAATCCTTGTTTTAATGTACAGTGGAAAATACTGTATTTTAATTCAAAACTACATTTCCTTCTAATATGTATATATTAATATTGTCTTTTTAATTAGTTTTAAAGATTAAATTCATTGATTTTTATTATTTAATATAATGTTGGCAATATTAAGTAATTTCACATTTAAACTGGATATAAACACATGTCAATCTTTTGGTAGTTTTTATTTCTTAAAACCCAACTTTCTAGTTTTGACAATGGGAATTGATTTTAAATTAATTAATAAAATTTCGTTGTTATGAATTTGGAAAAATGGATTCTATATTTTGAATCAGAAGGTCCAATTTTTTTAAATATGTACATTTTATTTTTTGTCAATATGAATTTTAACTTCAGTAATTATTTTTATTTACAATGGTTAAAGGGTAAATCAGGTAATTGAGTGTAAAAAATAATATATACGAATAAAAAACTATAGTAAAACGTTTAATAATCCTATTGGATGATATATTTCCAACCATGATCATTCATAGGACAAAATATAGGCATTTGGAGCCACTTGGGTGTGAAAATAACATTTTATAATTTTTTTAATTTAAAGGTAATTAAAATATAACATTAACACGTATCTTATAATAAAAAAATTTTAACATGGGATTATATAACTACTCATTTTGACTATAAACAGTAATAATATGTCTAAATATAATTCCTACATCATGGTATTTTTTTATTTTTATACTTTAAATAACTAAATGTATTTATGACACTATGATAATATAGTGATTACCTTATTAATGAATGATTAAAATAACCTATATTATATATAATAAAATAAATTTAATTAGACTATTTGGATTCCATCCACCTATTTACTTGAATATACTGAAGTATTATCTCTATATTAATTTCTTTGGTTTGAAGAAATCATGTTGTAACAAATTTAACAAAAATCAATTACTAAATAGTGTAAAAATTGACATGAGTGATTTTTTAAATAATTACTAATTTATTAAAAGGTATAATAGTCCTAAAAATCTATGATTTGGCCAAATTACTAAAATAATGTCAAAAATATCATTAGATACCCTCTTTTGGTTCTCATTGAATATAATAGTAACTATATTTACCTTATAATGTAAAAAACAAGAAGACATGGTAAGAGTTAATTTATTTCACTATGGGATAAAGACAAAAGATAAGGTTAAATTTGTGACCTAAACATTTCTAAAACCTATATATTGAAATTATTTCATTCCATCATCATCTTAACCTTGAACATTATCATTTACGAACTATTAAGGTTAGAAAATAAATTTATAATGAAATAATATTTCAAGACATTCATAAATTTCCCCTCCAACCTCTTATAAAACATCACCACCTCTAACCACTTACACACGGCTCTCAATCCCCTAGTATCACTCAAATTATAATGAAATATTCTCCCAATAGCATATCTTTCCTAATATATGCCTTAACTTGGGAAAAGGCTACTCAAAAAAGCCTTTTGGCTCAATTCAAATGATGTTACCTGATTTAGAAGTAATGTCTTCTTTCAAGTTCATTTCAATAAGATTCATTCACCAATCTGTATGATATTCATATTAATTTATTACAAAACTACACATGTATCTTCAATATAATAGTATTTTTTTGTGATATATTTTCGAACAACACTTAGACACACCTCTGTCTAATTGATTCAATCATACTGTTTTTATGTATGACAAACAAATGAATCCCAAAACAATGATCGTTCAGTTTTCTTCAATGACCTATCATGGAGTAAATTAATATGGAACTATATTTATATATGAAATATATTACATTTATATTATCTCTATGCATATGTAATATTTATTTTCATAATTCCATTATGTTTTCCATTATATGTAAATACAATAATTTCATTTGAGGAAGTGTGGACTACTACCCCTCAATGTGATATGACTTGTTCATGATATACATGGAAACATATAATGGATGGTTTAATTAAACCTCGAATACATTCATGAAATAAATATAATACTTGTATTATAATGTAAATTTATATAATTTTATTATTATTCTTTTAATATGACAATGAAATTATAGTAGTGTTCATGCTTACGTATTGCAAACCATCTCCATGAACAGTGCATTTCATTTCATACGTACAAATAATATGGAAATCCTAAATACATATATAATAGAAATAAATTAAATTTAAATAATGAATAATATTTTGTGGGTGATAGTGCATGACCACATGGACAATTTAAATAAAAATGAGTTCATTTTTGACTCAAGTACCGAATATTGACAAAACGATAGGTATGAATTTAAATTAATATTTAATTGTTTATAACATGAAAATAAGTAATATCAATTGAATAATAATCTCTAAATATGTTCCGATCCTAGTAGATAATAATTTATGTTAATTATTCAGGAATATATAGGATTATCAAGGAATGTCAAAATCAAGATAAGCGACAACGTCTCAATCTCATTTCATTAAGGCATATTTTGATTTTATACACCACATTATTTTATATGGTTTCTAAAAAACCCCGTTGACTTTTAATATAATTCAAATATAGTTTTTTTCAACAAATAATTTATTAAAAAAACAAAGGAATGTTTATAACATATATGCTGATAACAAATTCTATACCACCATAACAATCATTTAATATTTTAATTACTCTCTAAGCCTTACTGATTTTAAAAATAATAGAAATATCATATTTCCTCTTTGGTGTTTTTTGGAATTGAAAATGGTTTTTAAGGTGGATTTACTATTTCAATATATATATATGATCTCTTCTGATTGAAAATGTAATTTTATAACTGAAATGTTGATAATTAAAATCATTTATGGGTTATGATTATATAATAGTACTTGGAAATTTAATGGGTGGTACCATTATAAACCAATGATAGGAGGTAACATGATAAAACAAAGATGGGTGGTACTATGATTAACCATGGATGGGTGGGTACATTATAACCTCCAATGCATTGGGTATGGAAGTCAGCCATATGGCTTTTCTGTTTAGGGATATGTTTGGAATTTGACCAGATAGTTATTTCATTTATGTATGTTTATGTCCTATGTTACAATTAAATCTTATGTGTTTCTTTCTATGGGATATATTGTAATCAATTGGTTACAAAAAGGGTAAGAAATATGCTTATATTTGGTGATGTGTATTTACTAAATTCGAATGGTGAAATTTATTACATTATGAAAAAGTATTCATGGTATTCATGTTTTCCCAAGACTAATAGTATTCATTATTTTTTCTTACTATACTGATCATTTTATTGTAATCCAAATTTTCGAAATGTTTTTCATAGGGTATAAAGGGGAATTGAGTCAAGGATGGGATCACAGAAAATTGGTGTGATTTAAACATGAAACAAACCACATATCTTTTTAAAAAAATATATGTTTTATGAAATAAAACATGACAATGAGTAGAAGATTCTACTTTAATGTTTATATTATTAGGAATGATTTATGACCTAATTCACAAATTTTCTAAACTTAAATTGATTCTTTAAGTGAATTAAATTCAATTGTTGACTTATCTCAATATTAAATAATGTTTGAGGATGGGGCATTATAGTTGGTATTAGAGGTTGGTTTAGATAACATTATGAGTAATAATAGTTTTAATAAAATATCCACAAAATATTTTTATTTTTTTTTAAATTGATGTAGAATTTTAAGACTATGATGTTACATCATCTATGATATGTTTATTCATAATGGTTTTCCGTAGAGGAAATAGGGGAGCTGTGCTGGGAATGAATATCGAAGGAAATAACCATCCAAATCAACATCTAGAGATGTTCAAAATCAGAACTGAATAGTTTGTTTCTATGACGCCTTAGTTGAATCATGTGAAAAATAGTGGTTTTATCCATGCTTTATATAGACCAAAACATACACAAAAGAATATTTTGATAATGGAGAATTTTTTGAGGTAACGTCCCCCATCATTCCAAGGATAATCTAACCCTATGCAAGCTAAAGGATGGACGAAAGAATTGGAAATGTTTTTTGATATAATTGGAAGTTAAAAAAAATTTAATCTTGATATTAATCATTATTAAGGAGAATCAGAATATTGGAGATCAATGAATTAAAATATCAGAGGAAATGAAGACATTGACGCCATAAAAGGGATGAATTTATGAATATATTACATAGGAAATATTTTCCTAATGTTGTCTAACATAGGATGGAAAATAAATTCAAATATTTGAGACAAAATAAAGAAGATTTTATGACTAGAAATGAAGAAAATTTCACCAATTTTTCAAGGTACATTTCATATTTTATCTAGGATATTGATAGTAAGTTAAATTGGTTTTAATAAGGATTAAAGACAAAATATCGAAGGGCATTGGGATCCTGTGAGTTCAAAAGATATAAGAAACTTGTCTACTATTTTGAGAAGGTAGAAATGGAAATCTTTTATGATCATGTGTTCCATGAGATCAAACAAAAGATGTGATCCAATTGGAAGGAAAGGATAATGAATTCAGTAAAGATGTCTGGGGGTAAGAAAAATAAATTTCAACCTTCTAAGAAGTATGGTAACAAGAATTCCCAAGAATGCCTCTCAAAGTCAGGGAAGTGATTCCGATGTGTTAACACTAGATATATTGGTCATAATTTTATTTTATATGATCAGGAATGCAGTGAAAAAATAGTGGTAAGGTTATTAAATGTAATGAGTAGGATATTATGCCAATATGTACCCAATGGTGATTACCTAGGGTAGAAACTTACAAGATCGAAATAAGGTGGACATGAAAAAATCATTTTCTACTACTATGACTTATTTGGGACAATGAAATGAAATGGTGATATGTATGTTATAGATTTTTTTAAAAATATTCCAACAAACTATTTGACTATAGATCATCACATTCCCAAATTTCTGACATATTTGAAAGTAAATTGGATATATAACCTCATGAAATTGATATAGAAATTTTGGTATAAAATTTATGTGTATTAGTTAATGCAAAAATGATTAATAGAACTTTTCCTATAATTATTAGTGGGACGGTATTTCCATAAAATCTTTTCTAACATCCAATACTAGAATATTATACCAATTTGGGAATGGATTAGATTTCAGTTTATCATGTTAAAATAGATTTTATAGCCATGCATGTTTTATTCAATGATTTCCTACCTCTGATAAAATACTATGATATAGATGGATCAATTAAATATGGTAATGAATGTTTCTTAGATAATTTTGTTGAAGGGAACACAACATTTTTGATTAGTGACACTCTAGTAGAGAATAATTACATAGATGTTTTTTTTGAAAAATTTTTTCGTATTGTTCCCAATCGGGTGGTTGAATTTACTATTGATTTATTTCCTGATGCTAAGCCTATTTCTAATCCCCCTTATTGGATGGATCATGTAGAACTGGTGGAATTCAAAAATCTATTCCAAGATTTATTTGACAAATGATTTATTCAACCTTGCACTTCAACATGGTGTGCTCCGGTTTTATTAGTGAAAAAGAAATATGTTTCTATAAGACTATGTATGTATTACAATTCCTTTAATAAAATCACAATTAATAATAGCTATATGTTTCCTCATATAATTGATTTTTTTATCATCTCCAGGGTGATGAGTATTTTTTGATGATTATTTGCATGCCCGTGTACTATTAGGTGAACGTGAAGGAGGATGACATTCTAAGGACATATTTTCGAATGATGTATGGCCATTTTGAGTTTGTTTTTATGCCTTTTGGGTTATATGATGCACCAAATATTTTTAATGATTCTCATGAATGGATTCATTCATTAGTTTTTAATTCAATTTTTTGTTGTGTTTATTGATTATATTTTGGTATATTCCAAAATCTCGGAGGAACAAGATTGTCACATACAGAATGTTCTTCAAACATTTAATGAAAACAAACTATATGTAATGTTTAGTAAGGGTGAATTTTGATTTAAAAAAATTCATTCCTTGGACGTATTGTTTCTAAAGATGGCATAACTATTGACCCTTCTGAAACAAATGTTGTTGAGAAGTTGCCAAGACCTTCAAATATCATAGATATTCATATTTTTATTGTATTAGTCGGTTATTACTGAATGTTTGTTGAAAACTATTTTTATATATCTAGCCCATTATATATGATAACATGTAACATAGTTAATTTCATTTGGAAAAAATATTGTAGTGATTGTTTTCAAGAATTGAACAGATGATTGGTAAATTCTCCAACATTGGTCCTACCTTCCAGGATTGGTGGATTTGTTATCTACATTGATGCATCATTGAAAGTAATTGGTTGTGTCCTAATGAAGAATAATAAGGTAATATCATATGCTTCATGTTAGTTGAAACCTCATGAGATAATTTACCCAACATATGATTTGGAAATAGATACTGTTTTTTGAATTAAATCTTTTGAGGCATCATTTGTATAACACAATATATGAAATATATTCTGATAAAAAATGTTTCAATTATATATTCACACATAATGAATTAAAAAGTAGATATAAATTATGGATGAAATTAATCAATGATTGTGATATCATGATTCATTACTATCCAGGAAAAGAAAATAAAGTGGTTGATGCATAGTTTCGAAAGATTAATGCTAAATTTAATAAGTTATGTTTGGAATGAGATCCTTTGGTTTTAGATTAGATTAATTTTTGATTGGATGTTTTTCGTACATGGAATTCATCATTTTTTTATATGTAATTTAAATCATTTTTATAAGGCAGAATTAAGAAAGCGTAGAAAAAAGATAATTAGTTGCTGAAAAAGCTAGAATTTGATCATAATAGAAATTTACTAGAATTTCAAATTGATAAAGATTGTGCTTTGAGGATTAGAGAGAGAATATGAAGTCCTTGTGATTCACAGTTGAAGAAATAGTTATTATGTGAATCTCAAAGTTCTCCATTTTCAATTCATCCTGGAAGTACTAAGATTTAAAAAGATATTCAGTTGTATTATTAGTGTGATGGAATGAAAAGAGATTTTTATGAATTTATTATGAAATGTTGGACTTATAAATAACTTATTTCCAAACTACAGTTACCAAAAGAGCTGCTTCATTATTTTGAAGTTTTCGGGTGCCGCAGAAGCATGGTTGGGAAAGAACACAAAATTGATTTTTAAAATGATCAATGATTATTATGGGATCAATACGATGATGAACACCAGTCTCCATGGAATATAATCAAATATTTAGATAATGTATAAATATTCATGAATACTTTAGAGAGAACCTTGAATATATTGTTTATAATTAATTAATTAAATAAAATAATACATGGACTTTCAATATTTTCATTGTTGATGATATTGATCATTCGAAATGTCCCTTCCAAATTATCTTTTTTTACTTTCCTGGATTGAAACAAGAATACCTCTAGCAGGGATCCACACATGCCCTAATGGCCTCCGATCGACATTACTCGTTCTCATAGTGCTAGCACGTCGAAGCAAGATTCTTTTGTAAGTCATCCTTGATCTCTCGTTCTTCCAACATGATGATTTTATCTTGTTCTTGAGAGGGGCGAGGTGAGGATTCGAGAGAGAAATTTTTTATCTCAATAATTCCCAATTCACTGGGTGTGCTATTGGATACATGGAACAACAAGAAAATATTTTTATTTATTGACATGGGGCTTCAGTTAAAATATTTAATTAAGTAACAAAAATACAATAAATTTATAACCATAGAGATAAACCATTCTGTTAATAATAATATCATTTCTAAATTTATAGGGCGCCAACATGCACAAATGGTATTATAAATAAAATTCCGTGTCAGAAAATAATCGAAGAGTTATTTTAATTTGTTTGAGATAGTTAAATAATTATTTATCATCTTACAAATAATCATATTACTACCAGACCAGACATTTTCCTCTTGAAATCAGCTTCCATTTATTGAACACTCGAATAAATAAATAAAAAATTTATTCTCTTAAATAAATATTTTATTTACAAACTAGTTAATAAATATTTATTAAATGTACAATAAAATAAATAAATATATTTTACCCATAATTCGGTGAATAAATATTTATTCAATTTATGCTACCATTGTAACATGAATAATGTTAATATATTATCTAGAGAATAATATTTACATCTTAAATTCAAGTATAATTTAGCCGAGACCACCAGAAACACCTTGTGTGGGACCCTCATGGATTCATTATCATTGGCATTATGAAGGCTTTCCTAAAGTCCAGGTGTACAGTCTAAAAATAGGTCAAGGAACCCAAGAGAAAAAACATAATTTCCTAACAATTACATCCACAAATGAACACTCACTTTTTAATATAATCCATTTGTCGCAATATCTCATGAAACGAGTTTCATGATACTATTATCAACTTTTATGCATCATAGCTCATTCCTTGACTAAATAAAATAAACTCATCATTACACCATGGATGTTGAATTTCATGTGATGGTTCAAATTCAATCAAAAGGCCAAGACATCAACTTCCATTAATTGAATGGAGAAATCATTCAATTACTTATACATTAATAACATGCCACTCATGAAGCATACAATGTACCCTACATACCACCAACTGTTTGTGTGACATTTTTCATCAGTAAATCAAAGTGCATGAGTCATGATACATATTAATGACAATCTTAAAGTCTACAAATCATTACACACGCTAGCATATACAAATATCTGATGACACAAAAACTTGTGGAATTCCTATTGGCAGGTCTGTTCTTATAATACCTTGTCTTGGGGATTACCAAGTGCAATCTTTATGAGAGGAAATCTCATATGCTTATGAGTACTCACACTTGACGGTCTTCATTCTATGTGTCCCATTATAGTATTTCACCCAAAAATTGAACAATATTTATGAATATTTTAATTGAATTTTAAGGTTCTAATCATAACGGGTAACTACCATGAACATATCAATACAACGAACACTCAAGGACATTATTACTTAATAGTCTAGTTGAACAATGAAATATATGTAATTATATGTTTAATATTTAAATACATTAAATTTCAATGTAATAAATATTCAACTAGCTGGTTCTAGGACCCCAATTCTTACAAACTTTCCCTTAGACTACAGCCAACTACCTATGACATTTAGTCCGTTTGACCCCACATGGTGATCCAGTTTCTACTGAGTCGAGGATTTAGTCAAGGGGTGCACCCCATTGTCTTCCATGGAAATAATTCTGACTACAACTTAACCTCTCTATGATAAATCCCTCATTATATGATATTTTCAAATTCTGTTGTTCATCTACTGATGTGAAATTTTCTCTTTTGTGAGAGCCACCACTGCAGTATTATCACAGTGAATTGTGATGGGATCTTTACTACTATGTATCTCATCCCACTCCTCTATGATGCTTTACATCCAAACATCTTCTTTGCTTCCATAGAATCTATGATATACTCAGAATCTTCTATATAATCTACAACCACACTCTTCTTTAGGCTTTTAAAACTCACTACACCTCCAATCAAAATGAATATGTATCCTATTTCCCACTACATGTCATATTGATCATTATAGACACTAGTATCTTCATATCCTCTGATGACTAGTTCCACATATCCTCCATAAACCATGAACATAACCTTAGTATACCTCAAATACTTTTGGATAGTCCTGATTGCCATCTAAGGGTGGTCACCTGGGACATCTTGATATATACCTACTGCACTCAATGCATTGGTGACTTCCATGCTAGTACATATCATGTCGTACAAGACTATCCCAATCGCTAATTTGTATGGAGTCATTTTCATTACATTTCCTTCCTCAGGTGTCTAAGGACACCTGTTCTTGGACATATGAATTCCATGTGATTCTTGAAACAATCCCCTCATGGATTGTTCGATAATGAATCTATCCAGTATCTTATCAACGTATGTACTTTGACTTAGCACCAATAATATTTTGGATCTATCATGATGGATCTTGATCCCAAGAATATATCCTACCCCGCCAAAGCCATTCATGGAGAAGCAATGATTCAGCCATCCCTTAAAAAACTGTATGAATGGTATCTCACTCCCAATAATTAATATGTCATCAACATATAATATTAAGAAAATTTTTGCACTCCCACTAAACAGTTTGCAGACATAAGGCTTACATTTGTTTTTAATAAAACCAAATTTTGTTATGGATTCATCAAAATGAATGTTCCATGACAGGGATTCATTCTTTATTCCATAAATGGATTCCCGTAACTTCCATACCATATTGGAAAACTTTAAAGTCCTAAACCCTTCAGGTTTGGTCATGTATAAATTTTCACGACTGTTCACGTTATGAAAGGGTGTTTTGTCATCCATTTTCCTAATCTCATAGTCAAGGTAATACTAAATGGCCATTAGAATCCTGATGTATTTCATCGTTGTAACTGGTGAAATGTTTTCATTATAGTACATTTCTTGACACAATTTGAAGTGTTTTGCAACCAGTCGTACCTTATAGGTGTTGACATGTCCTTCCTTGTCCAGTTTCTTCTTGAATACCCACTTGAAACCAATATGATTTACATAAACATGAAGATATTCCAAAATCTTATCTTGGTTTTGGTACCTGGAATCCATTTCATAATTCAGGGCTTGTTGACACATGGAAGCATCTATTCAACATAATGCTTCTTTATAGGTTACATGATCGTTATTATCAACTAATAAAGAGTCACCATCCTTGGTAACTAGTAAAACATACTGTTTGGTTCTCTAACCTCTCTTATAATCCTACACAACTCTTTTTTATTGATAACTATTCTTTCTTCCATGGGGATTTGTGGAATCTATTCTTGTACCATCTCTTGTGTACCTTGAGCCTCAACTTCATCAAAGTCTACCTTGCTCCCACTATCTCTTTTGGAGAGGTCCTCCCTCTCAAGGAATATGGCATGTCTTACAACTATAACATTTATTTCTTGAGGCTCTGTATATGTAATATCCCCTCGTTTCTCTGGGGTATACTATAACGGTACACATTATGCCTTAGGGTGCACGTTTTTTATTTTCAGAGGCCATAAAAAATGCATCGATTCCCCACACATGTAAATTCGAAAATAAGGTTTTTTTCCAGTACAAAAGTCATATTGAATATCATTTTTCAATTTATACGGTACTTGGTTTACTATTTGTGACGTTGTTTGTAACACATATATCCAAAAAGGATAATCAAATACTCTCATGACTCATACGTGATCTCACCATGTCCAACATGGCGTGTTTCCTCCTTTCGCACACACCATTCCACCGGGGCCTGTATAGAGGAGTGAGTTGGGATAGGATCCAAAAATATTATATATAATCAATGAATTCTTGATTAAGATATTATCCACCAAGGTCAATGCATTGTTTCTTAATCTTCATACCGATATGGTTCTCAAATTCATTATTGTATTCTTTGAACTTATCAAAAGAATCCGACTTATACCTCATTAAGTAGATATTAGCATATATAATAAAATCATCAGAAAAAGTTATTAAGTATGAGTAACCTCTACATTATTCAACAAGAATGGGTCTACAGACATTGGTATGAATCAATTCAAGGAGTTCTTTTCCCCTTTCCCCTTTTCCCTCTAAATGTGGATTTGGTCACTTTTCTCAGTAATCATGAATGCCATACATCATTTGGTTTTAGTTTGAATGAATCTAAATATCCAATTTGATTTAACTTTGTCAAAAATTTATCATTTACATTACCATGTCGGTGATGCCAATGTTGGTTGTCTTATGATTCATGTGAATTATTTTTGTTTATCATTTTCCATTACATGGTTTGTGTTATCCAAAATGTAACAAATGTTGTGTAATTGTGACCTACCAAGACAAATGGTATCATTATAAAAGAAGAAACAATCATTTCAAAACAGGAAATGAAATCCATCTGTATCTAATCTGGATAGAGAAATAATTTTTTTACTAATAGAAGGAACATAATAACAACCCTTTAACTCCAAGATCATCCCATTTGGGAACATAATGTGGTAGTCCCTAACAGCTACAATAGTAAGTCTAGATCTGTTGGGTACTCATAGATCTACCTCTTCTTGGTCAATCCTCCTAAATCTACATGGATCTGGTATTTGGATAAATATGTTAGCACCAAAAGCTATATCTAATACTAAATTTGTAGAAATAGATAGATTTAATTTTATAAAAAACGAACCTGAAGCATCTTCATGCTTCTTAGCCTGTTTGAAGATCTTCTTCCAATGGCCCTTCTTTCCACAAGTGAAAAAAACAACCTCTGGCTTGCTTGTCTACCCCTTGAACATCCCTTTCTTGGATGTTTATGAATAAGCATTGGGCTTAAAGCTCATCTCCTCCCCTTTCCACTTATTCACCATATGGATAGAAGGGTTTTCACACTTTATATCATTTTCCACATGGAAAATGAGGATAAGAATATAAAATAGATACTTTTCAATGTTTTTCATAATGAAATTGAAATCAATGTAATAGAAGCTTTAAGGGAGTGATACGAGAATGTGATTGGTGCACAATTCATTGGAGAATTTAATCCCTAGAAACTCGATGAACTCAATGTCACCAATTAGATTGACTAAATGAGGTAAAATTGGGGAATCTTCTCCTATATTACACTAAATTAGTGAATTAGAGATCTCATGCCTTTCATATCTTGATCTCTCCTAGTAAAGACCCTATAGGCGCTCGGTCACACTATAAGCATCTATTTTTTAATGAAAATTCATGAGCTCAAAAACATTTTATGATTGGATCAAACATTGAATGTTGACCCTGTCATTCAAATGGTTCTCATAGACTAGGAAATACTCAACACTCTCCTCTTGGGAAGGAAGATCTAGTAATGCGGAATCCAGCACATAAAACTATCGTTCATGGTGTCGGATAACCTGAAGGTGTCTAAACCATTCCTGGAAGTATCTACCAATGAGGATGTTGCATTATCCAGAATTGATCTCACAGATAGCCTGGTTGAATAGCTTGTCATTTTTATTCTAAAATTAAAATAAAATATCGTTAGTACATTATTAATTACATTTTATGAGAAATAATTAATTTTAATTAAGTCTCCAACAATTTATCCAAGTCCCAACGACCCTCACCATTGAACTCATAATGTCCAGTTACAATGAAATTCTAGTTGAAAGGATCCGTATTACCCATACCATAACCCCCAAAAAGTGTTGTTCAAGCTATTAGAAGGTATTTAGGTAGGCATGAATTTTCCAACTACGGGCTTGCAGCTCCTTGATCTATTGAGTGGACTCCCCAATTGTAAAATCCTGACTTTGGATTTCCTCAAATATTACCTCCAGTATTGCACTATGTATTGAAAGGGATACTCCTCTTGATGTAATATGGTTAATTCAACTTGAAACCTTTCAAAAGGGATACATTTATAAAATTATGCTACCCAATAAGGGATGTCCAAACACATTGTTTTACTGTGTTTTTCCTTTAATCAATTAATGAAAGTCTTGGACTGACTTAATATTTTAATTGATATATTTTTATCTACTATGCATGAATATATTATTATCATTATCACATGATTTTTAATATTAAGTGGAACTTACTTAAGTGATTAACCATGTGTTGATAGCATATACACTTAAGTCCGGTTTATTTTAGTTCTATATTGCATGCTTGTTTAATTCATAAATTATGTGATCGTGAAACACACCCAAAATGATACACCATGAAACTAACAGAAATCAAATAAAGAAAATTATAATGACCTTTTTAATGGTTAGTCTATCTAGCAGTAGATAAACTAACCCGGACCTAGGGGAGAAAAATCATGAACCTTTTTTGTTCATGATTACATCATTCCACCTTTCCACCTCCGTATCTCCAAGGATTGGTTTTGTCTCAACTCCATCTTGAACTGCCTCTAGTAGATTCGGAGTTCCATCCTTTACATATTCATTTTTTGATTCAGATAGAGATGAGTGGTAAAAGGGGGTTTTACATAATTGAAGCATTGGGCATATAGGCCCTATATATTAAAGACGAGAAGGATCACATGCCAACAAATTTAATTTAAATAAATAAATTAAAATAAACCATCAAAATAAAAAGGTCGTTGTGTAGATCATGATCATCCATACATGGACTGATATTTATGAATAAATAAAACTAGAATTCAATTCATTAATCAATATTGTTTAAGATAAATCCTACTCAAATCAATTAATTATCATATTTAATTAATCAATCCTTTTATCTTAAACCCTTCTCGAACTTCCCTTGTGATTTTCATCGATCATAATTTTAAACAAATAAATTCATTTAAAAGTATCATTGTATGTAAATTTGAACTTGGAGGCATCCTTGTGAATTCCTATCCAAAACAAACCAATGATTAGAAATGAACATTACAAATATGTTAAATTAGACACACATATATATAGCACCAATCAGGTGTTGTGCCTTAGGTTTAGGCTTGAAAGATGGTACACGTCTCATGGGTTTGTATAATTTAATAATAAATTATAATAAATCATTATAATATTGATGAGAATATAAAATGTAGTTCCTACTACATAGTGTGAACTATTTTTCATCATCCATCAAAAGTACATGCCTGAGGAAACAACATGTGAGTGTTCTTCAGAAATCATCGGACTACAAGGCCTATCTAGTAGGCCACACACCGTGTAGTTCCTCATTACATAGTCTCCAACCAGAAAGCTATGTACATGGTAAATGGTCAAACACTAACTCAAAGAAACTACATGTTGTGTCCAGTGGGCTACATGACATGTAATCCATAAACTGCATGAAACAGGTTCCTAGTCAACAGACTGAGTAATTATGAATTAATCAACCTCTAATTATGCGGCTTGGTTTGGCAGACCAAACTCAGTGCATTAATCCATGTTTACATGGCTTGTACTGCGGAATACACACTATGTGTTCTTGGGTTGTATAGTCATGAATCTTTATCTCTTTTAGATGAGATCCTCTATTTTATTTTAATCAAATTTTAGAGAAAATATCATTTTGGTAAGGTGAATGAAAAAAAGGCGGAGGAACAGATCTCAAGATTTATATTTGTAGAACGATTAACCTTAATTGAAGAAACTAAATTATTAAATCCATAAATCATAAAAAAAATATTTATATAATTAAAAATATGATGTAAACCTTTATGATACCACATGTAGTTTTTGTGCACCGCAGAAGCATGGTTGGGACGGAACGCATTTTTGATTTTTACTATGATTAATGATTATTCCGAGATCAATATGATGATCAATACTAGTCACCATGGAATATAAAAAAAATATTCAGATAAAGAATGAAGAGGCCTAAAACCTTAAGATAGGATGTTTGACATCATGTTTATAAATAATATAATTAATTTCATAAAGTAAATAATAATTGGATATTTAGTATTTTCTTCATTGATGATGTTGATTTTACAGAATAACCCTCCCAGATTATCTTGTTCTGGTTGAATGGATCCAAACTAGAGTCCCTCTAACGATTATCCACATGTGCTCTGATGGACTAGTCCGATAGACATCGCTCATTCTCCGAGTTCTACTATGGAGAATTGAGGGTATTGTGTAATCCATTCTTGATCACTTGTTCTATGGCATTGAAAAACGTCTCTCATTCTTGATAGGGGTGTAAAGAGGATTCGAGAGAGAAATTCTTTAGATTAACATTACTCAATTCCTTAGGTCTGCGGTTTGGTACACAACACAATAGATGTATGTGTCCATTTACTGATATGATACTTCAGTTACAATATTTAATTGTGTAACAGAAATTAAATAAAACCTTAGATAAAAACAATGATATTAATAATAATATTGCATAATTATTTATGGTGCACCAATATGTGCAAAAAAAAATTAAAAAAAAATAAGTGTCGTAGAATAATAGTAGCATTATTTTAATTTGTTCAAACTAGTTAAATAGTTATTTATCATATTTCAAATAAATATTTTACTACCGAACCAGCCTAGGTACTTTCAAACTCCACAACTATTTTATTGAACACCAGAATAAATAAATAAATAATTTATTCACTTAAATATATATTGTATTTACAAACTAGTAAATAAATAGTTTTTAAATGTTCAGTAAAATAGATAAATTTATATTTACCCACAATCCCATGAATATATATTTATTTAATTTTTGATATAATTTTAACATGAATAAAATTATTTCATATTCATGAGAATAATATTTAAAAATTTAATTCAAATAGAATTTAACTGAGATCACTGGAAACACTTATTGTATAACCCTCTAGAATTCTTTCTCATTGGCATTAGGCATGCTTTCCTAATGTCCAAGAGTACTGTCTAGAAACTGGTCGAGGAACCCAAGGGAATGAACATGAAGTTGTGATAGTGACATCCACAAACAAATGTTCCCTATGTAATATAATATCTTTGTCCCAATAATTCATCAAGTAGGTTTAATGATATTGTCATCAAATCTTATGCTTGATAAATCATTCTTTGACTACTTAAATAAACTCAATGTTACACAATGGAAATGAAATTTCACGCGATAGTTCTATTTCAATCAAAGGTCATAAATATCAACTTCCATAAATGGAAGGTAAAAATCCTTCTTTAACTTATCCATTAATAACATGCCACTCATTACAAACCCTACAAACCCTACATCCCGCCAACTCTCTGCATGATGCTTTTCATTAGTAAATCAATGTGCGTGAGTTATGACACATATTAATGATAATATTTAAGTCTAAGGATCATTACACATGATCATATATTGAAATATCTGATGACACCAAAACATGTGGAATTCATGCTGGGGGTTCTGTTCACATAATATCTTGTCTTGGAGATTTCCAAATGCGAATGTCATGAGAGGAAGTCTCATCTGCTTATGAGTACTCACACCCGATGGTCTACATGCTATGCTTCCAATTATAGTATGACATCCAAATTTAGAACTATATTTAAGAATATTATTATATAATTTAAAGGTTCTCATCATAGTGGGAATCTTCCATGACCTTATCAATGAAACAAATACTCCAAGACATTTTTTCATCATAGTCATACTGAACAATGACCATTATTTTATAAGATTTATAATATTTAAATACATTTAATTTCCTTGTACTAAACGTAAAACTAGTTTTTTCTTGGACACCAGCTCTTACAAATTTTCAAGTACCAGAGTGGAAATAAGAAAATATATCCATGGATTTTATACTGGAAATACGAACAAATTCTCAATGTAATAATGTTATATGTGTTATAGTTTTCTGATTGACTAAATCTAAAAATTGCCATCCTATTAGAGATACTATTTATCTAGATAATCATTCTCGATTGTATATTAATGAGATATTAAGGTTACATGGATTCCCTATTCTCAATTGTATATAATTGTGATCTCAGGTTCACTTATATATTTTGGAAATGCCATCATATGTCAATGAGACATGAATTAAATTTCCGTACAAATTTTCATCCTCAATTAGATGGGTAGACAGAATGAATAATTCAGACCTTGTACAATATGCTATGCTCTTTTTTGATGGATAACCAGGGAAAATGGGATCAACATTATTCTTTGGTTGAGTTTTCCAATAATAAATGATTTCATTCCTGTATACAGATGGAACCAATTAAAGCATTATATGGAATGTTGTGTTGAACTACAACTTTATTGGAATAAAGTATGTGAAAGGAAGTTTTTGGGACCAGAATCGGTGGAAGATATGGCATGGTAAGTTATTTTGATTCAGAATAACAAAATGATATCTCATAGCATGCAGAAAAGATATACAGATTACTAATGGAAGGATCATTAATTCACGGTAGGTGATCTTATCTTTCTCAAATTGTCACCATGGTAATGTGTGTTTCATTTTATTGAGAAGGGAAAGCTAAGTGCAACATTCATTGGACCCTATGAAATCCTTTATAATATTGGATCAATTTTTACAGGGTGGATTTAACTCCAAGGTTATTAGATGTACCCAATGATTTTCATGTTTCAATTTTAAGGAATTATATACCATATCCATCACATGGTTTGAGTACATTGGTAGTCCAGTTGGAAGAGAATAATTCTTATAAGGAAGAACCAGTACAAATTTATAACCATACATAGAAATTTTCAGAGAATAAGTTTATTAACTTGGTATTGGTTTTGAGGAAAATGATATTGTGGAAGAGGAAATGTGGGAATATAAAAATTCATTGAGGGTGAAATACCCTCACTTAATTAAGTAAATAAAATTATGGGGATGCAATTTTCAAAATGGGGGAGTGATGTAACATCCCAGGTAGATATAGAATAATAATTTTTCATATCTATTAATTTTATTAAAATGATATTAATTTTAAATTAAATAGGACACTTAGTCTGATATCGTACTCAAAATAGGATGATGGGTTTCCATAAAATATAACATTGCACACCACAATTAGATATACTGAAAAAACAAAATAACAGTATAATTATTTTAAATTTTAGTTGACAACTAGTTATTGTATTGGTGTAAATGAATAGAACTAACTACAATATGATTATATATGTGTTTTAAATTTTTTTACATTAATACAAAAATTTTAGAGGCATAAAATGAGAATGAAGCCAATGTTAAGCATTAAATACTCTAATATATTTAAAATGGTGCTTTACCACCTTTTAATGGTGAACCATTTTAAAATATATTTTTGTCACTTTTATATGTTATATTTCACAAAATGAACATTTTATTTAGAAGTGGGAAATAAAAATTTTCTTGGATTTATATTTTGGTATTTTTTTATAAAAGCCATATTTTTATGTATAAAAAATTTAATGTATTTTAAATCAAAACATCCTTTTTTTCTAATTTATATTATTGTTATATTTTCCTTTTAATGTGTTTTATAATATAATTGTGTTATATTTTTGTCATTTTGGTCAATTTTTATCATTGGATGTAATTTCACATTTAAACTAGATATAAACACATGTCATTCTTTTGATTGTTTTTACTTCTTAAAAAACTACATCCTAGTTATGATAATAGATAATAATTTTAAATTAATTACTACAATTTTGTTTTTTAATTTGAAAATATGAATTCCATAATTGGAATCATATGGTCAAAGTTGTGTAAATAGGTACCTTTTATTTTTGGACATTATGAATAGTACCTTTAGTAAATTGTATTATTAACCATGGATAAATGGTATATCAATTAAATAAAGGTAAAATATAATATTATAATAATAAGAAAGTACCCTAAATAATTTCATAATAATATTGGATGAGATTTTTTACCATGCATGTCCATAGTTCTAATTTTGGGCATTTGCGAGCCACATGGGTGCGAAAATGACAATTTATATTTTTTTAAATTTATGAAAATGGAATTCTAAAAGAAACATGTATCATTAAAAAAATTAATATTGGGTTACATATCTGATATCATAGAGTAAAAATAACTTTATCAATTTAGAAATATTTAAAAAATCATGTTATTTTATTTAGAAATTTTAGACATTGAATAACTAAATTTTTTTATGACACAATGATGAAGCAATGATTACTTTATTAATGAAAGATTCAAATAAATATATTATAAATGTTTAAATAAATTTAATTTAAAAATTTTTATGCCATAAAAAATTTCATTGAATATATTGATATAGAATATGGGAGTTAATGTGTTCTGTTCTATGTAATGGAATTGTTATGACATTTATAAAACTCAATTACTAAATAGTGTAAAAATTTACGTAAATGAGTTTTTAAAACAAATACTATTTTATTAAATGATATAAAAGTCATAAAAATCTATGATTTATCCAAATGATATATATAATGTTAAAATTTTCATTTATTATCCATTTTAAATTATATTTTCAATTAATATTTACTATATTAACCATAAAAAGAAAAAATACAAGAAGACACTGTAACGGTTTATTTATTTATCTAAGGGTTAAAGCCAAAAGATATGGATAATTTTTTCAGCTAAACTTGTATAAGACCTATTGGTTGGGAACATGTCGCACCATCCTCATATTTTACTATAAATTTATCACATTGGAACTATTATTATTCTAAAATAAATTTATAATAAAATAATATTTCATGAAATTTATGAAGTGACCCTCCTCCATCTTATAAAAGGCCACAACCTCTACCCACTTTCACAACCCTCTAAAGCCCCATGTATCTCCAACATATGATCCCATAACCTCCGAAAACCCCTCCATTCCTCCTAGAATCCTTTCAATGGGTAGAATGCATTTCACGAATTCCTTTTTGGCTCAAATCAAAATAAGTGACCTGATTTAGAGGTAACAACTTCTCTAATGTTACTCTCCATTATATTCCTTCTCAACACCCTA
This sequence comes from Viscum album, assembly GCA_963277665.1. NCBI lineage: Eukaryota > Viridiplantae > Streptophyta > Magnoliopsida > Santalales > Viscaceae > Viscum > Viscum album. Next base: position 2,093,687,352 of record OY728126.1, on the reverse strand, counting down.
TGGTCGTCTTATTATTTTATTAGATAAAGTCACCAGTATAAAAAATATACTAGGTTTTTATTATGATATGAATTCAAATGAATGATATAAACACCTCCATCTACTATATACGAACAAATTGTTGCTATGTACAGCGAACTACTGCCTCACAAATCGTTGATTGTTCAATTTTCACTTACCACCACTCTTGGAGTCCATTATGATGGAACTGTATTTATATATGATATATATTATATTTATATTGTCTCTATTATTTTTTTATTTTTATTTACAACATACATTTATGCTTTCCATGATATCTAAATACTATAATTTTATTTGAGGAAGTACGGACTACACCCCCCAAGTGATATGACTCGTTCATGCTATACATGGAAACACATAAATGATGGTTTCCTTGAACCTATGGGAAATAAAATGAAATAAATATAAAAATGGTTCTATAATTTGAATTTATATCATTTTATTATTATTATATTAAAATGACAATGAAATGAATGTAGCGTTCATGCATACGTAGAACCTTCCATCTCCATGAAATGTTCATTATATTTCTTATTTCCAAATATTATGGAACTTATAAATACATATATAATGTATATATTTGATATTTAAATCATTAATAATATTATAAAGATGGCGGACTCTACCCACATAGACAATTTACATCAATACAAGTTCATTTTCAACTCAAGAACTGAATATCAACATAATGACCGGTGTGAACTTAAATAATTATGTAATTTTTTTATAAAATGATAATAATTATTATAAAATGAGTAATAAACTTGAAAAATGTTCCGATGTAAGTAGAAACTAACCTACGATTATTATTTAAGAATATAAAAATGAATGAGACAATTAAGACTCAAGGTAATGGACTTTGTCTCAATCTCCTTTCATTGAGGAATATTTTGAGGTTATACACCACCTTCTATTATACGGTGTATAATAAATACATTTGAACATTAATTTCATTCAAATGGAATAATTTTACTATGAATAATTTACTAAATGACAAAAAGGAATGTTTTTAACTTATACGACGACATCGAATTCTCTGCCACTACAATCATTATTTGATATTTCAATTCCTCTATACGGCTTAATGATTTTAAAAGGAAAAGAAATTCCTGATTATGTTTCTGGGTGTTTTGGTATTGAAATTTTTTTAAGTGTATTTACAATTTCAATATCTTGAAATGATCTATTGTGATTGAAAATGTTATTTTATGAGTGTAATGTATATAATTGCAATCATATATCTTTTATTATTATATTTTGGTTTTGGGACATTTAATGAGTGGTTATGGGATAAGAAAATGATGTTTGGTTATGTGATAAACCAACGATGGATGGTTCAATGATAAACCATGGGTTGGTGGTTACATCATAACCTCCCATTCATTTGTTATGGATGTTATTCGTAAGCCTATTCCATTTAGTGATATGTGTGGAAATCGACTATATGGTTATTCCAATTATGTATTCTTTTGTCGCAAGTTACCATTATATATTATATGTTGCATTCCATGGGAATTATAGTAATATTTTTGTTAAAAAAAATAAAAATCAATATTCCTATATTTGGTGATGTATATTTACTACTTTCTAAATGTGAAATGTATTAAATTATGATAATGTATTCATGGTTTTCTTGTTTTCCTAAGAATAACAATTTTACTTCATTTCATATCCCTTACAGATATTTTTATGTTCATAACATGTGTTTAATATTTTTTGCAGGACTTTAATAGGAATAGACTCAAGACTGAGGTCAAGGAAAATTCATGAAGTTTAATCGTGAAATGAACCATGTATTGTTTGAAAACGTTTTTTTTATGAAAAATGGATAGTGAGTAGAAGATTATACATTAAATACTTTTGCAATTATGTACGAGTTATAAACTAAATTTCTAATGATGTAAACCTGAAAAGATCATCAAAGTGAATTAAATTCAAATAGTGACTATCTCAAGATTCAGTAGTGTTTATGGATATGTACTTATATCTACACACTATATACCTCTACAAAACATGTCACATATTAATGACATATGTATTACATGTGAGTAAATGTCATGTGATGTTCCATTTTTAGTGGGAAATGATGAATACCCCAATGGGAAATGTCGTGTACTACTTTAAGGTAATGTTTGAGCCCTTTTTCTTCTCAATTCTTCTATGTTATGAGATTGGGAGATTCCCCTTGGACTATTTCTATATAGACTATAATCGGTTGAGTCAGTACCCTTGGTCTATCCTCATGAGTGTATAATTTGGAATTATGTCCATAAATTTAGATTGTGATATTTTATGTGGTATGTATATCAAATAGATTCCACGGTGTCCTCTAGTGGTCTTTAGTGTGATACACTATCATTCATTCATCCACCATGTGAAGGGTTTATGGTTTCAATGTTACCACCATGTGTTGGCTGATGATACCAGATCTTAATGACTAATCCTATAGGGTTTGGGATTTCTTCATACATACAGTCCCCAACGTAATGAATTTTTATATCAGGGTTTTTGTTGTAACCTAATGGTTTGAGGTGTGATCCCATGTTTGAGTTTTGATACCTTCAACGTCCTACCATGTATCTCATATTGAAATACCTAATTAGAATTAACTATTTGGTGAGTATCATAAGTGACCACATAGCTCGTGGAGTGAGATCTTTTGGATGAGTGTTTCCATGAAACCACAAGTATAATTGTGTGGATAAAAATAATGTTGATACTTCTTTGAGTCACAGATTCTGTTATGAGTATTTCTAGGTTAACTATTTAAACGTATCATATCCTTATTGACATTTCCACTGATGATCTGTCTACTCTCATGATGTTTTATGTTTGGATATTTCACGCATTCTTACTAGGTATTGATATACTCCCCCATTCATGGGATCTACCCACACATGTCATGTCTTATGCCGATGATAGGAAACATTATTGAGTTATTTTGGGGTTTGGGATAATGTGGAGCTTCGTATTGGAATAGACAAGAAAAGGTTCTCACTGGTATTATATTTGATATTTTCCCTTCCTTCTATATTGGTTTACCTTATTTTTTTGGTGGGCTTATACATAACCCTTTATCACTTTCATTTATTTGATCATACTTTGTTTGTGGGTTTATGATGTTTTCAGGTACTTTTATCATTATTGTTATTTTACACTTCAACATTGTATGAGCATGGAGATGTGTGTGTGTGTATATGTAATTTATTCTAATGGATCCCATGTTTAGGATATCCTTACCTAAAATTGTTCTCCTTCCCATATCCTATTAGATGAGGGGCTGAGGTTTCACAATCGGATTATTTCTATCAAGGATTTCCCCAGTTGATTATTCCATGAAAAACTGGTAACAACTGAGTTCATCATTGGACTGGTGTTTGGAGACTGACTACTTGTGAGTTTGGTTTGGGTTTTATAGAAACATTGTTAAAGTGTTTCATTTTCAGATTATAAGAAAGGGACTCTGGTTTTGGTGTGGAGTTCAATATATCCATTCTCTGAGACTCTGTTATAATTCTTGTTTACTCCATTAATTACAGAAAAATGGTTATAGGGAACAAATTTTACATGAATCGTATAATAGGGGTTTGTGATTCTATCTCCTACACGGGTCATCTCCGCAGATGTTTTCAATTATCATGGTACTTCCTGTCTTATTTCAGAATATTTCCACATCAATTTTAAACTAGGATTCCATATCAATTTCAATTGCATGATCTGATTGGTGATAAGGAATCAATGTGGGTGATAGATCACGAGGCAGTTTTTTTTGGTGTGGAAGGAAAGTGGAAATTCCACCCATTGATCAATACATAGACCCACCTCTCTCTGTTTAGGTGGATGAATCACATAATAACAAGCCATAGGTGTCTCTATTTGTGTTGAATGATGACATGTAAGGATTAAATGTTTTTTCTATGCTTTAGGGTAAGTGATTACTTGGGATCTTACGATAGAAGGACCAATTGATAGTACGTTCATCATGCTAGTCACTCAAAAGATGTATTGTCATTCATGTGTACCCTGAGGAAAACATGGTTTTCTGAGCTAAGGGCATTTTTATAAATGTTATGGACATAGAAATATAACATGATATTTTTCTATCCATCAGGATATGGATAGAGAGGAAGTTGATAGACCACCCTAGAAGAGTTGGTTGTTTGAATTGGGATGTCTTAAGTGTAGTGGGTATAGAAGAGGATCAATGGGAGCTGTAAGAGATACCTATAATGTTGATGTGATGTCACAACCATAGGTTCTAGTGTCTTTTGACCCCGATTCTTTGGGAGTGATTCAAGTTAGGGTCTATGTATTTTATAACCAAGCTACTGTTTTTATAGACATCTATATGAGAAACACTTTTATAACTATTCCCCTAGTTTGAGATATAGAGATTAAGGTTGAGACCTTGGCTCAACCATTGTATTTTGAGACATGGACAGAAACGTTATTTGATCACAAACTTATTGGATATGCAGAATAACTCTGGGAGAGAGTAAGAGAGATATATTAGCAGATAGTCTCACTGGGAATCATTCTATAGAGGACGTGGTACTATATGATGTTTTCTCTATGATGGACTAATTTTTTACCATCCAAGATTAGTTCTCTATTACCAGTGTGAATTGGATTTAATCCATGTTTTGGGATTGATTTTTTTCCTTTGTTAAGGATTAATCTCATCTAGAGTAAGATTAATTCATGAATGGAAGGATACAACATATTTCTTATTTGAAGGGCTGGTATAAGCCATGGAGCAAATGATTTTAGGATCATTTAATTTCCTTTTGTGTTGGAGTATTACATGTATGTTTTCCCTAAGGATGTTCTATACTTACCGCTCCATTTGTATTTTTTTCTATGTACACTTTCACTATGTATGGACTAATATTTCATATATGATGACCCAAAATAGCTATAATAGATAAAGGTGTGGTGGAAAATCAATAGTGTGGCGGTTTTTTAGACATAGAATTTCCACTTGGGAAGCCATGTGTTGATCCCCTATGTGGCATACTGGAACATGTGGTTATGTGTGAACAGAAATCACATGGATCAAGTGATAGTCATGGGGGAGTATCCACACTAAGAATTGATGAATTCTCTATATTTTGGTTAAGGGTGAAGGGGTTTTCACAGTTTTACTTCTAGGATAGTTATCACCAGGTCATGGTTCAAGTATATGGTTTACCGTCTATGGATTCATAAAGCCACAAGTATTAATTGACTTCATCTTGATACCCATCATCATTTTCAATGCCCTAGTGGTGGTTGTGAGACTTGTGAACCAGATACTTATTCATAGAACTATTCTTAGTATCCCTCCTATTTAACATCCATATATTATTATTGTTAGTGGTAGATAATTCATGTCACTTGAGGAGAGTTCTTATCATTCATTGAGAGTACCATCTCCTGAAGAATATCTCAAAGTTTCAATTCTAGATTTAGGTATTCTATTTCTTGTAATATGTGTTATGAGACATGGGAGTAATAGTGGACCCAGTAGAGGTAGATACAATGGCATCTAAGAATCCAACCAAGAGCATGTATATAATAGTAGATGATCAAATTGAGGTTGTCAATCTATTGTAGTTCGAAAAATGTAGTGAAGTAGTTAACATCATTAACATTAACCCTTGAGGACGATGATGGTTATGTGTATCACTGTTTGAATCTTGTTTCCCCTATAATTCTTTAATTAGTTAAGGAGAAACACCTTGGAGATATCGATTATGAGATCTTGCATGAACTGATTTCAACATTACATTCCCTTGCAAGATTTATTTATGAAGGGGTATTTGATTCCAATATGGATAGACAATGACACCAGTCGCACTATAAGAGGGGGTACAAAGTACTCCCCCCCCCCCCTACGCAATATATCTAGTAGTTATGAGGATTTAATAATATCATTTTTGACCAATTTTACATGAAAAGGATCATCTAACTTTTTTTAATTTATCTATAGATGTCACACCTATCATTAAGTGAAGATTCATTTTCTATACGAGAAGATGAATTAGGATTATGTCTTTTTGGTTTTAATTTTAGATCTTCCACGATCAGTGAGAGATGTTGACATTTTTAGAGTGATCACTAACACACAGACACCATGTTGGTCCACATCATAACCATTCGAGTATAGGGTTTAATGGAATGTTTTGGAATCATATTCATGAAAGTGGCATTATGAATTCAATGAAATCCTAATATGATAATTTAAGACAATGATACCCACGTCACTTCATGAATATATAATAGAAGCAAGAGGCTTTAGTACTCAGTTGGGGCTGATCATTGATTTTTTCCATAGATAGTTGGCTTGTTAAAACATACCATTTAGGTTCTGGAGAACATGAATTGGGATTAATGTTAGAATTGGAATATATTTTGAAGGATCATCTACCATCTGTGTAGTTTTAATATCATAACATCTATCACTCAACCATCAATGTATAAAAACTTAAGACAATATATGAGAGGCCTTTCCTTTCTCTATTTCAATGGTAGGATCCAAGATGAGACAACACTTTTGGGCCAAGAGTTGGTTCTAGAAATGGCTCTAAAGGGGTCCAGTTTATGCATTGGTGGATGGAAACTTCCCATTAATGTAAGGGTTTTCCTGTGGAATGACAACAATGACCTTTAAGTTCAATGATAAAATCATTTTCTGAATGAGATCTTCCACCAACTTGGGTTATAGAGTTTTATATGGGATGATAGGATATCCTTGGGGTTTATTATAACCTTTTTCTAATTACTGCATTGGGGTAGAGTGGTGGAATACTACTAGACACTATTCCCATAGTTAGACTGGGTGCTTGATGTTTTTAATGTGTTGGAGAAAATGATACATGTTCATTAATTATTACATGATGTTGACCATGTTGAGTTGGACATTGAGGGTGGAGTTACCTTTTAATGGAGTTCTTGGTACATATAAGTTTTAAAATACAGACAATAGAAGACCCTTCATGGGATTTTCATTCCATTAGTTGTGTTATATATGACAACATATATATCAACATGGGGGCATGTGGGATTGTGAATGGAATTGGGAGCTCGGTATCGTCACTTCTTTGTATGTTTTTTGTTTTCTGAATGAAAATACATAAGGTGTGGAGATTTTATCTTCAATCCATCTCCCTTGTAGGATGTTATAATGTTTGGGGAAATATTTGAGATTCAGTCACTAAAATGGCACGAGATTTAGTGACCTGGTTAGCCCAGAAATGATGTAATAAAAATACTAAATATATTTATACCACATGAATATATTTTTCTTGAAATAGTGTAATAAATCTCATATAAAAAAGCATATGATAAATCTAAGACAATCATTGAGATTATAATATTTTTTTTACCCTTTGAATGATATTACCTTTGTCGATGTCAGCAGTTTGGTTAAAAAGTAGTCATGTGAAAAATGGTAAATTATTAAATTATTTATTAAAAATATTTTTTCCATGACCTAAAACCCTATAAAAATATGTATTAATGGAAAATAAATTTCTTTATCTACTTAAAAAATAGAAATTATATAGGAGGGGAGGTTTTATGTTGTTGGATCATGATCTAGGATCTACGGTAAATGAATCAAGGTGTATAGACAGATGGATGGTGAACGCAGTGGGATCTTCATCATTTTGACTAGCATATGTGTTCTTCCCAAAAACTTAATCCAACCTGATATAGGGAATTTTTATGATTTATTTCCCCATTATTTATCACATAATTTATTCATAACAACAAACCAATAGATTGAGTCATGGGTAAATCATGTTGCAAGAGCAGGTTTATTTACCTAGGATTTTGTGGACTTATTAGTTTATCATTTAATAATAATCATTCATTATTTTAGTAGAAACGTATCAAATTCGATATGAAAAATTTTCAAGGTTCATTCAACTTTGGTTTTTTATGTTTTTCTTCCAATGTTCATCAAATGATTCATCATCAATAATTCCATAGACTCTGATTCAATAAAATACACGGTATTAGATCATCCAACAATTCTTACTCAATGAAATAGATTGATAATATACGTGAATTACCTGATTGAAGCAGTAATTAAGGTGTGATGCTGATAATGGAAAATAAAAGGTGGATCAGTATCAGATTAGAGTTCCCTATTTGGGGTTTTTTGTTTGTTGTATGATGTAGTGCGACGAGAACTATTTCCCCAGAAATTCGAATTATTGGAACCTATACATTAATGATAATATGCCTGATAAATGAGATTTTGGATTTTTTGAGGGTATTGCAAAGGATATATCTATGGGGGTGTTGTTAATTGAAGACATATGAATTTTCTAGAATTAATATGAAATTATGAACTGCACGTCGTGTAGGCCTCAAAGATACAAGCTATGTAGTCCCCTCTATCCCATCCATGTTATTCCATGTAGATAATTTTATCACATGTTCTTTGAATCATGTCACAGATCATTTGACAAGGGATATACAATGCATTTTTCTTATCTATCATTCTTGCCATGATCACGAAGTACATGTATAATAGTACATGTTGGTCAACCCCTTGTGTGTACTGACTCACACATCATGTAACCCTTGGTTGATGGCTATGCATGTACATGGAGTACACACCTAGAAGACCAAGTATCCCCATAGGAAATATAGGGAGTGGAACACATAGTTTTGTTCAAAAAACTACATATAAAAATTCAATGTACACAATAACTCCAAATGTACACAAACACTATTTATGGTACAATGGAAAAACTGGATGCCAGACTTAGTTCTAAACAAAAACCGATATACTACATAACCCTATAGAACCCAATATTTATTTTATATATTTTCATATCTTGTGACAAAGAGACATGGTAAATTATATATCTGTAGAGATATGATGTGAACCCCTATGGGATGTCCCATTCACTCTTTTAAGTGAATGTTTGATCCCTTGTTCATATCTATTCCTCTTTGGTATAAGCCTGTGTAATTCCCCTAGGTTTAATTTGGGGTAGAATATTATCAGAATAGTGAGTTCCCTTATTTTATCCCAATTATGGTATAGATAATTATTAAATCATTTTATTGATATTTTGATACCATATATGAGATGAGTCTTAGACATTGTTTTCAGTTCCCTCCACTGGTCCTTGGTGTGATGCAATTTCATTCATTAATTCACCCTATGTAGGTTTCCTGTAATCAAAATGGTCATTATGAATAATAAATAATTCCCCTTTATAGTGGGATAATCCACTAGGATTCATGGTATCATTATACATATGATTCCCTATATAAGGGTTTATTCATGTATGGTTTCTAGTGTCCCACATTGATATTGGTTGTGATCCCTTATATGGGTTTCTATAACTTTAGAGTCCAAGTGTGTTTCTTATATTAAAATGATCGATGAGTTGGCCTACTTGGGTGAGAGCCATCAGTGAAATCATAGCCTACATAGTGCAGTTTTATAAATAATCATTAACTTGATCCTTTAGTTGAATCATGTGGATGAATGTATAATTGAGACCGCTTAGAGACTTGGAAGTTGTTATGTTTATATCTTGGTAAACTAATTTTATGTTTAATTCCATGATTGAAATACCACGTGATGACCTAAATACTATCTTGGTGTTTCATTTTTTTATTTATAGGTCTCATATTGGATATTACTATACTCTCCCCTTCATGGGATCTACGCGCAAATTTCATGTCTTATACCGAAAATAGGACACCTAACGAAGTACTCGGTGGACCAGTAGTATGACAATAAAGTGTTGGTCTAGAAAGACCAATGTTCACCCCAGTTTTACATTTAATTTTTTTTCCTATCCTTATAATTAGGAATGAATTATATATAACTTTTCTAGTCTTGTATTTTTCCATTTATCACTTTAAGTACATTGGTTGTACTCTGATGGTGAGTATTAGACATATGCATACATTAGTATAAGTTGTGTTATTTCACATTCCAGCATCATATGGGATTGGATAATTGTTCATGGGTAAAGGTAATTTTATCTAATTTCTCCCATGTTTTGGATATTTCCACTCAATGTTGGTTTTTATCCCCTAGACTATTGTAGACAACCATGGGGTGTCAGACTCAACACATTTATGGCTAGGCGGGTCCCAGTTGAATGGGACATTAAATGTGTGTTAATAATGGAATATCAGAGTAATGTATATGATATATATGATATAAAATGGATTTTATAATTTTAAATCAAGAATTATAAGTATTTCATTCCATCCATCATGAATTTGTAAACCACATTCATACAAACATTCGTCCTATCGTTTCCATGAACAATTTAACTCATTTTACTATATCTAAATTCGATTGATCAATCTATACATGTAAATAATGAGTATAAATATAATTATTAAAATTTTTAAGATGATGGAACCATAATCAAAGTAAGAGGATCAAAACTACTAAACCAATACAAAAAATGTCAAACGAATTAGTGACCACCCAAAAAACGATAATAATAATGATTTTTTAATAAATGGGTGGTAAAAGGTTATAGAAAAGAATATATGGTATGATATATATATGATTATAGTTTTATTATATATCTATAATGAAACTCTATTTATTATAAAATTGGATAAAAAAATATTATGAATATCAATACTTGTGGTATGGAATTTCATTTCACTTTTATATTTATGAGATACAATGAATATTCAAAACTTATTTATTTTTTGGGGTGTGTATACCCCCCATGAATATATTTTATTATTATGATGAAATATTTGTCTACATACATACCCATATATTTTTCTTTATTTCAGGGGGCTTAGAATTCCAAATTTACCAAATTATTAATATTTTTATATTGAAATGTCTTTGTTTATCGAGATTGATTAGGATTAAGATTATAATCATTAAATAATAAGATATATCTCTCAAAAACCTTTTTAATTTTATTATACTATATTTTAATTTTAAAATAAAATTGTTTCCTTTAACATTACTCTCTTTATTCACTCAAGACCCAAAAATAATTATTTTGGGAAAATTGAATTTATTTCTCTCTAGGGTCAAAAATTCATTTTTATTCTATATCGATGTTACATAAAAATATTGTAATGATATTATTAAAAATATAATATGCTTTTTTTAAATTCATTTTTACCCAGTTTTTTATTGTTTTTAAAAAATAAATTTAATTCTTTTTTCATTTTCAGAAAAATGATGTTTTGAATTTTTACCAAAAATGTTAAGGGATTATTTATTTTATAGTACACAACATGAATCAAATTTCCCACCAATATGATAACACATGTATTTTAAGATTCCTTTACATGTATCTGTGGTTATTTTCCAAAAAACATTTAATTATATATTTGGTAAATTTTCATATTTTTATTATATGATTTAAAATTGTAATGGATTTTTCACAAAGAATGTTAATATGATATTTTTATAGAATATATATTCATCAAAAATAACAACCATTTGTGTTTATTATGTTTTAAAAAAATATTATCGCATCTTACCATACTTATTATTTCGCAAGTTATTTTTTGAATATTATGAGAGTATGATTATGAAACCCATTCCACATTTCTGTGTTATTCTAGGAAGAAATGATGAAATGATTATCAAACTTGTTTCTTTTCCCTAGGTTACGATATAATGGGATGTTTTTGAAATATATTTCATTTCATGGGTTCATATATAAGGAATATTTCATGATAATTTGAAACGTAAATGTATTATTTTAAACAGGTGATAGGTGGTTCCAGTATAATCCATAGATTGTGGTTACATTATGATTATGGTTGGATGTTATGTTATATCCAAAGACATAAGATATGTTATAACCAAAGATAGTGGTTATGTTATAATAAATGATAGTTAGTTACATTATGAAACAATATCGGTGGGAATTGTATATGAAACCAATGAATTTGTTAATAAACAATATCCCATGAGATAACATGTCTAGAATGGGGATGAACCTAGTTCAATGATGAACATTGTTTGCTAAGATAGAATTTGGAGTGAAACATCACTACTACTATGGTTTGGGCAGTGAACCCAACCCAATATGATAGTCTTGGGTTGAACTATGACTATGTTGATGGGTTTTAGAGTCATAATAGTACACTCTGATTTTCTGGGTAGTGATTCATAACTAATAATTAAATTATTTTCAATTATTATGTGTTTTTAACAAAACTCAAGTGCATTTAATATAATATGTTTTCATGGATTATGTTCATTCACTCATTTATGATTCATGCATTATAAACTACTTAGATTTATGTCATGAACAAATATTATGACTAAATATATGAATGGTGTTATTTTTAAATTCTATTTTCATACCCTTATTCTCTTGTTATATTGATACCCCCATTGTTTAGCCTTATTAATTTTTAGAGATCATCCTTAAATTTGTTTCCATTCCCCATGTTTTGAATAACGATATATAAGGGTTATATTTTATGAATAATAACGTATTAGATGATGTAGTTTTTTTATAAATGAAGTTTTTATGTGTCCATGATTCCAAATATAATAGATGTATAAGATTATGTTGTTGATCATTATTCTATATGGTAAATTTTGATGAAATAAGATGTAATATCTATGTATAAGATGTTTGGTTATCTATATTTGGTATCATATAACGCTTTAGTTATTTTTTGTAAACTATTATGAAAAAAATAACATTATAGAACTACGAGATAAGTCAAAGTATAGGAAAATGTTAGGGAGTTTTAGTGAAACATAATGCAAGTTGTTTCAAAGAAATTGCATCCATATCTAGATAATACAAGTGGATGTCACTCTAGAACATTTTTTCCATCAGATAATAACTTTAAAATGGGTTCATTTTTATTTGACATGATCATCACCCTATAAAAAATAGGCCTTAATTTCCAACTGGTGTGACCCACATAAGGGATTGGCTTTTTTAATTCACAAACACTTTATGAAATATGATGAATGATTTTAAAAGATTATTTACATGAATGGATTGTGTTATACCTAAGGATATGAAAATTAAAAATAATATTTCTTTATTTAGACATTCAATAATGTATTTTTCACGATTATGTGGTTTCCCACCATGATTAGTGTTTCTCACACTATGCGTTTTGATTTTGATGATGGATTGAACCCAAAAAAATCATGTGATAAATTAATGTGATGGATAATGAAATGACCACCATCAAGAGATACCAAATTTATTAGAATCTAGAAAGTAATATTTTTGGACTATTCCCAATCACATATATCAAAAAAAAAAGTTTCAACATGGGTCGTGTTGACCTTTCCAATTTATCTAGGAGGGATAATTAGGTCATTAGGTATTTTTTGTGAAAATTTACACCATACATATACGGGAATAATGATCATTTGGTTTATAAGTAATGAATCAATTTGATAGACTAGTTATTTTTCATTATCTAGTTTGTAGATCCTGAAATATTCATTTTGGTAATCTATCATTTGGATGGCGAAGCATGTCAATGTTGGAATATTATCAATAATAGGCGGAGAAACGATGAAATATAATTTATAGAGTGGTTTGATTTTAGGATATTATTTACCCATAATTTCTATCCTTATACTCTTCATAAAAAATAGTGAATAAATTCTTTATGCTAAAGTAGAAGGTTGATGAATCCATTGGTACCGTTGAGGTAAATATTACAAGAGTTTTACACTATTATTTTGGTATAATCATCCTAACTCAATGTAAGGTTGATAGATTCTTAATTTTCGTATATCCTAGTCCTTAAAGGCCATAATTCATAATGTAAATAAGTATGTAAGAAAAATAATAATTTTATGTTATTTAAATGTAGATTTTGAGGTTTGATTTCCCCATCAATCTCTTGATTTTTTAGGAATATAATGATGGGATTCGAAGGAAACACTAAAAACCATGGAGAGAAGTATATGATCTCTCTTTTGTGCTTTAATTTTGGAAGGAAGAATTCTAAAAATTTTCATAATCGGACTATTAAATGTTTTATGTGTGTTAAAAAGTTCAACATGCAATTTAATTCCAATGTAATAGGAAAAATTGGTTATTGATGTGAATAGAGATAAAGTCATGAAAAATACAACACTGACACTCTATTGTTTAAAATGATGGGATTATGGTAATTATGCTAACCAATACCCAAATCCAAACATTAATGGTCATGATCGATGTTAGAAGCCTCTTAATCCAACTGAAAATGGATAAATATCATGTGATATCTATTTATGATGAGGGGTATGATAATGATGTGGTGAATGGTATACATACCATCCTCTCTAGAACTACTAATGTATTATTTGATACGGGATATACACAAATGTTTATTTCTAATCAATGTTCTATTGGTATAATAGTACCACCTCAATGATTAGATATTAAATTATAAGTGAAATACCCTAGTGGATTGATAAAATCATCTCATATCAATTATTCTTCTCCAATTGATGTGCGTGGTAATGTGCTTCCTAAAAAATTTATTATTCACATTGTAGATGAGTGTTATGTTTCCCTAGTAATGGATTGGATTGATTTATATAATGTACAAATAAATTTTTGAGGATTTAAATTCATGTTTCATATTAGGAAAAAATGTACGATTATATAACATAGAGACTATAAATATTAACTTCTTATTCAAATTGAATGCAATATATTCGTCTGCAATCCTATTGAAAAGTGTTTTTCTGTCTTATATGGGTGGGGAAGAACTCAAAATAGATGAAAAACCTATTTTCAAGGAATTTTTTGATGTCATTGATGATGTGTTTCCAAGTCATCTTCTGAATTGGGAAGTCATGTAATCAATGGAACTCATACATAGTGCTACACCTATTTTTAAGACTCTGCATTGAATGGTCCCTATTTATTTTCAAGAATGGAATAAAAAATTATAGGAAAATATTATAATGGGATTTATTCATCCAAGTGTATGACCATGGGGCACACCTGTTATTTTGATTGAGAAGATATATTGATTAATGTGACTCTATATAGATTATCAGAAACTAAATAAGATAATAATCAATAAAAAGTATCTTATACAACATATTGATGACTAATTTGATCAACTACATAGACATCGGTAATCTTCAAAGATTGACCTTCATTTTCATTTATTTAGTTGAGGTTAAAGAAGGGGGATATAGCTAAGATAATATTTTGTACAAGGAATGGACACTATCAATATATATTAATTCCATTTGGTTTTAAAAAATTTCCTAACATCACAATGGATATAAAGAATATTGTCCTTAGAGATTACCACGATCGGTTTTTGGTCGACTTAAGAGAATAAAATTTTATATATTCCATGATTATAAAAGAATAAGAATATCAGTTTAGATTATTAATAAAGATAACGAGGATGGAGAAAATGTATGAAAAATTACAATCTGTGAATTTTTCTACAAATGGTTTCATTTGTTGGTTATATGATCACAAGAGAGGGAATATCAGTGGATCCAACAAAGACCTGTGTTATGGAATATTGGCCCATAACAACCATTCTGACTATGATTCATAGTTATCTTGGTTTAGATTAATATTATCGACACTTTGTAGAAAATTTATTAGGATACTCTAATCCACTCTACATGTTAACTCGGAAGGGACCCTTGTAATTTTGGACATATTAATATGAGGAAATTTTTAAAGAACAAAATAGAATATTAGTTAATGGACCTGTAAATAAAAATTACCTATTGTGGAGAATTATTTTTTATCTCTATTGATGCATTTATAATGGTATTTGGTTTCATTCTTTGGAAGAATGAAATGGTAACAACTTATGACTCATGAAAATTGAATGTTCCCAACGAACATTACACAACTCCTGAATCCGATAAAGTTGTCGTAATTTTATCATTAAATATATGGAAGAATTATCTATATAGATAAATTTTTCATTTGTATAATTTTGATATATATAATGCTAAAAAAATTCAAGTATATTTTGCAAAGTAGGATTTTAATTTTCTCTAGAGAATATTGTTGGATATGATTATATATTGTGACAGCTCAATACCATACCATCATGGGAAATAGAATGTGGTGGATGATGATTTGAGTCAAATTTATCAAGCTACATCATATATGATGGGGATCATAAAAGAATATATATTTATTAATTTTCAAAGGATGTATATATAAATGATAATGAATGTGGAGAAATTTTTTCTTTCACAAATGAGTGTTCTAGAATCAATCAAAATAATGATAAAATGGGTTTAGAAGGAAGTTGTACAACTATAGAAGAATGTGAGAAATGTTCTTGTGTTTATCCTTGATTTTTATGGAATTAAATGTTTTAGGAACCCTGTATATGTTCCCTCCCTACCACATTTGAAAAAGGATGTGTTTGAGGAAGCCCATATTTCATCATTATATATTCATCCTAGAAGTACAAATTTGAATAAATATTATAAGGATTATAGAGTTTGTATCACTGTTCATGATATTCTAGAAATATTATTATAAGAGAAAAAATATTAAGGGGATAAAATAACTGTTACCCATATTATAATTTTAATGGGAAAACATCACTATAGATTTTTTCAATAGAGTTCCCCAAACATCTAAACAAAAAAAATGAAATATTGGTTATAGTTGATTACATTTAGAAGTTAGTAAAAAAATTTCTCAAATAGGTAGTATATTTAGGTCATATTTCAAGGATAAAAATTAATATAGTTGTAAGGATTCATATATTAACACATTATATTATATTTATTAGAATACATTGTAACCAAAAAGAATTTATGTAGTCTTTAGAAGGATTTGGATATTGAATAAATTTTTGGCATAGAATATCATCCTAAAATATATTTAAAATATTTGATAAAAATTATAACCATATAGGAAATTCTATTATTATTTTCTATGGATTTAAAATGTTCTTTAGATCAACACATTTCTGTATCTATGTTTCCATAAAACAATATCTTTCACTCAAGCATTATGATGTCTCCTTATGATGACCTCATTGAAAAAAAATGTAAAAATAAAATGTAAAGGGATCATGATTATGAAAGTTGATCGGACCTAATCTAGGTAAATAAATTGCATAAATGGTCATATACATTAAATATCATGTCATGGTATCTTAGAGTTCACATAAAATTTATTATTAAAACTATTGATGTGATCTAGAATTTGATGTCTGGGAAATGTACTTTATATGAATTTTCCCATTCAAGATGTTTGTGAGATTATAATTGAATGTAAATCTAACAGCAAGGTATAATGGGCCTTTATATTTTCTTACTTGATTTTGGATGACTTCTTATCACTTATAACTTCCACTGAACCTCTTTCATGTCCACAATATGTTTCATATATCGCATTTATGGAAGAAAATACATGTTCATTCAAATGTATTTAACTCTAATGTAAACTACTAGATCATGATATTTGTGTATCAGAATGGCTATGATGAAGAAACAAGATGGGGGTTAATTGTCTCATTTTAAAAATCTTGACAATTCAAGCATTTCACATCAATAGTAGATAGAGCTAGCGACATTGTTTTATGAGAGTATATGTAGTGAAAAAATATAAAACAAAGCACAATAATTTATACTGGTCCAGCGAACAAATATCCCTCACTCTAATCCACTAATATTCTTCTCTATGGGCTTGGGTAATATCACAATTTATGTCATCTTCTCATATGAAAAATCAACAATTGAATGCATGGAGTTATCGCCCTTATAAACAATGCTAAAGGAAGACCCTTATGTTTCTTTAAATTGAGAAAATAAATATCCACAACTTAACATTAGAAGATAATACTCCACTATGACTGAAACCAAAATGCTGATACTCACAAGAATCAATAGAGATTGATTTGAAAAAACTCTTTAAGCTTCACAGTTTCTACAGTACAGAACTGATAAAAGATGGATCTCCATCATCAGAAGAATAAGAATCTTTGAAATATGTCGGAATAGATCTGGTTTCACAAGATATATTCAATTGTATGAACATCAAAAAAATATAGAGTATTGCACAACCTATGATTGTACATGTATATCTCTAAAATGTAGTCCTTGATTCTAAGATATCGATCATTATAGCATTGTAAATAAAATTTCACAAGAAAACTCAAAGAATAAAGACTATCAAAAAAGCCATGTGATCTCCTAAAAATATCTGACACAGAAATATATATATATATATTGAGATTTCTTGTAGCAATATTACATATTTACAAAAGTTGCGTGATAAATTAAATGATTTCAAATTAAAAAGAAACA
Organism: Viscum album; assembly: GCA_963277665.1. Lineage (NCBI taxonomy): Eukaryota > Viridiplantae > Streptophyta > Magnoliopsida > Santalales > Viscaceae > Viscum > Viscum album. The sequence continues at coordinate 2,093,669,081 of OY728126.1, read as the reverse complement.
GATTTGAATAATAAAAGATTCCAATAGGAACAAGAATCACTATATTAAATTTATCATTAAAAGAATTATGCTGAACCATTAATCAATAGAAATATAGCCTTACAATTCCCTGATATTTCACAAATACTGTTAGGTAACACTTTGAAAATGTCCTAAATTCAAATATCCCATTTTGAAAATTCAAATGTATGATTCCTTCACAAGACTAAAAAACAAAAAATAGAGGATTCAACTACGTATCATTCATTCATAGAACATAAGGTTGAAAATTTGCAGTTTATCACAAAATTAATGTTGATGATCCATATGTTTTCTTCACAAATGCAGGGTTCCATACATACGTACGGTTCTTTAACCATACATTTTCCCTTTGAAAATGTATGGATTCATTCAAACAGAATTTTTATTAATCATATAATTCTTGTAATGTGTGGTTGATAAACCATCTTTTTTTATCATTAATCATAATCTTCAATACAAATTTGTGGTATAATCCTTACATTTTGTTCTTTAGAGTAGAGAATGAATAGTGATTCTAAAAAACAACATGATGTGAACAGTGTTTCTAAAATATGCTTATGAGGATTCAAAAAACATTAAGGAATATTTATCATGAATAAATACTTGAATATAATTCCAAAATAAAAATTATAATGAATATAAACTTCAAAAAAAACATAAAATAAGATCATTAGAAAAACAATGAAGGTTCTTTGTGATCATCCAAATAAATAATATTTATAGTTTATTATTGAGAAAATATATTCCAAAAAATATCCCCATTTTTGATGATCAAAAAATTCATAAATTAATACTATTAATGAATTAACTTAATTTAGAATTTTCCAGGATAGAGTAAAATAAATTTTATTTGACAGAATTATTTCGGTAAATAGAAATGATTCTGTTTATCAAAATTTCTACCAATCTAGTGTGATTGAATTGATAGTAAATAAATTGATTAGAAAGAATATTTAATGTTGGATAGATTACAATTTGAATTGTAGTATTAATTGATAAAAATAATGTAAACTAGATGTCTGGGAGATGGAAAAAATAAAAATGAATAAAAAAATGTATAGAAAAAGAAATAAAGACAATTTCATTATTTAAAAAATTTATAGAAACCACAACGATGCGACTTAGAAATAGAATAAGAATTATCAGAAAGGGGATAAAAGTATGGTTTGGGTACAAAATAATTAGGTAGTAGTCAGCTTGGTTAAGGTTCTAGGTAATTTGAGTAGCTCTAAACAAGTCCTTCAATTCAACAATCTACAACAACAATTTCATCATCAAACTATCCCAAAAATAAATTATCCAAACTCTGGAATCATGATTAACATGAAGATCCTCCACAATATTGACTTTTAAAACGTCATGTAAGCTCTACTTTTGCTTCATGAATTGTTTATATTTTTCTATAAATGGATTTAGTAGAAGTATGATACTAGGTTCATTCTCAGTCAACTTATCAACACGAATGTTTTGATTGTTCCAAAAAAAGGAGTGTTGTTGCATTGAAGTTCCTGAATATTAGAATTCATGTATGCCATAATAGATGTATTTGCCTGAAATATTCTATTCAAATCTAGTTTGGTTCTAGTGGTAGAAGTGAATGTACTAGATTGATTCCCTGAACTTTTCACTAATTCAAACTGACTTCCCAAATACTACTTCAAATATTCAAAAACTATCTTCGAAACATATTTATATTTGATCCTCCAAATCTAAATTGACATATCTCTCTTGAAGGGTTAAAAATAAATTATAGAAACATTAGTCTCATTATGTTCTTGGATCTTTATCTTGGTAATTTCATGCTCCTATCGCAGAGTGACATTATGTTCTTAAAACTTGTAAATTTGATTACAGTTTCTTCAACATGATGAGATAATGAATCAGATATACCTTCATCTGAAATCATTTTTTGAAAATCAACATTAGTAAATGAATTTCCCACTGATCTCTCTGCATATTTTTCAGTTGAAAATGAATTATTCTCAATTACTTTTGTCTAATCTCCCAAAACATGACCTGATTGTTCAATATTTAGATTCACAAACAGATATGAAACTTTAGTTACTAATATCTGTAAAAAAAATTCTTCTTTAGAAGCTTCATTTTAAATGGTTTCTTCTTAAATATTCACTTGTACTTGATTACTGATATGAGGTACAGTAGGAATCCCTATAGGTTTACTATCAACTTGTATATCTTCATCATGAATCAGTTCATATAAATTAACAGGGTAGGTTTCTTCCACATATACCAATACATTCTATTTAACATGGAGAAACACATTGTTTCAATGTTTCACAACAAGTCCCTCTTGACATTGTCCATCCTAAACATCTACTAATTATGTATTAAACCTAAGACACCTCGTAGATGGTTGAGAAACAACATTAGTTCAAGATTCTATAACAACATCCATTAAAACAACTCCTCTCTCCCCCTAAGAAAAAGCTCATGAGATCTGTTCTTCTTCAGCACCAACTAGTAAAATATTCCCTTTCAGTGAACTCCCGAAAAAAACATATTTTCATAGAGTTCTATCATTTAAAAATTTATACGATGACACTTTATCCCTAAATCTACTAACCTAACTGTATCCTTTTTAAATAAAACTATAGAGATTATTAGTCGATATTGATATAAATTCATCCCTACATCCAGTTGAAACCAATAATGAAAATATAAAGACATATATCACTGAAAATTAAGCATAACGTCACATAGAAATAAAAATATGATATGCCTATCAGGGTACAAAATTTCCTCCATCTCTGTCATCCTTCACACAATACTAGTCTGAATGAACATAACTAAGATCTTATGATCTTCCATGAGATCCTTAACAAAAAAATTCTAAATTGTGTTGAGTTAAACAAAAATGAAGTAATGTATTTTTAATAATAATTCTTTTCTACTATCAATCAATGATCTAATTGAATAAAATATTTATTGGGGTAGCCTAGAAATTGAGAAAATTTTGTTGTAAAAATCCCCAAAAAATAATCTTCAATACTTTCATTATTAATATCCTCAGAATCACCAAAAATGAACAATACAATTTTATAAAAATAGTTTAGTTTGAACTCAAAAAGAAATTTGGAATTGATTTCATTGAGAGCATTCCACATCCCTTGAAATACCAATACTGGTTTTTAGAAAATATTCATCCAATATAACCCATCAAAATCAACCACTTTTCCTTAAAGTATTTTTCTCCATGTAACACGATGTCAATTCATATCACTATTCTCAACCTTATTAGAATCTATAGGCTTTTTTCATTTAAATAATCTAATTTTATAAGGTTTTCTACTTCTAGAGATTGGAAGGAAAAATGATGGTTTTAGATTAGATGAAAAATATTTTGGTAAATAAAGCATTTGGATGACAAACTGTTTCAGAGAGGTGATGCATATCTTCGTATCCCAAGTCATAGAGAAATTATAACAAAACAATTAATGACTATGTGGTGTAAAAAAATTCAATATTAAATAAATTAACTAAAATATAGTAAGATTAAAATACCAAAAATAAAACATATTTATAGTAATAAACATAAGAAAAAATAGAATAAAATAAAATAAACTGAACTAAAATAATATATTTAAAAATTAAATATACCTAGATCCCCTTTATAAAATCTAAACATGCAGTGGGAAGTTGTTTAGTGAAAATATCAGTTAACTGATAGTTAGTGTTAGGTAAATATAAATATATATCTTTTTAAGAACTTGATCTCTTAGAAAATGATGTCTGATATCAATATTTTTAGATCTTGAATGAATTATTAGATTTTTCAAAATATATATAGCAATTATATTATCACATAAGATATGTTTACTATTAAAATTATGTCTAAAGTCCATTTGTGTGTTTTTATCCATAACACTTAAGCACAACAACTGCTTGCAAACACATATTCTACTTCAACTGTTGATTAGAAAATTGGTTGTTTCTTCTAACATGACCATGAATGTAACAATTTTCAAAAGATGTTATAGGTTCTGGAGGTTCTTTTTCTATCTAATCTACAACCTCCATAATATGTATATGAATATGATAATAAATTAAAATCATAAGTTTTTTGATAAATAAGATATTGGGAAACCGTTATTTTAAAATATCTAAAAATTCTTTTGACAGTAATAAGATGTGATTCTTTAGGATTTGTTTGATATCTTTCACCTAAGCATGCACAATATATAATATCAGGACTGATAGCAGTAATATATAATACACGACCAATTTTACTTCTATAAAACTTGTTTTCAACAATTTTTCTATCTTCATAAAAATCATGTTTAATACTACTACACATAGGATTTTAATATGACTTGATATTCTCAATACCAAAATTTACCAATATATCAGTAATTTATTTTCTTTTTATAATACATTTCCATAATCATTTTGATACATTTGATGTCCTAAAAATAAATTTAATTCTTCCATCATACTCAACTCAATTTCTTTTTTCATGAGTTCTAAAAAATCATTAAAATATATTTTTGTTTTTTGATCCAATAATAACATCATTAACATTGAGTTTAACAAATAATAAATTAGAAAACATTGTTTCTTAAAAAGGGTTGGATCTTCCAAACGAACATTAAAACCATTTTTGAAAATAATAGAACTTAATCATTCATACCAACCTCTAGGTGCTTTCTTAAGGCCATAAATATATTTATTATGTTTAGAAAAAATATTTAGTATTTGGGAATTTTCAAAACGAGGAGGTTTCCCAACATAAACTTCCTCCATTAAATTACCAATTAAAAAAAGGTTGATTTAACATCCATCTAATATAATTTAAAATTCATATTAGATGCATAATCTAAGAGGACATTAATAGCTTCTATAATAGATACTAGGGAAATTGTTTCATCATAATATATACCTTCTATCAAATTATATACTTTAGCAACAAATCTATCTTTATTTCTAGTTATAGTCCCTTGATCGTCTAGTTTACTTCTAAAGATCCATTTTGTTCCTATAACTTGATAAAAATATGGTCATTCAACTAATTTTCAACTGTTATGTTTTTTTAACTGGTTCAATTCTTCTTGCATTGCTAACATCCAACATTCATCTTCTAAGGCTTCTTCAAAAGATTTAGGATCAAGTTGTGATAGAAAGGAATATAATTCAACTATGTTTATTATATTTATTCTAGTCCATTTTCTTGTGTCTATGAATCATATTAATGTTTTTAAAGAATGATTCTTTAGGGTTCTATACTATCTAGAAATAAAAAATTTAGGTTTATTAGTATCATGGTCTTCTGAATTGGATATAATTTTGTTGTCAAAATAAATTTTCAGGTTTTCATGTCTCATGTTGTCAGAAGTGTCAGAAGATTCATTCATTCTATCTTTCATTTTATTAATAGGGTCAGTTTTATCAAACTTCAAATGAACTGATTCTTTAATAATTCTGTTCATTTTATGAAATACAGTTTTTTCTTTAGAAGTTCCAGAATATTTTTAAATATACCTTCATAAGCTTTTGGATCGAACTTCCCAATATTATCCTTTTTGTTCTGGATATAGCTCATGCATCCAAAAACATTAAAGTAATTTATTAGGTATTATATTATTCAAAAGTACATAAGGTGTCTTTTTTAAAATTGGTCGAATTAAAACTCTATATATTATATAGCAAGATGTTCATACAACTTATTCCCATAAATAGGTATGAATAATGAATTCATTTAGCATGGTCTAAGACATTTCATGAATAGTTCTATTTAATTTATAAAAAAATCAATTATTTTAATCAGTTCTTGGTGCAGAGAAGGTGTGTTTAAAACCTTTTTATGAGCAAGAGTAGTTTAATTCTTCATTCTCAAAATTTCCACAATGATCAATTCTTATTGAAATTATTTTAAAACCTTTTTCATTTTGAACACTTTTGTGATAAGTTTCAAAAATTGTAAAAGATCCATTTTTATGTTTTAGAAACTAAACCCCAGTGAATCTAGAATATCCATAAACTAAAACATATACATATAATTTTATAAACAAAAAATCTACTCTAGATGATCCAAACACATCCAGGTGGATATGTTCATTGGGAGTTAATATATCAATGTTGTAAACATATTTGAATGATGCTTTGGGTTTCTTTCAAATATGGCATGCATCACAGAATCTATCACTGTCAAACATGACACTAGGTAGATCCAAAACTTATTTTTTATTAGATAATTTATATAAAGCATTAATATTATAATGACATTGTCTTCTGTTCTAAATCCAAGATTAATTTATATCTTCTGTTAAACAACTAACATTATGTTTACACAATGAATATATGTCCAAGGTGTAGAGATATCTGTTCTGGGTGATCAATATTTAAGAAAATGATCTTCAAATACATAACATGAATTGTTTGAAAAATAAACACATTATCCATCATCACATTGTTGAGAGATAATTATCAGGTTATGCGTCAATCCTTGTACATATAGTAGTTTATTTATTGAGACAGACTTTAGATCTCTAACTATTCCAATTCCAATTATCTTTCCTTTGGCATTGTCACCAATAGTTACTAGACCTCCGTCATTTAGGTCAATGTATTGAAGAATTATGGATTTCCATACATGATTCTAGAGTATCCACTATCGATAGACCTTATATGTTTTCCATTTATGTGAACAGTTACCAAAAAAGTCAATGTAAACCAAAATTAGTTTTGCTACCCATATCGTATTGGGTATATCAGTGTTTTCTTACAATGATTTAGGAATCCAAATATGCTTTATTTTTATCATGATTAATGTAATTTAATTTGGGTAAATCTTATTAAATAAAAGCACTTTAATCCCATATATTGGAGGATTTCTCAAATTATAGTTTTTAATATATCTTTTTATTCCACTAAAATGAAAAATTGCATATTTTATATTGGGAAAAAAATTGTTCATATATTGTTTGGATTTTTCACCCTTACTACCTACACCAAATTTTTAAATTTTAATTACATTCTTAAAAAAATATATTTCTCTATATTTTATCATTTTTTAAATATAAGAGTAGAACTTTTATAGGTTTCTACTTCATTATGTAGTATTTGAATCTTTGGATAGTATAAATTTTTGTAGATGAGGTAAATTTCTCAACTATCTCATGATGTTATTTAAGGTATGTGTACCTTTCTCCTAAAATAGTATTATTAATATTAATTAATGATTTGTGTTTCTTTAATAGAGAGTCACATCTTTCTTCTAGAATAGTACAGTAGGCCAACATTTTATCATTTAAGTAACTAGAATGAGAATCAGATGAATTGTAGGCTTTTACTTTATATTCTATAGAAATAAAGAACATATTACCTTTCAGATTTGATTATACCTACTCTAAATAAGATATTGATGAGCTACTAGAGTCTTCAAGAACACTCCAAGTAGCCTTTAGAGTTCTTTTTCCTTTGTTTTCATAGTCATAATTTTTATAAAACTACTTTTATGTCTTTTTCATTTCTCATTTTAATTGAGGATAGTCAAGTCTTATCTAACCATCCATTTTTCATTCATTGTATCCAACTTCTCTTGACTCTTTGTCATCGTTTTTGAAGGTTTTTTCGAATCCTCTCTTCTTCTTATAAAACGTGCTAAACTTTCTAGGTAAGTGAGGTAGATCAATTTTAAAACCAGATGAGTATGAATTTATTTCTTCTCTGACTTATTATTTCATTTTTCTATTCTGATTTTTAGATCTAGATTTAAAGAAGAGTTATCCTTTTTCACTAAGACATTTTATTCTCCAACATAATCTTGAATTTCAGCTTGATACATCATTTCAGTTCTAATCAATTATTTCATTTTCTGATTCCCGATAGGTACTGATTGGCGGATTGTATCTAAAATCCAATTCCACTCATTAGACAGTTTTCTCTGTACTTTCAATACTTCATCAACTTGTTTGATAGGTTCACCAGAGGCTATAATGTTTTTTATAATTTTGGTAAGCCTTACCTTCATTTGAGTGATTCTTTCTCTAAAAACGACTCTGAATGTGTCGAATTTCAACAGTGTTGTTTCATACCTCATTTATCTTACATTGTTCATATGATTATAAGTGACTGCAACTTTATGAGATATTTTATAAGTTTTAGGGAATTTTGAGACATGGTTGAATTCATATGGTCAAAGACCCCATATGATGGCATTCATATATTTAGAATTCATGTCCTAATCATCCTCTATAGAAGTAGTCTAGGATTCATGTGTTTTAGGAATTTCGTAAGGAGTAACGATCTTTGTGTATTCATCAAATCAAAGAGTATTCAAATAGATTATCATACGTTATTTCCATCATCCATAGTTATCACAATTTAAATATGGGTCATGAAACAATGACATTCCTTCTTTTAGATTCTCTATTTATCTTCATCTAAATCATAAATTCTAGTTTTTTATAACAAAAAATCTTTAGATCCCACCCTTCAATACTAAATTTTTGGTACTAATGTCTAAAATGAAGACATAAGAGGGGGGTGAATTGTTTCCTTTTAAAAATTTCCACAATTCTATCATTTCAGATCAATTGTAGATAGAGTTGGAGACATTTATGTATAAGAGTATGTGCTTCATAAAAATAGAAAATAGATCAGAACAATTTATAGTGGTTCGGGTAATGAAGATCTTCAAGTCCACTCCACTAATCACCCACTCTACTGGCATGGTGAATTTCACTAGTCAGGTCCTCTTCTCATAAGACAGATTCATTACTAAATGAAAAAAGTGTTCACCCTTACAAACAACGGTAAAAATAAATCCTTCTACATTTTTAAACAGCAAACTTAAATATCCACATCATAGAATGATAGGATAATACTCCACTATGATTAAAACCAAGCACTCAATTCTCACAATAATCAATAGAGATTGATTTGATAAGATAGTTTAAACATCATAGTTGCAGCATCACCATACTGAAGGAACATGGATCATCATCTTCAGAAGAATAATAATTTTTGAAATCTGTTTGAATAGAACCAATTGCATAAGATATCATTGATTTTATGAACCACAACAAAAAACAGTGCATCGTGCTTCCAGGATTTAACATGAATATCTCCAAAATGTAGTCTTTGATTATAAGATGCTCTATCATTGTATCACTATATGTTAATTTGATGAAAGAACATAAAAAATAAAAACTATCATCACATCTAAGAGATATATAAAGAAAATCAGACATAGAAAGACATATCTAATGATATATAATACACCAATATTCCAGATCCACAAAAGACTCTGGATAAATCCAGATAATTTAAATTCCAAAAAATTCAATCCAGAATAGTCAAAACGTCCCTTATGAATAGTAACCTACACTGTAAATGGCTATTTAAATTCATTGTTGAAGAGCTTTGAATTATTCCAAAATTATCTTTAAAATTCCATTATATTCCACAATGACTATTACAGAAAACATAGATAAAGTCATTAATTCAAATCACCCATGTTGAAAACTCAAACGTAAGGTTCCTTCACAAAACAAAACAAAAAGCTAACCTAGGGTTCAACTAAATAGTGTTCATTCATCAAATGAAATGTGGAAAATATAAGTTGATCATAAAAAGTATGGTTGATGATCTATATGTTTTATTCTCAAATGTAGGGTTCCACACTTACGTAGGGTTCTTTAACTGTACTTTTTCTCCTTGAAAAATGTAAGGTTTCATTCAAACGTATGTTTTTTTGCAATAAGTTTATTCCAATGTAATTTTAAAAATCCATAAATGTTGATCCTTTATATTAATCATTAATACAAATGTAGAGTATGACCCTTAGATTAGGTTCTTCAGCATAGGGAATGAACATGGATTCCAGAAAATGACAACCCATGAACAGTGATTCCATAGTACGCTTAAGAGTGCTCTGAGTACTTTAATGAATATTTATAGCCAATAAATATATGATTATTATTCCAAAATAAGAGTTATAAAGAATATAAACTTTCTGAAATACATTAAAATTATGATCATTAGTAAAACAAACAAGGGTATTTGTGAGCATTAGAATCAATAATATTTATAGAATGTAATTGATACCATTAATACCCAACATATATTTCCTATGAAGAACAACCAATAGAGAATATGGATTGTTGAGTTAATTTTTAACCAAACAACACCACTATCCTTCCTAATATTTTTAGAGAAACCAACTTAAATAAGATACATGGGATCCTAAGGATATGATATAGTAGAAGTATCTTCGGTTTTTTGTATCATAGTAAAAAATGTGGATGAATTTAATTTTATGGGGTTTATAATTAACACCAATATATTTTATGAAATAAAATTTAAATAAAAATTTATTTTCATCGATTTCTATTATTACATGCAACACAGATTTATAATTTACCAAAATATAATATTAATTTTATTATTTAATCTTTATCGCTATAACACATCGGTTTATTTTTATGTTATAAATAGGAATAAACATATATTAATAATTAATGAAGATATTTTAAATTAAATATCATATATTTATAATTATGTATTTAATTTTCTATATTGTTTTATTATACATTGAAAAAATATTCTTTCTCTATAAAATATTTTCATTACTTTTTGTCATAAAATTAATTTTTTTTTAAATTTTAGAAAATATATTTGAAAAATAAAATAATTTGTGGAATAAACATGTCAAAATAATATTACGGTGTATTTTATGAATATGATGAAAATACTAATTTTTCAATGAATAGTATAAATGCTGATTTTTATTGAAAACTGCCATTTCATTTAAATCAATTACAAAGATAATTTTTTTAAAATGGTAATAAATGTATAATTATTTCAATTAGGTTATGATTTATAAATTATATGTCATTTCAATCAATTTTATGTTCAATTTTCATATGAATCATTTTATACTTATGGAAAACATTTTTTTGAAAATCTTATTTTTTTATGCTTCTACATTTATAAGATTAAATTTATTTCTACCATGTATCTGGAAGAATTTGGTAAAATGGATTCAATATTTGGAATCATAATTATTAGTATTATATAAATAATATAACATAATCTCTTAGCATAATGAATACTACTAATAGTGAAAATTAATTACTATGGTTAATGTTAAAATGCGTTTACCAATAAGTTAAAAAAATAAGGCAAATGTTTTAGTAAAAGATAACTAAATACTTCTTTATAGACTTATATAAACATTAAAATATGATTTTTTTTAATATATTAAATTTTTTTACCTTTTTCTATGGAGTAAATTTTCATTAAGGATTTATTTGGGAAACTGTCTTGTAGTATCCATGTTGGTTCCTTTCCAAAATTTTAAAAAAGATATATACTATACTATCATCTACACACTCCATGTTACTTATGGTTCATAAAACCCATTCAAAAATAAATTACATAGTTTAATTAACATATACTAGATACCTTTTTTATTAGGAATCCATCCTATTATGGCGTTATGAACATATCGAATAGGCTCTCTGAAGAAGATGAATATCTCATAATCATGGTTTATCATATTATTTCTTCTTCCAGAACCTCCATATATTATTAAAATAGGATGATATAAAAACATAAGTATATCCCATATAAATATATGTTATTTATTTTATATCCTGACCTATATCCATCTCCACCGCTATCAAATGGGAAACAAAACCATATTTAATGTGTGCAACGGTCTACTGCCTCATTAACTGATGTAATTAATTTTCCATAAACACATCAAATGTATGGTTATAATTTTTTATAGCAAATATATATATTATATTTATGACATACTAATACTTAAATAATTATAATATTATGTATTCCTTCATACATTCAAGCCCATTGGAAAACGATGACGTCCCTCGTGCATACATATGGTCTGCCACATCCATGAAATGATAAGATAAGTTTAAAATATTATATTAAAATAGATTTTAAAAATAATTTTTTAATTAATATGTTGGATATATATGATTATGTTAATGTTTTTTGAAATTTTAATCAACCAATACCTTTCATTGATTCAATATATTGAGAAAATTGATGCAATGTTCATGCCTACATACAACCTACCGTCTCTTTGAGTGGTGTATTTAATTTTCCTATAACTATATTTTCTGGATGACTACATACATGTATCTATTTTGTATATATTATTTTTAAATTATTATTAAAATTATTCATCTTATTTAACCATAATTATTGTACAAGTACTGAAACTGCTTAATAAAAGGACATATGAAAAATGAAGTAGTTATCACCAAGAATAGTTATTTTGATATAGAATTACCAATAAACTATGGGTAAATAGGTTTTGAGTAAATAATATATTTTATTATATAAGTCTATTTTTTAGAAATATATTTATACTGAAATAGTATTTATTATAAATCAGTTTTTAATTGTGTACATAAATTATAGAGACCTGAGGAAATGGATTCTATCTCACTGCTATTTTTGTAAGATAATTGTAATATTCACCACTTCTTTATTTGGTGTGGTTTATATAAAACCCAGGTATTACTTCCTATGATTATTATTATAAAAATTGTTGGTATTTACATATAAAAATATGTTTCATTCTTTTATTAGGATTATGATTTGAATGATTAATTTGTTTCTATCACAATTTCATTATTTATACAGATTGTTTATGATTATGTTTTCAAAAATAAATTTTATGATTAATCTCCCACAAAACTCATGAATTTTATTCTCCAATGGGTTTTTATTGAAATTACAGATTTTCATTTAATTTTCCTCTCTTAAATCACTAAAGATACCAAAATAATTTTTTATAGAAAATCAACTACACTTCTATCTTTATTTTAAAATTCCATTCCGTTCAATATCCATGTTATCTAAAAAGTTTGTAATTAAATTTTTAGAAATGTACTATGATCGACTAAATTAATATTTACCAATGTATGAATAATCATTTTTTAAAATGAGTCTTTTATGAAATTTTATGAATGATGGAGTTCTATTATTTTTATTGAAAATGTGAAAAGAATCATTATTTTAATATATACAATATGAATTGAATTTTCCTCCACCATGATCACTCAATGATAAAAATCCTCCATTTCAATTATCCATGGTTATTTTAAGTGAATTAGTTTCCTTTAATTTTAGTAAATTTATATATTTTATGATTTTCATTCAAAATGGAAAGGATGTTTTTATCAATATGTTTTTAATGAGATTTTCAGATAATATTTATTCATTAATGACAAAAAACATTATTGTATATTAATTTTAAATATCTATTGACCCAATGGTGTCATCCCTATTTTTTCATTAGTTGGTTTATAATTATTTTGACATGATGATTATGAAACCCATCCCTCATCAGTGGTTTATTCAATAATGAAATAATAAAACAATTATGAATGTAGTTTCTATTCCACATGTTTTGATATAATGAAATTATAATGAGGCCCATTTCATTTCATTGTTTTTTATATAAAAATTGTTGTGTGATCTTATGGAACACATTTGTTTGATTGTCAATTTTTTATGAGTGATTCCATTTTATTCCAAGGATAGTTGTAATTTTGTAACAAAGGTTGTTGGTTATGTTGTAACAAAAAAACCGTGGTTAAATTATAACCAAAGCCAATGGTTATATTATAACCATAGAAATTTTTTTATTTAATACACTAATATGGGAAACACTTATATCTCCCTCAAATTCAGTGGTAATGATGAATATCTCGTGAGATAAACAAGGATTGAATGGGGAGGAAATCCAGTTCAAAAAGAGAATTATTGCACTATGATAGACTTGGGAGTGAACGTTGACTACTATGATGGTTTGGATGTTGAACCCATTTTACAATTATAGTATTGGGATATATACTTAAATGCTATGATTTTTTGGAGATTTATCACAATCCACAATGATAATTTTTTATGTTAACTATGACTACTATAAAAGTGATTATATATTCCCTTTCCACAAAAATCATTTGTTAATCCTTTGTTATCCTTAATTGGATTGTGTTATTTTATTTTTTCAGATTAATGTTTTATGAAGTACAATGAATAATCTAGTCACTCAGGAGTATAATATATTATTTTTGCGGATTGATTTTTAAATGTTTTTCCATACCATTTTTCATATATTATGTTAATTTCTCCCTTGTTTAACCTTATTGCGAATCATGTCTCTCCCTTTGTTATGTTCCCTTTCCCTGAGTTATAAAGAAATTAATTATGATTGATATGTCTATGAAGTGTACTAATTTTGATGAACTATGTGGGATACATTGTAGTTCACTTCTGAACCAGTTATTAACATTTCCAAGTTTCCAAAGACACTAGACATATATGATTCTAGCATGGATATTTATATTATTCAATAAATATTATTTTAATAAGATCTAAAATATATGTATGAATATTATAGGTTGTTATATGAATATTTCACATATTGTCCTATGTCAGTTTTTTCCATCATTCGTGCCAATATCCGGATTGTTCGACATTGAACCAAGGTACGCATTTATTTATTTCCACATTCCATCTTATTTATATAAATGCTTTTTTTCTTGAAAATTTTTTCCCATTCAAATAATACACATATTTTTTACCAAGGGGGGATAATGTGAATTTTCATTTTTTTACCCTTGTAATCGAATGGGATTCCATTACATCTATTTGCAAAAATAAAATTCTGAATTTTTATGGAATTCGAATTATTTAAAAATATTATATTTTTTTCATCTTGTATTTTCATTGATAATATTTTAAATAATGATTTTTAAACCAGGTGTTTGAGTTTTTGAAAAAGTTACATAATTTTTTGGTATTTTTATTTTATAAATGGTGGTTTTAATCCCTTTGGTGTTATATTTGAAACCCTTTTTAAATCATTGGTGGAACTTCGATTAATGGTTTAGGTGCTTAATGATTTTATAATAATATAATTGGGGTGTTTCCTTTTAAGGTGGTGTTTGAACTGCTATGTATAGATATTAAACCTATTAAAACCTTGGTTAGTTTCAATGGTTGATTACTATATATGTGTGATTTTCCATCTGAATTTAAATGGAGTTTTGAATAAACTATTCTCAAGAGTATACTGTGGTGGTTTTTTTAAATCCTTTAATAGGATGGATTTTCCAATATTGGATTAGGAATTTCCCAAGTTAGAGGATATAATAAATTAGTTTTTATAAATGGTGTAAACCCCTCTTTGATTAATTGGTTATTGTTTTATTCATGGGTTGTCTTATGACCTCATATGTAGGTGTTTATTATCGATACATTTGAATATATTTATTATTTTTTGATGTGTATTGGGATTAATCTTGATAGGGAATTAGGAGTTGATGAATGTTTTATTTCAAGAAAAAATGAGTTATGCAATGATGGATTTCTCACCCATCACACGAAATGTTATAGGAGTCAAAGGGATATAGTAAATGAGATGTGTGAGGGTATTCCCTATTGAACCAATTTGTTTACTAAGGATTGTTTCTCAGATACTACATTATAGATAGAATAAAGGGGGTAGATTGTTTCTTATGATTGAAATGTTATTTGATGTCCTGAATGAAGGCACTCAATAGATGTTTATTTCTGAATATTTTTTATGAAAATTTGTGGGACATGAAAGATTCAGTAGTTCCATAATTGGACCCTTGTATCTATTTTTTTTATTAGTAGATCTTGGGTTGATTCCCATGAAACTATGATACTTTTTACCACTATTTTATGGGTTTATCATATTATCTAGTGTATCCACTTACTTATATATTTTTACTTGTCTCTTCTATTATTTGGTTTTATTTATCCTTGATATATTACTTGACATAATGTTAATCGACTATGTTATGACATCTTTAAATATAAGTGGTTTAACATTAAATGATTAAAAAGATTATTTTAAAGCATTTTAAAGTTGGAAGTTGAATGTGTGATTTTAATGTGATTTTGAAATGTTTTATAAATTAATTTGAAGGATGTGGTATTTAATTTTTTAAATATTGAATTCCAAATATTTTTTAGAAGTTATAATGAAAATGGGCATATGAATTTTTTTAAAATTATGAGTGTCTGTGAATTCTAAAAATGTGGTTTTAGTACATCATTCTTTGTAAGATTGAAATATGTTTTCAAATAAGTTTTAAAAAACAATGAGGAAATTGAAAACAAAATTTTGTGTGGAACAATGTAGTTGAAAAATGGTTTTTTCATGGAATGGTTTTAGTGTGGGAATTTGTCAAGCTGGTTGTCAATGGGTCTTTGGAAGGTTATGAATGTTTTCCATAACATTTTTTCATTTAATTATAATCATGAAAATTTATTTTTTACACACTTTTGATGTGTAATTGTTTCCTTTAATAAAAAAATTAAAATTTATTATTTTTATACATTATTTTAAACTATGATTTTACAAATGTAATATGAATGAAATTTATTTGATTTGGTTGGTGGATATATACTGGGATATATTGCTCATTCCTATATTTTAAAGGACCATTGTTTCCTAATCTTTTTCACCTCTATTGATCTAATAGAGAATATATGTGGTTGGATTGTGAATGTGGGTAATGTGGTGGATATTGAGAGATGATTTGGGTTTTTTGTTTCATCGTTGAGTTTTATATTGGAAGCTGTAAAGTCATATTTTTATTTCCTAATAATTAGTTATGTCTGTTACTACTATTTATTTAATTATGTATCAATTTTTTGGCGTAGTTTCTCAATAAATTTTGTCTTTTGAAACATAGGTTATAGATTCCTTTTTTTATCATTAATTTTGATGTATGTGATTGAAATTAATAATAATGTGATTTTTATTTTTACCAACATATACTTCTCAGCCAATGGGGGTCAAGAACACCATTAGGGACTTGTGGTATACAAAGTCAATAGTGAGGTTTTATAGTATCCCAAACCAATTCCCTACACATAGAGGGTATTATTTGGTAAATGTAATTCTTGTTATAATCCATTATAAATGATTTATTTATAAATATCTTTAAGGTATGAGGTTATAATGTTTGAAAGAAAACAACAAAAATTATCCTAGGTTGAACAAAGAGAGTTCTAGACTGAACTAAAACTATCATATGATGTCAGAAAAAGGGGTCGGTGGGGAATAAAAATATGTATTGATTCTTTCATATTCAAATATTAGATATTAACATACCATTTTTGTTTTCATATTTTTTTAAAATAGGATCATGATAATAAATTAGAGAAAGGTATGTATCAAGAAACAATTATGAGTTTTACCCAAATAATGGCGCATTTATAAAAGGTTGATAATATTATTATATACCTATTATGATAGAGAATTTGAATTTCCTAGTATTTTATAGGGTATTGATGTTAATATCTTAATAAAATTGAATCATAATAATCATATAAATTTTAATTAGTGAAATAAATTTATCGATGAAATTATATTATATTATTAAACATGTAAGGATTATATGGAAAAAATAATGATTTTTCTTCACCACATTTACTGAAAGGGTTTGGAAATATATATTAAATCATGTAAATGACCTTTAAAAGTGATTTTATGACAACACTATTTTTATTGGTATAACTATTGAGGAAAATAGGATTGATGTAATGATAACTCTTGGTTTAATATATGAATGATGATGAGGTAAATAAGGGTAGATTTTTTGGGACAAAAAAGAGTTAGATGGTATTGATTTCCATGGAATTGAATAACGATTTAATGAGAATGGAGGTTCGTTATAATTTTGGGTGATTTTTATCGCATTTTTGGATTATGATATATATTGACTAGTGTGTGACCTTATAGACTATATTTGTTACTATTTCTGGGTTAAAGATAGGGTAAATATTTGAATGATTGTAAGATTACAATATAGGTTAATGTCTTCACGACTCAAATAGTTTTTGGTAGTTGATTTTATGGATAATATATGATTAAGGTATATACAAACTTGGGTATATGATTTTTTAAAATATTAATGTTTTATGAGACATAATTAAAAAATATGAAAAGATGGTATGGTAGATTCCATATTAAATGTTATATCCCAAATTTTAAAAATGACAAAAATACTCTTTCCTAAATTCATCAGTGATTAATAGTTAAAATTATGAGGTTGGAATTTATTCAAGTGTCTAGAATGTAACCAATTGTTATTTAGGATCCTTCACAACAATATTATCTTCAATAGTTTTTGTCACCAAAAAACAAAAAGCTACTGCAATAGTTGATTAAAATGAACCAGCAAATATAATAAATAAATTTATAATATAATAATTATTAGCTAAATGTAATAACTAATTTATTTAACTAAATAAAATTACATATCTTCGATTAATATTTTAGAAAATAATTCATTGTAAATATTAATTAAAATTTTATTGTAATTTTCATTAAAATATTATACCAATAAAAGATAAAATATTCACTTAATCGGTAATATTTAGATTTATGAAGTAATACATCAACATTCAATTATTTAAAAATTTAAATAAAGTAAGATTATTTAATCTTAATTTTTAAAATTTCACTTTTAATTAAAAAAAATCATTATATTATTTACTTTCATTTATATAAATAAAAATATAAATTTTTTAATTTCAATATTATTATTTGAAATAAGTGTTTAAATTTGTAGTTTAAAATATATCTTTGGGATACTTTTTCAATTTTTGTGAAGTAATTTGTTTTTAGGTGAATAGTTATTAACATAGTTCTTACTATAATCACAACATATTAATGTATATCATAAATACATAGAAAATATTTAATGATCAAATTTTTATTTATGGTGTAAAACAAAAAATTTAATATTTCTATTATAATTTTATAAATCATATGTTTAACCTTTTATTAACTTAAGAAATATTTTCTACTAAAATAAAATGTTTTCTTCCTTTTATTGTGAATAAATTTGATATTGTTAAAATTTTATTTTGAAGGTATTTAAAAGAAACAAGTAATTCATCAATTTTAAAACAAACCAGTTGATATCGTTAAATTAAAATAAAATTATAATGTTACACTACAAATACAATTATAATCATCAAATATATTTTTTCTAAAAAATATTTTTTTATGTCCTATAAGTGTGAAATTTAAAATTAATTTTTATTAAAAATATAAATTTAGTCGAATAAAATGTACTCAATACATGGAGTAATTTTGTCCTAGTTATGTGATATGTAATTTTAATTTTCATTCAATAAAAGTAAAATCAATTATATAATAATTAGTTACCACAATAAACCCAAATAATTGTAAAAGTTAAAATTTAAAGAGTAATAGAGAAAAAAACATGTTTAGAACGTCATTTCAAGTGAATTTTTTGTGATTTTAGATCTTATTTAATACCTGATGCTATTATATCCATTTTTGAGACTTTTTTACATGTGAAAGATGTTCTCATATTTTAATAAATCAAAATATTTACAAAAACATAATTCTCACCACTTATTAAATAGGTCTCTCCGCACCTCTCCTATAAAAACCTAAGTAAATGGTTTTATATTGTCACCTTGTACATATTTCTTACCCTACAAACAACTACCATTTCCTTGATCCTCTATAAAATATCTATGTTTTGGACAGTTTTAAATTTCAAAAGGATTTCAAAATTTCCATTTGTTGGAAATACCAAATATTAAACTGTATATTAAAATGTAATTTTGAAAGTTTAAACACTTGAATGTGTAGTTTTTAAACATGATATGAGGCAGAAATGGATTCATATAGGCTTTAGGAGTGTTATGAGGGTTCAGGACATAAACAAAAAATATGTAAATGGTAGGCTATGAGAACAGTTGGCATATAGTTAGCAGTTACCGTGTAGTGTAATCATGCCTATTGTTTAGTAAATTCATTTAGGGTTCATAAACATGGGATGTGTACCAAGAAACCATGAAAATCATGTTTTTATTAAAATATACTATCATGGTTGGAACACAGTTGTTTAACCGCACATTGTAACTGTTTTGGGTTGGACTGGTTAGGGATGTAGTGCCACATAGTTAGGGAATAAATTATAAACATTGAAAGGAAGCAGTGTGGACTACGTATTTTACAAGATAGTTGAACCACGTGATAAGTACATGGTTTTCTAGACCATGTGGAATAACCATGAACATCATTTAAAGGGGAAATTTGAAAAAATTCTTCATTGAACCTTATAGGTGTTTTACCCAATTTACCCCCTTAATTTATCAGGAGGTCCCATGCATGCTCGTCCATCTTCCTCCTTCTTCCATAGGTTGATTTTTTTTGTCGTTGTTCTAAATCAAACTCCTTTGGGTGAATTGGAATATTTATGATGATTCTACAACACCGTCTGGTTCCTATTCAAGTTTTCCTCGCAATATTGGATATTATTTCCTCAGGATCTAATATTCACTATTTTTAGGGGAATATTTTGATACTTATGATTTATACAATGCCAACTCGAATAAATAAAATAATACATTAATGAATCTTCTTAATAATTAGGTAGGTTTATTATGGAATTTTTAACAATGTTATAACTTTTATAAATCATCATCATTATATAGTAGGTCGTATTATCCATGTTTCTCTCCTAGAATGTGTTATACATAAATTTAATTTCCTAGACTTTGACTTAGAAATTTTTGGAGAAACATTTACATTTTTGGAGGGTGACACATAAATTTTGACATCCCCAATTTTATGTCCCTAATATTCCCATTATGGAGAATGTATGTAATTAGCCAAAACACCACTAATTTTTTTAGGACTAAAATTTAAAATATGGTTCTTTAAATGATTGTAAATGAATTGATTGAATTTATCATGAGTATTTACCAATACATAGAATGTGTAAATTAATGAGGAATGGATTTGTAATAATAAGGTTTTTCAACAAGATGTATGAGATTCCAAATTATTTTTTTATTATGGAATTGTTTATCATGTACCCAAATACCCCTCTAAGCTATTTTGGATTAATTATTTAAAAATAATGAAAATATTAAAAAAATAAATTTTATGTTTTATGGATACACACTTGTTTCCCATATCAATTATGACTATTTTGGTTGATGTATTATGTTAATTAAGTTAAAATAATTTCTAAATGGAATTTGAATTCACATGGAGGTTATTTATTTTTAATGTGAATTGATAAATTCAATGAAACATGATAAATGGTAATATGGAATTAAATCATTCATAGCCCCATTTTTACATGAATATGATTTAGTTAATTATTTGAATTAGTGATGAATTTTTATTTGGAACGGATATTCCCATGTACCATGTTTATATATTTAATGTCTTGACACTATTTATTTTATTATGCATTCATTGATACAAGAGTTTCATATACATAATTCATTGGATGGACTCATAGGGTAAATGAAATATGTTATACTATGAGTGATACATGGGTTCCTCATGTGAAATTCCTTGTATGGACTCATTGGATAAAAGAAATTATATTTTTACTTGGTTTGTAATTGGGTTCCTGATAATGAATTCCTTAGATGCGATCTAGTTTTATTGAACTGTGATTTAAATTTCAGGATACTGATAATTATTTTTAGAAATTTCTTAGATGGTCTTGTAGGATGAATGACATGATATATTCCATGAGCAATATATGAAATCCTGATATGGAATTCCACTGATTGGATTATAGGATAAATGATTTTATAATATCATTTGAGTGATACCAAGATTTCAATCCATAATTCCTTAGACGTGCTAGGAATTTATATTAGAATAATTTATTATTCACTACTAGCTGGTTCACCATGTTTTTTACTATAAATGTCATGAAACATGTTAAACCAAATATGGAAATCTTGACATACCCTGATCCAAGGGATTATATTCATGGGTCCTAAGAATATGTTATTACTGAAAATTATATACTAAGTTAATTTATTTTACATTTTTAATATCATTATATCGTCCTTGGGATTAGAGACATACTAGATTAAGCTGAAGTAGGCTGCATTGTCCTATTGTTATTTAAGGATCCCGAACATAACTGTTCTCATTTATTTATTCACTTATTTAAAACACGTATAAAATATATTAATTTTCCACAAGGAATGGATTGATTAGACATCATTGTTAGTGGTCTTATGAGTTTTACTCACACCATTTTCGAGAAACCAATTGGTACCAAAATAAATATCATGGCTATATGTTGGGTTCATGGGTAGTTTATATTGTTGATATTACTTATGGGTTTGTACATAAAAAATGAATGGTGAAAATAATTTACTTTAGCTTCCTTCATGAGTATGATTCAAAATTTATTTATTCCCATTTTGTATTCCCATGATTATTGTACTATTAACTATAATATGTATGCCTTGTATTTTTGCACATAGAATGTTCATGAATTATTGGATTATTTGTCACTGTCCTTGTTATCAATTAATTTTTAATTTTTCCATTTAATTATATATCATATATTTCCATTATTTATTTTTTCTTTAAAAGTATTTATTACCAATCAAAATCGTATATTCACTCCACTATACAAACTTTAGACCCTAATTTCTAGTTAGTTTACTCATGTATATGGGGAGTCATGATTGATTACACAAGACCATCTAGCTTGGGGAATTTTTTAGTTGCTAGCAGGTTGGGAGGTTATATATTGTATCATATATTTCTTTTTTCAATATCCTACTATATGGGGAAGGTATATAGAAGACTAGAAATGGGTTAGAACATGGTAAATAGACTGTATTGGGTCCATCCATCCCATGCATAGGGGAAAGATGTTTCCTAGGATGGTATTATTTATGTTATTTTCATAACATATGATTACTATTTCACTATGAGTGATTAATTAAATTATCTACTACATTATGATTAATGGAATTTATGGTATTTTACACTTTTGGTGGAATTTAATGGAATTATTGTCTAGGGATCATTATATTCACATAAGGACTTATATATTATTTATAATACATTCCATGTATATTTCATTACCTGAATATCATGGTCCATTTTCAATGTGTCTTTAAATTTATATTTGAGAAATGATAAATTTTCATGTGGGTAAAATGGGAAAATAATGTTTCTAAATAATCTTAAATGGTATTTAACCAATTATATTAATTTTGGAACCATAACATACCAATTATTAAATGGTTAAGCCATGAAACTATAGTAACCTCGGGTAAAATCTTAGTTGATTTCAGATACATGGATTCCAATTGAAATATATAATGATTAAACATCAATAATATGGGAATGGAGATCCATCCAATTGAATCAACATGTTTCACTTGTTAAATTTTGAAACTAGATGTATGTTCTGGTTTAGTTACATAAATTTCCTATTATGACTTATAAATCATATTCCTTTATAATATAGGAATGGAAATTCATCAAAATGGTCTATTGTATTATTATAAATATTGTTAAAATATGACCGAAAAAAATATTTTGTTTCTTATATATCAGAGAAATGACTCATCATGATTATGTTGGTTATAGTGGTTTATGCTATTAGATAATAGGACTCAACTTGAGTAGCTCAATCCTAACATGATATTACTATATGATAAACCCTCTAATTAAGTAAATAATCTTTAAAAATCAAATACTATTTGATTTCACTTAAATTGAGCTAAGTAGAAATGATCGGACCCACATAGCTCACCATTAGATTCATATTCCTTCGTACTTAAACACATGGGGGTAAGCTTGTGATAAATGTGGGATTATTAATTAAAGTATCATTATAGATTTATATATACTACATAAATATTCAAGGTGTTATAATGAAAAATAGATCCCTTTTATATATTTATGCAATTGGTTGTTTAAACAAACCTTTTACGTAAAGATTTAATAAAAATAATTCCAATTACAAAATAAAAATTGTTTTCCTCTATAGTTTTGTGTTGATATTTTCTTCAAATATGACCCATTATAATAACTTATGGATAAATAAATTACTTTTAAAATAAAAAAATTTGGGATAATTTCCCAAATATTGCATGACACCAGCCAAATAATGTTCATAGAACAATTTTATTTAAACTAGTACATGATATCCCATATATAGGTGCATGTACCGGGACTTAAAAATTAGATATTCTTGTGATTTTAAAAAACAATTCACATTAATACAATCCTAATGATCATTAGGTTTATATTTTTAGTCAATAAGGACTCACTCATACTTGAATACCCCATACATTACAAAAGGAAACATATAATCAGTATCTTCTTTCCCATCCAATATACGTATGTAAAATTAATCATGGTTTCTATTTATGAAAAATTATAAAAAATTTATCCATGATCTCATCATTGTCCGTACTCTCTATTAAGCCATGTGGAAAACATTTTAAAACATTGGATTTGAAAAAACACTCTGTATGGAACATAAAATAAAGGAAACAATTAGTCAAGTGAAAACCCATAAACCAATTCTTAAACAAATGACCTTTTATTCTAAAAATTAATCATCTTCAAAACAAAATTATCTTAAATATCCTAAATAAAATGATTTCAAGGAAAAATCATTATCGTGAATATAAAATTCTTTTAGTTAACTTGGTTCATAATTTTCCATATCACACATAAATCGAATTACCAATTTTGTCAACTTCCATATTCTGAGAACCAAATGCATTGGATGTTATAACATGACCACATGTCTTAGTTTTATCACAGAGTTTCAGGACCCATCTATCAGAGACCATGTCGTGACTACCTTAATCCAACATTCAATAGGCTTGGGGTTGGCGTCTATCACCATAAAGTCATATCCCCGTAATTGTGAAGGAACTGACTTTAAACCAACTAATACATAGACCAGGTGCACAACAAGAACAACCATGTATTATAACTGCTGAATGTGAAAAGTCTAAACTGAAGTAGAATGGTCCAGAATACAAACCCAACTAAATGAAAATATAGGACAATGGAAAAATTTCTCATGAGTTCACCCACCATGGATCCTACCATAAGGGTATGTAAAAATCTTCACAGCAGCTCTCCATGTCAACCAATCCCCACTATGAACTATCTCGTCTTGGCTCCCAAATCTCAGTCAAATTTTTCCATCGTCTGCACAATTGACAACATGGTGTGGTCGAATCTCTTTTAGTGTTGACTATGATAATACTCAATAGGTATCCTGATACCTCAGAAGGTCTCAGAGAATTCACAAAGTACAAACCACCAGAAATGATCTCAATCAAAAAGTACAAGGTAAAAGAATTAGCACATACATGTATAACATAATGAACAAGAACAATGATGATGTTTCTTGAAGATATATAATATTATTCTATTGATAATTTCCACTATTTTACCATGGAGAAGTTATTCTAATGCCGATTCACACTGGGTCACAAGTCACTGATCCACACAGGAACGTAAGTTGTCAATCAACATAGGGTTGTAAGTGGCTGATCCACAACAAGATACTATAGGGTTGGTTATCATCTTGTCCTACTACTATTTATCCACACAAGGTCATAAGTCATCAATCCATACAAGATCGTATGTTGTCGATTTCCAGATGGTCGTAAGAAATTGATCAACTTAGGGTTGTAAGTTTTTGATCAACCCAAGGTCGTAAGTTGTCGATCCACACATGGTTGATGTTTTCGATCCACATAGTGTAATAATTTTTCGATCCACATAGTGTCTTAAGTCACTAATTCGAGACTGGCCACTCTATGGCCAGTCCTCATTATGTTGTGCTACTACTGATCCACATAGGGTCTCTCTTCACTTTACACCCAGCCATAGGATTCATTTACTTGGTGTTCTTGAGTTCCAAATATTCTGATCCTCCAGAAGCTGGTCATATTTCATCATTCATGAAGTCCATGGAAGATGTAACACAAAGAAAATCCATGTCACAAGGGTTCCAACTCAAAGACGACGCTTCAATCGAAATCTCAATTTATAAGTTATATGCATTTTAGTATCGAAGGCATGGTTGGATTTGTGTCTGATACTACCTAGTCATACATTATTATTCTCCAAACTATAGGAGAGAATCTCATAAGGACTACCTCCTCCTAAGTGTTACATGCTGACTGACGGTTCGTCAAATGGACTTCTGATTTAGGAGATAAGGTTATTTCAATAAAACTGGGGTCAAAATGGGTCTGGGTCTAGCCCAATCCATCCCGGCCCATCTCTCCTCGTTGGACTCGACATGAATGGGCCGGTCCAAGCCCAGTTCGGCTAAATATAGTCCAGCCCACTGACTAGGGGGTATGCGTGCTAGGTCACGGGCTCAGCCTGACCCACTCGACAGGGCGTGACCCACCGAGCCACGGAACCAGCCTGGCCTGCTAGCTATGCACAGTCTGTCTTTCCCAAATGGACTAAGTCAGTTCGGGTTCTTCAATGAGCGGAACCCGCCTAGATATTCTATACATAATCGATCCATGTGGACCAGTCAAATATGGGACCCGTGGGCATGGGTCAACTCACAGCCACGGCTCCGAGCCGCGACATATCCTCCATGGCTCGCCGCCAGCCATAAACGCGGACGGTTTTGGCCAGATGCCCCCTATCATCTGTGATACATATGTGAGCCTCCCCCTCCTCACGGCCAGTGAGAGCCGGCCGCCGCTACCATTTATTGATGCTACTGTGCTGGTGTGTCTCGTCGGAGGCACTACTCTAGGCCACCAGTGAAGCTCTAGAGGTTGTATTTTCTTCTTGTCTATGCCTATGGGCCTCCTAGGAAGCCTCCTACAATTCATGATCATTTTCATCACTTTTCAATCAAGTTGAAAATTCTCCTATGAAGAATGCATCAAAACCGAGAGCATCGGAGGGTCCAAGCCTGGTGCAGTGGCCCACGCCCTCCGATTTAGAGTTTTTACAAGGGATGGTAATTAAATCATTTCCCAGATTAATTTCCCACAAATTCAAAAGTGTCTTGGATCAACCCATTAGTTTTTTGATCCATTTTGACCAATAATTGATGAATGGGGTAGGTTGAAACAATAATTTACATCGAGTAAAACAACCCCTACATTGTACACATTTGATTCGCAGAAGACGAAGGAATAGAATCCATTGATTGGAGATGTTCATCAGCATTTTTTGTCAACAATCAATATCCAGTTCAAATATTTAATGTAATCATCGAATATTTGTTCTTCATTAGAGGAAAATTTCATCGGTGTTTCTTTAGAGAATTTCCTCATAGCTCACCAAAAACCCATTCCAATGGTTTGATTAAATGAAAGAAAAGGGAACCACTTAAAATGTGTTCATTAATGTTTTTTATTAGTGAACCACAATTAATGTTCAATTAATCCTATGAGTGTTGTGGTTATGAAACCAAATTATCGTTTCAATAAATGTCTCTCAATCAAAACATGATGTTTTGTTGTGGTCCCACCTCCAACTCTCAATGGTTGAAAAAAATAAAATAACTTCTTTAGTTATTTTTCTAAAGTCCAAAATATTATCTTTTTCTTCGGACCCTTGCTATTAAAAGTTAGGATTCAAATAAGTGAATATTAGAACTTTTAATTAAATGATTCTCACATTCTTTTAATTCAATCACCAGTTAAAAAGATAGAATTTATCACCTGCACGTTTACTGAAAGTACCTAAAAAGTACAAATTTCTATTCTAGGCTCTCTGGGTCTCAGAATCACACACCATTAATCTTTTCCATATTTTAATAATTATATATAATTATAAACATTAAATGGAATTTTTGGGCCTTTACTTTCTCACCACATTAGATATTTTTATCCCCGAAAGAAAAAACTGTTAGGAGAAAAATAATGGGGGTACTGAGCATGAATCTGATCATCCCACTCACATGTTCCCTCTTTGAGGTTCCCATTTTTTCCACCAAACTCACACCAGAGGTATCGACCATATATTAGGGACATGCTTCTATCAATCCTCTATCTCTAATAGGAACTCCACAACTATCACCACATCGTCAATGTCCAGCTCACCCTTGTCGATTACATGATATTGATCAGGCATGTATCTCCCTAGCTGAGACATGTGGAAAACATCATTCACACTATGCATCTATGGGGGGTTATGTAAGTGGTACTCCACCTCAAGTTCTCTACTGAGAATATGGAAAGGTCTAATGAATATCATAGATAGCTTTCCACCCCGACCCAATCTCTGCAAACCTCATGGAGTTGAGACCTGCAAGAAGACATGGTCTCCCTCCTCGAATTCCATTTGTCTCTTTCATTTGTTAGCATACGACTTTTTCGTACTATGTTTAGTCTTAATATACTCCAGAATGATCTTCACATTCTCAGTGGTAGCTCATACCAATTCTAAACCAATAATTCCTGACTCTCCTGCGACTATCCATCATAGTGGTGACCTGCATGGTTACCCGTACAAGGAATCAATGTGTGCCATGTCGATAGTGTAGGGATAGCGGTTATTGTATGAGAAATCTACAAAGTGCTATAAATCCATCCAATTTTGTCCAAAATCAAGGATTCAATCATGAAGCACGTCCTCAACCATCTGTATGTCCCACTCCATCTAACCATCAGTCTGAGGATGAAAGGTGATGCTCAAATGTAGTTCAGCCCCGAATGCCTCCTGTAGTCCCTTCCACAATCGGTATGTAAAACGAGCATCATGATATGAGATGATCATCGATGAAACCCTTTGAAGTTGTACTATCTCATGGACATATAGTTGTCCCCACCCCTCTATTGATCCTTCCTCTTAGATGGATAGAATATGAGCTGACATTGTGTGTTGGTCAACGATCTCCCAGATGAAATCGTGGCCTCTAGACATATGTGGTACCCCTATCATGAATTTTATGGATATTCATTCCCACATCCATTCCATAACCTCACATGAATTTGTTAATCCTTCTACAACCTAATTTTCAGCCTTCACATGCAGACAAATGAGGCATCATGAAACAGACATTGCCACTGCTTTCATCATTCTTATCCCCTAGTACAGACACCGACAGTCCTATTAAATCTTCACCACAACAGGATGTACTACTAATTGGGATGTGCGGAACACCCTCAACAACTCATCTTATAGTGGAACTGGTACCATGGTGTATCCTCTAAAAAGGGTGATGTGCTCCACACCATCAGAAAATTCTTCAAGAGCATGTCTTGACCATATCGTACCATGCCAGGTCTCATAGTCGATATCCCCATGTTGTACCTCCCTAACTCACTAAAGGGGTTGGGGAGTGACTATCATAGTCTAGAGGTAAGTTGATCCATTACTATCAATGAATGATAACTTCAACATGGCATGTTGCCTTGATGCCTCACTCACCAACTATAAATAAGTCCTCCTGCTAAGTGTGTCAGCCATCACATACCCCTTCCCAGGAGAGTAGACTATCTCAAATTCATAGTCATGGATGAACTCCTGACATCACCATTGTCTCAGTTTAACATGCTTATATGAGAACATATACCCGAGACGATTGTGATCATTGTAGATAGTAAATTGTTCTTCCATTAAGTAGTGCCACCACATCATCAAGGAAAAGAACAGTGGTGCTAGCTCCAGGTCATGGGTAATTTAGTTATACTCGGGTTGTCCCAACTGACGTGATCCATATGTCATCACAGCTCACTCCTACATCAGTACACATCCTAGTCCAATCCCTGGTTTTTTTCAGTAGACTATATTCCCAACACCCTCATCTTGTAGCCTCTAGATAGAGGCACTTGCCAGTCTTTTCTTTAGCTCCTGGAAACAATGTTGGCTTCTCTATGTCCAGAAGAAAGGTTGTCCCATATTTTTCAAAGACAAAATGGGTCCTACTACTATGGAAAAGTCATGTACGAATCTTTTATAGTACCCATCCAACCCAAGGAAGCTTCGGACCTCGGTCACGCTCCTGGGTGGCTCCCAAGCAGGCAATGCATTTATCTTTTATGGGTCCACTACAACTACATTTTTTGAGATAATGTGTCCATGAAAGTGGACATCCCATATCCAGAACAGGCACTAAATGTGCTTACAATAAAAATGGTTCTCTTAGAGTATATCTAGAACTATCTGAAGATGAGTGGCGTCCTCCTCCTCTAACTCTTAGTACACCAAGCTGTCATCAATGAAGTCCGCCACAATGCAATCAAGGTAAGGCTGGAAGATCCTGTTCATGAGTCCCATGAACACTACTGGGAAGTTGGTCATGCCAAAATGCATCCCCATGAACTCATATTGGTCATACCGGCATCATATGGTCATCATAAGTACATACTCATCTCATACCCATAGCTGATGATAGCCTAATATGATGTCTATCTTTGATAACCACTGAGCTCCCTCTTTCTAAATGAAGAGATCATAAATCCTCAAGAGTGGATACTTGTTTCGCATGGTCACCTCTTTCAGGTTTCAATAGTCCGCGAAAATCCTCAAACATCTATCTTCCTTCTTGATGAAAAAAATGGGGGCTACCAATGGAGAAACACTTGGCATTATGAACCCCTTCCCCTATATGTCCTCCAGTTGCACCCTCAACTCATGAATCTCTACGAGAGCCTTCCGATATGCTTTTGTATATATCGGTGCTAACCTGAGCTAGAGGTCGATGTACAAGTCTACCTCTCTGTATAGAGGTAGTCACTGAATATACTATGTAAATACATTATAATAATGTTCCACCACTATAGGATAACTCAGACCCATTTCGTCAACTACTCTAAGAGTAAGGCTAGCCAACTGAAGAGTGATCAGATGCACCCTCCTCAAAGAATGTTCATCCTGATCTGAAAACTTTCCCTTAAAACTGGTGAAGGAAAACTAGGTCCCATTCTCATGGAAGCACACCACATTGCACCAAAAATAGGCAATCTTATCATGGACCATCGATAACTAGTCTATACCCAATATGACATCGCAATGCCTTGACACAGCTACTAGATGATCCCATCCAAAGCTCTTTCCTACTAGACAAACTCACACTACTGACACCTAGTGTAATCATCGAATACTCTCCCATATGAGTCTCCAAATGTAAGGATTGATCCAATGGCTCTATGAATCTATGAGATCAGAATGAGAGTTGTGTTAATAAAAGATGGACTGGAACCTGTGTCTACATGAACAATAGCTAGGGTGGAGTAGACACAGATCAAACCTTGAATAATCTCTGGAGCACCGTGGTCATCGTCCATAACTTCCTGAACCTGAGCTCGGTCTGGTCCACCTTCTGCCTAAGGTTTGGTTTTACCACATAAAGGTGGTGGAGTAAATCCTCAAATCACAACCCAACGCCTACTCCATGACCCACTCCTCTACCATGTCCATACCCCTGCAGACCTCCCCACTCAAATATTTTCCTCTACATCGACAGTACCTTGATCATATAATGATTTTTGGTGTGGTGGGTCATGCAGTGGAGAGCTATGTGACCCTGCCCACTGCATTAGTATCATAGTCTGCTCCTCTACTGATCTCCACTATCTCGTGAGCTACACACCTCAAACCCTACATCCTGTGG
Source organism: Viscum album (assembly GCA_963277665.1). Lineage (NCBI taxonomy): Eukaryota > Viridiplantae > Streptophyta > Magnoliopsida > Santalales > Viscaceae > Viscum > Viscum album. The sequence goes on along the minus strand of OY728126.1, from coordinate 2,093,637,627 downwards.
TCGTCCACTAGATGGTATAGCCCTCTTGGACCTCTGCGTCATCGGCATACTTCCTGTTTCATATGACTGAGATACGTGTCATCCATTGGTGGCTCTCGCTGTCTGTGCCTACTCCGTTAGGAATTTCTCTACCAAAACTTCTCTATCTAGAACACCATATGGTGTCGTTATTTTGAGTTATATCGTCGATGATCTGAACTCCATTCAGAGACCCTGCTCAAATGTTTGGGCCCTGATGAAATGATCTCGTACCATAATAGTGGAGTAGACAGAGAGGTCAGTGGATCTCATTGAGTACTGGGACACTTCTTGGCCGACCTACTGTATGTGAAGTACCCCATGAATACACATAAATCGTAGAGTCGATGAAATGGTCTTCTCCATTAATGGGATCTCGATGTCGAACCAGGTAAGGGTCATCTCATCATGCAACTGAAGTGTCAGGCTCCACCATCTTTCTGATATTATTTGAACGATGTTATCTATTTGGATCACCATCTGGTCTATTATTGTCCGAATTAAGTGGAAAATTCTAGCCATATCCTCTATCCAGTCTTCAGCCGCCTGAGGATCCATCTCACCTCGAAACCTCAAAGGAATATGTCTCTAGTACTTGTGCAGCGCGCTATGTCGGTGTGAACTGTATAATAATGGGGATGGTGGAAAATGCAGCCCTACGAGTTGTGGTGTGGATGTTACACCACCAGAATGTTCCCTCACAATAAGAGGGACTTGAAATGAAGCCTCATTGCTTGGTGGTCCGTCATTGTAAACTCATTATATAATCCAGGTTGGCTGCCTACACGTCAGCATCCTGTAAAGAAGCAGATTCCCCACGGTCAAAAAGATAAACCTAGGGAGCTGAATCAAAAGATATGAAAAGAAGAATATTTTAAAATCACACACAAATAGTGTTATCGTGATTGAGTTTGAAATCAGAAAATAGGGTCCTAGTGTAACGATACATCGGCCAGAACAAAAACACTGGACTCCCCAAACTAAAAACTATACTCAAAACACTTACCAATATTTTAGCATTGAATAAATCAAACTATTGGTTCTTAGGTAGAAATGTATCATTTGGTACCACTTTTTCATGAACCGTCCCCCAGGCTCATGACGTGACTATCCCACGCCTTCCATCCTTAGACCAGGGGTTGGTGACTATAACTGGAAAAGCATATCCCTAAAATTGGTAAGGAATTTCCTTTAATCCTGCAAACACACAAACCGGGTAATAAACAAGAACAAACATGTAGTGTACCAATTGAATATAAAAGTGTGAAAAGATGTACAATCGTCCAGAACACAAACCTGTCTAAAAGAAAATACAACAGAAAGGAAAAATAGCTCCTGAGGTCGTCTACCAAGGATCCGACCAGATGTGTAGGTACATCTCGTCACTACAGCTCTCTACATTAGCTGGTCACCTCTGTGCACCATCTAGTCCTTGCTCCCAAATCTCGTTCAATGTTGTTTTTCATCCGAATGAAACACAACAAGGTTCAGGAGAATTCCATGCATGTGAGAGTATAAAAATACCCAAAAGGGACCTCGAGAACCCTAGAGGTCTCCTAGATTCCTAAAAAGGAAATACAACAAGCCATTATCTCAATCAAAATACACAAGGTAAAAGACTCATCTCACACTAGGAAAACATAAATAACAAGAATAATGATGACTAGTCATGAATGTACTTCTTCTTATTCCGTAGAGATGTTCCACTACTGTAACGTGAAGAATTCATTCCAAATCTGGTCCACAAAAGGTCTCAAGTCACTGATCCACACAAGGTCGTAAGTCATCAATCCACATAGGCTCATAAGTCATTGATCAATGTTGGGCCACACTAGGGATTTTTCTCATCAGGTTGCACTACTGTTGATCCAAATAATGTCATAAGTTTTCGATCGACACAAAGTTGTAAGTCATTGATCCACAGAGAGTTGTATGTCCTCAATTTACATAAGGTTGTAAGTATTTGATCCACATAGGGTCATAATTGGTCTATCCACATAGGGTTGAATGTTTTGATCCCTGAAGAGTCACTATAATTCAAGTAATCTTTGGGTCGCGCTACTATTGATCCACATAGGGTCACTCTTCACTTAACATCCATTCATATGATACATGCACTTAGTGATTTTGAGTTCTATTGATTCATATCCTCATTCCACTAGACGTATTTCAACAGAAAAAAAATATCACTATGATGTAACCCTAATAACCTCCAAGTACTAAGGCTTCCAATTCAATAGACGGTTCATCAATCATACACCCTGTCTGTATGTTATATGCATTTTAGTACTGATGGCCCGGTTTGATTTGAGTCCAATCCAACCAAGTCCTACAAAATAAATTCTCAAAAAACCCAAGAAGAGAATATTATAAGGAACACATCCTATTAACGGTTCTATCATCATAGAAGGTTCATCAAACTGATGTCTGGTTTAAGAGATAGTGTCTTGTAAATGAATCTTGGGTCGAAATGTGTTTGGGTTTGGCCTGACCCGGTCAGTCCGAACTGACTCATCCCGGCCCAACTCAACCAACTAGGCCGGGCCCAAACTAGTTGGGCCCCACCCACCCAAATAATCATGGGCTTCCAGACCACAGAACCAACCTGTCACACTGGCAGGGTGCAGCATATTGGTTGTTGCCTCCTCCTCCGCGGTGCGCTGCCCGCCATCAACACGGCCGACATCAGGGGATGTCGGCCAGACACCCCATATCCACCATGATTCATGCGGGCGCTGCCACCTTATCATAGCAGGAGAGAACAATCCATTACTGCTAGTTTTTTGTGCCGCCATGCAAGTGGTTCCATGCAGGCGACACTTCTGTGGGCCATCGATGCAACTCAAGTGGTACGATTTTCTTCCCATCCATGCCTACATGCATCCCAGGGCACCACCTACACAACACAACCCTTGAATTCATTTTTTCAAGATGTTGAACATTCAACAAAGAATAATCCATCAAAAAAAGTGAGATTGAGGTTTCGGGCCTTGTTCATTTGCCTGTGCCCTCCGCGTAAGTGTTTTAACATTGAAAATTAATTAAATCGTTACCCATATTAATTTCCAGCAAATTAAAATGTGACACAGATCAAAAAGTTAGTTCATTGTATCTAAATTTAACATCTAATTTATGAATGGGGTATGTTTAAAAAATAATACACTTTGAATAAACAATACCCATAACATGTACATGTTGTATTTGCTAAAGATGAAGGAGGAAAATCCATTATTCGATGTTGATTGTTGGCATTCGACGTCACCCGTCGATGTCCGGTTCAAATCATCAATGGATTCGTAAAATCAATTTTAATCTTGGGAGGAAGATTTCATCGACATTTCATTAGATCATCCCCTCTTAGATCTACCAATACCCATTCCAAAAGTTTGAGTCAATAAAATAAAATTGATCTACATACAATTTGTTCATTAATGAGGTTCATTACTGAACCACATTTAATTTTCCACAAATCCTACGAGCAAAATGGTTAGATAAAAAAATGATGATATCAATAAATTACACTCAATCAATGTCTGGTGTTATGCTATGGTCTCTCCACCATCATTCAATTTTTGAAAAAAGAATAAAATAAATTATTTAATTATATTATTTTTTTATTGAATAAATGAAAAATTATGTTTTTCGTCTGACCGTTGGCATTCAATGTTGTGCTTCACCTAAGAGAATCCTGGTGTTGTGAATTTGACATTTCCCATGGATTTTAAATCCGAGCACTGATTTAAAAGATATAAATTCTCTCCAACACATTTTCTGAACATACCAAAAAAATGTTCAAATTTTCATTTTGGGATCTCCAAGCATTGGAATCATGTGCCGTCAATTTTAGCAGCCTTGTAATAATTCATTATAATTGACAAAACTGGAGGCACCCAAAATGGTTAATAATGTGACCTCATAACCTTGGTTTATCATGGAACCATAATTCATCACAAAAAATACATGTGAACCAAATCATAATCATAAATCATGAATTCATTCGTCATAAAAATATTGTTTGAGGAAAATCACTTTTTTACATAAAATTGCACACATAAAAAGTAAAAAAATTTATATTACAATAAATCATTAATCTTGTAAAATAATTATTGAAACATTAATAAATCATGAAATCATTAAAATTTGAAATTTGGTTTAAGTTAAAAATCATTTCATTTTGGTATTTGTAAAAATAAACACAAAAAGTGGTTTTTATAAATAAAATTCCTTAGAATATTCCTATCATTGTTGTGAATGCTAATCAAATGAATTGATTATGTGTATTAGATATAAATCCACATTTAACAAATGGAAAAAAAAATTAATATAATAAAACATAATTTTACACATAATCTTGTCGTGACATAATCAATGAAGTAAAATTTTAACCCAAATAATGGAAATTGGGTATAGTATTATCTTACCTTACACATGAATGTGTTATTCACTTACACTTATTTTCCTAGATAATAAAATTATATTCCTTAATGACTTAATTAATTATACTTCTACATATATATTTTTTTTAATTTTTTGATGTTAATTTATGCACATTTCCATGAGATATAAATTTCAAAATTGAAGATATGAGTGTTTTTTTTTAATAGTTCGTGGTTGGTTAACTTATATATATTTATGAATGTTCTTTAGATGTTGGAATATTATACAATAAGGGAAAATATATATTATTCATTCACCTATATAGATATAAATGCTCAAATATGTATTTTTTATTATTGACATGAGGAAAGTTTATTTGATAAAACATTACTGACAATTGTTTTGTTTATGTTGGTAGTTTTCGGACCATTAAGAGTTAGATTCATTTTATTCAATATCATGTATACATATTATATATATAACACGAAAACAGTTATAATATGTGTATTAAAAACTTATTTAAGAATAATAATTATATTATGACAATCATTGATGATGGTAATGGAATAAAAAAACTCATTATCCATGGTCATTGTTAACCATAATAATTTGGACAATGGTTTTGTTTCATTCAATAAGAGGATATGATAATATTTCTGGATAATAGTTATAACATTATAATTAAAACATTACAATATATACATGAAACTATAGTTATTATGTTTTTATTAGTGAATGAGGTGAATAGAATGTAGAAGAAGAAAAATAAAATAAGATAAGTGGTTTACGAATGTTACCTCTTGAGTATCAACTCCTTGAAGAATCTCTTAAGGAACATGAAATTACACTACTTGTGAGACTATATCATCTAAAATTTGTCTACAAAAGTATAAATTGGAAATTTTCATTGTATGGTCAAAGTTGAAATGTCAAGGTTGTTATATTAAGTGATGTAAGGGGTAAAATTTTAAAATTGTGGTGAGGGGAACATTAGGAATTTATTAAAATATTTAAATATAATAAGACTATTCTCATGCTAAATTATTCCAAATATCCCGCAAATGTATTTGGTATGGAATTTTTGGAAATATATTATTCCATATGGCCTTATTTAATATTTTTAAAATTTTTAATTATTTTATAAAATGATATATTCATGAAATATTATTATTGTAAAATTTGATACTAATAATTATTCGTAATTCAAACATAGAAAAGTGTAAAATTTATAAAAAAATATTTTAAAATATCCAATAATTATAATACTTCTCTATATAAATCTTGGATCACCTTTAATATCTCAAATTATAATTATTTTATTTTTTAAATCATTTATTTGATATTTCCATTTATATAATAACTACTACATCATCATTGGGAAGGCCATTAAGGTAATTATATTTTCTTCAATATTTTAAAATAAATTACCATTGTGATCATATATATTCTATCTTTCACAATATTATTTATTGTAAAAAATATCTTCTTAATAACTATATATTAAAAATTTTGTAATTATCAAAAGTATATTGTGACAAGTTTGAATTTTCTGAAAATTCAATACTACAAGGTACATAATTTCAATCAAGTATATCCAAGTAGACATAAATTCAAACCATTAATAATTTTTGTTCAATAGTACTCATAATATAAAATAGAGGAAATTGTTTGGGTATTTCTATAATACTTATAATAATATTTTTACCCTAAATTATAATATTTTCCATTAACCATGGTAATCAAAATTTCTATGTTTATTGTTCTTATAGATAAAAAATAAAATAGACCTATTTAATAATTTTTTAGATTATTATTCCAAATATGGAATCCATTTTTACAAAATATAAATATATGATTGGAAAATTTAAATTTAAAATTATGCTGAAAAAATACTCTGAAAATTGGTTTCTTGAAAAAATGTCAATCCATAAATATAAAATGATTGTATAAAAAATTATATCATATAACCTATTACAAAAACAATAATTATATTAATATAAATTTCAATTATATAACGAAAATTTATAAATTTTCCAAATCATAATTTGGACTAATAAATAAAATATAGTTTTGAATAAATAGCATTATGGTTCACTATTTTATTGAATAACAAATATTTTAAGATAATTTTAAAAAATTCAACATAAGATAAATTTAACATAATTAATTCAAAAATGAAATTAGTTTTTAAAAATAAAATTATATAAATTTAAAATTAATATTTTAAATATAACCATATAATAAATTAGAATAATAAAACTACTTCATTTAATATTAATATTTTCATAAAATACATATAATGAAATTTTCTATTTCATTCAATAATAATATTAAATATTAAAAAATATTCCTATTTCAGTACGTTGGATGTCATATTCTACCCATTTTGGAAATTGTATCATTGTAATTTTATTCACTTATTATGAAAATGGAGATTCCTTTATCTCAGAGAAATTTTAGATTCCCATATATCTTTTTCACCCACATGGTTTTCCCCGAAAAACATAACCTATAAAATTATCTTATTCCATTATGCATTCCCTATATGGTCATGATTATATATAGTGTTTACTTATATTAAAGGTTATCTTAAAACTATTTTTCCTTACGTATCAATACCAAAGATTAATTTGGTTGATACTTTATAAAAATATAATAAAGAAAAACATTGTATCCGAGGGATAAACTCAAAGGTAAGGCTACATGATATGAAACTTTTCCAATGTTATCTAAGACATCACGTTGTCTAAAAAATATGGACATCCCATTCCCTTCATACTAAGATGAAAAAAAAATTCCCTGGAGATATTATAAAAAATACCTAGTCCCCTACATCAAATGGATTTAATTCCCTTGTATTATCTACATAAATTTTTTATCTACTATGAGTTGTCCTCAAGTTCTAATATCAGTTTCATATTCCCAGCCACATCCACAATCAATTACTTTCAAATTAAATAACTTTAAACTATTTAATCTCAAAATTATGGGGATTGAATCCTAATTCCATATAACTCTTAAAAACCTGACATATGAATATTGATTTAAAAACTGTTATTTTATAAAAACAAAAATGAAGAATGGTGTTGATCTAAACATCAGTGGTAATCCATTAAACAAGAATGTTGAATGTCATGAATGGTCTGAATTGTTCATTATGATTGTCTATCATACCTTGTTTCAATGTCTATGATGAAATATAATTTAGTTCCCAACAACTTCTATTGCCCATTCAATATGATATATGAAAGCATGGGATTATAGTCAAATATAATAAAGAGTGGAACACCATGTAACCAGACTATATACATAATATACTGTTTAGAAATTTGATTAAACAATAGATTTTCTCAAATGGGAAGGGAATGTAGAAATTTAGTCAATCAATCAATAAAAAACCAAATTTCATTATTACATCAAGAAGTATTTGGTAGTAAAAAACCCATTGATATATTTTCCCATCTAAACTCCAGCACTGGAAAATGTTGAAGTATCCCCTTTGGTAAATTTTTTCTGCTTTAACCTACTAAAAATTCAACAATTTCATTACAAATTCCACAATATATATTTTCATTCAATCCCATCAGTAATACTCTTGATGGACTCTTTAAATAATAGTGCTTCCAAGATGAACTAAATATAGAGAACTATGAAATTCACATAAAAATTATTTCATCAATTGGGAATCCAAGGAACACATTATCTATTTAAAAATATAAAAATACATAGATTATAAATAATAAATTTAGATAACATTCCCTTATTCATGAATTCTACATTCTTTTATAAATAAAAATCATTATTTTATGCTTTCATAATAATTTCCTACCTAGATGATTTCACTAAATCCTAAAACAAAATAATGTAATTTACAACACCTATATCCTCTCGACCAAAATTCATTAAATCAATATCCAAAGGGACATGTCCCAAACATAACATGGTTAATTTATCATTACATTTCTGAATCAATGCATTAACCACTATTTTTGTTTTTCTATTATTGTATTGAATGATATGATAATAACCTTTTATCAATTACATCTATCTTCCCTCCCTCATGTTATACACTTTCAAAATAAATATTTACATTAAACATTTATTGTCTTTATATATTTCACAATTGGATACATAAAAGTGATGCCCCATAATTTTCAATTAAAAAACAACAGAATCAAATTATAAATCCTATATAGGATAAGGTAACTCATTACTTCATAATTTCTATGATGCATAAGTAATTACATGATCGTTTTTCATCAAAAAAACGAATTCCCTTTTTTAAATCATCAATTTGGTTGAAAAAATCACCACTTCTTTATGGAAATTGTAAAAATTGAATCATTCAAAAATCATATTTTTATTTTCATAAAAAAAACATATTCTATTTTTTAGATAAATGTTAACACCATCAGAGTTAGTTTAGTCTGTAGACTATAAATCTAAGCGATGTTTTTAACAAACTATTGGTTGTATCATTGCAATCCATGAAAACTGTGAATCTCTGAGATTTTTTTTCTTTTCCATTCAAAAAAAATTAGAAGGGTCAAAAGTACTACTATATTTATAAAAAATGTTTCTGAGGTATGAAATCTATTTTGACCAAAAATAATATTTTATAAATTTCCCGTAAAAAAGTTTTTCATTATGATTTTCAAAGATTTACTTAAATGTTTTTAATGAACCTCAAAAGTAATTAAATAACCATGGATATCATAACTAAAAACAAAAAAACTAATCCAAATATTCATTTAATACTGTATTCATATGATCCATAAATATAGGGGGGTCATTTTTTCAACCCAAAGAGAATCACTAAAATCTCATATTCATATATATCCTATGAAATGCAGTCTTTAGGCTATGTGCCTTTTTCCGTTTCAACATACATTTCTTGACCAATGATAATTCATTGACATGTACTGCACTCTATAGATATGACAAAACAAAGTATAAATTTGATTAAAATGGTAATTTTTCTTAATGGTAATTTTATTAAAATTTCTATAATCCATATAAAGTCTCATAGAACCTTATTTCTTTTTAACATGGAATACATGACCACCCCCACAGTGTTGTGCTTGGTTATACCAAACCTTTATATAGAAACACATTCAATTTATTTTTAGATCCAAATGATATACATGAGGCATTTGATAGGGGGGTTTAAAATAGGAGTATCAATAGCGACTAAATCAACAGTAAACTAATCTTCTAGATCAGTAATGACACCAAAAAAATCTAAAAAAATCCTTTTATTTATTCACTAATAAAATATTCATAATCTGAATAGTCTCATTCCATTCAATTGAATGTGCAATGTAACCTTCACATCCATTTCATATAAATTTACCTTCTTCATAGAAGGTTATTAATGGTAATAAATATTTGAAAAAAACATTTGTAGATCTATAATCTGTCATAAAATGATAATTTGAAAGCCAATAAATACTCAAAATAATATCTCACTCAATAACGTGTAGTTAAAAAAGATTTTTAGCAAATTAAAATTCTTCATGAAAAATTGGAAAACTACTTTAAATTATCGTTTCTTTAATACTTCCACAAAGAGTTATCACCAAAAATTATATCATGATTTCATGATGTGATATTATAAATATTACTAAAAATTTCTCGTAAATAAAGGAATGTAAAGATCTAGAATCCCACAGGGTGTTACAATAATTTGATTATACACATAGAATAACTTTCACCGATTCATCTCATGTCTCAACATCTATTATTGGTGAAGGAAAATAAATTTCCACACATTTTTTTATTTGGTCTTCATGATTTCCCACCCAGGTTACTAACTCTAGGAATATGTTTGATAATGCCCCAACTCATTTCAATTATGGAATATTAACATTGCCTTTTCATTATTATTATGTGAATTTTCTATGAAGTCACAATCTATGTGACCAAACATTCCACATTGAAATCATTTCCTAGGATTTTTGAGACATTCCATAGGATTATGTTTACAACACTTTGATAAAAATGTAATTTTATTTTTCTTAACTCTATATTTTTTTGAAGGCTTCCATATAGCCTTCAAACATAACTGATTCTTATTCTTGTCATCATGAGAGAAATATATGTTAGTAAACACCATGTCATATTTTTTTAGCACAATGAACAAATTTCTCATAGATTTTTAACATTAATGAATCCATTGATTTTTTCAAAATTGGTATTAAACATGAGTATACATTATTAATTGTATAATCATTGCCCAGAAAAAAATATCATTTGTACCTAGTGAATATTGTAAATTTATCATAATTTGAAGCTACATAGTCCATATGGTTTTTCCATAGTTCCATAATTTTTTTTCTCAATTTTGAGTCAAACGATATTAGGAAATTATTTTTCTATAAAAATTCAATTAAAATTATCCTAATGCATTACATCATGATCAACTGTATCTCCTGTATTCTTTATTCGAATCCTCCATAATTTAGATTCACCATTAAAAATATAAATTACTCGTGTTAACTTTTAGATTTTTTTATATCCCATAACTTTGAATATATTTACCATTGCATTGATCCATACTTAAGAAACCCCTGGATCAGATGTTCCACTGATTGATTGAGGTTATTGCATCATAAAATTCTATATTACTGACATATTTTTTAATGGTTGATCTAGATGCTCCCTATCATGGATACCAATTACATTATAATCTTGTGTAAACTGAGACATCACTTCCCAAAATGTCTTGTTTTTATTCCAACCAACTCATGATGCTAATTGAGCATGACCTTTTCTTTATTATGGATTCTTATTACAGCCTCCCTACTTCCCTAATGGAAAATAATTGTTAATGAATTTATCTTATTTAAATCATCATTGTAATATTAAACTTCAATTACATAACTATAAATTAAAATTCCAATATGTGTATTCTATTAACATAATACCAACCTGTAATGTTATCTAAGTTCTTCTCTGATAACAATTGTACTGATCGGACCTTGAAAATTTCATATTGAGGTGATTTTAAAATAAATTTTAAATTATTACAATCTTGAGGATATTTTAGGATTAGATCAGTAGGGAATTATTGCTAAATTATAAATGATAAACCATAAAAAAAAGTACACTTATACATAGTACCCATTTTCCCACCAAACAATATTATTTCATATAAAACCTAGATTCAGTTTATAAAAAATATTCACATTTCTCTCCTTGATCTAATCGATTTCCCCACTCTGCCTTAATCCCAGTGAAAAATAATTTGGAAACATGGGATGATCAAAAAATTATCATAAAGTTACTAAAATAATGGAAACATTTATTCTAGTGACAACCCATTATAACCTTCTCTTTAATGAAATCCAATTTACCATGAAAATGAATCATTATAAAAATATAATTATCTTAAATTTTGAAAATAAAATTATTTCCACGAATAATCATTATCAATAATATAAATTTAATGTAGTTATCTCAGGATGACATTTTAAATATCACACTTAAAAATTGAATAACCAATATGGTTAACATTCATCTCTGAATTACCCATTACATCGGGGGTTATAACATAACCATTGATCCATTGTTTATCAGGGAACTACCCATTAATAGTGAGTAACTTAGAAACCATTCCTAGTTTATCAAAAAACAACACAAAATAAAAAAAATCCATGAACCATAATAGAAACATAAATCATGAAAAATTTCATCATAAAAAAACACCTTGACGAAAATAACTTATTTTAAGATAATATTGCATCCCAAATTTATTTAAATTCAACCCTTTTAATTTTATTAAAAGAAACATTAATAGATTATTTTAAAAAGAAAATACCGTGGAAATTTTATATCATTGAACTGAACGTTAATAAAATTATTTGAATACCAGTATTAATATTAAATACACAGGAAATAAGTGAATATAAAAAATAATATAATAAAATGTAATATTATGCCTAATCCTAGAATTACATAATCATTGATGTCACTCTTAACCCAATGATTGGAAATTGTGTTAGGAATTCCATTACCTTTTGTCGAAATGTGTTATACACATACACATACTAGCTTATATAATTAAATTAGTTTCATTTATTACATAATTCAAATAACCCTATATATATATTTTATTTATTATAAATTTATTAACTTCATTTATGTCTATTTTTATGAGTTATAATGATCAAAAGTTTGGTTCAGGGAGCATTTATAACATAGTTTCATACATGGTTAATTTCTGACTATTTATGGATATTCCTGAAAAATAATATTAGTACTCATGAAGGGAAATAATGTTGTACTAATAAACCTAAAACACTTTAAATGGTATCATATATCCTTTTCATTCTATCTTGTGGATGATTCATTTGATAAAACATTAATAATAAATGTTTACATTATTTTGGCTTTTTTTTCTGACCATGGATAATTACATTCATTTTATTAAATATCATTTATATATATTAGTTATAGAATATAATATAAGTTATAAAAAAGTTATTATAATCTTTTATAACCATAATAATAGTATTATGACCAGCAATGAAGTTGATAATTGAATACAAAAACTCATTATCAACTGAGATGGTTAACCACCATAATTTGGATAATGGATTAGTCTCATTGAATAAGAAGATATGATAAAATGGATATATATATATATATATATATATATATTATTGAAATTTTAATATAAAATTCCAATATTTACATGACACTAGATTTATTATTCCTTATTTTTTGAATGAGGGGAAGAGAATGTACAATAAGAAAAAGAAATTAATAGCGGTGGTTTAAGAATGTTACCTCTTGAATATAACAACCATGAAGGATCCAGTAGGGACCTTGGAAATGGATTTTTTATGATAATATCATATATAGAATGTTTCTATGGAATTGGAGAAGATAATTAATAACATGATGGTCGATCTATATGTCTCATGGTTGTGAAATGAAGTGAAGGAAGTGGTTCTCTTTAATAATTAACTTGAGGGGATCGTTAAGATATTCAAAAAATATAAAAAAATAATAAGACTATTATAGAGCCAAATAATACAAAATATAATTTAAATTAGAAATGTAAAACATTTTCAACCATATCATTTCCCTTATGGCCTTATATTTTTCTTTTTATGATTTTTTTAAATTATTCATTACTATGACATTAAAAACATAAAAAAAATGTAAAACTAAAAAAGAAATTTTATTTGGCCCTTGAAAAGTAATAGTTATTTATATAATTCTTGGAGCACCTTGAATATATCAAATTATATTTATTTTAATATTTTTATATCATTTATCTAATTTCACTATTAATTTTATAATTACTACATCATCATTATGCAAGAAATTAATGTAAGTATTTCATAAAAATAATTTTTAAATAATTAACCAAGAGGAATATATGTATTTTATCATTAAAAAATACTATTAATGGTCAAACATATCATTTTGATGATCATATATTAATAATGATATATTAATTTTAACAATCGTTTGATAAGATTGATTTTCCTCAAATAAAATTCTATAAGGGAATTAATGTCAACAATGTAGCTCTAACCAGTGAAAAACTCGATCAAAGGATAATTTTGGGCCAAAAATAACATTCCAATAAAATTGTTACAAGTTTTAGGGTAATTTTCTAATCCATGTCAAATAATTTTTACCCAAAATTGCATGATTTACCTTAAACTGTGGTAATAAAATTACTACGTGTTCTATTCTAATTTTAAAAAATTAAAGGTTAATATTTACTAAAATTGGATAATAAAATTAAAAATTTGGAATTATTTTTAAAAAATTAATGTCACATATTTTTTAGAATTTAATTAATTACCAAACCACAAAAGGCAGTGAAAATGTTTTTTCGGAAAAATCTATCTTATTAAATATAACACGTTTTTTCACTAAATATAAGTATAAAACCCATTAAAAACATTAATTAGGTTAATTTAAGTCAAAATTAACTATTTAAAAATAATTATATCTATATTCATAATTTGACCATGTAAATAAAATACATATTTCAACAAAATCCATAATTTTCCAAAATTCCTTGAAAAATAATAATTTCTGGAAAATTATAACAATATCAAGATAAGATAATTTTGATATGAGGAAGTCAAAATTAAGTTTTTTTAAAATAAAAATATATAATATGATCATTAATCTTTTAAATATAACCAAATAATAAATTATTTTAATAAGACTATTTTTTGTTTTATTTTATAAATTAATTAACATCTTTATATTGAATATTACTTTTTTATTCATAAGTAGTAATAAATATTAAAAATATTACTCTATCAGTATATGAGTAGTTAAAATATTATCTTATTTAACTATATTAATTGTGTATAATTTATTAAATTCCATAAGATAATCCTTTTAGTGGTTTTTATGACATGGAACTTCATGTGGGGGACAATTTTAAATGTTTTATTGAGTTTTTCATGAATAGAAACATGTTATTTTTAATATATTTTCATGAATTCTTCCTAGGATGTTATGAACCAATATGATAGGATGTATTTCCATGTTATTTTTTAGGTAATGACCTTATTGGTCTGTTTATGACACTCAAGAGGGGGTGAATTGAGATCCTAAAAATATTTCTCCAAAAAGTATACATTAAAGATTCAACCAATTAAAATTAAATTAGGCCAGTTTATCAAGGTAAAAAAATGATAATATTTTGACTATTCAAATAGATTCTCTTACTATTGATTAATTCTTATTAATATCAAAATGAGATATTGATACAACATCCAAAACTACAATAATAGTTAAAAACCCTTATAACCACTATACAAGTCAAATTATAATACTAAAATTTAGTTTTTTGAAAAATTAATTTAAATAGGGAAAGACTAAATATAAACCCACAATGGATAAACCATGTTGTTTCGTCTCAAGTTGAAACCTAATCCACCCAACATGGTGATCCCTAGGAACAAAGTAATTTATATTATTAAACATGATCAAGACCTTCTATTGGGGTTACCAATAGTACATAGGATTGTCCAAGTCACAAGACCTCTTCCACTATTATACTTTGGAGAAAAAACAACCATGTCACAAAGGACCTCTTCCACAGTTATACATGATCAAAGATAAGTGCGGAATGATATTTGACTGAGTATATCTTGTATCCTCCAGTTTAATAGAGGAGACAATATGTGTTTTAAAATATATAACTACACTACTCGAAAAAATAATAACAATAGTACAGAATAGGGAAAAGATGAAGATAAATGGTTAGAAATGATCTTAGTGTTGTTCTATGCAGCTCTAGATTTTATAATGTATCATACGTGAATTTTGGGTCTTCTTGTGAAAACAGATTATTGTGAGTCATGTGCTCTAGTATCTAGTTAGATTAGATGTTATTTGTATCTCTCAATCTTATTATTATTATTTTTACTATGAGAATGTATGAGGTTATGATCTATAGCAGTTCACCCTTTGGGAATTGATATTTCTTCAAGTGTTCATTAGTGCTGGCTATTTTTATATCATGCATGTAGTTCACTTCATGAACCCTACATTTTACCCTATTTCCAAATTTTTATTTTTATTTCAAGTCCATGTGATGGAGATAACATGATGAATTATTTCAACTCCTCATACCTCGTACTCCTAGGTTATATATCTACAAAGATACATTAATTATGTCTGTGTCATTAGATGACTCAAACATGACCGTTATAAATATCTTTTAAAATTTAATTTAAAAGAGAAAAATGTTATTAAGTAACAGTAGCATAGTTGGTCTAGAAATGGTGTCACTTGGAATTGATGTCTTCTCCTTTTCCATTGATCGGCAAGATAGTCAACGTTCTAGAGATGCATTGAGATCTGGAACCGGTATCATAGATGTGGTGTTAGGATCATAGTGTCTTAGGGAATAGTGTCTAGTCCTCTATAAATTCATTGAATAGTGTCTTGGAGGTTAAATTATGGAATTTTTGTGACATACTTTATGAAATCTAAATCAAGCTAATGTTTCAGAGTCACAATGTCTAGGTCATAGGGTCAGTGACATTGCCAAAATATGGAACATATGGAAGACTTAATGATTCTTAGGCATAGCCAAATTTTAGTAAACATTCATAAGAATTTATATTCATAGAATTTATTAGACTGTTGAATTATTATAATGAAACATAATTGAACAAGATCAAACATAGTTTACAAGCTTCAAACATTATTTTTGAGATTCTGAATCAGGATCTTGTGATAGCTTAAACAATGTTTTTTATGCATCATGTCATAAGGAAACCAAAAATCTCCGAATAAACATGATTAACATGATTTGGGAGAATTAAAACATGATTAAACATGATGATTCCAACATTATCCTCCATTTTTCAGATAAAAAGTCAATGAATTTATTAACAATATATTTTAAGAATGAAAATATATTGAGCAAATATATATATATATAATGGTTCTTCTTCAATAAATTCATTTTCTTATTTCTCCCCCTATAGGTATTATCAATAAGAGAATAAGAAAAAATGGATTAATAAAGGTAAGTAGGAAAATAAACAATAGTAGTTAAAATTTAATTTGATAGAAAGATAATGTCTATTATAATAATATGGAAAATAAAAAACATCTCTATCAAAAAGACACCCTTCAATTCTCTTCAGGGTCCTCAATCTTCAATTTTCCCTAAGTTGAAACATTTGTAGGAACCATAGAAGGATAAGGAGATGTGGTAGAATGGATTGAGCCAATTATGAGATAAGAAAGAGGCACTCCTTCAAAGGCATAAGGGGTAAGAGTTGGTTTGGTTGAAGATAGAGGGACGGTTTCAAAACGAATAATAGTTATAATCCGACTCAGATCTTGAGATACTGACATGGAAGATGGAGAAAAGCCAGTGGTGGAGGAAGGTGTTGAATTATGATTCTAATGGGAAGTTGCAGGATCCACTATTAAAGTGATTTTCACATGGATATAAGGCTTCAAAAATGGAAAAATATTTAAGGATAAATTTACCTCTATATTGCATAACCTTTTTAGTATCAACCTTGTTGTCAATAATATTTTCCAAATTAGGTGTGAACTCTTTCATTTTATACATGTGGTCCTTAAGTACAGGAGTCACCATAGTCATGTTTTAGATTTTCCACAAGTAACATGAAATGACTAGTCAGTTGGTGCTTTGTATAGATCCTCTTGATATAGAAATCAAACTTTTTTGTAATTTCATCATAGGTTGAAGAGGATTCTTTTGAGTATAGTCATCCCATATCATGGACATGATCACTATTTTGGAAAATCTTGGAGAGTCTCTTGTGAGTAGAATGACCTTTTAAAGACTGGTGATGTTTGTAAATCACATTTCTTAGCACCGTGTTATATTCTAGTTGAGATGGTTGACTGATTTTTTCAGAGGATGAAGAGGCTGATATGACTATAGAGGGTGCGTGAATGATATTGAGAACACTCTCAAAAGAGTTCCTAGAAACACAAGGAAACTCATTGATTAAGGATACCTATCCTAGATCATTGTATTCCTTCATAGAATTATATTCAACTATCATCTCAACAACATAAACCAAATTTTTTTGGTTCAGATTCAAAACCTATTTTGCAATATTGACCGCATCTTCTATGATAAAATGAGCAATAGGGGGTTCAATAGTTATAAATTCCTTCAAAAGTTCGATAATCAATGATTTTAAATATTTTACATCATCACTTAATTTTTTTTCAATTATCTATTCATGAATTTCATGCACCATCTTAGTGTGGGTTTTCAAGATAATATTCATTAAGATCATGCCATTACCCTGTCCACATTGACATGTTATGGGTGTTGGTTGAGATATCAAAATCCTGTCAAAACCAACAATCATAATTTCACCAAATAAATTTATATCATCATGTATCACAAATATAGGTTCATTGTGTATATCCTCAGGGGAATAAACTGACACAACCATTGGATACATAGCTTGTGTGAATTCTGGTACAGAAATGGGTTTTATTGAAAAGATATTATAAGATCAATTCCCCTTACTGAATCAAACTGAGAGTCAAAGACATGATAATAGATGAATAATTTATATAAGTGTACACATGGAATGTCTCAATAGAACCATGCACATTATTAATTAATTAAATAGTATTTTTATCCCCCTTAACAGGTGCTTCTCTTTTGGGACATAGAAATTTAGTCACTTTTCTTAATTCCATCGTTTCTATTCTGGATGGTTTAGGATCATCTTTATCTAACAAAAAATCTCTCCCCTTTATTTCCATATAATATGCAATAACTTCATGTTTAGAATGTTCACCTGACTATTCCACAGAAGTAGGGGCTTCCTCAAAATTTTCTTCCTCAACAGAATGTTCTTCTAAATGTTCCTCATGAAAAACTTGTCCCCCTACACAGATAGCATGTACTTTTTCAACAACAAATTTTCTATCAATTATGTCTATAGAAACTTTAAGTTTAGGTTTTCTACTGTCTTATTCTTCTAAGAATGTTTAGTCCTCTAGTGCAGCTTCTATATCTCTTACTTCATTACATGTGTATTCAACAACCTCATTATAATCTAGACCTGGGTATGATTTCTTGTTAGCTCTTGAAGGATTCTCAATTGGATTGAACTTCTCATTCAGTCTTTATTATTTTCCATCCAATATTGTTTCCAAGGATTCCAATTAATTTTCATCATTTAGAGTGTATCCTTAGAGATAAAAAATTATAATCCTGAATGAATTTTTCATTTCTGACAAATATTATTTTTCTAGACAACATTGTAGAAATAAATCTTGGGTTAAATAGGGAGGTTGATTTTAAAGTAGTCTTGATCATATCACTAATGTGAAGAATGATGTGCTTACATATGTGGATCTTGTTTCCATTTTTATTACATGTATCAGAAATACATCATGATACTGAAGGTTTCCAAAATCTCACTTCCTTAGAGAAATATTGTTTTGAATAAACATGAATAGAAACATTGCATACCCCTCTAACTCTACCACAATATTCATACTTCTATTCTTATTTCTAGTTAGGATTCCAAATGCATCTTGTGTGTTAAAAAGATCACTAATAGGAGGATTTTATCACTAATTATCCTCATAAATTCCCTAATGCAGTATTTCCAGATAGGTAGCCCACCGCCTAGATGAAATGGTACACATTTATCTATTTATCAACCTTCTTACAACGAAATCATCTATCGACTCATATGAGAACTATAGATACTAATAAAATTCAGAAACAAGCTTTTGATAGATGAGTAAATACCCTTTAGTGAACCATTTCAACCAGAATTGTTCATCCAAAACATTCCAAATTAGTGACTTACTTGTCAGCAACCACTTCAGACATACTTCATTCTCTGGCAATACAGTTTGATCTACAATGCCTAGATTTTGCGGTCCTTTAGGCATTATTTTCAGATCCATTTTTTTCTTTATTCAGATAAAAACAATTATATAAATTCTATGAAGAATATTGCATCATTTTGGGCATTCAAGGTAGGTTTGAGAAGGAGAACCAGTTGAAGGAGGGTAGGAAGATTGAGAGATGAGGGTTTCAGTTTCAAGATATGAGAGCTCGAGAAAAGAGTGTAGTAAAAAGTATCATTTTCTCATTAAGGGAGTCCAAACATTGCAAACACAAATGCACTTCATAAAAAACAAAATAATCGATACAACGATATAAGAAATAAAATTTAATAATCTTATTAATTACAGTGAGACCAGAACATGTCACCACGGGGTCATCATTATGTTGTGACTCCAAATGGTGTGACTATATCAATGAGTTAGAAAGTGTAATATAGTATTAGGGAGACTATAAACATGAGAAAATAATTCTATGATAGTAACTTGTGAAACCATGAATCATGAAACTGTAAACTGTGAAACATTAAGTGTGAGATAGTAACATTGAGACTGTAAAACATTCACTTAAGACTTATCATCCCTAATTCATGTATTATGTAATTTATCATTTCAAAATTTAAAGGTTTAGATAATATACAAACAACGGATGTTCAATGCCAATGAATTCCATAGATATATCAACTTTTTTATAATGATCTCTAAAAAAGTTTTTTCTTACATCAATATGATTTTTATAGGAGTGGGAAATTGGCTTCTCTGAAATTTTAATAGCACTTGTATTATCAAAATTTATAGGTACATGTCTAAGATGATATCTATAGTCTAGTAATGTGGGCATCATTCATAAAATTTATGCACAACAACTACTTGTTTCATTCTATTCTTCCTTAGCAGTAGATAATGCATCCAATTTTTTTTCTTACTACACAATGATACTACAACATTTCCAAAATGTGACATGTTCCATAGGTTCTTTTATTTATAAAATTAAACCTCTAAAATCTTCATCTAAATAGATATATATTTCAGATGATTTTCATCTAGGATAGAATATACCAAAATTTGTTGTATGTTGGAGCAATTTTAAAATTATTTTAGTAGAATTTAAATGAGTCTTAATGGGTTTGCTTGAAAATGAGAACACATGAAAATAATAATCATAATATCTGGTCAACCAACTGATAAATATAGTATTCTTTTAATCATTCCACTATAAGTGGTTTGATCAACATATTTACCATTTTCATTAAGACCAACTTACAGTTAGTACTCATTGGATTATCATTACTTTTAATGATATCCATGACAAAACACTTTAAATATCCTTACTATATTTGATTTGATTTATAATAATACCTTCATTTTATTAAGGAATTTTAAATCTATGAAATAATTTCATCTCACCCATTAATCTCATTAGAAAAAAAAATTTCATTATCTTTGAAAAATAAATACCTAAATAATTTCTTGAAGATCCAAAATTAATATCCTCAATATATATCTGAACAACGAAAACATCCATAAAAATTGATTTCATATAAATTATTAGATCATCAATCCATTTTATAAAACCATTTGAAATAGGAATACAACATAATCTATCATACCAAACATATGGATATTTTTTAAACCATATAATGATTTTGTTAATCAATATACATGAATTTGAAAAGGGGGGGTCTGTTAAACCGGGGGGTTGTTTAACAGAAACATCCACAAATATTTACCCATTTTTGAATGAATTCTTGACAAACATTCGATATAGTTTTAAATTTAGATGTGCTGCATATGTAAGAAAGATTAAAATGGATTCAAATATAGGTAATTATGAAAAGGTATCTTCATGGTCAATTCCTTCTTCATGAGTATAACCTTGTGAAACAAATATAGATTTGTTTCAATAAATATTATTAGATTAATCTACTTAGTTCATGAACCCAAATTTAGTTCTAATGGTCAATATTTTGTTGGGTCTATCCAAAAGTTTACAACCTTAATTAATTTCATACTGATTTATCTCCTTTGATTGTCCCTCACCAGAAATTCATTATTGATAGCATCATTTATGTTTTTCGGTTCAAGTTGTGATAAGAAATGTTGATGTTAAACCTGATTTATAAGAGAATCTATAGTTTCTGTTACATTATCAAAATCCCCAACAATTGCATCTACGGAATAGTTATTAAGATTTCTAACAGGTATAGAAAAAGAAGTGCTATTTATTTCAGGTTCTTCAATAGGATTGGATTCATTATGGCTTGAATCAATATAATTTCAATAACGTACTGTTTTAATAGATTCTTTTATAATATTTTCAGAATAATTATCATTGATATTTAGAATTGACATATCATCCTCAATATTTTATAGTAAGGGGTTAGGTTCATGTGGATCTATTTCAACATATTTGACATGTATAGATTCTTCCTTGTATTTTTTTCTTTTTTTAATTATTCTATAGGCTTTACTTGTGATTGAATACCCTATAAACTTCCTTTATCGCATTTGTATGAAAAATTATCAATATTATCATTAGTATTATGAATATAGACTTTACAATTAAAAGCATTGTCTTAATTAACCATGGGTTTTATAATGTTCCACAACTCATAGGGTGTTCTTTTAAGAATATCTATAATTAAGACTACTAATAATGTAGCATGTCGTATTTATAGGTTCTTCCAAAAAGTAAATAAGTTTGTGATACTCACTAAACATGGTTCTAGAAATTTCTTATAATGTTTTATTAATTCATTCTATAACACGTTTTTATTGAGGTGTCCTAGTGGAAGAGAAGTTATGACTATTTCCATTTTTTAGATTAAGGAATCAAGATCTTGGTATTGAAACTCATGGCCATAGTCACTTCTAATTGATTTTTTTCTGTGTCCATTTTTATTTTCTACTAACCTAGAATACTTGGTGAAATGGGAACCATCTTCACTTTTTTGATCCAAGAAATAGGTTCATGTATAACTAGAATAGTCATCTATAAGAACATAGCTATAGTTCTTTACATTTATCTTTGAAACTCTATATATTCTAAAAAAATCCATGTGAACTAACTCGAGAGGTTGAGAAGTAGAAACTACTTTATTTAGTTTGAACGATATTTTGTGTTGTTTACCCTTTTGACATGGATTACATACTTTATCATTTGAGAAATCATGTTTGGGTAGGTCCTTGAAAAAACCTTTTTTGGTAATATTTCTAAGGTATCCTATAATGTAGGGTCCTAGCCTTCAATGAGACATACAAGTCTCTTTCAAAAATACAATTAAACAAGAAACATTTGGATAATCTAAATGAGAACTTAAAAAATTTCTTTTTCTAAATGATAAAAATATTAGTTCATTTATATATTTGAAAACATTACAAGCATCATTATCAAATTTAACATTAAATCCATCATCACATGGTTGAGAAATACTAAGAAGATTATATTTCCTTCCATCAACAAAATATATTTTATAAATTAAAATAAATTTTATGTTACCAATCTTGCCTTAGCCAATTATTTTTCCTTTATCATTGTCACCAAAGCTGACATGAATATCATAAATCTTTATTAAATTATAGAAGAATGAGTAATATCCTATTATATGTCTTCAAAATTAATTTTTCAAGTACCATAATCTTTTACAGAAGCTTATAAAACAACCTTTCAAAAAATAATATAATAAAAAGCATACATTGGTACCCAATTTTTTTTGGATCATATAACATTTGTAATCCATGATTTAGGATCCCAAATCTTCTACAAATGATTTATTCAAGCATTATGTAACATTTTTGTATAATAGTATCTATTTTGGCCTATAAAATTATAGGTAGTATATTATTTTATAGAACTTTAACTAACAATATAATTTCTCCTTTTATGTAGAAAAATAGATTTTCCAGATTTTTTTACAAACATGTTTTTGGGGATATTTCATTTCCTGGGATGATATCTTATACCAGTATTGTATCTTGGGGTAATTTTTTACCAAGAATCTGTGTAGGAGAATTTTTGACATTGGAAAATTTCTCTCGTTCCTTTTTTAATTTCTCAATAGATAATTTATGTTCATTGTTTTCTTTATGTAAATGAACTTTTTTTCATTTTGTACAAAAAGTTTTGATTAGATAGTAGTGGTTAATGAATTTTATTTCCTTAAAGAATTATATTTACCATTTAGTTAATTTCTTGTGAATTCATGAATTATAAATTATTCAAATAAATCATCACTAGTCATATTTTCATAATCACATTCATCTATAGAATAATAGAAATTTTGTACATGAGAATCAAGGGTTACTTCAGATGTGTTTGTCATAAAACACATATTGGCCTTTTCAAAATTCATATCATTTGAAAACTTTTAGTCACATGAACCACCCTAAGAAGCAGTCAATGTTTTCTTCATATTATTCTTATTATTTCATCCTTTGTCCTCATATCTATTCTTTTATTTTAACTTATTACAACTAGCCTTTACATGTCCTTTTTTCATTCATAACAGACTATTTCATAAGATTTGTCACTTCTTTTTGAATCTTTCTTCCAGTTCCCCTGGTGATCTTACCTTTCTTTGAATTTATTCTTTTTGATAAATTTATTTCTTCGATAATACATCTTGAATTGTGTACATGATTGAGTTATATCCTCATCTATTTTAGTTGATGTATTTTCACTACTTTTGTTTTATGAATGAGAATTTATAATTTATTTCCCTTTATTCTCAGATGTAGTGGTTTTGATATCCATTAACTTTCCCTTTGGTCCATCATCCTCTTGCTTATTGAATTTTAATTATTCCTCATACATCATCTACATTCCTAATAACTCTTTGAATAGTTTCTTGCTAATATCACCAAATTCTATAATTGAGATAGAGGTCCCACTCCATCTATCTGGTTAACATCTACGTATCCTCATGGTTTTCCCTATAGATGTAACATATCCTCCCAGATAAAATTGTGTTCACTATTTCATTAAATCCATCAATACTCATCAGAAATAGTCTCATCACGCTTCATTTTAATTCTGTCAAATTTAATTGTATATGTGTTATGTATAATTTACTTAACACTAGTGGCTCCTTCAATTGATAAATATAAAGTATCCAAAATTTCATGGGATATTTTACATGTAGAAATTAAATTAAACTCTTCATATTCTAAAAAATAGTATAAGAAATTAATGGATTTGTAATGATTATTAAAAGTAGTCTTAGTTAGTTCTTCCCAAATATGCCTAACAGTATTAGGAATCTTATAGTCATCTATTATTGGAGTCCATACTTTGAAACCCATACATTCTAAGTGCATATTCATTTTAATTTTCCATTTTTCATAATTGGGTCAATTAATGAATGGAGGTATGTTCTTAGAAGCAAATTTGAATCTATTATCCATACATAGAGAATAACATTTTTATTTTTTTTTCTAAAAACCTAAAAATTTAGAACTAATATAAATTTTATGATTTAAAAAAACAAATATAATCCAAATTAAAAAATTATTATAATCAGATTAATATTTTGAGAATTTTAAAATAGTATATTTAAAAACTCCTTTGATACCCAACGTTGGTCAGAGTAGGACACTCAATAGGGGAGGGGGTGAATTCAGTTCCTATAAAAATTTCTATTAAAGGATTACGTAAAATATTCTCCTAATTAAAATTTATATAATACAATTAATGAAGGTAATAATATTATAATAGTTTGAGTATTCAAATAACTTTTCATAATATTTATTAATTCGAAGTACTATCCACATGAGATGTTGATACAACATTAAAAACTACTCTAAAAGGTAACACCATCATAACTATTATCCAACACTAACTATCGAAGTAAAATTTCGTTTTCTAAAAAAAATTATAATATAGAAAGAGTAAATAGAAAAAAATAGTATATAAAACAAGTAGTTCAATCTCAAGTCAACACATAATCCACTCCATAGAGTGATCACCTTCTCCCATGATGTATATATTAATAAAATTTACCCCCATCCTAGATTGAGTTTAACAATAGTACACAAGACTATCTAGTATACAAGATATCTTCCACAATTCTATGTAAGAAAAAAAAACCAAGTCACACAAGTCCTCTTCCATAGTTATACATGGGTAAAGAAATGTGTAGAATGATATTTGAGTGAGGATTTCGCATAACCTCTAGTTTAATGAAGAATATGGTGTGTGTTTTAATAATGATAAACACACCACTAAAAAAATAAAAATAATCGTACCCAAGAGATAAAAGATAAATATAATGGATTATAAAGGATTTGTGTGTATTTTTACGTATCGTTGGACTTGTAGGATATAGAAACTATGATTTTTTATTTCACATTTGAAAATAGAGTATCGTGAGTCTCATGATCTTGTTTCCTATATGATTGCATGTTCATTGTAACTTCTTTTAATTTTAGGGTTATTAATACAAGAATGATTGAGGTTCTGATCTACAACATTTCATCCTTCATGAATCGAGGGTTCATCAAGCATTCTTCAGAGTATGGATGTTCCTCTTTCTTGCATGCAGTTCACTTCACATACTCTATATGTTTTTTCTCCAGATCCACGCTTTTATTTTTATTTAAGGTGCATGTGTTAAATCTGACTAGAAGCATGATTTCGACCCCTCCTACCTCATACAATCCATTGAAATGTCAACAAAGGAAAATTAATTATGTCAGTTTCATTAAATGACTCAAATTTTATCATTAGATATAATTTTTAAAATTAAATTGAAGAAGACCGAAAAGTGATTAAGGAATGGTGTCCCATTTAGTCTTGAAATAGTGTCACATGGAAACAATGTCTTCTATTTTTTCATTGAGTGGTGATATAGTCATGGGGCCATAGTTACATTTAGATCTAGAATTGGTAGCACAAATATGACATTAGGATAACAGTGTCTCAGGTAACAGTGTCTAGACCTATGTCAAATTAGTGAATGGTTTCTTGGAGATGGTTGCAAAGAACCGGTGTCATAGACATTATAATATCTGAAACTAGTAATGGAGTCATAGTTATGATATATGGATTACTTTTTTTGAGTTACATAGTCAGGGTTATGAAGTCTGGGTTAAAATGTTATTCAGTTTTCCAAAATATGAAACTGGTGGCAAACTTATGGTTTCATAGACATAACCAAATATCCATAAATTTTCTAAATAAGTAATACTCATAGGATGAATTATAATTAAGATTTGTTATAATGATACATAATAGAACAACATCAAACATTGTTTAAAACATTCAAATATGATTTGAGAGATTTTGAATTTGGATCTTGTGAGAGTTTCAACGATGAGTTATAAGCAATGAATCTTAAGGAAAAAAATATCCAAACATAATTTTTAATATGGTAAACATTATTAACATGATTTTTTATCATTAAAACATGATTTATCATGAATATTACAATAGAACTTATTTAGGTAACATTCTTTATATATATAAGGGTATATCTGGGTGGAGATAACACCCTCTAAAATTAAAGCACTATTAGATGTTTATAAAGTGTTAAATCATGAGGTTACATAAGGGTTTTTTATTTCTTATGCAGGACTCCTAGTTATGAGATGAAAACCCTTGTGTATACAAGCGATTATTTGGTAGTTTATTTATTTTAAATGGTTTGAAAATTGTATAATTCTTTAGTTTTGTGGGTTAGAAAAGCCAATGAAATAGTTTTCCTCTTTTTTGATCATGATATATTTTCTCCTTTCTGTTGGTGAAGTAAAATGTCATAAACCTATTTTATAAATATTAGATAAAATGGATCTTGGAAAATTATTTTTATATAATATAAGATGATAATATACATAGTGGTTTCGGTATATAAAATTAAAGAGATGTTAGTTCTTATTGCACTGTTTAGCATATGTAGTAGCACACATCGCTATACATAGGCTATTTGAGAAAAGGATGATTCTGATGAACCATATGTAGTTCGATGTTAGTTGTTTTTATATCAAGAAAGTTTAATTAATAATGATTTGCAACCCATTAAATATATTTGTTACATTATTCCCTAAGAAAAAAATGGTCATGAGTACATGAAGGCTATGATCATAGGTTATCTCTAGAGTCGAGAGACCTGGGTGTTAATACCTTGTCATGTTTATGGTATCCTTAGGTTAGAATACTATATTGTCCCTACAATACGAGATGACATTGTAAAAAATGAAATGGTTAAATAACACTATTGATCCATAATAATTATATATTTATGCGAAATTATGGCGAAGTTTGTGATCATGACTTGGGATGAGTGTCTTGCATGTGTCTAAGAGAGAACCTCCTCTAGGGTGTTGATAGACATCTACATTACCATTCCATTCTTGTACATTCATGATGTAACAAGTTAGCAACATCCAAGAACACCATTTAGTGATAATTGATTAAGTTTTATGTGATAGGTTTTGTTTTTAATAGAGAATCAACTTTGGAAATCATAATGTAGGGACTGTCCCATTATTTTTGGGGAGTGTATCATTCCATGTAGAGAGATCATGATCATAAAAGACCATTGAGAGTGGTTACATTATCTTTGGTATCCCATGAGGCTTCTAGGTTCATGTTATCATTCCCTTGAGTTCATACTCGATGTGAAACATTGTTAGGGTATGAAATCAAATCCAGATTCTATAATTATGATAGATTTGTTTAAATAATTTGGGATATGTTTCTAGAAATTAACATGTATATACATGTAAGGTAATATTACAAATAATTCATTTTTTGATATTAGTGTGTCACTAAAATATTAATGCACACCCATCGATGGAATCATTAACATACCACAATAGCATACAACATTTTTGTATGAACATTATTCCCAATATATTAATATCATATTGAGTACACTATAAGAGAATTACTTATATATAGAGAAAGAAGAATTATATTAAATCAAATATTATTTCTTATTTATGGATGAACTAATTTTGAGTAGAACAAGTGGATTGGTATATAAACAAGTAATGGTGTGGCTGCCACATTCGGTTCTTGTTCATGACGTCATGTTAGATGGGTCATTAGAGTATAATTCCCATCATTGGTGGACCATTTGGGAATTCAAATATATTTAGATAAATATGAAAATATAAAACTACATTCCTCAATAAATGCTACTCATGAGCTCAGTCTTTTGAGTACTATTTTCATGTTTGATCTAGAATTGGATCTACAATTATGCATGGATTATCATGAGTGACACATGGATTATAAAGTAATAAGTCTTTGGAGTGACTCACAAACACAAACAAATTTTTCGAATCGAAATTAAGCTAAGATACAACATTTCAGATCAGATACTGTTCTTGATATGTGAATAATAAACTATGTACCATCCTTTCGCTCGTAAAATCATGAGTATGGAAAATATTGGATGATAGCCTTTGAATCGAATTGATAAATCCAATTGTTACATCAAACTTATAAATTGGATTGGTTGATATGTAAAGTGATGTATTATAATTCTACACCTTTTTGGTAGAGACATGTGAGGAGTAAAGGTCATATATGGCTTTCTAAGGAAAATCTAACACAACCAGACAAAGATGAACTAATTTGAATTTGACCGTTTATATATTGTTGAGGATTTAAGGTAGATTAGTTTTATATAGTTGGGTGTATAATGGTGATAATTGTTTCAGGAATGTCATTAGAACACAAAGGTTGAGATTATGTAGTAAATTCTGATGGTGGGAGTAAAATAATTTGGATGATGGTCATTCAAGGATTGGACTTATTGTTATAATTTCATAGGCCAATAAATAAAAAATATAATGATATGATAGTAACTTGTGAATGGAAGGATTTATTATGTTCCATCATGTCATTATGTATTTGGTATGAGAGTTGGATCGAACAACAACAATTTAGGTTATGTATGATTAATCTAGTTTTTAAAATAACATTGGGACGTTAGAGAAGGAAAAAATCCATTTTAGTAAAAAAAATGAAAAAATTAGGTTGAGGGATGTTTTGTACTCTCCATGGCTTCTCAAGGATGAGAAAGTCTAAGGTGGAGAGGTTGTATCAGCCTATATTATGGAAAATGTGGAAATTTCGATACAATTTTTAATTTAGTGTTTGGTGGATTGGCCAAATCCTAAACAATGACTTGGAATGTTATTTTTAAAGTTGGAATAATTGAATGTATTGTTTTTATATAGGGGATGAGGCCCATAAGGTGTCTTAGAGGTTTTGGGATTTTCCTGAGGGTTTGGGACCCAATGTAGAAGTTTTAGATAAGACATCCTATTCACATTGATGATATATAGTTGGAACATGTTTATTACCATCCATGTGGTATAACCATGTTTCATATTTACAAATGTCACATAGTTTGGTTAACCATGTGAGGTGGCCCAAGAAACTATAAAATATGGAGCTAAGTTAATGATATACACACAATATTAGTGCATAGTTTTTTTAATGTTTCATAGTATTGTGGGGTGGTAAGAGAGCATGGGGTAGTAATTACACAATGTTGGGGGATATTTTTTTAAACATGTGCGGAAATTGTACTAGATTGTGTTCTATGGATTGTGGCACTACCTGTTGGAAAAATGGTTTTCCTAACCATAATCCATTACCATAAAACTCATTTAATGGGGGAAATTTATATTTTTCCCCTTCAACTCTTAAAGGAGTTTTACCTCATTTTCTCCCCCAATTCACCAAGAGGTCCCCTCATGCACCCCCCATCTTTCTCCCTTTTTCAATGGGAGTATTTCTAATGTTCTTGTAATGAATTGATAATTTTGGGGTTTGTTAGAAGAGAACTGGTTAGTCTCTGATTCCATTTACCTCATTTTCTATATTCATTCACTATATCAGATGTCATTTCCATGTGAACTCATATAACCTTTTTTTTGTTTTTATCAATTTATCTTATTTATAACATTTATTCTCAAATGAAATCATGATAATGGATGAGTGAAGATACTAAGGAATGAGGAAGCTGTTATATGTCTCTTCACTCAATGTTTCTTCATTTTATAAAATTTATCTATTATTCCATGTTCCATATTCTCTATGAGTCTCTCCTAGAATATATAACTCAGATATTTAATTACATGTACTATGATTGGGATACATTAAAAAATAATTGTAATTTTTGGACATCAATATATAAAAATGGTCCACCCCTTGGGTGTTTCACTTATATTACATTGGCCATGAATGTTCTTAATTATCTATAGCCCAGCTATATGTGTTTGTATTATCCTTGAAAACCTGAATCATTAAGTGATGGTAAATTAAATGATTTGATTTATATATGGCATATATCCTTAATTAACATTTGTTAACATATGATATATTCCTTGAAATTAAAATGGGTCATGAATGAGATATATGGGTTGTATAATTAAGTGATTTTGAGGAAATGTTTCCCGTGAAACTAAATACCCATTTAAGTTATGTTCGACTATTTATTTAGAAAGGATGATGGTAAAACTTAGAAAATGGTAAATTTTATGGACATTAAAATTATTTTATATATATATCGATAAACACTTTATCGTTATGTGATAACCAAACATGGAATAAAGAAGACAAGGTAATACCAATGGGGATCCACCATTTCATGCATGACCATAACCAAATATGGGATGAGTACAAAATCAAACAGGATCCACCTCAGGCCAAGAAAAACTAGACTATATCCATCAGTATTCAGAAAAATGACATGCCTACACACTAAACATGACATCAAAATGGGATAAAATTGATGGAATTATTGCCATCTACAGATAGATCTATTTGATAAACCAACTACCTCACTGAGGGAAACCACAACCGTTA
The DNA here is from genome assembly GCA_963277665.1 of Viscum album. Lineage (NCBI taxonomy): Eukaryota > Viridiplantae > Streptophyta > Magnoliopsida > Santalales > Viscaceae > Viscum > Viscum album. Next base: position 2,093,606,048 of record OY728126.1, on the reverse strand, counting down.
AACCCCAAAATAGAAAAATCATAATTCTATACAAGAACCTTGATAGAGGATGATCGATGAGGATTTCTTCATCCGCAGTACTCTAGAACAAAGAACTACTAGACATCCAAGACTCTAAAAATTATTCCATAATGTGATAGGTCCAGAATAGAGAACAAGACCAGCAATGGGACTTTTTTAGATGATCAATGTTTAGATGGTGGGTATAAATTTGTGTCCCTTTTATATAAATTTAACGTAATTTAATTTAATTTTTTATTTAATTCTGATTTTTTATTTTTCATAGATATTCCCAAAGCCTATATTCAATTATTAAATCTTGTAATCTAATTATTTTCATGTTCCTTGAGTGATAATGAGATTATATAAATAAAATACCATTGATTGAGTCATAGGGTCAATGAATTATGTAATTCCATGGGTGATACTTGGCTCTCTCATACATAATGACATGGATGGACTCATAGGATAAATGAACATACATTAAGACATTGGAATTACTTGGATTCCTAATATATAATGTCATAGAATGGATCTAGGTTGATTAAATTATGATAAACCTTGTGTGATTCATGGATTCCTTATATAGAATTCCACAAAATACCTCATTGATTTGATGAATTTATATAAATCATGAGTTATACCTGGACTTATTATATAGACTGTTATTGATGGGATTATATGCTAAACAGATATATAGTATACAATGAGAAATGCCTGGATTCTGAACTGAAACTCCATGGACAGGGTCATAAGAAAAATTAAATTATTTTATTCATTATTATTATAATATAGTTCACTCCTATGTGAGACAATAAATTCCATGAAATATGTGGGACCTTATATGGACTTATTGGTATACCAGGATTCATGGGATTATAGTTATCGGTCCAGAACTATGTTATTACCATAAATATTATAATTTATTACATTCATATAATTATTTAATATTATTATATCATCATTATGATCAGAGATATACCATCATTGACTAAAGTATATATCAATGGCTTGGTGTCCTTTGATGAACCTGTGATGACCAATTTCAATTTATCAATTCACTGGTTTATTATAACTGCACATTAATTCATTTTATACTTATGGAATCAATTACATTAGATTCTATTGGTCATGGCCTACTATGTTTTACTCAAACCCTCTTCAGGCAGCTATTTGGTACCTAGATAGATCTCATTGTAGTATTTTATGATCATGGATTATGATTAATGTTTAAATTATATATGGGTTAGTACATGACATGGTCATGTGTATGTTCATGTAATAAGGATTCCTTCTGGATTCAGAGTCCTTATTTATTTATTTCTTGTATGTCCATCTATGATGTATGTATTTCCTTTTGTGTAATGTATTCCTTGTAAATTTAGTCATAAAAAGATCATTGATGGTTGGTTTATTTGGAATTTTCCTGGTTATCAATTTATGATTACTTATAATATTTTCTTATATATATATATATATTTCATAATTTATTATTACTTCCATTGTATTTATTACTGATCTAGAGGTTATATTCTTCCCACTATACAACCCTTAGTCCATTTCTTCTAGTCAGAAGCCTCTAGTTCATGCGGAAGCATTCATGAGGACCTGTGAGAAACTATACCGGGGAACCATTTTAGTGGCTCTTATGATAGGATGTTAAATTATTGTCACAATAGATTATCCTAAGACATACCTTTACATGGATTCATCCATAGAAATCACAAGTCCTCATTATGAGTACGTCATTCATTACTTTGTTTTCTGTATTTCATTCCCAAATCCAATTTTATAAATTATATATAATTTAATAAGTATTATATTTTTTCTATATGTTATTATATTCTGGAAATAACTAATTATCTATATTCCCCCTTTTAATTAATAAAAATGAAACCGACATTGTTGTGTCATGCAGACAGTCACCTCTTTAGAGAGATAACTTCCATTTTCACCACAACCACTATTTAATCATTATAGTGCGTAATTAAATTATTAATGAGAAATCTATAATTTAATTATTATCATTTAAAAAAATAAAATTCAACATATTTTCCTCTAATTACTTGAGAAATTAAAATGTCAATTATGCACTGTGCAGACAGTTGCCTCTATAAAGTAATGTATCTTGATTTTAATATAGATTCTTTAATATTTATCAAAAACATTTAAAATATGATTAAAAAAATTAAAATTATCTAAAAATATATTTATTTGTAATAATATTGAAATTTTTTCGAAATAAAAAACATTCATAATCATAATCACTTATTAAGTAAGGTATGTACATGTTTTGATTTGTGTAACTACCTATATGAAAAATGTTAAAAAATAATATCATGTCTAAAAATGAGATATTAATTAAAAATAATATATTATATAAATAAATAAATAACTATTTTATTTTTTTATATTATGGTTATGGTCATTATAACCTCATTAATTAAGATATTATCATTCTATTGTTAAAAAACAAAAACACGATTTTTTTCAATTTCATCTATGAGAATTGTATCGAAAAGACCCTTTAAAAAATTATAAAATTATAAACAAATATAAATAATACATTACAATACATTTTATGACCTTTAAATATTGATCTTTGGGTGATGAATGAATCATAGTAGTACTATTACAAATCATGTTTAAAATGACCATGATTACTCACACACGATTTTGAAAATATATAATAACTAACTAATATACATGGAGAGAATAAATATAAATTATGTTTATAAAATTATAAATATATTAGTAATGTTATGAAATACAATATTAATATATTTAGTTTTATTTTATAGGAGGTTATATAACATTTGACTTAACTGGAAAACATAGAATGGGTTTATTGTCTCCATTTTCCCCCGTAAAGATATATTTTATATTATACGCCATGATTTAATATGAATGGTGTATCTAATACACATTTAGTATCATATATCAGGATCATATCATTATTTTTGTTATCTATTTTTTCATTTTATGTCATACCCTTTAATGGTTTTCACTCTAATATTCATATCATTATAAGGGTATCTTTGTCTCATTTTCAAATCAAAGACCCAAGTTTGATATTACACACCATAATTTATTTCATATGGTGTATTAACCAACCTATTGATTTCATTTATGAAAATATCTTCCATTTTAAGATATTTTATTTTCCATTTCTGGATCTTCATCCGAATATCATCTAAATATTTTGTTACAAATACCATGAGGTTTTCATCACCAATCAATTTTTTAAAAATAGAATTATTTTGGAAGATAATACATCATGTGAATTTTTATAATTATATCTATAAAAATATTATAATTTTATTATCAATTAAAAATTCTTTGGGATTTAATTATCCTATCCGAATTTTATTTTATCTCTCTGATCAATATTAACACATAGTAAGGAAACTGACCATAAGTTTTATTTTTAGTCCAGAAACTCCCATTTTTCATTTTATATTAATTTTAGGATTTTTGGAAGGTCCTTATATACGAAAAAATTGACTGAGGTGATTTCATACTATATTGACTTCATTAAAAATATTTAAAATATGTCTTATATTATTTATGGGTTTATTGTTTGAGTGTGAAAAATTGTATCTTCATAATGTTTTTCATCTGAAATAATATTTATGCCTCCATTGAAATTTTATATGAAACATTATCTCAAAAATTTCGTTTTTTATAAAATAAATAATTTTCCCTCTAGTTTTGAAAAAAAATTCATATAAATTTTTCTCAAAAATTTCAATAATGTTTCATACTTCCAAAGAAATTTTTATAATTCTCTAAAAAATGTTTTTCATCATTGACTATAATATTTTATGTATTTTATTTTTGATCAAGTACAATAAAAAATGATATAATTTATATTCCATCTTGGAATGAAATATTCATTGATATTTTTAATCAAAATATGATTCATCACTACCTTTGTCTTGTCTGACTATTTTCAATTAATGAACATAACCTTTATTCCAATACCTCTACATTCTGAATACCATGATTTCAATTTCACTAAATAAATGGTGTTCACCTATATCACAAACATTAATGGACTGTGGAAATTATTTTATTAACTATATTCTCATTATCCATATAGTGTAAATATTATTTTATTTATTATCTTGACTAGTGGTTATTTACATTAATGTATACTGAATATCTTTTGATACCGATTTATTTTCCATGGGATTATATTTTTATGATTATTAATGTAACTTTGAATAATTTTTTTATTTTATTCCAATTTAAAAGGATAGGAACACCATTTTATTTTAATGAGTTCATTGTTCTATGAAAATAGAATTATTTTCTTATGAAAGATTTATAAAACCCCTTTTACTTTCATGGGTTCTTTATGATGGGATAAATGAAAAATGTTTAAGTGGCACTCATATGTATGAATGATAATGTGATGGGATCCTATATCACCATCTAATGAATTGGTTGAATGTTTACATCCCATGAGATAATTATTCAAATGTATTCTTTAGTTTCTTATATAAATGGATACTAATGGTGTATCTCATGAATGTAATTTATCCTATATTATGATTGTTTTCATGTCCATGTTATGATCTCATTGATCAAATTATTTTAATAACTTCTATAACCTCTATTGAATCATTTATTATATTAATCCATGCCCTCTACCATGAATTATGATCTATGATTATTGAGTTTATGTTTTTAATGTATCCAAATTATAAAGATAATCCCATCTTATACTCCCATATGATATTATATTGTTATCATTTCTGATTACTCCAACTAATAATCTAACATCACTCTATTATAATTCTATTAACATTGATTTAGAAATTAATAAAACTATGAAATGTCAAAAATATTATCTTATTTAATGAATTATTGGAAGAAATTGAAGTCTTGTTATGGATTAAATAGTTCTTATATAGTGTAGAAATTTTTTTTGGTTGAAAAATATTCATTGTTTAAAAAATACATGGGTTTTTTTATTAAAATTTTCACAACATTTTAAACTCTAAACCTAAAACTTTCATGGGACTGTTTGTAAGAAAATATTTTCATAAAGACATGTTATTTAGATATTCATGTTCAATTATTGTAATAGTTTGTGTCAAATCCATTGTTTGAGGATAGTGTTTTAGAACCGGATCTAGGAGTATGGTTATTTGGAGATATGATATACATTTCTGATGTATATATGTTATATATTACATTGGGAAATCAAAGAACATTTAAATAGATACATTATATGATTGTCAATAACAACGGGCTATGTGTCCAATGTCTATAGGATCCTTGCGATTCATTTTCCACATTGGTGTGCTCCTCCCATAAATTATCCCATTTCATGTCAGTCCATATAACCGCGTTACAACATGACCATGGAAATAGGATATTCTATATCTATGACCCATAACAGTCCATGGATATTTTCCCATGTCTATATTCTAATTTTAATTTTTAGTACACTTCATTGAAAAATTTTCCAATAAAAAATTATTATATGGTTTATAATTTGTGTTTATGAGAGTTTTTTTTTGGATTTGACTACGTTTTCTTATCATCGCATTCAAGATATAAGGACAACCAATGAACATTGTAATCAAATCTATTAATTAAAATGTAAAATTATTTGGTTTTATATAATTGTATTTCATAATAAAAAATATATTTTGAATGATTACTTCTTTTGATCAATGTTTCCATACTATATAAAATAAATTAAAGAAAATAATTGTTGTTATCACATTTATAAAATTTTGAATGATTTTATATTTAATGATAAAAAATTATCCATAAATATGTTTTTATAAAGGAAATTAGAGTTTCATTTAAAATATTTATTAATAATTTAATTATAAATATATTGTTCTTGATCAAATTTTTTTTAATAGTCCACATATGTAATGGGCGATTTAAATTTGTTTATAAATGAGTGGGTAGTTAACATGGTGTTAGAATATTTATAGAAATCGTGAAAAGGTTATTTTCTATTACATTTTTTTTATTTCAAATAGATCAATAAGGGTTGGTTTTTCTACTTATTATATATTTAATTTTATTATGATTTAAAATTAGAAAATTAGGAGAAACATAACAATTAAATGATTTTCAATTTATAATCACAATTCAAATTAAATATATAGTTTATAATTCAGACATTTTTTCCGTTACTCTAATCTTTTTGAATAATAATATAAATACAAGGAATAATAATTGTTCCTCAGTGTGTATGTATTCTTCATATTGATTATTGCATTTCTGATCCATGTGTAATGAATAATAATGATGAATTAAAAACTAATTTAGTTAATGTGAATTAAGATTCCTTAAGGGATATGATTAAACACTTCATGAAGGACCCTAAACTCTGTATGTTATCCCTATCATAGGAACAAAATTCATAGAGGAAAACATAATGATGAGGCATTTTATGGGGATGATACAATCACATGCCATTTATTGGTCACTCTATGAAACAATATATTGATTTTTTGATTTTTTTTATGTTTAGTATTGATGTAATGGATTCCCTTTTGGGTCTATGACATTTGAAATGCATGCATGTGAGATAGATTTGTGTTATACTGATCGAAATCATGTTATTGAATTTAATAAAGTCGGGGATTAAGGAATGAAACAATCACATTAATAAATTTACACCCACTCCCTTTCAAGAACTTTTATACATTATTTCCTATGCACTTTCTGATTGTCCAAATCTAGTTGAGGGTAGACATTCCCCTCAAAATAAATTTTTAGTTCACAAATCGCGTTACATAATCAAAACTAATCAACTCAGAAAATATTTTCCAAATTCATTTGTATAAAATAAATGATCCCCTAGTTACATGTATATATTATTCACACAATAATCCAATACAAGTAGTCGTTATTATGAATTAAAGTGTTTGTTTAAATTTAATATTGATATATTTGTTCACTACATGGAATATATTTTCAGAAAAACACACTATAATTGTATGTATAAATTATGAAAGTTATATGTGATGAATTTTAAATGTGTCAGAATCAACCACTTATAAATATGACACATGGTGTGGATGGTATGACTTAAATAATATATTTTCAATATAAAACTCACATTTTAGATCGTAATGTGTGTCACATTATCAGGACATCGAAACCATTCCCACAATTCCTTAGTACATTACTAAAATTATTTGTGATATGTATTTTATGTGTATTAATAAACCACAAGTCAATCTATTAGTAGTTTTTTGGTACGACTCGAAGTCCTTGTTTTTAGTATGAATGTAACATTTTCTCTCAAGAAACACAAACTATAGTAAAAAATATGAAAAAGATTCTAGGAATGTATAAAAATTTTATAAATATGATCCGCAATTCATTTTTTATGTTTATGAATTGTCCACACATCAATCTAATACATATGTGGTTGGATTGACAAAACTACATTTTTCCTTTTAAATTTATCATTCTTGCCTAAAAGAAGTATCACGTCATAAAAATATATAAAATGTTATTATATTGTAATGATACACAGGGATTACTATATATGATTCATTTCTGACATTTAACAATTTAATTTATGTCAATCCAATACATGATATGGTTGGTATGACTGGATGTGTTTTTTCTTCTGATAATGGATTTATTAATTCAAATCATGCACCACATTTTAAAAATTGTATTAAAAAGAATCATATTGTCTTGATATTTTTCTGAAAATACCAATAATTCATTGTTGGGTAGTTATATATATGTCAGTGTATATTTGATGGCACAATAAAAGAGGGGGTGAATTGTAAGTTTAAACTCCTTTTTAAAACACTTATGAATGAACTTAGTTTAAGAGGTCCTAAACTAGTACAATTCACAGCAAAAAAATGACTATATAAGAATTAGATCTGATTGATATGAAACAATGTAATTACACATGTAATGTGAAAACTATTGCATTTGAATTGTATACATTAATAATAATAATAAAAATTATTGTTTCTACCATACAACGTATAGAATCAATAAATACCATATGTAGAGAAAGAATATTAATTGAAAAAACTACAATATAAAATAATCTAAATAGAATGAAGAATCAATAGGATTAGCATTCTGTTATGAATGTTGCAGAAAAGTAAAGGTAATACAATTATATTATCCCAAATCTAATTTTATCCTTTCACATAGGATAATGCTCTATCTTGCCACATCCTTGGTAAGCCCTCGATACGTTGATTGACACCACATCCTCCAATCCCTAGAAGCCATTTATTTGGATGGTAATCGACACCTCTATTGTTCACACAATTGAAATCCCTCAATACTATGATCGGAAACACAGATTTCTATCGCCAAAAGCTCTTGATCATTATCATAGTGATTAGTATCACTATGAAAAACAATGAACATATAATGATACAAGAACATGGAACAAGCATTTCACTTCTGGTATCATCAGGGGTTTCACACGAAGCAAGAGATAAGTCGAACAATCTCTCTCTATAACATGATAGAATAAAATGTTATATTCTAGTTTGAATGACCTCCTATATATAGGCCTCAAGTTCCAATGGTCATATTTCTTCCAATGGTCATATTTCTCCGAAAAACACTGAAGGACCTGGTCACCTGGAATTACAACTTTCAAAATACACAACATCGTTTGGTTTGGTAAATAACTATTTCAACAACATCGTTTTAGTTATAAAGTAGTACATAATAAATTATGAAACAATGAGTATGATTAAGATGTAATCGAAATTGATTTTATGATAAGAGTGTAGTGCATTTTAAATGAACAACACATAAGATGGTTACCTGGATTATGATAACAATGCATATCATGATCACACATTATAAACTTGTTATGATTATTAACATGGTTATGATACACAATATTTAATCTTGTTCTGATGCTTGAATATAAGGCATAATAACTGTATGATACATAACCTAGTTATGATTCAAATGCTGGTTATGATTCATGACTTGGATACAATACTAAACCCGGTTATGATACATGATTATGATGCGATACTTAAACTGGATACGATGCACATGGTTATTGTGCATGTGGTTATGATGCATGTGGTTACAGTGCATGTGGTTATGATGCATCTGGTTATGATTCAAGTGATTACGATGCATGTGAATATGATGCATTAGAATTCGATGTAGTGTATAATCTGGTTACGATTCTTGATTACGATGCAATATATAATCTTTTTGCGATTGTGAATCAATATATGTAATTATGATTGAAAACAATAAGAAAATGATTATTATAAAAAATCAACATTAATTATGGTTATAAAGAAAAATAAAAAATGTGATTATGATTTTGATATAACATATCTGGTAACTTTTTGAAATAACATATAAAACAATTTGACTCAACAACATACTTGATTAGGATAAGAATTCAACAAATATTAAAAACAATATATATGTTATTATGATATGTGGGATTTCTGATTTCTAAAACAAATGATTTATGGGAATGTAAAAACATATTTTTACCCAACCAACTCCCCCATTTTGGGAAGCCCAAATCAAAACAAAACACAACCATTTTTCCTCCCCCTTATTTTAACAACTCTTCTAAATGAAATGGTTAATACGACAAATTACACTCTCTGTTTAAACCAAACACTAGGGCTCTTATTCTATTTTCATTTAATTATGAATTATCCCCCTTAATAACTAATTCCTCAAAATTATTCTTTTCAAAACCATTATCCCCCTTTTTTATTTTCAAAAAAATAATGGAATTTATTTATTTCCAACAAAAGATTAGAGAAACAATGTATGAAATAATAATTTTTACTTGAAAAAAAATTTCAATACAATCCAGAATTCAAAAATGATTCTTTCACCATGGGGTTTTCCAAATGATTAGACATCATAAGCTTAATTTTTTTGAACTCCATTATGTCATCCATGAGTATACCAATAGATTCTTTCTGAGCCTTTATCTTCTCTTGTTGTTCAGTAATTATCATTTCTTTCTTCTATATTTTTTCTTCATGAAGTAGATTGATTTCTTCTTGAGCTTTAATCCTTTCATTCTAGTTATTGAAATCATCTATCCTATGTTTATAGTTCTTTTCTAGGATTATAAATCTATTTGAGAGTGAAACATCCTCATTAATCTCAATTTCCAACATTTCCTTTAAACTCTCATTCTCATCTGAGGTACTCTTTTCAAGGTACCATGTCCTTGAAAGGATTCAAGAATTTCATTCAAATAAGAGACCAACTTTTGATACTTGTTTATTATAAAATATACCTATTGCATAAAATCTTGAAATTGTCATCAAGGATTAGAAATATATCCTTAAAAACCATAACAGAGATTATTTTATCATTGTGATCATTTGAAATAATTTTCAGCCTCACATAAACTTTTGGAATAAATGTTATCAACTACTCCAATATATTCAAAGCTTATTCAATGTTCATAATTCCTTCCAAAATAATTGTTCTATAAATATCTATGTCTTCAGTATATTGGGGAAGGTCGCCAAAATGTGTTTCAGTGCCAATCACTTGAGTTGACCGATTTAGATTCTTATCGGATTCTTCCACTTCGTTTTCTGATATATGAATCACATTCTTGGATGAAACCTTTTGACAAACATTCTCGGAATACTGAGGATCTGAAGATGGAAAATTGAATGATGGAACTTCATAGGATTTTGTGGTTTGAATTCTCCTGTTAAATTCTTCTTTTTATTCCACTTTTCATCTTCTTATCCATGTTCTTCATCCCCTTATACTTCCAGATCAAAATTTTCTTCTTCTTCATATTCTTGGGTAAGAGATTGTGTAGCCTATTATTCGAATGCATTTTTAGTTTCCATTTACTTCTAGAATAGATTATATCTAAACAAGTTTATCTCTTCATAGAATTATGCTTTTATCTTGCTCATCTATTCGGAGAATACTATCAATGTCAATATCTTTAGAATTTCTCTTCTACAACCTCTTCTTTCTCTATTCTTCTTTCAATGTTTCTTCTAGACATACTCTCAAATCCAAAGCTACATTAAGATCCAATCCAAACTATGCATCTCCTTCTATCCATTCTTCTTTCCTCATCCTCTATTTAGTAGCAACGTCATCGAATATAGTCTTTTGCTTCATTAATAGATTTTGAGTTGTAGTCGTAACTATTTTTCATTTTCTTGAAGTAGTATTGTATGTCATAGAATGTTTATCAATCCCATAAAATACATCCTTATAATTTATATAATCCATATATTTTTCAAGAAATTTCTATTCAGTGATGGATCATAACATGAGACTCCTTATTGAATCCCTAAAAATTCAGGTCTCCTTGAAGGAAGTTGGATCTGACATGATTACAACATTGCATAAGCTCATAAACTATTTAAAAAACGTGATGATAATGGTAGGAAACATGATAAACTATGATTTTATACCATTTTATTTTAGTTTATTAATTTTCTATAAGATAAACCCTATAAGGTCAAAATTTATCATGTTTACCAAATAATCATGGTCATACAGATCTGAAACATTTAAATTTTCCTTATCACCCTATCTCGGCACCATGAAACCCTGCATCTAGAGAGCTATGAGTATACTATCTCATGATAAATGAATCACTTTTCTTTTGACCTCATGAATCTAAAAAAGTTTTTCATCATATGTATACTTATCAAAAGATCCATTAACATCTAGTAGTCTATGAGAAGTACATAATGTGTCACACATAAATGGAACACCTTAAAACATAGCATCTAATTTAAGGAGATTTTACACATCTTATTATACATCTTAAAAGAAATCTTAAGAGCCTTATCTATCACATCTGATTCATAAAAATGTAACACCTCATCACGATACATATAATCCCTATATGAATTAATTATTTCCACACAAAATGATTCCCATCGATAGAAAAACATAATTCGTTTCAAAGGTGAATGAAATGTCACGGAAAGGTATTAGGAAACTAACATCACACCTCGAAAGTCCATGGATGAGAAATCCTTAGGAGACATATCCATTGGAAATGAAGTAGTATATTCATACATGAATGAGTATCTCGACCCTGAAGACATTCCCAGTTATGAAAGCTGAGTAGATCTCTGATTATGAAAGGTATGGTAGGAACTAATTTTGAAATATGATGTCTATTTTTATGGAAACATCTCTTGACATAAAAATAGATGAGGCCGATGTGGATAAGTTCATTTAAATAGAATTATGTGGAAATATTAGATCTGAACAATCTAATGGTCGAGAATTATTTCGAACCCTTAAGGATTTTCATAAAAGGAAAAAGTATTTAGACTGAAACTGATTAGGTGTTAAATAAATGAATTGAGAAATAATTTTTGAATCATCCAAAAAAAGACATTAGAAATTGTACATGACGATGTACCAGAATAGATGTATTGGTGTCAATATATTGTTCTTATGAAAAAATACCAATGAATAAAAATAATATTGATAAAAACTCAAAAAATAATAGAATAAAATAGGTTTTTACAGATTATTTAGAACCAATAGAATAATCTACAATGTATAATCCAATACCAACAAGGTAATCCAACACCGATAATCAAGTACAGATGATGTATCATTATACTGATAGTCTAGTCTAGTACTTCTAATTTTGAATCCAAACCATGAAACTGATAAAAACATGAAACTGATAAAACCATGAAATCAGTAAAGTCATGAAACTGATAAAACCAGCACCAATAAAAATAAAATAAAACTAAAGAGTAAAACCAATAAAAAAAATTGAAAATTTTAACTAATAAAATTATGTACACCTCCCCTTTAAAAATGAGTAACTCAATGTAAGAAGATAGGTTAAACAAGTAATAAATCTTAATGATTACTTTACATCAATCATTCCTAGTTTTTGTTTAATGTATTCAAATCTATCAGAAGATAATTGTTTTTTGAAGATGTCAGTATTTTTTATGGTGCTCCAAGGAATTGTAAAACAATATCTCATTTTTATGTGCGATCCCTAAGAAAGCGATGAATAATATCAATGTGTTTTTCACTTGAGTGATGTGTAAGGTTTGTACTAAGATTAATGGAACTAATATTATCACATAGTATTTGAGTTTCTGGAAAAACCCATGCTATAGTCTATGAGTGTGTGTTGCATCCACAATAGCTAAGCACAAAAACTTCCAGCTACTACATATTTATCTTCAGTTGTAGAATGTGAAACTGGGGTATGCTTCATACCAGACCAAAAACCCAAAGAATCTCTTACAAAGTGGCATTTTCTAGATTTATTTTTTCAATCCATTCTACAACCACCATTGTCAGTATCTAAAAAGCATTAAAAAACAAAATCATTTCCAGAAGAACAGAATATTCCTAAATCCACAACTCCCATTAAGTATCGAATAAATATTTTATCTACTTTTAAATTACATTCATTTGGATTAGATTGGTATCTTCCTCAAATGTACACTAAAAACATTAAGTCTGGAAGTCTAGCTGTCAAGTATAGTAAACTTCATATCATACCTCTATAAGTTATTTAATATATTTGTTTCCAATTTTCATCAAGATCATGTGTATTTGAGGTACCAATTACAGTGATATTAATTTTAGTGTTGTCATGTCCATTCTTTTTGAGTAAATACTTGAAATACTAATGATGTGATATATATGATCCTTACTGTTTTTGATATATTTTTAAAACGTAAAAATAATGTTAACTCACCCATCATTCACATTTCAAACTCATATTTCATTATACTAGAAAAAAATAAGTTAAGGATAGTTGAGTTGAACCGGATATAATGTCATCAACATAGATTTGAACAATCAATTTTTTTTCATTTTTATAAAAACAATTGCTTGAGAAGTACCTCTTGGATTATTTTTTTTAAAATAAATCTTATGATTCTATCATTCAATTCTCTAGGGGAATGTTTAACGCCATACAATGTTTTGGTATGTTTAAAAACATTATCAAGTTGTTTTGAATCTATAAATCTAAGAGTTTGTTCAAAAAAACATCTTCTAGTATAGAACCGTTAAAAAAAATCACAATTTAAATCCATTTGATATTTTTTAAAATTGATGTATTCTAAAAAGGATAATAAAATTCTAATAGATTCATGTCTAGCCACTAGAGAATAGGTTTATTCATATTATATTTCCTCTTGTTGATTACCTTATCATCGTGTCTTTTTTTATTTCTTATGATGACTCCATTTTCCTAACATTTGTTTCTTAAAACACATTTTACACCAATTACAATTGTTTCATTAGGGATTTCAACCAGGTTCCAGACATGATTCATATCAAATTAATTTCATTCATATTGCATTGCTTTAATCAAATACTCCCCACCTAAATCCTCATTCAGATGTTTTGGTTAAAATTAAGATAGAAAAGCAAGATGGGCTATTTCATTTCTTAAGGATTTATTTTGGTTCTTATAGGTTGATTAAAATCACCAATGATACTATCATGGATATGATTCCTAAGAAACAATTGGGTTGAGTTTTTTAAAACGTTTTCATCAACCTAAGATAGAATGTCTTCATGGGTAAATTTTTCAGAAAATTTTTATTTAGTATTTCTCTTTTTAGAAGAGTTTTCAAACATAATTTAATAATTACTGGGTGAAAACACATTCATTGTTATAGGTAAGGATTGATTAAAAACAAATGTGTCAATTTCATAAAATTTCAAATGAACTGTTTCCTCAATAGTACCAGAGTTTTTATTAAAAACCTTATAGGACATAGAATTTGTGGAATAACATATCAATATTCCTTCATCACATTTGAGTGTGAATTTATGTAAATTTTCATTTATATTCAATATGAATAATTTAAATCTAAATACTATGAAGTATGTAACTTTTGGTTTTCATCCAGTCAACAATTCATAAATTGTTTTATTATGAAAAGGTCTAGTTAACAAACGATTTATAGTATAACATGGAAGACTAAAAAATTCATCATATAAATGAATAGAAATTTAGAATTCACTCAAAATAGTACATGTTATTTATTGAAGATTACAGTTTTTCTTTCCACAACACCATTTTACTAAAGTTTTAATGGTGTAGAAAAGTTGTGACATAAACCTTTTATAATATCAAAGGTTTCAAAATCTTAATTTTGAAATTATCCACCATTATCACTATGTATAGTTAATAGTATTAGGTTATTTTCATTTTTATCTCGGGCTCGAAATGTTTTAAAATAGAAAAAGGCTTTATATTTCATTGCTAAAAAATATACCCATGTAAATCAAGTGTAGTCATCAACTAATACAAATAAATATCACTTTCCTCCAATGCTTTCAGTTTGTGTACAATCGAAAAGATCCATTTGCTCTAACTGTAATGAATTAGAAGTTTAAACCTAATTAATTTATTTAATGCTATTTCTATGTTTCTTTCCATATTGACAAGGGTCACAATGTTTTGAACAATCATAAAATAGATCTTGTATATCCTTAACAAGTATTTACATTCAATGTTTACAATTTTTCCTAAGATTATAATGTCAAAATATTCTTTTCTTTAACTTAGATTGGTCTTGCATTGCACTTAATCAATGTAGGTCTTGGTTCCTAAGGTCATCTAAGTTTATTTTGTGAACAATCTCATGCCTATGGGAAGAAATAATGAATTCATTCTTGTAATTTTGAACTAAAAAATTTTCATTCATAAAATTTATAGGGTAACCATCATAATATAATTGAATTATGTTTTAGAGGTTGTTCTTATGAAACTTGATAAACAAAACATTTTAAATTATAACAATAATTAAATGAATAATATTGCGTATACCTATGATCTTTCCCAAATTATTATCTCTTCCGGTTTCTCTTCCACCTTTGACATCAATAATATTTTCAAAATAAATCATTATTTCCCATCATGTGTCTAAACCAACAACTATCCATGTAAAAAATATATTTTTTGTTGGAATAATTCTTGTTTTCCTAAAAAAAATTATTTTTTCAGAACCCAAACTTGTTCGGATCCAGAAATGCTACATAAAATAATTTTTGGAATCCACATTTGTATTGTTAAAGGAGAATTATGAAATAATAATGATTATGTTTTATTAAGAGCTCAATTTATTTCCCAATTTCCACCACATTAACATTTAGTAAAAAATGGGGCATTTTGGCAAACAAAATAGTTATGACTTGAAATCGATTTTGAGTGAGTGTAACCAATTCTATATCTATTCCTTAGATGATAAATTTGAGAATACATTTTATCCACTTCATTTCAGCCAATTATAATGATTTATAAATGTTTCTTAAAAGAAAATATTTCATATTTTATTCTAATGACTAAATTATCGTTCTCAAAATAACTTTTTTTTGAAATGTTTTTTGTTTCAAAAAAATATTTCTTTAAAACAAGTTGATCAAAGTCCTTTGAAAGTTTATCATTTTCAAAAATTACATCCATAATGTTTTTTAATAAAATTTCTAGAATAATAATTTTCTCTGCAAGGTATTTTTAAAGATATGATATTTCTTTTTTTAGAAGATATATTCTAGAATTTTACATACCAATATTTTTCTCATGTTTGGAATTTTCATTCTCAACTAATTTGAAAAATCTGGATACTTCATCAAAAGCTGGTGAATTTTTCTCTACTATGGAATATTATACATCTGAAGTGTAATAATGTTTTTCATTAGGATAATTAGAATTGGTAGAAATATTTGTAAGAGATTCATCTTTCTGTACCTTAGCGATTAAACAATGATTTTCAATTGGAATTCTATCTATGTATCTCATATTTATCTGACTATAAGTTTCATATTCTGGGAATTTGATTGATGAATCATTACCACTTGAACTACAAGTATCATTTTATTTCATGAAATTATTTTTCTAAATTATATAATACTTCTTCTTATTTCTCTCAGAATGTTTATCCTACAAGTATTTTCTTTTTAGAAAAGGAGAATCTGGTCTAATATGACCTGCTCTTTTACATTCAGAATATAATACTTCTGAGTCTCTCTTTTCATTTATTTTATTTTTCTATTTTTTATTTAATGTATTTCATTTCAACAATTTTTTTCATCTTTCGATCAATATTGGAAAAATCTTTCTCAAAGTGATCACTATAACATGATTCTAATATAACAAAAACATTCATATCATTGGATCTTGTTATCTTTTTATATGTCTTGGATTTGGATTTAGTATTAAAATCTACACTCCAATTACCATTCTCCCTATTATTGAAATTACCATATCTCTTCAATATTTTCTCTTGTTGAAGAAGAGATTTAAAGAACTCATCAAGTGGGATTTGAGTAACTTTCATGTTTTCATCAATAAATGTCCTTTTTAATACCATTCATTATACATAATATCAATTATCTTGTCCAGAAGTCCTTCATCATCAAGGCCCATTTCACCCATTGATTGTTGACTATTGATGATTTTCATAAATCATTGTTTCCACATGCATACGGGTCCCTATAAGGAAAAACAAACTCATGATATTCGGCTTGTAGCATGGCTCTTACTATTTCTATAACATTAGATGTAACAAAATATGTGACCTCAAATTTCATCTAGATAAAATTGTCTTCTTCATATGATGATATTTGACAATATATAATTCAGTTCATGGAACAAAAAAAAGTATTTCATTCCTTTTATATTAATTGAAATTGTTGTTTATCTTGGTTGGGGAAGGCAGTAATTTCCTTGTCGTGGATTTTGAAACCTACAATAAGCATGAAATTTTCTTCCACTCCAGTACTAACAATAAAAGTATTCATTAAATCTCTCCAGTACTCATTTTAATTTCTATAAAATATAGTTGTTCTTGCTGGATTCTGAATTTCAATTGATCGAATATTCATTTTGGCCATCATATAAAACAATGATTTTCCACTCGACACGTTTGTGTAGTAAGTTGGTATAGTGAAATTAAATTTCGTAAAGATATAAAACAAGTAATCAAATTAGTGGAAACATCTTTTATCAATTGATGGATCATAACATATATTTAAGTGTATATTATGTCATCAACTGGCTTCGGTATCCCCATAACCTGATAACTGAGAAGACCCTAACATATCCTGAAGGGCGTTCCCGATACCCACATGTTGGCGACTAGCATGAGGAATCATACAACAAATAAATGGAAATGATTTTTCCAAACTAATTCAGATGCTAAATAAAACAAGACAGTATGTATAAAAAAAGATACTCCACTAGATGTGATGTACCATAATACAATAAGGAATAAAAATCCCAATGAATTACAAACCATGTACGAAAAAAGGGAATCACAACCCAATTCACAGAGGACACAACTAACCAAGACTTAAGGTGAATAGCTTGATCCACCTCCAAGTGATCCATTCCCCCTTGCTCCAACCTGGAATAATGATGACTACAAGCACCCAAATGCAATAATAGGTTTTGAGCTAAAAATCTCCCTAGGGTCTCACCATGGATTCCACAACAATTACCAAAAATTGATTAACCAAAGGAATGCTTTCAGTATTAAAGATATACAGGTTTGTCATTTTAATGCAAAGTTAAACAAATCATGTTATAAATTTCAAATGAATAAAAAATACTTTAACAAAAGACATTAAAATTGTTTGGAATATTTCTAAAACAATGTCTTAATAAAATTAATATAAAATAGTTTATATAAATTAATAAGTAAATTAAAGAGGTTCAAAAGTATTGGTATACATTTATATATCAAATATAAATAAACAAGAGAGCAACATGGTAATCTACCAAATGGTATTATAGTATTAACCCTATATAGGATTCCTTACACTCTATGTCATCTCAGTAAAATGTTTATACACATGTATATATGAAACTTGCCAAAGAAGATTCATTACCAACCCATTGGGGATGTGACCCATGGATAGTTTGTTTTAGAACGTTGTCGTAGTGTAGAGTGTGTAAAAATAAATCACTAACTACCCAGGCCATTCATGCAGTTTTACACAATGGGTGATCTATTTTAAGACTTCTGTATAATATGATCAATTTCATTCTTCCATTTAAAATGTGTCACATTCATTCCCTTTGAATCTAGAATAGGTTTTTTTTTTAAAAAAAATCCCTTTTTCAAAAGATAAAACAACTGGGTTTCTATAAAATAATTCTTATCCATTTTCACTAGTTAGAAATCCAATCAAAACCCATTCCATAAATAGACAATTCATTTCCTCAATTAAATTCAACAATTTCATTGAAATCATATACATAAAATATAAAATTTAAATTAAACAATTTAAGTCATCCAATTCGCATAAACTCACCCAATTCAATGTAATTGAGGGTTTTCCAAACATCCATTTCAAAACAATTTCAAATATCTCGATTCATTGGAAGCGTGTTTTTATCAATTTAGATGAATGAAAATTTGAGAAATTGAATTTAAATCAACAATTGAAATTAATCAAGCAATGCAAGGATAATCAATACTGATAATTGGAATGTAACCACCTACCTCAAGGTTATTGATATCAACAACAATGATAAACCACCCTATGTGGTTCAATAAACCTACTCATGACCTTAATAATCAAAATGTCGACACACCAAAGTCCAATGATTGACAAGGGTTCCTAGAACTAACACCAATTATTTTATTTCATAATAAAATAAAATATAACATGTGATGATAATTTCTCTCTCCTAAATAATATTCCAATTATGAATTAAAATATTAAATGTGATAATATTATTTTATTTGTCATTAATAATTTAAAATTATCAGTTACAATATTTCATCTCTAGGAAAAATTTTAAATTATATTTTTATATTTATAATAATTACCATTTGACCGGACTCATAATTATCTCATTATAATTTTCATAATATATGTCATGGATAATTACCTTATCATTATCCATAATAATTTTTTTTTTCTTTTTGTTCGGAAATATTATTTCCTTTGATCAATCCAAAATATGAAGTTTTAATAATATTAATAATTAAACATTGATAAAATCAAAATTATAATATGATAATTATATTAATTATTTTTTGATAATATTGAAAAACTATCCTTTGATGAATTATTGAAATTATTCTGTCTTTTAAAAGTTTTATATTGTAAAAAATAAATCATCGATGTAATTATCATCAAATAATTATTCACATATATCTCAAGAATTACATAAATCAAAATGTAGATAATAATTATTTGATATTTCACTTAAATATTCATTCATAATTTGAGTTTCATCTTATTGTTATTCAACCAAATTTTTTTTGTAACTATCATTGGATAATTTGGAAAATTATATTTTTTATAATTTTTTTATAAATTATCCTCAATAAATCTATTTTTTATCATTTATCAATTACATTAATATAATTTGTTTCTAAAAATTATCCTTTTATAATTTGATGCAATTATCCTTAAATAATTTGGTGTAATTATACTTTAATAATTTATTGAATAATAATTTTTAATTTTATTTCCCTGGAAGAATCCAGTAACAATTTGATATAATTATCATCTAATAACTATTTAACCAACAACTAATAATTCTTTTAATAATGAATTGATAAATCTGTTTAGGAATTATTCTTTGAAAATTCATGTTTATTTATTTAATTTAAATTAGACCAATTATTTCCATAATTTTAGAGTTTATGAAAAGATTGTATAATTTAGATAAAATAAAGAAATAAATAAAACGTGAAGCTCTCCTGGGAACCACAATAGAGGAGAAGATACGGAGATCAAACAATAGTAAAAAAGGATAATCTAACCCAATTCAGAATGAAAATTTTACATTGATCATTAGAATTCCAGGGATATTCAGAATAAAAACTACCATCAAAACCAAAGGATTGTGTATTTTTAACTATCCATGTAGCATTCCAATAATCAGATTTGAAACTCCCAATTTAATCCATCCTTTCAGGCGAACACTGATGATTGAATGATTTATTTCATCCATTAATGTTATTTATGTTTAAAATAGAATAAAACAGATGTAAAACGAAGGTTTTTAAAACCATTATCCTTAAAAATACAGTCCAGTGTGGTCCAACATTTTTATAGGGTTTCATTGTACAATATTCAAATTTTTTAATAATTAAATTAAATTAAATTAATTTAATTATGAATTTATGGTAGTTATTAAAAACATTAATTGATTTACAACGTGTTCTAACAGTCATTGGTGATTAATGTTATGTTTCACCTAGGGTAACCACCTCGTTCCAGATCGAACAGTGGTCTCAGATTTCTCAAATGATGAGTGGTTAGAGAGCTATTAATGATTTATTATTGAAAACTCAAAATAACAAATTAATTAATATAAAAAGTCTCATTTTTGTGTGTGAGGAATCAAAACGCCCAACACTTACAAATTTTGTACTATGTTTGGGGTAAAAACCACATTCTGGTCCCATCAGTGGTCTCAGATATCCCATATGATGAACTGTTTGTTTTGTCAATAAGGATATCTTATGACTTCTACACTCATTATGGTTTTATTTTTTGACAATCACAAACATATTTTCTTAAGTTCTGAATATTTTTTTCACGTTCTATATTTTTTCTTAAGATCTAGATTTATCATTCAATTATACTTACAGATATATCATTATGTTTTTCCATTCTGTTAGACATACAAAACTATCAATCCGACATTCAATTCTGTTATACTTACAGATCTATAATTATGTTTTTCCATTCATTCTTTATGATTCCGATTCTGGTGTATAGATTTTTCCGATGTTCAATACTGAATCTGGTGTATATATGATTCGATTTTTATCATTTTGAATTTGGTGTATATATGATTCAATTTTTATGATTCTGATTCTGGTGTATATGTGATGCTGATTTTCAAAACTGAATCTGTTGTATATGTGATTCAGTTTTTAGGATTCCGATTCCAGTCTAAATGATTATATATGATTCATTTTTTATGATTTTGATTCCATGTATATGTGATGCTGATTTTCAATACCGAATCCGGTGTATATATGATGCTGATTCTCAATACAGAATCTGGTGTATAAATGATGCCGATATTCATGATACCAAATCCGGTGTATTTGTGACTCTGATTTTATGATTCTGTTTTCTTGAAAATGTTATTTCTATGAATATATTTTCATGATTTCTTAAGATTACATTTTCTTGATAATTTTAGAGTTGCCTAATGTATCATTCCAATGATATCAGATTCCAATATTTCTTATATCCAACATTTATCATTATCTTAACATCATTTCTGTTACATGAATTGATGTCGACAATTTGTTACAAAATAACCATTGTATTTTTTCCATGTTTCCAGGTCCCTCATAGATTTAAGGAAAATTTTACCGTTAAAGCGGATCAGACTATTGGGAAGCATTACCTATAAATACTAGCTCTTTTGAATGTGAAAAATTAAATTTAGAGAGTGGATGAACATGATGCATTTAAAAAAGCTGTGAAGTTACTTCTACAGAGAGGCTCTTACAACTCTCAGTGCATCATGCAGATGTTGTGAAAAACATGTTCGGGTGTGAACAACTTGTTCAGACATGCTTATTGGAGACTCTGATCAATTTGATCATGGGCTTCTGGGTTTATAAGATAGAGGATCTGATTTCCTTCTAAATTGAGGGCTTGCGGGGATATCAAAATTGATACAGATCATCATATTGAGGGCTTACTTGGGATTGGGTAAGTCAGACGTTCTTGAAAGTATAAATAAAGGAAACATTATCCATGGTTGTTGGATACCTTTTCTTTGGGTTAAAATAATCCTATTGATACATGTTTTCTTTTACATGTTGTTTTAATTCTGCAACTGTATCTTAACTTTCTTAAAGTTAGAAAGTATAACTTTCTTATACATTATAATTCTGTTACTCTGATCATATTATAGATTCTATATGATTTAGGGTAGAATCATTCTTTTAAGAAGTTTGAAAAGGTTTCTTTATGAGGTCTTGTGAATGTTTATATAACCTTTTATAGTTAACTTTTAAAGGTTCCAAAGGAATTTCTAAAATATACAATTCACCCCCTCTTGTATATTGAGCATATACATTCTTATTTCGATCCTACAATTGGTATCATAGGTTGGCTACCTCATACTATGAATCAATCTCTCAATTTATATAAGTCGAGGTTTCTAAAATACTTATATTCACATATAAGTTTTCTTTAAAAAGTTTTTCTTTTCCTAAGTTCTTCATATTTTATTTAAAACTTTTACTACTAATAAGTATTTTGGAAGGAAACTCATTTTAGTACGGAAGACATTCATGATGGATCTCAAGATAATCATAATCCTACTAGACCACTGATCTTCGATGGAGATGACTTTGATTACTGGAGAGATAGAATGTATACCTTTGTGATAAACATAGGTGTAGAAAACTACATTATGTTAACTGGAGATTATAAGATTTTTGATAAGGAACATAGAACCTTTACTAATCTGGAAAAGGTGGAATATCATCTAAACTTTATAGTATGTAATACTTTGGTATATTCCCTGACTAGAAACATTTGTATCCAGATTTCCTCCTATGAAGCTGAAAATAGTATTTGTAAGAAGCTTAATGTAACTCACCTTGGAACTTACAAAGTTGTTCAAACAAGAAGATCTATTCTCAGGGCTGAGTATCATGGTTTCTACTACTCTTATAAAGAACCCATATGTAAGGTGAAACAGATATTTATGACTATTGTCAATATTTTACAATCCATGGTTGAGAAATTATTAGATGATAAATCTGTTGTAGACAATATTATTGACATCATGCCTAAAGAATGGGAATCCAAGAGGACTCCTATATATGAGAATATGAATGTTACTCAGATTTCACATAATGAATTTTTAGGAACAGTTCTTTAACATGAAACCAGAATGAGAAGAGATGGTGGTAATATTAAGAATAAGTATGCGAATTGAGGTGTTTCTTTTACAACTACTTCAAATCATATGAAATCCAAGACTCTTGAGGGGATTACAAGATCTAAAGATATGATGGATTATGTTCAATATGAATTTAGTGAAAGCGAGACTTCAGAAAATGAGTTAGCAAATCATGATTGGAGGATGAACAAGATATTTGGACAGAAGAACGTTCAATATAGATACAAGAAGAAATATTGAAAAGATAATAAAGATGTAGAAGTGACATGCTATGAATGTTGAAGAACTAGTCATATTAGACCTGATAGTCAATTACTCAAAAAGAGAGTCAAGAAAGGCAGGAATTTTGAAATAAGCTAGAAGATTTTCTATAGATCAAAGCATAAGAATGTCTTGAAAGCCAATGACACTTAGTGTGCCAGTGGTAGAGATTATTCTGATGAATCTTCAGAATATGAATATTCTAGGCAAAAGAATATTGGTCTAACAGCATAGCTCTATTTCAAAATCATTGTCTTATGGCTAAGGCACGAACTTCTGAATCCTTAACCAATATGTGTTTAAGTGAAAATATTCCAGATATAAGTTTTTCTTCCGATGAAGGATATTCTTCCTCAGAAATGATAATTATTTTCCTTCCTATGAGGAAGTGTTTAGATTTTCTAATTTTCTTGAAAAGAGAAATTGTAATGTTTATATGAAACATGATAAATAAAATTCTAGAGAATCTATTTTAACAAAAGATATTATGGATCTTTCCAAGGATATAGATGAGAAAAATGTTGTTTTAAAGAATATTACCTAGAAACATGAGGAAGCTAATTCTAAGAAGGATAAAATTTCTAAGGATATTAAAAATAAGTTTTCAAAAAAAGTTATTTTACAGGATAAACGTAATTGTAAATCTATTAATCTTAAGGATAAGAATTTAGTCCTAACACTAATATCTAAGATATTATCCTTGAAGAAACATTTTGAAAATTTCACTCCAGGTAAAGAAAAATTTTCCATGATATATTCTCAGATCCAAACTCATTGTAATAATCAGGGATTACGTTATTCTCAGGATTTTTTTTAAAAAAATAAATATGTTTTCCCTTCTAGAGCCCCTTTTTGTACTAAATGCCAAAGTAGTGGGAATAGGATGAAAAAACTATTCTTTTAACAGAGTTCAATACCTTGGGTTTTATAAGGATTATTTATCTAAACAAATCTGGTTATCCAAAATCTTATCATCTTCCAATTCTCTATGCAGGCAATTTTGGATTCTAAAAACCTAACTCTTCCTTTTTCAGGAAAATGATGGAAGTACCCACAACATGTGGTACATGAATAGTAGATGTTCCCGGCACATGATTGGTAATAAAGACTATTTCAAGAAGTTTTTAAAATCTAAAGGTGGAATGGTATCTTTTGTTGATAATTCTCAGGGAGAAATTATTGGTATTGGGAAAATTATTCTTCTTGGTAAAGATATTATTTCAAATGTTCTTTTTGTAAAAGTCCATATGCACAACCTCATAAGATTAAGTCAGTTATGTGATGAATGATACCTTGTGAATTTTATAAATAATAAATGTTTAATTCACAATTCCAAGGATGGATTTATATTCTCTTCCCATCGGCATGAGAATGTGTACACCTTTAACCTATAAGACCTTATATATTAAGACCGACCTTTCCTTAGTGCATTTGAAGATCAATAATGGCTTTGTATTAGGAGACTAAGACTCTGTAACTTACGAAATATTAGTAAGCATTCTAAGAAAGAACTTGTTCAGGATCTACCAGAACATATGTTTGATGCTTCAAAAGTCTGTGATCCTTGTTAATATTGCAAGAAACCTAAATCTAGCATTAAACCTATAAGCAATGTTAAAAATTCTAATTCATTACTATTACTGCACATGGATTTATTTTTTCAAACACAAACTGGAATTATTGGAAGCAAATACAATGTGTTTGTTCTAGTTGATGACTACTCTAGATTTACATGGGTCTATTTTCTAGTAAATAAATCCGAAGCTTTTTCATATTTCAGAATATTTGGAGCTCAAGTTAAAAACAAAAAAAAAATACTACCATTGATAACTATTCATAGTGATCATGGTGGAAAATCTGAAAAATCTGATTTTGAAACATTTTTTTGTAAAAAAGGTATTACTCACAACATCTCAGCTCCAAGAACTCCTCAACAAAATGGTGTTGTCGAAAGAAGAAGTCGAATTCTTCAAGAGATGAAAAGAACCATGTTGACTGAATAATCTATAGTAAAAAATTTTTGGGATGAATCTCTAAGTACTTCTTGTTATACTATAAATCGATTTTTAATAAGACTGTTTCTTAATAAAACACCTTATGAGTTGTGGACCAGCCGAAAACCAAAATTTTCTTACTTCAATTTTTTGGTTGAAAAGTATTTATCTTGAATACCAAGGATAAGTTACAAAAATTTCCACCCAAATCCGATGAAGGAACTTTCTTACGGTATTCTACTTACTCTAAGGCATATAGACTTTTCAATAAAAATACGTGTACTATGGACGAAACATTACATGTTAATTTTGATGAAAATTATCTGTTTGTTTTCCAACAACCTGAATATTTTCTTGTTATATTTTCAAAAACTAATCAACAATCATTGATAGAATATTTTTCATACAATGTTAATGTTGATGAAAATGATTATGAAACAATTACTCCTGAAGATTTTATACCTTATGTTGTTGAACAGGTTTTTTAAAATCCATGTCAGTTGTAACGTAGGAATCATCCCAGTGATAATATCATTGTAAATGTTAATCAACCAGTAAGAACAAGAAGTTCATTAAGTAATGAAGTTTAACATGTTGCATTTCATTCCCAATTTGAACCAATGACCACTGAAGAAGCCTTGGGTGATGAAGATTGGATAAAAGGATATGCAAGATTAACTCAATGAATTCATAAGAAATCATGTTTGGACCTTGGTTGAAAAACCTAAGGAAACATCTGTTATTGGAGTAAAATGGGTTTTTAGTATCAAATGCGATGAAAAGGGAGTCATTTTTAGAAATAAAGCAAGATTGGTTGCAATAGACTATAATCAATAATAATTCATAGATTATGAATAAACTTATGCTCTTGTATCAAGACTTGAAGCTATTCATATTATTCTAACCTTTGTAGTATTATTTAATTTTAAACTCTATCAAATGGATATTAAGTGTTCTTTTTTAACGGTTATCTATAGGAGGATGTGTATGCAGATTTACCCCCTGGAATTGAAGATACAAAATATCCTAATCATGTTTATAAACATACCAATGATTTATATAGACATTAACAAGCCCCTAGAGCTTGGTATGACAGACTTTCAAGATTTTTTCTTCAAAATACCTTTGTTAAGGGAACTTCTGATCCAAACCTTCTCATTAAGAAAAATAATAAGGATGTTTTCATTGTTCATGTTTATGTTGATGATATCATATTCGGATTAACTCAGCAATCCTTAACCGATTTCTTGGCCAATCTTATGAAATCTGAGATTTAAATAACTATGATGGGTGAGTTAACATTTTTCCTTGGTTTTCAAATTTCAAAAAAACTAGAGGGAACTTACATATCTCAACATAATTATATCAAATATTTTCTAAAGATGTTCAGGTATGAAAAATCTAAAAGTATAATAACTCTTATTGGAACCTATAATAATCTTGATATTGATGAATGAGGGAAACCTGAAGATCAAACATCTAATAGAGGGATGATAGGAATCTTGCTTTACTTATCAACTTGTCGACCAGACTTAATGTTCTCGGTATTTTTATTTGCATGATTTTAAGAAAATCCTAAACAATCACATTTAAAATCTATGAAAATAATTTTCCAGTATTTAAATGGAACTTTAGATTTGGGGCTATTTTATTCATGTGGAAATACTTTTGAACTTAAAAGATTTTCAGATGCTGACATTGGTGTTTGGAAAATGGATAGAAAAAGTACATCCAGAAAATTAAATTTCTTAAGAGATTGTTTAATTTCATGGTCGTGAAAGATACAACACTCTATATCACTTTCCACTACTAAATCTGAATATGTAGCGGGTGGAGGTTGTTGCGCTCATGTGTTATGGATGCAACACACACTCACCGAATATGGGATGAGTTTTACTAAAACTCAAATTATGTGTGATAACAGAAGTGTCATTTCCCTAAGTAATAACCATGCACCTCACTCTCATGCAAAGCACGTAGATATTAGACATCACTTTCTTAGGGACCACACATTAAAAGGAGATATTATTCTTCAATTCATTGGAACACAGTAGAAACATGCCTATATTTTCACAAGGCCTCTACCTTCTGATTGATTTGAATACATTAAAAAGAAGCTAGGAATGAATTCTGTAAGGTAATCATTCATATCTACTTCTTGTTGAAATCATCTCCTAACATTAAACTACTCCTTATTTCAGGGGTAGTACATATGTTTGTTTATTTTCTTTCATTGAACTCATTTTTTAATTTGAAAATTTTGGATTTAAAAATGTCCGATTTGATAACGTCGGATTTAAAAATTTCAGATTTGAAAATGTCATATTTGAAACTGTCGGATTTGAAAATGTCAAATTTGAAAATTTCATATTTGAAAATGTTGGATTTTAAAATGTCAGATTTGAAAATGTCAAATATAAAATTTTTTAATTTGAAAATTTCATATTTGAAGACTTAGGGTTTTAAATTATCGAATTTTAAGACTCCCACGTAAAATTCTTAAAACACCGATAAATCTCTCAGAGTATTCGAAAAGGCAGTCTTTCTTAATATTTATTCTCTTTATCTTATTTTTTGGTCATTGGTATTTCAAAATATCTTAAATTATTTTTTAGCTTACTTCAAAAGATTAGAATTATTATTTTATATATCCATTTTCAAGCGTCAGATCAGATAATGATTTTTTCAATAGTTTGATTGTATTAAGGAAGTTGAAAGGTCATAGACATGTCTAAATAAGGGGTGCCTCTTTTTCAAGTATCACACCATCCTTACTGATCTCAGTGCCAACGTTTTGTTTCCATCAATGCTTTCTTTTCGAAGTTTTCTTCTACGCTGAATGACTATTGAATCCTCAGCAGATCAGATTCTGATTAGCAAGGAGATAAAAGATTGGTCAATCTTTAGGGAAAGGTTGGTATGTCCTAATTTCATTGAGAAATATGACTACATTATTTCTAATGTGATAAAATCTAATAGATGGGAATGTGTCTGCGTTACTCAGGAGAAATCTCATGATCCAGTTTATCATGATCTTCTTATTCTATTCTATGAATCAACTTCTTTCTTCCAAAAGGATTGTAAGGATCTGTTTATGTCCAAATTCTATGATAAGACCAATAAAGATCCTTACAAGAAGGTAGAAAATGTTCTTAATATTACATATGAAGGGGTATCTCTTCTATTCTCTCAAAAACTCCCTAAGAAAGAAGGTTCTTTTGATAAAGCTAAGGCTTTATATTTTATGGTCTCAAATTTTTTAAGAATCTGATGGTCACAAATCTATCAAAAAATCAAAAGATGTCAGCCCTTTGGATGAAAGGATTTCTGATTCCAAGAAAGGGAGATAAGTATTCCTTGAAGATATGTGATATAATGATCTTATGCTTCCTTTTCAACCTATGGAAAATCAACCCGGTGAATTACATCTTTCACACCATCCAAGAAATTAAAGGCAGATTTATCAGATCTCAGATCCTTATGTACCCGACATCAATTTTGAGGATTATTGTTTTTTTCCTTCAATAAATGAATGTTCCTTGTCTATTGGTCTTGAATCCATTCAAGATATAGTTTCTTAGTGATGACACTCTAAGGAAGATGAAGTTAGATTTTATCCTAGAATCAAAAATCATTGAATAAATTGTTGTTTAGGACAATGGTGATATTCTGGAATCCTCAAGGTCAGTTTCTACGAAAAGGAAACATGAAGAACCATGTTTTCCAGTACCAGTTCTTGATGTCCCAGTATTAGCACCTCCTCCTACTTTGAAACCAAAATCTTATTCAGATGTAACAGTTTAAAAGTAGAGTGAAATGGAATCCACCAAAAAAAGAAGGAGATATTTCTTTTGGTTTGAATCCAGTGGAGGATAAGGCTCTATAAATCATGCAAGTTGAAAATCTTCAAAAATAAAATAAGGAGACGATGTTAAAGAAGAAATCCTCAGAAGCACTTGTTTTCCAGTCTTTATTAAAATCAGTGGAAAAGAAGTCTCAACAAGTTCAAGAATCTAAAGTTTATCATAAAAAACTAGTTGTCACTCTAGAAATCAAGAAAGATAAGAATGTCCTAGATTTATCAGAATCTGTTCAAAAAGTGGAAGATCAAATAATCCAAGTAGATGATGTTGTTTTAAGGGAAGTGGAAGACTATGTTGGAACTCCTTCGAGTTCAGTTTCCAAATCTCTTTCAATAGAACAAGTCATAGAAAAGGTTGAATAAGAAATTGTGGAATATGTTGAGGAATAGGTAGAAGTTTAGGAAGGGGTAGAATTTGAGGAAGAGGTAAAATATGAGGAATAAATTGATGTAGAATAAGAATAACAAGTTGAAACTGAAGTGGAAGCAGATAATAAAGAAGAAGTTGAACATCAAGGTAAAAAAGAGGTGGAATTTCATAAGGAAGAAGACGAGCAGGACGATCTTAATGTTATCCATGTATCTGATGAAAAACCCACAGTTCAAAATGCTAACAAAGGAAAGAGTGTTCTGGATTCCCCACAGGATAAAGAAACTCCTTAGAAGTCCTCTAAGTGATTAGAAAGACCAACTTCCTTCACTCCAAAAAGAGTCGAGAAAGGAAAAGATGTTTCCTGATTGGATACCTCTTCATATGTTGAGAATGATTTTGTCAAGCTATCTCTATGAAAGTTGGACAGTACTATTCTGGTTCTTGCAAACATAGATCCCTGGATTCAAATGATGTGAAAATGCTTGAACGAAAAAATGGAATCGTCCAATATGCTTATGGACATGGTTGTCAAAGAAGAAGAATACTTCAGTAATTTTCTGATTGATTAAAAATCCTAGAAGGTGACTTGTAAGAAAGTCTTTAACCACACCAAAACCATCAATGAACAGCTCAGGAAGTTTGGTTATTTCATGGATTAAATAAAGGGATCTTTTATTATTGTGAAAATTAATTCATGATGTTTTTAGGGTTCAATATCTGAGAAGGGTAGTCAACTCAATTCTGTTGCTGGATCTGTTAGCAGTGAAAAGGAATTCAGATCCGAATTAGAGAAAAAGGTTTCATCTCAAGAAGAATGGATTTTGGCTTTAGGAAAGAAGAACCAAGATCAGGAGATCATGCTAAAGAAGTTTCACGATGATCATAAGGAATTCAATAAACTCAAATCCTTGAGAAAGATGATGTTGTCTAAGATGAAGAATAATGGATGAATTTTATTTACATTCCGATGTTTTGTTTTAATATAAACCATATTTCTAAAAATTTCTTAGGAAATTTATTGCATATATTTCTTTTGTTTTAGGATGTATTCTTGCTTAACATTTCATGTACATCTTATACTTCTCCATTCCAATCCTTTTTTTTTGAAAATCACAAAGGGAGAGAATTTATATAAAGGAATAATTTAATCATCGATTGGGAGAATCTATTAAGGCGGAGATTGGAACGAAAGAAGAATGTCCATGAAAGGGGGAGTTTTCTTTTAAAGAAGAGATGCTTTTCTAAGGGGGAGTTATTCACTTAAAAAATCCCAGACATTAAATATCAAGATTAAAATACTTGGAAAACATGACCTAAGGGGGATTTAGTCATATTCATAATCTCATTAAAAGGGGGAGATATGATTTTCATACATTTTTATCTAGATTAATATATTACTCCTTAGAAAAGTTGTTTGTCCTTTCCAAAAAGGGGGAGATTTTTGAGTCAATAAGGATATATTTTGATTTCTCCATTATTTATGGTTTTATGTTTTAAAATCACAATCACTTTTTAAATAGTTATAAATATTTTTTTTCAGGTTCTCTATTTTTTCTTAAGATATGGAATTATCATTCCATTATGCATATAAATATATCATTATGTTTTCCCATTCTATTAGACTTACAGAACTATCATTCTAACTTTCCATTTAGTTATACTTATAGATATTTCATTCTCTTTTGTCCAATCAGTTTTTATGATTCCGATTCCGGTGTATATGTGATGCCGATTTTATATAATGAATCTGGTATATATATGATTCAGTTTTTATGATTCTGAATCTGGTGTATAGATGATTCAGTTTTTTGGATTTAGATTCTGTT
This sequence comes from Viscum album, assembly GCA_963277665.1. Lineage (NCBI taxonomy): Eukaryota > Viridiplantae > Streptophyta > Magnoliopsida > Santalales > Viscaceae > Viscum > Viscum album. Next base: position 2,093,573,860 of record OY728126.1, on the reverse strand, counting down.
GTATATGTGATGCCAATTTTTAATACCAAATCCAGTGTATATATGATTCTGATTCAGGTGTATATGTGTATATATGATTCAGTTATTACGATTCCGATTCCATTTATATGTGATGCTGATTTTCAATACCGAATCCAGTGTATATATGATGCTGATTTTCAATACCAAGTCTAGTGTATATATGATGATGATATTCATGATACCTAATATGGTGTATTTGTGACTCCGATTTAATGATTCCATTATTTTGAGAATGTTATTTCTAAGAATTCATTTTCTTGATTTCTTAAGATTGTATTTTCTTGATAATGTTAGAGTTTCCTATTGTATCATTCCAATGATATCAAATTACAAGATTACATATAACCAACAATTATGTTTAACTTAACATTGTTTAAGATTATTGAAACGATGGCGTACAATAGGATAAAAATTAACCTTTGTATGTTTTCCACGGGTCCAGGTCCCTCCGAGATTTAAGTAAAATTTGACCATTAGAGAGGATCTGGCCGTTGGGAATCTTTGCATATAAATACAAGATCATTTGAACAAGCAAAATACAATGCAGAGAGTGGATGAAATTGATGCATGTGAAAAATTTGTTAAGTGATTTCTAGAGAAAGAGGCTCTTACAACTCTTAGTGCTTCATGCAAATGTTGTGAAAAACGTGTTTGAGTGTGAACAACCTATTCAGACTTGCTTAGTGCGGACTTCGATCGTGCTGATCGTGGACTTCCGGGTTTGGAATATGACAACCCTGCTTTTTATTACAACTTAAACATGCTTTATTACATAAAACTTCACTTGATACAACAAAGAAGATCGAGAGGTTTAGTGTCTTTGGGGCTTAGGATTATTACATAAAAACTTTAAACTTGAAATACAACATCCTTATTGAAAACTTCCTTTACATGACCACTACATTCCTTCGTACCTAGCATTGCATGGGATAACCTGAGGGCATGCATAAGAAAAGGGTGAGCTATAAAGCCCAGTAAGGGAGTACATAATGAATAACATGAGGAGTACAATACATGTTAGGCAATAGGCATATCAATAGAGCATAAGAGAGACATGAACATAAAGGCATGATAAAGCATGATAATCATAACATGGAAATGTGGCAACAACACTTAACATTGAATTAGCATGAGCCAAGGCTCATTGCACATGGAGCATGAGTAAACCCTCATTGCACTTGAAGCACGAGTAAACCCTCGTTGCACTTGAATTAGCATGAGTCAACACTCATTGCACATGACGTATCATGATACTGTACTTTACCCAATGCATTGGAGCGCTATAAAGGGCGCACCCTTCTTAAACATTTCTTTTCATGCATAAGTGTGCCACATGGATCATAAAACATGGATTCATAAAACATAATCATTTATTCCACGATAAAGGAATGTGGAATTCATAAATGAAACTTTACAATCAATAAGTAAACGTGCATAAAGGTGAATACCCTTGATGGAGAAATGGGCATGGTATTCACTACACAATGATATTGGCTTAGAAAATCGGTGTGATTTCGGCAGCGTAACGGCGTGACATAAAAATTCATAAAAAAGGCTGATGAGAGAGAAAGGGGTTCCTCATCATATTTACATGTAATGGAAAGTAAGAAGGTCATATAGATACATGTCCCAACAATTGAAAAGGAATTTAGATTCATGATACAAAAGTATTGCTTGAATATAGAAGAGGAGAAAAAGGTTCCTTTCGGAATTTCGGCATAGTAACGGGTGTACATGGGAGGCATTTAATGAGAGAGAAAGGGTTCTCCCATCATTCAAACAATAAGAGGGCAGTATGGGGGAGGTGAGAAACCATACCCCAACATTCATAAATTAAATTAAAAGGGCAATACAACTTAAAGAAAATTGACAAAAAAAAGAGAAAGGAAGAAAAACCCTTACTTGGAAGTGTGCTTCCAAAGGCTAGAGAGAGGCTTGTGAGAGGCTTCTTGGGAGCTTGGGGCACCTTGAGAGGATTCTAGAGAGAGTAGGGCAGAGGTTGGACGAACTTCAAGGGCTTTGAGTGAGGAGGAAGTGGGAGCTTGGGTGGGTTTATATAGGAAAGGTGAGAGAATTCTTTATTATTTAGGTTTGGGACCCCTTATATTAAAATAATCCAAACCACAAACCATCCCATGGTATTTGCCCATGGTTTCTGGAAAAGGAGAGAGGAAAACAATATTTTACAAGGCCAAGGTCCGAACTTATTAAAAAATTAGGGTTGCTTATGTGGAGGTGAGTCACACTCCCATGGAAATTAATTTAAAAAGGCAAAGTGTTGAATAAGTCTTGAGGGCTCCATTAATGCTTTGAAATGTGATTCAAACAAACCCAAAACCTCATTATTTTAATGATAAAACATATATTGGCCGAACCTAAGGATTATGGTATTTTATTACATCACCATTGGGTCATTATGATGTCATAAATCACATTATATATTTAAAAGGTATTTAATTTTTACCCAAAAATTGGACTGTCTTAGAAAATTATGAAAAATTCACCGTTGGATAATTTCGACGTCCTGATTCCAAAAATAATATTTATTTTATATAAATAATTTTCTAAATATGTGAATTTGCACTTTTAAAATAAAAACCGACATTTATAAAAAATTCACGGGTTTTGACAGAAATGGCTTTCAAACCTTAATAAAAATTTTAATTGCATTCATAAAATTATAAGATCATTTATATTTAATAAAAATTAATTTAATATTAATAATAATATTTTATTAAAATATTATTTAATTCAAAAATCCTTTAATTTAATAAAATATAATTCTTAATTAAATAATAACTAAAAACATCATTTGTACTTTAAAAACTAATTACAATGCATCAAAAATGACTAGAAATTATATTCATTATTATATACAAAAATAATTTACATGAACATGGTGCTACTTATTTGTTACATAACCCCTTAAAATAGCCGCATAAGACCTAAGGGTAAGGTGTGCGATGGTGACAGACACTTGGGGTTGCTCGGATAACATCGCTCGAGTGGTGATCTCTATCAACTTCCATTTTTCCCGTAGACGATCACGTTCGAGCTTGACTTGATGAAGCTCAGCTTGGGCTTGGTCAAGGGCAAAGCCCAAAGACGCCACCTCCTTTCCGAGCTCCAACAAATGGGCTTCGTATGGGGCAATTCTACTGGATGAGGCCATCGCTTCCTTTGTCTGAGTAAAAATGGTTTCGTTAAAGCCTTATATTTAAACTACCCAGATGATCAATGTTCAACGGCTATAAAAGTAACGGTCACAAATCTTAACGTAAAACTAAAGAAGTTGACATCTTATAAAAACATAAAGAAACATTTAACTGGATCAAGAGGGATTTTCCATTAATGAAATTTTGGGTCGTTACAACATTCCCCCCTTAAGAAATTTCGCCCTCGAAATTTTCTTTTTCCCACACTAAAACAAATGTGGGTAACTTAGCTTCATCATATCTTCCGACTCCCAAGTTGCTTCTTCAAACTTGTGGTTTCTCCACAACACCTTGACGAGGGGCATTGTCTTATTTCGTAGAACTTTTTCTCTACGATCTAAGATCTTCACTGGTTGCTCCTCATAAGAAAGATCGTCTTCTAATTGTACCACCTCAGAAGAGAGTACATGTGAAGGGTCTGGTATGTACTTCCTTAAGAGGGATACATGGAAGACATCATGCACCTTGGCCATAGTAGGTGGAAGTGCTAGTCGATAGGCCACAGCCCCAACACGATCAAGAATCTCGAAGGGGCCGATGTACCTTGGACTTAACTTCCCTTTCTTTCCAAACCTCATGACCTTCTTCCACGGAGATATGCGTAAAAACACCATGTCTCCGACTTTAAATTCAAGGTCTCGTCGACGATTATCTGCATAACTCTTCTGTCGACTTTGGGCTGCCTTGATATGCTGCTGAATGGTTTTCACCTTCTCCACCATTTCTTCGACCATTTCTGGTCCAAGCAGCTTACGTTCACCGACCTCATCCCAACATGCCGGTGTTCTACACCTTTTCCCATACAGGGCTTCATATGGTGCCATTTGGATGCTCGAGTGGAAACTATTATTATAAGAGAACTCAACTAGAGGAAGATGTTGATCCCATCCTCCTTTAAAGTCCATTGAGCACGCTCTCAACATATCCTCAAGTGTTTGGATAGTCCGCTCGGATTGGCCATCAGTTTGAGGATGATAGGCCGTACTGAAGTTCAGTTCAGTATTCAGAGCATGTTGAAGACTCTTCCAAAACTTAGAGGTAAATCTTGGATCTCGGTCAGACACAATAGATAGTGGTACTCCATGCAACCGTACCACTTCCCTGATATATATCCGTGCCAGTTGATCCAAAGAGAAGTCCTCTCGAATAGAAATGAAGTGTGCAGTCTTTGTAAGACGATCCACAATAACCCAGATTGCATTGTTGCTTTTGGATGTCCTTGGAAGTCCAGTGACGAAGTCCATGGTGATGTTCTCCCATTTCCATTCTGGTATGGGCAATGGTTGCATCATCCCCTTAGACTTCTGCCTCTCTGCCTTCACTTTCTGACACACCAGGGACTTTGATGTATATTCAGCGATCTCCTTCTTCATATTATCCCACCAAAAGTTTTCTCGGAGATCTCGATACATCTTTGTGCTCCCTGGGTGAATAGAGAAATTTGAACTATGTGCATCATCCAAAAGTTCCTTCTTCAGCTCCGAACTTGATGGGACACATAGTCTTTTCCCAAACCGCACAATTACTTCTTCATTAACATTAAACTCTGAGGATTTTCCCTTTTTGATAGCTTCCACTTTTTCTTGGATTCTCGCATCATCCTTTTGAGCATCCTTTAACCTTTCCAAAAGAGATGTTTGAGCAATCATTTGTGAAAGGATTGATGATGTTCCCTTCTTTATGATTCCCACTTCCATCTTCATCAAGTCTAAGAAGATTGGATCCTTCTCAATTCTCATCATTGATAGAATTGTTGGATCCTTTCTACTTAGGGCATCCGCCACCTTGTTCGCCTTCCCAGGGTGGTAATGTATTGAACAGTCATAATCCTTTATGAGCTCTATCCATCTTCTCTGGCGCATATTAAGCTCTTTCTGTGTGAATATATATTTAAGACTCTTGTGGTCCGTATATATCTCACATTTCTCTCCATAGAGATAATGCCGCCAGATTTTCAAGGCAAAGATCACCGCCGCCAACTCCAGATCATGCGTTGGATAGTTTCTCTCATGGATTTTCAACTATCTTGAGGCATAGGATATCACTTTATCATTCTGCATCAGCACACATCCTAAGCCCGTCTTTGAAGCATCACTGAATACCACAAAAAGCTCCCCACTTGTGGGTAAAGTGAGCACAGGTGCAGTGATAAGCCTCCTTTTCAACTCCTTGAAGCTTTCTTCGCATTCATCACTCCAAGCAAACATTACTCCCTTTCGAGTTAGCTTGGTAAGAGGGTTGGACAATCGTGAGAAGTTTCTCACAAATCGTCGATAATATCCAGCTAACCCCAAGAAGCTACGGATATCAGTTACCGATGTTGGCCTCGGCCATCCCTCAATTGCATCTGTTTTGGAGGGGTCCACAGATATCCCATTGCTTGTGATGATATGGCCCAAGAATGAGACCTCCTTCAACCAGAACTCACACGTGCTGTACTTGGCATAGAGCTTCTCCTTGCGCAAAGTCTCCAGTACAGTTCTTAAATGCTCCTCATGGTCCTCCTTGGTTTTGGAGTATATTAGAATATCATCTATAAAGACTACCACAAATTTATCTAGGTAATCTCTAAAGACTCTATTCATCAAGTCCATGAATATTTCTGGAGCATTGGTGAGTCCAAAAGGCATTACTATGAATTCATAGTGCCCGTACCTTGTACGAAAAGCAGTCTTGGGGATATCTTCCTTCTTCACCCTTACTTGATAATATCCCGACCGCAAGTCGACCTTGGAGAAGTATTGTGCTCCACGCAGCTGATCAAACAAGTCATCGATTCTTGGGAGAGGATACTTGTTCTTTATCGTGATTTTGTTAAGTTCACGATAATCGATGCAAAGCCGCATTGACCCATCCTTCTTCTTGACGAAGAGGACTGGTGCACCCCATGGTGATGCACTTGGGCGTATAAACCCTTTATCCAGATTCTCCTGTAGTTGTTTCTTCAGTTCTTCAAGCTCAACCACAGCCATTCTATATGGAGTCTTGGATATTGGTAGCGCCCCAGGTATAAGTTCAATTGAGAACTCAACATCTCTTCTTGGAGGAAGACCAGGAAGTTCCTCGGGAAATACTTCAGCGAATTCCCTCACAATAGGCATTTCTTCAAGGGTGGTTTCTTCCTTGGACTCAATCATCTGAGCCAGATATGCGTGCTCATAAGGTAGTAATATCCATGCTTGAGATGATGGAGTTAAAGGAGATTCAACTTCCTCCTGACACTTGTAAAGAATCGGGGGTCGATTCTCCATATGGAGTGTGATTTCCCTCTCCCGACAATTTATGTTGGCTCTATATAAGGAAAGCCAATCCATGCCAAGAATTGCATCAAATTCCACCAAAGGGAGTATGACAAGGTTCGCCGGGAAATTCAATCCACAGATTATAACAGGGGAGGACTTATACTCATGGGATGCAATGATTGCCCCATTTGCTGTACTCACCGACATCTTTACTTCCAGGATTTGTGGTGGTGCAGGGATTGTTCTACTAAACTTTTGAGATATAAAAGAATGCGTAGAACCTGAATCAAAAAGTACGTTCGCTATTCTTGAATGAATAACTAGCGTACCTGTCACCACTTCGTTGTCGGGGTTCACTTCGGCAGAAGTGATGGAAAAAGCTCTTCCTTGCTGTCTTGGAGGTTGTTGATTGCCTCCGATAACCCTTGGATTAGGGCACTGATTCGCAAAATGACCCGGTTCTTTGCATTTGAAGCATTGAACAACGCGTTGAGGTTCGAACGGAGCGTTCCTCCCCTCCGTCGCAGCCGCGGGTCCTTCTTGCTGACAGTTAACAGCTAGGTGCCCTTCTCTTCCACACTTGAAGCATTTTCTTGTCCCCCTAAGGCAATTTCCAGGGTGCTTCTTTCCACACTTTTGGCAAGTGGGGTGCTAGAATTTCTTAGCGCCGTTGGATTTATCCATCGGACCACCAGCATTGAAGTCCACCTTCCGCTTCTTGTCCCCATGATACCCCTATGATTCTCCGATCTCCATTTCAACCTTAAGGGCACATCGGACAATTTCCTCATAGCTGTCGAAGTCACGGATCGCTAATGCTTTCCGCAAGCTAGGCTTCAGCCCACCAAATAAGCGGTCAACCTTGCATTCGGGGGTAACGACAAAGCCGGAAGCGTATCGTGCAAGCCTTGTGAAGTTTGCCTCGTACGCTCCCACAGATTCTTCATCTTTCTGCTTGAGGGAAAGGAAGTCCCTTTCCATCTTAAGACGGAGGGTGCGTGGAAAATATTTATCGAAAAACATCTTCCGGAATACCTTCCATTCCAAAGCCTCGATCTCCTCCTCAGGCTTCTTATTTTTGATCAATGTCCACCATTGATCAGCTTCACCCTCCATACGATAAGCCGCCAGGAGAACCTTCTCTTTTTCATAGCATTGGAGGATGGAGAATATCTTCTCAATGGAGTTGATCCATTGTTCAGCGATCGTGGGATCAGATGATCCACTAAAAGTAGGAGGCCTTTGTCTCATGAAGCTTTCAATAGCGACTTGTTCTTTCTTAGGGGGGGTTGAACGTTCCTCTTGACCAGTGTTTCTATTCAAAACTTGAGTTAGCTGAGAGAGAAGCGTGACAAAGTTCGCGATTCCCGCTCCCATCGGATTGGGCATCTCATTAGTACAATCATCACACTGATCTTCACAACGGTTGTTAGCCCGAGTTCTCCTATTACCGGCCATTGGCTGGAATAAAAGGAAATTTAGGGGTAACACATAGAGGGTAATCCAAAGACAAAAGTTGATGACTTATAAATAAACTTTTATCTCTTTAACTCATGAGTCTATAGGATTCAATCCAGGCTTTTCAGGATCTTCCTTCTAACATATATTCTTAGGGGAATTTTTCCCTTAATAAGGGTTCATACTAAGATTGTGAATTTATCAAAACATATCCCCCGGGAGTGTCGTAACCAAGAGTGCAGCAAGGCCCGTTGTCGTGCACCAGTTCCCGTTCGAGTCTAGCTCAAAGCGGTGTTTTCGGGTTTTACCCCTAGGATACATCTGTGCCAGAGCCGCCTCTACCTGCTCGTATCCAGACAGGGATGTATTTGTTTGATAAAACACTTACTTAGTATTTACCAAAACTTAGGGATGTTTTTATTATGCTTAGTCTTGTATCTAAGGCTTTACTAGGGTTTCCTAATCCCAAAAATAACTAAACCTATCCTCTGATACCAACTATGACAACCCTGCTTTTTATTACAACTTAAACATGCTTTATTACATAAAACTTCACTTGATACAACAAAGAAGATCGAGAGGTTTAGTGTCTTTGGGGCTTATGATTATTACATAAAAACATTAAACTTGAAATACAACATCCTTATTGAAAACTTCCTTTACATGACCACTACATTCCTTCGTACCTAGCATTGCATGGGATAACCTGAGGGCATGCATAAGAAAAGGGTGAGCTATAAAGCCCAGTAAGGGAGTACATAATGAATAACATGAGGAGTACAATACATGTTAGGAAATAGGCATATCAATAGAGCATAAGAGAGACATGAACATAAAGGCATGATAAAGCATGATAATCATAACATGGAAATGTGGCAACAACACTTAACATTGAATTAGCATGAGCCAAGGCTCATTGCACATGGAGCATGAGTAAACCCTCATTTCACTTGAAGCACGAGTAAACCCTCGTTTCACTTGAATTAGCATGAGTCAACACTCATTGCACATGACGTATCATGATACTATACTTTACCCAATGCATTGGAGCGCTATAAAGGGCGCACCCTTCTTAAACATTTCTTTTCATGCATAAGTGTGCCACATGGATCATAAAACATGGATTCATAAAACATAATCATTTATTCCACGATAAAGGAATGTGGAATTCATAAATGAAACTTTACAATCAATAAGTAAACGTGCATAAAGGTGAATACCCTTGATGGAGAAATGGGCATGGTATTCACTACACAATGATATTGGCTTAGAAAATCGGTGTGATTTCGGCAGCGTAACGGCGTGACATAAGAATTCATAAAAAAGGCTGATGAGAGAGAAAGGGGTTCCTCATCATATTTACATGTAATGGAAAGTAAGAAGGTCATATAGATACATGTCCCAACAATTGAAAAGGAATTTAGATTCATGATACAAAAGTATTGCTTGAATATAGAAGAGGAGAAAAAGGTTCCTTTCGGAATTTCGGCATAGTAACGGGTGTACATGGGAGGCATTTAATGAGAGAGAAAGGGTTCTCCCATCATTCAAACAATAAGAGGGCAGTATGGGGGAGGTGCGAAACCATACCCCAACATTCATAAATTAAATTAAAAGGGCAATACAACTTAAAGAAAATTGACAAAAAAAAGAGAAAGGAAGAAAAACCCTAACTTGGAAGTGTGCTTCCAAAGGCTAGAGAGAGGCTTGTGAGAGGCTTCTTGGGAGAATGGGGCACCTTGAGAGGATTCTAGAGAGAGTAGGGCAGAGGTTGGACGAACTTCAAGGGCTTTGAGTGAGGAGGAAGTGGGAGCTTGGGTGGGTTTATATAGGAAAGGTGAGAGAATTCTTTATTATTTAGGTTTGGGACCCCTTATATTAAAATAATCCAAACCACAAACCATCCCATGGTATTTGCCCATGGTTTCTGGAAAAGGAGAGAGGAAAACAATATTTTACAAGGCCAAGGTCCGAACTTATTAAAAAATTAGGGTTGCTTATGTGGAGGTGAGTCACACTCCCATGGAAATTAATTTAAAAAGGCAAAGTGTTGAATAAGTCTTGAGGGCTCCATTAATGCTTTGAAAAGTGATTCAAACAAACCCAAAACCTCATTATTTTAATGATAAAACATATATTGGCCGAACCTAAGGATTATGGTATTTTATTACATCACCATTGGGTCATTATGATGTCATAAATCACATTATATATTTAAAAGGTATTTAATTTTTACCCAAAAATTGGACTGTCTCAGAAAATTATGAAAAATTCACCGTTGGATAATTTCGACGTCCTGATTCCAAAAATAATATTTATTTTATCTAAATAATTTTCTAAATATGTGAATTTGCACTTTTAAAATAAAAACCGACATTTATAAAAAATTCACGGGTTTTGACAGAAATGGCTTTCAAACCTTAATAAAAATTTTAATTGCATTCATAAAATTATAAGATCATTTATATTTAATAAAAATTAATTTAATATTAATAATAATATTTTATTAAAATATTATTTAATTCAAAAATCCTTTAATTTAATAAAATATAATTCTTAATTAAATAATAACTAAAAACATCATTTGTACTTTAAAAACTAATTACAATGCATCAAAAATGACTAGAAATTATATTCATTATTATATACAAAAATAATGTACATGAACATGGTGCTACTTATTTGTTACATAACCCCTTAAAATAGCCGCATAAGACCTAAGGGTAAGGTGTGCGATGGTGACAGACTCTTGGGGTTGCTCGGATAACATCGCTCGAGTGGTGATCTCTATCAACTTCCATTTTTCCCGTAGACGATCACGTTCGAGCTTGACTTGATGAAGCTCAGCTTGGGCTTGGTCAAGGGCAAAGCCCAAAGACGCCACCTCCTTTCCGAGCTCCGACAAATGGGCTTCGTAAGGGGCAATTCTACTGGATGAGGCCATCGCTTCCTTTGTCTGAGTAAAAATGGTTTCGTTAAAGCCTTATATTTAAACTACCCAGATGATCAATGTTCAACGACTATAAAAGTAACGGTCACAAATCTTAACGTAAAACTAAAGAAGTTGCCATCTTATAAAAACATAAAGAAACATTTAACTGGATCAAGAGGGATTTTCCATTAATGAAATTTTGGGTCGTTACATGGAAGGTAGAGTTTCTTATTTCCATATAAATCATGGGCATGTGGAGTAAGCAAGATAGAGACCGATCATTCGATCAAGGGCTTACCTTGGTTTGGGTATGAAAAAATTTCTTGAAAGAATAAATCAAGGAACCTTTATCCAAGGATGTTGGATACCCTTATCTTAGGGTTAAAATAATCCTATTGTTACTTGTTTTCTTTTATAGGTTGTTTTAATTCCATTGATGTAACTTAACTTTTTTATATAATGAATGTATATGTTTCTTATACTTTGTAATTTCATTACTCTGATTATATTACAAATTCTATATGCATTAAGGTATAATAAATCTTTTATGAAATTAGAAAAGGTTTCTTTAAGTGGTCTTATGAATGTTTCTTTAACCTTGTTAAACCTAACATTTAAATGTTCTAAATGAATTTCTAAAGTATACAATTAAACCCCCCCCCCCCCCTTGTATAATGAACATCTACATTCTAAATTCGATCTTATAACGTTTGGGAGATATTTAACTATATCTAATAAATTTAATATTAAATTTTATTTAAAAATATTCTCTCGCAAGAGAGGAATCCAAAATTCTGGCACGTTCGAATGTTATACCTCTCTTAAGATAAAACCCATATTTCAAACATGTACTTGCTCTCAAATTTCGTATACGGATTTTTTTTAGAGTTATTAAATTATTTTAAATAAATTGACCAGGTTTAAAACAATATAATTAATATTTTTATTTCGTCCTCCCTGAGACTTTGCAGACCTCCAAGTCTTATACTTACTCAATGTTTAACTCAAAAATAATATTTAATTGAATATTCCATTGTATTAAAGGGGAATTTTAACATTCCCTAAAGTTTTTAAAAAAATAAATTTCCACAGATAAAATTTTTTTTCATTAAAGGTGATAATAATTTAACACAAGAATGTTTAGAAATACCTAAAATAGTAATGGGATGTGAAAACCTCCCCACCATAAGATCATTCGGTCCATAGAAAGCCTTCAAAGAACCCACCACATCCTACATATGAAACCACTTCTCTCTCATCAGTTCCTCCCATTCCATTGTCTCAGGAGAATCAGAACCATGGATCCATAGTACACAGACTAGAGGTATAACCCTCCCATGAAGTACTTTGGTCTTAGAATCAGTATCCCCGACTAGTCGTTCAATCACGGATTTATTTTCTTCAATCTCAAGATCACTCCAGCTCAAAACGTGAGATGGATTAGAGATACACTCTCACAACTCCAATACATGAATCACATAATGTATCGATGTCAGTTGTGGTGGTAGAGCTAGACGGTAAGAAAAATTCCCTACTTGATCAACAATCTCAAAAAGTAGCACAAAACAAGGGCAAATCATCCATTTCCTCTCTAGTCGTCAATGACCTAACTGCGGTGAAACCTTCAAGAAAACATAGTCACAAACTGAGAACTCCAAATTTCTATGGTGACAATCAGTATATGAATTGTATTGGCTCTGTGCTGTCAACATTCTCTGATGAATTAACTGGATCATATAATTCTCCTCTTGGACCAAACTCGATCCAACCAAGGAACATTCAATAGTATCTGACCAACATAAGGAAGATTTACAAGGATTGCCATAAAATTCCTCAAAATGTGAAATTTTGATTGTGTACTGATATATATTATTATATGAAAACGTAACAAGCCCCAAATGATCATCCCAAGCCCCACCATAGTCGAGAACATATGCGTTTAGAATATCTTCAAGGATCTATATTGTTCTCTCTATTTTTCCATTTGACTGTTGATGGTAATCCCAACTCAAACAGACCTGATATACCAGTGCCCCTAGAAGGGGGCTCCCAATGTGATAAGTAAACTAAGAATCCATATAAAAAACCATAGCAGATGGAACTCCATGAAAACAAACATTTTCTTCCACATATTGATTTCCCAACTCCTCAACATTGGTTGTATATCAAAAATGTATAATGTGAGCCGACGTGGTCAACTTGTCGATCACAACCCATATCAAATTCTTCTTCTTCCAAGTTTGAGGTAACCCAACCACAATGTCAATATATAATTCATCCCCCTTATATTTTGGGATTGGATGTGTTTGAAGAAAAATCGAAGGATTCTGGTTCTCAACATTCACATGCAGGCATGTGTAGCAATAAGATACAAACTCAGCAATGTCATATCTCATACTTGAGAACAGGAACTATTTTCACATATCATAAAACATCCTCATGGTTCCCTAGTGCACAACCCACTGGGAGTTATTAAAATTCTCCATCACATCCTTCCTTGCTGCTGCAACACAACGTAACAGTTTCAATAACATAGAACACTCTCTTTTGAGAATGACCACTGGGTGTCGGTCTCCCCACCACAAAGAGAGTTTGTAAGTCAATTCTGTTCAACATCATGCATTTTTTCTGAGTGAATAAGCTCTCGAAGAGTAGATTTCAACTAACACTAGCTAAAGAAACATCATCACCAATCCACTAAACACCAACATGAAACTGAGAAAAAAGAGAAATCAAACTCCACTCTTCCAATGATTGTTTCATTGCCTGTGTTAGAAGTTTCCTTATTAATGAATCTTCAATGAAAATCCATTTTCCTAGGGTATAGAAAATGTAAAATTCAAAAGATTTTTGGTACTACACCCAAAGCCATTGGCAGAGATAAATTTTTTTTGGGAGAATATATAACTCAAGCTCATGTGGTCTGAATACACATTAAACCATTCTCCATAATGGTAATATCGCCAACACATATGTCTGAGCATTACACTTTCAAGTTCAAGGTCATAGGTTGGATAGTTATTCTCATGTGTCTTAAGCTGATGAGATCTATAGGAAACAACATGACTGAAATGTATAAGGACACACCTCATACATAGACCTGATGTATCATAAAACACCACATAACCATTCCCAGCCTAGTAAGAGTTAACATAGATATAGATATAAAATGATGCTTAAACATAATAAAATAACTCTGAAATTACCATTCACGGAAAAAAAACTCTCCCTTTAGGGATAGAGTGGTCATCTTAGAAGCTATCATTGAGAATTTCTAAATAAATCGGCAATAATACCCTCTTATGCCCAAGATGTTCCAAATCTCGGAAACATTTCGTCGTTGTTCCCAAGTAATAACAGCCTTAACCTTATCCATATGTACTGATATTCGTTGTTCTGACACCATATTACCAAATAATGTCACTTCCCGAATCTAGAAATCACACATTGAAAGCTCGACATAAAGTCAATTATTCCTTAGGAGACATAGAACTATTCTCAAATGATGTAGATGATCCTCCTCAGACATGGAGTACACAATAATGTCATCCCCAAAGACTATGATATAGGTATATAAATACTCATGGAGAACCTTTTACATCAATTCCAAGAAAACTACAAGAGATTTTGTTTGGATGAAGGGCATAACAATGTACTCATAATGGGCATACCTACTCAAAAAAGTGGATTTCGGAATGGCAGATTCTTCTATCCTCAATGATTCTAACCAGATCTAAGATAAATATTTGAAAATTAATTTCTCTTTTCAACTAATCAAACAAAACATCAATTCATGGTAAAAAATAGTTTTACTTTATTTTAACTCGATTGAGATTTTGATAATCAACATATAATCGAATAGAACCCTCAGCATTCTTCACGAAGGGAACCAGCGCTGCCAATGTGAAACACTCAAGCATATAAATCCATTCTCAAAAAGATTGTCTAACAGTTTCATTATTTTTTTAGTTCAGAAGAATCCATTTGGTAAGAGGGAATAGAAACTTGTTGAGTACCAAGAATTATGTCAATATAAAAATCAACCTTCCTTACTAGTGAAAAACATGAGATGTCAGAAGCACACTCATCGGGAAACTTAGCAATGACTGATGGAAGATCTCCACACATTTATTCCCTCTCATGATAAATACCAATAACTGATATATACTTTCCAAACTCTAGATAAGTAGGTCTGGCTCTGCTCGAAATTGGGTCCCATTATCCTAGAAAGACAAGAGGCACACCATTGTGTGTAGTAAGGTAGACCCATCGAGAATATAAATCAATCCGGGATTTATATGTAATGATCCAATCCATCCCGAATATGACGTTAAAATCTCTCACATCATGAACCAAAAAACTACAAGAAAGATCAACATCTGATAGAGATAAGAAAAATGTTGGACTACAGATGCCTTACTCTCTATTTGTACCAAGGGTTGTAGTAATATCCATTGAAAAAGATAAATTCTACATAGGTAGATTAGGTATATTTACAATATGGATTGAAATAAATTAGTGAGGTATATTGGTGTCAAATAGAGTGGTCACTAGAGATGAAGCTGTAGTAATAGTACCTATCACAATTGTAGGACGTGTTTTCTCCCTCTGTGGACTCTTCCGCTATTTGAAGAAGCATTGTTTCAGATGCCTGTGTTTGGAAACCTACTATACATTAAGCATTTGATGGCCCTATAATTTTTGGTGGTTCTTCTGTACATGAACCAGTATTTGGAGTAGAGAAGTGATGGTAGAATCTATTTAAGTTCCATAAATTTCTATATGAGCTACAGATCTTGGGTGGCTCAATTCAATCCCTCATTGAATTTACTATCTTTCACACTGATATCAATTTAATGAAGTCCCTCCTGGTGGTACAAGAGGTCTCAAATGACTCTGTCATCAAGAACTACCATGAGAAATATCACGATTTCTATTCCATCAAAGGAACCAACACTTCTAGTACGAGGAAATGGATCTCCCTTTAACCCAGACTTCCTTTCCATGTCCATATCAACCATTATCGCCATCTCCAACACATTATAAAAAGTGGGAATCTTCAACAATAAAACCTGATAATGGATATCTAAAAAATCCCCAACTCAAATCGTCTATCCATTTTCTTCTCATTAGATACAATCATGGGAGCAAGCTGCACCAAATCATGAAAGCGATTTGAGTACTCAATCACGGTTTTGTTTGCCTGATATAGCTTGAAAAAATCCATTGCTTTAGCCAACACCATTGATTCTGCATAAAGATGGTTAGTAAAAAAAACATGAAGTATTTCCAATCTAAACCCTCATGATTCCTTGCAGTCACCATCATATCCCACTATCTCCTGCTCTCTCCCTCTTGGACAAGGTGGCACACATCACATTGATTGAATCAGACGTCTACAAGAACCTAAAAATAAGTTCAATATTACTCTTCCCTTACTCAACATGTTGAGGGTTAGTGGAGCCTTTGAAAATGGGTGGCTTCTAGCATAGAAACTCTTGAGAATTATTTTGGAGAATATACATTTTAGAATTTGTAGCTAGAGGCTGAATGGGTATGGGAGGTGGTGCCTATCCCAGATCCTGGACTGTGCAATCAATCACATCCACCAAACTCCAATCCATAATAAGACTCAATTGATGAGATTCAGTAGTAGACTTTTTCAGGAACCAATTATCACATCTTCTCAGAGGCACACTACTACACAACATCCGAAAAGAAATTAGATTAACACTCAAAATAATTAACAAGGAAACCCATTGTTAATAGAAAGGATAAACAAGATTCCGATTTCACTCTACTCAAATCAAAACAAGGAAAACACTAGAACTAATACACATGGTGTCTTTCCTTAACCAACCCTGGTGACTAAAGGTTCATTTCGGTGAGAGATTTACAAGAACTCAATCGAAACTACCACCTAAGTATAGACTAGAATACTCAAATGCATACTATCATATTGGAAATACGATTAACCTCACATCTGATATGAGTTGTTCATGAACAAGCCTGGGTACCCTCGTAACTAGATAATCGAGCTGGCCCTAACATAGCCTGAAGGGCATTCACGATCGCCAGAGGTTGATGAATAGCAATTATCATCATACAACATATAAATGGGAATAATTTTGTTACACTAATGGGGAAGAAATAGAAAATATGGTAGCATGCATAACAAAATAAACTCCATTGGGAGTGAAGTTCCATAATACAAGAAGACATAAAAGTACCAAAGAATTGCCACCATGGTATGAAAATATGGAAACACAACCCTAGTCCTGGAGGACACAACTCACAATGATCGATGATGAACAGATAGATCCACCACTATGTGATCCTTTCACCTAGCTTGAACATGGATGATGGATTTCTACAACCACCTAATGGGAGGAGTGGGGTGTGAGATAAAAAGCCCAGAAGGGACTCACCACAGATTCCATAATAGTTTAAAATAATAGATTAACCAAATGAATCCATTCAATAATAATAATAAAAAGGATTTACATTTTAAATCATAATTAAATAAACCATGTTATAAAATTCAAATTTTGGAAAAATACATTAAGCAATGAATTTAGAAATTGATAGAATATTTATAAAAAAATAGTTAAATAAAACACATATATAAAATAGTTTATATAAATTTAGCAGTCATGTAAAGCAGTTCAAAAGCGTTAACATACATTTATATATTAAATATCAATAAAAAATGATCAACATGGTAATATTCCAAATGTTATAGTAGAATTAACCAGATATATGGTTCCACACTCTCAATATGAACTTGGAAAATGTGTATACACACGTTCTGATGACACAGGGAAAAGGAGACTTTCCAGAAACCCATCAGTGATGATTCCCGCCGTAATATTGTTAGAGAACGTTGTCTTAGTGTATAGGGTATCCGAATAAAATACTAACTACCTAAAGATTTCATACAGACTTGCATAATGCGTTAACTATTTTAAGACTTTGTAAAAATACGATCAATATAATTCCTCCATTTAAAAAATTCAATTTAATTTACATTTGAAACAAAAATATTTTTTATTCAAAAACATTAATTTTTCACAAGATAAAACCAAGTGGTTTCTATCAAATAATTTTAATCAATTTTCACTGGTTTTAAATCCATTCAAAACCAATTCCATCATTACAAAACTAATTTACACTATTAAATTAAACAAATTAATGGAAATAATTTCCATAAAATTGAAAATTTAAATTAAACATATTAAATCAAAAAATATTCATAAACACACCAAATTCAAGGGAATTAAGGGTTTTCCAAATTTCCATGTCCAGACCATGTAAAATATCTCGATTCATTGGAATAGAGTTTTTATCATTTTAATTGAAATGAAATTTTATCAATTGATTTTAAATCAACAATTGAAATAAATCAAGCAAGGAAAGGATAATCAATTTGGCGAATCGGAATAGAACCAGCTAGATCATGTTAATCGATATAAATGATAAAGATAAACCACCCTATGTTGTTCAATACACCTAGTCACGACCGTAATATTGAAAACATCAACATGCCAAAGTTTGATGTTTTTCATGGGTTCCTAGAACCAATACCAATTATTCTATTTCAAAAGAAAATAAAATATCAGATTCGAGGATATGTTCTCTCTCCTAAATAATTTTCCAAATATAAATTAAAATATTAAATTCGATAATATTATTTTATCTCTCATGGATAATTTTAAATTGTATGTTAAAATATTAAATATCTTGTAATATTATCAAATTATATTATTTTAATTATAATAATTATCATTTGACCAAACACATAATTATTTCATGAAAATTTCAATAATCAATGTCATAGATAGTTAGCTTAAAATTATCCATAATATATTTTTTAATAATTTTTTTTGATAAAACATTTCAATGCCCTTTGATTAATCAAATAAGTTATTGTTTTACTAATATAAATAAATATCCACTAATAAACTAAATATTATCATTTGATATTTATGTTAATTATCCTATGATAATTCTGATAAATTATCTTTTGATAAATTATTGTAATTATTATTTCATTTAACAATATTATATTCTCAAAAATAAATTATAAATGTAATTATCATGAAATAATTATTTATAAATATCTAAGTTAATTATTCACATTTTTCTCAAAAAAAATTTGAAACCGAAATTCAATAATAATAATTAGATATTTCACATATTTTTTCTTTCATAATTTGAGTTTCATCATATTATTATTCAACTAATCAGTTTTTATAAGTATAATTTGATAATTGGGGTAATTATCCTTTTGAATTTTTTTTATGAATTATCCTAGACAAATATAGTTTTCATCATTTCACAATTACATTATGATAATTTTTTTCTACAAATTATCCTTTAATAATTTGATGGAATTATCGTTAAAAATTTAGTGTAATTATCCTTTAATAATTTATGAATAATTATTATTTTTTTGATTGTTGTGGAATAATCCCTTCACAATTTGATATATTTATCCTCTATTAATTATTTATCCAACAACTGATAATTAATGTAACAATACTTCGATAAATCTGTTTAATAATTATTTCTTGATGATTTAGGTTTCATTATTTACGATAAATTGCACCAATTATTTCCATAATTTTAGATTTTTGGTAATTATGGAATAAATTATATAAAATAAATAAATAAATATAAATGTTATTCTCACCCGAGAACCACAATTGTGGAGAAGACACAGAGATAATGCCACTAGAATATAGATAATCAAGCCCAAAGTAGAATGCAAATTTGTCTTCGATCATTGGAATACAAGGGAGATTCAAATCAAAACTACCATCAAATCAAATGGTTTGGGTATTTTAAACTATACACGTTGCGTTCATCTTATTATATTTGAGACCCCTTATATAGTTCATCGTTTCTGAAAATCCTTGATGATGTAGAGGTTTATCTCATCCATTAATATCATTGATATTTGAAATTGTTTAAAATGGATGGAAAACGAGGGTTTTGAAAACCTTCATGGTTAAAAAAAGAGTCTAGAATAATCCATGATTTTTGTAGGTAGTGATTGAGTGTTATTTCCTTTTTCTAATAATTAATATAATTTAATTTAATTAGGTATTTAATGAAATTATTATAAATATCAATTAATTAAAAATGTGACAAAACGATAATTGGTGATGAATGTTACGATTCACCTTGGGTCAAAACCCCTTTCTGGATCCATCGGTAGTCTCATATTTCTCAAACAATGACAGGTTTCAGAGATATTAATGATTTATTAATGAAAACATGGAATACTTAATTAATATAAAATGTGTTATTTTTTAGAGAAATTCATCAAAAAAACCCTTATCTTAAAAATGTTATACCCAATATAGGGTAAACCACTCATTCTGTACCCATCGGTGGTCTAAAAATTCCCATACAAAGCACTATTTTTTAGATATTTATTTATTTTTATCAAATAATATTTGAAATATTATCTAAAAAATATCTCACGATTGATGAATCCAAAATTCAGGTGCTTTCTGATGTTATACTACTCCTAGGGTAAACACTATATTTGGTATATAATCTTTGTCTTAAATTTCTTATACAATAAGCTATTTTATATTTAATCAATTATTTATAATAAATTGCCCGTGCATAAAAAAACTATATTTAATATTTTTATTCCATCCTCCCTGAGACTTTGCAGACAGCAGAAACTTATACATACTCAATGTATTACTCAAAAACATAATAATTAATTGAATATTTGAGTGTATTAATGTTTCAGTTTACTATTTCGTAAAGTGTTTAACAAAAACAAATAATTTCACAAATAATTTTTTTTACATTAAACGTTGTAATAATTTAACATAGGAAGGTTTATGAATACCTAAAATATTAATGGGATGTTACAAATTAAATGAAAAAATACAAGATGATAGTGAACTGTCGGTTTAAAAACAATGTATTTAAACACATAATAATGAACCTAATTTTAGAGGTCTTAAACTAATACAATTCACAACCAATAAAAATGAATATATAAGTATTAGACATGATGGATATGAAATATTTTAATACCATAATTAATGTAAAAAATATTGTATCTGAATTGAATACAATAAATAGAGTAATAAAAATATAAATGATTTTACCATACTGCATATAGAATCACATAATACAATATGTAGAGAAAGAATCACAATTTATACAATTAAAATTTAGAACAAACTGAATAGAAAGATTAAAAAATGTTATTCCATTTCTAATAAAAAATGTAGGAGAAATGTAAAGGTAATACAATTATTTTATCCCACGAGTTGGGTATCCTTTCACGTAGGATAAAAGGTATTTCTTACCACCACATTGGTAATCCCAAGATACGATGATTGACATGACATATTCCAATCCCTGGCAGCCCCCGAATAAGAAGATAATCGAAACCTCTGTCATCGAACAATTGAAATCCCTTCATTCAATGATCATAAGCATGTCTTCCTATCCCTAAAAGCCCTTTATTGTTATAATTGAGATCATTCACACAAATAAATAAGTCACTTATAGGGATAGATGAACTTGGAACAAGTCATTCACTTCTCATATCATCAGGGCTTTCTCACGAAGAATGAGAGTAGTCACACTATCTCTCTCTAGAACATGATAGAAGAAGAATTTTTAATCTAGTTTTAATGACCTTTTATTTATATGCCTTAGGTTCCAACTCACATATTCCCTCCATCATTCACATTTCTTCAAAAAAAATCAGAGGGACCTGGATACCTGGCATTACAACGGTCAGAATACACAACATTGTTTTGATTGGAAAATAACCAATTCAACAACATCATTTTGGTTAGAATGTATTATGTAATAAGGTATAAAACAATGAGTATGATTAAGATATAATACAATATTTATGTTATGATAATAGTGTATTTCATTTTAAAAGTACAATACAAATCATGGATACATGGATCATTATAACAATTCCTATCCAGATTATACATTATATCTTTGTAACAATTTTAACATGGTTACGATGCAAAATATTTAATCTGAATAAAATTACTAATTACAATGCATAGTAAGAGTATGAAACATAACCTGGTTATGATACATATGATGGTAATGATTCATTATTATGACATTATACCTAAATAGGTTACGTTTCTTGATTAGGATGCAGTGCATAATCTGGTTACAATGTGCTTGGTTATGATGCATGTGGTTACTATGAATGTTGTTATGATGGATGTGGCTATGATTCATGTGGTTAAGATTCATGTTATTATGATGCATGTGAATACAATTTAGGGTAATTCAATACAATACATAATCTGGTTACGATTCTTGATTACGATGCAGTACGTAATCTGGTTATGATTGTGAAACAATATATGTAATTATGATTGAAAACAATAATCATTTGATTATGATATAAAATCAACATCATGTATGGAAATGGTGAAAATCATAGTATGTGATTATGATTATTAAGTAACATATCTGGTTACATTATAAAATAAAATATAAAACAATGGGAGTGAACTACATTCATAATTATGAAAAGACTGAAAAAAATATGAAGAAATATATATGTGATTACAATATGGTTCATTTGTGATTTCGAAAACAAATGATTTAGGTGATAGTAAAAACATGTATTGAATAAAAATTCATTTTTATGTGTATTAATTAACATTAAATAAATACAATTCCCTGTGTTTTGACTATGAATAAGATTTTGTGTCACCATTTAGAATGAAATTTCATTTCACAACATGTTTCACAATCCCAAGAATTATTATATTATTTTTTATTATCTCGATACATTATAAAAAGATAATCCATAATTCATGTTCATTTATTGGAATTGACATCATATAAATTTTACACACGGGGTGGCTTGTACGACTCAATGTATATATTTCTATATTTTTAGAAACAAGGAATATTATGAATATATATATAGTTTTCCATTAAATGTTAATTTTTTATTAAAGATCAAAAACATTTAAGGGTAATGTGGGAAACCTCACAACTAACTAGTTTCAGTACCAATGGATATGATAGATCTATTAAAGAAAATAGTGATTTGTTTTGAATTGTTTTCCCTAAACAAAACCTAGGGAGTATCTCTTACCTTCGTGTCGGGGAAATCCTTCAAGGTGACCATGAAAAGAAGAGCCATGTTGTCCCAGGATTTCTTGTACTCCTCTTTACTAATCATTCCCATGTTGAAGCCTCTATGCAGGATATGTTCCTCCTTATCATCCCACTCTCCTTGATCTGTTGTAGTGGCCACATAGATCAGTATACTCTTCTTTAAAGAATTGATATCCAAAGATTCCTCAAACATTTACTCATCTTATTGTATGAGTATATCCCTATGTTTCAGAATAGAGACCATTTGTCACTGTAAGTCATCTTTAGAACCACCTTTGCGATGTTGCTCCCGACCCCTCAACTCCACACTGCCTAACAAAGAGTCTGGAGGATCAGCCTCATAGCTTGCAAGAACCATGTCCTTGGAGATGGCAGCCACCTTCTATTGGACAAAGTCTTTGGACTTGATCACTGTTGGGATGCCAACCATATTAGAGGCCTTTGGTGACAAATTTCCCTTAAAAGTAGATCTAGTAATAGGAGGGCTAGGGAGGTTGGAGTAATCCTTCTTTCTGCGCGCCCTCTAGTTTTTCAAAATGAAACCATCAGAATCAATAACTTTGTTCATTCCAATCCACATAGAGGATCTAAGATAATCCTCTTCTATGACATGTTCCTTGGGCTCATCATAGTCCAAAGCCTCGACTATTTCCTCTTGAGATGTTTCCTCATCGACCAATAAGTCCGGACCGTAATCCACCCCTATAGATTCCTCTATCTTAAGGCACTGTTCTGCACCTAGAACTGCATACCAATTTTGGGAGGTCCTGATTGGCCCCCAGGTAAATGATTCTCATCATAAGAGGAGGTTTGTGGGGCCTCCATTTTCTTGGCTGGGACTCCTATATTTTCAAGACCACGACCCATATATTGGAAATGGTTGGGACTACCTTCCAAATCCAGGCGCTAAGATCCCTCATTGGAACCATGACCCTCGCTATCAACCTTCAGTATAGCAACACCAGTTGTCTTTGGAGATACCTCCTGGAAAATATATGGAGATTCTTAGAAGTTCTCACTCACTGACTACTCCACCCTTTGGCTGATCTAATCTGCAGCAATAAGTACATGCTTCTCCCCTTGCCCAGCCTCGCATCCTTGCATGTCGACACCTGAGCTACTTTCCCTCAGATCATGACGCAGCCAAGAAAAAACCTCTGAAACAAGTGGCCCCAAAGACTCTAAACAACCTTTCTTGGATGCAATAGATGAGAACCCCTGGCCTGCCCCCAATAGGCCCTGCCTGGGTTGGTCCTCCCCCAAGGAGATAGATCCCCCCTTATCCTGGTCAACCGAAGGTCCCTCCATACAAGCATCTACTACAAAATCCTCCTGGGAATCGTTCGCACCAAATAGACCTGTGGGATTGACCTCATCTGAGACTGGAACCTTCATCCGACATTCAAGAAAACAATGACCCTGCCTATTGCAGCAAGAGAAAAACTACATCCATGATTTGTATAGAATAGGTTGATAATACCTATACTCCCCCTCAATCACAATCCAAACGACATAGGGAGGGGGCCGACATATATCCATTTCAACACAAAACCAAGCCACGATCAGATGCTTCAGAGAGGAAGTTCGCTGATCAGCACAAAGAAAGTGTCATATGGATTTACCTATCGAAGGGAGTAGCACATGATTTTGGAAGGGAAGTGGAATTCTGGGAAGTTGAATACAAATTATTGTGGTAGAAGGGTCTCGCTACATATGGATATCGAACGACCAGCAGACCTGATGAAAATGGAAGCCTCGATCAGATCTTCCATGATGAGACCATGCACACCCAAGGTCATCCTTGCTCGAGAAGATGATAAGAATTTGTCGTGGCCCAAGCAATCTGACAACTGCACGCTGAGCTAATATCCATTCTTCATTCACAAGCCTATCAAACAACGCAACCGACATGCGATGGTGAACGAACCGATCCACCAGAGACGAAGAGAAAAGCATGCATGCTGTGTTGAACTCTTGCGGATAAATAGGGACTATGGGTTGTCCTTGAAGGACCCCCATAACCTTTGGGGAAATTGAAATGCTTGGAAAGAATGAGTTCTCCTCGACTGAAGGTAATGAAACCCTAACTCGATCTCGAGACCCCTGCTGATGAGCGATGTGAGGAAGAGACCCCTCCCCCAGTGGAGGAGGGGCCGTCACGGCCACCATTGGCACAAGGGTTTCATCACAGGGCATCGAACCTCCCCCTCCACACTATTAGGAATGTATATGTTTCTATTTAAGATTGAAATTTTAGTTTAAAAAAAATTAAATAACAAATACTCAGTAAAAACTCTATTATTTTATTAATATACTAGTAAAATTTTCAATAACTCATTTTTGGTATAATTGAATTTCATGGGTGTTAATCTGAAAAAATGGTATGTGTTGTATGACATAAAGTAATTTTTTTTATTTTAAAGTGACATTTTTGTTAAAAATTTATATCTCATATTAATAATAGATGAAGATTAATCATTTTGTATTGATACATTCGGAAAATTATTTGTACTTCATTTGTAATGAATGAAAATAAACTACCCAAAAATCCAATATATGATGTGGCCAGTGTTACTCAATGTTCTTGTTTTCAGTATAAAAGTATCATTTTAGACAACACAGTGTTCCACATTCTCCAAACCAATAGAAGAATCTTAGATATTCTTTGAAGTTTAGGTTAATGATCCATGATTCATCAATAACATGTATAAATCAACTAATTATCGTTCTGGAACATGATGTGTGTCACACGACTCAAATTCTATGGTTATTGGATAAAATTAATATTTCTTATCACAATTTGTGTAATCAAAATAGAGATCTGTTATGTGATTAATGAATAAGGATATCTCAATATGATCTATTTATGATAATTTACACATATTCATCCACCATTCACCAAATATTTATCCATGGTCATATGAGATGTCATTGAAAAGTCAAATACACCACACATAAATCAATGATCCAAGAATTCATAATTAAATGGAATCCTAATACAAACTCTCGGAAAAAATACTCTCGTACAATTATTATTACAAATTTAAGGATCAGGGATTAGGAAAAAATCCAACAAAATGAGTTTTTCATATCACATTATTTAATTTCAGATTAACAAGAATAATAGATCCACTAAAATCAAGAATGGGTGGAGATAAAATCCCCATGAAGAGGTTGTGAATTATCATTGTTTTATAAGGATTCCAATATATAGAATAATTGGTAAAACATACGATTAATCTAAATTAAATAGGGCATCCAGATCATCACTTCATGCTCCCATGGTTTGGTCACAGTGTTCTTCAAACAATGCACTAACTGTGTTGTTGGCCTCATAAAGTGGTTACATGGTTTTTTTGGAGAGGTTGTCTCATATGATAATCCAAGCTCTTTAACTATATTCCATACCTTGAGAATATCCTGGAGGGAACATAATTTCGAAGTGAATCAGCAGAGTTAGGAAAAACCATTATCCAATTTTGCACTCTCCAAAAGTCCTCTACAATTACTCAAAACAAACATGAAAACAGTAAAACACTTACTAATAAATTCATATATTTAAAAAATATTATTTGATGAAATTATGTAATAATGGACACAAAAAAATATTAGCCCAATACAATCTCCTCCTATAAAGACTAATTTTCTTCAAGAATCATCTCTATGAATCATTCTCAAACAATTTATTCAACTAGACTCAAATGACAAACTCACACTCCGATGTATCTTGTTTTATCAATCAATAACATAATAGAATCAATAAAAGTATTAAGATATTCCCTCTTAGTACATTATGCATGATGCATTAGGATCTAAAACAATAACCTCATATTCGATATCATGTGTAGGATTGGGAGTACACCTTTTTAGTTGAGACACATGAAACACATCTTGTAGACCTCGTCAATGAGAAGAAATATCTATATATTAATCTATTATTCAAATACATTATATTATCATAAAGGGTGTTATTTATTATAGCAATGACTTCAATCTCTTTTTCAACCTTCATTGTCTTAACCAAGGACTAACTCCTAAAAAAATGTATCAACTATAAAAAACTCCAAAAATCTCATCTTTCTCATTTTATTTTTAATTTTCATTCTCTATGTGGTGATCATCCTCTTCTGAATCAGATATAATATAGTGGTAGTATATTATACCATATTGGTCCCTATAAATGAAACCTCATTATCCATATACCAACAAATATATGATCAACATGGTCTATTGTAAGAATAATCATAAGCTTCCATCAAAATTGAATCCTGATAATTTTTATTGTATGAAAACTCAACCATATCTTGGTGGTCATCCCATCCTCTAAAATCCAAAACACAGGCTCATATCAGCTACTATAACATAAGAATTTTCAAATTATACTACGAATCTATCAAGGGATGATATTTTGGGATAAATCTCATATGAGTTCCTAATTCCTTCGGTACCCCCTACAAAAACCACAACATAATACTTGCATCTCAATTAGATATAATGTTCAAGGGACTCCATGAAATAAAATGATCTAACGAACATACAACATTCTAAGACCATCTAATGGGTGACACTCATTGATCTATTTGAAATGGGTAAATTATGTTATTTAATCAAAAATCGCCCAATAAAAATCTCATATACTCACGGTATTGGGCGGTCCAATTAAATATTCAACTCTGACATCCAACAACTTCCACATCGGCAGAAGAAGTGTTTGGAACAAACCACTATGATACTAGTGCTCATCCTATATCTTATATAATGTAAGGATTCCGTATACAGATCCTCCAATGTCCCTCTTAATCCTTGGACACCATAACTATCACATAAAGTCATGTAAATTCTTTATCACTCCATGGTACACACTCGACTTTTATATATTGAAATATGTCATAAAATCCATCCTTAGGTAAGTATAGACTACAAATCACTCATGTATTATGATCAAACCCTTGAAATATAATGACCACCCTAGTATCCTATCACTACCTACTAGTTATTCTAGTATTACAACCCACTCTAGATGGGATTCTTGATTATCCATAACCCGACATACTAAATAATATGTGATCAATATTTGGGAACATGCCATCAATCTCTAGCCCTTGAAATCATCCATATTACAATCCTACAATAAGAACATTAGGAACAAATATTACTCAATAGGATATTCAAAAAGCTCAAGAGCAACCTATATATTATGGATTAGATAATTAGCAAGGATATTATCATTACCTAGTGCATATTCCATCACAAAATAAAATTTTTACTAGTACTCAACCTAATGCCAGTACATGAAATTTACATCCTATTATGATAAATTATAGAAAATAATCTTTTGACCTAGGTAGAAAATTAATAACTTTCCAAAGGGTTAATTTCACCTAAATTTCAATGTTTTCACAATGGAGGTTAGATATATTTCATTGGTAAGATATTTCTACTCATGGGGTCTCTATAGACGTGGCCTATAAGATACTATTTGGTCTATTAACATCAATATTGACCCAAAATAGTCTCACAACACACATAAATATATGAGATATCTATTACAAGCCTTAAGAAGAATTATTATTACATATATTTTCAACTACATATTCAACATAAGAAAAAAAATAATCACATCTGTTTAACCATTTGATGTTTATCTCCTTATCAGTACATTCATGGATACTAATAAATGGGATATGTTATCAATAAAATGCTAATAGTTCTCCTCTAAACCTGGAAGGATCTTGATCTATGAAAAATTCAGGGAAAATAATAATGACATCACATCCTCTACATTTTATTTGTCTATTAATATATTGAACTCAGAGACCACAATCCCCTTGATTTTCACTTAATGAATACAAAATTGACACATTGATCGATTGGGATAAAGACAGTGTGTTTGAAGATTACTCAAGACTATCTCAATATGTATGGAATATAAATCTATGGTAGGTGATTAAATTTGGATATCATTAATTAAGACCATGGAAAATGAGTCATGTTATTCATCGAAGATCATGTTCATGATATTTATAACTAGTACGAGAAAATTTATCTATCTTAATTGTATAAAAATGTCTCCATATAGCCCGTACAATCTCGTAAAAATCATTTCCATAATTTCCTCCTCAACCAAAAATGGGTGATAGGCTAATAAGATATCAATTATGTAGAAGCATTGTGTTCCTCATAACTAATCAAAGACATTATTGATCACCAAAAAGGATTTTTATTCTTCATGGTCAATTTATTTAGATTATATTAATATAAATAGAGTCAAATAATATAATATTTTTTATAGTTTAACAATATAGGTGCACCCCATTGTGAGGTACTTATCATATTAAAACCCTTTTATGTGTTTTCAACTTTCAATTTGAGATCTTTTAACTCTGCTAGAACCATACAATAAGTGTGTATAAAAGGAGTTATCATCTTTTCATGATTCATATATTGAACTCAAATCCCCAATTTAGGGGTAGACTTGTCAATTAATTGAG
Organism: Viscum album; assembly: GCA_963277665.1. Classification (NCBI taxonomy): domain Eukaryota; kingdom Viridiplantae; phylum Streptophyta; class Magnoliopsida; order Santalales; family Viscaceae; genus Viscum; species Viscum album. Next base: position 2,093,544,354 of record OY728126.1, on the reverse strand, counting down.
ATTTATATCTAGATACAGATTCAAAATAAGATTAAAACACAATGGGTGACATCTGATTCTATTGAAAGTGGAAAGCCTTCAATCTACATCATAATCACCTGAAGATGTATCCTCTTCAGAACCACTTTACCTGCTCCTATCTACTACTCACTACTCATCCCAAAAATATTACCTTTAGGATATATAAATAATACCCATATTTAATAGAAATCATTATGGGATCAACAACATATCATTTATTCAATGGAATGAATGACATCAAATTTCATAATGTCCATAACAATTTAGTGTCATATATTGCCATAACATAAAACAATTCTATTACACCCTCGGGATCACTGAAGATGGGCCACTTTATTTTCTAATGTATTATCAAGGAAATAAATCTTTGAAGAAAAAATTATCGATAAATCAAGTCCAAAAATAGCATGTGTAATTATAAATGAATGGGAAGAACCCATACTAAACAATGAACTTGACAATATAGATGTGATCAAGAACTTACGTCGAATAGAAGACAATCCCTCACCACCATCTACTAGATCTGGATTCACTATAAACTCATATATTTCCTCAACTATATGATATTAACTCTAAGGTTCATTACTTTCCCAAGATATCATCATCATCTGAGCCCACTACTAAGGGCCTCAGTCATATCTTGAGGTAATAGATACCATCATTCATTCACCACTACATAAACCCAATATCATTGATCTAGAGAAACACAATTTGATATGCCCAATATTTTCACACAACCAACACATACTCTTTGACACTTTTTAGAACCAAGGATAATTTATAATCTTCCCATAGTTGAGAACTATTGAACAACTCTTGAGGGGGCTAATGTATCAAAAATCTGATCCACATACTTACATTAACCCATCAAACATCCTCATCCTTTATCTTTTTTCTAACAGAAGACACACACATAATAGTTGGCAGAGGTACATCCACTTTAGTACTAAAGGGTTGAAGAAGACCAATTGCCCAATCCTCTTCCACACCCCTATAAATAGTTAAGGCCTTACATTGAACCCCTAGTTATATACATAGGTTGAAACTCCCAAACATCAAAATGATATGAGGATGGAGACCAATATCAATATTCTATTCCATATAGGCCTCGTTTTTTGAAAATTGTTATTAAAATTGTTGTATTTTAGGGAAATGAGTGGTGTATAAAAGTGTAGTTGTGGGACCCTTCCTAAGCTCCATGAATTGCTGCTAGTGTTCTAGCTTCAACATGTCAGAAAGTAATTCTTTGGGGAATTTTTCCTAAATGGACTCTCAAGAAAGATCATCACATCATCCTACTTGACCTATTACACCCCATTATTTTCATTTAGGTCCCTAAAGAATAATGGTTTCACTATTGACTCACATGTACTGTGGGTTCGTAACCATGTGAACTATCTCATAAAAATATTTAATCAGTCATTTAAATATTGTGGTCCTCTAGTTCCCATTAAGAATATTGGATGCTAGAGTAATAATTAATGAGCATACTCAACCACAATACTCTATACTCATCAACCATATTATGGTATAATCTAAAATAATTCTTTATGGATAATATTTATTTTCAAGTATTCATGAGAAGGGGTGGTAGAAATATCAAGTTTATACAACTTCATAGACTATGGTGGAACTAGATCATCATTACTAGCAGGATAATTCAAGAACCTCTAAGGCATAATTTTTCTAAAAATCCAAATTATTATTTAAACACTAGATCTCATTACATTACAACCTAATTAGTATATGGTATCAGAAAAATGTTCTCTAAGTTTTATACCCTTAACCCAAGGTATATCCCTATGAGCTCTATACATGATTTTATATTCCTAAACACTTGTCACAATCATATATATATATATATATATATAATAACAACATTCTCAAGTTCTACTAAGTAATTCAAAAACTGATTTCTTACATCACCAATGATCAAAGTTCTATCCTAAACAGATAACAAAAATCATGGAAATAAATTAAATAACTACTATACAACAAAAAAATACGTATATATAAGGAATTTGATCCTATGTTTCAAATCATGACGCATGAATAAACCAAAATCACATAAAAGTAAAACTGTGATCCTGTCAATGTTATCTCACATGTCGATTACTGATGAATTGTCCAAGAACATGGAGACCCTCCTACTCAAGTTCCACATGGACTATATCATTTATACATTGTCCTAGATTAATCAAAACATAAAGAATGTAAAATTAGGATCATCTTTGATATTGTAAATCTGCATCCTGAACCATCATATCTAGGATGGAGATCATGTGTGTTACCACATATGAACAAGGTGGATGAGTATTATAGAGAGTCTGAATGTAGTCAATGTGGCAATGATAACCTCAGTAATCATTTCCAAAAACCACAAAACTAATTAATGTATCGTGGTGGAAGATACTGTTTCATAATGAAAAACAAAAGTAACTCATGTAAAACATCAAAATAAACCGTTCTCTTGAGGTTTACATCTAAACAATTGTATAAATGTGTGAGAAAATAAATAATAAAATGATACACAATTCAACTAGAGTTTTTCTCAATACCACTCTTATCTTTATGATCCACATTCCACAATCTGATATAGGCCCCTTTCCATTACATGCATCATAAATCATCATTCCAATACATGCATTGATATTCTCTTATAGGGTACGAGTAATAATCCCTAGTAGGACACCACTAATGCATCATAAACATGTGAAAAATGGTATAGAATTTTTATTATTTTATGAAAACAAATGTGAAAGAAGGAATAAACAATCATATTTTGAGAAATATTGTTCTACCCAAGCCACTATGAGCCATATCCATAACCACCTTATCCTTGTACTAGAAGGATAACTGTAATGATATCATCAGTTTCCAAGATCTATATAGGATGATGTTGAATATATCACTTGGATATCTCATGGTACTTAGTTGGATCATTCCATAAGATTTTCACATCGCACCTCCTTCACATGACATGACTTATGGTCTTTGTATCCTACCTATTTCTTGGTCCAGACAATAAGTTCATTGTTCCCCTAGTGTTGTTTCTATGGGTCTGACCTCATGTTCATCATAAACCTACCATATATGATTTATTCCATTTTCATGATCATCACATGTCATGCACAGTCCCCCTTCTATGTTACAACCATAACATGATGGTCCACCTAGTTTAAAAACCAACAAAATACCTTCGATGTTATGGAAATTCCATAGAACATGGTAGATCAAACAATGCGAGAAAATATCATAGAATCATTTGAAATAGTAGAATCATATAATGTAAATGTGATCAAAATCAAACATGGATAACATGATAGATTACAATTATAATGGAATAAGGCATGATTTATTAGTCTCATGTGGCTCACAAACGGACATGTGATAACTGTCAAGAATATTAAAACAATATATTCTAATATGAGAATCATATCAGGGGATAATGTGTGTTCATTATCTTGAAATGGTAAGGAACATCTTCTCTAAATAATGTTGAAAATATAATCCAATTTTCATCAATGGATCAAAACCAGTATCAAATTATTCACCAACAAAAAACTAGTTTACACACTAAGGATGTATACCATTGGTTCTGGTTTATTGAATAATAGATCTAGGAAAATATACCAGAAAATATATCAATAGAATAATTATATTTCTAGAATCACTATCCTCATTGAGTCTTTCCATTGTACTTGTTTACATATATGTTGAAGATGATGACAACAATTCACTAGATAATTTTTATATTAAAGAAAATATCATTAATTTATCCTCAAAACTATAATTGGACATATGGTCCAATAAAAAACATCTTGAAACCACTAATCCATCATCAGAATAGAGATAAAAAATGAGATTCATTAATACAAAGGTCTCATAATGATTGAACAATGATAAGTATTATGTTGTCTGTCTTCATTCATTATATATCTATAACTAATTAAAGGGCTTGTCATCACTATTAGAATCCACAATTATTTTAGAATTGAAATAAAAAATATGAATTAGTTTTCATTGTAAAAAATAAATCCAGAAACTATAAGCTATATCTATTACTGATTCCAAGGGAAAGTGGGAATATCAATAAGGAAGCTAATGAATATAGGTTCATAGATCCCAGACAAAAAATTCCTGATCTAAAAAACTCTAAGAAATGGAAGAATCAATCTTGTAATGTGATAATGATGTCAATGAAGGAATATTGAGTCTCACGGTTCATGAAATATTTTTATAGAAGGAATAATAGTTTCAAAATAAACCAATAATTTAAGTTGATGTGTATTTTTGTATCTCTTATTCATGAGCAATGGGTTTGGTTTCACATTTTATCAAATTTTGTTCAATCCCAGATGTTGATGACTAGCGTGTGTAACATAGATTATCAGGAGAGGTCAAATATATTGATAAATCATGCACATTAATTGTAACCCACCCTTTGAGATACTTGCACAAGGAACACAATTTCCTAGAGAATAATCACAGTTTCTGAAAATCATCCTCAAAAAATTCACCCTCAAAAAAATACTAATACTATTTAAAACAAACTAGAAACTCTTCTAAATCATCCTAATCAATTCAAATTTTAAATATTCAATATTAATTTCTGAAAAAAAAATTCATAACAGATCTAATTTTTATTCCTATTATAGTTAGAGTCAATCATATAAAATATATAGTATAAATATTGGCAGTGGAATATAACATATCCAATTATTGATAATGTTCCCTCACAAATGAAATCATTCCATTGGTTGCTGAAGCAATCTAAAGAACAATTAATGGAGCATTATTTCATTATATCTTCTATTAAATATGTTTTATCTGAAGTTGAAATTGTTCTATTTGTGCCTTAGGGTATAATATTGTATGAATGTATTACAATATCTCGTATAGGTAAGGGATAATTTAGTGATATTCCACACCATTATATATAATTGATGGTTGAGAATTACAATGATGATTATAGATAAAAAACAAGAAGATAATGATGAGGAAAAAGAATAAGAATGATATACTGAAAAAAATTCATAGCCAAATCATGTTATTTAACACCGTCCTTTGAATAATATTTGACCATTAGAGTCATGTTAAATGTTTGGTATCGTATGTTTTGAGGAATTTTATTGGATAATCATTACTCGAAACATAGAATTTCATATAGCTATGAGTATCATGATTTGAGTGTTAGAAGAAACTGTCCTCTATATTTAGGGGGTGTCTTATAGAAAAATAACAGTGATGACTTTGAAAAAAATAGGATTTCATTGAGTGAAATTTCAATTTTTCATTCAGTAAACAATGATATCTTATTAAGAGATTTGATGTGAAAAGATTTATTTGGATTAATATATTCATCTATGAGCTATAATTGATTATATTTCCCACTATTGGGAAATAACTATATTTACTTAGCCCACATGTGAAAACCTAATACAATCACAAGGGCACATGGCCATAGATTTTAAAATCATTTAAACTATTATTATTTAATAGATAAAATAATATCGATATGATGGAGTAGGTTTATCGATGGAGAGAATTAAAAAATAAATTATGATATTTGTAATATGAGGGATTGGGTCACATGATAAAAGGACAATGTGAATGTGTTTAGTGATTTAGATGAATTGTATCATGTTTTTCCATAATATATGGAGAATTATACAACAAAAATATGATTTTATACCAGTTAAACTCTATTGAAGAATTCATCCAACAAATCCATGTTGATCGATCAAAGGGTGATCATGATTAGATGTTATGGAAATTATTACATTCTATGTTTCTTTACAATAATTATAAGTAAATTACATGATTAATGAAATAAAAACACAAACACACACACACACACATATATATATATATATTAATATATATATATCTGTGTGTGTGTGTCTAATTTATATCGAATCATTGTTTTTTATTTCCACACAATATTGATAATATGACCATGTACCATTGACATTTACTATTTTTAATAAGATTAACCTCTCAAAATGATGATAAATTTGGATTTCCTATGAGTGTATGAAATGGAAATTGAAGAAATTTTTCATGTTTCTAAACAAAATCATGTAACAAATGATTTGGTACAGACTTACGGTCTTTCAAGGAGAGCAATCTGTGCCAAGCCTCACCACTTTTTTTGGAGAAATTGAAATAAATATGTGAAATAAGTTCAAGGTTGAGTCTATGATGAATTAAATCACTTAAATTGGTATGTATATCATTTTTTTCTCAGTAAATAGTTTTAATGGAGTGAATACTATTATATTTTGTTTTCAATTATAATTTGTTTCAATAGAAAATCAAGAATAATAGAGGATGGATGTTTATTTCAATGTCCTTCATAGAGCTAATACAAATGTATATGGCTACATGGAATGAATTCCAAAGGATAAATAGTTTTATCATGTGATGATTATCACAGATATAGACATATGGTGGCCAATGTCATTAAATGCATTAATGGAGTCTTTAATGGAGTTTCTAATAAATCTATCATAAATAAATAATATTATTAAATTTCATGTTTTATGTGTTCTTTTCAGTAATAATTTTTTTATATTTATTTAGTGTGAGAACTCTCGTTAGTGGGTCATCAATATGGAAAACATTCATGTAGAATTTGGGGATTTTCCCTAAGTATTATTAAGTGGATTTCTAGTGCTTACACCATATAATTGACTCTGTGTAATATCATCAAATATAGTTAATTATAATACTCACTATTAAAATAAATACATGTTTAATTAATAGATTATTTATATTTAATTAATTTGAGAACTTCTCCTAGTTGTAAATCATATTGAACCAATTTCATAGAAATATGGTGTTTTTCCAAACTAAGACTCATTTTATTTAAACTACCAAACACACAAGACTAGCATAAATTAATACATTTAGATTTTTGTAGTTAGGGAAACAATAGTTGAAATAAATATTTTTTATATTTATATTTTATTTATATTTTTTTATTAGGAGAACATTTGGTAATGGGGTATTTTATTATGTCTTATACATAGTGACTGTGGATCTATTCCCTGTATAAGACTATTGGGATATCTACTAATTACTCCAAAAAGTTGACACATGGTAATATTCATATATATTATTAATTATAATACTCAAAAATATTAATTTATTTTTGGTAAAGATGAAGGATGGTGATATGGATCATTATAGAGGGATGTGATATGGAAACTATTTTCAATGACACATTGATAATATTCTTTAGAAGGACAAAAAAATTCATCTCTGATCAATTTAAATTATAGGTTTTTTATTTCACATAACATAGTACCATGATCCACTAACTAAATTTACCGGTTGGATCTAGTGGTCTTATTGGAGTAGCATAATAATGAATATGGTAACTTCCATGAATTATGGTATCATGTAACCAATTTGATCATAGTTTGAAATGTTTAATTCTTATCTTGGGTGTAATTATTTTTTGTAGTATATTGATTGATCAGTGTTAAGGAAATGTACAATTATTTTATTATTATGATAACTGAATATCATAACATTGGTTTTCATAATAATTCACCTACACCTCTAATAGACTTGGATAGGTTGTGTCAAATATATAGGTCCCTGACAACCAATATATTGAATTAGATGGATTATCCTAGTGAATAGGAACTATCATGGTTGTTTGTTTTATATATCAAAAAGGAATATCTAATAATAATTTCCCTAAACATATAGAGAAATAAATATAATCCATACGATTTAGGTTGTACTCTAGATATTCCTTGGAATGTATTTGTAAAAAATGAACAAAATTTGGATATAAATTTAAATTTCATATTCTTTTAATATTGATAATATAATAATATTTTCATGTGAAAAAACAAAATTTTAAAGTTAGTTAAAAATATATTTTTATAATTAAATGGATTGAACTATTAAATTACAAAAAAAATTGTTTGAATGTTTAACAATTTGATGGAGGGGTATCTTATTTTATGAAATGTCTCAGGATGAACATCCATATATCAAATCATTTCTGTTATGATCCACCCATATTTTTAATTATTCTATATATGTGGTGTGATAGATTTTATGGATTCTTCATGTGTGACTTCAAATCCATTGATCATTATCTTATTATAACAAATTTTGAGACAAGGAGACTAGAGGAACACACTTTTTATCTTCCCGATAAAGAGATTACAATTGCTTTGTGGGATGTATTGTGAATATTAGGTATTTATCTCTAGGGTAAGGTTTTTATGGGTGTAATATTGAGACCCGAATCTGATGTTGTGAATTTTTTATCTTTTTCTGAGGTTTTCAATTGATTTTATGTATTTCAGGGTGGCTAATTACATTTAGGCTGAAAAAATGAGAATTAAACACTTATTTCCGATGGTTTTAATTAGATTATGCTTCGATGATGTAATTTTTTTTATAAATTTTGTTTCCTGAGAATAATTTTTTGTGTCAAATAGACTAATATCTTAGTACACATGATTTCAATACCATTGGTTAGGGATCTTGATAGGAAAACTACATATAGTAGGGGATCAACTGTATTAACATATATGTATTGATACATCTATTTTATATCATGTATACTATACCCAAATTATAGGATGTGTTATCCTTAAATGGTCGTATCCATTGAATATTTTTCCATGTATCACTCCATGATGTTTCACCCCACTTCCTTGGCACATTATGAAATACTATATTCAAAGAAACTGATGTGATTACATCACAAAATTGACTTTTTTATTTATTTATGAGTATAATTTTAAAATAAAAAAATTACTTTTTTCTAATAAGGCAGATATGCTCAACATTATTTACACACGCTAAGGAATAGTGTGCATTGTTTTGGGAATATTATATCTCTATAAACAAATGATGAATGATAAACATTCATTTTGGTTACCTTAAAATTAATTTCCTTCAAATTAATGAATAATATTCAAGTTGTTATTTTTTTCCTATAATATATATTCTAGTGTTTTCAGGTAATTTCATCGACTACATTTATAAAAATTGGTAATAGATGAAAAAGTAGTTTCAACACACATCTATATTCACATAATTGATTTTCTCTATCCATATCGAGTAATGTGATAGTTTCGGTGCTTTGGAGCACATTTCCACTACACCAAAAACATCTGATGTACTTCACAGTATTACAGTAATTGTTTGGCAATTAATTTACTGATCATAATATCATTATCATTCTAGTGACTATTTTGATATGTTTTCATTTATATTATCTTTAATCATGCATATCCATTAATATGACTATATCTATTTGATTGGGGAGAGTACATAGATTGTTACCGATATCAAATAATAATTTAGCATACACGCCATGAGATTTGACTCCATAAATTAGTATATTTACTATGTTTTATTAGATATTCTTATTTTATATTTGGTATTAAATATAAGGTTATTCAATTTTAAGTCACTAGGGTTCGAGAGACATAAACACATATCTATACCTGGGGAGGAGGAATTTTTATTTAGGGATATATTTCATATATATCATGGGGCCCTCAAATCTTCTCTATATTTTGAATATACAAGTGTCTATGTTGAGAAATATTAGATATATCCAAGTCCAAATTCACTAAATAAGGTATTTTGTAATGTTTATTTGTCTATTGAGTCTAAAAATGAAAAATTACCACCACCACTACAAGTTTCACGAGGGAAGAGATAAAGAAAAAATTCAACAATTGATATGAGAATATGGACAATGATTCATTGGATAGGCTCATGTGATGTTGGGAGATTATCCTACACAATAGTGAGAGATCCAGGTACAATATAGAGATATTAGTTTATAAAAACTCTTATTTACACGTGAATATGATATAAAATTAACATATTAAACATATCCTAAAACTAATAACCATAGAGATCAGTATGTATGGGACTTGGTTATGTTGTTATAATTTCTGCAGTACTTGGTAAAAATTCCATTTAATGTAATTTTTTATGTTTTTATTCATTTATCATCACTTTAATGGTGTCCTACTGGGATAACATACAATTTGATATATAGATCAATATATTATGTTGGGGAGTCTACTATTTGGTCCATTAAAGAGTCATCAACTTAGTAGTATGAGGGGAAATATTAGCATAACGTAGTATGTTGTTAGTGGTAGAATATCATTACGAACTAGTAGTAGAACAATTGATTATTATGAACCTATTATGGTAGATGAAATGTATTAAGAGAAATATGATCATGCCACTGGCACACCTGATCAAAGTTGATATTTAACCTTATTGGGACCAAGTTCTAAATAAGTTTTTTTCAGAATGTGAATGATGCTTGTACAGAAAGTGCTATCTGTAGACCCCGTAAAACACGTCCCTGAAATTTTCCAAATGCTTCCATACACGATTCAAGATTGTAGAACTATTCTTCATATTAGATTTGGTATGTTGCAGGTCCCGAACAGAGCTACGGATTAAGAGTTATGGACATTTGATGATTGTATGAAAAACTGGTTCGCAAAGCCCATTCGTGAAGCCGCCTCCGTGATTGCGGAGTACCGCCGCGAAGCAATGAGGCAGGAAGCTCCGCGAACCTGTTTTGACATTTGCGACGCGCCGCGAGGACCCTCCACGAAGCACATGAGGCGGGATGCTCCGTGAAAGAATTTGACATTCGCGAACCTACCGCGAAGCAGAGGAGACGGTAATGCTCTGCGAACGCCCTAACCTTCACGAGCCTGCCGAAAAGCAAAGGAGGCGGGACGGTTCCGCAATGTGCCTTGATGTTCGCGAAGCGCCGTGAAGATCCGCCACGGAGTAAGCTTCGTCTTCACACCGAGCAAGATATGCTTCGCGGCGCCCCTTGCCAATAAATACCCAGCTCACACCCCTTCTTAGGACGGACGACCACAACCACTCCGCCCCTTGGGAGGCTGAGCGGAGCTACGCATTGCGGCTCCGCAAAGCCATGCTCCGCGAGCAGCATCCTTCGTGTCGTTGCTCCGTGAGCCGAGGCTCGGTGAGTCCATGCTCCGCGAGCCCATGCTCCGCGAGACCAAGCTCCGTGAGATCCCTTTGCTCTGCGAGACCCCTCTGCTCCGCCAAATCCCTTTGCTCCGCGAGGCCATGATCCGTGAAGGTACATCGCGAAGACCTATCCTTCGCGAAGACCCTACCTTCTCGCCCACTAGTCCATACCATGGAGGCTGCACCCCCAGACCCCTGCTCGGGGTCAGTGCCAGGCTTCGGTCCCCGCCCTCTGGCCCGGTCCCTTCCCAACCGTCATAGACCCCCATTACAAATGGAGAGTCGCACCGCGATCATTTAGGGCCGGGACGTCGGGATTTTCCATTGCACCCTTATGCGCTCCCACCTTCCACCTATGGAGAATCATGATTTGAGATACTCCTCTGCACACCATGAAATTCCTTGAGGCGATATATTCCACTTTGTTTCATTCTCATGTCGTGAGTTGAGATTCTCATCACCAATTCCCCGAGTGCGTTGAGACGAACCATTCCTCAGGTAACTCCTCCAAACCGAATCACTTGGCTCCTATGCTAGGTTGAACCAGAAAGGGCCTCCCTTGCATAAGTAATGACACCAACCATTTCTGGGCACCTTCTGCCTAAAAGTCCTTTCTACATGTCTCTAAACTGTAGTAATTCCTATGTTCCAAACATAGGATGCCTCTTGACCTATATGAGAGATTCCTTATGCTCCTAGCATAAGATGCCAATAGTCCTTTCTACAAGACTCTAATCTATAGTGTTCACCATATGTTCCAAACATAGAATGCCTCTTGCGCCAAATTAGATATGCCTTATGCTCCAAGTATAGGATGAATAATAGTCATACCTACAAGACTCTAAACTGTAGTATGCCCTATGTTCCAAACGTAGAATTCCTCTTGCTCCAAATAAGAGATGCCTTATGCTCCAAGAATAAGATGCCAACAGTCCTATCTACATGACTATAAACTGTAGTACTCCCTATCTAACAAATGATAGGATGCTTCTTTCCCTATATTAGATATGCCTTATGCTCCAAGCATAAGATGCCAATAGTCATATCTACATGACTTTAAACTGTAGAAATCCCTATGTTCCAAACATAGGATGCCTCTTTCCCTATACGAGAGATTCCTTATGCTCCTAGCATGATATGCCAATAGTCCTATCTATATGTCTTTAAACTGTAGTACTCCCTATCTAACAAATGATAGGATGCCTCTTGACCTATACGAGAGATGCCTTATGCTCCTAGAATGAGATGCCAATAGTTTTATCTATATGACTTTAAACTGTAGTACTCCCTATCTAACAAATGATAGGATGCCTCTTGCCCTATACGAGAGATGCCTTATGCTCCAAGCATGATATGATAACAATCCTATCTACATAACTCTAAACTGTAGTGATCTCCCTATGTTCCAAACACAAGATGCCTCTTACAAAAACAAGAGATGCCATAAGCTCCAAGCAGAAGACGCCTAATGCCATCACTACAGTGGCATAATTCCAATGCCCCTTGGAATTCTCCCTCTTGTGCACCGGTGCATAAGTAAAGGCCTCAATTCACCAGTGAGTTGGGATGCCCTCATGGATAGACATGAGGAAGACATTACGGGCAGCTTCCTTGCGTAAGCCCCATTCACCAGTGCCGCTCCATAGCGGCACCTGGGCAGCTTCCTAGCGTAAGCCCCATTCACCAGTGCCGCTCCTTAGCGGCACCAGGTCAGCTTCCTTGTGTAATCCCCATCCACTATTTTCGCTCCTTAGTGGCACCCGGGTAGCTTCCTTGCGTAAGCCACATTCACCAGTGCCGCTCCATAGCGGCACCCGGGTAGATTCCATGCGTAATCCCCATTCACTAGTGCCACTCCATAGTAGAACCCGGGCAGCTTCCTAGCGTATGTCCCATTCACCAGTGCCGCTCCTTAGCGGCACCCGGGATGCTTCCTTGCATACGCCCCATCCATTGTTGTCGCTCCATAGCGGCACCCGGGAAGCTTTCCTCGTGTAAGGCCCCTCCACTATTGTGATCCCAATCAGCAGTAAGTCGTTTTGATCCTATGCAATCGTAAACCATTGACACCCTATCCAGCGGTAAGCTTTTGTGACCCAATCCAGCGGTAAGCCGTTGTAATCCTATGCAACGGTAAGCCGTTGTGACCCAATCCAGCGGTAAGCCGTTGAAAACCCATTCGACGCAAGCCATTGACATCTTCATCCAGCGGTAAGCCGTTGCGACCCCATTTACCGGTAACTAGTTCACATCCTTATCCAGCGGTAATCCGTTCACACCCAATCCAGTGGTAATCCATTGAAACCCCCAATCGGCGGTAAGCCGTAATCTGGAGAACTACGCGGACTTTGATTCCCTTCCACGGGGATACGTAGGAAGCCTCCATGAGGCTCAAGCCCAAAACTATCATCACCCTTTTCCCCAGGCCTCCATCCTAGAGTAAGTCCCAGCACCATGGGCCGCCTAACGCGTAAGCCACTCTTCGCTTCTCACAGACGCACCCTTCGCGACGTGATCGTCATGTCCTTGCTGTCTCTTGTTTCTCACACCGAGCATGCCTCACATGGGCTTAGAGTAAGCATCGGCCATGGAAATGCCTTCGTCAAGAATGACATTAAACTGTATGCCCTCATCCAGCATGACGTTAAACTGTATTCCCTCATCCAGCATGATGTTAAACTTTATGCCCTAGTCCAGCATGACGTTAAACTATATACCCTCATCTAGCATGACGTTAAATTGTATTCCCTCATCCAGCAAGATGTTAAACTGTATTCCCTAGTCTAGCATGATGTTAAACTATATGCCCTCATCCAGCATTATGTTAAACTGGATGCCTTCATCATGCATGACATTAAACTGCACACCCATTTGAACTACGAGGTCTTTGATCCATGTCAAGGCATTGTACGTAGGAAGCCTCCACGAAGTTCCATCCCACCTTTCTTTTATTCACGTCGAGTTCCACCTTCGTCCAGTATGACTTTAAACTGCATTCCAGTCTGACGGCAAGCCGTTGCGACCACCCGAACTACAAGGACTTTGATCCATGACAAGGAATGGTACGTAAGAAGCCTCCCTGAGGTTCAAGCCCATCTCCCATCGGACCAAGGCCCTTTCTTCATGTCGGATCGCCTACACCCACCCTTCGAACTACGAGGACTTTGATCCATGTCAAGGCATGGTACATAGGAAACCATCACAAGGTTCAATCCCACCACTAGTGGACCCCCGGGTCTACATTCACGTCAGTTCACTGATAAAACCCTATGAACTATGAGGATATTGATCCATGTCAAGGCATGGTACGTAGGAAGCCTCCCAGAGGTTCAATCCCATCACCCGTTGGTCATCCCGACCTTCTTCGCATCAATTCACCAACAACCGGGCAACCTAGTCTGTAAGACCATACCATCTGGACCAAGGCCCTTGTTCACGTCGGTTCACCGACACACCATCCTGAACTACGTGGTCTTTGATCCATGTCAAGGCATGGTACGTAGGAAGCCTCCACAAGGTTCATACCCATCACCTCGTCGTTCCGACCTCACTCACGTTGCTTCACCCCTGTTCCGCATGACGTTAGACTGTATTCCACATTCCATTTGAACTATGAGGACTATGATCCATGTCAAGGCATGGTACGTAGGAAGCCTTCATGAGTATCAAGACCACCACCACTAGACCCCCCGCGTTCACCTTCAAGTCAGTTCTCTGACGATGCCCATCGGACCAAGGTCAACCTTCACGTTGGTTCGCTGAAGACACCCATCGGACCAAGGTCCACCTTCACGCCGGTTCACTGGCACCATCCTGAACAACGCGGACATTGATTCCCTACCATGGGGATACGTAGGAGGTCTCTTTGAGGCTCAAGCACAACTTCACTGTTTCCCTTACGATGGTCCCATTTCATTCCCCCTCCACTTCATCCATCCATCCATCATCCGCCCAGATTCTTACCCGGGCTGCCACATCCTGGTGGGATCATGTCATCCACCCTCCCCGTTGCTCCTAGCAGTACCTGGGCCACAATCCACGCATAATCCCCAACATGTCTCCAGGTCGTTTCCCTCTGTGTACACCCCGATTCATCACCCATTTGAACTACGAGGATTTTGATCCCTGTCCTCTACACATGGTACGTAGGAAATCTCCAAGAGGATCAATCCCAGCCAATGGTAATCCGTGGTGTCCCCCATCTTGGGGCGTACTTCCCCATATACTCCCTCAGTGGTGTTCGGATCTGCCATTACAGTTTGAAATCTCCCCTCTAGGGACTGCACCACATCAGATCCATCCTCATTGGGCATTCAGATCCATCCATCATCCATGTGTTCTCCCATTGGGATATACCAATATGATCCGTCTCTATGGGACATTATGATCACCCTCATTCTATCTCTGCAAGACGTTAAACTCGTGGCCTACCTCATGATAAACATGAGATGC
The DNA here is from genome assembly GCA_963277665.1 of Viscum album. Taxonomy (NCBI): domain Eukaryota; kingdom Viridiplantae; phylum Streptophyta; class Magnoliopsida; order Santalales; family Viscaceae; genus Viscum; species Viscum album. The sequence goes on along the minus strand of OY728126.1, from coordinate 2,093,528,862 downwards.
CTGAGGAAAACCTCAGAAGGCACGCCCTTGGCGTAACCCTCTCCACAGGACGTTAAACTCGTGACATTACCTGTGATAAACCTGGGAAGCTGAGGAAAACCATAGATGGCATACGATTCCTCGCATCAGATGTGGGATGCCTCGGGTTCTACACCCTTGAGATGCCCTCTTATGAAGAAGAATAATGTTCCCCCAATGTCCACGCACCCCGAGATGCCTCGACATGTATGATGTTGCCGTCTACTCCGACCGAAGGTCACTACCATGTTAAGACCCCATGGAATGTTCTGACAGAAGTAGTGTAATTAACCAGTGTCCATGAAGATATGGCACCGGGAATGAGATTCACGAACAACGTATTAAATCTATGAGGGAGACTCGGAATAGGGTGATGAGTTCTGAGGAGGAATCCAAGGAAGGGAGAACCGATTTCCCATCATCCCGTTTCGATCAAGGAGCAGACATACCAGAATATGGAGCGAATGCCACCCGCATTTGGAAAGTGGGAATGCGGGGCCACAGCAGCGCGTCCTCCACAGATGGATGTACGCTCCCTAGCGAAATAATCCGAAAAAATATATTTTTTGCCAAAGAAAATGGAAATATAATCAATTATTAATTATTTGTGATCAAAGACACCATATTAATATAAATATTAGATGAAAAACTACTATGAACGATTATGGGATTCTGAAGAATTATTATGGGAGAAATAGTTTATCAGACTCACATTGGGTCCGGAATGATTGGGTGGATCATAATGAGAGAGTGTATCGGATTCTGAATTGATCTGATTAAAACCTTAATATGATTTTTCGATAGTGGGTTTCTCCTAATATCATAATCTTCATAGAAAACTTGTGATTCTATCCTGGTGAAGGAAAGGGGTTGAATGGGTACTACTAATGGGATTGGGGATTGGTTTGAAAGAAAGAATATCTGGGAACGTTGGGATGTTATAGTATATTCTAATGAATTTCATACAAAGATATTTCCTTCATAAATGTTCTCATATTCATGATAATGTCATGTTATAAGAATAATTTTATTGATGAAGTAATTTTGTGAAGTAAAATCTTTTTGGTCTCAGTTCATTGGTCTGTCATCACTAAATAAAAATGGGTTCGATGATTGTGAATTTTTTATTTGGAACATATGAATATAATGATATTATCTTTCATTTAGAAAAATATTCCACAAGACCCAAATCATTGAATAATGAAGTTACTACTGACACTGATCCATCAAACATGGTGTAACACTGATCATCGAAGAAATCATAACATTGAAAATCATACCTAGTGATGGTTGAAAAATGGAATTGGATGAATAATTGTTTTATACTGAGTATTTTAGAACAATTGAATATAAAATAGGATAAATTATTTAGACATATGAATTCATGAATGTTAAAGACCGATAAAAAATGTATCCATCCATTTTCATCAGGATGGAATGTTTTCTTCTCATTCAAATTGGTCAAGAGTCCTAACAAAATGTGGGGAAGACCGTCGGACTACAGGAGACACCAATTCAATAGATCGAATACGTTACTATAATATTAGTCATAGACTAGCACTAATTAATTCTTTGGTCACAATTTCATTTGTTTTAATAATAGAAGGAATGAATAACTGTTTTACAAAAAATACAAATGTCTTTTCAAGGGGTTCATGAAACAATTTTTAAATTTCTTTTAATAAGTGTCAATTAGAGTGATTTTTTATCTGATCTATAAGTGATACCAATAATGGTGATGAAATATTTAGAATTATTGACTGTGTTTATGAAATTATTTAAGAACCCATAGTTTTAAAAAAAGGCAACATTGTTTTTGCAAAAAATGTTTTTAAATGATATTTGTCATTCAAATTTGTATGGAACATCATACTGAGGAATCTAATTATGTATATAAGTCTTAATATAATGAGGAAATCTGAGTGATAAATGGAATAAGACATATAAATGGTTAGAAATCATGATGTAAGATAAATATGTGAGAATATTTGAGAAGGACCAAGATGATATGAGAAGAGTTGTGAAGGACTGAAGATGTCAAAGATTTATTCCAAATGAAGGTGAATTTTTCAGTTATCGAATACATTGATAAGCAGATAAAAAATTTCATATTACCAAATAAACCATTTTTTCACACCTAAAAATAATATAAAGTATAATATACTTTTTGAAAAGTTTAGTTTTCACTAGTGAAGAGAGAGAGGGTTAAAGAACATATGTTTTTTAGAGATACATATTTTCTAGTTTGAGAATTACAAATGAATATTTATAGACAAAATAAAGAAGAATATATAATTCAATGGTTTTTGGATTGGGGTGAGAAATTGGACATGGATTTCTGGACTAATGTAGATGAAATTTACAATTGTATCAGATGTATTTTGGAAATTTTATACTTCCATAACAGGAAATCAGATAGGAAAATCAGTTTAAGGTATTTGAATGAGTATCCTTTTGATTTCTGGAAAATTTCATACCAATTGTAGGGTAGGAATCTGAAGAATATTTTTTATGATTATATTTATGATAGATGACAACATATCATAGTAAACTTTTTTGAACCATCTCGTGAAAGTTTCATAAAATGTAAAAAAATTGTATTATGTCACTTCATTCTACTTCAATAACATAAATTATTTTATTGAACATAGTTTTCATTATGTGTAATGGCATATACTACTTTTTATATCCACACACTATGATTTTTTAAAGTGTATTGTGTGGTATTCAATTTTTTCCACACCATACAAAGAATGTTACAATACCTTTTGAGTAGTGAACCTTATAAATTCTTATGTTCTTGTGGACCTATGATTTTTTTGTTTTCATAAAAGTTTTTAAATATTTAACAAGTGAAGATGTATGTTTAAATGAAAAGAATCTTAAAAAGAAAATACATCACTGATTCTCCTCCTCCCTCACTTAATGATCCACTGATCTTAACTACTCAACCCCATTTGGATTCAGAACCAAGGTTCCCTTAGTTTACACATTGTTGAAATTTTTGATAATATTTTGTGAAAGAAAATATGATTTATGTCAACAATAAGTGGATTATGATCATTAATGGTAATAACTATCAAATATGGAAATATTTAATGTTTTCTTTAACTTTTCTTTTATGGATATATTATTTTGAATCTGTGAAAGATGGGTTTCATAATATTTATGAAAGGTTTCCTCTTACATTCATTAATAAGAAAAATCATGACAACGATGGATGAGCTAAAAATTAATTACGCTAATTACATTTTAAAAGATAGTTTCTAGGAGTGAAAGTATTTTCTAGGGCCAATGGTCTCTATGGAAATATAAAGAACATTTATGAATGCAATAAAAATTTTATGAAAGGAAGGTTTTAAATCTAGAGGTTTATGTATGATGATATCAAAATTGGAGAGTATAAATATGTTAGTGAAATATTTACCAGGTTTAATGATATTGTTAATTCCATCAAATGTCTTGGTGAATGGTTGTAAGAATAAACTTTTGGTCAAAATAACATGGTATTTCTTACTGACATATTTGATGCCAACTTTTACTCATTGGATGATATAGGCGCTAAAACTATATTTCTAGATGTCCTTCATATTACTTTCATTAATTAAGAAATATTAATGTATAATGTTATGAATAGAAAAAAATTGATGGTGAAATGTATTTCAAGGCTTCTGAGAATGAAAATCCTTAAAATATAATGGAAGAAGAAGTTGGAGATTCAGATTTAGAAAATGAGGTATTTAAAATCAAGATGAATTATTATCCTTGTTTTCTAAATATGTGAAAATAGATATAGGTAAATATAATGGGAACCAACCCTTGATGTTTTTTGAATATCAAGTCATTGGGAACATTGTAGAAAACATTCCACAAAAAAATATAAAATTGATAGTGAATTAGATAAAATAGTGTGCAAAGGATAATAAAAGACACATGATGATAATAATAAATAATATTCCAATGGGAAGATAAAAAATATTTCTGACAGAAAAAATATAAGAACTTCATATAAAAATAAAAAATAATAAGAACATAAAGTGGAATTTGAAAACTCAATTGAGAATACTAATGAGAATATATTCGTTGAAACTATTAATTATGAAGTTTTTAGAAAAAGAAACTATGAATAAGAAGAAGAAACTTAATAAAATTTTAATATGAAGAAAGAGTTGAAATAATTATTAATAAAGATTATATGTTTAGAGAAATAAATTATGAATTATAAAAATGAATATTCCTAAATATAAAGAAATTAATAATTTCATGATTTGAATATTAATCTTATAAAATAAATTTATTACCTGAAAAAATATCTTGATATTTTAAAGAATTAGAAAGAAAATATGGAAGTAATGTTTGCCGAAAAATAAGAAGATTTAGACATATTCCAACAAAAACTTTTTACAGACAAACAAACGGTTAAATGTTTCAAAAACTCTATCACTGATGCTGGTGAATGATACTATATGGCTGAACATGGTAGAGATCAAATTTTACATTCAATGGTTCATAATAAAGTTTAAATATTTTCTAAGAAGAATAATTAAAATAAAGTGATATTTCTGGCCAAAACTGACAATGTTGTGAAGTTAGAAGTTTCAAAAAATTCTATGTCTGAAAATGTATCTGATAATTCTAGTTCTGATAAGGTTAGAAATAAGTATGATTTTAGGAACAAGATTTTGGGTTATAATAGAAGGGTTGTGGGTTAGAAAACCTCTAATTAGAATGATAAAGAGGCTTCCTTATAAACATGCTCCTAAGTAGGGAGAGTATGGATGTTATATAAGAAAATATTTTTTTATGGATACTACTTGTGTTTTTATAAAATTTTGAATAAAATAATATATATTGGTATAATGAAAAATATTAATATTATTCCACATATTATAGAAAGAAAAGATTTTGGGGCAGTCAATACACTCAAAGAATAAATTGTGAGAAGGATTTCATGATGAAACTAGAGATGTTCTGTGTGGAAGATGAAAATAGTTTCTAACATTTAGAAATTATTTGTGAAATATGTTAACAAAATCGACATATTTCAAAATTATTTCTGTTTTTTTACCTATAAAAAATTTTTATGGTCATAATTCTCAGAATCTGAATGTGTAAAATGATAAAGGTAAAGAAAAAGCTCTTGTTGTGGAAACTTACCTCAAATCTAAAAAAGGGTAATGACCATGAATCTTGGATAGTGGGTATCCTTATCAAATTAATTGAGTATTAAAATTTTTGAAGAATGTCAAAGACTTTAATGAAGTAGCATTGACATTTGGAAATGATGAATCTCCCAAAAAACATTATTGGGTAATCCATCGTTGGGGAAGAAAAGTTACTTTCCAAGAATGATTTGTTTTTTGATGGGATGAATCACGACATTCTATGTGTTTAATAAAAATTTTATGAATGAAAAAGAGTAATTTTCAGAAAATATCATATTATTTTGAAATGTGTGGTAGATGGAATGATAGATACAAGAGGACTACGTAAAAATGAAAATTGTTTTAGTGTGTTGAGGTTCCAAGATCTTCTTAATTAGTCATAGTGGAAGAGAATCAGTTGCAACATAAATGGTTGGGATACATCTTTCAAAGAAACATGATTATTTTCTAAATGTGGGGGTACATATATGGTATTCATAATAGGCAAAGAATAAGATATTGGTGTTTCACAATTAGTCATAGAGGATACTTTATAGGCTATGTGCATAAAAAAGTTGATTGTTTTTTAAAATGACACCTAGAGCTTATTTATTATGATATATATGGGAAAATAAGTAAAAATTCATCTCATATATATATATATATGAACTTTATTAACTTCATTAATGATTTTTTTCGAATTACATGTGTTATGTATATGAAAAATAAGTGATATCCCTTCAAAATGTTTTAAAATTTATGGAGGAAAACTGAGAAGGAATGTGATTAATCAGTGAAAAAGTTATAAATAGGAAATGATGGTGACTAAAAAAATTAAGAGTTTGCAAGTAAGCTTGATATGAATGGATTTCATCATGATTTCAGTACATCATACACTCCTCTGTCAAATTGGGGTTTTTGAATGTACAAAAAGAAGTTTAGTATAAATGGGGTTAACTAAGTTACATGAACATTGTATCACTCAATACATTCTGAGTAAATCCATGGAAAATGTTTTTTATATTCAAACATGGTGTTTATACATACCATGTTCATATAAGAATCTGTATGAAATATTTCAGGAAAAAAACCATGTTTGAAATACGTAAGAGTTTTTGGGATTTCATGCATCATAACAAAGTATGATGGAAACCGTTAGATTTTTGAGCAAAGAGGTGAATAATGATTTTTTTTTATTTTCTCTAGATGTAAGAGGATATACCTATTTTAACTAAGACATAGGGATAATAGTTTTTTTATGTGACCATTATTAAATAGGTGATGATGATTCTAAAAAACCTTATAGATATAATACTGATAAACAAGATCAAATAATGTTTTGTGGAAATTCTCACAAGGATAAAAATGATTGTATTCTTACTCAAGAAGAATAATTACACTTATATATTCCTAATTATGAGGAACAACCATGAATATACTTTCACATGTTGAGGAAGAAAGTAAAAGTTAAGAATTATCAATATAAAATGTTTCAAACAAGAAGAACATCAAGAGATATTTCACATACTTCTATATATTCTAAAGATCATCCAAAATGGGTAAATGTTTCTTTTAATTATCCTAGTTGGTCAATGATAAGAATTTAGTGTTTGATATAATTAAAAAAATTAGACTTGGGAACTTATACGTAAAAAAATAAAAAAACATGTATTGGTCCAATGTGGGTTTTCCAGAACAAGATGAATGAATATGGTGAGGAGATAAGAAAAATATCATTATTTTTGTGTGAGGGTTACTCATATATAGAGTTCATAAACATTGATAAAACATTTTATCTGATGGAAATGATTGAATCAATTATAATTCATTATGATATTGTTTCATAATTAAGTTACAAAAAAATCATATATATGTGAACTTATCATTTTATATTGGTAAACATGATGAGGATGTTTATATTGAACAATTGTTTGTCATAGGTTTTAGGTATGGATGATTGTTATATGTAAAATTTGAATAAATCCTCATATGGGAAAAATAAAGCACCATGTTCATGGTATTCCTAATTAAATACCTTCTTTAAAAAGATGATTTTTAAAAAATGAATAATTGTTAGAAATCTATCCTTCAAGGAATTTTAGTGTTTTACTTTATTGTATTTGTTAATGTTGGAGACATTATTTTTACTGGGAATTATGAAATAATTTATAAAATATTTGATTAATAAATAAAAATGTTATATGAGATTTCCATGATGGGTGAAATGATATACTACATTGGGTTAAAATTATTACAAAAGAAGAATCAGATATTTATTTTTGAGAAAATTTATAATACAGAACATCATAAAAAGTTTGAAATGAAAAAATTGAAATTTATTTCAACACTAGTTTATGTGGGAACTAAGTCTACTAACAATGGTGAAGGTTAGGAAGTCAAATCTATAATGTTTTAGAAGATGGTTGGATTTTTTATTGTATTTGACTACCTCAAGTCCTGATGTTGTTTATGTTGTTACCTTATGTGAATGATTTCGTATTACTCCAAAATAATAAAATATATTTTATAGGAAAATAATTATAGGATACATAAAGGTCACAAAAAAATTCATACATAGGTATGATTGCTTATAAATTATTGGTTTGTTCTTGAATTTTGATGCTAATTGTGTAGGAAATATATATGATGGAAGATCCACATATGGTGGAGTTTTATTTCCTGGAAATATTTTTTCATGATTGCGTACAAATAAGAAAAATTCATAAACTCCTAGAATGAATGATGTTGAGTGTGTTTCTACCACTATATCCTCTCCCTAACTTATATTGTTGAAGACATAGATAGAATAATTACATAATTAGGTAATTTTAAACTTTCTCTTGGTTTGTTATAATAACATTTCTATAAAATTATAATAATTATGGTACAAATTTTACATTTAAAACCTATAGATATCAAATACAATTTTATAAAAGAGAATGTGGAGAATATTAAACTGAAGTTGGAGTACATTCCTACATCAAAAATATTTTCTGAAATGTTCACAAAATCATTAACAAATGAAGAATTTTTTCAAATGATGTTTAACATGGTTGTCCAACCTATTTCTCATCTAGGTTGAGGTATGTCTTTTGGTCCCCTATCTAATAATTTCATTGGATAGTGTTTCCAACGGAGATAATTGTTTCATATGTCTATCCATTGATTTTTAATAAAAATTTTATGTAAGTATGTATTTAATGGAGTTGTGGGTAATATGAATACTCTGTATGATAGTGTGTGAATTATTATAATAGTTTGTGGAGTGGTTGTAGGAAAATATTTGAAGGTGGAAATTGTAATAAGTGAAAAATTATGTTAATTCAAGTTGATTAAGTTACAAAAGTCACTAGTTGTTTAGAAAATTAATTTTCAATCAATAATTCATAATTTCATCAATGATATAGCTCACATAGGCATAAATTTTTTGATAAGTGATCTATTTCATGATATTACAATGTTTAGTGACTTTTGAATCTTTGTTAACAAAAAAACGAAAAAGAGATGTTCTTGGCACTATGTTGGTAAGATGTAGTTTTTGGAAGATGAAATATAGATATAATAAACATATCTTTTTTTGTCAATGAAAAATAAATGTCCTCAAATTTTAATTTTTGGATATTAGACTCATCATTGTAATTAGAAGATCAGAGGAAAAATTATTATAACAGTCCATTGGATTAAAAAGAAGTATTATGGGATAAGAGGTTGGCCAGACTCACATTGGGTCTAGAATTAATGTGTTGATCATAATGAGAATGTGTTATAGAGTCTGAATGTCTCTTGTAAATAACTGATGATGATTTTATGATCATAGAGTTCTCATAAATCCTATATTTCCTGAAAAAATATTGATGATAGCTGAAGAAACAATTGGGGAGAATAGGTAATACCAATAAGATTGAGGTTTTTTGGAATTAAAGAATATGTTGGGAGGCCACTAATTTTTAATAAATTCCAATTAATGTTAGATAATTATATTTCATTCAAAAATGTTTTCAAATTAATGAGGAATTATTGATATAAGAAGAATTTATTTGGCGATGGAACTTTGTGAATTTAATGATTTTTGGTCTCACTTCATCGGTGTGAGATCACAAGATGTAGAATTTTTTGATGGTTGTGAAGATTTTGTTCAGAACATGAGAATAGAATATAATGGGTTTTAGTCAGTCCAATAATCCACATGAAATTTGTTTTTATGAAAATTTGATGCTAACAGTAATCCATCGGACAATGTGTGAACCTGATCATCAGAGAAGTCCTAAAACTGATCTTTCGACATAGTGATAGTTATAAAAGGGAATTGTAGGAGGAATTTTTATGGAGATATTTTGAGAGAAATTGAATATAATAGAAGTGTATTTTGATGTACTGATGTGTGGAAGAAAGTAAAATATTGATCAATATTGTAGTAAAAAAAATTCACTATGTTGATTTTTTTTGTCTCACTATCTATTGGGTATAGAGTCATCAAACAAAATGTGGTGATGACAATTGGACCAGATGTGACACTAATTAAATATATTGATATCGAGATCGATTCATCGGGAATGTCATGACACTAATATTATCTTCATACTTTTTATCATCGGTCTGAATTACTGAACAAAATAATAATATTTTTATGTAAATTAATTTTTTTGTCAAGGGAGATCATGGCAGAATGCTTAAAGAGCATTACAAAAGTGTTTTTAAAATCTGTTTTGGGGATGATGTTGTTGTTCTACTGATAATAGTAATGAAATCATTAGATGTTTTGACTATTTTTTTTGAAAAATATGGGAAACCATAGTATAACTAAGTATTTTTTTTCTCAAAATGGTTTCAAAGGATGTTTTCCATTCAAATTGTTATTGAAAATTTTAATATGGAATCTCCTATGTACTTATGTATTCATTGGAATGAGCAAATACAAATGAAAATTGGAATTAGACAAAAAAATATGGTAATAAGTTATAAATCAATATGATGTTATGTAAATATTCAAGAATGTTATAAAATATTCGAGAAGTGTTGAGATGTTTTTAAAAAGTCAAATATGTATTTTAAATGAAGATGAAATTTGATGCTAAATGAATTCTGGTTAAGTGGGAAAAAATTTCAGATTTATGCCTAAACCATTTTTGGTGCACCTATAAATAGTTGGAAGTACATTTCATATTTTATTGATTATACTCTTTATTGTTGAAGAGAGATAAATAGAAATCACTGATTATTTTAATAGAGAATGGGATTCCAGTTTGAGCATTCTTGATGAAGTTATCTAAAAATGAGAAAAATAAGAAAGATGATTGTATTCAGTGGTTTCCAGATTAGTCCATGAAATCAGACTACACTTTTCAGACTAAGGAAAAAGCTTTTCAGAATTGTTTTAGTTGTATTATAGAAATGTCATACTTCTAGACTAAACCATTAGAAAAGTTAATCAGATTAAGAATCATTATAATGTCTAGAGAGTTTCTTACATACTTGTTGGTATGAAATTGAAGATTTTTTTATCAAGATTATATTTGTGAACATTGACAAGGTAATAGATTAACATGTTTTTAATCACCTATTTAAATTTTTTAACATGTTACAAGATCATTTACTACATCACTTTTTAATACAAAAAACACATGTACTATTGTACTAAACAACATTCTACACAAATGTAAGGGAATATCATACATTTTATTTCCATGTGATGTATGATTTTCTATTTGATTTTCTTTTAATTTATTTTTTTAAAACATACCATGGAAGTAGATACTCTTATTGTGTAAAAATTATATAAAAATATTATATTCATATAGAAGTGTGATTGTCTTGTTTTCAGAAAATTCGTTAAATATTTAATATCCAACGAAAGTTTTTAGGAAGAAATGAAACATAAAAGAAAAGTATATCATTGATTCACCCTCTCCAACTCTCAGTGTTACATTAATCATGATTGGGAAATATCAGACCAAAAGTGGGAGTGATATTCCTATTCCATGTTATAGAATAGAGAGGTGGTGACATTGATATTTTCTATGATAAAACAGTTTACATATAAATAAATATAATTTCAGATGTTATTAATGTCACTTTAAAATATAAATTTATAAATGAATATTAAAAATAACTTAACAACAACAATTATAATTAACTGTTTAATGAAAACCTGAAAACTATATACATTTATAAAATTATAGAAGTAACATGAATACACCATTCACTATATTTATATATTAAAAAAACCTATATAATTTGAAATTATATTTCAATTAGAACATAAAATATAATTTTATATTATTGTTTTATTTTAAAATATTATGTAATATAATATATTATTGTTTAATGATGACTTTTATGTGATATTATCTATTTTTAAGGATTATTATTGTAGTTACCAATGTTTTCATAGCCATGAATTAATTCAAAAATGATACTTCAATGTCTTATGATCTTCCTAGGGAAAAGTAGTAAAATTACAGTTGTTTTCAATATTAATGAAATGTTATGATGTGTTTGTTCATCTCAGGTTGTGATGTTTACCCTCAGGTAGAGCAGGTGTGGAATTTATGACATTTATGATCTTGGAAAATAATATTTTAGTTATAAAATAAAAAAAATAATACATTAAACTTAATATAAAATTATATTGTCTCTTCAATGCCAACAATTCCACACTGGTCAACCTGGGGTAAAATAAAAAACCCTTGGATTGAAAAAACAATCAGAATATTTTTTTGAGGCCATATATGATTATAAATTAACTCATATTCCATAGAGTGGTTCTAGGAACATATAATCTCAAATTTGACTTATGTATTGATTGGTAAATCGTAGATCAGTACTATAATTGTAGTGACGTTTTTGTTGGTAATATATGTGTTATCATAAGGACTGTAAAATGAACATTTCGATTATCATAATATTTTCAAAAAAAATTACAAACAATAAAAACAATATTCAATAACTAAATACAAGAAAATATATGAAAAATAATTAATAGCAATTCCAATCATATAAAATAAAATAATATTGATTGAGTAAGCCTCAATCAATAATGAAATAATTAAAAGATAAATTCTAATAAAATTCATAATAAATAAATGATGAATATAGGCTATCAAGATTCATAAAAATGTTACACTATTCTAAATTTTTGTTTTTTCCCAATTAATGAAATAAAATATATAATTAATAATATAATTTATTTATGAAAATAATAAAAATGTAATTTTTGTTAAAATTTAGATAGAATGTTAAATCATTTCTTACACTTTCTCCCTGAAGATAGATATTAATATTATTTTGTACAAATAATGTTGTTATTTATAGGATGAAGTCATTTATTTCTCTCCAAATATATTTTTGTAAAAAACTTGATTAAAAACACAAAAAATTAGAAAATCAAATTTTATCTCATAATATCAGTTCTTCTTTCCCATAGGATGTCATCTGTGATGGTTCATTTGTCAGAATTTTTCCCTTTAGTAGGGGCATTGTCATTCCCATGATACCATGATTTAAAACTCGAAAACCACAATATGATTATATTGAAAATAAATTCAATAAATTATTCCTTCAAAAAATATCAAAAATATATACAAAATTTGTGTATTCATCAATTTCGGGTCATTCATACAACCCTCCACGTCACCCCAACCCATCCATTATTTCATTCCCCCATCCATACCCTCCCCCAATCGAGATTAACCTCACATGTGATTAAGGTTTCCATCCAATTTCCTTAGCTCCCTCCACAACTCCCCCTCCAGGGATGCGTTTTCTGTCACCTCCGGCTCGGGATTAGAACTCCTCCAAAAATCTCCTTCCACCCATGCATGAGAATCATCCTCAATAGCTCCTCTAAACACCATTAAAATTCCGACCCTCTTCTTATGCCTCCTCTACCTCAGGATCCTCACCCTCATGTTCCACAGACTCGTGCTCCTCTACCCCAATCTCTTCCACCTTGGTATGCTTCTCCTTGGGTTGTTGCGCCTTTATTCAGTTCATCTCTAACCATAATATTTCTCCTTTCTTCATGGGTGAATACCAATACTGTTTTTCCAAAATTTCCCTCATCCAGTTGCTACATTCGATAAGTAAAATTTTCAATCAAATGTATATTCTTTCCGGACTTATTATTCTATCTTCCAGTACTCTATAACACAGATAAATTCTTCAGATATCCTATATATGAATATCTAATCAACATGTATCTTTTCCTAAAATCATGGAATTAACTCCCTTTCTATCCATTAATGTTTTTTAACAGTTACACAATATTAAGTTAAGCATTCATCCTATCCATGTTGTATTATGATACTCTAAATACTTGATGTTAATCATCTGTTATGCCATTGTTTCATCATCCATCAACTAAACTAAGATTTGTATTCACATCCTCCATTTCAACACAATCTATTTCATATTCGGTTTGTTTCATTAACATTATTCCATATATAATACATCATTCATAATTTATGATAATTTAATATTTATTTCACCCATATCCGTATAACTATCATTGATTACATGCACAATCAATTTATTGTTTTCCTTTATAGGATCAATTATATGTTCTCTGACATCAGTAGTTCATAACAGAGTTATTTTGAACTCCATGTCAATTACCTAAAAAGTTAAGTAATACAATCATAAAATCCCCATTGAGATATAAAGATGAGAGGTTTCAAAGTATACTACTAAGTCAACAAGAGAAGATATGTTGAAATATTTTTATTATATTCACTTAAAATATGTTCATTTATTTATCCTTCAATCAGTATGTACTTTTACTATATTTTCAATTTTACAGGAAGATGATCTCTTGAAAATAATATTTCAACTTAACTTATAACACCAACAAGAAGAAAATAAATAGGAACATGAATCTTTTTGAACGCTATATCCATAAAATGTTAGTTCTTTATAATGTAGAATCAAAAATTACATTCATTTCATAATACAAAAAAATAACCACATATTGGGGGAATTTATTATATCTTTTTTTAAAGGTGCATCAACGTTACTATGTTCTATCAACATTATCTTCTAGATCAAAGATGAAAATAAAACAAATATATATCATGATACGACATAATAATTCATTTTTTTGAGTTGTTTTTCATTGTAACATCATAAACATAATGGTTTTTGTCTTTGACTTTTTTTAACAATTCACTTCTTTATTTTTCACACCTGGTGTGATGAAAAATTCAAGTAATTTTGAAGACTCGACCCCTACCTCCTCATCATAGTAATATTTAAAAGATCAAGTTCACATTAAATTCTCAGTAACCTCAATATTACGTATTTTTCATTTAATTATAATTTCAACAGTTCACCTTATAATTCTATTGGAGACTACAATTCCTTTCAAAAAACAAGTATATTAGAAATTACAGCTGAAATATGATAGTTTATTTTGTGATATATATATATATATATATCTGTGTGTGTGTGTGTGTGTGTGTATGGTTATTATTTATCTTATTTAATAACACTACACACAATGTTCTCTTTACGATGGGATACTAATAATAATGCATGTTTTAGCAAACTGCTAGAGTATCAAAATTAAATGAATAAAATATTTTTGGAGAGTAATGAGACAAAAAATTTTGTCATAGATCGTGCATCCAGTTTCATTGGTCTCTCAACATACACGTTATTTTCAACTATAATGTGTTAAATTACAATTACAAAATATAAAACAATAACAAAATAAAATAAAATTGAATTGTTAAGATAATTCATTGTAACATGAATATGAATAACACACAGGTTGGTCACATTAATTACACAATATTATTTATATATTAACTCAATAAACTAATTTATGAGATTAATGTTACATTCCAACATAAAATTATATATTTTAATACTTTTTCCCTCAATATATTCAGATATTGTAGACCCTTATAAAGTCTGTGAGAACCACAATTCAATATTTTGGTTCGATGAGAGGAATAAAAAATGGTTCTTATCTTATTATTATATTTAAGAATTAACTTATTCAATATTTAATGCTCTTATTTTCTTAGACATTTTGTTATTTTATACATTTTTAAATTGATCTCAGTAAACATGTTTGGCAAACCTAGTTTTTTTGGTATTTAAGCATTATAATCAAATCACAAATCATTATATATTTCTTAACATCATGGCTATTTTCTATATAAATTTTTTATATTTGAAATGTGGTCATTCATTATTGTTTTCATTTTCCCCCATTTTTGATATGTCATTGAACCATGGTCCTGTTTGGTTGATCTTGGTGTTTTGAACTAACTAACTCTTCATCACTGTTTGATTTATAGTTATGGAATCAACAATTTTATATTTTTTACATCTCAATGGTTTAATGATGCAATGGTAATAATTTACTTCTGGATTTTTAATATACATAACATGAAATTGACTTAAATACATAGGTATGATAGGATTTGGTTGTTTTTTTCCTATGCATAAATGTTCATTTTCCAATGTTTTTTTTTGGCATGCAAGGTTGCCTTTTGAATTTTAAAAATTTATTTCTCACATGTCTCTATGTTTATTTTTTTATACAAGAATAAATTAATGTTTTAAAAAATGTTTAGTAAACCCAGATATTCTAGTTTTTAGCATTTTATTAAATTTTATATCATTGTAATTTTCTAACTATCATGGTTATTTTCATTATTTATTTTTTACATTTTATAGGTTTTCATTCAATATATTTTTTTATTCCACCATTTTTGAAATGTCATTAGACCAAGAAATTATTTTTTAGGTGGATTCTAATTGTATTAAATGATTGGAAATAAGTTAAAAAATGTCTTTGTATTATTACAAGGGAAAGTAATTCCAAAAATATAATTCTGATAACATCATTTATTTACCAAGTGGTTCACCATTTTGTTAAAAATTAAATGTTAATAAAAATAATATTATAGTCAATAATAAAATATAATAAATATGTTATAATCATTAATTTATGATAAAAACATAAATAAAAAATAAAAAATTATATTAACATAAAAAATATCATATTTTCTATGGTCAAAAAACACATCATTATATGAAACAGAACTCTATGTTGTGAAACAATTTGTAATATTTTCATGGTTTTGAACTATCTATTATGTAAACATTCAACCTTTCAATTTTTTATACAACAATTTCCCAAATACTCAAACAAAGTATTTTTAATGATTTCTTATGTTTAAATATATCCATATTTATTATGAAAAAATGATTCTATATGGCATATGTTCACCATTGTATGTTGATATGAATATATTCATATACAAAATTAGAATATACTGATTGATTCATTGAATGATATCCTAGTTGATAAGTTTTTATGGCCCACCTAATCTTCAAAAAACCATCCCTCACAATATGGTTTAAAACAATGTATGATTACGTAATTATTTTTGTGTTGTTTTAGTGGATCCTATATTTACTTGTTTGTGAGTAGTCATTCTATTTAGGGGATGATTTATCATTTAGTATGTGTGGAACTTCTGGGCATTCTCAGGAAGACAGCTAAATTCAACAAGGAAATATGTTTCTTCAGAGAGAAAATCATTGATTTATGAATGTGTTTCATTGGAAACTACTGTCGTGGATATGGCTACGTCCCTAATGACTTCTCTATATGGTTTTACATACAATCAAAATGTAGTTTTTGGAGAAAGAATCTTGTTTCCCCTACATTTAATGGTTCTAAAATTTACATAATTTCTTACAGGTTTTTGAATCATAACTATTTATAGATTATTTATATGTAAGTTTTTCCCTATTAGTCATACATAGATATTTCTCGACTGCATATTGAAGTGTTTCCTTATTGTTCCTAATTTTTGTTTTTTACATATTCCCTTTGCATATTACTGGATTTTTTAGTGAAGTGTTTCTGAATTATTCGTACATAGTATGTATTATTATTTTTAAATAATATTTTACCAGTAAGTAAACATATTTGATGAATGTTTCGTTGCTCTGCTCTGGGATTATTAACTATTATTACACCATGATTACTCCTCACAACTAGAAATCCATGTATAAAAACATCATCTTGTTCATGAAAAGATTCCAAATTGGTCATTAATCATTTCACATGAAAATCATATTAGTTGTTGTACATATGAGGAGCACTTGGGAGTTCGCTCAGGGAATTCATGATGGGATATGGCATCTGAGAATTATAGATCACAACTATATGTAATCAATCATCTTCTTCAGATATTTCCTCTACATCAAATTAATGAGTGAGATCTGACACAGTTGATCATTGTATTAGGTTTTTATGTGGATGACTCCTATGATTTATCATAAATTTTTACTAATGTTATCCTTTTGTCAAAGATTCATTTGTGTGGTTCTCTATTTGAATTTTTTTGTCCATTGTGCTACATATTGGTTTTAATTTTTTTAGTTTGTTGAATGTTATTTGTGTGGTTTATTTATCATTATAACCCTATTTTACTATGAATTTGGAATATAATTCTCTAAAAAAGTTTCAGGAGATTCCTAGTGGTTGAGAAATAATGGTCGAATGCTTGAAATGGTGATTTTGGAATCCTTGGTGATAGAAATTTTGACCACATCATAATGACATATGTACATACAGACTCCAAGATAGTTACAACGGTTGTGGGGGAAATAGAGTCATGTTCGTACTAGTATATTAATTAAAAATATTTTTCTATGATTATTAGAGGTAGGGGAATAAATTATTCATTTATCAATGCATCTGTTGTTGTGATTCTCATTTCTAGAAGTGCATATACTAATAAAAATTATAGAAATCCTATATGCTAAAAAATGGAATTTATAAAAATGTTATGTAAAAATTATTATATATGCTTCCAGGGAAGGATCTATTTGTGGCTTTGGCATATGAGTTAGTCATTAAGAACAAGGTTCACATTTAGGGGTTGATGATCAAATCACATGTCACATTATAAGCCTTTTAGTTAACAATGATGCATATCTACATCTTTTATGTCCATTGTTTTGAATCATTAAGACATCCAATTAATCCTTTTAATTCACTTGGTTGAATTGAAACAATTAAAAACATATGAAAACACATTTAGAAGATCTGATTGTAGAAATATTGTTGGAGCAGATGAGGGTTTATCTCTACTTTTTCATGACCTTCCATCTATCACAGTGTATGGTATATCTATTTCACCATTTTTTATGTGTTATATCACATGGTATATTTTATGTTTTTTGGTCTATGAATTTCATGAAAATTATTACGAAGCAAGTTTTCATCTCTCATTTGTGAGACATTGATTTATCTTAATATATTTATAAATTGTGTAGTAACGTATTTTATTTTGTTTCTATTAATAGTTTGGTTTAATTATACTAAATATGATATGTGATTTAGTTTTATATGAATTGGTTTATGTTCATGAACATTATTTGGGAAGTGGATGGTGTATTTAATTTGAGTAGAGGATATTGTTTAAAATCATTGGAACATGTATTTTATTTGAGCAGGGTCATGAATTTTAATTGATCATTGCAAATTTATTTAGAGAATTGGATTATATCATGGTGCGATTCATTATTGGGTACTAGTTATTTTAATGATTAGGTTTAAAAATAATAATATTTTTCCTAGGAAAGGGAATAGATTTATGTGATTTCATTGAATTTGTTTTTCAGAATCAACCCAATCCTTTAAATTATATCACTTATTCCACTTGTTTTAGTGGTGGGATATATTAGAAAACCCATTTTAATATAGTAGATAAGTCATCATATTATTAGTAATTTAAATTTAAAACAAACATCAATGTGTATTGTGATCTTCAATTTAAAAATAAAAATAAGACTTTTTTGGGTCATGTTTATCTAAGATGTGAAAAATTAATACCTAATTTATAGACAATTGTGGTTTTTTAAGGGAAATTTTTATATAAAAATATAAAATATTATTTTTTATTATACATATAATATATTTATTTATTTAATATTATTAATACTTATAATAATAATGATTTGTTCGATTTTATACACAATTATGATATTTTATGATTGTTTTTTTATTTTACAAATTATATAGATTTATTGAAAATAATAATAATTTATCAAATACAAAATGTAATTCTTAAATTATATTTATAATTCATATAATATTTAAAATGATGTGGAGGTAAAGCTACAATACATTAATTATAATTCAAATATAAAAATTTATATTTCAAATTATTTTCATTAAAATTACTTTAATCAAATTTATTCCTCGTTTTTATTATCTATAAATATATATTATTAAGATAATTAAATTAATTAAAAAATGAAAGATGTTTTTAGTTAATAAATATATTTAATAGTAATTAATAATATTATATAATCGATAGCATTTATATGTAAATTTTCTTGTTTTTTAGTAATAAAACAATATCTAAAAATATAATATAATAATTATTACAAAATTTAATATAATTCTAAAATTAATATATATATTTAAATAATATTTGAAATAATAACAATCATAACAATGATGATGACAACGATGATGACAATGATGATGATGATGATTTCTTAAATTTTGATTATGATTAAACTATTAGATACCAAACATTAAATTTTTTTATTCAAAGTTAAGATTTTAAATTTTATTTATTTTTTCTTATATAAAAAACCCAATGGAACATGATGAATTTTTAAATAATTTTTTTAATTAATACATTATTCGGAAATATATATAGATTATTTATTTAAAAATTATCTATTTCTAAAATTTATGTTATTGAAAAAAATATTAGTTTTGTTATCATATTTATGCACTTATATGTTTATAAATAATTTTTTATTTGATCTAAAATTATTTATTAATTTTTTGAATATCATTTTTAATGTTATAATGTAATTTTAATATATATTCACATTAAATCAGTTCAAATCAAAAGGACGATAAAATTATATCAAAATTTGTGAAATTTAATATTTATTTAATGTCGATGAGTGCATAAATTTATTTTCCCATAAGAAGTGTCACAAATAACAAAACCAACAAAACACATCCACTTTGCTGGTTACAGTGATACCTCATACCTTAATGTCAGTATGTGAATCTAATTATCCATCTTTATCGAATTGTAATTGTGGAGTGAGTCCTAGTATTTCAATATGTAATGTACTAACTTGATGACATAACTATGACTCGTACTATGGATAATAGATAATTTCAGATGAATGTGACGATGATGAAATCTAGATATTAAAATATTACGAAGTTCATGGTAAAAGAAGTGAGAAATGTTATTAATAGTAATTTTGAGAATGAAATGATGGATAAGGTACCCTTTTGTGTAATTTGAATTAAAGCATAGACTCTGGATCAATGAATATCACAGTTTCAGGTCCTACGTCTTCACCTGGACTTGTGTACCACATCAAGTATAATGACCCAACCTTATTACATTCCATAACCATAAATTTAGTTATGAACTCACCTCCTTTATCATTGAAATTTTTTTAATATTAGAGAATTATATAATTGGGACATAATATATTCATAACATTACACATTAATCTAGAGTGGATACCATAAAAAATGTATTCATTTATTCAAAAATATAAAACTTTTCAAACAAAACATGATTTCTTTGACAAATATACATAACATATATCATTACTTTCGTATTTTTATTACAAATACTTATAACATGGGAAAAAATTTTAAAAACTTGTGATGATAAAAAAACTCTTAGAAAGATATATAAAAAAAGAAAAGAACACATTAGTCTATGAATACTTGAAATGTATGAAATAATTTTAAAAAAGACATCCTTGTCACCCATATAAACCTAATTTGTGAAACTTGAGATCTCCAAGAGAGTCCCAAAAAACATGTATAATATAAATAGAACCATAAATTTATCTTATGGAATCACTTATATAATCGTGTAATCTTCTTGGATACCATATAATTAATAACCCTCACGACAACCTTATAAACCATCGAAGTTACATTGGGGGTAACCATACGGCTAACCTCCAATATACACATACCCAAGGAATTGAAGGTAGAGATAGTTGCCACCCATAATCATAAAAAATTTAAAATAATTAGAACATAATACTACACCATTAACTATTCCATGAAAACATTGGTTTTGATTTTTTTTAAAAACAATTTTAAAAGAGGATTTTAAAATAAAAGTTCCTTACAAATATCATTAAATTGACGTGAGAAATTAATATATTTAAAGGAATATGTGTATACACTATAAATTCACAGAATAATATATAATGTTAAAAAAAATTATTGACTCATATAATCTTAGTACTATATAATTAATGGAGGATAAGGTAACTAAAATAATATAAATTTGGGTAATAATTCCCTTACCTCTGGTTTTCCTTAATTCAAAATCATTTAAAACTCTAGTAAAATTGTAAAATGAGTTTTATTAATATCATATTGAAAAATATTCATGTTTATAAAATCTTTTATTAAAATTTCATAACATCATTTCACCCTTTAATGGTTAGTATTGTGTTCCTCCCATTGTTTTGGGTACATTTATTATATGATTTTCATGACTTGTTCATGATGGATATTTTTGTCAATTGGAAGTGAAAAGCCATAATTGAAATGAAATGGAAATTACATATTTCCAGAACCATAATTTATTCCATTTGTCATTCTAAATTCTTACATGATGATGATTCATAAGTTAAAACATTATTGATATTTGATTAGGTCATTTTGGTTATTCTTCAGTTGTAATGAACACATTTTGTTTTATAAATTAATAAAATGTGTAAAAAATGATTCCAAAACATTATATAAGATATAATACATAAATTATAATCTATTAAAACCATATAAATAGATTCATGACCAGTCATGAAGGATGTAAAATAAATTTATTTCACAATATACACGATGTCGGTAAATCGACACATCACGTAGGGGTTTTAATTTCAAGAATAAGTCAGAGAGGGGAATAAATATTAGGGTGAATCTTCCATAGACAAGATGAAATCCAGAATATGTAATATACCACAACATTAGTGCCTCATGGATATGTGGAGGAGAATAATGAAGGATTATAGAATATAAAATGAAAAGAAAAGAAATAAAACCAAAGTGGTTGTTTACCTCTTGATCTCTTCTCCTTGAGGTCGCTATTAAGGCCCTTGTGTTTTGACTTTTGGTGAGGCCCAGAGGTCTGGGAAGTGGGTAAGGGTATTGGGAGGTGTATTCGGTAGAACATAAACAAGGTTCATGGCTTGAATGGTTTTGGAGGAAGAGGAGAATTACGGTGGTATTAATTGTGAAGGAGAGTAAGGATTTTATATTATTTTAATGATTATTATAATATTATGGCTCAAGACTATAAATAATCGTAATGAATGTGATCAAAAAAGTAATGAGAAAATGTGAGTTCGAAAAAATAGGGCTTACAGGACTTATGATGCCATAAATAGTGTATTTAACAGATACTTTGAATATATGATATTTTACGATATTTCACATCTCATCAATAATTCATGAATTTCAGAAAAATCCAAAAATTCACTCTAACAATATATCGACATGTAGAATTAAAAAGTGAGATCCATTTTTCTGACATAATTTTTTAAATATTATTAATTCATTTTTTTATATAATATCATAATTTATTCAAAAATAACTATTTTAATCTATATCTCATATTTTAACACCTTATAAAATTAATCCAGTTGACTTTATCCTAAAGCCTTCAGAAAATAATGTAACAATAAAAATTACTATTCAATAGGGTCATATTAATTTCCAAATAACTATTCATAAGGGTATGATATTATTCACCCATAATCATGTTGTTTCTATTCGACTCCATATCACTTGCTGATCACAATTATAGAGGACCTTTTTTTAAAATTCAAACCATAGAAGCAAAAAAAATTATGTTTAAAGGCTAGTTGTAACAATCTATATAAAAAATGTTTCATTCATTTCAATTTATTTTAAAGACATTGGTGTGTTACATTATACCCACCTTATAGAAACTGCTCCCTCACAATTTTATTTACACATGAAACTAGTGATATCACCATAACCTCATAGCATTTTCAGATTCCCTTGTTTCTTATTCAACCATGTGGTTTCTCCATAAAAGCACTAACTAGAGGAATACCACATTCTACAATAACTATTCCCTTCAATCAAGAATATGAACTATTTTATCTTTATAACAAATGTTCTCTTCTAGCTGAACTACTTCTAGGATTAAGGCCTGATATGAATATGGCACATACATTCGAAACATCAAAAAATGAACAAAATTGTGTGTCTAAGATAAACATGGACGAAAATCTACTCAGTAGATTATTGTTCAATCTTTATCCATAATTTCATAACGTCCCATGAACCATGGACATAACATTACTTTATTTCCAAAATTCATAAATCTTTTCCATAGTGAGATTCTATGAAAAATATAATCACCTACCTCAAAAGAAAAGTCTTTCCTCCTATAGTCTTCATAACTTTTCTTCCTAGTCTGAGTTGTGCTCATGTGTTGCTAGATCATCTTCACTTTCTCATCCACCTCATCTTTTAATTATGGTCTCATCAACATCATTTCCCAAACTTCTTCCAAAAATGATAGAGTTTGACACTAATTCCATTAAAATTCCTTAATAGGATCCATCTGTATACTGGAGTGAAAACTATTATTATAAAAAAACTCAACTAAAAAAATGTTGATAAAAAATTCCATGGTAGTCAATTAAACAAGATCAAAACATATGATCCAAATTCTGAGTCATTCATTCTATCCGCCTATCTAAATGACGATAAAAAACTATAATAAAATTTAATTTTATTTCAAATGACTTTTGATGGACCTTTCAAAAATTAGAAGTGAACCTAGGATAATGATGAGATACAATGGAAAGTGGAATTCCATTTATTCTGACAATCTAATTGAGTTGTAGTCAAGAAATATGATCCAATTTCATTGTATCTCAAATGGAATGAAAATGTGAATATTTTGTCAAATGACCAACTACATCCCAAATCGCACTGTTCTCTCGGGATGCCCCATTTAGTCCCACCACAAAGTCCATGGATACATTCTCTTATTTCCACTATATCACTAGAAAAGAATGAAGCATCCCCTTCAGTAACTTCCACACTTAATTAACCTATTTACATGTCAAATATTTAGCAATAAAATTTGAAATATTTCATTTCATTACATCCTAAAAAAATACTCTCAATGGACATTGTACATCATAGTACTTCTAGGATTAATAGAAATTGGAGATCTATGAGTTTCATACAAAAAATATTTATTCCACTCAGAATCGCAAGGCACAAACACCCATTTACCAACTATTAATACAAAATCATTACAAAGGTTATATTCAAGAAACTTACACATTTTTACCAATTCTATCTTTTTCTATAGAGCACGATCTTCCTTTTTTACTTTCTTAATTCTGTCTGATTACAATGATAGTATTGAAACCTAATCAAAATATAGGTATTTTTTTCACCAACAACTTCTATGAAAACATTTATCAAATCATTAATCTAGGGATCATGTTCCAAACATAACATAGTTAATGCTGGATGTGGTTTTTGACTCAAGGAATCCACCACATTGTTTTCTTTTTCCAAATGGTAATTGTTTGTTCAATAATAATCCTTTATGAGTTCAAACAATATTATCTACCTCAAGTTTAATTCGTTCAGAGTGAATATATACTTAGGAATTTTATGGTCAATATATATTTGTAATTTGGATCCGTATAAATGATGACTCCATGTTTTTAAATAAAAAACCATAGCTTCCAATTCCAAATCATTTGTGGGATAATATACCTCACAAGGATTTAGTTATCTTGAAGCATAAGAAATTACAAGATCATTCTGCATTAGAAAAAAACCAAATACCATCAATGAATCATGATTTTATATGACGAACTCACCATTTCAGGATGGAAAGTCCAATACTAGAGAATTTACCAATATGATCTTCAGTTCCTAAAAACAAACATCAAATTACTGTATTAATATAAATTTAATCCCATTTCACGTTAACATCATTAACATGCACAATAACCTTGTAATGCTGTTAAAAAACTGTTGGTAATAACCTTATAATCCATTAATACTACAAAACTTTGTATCATTTGTATGTATTGGCCATTCATCAACCAATTTTTTTGAAAGGACCTACTATTATTCCATCCATATATATAATGTTCCCAAAAAATTAATATGTTGTAACAAAAAATCACAAATTTTAAATTTTCGACACATTTTTGTCATTTTGGATTGAAGAAAAACCCTTATATTTTTTTATGTTCCACTTTACTCATAGAAAATACCAGAATTCCATCAATAAACACAGCAAAAAACTTCTCCAATAACATATTAAATATTCTATTCATAAGATTCATGAATAAAAAAGGTACATTAGTTAACCCAAATGACATAAAAACAAATTCATAATGACCATGTCTAGTATGAAAAGCTATTTTCATGACTTCTACCACCTTCACATTCAGCTAATGGTACCTAGATTTTATGTGAATATTAGAAAAATACTGATCTCCCGAGATCTGATAAGAAATTCGAACTAAGTCAATTGTGAATTAAACATCCCAATTAGGTACAACACTAGGTATGTCAATAGTAAAAAATAAATATATTAATTTACCACTGGAGCATCATTAATCTAAATAGTTCACTTGTTTTAAAAAATATGTGAAATATAAAAATAAATTCCATATTTCATTAGTTTCTCAGCTTTCTGATATGTTATCAATTTAATGGGTTCTTTCTAGTATACAAACAGAAACTCTTTCTAGAGGCAAATTTTTTATCTCTACATCCAATATTAGAATGACAAATAGAAATCCAATCCATTCCCAGAAAGATATTAGACATTACTAAGGAAAAACAAAAAGGTTTGCAAGTAAATTTTTTCTATATACCACAATAAAATGATTATAATAATTAGTTTTTGTTAAAAACATTCCCATAGTGTTTTAATAATATGTTTTAGTATCATTTTTTTAGGTGATACTTACAATTTACCATAAAATTCCTCAGAAATAAAACAATTTGTACACCCCATATCAATCAAAACATTAGAAAAATTTGAGTAAAAATGGTTTTAGATACAAATTAATTTTATGGACTGACCTCTACTAATGTACTCACAAAGGATCTCACTACATCTTTATTTTTATAGTCTGGATTCATTTCATCATTCAAATCCCACTTCTAGAATGAGTTCTCATAATGACCCATCTTTCCACATTTGAAACACTTAACAGTTTTCTTATCAGTATTAGTCTTAGGATCATTTTCATTACAATCTCATACCATATGTCTAACTTATAACAATTAAAAAACTTCTTATTTTTGGTATGTTAATCCCCAGGGTGCTTCATGACACACTTTTCAGAAACTGGAAACTATATTTTCTTACCATCAGATTTATTTAATTGATTATTACCCATCACTTTCTATTTGGACCTATTCTTCTCCTTATTTTAAAAGTGAAAGTGATCATAAAAAACCCCATCTCTATCATTTCATCACATCAGAAATTTTTCTCAAAACATTTGAATTCATGGGAGGCCAACGCCGTTAGATACCATAGCTTCAATCCTGAGTAAAAGCAATTGATTATCCTATCAGGATCCAAAATAATATTTTGAGCATACCATTCTAGTTGAGTGAAGTTCACTTCATATATAGCCACTAAATCTTCTTATTTATTATCTAATTTATGTAATTTCTTATCCATGCTATGTTGAACCAACATTGTAAAAAATTATTCAATGAAAACACTTTTAAATTAATCCCACTCTAAGGTGTCAATATCCTCTATATCCTTGATATTCTTGACCATTTACCACCACTGATTAACTTAATCTTCAATAAAATAAATTTATAGACTTAACTTTTTTTATTTTAATATCCCATAACATTGAATATCTTTTCATGGTATTTTATTCATCCTTCAGCAGCTACTTAGTCAGAATATCCATTGAAAGGAGGGTGTTATCTCATTAAATGTTCCACTATTTTCATATTGTATTGTGGTTGATCTGGTTTCTATCAATCATGGATATCACTTCGATTTGTTTCCTATATTATATGAGCCATTAAATTCACAAACACCTTGGTTCCAATCTCTACCATTCCAGGCTATAGATTTGGATGGAAATCATTCTGCCAGTGCCTTTCCGAATTATCTTCCATGTTTCTTCTATATAAAACCATTCTAAACAAAAATATATTAGGTGAAGCAACATGGTAATCTTAAAATTTTTTATCACATCAACTTAACAATAGAGTAAAAATAATTCTTGATATTTTATTAACATCATCATCACCCCTAATGTTATCTAAACCATCATTTGATACCAACTATAGGGACTCGACATTAATACATTACATAATCTTGTATTTATTTAAGAACTCAATTCATTTCACATTGAGTATCCTTTCATGATTATATAATTATATAATTATGACATATTATATTAATAACATTACACATTAAGACCAATTTGATACCACAAAGAGTATTCATTTTTTCCAAAATATAAAACTTTTTAAATAAAATATTATTTCTTTGAAAAATATTAATATCATTTAACATGGATTCCTTATTTGTCGTATATATCCTATAACATGTGAAAATCATTGAAAAACGTTTTATGAGCACAAAAATCTCATTAAGGGATATAAAAATAAGTAAAGAACACATTATTCCATGAATACTTGTAATGTATGAAATCATTTTCAAAAATTAAAACATGTCACCCATATAAACTTACTTTGTGAAACAAGATATTTCTATGAGATTCCCAAGAAACGTATATTACATAAATTAAACCATAAAATTATATTGGGGAATTAAATACAAAATATTGTAATCCTCTCATCAACCTTATAATTTGTAACCCTCACGACTACCTTACTATTTGTGTATCTATCACAATTACACATGGAGTAACGATACAGCTGACCTCCAACATACACATACCAAATTCATTTCATGGAGATATAAGTACCTCCATTCATCATCAATAATCCCCAATAACCATTAAACAATCATAAAACACTACATATTTCCTAAAAACAATGCTTTTGAATTTTAAAACATAGAATTTTAAAAAAGTATTTTAAAAAATGTCCATTAATAATTACATATAATTGATGTGAGAAATTAATATAATGAAAGAAATATGAATATACACTAAAAATCCACATAATTAAGAATAATATAAACAAAAAATCATCATAATAAAAATATTAGTACCATATTATTAATGATGTATAAGGGTAACCCAAAGAATAGAAATTAGGTTAATAATTCCCTAAACAAGGGTTTTTCATACATCAAAATATTCTAAAACTATTTTATAATGGTTCGAATAGTTTTATTAATAACATAATTAAATATATTAATGTTTATAACACCTTTTATGATCACTTAATAACATCATTTCACCCAATAATTTTATGTAATTTGTTATATTAATTGTTTTGGGTGCGTTCATTACAAGATTTCCATGATCGGTTCATGATGGATATTCTTGTTGATTGGAAATAAAACTCAAGAAATGGAATGGAATTATATTTAAATTTCTAAAAACCATAAATTTTACCAGTTTTTATTTTAAATTATAAAAATATGATGATTCAGACGTTAAAACATTATTGATATTCATTTAGGTCATTTTAGTGATTCTTCGATTGTAATGAACTCATTCTGTTTTATAAATTAATAATATGTGTAAAAAATAATTCCAGAACCTTATATAAGATAAAATACATAAATTACAATTTGGTTAAACCATAAAAATTGATTCATTACCAGTCATTATGTAATTAAAGAAATTGAAATCACATCATCCATGATGTCGGTAAATCAACACATCACAGATGGTGTTTTAATTTCAAGAATAATTTGTAGAGGAGAAGATGTATAAGGGTGAATCTTCCATAAACAAGATTGAATCCCAAATATGTATGATAATAAAACATTTATGAAACTTGGATAAGTGGAGGTGAATAAATAAGAATAATATAAAATAAAATGTAATGAAAAAAAATTTAAAAAAGAGGATGTTTACTTCGTGATCTCTTCTCCTAGAGAGCTTTCTTAAAGCCTTGGTTTTGGACTTTTAGTGAGACCAATAGGTCATGGACGTGGGGAAGGATCTTGGGAGGAGTATTGAGAATAAATTACGAAAGTATCATGCCTTTAGAAGACTGTGAAGAAGAGGGGAATGAGGGTGGTATTTGTAGTGTAAGAGAGAAGGTATTTTATATTATTTTAATCATTATTATAATATTTTTGCTCAAGACTGAGAATAGAATCCAATAATGTGATAAAAATAGTAAATACGGAATTTAAGTTTGAAATAATTGGTATTAAATCACTTATGATGTCATAAATAGTGTATTTAATTGACAATTTGAAAATACACTATTTTACCATATTTCATTATTCCTAAAAAATTCATGAATTTCAGAAAAATCCCAAAAAATTAACCTAACCATTTTTTGAAATATAGAGTTAAAAAATGAACTCCATTTTTTTAAGATAATTATCTACATAATATTTATATAATTTTGAAATAAAATCATAAATTATTCAAAACTAAAAATTTTTAATCTATAACTCGTTTTTTAACACCTTGAAAAATTAATCAACTTGTCATAATCTTAAATCATTAAGAATATAAAATAATAAAATAGTTTACTATTCATTAGGTTCATAAAACTATTCATATTACTGTCTATAAAGGTATGATACTATTCACCAAAAAACAAGTTGGTTCCATTAGTCTCTAAATAACTTACTAATCATAATCTTAGAAAACCATTGTTTGAAATTCAAAACATAGAAGTTGAAAATTTATCTTTAATGTCTAGTTATATCTATCTACATAAAACAAAGCTTCTAGAATTTGAATTTATTTTTAAAACCGTAGGGTGTTAAATTAAGGTACTCCTACATGATCATATATGATATTATTTGATCGACTCATAAATGCGATTATCATGGTCCTACAATTACTAACACATATTGAGATGATGTGAAAATAAAACATTTTTTATCAGAGTATAAGAATATTATTAATTAATGAGGTTATTTTGGTTGATTTAAAAAATTCAATAGTCATTTAAAAACATTTACAAATTTTATTCCCACAATATTTTGTAGGAGATATTCCATAGGGCGGTGATATGGTTTTGTTATTATCATATTTTATGATAAAGTCATACCATTGATCATGATATATGATATTATGTTTCCTTTCCTAGTAATTGTTTAATATATATGAAATTCACTTGGATATTGAATCACATAATATGATTCATTACACCCTAAATTTAATCAAGTATTCAAATGATAAGTATTATCATTCATGTGATCATTAACATTGGAAATTATCTCTGTATTTGAATATGGAAATTCCTGTGGAAATTGTTCCCATAATCATCTTTTTCTTGTAATGGGGAAAATTATAACTCTAAAATCCACAAAATTTGACCTTCATAAATAGTGTCTAAATATTTTATTTTGAATATTTCACCTTTTTGTTCAAATATCCTCATCAAATTTCAAGATCATCTTATTTAGTTCCCATTCAATTAAATCTAAAAAAATCATTGAATTTTCCTTCATTTAAACATCCTCAAGTATTTATTCTATTTTCTATGTCAACAAGATCACATGAAAGAATAATTGTGTGGAAAATTTCTATATCATGGTACCCTGAACAAATAACATTGAATTATTAAACACTTCTTCTGGATTTTCGATAAAATATTGTTTAAAAAATCCATATAAGTTATTATTTTTATTGAATATATATGTAAATATTTATATGTTTGAGTTTGAGTAGTTATGAAAATACATGATTAGAAAATCATTCTACAATATCATTATTAAAATATATTTTTATATCCATGTAATTTTATGTTTAGATTCTCAATAATCTATTACTTTTTATCATCATTTTTTCAATAAATCTATATTAAATTCACTTTTTAGTAGCACATATATATGAGATTGTAATAAATCTGGTTTTTTCACTATAATATTAGACATCCTACCAACTAGTCAGCCATTATTAAGAAATATTGCTTATTGTTTGTTGGGTTGATATTGAGTCAACTTATTTCATATATAACAAAGTTTATTGATTTTTATTGAGACTAGGATAGAAATATGAATTTATAGTGCATTAATATAACTCTAAATAATTTAATAAAATGATATGAGTATCTTAATCTAGATTATTCATTTCATTTCCTCACTCTTTATTTATGAACTCTATAGGGGTTTCTTCATCAATGGATCTAACAAATTTTAAATAACAACCTTGGACCATATGCTAGAGAGTTTGAACTCCCCCTTTGAATGATGATTCTATAGTACATGTATTTATGTTAGTGAACATCATAATCCTCTAGGAACCAGAAACCAATTGGGACGAGATAAATCTTTATATTTAGAGATAAAGTGATCTTATATTGGTATACAAAACCTTCATATCTCATTTTAGATACAGCTAGTTGACATTCAAACTCTTTTTTTGGTCAACTAAAATTTTTAATTCATACACAATTGACTCTTTATAACCCTTCTAAATCAACTTCTACTCCTTCAATTATTCAAAATCATTGGTCTTAGATAACCACTAATTAACACCATCTATTAGTATAACCATTTACATAAGTTCTCCATTTATTGTATTCATTTAGAATGCATTGAAATATTCATCTATTTCTTCTTTTTTAAAACTTATAGGACCTATAAACTTCATGAAGACTATATAAATCTATGACTAATAGCACTTGCTCGAATACATTTCTAGTATTTCTATTAAGCTTCAACATCTATAACATATCTCTACATTCTAACAATGATTTCAACATATGAATTTTCATCATATTTATTATTTAATAACCAATCATCTAAGAATATTAACTCATAACTAATTGTATTAAATAATAGTTTTAGCCGGAAACAACAATTTTTCCAGGCCCCTTAATTACCTCTAAAAATTTCATCAAACCTAAACAATTCACTTCATCCAGTATTTATCTATATGATATCAATCACACTTAGGTGACAATATCAGTGAATAATCAAATAATAATAATTGTTTTGCATCATACTACTTGTTAAATGAATTGATATCACTCATAGACATACTTAGACATTTATCAGACAAAGAATATTTCCTTAATTTCATTATAAACTATTTCATTGTTCTTTATAAATTTAGAATTATCAAGAAAATATTCCACTATCTAATTTTTAAATGTTATTAAAAACTAATAAATATACTTTTTAGTATCAATAAATTTTTCTACCACAATAAAAATAAATCATCATCATTAAATCCAAAGGTTCTACAAATCCAAAATATATTTCAATATTGAACTCAAAATCAAAATATTTAGGCTATGATATACCTTATTACAACTAGTGTAAATGTATTCACCATGAGGATGGTGAATCAAGATGTCCATTTAATAAATAAAATTCAATTTGATTACATCTACCACATTTTATGATTATATTACCTCATTTTAAGTAATACAATGGAATAATTTTCATTCCCACAAAAAAGTATCACTAAATGTTTATTAAAGAAAAAAATTTCATAGAAACTCCAGGTAAAAGTATTTTACTTGGATCAACTACACTATAATAGATCTAAGGAGAACACACTGACAATGTGTTTCTTTACTAAAATCCATTATCATTCACTATTTGGGGGATATATTTTTTATTCATTATTGAATAATGATTAAGAATACTTGCTTTATAATGATTACATCAAACACATTTCTTATCTAAGGGGCACTCTCTATTCTTCCCATCCACATATGGATTCATGAGAGCATCAGTTAGTTATAGACCTGATGGTGCATTCTAGGTTATCAAAGGATGATAAGAACCCATTAATTCGAAATTCTATAATAGAATCTCTATTCTGAAATGCATTTATTTTTTTCCAATCCCGAAAATAAATTTGATATTGACCAATAAATTCAGGAGTGATTATTTTTCAACCATAATGGTCCATGAAGTAGAAGTCTCCTTCCAATTCAGGAAAATTTCAAATCAAAATATTATATGTTATAATCAATCATTAACTCTTCAATAGACTAGATATAGAAATGGAACTTTTTTTCGGAGTAATTAACTCAAGATGGGGGGGTGTTAATTGAGTGCCTAATATAAATTTCGATAAAAAAAGCGATTAAAAAATTCATTCAATTAATTGAAAATGGAATTGTTAACCAAAATAACTTATCGTTATAAGATCATGTTTATCAAAATATTTATAAATGAATGATTGTGTCTCTAAACAAAAAAAATTTAATTAGTACTCAACCATTTGAGAATGATTTAATTTTTTAAAATCTTATAAAAAACTAATTAGGAATGACTATAGAAATATAAATTTTGTTTCCATTTTCTAAAAAAATAAGTCATAAAGAATAAATTTTAAGTAAAAAATAATGTTAGAATTATAATTTTGAAAACAAGAGATTTATTATTAAGTTGTGACTTAGTCCTCTTCACTTTTTTTAAACATACAATAAGTAGTTTATATATATATATAGATTTATCCACTAACGGGATCGAGTTTAATAATAGTTTACAACTATCTAGGTAACACATGGCCACTTCAATAGGTATATGTTGTAGTATAACTAGAAAATGGTCACATGTGACCCCTACCATTATTATACATGGGAACAAATATAAGTAATGGTTGAGAATATGTATATATCTTCCAATTATAGTTTGAGAGAATGAAAATATATAAAATAGAGTATAATACACACACTTCTCATAAGGATAAATACTGTTAAAAACATCGTAAAAACATTTAGTATGGATATAGAAGCTCTAAATTTTATGATTTTTGGTGTGTGAGTATTGATTTTGAATATTACTGAATCTAGAGTTGGGTTATTGTGAAAATATTAGTAAAAAACAGTTTTGTAGACACTCTTATTCTTCACTGTAGGAAGTCAACATAAGTGTGTGGAGCATTGGATTCCTTAGTCGAGTGTATTTCAGGCTGAACATGTAATATATTCGGGTTCCTAAAATATAGATTAACACGATAAAAAATATGTAAAAACATTGAACACATCACTATAACCACTATTTCATGTATTGGGGGTTCTTCTTTATTTATAATATGCAGTAGTAGTAATATTTTGATCCTCTCAACTACCTCATACTGCATGTCTTATAATTACATCAATTCATTCTGCCGATCATTTATGTGTGAATCATTTAATTTTTTTTGGAATCAAATTCAATAAAATATACATCAGTTAAATATTTAATTAAAAGATATAATGCATGTAAATAGTGATGGTGACACCTGAATGATGCATAAATAATGGTGGTAAGTCATTTTAATAGTTCCTCTCTATAGCAGTTTCTAGGTCTAGTGTTGTGACACTAAAGGTGTCTTATTCTGGACGTGACTCAGATTGGAGGTGTCTTGTTCTAATGGTACATTATTTTGGTGGTATGTCAAGATAACAATGTCTCATGGATGATGGTGCCACTATTTTGGTAGTTTCTCATAATTATTGATAATTTTAACTTGGTGGGGACTTTTGTAAAGTGTTTTCATATGAGATAGTGACTCATTTCAAGACACATATATATTTTTATGTTGATGGTCAATCCTTGTCTAGCGGTGAGTCAGTCTTGGTTGTGTGACATCTTTATTGTGCTTATACACTACATTGTCTGATCTTGAGTAGTGTCTTAACCCCAATAGTGACTTATACTTATGAAGATTTCATCACCTCTCTCAGAGTATAAGATACTTACAGAAAACATGAAACTCATTAATATTACTATAATCAAGATTTTGTAATCATTGAAACAATTATGTAAATAATCTAACACTTTTTAATGATAAAACCACAGAATTAAATGAATATGTTCAAAACATGATATCAAAAAGAAATTAACATAGTGTGATTATATTTGTTGCATCAAAGATAAAGAAATAAAAGAACTCATAAAGATAGAAATAAATTCCACACTAAATGTCTCCCCCTTTTGGGATTATCAAAAATTGTATAATAAAACTAGAAATAATATGAGAATATAAAAAAACCTTAAAATCTAAAGTAAAGATATCTGTGTTGTTCTACAAAAACTGCCCCAAAAATAAATAGACTAATCCAAGAACAATATAAAGGATCGGCAGAAGGGACCATAAGTTCTTTTCCATTGTCTCTGGCTCTCGACTGATCTGAGGCAGTAGGTGCAATAAGGTCTGAATGAGCTGATGGAAAAATAGTTAGAACACCATGTATGATTATTTATATAGATTGATGTTAATACTCTAGAATATTTTGTATCATATGTTTATTTATATCTTTTAAATGAAGAATAAGGAAGGATTGGGATTGTGAAGGCAGAGATGTAAGAGTATCCCTGGTAACTCTTGGTCTAATTGATTCATGTGGGGTAATTGGAATTTCTTACTAATCCACAATAGTCATTCAATGTACATGGTGAAATGGTTTCATATGTGTTATGAAATTATTTTTAATCAATCCTCCTCTATCTATGGAACTGAAAGAGTCACCCTTGTCTTCCATTAAATTATGCCCTACTAAAGTAATGTATTTCAGCCATCAAACATTATTTTTAAAAGATTGAGTAATTGGTGGAATACTCATATTTTAAGCTGATAATTTGATGTTAGTACCCTTGGAATACTTAGTATAATTATTGAGAGATATAAATTTATTGATTTTTTAATTGTTTCACTAATGGAATTCATATCCCTGATATATGATCTTGTCATCATATGGTCACATTTTGTACATCACTAAAACATTCTATGAATCCCCGATGGAGTTATAGGTTCCCCACTAGTAGGTTTATTGGACATAGCAGAAACATATTCTCTAACCATATTTCTGATCTGATCAATATCCACTAGAGGTTCTTTAGGGGAGGTAGATGTTTCTGAGGATATATTGTCACTTTTTCTCCTAATTTCATCATGAGAGGTAGTAAAACCAATATACATTCTTCATGGATAGACCATACAGATTCAGATTCCCAACTAATACACTTTTTATCAATCTCTACATTCTGGATATGATGCATCATTTTATGTTGGATTTTTTTGGTCACCAACTTATATAATATTGGTCATCATTTATACTAAAATTTTCTATTTGGGGTGATGACTCTTCAAAATCATATCAAAATCTAACATCATTTTACCAAAATTATCTAAGACACTTATTGTGACTATGTCAACTTCTATAGTATGATGTGATGAAGAAACATGATAATGTTTGGGAGTTCATACAAATTTAAATTTTCAATCAGTCTAGAAACATTGATTTTATTTACCTTATATCCCTCATGATCTCCTATATTTTGAAGATAAATCATCCCATCATTTGGTGGAATCATAACATCAATAGGGGAGTTACCAAATTAATATTAAATAGGGTAGATCTATCTCTAAAAAATAATTGAAAAAATAGGTACATTGGTATAAGTTAACACAACATTAGTTACAAAAAATATCCAAACTCTTCATTAATTATCTAGAAACTATCCATCCATATTCTACAAAACAGTATGAGAGATCTCATCTGATTTTTGAGCATATGAGACTTTTTCAACAACATCATGTTCAATAAAATAATCACTTTCAACCATATAAGAATCTTCTTTTCTACCCCCATCATCTATTTCACCACCAAAAATCCTATCAAAAAAAGGATCATCAAGCTGTTCATTTCCTTATTTTTCCTCAATAAGTTCTTTCCCATCCTTTCAAGCTACATGTTGCTCAATAATATAAATGAAAGTTATCTATTTAGACATTACACACTTATAAATATTCTAACCATCACTATCATAGCTAGAATCAACAATGTGAGATTCTCCCCCCTCAACAAATGCATCTTTATTTTAGAAACTGGATCAATATCTTCATTCATGTCTGTTCTCTCTATAGATAATCTAGTAGAAGCAAGTAGTTCTAAAGGAATCTCCACACATCTCATTCTAATTTTTCAAAAAAAAACTAATGGTCATAATTATAATCTCCATTATCATTTCTAGAATCCCCATTTACATTAAAATTTATCCATTTTCATATTTCTCTTCATTATTCTCTTCAACATCAGCATTCAAATATTTATATTTTTCATTACTTTTTATTTCTTATTTTCCAAAATATTGTGTTTATTTTTCATTAGTTTTCACAAACTTCTCTTTTTTAGGCAGTCTCCTTGGTGGGATTGTAGATCAATATATGAATGGTGGAGATATGGAAGATATATATTGTTCACTCCCATCATCAATGGGATAATCCTCTTCTTTTAATTTTGATGTTACAACCTATTCTTCATCCTTATCTAAAAATTCTACAATCTCTTCAGGATTTAGAGTGGGACCAAAAAAATCTTTTGGCCTTAATTTATCATCTATAGAATTAATATCTGTATACATTTTTTCATTATCTTCTACCCACTTCTTCTTCCCAGGGTTTCAAATGATCCTCATTCTTGATAAAACTTCTTTTGAAATTCAAAAACCAGCACAATCAAAAAATGATTCCTCAACATCTAAAACTATCCTTTTTTATATAAAATAATATATATCATATTCAGATAAAATAGGAAAATGGATCCAGATTATGGATTCACATTTTCAGAAAAATTAACCATAATGTAGATACACAAATTTCTCTTATGTCATCTTTTCATAATAATATGCATGTATATATCCTAATAACATAGAGTATAAAAATCACATGTTCTTGAGAAGAATCATATATTGAGTAAATTTGAACAATAGTCTACACGATCCATCATGTTATAAAGCTACTACCCTTCTAGTTGTCCCATCACTAGTCAAATAATCAAGATCTTTTTCACTAATAAATAAGTCACTATCCTTGGGAATAGTTCCTTACTAGTCATCATAAACAAATTCATGAAGAAATCCCCTGGATTTTTCCTACTGCTTCGAGGAAAATATTATTCTATTATTATTAAATCTTATTATCTTACAATATTATTCATCATAATTAAAATTAAACACATAAAATTGGAAAAGCATAAAATATTAGGACAAAATGGTCTCTTATTAAACTAGAACCAAATTTTTCATCCTTGGGTTTGTTAGACCTTGAGAACCTGTAACATACTTATAACTATCCACACTATATCAACATCTTTTTTGGAACTATAACACATTATCAAGGCATGGATTTACAGGAGAAATATATATTCGATTACTAGGTCAATATTTCTTCTTCGTAATAGGATGTCACTCGTCTGGTGAATAATTAAAAGGAAGCTTCATTTTTGGCATGTAGATTGTCTTGGTACACTCATTTAAATGTTGGGAGAAAGGATAAAGGTTTTTAAGGTTTAGAGATGAAGGGTTTCACTAGGATTGAGACAATGGAGGGGTGTTAGAACATAGGTGTGTGGGAATTAGACAACTATCAAGTGTATATTATTTTGAATTTTATATATTTTTAAAAAAAATAAAAAAATAGGAGATGTCCAAATCAAGTACCAAACAATATTTGAATCAGGTTTCTAAAATAAAATAAAATGAAAAAAATTAAAACCCAAAATATTCTCGTTCAATAATTAAGTAAAAATAATTTCCTAACATCATAAAAAAAATGGTGTGAGGAGAA
The DNA here is from genome assembly GCA_963277665.1 of Viscum album. Lineage (NCBI taxonomy): Eukaryota > Viridiplantae > Streptophyta > Magnoliopsida > Santalales > Viscaceae > Viscum > Viscum album. Next base: position 2,093,489,977 of record OY728126.1, on the reverse strand, counting down.
CCTATTGAGAGAAACCAAAATGGGGAGACAACTACAATAGTGAGACAACTACAACTGTGATACATCTACAATGGTGAGTTATAACCAAGGGCATGTCATACCCCATGATTTGTCATACTCTACATTGTGTAACCCAATTGTGTGTCATCCATAATTGTTTATCACCAAAAATTTATAATTAATAAAAAGTAATCATACTAAGATCATGTTTTGATGTAATTAATTATCCCATAATCGATGGTCTTAATAAAAATATTATCTAATTTATGTTCTGTACTGATAAAATTATGCCTGATACCACCTTTTGGAGAATTATCTTTTAGAAAGTAATTTCATATGTCAATATGTTTAATTATTTAATGTGAAACATTATTTATAGAAATGTTAACAACACTTCTATTATAATGGTTTATAGGATTATGTTATAATTGAAATCCATCTTCTATTATGCATGTTTCAAAAAAAATTATATTTATCTTGTACATGCTGATATGTATTCTGCATTAGTAGAATACAATGAAACATAATTTTTTTTACAACCTCATGAAACTAGAGAATTACAAAAAAAGTGACATGTTCCCGAGGTTGTTTTACTATGTATTTTACATCCACTAAAATCAGCATTAGAATTACTAAACTTATCAAATTATTATCCTCTTGGATAATGCATATCCAAAATTTCTTATTTATTTGAGTTATTTGAAAACAATTTTAATAGAAATCAAGTGTGACCATTTTGTATTTGATTTTAAATGATCCCACAGTCACAAAGTAAACATAATATCTGGTTGTCTAGTAATCAAGTATAGGAGACTTATAATCAATCCTCAATAACTAGTTTTATCCACTAGTTTCCTAGAATCACCAAAACCAATTAATATGTGGTTCTCATAGGATTATCTCCAATATTAGTTTTTTCCATGCTAAAACTTTTAAAATATCCTTTTTATATATACTTTGATATAAAATAATTCCATTATTATTTTTAAAAATATGAAAACCCAGAATGAATTTGTCTTCACCCATTAAACTCATTTCATGGTCATTTTTCATTATTTTATAAAAATCATAACATATATAATTTCTAGAATAATAACAAAAATATCATCAACATAGATTTTTACTACTAGAAAATATTTTGAAAATTATTTTATTAAAATAGTAGGATAATCTATTCATTTTTAAAATACCTTTAAAATAAAAAAGTTCATGATCCTATAATACCAATCATTATGAGGTTGTTTTAAACCGTATAAATCATTAGTGAATTGGAAAATTTGATTTGGAAAATGGGGATTTTTAAAAGCAGTGGGTTGTTAAATAAATTTTTTTTGAATATATAAAACAATTTAGAAATTCAATCTTGAAATCCAGTTGACAATGTTTGAATTCTAGATGTCCTATATAGGAATGCTAGATTTTTATGGATTCACATAGGGATGTAGGTTAAAAGGTTTACTCATAGATTATCCCTTCTTCATGACTATAACGTTATGCAACTAATATTTCCTTGTTTCTATCTATTATTCCTAACTCATCGAACTTGTTTCGAATGACCCATTTCGTTCTTATAGTCATGGTTTCTTATGGTCTATCAATATATTCCCACACCTTGATTCATTGAAATTAACACTGTTCTTCTTGTATTTTTATCAACAAAAGTTATTCATTAATATCTTAAAATATGTTCTTAGGTTCTATTTGATACATGAATGGTTGATGTTTAACCAGATTTTTAATAGAATCTCTTCTATGTGTACCTATATGTAGATCTCATACAATGACATCTATGGTGTGGTACTTAAGAGTTATAATTTCACTATAAAAAGTAGGTCTATCCACATAAATATTTTCAACATTTTTGAGGTCATGAAATTATATAAATTCATCAGAACTAGATGATTTTTATTACATTTTAATAGAAAAATCATAAGGTTTATAATTTATGTTCAAAGTTGATAAAACATCCTCATGGTTTTCCATAGAGGTCATAGGCTCATGTGGATCTATTTCATAAAATTTAATATGACTATATTTATGTATAGTTTTGGGTATTTTATTGAAAACATTATAGGTTATATAAGAAATTTAATAACTAAGGAAAATTACATCATCACTTTTGGTAGAAAACATTTCCAAATTAGCCTTTGTATCAAGAAAAAATACTTTTCATCCAAAAAATATAATGTAGTTAGACATAGGATTCTAATTATTCTAAATATCATAAGGTGTATTCCTTATGATTAGTGTAATTAAAAATCTATTTATTATGTGCAAGGGTGGGTTCACATCCTCTTACCGAAAATTCATCTGTATGTCATACTCATTTTACATAGTCAGAGAAAACTTTTATAATGTTATATTTTACCTTTCATTAACTCCACTCTGATGAGGGGTCCTATGAGATGAATTTATTTGAATATATCCATTTGGTGAGAAAAAATATTCTGAATATTGAATATCAAACTAATTTTTATGATCACTACTTAAGAACATAATTCTATGTTCACATAATTTCTCTAGAGATTTATCATACTAGGTGAAATAAGAACAATATTTACTTCAGTGATCTAGAAAGATTACCCAATAATACATAGAAAAATATTTTAATAATACATAAAAAACTAATTATCATTTAAACTATAAACTATAGATATTACAAATAAAAACATATGAACCAAATAAAGAGGGTGATAAGTTGAAACAACATTATTTAATAAAAAAACATTGTGATGTTTCATTTTTAATAGGGGTTACATAAATTATTAATTCAGTACTCATGTTTTGGTAGATCCCTAACTATCACATTTCCTATAATATATCTATGTGAATATATATTACAATGGCCTTGTTTCTTATGAAAAATGTAGGATTATTTTTGAAAGGTACTCATTCAAGAAACATTTTGTGAATTTAAAAAATTTAAATCAGCAACATAAACATTATCATTCCTTGAGCTAGTAAACCCTAAATCATTTTTAGAATCATAAACATTGAATAAATATTTTTAAAAATTGACATTTAAACTATAATCAAATAATTGTGATATGGTATGTAGTTTATAATTAAAACAATCATAAATAATACTTTATAAATAATAATAAAATCATTATTACTGATTTGGGAAAGGCCGATGATTTCCAATTTAGCATTGTTATGAAAGTTGAAATGACCACCATCACCCTTAATAAGGATCTTGATGCAAGAATAATATCTTCTCATATGACTTTAACTATTTTTCCCTGACCATAGACTCTTACATGAGATATTCAAACATTTTTACTAAAAAAAAATTATGCAAGAAATAACATTGGATCCCAAATCTGTATTGTTCCATAGATGTTAGTTATTATATCAGAATAATCCACATTTTATTGATAATTTTACTATTAAAAAACATAATACTATTTATAATGAAGTATTTTTAATGAACATTAGAAATATATGCAACAACATACATTTTTTGTTTTGACTTATGGACAAAAGTAATTTTTTTTACACTTTTCTATACTGGTTAGTATCCAATACGAGTAACATATTATTGTACAACTTGCTTACACAAAATATGTGTGAGTGCCTGTCTACAATTTCTAAATTCATCTAAGACCATCTTTAAATTATCATTTAAAATATTATGTTCTGTATTTTCTCTTAATAGTTGAGTATTATTCACTTTAACAATAGATAGATCATATTTAATGATTACAGATAAAGCATGATATCTTTTAAGAACATTGTATTTGTTATTGTGCTCATTAAAATTATCTTCCATAATACTAAAAAAATTAAACATTTCTTCTTTATTCATATCATTATTATATGGTTCACTCCCATAATTATAAAAAACATCATAATTTTTCCTAGGTAAAAGATTAGAAACAATAGGTACCTCATTGAATTCTATGATAAAGAAAATATTTCCTATTTCAAGATTCTCCAAAATTGTTGAATCAGACTCACTAGAGTGGTATTCCAAGGTACTTAATGTGAACGTCAAGGGTTTATTGTATCTTTATTCCTTTTCATCATATCAATTAATTAACTTATACTAATGAAAACTAACCAATACATGTTTTTCCTCAAATATTCATAGCAGACAACTTCATTTTCATATTTCTTATATTATTTATTCCTAGTTCCATTGAAATCATATTTTCATTTATAACTAGAAATTTTGAATAACTTTTTCTTCTTATGAAACGTCTTAAAATATCTGGCTATATGAGCCATCTCCACATCATTGCCTTTTTGAGATTCCCTTTCATTAGAACATTCATCTTAAAATTTATCATTTTCCTTCTCATTAGATGTAGTAGTATTAAAGGATTTTAATTTTCTATTTGGATAATCATCTTTTTCATAGTTGAATTTTATCTCATCATCAAACATCATTAGTTTACCTATAACCACCTAGATTGGTAGCTTGTTAATATCACATGCCTCTCAAATTGACATATATTTTCCTCTCTATTTTTTAGGTAAGCATCTAAGAAGTCATAAAATTTGATCATTGTTGGATACATGATTCCGAAGTGAGTCCATTGTGATCACAATATTACTAAACCTAAGGTACATATTTAAAATAGGTTGGTTAAGATTCATCGAAAATTAATTATACTTAATAGTATATTTTTGATACCTCATCTTCTTAACATTAGTTGTTCCCTCATGTAAAACAAATAAAGAATCCCAAATTCCGTATGCATTTTTTCAAGAAGATATTATATAAAATTATTAATCTCCTAAAACACAATAAAGGGAATTCATAGATTTGTAATTATTATTGTAAACTAAAATATTAGAATCTTCCCAATTACATCTATCAATATGAATAAATATATTATTTTTCTATAACATTACAAATTATAAAAAAAACTATTTGTATGCATTTTCTTTTTAAATTTTCATTGAGGATAATTGTTACCATTCATAAAGGGAGTTCTATTAGTTGTAGATCCTTCTTGTTTGGAATCCATTTATAGAAATAAATTTATAAATTTTAGATATTCAAGATAATTAACATGAATCTAAAATTTCTGTTAAAAAGATTTGAAAACATTATTACTAAATAAAACATTCCTCTCATAATAAATTTTAGTCGGAGTTAGTAAATCAAGAGGTGGGTGAATTGTGTAATGAATAATTTTTTTAAATGTACTAAAATTTTTCCCCCAATTAATTTAAAATGGCATAGTTACCTGAAACATATGATTGTTATAAGATTCATTTCTTAAAATATTTCAGAAAAATTTATTATGTCTTGGATAAATAATATAAAACACTACTAACCCCTTTGATGTCAACTTACATAATTAAAATATATTAAAAATAATAATAATAACAATAATATATATATATATATACAATTTATTTTCATTTTTATAGAATAATATCAATGTAAAAATAAATAAATAATGTAATCGAATTCTTAATAAAAGTGGATCATTCTGAAGTTACGACTTAGTCCTCATTGAATTGTGATCACCTTCCACCAAGAAGTTTATATAAATAAACAGTTTTATCCATAGATTGGATCATTTTCTACAATAGATAACAAAATTATTTGTCAGACATGGCCTTTTCCATAGTTAGACATTGGAGTATGTCAATCAAAAGTTCACACATGACCTCTACCAAATTTATATATGGGATAAAATAATAAGGAATGGTCAAGAAGAAATATACCTATCTTTCAGTCCTAGTATGTGATAGTGTGCATATATAAAATAGAGTATATAACCCACACTGCTCATCATGATAAAATAAGATAACATAACATCTAGATAATGTTGGGATAAAGATGGTCAGATTGATATGTAGTGCAGCTTAGGAATCTTGATTATGACTTCCAGTGAAGAATGACTACGATTATTATGAAAACATTAGTAAAACAGAGTGTTATGGACACTTATGTTCTTGACAGTATGAAGGTATCAAGTGTGTATTGAGATTTGGCTTCCCCACTCAAGTATATGCTTGATGGAGTAGGTAAGATATTCTTGTTCTTGTAACATTTTTCAGATATATCAAAAACCTATAAATCCTTTCAGTGAATCATTGTCACCCCTACTTCTTTCATGGTGTAGTTTACTTCTTTTATCAGAAGTAGAAATAGGAATTACTAGATCCTCTCTACTTATTCGTATGGAATGTTGACACATAAATAAATACATTCTGTTTATTATTTATGAGACAACAATTAAAACATGTTTGGCCACAAATTAAATAATCTATTCATTAGAGAAATAGTTTATTAATGGAGATAAATAATTAAAGTGGTCATGGTGAGTCATGAACGATGACTCAATACTATAAGTATGTGTTTTTAATGATGTCTCTTTGTAGCGGTGTCTGCGTTTGGCGATGTGAAACTTGAAGTGTCTTATTCAAGAGGTGACACAGGTAGGAGGTTTATCATTCTGATAATATCTCATTTTGGTCGTATGTCAAGCTGGAGGTATGGATGATGATTTCACACTTCTTGATGTGTCTCATAATTTTTCAAAAAATCTTATTCGTGCATACTCGTGTATATTGGTGTCATATTGTGGGGTGACATATTTCAAAAAATTTCCATTTTTTCATAATGATGGTGAATCATTTTCATGAGGTGATTCAGTCTTGGTTGTGTGACATCTTGATGGTGTCTTAACCACAATGATGTCTCATCTAGTGCAGTGTCTTTATCTCAATAGAGACTTATACTTAGGAAAATTTCACTACATGTCTTAGAGTGTAATATATTTATAAAAAACATTTAACTCATTAATGTTATAATAATAATTATTTTTTATCATGTAAATATAGAGGTCAATAAGGACTCATACTATTTTTCCCTGTTAATCCATAAACTAGATGTGACTGTTGATATTCATTTATCACTCTTCTCCCTTCTCCAAATATTCATAAATGATATAACAATATTTTTATACCTTTCCAATGATTTTCTATTAATCACTAGTAGTAGTTTTTATAAATATCCTCATACATCAAACCCTTCCATAAGTTGTTGTGAATTCTTATTGTAATTTACCTACACTGAATCACTTTGTTCAATCTAGAGTTTAACATGGCCTCTTGCATGCCTCCCCTTATGAAAGAGGTTTTCGACTAGTAGTGCAGGTCTGAATGCCTTCAATGGGGAGACAATACCCTTAGTATATATAATAAAAGTTTAAATAATGAAAAAGAAATAAAAAATTGTAATATATACAAAATATTTTTAATAAATGGTATATATATTATCACTAGTCCTATAAAATAATAACCATGGATCGCAAAAGAGGCAGGTCAAACAAGAGTATGTTCATGAAAAGTGAAAAGATAAAATAACATGACATCACTCTACTATCTATCTCGGTAGTTCCTCTAAACACAATGATTCATCTCTCTGCCCCATGTTGATGGGCACATATCCTTTCTAGTATCATGATTCATTTATTCTATACAGTCTTCACATTTTTTGTGTTGCGTGTCAGTTTCAACCAAGAATAATATCACCAATTTATTTGTAACATGAGTGCACATTAATAATAATTTATACCATTTTAATATATAAAATAATTATAAAACAATAAAAAATGATATACTGAGTTTTCATGTGGGGAAAAAGCTTCCCCATACCCCCAGTCATACCAGCTTTGGATCCATGAAAAAAATGTAGTCGTAGTGGATATTGTGATCATGGGATGAATAAAAGGTCATCAAGTGTCTATGAACATCCATAAAGCTATCATGCCAAGGCACGGGCCACAAGGACAACATATTCAAAAACATCCTCCGGTTATTCCATGTGTCAATAATTTCTTGGAACTATGTCTCTGGTTTGGCTACAAAAGGCAATCAAATTCTGAAACTACCATTGGTTAAGCTTTAATTTCATTGTATCTCAAAATTTTGACTCAGGTCAGGTAACATAATTCAATCATGTCGCATCACTAATGATACCTCTTTTATCAATTCATTAATGTAAATCATGACCACATAAACCCACTCAGTCTTATCATCATGTCATAGGCAGCATCTTAATAGTCTCCCCCTTTAGGAACATAGAGCCTTGATGGTTCCTCTTGTCACTTTGGTACCAATCATAGAACAAAAATAACATTTTATTTTCTAAATACAAAAATGGAAGCATGAAATAAATTTAAAAAGTATAAAAATATAATATCTTTTGCATGATAAAAAGTATCTAGACCATAGAATTTGAAAAATTTAAACATTTTTCTTACATGATATGCACACACAAAAATGTGATCGAACATCTTTCAGGGTCTCTCGAGATACACACAAAATCGATCAATTTAGATCATGTTATAATGTATTTTGGTGAACAATTAAATATCATTTAAATAGTCAAATACATTGTCAAGGGTTTTTGTCTTATCAATCAATCTTCAACTACTCAATTTATGATTATTTATTATTTATTTTGAAATTTATTTATTATCATGGAATACATTTTTATGCATGGGAACTCATATTAATAATTCAATGGTCATATCTAACAAGGTTTATACTCACAACCTTTAAGAGCGTCTGGATTCATGTACATTATTTAAGATTTGGGATATAGAAAAGATCAAGGCCCTGGTGACAAGTAGCTTGTTGATGGAGAATAGTGTTTAGAAGAGGTACTAGGATGGGCTTCAGAGTGATGTTGAAATGTTTTTATTTATATACCTATCTTGATGATTAAATTTTTCTACCTACCCCTTTGAGGGTATTTGGTAATTATAATTTAGGAATCAATATTTATTTCACGCCATTTGGTATATCATTTCTTATTCATATTACACTGTTGTTCTATTTTATTATTTATAGAATTATTATTGAAAACAATGGTATAGTCACCCCAATAATGACGTTTCGACCCTCTCTTCTAATTAAAATACTCTTGTTAGTTGGGAGGCATTGATGTGGGCATGTGTGACTACAACACTAACTCTGTTATTTATGTAAGGAAATTACAATTTTCATCCCCCAATTCATTGAGATTATTTCAAGAATACCTTAAGAGTAAATGTGGTCAAATATATCGACATGGGTCGATTCAACATCCCAAATCTAAAACCAAATATTCTCTCTTTTAAAAATCAAATCAAACATTCCTTATGTTATTTAAAATACATGAACAAGGTTTTATGATCCCAAATATAGTGTGATATTTCTCAAATTCACCAAAACATTGGTGTGACATGCTCTGTTATATTGTGAACTTTATTGAGAAAACGATTTCACAAAATCTGGGTAAATCTCATTTAAAAATAAACTATACCCTAATGAAATCATTCTATAACATTGATTCCAAAACTAGTTCTTCCATGATTATCTCCATTAAAATTTGATTCTATGAATCATCATCCAATCATGATTTTTGGATTCCAACAAAAAAATCACATCAAATGGTGTATCCAACTTATTGTGGTGTGGTTATTCTCACATCTCTAACTATTGTGATGTGGTTCTTCTCACATTATCATATATTGTAGCCTGAAAAAATGGAATATAATCTAAAAAATTAGTCTTATGTGACATGGGTTTACTTCTACTGATGACCTGTTATGATAATATTTAAACTTATGTAACCTTGTTTTACTAATATCCTATATCTTTTGTATCAATATAATTATCTTCAAAACAAAACTGTCCATATAGAACTCAAAATAAACACATACATGGCATATATTTATTTTATCCTTTATTTGTTATGGTGTAGTATATTCCATCATGACACAACACATTATTGATATTCAAACTTTTATTCTTATGTATGTTATTTATTACTCTTATGTGTCCATTTGATTCCCCATGTTACTATAACATGTCCTTCAGATTTATAAGTTTAATCTTATTTACCATCCTTCATGACATGGGGAAAAAAATCTATTTGTGGTATGCTTTTCCTTTTCCATGTATCCAAAATTCTACCCATGATAACCCCGTGAAAGATCTTATTTATTGAAATTCCTTAATAAATAAGAATAAAGAAATTTATTCCTCCTAAAATCATTTCCCAATCCAGATTAAATTGTTTTTATTTTTCCCAATACATGTCCATAATATATATTATAATTTTCGAATGATTTATAATATGGTTTTCTTTTCCAATGAAAAAATTTTATATTAAAAAATAAAATTATGTAAAAAATAAAGAATATAGTAGTTATTTTAGACCATTATAAGTTATATCATATCAAATTTAAAATAACATTAAGAATCATCATAATTTAAAGTATATAAATTATAAAATTATCTAATGATTGTCATATATTATGTGTTATTATAAAGTCCAATTTACCATGAAAAAGGAAGAGATGGCCTCAACCAGTAGAATCATACACTATGAAGAACATTTATGAGAGTATTTATGAGATAAAACATCATTATGATTTTCCCTTGACCAAGACCATGATAATATTTAACAATTAAATAATGATCGAAACCATTTATGAGAGATGTTTATTCACATTGCTATCATGACCCAAACCATGTTCTCCAAACCACCATAAACAAATCTCACCATTGTGCACATTACCCATAGGCAATTCAGTTGTGTAATAAAAGTCTATGTAACTAAACTATATCTATATATATTTTTAAATTTTTTATATAAAATAATGATTATATTTATCTTTTATTATTAAATTATATTGATTAAATTTTAAATTTTATAAAAATTAGATTTAGATACCATGAAAAAGAAATAATATTTTCTGGATATGTATAGTTTCAATGAAGATAATATTTTTTATAAATTAATAAAATTTGGAAAAAAAATATATTTGAAAAAAAATATTAAAAATTATTTTTTACATATAAATGATTATATAAATTTATGAAGGTAGATATAATTATTATAATTTTTAATAAATATTTATTAATAAAAAAACCATTTTCTTCAATAAATATGGAATTTTTTATATTAAAGATTAAATTAAGATATTAATTTATTTTTTCCTATAAAATAAATAAAATATTTTAATTATAAATTCTCTAATGATCCAACTATGATTTTTTCATAATTTTATATGAAAATATTTTTTTCTGTGAAAATTATATATATCAAAATTATATGGTATTTATTAAAAAATTATAAAAATCAAAAAATATTTTAATAGACACTATAAATATTATCTGTAAGAAATTATGTTTCTTTTTTAAAATAATTTGTTTTTAAGTAATTTTTAATTTTATATAAACCCTTAACCAATCCTACAAAACATATATATTATTTTTTATGGTTTTAAAATTTATTCTTTACAATGATGATTTATATCCAAAACACCAAGGTTATTATTTAAATGAGGTCTATTTTAATATTTATAATATAATTAATCACACACAACTTTTATGGAACCATGTGGTGGTTTATTGTTTGGATTAATTTATCTTTTAGAGTCCAAAACCAAAGATTGTAATTTAATAATGATTCCTCATCATTTTTTCTATAAAAACACACCCAACCTCCAATTATTTTTCATCCAAACCCCTTAGAGATGAAAAAACTCTTCAAATTACTCTCTAGAAACTTCCCATGGTTCCAGGTACTCTTGATAATCTTCCCTCGTGATTTAATAAGAATATTCTCAAGGTAAGGGATCCTCTCCTTCCTCCAATTTATTCATTCACATTAGATATATTATGCATTTCGATACCCCCTTTCGCTTAATAGGACATGTTTTTCACATATCCCTCTTACTGTCCTTATTATTTCCATGTTATGATATACCCCGTTGACTCTCACTACACCCTTCCATGAATCATTATATACCCTCATGAGGCAATTTAAATTACACTATGAATTTTCCTTTAATAACATTTGTGAAGTGAATACTCATCCCAATTTACACTCAATGGTATTCAGAGAAATGTACATATCCTTTATTTACTAGTGACTTCCAATATATATAACCCACACTCCAAAATGAAGGGTATGAAGGTGATAAAGTGAATCCTTATATTTTATTCCCTATGTCAATCACTTATACATTTTCTAGATATGAATGTGATAGGTGGGACTCGAATTATATAGTCATCTAATGCACTGGGTAATGTTATTCCACATGATTCAGTATTTATGGCATTAGGGAGTGAACATAATCCATAATGGGAATTTTTATAGCATGTAATGTCCTCTTAGTAATTATCCTTAACTTATGGAAATGTTATGTTTTACGATGTTTCCACAATCCTATGTTTACTTTATGTCATCATTTTATACATGCATCCATTTTCAAGAATATGATAATCACCCCTTTTATGTCTCATTGATATCCCTATTTAGTCAAATTTATTTCATTCATCATGTTATTATTTGATTATTACCTTAGAGGTCATTACATATTAATGATATCTTATGTAAATCCCAAGGTTATCCAATGCAGGTTTAAAATATCCATTGAATATGAGAACATATTATAGTGTTTTTAAATCATGTTATTGTATTTATTTTACATGTTGGTATGTTTTATACCTAATTACTCAATGATACATGTCCTCATAATATTAGGGGGATGTATCAAGTTCATCTTTATACAATAAAACATGAATTAATGTGTATTAAATTTTGGGTCATTATAATTGGTATCAAAGAATAATATAGTTATTCATTTGTGTTATGAGTAGAAAAATATAGTAAAATCCATAGTGATAGTACATTAAATAAGAAAAAATAACTAAATTATGGAAAATTATAGCGATAGTGGTTTCCATGAAAAAAAATCCTATTCTAGATACTACATGTGGATGTGGCTCTTGAAGAGTTGTACCTAGGGGTAATAACCCTTAAAGAGTGCTTTTGGATTGAATCAATCATCATTTATTTCATGAAAATTGGCCTTGTTGTACACCTAGTTTTACACTATCGATGTATATGATTCAATAAATTTCCAATCTCACTACTAAACCATCATTATGGGAAACAATTACACCATAATATTAATTATTAATAAATAGATCATTTAATGAGACCTAGAAGTTCATAGGTCATGTAATATTTTTCAATTATTAGTTATATATTCAATGTTAATGGTTCCCCACATATGTGTTTAAGGGTTTCTAAATTAGCATCTATAAGTCTATTTTTGTAGAAGTAAATGAATAGAACCAAAATAATATGGGGAAATATAGTATTATCATCCATTAATGAAAATAAAATTCATATTTGACTATATATATACATATTTAATCCTTGTATTCATGTTTATTAGAACTATTCAAAAATCACCTCAAAAAAATAAGTCGAGTTATTGGTGAAGATAGAAAATGGATCAATTGTTTCATCCTAATCATATAACTCATCCACTAACCATGTTTGTAGGATGAATTTCCAAAAAAAAAATTGATACTTCCTTTACATTAAATTGATGTTGTAATAGGCATATATTGTGTTTTCTTGTATAAAACCAACAAAAATTTCAAGGATAAAGAGACCAACCTCCATATCAAAAATATATCTCTGATTCAATACAGGTGAAATAATGAGGTTGAATCTCCCATTGGAACAATCATCTAATTCATCGATAACATTGTATTTTTGATATATTGTATTTAGCTAAATGATTGAGGCTATAGAAAATTTTATCATTGATGACATTCCCATTGTATACGAATTCTCTAATGTATTTCTTAAAGAATTTATGAGTATTCCTCCAAGATAATAGGTTTGGTCCTTAGTAATATTAATACCCTGAGATTTAAAAAAATCCAGGACTCCATATATAATGGAAAATGTTGATCTTGAGGATATATAGAAATAATTATAGGATAATCTAGATAAAGGGTATATACACCCAAGTGCTTCACTGTGGGATGCACATGCCCTTTTTGTCAAGAAAAATAATTTGTTAATATGCCTAGGAATTTATTATAATGGGCCAAATGAGATCATAATAAATAAGATGTATCTTCTTATAGGGATTTATGACTTTATTGATCAGATATTTGGATCCTCAAACATCTTCATAGTGGATCTTCGGTTGGGATATTTCCCTATAAAAGTGATATATGAGGATATCCACAAGACTAATTTTCAAAAATGTTATGGGAATAAATAGTTCAAAAATATGCAATTTGGACCCATGAATTCTATTTTAATATTCTTGTAATTGATAAATACATTAATTATGGGTTTAAATGTTTTTGATAGTCTTTATAGATGATATTATTAAATACTCAAAAAAACAAAAGAATATCATTTGAATTTGAATGTTATATTTAAGGCATTGTGAAAGAAACATTTTTTATCAATGTAATATAAATTTGAGTATTTAATGGATAATGTAACATTCATGAGTCATTCTATCAATAAAATGTATATTTTGTAATCCATAAAAAATAAAGGAAATTAAAGGACAGCCCAGATTAACGTCTGTGAATGAAATCCCAAGCTTCATTATATTTTCTGGGTACAGCAATCAATTTTTGATGTACATATTTTCATTTTGATGTCTAATAAATTGGAAAAATCATAATGTTGTTAATATTTTCAAAAATTATGAATGAAAATATATATATATATATATATATTTTAATAAGAGGTTAATCACTACACATGTGCTCACATTACCAACTTTTCGAAAAGGATTTGTGATCTTTGTTAATGCTTCCCAAAATGGATCAGGTTGTGTTGACATCAATGATGACAATGTGACTCCATATGCCTCCAAAATAATAATGATATGTTAGTTGAAATACGGAACACATTATCTGTAACTAGTTATAGTAATCGTAAAATTTAATATATTATGACATTATCTCTATATGGTGAAGTGTGATATATATATATAGGCAAAAAAACACTTAAGTATATATTCACAAAAATGAGGTCAATTTGAACAGATGAAGGTGTGTGTGGAACATCATGTATTTTTATAGTTCAATATAATACAATCATGTGAATTTTAACAAAGTGGAAGATTCTATGAATATATATGATTCAACAACCCTATCCATGAGGAGAATTATAAGTTATCCAAAATTCTAGGAAAGACTAAGGTTTTAAATGTGAATAATAAAAGGATCCCCATCCTATGTTTCAAAAATTATTGCTCAACCTTCTATTCATTAGAGGATCATGGAATATTATAAGGATGATGAGGTTCTAAAGAAACATATAGTCAGTATTCCTTTGTTTAAATTTCCTAAATATGGATGTATAAGGTTTGGAACTCATATATTGGTTTCGTAATAACTATATATAAATAGGAAATGTATCAATAATGTTCATAGATCATTATGCACTATTCATAAATGAATCATTATGATTTAAATAGATTTAAATTTAGACATATTAATGGATTACATGAAGAGTTATATTACAGAATTAGTATCATTAAGGTTGATTTTAAAAAAATTAATGAATGAATTATGGAACTGTAGTTTTATGATGAAACCATTTTACATTATAGTATATAAATTGCAAATATAACTATGGATTTCATTTTAGGACTCCCTAGGACACTAAAAGTAATAATTCTATATTTTAGATTCTTGGCCACCTCATAAAGTTATCACGTTTAATTTCTATTATTGTTGGTTTATATCTACATAAAAATATATATATATATATTAAATGGTAATATTTCGTTGATTTTCACTATCTATTGTACATATTAAATACATAGGGATTACCTCAATGTTTTATAGAATCTTTCAGCAATCATTGGATATAGTATTGGGATTCAACACTACTTATCACCATTAGAAATATTTTTAGTCGGTGAGAAAAATTAAAATTCGAGAATATATACTGAGATAATTTTCAAATTATTTCTAAGGGTTTGGGGATCAAAACCAATACCTCGTGTGGTTCTCTTATAAAAAAAGTGTTTATTCTAGCATTCTAATTGAACCTTACCAGGATTTTATAGGAAGATGAATCAAAATCCAATATCATAGGATGATGTTATATGGAAAAATATTATTTTTAAATACATTAGAAAAGATATAATATAGATGCTACAATCCTTTTATCTTTATTTTAAATATCCATACATTCGATAAAAAATATGTTTGGGCAGTCATCAATAAGACATGGTGTTTGGTCCAGAGATAAATTGTTCCATCATATATCTTCATTAAATATATTCATGTAGTGTTGGATAATGGTACATCTTAGTCTAAGAAATATAATCCCTTATGTGGTCAATGATCAAATTGGAGTAGTGTCCTATCAACTATAACTCTCACCTAATCCATCTCACATACACAATGTGTTCCAAATATCCTATCTACTGAAGTACATACAAAACCCCTAACATTTAATTAATCAATTGGTGGTACTATTTCATAATTATCTTTTATATAAGGATCTTTCAGTAAAAAACATATATCATAGAGACAATGTTTTTCAAAATAAGACAACTCGCCAAGTTAATGCACAATAGTGGAACAAAATGATTGAGGACAAAACATGGGACCCACAAATGTAATCCAATTTGAAATAATCTGATATGTTTTAATGCATAAAAAATCAAATTTAATGATATAAATTGCTAAATGGGATATAAATTCAATGATTCAACATTTTATAATAAAATTCCCTTTTCAAATATATAAATTTCTTATTATGAAAATAAATTATCAAATAAACATTCACTACTTTGGATATTTTGTACCATAATAAGTAATATACTATTAGATTCAAAAGAATTATATATATCATAATACATTATAGTATAGCCATTTTATAGTTATTTTATGATTAATACATATAAATGGTTATAAGAAAGTCCAACTGACTTTGAAAAATGATGTGATGACCAAGGACCGTAGGATCGCTGTCATAGAATTCAATGGAGATAGAATCACATGTATTTTAGCTAGACCAAGACCAATATGGAATTTAATAACTAAATAAAGTGTGAAATCAGTTATTATAGAATTTGAAGTTCCTTAAAATCACGAATCAAACCATGTTAACTGAACCACCACTATAAAATATCACCACCAAACATATTACCCTAAGGTAATTCACTACTGTAATAAATTGCTATGTATCTATACCATTACAATATGATTTTTTAAATTTTAATATAAATTAATTATTATATTAATCTTGTAATGTTAATTTTATATATTAAATAACATTTTTATATAAATAATATTTTGGTATGATGAAACAAAAATTTTATTTTTGGGATATGTATAGTTCTGTTCGAGACGCCCTATTTGATAAATTTAATACATTTTGAGAAATTTATATCTTAATGAATTCTTATTATTAGAAAATATTTATATAATATAATTCTATGATGTCAAATTGATTTTTTAGGGGATAGAAAATTTTTATTATAAAAACACAAGTAATTTTTAATAAACTGGGTTTTTTTTATTTTAATGTGTAAATTCAACTATTTAAAGAATTATTTTGGGAAAATAAATTTTATTTTTGAAATCCTGACATCAAATTACCAATGGTTAATTTTTTATAATTTTTTGAGACTATTTAATTCATGGGTAAAAATTAGTCATGGAAATATTGTATGATATTTTTTTGACATTATAAAAATATCAAATTTATTTAATAAATACTATAAATAATAACCATGGATAAAATAATTTTCCAATTTAATATAATGGTTCTATATTTTATTTGGTTATTTTAATAAACACATAATGAGTCCTCTAAAAAGTATATGATATTTTAGTATTTTAAAATCAATTATTTAGGAACATGGTTCACATCAAAATCACCAAGGGTGTTATTTTTTTGGATTTATGTTTTTATCCTTATAAAAAATGAAAGGCACTCCTATTTAGAAGAAACCATAAAAACCATGTGGTATATATTTGGATTTGGATTAATTTATCATATAAAGTCCAAAAGCAGTGTTTATAAATTAATAATAAATCATTATTTCTCTTTCTATGAAAACCCACCAAACCTCACTTTACTCTTTACTAAAAACCCATGGAACACATATTTTCTATTCAATATCCACTCCTGGGCCTTCTCAATGTGTCTCCATGATCTTAATAATCTCTATTCAATCATTAAGAAAGACCCTCTCAATGTATGAGATCCTCTCCTTCTCCTTCTTATTTAATCACCTTCAATATATTATGCCTTTTCATTCCAATTTTTCATATTGGGATATGTTTTTTTACATCCATCATATATTTCATATGATTTAAAATTGATTAAAGTCCCATTTAGCTAACATTAATCTCTTCCATGAATCTTCTTGTCCCCCCATTATGTTGCCAAAATTATCCTATGATTTTTACAAACAAATCATTTCTAAATTGAATACCCATCCCCAAATACACTAAAAAATATTCAAATAGATATAAATATATTTAATTTATTGGGTACTTCAATTTATAAAACCAGAATTTTTTAATTATGGAATTAGAATTTTTTAAATACATTCTTATATTTTCTAATTAGTGTGGAAAACTTATTAATGTACAAGAATGAATGTGATCGGTGGGAAAATAATTATATTTCCCTATAATTAAATGGGCAATGTTTCTATATCACCAGACAATATGAATTTTTTTAGGGTGTGAACCTAATAAATATTGATACTTTATCCAACATGTGATGTTTTATTACAAGTTATAATTGACTTATGCATATTTTATATTTTATGTTGTTTCCTCATTAATAAGTTTCCTTCACATTATCAAGTTATATCGTGTGTCCTAATAATATATTATGATTATAATACCGTTTATATCTCGTTGATATTCCTCTTGACGTGCATGTATTAGATTAATAATTTTATTTATTTTTATTTCGTTATTGGACTATACACCTCACCCGTCTTTTTGTACAACATTTGGTTATCCGATGCAGTTTTAGAAGATAAATAAAGAATACACCCATGTTATGGAGTTATTAAATAATATTATTGTACATATTTTTCAATTTTATAGTATATTTACATAACTAACAAAATACACTAGACCTCACAATCTTTTGGAGTTGATTTAATTTATTCTTTATGTAATTCAACATGAATTAATGTTTATTAAAATATATTCATTCATATATAGTATATCAAGGTGTATCATATGTTTCTCTTTCCTCTATGTAGACAGGATATAATTTTCAATAAATTAGCACTATATATTTTGTTTTCATCAATAACATCACCATATAAAAGTAACTATAATTCTTAGACTATTGTTTTTTTTTGTAGATTTTGAAGGGGAAATGGGAAGGTGGGAGACATTATGGAGGTGGGGAGTTGAGTTTCGGATCTCTAGGGGCCAAAAATCCCATGGCAAAGGCAATCATATACCTATATCAATGGAGTTTATATATTTTTATGTATAGTCAACACATGTCATGGGACACCGATTTTTTATCTGTGGTCATGCCATACTGTCTATCCACACTATGGTGCATCCTCTTTCAAATGTAAATGTTTTTAGGATATTTTTGTGAGATTCATGTGTGGGGAGGAATTTTTCTGTCAGTATATATTTCATATATATCTTGGGGCACCTCTATATTTTGTATATAAGAGTGTCTATGTTGAGAATTCATATATATATATCCAAATCCACATTCACTAAACAGTATAGTTGGTGATGTTGATGTGTTTATTGAGTCTACAAATGATAATGTACCACCACCGCTACAAGTTGAATGAGGGAATAGAGAAGAAAAAATTCAACGATTGAGATGAGAATATGGACAATGATTCATTGGAGAGGCTCATGTGATGTTGGGAGATGATCCTACCCAATAGTGAGAGATCCATGTACAATATAGAGATATTATTTTTCAAAAAAATATATTTAAACATGAATATGATCTAAACATAAAATATTATACATATCCAAAAACTAAAAACCATAGAGATCAGTATGTATGGGACCTCTTTATGTTGTCACAGTTTCTGTAATACTCGGGAGAAATTCCATTAAATGGGATTTTTTATGTTTTAATTCCATTATCATCTTATTAATGTGTCTTACTGGGATCACATACATTTTGATATATTGATCAATATATTATATTTGGGAGTCTAATATTTTGTGGTTTAGATAGTCATCAAATCAGTAGTATAAGGGGAAATAGCAGCATAACATTCTATGATGTTAGTGGAAGAATATCATTACAAACTACCAGTAGAACCATATATTCATATTCCCCTATTATGGTAGATGAAATTTTATTAAGAGAAAGATAATAATGCAGCAGGAACACTTGATCAGAGTCGATATCAATCCTTATTTGGACCAAGTTCTAAATAAGTTTTTTTCATAATATGAAAGAATCTTGAACTAAATGTGCTAACTTTTTTTCCAATGAAAAGTAAATATCATCAATTATTAATTATTGGTGATCAAATCCACCATGTTAATATAAATATTAGATGAAAAAATCCTAATAAAGTATATTGGATTGGGATGAATTATTAAGGAAGAAATAGTTTATCAGACTCACCTTTGGTCCGGAATGATTGTGATGATCATATTGAGAGAGTGAATCTGATTTTGAATTGATCTAATTGCAACTATTCAATGATTTCCTGATAGTGGGTTTCTCCTAAATCATAATTTTCTTCTAAACCTTGTGATTCATTCTTGGTGAAGGAAAGAGGGATAAAATGTGATACAAATGGGATTTTGGATTGGTTTGAATGAAATAAAATCATGGAAGGTTGGGATGTTATAATACATTCCAATGAACTTCGTACAATGATATTTTCTTCTTAATTGTTCTCAAATTCATGACAAAGTCGTGTAATAAGAATATTTTTATTGAAGAAGTAATTTTCTGAATTAAAATCTATTCTGTCTCAGTTCATAGGTGTGTGATCACAAGATAAAAAATTGTGCGACAATTTTTGATTTTTTATTTGGAACATATGAATATAAAGATATTATCTATCATTGAGAAAAAAATTCCCCAAGACACAAATCTTTAAATAAAAAATTTACTACTGACACCAATCCATTAAACACAGTGTGACACTGATCATCGAAGAAATCCTAACACTGGCCATCATACATAGTGATGGTTGAAAAATGGAATTGGAATAATAATTGTTTTATTTTGAGTTTTTTTAGCCAATTGAATAGAAAATATGATGAATTTAATAGAGATTTTAATTCATGAATGTTAGAGACCGATAGACAATGTATTCATCCATTTTTTTAGGATGAACAGTTTTTTCTCACTCAAATGTGTAAATAGTCATAAAAACTATGGGGCAAACCATTATACTATAGGTGAAAACAATTCAATATGTCGAAGATGATAGTATAATATTAGGAACAAACTAACCCTAATTAATTCATTAGTTTCAAGGCCATCTATTTAAATAATGAAATCAAAGAAGAAGTTTTTTACCAAATTTAAAAATGTGTTTTCAATGGTGGTCTTGAAATAATTTTTTAAATGATTTTAATACGTGTCCATCAGAGCCATTTTTCATCAGATCTATATGTGCTACAAATAATAGTGATGAAATATTTTTAATTATTTACTATGTTTATTATAAAATATTGGAACCCATAGTCTTACAAAGAGGCTACATTGTTTTTGTAAAAATGTTTTCAAATGATGTTTTTCCTTCAAATTTGTATGGAACATCATATTGAGGAATATACTAATGTATATATGTATTATTAAAATGATGAAATCAGAAAGATAATTGGAATATGACTTATGAATGGAAATAAATAATGAAGTTAAATAAATATGTGAGAAGATTTGGGAAGGATCAGGATGATATGGGAAGAGTTAAGAAGGTATGAAGATATCAAAGATTTATTCCAAATGAATGTTATTTATTTAGTTAAGGAATAATTGGTTTAGAAAAAAAATTCTTTATTTCCAACTAAACCAATTTTTTCAAACCTATAAATTATATGAATTATAATTGACTTTTCTTCATGTTTAATCATTACCAGTGAAGAGAGACAAGGTTAAAGCGCTGATGTTTTTAAGATAGACTTATTTTCAATTTTGATAATTCAAAATGAATTTTTCTAGAAAAAAAAAGGAAGAAGATATTATACAATGGGTTTTGTATTGGGGTGAGAAATTGTACATGTAGTTCTGGACTAAGGTAGATGAAATTTACAATTATTTCAGTGGTATTTTGTAAAAGTTATACTTCCAGAATAAGAAATCATACAGGAAAATTAGAAAATGTAATCTGACTGAGTATATTTTTTATTTCTGAATATTTTCATACAAATTGTTGTGTAAGAAGGTGAAGAATTTTTTTAAGATTATATTTATATTAGGTTACAAGATAGAATAGTAACATGATTTGAACCATCTAGTGAATGTTTTAGAACATGTAACAAAAACTTTCATTACATCACTTAATTCTACTTCAATCACAAACATTGTAGTATTGAACACAGTTCTCTATAAGTGTAATGGAAGATCCTACATTTTATATTCATGGAATATGAATTTTTAAGTGAAATGTGTGGTATTCAATTGATTCCATACCATACCAAGAACATTACTAAACTTTTTGAGTCGTGAACCTCATAAATTATTATGTTCTAGTAGACGTGTGATTTTTTTCATAATAGGTTTTAATTCTTTAACAAGTGGAGATGTATGTTTCAAAAGAAGAGAAACATAAAAGTAAAATATATTAATGATTTTCCTCCTCCCTCACTCAATGATCCACTGATCTTGATTGGTTAACCTCATTTGTTTTGAAAACCAAGGTTCCCTTAGTTGGCACAATGTTGTAATTTTTTAAGAGATATTGTGATAGAAAATATTAATTATGTCAACAATGAAGGGATTATTTTCTATAATGGTAATATATATCATATCTAGAAATATTTAATGATTATATTATTCTATTTGATATAGATTAGATGATTTGATGCTGAAAAGGATTTGTTTCATCCTATTTATGAAAAGGTTCCTCATACAACCATAGATAAGAATAATCATGATATTGATGGAAGAGATAAAAATGAATTACTCTAATTACTTTCTAAAAATTATTTTATAGGAGTGACAGGATTTTATATGTCCAAAGGTATATATGGAAAGATATAGAACATTTATGAAGGGAATAAAAATGTTATGAAATCCATGTTTCAAATATAGAGGTTTAAGTATGAAGATATAAAAATTGGAGAGTATGTATATGTTGTTGATATATTTACCAGGTTTAATGATATTTTTAGTTCCATTTAATATCTTGGTGAATGGTTGTAAGAATCAAATTTTGATTAAAATAACAAGGGAATTCTTACTGATGTACATAATGCCAAATTTTACTGATTGGATGATATAGACCCTAAAACTCTATTTCTGGATGTTCTTTATATTACTCTCATTAATTAGGAAATATTAAGGTATAAACATATGAATAGAAAAAAATTCTGGTGAAATGTATTTCAACGCTTCTCAGAATGAAAAAGCCTTAAAATATAATTGAATGAGAAATTAGAGATTATGATTTTGAAAATGAGGTATTTAAAAATCATGATGAATTATTATCCTTATTTTCTAAATATCTGGAAGCATGTATAGGTAAATACAAAGGGAAACAAACATTTAAGACTTTTGAATATCATGTCATTGGAAAAAATTTAGCTCTCATTCCACAAATAACTAACGAAAATTATAGTGAATAATATGAAATAAGGGGTTAGGGATAATGGAATAAACATGATGATAAGGATAAATAATATTCAATAGAGAAAGTTAAGAATAATTAGAATAGAAAAATATAATCTTTTCATATAAAAATGATGATGAATAAGAACATAAGGAGGAATTTGAAAAGTCTATTGATAATACTAATGAGAATTAATTCATTGAAACTATTAATAATGAAGTGTTCAGAAGAAGAAATTATGAATTAGAAGAAAAAACATAATTATAATTTAACCTGAAATAAGAATTGAAATAATTATTAAGATAGATTATATAACATGAGAAATAAATTATGAATTATAAAAATGAATATGCCACAATTGAAAATAATGAATTATTTCTTGATGTTATTTTTAAACATCTAGAATACATTGATTACATGAAAACATATCTTGATATTTAAAAGAATGAGAATGAAAATATGGAATTAATGTTAATAGAAAAATAAGAATAGTTATAAATTTTTCATCAAAAACATTTTATTTCCAAACAGTGGGTAAAATGATTCAAAAACTCTATCACTGAAGTTGATGAATGATGTTATATTTTTGAACATGGTACATATCAAATTTCACATTCAAAGTGTAAAAATAAATTTAAAATTGTATCTAAGAAGAATAATGAAAATAAAGTTATATTTCTGGACAAAACTGAAAAAGTCTTGATGTTAGACATTTCAATAAATTCTATGTGTGAAAATGTATTTAACAATTCTAGTTTTGATAAGGATAGATATGAAAATGGTTTTTGGATGAAGATTTTTGGTGTTAATAGAAGGGTTGTTGGTCAAGAAATAACTAATTATAGTTATAAATAGTTTTCCTTAAAAACATGCTCCCAATAATGGAGTGTATGAAAGTTAAATAGTAAAATATTTTTTTATGGATAATAATTTTATTTTTCAGAAATTTTTAATAAAAAATATATGTACATTTAATCAACAATATTAAAAATATTCCACAAATTATATAAGTAAACGATTATAGAGGAGTCAATCCACTCAAAGAATGAATTTTGAAAAGGATGGCTTGATGAAACCAGAGATGGTCTGTGTGGAAGATAAAAATAGTTTCTAACATTTAGAAATTATTTCAAAAATATGTGAAAAACGTCGATATATTTCAATATTATGTCACATTGTTTTACCTGCACAACAATTTTATGTTCTTATTTATCAGAATCTGAATGTGAAAAATCATAAAAGGAATGAAAAAGATCCTATTGTAGAATCTTATCTCAAATTTAAAAAGGAGGAATAACCATGGATCTTAGATAGTGGGTGTTATAATCAAATGAATGGGGTAATACAATTTTTGAAGAATGTAGAAGTCATTAATGAAGTAACATTGACATTTGGAAATGTTGAGTCTCCTAAAATAAAATTTTTTGGGTCATCCATCATTGGGGAAGAAAAGTTACTATCCAATAAAATTTTGTTTACTGATGGGATGAATCACAACTTTCTAACTGTTTCATAAGTTTTTTATAAATGAAAAAGAGTTATTTTCATAAAATATGGGATTTTTTTGAAATGTTTGGTAGATGGAATGATAGTTAGAAGAGGAAAACATAAAAAATGAAACTTGTTTCAGGGTGTTGAGGTTCATAGCTCTTGCTAATTAGGCATACTGGAAGAGAATCAGTTGTTTCGTAAATGGTTGGGCTACATCTGTCATAGAAACATGGTTATTTTATCAATGTGAGACTGTGTCTATGGTATTCATAATAGGTCAATAATAAGAGATTGGTGTTTCAAAATTAGTCATAGAGGATATATTATAAGCTCTATTCAACAAAAAGTGTATTTTTCGAACTGACCCCTAGAGATTATTTATTATTATAACTATGGGACAATAAGTAAAAAAATTAACTCACATATACATGTACTTAATTAATTAAATTAATGAATTTATTCAAATTACATGTGTTATGTATGTAAAACATAAGTGATATCCTCTAAAAATGGTTAAAATATATTGGAGGAAAACTGAGATGGAATGTGAGTATTCAGTGAACAATTAATTAATAGGCAATGTTGGTTACTACAAAAACAAAGAGTTTTAATGTAAGCATGATAAGAATGTATTTCATCATGATTTCAGTACATCATATACTCCTCAATGGAATTGGTGTTTCTGAAATTATGAAAATTAGTTTGATTAAAATGGGGTTAACGAAGTTACTTGAACATGGTATCACTTTTTACATTTGGAGGAAATCCATGGAAAATGATTTTTATATTAAAACAAAATGTTTATACATACCATGTTCATATTCAAATATTTTAGACATATTTCATGAAAAACACCTTTTTAGAAATACCTATGAGTATTTGGGATTTCATGCATCATAAAGATGAATGATGGAAACCATTGGATGTTTGAGTAAAATGGTGAAGATGGATTTTTTCTTTTATTTTCTCTACATAGAAGAGGATACAACTATTTAAAAAATGAGATAGGAAGAATAGATTTTTATGTGATATTTATTAAAAATGATGAGGAAGATTCTAAACAACCATATAGATACAATTGTGATGAACAAGATGAAATAATTTTTGGTAAAAATTCTCATAAGGACGAAAAAGATTTTATTCCTTATCAAGAAGAAGAATTAGACTTATCTATTTTGAGTGATGAGGAAGTACTAGGAAAATATTATCACATACAGAGGAATAAAATAAAAGATCATAATTATCAATATAATAAGGTTCAAACTATAATAATATCAAGAGATATTTCACATTATTCTATGTATTCTAAAGTTGATATAAAAGAAGTGAATGATGATTTTCAGTATCCGAGTGTGTCTACACTAATAATATAAGTGTTGGATCAGATTAAAAAATGATACTTGGGAACTCATATGTAATGAAATAAGAAAACATTTATAGGTCCAATGTGCGGTTTCATGAACAAGATTAATAAATATGGTTAGGTGATAATAAAAAATCATTATTGGTGTGTGAGGGTTTCTCATAGATAGAGTTCATTGACATTGATATAAAAATATCTCTGATGGAAATGATAGAAAAAATTATAATTAATTATGACATTGTTTCAAAATAAAGTTTCAAAATCATATATATGTTAATTGATCATTTTTTATTCATAAACATGATGAAAAGGTTATATTAAACAATTGTGTGTCATAGGTTTTATGTATGGATGATTATTATGTGTTAAATTTGAATAAATTATCGTATAGGTTATAGAAAGAACCATGTTCATGGTATTCCTAATTAAATACCTTCTTAAGAAATATTATTTTTAAGAAATTAAGAGTTTATGGTAATCTATCCAAAAAAAATTTAGGTGTTTTACCTTTTAGTAATTGTTTATGTTGATGACATTATGTTCGCTAGGAATGATGAATGAATTTGTAAATGATTTGCTGAAGAAATGAAAATTTTATATGAGATGTTTATGTTGGGTGAAATGATACACTGCATTGGGTTAAAAATATCACAATAGAAGAAACATATTTTTTGTTCTAAGGAAAAATTATGATAAGGAACATTATAGGAAGGTTGTAATGAATATTTTCAAAATTATTTTGACACTAGTATTAGTGGGAACCAATTCTACTAACAATGAAGAATGTAAGGAAGTAAACTCTAAAATGATTCAAAAGATAATAGGATATTTATATGTATTTCACTACATTAATACCCGATTTTTTTTATGTTGTTACCTTGCGTGAATGATTTCGTATTGCAGCAAATTTATTACATCTATTTTTTAGAAGAATAATTCTCCGATATATAAAGGTAACAAAATGATTCATACTTTGGTATGATAGCTTAAAAATTATAGACATCTTTGGGTATTAAAATTCTATTTTAGTAGGAAATATATATGATTGAACATCCACATCTAATGGATTTTTATTTCTGTGAAATATTGTAGTATGTTGTCCTACAAAGAAGAAAAATTCATAAATTCCTAGCATGAATTATGTTGAGTATTTTTCTACCAATCTATCCTCTACCCAGCTAATGTGGTTGATGATATATATAGAATAATTACTTAATAATGTAAGGTAAAACCTTATCATGGTTAATTTTAATTACATTTCCATCAAAATTATAAGAAATATGGTACAAACCATTCATTTAAAACCTATATATATCAAATAACATTTTACCAAAGAGAATGTGGAGAATATTTAACTGATGTTGGGGTATGTTCCTACATTAAAAATATTTTCTAAAATGTTCAAAAAATCATTACCAAATGATGATTTTTTCAAGATGATGTTTAACATGTGTATCCAACCAATTTTTCATCAAGGTTGAGGTATGAGTTTTTGTCCCCTCACTAATATTTTCTTTTGATTGTGTTTCCAATGAGATAATTGTTTCATATATCTATCTATTTATCTGTAATAAAGATCTTATGTAAGCATGTATTTAGGGGATTTAGGGGTAACTTTCAAACTAGGTATGTAAGTGTGTGAACTATTCTAACAGTTTGTGGAGTGGTTGTAGGAAACTATTTGAATGTGGAATTCATAAAAAGTGAAAAATAACGTGAATACAAGATGAATAAGTTACAAAAATCACTACTTGTGGAAAAAATTAGTTTTCTATCAACAATTCTTGTTTTCCTCAATGAGATAGCTCGCGTAGGCACATAATTGTGGATAATTGCCCCATTTCATGACATTACAATGTTTAGTGGCATATAAATCCTGGTTGACAATAAAATCGAACAAGTGATGTTCATGGAACTTAGTTGGTAAGAAGTAGTTTTTGGAAGATGAAATATGGTTATACAAAAAGTTTCGTCTTTTTTATCAATGAAAAATAAATCGCCTCAAATTGTAATTATTTGAGATAAGACTCACCATAGTAATTAGAATATGAGATGAAAAATTATTGAGATAGTCCATTGGATTGGGAAGAAGTATTATGGGAGAATAGGTTTGTCAGACTCACTTTGGGTCCATAAATAATTTGTTAATCCTAATGAGAATGGGTATCAGAGTCAGAATGTTTCTTATAAATACTTTATGGCGATTTTTTGATCATGGTGTTCCCATAAATCATATATTTTTTGAAAAAATACTGATGATAGATGAGGAAAGAATGGGGTGAGCAGGTGATGCCAATAAGATTGAGGTTTTGTGGAAATAAAGAAGATGTCGGAAGGCCAGTAATTTGTAATAAATTCCAATTAATGTTAGATAATTATATGTCATTCCTAAATTTTTTCAAATTAATGAGGAATTCATTATATAAGAATAATTTTTTTAAAGAAGGAACTTTGTGAAGATAATGATTTCTGGTCTCGGTTCATCAGTGTGAGATCACAAGATGTAGAATTTTATTATTATTGTAAGGATTTTGATCAGAAGATGAGAAGATTATGATAATAGGTTTTTGACATACCAATATACCATATGAAAAAATTTCATAAAAAAAAGTTAATGCTAACACTAATCCATCAGAAACAGTGTGCACTTGATCATTGGAGAAATACTAACACTGATCTTTTGATGTACTTATTGTTATAAAAGGGAATTAGAGGGGGAATTTTTTTATGGGGATATTTTGAGAACAATTGAATATAAAAGAAGCACATTTTGATGTACAGATGTGTGGAATAAAGTCAAAGATTGATCAATATTGTAGTCAACCATTTTTAATATGTTTAATTTTTTTGTCTCTCTTTCTATTGGGTCAAGAGTCATAAAACAAAATGTGGTGTTGACCATTGGACCAGAGGTGACACTGATTCAATTGAGTTATGTTGAGAATGATTCATCAAGAATTTCATGACACTGATAATGTCTTAGGGCTTCTTATCATTGGGCTTAATGAATGATCAAAATAATAGTAGTTTTATGTAAATTAATGTTTTTATCTAGGGGGGTCATGAAAGAATGATTAAAGAGCATCCAAAAATGTTTTTAAAGTTGGTTTTGGGGATGATAATGAAGTTCTTCCAATAATGGTGTTGACATCATTAGATGTTGTGTCTATGTTTATAGAAAAATATGGGAAACCATAGAATAACTAAGAATGCTATTTACAAAAAATATTCAACGGATGTTTTTCATTTAAATTGATAATGAAAATTGTAATATGGAATCATCTGATTACATATGTATTCACTGTAACATGGAAATAAAAATTAAATTTAAAATCATACATAAAGATGATTATATTTTAAAAAATGATATGATATTATGTAATTATTCGAGAAGGTTTTAGAATATTTGAGATGTGTTGAGTATTTTTGAAGAATTCAATGATGTATTTAAAATGAATGTGAAATTTGATGTTAAATGAATTTTGGTTAAGTAGGAAACGAATTCAGATTTTTGCCTAAACCATTTTTGGGGAACCTATAAATAGTAGGAAGTACATTTTAAATTTTTATGATTATTCTATTCTTAGATGAATGGAGATAATGAGAAAGAGTTGATTATTTTAATAGAGATGGAGCTTCCAGTGTGAGCATTCTTGATGAAGTTCTCTGACAATTAGAAAAAGAAGTAGGATGATTGTATTCAGTGGTTTCTTGATTAGACTATGAAATCAGACTACAATTTCGAAACAAAGAAAAAAGATTATCAGGATTATTTTACTTGTATTTTTCCAATGTCATACTTCTTGACTGAACCATCAGACAAGTTAACCACATTTAGCATCATTGTATTGTCTAGAGAGTTTCATACATTCTTCTTGGTATGAAATTGAAGATTTTTTTATCAAGATTATATTTGTGAATTTTGACAAGGAAATATATTTTCAAGTTTTCAAGTATATAATTAAATATTCAAAACATGTTACAAGAACATTTATTTCATCACTTTTTACTACTTAAAACGCACATACTATTGTACATATTATCATGCTACACAAATTTAAGGGAATATCATACATTATGTATCTATGTGAATATAATGTTTTCTATTGTATTTTCTTGTATTTTATTTTTTCTAAACCATACCAAGGAAGTAGATACACTTATTGAGTATAAATTATTTAAAATTATTATATAAATATAGATGTGTGATAGTTTTCTTTTCAGAAAAGTTATTAAATATTTATTAACCGATGAATGCTTTTTAGGATGAAAGGAAACAAAAATGAAAAATATATCATTGATTCCTATTCCATGTTATATAATGGAGAGGTGGTGAAATTGAAATTTTTTATGGTAAAACATTTTACATAAATAAATATAATTTTCGATGTGATTTACTGTATTTTTAGAACATAAAATTTTAAATGAATATTAAAAATCACATAACAACTACAATTATAATAAACTGATTAATGAAAACTAGAAAATGATATACTTTTATAAAATTATGTATGTAAAATTAATACACCATTTTCTATATTTATATATCAAAAATCACATATATTTCGAAATAATATTGGGAATATGAGATAGAAAATAATTTTATATTATAGTTTCATTTTAAAAAATTCGTTAACATAATATATTATCATTGTATGATGACTTGTATATGTTATTATCAATTTTCAAGGACCATTATAGTATTTAATCATGTTTTCAAAGCCATGAAGTTGTTTAAATATGATATTTATATGTATTAGGATCTCCCTAGGAATAAAATTGTAAATTTACACTTGTATACAACATTAATGAAATGTTTTGAAGGGGTTGTCCATCACAGGTTGTGATGTTTACCATCCGGTAGAGAGGGTTTGGAATTGATGGCGTGTTTGATCCTATAGAATAATATATTATGTATAATATGTTAAAAATAATATATTATACTTAATATTTTATTATAGAGGATCTTCAATGCCCACAATTCCACACTGGTCAACCTGGGGTAAAATTACAAACAGTAGGATTTTAAAAACTATCAGAATATTTTTCTGAGGTCATATACGATTTTAAATTTACTCTTCTACCATAGATTGGTTCTTGGACTTTGTAACCTCAAATTTGAGTTATGTATTGATTGATAAATCATATATCAATACTATAATTGTTTTGAAATTTTTTACTTGTAATAGATGTGTTATCATAATGATTGTAAAATGAACATTTGGATTATTATAATATTCTCAAAAAAATAAAAAAATAATAAAAATATATTCAATAAATAAAAATATTTAAATATAAGAATAAATAATTAATACCAAGTTTAGTAATTGAAAAAAAATTGATTAAGTAAACATCAATCAATAATTAAAGAATTAAAAAGATAAATTCAAAAAATATTCATAATAAATAAATGATGAATACAGGCTATTATGATTCATAAAATTGTTTCACACTTCTAATATTGTGTTTTCCTCCCTATTAATTGAATAAAATTTATAATAAATAATATAATTTTTTTAAGAAAATGATAATGTTATAATTTTTTTAAAAAAACAATGTTAAATCATTTCCTGCCCTTTCTCATTGAAGATAAAAAATGAAATGATTTCTTACTCATAATTTGTTTTTTAGTAGGATGAATTCATTTCTTTGTCTTCAAACCTATTTTGGTAAATAATTTGATAAAAAACACAGAAACAATTTGAAAATCATATTTTATCATAGATCATCAGTTCTTCATTCCCTTTGGATTTCATCTGTGATGGTCCATTCTTCAAAATTTTCCCCTTTAGTGGTAGCATAGTCAATCCCGTGATACCTAGATTTAAAAATAAAAAAACTCAATATGTTTAAAATGAAGGTAAATTATATAAATTCATCCTTAAAAAATATAAAAAATATATACTATATATGGGTATTCATCAATTATAGGTCATTCATACAACCCTCCATGTCACCCACCCCATCCATTATTTTGTTCCCTCCCTCCATACCCTCCCTTGATTGAGATTATCCTAACATGTGATTTAGCTTCCCATACAATTTCTTTAGCTCCCTCCATGACTCCCCCTGTAGGTACGCGTTTTCTGTCTCCTCCTCCTTGGGATTAGAACTCCTCCCAACATGTTCTTCCACCTTTTTAGGAGCATCATCCTCAACACCTCCTCTAAACACCATTTCCATTCCAACTTCTCCTCTTCTAACTCCTCTTCCTCAAGAAACTCTTCCTCAGGCTCCTCTGAATCATGCTCCTCTAACCTGATCTTTTCCACCTAGGTATGCTCATCCTTGGGTTGTGACGCCTCAGGCCAGTTCATCCCTAACCACAATCTATCTCTTTACATCATGCGCGGATTCTACTACTATTTGTTCTTCAATTTCCATCATCCAGTTACTACATTCGATCAGTCAAATTTTCAATCAAAAGTATATTCTTTCTAGACTACCTATTCTTTCTTCTAGTACTCTATTACAATGATACCTTCTTCAAATAACCTATATATGAATATCTCCTCAACAAGTATGTTGTCCTAAAATTGTGGCATTAACTTCCTTTCAATCGATAAATTTTTTTATAGTTACAAAATATTATGTAAATAATTCATACTAGACATGTGGTATTATGATACTCCAAATACTTGATGTTCTTCTTCTACTAGGATATTGTTTCAACGACCATCAATCAATCCAAGATTTATATTCACATCCTTCATAGCATCATAATCGGCTACATATTCATTATATATCATTAACATCATTCCATAAATAATACATCATGTTTAATTTCTACAAATTTAATATATATTTCATTCATGTCTGTATAACTATCTTCGATTACATGAAAAATCAATTTATTGTTTTCCTTTATATGATCAATTATATGTACTCCAACATCAGTATTGTATAACATTATTATTTTTAACTCTTTTTCAATAATATAAAAATTTAAATAATACAATCATGAAATCTTTATTAAGAAATAAATACATGAGGTTTAAAAGTATACTACTAGGATAACAAGGGAAGATAGGTTGACATATTTTTATTATATTCATCAAAAATAATTTCATTTATTTATCATTCAATCAGAATGTACTTTTACAGTATTATCAATTTTATAGGAAGAGTAACTCTTGAAAATAACACTTCAACTAAACATCTAATACATACTAGAAGAAAACAGTGAGGAACATGAATATCATTGACACCTATATCAAAAAATGGTTAGTTCCTTATTATGTAAAAATAAAAATTAATTTAATTTTGTAATACTTAAAAAATAACCACATATTGGGGGAATTTATCATCTCTTCATTTGAAGGTGCATCAACGTTATTCTTTTCAATCAACTTTATCTGCTAGATCAAACAGGAAAAGAAATCAAATAAATATAATGATTCAAGAAAATAATAAATTTTGTGGGTAGTTTTTCATTATAACATCATGAACATTATGGTTCTTGTCTTAGTCTTTTGTTTATCAATTAACTTCTTCATTTATCGTACCATGTGTGATAAAAAATTCTCTTATTTTTGAAGACTAAAATCATACCTCCACATCACAGTATGAATAAAAAATTCAACTTCACATTATGTTCTCAGTCATTTCAATATTACATATTGTGTATTTTTTCATAATTTTAGTATTACACCTTATACTACTATTTGAAACTACAATTCGTTTCAAAAAACAAGTATATTAGAATTTACACATGAAATATGATAGTTTATTTTGTTGTATATATATATATATGTCTTTGTGTGTTTCTGTGTGTGTGTATGGGTATTATTTATCCTATATAATAACATTGCACCCTACGTATTCTTTGCGATGGGCTACTAATAATAATGCAGGTTTTATCCAACTACTAGAGGATCAAAGTTAAATGAATCAAATATTTTTTGAGATTAATGTAAAAAAACATTTTTTCATATATCATACATCCAGTTTTATTGGTATCTCAAAATATACATTATTTTCAATAATGAAGTGTTAATTCAATATTACCAAATATAAAATACTAAAAAATAACATAAAATTCAATGGTGAAGATGATTCCTTGCAACTTGAATATAAAGAACACCAACTTATTTGCATTAATTACACTATGTAATTTATATATTAAAACTATAAACTTATTTATGATGTTACTATTAAATTCCAAAATAACCTTATATATTTTAATCCTTTGTTCATTAAATATATTCAGATATTGTAGAACCTTCTAATGTCTAAGAGAACCGCAGTGCAATATTCTGGTTTGATGAGAGCAATAAAACATGGTTCTTATCTTAATATTATATTTAAAAATTAATTTATTCAAAATTTACCACTCTCATTTCATTAGGTATTATGTTATTTTATTCTTTCTTAAATTTAACTTACTAAACATGTTTGATAAACCCAATTTCTCAAGTATTTAAGTATTTTAATAAAATTACAAATCATTGTAAAATTCATACTATAATGGTTATTTACTATATGATCTTTTTATATTTGAAAGGTGTTCATTCATTATTCTTTTCATTATTTCCCCATTTTCGAAATGTCATTGGACCAAGGTCATGTTTAGTGGATCCTTGTGTTTTCTACAAACTAATTCTTCATCTTGATTTGATATACATTTAAAGAATCAACAATTTTATATTTTTTACAACTCAAGGGTTTAATTATGTAATTGTAATCATTATCTTCTTGATTTTTAATTGACATAACTTGAAATTGACTTAAATGGGTAGTTAGGATGGGATTTGGCTTTTTTTCCTACGTAGAAATGTTCATTTTATAATGTGTTTTTCAGCATTCAAGGATGCCTTTTGAATTTTCAAAATTTGTTGCTCACATTTACTTAGGTTTATTTCCATTTTATGAAATATTAAATTGAACGTTTCGAACATGTTTGGTAAACCAATATATTCTAGTTTTAAGAATTTTATGAAATTTTATATCGTTGTCATTTTATTATTATAATTGTTGTTTTATATTCATTTTTATCATTTTATTGGCTTTTATTCAATATTTTTTACACCATTTTTTAAATTTCATTAGACCAAGGAATTGTTTTTTAGGTGGATGTTGATTGTAATAAATTATTGGAAATATGGTAAAAAATGTGTTTGGTTTACAATGTAATGTAATTCCAAAAACATATTTCTGATAACTTCATTTATTTACCATCAAGTTCACCATTTTTTTAAAAATGATATGTTAATAAAAATAATATAATAATCAATAGAAAAGTATAATAAATATGTTATAATCATTAATTTATGATAAAAAATAAATAAAAAAGAAAATCTTATAATAACATAAAAAAAATTCCATATTTACTATGGTCGAAAAAACACACCATTATATGAAACACAACTCTATGTTATGAAAAAATTAGTTATAGTTTCTTGGATTAAAAATATCTCTTATGTAAACATTCAAACATTTGATTTTTTTATACAAAAATTTCTCAATTACTCATATGTAGTAATTTAAAAGATTTATTATATATAACTATATCAATATTTATTCTGAAAAAATTATTCTATATTTCATTAGTTCTCTATTGTATGTTGATACGAATATATTCATATACAAAATTATAATATACTGAATCATTCATTGAATGATATCCAGATTGATTAGTTTGGATGGTCCACCTAACATTCAAAAACTATCCCACACAATATGGTTGAAAACAATGAATGATTATGTCATTATTTTTATGTTGTTTTAGTAGATCATTTATTTACTTGTTTGTGAGTAGTAATTTTGTTCATGGGATGAATTATCTTTTATTATGTTTGGATCTTCTAGGAATTCTTAGGATGCCAACAAAATTATAATAGGAAATATGATTCTTCTGATAGAAAATCATTTGTTGAGGAATGCTTGTCATGAGAACCTACTGTCTTGGATATGGATACGTCCCCAATAACTTCTCACTATTGTTCTATATACCATGAAAATGTAGTTCTTGGATATATAATCTTTTTGTCCCTAAATTTAGATAGCCATAGAATATACATAATTTCTTACAGTTTATTGAAGTATAAAAATTTCAAGATTATTTATATGTATGTGTTTCCCTATTAGTCATACTTAGATATTTCTGGACTACTTATTAAAGTGTTTCCTTATTGTTCCTAAATAATTTTTTTACATATTTCCAATGCATATTACAAGATTTCTTACTGTAGTGTTTCTTAATTATTTATACATAGTATGCATTCTTATTTTTAAACAATATTGTTTCTACGTGTAAACATATTGGATTAATGTATAGGTGCTTATCTCTTAGATTATTAACACCTATTCCACCATGATAACTCCTCAATAATAGAAATCCTTTTATAAAAACTTCATTTTGTTGATGAAATGTTTTCATATTGGTCATTAATCATTTCACATAAAAATCATATTATTTATAGTATATCTGATGAGCTCTTGGGAGTTCTCTCACAGAATTCATGATTGGATATGGAATCTGAGCATTCTAGACCCCCCCCCCCCAAGTATCTGTAATCTATCGTCTTCCTCAGATATTTCCTCTACATCAAATTACTGAGTGAGATCTGACACAGTTGATCTTTCCTTTAAGTTTTTATGTGGCTAACTCCTATGATTTTTTATAAATGTTTACTAAAGTTATCCTTTTGGTAAAGATTCATTTGTGTGGTTCTCTATTTACCATTTTTTATCCATTTTTCTACCTATATGTTTTCTTTTTTTTTGGGTTTTTGAATGTTAGTTGTGTGGTTTATTTATCCTTTGATCCCACTTTCACAAGTAATTCAGATTCTAATTCTCCAATCCAGTTTCAAGAGATTCTTTGTGGTTGAGAAATGCTGGTAGGAAGCTTGTAATGGTGTTTTTTGCAAACTTGGTGATGGAAATTTCAATCACATCATAATTCCTTATCATTCTACCGACTCCAAGATAGTTGAAGCGGTTGTGGAGAAAACAAGAGGCATGTTCACACTAGTATATTGAATTTGCTTATTTTTTCTAAGATTATTATAGAGAGAAGATTAAATTAGCCATTTAATAATGCATCTGTTGTTTTGATTCTCATTTCATGAAGTGCGTATAATAATAACAAATATTGAAATCCATCATACTAAAAAATGGAATTTATATACATGTTATTTAAAAATTATTATATATGCTTCCAGGGAAGGATCTATTTATGGATTTGCCATATGAGTTTGTCATTAAGAAAAAGTTTCTCATTTAGGGGTTGATGATCCAATCACATGTCACATTATAAGTATTTTATTTAATAATGATGTAGATCAACAACTTTTATGGCCATTGGTTTTGAATCCATGAGGAAACCATTTAATCCTTTTACTCCACTTGGTTGAATTGAAACAATTAATATCATATGCAAGAACATTTATAATATTTGATTGTGGAAATATTGTTGGCGTAGATGAGGGTTTATCTCCCCTTTTATATGACCTTAAATCTATCATAGTGTATGGTATGTCAGTTTCAACATTTTAAATGTGTTATATAGCATGGTATATTTTATGTTTTTGGGACTATGAATTTTATAAAATTATCACGATGCAGGTTTTTATCTATCAGTTGTGAGACTTTAATTTATCTTAATATGTTTATCAATTGAGTAGTGAGATATTTTATTTTGTATCTATTAATAGTTTGGTTTACTTATAATCAATATGACATGTGATTTATTTTTCTGATAAGTGGTTCATGTTCATGAAATTTTTTGGGATGTGGACTATTTATTTAATTTTAGTAGAGGATATATTTATAAAACATTGGAACATGTATTTTATTTTAGCGGGGTCATGAATTTTAATTGATCAATGATTTATTTTTTAGATCATTGGATTATATCATCATGAAAATTAATTATCATGTACTATTTCTTTTAAGCATTAGGTTTAAAAATATTAATATTTTTCCATAGGAATGTTTAAGGATTTGGGTGATGTCCATGGATTTGTTCTTGAATCAGCGCAATCCTTTAAATTATATCACTTACTCCACTTGTTTTGGTGGTTGGATATATTCAAAAACCCATATGAATATACTAGATTTGTCATAATATTATTAGTAATTTAAATTTGAAAACCACTTCCAAGTGTAGTGTGATCATCAATTTAAAAATAAAAATATGTCTTTTGTATTGGCCATGTTTAATGAAGAGGATAAAAATTAATATCTAATTTTTAGACAATGGGGGTGTTTTACTAGAAATTTCTATCTGAAAATATAAAATAATAAATTTTATTAAACATATAATATATTTATTTATATAATATTAATAATACTGATAATAATAATGATGAGTACAATTTTATAAACAATTATGATATTTTATGAAAATTTTGTTTCATTTAATTTTATAAATTATATATGAATATTGAAAAGAATAATAAATTATCATATACATAAAGTATTTCTTAAATTATAATTATAGTTCATATAATATTTTAAATGATGAGGAGGTGGAGATACTATATATTAATTATAATTCAAATATAAAATATTATATTTGAAATTATTTTCATAAAAATTACTTTATTCTAATTTATTCCTAATTTTTATTATCTAAATAAACTTTTAAGAGGATAATTACATTAAAAAAAGTAAACATGTTTTTAGAGAGTAAATCAATTTAAAAATAATTAAAAATATTATATAGTCAATAATATTTTTATAAAAATATTCATTTTTTATTAAAAAAATTATCTAAAAATTTAAAATAATAATTATAACTAAATTTAATGTAATTATACAATTACAAAATATATTTAAATAATATTAAAAATAATAACAATCGTGAAGATGTAGATAAAAATGATGATGATGATGATGATGATGATGATTTCTTAAATTTTGATTACGATTACAATTTTAGAAATCAAACGTTTAAAATTATTACTAAATGTTAAAATGTTAGTTTTTATTAATTTTTTCTTATAAAAAACCCATTGAAACATTATCAATATTTAAATAATTTTTTTAAGTTAATACATTATTCAGAAATATATATAGAATATTTATATAAAAATTAATTGTTTCTACATTTTATTTTATTCAAAAAAAAATATAAGTTATGTTATCATATTTATGTACTTATATATTTATAAATAATTGATTATTTGTTATAAAATTATTTCTTAATTATTTGTATATCATTTTTTAATATTCTAATGTCATTTTTATATCTATTCACATTAAATTAGTTCAAATCTAAAGGAAAATAAAATAATATTAAAATTTGTGAAATTTAATATTTATTTAATGTCGATGAGTGCATCTATTTCTTGTCACATAAGATGTGTCAAAAATAACACAACCAAAAAAACACATCTATTATGTATGTTATAGCGATACCTCATACCTTAATGTTAGTATGTGAAGATAATTATCCACATTCATCTAATTGTAATTGCGGAGTGAGTCCTAGTATTTCTATAGGTTATGTACTAACTTGACTACATAACTATGAATAATCCCATGGATATTAGAAAATTTCAGTTCCATGTGATAAAGATAAAATCTAGATATTAAAATATTACACAATTCATGGTATAAGATGTGAGACATGTTATGAATAGTAATATTGAGAATGATATGATGGATGTGGTACCCTTTTTGAGTGATGTGTATTAAAGTATAGACTATGGAACAATGAATATCGTAATTTCATGGCCTTTGTCTTCACATGTTCTTGCATACCACATCAAGTATAAAGACATGTCCTTATTAAATTACATAATCTTAAATTTATTTATGAACTCACTTCCTTTATCATTGAATTTTTTTTTCAAGATTAGAGATTTTGATAATTGGAACATAATACATTCATAACATTATTAATTAATACAGAGTGTATACCATAAAAAAAACTCATTTCTTCCAAAATTTTATATTTTTCTACTAAAACATGATTTCTTTGACCAATCATCATTATATTTTAACATCACTTCCTTATTTGTCTAAAACATCCTTATTACATGTGAAAATAATTTAAAAACATGGGATGAGCATAAAAAACTTAGCAAGAGATATGAAAAGAAGAAAAGAACACATTAGTCCATGAATACTTGTAACGTGTGAAATCATTTTCAAAAAGACATACTTGTCTCCAATATAAACATTATTTTTGAAACATTAGATTTCAATGAGAGTCCTAAAAAACATATATTACATAAATATATCCATAAATGTATCTTATATAATCACTTAAATTTTCATGTAACCCTTTTGGCAACCGTATATTTTATAACCTCCATGACTACATTATAATTTGTGTTACCATCGAACTTACACATGGGGTAACCATACGACTAAACTCTAACATACACAATCCCAATGCTTTTAAGTGTGATATAGGTCCAATCCATAATAATAAAAAATTCCAAATAACAAGAACATTATCCTAAAACATGAAATATTTCATTAAAACATTGCTTTTGAATTTTGTAAAACAGAATTTTAAAAGGGGATTTTGAAATAAAAGTCCCTTACAAATATCATAAAATTGACGTGAGAAATTAATATAATTAAAGGAATATGGGTATAGAAAGTAAATACACATAATATTATATAATGTAAACAGAAATTGTTGACCCAAATAATCTTAGTACCGTATAATTAATGGAGTATAATGTTAACCAAAATAATAGAAATTGGGTTAAGAATTCTTTTACTACTGGTATTCCTTGATTCCAAATCATTTTAAACTCCAGTATAATTGTAAAATGAGTTTTATTAATAATATATTGAAACTTATTCATGTTTATAACATATTTTATGATCATTCCATAACATCATTTCACCATTTAATTATTGGTATTTTGTTCCTTCTATTGTTTTGGGTGTGTTCTTTACATGATTTTCATGATCGGTTCTTGATGGATATTTTTACCGATTGGAAGTGAAACTCCAGAATTGATGAGAAATGGAGTTTAAATATTTCGAGAACCATAATGTATACAATTTTTCATTTTAAATTTTTACATGAGTATGATTCATATGTTAAAACATAATTTATATTGGTTTAGGACATTTTCGTGATTGTTCTATTGTAATGAACACATTTTGTTTTATAAATTAATAACATGTGTATTAAATGATTCCTGACCATATATAAGATATAACACATAAATTATAATCTGGTTAAACCATAAAAATTGTTTCATGACCTTTCATGAAGGAATTAAATGAAATTGAAATCACAATATACATGATGTCGGTAAATCGACACATCACGGAGGTGTTTTAATTTCAAGAATAAGTTGGAGAGGAGAAGAAGTATAAGGGTGAATATTCCATAGACAATAAGAAATCCAGAATATGAAATATAATACAACATTAGTGCCTCTTTTATATGTGGAGGAGAGTATTGAAGATAAATATAAAATAAAATGAAAAGAAATGAATGAAAACAAAAGATGTTGTTTACCTCTTGATCTCCTCTCCTTGAGGTATCTCTAAAGGCCCTTGGTTTTTGAAATTTGGTGAGACCAGGATTTCTTGGACATAGGGAAGGGTATTGGGGGGATTATGGGGTAGCACATACACATGTTTCATGGTTTTAATGGTTTGATATGAATAGGGGAATGCGGGTTGTTTTTTTAGTAGAGGAGAGTATGGATTTTACATTATTTTAATCATTATTATAATATTTTTTCTCAAGACTATGAATAACCATCATTCATGTGATCAAAATAGAATAGAGAAAATGTGAGTTAGAAAAAAGTGGGCTTAAATCACTTATGATTTCATAAATAGTGTATTTAACTGATAATTTGAAAATGTTGTATTTTAATGTATTTCACTATTCATAAAAAATTCAAGAATTTCAAAAAAATCAAAAAAATCACCCTAAAAATTTATCGACATGTAGAATTAAAAAAGTGTCGTCCATTTTTCTAAAATAATTTCTAAATATTACTAATTTATTTTTTAGTAATATCAAAATTTAATCAAAAATTAAAATTTTAACTTATATCTCATATTTTAACAACTTATAAAATTAATCAAGTTGTCGTTATTTTAAATCCTTTAAAAAATAAAATAATAATAATATGTACTATTCATTATGGTAATATTACTATTCAATTCACTATTCATAATGGTATGTTACTATTCTCCAAAAATCATGTTTTTGCTATTAGACTCAAAATCAGTTATAGATAGTAATTGTAAATGATATTTTTTTAATTCTATTAATAGGGGAAAAAATTTATGTTTAAAGGCCTGTTATAACAATCCAAATAAAAAAAATTCATTTATTTCAATTTATTTTGAAAACATTTCCTATTACATTATCCCCACCACATGGAAACTGCACCCTCACTATTCTATTTACTCATGAAACAAGTGATGTCCCCTTACCCTCATAGCATTTTCAAATTCCCATGTTTTTCATCATCCATTTTGTTTCTCCACAAAAGCTTTACCTTGAGGAATACATTATTATTGAATATGTATTCCCTTCGATAATGAATCTGAACTAGTTTATCTTCATAAGAAATTTTCTCTTCCAATTGAACTACTTTTGGGATCAAGACCTGATATGAATCTGGCACGTACCATCAAAACATCAAAACATGAAAAACATTGTGTGTGTAATGTAAACATGGTGGGAATGATACTTAGTGGATGATTGGTCCAACATTATCTAGAATTTCATAATGTCCAATGAACCATGGATATAACATTCATTTCTTTCCAAAATTCATAATATAATTCCTTGGTGAGATTCTTTGAAAATTATAATCACCTACCTCAAAAAAAGTCTTTCCTCCTATTGTCTTCATAATTTTTTTTCCTGGTCAAAGCTTTGCTCATGTGTTGCTAGAAAATCTTCACTTTCTCAGCCACTTCATTCTCATTATGGTCCCATCAACTTCCATTCCCTAACATTATCCCAAAATGTCAGTGTTTGAAACTTATTACCATATAATTCCTCAAAAGTATCCATCTGTATACTGGAGTGAAAACTATTATTATAAGAAAACTTAACTAAAAAAATATCGATCCCAACTTCCCTGGTCGTCAATTAAATTAGATCAAACCATATCTTCCAAATTCTGAGTCATTCTTTCTAAATGAACACTTTTTTGATGATAAAAGGCTAAACTAAAATTTAATTCTATATACAATGGCTTCTGACAGACCTTTAAAAAATTAGAAGTGAACCTACGATACTAAAAAAATACAATGGAAAGTGGAACTCCATTTATTCTAACAATCTCATTAAGGTCTAGTCGAGAAAGATGAACCAATTTCATCATATCTAAAATGGAATGAAAATGTGAATATTTTTTCAAATGACCAAAAATATCCCAAATTGCATTGTTCTCTCGAGAACTCCAAGGTAGTCCCACCACAAATTCCATGGATACATTCTCTCATTTTCACTCCATCACTAGAAAATGACGAAGCATCACCTTTGGTAACTACCACTATACTACAACCAATTTACATTTCAAACATTTTACAATAAAATATGAAATATATCAATTAATTCTATTCTGAAAATAATACTCCTAAAGGCCTTTGTACGTCTCAGTACTTCCATGATGAACTGAAAATGGAGAACAATGAGTTTCATACAAAAAATATTTATTCAACTGGGTATCGCAAGGCACACATACCCTTTTACCAAATATTAATACGAATTTTTTATCAATGTTATATTCTGGAAACTAAAACCTTGTTACCAATTGAACATTTTTTTATAGATCCTGATCTTACTTTTGTGCTTTCTTAATTCTGTTTGATAACGATGACTGTTCTGAAACCTAAAATAAAATAGATGTATTTTCTGCACCAAAAACTTCTATTAAAAATATTATCAAATAATTAATCAAGGAATCATGGTCCAAACATAACATGGTTAATGATGGATGATGTTTTTGACTCATGTAATTTAAAACCCAACGATTCCACGATACACTCTTCATTGAATAAAACAGTATCATGTATTGTACACAACATAGAGTTCTAACACACAACAACCAATCAAACTATCGGTTATCAATATTAATACCCACCTTTCGAAATTATATAAATTTTATCTTTTAAAATGGACTTCATTTCTGGATTCAAAATATCGAAATTAGCCTAGGGTGAAATTTTGGTATTTTTTTGAAAACTTTCAATTATTGATGAATAGAGAAATACACTTAGTTATAGTTTAAAACCGATTTTTTATTTAAATAATTAATTATTTTATTTATATTTATTATAGGTCAAAATAGATACATAATACCTATATAAGTTAAATGTAATTCATTGGAGTTAGTTTATATTATGTTTAGAGATATTAAAATTTTATTCAACTTTTCACCGTCTTTTACCCATCTCCTAGAAGAATTTACAAATTCAAATAAAACGTAATTTTACCACTTCTATTAGTGGAATTTAAAAACACCAAGAGACATAGTTAATATCAAGGAGTAAAATGTGGTTCAATAAGATAAAAATTATTTTTTGTTAATAGTAACTTTTTACTTTTATTTAACACTGTTAAAAGTAAATATAGTAATTAAGGGTAAAAATGATATTATTATTACAT
Organism: Viscum album; assembly: GCA_963277665.1. NCBI lineage: Eukaryota > Viridiplantae > Streptophyta > Magnoliopsida > Santalales > Viscaceae > Viscum > Viscum album. The sequence continues at coordinate 2,093,444,991 of OY728126.1, read as the reverse complement.
TAACACATGTCCTAATTCTATTGGATAAGTATTATTTTACCAAAAATAACCTTAGGAATAAGATATAAACCTCTTTGGTCCATTTTATTAGATTAGTACATTTATATTATTTAATTCAAAGAAGAGTTAAAAGAGATAAAATCAATGTTAAATAACTAAAACAATTTTAATATAGGGTTATACATAAGATAAATTAGATTATAAATATTAATTAGAAATAAAAAAAGATTTCAAACATAATTATATTTTAATAATAATTTTTAGACATTATATAATTTAATTTATTTATGACATAATGATGATGCAGTAATTACCTAAGTAATGATATATTAAAATAATTGATATTATAAATATCAAAATAAATGTAATTTGAGACTTTTTATGAATTACGCTAATTTTATAGGATAATTTAACATATTAGGGTTGGTTATATTAATTTATTTTGAATTATTAATGCTGTTATGAATTTAGAAAAAAAAATACCAAATAGTGTCAAAATTGATATAATAGAGTTTTAAAAACAAATATTATATTATTAATTCATATTCTATTCATGAAAATCTATGGTTCGGCCAAAAGACTTATATATTGATAGGTGTATCTTTAATGAACCACTTGGGGTTCTCTTGGAAGTATATAATATGTTTATTAACCATATAATATAAAAATATAAAGAGACATGGTAAATGTCGAACCATTTAACTAATACTTAAATATAAATGATAAGGTTAATATAGTGACACATACTTTTCTAAATTTTTTTGGTTAAAAGGATTTCAACACATCACCACCTTATCCTCAAAATTAGTCACTTTAGATCCATTATAAACCAAATATTAATTTATTATAAAATAAAATTTTATGTTTTTTTGAAGGTGCCCCTCACACCACTTATAAAAGGGAACCCACCCCCCTTCTCTCAAATTCACACCTTTAATGCCTTTTTAATCGGATAAAACCTACCCAAATATTCTCTCAAGTTCCCATAATTCCACCTAGAGGCGTTAGTTTGATCATAAATCCAACCTATGGATCCCTTTTGATCAAATCAAAAGGAAGAACCCGAAGAAGAGGTAATGTTTTCACAACCCTCTTTTAAGTTCCTTTCTTCTTCCACTTCTTCATAATTTGTTATTTCCATTCTAAAATAATAACTCCAGTATCATCTATATATTGTGATGTTATTATAAATATTTCACAACTATATTCATTATTCTATCCATCTTATGAATGATAATGTCACCATGTGTGCGTACGTACGGCTTACCGTCTCAACACTGTAGTGTAATTTGTTACTCAACACTATGTTATTTGGATTGATATAATGATGAGTAATATGTATATAAATAATAAAAATAACATGATAAAGTCTCTGTAAAATTAATATACCACCCAAGTACACACCTTTAAGAAAATAATTTTGTCACTCGTGCGTATGTATGGATTACCGTCTCCACGACGTGATGAGATTCATTTCCATATTCACCATTCATCGACGATTATAAAAATATATATTACTAAAATATTTGAAATATATGAAATAATAATTCTACTGTAGATATATATATTTATATAAATATATACTTATATATATTTTATTCACTTAGTTCTATTCAATAAGTTTTGAAAATGGAAACAGTGTTTATGCGTACGTACGGACTACTGTCTCCATAGACAGTGTTTTCCATTTCATATATATGTCTATTATTAATATTTATACTCTAAATATATATGATATATAAATCATGAATTATATTCTAGAAATATTTAAATCATGATCTATGTGATACAATCGAGAATAACAAATTAAAACACGTACGATAAAGAAAGTGATTATTACCCGAAATGTTAATTTAACATGAAAATTATTATTAAATGGGTAGTAAAAATTATTAAATGAATTATGTATGATATCATAAATTTTAATATGGTTTTTTTATAACTTAATAACATACTACGGTCTTCATACAAGAGGTTAAACATTCCCTCGACTAAAGGAAAGTGCAAGGTAAGGGGTTTTCATCCCACTCCTTCTTGCAGTGAGATTCGTACCATATTGCCACTATTACCATTTGTGTGGGGTATGTACAACCCATAATTGTATTCATTGTGTAATACACATTATGTTATGTGTTTTTACATAATCATTGTATGATACCTCTTTCATGGGGTTTGTGTTTCATATGTTACCAAATTAGTAAGGGTTAATTCTCTAATCTCATTATTATCCAAGATTGTTTATGTGTAAGTATTTACTGGGAAATTTTTATCATCCATGCCCATTTTTCATAAAAACAATTTCAAAATAAATATTCTATGTATTTCTAAAAGGCAATATTTCTCAAAATCAGAAATTTAAATTTTTTAATGATTTATCTTTCTAAATCATTTTAATTAATGTCCATGTTTTACAAATGATTTTAAGGAATTATTTATATGGACACGAATGTTTTGAAATGATAATTATTTTCCAAATTCTCAAAGTGGAATGGGACTCTTTGATTCAAAAATCACTTTTAAATTACATCCTTTATAAATGTGTGACTTCTAAAAGTTTTATCAAAAATTATATTTCTCTCAAAATGTTTTACTAATCATTTTCAACTATGTAAACATCCTTTACTTGATATTATTTTTGATTGAGTATGATTTATTATAATACAATATTCCAAATTGTGTTGAATGAGTTATGATATATTTGATTGTGGATGTTCTATTTTTATACCAATCATGGTTTATGGTTAATGTATTGACATTTCGTGTTCTTTATTTAATATGAATGTTTATCTTATGTTTCAAATATTCATATGAGGAATGCAGTGGACTTAGTAAGTGACGGGTGGAGTCTGCTATCGGTCCTCGATGCATCAGTAGGTATCATGATAAAATCTAGTGTCTTCGAACAAGGCCTGGACAAAATCTTATTTTTAGTCTTGGTACAATGCCTTGAATAGGTGGTTATGATAGTCTGGCATTATGCATTCCATCATTATGAAAGTGGTTAGTGATATTGCATGTGATTATTCGACTAGTCGAAAATTAATGTGAATAATTAAATGGAATTAATTGATTTTATTTTAACCATATTATGTTGATGTTCAAGTTTAAAATTATTTTTTTAGTTATACATTTCTTTCAATGTTTATGCTTACTTATGAAAATTTCCATTTTATTGTTATCCTTACTGATAATCTGAGCTCATCCCTTTCTATGTTTTATTTTTTCCAGGATTCCAAGAAGTGTATTATGATTGATATGCAGGGTAAAGATAAAGGGAATAATGGAATTCTCACAGAACTATTTACACTGTGTTTTATGTTTGAAATTTTAATGTAATGTTAATGTATGTAATCTATTTCCAAGACTGCTAAACGGATCGGTTCTTCGGGACGTGATTCTTTGTAATCATGCCAATGAATTAAAATATTTCACCGACTATTGGTAACTGGGGTCGGGGCATTACAGTTTGTATTAGAGAAAGTTTAGAAATAACATTGTAAACTAGATTTATATAAACTCTGATTAGAGAACATTACTGTAAGATAGTCTTTTAAGATTAGTATAGAAGAACATTTTAGAATTTTGGTAATGTAATGGTTTTTTGAGTTTTCCAAGAAAATATATCCATGTCTGGATATGAGAATGTAGAGGTGGCTTTGGCACAGATATACCTAGGGGTAAATCTCAAAAACACAGCTTTGATCTTGACTCGAATGGGAACTGGTGCACAACAATGGGCCTTGCTACACTCTTGGTTACGACACTCATGAGTGATATGCTTAGGATAATTCTCATTCTATTTTCAAACATCTATGAAGGGGTTATGATTATATACCTCTTCAAAGAAAACTTTTTTGTGATTATTGATTATATACATAAATTGTTCAATTTACATTTGGTATTTTACATGTCTGGAATTATGAATTGTGATTCATAAACTGTCCCAGGGTATGCCATTGTATAGAAATGGCACCCAATAGAAGGAATGTGAACTCCAACAATACGTATGATCCAATGAGTAAGAAGGACCATTTCATTCACTGTATTAAGCCAAAATTTAGTAGGGAAATAGTCTCCAGTGTATTCTCAATATATAAAGAAATAGTATCATGTGTTAATAAGATAAGTAATGAATTCTCTTAGTCTTATGGATTTGAAGGGAAGAAAGAGAAGATAAGGATGTAAGAGAGAAAAATGTATAAAGGGAAGAGGGAAAAGGAGGATTTTCACATATGTGAAAACAATGCAAATAATCACCTTGGTAAATTTTTGAAGGGAATGAGAGTTTGTTATAAGTATGGAGAAAAAATGACACGATGTAAATGATTACAAGGGTAAAAAAATTCAAATGTACAATGCTTCATCTGCAAGGCATTGGGACACTACACGAATCAATGTCCCATGCATAAGAGTATACCGCAAATGATATTATTTTATAATAATCAAGTGATGATACTACCTCAAATGAATAGGAATAACTGGTGTTATTATGTTTTTATTAAAGAATTATTTCATTTGAGTGATGTATCAACAGTATACTAGTTATATGAATTATGGTTCTAGATAAGGATTGTAATACAGTACTATTTTATTAAGGATTTGAGATTATATGGTTTTAAGAAAAGTGACTTAATAGTATGCTACATAATTTTTGAAAAGACATTGTTGAAGGAAAGATAATCATTAATATGGTCCTGATAATGAGGTAGTGTTTTTGGAATAAGAGATGGTTGATTTTGGTAATTTAGGATATTGCAGTGTTGTAAAAGAATACATGATGAAGGAGTTCACATGTTATTACCCAGAAAAAAGGATCCTCATTATGTTTAACTTCATTATAAATTTTTGACATAGAGTTTGGATATAAGTATTTCAGATAATTATTTAGGCTGGAGTGGATTAATTATGAAATTTGATACTATAGTTAAGGTTTTTTATTGAATTCCATAAAAAGGAAAACCTAGGGGTCGGGTGGCAACCCATTGCATCCGGCAAGGCCACGAGACTTGAACCCACAACCGAAGGGAGACAATGGTGTATCACCTATCACAAACCCACATGATATCCTGGATTGAATAATGTAGTTTTTTAAAGGCTTTGGTAGATGAATTATAAATTCATTTTTTTGGAACCATATACGAATAAAATAAATAGAATATTTTTTTAAGTTCTAATATATTTTAGAGTGAAATATGAGTTTGTGGTAGAAATTAGTTAAATGATAGTAATCTACGTGACAAGTATACATTTATTATCTTATCATATTCTATGATGAAAAAAATAATTAAAAATTAGGTAAGGCATCTTAAAACCAAAAATGAGTTATCCTAATACCTTATGTTTTGTTGAACCGATGGTATTTTAAATCATCATAGATTGGTGGATTTGAGGCCCACAATTCTACAATTGTCTGTGATTGATGACCTCAATCACTCCCTATAAATATTTATGTTTCTCCTCCAATTATGTGTCTCTAATTTCAGCCAATGTTCTCATAATCAAGATCATAATTTTTTGGTGACATTTTCATTCCCCTTTTCCTCTTATTAAGACTAAATTTTATTAACATAATTTCTGATGTGGATTTTCCCAAAGGTATTTCTTATTAGCAAAATTTTATTTTTGAAAAATAATTTCAAATTGCAAGGAAATATTTTATTGAAGGAGAGGAGAATGTGACACCCCATGCTTCCATGGTATGCTCCTCTTTGAATAATACAGAAGCGTGTGATGTATGCAACTTCGAGTTCTAACACACCACAACCAATCAAACTAGCTGTTATCAATATTAATACCAAATTTTTGAAATTATATAAATTTTAGTTTTGAAAATGGACATCATTTTTGGATTCAGATAATCGAAATTACCCTAGGGTGAAATTTTGGTATTTGTCTAAAAACTTTAAATTTTTTATGAATAGTGAAAAACTAAGTTATAGTTTATAACTAAATATTTATTTAAATAATTATGTATTTTATTTAAAACTATTTTAGGTCAAAATAGATACATAATACCTGTATAAGTTCAATGCAATTCATTGAAGTCAGTTTATAATAATTTTAGATATATAAAAATTTTATTGAACTTTTCACTGTCTTTTACCAATCTCCTAGAATAATTTTCAAATTCACATAAAACATAATTTTACCGCTTTTGTTAGTGAAATTTTGAAAATCCGAGTGACATGGTTAATATCAAGGGGTAAATTTTGGTTCAATAAGATAAATATAATTTTTTGAGATTAGTAACGTTTTACTTTTATTTTCCACGGTTAAAAGTAAATAGGGTAATTAAGGGTAAAAATGTTATTATTATTACCATAAAACATGTCCTAATTCTATTTTCTAAGAATAATTCGACCAAAAACAACCTTAAGAAAAAAAATATGAACCACTTTGGTAAACATGGATTAGATTAGGACATTTATTATTATTTAATTCAAAGAAGAGTTAGAGGAGATAAAATAAATATTAAATAACTAAAACATTTTTAATATAGTGTTAAAAATAAGATAAATTATATTATAAATATTCATTATAAAGAAAAAAATATTTCATACAAAAATATATTTTATTAATAATTTTTAGACATTAAATAGTTTAATTTATTTATGACACAATGGTGAGGTAGTAATTACATAATTAATGAAATATTAAAATAAGTGATTTTATAAATATCAAAATAAATGTAATTTGAGACTTCGTAGGACTTCCAATAATTTTATAGGTCAATATATCATATTAGGGTCGGTTATATGAATTTTATTTGATGTAATAATGCAGTTATAAATTTAGTAAAATCAAAATACAAAATAGTTTCAAAATTGACATAAAAGAGTTTTTAAAATAAATATTATATTATTAATTCATATTCTATTCAAATAATCTATGGTTTGGCCAAAGGACTTATATAATTATCGGTGTATCATTAATGAACCACTTGGGGGTGTCTTTGAAGTATATAGTTTGTTTATTAACCATATAATATAAAAATACAATGAGACGTAGTAAATGTCAAACTATTTAACTAAGAGTTAAATATATATGATAAGGTTAATATAGTGACCCAAACATGTCTAAAATATATTGGTTGAATGGATTTCGACTGATCCCCACCTTATACTCGACATAAGTCACTTGGGAGACAATATAAACCAAATACAAATTTATTATAAAATAATAATTTATGTTTTTTCTAAGGTGCCCCTCACCCCTCTTATAAAAGGGAACTCACCCTTATCCCAAATTCATACCTTCAAAACCTTTTGTCTCAGCCAACCCTTGACCAAATATTCTATCAACATCCCTCACTTCATCCTAGGGGCCTTAGTTTGATCATAAATGCATCCTATGGATCTATTTTGATCAAATCAATTGGAAGAACCCAAAGAAGAGGTAATGAATTCACCACCCACTTTCAAGTTCCTTTCTTCTTCCACTTCTTCTTTATTTCTTATTTACATTCTAAAATAATAACTCTAGTATCTTCTATAAACAGTAATGTTTTATTAAATATTGCACAATTATATTCATTATTCAATCCGTATTATGAATGATAATGTCACCATGTGTGCGTACGTACGGATTACCGTATCCACATCGTGGTGTAATTTGTTATCCAACACTATGTTATTTGGATGGATATAATGATGAGTAATATGTATATAAATAATGAAAATAACATGATAATGTCTCTGTAATATTAATATACAATCCAATTCCACACCTTTAAGGAAATGATAATTTGGCTCGTGCGTATGAACGGATTAATGTCTCCACGACGCGATGAGATTCATTTCCACATTCACTATTCATCGACGATTATAAAAATATATATTACTCATATGATTGTAATATATGACATAATAATGATACTAGAGATATATATATATATATGTACTTACATATATTTAATTCACTTAGTTCCGTTCAATATGTTATGAAAATGGAAACAATGTTTTTGCGTATGTGCGGACTACCGTCTCCATAAACCGTGTTTTCCATTTCATACATATGTCTATTATAAATATTTATATTCTAAATATATATTATATAGAAATAAGTTTTTATATTATGGAAGTATTTAAATCATGATCTAACAGATACAATCAAGAGTAACAAGTTAAAACATGCACGATAAAGAAAGCGATTATTACCCGATATGTTAATTTAACATGGAAATTATTATTAAATGGGTTATATAAAGTCATAAATGAATAATGTATTATATCATAAATATTAATATGGTTCTGGTATAAATTAATAACATACTACGGTCTTCATACAGTAGGTTAAACATACCCTTGACTAAAGGAAAATGCAAGGTAAGGGGTTTTTATCTCACTCCTTATTCCCATGAGATTCGTACCATATTGCCACTATTACCTTTTGTGTTGTGTATGTACTACCCATAATTGTATTATTTGTGTAATAATCTTTAATTGATGTGTTTTTACATATTAATTGTATGATAACGCTTTCATGGGGTGTATGTTTCATATGTACCAAATTGGTAAGGGTTAATTCCCCAATCTCATTATTATCTGAGATTGTTTATGTGTAAGTATTTACTAGGACATTTTGATCATTCATGTCCATTTTTTGATAAAATTGATTTCAAAATGAATATTTTAAGTTTTTGTGAAAGGTAATCTTTATCAATATCATAATTTTAAATGTTTGAATTATTTATCATTCTAAATCTTTTTAATTAATGTCTATGTTTTCAAAGTGATTTTAAGGATTTATTTATATAGACATGAATGTTTTGAAATGATAATTATTTTCAAAATTTTCAAAGTGGTATGGGATGCTTTGATTCAAAAATCTATTTTAAATTAATTATTTTATAATTGTGTGAGTTTTAAATTATTTTACATAATGTATATTTCTCTCAAAAAGATTTACTCATAATTTTTAACTATGTCATCATCCTTTACTGTATATTATTTTTGATTGAGGATGATTTATTATAATACAATCTTCCAAATTTTGATGAATGAGTTATAATATGTTGGATTTTTTGATGTTCTATTTATATACCATTCATGATTTATCTTTAATATGTTGACATTTCTTCCGCTAGTTTTAATATTAATGTTTATGTTAAGTTTCAACTACTCATATGAGGAATGCAGTGAACTTATTAAGTGACAAGGGGAGCCTGTTATACCTCCTCGATGCATCAGTAGGACTCATTAGACAAACTAGTGTCTTGGCATAAGGCCTTGACTATGTGGTTATGATAGTCTGGCATTATGCATTCCATCATTATGAAATTTGTTAGTGATATTGCATGTGATTACTCGACTAGAAGAATATCCATGGGAATAAGTAAATGGAATTACTTAATTTTATTTTTTCCATATTATTCTAATGTTCATGTTTAAAAGGATTTTGTTTTAGTTATACATTTCCTTAAATGTTTACACTTATTTAAAAATGTTTCTACTATATTTTTATGCTTACTGAGCATCTGAGCTAACACCTTTCTAAGTTTTATTTTTCCCAGGATTCTAATCAGTATATTTTGATTGATATGAAGTTTTATGCCAAGGGAATAATAGATTTCATAAAGGATTATTTATTTTGTTTTGTATGTTATAATGTGTAATTTAATGTTACTGTATGTAATCTATTTTCCAAGACTGCTAAACTAATCGATCCTTCGGGACTTGATTCATTGTAATCATGACAATGTATTAAAATAGTTCACCGACTCTGGGTAACTGGGGTCGGGTCATTACAAGGAATCTAGCACATTTTTTTCTTTTACAAGATTGTAATTGTCCATGAAATTGTAATCCTTTATCAGTTCAAGCCATCTCTTTTGCCTCATGTTTAATTCCTTCTGAGTAAATATATACTTTATAATTTTATGATCAATATATATTTTTCATTTGGATATATATAAATGATGACTCCACGTTATTAAATAAAAAAATCGTAGGTGCCAATTACAAAGCAATTGTAGGGTAATATAACTACTAATGTTTTAGTTATCTTGATGCATAAGAAATTACAAGATTATTCTGCATGAGAAAACTACCAAATACCTTCAATGAAGCATCATTATAGATGGAAAACTCACCATTTCCGGAAGAAAATATCAAAACAAGATTACTCACCAATATCATCTTCAGTTCCTTAAAACCAACATCAAATTATTGTACCAAAATATTTTTTACCCATTTCATGATACATTCATTATTAGGCTAGATAAACTTTCAAATTGGTAAATAAACCATTAGTAATAACCTCATAATCCATTAATAATACAAAACACTCTAACATTTGTATGTATTAGTCATTCAACAGCCACTTTTGTTTTGAAATGATACACTATTATTCCATCCATATATATAATGTCCCCAAAAAATAAATATGTTTTTACCAAAAAACAAAAATTCTGAATTTTCCATTAATTGTTTTCCATTATGGATTGAAAAAAAACCCTGATATGTTTCTCATGTTCCAATTTCTTGTATATAATACCCTAATGTCATCAATAAACAAAACTATAAAAATTTCCAAGAACACAAGAAATATTCAATTCATATGATGCATGAGTAAAAAATATACATTATTTAACCCAAATGACATAAAAAATAATTCAAAATGCCCATGTCTAGTATGAAAAGCTATTTTCAAGATGCCTACCTCCTTCACTTTATCCTGATGGTACCTAGATCTCAAGTCAATATTAGAAAAATACTGAGCTCTCTAGATCATATCAAAGATGTCAACAATTTGAGACAAATCATACTTGTTTTTAATAGTTGTGTTATTAAAGGCCCTGTAATCAATGAAAAGACTCATGAAACCATATTTATTATTAACAAACAAAAGTAAAGCACCCCATGGTGATGTTCATAGATGAATTAAGCCTTTATCGAGAAACTCCTGCAACTGATTTTCCAGTTTAATAAGTTATGATTTACCCATTCGATATGGGGGTTTTAAAACTATCTTATAAACAAGAACTATGTCAATTGTGAATTAAACATCCCGATCTCGTACAACACTGGATATGTCGTTAGTAAACAATCAAGGTATTTATTGACCACTGGAACATCATTAATCTAAAAAGTTCCCTTGTTTTCAAAAATATGAGAAATATGCCATTAATTTCCATATTTCAACAGTTTATCAACTTCCTGATATGTTATCTGTTTAATGGGTTCGTTCTTCTATACAAACTGAAACTCTTTCTATAAATAACTTATTTATCTCTACATCCAATATTAAAATCATAAACAGAAATCCAATCCAATCCTAGAATGATATCAAACTCATGTAAGGGGGAAAAATGGTTTGGAGGAAAAGTCATTCTATAGACCACAATAGAAAAATTCTAATAATTCTTTTTTGCTAAAATATTTCCCCCTAGTGTTTTAAAAATAAGTTCTAGTTTCATTATTTATGTGATAATTCCAATTTAACATAAAATTCCTCGAAAATAAAACATTAGAAAACTACAAGTAAAAAAATTTTCCTGATACAATGTCATTGGATGGACTGACGTTTACTGATGCATTCACAAAGGTTCTCACTACAACTTTCTTCTTATAATCTGGATTCTTTGCATCATTCGGATCGCACTTTGGGAATGCATTTTCATAATGACCCATCTTTCCACATTTGAATCACATAATAGTTTTCTTATCATTATTAGTCTTAGGATCATTTTTGTTACAATGTGATCCCATATTTCGAACTTATAACATTGAAAACACTTCCTATTTTTGCTAAGGGATTCCCCGTGGTGCTTATTGACACTCTTTTCACAAACTAGAAACCGAATTTTCTTACCATCAGATTTATTTGATTGATCCTTACCCATCACATTCCATTTATACCTATTGTTATCCTTATTGCCAATGTGATTTTGATCATTAAAAATTCCTTCTATAACCTCTTAGCACATTAGAAAATATTCTCATAATTTTGAATTCGTTGGAGGCCAACTTCTTTCGATACCATAGCTTCAACCCTGAGTAAAATCATTTGATTTTATTATTAGAATACATAATTAGAGATGGATCATATCGTTATAGTTGATTGAAGATATCTTCATATATAGCCACTGAATCTTCATATTTCTTCTTTAATTCATGTAATTACTTCTCCATCCTATGTCGAACCAACAATGTAAAATATTATTCAAGGAAAACAAATTTAAATTCATCCCACTCTAAGACATCATTATCCTCTCTATCCCTGATATTCTTGAACATTGACCACCAATGATTATCTTCACCTTCACTAACATAAATTTATAGACTTTCCATTTTATTATTTGAGCATCCCATAACATTGAATATCTCTTAATAGTATTTAATCCATTCTTCAGCTACTACTGGTTTAGAAGATCCATTGAAATAAGGAGGGTGTTTTCTTTTAAAATGTTCCACTATTGTCATGTTATGATGTTATAGGTCTAGTTTTTATATTTCATGGATACCTCTGCCTTTTATTTCCTATATTATATGTGCCATTATCGTCACAAACAACTCGGTTCAAATTCCTACCATTTCGGGCTGCATATTTGGAAGGAAATCATTCTATTAGTGACATTTCTCATTAGCATCCATGTTTCATATGCATAAAACCATCCTGAACAAGCACATTTTAGATGAAGAAAAATGGTAATTTTTTAATTAGATATCATTTCAAATTAACCAGAGAGTAAAAAAAATTCATGATTTTTTATTGACATCATCATAACCCCTAAATTTATCTAAACTATCCTTTGTTACCAACTATAAGGACTCGACTTTAATACATTACATAATCTTGAATTTTGTTAAGAAATCACATCCTTTCACATTTATTATATTCTCATGTTTATAGCTTTAGATAATTGGGTCATAATACATTGATAAAAATACAAATTAATACATATTGGATACTCTAAAAATAGTATTCATTTCTTCCAAAATATAAAACATTTCAAATAAAATATGGTTTCTTTGACAAGTATTATTTTCTTTTAAATTGGATTCCACATTTGTATTATATATCCTATAACATGTGAAAATCATTCAATAAGTGTGGTATGAGCCCAAAAATCTCAGTAAGGGATATAAAAAGAACGAAAAATAATGTATTCCATGAATACTTGTAACATATGAAATTATTTTCAAAAGGACATAAATTTCATCGATATAAACATTCCTTATGAAACATGAGATTTCAATGAGATTCCCAAGAAACATATATAACATAAATTGAACCATAATGGTATCTTGGGGAATTACTTATACAATATTGTAACCCTCTCATATACATTATAATTTGTAACCCTCACGACTACATTACCATTTGTGTAACTATCACAGTTACACATTGAGTAACCATAAAGCTGACCTCCAACATTGACATACCAAATATATTGGAGGGACATATAGGTCCCACCACTCATCATAAATAATTCCCAATAACCAATATGTAATCATAAAACATAAATTATTGCATAAAAACATTTCTTTTGAATTTTGTAACAATGAATTTTAAAACAGGATTTTAAAAGAAAAGTCCCTTGATAATATCACATATTTGAGGTGAGAATTTAGCATAATTAAAGAAACATGTGTATACATTGTAAATACACATAATGAAATATAATAAAAACAAAAATTCACCACACAAATAATATTAGTACAAAATTATTAATGATGTATAAGTGTAACCCAAAGAATTGAAATTATGTTAAGAATTCTCTTATTAAGGGTTTTTCTTACTTCAAACTAGTATAAAACTATTTTATAAGGGTTAAAATAATTCTATTAATACTTTTAAAAAATATATTAATGTTAATAACACTTTTTATGATCACTTACCAACATCATTTTACCCTTTATTTATAATTATTTTGTTACATCCGTTGTTTTTGGTGCGTTCGTTACATGATTTCCATGATTGGTTCTTCATGAATATTGTTGTCGATTGGAAGTAAAACTCAAGAATTGTAATAGAATTGTATTTACATATCAACAGAAGAATAATATATACCATTTTTCATTTTCATTTATATCATGATTATGATTCATATTTTAAAAAAAATATTGATATTCGTTTAGGTCATTTTAGTGATTCTTCGATTGTAATGAACTAATTTTGTTTTATAAATTAATAACATGTGAACAAAATGATTCCAAAACATTATATAAAATATAATACATAAATTATAATTTTGATCAACCATAAAAATTTATAAATTACCAGTCCTTATGGAAGTAAAATAAATTTAAATCACATCATCCATGATGTCTGTAAATCAACACATCACAGACAATGTTTTAATTTCATGACTAATTTTTAGAGGAGAAGAAGTATAAGGGTGAATCTTCCATAAACCTGATTAAATAAAAAATATGTAAGATACTACATATTTAATTCAAATTGGATAAGTGGGGGTGATGAAATAATAAGAATATAAAATAAAAAGAAAAGAAAATAAATAAATAAAAAGAATATGTTTACCTTGTGATCTTTTCTCCTAGATATCTTTCTTAATTCCCGTGGTTTTAGCCATTTGGTGATACCAGTAGGTCTTTGACGTGGGTAAGGGTCATGGGAGTAGTATTGGGCAGAAATTAGGAAAGCATCAAGCCTTTAGAGGTCGTTGAGGAAGAGGGGAATGATGGTGGTATTTACAGTGTAGTAGAGGAGGGATTTTACATTATTTTAATAATTATTATAATATTTTTCTCAAGACAAGGAATAGTCTCCATTACAATGATAATAATAGTAAAGAGAGAATGTGAGTTTGAAAATATTGGGGTTACATAACTTATGATGTCATCAATAGTGTATTCAATAGATAATTTTAATATACTGTATTTTACAGTATTTTACTAATCATAAAAAATTCATAAATTTCAGAAAAATCCCAAAAAGTCACCATAACCATTTTTTGACATGTACAGGGAAAAAAGAACTCAATATTTTAAAAATTATTATCTAAATAATATTTATATAATTTTTAAATAAAATATTATTTTATTCAAAGATAACAATTTTTAATCTATAATTCATTTTTAACACCTTAATAAATTAATCAAGTTGTTATTATCCTAAATCCTTATGAAAATAAAATAATAAAATATTTTACTATTCATTAGGCTCATATTACTATTGATATTACTATCTATAAGGGTGTGTTACTATTCTCCAAAAAAACAAGTTGGTTCCATTAGACTCTAAATAACCTACTGATCATAACTATAGATAACCATTTTTTGAAATTCAAAACATAGAAGTGGGATATTTTGTTTAAATGCTATTTATAACTATCTACCTAAAAATTAGTTTCCAGCATTTAAATTTATTTTTAAAACCATAGGGTGTTAAATCAAGGTACTCCTACATCATCATATATGATATTATTTGATCAAATCATAATTGGGATTATCATGATCCTATAAATATTAACCCATAATGAGATGATGTGAATATAATACATTTTTTATGGATTATAAAAATCTTATTAATTAATTCGGTTTTTAAGGCTGATTAAAAACATTCAATATACATTTAAAAAACATTGAAAATCCTAAATTCCATCAATATTTTGTTGGAGATATTCCATATGGTGTTGATATCATTTTGTTTATATCATATGGTATGATATAACCATAGCATTGATCAAGATATATGATATTATCTTGCCTTTTATAGTCATTTTGTAATTCATAGGAAATTCACATGAATATTGAATCATATCATTTGATTCATTACACCCTACATTTCATCAAGTATTAAAATGATATGTATTATCATTTGGGAGATCATTAACATTGGATATCATCTCTATATTTGATTTTGAAAATTCCGATGGAAATTGTTCTCATAATCATCTTTTTCATAAAATTGGGAAAATGATAACTCTTAAATCCAAAAAATATGATCTTCATAAATGGAGTCTAAATATTTTATTTTGAATATTTCTCTTTTTTTAAATATCCTTATCAAATTTCATGATCTTATTATTTAATTCACATTAAATTAAATCTAAGAAAATCAATGACTTTTCCTTCATATAAACATAGAAAAATATTTATTTTATTTTCTATGTCAACTTGTTCACATGAAATAATAATTGTGTTGAAAATTTCTATATAAAGGTACTCTAAACCTATAACATTGAATTATTATACACTTCATCTTGATTGTCAATAAAAAATTGTATTAAAAAATCCATATAAATTATTAACATTATAGAATATATATGTCAATACTTATATATTTGAGATTGAGTATTTATGAACATACATGATAAAAAACCCATTCTACCATACCATTATTAATATATTTTTTATATCCATGTAATTTAATGTTTATCTTCTCAATAATATATTCATTTTTATCCTCATTTTTTCAATGAATCTATATGAAAATTCACTATTTAGTAGCACATATATATGAGATTGTAATAAATCTTGTTTTTTCACTGTAATATTCGACTTCCTGTCATATATTCTACCATTTGTAAGAAATATTATTTATTTTTTATTGAGTTGATATTGAGTCAAATTATGCAAAATATTAAAAAGATGATTGATTATTATTGAGACTAGGCAAGATGTATGAATTTATGGTGCATTAATATAACCCTAAATAATTTAATAAAATGAAAAGACTCTCCAAATATAGATTAGTCTTTTCATTTATTCACCCATTATTTATGTACCCTATAGGGGTTTTTTCATCAACCGATCTAACCCTTTTTAAATAACTACCTTGGACCAGATGTTAGAGAGTGTGAACTCCCCCTTTGAATGGTGATTCTTTAGTACATATATTTAGGTTGGTGAACATCATAAT
This sequence comes from Viscum album, assembly GCA_963277665.1. NCBI lineage: Eukaryota > Viridiplantae > Streptophyta > Magnoliopsida > Santalales > Viscaceae > Viscum > Viscum album. The sequence goes on along the minus strand of OY728126.1, from coordinate 2,093,428,164 downwards.
CCTCTTGGAACCTGAAACCTGTTGGGACTAGGTGAATCATTATTTTTAGAGATATAGTTTTCTTATAATGGTATAAAAAACCATTCTATAACAATTTATATACCACTAGTTAACATTATAACTCTTTTATTTTTCATCCACTAAAAAAATGTATACAATCACAATTGAATATTTACAACACTTCTAAATCAACTTCTACTCCTTCAATTATTCCAAACCATTAGACTTGATAACCACTAATTGACACCTCTTATTGGTAAAACCATTTACATATGTTCCCCATTTATTTTATTATTTGAAAATGCATTGAAATATTTATCTATTTCTTTTTTTGAGAACATATAGGACCTATCCACTTCTTGAAAACAATTTAAATCTATGACTAACCACACTTGCACGAATACATTTCTAGTATTTTTATTATGCTTCAACATCTATAACCTGTAGCTACATTCTAACAAAGATTTCAACATGTGAATTTTCAACTTGTTGTAGATTTTTTTTCAAATCATCTAAGAATATTAACTCATAACTAAGTGTATGAAACAATAGTTTTAGCTGGAAATATCAATTTTTCCATGTCCCCCAATTACCTCTTAAAATTTCATCTAACCTGAACAATTCACTTCGTCCAATATTTATCCATATGATATCAATCAAACATAGGCAACACCATCACCGATTAATCAAATAATCATAATTTTTTTGAATCATACTACTTGTTAAATGAATTTATATCACTCATATACATACTTAAACATTTATCATACAAAGAAAATCTCATTATTTTCATTATAAACTTTTTCATTTTGCTTTCTAAATTTAGAATTATGAAAAATATTCCATTGTATAATTTTTAAAAGTTATTAAAAACCAATACATATAATTTTTAGTATCCATAATTTTTTTTCCACTATAAACATGAAGCATCATCATTGAATCCATATGTGCTAAAAATCCAACATATATTTAAATATTGAAATTAAAATCAAACCATTTAGGATATCATACAACTTTTTACAATTAGACTAAATATATTCACCTTGAGTATGGTGAATAAGTGTGTTCCATTAATAAAAAAATTTCAATTTGATCACGTCTACCACCTTTTTATATATTACTACATCATTTGATGTAATGCAGTTGAGAAATTTTCACTCCCACAAAAAACCTCACTGAATTTTTTTTACAGATAAAAATTATAAAGAACACACATGTATACATATTTTACGTGGATCAACTACACTAGAATAAATCGTAGGAGAACACACTAAAAATGTGTTTCTTTACTAAAATCCATTATCAAACACTATTTGGGGGATATATTTTTTATTCATTATCGATTAATGATAAGGAATACATACATTATAATTATAACATCTAAATCATTTCTCACCGAAGGGGAACTCTCTATTCATCCCCTCCACACATTGATTCATGGGAGCCTCAGTTAGTTATAGACCTGAAGGTTCCTTCTAGGTTATCAAAGGATGATAAGAAACCATTAATGTTAAAGTCATAAATATATTTTCTTTTTAGAAACACATTTATATATTTCCAAACCGCAACGGAAAAATGAGATTGACCAAAAAAATTAGGGGTGATTATTTTCTATCCATAATGGTCCAAGAAGTTGAAATTTCTTTCTAGTTCATGAAAATTTAAATCCAAAATATTCTATTTTATAATATATACTTAAATCATCAATAGAATAGATATAGAAATGGAACTATTACTCTGAGTAATTAACTCAAGGGGGGGGGGGTTAATTGAGTTCCCAATATAAATTTCTAGAAAAATGGATTAAAAATATTCCTCCAATTAGTTTAAAATAGACTAGTTGACCAAAATAGCATATCATTATAAGATTATGTTTTTCAAAATATTTATTAATCATTTATTGTGTCTCTAATAAAAAATATACATTATTACTCAACCCTTTGAAAAATATTTACTTTTTTAAAATCATATTAAAAAATAATTAGGAATAACTATCAAAATATAAATTTTGTTTACATTTTAAAAATAATTTTTGGTTTTAAAGAACAAATTTTATGTAAAAAATTAAGTACGAATTGTAATTTTGAAAACAAGTTATTTAGTATTAAGTTGTGACATAGTCCTCTTCACTTGTTTATAACCTTACACTAAGAAATTTATATAAATAAATAGTTTTATCCACTAACTACATCGAGTTTTATAATAGTTTACAAATATCCAGGTAACACACGACCTCTTCCACAGTTATATTTTGTATTATAACTTGATAATGGTCACACGTGACATCTACTATAATTATACATGGGAAAATGGATGAAGAATTGTTGAGAATATGTGTATGAATCGTCAAATTATAGATGAAGATAATGAATATATGTAAAATATGGTATAATACACACACTTCTCTTATTGTAAAATATAGTTAAAAAATATCATAAAAATGTATGCATGGATAGAGATCCTCGGAAGTTTATGATTTACGACATGTGAATCTTGATTTTGAATTTTAGTGAAGCTAGAGTTGGGTACTTTTGAAAAAATCAGTAAAATAGAGTTTTGTATACACTTCTAGTCTTCACTGTAAGAAGTCAACATAATTATATCGAGCTTTGGATTCCTCTATCGAGTATATGAAGGATAGAACATGTAATATAATCATGTTCATGAAATAAATATTAACTCTATCAAAAATAGGTAAAAACATTTATCACATCACTATCACCACTATTTTTTGTAATGGGGGTCTTCTTTATTTACTATATGTAGTAGTCGTAATATCAGGATCCTCTCAACTTCCCCATATTGCATATCTTATAATTACATCAATTCATTTTATCGATCATTTAGGAGTAAATCATTTAATTTTTTTTGGAATGAAATTAAATTAAATATACATTAGATAAATATTCAATTAAATGAGATAATATTTATTAATAGTGATGGTGATTCTTGAATGATGAATAAATAATAGTGGCAAGACTTTTTAATTATGTCTCTCTATAGTTGTGTCTATATTTGGTGTTTTGAAACTGGATGTGTCTTATTCTAGATTTGACTCATATTTGAGTTGTCTTATGCTGATGGTACCTTATTTTGGTGGTATGTCAAGAAAACAGTGTCTCATAGATGATAGTTCCACTCTTTTGGCTGTGTCACATAATTATTCCACATTTTCTCTTGGTCGTTACTTGTGTATAGAGGTGACATATATGATAGAGACTCATTTAAAGAAATATCTATCTTTACATGCTAATGGTGAGACCTTGTCTTGTGGTGATTCAGTCCTGGCAGTGTGACAACTTGATGTTGTCTAAAACACAAGTTTTTCCCATCAAGATCAGTGTCTTAACCTCAACACTTACTTATATTTATGAAAATCCAATCACCTCTCTCAGAGTATAAGGTACTTATAGAAAACATGAAACTCATTAATATTATTATGTTCAATATTTTGTGATCATTGAAATAATTAGTTCACTAATATCCAACTTGTATATAATAAAACCATAGAATTAAATGAATTAGATCAAAACATGGTATCCAAAAATATTACCACAGTGTGATTATATAGGTTTTATCAATGATAAGTAAATAAAAGAACTCATAATGATAGAAATAAATAAAACACTAGAGTTCTTCTCCTTTTGGGATTATCAAAATGTGGATAATAAAACCATAAATAAAAAGATAATATAAAAAACATTAATATTTACATTAAAGATATCCATATTGTTCTACGAAAACTGTCTAATTGGTGTAATGGACTAATCAAAGAAAAATGTCATGGCTGGGAAGAAGAGACCATAAGTTATTTTCCTTTGACTTTTTCTCGCTCTCTATGTGAAGTAGTAGGGTAAGTAGGGTCTGAAGGAGCTGTAGGAAAAATAGTATGAACACCAGGTATGATTATTGCTATAGATTGATGTCTATACTCTAGATTATTAAGTGCCCTAAGTTTCCTTGTAGTTTCAGAATGAAGAAGAGGGGAGGTTTGGGATTAGGATGGTAGAGATACAAGAGGATTCCTGGTAACTCTAGGTCTAAGAGATTCATTTATAGTAATTTGAGTTTCTTATTAATCCACAACAGTCAATAATGTACATGGTGAAATGGGTTCATATATTATATGAAATTCAGTTTTATCTATCGACATCTCTCAATGGAACTGAAGGAGTCACCCTTCTCTTCCAAAATTGATTCCCTACTAGAGTAATGTATTTCAACTGTCAGAATTTATCTTTAAATTATTGATTAATTAGTGGAATACTTATATTTGAAGCCAAAAAATTGAAGGTAGTATCCATGGAATACATAGTATAATTTCTGAGAGAAATAAATTTATGGATTTTTTAATTGTTTCTCTAATTTAATTCATATCCCTGGCATATGATTTGGTCATTATAAGGTCACATTTAGTTAGTTATCAAATCATTCATGGAGTCTCCATTGGTATCATAGGTTCCCCACTAGCAGGAAAACTGCATACAGCTAAAACATCTTCTCTAACCATAGTTCTGATCAAATCAATATCCACTATAGGTGCATTACTGGAGGTAGATGTTTCTGAGGATATATTCTCAATTTTTCTAATAATTTCATCTAGAGAGGTAGTAAAATTCATTTTTTAATCATCAATTATAGACCTTACATATTCTAATTCCCTAATAATACTATTATGATCAATATCCATATTCTAGAAATGATGCATCAGTTTATGTTGGATATGTTGGGTCACAATCTTAAATAAGTATCAGGAATCATTTCACCTAATATTTTCGATTACAGGTGCCCACTCTTCAACAACTTATCAAAATCTGACAACATTTTACCAAAAGTATATATGTCACTTCTTGGGACTATGTCAACTGGCGTAGTAGTAGGATATGAAGAAACATTATTATGTTCGAGATTTCATACAAATTAAAAAAATTCAATCAGTCTAGAAACATTTATTTTATTTACCATATATCCCATATGATCTCTTCTATTTTGAAGATAACATCTTCCATACTTTTCTGGACTCATAAAATCAATAGAGAAGAGGCCAAATTTATATAAAATAGTGTAGATATATCTCTCAAAATATTAGAAAAAATAGGTACATTGGTATATGTTATCACAACATTAGTTAGAATAAATATCTAAACACTTCTCTAGACATCATTACACTCTCCATCCATATTCTGCAAAGCAGTATGAGGGATCTTATCTGATTTATGAGAATATGAGATTTTTGAAACAACCACATGTTCACTAGTGTCATCTTCTTCTACCATATAAGAATATTTTTTCTACCAGCCAACAAATATTTCACCCCCAAAAGGCCTATAAAAATGATCATTAAGCTGTTCATTTCTGAATTCTTCCTCAATAAGTTATTTCTCTATCTGTCCAGCTGCATATTTCTAAATAATAGAAATGAAATTTAACTATTTAGAAATAGATAAATTAGAAATACTATAACCATCACCATCATAGCTAGCTTCGAAAATTAGGGATTACCTCCCCCCTCAACAAATTCATTTTTATTTTAAAAACTGGATCAAAATCATCATGCATGTCTCGTCTCTCTATAGATAAACTTTGTGATTAAATTAGTTCTGAAAGAATCTCCATATATCCCTTTTAGATATTTCCCACCAAAACCTCATAGTCATAATTATAAACTCCCTTATCATTCCTAGTTTCTTCATTTACATTAAATTTTTTCAATTTTCATCTTCCTCTTCATTATTCTCTTCATCATCACCATTTAAATGTTCATAGTTTGCATTAATTTTTATTTTTGATTTTTAGGAATCCTGAGATTATTCTTCATTAGTTTCCAAAAACATATATATTTTATCTAGGATCCTATGTGTGATAAGATCTTTGAATATGAATGGTGGAGATATGGTAGATATATATTTTTCACTCCCCTCATTAATAAGATAATACACTTCTTCTAATTTTGATGTAACATCCTCTTCGTCATCCTTTTCTGAATATTCTACTATCTCATCAGGTTATAGAATTAGACTAGAAAAATATTTTGGCCTTAATGTATAATCTACAAGATTAAAATCCATATACAGTTTGACATTATATGCTACCCAATTCTTCTTCCAAGGGTTCTAACTGATCGTCATTATTGAGGAAATTTCTTTTCAAATTCAAAAACCACCACAATCAAAATTTGTTTCCTCATAATCTAAAACCATCATTTTTTATTATAAAATAATATATATCATCTTCAGATAAATTAAGAAATTTGATCCATATTGTGGATTCACATTTTCCGAAAAATTAACTATAATATACCTAAATAAATTTATATTAATTCCTCTTTTAATAATATTATTCATGTATATATCCTAATAACCTAGAGTAGAAAAATAACTCGTTATTGAGAAAAAATCATATATTGAGTAAAATCGAAAAATAGTCTACACTCTTGATCATGATATAAAGCTATTTTTCATCTAGTTATCCCATCGCCAGTCAAATATTCAATATCTTTTTTCATAAATAAATAAGTCCTTATCCTTAGGAATAGTTCCTTGGTGGTCATCATAAAATAAATTCATGAATAAATCCTAATAATTTGACCTACTGCTTTGAGGAAAATGTTATTCTATGACCACTAAATCTTTTTTATATTACAATATTATTCATTAAAATTAAAATGAAATTCATCAAATTGGAAAAAATAAACAAATATTAGGATAAAATTGTCTCTTATTAATAAGGAAATTCTTTTCAATCCTTGGGTTTGTAAGACATTGAGAACCAACAACATACTTATAACTATCCACACTACTCCAACTTCTTTTTTGGAACAATAACACTTTTTCAAAGCCATGGATTTACAAGATTTATAGAAATTTTATTACTATGTAAATATTTCTTCATTGTAACGGGATGCCACTCTTGTGGTGAATACTTAGTAGGAAGCTTCATTTTTGTCATGTAGATTGGTTTGGTATTCTTAGTCACACATTTGGGGAATGGTTGCGGGTATTTAATGTTTATTGATGAAGGGATGCCCTAGGATTGAGAGAAAAGAAGGGTGTGAGAACATAGGAGTGTGGGAATTGTACAAAAATCGGTTGTATACCATTCTTAGTTTTGGTTTTTTTTAAATAAAGATAATAATTAAAATAAAAATTGAGTATCAAACAATATTCAAATCGGGTTTCTAAAATAAAATAAATTAAAAACTTTTAAAAACCTTCTCATTCAATAATTTAGTAAAACTAATTTCTTAAAGGCATAAAACCAATGGTGTGAGAAGCCACTATTGGCAGAAACCACTATGGGGAGACAACTACAATGGTGAGGCTACTACAATCGTGACATAACTACAATGGCGAGTCATAACCAAGGGAATGCCACACACAATGATATGTCATACACAAATTTGTGCCCCCAAATTGTGTGTCATCCCCAATGGTTTATCACCGAAAATTTATAATTGATAAAAAGTAACCATAACTAGATCATGTTTTTAGGTAATTAATTCTCTCATAATCAAAGGGCTTAGTAAAAATATCATCTAATTTATGTTCTGTATCGATAAACTCAATAGTGATATCACCATTTGGAAAATTATCTCTTAGAAAGTGATTGCATATATAAATATGTTTAATTATTTAATGTGAAACATGATTCATAGAAATGGTAATATCACTTTTGTTATAATAGTTTATTGAAAAATGTTATAATTGATATCCATATTATATTAATGCTTGTTTCAGAAAAAAAAAATTCTATTTACCATCATCCTATAGATATGTTTTCAACATTAATAGTAGACAATATAACATAATTTTGTTTCATACTACCTCATGAAAATAGAGACTTGTGCTAAATGTGACATGTTCAAAAGGTTGTTTTTCTATGTGTTGTACATCCCCCAAAATTAGAATCAGAATTACTAACTATTTACAATGATTATCTTCTAGGATAAAACTATCCAAAATTTGTTATATATTTGATGTATTTGAAAACTATTTTAATACAAATCAAGTGTCACCATTTGGTATTTAATTGAAAATGAGCACACATTAACATAGTAAACATAATATCTGATCGGCTATAGTCAGGTTGAAAAGAATTATAATCAAACATCAATAACTAGTTTGATCCTTTAGTTTCCTAGCTTCACATAAACCAATTATTATGTGGTACTCATATGATTATCTCTAATCTAGGTTCATTCCATGATAAAAATTTTAGAATATCCTTTTAATATTTACATTGATATAAAATAACTCCATATTTATTTTTAAAAATATAAAAACCCAGATTGAATTTGAGTTCACCCATTAAACTCATTTCTTAGTCATTTTGAATCATTTTATAAAAACCAATACATAGATAATGTCATGACCCGTCCCCTGGGGTCCATTCTGTGTCTACCCCAAGCCCACCTTCCATAGGCCAGGGGTAAGCGACTAGCATCGAAAGGCGTAAGCCCTAAAAATGTGAATTAATTTCCTTTATAACCTGTAAGCACATGCATCCTATCACTCAGCAAGATACAAAATCAAGTAAACTGAATAGTAAACAGTGTGAGTACAATATGTAAAAGAGGCTAGAATACAAGCCCCACTATAAAGTACAAGAAAACTGGAGAAAAAAAAGAAGAAAAGTAATGGGTCATCCTTTGTGGTTCCTACCTAATGGGTAGGTACATATCACCACCTCAGCACTCCACATCTGTCCGCCTCCTCTATGTACCAACTCGTCGTAAGGTCCCCATCTGGGCACCGTCCAGTCCTGGTACCCTCATTTTCGATCAACGTTGTTCGTCTTCTTCACCAAACACAACAAGGTGTGGCCATAGCACATACAAGGGTGAGTATAATGATAATAAGTAGGGACCCTAATAACCTCATGGTCTTACAAAATCCACAACGGATAAACCTCGAAGCATGAAGTCATCTTTCAACCCTACTTAGGTATATTCCCATACACATACATGTGTTATCAATTATACCCATCTAAAACTTGAGGAATCAGAAAGGTAATGAATCAGATCACACCAGGTACAACTAATGTGCAGTTGTATAGATGATTAGTTATAGATACTAAATCATATTACTCTATTAAGGGGCTCTACTGCTGACAGATATAGAATCTCTAGGAGCTGACCCACAGAGGATCGCTAAGAGATGATCCAAACAGAATTTCTAGGAGATGACCCACACAGGATCGCTAGGAGCTAACCCAAAGAGGATCACTAGGAGCTGACCCACAGTGGATCACTTGGAGCAGACCCACACCGGATTGATATGAGCTGACCGTAGTAGGATTGCTAGGAGAATACCCGCATAGGATCGCTATGAGATGACTCACAGAGGATCGCTAGGAGATGACCCACATAGGATATCTAGGAGATGACCCACCTAGGATCACTAGGAGCTGACCCACATAGGATTGTTATGAGCTGACCCACAGAGGGTCTCTAGTCCATCTTCTCATCACAACCAGATACTGCATTCCCTCACTACGCTTCCTCGTCTCCGGTAGAGTCCTCTCCCTAAGCCACTGGTCGATACTCCAACTACAATTATGTCCCACAAAAAATATCTCAAAGAAGCCCCACGTCATAGGGGTCTCAATGCAACATATGGTGCATCAAATAGACATCAAGACTGTGAGTTATTTGCCTTTTCGTCCCAAGGGTCTAGTCAGATTCATGATCGATCCAACCTGACAATTTTCCCACATTATCAAAATCTCCAGTGGTGTAAATCAAAGGGACCGTCTCGCTTCAAGGTTTTCATCACCACTAGCGGTTCGTCAATCGGACGTCATGTGCCAAAGATGTTGATGAAAATGCGTAAATGGGTCGATGTGGATTCGGGCTGACCAGGCCCAACCCGCTGGGTTATGCCCATCCCACGCTGGGTGGCCCGGCCCATGAGGGGTCGTGGGGGTCACGAAAGATTCGAGTCCACAGGGGAGAAGATGGCCGCTGGAGGCTGTGGGGCAGCTTAGAGTGCCTCCTCCGGAGCGACTCGATCACAGAAAGTGTGAGGTAGCAGAGCGATTTCGGAGGGTCGTGACTACATGATAGGCCACGGGGTGGCTCAGCGAGGCTACGGATAGCAATGTCGCGGGGGGAAATGGAAGGGCCGCCGGTGGTGGCGGCGGCTCATGAGGTGAGTTCGTGGGCAGTGGGTCGGCCTTGGATGGTTGTGGCAACGAGGACGACGAGGTCGTGGGAGGTGGCTCTGCCTTGGACAATGGTGGTAGATCAGGTGGCGAGGCCATGGGCAGTGGTTATGCTGCGGGGTGCTGAGGTCGTGGACGGCAGATCCGCAGGGCAGCAGGGCGTTGTGCCTCTACCGACAACTGGTTTAATCGGCCTCTCTCTTCATTCTTCATCATAGTGAAACCCACCTTCTTCCATCGCAAAGAACACAATAAGGAAGAATGGCAGAGGGTTCATTCCATGTTTTTTTGGCCCACCCCCTCCGTGGCGTAGCGGTAGTAAGTTTTACACCATTTTTGAATCAATAACTTGTAATAGATAAGAATTTAAAACTACCACCTTACAACTTTTTTCAAATAATTATACACAAATAAACCCCTACCTTGGATTGTTTTTTGATGTTAGCACGTGAAGGAAGTACAGACGTATATTCTTCGTAGATGAAGACATCCCACAATAGTGGAAGTCTAAGATATTGGGATTTGTTGCACCCGCCAAACACCTCTGATCCCGGGCTCGTTTGTTGGTTCTTCTTAGTCAAAGGCATTCTTTGTCATTGAGAGCGTTCTTCATTAGAGGATTGGATTCTCCAAAATTCTCAAAAGAGTTCTCTACTTCTCCTTTTCCCATCAAAGGATAGTGGTTCCAATATAATTTAACATACGAATAAATTTATGTGGGAAAACACACACACACACATGTTGGAAAAATTAGTGCATGGCATAGGAACAATTATTGTGGAGGAATATCAAGAGGCCCCTCCACGTTATAGATGGATTTGAAAGGTTTCTCACTCATTAATAGGTGAGTTCACAAGGTTTAAGCCTCATGTGGTCTCCACCACCATAACCTCTCTTGGTAGGTTAGTCTCGGGTGTAACCCACCACCATAAACTCTCATGGGACGTTAATTCTGGTTGTCCACACTTGTTAAAATTCTACATTGGAGTTTCAAAACAAAACAAAATAAAATGTTACACACTTTATTTTATTTTATTCTTTTCATGAAAAAACACAAAATTAACTTTCACCCTTGAACAACTTTCGTCGAGGTGAAAGTCTTCTTAAGTGCATAAGAACACTACAAGTTCAACGGTGCCCTCATATTTTAATTCTGAGCACCAGATTCAAATTTAGAAAAGCTTACTCACACGTTTACCGAACATAAACAAAATAACGTTTAGAAAATCATTCCAGGCACTCCAGGCCTTGGAATCATGTGACATAAACTTTTACAAAATCATAAAATTGAAATTTATTTAAAAAAATGTTTTACATAGAAATTCATAGTCATTATATTCTACCCACCTATGGGCATTACGTCCTAGTAATCCACAACTCATCACTAGGTAATCATGTGGGGGTACCGAGCACCCATCTGAGCCTCCCTCTCCCATGTTCCCTCTTGGACGTTCAAGGGCTACCAACGAACGTGCACTAGAGATATCGACCGTCCATGAATGAACCGCTCCTATCGATCATCAATCTCTTATAGAACCTCCATAAATGTTTCCCCATCATTGATGTCCAACTCGCCATGGTAGATGATGTGATAAGGGTCGTGGATGTATCTCCTCAGTTGGGATACGTAGAATACGTCATGCACCCAGTGAAATTGAGTTGGAAGAGCTATGTAGTAATAAACCTCTCCAAATCTGCTGAGGACCTGAAAAGGTCTGATGAACCTTGGATATAACTTTTCACCTCAACCAAATCTCCATAAATCTCATTGAGGTGAGACCCATAGAAAGATATGGTTTCCATGCTTGAACTGAAGAGGTTTCCATCTCTTATCAGAAAAAGAATTCTTCCTGCTCTGTGAAGTTTTCATCTGGTCCTAGATGATCTACAATTTCTCATGTGGTAGCCCATAACATCTCTCTTTCCACTACTGCGGACTCCATGGGGTCAGTCTAACACAAGGGTGATCTGCAAGGTAGATCGTAAAATGCCTCGAAAGGTGCCATCCCAATAGACGAGTGATATATGTTGTTTTATGCAAAATCAATCAATGGAATGTGATCCTCTGAGCTGCAATTGAAGACTAGAACATAAGCACGCATCATGGCCTCGAGGGTTTCAATGGTCCACTCAATCTGACCATCCATTTGAGGATAGAAGGTATTTATCAACCAATTTTCCATCCCAAAATCCTCCTTCAACCCCTTCCATATCTCGAAAGTATAATGTGATCCAAGATCGGAGACAATCATCGAATGTAATCCATGTAGCCACACAATCTCCTACAGAAAGAGGCATCCCAAGTTATCTATTGAACCCTTCTCTCTGATTAGTAAGAAGTGGTCCGACTTGGTGAGTTAGTCGATGATCACCCAGATATATTCATGACCTCTGGATGTATATGGAAGTCCTTTAATGAAGTTCATGGATATCCAGTCCCAATTCCACTCTGGGTCCTCCAATGGATGAAACTAGGTTGCTGGTATCTGATGCTTTGCCTACACTTGTTGACAAGTGAGGTACTGAGAGATAGAATCTACAACTATTTTTTTCATTCCCAACCACCAGTGTTGTCATCGGGGATCCTGGTACATCTTTTCCACTCCTGGATGTACCGCTAGAGGGGTTGTGTGGAAGTTCCTCAAAACATACTCCTGAAGTGACACTTGTATTATTGTACATCCTCTAAAGAGGATGACGTGCTCCCCTACTTCAAAAAATCAATTGGGGGATTGTCCTGTGGATAACAGAGCACACCGTGCATTGCAGTTAATGTCCCCATGCTGCACCTCCCTGACTCACTGAAGAAGGGGGGAAGATACTATATGATACTAAAGAAAACTGATCCATATCTATCCAAGAATATATCTATGAAGTAGCCACCTGCTATGTCACCTCGCCTAGCAGTTGTATACCAGACCTCCTATTGAATGCATCTGCTATAACTTTCCCCTTTGTAGGAGTGTAGACTATCTCTAAGTCATAGTCCTGGGGGAACTCAAGCCAACATCACTATCTCAGGTTCAGGTCCTTATGAGATAAGATATACCTAAGACTCTTGTGATCAGAGTACACCGTAAAATATTCTCCCATCAGATAGTGTCGCCACATCTTCAAGGAGAACACCACAACTGCTAACTCCATGTCATGGGTAACATAGTTCTGATCATGATATCTCTACTATTGAGAACCATATATGATCACCGCTTGCTTCTATATTAGGACACATCCGATTCTGGTCCCTAATGCATCGCAGTAGACTAAGAACCCCACGCCGTCCTCTGGAAGCCTCAATATGGGGGCACTAGTCATCCTATGCCTCAGCTCTTGAAAACTCCAATGGAATTTCTACAACCACATGAAGGGTTTCCCTTTTTCTTCAATGATGAGAGATGAGTTGAAACTCTAGAATTTCTGGCACAAAACTCTAGTAGTATACGTCCAATCCTAGAAAACTCTGTACCTCTGTCACACTCCTGGTTTTTTCCAATGGTAGTACAGCCACATTCTTCACTGGATCCTTTGAAACACTAGCCTCTGAGATGACATGTCCCAGAAAGTCAACCTCTTGGATTCAGAACTAGCACTTCAATATCTTACAATTAAGCTAGTGCTCTAGATGTGTGTCTAGTACTACCTTCAAATGATAGGAATGCTCCTCCTCGGTAGCTGAGTAGATCAGAATGTCATCAATGAAGACTATTACAAAGAAATCAAGGAATGGATGAAAGATCATTTTCATGAGTCCCGTGAACACCGGTGGAGCATTGGTTACACCGAATTGCCTATCCAAGAACTCGTAATGGTCATACTGACAACTAAATGTCGCCTTATGAACATCCTCATCACGTACTATGAGCTGGTTATAGCCTGATCTGAGGTCTATCTTTGAGAACCATCTTGATCCCTTTAGTTGACCAAAGAGGTCATCAATCCTCACAAGTGGGTACATGTTCTTCACGGTCACCTGGTTCAGGAGCCGATATTCAACACAAAGTCTCAAGATCCCATCCACCTTCTTGGATAATAGAATAGAGGCTACCCATGGTGAAACTCTGGGACAAATGAACCTCTTCCCCTATAATTCCTCCAGTTATACCCACAGCTCATGAATCTCCACAGGAGCCATTCCGATGAGATGGACTAGATATCGGTGCCGTCTCGATGTATATGTAAATGTTAAAGTCTAACTCTCTCCATAGAGGTATACACAGGACATCATCTGGGTAGACATCCACATACTAGTCCACCACTACAAGAGAACTCGGACTCTCTACATCAACCTCTCTAAGGGTACGGCTAGCCATCTGATGAGTGATCGGATACACCCTCTTTCAGGAAAGTCCATCATGCACTTTAAAGGCTCCATTCTCATCGATGAAGGTAAAACTAGCCCCATTCATGTAGACACACTACACTTTGTTCCTAATATAGTCTATCTGAGCATGGACTGTAGATAACTAGTCCATACTCAAGATGACGTCGTAAGGCCTCGACACTACTACTAAGAGATCCCAACCGAAGCACTCTCCTTCTAAAGAAAGATCACATTACCAGAACCAGTGTGTAATTGTCGAATCTGCTCATGTAGGAGTATCTGGACATAAGGATTGAGCCAAAGACTCTGTTGGAATATCCGAGCTCTGAACGACGATAGTAGAAATAAATGATTGACAGGACCCTATGTTTATAAGTACTGCACCTATAGTGGAGTAGACAAAATCATACCTCGAATCATCTCTGAAGCACCGTAATCGTAGGCCTCAGTTTCCTGGAGATGAGAATTTCTCTATCCACATGCTCCCTGTGGTCGAAGTGGACCACCTGGAGATGGTGGCAGTAACATCTCAAATCTTCGCCCAGTGCCGGCTGCATGGCCAGCTCCTTTTCCACGTCCGCCTTCTCCCTGCGGACCTCCTCAGTCAAACCTTAATATCTTCCTGGGTAGTCCTTCGACCATCTTCTGATCATACCTATGGCGTTTCAGATAGTCACAACCATGTGACCATAATTTCCGTATGTGTAACACTTCCTGCTCCTAGCATGACTAGTTCTGCCTAGAGTGCCCCGCACAACTAATCCTAAGTCATGCAGTCGTCCACCTATAGGTCTGACCCTCTTGGAACTCTACGAAATCTTTCTGCTGCAAGCTGCAAAAGACTTTTCTATGAGATGACTATTGGTGGGTCTCGCTGTTGGTTATCTCTTAGTAAAAAAAACTCTCCACAAAGAAGGAACTCTCTAGTACCCCTACTTGCATCGGGATGCTGAGTGAGATCATTGAAGCCCTTCTCTCATTCCTGATTCCTTGCTCGATGGTATGGGACCTAAAGGCAGGGTACTCCACCATATCTATGGAGTATCATGAGAGTTCAGTGAACCTCTTTGAGTACTGAGCTATAGTCACGCTGCCCTGTTGCAGATTATGAAGCTCCTATATGTGCACTGCGTGAAGAGTCATTGGAACAAACTATACACGAAATAGGCTCTCAATGTCTGTCGAGAGAAGTGTTACCTCATCGTGAACCTAGATCATCAAGATCCACCATCTGTCTACTTATTCATATAGAAGGATGGAGGTAAGGATCACCATGAGATCGGTTGGTGTCCCTACCAGTCGGAAGACTCTCAGCACAACCTCCAGCCAATACTCAACTGCATGTGGGTCCATCTCTCCCCTGACCATGGGAGGCCTTTGGCACAGGAACTCGTGAAACACTCTCATGTTGCATTCTCCCTCTGATTCTGGGGCTGCTGGCATCAATGGCCTAACAGGTAATGGTACCGCTGGTGCCTCCACTAGTGCCTCTACTGGAAGAGGTCCCTACAATGTGACCTTGTCACTCATTTGGCTGTCAGTGTGTACAACTCTCGGAACCGTAGCTGGGTGTCTATGTGGAGGCATCCAGAAAAGATACAGGTGCTCCACGGTAAATTAGTTTTACCAGGTGAGCTGACTCAAATGATTAAAATGAAAACTGTTGAAAACGCACACACAATCAGTGTTTTCATGCACTGAGTCGGAAATCAGAAGTCAAGGTCCTGGTCTATGGATACGTCAACCTCCAAAAAAAGAAATGATTCCCTAAACTAAAAATGACACTCAATACAATTAAAACTATTTTCGTTAAAATAAATATTAGATTCTTGTTTTTTTCGGTAGAACTGACTCCTTTGATTCCAATTTGTCACGACCCATCCCCCAGGGCCCGAGATATGACTACCCCAAAACTGCCTTCCATAGGCCAGGGGCTGGCGACTAGAACCAAAAGGTGCAATCCCTAAAACTGGTAAGGCATTACCTTTAGAACTTGTAAGCATACGCAACCAAGTACATGGCAAGATACAAACTCATGTAAACTGAATAGTGAATAGAGTGAGAACAAAAATTAAAAAGGGCTAGAATACAATCCCAAAATGATTTTATAAGAAAAATGGAGATAAAAAAGTAGTCAACTACTAGGTCATCCTCTGAGGATCCACCATGAAGGGTAGGTATAGATCGCCTCCTTAAAACTCCATGTTCATCCGCCTCCTCCGTGAACTGACATGTCGTAAGGTCCTCCTCCGGGAACCACCAGTCCTCGTACCCTTAGTCTTGATCAACACTATACTTCATCTACACCAAACACAACAATCTGAGGCCATAGCCCATGTAGGGGTGAGTATAATAATACATACTAGTGACTGTGATACCCTCAAGGTCTCACGAAATCCACAAAGGATAAACCTCAAAGAATGAAGCCTACTATTAACCCTACATACGTATATGCCTATACATATACCTATGTTATCAAGTATACCCATCTCAAACATGAAAAGAAACAGAGATAATGACTCTTCTCACACTAGGTATAACATAAGTATGGTAGTAGAGATGATTAGTTATAGCTACTAAATCATATTACTCTATTAAGAGTCTCTTCTGCTGACCCACAAAAAATCCCTAGGAGCTGACCCACACATGATCTCTTGGAGCTGACCCAGACAGGATCGTTAGGTGCTGACCCACACAAGATCGCTAGGAGTTGACCCACACCAGATCTCTAGGATCTAACCCACATTGGATTGCTAGTGTAGGATCGAAATAATGATGTATATTCTCAATATAAAAGAGGGGGGGAATTGTACACTTTAAAAATTTCCTTAAACAAGGAAGGATGTAATTTTAACACAGTTAAACTAAGAAAATTCACAACACATCTAATCACCAATAAAATATTTGGATGATATTTGAAGTTACAATCTTCTAGTTCTATGCACTTTCTTAAATCCAGAAAGTAATTCCGAAAACATGTTCCGGAAGTATGGATCCTGAAATTGAAACTTAACCAAAGTTTATAATATGAGATTCTACCTTAAATCGTATAGAATCTAAATTAATCAGAGTAAAAGTGTATGGAAATACAAGAATTTTATACTATCCTTAAAATATAAAATGTAGTGGAAAAACAATTAGTAAAACTACAAGTAACATGATATAATTATTTTAACCCTAAAGAGAAGGGTATCCAACAGCCTTGGATAATGGTTCCTTCATTTATATTTTCATGAAAGTCTATCTTAACAACACTAGGTTAAGCCCTCGATACGAAGATCAAAGTCTCTATCTTGCTATCCCCAAAAGCCCTCAACTTCAAGGTAGTTGGAACCTCTGTCATCATCAGCAAGGAATCTCTCAACATCAAGGTAGTCAGCATATATGTCTTCCTATCCCCGGAAGCCCTCGAATGTAATCACCAACATTCAGAGTCACACAAAGCAATCTGCACAAGGAAAAGTTTGAATAAGTAGTTCAAACATTCTACACGAATCTTGGGAGTGAATAAGAGCCTCTCTATGAAGAAATATCTTCAACGGCATGTAAGCACAAGTTTTCATGTTTTCGAAGTTGTGTTGATATCGTTCAAATGAGCTCCTATTTATAGGAAAATTTCTAATGGTCGGCTCCCTCCTCCAACGGTCATATTTGCCTTAAAATTCAGAGGGACCTGTCCACTTGTCACTAAACCAACGGTTAGTTAGAAATAGAATGGATGACATCGCTTTATAATGAATCATTTGTAACTGAAAGCATGACATCATTTTTCAATGAAACAAGTATAAGTATAAGCAAAACTGTAATTCAGAATGTAAGAAAATTAAAGATTGGAGTCTAACCAAAATGGAATTCGGAGTCTATAAGGAAAAGGATATTCGGATTCTGTTTTATTGGAATTCGGAACCTGAATTATATAGAAATCAGGAGTCTGAATTTATAAGGAAATTCAGAGTCTGCTTTCATCAGAGTTTAGAATCTAAACATACAGAGTTCAGAGTCGAACTTTTAGAAGATCTGAGTCGAGCTTATAAGAGTTCGGAGTCGAAATTATAAATTTTCAGAATCGAACAAGTAAAAGATTAAAGTTGAACTAATAAAAGTTCTGAGTCAAACTCATAGAGGTTCAGAGTCTGAAATTCAGAGTGGAACAATATGAGAGTTCGTATCCAGAAATCAGAATCGAACTATATAAGAGTTCGTATCCAGAATTCAGAGTGGAACTTCATTATAGTTCTCATCTAGAATTCTGAGTGGAACATCATTACAGTTCGTATCTAGAATTCGAAGTGGATCTTCATTACATTTCATATCCAGAATTCAGATCCTAAAACATAATTCTTTATATCTATATATTATATGATTCCGATATTTTTATGTAAGAATCCAAATTTTGTCCTTAAGAAAAATGTTGATATTTATATGGAAATCTAGGTTTGGGTAAATTTCCATAAGGAAGAAAATTTTCCTTATAGAAGTAAAATATAGATTTGATTATGTATAAGATGTTTCTGATTTTCAAAACAAGAAGGAATGGAAAAGTCATAAGGAAAAACTTATTGACTCAACAATCTCCCCCTTTTTGGAAAGCACAAACATCCTTATGAAAAAGAATATAAGGACATTGAAAATTTTCATTAGACATTGAAATTAAAACTTATCTCCCTTTGTTCATGGATTATAGTGAAAACAACTAACTCCCCCTTAGGCATTGAAACTATAAGGATTGTATTCTGAATTTTTGGAGTGGAGTGTTCATTATCATGGGAATGAAAAACATCATATTGGAAAACTCCCCCTTAGTTTAGCGATATTTTACATAGAAATTTTTCATTCTCCATTTTAAATTTTTCTTTCTCCTCTTTTGAGTAGATCTTTTTCCATCTCCCCCTCTGTGATTTTCAAAAAGAATTTAACGAAATGGAAATGAAATAGAGTACCTAAAACATTACTATATAACAATATAAGATACAACCAGAAAAAAATGTCACTAGAGTTGAGAAAATTTTTACAAGGAAAAAATTAAAATACAATAAAAGATCAGTGTGAGTTTATTTGTCTTCCTTTTTCCTTTAGGATAAGATTCTTCAACAAGTTTTTCAGTTTTTTCAAATCACTTTGATCCTCCTCATCTTGCCTCTCCAAAGCTTTTATCCTTTTATCTTGAGATTTAAAAGCTTTAGCCTGAGCCTTCATGGCCTCTTCCAACATTTTTATTAACTCCTCTTGCATTTCCAGCTTCTCTTTAAACTCAATACAGAAATCTCTTTCCCCTTTCCCATTCTATGCAACTGAGTTAAGCTTCCCATTCAGGTCTTGGAACTGTTGATTCCAAGAACATTGCTCAATGATCTGCACATCCTGAATAATCTTAATCATTGCATCCTCGGTTTCAAAGGCATCATTTACCTCATTATGAAAACATTCAATGTCACTGATGTCTTTTTCAACTTTCGTAGACCATAAAGTGATTTTTATCCATGATTTCCTGTGCACATCATAATTGATAATGAAATTTTTATGGTCAAATTCAATCATCACACACTTTTCCATCACCAGGGATAAGGATTATGACTTCCGATTCAATCTATGTTACATCATTGGGCATCTGGAATCAATGGTTGTAAATATTGGAATGGTTTCCACCAACTTCTTCAGAGTTTCCACCACAAAATCATGCCCATGTGCTGATGACTCCAAATCAGAAAATTTGCTTGGATTTTTCTCTTTCTCAATCTATAATAACTTTATTCTAGAAGAACCACCAACTTATTTCTTCCTGATGACCTCTTTTATTGGAGCCTCCATGAGCACTTTCTTTCCTTTATCAGTTTTCAGAATGAGTTACTCATCTGTACATTCTTCCTCACTTTCTGAAAGTTGAAAAATTTTGCCTTCATCAATTTTTTCTTTCTTAGTTCCTTCTTCAAGATAATGTTTCTCATTGGATTTTTCCTCATCTTCCAAAACAATTTCTTCCCCTTCCTCTTTCTTTTCATCGTCCTTTATACATTCTTTCTCAACTACCTTTCCCAGAGTGAATAATTATATTGATTCAGCCTTTTCTTGATAATCTTATTCTTGTTTGATCAAGTCATCCATATTATCACTTGATTCTTCTTCTTCTTCTTCTTTTTAAACAACCTCTTCATCTATTTTTTCACCAGCTTCTTTTTGTAGTTATTAAACTACATCATTAACCTTATACTTTTCCGGAGTGATGTAGTTCTTACCAAGAGTCTCTGGTAATGATGGTTGGATATCAACGGTTTCCGGAATGGGAATCTTCTCAGAGCCCCCCTCTGTTGCTTTTAAAAGAGATTGAACAATCTCCTCTTCTGGCATCTTTTTATTCATCTTCTTTTCTTTAGATTTCTTTTCTAACTCATCATTAGCTCTTTCCCTTAAGGCCTTAGCCTCGGTAGGGTCTATTCTGAATTGTGGATCCCCTTCATTCATCTTCTCTTTTTCTTCCCTCCACTTGGCTGCCACTTCATCTGGATAAGCTTTCAATTTTTTCGGCATGGGAGGTGCGGATTGTGTTTCCATATATTTGGGAGTTTTGTCATCACCAACCACATCCTTAAGCTTCCTCTTTTTTGAAATTTTTTTTATTGGTTCATCCTTCTCCACATTTTTTCGGAATGATATCAGCCTCTTCCTCTAGCAAGCTATAAAATTCACCTATTTCCTTAAAAAATCCATATTCATTATTTTTAGTGTATCATCACTGACAAGCATATGTTTACAATTCTGAACTTTAGACTTACAAGAAACCTTGAATGAAACTAAGCACTGAACTATCAGGATTGATAATAAGGCATGGTACATAATGATTTGTGCTCTCAAGTTTCCTTCCTTGATATTTTGATAGTCACTAGGACATTCCTCATCAGATTTATTTTTCTTAGAATCTCCAAGAAGTATAAGAAATATCTGTCACTTTTCATCAGGGTATCTTTGTCAACCTTTCTCAAAACCAAAAATCCCTGTACCCAAAGGTGAAGAATATGATTATTATGAGAATGATGAGAAATCGTTTCTGTATTGAAATCAGCAAGTCCAAGACATTTTATGTCCATAACCGTACAAAACAACCCTGAGCATCTGGGATTTTTTGTGAACAAAATTCGGCTTCTCCTTCATATGCTAGCCCTACCAAGCATGCTGCCTTGGTGTAAGTAAGTTTATAAGTCTTTCTATAAGACATGAAAGAAAACTTTTCTCTTCCATCTTCCTCATAAAAACTTACTGACTCATAAAACACTACGAGTAGCTCCATATAGACAGTATCCTGATCACCTGCCTTGAAAACACATGCATCTTCCCAACCATTCCACTTGATATTCTTGGTGATGATAGAATCGTACATGTAGAAGTTCGGATGAACCAGTCTCTCTCTATACACATGAAATTTTGAAATTGGATTTGAGGTAGACATATCTTGAGATGTAAATTCAACAGAAATTCAGAATGGAGAATTTTGAATAATTCATAACGGGCTTCAGAAAGTTTGGAACGGTCCTTAAGAATTCAGTTAGGGCGTTTAGACATGAAACCTTTGAATAACCGATGTGGGATGACCCTTAGGGATCCCCTTTTTATAGGCACTGTGGTTGACTTTTGAGCTTCCAATAACCTTCTAACTGTTGAGAAACCCTTTGAACTGATGTTACAGTTAAAAACAAACCGCAAGGAAAACATGACTCCGATCTTTTGAGGTTTTAGAAAAAACATTGGGATTTGAGAAAATTAGTATCTGAAAAATTTAAACTCATCAGAAAATACCAGCAAGCAAAATTTGACTACGAAAACATAAGAAATGAAATCATACCTTTTTGATTGGCCATGAAGTTTGTTCATAATTGGTAATATTTTTCATAAGGAAAATTTAACTTAGAAAAACATACTACAGAAACTTCATTATGAAAAAGTCATTATGAGAAAATCATTACGAATAACTCATTCCGAATATTCTCAGTATGAAAATTCCATTACGAAAAATTCTCAGTAAGAAATTTTCATTATGAAAATTCTCAGTACGAAAATTATCATTACAAAAATTCTCAGTACGAAAATTCTCATTCCAGAAATTTTGATTACAAAGTCCACTTTTAAAAAAATTGGTTTCAAAAGCACCAAAAAAATGACTACGAAAAGTTTTGGTTATAAAGTCTTTTTTTAAAAAAAATGACTACGAAAAATTTGGTTACACTATCAAGAAAATGTACTCCCCCTAAGAAAAATAGTTTATTATTTTAAGGAGAATGGTTCAACAAGAAGTTAATGAAGAAAGATGACCATACAGTTATCATCCCTAACTTCTGTTTAATGTATAAAAATCTATCGAATGGTAGAGATTTTGTGAAAATGTCAGCAATTTGATCATGCGTTCTGATAAACTAAAGAATGATATCTCCTTTTAAAACCAATAAAAAATATGAAATCAAGGTTTCACCAAGAAGAACAATATTACCTATACCAACAATTTCTCCCTGAGCATTATCTTCGAAACATTCTTTTCCTCCTTTCCCCTTGATAATCCTTTCGAAATAGTTTTTGTAAATAGTCATTTGCTGGGAACACCCACTATCCATGTACCATGTATTGCTTTTGGTACTTCCTTTATCATTCTGAAAATAAGAAAAGAATTAGACCTTCGGAATCCAAACTTGTTTAGATCTGATATTTTTAGATAACAAAATTTTGTGTATCCGCCTATTTATAGAGAAATATGCTTTATGAAACACAAGAGATTGAACTTTATTCAAAGAACAATTTTTCTTCCGATGCCCACCACTTTGAAACTTAATACAAAAAGGGGATCTAGAAGGAACAAAATAATTAATTTTGAAAGCTGGTTTTTGGTGAGTATAACCTACTCCAGTAGTGTTTCCATTAGGGTTAATTTGATAATACATCTTTTTAAAATTTTCCTTCCTAGAGGTAAATTTTTCAAGGAGATTCTTTAGGGAAATTTTTTTGGATTTTGGTCTAATAACCAAATTCCAATCCTCATGAATCATTTCCTTAAAGTTATATTTTTCCTCAAAAACATTCATCTTTAATGTTGCATTCTTAAAATATTTATAAAGTTCTTCCTTATCAGAATTTTCTTTCTCAAGTTCATTAGAATTTTTTTCTGAAAGCTCTTCTTTATCTTTAAGATCTGAAGAAAGATCTGAAATCTCTTTTGTGATAATTTCTTCCCTAGTACTTACCTTGTCTATTTTCTTAGAAATTTTAAAAAAATTTGCTTCATGTAACGTGAAAAATCAAAGAAATTCTTCATATAAAGGTTCTTCATTTTCTGAGGATGAAGTATCTTCATTAGAAGTACTATTTTAGGAATAGTAATTCTTATCAAGAGATAAGTTTGTTAATGACTCGGTAGAGCGTACCATGGCCATAAGACATGTATGTGGAAAAGAAGCAATGAATCCCATATTCTTCTGAGCTGAAGAATCGTATTCTGAGGAGTCACATTCTGACGAATCTCCACAGCTAACACTCCAAGTAGTCTTAGCTTTCAGACATTTCAAAGCTTTTGCATTGTAAAACTTCTTTCTGTTCCTTTCATAATTCCTCTCTTTTCATTCTTTCCTTTTAAGAATAGGGCAATCAGGTCGTATGTGTCCACTTCTCTTGCATTCATATCATGTGACCTCTGAATCGTTCTTATCATTCATCTCCTTATTTTTATACATGGATTTAAATTTCCATTACCATCTTTCTTGTTCATCCTTCAAGCAAGATTAGCTAACTCATTCTATGAGACTTCACTCGCACACAATTCAGATTGAATTATAACCTTCTTAGACTTGGATCTGGTTACCCTCTCTGGAGTCTTTACTTTCATGTGATTTGATGTAGTAGTAAATGCAAAAGTACCATTCTCATTCTTCTTTTTGATGTTGTCAGCATCTCTCTTCATTCTCGTTTGATTTTGGAGAAGATTTCCAAACAACTCATCTATGGAAATTTGAGTGACATTCCAATTCTCATCAATTGTTGTTCTCTTTGATTCCCACTCATTGGGCATAATATCAATGACCTTGTCCACATGATCTTCATCATCCAAAGAATTCTCTCACATTGATTGTAGACTATTCACGATAGTCATAAATATTTGTTACACATTTCATACAGGTTCTCCATTATGAATGTTAAAACCACGATACTTAGCTCTCAACATAGCTCTTCTTCTCTCAATCACATTAGCTGTACCAAAATATGTAACTTCAAGTTTCTTCCATATAAAGTTAGCTCTTTCACATGACGAAATTCGGCTATATATGTTCCTATTCATTGAACATAGTAGAGTATTGCGTACCTTATAATTTAATTGGTAATCATGCTTCTCTTGCTTGGTGAATGAACTAACTTCCTTATTAGGAATTTTATAACATCCGGTAAGAATAATAAAGTTATCTACCCCATTATTGAAAAAGAATGTCTTCATTCGATCTCTCTTGTATTCATAATCATTGCCATCAAAAATTGGTGGCCTTTTAGGATTTAGTTTGTCAATGGAACCAACATTTAAACATTCCACCTTTAAGAAAGTTTTCTACACAAAAACATGTTAAACATAAAAGCTCGGATTCAAGGAAAAATATTCCAATGCAAGGAAAATATAGAACAAGGAAAAACTGAGCAAGAAAAACTTATATGTGAGTATAAGTATTTCAAAGACATTCTCTGATACCAAATGTGATATTAGTATAGAGTATGAGGTTTCCAACCTCTAATACCAATTATAGGATCGAAATAATGATGTAGATACTCTATATACAAGAGGGGGGGGGGTGAATTGTACAATTAAAAAATTTCATAAAACAAGGAATGATATTAGTTTAATAAAGTTAAACTAAGAAAATTAACAACACCTCTAATCACCAATGAAATATTGGGACAATGTATAAAGTTACAAACTTCTAGTTCTATGCACTTGCTTAAATCTGGAATGTGATTCCAAAAACAGGTTCCGGATTTATGGATCTGGAAATTGAAACATAACCAAAGTTTACAATACGAGATTCTTCCGTAAAGCGTATAGAATCTAAATTAATCAGAGTACAAGTGTAAGGAAATACAAGAATGTTATAGTTTCCTTTCAATACAAAATACAGCGGAAAAAAAATTAGTAAAACTACACGTAACAAGATATAATTCTTTTAACCTAAAGAGAAGGGTATCCAAAAACATTGGATAAAGGTCCCTTGATTTATACTTTCAAGAAAGTATGTCCTATCCACCCTAGGGTAAGCCCTCGATAAGAATATCGGAGTCTCCGTCTTGCTATCCCCGCAAGCCCTCAACTTCAAGGTAGTTGGAACCTCTGCCTTCCTCAGCAAGGATGCCCTCAACATCATGGCAGTCGGCACCTTTGTCTTCTTATACCCGGAAGCCCTCAAATGTAATCACCAACATTCGGAGTCGCACGAAGCAATATGAACAAGGAAAAATTTGAACAAGTAGTTCAAACATTCTGCATGAAGCATGAGAGTTAATAATAGCCATTATCTCTATAAATCACTTCCACCGCATGTAATCACAAGTTTTCAGGTTGTCGAATTTGTGTCCAGCTCCTTCAAATGAGCTCCTATTTATAGGCAAACATCCAATGGTCGGATCCATACTCCAACGGTCATATTTTCCTTAAAATTCATAGGGACATGTCCACATGTCCCTAAACCAACGGTTAGATAGAAACAGAATAGATGACATCATTTTATAAAAAAACTTTTGTAACTGAAAGAACGACATCATTTTGCAATGAAAAATGTATAAGTATAAGAAAAATTGTAAATCAGAATGTAAGCAAATAAATGTTCGTAGTCTAACCAAAATGGAATTCGGAGTCTATAATAAAAAGGATATTCGGATTCTGTTTTATAGGAATTCGGAACCTGAATTCTGTAGAAATCCGAAGACTGAATTTCTAAGGAAATTCGGAGTCTAGTTTCAGCAGTGTTCAGAATCTGAACATACAGTGTTTGGAGTCAAACATGTAGAAGTTTGGAGTCAAGATTATATGAGTTCGGAGTCGAACTTATAAAATTTCGGAGTCGAACTTGTAAATGTTCGGAGTCGAACTAATAAAAGTTTGTAGTCGAACTCATATATGTTCAGAGTACATAATTTGGAGTGTAACTATATGAGAGTTCGTATCCAGAAATCGGAATCAAACTATATAAGAGTTTGTATCCATAATTCGGAGTGGAACTTCATTACAGTTCTCATCCAGAATTCGGAGTGGAACTTCATTACAGTTTGTATCCAGAATTTCGAGTGGAACTTCATTATAGTTCGTATCCAGAATTCAGATCCTAAAATAGAATGCTTCATTACTAAGTATTATATGATTCTGAGATTTTTAGGTATGAATCCGGTTTTTGTAGTTAAGAAAAATATTGATATATATATGGAAATCTAGGTTAGTGTAAATTTTCTTAAGGATGAAAATTTACCTTATAAAAGTAAAATATAGATTTGGTTATGTATAAGGTGTTTCTGATTTTCAAAACAAGAAGGAATGGAAATGTCATAAGGAAAACCTTATTTACTCTACAGCTAGGATCTGACCCTCAGAGGATCACTAGGAGGTGACCTACATAGGATCGTTAGGAGCTGACCCACAGAGGATCCCTAGGAGCTAACACACATAGGATCGCTAGGAGCTAACCCACACTAGATCACTGGGAGCCAAACCATAGAGGATCTCTAGGATTTGACCCACCAAGGATCGCAAGGAGATGACCCACATAGGATCATTAGGAGATGACCCACACAGTGTCGCTAGTCAGTCTTCTCATCACAACCAGCTACTGATTTCCCGCACTAGGATTGTTCGTCTACAGGAGAGTCAGCTCCCCAAACCACTGGTCAATAATCCAACTTCCTTGAAGTCCCACATATATGTTCCTCAGAGGATTACAACGTCATAGGGGTCTTACTGTAACAGACAGTGTGTCAATCGGACTCCCCATCTGTGAGTTTTTAGTTTGTTAGTCCCGAGGGCCCGGTTGGATTTGTGCTCGATCCAACCCGACTATTTTCCAACAGTATCCAAATCTCTAGTGGTGTATAACAAAGGGACCGTTTCTCTCCAAGGTATCCATCAATGTAGAAAGTTCTTCCATCAATCATAAGGTGCCAAAGATATTGGTGAAAATTCATAAATGGGTCGAAGTGGGTCCAGGTCTGGTCTGATCCAGTCAGACCGACCAAGCCTAACCCACGCTAGGAGGCCCAAACCACTAAATCTATCCCAGATCGTGTTGGGAGGCCCAACCAGCAAGGACTGTGAGGGGTCGTGGGGGTCGTGGAGGCCGCTAGTGTGCAGGGGGTTGGAGGTCGCGGCAGCTCAGAGGGTCTCTAACTACACGAGGTTGTAGAGGGACTTGGAGGACCGCAACACCATGGCAGGCCACAGGGCGACACAAATATCCATGGGGCGGTGTGACCGCAGGGTGTTGTGGTGAGTCCATGGACAGCGGAGCCACTCGGCAATGCGGGAGGGTCGCGAATGACGGAGGAAACTCGGGTGGTGTGGTCATGGGAAGCGGCTCAACCTCATATGGTGGTTGCAGATCAGGCGGCAATTCCATGGGTGGTGGCTCGGCTACAAGTCACGGAGGTCGCGAAAGATGGAGTTGTGGGGCGGTGGGGTGTCGTGCCTCCGTTTGCAGCTTGTTTTTCCGACCTCTCTCTTTGTTTGTCATCATGCTGTAATCCACCATCTTCCATCATGAAGAACACAATAAGAAAGAATGACAGAGAGGTCTGGCTATGATTTTTTGGCCAACCACCTTCGCGTTAGATAGGTAGAAAATAGTTCACCATTTTTTAATCATGAATTTGTATGAGAGAAGAATTTCAAACAACCACCCTATAACATCATACAAATAATCATACAGAAATAAACCCCTACCATGGATTTTTCATTGATGTTGGCATGAGAATGATGTATGGACATAGATTCATCATTGTTGACGACGCCCCACATTGTACAAAGTCAAAGATATCGACATTCGTCGTGCCCACCACACGCCTCCGATCCCAAGCTATTTCATTGGTTCTTTGATGTTGAGGGTGTTCTTCATCAGCAAGTGTGTTCTTCATTGGAGGATGGGATTCTCCACAATGATACAAAGAGTTCTCTCCTTCTTCTATGCCCACCAAAAGAAAGAGGTGCCAATGTAATTTATCTAAAGAAGAAAATTATGTTGGCACACACACACACACTCGCATGTTGGAAGAATTAATGCATGGCATCAGAATAATTAATGTGTAAGAAGCTCAAGATGCTCCTCCATATAAAATATGGAGTTGAGAGGATTATCCCTCATTAAGAGTGGAGTTCAAGAGGTTTAAGCCTCGGGTGGTCCCCACCACCATAACCTCTCATGGGAGGTTAATTCATGTGGTCCCCACCTAAGAAATGTCCACATGGGAGTCTCAAAACAAAATTAAATAAAATGTTACTCGCTTTTTTTTATTTTATTCTTTTCACGGAAGACTCAAATATTAACATTCACCCTCGACCAACTGTCGTCAATGTGAAAGTCTTTTTAATAGATTACCGGCACTACGAGTTCAACGGTGCCCTTGGATTTCAATTCTAAGCACCAATTTAAAATTTAGAAAATCCTTCTTACACGTTTACTGGATTTACCCGAAATAAAGTTCAAAAATTCATTACAGGCACTTCGGTCCTTGAAATCACGCGCCGTAAATTTTTACAGAATCATAAAATCCCCATTTATTTAAAAATGATATTTCACATAGAAATTCCAGGTCATTATAGTTCATTTCTAGAATATCCAAAAAATTACATCAACATATATTTTTAATACTAAAACATATTTTGAAAATCATTTTATAAAAAGAGTAGGATCATCTATATATTTTAAAAATACTTTTGAAATTAGAAAATTAATGATCCTATGATAAAAATATTTAAGTGATTTTTTTAAACCATACTAATAATTATTTAATTAGATAAATTGATTTTGAAAATGGGTATTTTTAAAATTAGTGCGTTATTAAATAGATAAACATTCTAATCTATGAATCCATTTAGAAATTCAGTCTTGAATTCGATTGAAAAATTTTCAATTCTAGAAGACCTACATAATATATCAAGATTCATATGGATTGACATAGGGCTATAGGTGAAATGGTTTACTCATAGACTATCCCTTCTTCGTGTCAATAACATTATGGAACCAGTCTTTCCTTATTTCTATATATTATTCCTAACTCATATAACTTGTTTCGAAAGGCCCATTTGGTGCTTATATTCATGGTTTCCTATTTTATAAATATATATTCCCACACCTTGATTCTTTAAAATTAAATCATTTCTTTTGATATTTTCATCACCTAAAAATCATCATTAATAGCATCAAAGATGTTCTTAGGTTCCATCTGGTACAAGAATTCTTGATGTCTAACCTGATTTGTAATAGAATCTCTTCTATGTATACCTCTATATAGATCTCATACAGTAACATCTATGGGGTGGTACATAAGAGTTATAATTTCACTATAATAAGTAGGTCTAGACAATTATGTATTTTCAATTGGGTTGGGTTCAGAAAATTATGTAAATTCTTTAGAAATATATGATTTTTGTTACAATATAATTGAAAACTCTTAATGTTCATAATTTATATTCAAAGATGATAAATCATCCTCATTGTTTTATATAGAGGTCATAGGCTAATGTGGATCTCTTTCATCATATTTTACATGAATATATTTATCCACAGTTTTGGTTATTTTATTGAAAACTCTATAGGATATACAAAAAATTGAATAACCAAGGAAAATTCCATCATCTCTTTTGGTTGAAAACATATCCAAATTATACGTAGTATCAAGACTAAATACTTTTCCACCAAAAAATATAATGTAGTTAGACTTAAGATTCTAATTATTTTAAATATCATAAGGTGTATCCTTTATGATTAGTCTTATTAAAACTCTATTTATTATGGTGAAGGGTGTGTTCACTTCATCTGTATGTCATACTCAATTAACATGGTCTGGGATATCTTTTTTAATGTTCTATTTTACCTTTCATTAACTCCATTTCGATGAGGGTTCCTATGAGCTGATTTTTTTAAATATATCCATTCTGTGAGAAAAGAATATTCCAAATTGTAAATTTAAAACTAAATTATATGGTCACTACTTAAGAACAGAATTCAATGTTCACATATTTTTGGTAGTGAATTGTCATACTTGGTGAAATAAGAAAAATATATTCCTTTGTGATCTAGAAGGATTTCTGAATAATACCTAGACAATTAATTTACTAATACATATACAAGTTCTTTACAATTTAACTAGAACCTATAGATATTAAAAATTAACACATATGAACAAAATCAAGAGGTTGAGAAGTTAAAACAAAATTATTTAATTAAAAATACACTTTGTGATGTTTGCTTTTATTAATAGGGGTTACAGACATTATCAATTCAGTACTCATGTTTTGGTAGATCACTAACTATCCATTTTCGGTTAATTTATCTATGTGAATTTATATTACAATGGACTTGTATCTTATGAAAAATCCATGATTTTTTTGAAAGGTACTAAATCAATAATAATTTTGAGAAATTAAATAATTTAAATCAGAAACATAAACATTATCTTTCCTTAATCCAGTAAACACTAAATCATTTTTAGAATTATATACATTGAATGAATATTTTTCAAAATTTTCATTTAAATTATAATTACATAATTTTGGGATGCTATGTAGGTTATACTTCAAACCATAATAAATAATTATTTTGAAATAAAAAAAGAATCATTATTTCTAATTTGGGAAAGGCTGTTGATTTTAGATTTATGATTGTTATGAAAGGTGAAAAAACCACCATCACCCTTAATAAGGATATTGAAGCATGAACAATATCTTTTCATATGTCTTCAATAATTTTCCCTAGACCACAGAATCTTATAATTGATATTCTATCATTTTTACTACCAAACAAAATTTATGCATGAAATGAAACTGGAATCCAAATCTATCTTCATCTAGAGATGTTAGTAATTATATTAGTAGAATCCTCATTTTAATCATAGGTTTCCTATAAAAAACTAAATACATTTTCAAATAAATTCTTTTTTAGGTCCCTTAGAAAAATTTGATGCAGCATAAAATTCATGTTTTAACTTATGAACAAAAGTGATTTTTGTCACACTCCTCTATACTGGTTGGTATCCAATACTAGTAACATATTTTTGTGTAACTTTCTTACCCATAAGATGGGTGAGTGTCTCTCTAAAATTTCTAAATTCATCTAAGACATTCGTTAATTTCCCATTTAAAAGACTATGTTCTGTATTTTCTCTTAATAGTTGATAATTATTCACTTTATCAATAGATAGATTATATTTAATGATTAAATATAAAATCATGATGTATTTTAAAGACATTTTATTTTTCTTTATTCTCATTAAAATTATCTTCCATCCTACTAAATAAAATAAAACATTTGTTCCTTATTCATATCATCAGTATATTGGTCACTAACATAATTATCAAAAACATCATAATTATGCATAGGTAAAATATTTGAAATAATAGGAACCTAATTGAATCTTGTGATAATGCACATATTAGCTATTTCATGTATCTCCCCATGTGTTGAATCAGAATCAATAGAGTGGTATTCCAAGGTACTTAATGTGATTTTCAAGGGTTTATTGTCTTTTTTTCATTTTCATTATATCAATTATTTAAATTAAATAGTTGACAACTAAACTTTACATGTCGTTTCCACAAAAATACATTGCAGACAAGTTCATTTACATATTTCTTCAAAAATTTCTTCCAGGTTCGATTGGAAAAATATTATCTTCTGTAATTCAAAATTTTGAATAATTTTTTTAGCTTATAAAACTTCTTAAAATGTCTGTCAAGATGAGCCATATCCTTATTATTATTTATTATAGATTCACTATCACTAGAACATGCTTCTTATACTTCCTCCTTTTATATTTGTTTAGACATAGTAGTCTTAAAGTATTTTTATTTTCTATTTGGATATTCTTCATTTTCTTAGTTGAATTTTAACTCATCCTCAAACATCATTAGTTTACCTATAATCTTCTTGATATGTAGCTCGGTAAAATAAAATGACTCTAAAATTGAGAAAGAAGTTCATATCCATCATTTAGGTGAGCTTCTATGTAGTCCCATGATCTGATCATTATTAGATACAAGATTCCCAGGTGAGTTCATTGTGTTAACAATATTATTAAACCTAATGTACATGTTAGAAATAGGATCATCCAGATTCATAAAAAAGTAATCATACTTAATAGTATATTTTTGATGCCTCTTCTTCTTAACATTGGTTGTTCCCTCATGTGTAAAAATATAGAATCCTAAATTCCATATGCATTTTTTCAAGAAGATATTCTATTGAATGATTAATCTGTTAAAGCTCAATAAAGGGCATTCATAGATTTGTAATTATTATTGTAAACTAGCATATTAGAATCTTCTCAATTAATACTATAAATATAAATAGTAATATAATTCTCTTATAAAGAATTGCAAATTATATAAAAAATACTCTCTGTATGCATTTTCATTTTAAATTTCCATTCCGAATAATAATTACCATTCAAAAACAGAGTTCTGTTAGTAGTAGATCCGTCTTGTCTAGAATCCTTTATAGAAATAAATTTTAAAATTGTATAAATTCAAGATCATTAAAGTGAATCTAAAATTATAGTTAGAAATATTTGAAAACATTATTACTAAATAAGACAATCCATTGATAATAAATGTTGTTTGGAGTGAGTGACTCAAGATGTGGTTGAATTGATTACTGAATAAATATTATTTAAATGAATTAATATGGTTCCCCCAATTTATATTAAATGGCACTATTAACTGAAATATTTGATTGTTATAAGATACATTTTTCAAAATATTTCTTAACAATTTATTAGGGCTTGGGTAAATAATATAAAATACTGCTCAATGCTTTGAAATCAATTTACATAATTAAAATATTATAAAAAACCAATTAATACTAACTATAATATTATTTCAAAAAAAATTAATTTGTTTTATTTTTAAGGAATAAAATCCATGTAAAACAAAATAAATAAAGCAATTAAATTCTTTATAAAATATGATCAATCCCAAGTTACGACTAATTCCTCTCTGCATGTGATCACCTTCCTCCAAGATATTTATATAAATAAATAGATTGATCCATAGTTTGGATAATTTTTTACAATAGATAACAACATTCTTAGTCACACATGACATAATCCATAGTTATATGTTATAGTTTGCCAAAAGAAAAGATCACACTGGACCTCTACCAAATTTATATATGGGATAAAAAAATAAATAATGGTCATGAATACATATATGTATCTTCTAGTACTAGTTTGAGATAGTGTGCATATATAAAATAGATTATAGAACACACACTACTCATCCTGATAAAGATAAGAAAACCTATCTATTAGATTATTTTGTGATAAAGATGTTCAGATTGATATGTAGTGCAGCTTGGGAATCTTGAATTTTATTTATAGTGAAACTCGATATAGGTTCTCCGGAAAACATCAGTAAAACAGAGTGCGATAGACACTTATGATCTTAACATCAGGAAGGTATCAAGTGTGTATTGAGTTTTTTCTTCCACACTCAAATATATGCATGATGCAGTAGGTAAGATCTTCTTGATCTTGTAATATGGTTAAGATATATCCTATAAATCCATTCATGGTATCATTATCGCCCCTACTTCTTGCATGGGGTAGTATGCTACATTTATCAATAATAGAAATAAGAATGACTAGATCATATCTGCTTCTTCGTATGGAATGTGTGACACATGCATAAATACATTATGTTTATCATTTAAGAGACAATCATTAAAGCATGTTTGGAATTAAATTAAAAAAACTATTAATTAGAAAAATATTTTATTAATGGGGATAAAGTATAGAAGTTGTCATGGTGAGTCATGAACGATGACTCAATACTTTAGGTACATGTTATTAATGATGTATCATTGTAGCGGTGTCTACGTTTGGCATTGTGACACTAGAAGTGTCCTATTCAAGAGGTGACCCAGGATGGATGTGTATCATTCGGATGATATTTAATTTTGGTGGTATGTCAAGCTGAAGGTATGCACGAAGTTGTCACTCTTCCTGTGGTGTCTCATAATTTTTCAAAAATGCTTATTAGTGGTGACTCGTTTACATTGGTGTCATATTTTTTGGTGACTCTTTTCAAGACATTTCCATTTTTTCATACTGACGGTGAAACCTTTTCAATAGGTGAGTCATTCTTGGTTGTGTGACATCTTGATGGTGTCTTAACCACAATGGTGTCTCATCCAGTGTAGTTTCTTATGCTCAATAGAGACTTATACTTTGGAAAAATTAACCACCTATCTCAGAGTATAAGATACTTACAGAAAACATGTAACTAAATAATGTTATAATAATCATTATTTTGTTATCATGGAAATATAGAGGTCTATAAGAACTCATATACACCTTTTCCCCCATTAATCAATAAACTAGATGTAATTTTTGGTACTCATTTATCACTCATCTCCCTTCTTCTTATATTCAAAAAAGATATTTCAATATTTTTATACCTTTCCAATCATTTTAAATTAATTACTATGAGTAGTTTCTATAAACCCTATCATGTATCAAGCCCTTCAATAAATGGTTGTGAATGATTATTCTAATTCCCTAAACTAAATCACTAGGTTAAATCTAGATTTCCACATGGCCCCCCGCATGCCACCCCGTATGCAATAGGTTGTCGACTTTTCTTGCGGGTCTGAATGTCGTCAATAGGTAGACTATACCCTTAATATCTATAAGAAAAGTTAAAATAATAAAAACAAAAAAACAAATAAATAAGAATTTCTTTAAATATATGGAATATATATTTTCACCAGTCCTAGAAAATATTAACCATGGATCAAAAAAGAGCTAGGTCAAACAAGAGTATATTCATGAAAATTGAGTAGATAATTCAACATAACATCACTCTACTGTTTATCTCGGTACTGCCTCTAAACACCACGATTCATCTCATAGCTCCATGTTGAATGGTACATAACATTTATAGTATCATGAATCATTTATTCTATACACTCATCATATTTTTTATGTAGGGTGTCACTATCCACCCCGTAGAATACCACCAATGTATTTGTAACACGAGTGCACATGAAAAATAATGTATACAATTTTAGTATATAAAATCATTAGAAAACCAAAAAAATCATATAAAGAAGTTTTCATGTGGGGAAAAATCTACCCCAAACCCCCAGTTATACCAGCTTTGGATCCATGAAAAAAATGTATTCATAAAGGATATCATGATATTGGGATGAACATAAGGTCATCATGTGTCTCTCAACATCTGTAAAGCTAACAAGCCTTTTCTTGGGCCACAAGGACATCATATTCCAAAACATTATTTGGTTATTTAATGTTTACATCATTTCCTGGAACTATGTCCCAGTTTTGGCCACATAAGACAATAAAATTTTGACACTACCTTGGATTAGGATGTAATTTCATTGTATACTGACATTGTTACTAGAGTTTGGTAAAATAACCCAATCATGATGCATCATTAATGATACCTATTCTTTCAATTCATTAATGTACATCATGAACACATCAACCCACTCGTTCTTGTCATCATGTAATAGTCAAAATCATAATAATATCCCCCTCTTGGAACATTGAACCTC
The DNA here is from genome assembly GCA_963277665.1 of Viscum album. Taxonomy (NCBI): domain Eukaryota; kingdom Viridiplantae; phylum Streptophyta; class Magnoliopsida; order Santalales; family Viscaceae; genus Viscum; species Viscum album. The sequence continues at coordinate 2,093,391,900 of OY728126.1, read as the reverse complement.
GATGGGTCATCTTGTCACATTGGTACCAATCATAGAACAAAAATAACATTTTATTTAATAAATACATAAAATAGATGCATGTAATTAATTTAAAAAGGTTAAAAATATAATATCATGCATGAGATATAGTATCTAGACACTAGTATTTGATCAAACTAAACTTCGGTCTTACAGGACATGCACACAGAAAAATGTTATCAAACATCATTCAGGGTCAATCGAGATACACACACATACGATCAAGCTAGATCATGTTATAAATAATTTAAGTGAAAAATTAAACATCATTCGAACAGTCATATACATGGTCAAGGGTTTTTGGCATCTCAGTCAATCCTTGACTGCTCAATATATGATTATTTATTATTTATTTTTACATTTATTTATTTTCATGGAATACATTTTTATGCATGTGACCTCAAGTTAATAATTCAATGGTCAAGTCAAAGACGGTTTATACTCACACCTTTCATGAGCGTCTTAATTGATTTATATTATTTAAGATTAGAGATATAGAAAATTTCAAGGCCTTAGTGACAGGTTGCTAAGTGATTGAGTGTAGTGTTCAGAAGAGGTACTAGGACGAGCTTCAATGTTATATTGAAATGTTTTTATTTACTTATGTATCTTGATCATAAATGTTTTTACCTACCACTTTGAATATATTTGGTTATTATTCATTAGTAATCAATATTAGTTTCATTCCTTTTAGTATATCATTTCTTATTAAAATTTCTTAATTGTTCTAATTTATTCTTTAGAGATTTCTTATTGAAACCTAGGGTATAGTCTCCACTGTAATGATGTGTGGACCCTCTCCTCAAGTTGAAAACCTCTTGTAAGTCTAGAGGCGTTGATGAGTCCATGTGTCACTCCAACACTAACTCAGTGATTCATGTATGGGAATTACAAATTTCTTCCTCCAATTCATTGAGATTATTGTATGTATACCCTAAGAATAAATGTGGTCAAGTATATCCACATGGGTAGAGTAAACATCGCAAATCTCAAACCAAATATTATTTCTTTTAGAAATAAAATAAAGCATTCATTATGTTATTAAAAATACCTGAACATCGTGTTATGCTCCCAAATATAGTGTGATCTTCCTAAAATTAATCTAAACATTGGTGTAATAAGCACCCTTATATTGTGAACATTAGTCAGACACAAAATCAACAACATCTAGGTAAATCTCATTTGAAATTTAATTATACCATGGGGAAATAATTCTATCAAATTGATTCCAGAACTAGTTGTTCCATGATTATTTCCTTTAGAATTTGAATCTATGAATCATCTTCTAATCCTTATTATTGGATTCCAACAAAAAATTCAACTCAAATGGTGTATCCACCTTATTGTGGTGTGGTTCTTCATACATATCTAACTATTTTGATGTGACATAGAGTCACTGGTGCCTGATTCCCTTAATGATCACATTCTAGATATATACATACATTTATTAACATCCCTCTAAGATGTGGATTTATCCTATAATTTTCACATTATCATATATTACAGCCTGAAAAAATGGCATATAACATAAAAATTACTCATATGTGACTTGAGTTTACTTCTACCCATGACATGTTGTTATGGTATTTACACTTATGTAACATTATATTAAAACTATACTATAACTTTTGTAGAAATATCCTTCACTTCACAACAAAACCATCCATGTAGAACTCAAAATCTACACATACATATAATATAGTTATTTTATCCTTTATTTATAATGGTGTAGTGTATTCCATCATTACACAACACCTTATCCATCTACAAACCTTTATTCATAAGTATGTTATTTATTACCCCTATATGTCCTTTTGATTCCCCATGTTACACTTACCCATCCATCAGATGTACAAGTTTAATCTTATTTACCATCCTTCATGAAATGGATAACATTTTAAATTGTGGTATGCTCTTTCTTTTCCATGTATCCAAAACTCAACATATGATAACCCCATGCAAGATCATATTTATTGAAATGCCTTAATAAATAAGAATAAAGAAATTTATTCCTCCTAAAATCATCTCCCAATTAAGATTGAATAGTTTTCATTTTTTACAATACATATCCCTGATATATAGTGTAATTTCTGAATATTTTATAATATGATTTTCTTTTCCAATGATCAAATTCCATATTAAAAAGTAAAATTATATAATAAATAATGAATAGACTGATTATTTTTTACTATTATAATTTATATCATATCAAACATCGAATGATGTTAAGAATTATAATAATTTAATGTTTAGAAATTATATAATGATCTTATGATTGTTATATATTATGTGTTATTAAAAAGTCCAATTGACCATGAAAGTGGAGGAGATGGCCTCAAACAGTAGAATCAATCATTATGAATCACATTTATGAGAGTATTTAAGAGTTATAACATCACTAAAATTTTTCCTTGACCAAGAACATGATGATATTTGAAAATTAAATAATGATCAAACCCATTTATGAGAGATGTTTATTCTCATTGTTTTCAAGACCCAAACCATTTTCTCCAAACCACCATAAAAAAATCTCACCATCGCACATGTTACACATAAACAATTAACTTGTGTAGTAAAAGTCTACGTAACTAAATGCTATTAGTATGTATTTTAATATTTTTTATATAAAATAATGACTATATTTATCTTTTATAATTAAATTATATTGAATAATTTTTTAATTTGATAAAAATTAGATTTAGATGCTGTGAAACAAAAATAATATTTTCTAGATATATATTGTCTCAATCATGAGATTATTTTTTAAGAAATCATTATATTTTTAAAAAAATTATATTTAATAAAAATATTAAATAATATTTTTTATATATAAATAAGAATAAAAATTTATGAAGATAGATATAATTCTTATAACGTTTCAAAAAGTGATATTGATGAAAAAACCAAATTTTTTAATAAATATGGATTTTTTTATTTTTAATGTTTAAATTCACATATTAATTGATTTTTTTCTATAAAATAAATATAATATTTTAAATCATAATTCTAAAATGATCCAACTATTAATTTTACATAATTTTCTATGAAAGTAATTTTCTCTATAAAATTAAATTTATCATAATTATATGATATCTATTATGAAATCATAAAAAACATGAAAAATAATTCTAATAGATAATATAAAGATTATCTATAGAATATTATGTTTCTTTTTAAAAATAATGTGTTTTTAAGTTATTTTTAAAATTTTATAAACACTTAAACAATCCTCCAAAACTTATATATTGTTTTTTAGGGCTTTAACCTAAATTCATTAAAAGATTAATATCCCAAAGCACCAAGGGTATTATTTAAATAAGATATATTCAAATATTTATAAAATAATTAAATACACACCACATTGATGGGGCCATGTGGTGGTTTATGGTTTGGATTAATTTTTCATTTAGATCCAGAACTGAATATTATAATTTAATAATGAATCCTCCTCAGTGTTTCTGTAAAAAATCTCCCGACCTCTAATTACTTTTTGTCTAAAACCCTTGGAGCGGAAAAAAATCATCCCATCACTCTTTAGATGCCTCCCAAGGATCCTTGTGCACTTAATAAGCATCTATTATGATTTTATACGCATATTATTAGGGTATGGGATCCTCTCTCTCTCTCTCTCTCATCTATATTCATTCACATTTATATATTATGCATTTTGATTCCCCATTTCGCTTACTAGGTTATGTTTTTCACATAACACTCTTACTGTCCTTATAATTTCCATGTTATGAGATACCACTTTGACTCTCACTAAACCATTCCATGAATCATTATGTAACATCATAAGGCTGTCGAAATTACCCTGTGATTTATTAAAGAAAAAAATTTGTAAAGTGAATACCCATACCCATTTAAACTCAATGGTATTCACATAAATGTACATATCCTTCATTGATTTGGAACTACAATGTATATAACCCACACTCCACAATAAAGGGTTTAAAGGTGATAAAGTGATTCCTTATATTTTATGCCCTATGTGGATCACTTATACATTTTCTTGATATGAATTTAATACGTGGGATGAGAATCATATATCCATACAATTCACTAGGATATTTTTTTGCCTCATGGGTCCTTATTTAAGGCATTAGGGAGTGAAGATAATCCTTAATGGGAATTTTTACAGCATTTAATTTTCTTTTGGTAATTATCCTTAAATTATGGATATGTCATGTTTTATGATGTTTCCACAATCCTATATTGAATTTATGTTATCATATTATATCGTGCCTTCCTTTTCAATATTATGATAATCACCCATTTTATATCTCCTTGATATCCCTGTTTATTCATATTTATTGCATCCGTCATGTTATTATTTGATTATTCCCTTTCTGGTCTTTACATCTCAATGATATCTTTTGTAAATCCCCAGGTTATCCTTTGTAGTTTTAGAAGATACTTGGAATATAATAACTTATTAGGGAGTTTTTAAATCATGTTATTGTATTTATTTTACATATTGGTTTGTTTTTTACCTAATTACCCAATGATTCAAGTCCTCAAAATTTTAGGGGGTTGTATCAAGTTAATAATTATGTAATAAATCATGAATTAATTTGTTTCGAAATTTGGTTCATTATAATTGGTATCAAAGAAAAATCTAGTTATTCATGTGTATTATGAGTAGAAAAATATAGGTAAATCCATAGTTATAGTACTGTAAATAGGAAAACATCCCTAAATTATGGAAATTTATAGAGATAGTGGTTTCCAAGAAAATAAATCCTCTCCTGGAAACTACATGTGGATGAGGATCATGAAGAGTTGTACCTAGGGTTAATCAACCTGAAAGGGTGCTTTGGGATAGAGTGAGTCATCATTTATTTCATGAAAATGGTCCTTGTTGTACACGTAGTTTGACACTATCGAGGTATCTGATTCAATAAATTTTCAATCTAACTACTAACCACCATTATGGGGAAACATCATCCCAAAATATTTTATATTAATAAATATATCATTTAATGAGACCTAGAAGTTCATAGGTCATGGAATATATTTCAATTATTAGTTTTCCATTCAATATGAATGGTTCCCCACATATGTGTTTACGGGTTTCAAAATTATCATCTCTAAGTATATTTATGTATAAGAAAATTAATAGAACCAAAATAAAATATGTAAATTTAGAATTATCATCCATTCATGAATATCAAATTCATATTTGACTATATATAGACATATTTATTCATATCATTCATGTTTATTAGAACTATTCAAAATCCACCTCAAAACATAGAAGTTGAGTTACTAGTGAAGATATAAAATGGGTCAATTGTCTCATCCTAATCATATAACTCATCCACTAACCATGTTTGTAGGATGAATTTACAAAAAAACCTTTTGATACTCCCTTTACATTAATTTTTTGTTATTAAAGGAATATATTTTATTTTCTTGTATAAATACAACATAAATTACTAAGATAAAGAGACAACCCACCATATCAAAAATATCATTCTGATTATATATAATCAAAAGGATGAGGTTGATTATACCCTATGAACAATCATCTAAATCATGGATATAATATTCATTATGAGAGATTGTATCTAGATAAATGATTGAGATTATATAAAATATTATCATTGATGACATGCCCATTGTAAGTGAATTCTCTAATGTATTTATTAAATAATTTCTTAATCCCCATCCAAGATGATAGGTTGGACCATTAGTAAAATAAATACCTAGAGACTTTAAAAAATCCAAAAATCCATATATAATGGCCATTGTTGATCATCAGGATATATAGAAACAAGTATAGGATAATCTAGATAAAGGTTTTAAAGACCCAAGTTCTTCACTATGGGAGACACTTGTCCTTTTTTCAAAGAAAAATGATTTGTCAATGAGACTATGAATTTATTATCCTGATCCAAATGAGATCACAATAAAGAAAATGTATCTTCATTTAAGGAGTATGAATTTATTTATCAGCTATGTAGGGCCTCAAACTTCTTCACAGTGGATCTTTGGTTGGTATATTACCATGTAAATGTGATATATGAGGATATCCACAAGACTAATTTTCATAAATGTTATGGGAATCAAAAGTTCTAAAATATGCTATTTGGACTCAGGAATTCGCTTTTAATATTCTTGTAATTAATAAAAACATTAATTAGTGATCTATAATTTTTTTGATAGTATTTATATATGATATTATTAAATACTCAAAAAAATAGAGAAATTCCATGAGAATTGGAATGTTATATTTAAGACATTTCAAAAGGAACATTTATTAAAAATGTAAAATAATTGTGAGTTTTTAATAGATAATGTAACTTTCATGGGTCATTCTACCAACAGAAAAGGTATATTTTTTTATCCTATAAAAATAATGATATTTAAAGGACTGCCCAGATTAACATCTGGGATAGAAATCCCTAGATTCCTCATATTATTTAGGTACCATAATTTATTTTTGAAAAACTTATCATGATTTTCATGTCTAATAACTTGGAAAAATCTTAATGTTGTGAATATTTTCTAAAATTATAATTGGAAATATGGATTAAAATATATTAATAAGAGGTTAATCACTAAACTTGTGCTTAGATTACCAACCATTCAGAAAGGATTTGAGATCTTCATCAATGCCTCCCAAAAGGTATCTTGTTGTATACTTATCAATGATGACAATGCGATACCATATTCCTCCAAAATAAAAATTATATGTTTGTATAAATACCAAATACATGATCTGTAATTGGTCATAGTGATCATAACATTGAATATATTATAACATTATCTATATTGGGTGAAGTGTGATATATATATAGACAAAAAAATCCTTATGTATATATTCACAAAAAAAGAGAGAAATTGGAGTTGAGGAAGGTGTTTATGGAACATCTAGAATTATTATTGTTCAATCTAATTCAATCATGTGAATATGAAAAAAGTGGAAGGTGGTATGAATAGATAGGATTCACCAACCCTATCCACGAGGAGGAATATAAGTAATAAAAAATTCATGGAAATACAAAGGTTGTACAAGGGAATAATAAAAGGATCATCATCCTAGGTTTCTAAAATTAATTCTCAACCTTCTATTCATTAGAGGAACATGTAATCTTATAAGGATGATGAGGTTCTATAGAAACAAATTGTCAACATTTCATTGTGTAACATTTCTAAACATGGACGTATAGGGTTTGTAACATAGATATTGGTTCCACAATAACTATATATAGAGAGGTAACATATCTATAATGTTCATAGATCATCGTACACTATTCATCAAGGAATCATTATGATGTAAATTGATTTAAATTTAAACATATCAATGGATAACATGATGAGTGAGATTACTGAATTTGTATCATGAAGGTTGATGTTATAAAACTTCATGGATTAAAGAAAGAATTATAGTTTATTGGAGAAACCATTTTACATTATAGTATATAATTTGGAAATATTATTATGGATTTCATTTTAGGACTTCTGAGGGCCCATAATGGAAATAATTCTATTTTGGTGATTGTCAGTCACCTTAAAAAGTTATCACATTTCATTTCAATAAAGGAAGGTTTATATATACTTAAATATATATATATATTGTAAATGATATGATATACTTGATTGTAACTCTCTATTGTATCTATTAAAGATCTAGGGTTTAGCTAATAGTTTTGGATAAGCCTTCACCAATCATTGGATATAGAACTGGGATTCAGCATTGCTAATCGCCTTTAGAAATATGCTTAGACTGTGATAAGAAATAAAATTCAAGTAGATATACTAATATCGTGTTCAAATTATTGTTAAGGGTTTTGTGATCAAAACCTACCACTGATGTGGTTCTCTTATAACAAATGTTCTCATTCTAGCATTCAAATGGAACCTTATCATGATTTTATGGGAAGATAAATCAAAATCCAACATGTTGGGATGATGTTATATGGAGAAATATTATGTTTAAATAGATTATCTAAGAAATAATAATGATTCTAGAAGCCTTCCATCTTCATAATAAATAGGCATACAATCGATATAAATTATGTTTAGGCAGTTAACAATAAGACACAGAGTTCGGGCCAGAGATAAATTGTTCCATCATATATCATCATTGAAGAATTTTATGTGGTATTGGATAAAGGTAAAACTTATTCCAAGAAATATAATCCCATTTGTGGTCCATGATTCAATTAGAGTAGTGGCCTATCAACTATTACTCTCATCTATTCCATCTCACATAAAATATGTGTTCTAGATATCATGCCTGAAAAATTACATAGCAGACCCATAACATTTTATTATTCAATTGGTTGTACCATATTATAATGATATTTTATATGAGGATATTCCATTGAAAATCATATATCATAGAGACAATGTCTTTCAAAACAAGACAACTCGCCGAGTTAATGCACTATAGAGGAACCAAAATTTTGAGGACAAAACATGGGGACCACAAATGGAATTGAATTAGAAATAATATGATATGTTTTAATGCATAAAAAGTAAATTTCATGTTATAAATTACTAAATGGGATATGAATGCAGTGATGAAAAGTTTTATAATAAAATTCACTTTTAAAATCAATAAATTTATTATTAAGAAAATAAAATATCAAAAAAACATACACTACTTTGGTTATTATGGACCCTATTAAGTTATATCTTATTAGATTTAAAAAAATTTAGGTATAATAATAGTTTATTGTATAGTAATTTTATATTTATCTTATTATTAATACAAAAAAATGGTAATATGAAAGTCCAACTGACATTAAAAAATGATGTGATGGCCTAGAACCGTAGGGTCATTATCATAGAATTCAATGGAGATTACATCATTTGGATTTTACCAAGACCAAGGCCAATATGACATTTAATCACTAAATAAAGAGTGAAATCATTTATGGTTGAATTTGAATCTCATAAAAATCCCAAATCAAACCATGTTCACTGAACCACTATTATAAAATATCACCACCAAACATATTACCCTAAGGGAATTCACGGGTGTTATAAAAGGATATGTATCTATACCCTTACAATATGAATTTTTTTACTTTTCATATAAATTAAGTATTATATTTATCTGGTATTAATATTTTTTATATATTAAATAATAATTTTATATAAATAATATTTTGGTATAATGAAACCCAAATTTTATTTTTGGGATATGTATAGTTTTGATCGAGATGCCCTTTTTGATGAATTTAATACCTTTTGAGAAATGTATATCGTAATTAAATTTTATTATTTGAACATATTTATTTAATATAATTTTATGATGTCAAATTTATTTTTTAGGGGGTAGAAAATTATTATTGTAAAAACACCTATATTAATTAATAAACTGTGATTTTTTATTTTAAACTATAAATTCACTATTTATAAAATTATTTTGAGAATCTAAATTATATTTCTTAAATCTAGACATAAAAATTACATATTATTATTTTTTATAATTTTTTGAGAATATTTTATTCTTTAGTAAAAATTAATAATAGAAAAATTATGTGATATTAATTTTTACAATATTAAATTCTAGAATTTATTTAATAAATACAATAAATACTAAACTTGGAGTAAATAATTTTCCACGTTAATATAATGTTTTTATTTGTTATTTGATTATTTATACAAATCCATAATGAGTGCTCTAATGACTATATTATATTTCATTATTTTACAATCAATTGTTTAGGAAAATGATTCACATCCAAATCACCAAGGTTATTATTTTTTGGGTTTATGTTTTTATCCCTATAAAAAATGAATTTCAATCCTCTTTGGAAGAAACCATATTAATATCCTATGGTGTATACTATTGTTTGGATTAATTTATCATATAATGTCTAAAAGCAGTGTTTAGAAATTAATAATAAATCCTTATATCTCCTTCTTTGAAAACCCACCAAACCTCACATTACTCTTCACCTAAAACCCTTAGAACAGATATTTTCTCAACAATTTCCACTCTTGATTCATCTCAATGTGTCCTTAAGATCATAATAATCTCCATTCAATCATTAATAAGGACCCTCTCAATGTAAGGGAACCTCTCCTTCTATTATTTGTTTAATCTCTTTCATTATATTATGCCTTTTTATTCCAATTTTTCATATTTAGACATTTTTTAGGCATCCATCGTATATTTTTTATGATTTAAAATTCATTAGAGGTCTATTTTACTCACATTAAACCCTTCCATGAATCTTCATTCCCCCCCCCCCATTATGCTACCAAAATTATCCTATGTTTTTTTCACACAAATCATTTCTGAATTGAATACCCATCCTCATCACCACTGAAAAATATTAAAATAGATATAAATATCCTTAATTTATTGGGCTCTTCAATTTATACAACCCACACTCCTTAATTATGAAATTATAATTGATGAAATGCATTCTTATATTGTGTGATCTATGTGGAGAAATTATTAATGTACATGAATGAATGTGATTGGTGGGACCATAATTATATATCCCTCTAATGCAATATGTAATGTTTAAATATCACCAAAAAATATGTAATGGTTTAGGGTTTCAACCTAATAAATTATTATACCATATCCTCCATGTGATTTTTTCTTAATAGTTGTCATTGACTTATGCATATTTCATATTTTATGGTGTGGCCTCATTCATATGTTTCCTTGAAATTATCATGTTAAATCATGAATCATAATAAAAAATTATGATTATAATACCTTTTATATATCTTTGATATTTCACTGGACGTGCATGAATTAGATTAGTAATTTTATTTATTTTTATTTTGTTATTGGACATTATACCTCACTATCTTTTGGGGTTGAATTAATTTAATCATTATGTAATTTATCATGAATTATTGATTATTAAAATTTTGGGTTTCATATCTAGAATATCAAGGTGTATCATAGGTTTAACTTTCCTCTATGTAGACATGATATAAGTTTCAATAAATTATCTCTATATATATTTTCCATTAATATCATCACCATATAAAATTAGCTATGATTCATAGACTGTTGTTTATTTTTTTATAGATTTGGAAGTGGAAAGAGGAATGTGGGCGACTTAACTGAGTTAGGGAGTTGATTTTTGGATCTATAGGGGCCCATACTCCCATGGTGAAGGAAATCATAGACATATATAAATGGGGTTTATAGATTTTTATTTATAGCGAACACATGTCATGGAACACCGATTTTTTATCAGTGGTCATGCCATACTGTCTATCCACAATATTGTGCATCCTCTTTCAAATGTAATGGTTTTTAGGATATTTTAGTGAGAACCTTGTCTGACATGATGAAATACATAATTCCCATCTTCAATGTGTGTGGCATCACAAGGAGTTGTAATATAATTTTATTATATACTTTTTTGTAAACTAAATGACATATATATTCCCTCTATGAGTGAGAGTTTTTGTATTCCATTTTTGAGTATTTGGATGTGTTGTGTGGATATAATTACATTTTTTCAGGTGAGGGGTGGCCATTTTGGAATCAAAAGTACATCTACTACGTCTTTTAAGTGTCCATATTGGGCATGGAATTCTGATTATTTTCTTATGATAAATATGGAAGGGTGTCAGGGACATGTTGGTTGTCATTGGGGTGTTGTTTTATAGCATTATAGGGATTTTCCCGAGTGGTAAAAATAGTGAACATGGTTTTCTTATTTCATGGCCTATGTTATGGTTTATTGTAAATGGTAAGGGGAATTACTCTACCACATGGTGTATCAGCAGGTGATGTCATTGTCAAGGGTTTTTCGAATCTTTTGAGTACCAACACACCATGGTTAGTGATCAATGCTATTTTAAATCGGAAAAATAATAACCATGAAGAGAGGGATATTACCATTTTATGGATTCAAGTCACAAAAATTGATATCAACTAATAAAATAGGGTGATGGTGGAAAAATCCACAACGTGGTGTAAGCCATTGTTTTTTCTCTATAAAAATAGGGTCAATATTTCCTTAGTTAAAATTATAGACTATTTTTTTGAACCCTATATGACCCCTAGACTTCTTAGTTTTCTCAAGACACCTCTATTAAGGGAATAAACCTATTAACTCAAAGTTATTAATATATCACTATCATGTTCTCCCTCTTATCATCATTCTATTTTATCCTTCATCATGAAGGATACAAAAGTAATGATCTCTAGGGTTATCAGATATTTTAGTATTGTTTGGTGATGGTTTTCATGGTTATGTCATGAAGTGGTACCCTTTGAATTCAAAATTGGTTAATACTTGGCTCTTATATAATAATTTAGGGATCCCATGAGTATTCATATTGAGGTAGGTGATTTGAGACTTATCTGTCTTTAATTTCAAAATCATTCAATTTCTGTGATTTTCATTTTGGGGGGTAGATGTTGTTAATTATCCAAATTAATATAATAAATTAAATTAATTAAATGTAACTGATTGGGTGATGCATAAGGGTTTATGTTATGAATGACGTTACTTATGTGGGATGTATTAATTGATGATCTTATCGAGTGGTTTAGTTTTATATTTTGGTTTATGTTGTTTTTAAACACTTAAATTTATGGAATAACCATTTGTAAAATATTAGTCGTGTAAAGATAGTATCAAAATGGATATTTGGAAATATATAAATATGTAATTGATTTATATGATAACCACTAATGTTTTATATGAAAAAATGATTAAAATATTATTATTTTTGTATAATGATGAGGTTTTATTATGGTCTGCAATTTTTTCTGAGTGTCAATTATTGAGATATATGTGAATGTGGTATGAAGTTGTGGTAGTCGGTTTAGGGATTTGATTTTTAAGAATTGGTGTTATGGATAGTTTCCTTGATATGGATTAAAGGATGTTATTTTTGATTTATAGTGGTAGTGTATTTATGATGGCATGGATGGTTTTATGGAAAATTGGTGACTTTTCAATAGTTTGTATTGTTATTAGAATGTTTTATATTATAGGATGGATGGTGGTTATTTATTAGTTTTACATTATTGATTATAAGGAATATGTGTTCGGTAATATTGAATATGGTATGCAGTGTGAGATATAAATTCATAAATACGGTTCTTAAATAATTTTAAATGATTAGAATGGAATGTTATGGTATAAAAATAAATATGGTGGTGACTGAAATTTTTTGAATTATTGTTTTCGTTGAGATATTTCCGCAGGGATTGTATGTGACTATTGCATGTTCCACATTCCAGGTGATTTAATATTCACCCCACCTGAGTATGATAACCTTATTGATTCTGTAATATTTTCAGTTCAATGTGTTTTCCATAAATATCATGGATTGAGGTTAATTGAATATTATACAAGTCCCTATGATAAACTCACCCATACAGGTGTAGTATGAGCTGTGTCATCTCAATGTAGGTATGAGCATAAGGTCTACAATGGATTAATGATAGAGTTTGAGATATACTAGGTTAATTTTTATGATATTGGTATTATGATATATGGTGGGGGTTATCCACGGAATGAGGATTGAGTGAGGTAAATTTCATTCATGTTCACTATTCCAAACTATAATGGAATATTATAGGAAATTATAAAATGGAATGGGGTAATGTATATGAGATTATGCTGATATGATTATAGAATGTGATAAATGGTTTTGATATGAGATATCATGTGTTGTGTAATAGAAATATAAGACATTGGAAGCACTGAGATTTTTTTTGTTAGGGTCTGATAGTGAAAAACTAATGGAGAAGTTTTTTTGGGGTTCCTATTAGATACATTCTTCTAATATTATTCTATTATACATGGATGAGTTGTTGGGTGAGAGATATTTGGGGTTGTTAGGTGATAGTTTACTAGGTAAATTTTTGTTGGATCTACTATTTATTAACTTAATTATTGGTATGCTTTTTCCAAAATTTCATGGGAGATCATGTAGAGGACCCTATTGAATATGAAAGTGTGCTCACATATATATTGAAAAAATTTAAGTTCCCATATAGGATTCAGTGATCAGGATGGCAATTAATTACCTAATATTGAATTTTTGGTCAGTGTTACAACGTTAGGACATTCATTTTGGTATTTCATTTGGGAATTTTATTTCTCTAACATTTATATTTGTTATTTGGTGATGATATATATTTTTATATTATGGTGTTTAAGGGTGGATTTTGTTTCATATGATTATGACTAGGAGATTAATTCCAATTATATGATTGATTTATACCCTAATTGGTGGTATACAACTCATCGTCTCTTGAACATTGTCTTCAGGGGTCACTCTCATATTCAATATAATCCTAGGAGGGGTCTCAGTGAGGTAATTTCATAGACATGTTGTATAAGTACTGTGGATTTGAGTTACAATGGAGACTAAAGTTAGACTATGGTGAGGATTTCATGGAATTGTTTATCCACCATTTTTATTCCAACCTAGATTGTGAAGTTGTAAGGTATACTGGATAGTAAAATTTGGATGAGGGCCCCTAGTTATCTTATATATGGTCCCCAAGAATACCAAACACCCTAGGTGTGATAACGAGGATTATAATGATGAGATATATTAGAGGTACATGACTTATATCTATTTGTGACTATATAATTACCCTGAATCCAGTAACCTAATGTTGATGTCTTTAATATTACATTTTCATAAGATACAAGGAATCACATCCCAAAGGACCATATATATTAGTATTATTGGTAAAATAGATAGATAATTTATTCTTAAATTAAATTTGAAAATAAACATTATAACATAATTTTTTGGAGAATAAAATTATTAACTCAAGAATGTCCTTGCATATGAAGCATTCTATACTTCCCAGATTCCTGAGAGAAGAAAAAATATGGTTATGATTAAATGAACTATAAGGGTAAAGTATTTTAGTGAATATCCTGAATCAATAATCATATACAACATGGAAATTTATATAACTATACATACATTGTATTTTAATAACCAGATAAGGCACAATCAATATGGAGAGGTAAATAACTGAAAACACGTTCCATTTATTCCTTAATCTGAGACTGAAATTCTTATTGAGACACTATAATTTTGAAAAGATCATTGATAATAATATTTTAGGTATTAATTAAGGAAATGATTAATGTTTTGACACCATGTCCCATGCACATGATACCTCTACCATCAATACCTTTCACATGAATGTTCAAAACTGATGGGTAGAAACCCATTTAACTGTTGTTGGATGACTATTTCATCTCATGATACTACCAATGCATTGAGGGTCCATCTATGATATTCCCCACACATGTCGACATGTCCAAAGAATTCCTCATATATTAAATAATCGATTTAATTCCAGATTATTATTCATTACCATTAAATATATGTATATAATAAATAATGAAAATTATCAATATTTTCACAATCAATAAAATCACATTCACAGTAAAAACCCATAGTTAGAAATGAGATAATGTCTAATAAATAAGCATATCCATGGTAGATAATATGAATATTTAGTGTAAATTTAATTTCCAATGATCACATGAAGGAGAATATATCAAAGGAATGTTAATGACTACAAAAATGAATAAAGGGAGTGAACTTAAACACATTCCACTTTCTGAATGATCATTAGACATCAGTAAGAATAACAAGGATACTATGAATAAAACTTATTCCCATTAGAGTAAGTATAATAATTTTTTATTAGTATAAATAACATAAATCACTCCTTAAAATATTCATGAAGAAAGTATCCTTTTTATTTTGAAAATTAGTTTTTAAAACAATTAATTCAAAAACAAATGAAAATAATATTAATTAAAAATTATATTTGAATCCCATAAATTATGATTTAAAAATTTTGAGTGGTCTTGAATAATGTAAATTAAACTAATTAAATTATCAATAAAACAAATATAATCTTTACATTTTCAATAAAATCCAATGGGGAATTATTTCTGTAAAATACATAAAGATTCCTAAAACATTAAATAGTAAAAATGGGAAAAATGTATTTAATTAATCATTTAAAAAATGATAATTTAATTTTTGAAAACATTTTTAGATAACATAGTTTTTAATGAAAATATATTTTTGACCAAAGAGATAAATTAAGTATGATTTTATTAAATAAATTATTCTCAATAATTTTAAGTACCAAATAGTGGGAAAATGGTATTATTTCTAGTAAATATCATGAATAATTAGAGAATAATAAAATGAAATGGGTTTATTATTGAATGATACTATAATTTCGTTAATCTGAAAATTAAGAACAAAAAATCACAATTAATATGGTATTATGTAATAAAACCTTATAGTGATCATACCATTGAAGTGTGAATTAACCAATCTATCAATTATGCTTGTCAAATTAAATTCCATATAAAATAAGATTAAACAAAATAATAGATAGTCAAAATTTAATAAACACGTAATTTTATAATATTAAATACAACTACGTAGTAATATAATCTAATGAAATGAAATTGAGTTCTGATATTATTTCCAGGACGACAACATTTAAGTTAAAACCCCCTTTGATGAAATTGTAACATACTAAAATTCTATATTTTGGAAACTACCTTCTAATAATAATCTATTAAAGTATAAATCACATAAAATAATATATAAAACACAATACAACCTTTATTAATGAATAATTAACAAAATAAAAGGTATTTCATGAAGTTGAGGAACCTATACTGAAGGAATAGTAACTTGACCTATGAAATAGTAATATGACCCTTACAAATAGTAAATTAAAATTTTGAATAGTAAACTCACTTAAGAATGTTTAAATAAAATTTAAGTATCCTATAAATGTTAATATTAAATAATTATTTTAATATATAAGTAAATATTGTCTTGGAAATTATAAATTAAATGTGGATATTTTTATAACACATAAGTATTGATTTTCATTTTTTAATTAAAATAAATTTTTAGAAGAAAGTGTATTTCCATAAAATGTACTCATAAATTAATAATTTGATAAATTAATATTATAGGATAATTTTATAAGTCCTTGGATAATTTTTCAATGTATTATAATGTCCGATATAATTTTAAAATACATATTTTCCAAGAAAATGATGATTTTATTTAAAACATAAATATCACATAGTTATAAAATTATTTACCAAAAATAGAGTTTAGTTTTTAATTATAGTCAATGAAAAATTCATTGGGTGAATTTTTGGGATTTTTCCAAAATTCTCAAATTTATTATGAATAGTAAAATATGGGAATTTACAGTATTTATACATTATATGTTAAATATAATATTATTTTATTCATATCTGTTGTAAGAACCATAATATATAACTACCCATAATAATTTTAATATATTTGGAGATAATTATAAAACAATTCAAAGTCTTGTGCAAAAATAACAAAATAATGAATAAAATAATGAGAAAACACTCCACTCATGCAATATAAATACAACCTCACCACCTCTTCTCCTTAGAAATTCTAAGATTTTAGCCATGTCCAAATTTTACCTAATACTCTTACCAAGATCCTTCCCATGTCCAAGATAAATTGATCTCAATAAAATAAAAAACTCTTCCCTAAGAGTGTTTCAAGTAAGTGATACTCAAGAGGTAAATTCTACTTTTTGTTTCTTTTAATTTCTTTTCAAGTAATTATTTTATTATCTCCTCACCTCACCACATCCAAATGGTATGAGAACTATAATAAATAAAATATAATATAATTTAATTATGTTAATGTAATAATGATTCATTAATCCCCTCTCGTCTCAATATTATTCTTGTAACTAAAATGACGTTCATGATGAGTTAATTTATCACCTTCCAAGAAAACAGTTTTCATTTTCAATTAATACAACCAAGGATGGACATAAAACCATTAATATGGTTAAATAAAATTATATTATATTTATTAATGACTCTATAAACTTTTTTAATCATTATATACTCATGATGTTAAATAATAAAACACAACAATTTTGTTGTGAGAGGAAACCACAAAAAATAATCTGTCTGTTTATCACTATCATATTTTATAATGATTAATCATCAAAAGAAAATAAAAAATGACTTATATGATCATTTATCCTATATTGTATTCATTGATAATGTATAACTATATTTTTTTATTTTTATTCCATTTTACCTAAACATCCATACTCTTATATAAGCAAACTGATCATGGAAACTATGAAAACAAGCACTACAAAATGTCAAAATTTAACACTATAACTCATAAAAAGCCATAAATTAACTAATTTTTTTACAAAATTACATGTTTATATGGTTATGATTTTATTAATTAATTAATCTAATTTTATTATATAGGACATTATGATCAAGTTAAGTATGGTTTCCGACCTAACGTATGGGATCCTTTCCGAACCACTATTTTTTCCTTAGAGTTACTATTTCAATCTCTTTACCCAATGTAATTTCTCTTCCAATATATGTACATCTTATATATTCAATGAATATTTTCCATACTCTTCTATCTGTGTCTTATCATCCTTCTTTATGGGAAAATATATGTTTTAAAATGGTTCACTTCTCAATTCATCGTGATAAGCAATCCCGATTCAAGGGAACATCCTAATTTCTTATCGATTTTCAAGTGGACTTCATAATATGTTTTAAGATATCATTATTTGAATAAATTCACTCATATTATCAAAAAATACTATCTTCGTTGAAATCAGGTTTGACATAAACAATTATTTCGTTTCTATTTTATTAAATCTTGAATGCTAACCCTTAAATGGTACTAAAATATTTTATTTGAAATGTTTCTTAAAAACTCTTTAAAAAAATTTGACATCACTTATAGTTTTCTAATACAATATTACCTTATGTATTTCCATTTAGTATTTAAATCCGTCCATTTTATGGACACCATTATTTTATTCCCCTTTAATATTCATTTTGATATGATTTTGATAACCAATTCCATCTATGGGTAACCCATATGACTATGTTTTATTTCTTATATATGATTAATTATGAGGCAAAAATATTCAAGAACTTTTTATGGTGGGTTAACCCAGATAGAACACCAATTCATTGGGTAATGACTAGTTATATGAGCCATCATGTGCAAAAGTCCGGGTGGTTAGCCTTGACTTGTTCGCTATGTGTAATAGTCTTGGTGGTTAGCATTATTATGTGATCATCCACGTGATGTGGTCCTTGAGTTATAATAATGTCATGTTTTATATAATTTCCACATTACTATGATTCCATGGGTATTTGATCCTGTGATTTTTACGTTAGGATTCCATATGTTTATTCATGTTCCATGCATTTTCATATCATTATGTTATTCCATCTAATCCAAGTTATAAGATTAATTCTTATGATTATTCCATTGCTTATATTTTTATCTCATCCATTTTTTCATGTATTCCCCTGGGTATCTTATGGTTATGTAAGGTCTCAAAGGCTGTTAGGACCTCCTATTTAAAATTAAATAAAAGATGTTTCATTTTGGTCTCATGATTTTTAATTATGTATAAAATATTTCTAAGACACTAGAAATTATAATATGTTGTTTGTATTTAATGGATAGTTATGGATAAATTCAAGTAATAAAATTCAGAATGGGTTGGTGTCATTATAATTAGTTTCATATGAAAATTCTTATTATTTTTAAAGACTAACAATAGAGAAAATTAGTAAGAACCCTAGGATTATACGAAGTATGAGAAAAAATCCCTAAATATTACTTTGAATAGAGTACATGGTTTTTCAAGAAAATCTAGACCTGTAGGGATACTAAAAGTAGACATTGTTCTAGAATGGATGCACCTTTGAGTAACACTGTCGACAAGGTGTTCCGGGCCGGACTCGAGGTAACTTGGTGCACAATAACATTACTTTCTGCACAACAGGTTTGAAACTCCCTGGGTATATGATTTTATAAATTCATATGCTCATTACAAACCACTATTAAGGGAGAAATGTCTGTAAGAATATATGATAGGAAAAATACAATGGATAACCTAGATTGAAACCTATAAAAACACATGTTAGGATATACTTTTCATTAACATGTTTATCCTTCTATGTTCAATGATTTCTATTTTATTTTCATATTATATAAGTATTCATTCCCCATAATTGAACTGTATTAGTCAAATTTTATGGCTGTAAATAGAATAAATCATGCCTAGAATCATTGTGATGGAAATTATGATGATTTCCAATTTGATATTCCCAATATTATGGGAACAGGTTTTCAAAACATTAAGAAAATACTTCCCCAACTGGATCATGTTATGGGTAATAACTTGAATCATGTGGTACTCCCTCATTTTCTACATAATGAGACACTTTCCATCAAATCCATAATGTGAGAATGGCATACCATATTTTTTTGATCTTATGATCCCCTCCTTATGGAATAGTGGATTCACTATATTACAAAGAAATTATTTTTCCACTATTTCTCCTAAGAATAGAAAGTTGTTTTTGGCAGTCTAAAATTTTAATGTGGAAACTGATCAATGGTGGAAATTGTTCAGAAACACGATGACCATTGAGAAAAAATATTCCATGGATTTGAAAGAATTCTATAAAAAAACTTTAGTAAATACTTTTCCTTGACCATCTATCTTAAGATAGAAAGAGAGTTCTGAGTACTTAAGCCGATGGAAGATAACTCTATCAAGGTGAATGTAGAGAACATTTCAAGGCTTGCAAGATACACCACCACCATTATCATGAACACCTAAATAATGGTGGATCGATTCATTATCGTAATAAAGTTGAGTATATAAAAAGTGTTAACTACTCAAGACATTAGTATATATGTGAAACTATTTCTAGGTGTTACCTTAATGTTGAAATGGATATCAGATAATCTCTATGGTCTCATGGGACTGGTGAAAAAAAGTGAAAAATATTGTCGATTATGGATGGATCATAACATAAATCCCAAGATGTAAATAGAATAGAATATCTCATGTGTCGAAATTTTGGAAAAAATAATCCCCTGAAATATCTATTGAGGACCAATAAATGCTTCAAATTTGAATGAATTGGGTATTTGGATAATAACTATAAATAGGGTATTAAGAGTTTCACTAATGTGGACGTAAAAGGGAAAGATCATATCAACACTCAACCTATAGTTTAATGTCACAACTAGAAGGAATATGGTCATTCTAAGAACCATTTCCCTAATCCAAGGGTTGTTGGAGGAAATCAAGAACAACAACCTCCAAGGAAATAGGGAAGGGAATATGTTATCAATAAAACTAATGTGGAACCAGAAAATAATGATGTGATTGGTCTGATATCTATTCATTCTAGAATAGAGAACATACTATTTTATTCTATTTCGACGCTTTATTTTATATCTTGAATGTTTTTTATAACTATACAATCCCCAAATAAAAATATGGAGGATGAGTTATTTATGACAAAATTAAATAGGGAAATTAATTTATCAAAATTATATGACACATCCTCGGATAATGTATATGTAATAAACCTTTAGAAAATGATATCATACTATTTTTGGTATATTTTGATGCTATATTGGTCCCGGATTGGATTAAATTATATAAAAATAACATCAACTATCCTGAATTGGATATCACTCTTTACATCCTAAAGTATCCACTGATTCTGTACAATTGTAAGGAGGAAGATGAATCTCCTTAAGAATCATTTCCTAAATTGAGTATATTGTTTCCTTATGAGAAATAATATCTTTATCAAATATTTTAGAACGATAGAATCATGGTCAAAGACATATCCATCATGAGGGATTTCATGAATTTATTCCTTGAAGTGTGTTTGGTCTTCCTCTTGATGGCGAGATTGTGATCTCAATTGAAAATATTCCTAGATCTGTTCCCATATCAAATAAAACATATAAAATGAACAATGTTGAGCTATAAGAACTGAAGAAACAGTTAATGGAGAATCTGGAAAACGGTTTTATTCATTCGAGTGCTTTACCAAGGGGTAAAATATTCATGTTTTCTATAAAGAAGGACGAATCGATGCGCCTCTGCATTGATTATTCTGATCTCAACAACATCATGATAAAGAACCGGTATCCCCTACTATGGATGGGAGATTAGTTTGACTAGATACATGGTTCTAGGTATTTATCTAAGGTAGACCTTTAATCAGGATATAAACAATTAAATGTGAGAAAGGAAGATATTGTCAAGACTACCATTGGAAATCTGTATGGATATTATGAGTTCATAGTGAGAACATTTAGACTCAATAATTCTCTATAAATTTTCAATGAAATAATGAATAGAGTATTTACAAATTACATTGACCAATTTGTGGTAGTCTTTATTGATGAAATTATGATATACTCTAAGAGCATGAAGGAACATGAGGGGCATTTGAGTGATGTGTTGAAGACATTGTGAAGGGGGAAACTAAATGAATTGTATAGTAAATGAGATTTTTTGATGAATGAAATATTATTCATGGAATGGATATCTATGGACCCTTATAAGATAAAAGAATTGAAAGAGTGGCACATGACAAGATATATAATAATGATATGTGGTTTCCATGGTTTAGTTGGGAATTATCAATAATTTTTTATGATCTTATTGAAATTTTGAAACCCATTAACCATGATAACATGGAAAGGAGTGATGTTTAAATTGTATAATGAATGTGAGGAATTATTTATGGAGCTCAAAAATAGGCTTTTCATTGCACCAGTGCTCACTCACAAAAAGTGGGGAACTAGTTCTGGTTTACATCGATGCTTCAAAGAATATACTTGGTTTTGTACTGATGAAAAATGATAAATTTATAGAATATTCTTTTAGGAAGTTGAAAATCCTTGGGAAAAACTATTCCACAAAAGATCTGGATTTCGAATCTGTGATCCTTGCCTTGAAAATATGGATGTATGGTCTCTATGGTTAGAAATGTGAGATATATACTAATCAAAAGTGTCTCAAATATATATTCCCATAGAAAGAGCGTAATATTATCTAGTTAATATTGTTAGATCTCACCAAGGATTATGATTACTCAATCCACTACCATCATGGTAGGAAAAATAAGGTGGCCGATTCACTATTTAAAAAGGACCCTAAAACAATATCTATGATGATAATTGAGATGAATCCAATATTCATATATTTTCAAAGGATATACATGGGAATAATAAAATAAGTAATGTCATCAATACATTCCCAAATTATTCAAAAGCCTTACGTCATGGTGAAAATAATGGATGAATAAAGAATTGATGAGGAAATTCAGAAGAAGGTGGATGCAATGATAAAGGGAAAATCCTCACAGTTCAAAATGGAAGAGGAAGGAGTCCTGAGATTTGGGTCATGAATATGTATAAAATATAATCCAAATATAAATAAGGAGATTATGAAATATGCACATAGCTCAACCTTCTCTGTTAACCCACGAAGCACAATAATGTATTGTGTTCTTAAGGAGAACTATTGGGTGGATGATATTAAGAAGTAGATCGATGAATACACCTCAATGTGATTTGTATGTTAGGAAGTGAAGCCTAAAAGAAAAAATTATAATGGAATGTTGCAACCATTTCCATTTCAATCATAGATGTGAGAAAAAAACCCATGGACTTTTTTAGAGGATTTCCATGGACATGAAAAGGAAATAATGGTTTCTTGTTTATTATGGATCATATTATAATGACATCTCACTTTATCAAAATTTGAGACATCATATCACTAGATAAAATTTCATGGTTTTACATCAAAGAAGTGTTAAGGATGCAAAAATTACCAATATTTATTATTTCCAATCAATACTTGAGATTTACTTCCAAGTTATGGAAAATTATCCCACATGATCTAAAAAATGAGATGATCTTCAATATGACCAATAATCCCCAAGCTGATGGTCAACATAAGCATGCTATTTAGAAACTGAAGGTAATACCCTGAACATGTTCAGTGACATAAAATGAGTATGGTAGAAACATCTTCCACATGTCAAATTATACTACAAAAATACTTTCCACTATAGCATCCAAATAGCTCGTAATGAAGCCATTTTTTGGGAAAATATGCAGAACACTGTAATGCTTGGATATAGTTGGTGATTATAAAATTTTATGACCTAAAATGGTTGAGGAAATAGTATAAAAGATGAAATACATTTAGCAACACATCCAATAATCCCAAATTCAAAAAGAGAGATCTATGAATACAATCATCCATGAGGG
The DNA here is from genome assembly GCA_963277665.1 of Viscum album. Classification (NCBI taxonomy): domain Eukaryota; kingdom Viridiplantae; phylum Streptophyta; class Magnoliopsida; order Santalales; family Viscaceae; genus Viscum; species Viscum album. Next base: position 2,093,367,753 of record OY728126.1, on the reverse strand, counting down.
CTTTAGTTTATAGTTGGAGACATGGTATTCCTCCACATATCTCTTTGGAAATGAATCATGACATTTGGGAGGAAAGGAAATCTATGTACCATGTACACCAAAAACATTGAGATTCTTGATTGTGTTGTATTTGTGGCCTATTTACTTGGATTTCCACCTACCATGTCTCAAGTACACGATATATTCCACGTATCCCACTTAAGTGTAACAACAACAAAAACTTTTCTATAGCCACTTTTTTTCTATATTTGGATCATAATGGATTTTCTATAGGGTAATTCAAGAGACATGATTTGTACCATGGATATATACACTAATATATAGATATAGTGCAATAGATAAAAACCACAGCATTAAGGAAATAGCCATGGTTCAAACCATGGAACTTTTTCTACATCTATGAATGAAAATCGTGGTTACATACCCCTGTATCCAGAAACAAGTCATTAGGTATACTGATGTGATTTACAACCGTAGATGTATTCTTCTAATTTAAGATAAAAATAACATCACACACAACACCAAACCCTACACTCCCTACACTGCACATTGTAATACTCTATCTAGTGCCAAATGCAACCAGAAGATGCTTCTCTATAGCTACATTTACACACAGAATCTCCCCTCTATTCTGCTTCCTACACCATCCAGCAGTGAAAATACTTAAATATTTTTTAAAGGTTTGGACTCATCCAATCTACTCCCAATGAGAAGATCTATTTTATGATCAAACCTATTTAACCATCCTTTACGGTCCTTAATAACAAGCCTTCACACATTAAAAAATAGTGCTCTGTCTTTTTATCTTGCTTTCTGATCTATAAATACCATTGAATCCCACTAAACCTGTCATGCCAACTGTCTACATAAATTCCTCAAAGGGTAACAACCAAACTTTTGGAAAATATGATGCTCTAAGCATCTTTAGCTAGGGAAAACTACAGGGAAAACCCTCCTATTTTATGATCACCCCAAACAGTCTAGGACCACATTGAATCCTTGTTGTAACCATCCTATTTATATTATTTATCTTTACTCTCCCCAACACCTATAAATAACCAAATACATGAAGGGGATATAGATAGACACTAACTGAACTCTACTGATGCAATAATAGGTCACTTTCTCGGAAGATGTATAAATTATAGCCTAACCCACGACATAAACATAATAATGTGATGATGATTAGTGAAATATGAATGTGTGGTATACGTGATGAAAAATCAAAGAGTGGTATACATGTGGAAATATTAATCACAAACAATATTAACAAAAATTTAAAAACATGATCATAGGGTAAACAGTTAGAAACATACTAATATCGTCCTAAAATTGAGCTTCACCATCCTCAATACATTGTCCAAAATTTATGAATAGGGAGAAATCAAAAATCTGAATGGAAATGATCCTTGTTCGATGTGCATTTCCACCAAACACTACCCAAGAAATCCCCTTCCTCTAATAACAGTGCACTATTTATGGGTTTCTAACATTTTATGTCAAACCCACTAAAATTTCTTCAAAATCAATGTAATTACTAAATAACATATTATATCTCACTTCACATACTTATGAAATATATAATGAAAAAGAACTCGAAATTTTCTACCAAAATCAAAAGATTTTAAATCAAATTCATAAAGCGATGAGCAGGATTACCATTTGGAACAATGATGGGGATAAATTTTAGATTTATGGATGAAGCAAGGTAAAATGACAACATTCAATGTATTAAAATAGAATGGGGTAAAACCATACCATGGGAAATAGTGTCTATGATGACAATGGGATGGAGATCGGATGATATCAATGATGAAAACATAGAGAAAATTTAACATATATATTTCATGTTTTTCTGATGCACTCAAATGTGATAGTCATTGTGAAATCCAAACAGTTATAATTATTTTTTATCATGACCAGATATAATTTTTGAACCCAGAATATCTAATCCATATACTAGAAAGGATTTAAAATTACAATAATTATCTATTGAATCGGAGGTGGGACAATGCGCCCGTAAAGGGCTCTTGACCTAGGGTTTCCTCTCGCCGTGACCAGCTCCTTCGTTGCGGACAGTGTAACAATTACTTCTCGCGCTCAGTGGGTTGGTGGTGTATCTCCACTACTGTGCGGATTCGTGGTCTTATCTCAGGCTATGGAGATGCTCTAAAGGCTTCTTTGGTTTCTGGTTCAGATCTGTGGGTGTAAGACCAGTTCTTGTTGACTGCATACTCTTTGGAGCGCTCCTGGCTCAAATCTCGGCAGCTCAATATTTTCCTGTGGTGTTTTTCTTTCTGTTTGAGGGTCGCGCTCATGCATCTGCGGTTTTAGGGTTTTACCTCCTCTCAGGTGAGTTCGCTAGGGTTTCGTTGTGCCTAATGCGGTTGATTTTTATGGTGGGAGCAGGATCTCCTGTTCTTTGTGGCTTTTTTTCTTCTGCTGTGTCGTGGTGAATCTGGTGGCGTGAGTTGAGGATGATTTTTCTGCTTTGGTGACTTTGTGGTGCATTTTGTGGTTGGATCTGGCGGTTTCAAACTTGATTTGATGCTGCAGTGGAGGTAGGACAATCTCTCAGGTTTTCCTTTATGTTTTAGGAATGCGTTTTTTAGGTTCTTTAATTTGGTTTTAGTGGTTTTTTTGGCTTGCTCGGTTCGTCTGCGAATTTTATCCATACCATGGATCATGTTCTTCACGTCGATTTCCAGCGACGTTGATGATGTTGATGCTGTGGCGATGGATCTCGATGAAGTGGATGTCATTGAGGGTGTCCGGTTATCTCCTTCAGCTGTAAAGACAACGACAATGATGGAATTGAAAATGGCGGATGTCAGTGACCTGACCGACCCTTGGATTGAGGCCCCTCCTCGTGGCTCGTGGCTCGAGGTGGATAATGGTGGTTTTGCTCATTCTCTTTTTTGAAATTTGAATGTCGGATGTTTTGGAATGTGAATGTGTCTTTTGTGGTGTTTTTGGATGCGGGGTATGTGGAATCATGTTTTTATGGTTTTCACTTTTCCTAAAAGTGGCTATTCAAAAAGTACAAAAATTTTGATCTGGCTATCTATTGAATCATTTTAGAAGAAATGATTAATTGTAATAAAAAAATTTCTATTTAATTGATGTACTGGCCTGGAGTATTGGTCACATAATAAGTTTATCTAAGCTATAATCTAACAAAAATAGCCAACATAATATTAGTCAATCCAAAACTTTTTTTATTGAGAAATATGTAGGTGGTAGATCATGTAATGTCCCCCAAAGGAAATAAATTGTGTCCCAATTTTTTTCCATTGGGTTCAAATCTTGTGAATCACCATCTGAATAACTAAATCATCTGAAAATAATGTTTTATTCCAACATGATTAAGATAGTAATAAAAATAACATATAGAATATAGAACTCAATCCTTGTACTATACTATCATCTAGAATATCTCACATGCCTATATCAAGATTGACATATATCTATTACAAGTTATCCTATCATGGAATACATTAATAATAATAGTATAAAATATCACCCAATAATCATAATAGGTTGTCCCTTGTATACCATGCTCTAATATATAATCCATAAAAATATAACCTATCACTCACTACTCCACATAGGCTACCCCTTTAATAGCATGTTTTGATATATATATCCATAGTTAATTGAATGTATTATCTATCCCACTTAATAAGAGGGAATTTATTACACTTTATTCATTTATATCAATTTAAATTCCATACCTATTCTAATATACTCATATCCTTCTCATCATTGGTTATTATATAGAGTATAGAATATACCTATTTTTATCTCAAGAGAACTAATGATGTACCACACTTAATATCATCAATTCAGTAGTACTTTTATAGTGGTAACAACCTAAATGTATATTCCCAAAACAAGGTAATTCACATATAAATGTTAGTGATTCCATCAATAAAATAAACCTTCATCCCACCCTTCGGATAATTACTAACCCATTCCCAAAATGACAAAAAATGGTTCCCCTCACTATTCATGCCTTAACTGTCATTTTATATTTCTAAACTAATGGAAAATCTATCAAGAATCTCATTATTTCAAGACGATATTATTTATTCTAGTATGAGAATAAATTTCATGAAAATAGAGGATAAATTCTGAGGAAAAACCATAGTTCATTATATTTCACTCTCATTTATAAACACTTTGAAACTATTACTCGATAACTTGAACATTGAACCTTCAATCGAGTGGGAAAATTCAAGTGAATCGGAGAAGGTGCTTCATGAAGTTCAAAGAAAACAAATTGAATAGGTACTAAGTTGTGATTTTTTTCTATTAGGGTAGTCGATTTTATCTACTTCAGTTTCATTGGGATGTTACTAAAGAATGTTTCATGTGTTTATTTAAATTTTTTTGTGTTTGGTGAACATAAAATTAATATTTTCTTTATATTTTAGCATTTTATGAGAATAATCAGTTCATGTATTCTCAAAATGTGGATATTGTCATATCTAAAGTGAAGGAAATTTCTAAATTAGGTGCCTGAAATTTTCTACTAACCACAGGAAGGGATAATAATGTTAATCCAAATTACTAAAAACATGTTTTTAAAAAAATATTGAAATTAAAAAATTCAAATTAAAGGATTAGGCATAGGGAACCTACCTCAACTCATTGCACGCTGTTTTTAATGACAAAAACTCGAATCTTTCTTTTTTATACTTGCATTCATATGCATCTTCACACATATATAAGGACACATACCAACTCTGTACATATTTTCCAGGCCAAATAGGCAAAATAGTGTCCTTAGATATATGTTTATACTTTAATATTCCCCATTTAGACTTACACGTGTAGGCATTTATCATGTATTTATATAAGCACACATAGCCCCAATATATATATTCTTATATCCATGATTAAATACATATAAAGGGGTAACCTATATATGTATATTCCTACCTATGAATACACATGTAAGTATCCTTCGCCAAAGATGAAAACGAAAGAAACTATACCTTAATCAAATGTTGAAATCACTACCATTAATAGAAGTGAATAAAATTGACCTCATCATAAGAAACCACATGTAAGTAAATAATGGGAAAATATTTTAGATATACCAACCTCTTATATATATGTTATCAGTGTGTCATTTGTACATGATAAATGATACTTGGCTCCAAAACAAACAATTAATAATGAAAATTCATATTCATATGTCTATCCGAATACTGAATAACGTGATTGCTAATAATTTCTTTTTGTTATAATCAAATAAAATTTCATTCAATACATACACCATGGAGTATTATCGAATATCACAAGATAACACAAACCACAACATGATAACATAGCAGTGATATAAAATCATTATATTTGAAAACAAAATATCATTATATATATATATTAGGAATATATATGTTCTTATGTTTACATTCTTCCTATAGTATTAATAGATTAATGTATTTAATATTATCACAATGTGATCATCATGTAACAAAGTATAAGATTAAATAAAGGGGACATAATTTTATGTGAAATCTATGTTTATCATTCCAACTACATAGATCAATCAAGATACACTATATAAAAATTTTAATTAAACCTATGATCATACTCCAATTCATAGTTTAACTACTCTGATTTTATAATTTAGTAAATGATTTTCAAGAGAATAATCGAACCCTTGCAATTTCGTGTTGGAGAATTGAATATCACTATGTTTTTAAGATGGATTCTAGAAATCTACACAAAATATTTATTTCTTATTCCCGTGGAAAATTTTTTAGAAGTAAAAATAAATAATATAACAACAAAAAACTATGTCTAAATTAATGGGTGAATGGTTTCTCTACTGATTCGATGTTGGACCCTTGTCATTCTTATATGTTTTTAGTTGGTGGATCCACTAAATTATTGGGAAGATCATATGGGATATACAATAATAATGATGTGGATTGAAAAGGTGGACATCATAGTTTATGGATGAAACAAAACATGGTTAAAGGACATATCAATGTACTTTCTCTGAGATAATGATATTTGGGACTACAGGGAGTGTTGCAATAAACATAGTTCAAAGGGACATCTACATTCCAACATATAGTTTCCAATGAGTTTTTATTGGGATAATAGTATGTGATTCATAACATAGAAAGAGGTGGTTTCGTTAGATGGGTTTGTGTAATATTTTGGGTTTATTATTTTTTTGATTTCCTGTTCTCCATTACTCATTTTAGGTAATGTGACCAATAACAACCAAATGGAACTAGACCCTGAACCCTCCGAACCGGGTTAGGCTCCCCCACCATACACTAGCCCCCTACCCCCTATACCCCCATGTACTAACCCTCCCCTCCCACTTCATAGAACCAGCCCATCACAAACCACCTAGTTGAATCCCCTAATACACCCCCTATTTCACAAGACCCTCCCCATCTCCCATGCACTACACCAGCCCCTCCCCCTCCCGCAGCTACACGAGCCCCTCCCCTTCCCCCTCCCCCTCCCCCCTTATGCACCATCCCCTTCCCCTCTCCTATACTACACCATCATCTTCCCTTCCACAACCCTACCCCACACCTGCCCCCCCCCCCCCACTCCGCATCACTAGCCCCACCTCCCCTTGCACTACATTCATCCCCTCCCCCTCTACCCAACTTCACCCACCCCTCCCCTTCCCCCAACCCTGCATAGCACCTCCCCCTCCCACTTCCTTACCATACCCTACCCTCCACCTAAATTGCCCAACGCTAGCCCCTCCCTTACCTGGAACCAACCCATCCCCTCCCCCTACTGCACTAGCCCATCCCCCTCCTCACTAATCTACACCAACACCTACCCATACTACCCCAACCCCTCCCCCTCACCCTGCATCAGGCCCTCCCACCTACTACACCATCGCCTCCCCTCCCCCATGAACGATCTGACACCCATGTACCATCAAACACCCATGCATCAGCCTCTACCACCTCCCCACTATTTCACTAGACTCCCCCTGTACTAGGCTCCACCTACTAGAAGAAAACAAGTCTACCGCAAAAAATAGTAGAATACGATAGTGGAAGGAGTGGAATATGAGTAAGAGGATGAGGTTACGGTGATGTGTGTGCAAATGAGGGATACAATTATTCTTGGTTGTGTTACATGATAATGTGGATGTGATGGGGACATGGCTCGGATTATGAAAATTTTGATATGATAATTCTGATGTGGTATGTATTTATATGCGTAATTGGGGGATGGGAGTTCCTGGATGTTTGAAATTTGGGATTAGGGAAAAAAATTATAGGAGAGATTATTTTAGGTACCATTATAATTATATATATTTTCAATATAATGTAACTTTTTTTTCTATCATATATTTGGTTTGAAATATTTTCTGAGGATAAAATCTTATTTAACCATGTTTTGGTACCACATTGGTTTCATTATTTGTTCAATTATGCTTTAATGTTCTTCTTCTCTATTTACATATAAGTTTTGGAGAGGATAATACTAATTAAAATTTTATGCCCACTCATATTGTGTGTGTGTGTGTGCGTGTTTATTTCCATATCTATGGAAGAGAGTCAAACAATGGGAAATAGTTTTCTAACCCATTGATGTTAGTGTAATTATATTATGATTTTGGAGTTGTTTTCATAGGATTTCGGTTTGGGTATTTCACTTTTAGGATTTTTAGTTATTTACTGCATTTCATACAAGTTGAGATGGCTTTCCCATTAAATTGTTTTTGTTTACTAGATGTTATTTTATAGTCCTATGAATTATAAGGTTAATTACTATCATATATGCATGTTTTAAACCATTGTTTCTAGTTTCTATCCCATTCCCCATTTTAGGTGGGCTTCATGGGTTACACTTGTCTTTACAGCCAACCCAGTTGGAGTCCCAGTGGGAGCAGGAAATAACACACTAATTGAAAATTTTATAAGATAAATATATTATTACCTCTAGATTTCTCACTGATAAATATTGAAATATATCATCATAAAAACATGAACTAATAATGGTATAGTTTTATCACTCTTCCAAATAACATTGATAAATGTTTGTTTTTATTAGTGCTCATCTGTATCACTAATAAAAGTATTTGCTTATCTATTCAAAATAAAATTTCTTATAATATTAATCTTTTTTTTCAATTTCTGTATTATTGTATCAATATTTTATCTATAACATCCCCATATCTAAAAATCCCATAACTGATAAAGCCACAAATATATATAATATTATTATTATATTATTTATGATGTGTATCATAAAATTGAAAATAGACTATCATATTCCATATATAAACATTTTTTTCCATGATAGGTATTGGGGGATATTTTTTGGAGATGTTTTCATTAAATAACTAATGGATAGGTGTGGGTTTAATTTTTCTTCAAAAAATATTGAAACAAAAGTTCATCTCAAGAATACATGAAGAATAAAAATCCCACATCAATGAAAAAAGAATATTCTGATTGATGTGTACAATGTTCTTCAGTTATAAACATTATCTTAAATGTTTGTTTAAGGATCATAGAATAAACACCACATTTATCGGAACACATTCACAAACAAAATATTAAAAGAAGGATCAAAATCACCATGGAACACATCATGGGTAGTCAATAAAACTTCTAAACTGTAAAAAAAAGGATTAAAAAGATCTCTAATAACACCCAAGCCTATATAAATGGTTTTGAAGCTCAAGAGGAGATAATTAACAAATAAAATTGATAAAGGGGGAATGAATTTAGGATAATCCAAATTAAAACCCTTCTTCTGGAGTGTCATAGTAATCACAAAAAGAAATGGAAAGTATATTGAAATTAGAAATCCATTGGATGGTGTTTATGGTTTTTTTGATGAAGAACCCACTAAAACATCAAAAATAACGTTATCTACATTTGAAAAAAGATCAAGGAAGGTCAGGTCATATAAAATTCAAGAGTAGCTATTTTTGAGAGGAAAAAAATAGAAATTATTGATTTAGGAAATCATTAATTAAAGTGGAAGATGTAGAAATTAACATTTAATCTCTCTATTTGGAACTAACTACTAATATAGAAGAAAATGAAGAAAGGGGATTAATAATTATATAATTGAATATATAATATAATATAGAATTTCATGAAGGGTTAAAAAAATAAAAAATTAATAGAAAAAAGTTGTTTGAATGAGGTGGAAATCAGAAGAATGAGGTTGAATATTTTACACCCCTATTCAGATACTTCAATGGAGCATAAAGGTACATTATGGTGTGGACACTAGATTTATATGAAAATTAAATACTACAAAAGTAGCAAAAATTGTTGTTAATAATTTCAAAATAAAACCTAGATAAGGGGAAGGTGGTGACTCATTCTTATTAAGATGTAAATATTCCATTATTCATATAACACTACTTTCAAAAATAAATGAATGCACAAACAAAAATATCATGTTTATATTTCATTGAATTTTTGTTGTCTTAGAATGATGTTAAAATAGAAAGTGTCTAGATAAAAGAGAAATGATAAATAATTTAAGAGGATATATAAGAGGCAAATTTATCGAATTATATAAGATGAGTAAAGTAAAGCAATACAACATGAATAAATATTTCATAAATTCAAATGGAAAAAATGTCAATAATGATTTAGAGTTTTATTGAACTAAAAATTATATTCATAAATTTAAGTAAAACAAAGGAGTAAATGTAATTATGTTAAAGAAAATGTTTATTAATGGTGTGTCTGGGGAATTGAAAAATTGAATATATTAAGAAGACTCGATGATACTATTATACAATATTTATAGTGATCATCAATTAGGTCCTTGATTTTTTTTGAAAATACATTGTTTCTATTAGTATATAATTAAATAAGGATCACCTTATATATTTCTACAAACTAGAGTAGTACTTCATTCAATCTTAATATGCTGGAGCACCCTTTCATCATTGCAAAATCACATTTATCACATCTGGGTTCCAGAACATACATGTTCGATGTGTCTCATCATAATTTTATTGGGTTTTATATATATGTGAAAATGATTTTATAAATTTGATAAATCAACATTAAATTTATTAAATCCTCTAATCCTTACTTCTAATTACCATTTGCAACAATATCATGATATAACATAAATTCATCACTATAAAACAATTGTTGACTTTAACCAATGTAATATTAATCAATCAATACCATATATTTATGAAATTTCTTTGAGAACTCACCAGAGACCATTCGTCCATCCTAAAATCATATCGACATAACTTTTGATTCAAAACATTTATAGATTTAAACACACTCAACATCAACATGTTTATAGATCCAAAATTCTAACTTCTATAAAAACATGAATAAGAAACATTTAGTATGATTCCCCATTTTCATGATTATTCAATAAAATCCAAAACATATATTTCATTTTTCTTAATATACACTTTACATTCAGTAAATATAGTTGATCAATACATCTGCAGTTCCGTATCTACTGTACTTTTCAACATCACAGTTTCAATTCATCACAACATCCACATGAATGAAATCACCATATCATATGCCCACCAACAAATCTTATAATAGTTTGTGCAATAGATTTTATCTTTATTAGTAGTCAGTGAAACTTTTAATTTAATATTTAGAACTCATATTCCTATCTTCTGTAATCTGGGACATTGATAAGACAATCGCACCCAGTGAAAATCATACATATAATCAGAATAATAATACTCAATGTAGTATTTCAAAACAAAAAAAAACCATATCCATGACAAAAGTGACATTTAAAAAGACAAGGAATCGAAACAATTAATCTTACACAAGGAAAATTGAATTGGTTTTGGATATTAAATCAATGAAATCCTTTTATGCGCTAGAAATCAGAGGTTATGTGATGAATTAAAACCATACTAGTTCACTTTTTGTATTATTATTTGCCTATTTATTGAGAAACATTAGTGTTAATTGAAACCCCAACATCCTAAGTTGAAAATATAATTGATGAAATAGAATATAAACCCTAATGGGCCCTACTACAAGCCAAAAAGTAGTTGTAAGTCATGTAGCACTAGTGAGATATGTAGGGGTTTCATGAATATTTAAAGACTGGGAAAACATTATATAATGGTGAGTTAAAGAGGAGGGTGGCATGAATTCGGAGGATGAGGCAGAGCCACATTAGAGCTGTGTCAGAAAAAGATGATCACAGGGAGTTTGGGTTATCCCATCATTAAAGGAAGATCACCCTGATGTTGGGTGGCCATGTCTTCATCGGAGGATAGTAGGAGGTTGGGTGGAAGCATTTGGCGAGGTGGGTCGTGGACTCTCAGGGATGATAGATCGTGAATAGGTCATATCTGGTGGTAGAGAATCACAATGAGGGTGGGTTGGGGGGCTTAGTGCACTAGGTATTTTATGACCCAGAGGTATATGTTAGATTGTAGCCTCAATTTTTAAAAATTATGGCTATATAACTGTGGCTATATACTAAATTTATTATTGTGGATTTACATGCCTGATCCTTCACATGTACTGAATTCAATGGTGATACATTTGAAAAATGATCTCTCATAAAAGGAGTAGCCAGTGACGATCAGGGATCATCGGAATAATGTTATACACAATAAGACTACTCAATTGGTCTATGTGTAATGAAAGAACCATGAGTACGAAGAGATACCATGGGAATCAGAGGAAGCGATGATGGGGAATTACCCACACCTGTTTTCAACATAAAATGTAAAATTATATTTTGAGGTTGATATTTCATAAGGGGGAAGAATCTAACGAAACATAAATCAATCGATAGAAAATTACCTTAATATAATTATTTTTTATAGTATAAATCATATATAATTCCATATAAAACAAAATAAAATCTGTATAAATAGAGAATAAATTAAATAAAAGGATTTTCATGAATATGAGGAACCTATACAAATGAATAATAACATGAAATTTGGAATTGTTATGAATGTAAACTAGCCAAGGGAATATTAATCATCACCTATGAAAGTATAAAAATATTAAATCATCTTATAAATGGTAATATGATTTTATTTTATCATACTATAAGTAAATAAATGTTTTTAAATTATTAATTAAGTGATGGTATTTTTTTCGAACAGAAGTATTTATTTTCATTTTAAAATTAATAAAATGGTTTAAATTAAAATTTGTTTCCATAAAATATGCTAATAAATTATTACATTTAAATCTAATTATTATATAATAATTTTATGAGACCATGGTTAATTTTCAAATGTGTTATAATTTTTTTTAAAGGATGGGGTCAAATCCTCATTTATTATTAAAGAAAAGCAAAGACCTCTTTTAAATAGGTAAAGGGAGACCCATTACGTAGCCTGAAATCCTAGTGGGAATTTTCTCCCATTAAATGTCCCATAAGCCCAAATTTGTGGCCTATGTCCCATTCGTTGAATAGTACTTCTACAGTACCCACCTACTACAGTAATGCATAGTACCGGTCGTTGCTGTAGTGTCGCCGCTGTAAGAGAACGCTACAGTACTTTTACAGTGACCTATTCCCAGTGGTTTTTTACCCCTATTTTTCATGTAGGATTACGAGGAGCTTAACACTAAGACAAACCCCTTCAACATGTGTTATAAAATAAGTTATAATTTTAAGATTTTAATTTTTTATGTAAATGATGATTTTATTTTAAAATTAAATTCCAGATATTAAGATAAATATTTTCATAAAATGGATTTCATTTTTATTTCTACACATTGATAAATAGAAGGGTGAATTTTTGGGAATTTTCTTAAAAAGTCATGTTTTTTTGTGAATAATAAAATACAGTTATTTACTGTATTTGAAATTTATATGTTCAATTCACTATTCCTTGATCATTAATGATGCATGAATAATAATATAAAAATCCCCTTCATTATTTTAATATAATTGGTCATAATTATACTACTATTCATAGTCATTATCCAAAATGTTAAAATAATGAATAATATAATGAGAATACACCCCACTCCTCCACTATATATGCCACCCTCACCACCTATTATCCGAACACATTCCAATCTTTTAACCTTGTCAATATTCTACCAATACTCTGACCAAGCTCCTTCCCCATGTCCATGATCTCTTGATCTAATCAAAATAATAAAATCCATTCCATAATAGTTTTTTGAGGAGGTGAAACCCAAGAGGTAAAATCTTCTTTTCATCTCTTTTAATTTCTTTCCAACTTCTTCCCATATTCTCTCCTCAAATACCTTCATAAATATTAAATAATAACCATTATACCACACATAAACTAGAATTTTATTATAATAATGTAATAATATATCATTAAACCCCTATACTAACCCCATTTTTCTAGTAATGAAAACGGTGTTTGTGAGGTGTCAATTAATCACCTTCAAGGGTGGAAAATTTTCATTTTACATTAACACCTTCAAAGATGTTTATAAAAACATTCATATTGCTAAAAAATATAATATATATATGAAATCCAAGGTAAATATATGTAATCATTATGTACTCTTTATGTAAATTAATACAACTATATAAGTTTGTATTGATTAAAAACCACCTAAAATAAACCAAACGACTATCAGTAACATCATATCTAATGTGTTATCCTCACCCAAAATAACCAAATTTCTTATATGAAAATAAAACATTGTTTATGATAATTAATAAATTATAAACTCAATTATGGATTTCAATTTACATTTTACATGAACATCCATAATCCTATATAAGAAATTGCATCATGAAATCTAAGAAACTAACACTCCCAAATAATGAAATTGAACACTATAACTCATAAAAAAGCCATAAATGAAAATAAAAATATTTTAATAAATCAATTAGATATATAAAAGGTTCTATAATTATTAATTAATGATCTAATTTTATTATTTAGTACACTAAGATCAAGTGATGAACTGTTTCAGAAATATGGTAAGGGATCCTTTTTGAACCTCTATTTTTTTCGAGTTAGTTTTTCTATATCATTAACCTAATTTAGTTCCTCTTAATATTTATGTACTTCTTATAAATTATATGTATATGTTCAAAACACTTGTATCCATGTCTTATCATATTTCATTCTGGGGAAATAAATTTTTTAAACATTCTCTCCTCTAAATTATTCCTCTTAAGCAAACCCGATTCAAGGGAACAAACTGATTTCTTACCAATTTCAAGTGAACTACATATTCTATTTTAAGCTGCCATTATTTTTATAAATTAAATCATTTTATCATTTAAAACTATATTTTATCAATCTGGTATTAGATAAAAAATATTAGTTTTAAATTTCTAATTTTTTTGAATGTTTTACTTTAAACCGTAGTAAAATGATTTTCTACTGTTTCTTAATCAATATTTTCAAATCAATTTTACGTCACTTATAATGATGTATTCAAATATTAAAATATTAATTTAAATTTATAATTTAAATCTATTCTTTCATAGACACCATTATGACATTACATTTTGATATGGATTTTTACATGATTATGTAAAAAAATCCTTCCATGGGTAACCCATATAATAATGTATGAATTAATATAGATGATTATTTAGGTGGAAAAAATATTCATGAACATGTTATAATGGATGTTTCCAGAAATCTTACCAATTCATTGGGTCCATTTAAGTCTCATGATACATCATGTGCAATGGTTATGGTGATTATCCTTGACTCATTTTCCATGTGGAACAGTAATGGTGGTTATTAATGAATTCTTCTCTTCTATGTGATATGAGCCTTGACACATGACAAAGTCATTTTGTATGTTTCTTCCACATTGATATGATTAAATGATTTTATGACCCTTTGATATATATGTTGACATTCCAAATGTTTATTATTGTTATATGCCTTTTTATATCATTATGTTATGCCTTATATCCCATGTGCTAAAATTTTTTCTTGTGTTTATTCAATTTATTTGTATTTTTGATCATCCCATTGTTCATGTATTCCCCATGGTATCATGTGAATATGTATGTTATTTAGGGGATTTAGGATCTCTTTATGAATATTAAATATTTTTTTTAGGTCTCATGTTTTTTAAATAGGAATCTAATCTTCCAGACAAAATAGATTTTATAATCGAAGGTTTGTATTTTATATATATGTATTATTAAATCATGTAATAATATGTGTAAAATGATAGATTTTTTAGAAAAATAGTTCAAATTAAAACGTCAAATTCCATTAATTAATGAATATTCTAGATACTACATGTCATTAGGGAATTATGTTCACCGTATATGATAAACTAGTTTAATAATAATAAAATACGCCTTAATGAAGGGAAATTTAGATGAAGTCACTTACTAATATTGTATCATTGAATAGGGGATAAATCACTGAATTTATTTGTTGTATAAAATTTAAATACTATTTAAATTATTTCAAATACAACATAACATATTAAATTTCATTACATGCATAATTTTAGCCTGATATGATCAATGAAAGTAATTTTTTCCAATAAATGGAAATTATGTAATGATATTCCTTAGGTAACCCGTCCTTTTGGTGGAATCTAATTTAAACTCTAATATATATGTTCTAAATAATTTATTAACATATAAAATAACCATATTAATTATTATAATATCACATAAGCCCGTTCTATAACATCTAATAATGTACATATTAAAAATCAATCATTATATTCATTGATTTAGGTGTTAATTTTCTAGTTTTCTCTTGCATGTTTATTCATGAAATATCTGGTTCATGAGAATATTATATAGTTCCATCATCTCCATAATAATTATCATGAAATAATTATAATATTTTTATATCAATTATACTTATAACACAAATAATTATATACTTTTTGGAGAATTGATGTATTTTATGATCGTGGAGGTGGTAGGTCATACATATGCATAAGTAATGTTTTAATTTATCAACAATCATTGTAGAAAGTAGATAAGTAATATTATAGAATTAAAAAATTATAATAATATCATAAATGTAATGACCTGAATCCGGATCCAATCAAATGGTGGCTCATGCCCTGTTCGCCACATGACCACAAGCGCATTTCCCCAAATTCCAGCGGCTACCATCTAGCAGTGAGGGCCTTGTTACTTTATTGGGGAAACTATCACCTCATTTGGTAAGGTATACAAGGGAAAAGAAATAACAGTCAATAGCAGATGTAGTAAATAACATAGAACAACTGAAACCAAATAGAGGAACCAATGAATATATATAGTAATGATGATAATTATGTAGAAGGTACAAGTATCTAAGGAAATAAGAAAACACAACAATGTGATGAAATACAACTAAAAACAAGTACTAAATGTAACAGCAACCCCAGCAGCATCACAAGCCAAAGCTCTATCCTATTCACTCAAGCTCCAACCAGCAGTCATGTACCTGAAGTAGAAGGTCCACAATCCCTATCCACACCTGTGACCATATAACCAGTTTGGGCTGAAAAGAAAGACCCAAATAGGGTGTGAGACTAATCCCAGTAGGTAATCACCACAAGATCGGTGCCTTATTGTCAGTGAGAAAAAATAGAAAAAGTAAAGGAAACAAATGCATCAGAGAAACAGAGGTACACCAAAGTAACAATCCTAAAAATATCCAATCACATTTATTTGTTAATTTAATACAATCATGTAATTATCAACCAAGGAGTCTAGCAAACAACTTTATATTCTCAAGGCACAACAAGTAGCACAACAGTCATTTCAACAAACTACCTAGACAACAAGTAGTACAAACCCAAGCTTGTCCTTTGGTTTGGTGGACTTGTAAAAACCAACCAAACAAATAATAATACTGACTCTCTAGGTGGCTCATACTTGCAGACCCCTCTAGTAAAATAATCAAACAAAGAACAGACACTCTTGGAAGCTCTCACCGTCAATTCCCCTATGGTCTTGCAACGATAGCAGCAGACTCTCTGGGGAAGAACTAACGTCTAATTCATCATGTGGTCTCAATACGTGCATAAACTAAGCACAGTCTTGGGAAGCACAAAGACTAATTATTGAAGGTCATGCGTACGAAACTAGTTTATAACATACTCTCTAGGGAAGCCCTTAATCATCAATTCCCTCTTTAGTCTACCGCTCCTAGTTCACACAGCACTGAGCAGTCTAGTCGTGCGTAATCGACTGCCAACAAACCTATGTACGTTCAACAAATACTTGGCCAATAGCTACAATGCATCAAAAGAATATAAACAACAGTCAATACATGAAATCAGCTATAACAAGGCAGAAAAAAAATTCTACAAGGTTTGCCTCACAAGAAACCTAATCCAAACAGCGATAAACGACCAAAGAAAGGGAAATCACCCATATGTGATCCTCGAACATGCAACCAAGAATATATTACTATCAATTAACCTCGTGAAAACAAGAAATATAAGGAAATTAAAAAATGGAATCAAAATCCCTAACCCAGGATACCTAATACATGGGTATCCAACACTTTTTGCACAAAAACACAATGACATTCAATGTAGGGCAACAATCCACCTACCCCGATCCTATGAGATCGATATACTTCAGCCACGAATATTGATTGTCCTTACAACAAAGAAGATCTATGAAAACGTCCAAAATGCTCAACCCATGATAACTTGAAAATGAGGAGGAATCATGAAACAAGGCTAAAGTATAAGAGAGATCATAATGAGGCGATCCCAACGCAATCAATGACGGCTGAATCAGAGATCGGATGGCAGCTTAGGGCTCGGAGAAGGATCACAGTCGTACGAGAGCTCTCGGCCGAAGGAAACATAGAATAAGGTCTTTCTAAAGATTAGGCGCGACCCCAGTGTGTTTATTGAATGAATAGATTATACATTGTGTGTACTTTTGGGGTACAAGACATGTACTCTGTTTTTCTGTAATCCACATTAAGCGGCCTCCACATCACCCCTACACACCATGTGTGTGGCCCGGACACTGTCAGCACATGGCTTGTCACGACAAGGGAATACATGGCATGTACTTAGAATGTACACAGTGTGTACTTCAAGAATTTCCAGAAACTCTCTCTTTTCTAAAAAACATAAGAAAAGAGAAAGATATACCTGAAAAGAAGATCCGGTTACTCAAAAACATCCCCCCATAATGAAATTCATCCACAATTTTCCCTAGCATGGTGGGGAAGAAGAAAACTCAAAAAAATCTGGCCACTGTGATCGCATATCAGCCTCCCTCTCCCAAGTATCGTCCTACACATGGTCGTGCTGCCATAGCACCCGTACTAGAGGAACAGACCACCCACAGAGAACCTTCGTATTACAATCAAAAAACCGGATAGGATTCTCCTCAAACAATCACGCCACTTCAAGATCAACCTCCTCGGGCTGAAAGACATGAGTCAGGTCTGAAATGTAACATCAGAGCTGAGAGATGTGGAAGACGTTGTGCATGGCCTAGTACTACTGAGGTAACTGAAACTGATAGGAAACCAGTACAACTCTCTCCAAAACCCCAAACGGCCCGACATATCTTGGTGAAAACTTACCCTGTCTCCTGATCCTCTTGTGTCCCAACCTCGGGGTAACACGTAGGAAAACTAGATCACTGATCTCAAACTGCATAGGTCATCTCTGTTGATCAACATATTATTTATGATGAGACTGCATTATTAATCCTCTTCATGTGTTTCATTAATATTATTTTTCATCCAAGGTGATGCTCTTAAATAGGGTTATGTTTCAATAACTATAATAAATAATATATTATTGTGTTAATTATGGAATTATATATTATATTGATAATGTTATGATGAAATGATGTTTAGGAAACTCGTTTTATATCTTGGGTAATGAAATGATGAATGATTTATGTTTTTGTGTCACATGTAAGAATGAATTCATTATGTGATTAGTGGGACCTATATATCCCACAAATTCATTAGTTAATAATTTGTATATCTTGAGATATAAATGATAATAATGAAAATTAAATCTGGTTCCATAATAAAGTGCTACAACAACATGTAAATCTAGTTCAGTAATATAAGACAGGAACAAAAAGTAAATTTAGTTTCCTAATACATGGATAGAATAACAAATAAACCCAGTTTAGTTATGGAATTTTTCCACTATGATGGTCTTGGAATTCATGAAATGGCTACTATGGAAATCATATTATGTTATTATTATTTTCCACAACTACATGGTTTATGCCCAGGCTATTTTATCGTTGTTAATGTTCCCTTTTAATGTATTCCTTATTTAATGTGAAGATTTATTTAATAACTCATGATTTATAAATTTAATTGTTATGTACATGAGTTTAAATTATTATGTTTATGGTTTGTTTTATGTTATCTATTTTTACCCTTACTGATAATTTGACCTCACCCTTGTTATGTTTTATTTTCCCCAGGATATAAACAAAGGTTTTAGGTATGAAAATAAAAGGGGAAGATATTTTGGGGAGATGTTGGATATCATTCACCACGTTGGAGGATTATATTCCATGATTCCAAAGACACTATATGAACATGATATTTTGGTGTATATTTATGTAATGTAGTATGTTCTCTACAAAAATAAATTTAATGTCCATGTACGTCAAGCATGGGTTGTTAGATTTGGTATTAGAGAAAAGGATTAGTTAGCCTCTGCAAACTAGGATGTGAAAAGTATGGTGATATCCCAAGAGATATGTTTATGTTATGTATAGGTATGTCCCTTAGGGAATGTCTGAAAATAGGTTACAGTACTAGAATATTGGTAAATATCATTAATAACCTAGGATTAGACCTAAATTTTTGACATTGAAAGTATTCCCCCTTGATTATGTTGTCTTCCTAGAATGGTTTTTTCCTCTCACACTATTATTTTTGGGCTTTAGAAAATAGTTGGAACCCAAAGGAAACATTGTAATGATCAATTCAGTAGGAAATGAAATTATTAAACTCCTGATCAACCAAATGTTAGGGGAGATGTAATGAAAAAACTTATTTTTATACTCACACAAGTTTTGAATCATTCTGGACATCCAAATGAGCAGTGATGGGAACAACATTCTGTTAAATCCTTTATGAGGAATAGTCTACCTTTTTTTAGTGGGTCTTCTAATAAAATTAATGTTAACAATGAATAAATACCATTGAAGAGATATTTTCCATCCTTAATTGTTTATAACATGAAAAAGTAATTTTGGTGGATTATCATTTAGATGATGAAGCATACTGGTGGTGCACTCTAATCAAGAATACAAGGCAGCCCGATGAAATTGAATACATGTAATAGAAAGATTTTAAGAATATAATTTTAAATAAGTAATTCACTCATATTATTCACCCAAATATTGAAATGTATTTCTCTATTCATAATACAAATGATGATAAATATGTTGGTACATGATAGGAAAATTTTACAAGACTTTCATGGTATGCTTCTGGCTATATCATTCAACCTAAATGTAATGTTTCTCGATTATTCAGTTGCTTGAAACCAAGTATTTGAAAATAATTATAAATAAGATTATTTATTATGTATGAAGAAATTGTGCATTTTTTCAGTAAGGTATAAATGGAATTTGGTGTTTCCATATGCTCAATGTGTGGAGAAAAGTATAGTGGAGATTGTATTAATGGGAATATAAAATGCTTTATTTTTGGAAAGGAAGGTCATTGAGTAGTTGAGTGTTGAATTAATAAGAAAATGTTTTCTAATTATGTGAATAGAGAAAAGACTATAGGGAACGCACAACCCACATTTAATGCTAAAAGTGAAAGGAAATGGGGAATTATGATAACCAATGCCCAAATCTATGGGTTATAGATGATTTTCAATATAAAAAACTTTATAAGGAAAAGGAAAAATTCAAATCACATGCGATAACTATAAGAGATGTTGTGTATGAAAATGAAGTGGTGGAATGATTATATTTTTTTGTAATGAGAATCCAAAATATTGTTGTTGAATCACATTTACAGTATTATAGAATATTTTAAGATCTATATATTGGTCAATTGTATTTTTTTAAATTTATATGGAACTAGTAACCATAAAAAATGATTGAAATATTTTTGTAATGCACATGATATGAGCGTAATGAACTCACGAGTAGAGAATGTGATGTTTGATTGTATTAATGACCTCAGGACTGATATATGGAAAATGTGATATAATTGTTTGACAATATAGAATTTTTTTTACTTTTGTTTTATGGAATGTGATAATTTTGATAGAATACATGTTTTCACTAATGTTATATAGTAATTCTTGTTATTACTATGCTTTAATATAATACCTGATTATGGTATTCATATGGTTGGAATGTGATAAAAAAGAACTACCTTATGAGATATTGGAGATAAATTTTATATTGATTTAGTTAAACACTTTATGAAGTTTTATATTTCTATTTTTCAGAAGCATTAAAATGTTATCTATTTATAGATAGTATACGTTATATTCATGTTTATGTTTTTAGAATAATTTATAATCCCAATATAGGTGGACTTATGTATATTTGATTACATATGATAACCATTTTGTTAAGACAGATGGAATGAACTATCATTCAATCACATGATATGCTGACATTTCCTGAATGAAAAAATCAACTTCATTTAATTAAATAAGTGATTAAGTGGAAATTTTTCAAGGCTCGAACAACGATGAGATTCTATGAAAATAATGTATGTATTTATTCTCACAAAAAACTCATCATCTTTACGCAAAGAATCGTGAAAACCAAAATTTGTTTCTTATTATCTTCTTATCTTATGAATCAGATGCTCCCATAAATCATCACATATTTATGGCTTCCAGGTTGTTATCTTTTTCCAAACCCTGTTCTCTATCACTATTCATTAGAACTTTATGTCAAGATTATTTTCTTCTATATCCATGTTTTCACTTCCAACCTATGTTTTATTTTGTGGAAACCAAGTGATGAGATAATTTGGGTAACTGATATGTTTTTAAAATTCCATATTAAAATGATGTTTTAGTATTAATTTTTACGTTGTGGGTTTCCATTAATGAAACATTAAAGTTGTAAAAGTTTTATAACCATGATGAATTTTGAGAGTGATATTCATTTTAAGAGTGTGTATAATGTAACATCCAATGATTTTATGAGATATATTATTTTTAATTTATTTGATATCTTATGTTATATTCTACACCAAGATTATATTTTTCTATATGTAACACGTTATTAGCCTACAGTATACACGACATTATAATTGTCTTGTGTTACACAAAATTTCATGACCTTTTGATATAAATCATTTCAGGAAACACTGAGTATAGATTTTTTTCACTGTATAAAATAAATATGATTGGATAATTCAATATGAAACACCAAATGAAAAATAAAATAAATATAAAAGTGACTTTTCTTGAATTAAAAACAAGAGAAGGAATTCTCGATAGCATATGTTATTCGCAATACCGAGTTTCACTAAAAACGAAATATTTTTAAAATATTTTTATAATTTGCGATATAAAATTGATTTTATGAATAGTATTAAACAAATATTGAATATTATATAAAATTAAAATTCATATTATTTATTTTCTATAACATGATATAATAACAAATTCAATTTTTTTGATAAATGATGTATTTTTCAAAAAAATGAAATTTTACCACCTTTTGATGGAACACTAATTTTAAATCTTGTTTTTAACACTTTAAATATTATATATTACAAAATAAATGTCTTATTGAAAAGTGGGACATTGAAATTTACTTTGGTGGAATTTTATGTATTTTTCTGATAAAATTAATATTTTAATGAATAGTGAAAATACTAAATTTTAAGTCAAAACAACCTTTGAGTTTAATTTATTTAAATAGATATATTACTTTTTTAATTGATTTTAAAGTGTAATTGGATTATTATTTTATCATTTATTCCAAATATTTTCATTTAATGCAATTTCACAATTAAAGTTGACATAAACACATGTCAATCATTTGATATA
The DNA here is from genome assembly GCA_963277665.1 of Viscum album. NCBI lineage: Eukaryota > Viridiplantae > Streptophyta > Magnoliopsida > Santalales > Viscaceae > Viscum > Viscum album. The sequence continues at coordinate 2,093,344,843 of OY728126.1, read as the reverse complement.
TTTATTTTATTAAAAACATTAATTCTAGATTTGAAAACAGAAATTTAATTTAAATTAATTAAAGAAAATTCTATGCTTTATATTTGGAAAAATGGAATATATATTTCGAATAATTGGGACCAAATTTTGTTAATAGGTTAATTTTATTTTTTCAATATTATGAACAGTAACTTCAATAATTTTTATTTAACATAAGTAAAGGTAAATCAGGTAAATTAGGGTAGAAAAAAATATGATAAAGAATATAAAATTACCCTAACACCTGCCAAAATCCTATTGGATGATTTAAACACGACCAATATCACTTTAGGTTTGGAATTTATTATTTTAATGTACATTGTTTCATAAGGGTGATGTAATTACAATTAATACAATAAAGTGACAACATGTCACTCTCTTATCTCTTATAAGTATAATAATTTTAATAAAGTAATAAACATGATAAAACTATAAAAATAAATATTATCCAGAAATATAATGAAATTATCTACATCATGTAATTTTATTTATAATTGTTAGATATTAAATAATTACCATTAGTGACGACACATTAGTTATGTAGAAATTATTTTATTGATTGAAATATCAAATAACTGGTTTTAAAATTATTAAAATGAATATCATATAACTAATTAATGTGATAAAAAAATCTCTATGTGAATGTGACATGGTATGAATGTATTAAATATTTTTTTCTAATTTATCTTTGGTGAGTTTTTTATTGTCAAATAAATGAATAATGTCAAAATTGACAATATAAATATTTTATAAAAACATATTTTTAAATTATTTAAAAATCATAAAAATATTTAAAAATTACAAAGTTAAATTTATATGGTCTAAAATTTTATAAGGGTACTAATTATGTATAATTCACAACAGATAAGGAAATATTTATAACCATTAAATATTTTGAATATTATTACCATAAATAAAATTAAATAGATTAAATAAGGATAAATAAAAATTATAAGGAATAAAATAAAATGAAAACCTGTATAAATTTTATTGGTAGAAATTATTTAGATCCATAATCATGTTAACATATAAATAAATGTGTTTGTAACCATTAAAAACCGATAATCAATTCATAATAAATTAATATTTCATGAAATTCCTAATGTGCCCCTCCGTCCTCTGATAAAAGGCCACTGACTCTACCCACTTACTCATAACTTTCGACGCTTTTTTCTCATCCATAATCTTCTAAAATATGCTCACAAAATCTCTCCATTTCTTCAAAATTCCACAATTTGGGTAAAAATCAGTCCTTTGGAGACCTTTTTTTAAAATCAAATGAAGATGCTCGAAAAAGAGGTAATTATTACACCAACACTTTTGAAAATCCATTCTTATTCTAATTCCACTTCTTTTGTTGTTCTCATAATAAAGTAATAAATCAAGTATCTCATACATTCAGATATTTTATTATAATTATAGTACAACTTTATACCTCCTTTTATCAATCTTATAAATAAAAATATCACCATTTGTGTTATCGTACAACTTACCATCTCCACATCATGCTGTAATTTTTATTCAAAAAAACCTAATTTAGATGAGCATAATTATGAGTATAATGGATTTAAATAATTAATATAACATTATAATTATTTTATATATTTAATATACCATCCAATTCTATATAATTTAACCATTAAGTGAATGATATAGTCTCTTGTGCATACGTACGACCTACCCTCTCCATGACGCGATGTGATCTATTCTCCATGTTAACCATTAAAGAAAGATTATAAAGTATATATAATAAGTATGAATGAAATATATGAAATAATAATTATTCTGGATTTATGTATATATATGTGTCATTTACTTTCTTCCATTCAATTCTATAAGGAATCAAAAATAGTGTTCATGCGTATGTATGGTCTACTGTCTCCATGAATGGTGTTTTCCATTTCATTTTACTATTTAATATATATATATATATATATATTTCTATACTGAATATTTGTGATATATAAATAATTTTATACAATCTGGAAGTTTGTAAATCATGATCTATGTAATAATATCTGTAAGGACAAGTCAAAAGTATGTATGATAAATAAATCGATTATTACCCATAATGTTGATTTAACATGGAATTCATAAATGAACGGGTAATATAAAGTCATATATGAATCATATATTATTTCATAAATATTATTATGGTTTTTCTACAATTCAACAATATGTTCAAACCCACAATATAGGAGTTTTAGATACATATAAAGAAAATATGACCAAAGGTAAGGGAAACCTTTTCAACCTCATTATTATCTAAGACTATTTATTCGGGATTATTTACTAGTGTATATTTATCCTACATGTCCATATTTCCTAAATATATAATATTATTTATAATCTTCTACTAATTCATAAAGGGACATTTTCCAAATGGTATATTTTTGTAAAATTATATGGAATGAATCTTTCTGTCATTTTCCATATGAGGTAATTTATGACTTTTCCAGTATGAGTATGAGAAGAATGTTTTTTAAACTTATACGACATCAAAACAAATTAAAATCTTCATAATTCCTTTTTCCATTAATCTTCCTCTACATGATATCAATTTAATCTTTAAATATATTTTTTATATTAAAATTTTGTGGAATTTTGGGAAAATAAAACGCTTTTGAAGAAGAACTTATATTTTCTTCAAGAATTAAGTTCAATTGTTTTATCAAGATTATATTATATCTATGATGATGCTCTTAAATATTGTTATGTTTCTATAGCTATTATTACAATGATTTTATTGTGTTAATGATCGAATAATTTTTTATATGGATTATGTTATGATGGAATCATGTTTAGGAAAACCATTTTATTTCTTTGGTTATAATATGATGAATTATTTAGGTTTTTATGGAACATGTTAAAATGATTTCATTCTGAGATTGGTGAGAGCTATATCTCCCTCCAATGAATTGGGTAAAGATTTATATATCATAAGGTAGAAATTAATGGAATAGAATATATATTCATTTCAGTAATACATTAATGGAATGGAAAGTAATTCGGGTTCAGTAATACAGGGTTGGAATGACATGTAAATCAGGTTCATTAATACATGGCTGGAATGTCATGTAAACCTGGTTCAGTAATAGACTTTTTCTACTCATATGGTCTTAGAAGAAGTTCCTTGGCTACTAAGGAAATCATGTTATGTGCTTATTTGTATACCACAATTACATATTTTATTCCAATGCTATTTTATCATGGTCAGTGTTCCTTTCTGATCTATACCTTATGAAATGCCAAGATTTAACTCATGACTCATGATTTCGATATTTAAACATGATGTTCATGTTTTTACGTTCTTATGTTTATCGTTTGTTTTATGTTCTCCATTTTTACCCTTACAGTGAAATTGATCTCACGATTTTTATGTTTTCTATTGTTGAGGATATAATCAAGGGTTTTACGTTGGAATACAAAAGGGGAAGATCTTTATTAGCTATGTATAAGATCTTTAAACAAATTAGAAATTATTTCCCTAATTCAAATGACACTAAAATAATATGGTCTTACAGTAAATATTTGTGTAATTTATTATGTTTTCCCCAAAAAGAAACATAATTTCAATGGATATTAAGCATTAGTCATTAGAAAATTATAAAAGGGAAATAATTTAATTTGTACTTTTCTAATTACTGATGTATTGTTCATGAGAGAGAATGTTCAAGTTGTAGAGGGAAGAAGATGTTTTCGTATTCACTTTTGATGAAATATTTTTAAGGATTTAAGTGAAAGATAGGAGGAAATATCACAACCTTTTATTCAACTGATCATCATACTCAATGTTTTTCATACTCAGATGATTACTATATTCATCTTATTAATTGTATTCAGATAATTAACCAATCTTGCATGATTATTCAGATCGGGATTTTAGGACTGGGATTTTTAGACTACGGAGGAAAGAGAATTGAAGTGGTGATGATTCAACTCTATTGTATTCTATCAATGTTATAATTTTCATACTGGGGAGAACAGTAATGCGATGTATTGTAATGAGAAGAATAGTATAAGGGAGAATCATAATCATAGGAATCAAATATGGGGTTTTATAACAATTCCTAAGAAGTTCATACCATCTCTGGGGTATGAAATTGATGATTTTTTTATTTTAATACATTTTTGGAATTTAAAAAAATCACATGTAACATGAGTTGTTAAACAATCACTGTATAAACCTATTTTTTTCTAAGTGGGCTCACACATAAAATTGAATTTATTTTCACAGTGTTACATCAGTGTACGGTTATATCCCACTCTTTATAATCAAATGATTATTTTCTAGTGGATTTTATGTAATGGGATAATTTCCAAACCATACCAAGAATGTAGCTATTCTTATTTAATAGTGAACACTACAAATACTTTTTTATTTGGATGTGTGGTTGAAATTTTTTTATCAATAAATTGAATCTTTATTAGGATGAAAAGGTTGTTTCATGGAAACCTAAAATAAATTTTTTTTTATTGACTCACACCTCTCCCTCTCCGTTATACAGTCATCCTGGCTAGGAACATTTAAGTGGTATCAGAAGTTACATTCCATTTTCATATTCATTAATGATGGAGAATTAGATTTTTGTGAATAGTGAACGTATTCCAATCCTCAATGGAAATAATTATCATATCTTCTATCTATTGGATATGATGTTCATAAGGAAACTACAAAGGGGTTTCTTCCTTTTGATATGAAAACTACTCTTACATCTGCAGATAAGAAGAATCTTGAGAATGATGGAAGGGCCCAGAATGCTATATTATCATCTCTTTCTAAAATTTATTTCTTAATAGTGAAAGGTGTTCCCACATCTAATGGTGTATGGGATAAATTCAAATACATATATAATGAAAATATAAAACTCAATATGGAATCATTACAAATATGGACATTGAAATATGAATATTTGAAGTCGGTTGAGCATGAATCAGCAGGGGACTTCTTTTCTAGTGAAAATGAAAATGTCAGTACTATTAGATGCCATGGTGAAAAGTGAGAAGATTCTAATTTTTTTTAAAAGATATTGAGAATCCTTTATGATATATTAGATTAAAATTTTTAATCATTGGATGATAGATATCTTGAAGCATTATCTCATGATTATTTTCGTAGTACTCTCATTTCTTATGAAACGAGAAGGGGGAATGATATAAAAATAGAAGAAATTTAGACAGGGAAATATTTTTGAATTATTCAATGAAAGAAACGGAAATTAATGTTATTATTTAAAATGAATCTGCTGAATCTAATTCTGAAAATGAGGTATGTAAAAATATTAATGATAAATTATCATTGTTTTTAAAAAATGTTAAAATATGTACATGAAAAAACAAATGGAAACATAGGTTGAATAGTTTTAAATATAGAGGCATTAGTCAAATTTAGGATAATTGTACATGAAGAATGAATGAATAGTTTAGTGGTGAAGAATAAAGAAATCCAAAAATATCATGGAAGAAATATGAAGTTAAAGGAAAAGTTAATTCCACAGGAAGGGAGATAAAAATATTCAAATCCTAAAGAATAATTTTCTCTTATAAAGATGAAGAAGAAAAAGGCAGTGGTGTAAAATCTGAAAAATTAGTTTAGTATAGTATTAAAAATAACTTTATTGCAATACTGAATGATGAATAATTTGGAATTAGTGATTCTGAATAAGAAAAAACCCAACTAGAAAATAATTTGAAATAATAGTTGATTGAATGTCTGAGAAATATTAAATATATTAAAAAAATGTTCGATGATGATTATTCCTTAACAAAAAATCCAGAATTTTTTGCAGATGAGATAGTGATTCTAGTAAAAGAGATTTATGATATGAAGAAATCACTTGATGATGAATAGAATCACACTGAGCATCTGGAGGGGAAGCTAAAATAAAAATTAGAAGAGTTGAAACGTTTCCAAAAAAATCATTCTAAAGATGTAAAGAAAAATGAAGGTATCAAAAACACTATTATCATGGTTGGTGGCTGTTCTTAGAATGAGAGATCGTAGAAGGTTCTACAAAAGTTACACTGAAAGGGTGGGAAGAAAGATGGAATTGATTCTGAAATGAAAAATACTGGGAAAGTTATGTATGTGGCCAAGACCAACAAACTAGGTAATTCATTAGTCTCAATGATCCCTAAGTCCATAAATGTATTGAAACAAGCTATGTTCGGAATGGTTTTTAATACATAGAGATTTGATAAAGTATAAATGAAAGGGGAGACTATTATTTTTAATATAACGGTTGGTGTCTTAGAAACGAAACTGATAAAGGTGGATGAAAAGAATATTAAAAATTCATGCTAGAAAGGAAGTTTCAGTGGAAAATACTCTTTTTATGTCTATTTATGGTAATTTGGTGGATTCAGATATATAGAAAATATGTTATGGTTTAAAAAATAACATTACTATTATTCCACATGTTATTAAAGGAAAATGTTGAGGGGGATTCAATTCCCTCAAAAAAAGATGTCTGAGACGGTTGTTTTGAAGAAACCTAAGAATGGTGGAGTAAAAATCGAAAATTGGTTCCAACCATTGGAAACTATTTGTGAATTATTTGAATAACCTAGAACCCATGAAAAAGATATTTTAATTTGTTTTCGACACAAAAAAATATTATTGACAATCCTCTCAAGCATAAGATAATGAATGAAAATGAAGAAGTAAAATATATTTTTAATGAAACAGCATTGGAAGATAAAATTGAGAATGACCATGTATTATTGATAGTTTGTGTTCATTTAATATGACATGATATTTGAAACTGTTGATGAATGTGAATGTTTTATAGAAGGAACTATAACTTATGGAAATGTTGAATCCTTGAAAATTAATAGTGTTGGATGATCCATCATTGGGAAATAAATGATGAAATCACAAAAATATTTGAATGTTTTTGGAATGAAAAAAAATTTACGAAGTGTCTAACAATTTCATAATGATGTTAACAAAGTGATCTTAAGAAAATATGGGTTTTTTGTAAAAAGTGAAAAATGTGGAAAAATTGCAATAATGGGCCAACATACCGATTTTTTTTCAAGATTGGGGAAAACTGAAACTCTTGTTACATGAGTATGGTGGAAAAAAATCAATTTTGGAAAAATTCTAGAAAAATGTTCCAAAGAAACATAATAAAGTTATCCAAAATAGATATTTTCCAAGACATTCCTTATTTTCCAAGATTAATATATTGGTCTTGCACTATTTCTAAAAACAGAATGACTACAAATGTTGTGCACAATAATGTTTAGATTTGTTCAAAACCCCCCCTAGGGATTATTTAATTTCATATTTGTGTTATTATTAGAAGAAATCAATAAATTTAGATAATTAATTCATTAAATTCATTGATGATTTTACACACATTACTAATGTCATGTTTACGGAACATAAATCAGATTCTTTGAAAATGATTAATGGTTTCAGAATGAATGTTGATGATTAATTTGAGTATTTAGTGTAGAAGTTGAGAATAGACTATAGTGGTGATTACATAAGTCAATTATTTGAGTTATATCATAAGAAACATGGAATTACACATGATTATTGTACCCCATACACCCCAAAACAAAATGTGTTTGTTGAATGAATGAATAGATGTTTTGGGGGAATAAGAAGAACTATGTTACTTTAACATGGTATTTCTAATTACATTAGTGGGATATCCATGAGTATTATTGTTCATATCTAGATCTATTGTTCCTACGTGCGCCAATCATATATGAATTCATATGAATTGTTTAATTTTAAAAAAACCTTGTTATAAATAATTAAGTGTTTTTGGGAGTCTATTTATTATACCGACGAAAGGAGGAAACTATGAAAAATTTAGCAGAAAGGTGAAGATGGAATATTTCTTGAATATACTCTAGAATGAAGAAGATATAGATGTTTCCACAAATAAACTAGATGAATAGTAGATTTATATAATTTTAAATTGATTGAAATTATAGATGAAGATAAACACACATAGATTGATGAGAATGATGTGAAAGAACGTTTTGAAAACCATTCTGATAAGGATAAAGAAAATTGTATTCCCAATAAAGAAGAAGAATATGACTCATCTATTTTAAGTGATGAGGAATATATTTAAAAATCTCAACCAACATTGAAGAAGTAGTGGAATCATATAATATAATTTTTGATCATCATTAGAAGGATCAAACAAGAAAAATAATGAATGTTATTACACACACTTCTTTGCATTCAAAAGTATAGTTGAATGATGTGTTAAAATATTTTGAGCATCCAAAATGGGATCAGGCCTTTAATGGAGAGTTTGAAATAATTCAAAATAATGATACATGGGAAGTCATACCCATTCCAAAAAATAAAAACAACATTGGAGAAAATTTGGTATTTTGGAACATGATGAATGAAGAAGGTGAAGTGATTTGATAGAGAGAAAGATTGTTGTGCAATGGATATTCACAAATGTAATGTATTGAAATTGAAGAAAGCATTGTTTTTCTAGAAATACATGAAAATATCAGAATATTTATTTCTATTTCGGTACAAAAATGATACAAGATCTTTCGAATGGGTGTTAAATCTATATTCTTAAATGGTGATCTTGAAGAGAATGTTTATATAGAACAACACTATAGATTTTTTGTTGGAAAAGAATAAATTTATGTGTGTAGATTGAAAAAGGAATTGTATAGCCTATAAAAATATCCAAAGTCTTTGTATTCCAAATTTGACATATGGTTAAGGAAGATAATTTTCAAGAAAGGAAGAGTGGATAAAAATATCTACATTAGATAAGGTCAAGAAAATTTCCTCATTATGGTAGTTTATATTGATGACATTTTATTTCTTAGGAATGTTGAATAAATTTGTAACATCCCAAGTAAGTAATGAATAATAATAAATTCTTATCTATGTATATTTATGAATTAGATAGTGTTTTAGAGGCTTAAAATGAGAATAAATCCAATCTTACTCATGGAATACACTAATATTTTTAAAAGATTGTTTTAATGCCTTTTGATGGAAAAATATTTTTAAATCATACTTTTGACAATTTTATAGACTATATATGTCAAAATTAACATATTCTTTATGATTGGGAAATTTAAATTTATATTGGATAATTTTTTTGTATTTTTCTGACAATGTTGATTTTTTAATGAATAGTGAAAATTACTGCATTTTACATCAAAACTGCTTTTTAATCTAATTTAATTATATGGTTATATTATCCTTTTAATTGGATTTAAAGATTAATTAGAATATATTTTTACCATTTAATCCAATGGTGGTCATTATGATTAATTTTACTTTGGAATTGGGCATAAACAAGTGCCAAACTTTTCATAAGTATTGTTTCTAAAAAACCAGCTATTTTTTTGACAACGGAAATTATTTTTAAATTAATTATTTAAATTTATGTGTCGGTAATTTGGTAAAATGGATTACATATTTGGAATCAGAAGGTCCAAATTATGTAATCAAGACTCTCGTTTTTGGGCATTATGAATAGTAACAACGGTAACTATCTTTAATTATATTGATTAATTAGTAATTGGGTAGTTAAGGATAATAAAATAATATCATAATAATAAAAAATGACCCCAAAATGTGTCCTAATTCTACTAGTTGTGTCATTTACTACCATGTTATTCCTTGTTCCAAGGTTGGGGACCCCATAGAATCACTTTTGTGTGATAATGACTTTTTATCTTTTTATTTTTAATGAAAGTTAAATATAACAAATTATGTATCACGAGAGTAAAACATTTTTAATTCTGTCTACATAAATTATCTATTGAACTATAAATAGTCATTGGAAATCTAAAACTATTTCCTAAATCATAGTATATTTTTATAATTTTTAGACATTAAATAAATTAAATTATTTATTACATCATGATGATGCATCGATTACCTCATTAATGAACGATTTAAATAAAATGAAAAGATATTGTAAAATCTTAGACATAAACTTTTCAAATACCTATTGGCTGAGTATATTTCTAACCCTTATCACCTTATCCTAGAAATTGATCAATGTGGGACCTTCAAAAACCAAAACTCATTTGAAAATAAAGTAACATTTTATACGTTTCCAAGAGTGCCCCTCCTCTCCTCTCATAAAAGGCCCCCACCTCTACCTCTTTAACCAGACTTCTCAAGCCATTGACTCGGCCAAGCCCTGCTCATTATATATCTCCACGTATCTCTATTCATCCTAGAAGCCTTACCATAGGTAGAAAGCTCTTCAAGAAACCGTTTTATTTTTCAAACCAAGAAGAGTTACCCGATTTAAAGGTAAAGTCTTCTCTAATATTCTTTTGTTTTATTTTGCTTCTCCATCCCCCAAAAGTCTTTTTATTCATTTCTTTTGTAACAAAAAATGTATCTTTAATATAATTGGTTTGTTTTATAAGAAGGATTCTAGCTACACTTACACAGACCTTCATCTAATGGTTAAAGAGCATACTGTTTCTGTGGATGGCCAATTTCTTCCTCACGAAACGATGATTGTTCAATATTCTAATAAAACCTTCAAATGTGGCCATTAAGATGACACTATATTTATATATGATATATAATATGTTTATTTTTTTCTTGAGCTTCTATATTTTTCATTTTTTTCAATCCTTTATGGTTTCCATTATGGGTAATCACGATATCTTCATTTTAGGAAGTGCCGACTACCGCCCCCTCAAAGTGATTTGATTCGTTAATTCCATATGTGGGATGTGTAAAGGATGGAGTTAATAATATTATATATTATATTATACTGTAATTATAATATACATTTATATCATTATGATTCCATTCCATAAAATATGATATAGAAATGAAATTAGCGTGCATGCGTACGTACAGCTTACCATCTCCATGAATAGTGCATTTCATTTATTTCCTCTAAATGTTATGTAATATTATAAATGCCTATATATACTAGATATATATGATATCTACATCATGAATATAACTCTGGATATAATGGATACATGAACAACTTGTAATTATAAAGAGTTTATTTTTGACTCAAGTACCAATGATCATTAAAACAACAGTTATTAACTTAAATAATTACATAGTGTTCATGACATGGTAATAAGTAATATAAAAGGAATAATAAACTTGAAAAAGGTTCTTAATCAAGTAGAAATTAGCTCAGGTTTATTATTCGGGAGATTAAAGAATGATCGAGTCAAGTTGGATACGTGGTAAGGGACTTCGTCTCAATCTCTTTTCCTTGAGGCATATTTTGTACTATACACAACATTCTTTTATAAGGTGTATAAACACCATTGAATTTTATTTCTAGTAAAAAGGAATCTTTTTTTATACTAATAATTTACTAAATGACAAAAGGGAATGTTTTTTTTGTCATACGTATGCGGCGACGACGACTTCTCCGCCGTCGTGACCATTATTTGAGTTCCGACTTCCTCTACAAGCCATGATCTTTTTTTAAAATGATAAATAAATTCCATGTATTAATTTTCTTTTATTTTGTTATTGAAAATGGATTTCATAATGTTTTTTATATCAATGTGTTGTATTAATATCTTGTGATTGAAATGTGGAAATATTATGTTTCCTTCATGCATGTTTTATGTGATACGATTATGTTATGGTTCTTGGGAACTGTTATGAAGATGGGTGGTTATGTGATAAACTTAGGGTGGGTGAGCCCTATATAGCTCTACAATGCAATGGGTAACACTAAGGGGATAAACGTTAAGGTTTCTCCGAAGAGATTTAGGGAATATACTATGATGGGTATTCCAAACATTACCCTGAGGGTTACTCCCTACGTAAGAATGTTATGAATGCCTCAAGTTACCTTTATGTCTTATGATTTATATGATTTATTCATTATTAAATTAGGTATGTTAAAATTCTAATGTTTTACGGGTAAATTATGATTTCATACATGGACTAATGTTTTCATTTCGCACTTTTATATCTCGTGCTGAGTTTTTTATGCTCATCCCATGTTTTTTAAATGTTTTTCACAGGTCAAGGGAAAGTTAAATGATGTGATGATAGTTTCAAGGAAGTGTCAATAAAGAATCTATGTTTTATTTTAAATATGATTCTGATGATGGGAAAAATGAGTACTACCTTTTATGTAACCACTTTGTTTAAATGTGGAGTGTAATGCATGATTTATGATCTAATTCTCTAAAACTCTAAACCTGAAAATATCCTCAACATGTATTCTTGAATTAACTCAACATTAAGTATTGTTTAAGGTTGGGGCCTTATAGTTGGTATCAGAGGTCAGTTTAGATAACATTAGGAGTTAGAATTATATTAAATTATTAACCAAAAATATTTGTTTTATGGTCAAATTGAAATGATATAGCATTTGAAGATTACCAAGTTGCTTCATCTAATACATGTTTGTTCATAATGGTTTTCCACAGAGGAAACATGGAAGAAGTGCTAGGAAGGCATACAGAAGGAAATGACCCTCCGAATCAGTATCCTGAGATGGTCGGAATTGGAACTGAATAGTTTTTTGTAGTGATGGCGCAGTTAAATCAAGCGATAAATGGTGGTGGTATCCATGCACGAGATCATCCAGATCAACCGAAGTGGAACATGTTAGTGGTGGAACATTTCATGAGGCAACATCCCCCATCATTCAGAGGATCAGCAAACCATGTGCTAGCTGAAGGGTTGATTAATGCACTAGAGAAGATTTTAGATGTCATGGGGTGTTCAGAAAATCAAAAGGTTGGTCTTCCTATTTACCATTTGGAGGTTGAAGCAGATCAGAGGTGGTCGATGGTTAAAAATATCAGGGACGTTGATGATATTGATGCTCTCGACTGGGATAAATTCAAAGGTATGTTTTATGAAAAGTATTTTCCTAAGGCTGTTCGACTTAGGATGGAAAAAAAAATTCTTGGAATTGAGGAAAGAGAACAACTCAGTGGCTGCTTATGAAGAGAGGTTCACTCGATTTGCAAGGTATGCTCCAACTTTTATCTGAGACCTTGATTTTAAAATCAATCATTTTTACTTAGGATTAAAGACAAAATATCTAAGGGAATTGTAATCTCTTGAGTTCAAAAGTTATGAAAAGATTGTTCAATGTGTTGAGAAGGTGGAAATGGAGTTTTCCAATGATCAAGTGTTCTATAACAACCAGTAGAGGAAGAGACCGAGGCGGCAGGAGAAAGGAAAGAATTATTCAAAAAGGTATGACGGTAAGAAAACTAAGTTTCCACTTTGTGATAAATGTGGTAAAAGGCATGTTGAGTAATGTCTTCTAAATTCTGGGAAGTTCTATCGATGTGGTAAGATGGGACATAAGGCTCGTGATTTCCCTGAAAAAGATCAGGGTGATGGTAAGACTAAATTTAATTTACAGTTAGTGAAATGTTTCAAATGAAATGAGATGGGTCACTATGCAAACGAGTGTTCGAGAAAGATCATGAGTGATGGGAAGAATTTTGACTACAAGAAGAAAGGGGTGGTTAAATCCTTTGTAACTACTTCAGCAGATGTTGGGTCATCAAATGAAGTGGTATCAAGTACTTTGTTTGTTCTTTCAGATTATGCCAGTGTGTTGTTTGATTCGGGGTCTACACATTCTTTCATCTCTGAAAACATTTCTAGTAAAATTGGAATACCATCTCAAGAAATGACTCCTGAACATGTGGTAAAAACACCGGGGGGAAATGTTGAGGCAAAATGAATTTATAAGAATCTTTCTATCCTTATACGTGGAAGGGACCTACTTGAAAACCTTGTTGTTTTACCTCTAGTAGACTTTTATGTTATCCTGGGTATGGATTGGCTCTCTATTTACCATGCTAAGATTGAATTTAGAGATAAAGAAGTTTCTTTTCAGAAAGACTTTAAGTTTGGGTACAATATTGAACCCTTACTTTTGATAACATATAAAGAGGATGAGAAACTTGTAAAAGATGGAAATGAATGTTACCTTGCACATATCATTGAAAACAAGCGAACAGTTCAGATTAATGATGTGCCAATGGTAAATGAGTATCCTGATGTTTTTCTTGATGAGTTTCTTAGAATAATACCAGATCGGGATGTTGAATTTACTGTTGAATCAGTTCCTGATGCTAAGCCAATTTCAAAACACCCTTATCAAATGGCTCAAACTTAACATTTAGAGATAAAGGAGAAATTGAAAGATTTATTAGAGAAAGGTTTGATTCGTCCTAGCACATCACCATGGGGTGCTCCTATTTTATTTGGTAAAAATAAAGATGGTTCAATGAGACTTTGCATTGATTGAAGAGCCTTGAATAACATCACTGTTAAGAACAAATATTCTTTGCCTCATATCGTTGATTTGTGTGATCAGCTCTAGGGAGCTCAGTATGTTTCAAAGATTGAACTGAGATTGGGGTACCATCATTTGAAGGTAAAGGAAGCAGATATTCCAAAGGCAGTGTTTCGTACAAGATATAGCCATTATGAATTGGTAGTTATGACTTTTGGGCTAACCAATGCACCTTTTGTATTCATGGACCTTATAAATAGAAATTTCCATGAGTTCTTGGATATGTTTGTGGTTGTTTTCATTGATGATATTTTGGTATTTTATAGAAGTAAAGAGGATCATGAAAGAAATTTAAGGGTTATTTTGAAAAACCTAAAAGAAAATAAATTTTATGGTAAATTCAGCAAGTGTGGGTTTTGGTTGTAATAAATTTCTTTCCTTGGACATATTGTTTCTAAAGATGGGATAACTGTTGATCCTGCAAAAACAAATATTGTTGAAGAATGGACAAGACCCCCAAATGTAACTGAGATTCGTAGATTCCTTGGTTTGGAAGACTACTACCAATGGTTTGATATAAATTTTTCATGGTTATCTAGTCCAATGACTAAGCTAACTCGGAAGGGTGTTATGTTTATCCGGACAAAAGAATGTGATGATTGTTTTCAGTAACTGAAAAGAAGATTGGTGAATGCTCTAGTTTTGACACTACCTTCTAGGAATGGGAAGTTTGTTATAGACAGTGGTTCTTCATTGAAAGGACTTGGTTGCGTCCTAATGCAGAATGACAAGGTAATTTCTTATGCTTCACGTCAGTTGAAATCACATGAGGTAAATTACCCTACAAATGATTTTGGAATTACCTGCCGTTGTTTTCTATTTAAAAATTTGGAGGCATCATTTGTATGGAGTAAAGTGTGAAATATAAACTGATCACAAAAGTTTAATGTATATATTCACTCAGAATGAACTGAACATGAGACAGAGTATATGGCTAAAATTAATCAAGGATTATGATTGTACAATTCATTACCATCCAAGAAAAGAAAATAAAGGGGATGATGTTTTGAGTCGATGAAGTAATGCATCATTAACAATGTTGCCTTTGGAACATGATCCTTTGGTTATGGATTTGATGAACTTTGGTATAGAAGTTTTTGGTGCAGGATGTCCTTCTATTTTGTTTTAGGTATCAGTGAAATTGTCTCTATCAGACAGAATTAAGCAAGCACAGAAGCAAGACATCGAGTTTCAGAAAAAGCTATAGATGGTTCAGAAGGGTAAGTTTCCTGAATTCAACATTGATAATGATTGTGTTTTGAGATTTGGTAAGATATTCTGTGTGCCTTGTGATTCATAGTTGAAGAGAGAGTTGTTATGTGAAGCTCATAGTTCTTCGTTTTCAGTTCATCCATGCAGTACTAAGATTTATAGAGGTCTTCAGAAGTACTACTGGTGGGATGGAATGAAAAGGGATATTACTGACTTTACTATGAAGTGTTTAACTTGTCAACGTGTTAAAGCAGAGCAGAAGTTACCGAAAGGGATGCTTCAGCCTTTACCAGTGCCAGAGTGGAAATGGGAGAATATATCCATGGACTTCATTGTGGGATTGCCTAAGACACCTTAAGGTGATAATGCAATCTGGTTTATTGTTGATCGCTTGACTAAGTTAGCTCATTTCCTTTCTATACGAGATACTTTTTCCCGAAATCAACTTTCCCGTTTGTATCATAAAGATATAGTCAGGTTTCATGGAGGCCCTCTCTCCATTGTATCTCACCGTGATCCCAGGTTAACTTCTAAATTTTGGAAAGGCCTTCAGAAGTCGTTGGATACCATATTAAAATTTAGTACAACTTTTCATCCTCAATCAGATGGGCAGTCAGAAAAAATGATTCAGACTTTAGAGGATATGCTACGTGCTTGTTCGATTGATTATCAGGGATGTTGGGACCAACATCTTTCTTTGGTTGAGTTTTCTTATAATGACAATTTTCATTCCAGTATACAGATGCCACCATTTGAGGCATTATATGGGAAGCGGTGTCGAACTCAAGCTTTCTGGGATGAAGTGGGTGAAAGGAAGTTGATTGGACCATAATTGGTAGAAGAGTTGGTAGAAAAAGTTCAGCTGGAACCGAGACAGATGAGAAAAGCTCAGAGCAGGAAGAAGAGTTATGCAGACAACAGGAGGAAGGATCTCTCTTTTGAGGTAGGTGATCATGTCTACCTCAAATTCTCACCATGGAAAAGTGTGATGAGGTTTGGTAAGAAATGAAAGTTGAGTCCATGGTTCATTGGAACATACGAAATTTTGGAGAGAGTTGGATTAGTTGCATACAGGGTGGCTTTACCTCCAAGTTTATCTCAGTTACATAATGTTTTTCATGTTTCAATGTTAAGGATGTACATGCCAGATCCATCTCATGTTTTGAGTCCAGAGGTTGTTCAGTTGGAAGAGAACCTATCTTATGAGGACAACTTGTCCAGATTCTTGACCACAGGGAGCATGTGTTGCGAAATAAGGTGATTCATCAAGTAAAGGTTTTTTGGAAAAACCACATGATTGAAGAGGCAACATGGGAATCTGAAAATATAACAAGAGATAAATTCCCCCACTTATTCGATAAGTAAATAAATTGTGGGGACGAAATTTTCTAAAGGGGGGAAGGATGTAGCATCCCATGTAAGTAATTAATAATAAGATATTCTTATCTATGTCTATTTATGAATTAGAGAGTGTTTTAGAGGCTTAAAATGAGAATAAATCCAATCTCAAGCATGGAATACACTAATATTTTTAAAAGATTGTTTTACTACCTTTTGATGGAAAACCATTATTTAAATAAAAATTTAGAAAATTTTATAGAATCTATTTGTCAAAATAAACTTATTATTTATGATTGGGACATTGAAATTTACATTGGATAATTTTTTGGTATTTTTCTGACAATGTTCATTTTATAATGAATAGTGAAAAATACTGCATTTTACATCAAAACTGATTTTTTATCTAATTTAATTATATGGTTATATTGTCCTATTAATTGGTTTTAAAGTTTAATTAGAATATATTTTTACCATTTCATCCAATGGTGGTCATTAGGATTAATTTCACTTTGGAATTGGGCATAAACAAGTTCCAAAGTTTTCATAGATATTGTTTCTAAAAAAACCCACTATTTGGTTTGACAACGGGAATTATTTTTAAATTAATTATTGAAATTTCTGTTTTTGGAATTTGGTAAAATGGATTAAATATTTGGATTCAGAATTCCCAAATTATGTAATCAATACTCTTTTGTTTTTTGACATTATGAATAGTAACGACGGTGATTATCTTTAATTATCAAGATTAATATGTAATCGGGTAGTTAAGTATAATAAAATAATATCATAATGTTAACAAATGACCCCAACATGTGTCCTAATTCTACTGGTTGTGTCATGGCCGACCATGGGATGCCTTGTGCCAAACTTGCGGACCCCATGGAATCACTTTTGTGTGATAATGACTTTTTGTCTTTTTATTTTTAAAGAACGTTAAATAGAACAAAGAATGTATCACCTGAGTAAAACATTTTTCATTTTGTCTAAAAAATGATCTATTGTACAATAAATAGTCATTGGAAAAGAAATATTTCCTACATCATAGTATTTGTTTTATAATTTTTAGACATTATATAAATTAAATTATTTATAACATCATGATGATGCAGCAATTATCTCATTAATGAAAAATTTAAATAAAATGAGAAGATAAGGTAAAATCTAAGACTTACACTTTTCAAAGACCTATTTGATGAGTATATTGCGAACCCTTATTACCTTATCCAAGAAATACATCAATGTGGGACCTTTAAAATTCGAAACTCCTTTGAAAATAAAGTAACATTTTATACCTTTCCAAGAGTGCCCCTCCTCTCCTCTTATAAAAGGCCACCACCTATACCTCCTTACCCACTCTTCTCAATCCTTTTTCTCGGACAATCCATTCTCATTGTACCTATCCACATCCCTATATTCATCCTAGAAGCCTTTCCTTATGCAGAAATCACTTCAAGAAATCATTTTGGTTCAAACCAAGAAGAGTTACCCGATTTAAAGGTAAATTCTTCTCTAATGGTCTTTTGTTTTATTTTGCTTCTAAAACCCCCTAAAATCTTTTTATTCATTTATTTGGTAACATAAGTAGTATATTAAATATACTATGATGTTTTTATAAGAATGACTCGAGCTACACTTACACACACCTTCATCTAATGGATAAAGAGCATATTGTTTCTGTGGATGGTGATTTTCTACCTCATGAAACGATGATTGTTCAATATTCTTATAACACCTTCAAAGTTGGTCATTAAGATGACACTATATTTATATATTATATATAATATGTTTATTTTTTTCCTTGATCTTATTTATTTTTCATTTTTGGTATATATTTATGGTTTCCATTTTGGGTAAACGCGATATATTCATTTTAGGATGTGTGGACTACCGCCCCCTCAAAGTGATTTGATTCATTAATGCCATATGTGGGACGTGTAAAGGATGGAGTTAATGATATTATATATGATATTATAATGGAATTATAATATACCTTTATGTCATTCTGATTCCATTCCATAAAATAAGAAATAGAAATAAATGTAGCGTTCATGCGTATGTACGGTTTACCATCTCCATGAACGGTGCATTTCATTTATTACCTCTAAATGTTATGTAATATTATTAATGCATGTTTATACTAGATATATATGATATATATGATATCAACATCATGAATATAGCTCTGGATATTATGGATACGTGAACAACTTGTAATTATAAAGATTTTTTTGACTCAAGTACCATTGATTGTTAAAACGACCGTTATTAACATAAATAATTACATAGTGTTCATGACATGGTAATAAGTGATATAAAAGGAATAATGAACTTGAAAAATATTCTTAAGCATTAAGAAATTAACTCAAGTTTATTATTCAGGAGATTAAAGAATGATGGAGTCAAGTCGGATACGAGGTAAGGGACTTCGTCTCAATCTCCATTCATTGAGGCATATTTTGTACTATACACAACTTTCTTTTATACGGTGTATAAACCCCTTTGAATTTTATGTCTAGTCAAAAGAAATATTTTTTTATACGAATCATTAACTAAACCAAAAAAGGGAATGTATTTTTGTCTTACGTATGCGGCGACAATGACTTCTCCGCCATCGTGACCATTATTTCAGTTTCGACTTCCTCTACAAGCCATTATCATTTTTTTAAATAAAAAATGAATACCATGTATTACGTTTCTTTTATTTTTCTATTTAAAAATGTTATCATAAGGTTTTTATTATATCAATGTGTTGTACTAATATCTTGTGATTGAAATGTGGAAATGTTATGTTTTCTTTATATATGTTTTATGTGATGCGATTATGTTATGGTTCTTGGGAATTGTTATGAAGATGGGTGGTACCGTGATAAACTAAGGGCGGGTGAGCCCGATATATCTCTCCAATGAATTGGGTAATGGGAAGGGGTTAAATGTTTATGTTTCTCCGAAGAGATTTAAGGAATATACTGTGATGGGTATTCCAAATGTAACCATGAGGGTTACTCCAGACGTAGGAATGTTATGAATCCTCAAGTTACCTTTATGTCTTATGATTTCTATGATTTATTCATGATTTTATGAGGTATGTTAAAATTCTTATGTTTTACGAGTAAAGTATGATTTCATATATGGACTAATATTTTCATTACGAACTTTTATATCTGTTGCTGAGATTTTTATGCTAATCCCATGTTTTTGAAATGTTTTTCACAGGTCAAGGGAAAGCTACATGATGTGATGATTATGTCAAGGAAGTGTCAAAAAAAATCTATGTTTTATTTTAAATATTTTTCTGATGATGGTAAAAATGAGTAATATCTTTTAGGTAACCACTTTGTTTAAATGTGGAGTGTAATGCATGATTTATGATCTAATTCTCTAAAACTCTAAACCTAAAAAGATCCTCAACGTGTATTCTTGAAATAACTCAAGATTAAGTAATGTTTAAGGCTGGGGCCTTATAGAATTTGTGAATGGATATTTTAAGAAATTAAAATGTTATACAAAATTATCATGCCAGGAGAAATTAAATAATTTCATGGGTGAAAAATACATAAAAGGAAGGAATAAATTATTCTTTCTCAAAAATAAAATAAGTTAAGGAACATCATATCATATTTTTCATGGAAAACACAACACTTGTTTCCACTCCAATATATGATTCAACCATTTTGTCAAAAGACGGTGAAGGAAAATTTGTTTTTCAAAATGAGTTTCAAAATATAAATGATTCTTTTTGTTTCACTCCCTCAATACCCGAAATTATTTATTTACTTACCTTATGTGATTGATATTAGAGTGACCAAAAATAATTACATTTAAATACTATAAAATGAATTATTGGATATATAAAAGTCTCAATTGAATTTGTAATCTAGTATGGCAGGTCAGATAGTATTGAATAGTTTGTGTATTAATATAATGATTGGGTAGTAAATATTGATGATATAAGATCCAAATTTGGTGGAGTATTCTTTCTAAGAAATAAATGTGTTAGTTTTCATTCAAATAAATATAATTTAGTAACTCATAGTATTATTAAATCATGGTATGTTCATTCCACTCTAGCCACTACTCAACCTATGTTGATAAAATCTCAATTGGATGACTTACTTATTGATGTGAAGTTACCCTTTTTTGGGAGGTGACAACCAAAGAACAATCAATATCACAAGGAATTTAGTTCAATATAATCATTTAAAACATATTGATATCAAATCTCATTTTATCAAAGAGTATGTGGAGAATAATGAATTGAATATGAAATATGATTTGACATGGGACTATGTTCCGGCCATATTCAAAAAAACCATCATCGAACGAATCCTTTTATAAATTGAGATTAAAAATGGGTGTCTAACCTATTTCTATTAAATTTGTAGATATTTTTTGATATACCCTATCTCACATTACCTTGGGATTGTTTTGTTAGTGGGGAATTTTTTATAAATCAATTTATTTCATGTAAAAAGAGGGATTTGTGTGTATGATGTGAATTCAATATTGTTTTGAGTGTTTACTATTCTAACTATTTGTTGGTGTGGTTGTAGGAAAACAAATTTAAATGGTTTAAGAAAATAAATTGTACTGTATTCCACTAAGAATGATGAAATGGTGTGGATGTAAAAGGGATGATGAAGGAAAAAATAAAAAGGTTGTTATAATCCCAAATTCTGGATAGAGTGGTTTTAATGTCAATGGTTCTTGTTTCCTATAACAAGTTAGCTCACTTAGGCTTATAAATATTGATAAAAAATCCATTTCAATGAGGATAAAAAGATCAATTATTTATGAAACATGGTTTATAACAAAATACAATGGGGGAGATTGTTAGGTCCAAGCTAAAGATGATTGTCGTTTTCTTCAGATGTTATCATTTTCTAATCAAAAATTTATTGTTTTTTTGGGAATTTGATAATGAAAAGGAAACCACATAACTTTTTATTTCGTGATGTTTTTCTAAATAACTGGAATCATGTTTTTTGTTAAATCAGACTCACTTTTTCTATCATAATGAGAAGAAAAAATGGTTTGAATCTGAATCACCTTGCGTCCAGTGTGGGACAAGATCCTAATGGGGATTTTTTTTATCATATTCACAATGGATTAGATATGAAATAATAGATTTTTTTTGATGAATTATTGGAGGGTACATGTCTACGATAAAATTAAATGTGACGATGCTCTTCGGATTCTTATTTCGAAAATCGTAGGTTAACTGGAGATTTTATGAAGAATGATTGGGTATAGAATATGGGAGGGAGAAACAATCAGGCCAATTGTTTCTTGTAAATAAAAGGTTGTGGGGAATTATACTCAAGATATCATACCCAGGATAATCGTATATAGGTCGATCCTACACATGGAAATTGGATTCGGGGTGAGAATTAGGGAAATAAGTTCTCAAGGATCATAATCAGAATAATTGTTCCTAGATTTATAGGATCTCGGTGGAACATAAAACATATATTCTTCTGATTAAAAATGAATCGTACTCAAGACAATTTTAATCAGGAAAATTAGAATCCATCATCCATCATATGCAATAAAACTATTTGTACCTAGTATTAATTGTATTTAGATATGATTGTATTCAGAATGATAGTACTTGGAAGGATCGTACACTAGAAAATTGTACTCAATATGAGATGTATGGTTGATTGAATTAATGAAATAAGAGATATATAGCTCTGATTTTATTTCATGTGGGTCAAGAGAAGAGGAGAAGAAGAAGTTTGGTTTTCTATTTCATCAACTAGGTCAAGAGAAGAAGTGAAAAAGATAATGTAGTTTGAATGTGGATATTTTTATTGAATTTTTAAGGGGGAGATTTATATTCAAATAATTGATAATATTTAGCAAATAGAGTGACCTTACAATTGGTGAAAATATCTATTCTGAATAAATCAGACTCAAAAAATTGGACCGATGAATTGAAATTAAACTAGTAATTGAAATGAAAATCTAAAGGAGTAGTTATGATTTTTAATAATAGATATTCTTGAGAAGAGTTTATAGAGTCAAAAATTCACTTGAATTTTATGGTTAATTTATATTCAGGTGAATTTGAATAAGCGGGAAAATTTTTGGGATTCTAGCCGAATCCACTCGAATGACACCTATAAAAGGTGAGAAGTACATTATACTTTGATGATAACTGATGTACATTTCATGAGAGAGAATATCAATGTTTTAGATTGAATAATACGTTTTTCTTTTCACATTTGAAGAAATAGTTTTCATGGATTGAAGTAAAAAATAAGTGACAAGAACTCTACATTGTATTGAAGTGATCATCATACATATTGTTTTCATAGTAAAATGATTACCATATTCAGCATGACAATTTTATTCAACTAATTGTCTTAACAAGCTGGATTAATCAGATTGGGATTTCTATACTAGGATTTCTAGACTGAGGAAGAAGGATAATTAAAGTGATGTATATTCATATTTTTCATATTCTATCACAGTTATATTTTTCATTCCGGGGAGAATTAAATAAAGATGTATCTTACTAAGAAGAATCATATCAGGGGGAACCGTACTCAGAGGAATCAGAATTGGGTTTCTATAAAAAATTCCAAGAAGTTATTACAATATTATAGGTAAAAATTTGAAGATTCTTTTTCAGTTGAATATATTTGTTGAATTGAAAATTAACGATAGGCAACATGAGTTATTACTCTATAATTTTATTAACCTATTTGTTCTGAGGGGGTACACATTAACTATTGGGATAGATTACATAGTGTTACGTGAGGGTTAGGGTATATACTATTAGATATAATCATTTGATTGTATTCTAGTGGATTTTAGGGTATTCGATCATTTCCAAACCATAACAAGGACGTACCTATTCATAAAAAATAGTAAACCTCTAAAATAATTTTATTTCTATGGATCTGTGGTTGAAATTTTTGAGAAGAGAATTTAATATTTAACAATAAGTGAATGTTGTTTCAAGGAAAAAAATACAAAAATTATAACTAATTCACCCCTCCACCTCTTAGTGGTACACTCATCCTAACAGGGCATTTCGGTTTGTTAGTAAATACCTTAATATAAAAACATATAAGAGTTTGTAATGTTCAATGATAAATATATCATCATGTTTTAATAATAATTAAATGATATTGAGGGAGAAATAATATAAAATTCTCATTTAAGAATGTTACCTCTTCTTTGGGTGACATCAATTGGTTTTCAACAAATCATTCCTAGTGTATTTTTCAAGAAAGAAATAAGGATTCCACGATGAGGTTGTGGAATTTGGTATTTCATTTTGATAGGTATTTTCCGATCCAAAATAGTTTTAATGTGTGAAGAAAATAGTATAGTTGGAGTCCTTTTATTGGTGATATGACATGAACACTTGTAATTATTCAGAATAAAAATTTGTACCCAAATTTTTCACATTCCACAATAGTACAAAATTGAGAATTATAAAAATTTGGACCACACAATGTCAAAATATGTTCCTAAAATATATTTTACAAAAAAAATTCTATCATTTTTAGCCATTAAATATTTATAAGACCCCTAGTAAATCCATTTATACCTTTACCATTATAAAAAATTCTTAATATTTCAATTTTTATTTTGGTCAAAAATTATGTTGAAATTATTAGATGACATAAATCATTATAATTACAAATATTTAATCCATTTTTTGAAATTTTAATAATATTATTTTCACATTTTTAATGAAAACTAAGCTCACAAATATGACGAGAAAGTGGGTGTTCAAATAGAAAATGTTTCCAAAGTTTACAATGATTTTATATAAATAATAATAATGAAAATGATTACAAGGACATAATCAGGATTATTGGATAAATAATTGAACTAATTTTTCTTTATAAAAAATAAAAAATTAAACATTATTTACTAATAATTTAATAGAAAACGTAGTTTGTAGTAAAAATTCAGTATTTCTCACTATTCAATGAATAATGAAATATTTATGAAAAATATCAAAAATTTATTATAAGATAATTTTTATATGATGATTTAAAAAATTATTTTTATTTTTCCAATTATGTTTTCTAAAAGTGGTAAATTTTAATTTCAAATTATATTTTCCATGAGTGTCTAATCCATCTTTTAGAAAAAAACACAGTTTATTAAAAATCATTTTTTCTTTTAAATGAGTATTATTTTATTTCTTGTCAATAAATAATCATAATTTCCATAATTTTGTATATAATAGTTATACTCAACAATTTAATGTCTATTCTGTAATGGTATACTATATTACATTTTATTTATACATGTCATTTTATGTTCTGCAGGCTTTCAATGATATTAAATTTAACGAAATATATTTCATGGGTTGTTTAAGTTCAATGGTGTGTACCGTGTAAGATATATTATATAATGTTCTTATTTTATAATTTTTCGGTTTTAAATTATCCTCACCATAAAAAAATGTACTCTAAATTTTTATTTTATATCAGTAATCATGGGTTTGATATTGGAAAATTTATTTTCTTTGAAAACCAACACCAAAAAAAGAGTTAATAGATTTTCCTTTTAATAACAGAGAAAGGGTAGTAAAAATAAATATGGTATGTCACATAACTAGGTTTATAATTTTGATAAAATTTGGGTAACATGATGATATGGACATGGAAAAAAGTTTTAATAATTATAATGATTAAGAGAGATCATTGATCACAAGAAATTGAATGATCAATGGAATGTTAAGGACCTCAAAAACATAAATATGTGATGATTAAAAAGACAATATAATTTATTGGATGTGAATTTAATAGGATAAAATTTCTATTTCAATCTCCTTTTCCAAATGAATGCTAATTATTTTACTATCTTAAAATATGATGAAATATACATAATTTATATATTCATATTTAATAATAAAAATTTCATCCTCTTGTTTTGATTTGACAAATAACTAATTCATCACTTTCTATAAACAAATAATATCCAAAACAAATTGTTAATCCTCTAGAACTAAAATTCACATTTAACATATCATAAAATATATAAAAGAGTGTTAAGCCTTTCACTATATCCCTATCAATTTTCGAAAACCAATACAATTTTTTCATGTTATCCAAAATAATACATTAATCCATAAACCTTAAAATTAACATCATGGATTTAACATTAATATTTATTTTTCATGTTATTTAACTAAAAACAAGGACATATTAACAAAGACATCACATAAGCTAGTCATTGGCATTAAACCCATACCATCTTTATGTTCTGGGATCATTCCATTCTACCGTATCAGAAATTACTGATTTTCACCTGATATGTGGGATTCACATTTTGTAAAAGTATTTTAATATAATAACTATAAAATTTCAAAACAAATTTATAGAAATCCTTAAAATAAAATTTATCAATAAATTGAATTTTTTACTGATTTTTTACATATAACATATTATCCTCCAGAAATATTAATAATGTTATTTAAATATTATTGCAATATCATTAATTATCTTATTATCCCTGAATATTATAAATACATTTAGAATAATATCTATAATATGTAATAGAATTGTTCCCCATATAAATTTTCTACTAAATCCTATACATGACCTAAATTTCTCCCAAAATATCTATAATTTGGGTAGACTCCCATCACAAAAAATATAAAATCTAGTGTTTAAGACATTGCACGTATGATCAATATTAAACTCATAATCCTATTCATGTATGTATAAATATTATTCTAATGAAGACATCTATGATTCTAAAATTCCAAAAAACTCTCAAGTGCATGAAAACCGAAACAATATTGGTGAATATATTTCTATAATAAAATTACGTAAACCTAAAAAAATACATCATCAATTTTATTTCAACATAGGTCATTCTTTGGTCTATGAGTTAACGTTAAGAAGAATTAATTAAATAAATTAATGAAAATTTTCCCCAGATATAAGACAATGAAATATAAATGGATTCCTATTTGTAGATTTTCGTCCATCCATCTGAAGAATAATTTTTTATCAATAATTATTTGGAATATGACCATATTGTACACACATAAAACACAAGAAGAAAATTGCATGTTCATTGAGGTTTCAAAAAACCATAGATTATTATTTTTTCTAGATCCAACCTTTGGTGGTTACTTTCATTTAGCATCTATTTCTCATAATCATCATTGAAAATATATGTAGCAGTGGCTTTATTCTTTTTAGCAGTGGTTTTCTAGAATAAACAATTTTGATGATTTAGTGGAAGTTTAAACTGTAATTAAATCCAAAATATTATCATGCTACAAAATCACCAAAAAAATGAAGAAAACCACCACTAAATAATATTATGGAATAGTTAGTTGTGGGTGTAACTATCTCCCAAATAATCATAGTTATACTGGTGTGTTTTAAACACTTGATAAAAATAATATGTCATATTTAGAAGTGGTTTAAACTGCCACTAAATGATTATATTAAAAAAATGAATTTACAGAATCTGTACCCCAAAACAAAACTAGAAAAAAAACAAAAAATAGACAATAAAATCCATTAAAATGAATATATTATATTTATTCAATCGCATTTTACTTGGACAAGAAAATTCTTCAATTCAATTATACCAAAAAAACAAGATATAAATGTTTCCAACATCTATAAATAACCAACCATGATCATAGTCAGGAAAATATGATAATAAAACATGGGGTATCATGAAAATAGAATGTGAATAATCTATGTTCCAAAGGATAAATGAACAATGATTTTAATTCCATATTGTTCCAACAGACTAAACAGATGACTAATCACTACCTAATGATGAACTCTACTTTTCACCATCCCCATCTTTGTCTTTACTTCCTTCTACCAGCACCTGTAAGACTATTATATTGAAAATTAGAATGTGTTTTATATTTATATTTAAACATAAAATCAATAAATATTTTTGAACGAAATGATTTTGATGCTGTGTGATTTACCTTCTCACAACCATTCACCGATGAAATATCACAGGGATAGATCTGGTCATCTTCTTATACAAATCAACCAATGCATTCATCAATGTGGATAACTGATCCCTATATTCCTGAATTGTTCATTTCATAGAAACAAACGCTCAATGAGCATCACGTGGTATGGATTGACTACAAATAGGATTAGATTCAACTAAAACCCATAACTTCTTTCCAAAGACCTCAGAATGTCATGGTCCAAAACACATCCTGCATACTCGACTCGGATGCTCCTTACCGAGGACATTACGAACTAGGTCATCATGGGAGACTAAGAAGGACTAGATTGGATAAAAATCCCATAGTTCTATAATCTTTACCTATTAATAAAATATCATTCACATTTTAATATATATATATTAACATAGTTACAGCTGAAAATATGTTATTATACTGAAAAATGTATTCATACCCAAAATTCTTTGGCTTGATCATTTTAATTACTCCCATCAAATTTTTATGAACACCCATACATAGATATCTTTGGGAGACTTGGTTCCCTTTATTCTATGACTACATTAAACAAATATAAATAAACAATTAAATATATGAAACAAATAATATTCTATTATAAATATTTTAACTAATGAATTGATTACCAGAATCGATCGGTTTTTAGAATAACACTTTGACCTGAAACTCTGTGTGCATATTTTCATCGCTCAACACGATGGATTATTCCTTGAAATATTTGTAAATAAATAACATGTGATTTAATATTAATTTATGCAGTATCATCTCCTCATCATATGGATTTACAAATTTAAATTGACATTAGTATAATAATATATTTTTAAATACCACATGATTCTCATGATGATGAATATCAACAAAAACATTACATTGATATCTAGGTACCCCATTGGGTAAATTATCATAAAATTGTTGGGTTCTCAAAGAAATACAGTTGAATTCATTTTATAATCATCATTAAAAATCCTTCTATTTCATACCTAAATATTTCAATGTCTATTTTCATACAACTTGATCAGTGACATGAAATTTGAAAGACACATGTACATAGAGATTAATTTTTAAAAAATTTGATTTTAATAACATAATGACATTCGATTACAAAGACATGTATTAAAATTACCCTTATCAAGGAATCAAAAACATAATTTATCCATCATGCAAGCATATGCCTCCAATCTACATGCATAATTGAAAATTAAACCGGCTCTACCAAAAACTAGCTTAGAATCTAGTGAAATAAACCTATAAACATTATCTATAGGGACCCCATAGCAGTTTTATGGGAAAACTATCTTCTTTCCATTTAGAATATAGATTTTTGAACATTTTATATTCCACTTTGTTGTAGAATTATTTTAATCATTTATGAAAAAATATTTAGAAGTTTAAAATAAGTGAAATAACATTATTTATAAAAAAATGTATACATATAACTTCCACCCTCACATATCCTAGTGAACAGTCCGGAGTGACAACCTACTCCCTCATTATAGAGGATACTGAATGGGGAGTCATTGGTTGTGATGATAATGGTACACTACCTTTGGGTGTTCCATAATAGGAAAGAATAGATGGTGTTATAGACTATTTAGGGGGAAGCAGAGGGTTTCATAGTTTCTGTAGGGATTGAGACTGATGGATCATCTTATGTTGATATGGTCAAAGGAATGTTGACTGAGAGATTACTGAAATCAGTAAAACTCTTCCTCCTTATAAAGACTATAATTTAATCAAATAAAATTTATTTAGAAACATATATTTCAAAAAAATTGGTTGAAAAAATATAAATGATAACAAAAGCACAATACTGACAAAAAATAAATATAGTTATGATAATGTATGACTGAATAAATAACAGAAGTGGTTGAGAAATGAATGGATGATTACACAAACAATCAATCTGTCCTTCAATCAAGTAATTTTACTAATCTATAATTACTACATCTACATTGTCCACCCATTCAGGACTAATATATTAAATGTCATGATGGAAAAATATGTTCGCTTCATGGTGATGATGAGATTCAAAGTCAGAGGTCAAATATTCCACTACATCACCCATATCATAGAAGTGTCCTTGTTTTATATGTTAAAATAGACTCCACCCAGTATCCATGACATATTTCACATAATATACCTTTTTCTATTCATATGATAAGATATATAGATCATGTAAGTCATAGTCACTGAATTCCATCAAGAAAGGGAACTTCATAGATATAAATTGAAAGGAATCTATTTAAACACCATTGATAATATCAGCCTAATTGAATTTGAATAAGAAAAATCAAAAATTGATATGGTAGATTAATTCAATAATATCATTGTACATTCAATAGTATCCCACTTCATAAAACATAAATATATCATTATTTTTTGTTTTCCAACCCTCTTCATGATCAACTGTATGAAATTTAAGGCCATTTACCTTGTAAGAGTCGAACATTCTAGCCTATTTTAGTGGACCTCAAGAAATAAACATCAAATATTCTAACAACACATCTCATTTATTAGTATTCATGATATAAAATAATTAATATGCATTATAAAATTTCGGAAATATATGTGTCAACTATTTATTTTTATTTATTGAAATATATTTGAAATTTCACAATTCAGAATCACATATCTATGTTCCTGTAATAAGTCAATTTATATCAGTGTAACATTTGATCTCCTTCCAGCAGATCGTCCAGTAGTAGATAAGAATTTTGATTTCCAATGTAGTTAAGATTTATTTGATGTGTTATCAGTATGGACAAATCTATTGATTCTTGTCTCAATATTATCCAAGTATCCAGAATATTAGTTAAGTCACTCTTCTACCAAATAGGCTTCTATAATATATCCTTCATGTTGTGATTTATTTTTCACATAAGATTTCAATTTCAAAATAATTATGTGAAATAATATAAAATAATCATAACATTGTATTTAATGAGGTTACATGGATTTTCTAATAAAATAAAAAACATATAAATAAATTACCTCTCAATTGGATACATCCATCGATAATGTACATGGCCTCCTACTTATGCTTCCTAGACCAAATTCAAGATAAATATAACATTATATTAAAAACAACAGAAGAAATATCATCTCTAATACAGAAATTTTCAATATAAATATCCCATTAAGGTTTTCAATCTAAAATTGTTGTAGTTTTTTCTCACATTTTTTTGATGAATGTGACAAATTAGTGTACAACAGTAGTAACATTTTATTTTAAAAATAAACTCAATGCCAATTAAAGTTACCATGGTAACAAAATATGTGAATCATGACTTTTCAATCAATATAACATATGACTCATTAAGTCAAAAAACATTGATATGTTACTTTAATACACATCATATATCCTCACATGTTTTAAAATTTGAAATAATTTATCTTTTTTCCTATTTTTAATTTAAAAAAATCATTGGATCATACATTCCATTTTTATCTAGCCAGAGATCATGCTTTATGTTCATTATTTATAAGTACTTCCAAGAATTGAGAAGGACCTTCAATTTTCAAATCTCAGTATGCAATGTGATAATAAAATTGTCACAAACATTCTTATCAATATGCATACCATCAATATTTTTATAAAACAAATTAAATTCCAAATTTAATAGTTTGAAGAATATATTATTTCCTTCCCTTGTTGCATTCCAATTTCACTTGATGATTCACTTCAAACTTGGTTCCCACTATCATTCAAATGATTTATCTTCCTTTATTCTATTTAAACATTTCATTGTTTTGAAAATATTTAATAACCTTTCAACGAAATTGTAGGTGGTCTATGAAAAATAGAGCCTTTTAATTTTGACTTGCTCAACTGAAATCTATAAAATGAATCGAGACATCATTAATCAAACATGAAGCATCATTTATTCTTGTGAGGTTGTCATTCAGGCTCAAAAGCAATGCTACAAAAAAGAAAATAAAAACCCATGTATGTGTTCCAACTAGATAAATTACCCTATCTAGGGAAGTCACTAATGGTCCATATTAGAGAAACATTCATTTTGAACAATGTTTTAGAAGATGAATCATAACTCTCAAAATCGTTTGGCCATAACACCTATGGTTCATCAATTAGAGGTTGAAAGTATACATCAATATCATTTTTATGAATTTTTATGAAGTAATAATCATTGAAATGATAATATACATTTTCTTAATACACATCCACGAAATAATATTGCAAGGAATCAAAACAATCTTCCGAATTGTATAATTGGTGCTCAAAGTCCCAAATGGTTTGAATCTGTCCCGACCCGTCCTCGGGGACCGTGTCGTGACTACCGCAAGCCCGCCTCCCATAGGCCAGGGGCTGGAGACCAGCACCAAGGTGTAATTCCCGGTAAAAAGGGAAGTCATTTCCTTTGTAATGTAAACAAACACCACATAGAAAGCAAGCAGAAGTAAACACTATGTAAAAACTGGGTACAACAGTAAGTGCAGAAAAGTATGTGGGTCAGAATACAAACCCAAACTGAAAGTGATGTACAACTGGAAAGGGAAAACAGCAACCGAAAAGTAAAGTCGCAGCCTCGAGCCGTCCACTGGAAGTACCACCTGAAGGGTGGGTACAGATAGCCTCCACAGCTCCTCGGGTCCAGCCGTCCGCTCTGAGTACGTCCCGCCCAGCGGTCCACCTCCATGTACCGTCCTGCTCCACAAGCCTCAACCACGATCAGCATTGTCTGTCATCTGTAACCAACACAACGTAGTGCGGGCATAGCCCATGCAGGGGTGAGTATAAGCTACTCAGTAGGGACCCCAAGACCCCTGAAGGTCTCCCAGAATCCACAAATAAATGATACAATCACGATGTAACATCCGACCCTACTTAGGTATATGCCCATACATAAACCTAAGTCACCAATTCTCGTTCGGTTCCAAAATCCAAGCTCAAGTACAACCCAGTCCACATAGGAAATCAAAACGTAATCCACACAGGATAGCACAACACAATCCACATAGGAAAGAAAAACAAGATTCAGCTCACACAAGTATACTTCTTTGTATGACGATAGAGATGATCGGATGTAGACACTGATTCATCTAAGACATCGGACCCACAAAGGATCGATAGGTACTAACCCCCGTAATGACCCACAAAGGATCTGACCCACACAGGATCGATAGGTAACTAACCCCCGCAATGTCCCACACAGGATCGAACACACACAGGATCTGTAGGCGCTGGCCCACACAGGACCGCTGAGCACTGACCCACACAAGATCTGACCCACATAGGATCGGTAGCACAGATCCACGTAGGGTCGCTGAGTGCTGTAGTCGTCACAGTTGAATCCAAGGAGGATTTCTGTACAGTCTTCGTCGTCGTCGTCGCAATCGCAGCTAGCTCTAGGGTTCTCGCGCACAGCAAGCTCGTTCGGGATGGTCCGCTCCACGAGCCGAGGGGCTGATACATCAACTGAAATGTAGTCTGAAGTTGATGTATCCAAAAGTTCCATATCGTCAATAGGAACTAAACGACACAGACGGCGCGTCAATCGGACGCCCGGTATGAGAGTTATTGGCTTTTATCATCCCAGGGGCCCGGTTGGTTTTTAAATCAAAACCAACCCGACCTTACTCCAACTACATCCAAACCCCGAGCGGAGTAATCCAAAAGGTCCGTCTCACTAAGAGGAATCCAACAAAGTCAACAACACGTCAGTCATACGTTCAGAGCACAAGTTATAAGCGTCTCCGCTCCGAGGGACCGGTTGGTTTCGAGTACGAACCAAGACGGCCGAACCCAAAGGTCACCGAAACTCTGAGTACGATATTCCTAAACGACCGTCTCGATCCAAGGATTGCATCTCAACTGACGGTGCGTCAATCGGAGGCCCGTAGCTCATGTTATGGGAAAAATACCGAAAGAGGTTCTGTAATAGGGGGTTCGGGCCCGGTCCGAACCGGCCCGATACCCCCCGGGTCGGCCCAAACTGGGTGGACCCAATCCGGGTCCGGTTCCGGCCCGCTTGGGTGCGGTCCAACCCGGCCTGGGCAGCCGGCCTGGCACGTTGGCGCCTGCCAGGGGCTCGGCCATTTCGGCCGAGGGAAGGGATGTGTGGGGGGCGCTGCCCCCCACTTTGTGTAACCCCCCCCCCCCCCATAATGGGGGCCTCTCTTTGTTGTCTAGCCGGGGGTCGTAACCCCCAGCTCTCCCCCTGACCGGCTGGCCCGCTCCGGCCGGCCGACTTCTGCCGCCACGGGACCGACGATGGCTGGTCCCCCCTGCTCTGACGCCGGCGGCCCGGAACCGGCCGCTGGTTCCCCAGCTCCGCCGCGGCCCGGAACCGGCCGCGACCTTCGTCCGTCCTGCGTGGCCTGATGGTGCGACGCCCCTCCGCAGCGGCCCCACTCTGGTCGCGGTGATTTGGTGGTTCTCTGGCACGGTGCGATGGCGCCACGTCTTTGGTTCGTCTTCAACGACGCGGCGTGATGGCGTTGCGCTTCTCTGGTTCGTCTTCAACGGCGCAGCACAACGACGCTTCTCTCCCCCCCTTCCTTCATAATTCATGCGCGATGCTTTGGCACTGAGTTTCCTTGCTCGTTCCGCAACACTATAAAACTTCCAAAAAGGGAGAGGAGGTTCGGCTGTGTTCGTGCAGTCCGACCCCCTCTCGTTATTGCGGTAACAAACGTCTCCAAAGAAAAGGAGAAAGCGACGGAAGAATCCACGAACAACAATTAAATTAAATCCATACCTCGTCGAATGCGATGAGCGAGGATTCGTCGCGGAAATTACCATCTTGGAAGAATGTGTCACGGAGGGAGGATCGTCATGTTGCGGAGTAGCTTCATAGAAGAAGTAACGTTGCGGAAGAAGCATCGCGTCGTCGATCAACGAGGATCCAGCGTTTTTCGCGTTCTTCGCGTTCTTCGTCGATGAAGAAGGATTTTCTCCAAATCCTCTCCATGCAACAAGATTCAACTCAAAAAAATAAGAGTTGTCTTATTTTATTAACGCACAAGCCAATGTTTGAATTTCAAAAAGAAACAATCAATTCATTGAATTAATTGTAACGATTTAACCGCCCAAATTAATGAGGCGTTTCTTAACCAGAATAAACGCTTGAGTTAACTTAATTAAAAAGAGGGTGAGAGTGCATTACTTAGAAGAAAAGAAATGGTGGGGATCGTGTGGGCCCCACCTCACAAATATCCTACCACGTGGGTACGATATTGTGGGTCCCACATCATCCACATAACATAAGTTAAGCAAAATAAAATAAAAACCGGGTGCACCACTTTTATTTTTTTTTTCTTAACTTAACCCCAAAAATTAAAAACCATAGTCGGGCAAACGAAACTCCAGAAAAGTTGTTTCTAAGCAAAAAACTGGTGTTTCGATTCCATCGGTGCCCTCAGAATTTGATTCCGAGCACCGGTTCAAAAGTTAGAAAAAACCCGCTCATTCGTTTACTGAACGTACCTGAGCTAAAATTTGGAAAACGATTCTGGGCACACCGGGACTCGGAATTAGGTGCCGTCAGAAACTGTGTTCTTGTAAAATTCCCATGAAAATTAAGAAAAAAATTTCCTTTAATTTTTCGGGTTATTAAATCACTCCGACCTCATGGCTTTACGTCCCCATAAAATTACATAAAAACTATGGAAACAAATGTGGGTACAGAGCACGCATCAGAGCATCACGCTCCCATGTGCTCTCTTGGAGGATCACGTGCATCCATCTGATGTGCACTAGAGGAATAGACCGTCCACATAGGACCCGCTCCTATCGATCCTCAATCTCCACTGGGACCTCCACAAAATTCACCTCATCATCAACATCCAGCTCCCCATGGTCAATGATATGTGTCAGGTCGTGCACGTATCTCCTCAGCTGGGATACGTGGAAGACGTCATGTACCAGGTGCAACTGAGGTGGTAGAGCCAGGTGATAAGCCACCTCACCAATATTGATGAGGACCTGGAATAGTCTGATGAAGCGTGGAGACAACCTGCCGCCTCGGCCAAATCTCCGTATACCACATCGAGGTGAGACCCACAAGAAGACATGGTCACCAACCTCGAACTCTAATGGCCTCTTCCTCCTGTCAGCATAAGACTTCTGCCGGATCTGAGCTGTCCTCATCCACTCTTGGATGACCTGGACCTTCTCTGTCGTGGCCAGGACCATCTCCGGTCCCACAACTGCTGACTCCCCTGGGTCTATCCAGCACAGAGGAGATCTGCAAGGTCGGCCGTACAACGCCTCGTATGGTGCCATCCCAAAGGTGGAGTGGTAGCTGTTGTTGTAAGCGAACTCCACCAAGGGTAAGTGGTCCTCCTAGTTGTGACCAAAGTCTAGGACACATGAACGGAGCATGTCTTCAAGATTCTGAATGGTCCTCTCCATATGACCATCTGTCTGAGGGTGAAAGGCAGTGCTCAGACGTAGTTCCATCCCGATTGCCTCATGCAACCCCTTACAAAGCCGGGACGTAAAGCGAGTATCTCGATCAGAGACAATAGACGATGTCACTCCATGAAGCCGTACAGTCTCCCGAACGTAGAGGTGTCCCACGCTCTCCACTGATCCCTGCTCTCTGATGGGTAAAAGTGAGCCGACTTAGTGAGTCGGTCAACAATCTCCTAAATGGAGTCATGACCTCTGGAAGTGCGTTGAAGTCTAGTCACGAAGTCCATAGATATGCCATCTCACTTCCACTCCTGGACCTCCAAGGGTTGTACCAAGACTGCTCGTACCTGGTGCTCTGCCTTCACCTAATGGCAGGTGAGGCATCGAGAAACGAACACTGCCATAGCCTTCTTCATGCTCGGCCACCAGTGCTATCGTCTGAGATCCTGGTACATCTTCACCACTATAAGATGTACTGCTAAAGAGGAAGTGTGAAACTCTCTCATCACCTCCTCCCGTAAAGAAACTGGTACAAAGGTACGTCCTCTGAAAAGGACCTCGTGCCCTCCTCCTACAGAGAAACCATCAGGTGCATGTCCTGAGGATATTTACGCATGTCACATCTCATAGTTAGCGTCCCCACGATGTTCCTCTCTGACCCACTTGAGTAGTGGAGGAGTAAATGTGAGTGACTAAAGAAATGATGCTCCATCTCTATCCATGAAGGATATCTGCAAAGCGGATAGCTGCTCTGTCGCCTCCCCAAGTAGCTGAATACCCATCCTCATGCTGAGAGCATCGGCTACTACGTTCCCCTTTCCATGAGTATAGAATATCTCAAAGTCATAGTCCTAGAGGAACGCGAGACATCGCCGCTGTCTCAGGTTTAGGTCCTTCTGAGCGAAGATATACCTGAGATTCTGATGGACAAAATAGACTATAAAGAGCTCTCCTATCAGGTAGTGTCGCCACATCTTCAGAGGGAAGACCACTGCTACTAACTCCAGGTCATGGGTAGTATAGTTCTACTCTTGATGCCTCAACTGACATGATCCATATGTGATCATTGCCCACTCCTGCATCAGGACACATCCGAGTTCGGTCCCTGATGCATCCCAGTAAAGTATGTATCCAACTCCCTCCTCCGGTAGCCTCAATATAGGCGCACTGGTCAATCTCTGTCTCAGCTCCTGGAAGCTCTGTTGACATCTGTCTGACCACACAAAGGGTTTCCCCTCCTTCATCAAATCTGAGAGTGGTTCCACAACTCTGGAGATGTCTGGCACAAATCTCTGGTAGTACCCAGCTACTCCCAAGAGACTTCGCACCTCTGTCACGCTCCTGGGTGGCTCCCAAGCTAGAACTGCCTTGATCTTCGCAGGATCCACCGCAACTCCCTTCTCAGAGATGACATGTCCTAAGAAGTGGACCTCGCATATCTAGAACTTACACTTAGAGAGATTACCATAAAGCTGGTGCTCTCGGAGTGTGTCCAGCATAACCCGCAAGTGGTAGGCGTGCTCCTCCTCAGTCATCGAGTATATCAAAATGTCGTTGATGAAGACCACAACAAATCGATTGTGGTATGGATGAACGATCCTATTCATGAGGCCCATGAACACTTCTGGAGCATTGGTTATGCCGAATGGCATATCCAAGAACTCATATTGGCCATACCGACATCTGAAGGCCGTCTTCTGCACGTCCTCGTCCCAAACTATGAGATGATGATAGCCTGACCTGAGTTCTATCATCGAGAACCACTGTGCTCCCTTGAGATGATCGAAGAGGTCATTATTCCTCGGTAGCGGATACTTGTTCCTCATTGTCACCTGGTTTAGGCGACGATAGTCGACACAAATTCGCAAGATCTCGTCCGCCTTCTTGGAGAACAATATCGGGGAAGCCCAGGGTGAAACACCGGTTCGGATGAAACCCTTTCCCTGCAAGTCCTCCAACTGTACCCGTAGCTTCCGAAGCTCAGCGGGTGCCATAAGATATGATGGGGTGGATATCGGGGTTTTCCCAGGGTACAAGTCAATATAAAAGTCTACCTCTCGGCGAGGAGGTAGCCCTGGGACGTCATCGGGGAAAACGTCTGCATACTGATACACCACTGCAGGAAAACCAGGACTCCACATGTCAATTGCTCCTAGGATGAGGCTAGCCAACTGATGATTGATGGGTTGTCCTCTCCTCTGCGTGAGTCCATCCTGTTCTTTGAAGGCTCCCTTCTCACCGGTGAAGGTGAACCAGCTCTCGTCGGTGCGTACACATCGCACCTTGCACCTAATACAGTCAATCTGAGCATGGACTGTAGATAACCAATCCATTCCCAAGATGACGTCGTAAGGCCTCGATGCCACTACAAGAAGATCCCAGCCAAAGCTCTCGCCTCCTAGAGTAAGCTCAAACTTCCGGCACTAGTGCGTAATCGTCGAGTCTGCTCCCGTAGGAGTCTCTAGCCGTAAGGATCAAGACAATGGCTCTGTCAGAATCTACGAGCTCCGAACAAGGGAAGATGCTATGAAAGAATTACTCACTCATGTGTCTATAAGAACTGCATCAAGGGTGGAATAGACACATATAATACCTTGAATCATCTCGGGAGTGCCGTGGTCATAGGCCTCCGCTGCCTGAAGATATGTCGGTCTCTGCCCGTCGGCTCCCTGGGGTCGGGGTGGACCTCCTGGTGGTGGTGGTGGTAGAGCCTCAAAGTGTCGCCTACAACCTGCTGCTCGGACATCTCCTCTTCCTTGTCCACCTGCTCCCTACGGACCACCACGGAAACCATTTGACTCTACTTGGGTGGCCCCTCAACCGTCTGCTGCTCCTCGGCATGGCGGGTCAGGCAGTCACGAGCCATGTGGCCCTGCCCGCTGCATGTATAGCACTGTCTGCCTCTCGAAAGACTGGCTCCATGTTGTGTGCCCCGCACTGCGGAGCCAGTGTCCTGAGGTCGTCTACCTGAGGGTCTGGTCTGCCTGGACCCATGAGTCATCCGTCAACTGCCTATTGTAGAAGACTCTGCTACACGCCGCCCTGCGGTGTGTCTCACCGCTGATGTAGACTCTGTAAAAAAGATCTCAATCAGACGGGCTCACTCCAGTACCCCTGCCTATGTCGGAATGCTGTGGGAGATCAGTGATACCCTATTCTCATGCCTCAATCCCTGCTCAAAGGTCTGGGCCCATAAGAACGGGTCTTGTACCATGTCTATCGAGTAGCACGAGAGATCGGTAAATCTCTCTGAGTACTGGGTGACCATCAAGCTGCCCTGCCACAGCTGTAGAAGCTCCTGGATGCGCACCGCACAGAGGGTGGCTGGGACGAACTCCGATCGGAAGAGGCTCTCAAAGTCCGTCTAGAGGATAGATGCCTCGTCGTGCACCTGGAGCATCAAGCTCCACCATCTGCCTGTTGTCGCGTGCAGGAGGCTCGCTTCGAGGATCACCATGAGGTCTGCCGGTGTCCTCACTAACCTGAAAAATCATACCACTGCCTCCAGCCAATCCTCGGCTGCCTGAGGGTTCGTCTCCCCATTGAACCTGGGTGGTCGCTGGCGCTGAAACTCGTGCAGTGCACTATGGCGACGTGCATCGTCACCGGCTGGGGCTGGAACCATCAGTGGCTCGGTGGGGAGAGGTACTGTCGATGCCTCTGCTGTCAAAGGGCCCTATACCGAGGCCTCGTCGCTCGGTGGGCTGTCGTCACGCACAACTCTCGGAACACTAGCTGGCTGCCATCGTGGTGCCATCCTGAAAAGAAACAGGTGCTCCACGGTCAAACAGTATACCTGGTGATCTTACAAAAAGTAATCAAAATGAAAACTTGAAACACACATGCTATCAATGTTTTCGTGCATTAAGTCATAAATCAGAAGTAAGGGTCCTGGTGTATGGATACGTCGACCGATGCACCAACACTGGACTCCCTGGACTGATAACCACAGTCAATACACTTAACACTATTTCTTCATATAGAAAAAGATCAGAGTCCTGAGATCTGTGGTAGAACCAAACTCCTCTAATACCAATTTGTCATGACGCATCCTCGGGGCCCATGCCGTGACTACCCCAAGCCCGCCTCCCATAGGCCAGGGGCTGGCGACTAGCACCAAGGAATAATTCCCGGTAAAAAGGGAAGGCATTTCCTTTTTAATGTAAACAAACACCATAGATCAAGCATGCAGAAGTAAACACTAAGTAAAAACTTGGTACAACAGTAAGTGTGGAAAAGTAAGTGGGTCAGAATACAAACCCAAACTGAAAGTGAAGTACAACTAGAAAGGTAAAATAGCAACTGAAAAGTAATTTTGTAGCCCCGAGCCATCCACTAGAAGTCCCACCTGAAGGGTGGGTACAAATATCCTCCACAGCTCCTCGGGTCCAGCCGTCCGCTCCAAGTACGTCCCGCCCAGTGGTCCACCTCCAGGTACCGTCCTGCTCCGCAAGCCTCAACCACGAACAGCTTTGTCCGTCGTCTGCAACCAACACAATGTAGTGCGGGCATATCCCATTCAGGGGTGAGTATATGATACTCAGTAGGGACCCCGAGACCCCCGAAGGTCTCCCATTATCCACAGAGGATAATCCAAAAAGGAAAGATACAATCACGAAGTAACATCCGACACTACTTAGGAATATGCCCATACATATACCTAAGTCACCAATTCTCGTTCGACTCCAACATCCGAGCTCAAGTACAACCCAGTCTACACAGGAAATCAAAACGTAATCAACACAGGAAAGCACAACAAAATCCACAAAGGAAAGAAAAACAAGATTCAGCTCACACAGGTATACTTCTTTGTAGGACGATAGAGATGATCAGATGTAGTCACTGATTCATCTAAGTCATCGGACCCACAAAGGATCTTTAGGTACTAACCCCCGCAATGACCCACAAAGGATCTGACCCACACAAGATCGATAGGTAACTAACCCCCGCAATGACCCACACAGGATCGGACCCGCACAGGATCTGTAGGCACTAGCCCACATAGGACCACTGAGCGCTGACCCACACAAGATCTGACCCACACAAGATCGGTAGCACTGATCCATGTAGGATCACTGAGTGCTATAGTCGTCACCGTCAAATCCACAGAGGATTTCTATACAGTCGTCGTCATCGTCGCAGTCGCAGCCAGCTCTAGGGTTCCCGCACACAGAAAGCTCATTCGGGAGGGTCCGCTCCATGAGTCGAGGGGCTGATACATCAACTGACACATAGTCCAAAGTTTATGTATCCAAAATTTCTGTATCGTCAACAGGAACTCAACGACATAGATGCCACGTCAATCGGACGCCCGGTCTGAGAGTTATTGGCTTTTTTCGTCCTAGAGGGCCGATTGGTTTTTAAGTCAAAACCAACCCGACCATACTCCAACTGCGTCCAAACCTCAATCGGAGTAATCCAAATGGTCCTTCTCACTAAGAGGAATCCAACATTGTCGACGGTATGTCAATCGGACGTCCGGAGCTCAAGTTATAAGTGTTTCCGCTCCGAGGGCACGGTTGGTTTCGTGTACGAACCAGCTTGTCTGAACCCCAAAGTTATCCGAAACGTTGATTGCGATAACCAAAACGACCATCTCAATCCAAGGATTGCATCTCAACTGATGGTACGTCAATCGGAGGCACGTAGCTCATGTTATGGGCAACAGACCGAAAGAGGATCGGTAATAGGGGGTTCGGGCCCGGTCCGACCCGGCACGATACCCCCAGGGTCGGCCCGAACTGGGTCGACCCGAACAGGGTCCGGGTCCGGCCTGCTTGGGTGTGGCCCGGCCCGGCTGGCGCGGCCCGGCCCGGCCAGGCCAGCCGGCCTTGCGTGCTGGTGCCAGCCAGGGGCTCGGCCGTTTCAGCTGAGCGAAGGGACGTGTGGGGGGCGCTGCCCCCCGCTTTGTGTAATCGCGCCCCCCCATAATGGGGGCCGCTCATTTCTCACCAGCCGGGGGTCGTAACCCCCGGATCTCCCCCTGACCGGATGGCCCACTCTGGCCGGCCGGCTTCTGCAGCCAAGGGACCGGCGATGGCCGGTCCCCCCTGCTCTAACGCCGGCGGCCCGAAACCGGCTGCTGCTTCCCCTGCTCCGTCGCGGCCAGGAACCGGCCGCGACCTTCGTCCGTCCGGCACGGTGCGACGGCGCCACGCCCCTCCACCGCTTCCCCACTCCGGCCACAATGATTTTGTGGTTATCATACGCGGTGTGACGACGCCACATATTTGGTTCGTCTTCAACGGCGTGGCGCGACGGCGCATCGCTTCTCTGGTTCGTCTTCAATGGCGCGGCGCAACGGCGCTGCGCTTCCCCCCATTTCCTTAATAATTCATGCACAGTGCTTCGGCACCCCATTTCTTTGCTTGTGCCACAACAATATCAAATCGCCAAAAAGGGAGAGGAGGGTCGGCCGTGTTCGTGTCGTCCGACCCCCTCATGTTATTGCGGTAACAGGCGGCTCCAAAGAAAAGGAGAAAGCGACGAAAGAATCCACGAACAACAATTAAAATAAATCCCTACCTCGTCGAATTCGATGAGCGAGGATTCGTCGTGGAAAAAACCATCGCGGAAGAAGGCATCGCGGAGGGAGGATCTTCGCGTCGCAGAGAAGCATCGTGGAAGAAGTAACATTGCGGAAGAAGTGTCGCGTCGTCGATCACCGAGGATCTGGCATTCTTTGCGTTCTTCGCGTTCTTCGCGTTCTTCGTCGAAGAATAAGACTTTTCTCCAAATCCTCTCCACACAACAGGTTTCAACAGAAATAAAATAATAGTTGTCTTATTTTATTAACGCACAAGCCAACGTTTGAATTTCAAAAAGAAACAATCAATTCAATGAATTAATTGTAATGATTTAACTGCCAAATTAATGAGGCGTTTCTTAACCAGAATAAACGCTTGAGTTGACTTAATTAAAAAGAGGGTGTGGCTGCGTTACATAGAAGAAAAGAAACAGTGGGGCACGTGTGGGCCCCACCTCACAAATATCCTACCAAGTGGGTAGGATATTGTGGGTCCCACATCATCCACTTAACTTTAGTTAAGAAAAATAAAATAAAAACCGATTTCCCCACTTTTATTTTATTTCATAACATAACCCAAAAAATTAAAAACCACACCCGAGAAAACGCATCTCTGGAAAAGATGTTTCTAAGCAAAAACTGGCGCTGCGATTCCATCGATTCCCTCTGAATTTGATTCTGAGTACATGTTCAAAAGTTAGATAAACTCACTCATTCGTTTACTGAACGTACCCGTGCTAAACATCGGAAAAAGATTGCAGGCACACCGGGACTCAGAATTAGGTTCTGTCAGAAACTGCATTCTTGTAAAATTCCAAAGAAAATTAAGAAACAAAATTCCTTGAAATTTCCGGGTCTTTACAGATTCCA
Source organism: Viscum album (assembly GCA_963277665.1). Classification (NCBI taxonomy): domain Eukaryota; kingdom Viridiplantae; phylum Streptophyta; class Magnoliopsida; order Santalales; family Viscaceae; genus Viscum; species Viscum album. Next base: position 2,093,301,263 of record OY728126.1, on the reverse strand, counting down.
TTGGTAGTCAATCCCAGTCGAACATTCATATTATTAAATGATAAATCTCAATATAATGAATCAAATGTATTGCATGCTTTTAAATCTCTTTCATTTCACATCAATCCATCATTTTTATTATCTATTGAATTCCACTTTATGTTCTCTATTGTTTTCAATAAAATAAATAATATATGTAATTGAGGATTTAAAGGAATGTAATTAAAAACATTTTTAGGTGTGTTCCTTTTCTTCATATTCATTGTATTACGATGAATCCAACATCCAATATAACTTATTTACCACCATCTTAAATAATAACAATTTTTCAATCCTATCTACTTGAATCCTCTCCCCATTAAAGGACATAATCATTAGAATGTGATTTTATTTTTTTATAATTTAGACTAATCTCGTTAAAAACATTTATCATATCCTATAAAGACTCAGGAGTTGTTTCTTTAGAAATTGAATCATTCTATGATTCCGTTATCATTTTCACCTCCTTAATTATAATTCCACTTACGAATTTGATATGGTACAATGTAATCAAAAAAGAATTTTTTGAATATTTCAAACACCCAATACCCAAATCATGATTTCCATCCTCAATTAAACCATGAAATGAATTTTTCAAATCATTGAATCTTTATCTTACATTAGTCTAAAAAAAATCAAGATAAAGATCCAAATTTATGTTACAATATTGATATGGTTTTATTATAGTCTCAAAAACCTAAATTTTCAAGAGTCTATTTATAGTTGTGAGGTCTCGGTCCTGGATGCCACTTCACGGGTGCCCCATGTCCAGTGGGCCACAAGGACTCAAGTGAATATCCCCAAATTCCAGAGGTTGCAGACTTGTAGAGAGGGAATGGGGTATGTCCATGGGGGGACTATCCAATCATTAGAGGAGTGTACCACAGTGGAAGGAATATAAACAGTTCAAAATAGTGCAGTAAATATACCTAAACTACGGAAGTAAACTGATGCAATAGATAAATGATAATAACAATAATTGTATCAACTGGAACAATGATGATATAATTTCTTGTCACTGGGTAATCGGAAAACATGGATACAAGACAATATGCATAAAATGTTCCACAAAGTAAAAGAATATAAAAACTACTCCATGCAACCGAAAATCCAACATGGTCATCAACTATCAAGCTCCATCCTATCAGCAAGCAATGAAGGGGTTGATGTCGTATGATTCCCTTTTTCAATACCTGCAACCAAGTAATCTACATTGGGTACGAATCGACGCCTAGAGAGGGTTTGAGATAAAACCCAGTGGGCTACCACCGATGGTTTCAATATCATCCAGTCCATTTATTGGAATATAGTAGTGTGCCTGAATGCATATATTAATCAAGGAAAGTAGGACAATATAACCGAATACCAATGTACCTACTGTAACCCTCGGTTGGTGTCAAAATATGTAACTATTTAATTAATTTTGTAATTAATAATTAACATTAATAGGTAACATGAGGCATATCCAGTGCTGACATCACCTTGTGATAGTATATGTAGTGATGGTTCCAAGGCATAAAAAGGAAACCTGAAAAAAATATCTGGTGAGGGATTTCCAAGGTAATAACCAATGTAACACAGATCTCATGGAATTCTAAATTAGTAGTATCTAATTTAGGAATGGTTTAATACTGTAATCCATGAATTTTAATTCATGTAATACCACAACAACGCACCTAACAAGTCCAAGGTTATCAACCAAAGTAATTTGGGGCTAAGCAAGGACATGGCCCTATGGGCATTCCCCAAGGAACAGACTTTTCAATGTTGGATCCAAGGATTTTATCTGATGTATCACATAATAGTGTAAAGAACCAAATAGTATTGTATTGGGAATCCAAGTAATAGGCAAGAACTGGAGTCTATGTGGGTGTCAACCTAATAATACCATAACCTTGAATCAAAATGGTGTTCACAAGTCCCCGGGTATTAACATCTATAAATCCAAGGTGAGATCGAGTTAGTCCATTCCTATTTTATATTTTAATCATATAATCAATCATTATATTCATGCAGAGTCTTCCATTTGTGTTGATAGGTAATGTAGTGTTGAAACCATATAATTGTGTCTTAATTAACCTCAAAGGAATAATCAATTATAGAGGTTTACTATGATTCCTTCAATTGATTTGGAAAGGGGTTCTACCAACATGTAACCATTATTCAATATCATTTCATAAGGACATGTTATATACATGGTATATTTTCCATTTCATATTTTAAATTTAATAATAAATTTGATGAAAATACCTTAGGTGGGTCAAGTGGTGAGCATAGATGGTACATTCCATTATGATATTCTCATCAACAACATGCAATTTATTATTAGACGGCTCACCTTTAGGATTTACATGTAAATGAAGACCCTAATGGTGGATCAAATGGGACAATTCACTAAAACCCAAATTTGGAATAACCTTCGACATGGGGTGGATTGAGATATGGGTATAACCGGTAACAAATAATATCATATTTCTAAAGTTCACAACCCTCCGATTCTAACGAGTATAATCATGGAATGAAAATTTAAGAAACTACACTGTATGAAATCAGTAGGTCGCACATGAATATTCCAAAATAAATGAACCTTAGGAATGAGTTATAGACCACCCACCTTAGGGTTGTACGACTCACCACCTTTGGTATAGGCCCTTGATTTTCTATAGATATGAGTAGATCTATGAAACGTTGAAAAAAACTCATACCGTAATATATTGGTCGAGAGAAAAACAGAAGGATAATGCCTTAAGAGAACTTGATTACTTATCGTTGTGCATCCAACATGACTAATGGAAGCTCGAACAGATCCTAGATGAAGGAGATCTTTTGAACCCATGAATAGGCCTTCAAAAAGTTCCAAACTGAGTGTGAAAGGGCTTAATCCAGATTGTTCTCAGATTAGGATGGAAGGGGGAGGTTAATTAGTTTATTAAGGGAAATTTGAAAATTTTACCCAACATTTTATCTAGAACATTGTTTCTCTTCACAGTTTCTCAAACCGTTCACAAACCGTGTGAGATCGTTTGGCATGAAATAACACAGTCCGAAATGTTTGATCAAATAGAATGAAATCCGTGAAAAAATAATTGGGAAGAAGGGGTTCTTTCACGGTTAAGCCACATGGCCATGCACAAATTGTGCGAGGTAGGTCTATCTGAATAAACAAAATCCACAAGGTTTACTCTAACCCGTGCGCCAGGCCATGTTTTATAAAAAAGTTGGGTTCTAGGATAAGAACAACCTTAGACACCCTATAAACCGTTACTAACTCATTAGGCATCTATATTAGGTTCAAACTAACAATAAAGACTAAAAATTAATCGATCCATACCTAAGTGAAAAATATGTTTCTTAAAATAGCACCCACAACTAGTTATTCTATTATATTTTGATATTGACATTGCTGTCTTGCAATTCTGAATGCATCATTTATAGTGGTTTTCATTTCACTGTCCATTGCTGATACAGTTGGTATCACATTTTCTCTATTTACATCGGTGCTCAAATTTTATGTAACATTCAGTTCATCATGCCAAATCTAAAACAAATATTGAGTATGAAACTTCTTCAATATCAAGTGTTCATAAACATCATCTCTCTCAAAAAAACTTCTAATTTTACATTTAGGACATGGACATCTTATTTTTCACTCAACTGGTCAATTGGAAACTGAAAAATCTAAAAAATTCCCCCAACCCATAGCATACTATGGTTTGTTCCTTAGTAATGTGATCCAGCTTTTATCCATATATATCAGAATGTGCCTAAACAATAATAAAAAAAGTAAAACACATAACAATCACTATGTTAAAAAAAATATAAGGGTATATATAGTAAGTTTTCATTATTTGTAATTAAATAGATTAATTATTTCATTATAATTTAAAATAATTTAATGAATAGATAATTTTTGGGAATATAAATGGGTGTGGGATACTGATTAATTTCCTAGAATTGACAAATATAGTAAATCGTCCTAAAAATAATAATCAAATTTATATTTTTATATTGGGTTTCATTTATAAAAATCATTCCTAATAAAAAGAATTTATAGTCAAAACCAGACCATGATCAAAATAATTTTAACCAAAAACTCATAATGGCTTGACCATATTCAATTAAAAAATTATACCCTTAATGAGTGATGTAGTTATGGAAACGTAGAAATTTGAGACTGATATAATGTATAAATAAATTAAAATATTTTTCATACTATTTATGAAAAAAATTATACTTAATGATTTTATAAAAAAATTATGATTGATAGGGAATAAGGAATAAATATGGCCATAAAAATATACAATTTAAATAAATTTTACTTTTAAAAAATTATTCACAAGTTATATAGTGTCTATGATTTACCGAATGAGTCATAATTCCAAAAAAGTACTAAATGTTTCCTGTGTAAAACATGAGAAGATTGTGTAACCTATACAACCCAATTTGTGGAAACTATAATTATAATAAATCAATTTAAACAAATAATTTAATAACCATATCCATTTTCATTGTATTTTTTATCACCCAATAAATCCCTCACAACATTTAAAGACACTAACAACTATCGTTTTCACATTATATTCACAGGGGTTGCGATATTCCATTATGGGTAAGAACCATGACAATATAAATACAATTTAATAATTATAATCATGGTATCCATTAAAGTTATATGAATATTGAATAAAAAACGACACATGTATTTCCAAAAAAATAAAAATATAAAATCACCCTTCAACTATTTGTACCACTATATATTTTCTCAAAACCAAAACAATCATTCACGAACTCAATAATATTTCATATAAATAAATATTGGTATATACTACTATGGTATAATCTAACACCTTAAAATGTGTTGGTACAACATTAAATTTATTTATATGGGATTTAAGAGAATGGTTTTAAAGGAAAGAGTTTATATTTTTATTATCTTAATAAGTTCAAAATTATAATTTCGAATGATAAATGTAATAATTTTATTTTTCCAAAAAGGTTTTTACCCCAATATTATGTAAAGTGGTGATTACTGTTTCAATATGGAATGTATGAAACTTTTCCCTTAAACAATATCATAAAAAAACTAATTTTCTAAATGGTGTACAACCAATAGTTTTTGAAATTTATTAAAAAAACTAATGTTTGGATAGTATTTTTTGAAATCATATTGGGCATTTTTGGATCATACCCTACATACACACATTTTTATGAATTTAGCTATTTAAAATTTTTATACCGGTTCTCGGTTCAAATTTTCATATTTTTTTCCTTCTAGTTATTTCACTAATAGATGTTTCTATGTAAACATGAACTCGTGTTGCTCTCTATTGATCTTATCCTAAGTTTACAATGAAATATAAATCCATATGGGACATTATTAATGAATCATATGATCAATAGAGTTTATAAGAATCATTTATATAAATATCATCTCTTTTAATCCCCCTACAATAAATAACACCCTTTACATCATCCATATCATAAATAATATATAACATATTTCATGGTAAGAAAATCAATATACAGTATAATATAAACTAGAAGATCATTTGTGAGTAACACAAATAAATCATGAAGATCTCATTTATATAGTGGAATACAATCCTTTATTAATTTAAATTGAAATGATAAATCATTTTAGACATTTTAAAAACTCCGTTTTAAAATTAAATTAGGAAAAAAACTATATAAAACAATACATAAAATCATTATCAAAATATTTTTTCATTATCATTAAAACCATGAAAAAATACATAACAACCCTTTATTCATTTTATAACCACACTTTCTATTTTATAATACCCAAAAAGGTCAAATTAATTAGATTATCAAAAATTAAATTACATTAATCATATAAACATTTTCTCAATCAATTTTTCATTCAACATAACTTTATAAATAAGTGAATTATTATAGTACCATTTATGAAAATTGGGGATACCAAATAAAAAACCAATAAAACACCATGGATATCACGTAAAAAATAATTCGATAAAAAAAATTAGAAAACAGTTATCAGGAAATTAAATTTTAATTATAGGAAATGAATAAAAAATCCTATCGTAGTGTCAGATTATTGGGAAAGAGAGAAATCAAACCAATATGGCCTCTTCTATGGTGTGAACTCGATCGAAGGAAACTATAAGGAGAGGACCCATGTGGGGACGATGACGGAGGTGACATTATGACCAGGGGAGATTGGTCAGGGGGTTTTGGCATCTTTACAAAAAGGGGTTGAGGGGGGCATGGGATCAGAGGGATCTATATATTTCCATGCACTAGTAAGCGTGGAAGCAATGTGCTACTATAGTTTGAGGTTTGGGGAAAATGAGAACCTAGAGGAGAATTCAGGGGTGCAGCGGATGGCTCAGGAGTGCTAGTGCAGAGTGGTTATTCAAGGGCTCATGGTCTGGGGACTCGGGAGCACCGATGAGGGTGGGGTGGTTCTAGGGTTTAGGTTTGAGGGGGAGGGTTGCTCAGGGGGAGAAGGTGGGCCTCAAAGGTGGGCTCAAGAGTGTTGGTGTGATAGGATTCATGGTTGAGGGGTAAGGAGAGATCATGAGATATGTTTAGGGAGGGATAAGGTAGGGTAATATGGAAAAAATAATTTTTTTAATAAAAACATTAAATTGAGTGGTAGTTTATAAAAAACAACGGAAAAATATGTTTTTCTTGTAGAGGATTAGTAAATGCCTGCGAAAAACCCATCAGTAAAAAATGAATACTTTATGTTGAAACACATTCCAATTCATTTGAGACACGTTATTTTCAATCTACGACACCATTACATTATTTGAGGAAACATTGGGTATAACCTAGGCCATTAATCATCATCATATAATAATATCCCTCATAATAGTTTGTAAACTAAATGTGAATTATCCTATGAATATCTCCCAGGAGTGTTAATGTAGGTTCATAGCGAGGCACATTTTTGTCCAATAGGTGATAATCGGTTCATTCCCAATTCTAATTTTTGGAGTTATTACAGCTATGAAGAAGTTTTCTACAACCATTTTATCCAATAGTATCATACAAGGATGTATTTCTATAAAAAACACATAATCTATAGCTTACCAAAACATTATAATGTTCTATTATAATTATACACAATTTTTGTCATTGGATTATGTACCATAATATATTTTTCCCTAAATATAGCTCTCGTGATTTCTATTAAACTACTTATGATTCCAACTGTAATAACCACGACCCCAATATCATGGAGCTTGTGTCTTAATTTATTATATTATCATAAGATAAAATGAATCACATCACTAATGACCAAAAATATTATTAGTATTTTTAATCATGATATGTTTTCTATGAAATACATTTGAAATCCAAAATTACAACATAATTGTTTCTCAATAATAACATTATTCCCTATATAATATCATTTCTTATAAAAAATATTAGACTTCATGGATTCTAAAGAATGGAATAAAAATAACAGTGATCAAAAATTCTCAATAAGAGTTAATTACAATTAATGATTTTGTGAATAAATAATCATAATAAACATAGAAATGGTTAAGTACTAAACACACATTCAATTTAAATAAATTTATAAGGAATAATAAATATACAAAGGTGAATATCTAAAAACAATAAATTTAATCAATAAAATGATAATGAAATGAATCCCCATATAATATCATTTAGAAAATATCAAGGATATTAATGACTAAATTCTTAATGAAAGAAATTCTTAATTATTAGGAATCATGCATATGGCTCATATTACCTCTACCATCAAGATCATTCATGAGACAATTTGAAACTGAAGGGTTAAAAACCAATTAACTAATGTTATCAAACTTGTTGTCTCATGAGAATATTGATTCATTTAGGGGATACCTATACATGGGCCCCACATGTGTCTGCAAGTCCTAATCATTTCTCAAGTATTTAATAATCAAATTAATTAATGAACAATGTGCCTTAACATTATGTATATATACTGAAATTTTTATATAGATAAAAAATATTTCCCTAGTTATAAAAATAGCATTCAATATAAGACATCGTTTATAGAAATGAGATACTATTTTGGCAATAAAAATATCCATGATAAGTAATATAGATATTTATGGAAAATTAAATATCCAATTAACATAAGAAAGTTAATATTTCTATTGAATATTAATTACTATAAAAATGAAAAAAAGAAAGTTGATTTCAATAAATTACATGGTAAAAATGAACATAAACCTCCAAAGGAAAAATAAGGATGGTATTAATACAATATATAAATATTAGAGTATGAATAAATAATTTTTTTTTTGAATTGAACCAGTTTGTTGTGTCTTTTTAAAATTATCTTCAGGATCCTTCTTAATGAAGGATTTCATAAAGGTGTTGATGCCACCTAACCCTTGGGATAGTTGGGTGATGTGTTGTGGTTCCAGGAGATTCCCACAATGTATAATTTTCTACTCTCAAAGATCATGAACTAGGCTCTACCAACTTATGAGAAGATTAAATGTACTAGTATTAATATTGTTTTTAGGTGTCGGTTATGTAGGGTATATAGGGAGGATAACATTCCTCCCTTGTTATTTGAATTTTTCTGGGAAGGGTGGGTGTGGATCATGTTTGTGGATTTGATGGGAATATCCTCCCACAACATCCATGGATCCACCTTTCAATATCATGGGCTCCAAGGTACTAAAATTGATGGGGTAGAGTGGGAGGCGATTTCTCTTGTTCAATTAGTTTGTTACTGGAGCATTTGACATGCACAAAACACTGCTCGGGTTGATGACACGTCAAACTCAGGATGATCTATTACCATTAGAACCAAAAATCTACTTGTAGAATTCAACCATATCGTTAAAAATTGGGAGGCAGATTCATATATTAGACCAATAATTTCTAGTATACTGTCATCTCATTCATTAAGTATTGATAAGGGATATTGGGTTTATTGGAAGCCTCCCCTCTCTATAGGGAAACTCACTATGAATGACTTGTATAGAAAGGGGTAATGGGGTGAGGTGCTATTTGAGATCATTAGGGGTATTTATTTCTTGTTTTCACACCGTATTTTGGAAATGGTTACTCTCTCTAAGAATAGAGAATGGTTATGTTCACATCGATCCTCTTAAGGGGATAATAGAATATCAGTTTAACTAACATTTAAGTGAAATTCAGTACATTGTACAAATCACATCAGATTCTACGTACCATACCAAGGTCAATTTCATACATTATTAGAATATGTAGGGGACTTATTAGAACTATAAAACTATTCTATACACCTAGAGAGAGGGAAAAAATGTGGTTTTCTTCCTTACTTAAATGGTGTTTCTAGGTTAAAGGATCCATTTCTTCACTAGCATGAATTATCTACTGGCTGATAAGGTAAATCTCATGGTAAAATATACCCTTCATATCAACGATTTTCAGAATCCATAAACCATAGACTTATTTTTCTCCTTTCATTTTATTTATTCTTTCTATGTGCACCATAATTTATTTGATATTAAAAATTTTAGTTTTATAATCATATACCATAAAAATATCATTAAAAATGATCTTGAGGAATACATCAATATCATTTCAAAAATAATTTTTTAAAACTAAAAGTTCTGCAAAAAATTTGAGAATACATTTATTTGAAAATAATTTCCGATACTAATAAATGATGTTTTAAATTTTTTATTGGTCATGACAGTAGGAAATTCAATTCAAGGTTTACATGTTAAAAGAATGGATCCTTTCACTTTTTTAGTAATATCAAAAAAATGATTGTATTTGAAAACAACACGAAATTTTCTTTCAGAATATTTTAAAAAAGTAAAAATGGGTAAAAGTAAATTTAATCACCAATTTATAAAAGTTTAAAACCATTTTTGAAAACTATTTTAGAAAATATTAATTTCTAAGAATATGGATTTCTGACTGATGATTACTGTCAGATTTTTCAAAAATATTATTATCAATCATTAGATGTATCAATTAGTTGGAAAATTAAAATATTAATAGAAAATATCATTGAAAATATGAGTAAAATAAAATTCATTATATTTATTTTAAAATTGCCTAATAATATTCTTTAACTCTAATTAAAGAATATACAATCTTGATTAGAATGACATCGTGAAATAAAAACTTACAATCATAACATTAAAGTGAAAACAAACACGTGAATTTATTAGGGGTGTAAATATTAACTCCCTATAAATCAGGTGTAAATACAATAATAGATCGTCTAAATTCATTAAACTAGTAATTTTAGAAAATCAAAGATAACGAATGTGTAATATAACCAAATGAAACTAAATTTAGTTAGGTAACTCTTTACCATGTGATAACTTTTATGTCAAAACACCCTTAGAATAAATATTTAAAATTTAAACATAAATAAAATGGATTAATAAACAAATAAGATATTAAATTTAAATGGGTATACACATATATTATATATATGAAATTCGGTGCAAAATAATAATTTTTTTCTAAATTAAGGGAAATTGAGATGTAGCCTCCTACAATGATCATATCATTAATCATCGGATGAATAGATGAATTTATTTTGTGAATGATATTTTAATCCACATAATACTAGTGGAAATACAAAAAAATAATAATAAAATTTCATTACAAACATAATAATATAATGCAATAATCAATCAAGTATAACTTTAACCCAATGAATAAAAACATTAGTTAAGAAATCCATTACCACGTGCATCCTATAGGTTGAACATGATTATTGATCATATATATTAGTTGTAAACATGTTATTAACTTATAAAAGAACAATATTAATAATTATATTGTCATTTATGATGCCATTATAAAATATTATCACTCCTTCATTAACAATATGTCATTATTTCGATTGATTTTGGAGTTAATGCCTTGTTTTCTCATACATGTTATGTCCTCAATGATCGGTTCCTAAAACATATTATACCATTATATCATCTGTTGAATAAAAATAATGACCTACTTATAGTATTTATATATCAATTACACTTTTAAGAACATTCCGGAACATGAGTTTTCAGAAATGAATTTTTTTTATGATCATAGAGATGGTAGACCATTCAAATGCATGAGTAATGTTTCCATTCAAAACTAAAAATACACCATATACCCATGGTTTAGAAATGTGGTATATCCCATAAAATATTGAGTATTTCCTATAATCAGGGTATTAGGAACTGTGGCCTTGGGAGTTTTTGAGATAGACCTATACCCATGGTTCTTAAACCAATGGTGTAGGAAATTTCATTGGAAATATCTATACCCATGGTTTGACCAGACCTTGACTATAAGTCCTCATTTCAAAAAATTCCTCTGATGGGATCTGATCCAAACACATTTTTTCTACACTTTAATTACATTAGAACTATCCTAAAATATGTTTCTTATTCTTATATTCAAAAATAATATATATGAATATATTAAATTATTTTTATTTATATTAAATTATTTTTTATTACTATTATTATAGGATAACAATGATCGAACCTATACCCACATTTTGGTCAAACTATGCATATATGTCCTAATTAAAAAAAGTCCTATATTGGGATTTGATCCAAGAACCTTCTTCTGACACTCCAAAAACATCTCCACTATAATAAAACAAATTTTTTATTATTTTCAAAAAACATTATGTCTATAAATTTAAAATATTACTTAGAATAAATTATTTATTTTTATTATTATGGAAAAATAATGTTCCATCCAATACCCGCGTTTTTGTCGAACTATGGGTATAGGTTTTCCGGAAAAAATATCACGAAACCAATTTCCATGGTTTACTAAAAACATGGGTAAAATGGTGTCATATACCTATTGTTTTTAGACAAACACTAGTATAGTACCTTCTTGTGAAACTTTTTTCCCCAGAAAACCAATCCCACTATTTACAAAAAAATGTGTCTATAGTGGTGACATATATCCATGGTTTTAGAGAAATGTGGGTATAGGTCCTTTCTATGATAATTTTACCCCCAAAGAATATATTTCTATTGTTTACAAAAACCATGGGTATAGGTATGACCTATACCCATTGTTCATTGGAGAACAATGTGCATAGCCATGTTTTCCAGTAATGGTTTTCAACAATCATTATGGAAATGAGGTAAATAAAATAATTATTTTATATAATTATAATAATATCAAGAAACCATATTATATAATTAAATATACTTATATATATAACATAATTTCTTTTTGGTGACAAAAAGAGAGTCACATCACATTGTGATGGTGGTAGTCCACACATACACAGACAATATTGTCATCATTAAGTGAGTGAAATGTTAATAAATTAAATGATAAATTATCTTTAAGAAATTATAAATATGTCATGAATTTCATAATTATGTCATTTATATCACATATATTTATTCAATTTTTTTTATTTTACACCATGTAAAGCATTAGTGGAAGTTGATTAAATCACTTCATAAGAAAGTATTTAATTATTCACAAGAGTGAATTTTTCATGTCCCCTTCAGAATGGAATGTAAATGATATATATATGATATATTTATTCAATAGATATAATTATTTTATAAACACCTTATACGTAATTTATATCAATGATCATAACAAATAGTTAAATATGATAGTAGAAAAATAAATGACATCAGTTCACAAGGTGGTAGTCCACTATACACATGAATGATGATTTTGTAACCCATTAGAGGGAAGTGAAGATGGTTTCATCTAATTACCTTAATATAACTATATCTATTTATATTTAATAAAAATAATTTATTATTAGGTAATTGTTTAATAAATATTTATGGAGGTGGAGGATGAAATAAAATAAAAATGGTCATTGAATAACGTTACCTCTTCTTTGGGTAATCTCTTTAAGTTTTCACAAAAGAGACTCAAGGTTTGTTTTGTAACCAAAATAAGTCTTATAGGATGAGTTGAGGGAAGATAAAAATTTATTAGGTGAGTATTATCTAAACCAAATATTTTTAAGGTGTTAATAAAAGAGAAGTGGTGGTGGACTTTTATAGGTGAGGTTAGAGGCACACTAGTAATTTTAGAAAAAAAAGAACACATATTTTTCAAATAAAAAAGGATAAATAATGTATTTTTGTTATTAATTTTACATTAAATGGATTGAATTTTTCTATATAATAAATTTTATAAATGTTTTTAGGTAATTTGAAACAATATAATTTGAGTTAAACTGTTGTAAATCCATCTTTACCTTAACCCTAGTAAATAATTTGTACTATATTCACAATTCATTTTCACCAAAAAAAATGTTGAACTTATTAGATAATATAAATTTTTATTATTCCAATTATGGAATATATTTTTCAAATTTTCATTCGAATAAATGAAGAAATTTAATTTTAATTTACTCTCCCAGACACAATGATAACATGGGTTTTCAATGAGTATATTTTAAAAAACATTTAATGTTTTTATATCAAACTTTTATAGGAAAATGTTTTCAAGAAACTAAATTGGATAAATAGATATATTACTAAACTAATTTTACATTTAAATGAATTATAAGATATAAGTTAACTTTATAAATATTATAATTGAATAAGATGTTTTCAAATAAGATTCCAAATATTTCACTGTTCATAGGAAAATGAAATATTTAAAAAAAATCAAAACAAAACCACTAGAGGATAAATTTTATATATATTTTTCAAAACTATTGTTAATTTTTTCCATTAATTTTTATAAATGTGTATAAAAAATTAATTTATGTTCTCAAAGTGTGACAAAATCTTATTTCAAAAAAATACAGTTACCAGAAAACTTATCTTTTTCATTTAAATGATTCTAATTTTATTTATAATCAAAATATAACCATAATGTTAATAATTTATTTATTATTATTCATACCATCCAATTTAATGTATAGGTTATAATGATGTAAAATATTATTGTCCATTTAGACTTAGGGTTATGTGTTCTGTAGGTTATCAATGTGACTAAATTTAATGAAATATATTTCAGGTGTTGTTTAAGACCAGTGTTGTAGGAATCACATGAGATTACATACAATTTTCTTATTTAATAACCTCAGGGTGATACATCTTGATTTTTAATTTTTCTTATTTTTTAATTTAAAACATATCAAATTAAGTTATCTTAAAATTAATTATATTCTTATATACAAATAAGATTATTTTATTACTAGTTGAGACAAGTTTCGGTTATCACATATGGGTATTTTAGTTCAATGATATGTGGTAGGATGATTTGTTTCAACATATGAGGGTTGAACTATTTTATGATGATGAGTCATATCAGAGAATGGTGTGTGAGTTCCACCATCAAGAATTAGTAATGTACTAGGGGGATCTATTTGATTTTCAGAAAGAGTTTTTATTGGAGGAGAACGGGATCACCATTTGTTTGATCCATACTATGATATAGTATTAGGTTCTGCTAGTTTTAATTCAATATAGAGTGGTTCCATGCTAGTTTTGGATATGATTCCATGGGGGGCGCAATGAGGCATAAAACAAATTGTAATATTTCCAAAGGATGTTTAATGTATAATTCCATTCCATGATGAAGAGGTTTGTGAGTAGGTAGAAGTTTCAGTCCCTAAAGTAGATGAACCTGAGCATGTTGGATCTCGGGATAAAATTTATGTTATTTATTCACTTAATGGAATATATTTTCCTAATGAGGAATGAAAAGTGTTGTGATTATTAGGGGAGCTACATCAGGTGATCTAATATGTGGTAAAACCCATTTCCATACATATATATTAAGATGTGAAAATTAAGGTTAATGTGAGAAATATGATGTATGTGAGGTTAATATCATATTGACAAGGTATTTATAGTCAATTATATTGGATATTATCAATAGATATGAGATCTTTGATATCTATATAGCTGTAGTTTGACATGTATATAGATGGTCTCATGGGTTTTCATCACCATTATATAGAACTTGTAGATCCTATTCATTTATATGAATATTTATTTTATTATGTTTCTCTTATGAGAGTCATTTTCATTATTTATTCTAGTGATCACCCATCTTCAATAACCAGTATAGCTAGGTAGTCAGTACTACCTTTAGCCTTAATGAAATTATCCTCGTATGCCTTATTTTTATACTAATCGGAAGGGTTTTGGGAACTAAGAAGAGGTATAGTACAATGAGTTCATCCCCAAGACTTCTCCCACCCACATGGAAATATGATAAGGCATAATCATGATGTTTTCCATCTTTTTGGATAATGAGGTAATGGAGGTAAATATGGTCATTTGTGCACTATGAAAATTTCTACAATAGAATGGCCAGAGATTGTTAAAGGAGAACATTATCACTTTTCTTCTTTGTCATTATTTTTATTATATTCTAGAGAATCACATTAAAATATTATACAATCCATGGTTTATTCATTGGATATCAAAGTGGAGAGGCTTCGTACACCCACAGTTTGGACTAAATTAGTTTTAGGTCATTCCAAATTGTTCGATATGTGGTGGGATTGTGAGTTGATATTGGGGTACCATCAATCATTTGTGGATTTCGTCTATCAATAGATACACCCAAATAATGGCATTCATGGAATCTACTTGTTTTAAATCATAAATTTATTCATTAATTTTACAATGGTAGAGTGGTGTTATATGATATGGGGGGCTAGAATGTGGTGTTTTTAGTGATCAAGAAAACCAAATGAGTTATATGAATCCATACCCTCTATTTTCATTATTGACTTAGAATTAGTAAATTCACAACTCTTATTTTTACCCATATTCAATAAAAAAATTCAGTACCTCACTGTTGGTAAACCATGTTTGGGATAGATTTATATCTAAATTCCACTCAAATCTCGATGGATCGTTATCATATAGAACCATATAGTCTATGAAAGTAAGGGATTTATATTTTTTGTTTAATGAATAATTGTTTCATATTACTGTTATTTTACCTATGGGGCTCTCTAGAGTTATTCCTTATGAAGGAATATAGTCATAAAAGTATTTTTATAGACTTACAAGAGTATAATCAGGGGACATTCAATAACCCTTATCTGATTCTAAGAAAATATTATATATTCTGTCAATTAAGGAAATATATCTAGTTTTTTATGATTTATATTTGATATAAATTAGGTCATATGATGGTTAAATAGGTGGATATCCTTATGAAATTCTTCATGTAACATATAGGAACTTTTATTAAATGGTTTCTCCAATTGATATCATGAAAAAAGTTGTTTTTTAATGGGACTCATGAAATTTGTGTTCTATGAGTTCGTAGATCATTTCATGGTACTATTAATCAATAATATCCTCATATAATCATAGTCAAAGGATGATAATTACAATAATATTAATAGTAATTTTAATTTAATTTGGAACAATCATGTAAATGGAAATTTTTCCTATTATAATTATCGGATGTGTTATGTGAATTTTTATGGAAATGTGGAGTCTCTAAAGGGAGTGGATAACCTTCCATCAAATATTATGGGGGTTGTTTCTTGGGTATCACCAAATAGTTTTACATGTTTATATAGTTTCCTTAGTATTGTGTGTTATTATATGACATTAATATAATATTTCTCTCAAATTTCATCCCCATATATAGATTTAATAATTAAGGACCTAGAATTCATATAGACACATCTGTGTCAGTTATATTTCAGCTACCTAAAGGTGATTTTTATCAATAAACCATTATTTTATTTCTATATTAAGGTTTTATCTAAAATATAATTAATTATTCTTTGACCCCTTATTTAGGTTATGTCTAGATATAGAAGATGGTGGTGGTTTGATATTGGTCTAGAAAGTTATGACGTGATTAACATTACTTTGTCACCAACGAACACATGATGGAGGTAGTGGTATCTTTTATGAATCCATGGAGGCATTACATTATCAATGATCCATTTGTGATCTTCTCAGTTCACAATGACCAAAATGTTTATTTTACCTCAACGATATCTAAATTATCATCAATGATGGGAGTTTATAAAGGACTAATTATTTTAGTTCTATAATACCATGGGGAAACTGAATGTAGTTTTATGATGTGTTTAGGAGAAATACCTATGGAAATGTTTTTTTATGAATCCATTAATGAATATAGAGAGATAGAGGAGATTACATAAAATCATATTAATGAAAAAAATTAAAGTGGTAGTGGTTTCGTGTTCCAAATTATAGTGTATCTATACTTTATTCAATAAGTGATGGAGTCTCATTGAGGTGACTCAGAGGTATTAGTAATGTGGAATTTAATATTTCATAATTATTCTCCAAAGGGGTGTTTGAAAGGTAGTCAACATATGATTTTATCCTGAGAGAGGATGTCAAATCTATAATAAATGTTATCGTGTTTCTCTATAAGCTTAATATCTCATGTTTTCTAGTAAATCTCAGAATATCAAAGATGTGACACCCCATAAGGGTCTAGTTCTTGTTTATAGGTTTAATGTTGATTGTAGTGGAGTATGAGTTTTTTTACGTCTATTTTTAGTTGAATGTAATGTATTATGTTCTTGTTGGTTTTGTGAATCCATTTGATGTGTCTATGTGGAATTGATAATTAATTTCATAGGATTTTATCATTTTAATGCTTCAATCTTGTGGAAGTTGTGATATTATTTGATTGAATAAATACTAGTTGATGAATTCATATAATTTAATAGAAACGAAGGAATTTATTTTTGGTGGATGTTCTAGAAAGAAAATATGTGGATTATATAATTTATCTTCATGGTGAAATGATCACTACTATCTCTACTCAGAGCCCTCATTTTACCTTGGGAGTCTAGGGAGGTCTTTAGTGGGGTTTTCCCTCTCAGTCATACCTTAGATCTATATTACATCCTAGGATGTATTTTCATTTAGAGAAAACCATTCAGACATTGTTGGATATATTGTGAGCCGGTGTTTTCGATTTTGGAATGTCTTATTTAATAGACATTCCCATGTTTGAGTTTCTACATAATAACTACAAATATTATTAAATTGGTAGTTCCTTATTCAAGGCGTTGTATATAAGGCCTCGAAGATATCTATTATCTTGGACCTAGGTTGAATAATTGGTGGTCCATGGCCCAGATGTGTATAGAACATGAGTGAGATGGTTCAAATGATTTAATAATGTATGAAATAAACATAGGTCCATCAAAAATATTATGAGGATCAGGGGAGACACCACTATATTTTGAATCAAATTATCATGGGTTCTAGAGATTTTCTCTATGTTGGGAATAGAAGATCTTTGGTCGATGGTGTAATATTTTTAATAGGTTCATGTTTCCTTTTGAGGTACTGGGAAAAATATAATAGTTTTTATGTTATTTTACACATAAATGGTATTTGTACTAGATCCTGGATATCTCCCACATGTCAAAGATTCATAGATAACTTCATAATTACTCTCAAGTAATTGGTTTAGATGATTATATATACAGAATGAATCCACATTTACGTACTATCAATTCAATATTAAGGATCATCAATAGAAGTTGTTTTATGAGTGAGATATTCCCTTGGATCAATTTTTATGAAGGTATGGTGGTTTGGATGAATATGTATGGTATTGTAATTCTTATATGCACAGTCACTATCCAAAGTGGTTTTGAAAATTATTCTAAAATAAGGATGATATAGTTTGAATTTATTCTACTATAAGTGATAATATTTATTTTTTTTGGTTCGTATTCATTGAGTGATGTTATTTATCATTTTGAGAGGTATATTTTGAAATAAATTAAGCTTAGTGGATGTGGTTTTCATTTTGGTTTTTTTTATTTAAGAAAATAATCATTTGATAGGTATATGACGTAATGGATCAAATTTTTTAATCTTTACATGATGTGTTTTTGTTTTGGGAGTGTAATAAAGAAACTATGAGATGTTCTGAAGGTGGGGGTTGGACCTTGGCTCTCTTATGGATAATACTCTTGTGTTTAATGTTGTGGAAGATTCCTATTTTTTTCAATGGTGGATTAAAGGAATAAACTTTATAGATATGGTAAATTTTATTAATTGAATCTAAATGGGTGGGTGATTCAAATTTGTTCATGTAATTATGTTAAACCCACATCCTATTATTATTTTTTTCAGTAAGGATTAATGGTTATCACATTATATCTATATTTTGATAAATAATAATTTATTTGAAGAAGTTATTGGACGTTGTAAAAGAGTTCCTAGGTTTTTTAAAAATAATCATGGATTTCCCAAGAATGGTTTTGTGATGTGTAGTAAAATATAAATATTACATGAGGTTTTCTGGTAAATATTTAATATTTCAAGGGATTTGGGATGGTGTAATTATTTATATATCCAATAATGATAATGATTAGGTACTATTAATAAATTATTGGAATAGATTTTCCATGTTGTCATATGTTTTTCTTTGGGATATGTTTGAATATCCATCCTCATGAAAACAATGGGTTGTTTCATGTACGTATTTTAATGGATAATTCCATGGAGTATAGATAATGATAGATATTTTACAACTAATGAGATATTGATAAATTAATTTCATATGATCCATCAATTTTATTATCATGAGAACAATATTATATACATGTAAACTTAGATGATGTTAAAATATTATATGATGACTTTTTGTGAGATATGATTATTATACAAAACTATTACTGAATGTGGAAGTGTTTTATACTCCACATGATGAAACATGATGTTTTATAACTATTGGGGAACTTGAAAGTAAATATTACATTGGATTGAATGCTTGGTAATATTTCTATTAGATAATAATTGATGATTAGTTGAATATTTTGAGAGTATATATAAATGAATTAAAAAATTTATTGAATTTGAGAATAATTTGAAATTTCTATTTAGATAATGAAAATTAAATAAGTCTTCATAAGTACGTAAACATGAATCTATATCATGTTCTAGGAAATTCCCATTTCCCAAACTATGTAATCAAGAATTTTATGAAATCATACAATGTTTAGAATTCCATAAAGATCATTCCAAGCATTTTTGAAAGTATCATTTTGTAATCTTATTTCGATGACCACCATAATGGTCATCATGTAGTCATGATTTCCTATAATTTTTTTTCTCTCATGTAAGCATGAATTCTCATAAACATCAAAACCAGTGTAATCATGAACACACATGATCATGAAATGCTCATAAAGGCAAATCTACTAGCTGTTTAAAAAAATCCATAAAAATCATTATATAACAAAGAAAATCATGAGGATTATTTTCCTATGTATTTTAGAATAATTTCAAAACTTCATAAAAACATTGTTAGAGGTGTGCATATCATTACACACATCATAAGGATCGATACTCGGTGATATTTTGAGAATAATAAGACATGATTATTATGATATTCAGAATAATATATTATGAAAAACGGAAAATTAAAATCATTGATGATTATAATATGATATAAAGTGTCTCAAAAATTATTATTAATCACTTGATCATTATAAAATACAAGTTCAAAGGAAGACCTGCTGATGAGGAAGATGGGATGAAAATGTGGGTTCCATGCCACACAAGGAAAGTGTCAGGTTACAATGCATTCATCCATACACAGGTGGAAAATATTTTATAATATTAATATGTGGATTTTTTGGGAAGATGAATGTTGGATATTTTATTGGAACAACATATATATTAACACAATTAATAAAAAATTGAATTAGGATCATGATTTGGATTTCAAAAAATTCAAAATTGTGAAAAGAATATAGAAAATCAGAGTTTAAATATTTTGAATAAGTAAAAAATATTATTTATTTTATAGTTATTTTTTTATAAATTTATAATGACAAAATGAATAAAATTACAACAACCTAAATCATGATATATATTAAATAAATACATCTATTTTACATGTGATGGAGTGATCTAGCACTTCATTCATAACTACATCTTGTGCAGTTGAAGGTAGAAGAAAGAGTTCCATTACTACAACATTCATTGACCACTAAAAAATGATAATGAGTTAATCTCAACCATTATTTACTACATATTATTCTATTTTCATTGAAACTAATAGAGAAAACACACTATATACAAGATATGTCCTCTACACTGAAGAAGAATTAGAAGAATGTGGAGGAGAGGGGAGTTCCTAGCCATACATGATGTCTATAAATTTAAGGATAAAGAAAGTGAGTGATTCAAAAAAAATATGAAGATGGATCATGAATTTTGTGGTATTCAAATATATTATTTCACTCCTCAGACAAACCAATGACTGTGGTGGAGAATAGGGAACCCATATGATTGTTATGGTTAACTAATAAGATCTTTTAAATTGTTGATGAGGGTTAAAATAGTCTCACTACTAATCAAAATTATATAGTGTAGGAAAAAACCTATATTTAGGTTTTATTCCAGAACATAAATCTATATCTTCCATTGTTCCTAGTTCGTGCTATGAAAATTGGTTCAAGTTCATGCTCTTTCAAGTGCCTATTTTGATAATAAGAATGAATATGTGTTCATGGATTGACACCCACATATCACCTGCAGAGTAATCATCCGTATGGAGGATAAAATCATGAAATGACAATTGTATTAACTTATAATACATTACAAATAAATATCATCATATATAAAAACCAATGGAGATATATACAACGATATATAATCGCTGACTAAATATGATAATAGTTGATAAATTAAAAAAATAGTAGGATAAGATTTACGCCAACAATGAATCACTCCAATAATAATATTTTACACATCCCTATGTGATTTAAATTTTTTTTGATAGATAAGGTCACATATTAGTTGGATTTTTAGTTTTTTTTTCAAATAGGTTTTTTCTCGTCTAAAAGGCTATTTGATGTAAAGATTTTAAACAAGACATTGAATTACATGTAAAATAAATCATGGAAGATGCATCTAATAATATAGTGAAAAAAATTAAAATCGATGAAAATATAATGAGAATATATATATTAAGGAAATAAGACCATGACTAATTTAATGTAGTCAAAGTGGATGTATTTATATTTCATTTATTATAAATTCTCCTCATGAATATTACAGTGATGATGAGATAACCCACTTGTGAAAAGATGGAGATATTTCTACGGATACATGTTGGGATGTAAATAAATATTGACATATCAGTGGGAAGCAGTTCTTGTTGGTCAATCCTCTACTAAATAGATGTGTAACTATTCTACCTTATAAGTACTAATTTGTTCTGGTGGTCAATGGGGATGTAAATTTTTTTTCAAGAATTATTTCTAGAATAACAAGAAAATAGTGATAGGGATCACATGATTTTCATTCCCCTTGATTTATTAATTAATGTACTAAAAGATATTATTTATAACTACCCCTTATAAATGAACACTTTTTTCTAAGGATTTTTTATAAAAATATTAGATATGATCACTGAGATTGATAATGAGTTAAAAAATTTTGAGAAAGAATTAAAAGGAAGAGTACAGTCATTGGGAAAGCTCTCCAAAAATTTTGAAGCCAAATAAGTAATAAATATAGAACTTGATTAAAGGTGATCCATATTTTATAATGAGTGGATAAATATAATTCATAATAAAAAATACATGTTTTTTTAATAAATAATATATGCATTAAAAATATAATAATGTTATTAAATTAATGTGAATAATGATCAACTAGAGGTCTAGGAACATATGATAAAAGGGCTTCACCATATTCTACATGAAAAGGCTAAAATGTTTGATGATGAGTTTCCTTGGATCAATAGTGACATTTAAGATAAATTGAGAAAAGTGTAGGTTGATAAAAATATCATC
Organism: Viscum album; assembly: GCA_963277665.1. Lineage (NCBI taxonomy): Eukaryota > Viridiplantae > Streptophyta > Magnoliopsida > Santalales > Viscaceae > Viscum > Viscum album. Next base: position 2,093,278,504 of record OY728126.1, on the reverse strand, counting down.
AATATGAATTTTCATGTCCTTGAATTCAAACACTGAAATCCGGGAACACTTCATGATGGTTCATCAAAATAAAAAAAAGGAAATTTCAAGACACATGAAATTGCTATGAGTATTCAGGTGAAAAAATACCTTAATCCAGTGGTAAATAACGTTTGATATATTCTATTTATATGTATTTAGTCTCTACTGAATGAAAGGTACATTCTATAACTCCATATAATTATAATTCTAAATTTATTTTCATGGAAATTGTTGTTATAAAATTAAAATCTATATTATAATGGAAAAATGAAATGGATGAGAATACACACACTAAAACTACAATAGTTTATGATTAGGATATGTTTCTCCCAAAATATAGCTAATTAATGGATAATATTTCCAAAAATTTCAATCTATATATAACTAATATTTGTGACAACATGTAGTCTAGGGAAGAAAACAAAGGCTTGAAGGTATGTGTAGGTTATCAAATGTTTTTAGGAAGATAAATTGTTTTTACTATTATAATATATCAAATATTAGAGTTCAAATAAATATTAAACTGATGGAGAGAGAGAGAGAAAATGTGGAGCAATATTCATATATTAATGGGAAAATCTAACAACAGCAAATATATTTGAAGATATTGAAAAAATATTTATTATATTTTCAATGAAAATGGTAACATGAGGTACATATAAATAATTTATTCATAAATTAATTTTTCAAAAAAAATAGATATTAAATACCAAATAAGATAATAAATAAATATGGGACATATTTGGGAACAAATATGAAGAAAATTGGAAACCATAACACTATTAATAAGACTGTGGTGAAAGAAAATGAGGTATATTTGAAATGTATGTAGAAGAAAAACCTCATTCAAAACAGATCCAAAAATATAATTAATGAGTTATACATTGAGGATGATTAGATGCTTCTTTTGTAAAAACTATAGACATATCAACTATAAATTAAAACAAACATTTTATGGATGTTTTAAAAGAATAACCATAAATCCTGATGGAAATTTAGTATTTTTTTGGAAAACGTAGTGATGAAATCTCATAAGAATCCTTGTATAAGAACCATGAAGGCGAGGAACACAAAAAAATAACGTTTGATCATCTATTTAAATTAATTGGAAAAGAACATATGATTTGAAGAAAAGAGAGACGGGTTAATCCAAAATGGAAATAAAATATTTCACATGAATGAGAATCTAAATTTCAGGGGAGGTTATCAAAAAATTATAATCCAAGGGATTCAGAGGTGTTGTGTGGGAGGTGTAAGATTATTGGAAACCACATAATTGATTATATGATAATCACACTAGCTGAAAATAAATTACTAAACAATATGAATATATTACTATGTGATTCATTTTACATGATATTTCATTAATTAATCAATATTCCACACATAGAACAATGATAATAAACATTCCTTCCCAAATAAAAATCAGAGTTAAAAAAAGTAGTGCCAGTATAATGGGATTATCATTAGGTAATTGAAGGTGAAAATTGTTCTCAATAAAATAAAAAATTAAAAAATTTGTGTTGTCAAAAACTAGATATTATTATAATGAGAAGTAAGATACAATGACCAATCATTATCACAAAAATTCACCATCATCATATGATTTATCAAATATAATTCAAATTAACATCTTGAGAAAAGGATCTACCTTGAAGGATTAATATTGGTTATCACCCATTATGGGAGACATTACCTTTAAAATCTTCCATAGCTATTTAACTCTAATAAATCTATAGTCAATGTAAAGTGAATGTAAAATAATAATTTAAAATGTATTTATTAATATTCTATCACCCTTGGTTTTCAATAATTGGTACATATATTAAGGATTGGAATTTTTTTAATCAATTATAAGAAGTTGAGGAAATTTGAGTAGAACTCAAATGCCAGTTTATGGAAGTAAATCCTAATATTTATACTTAAATTATTTTAACCATTGTGTTGAAGTGGGTTTAGGAATTTAGGTTAAAATTAAAATAAAAAATTTGTTTAACTGTTTTAATATATTTGATTTATGCTAAATATATTTTAATATCATTTGAGTTATAATTTCTAATGAAAATCTTGGTATTTTTTGGAAATTAGATTCAATTATAGTTAATCACGAAAAACAATTTGATGTCCAAATTTAACCATCATGTATTATAAACAGATAATGGATCAATTATACAATTATTGGGATGGTTGAGGTAAAATTGCTTACGAATTAATTGATATAATCCTCACTTTATTTCATTTGTATTTTTTATCATAAAGTGGAGAGAATAAAACAATTAATAAAATGTGAAGGGGAGAAAGAAAATTAATATTTGATTAAGATAAAGATATTGTTTACATATATTATATAGAATGTGTATTAAAAAACCTAAAAGGTGAGATTATGAACCCAATTTTTATTAAAATATTATTTCAATATACAGATTATGTATAAGAAATTGCCCTTGTTTTTATGAACTAATGAATAAATGGAAATATTCATGAAAATTATTTTGGGAATGAAATATACTCTTTTTGTTCTACTATAGGCCTTACCTTGAATTTTAATATAAATATTCACAAAATATAGTATAGTGATAGATCATCTGCCTTCCATCAGTAGAGGATTAATGAATGTATCCATGGTTATGGTAATTTGATTAATTTTGATGTGAATGGGACTTTTCAAGACAATGATTATGTTGGATGTGGTGATTCATTATAAGCTCATGGCGTCGAACTAAGAGGCGCTATAGAATTTTTTCTAAACTGAACTCACATTCTGGTTGAGGGGGTACAAGAAATGAGTTATATTCCCTCTAAATATGTATGGCTAGGGGTTATGCACAATATGTAATCTGAGAATATAGTGCTGAAGTTTGAATTGTTATTGGGAATGGTCCCTCCCAAAGGATGTGATAGTGACTATATTTAGGATCCTTCTTCTCATGGGGATCTAGGAGAAGGGGAACATTGACTCATGATATCTAAATGGATTTTTTGGATTCTTCTACTACACGTACTATGAAAACATGTGATTTTAATTAAAATTCTTGTTCAAATATCATTGGGAAAAATTATGATGAAATTTGTAATGATTAATCTCCAAAGAATGATCATACCAGGTTTATTCTTAAAAAGGTAAGGCGGTAGAAAATGAAGGCTATTCATTTTTCCTATGAATTATACATGACCATGCTAGGGCTATTAACATATAAATCCCACAATGAAAATTTTATTTATCATAGGTCTGAGAGAGGATCATGGAAATTACTTCAGTTCAATAGAAGATGAATCTAACATGGATTATCACTACTAGAAAACAAGGCTATAGCCACAGACCTATAGCTATATATTTATATGTTTGTGGCTATAGCTTAGTTTTTAGAAACACTTATATTAAAAATGTGGCTAAATAATTGTTTATTTACATGCTTAATAAATTCTGTATCTATGTTTTTTTAACCATCCCTCGGGCTCCTCCGTGATTCCTCTCCCCTGACCCCTCGTGACCCAGCTTATCACCAGGACTCCGGCCCTCTCTTCTCCGCACGAATTCTTCTCTCGGTTTCCCTCATCCACCACAGAGACTTATCCTCTCTCGGTGGTGACCTCTCCTCTTAGCGGTGACCTCTCCTCTCGGTGGCGACATCTCCTCTTGGCGGCGACCCTTCTTCCCCAACAGCCTTGGCGACCCCTCCTCTCCCTGATCCTCATCTCCCAACAGTTCCTAGATTTCCTTCACGACGCTGACCCATCCTCATCCCCTTCGCGACGCTGCCCATCACTTCCACCAAATGAGGAAACCCAGTCTATATCATGGCAGCATCTCACCTCTCCTACCTCAAGGTTGATTGACATTATCTAAATTACACACACATATTTCTCTCTACTGGAATTCTTCAAACTAGAAATTAATTCCAATAGGAGAAGGATATTTTCATATCTTGTTGAAATTGCAAGAGGATATATAGAGATTCTTGAGGACTAGAAACCCCATTCTTAAACTTGGTTTACTCATAATTTCTAATTGGGACTCTAACATCAATCCTCACACACATAGGAATACATTGGCCAAAGTCTAAGTCACAATATATGGTCTTAATTGGTTTTTGGGAACCCAAAAATTCAGAATGATATTGTCTCCTCCATAGGAACTCCCCTCAAAATTGATCATAGAATATTAAATGCTGACTTATGTCTCTTTTCTAGAGTTATGGTGGAAATTAAACATGATTCAGAGCTTCCCACCACAATTAACTTCAACTAAAATGACTACAAAACTGAAATTAGAATTGAATATGAGAGGAAAACTCCATTTTTCTAACATTTTAAGATCATTGGTCATTAAGTTTTCAACATTAGAGTAATTAGAAAACAATTAACACAACCAGTTGAAAATGATAGGAATGAAATTATGAGAAATAAATAGGATAAATCCCCTATGATTGATATACGTGTACCCCCATCAAAGAAATCTAAAACATGAGTGAAATAGTCAAACAAAGTGATACACATAGGGGATAACTCAAGTACTAACTGGGCTGATAAGGATGAATAAGAAGAAAACTCTATTAAATATGAAGGTCACTTATAAGAAATTGAAATTTTGGTGTTATAAACTATTAGGATATCCAATAAGGACGAATCTAATACATGCTCAACCGAACAATTTTCAGAATCTAACCAAAATTCTGAGCATAGCCTAGGTAAAAACATGAGGTGTAATGAATGCAGTGCATTCACTACACCCCCTCATAACTCGGTGTGCACTAGATCATTTTATGTTTAATCTGTGGATGATCAGTCCTCATCATTACATACATGAAAAATCAATGACCCCTCCCTATTAAATACCACTATTTCATTAGGGGAAATGATTCAGACCAACAATAAAACAAATGTATCTGATAATTGATTTAAAACAGTAGATTCAACTAGCCATTCTATAGATTTTGGGAATCTATTGTCTATCCCAAAATCATCTTAGGATATCACACATACTCAAAGTATTACAACACTTTTTTCCATGTATTTGGAAACTGTTAAATCAATGAAGGTAAATACACCCTCAGTACAGGTGACTAAATTGTAGGATCTCGTTGGATCCATTAAGAAGATTCATCCCATGGAGGAAATGGGGTGGAGAAAAAAAATGATCCAGCTATAACCTCTTCTTCTACATTATACTCTTTTTAAGGTTCACATCCTTTTAATAGTGTTGATGTCATTAGTTCACTGATGCTTTGTAATTTCAATCCTATAGACCCAAACATTAAAAATTCATTAACTCATGCTTCTATGAGTTCTGTTAATCACTTCTTTTTCATATCTAATAATAATAATACTCTTGAAAAAAAGTTAGTAACCAAAAATTTAGAGAAGAATTTATCTCCGACTCCCCTTACGCACTCTAAATCTATTACTAGTTATGTATAATTCGGGAGTCAGATGATTATTTTTATGGTTGTTTCAACTGAGAAAAATACCATGACATCTAGAAATATTATTAATGATTTATAACCTATCAAATCTACTTGAACCTCCCTGGTAGAGGACCCTAAACATATTTAGGTATGTAATATTTTTTTCCATTGAATTTGTACCATCCAACATATATGTATACTACCTAACAACAGACAGTGGATACTTCAATGTTTTCAGTTACTTCTATTTCTACATCTAAAATTAATGATGATTTATCTATGAAATATGGAAACATGAATTCTAAACATAATTTGAATTCTTTGTTGATCTGTTCTAAGAATTATATAGACTCATCTATGAATGATCCAATTAGTAAACATACAAAGAAGATTATAGTCACATCTAGGAATAAACAAGAACAAGCCACTAAAAATAACCTATAGGATAGAAGGACTAGTAGAAAAAAAGGCTCTGGAATAAAGAGAGAAGGGTGTTCTAACTCCAAATTCATGTTTAAATGATGATCCCCTTTTGGAATTGTCAGGGTATCACTAATTATGACATATTTATTATTTTAAAAATAATGGTTAATACCCATCATCATATGTTATTTTCCATCGCTAAACCAAAAAATTTGTTTTCCTCTATATAATCACATTTATGCCAAAATAATAATTTTTTTATGGTTCAATCAATAATACACTCAATGCTGATTCTTTATATATATTTTCACCCAATTATATACACAATGATAGTGTTTTAAATATCTCCATCTAGATATTTACTTGCAACTTTAACATTTATGGCACACATACTATCTACATTTTGGTCAATTCTAAGAAGAGATACCAAGACAAAAGAACTATTTGGAATGATCTCTCATCCCTAGGGACTAACATAACTACCCCTGGTTTCTAATTGAGACATTAATTCCATTCTTAACTCAAAGTGAGAAAATTGGACCTTCTCAAGCTTCCATTTCAATGAAATAATTAAAATCCTCCATTAAAGACTCTAATATCATTGAAATTAATATCACTAGTGTAAAATACACTTTTTATAGATGACATTCCAATAAAATGGTTGCCTCCAAATTGAATAGAGACTTCATGAATGTCCCTGCTATAGATTTATGAGACACTATCTCTAGCACCACTCTTTATAAGCTGAATTTCGATCATCATACCATCTTGGTCAATGTCTCCTCTAATGTCATGAAATCCTGATTTCCTTTTATATTTAACAATGCATGGTTCTTTGATTATGATTTCACCCATATCATCTAGAACTATTGGTCTTCAATGTCTCTTAACAATGATCCATTTTCTTGAAACCTCAAACTGAAACATCTCAAACAGACTCTAAAAATATGGTGCAGCTCAAAAACCAAACAAGTTAACTATGAAATCATGGTTCTTGAGAAATTCCTTAATGATCTGCAAAACAAAAACACCAGCTCTTACCTCATAAATGATCCAACTCAAGAACTATGCACTATATTCAAATTCCACTCTTTTCTCACGTTCAAAGAAAATATGAGAAAACAAGCATTTAAAGTGAAATGGTTAACTGAAGGTGAAGGGAATACCAAATTCTATAACTCTCTTCAATGAAATAGTAAGTATTGTAGGTCGTAAAACATTTTAAAGGATAAGGAAAACCTGCTTGACAATGAGGGTAGGGGGTGCATGGTGATGGGGGGTTGTTCAGGAGCGGGTGGCAGGGTCTGGGGGAGTAGTGTGTATGGGGCAGGGAGGGGGGCAAGGGGTCTGGGGGTGAAGGGGTAGGGGGGATATCTAGGGGTACGTGGGGCTATCTTTGAGGGAGGGGAGTGTCTGGGGGGTCCAAGAGGGAGGGGGAGGGGTTTCTAAGAGGGGGGTCCCCATCAGAGAATTCTATAAAAACATAATAGGTCATTGTTCAAACATCTAGGTTTTAATGTGGGTGTTAGAGGTACACCAAAATAATCTTTTGTGGTCATATAAAGGTGTAAATATTCATGTTTTTTTATAATTTGAAACATTTATGAATTCCCATAACCATAATATTTGTTATGATTTTTTCATAGACATGTTATTTATGGTTACTTATTATCTTATTAAACAATGCATATAATGTTAAGTCATATTCATGATTATTTATTTAATGTATGTTTATATGCCTTAGAATGGATTGATATTGGATGTAAAACGTTGATTAGATCACTGTTGAATTTCAGAAGTAGTTACGATATTTCTTGGACATTTCATTCACTAATTATTCAGATAGCGTATTGATTCGATGCTCGTGTATTGATTGTATTAGAAGACCATGGATAACTCAGAAGGAAGTGAGTGTTCATATCACTAAACAAGGTTTCAAAAAAAATCATGTGTGGTATCATAATGGAGAAAACGAGCATATGGTAAATGACATCGATTCAGCAGAAATGATTGGTATGAAAAATCAGATTTCCAATTGGTTTCTTTTTGTTTCTGAAGCTAGCTCCTCATGTAGACCAGTGTAAGAGTAAATTAATACCAGAACACGGTTTTTGTCTATTAATCTAGATGATGACGTTGAGAGTGTTAGAAAGATGATGGAAGATGCAAATACTCCAGTATATTATGCGTGTGGAGAAATGAGAAAACTCGAGTTTTTAATGCGATTATATGTTTGAAAAGTAATATATGGATTTAGGAATACTGTGTTTGACTACCTCCTTACATTTATTAAGGATTTACTACCTGATTATTCATGTATTCCAAAAAATAATTACATTGAATCAAAGTTGGTTGACCAATTTGGATTTTCATTTATTAAGATTCATTCTTGCCCCAAACATTGTTGTCTGTTCTGGATGGAAAATTCAAAGTTAAGTCAGTGCAAACAGTATGGAACATCAGGGTGGAAGACTAACAAAGATGGAATACAATCTCGCATAGCAGAGAAAGTCATGTGGCACTTCCCTTTAATTCCCAGGCTTCAAGAACTATTTATATCAGAATAAATGGACAAGAATATGAGATGTTATGAAGATGAAAGAAATAAAGATAACGATGAAATAGTGCATCCTACAGACGGATTATCTTGGAAGAAATTTGATAGGTTACATCCTGATTTTGCAGCTAACCCACGAAATGTTACATTGGGATTATCATGTGATGGTTTCAACCCATTTCTCCAAATGCATATTCCACACAGTACTTGGCCTATTTTCATTCACATTTTAACATTCCATCATGGATGTGTATGAATAAGCCATTTACTATGATGAGTATATTGATATCTGGACCCAGTGATCCTAGAAATTATATTGATATACACTTGCATCCATTTATAATGTAGTTTAAGGTTCTTTGGATTTTTGGTGTATAGACATACGATGCATTCAGGAAGGAGTACTTTATGTTTCATGCAGCTTTATTATGGACAATAAATTATTTTCCTGCCTACGGAATGATGTCTAGTTGGAGTACTAAACGGAAATTATCCTGCCATATTTTTATGAAAAATACACATTTCCAAAGATTAATGTTTCTACTAACTTTCAGCATCATAGGGCATCGACGATTTCTACCGATGGATCATTCATACAGGAAAAATCAAAGAAAGTTCGATAATGCAGTCGAGACAGATGGGACAACTAAACAAATGACAGGTAATGACACTGTTAAAGAACTTGATGATTTGAATTATGTTCTTGGAAAAATTCAATCAAATATCATAAAGAGAAAACTTGTTAATTCGAATTCCAATAAAAATTGGCAAATGAAAGAAATAATATTTGAGTTGTCATATTGGTCAATGAATTTATTACGTCATTGTTTGGTTGTAATTCATATCGAAAAAATCATTTGTGAGATGTTACCTGCTGCTATTTTAAATGTTAAAGGAAAAACAAAAGACGATTTTCTATCTCGTCATGATTTGATGGATTTGGGTATATGAGTAAAACATCATCCTGAGTTAATTGGTCCAAATAAATGGAAAGTCCCTATTTCCTATTATTTGATGATAAATGTGGAGAAGAAACAATTTCTTTAGGTCATGGAATGTTTTAACGTTTTAGATGGTTATTCATGTTATATTTCAAAAACGGTGAATACACAATATGTGAAACTAAAATCTCTTAAAACCTAGGATTACCATGTCTTGTTAAATGAGTTGATTCCTTTTGCCATTCAAAAATTAATTTCACATAATGCTAGAGTGGTTGTGATTATGTTATGTCATTTTTATTGAGACCTTTGTTCCCAATGACTGAGCAGAAGTATTGTTCAGAAATTGTAGGGAGATGCACTGATTATTCATTGCGACTTGGAGTAAACATTCCCACCTTCATTTTTCACATGTATCTTACATCTGACTATTCATCTTCCCACAGAAGATCTTTTTGTTTGTCATGAATCGAGTTGGTGGATGTATCCTACAGAAATAAGGATGTTTACATTGAAATCTTATGTGAGAAATAAATATCACCCCAAAGGATTTATTGTGAAATGTTATTTAGCACAAGAATGCATGGATTTATGTTCGTCATACTTGGCTAATGTCACTACGAGGTCTAATCGACATAGGAGAACTAAAGATGAGCAATATGATCCCACTGAGCCTGCATTTCCGTCACTATCGCAAATATGGGGGATATCTGGATCATACTCGTTGTGTATTTTAAGCAGGGAAGAGTGGAAAATGGCTCATCGTATAGTATTATTCATTTTTGGTGTGCTTCATGATTATATCATGTAGGTATACTAATAAATATGAATTTTTTCATTAGGTTACTTCATTATATATTCTGAAATTTATATGCTTTCATATTTGTAGATAACATTTAGAAATTATAAAAAAGAGAAATCACTCTATATCTATTAAGAGGACAGAACTGCTGCACAACAAAGAAATTGCTACTTGGTTAATGTCAAAGCTAATAGACTTTTTTTCTTCTTATTACATAATCACATGTCTCTATTTAATATTAAATATTTGTATCTTTTAAGATTTATCTCTATTAGTGAATGAAGTATCAGATGAAGTAAGAGTGTTATCCTTTGGTCCAAACGATGTGTTATGTGACTATAAAGCAATGGATGTCAGGGTATTTAATTTTTTTATAAATAGTTGCACATAAAAAGGGCAACACAGCATGATGGTTTGACAATAATCACCACAACAGATTGTTATGCGAGTTCATCAAATAGACAACCTCGGTCAGAAAATATATCATATTATGGTGTTGTTGAAAGAATCGTTTTATTAGATTACTATGCACATAGTCGCGTTGCAATGATGAAATGTAATTGGTTTGATTCAATTAAACGACATGGAATGCATATTGATAAATGTTTATTTAGAGGTATTGATATGAATCACCAGCTTCACCCCGATGAACCCTATATTCATGTGTCACAGGATAGACAGGTGTTTTATATAACCGACCTGTTACAACAAAAATTAGGTGTTATTGTTGATGTCATTCCCAGACGTATTTTTGATGAATACATGGATTACAATGATGTTGTATATGAACCTATTGGTATTTATTCAAATGTTGTATTTGATGACATTGATGACTCAATTTCTAGAACAAATTGTGAACCAGAAATTGTCAAAAATCACACAAAACGGTGATACATTTGTATGTATTTCCCTGAAATTATCGTAATATTTTTTGTGTTTTTTTAATCTTCCATAAATGATATCAAATTAACTAGTATATTTTATCAATATAAATATCACATTGAAAATTTATCTCATTGTTTTATGACACAATTGTATTATTTAACATTTTTCATTATTTCTATTTATTTGAGAATATTTTTTTAAATTTCTATGTCAAAATGTATAAATGTGATGATATTAGAAGAAATAAAAGAATACGACGAAATAAACTACATATGTCTCATTTGGCCAACACTATAAGTGTAATTTATATTTCAATATTATGGTCTTTAATATTAGTTATCTTGTTATCATTTATTTAATTTTATTACCTATGTTATTTTAGGCTACTTCGTCGAGGAGACGGTTGGATTATACTACCAAGGCTGATAGTATGGCGATGGGTATTAATTCTACCATTAATCCTACTACTAAGCTGGTGGAGTCACTAGAAGGTCTTCCTCCCATTATGCCACCACCATATTATCCATATGCCAATTTTCCATATCCCTTTATGCCCATACCCACATCGGATGGTAGTTCTCAGACTCTCATCCCTCCTTATTTTCCATTCCCACCATCAACTGTATAGGGCACTGCACCCCCATATATCCTACTGCCATATCCATATCCCTATACACCCTCATCTGTACAGGGTTCTTCATCTACTGTACAGAGTACTCCTACTGTAGATATCACACCTACCATAGAGGCTACTCCCCCTCTAGACACTGCACTTCGGGGTCGACAGATCCCCCATCTAAGGGTACATGTTTAAATATTACTATTGCTGATTAATGATAAATTCCTATATAATATTATCCTTTATACCTTTTTTCATGATTAGCTCAAGTCTCCTCTAGATGACAAGGCTGCTCATAAATTTGATAGGTTTGGAATCAACATTTTCAAATCATGGTTGAATACAATGAGGACAAATCTATAATTAATGAAATGGTACATATTGTTAACGCTTTATGGAAACAATTTCTAGACAGATCAATATCATTCTGGTTCAACCAATAAGTTGGAGGGAAGTTACAGATCAAATAAAGGACAATACCTGGGAACAGATCTCGGTAACTAATGTTAATCACCTTTTATATATATTAATTTACAATATTTTCTTAACAAATATTGTGCATATTGTAGCTCCGATATAATTTTCCTAATGGACAAAATGCTAAGGCTACAAGGTTAATGGATTTAGGTGAAATATGGAAAGCGTACAAGTATTACATATATCATGGTTCGAAAAAGAGAGTTGGCATGGAGCTTGAAAAAGTACCAGTGATTCATGATTTCGCAATATCACAATACAAAGAGATGATCAACCATTGAAAGATTCAAGAGTTTAAGGTATTTATTAAATTTATATAGTTATTCATTTAATTATTTTAATATTAGTTTTATTTATGTGAATGAAATTATATAATTATGTTTTTATAGGAGAAATTAGACAGAAATAAAAGAAATCAGAGTGGAATGAAACACGTTTATACTCGTGGACACACTTCACTCCTAGATCATGAGCAACAACATGTAATATAATATTTAAAATATTTAGCTTCATTTAATGTAATATTTGTGACTTCAAATTTCGATTTATTTCTTTGTTTTTTCCAGAAAAAATAATTGAGTATTGAGGGTCTTTTTCCTCTCTCTACTTTGTTTTGTATATGCAGAAAAAAGAAAGACGGTACTATGCCAAATATCGACATCGATAAGGCTATTGTAAGCTTATTTCAATTTATTTTATTTTGATTGAATTTAATTCCATATATTATTTTATCATTTTAATTTATGTTATATATCAATAAACATAATGCTTTGGAGACATTGGAAGAAAATGAGCATGAAAATTGGGCCTGAACGATCATCTACATCAGGTATTAGGAGATGAGCATTATGGCAGAGTGTGTTGTCGACCTAGGAAGAAGATTGTACCATCTCGATATTGGTATACTGACAATGTTTCTTCAAGTACCGGTTCTGGATTGGTCATAGTGGAACAGATGAATTCCACAATAAAAGAAGAAAATCAAAAATCCAAAAAGGTGATATTTGAAAAAATTAAGAATGTTTTGTCTTCCATTTCTTCTACACAATCACCTGAAACAGCTACAGTGGTTGATTCATGTTTGATGTCGATGAGTTCTGTTAGTGGAGCCAGAGCTGTATCTAGAGCCAGAGCTATAGCCAAAGCCAGAGCTGGAGCTGGACTTGTAGTCAGAGACGGTCCCAGTGTCGGTGTCGGTACCGATGCTGATGTCGATGATTATGCTAGTGGTGTGAGAGGTGATGATGGTGTTTCTGTAAGAGGTGTGGAAGAGGGTTATCATGAATCCGATGATACTAATATTGAGACTCACAATTGATGTGAATTCTATTTTTGGATTGGTAATATGTGTAATTTTATTATGAAATGGTGTTCTATTATTTTAATACTGAATTTTATTATGGTGTTTCTAACGGTTTCTACATATTGTTTATGTAGTAATTAAGATTTATTTTTTTATATTGAATTGTATCCTCCTTTGACGCGACCATCATACATCCTCGATGGCAATGCTTTGAGTCAGCCCCTCTATTTACTCAAACACACCTTCGATGATATGTAGTCCAATTTACCATTTTTTGCTTGAGCCGACCCCTCTATTAGTTTCATTGATCATATTGTGAGTTTGATGACTTGTATTGGTGTGAAGGATAGGGATGCATGTTATGTAGATAACCAACAAGAAACCCATAGCAGATGTAATTGTTTCTCTTCCATGACTTGTAATCGATATTGACGTGAATATTAAATTAAAGAGGTAATGGTAATTTTATACCATTTTTTGCTAGACATTAGTAACCATTTGTTGTGTTTTTATTTGTGTTTCCTGTAAATCCTGTGATAAATTGTTTTAGTGGGTTCTAAATACTCAATTCCATTATAAGAGTGTATGGGGCTGGGGGTGTGCACGGGGGAAAGGGGGCAGGGGTAGGGTGTGAAAGGGGGTTTGCAAGGGGGTAGGGGGAGGGAGAGGGGGTGCTTTCCAGGGGGTGGGAGGGGGTGTGCGAGGGGGAAGTGGGTCGGGGGGTGTGCAAGGGGGCAGGGGCTGTGCAGGCACTGCATCTGAGTGTCATGTAGTTTTTTTATTCATACATGGTATCATTCAAAACATAATTTTTATAGTTTCATTCATGCATATAACACATAGTTGACTTACTGATTAGTGTTGTTTCCCTCCACTCCTTGAATTAGAATATTTTTTCATCAAAATTTTTGTTAGATCTTTCTATTGTGCCACCTGCAATATTTATCTTCTGTATACTCCATGCCCTACTTCTGCATCTCTGACTCATGATTTTCATTAGGACTTGCTACGACACACACTAGATTTTAACTACTGCTCCACACCCTCCTCTGAAATGTTCAATAGCCAACTATTTCTGGTAAATCAACTTTTGTCTGATCTGCTGCTCTACGCCCTCCATAACGGTGTCAACATATCCACCGTCACCAAAGTTATGGTTTTACCACACCATTTTTTACATCATGATAAGTTTTCTTTTTACTCAATTGCATCCTAAAATTTTAAATTTAACCCCAGACTCACATATTCATAATATGATGAAGTTTCATGTTTGTTTGTTTAATGTTTTCAATGTATGGGTGAAATCTCTAGTTTAGGGGATGCTGATTCATCTTCCAACATCAATAGAATTGAAAAGGTTTAAATTGCGATTTCATCTTAGTTGTAAGATTAAAATTAATATGTCTACTCTTGTAGTTAATGAACACATGATATTGTTATCATTTCATTAATGTGATTTATGCTTTCAGGTCAAACATCATTACAAATATTATTGACAATGGCATTTCAATGTGCCATACAGAAGGGTTGGGTGGGGAGAATTATATAAAAGGTGTGAAGTTCTACAATTTATCAGTTATTAATTCCTATTTATTGTAATTTTATCCATTTGAATCATTAAAATTGTCAAAATTCTTTTAGATTCATTTAATGTTTTATATTTTTCAATTCCATTTTAATTGATTTCATTTATGAAATCTATAATTTTCAGTTTAAATTCTCCAGTTTAGGTGATTCTACTTCATCTTCCAACATCAATGGCATTGAAAAGGTTGATATTTCTATATGATATTATTTTCTAGATTAAAATTAACATATATACTCATTTAATTAATGATTACATTGTATAGTTATCATTTCATTAATGTGATTTATGCTTTCAGGACAAGCATCATTGGAAATAATATTGACAACGCTATTGCAAAGTGCCTTACAAAATGGTTGGGTGGGGAGAATTGTGTAAATGGTATGTAGTTCAACAATTTCTCAATTAAAAATTAACATTTATTGTAATATTATCCATCACAATCATTAAAATTGTCAAAATTATATAGTATTCATCTTTGTTTTATTTTTTCCAAATCCATTTTAATTTATTTCATTTATGAAATATATAATTTTCATGTTTAATTCATCAAATTATTCATTTATATACATTATTTTTCATTTAGTTACAGATTTTCTATTATTGTTTTCCTGTATTTTTTTGTCTGTAAATTTTTATTTTTATATAAAAGACTGTTGTGTCACCTATGTTAATTTTTTTTCTTATTTCATTAAACACAAAGGTTAATAACCCCATTCATTCAATAAAATATATTTATTAATAGGTTATAAACTCTATATTAATTGTAAAGATATTTTAGGAAAGAGTAGAGATTTAAATGTGTATACATGGATATATTTTTCCCCCATGAGTTTTTGGTTTAATGTCTTCTCTATATAGGTCCACAATTAGAATTTCCTATATTCATTATTATTTTTTGGAAATTTTTTGGAATGTAATATGTTGCTATAGTTAATTGAAATTCCAATGAAGTTGAATTATAGCAAAGTTATATTTAGATTCTAAATTTTATTCTTTATGTTTGATCATTTTTTATCATTGTTATTATTATCATTGTTATTCAATTGTGTTTTTTATGATTTTTTCTTGTGAATCAAAAGAGTATAAATTATTAAAAATTTCATTAATTTAATGATTTCACATTGATATTCTATTCAAGAAACACATTAAGATGTGCCTAGAATTCTCAAATATATACCTATTTTCACTACATCTTTAGGTTAGGTCACTTTTTTGTTTTTACATTAATTACATTGGTTCCGAACTGTTATATTAATAGATTTCAAACAATATAATTCATGATAGGCTATAAGAGTTCATTTTATGTTAGGAACATGAAGCAATTGACACCGACCAATAATATACAATTTTCCGGAAACAAAACTTAAATGATTCTTTTATGTTAGTGGGATTCAACAACATATATGTGTACATAGATTGACTTTCCAATGCATGTACATAAAAATGCATTTTTATAGATATAGTCGAATTTTTCTATACATATAATGAACTTTATTCCAGAAATTTACATAATATCTATGTACAGATTAATATGGTTGGGATGTTGGAAATTAAATGCATCTATTTTTAGATAAGATATGGTTTCAAATTTCACATCCAATATGATAATACATTGTCACTATGGTTTTAGTGTGGATTGACCTCTATTATAAAGGCATCACTGTAGTTAGGGGTATCCCTGTATTTTATGGTGTTTTCCTTCATGAGGTGGATTCATTTGAGGAGTATGAGATGCTGGAAGATTAAGAAGATCTCTAGATGGATAATATTTCAATCCAATCCCACCACCAGCTATAGGTAGTCTATTCCAAACACATGGTGTTATTTTTGGGGACAATATGATGATGCATACAAGGGATGTACATGATCAGGTATTGCATGAGATAGTTTCAGGTATGATATATGTATTCTGTATATTCTCACATATACATATCAATATAGTTTTGACCCTTTCATTTCTTATTGTATATTTTAATTGGGACATATAGGTACCAGTGGATTCCCTATATTCTCTCCATCTAATAAATAATCATATTGGGGGTGGTCATCTTATCACATGTATTCTATTTCAGTGTGATTTTGCAATAGGGAAATAGAGGTTTTATATGTGTTTAACCAGCAATAATGTGTTCCTGCCTCTTTCCATGCAAGGATCTAAAATTTTTGAAGTAGATTATAGTTTCAACTACTCTTTTAGTCAAATACACTTCCATTCAGTACATATTTGATTCATGTGAGCTGTAATTATCCAAATCAAATTTTCCTTCAAATTTTATAGGAGCTGAGATAAATCTATTGCTAATTGGTGAATTTTCTAATTAGATTCCTTCTCACCACATATTTAACACAGGTTTTCACACACCCAATATGGTATAGATGCTATGACAGCAATAATGAAGATGCAAAGATAATTTGTGACTAAGATTATACCAGGTTTACATGGAGACATTCCCTGTAATTACCGCATAAAATGTACTTATTTGGATGGACTACATGCACATTGTGCACTAATTTGTTAAAAAGTTTGTAACTTTTTAACAAAATTTCTTTCGTTGGATTGTTTTAAAAATTACTATATCGATCCTTAAATAAGCATCGTTTACATATATACTGAAATAATTTGTATCTTCTTATCAATTTATTGTTGAATGTTGGAAAATCATTCTTGATTATTGAGTTATTCATGTTTTCCCGAAAATACACTCTCTAGAGGGAGGTTAGATAGAAACCTTTGGAGGGTATTCATTAAAAATATTAATGATGAATTTTTTATAAGTAAATCCCACTAAATGGTATCCAAATTGGTTATTTATTTAATATACATCATTGTGTTGGGTTTCATGCATGGTGTTCTTAGAATTTTGGGATTCTAATTGATAACTATAAGATAAATAAGGGTATTTTGATCATTTAAACCCCCTTAGAAGTATTATACATATGTTGTGTTCATGGTTCACAAGATAATTTTCTAAAATGAAGAAATTTTAGGAATCGTTCAAGATGTTGAAAAATAGAGCACCATGTTTTATAAGAGATATGGTGCATATGGTTATATATGACTAGAAGATGCAGTATTTGGTATTATGACATTATAATTTATTCTTAATGATTATTACATGGTCTATCCACATAACACATAATAATAAACTAATTTTAATGTCAAACAAGTCGTGTGCACTGATGATAATTATACATAGTGAATTTTCATAAGCTGACATTTCTATCTCTCCTGATATGGGCCCACACATAGATAATTCTAGGTAGTGTCTAAAATAATTTGTAATTTTTTTACACTTTATTGCAATAGTTTGTACCACACATTTATATTTTCAATATATTCATTATAATCAATATTCCTATAGGGTTTTGATCCCGCTTACATGGTGACATGATGGAGTAACACTCGATTTTAGAGAAATACAACGTCATTAGAGACTAGAGGAAGGGGAAATTTTCAAGAAGTGAGTCATTTTATTTTTTATGTTAATAGTTTCTTTTCCTTTTATTAAATATGATATGTGCCCATGTATATATATATAAATGCATACACATAGGTGAATGGAGTCTGGTATATGCATATAAGAATATGTGCAAGGATCCCCTTGCACATGCTCATGGCCATGCTGGTGTGTGCCTAGGGACTAGGTGTCCTTGCAAGTGTATGAAGGTTCATATACCCAATGGGGGAGTAGCAACTTTTATTTAGAAATATCCAAGAGCCGATGTGGGCAGTTTGGTTCCACCTTGAGGTAGGATCCCTCTTATATCCTCTTTAATTCTGGAATTCTTTAAATTTAATTTAGATTCTTTCTTAATTCTGCTTAATTATATTGAATTTCATATCTTGAATAAGTGTTCATTAATATAATTGTTTCATTTGATAAAAAAGTCATCTATTCCTAAATAAATTCATGTTTTTATAATAAATCAATTCCATGATTTTATAATAAAACCTCTCCAATGGAGGTACAATATCTTCTAAACCAAAGAGCAGTTATAGTTATTTATATCATGTTTATATTTGGTTAATATTTAATATACTTCTTATTGGTGTTTTTTTTGTGGCTAGTTAGTTTTTTTTCAATTTGAATAATATAAATTGCCTTATCATACCTGTTGAACTCAAATGACATTGCCCAAGTAGGCATATGCCTTGACCATGACACTTTCCATTTCACGCTTTGAATATTATAAATAAAATTTCCATGTTTAGGTAAAGTGAATGAATTTTTAAATGGTTTGTATAGGGTGTATGATTCGTTTCTGTTGTTTTGATTCCCTTTAGATGTTGAGTCATTATTTTTCCCGCTACAACCTTTTTGGGTGATACCTTGTTATAGCATATTAAAAAGTTGATCTATTCTATCATCTGTCGGCAGGGCGATGGATGAAATTTTGCCCCACATCCTCCCACTCCCTTCACTTATGGCCGGATGATGTTTCCTCATGGATGTCGCTGGACCAGACCAACAAGTCGTGGTAACGCCGAGGTCACACCGTGGTCATGCTGCACTCACGTTGTGGTCACACAGTGGTCACTCCATGGTAATTCTGTGGTCAAGCCCTGATTTGGCCCTACACAAGGATGACACCCCGCGGCGGTTCATAGTGATAGTATTCCATGAGTATTATGATCAATTATGAGACTAACTAATCACAATTTATGCTGGCGGGGCGACGATGGGAATTTTTCCCCACCTCCTCTCGCTCCCTTTGCTTCTATCTGGAAGATGTTACCCTGTGGATGTTGCTGGATGCCGCGGTCATGCCGCGGTCACTTCGCGGTCATGCTGCGGTCACAGCGCGGTCACTCTACTGTCACGCCATGGTCACTATACTATCACGTAATGTTAAGGACGTGATTTGGCCATGCTCCAGGACGACGCCCCGCAGCGGTTCACAGTGATAGTATTCTAAGAGTCTTGTTATCAATGTTGAGACTGAATATTCACAATTTCTGTCAGCGGGGCGACAATCGGAATGTAGCCCTGCCTCTTCCCACTCCCTACACTTCTGGCCGAAAGATGCTACACTGTGGATGTTGTTAGACTGGGGAAACATTCCCCAGTCATGCCGCTGTCACGCTGTGATTTGGCCCTTCTCTAGGATGACACCTCGTGATAGTTCACAATGATAGTATTCCAGGAGTATTGTGATCAATGTTGAGACTCACTAACCATAATTTCTTCTGGTAGGGTTATGACCAGAATGTTCCCCAACCTTTTCCCACTCCCTTCGTTCTTGGATGGATGATGATGCACCACGGATGTCGCTGGACTGGGAAAACACACTGCGGCCACGCCGTGGTCACACCGCGGTCACGCCGTGGTCACGCCGCGATCACATCGCGGTCATGCCGCGGTCACGCCGCGGTCACGCTGTGGTCACAACGTGATTTGGCTCTTCTCCATGACAACATCCTGCGGCATTTCGTAGTGATAGTATTTCATGAGTCTTGTGATCAATGTTGAGACTGACTAATCACAATTTTTGCGTGTAGTATGATGACCAGAATGTTGCCATGCCTCCTCCCGCTCCCTTCGCTCCTAGATGAAAGATGCTGCCCTACGAATGTCGTTGGACTGGGCCAACACGCCGCGGACAAACCGCGGTCGCGCCGCAGTAATGTCGTGATTTGGCTCTGCTCCAGGACGACACCCCATGGCGGTTCGCAGGGATAGTATTCCATGAGTCTTGTGATCAATGTAGAGACTAAGTAATCACAATTTCTGTCGTTGGGGAGATGACCGGAATGTTTCCTATCATCCTCCTACTCCCTTCACTCATGGAATGAAGATTTTTTCCCGAGGATGTCGTTGGACCGGGTCAACATGTCGCGGTCACACCGCGGTCACGCCAAGTTTCTCCATGATTTGGCCCTACTCTAGGACGACACCTCACGACGGTTCACAAGGATAATATTTCATGAGTCTTGTGATTAATGTTGGGACTGACTAATCACAATTTCTGTCGGCGGGGAAACCACATGAATGTTTCCCCACCTCCTCTCGCTCCCTTCACTCCTGGCCCAAAGATGCTGCCCCACGGATGTCGCCGGTCCGGGCCAACACACCATGATCACACGGCGGTCACTCTGTGGTCATGTTGTGGTAATGTCGTGATATAGCTCTACTCCATCCACATCCAACCCACACCAGCCCCCTTACACCTTCATTTCAACCCATTGAAACTGGCATTCTAGCCCGCAACAGCCCCCTACCACCTTTGAAACAGCCCGCACCATCCCCCGAGCACCTGCAACTAGCCCCCTTCCACCCGTATTCCAGACCCCTTCCACCTGAAATTGAGCCTACACCAGCCCCCAGCCACTTGCAATCATGCCCGCACCATCCACCACACCCAGCCTCCTGCGAAACACTCTTGCTAGCCCTCTACCACCTACAAAATAGCCTCATCCCTCACCATCCCCCGACCTCCTACATCCCAACCCGCACCATCCCCTACTACGTGCCCAACAACCCATAGCCACCTAAAATCCAGCCCACAGTAGCCCCCGTCCACCTTTTCTATTCTGCACCATCCCATGCCATCCCACTGCCACCTACCTTCCCACCCGCACCAGCCACTCCAGCCTGTACCAACCACCGCACCAGCTGCCAGCCTTATGCATTCCATGATGCGTGAGGAAAAATCTTTGCAAATCACAAAATGTAACAGAGAAAGCGGATCCCCTTTTCTGATCCATCTTTCCCCTGAAAAGTTTCCATGTAAACTGTAACATCTTTGACCACTATACCAATTCGGACATTAGAGTACACTTTACTGTTCTATTGGCTTCCTACCAGTATCCACTAGAGTATTGGATACATATTTTAAAGGCTTCAAAAGATTAAAAAAGTGTATAATAATATTTTCCCATCTCTCTATACTACTAAACAAATCTTCTCCTATGTGAATTGCTTGATTAGAGTTTTCATCACATTCAACTGGTCAACCTATTCCTTGAAAACCCATTCTACAGAATCTACCTCAATGAATACTGATGAGATGAATGCACATCACCAATAACAACATGTAGATTCTATTAGACTATTTACTAGATCGAATTAGCATCATCTAATGATGAGGTAGGTGGAGCACTAGATATAGATGCAATAGTGGGAAGTTCATGATAACTCAAAATTCCACTGAAATCTAAAAGAATTTATTCTCTAAAATATTATAAATATACTATGGATAAAAAATCTGAAGGCACTGGGGAAACAACTCTCTCAACACTAGGTAAAGTATCCTCTATTGGTTATGATTTGGTAGGTACATCAAAGGGAAAATCCATAAGCTCACATGCTTGGTCAATATTTTTAAGTAAGTTTCCCTTAGGATATGTGCAAGGGATGTGTAGGGGGCTATTGTACAGCATGGGGGATCTCTAGGGGGTCCCGCAGGGGCGGATGCCCAGGGGTGTCCAGTGGGAGGGACTGCGGTCTAGGGGGCTAGGGCTACTATCTAGGGGTGTTCAGCATGGGGTGGGAGGAATTTATTTTTAAAAAACAAACAAGATAATAATTCATGAAATGATGGGTAATTACAACCTCCCATAAATGAAACTCATCCTTGAGTTGATCTTTTGAAGGTCAAAAGGCATTTTTAGTGAAACTACAACCATTACATTCCCTAGGCCTACAATGATTCCTAAATCAGAGCTGATATTACCTAGGATGTGTTCTTTGTTGATCCAAAAGTTTCATTCTCTGAACATAGCATAGAGATGATGCTCTCTGGGTGCATTCAGCATGATATCAAGATGGGTTTCACGGTCATGCCTCAATTCTGAATACAAAAAAAAATCATCTATAAATACAACCATGAATGAATCTATATATGTGTGTAAAAAACAACTCATAAGATCTATAAAGACTATAGGTGCATTTGTCAGTCTAAACGGAATGAAAAGGCATTTCTGCAGACCAAACACGATCGCGAAAACAATTTGAGGTATCTATGATGTCATGAAACAAACATGATGATAGCCTAACCTTAAATATATCATTAAAAACAATATATATCTTCATTGTTGATCAAATGTGTCATCTATTCTTTTTAGTGGAAACCAATTATATATTGTGAGCTGGTTCAATTAGTAGTAATCCATGAAATCTCTGAGGGTGCCATATATATTCTTCTAAAAAAAGAACTATTGAAACCCCATGGTATATACTAGGGAATATGAATCCTTTAGCCTCTAGGTCCTCGAATATCTTCTTGAGATCCAGAAGCTCCATTGGTGCCTTCCTATGAGGAGTAATGGTTATTGGTACTGCTCCTGGAACAATTTTGTTATTGTATTCAACCTCCCATACTAGTGGTATACCATAGATGTTGTTAATATAGTCATCACTGAATTTTACCACTACCAATGGAAAATAAAGGTCTTTAACCCATGGAAGACATGGAAAATTCTAGTGATCTGATCTATCACACTACCCATCCTTTATATCTCATACCTATCTTGAGTCACACTGACATTCCATTATCACTTATTCACATACGTACTTCTGTATGGGGATTTAATCATCACCCTCCAATCACAGTAGTTAATATGGGGTCAATATAAAACTAGTCAATCAATCCTGTTGATCTTACCAAAACCCATCATATAGAGGATTAAATTATTATAAATAGAAAGATATCCACCTATCACAAGGGGAAAATACTTAAAATAATAAAATCCCTCTAATCTGATACCGAATAGGGTATCAAGAATAATAACACCATGAATTTTTTTATTCTAAGGGACCATACATTCCATGATTTCCTCAGATATAAAATAATTAGACACTGATCTTCAAAATACATAAAACACTAACGTGGATGCTTCTAGAATTTTACCATGAATAGTAGAAGGTCTGAAAACCTACTCTTCTACCATTGACAATACTACAAGTAATTGGTTTGTACCATGGACTTGAGTCACTTCCTATATACCCTGCGCAAGACTACTCTACAAGAAATGAGAACCATAATTCTAATTTCCACTTCCTTGACTTCCACCTCGGTTTGATTTTCCTGGGGTATTCTAGCTGCATGTCTTTCATGACACTACTTGCCTCGCTACTACACATGGAGGGGGTATAGATTCCCTCTAGGTATGAACAGATGGGAATGTAATGAAAAATTATAAATATGTCACATCCTTACATAGAATCTATAATCCAACTGTTTGTGCAAGAATTGAGAGTTATTATGTCCTAGATTTCTGCACTTGAGACTCATGTAAGTGCAGTTATGTGTTTTTTTATATTTGGATTTGTTTAATTCTTATTATGTAAATCTCTTTCGTTTATAATTTACATTGTAAGGGATTGGAAGGGGAATGGGGGAAACTAGCAGGGGTGAAAGTGGGGGTTAGAAGGGGAAGGGTGGGGGGCAGGATTGGCAGGGGGAGGGGAATCTCTCCAGCGTCTGGGGGGAATCTGTCCATGGGGAGGGAAATCTATCAAGGGGGATCTCTATAGGGTCTTGGGGAAGGGGGAAACTGGAAGGGGGTGCAAGTGGGGGCTGGTAGGGGTAGGGTGGGGGCATGACTTGAAGGGGAGGGGAATCATTCTTGCATCTAGTGGGAATCTGAACAGGGGGATCTGTTCAGGGTCTTGGGGGTGTAAAGGTTCTAGGGGGCAGGACTGGTAGGGGGAGGAGAATCTATCCAGGGTCTATGGGGAATCTGTCCAGGGGGAGGAGAATTTGTCA
The DNA here is from genome assembly GCA_963277665.1 of Viscum album. Taxonomy (NCBI): domain Eukaryota; kingdom Viridiplantae; phylum Streptophyta; class Magnoliopsida; order Santalales; family Viscaceae; genus Viscum; species Viscum album. Next base: position 2,093,253,775 of record OY728126.1, on the reverse strand, counting down.
AGGGGGATCTCTCTCGGGTCTAGGGGCAGGGGAAAACTGTAAGGGGGTGTAAGTGGGGACTAGTAGGGGCATGGTTGGGGGAGGGCATGACTGGCACGGGGGAAGGGAATTTGTCCTGGGTCTGGGCGGAATCTGTCCAGGTGGAGGGAAATCTGTCTAGGGGGATATGTCCACGGTCTTGGAGGTGTCAAGGTTCTGGGTGGTAGGACTTGTAGGGGGAGGGGAATCTACCCAGGGTCTGGGGGGAATCTGTCCAGGGGGATGTGAATCATTCAAGGGGGATATCTCTAGGATCTTGGGGGTATGGGGAAACTGGCAGGTGGTGCATGTGGGGCCTTGTAGGGGTAGGGTAGGCAGGTCTGTCAAGGGGAGAGGAATATGTCTAGGGTTTGGGGAGAATCTGTCCAAGGGGAGGGGAATCTATCCAGGGGGATCTGTCCATGGTCTTGAGGGGGTGTCTAGGTTCTAGAAGGTGTGTCCAGGGTCAGTCCAAGGGGGTGTCAATGGTCTGGGGGGTTTGTCCTAGGGCTCTGTCCCGGGTCTATCTAGGGGCTCTTTCCAGGGGGTCTATGGGGTGTCCAGGTTGGGGGGGGGGGGGAGGTAGGACTAGCAGGGGGAGGGGGGAACTGGAAGTTGGAGGGGGGGAAACTTGCAGGGAGGGAGGGGACTGGCAGTGGAGGGGGGTAAATATGTGAGGGGGTACAAGGGGTTGGGTGTCGAGGTTCGGGGGGTGTTCAGTGGGATCTGTCCAGGGTCTGGGGGTGTCCAGGTTCTTTGTGGGAGGGGTTCTAGGGTATGTCAAGGAGGGTGGGAGGGGGGTCTATCCAGTGGAATTGGCGGTTCTAGGAGGGTGTCCAGGTTCTGGGGGGGGGTCCAGGGTCTGTCCAAGAGGGTGGGGGTCGTTGTCTAGGGGAGTAGTGTTTTGGGCTATGAAGGGTGATATGTCCCAGGTCTAGGGGTGTCCAGTGTTTATGGAGTGTTCAGGGTCTGTCCTGGGTGGTAACCAGGGTCATGGGGTGGGGGGTCTGTCCTGTGTCTATCTAGGGGGTTTCTAGGGTATGGGGGTGTCCAGGGTCTGTCTGAGGGTGTCAAGGGTCTGTATGGGGGGTGTATGGGGTCTTGGGGGAGGTGTTTGGGGTCTGTTTGGGGGGATCTAGGGTCTGTCTGGGGGGGTCTAGGGTTTATCTAGGAGGGGGGCTTTCCAAGGGGAGTGGGATGTCCAGGGGAGGTGGGTTGATATACTGTTGGGGTGTCTTGTTGGGAGGGGGCTACGGGGGGTAGGCTACTGGAGGGGGCTGTGTAGGGGTCGTGGGTAGATATTTTTTATGGTTTTTCAGGCCTTATATCCACGGTTTCTAACCGTAAGTATAGGTCTACTTCCATGGTTTTTTACCATGGATATACGTCTAATTCTACAGTTTCTAACCATAGCAAAAACTTGTGGCCCTCCTCTAATATATCCATGGTTCTAAACCATGGCTATAGTGATATTATGACAGTTTGAACATGGTTGTATACCTATAGACACAGTTTTAACTGTGGATCTATACCTATAGCCACAAATCCAAACCATGGATATAGGTCTCGGCCTATATCCACTCCAATCATAGCCACAGATTGAGTACTTATAGCCACTGTTCTAATCTATGGCAATATCCTGAATTTCCAGTATTGTATAATGATTATAATTAACTTGGATTTTATTTTTGGTATTATACCAAACATTTTTTTATCTTTAGTGAGAGTATGTTTTCCCTTTCAACCGTATTTCAATCATCATCCATGTTTTTTAATTTAATAAAGATGATTCACATCACCTATTAAAAAATATAGAGAAATAATTATTTAATAATTTCAATATGTTGATAATGAATAATTGTTTTGAAGAATATGTGACTTGTAGTTAGAAGGATTTTCAATGATTTTGTATGCATTATGGAGTTCCTGAGAGAGGTACTAGGATGTGTAAAGAATTTGGAATGTTACATGATGTTTATTGGTCTTCATTGAATCTAAGAAGTGATGGTTATTTCTATAATTGTTTTTATATAAAATAATAAGGATGTAAGAGGAGGCTATTAAAATATCATAAGAATAAATTTGACGATATGAGATAGGTTCTTCCATTGGATATGTCTAATGATCCATTCACTTGGAAATGTTGTTTTGTTTCAAGAAGATTTATTTAAAAGAAGAATTCTATGGAATTAAGTGAAATATGGATATATCACCTTAGATAATATATTGATAATGTAAGATTATAAGACTAATACTTTTCATTATAATGAAAAAAATATTATTTTAATGTACACAAGGATAATGGTGGAATCACCTTTGATGATTATGAGTGTGTTTTTCCTATTATCTAGGACTTGAATAGAATGTGAATGTGTTGAATAAACCACCGAATAATAGTTAAATGTTTTAAATTCATTAATAACATAAAAGTGATGATGGAATTGGATTTCATGTAGTACATGAATATCATTAAATGATGTTTTAACATTATTTGATGTGTTTCAGATGGACTTATGTTAAGTTAATAATTTTTTGATTATTTTCTAGTATAAATTGGACATTCAATTTCATGGATAAAAACTGAAAATGTATTGATGAAATACTAAAATTCATTATTTATCAATGTCTAAGAAATTCCAAAGCCCTAGATTCCCTATAATCATGCATTCTAAGAAATAAAGAATGGGTGAAATTACCATATGGATCAATCCACCATTAGACATAAGAATCATTTTAGATCACATATGTATGACCACCATAAGGTTCATCTAGTATGTATGATATATTATAAGAATAGAAGCTGTCATAAAAAATAATTTCCATAAGGGTTAAGACCCACATACACATGAACGTTTCTAATCACGAAAACCTTGTAATGATTAATCTACTGGATGTGGATACTTCATATTCATATCGAACATCTTTTAATAATTAACTTCATGAGGATAATTTTGTATATTGTAAAAGCATAATTTCTAATATCAGTAAACATAATTGGTTGTTATGTAAAAATAATCTCAAACTTTATAAGGATCAAAAATTGGATAAAATTTGATAATGACGGGACATGGATTTTCATCTTTTCCAAATAATATATTTTGAATAAATAGAAAAACTAAGGAAGATGATTGTATTAGGTTGTTTTAAAAAGCCTCCTAATTTATGATCAATATAATTATCATTGATGAAGCCATATTCAAAGTATAATGAGATGATGAGGATTTCGTGGATGATGAGATGAGTTTTATTCCACAAAAGGAAAGTTCAACATCATAACATATGCATCCATACACATATAAAGGATATTTTAATTGATATTATTTTATATTTTATAGGAAGAAGATGTTATTAATGTTCAAATACAAATTAATGAGATCAAGATGAGTGTTAAGGAATATTTTGAAAAGCATATTAACTGTAATTTTATGAATTCTATAATTTGTGAAAAGCCTACGAAAAATTAAAATAGATTTATTATTTTTATTATGAAGAATATTTTAATAAATATTTAAATTAATGTTTATAAAATTTATAGTGGTAATAATTATAAAATTATGAGATCCTCAACAATGTGATATGCCAGAGAAATAATCTAGTCAAGAAGTGTGAGAAAGTTATGAATTTATGTTCACACTTCCATCATGTGTAGTCGATGGTATAAGAATGATTTATAGTGATAGAGTATTCCAAACAGAATAATGACAGTTAAAAATGAGAGAATATTAGACCTCATATACTACTAATTTTTTTCATTCAAAGGAAACAAATAGAGATAGTGAACCATGTCTCATATAATTACAATGTGTTATAGATGATTAAAGAGGTTAAGATAAGATTTTATGTTCTTTCTCACTATTTTTTCCATTAAAACAAAAGGAAGTAATAGATTCATCTTATTAAATATTAAATTTGAGGGATTAAAGAGTTTTAGGAAACCCATATAATTGGTAAATTAATATGAAAACACTATTATTACTATAAAGAAGTGGAAACTCAATTGGTTGTTGTAGTTGAGGAATTATATTATAAATGTTTTATTAAAGGGAAACTATAGTTGTATTATTTATCAAGTTCATATTGGTTAGATATAAATTAATAATATTTTTTATATTTAATAATTAAATTTTCTTTCTTTCATAATACCTTATCAGTTTTAGGAAATCAGGTGTATGGGTATACAATTTTCAATGCTTCTTTTGATAATAACAAGGATGTTGTGTACACATGATAATAAACTTGTATCACTAGGGCTACAGTCATATATAGAGAGTTTAACCTTGCTAAAAAAATTACTATTCTATTATGATGCTTTAAAATATTATGTCTCTATATGTACTAACTACATGACAGTTATAGAGTAAGATAAAATAACTCACTAAAAATTAAAGAGGAAATAAGGGATAAAAATTTAAATTAGATTAAAAGTATAGAAACATGGATTCAACCACTATATCTATAAGTTTTGGACACATCCCTATGTGATCGTGAAAGATTACATGACATTAATTATTCCAGATGACATGATTGATGTTGGTCATGAGTGGTTTTGTTTTCTATTATGGTTTATGTATTTTTTTGGGAATAAAATCGATCAAATCACCTTTCCTAAAATTATAATCATTTAAGGAAGTTAATAAAATTTTTGTTAGAATATTTGAAAATATTGTAATGATTTATACGTTTTGTAGTATTTCTTTTCACGAAATAATGATAAAAAGATGATTATTTGTAATATTTTACTATTGGTTCATTATGGTCTTCTATTATTGTAAAATATCATTTTTATTATCCATGTGTAAGTGAATGTAATTTTTTTTGTCTTTTTTAGGGTGTCGATGTGTATTTTTCATGATAGAGCAGAGAAAATAATTAAGTTGGTGTGAATTGTGTCCATTGAAAATAATGGATAATATTAATTTTCCCCCTTAAAGGGTCCAAATTTTTCCATATATTTTAATAATTTAATGAAATGAAATAAAAATAAAGAAAATAACGTAACATTCAATATTTTTAAAGTGGTGTGGGGATAAACGAATAAAACATAGTCCACTATACAAACACCCAATATTGGATTGGTGATTTTATTATATATCAATTTCCAAGGGATTTCCCCACTTAGTGCAATCAGTTTTTACTTAGTGCAATAAGGATTTTTCTAAGCCTTCAGATCCATTTACCAAGGGCCTAAGTTTATAGGTTTATGTAGTTAAAACTTCCCCATGGCTATTTATAAGCACCAATCACCTAATTAACAACTGTACAAAATTATTTTCATATTCACCAACACTTAATAAAATATTGTAGATACTTATGTATAAATAAATGATATATAAATATGACAATAGATTTTAGGTATAATTATCTACAAAAAAAAGATAGTAGATGGTTCTTCCTTCATAGAATAATTATTTATTTATTATTGACTCTAATGTATAACCTATTATAAAAATAATTTAATTCATGCAACAATAGTTGAAATATGTTCTTTTTGTTTACAAGGAATTCCTTCATTCTCGTTCTTTCTTACTAGTCATGAAATTGGATTTTGAAGATGATGGGAATAATATAATCTATATTAGTTGTGTTGTTTCTTGTAGTCCCATGAAATATATCTAGAGAAGCATATATATATATATATATTATAATGAATAATATCATCTGTTAGAGATTATGTTCCAACAATAATTCAAAATAAAAAAAATCATTGAAGTTCATAAATCACTATCGGAAAATAACTTAGTCAATGGACAACACCTTCATGAAATAATGCATATAATAAATGAAAAAATAATAATTTTATAAATTTCCCTTATAATTTTAGAAAAATAACCCTCTTTTAATCCATTATTTAAATCTATTTAATATAATTCATGGATTATTTTTTGATATATCACTACAATATTAATTTAGTGTTAAAAATATATATTATTTATATTTTTTATATATAATATTCCTTTTTGAAAATATAACATTCCTCAAAACACTCATTCTTAGACTCCCCATTCTTTATAGGCATCATATAATACCAACATGGTAGAACTCCTATTGTGGAATAGAATATCACCACATTTTAATCCTACCACAATCACCAAAATACATAGTGAAATAGTTTATATCAAATTACCTGATTTTAAAATATTTCATGATCTGTTTCTAGAAATCTTACCACGGTGTGTTATTATATCATTATGGAATGATCAATTATTCACTTTTCAGCCTAATTAAATATGAAATTCTCTTCATTAATAGACCACATATGTTAAAAAAATGATATTCTAATCTTGTATCATGATTCGTATTCATTAATTTATACTACAAGTTCAACAATTAATTCAATAAAATAATTTAATTTGTATTTTGTGAATTTTGTTATTTTAAACCACATTTCTATTTATTGAACAAATTCGGGAAATCTCTTTCAACATAATTTGTTCTTTATGCATAATATCGACATTATATATATATTTTTGTGATAATAACACCAATATACCTGATTCAATGTTTTTAGTCACATTTTCCATGTTGTATGAAGGCAATTCATTTCCTCACATTGTTCTTTGAATCATTAAATTTCCAAAATATTGTTTCTTCTCTTTCATCTGAATTAAAAAATTGATTCACAAACAAAGATTTCATTAAAAAAATTATTCATAAGATATTATTTTGGATATTTAAGATATTATTTTTGTGTTTATGAAACATAAGATATTTAAATTGTTATATTTCCATAATTTAAAAGTGAAATAATTTTTTTTCACCTCTATAATATAATTTTCAAAACATCTTCTTCAAGCATTAAATATTTAACATAGAAAATATCTTAAATATTCAATACATAACATATTTTTTATCAATTACAAAGTTATTTTAAAAAAATCCATGCAGTATTAATATATTTATTTTTATTAAATATAATGTATAAGTTTTTCTATATAAATAGATTCCCCACTCAGTATTAATAAAAAATGTAATATCGTCTAATAAAAAAGATTTTTTAATTTACCAAAATTCAAAACATTTTGAAATTTAAATTATATATATCAAATTTAGTATTCTTCTCCAATTTATGCATAGAAAATTTGTTATCATAAAAATTGAGTAGTCACAAAATAATATTTCATAAATAATAACAAATAAATTAAATAAAATAATAATTAAATCATATGAATGATGTGAGAGGTTTTTATTATCGTAACATAAATAAACTAACAAGCCTTCCCTAAATATTCTCCAACTTTTTTATATTTTATATACACCAATCACAACATCCACAATCTACATAGATTTTTTTGGATTGAAAATCATTAGATAATTAAAGGTAGATGATGAAATAATAAATCACAAAATATAAATAATACATTCTCCCATTACACACTAAAACTATTACGCAACAACTTCATACTAACAAAATATCCCCCTTTTCTAATAATATAAAAACATGATATTAATAAAACTATTTGTATTTTTAATTCAACAAATAATAATGTAAAACAAGAACATGGTTTCAATGAATATACTTTAATAAAGAAATATTGATTTATAAGAATTAATAATCCCCACCCCTTAAGATAAATATATTTATAATTAAATATAAAATATCACTATCCAAACTCATGAAATAATAATAATAATAATAATAATAAACATAATTAAATAAGTAATATGTATTCCTCCATAAAATAACATTACCCTAAAAATATAGAATCAATAAATTTCAAGGAGCCACGAAATATGTTAAACATATTAAATAAGAATAATATGCCGACAATTCTGATCATTTAATAAAAACAATTATGTGTATGATACACATTCAAGTTTAATCCCATTAAGACAAAGAATAAATATTAAATATTTTAATGGAATTAACATTAAATATATGTTAAAATTGTTTGTTTCAATAGTTCATGATCTTGAAATTAAATAGTTTAATATGATCAATAAAAATTCATTACAGCTGTTGCAAGTAAGTAACCTGATAAAACATTATACAAATTCTAGATAGAAATATTAAAAAATAGAAATTATATCCTAAAAACATATTGGAAAATATATACTAAAAATGAATTCATGTTGTTTGAAAAATATATCAATAATATTCTTATCACATAACCAAACATAATATTTATAAAAGTGTTTTATATAAAAAATTAATAAAATATTTTCCCCATGTAAATAAATTTTAATTTACATTAAAAAATTATTATATTAAAAATTTATGTGAAGAAAATAATCCACATATTACAAATAAATTTAACTCTAATGTACATTCCTAAAATATTATCCGTAAGATATTAAACAATTTAATAACAAATTGAAATATAAAATTTATTCATTCAAAAAAAGCCACCACATATATCAATTATTGTTATAGTTTGTGTGGAATATTTCCTATTAAATAATAAAAAAGAATAATTTTTTTAATCATATTAAAATGGGACTACTAATGTTAGTACTAAGATATTTAGATAAAAAAGTCTATAAAGAATAAATTCTAGCTGTTACATTTGTTAAATATTTAGAAATGTTTACATTCTAAACAACAAAAAATTGAGAAATTCTGAAATAGAATTCATGTATATAGTATAAAAAATTAAAATGAAAAAATAATTAACAAGATAGATGCTTTTTCTATTTGAACAAGGTAAAAAGTAATTTTTATAATGATTTTTTCCAACATTGCTTCCAATTCCATGTTTAGTTCTATTTCATTTACCAATACCATGAATTTTATTAAGCTATTATTTTACTTTTCATAAAACACTTTTATCCAAACATAATGGATCAACTTCAATTAATAATTCATTATCTCTATTATCATTCAAGGAACATTAAGAAGAAAATATATAATATTTATCTTTTAAATGAAAAATCAATTTTTATAAAGAATCATTTAAATTTGAAAAAAATAATAAAATTTTATAAATAGATTTATTATATTTATTTAGAGAATAAAATTTATCTTATAACATAAATAATAGTCATTAATATCATCAAAAGTATAATTTTCATATTTATATGTTAATTGTACCACTTCAGTATAACCTATAATACCTAGAGTTTCCATTTTGATATTATTATAAGATTCATATTCAGAGATACATTAACTACATGAATCCCTATAAGCATTCTATGTAACATTTATACATTCTTTCATTTTCACTTATATTCTATGTTTCTATGTTTCTATTCATATAAATTTAGGGTTAGTTAGGTCGAAAATTCCATTTTTTCTTTTATATAATTTAATTTCTTTATATATTCTATTATCATTCTTAAATTTTTATTTTATCCCCATGTGTAGATTGTTAAATTTTATATATAATATTAAAATGGTCATCACCTGAATTCGAAAAACTAGATTGTTCATCCAAATAATTAGAATACTTTTCTTTATAAATAGAAACCTTAATATATGAATTTTCATTTTCACTCGATTTTGATCTACATATTATTCTAGAATATTAGATTCATAAATCATGATTGGTAAAATTAAATTCTACATTTTTATATATTTAATATGTTTATATTATCTACTAGTAGTAGATATTATACTCCCCTTAATAGGTATAACTCTAAAAACATTTAATGACTAATTTAAACTCGATATAACTCTTCCCAAAGCATCAAAATAATTCACTATCTCATTATTCCTTCCAAACATTTATGTAACTCTTTATCTAACAAACATCTTGATAGTATAGAACATAATTTTTAAATTAATTTAAATTAATTTTATTAGTTTTTATATAGTGAAAAATAATTCCCCCAAATATTATAGATAGTATAGAATTAAGAACCTAATATGAATTCTTCTTGTCCCTGTACAAAAATGATGTCACTCATATCATTTTAATTTAAATCATACTCATCTTATTGAGTAGCAGTATCCAATTTAAAATCATCCTTATGAATATTATAGGGTTTTTACACCTTGAAACAATCTTTTAATCTAATATTCCTCAAATAGGTAATGACACTATATTTATACTAAACATAATTATCTCTATTAACATATTTATTTATAATCATCATAATTCCTTATATAGGATAATCCATTACAATATTCTATTCACTAGTTTGGTCTTTATCTCTAGCTTATAATGTCCAAAAAGAAAAAACATTGAATATTAGTCTTTGATACGAAACGTTTTCATAAATGAATCATATAAAAATACTCAATAGGTATGAATATATTCCATTAAAAATAATGGATGGATTTAATACTTCATTATAAAATAAAAAATATAATTCCCCTCTATTTAATTGATTATTTCAATAAAATAAATCTAATTAAAATTATACATAGAGTTTTTATATCTGTTATGGGTTATATGAACCTCCACAGGTCCACTCAACTAACACCAAATGTAGGATTTGTGATTTTATGATATATCCTTCTCCTTTACATCTCCAAGTATCATGAATGTAGTTTTCACTTAGATAAATAAGGATTTTAAAAAGACTTTAAATGGTTCTAATGGGAACCATAGAAACTATATACAAGTTGTTTACACCTCACCATATCTATGTATAAGCCTGTAGAACTTAATCCAAAAATATTAATAATCATATTCTTATTAAATCATCTCATAGTATAAGTAGCTAACACTTATGCATAACTATATTTATTTCAATAATTAAGTATATATTCAATGCATAATTTCCACTAAAATTTAATTTTATGTGGATATTTATTCATAGAATAATTATGTGAATTGCATTAGTTACAATGTGATCAACTTTGTAGAAAATATTTAATTAGTGTAGTGGTAGTTAAATTTTATATAATATTTTTTGAGCATCTTTCATTCCAATTCATTCTTCTCAATCATAAAATATGATTTAGCAGTCGAAGATAATAAAAAAGTTTAGTAGTTTTTTTATATTTTAGTATTTCCTATTATACTTGAAGATGTCAATATATAATATTGATAAAAAAATAATGAAATTATAATTTATCATAATTTGATATCCTAAAATATGTTACTCAATGATTTCAATAATTCCCTTAATTAAAGATCATAGGTACTGGAAATCTCTTTGAATATTAATATTTAGAATAACCGAGACAAATTCCATCTGGAATTTTCTATATTATTTTAATAGTAATAACATTATTTAAATTATATATTTAAACATATTTTACAAAATACATTAAATTCATCTGGATTTATTGAAACATAATCATTCTAGAATTGAAACAATTTAATTTTAATGTTGGTCATAAATAATATTCCATGTAGTGATAATATTTTTCATCAAAACATCTATTTTCATTCATCTCATTTTGAATAGGAAACCTATAATTCTAACATGGTCTCTAATTAGGGTGGAAAGATAACTTATCATTTTAATCCTACCATGTTCTCCCAAATTCTTAGTGAAACAATTTTCATCGTGTTTCAAGATATTTAGATATATCAACATCTATGGCTTGAATTATCTTCTTCGAATGACATTTCATCGACATGAAATAATCAATTTATGAATCCAAAAAAATCATAAAGCTAATACATTCCACATTATTTAATTATATATCATAAACAATATAATAATGATAACATATCATTAGTCATACTCAACATTTGATATTTCAAGTCTAAGAATTTGTTTGATCGATGTAATTAAATTATAACTTCCAAATTTAATTTTCCAAAAAGCACATTTCATTAAAAAGTGATATTCATTTAGATGTTAAAGAAATATATTCCAATATGTTGTTTTCTACATGTATAATGAATCCATTGTAAATATATTATTGTAATTGTAGCTCCAAGATGCTCAAGTTTATGAATTTGACATGTCACATTTAATATTCATTAGGTGTTTGTGGTGTTTCCTATCTTTGATCATTGATTCATAATGTTATAAACCTGAAACTTGATTTAATTTCTCTAAATCATAAAATAGATTTTGTTCTGATTTTATTATCTCATAAAACACTAATGAATGATGTTTCTGATATTTCTTTAGAAATCTTGATGTGTAAGATATTATTTATGTGATTTAAGATATTATTTATTTTTGTGATGAGTAACATATATTTACTTCATACATATGATATTTGTGGTATTTAATTTCAATGATTATAATAGTATTTATGATTAAGATATTTTTAAATGGAAGTATAATTTTCTAAACATTTCCAGGTGTATCATTTTTGACTTATGAATTTATTGAATCATAAAAATGCATGATATTTTTTATTAGGGAAAACCTAATTTTAGGTCCATACAAGAATGAAATATATATATATATATATTTACAAAAAATCACTTAATATTCATCTAAAATATAATTTCTTATTATATATGTGATTTATAACATTACAAAAAATCCAAACCATCAAAAACTGAATTTATAAATATTAAAGGAATGAGTTTTCTCTGATCTATATTTAGAAAACTTATCAAAACAAAATGTGATTAAAAAATAAAAAAAAATTCTAAAATAATAATGAATAAATTAATAAAATAAATAAATAAAACATATTAAACAAAATTATTGGGTTTAATTATCAAAACATATTATAAGTATCAAGGATCTATTGAAGAACATGTGTTCGAAATGGGTGTTATATTTGGTTTCTATGGTGAGAGTGGAAGGATGTGGATGTTGATGTATTATTGTTGGATTTTTATGATATCATGGATAGTTTTTTAGAACAATACATCATTATTATAGTTTTCTTGGATAAGGGTATGTGTTTTTAGGAGGGTTAGTTGGTGGTTGGTTATGTGTTTTGAGGATGTGTTATATATGCCCAGTGGTATGCAATATGTGGTTGGTGATATTACATTTATTAATGGTTGATAGTTTGAAATTAATAAAATTGTATGTCAGTAACTATGGTTTATGGCTATGTAATGGTATGTTATTAAATATGATTACTTAAAAAATGAATATAATATGGATATTAAAATGGTATTTCTAAAAATGGATTACTATATAATTAAAATAATTGTTTTTAACAATGTCATGGTTTTTATGAGTGGGGAAGTGGGTTGTTTTTTGATATATATGTCTGAATTCCTTCTAGTAAATAGTAGTGATGATGTAGAGGTTATTATATGTGTCAATTGTGTTATTTAGATTTGTAAAATCATGTTAGTATTTTTTTGACTATTATACATTGATTTCTTTTTGAAATTTTTACACACCCCACATGAGTTATATAACCTATGAACTACCATAATTTTTTGCGTTTTGGGATTTTTCCTTAAATATAATAGTTGTTGAGGGTATATATGGTTAACTAATACCTCTTCCTCACCCACTATTCTATGTTTTTGAGTGTTGTGATGGGTCAATGTATGTATAAGAATATGGACTATAATAGATTAATGTTATTGTATGTGATATACTTGTTAATTTAGAATAAGATTGAGATGATAATATATTGTTGGGATCATGATTACATTGAGGAGGGAATGAGATTTATATCTTTCTTGTTCATGACACCAAAATATAAAGTAAAATTATTGTTATTTGGGATATGTTATATGGTATTGTATGTGTGATTATAATGGTGTGGTTGTTTTATTTGACATATTATTGTGGTATGAGATATGTGGTGTTGCAACATAACTACAGAAGTGATTTACAATACTATTACAATAGTCATTAGCTTTTGATATTGATAAATTAATGGGGAACTGGTTACGGGGAACCATTACGATATATTATACTAATATAAAATTATTATACTATGATGCGATTTTGGATGAGGTGGGATTGGTGATTATGGGGTATAGATGATTGGATAAGTTTTTTTGGTTTGACTAGTTACTCACTAAATCACTAGTATGATTATTTCACCCCTATATTTAAAAATATTTTTTTGATGTTTCTTTGTATGATTTTTTTATAATTATTATAATTACATTCTCAATATATCAGCTAGCGTTCGTATTTCATCTATGGAAATTTTATTTTTGAATTCTTTTTTAGGGACTTGTATTTGTATGAAATTAAAACTTATTATGGTATGATGGTTTATATTTTTATATTATGGTGTTTATTATGGGTTTCAATAATACATTCCTATGAATGTGGTGGTTATTAATCTAATTTTATTAATTCTTACAATAATCCCTATTATGAACCCTTGAAAATTAGATAAAGTCTTTAAGGACATCTCTCATCTTTATTTTAGGAATAATTGTGGTTCTCGATTGGGGTGGGCATCACTAATTCCTTATTTGACATTATCATTACACCTTCTACTATGGTGGTTCATATATATGATATATACAACGGTATTTATCTAAATTTACATGATCTATATCTTTTAATGAAATCCTCCATTCATATTTAAAACAAATAAAGAATATTTTCAACAAATATATCACACAACCTCCTAATGAAAACAAATCCTATCTTAGTTTATTCCAAGAACATCAAACAAAAGGTGATATATTCCTCCTATAGGTATCCTTGATAACAAAGGCTTCTTATTTGGATTTATTTTCATTTATGATATTAATGAGAAATTAATAATTATATATGTTATTTAGTGGAAAAAATAGTTTAATTATGAATAAAGGCATATAAAGATAGTATTTCCCAATTGGATACATCCATTTATAATGTATGGTACTTCCAAATTAATTATTATAAACAAATTTCATAGTTAGAAAATATCAAATGAATGGGGTTGTCATTTACATATGAAAAAGTGTCAATATAATTATTTCATAAAGCTCATTAAGTAAAATTGGTTATAATATTTTATAAAAATGAAATATAAGGAATTAATGGAACATCATTATAATTTCAATTACTTTTTTAGTTTATATTGAAAACAATTCAAAATGTGGTAACTACTCTAGAAAAATATGTGAATCAAGAGTTTTCATTCTTTATAATATATGTTTATTCATGTTAGAATATCATGAAATGTTATTTGAAGACTAAAATATACTAAAGTAGGGAATAATATGGTGACATAGTTTAAATTATTCATGATAAGAAATGAATTTAATATTTTAAATTTATATATGAAAAGACTAATTTTTCATGAATCCTTGAAAATTTTATAGTATTTTTTAGAAATAAATACACTCACCCTGATTGAAAAATTGGATTATGGTAAATTTAATATTATGATAAAGTCATGCCATGCATAATGAAACCAACAACTACACTGAAGATATAAAATAGTTAAAAGCCTAAAAAGGATGTGAGTTTTATTCTATCATCAAGGTAAAACTGAAAAAATATGTATATAATGAGTTTACATTGTTGTCAAAACAAATGAAAACTATTTAGAAACAACAGAGAGGTAATTAATATTTTATTTATATTAAATCAATGGGGTTTATTTTATTATTATTATATTTTATGACTGACATGGAAAAACAAAATTTATCTTCTCATTATTAATATTATATTAATAACTACGATAATAAAAGATCAATTATTTAAGATAATTTGATAATATAATTATTTATATATGTTAAATATATAAATGTTTTATTTTTATAATTAACAATGAGGGAGATTGTACTTATAATTGACATGTGGATCAACTAAATACTATCTTAGTTTAACATTAATTCAGTTCAAGGAAGATAAAGAATCAAAATAAGTCCAATTATATATAGGCAACTCTAATGGAATGTAATAATGATTAAATTGTATCTTATATAATCAATGCTTTTCTCTCATAGTGTGAAAAAAATTATTACTCAAGAATGTGGAGAAAATTTAAGATGGAATATAAAATTTTAAAAAAAATTGATCAATTAATATCAATGGTAGTAAAATTTGAATATTTGCAAGGGAATATATACAGAAAGTATATCGGTTTCATATAGATAGAATAAGGTACAATATCTTTAGTGTGAGAAAAATATTTCAATTATTACAAATCATTTAATTCACCAAAAATATTTTCTACATGAATATATGATATAGAACAATGGTGAATGAAGGTAAATGTAAAAGATGAAATTTTAACAAAATCAATAAAGATAAAGAATTATATTTCCTCTCAAAGGAGGATGATAAAATTTTTTAGAATTGAATACTTTAAAAATTAAATAGCATAAGGTGGAGATATTGAAAATCTATAAGGTTGAAATTTAAATCTATATTTTATTATTATTAAGCGAATATTTTCATTAATAATTTTTTTATTTCTAGATACTAAGAGGTGATTTGTAATTAAATAAAATCTAGAAAAAGGAGTTTTTGTGATTGGTTCAAGTTGATTCTAATACACCTAAAAATTATAAGGCCACTAGAGGTGAAGGATATTATATCATTTTTAAAAATAATTATATTGTAATGTGATCTATCATTCCATTTCCTCAAAATATTATAAAACTTTAGAAAATAAATATTTCTAAAAGGATGACTAGAGAATTTTATAAAAATAAGGACTATTAAATTATGATTTTCAAGGGAATATAATTTAAAAAAATAAAGTAGAAAAATCACTTGAGAATAATGGTATATTTCAAATAATTTAATCCAATATAAAAAACATATAAATAGGGATATAAATATAATAAAATTTATTTATCAAAAAACATGAATTCAATCTCTAATTATATGTGGTATTTCAAATTAGTTTTTAAAGAAGGTGTTTTAATAGTTTTATATGTTATGAAATTATGAATTATCGATATTTTTAGAGGTTATATATATTTATAATTTTTTCATAATAGGAGTAAAATAATAAATTACTTTATAGAATTATATTTTGATAATTATATTTTTAATTGATGAAACTCTCGATGTCGACACAGTGAATAAATATTTTATGGTTACGTTTTCAAGATCAAATCCTATAAAGAATTATGAAAATTATTAAAAATATATCTCAAAGTCATGATTCAACTGTATTGTAATATTGTTATGGAAGTAAAAAAAATTTATACAAATCTTAAAATAGTTACATAAGAAAACATTACTCTAAAAATATATAAATAAAAGAAGATATATGATTAAGATATTGATTAAAAATATAAATATGAGTTAAAAGATATTATCATAGGGAAATAAATTGGAAGATATTGTAAAACAAATTATTTTAAATATGAAATATCATTGGGGATAAAATTTCCTTAACTAAAATTATATGGATGAGTACAATTTATAAAAAAGATACATATCTATAATGAAACATAAAAAACTAATGATGATACAATGAAATATATTTGGATAGGGAATTAGATGAATTTTTTTTAAGGGATAAAAATCAATCATTGTTGTTTTGATCAAGACCATAACAAATCATACAATTGAAACACATTAGTTTTTTCTTAATAAACTCTATTGGAATGGTAAGGTAGTTTATAATAATAAGGTTATTCTGTAAAGGGTATGTTAATATTAATATAGTACATATTTTTGACACATTTTATCCAACTATATGTTAAAGGATATTAGTTTATTTCTATATATTCTCATTTACATGGTATTTATTTAATAATTTCAAAAAAAAAATTAGTTTTTTTAAATGGTATGTTGGATGACTGAGTGTACATATAATATATGAATGGTTTTAAAATAGATTATGAAGGAATAGGGGTGTATAGGTTGAAGAATTATTTTTTGGAATAAACTAATCCCCAAGTTCATTTTACTCACATTTAGTTAACTAATTTATTATTTTGGGATTCAGAATAAGAGAACACGATTAAATTTTAGATTTGAATAAAAGATGTGAGGATAGAATGAAGGTGTTA
Organism: Viscum album; assembly: GCA_963277665.1. Classification (NCBI taxonomy): domain Eukaryota; kingdom Viridiplantae; phylum Streptophyta; class Magnoliopsida; order Santalales; family Viscaceae; genus Viscum; species Viscum album. The sequence goes on along the minus strand of OY728126.1, from coordinate 2,093,236,061 downwards.
ATCTCTGTGGATAACATTTTTTAAAAATTTCAATAGAAAAATTTAGTAATTACTTCATTTACATGATTAATAATGAATTTTAATTTCCAATATATATAGAAATAATTTTTTTATTCAGTTATATGTTCTGAAAAAAGGGATCCTTTTATAATTCCCTATCTCAGGTTTATTGATCCATGTTAGAGAAATACTGATTTTATGGACACCTCCCCAAATACGAGAGAATACAAACTAGTGGTGAGGGTCTATGGTCAAAGTTGGAGAGACTATACGCATGAATCGTAATAATATCATATATAAAGTAAATATTAACAACACCATCCATAACATAATATATGAGCATGTCTTTGAATTTAAAACTAATATATCTCTTTAATCGAAAGAATATACAATATTCAAGAATAATTAATCCAATGTAGAGTCATTTATAACTTATATCAAGTGGTATTTGTCACTAAAATAATATAATAATGGATTTATACATAATATATACAAAAAAATAAGAAGATTTAACCACTATACCATGATATGAATATCAATTTTATCTCCCAAAACCAAATCAATATTTTCTAGCATGATTTTCTATAAAATATTTGTCTAGAACAATATATTATGGAAAGGACATATACACCTAACAAGGTTCATATACATGAAATATGTATAGAAATCAATACAATTGCACCAATGGGGGCCCTAGTATATTCCCAAATATATCAAGTGGGTTTATATTTGATAAAATAAATAATTTATTAATATTTACCATACAAAAAATCTATTTTTTCCACTCTATATTAAATAGTACATCACAATTATTGACCCTAACAATTCAAAAAAAGTCCACAAAATTTAATTAGTTGTAACATTAGGTAGAGGAACCAATCTATCATTTACCCAATAAAGAACATATTTTGATTGAGTTATCAACTCATAAAAATCCCATTTTGATAATATACAACATGTGGATAACACATATCACATTTTACCCCTAAAGAGAACAAAAATCACGTAGAGTTCTCGATGCATAGCGATCCTCTAAAGATATCACATGTCGGGTGGATGATTAGGCTTAGAAAAATCTCATAAAATTAAAACAAATATCAGAAGAGTTGTGTAACCTCACAATAATTATATATCACAAAATATTAATTATAAAATAAATAGTTAATTACATTAAATACATTTAAGCTAACCGAAAGATATGACAAAAAACATTCTCAGTTAACCTCTATTGAAAAATCCCCTTGTACCTCTTAATTAGTAACTATAATACTAAGTGATTTCATATCCTAACTCACATTTATAGGATTTATTGTCCTGAACATGGCTCATGATATCCTTAATAACCATTCATTAAGATCTAGTCCCTCTATAAAATCTACTATATAACCTCGACTTAGAATACAATATAATCTGAACCAATTAACTTTCTCAACACACACATGGGAACCCATATCACACAATGCCTTAATACCTACCATAGGTACTTAATTATTAATAAAGACTCATCCAAAACATCCTCATGGGTTCTATATATCATGTTGTTCTTTATCATCAATCTACTGTGAAATAATCTTATAGGACGTCTTTTTATTCATTACAACCCACCACTCTACCTTTTATAATAAATCACCTCAAACAACATCAATGTGGTTATAATTTCCATGTACTATACATAGTAATATCCTATATTCATGCTTTATTGTCAATCTTATCACCAATATTATATATAAACTTATCATAATGGAGAACACCATCCCCCACTAGAATGAAATGATTCTATCTCAAGAAAGTCACCTTAATCACCCTTTATCACTCACATGGAGAGATATCAGGACCTATGAAATTTATCCAAATACTTAATTCCTAAATGTCTTAAATGGGGGACCATAATCACCACCTTCCTTGATAAATACCTGATAGGTACCCCCCCCCCCCCAAATTTGGGAACACCACAAACCTAAACATTCATCAAATTTAATTAGATTATAAATTCATTAATTATCCCATTGACAATAATTCCCAATATATTTCATGATTTTCCTTCATTGGACTAGCCACATTGATATATACCAATGAAAAACAGTTCTTTCTAACATATCATATCCTATCCATGGACCATCCAAGTTTATATCATGTTCTCAAACCCCATAGAGTTCTACAACACTAAACATGTTGTCATATCATATTGTGAAAAAATCATCGAGCTATTCTATAACCACAATGTGTAGGATGGGATTTTCTATTCTATCCAAATAGGCTCCATATAAATTTTCTCATAATTTTTCTAACTGCCAACACGTAATCAAGTCACTATAATCAAAGCATCCCTGAATTTATAAAACAATGAACATAAAATATTAAACACATTACTTAATTTATAATGCACCACCTACCCTGTCTGTATTATAGTTAACCCATTAATTGTCCTTAATTGATTCAGCCCTTCTCACCTAAAGTTGAATAATCAAACAAAATGACATAAATTGGATCTCTTACTTTCAATACCATAGAAACAAACAAAATATATATATGAAAACTATAGATTACATTATACATTCTCCTATGAGTCAATTATAAGATATGGATCCTCAATCAAGGGATATATAGAGCTCATGGAAAGTGAAAAAGTTTCAGGAGAGTGAGAGAAACAATAAATATATGGGTATTTTTTGTGTAATATGACCAAACTAAATGAGATTTTAGTTAAAATTTTATAAATTTATAAAATTAGTATTTAAAATAAATATTGATAGAATTCGATGGGACACTCAGTGGCATGTAACCAGGGTGTTAGTGACTTGGATGTAGAAACAATTCAACTTATAGTTCTAGGGGGATTTGTTTATCACCTCATTTGATATTTCTTTTATCTTTATACACATTATTTAAGGTGTTTTTTTTACCCTAAACCCACGAAATCAAATGAGGTAATTTATGCAAACTATTCATCCACAAATTACCTCATTTATAATTATAATAATGTTTAAATAGATCATACCCCCTTCCTTATTCTAAATTTTAAATTCATAGTATCATTAATACTATTTTAGAAAAGTCATGTTCCCAATTCCACCTACTGATAATAATGTGGTTCATTAAACCTTTATCAAACAACATATATATTATAGTATGGGTTTCAAGATATTTTAGATTCACAATAATAATGGATTTTGTAGATAAATTTAAAAAATAACTAAATTAACAAATAACAAGGTTAGAAAATAAGTTAACTTCACTATGTAATGTAAAATAATTTTAATCATAAATAAATAACTAGAATCATTGTCAAATATTATATTCTATATGATATAATCTGTGAGATACCATTGTTACTCAAATAAGAGTCACCAAATTTTAAGGAAATGTGTTCCTTAGTATATTAAATGTATATAGATTTATGTATTTTTTACGGTAAAAATGAAGACTAGAATATGATAAAATTAATTAATGAGAAATTGAATGGATATATATATATATATATTGGACTTACCATCAACTTTTGGGATTGTATTAAATATAGGTGTGGAGGTTGTTCAATGGTTATGAAAGGAAAAGTATTGTAATTCATTTTGTATAACCATGGTTTGGTATATAATTTATAGTTAATCATGTGTTATATGAATGAGTTGAACCATAAACTAAATGTTTTAGGTGAAAAATTTATTATTACTATATTTATTTTGCCTAATAATAGAAATTTTATGAATCGTACATTGAATATGGTTCATCATTTTTTTACAAAATTCATATATATTAATTAAAATTTCATTAATTAAAAATGGGAAACATGTTATGTTATTAAAATATATCCCCATAAAATATCATGCCATTGATATTTTAAAAATTTCAAACCAATAATATGTTCTATAGTGACACAAGTTAATTCTCAGTGTTTATCCAAATTTTGATTTTGTGTTGAAGGTTTTAATCACATGTCCCAATATTAAGCTTATTGAGTTAACAATTATTTATTCTTTGGAAGATTTCATATTTCGGGTAATTATAAAATTACTAAAAATTAATATAGAATATATATATATATATATTAGATAAGGATAAATGGTTAGATACAATTCATTAATAATTATCATCAGAGGGATAGTTTGTGTATTACTACCACAAATATGATTGAGTTTCAAAAAATATGTAGAATATATTTTCTTATTGAGGTATGAGGAGTTATTATGGAAAATTGTTCAATTATATTTATATGAGTATGTTATTTCTGTACTTTTTTAATTGGATGATATTTGATAGCATGGTTTTAATGGGTTCTAGGGGATGACTAATATCCTAAATTCAGTAGAAGAATAACCCAAAACCACAATAAACATAACAATTTATCAATATGTTTTGATTTAATTTTAACAAAGAACACTAATGTAATTACATTCACCAATTGATTTGGACAATAAAATATTTCATAGTTATTTTATTATGATCACTAAGAAGAATCTAAAAGACCATTTCTTTTGTAGGTGACTACAAAATAGGGGAATCCCCCAATACTAACATATGATCTCACTCAACCTCACAATATGTAGAAACGTTATTTAGTGGTGGTGGAGAAGAGAGAGAAATTAGATAAATGACTTGATGATTTTATTTTAGGGGTAACTAAATAATAGAATCAAACACCACTTATATAGATCAAACTAACTTATATTTGCAACAAGGATCCTTAAATATTGATAAAATCAAATTATGATTGTTTTCGAAATGTTATATACATTTATCCACATTGAAACATTTTTATTTGATCCCCATAAGTTAATTAAAAGAGTAAATGAAATTTTACAATGTTAAAACTCCTCTAATTTAACATTACATGAGTAATAACTAAAAACAATAGATATTGGGGTGGAAGGTATATGGAAATAGTACCCTCTCAAAATTAATGAAATTTCTATAAACATGAATCATGGAATATTGAATTTCACCACACCATATTAAACATATGTACATACAATGACATAGACTATACTTTGGTCAAGCCTATTTATGTGTCTATTCCAAACACCTCTATGTAGATATCTAGAGGAAGTTATTATAGATAACAATAGGGCATAATATTTAATTACAACCTCACTAGGTAAAATAATTAAAATATATGAAGGAGTTTCTAATGATCATGTTATGATATTGGTGGTTTTTGTTATACAATTGATTTTCCATCATAATAAATTTTAAATGATTTATCTTTTTAATGGTATAGTTTTATATAATTATTAAATTATATGAATGTTGATCTTTAGAGGATATCATATAGAATTACTTTTAATTTATTGAATTCATTAGGTTGTAAATAGGGTTAATTAATGATTTAAATGTACTACTATAAAAAATTTGAAATAAACAAATTATAAATGTTACAAATGGGTGTAATGGCATATTATTGGATGAATTTTTAATTTTTAAAAGAATATTCTATATTTTATTGTGTATTTAAATCATTAACCATTCAATTCTTGTTTGGTTTTTAATATCATTTTATATATCTCATAAATTCACATTTCTTGATTTTGACACCAAAATTTATTGGTAATAGGTTAAAATTGGATTAAAAATAATGAAACTTTAATGCCATTTGATTTCATGGATTTGGAAAAAAATGTATATATATCAAAAAAACTTTATTCCAATAGTCGGATAAAAAATTTAGTTGGTTTTATTTTAGATAAATTTTTAATAATGTTCCAGAATACTATTTTTTCAACCATTCATTGGTAAAAATGATAAATTATGTCACCTAATATCCACAAATAAAATACCTCATTACGTGTAACTATGTATTAAAAAATGGATATTGAATTGAATTGAGAGAATAAAGATGGTGGTTTGGGTACATTGAAACATGGAGGGTCGGTCAAAAACTTCTGACAGTAAACATTAACAAAAATTTATTCAATTAATCAAACTGATTTAATGTAATTAAAGGAACTCTAGTATAATGATTTAATTTTTGGATCAGAAGCACCTAAATAATTGTTTCAACAAAAAGCTGAGAATAATATTTATTCAGTTTCAAAATTATTCATTTTGGTAGAACATCTAATGCTTCTTGAAGTTAAATATAATTACCTAGATAAAAATATATGTGATAATGCTGGAATGGATCACATAAATGTTCAAAAGTGGATTATAACTGATTTAGCCCCATTTTGATTTTGTAAAAACATTATTATGGATAATAAAAGGAATGTTGGTTCTATTAGTAAGAATATTGTATACATTGAAGCATGTTTTTAGGATAATTCGTAGAGAATGAATGAATTACTTATTAATATGGTTATTGTGAATAATATGAATATTTTTCTAGGGGGTATTTTTTTTAATTAGATGAAATTTTTCAACATATATGGGAAAATATGAGTATAATAATTCTCAGTAACATTTCTTATAAAATGGAAATTACATTAATCCTTAAAAATGTAATTCCAAGGGAATTAAATATTAATTTTTTTATCATGGAGTGTTGTATTCATATCTAGTTATTCCTAAAATCCAAAAAATATTCATAAGTATGGAATAAATTTTTATATTTTGAATTTGATGTGGTTTGCTATGGTTTTTATATTCCTTGATAAGTGGTTTATAAAAAGTATACTTTTATAAATGAACTAAAATTTAAATAAAATTTATCATTAAAAAATCAAAACATATAGGTATAATATTTTATTAGAGGGTCTTTAATGTGACTTTGTCTAGGAGTGAGTTTAATTGGAATTATAACCCCTACCATAATTGTATGATGAAATGAAATTATTTTTAAAAAGGCATTTTATTTTCTGAACATTATGGTTATGGGAAGAATCACATGGATGATAATGAGTTCCAAATGAATGAATTGGGAAAAATAATATCATTATATTTATAATATACATACATATATATATTATGATTTCTATATTTATAAATTAATGATAATTTATTTACAAAATTGACCACTTTTATTTTAAAGTTCACTATTTTTTAGGGCCCTAGACTTCAAAAATTCCACAATATGATAATTTCTAAAGAAACATTTATTTATACTGTAATAACATCATGGGGTTCCCCATCCCTATATTTTTGTTTGTGTGGTATTTTTAAAATAAAAATAATTTAAAAGGGGACCTAAGGATGTGGATTATCAAAACATTTGATAATATTGTTAAAAGTATTATATCTTTAAAAAGTAATGTTCTATAGGTATTCAGACCTTTGAATGATCCACAGTCACAAAAACTATATTTTCCACATATTTAGGTGTCAAGAATAATATTTTATGGAATTAGAATAATAATAACTATTCTTGATGCAGGAAGTTGAGGTGATATGATATAAATTGGTTGATACTAATATTATTTTTTTGTTAAAGAAATGAAATGTTGATATTTTATTATATATAATTATGGAAAATTTTTAAAGAACCCTCATTGATTCAAGATAAGGATGAAATGTATCTTAAAAAATTATTTAATTGTTAAGAAGTGAGTATCAAGAATTTTTTTTAATATTTAATTCCAATTAGGGTTGATATGAATATTATTAGTTTTTTTAGATTTTTTAATTTATAACACCATAATAATGTGGTTTATTTAATTGATATAGATAGTTCATGTTGACTAAATGTATTTATGGGATATTTATATTTATTATTATAGGATTTAGTTGAAAATGATATTCTTGGGTTTTTTTATGATTTATTTTTAGGTATTCCCATACAAAAAATTATTGATAGTATAATAATTATTTTTATCCCCAAAGGGATTATTTGATCTTATTTTTAGATAAAGGTATTCTTCTTTAATTTTATTATAAATATTTTTTCTAAAAATCATGATATTTTTTATAGTGATCCTACTTTTTATAACATGAAAATTGCATCATTTTAACGCTAAAAACATAATACCATTAAAGAACCTAGATCCAATGGTTTAGTTTTTAGAGAAAAATAAGGACCATACATAAATTTTATTTGATAAAACATAATAATTATTTAATTCCTTCTTCTCAAGATTCTTATTGGCATTTGAATCATCCTTAATACAAGTAATCAATTGTGGATATACATCAAAGAATGTAGTGAGCTAAAAGCCCAGTAATAGGATATATAAAAACATAAATCAATCTAACATGAGTAAAAATAATCATAATCATCACAAAATAATCATAGTATCATCATCACAATCAAGAGATGAATAATTATATAAATTAATGGTATGTGGAATTTCGTAAAAATGAAACATCATGTCCTAGTTTTCAACTACCACACATAGTTGTGATTATATATTGCATCATTTTCATGCCTAATTCAATTTTTATTATCATATTCCTCGCATTACCCAATGAATTGGAGTGCTATATAATTCTATGCACACCCATCACAACATAACATTTACATTGCACTATATAAAGTCACGCACACCTGTCACATCCTAACATTTACATTATCATGCATACCACATAAAACGTATATCAAAAATGAACATAAAATAACCCATGTAAGGGAATGGGTTTCATTTCATATTATATAAATAAATTAATAATATTTTTTAATAAAAAGGGAACAAAATTCTTGGTATAGGAATCAACAATGTTTAGTGAGGAAGAAATAATCTCAATAGGAGTAAAATGTGTATTTTATTAAAGATGATTTATTTTTAAAAACCTTATGTTTATCCTAAACTAATGTTAAAAAAAATATATCCAATAAAATATAATTAATTTTTGAGGAAATTATATTTATTTAAAATTAAATGGAATAGCAATAAGAAAAATGGGGTGAAAGAGGTAAACCCCAATGGAAGAGAGTTGGGTTCTAGAATTCCCCATAACTTATGTATGAATGAATTCGTCACATAAATATCATATATAATCACATTATATTAATTAATAAAAATATTTAAAAAAATTTATACATTATTTTTATTGATTATTTTTTTATAAAGTTCATTTATGGGATTTTTGATGAGTTATATATTTTTATTTTATCATTCAAAAGTTTTCATTTTCATAGTTTTTTTGATTTGTTCACTTATATACATGAATAGAAATTCATTTAAAATGGGGATAAATGAAAAAAATTATTATAATTTATTAATGATCATAAATAATTTTATATTACATTATAAATAATATTCTTATACAGAATTAGGATGAATCATTAGATATAAGTTAATGATGAACGTTTTAGGCTAATTTGTGTGATTATTTACCACAACGAACTCATTTAGTTTTATCATTTGGTATTATGTATATATTTTAGTTCCATAACATAAATACGGTTTTAAAATAAATTTTAAAATATTTTAAAACCATTATAATGGTTTTATTAATTTAATTAAAGGCTAGAAAATAAAGTAAAAGTGAATCACCTATGATGCTGTTAAATTGACACATCACGGGAAACGATTTCATTTTTAGAATAATAATGGGAGAGAGTGAGAGAGGAGTTTAATGATGGATATTCTATTTACAAGATATAATTAAAGTGTATGTATGTAATTTTAGTTATCATTCCATTTTTATGAGGGAATGTGAGGAGAGAATGATAAAATTAGAGAACCTTAAATTAAATTAAAAGACAAGAAAGATGAATTCACCTCTGGAATTTCACTTGTTTGAGAACCTCCTTCAGGAAAATGTTTTGGATTTTTTAGGAATGAAATGGATCCACAATGTGGGAGTGGTTCTTGGGAAGTGTATTGGTTAAAAATTTTACATGAATAAAATCTTGTATCATGTGAGGAAAAGAGGTTTTGAGGGGTGGTATTTACTGTGGAGGAGAGTGATGATTTCTCATTATTATATTCCATAGTAGTTATTTTTCTTATGACTATGAATATTTTGATATTTATCACTAAATATATTAAAGTAATGGATTATTGTTATATATTAATATTCATACAACATCCTTATATAAAAAATGACTAATAATAATTTATTTAGCATTTATAAAAAATTAAAATATATTACTATTCACAAAAATTTATGGATTTTTAGAAAAATCCCATAAATTAACCCTAACAGTTTATTGACATCAAGAATTAAATAAATATCACCATTTTATGAAAAATAGATTTCGGAATATGAGATATTTAAATTATAATTAAAATTATTATTTAGTCAAAAAAATATAGATTATAAATTTATAACTAATTTTAGGACACATTAAAATTTTAATTGAGGACCTACAAAGTTATACTAACGATATATTACAAGAAAAAATTAATTTATGAATAAATTTTATGAAAATAAATTTCCATTGAAATTAAAAAATTAATCATTAAATTGTATTTAAATATTTTTGACTTACTAAAATACCCAAACTTAATTAGTAATTTTCAAATCCATTATTTAATAAGACTATCATATAATTATAAAAAAAAAATTATTCATAAGAATCCTACATTTTATTTACACATTGGTGGTTGAGGTAATATTAATTTTGATGATTTACTATTTGTAAGTGTCATATTACTATTCCTAAGGTCCAGTTACTATTTCATCGGTATAGGTTTTTTAACATCACAAAATAATTATAAATTCATTAATTATTCATTTATAATAATTTTATTATTGAATCTAAGTGATTTTATTTGATTTATTCTATTTGACATTATTTTAAGAACGGAGAATTTTAATTGATAAATGTTTGGGTAGTTACGTTCATCCCCCTTTTGAAATTTCACCCTATAAATTTTGTATTACATAAACAAGTGATGATACTTATCCTCAATCACCTCCTATGGTTCCATTTTATCTTGTTCATAAATATGGTTCCTCCACAACACTTTGACAAGGTGGGTTGAATTTTTCAAAAAAACGTGTCTACCTAGTCTATAAAGATTACTAGTTTCTCCTAACAAGAGTCATCATCTTCCAGCTGTACTACCTCTAGGTTTATTACATGTTATGGATCTGTTATGAATCTCCTTGGTAGGGATATAAATAACACATCATGAAATTGATCAATATTCAGCTGAATTGCATGAATATAGTCCACAGATCCTTTGTGATCATGGATCTTAAAAAGGAAAATGTACCTTTGGCTTAGAATACCTTTCTTTCTCAACTACATGACTCTCTTCCATTATTTTTTAAATGGAAGACATTATCTATAATATAAATATCCAAATCCATTCAATTGTGTTCTGTATAGGTCATTTTCTGACTTTGAGAATATTTGATATGTTGTGGCATAGATTGATCCTTCTCAGTTATCTCATGCATATAATTAGGTCCATGTAGATTTCTTTCACGAGCTTCATCCCAATAGGTTGGAGTTTATCATAACATTCCATAAAAAGCTTAATATAGTTCCATTTTAATACTTGATTACAATCTTTTGTTGTATTATAACTCAACCAATGAAATATTCAGATCCCATCCTTATTTGAATTACATTGAGGGAGCTCTTAGCATGTCGTTGAGCATCTAAATATTCCATTCAGGTTTATCATCAGGTTAGTGGTGATAAGTTATGGTAAAATTCAATTAAGTACACAAGTCTTGTTAGAGACTTATCTATAATTGAGATATGATCCTTGAATCATGATTAGAGTTGACTGAAAGTGGTACCCCATTCAATCTCATCACTACCTTCACAAAGATCATGTCTTGTTTTTCAAGCAAGAAATCTTCTCGTATATGAATAAAGTGGGTAGCCTTTGTGAGTCGGTCCACCACAACCCATATTGAATTGTTTCCTTTAAATTTCTTTTGAATACTAGTGATGAAATCCATGGTGAAATACTCCCACTTTCAACATGGGCATATGAAAGGGATTCATCATCCCTTTGAACTTCAGAGAATCAGTTTTATCTTTCTGGAATATAAAACACTGTGAGATATACTCGACAATATCATTGTTCATATTATCCATCCAGAAGTGTTCTCTACGAACATGGTAAATCGTAGTACTCATAGGATGTATATAGAAATTTGAACTATGTCTATTGTCCTATAGCTATTATTTATCCCTGGTGATGAGGTCACTCAAAACCCCTATTCAATGCTAAATCCCAACATCATCATCGATTTGGAACTCTTGCATCATCCCTTTATTTAATGAATTATCATTATTTTGTAACTCTAGATATTCCCCTTATTCCTCATTAAAATTCTCTTAGATAGAAGGTTAGACAATCATTTAGGAAATCAATGATATATTCCATTACTTTATGATTCCAAAATCTATCCTTTCCATATCCATGAATACTGTGAATATCTCAATTTTCAACATGGAGATGGTAGAAGATTATTTTTTTCTAAGAGCATAAGCTTCATTTTTCACCTTTCTAGGAAGATAGTGAATACGAGATTAATATTCTTCGATTATATCTAACAATATCCACTAATTCATTATGCTATTCTATTTTGTGAATAAATACATTAGGCTCTTGTAATGAGTATATATCTCACAATTTTCTCCAAAGAGGTAGTGCCACCAGATTTTTTAAATGAAGAAATCATTTATGCTAACTCCAGAACTTATATCAGTTAGTTCACATCATGGATCATCAAATATCATGAAGGGTAGCATATCACATTATCAATTTTCATGAATACACAACCCAAGACCATCTATGGAGCATCACTTTATATCACAAAACCTTCACCTTTTTGGGAATGTGAGTACATGGGATGTGATCAATATCTTCTTTAGCTCCTTAATGAATTCCTCACAATCTTCCACCCAAATATACATTGCCACATTTTTTATTAGGATATATAGAGGGCATTCCAATCATGAAAAATTTATCCCAAAAGGTCTGTAGTAACAAACTAATCCAATAAAAATATGGATTTTGATGATACTATAGGGTCTAGTCCATCCCTCAATATCCTTGTTTAGGGGTTCACAAAAATTCCCTAACATGTGATCACGTGTCCCAAAAATGTGTCTTGTTGCATCCAAACATCACTCTTTCAGAACATGGAAAACAATTTCTCCTTTCTGAATGTCACTATCAAAATCCTTAGATGTTCTTCATTTACCTTCTTACTCTTAGATTAGATGATAATATCGTTGAAAAAAACTACCAAAAAATTAAAGGTAATGTCTAAAGACTATATTCTCCAAATCCATGAATATTTTAGGGGTATTAGTATGTCCAAAGGGAATAACTCTATACTCATACATCCCATACATTGTTGGGAAAGAAGTCTTAAAAATATATTCATTATTCACTATTAGAATATGATATCTAGTATGAAAATATAACTTTTATAATTATTGATCTATTCATAAATGATTAAAAAACTATTCAATCCGTGGAATATGATACATGTTCTTATGGGGATCTCAATACAAAACCACATTAATCCCTCCCGCTTCTTCATAAAGATAACTGGCATAACCCAATGTGATACACTAAGGAATATGAACCCATTCTCCAAATTATCCTACTGCTGCTTCTTTAACTCCTCATATTTTATAGGATCCATCATATATGAACATGTTTATATAATAGTTTCTATGGGTTTGTTATCAGTTTGAGAACTCTACCTCATAATCTTAGGGATGTTTTTTTAACTATTCAGGACATAAATCATTGTATTCCCTTGTTGTTGGAATTTACCCAAGGTTGATACCTTCCCTTGACTCAACCATTTGACGATGTATTCCACTTCACAGAGAATTAATACCTACACAATTAATGATTTTTATAAAGGGGGTTACTGGCCTTCCTTTAATTTGTAGAGGGGCATGGGATGGTTTGAAATTTTAAAATATATTCCCTTTTCATGATTGTTTATACATTTTTTATTATTGAGATCCAATTCATTCCAATTATAGCATAAAATTCCACCAAGGTAACAATCATGAGATTTTTCGGAGTATTCTTGCCCCAAATGGCAATGGGAGATGAGTCAAACACTTTGGATTCAATGATTTCACCACATGGTTTTTTAGGGATATATCTATATTAAGGTTTAGTGGATTTAATTCAACAGTTCTAGTATACTGGAACGATATAAAAGAATGTATAGAACCTGAATCAAAAAATAATTTTTCCATTATTACATTAATAGGAAGTGTATCTTGTATGAATTCATTTATTTTAATGCACTTTTACTGTAGTGATGGAATATTCCTTCCCTTAATCTATTTAATTTGGTGGGAGATGACATTGATTTCCCTCAAGTATTCATGTTTTAGTGATCTTGAAATTATAGTTCCCTTTCTCAGTATAGTTGACGCAATGAGAAATGGTTGGTGCTCTCCTTTAATCTACAACATTATCTTACATCAACATGTCATTTCGACATTCAAGAGTCTGGTGCCCTTACATTAATGGCTCAAAGGCCATATTTTTATTTTATTATGGATAATCCCCCTTTTAGGGGTTGAGGGGGTACCCTTACGTGACCTGTAAGCCCAAGGCACAAGGTCCAAGGCCCAAAACGTCCTGAAGGCCAATACATGACTCGAAGGCCCTGAGTCATACCATTCCCATATATGACATGTAGGCCCAACCCACTAGAACTACCCCTCCTTAGCTTCTACAACATTGATCTCCATGTTATCCACCTTACATTGTTGATCAGCTAGAATTTCCCCTTACAAAGTAGCATAGTTCCCGGTCCTGATGGCGGTTTCCATACCCTCTCATTCTTTCAATATTGTTAGCTCTGCATCTGGTGAATACTACTCATGCTCTGATAATCTTCTAGGGCCTACTATATGTGAACCGGGCTACACCATGGTCCTTATGGCCTAAAGGCCCTAAGGCCCAAATGACTTTGATGACCTGAAGGCCCTGACACCCATAGACACAAATCAGTGGCCCGAAGGCCCAAATCATGTCAATATTTCTAGCTGCTATAGTACCGACTAGTACCGCTACAGTGACCACTACAGTGCCTACTACAGTGTTGCTACAACACCTGGAAATTTGTCTCCACCCGGTTTCAAACCTGGGTCTCTTGGATGTTGAGAATAATCCCTTACCACTGGGGTATGGGTTCGTTGGTAGTACTATTGAAGCACTCAGTGGCATTATTGAAACACTTGATGCATTTCCCCATCCCTTTGAGGAAGTTCCCGTTACGCTTCTTCCCATATTTTTGACATGTAGGATTTTGAATTTTCTTTCCACCTTTCTCATTCAATCCTCTATCTTGAAACTCCTTTATTTTCTTATAACCATATCCATAATTACATTCCACAAACTCCATATCCATTTTGAGACCACATAAACCAACATATTTATAAATCCCAAAGTCTCAACTTGATAAATCCTTTAGATGGTGATTTTTAAACCACTAAAGAATATATCAATTTTTATATCACTATTGATAACAAAACTTGAAATGTACCTTGTATGCTTTGTGAAAATTTATTCATAAGTATTTATAAGTTCATCGTCCTTTTTGTTAAGATATATTAATTCTATATCCATATTTTTATGAATCATTTCAGTGAGATACATGTTTAGAAACATTATCATAATGTCTTTCCACTCCATCTCTTCATTTTCAACCCTTTTTGGTGTTCTCATTTATTTCCCACCATTGATCATCCTGTCCATCTAAATGGTAAATTTCTAGAGTATCCTTATTCATCTTAGAATAGTGAAGAATTAAAAATAGCTTCCCCATTGAGTTGACCCACTATTCTATGACTATTGGATCAGAAGATCCACTAAATGTCGGTGGTCATTATTTTATAAAACACATTATGTCTAGTAGATCGATCTTATGTGAAGAAAAATGTCCCAAATTATTCAGGTTATTTTTTATAACCTGAGATAGTTGGGAAATAATCTCTTTGAAATTTTGAGCTCCACCTCTCAAGGAATTGGGGATGTCATTCGAGAAATCACTTCATTGTCCCTCACATGGGTTGTTGGACTAGTTTCTCGGGTTCCCACCATTATTTAAAATAGAAAAGGTTATAAAAATACATAATTAATCAAGTGGTTAATAATTTATCACATGGTAAAATTACAATAAAGGCATATAATCTGGGATCCATATGATTAAAAAATGTTCTTGAGTGATTATATATACACTTTCTCATACTAATGGTGTTCACTATGGTTCCCTAATCCTAATTACAAAATTAACAAAACTGTTCTCTAATAATATCTATATCAATCGTGCTTTTTCTTATATGAAAATTACATCATTTAAAGGATAAAAACATAAAATAATTACAATACTAGTGTACAGTCGATTAGGTTATTGGAAAAATTAGGACCAGACATAAAATTTACATAATAAAATGTAATCATTATTTAATTCCTTCTTATCTAGATTGTGGTTAGCCCTTGAATTATTCTTAGTACAACTAATCACATGTGGATATACATCAAAGAAAGGTGTGATCTAACATCATAGTAGAAGAATAGATAAAAACATGACCTAATAAAACATGGGTGAACATAATAATCATCCGAACATAATAATATTATTTTAATCATAATCCTCAGAGGAAGCATTTGATAAAGGCCTAGAATGTGGCAAATCATAAAAATGAAATATCATGTCTTAGTTGTAGACTAAAACACATTGTTTTGAACAAATAAAGATTCCTAAATATTCATAATTAAATTTTTTTTCTTAGGAAATACATAACATTACCCAATTAATTTCAGTGATACACAATTCTGGGCACACCCATCACATCAAAAAATTTACGTTACTCTATATAATTCCAGATGTACCCATCACATCATAACATTTACATTATCATGCATGGAACAAAGAACGTATACTAATATTGTTTATAAATACACCCATAGAAATAATGATTTTAATTTAATAAAGCATAAATTCATGAATAATATTTTGGGAATAAAAATTTAATAACAAAATTGGAATATTAATCATCAATCTTGAGTGAATAAGTAATAATGGAAACATAAGTAAAAGGTGTGTCTTTTTGAAGAACTGTTATCTTGGAAAAAATTTTGTTTTTTCATAAACAAAATTAGAAAACATGTATATCCTATGAAAGATAATATAATAATGATTAATTGAGGTTTATGTAACATTAAATTAATTTCCATAATGAAATTTGGGTTAAAGATGGAAGACCTGAAGGAAGAGAGTTGGGTTCTAGAATTCTCATTACTTTCTGTTCGAATGATTTATTCACTTTAATACCTTGTATAATCACATTAGATTAAATAATTAACATTTATATAAAATTTTATAAATTATTTTTATTTAATATGTTTTCATTAATTTCTTTTATGAGATTTTGTATTAGTTATACTTTTTAATTTTATCATTCAGGGGTGTCCATGTTCTTAGTTTCATGGTCAGTTACCTTATATACATTAATGGAAGTTTGTGTAAAAAGTACAAAGAGATTTAGAAGTTATATTATATTTTACTAATGATTATATAGACATTTAAATGATATTATATAGAATTTTGAAATATTACATGAGGAAGAATCATAAGATAAAAGTTAATCATCATTGTTTTAGGTTAATTTGGGAGAGTTTTCAATCATAGTGATCTAGTTTTGTTTTATCATCTTGTATTATCTATATAAGTTACATTCAGAACATAAATAGTACTATATATAATTTTTAAAATCTGTTCCAATCATAATATTTGTTTTATTAAAATCTTTTACATAATTAATGGAAATTTAAAGTTCACCTCCCACAATGTCGTTAAATTGACATATCACGGGAAAAGATATCCATTTTAGAATAAAAAATAAAGAGGGGGAGTTTAATGATGAATAATCTATTAACATTAGAGAGTATCAGTATATGTAATATTATTGATTTATCAATCCATTTGGATGAGGGAAGTTGAAAATAGAAAAATAAAATAAAATAACAAGAAAGGAAATTAAAACAAATGATAGAGGAATTCACCTCCTTCAAAACCTCCATAGGGATAATGTTATGGAATTTTTATAACACCATGGTCTCCTATACGTGTTGTAGGGCCTTGGAAAAGTTATTGGCAAGAATTTTTAAAAGTATTGAAGCTTAGAAGGCTTGATGAAAAGAGGTGGTGAGAGGTTGTGTTTATAGTGTAGGATAGGGGTGTTTTATTGTTAATATTTTCATTTTTTTATTTTGGATGAATAATATTAAAATTTTGAGACTTATCACTAAAAATATTAAATTATTAAATTATGGTTCAACATTATGTTTTTTAAATCATTATTACGACAACAATGTCCAAAAAATTCTTGTATTTAACATTTGTAAAAAATTACCGTATTTTAATATTCATAAAAGATCTCGTTTTCTAGAAAAACCCCAAAAAAACCACAATAAACATTTCTTTATTTTTATATATCAAAATATTTATTCAATTTTATTAAAAAAATATCTTAATATAATAAATTTAATTTAATGATTATATCATTATTTACCCAGAAATATATATATTTTAAAAATATAACTGATTTTATAATAGTTTGAAAAATAAATTAAATTACTAAAAAGTTACATTAAACTCATAAGAAATTAGACTATAAATATATTAATAAATTTCATGAAGAAAAATTTTCTGTTTAATGGATAAATTAATCGTAAAATGTAATTAAATATTAATGACATACAAAAATATGGACACTTAATTAATAATTTTTAAAACATTTATTTACAAAGACTATTATATAATTATACCATAATTTATTTTGTATGTTTCCGAAATTTGATTTACACATTCATGGATGAGGTTAATGTTCATTTGTCAGATTTTCTATTCAGAAGAGTCGTATATCTATTCCTAAGGTCAACTTACTATTTCATTGGTATAGGTTCCTTAACATCGAAAAAAAATTTAATTTAATAATTATTTATTTACTATGTTTTTTATGGTTTCTAAGTGATTTTATGTGATATATACTATATGATATTACTATAGGAGGGGATAAATTTCGTTTATAAATTTTAGGGTTGTTACATTTTTCTTAAAAATATTCGATATGATTTTCTCTCGAAGTAAAAAATGACTTATATTAAAGTTATATATATTCTAGATCGCCCTTTTTTGGATTATAAAATGATATATTTGACCATTATGAAACATGTCTTTTAAATATTAATTATTAAATTTTTTATGAATATTTTTTTTATCATATTTCATATGATTATTTCCATTGATCATTAAAATACAAGTCATCAATTCTCAAGAATCTATTTTTTATATAAACTCTTACATTGACTAAAATATATGTGCTAATTATTGGAAAACCTATTTGATTCTTTGAAACTTAAATCAATGTGAAATAGGTTGACCCCCTTTCAGACTTACTTATTTTCCGACCAAGAATATTTGAGTAAGGGACTTAATGAGCTATTTTTTAGCTAAAATTTAAAGAAACAATGTTCCAAAAAAAATTCTCATATATATTATCACATATTTAGTGAATAATAATGACAAAATTAAACCCAATGGGACCCATAATATGTTATTGGTAATTCTAATGTGCTATCCCATGACCTCCTAAAAAATACATAGGTTAATGACTTGCATAAACAACACATAAGACACAAATGAGACCTTATCCAAATGAACCTTTACATAGACACATGTCATCATAACCATAAATAAAAATGATTACTAAACATAATATAAATATAAAAATTGGGTACAACTGCGAAAGAGGCACACAAAACAATGATGAAAATTACAGTAAATCGCAAGCCCAGGGACTTGACCACGCGACTTTCCCCTCACCCCACACAAGCCCTTACCTCCCCACCACCAACGGTTGGGCATAATAGAAATATAAATTATAATACTCATACAAAACATGCTAATAATATACAATAGTGTGAAAAATTAACCTTTTTAATGTGTAGGAAGCCCCATGTTCTCTACCCCAGAAAGAAAGCTAAGACATGAAGAAGTGGAAGGGGATTCCACATCACAAAAAATCCTAACACGAACATTAATATTAACTATTAATACTGATAACCACTAAGGTTATTCTCTTACATATCTTAATCCAACAATGTCATCTTAATAAAATCTGAATTTTACAATGATAGAACATATATGGACCCAAATCCCTATGCTTAAGTGATTATACGAATTTATCTATAGGAAACCCTAAGAACAAAAATAAATAGTGGAATGAAACGTCAAATAAATTCAAATTAAAAACGGGAAAGTAGATTAAATGAAGAAAAAATGTATCTTTTTAAGGATAGGGGAGCCATCGATCAAGAAAAAGACCCAATTTTCACATCTCACCTTCATTATAGTCATGCCTCTAAGTAAAACAATACCACCCAACAAAACATTAGAATTAAAATATATGAGCTACCCATATATCCTAATATACATTCCATCGATTCAAAATAATATTGTAATAATCACACCTCAATAAAGTATAATAGTTTAGGGGGTAAAAGGAACTATGGGGGCACACACATAATTTAGGACAAATCTGTATTATGAAAGGGGGTCACATACTATTTGGACAGAGGACCTGTACAACAACATAAGGGGGGAATACCTACACCCTCAGTCTAATTCGGGAATCATTCCATAATAAGGGATGATTTATATCAAATGAGGTGTCTTACAAACCCCTTTGGAGAACCTTCACCTTATCATCATCAAGGGCTACCAACTCTATGTCCTAAAATGCCTAAAATAGAGGATAGATAACTTGAAACCATGTGGGGTACTGAATCCTTAAAATTTATAGATGAACCATGCCCAATTATTAGTAACTCACTTGGGGGGTTAGAATCATCATGCATGGTCTGAACACCTCACTCAAACATTATCACCACATTTATGGAGATAATAACCTAAAACATCATGAAATTTCTAAAAGAAATTATTGAATATATTAATGATTGTCCCATCACATACAATATAGAAACAATCTAATAATAGATTATTTAATATCTAATTATGAATCCTTAGAAAGACTATATTGAAAACACCACTCAAATGAAATTATATAGCATATACTCTAAAAGAAACATAATATGTTCCTAAGACATAAGTTGGGTGTGTATTACCCCATTTGATAATTTGGATGAACCTATATTGATTGATTTATAAAGTAACATGTTATGTGGAACATTCAATATAAATTATTGTATACTCTAGAGACCTTTTTTTGTCATTTCATTAACATGGTGTGACCATATGACTATATTATATGTGTATCCCAAGGGAAACATCGGTATTTACCCTATTATACTCTAGGTTTATCAATATTTTTATACACATTTTCTGTATGTGTATCTATAAATTATACATCATGTTATATATAAATCCATAGAGAATACCCAGTTTCCCACCGAGGATGCGACAAAATATATTCTAGAATGTTAAAAACATTGTGGTCATAATGTCATATGAAAAAACCCAAACCCTCTTGTTGAGTTGAAAATATTGTGTGATTTCGGACTACAGACCATGTGATCAATACTTCTTCAAAAAATATATTTACTTCTCTTATTTATCCACCATTGTGACATATATTATCCAGACATTGTTCTTTAAAACGGCCACCTTGTCTTCGATGCCCATCTATATGATCTCCAATTACCAATATCAACTTCGTCCTAATACATCATGCTTAACACCATATGACATTAAAACCAGACCTGATCCACTACATGGAAACATTCATTTGGTAATTTCCAAATCCTTTCTTATAAAAATATTAAATATTAATAGAAAATTATTCACTACAAAACATAAGGATCCATGCTATAATCATTTAGGTCTAGTTCCATTGGAATGTGAGACAACTAAAAAATGGTACATAATTGGGCTATGTCACATCCCACTATGTTTTTAAAAATAATTTAACATCTAAAAATATCATATATATATATATATATAACAATTCTCTATATCCAAGGGAATGGAAACATAAGTAATAGTGAGGTTATTTGAAAATTAATGGTAAACAAAGAAGATACATAATCATAACATGAGTATGTGGGTATGAGAACATGAGAATAACATTAGAAACCATAAACTACATATTAATGATCATAATATTAAGACATGGAATAATTTTTTTTAGTTCCAAATACATGAATCATATGTAAATCAAAGAACATGATCCATAAGAGCATAACATTGGCATACGACATGGAATTATAACATAAAAATAAGCATATAACCCCATTTTCACTATATTCAATGCTCATTTCCACGCTATCACAGTGTTATTATATCTCTCTACAATCCATTGTAGTAATCAATGATCCCTCATAAGACTATCATAGTGGAAAAATTCACTTAATAAACTAGGTTTAATCCTCATTTCTGTCCTATTTATCTCTTGTGATATAAAACATTACCCAAAACATTGGAATGAGATATAGGTCCAACCCATCATCATTATAACATAACCCCCATCCATGTTATTACTGTAACAACCACCATATAATATAAATCATAAATATTTTTTTCCAAATTATCGTAACGCATTCTTCATATTGGAATCCGGGAAAGGAAATGGGTTTCATAAACTATTCATGACAACATAAACTCTGGAAAATAAATGGGTTTCATAATTTTTTCATTATATAACCAGGGAATTATAAATGGAAAAAAAGTGGGATACATAAACATTTTATCATGATATAGCCCATGGAATAGAAATCAGTTTTATGACCATCTTTTCATAAAAACAAACAATCTAAAGAGGGGATATGAATGGTATCTGTGGATCATATCCCTAGTAAATCATGGGAAACAGCAATGGATGCCATCTTAGATGGAAAATGATTTTGAAGGATCACTTGGAATGTTACATGAGAAAAATACTAATTCAATTTTGATTTTTTTAAATCCTATATCAATTTGAAAATACATTTATTTGAAAATACCATTAGAAAAAAACATATGATAATGAATTTTTTTAATATTTAATATTTGTAAAACATTTTAGAAACACTTATATTTGAAAATACACTATCAAAAAGATAAAGGTTGAATAAAAACAATTAATTGGTCATGATGTTGGAAAATATCTTTCATGTCATACATGTGAAATCAAATATTCCTTTCACATTTTCATTAAATTATAATATGGAATAATTTTTATAAAATGAAATGAATAATACATTTATAACACTTTATAAAAATTATTAATTGGTAAATTTATTTAATAAATTCTTTGGACAGTATTAAAAAAATTATTATTTTTTCAATAAAACAAGGATATGATATAAAAAGTGATTTTTTGACTAGAGAGAAAAATAAATTCTGTTTTCTTTAAAAATAATATTATTGAATATTTAGTAAATAAATAGAGAATAAATAATGTAATACCTGTCTTATAATGAAATAATAATGGGATAATAATTTTATTGGGTGTCTTTAATAATGTATCATAATATTACTTTAATAAAAGCATAAATATAAACAATCTCAATAAATGATTAAATTATATAATAATAACAATAAAACAATGGTAATGTTTGTTCTCAAGATCTATAAAATAATATTTTTAAATGAAAAATAAAGTAACATGATAATAAATAAATCCATGATAATATTTGTTATAGGGGAGGTATATACACCTCATAATAGAATGTATGTGCATAATAAGAAATATTTCTCAATGAATGAATTTTTTGAGAAAAATAACATATTGCTTTTGTAATATTATTAATCATAAGACACAATAAATAATAACATCAAAAGATAAATTAAATATCATTAAAATAATCAGTATCATGATATAATATGATACTATTTCAGTATATATACACCATATAAAAGAAAATATTTGTGAATTTGCATGTCTC
The DNA here is from genome assembly GCA_963277665.1 of Viscum album. NCBI lineage: Eukaryota > Viridiplantae > Streptophyta > Magnoliopsida > Santalales > Viscaceae > Viscum > Viscum album. The sequence continues at coordinate 2,093,212,350 of OY728126.1, read as the reverse complement.
CCATAAATAAAAGAGAGACTAGAAATACCTAAATATATTTAATGAATTAATTCATACATGTTTGAATTCATATATAATAAATATGAGTTTATTAAAAATATATTACATAACAATACATATATATTTATAACATTATATGATTTACTTCTCAAATTTTATTACCCATTAATTAACAACTCAATGTTAAAGTCATGTTTCGGGTAATAACATCATTATTTTCTGTGTATATTGTAATTTATTATTTTCCTTACTATTATATTTATCATGGTTAAATAATATCCATATGTTATAAATTATATACATATTATATATATTCTTTATATATGTATTTAATTTAATCCATAAAATATGGAGGAAGAAGATGAAATACACCGTCGATAGAGACATTAGGTTGTGTGAACGCATGAATGTTGTCTAAATTTTCTTGATATATTAAATTAAATAAATTTAAATAATATATTTTCCCTAAAAGGTATTTGTAATTACAAACATATTTTCTATAATAGTTAAATTTACCATAATTACCTTCTATTAAAATTGTTAGTGAAAATTGAATCACAATGCTTCGTGGGGGGTAGTCTGTCGTACACACAGACGACATTATGGTATCCCCTATAGGATGGAAAGTAAGAAGGTATATATGATATAATAAATGAATATGTATAATTATGTAACAAATAGCATTTATATTCATTTAATCTATCATTTTACCCTCTATATAAAAAAATAAAGGAAAAACAAACTGCATTGGTTCGGGAGGGGATAGGGTCATGTACAAACGAGTGATGTTATTATTTTCAAATGGATTAAGAGGTAAGTAGTAATATTTGGTATTATAAAATAAATGGTATAATAATATTATAAGAAAATATATATAAACATTAAATCCATCATTTAATCTTGCTTTTATAGGAGGTGATGGATAACAAACAACATCGGTTCGCAAGGCGATAGTCCTTTATACACATGAATAATGATTTGAGTCCAATTTGATTAATGTAAAAATGAATTTATGTTTTTTTATTTTAATAATTAAATATCATTATATAATATATTTTTTATTATATTAGAATCATTGAATAACATAAAATAGGTGTAACAATAAATATAATAAAAATCTAGTTGATTAATTTTACATATTCTTTAGAGAGCATCTTTAGTTTAATATATAAAGCCTTCATAGGAGTGATTAATAACCAAATTATTGACTCTAGGATGAGGGTAATAATTTCAATAAAATATATGTGTTTCTCATATGTGAACAACATGATTTTGGATGTTTGAGTAGGGGGTGTCCTTTTATAATGGTGTTGAGTGGCAGACTGGTATTTTTTGAATATAAAAATGTTTACCAAATGTTTTCACAATAAAAAACACCAAAATGTATCATTATATATATTTATATGTTATTAGGTTGGTATATATACATATATCAGCTTTTAAAAATTTTCTATATTATTTTACCCCTTAACCCTTTAGTATAAACCCTAGTAAACTGAATTTAACATTAACTGTAATAATTAATTTTTAGGGTTTTTCCTATTCATTGTAGCCAAAAAATAGTTTGAAATTGTTAGAAAATATAAATTATTCTGATTAAAAAATTTGAATACATTTTTCATAAATTCCAATAACATATATTACAACATATATTTGAAATGTATCCCATAGAGGTGACGAAAAATCTGTTTTCCCAAGTGATATGTTTGAACAATTTAAAATAAATTATAAAAAAATCAATGTGAAATTGGTTAAAATTACATAAATTAGATTAGTATATATATTTTTAAAATAGATTTACATTCATGTATATATTAAAATAAAATGTAACTTATAAATTCTATAAAGTATGGTCAGTTAAAAAAATAATGTTTTTACTATTCATTAAAAAATGTATATTTACATAAAATTTTCAAAAAAGAACTCCAAAATAATTTTTAAGTAATGATTTAAATGATTAGGTATATTTAATTAAAAATGAAATTCTGAATGTTGGAAGAATTAATTTTAAAATGAATGGTAAATATGTCATTAAACTGTTATTTACTCCCACCATATGAGCATTGGTAAATATACAAGGTAAGAATTACCATTATAATTGGTATTATTTTATCCAAAAAAGGAAGAGATATCGGTGGACTCTCACAGAGTATTTAATCATTAGTGGTACATAGGATGTTATGACTATTATAAGGTCATGCGAGAAGATCATTTATAGTTCATTATATATCATAGATAATGTGAGGCCCATTTGACAAGCCTATTTTCTCTGGAGAAGGCACCCAAAAAATCATTTATGATACTGTGAATTTTCCCAGAAAAGATCTTCTATTAAAGTTACTTGTTAACCAATAAGTGCATAAAATTTCTATAAAACCCTCTAAAATAAATAGATGAAAACGAAAAAATGGGGGACATTATGTGGTCATTAATATTCATGTTAATATTTCCCAGGATCTAATAGTCCATGAGATTCCCATAGAAATATGTCCACCATGTCATGCAGAGGTGTGTTGGAATGTCCAATTCATCATCTAAAGAGTATTGTACATATCCATTCAATTATGTGATTCCCCACAGAATCTGTGGAAAAGAAAGAGGATTGTCCATGAAAACTCTCTCCCATAACCAAAATACCCATAATTAGTCACATGACACATCAAACACAAGGATAGTCATTTTATTCGAAAACACTTCAATGGATAGATGAGATCTCCTATCATTTTAAAATAGAAAACGAAATAAAAAATAGAAATGTTAGATCATCTCTTGAAAGGAGAGACATCAACATTCATGTGAAAGGGGTTATTGATTCGAAGCAGTCACTATTGATCATGTTGATACCCTCATGAAAAATCCTTTTCTTGAAAATGACACCAGACAAGTTTTGTACATTAACGTGAATTACATTCCATGGGAATCATGATCATGCAAAGACTCCTAGACATGTCATCCTAAATTTGTGAATGTAATTTGACTTTCAACCATGGTTAGAAAAAATCCCATTGATCAATCAAGGACCAATAAATTCAATTATTACGAGTTGTTCTTGATGTAATTGAATATCATTTGTTTCCATGGATGACACACAATAGTTTTAGGCGAATCCTAGGATAAAAAATCCCACCACCGACTCTAAATTTTAACTATGAGATATTTGCCACACATGGAATAGTATAAATAGAGTAGTGAAGAATTTAAATACCTCTTCCTCATAAAAAATGCTTCCATAATGCAAAAATTATTTGGGACTACTATTTGGGAGAGTAGTAGATGCCTTCTTTGAGAATCCAGTCATGCTATCAAAACGTTATTCCTCAGGGTAAAAAATCTGAGGAACTTAATAAGGATCATAGAACATACATAGGAACTTTCCATGATTGATTTATTTATAACATGAAGAACATATATAATGTTATCGTGATTATGTGGACCTGTCCCCTCATGATTTATAAGTCACACAATACCTAAATAAGCTAACACTGTACTAAATTGGGGAACATATGTAATAAACTCTGGAATAAAGACTAAAAAATGGAGAATTATGTGAATATAGATATGATGATCCTTATGAACTTCACGTGACCAACACATATCATGTGACCACACTAAGGTATATTTCCCAAATCATGTGACACTCCATCAACATACCATTTGTTTCAAGTGATGTTCCTGAGACATGTCTATAATTCTACATGATTCCCTTCAAAAAACACCACAAAATTCTTTCTCTATCTTTTGTGCTTTACATCCAATTCTTATGGTGTCCTCCAAGATAGGTATACCAAGTAATTTGGTGAAACAATAGTATGACATCAAGTCCTCATGATTGATGAGTCAAAAGTCCTCTTTTGACTTTTATATCTTGTTTTGGAAATCACAAATGACCTTTATCATTTTTATCGTATCGTACTGACCATACTAATTGTACTGACCATACTGATCGTACTGACCATATTGATCGTACTGACCATACTGATCGTACTGGACATGCTGATCGTACTGACCATACTGATCGTACTGACCATACTGATCGTATTGACCATTCTGATCGTACTGACCATACTGATCGTACTAACCATGTTGATTGTACTGACCATGCTGATCGTACTGAACATGCTTATTGTACTGACCATGTTGATCGTACTGACCATACCAATCATACAATGCTGATCGTACTGACTATGTTTTTTCATACTAAATCTAGAAATTGTATTGACTCTGCTACTCATACTTTCATTACTTTCTTGTTTTGGTACTTTTTCAAAAACACATGTTTCATATTAATCGTACTCATGGTTATCATCTTCATATGTCTTTTATTTATTCAATACGATGTCGTTGAGTTAGTTACAAACTAATCAAAATAATGTCGTGCTTTATGTTTCAATATGACTATTATAATGGAAGGTGTCCAGGTCCCACCGATATTTTAAGAGAAATATTACTGTTGGAGTCAATATGACCCTTGGTACCCGACGCCTATAAATAGGAGGTCATCTGAAGCTGAAAAAGAGAGACTTTGGAACACCTATGATATTGTTCTTCTATAAAGTTCTAGAGAGAGATGATGTGACTTCTCTCCTGCTTTGTGCGTCCGATCTTCATATCAATGGATTTCAAGTGATTAAAAGACAGAGGTGCTGATTTCCTACAAAATTGAGGGCTGTCGGGGATAGGAAGACAGACATACCGATCATTGTATCGAGGGATGCCGGGGATAGGTAGACAGACGTACTGATCATCGTATCGAGGGCTTACCAAGGGGTTAGTGAGACAGACCTTTTATCCCTGGTGAAAGGATAACCCTTTTCATTGGGTCAAAAGAATTGTAGTTCTTTTACATTTCTGCTGCTGCTTGTCTTAGAAAGGAATTTATATTGTTTCCTTTCTTCTTTACACTTTCAATTGTAATTGTCTCAATTACAATTATACTATTACATATTGTATCGATTGATTATATACTCTTTAAGGTAGAATCATTCACTATTGTTTTTATCTGATTATTGTATTCTTCTTGAATACAATTACATTACTTTTCTAATTGTATTACATTACATCATACCTTTATACTCAGTACATTTGTGGGTGTTTGTATTTGAATTAGTTTAAGATCATTTAAATGAAATTCTTAAGTGTTTAAACACAATGTTTAAACATACAATTCACCCCCCCTTGTGTTGTTCCATCTAATATACATATACATCTATATATTTGATCCAACAATTGGTATCAAAGGGAGTATCCACTGATTTTTATTAATTGTCCTTTTTCTTTCATATTACTATTTTAACTACATACTACACTAATGTGTGGAGTGGAAAAGTTTTTGTTTTGTTAGATGGAAGGAATAAATTTTGGGTCAATAGACAATCTAAATCCTTCTATACCACCTATCATTGATGGGAATGATTATGAGTACCAGAGAGATCATATGGAGAATTTTATAATCAATACTGCTGTAGAAAATTTTATTATGCTTACTATAGGGTACAAAATTCTTGACAAAGAAGTCAGTACTTTCACTAACCAAGAGAAGCAAGAATATCAACTGAATTACAAGGTATGCAATACTTTATTATGCTCTATGACCCGGAATATATACAGTCAAGTATCATCATGTGAAGAAGACAACTGTATTTGAATGAAATTAGAAGTCACTCATGTTGGTACATCCAAGGTTATAGAAACAAGAAGAGTGATGCTTCGAGCAGAGTATCATGGATTTGTTTTTCTGTATGGGGAGCCAGTATGTAAAGAACAACAAATATTTATGACAATTTTCAACAGCTTACAATCCATATGAGAAAAAGGTCCTGATGATGTAGCTCCTGTATATAATATTATTGATATAATTCCAAAAAAAATTGGAGTCAAAATGGACAGCTATTGATGAAAATAGAAAACTTTCCCAGATTACACTTGATGAAATCTTTGGAACTCTTTTACAGCAAGAGACAAGAATGAAAATAGTTGTTGATATTAACAAGAAGAAAAATGGGAATGGAATTTTAGCCATTACATCTAAAGCTAAAACACCTGAAAGGATTACAAGATCTAATGCCAAGAAAATTATTATATCAAAATCAAGTGATAGTGATCATTCAGATAATGAGTTAGCCAATCTTGCTCGAAGGATGAACAAGATTGTGGGAAAGAAAGACTTCCAATATAGATTCAAAAAGAAAGATAGGAAGTACAAGAAAGATTTAGAGTAAACTTGTTATGAATGTAAGAAAGTAGGTCATATAAGGCCTTATTGTCTTTTACTAATGAGAAAAGACAGAAAGGAAAAACACTCTGAAAGAAACAAGAAATGTATTATAAGACAAAGAATGTCTTGAAGTCAAATGATACTTGGAGTGAAAATAGTTGTGATTCATCAAATAATTATTCAGAATACGAGTCCTCGAGACAATGAAATATTGGAATTATATCCAGATTACCAGTTAAAGATCATTGTCTCATGGAAAACCTACACAATGCTGAATCTATTAGAAATGTCTCTCTAAATGAAAATTATACTGATAAATATTGTGAATCTTCAAATGATGAATCTTCATCATCAAAAGATGATACATTACCTTCTTTTGAAGATGTATCTAGATTTGATAAATTACATGAAAATGAAAATTCTAAACTCAAGAAGAATCTTGAGAATGAAAACTCTAGAATTTCAGTTTTAACTAAATAAGTATCAGATCTTTCAAATGATCTTAATATGAAAACTTCTGATTTTGAAAGAATTCTATAAACCCTTGAGAAACTCAAATCTGATAAGGATAAACATTCTAAGGATCTAGAAAATGTGATTTCAAAGAAAAATGTTTTAGAGCCTAACTCTAGTTTAAAAGCAAATGTTTTGGAAGATAAAAACATAGTTTTAAAACTAAACTCAGAAATTTTCTCTCTAAAGAAATGTTTTTCAAAATTTACTCATGGAAATGAAAATTTTGACAATATTTATTCCCAAATCCAGCCTTTTAGAAATCGTTTTGGACTTGGATATACTCATTCCAAACCTGTTTTTAGTAATAACAATATTTTTCCACAAAATAAACCACTTTTTTCTAAGTGCAAACGTGGTGGACACTGGGAAAGAGAGTTTTCTCTCAATAAAACTCAATCATTAGGATTTCATAAAGCTCATTTTGAAAAACAAATATGGATTCCTAAAATTCAGTTATCTAACCATTCTGGATCCAAACAAGTTTGGTTTCCGAAAAACTAATTGTTTCTTTTTCAAGAAAATGAGAAGTGTACCAATAAGAATATTTGGTACATGGAGAGTGGTTGTTCTCGACACATGACCGGAAACAAAGATCTCTTTGAAAAGGATATCAAAACAAAAGGTGGAAAAGTTACTTTTGGAGATAATGCTCAAGGAAATATTTTTGTTATAGGTAATATTGTTTTTCATGGAAAAGTTCTTATCTCAAATGTTTTGTTTGTAAAATATCTTAAGCACAATCTCATCTGCATAAGTCAATTGTGTGATGAAGGTTACCTTGTGAATTTTAGGAATGGTAAGTGTCTAGTTAACAATTCCAATGATGATTTTATTCTATCTGCCCATAGGCAAGAGAATGTATACACTATTAACTTAGAAGACCTTAAGAGCCAAAACATACCCTGTTTAAGTGCAATAGAAGACCAATCATGGATATGGCATAGAAGAATAGGACATTGTAACCCAAGAAACCTTTGTAAACTTTCAAAGAAAAGACTTGTAAAGGGACTACCAGATCTTATATACAATTCTTCAAAAGTATGTGATCCTTGTCAATATGGAAAGCAACATAAAACAAGCTCTATATCAATTAATGAAGTTTCAACTTTTAATGCATTACAGTTAGTGCATATGGATCTTTTTGGTCCAACACAAATTTGAATCATTAGAGGCAAATACTATGTATTTTTGGACGCAACACACACTCACTGACTATGGATTGAGTTTTTACAAAACTCAAATTCTTTTTGATAATACTAGTGCAATAGCTCTTAGTAATAACCCGACACATCACTAATTAGAAAAACACATAGATGTTAGGCATCACTTTCTTAGTGATCACAAACAAAAAGGAGATATTGTTTTACAGTTCATCGGAACGCAAGAACAACTTTCTAACATTTTTATAAAACTGTTACCTTCCGATAGACTTGAATTTATATAATAGAATATAGGAATGATTAAAATAAAGTAATCATTCATATCTACTTCTTGTTTTAAATTTCTCCTAACATTAAGAAACTCCTCTTAGAAAGGGGGAGAACATTTCTTACTGTGTTTTCTTTTTATCTTATGGTATGTTTTTTTTCCTATCTATTTATCATATTGACAATCTTACCATATTGACAGTTTTATCATAATATTTACCTATCTATTTATCGTATTGACAGTTTTATTATTGTTCACCTATCTTTCTATCAAATTGTCCGTTCATGGTAATGATTTTCTTTTTCATTGTACTGTCAGTTCATGGTAATGAATTTATTTTCCATCGTACTGTCAGTTCATGGTAATGATTTTCTTTTCCTTTGTATTTTCAGTTCATAGTAATTTTTTTCTTTTCCATCGAAGTGTCAGTTCTTGGTAATGAATTTTTTTCCATCGTACTATCATTTCATGGTAATGATTTTCTTTTCCATCGTACTTTCAGTTCATGGTAATGATTTTCTTTTCCATCGTACTATCAGTTCATGGTAATATGTTTGTTTTCCATCATAACTTTCGATCATGGTAATGAATTTCTTTTCCATCGGCATGTCAGTTCATGGTAATGAATTTCTTTTCTATCGACATGTCTGATCATGGTAATGAATTTCTTTTCCATCAGCACGTCCGATCATGGTAATGAATTTTTTTCCATCAGCATGTCTGTTCATGGTAACAAGATTTTTTTTCTATCAGCTCGTCAGTAAATGGAAACGACTTTTTTTTCCATCAGCAAGATGATTGATAGTATTTGTTTTCTTTATGTACGATTGTGTTTTATTCTGAACTCTACTAAAACCAACAATTACCTTACGTTCTCCGGTAGGTACTTTCCATTTTTTTTAAAAAAAATTATTTCATTTTAATCCAAACCATTGATCTTATTTCCTTTAATCTTGACCATAGAAGATCAACGGTCATCCCTATATCACCTTTAAATACCCCCCCTCCCTCCCCAATCCCACGTCGTTTCTTTTTTAGGATCTACGTCGAAGCTCTGCCTCACTGATTTTAAGTCATCATATGATCTTTCAACGGCAGCAACTATATGTCTCAGTCTTCTGCCAACACTCCCACCGATATGTCTTCAAAGGATTTCTCAGAAAAAGTCCTTTTTAGGGAAAGTTTAGTTTCCTGCGACTTCTATGATTCGTACGATTCTACAATCAAGAGGATTATTTTGTTTCAATAATGGGAGCATTTGTGTGTTAAAAGACTTGTTTCTCATGATCTGATTCTCTTTGATGAAGTTAGTCAGTTTTATAAAACTATATCTTTCGACAAAGAAATGACTATCAATTTTGTTGTGTACGATAGAAAGTTGTTTATGTCTGTGAAACAAGCGACTCATTTTCTAAATGTCTCTGTAGAAGGTGATTATTTCTTTCCATCTCATAAACTACCATAGGCGGTTGGTATGTTTAATATAGAATGTTCTGAGAAGTCCTTGTTTGTTATAAATGAAGAGAAGAGGAAAGTGGCACATCTTTCTCCGGACAACAGGTTTGTTGCTCTTTGGATGCAAGGTTTTCTTATCCCAGGGAAAGGGGATAGAGAAACTCTGAAAGTTTCTGACATTTTCATGCTTGACTATCTTGTCAACATGAAAAAAGTAAATCTGATGGGATACATTTTTGAAACAATTAAGAATGTAAAGTCAGGGGAAATCAAATCTCATTTGATTATGTATCCATCTATCCTTACAAAGGTCATTCTCAAGTGCATGAAGTTTTGCAACATTCCTTTGAAAGGAAAACTGATAGATCTAAAGCCATCCTGGATTAGTAAAAGTATGATGAAAAAGTTGAATATTTGTTTTGATTAGAACTCAAAACATATTGTTAAGGATGTAGAAGCTTAATCGTCTCAGAATCAATCAGCTCCTATGCCAGAAAAAGACAATCAATCTGTTGGTATTACTCATAACTATGATCTGCAAACCAGCTCAAAGCCAAAGAAGAAACCAAAGTACAGTAAGGAGTTTGTTGCCAAATGGAGAAAGGATAAGGAACATATAAAGGAAGGTGATCGAATGTTTTGACTTTATCAAGCCAAAGCGTTTGCTGAAATAATAAGGGTAGAATAAAACATTCAAGAATAAAAGAAAAATAAGATTGTTTTGAAGAGAAAGGATCAAGACTTTGATATCTCTAAAGTCTTGAAAATGGTTGAGGATGCAAGTGCTCAACTAACATATTAAATGCATCAAGAGCCCATCGTACAGAGTCTTCCTGAGAAAGAAAAAGGAAAACAAATGTTGGAAGAGATACAAGAAGTTGAAGAAGAGGAACGAGATTTTCTTTTAGAATTCCTTCAATGTTCGAAGAAGAGTAGAGAGGAATCGGTTCAGAAACAAAGTGAAGGTATTCAACAAATCCCTAATTCTACTCAAGCACCTTTTCAAACATATGAAACTCTGGATAGAATATCTTCTAATGTAAATCAAGGTGCTCAATCTTCTCATAATGAAAAAGATATTTTCATTAGTAACAAAATAGAAGATGAAAGAAAGGAGAAAGAAAAAGTTAAAGGAAAACAGCCAGTTGTAGACTCAAGTAGATCAAATGAACTGGATTCTTATGAAGAGGATACTGATTCAGAACACACAATCTCTCTCAAGATGAGTGATTACATTGCTAAAGGATTGAGAAGACTATTCCATACATTCCCATGATAGAAGGGAAAATTGATTTCATTACAGATAATTAGAATAATTAATTTGGTTATGTAAAATAATTGAGAAAGAAAGTTCATTCAATTGAAGCTGATTTTAAAGTTCTTTCAGAAAGTTCGGCAGCTCATAAGAAGGCTTGCAACAAGATGACCATGTGTTCGTACAAAATAGAGAGCGCAGCCAATGACCATGAGATAGAAATTGAAGATATAATAATGTTGTCAAATGAGCTTTCAATTGCTTTCAATAAACTTGACAAAAAACTGTTCAAAGACTGAATCAGGTAACTCATGGAGCCAATATTTTCTCAGTAAAAGTGTTACAAGATAGAATGAATACCTTTCAGTTTGAGTTTTCGAAGGCATCATCTCTAAAGGATGAAATAGTTATTTTAAGGAAAAAAACTCTGTGTTATCCAAAGATAACGCGAATTTGAAAGATAGAATTGATACTCTTGAAGAAGTTATTAGAGTTGAATAGGAGACTATCAGAAATCAGGATCAACTCTTTGCCGATCAACAAGACCTTCTTAGATCTCAAGGTGATGTTATTTCTGAAGACAAAAAGTAAATCAAAAATATGAATGCGGTTCTTCATGAGTTGATTAAAAAGGAGAAGGAAAGAGAAAACAAGTGACTTGTATTTGTTTTCAATTTTGTCTTTATTTGTTATCGTAATTAAATTTCTGTTACTATATCCATTGTCTTGTATTTCTTTTCTAACTCTTTTAGAAATTCAAGAATACCCCCTTCTTTTTTTAATTCACAAAGGGGGAGAATGTTTTACAAAGGGGGAGAATGTTTTACAAAGAGAGAATGTTTTGAACAAACACTTCTAAATCAAGGGAAATATACGAATACAATCCTTAGGAATGTTCATACATAAGGGGGAGTTATTTGTATTCAATTTATTATTCAGAAGATATTCGAATAACTCAGGGGGAGATAAGAATTTCTTTTGGTTTTTATTTTTTGTTTTGTGCTTTCCAAAAAGGGGGAGATTGTTGAGTCAAAAGTCCTCTTTTGACTTTTATGTCTTGTTTTGGAAATCAAAAATGACATTTATCATGTTTATCATATCGTACTGACCATACTGATCGTACTGACCATACTGATCGTACTGACCATACTGATCATACTGACCATACTTATCGTACTGGCCATGCCGATCGTACTGACCATGCTGATCGTACTGACCATACTGATAGTACTTACCATACTGATCGTATTGACCATGCTGATCTTACTGACTATGCTGATCGTACTGACCATGCTGATCGTACTAACCATGTTGATCATACTGACCATGTTGATCGTACTGACCATGCCAATCGTACAATGCTGATCGTACTGACTATGTTTTTTCGTACTGACTCTGGAAATTGTATTGAATCTTTTATTCATACTTTCATTAAATGCTTTTTTTGGTACTTTTTCAAAAACACATGTTTCATATTAATCGTACTCATGGTTATCATCTTCATATATCTTTTGTTTAATCAATACGATGTCTTTGAGTTAGTTACAAACTAATCAAAATGATGTCATGATTTCTATTTCAATATGTCCGTTATAATGCCAGGTTTCCAGGTCTATCCATGTTTTTCAGAGAAATATGACCATTGGAGGAAATATGACCACTGGAACCTGAGGCCTATAAATAGGAGGTCATCTGAAGCTGAAAAAGAGAGAATTTGGAACACCTATGATATTCTGCTTCTATAATATTCTAGTGATAGACTCTATGACTTCTCTCTTTCTTTGTGCGTCTGATCATCGTGTCGAGGTCTTTTAAGTGATTAAAATAGAGAGGTGTTGATTGCCTACAAAATCAAGGGCTGCCGGGGATAGGAAGACAGACCTACTGATCATCGTATCGAGGGCTATCGGGGATAGGCAGACAGACGTACTGATCATCGTATCGAGGTCTTACCAAGGTGTTGGTGAGACAGACATTTTATCCCTGGTGAAAGGATAACCCTTCTCTTTGGGTCAAAAGAATTATAATTCTTTTACATTTCCGCTGCTGCTTGTATTAGAAAGGAATTTATATTGTTTCCTTTGTTCTTTACACTTTCAATTGTAATTGTCTCAATTATAATTATACTATTACATATTTTATCGATTGATTCTATACGCATTAAGTTAGAATCATTCACTATTGTTTTACTCTGATTATTCTATTCATCTTTAATACAGTTACTTTACTTTTCTAATTTTATTACATTACATCATACCTTTATACTCAGTAAATTTCTGGGTGTTTGTATTTGTATTATTTTAATATCATTTAAACTAAATTCTTATGTGTTTAAACACAAAGTTTAATCATACAATTCACCCCCCACCCCTCTTGTATTGTTCCATCTAATATACATATACATCTACATATTCGATCCAAAAATGATGTCAGGAGGACAAGTATACCATGATCATGAATTACCATCAAGCAATATTATCCTAATCATGTAAAACCCTCCAGAAATGTCTACCACGATCATGTGATGTCCTCTATACATGTCAACCTTGATTGTGAAACACCTTCAAGAAAAGGAAAAACGATCATGTGAAACCCTCCAGAAATTTCGTCCCAGATCATTTGAATCTATTTAGGAAAGACATTTAAGTCTTGAGACACCCCCAATAAATTTTGAGAAAGCCATGTGGAAGCACCCATATGTGTCTCTATTGATCATGTGATATATTTTTTGACATTTCATTTAGCTATATTGAATCACTCCATGGATGTTATTTAATTCTTGTGAAAACCTATAATCATATCTAACTGGATCATGTGATGTCTCCCACATATTCCACTTGGATCATGTGATGCCCTTTCGAAAGTCAACTATATCAAGTGATTGCCTTTGGACATGTTTTCTAGATAATCAATACATGTAAAAAATATCAAGAAATGTCAGACAAACAAAAAATACATGTCCAATAGACATAAAAATACATGATAATCATACATGTTATACATAGTTGAGAATACCCCCAACTGATCAACCAGAACTATAATACATCATATAACTAGGATACATAGAATTCCAACCTATGTTCTGTGATTGAACGTGAATCTACCTCAGTATATGTCTCTCTGTGTCATCAATATTCTAACCACGATAACCCAATCAATCCCAATGGATTATCATTCTTCCCCATCCCCCAGCGGAGTGAAAAAATAACTGAACTATAAAGAATTTGATTCATGTCATAACCAGGATATTTAACATTCTTCCGTCAGGCCCATGCTCCATTTTATATACCCCATACATTTAATCCTCTGTCCACATTTACCGAATCAATATGCAGTGAGAGTGATTAATTTTTATCCTTTGTTTCTTACAATAATCATGGCTCACTTTGGATTAAGTATTTCCGTTTATCATATAATTTACATCATGATTCTTCCCCATCTAGGTTAACTATAGAGTGTACCCCCCATATAGTGGCATGATATTATGACCTTCATATCAGGGAACCCACCTCAAGGTATGTCATGGTGGCATGATCTAACTATGATGAATCTAATTCATACACTATGTAGGATACAATGGACAACCTCGTGTGGCTCGATCTCAACACCTAGTTCGTATATTCCCTTATACACATCCTTTATGCATTATGTTAAACTTCATGGGTTAAAAATACTACACGGGTTTTTATTCTTTTGATGGACAAGATAAGTAGGAAACCTCATAAATGTTCATTTCCATCCTCAAAGTATTTAATACCTTCCCATATAGAAGTAATCATTACAACGCCTTGTTATAAGGATTCAAAATATAATGAGATACCCATTTGTTTAAAATAGATAAATATCATCGTATACATGTAGACGGACACATTAATAGACCCCCATTACACCTGAAAATATTCAACCCAGGATCGGTTCGTTATGGTAAGTGGTTATGTATCAGGATTGGGAATAGATTCATAATTTTTTTGAATATATAAGAGAGCCCCAGATTATGAAAAACTTCCCCCAAAAAGGTTGTGATGAGCTAGACCTCACATCCTGTTGAGTAATGTTATTTCATAAGCATTGTTGGGTATGAAACCCCAATATACCACTTGCATTTAGAAAATAGTTCTATACCCAGTTATGGATGTGAGAACTGTTGCGAGTTTCTATGAGGTATGAAAATTTTAAACCCAACATGAAGGATTATGATACACATTCAACCCCCCAAAATCAATCACCAGGCCCCTAAAACAACTTTCCATGAAAAAAATAGTCAACCCAATGCCAAACAATCAAATGAAAAAAATAATCACATGACCAAATTTAACAAGGGTCCTCATTAAATAATTCTATCCTCAATGTGACAAGTCCACATAATCAAAATATACAGATTTCAAATAAGAAGGAAAAATTGTGTTACCTATGCATGTCTGATTGGGAACATATCATGCCTATGAAGGTTTATTGATAGTTTAATTTTTCCTTTTTTTGTATTCATTCCTATAGATACTTACCTCATAAAAAACACCCCAACCCTATATCATGTATTTATCCACTGATCATTCTATAAAAATTGATACACCTGCAATCCCTAGATGTTGTATAATGAACTCACATATTTGACACCTTTATCCTTGGGGGGAAAATTTAGGTGTCCAAGAAAACCAATGACATGGTATAATACCAATCCCTGGGGTTTAATGAATGGGTCTCAAGATGCTGAAACTAATGCGACCACCCCATATACATAAAAATTATAGTAAATCTAGTGTCTCTCATTACCAATTCTAGTCCATATTTTATAATATCCCTAGAGTGTTTCATTCACCACCTTTAGAATCTGATGAATGTGGAATAAGGATTAAACTATGGATACCTTCTAGTTATAAAGACACCAACGAGGGATATTTTTAACCACCATCTTTAGCATTATCCTGCCAGTTCCCCACAATCACATATTGAGTGAACCACATGATACATTTCAACTTGTAACATCCATGCATGGGCACCAAGGAAGTGACATGTGGCATTAAAATATCTAGAAAACCAAGATTGGAATCATATTATATTGTCTTAGTAATTCCATAGAATAATTTTATTTATATGGGATTATTTTCTGACCACACGCTCTAACAGCACGTGATTCCAAGGTCAGGAGTGCCCAGAATAGAATTTTGACCATTTTTAAGGTACGTTCAGTAAATGTACGAGTGGGTTTTTTGAAACATTTGAACTGGTTCTCAGATCGAAAATCTGAGGGCATCATTGATCTAAAAATATTGGGTTTTTTCTATAAATGACTTCACATAGGCCATAATGTGTTTAGGAGAAATGTTATTTTTCATACTTTTCGAGAAAAATAAGAAATGAATTTTAAAAAAATTATCCTATTCCATTTATCACGATTGAGGGGTAGATGGAGATGTTGTGGCGCAACGATTAGGTGGAAATGAGGTGCAGTAATGGAGGTTCAATCATGGATATTTTGAAACCATGATGTTGTTATCAAAATATCTCATTAAATGGGGCTCATTAAAAGTACATCATTAATTGGAACAATGTCAATGCACATTTTATTCGTCTTATAATAATCCAACGTGTTGGTGTTTGGGAATAAACAAATGTTTGGAAATCATTGATGAACTATAGGTGGAATCCCTCACTATTGAAGAATGAAGAACGAAGTGGAGAATGTTGGAGGATCATATCCAGACGATGGAATGTGGAGACAAACGCCAACAACCATGAATAAACGACGATGCGAGTCACATTCTTCATCATCAGCAGATCTAAAAAATCTAGGTAGGGTATTATGCATTCTATGTATTTGGTTATTTATTCCTAGTTCATTACATTAATGATTAATGTGGATCATCCAACTAATGGTCTGATCGCTTAATTTCTCATTCTTGTGGGTGGATATTGTTTGGGGTTTTCATTTGGGGGTTTTCAAACTATGTTGTTAACATCATGTTTATCCCCATGATTAAACTCTGAGGAAGAGGGTGTGGGTCGACCTGAACAATGTTTGGTCCATCCTCCATGGTGTTTCTAGTGTATTATTCATGGTCGACCTGTAAAATTATCAACAAGGTGAATTTGAAGGCTTTGTAGTGATGGGGGTGCCCTAGGGAGGCCATAGACGTAGCCGGCTCCAAAAACAGAACACTAGAGACACTCTAGTGGAGCATTGAATGTACCACCAATGGATGGTGGTGGCCAAATGTAGCCTTCAGTGGAGGCCAGTGGTGTCTATGGGTAAGGGGTGGCAGTTCTCCTGTCAGCACCGCATGGATGAGTGGCCTACTCGGGCCGCTCAGGTGCACTACAAGCACGCGTACCTCGTCCTCGTGCCTGTAAAACGATCAGCCGCCTACCACCCATACTGGGTTAAGGGGTAGCACCAGCTAGAACCATCGAGTAGATCTAGATGCACCTATGTGTGGTCTATATAATTAGCCTACACAAAGAGGGATGGGCATCATCTACTGGTCAGCGGCCCACCATGCTGGTCGGCCAACCTAAGGGTTGGACCCGCACTGTCGGGCCAGACCTACAATAGTCTGGCTAGACCCGCCTCCAAGCCAGATCTTTACTATCAAGTCAGACTTGTGGCACCCATGTTGGACCCTTGGAAATGGTTGGTTCATGTTGATCTGTATGAGTCAGATCAGACCCAAACCAGACCAGGCCCGTTTCATCGAAATTATCATAACTTGCAGACAGAATGTCCGAATGATTCACCATCTTTATCGTTAGAACCCTTGAAGTGAGTCATTCAATTTGAGAGACTCCACTTGGGTTTTGGAAGATGAGTTAGTATGGCTAGGATGGATCGGACTGAAATCCATCATGTCTTTTTTTACAAAAAAAGACTAAACTTACATATCGAGCGTCCGATCGACACGTCATCTATTCCGTTGAGACCATTACGACCAGACGGCCCATTGGCTTACCTCTAAGTGATACGTCTTGGTGGTTGAAATATGACTGATTTAATGAGGAGTAGAACCTTTAGAACACATACTTATGATATTAGTAATGTGAAGAGAGACCCTCTATGCATCAGCAAGAGACTGAACCTACATGGATTGGAAATGACCCTACCATATATGGATCATAAAGAGAGTGAACCTCCATGAATTGATGATGGTGTCACCCTACGTGGATCAATCAGAGAGCGACCCTCTGTGGATCTGCATTCGAGGGACCCTATGTGGAATAGCATGAGAGAGAACCTCTGTGTATCCACAGTAGCACAACCCATCGTGGACCAGCCGTAGAGAGACCCATTATGGATTAGTGGCAGAGCAACCCTTTGGGGATCTATAGTGGTGCAACACTTCTCGAATTTGCATTCAAACCCCTCTACAAAATAAGATGATATATCTTGTGGCTAATCTTCTTTATTTCTATTCATTAAGTTGTATAACTCATGTGATAAATGTTTTTCTTTGTGCTTTTTTACTGATATCATGCATTGTGGTTTACCTTGGTGAATTTTTAAGAGACCTTCTGGGGTCTCGGGGTCCCTACTGAGTATTATTATACCCACCCCTACACGAGATTTTCCCACAATTGTTTTTTCTTGTGTAGAAGATGAGAAACTTGACCGAGACTTTCGAATCAAGGGTTAGACGGTGCTCAGAGGTGATTAATAGACTTGGTGAGCTGTAGTGACATCAGACAGGGAGATGTGCCTACTCTTTAGGGAGGATTCTCAGTGGATATTCTCTAATGATTTTTTTCATTCATTTATATTGTAAGTTTCATTCATTTGGATTGTATACTAGCCAATTTACTTTTAGTAATTAATTTTACTCTCAGTAGAGATGCCTTGTGTTTTTCTTTGTGTGTGTACTCTGCCTTTGTTTATACATGTTTAAATCAATTGCCTTCCTATTTTTTGTTATACCTTTCTTGTGCTAGACACTAACCCCTGGCCTATATAATGAAGGCATGGGGTAGTCACAACACAGGACCCTGGGGATGGGTTAGGACAATGTAGTATAAGATCATGGTAGGTTATCCTATAAGAACTAAGAGTCTGAAATTTTTCATTACTGAAATAGTGTTTTCTATCATTATTTTTTATTTCAATTCATAGAGCTAGTGTTGGTGTGGCAACCAACATATCCATATTCTTGGACCAAAATTCTGCTTTCTGACTCGGTATACAAAAACACTTGTTTCATGTGTTTCAGAAATGTTTCTCTCTTGATCTATTTTGAGTCAGCTCAGCAGTTATAAATTTTTTGACCATGGCGCATATGTTTCCTTACATGATGCCTCCATGAAGAGAGATAACCAGGATTCTAGTGAGAGATCATGAATATGGACCATCGATTGTTGAGTCATCGGTACTGGGACCACTTATGGAGTTAGCACTGATGGGTGGTGTACCAACAGCACCACCACCCATAGAGTAACAGATCTACTAGACCCACTAGGGGATAGTGCACACTGACTGATCACACTACAAAAGTTCTAGAGACATAGGCTTCTGAGGTTTTTATTAGAGACAGATCCTTATGTAGTTGATGATAGGATAAAGGCTATGGAATGAGATTTTCTCTTGGTAGATACTCTAAAAAAATCTGATGGTGATCCTAGAGGCTAGCCTTTTCGAGGAACAATTAAGAGATGGTGGAGATTTACCCTCCAAAAAAATGAGGAGGTGACCCATTCATAGTTGTACATTAAGAGGCTATTCATAGAGGAGTTCATATCAGTGACACTATGATCTGTTCATATTCAGGAGCTACTACTCCTACCATAGGGAAGTTTGACTATGGCCGAATACTCTGTGAGGATTACCAACCTCTCCCGATACTCCACTGACATGGTACATGGCCCTTTATTTATGGATCAGACCTTTATGTATGGACTCTGAAGGGAGATCATAGTGTAGATGATTTCCCTTAACTTTCTGTCATAGGATGCAGTGCTAGAGTGAGAACTACTGGTGGAGATTTTCCCTGTCGAGTAGGTGCCGACAGTGAGAGCCACCACTGCACAATTGGTATCTGATCCATCTATAGTATAAAGTAGATAAATGACGTAGAGTCACAAATGGGCACACCTTCTAGAGGACGACCCCACAATGTAGGGTCAGAGGTGTGGATCTTGTGCGGTATATTAGGTCATCAGAGTATTAGACTGTTCTATTCGTATGACTGGAAGGGTCCCATGGATCATGACTAACTATCCAACTATACTGATGATAAGAAGATGGTTGAGGGATGATTGTGGTAGGGGAGTAGGCTGAGAAGTTGGCGGTGGGCGACAGTTTTAGGAGTTACCGCCACCGCCCCCAGGTTTCCCACCCTGACCTCAATGTGTGAGAAGACAGGGGTGAGCACAGCTTTAGGTAGTGGAGGCTTATAACCATGATGCTCTTGAGATTACCTGAGGTACAATCTATGTCTTCATTACCCTAGCTTCAGTTCTTATAGAAACATATGTTTTTCCCTCCTCCCTTTCCATGGATCTCCTTTGGAGCTCAAATATTCTGATGGAACCATTGGGTCAATCCTTACAGTTAGAGACTCCTACGAGAGGGGATTCAACGATTACACACTAGTGTCGAAACTGTTATCTTACTATAGGAGGTGAGAGCTTTGGCTGGGATCTCTTAGTATCAGCATCATGTCCTTATGACATAATCGTGGATAAGGACTGGTTATCCAAATTCCTTTCTCAGATCAACTATTTTGGCCATATAGTGTGGTGTGTCCGTGGATATGGGACCATGTTTTCCTTCACCGATGAGAAGTAATCCCTTATAGAACATGAGAGAATTTCTCGGAGGAGGGTGCAGCCAATCACTTACCAGTTGGATATTCTCACCCCCAGTGTACTAGATGAGGGGAGCCCATGATTTTCTGTAGTGGTGGACAATTATGAGTATTTTTTTCCTGAGGATTATCGAGGACTACCTTGTTATAGGGAGGAAGACTAACATGTACCATGGAATGACACTGTTATCCAAACTGTCATATCGGATGGCTCCTGTAGAGCTTCGCGACATGAGGGTACAACTAGAGAACTTACATGAGAAGGGGTTCGTAAGTCATAGTGTGTCACCATGTGGAGCACCGATGCTTTTCACCAAGAAGACATATGGATGTTTGAGGATGGGTGTGGACTTATGGTGCCTGAATTTGGTGGCCATGATGAAAAAGTATCCACTACTGAGAATCAATGACCTCTTTGATCTACTAAAGGGATTGAGGTGGTTATCGAAGATATACCTCAGATCAGGCTATCACCATCTTTGGGTTCGGGATGAGGATATGCCGAAGATAGCCTTCAGGTGCCAACATGACCACTACACATTCCCAGTGATGCCTTTTGGCATGACCAATGCCCCAGTATTGTTCATGGGAATCATGAATTTGATCTTATTGCCTTACCATGATTGGTTTATTGTGGTATTCATTGACAAAATCTTATTGTACTCGGCATCATAGGAGGAGCACACTACACACCTGCTTGCATACACTCTAAGCGCACAAAATTTATTGGAATCTCACGAGGTGTTAGTTTTGGATTCAGTAAGTCCACATTCTGGGACACTTCATTTCAGAGGCTAGAGTTGTAGTGGATCCATCATAGATAGGGGTGGTTCTTGCTTGGGAGCCAACCAAGATCGGGACTGATGTATAAATCTTCATGGGGTTGGTTAGTTACTATCAGATGTTTCTTCCCAACGTCTCCATAGTAGCATCCCCTTTATCATCTTTTACATAGAGGGGAAAACCTATCATGTGGAAAGAGAAATGTTAGAAAAGCTTCCAGGAGTTAAGGTGGAGACTGATAAGTGCCCCCATCATGAGACTACCAGAGGATGGTGTTGGGTATATAGTTTACTGTGGTGCATCGGGGACCAAAAATGGTTGTGTCATGATGCAAGAGAATGTTGTGATCGCCTGTAGCTCAGAAAAATTAAGATAGCATAAAAATAACCGTGTCATCCACAACCTGGAGTTAGTAGTTTTGGTCTTTTCATTGAAACTTTGACAGAACAAATTGATCGATAAGTAGTTTACCATCTTCTCTGACCACAAGATTTTGAGATATATCTTCTCCTAGAAGGACCTGAACATGAGACAACAATGAATGATAGAGTTACTCTAGGAATATTCCTTTGAGATAGTCTACACACCCAGAAAGGGGAATGTGGAGGCATACATGCTTAGTACGAGGATTAGTTTGTAGCTACTGACTGAGGCGACAGTTCAGTTGGCTGCGATACATATATCCTTTTTGGATGATGGTGATGTTCTTACCTTCAATCTATGACTATTACTCCAAAACTGTTACAATGAGTTAGGGAGGCACAGTCGGTTGATATTTACTATAAGGCCCAACATGCTTACTTATTCTCAGGATGGGCTCCTGGTGGATTTCAAATAGGTGGGAAGCACATCATTATTTTCAGAGTCTGCACCTTGGTGCCACTGACATTGCGGGAGGAGGTGTTCAGGGAGTTCCATACATCCCATTTGGCAGTACATGCTGTGGTGGTTAAGTTGTACCAAGACCTATAAAGTTAGTACTAGTTGAAAAGGATGAAGAACGAAGTGGCCGAGTTCATTTCATCATTCTTGAATTGTCAGCAAGTGAAGGTCACTCATTGGATTCGAGTAGGCTTGGCCTAGCCACTCAAGGTACCAGAGCATAAATGGGGTGGTATCTAAATGTACATTGTGATGGTGATTCCACATACATCAGGGACCACAACTCTATCTTGGTGATTTTTGGCCGACTCCCCATGTTGACTCACTTCCTACTCATCAGTGACTAGTGACCGGTAGAGGTCATGGGAGAGCTCTACACCTATGTGATAGTGCAGCTTCACGGGTTTCCATCAACAATAGTCTCAGATCATGATTCTATATTTATATCCCGATTGTGGAGGGGATTATAAGAGGCGTTCTGAATGACGCTAGGCTAGAGCACAACCTTTCATCAACAAATATATGGTTAGATAGAGTGTACTATATAGACACTGGAGGACATGCAATGTGATGGTCATGGTAGGGAGGACCAACATCCACTAGTGGATTTTTCATACAAAAAAATCTATCACTCCACCATTAGAATCGCACAATTTGAGACCTTTTATGGGAGGCCTTGATGATCACCCCTATAGAAGATTGACCCATGGGAGTCCAAACTCATGGGTATGATGTTTGTATGGGCGACCACCAAGAAGGTGCAGATCATCCAGGAGTGGATGAGGATTTCACCGAGCAGGAAGAAGTCCTATACTAATAGGAGACAATGACCCTTCGAGTTTTATGAGGGTAATCATGTGTTCTTTTGGGTCTCACCTCGATGAGGATTGTTAAGATTTTTATAGGCTGAAAATATATTTTTGAGGTTCATCGATCAAATTTAGTACATGATAATAGTTGGCGAGTTGGAATAAAACCTAGATCTTCACCCACAAATGCTTTAGTTTCATGATGTTTTCCACTTGTCACATCAGAAGAGGTACACGAATGATCAATCACACGTCATCAACTTGGGAAAGCTGGACATTGATGATAGGGAAACATTTTTAGAGTTCCTACTGGAGATAGAGGATTGACATGAACGGGTCCTATGTGGGAACTAACTTCCTTTGGTGTGAGTTTGGTGACAACATGAGAATCTCCAAGAAATCACAAGGGAGTAGGATGCTCAGATTTGTGATCGATACCCCCAATAGTTTGATTAGATTTTATTTTGGCTTTTAGGGATGTAAATCCATACGGTTGGGAGAATTTAATATCTTGAAAATTATGTGTAATTTTTTTTCATTTATATGGAATTATTATGAAACCACATGCTCTAACGGAATGTGATTCTGAGGCCTGAAATGCCCAAAATAGAATTTTAATCATTTTAATGGTAAATTCAGTTAACATGTGAGTAGGTTTTTTCGAACTTTTGAAGTGGTGCTCAATTAAAAAATCCAAGGTCACCGTTGAACATGGAATGTCAGTATTCTCCAAGAAATGACTAAACATTGGCCAACAAGGGTTGACTATAAATGTTATTTATCATAAATTTTGAGAAAAATAATAAAATAATTTAAATGAATTATTCTATTTCATTTCTCATCATTGAGTGGTGGATGGAGACTCGATCACACAGCGACGAGGTGGCGATGAGGCTCATTAATGGAGGTTTAATAATGGCTCATTTGAAACTCTGACATTGTGATCATAATGGCTCATTAAATGTGTTTCATTAAATGTGGATCATTTAATAGTATCATTAATGGGAACACCAATGTTTTGTTTTTTATTTTTTATTAATCTAATTTATTGGATTTTGGGAATTAACAAACATGGGGAAATCTCTGATGAAATACCGGTGGAATCCATCTCCAAAAAATAATAAAGAACGAAGCGATGAACATTGGAGGATCATATCCAGATGTTGGAAAGGGATGACGAACAACATAGACCACGAATCAATGACGATGGGAATTACATCCTTCATCATCAAAAGATCCAATGAATCTGGGTAAGGGCTTATGTGTTCTATTTATTTGGTGATTTCTTCCTCATTCATGAAAATTAAGGACGAATGTGGATCAATCGACTAACGGTATGATCTGAAAATCACCCATTATTGGGAGTGGATATTGTGCGGGGTTATGATTTGGTGTTTTTCAGGGTGTGTGTATATCATCATGCTTATCCCCGTGATTAAAATCTAATGCTGAGGTTGCGGGCCTGCCAGAAAAATGCATGGTCCCTCCGACATGTTTTTTCTTGATGCATTATTCAAGGTAAATCGGTAAACTTGTCAGCAAGGCAAATTCAAATGCTTTGTAGTGATGGTGATACACTACAGAGGTAGTAGGCATAGACAACTCCAAAAATGGACCACCATAGAGACTCTGGTGGCCCATCTAAGGCAAAGCCATCATGTCGGCGGTGGCCCGTGGTGGCGGTCGCCGACGGAGGGAGGAGTTGCGCCCGTTGGCACCACATGGAGGCATGGCCAACTTTGGTGAGTTGGAGACATAAGGACCCCATCTGTGTGCATGCGAAATGGTTGGTTAACTATCGACCATGTTGGGCGAAGGGGTAGCAACAGCTAGAGCCACCAGGGGGAACCAGATGCACTAGTGTCCAATCTGGTGAACCAGCACACACTATGAAAGCCAGGATTCTTCTTGTGGGTCATGCCCCACCACGTGGGTTGAACCATGCATGGGCCGGAGCCGCACCGTCGAGCTAGACTCGCGCCATCGGGCCGAACCTGACAGACCCTATTTCACTAAAATGATCATTTCATGTAGACCATGCATCCGATTGACACACCATCTATGGTGTGAGGACCCTAGCAGTGATTCAGTTATTTTGAGAAACTCTACTTGTGTTTAGGAAGATGTTTGAGTTCAACCAGATTGTAGCAGACTCTAATCTAACTCTGCCATTTTTACTAAAAAGCCTATAACATACGGACTGAGCATCTAATTGACTTGTTGTCTATTACGTTGGGACCCTTTTAAACAGAAGTTCCTTTGGGTTACCTCTAAGTGAGAATTTTTGGCATTTTAAATACGAATAATGGCTTGAGGTTTAGAACCTTCATAACTCATACATTTGAAGTGTGAGAATTCAGTGGCTTATTGTCAAGTGAATAGTCACCCTCCATGGATCAGAAAGAGAGAGACCCTCCATGGATTATATATTAAATTAACCTCCATGGATCCCCAAGAGGGAGGCCCTCCATGGATCGACAATGGAGAGACCCTCCTTGGATCAGCGAGAGAGTGACCCTCTGTGGATGAGCAATAGGACGCCCCTCCATGAATTTTCATGAGAGAGACCCTTTATGGATCACTAGTACAGCACCCCATTGTGGAACAT
Source organism: Viscum album (assembly GCA_963277665.1). NCBI lineage: Eukaryota > Viridiplantae > Streptophyta > Magnoliopsida > Santalales > Viscaceae > Viscum > Viscum album. Next base: position 2,093,186,615 of record OY728126.1, on the reverse strand, counting down.
CTGTAGAGTGATCTGTCGTGGATTAGTGTTTGACTGACCATTTGTGGATCGGTAGTGGATCAATACATCTCAGAATAACAGTCAAACCTATTAACTGAATAAGATGATCTAGATTACAACAAATCATCTTTATTCATGTTCATTAAGTTGTATTCATGGTGGGATGTGTCTTTTTAATTTGTGCTTCATTATTGAGATCTTGCATTTTGTTTTACCGTTTTCGGTTTTTGAGAGTCCTTCAGGGGTCTTGGGGTCCCTACTGTGTATTGTTATACTCACCCCAGCACGGGCTGTGCCTGCACCTATTGTTTCTTGTGCTGACAATAGATAACTTGACAGAGGCATTGAGAGCCTAAGATAGAAGGTATCCAAAGGTGATTGATAGATGTGGTGACTTGTAGAGAAGTCATATAGGGAGTTTTGACCACTCTTTAGCTAGGATCCTCAGCAGACGATCTCTAAAGCCTGTTTTTCTTTCCTGTTTGTTGTACGTTTATTTTCAGTTGCACTTTTAAACTGGACCCTTTACATTCAATACATAAATTCACTCTAATTGGTGATTCCATGTGTTCTATATTGTGTTTGTGTTCTATTTATGTGTGCATACAAGTTTAAAGGTTATTCATACACTCTTTGGGATACGCCTTTCTAGTGCTAGTCACCAACCACTGACCTATAGAAGGCGTGCTGGGGGTAGTCATGACACGGGCCTCGAGGGATGGGTTATGGAACATATCCCTTATTCTATAGATAAATACCATCATCATATTCAGGTATTACCTAGAAAGAGGGATCATATCCTTGATCACTCATTAAATGTCTGTAGGCATATTCTGAAAACAGTCATGGGAGAGACTCATATACCTACCCCCATTCATGAATCCCAAAGAATTTTTTTTATATAATGAAATATGTTGGATCATATAACCACTTCTAAGTATTAAATCTATTAGTATATAGTGAAGAAAAAAAATTTAAAGCATACCTTCCCACACACCATTTTCTAAAATGTCACTAAATTCTAGAAATAGATGAACAACTCTACTGGGATATTCAGAAACAGGTACAAATTCAAGGATATCAAGATATTAAAATCCACACATCTAGGGAACCATAACACTTTAATAATCATAAAAAAGAAGTTTTTCTGGGGAATGATTACATTCTTACTCATGTTTAAGATGTAAATAGACATATTCTAGTAAAGGATGAGACACCATACTAGGATCATGTTCTTGTTCACACCAAGACTCACCATTTGAGAGTAGAACATGCCTTAGGAATGGAACAAAATCTTATTAAAAAATAGATGTTTTATACCCCAAAGGCACGAGACATGGCACATATACCCATCCCAACTGAGGATCACCAAGTGAGAGAATCACATACTTCTTGATTGGCTCATATCACTATCGAAAATGATTGGAATAATATTATGAAGGTATGAGATTATGCTCATAACATTATTCCATATAGGTCCACCCATGTGTTATAAAATCATTCCTTGTGGAAGGCTCATATTTCAAACAATGAAGCCACATGGAATATTTTGATAGCTTGTGAAATATAGGAAGATATTTCTACTTCCACTAATGAACGATGACAATAACATCCTTGAGATGAAATATGTGATGAGTCTCCTATCCCTTCCCCTATTCATAATGTATATTAGTATATCCATTTGGGGAATGAATATTTGATGAAGAGTTGTATCCCTTCATCATCTTGGGTTGACAAGAATATTCTAGACACCACCCATAGGTGGGAAAATAATCCTAACAGTAATGAAGTTCCTCATTGGTGTAATACAATATATTCTTAGTGGTGGGTTCATATCAAAGAGTACCATATGGACATTAGAATGTTATATAATCCATCTGATAGAATGATCATATACCTACATGAGACCAAAATGTGGGTCAACATATTCTGGCCACTATGATGAATGATTATTATAAATATAATTATCTTACTGATAGTTTCCATGAAGTTGTTTAAGACACATTCTCAATATCTTAAGGTTACTCATATTGTTCAAATAATATAGTAGTTGATCTGTATCATGTTAATCGTACTCATGGTATTGTGGAGATGGATCAGGGTGTATCTACTCATGAAATCTACCATGTTCAACCTTCTTATGGTGATATATCACATAGACAAAGAAATCCCCCACATGCCCAAAAACCTTTGTATAATGAGTTGATAAAAACTCATATTCCTTCATATAATGTAGTTCTCGAAATATCATGATCAACTGTATACTATTTCCCATACACTATTAGTGACCCTTCACCATGGTTTCCATGCAACCATGAGAAGTATCTTCTATGGATTGACCACGTGGAGGGATGCAAGTCTGATGATGTGCTATATGACATCAAAATATAGAGAGATTTTTCTTCAAATAACCTTCCGATAATGTCATAGCCCCTCACCACATCAGTAAATGAGATATTCGATGATATAGATATAGATTAAAACTCTTAACAATGACATATATGTGGGAAACTCATCAGTGAGTGAAGGATTAACACCTCCCTTATCAAGGATATGAGGGACACCTTGAGAAAATCAATATACATTGTTATCATCTTGACCTGGATGCTATATCCATGTACCAGGACCCAAAATTGGAAAGGATATCATAAATCTAAAACATGGTTCCCACCATTGATTCACAACTCTTTAGAAACTAATCTATAAATCATTGTTATGTATCTATATTTTAGGATGGGAAAAGAATGGATAGTCGAACTTCACTACCCCACTAGATCATATGAAATCCCCATATATGGCATATTTCAATGGTATAACCCCCATTGAAATCAAGGGACTAGTAAAATTGTTAACTATAAGGTCACTAAAAAGAATTCCCCCACTTTAATATAGTCAATACACCATGAAATGATAAAGAGATATGTTAGAATATCTTTTAACTAGGCCCCTCAAAACCATGGGAACCAATTTCAATCATAGAAGTGGAAGTTTCTATCTAATAGAAAAATCAAATTAAAAATTATTCATACCATGGCTTCCATTATACCTAATTAATACCCGAGAAAAGATTCACTAAATCAAATGGGTCGCAATAGCAGTTCTTATCACATCTATATGTGATCGAACCTAACTCACTATGCTTTGGGACTATTTACCCACACTACTACCCCATGGATAATCAATCCCTAAGAGTATTCTAGACACATAAAAATAGGATAAAACAATCATGGGACCATAAGGATGGGGGAATTTATATCTCAATCTCCATCAACAGGTTCATCACACCCCAAGAGTTTTCTAGAAACATCAGTGATACTTCCACATAAACCCCATCCCAATGGGCTGTGGTCATTTTTATCTCAGTTACCATCCCAATAATCAACAAACCTCATCTAGGATCACTAATACCTCAACAAAAATATCAAAAAATTCCTATTGTGGCCCTAAATTGTCCCCAAACCACAAGGAGGAGGGAAATTTCCTTATCATCATCGCCACTGAGGGAATATGTATTCCCATTATTATAGGGTAAATATTGATGTTCAGCATCCCATCCATTCCTCATAACATACTAAGATCCTCTTCTATTTGGGTCTCATTCAGAAAACATTACCATAAACTCCTTCAAGGACATTTTTCACAGACCAAGATTGGTGGACCATGTGGAAAAGGCAATCAAACCACGTAGGGGACATAAGATATAGAGGTCCAACATGGATAATTTTTTAGAAATGACAGTGATGCTAGAAGATAATAATAACCCTATTTCATTAAGACTAATGGGAAAACTATTGTTAACCAATATGTATTTTTTAGTTTCATCACCATCAATACAACATGTAATGTGGATCAAGATAAAAATGCATATGGATGCAATCTTGAAAACATTCCTAGGGAAGAGGGTAATTTGGTTTCACCACTTGTGGTTGTTCATTTGTGGAATCAAAGTAGGATACCTATCCTGGATCCCCTAAATATTTAGCTACCACCACTATAGAAGAACACATACATTGATAAAAGGGAAGGAACAATATGATAATGAGATTAAGAATATCACACAACTCAATGAGGATCTGTATAAGGGAAACATTCCCACCATATATCATATTCATAAAAATAATAATATCCCTCATCCCACATATTTTCTATGAGATGATATATCTACTGAAGTGGCATCAGAGTATTAGACTAGCTCCAGATCTAGACATATGGACAACGTAATTGGGGAATATGGAGATGATTGGAGATTACATCCATTACGTTGAAAACCACTCCCCCTCTTAGGTGATCATTCGATTTTAGAACAGATAAAAAATTAGAATGATAATAAAATACATCCACCTCATCAAGACATTCCCACTTCCTATATATTGGAAGTAGCGTAGATAGTAACACCAGTAGAACTACTGAACTCCAATGAGTCCCTAGTTTCTCAAATGGAAAATAGGGAAGGGGAGACACAAACTTGTGAAGCCTGAGAAAAATCCATATCATGAATGGGTGGATGAATATTTTACCCCACCTAGTTTTGAAAATCCATCCATATAAACCTTTGATAGAATAGTTGATTCAGAATACAATCTCATTCACTTTGGGTCTCAGTGTGGTCTAATGATGGGCCCTTGAGATCTTCTGGAGGAAACTCGGATGTGGTGTTTTGAATAGGCTCTGATAAATCCAACCTGTGTTTTGTAAGTCATTCTTCTAATAGGTTTCATCATACGATGTGAAGAATTTTTTTGTTAATTCATCTACCAGTTAAGCTCTACACTAAAGGAAAAAACCATTATCTGACTAATGAACTATATGAATCATAAAAATAATAGGGCGTATAACATTATACATAAATGGAACTATTTGAAATATTCATTCATCATCCTCCTCCTATAAGAGAAATTTCTGGAACTCTTTACTAAAAATATGTTGTTTCACCTGTAGAAATCTATGATCTTGATGAAGTGTCCATGTTGATTATGTGAGTTTCTATAAATGGAATAACACCTAAAATAATCCATTTAACATACCCAAGATAAATCTTTATCCATTCCCTCAACCTAGTGGAATATAAATATTCATTGAAGTGACTATTATTTTTACTCTCAAACCAGTAAAATTTCCAAATCAAGAACCATGGTAAGCCCTGAAATGCCAGTACCTAATATCAAGGTGCAACAATTAAAAAATCACCCTCTTCCAGTTAAAAAAATAATGTTATCCTATGATTTTAGGAATAGATGAATAAAGTGTACTCTTTATAATATGGGTGAGTCCATAATTATTTCCTTGAATACATGGAAAATTTACAACTCATGATTATATTTACTCGGAAATCTAATCAATATAACCCCACTGATCATCCAATATACTTAAATTTACATTGATGATTGGGCCACAAAATCCAATATTTCTTCTTATTAGGAGACACCCTCCAAAGAAAAGTTGATTATGGTTTGGTGATGTTGAGAAATTCCTTGGAACATGTAAAATATGTAACTATTTCCCAGTTAGAAGTAGTTGGTGATTTAAATAATGTTTTGGACAAGTGTTGATAGAATTTCAACAGCTGGATGACACGATAGAAAATGAATGACATCATTGTAAACTATGAGAAAAGGTTTAGAAACCCAAAATAATTATGTCACCTATAAATTTGACATCAAATATTCCACCAAGATGTGGAAACAACCATCATATAGAGGAATATATAAAATAGGAGGATTCATATTGAGCTCCATCACATGATATAACTCCAGAATATTTCTTGCCTTCAACATCTACAGAATGGCCACTGCCCCACCAAAAGAAACCCTCATCAGAAGAAGATCTCATCTTTTGTTTTTTTATTAAATAAACATGGAATACACCTCCTCTAATGAATAATATTCCCCCGTGTATTAGTTTCCTATAATTCATTTGGGAACTTGTGGTCACAAGTGGAAAATAAAATGATACAGGGGATAGTGTGGGCATGGTCAGACCCAATATATCATTTATATCCCCACAGAGTATTTAAATGCATCAAAAACCCATGTTATATCACTCAATAAATCTTATCATGAAAAAAGGTGATGCAGAGTCCACTTGTGTTCACCCCATACCAGTCGTCTTACAATAATATCAGGTGGAGATTAGATTGTATGATCATCCTAGGAAATTGGTAATGCATAAATGACTAATTACATTAGAAGAGTATGCTCCCTCAATATCTTCACAATCACCAAGCCCACATACCTAAAATTCATCACCCTATAATTTTCATAATAAGGATAAACCCCGCATTGGGAAGTGACAACTTCAAACCCAATAGTATGATTTTTTGAAATGTCTGGTGGTTATACCAACCAAATTATCAATCTTAGATACTTTTCAGCTTTCAAAAAAAAAGCACTCATATAATCCAAACAGATCACACATAAATTTGGGATAGAATTCATTGTGTCCAAGTTCTATCGAGTAGAGACTGTGCCACCATAATTCCACATCTATATCTCATTCATAGAGAAGTATTATAAATATTCCATCTAGGGATGCATCAGGCCCATATATGTATCAAGAAAGATAAAAACATTGATAAATGAAGGGACATGATTGAAAATGGTTTTGGGATTTACCTCATCCTTCTTCGGACCCTTAAATTTTTTTTATAAACAAATGGATTATCTCCTACGAAGATAATAATTTAAGGATATGATATAAGTGAGAAAAGGAACCTCGCGTAAATCAAGCTCAGTGGTTAGTTTTTTGATCTAAAATCTAATATTGATCTCTGGGTTATCTACAAAGACTATAAGGATCCATACTTTTGGAATGATAATAATTTTTTTAAAATGACTGTTATATTATTTTATTTACAAGGAAACCATATCTCTTTAATCATTAAGTGCATATAAAGGAAAATTTAACGATTTGAATTGAATTTTATATAATCATTGTAGAAATATAACAAATTTAAATTATAAATGTTCGAAAATATACTATTGGTAACAATTTAATGTTATTATTAGTGTTTATAAGTATAAATTATTAAAGATAATTTCTGTAGAGTGGAGAAGCGATGGCCTCAACAGGTGGGGTCATGCTCTGTGATTCCCATTTGTCAAACCATGGGAGGGAGGTATTATCCCTAGGGTTTGACCTTGAAAAATCCCAAGATATTCTATAACAGGTACATCAAGAATGATATCTCTTATTGGATAAGTTCTTGTTTGTTGAAATTACCACTCAGTTAATGTTTCTGAGCTACCTCATAAATCATTCACCATCACACACCTTACCTTTAGGTCATATGAGGGTGTTAAAGGAGGTTATGTTTCTAGGAATAATTCAATATGATGTATAAAATATTAGAATAAAGAATTTTTTTATTCCATTAATTCGATTTTATGAATAGTTTTTCATAATAAAATATATTTTTAACTGAGAAGGAAATTGATAAATTGATTTTTCGGAACCAAATTATAAATTTAAGAAAATATATAAGTATTTATTATAAAATAAGGTATTATGTGTTATATTAATTTTAATTAAATGGTATGTTTAAAACACTCTTATTTAAATTTAAATGATAAACTATTTTTATAATGTCCTGGAAAAAATTTATGTGTCAGAAATACTACTATGCATTGTCAACCCACTATTTAAAAAATAATAATTTTTATAATTATAAACATAAAATACTCATACACTGAGAATTATTATTATAAAATGATCATCATATTTTAAATCATAATGCCGAAATTAGGTTTAGGTGAATTTAGGAAAATGTTCTAAAATACTTTGTTTTTTATGTGAATAATAACAATATAGTTTCATTTTTTATGGATGTTTAAAGTATTTATAAATATGTTATAGAGATCTAATAATTAATTTTCCACAATACATGACCTTTAATGTTTTATATTTTTATTATCAAATATTGTAACATATTTTATTCAATTTCTAAACCAATAAGTTACCTTCTAATGTAAAAATTTGAATCCTTGACTTTAAAAACATTATGTTTGGAAAAAAATTAATTATCTCTTCCAAAAAATATAACAAAACATGATTCTTGGTTATTATGAGATAAAAAACATAAATTATGTCCCAAATGTCTAAATCCATGGGAAAAACCATGTCATGAAAATGGTCATTCTTTTTCCACAACATATATTTCCAAGGTGAGTATTTGAAAATTATTAAACAAACTATACACATTTACTATAAATACTGACCCATTTCTCCATTTAAATTCATTAAAAATCCATTATAATTAAATTTATGGTATTTTTACCTCTCAAGGAGTCCCCCAACATGTTCTAAACCCCCCAAGGTTCCATTACTCAAGATATAAGAGTAACTCATCAAGGTAATGGAATTATTCTTATTTTATATTCAATTCCAGAAACTATTTTCATATATGTTTTCTAAATATTATATTTACTCTCTTAGATTACCCTTTTTATCATACCCTTAAATCCAAATTATTTTTCATAAATGGTAGACCATTTCCCCTAATAATGTTTCCCTTCTCTAAAACAACATTTTATACTAGTTATGATGACGAATTTACTTCTCAACCACTATCTTCTCCTTAAGAAATTATATATTATTTTCCTTTTATGAATATCAAAGCCCCATTATTGTATAAGGTTATTACCTTATATGTAAATATTTTTTATTTAATTAGGGTATTTATAGATAAGAAACCCATATCTCCTTTTGTGGGAAAAAAATGAAATAATGATCATGTCTTTAAGATCTTCTGAAATGCCACGATTTTGATAAGATTCCTGATATTTATTCTAAACATGTAATTAATGAAATTATTGATTATCATATATGTGGCTCAAAATAAATAAATACATATTAAGGATATTACCAAAAATCACTCCAATGTATTGGTTAAATAATTGAATCTCTATAGATAGCATGTTTTCTGGTACCTTGGTGAATAACCTTGGCAATATTCATTTTTGACACCTTGGTGATTTAGAATGTTGATATGTTTATGAATTTATAAATTAAAAGTTTTTTCCTAACATTTATATTTTGATTCATATTATTTGTATTTTTATTTTCCATATTTTAATTTTCTCATTCCTTAATGATATTACTCATTATCACATGTAAACTTTTTCCCTTGTGTATTCTCTTATAAGGCCTCATGCTCACCCCATTCCATTGATGTATGTCCCAAATATATTATTTGTAGTAAATCTACTTAGTATAAACCTAATAATAATCCTTTCATGTGGATTATATTATTTTTTAATTTTTTCTGGTATTATGTTCTTAATTTACATCAAACTGTACTTTAAAATATCCTTTTTCATGTACCATGTAATGAAAATATTATATAATAAAAAGGAACAATTACATAGTCGGAATCAAATGGAGGTTTTGTTATTTATGGTAATTATTATTTGAAAACACTAGGTAGAATCCTAGGAAAATGTTTAAATTAATGAAAAACATCATGTGAATTTTGTGTTTTTTTTTTGCAATAGGTTTCTGTGAAAAGAAATCCATATTTGGATATGAACATGTTGATTTTGCTTTAGAATAGATGAGTCCAGGGGAATCACCAGAAAACACTTTGAACTAAACTCAAATAAGAACTACTACATGAAAATGAACCTTATTTAAGTCTAGGATTAACACTCATGGGGTTTATATTTGAGAAAATCAAAGTCATTTTTTAAACTATTATGAATGGTTTATATAAAATTTATTTAATGTAAAATAAAAATATATTCAAGATACAATTTTTTACAACATAAAGTTCCATTTGAATTATAATATTTGTAAAAGAAAAACAATTCTCATAGTGGTTTTATTCTTTTAAAAAATTTTGTTAAGTAGGAATAACTACAGAAATGATGAGTGTAATGGACCGTGCATTGGTGGAACATTGATGGAATCTATAGAAGAAAAAATCATGAGAATAATAAATCAACTAACTCATGTTATGAATAATAAAATGATTCATGCCAAGTGGTCAGAAACAACTTCCAGGGAAAACAATATTTTGATTCCTTTATGTGTCAATGAACTCTTTCATTCAGTTGATCTATCAACCCATTGATTTCAAAAAATTGTATGAGATCAATAGATAAGATATTTTCTGTAATATATAGTTCATATCAATATGATATCAACAAGGATGTTTAATTATTAGAGGGAGAATCATATCAGTTTTGGAAACTAATTAAAAACCTGAATCTAAGAATGGATATTTATTCAATGTAGTGGTAAGAGTTCAAGAAAATATTTTTTTAAAAATATATACCATGTTTGATCTGAATGAATATGGAAAAGGAATTCCTAGAGATGAAGAAATTGGAAAATGAATCAGTTGGAATCTATGTGATGAACTTTACAAAACTTCCCATTTGTACCTCTATCATTTTTGCGGATGCTAATGAAAATGTTGGTTGATTTTTATATGGATTTATATCCAATATTTGGAGGAATATACCCAATCAAGACATCTAAGAAAAGATAGTCTGTAGTGCTATGTAGGTTGAACTAGAGTTTGGAGAGACACATTTTTCATGTAAATAGAATTAATAGAAGAGATCATTGGATCCAAACATAATAAAGAACATTGATCATGAAAGATATGAAAATAAAGTGTAACATACCACATGAAACTAATGGGGGGGGAATCATTTGGGGAACTACATTATTGGGAGTGGTAAATGTTACAAGTGTAGAGGATATAGCTATATATCTGGAGAAAATCGTAGTGGGGTGAGGTCTCAACTTCTAAATACAAATAAAAAATGTAATATCGTGTATCCCTAGCCTAAAGTCTAATGTTTTTTTGGATATCTTGAGAATTATCAAACAACATTCCAAATAAGAAGATAATGGAGGGGAACCACCATCAACCTCTGAATAGTGTAAGGGAGCATGGTCGGGAGTGTTATATTATGATTTATGATGTAGAGGCTCCAAATTATATGGTGGAAGGTCCTCTATTTTTTCTCTTAATGCATAAATGTACAAATTTTGATTTTGGTTCAACACCTTCCTTTATTTCCTCAAATTATACAATGAATTTAAAATCAGTCCATGAAACTACTAAGAACTAGAGTTATTATTCAAAACTCCTTTTCTGATTATCCAGAAAAACAATTTATAGAAACTCTAGTATTTTCATTAGAGAGAAGAATCTCATAAAAAATATTGTAGTCATTATCATATTGGAATTTGACCTTATTTAGGGGATGTAATATCTATCAAAATATATTATTATGATCACCAGAAGAGGAAAGGTAATATTTGTATTCTTGAATAGAAACCTATAGTTTTTTCAAAGGAGATATATCTTTAGATAATATTTGTGTAAAATCACCTCTCTTAGCCTTATTTAAAGTGGTTATTGTTGAAGTGGAATAAGTCTGTGAAATTATAAAAATAGAAATTGTTCCCATTATTCATGAATACATTGACGTATTTCCTCATGTGTTACCTGGACCTCTATTATAAAGGGAGGTATAATCCTCTATTGAAATCATAATTGATCCATCATGATATCAACAATCCCATATAGAATGGAAAATGTGGAGCTAAAGGAATTGATGAAACTACTTAATGATCTTTTAGATAAGGGATTAATTTAAAAAATGGTGCATCATTAGAGAGCACATATTCCCTTTGGGGATAATATGGATGGATAAATGTGTTTATTAATTGATTGTAGATAGAATAATGGGACCACACCTAAGAGTAAGTACCTTCTCCCAAGGAAGGATGATTTATTTGACCATCTTTTTGGGGCTCTGTTACAATACATGATTGATCATCGATATTTTTTCAACAATTTAGAGTGAGGAAGGTAGATATTCTAATGACTACCTATATATTAAAAAAAATTCATTATGAGTATTTTTATTCCCTTTATCATGGCTAATGATAATTATATATTTATTAATTTTATGAATATATTCTTTAAGGACTACCTTGATATATTTGTCGTACTTTTTTATGGATGATATTATGATATATTAAAAAAAAATTGGGGAATATGAGGATATTTTAATGGATTTTAAAAAAAAATTAAGGAACGATAGTCTATTTTGAAGATATAAAAAATTAGAAATTTGGTTACAACAAGTAGCTTTTTTACATAACATTGTAACTAATGAATGAATCTCAGTTGACCCAGCCAAGAAAATGGTCATGGAATAGTGGTATCAACCTAAAACAGTAACTCAAATTCATAGTTTCCTAGTACTATCATGATATTGTATGATAATTTTAAAAAAACACGACTTTCTAATTTAATTACCATGTTTAATCTAAAGGGGTCTATGTTCATCTGAAAAAATGAGTTTAAAGAAAGGTTCCAAGAGATTAATATGATATTATTTACCGCACCTATGTTAACAATACCCTATATCATACAAGGATTCATTATTTTTAGTAATTATACACTGAATTAGATTGGTTTAATCCTCCAAAAAAATTAAAAGGTGATTGATTATACTTCTCACTAGGTGAAGTTTCATGAGAAGAATTATCCCATGCATTTCCTGCAGTTAAATGCGGTTATTTTTTCACTAAAATTATGGTGGAATTATATTTATTTTGATAAATGGGATATATACATAGATCCCCAATGAATGAATTATATATTCATGAAAAATTAATTGAACATGTAAAAATATTGATGTTTTTAATTTTTTAAATATGTGACTATTTGATTCATTATCACCCTAAAAGAAAAAAAAGTCACTGATACAATATGTAGAAAAGACCATGTTGTGATCGAAATTATGAGAATTCATGTATATACATTTATCAAGGACATAGTAATGTTGGACATGGGAATTATGAGAGAGAGAACATCATCAATCATATCCCAAATGATTTATCAACCATCATTATAAGATAAGATCAATAAATCACAAATACATAATCCATTATTACAAAATTATATAGAGGATGTAAAGAATGGTAAGTATCTTAAGATCAATACTAATCAAATAAGGTGTATTAAAATTTCATACAAGGATATGTGTGACATCTATTATGGAAATAAAAAAATAATTGATGGATGAGCCTCATAGGTCTATATTATCAATACATCCTAGAAGTACTAAAATGTATAGGGACCTTAGTGATCATTATTTTTGGGAAAACATAAAAAAGTTATATTTATGAATACACTATAAGGTTATTGGTGTGTAAAAAAGGGAAGTTGAATTGAAAAATTCTTATAGAGGTATTACAAGCACTACTCATTGAAATATGGAATTGGGATAATATAACTATGTATTTTTTTCACTACTCTCCCAATAAGAATTATCTCACCAACTTCATCCCAATAAGAAAGAAAAACTTTCATTCTATCCAACAAAACATAAACGCAACTCAGAGATGGCAGAATAGATATGATAAAATCTATCAAAGGGATTTTGAGTTTGATTTTGCCGACAAGGTTTTCCTTCAAATATCACCATGGAAGAGAGTCATGCAGTTTGAGTTGAAAGAGAAGCTAACACCTAGGTACATAGGTCCTTATGAAATCCTTGATTGCATATGAGAAGTGGACTACTGGATAGAACATTCACCAAATATAGATCATCTTCATGATGTATCCAAGTATCGCTGTTAACTAAGTGAATACCAGACCATTCATAGGTAAAATATTTATAGGTGGTACAATAGGAACATTTCTTTTGAGGATAATTCGATGGAGGTCTTTTACCGAAGAGAAAATGTTCTATGCATCAAGACTAACATCCTCATCAATGTTTTATAGAGGAACCATAAATATAATGAAATTACATGGGATGTATAATGAGACAATGATACATAAGTACCCACACGTTTTCTCAAATGAGATAACGAGTTAAAATTTTAGAGATGAAATATCTTCTTGGGGAGTGAATGTAACGACCTATAATTTTTGAATGATATTTGTTTCCTGAAAATGTTTGACATTGTTTTGTTCAAAACAAAACCATATCTCTTCAACAAGGAATTGAATGTCAAGGGAAATTTTTCCATCTAGATTTGATCATTATATTACTGTTGGTCAAATATGATGTAGCGACTCGGGTTTTGGCCCTGTCATACATTGTAATATTTCTATGAATAATTCCAGAGTTAGGCGCGAAGACGGTGTGGGATTCTGAGACCAGGTGTGCCCAGAATAAATTTTATAAAAATATTAAGTTTTTTAACACTATGAACATGGATGTGGTGTGATATCTCCTAAACGGTAGCTTGGAATGGGAATCTGAGGGCACAGTTGCATCTGGAACATACCGTTTACCCTGGGAGAGGTGTAAACATTGCGGGTGTGGACCTGTGGTGGAAAGCGCCCCCAGGGGGTTTTTTTTAAATAAATAGAAAAGGACATTTATGAGCGTCGGCTCGAATAAATTCTAAATGGAGTCTCAGATCGCAAATTTTTTTCTGTCGTTGCGTTCAGAAAGGCCCATTTACCCTAGGGGTGACCTTACCTTTGTCTGCATCGAGTGTCGGGAAAGAGGCGAGTTGGTGGGGAGTAAAATGAGTTGTTTTATAAAAAATATATGAAAAAATTTCATCCCCCCCCCATACCTCCAACACGCAGAGGAACGGAACCCCCCCCCCCCCCCCCCGTCCGTTTATTCGCCAAATCGAGCCAGAATAGACCGTTTTCTGTGCCGATCGTCAGCGGATTGGGATTTACGGCGTCGGTGGCGTCGTTCTACACCCGAAGCATCGACGTTTTTCCCGCGAGGTACGTGGTTTGAGTTTTAATCCCCTGATCCTATTTTTTCTGCGAATTTATTCATTTCGATGTCGTAGCAGGGAAGATCACGTCCCAAAAGACATGCAGGTGCTTTCGGATAGCAAAATTGACCACCGGGGTGCCCCCGGCGGTCTGAGGAAGGTCTGCCGGCATGGCTCCGGTGTGGCAAGACAGGTGCCGGATAACTCGCGGTGGTGCCGGTGCCAGCGAACTCGTGGCGGCAGAGGGCCATCGGCCCCGGTAGGCCGGCCAGCGTGGGCCGACCAGTTCAGGCCGGTCCGGTCTTTTTGTGTTACATAGGGGTTTTATAACCCCCGTTTCTCGCTATCCGGGAGTCGGATTTGCGATCTATTTGTCGTGACGCTTTACTTGCATGGAGTCAAACCTTTTGCAGTCACTTTTTTTAATTTTGTGAGTAGGGAGTTTGGCCCGGGAGATTGAAACGTCGAATAAAATAATATTATTTTATTATTATTCGACTTCTTGTCGTTGTATATTCTACCCGGAGCGTTCGATTGATGCACCATCAATGGTGTTGAGGACCTCTTGGTACAATAGAAATTTCTTGTTGTTTTTTGGGTGTTGGGGCTGAGAATGGGGTGCGGCCTCCATGAGGCCGGGTTTTGTGTTTTCAGAGAAACACAACTTTTCAGCTGGGTGTCCGTTTTGGACAAGAGAGTAGTCGATCCTGTGTGTTTTTCTGAGAGGATTGCAATGGTGTGATCCATTCGTTGTGTATTGGGATCATGGCATGGACCCCGCCTGAGATGGATTTGGGGAATATTACCTTTATCACCAGGTGTCCATTTGGTATGAACAAGTAGTCGATCCCGTGTGTTTTTTCAAGGGTATCGCAATGGTATGATCTTCTTGATCAGTTTCATGATATTTGTGTGGGCCCCTCATGTGCTAGCTACATTGAATAGTTCCTTTTTCACAGGTTTTCAGTTTCGGGTGAGTAAATAGCCTATCCTGTTTGTTTTTCTGTGTGGATCATGATGGTGGCCTCGGTATCGGCCTTGGTGCTATGCAGTGTGGCGTTTTTGCGGGTCACTTGGGTTAGCGACGTCTGGACCAGTAGTGGTTAAGGTTACTCCCTTGTTTTGTTCCTATAAGGGTTTGTGTGCCATCACAACCCTAGTATAGGCTTGGGATCCTCTTGATGAGATTTTTAATCTGTTAGAGTTGTGGCATCACTCTAGTGGGCCGGAGCAGGATCCTCTAGCATCATTTCCCTAGATCGAGTTCTTGGTATCGCTGTGACCTCTTATCCACAGGCGGTGATACCCCATCTATCAGGTTAACCCCATAGGGTTTGTGGAATCATCAGGAATATGATCCCCTACACAGTGGGTCGTGCTCAGTATGGTTGTGGCATCATCGGGTATAAGATCCCCTACTCAGCATGAGGATTATGGTAGGGTTGCGGTATTATTGACTATATGATCCCCTACTCAGCATGAGGATTATGGTAGGGTTGCAGTATCATTGACTATACGATCCCCTACTCATTGCATGGTTTCAATGGGGTTGCGATATCATTGGCTATATGATCCCCTACTTAGTGCGCAGTTTCAGTAGGGTTGTGACATCATCAGTTTGATCCACTACATCGCGAGTTATACTAGATAGGGTTCTGGTATCATCGTGGCCACCTTTACACGGGCGACAATCCTCTATCTGAGTGACAAGATCCTGTCGAATGCCATATCAGGTTGTGGTATCCCCCAGGGGATCCTGGGAGTGATCCTCTATCTGTGAGATCTTTGTATACCTGTGTGGGTTGTGGTATCCCCTAATGGAGCCCTAGGAGTGATCCCCGATCTGAGGAGTTTTTTGTTCTTTCTGTTTCATGGTGGTTTTCCTCCGTGATGCTATCAGACATGTGGGATCTCTCGGCTGAGCATCTGAGATGATTAGATGAAACCAGATGGAATGTATCTATATGAAGAGTGTCATCTGGGATGATAGTGATCATAGAGGGGGCTCTCCGGGTTGTGGACAATTGTTGGTGATGAGGTCGGTACCTCTTGTTACTTGGTGTGAGAACTGATTATATCTGGATTTCTCAAGGTGTATGTATGGGAATACACCTAAGTTGTGCTGACTAGTTGTGTTTAGCTGAGGATGGTCACGAGATAGAGTTTCTCTCACTTATGGGTTCCCTCTGGCTGGGATGAGCGGACTGTTTCCTTTCAGTTTCTCTCTTTTGTAATAGGTTTTTGGGGTGCCTACTGAGAATGTTTATATTCACCCATGCACGGGCTTTTCCCCACATATTTGTGTCTTGTACAGACCATAGGCCTTTCGACGGAGTCCTTGGAGGACCTGGGGAAGGCGGAGCTTTGTGAGCAGGTTTGACCGGGGTATATACTAGAGTTGTGCCGAGGAGCATACCGGTGGGTGTTTTGGCAGTGTTTCCCCTCCTTCTGATTAGGTTGGATACTTTGTGTTTGTCTTTTGATGGGCCATGTTTTTCCATTATATACTTCCGCTGTAATCTGGTTGTGGGATAGTTGTATGCATGCATTTTCTTTTCAGTTTATATATCTCTACACTGTTTCATAGAGGTGTATGTGGGTCCGTGTGTATAGGTACCTTGGGAAAATGCCTCCCGTGTGTGTGAAAACCTACTTGGTGCTAGTGGCTAGCCCATGGACTTTTGTAGGTGGGATTGGGGTGTTGCGGCTCGAGCCCTTTTTGGTCGGGTTGTGACAGAGTGGTAATAGAGGAGGTTCCACCTTTGGGATCTAAGAGCATAGATGGTCTATATATGAGTTTGGTTTGGGTTGCATAGCGGTAATGTTAGGGTGTTTCGAGTTCAGCTTTCAAGCCAGGGACACCAGTGTTCGTGCGGTGAATGATATATCTATAGACCAGGAATCTAATAACCTGCCTTTCAACTCAGTCCATTCATACACTAGTCATAGAGACATAATGGTACATGAATCATAAAGGACTGGGTTTTTGCATTTTCCTAGTCCATCTTGAGTCAGCTCTCCAGATATACTCTCTGAATGTGGTGCGTCATCAATGTATTTAAGGATACTTCCACGACGACAGCCTGTGAGGGTTCCGTAGTAGGATTATGTTGACGATCCGCCCCATCTAGAGGTTGTTGACCAGGTCGCAGGTTCTGAGGCTGGACCCCCAGGTTGTCCACTAGTTGAGCCACCACATGTCGAGTAGCTGGTTGTGCCAGAAGTGCAGGATGAGGTTGCACGCAGGCTGAGTGTGCTGCACGAGTTCCATAGGTAGCAAACTTTGAGTTTCTGGGGTGATCCAGTCCCCCAGGCAACAAATGAATGGCTTGAGGCAGTCACCCATGTTTTCCGACTAGTGAGGACACTTCCAGATAAGATAGTGGTCTTAGCGGCGAGCCTTCTGCATGGTTCGGTCAGGCGATGGTGGATCCTAGTGATGCTTTCCCACAACGAGGAGATTCTCACATGGGGAGAGTATGAGCATCTCTTCATGGAAGAGTTATATCTAGTAACCCTGAGGTTGGTGAGAAATCAGGAGCATATGCAGCTTCGGCAGGAGGGCCAGACTATGTCAGAGTACTCTCTGAGGTTTACAGACCTGTTGCACTACTCCCTGGATATGTTTTCAGACCCGTTCATTAGGGCCTGGACCTTCGAGTAGGGCCTACACAGGGACATCTGAGCAGGAGTGGTTTCCTTGTGCCAGTCTACCAATGATAGAGTGATGGAGCGAGCATTGGTGGTGGAGAGCTTTTTTACGGAGAAGATACCCCCTGTTAGTGTTGGGCACGCGAGAGATGAGACGTCGGCATCTGGTGCCTAATGAAAGACACATGGGATAGGGCATGGATGACGTTTCAGGAGGCGACCCTAAGATGGAGGATCTGAGGCTCAGGGATCACAGGGCTCGAATGCCAGTTTTGGTCAGCCGCAGGAGAGGCCATATTATACCTACGACGGTCGGGGACATCATGATAGAAATTTTCAGACACGACATGCTTCTGAGAGGGATCCGGTCGATGGACCACCTTGCCAGAGGCAGCGACTTGAGCAAGGAGGTCCGCAGGGTGGTGGATGTGGCGACAGAGCTGGTGCAGCAGAAGACGGTGGTAGGCGGTTTCAGTTGCCACCACCACCACCCCCAGGAGGTCCACGCCAAGCTTAGGGAGCTGGTGGCCGAGGGCGAGGATAGCTACATGTCCTAGAGGCTGTTGAACCAGAGGCTCCACAGTTGGATAGAGGTACACCTCTTTTCCTTTATACTTTCTATTGTAGTTTGATAGACACTATGTAGCCGTAATCTTCCCTTTCCAATGCTTTCTCGAGTTTTGTTCAGGGCGTTGGTAAGACCCTGTGTGAGGGCTTTGTTCGGCATGTTTCGAATGTGTAAGGAAGATGGATCCTTCCCCCACCAGGATGCATTTTCGTGATGTGATTAAAACCATGTCGGTGAGTCAGTGCTGCCCAAAGAGGATAGTTTTGAGGTATGGTGGATGATCCCCTCTGACTTATGTGTTTGTGCATGGGTGTTTGTTGGCGAACTCACTGGCGTGGGCGACCCAGTTGAGTGTCTAGTCTCTTCCATTGTGCTTATGACTTTTAGGAGATGAAAATTTCTAAGGGGGGAGGATGTAGCGACTTTGGTTTTGGCCCTATCATACATTAGAATATTTCTATGAATAATTCAGGAGTTAGGTGCGAAGACGTCGTGCGATTCCGTGGCCCGGTGTGCCCGGAATTAATTTTATAAAAATATTAAGTATTTTTATACAATGAACATGGTGGGGGTGTGATATCCCCTAAACGGTAGCTCAGAAAGGGAATCCAAGGGCATGGTTGCGTCGGAAACGTTCCATTTACCATAGGCGAGGTGTAAATTTTGCGGGCGCGGGCCTGCCGTGGAAAGCGCAACCAGGGGCATTTTTTGTAAATAAATGGAAAAGGCCATTTACGAGCATCGGCTCGAATAACTTCTGAACAGAGTCTCAGATCGCATTTTTGTGTCTACTGTTGTGTATTGAATTGCGCGTTTACCCTTGGGGTGACGATACCTTTGTCTGGATAGGGTGCCGGGACGGAGGCGAGTTGGTGGGGGAGTGAAATGTGTTTTTTAATAAAAAAAAATAAGAAAAAAATTTCTTCTCCCCCCCCCCCCCTTTCCTCCTACGCGCTGCGGAACGGCACCCCCCTTACCCCATCCATTTATTAGCCAAATCGAGCCAGAATCATCGGTTGTCTGCACCGATCGTCAGCGGATCGGGCTTTAGGGGGTCGTCGGTGTCGTTCTGCACCCGAAGCGTGGGCCTTTCACCCACGAGGTAAGAGGTTTGAGTGTTAATCCCCGGATCTCATTTTTGCTGCGAATTGCTTCGTTTTGATGTTGTATAAGGGAAGATCGCGTCCCGAGTGACGCGCCAGTGCTTTCGGATCGCAAAACGGACCGTCGGGGTCCCCCCGGTGGTCAATGGAAGGTCCGCCGTCACCGGCGGACTCATGGCGGCCCACGGCAAAGTGCGGTGGTGCGGGCCGCAGCGTGGCGGAGGGCGGCCGACCACGGCCGATTAGGTCTTTTTGTGTTAAACGAGGGTTTTTAAACCCCCTTGTTTCTCACTATTCAGGAGGCGGATTACCGATCCATTTGCGGTGATGCATTCCTCGTGTCGAGACGGACCAATTTAACTCACTTTGAGAATTTTGTGAGTCGGGATTTTGGCCCGGGGGCTTGAAACGTCGAATAAAATAATAATATTTTATTATTATTCGACTTCAGGCCATTGTATCATCTACCCGGACAGTCCGATTGATGCGCTATTAGTGGCATTGAGGCCCTGAGGTACGACTGAGTTTTCTTCATGGTTTTGGGGTGTTGGGCCAAAGAACAGGGTGTGGGCCCCTTGAGGCTGGTTTATGGCGTTTTCGGAGAAATGCAACTTTTCTGATGGGTGTCTGTTTTGGATGAGAGAGTAGTCAATCGTGTGTGTTTTTCTGAGAGGATCATAATGGTGTGATCTGTTCAATGTGTATCAGGATCGCGGCGTGGACCTCGCCCTAGCTGGCTTCGGTGAATAGTACATTTTTCACTGGGTTTCCATTTCAGATGAATAAGTAGTCGATTCCGTGTGTTTTTCTGAGGGGATCAGCATGGTATGGTCAGCTTGAGGAGTTTCGGGATCGTTGTGTGGGACCCTCATGGCCTTGATATGGTGAATAATGCCTTTTTCACTGGTTGTCCATTTCAGGCGAGTAAACATCCTATCCGGTGTGTTTTTTCACATGGATCACGATGGTGGCCTTGGTATCGACCTTGGTGCTACGCAGTGTGGCATTGTTGCGGGCCGCTCAGGTTAGCGATGTCTGGACAAGCAGTGGTTGAGGGTACTCCCTTGGTTAGTTCCTATGAGGGTTTCTGCGGTATCACAACCCTAGAATAGGCTTGTGATCCTCTCGACGAGATGATTAATCTGTTAGAGTTGTGTCATCCCTCCGGTGGTCCGGAGCAGGATCCTCTAGCATCATTTCCTTTGATCGGGTTCTTGGTATCTTTGTTATCGCTTATCCACGGGCGGTGATCCACTATCTAAGAGGATAAAATCATTGGGTTTGTGGAATCATCAGGAATATGATCCCCTATGCAGTGGTTCGTGCTCAGTAGGGTTGTGGCATCATCGGGTATACGATCCCCTACTCAGCATGAGGATTATGGTAGGGTTTTGGTATTGTTGACTATATAATCCCCTAATCAGCATGAAGATTATGGTAGGGTTGCGGTATCATTGACTATACTATCCCCTACTCAGCGCGTGGTTTCAGTGGGGTTGTGGTATAATTGGCTGTATGATCACATACTAAGTGCTTGGTTTCAGTAGGGTTGTGGCATCGTCGGTTTGATCCCCTACATAGTGAGTTATTCCAGACAGGGTTCTGGTATCGTCGTGACAACCTTTACATAGGCGACGATCCTCTATCTGAGTGACAGGTTCCTGTCAAATGCCAGATCGGTTTGTTGTATCCCCCAAGGGACCGTGGGAGTGATCCTTTATTTGTGAGTTCTTCATATACCGGTGTGGGTTCTGGTATCCCCTAGTGAACCCTAGGAGCGATCCCCTATCTGAGAAGATTGTTTTTTTTCTGTATCAGTGTGTCTTTCCTCAGTGACGCTATCCGATGAGCAAGATCTCTTGGGTGAGCATCTGAGATGTTTGTATGAAACCCGATGGATTGTATCTCTCATATGAGTTTCATCTTAGATGACAGTGATCATTGTGGGTGCTCTCCTAGTTGATGACAATTGTTGGTGATGAGGTCGGTACCTCTGGTGGCTTGGTGCAAGAACTGAGTATATCTAGATTGCTAAAGGTGTATGTATGGGCATACACCTGAGCTGAGCTGACTAAGTGTGTTTATCCGGGGATGTTCACGAGATAGAGTTTCTCTCTCGTCTGGGTTCCCTGTGGCTGGGATGAGAAGACTGTTTCATTTCAGTTTCACTCTTTTGTTTTGGGTTTTTGAGGTTCCTACTGAGTATGTTTATACTCACCCCTGCATGGGCTTTGTCATCACATGTTTTTGTCTTGTGCAGACCAGATGCCTTTTGACAGAGTCGTAGGAGGTCCTGGTGCGGCAGAGCTTAGTGTGTAGGAATGACCGGGGTGATTACTAAAGTTGTGCTGAGGAGCTTACCGGCAGGTGTTTTGGCATTGTTTCCCCTCCTTCTGAGAAGGTTGGATACTTTGCGATTTTTTATAGTGGGACATGTTTTTCCTTATTGTACTTCTACTGAGCTCTGGTTGTGGTACATTTGTATGCATGCATTTTCTTTTCAGTTTATATATCTCAGTAATGTTTCATGGAGGTGTATGTGGGTGCGTGTGTATAGGTACCTTGAGATAATTCCACCCATGTGTGTGATAGTATACTCGGCACTAAACGCCAGCCCCTGGCCTTTTGGAGACAGGCTTGGGGTGTCGCGGCTCGAGCCCCGTTGGGTTGGGTAGTGACATATGATCATTTGGTAAATATGACTGTTGGGAACAATAATCTTGGTATTAAATTTTCTAATTATAATTAGTTAGTATTAGTTGAAACGAAAAGAGTTAATTAATATTGATAGGATAAGAAATGGCATCAACCAGTAGTGTCATGTAAAGTGAAGCCCATTTCTTAGAACATGGGAGGGAAGTAGAATCAATGGGGTTCTCTCTTGACCCAACCCTAGATGAGCATTAATAATAAAAGTTATAATAAAATTACATATATGACAAGTTCAAGTTAGTGAAACTTACCAATCAGTCAACGTTTGCTGACCTACCTAATGAATCCATCAAATCACAAACCATTCCCTTAGGTCGTATGTGGGTGTTATAAAGGGTTATGTGTCTTGTTCTTAGTTTCTTAAAATTTAATTATTATTTATAAATAATATTTTTATTCCATTAATTTGATTATAATAATATGTTTCCTTAAAAAAAATATTGTTTTAATTATGATAGTGCTTGATAAATTTAATTTTCGGGAAAAAAATTTAATTTTTAGAAAACGTTATAAACTTTATAGTAAGATTTTTTTGTTATATATATTTTAATTAAATAGTATGATAAAAACAAAATTATTTAAATTTAAATGATAAAAAAATATGTACATGAAAATTTTTAAGTGTTATAAATTTGACAATGCATTATAAAACAGCTAATTTTTTATAAATAAGAATTTTTATATTTAATAGTTAAAATTATCATACATAGAGAATTTTTATGATAAAATAATTTTTTTTTGAAATCATCACGTCAAAATTAGGATAGGGTGAATTTATGAAAATTTTTAAAAATACCTTATTTTTTCGTGATTAGTATAAATATAGTTTGACGGTTTTAGTATGGTTAATGAATTAAAAATTATATAATAATTATTTGATTATTTATTAAACATAATAAATGATGTAAAATGTTTTCTTCTATTAATTTAAATTAATTTAATTGATTCTAATCAATTCCAAACCTTTAAGTTAGTATCCAATGTCTAAATTGGAAACATTGCCTTTTAAAACATTATTTTGTGGGAACATTAATTTTCCATGACATGTGATGTAATATAATATTATGATGGGTTCTTGTGGGTTTATATAACGTAAAATATGTCCCAAATTTCATAAACCATGGACAAAAACCATGTAAAATAAAATTGTTTTTCTTTTTCAATAACTAAGATTTTCGAGGCCTATATTTGGAAATTATTAAAGAAGCCCGCCATTTTTTATATAAATATGCACCAGTTTCACAATTATAATTCTGTAAAAATCCATCCCCCACAAATTTATGGTATTTTAACGACCCATGGAGTCCCCCAAGGTTCCATTCCTCAAGATCTAGGAGTAACTCTTCAAGCTAAGGTAATTATCCTTCATTTATCATTAATACAAGAACCACTTTTACTATATGTTTTCCAAATTTTATGGTTACTCTATTATATAAACCTTCATATCATACCCTTATAGACATATTACCATTTTATATCACCACTTTATATTCCCAGTAGGCTGACGAATTTACTTATCAAAATTTCATTCTCCTTAAGAAATTGTCATTTTTTAGGAATACCCAAAACGTTTTATTTTCCAAAGTTATTCAAATAGATATATAGGTGATTTATTTTATTCAATTATTTAAATATAATAAATCTAAAACCACTTTCAGTGGGATTAAAAATATAATGATTAGGTCTTTATGAACTTCTCAAACACCTTGATTTTTATAAGAAACCCTTTCTTTATTATCTATGGGTTGTTAATGATGTTATTTAATATGATATCTATAGATCACATGAAATTAATACATATAAAAGGTGCACCCATATTGTAATCCTTTCATTGGGTAAATAATAAAATATCTAGAGATAATATGTTTTAGGATACCTTGTTAATGGACTTTGTAATTTTAATTTATTACATATTAGTGATTAACCGTGGTGATATTCTGTTCAATGTATAATTAAAATTGTGTACCCACATTTCCCTGTTATGATTCATGTTATTTTTATTTTTATATTCATTTTTTCCTTTTTTCATGACTTAATGATATTCCTCATGATTATATGAAAACTATTTCGATTATGTATTCCCTTAATAGGCCTCATGCTCACACTTTCCTTTAATATATGTCCCTAGGATATATGATGTTGTAAATGTGCATAGGATGAACCCATGAATAATCCTTTCAAATGGATTTGAATAATGTTCAATGATTTTATGTGATATGTTCTTAATTTCTAGGAATCTTATGTTTAAACAATTTTCTATTTTCAATCATGTAATGAAATTTTTATTTAATAAAAATATTGATTCCTATAAACACACTACATATAATGTTCTAATCATAAGAAATTGGCATCATAGACATTTGGATTTACCTTGTACATATCATATATTTTTTAAATAAACCATTTATGGAAAGGTCAGTGTGATACAAGTTGAAAATACACCTTCGAGTCTTAAACATCCCCAAATTCTAAAGTGTGTTTCTACAAAAGGAATGGAAAAGAACAAATAGAGTTTGGTGATATATAGTTTGTAGGCCCCAATTGCATATGGACCACCCCTTTGAATCCCTTGAGTATTACATACAAAAATTATGTGCTACTCATAAATTTTATTAATGCGGTGGACATAATTATATATTCCTAAGATCCTCTAATCTCTAGTGATAGTATTAACGAAAATAATCAGCTCTAAAATCTCTCTTAAAAAAACTCAAGAAGTTTAGGGTGAAAATTTCTCTTCTAGTGACCTCTCTCACACCGAAATTGAAAGATATTCTCTAAAAGTTTCTACCACTTATAAAATTTCCTCCATGGACACAGATATAGAAGAGGAAGAGGTTGACCTCTAGAAAACTATTCTCACATTTGAGGAGGGTGCCTCTACCAACATTGTTGAGATTAGGTAGGTAAATATGCGAATTGAAGAAGACTCATAGAACAAATTGATCAATTCCACCCTGACTATCTAAAAGAAAATTATTTAAATCATAATTGTAAATAGAAATCAATATGTGTTCATTTTTAATTATACAAAAATTCTAGGAATAATACAATATGTGTCTCTATATCATCTCAGTTTAACCGATGAAGATCATGGTTTCATGATGGCAGCCAGAATGTTTCGCCTCTCCTATTCTACTAATTTAGAGTCGGAATATTATAGAATGATCAAAATAAATTTTTTTATAATAATTTTAATACCCAAGATGTCTCAAAAAAAATAAACATGTAATAAATAAATAGGCATATTAGGGTCTACATTGATTTCAGAGATGTTAATCGACATTAACCAATGAAATATTTCCCATTTGTGATCATAGAACACAAGATATATTTAAATGATTCATTCCAAGAACATCCCCTAATGGATGGGTATTTAGGGTAAAATCAAATTAATTTGTACCCTAAATATGAGTTATCCACCATCTTCATAGCACCATATATAATATTTTTCTATCAGTTTATCCACTTCAGATTAAAGAACAATTATGTGACTTATCAATTAGCCATGCATCATAACATTAAACCCTTCTTGGGATTAATAACATAATTTATTATAGATATACTGTTGGTTAAATGTTTATAGTGAGGTTGTCATGTAAAATAACTTAAAATATTCTATAATAAGTTATTACAACATAGTGTGATGATGAATATGCTGAAATGTTATTTCTGGACAATTCCACGAAAATTCCATGGATTTTTGGTATGATTCGATAGCTTCAATGTTGACCCTTAAAATACTAGTGAAGTTATAGAAATTTCAACTCCCCAGAATATCAAATAGTTTAGGGGACCCCTGGGAATGTTTCTTATATTTGGAATTTTATATCCAACGTGTCTATAAAATCTCTCCCCCCACCAACCTAATGAAGAAGGAAATATCCTATCTATGGGATGAGGTATGATAAGAATGTTTTGATATTCTCAAGAAATACCTAATGCACTCGTCGTTTCTGATTATGTTGATAGAAGGAAAGCTTCTCATCTTATATGTGGCCACCATGGAACGATCACTTGGAACCCTTCTCATAACGAAAAATTATAAAGGAAATGAGAATAGTCTTTATTAATGCATCCATGTGATGCTAGTGTTTCCGACGCTTTCGCCAGGGCGCGCGCATCCGTCTACGGAGGACACGCGGCTTTGTTGCCCCGCATTCCTGCTTTCCAAAGGCGGGCATCATTCACTCCTTATTCAGGGACGTCTGCTCCTTGATCGAAATGGGATGATGGGATGTCAGTTCTTCCTCCTGTGGATTCCTCCTCAGAACTTGTCACCTAGTCCAGGTCTCCCTTATAGATTTAATACGTAGTTCGTGAAACTCTTCCCAGTGCCATGTTTCCATGGACACCGGTTAATTAGACTACTTCTGTCGGGACATTCCAAAGGGTCCAATCAGGGCAGCAACCTTCGGTCAGGGGAGTAGTCACGTTGAGGCATCAGTAGCGTGTCTGGATGCTGGGGTACCTGGAATGTCTGTCTGTTATCCTTGATCACAAGGCTTCTCGAGGGCGTGGAAGCCCGAGGCATCCCACATCGGGCGCGGGGAATTACATGTCGTAGACACATATCTGAGGTTTTCCTCAGCTTCCCGTGCTCAACACAGGGTATGCCGCGAGTTTAACGTCCAGTGGAGACGGATCAACCCAACCAGAGCATTAGCTGGGATAAATCGGATTGAGGGATCCTCCTTGAAGGGATATCGACACCGGGGCTAGCCCGTGGGTGACAGTGAATGGAGTAGAAGGAGAGTGAAGTGGAACCATCGTAGGGGGCGACAGTGAAGTTGGGCTTGAGCCTTGACGAGGCTTCCTACGTATCCCAGTGGCAGGGAATCAAAGTCCGCATAGTTCGGGATGGTGCCGGTAAACCGACGTGAAGCTGGACCTTGGCCCGATGAATGTCGTCAGCGTACCGATGTTAAGGTGGACCTTGGTCCGATGGGCATCGTTAGCGTACCAACGTGAAGATGGACCTTGGTCCGATGGGAGTTGGGCTTGAACCTCTGGCAGGATTCCTACGTACCATGCCTTGAAATGGATCAAAGACCTCATAGTTAAAATGGGGCTTTGTCGGTGAACCAACGTGAAAGTAGACCTTGGTCCACTATTGGTGGGATTGAACCTCGTAAAGGCTTCCTATGTACCATTCCTTGACATGGATCAAAGACCTCGTAGTTCAAACGGGGTTGGGTCGCAATGGCTTACCACTGGACCAGAATGTAGTTTAACGTCATGCCGGACGAAGATAGAACACGGCGTGAATTGGGTGATGGGTTGGCTTGAACCTCGTGGAGGCTTCCTACGTACCATGCCTTGACATGGATCAAAGTCCCCGTAGTTCAAATGGGTTTGTCGGTGAACCGACGTGAAAGTAGACCTTGGTCCACTATTGGTGGGCTTGAACCTTGTGGAGGCTTCCTACGTACCATTCCTTGACATGGATCAAAGACCTCGTAGTTCGGAGAATACAGTTTAACGTCATGCGGGACGATAGTGAACCCTGACGTGAATAAACGACGGGTGGGCTTGAACCTCATGGAGGCTTCCTACGTACCATGCCTTGACATGGATCAAAGACCTCGTAGTTCGGATGGGAATGAGTGTGCAGTTTAATGTCAAGCAGGAAAAGGGGGAATACCAGTTTAACGTCATGCTGGACGAGGGTGAAACTCGACGTGAATGAACGACTGAGCAATGTGGCTTGAGCCTCATGGAGGCTTCCTACGTACCATGCCTTGACATGGATCAAAGACCTCGTAGTTCAGGTGGGTTTGTCAGTGAACCGACGTGAAAGTAGACCTTGGTCCACTATTGGTGGGCTTGAACCTCGTGGAGCCTTCCTACGTACCATGCCTTGACATGGATCAAAGACCTCGTAGTTCAAAATGGGTGGTCAGGGTCGGTGCTCACTCTAATCCCACGTGAGTCATGCTCAGTGTGAGAAACAAGAGGTTGCAAGGACCTGACGATCACGTCGCGAAGGGTGCGTCCGTGAGAAGCGAAGAGGGGCTTACGCGTTGGGCGGCCCATGGTGTTGGGACTTACTCCAGGATGGAGGCCCATAGGGAGGTGCCTCGTTCCCTATCACATCCTCCACCGACCTTGGTAGTGGGGAAGTACGGAGATGCACGGATGCAATCATCCATACCAAAGGTTAGGGGATTACGCTCTGAGGAGACCCTTCCCCTGCGAACATACACCACTCCGACAAGGAGGATCTCATTCCATGTGCGGAAGAGTTCCATTCCCGTGGAGATGAGTGGTGTAAAGAATGTTCGAGCTGGGGGGACCCTTCATGAGGGAGACAAGGTTGGGTCACAGTTTAACATCATGTGTTGAGGACGTGGTGCTTGGCAGTTTAACGTCCTGCAGCTCGGACGAGGTGGGTTCACTCCACACCCCTAGGACTTACATAACCGGTACCCTCTGGTCCTTGGGGAAGGGAAGGTGCCGGTAAGGCCATGGTAAAGGGGGGCCGTGGGACGAACCATCGAGGGGTCCACGTTAGCGTGGCTATGCGAAGAAGCAATAGCCATTAGCGTGCCTATGCGAAGAAGCATTAGGCGAAGCAACGCTACGGGTGATATTGTCCATGGGACTTTGAAATCACATCGTGCAAACCTGGAGGGCCGCACGGGAAGAGGAATCGCTAAGCAGAGGAGTGTGCTTTGCGAAGTGGGGTGGCTTGGCCTTAGCATGGGGCATTGGTGTGAGTGGGAGGTGCTTCGCGAAGTGGAACAATGTTTTCGGAGCACTACCTCGCGAAGAAAGGGTGCCTCGCGAAGCAGGGTCCTGCGAAGCAGTGTGCTTCGCGAAGTGGAGCAGTCCTGCCTTAGCATAGGGATCACTCGTATGGGTTGGGTGTTTCGCGAAGCACAAGTGCTCCGCTACTGCCCGGGTTCCCTTGGGAATCCCCTTCCTTCGTAAACACCCTTGAGCTTCACGAAGGGCATCCCTCTCGGAAGAGAGGCTCAAAACGAGACAAAGCAGAGTCGTCTCGTGAAGTAGAAATACCTCGCGTAGCTCATGATTCCCGTGGCAAAGCGTGCTTCGCGATTCGGGAGAGGAGAAGCCGAAAGGTCGGATTGTCCGTCTGTTGGACTCAGGGGGAGTCCAGTATTTATAGGGAAGGGGCGCCGCGAATCAGGGCTCGCGCACCGCCTCCGGGGCTTCGCGGCGGCTCGCGAACGTCAAACAGGTTCGCGGAGGATTACCGCCTGAGGGGCTTCGCGGCGGCTCGCGAACGTCAAACGGGTTGGTGGAGGATTACCGCCTGTGGGGCTTCGCGGCGGCTCGCGAACGTTAAACGGGTTCGCGGAGGATTACCACCTCTGGCGCTTCGCGGCGCCGCCATGGTAGGGGCACTTCGCGGCGGGGCTTCGCGACTGTGCTTCGCGACTGTTCTTCGCGAGGCAGCGCGCCGGCTGTCTTTTTCGTTCCTTCCTTTCGGGCCACATTTTTGGCGCCAACAAATGCCCCCCCTCAGACTTGGAGCCGCGGAGGGTAAAGGGTCGAAGTCTGAGGGAAAATCGCCAAAATTGTTGGTGGTTCGCGATGCGGCATCGTGAAGGGGCCCCGCGATGCTCGTCGGGGCCGGACGTGCCGCGATGCTTCGCGCGGTTGAGGCGCGCCGCGATGCTCTGGGGTTGCCGCCTATAAATAGGGGGTCCGCCCTCTTTTGTCTTCACGTTCCTTGTCTTTTTGTGCGCTCTCGACTTCGCGAAGCTCCGCATACTCCGCGACAGCACTCCGCGAATCGAGCTTCGCGGCGAACCGCGAGTCTCCGACTCCGCGTCCGTGCTAGGCGAACTTCTTGTCGGCCTTGGCCAGACTTCACGACTTGGTCTCGCGGCCGATCTTCGCGTTTCCACTTCGCGGCCGGACTTCGCGATCCAACTTCGCGGCCGAGCTTCACGATCCAAGGGGAAAAAACTTTTCTAAGGGTCGGCATCAAAATGGCCCATCAAGAGGCTGTGCTGGGAGTGCTTGAAGATGCTGCTTGTCGGGATGAGATGGCCAACTGTCCGGGCTTAGGGGAGATGATCCGGAGCCACTCGGACCACACTTCCTTGACGGATCTGCTCTCGGAGGGTCATAAGAATAATCCACAGTGCAAGAAACTACCGTTGTACGGCTTCGGGCTGAGGGACGACATCTTCATCCCTGAGGCGAGAAGGGATGAACCAGCTTGCTGGTTCAGGAGCACACCGTGCCAGCACCAATGGTTCAGGGCGGCCGATGGTCATGCGCGGGAGGATTTCACACCCATCACCGCTGACTGTCTCTACAATCATGTGAATGATATCGACGGGAAGCCACTGCAACCGGAGACGTCCCCTCCTCTCTACCGCACCATGCTGAAGGCGGATCTGCAGGATCCGAAGCAGGGATGGTCCGATGAGTGGGACCTGCGCCAGGGCGGCAACTTTACCGATGACTGGGCCTGGGCCTACTGGGTAGGCGCCTCATGAGAGGAGTTTGGGACCGAGCTGAGGAGAGTGGGATTGTATGAGGCGGCATGGGCCTCCCAGTTCCACATTTACCAGCCAAAGCAGCTGATGCCAGAACTGCTGAGTAGATGGTCGTCCAAGACCAACACTTTTCACCTGCATCACGGGGAGGTGGGCATCAGCCTGTGGGATGTCCACCAGATTTCCGGGGTCCCGATCTTGGGGGCCATGTATGACGAGTTCCTCCCCGTTGCCAGCGTGTGGGGGGATCCGGAGCAAATGCCGCGATTGGCGTCGGCGCTGATGGCGCTCGTCCCTGGAGAGGACAAGGAGGCAGTGAGGGACGTCCATTTCAAGAGGTGGTTCAAATGCTTCCTGAACTTCCCAGAGAATCGACAGTTCCCTCCAAGGCCTCGAACTTGTCCAAGGGCAGCCCAACGGGGCATGGGGAACTCGTATTGGCGGGTTTTGGAGGACAGCCAATGGAAGACTTGGGGTTTCAGCGTCAGCACCGAACAACAGCCAATAGTCAGGCTAGCGGCGTTCATCGCGGCTCTCATCTCTGGGTGGATCCTACCAGTGGGAGATACAAGCATGGGGGTACGGCCCAGCTCGTTCATCATGGCGTCGATGTTGGCCATGGGGCGGTGGGTCAACCTGGGGATCCCGATGCTCACCAAACTGTACAGAATGCTGCGGCATATTAGCGAGGGCAAGAAGACGCCACGAATATGCGGGCCCTTCCACCTCCTGTATGGGTGGATTGCGGCGCATATCAGGGGGATGTACGAGTATCCAAACCCCATTTTGCCGCCGAGATCAGACTTTCGCCCCTCTATTCTGAACGCAGTTGGGAGCTTCCCATTCAAACTGGCCCTTCCGATGGTGCTGAATAGGGTGTGGAGGGCGGACGAGTTCAACTTTCATCCCTTCCCACTGCCGAAGGGGAGGCTTACTGATGATGGACGGGAAACGGAAGAACATAGGGCTTACCTCTTGGACTTCCGAGGTGGAGTTATGGTGGATCGGATAGATCGTGAGCCAATCTGTGATCCATACACCCCACATCGTTTTGCGAGGCAGTTCCGGTGCCTCCAGTGGCTGACCCCGCAGGTATACTGGGAGGTGCGTCACGAGGAACACCCGTGTGTGATGAGGCAGTTGTGGCTCATGTTCACACGTGAGGATGGAAAGATGCAGATCGCATTTCCTCCGTCCACCGCCACCTTCAGCTTAGTGAAGGAGTACACCATCAGCTGGGAGGCCGCTTATCCCGGGGAGATGCTGAAGCAGCCAACGATCCGGGTTGGTGACGGTGGGCCTCCTTTATCTCGAGGTCGGGGTCGGAGGGCAGCTAGGGCCGCTCGCGGCAGCGGGGCTGCCATGGCGGCGAGACCCGCACCGGCCGAGGGTTCGGCAGCAGCGGTGGATCCGGTGATTCTGGGAGAGTAGGGTCATTCGGAGGGGCGGCCACCGAGGGGATTCCGTCGGATATCCACTCAGGCTCCGGGGAAGCGGCTGCGTCACATCGACATGGCAGAAGATGCCGTCTTTCCGGAAGCTTGGGACATTTGGGATGTCAACCGGCAATTCCTCAACCCACCTAAGATGTGGGCCCACCTGAATCGCCTCGGGATGGAATTGCTGGGCATAGGCCCAGTTCGGGCAGGATTCATGGTGTCTCCGGCGGAGGCGGAGCAATACCTGGACGAGCTGGAGGATTACGTCCACTCCAGTGGTGTCCCTCGCCCAATGACAGACCGGGTGAGGGTACTGTTGAATCATACGGTCCCCCCACAGTTATCGGTTGCCGATCTGAGGGAGCGCTTCCCCTTGCCGGAGGAATCGGAGGGCTCCTCTCGGGAGGATGAGGCTGGAGGAGGGAGCCCGCTGGAGGAGGGCGAGGTCGGAGACCGAGGCTCAGAATCCGACGATTTCGCGGCGGCTCTCGAGGTAGCATTCCGAACTTCTCTTCTTACAATCTGTTCTTGAATCCCTATGGAATTCTCACCAATGTTTGAGCCATGCAGGAGGAACTTGTTCGTAGGCCTCGTTCTCGCTCCTTGGCGGGTGATGTTGCGGGACCTTCAGAACCCGCGCATATGGCTGCGTCCAGTTCTGCGTCTGGTGGGACCAGGGGGTCTGAGGCGGCTCCTCTGGAATCTCCAGACCTTCCAACAGTATATGGGGGGCCTCATCTCGGGGTCCCGTCAGTACCGGCTCAGGAGCAGCGCTCGGAGGTCGATCTTCGTAAGTCTCTCCCACCGGTCTCCTCGTTGTCACATGTAGGCCATGCCAACTAATGTTTATGTCTCTCTGTCGTACAGTTCTTCGACTGGCGTGGGCCGCTGCGGCGAGGCTGGTCGGGATGTCTGGTGGCGTCCCTCCTAGGGGCATGCCGGTGATGGTGGCAATAGTCCCTCCATCTCCTCAAGCTGCGATGCACATCATCACTGGCGGGTACACCAGTAGGGCCGTACCTGAAGTCATAGAGGTGGACTCTGACGAAGAGGATCAACCGGTCGGTCCCAGACCTGTCGTGCCTGCGTCGGCGCCAGGTGTCGTACCAGACTCAACACCAGACGCAGATCCTACTGAGGAATTCCTGCAGGCATATCCCACGTACGAGCCTGCCAACCGCGCGGATTGGGATGATGTAGGCGTGGTCCATCGCCGGTCGTGGAAGCTGATCACGCGCTTTATCAGGGACACTCCCCAAGCGCAATGGCTGGCCGAAATGGATAGGCTCCACTCGCGGTTGCGCGAACTGTGTGCCAGGGGAATGGATGCCCAACGCCCTCACGCGCTCATCCGAGACCTCATGGCTGAGAAGATCCGGGAGTATGATTGTGGGCTGAGCGTGGGATGGCAGCGGAGGAAGGGGAACAACATCAGGAAGCTCCAGGAGGCTGAAGGCGAGGTCCAACAGATGCAGATCCGGGCCAACGAGCTTTCAGCCACTCTTGATGTGCAGTCTGAGCTGGTCTCACGATTGAAGGCCCAGCTGGCAGAGGCTGAGGAGCATATGGGGCAGACCTCTGGAAGGATGGCTGCCGTCCGGGCCGAGGTATAAAGGGCCAGGGCCAGAGTTGACGAATTATGCCCCGCCGCTGCTGAAGAGGAGCGGGAGTTGAATCAGCGGCAACAGGATTTGGACGCCGCAAGTCAACGGGTGGCGGAGCTGTAACGCTCCTTTGACGGGGTCAACCCGTCCATGGGGGAAATCAACCCCCGAGTATTGTAACAAGCCTGAAAGAAACTTTTATTAACACTTTTGTGCTTCAACTCTTTCTTTCTCTTTTGTTTTGAGTGTCGTGGCACGCACGATTTCCACTGTTGAATTGCCTTATTACATCCCTACAATGTTTGCGGGACGTTTGACAAAAATTCCTCAAGCCAGTCCAGATTTCCGAAAGATGGGGAAGGCTTGATCGGAGGAGGAACTTCCAGGATAGACGAAGTACCGTTTCTTCAACGTGCTCTTATGCACGAACGGGGCAACGCCAGGGGCGCTGAAATCGGTTCAAACAAATGAAAATGGGAAGTGTGAATCACGATACCCAAATTCAGAACACTGTGGGGATGGCGTGACAATAAAGGACAACCGTTAACCGTGGCGGACAAACGGTATCCTTACTGCGTTAGCCTGAAATGGGGACAACAAATGAGCTTCGACCGCTGACCATATTCGCAACGCGGGATTTTATCAATTTGTTGTCGATCAATCCTTCGGGACATTGACCCGTAACGGTAGGAGAGCCCTTGGGCGTAGCATCCAGGCCGTTATTGGGGGTCCCTCCAAACATGACCAGTCTTCCGGAACATTGGCCCAGGATGGTAGGTGAGCCGATGCGGCATGAGACTAGACTGTTAGGGGGTTCCTTCAGACATGAAAGAGGACGAGGGTCCGAATAAGGGGTACGCAAAGCGTGGAACATGGAGTGGTGGTTTGTTCAAATAGAATCCAACACTTCGGTAGTTGCACCACCGTGGTGGGAGTACGCCAGATGGGCGCATCGGCCTGATCACGAATCATTCTTTCTTCCAGATAGGGCCTCTCTGGTGAGGGCTGGAAATGGGGAGGAACAAGGTTTCGTGATTCCAGGGGCTGAACCCTAGGAAAAATGCCTGGGTGTCTCTACGTATCCCACGTGATGATGGGAATCAAGCCACACGTAGTTCTGGAAGCGCAGTTTAACGTCATGTGGGATGAGGAGGGGCCTAACCGTGTTGGTACACATCCTGCCAAAACTACTAAGCCCACGTGAGTCATACTCGGTGTGGGAAACAAGCAGCAGTGGTGGGAATTTCCCGACACAAAGAGGGCAGGTTAGGACAAAGGGACACTCGGTGACTACCTGCCCAATGACACTAACACGATCATTTAGCGCACCTAGATGGGCAAAGAGAAAGAGCCGAGTATGACAGAATTCCACTTGAACATGAGGAAGTGGAAATGTGTGAATCATGGTGCTCGAGATTCAGATCACAATGATGGTGGCGTGACGATGGAGGATTACTGCTGACCATGTTCGCAACACAGCATCCTGTCGCGTTAGACTAAAATGGGGACAAACAAATGAGGGTCGACCGTTGACCATGTTCGAAACACGGGACCAGGTCACAAATGTTGTCAGATATCCGTAGGGACGTTGGCTCGAAACGATTGAAGGGCCCTTAGGTCCAGAATTCATGGAGAGCCCTTAGGCTTAGTATCCACGTCGTCCAAGGGTCCTTTTGGATGTGGAAGAGGATGAGGATCCAAATAGCGTGCTCATGAAGCTTGGTCATGGGATGAGGGGAATGTTCCTGTGAAAATCCCACGCTTCGGGCTCTTTGTCAAAACACATCTGAATACACCAACGAAGCGTATTAGAGAGAGGGAGCAGATTCCTTTCCCTTGGGGTGATCTTAGTTTAGGGTCATAGAATTCCGACCACATGGTTAGGCTGGGCCCGCGGGGAAGTACCCGGGCGCTCCTACGTATCTCATAAGGATGAGAATCATGCCATACGTAGTTCTGGAAGTGACATGGTAGGATACCAGTGCCAGGGGAAAAGGGGAGTCCGGACGTGGCCCTTGCACTAAAGAAGCGGAATTTGATGTATCTTGTTTGTTCTTTAAGGTGAATGGTTCTTTTTTGTGAAGCGACAGGCCTAGAACAGTAGGTCGTGATGTCACCACAAGAATCAAGCCGTGATGGGCATTGACAAATGGCATGGCACGTGACCAATACCCAACGTGATGTCCTCTACAGCGAGGTCACCACAATGCGGTGCCGTTTTTCGTCGTGCGTCCAGGACGATAATGTCACAGTTTAGGGTCGTATGATAGGACCAAGAATGCATTTTATCGTCATGCAGCGCAGACATAGCAGAGACAATGCTAGGCGGGAAATGTGCGTAGTGTTATAAAACACAATTGACGGAGACATGATCCCACATCAGATTGTACGTCATCCAGAGAGGGAAACCTTAGGCCGAGGGGCCTACACAGAGGTGAAACAGGGAGAGAGACTGGCTTCCTGAATGGGTTGTACCCGGAGACAGGGCGTCTGGGCGGTCCTACGTATCCCATGAGGATGGGAATTTGAACGTAGTCCCAAATGGGTCTTAGTTTATGGTCTTAGAGCTCGGACCATGGGAGTCCCAAAGGACGCCAGATTGCAGCTTTGTCCCCCTAGCATGCAAAGGTGCACTGAGGGATAGCGCCAAAAGTGTCGAGATTCCACCTGGACATGATGGGGTGGAAAACGATGTGAATCATGCAACCAAAATTCAAGGACTGAAGGGGCTGGCGTGACGACAGAGGATTACTGCTGACCATGTTCGCAACACAGCATCCTGTCGCGTTAGCCTGAAATGAGGAATAACAAAACGAGCATCGACCGTTGACCATATTCGCAACGCGGGATTTTATCGATTTTTTGTCCAAAAAACCCTCGGGGGAGTTGGCCCGTATCGGTAGGAGAGCCCTTAGGCATAGTATCCAGGCCGTTCTTGGGGGTCCCTCCGGGTGTGAAAGATGATGGAAGTCCGAATAGAGGGGAACACGAAGCTTGACAAGTGGAAGGAACTTGATCAAGTTGAATGTGACACTCTTGGTCCTAGACTAGAGTGCTCTTAATACATGGGTGAACCACTGCATGGAGTCAAGGGACTCAACCTTGAAGATGATCGAAAGATGAAAGATTCCTAGGGGAAGGGGGCATGGTGCCCAAAACCTTGTATCATACCTACACATCCCCCTTATGGAGAGGGATAAACTAAGTGGCCTAGGTGACTGGGAGATCAGGGGATCACAAGGAGGTGGGGCTGGACCCGAATCGTAAACATCCATGTGGTCCTACGTATCCCATTAGGATGGGAATCAAGCCACACGTAGTTCTGAAGGGTGCCTTTTAATTTCATGCAGGACAGGGAACAGGAGGACTAAACCTCAGAATGGGGGCGTGCGTGGTGCAGCTATTGAAAACCCGACGTGAATGAGGACGTAGTCCTACACTGCGCCACACAGCCCTGTGATCAGGGTCCTGAAGGCAAGATTAGAGAGGTAAATTTGCTGAAGGACATAGTCCTACACTGCGCCACGCAGGCCTGTGATCAGGGTCCTGAAGGCAAGATTATAGAGGTAAATTTGCTGAACTCAAGTTGGGTCCGGAGACAAGGGGTCGTGAACGTAGTTCTAGATGAGAGTCTTAGTTTATGGTCTTAGAGCTCGGACCATGGATGGTGACAACTCCCGAGTAAGCACAGATGTTAACCCAATCCCTAAGCCCACGTGAGATAAACTCGGTGTGGGAAACAAGGGGGGTATCCCCATTGTAATACTCGGGGTGTCCATCAAAGGGGAGTCAGCAGAGAGTTCCGAAAGACACTTTTGACGTAGCTTGTTCCTCCAATGCGCAGATGTGCACGGGGGAAAAGTACCAAGAGTCCCGAGACTCTACTTGGACATGATGAAGTGATGAAGGGTGTGAATTGTGTACCCGGCATTCGGGATTAATGGGTTGACATGGCGATAGAGGGAAATGGTTAACCATGATGGAAACACAGCGCCTGTATCGCATTAGCCTGAGGTGGGAGCAACAAACGAGCATTGACCGCTGACCATATTCGCAACGCGGGATTTTATCGATTTGTTGTCCGAAACCCTGGGGGGGCGTTGGCCCGTATCGGTAGGGGAGCCCTTAGGCATTGTATCCAGGCCGTTCTTGGGGGCCCTCCGTGTGTGAAAGATGATGAAATCCCTGATGCGAGGATACGCAAAGCCTGGAATGCGGGTGCGGACGTGTCCGAGTAAAGCTTGGCATTCCAGGTAATAAACCAGAGTACTCTTAAGCACATTGGTAAGCCGCCGAAAAAGAGGGATCGACCAAACAACTCAGTAGGGGGTGGGAGCATGGCGTGGTCATCATGAGACCATCGTGAATGAGGACATAATCCCACACCGCACCATATGATCCCCTCATGGAGGAAGGATGGGCCAAGGGGCCAAGATGGGATGAGGATTCCCGAGAGATGAGGCTGGACCCGAATCTTGGACATCCAGGTGGTCCTACGTATCCCATTAGGATTGGAATCAAGCCACACGTAGTTCTTGAAGTGCAGTTTAACGTCATGAAGGATGAGGGGGGGGAGTAATATACTCTGAAACAAGGGAGGCGTGCGGTATGGCGAAGAAGCCGACGTGAATGAGGACGTGGTCCTACACCACACCATACACCCTGGGTAAGAGGGGGCCTGGGCCGTGGCCCGGAAAGGCCAAGAGGCCTAAGGTCAGGCATCAGTCAGGGAGGCCTGACTGGTTTGTAGTTTAACATCTTACATGAGGACGAGGGTCGGGGACCCGAGAAGGCCAAGGGGTCTGAGGCTGGGCCTCGTAAGGGGAGTCGTACGGCATGGTACATGATCCCGACGTGAATGAGGACGTAGTCCTACACCACACCGTACATTCCAGGTGAGAAATTGGGGAGAAGGCCCAGGGGGCCTAAGATCAGGCATCAGTCAGGAAGGCCTGGCTGGTTTGTATTTTAATTTCTTACATGAGGATGAGGGTCGGGGACCCGAAAAGGCCAATGGGCCTGAGGCTGGGCCCCGCAAGGGGGGGGGGGTCGTACGGCATGGTACATGATCCCGACATGAATTAGGACGTAGTCCTACACTGCGCCATGCACTCCTATGAGGAATCGGGGCCGTGGGCCCGATCGCTAGCACCACCTGGGGGAAGTTCGTCGCCTCGGGATGGGGCAGAATGAATCAATGTTCTTGATGCCTGTGACATCTTGGGATGGAACCGAAAATCCAGGACACTGTTGACCATATTCGAAACACAGCGTTCTTATGGTGACCCTCATGGGGGCAACAAACGAGCGTCGACCGCTGACCAAATTCGTAACGCGGGACTTGTATCGATTTGTTGCTTGAAAACCCTCGGGGGCGTCGGCCCGTATCGGTAGGAGAGCCCTTGGGCATTGTATCCAGGCCGTTACCGGGGGTCCCTCCGGGTGTGAAAGGTGATAGAATCCCAGTCAAGGAGTGGGTGAATCTTAGTTGCATCCATCCACGAAAGGGGCAAACACCTCCAGGGGGAATGTGCAGCCGGGTCGAGGCTTGCTCGACGTGGGTCGGGGAAAAAGTGTGCACCCTGCCATGTCATGACCCGAGGGGAATATTTTGGCTTTTGGGCTGGGCCAACGGACGAAATGTCTGGGTGTTCCTATGTATATCATAAGGATGATAATCAAGCCATACGTAGTTCTTGAAGTGCAGTTTAACATCATGCATGACGATGGGAAGCACCTCATTTGGGGATATGTACGGTACGACAAGTAATCCGAAATGAATGAGGACGTAGTCCTACACCATACCGTACAACCCCGCAAGAGGGTAAGTCGGGAAGAAAAAAGAAAGGGGGGGCCTAGGGGCCAAACCGCGGTCAAGGAGACCTGACTGGAATGCAGTTTAATGTCTTGCAGTAAGGACGGGGCCGGGGGCCCGAGGAGGTCAAGGGGCCTGACTGGCTTGCAGTTTAACGTCTTGCAGTAAGGACGAGGCAGGGGGCCCGGGGAGGCCAAGGGGCCTGACTAGCTTTCAGTTTAACGTCTTGTAGTAAGGACGGGGCCGGGGGCCCGAGGAGGCCAAGGGGCCTGACTGGCTTGCAGTTTAACGTCTTGCAGTAAGGACGGGCCCGGGGGCCCGGGGAGGCCAAGGGGCCTAAAGTCAGGTATCAGTCAAGAATGCTTGACTGGCTTTCAGTTTAACGTCTTGAAGTAAGGACGAGGTCGGGGGCCCAAGGAGGCCAAGGGGCCTGACTGGCTTGCAGTTTAACGTCTTGCAGTAAGGACGGGGCCGGGGGCCCGAGGAGGCCAAGGGGCCTGAGGCCGAGCCTCGTAAAGGGGGGGCGTACGACATGGTACATGATCCCGATGTGAATGAGGACGTAGTCCTACACTACACCGTATGCCCCTGGTAAGAGATTGGGCGGAGAGGTCTGAGAAGGCCAAGGGGCCTAAAGTCAGGTATCAGTCAAGAAAGCCTGACTGGATTGCAGTTTTAACGTCTTGCAGTAAGGACGGGGATGCAGTTTTAGGGTCGTGCAGGACCTTTCGTAGTTTAGGGTCGTGCTGGACCTTCTCGCAGTTTAGGGTCGTGCAGGACCTTCTTGCAGTTTAGAGTCGTGCAGGACCCTCTCGTAGTTTAGGGTCGTGCAAGACCACTTTTTTCCTTAGGCAAAGTATCGCTTGAGGAATTTGGCATTGGTAGGAGGGGTTATACGCTCTCCATCCATGGTCACCAAAGAGTATGCTCCATTGGGGTAAACCTTATGGATGATATAAGGCCCTTCCCGTTTGGGTTCTAACTTGGGCGGTTTCCTACCGGGAATCATTGGCGCTCGAAGGGCCAATACCAGGTCACCCTGCAGAAAAGAGCGGAGAAGAACCTTCTTGTCAAAGGCTCTCGCTATCTTGTCCTGATGCCTTTCCAGATTGTGCAGGGCACGGAGCCGGTTCTCGTCTAGTGCTTCCAATTCAGCTAGACGGATCTCGGCTACCTCATCTGATGCCTGGTGATCATAAACTACAGTGCGCAGCGACGGCAGCTGGATCTCAATGGGTAGGACGGCCTCAGCTCCATACACCAGGGAATATGGGGTCACCTGGGTAGAGTTGCGAGTCGTCGTCCGGTAAGCCCAGAGGGCGTTGGGGAGCTTGTCCGGCCAACTCTTCTTGTTCTGACCAACCATCTTCTGCAGAATGTTAGAGAGGGTATTGTTGAACGCCTCGATCTGTCCATTCGCCTGCGCGTGGTAGCGGGAGGTATGGTTCGACCGGATGTCGTACTTAGCGTACAATTTCTTCAATTCAGCTGCTCGGAAGTTGGTGCCGTTATCGGTGAGGACAGCGTGAGGGACTCCAAACCGGTGGATAATGTTGGAGCTCACAAAGTCAACGATGGAACGGGCCTTGACCTCTTTGAGTGGAACTGCTTCTGCCCACTTGGAGAAGAAATCTGTAGCAGTCAGGATGAACCTGCACTGGCGGGCTGTTGCTGGCGGATACGGTCCCACTACATCAAGTCCCCATACCGCAAATGGCCAAGAGTACTTGGTGGGGTGGAGGGGTTCTGGCGGCCGATGCAAGAAGTTGGCGTGTACTTGGAACGCGTGGCATCTCTTGCCATATCCAATACAATCGTGGATCATGGAGGGCCAGAAGTACCCTAACCTCCGGATTTGCTGAGACTGCTTCGGCCCAGCTTGATGGGCGCCACACTAACCGGCGTGAACCTCTTGCATAACTTGAGGTATCTCTACCCCTTGGATGCAACAGAGGAGGACACCATCGAAACTCCGTTTATAGAGGATATGCTCAAGACTGGGGCCGTTCTCGAGGGTAAATTGCAGCGCGCGACGTCGGATTCGCTCGCGTTCGGCCCGGTCGTCCGGGAGCTGACCATTTTGGAGATACTCGACAAAAGGTGCTCTCCAGTCGGGGGTGGTTTCAACCACTGCATCTGACGAACCCGGGACTCCCGATATAGAGGGTCCGGCGGTGAGATGACTTACCCGCAGGCTATCACGGTCCTCTTGGGTGACGGGAGGAATGACTTTCCGGTGGGCCACGTGTATGACCAAATCATCTTGCTCGGGTTCTGCGAGCGACGCGGCTAAGCCAGCCAGGGCGTCCGCTTGTTCGTTCTGCGATCGTGGGACATGGGTAACCTCTGGCCGAGGAGAGAACTGGGCCATTAGGAGGAGGGTGTACTCCAGTAATGGTGCAGGCTCTAGCTTCCTGACGACGTAGTCGCCATTAACATGTCTGATTACCAGCTCGGAATCACCCTTCACATGTAGATGGGGAACATGGATCTCAAGGGCCAACTCGAGGCCGGTGATGAGAGCCTGGTACTCTGCCTCGTTGTTTGTACAACCTTCTGACAGCAGGAATGAGTACGGCAGGACGGCTTGCGCCGGGGTAATAAAAACAATACCCAGACCCACTCTGTTGAGCTTGGGGTCGTTGAGCCTTCTATCGGTGGGGCTCCGGGAGGCACCGTCGAAATGCATTTTCCAACACGGGACAGCATGATCGACTGAGAGGATCGTCTCGTCGGGGAAATCCAGGTCCAGGGATTGATCCGTGGAGGTTGGATGGGCAGCTAAAAAGTCTGCCAATGCCTGTCCCTTAATGGCCTTCTGAGGTATAAACTTGATATCAAACTGCTAGAGAATCACCGCCCACCGTGCTAGTCGGCCAGTCAGCATGGGGCGGTTCAGGATGTACTTTAGCGGATCTACCCGAGAGATCAATTGTACCTCGTGGTGTTGCAGGTAGTGCTGCAACTTCGGCACAGCGAAGACGAGCGCAGGGCAGCTCTTTTCGATAGGGGAGTATCTGACCCCCGTATCGAGAAGCATGTGACTGAGATAGTAGAGACTGTTCTCAGTGCCCTCGTTATTCTTCTGGGCGAGCAGCGCACCGAGGGATCTCTCCAGGGCGGTCACGTAAAGGACCAGCGGCTTTCCGGAGACGGGTGGCATCAAGACCGGAGGTTGGAGAAGATACTGCTTGATTTCCTCGAAGGCGGCCCGACACTCCTCATCCCATTCGTAGGCAGCGTCTTTCTTCATGAGCCGGGAAAAGGGCTTACACTTGCCAGCCAAATTTGCAATGAATCGGCGTATATAGGCTAAGTGGCCTTGAAGGCCTCGGAGCTCCCGAATGTTGCTCGGGTGAGGCATTTGGCTGATGGCCTTGATCTTCTCCGGGTCGATCTCGATACCTCGGTATCTGACAACAAAGCCTAGAAACTTCCCGGAGGTGACTCCGAAGGCACACTTCAGCGGGTTCATCTTCAGGTGATGGGAACGGAGGAAACCGAACACTTTCTCAAGGTCTTTGAGATGGTCCTGGCGCTGGCGTGATATGACTACGAGGTCATGCACGTAGCATTCCACCAATGTCCCGAGGATCGGTTTGAATATGCGATGCATGGCCCTCTGATAAGTGTCACCTACATTCTTCAAACCGAATGGCATTACCTGGTAGAAAAAGATACCCTGGGGAGCCCTGAATGCAGTGGACTCCTCGTCTTCGGGGGCCATCCGGATCTGGTTATACCCGGAATACCCATCCATGAAAGAGAGGGCTTGGAATCCGGTCGTGGCGTCAATCAACAGCTCTGTCACCGGGAGTGGAAATTCATCCTTGGGGCAGTGGCGATTAAGATCTCGGAAGTCGATACAGACTCTGATCTGCCCATTCTTCTTCCTGACTGGCACAATGTTGGCAAGCCACTTGGGGTACTGGACCTCCTTGACGAAGTTGGATTTGATTAGCTTATCAACTTCGGCCTCAACCATAGCGCTATGGGAAGGGTGCATCTTCCTGGGGGGCTGCTTGAACCCACGATGTTTTGCTGGGAGGCCCAGACGGTGGACGGCCACTTGGGGATCCATCCCTGGCATCTCATCGTAACTCCAGGCAAACACA
This sequence comes from Viscum album, assembly GCA_963277665.1. NCBI lineage: Eukaryota > Viridiplantae > Streptophyta > Magnoliopsida > Santalales > Viscaceae > Viscum > Viscum album. Next base: position 2,093,142,416 of record OY728126.1, on the reverse strand, counting down.
TCGCGGTGCTGTTTGAGGAAGTCTACATACTGCTGCCGCTCCTCGAGGGACATGGCCGCACTGATCAATGTGGGTCTTGGATATGCCTCGCTACCAAGGTTCACCTGTACCAGTTCATCAACTGTGGTAGAGATGCCTTCTTCAAAGGCTGGGGGAGCATCCTCCAAGTCTTCCTCCCCAGCCGTGGGGGGACTTCCCGCGATGGAAGATACTTCTGGGCTCTCAAAACCCGAGGGGCAGCTGGTGCCGGCTTGGGCAGCAGCGGTCATCACATCAGGAGACTCACTTGTCATTGAGACCATAGCAATGAATGCATTTGATCTGATCCCATCTGGCCTTCGGCCTAAGGGGCCACGTTTGATGATAACAAAGCAGTGGTGACGTGTCGGCCTGAGTCGGTTAATTCCAGCCCGGCGAAAGAGACACGTATGGCACACTGCCGTTGTCATCAGCTTGACGTCCCGTTACCGTACAGGGGTAGGAGGTTCCGGGATGACCCGAGCCTGGTTGATGTAGGAGTACGAGGTGATTTTCCGCCATCGCTTGGACCTGGGAACATGACTTCCTTGCGTACCTGAAACAACGAAACATTGTTCCATGTCGGGGGTCGTGGCCTCCAACCGGTGGATCGGGAGGATGTAGGCGTCATCCATTCTTGCCCAGGGATCACTTGTGATCGGGGCAGGCTCATCCTCGCTTACCAGGATTTGCTTGTCCTTACTTTTGTAATAACCCGCATCCAGATAGCGGGCCTCACAAGAAGCGAAAGGGGACGCGTTTCCTTGGAGCACGCCTACTCGACCGTTGAGAGAGTACTTAAGGCACTGGTGATACGACGAGGGGACCACTACATGCAGATGGAGCCATGGCCTACCCATCAATGCGTTGTAGGCGGTGTCCTGAGAAACAACCATGAACTCAGTGCTGGCAATTAAGCCACCGAATTGAGTCTTCAGGCGGATCTTGCCGACTGGGGTTTTCTCTGTCCTGTCGTACCCCTGGATCCTGAGGTCAGAGGGAGTTAAATCACCTTCGGATAGACCCAGCATTCGCAGCATCCGGGTCGGAATTAAGTTGATTCCAGAACCTGTGTCAACGAGGCATCGGCGGACTTCCACACCGTTGAAGTGGCCAGTGATATACAGTGGGCGAATGTGCCCCTATATAGGGGGGTCCTCATCTTCGCCGGAGAACGAGATAACCGCCTGACATTCGGCGTTTTCAATCGTCTCGGTATGGAAGGCTTCCGTAGCTGCTACTTCCATCTCGAACTGGAGGGGGCTCCTTAGGGCCTCGGCAAGTGCTTCGCGCATTTCAGATGACAGGTGAAGGGCCTCGAGGATGGAAAGCCTCACCGGGATGCCGACCAGATGCTTCAGAACATCGTACTTTCGTGCCAAACGCGTACCTCTGCTTACAGGAGGTCGTTCGGCATTTGGATTCACAACGGGTCCGGCTGGCTGAACCGGTGAGTAACTAGTACTGGGTACATCTTGCTGCCTACCAGTAGAAGCCTGAAGAGTAGTCGCCGGACTAAGATCGGACAGCGGAGGCTGGCCTGTCGCCAGGCAAGACTGGCTGTGATACGAACGAGGCGGCTCTCCCCGATCCAGCAGCACGAACGGCGGTGGAGGTAAAGCCGAGGGTGCTGGATGGGTCTACGCGTGCTGAGATCTGCGTTGAGCCTGCTGCCTGGTCACGGTAGTGTGCACGGCTTGGCCGCAAGTGCCTGCTGACGTACCTCGATGACCGGCGCGATTGCGATTCCGCTGACGTTGACATCGGCTGGAAACGTTGGGGAGGTCTGCCTGGGGTTCCCCCTCGTCGGGGGTCATATAAGGCTTTACCAGCTCCACGGTGTTAACCGAATCGTACCCTTGACTGTCGCTCGAAGAGTCATCCACCGCTGGGCGGATTCTGGGAGGAATGCCCATTTCGGGAGGCATAAAGTCGCCGAGAGTGCGGGATGACGACGGCACTGGCGGTGCACGTTGCTTCTTCTTGCTTCGCCGCTGCTTGCCCTTTTGGGCAGATGTCGACTGTGAAGACGATGCTGAGGCACCGGAAACTTCTTCTGAAGGTTCCGACTGCTTCAGGTGCGCCCGGATGATACCCTGGGCACAGACGACGGTTTTTCGAGCCATCCAGTTGTCGTATTTCTGGGACCCGGGCTAGGGACCTGCTGCCACTCACCTTCGCCGTCGCTGCCGATTTCTGATCCCGCAAAGACGCCTTCCACTTGCGCTGGTGCTGGGCCCAACTTGACTATGTTGTTGTTGACCTCGTCCTGAAGCCAGTCTTTAAACACATAGCATTGCTTGAGGGTGTGCCCCAGGATCCGATGATAAGGGCAGTAGTTGGGGTGATCGGTGAGATGCGCCTCTGCCGGCCTTCTGCATTCAGGCAGATGCACAATCCCTTGCTCTAGAGCACTTCGGAAGTAGCCAGGGACCTGATTTTCGTTGAACGAATAGGTCTGGTACCTTCTTTCCGGATAGGGGGCCCTGGGGGCCTGGTCCTGTCGAGGGACCGGAGGGGCCTGCCGAGGAGGCGGTGCCTGGTTGTCTCGCCTAGGTGGCGGTGGCGCATTGCGCGGGGGAACCAGTCGGTTCTGAGGCGGTCGCTGCTGGGCAGGAGCCTGTGCTTGAGGTGGAGGACCTCTGCGGGGTTGTGGAGGTGGTGCCGCCGGCAGCAATTCCAGCCGCCTCGGGGCTTCTATTTGTGCCACTGCGGTGGGTTCATCCCTGGCGGCCCTCCTGGCTGGGATCATAGGGGGCAGCAAACGTGCCTGACTAGCCTGTTGCAGGGCCTCCTCGAGGCGTTGGGCCTTATCCGAGAAATCTCTGAACCCTCCAGGATAGTTTTGGGTAATCAAGGAGGGTACCAGCTCTATCTTGACGTTCCCCACACACATCGTCAATAATTGCTCCTGAGTCAGTGGCATATCGAGGGAATATGTAAGTCCTTTCCACCGGGCGATGAAGTCTACAACCCGCTCATCAGGCCTCTGTTTGCACTTGAAGAGGTCTGCAATGCTGGTCTTTCACGTGGTGGAGCTGAACTGGTATAAGAACTGCCGGCGAAGATCCTCCCAACTGGTCACCGATCCGATAGGGAGCTGGCTGTACCAGACGAATGCCGGACCTTCAAATGTCTGTACGAAACATCGGAGCATGGCAGCTTCTTGCTGAGCCGGGGTCCCCAGCATGGGGCCACACCTGGAAGAGAAATGAGCCAAGTGCTGGGGTGGGTCCCATGTCCCGTTAAAAGGAGAGAAAGTGGGGTTCCCAAAACCCGGAGGCGCGGGCATATCATCCACCCACGCGGGATAAGGCTTGCCATCCGGTGGGACCACCACCTGCCGTGTTTCCAACGCCTCGAGGCAGGTTGTGAGTGCCGCAATAAGGTCCTCCGGGTGGGGGTCCCTGTCTTGATGGGGATCCCTAACCACAAGCGCATTTCCAGGTTCTTCAACACGGTAGACGTCTTCGGCTGCTCGCGGGTCGACTGGCTGGACGACCTGCTGGGCGACTGGGGGAACCCGGGTTGGATTCTTCAGATTGCCTCGTCGCTCAGGGGGGTTTGGCGAGACGTATCGCGCCCCCTTGCCATATGTTCCGGCTTCCGCCCTGTCCGCGGCAGTAGCATGATCAGGGTTGCTCGGAGGCATCTCGCCGGGGGGAAGTTGTTCCTGCCCCTGCTGCCCCGGCTTGGGATTACCATAGTCGGGTCGTCGCTCTGCGGCGCGTTCAGCCAAGAGTTCGTCAACCAGCCTCTTCTGCTCAGCAAGCTGCTGGCGCAACGTGGCCTTCTCAGGATCTTCGTCTGTTTTCTGCACAGAGGCGGACGGGTCGGAGTGCTTGACTATTCCTACGTGCTCCTTACCCTTGCCAGTGCTTCGACCGAGTGCCAGCGACTCGGTGGGTATGGGGAGACCTAGCAGGTTCCTCTACTGACGGGTAACTCTCCCTGACGGGTCGAGAAGCGGCGGTACGCCCTCGGATGGTAAGTCTCCATCAAGGAACTCAAGCTCATCATCCTTATCCACAACGTCGGCCATGTGGACTGTGACCCCTCTTGAGGGAATATCCTCAATGTCACATAGCGAATCGGGCTGTCGTCGGATAGGGTCGAAGAGGAGAGCGGCATAGCGTCCCCAACCACAGACTTTCACATAGGGGGGTGGCTTCCCTGACGATTCTGCGGAGTGCTTTAAGACTCTGAACGCATTTTCGTTGAAGGGCGCTCTGGTGGCTTGGCGACTCAGGGTGCTGGGCTGCAAGAAGTGCGGCTGCATCGATCAGGCGGCATTGCTCGCCGATTTCATCGAAGTGCTCACGACTTCTGGGGTACACCACCCATTCAAAACGGAGGCAGAAGTGTGTCACCCACAGGGTTTGACAAAGGCACCCCACGTTTTCAGGGGTAAGAGACTCTGGAACGCGGAAATTCAGTGCCGTCATCGGCCATAACTTCTCCGAGAAGTAATCCGCTGCAAGGATACTCCAGAAGCTCCTGGGCTCGGACTCAGGGTCTGGCCCTGTGTTGCCCCACTCGTCAACCGGGGGCGGCTGAGGAACCAGAAGCGGTACTGAGGCGGACCTTTGGGATAATAAGCTCGGCGGTGGAGAATACGGCAAATGAGCTGACTGGCCGCCGAATTCCGGGCCATCCTCCGAAGAGTGAGGTGACCTGGCCACGATGTCACGATACGACGGGCTGGTAATCACAGCATCCGGAACAGGAGCCGCGGCTACCGGCGACGGGTCGTGTTGTCACTCTACCGTCGTGGGCCCCCAAAATAACTCTACGTGATCCCTGGTAGAGGTAGAGGGCTCTTCTGGTGACAGGGGCGATGATTGCGTGGCCGAGACCTGCGGAATTCACAGGATTTCTTCCTCCTGAATGTACCTTCGGAGAGAGACGGTAATCTGGTGGGCCTCAAATTCTGGGAGAACGAGGCTGACGCGTCTGGTTCCTGCCCCAGTCCTTGATACGGAGGAGCTGGGAGAAGGTTCCGTCGCTAGATCGCATTCCGCTTCCGAATCGGAGAAGCGGGCAGGTTTGATCTCCACCTGGGCCTTCCCAGGATTCTTCTTGTGGCGGTGACGACCTGCTCTTTTGCCCCTGGGTGGCTCTTCGGGACAGGGTTGACCCCTATCAGGTAGCCTTGGGGCGGCGCTGGCACCGTGGCGGAGAGGTCCCCCACTCGAGACAGCCGGGGTGCGAGGGGCACCAGGGAAAATGTCAAAGGGTACATGGGGAGGACCTCCATGAACAGTACCCATGTGGGCGGGGCCTCTGTTGGAACTGGTAGGAGCATGGGGAAGACCTCCATGGTCGATACAAGTGGAGCGAGGAGGACCTTCGCCGGTTGCAGAGAGGACGTAGGGAGGCCCCCCACGTTGTAGGAGGACCGGATGGACGGTGCCTTCAGCAGGATGATCTTCATACCCTGTACAGCAGGCGCGGGAAATGTTTCTGCGCTGAGCGCCACTGCCGCGGGGCAGGTCTTCTTGCAGGATGGGGGCAACACGAGGCATGCCTCCATGAAGAACCTCAGAGCGGGGAAGGCCCACGCTCTGTGGAGTAGTGGTACGGGGATGACCTCTGTACGGGGTGGCATCACCGCGGGCTAGCTCGCGGCGATCACCACTGGGGCCTGCAACCCGGAGAGTCAACCCAGCCTGCCCATAGGGCGGTTGGGGTCTCAATCTTGGTTGGGGGAAGGGGTGCCCCAGCTCAATGTACGTGGGGGATTCATAATGTACGTCGGTGGTGGCTCGGGCCATTGTAGCTTTCGACGTGGATGCGCCTGATCAAGCGTCCTCAGCCCGGGCCCGGCGCTGATGTTGGGTTAGGCGAGCCGGTGCAGGTGGTGCAGGGACGTAGTCTGCCTGCTCTTCCTGCGGGGCCGGACGGCGGTGCTGGCGTGGTCGGACGGGAGCTCTCGCCTGGGGGCCCCGGGTCGGGGCCCTGAGCGGACTAAGCCGGACAGCGCCCGCCTCTTCAGCGTAAGGCGAAGAGTCATCAAGGCGTTCCGGGGATAGGCTCCCGAAATGGTTGAATGTCGGGGTGGGGAGCAGGGGCTCCCTGCGCGGCCTGTTAGGGCGGCGTTGACGGCGGGGCCTGGAGGCCTCCAGGTCCAGGCGGGCCATATCCCGAGTTGGGATGACCCCTTCTTCCTCATACCTGTGCACGAGGTTATTGATCACCCTTCGTTGGATGATCTCTGATGGGGAATGGGGACGTGGGCGTCCCGTATTCCATGACGTGGCAGCCATCGTGGCGGTAGTGGCACCATGTGGAGTGGTCGTCGTGGTGTTGCCCCTGCCCCTGCGCGGGCTAGGAGCGGATGGTGACCGCATCTCCGAAATAGAAACCTGGTTCCTGGCAAGAGAAGTGATCAACTCATCAGTACTGAGAGGAAAAGGATTGACAGCCAGTTCCCCAGCGTTCTTCCATCCTCCATGTCTGTGAGAAGGATCCACGCCAACACGCTGCAGAGCGAAGTGCCCCACGTTCTACTACCCCGACTTCCGGTGAGTTCCACGACAGGCCCGCTATTTGCTTGGTGGGACCAGGCACCGGATATCTGGATCCGGTGACACGTCAATCTACTGGTGTCTCGAATGATACTAATCTCCATATTGAGGAGAATAATTTCACGTCGGGTTTACCATTTCTGTTTCCGACGCTTTCGCCGGGGCGCGCGCATCCGTCTGCGGAGGACGTGCGGCTTTGTTGCCCCGCATTCCTGCTTTCCAAAGGTAGGTGGCATTCTCTCCTTATTCATGGACGTCTGCTCCTTGATCGAAACGGGATGATGGGATGTCAGTTCTTCCTCCTGTGGATTCCTCCTCAGAACTCGTCACCTAGTCCGGGTCTCCCTTATAGATTTAATACGTAGTTCGTGAAACTCTTCCTAGTGCCATGTTTCCATGGACACCGGTTAATTACACTGCTTCTGTCGGGACATTCCCAAGGGTCCAATCAGGGCATCAACCTTCGGTCAGGGGAGTAGTCACGTTGAGGCATCAGTAGCGTGTCTGGATGTTGGGGTACCTGGCATGTCTGTCTGTTATCCTTGACCACAAGGCTTCTCGAGGGCGTGGAAGCCCGAGGCATCCCACATCGGGCGCGGGGAATTACATGTCGTAGACACATATCTGAGGTTTTCCTCAGCTACCCGTGCTCAACACAGGGTATGCCGTGAGTTTAACGTCCAGTGGAGACGGATCAACCCAACCAGAGCATTAGCTGGGATAAATCGGATTGAGGGATCCTCCTTGAAGGGATATCGACACCGGGGCTAGCCCGTGGGCGATAATGAATGGAGTAGAAGGAGAGTGAAGTGGAACCATCGCAGGGGGGCGACAGTGAAGTTGGGCTTGAGCCTTGACGAGGATTCCTACGTATCCCCGTGGCAGGGAATCAAAGTCCGCGTAGTTCGGGATGGTGCCGGTAAACCGACGTGAAGCTGGACCTTGGCCCGATGAATGTCATCAGCGTACCGACGTGAAGGTGGACCTTGGTCCGATGGGCATCGTCAGCGTACGGACGTGAAGATGGACCTTGGTCCGATGGGAGTTGGGCTTGAACCTCTGGGAGGATTCCTACGTACCATGCCTTGACATGGATCAAAGACCTCGTAGTTCAAATGGGGCTTTGTCGGTGAACCGATGTGAAAGTAGACCTTGGTCCACTATTGGTAGGCTTGAACCTCGTAAAGGATTCCAACGTACCATGCCTTGACATGGATCAAAGACCTCGTAGTTCAAACGGGGTTGGGTCGCAATGGCTTACCACTGGACCAGAATGTAGTTTAACGTCATGCCGGACGAAGATAGAACACGACGTGAATTGGGTGATGGGTGGGCTTGAACCTCGTGGAGGCTTCCTACGTACCATGCCTTGACATGGATCAAAGTCCCCGTAGTTCAAATGGGTTTGTCGGTGAACCGACGTGAAAGTAGACCTTGGTCCACTATTGGTGGGCTTGAACCTCGTGGAGGCTTCCTACGTACCATGCCTTGACATGGATCAAAGACCTCGTAGTTCGGAGAATACAGTTTAACGTCATGCGGGACGATAGTGAACCCTGACGTGAATAAACGACGGGTGGGCTTGAACCTCATGGAGGCTTCCTACGTACCATGCCTTGACATGGATCAAAGACCTCGTAGTTCGGATGGGAATGAGTGTGCAGTTTATTGTCATGCAGGACAAGGGGGCATACCAGTTTAACGTCATGCTGGACGAGGGAGAAACTCGACGTGAATGAACGACCGAGCAATGTGGCTTGAGCCTCATGGAGGCTTCCTACGTACCATGCCTTGACATGGATCAAAGACCTCGTAGTTCAGGTGGGTTTGTCGGTGAACCGACGTGAAAGTAGACCTTGGTCCACTATTGGTGGGCTTGAACCTCGTGGAGGCTTCCTACGTACCATGCCTTGACATGGATCAAAGACCTCGTAGTTCAAAAGGGGTGGGCAGGGTCGGTGCTCACTCTAAGCCCACGTGAGTCATGCTCGGTGTGAGAAACAAGAGGTTTCAAGGACCTGACGATCACGTCGCGAAGGGTGTGTCCGTGAGAAGCAAAGAGGGGCTTACGCGTTGGGTGGCCCATGGTGTTGGGACTTACTCCAGGATGGAGGCCCATAGGGAGGTGCCTCGTTTCCTATCACGTCCTCCACCGACCTTGGTAGTGGGGAAGTACGGAGATGCACGGGTGCAATCATCCGTACCAAAGGTTAGGGTATTATGCTCTGAGGTGACCCTTCCCTTGCAAGCATACACCACTCCTACAAGGAGGATCTCATTCCATGTGCGGAGGAGTTCCATTCCCGTGGAGATGAGTGGTGTAAAGAATGTTCGAGCTGGGGGGACCCTTCATGAGGGAGACGAGGTTGGGTCACAGTTTAACATCATGTGTTGAGGATGTGGTGCTTGGCAGTTTAACGTCCTGCAGCTCGGACGAGGTGGGTTCACTCCACACCCCTAGGACTTACATAACCGGTACCCTCTGGTCCTTGGGGAAGGGAAGGTGCCGGTAAGGCCATGGTAAAGGGGGGCCGTGGGACGAACCATCGAGGGGTCCACGTTAGCGTGGCTATGAGAATAAGAAATATCCATTAGCGTGCCTATGTGAAGAAGCATTAGGCGAAGCAACGCTACGGGTGATATTGTCCATGGGACTTTGAAATCACATCGTGCAAACCTGGAGGGCCGCACGGGAAGAGGAATTGCTAAGAAGAGGAGTGTGCATTGCGAAGTGGGGTGCCTTGGCCTTAGCATGGGGCATTGGTGTGAGTGGGAGGTGCTTCGCGAAGTGGAACAGTGTTTGCGGAGCACTACCTCGCGATGAAAGGGTGCCTCGCGAAGCAGGGTCCTACGAAGCAGTGTGCTTCGCGAAGTGGAGCGGTCCTGCCTTAGCATAGGGATCACTCATATGGGTTAGGTGTTTCGTGAAGAACAAGTGCTCCGTGGCTGCCCGGGTTCCCTTGGGAATCCCCTTTCTTCGCGAACGCCCTTGAGCTTCGCGAAGGGCATCCCTCTCGGAAGAGGGGCTCAAAACGAGACAAAGCAGAGTCGTCTCGCGAAGTAGAAATACCTCGTGGAGCTCATGATTCCCAGGGCAAAGCGTGATTCGCGATTCGGGAGAGGAGAAGCTGAAAGGTCGGATTGTCCGTCTGTTGGACTCAGGGGGAGTCCAGTATTTATAGGGAAGGGGCGCCGCGAAGCAGGGCTCGCGCACCGCCTCCGGGGCTTCGCGGCGGCTCGCGAATGTCAAACAGGTTCGCAGAGGATTACCGCCTGAGGGGCTTCGCGGCAGCTCGCGAACGTCAAACGGGTTCGCGGAGGATTACCACCTGTGGGTCTTCGCGGCGGCTCACGAACGTCAAACGGGTTCGCGGAGGATTACCGTCTCTGGCGCTTCGCGGCGCCGCCATGGTAGGGGCGCTTCACGGCGGGGCTTCGCGGCTGTGCTTCGCGACTGTTCTTCGCGAGGCAGCGCGCCGACTGTCTTTTTCGTTCCTTCCTTTCGGGCCACATTTTTGGCGCCAACATCTAGGAACTAAGACCATATATTTTTATTTTAATAAGAATTTCCTTATGCTCATATTTTTAGTGAAAAGGATGTTTCAGTACTTGAAACACCACCTGTTCTACCTGATCTCTCATATTGACCTGCTATGTATATCCTTGGTCATTGTATACTGATGGGGTGTTTAGACAAATGGGTTATTATTCTACAATAGTATGAAATCCATTTTTTCATAATAGTTATTGAATTGGAATGACATGGGTGATTTCCATAAGGAACACCTTAATGTAGAAAGTACACTAGTGGACACCAAACATACTAATGATGTGGTTTTATTTTCCCATGACACTCCTTGGACATTGGAGATTTATTTTTTAAAGTGCCTCCTGAATTTCTATCAAAAATTGAATGTAAAACCCAAAACTCAATCGGGTTGGCCTAGGGATTGTTTTTCTCTAGATAAAGAATATTTTACTTAATCATTCCAATTATCTAAATTTTAAATGAATAAAGAGGTGGAATAACAATCCCTCATCATTAGCTTAGGACAAGACCTACAACTGTAGATAGACTACATAAATATTAATTGGGGATTAGAGCTACTGATAAAGAAGATGAATGGTGAATATTCCATAAAAATGAATAATTGAACCATATCATTAGAAAATTCTATATAATTATGTTATAATTCTCTTTTAAACCTTCATTACAACACGTTTTTAGGTCACAAAATGCTTATGCCAAAGTATTGGAAAATACAGCTAGAGTTCCATTTGACCCTGATTAGGATGAGGTAGTCTTCCACATCTCACAACAAAGGATGGTCTCATAGATCACCATTTATGACCAAGAAGAAATAAATCTGGTCAAAACCACCCCAAATAATTATGAACAAATATCCACCCCTGGATATATGAAGGCCATAATTTGTTATCTCCAAAATGGGACTCTCCAGAAGGACCAAAATGGAAGAGAATATATTTCGTTGCTGAGCAAAAAAATATTCCCTTATAAATATATCAAATGGGAAAAAATCCCTCTACAAGAGATTATTTCATGTAATCCTCAAAAAATTAATAAAATACCTAGTGATTCCAAACATAATAGGATAATTCCATGTAGTCTCATGCGATGCTCATCAGTTTGGGACCATCCTCTCCCATTAAATCCAAAGGCATGGTTAGTAGTAGACAAAAAATGATACAAGACTACATAGAGTTCAATATGAGATTACATGTCTTCTATATCCATGAAAACCCCATACATTAACCCCCAAAAATACTATAAAAATCTAAATATTTTAGGTAATTTCTTATATAGGCAATGGATATCATGGGTCCCTATCCCCCAACCATAACCAAGAAATTTATGTATATCCTTGATACTACTAACTTATTATCCAAATAGGTTTAGTCAATAACTTAAAAGGAATTTAGGATGAATAATATATTCATCTTCAGGAATTATAACATCATTACCATATTTAGAGTCCCTCACACGATACTAATGGAAAATGACACAAATATATGTGACACCAAGTTGAAGAAATTGTAACTGGGGTATAAAATTGAACCCAACCATTCATCTTTCAATCATGTTGTAAGATCATTGAAACCATTGAGGTATGTTCTTATTTAAATTTTGGTATAAATTCATTAATTTGTTTTTGTATTTGTTTCCCATGTTTATGTGGATGCTTTGGGTGTCATAGGGTTTAGGGATATGGAATAAAATAAAAAAGGGACATATGTTTCATATTCAACGATTGGCGCATAGATAATAGTAATAGTTACCCCTAATCATTCTTTCATATTCCTAGGGAACATGACTCATGATATAGTGAATGAGGGGAGGCCAAACATTGTGGGTTTGGATAGATCCATCATGCAAGGTAACTACTTAGTTTTTTAAACCATGCATGCTCCCCAAGAGATAATTTGACTTGGAACCCACTTGGACAGAGGTTGGGGCACTGTTGGCACATGGTATGGGAAACCGTGTTGTAAAAATGCGTGCCTCATAAAAGTTTGGTAAATTTATCTTTTCTCCATCAATCATTATTCCTCTTCACCTTATTTTGAGCCATTGTCTTCCCTCTCCTGTAATAGTCACGAACCAAACTCTCCAATGATTCCCAAGGAACAATCTCCTTCATTTCAAAGAAATTTCTATTCTTGGTGGCTGAAGATCAACACATTAGGTGAGTATAAAAATAAAATTTCGTTATTTTATCATATTATGGTTTTTGGAATTGTTTTACCTCTTCTGAATCCTTAAAAGCCACTTTTTAAAGTGGATATTATTTTGAGAATTACATGTGTTTTTATTTATAAATAAATGTCTTTGTTTAAATAATTTTCCATTTATAGATTCAATGTAGTTTTTCTACATGATATATCCCATAGTATATTGATTTTATATATGTTTATGTAGTTGTGTTATGGGGAATTTGTGCTTTTAGTTTGGTTTCCCGAGTTATAACTGATGAATTAATTGTTTAGTTGATGAATTGAAGGCCTTGTGTTCCCCTTAGGTTGTGATGAATTTGATTAGACCTTGTAAAGGGAATCATAGGGTGTACCTATAACACCACGAGATTTTGTGACATATTTTTGGTGAAATAATTTATCTTTTTGAAAAATCTCATTTCATGAAACATAAAAAATTGTTTATATTATATTAAAACACTATGTTTTTATTGTGTTATATTAAACAAAAAAAATTATTTTTTCACAACACGCAACCGATGTATTATCATTCTCTACATATAACCACAATTTCATCTTACGTTACATCTAATATCTATTTGGTGTATGTAACATGCAACACTAAAGTTTCTATGAAACATAATTTTACTGTTATAATTATTAAAATGAGATAATTATAATGTAATAGTTAAACATAGTAACATGAATTGTAATAACTCCTTTTAAAATATTTTTAGGATGGTTTTATCAAAATAAACCATATTGATAACGAATGATATAATATTTGGTAAGGAACTTATATGTTAAACAATATTACTCTCTCAAATAAACAACCTATCATGTCCTACTATGAAAAATAATAAAATTATTTTTATACATATATAGAAAATTGATTTTATAAAATAAACGAAATTTTTTAATTTATAATTCCATAATTATCATTGATGGAATACTAGGGGTTTTTTGAGAAAATTCATTTTTTGTTGAATAGTGAAATATAATGCATATATTTAACAACAACCTTTAAATTTAAATATTTATTAATGATAAATTATAACTTAAATTGTTTGTATTTTCACGTTAGATCAATTATACTTATACTAACACCATTCTTTCCATATAATCAATTTTACTTTGAAATTAACTATACAAATTTAACAATCTTTTGAACATTTATCTACTTTAAAAACATGTTATTTCATCCCTACTGCAAGATTAGCATTAATAATAATTTTTACACTCCTGTGAATTGAATTATAAAAAATAGAAATAAAAAAATTTAATTAGTAAAATATTTTGAGTCTAATTTGATCATGTTGATTTTTACCAATATGATTCGAAAAGGTGATTAAAATTGATCAGAGTGATTATGGTCAAATTAATATAAATTAGGGACTAAACCTTAATATTAGTTCACCTGAATGAGCTATAAACTTGTCCAAAACCCATTTTATAGAAATATTTCATCCATAATCCATAAATTATTATTTTTTATGTCTTTTGTTAGGTTATAATATCAGTACACCTAACTTGTCTTCAAATATTCAAAATGAGTCATCTTTATACCCTATAAAAGTCCTCCATCTCTCCCAATTATTCAAACTAATAAAAACACTTAGGATCAGAAAATATATAACCTAAAAAATTCCCAAAACCCCTTCATTCAACTCATAATCCTCTCCATGGGAAGAAATAAATCCAAGGAAGCCTTTTGAAAAAAAATGAGTTTCTCAATTAAGAGGTGACCTCTATTCTCAAGATCTTTTCTTTTATATTCCTTATCCACACCCTCCACTCCATTTATTCCTATATTATAGGAAAAAATTTATATTAAATATTCTAGGATTTATTATTCTATGTTTTCTACCTATCCTTATACGCACATCCATCAAATGGGTGTTGAATATATTTTTTATGTCTGTAGTGAACTACCACCACACTAAATGATGATTGTTTAAATATTCATTTACTACCTATTATGGTGGAAATTATAATGGAAACTATATTAATATACTTAATAAATATTTTATTTAATTTTTATTTAATCCTATTTATTCTTATTTACAACACATATCTTTTTAATTTCCATTATTGTTAATAAGATAATTTTATTCGAGGAAATGTGTACTACCACCCCCTCAAAGATATATGATTCTTTAAAAAATTGCATGGATTGTATTTATGATGTTTTTTCTGTATATATATGATATATATGATACCATAATTATAATAAAATAATGAAATATATATATATATATATATGTATTTTACTTTCTTTCAACATGATAATTAAACGGAAGTAGTGTTCACGTGTACGTACGGTCTACCGTCTCCATGACTGGTGTATTATATTTCATAATTAAATATTATATAGATTATTATAATAAAAATATAATGTATATTAAATATATTTATATCATTTTTATCATTCTGGAAAGCATGATAAAAGTATAATGATTTAATATATAAAAAATGAAGACACATGTGAAAAATGAAGTGAATATTACCTGTAGTGTAACCATAAAATGAAATTTCCATCAAGAGGGTAACATATTGTCATAATCCATACATATATGGTATTATATATAAAAATATAGTTTTTTTAAATATTATGATAAATTAATATTTATTATAAATTTTTTTTAAGAGTATGATGAGAGTATAGACACAAGGTATGGGGATTGCATCTCACTTTTTATTTATATGAGCTACATGATTTTTCCACCACCAATTACTTTTTTGTGATGTTTATACTGAACATGGATGTATTGAATGATTCTTACACTTTTATTTATCTGTATTTATATATCCATTTTATCATGTTTCTTTCGTGGGGTTTATGTTTCAAAAGATACTAAATCAGTAAAATTGTTTCAACTCAATTTTCCTTCTTACAAACTCATGTTTTTTTGACACCTAAATTATTTTTTTAGGTTTATATAAGTTAATATTACATGTTATATCATTAATAACCTTATTTTCATGATATTTTAATATTAATTTCATTTTATTTTATTACATGGATAGTATGATCTCAAGTTACCATGTGATAAGAGTTTATTAAAACAATATCACCAATTTTCATTATTTTTTATGTTTATGCTTCCATTGTGGAAATATTATGTCCCATATCTTAATATATTTCATGTATTTTCTTCTAAAATTTCTATTAATGATATATTAATGAGTTGGAACAATTTTGTATACTATTTTGTTACAAATATTGTTATGAACATGTATTTATGAAATCACAACATTAACCTCTCTGCGGTCGGAAATTGTTGTTTCTTTAGAAAAATATTTTCTAAAAAGGGTATCCCAGAATATTATACTCAGATGTTATTATAATTAAAATAAACTTTTACCCATTTTAGTATTTTACTAATTTTTTCTAAGGAATATTCATGTCCCTTTCTGAACAAGGCAATTTTATTACCTTTATACTATACTAAAATAATATTCTTTTTACCTCATAGGGCATGTCCGGATTTACCTTCAATCATTTATTTGAGGGTTACATTCCAATTATAAAAGATTATTTTTATGGAAATGTTTTTCAAATTAAATTTAATGGATAATTGATTAAATATATTATTTTGTTCCTTTCATCGTTAATTGAGTAAACAGGTTTATAGATCATTTTCGGTTTTTTTAAAAAGTTTTCAAAGTATTTTCCAGGAAATGGATTGAATTTTTTTCTTGTTTTCTTTAATTATATTAAAAGGGATTTAAAAGAAAAATTCTTCCAAAATGTATTGAATATTTTTCTATATGTTTTTAAGGAGATGATTTTTCCAAAATGATTTCAATTTTCCATTATATGTTTTAATGGATTTTTCCATGAAAATAATTTCAAAAGGTTTTATACATTAAAAATATTTTTTCAAAGAAGAATGATTATTTTCCTCAAGTAATTCATTCAAAATATATTTCCAATTTATTTTTCATCTAATATTTCATTTTTTGATGTTACTCATGCATTTATATGAAATAATATAATGGTTCCATTCATATTCTTTTTCTGAATGTGTGATGCTTAATGTATTATAGTTTATGAAATATTTTTCTATTTCACAAGTTATATCTTTATAAAACCCATTTCACTTCCATGGGTTGTATTTTCATGAAATATATTTCCCTACCATGGGTTTTATTTTTTTAATAATCATTTATTATTGGTTTATGCATTAATGAAACAATTTGTAAACCTATCTATTATAAATAGTTTATCATTTGATGAAATGTTAATGACACCCATTTCATTTCATGGGTAATGATTGTTTTTTATCGAACCTATCTTTTTTATGGTTTATTATAGGATACATGTTTTATTTTATTTTGGTATATGTATTTATGATTTTTTTTGTGATGGGTAGGAACTATATCTCCTTTTATTGAATTGGTTAATGATAATTTATACATTACCTAAAAGGGTATATGAGTTGTAACCTAGGAATGAAAACAAGAAGGTACATGGGTTTTATCCCAATACTAAAAACAAGAACATAACTGGGTTGTATCCCATGCTTTGAAACAAGAAGGTACGTTGGTTATATCCCAATCCTAAAAGAAATATGGTACACTAGTTGTATCCCATGACCCAAAATAAGAACGTACAAGGGTTGTATCCCAAACCTAAAAGTAAGAGGGTAGATGGGTTGTTAGCCCAATAATGAAATAGTTAAATGGGTTGTGGCCCTAGTATAATATGTTATAAAGGTATTGGTAGGGTTCCTTGATATAATATTTTCTATTCTAATATGTATTCAAAATATCCTATGTCTTATACCTCAATTACAATTTCATGGCTCATAATGTATATTTACTTTGGATTCATTCTTTTAAACTACCACGATTTACCCAATAACACCTGATTATGATCTATGATATGTAGGGTATATTCTCCTAATGTTATGATCACATTATCATACCACTTATTGTCATGTTTATGCCTAAATGTCTCCCTTGTCTACACCTACAAAGCATTTGAGCTCACCTATTTTATTTTGTTTCCTTACCCTATTTTGTGAGGAATGGTTTTTGGTAGAAGTAATTAAGTGGGAGATCATTAAGGGAGACGCGGAATATCCTTCACTGTGATAGAATAATTTTTTTCCATGTTTCAATATACACTAAACTATTATGATTAGCACACATGTATTTTTATAATTTAATGAATATTCATCTAAAGTGATGTAATATTAATTTTTGGTAAGCCTGGTCCACTGTATCTTTTATCTAAGGAATGGTTTTGTCAAACATTTGAAACATAGGTTGAGAAAAAATTATTGAGATCCCTAGGTATATTTATAAGGATATATATATGGATGTGTATATGGATATGTATAAGCATGATTTATCATTTATGAAAATATCCTATAATTTTGGTACAAGATAGAGATAGTGGATTCCTAGCCATACATCCTTGTATGGATACTAAAAGTATATGTGGCTCTAGAAAATATACATAAAAATGTAACAACTCTAAATTTTTTTTCCAAGCATGACTCTGGGTTATCTGGTATACGAAAATGCGTCTTATCAGACACCTATTTTGACACTCATGTGGGATATGCTTTATGAATTCAGAAACACTTCACAAATCATCATGATGGATTTAAATAGAAGGTAGATATGAATAAACTATGATAGACATAATCTTTCCTATATTATTTAAGGTTTCATAATTTAGACATCCTATAATTTACTTTTCATGATCATGTTGTTCCTCTTTATGATAATTTTTCTTACTCTATGTTTTTTGGACTTATTCCATTCATGGTACTCGAAGGAATCAAATTAATGGTGATTGTGAGGGAAAAATCAATAATTATTATCCTAAGGATCCGAATTCTTTGGGACCTATAATGTAAAATCATGTTTCTATGCTCACATAGCATTATCAATCTATTAATCATGATGACTACTACATGATCAAATGAGGGAACATCATTCTATTGAGTCATTCCTGAGGAATCTCTAAGCTTCATTCAGTAATTTTTCAGATACACTAGTTTCTAAACATTAGATTTGTACCACTGAAAATATAGTATATATTCTATAATTATCAAATACATAGAAGTTCATTTTGGCTATTTGTCAGTTAGAAGTTGAATAAGACAAGTGGTGGACTCTAATCATGTATTTGAAGAAATAAGATGAATTTGAATCCATGGATTTGGATGAGTTCAATAACTTAGTCATTAATAAGTAATTTCCTCAAGTTCTTCACACATATATGGAAAAGGAGTTCAATGAGTTTAAGAAAAAGTATAATGAATTTATCAGTGCCACTGAGGCTAATTTCACAAGGCATCAGGGTAAACTTTTAAAATTATCATCCAATATGAATGTAAGGTTGATAGTTTCTTCAGTGGATTAAAACCAAGTCATAGAATGCCATTTTCCATAATATAATTTGGTATCAATGGAGAGATTGTTTGTTATATGAAAAATGTTAAAATAGAGGTTTCAATTATATATCAATGTCATGGTTTTAATAGGAAGATGTCGATGGAGTTTAAGGGATAATCATAAAAGCATGGAGATATGAAGATGAGTCTTTTTTTTCTGTTTGTGTGTGGAACATCATGGTGGGAATTAACATAATGGTATGACTAAATTTTTAATTGTGTAATGGATGTATATAGTGTGAATTAATGCTAAATTGGATGGATAATGCTATATATTGATTCAGATAATGAGAGAACTCCTCTGGATTCACCTACCAAACTTGAGTGTTTCAATTTTTTGGAGTTTGGTCACTTCACCATAAAGTGTCCATATAATGACCCTGGCCTTCTACACATATCACTACATGATTTTAATCATAATAGATCATCAAAATATTATCCAAGGATCGTGAAGTCATGGGTCTTCAAAGACTTGATACATAAAACATAAAACATTATATTAAATAATTTTTTTTTAATTTTCATAAAGAGATGATAATTTGTTTCTCATTCATATTCATAAAATTACCTTGGAATAAAATGAAAAATGGAATGATATAAAATATGGGTAAGGGAATAATTGTTATAATAATGATATAGAACATGGTTTAGAAGGCATGACATAATGATATTAAAACTGAATGGAACATGTGAAATCAAAATATATAAACATGGGATCATATAAACATGGTTTCATAATAATGTGGTAGAAAAATAAAAAATAACATTATCATGAATCAAGGATCATTGCGCATAGAGGAGCACATATAAAGGTTAACCACCAAGACTGTTTCACATGCTAGCACGAGTCAACGCTAACCGCTAAGAGAGTTGCAAATAACGTCTCATGAGACTAATCTCATAGCAATGCAATGGAGTTCTATTTTTTAGAACCCATAATAACATTTTATTGAATAAAATTTTCACATATATAATCATACATAATCAATTATTCATAAATATAAGGGTACCCATGGAAATAAATGGGTATCATAATCATTCCATAAATCATAATAGATGGGTTTATCACACAATTTTCTATGACCGAAAGAAATTAAAAAATACATGGACACAAATAAGGTAAAATATAAATATATCTTGGAATGTGCCATTAAAAATAATTGAAACAATTAAGAAAATTATTTATGAAATTAAACATTAAAACATTTTAGTGATGTTTTAAAGAAAAATACTAAAGATACATTAAAATTGAATAGGGAATAATATTTTATATACTACTATAAGTTAACCTATAATGCTTTAATAATAAAAATACTTATTTTTTAAAAACAATGGTGTCTTAAATAGTTGATAGAGTTCACTTTAAATTGGGTAAAAAATTAGGAATTTCCCTTAAAATGGGTTTCCTTATAGGGAAGTATTGATTAAGGAACCACTTAAAAACATGTATATCCCCAGAAAAATGTAATGGATCTTGATACAGGATTTTTGATCATATAAAAATCATTAATGTTATTTTCATAAAAAATAATTGATAACGCCATTTGGGTGAAAAAAATTGAACAACCCGAAGGAATAATTACGGTTCACGTAGAGTCCCTTATCTTAAGTTTGATGGTATCCTTTACATGGTCTTAATGTACTAATTAACCAAATAAAATTCATCAATTAATTTTTAAAAAACATTTTATTTATTTAATTTCATTATTATAAACTTATTAGGTTCATTCATGTCAATTTTGATGGGTTAAGATGTTCAATTTCTTTGTTTTTTTCATTGGTTTTCATGATTGATTCACATATATACATGTAAGGATAGACATATAAAATTATAATGGTTGTATAGAATTTTAGTTGTATTTTATTTATGGACATATATAATAATATATGGTTATAAAATAATTTTTATTATTTTTAGTGAAGATGAATCATTATATAAAACATTAATGATAACTATTTTGGTCAATTGATAGTTCTTTATCACACTGAAAAAATTTTGGGTTACAAATTAATATCTTTTGTACAAAAGGTTATAGAACCATAAATTATAAATAATAAATATATTATATAATGGTTAAACCATCCAAATGGTTTCATGACAAGAATTGAATATGGAAATAAAAATTGAAACCTCGTCTCCATTTAATGTGACAAATTCACACATCTCATATAGTGTTTTCATTTCTAGTATAAATTGAGGGTAAAGGATGGGCAACAATAAAATATTCCATTTTAATAAAATATTGAATTAAATACAAGGTAATGGAGTTTTCATAACATTTGTATGTGGTTATGTATGGATAAAAAAGAAAACAATGAAACTTGAAAAGAATGTAAATTAATTGAAAATAAGAATTTACATGTGGAATTAATCTTCCTTGACAGCCTTTTAAGGGGAGACTATTCGGTATTTTTAGGAGAAAAATGTATAATGGACATTGGATATTGGATTCGGGAGATACTTTTTCATAATTAAGAAAAGGAAAAAGTCTTGGTATAATTGATGAGTTGAGGTAAAGAGGGTGGTATTTATAGTGTAGTAGAGGAGGGGATTCCCATTATTTTAGTCATTAGTTTAATTTTTTTCATCAAGACTCTGAATAGTATTGATTATTATGACCGATAATAGTAAATAGTTCCTATGAGTTCAAACAAAAGGCCATTTACAACATCCATGACTCATGCATAATGTAGAAAATCATTTATTAATTAATTATCATAAATTGTCATAGTTTACAATTCATCAAAAATTCAGGTATTTTAGAGAAATCCCAAAGATTCACCACAACCATTTTCCAATGTGAATACTCAAAAAATGAATTCCATTTTATGAAAATTGTTTTCAACATGTTTGATGTTCAATTTTTAATTAAAATAATAATTTACATGGAAAATAAAAATAATAAAATTAAAACAGCTTTTCTAATAATTTGGAAAATTTATTAAGGTCTCATAAAATTATCAAACAATAATAATTAATAAAAATATTTCATTATGAATAAATTTTATGAGAATAAAAATACTTATAATTTATTAAATAAATCATTAAATTATTTTTTAATTTACATTACTCACAAAAATACCAACACAATGATAAAATTATATCATATTGTCACTTAAAATATTGATAAATTTTATTTATACATTCATTGGTAAGTTAACCTATTCACATGAAAATTTAATATTCATAAGGGTAGTAATACTATTCATAATGGAAACATTACTAATCAAAATAGTTAGTTACTATTACCTATAAATTATGTTTGTCTTATCAGACTCCGAATATCACACTGATCGTAATCGTGTGTGTCAGATTTTCAAAATTCAAATAACAGAAGTGACAATATTATGTTTTATGGTTATATAGTGTATAACAGTTCATTTAAGCACATAGTGTTTGTTTTTAAAATACCAGGATGTTACATTCTCCACCCTTAAATTAGTTTCTCCCTCACAATTCATTCATTATACTTATCATTCTTAATTTAAATATAGATAATTGTGAAAAACAATTTTTCATATTTGCACTTAATTAACTAGTGGTTCAAAATTACGTATTATCACTATATATTTTCTTAAAAAAAGTCAATATCTATTCTCCAAAGTTTTCTAGACCATTCATATGGTAGCAACTATAGATACCCTATCCTTTTACATATATCATTACATGATTTTATGCATAATAAAATATCATAACAAAATACAATGATCGTATTGTCTAGTGTCTTGGAAGACTATGTACATAAAACTAAAAACATGGGACAAAATAAAATGTTTATTTATTTAATCATCATAAAGATATAAAAACATCCATTATGATCATACAAATTCATTGGATAACCTAAGGAT
The DNA here is from genome assembly GCA_963277665.1 of Viscum album. Classification (NCBI taxonomy): domain Eukaryota; kingdom Viridiplantae; phylum Streptophyta; class Magnoliopsida; order Santalales; family Viscaceae; genus Viscum; species Viscum album. The sequence continues at coordinate 2,093,119,897 of OY728126.1, read as the reverse complement.
AACATGAAAAAATAAATTTTCTAAAATCCCCATAAGGGAATATGCATAATAACAAATATTTAGCACATAGGTTATAAGCCATGGCATAATGATATAAAAAGGAATGGAACATGTGAACTCATAGCATACAAACATGGGATCATAAAAACATGTAGTCATTATAATCATGAATAAAAATAAAACATTACTTTTAGATGCGTCAAGACTCATTGCACAAAAAAATCATAAGTCAAGATTCACCACCAAGACTGTTGCCCATGCTAGCATGTGTGAAGGCTAATTGCCAACACCATTGAACATAACGTCTCATGACACTAAACATTACCTAATGCCTTATATCTCAATCTAGGCACACCAATTATTACATTTTCATAAATATTATTTCGTAATTTAGAATCATACATAATAAATCATATGTAAACATAAGGGTAACCAAGGAATGAAACAGGTATCCTAATCATGTCATAAAGTATAATTGATTGGAATATCATACAAGTGTCAACGAAAGAAACAAATTAATATACATATATAGTCATTTATAATGTAAAATATGAATATATCATGATAATTAGTTTCAAACATAAGTGAAAACATTTAAGATAAGTATTTAAGAAATTTTATCATTAAAACATTTTAGTGCAGTTTTAAGGAAAATACGTGAGAGTTTTAAAAATTGAATATGTAATATTATTTTATTATAAAACAAGTGGTAAAAATATATTGTTTAAATAAAAAAATAATTTTATAAAAACAGTGTTTTCTTAAAACCGAAGAGTGAGTGCACTTGAAATTGGATATGAATTTGTGATGTTTCTTTAAAACGGGTTTGCTTATCAGCAAGTATTGAAGAGGGAACCACATAAAAACATTTAAATCCCCAAAAGAGAATAATAAATTGATATTGATACATGAGTTTGGATAATATAAAAATCATTTAGAATATGTGCATAAAAACAATAGATAAATTCATTTGGATAAAAAAATGACCAACCCGAAGGAATAATGAAAGGTTTGGGTGGAATCCCTAAAATTAATTCTGATGGTGTCCTTTACTTGATCTTACTGTCTTGGATAACCAAATTATATTTAATAAGTAATATTTCCAAAACCTCTCATTTATTAAATTTATTTATTATAACCTTATTAAGTTCATTCATGACATTTTTGATGGGTTAAGTGGTTCAATTTCATTTTTTGTTTCATTGGTATTCAGTATTGGTTTACTTATATACGTATAAGGATAAACATGAATGATAAGAATAATTTTCCATAACATAAGTTGTATTTTATTAGTCCAAATATACAATATATGATGGTTATTTTCACGGCCCGACACAATGGTGCTCAAGCGGCAACTCCCCAAGCCCGCCTCTAATAGGCCAGGGATGGCGTCTAGCACCGAGTAGGATATGGCACACAAGGGAGACGTTAGCCTAAGGTACCTGTACACATGCACCCACATACACCTCCATGCAACAGTGTAGAGACATATAAAACTGAAAAGAAATTGCATGCACACACCTATACCAAACCAGAGTGCAACAACAATACCAAAAGTGAAAAATAGGGCCCACTAAAGGAAAAATAAAAAAGTGTCCAACCTGCTTAGAGGGAGGGAAAAAACTGCCAAAAATACCTAACAATAAGCTCATCAGCATTGCTTCGGTAAACACCCTGGTCAGACCCAGCCACTAAGCGCTACCGGCTCTGGGTCCTCCTGGAACTTCATTGAAAGGCCTGTGGTCTGCACAAGACACAAACATTTGTAGGCAAATCCCGTGCAGGGGTGAGTATAACAATACTCAGAAGGCACCCAAAAAAACCAAAATAATAGAGAGAAACTGAAACACAAAAGTCTGCTCATCCCAGCCAGAGGGAACCCAGATGAGAGTGAAACACCATCTCGTGACCATCCTCGGCTAAACACAACTAGTCATCTTAGCTCAGCTGTATGCCCATACATCCACCATGAACAATCCAGATATACTCAGGTCACACACCAAGCCACATGAGGTACCGACCTCATCAACAGCAACATTTAACAACTAAGAGAACACACTCCATGATCACTGTCATCCCAAATTACACCAGTATGAGAGATACACTCCATCGGGTCCCACACAAACATCTTAGAATCTTACCTGAGAGATCATGCTCTTCGGATATCGTCAATGAGAAAACCACACTGAAATAGTAAGACCAACAAAATCCTCAGATAAGGGATCACTCCTAGGATGTACTAGGGGATAGCAAAACCCATACAGGTATACAAAGATCTCACAAATAGGGTATCACTCCCAGGGTCCGCTGGGAGATATAACAACCCGATCTGGCATTCGTAGATCTCATACATAGGGGATCACTCCTAGGATCTGCTATGGGATACCACAACCCAATCTGGCTCTCAATAGAAACATGTCACTCAGATAGAGGATTGTCACCCATGTCACGATGATCATGACGATAATAAAACCCTATCTGGTACATCTCATTATTTAGGGGATCGAACTAATGATTATGCAACCCTACAGACACCATGCTCTTAGTAGGGGATCGTATAACCAAAGATACCACAACCCTAATATAATCCTCATGCTGAGTAGGAGATCGTATACCCAATGATGCCACAACCCTACTGTGCACGGCCCAGTGCATAAGGGATCATATTCTCGATGAAGTGACAAACCATACGGGGCTAATCTTCTAGATTGGGGATCGCCGCCCATGGATAAGCGGTCACAGTGATACCAAGAACCCAATCTAGGGAAACGATGTTAGTGGATCCCAATCTGGGCCCACCGGAGCGATGCCACAACTCTAATAGATTAAACATCCCATCAAGAGGATAACAAACCTATAAAAAGGTTGTGATGTCATACGAACCCTCATAGGAACGAACCAAGGGAGTACCCTCAACCATTGTTGGTCCAAACATCGCTAACCCAAGAGACCCCCCACAACACCACATCATAGACCTCCAAGACAAATACTGAGGCCACCATCACGATCCACGTGGAAAAAATGTAGGATAGGCTATTTAAACGCCCGAAACGGACAACCGGTGAAAAAGTAACTATTCACCATAGCTAGCCTATGTGGGACAACACTATGATCATGAAACTGATCCAGCAGATCATACCATTGCGATCCCCTTGGAAAAACACACGAGATCGACTACTTGTTCATCCAAAATGGACACCCGGTTAAAAAAGTACTATTCAATGAATCCATCTCGGGCGAGGCCCATGCCTCGATCCCAGAACACATCGAATGGATCACACAACGATGATCCTCTCGGAAAAAAACACAGGCTTGACTATTCATCTACCAAATTCAGAATCCTGGTGAGAAAATTGTGTTCCACCAAAAACGCCCCAAACCAGGCCTCGTGGGGCCCGCACCACAATCTCGGTCCCAACACCTGAAAATTATCAAGTAAATCCTGTCGTAGTATCAAGGTCTCAACGCCACTGATGAGACATCAATCAGACACTCCGGGTGGAGGATACAATGGCCCGAAGTCGAATAATAATAAAATATCATTATTTTATTCGACGTTCCTAGCACCGATTACATAATCCCAATATTTGAAACCCCCGAACCTACACCTAAGGGTTCTCCTCATCACCAAGGTCATGTTTCCATAAACCGAAGACAAATCGGATCTCTAGGGAGCATGATACGGGGGTTTTAAAAACCCCATGTACAAGAAAATGGTCAGACCTGCCTGAACCGGGTTGTCCGGTCGACCCGGCCGTGACCGTCGCCAGCCGCTCCAGCCGGTGGACCACGCTACCTTGGCATGGAAATGCATACGCGCGCGACTGACCCCCTCAGGGGGGGTCTCTGCTAAATGGAAGTCGGACCGCCGTAGGGGGTGGCAGTCTGATTTCATCACCGTGGCCCTCTACTGTCGGCTATCGTCGTGCCGGTGCCGCGCCAACGGACCTTCTGAGGGCCGCCGGGGGAACCCCGAGGGTTCAAACGCACATACGAAGGCATCTGTGTGCCCCCAGGGACTGGATCTACGCATTTGTAGGTTCAAAATAGAGAAAAACCAAACAAATTAGGATCCGGGATTTTAAAACTCAGAACGCCTACCTGTTGCCAGATCACCAAAGCTTCGGGTGCAGAACGATGCCGGCGATGCCCTGAAGCTCAATCCGTTGATGATCAGCACTAAAAACGGACATTTTTAGCTCAATTCAGTGAAGAAACAGAGAAGGGATGGGTTGGGGGGGGGTTGTCTCATACACGTACAAGGTGAGGGAGGGGGAGATATGATTGGTTTTTAATTTTTTTTAATAAAAACATCATTTTATCTCCCTGCCAACACGCCTCCGACCCGGCAGCAGACACCGACTAAAATTATGTGGCACCTAGGGTTATCAAGGCATCCTGAACATAACAGCGCACTCAGAATTGCAATCTCAGACTCCGTTCAAGAGTTATTTGAGCCGATTCTCATAATTAAACTTTTCCATTTATTTACAAAAACACCCCTGGCAGCTTTTTCCAGAGCAGGCACATGCCCACAATATTTACACCCCGCCTAAGGTAAACGGCATGCTCCGGACGCAAATGCGCCCTCAGATTCCCGTTTTGAGATACCTTTTAGGAGATATCACACCCCTTCCACGTTCATAGTATAAAAATACTTATTATTTTTATAAAATTAATTCCGGGCACACCGGGCCTTGGAATCGCACTCTGTCTTCGCGCCTAGCTCTGGAAATATTCGTAGAAATATTCAAAAGTCTTACTAGGCCAAAACAAGAGGTGCTACACCCTCCCCAACTTAGAACTTTTCATCCCCGAAAAGCCATAAGCACAAGGAATTCAACTGGACTCTAAACTGGGTCCCCCACGCCAGCGAGTTCACCAACAAACACCTGTGCCCAAACACATAAGTCAGAGGGTCTCATACACCACACCGTAACTCTATCTACATTGGGTGGCACTGACTCGCCCTCATAGTTTTGATCACATCACAGAAATTCCTCTCGATGGGCGAAGTATCCCTCTTCTTCACGCATTCGAAGCACACCAAGCAACACCCACACAGGGTCGTACCAACGCCGTGAACAAAATTCAAGCAAGCAACAGAAAGGGAAGAGTACCGCTAAATAGTTTCTATCAAAACTACTATAGAAGGTAGAAAAGACACAAGTCGTACCTCTAACTATCCACGGAGCCTCTAGGTCAACATCCTCTAGGGAATGCATCTGTCCTCACCCTCACCCTCCATATCCCTGAGCTCGGCGTGGACCACCTGGGGGTGGTGGTGGTGGTATCTGATACTACCTACCACCTCCTCCTGCTACAGTAGCTCTATCTCCATGTTTGTCTCCCTTCATACCTCTAAAATCATGATGTTGCCTCTTCCAAGGTGGTATGTCGACAGGCTCCCTCTTAACAGCACTACGGGTCGTTCAATCTATAAAATGATTATAGCGACCCAGCCTTTTCCAAAATTACTATTACATCATTCCAAAGACAAACAACCTAATAGTATTACACAACGAGGATCCAAAGGCCTAGTGTGTTGGGAAAACTGGGAACACACAAAACAAATACAACATCAAGTATAAACATTTATTTAATTTCTTCTTCTCTAGCTTCTTATTGGCACTTGTCCTCTCCTTAGTACATATAGCCACCAGAGGATATACATTAAAAGGGGTGAACTAGAAGCCCAATAAGAGGATAGATAAGAACAATATATCATGGGGTGAACAGAATCATAACATAGGAAAAATATCATGAACATGAGAGGAGCATAAACAAAATACTTGAAATGTGGAAAATCATAAAAATGAAACATCATGTCTTAGTGGTTAACTACCACACATACATGTGAAACAAGCTAGAATCTTGTTCACACATCATTTCACATTTACAATGAGATTCACCACTTTACCCAATGCATTGGAGCTCTATATAATTCTGGGTGCACATGTCACATTTAAACATTCATATTGTGTTAAATAATTTCGGGCACACCCGTCACATCATAACATTATCATTAATCATGCATGCCACGTTGAACATATAACACAAATGAACATAACTAACCAATGAAAAGGAATTGGTTTCATCTCATAATAACACATTCATAAACTTTGGGTTCCCAAAAGAGAGAGGAAACAACATACATGATACAAGAACCATTAACATTGAATGAGAGGTAAAAGTTGAGTTCTTAAGAGAATAGTTCATTCAGAAAAAATTTGGATTGAAATAAACATCATTAGAAAACATTTATATCCCATAAAATGGAAAAAATTATGAACAAATGATCTTTAAGGAGTGATCCTATCAAAAATGGAGTGAAAGAGGTAGAACCCGAAGGATGGAAGTTGGGTTTGAGAATTTCCCCTTACCATGTACTTGAATGCTTCCTTCCCTTTAATGTCCGGTATAATGAAATTATATTTATTAATTATAAATAAAAAACCATTATTACATTAATAGGGTTCATTCTGGTTTCATTATGCCCTTTTATGTTTCTTTGGATGACTTATAGAGTTTAAAAACATTGTTCGGGGATGTTCATTTTTATGGTTTTTCTTGGGTTGTTCACTTGTATTCATAAATTGCCGTTCGGGTAGAGAAATTGTAGACATACAGAAATGATATTACATATAATTAATGATATTAAAGGGTTTTTAATGATCTTATAATGAATTATATTAGATCCATGTGGATGAATCATTATATAATAATTAAATGATGGTTATTTGGGTCAATTTGGGTGATTTTTGGATCACAACGAACTTGTTTTAACATATCACTTAGTAATAAGGCCATAGGTTATTTACACAACATTAAATAGAACATAATACATACAAAATATGCTGTTTCAACAATAAAAATGGTTTCATGGCCATATCTGAAGGTAAAAATGGAAGAAGAAATCATGTTGTTCATAAAGGTGATAAATTAGCACCTCACAAACAACATTCTATTTAATAAAATAAAAGGAAGTGGGAAATGGGGTTGGATGATATAATATACCATTAAAATCATAAAATTAGATTATATGTATAATAATGGAGTTACAATACAATTTGGATGAATATAGGTGGGGAGAGATCAAGAAATGAACTTGAACTTGAAAGGAAATTAAAGGAGAAGAGGGAGGGAAATTACCTCTTGAATCCTTCTCTTGAGAACCTCGTTAAGGACATAAGATTGGTCTTCTGATGAGACCAGTAGTTCTTGGATGTGGGAAGGGTCTAGTGAAGGTGTTTGGGTAGATTTTAGAGAAGTCTTGGAGCTTGAGAGGTGTGAGGAATTGATGGTGTGAAAGGTGGCTTTTATAGTGGAGGGGAGAGGGGTTTCCTTAATATAAAATTCATTAGTTTATTATTTCCCAAGAAGACAAGGAACAGTGAGTCTTGAATGAGCAAGAATAGTAATTTTATAATTTAATCCCGAACCATGTGGGATTACATCAGAATAACATCAGACATGACCCTATAATTAGCTTATTTAGTTTATTTTGTAAATTACGGTTTTCACTATTCATCGAAAATTCAATAATCTCAGAAAAATCACAAAAAATTACCCCAATCATTTTTCAACATGTAGAATCAAAAAATGAAGTTCATTTCTCAAAAATAATTTTATAAACATTATTAATTTAATATTTAATTATAACTATAATTTACATAAAAAACAGTTTTTAAGATTAAAACTGAATTTATAGTGACTTCAAAAATTACATAGGGTCTTATAAAATTATCTAAAAATTATAAGAAATTGATTCAATAATTTATGAATACATTTTATGGAAATAAATATTCTTTTAAATTAATTAATTAATTATAATTAATTATTTACGACTTACAAAATACCAAAACGTCTACTAAGTTCAGATTGTCACTTTCTAAGATGTCTAAATTTTATTTTATTATTCATAGGTAATGTTACTCTTATGTTGGATGATTTAATATTCATAAGGTTCATATTACTATTCATAAGGGTATGTTACTATTCCTAAGGGTAGGTTACTTTTTACCAAAAAATTATTATTTTTTAATTTGACTCCAAAAATCATCTTGAACACAACCATGTTTGTCAGATTTTTAAAATTCAAAACATAGGTGTGAAAAACATATGTTTAATGGTCACTTATCACTTAGTGGTCCATTATTTTGTGTTTTTATGACATAAATATAAGATGGTAATTCCCCATTGAAAAACATTGGGTCATTAAATTCTTCCCCCCTTATGGAATTTTTCCCCCAAACTTTCACATTACATGAAAAGGTGAGGGTACTTCTCTTCATTTCCTCTTATGGTTCCCAAGTTGCTTCCTCAAACTTATGGTTCCTACAGAACACTTTGACAAGATGGGTTGTCTTGTTGTGTAGAACCTTATCTCTCTGATCCAGAATATTTACTGGTTGCTTCTCATAGGAGAGATCATCTTCCAGCTACACCACCTCTGAGTTAGGTACATGTGAGGGGGATGTTATGTACTTGCTCAGTAGTGATACATGAAACACATCAAGAACTCGAGAAATATTCGGTGGAAGTTCAAGCCGATAGGCCACGAATCCTATGCGGTCAAGGATCTCAAAGGGGGCAATATACCTTAATCTTAACTTCCATTTATTCCCGAATCGCATGACTCTCTTCCATGGAGATATTCAAAGGAAGTCTTTATCTCTAACGTCGAACTCCAAGTACCTTTGACATTTGTCAGCATAGCTCTTTTTCCGACTTGGAGAAGCTTTGATGTCTTTCTGGATGACTTGATCCTTCTCTGTCATCTCTTGAACATGATCGAGTCCAAGTAGCTTTCTTTCTCTAACTTAATCTCAACAGGTTATAGTTCTTCATCGCTTTCCAAAAAGAGCTTCATATGGAGCCATCTGAATACTCGAGTGGATGCTATTGTTGTATGAGAACTCAACTAGTGGGAGATGCTGATCCCAACCCCCTTTAAATTCAAGAGAGAAGGATCTTAGCATATCTTCAAGTGTCTGAATAGTCCTTTCAGACTGGACATCTATTTGGGGGTGATAGGTCGTGCTGAAATTTAATTCAGTACTCAAAGCATGTTGAAGGCTCATCTAGAATTTAGATGTGAACCATGGATCACGGTCAGAGACAATTCAGAGTGGAACACCGTGTAGTCTCACCACTTCCTTCACATAAATCATTACAAGTTGTTCAAATTAGAGGACTTCCCAAATAGTGATAAATTGGGCAGTCTTGGTGAGTCAGGCAACCACAACCCATATCGCATTATTTCCCTTTGATGTCTTCGGGAGACCTGTGACAAAGTCTTTAGTAACATTTTCCCATTTCCACATCAGTATAGGCAATGGATGCATCATACCTTTTGGATTTTTTCACTCAGCTTTAACTTGATGACATACTAAGCACCTTGATATATATTCTGCAATCTCCTTCTTCACGTTGTCCCACCAGAAGTGTTCTCGGAGATCATGATGAATCATGGTACTCCCAAGATTGATAGAGAAATTTGAGATATGTTCATTATCCACTAGATCCTTCTTTATCCCGGGTGATGAAGGCACACAAATCCATGTTCCAAACCGAATCACACCATCATCGTCGATATAGAACTATTGCAGCTTCCCTTCCATTAATGCATTCACCCTCTTTTGTACCTCCACATCATTCCATTATGCTTCCTTAATAATCTCCTAGATGGATGGTTGCACAATCATTTGGGAAAGGTAGGATGTATCCCCTACAATTTTGATTTCCAAATCCATTCATTGCATATCCATGAAGATTGGGTCTTTCTCAATCCGAAACATGTATAGATTTGCAGGTTCTTATCTTCTTGGAGCATCAGCTACCTTGTTTTCCTTTCCAGGATAATAGTGAATAGAGAAATCGTAAACTTTTATTAGCTCTAACCATCTCCTTTGACGCATGTTGAAATCCTTTTTTGTGAATATATACTTTAGGCTCCTGTGGTCGGTGTATATGTCACACTTATCACCGTAAAGGTAGTGCAACAAGATTTTCAAGGAAAAAATCATGGGTACCTACTCTAGATCATGTGTCGTGTAGTTCTGCTCATGGATCATCAACTGTTGTGAGGCGTAGGCTATCACATTGTCATTTTTCATGAGTACACAACCCATGCATTTCATTGAGGCATCACTGTATATCACAAAACATTCTCCACTTTTTTGTACTGTGAGTACTGGTGTAGTGATCAGCCTTCTCTTAATCTCCTTGATCCTTACCTCACATTCATCTGTCCGGACATACTTTACCCCTTTCCTTGTTAACATAGTTAGCGGGATTGACAATTGTGAGAAATTTCTCACAAAACGTCGGTAGTACCCAACTAATCCAAGAACACTACGGATTTATGTGACACTAGTGGGCCTAGGCCATTCCTCAAATGCTTTTGTCTTTGAAGGATACACATAAATTCCCTCACATGTGATCACATACCCAAATAATGTGACTTGCTTCATCCAAAAGTCACACTTGCTGAACATGGCGTACAACTTCTCCTTTCTTAATGTCACCAACACAAGTCATTGATGTTCATCATGTTCCCCCTTTCTCTTAGATTAGATGAGAACATCGTCAATAAACACTACCAAGATTTTGTTGAGGTAATGTCTAAAGACTCTATTCATCAAATCTATGAAGATTTTAGGGGCATTAGTAAGTCCAAAGGGCATCACCAAAAACTCATAGTGCCCATACCTTGTACAGAAGGCAGTCTTCTGAATATCATCCTTCTTCACCTTTACCTGATGATATCCAGAATGAAGATCCACCTTTGAGAAGTATTGAGCTCATCTTAATTGTTCGAACAAGTCATCAATCCTTGGGAGAGGATAATTTTTCTTTATGGTGATCTTTTTGAGTTCCCGATAATCGATACACAGTCGCATGGTTCCATCCTTCGTCTTCACAAAGAGCACTGGCACACCCCAAGATGATGCACTAGGGCGTATGAACCCTTTGTCCAGATTCTCTTGCAGCTGCTTCTTTAAATTCTCCAGTTTGATAGGAGCCATCCTATAGGGTAACTTTGAGATAGGAGTAGCTATGGGTATGAGTTCAATTGAGAACTCTACCTCATGATCTGGGGGAATTCCGGGTAACTATTCGGGAAATATATCATTGTATTCTCTCACAATGGGCATTTCCTAAAGGTTGGAACTTTCCTTCGTCTCAACCAGTTGGGTGAGGTATGCATCTTCATAGTAAATCTACAACCACACCATTGAAGGATTTTTCAAAGGAGATTCATGATCTTTCTTTCATTTTTATAGGAGCATGTGATGGTTCAGAATATTAAGAGATATTTCCTTTTCCTGATAGTTGATATGCGCTCTATATAACGAGAGCCAGTCCATTCCCATTATAGAGTCAAATTCCACCAAGGGATGTATTACAAGTTATTTGGAAGAATCATCCCACATACGCCAACAGGAGAAGAGTCAAACACTTGGGAAGTAATGATTGCACCACTTGGTGGTTTTACATATATCTCTACTTCAAGCTTTCAGTGCATTGATTCTATAGTTCTATAAAACATTCATGATATAAAATAATGCATAGAACCATGATCAAATAAGGCTTTTTCCATTTCTGAGTGAATAGGAAGTGTACCTTGTATGACTTCATTATCATGATCCACCTCCACACTAGTGATGGAATAAGCATTCCCTTGTTCCTTTGGCTTTGGTGGATGTTGACACTGATTAACCTCGAGAACTTGAGGTTCATTTCACTAGTTTTCATAGTTCCCTAGCTCCTTATAGTTTTAGCATTGAACCATCATTGGTTCTCTCCATTCATCAACTACATTCTCCTTCCTTTTAGTTTCTTTTTTACCCTCTTGAGCATGGTGTCCTTCTTTCCCACACATGATGTATTTCCCTGTCCCTTTGAAGATGTTCCTATGGTGCAACTTACCACATTTTTGGCATGTGAGTCATTGATTTTTCTTCCACCTTTGTCACTAGATCGACCATCTTGAAACTCCATATTTTGTTTCTTATCCCCATATCCATGGGACCATTCTCCACACTCCATGTCAACTTTTAGAGCACACCGAACAACTTCTTCATAACTCCCAATTTATCGAATTGCAAGAGCCTTTTGAAGGTGTGCTTTTTATCCACTATAGAATCTATCAATTTTGCTATCATTTTTTATAACAAAACCCGAAGCATACCTTGAGATCCTTGTGAAATTCGCTTCATAGGTTGTGACATATTATATTTCTTTTTTCATGAGCTCTATGAATTCTCTCTCCATCACTGTGCAAAGAGTTCGTGGTAAATACATATTAAGAAACATTATCTTAAAGTCTTCCCATTCAATGTCTTTAATTTCCAACATTGGCTTGGTGTTCTTAATCAAAGCCCACCATTGATCAGCTTCTCCATGAAGATGATAAACGGCTAGAGTAACCTTCTGCATCTTAGAATAGTGAAGCACAAAAAATATCATCTCCATGGAGTTGACCCACTATTCCACAAGTAGTGGATTCTATTATCCACGAAACGTTAGTGGTCTTTGCCACATAAAACATTCAATAGCCAGTTGCTCCCACTTTGGTGAATGAGTACATTCCCCATTATTATGATTATTATTCATAAATTGAGATAATTGTGTATGAATCGCCATGATGTTTTGAACTCCACCTCCCATATCATTAGGTATGTTGTCCGGGCAATCGTTGCATTATCCCTCGCATGAGTTGTTGGCTTGATTTCTCTTGGTTCCCACAATATTCTAAAATAGAAGGGGATAGAAAAAACATCACTAAAAAAGTCAAGAATATATTATTCATTTAAAAAATTATACCAAAAACATAACACATGGGATCCCTATGTAAATACTCTTGTGTGAATATTTGTACTTAGTCTCATGCAATATGTTTTCTCTAGGGTTCACTAATCATAATTCCCAAATTAACTAAACCTTGTCTCTGATACCAAACATAGCGACCCGACAATTTCTTACATTAAAATTACATCATCTAAAAGATAAAAAACATAATAGTATTACACAAATAGGTTCCAAAGGCTTAGTGTATTGTGAAAACTAGGACCACACAAAACAAATACAACATCTAGAATAAACAGTTATTTAATTTCTTCTTCTCTGGCTTCTTATTGGCAGTTTTCCACTCCATAGTACATGTAGACACCTCATGATATACATCAAAATGGGTGAGATAGAAGCCCAGTAATATGATAGATAGGGACAATATATCATGGGGTGAGTATAATCATAACATAGGAATATGATCATGAACATGAGAGGAGCATAAATAAAAGACTTGATATGTGGCAAAGCATAAAAATGAAACATCAAGTCTTAGTTGTTAACTACCACATATACTTGTGAACCAAGATAGAATCTTGTGAATACATCATTTCACATTACTCATGAGATTCATCACTTTACCCAATGCATTGGAGCGCTATATAATTCTGGGCACACCCATCACATTTAAACATTCATATTGCGCTATATAATTCTGGGCGCACCCATCACATCATAACATTATCATTTATCATGCATGCCCCAATGATTATAAAACATAAATGAACATAAATAACACTTGAAAAGGAATGTTTATCATCTCATAATAACACATTCATATACTTTTGGATCCAAAAAGAAAGAGGGAACAACATACTCGATACAAGAACCATCAACCTTGAATGATAGGTAAAAGTGGAGTTCTTAAGAGAAGAGTTCTTTCGGAAAATATTTGGATTGACGTAATATTCATTAGAAAAAATTTATATCCCATAAAAGAAAATAAAATGATGAAAAAATGAACTTTAAGGAGTGACCATATCAAAAATGGAGAGAAATAGGTAGAACCCAATGGATGAAAGTTGGGTTCGAAAATTTCCACTTACCTTTCACCTGAATGATTTGTTCTCTTTAATGTCCTGTATAGTGAAATTATATTCATTAATTATAAATACAGAATAATGTGTACATTAATAGGGTTCATTATGGATTCATTATGTAATTTTATGTTCCATTGGAACACTTATATAGTTTAAAAACATTGTTCATGGATGTTCATTTTTATGGTTTTTCTTAGGTTGTTCACCTGTATTCATAAATTGATGTTCGGGTAGAAAATTGGTAAACATATAGAAATGATATTAAATTTCATTAATTATATTAAAGTATTTTGAATGATATTATAAAGAATTATATTAGATCCAAGTGGATGAATCTTTAGATAATAATTAAATGATGGATATTTGAGTGAATTTGGAAAGTTTTTGGATCACAACGAACTTGTTTTAACATATCACTTAGTAATATGGCCATAGGTTATTTATAGAACAATAAATAGAACATAATACATATAAAATATTCAGGTGAAACAATAAAAATGGTTTAATGACCATATATGAAGATATAAATGGAAGAAGAAAGCATGTCGTTCTTGAAGGTGATAAATTAACACCTCACGAGCAACGTTCCCATTAATAAAATAAAAGGAAGAGGGAAAGGGGTTGGATGATATAATATCCCATTAGAATAATAAAATTAATTTATATGTATAATAATGGAGTTATAATACAATTTGGATGAAGATAGGTGGGGAGAGATCAAGAAATGAACGTGAACATGAAAGGAAATTAAAGGAGAAGAGGGAGGGAAATTACCTCTTGAATCCTTCTCTTGAGAACCTCCTTAAGGGACTAAGCATGGTATTTTGATGAGACCAGAAGTTCTCAGATGTTAGGGAAGGGATAAGGAAGGTGTTTGGTCAGAATTTAGAGAATTCTTGGATGTTGAGAGGTGTGAGGAAATGAGGGTCTGAAAGGTGGCTTTTATAGTGGAGGATAGAGGGGTTTCCTTAATATAAAATCCATTAGGTTATTATTTCCCTGCAAGATAAGGAATATTGAGTCATTAACAACCAAGAATAGTAATTTTATAATTTAATCCCAAACCAAGTGTTCTTACATTAGCAGAAAATCACATATGACCCTATAATTAGCTTATTTATCTTATTTTGTAAATTACAGTATTTCACAATTTATCAAAAATTCAAGTATCTCAGAAAAATCCCCCAAATTATCCCCCACCATTTTTGACATTTAGAATCTAAAAATTAAGTCCATTTTTTAAAAATAATTTTCTATAAATTTTTAATTAAATATTTAATAAAAATCATAATTTACACAAAAACTGTTTTTATGATTAAAACTGGTTTTATAGTGCTTTCAAAAATTACGTAGGGTCATAGAAAATTGTCTAAAAATTATAAAACATGGATTAAATAATTTATGAATACATTTTAGGGAAATAAATATTATTTTAAATAAATTAATTAATTAAAATTAATCATTTACGACATACAAAATATCAAAATGTTTTCCAAGGTCAGATTGTCACATTCTAAGATGTCTAAATTTTACTTTATTATTCATAGGTAATGTTACTCTTATGTTGGATGATTTAATATTCATAAGGGTCATATGACTATTCATATGGGTATGTTACTATTCCTAAGGGTACATTACTATTCACCAAAAAATATTTTTCTTTCATTAGACTCCAAAATCATCTTGAACACAACTGTGTATGTCGGATTTTCAAAATTCCAGACATATGAGTGAAAAACTTAATCTGAAAGGTCACTTATCACTTAGTAGTTCATTTTTTCGTGTTTTTATGAAATTAATATAAGAAGGTAATTTTCCATTGAAAAACATTGGGTCGTTATATTCTTCCCCCCTTAAGGAATTTTTCCCCCAAAAATTTCAGTTTACACAAATTGGTGAGGGTACTTCTCCTTTGTTGCCTCTTCTAGTTCCCAAGTTTCTTCCTCGAATTTCTGGTTCCTCCACAACACGTTTACAATATGGGTTGTCTTGTTGCGTAGAACCTTATCTCCCCGATCCAGAATCTTTACTGGCTGCTCCTCATAGAAGAGATCATCTTCCAACTGCACCACCTCTATGTTTAGTACATGTGAGGGGTCTGTTATGTACTTACTCAGTAGTGATACATGAAACACATCTTGAACTCGAGCCATATTCGGTGGAAGTGCAAGCCGATAGGCCACGACTCCTATGCTGTCAAGGATCTCGAAGGGGCCAATATACCTTGGGCTTAGCTTCCCTTCCTTTTCGAATCGCATGACTATCTTCCTTGGAGATATTTGAAGGAAAAATTTATCCCCAACATCAAACTCCAAGTCCCTTCGACAGTTGTCAGCATAGCTCTTTTGCCATCTTTGAGCAGCTTTGACGTGTTTCTGGATGACTTAAACCTTCTCTGTTATCTCTTGAACAAGATTGGGTCCATGTAGATTTCTTTCACCTACTTTATCCTAATAGGTTGGAGTTCTACATCGCTTTCCACATAGAGATTCATATGGATCCATCTGAATACTCGAGTGGATGATATTATTGTATGAGAACTCAACCAAAGGGAGATGTTGATCCCAACCACATTTGAATTCAAGAGCGCAGGCTCTTAGCATATCTTCAAGGGTCTGAATAGTCCTTTCAGACTGGCCATCAGTGTGGGGGTGATAGGCCATGCTGAAAATTAATTCATTACTAAAAGAATGTTGAAGGATCCTCTAGAATTTAGATGTGAACATTTTATCACAGTCAGAGACAATTGAGAGTGGAACACCGTGTAGTATCACCACTTCCTTCACATAAATATTTTCAAGTTATTCAAGAGAGAGGTCTTCTCGAATAGCGATAAAATGGGCAGTCTTGGTGAGTCATTCACCCACAACCCATATCTCATTATTTCCCTTTGACATCTTCGAGAGACCTGTGAAAAATTCCATAGTAACATTTTCTCATTACCACATGGGTATAGGCAATGGCTGCATCATACCATTGGAATTTTGTCTCCCAGCTTTAACTTGCTGACATACCAAGAACCTTGATATATATTCTGCAATATCCCACTTCGTGTTATCCCACAAGAAGTGTTCTCAGAGATCACGATACTTCATGGTACTCCCAGTATGGATAGTGAAATTTGAGATATGTGCATTATCCAATAGATCCTTCTTTATCCCAGGTGATGAAGGGACACAAAGCCGCGTTCCAAACCGAATCACACCATCACTGTCGATATGGAACTCTTGCAGCTTCCCTTCCTTTACTTCATTCACCCTCTTTTCTATCTCCATATCAACCCTTTGGGCTTCTTTAATCTTCTCCTGGATGGATGGTTGCGCAATCATTTGGAAAAGGTATGATTTATCCCCTGCCATTATGATTTCTAAATCCATTCATTGCATATCCATGATGATTGGGTCTTTCTCATTCCACAACATTGATAGAGTAGCAGGTTGTTTTCTTCTTAGAGCATCAGTTACCTTATTCACCTTTCTTGGATGATAGTGAATAGAGAAATCATAATCCTTGATTAGCTCTATCCATCTCCTTTGGCGCATGTTGAGATCCTTTTGTGTGAATATATAATTTAGGCTCTTGTGGTCAGTGTATATGTCACACTTTTCTCCATAAAGGTAGTGCTGCCAGATTTTCAAGGTAAAAATCATAGCTGCCTGCTCTAGATCATGCATCAGGTAGTTCTTCTCATGGATCTTCAAATGTCATGAGGTGTAGGGTATCAAATTATCATTTTTCCTGAGTACACAACCCAATCCTTTCTTTAAAGCATCACTATATATCACAAAACATTCTCCACTTTTTGATAGTACAAGTATTCTTTAAGTGATCACCCTTCTCTTTAGCTCCTTGAAGCTTCCCGCGCATTCTCCCATCCATACATACATTACCCCTTTCCTTGTTAACTTATTTAGCGTGCTTGACAATCGTGATATGTTTCTCACCAAAATTCTATAGTACAAAGCTAATCCAAGAAAACTACAGATTTCTGTGACACTAGAGGGCCTGGGCCATTCCTCAATCGCCTTTGCCTTCGAATGATCCATAGAAATTCCCTCACTTGTGATCGAATTCCCCATGAACCTGACTTGCTTCATCCAAAAGTCACACTTTCTGAACTTGGCGTACAACTTCTCCATTCTAAATGTCTCCAACACATGTCTTAGATGTTCATCATGTGCCTCCTTGCTCTTGGAGTAGATGAGAATATCATTGATAAACACTACCTCAAATTTTTCAAGGTAATGTCTGAAGACTCTATTCATCAAATACATGAAGATTGCAGGGGCATTAGTAAGTCCAAATGGCATCAGCAAAAAATCATAGTGCCCATAACTTGAACGGAAGGCAGTCATCTGAATATCATCCTCCTTCATGTTTACCTGATGATATCCATAAGGAAGATCCACCATTGAGAAGTATTGAGATCCTCTTAATAGGTCGAACAAGTCATCAATCCTTGGGAGAGGATACTTGTTCTTTATGGTGATCTTGTTGACTTCTCGATAATTGATACACAACCGCATGGTTCCATAATTCTTCTTCACAAAGAGCACTGGCGCAAGCCAAAGTGATGCACTAGGGCATATGAACCCTTTGTCCAGAGGCTCTTTCAACTGCTTCTTTAACTCCTCCAGTTCGATAGGAGCCATCTTATAGGGTCACTTTGTGATAGGAGTAGCACCTGGGATGAGTTCAATTGAGAACTCTACCTCATTGTCTGGGGGAATTCCGGGTAACACTTTAGGAAATACATTGATGTATTCCCTCACGATGAGAATTTCCTCAATGTTGGAACATTCCTTTAACTCAACCATTTGGGAAAGGTATGTTTCTTCATAAGGAATCAACACCCACACCATTGAATGATTTTCCAAAGGAGATTCATGATCTTCCTTGCATTTGTAGAGGATCATGGGATGGTTTGGAATATGAGAAGATATGTCCTTTTCCCGATAGTTGATATGCGCTCTATATAATGAGAGCTAGACCATTCCCAATATAGCGTCGAATTACACCAAGGGAAGTATTATGAGATTTTCCGGAAGAATGTTCCCACATACGCGAAAAGGATAAGAGTCAAACACTTGGATTGTAATTATTTCACCACTTGGTGTTTTTACAGATATCTCTACTTCAAGGTTTCGGGGAATCAATTCTATAGTTCTAGAAAACATGCAAGATATAAAGGAATGCGTAGAACTAGAATCAAATAAGACATATTTCATTCATGAGTGAATAGGAATTTTACCTTGTTCGACTTCATTATTATGCTCCGCCTCCATAGTAGTGATGGAATAATCCTTCCCTTGTTACTTTGTCTTTGGTGGCTGCTGATGTTGATTACCCTCGTAAACTTGAGGTTTAGTGCACTGGTTTGCATAGTTCCCTAGCTCCTTACAGTTGTAGCATTGAACCATGAGTGGTTCTCCCCTTTCATCGGCTATATTCTCCATCCTTTTCATTTCTATTCAATACTCTTGAGAACGGTGTCCTTATTTCCCACAATTGAATAATTTCCCAGTCCCTTTTAGGTAGTTCCTATGGTGTAACTTCCCACATTTTTGGCATGTGGGTCATTGATTTTTCTTTCCACCATTGTCACTAGATCCACCGGCTTGAAACTCCATCTTTCATTTCATATCCCCAAATCCATGGGACCATTCTCCCAACTCCATCTCCACTTTGAGAGCACACCGAACAACTTCTTCATAAATCCCAATGTCTCGAATTGAAAGAGTCTTTTGAAGGTGTGTTTTTAATCCACTAAAGAATCTATCAATTTTTCTATCATTGTTGATAACAAAACCTGAAGCATAACTTGCGAGCCTTGTGAAATTCTCTTCATAGGTTGTGACATATTCTCCTTACTTTTTCACGAGCTCTATGAATTCTCTCTCCATCTTCGTGTGAAGATTTCAAATGAAATACTTATTAAGAAACATTATCTTAAAGTCTTCCCATTCCATCTCTTCAATTTCCTTCCTTAACTTGGTGTTCTTAATCAAATCCCACTATTGACCAGATTCTCCATCAATATGTTAAACGACTAGAGTAACCATCTCCATATCAGAATAGTGAAGCATAGAAAAGTTCGTCTCCATGGATTTGACCCACTGTTCCACAACTAGTGGATTGGAAGATCCACAAAATGTCAGTGGTTGTTGCTACATAAAACATTATATAGAAAGTTTATCCCTCTTTGTTGAAGGAGGACGTTCCCCATTATTATGGTTATTATTCAAAACCAGAGATAATTGGGTAAGAATCGCCATGAAGTTTTGAACTCCACCTCCCAAATCATTAGGGATGTCGTTCTGGAAATCATTTCATTTACCCTCTCTTGATTTGTTGGCCTGATTTCTCCTAGTTCCCACCATTTTCTAAAATTGAAAAGGATAGAACAAAACATAACTAAACAATTCATGAATAACTTATTCATTTAAAAAATTATACAAAAAACATAACATATCGGATCCCTATGTAAATACTCTTGTGTGCATATTTGTACTTAGTCTCATGTTATAGGTTTTCCCTAGGGTTCACTAATCCTAATTCCCAAATTAACAAAAGCTTGCCTCTGATACCAACTATAGTGACCCCGACTTTTCTTATATTACTATTACATCATTTCAATGATAAAAAACATAATAGTATTACACAAAGTGGAACCAAAGGCTTAGTTTCCTAGGAAAACTAGGACCACACAAAACAAATACAACATCTATCATAAACATTTATTTAATTTCTTCATCTCTAGCTTCATATTGGCACTTGTACTCGCCTTAGTACATGTAGACACCCGAGGATATACATAAAAAGGTGTGAGCTAGAATCCCAGTAATAGGATAGATAAGGTCAATATATCTTGGGGTGAGAATAATCATAACATAGGAAAAAGATCATGAACATGAGAGGTGTATAAATAAAAGACATGAAATGTGGGAAAGAATAAAAATGAAGCATTATGTTTTAGTGGTTGACTCCCAAACATTATTTTGAACCAAGATAGAATCTTTTTCACAGATAATTTCACATTTACTAATGACATTCATCACTTTACCTAATGAATTGTAGTGCTATATAATTCTGGGCGCACCTATCACATTTAAACATTCATATTGCACTATATAATTCCGAGCGCACCCGTCACATCACAACATTATCATTTATCATGCATGCCACAATGATCATATAACACAAATTAAAATAACTAACCCATGAAAATTAATGGGTTTGATCTCATAAGAAAACATTCATAAAATTTGGATTCCCAAAATAAAGAGGGAACAATATACTTGATACAAGAACCAACAACCATGAATGAAAGGTAAAAGTAGTGTTCTTAAGAGAAGAGTTCTTTCGGAAAACATTTGGATTGAAAAAAACATCATTATAAAATATTTATATCCCAGAAAAGTAAAGGAAATTATGAAAAAATTATCTTTACGGAGTCAACATATTAAAAATGGAGTGAAAGAGGTAGAACCCGAAGGATGAAAGTTGGGTTTGAGAATTTCCTCTTACCTTGTACATGAATGCTCCCTTCTCTTCAATGTACTTTATAATGAAATTATATTCATTAATTAGAAATAAAGAACCATGTGTACATTAATAGTTCTCATTCTAGTTTCATTATGTCATTTTATGTTCCTTTGGATGACTTACAGAGTTTAAAAACATTGTTGGGGGATGTTCGTTTTTATGGTTTTTCTTGGGTTGTTCACTTGTATTCAAAAATTGATGTTCGAGTAGAACATTGGTAAAAATACAGAAATTATATTAAATTTCATTAATTATATTAAATTATTTTTAATGATCTTATAATTAATTATATTAGATCCATGTGGATGAATCATTAGATAAGAATTAAATGATGGTTATTTGGATCAATTTGGGAGGTTTTTGGATCACAACGAATTTTTTTTAACTTATCACTTAGTAATATGGCTATAGGTTATTTCCAGAACATAAAAAAGAACATAATACATAAAAAATATTCTGGTTCAACCATAAAAATGGTTTCATGACCTGATATGAAGGTAGAAATGGAATAATAAAGCATATCATTTTTGAAGGTGATAAATTAACACCTCACAAACAAAGTTCTCTTTAATAAAAAAAAGGAAGAGGGAAAGGGGGTTAGATGATATAATATCCCATTAGAATCATAAAATTATAGTATATGTATAAAACTTTATTTAAAATACAATTTGGATGGAGATATCTGGGGAGAGATCCAGAAATGAACTTGAACTTGAATGGAAATTAAAGGAGAAGAGGGAGGGAAATTACCTATTGAATCCTTCTCTTGAGAACTTCCTTAAGGGCCTAATCCTGGACTTTTGATGAGACCATACATTCTATGAAGAGGGGGAGGAGATAGGTAAGGTTTTTGAGTAGAGTTTAGAGATGTCTTCGAGCTTGTCATGTGTGAGGAAATGAGGGTGTGAAAGGTGGCTTTTATAGTGGAGGGGAGAGGGGTTTACTTAATATAAAATTCATTACTTTATTATTTCCCCACAAGACAAGTAATATTGAGTCTATAAAGATGATTTATAGTAATTTTATAATGTAATCCTGACCCATGTGGGCTTACATCAGCAGAACATCACAAATGACCCTATAGTTAGCTTATTTAGCTTATTTTGTAAATTACGGTATTTCACTATTCATAAAAAATTCAAGTATCTCTGAAAAATCTGAAAACGTTACCCCAACCATTTTTCGACGTGTAGAATCAATAAATGAAGTCCATTTTTTAAAAATAATTTTCTAAATATTATGAATTTAATATTTAATTAAATTTATAATTTACTTAAATAATAGTTTTTAAGATTAAAATCGATTTTATAGTGCTTTCAAAAATTATGTTGGGTCTTATAAAATTATCTAAAAATTATTAGACATTGATTCAATTATTTATGAATAAATTTTAGTGAAATAGATATCCTTTTAAATTAATTAATTAATTATAATTAATTAATTATGAATTACAAAATACCAAAACATTTACTAAGGTCAGATTGTCACTTTCTAAGATGACTAAATTTTATTTTATTATTCAAAGGTAATGTTACTCTTATGTTGGATGATTTACTATTCATAATGGTCATATTACTATTCATAATGATATGTTACTATTCCTAAGGGTTCGTTACTATTCAACAAAAATTATTTTTGTTTCATTAGACTCCAAAAAACATCTTGAACAGAACCGTGTATGTCAGATTTTCAAAATTACAAACATAGTAGTGACAAACTTATGTTTAAAGGTCACTTATCACTTAGTAGTTTATTATTTTGTGTTTTAATGACATAAATATAATAAGGGAATTTTCCATTTAAAACAATTGGGTCATTACAACGATGTCCCCGACCATCGCAAACATTACACAGCCCCTCATGTGGCTAAACCAAACTGGCATACGAGCCTTATGATCCTAGAGCCCAGGATCCTCCATCCTGGGGTCGCATCCTAAAAAATTGTCCATGTCCAGGCCCTTGCGCCTGCCACTGAATACTGGTTGCCGATGTATCACCTACCACATGCCCAACACTGACGGACTGAATCTACTCAGCCAGAAATCTCTCCACCACCAAGGCTCGCTCCATTACTTCAGCATAGGTGGGCAGACAAAAAGAAACCACACCTGCACAGATGTCTCTCTGTAGGCCCTGAAAGAAGGTCTGGTCTCTAAATAACATGCCTCTAACCATATACAGGGAGTGGCACGAAAAGTATATAAACCTCGCTGAGTACTCTGACATAGTCATGCCCTCCTGCCGATGCTGCAAAAGCTCTTGAATCCCCACTAACCTCAGCGTCACAAGATAGAACAATTCCCTGAAGAGCTACTCAAACTCTTCCCATGTGGGGATCTCCTCATCGGGGGACTGCATCACTAGGCTCCACCATTTCCCAGAGAAACCATGTATAAGGCTCACCAGTACGACCACCATCTGATCTGGAGGAGTCGTCACTAGGAAGAAAACATGGGTGACTACTTCGAGCCAGTCATTAGCTGTCTGAGGGTCTGGATCACCCCGAATCCTCAGAGGTCGCAGCCTCAGGAACTCATTCAGTGCACTCAAATAGTGTGCATCCTCATCTTGCACTGTCGGCACAACCAGCTGCTCGACAGGGGGTGGATCAACTATTGGACCACCTGGAGGTCCATCCTCAGAACCTGCGCCCTGGTCTATAACCTCTACACGGGTGTATCGTCACCAAAATCCCGCTACGGAACTCTCGCCGGCTGTCTTCCTGGAGGTATCCTGAAAAAAAAATCAACATGCACCATGGTCAGAGATTATATCTGATGATATGACTTAAGAATGGAAAGGAAAAACCCAAAACCAAGTTTTATATGTTGCATGCCCCATTATTTTTCCTCTACGACTAGTGAACGAATGTCCTGAATTGAAAATCAGGTTGTCAAAGTCCTAGTGAATGGATTCCCCAGCCGCCGCACCAACACTGGAGTCCCTATCCTGAAATCTGAACACGAGGCATCCTAACACAACCGCTATGAAACCCAAACCAAACCCATAGCTAGACCAGCTACACTCTGAGATCCCAAAGGTTGAACCTCCTCTGATACCACTCTGTCATGACCCGACCCAACTTAGCTCAAGATGTGACTCCCCAAACCTGCCACCTATATGCCAGGTGCTGACGTGTAGCACCGAGTAGGCTTCACACACAAATGAGGGATTAGCCAAAGGTACCTATACACATGCACCCTCATACACCGTTATTCAACAGTGTAGAGATATCTAAAACTAAAAAAAGAAAATGCATGCACACACCTATCCCAATCTAGAGTGCAACAGTAGTACAAAAATGGGAAAAATAGGGCCCACCAAAGGAAAAATACAAAAGTTTCGAACCAACTCAGAAAGAGGGAATACACTGCCAAAAACAGCTGCCAGTAAGATCCTCATCACAGCTTCGGAAAACACCCCAGTTAAACCCACTCACTAAGCACCACCTTCTCCAGGTCCTCCTGGAACTCCGTCGAAAGGCCTGTGGTCTACAAAAGACAAACACAAGTGTGTGAAAAGCCTGTACAGGTGTGAGTATAACAATACTCAGTAGGCACCCCAAAAATACAAAACAAAAGAGATAAACTGAAAGGAAATAGTCTGCTCGTCCCATCTAGAGAGAACCCAGATAAGAGAAAAACTCCATCTAGTGACCATTATCGGCTAAACACAGCCAGTCAGCTATGCTCAGGTGTACTCCCATAGATACACTGTGAACAATCCAGATATACTCAGCTCACGCACCAAGCCACATGAGGTACCGACCTCATCACCATAAACGGTTCACAACCATGAGAACACACTCCATGATCACTATCATCCCAGATGACACCCGTCTGAGAGATACACACTATCAGGTCCCACACAAACACCTCAGATGCTCACCCGAGAGATCACGCTCGTCGGATATCGTCAAAGAGAAACCCACACTGAAATAGCAAGAACAACAAACTCCTCAAATAGGGGATCACTCCTAGGGTCTGCTAGGGGAGACCAAAACTCACACCAGTATAGGAAGATCTCACAGATAGGGGATCTCTCCCAGGGTCCACTGGGGGATACCATAACCCGATCTGGCATTTGTAGATCTCATAGAGAGGAAATCACTCCCAGGATTTGCTGAGGGATACTGCAACCCGATCTGGAACTCGATAGAATCATGTCACTCAAATGGAGGATGATCACCCATGTCCCGACGGTCATGATGATACCCGAACCCTATCTGGTACATCTCGCGATGTATGGAATCAAACTGGCGATGCTGCAACCCTACTGAAACCAAGCATTGAGTAGGGGATTTTCTAACCAATGATACCACAACCTTATTATAATCCTCTTGATGAGTAGGGGATCATATACCTGATAATGCCACAAACCTACTGAGTACGGCCCACTGCGTAGGGGATCATATTACTGATGATGCCATAAACTCTACGGGACAAACCTACTGTATAGTGGATCTCCGCCTGTGGATAAGCGGTCACATGGATACCAAGAACATGATCTAGGGTAACGATATAAGAGGATCTCGTTCTAGGCCCACCGGAGGGATTCCATAACATTAATAGATTAAACATCCCATCGAGAGGATCACAAACCCATACTAATGTTGTGATGCCGAGCGAACCCTCGTAGGAATGAACCAAGGGATTAGCCTCATCCACTGCTTGTCTAAACGTCGCTAACCCTAGAAACCATCCACAACTCCACACCGCGCACCTCCAAGTATGATACCGACGCCACCATCACAATCCATGGTGAAAAACACACAGGATAGGCTATTTACTCACACGAAATAGACATCCATTTAAAAAGGGCACAATTCACCATACTAAACTTGTGGTGGGCCCACAGTATGATCCCAAAACTCATGAAGAGGATCATATCACTGTGATCCTCTAGGAAAAACACACAGGATTGATGTCTCGTTTGTCCTAAACAGACACCAAATGAAAAAGGTACTATTCACCGAAGCCATCCCGGGTGGGGCCCACACTTCGATTCCAGAACACATCGAACGGATCGTACCACTACGATCCTCTAGGAAAAAAAATAGGCTCGACTATTCATCTTCCAAAGTTGGACTCCCAGTGAAGAAGTTGTGTTTCCCTGTAAACGCCCTGAATCGGGCCTCATGGGGCACACAACCCAATCTCGGTCCCAACACCTAAAAACTATCAGAGAATTTCTGCTACACCATCAGGGTCTCAACGCCACTAATGGCACATCAATCGGATGCTCCAAGTAGAGGATACAACGACCGGAAGTCGAATGCTACTAAAATATCATTATTTTATTTGATGTTTCTAGCACCCAAGCCATAATCCCGAAATTGAAAACCCCCAAACCAACACCGAAGGGTTTGCCTCGTCGCCAGGGTTATGTTACCACAGACGGCACATGATTCGGATCTCGAGGGAGCAAGAGACGAGGGTTTCAAAACCCCCGTGTACAAGAAAATGGTCAGACCAGCCAGAACCGGCAGGTCAGGATGGCGAACCGTGTCGCGCACGCACGCGACCGCCCTCTTTGTAGGGTCGCTGCAAAATGGCGGTCGGACAGCTACAGGGGGTGGAAGTCAGATTTCATCCCTGCTTCCCGCCGCAGGCATCACCACGCCGACAGACTTTCGGAGGGCCACCGGGGGCACCTCGGGGGGTCCAAACGCACAACCGAAGGCATCTGCGTGCCCCCAGGACCAGGTCTAGGCATCTACAGGCTCAAAACAAAGAAAACCAACCAAATCGGGATATGGGAATTTAAAACTCAAAACTCCTACCTGTTGGAAGATCGCCTAAGCTTATGGTGTAGAACGTCGCACGCGACACCCTGAAGCTCGATCTGCTGATGATCAGTGCTGAAAACGGACGTTTGCAGTTCGATTCGGCGAGAAACAGAGAAGGAAGGGGGGGGGGGGGGTTCATCGCCTGCACATACATGTTGAGGGAGGGGGATAGATGATTGGATTTTAATTTTTTTTGATAAAAACGTCATTTTATCTCCCAGTAACCGCGCCTCCGATCGATCACCCGACACCGACTAAAATTATGTTGCACCTAGGGTAAACACATTGTTCCGAATGCAACGGTGCACTCAGAATTATAATATGAGACTCCTTTCGGGTGTTATTCATGATGACACTTGTAATTATATTTCTCCATTTATTTACGAAAACACCCCTGATGGATTTTTCCACAGTAGGCCCGCACCCGCAAAGATTACACCCAGCCTAGGGTAAACGGCATGCTCCGGATGCAACATTGCCCTCATATTTACATTCTGAGCTACCTTTTAGGATATATCACACCCTCGACACAATTATAGTATAAAAATACTAAATATTTTTATAAAATTAATTCTAGGCACACCGGGCCTCGGAATCGCACGCTGTCTTCGCAACTAGATCTGGAAATATTCATATGAATATTCCAAAGTCTGACAAGGCCAAAACCTGAGTCTCTATAGTTATAAAATTAATTTGGTTATTTAGAGTGAAGATGAATCATTATATAAAACATTAATGATCACTGTTTGGGTTAATTTATGGTTTTTTTATCACATGGAACACATTTTTGTTTATAAATTAATATCATGTGGAAAAAAGATTCAAATACGATAAATTAGAAATAATAAATATAATAAGATCTGGATCAAGCATAAAATTCTTTGATAACTAGAATTGAAGACAGTAATAGAAATTTAAAACTCACTG
Source organism: Viscum album (assembly GCA_963277665.1). NCBI lineage: Eukaryota > Viridiplantae > Streptophyta > Magnoliopsida > Santalales > Viscaceae > Viscum > Viscum album. Next base: position 2,093,091,742 of record OY728126.1, on the reverse strand, counting down.
ACTATGAATGTTATAAATTAACACATCTCGAATGGTGATTCCATTTCTAGAATAAATAGAGTGGAAAAGAGATATGAAAATAACTTATTCCATTATTAAAACAACATTACAGTACATGTTAGTGATTTTATCTATCATTACATTTGTATGAGGATAGTTAAGGATAGAAAATAAAATAATAGAACTTGAAAAAAAACTATAAAAATTGAAAAGATGAATTTTCCTCTTAAATTAATCTTCATTGAGAGCCTCTTAAGGGGAGCAGATATTTTTCATTGGAGGAGACGAAGGGAATCATGATGTGGAGGGTGAATAAGGATTTATTTTAGCATAATTTATGAAAAGAAAAATTCTTTAGAGGAGTAAATAGAAGAGGTAATGAAGGTGGTATTTATAGTGGAGAAGAGGAGGGGTTTGCCATTATTTTAATTATTAGTTTAATATTTTTTCTCAAGACAATAAATTGTATAGATTTTAGTATACAAAAACAATAAAGACTGCATTTGTGTTTTAACCAAAGACCATTTACATCATCCATAACTCAAGCATGATGCATAAATTCTTTTATTTATAATTTATCATAAATTATCATATTTTACTATTCATAAAAATTCATATATTTTAGAAAGATCCCAAAAACCCACCCCAACTATTTTTCAACAAGTAGAATAAAAAAATGAAGCCCATTTTATGAAAATAATTTTTTAAATATGAGTAATTTTATTTTTAATTAAAATCATAATTTACTAGAAAAACTAAAATTTAAAAAGTAAAACTGATTTGCTAACACATTGATATATTAATTAAGGTCTCTTAAAATTATCATATAATCATAAGTAATCACAATACATATATATGAATACATTTTATAAAAAAAATCTATTATATTATTAAATTAATATAACAAATTTAGGTAAATACTCATGGATCTAGATAATACAAACACTGTGATAAAATTATATCATATTGGCACTTATATGATGAATAAATTTTATTTATACTTGTATTGGTATGGTTACATATTTACATGTATGATTTAAAATACATAAAGGTCATATTACTGTTCATAAGGGTAAAATTACTATTCAAAAGAGTCAGTTAATATTCACAAAAAAAATCATGTTTGTCTTAACAGACTCCAATCATCATACTAAATGCAACTTTGTATGTCAGATTTTTGAAATTCAAATCATAGAAGTGAAAATATTATGATGAAAGGTCACATAGTATATAGAACTTAATTAAAGCATCTAGTGACTCCTTTTAAAATCTCAAGATTTTAATGGCTAAATCCAAGGGTTAATAATGATGATCAGTGCGAAAAACCTCTGAAGACAAAGGACAAAGCGAAATCATATGTGATCATGATTGATGGTGTGAACTAATATAATTAAAAATTACCTATCCTTACCTACTTAGATGGGAATTTTATGTTTTATTTTAAATGAATAACACCTAGTAAAGTCTTATTTTTCCTCATTTGATGATATTTCACATGACTATATTTTCTAGAATGGATTACGGAAGAATAAAAAAACATTTTACATTCTATTATTATAAGGATAAACCCATGTTTCTAATAAAAATGGTTTTGTTTTATGATAATTTCTTATATAAGGAATAAAGGTTGAATAATTATTTTGAAGGGGGTATATGTTTAACCATTTGTGGAAATTTTAAGTTAAACATCAGATGAGGTATGAACAATTAAAATTTTATCCATCTATATAAGGATTTATGCATATTGGAAAGCATGTTCAAACTAGCTTGTATGGATGTTAACTAATGAAAAATGGTATGGCATATCATGGGTCTCATGATCTATTAGTAATTCCGGAATGAAAAATTAACCTTCCTTTATGGAGAAATTTGAGAAGTGGAATGTGGAATAAAAAAGGGTGAGGTTTTCCCACAATCATGAAAGTATATATTTTCATGAAAAATCTATAACATTAGGATAAAGGATCTTCATTCTCCAATAATTTTATCATAACACCTACAATTATTTTCCTTTAATGAAAAGAATAAAATAAATTTTTCACACGTATTGAAAATTATTTTGATATAATAATCTTCATTTTTTTAATTTAATATTCGAAAATTAAATTAAGTTTAATTTTGGGATTTTTCTTACAAACATCATTTTGTTGATGTATAATGACAAATAATGTATTTTGGTCAATAAGAACCTTTTCTTTTAAATAATTATTAATTTATAAATTACACATTGAATTTGTTTTGAGTTCGAAATTTATAAATTATAAATATATTAATATCATTAATTTCATTAATTTCATTGTTATAAATTTCACATTGAAAGGGAATATAAAATCTTAACATACTGTTGAACATTTTTCTTATTAAAAACCCATTATTTCATCTTATATGCATTATTAGTATTAATCTTAATTTTTTCAATTTTGTGAATTGAATTTCAAAAAATAGATATAAAATATTTTATCAGTATAATATTTAGTGTATAATTAGAAATTTTTTATTTTTACCATAATTATTAGTAAAAGTGATTATAATTAATTCCATAGATTAAAGTGAAATTAAGAATAATTAGAGATTAAACCTTAATCATAGGGGTCCAAATGACCTATACACCTTTCCATAACCAATTGTATAACAATATGTCTTCCATAAACCTTACATTATTTATTGTTTTTCTATTTTCATCACTTTTGTTTAGTTAAGAACATGTGTACACCTTACTTGTTCTCACAAATTCCTAATGAGTCCTTTTCCTTGCATATAAGAGGCCACAACCTCTACCACATCATAAAACTAATAAAACCTATTAATTTCATATTATATCATCCCAATACACATATAAACACCCCTAACTTCATCTTATAAGACTCTCCTTGGGAAAAAATAAATCCAAAGAATCTTTTTAGCACAAACCAAAAGGAGATACCTGATTAAGAGGTAATGTCTTCTCTCAAGATCCTCTATTTGATTTTACTTCTCCACACAATCCAATTTATTTATTCCATTATAGTATAAAAAACAAGTATATTAAAAATTATATGATTCTTTTTATCATATGGTTTCAACCTACACTTACTCATACAACCATCTAATGGGTATCAAATATATTGTTTATATGTACGTCAAACTACCACCTCACTAAACAATGATTGTTCATTTTTACATTAACACATATAATGGTTGAAATTTTGATTTAAATATTACTTATATATGAAATATATTATATTGATTATTTCATTAAACTTTTTTATTCTGTAAAAAAATATATATTATGTTTCCATTGTTTTAATACGATAATTTCGTCTCAGGAATATTAGACTACGACCCCCTCAAAGGGATATGATTTGTTGACACACTACATGGATAGTATTACAGACGTTTTTAGAGAATATAAATTATTTATATAATATATATTATATAATAAATCTACTTTAATAATTATATATATATATATATTTATTTTACTTTCTTTCAACACAATAATTAAATGGATATAACATTCATGCATAGGTACGGTCTACCGTCTCCATGAATGATGTATTCTATTTCACACTTATATATTATATAGAATATTATATAAAAAAATATTGTATACATATGATATTTATATCATGTTTAATATTATTTAACTCATTATAATAGTATAAGGTCCAAAGATAATCCAAATTAACAGACATGCGAAAAACAAGGAGAATATTACTGGAAGCGTAACATCATCATGAAATTACTAACAAGAGGGTAATATAAAGTAATAATAAGTACATAAATGGTATTATATATTATAATATGGTTATTTAAAATATTTATAATAAATTTATATACAATATAATTGAGGTTTGAATGAGTATGAAAAGAGTAAAAACATAAGGTATGGGTATTTCATCTCACTTTTTATTTCCATGAGATACATGCTTTATTCACCACTCATTACTATTGTGTGGTGTGTATAAAAACCATGGATGTAATAAATTATTAATATACTTAAATTTATGGGTATTTAAATATCCATTTTATGATTTTTATTTCATGGGTTTTATGTTTCTAATGTTTCTAAATCATAAATATTGTTTTGTCTCAATTTTCCTTCTTTATGAATCTGGTTTTAATACAATCCTAAATTATTTTTCAAGGTGTATATAATTCCATGTTACATTTTATATAGTTAATATGCTTATTTTAATTATATTTTATGCTTATTTTAATTTCTTTTTTATACGTGGATAGTACGATCCCATGTCACTAAGTGATAAGTGTTTATTGAAACAATCTCATCACTTTTCATGATTGTTTGTGTTTATGATTTCTTTGATGAAATAGTTTAACCCATCACTCAAGATATTTTATAACTATCCTTCTCCTATAGTTATTCAATATTTATTCACGTGTTGGTACCATTTTTATACTCTTTGGTACCTAATAATGTTAAGAAAGTGTTTTTATGAAATCCTGACTTTAACCACTCTTCAGTCAAAAATATAGGTTCATTAAAAAATATTATTTATAAAAAGGGTTTCTGATAATATTTTAATCTTATAATATACTAATTAAAATACATTTCACCCTTATTTTCTTTTACTAATGTTTTCTGAGGTATATACTTTCCACATTCTAAACAAGGATTTTTTCTCACCTTTGTACCATGAAAATGGAATATTCGTTATATCTATTACGTTATATACAAATTTATCCACCATCATTTATTTTAAGATTCATTTTTAATTTTCAAGTGTTAATTTTTAAAAGAATTTTATTAAAATTAATTTTCAAGTAAAAAAATTTTCAAAATTATTTCATGTTTCTTTTATAAGATCTCTAGTAAACAGTTTTTAGAACATTTCAATATTTAATTATATGTTTTCAATGTATTTTCAATGAAATGGTTTTAAAATTGTTTTCATGATTTATTATAATGTTTTCAATTTGTTTTAAAATAAAAATGTATTTAAAATGTTTTGAAGAATATTCTATAAGATTATGAGGAAACTATTTTTCAAAATTATTTCAAGTCTCCATTATATTTTTTCATGGAATTTTATAAGAAAATTATTTTCAAATTTTTTTATGCCTTAAAAAGACTCTATCAAAGAAGAACTGATATTTTCGTAATTAAATGTTTTAAGATAATATTTCAAATTTATTTTCCATGTAGGACAACATATTTTAATGATTCACATAACATTTTAGGAAATGATCAAAAGGTTCAATGAATATTATTTATCTGAATGTGATATACTTGATGTCATGGTCTTTATGAAACCTGTTTATATTTCATGGGATATATTTTTATGAAATTAATTTCTCTTTCAGGGGTTATATGTTTATGAAATCAGTTTCTCTTCCACAGGTTATATGACTTTGAATCCTTCATAATTTCACAGGATATTAATCAATGAAATGATTTGAAAACCTATATATTCTCTATAGGTAATGATGTGATGAAAAGTTAATAAGACCCATTTCATTTCACAGGTTATGAATTTTTTATAAAACCCACATATTTTTATAGGTTAGGATATGATACAAGTTTTATTTTCTTCTAGAACATGTATGTATGATTTTGTTACATTATTGGTTGGACCTATATCTCCATCCAATGCATTTTGAAATTATATGTTATATATGATATCGAAGGGTACATGTGTCATAGATCAAAACTGAAAACTAAAAGGTACTTGGGTTGTATCCTAATCCCATATACCAGAAGGAACATGTGTAGTAGCCCAAGCTGGAAAAAAATGAGTTACCATGGATGTACCCCCATGATTAAATAAATAGGGTGCACTAGTTGTAGCCCAGGATAAAAAATATTGATGCACATGGGTTATAGACCAAGAATAAAAGTAAGAGGTTACATGGGCTGTTAGATCAAGCCCATTATAGTTTCACATGTTGTAGCCCAATCCTAACTTGTTATAAATGTCGTTTTAGGTAGGTTTGAACTAAAATTTTCTATTCTTATATGTATTCCATAAATCCTATATCTTATTCCTATTTTACGATTTCAGGGATCATGATGTTTATTTATTTATGATTCATGTGTTATGAAATTCTAAGTTCTATCCCATAACTCATTATTATGATCTTTGAAATGTAGTGTATGATCTCCTAATGTTATGATCACGTTATCATACCCCTATGTTCATGTTTATTCTTACAAGTCTCCCTTTTCTACCCTTACTGATCATCATATCTCATTCCTTTTAGGTTTCCTTTCCCTAGGTTATGATGAATGGGTTTATGTAGAATAATTAAAGGTGGATATATTTATGGGAGATGTTGATGATATTACACCAAGATAAAATATTTTATTGTCCATGTTTATAAATAAACAAAACTATAATGGTCTTCAAGAATGTATTTTTGTAATTTATTAAATATTCATCTAAAAATAATGTAATACCCATATATTCTAAGCCTAGGTCTCTATAGTTAAACTTCCTGAAATTTTCATTTTAATTGGAAAATGTGTAATCGATTAATTATGAGATATAGGTATGATAAATATTTTTATGTGATAGATTCAGTTATAAAATTAAACTATTGAAAATTGTGTCTAATTTTTGGCAATAGATAAGGGTGAATTTGGTACACTATGAATGTGTTAATATATTTAAGAAATGTAAATGGTAAATGTGGTGATGGGATAAGTCATGTAAATGTGAAATTAACTAAATAGGGTAAGTAATGAAAATGATAATGTGTAAATGGGTTAGGGACTAATGATGGCATATGTGTTAGGTGAACCACTGTCGTAAATGATGAATTTGTTTAATATGTTTTGGATTTTGAATGATATATGTCTGATGAATGATTAAAGATGCATGTTCACAATTCTTGGTGGTATGTATTCTGTTGCATGGAGGCTCTAAGACCATTGTTCATGTTAGAGTGAGGTTTAAACCCTACCCTTATAATGAATGGGATACATAGTCAATCAAAGGCTCAATAACCCTAACATTTTTATTTGATGAGACTACCTTGATGGAGGCGCAAAGGAATGTATTATTTCTTATTTGTTATGATTTCTTCCCTAGTGAGATAGGGATATTTAAATTCCACATTATTCATATTTTCTGTGGAAAATGTAGGTCATAGTGTAATTGACAAAATGTCTATCCCATGGAACAAATAATGATAGTTGATAATGTGAATAATGTTATCTACTAGAAACTTATTACTCTTATTTTTGTACTATTATTAATTATATACCAGAATAAATTATCTATTCAGACTCAATATTGTTGTAGTCACCATTGGTTATGATGAACTATGTCATATTCACGCCCTGATCAGGCCTCCATTGGGTAACTGAGCATACTTCACGGTTTCAAGTCAGAAAAACTGAAAGGGCCACATTTATATTGTCAAATTGGGAAGCCGGAATGAATGGACGAGTGATATAGGCATGTATCCCGGATAAATTTTGTTTATTTCCTCAATTTGTGTTTATTTTTTTCTTATAATTATCAATGTTTAACATCGAAAACATTATTATTGTTTGGTTTTGGGATTGTACCTGGTTTTGGGAAATGGTTGGTTATGGATGTTAATTTTTTTATTTCCATTAATTCATATTTTATATGTTTTGGATTACATAAATAATGAGTATATTGTATCCCCACATATTACATTGGCCCCTCACTAAAAGTCGGTTGTATCATGTGTATGGGGATGCATGACTCATGTCACTTGGAGACCCGGCTCGGGGCACCAGTTTAGTGGCTCCCAGGTTTGGGAAGTAATAATGTGGAATCGTATGATCTTTTATTATAGATTGTATTAATATTCAGGGATCAAATATGGAAGATTATGATGTTCCAAGCCATCGAAATGAACTCATGAATATGACTAGTTTTCCCATGTATATGGTAAAACCCAATTACCTAGGCTGGGATTTTTTTATCAATGTTTATTGTTAAGGTCAGATAGTAACCGATCATTGGGTGATGTAATTGTTGTGTGATGTGATTGTTTCATGATAATTTTAAAATGTACAAAATGGTATGGTATTGTTCAATCATGAATCCTTTAATAGTCTCCTAGGGATATAAGAGGCATGCATCACTATAGGCTTGCACAACAACGATTTGTGGGAGGTGAGGGGTAGTCTGCATTTTATTTTCCTTGAAAACATGAATGAAGTTGAGTCTAATAAAGATGATTCACATGATAAAATTGAATGAATGTAATTAAATGGTTATATAACATTTCAAAAATAAGTAATATTTATATTATGAATATAAAATGGCTAAAAATTATGTTTAATGAAATGACTTTTTCAATTTAAGTCACTTTACCTCATGTTTACCATGACCTAGGATAGGGATAGATGAGAGCAGTGATAGAAATGGGACTCTGTGTTTTGGGGTATTGTAGATAGAAAGGGTTTTTTATGGTCTCTAAAGAGCCTTATTTCGGTTAAATTGTGGAATCTCATGTTATTTGTTTTGGGATGTGTGTTTGTAAGTGTGAAGAAATTCAACCACGATGGTGTGTGTCGGTAGAAAGGTAAGAGCATATCACCGAGAATGACCCCCCTGTGGTTGAGAAAAAATCCTTATTGACCCTGTGAAATAGAGGGTAGGGTATGTTCTAAGATAACATATATCAAATTATGAAGATGATGTAATGGGAGCCATAGAGGTTTGTTCCATGTATGATCAACATAACTAGAGAGATTATATTTCAATTCCCATGTATGTTTGCTAGAAAGTGTGGATTGGAGGAAGCTATGATCTAGATAGAGTCCAACCAAATGATTCTTAACCTCATTGATAATCTTCTGGATATGAGAGTCAAATTGGCATCGTATATGTTATAAGGACTAAAAAATATCATTTGGGATATTCTTGTTTATATTGAGCAAGATAAGGGTATTATATGGAATTTTTTCAATGAAAATTTCTTATAACATTTCTATATAGAGGCCTTGAGATAGGAGAATGATGTAGAGTTTATAAGGTTGACCTAGGATACTATGTTAGTGATGGATTATGTTGGATGGTTCACTAACTGGAAATGCTTCGTTCCAGCATTAGAATGGGATGAGTAATCTATGGTGAGATATTTTCAAGATGGTCATAATCATTGTATCAATTCCAAGGTGAATATATTCCATTTAAATTGGTCTTTTTAAGTGGTAGAAAAAATACTTATTCTAGATGTAACAAAAGAGAGGATTATTATTGTGCCATATTGGTTCTAGGTGTGAGAGAATGTGGTGCTAATTCTGCTATTAAGAAGCATTTTTTTTGAACATTTTCTATAGGATGATGGTTAAAAGGGTAGTTTGAGAATAGAACCAACATGTCATCATAGTGATCATGTTTTCTTCTATCGGTAATGTAGGATGTGACACATGTGAGCTTAGTGTCCCTGGCCACCAGTTGTGTGCTACGTGTATGGTAAGATGGGTCTTGTGCATAGTTTTTCTAAGAACCCTAGATAGATGGGTCATGAAAGAGGATAGGCGTCAATTTAGAGTACAAGAAGGGGGTTAGTTACCCCTTATTAGGCTGGCAGTTAGGGCTCTACTAGTATAACTAGTCAAACAAGATTCCGAAGTGCTTTAGGGAAAGGGTGTACTTATCAGTAGGGTAGTGCTACACAAGGATCATAGAATAGATCCCATGTTAGAGGGAATGTTCAACTTCATGTAGTTTAGCCTTCACTTAGAGTTCTTGGGGCCATCTCATCATTTAATGATCGATGTACGATACTTGATGTTTCTATTAATTCTAGTTCTTTTTTGATATAGGTGAGTTGCACTCTATTATATCTGATCAGTTTTTAGATGTGTTGGGTCTAGTAGTGGAACATATATTTCGGGTTATTCCGATTGATATACTGTTAGGATTATGTTAAAACAATATATTGAAATTTAATGATGTACCCTTGAGGATGGTGAGTACCATTTCCAAGGGGACATGTTTTTTTCATGAAATGTTAGGATTTTATCTGATATTGGGGATGGATTATTTGGTGTTATATTTTGAAAATATTATCTATTACGATCATATGGTTTCATTTGTGTCCCTAGAGTGGCATACTTATGTTCACTATGTGGAATGGGTATCCATGTAGTCCATGAAGAGCTAGTTTTTTAGTAGTTGGTTGATCTCATAGCCTAAGTGGCTTCTCATGTGCCTGATGACTAGGGTTGTAAATAAGACTATTTATTCTTCTATAGTGAATCAGTTTTAGGATGTGTTTCCTAAAGACATATTACGACTTACCCCAAGAGATATTTTTGCAAATGATTGAATTTCATCCCGAAGAAGAACCTTTTTCTCTCCCTCCTTATAAAATGGAATCGAAAAATCTCCATGACCATAATACATGGATTTAAGAATTTGAGAATACAAGTTTTATTCATCGGCATACGTCACCTTGGGGATCTCCGATTTTTTTTCGATGAATTTTGAAAGGATGTTGTGGTTAAGTGTCAATTATAAAAGGCATAATCAAATAATAGTTAAGAACTAATTCCGTCTTATGATACTTTTTTTTATACTATGATGGGTTCATTCAAGATCTCCATGATAGATCTATGGTTTGATCATCACTAGCTAATGGTGACACCTTTTGAAAAATCATGGACTTATTTTAGGAGTATATATGGTTTATATGAGTATTTTATGATGTCATTAAGTATGAACAATTCTTCAATAGTATTTATGGCTCTAATGAATTGAATCATTCACCCATATTCAGATCAATTTGTAGTTCTCATTTTTGATAAATCATGGTTTTCATAATAGATCATAACAATCCTAAAAAACACCTTGACATCATCCAATGTACACTAATAAAATATAGGCTATAAACCAAGATATATAGGATTCATTTATGGATTCACTATGTGCATCTCTTGGGTCACATCATCTCTGAGGATGGTATGGAAGTTTTACTAGAGATATTGAAAGACGTTCTATCATAAGAGTATAAAAATAATTTTTTCTCATGTTTGAATCATTATTGGTTAAATGTGATATTATAAGGTGTTCCTCAAGGACATTTCCCAATTAGAACCACCAATTTATCAATTTTTCAAGAAGGGAATCAATTTTTAGTTTCCTAAGGAATGTGATATTTTTTTCTATTAGTAAAACTAGTGGTTGAATTAGGCATAGTTTTGGCCCTACCCGAGCTAGGTAAGGATTATACCTTGCTCTATGATGTATTTGGTGCTGGGATTGTGACTGTTTTGATATGGGAATGATCATTTTGTGGCATATGGTTCACACCAATTGATCTCCCAGGAATGGAATTACACTATACAAATCATTATTATGAAGAAATGGTTTATTCAATAATGTGTTGGAAACATTACTTATTAGGGAAATGATTATTGTGTATACTTATAATAATATCATAAAGTACATCTTCTCCTAGCATTATTTGAATATTCTAAATTGGAGATGGGTTGAATAAATCAATTCCTTTAATTTTTATCAGGTCTACACAACTAGAATGGGAGAAAATGTTGTATATTCTTTGAGTTAAATGGCTCAAACTCAGGCTATTCAGGAATCCTATTTTGAATGTAGGAAGATGGTGTTTTGGATAAGATGTATCTCAAGGATCAAGATTGGAAATGGGAGATGGTCATTACATCATTGTTAGTTAATTACAAACTTCTATTTTGGATTTAGGAGAGGCAGTATGAGTATCTAAAATGATTGTCCTTGAGGTAGAGTATAGAATGTCGGGAGTCACCTTTTGATTGGATTTCTCATGATGATGAGATCATTGATGTATATGGTCATGTGGTTGTAACAACATGTATGTGGGATGAGTTAATGCAGGGGTTTCATCCCTCAACGTTCGTGGGAACCTTTGTTTTACCAAGATGTATCATGATCTCAATTGAGTGTATTAGAGGGAGGAAATAAAGAAAGATATTACATGAATTGTGATGTGATACTCCATCTGTTAGTAAGTGAAGTCCGAGAAATAGTGATTCAGGGGTTGAAGTAGTTGTTTCCCATTAAATATTTGAATTATGATAATTCTATATAGATATTTTAGTTGGAAATATGAGGACTTCTAGAAATAAAAATTTAATATGGGTAGTTGTGGATCAGCTATCCAAGATGGAACACTTCTAACTGATTCAAGAGTCCCCCACTATTGACTAATTAGGCAATTTATATGTTTTTGAGGTAGTGAGGATTCATAATGTGTCATGATCTACAGTATTGGGTCGGGTTCTACATTTTATTTTACAATTATATGAGGTGTTATATAAGGATCTTTGAATCCATTTGTTATTGAGTATGGATTTCCACCTATAGAAAGATGAGAAGTCAAAGAACACTATTCAGGTGAAAGAGGACATATTAAGACCTTGTTCCCTAGATTTTGGTGGGTCGTGGGAGAATCATGTGCTTATTAATGAGTTGAACAATAATAATAGTTATATGGTAACAATTAAGATGGACCTATGTGGGGAACTCTATTGTAGAACATATCATCCTCCATTATATTTCATGGAAGAATGGGAATTTAAGTAGTTGGGTCCAGGAATCATATAGGAGATCTTAGAATAGGTTCAGTTGATTTTGAAATGTATGGATACCACTTAGAGTATGGATAATTCATATAAAGTTCTATATTTTCATCCTCTTTTTTATAGTGGGTGACCCTGTGTTCCATAAGGTGCATCCTAGGTTGGGTTAACTTTGTATTTAGAAACTCAGTAACATATTTCCCATGTATGTGGGGTCATTTGAGATATTAAATCGGATCAGATTGGTGGAATACCTATTATCACTTCTATCGTTGTATAGTGGAATGCATGATGTTTTTCATGTGTCAATAATTCAATATTATCACCCTAGAACATATCATGAGATTGATTTTACTAAGGCAGTGCATGAGGCTAATGAGTCCATTGAAGATAATATGGTGTGTATTGTGGATCTTAGTGAGAAAGTATTGCAGGGAAGAATGGTGTCATTGGTTTAGGGGTCATTGAGGCATGGTAATGTTCCAAAAAATGCGTGGGAGAGAGAGATGGATATGAGGGCATGATGGCCCGATCATTCCACCTCGGAATCTCTGTGACTCTTTGGAGTGGGGATCGAGGATGATCCATTATAAGGTGAGGAGTTTGTATGATCTCAAACATCATGGAGATACATTTTAATTTAGGTTTCTGTTAATCCCATAATGTTGGTTAATGATATGTCTGCCATTTTTATATGGAGGATCGAGGGTATATCATTGGTTTGTGGCATGCAAAAAAGGAAATAAGGGGTCATTCAATTCAAGTTTCATGGTTAGCACATAGTTAGTAGTAACTGTGTTCCCTAATCATTTTTCGTGGAGTTAGGGTGAAATTTTCATGAAATTGTGTAAGGGGGTAGACAATACCATATGGGTTTCGATTTATCCATCCCACATGTTCACCACACGGTTTTCCAAACCGTGTGGGCACCACCTAAGACCATTCATCCTAGCCCCTATTGGACAAAGGGTGGGGCAAGATTTTGAAAACTCTATGGTCAAACCATGTACCTCATTAATACGAGAGAAATTGATCTTTTTTTCTAATCAGGGTCTATGTTTCTTCAATTGATTTTCTCCCATATTCATACTCTAGCAGTAAGTGTCATGACCAAACTCCCCCATGTTTCCCAAGGATCAATCTCATGCTTTTCAATTCATTTTTGGAGTTTCTATCATTATGGATCAAATATTCAGTAGAGTTTAGCACTCATTTTTCATCCTTCGTTATGGATTAGGGTTTTTGGAATTGTTTTCCATCTTTAAAATACCCAAAACCCCAATATTTTCAATTGATCTTCGATTGATATTTCAAAGGGTCTTTTTTTGGAATTAATGGTTAAGGTTAAGTGAGTGTTTGTATAGAGACTTTTAGTAGGATGTCTACAATCTATATCCCATAGTATATCTGATTTTATTTATTTTAATGTTGTTTTGTTTTGTTTTTTATGTTTTCTATTTTGTTTTCCATTGTATAATTGATGAATTTTTGGTTAATTAAGGAACTAAACTATAAAGGCCTGGACTGTTATAAATAATGTTGTCTATGAGGTTGACATAAATTCATTGTTGAGTAACATGGTTCGAGAAGACTCATTTATTTCATTATATTTATTATAACCTATGATATTTAAAATACCATTTAGAATCATAACCACTGATAATAAAACCACTGAATAGTGATCATATGATTAGTATAAATATAGTGTTCTGACTAATCTAATCGACGTCGACAAAGGAAGCGATGGCCATGACCAGTACGATCATGCCCTATAAAACCCATTTATTAGAGATTCTGGGGGAGATAGAATCATTAGAATCTTACCTTGAACAAACTGAAGATGAGATCCAACAAATTACTCCTAAGTGAGACCAGTTGTGGGAGAATTTCAAGCCCATTGGGATCACGACCCAAGCAATATACACTGAACAGAACACTAAATGTCTCATCATAATGAAATCTACCCTTAAAGAAGTTTTTGATATAATAAATATTTTTCTATAAAGTCCCTAATAAAATGGATAAGTATATTTTAATGAATAATGAATATATTTTTATATTATTGATACTTTATATATTATTTTGATTTTGATGCAATAATACAGAATTGTAATTTTCTGATAACATTCAAACACGATTATGAAATTTATTTTGATGAATAAATGGATTTTTTAAATTAATAATATTTTATTTTAATGTTATTATAAAATAATATTTATTAAATATAAATTATCATATAATTTTTATGAAGTAAAATATAATTATTAAATGGTTTTGAAAATAGTTATTGTCAAAAAAACCAAACATTTCACAATAAATGTCGATTATTTTTTTAAAAGTGAAAAATCACATATATAGAAAATTATTTAGATTAAAGTAATATTATTTTTGTAATAACAATGTCAAAATTATATTTTGGTCAATTGTTCATTTTTTTCATAGATAATTGAAGTTTTTGGTTAAAATTTAATACAATATAAATATATGATGTGTATTATGGAATAATAATGACCTGAAAATGATGTAATAAATATAGTAAAAGGTATTCCTGACCAAATATCTATTTAACTTTAAATATAATGCAACTAATTTTTATTTTCCTAATTTTATAATGCCTTTATGAATCCTCTTAAACCATTAATATATTTTAAGGCTTCAAACTCATTCCATTAAAGGCATTACTCACTTCAATATCAGAAAGGGAAATATTTTAATATTTTTTCCCCTTTATTTATAAAATATTTAAAACCACTCCCCTTTAGTAGTACCATGGGAAAACCAGTGGGAGATTTTTCTTTTTTGATATTTTATAAATATTCAAAAATCCAAATTTGAGAAATAATAGAAAACCACCCTCCCTTTTCCAATATAAACCCACTCAAGCTCCCATTTTTATTCACACAAAATCATTAAAAATGTCTAAATCCCTCAAAATCAACACTATATTTTTTACAAGGATCCCCTATGATCTCACTAAGCTCCTCTTAATAATTTGGAATCACCCTCTTTAGGTATGAGACCCTCTCCATCTCCTATTTATTCAAGCATCTCAATTCAATATGCCTTCTAACTCCACTTAATAATAATGGGATATGTTGTTACATATCACATTTTTTGTTCTTTTTATGTCTAAATGATTATATAACCCATTCACTATCAATAATTCAATCCATTATAATTTATATACCCTGATTATGTTGCCGAAATTTCTTCAAGATTTTCTATGGATAAAAATTATGCAATGAATACCCATACTCATTTACTATCAAGGTTATTTATCTTAATTAACATACAATTATTTTATTGGGGAACTAATTTCATCTATTTTATACTACTATATTTTTGAATAAAATATGATGACAAATAAACCCATTTTTAATGAGATATGCAGTGCACCTATGCATGAGAATGAAGTAAATTTTTCTGGTGCACCAAGAATTATATAGCGCTCCAATACATTGTGTGATGTTTTATCCTCATGTGATTTCATGAAATAGATAAGAGAGTAAACCTAATCAAACATGTGATTTTTCTACCTTGATGTATTAGTAGTTGTCTTGGACCTATATTTTTAGGCTTTTTTATGTTGTTTTCATAATTCCCATGTCGCCATTATGTTATCATGAAATATCATGTCGTATTATTCTTGTTTATGATTCTCACCAATTTTATCCCACATTGATATGATTATTGTCTACAAAGTATTAATTTCATCATCTTATGACATTTTTATTCTTGTATTGGGATTTATAGCTCCCCAAATTCTTATTCATGACCCTAGGTTATCCTATTGATTATTAAGTATGGTGGAATAAAATGAGCATATTAAAAAAATTAAATAATGTTATCATATCCAGTATTTTAGGTTGTTATATAATACACCTAGATCAAAAATACACTATACTTGTAACACCCATGATTTTTTGAGAAATATTTTGTTTTTATGTATAATTTTATATAAAGAAATATTTCATTACACACAACACTGTCTTGGCTTGCGTTATAAGCAAGCACAACCTTCCTCGATAGCTTGCGTTGTAAGCAATACCGGGTTTCACTAAACAACGTTATGTTATTAAAATATTATATAAACTAGCCATTATTTTAAGTAATAATCAATTTTTAAAATTTTGTATGTTTTATCTTTCAAAATGGAATTCAATTTTGGATTTGGAATATCTAAATTATCCTAGGGTGAATTTTTTGTTTTTTCTGAAAACATTCAATTGTTTATGAATAGTGAAAACATTGGGTTACTATTTAAAAAATGACTTTTTATTTAAATAAATATTTATTTTATTTAAATTTATTTTAGGTCAAAATTGAAACTTAATAACTATATAAGACCAATGTAATTCATTGGAGTCATTTTACAATAATTTTAGATATATAAAAAGTTTATTGAACTTTTCACCGTCTTTTACCCACCTCCTATGAGAATTTGAAAATTTATACAAAATATAATTTTAACACTTCTGTGAGTGGAATTTCAAAAATCCGAGAGACACGGTTAATATCAAGGATTAAAATGTGGTCAAATAAGTTAAAAATAATTTTTGGTGAATAGTAACTGTTTAATTTTTTTACCACGGTTAAAATTAAATAGGGTAATTAAGGGTCAGAATGATATTATAATTACACTAACACATGTCATAATTCTATTGTATAAGTTTAATTCGACCAAAAACAACCTTTGGATTAAAATATGACCATTTAGGTCCACATGGATTAGATTAGAACATTTATTATTATTTTATTTAAAGAAGAGTTAAAATAGTAAAAATTAAAGTATAATAACTAAATTTTTTTTAATATAGGGTTATAAATAATATAAATTCGACTATAAATATTAATTACATATATAAAAATATTTAATACATAATGGTATTTTATTTATTATTTTTAGACATTAAATAATTTAATTTATTTATGACAAAATGATAATGCAGTAATTACCTTATTAATGAAATATTAACATAATTGATATTATAAATACCCAAATAAATGTAATTTGAGACTTTTTGTAATGGCCCGGACCTCTCCAGTCGATTACTTTGTAAACACGTTTTTTTTTATGTCGTCAATGCGACGAACATCAAAAATAATAATTATTATTAATAGTAAATGGTGACGTGTTAATAAATTTTTTTGGGGTTTTGTTATAAGTGTTATAGTAAATAATTATAATAATAATGTTGGTTTTTTTATAGATCTGGTAATAATGATTTAATGAGAATTATGTTTTGAATTAAATTCAATGAGATTTGAGATATGAGAATAAATTAAAGATGTTATGATAATTGTGTAAAAATAAATAAATAAAGGTTTAAAATAAATTTGGGGCGTGCCACAAGGAGAGAGAAGATGAAAAATATAATAATATGAAATAAAAGGGGAGGCGCACCAACAAAATAAATATTGGAGAGAGAAAATAAAATTTATTGAAAAATAAATATAAGAGAGAGGCGCCACTTTTTGTGGGAGAGAATCTTGGGAGGAAGAATTAATAAAGATTGGAGAGAGGGAGGAGTTATAAGATAATCATGGGAATAAAATTAAGTGTGAAATAAATAGTAAAGGAGATAATTGGTGATGAATTTCCAGCGTGAAAAATGACAAATAGTGATTTATTGGAGTTAGAGAAATAAATAAATAATTAATTAATAAAATATTGTTATCATTTTTTTTTATAATAAAACACTTTTTTCACAATAACTTCTTCGTGCGACCTCGGTTTCACGAACCGTCAGTGGCAGTGCGACCCTGACTACGAGACGAAAATTATGAGTCAAATATCGGATGTCTTTTTCGGTTTTTCGGATTGGGTACCCGAAACGCTCATGAATTAATAGATTTAATATTGTTATTTTTACGGGATCTTGTATCCAACGTATCTCCCTCATACGGTATCTGTTTGACGATCCGTCAGCGACATCGTAACCCTGAAATTATGACGGTCATTTTAAGACCATTAATGAGCTAATTTTATGACTCATGCATCGGGTCAACGAAACACCACATATTGATAGAATTATCATTATTATTAAAACGCGTGGAAACCGTGTGACGTGTTGTGTGTTAACCAATCAAAACATGTAACATATGTACGGTCACATAGTGTATTCATTAATGCATGATGAATATGGATTTACCTATTCGTTGCCTATATAAGAACGAGGTCATGTTTTATCTTCCATATCGATCGCTTCTTTGTCGCACGACGATGCTCTTGGACGATCGAGAAGTATTCCTCCTCTAACTTCTTTGTCCGAGCTCCGAATTACGATCCGTCAGCGGCCATAGGATCGTAACGACGAGACGAAGCTTCTAAGCCCATACTTGTCACCTTTCCTTCCGACCTTCCTTCTCCAGCTTCCATCCTAGGAGGCATTTGTCGGGTTTGGCGAAGGCAGAGGACACCGAAGGACGTCGTCAGAAGCGACGTGATCGGGACCTTTTGAGGTAGGGGTTTACCTTCGTCTCTCTTTTTGGTGCAACATGCGGGGTGGGATATTTTTATTTTGTTCCATGGGATGCAGTTGAACTTTAAATAATGATAATAACCGGATAAAGAAGGGTTTGGGGTTTTGTGCTGTTTCTATTGCCTTCCAGTTTCTTTATCTTCTGATTGTGATTTTGGATTGAAAGGCCATTGCCTACTGAAAATCAAGGCCGTTGGTGGCCTTTGCTTGCGCAATTGATATATGAATTGTTTGTGGTTGGTTTTGTTAAAACATGGAAAATGGATAAGCACGTAAAGACTGGCTGATTAAATGATAATGAAAACCTTGTGTGATCACCCCGATTGAACAAAGTTGGAATAATGAACATGTTGGTGGTTTGGTTGTTTTGTGGAAAATGCCTTTATTTATGAAAAGTGTTTTGATTATGAAAAGTGTTTTGAAGTAAAAGGTGTTTTCAAATGCGGAAATTTTTTGTGTGTGGAAAGGGTTTTATGTGTGGAACTTTGAAATAAATGAATGATGGAATGTTGTATGGTTGTGATAATCTCTTGTAAATGAAATGGCATGTGGTTGCTTGCGTTTTACCTAACCTTGGTTGTGGATGGCAGGGATATGTTTGCGAAAGGTTTTTTCTGGATGTTAGTTTCACAGTAATAATAATTTGTTAAACCATTGCATGAAACATGAAAACCTAAATGGGGTTGGGGGATGATTGTTTGGTTGTTGATGCATGCTTAGTGGTAGCAGTGCCGAGGCACATGCTCAGTTTCTCTTTTTAAGAAGCCATAGGTTGGGCTGTGTGTTTGGTATATGTATATATATAATTGTATCTTTGTGTTTTGTCGCAACACACCCATGTCAAGCACCTAGTGCCGAACACTACCATTTTATGGGAGAGGGTGTTCCCCCTTAGTTACTAGCTCCTTCCTGCTCCTTCTTCCATAGGCTATGATGGCTTGAGGTGACCTTACACCCAAGACTCTTCGGGTAGGTCTCGGAGGCTGTGATGGCTTGAGGCGACCTTTAGTCCAAGACTCTTCGGGCAGGCTTACCGTTCCCAAGAACCTTCGGGATGAGGCCCAGGTGTCTGCGGGCGGGTTAGTGGTTGTGGCCCAGGTGTGTGCGGGCGGGATGCGTGGTTTGGACCAGGTGTGTGCGGGTGGGAAGAGTGTGGTAGAGTTAGGACATTTGCTGTTAGGAAGAGCAGCATCTAATTAAGTGGGAAATGGTGCGGGGTACCCAATACTTTTGTTCTATATATATACTAAACCTGTTTGTGTTACTTGGTGAGTGTGACCAGTGAGGCTGGGTGGATAGTTTTTCCTTGTTAGTTTCTGGTTCTTCTGTTTTCTCACGGGACCTTAGGGTGTCTCCCCACTTGTGCACGAGAGCTTTATGTTCTCTACTGAGTATACTTTTATGCTCACCCTACGTTGTTTCAGGTTTTCAGGAGGACTACCAGGGCCGTGCGGGACCCTACTAGTCAGGAAGTGGGAGCTGTGCAGTTGTTGTTTTCTTATTTTTCTTTTGGTACTGTACTCACTTGTACTCTAAGCTTATTTGTACTTTTACCTGTTTCAGTTTATTTATACATGCATATGGGACTAGTTTGGGTTTCTTTTCAGCACCTTTGTTCTTTTTCCTTTTTGGTGGTTGACTTGTCCTATTTCTGATCCTAACTATAAAAAGGGTAATGCCTCCCATGATTGAAAAAAATAAACTCATACCCTTGGTGCTAGTCGCCACCCCGGGGCCTACTGGAGGCGGGACTCGGGGGTCATTATCTCCCTTTCACCATTGAGAGCTCAGGAGGGGCATCTTTGATGGAAGGGGGTCGTGACAGAATGGTATCAAAGGAATGGTTGAGAGATAGGATGGAGTCTAGAGTTAGGCACAATGAGGATTGCAAGGGATGGTAGGGAAACCGTGTTAGCTGATCTTGGTGTGTGACATAGGCCATGGAAGACCGGCTAGGACATGGGATTTTAGGGCCCAACGTGATCCGATGCAAGGACTCTGAGCCTACCGAACAACCAAGTGAGGCTACATTGATTTTAGGGTAGAAACCCTAGGAAAGGTACATGCATCATCATGTTTGTGTTTTACTTGATTTGGGGCGTTCTGGGAATAAAGTAAAATGATAAAATGAACCCTTGAGAAATATCCTTACTACTCGGGCTTAGGTTTTCCTTGATTACCGTACAGCTATGGCACCTGGACGGCGTTCCCAGGTGGCTCAGGCGGCCGAGGCCCAGCAGGTTCCGGCGATCGATCAACTGAGGATCGATCAAGAGGAGGAAGTCAGCCAGTGGCAGAAGACCCTCCGTTCTTTCCAGCGTCAGACTCTCAAGAAGTACGAGGGAAGTACTTCAGACCTGGAGACGTAGGGGTGGCTTCAATAGCTAGGGATCGCTTTTACCTTGATCCGTGCTCCGAAGGAGTACTGGGTCCCCCTAGCGGTCAGTCAGCTGAGAGGCACGGCGCGCCAATGGTGGATGCTCTACCTCGGTGAGAGGAAGGAGGTAGAGATTCCATGGGCTGACATCGGAAAGGAATTCCAAGAGGAATTCCTTTCTTATTTGATCAAGGCGGAAAAGCGTCAGGAGTTGCTCTCCCTTCAGCAGGGGAGTATGACTGTTTGAGAGTTGGGAATTAAGTTCAAGAATCTCCTACGCTTTGCTCTGGAACTCTTTCCGGATGAGGAGTCCCGGGCGAGACGTTTGGAAGAGGCGCTTCGTCCTTCGCTCCAGTATGTTGTGACCCCCTTCACCATTCTGACATACTTAGCCGTACAGAAGAAGGAGGAAGTTGTAGAGAGGATGCACTTGCAGGGAGGTGCACCCCGAGAAGGGATCCAGGCGGGTCCGTCGAAGGGGAAGGCAGTCAGTATCAGACCTCCTGTGACCGGACCTTCTTGGTTCAGGATGGTGGGGAGCAGGCCCCAGCGGTTCCAGTTCAGTTCTTCAGGCCCTCGTCCTTCCTTCTCGAGTCCTGGACTGAAGTGTTTTTCTTGTGGAGGTTTCGGGCACATCCGGAGTCAGTGCCCGACCAGAGCTCTGCACGGTGGAGGTGGTCAGGATTAGTACCCGCCTCAGCAGTAGTTGCCGTCGAGGCCCTTTCAGCAGCAGCAGGGCCCTCCGAGGGTAGACCCTGTAGGAGGAGGCCGATCTCAGGGTGCTCCTCAGGGACCTCGACCAGGGCGTGTTCGGGGAGGCGGTCGACATCAGAGAGGCAGAGGAGCTGGGCGTGGACAGTTGCACGCAGCAGAGTTGGCAGCTCCAGCAGGACCATTGGTGGTACGAGGTACGATCTGTTTGTTTAGCACTCTTGTTTCTACCCTGTTCGATTCAAGAGCTTCGCACTCTTTTTTTGCACCCAGTCTAGCCCATGCTTTGGGTCTAGACGTAGAGAGAATTTCTATACCCCTAGTACTGAGTATGCCTGTTGGAGGTCAGACCCGTTTGTCTTGTGTTTGTCAGGGATGCGAGCTGACGTTGGGACCACATCGGTCCATTGGAGATCTTCTTTTGCTACAGATGCAGCCATACGATGTCATCTTAGGCATCGACTGGCTGTTCTCTGTTAGTGCTATTATCGACTGCTTCCGGAGAAGAGTCGTGTTCTCCGATATGGATGCACAACGTGTGACTTTTGTTGGCGAGAGGAGCTATCAAGTGGGAAGCCGGCATGTGAAGCCTCTCTTTTCGTTGTTGGGTGGGATATCAGTGGTTCCAGCTGATACGGAGATGATGAATGTTCCAGAAGTTGTTGGGGAATTCCTCGATGTCTTTCCCGAGGAGGTTGTGACTCTACCCCCTCGACGTGATGTTGAGTTTGGGATAGACTTACAGCCAGGTGCTCGTCCAATCTCGATGGCTCCTTATCGGATGGCACCTTCGGAGTTTCAAGAGTTGCGGATTCAGATTGACGATCTGATGGAGAAGGGTTTCGTTCGACCCAGTGTGTCGCCATGGGGTGCTCCGGTTCTATTCGTGAAAAAGGCGGATGGCGGTCTCAGGCTATGCATCGACTACAGGAGGCTGAATTAGGTAACGGTCAAGAACCGTTACCCCCTTCCGAGAATAGATGACCTCTTCGACCAGCTGAGGGGAGCATGTTGGTTTTCTGAGATTGATCTGTAGTCTGGATATCATCAGCTGAGGGTAAAAGACAGTGACATCCCAAAGACAGCTTTCCGGTGCAGGTATGGGCACTTCGAGTTTGTAGTGATTCCGTTTGGGGTTACGAATGCACCAGTTGTGTTCATGGGTCTTATGAACTTTGTCTTCCGAGAGTTCCTGGACCAGTTCGTCGTTGTGTTCATCATTGACATCTTGATCTACTCATGATCAAAGGAGGAGCACGTTGAGCATCTTAGGGCTGTCTTGGAAGTCCTTCGGCACCATCAGCTTTATGGAATGTTGTCAAAATGTAAGTTCTTGATGCAAGAAGTACACTTCCTTGGGCACGTGGTGTCTCAGCATGGAGTGTCAGTGGACCCGTCGAAGGTAGAAGCAGTTGTTTCTTGGACAGCTCCCAAGAGCGTGGCAGAAGTTCGTAGTTTCCTGGGGTTGGCTGGATACTATCGGAGGTTCGTCTCGGACTTCTCTCGAGTTGCTTCTCCGTTGACAGCTTTGACTAGGAAGAATCAGGTCTTCCTGTGGAATGAGTAGTGCCAGGAAGCTTTCGACTACCTGAAGGAGAAGTTGGTTAGTGCTCCCATCCATAGGTTTCCAGAGGAAGGATCCTTGTATGAGGTGTTTTGTGATGCCTCTGGCCTTGGCTTGGGATGTGTGATGATGCAGATGAAGGGTGTGATCTGCTAAGGGTCTAGGCAGTTGCGTCCTCACGAGCGGAACTATGCCACCCATGACTTGGAGCTTGCAGCAGTAGTGTTCGCATTGAAGCTGTGGCGACATTACCTCTTTGGGGAGCGCTTTGTGGTCTTCACCGATCACAAGAGCTTGCGCTATATCTTCTCCCAGCGTGACTTGAACTTGCGAAAGTGGAGATGGGTCGAGTTTCTCCAAGACTATGACTTTGAGATCTCGTACACTGAAGGTAAGGGAAACATTGTGGCTGATGCCCTGAGCAGGAAGCCGCATCAGGAAGTGGTTCGGGAATCTGCTGATGCTTGGAAGGCGATGGGGGAGTTGGCTGCCTTGCACTTGGATGCGAGGGTGGAAGGTGCTAGAGGCTGCATGTTTCAGATGACGGTATAGTCCTCTTTGTTGCAGCAAGTGGAAGAGTCTCAGTGGGGAGACCCTGAGGTGGAAGTGTTGCGGGATCGTGTCGATCAGGGGAACGCTCCGGGAGGATGGTCGGAGGACAGCCGACATCAGATGCTCTTTCATGGAAGTTTGTTTGTTCCAGAGGTGATGCGTGATGAAGTCCTTCATGAGTTCCATAGCTCAGCCTTGGCAGTACATCCAGGTGTTTCGAAAATGTACCAAGGCCTGAGGGGACAGTTTTGGTGGCCCGGGGAGAAACGGGCAGTGGCAGAGTTTGTGGCGAAATTCCTGGTGTGTCAGCAGGTGAAGGCTGAACACCGCGTTCCTGGTGGTTTGTTGCATCCTTTAGATGTTCTCGAGTGGAAGTGGGACGACGTCTCGATGGACTTCGTCACAGGACTACCCAGAGCTCAGGGCGGGCATGATGCTATCTGGGTAGTGGTGGATCGACTGACAAAATCTGCTCACTTCTTGGCCATCAAGGAGTCAGGACCTGTGAGTACCTTAGCACAGAGGTACGTGGATGAGGTGGTGCGTTTTCATGGAGTTCTGAAGACTATCATCTCAGATCGGGAAACTCGGTTCACCTCACGAGTCTGGAAGGGGTTACAACATGCTTTTGGCACCCAGCTATGCCTTAGCACTTATTTTCACCCTCAGACTGATTGACAGACAGAGTGGACTATCCAGTCATTGGAAGACATGCTGCGAGCATGTGTTCTGGATTTCAGAGGATCATGGGTACGACACTTGTCTTTAGTAGAGTTTGCCTACAACAACAGCTTCCACTCTACTATCGACATGGCTCCTTTTGAGGCTTTGTATGGAAGACCATGTCGTTCACCCTTTTTCTGGGCAGAGGTTGGTGAGACTGGTACTCTTGGACCAGAAGTAGTGCAGAGCACCACGGAGAAAGTCCAACTAGTGCGGGAGAGGTTGAAAGCAGCTATGGATCAGCAGAAGTCTTATGCTGATCGTCGGAGGAGGCCCTTGGAGTTCGAGGTGGGAGATCATGTGTTCTTGAAGGTTTCCCCTCGACGGGGGCAGCAGAGGTTCGGAAAGGGGAGTAAGCTCTCCCCTAGGTTCTTCGGACCTTTCGAGGTGATGAGCCGAGTTGGCGAGGTGGCATATCAGCTAGCCCTACCACCTCAGTTGGAGAGGGTCCATGACGTCTTCCATGTCTCCCAGCTTCGTCAGTACTTACATGATGACTCTCATGTCATCAACTGGGGAGAGCTAGATGTGGGAGAAGACGCCACCTTCGAGGAACGGCCAGTCAGGATCGAGGATCGCAAGGAGAAAGTGCTCCGTGGATGATCCATCGTCTTGGTTCGTGTGTTGTGGAGGCGTGGCGGCCTTGAGGAGAGCACTTGGGAGCGGGAGACCCAGATGCGCGCTCAGTACCCGGGGTTGTTTTGACTTTTACCTTCCTTTGTTTGTTGGTGTCACCCTGTACCTTTGATATAGAAAATGTTGGCTTGTTGGATGTGAGATCATTGTTCCTTGTTCTTGGGAAGTGTGTGGCCTGTCCGGATATATGGGAAAGGAAAAACCTGATCCTTAATCAAGACACATTAATGAGGATGCGATTAAACCCGTTCAGGCGAGTCAGTGCCGCCTAAAGCGGATAGTATCTTGACATAGGAGAGGGAATTCCTAACTCATAGAGATGTTGGTTGGTTCCTTGTCATGACGAGAGCCATGAGAGGTATCTTGTGGAGTGGTTCTTCAGATCCTTTCCTTCTTCTGGGTCAGTTTTTTAATTCTCGAGGATGAGAATGTTTTGAGAGGTATCTAATGTAATGGCCCGGACCTCTCCGGTCGATTACTTTGTAAAAACGTTTTTTTTTGATGTGGTCAATGCGGCAAACATCAAAAATAATAATTATTATTAATAATAAATGGTGACGTGTTAATAAATTTTTTTGGGGTTTTGTTATAAGTGTTATACTAAATAATTATAATAATAATGTTGGTTTTTTTATAGATCTGGTAATAATGATTTAATGAGAATTATGTTTTGAATTAAATGCAATGAGATTTGAGATATGAGAATAAATTAAAGATGTTATGATAATTGTGTAAAAATAAATAAATAAAGTTTTAAAATAAATTTGGGGCGTGCCACAAGGAGGGAGAAGATGAAAAATATAATAATATGAAATAAAAGGGGAGGCGCACCAACAAAATAAATATTGGAGAGAGAAAATAAAATTTATTGAAAAATAAATATAAGAGAGAGGCGCCACTTTTTGTGGGAGAGAATCTTGGGAGGAAGAATTAATAATGATTGGAGAGAGGGAGGAGTTATAAGATATTAATGGGAATAAAATTAAGTGTGAAATAAATAGTAAAGGAGATAATTGGTGATGAATTTCCAGCGTGAAAAATGACAAATGGTGATTGATTGGAGTTAGAGAAATAAATAAATAATTAATTAATAAAATATTGTTATCATTTTTTTTATAATAAAACACTTTTTTCACAATAACTTCTTCGTGCGACCTCGGTTTCACGAACTGTCAGTGGCAGTGCGACCCTGACTATGAGACGAAAATTATGAGTCCAATATTGGATGTCTTTTTCGGGTTTTCGGATTGGGTACCCGAAACCCTCATGAATAAATAGATTTAATATTGTTATTATTACGGGATCTTGTATCCAACGTATCTCCCTCATACGGTATCGGATTGACGATCCGTCAGCGACAGCGTAACCCTAAAATTATGACGGTCATTTTAAGACCATTAATGATCTACTTTTATGACTCGTGCCTCGGGTCAACAGAACACCACATATTGATAGAATTATCATTATTATTAAAACGCGTGGAAACGGCATGACGTGTTGTGTGTTAACCAATCAAAACATGTAACGTATGTACGGTCACATCATGTATTCATTAATGCACGCTGAATACGGATTTACCTATTCGTTTCCTATATAAGAACGAGGTCATGTTTTATCTTCCATATCGATCGCTTCTTTGTCGCACGACGACGCTCTTGGACGATCAAGAAGTATTCCTCCTCTAACATCTTTGTTCGAGCTCCGAATTACGATCCGTCAGTGGCCACAGGATCGTAACGATGAGACGAAGCTTCTAAGCCCGAACATGTCACCTTTCCTTCCGACCTTCCTTCTCCAGCTTCCATCCTAGGAGGCGTTTGTCGGGTTTGGCGAAGGTGGAGGACACCGAAGGACGTCGTCGGAAGCGACGTGATCGGGACCTTTTGAGGTAGGGGTTTACCTTCGTCTCTCTTTTTGATGAAACATGCGGGGTGGGATATTTTTCTTTTGTTCCATGGGATGCAGTTGAACTTTAAATAATGATAATAACCGGATAAAGAAGGGTTTGGGGTTTTGTGCTGTTTCTATTTCCTTCCAGTTTCTTTATCTTCTGATTATGATTTTGGATTGAAAGGCCTTTGCCTACTGAAAATCAATGTCGTTGGTGGCCTTTGTGTGCGCAATTGATATCTGAATTGTTTGTGCTTGGTTTTGTTAAAACATGGAAAATGGATAAGCACGTAAAGACTGGCTGATTAAATGAGAATGAAAACCTTGTGTGATCACCCCGATTGAACAAAGCTGGAATAATGAACATGTTGGTGGTTTGGTAGTTTTGTGGAAAATGCCTTTAATTATGAAAAGTGTTTTGATTATGAAAAGTGTTTTGAAGTAAAAGGTGTTTTCAAATGCGGAAATGTTTTGTGTATGGAACATTGAAATAAGTGAATTATGGAATGTTGTATGGTTGTGATAATCTCTTGTAAATGAAATGGCATGTGGTTGCTGGCGTTTTACCTAACCTTGGTTGTGGATGGCAGGGATATGTTTGTGAAAGGTTTTGTCTGGATGTTAGTTTCCCAGTAATAATAATTTGTTAAACCATTGCATGAAACATGAAAACCTAAATGGGGTTGGGGATGATTGTTTGGTTGTTGATGCATGCTTCGTGGTAGCAGTGCCGAGGCACATGCTCAGTTTCTCTTTTTAAGAATCCATAGGTTGGGCTGTGTGTTTGGTATATGTATATATATAATTGTATCTTTGTGTTTTGTCGCACCACACCCATGTCAAGCACCTAGTGCCGAACACTCCCATTTTATGGGAGAGGGTGTTCCCCCTTAGTTATTGGATCCTTCCTGCTCCTTCTTCCATAGGCTATGATGGCTTGAGGTGACCTTACACCCAAGACTCTTCGGGTAGGTCTCGGAGGCTGTGATGGCTTGAGGCGACCTTTATCCCAAGACTCTTCGGGTAGGCTTACCGTTCCCAAGAACCTTCGGGATGAGGCCCAGGTGTCTGCGGGCGGGTTAGTGGTTGTGGCCCAAGTGTGTGCGGGCGGGATGCGTGGTTTGGCCCAGGTGTGTGCGGGAGGGAAGAGTGTGGTAGCGTCAGGACGTTTGCCTTTAGGAAGAGCAGCATCTAATTAAGTGGGAAATGGTGCGGGGTACCCAATACTTTTGTTCTATATATATACTAAACTTGTTTGTGTTACATGGTGAGTGTGACCAGTGAGGCTGGGTGGATAGTTTTTCCTTGTTAGTTTCTGGTTCTTCTATTTTCTCACGGGACCTTAGGGTGTCTCCCCACTTGTGCACGAGAGCTTTAGGTTCTCTACTGAGTATACTTGTATGCTCACCCTACGTTGTTTCAGGTTTTCAGGAGGACTACCAGGGCCGTGCGGGACCCTACTAGTCAGGCAGTGGGAGCTGTGCAGTTGCTGTTTTCTTGTTTTTCTTTTGGTACTGTACTCACTTGTACTTTGAGATTATTTGTACTTGTACCTGTTTCAGTTTATTTATACATGCATATGGGACTGGTTTGGGTTTCTTTTCAGAACCTTTGTTCTTTTACCTTTTTGGTGGTTGACTTGTCCTATTTCCGATCCTAACTATAAAAAGGGTAATGCCTCCCATGATTGAAAAAAAATAAACTCATACCCTTGGTGCTAGTCTCCACCCCGGGGCCTACTGGAGGCGGGACTCGGGGGTCATTATCTCCCTTTCACCATTGCCAGCTCAGGAGGGGCATCTTTGATGGAAGGGGGTCGTGACACTTTTTACGAATTAAACTAATTTTATATGTTAATATGACATGTTTGTATTGATTTAATTGACTTTTTTTGAACTAATCTTACAGTTATGATTTTCACAAAAATCAAGTACCAAATAGTGTCAAAATTGACATAAAATAGTTTTAAAAAAATATTATATTATTAATTGTTATTTTATTCCGAAAAATCTAAGGATCAGAATAATGAAATAGATAAGTTTATATATATTAATAATTAACCACTTGGGGTTCGTTTGTCTTGTTACATTATGTTTATTAACCATATAGTGTAAGAAAACAAGAAGACACGGTAAAAGTAAAATTATTTAACATAAAGTTAAATTTAAACGATAAGATTACAATAGTAACCTAAACTTGTCTAAAATATATTGGATGAGATGATCTAGATCCATACCCACCTTATATTCTAAATAAATCAATTTGGAGCTATTAAAAACCGAATATGACTTTATAACCAAAAAACAATTTATGTTTTTCCTAAGGTGCCCCTCTCCTCCCTTATAAAAGCGCACCACCTCCCTCTCCACCTCACACCACTTTGAGTGTTAATGCTTGGCCAAAACCTACCAATTTCTCTTCTCCACTTTCCTAGAAATATCCTAGATTTCATGATCTTTTTCAAAGACCACATTTAGTTCCCTAAGAGGATGTTAAGAAGAGGCGCTTCAAAGAATAGGCAATGTCCGTTACCGATTGTTTCAGATTTATTTCTTCTTCTACTTACTCTTCTTTAGTTGTTTCACTATGAATTAATAACATTAATATAACTCATATTCTGATATGTTCTTTTAAATATGAAACAACCCAATTTCACCTTCTATCCATCCTACGAAAAATTAAATCACTGCGCGTGCGTACGTACAGAATACCGTCTCCACGCCGTGGTGTAATCTATTTTCCACAACCGCCTTACTTGGATGGTTATAACGGTGTAAGGAATAACTATATATGATTATTTTAATGTGATATTTATTCTGAAATAGTATATATACACTGAAATACAATTCCATGATCATGGGAACGATATCATCGCTCGTGCGTATGTACGGCCTATCATCTCCACGATGTGATGCGACTCGTTCTACATGATCATCATTGAATAATGATTATATAAATGAATTGAGTGAATAAATATGATATATGTTACACTAATACCATTATGTAAGGGAGTTATCTATATCCTAAAAATAAGAATAATAATTTATTCGACAAGACATGCATAAGAACCTAAAGCAATGAACACCTGAATAACAAGTAGCAATCAAATATTACTAATAAGAAGATAAAAATATGAATATGTATGATCTCATAACAATGAGTATGATTCTCTAATATTTCAATGACATTATTTAAATCATTATACAAGAGGTTCAGATACATACGAAGAATATCAGATCTAAGGTAAGGGAAAATATCACAATCTCAATTTTTATCCGAGATTCTTTATACTTCAGTATTTACTGGGGAATATTTATCATCCAAATCCATGTTTACTCAATATATAATATTATTTATATCCTACTACAATATTTTAAATACAATTTTACCTGTTATTATATTTTTAGTAAAAGATATGAAATGAATCTTTTGTCATTTTAAGTATGAGATACTTTTTGACTTTTTCGGCCAAAGTACGAGAAGAATGTTTTTTCAACTTATATGGAATGTATGGATTTTTAAAGAATATTATTTCCATGAAGAATCATTTAAAATTCTTTAGGTTTATTTTTAATCAACATATTTTTTAAAAATTGTTTGACATGTTAAGAAAGGAAAGTTGTTTTTGAAGTAGAAAGGATATTTTCCTCAAGAATGGAGTTCAAGTGTTTCATCAAAATTATATTCCATCTAATATAATATAGGTTTATGTTTCTATCCCTATTTTTAAATTGATTTGATTATGTTAGGATGGAATTAATTTTATGATGTCATTTTATCTTATATGTATTATGTTATGATGGCATGATGTTTAAGAATCCCATTTTTATTACATGGGTTATGCAAAGATTTATGATTTTTAGGCACACATAAGAATGGTTCCATTATGATATTGGTGGGACCTATATATCTCTAAAATTCATTGGATAAAGATTTATATCTCATTAGATAGACATGGCTGGAACTGTAGGTTAATCCGGTTCAGTGATATAGGACTGAAACGAGGAGTGAACTCGGTTCAGAAATGGACTATGTCTCCTAAGATAGTCTGGGAAATGAGTCTTGACTACTATGAAATGATTATATATGATTATGTGTGTATTCCACAATGTATCATGTTTTATGTTCGGATTATTGTGATTACATTTCACTATTATGATTTTATCCCATGTTATTATATTATGATCTCTTTTATAGGTTATGATTTTTGAAATGCTATGTTCTTATGAATATGATATTTCCTTTGTTTACCCTTACTGAGCATCTGAGCTCATGCTTTTGTATGTTTTCTTTCCCAAGGATAGGAAGAAGGTTATTAAGTAAGATATTCCAAAAGGGACTCTAGATATGATGAAATAAATAGGAGACAATGTAGATGTTTTATTAACCAGTTGTTTATATTTCCGAGTTTCTAATGACACAATTCCTATGCAGTCCTACCATGGTTTTGTTATATGTTGTAAAAAGTATTCTTCAATTCTGAAGTAATAACAATGTATGTAATGTATGGGTCGTTATTGTTGGTATCAAAGGAATGGAATAGTCAACCTTTGGAAACTAGGATGTGAAAGTCGTAGTAAGAACCCTAAGGATATGTCTAAGCATAGGAAAAAATCTTAGTCTTTTAGAAATGGCCATGAATAACCTATTATAAGACCTAAAAAGTGAAATTTTATTCTTGATTTTGTGGTTTTATTATTATGATTAGTGTTTCTCACACTATACTTATCTGTTTTAGTCAATTGATGGAACCCGAAAGAACCGTGTTAATGCGGAATGCGACGGGAAATACAAAGATTGTCCCCCTAAGCAACCAAATGTTATGGGAGATGGAATTCATAATCTTGTAGCCATGCTCACACGACTTTATCAAGCTATGAATCAAGCAGGACTTCCAAACGAGCAAAAAAAGAGCAGCATTATGTTGAATCCTTCATGAGGCAGCGTCCAACCTCATTCAGCGGGTCTACTGATCCATTAGTGGCTGAACAATGGATCAGAACCATTGAAAAGATATTTTCATTTCTTCAAGGTTCTGAACATGATAAAGTCCTCTTATCAGTTTATCGTTTGGAAGCTGAAGCTGATCAATGGTGGAATCTTATCAAGAATATGAGGCCAAGAGATGAAATTGGGTCCATTGAATGGGACGATTTCAAGAACATATTTTTCAATAAGTACTTCCATCGTATTCTTCAAACAAATATGGAGAAGGAGTTTCTTGAACTAAAGCAAAAGAATGATGAATATGTTGGTACCTACGAAGAAAATTTTACAAGACTTGCATACTACGCTTCTGGGATTATTATCCAACCTGAGATTAAGATCGATTAATTCTTTAGTGGCTTAAAACCAAGTCTTCAAAGGGTGTTAGCCGTAAGGGACTTCAATAGCCATGAGGAAATCGTTCGATTTTCTCCCAATGTTGAGATGGAGATTGGAATAACCCATTAGTCATATTCAGTTGATAAGAAGAGGAAAATGGAATTCAAAGGAAAATTTAAAGAGCAAACTGAAAAGAAGATGAGTTTTCCCTTATGCTCAATGTGTAGAAAGAAACATGGAGGGAGTTTTCTTAAAGGTACATGTAAAAGTTTCAAATGTGGAAAAAAGGTCATCGGGCATTTGAATCCCACAATGATAGGAAGAAGATGAATAGTGATGTGAACAAAGAAAAGGCTACCAAGAGTGAACCTCCTACACTATAATGTTACAAGTGCAAGGAAATGGAGAATTATGCTAATAAATGCCCTAATCCAAGGGTTGTTGATGATGATCAACGTCAACAAACTCTTAAGGATAAAGACAAAGGAAAGTCACATGCAATTTCTATCAGCTATGTGGAGTACGATAACTAAGTGGTGAAAGGTACACATACCATCCAATCTAAAGTAGAAAATGATTTATTTGATTCTGGATCCACCCACTCTTTTATTTTTGATGAATTTTCTAACGGTATCATCACATTACCTTAACAATTAGATGTTGAGTTAGCTTTGACAACCCCTAATGGCACAATAGTCGCATCAAATGTTTATAATTATTCTCCGATTGAAGTTTGTGGGAAAGTGCTTCCGGTAAAAATTGTGATCCTTCCTATAGTGTAATTTCATGTGATTCTTGGCATGGATTGGATTTATTTATCTGGAGCTTATATCAATTTCCAAAGAAGGGAAGTCACATTTCATATTCCAGATTAATCTATGATCATCTATCGATGCAAGGATGATCATAACCTTTCAGTGGAAATTTCTTCCATATTATGGGTCTTGATTCCACTAAATGAAGGTTATTTATCTCAAATTGTTGGTGAGAAACTCACGAATAAGAATATGCCCATTGTACGGGAGTTTTATGATGTCTTTCTGGAGGAATTCCTAGGTCTTCCACTAAATCGTGAAGTTGAGTTTTTAAGTGAACTCATACTAGGTGCTCTGCCCATTTCAAATACACCATATCGAATGGACCCAATTGAGTTGTAGGAATTGAAGAAGCAACTCCAAGAGAATTTTGATAAGGGATTCATATTCCTTAGTGTGTCACCTTGGGGAGCACATGTACTGTTTGTTAAGAATAAATATGGATCAATGACACTCTTCATTGATTATCAAGAACTTAAGACGATCACTATCAAGAACAAATATTCTCTCCCACGCATTGATAAATTATTTGACCAACTACATAGAGCTCAATACTTTTCCAAGGTTGATCTTCGTTCAATGTATCATCAATTAAGGGTCAAAAGGGGGGATATACCAAATATGGCTTTCCGTACAAGGTATGGACACTATGAATTTATAGTGATGATATTTGGTCTTACTAATTCCCCTGCTATCTTCATGGATCTGATGAATAGAGTCTTTAGAGACTATCTTGATCAGTTTTTGGTAGTCTTTATAGAGGATATTCTTGTCTATTCAAAGAGCAAGGAACAACATGAAGATCACTGGAGAATTGTATTGAAGACCCTGATAAAGGAGAAGCTTTATGCCAAATTTACCAAGTGTGAATTTTGGCTTCAAAAAGTTTCGTTTTTGGGCCACATAACCTCAAAAGAGGGGATATCTGTAGATCCCGTAAAAACAGAGGTTATCGAAAGATGGTTGAGACCAACAATGGTAATCGAGATCTTAAGTTTTCATGGTTTGGCTGGATATTATCAACGTTTTGTAAAAGATTTTTGATGATTATATTATCCACTCACTAGGTTGACTTGAAAAGGAGTTTAGTTCATGTGGTTGGAGGAGTGTGAAGTTAATTTCAAGGAGTTGAAAACAAGGTTATCTAGTGCACCTGTGCTCACACTACCTTGTAGTGGAGAAAGGTTTGTGATCTACAGTAATGCATCCAAGAAGTGATTGGGGTGTTTTCTCATGAAAAACGATATGGTGATAGCGTAGGCCTAACGATATTTGAAAATCCAAGATCAAAATTACCCAACTCATGATTTGGAGTTAGCCACAATAAGTTTTGCATTAAAAATATGGGGGAATTATCTTTATGGTTAAAGGTGTGATATTTATACTGTTCATAAAAGTTTAAAGTATATTTTCACACAAAAGGATCTGAATATATAAGGACCCGGACTTAAACCTTACATAATCTTGAGTTAAATGAATAATTAACATTGGGGATCTTTTCAGGTTTAGAGTTTTAGAGAATTATCCCATAACTATTACATAACAACTTAAAGATTACAAGTAGAAACTATTTCTTAGTATCTATTTTTTCGTAAAATAAAAACTCTTAAAAATAAATATGTCTAGTACCATGTTTTAGACAGCGTGACCTTTCCTTGATCCCATCCATGACCCTAGTCCTCTTTAAGTAATGTGGAAAACATTTCAAAAAAACATGGGATGAGCATAAAAAGCTCAGCAAGGGATACACAAAGAAGGAATCTGTTAGTTTTTCAAAACAACTAGTACACCACGAATATCACATGTAATACTTTTAACCATTATGAATTCATAAATACTCTTAAATGAATAAAAGATCATTTATTACCATTTTTAACCAAAATATTACCATAAAACCCATATAAAGAACACATAACATATAAAGGTAATTTGGGACATAAACATACTTCAATGGAATAACCATACGGTCAACTTCCACACATATCACTAAATGGAATAGCCATACGGCCATCTTCCATACCCAATGCATTGAAGTTTATAACGTAACAACCCATCCTGGTATTCAGAGCACCGCCCGTCATATGGTTTATTAGGGAACCACCCGTAAAATGTCCAAGTACCATAAAAAACATTAAATATTGCAAATATAAACATTTCTCAAATAATATTTCTTTTTCAACCACAAGAAGAAATTTCATGATTTTGAAATAATCAATCCATTTTCAGAAACCATTTAAAAAGAGTTTTTTGAATCAACGTGTCCCATACCACTTTGAAGATTATAAATGAGTTATCATTTGAAAATATTAATGTCCATATAAATAAATCATAAAACCCACTTTTAAAACATGGACATTAATGTAAAATATTTAGATGAAAAAATCTTTAAAACATTTAAAATGATATTTTAGTTAAAGAGTTTTTTACGAAAAAGAGAGATGCTTGAATACAAATAATTCAGGAATAACTATTAATCAGAACTTTATAATATCATGAGTATAAAGGGATTCATGATATAATATGTCAAAGGACAGTTTATACACCACATAAGAGAGAGTTGGTGTATAACAATAATGAAGTATCAGTGGATATGTGAATTGAGATGAAATCCCTTATAAAGATAGTATCCTTAAACTAAGGATAAATCAATCTAATAATTATGTGTGAAAAATATAAATACATCCAATATAAGTGGATATTAAGTGTAAAACAATCAGAGTTCATTCACAAATATTCATAGGATGACATATTCAATAAGTACATGTTGAACCCATAGAATTGAAATTGGGTTAAGAGGTTCCCTTTTAAAAATTCGACAGACTAACGGCGTCATGATAAAATTCAGAAAATGAGTTTATGAGATAAAAAAGGGAATATCATCACTTGTATATAATTTTTACATAAATATGGATATATAAGAACATATCCCAACAAAATAATATGTAAATTAAAAGACATAAGAAAAATAAGTCTTTTATAAAGAGAGGAGGGTGAAAGGTTCCCTTACCAATTTTGTAACTTACAAAACATACGCCCCATGAAAGAAGGACCATAAAATGTAGATGTAAATACCCATAAATGAAAGTGTATTACAAAAATAGTATAATAATGGGAAATACATACACTAAACAAAAGTAAATAGTGTCAAATATAGCATGAATCTCACGGGAATAAAAGTGAAATGAACCCCTTTACCTTGTTGTATTCAAATGATTCATTTGATAAAAAGATAATAACCATAAAATTAATAATAGAATAACATAAATTTAAATATAATAATGATAATATATATCAAACAATAGTACATAATAAACCAAATGCAATAAATAAGTTGTGAACAATGGAAATATCACAGAATTAAAAGTGAGATAAAAGAATCCCTTAAAAAATTTCGGTAGCCTAACAACGCCACTAAAAAATTCATCAAATGAATTGATGAGAGTAAGAGGGGGTATCTCATTATATGAAAATAAAAATTACAGTATGTTTAATATAAAATAACATCCTCCAACATAAGAACATGGAGCATAAAATAAATGACATAAAAGAGAGTACTTGAAAAGAAAGAGTGAGGTTGGATCTCTTACCTTGTGTCCGACTTGACTCGATCGTTCTTTAATATCCTGAATAATAAACTAAAGGTAATTTATACATGATTAATAACATTTTTAAATTGTATTTTCCCTTTTATATAACTTATTACCATGTTATAAACATTATGAAATCATTTATGTTAATAACATTCATTTTGTCGATATTTGGTACTTGAGTAAAAAATGAACACCTTATATTTACAAGTTGTCCGTGTGGTCAAATGTTCATTATATCCAGAATGATATTCACGATTTGGATATATTATATATCCAATATAACCTTCATATACATGTTTTTATAATAGTACATAACATTTATAAGTAAGAAATTAAATGCACCGTTCATGGAGATGGTAAGCCGTATGTACGCATGAATGATACTTTCATTTCTATTTCTCATTTTCATAGAAATAAAACATACTTATACATAAGTATATTATAATTCCAATATAATAAAACATATAATATCTTTAACTCCGTCCTTTATACATCCCACATAAGGCATTAATGAATCATATCACATTGAGGGGGCAGTAGTCCGCACTTCTTCAAAAGAGATTATCGTATTTTCCCACTATGGAAACCATAATGGTGTGATATAAATGGAAAATACAGAAGCATAAAGAAAACATAAACATAATATATATCATATATAAATATAGTTCCATCATAATGGCCACCATGAGAGTTAGTAGGAGATAATTGTACAATTATCGTTTCGTGAGGCGTTTGGTTGCCAACCAGAGAAACATAATGATCTTCACCCATTAGATGGAGGTGTGTGTAATTTCAGTTATAATCCATCTCATAAAAACATTTTAGTATATTAAGGATACTTTTGTTGTTACAAAATAAATGAATAAAAAGAGTTTAGTGTTTGGAGAAGTAAAATAAAAGAAAATATTTTTATGGAAAATGTTACCTTTAATGTATGGAACTTCCTTTGGTTTGAACCAAAAGGATTTAGTCAAGTGCCTTATGCCTACGGTAAGGAATCTAAGGGGATTATAGGGATGTAGGGAGCTTAATTGGCCATAGTTTGGATGATCCAAATGGCTTGATAGGTGTGAGTAATTGGTTGTAAGTGGTCCCATTTTATAAGGGAGAGGAAGGGCTCTTTAGGAATGTGTGAATATATCATTTTATAATATAATGATATTCGGTTTCTAATGGTCATAAAATCATTATAGTCGAAGATAATATGAGTAATGGTCGAAATAAAATCATAAAATAAGAATTGGACATGTATTGGATAATATTTTAATCATTATAATCTTATTTATTTAAATCCTTTAATAATGAGATAAATACTGCATCATTATTGTGTCATAAATAATTTATTTTATTTTACGTCTAAAATTTATAAAAAAGTCCATCATATAGGAAATAATTTTATATTTCAAATTAGTATTTGGATTCTAAAATAGGACTTATATACACCACATAAAAATTAATTTCTTAATGATTTTTGTTAATGACAATTTTTCCATTACATTAAGTTAATGAATCTAAATTGTCATTATCACTTCCAAGTAGATCAAAGGGGTCCCAAAATCGACCCAAAAATTCCCATGGTCGTAAATGACTCAACCAATAAAGTTTGGACAAATTTTAAGGTAATTTTGAATTATTATAATATACTTTTAACCTTCAATTACCAATTTACCTATAACTGAGGCAAATAAAAGTCAAAAGTTACTATTTACCAAAAATTATTTTCATCTCGTTGAACCAAATTTTAGTTATTAATAACAACCATGTATGTAAGATTTTTTAAATTCAATTCACAGATGTGGTAAAATTTCATTTAAACAAAAAATCAGTTTTTTTAACTACCACTTAGTGGTTTCACTATTCATCAAAAAATTGATGTTTTTTCCAAAAATATCAAAAATTCTCTCTAAGATATATTTGATATTCCAAATTCAATAATGGTGTCAATTTTAAAAAATTCAAAAAATAGAAGTTGCATTAATTAATTTTATAATTAAGCCCTGTTGTCAAAACAAATAGCGTGTTTTTAAGAAACAATATCTATCAAAATATTGACACTTGTTTATATCCAATTTCAAAGTTAAATTGATTCTAATGAAAAAAATTAGATTAAATAGTAAAATTATAATCTATTTAAACTTTAAAACCAATTAAAAAGATAATATAACCATATAAATAAATTATATTAAACAACACTTTTGATTTAAAATACAATCTTTTTCATTATTCATTAAAAAAACGAACTTTTTCTGAAAAATACTAAAAAATTACACAAAGTAAAATTTGATGTCCCCAATCTACAGAAGGATTTTATTTGGTCAATTACAATGTATTAAAGTGACAAAAACTACATTTAAAGAGGTTTCTCTATTAAAAGGGGGTAAATCGACCTTTTAGCATAAATTATGCTTGAAATTAGATGCATTCACATTATAAGTCTCTAACTTTTATTTGGATAAATTTGAATACATTTAACAAACATGTATAATCATATTGTAGTTAGTTTTGTTCATTCCCCCCAATACAATGTCTAGGAGTTAATTAACATTTAAAATAATAATGTTATATTATTAGTGTGCAACGTAAGATTCCAAAGAAACTCATTGTTGCGTATCAGGTATGATATCGAACATAGAAACCCCTTTAAAATAAATTAATATTTAATTCAAAAATATTAATAAATATGAAAAATTTCCTATTTTTTTAACATGGTTTATTACATCCTTCCCCCCTATTGGGAATTGCGTCCTTACAATTCTAAAATTGGTCTTGGAAACATCATTAAAAGTCCCACATCCGAAAATAGTTAGTACAAATATCACTTTAAAAGAAATAATGATAAGTACAAAGGTCACCCAAAATAACAGATACTATGATTCCATGAAAACATTCATATGGAGTTGAAAACAAATCATCATGCTCTGATGGAGAGTGATAGGAAACATGATTAGAAGAAAGTTAACCCCCAGAAAATCACAAACTCGTGATTAGTTAAACAGTCTTTGATTCCCCTGTAGGAAAAGTTAACAGAAAACGTTTTTGTTTTAAGTTACTTTTCATTGAGGAATTGTTTTATGGGATTAACTAAAACATAAGAAAACATACTTACTTTTCATGTAGACTTTTATCATTCACTATATTCCTAACACAGACTCATATTTCCCCCATATAATGAGTAATCAGGATGGCTTGTTTACATTAAATGTTCTTTAATCAACATCGAGAGAATCAAATAATCCAAAAAACATGAACTATATATTTCCATTGTCTTTAGATATTAACTAAAACCAAATCTTTTAGTACAAGATCAGATAATCCCCAAAAAATGATAAACTTTTACATAAAGAGAAACGACTCTTAATCTCCAAATGTTGTCTAACAAAACCCAAAGTTAAAAAAAGACTATTCAATAAACAATTTTCCATAAAATACTTCAAAAGTAATCCAAACTTTTAATGTAACCCAAATCTCACAAGTATTTAATTACATATACTTCCATGATACATCTTAACATTTATCTCCAAGTAACACCAGTTACTAATAAAGTCTCATATTGAATAGTAATTAACCTAATCACATATTCTCTATGATAGGTTATTCATTTTCTTAAATAAATCAAATCATCATGTGTCCATAATAAAAACATAGATTCTTCAAATCTAAAAATTCAACCATTATTCCAAAATTGAAATCCCATAGTATTCTATCTTCCTTAGGCATATAGTGTTTCCTCAAAAGAGAGAATGTCTTCCACAACAACTGTTTATCACATAATCACTAAATCATTTTTCAATAATATGTATATCTATTTTATAAAACATAAGTTCAAAAAATCAACATATTCTTGTTCCATAAAAACATTATACAAAAATAATAAGTCATACTAACTTGGGACTTCATGTACGATAGTGGTAGGAGATACGCCCTTGTCACCCTTCGGTTGTGGGTTCGATTCCTACAGCATTGCCGTATTCTATGGGTTGTCACCCATCCTATGGGTTGTCACCCATCCTATGGGCTGTCATTTTTATAAAACTAATAAATAATTCTAACATGTTTTGACCTCAATGGTTTCCTTATACCTCTCATTTTCATCCAAATTCATTATGACCTAGACATCTTAATTCTTGAAGTCTTATTTTACCACCAAATGATAAAATAAAACAATCCCCAAAATGACTAAAATCATACCTTGATCACGGTGTCCATTTGATTTTAACCTCTTCTTGTTCACGTAGGTAGAAGGTCCATGCACTGCAACAATGATTTAGATATCCTTCAAAATCATTTGCTTCCTCCATCCAAATACACCTTGTACAACATGGGTCGTATCGGTGTTCAAAGAAAAATAGTTTTGTAAAATAATCTTGTATGACATATAATTTCAAAACATCTGATAAAACATGATTTCTATAAAACAGTCGAACCAAATTTTACTTGAAACATTCAATTAACTATCCATTTTAAATACCATAAGTATGTGATGAGAGACTATATTTTAAAATCAAATATAAATAGGTTTCCCAAGGGTCTCCTTCTACAACACATTTTTAAAAATCATAATATGCTTTAAAATCTTGTGATAAGGTAAAATATTTTAAACTTCCTTGATAATATTTTCCATTCATGAAAATATGAGAATATTGTGAAAATAGGATTTTTCTAAATACAACCCATTATCCAAAATGATAATGAGGTATAGTGGAGGTGTTTGATATCTCCAACAACTGATTTCAAGTGAGTTGTATTCTACACAAAGTTTCACAATCATCCGAACATGACTTTGAAATAATTATTGCAAGCATGTCATCAGGAAGAGATAAGAATGTCGTCTGAGATCCTCCTCCTTCCATTTGTAACATACTTTTCATGATCTGAAAAAGTTATAAAACAAGTATTTAACTGAAACAATAGATAGGGACTAACCATATATCAAGCAAAAATTCCTAATCCCAAAAGTTTTCTAAACCTACCTCTGATACCAACTATAACGACCCAGCCTTAAACCTTACATAATATTGAATTAAATGAATAATTCACATTGAGGATATATTTAGGTTTAATGTTTTAGAGAATTAGGGAATAACTATTAAATAATAAATTAAAGATTACAAGAAGACACAACTACTTAGTATCTATTTCTTTTGTAAAATAAAAACTTTTAAATAGAAACATGTCTAGTTCCATGTTTTAGACAGCATGACCTTTCCTTGATCCCATCCATGACCCTATTAATCTTTAATTCAAGTGGAATAATTTTCAAAAAAACATGGGATGAGCATAAAAATATCAGTAAGGGATACACAAAGAAGGAAACGATTAGTTTTTCAAAATAACTAGTTCACAATGAATATCACAAGTAATACTTTTAACCTTTATGAAGTAGTAAATACTCTTAACTGAATAAAAGATCATTTCTTGCCCTTTTTAACCAAAGATTACCATAAAACCCATATAAAGAACACATAACATATAAAGGTAACTTTGGACATAAACATAATTAAATGGAATAACCATACGGTCATCTTCCACTCATATCACTAAATGGAATAGCCATACAGCTGACGTCAATACCCAATGCATTGGAGGTTATAACATAACCACCTGCCCTGGTATCGACATCACCACCCGTCATATGGTTTATCACGTAACAACCCATCAAATGTAGAAGTACCATCATAAAGCATGAAATATTGAAAATGTAAACAATTCGCTAATAATATTTATTTTTCAATCAGAAGAGGTAATTTCATGATATTGAAATAACCAATCCATTTTCAGATTCCCTTTAAAAAGAGATTTTTGAATCAAAGTGTCCCATACCACTTTGATGATTTTAAATAAATTATCATTCGAAAATATTAATGTCCATATAAATAAATCCTGAAACATAATTTTAAAACATGGACATTAATGTGAAATATTTAGTTGAATAAATCTTTAACACATTTAAAATGATATTTTAGTTAAATATTTTTTTAACAAAAAGAGAGACACTTGAATACAAATAATTGAGGAATAACTTTTAATCAGAACATTATAATATCATGAGAATAAATGGATTCATTATATAATATGTCAAAGGATAGTATATACACCACATAAGAGTGAGTTTGTGTATAACAAAAATAAAGTATCAGTGGAAATGTAAGTTGAGATCAAATCCCTTATAAAGATGATATCATTAAATTAAGGATAAATCAATATCATAATTATGTGTAAAAAATATAAATACACCCAATATAAGTGGATATTAAGTGTAAAACAATCATAGGTCATTCACACATATTCATAGCGTGAAATATTCAATATGTACAAGTTGAACCCAACAAATTGAAATTTGGTTAAGAGGCTCCTTTGTAAAAATTCGACAGCCTAACGACGTCACTTTAAAATGCTGAAATGATTTGATGAGATAAAAAATGGAATCTCATCACTTGGATATAAGTTTTACATAAATAAGGATATATAAGAACATATCCCAACATAATAAGATGTTAATTAAAAGACACAACAAAAATAAGTCTTTTATAAAGATAGGAGGGTGAAAGGTTCCCTGAAAGATTAGGTAACAAACAAAACATATGCCACATTGAAAGAAGGACCATAAAATTTAGATTTAAATACCCATAAATGAAAGTGTATTACACAAATAGAAGAATCATGGGAAATACATACACCACAAAAAAGTAAATAGTGGAAAATATAGCATGAATCTCACACCAAATAAAAGGTAGATGAAACCCATTACGTTGTTGTATTCAACTGAGTCATTTGATAAAAAGTTAATAACCATCAAATGAATCACATAATATCATGAATTTAAAGATAATAATGATAATATATATCAAACAATAGTACATAATACACCACATGCAATAAATAAGTGGTGAACAATGGAAATATCACAGAATTAAAAGTGAGATAAGAAAATCCCTTACAAAACTTTTGCAGCCTAACGACACCACATAAAAAATCTAGAAATGAATTGATGAGAGTAAGAGGGGGTCTCTAATCAAATTAAAATAAAAATTATAGTATGGTGAATATAAAATAACATCCTCCAACATAAGATTATTGAG
The DNA here is from genome assembly GCA_963277665.1 of Viscum album. Taxonomy (NCBI): domain Eukaryota; kingdom Viridiplantae; phylum Streptophyta; class Magnoliopsida; order Santalales; family Viscaceae; genus Viscum; species Viscum album. Next base: position 2,093,047,490 of record OY728126.1, on the reverse strand, counting down.
TATAAAATAAATGACATAAAAGAGAGTACTTGAAAAGAAAGAGTTAGGTCGGATCCCTTACCTCGTGTCCGACATGACTCGATCATTCTTTAATCTCCTTAATAATAAACTAAAGTTAATTTATACATGCTTAAAAACATTTTTCATGTTTATTATTACTTTTATATCACTTATTACTATGTTATAACCTTATGCAATCATTTAAGTTAATAACGTTCATTTTACCGATATTTGGTACTTGAGTAAAAAATGAACACCATATATTTACAAGTTTTCCATATGGTCAAATGTTCATTATATCCAGAATTATATACATGAATAGGATATCTTATATATCATATATTTCCAGAATATACATGTTTTTATAATAGTACATTACATTTATAAGTATGAAATGAAATGCACAGTTCATGGAGACGGTAAGCCGTACGTAAGCCTGGACGCTACTTTCATTTCTATTTCTTATTTTAATGGAGATATAACATAATTATACATAGTTATATTATTATTTCACTATAATATCATATATAATATCATTAAATCCATCCTTTATACATCCCACATAAGGCATTAACGAATCACATCACTTTGAGGAGGGGGTAGTCCGCACTTCCACAAATGAGATGATCATATTTAACCACTATGGAAATCATAAAGGTGTGATATAAATTGAAGTTACAGAAAAATAAAGAAAACAAAAAAATAATATACATAATATATAAATATATTTCCATCATAACGGCCACCATGGGAGGCGGTAGAAGATAATTGAACAAGCATCGTTTCGTGAGGCGTTTGGTTGCCATCCACAGAAACATTATGTTCTTCACCAATTATATGGTGGTGTGTGTAAGTGTAGTTCGAATCCTTCTCATACAAACATACTACTATATTTAGGATACTGTTTTTGTAACAAAATAATCGAATAAAAATAGTTTAGGGGTTGGATAAGTAAAATAAAAGAAAACAATTTTAGAGATATCGTTACCTTTAATTTAAGCAACTTTCTTTGGTTTGAACCAAAAGGATTTCTTGAAGTTCCTTCTTCCTAAGTTAAGGCTTCTAATGGGATGAGATGGATGTAGGGATCCTAATTGGGTACAGGTTGGATGAGCTAAATGTCTTGAGAGGTGTGAGGAATTTGTTAAAAGTGGTCTCCTTTTATAAGGGGGAGGAGGGGCTATTTAGGAAAGTGTGAAAATATTATTTTATAATATAATGATATTCAATTTATAATGGACCAAAAATCATTATAGACTAAGATAAGATGATTCATGGTATACATAAAATAATCCAATCATAATTGGACATGTTTTGGATAATATTTTAATCATTATAATCTTATTTATTTAAATCATTTATTAATGAGATAAATACAACATCATTATTGTGTCAAAAATAATTTAATTTATTTGATGTCTAAAAATTATAAAAAAACTACCATCATTTAGGAAATAATTTTATCTTTCCAATTATTATTCATAGTTGGAAATATGAATTATATAACACCATATAAAAATTAATTACTAAAATATTTTTGTAAATGTCAATTTTGTCTTTACTTTAAGTTAATTAATCTAAATTGTCATTTTTTACTTCCAAGTGGATCAAATAGGTTCCAAAATATACCCAAAGATTCCCATGGTCGTAAATTACTCAATAAATAATTTTTTTACAAGTGTTAAGTTAATTTTGAATTATTATAATATTCTTTTAAGCTTGAATTACCCTATTTACCTTTAACCGAGATAAATGAAAGTCAAAAGTTACTATTAACCAAAAATTATTTTCATCTCGCTGAACCAAATTTTACATATTAATAACAACTTTGTATTTCATATTTTTTAAATTCAATTCACAGAAGTGGTAAAATTTCATTTAAAGGAAAAATCAGTTGTTTTAACTACCACTTAGTGGTTTCACTATTCATCGAAAATTGAAATTTTTCTGAAAAGTACCAAAAATTCACCCTAAGATATATTTGATATTCCAAAATAAAAAATTATTTCCTTTTAAAAAAATAGAAACATAAATGTTTAATTAATTAATTGTATAATTAATTCCCACTGTCAAAACAAATAGCATGTTTTTAAGAAACTATATCTATCAAAAGATTGACACTTGTTTATATCCAATTTCAAAGTGAAATTGCATCTAATGACCAAAATTATATTAAATTGTAAAAAAAAAAATATTTACACATTAAAAGAAATTATAAATATAATCCAACCATATAAATAATTTATAATAAATGGCACTTTTGAATTAAAATACAATATTTTTCATTATTCATTAAAAAAAAGAAACTTTTTAGAAAAATACTAAAAAACTACCCATTGTAAAATTTGATGTCACCATTCTATTGAATGATTTTATTTGGTCAATTAGAATGTATTAAAGTGAAAAAAACTATATTTAAAGAGTTTTCTTCATTAAAAGGTGGTAAATCGACCTTTTAATGAAAATTATGCATAAATTAGATTCAATAAAATTTGTATCCTTTAACATTTATTTGGATAAATGTGAATACATTTAAAAAACATGTATAATCATACTGTAGATAGTTTTCTTCATTCCGGGCAATACATCGGCTAGGAGTTAACTGCCATTTAAAATAACAATAATATATTATTATTGTGCAACGTAAGATTCCAAAGAAACTCATTGTTACGTATCGGGTACGCTATCGAACCTAGAAACCCCTTTAAAATAATTTAATATTTAATTCACAAATATTAATAAATATAAAAAATTTCATATTCTTTATTAACCTGGATGTCACAGAATATGCATCAAAGAAGATGGTTGGAGCTGATTAAGGAATATGACTGCCCAATTCATTACCACCCTGGGAAAGCAAACAAGGTGGAAGACACATTAAGTCGACAAGACCATGCTAGCTTATCCATGATGAGGATAAAAAAAGATCCAATATTTATGGATTTACAAACTATGGATCTTGGAATTAAAATGGACGGGGGAAAATCATATCTTTCTCAAATGAATGTTCTTCCATCTATACATGTGAAGATTAAAGAGGCACAAAAAGAAGATGTAGAATAAGAAACAAAGGTGAGAAATGTTCCTAAATTAAACCTTGAATGTGATGCACTACTTGAAATGGCATTTTTACCCACGGTTCTTTACCAATGGTTTGGTTAATCCTTTGGTAAATATGGTTTAGGGAACCCTTTCCCAATGGTTCATTAGAACCATTGGGAAAGGGTACCCCTTTGCCAACGGTTCTAGTGAACCGTTGGAAAATGGGTGTTTAAGTCACCCTTTCCCAATGGTTTTATGAAACCGTTGGGAAAGGGTGGCATCAAGAACCCTTTTCCAACGGTTTTTAAAAACTGTTGGTAAAGGTTTTCCCCAAAACCAGTCGGGCCGCTGCTATTCCCTATTCTTCATAGAACCCTAACTTCAATCGGCGCTCTGCTCCTCTCGCGATGTCCCCCATCCGAACAGGTGAAAAACCATCTCAATCATCTCAAATCAGGTATTTTACTCTTCATACACATATTCTACCTTGTTTTTATTGTTATTGATCTTATATTTTAGTTTTAATTTTGGATTTTGATGTGATTTCACCGTGAAAAATAGGGAAATGAACCAATATTTTGTTAATTAATTAGTTTCTCATGGAATATCATTCGTGTTATAATGTCAAAGCTAAAACCATATTGCGGCGTTCATTGTTTTGACCTTCATTTAAGGTATGATTAAATTATTCTACAAGTAGATTTATCAACCTAATAATATAAATTTATTTCTAATTCCATATGAATATTTTCAACATATAGGTGTCATTATGATACCATTCATACCATGTGGGAGTTCTTTTTTATAAAATGACACCAATGATTTATGGGTCCTCATTTTATAAATTGAAACTACATAAGGGTTATAGATTCATGGAATTCATTGATTTTGTGAGTTATACATTCCTAGGTAATGGTTGAAAACATAGAAGGTTACATGAACCTTATTATTAATCATTGATTGATGAATCAAGAAGTCATTAGCAAGATTAATAGTCATAAGAGTTATTCAAACTCTAGATAAAATTACTTGTATGGGATATTATATTCTTGGCTTCATAGAGATAATGATCCAATAGAATGTACTAATTGGTGTGAAACTATGATAGTGAAATATAGAGCTAGAACACATTTGTTCATGTGGCACCTATCATGTTGTTAAACCATTGAAATGAATTATATTTGTTTGGTAGAATTTTTTTATATGTGAGATGTAAAATGACACTCATGGGTTATTTATAATTTATAATGGCCTAAATGTATAGATAATAAATAGTTTTTATGGTATATGGAGGATTTCATAACAAAAGGACCATGTCATTTAACCCAAATAATTAATTTATTTTTTAGATAATATTACTATTTCAAATTAAGTGTGTGACTCTGACTAGAGAGATCATCACACATACATCTATTGTAATTCTATTTTAACATAATTTCATGTTGTTTCATTCTCCTCTATATTCATTTTGGTTCCTGGTAAATGTATTTTTTGGCTACATCTGCAACTCATCTTCAATAGTGGGTTGAGTGTGCTCCTTAGGATGAGTTATCCTCCTTAGTAAATGAAGAACATGTCACTTATAATATAGGTAATGTTCTATACAATGTGTACTAGTGAATCCTTTCATTTGAGGGATCATAACCAAAAAAATCAATAGAATATGGTTAAAACATTTTATTATAGCTCGTGATGATATCAGTTAGGAATCCAATTCATTCAGACAATGATGATGATAAAACCTGTTTATAGGTTGTCATTGATCCCCAAAAATATTCTAAGGATTTGAGTGTGTGATAGACACATAGGTAACAATACTTCTGAGGCATTTCATTACTATAAATTATGTATAATGTTTTAATATCAAGATACATAAAAAAAATTAAAAAGAATTCAATAATTAGGATTGAATTCCCTGATTTATCTAGATTTATCATAAGGTTCTGTGGTAGTAGGAAATTATGTTTGGTTAATGCTGACATGACAGTAGGAGAATCTATGATATTTCAAAAAAAAACCATCTATTAAAGGTTTGACAATTACCCTTGGACAGCCCGTAACCCCTGGACAACCCCCCACCCTTGTTGACAGCCCGCCCACCCCACCCTCGGACACCTGCCCACCACCCCCCGGACACCCCCATCCCCCCGGACGCCCCCACCCCTTGGAAAGCCCCCCCACCCCCACCCCCTTGACACCCCCGACCCCACTGGACAGCGCCGCCACCCCCATGGATAGCCCGACCACCCCCCGTGGACAACCCACCCACCCCCTGGATTGCTCGCACACCCCCTGGACACCCCAGACCCCCTGGACAACCCCTTCATCCCCATGGGTAGCCCTCCCACCCCCTGGAAACCCTGTACCACCCGGACAGCCCCACCCACCCCTGGACACCCCACTCACCTCCTTGGATAGCCCGCCCACCCCCTGGACTCACTCTACTCCCTTGGACAGCCTGACCACCCCCGCTGACAGCCCGCCCACCAGGACACCCCGACCCCCTAGACAGCCCCCACCCCCTACACATCTCCGACCCCCCAGATGGCCCACCACCCCCCTAGACACCTCGCACCCCCTGGACACCCCGCACCCCCCTTGGACAGTCCCTCCACTCCCCTCATCCTCATCCTACTCCTCATCCTGATTTCCCTGAAGAAGTTAAAAGTATAAAACTCATGTACTCCCAACAAGATCCTTAAGGATTATTTATTCCTTGATCCACTTCCAATATCTTACTGGTTAATCCTTGAATATAGGCATTAGAAATTCTGTATCTTATTTTCTTATATACACTGTATTTTGTTTTATTTATTAATATGATTCTCATATAGAGTAATGTATCAGTTATGCTTTTATATAATGTAAACAATTTTCATTTACCTAAATATTTTTTTGATTAGACTTCAATATTATTGAATTTCGTTGAAATGACTTATTGCAATTTTTTTACAGAATGGACAGGAGTTGGATGTACGAAACTGATCGGATTTCAACCGATTTTCAAAATAATTTGAACAGCTTTCTAGATTTTGCATTTGACAAGGCTTCAGAAAGTGGTCGCATACACTTCCCATGTTTTAATTGTGTTGGAAGACCGTGGTTGAGTTGTGAAGCGGTTAGCTATCATATAACCAGATATGGTTTCCAAACAAACTATAATGTGTGGAATCACAATGGAGAGAAAATGGAATCTCAAAATGGTGATGATTCAAATGATTGGACTGAATTGGAGAGTTTGATATATGATCAGTTTCCATTTATTCGGCATCATGAGAAGGGAAGGATGTCCAGCCAACAAGATTTCGATAAAAGAACACATGATGCGTCCAATGAAAATAATGATGTTAATAGGGTGAAAAAATTGATTGATGTTGCGACGACTCCAGTATATCAACAATGTGGTAAAATGAAAAAGTTGTAATTTTTAATCTGATTGTTTCATGGGAAAACAATGTATGGGGTTTCAAATACAGCAATTGATTACATTATTACCTTCTTGAAGTACATACTTCTAGATGATGCAGATATTCCATCAAACCACTATATGGCATGGAAGTTAGTTGATGAACATGGATTCCCAAAAAAAATTCATGCTTGCCCGAATGATTGCAGCTTATTTTGGGAGGAAACTACTGAAATAAATGATTGTATAAAATGTGGAACCTCCCGATGGAAGTCAAAAGATGATGGAACACCATCTCGTGTGCCACAAAAAGTAATGTGGCACTTTCCATCGATCCCCAAATTACATAACCTTTTCATATCTGATGAAATATCCATAAAAATGTGATGGAATGACACCGAGAAAAAATAATAATGAAGAGTTGGTTCACCCTAAAGATGGATTTTCATGGAAGAGTTTTGATGCTCGATATCCCGAATTTGCAACTAACGTGCATAATGTGAGACTGGGTATTTCATGTGACTGTTTTAATCCATTTGGGTAGATGCTTACTTCGCATAGCACATGGCCGGTTTTCATACACATTTATCACCTTCCCCCTTGGTTGTGTATGAAAAAGCCTTACACTTTCTTAAGTATACTGATATCTGTCCCTTCTGATCCCGGAAATGATATAGATTTATACATGAAACCATTAATAAAAGAGTTGAAACTTATTTGGGATGTGGGTGTGCCCACATACAATGCATGTTCGAAAGACATATTTCAGATGCGTGTTGCGCTTATGTGGATGATCAATGATTTTCCTACTTATGCAATGATGTCTGGATGGAGCACAGATGGAAAATTGTCTTGTCCTGTTTGTATGAACAATACTCGATCGAGAAGACTGAAATATCATCATAGTTTTAGTTTTATGGGACATCGATTATTCTTTCCAATGAACCATCCATATAGAATCAATCGTCGAAGATTTGACAATACCATTGAGAATGACGATCCACCTCAGTATATGACTGGAACTGATGTTCTTAATTAATTGAAAGATTTCAGTTATTCATTTGAGAAGGGTTTAATGAAATCTAGAAAGAGGAAAAATGTTTCCAATGATACCTGTTAAAATTATAAGAAGAATAGTATATTCTTTGAGTTGTCGAATTGGTCAACCAACTTGTTACGTCATTTCTTAGAAGTAATGCACATTGAAAAGAATATACGTGAAATGTTGCTTTCGATTCTTCTAAATGTCAAGGGGAAGACACCAGATGATTTATCATCTCGGCATGACTTGGAAGATTGAGGGATCAGACCAGAATTGAATCCTGTCTGTATCAGTGAAAATAAATGGAAAGTTCCATGTGCTTCTTATGTGATTACACATGCTGAAAAAAATCAATTTATGGAAGTGCTAGAGACTATTAAAGTTCCTTATGGCTATTTAAGCAATATATCAAAACGGGTCTACAGAAAATAGTTGAAGCTGAAATCTTTGAAGACTCATGATTATCACGTCCTTTTGCATGAGATGATTCCAACAACAATTCATCATCTCTTGTCCAATAATGTTAGAGTATCAGTTATTCGGTTGTGCTATTTGTTTAGAGATCATTGTGCTAAGAGTATTTCCAAATCCTTCTTGAAAAAACTTTTGGCAGAGACACCCTTAATTTTGTGTGAGTTAGAGATAATATTCCCTCCATCATTTTTTACATGCATGTTGCATCTGACTGTCCATCTTCCGACCGAAATACTTCTTGGAGGACCGGTTGCTTTCCGTTGGATGTATCCAACTGAAAGAAACATGTGCACATTCAAATCATATGTTCAGAACAGGAATTATCCCGAAGGTTCTATTATGAACGGTTACTTGGCTCAAGAATGTATGGATTTCTACGCAATGTATTTTTCATATCTTACTACGAGAATAAACAGACCAATGAGAAATGAAGAAGAACAATACGGGGAAATTGAACCTAGTTTTCCATCACTTCCTCAGACAGGAGGAATTTCTGGATCATATACATTGATGACATTAAGCCTTGAAGAGCGAGAGATGGCACATCGCATAGTGTTGTTCAATTGTGATTTGTTCGATGAGTATATCAAGTAAGTAAATTGTACATGTGTCTCTTATCTTATCTCTTGTAATTTTAAATATTTGTTAAACTATTATTATTTTTATCTATAGGGAACATAATGAATTGATATATAGAAAGAATCGTTCTGTATCATTGAGAAGGAAAGAGGCATTGCATAGAAAAGGGTTTTATGCTTGGTTGAAATTGAACGTTAAAATATTTCTATAATAACTAAATAAAAATAATATTTAATTAATTTTACTATTTGTTTATATTTCAGGTATCGAGTTTTCCTGCAGACTCTGTTTCTGAGGAAATAAGAGCTTTGGATTTTGGTCCTAATACCGTGGTTCATGATAGTAAATCACTTGTGATCAATGGATACAAATTTATTATCACTGAACGAGCAAGAAACATGAGAACACAACATAATGGTGTTATGCTAACTGCCACAACAGACTGTTATGCCAGTTCATCGGATACTAGACCTCATTCTGAAAATGTTTCTTATTATGGAGTCATGGAGAAAATAATAATTTTGGTTTATTACTCGCAAGTTCGAGTCACGATGATGAAATGTCAATGGTTTGATTCAATGATGAGGCAATGTACCTTTATTGATGATTTTGGATTTTGAGTTATTGACATGACTCGCACTTGTTCCACCGATGAACCATATGTATTGGCATCAATGGTGAAACAAGTTTTTTATGTCAAAGATCATCTTCATCCTAAATTCGGTGTAACTATTGAAGTAAATCCCATACATGTTTTTGATGATGGTGATGATGAAGTTGACACTATCCCTACTGCAATTAGAAGCAATATGTTTATTACTTATGTTGACGCCAATAGCTCAATTTTCAGAGTTGATTGTGAACCCAAAGTTGTGGTGGGAAATATATAGAATCATACAGTTGTGTTCTCACCTACATGATTCACCTACATCATTCAGAGTGTGTATCCTATTAATTACCTTTAAACCACAATAAATGTTCTTTTACTTTTTGTTTTTTTATCAAAAAGGTTTTTCTATATTTTTTGTGGGTTACACATTAGTTATCGGTTTCTAATTACTTCCATATTTGTTTTCATTGCCGGAAATGACACCCAGTGAAGAGAGGTGACAGAAAAAGATGACAGATAATAATCGTCGCATGGTAAAGATGGGTGTTCGTCCACTCATCCCTATTGAGAGTATTTTATTTCAAATATAAATATTTAAATTAACTTATAATATCATGTGTTTACTTTTGTGTTAAACTTTCTCAGGATCGACCCCCTAGATGAGAGATATCTAATGAGGAGCCTGATATTTCTCCCAGTAGAGAGGCTGGTGGTAGGAGGGGGGTGGTGTCAGGGAAGGACGATCATCTAGTGGTCCTGGTACTGAGGCCGGTGGTACGAGGACTCGTGGGGCGAGAGTTAGACGATCCACTGCCACAGACGTATCTTCTTCGCCGCATTTTGATCTTGGTGTGTCTTTAGGGACACACGGGATATTTAGACCTCTGATGTTTACACTAATAGTTGGCCAGACGTCTATGCCATCATCTTGTTCTTCTGGTTCATTATATCGGAGCTATTATATTCCACCTTCTTCGACTCCTGCCGTGACACAGTATGTGGATGAGGAGCGTACACTGAGTAACACTCCACCTGTACAAGATATTCCTTCACCTTCTGCACATCCAGTGATGCCCATTGATCCGACTACCACAGTTATATTTATATAATATCAACATTTTTATACCAAAATTTATTTTGTTTTAACTTTTACTGATATTATTTTTCTTTAATAATAGATTAATCTACAGATAGGAGGTATGGGAGGGGTTGTAATCCCTTGCATGCGGTATGGAACCACCAGACACAATTGATGGTTCAATAAAATGTTGATGGACAAATGATTGAGAAATGTGGGCCGGAATGTCAGGGTTTTTTGGTGACGCTAGAAAAATACTCTGATATCATTCCGGTCAGCCCTCTCTCTTAGAGACATCTGCCACACAAAGTCAAAGATAATGTGTGGGCACAAATATGTGTAAAAAATCTATCGGATTTAATGTAGTATTTTTTTGTATTTATATGAACTAATCTATTGGGTTTCTGCTTCGATTTAACTTCCCTGATGGTGAAGGTGCACGACCAGCACATTTAAAAGAGTTAGGAGAGCTGTGGAGAGCTTATAATCATGACCTATATGTTGGATGGTGTGAGAGAGTGGGAACGAAGTTATAGAAATTACCTATCGTGGATGACATCCCGAAAGAGCAATATCGCCAAATGATTACCCATTGGGAAACTGCCAAATTTAAGGTAATAATCTCATTTGAGGTATTTAAATGAGAGTTTTCATATTTTTCATTAATATAATATTATTTATTATTAAAAATTATTTAGTAATCTTCAGAAAAAAACAAAAAAACATTGATTCAAAGCAATACCTACACACTTTGGGGTGCACAACAATGTCAGGTCATGAGAGGTAGCTGGTAGGATATAGTTGATTATAATTTTTTTAGGACTTTACCTTTTTATTATTTCCTACTAAAATTATGTGATTTATTGAATATTGAATATATGATTATAAATTAACTTTATATTGTTTCAGTGTAATTACAGAAGCACGAGTTGAATATTGAAGGACGTATCCCTCGAGCAAAATTGTTTTTCTCAAGTAGAAGAAAAAAAGATGGAACTCCAGTAAATTAATCATCCCAAGAAAAGATTGTAAGTTTTTATTTTTTTATTTAAAAGTTTAATATCTGTTTTGAAAGTTATTATTCTCTTAATATTTTTAACAGGCTACTTTAGAGGCTCTTGATGCCCAGGATCCTGACAATTTTGGGCCACACGATCATTTATATCAGGTTTTGGGAGAGGAGCACTCTGGTCAGGTATGATGCCAACCTGGTAAGAATATAGTACCAACGAGCTATTGGTCCTCTCTAGGTATCCATTTTAGTTCCACCGAGTTGGAACAAGTCAAGGAGCATGAAGGACAGTCTGATAAAAGGGTCACAGAGTTGGATGTACAAGTTCAAACGAGGGACACAGAATTTGTGAAAATGATGAATGCTTTAAATTCATCACTTCCACCAGAGGCTAGCACATCTTGTCAGACATTTATGTCATCAATGGGTGAATTATCCAATGTACCAGGAGGCATCACTAGTGGCGGTTGAGATGATGAAGTTCTTGGTGATGACGAGGATGCTGAAGAGGACGAGGGAGAGGATTAGGATGAGGAAGAGGACGAGGATGGGGCTGAGGGTGAGGATGGGGTCGAGGGTGAGGATGGGGTCGGGGGCGAGGATTGGGCCGATGACGAGGAGGGGGCCGATGATGAGCATGGGGACGATGACGAGGAAGATAACGAGGACATAGATGGCAGAGAGGATGAGGCCCATAGTGACAGTGGTGATGGTGATTGTGATCAGGGGCAGAATAATCCATTACATTTTTGAATTTATTATAACTATATATTTTTGAACCTAGTTTTCCACTCTAGGGTTTTTCTCTTCTTCATAGGGATGTTGTTATCGGATCACTTTTTTGCACTTGATTCTTATTGTATGATTAGTCTACTACCTAGACCTTTAGTAATCCTTGGTACTGTGATACCCATTTTTCTATTTTGTATTACTTAGCTTTCTTAGTTAGCCATGTATTTCATGTTTATGTCATTTTTCCATAGAACTACATTTTATGTCATTTATGGCTGGTAGTTTTATGCCTGATAGTAACTTGCGTTGAATAATCACATGAAAATAAATGTGCTTTTTCAAGTAGTAATTGTACATTATTGATTATGTTCTTATTTTTGTGATATTAGTGTGAATCGTGCTGTTAATGATTTTCCATTCTGTTCAGGGGATGATTTTTTGTTTTAGTAATGGTGGATCTTCTGGGGGAAGAGGACGAGTAGGGGGGGAGGGGAGGGGGTTGGTGGGTGAAATGGGTGGGAAGGAGGGGAGGGGAAGGGGACTACTGGAGGAAAAGGGTTGGCAGGGGGAGGGGAGGGGAGGGGAGGGGAGGGGGGAGGGGAGGGTAGGAGGTTGCTGGGTGAAAAGGCTGGGCAGGAGGGGAGGGGCAGGGGCTGTTGGAGGAAAAGGGTGGGAAGGGGGGGAGGGGAGGGTAGGGGAGGGGAGGGGAGGGGAGGGGAGGGGAGGGGAGGGGAGGGGAGGGGAGGGGAGGTGATGAGTATGGGATCCTGGGTGAAAAGGGTGGGCTGTAGGGGGAAGGGGAGGTGGGGAGGGGAGGGGAGGGGGCTCCTAGGTGAAAAGGGTGGGAAGGAGGGGAGGGGATGGGGGAGGGGTGGGGCTGGTGCTAGGAAGGTTGGATGGGAGGGTAGGGAAGGAAGGGGAGGGGAGGGGAGCGGAGGGGGCTGTTGGGTGAAAAGGGTGGGTAGGAGGGGAGGGGCAGGGGGGAGGGGAGGGGCTGGGGCTGGGCAAGTTAGAGGGGAGGGTAGGGAATGGGAGGGGATGTTGTCTTCATTGCAGATGTATTTGGTTCTCAATGTGTCTTATTTTGTTTAAAATGGATGCGCTTTTTAAGTAAAATAAACGACATACATATTAAAGACCAAACACATGAGGATTATGTTGATACTTTAGGAAAACTATCCATGGGTGATTTGTGACGAGTAAAGGTCCACCCCTCCTCAATACGAGGTGCAGTGTGGCCGGCACCACTCAAAGTGCCTCACATTTCTTTGAAATGAACAACCGTTTAAGTAAAAACAACAACTGACATACGGAAAACAGACCAAATGCATTCAGATTCTGTTGATACTTTAGGAGAAGTATCCATGTGTCATTTATGACGTGTACGAGTCAACCCCGCCTCAATTAGAGGCACAGTGTGGCCGGTACCATTCAAACTATCTCACTTTTATTTGAAATGGATAGGATTTTAAATAAAAACAACTACTGGAATATAGAAAACTGACCAAACTCATTTGGATTATGTTGAAACTTTAGAAAAACGATCCATGGGTCATTTTTGATGTGTACGAGTCAACCCCGCCTCAATCAGAGGAGCGGTGTGGCCGACACCACTCAAAGTGTCTCACTTTTCTTTGAAATGGACAACAGTTTAAGTCAAAACAACAAATGACAAACGGAAAATAGACCAAACGCTTTCAGATTCTATTGAAACTTTACAAAAACGATCCATGGTTCATTTGTGACATGTACGAGTCAACCCTGCATCAATCCGAGGAGCAGTGTGGCTGACACCACTCAAAGTCTCTCACTTTTCTTTTAAATGGACAGAAGGTTAAGTCAAAACAACAACTAACATACGGAAAATGGATCAAACGCATTCGGATTATGTTGATACTTTAGGAAAAGTATCCATTGGTCATTTGTGACGTGTACAAGTCAACCCCGCCTCAATCCGAGGTGCGGTGTGGCCGACACCACTCAAAGTGTCTCACTTTTCTTTGAAATGGACAACATTTTAAGTCAAAAAACAACTGACATACGTAAAATGGACCAAACGCATTCGTATTCTGTTGATACTTTAGGAAAAGTATCCATGGGTCATTGTTTACATGTTCGAGTAAAACCAGCCTCAATCTGAGGCATGGTGTGGCCGGTACCACTCAAACTATCTCACTTTTATTTGAAATGGACAGGATGTTTAGTGAAAATAACTACTGACATACGAAAAACTGTCCAAACACATTCTTATTCTGTTGAAACTTTATGAAACCGATCCATGGGTCATATGTGACGTGTAGGAGTCAACCCCGCCACAATCTGAGACGCGGTGTGGAAGGAACCGCTCAAAGTGTCTTTCTTTTGTTTAAAATGGATGCGCTTTTAAGTAAAATAAACGACATATGGAAAACAGACCAAACAAATTCGGATTCTATTGATACATTAGGAAAACAATCCCTGGGTCGTTTGTGACGTGTATGAGTCAACCCTGCCTCTACCTGAAGCGCGGTGTGGCCGAAACCACTCAAAGTGTCTCACTTTTCATTGAAATGGCCAACAGTTTATGTAAAAACAACAACTGACATACGGAAAACAGACCAAACAGATTAGGATTCTATTGATACTTTATGAATAGTATCCATGGGTCATTTATGATTTGTACGAGTCAACCCCGCCACAATTAGAGGCACGGTGTGACCAGTACCACTCAAACTGTCTAACTTTGATTTGAAATGGACAATATTTTAAGTGAAAACAACTACTGGCGTACGGAAAACCAACCAAACACATTCATATTCTGTTAAAACTTTAGGAAAACGATCCATGGGTCATATGTGACGTGGAAGATTCAACCCCGACTCAATATGAGGTGCGGTGTGGACGTGACCGCTCAATGTGTCTTTATTTTGTTTAAAATGGATGCACTTTTATGTAAAATAAACGACATATGGAAAATAGAACAAACGAATTCAGATTGTGTTGATACTTAAGGAAAAAAATTAATGGGTCATTTGTGATGTGGAAGAGTCAACCCTGCCTCAATCAGAGGTGCAGTGTGGCCGGCACCACTCAAAGTGACTCACTTTTCATTGAAATCTACAACAATTTAAGTAAAAAAAACAACTGACATACGGAAAATGGACCAAATGAATACATATTATATTTATACTTTAGGAAAAGTATCCATGGGTCATTTATGATGTGTATGAGTTAACCCCACCTCAATTAGAAGCACGGTGTGGACGTTACCACTAAAATTGTCTCACTTTTATTTGAAATGGACATGATTTTAAGTGAAAACAACTACTGGCATACAGAAAACTGACCAAACGCATTCGGATTCTATTGAAACTTTAGGAAAATGATCCATGGGTTATTTTTGATGTGTATGAGTCAACCCCCCCTCAATCCAAGGAGCGGTGTGGCCGACACCACTCAATGTTTCTCACTTTTCATTGAAATGGACAACAGTTTAAGTCAAAACAACAACTGACATACAGAAAACAGACCAAATTCATTCGTATTCTGTTGAAACATTAGGAAAAGAATCCATTGGTCCTTTGTGACATGTACGATTCAACCCTTCCTCAATCTGAGGAGTTTTGTGGCCGAAACCACTCAAAGTTTGTCACTTTTCGTTGAAATGGACAACAGTTTAATTCAAAACAACAACTGATATATGGAAAAAGGACCAAACGCATTCGGATTCTATTGATACATTAGGAAAAGTATACATGGGTCACTTATGACGTTTAAGAGTCAACTTTGACTCAATTTGAGGAGCGGTGTGGCCAACACCACTCAAAGTGTCTCACTTTTCTTTGAAATGGACAACAGTTTAAGTCAAAACAAATACTCACATATGGAAAACGGACCAAATGCATTCAGATTCTGTTTATACATTAGGAAAAGTATCCATGGGTCATTTGTAACGTGTACGAGTCAACCCTGCCTCAATCTGAGGCACGGTGTGGCCGGTACCACTCAAACTGTCTCACTTTTATTTGAAATGGACAGGATTTTAAGTGAAAACAACTACTGGCATATGAAAAACTGACCAAACGAATTCGGGTTCTGTTGAAACATTAGGAAAATGATCCATGGGTCATATGTGATGTGTAAGAGTTAACCCCACCTCAATTCAAGCCGCGGTGTGGACGGAACCACTCAATGTGTCTTTCTTCTGTTTAAAATGTATGCGCTTTTAAGTAAAATAAACGACCTACGGAAAACAGAACAAACACTTTCGGATTGTGTTGATATTTTTGGAAAACGATCCATGGGTCATTTGTGATGTGTACGAGTCAACCCCGCCTCAATCCGAGGTGCGGTGTGGCCGGAACCACTCAAAGTGTCTCACTTTTCTTTGAAATGGACCACAGTTTATGTAAAAACAACAACTGTCGTACGGAAAATAGAACAAATGCATTCGGATTCTGTTGATACTTTAGGAAAAGTATCCATGGGTCATTTCTAACGTGTATGAGTCAACCTCGCCTCAATCAGAGGAATGGTGTGGCCAGTACCACTCAAACTGTCTCACTTTTATTTGAAATGGATAGGATTTTAAGTGAAAACAACTATTGGCATACGGAAAACCGACCAAACACATTCAAATTCTGTTGAAACATTAGGAAAATGATGCATGGGTTATATTTGACATGTACAAGTCAACCCCACCTCAATCCGAGGCATAGTGTGGACGAAACCACTCAAAGTCTCGCTTTTGTTTGAAAAGGACATCATTTTAAGTGAATACAACTGAAATTTACACTCATCAATGATAGTCGCAAAATCTTTTTCATGAGTTGGGTAGTTTCACTCATGGGGTCATATGTGAAGAGACTCCTATGAAAATACATTTTTACCATATATTATAAACAATACATTTTCAATGCAAAATTCATCACAAATCATTACATACCCAAATCCATGATTAGAAAAAAAATGGGATATGAGCGAATTTCAAACTCTTATTCAACTCTAATAGGTATTTCTCATACTATGCTTCCCATTAGAATTTGATGGGGAGGTGGGGGGCTGTGCTGGTTGGGGGGTTGTGCAGGGGTGAGGTGAATTACTATTGGATGATTGTTGTCATATGATGATTGAAATAGGGAATTGTAGTACATGACATGGTTGGAAGAATTTGATGGTTTTATGTGTTTTTTGTGCTATTTTAGGTCTTTATTATACTATTTTATGTTTGTATGTGGTTTTTGTGATATTTTTTATACAGGTTTAGGTGTATAGTGGATGGGCTACTGGAGGGGAAATTGTGCAGCAGGTCTGGGAAAACTCAATACCAACGGTTCTAAACCGTTGGTATAAGAGTGCTGGAATTCTGGAAAAACATCTATACCAACGGTTTAGAACCGTTGGTATATGTGTTCTGGAAAAACACAAAACCAACGGTTCATAACCATGGGTCTATGTGTTCTATAAAAACACAATATGAACGGTTCAAAACCGTTGGTATATGTGTTCTGGAATTCTAGAAAAACACAATACTAACGGTTTTGAACCATTGGAAATGGTGTTCTGAAAATCACATTACCAACGGTTTAGAACCGTTGGTATAACAATTCTCAAAAATTCATTACCAACGGTTATAAACCGTTGGTATACATTGGGAGAAATTTAATAAAACAATATACCAACGGTTTAGATAAAACCGTTGGTATAAGGCTTTCCTCACGGCTTACTAACCAACGGTTTGGAAAACCGTTGGTATAGGCTATACCAACAGTTTTCCAGCATATACCAACGGTTTAAAACTATTGGTATACCCTTCTTTTCTTGTAGTGATGTGATAATAGGGTTCAGGAATCGGGTTTGTGTTCCTCCGATCCCAGAATTAAAGAAGGAGCTACTGAACAAGGCTCCTAGTTCATCATTCTCTATTCATCCGGGAAGTATGAAGATGTATAGGGTCCTGAAAGAGTACTTCTAGTGGGATGGAATGAAAAGAGATATTGTTGAATATTTCTATCGATGCTTGGTTATCCAGTAAGTTAATGTTGAGAGACAAAAGTCTAAGGGGCTGTTACAACCATTAACCAAACCCAAATGGAAATGGGAAAACATCAATATAGACTTTTTCACTGGACATCCTGAAACAGCCAAAGGCAATAATGTTATCTGGGTTATAGTTGATCGTCTTACGAAGTCAGAACACTTTATTTCTATTAGAGTATATTTCTCTCTAGATCAGCATGCCATGATATATGTGAAGGAATTGGTAAGATTGCATGGAGTACCACATTCCATTATATCTGATCGAGATCCGAGGTTTACCTCGATGTTTTGGCGAAGTCTTCAGCATACTCTAGATATAGAGATGAGTTTCAGCACTGCTTATCAGCCTCAGACAGACGGTCAGTCTGAGAGAACAATTCAAACTCTAGATGATATGTTAAGAGCTTGCTCTATGGATTTCAAAGGTGGTTGGGATCAACAACTACCTTTGGTGTAATTTTCTTATAATAATAGCTTTCACTCTAGTATTCAGATGGCTCCTTATGAAGCTCTCTTTGGAAAGAAATGCAGGACTCCAACTTGCTGGGATGAAGATGGGGAACGAAATCTATTAGGACCTGATCTTGTTGATGAGATGGAAAAAAAGGTCAGATCTATTCAACAACACATAAGAGTAGCTCATTGTCGAAAAAAAGTTATGCCTATAACAGAAGAAAAGACCTACAGTTTGAAGTGGGTGATAAAGTGTTTTACAAATATCTCCATGGAAGAGAGTAATGAGATTTGGAAAGAAGGGAAAGTTGAACCCTAGGTATATTGGTCCTTTTGAAATAATGGATCGTGTTGGGAAGGTAGCTTACCGATTGGCGCTTCCACCAAATCTCTCCCAAGTTCATGATGTGTTCTATGTATCTCTCCCGAGAAAGTACATACCCGATACTTCACATGTACTCAACTCATAAGTTGTACCGCTGGAGCAAGATCTTTCTTATGAAGAACAACCAATAGGGATTCTGGATCATAGCAAAAATTTCATATGGGACAAGACCACTCGCTTGGTGAATGTTTTATGGAGGAAACACCAATTAGAGAAAGATACATGGGAACTTGAGGATATGATGAGGGAGAGGTATCCTCATCTGTTGGTTTCAAAGTGACAAATTTTGAGGGTGAAATTAAATTTAAGGGGGGTAGAATGTAACACCCGGGATTTGATGAGAAATATATTTTTTTTATGTATAATGTTATATAAAATAATCTTTCACTACACACAAAAATGTCTTGGCTTGTGTTATACGCAAGAGCAACCTTCCTCGATATCTTGTGTTGTACGCAATACCGAGGTTCACTAAACAACGATATGTTATTACAATATTATATAAACTAGTCATTATGAATAGTAATATCCAATTTTTGAAATTTTATAAATTTTATCATTCAAAATGGACTTCATTTTTTGATTTGGAATATCGAAATTAATCTTGGGTAAATTTTTTAATTTTTCTATAAACTTTCAATTTTTGATTAATAGTGAAAACACTGGGTTACTATTTATAACTCGAATTTTTAATTATATAATTATTAATTTTATTTAAATTTATTTTAGGTAAAAAGTGATACTTAATACCTATATAAGTTCAATGTAATTCATTTGAGTCATTTTATAATAATTTTAGATATATAAAAATGTTATTGAACTTTTCACCGTCTTTTACCCAACTCCTAGGAAAATTTAAAAATATACATAAAACAAAATGTTACTGCTTCTTTGAGTGATATTTTGAAAATCTAAGAGACAGAGTTAATATCAAGGAGTAAAATGTGGTTCAATAGGATAAAAATAATATGTGGTGAATAGTAACTTTTTACTTTTTTTACCACTGTTAAAAGTAAATAAGGTAATAAAGGGTAAAAATGAAATTATTATTACCCTAACACTCGTCCTAATTCTATTGGATAAGATTAATTCGACCAAAAACAACCTTATTAACAAAATATGTCCATTTAGGTCCGTTTGGATTAGATTATGACATTTATTATTATTTTATTTAAAGAAGAGTTAAAATAGTTAAAATCAATGTTTAAAAACTAAATCATTTTTAATATAGGGTTATACATAAGATAAATTAGACTATAAATATTCATTAGAAAGATAAAAATATTTCCTACATAATGGTTTTTTATTTATGATTTTTAGACATTAAATAATTTAATTTATTTATGACACAATGATGATGCAGTAATTACCTTATTAAAGAAATATTAATATAATTGATTTTATAAATACCCAAATAAATGTATTTTGAGACTTTTATGAATTAAACTAATTTTATAGGTTAATATGACATGTTATTATTGATTTAATTAACTCTGTTCGAACTGATCATGCTGTTATGATTTTCAAAAAAATAAAATACCAAAGAGTGTCAAAATTGACTTAAATTTGTTTTTAAAACAAATATTATATTATTAATTGTTATTTTATTCATAAAAATCCATGGTTCGGCCAAATGACATATATAAGTCTAAATATATTAATAAGGAACCACTTGGGGTTCGTTTGTCCTATTATAATAATTTTATTAACTATATAGTGTAATAAAACAAGAAGACACGAAAAAGTAATATTATTTAACTTAAAGTTAAATCTAAATGATAATTTTAAAATATTAACATAAATTTTCCTAAAATATATATTTTTAGAGAATTTAAACCCATCCCCACTATATCATCTAAATAAATCAATTTGGAGCTATTAAAAACCGAATATGACTTTATAATAAAATAATATTTTAAGTTTTTCCTAAGGCTTTCCTCTCCTCCCTTATAAAAGGGCACCTCCTCCCTCTCCTCCTCAAAGCACTTTGAGCCTTCAAGCATAGAAAAACCCTACCAATTTGTCTTCTACACTTTCCTAAAAATATCCTAGAGGTCCTGGTCTTCTTCAAAAACAATCTTTAGTTCCCTAATAAGAGGTTAAGAAGTGGCGCTTCAAAGAAGAGTTAATGTCTGTTACCGATTGTTTCAAATTTATTTCTTCATCTACGTCCTCTTATTTAGTTCTTTCATTATGAATTAACAACATCAGTATAAATAATATACATATATGTTATTATAAATATGAAACACCCCTATTTCACATTCTATCTATCCTATGGAAAATGAAATCATCGCGCGTGCGTACGTACGGAATACCATCTCCACACCGTGGTGTAATCTGTTTTCCACCACCACCTTACATGGATGGTTATAATGGTGTAATGAATAACTATATATGATTATTGTAAAGTGATGTTGATTATGAAATATTATAAATACACTTAAATACAATTCCATGATCATGGGAATGATATCATCACTCGTGCGTACGTACGGCCTACCGTCTCCACGATGTGATGCAGCTCGTTCTACATGATCTTCATTGAATATTGATTATATAAATGAATTGAATGAATAAATATGATATATTTTACACTAATACCATTCTTTAAATGAGGTATCTATAACCTAAAATTAAGAATAAGAATTTATTTGACATGACATGCATAAGAACAAAAAGCAATAAACACCCAAATAACAAGTAACAATCAAATATTACTATTAAGAAGATAAAAATATGACCATGTATGATATCATAACAATGAATATGATTATGTAATAAGTCAATGAAATTATTTAAATCATTATACAGGAGGTTCAGATACATATGAACCATATCAGACCTAAGGTAAGGGAAAATCTCACAATCTCAATTTTTATCCGAGATTGTTTATACTTTAGCATTTACTGGGGCATATTTATCATCCACATACTTGTTTAATTAATATGTAATATTATTTCTATCTTCCTAAAATTTTTTAAATCCAATTTTACCTATTGGGGGATTTTTAGTAAAAGATATGAAAGGAATCTATTGTCATTTTAAGTACGAGATACTTTTGGACATTTTCGGCCAAAGTACGAGAGGAATGTTTTTTTAACTTTTACGACATGAATGGATTTTTATAGAAATTTATTTTCATGAAGCATCCATTAAAAGTTTTCAAGTTTATTTTTAGTCAACTTCTTTTAAAAAAAATTATGACATGTTAAGAAAGGAAAAATGTTTTTGAAGTAGAAAGGATATTTTCCTCAAGAATAGAGTTCAAGTGTTTTATCAAAATTATTTTCCATCTAATATAATATAGGGTTTTGTTTCTTTCCCAATTTTTAAATTGATTTGAATATGTTATGATGGAATTAATTTAATTATTTCATTTTATTTTCTATTGATTATTTTATTACGGAATGATGTTTAGGAATCCCGTTTTCATTTCATTGGTTATACTATGATTTATGATTTTGTGGCACACATAATAATGGTTTCATTATGAGATGGGTGGAGACTATATCTCCCACCAATTCATTGGGTAAAGATTTATATCTCATGTGATAGAAATGGCTGGAATAGAAGGTTAATCTGGTTTAGTGATACAGGACTGAAACAAGGAGTTAACTCGGTTCAGAAATGGACTTTGTCCGCTAAGATTATCTTGGAAATGAGTCTGGACTACTAAGAAATGATTCTATATGATTATGTGTGTATGACACAAAGTTTAATGTTTTATGTTATGATTATTGGGATTACATTTCACTACTATGATTTTATCCCATGTTATGATATGATGATCTCTTTTGCAAGTTATGATTTTCGAAATGCTATGTTCTTATGAATATGATATTTCCTTTGTTTACACTTACTGAGCATTTGAGCTCACCCTTTTGTATGTTTTCTTTCCCTAGGTCAGGAATAAGGTCATTAAGTATCATATTACAAAAGGGACTCTAGATATGATTAAATAAATGGGAGACAATGTAGATGTTTTATGAACCAGTTGTTTATGTTTCCCATTTTCTAAAGACACTATACCTATACGGTCCTTCCATGGTTTTGTTATATGTTGGAATAAGTATGTGTCAATTCTGAAGTAATAACAATATATTTAAAGTATCGTTCGTTATAATACTTATCCCTAATCTATGTTTTATTATGTGTAATATTATATAATAAATCACTAACTATTTTCTAATAATGAGCAGGGTTATCATAATTTGTGTGAAAGTAAAAGTTGAGTTATTTTTTTGGGATTGTGAGTAAGAAAATAGATAGAAGGCCTTAGGGATAAAAATAACTATTATAAAACACCCATAAATTTTGGTAATGTATATATAAAACTTGGTTTATTGATAAAATATTCCAATGTCTGGTACTACAAGTGGATGAGGATTTTCAGGAAAATTACATAGTTGTAAAAACCAAAAACACCATGTTGACATATCACCAACTCGGAAGCAGTGCACAAAAATGGGACTTTTTGCACTCCTAGTTTTAAAATAATATGATATATTATTCTAATAAATTAATAATATCATTATTAACTATTAATAAGGATTAAAAATTACTATAACAATATATGTTATGAAATTGATAATCGACAACATTGATAAAATACTATAAATTCATAAGTTCTGAAATGAATGTAATTTTTAATTTATCATAGTAAAGTCATTGGATTATCATTTAAGGGTTTAAAAGTTTAAAAATAATCATCCTAATTTTCAATTAATCAAGAAAATGGCCAGAAATATGAGAAATTAGGTAAGAACTATAGTTAATGGAAATGTTATAACTTCCCAAATGACATTCCCACCAAGATAGGAGTAGTAATATTGAAGTTTGTGTCAATAATCTTTCATCTGTCTAAAGACATGATTAGAAATGAGGATCATAAAGAGGTAACATGTCCCCCTATGAGAGAACTAGGTGAAATTGATACCTTTATGTGAAAAAGGCCTCCAACTATCAATGGATCATCAGATACCTTAATTACATAACGATAGATTTACTCCATTGATAAGATCTTCACCATCCTTCAAGGTTGTATGAAAAATAAGGTTTTACATGATATTTATTAAATAGATGAAAAATATGATCAATGATGGACATTGATCCAGAATATAAAGGCTGGTGATGTGATTGAATCAATGGGGTCGAAATAATTCTTGGACATTTTTTCAATGGATATTTTCCACACACTATACAACAATTTATGGAAGGGTATTTATTTCCCTCGAGAAAAAATATGACAAATATATTGGGTGGTATGGAGTATAATTTACAAGACTTTCATGATATGACTTTGAATTTTTGATACCCCTGAATTAAAAGCCAACCACTTCTTTAGTGGGATAATACCTTGTCTACGAAAGGCCATGATGATCTGAGATTTTGATAGTTGTGTGGAAAGTTTCCAATTTCCCTTCAAATTATAAATGAAGATCCAATAATATCAAGGGTATAATGTGGATAAGAAGAAGAAATTATAGTTTAATTTTACAGTTATGATGGAGAAATCATAATGTTTTATGAAATTTCAACATCTCAGTTGTTAAAAGTGTGGAAATAATCTCCCAAACATATACCTAAGTGTGTTGAGGGAATTCATTTGGTGTGGAACGGAAGGAATCCAAGATATAGATTATTGATGGGTTAATCCCACTGATGAAATGGATGAATAGAGAGCTCCCATCCACCCTTAATTCATTTTTTATTGTATGAACTAAAAATAATAAGGTATCATTTAAATCCAATGAACTATGCCATGGGTTTTCAAAGATAACCAACTATCTCTAAGGTAGAAAGGGAGTGATTATTCCAGCACAACCAGTGAGGTGGATCCCAAAAATTATGTGGGGATAGGTATGCATGTTATTAATTCAGGAATAGAGAATTTACATCATGATTATTGTTCTATACATTCCTCCTTACCACTATTGTTAAGTAGATCAATTCAAACATGACAAAAAATAATTGAATTACAGCTCTCACCAAAAAGGAAACCAGGGAAATTATTGAATCCAATGTATATAACTCCAACACTATCAAAATATTTGGAATGAATTTCCAAAATATCCATGTGATACTTTCTTTAGTTGATTTTTATGAACTTCTAGGAATTAATAATCTTTCCCTATATTGGTTCAACATAATTTAATGCGAGAAAGAAATCAATCTCAGTATTGTGAATTGTCCAATGATTATATACAAATTCAATGGGTAGGAAAGACATTCTTTAGAACCTACATCTCTTCCATGTATATTATTTCCCTATAATACAGTGTTTATATATTAAGTGATTGATCCTAATGAAAAGATATTCCTTAACGCCATTCCTATTGTGGGG
The DNA here is from genome assembly GCA_963277665.1 of Viscum album. NCBI lineage: Eukaryota > Viridiplantae > Streptophyta > Magnoliopsida > Santalales > Viscaceae > Viscum > Viscum album. The sequence continues at coordinate 2,093,022,313 of OY728126.1, read as the reverse complement.
GAATAAACTTATGTGTTTCATGAAGAATTTCATTGTCTTACTCTTTGTAGAGAGGGTGATTTTTCAATCATTATTATACATATTTAATTTCCCTTATCCTAGAATCTATATAGAATAGATTTTGTGGAACTTGAGGTACTTAAAAATAATACAGGAGAATCTAGTTGATGGGTTCACACGCCCATGTGTTTCACCTTGGGGTGCACCCGTCCTTTTTATCAAAACAAATGGGTCAAAGCACCTTTCATTGATTATCATTAACTTAACAAGATCATGGTAAGGATCAATTATCATATTCCATGGAATTACGAATGATTTTACCAGCTACATGGAGCACAATACTTCTTTAAGTTGGATCATCGATTGGGATATTATCATGAAAGGGTGAAGAAGGATGATTTCCCCAATACCTCTTTCCACACATGGTATGAGAAATACGTGTTCATAGTAATTCCATTAATACTTATTAATGATCAAGTATTATTTTTGTAAATGATGAATTGAGTGTTTAGGGATTACCTTGAGAAATATTTTATAGGCTTTATAGACGATATTTTAATTTATTTAAAATCAAGGAGGAGCATGAGTAGGATCCGAAAACTATTCGAAAAACCTTACTAAAGGAGACTATTTTTGATATGTAAATAAAATAAGAGTTATGGATGAAGAAAGTATCATTATTTGTACATATTATCATAAAAAATTGGATATTTATGTTCCCTTAAAACAAAGATGAATTTAAAGGATGGATGAGCCCAATATCTATGACAAATATCTATATTTTACTTAGATTGGTTTGGAAATATCATCAATTGTGAGAAATTTCTCAAAATCATAAAACACTCAAACCATGTTATCTTAGAATCGAGTCAGTTATTTTGAATGATGAATATAAAGCAGTATTAACAGAGTTATAAATGTGTCTTATCACGACATCTGTACTCACACTACCCATAAGTGGGTAACATTCCACAGTATTTCCCAAAGCATTGAAGAAGGAATTGGGCTATGGGTTAATGAATACTAACATAGTGAAGCCCTATTATTCTGGGAAATTAAAATTAAATTAATAGAACGACCTAATTAATGATCTTTATTAAACTATAGTGATCTTATCATTGAAAATATTGAGACATTAGCACTTTGGGGTGATGTGTGAAATATAGATAGATCACAACAGAATTATGTATATTTTCACACACAAATAGATGAATATGTTCTTAATAAATATGGATTGGTATGATAAAGAACTATGAATTCTCAATACACTACATCATGAGAGTGTGAATAAAGTTAATTATCATGTAATTAGAATGGATCCATTAATTTTATAATTGATGGGAATTGGGAAGGATCTAATCTTCATAGACTTGAAAAAGATGTACATGAGAATTATATAGTAAGTAACATAATCAATAATTTTGCAATTTTTTGTTCAACTATCACATATTTAGTAGATAAATGATTCTAAACAATGATATGGGAATTCATTACAAAGTTAAAGATATAAGAAATGGTAAATCCTAAGAGTAAAATGTTAATGAAGAAGGAATTTATATATTTGGGTAACAACTCTATGTACCACCATATTCTGAGTTGAATAAGGTGCAGATTGATGATGAATGTAGTTTAACCTCTTCTATACATATTGTAATGAAAAATATGTATTGATAACTCCATGAGAACAATTAGTGGGACACTATGAAGAAGGAAATAGTGAAATATACTTAAATATGTATTTTATGCCATCAAGCGAGGTCAGAAATGAAAAATAAAAAGGGGATGATGCAAACATTACCCATAACCATATGGAAAAGGGAAAACTTCACCATGGACCTCTTCAATAGTATTCAAGAGATATGAAAAGGAAATAATGGTATATTTGTTGTGGTGGATCATCTTATTATTATTTCTGTTTTTATTTTAATTCGACAATACTTCTCACTTGATCAACATTCATGGATATACATTAGAGAAGTGGTGAACCTATATGGAACACCCCTAACTATTGTATCTAATCAAGACCCATGATTTACCTCTATGGTTTGGAAGAGTCACTAACATCCTCTAAATAATGAGTTGAACTTAATCATGTATTTTCACCCTCAACCCGATGGCTAGTCTACATAGACAATCTAGACACTCAAGGAAATGTTGAAAGCATGATCAATTTACAACAAAAGAGGATGGGATCAACATCATTATCTAGTTTAGTTCTCATATATTAATGGTTTCAAATAAACAATCTAAATGTATCTCTATGAATCCCTTTATTGGAAAATATATAGAACACATGAATGTTGTGATGAATATGAGAAGATAAAACTATTGGATCCTGAAATAGATGAGGGAATGGGAGAAATGGTAAAGACCATTCAGTGGAACATCATGGCTTGTCAGAGTTAAGAAAAAAATCAAAGATTACAACAATATATGATACTAATAGTTTTAGGTTTTATTCATGTTGTTCCTCTATATATTTCTATGAAATAAAACCATGTGATTTGAGAGGAATAGAATGATTATCCCAATATACATCAGTCCCATTGAGATTCTTGATTATATGAGTTGTTTGGCCTATCTATTAGAAATACCAAGCGACCTATCTCAAGTGCATGATGTGTTCCACATATCACTCTTGAGGAATTACATGTAATAACCCACAAATGTAATCAATCTAGAGGTTGTACTATTGGAGAATTATCTTTCTTATGAGGATCAACAAGTGATTATCATATATTGTGGTGAAAATGTTCTATGAAATAAGAAAATTCATTGAGACAAAGTAATGTAGTGAAAACAAAAATTTTAATAAGAGATTTAGATTTTGGAGGTAGTGATGAAATAGACTTACCATCATTTTTTATAGTGTATGAAATGAAAATTTTTTGGTTGAAATTTCTAAATGGATGAATATTGAAACGACCCAAACTGTTATAAATATACTTCCTTTTATGGTTGAATGAAATTCCCAATTGTATAACATGAATATAGTAAAATCATACAATCACATGGTTTTTTATAAATTTTCATATTTATAAGACCATTAAAAATCATATCCATTGATAACAGATTCATTGAACAATGGTCATATTATTATTATAAATATAGGGTTTTGCAAAATCCAATTGACATAGGAAAATGAGGTGATGCACACAACCAGTAGAATCATACCCAAGGAACCCCATATATTACACCCTCCATGTGAGATAACATTAATTGGATTTCTATTGATCAATACCAATAAACAATTAAACAAGATAAGCATGAGAGAAAATATTTATGGGAGAAGTTCAATCATATCGACATCATGACCCAAACCATGTACGCTGAACTACACCATGAAAGTCTCACCATCAAGCACATTACCCTAAGAGACTTTTCCAGTTTAATAAAGGGATATTTATCAGGACCCTAATAATTGTAATTTTTATATTGTATATAATAATGAAAATATATTTTAATATTGTTGATACTTAATAAATGGTATTGGTTTTGATATAATAAATCACAATTTATAATTTTTAGTAATATTTGAATTTAATTATGGAATTTATTTTGATGAATTTATAGTTTTATGAAATGAATACTATTTTATTGAAATAATATTATTAATTAATTTTTATTAAATAAAAATGATCCTATTTGTTTTATGATGTCAAATTTAATTTTTATAAGGGTTAAAGAACTACTAATGTCAAAGAACACCAATATTTCTCAGTAAAAGATGATTCATATTTTAAAAGAGAAAATTCACATATATAGTAAATTATTTTTGTCAAACTACATATTATTTTTGGAATAATTACCTCAAAATTTCCGAGTGGATAATTTTTCATAATTTTCTGAGATAATATAATTTTTGGTAAAATTTAAATATGGTATAAATAAATGGTGTTTATTATGGCTTAATAATGACCAAAAATGATGTAATAGAAACAATAAAATGTATACCAGACCAATATATGGATACCCTTTAAAAAAAAAATTTATTTTATTTTTTTAATTTTATAAATACTTTATGAACCCTCCATAACCTATAATATTTCTTATTTTTCTTAATAATTTTTAAGGACATGAATCACTTCCATAATAGAAAGTGTCATATTTTAAAATGTGTATACATTGGAATTATATATTAAATAATACCACTCCACTTTTGTAGAAAACATGGGAAAAACCATGGTATGGTATTTGATTTTGTTAATTTTAATTTATAGATTCCCAATCCTAAGTTTGAGTATTAATAAAGAGCTCCCCTGTCATTTCAGATATAAACCCACCTATTCTACCATTTATCACCACTAAAAATAATTTGAGTACATCATTACACTGACCTACAATATCTATTTTCCTCCCAAGGTTCCCTCAAATCTCAACAATCTTCTCTTAAGAATTTGGAATCGCACACTCAAGTTAAGGGATCCTCCCGTCCTTCACCTTATTCAAGCATACCATTTTTATTATGCTTTTTACATCTATTTACTAAATATGGGATATGTTCTTATATATCCTTGTCACTATAAATTTCATGTTTAATTTATTATAGATCCATGTTGTTAGGACCACTTTATTTATGAATATTGTATTTGTTGTCAACAGTTGTCAATACTCATTAAAATGAAGAAGGAGATGAATAAGGACTAAAAAGATAGTGGAGATTGGATGAAGTGAGGTTGCCTGGAGAATTGTTATGGAATCATAGCATTGGATTTCATACTTGACCAATTCTATTAGAAGATCAATTTAGAAGATTGTTGAACCGATACAATGTTAAAAGAACATGTGTCAAAGGTGACACATTGTTTACAAAAATGGATAATGGTGAAGTATCATCCATATAAGGATTATTGAAGAATAATGATGATTTAAATAAGACCATGCAATGCTTCATGATTTCCTAAGAACCATGAAAGATCTTACTTAAAGAAAAGAATCATATAATTTGAATGAAGTAGATAATGATGGTTGAAGATGAATAGAGAGTATAGAACGGCTTGGCATTCTAGGATTTTATTTGAAGAAGCTCCAAGCCTCTACTTTTGGATGAAGAGAGATGATTTGAGTTCTTTTGAATTAACACTCCAAAAGGAATTGATGATTTGAAATGAGGATGAAGAAGTACTTTGGAATTCGTATTCCAGAAATAATGGACGAAATCAGGCGATGCTTTGATGATTTTTAATTTTCAATCATCACAAGTTTTTAGAACTTGTGGTGCAAGCCGTATGAAGGATAAAGAGAGTAAAGAAGTGTTTTTGGAAAAACACATTTCAACATCATACTATCCAAAATGACAAATAAAAGAAGAAGGCGCACATGTGCCAGTGCGAATGTGGCGGCGCGCAAGTGGAAGCATGAAATTGGAGGCACGCAAGTGTCGGAGCTCAAGTGATGTAGAGGCGCGCAAGTCATATTTTAAATAACATGATTTCAGAAATATGGAAAAAGAAGTAAATTGGCGCGCAATTATTGGCGTGCAAGTAGTGGCATGCAAGTGGTGGCACGCAAGTATTGATGCACAACTGTAAGTGGCACACAATTCATATTTAAAAGATCATCCAATCAAAATATGACAAAAGGAAATAAATTGGCCCACGTGTTATCAAGTGCCGCGCATGTCAAGAGTTTCGTGCAAATGCATGTAATGCGCAAGACATATTCCAACATCATCATATCAAAATATTACAAAGTAATGAATGTGTCGCGCTAGTGATGGAAGGGCACGCAAGTGATGGAGCAGTGTACAAGTGATGGAGAGGTGTGCTAGTTAGTCACACAAGTGTATATGGTGCCCAAGTCACCAAAATGCCTATAAATGGATGACTCACCTCCTCATTTTTCTATGCTCAACAGTTAATAGAAACCTTGAGCTCTGGACACGCAAGTAGGAGAGGGTGCTCTCATCACGCATGTAGAATAGGGTAGCGCGCAAGTTTAAGTGGTGCGTAAGCTGAGGGTTATTTATAAGGAACACAAGTAGGGTGTCACACAAGTTTTTCCTTGCATGTTTTTCAATGCATGTTCTACCGTGAATGTTTTTTCGTGCATGTTTTGTCAAGCTGGTCCTATCGTGCAAGTTTCCAGAGGCGTACACCCAGAGAGGTGATTTCAAGAAGTATGATGTGTATAATCTAAAGGTGGCATGCAAGTTGTGAGTTTTTAACAATTGTGGTGCACAAGTATTTGATGGAACGCAAGTAAGATAGCGCGCATGTAGGGAGGCACACAAGCAGGGAGGCACGCAAGCAGGGTAGCGTGCAATTAAGGATTAGTGCGCAAGCTGTGAGTCATTCTAGAAGTTCATACCAACTTTTTTTCAACTTTAATGATTCTATGTTCATCTATACATCATTTTATTTACAACCACAAAGAGAACTTGAGATTATAGTAAGAAGAAGAAGAAAAAGGGCTCAGTGCAGATGGACTTGCACTAAAAGAGAACGTGTGAAGAAGAGTAGATTTCAGTGTATCTGGTTTTTCATGGATGAAGAAGAAGAAGAGTGTGCATATTACAGGTTTGCCACATAGAAAGAAGAGGAGAAGAAGAATAAGAACAAAGTATTCCTAATTGATGCCAACAATTATTTAGGGCAGTTTAATTCAGATGATGCTTTGTAATATGATCCTCAGTTTTTGAATAATCACATTGGAATATGTGATTCTATCCAGGAAGAGAGAAGAAGTTTTAGTGAAGTTGGTTGTTTCAATATGAAGAAGAAAGAATAAGCCTAGTGGAGTTGGTGTTACACTAGAAAAGAAGAGAAGGAAAGAACGAAAAATTTCTTTCCTAATGCTTTGAAAGTAATCAAGTGATGAGAATTAAAGAAGACTAAGAGGATAACCTGCCTTTGGAAGAAGGAATAAGAATGTCTGCATAAGTAGTATAAAGAACCAGCTAGAGGCTGCATGTTGGACTAGGCTATCACCAGTCCAGGGAAGAGGGTCATTTCCCACCCCCCTCCAATGTGTTGGGACTCACACTGGATAGAGGATTGTTTTCCTAGCCACTCCAATGTAAAAAAATATCACATTATAATGAAGAATTCATGCAGTGTTCATAACCATGCATGGAAAGGACGTAGATACTCTTATTGAGTGGTGAGCCTTGTAAAAATACCATGTGCATATTTTTTCTGCTTTCTATTATTGCATGCAACAGGGAAAATAGAATAAGAGAATCAAGATCCAAACAGGTCAAGTGGTATAGGGATAAAAGTTTGAATTTGTTTAAAAAAATCCCCAACACTGATTCTCCCCCCCTCTTAGTGTTTGGTATATCCCAAATTGGTCTTCACAATTGTTATCGGATAGAGGTTAACCTCCGATAGATTCTCTACAGTGAAGGTATTCTCTTTTTTGAAGATTTGATTTTCTTCCCCGAATTATCAATGATGTGTATTTTCAGTGCAGATTCAGTTTTCTCTGAACAGAAGTCTATATCTATCAAGACCATGATAAATTGGAAAAATAAAGAGAAAAGAAAGTAGAAGAATAAGTCCCTCCTATATAAAGAAGAGTATGTATATGGTTCTCCATATATGGAAAACATTGAAGGCACACCAGACCTGGAATGGTATGAGAAGGTGGCTCATGTTTCCACAAAGAAGATGGATAACCTTCCGACATCAAATTATATAGAGTCATGTGTTAGTACATTTGGAAATAATTCCCATGATGCAAATGCTTGCAAAAGAGCTAATGATCAATCTACAATATCTCAAGAAATATCAGTTGACAGATTAAGAATGATTCTGCATGGTATTTTTTAATAGAGTGCATCTCTTGTTTGTGGAGTATTTCAATGCATGCAGGAAAATATCACTCAACTGGAAGAAGAAACTGATGTTTTAGAGAAAGGATTACAAGATAAATTTTTTGAATGTTTAAAGCTCTCCAGATAGGTTGGATCCTTTGAAGCAATAAAGACGGGATTTGAAGTAATTTCTTCAAATTTGTTCAAAGATGTTAAAGATAAAGACGAAGTCAACAAGACACTAGAAGAGAAGATCCATGCTCTTGAAGATGAGATGAAAATGATCAATGATGTCAAGGATATATATTCGGAAGAAAACTCAAAGAAGATCAAATAACATGACTCTTTGATACAAAATAATTTAATGATGCATGAAGATGAAGATGAAAGATTAATGAAGGCTTGTGAAGAGAATTTGACTATGATTGAAGACCAGGAAGTCCTCCTCAATATGAGATTTCTATAATTGGAAGATGAATTTACCAATCTTGAGAACACACATATTGAGTCTCCACAAAAGAAGGATACAGCTTCTGCCTATATTCAATGTTCAATGAAGGATTCTACTGTCAAAATACCTCCAACATGTGATAATAAGAATATGGCTTCACTCATTGATCTATCAAAAGAAGCTGAGAAAGTAAAGGTATCATCCATACCAACTTGTACTAATGTTTTTTGTTTCTACAAAAAGTACAGGTTGGATGAAAACTTCTAAAAAAATATGGATGATGAAAAGTGAGAAGAAACCTTGTAACACCCCAAGCTTCCATAGTACGCTTCTCTTTGATTAAAACAGTAGCGTTTGTTGTACACAACTTCGAGTTCTAACACACCTCGACCAATCAAAGTAACCGTTATGAATAGTAATAGCCAGTTTTAGAAATTTTATAAATTTTAACTCTCAAAATGGAATTCATTTTTGGATTCAAAATATCAAAATTATCCTAAGGTGAAATTTTGGTACTTTTTAGATAACTCATATATATTGATGAATAGTGAAAATTACTAAATTTTAATTAAGAACATCTTTTTTAATAGAAATAATTTACAGTGATAAATTATGAATTTGAGTGGTTTTAAAGTATATCTAGAATATATTTTTACAATTTAATACAAGTTTGGTCATTAGATATAATTTCACAATTAAACGTGACTTAAACAAATGCCAATATTTTGATAGTTATTATCTCTTAAAAACACGCTTTTTGTTTTAACAATGAGAATTAATTTTAAATTAATTTCTTCCAATTCTATGTTTTGAATTTGGAAAAATGGATTCCATATTTGGAATTAGGATATACAAATTTTGTAAGTAGTTATCATTTATTTTTTGACATTTTGAATAATTATTTCGGTAAATATTTTATTTACCATTGTAAAAGGGTAAATCCGGTAAATAAGTGTCAAAAAATAATATTATAATAATAATAAATTACCCTCAAACATGTCCTAACCTTATTGGTTGATACATGTCTGACCATGGGAATATTTGGGTCGATTTTGGGACCCCATAGATCCACTTGTAAGTGATAATGACACTTTATATTAATTATGATAACATAAATACAAAAATGACATAAGCATATATCGTATAGAAAAACACTTTTTACACAGGTTTATATATGTTTTATTTTCTACTATAAATATTAATTTGAAATAAAAAAATATTTCTAACATAATTCTATTTTATTTATAATTTTTAGACATTTAATAATTAATATAATTTTTGACACAATAATGATGATGTATTTTCATTATTAATGAAAGAATCAAATAATTGGTATTATAAATGTTAAAATTAATATAATTTGAAAGTTTTGATGACATAAATGAATTTAATTACATAATATGACATAATATGATTTCATAAATGAATTTCGTTCGAATTAATAAAGTTTATATGACTTAAAAAAATTAATTATTGAATAGTGTCAAAATTGACATAAAAGAGTTTCTTAAACAAATATTATATTATTAATTGATATAAAATTCTTAAAAATATAAGGATCTTCCAAGAGACTTATATCATGATAGGTGTATCATTAATGGAGCACTTGGGGGTCTCTTTTATGTATATAGTATGTTTATTAACTGTATAACATAAAAATACAAAGTGATATGGTAAGTGTTGAACTAATTAACTAAGAGTTAAAACTAAAAGAAAAGGATAATTTAGCAACCCAAACCTATCTAAAACATATTTGTTGAGTGGTTTTCGACCTATCCCCACCATAACCTTTAAATAATACAATTTTGATCCTTTAGAAACCGAATTTTAATTTCTTATAAAATAATATTTTTAGATTTTCCAAAGGTGCCCCTCCTCCCCCTTATAAAAGGACACAACTTCTAACCAATTATTCACACATTCAAAGCCTTTTGGTTCGGCCAAAACCTAAAAAAATACACTTTCAACTTCCCTCAATTCAATCTAGAGGCCTTATTTTGATCAGAAATCCAACCTAAGGATCTCTTTTGATCAAATCAAATGAGAGAACCCGAAGAAGAGGTAATGTTTTCACCACCCTTTTTCATGTTCATTTCTTCTTCAACTTCTTCTTTATTTGTTATTACAATTATAAAATAATAACTCTATTAGAACCTATATACTATGATATTATTATTAATATGGTACAACCATATTCATTATTCTATCCATCCTTTGAATGACATGTCACCATACGTGCGTACGCACAGCTTACCGTCTCCACGTCGTGGTGTAATTGTTATTCAATATATTATTATTTGGATGGGTATAATAATGATGTGAAATTAATGTAAATATTAAATATAACATGATAATTATTCTTTATATATGATATACCATTCAATTATATATTATTTTAAAATCAAAAGAATGATATTGGCGCTTGTGCGTACGTATGGACAACCATCTCCACGAACTTGATGAGATTCATTCCCCATTGTGTCCATTGAAGTCTAATTATCATTTTATGATACAAAAAAATGTTTAAGGACATGAAATAATTCTGTATATGATTAATATACAACCTACCCATAACAAACACGAGTTATGTAACAAAACATATAAAATAAAACGAGTAAATTATCACCCAAAACGACGATAATACTAAGATATCATTTACAAAACATTATTAAAAGATCATATATGACATCATATTAATGTATATGATCCTTTTATAATTCAATAAAAATTATTTGACCATTATAGAGGAGGATAATCTACCCTTTACCAAGGAAAAAGTACAAAGTAAGGGGTTTCTTGTCTCACATTTAATTCCATGAGATTTTCATTGTTCACCAATAATTTATTGCATGTTGTGTGTGTACTTCCAATGATTGTATTCGCTGTGTAATATAATTTAATTTATAGATATTTACATCATCATTTTATGATCCTTCTTACATGGGTGTATTTTTTTATGTTACCAAATTGATAAGGGGATTTGAAATTTCAATTTCAACTCATTCAGCTTTACACATACATCATTGATTATTTTACTCCAAGATTATGTGTGGAATCACTATTCATTTTATTATGTCATAATTTCCACTCCCCTTTATGTGGATATAATTTTGATACACATAATCACTCCATTGATAATTTCTCACGTCATCGGTATGAACCTGATAAGAGTAATTTTTACTCAATCTTGATTTGTTGAGTTAAGCATCCAATCCATTGGTATTGTTTTTACAAGAATTTGTGTGAAAGTACTTTGATTGTTTTACACTAAATAACCAGTCATATTAAGTTTATTTATATTTGTCACACATAATTATGTCATTGATCTATCCTTAACCTAAGGATAGAGCCTTTATGAGAGATTTCGTGTCAATTTACATTCCATTGAGACTCCTTTGTTGTTATACACCAAATCATTTTTATATGGTGTATATAATGTACATTGACATAGTATATCATGAATCCCTTTATTCTCATGATATTAAAAGATTTTTATTATCTCAATTATTTGTATTCAAGTGTCTCTCTTCTAGTTAGGAACTCTAACTAAAATATCAATTTAAAATGTTTTAATGATTTTTTATTCTCATTAATGTCCATGTTTGAAAAATGGTTTTAAGGATTTATTTATATGGACATTAATATTTTCAAAACAAAATTAATTTTAATAGTTTAAAAGTGGTATTGGAAACTTTGATTCAATAATATATTTTAAATGGATTCTTCAAAAATAGTGTGACATTTAAATTTTTTCAAGAAAATGGGGGATATTTCTCTCTATAGTTTGATGATGATTTTAATCTATGTCAATATCCTTCATTATTCTCGATTGAGGATAATCTGATACAATAAAATCTTCCATATTGTATCGAATGAGTTATATTTGAATGTGGATGTTCTATTTTTATAACATTAATTGTTTGTGGTTAATGTATTTACATTTCATATTCTATTTTTAATACGAATGTTTATGTTCTGTTTAAACATGTTCATATGAATAATGCATTGGGCTTAGTATGTGATAGGTGGAGCCCGCTATAGCTCCTCAATGCATCGGTAGGTCTCATGAGACAAACTAGTGTCTTGTTACAAGGCCTTGGTAAAATATTATTTTTAGTCTTGGAATGAGGCCTTGACTATGTGGTTATGATAGTCTGGATTTATGCATTACATCATTATGAAAGTGGTTATTGATATTGCAAGTGATTATTTGACTAGTAGAATATCCATGTGAATAATTAAATGGAATTATTTCATTTTATCTTTGGCATATTATGCTGAAGATCAAGTTTAAAAGGATTTTTTTAGCTATACATTGCATTAAATGTTTATGATTATTTATGAATGTTTCCGCTATATTGTTATCCTTACTGAGCATCTGAGCTCACCCCTTTAAATGTCTTATTTTTTCCAGGATGTGAAGTAGTAATTTATGAATGACCTGTAGGGATAATATGACGGGATATGAAAACAAGATGTTGTTGTAGTAGTTTTCACATTATGACGTAATGTAAACATTATGAATGTATCTAGTTATTTTAAGGCTACTAAACTAAACAGTCTTTCGAGACTTGATCTTTCTTGTGATCATGCCAATGTTATATAATAATTCACCAACTATGGGAAACTGGGGTCAGGGTTTTATAGTTGGTATCAGAGGAATTTTAGTACAAACCGTGGAAAGTGGATTTAGAAGAACTCTGATTAGAGTACATATCCCTAAGATAGACTTTGAGGATTAGTATAGAAGAACTTCCTAGAATTTTGGTATTTTATAGATTTTGTGAGTTTTCCAAGAATTTAATCCATGTATTGATACAAGCAGGTAGTGGTGGATCTGGCACAGATGTACCTCGGGGTAAAACCTGAAATCACCACTTTGAGCTAGACTCGAACGGGAACTGGTGCACGACAACGGGTCTTGCTGTAGTCTTGGTTATGACACTCCCGGTGAATATGCTTAGGATAATTTACATTTTCATTACAATCCAATTTGATGTATTTTAATATAAAATGAGAACAAATGACCTTGGTAAATCCTAAGGTGTTTTTAATTGAGAATATGGTGTCATGATATTCTCTAAATGATTTTATGTCTACTGTTACTCACATAATGATTTCTGGTTTTAGTCAATGGATGGAGTCCAAGGAAGTCATTGTAACATTGAGAATGATGTACAAGGTGGGAACATTGGTGGAAATGAGCAACAAAATGGAATGTTGATAGGCATAAAATATATCGTGTTCATGCCAAATCAGTTTTCCAAAAATATGATTAACAACATATATATTAACCAACTCCCAGACTCAACAAAGAAGAGAAAGGTGATGGGTGATAAGAGTTCCAGTTGTGGAGAACATGGAGAAAAGAATCCCAAATTTCCATCATGCAGGAAATGTGGAAGGAGACGCCCCGGAATGTGTCTCAATGGAAGAAAGAATTGATTTACGTGCGGGAAAGAAGGACATAAATTGAATAATTGCCGAGGAAAAATGAAGAGTACTATGGAAGAAAATAAAAATGGTCCCAAGAATTAATTTACAGTCATTTGCTGTAAATTTAGGGGACTTGGCCATTACCCGAGTGAATTTCCTATTCTATAGGATATTGTTTTGGTCAAAGAAGATGCTTTGTGGAAATAAATGGTCGGAGAAATGTTTAAATGTATTAGTGCTCCTTGTTGATGGGATTACTTTGGAATAATTTTCTCTTGTATTTTTAATCCCATAGTTTACCATGTGGGAATGATATTTGAGGAATTCTTATCTTCCCCCTTGTGGATATATTTATAAATAACCATTTGGTTTTATATGATCATTGGGTATGAAGAAATTATAAGTTATTAAATTTTTTGGATGAAAATGCATGGTATGAGATAAAATTTCTGGTTAAAATTATGTTATGGTTATTTTTACTAATTTATCTCATTTTGGTAAAATTATAAAATATAGTTTTTGAAAAAGGAAAACACGCAGACTGTGTGACAACCCGTCGTGTCAGACAAAGATGTGGGAATCGAACCCACAACCAAAGTGTGATTGGGATTTATCACCTACCATTGGACTACGTGAAGTCCCTGGGTAGTGTGACTAATTATTTTTAGTTAAATGATTTTATTGATCAATAATAAGTTGATTTGGGTTCTTATGTCTTATAAAATTAATACCCTTAGTATATGAAAATAATTTGGTGATTAAGTGATAAATGTTATTTTGGAAGATGTTCTCTTTGTTGGGAACACTATATGCCCAAGGAAAATAGAATACTATGTGGTTTCATTTGAGGAGTAATGGTGGATTTTTTTATACGTTTTTATTGTGGATTTATAGTGATTTGGGTTATTTGTGGAAATGATTAACCTATAATAGAGAATATGTGATTAGGTTAATTAATTTTAAGTATATGACCTTAAGAGTAGTTTATGTCATTTGGAGATACAATTTAACATGGAAGACTACATAACCAGATTATTCTAAGTTTTGGGTTCCAATATTAATTGGGATTGTATTGAAGGATTTTAAGGACAATTGTTTATTTATTTGTATTTAGTTAACATTGGGGTATTGATTTTAGAAATTAAGATTAGTGTTTATTTCTCTAAAAGAATATCCTTTTGGGGGATCATCAGATATTATGCTAACCATTTTGGTTTTGATTAATCTCTAAAGACAATGTAAATATATTGCTTATCCTTTGTGGATCATGTGATTCTATAGAAGTTTATTCTAGCTCTTCCAGTGTGACCAAGTCTTCTTGAATACTCATCGTTTAAAAAAATGAGTTAGTGATGGAAATTTATTAAAGAATGAAAATCTACATAAAAAGTAAGAGTATCTCTTTATTTTCGTAGTCAATCACCAAAATTTATTTCTTGTCTTTATGTATTGTAACTTAAAACAAAAAAATGTTGTCTGTTTACTTTTCTTCCTGGGAAACTAATGACTGTTTGTCCCATCACATGTTTGTGGTTTTCTTGTTGTTAACTTTCTCCTGATCATGTTTTCTATCCCTCTCTATCAGAACTTGACACTTATTTTATCATCCATATCCATGTTTTTCTATATGGAATCCTAGTATAGGTTATCTCTGGTGACCTTTGTACTTCTCATTCTTTCTTTTAAAGTGATAGTTTTGTTGAATCTTTTTCCGATGTGGGGCCTTCCATTATACTCCAAAGCCTAATTATAAAAATTGAGAGGATGAAATTTATTGAAGTAGGGTAGAATGTAACACCCCAAGATTCAACGGTACACTTCTCTTTGATTAAAACAGTAGCGTGTGCTATACGCAACTTCAAGTTTGTGACACACCTCGACCAATCAATGTAGCTGTTATGAATAGTAATACCCACTTTTTTAAATTTTATAAATTTTATCTCTCAAAATGGACTTCATTTTTGGATTCGGAATATTGAAATTAGCCTAGGGTAAAATTTTGGAACTTTTTGGTTGTCTTTTATATTTTGATGAATAGTGAAAATTACTAAATTTTAATTAAAAACAAATTTCTCAATCAAAATAATTTACACTGGTAAATTATGAATTTGAGTGGTTTTAAAGTATATATAGAATATATTTTTACCATTTAATACAATATTGGTCATTGGACATAATTTAACAATTAAACCGGACATAAACAAGTGACAATCTTTTGATAGTTATTATCTCTTAAAAACATGCTTTTTGTTTTAACCATGGGATTTAATTTTAAATTATTATTTTCACTCTGTGTTTTGAATTTGGAAAATTGGATTCCATATTTGGAACCGGTATATCCAAATTGTGTATATAGGTTATTTTTATTTTTAGACATTTTGAATAATTCGGTAAATATTTTATTTACCGTTCTTAAAGGGTAAATCCTGTAAATAAGGGTAAAAATAATATTATAATAATAATAAATTCCCCTAAAACATGTCCTAACCTTATTGGTTGATACATTTCTGACCATGGGAATCTTTTGGTTGATTTTGGGACCCCATTTATCCACTTGTAAGTGATAATGACACTTTATATTAATTAAGATAAAATAAAAACAAAAATGACTTAAGCATATATCTTATAGAAAAACAATTTTTACATATGGTTATATATGTTATATATTAGACTATAAATATTAATTAGAAAGATAAAAATATTTCCTACATAATTGTATTTTATTTATAATTTTTAAACATTTAATACTTAATATTATTTATGACATAATAATGATGTAGTATTTTCCTTATTAATGAAAGAATCAAATAATTGGTATTATAAATGTTAATATTAATATAATTTTAATGTTTTGATAACATCCATTAATTTTATTTATTAATATTAAATTATGGGATTTCTTAAATGAATTTGGTTCTAATTAATACAGTTGTTAAGACATTAACAAAAATCAATTTCTAAATAGTGTCGAAATTGACATAAAAGAGTTTTTAAAACAAATATTATATTATTAATTGATATTAAATTCATAAAAATCTAAGGATCGTAAAAGAGATTTATATAATGATATTTTTATACTTAATGGACCACTTGGGTGTCTCTTGGATGTATATAGTATGTTTATTAATTATATAATATAAAAATACAAAGTGATATGGTAAATGTTAAACTAATTAAGTAAGAGTTAAAACTAAAAGATAAGGTTAATTTAGTGAACCAAACCTATCTAAAACATATTGGTTGAGTGGTTTTCAACCTATCCCCACCTTAAACTTTAAATAATCCACTTTGGAGATAGAAATGTAATATGAATTTATTATAAAATAATATTTCTAGATTTTCCTAAGGTGCCCCTCCTCCCCCTTACAAAAGGACACCACTTCTACCTAATTCTTCACACTTTAAAAGCCTTTTGGTTCGGCCAACCCCTTCCCAAATACTCTCTCAACTTCCATCACTTCAACCTAGAGGCATTATTTTGATCATAAATCCATCCTATGGATACCTTCTGATCAAATCAAAAGGAAGAACCTGAAGAAGAGGTAATGTTTTCACCAACCTTTTTCAAGTTCATTTCATCTTCAACTTCTTATTTCATTGTTATTCCTATTCTAAAATAATAACTCCAGTATCTCCTATATACTGTGAAATTATTAGAAATATGGTACAACCATATTCAGTATTCTATCCATCCTTTGAATGATATGTCACCATACGTGCGTACATACGGCTTACCGTCTCCACGTCGTGGTGTAATTGTTATTCAGTATGTTATTATTTCGATGGGTATAATAATGATGTATATTTCATGTAAATAATAAATATAACATTATAATGGTTTTGTATATATGATATACCATTCAATTATATAAGATCTTAATATCAAAAGAATGATATTGTCGCTCGTGCGTACGTATGGACTACCGTCTCTAGGAACACGATTAGATTCATTACCCATCGTATCCATTCAAGTCTAATTCTCATTTTATGATTAAAAATAATTTTTTAGGACTTTAAATAATTATTTATATGAATTATATATATCATACTCATAAAAAACCCGACTTATGTAACAAAACATATAAAATAAAACGAGTAAGTTAACACCAGAAACGACGATAATACTAAGACATCATTAGCAAAACAATGTTAAAATATCATATATGACATCATATTAATGTATATGATCCTTGTATAATTAAAAAAAAAATTAATTTACCATTATACTAGAGGCTGACCTACGCTCGACCATGGAAAAATTACAAAGTAAGGGGTTTCTTATCACACTTTTAATTCCGTGAGATTTCCATTGTTCACCACTAATTTACTGCATGCGGTGTGTGTACTTCCCATGATTGTATTCGTTGTGTAATATAATTTAATTTATGGATATTTACATAATCATTGTATGATCATTCTTTCATGGGTGTATGTTTCGTATGTTACCAAATCGATAAGGGAATTTGAAATTTCAATTTCCACTTATTCGGCTTTACGCATACTTCACTGATTATTTTACTCCAAGATTATGTGTGGAATCACTACTCATTTTATTATGTCATAATTTCTTGTCCCCTTTTTGTGGATATAATTTTGATACACAAAATAACTCCATTTATAAATTCTCAATTCATCGGTAGGAACTTGATAAGAGTAATTTTTACTCAATCTTGATTTGTTGAGTTAAGCATCCAATCCAATGGTGTTGTTTTTAAAAGAATATGTGTGAATGTCCTTTGATTGTTTTACACTTAATATCCAATCATATTGAGTATATTTATATTTTTCACACATAAATATGTCGTTGATTTATCCTTAACCAAAGAATACGACCTTTATGAGAGATTTCATCTCAATTTACATTCCATTGATACTCCTTTGTTGTTATACACCAAATCATTTTTATATGGTGTATATAATGTAATTTGATATAGTATATCATGAATCCATTTATTCACATGATATTTAAAGGTTTTTATGATCTCAATTATTTCTATTCAATTTTATCTCTTTTGGTTAGGAACTCTAACTAAAATATCATTTTAAAATGTTTTAAATATTTATTAATCTCATTAATGTCCATATTTTAAAAATGGTTTTAAGTATTTATTTATATGGGCATTAATGTTTTCAAATCAAAATTCATTTTAAAAGTTTCATATTGTTATGGGACACTTTTATTCAAAAATCTATTTTAAATGGCTTCTTGACAAATAGTGTGACTTTTAAATTTTTTCAAGAAAATCGGGGATATTTCTCTCAATAGTTTGATGATGATTTTAATCTATGTCAATTTATTTTTTTATTCTTGATTGAGGTTAATCTGATACAATAAAATATTCCATATTGTATCGAATGATTTATGTTTGACTGTGTTTGTGCTATTTTTATACCATTCAACGTTTGTGGTTAATGTATTGACATTTCGTATGCTAGTTTTAATATGAATGTTTAGGTTTTGTGTAAACATGTTCATATGAGGAATGCATTGGACTTAGTAAGTGACGGGTGGAGCCCTCTATAGATCCTCAATGCATCAGTAGTTCTCATGGGAAAAACAAGTGTCTTGGCACAAGGCCTTGAAAAAAATATTATTTTTAGTCTTGGCACGAGGCCTTGACTATGTGGTTATGATAGTCTGGCATTATGCATTCCATCATTATGAAAGTGGTTATTGATATTTTATGTGATTATTCGACTAGTAAAATATACATGTGAATAATTAAATGGAATTATTTCATTTTATCCTTCCCATATTATGCTTAATTTCAAGTTTAAAAGGCTTTTGTTTTAGGTATACATTTCCTTAAATGTTTATGCTTATTTATGAACGTTTCTGCTATATTGTTATCCTTACTGAGCATATGAGCTCACCCAATTCAATGTCTTATTTTTCCCAAGATGTGAATAAGTAATTTATGAATTACCTATAGGGATAATATGAGGGGATATGAAGACAAGATGTTATTGTAGTAGTTTTAAAATTAGGATGTAATGTGAACTTTATGAATGTATCTAGTTATTCCAAGACTACTAAACTAATCAGTCTTTCGAGACTTGATCTTTCTTGTGATATTTCCAAGGTTATTTAATAATTCACCAACTATGGAAAACTGGGGTCAGGGCGTTACAAACCTACCACCATGTCTATGGTGGATAGGGTAAAAAATGTGGAAGATATCTCCCCACATAAAGCACAATATACCAAGAAGAATATTCAACATCCTTATAAAGAATATGGAAAGAAGTCAAGGTTTGTAGGTCAATGCTGGGGATGTTATTGATTTGGGAATTGTGCACTAGATTGTTGGTACAATCCCTTAAATGTAAAAGGACAGAGAAAGCCCATCTCAAGGGAGAGAAAGCTAGAGAAGAAGAAGAAACATCCACAGATCCAAAAGCATCAGTATACTGCAAACAGATTTAGAATATTATATAACATATGTGATGTATGCAATAGGATTGGTCACATGAATGGTGCATGTTCCCCTCAATATTTACCCAAAGCTGATAAGAACAGAAGATCACAACAGTTGACTAGGAATGTAGAATCATCCTTTGGATGAAATCAGAACAATGTTGTAAAAACAAATTCTCCCAAGAAGATCTCAAGAAGGAAAGATGAGAAGCCCTTGGATTCTATGTCTAAAGAGGTGAAGGGTGGAGCATCCAAGAGAACCACTAAAAAAGGAAGCCACTCAGAAGAAGCCATGTTGAAGATCCAATCATGGTGCCTTAGTACCTAAAGATATTTTTTTGGTTTGGCCATATGATTTGGAAAGAATGATAAAAATGGAAGATTCATAGTCTAATACTTGTGATAAAAGCACAAAGAAGATTCTATATGAAGAAAAGGATGTTTTTTGTGTGAGGTGGAACAAGGGTAGTTATACTGTTAAAAGATTCCTTGAATTTCCTCAAGACCAACAAGAATTCCTCAAGAAGATGAATGTTTCACCAGGAGATTCTAGTGCTTTAAAATCTCTTGATGAAAGAAGACTCACACACAAGGATATGGAAGAAATAGTGAAGTCCACAAAATCACAGTCATCATTGAAGATCAGTTGTGGATGTGTGAAGAATGGAGCATCTGGGTTGAGAAAATAATCTCAACCTTGGTGTTTAAATTGATGGAGAAAATAGGAACCACCTTATTCCATTAACTCTTTTTGTATTGTATTTGTTATTATCATACATGGAAATGAAGGTGAAGTAAGATCTAAGGGGGGAAACCCTAGTTTTTAGTGAGGAGAAGTGTTCCCTTGAGGTGGAGACACATGAAGAAGATACCAGAGTCATTATCTAAATCAGTATCAACATGAGTTGTTATAAAATTCAATTACTCTAAAGATTGTCTAAAGATCATGTCATTAGAAAAGGTATTTCGTTTCTTAATCTCTCATCCTTGGTTACTCGAAATAAATATATTTTTACAAAGGGGGAGTAACTAGGTCAATCAATGATATAAGATGTCATGACCCGCCCTCGGGGCCCGTGCCGTGACTACCCCAAGCCCGCCTTCCATAAGCCAGGGGCTGGCGACTAGCACCAAGGCGTAAATCCCAACAAAAAAAGGGAAGGAATTGCCTTTGAAAAGTAAACAAGCACCTCAGAGTAAGAAAGCGGAAAAGTAAACACTAAGTAAAAAACTATACAAGCTGTGCTGAAAGTAAAAGGGGCCGGAAATACAAGCCCAACTGTAAAGTACAATTGAAAGGAAAAAAAGCCACTGAAAGGAAAAGCCACAGCGTCGAGCCGTCCTCTGGAAGTCCCACCTGAAGGGTGGGTACAGATAGCCTCCACTGCACCTCGGGTCCACCTGACCGCTCTGAGTAAGTCCCGCCCAGTGGTCCACCTCCAGGTACCGTCCTGCTCCGCACGCCTCCACCACGATCAGCGCTGTCCGCCGTTTGCAACCAACACAACGTAGTGCGGGCATAGCCCGTGCAGGGGTGAGTATAACGATACTCAGTTGGGACCCCGAGACCCTCAAGGTCTCACTAAAACCAACAAAGATAACCACAAGAAGATCTCAACAGATAAACTCTACTTAGATATATTCCCATACATATACCTAAGTTATCAAGTAACCCATCTCAATCATGAGGCAAACACAAGGTCAAAAGTCTTAGCTCAAACCAGGATTTTCATCATCGAAACCGTAACTGCTGAAGAGCTCCGTCTCTGGAGTGTACAGTGGTCCTGTCACAACTCCGAGGTACTGCCCACTAACATAAGACTGCTGTAGTACACCACCTATCGAGTAATGCGGGCCAGCCGCTACCACCAAGCGCTCCAATGTGCCGCTACAACCAAGCGCACCACTGTCGTGGGTCTGCCGCTACAACCAAGCGCTCCAATGTGCCGCTACAACCAAGCTCACCTCTGTCGTGGGTCTGCCGCTACAACCAAACGCTCCCATGTGCCGCTACAACCAAGCGCACCTCTGTCGTGGGTCTGCCTGTACAACCAAGCGCTCCCATGTGCCGCTACAACCAAGCGCACCTCTGTCATGGGTCTGCCGCTACAACCAAGTGCTCCCATGTGCCGCTACAACCAAGCGCACCTCTGTCACACACCGAGCCATTCGATCAGTAGTCGTCGGGTCTCAGTCAGCTACACGGTCTCCGTGCTCCACCCGCTCGTCTCCGGGAGGGTCCGCTCCACGAGCTACTGGTCGATACTCCAAGTATCACAAATTCCCGCAAGGAAGTATCTCGAAGGACCACCTCGTCATAGGGGTCTCAACGCAACAGACGGCGCGTCAATCGGACGCCCGGTCTGTGAGTTATTAGCCTTTTCGTCCCAGGGGCCCGGTTGGTTTCGTGAGCGAACCAATCCGGCCGTAACTCAACTATACCCTGAACACTCACAGGGTATACTCATAGGGACCGTTTTTCAACGTGATCACCAATGCCACTGACGGTTCGTCAAACGGATGTCTGGTCTGAAAGATATCATCTTTTCCGTTCCAGGGGTCCGGTTGGATTTCAGTGCGATCCAACCCGGCCACTATCCATCTGCATCAAAAACTCGGGCGGAGGATGCCAAAGGTTCCGTCTCATAAAGAGGAACTCAATGCAACAGACGGCGCGTCAATCGGACGCCCGGTCTGAGAGTTATTGGCTTTTTCGTCCCAGGGGCCCGGTTGGTTTTTAAGGCAAAACCAACCCGACTGTACTCCACTTGCGTCCAAACCTCGCGCGGAGTGAGCCAAAAGATCGGTCTCACTAAGAGGAAACTAACAAAGCTGACGGCACGTCAATCGGACGTCCGTAGCTCAAGATATGAGCGTTTCCGCTCCGAGGGCCCGGTCGGTTTCGTGTACGAACCAACCCGGCCGAACCCAAAGTATTCCGAAACATTGAGTGCGATAAACCGAAACGACGGAATCGCTCCAAGGATTGCGTTGCCGCTGACGGCAAGTCGTTTGGAGGCCCGTAGCTCAAGATACGGCCATTTGAACGAAGTCCGTCCGAAGACGGGGGGTCCGGGCCCGGGCCGACCCGGCCCGACCCCCCCGCCCCCTGGTTGGCCCAGCCCGGCTCGGCTAGGGCCGGTCCGGCTCGGCTCGGCCGAGCGGCCGAGCGGCCGACGCGGGGGAAAGCCGCCGCCCCGTGTGACACCCACGCGGGGTGCCGCCGCCTCCGGCCGCCGCGCCGGCGACCCGCGCCACCACCGGCTTCCGCGGGCCGCCGGAGTCGCTCCGGGGGCCCGTTTTCCTTCCTTTCTGCGCCGTTGTTCCTCCCGAGTTCCGTTCTTTACTGCGGCATCATCAAACACCCGTTGCGACACGTTCCGGCGTCGCCCGCCAAATCCGCAAAACATGAAAAACGGAGGAGGGTTGTCGGGCCGTGTTCGTTTGACCCGCACCCTCCGCGTTAGATAAAAACAACGAGAGAAATTGTTCAACACATGAACCGACAATTTTAATAAAATAAAATTGTTCATTTGAAACCGGCTCTTAAGTTTTTAATGAACGTTCACGGGAAAATAAAGAGGGGTATTCCAAAATTATAAAATCCCTACCTCGTTGATCGTCGCGTGCGGGCGTTCTTCGCGGAAAGGCTCGTCGCCGAAGAGGGGGATCGTCGCGTCGTCGCGGAAAGGCATCGCGTCGTCGCAGAAGAGGATTCGTAGACGAAGTCAGAGGTTGTCCAAGGTGGAACGTCGTCTCCCTTCCATTGATGTGGAAAGAAGAACGAGGGATGGCGCGTCGTCGTTTTTCGGAAGAAGTACGTGACGACGTTCTTCGTCGGAGACCGATTCGTTCTTCACGTTCTTCGTCGTTGAAGAAGATGTTCTTCAAGCCTCCCAAATCCTCCCAACGTGACAAGACTCAAAAAAAAATTAAATAATCCCAAGTCTTATTTTATTAACACAAGATAAGAAATTGAATTTCAAAAGAAAATAAACGATCAATTAATCTCAAAGAATTAATTGTAACAAATTAACAACCCAATTAAATGGGGCGTTTCTTAACCAGAAAAACGCACGGTTGACTTCTTTTAATAGGGGGGTACGGGTGCGTTACTTAAGAAGAAAAAGAAACGGTGGGGCTCGTGCGGGCCCTACCTCACAAATATCCTACCAAGGGGGTAGGATATTCCTGGATAGCACCTTATCTAGTTCAACTCAGTTCAAGCCGCCTTTAAGTGGATTCAAGTGGCTTCCAAGCGGCTTAAGTGAAATAAAGTAAAGTTGTCGCAAAATTATTATATTTCTTAACATTAAGCCCGAAAATTAAAAACCACACCCGAGCAAACGCAACTCCGGAAGAGGTGTTTCTAAGCGAATACCGGCGCTGCGATTTCATCGGTGCCCTCAGAATTCGATTCCGGGCACCGGTTCAAAAGTTAGAAAAACCCGCTCGTCCGTTCACTGAACGTACCCGAGCCAAACTTCGGAAAATGATTCCGGGAACACCGGGCCTCGGAATCAGGCGCCGTCAGAAACTGAGTTCTTGTAAAATTCCAAAGAAAATTAAGAAAATAATTTCCTTGAAATTTACGGGTCTTTACATTACTCCCACCACAGGGATTTACGTCCCCGTAAAACATCAACACAAACTAGGGATACAAAGGCGGTACTGAGCACGCATCTGAGCCTTCCGATCCATGTGCTCACCTGGACCTTCTCTATCGTGTCCCGGACCACCTCTGGTCCCACTAGAGATTCTATGATTTCTTCCTTGCCGATAAGAGAAATCTGGTCTCATCCCCTGGATGAACCACATTCTTCGCCTAATACGGTCAGTCCCGAAATGGATGATACTAATCCATACCAAGGATGACGTCGTAAGGCCTCGACGCTACTACCAAGAGATCTAACCGTGACTCTTTCGTCCAAGGGTTGAGTCACACTGTCGGCATCAGTGTGTGGTAACTGGGTCTCCTCCAGTAGATGTCTCACAAGTGAGGGTCAAGTCAACAGTCAAAACTGGAACCTCTTAGTAACAACACAAGAGAGGACAGGGAAGTAAATACCACAAGAAAAGGTGTCTTTTATTACTGCAGCTCAAGTACAAAGACACAAAGCATCAACAAACATACATCAACAAAACTTGAAGCAACGTGAACAAAAGTCTCCAGGTCTGGAGCTAGTCCCGCTCCTGTCTATATGATCCCAGAGCCCCATGATCGTAGGCCTCAACTGCCTGAAGATGAGCTCTCCCATGTACTCCTGTCCCCTGCGGTCGGGGTGGACCGCCTGGTGGTGATGGAGGCAGAGCCTCAAAGCGTCGCCCACCACCTGTTGCTCGGCTAGCTCCTCTGCCTCGTCCGCCTCCTCCCTGCGGACCGCCACGGTCGACCCTCTGCCTCTGCCTGGGTGGCCCCTCCACCGTCTGCTGCTCCTCGGTACGGCGGGTCGGGCAGTCACGAGCCATGTGGCCCTGCCCGCCGCACGAGTAGCAATGCCTGCCTCTCGGAAGGCTGGCTTCACGCTGTGTGCTCCGCACTGCTGAGCCAGTGTCCCGAGGTCGTCTACCGGAACCCTGAGTCATCCGTCGGCTACCTGCAGCCGAAGACTCCGCCACCTGCCGCCCTGCGGTAGGCCTCGCTGTAGACTCAGCCAGAATGATCTCGATCAGAAGGGCTCGCTCTAGCACTCCTGCCTGGGTCGGGATGCTGAGGGAGATCAGCGATGCCCTGATCTCGTGTCTCAATCCCTGCTCGAAGGTCCGTGCCCGGAAGAAGGGGTCTCGTACCATGTCTGTCGAGTAGCGAGAAAGGTCGGTGAAACTCGCCTCGTACTGGGCTACCGTCAAGCTGCCTGCCGCAGCTGAAGAAGCTCCTGAATGCGCACCGCACGGAGGGTGTCCGGGACGAACTCTGAGCGGAAGAGGCTCTCGAAGTCCGTCCAGATGAGGGAGGCCTCATCGTGCACCTGGAGCATCAAGCTCCACCATCTGCCTGCTGCCGCGTGCAGGAGACTCGCTGCGAGGATCACCATGAGGTCTGCTTGTGTTCTCACTAATCTGAAAACCCGAAAAACTGCCTCCAGCCAGTCCTCGGCGGCCTGAGGGTCCGTCTCCCCGCGGAACCTGGGCGGTCGCTGGCGCTGGAACTCATGCAGTGCACTAAGGCGACGTGCATCGTTAGCGGCTAGGGCTGGTAGCATCGGTGCCTCAGAGGGTATAGGTACCACCGGTGCCTCAGCTGTCAAAGGGCTATGTACCGAGTCCTCGACGCTCGGTGGGCTGTCATCACGCTCCACTCTCGGAATCCTAGCTGGCTGTCATCGTGGGGTCATCCTAAAAGAAATAGGTGCGCCACGGTCAGGACAGTATAACTGGTGATCTGACACAAGTAATCACAAGGAAAACTTGAAACACACATGCAATCAATGTTTTCGTGAATTAAGTCGGAAATCAGAAGTCAGGGTCCTGGTGTACGGATACGTCGGCCGCCGCACCAACACTGGACTCCCTGGACTGATAACCACACCCAATACGCTAAACACTATTGCTTCACATATAAGAAAGATCACAGTCCCCGTTAGAACCGACCACCTCTGATACCACTTTGTCACGACCCGCCCTCGGGACCCGTGCCGTGACTACCCCAAGCCCGCCTTCCATAGGCCAGGGGCTGGCGACTAGCACCAAGGCGTAAATCCCAACAACAAAAAAAGGGAAGTCATTTCCTTTGAAAAGTAAACAAGCACCACTGAGTAAGCAAGAATAAAAGTAAACACTAAGTAAAAAACTGTACAAGCTATGCTGAAAGTAAAAGGGGCCGGAAATACAAGCCCAACTGTAAAGTACAACTGAAAGGAAAAAAAGCCACTGAAAGGAAAAGCCACAGCGTCGAGCCATCCTCTGGAAGTCCCACCTGAAGGGTGGGTACAGATAGCCTCCACTGCACCTCAGGTCCACCTGACCGCTCCGAGTATGTCCCGCCCAGTGGTCCACCTCCAGGTACCGTCCTGCTCCGCACGCCTCCACCACGATCAGTGCTGTCCGCCATCTGCAACCAACACAACGTAGTGCGGGCATAGCCCGTGCAGGGGTGAGTATAACGATACAGAGTAGGGACCCCGAGACCCTCAAGGTCTCACTAAAACGAACAAAGATAACCACAAGAAGATCTCAACAGATAACCTCTACTTAGATATATGCCCATACATATACCTAAGTTATCATGTAACCCATCTCAATAATGAGGCAAACGCAAGGTCAAAAGTCTCAGCTCAAACCAGGATTTTCATCATCAAAACCGTAACTGTTGAAGAGATCCGTCTCTGGAGTGTACAGTGGTCCTGTCACAACTCCGAGGTACTTCCCACTAACTTAAGACTTCTGTAGTACACCACCTATCGAGTAATGCGGGCCAGCCGCTACCACCAAGCGCTCCCATGTGCCGCTACAACCAAGCGCACCACTGTCGTGGGTCTGCCGCTACAACCAAGCGCTCCCATGTGCCGCTACAACCAAGCGCACCTCTGTCGTGGGTCTGCCGCTACAACCAAGCGCTTCCATGTGCCGCTACAACCAAGCGCACCTCTGTCGTGGGTCTGCCGCTACAACCAAGCGCTCCCATGTGCCGCTACAACCAAGCGCACCTCTGTCGTGGGTCTGCCGCTACAACCAAGCGATCCCATGTGCCGCTACAACCAAGCGCACCTCTGTCGTGGGTCTGCCGCTACAACCAAGCGCTCCCATGTGCCGCTACAACCAAGCACACCTCTGTCCTGGGTCTGCCGCTACAACCAAGCGCTCTCATGTGCCGCTACAACCAATCGCACCTCTGTCACACACCGAGTCGTTCGATCAGCAGTCGTCGGGTCTCAGTCAGCTACACGGTCTCTGTGCTCCGCCCGCTCGTCTCCGGGAGGGTCCGCTCCATGAGCTACTGGTTGATACTCAAAGTATCACAAAGTCCCTCAAGGAAGTATCTCAAAGGACCACCTCCTCATAGGGGTCTCAACGCAACAGACGGCGCGTCAATCGGACGCCCGGTCTGTGAGTTATTAGCCTTTTCGTCCCAGGGGCCCGGTTGGTTTCGTGAGCGAACCAATCCGGCTGTAACTCAACTATACCCCAAACACTCACAGGGTATACTCATAGGGACCGTTTTTCAACGTGATCACCAATGCCGCTGACGGTTCGTCAAACAGATGTCTGGTCTGAAAGATATCAGCTTTTCCGTTCCAGGGGTCCGATTGGATTTCATTGCGATCCAACCCGGTCACTATCCATCTGCATCCAAAACTCGGGCGGAGGATGCCAAAGGTTCCGTCTCATCAAGAGGAACTCAACGCAATAGACGGCGTGTCAATCGGACGCCCGGTGTGGGAGTTATTGACTTTTTCATCCCAGGGGCCCGGTTGGTTTTTAAGGCAAAAACAACCCGACCGTACTCCACTTGCGTCCAAACCTCGGGCGGAGTGAGCCAAAAGATCTGTCTCACTAAGAGGAAACTAACAAAGCTGACGACACGTCAATCGGACGTCCGTACCTCAAGATATGAGTGTTTCCGCTCTGAGGGCCCGATTGGTTTCGTGTACGAACCAATCCGGCCGAACCCAAAGTATTCCGAAACTTTGAGTGCGATAAACCGAAACGACCGACTCGCTCCAAGGATTGCGTTGCCGCGGACGACGAGTCGTTTGGAGGCCCGTAGCTCAAGATATGACCATTTGAACGAAGTCCGTCCGAAGACGGGGGGGTCCGGGCCCGGGCCGACCCGGCCCGACCCCCCCTGGTTGGCCCGAACCGGGTCGGGTCTGACTCGGTTGGCCCGGCCCGGCCCGGACAGGGCCGGTCCGGCTCGGCTCGGCCGAGCGGCCAACACGGGGGAAAGCCGCCGCCCTGCGTGACACCCCCGCGGCACCCGCGGGGTGTCGCGCTGGACACCCGCGGGGTGCCGCGGCCACCGGCGCCGCCTCCGGCCGCCGGAGTCGCTCCGGTGGCCCGTTTTCCTTCCTGTCTGCGTCGTTGTTCCTCCCGGGTTCCGTTCTTTACTGCGGGATCATCAAACACCTGTTGCGACACGTTCCGTCATCGCCCGCCAAATCCGCAAAACACGAAGAACGACGGAGGGTTGTCGGGCCGTGTTCGTTTGACCCGCACCCTCCGCGTTAGATAAAAACAACGGGAGAAATTGTTCAACACATTAACCGACAATTTTAATAAAATAAAATTGTTCATTAGAAACCGGCTCTTAAGTTTTTAAAGAACGTTCACGGGAAAATAAATAGGGGTATTCCAAAATTATAAAATCCCTACCTAGTTGATCGTCGCGCACGTGCGTTCTTCACGAAAGGCTCGTCGCGGAAGAGGGGGATCGTCGCGTCGTCGCGGAAAGGCGTCGCGTCGTCGCGGAAGAGGATTCGTAGACGAAGACAGAGGTTGTCCGAGGTGGAACGGCGTCTCCCTTCCTTTGATGTGGAAAGAAAAACGAGGGATGGCGCGTCATCGTTCTTCGGAAGAAGGACGTGACGACGTTCTTCTTCGGAGACCGATTCGTTCTTCACGTTCTTCGTCTTTGAAGAAGATGTTCTTCAAGCCTCCCAAATCCTCCCAACGTGACAAGACTCAAAAAAATAAAATAAGCCCAAGTCTTATTTTATTAACACAAGATAAGAAATTGAATTTCAAAAGAAAAGAAACGATCAATTAATCTCAAAGAATTAATTGTAACAAAATAACAGCCCAATTAAATGGGGAGTTTCTTAACCAGAAAAACGCACGGTTGACTTCTTTTAATAGGGTGCGGGGGTGCGGGTGCGTTACTTAAAAAGAAAAAGAAACGGTGGGGCTCGTGCGGGCCCCACCTCAAAAATATCGTACCAAGGGGGTAGGATATTCCTGGATAGCACCTTATCCAGTTCAACTCAGTTCAAGCCGCCTTTAAGTGGTTTCAAGTGGCTTCCAAGCGGCTTAAGTGAAATAAAATAAAGTTGTCGCAAAATTATTTTATTTCTTAACATTAAGCCCGAAAATTAAAAACCACACCCGAGCAAACGCAACTCCGGAAGAGGCGTTTCTAAGAGAATACCAGCGCTGCGATTTCATCGGTGCCCTCAAAATTCGATTCCGGGCACCGGTTCAAAAGATAGAAAAACCCACTCGTCCGTTCACTGAACGTACCCGAGCCAAACTTCGGAAAATGATTCCGGGCACACCGGGCCTCGGAATCAGGCGCCGTCAGAAACTGCGTTCTTGTAAAATTCCAAAGAAAATTAAGAAAAATATTTCCTTGAAATTTATGGGTCTTTACATAAGAATAATGAATGTTCCCCAAGGCCACTTATCCTAATAATTTTACTTGAATTTGTTTAATCATTTTGCTGATGTGAGTGCAGGAATTTCAGGATTGATTATTTCCTATCACATTCAATATATTTTTCCTAGAATGAAAGAGGAAAACCCTTGAAGACAAGTGTAGGAGATCTCATCTCATGAGGTATCATGATCAGTGGATAATGTACAACTTTGTTGTCTAATTAAAATTCTTTGTTTTCTACATCGAGCTTTTCTCAAGTAGACATAGAGTGAAATGATTGATGGCACACTGCTCATGTAAGGACTAATACCCTCTCTACCGTGAACTTTTTATTTCTTGTCAATAAGGGGGAGATAATGTGAAATGAAAGTTTGAAATGAAAGGGGGAGATAAACAAGTAAAGTGGGGAGAGAAGATTATTTTTTTGACATTGACACATTCATTTGAAGATACCTAGTGGTATTGAAAACAAAATAAAAAGGGGCATATTGTTGGGACCACTTTTTATATGAAGATTGTATTTGTTGTCAACAGTTTTCAATACCCGTCATAATGAAGAAGGATATGAAGCAGGACTAAAAAGTTAGTGGAGATTGGATGAAGTGAGGTTTCCTAGAGAATTGTTATGGAATCATAGCATTGGATGTAGTACTTGAGAAATTCTCTAAGAAGATCAATTCAGACGATTGTTGAACTGATACTATGTTCAAAGAACTTGTATCAAAGGTGACATGTTGTTTACAACAATGAAGAATGGTGAAGTATCATCCATCTAAGGATGATTGAAGAAGAATGAGGATTTAAAAAAGACCATGCAATGCATCATGACATCATGAGAACCATGCAAGAGCTTACTTGAAGAAAAGAATCATATGATTTGAATAAAGTAGAGGAGAGGGTTGAAGAAGAAGAGAGAGTTTCGAAGGGCTTGGCATTCTAAAAAGGTATTTGAAGAAGCTTCAAGCCTCCACTTTTGGATGACGAGAGATGATTGGGGTTATTTGGAATTAAAACTCCAAAAGGAATTGAGGAATTGATGTGATGATGAATAAGTAAATTGGAATTAATATTCCAAAAAGAATTGATGAAATCAAACGATGCTTTTCTGATTTGTATTTTACAATCATCACAAGTTTTATGAACTTGTGGTGTAAGTACTTTGAAGGATAGAGAGAGTAAAGAAATGTTTTTGGAAAAAACAAATTTCAACATCATACTGTCCAAAAATGACAAAGGAAAGAAGAAGGCGTGCAAGTGTTTGTGTGCAAGTGGTGGCACACAAGTGGATTTAGGTAAGTGGTGGCATGCAAGTGGCAGTATGCAAGTATCGGCGTGCATGTTTTGTAGAAGCGCACATGTCATATTTCAAATAGCATGAATTCAGAAATATTGAAAAGAAAAGAAAGTGTCTGAATGGGGTCCCAAAATCGAACCAAGGATTCCCATGATCGACCACTACTCATCCAATAAGGTTAGGAAAAGTGTTAAGGTAATTTTGAATTATTATAATATGCTTTTAACCTTAAATTACCCTATTTACCTTTAACCGCAGTAAATAAAATTTACCGTAGTTACTATTCATAATCTCAAAAAAAATTACCCTATTAACATAATTTGGACCCACTGAATCCAAATATATAATCCATTTTTCAAAATTCAAAACATAGAAGTTGTAGTAATTAATTTAAAATTAATCTCGTTGTTAAGCAAACGGGTTTTTAAAAGATAAAACATTTCCAAAGATTGAAATGTTTTTACCTATAAATTCAATGTAAAATTAATGCTAATGACATAAATTCTATTAAATGGTAAAAATATATTCTATTTATACTTTAAAACCATTCAACATTATAATTTAACAATATAATGAATTGAAAAGAAAAAAGTTGTTTTCAATTAAAAGATAGCGTGTTTTTATTATTCATTAAAATATGAAAGTTTTCAGAATAATATGAAAAATTTATCCAAAGTAAATTTTTAAATCCTGATTCTAATGAAAAATTATATTTTCTCATATTGAACTTATAAACTTATCAAAAACTATATTTAAAGTGGGTGCGCCATCAAAAGGCGGCCAAACTGCATTTTTTGAAAAATACATATTTTACCTGAAAAGTTTATTTTGTTCTCATAACATGTTCTAGAAAATATATAAGATGAATAATAATGTTATAAAATTTAAAATTCAGTTAATAATATTCATAACGGCTTGTTTATAATATTATATTAATATATCGTTGTTTAGTGGAACTCAGTATTGCGTACTACAAACGCTATCGAGGAAGGTTGTGATTGCGTGTAACGCAAGCCAAGATAGTGTTGTGTGTCATGAAATATTTCTTTGATATTGCGTACAACATAAGACATAAAAAAATACTTCTCATAAAATATTAGGGTGTCACATTCTATCCCCCTTAAATTGAATTTTACCCTTGAAGTTCGTCACTTCGTAGAAAATAGATGAGGATACCTCTCCCTTATCATATTATCAAGCTCCCATGTAGCTTCTTCTAATTAGTGGTTCCTCCATAAAACAGTATCCAAGAAAGTGGTCTTGTTCCGTAGATCTTTTTCGCTTTGATCCAGAATCTCTATCGGCTGTTCCTCATAAGAAAGATCTTGCTCCAGCGGTACAACTTTTGAGCTTAGTACATGTGAAGGATCAGGTATGTACTTTCTCAGGAGAGATACATGGAACACATCATGAAATTGAGAGAGATTTGGTGGAAGTTCTAATCAGTAAGATACCTTCCCATGATGATCCAATATTTCAAAAGGACAAATATACCTAGGGCTCAACTTTCCCTTCTTTCGAAATCTCATTACTCTCTTCCAAGGAGATATTCGTAAGAAGAATTTATCACCCACTTCAAATTCTAGCTCTTTTATTCGGTTGTCGGCATAACTTTTTTGTCGACTCTGAGCTTCTCTTATGTGTTGTTGAATTGATCTGACCTTTTCTTCCATCTCATCAACAAGATCTGGTTCTAATAGCTTTCTGTCCCCAACACCATCCTAGCAAGTTAGAGTTAGGCATTTCTCTCCCTAGAGAGCTTCTTAAGGAGCCATCTGAATGTTGGTGTGAAAGCTATTATTATATGAAAATTCCACCAAAGGTATTTTTTGATCCCAACCACCTTTGAAATACATAGAGAAAGCTCTCAACATGTCTTCTAGAGTTTGAATTGTTCTTTCAGAATGACCGTCTGTCTGAGGATGATAAGATGTACTGAAAGTCAACTCTATATCTAGAATATGCTGAAGAGTTTTCCAGAACATCAAGGTAAACCTCAGATCCCGATCAGATTTAATGGAAAGTGGTACTCTAGGCAATATTTCCACTTACTTTACATATATCCTGGAAAGATGATCCTGAGAGAAATCTTCTCTAATAGCAATGAAGTGTGCTGACTTCGTAAGACGATCCACTATGACCCAAATAGCATTATTACCTTTGGATATTTTAGGAAGTCCAGTGACAAAGTCCATAGTGATGTTTTCCAATTTCCATTCGGGTATGGGTAATGGTTGTAAGACCCCCTTAGACTTCTGTCTCTCAGCTTTTACTTGTTGTCAAACCATGCATCGAGAGACATATTCAACAACATCTATTTTCATGCCATCCCACCAGAAGTACTCTTTCAGGTCCACATACATCTTCATACTTCCAGGATGAATAGATAATGATGAACTATGAGCCTCATCCAGTAGCTCCTTCTTTAATTCTGGAATGGGAGAACACAAACCGGATTCCTAAACCTTATTATCCCATCACAATCAAGGTTGAATTCAGGAACATTTCTCACCTTATTTTGTAACTCTACATCTTCTTTTTGTGCCTCTTTAATCTTCACATGTATATATGGTTGATCATTCATTTGAGAAAGATACGAATTTTCCCCTTCCATTATAATTCCAAGATCAATCCTTTGTAAATCCATAAATATTGGATCTTCTGTGATCTTCATCATGGATAAGCTAGCATGGTCTTGTCGACATAATGCGTCTGCCACCTTGTTTGCGTTTCCAGGGTGGTAATTAATTGAACAATCGTAATCCTTAATCAGCTCCAACCATCTCCTTTGACGCATATTCATCTCCTTTTGTGTGAAAATATACTTTAAACTTTTATGATCAGTATAAATATCACACCGTTCACCATTAATATAATGACTCTAAATCTTTAATGAAAAGATTACCACAGCTAACTCCAAATCATGAGTTGGGTAATTTTGCTAATGATTTTTTAACTGTCGTGGGGAATAAGCTATCACCATATCATTTTTCATGAGAACACACCCCAATCCCTTATTGGATGCATCATTGTAGATCACAAAACATTCTCCACTACAAGGCAGTGTGACCATAGGTGCACTAGAGAACCTTCTTTTCAACTATTTGAAATTCTCTTCACACTCCTCCATCCACACAAACTTAACTCCTTTTCGAGTCAACCTGGTGAGTGGATTAGATAATCGTGAAAAATCATCCAAAAAACATTGACAATATCCAGAAAAACCAAGATAACTTCAGATCTTAGTGACTGTTGTTGCTCTCGAACATCTTTCGATACCCTCTGTTTTTGTTGGATCCACAGATATCCCCTCTTTTAAGATTATGTGATCCAAAAATGCATCTTTTTGAAGCCAAAATTCACACTTGGTAAATTTGGCATAAAGGTTCTCCTTTCTCAGGCCTTCAATAAAATTCTCAAGTGATCTTCATGTTCTTCATTTCCCTTTAAATATACAAGAATATCATCTATAAAGACTACCACAAACATATCAAGATAGTCTCTAAAGAATCTATTCATTAGATCCATGAAGATAGCAGGGGAATTAGTAAGACCAAATGGAATCACTATAAATTCATAGTGTCCATACCTTGTACGGAAAGATGTCTTTGGTATATCCTCCCTTTTGACCCTTAATTGATGATACCCTTAATGAAGATCAATCTTGGAAATGTATTGAGCTCCGCGTAGTTGGTAAAATAATTCATCAATGCGTGGGAGAGGATATTTGTTCTTGATAGTGATCTTGTTAAGTTCTCGATAATCAATGCAGAGTCTCATTGATCCATCTTTCTTCTTAACAAATAGAACAGGTGCTCCCCAAGGTGATGCACTAGGGTGTATGAATCACTTATCAAGATCCTCTTGGAGTCTCTTCTTCAATTCTTTCAACTCAAATGGGATCATTATATAAAGTGTCTATGAAATAGGTAAATCACCCTGTACGAGTTCTATTGAAAACTCAACTTCACGATTTGGTGGAAGACCAGGCAATTCATCTGGAAAGACATCATCAAACTCCCATACAATGGGAATATTATTTATCAGGAGTTTCTCACCAACCATTTGAGATAAATAACAATCCTTTAGTGGAATCAAGACCCATAAGATGAAATAAATTTCAATTGGAATGTTATGTTCATCCTTGCATCGATAGACGATCATTGATTGATCTGGAATATGAAATGTGACTTCCCTTCTTTGGAAACTTATATGAGCTCCATATAAAGAAATCCAATCCATGCCCAGATTCACATCAAATTGCACTATAGGAAGGATCACAAGATTTGCAGGAAGCACTTTCCCACAAACATCAATCGGAGAATAATTGCAAACTTTTGATTCGACTATTGTGCCATTAGGGGTTGTCACAGCTAACTCAACATCTAATTGTTGAGTTAATACGGTGATACCCTTAAAAAATTCTTCAGAAATAAAAGAGTGGGTGGATCCAGAATCAAATAAAACATTTACTACTTTAGAGTGGATGGTAAGTGTACCATTCACCACTTCGTTATCATACTCCACATCACCGATAGTAATTGCATGTGACTTTCCGTTGACTTTGGACTTAAGGGTTTGTTGACATCAATTATCATCAATAACCCTTGGATTTGGGCATTGATTGGCATAATGTCCCATCTCCTTGCACATGAAACATTGAAGTGTATGAGGTTCATTCTATGTATCCCTTTCTTTGTTTGCATCATTAGACAACTTCTTCCAATTATTTCGACATTCAACTGCCCGATGACATTCTTTTCCACACTTAAAACATTTTCTTGTCCCTTTATGACAATTTCCACCATGTTTCTTTCCACAATTTGAGCATAAAAGAAAACTCATTTTCTTTTTAGTGTGGTCTTTAGATTTTCCTTTGAATTCCATTTTTTTCTTCTTATCAAACCCATATGACTAATGGGTTAATCCAATCTCCATCTCAACCTTTAGAGCACATCGAAGAATTTCCTCGTAGCTATTGAAGTCCCTTTTGGCTAACACCCTTTGAAGACTTGGTTTTAAGCCACTAAAGAATCGATCAATTTTACTCTCAGGATGGATAATAATTCTGGAAGTGTACATTTCATGTCTTGTAAAATTTTCTTTGTAGGTACCAACAGATTCATCATCCTTTTTCATCAGTTCAAGATACTCCTTATCTATCTTTGTTCGAAGAATAAAAGGGATGTACTTATTGAAAAATAAGTTCTGGAACTCGCCCCATTCCATGGACTCAATTTCATCTCTTTTCCTCGTATTCTTGATAAGATTACACTATTTATCAGCATCACCTTCCAAACGATACACTGCTAAAATGAATTTCTCATGTTCAGAACATTGTAGAACTGAAAATATCTTTTAAGATGTACTAATCCATTGTTTAGCCTCTAATGTATTAGAAGACCCGCTGAATGAAGGTGGACGCTGCCTCATGAAGGATTCAATAGAATGTTACTTTTTCCTTTGTTCATTTGGATGTACTGTATAGTTCATAGCTTGAGAGAGTTGTGTGATCATGGCTACAAGAGTTTTCATTCCAGCTCCCATAACGTTTGTTTGCTCAGGGGGACAATCATTACAATGCTCGTCACATTCAGTATAAACACGGTTCCTTCGGGTTCCAGCCATTGACTAAAACCAATAAGCATAGTGTGAGAAATACTAATCATAATAAGAAAACCAAATAATCAGGAATAAAATTTTTCACTTAAGGTCTTATCATAGGTTATTCATGGCCATTTCTAAAACAGAAAGATTGTGATATATGCTTAGACTTCTCCTTAGGGTTCTTACTAAGGCTTTCACATCCTAGTTTCCAATTGTTGACTATACCTTTCCTCTGATACCAACTATAACAACCCATACATTACATACATGGTTATTACTTCAAAAATTGAAGCATACATATTACAACATATAACAAAAACATTAATGTACCGTATAGGTATAGTGTCTTTAGAAATTTGGAAACATAAACAACTGGTTCATAAATCATCTACGTTGCCTCCAATTTATTTCATCATATCAAGAGTCCCTTTTTGAAATATTCTACTTAATACCCTTCATCCAGACCTGGGAAAAAGAAAACATACAAAAGGGTGAGATCAAATGCTCAATAAGGGTAAACAAAATATATATCAATCATATCATATTTATATGTACATAACATTTTGAATATCTTAACCTACAAAAGAGATCATAATATCATAACATGGGATAAATCATATTGGTGAAATGTAATCCCAAATAAACATAAAATAAAACATGGTACTTTGTGTCATACACACATAATCATAGAAAATCATTTCATATTATTCAAGACTTATTTCCAAGACTAGCATAGCAGAAAAAGACCATTACTGAACCGAGTTCACTCCTCGTTCCATTCCTATTTCACTGAATCAGTTTCACTTGCCATTCTAGACATGTCTATCTCATGAGATATAAATCTATACCCAATGCATTGGAGGGAGATATATGTCCCACCCATCTCATAATGAAACAATTCTTATATGTTCCACAAAATCATAAATCATACATCATAGCATAACCCATGTAATAAAAATGGGATTCTTAAACGGCATGCCACCATAACATAATCCATATAAGATAAAAGGACAACATAAAAATAATTCCATCATAACATAATCAAATCAATGTAAAAATCGGGATAAAAATATAACCCCACATTATCTTAGATGGAAAATAATTTTTATAAAACATTTGAACTCCATTCTTGAGGAAAATATCCTTTCTACTTCAAAAACATTTTTTCCTTTTTAACATGTCATAAAATTTTAAAGTAAAAGAAGTTGATTAAAAATAAAATTTAAAACATGTAAAGGAAGCTTCATGGAAATAATGTTCTGTGAAATCATAAAAATCCATTCATGTCGTATAAGTAAAAAAACATTCTTCTCGTACTTTGGCCGGAAAAGTCAAAAAGTACCTTGTACGAAAAATGACAAATGATTAATTTCATAACTTTTACTACAACACACTAATGAGTAATACTGGATTTAAACAATTGTAGGAGTATATAAATAAAATTACATATTGAGGTAACATGGATGTGGATGATAAATATTCCCCAGTAAATTCTGAAGTATAAACAATCTCAGATAAAAATTGAGATTGCGAGATTTTCCCTTACCTTAGGTCTGATTTTCATCGTACGTGACCGAAACTACTGTATAATGATTTAAATAATGTTATTGAATTATTAAAGAATCTTAATAATTGTTATCATATCATATATGGTCATATTAGCAGCTTTTTATTAGTAATATTTCATTGCTACTTGTTATTCGGGTGTTTATTACTTTTTTTTGTTCTTATGCGTGTTTGGTCGAATAAATTATTATTCTTCTTTTTAGGTTATAGAACCCTAATTTCCAGAATTTTATTAGTGTAATATATATCATATTTAGTAATTAAATTAATTTATATAATCATTATGCAGTTATGATCTTGTAGAACGAGTCGCATAACATCGTGGAGATGGTAGGCCGTATATACACATGAGTGATGATATCGTTTCCATTATTGTGGAATTTTATTGAAGTGTATATATACTATTTTAGAATCAATATCAATTTATAATAATCAGATATAGTTATTCTTTACACCATTATACCGATCCAAATAAGGTGGTGGTGGAAAACAGCTTCAACTACGGCGTGGAGACGGTATTCCATACGTACGCATGCGCGGTGATTTTGTTTTCCGTAGGATGGATAGAATGTGAAATAAGTATGTTTCATATTTATAATAACATATAAGTATATGAGTGATACTGATGTTATTAATTCATAATTAAACAACTAAAGAATATGAATTAGAAGAAGAAATAAATTTGAAAGAATTGGTAACAGATATTACCTCTTCTTCGACACGCCTTTTTGAAAACTCCTCTTAGGGCACTACGATTTGCCTTCTTAGTAGACAAGGACCTATAATATGTTTCTAGGGAAGTGTATAAGATATATTGTCAGGGTTTGGCTGAGATTTAACACTCAAAGTGGTGTGAGGAGGAGAGGGAGGAGGTACCCTTTTATAGGGGAGGAGAGGAGCACCTTTAGAAAGTGTGAAAATATTATTTTATTATAAACTTATCTTCAGTTTCAAAAGGTCCAAAAATAATTAAAGATGAAGATAAGTTGAATAATGGTATAAATAAAATCATCCAATCACAATTGAACATGTCTTGGAAAATATTTTAATCATTATAATCTTATTTATTTAAATCATTTATTAATGAGGTAAATACTGCATCATTATTGTGTCATATATAATTTAATTTATTTAATATCTAAAAATCATAAAAAAATATCATCATGTATGAAATATTTTTAGCTTTCCAATGAATATTTATAGTCGAAAATATAATTGAGATAACCCCTTATAAAAATTAATTACTAAAAGATTTTTGTTAATTACAATTTTGTCTTTACATTAAATTAATTAATCCAAATTGTCATTATCACTACCAAGTGGCTCAATGGAGTCCCAAAATCGACCCAAGGATACCCATTGTAGGCCACTACTCATCCAATAAGGTCAGGACAAGTTTCAAGGTAATTTTGAATTATTATATTATTCTTTTAACCTTGAATTACCCTATTTACCTTTAACCGTAGTAAATAAAAATTACCGTAGTTACTATTCGTAATCTCAAAAAAAAAGTAACCTATTATCAAAATTTGGACCCATTGAATCCAAATATAGAATAAATTTTTCAAAATTCAAAACATATAAGTTGCAATAATTAAATTAAAATTAATCTCGCTGTTAAGCAAACATGTTTTTAAAAGTTAAAACATTTCCAAAGATTGAAATGTTTTACCCTATGAATTCAATGTAAAATTAATGATAATGACATAAATTTTATTAAATGTTCAAAATATTTTCTATTTATACTTTAAAACCATTCAATATTATAATTTAACCATATAAAGCATTGCGATGAAAAAATTTGTTTTTAATTAAAATATAGCGTGTTTTTACTATACATTAAAATATGAAAGTTTCCACAATAATATGAAAAATTTATCCAAAGTAAATTTTTATATCCTGATTCTAAACAAAAATTATATTTTGTCAAATTGAACTTATAAACTTGTCAAAAACTAAATTTAATGTGGATGCGTCATCAAAATGCGGAAAAAATGCATTTTTTGAAAAATACTTATTTTACCTGAAAAATTTATTTTGTTCTCATAACATGTTCTAGAAAATATGTAATATGTATAATAATGTTATAAAATTTAAAATTAAGTTAATACTAATCATAATTGATAGTTTATAATATTATATTAATATTTCTTTATTTAGTGGTACTCAGTATTACGTGCTACACACGCTATCGAGGAAGGTCGCGATTATGTGTAACGCAAGCCAATCTAGTGTTATGTGCTATGAAAGATTCATGTGATGTTGCATAAAACATAAGACATACAAATTACTTCTTATAAAATATCAGGGTGTTACAGGAGCAAATATTTGGATTGAAAGTGGCTCGACCACTATTTTCCAATCTATTTGGAATGGTGTGGTGCATCTAGCCTGGCCACTCACTACACAATGGATGAACTGTATTTCTTATCTTCTAGAGACAATCAACATTTTCACCATGCCATTCTTTATGTGAACATTGGTGCAGATGGTCTAGCTAATAATGGAGTCAACCATGACATAACATGGTGGGATGACATGCCTATTAATTTAGTTCGTCTTTATGACAAAGATTGTTATAAGATACCATCATTTGGACTCATGTAACTCCTTTTTCTATATGTAATAATTTTTTCCTTGGACATTGAGTAAGGCACCGCATTTTAAAAAACATTTGAATGTGCATTTTTAGAAAACCCATATCATAAAAATGGTTAATAAAAATTTCATTGGAAAAGAGATAAAGAGATGTGAAAAGGACAAATGTTATAACACATACTATGTTTCTAAATATGATAACATGGGTGGGTATTAATGATTTTTACATAGAATAACATTGTAAGGAATAAATAATGATAAAGAGTGACATAAGTCACCGATCACAAAAATGTGAATTATCATGAGAAAATCAAAAACCACATAACCATAATTTAATGTGGTGTGAAAACATGAATTCATTTGATCATAAATGATGGCAGTATGATAAATTTTATATCAATATCAATTTCTTATAGTTGGTGAATTTTCAAAATAATAAATACTTATATAATTTCATTATAATTTTTAATTACAATCTCTTTTTTGTACCTTGATCAACTTACAATTCATCACTTACACTAAGGGATACATTTTTTACATGTGTGAAGCATTAATGGATATTAAGATCCATTAAACAATGATAATTCATTACATCTATCTAAAGTTATTATCAGAATCAAAATGGTAAGAACATGTTATCTAGAAATCTTTATATGGTGAAATAATAAATTAATCTCTAAAACCTTATCTAATGTTCAACATAAACCATTCCATAAATAGTTATCTTTTTGACACTTCGAAAGTTTAAAATTTATAAATAAAGTCACTAAATATTCCAAAGTCAACTAAACAATAATCACTAAAATATCATAAATATTTCTTACTGTCACATACCAAATATGTGAATACATTGATCGTATATTTGTTTAAAACATGTTTATATCCTAAATTACCATAAAAACTAAATTAAAACATTCCATATTTCATTAATTAACTATTTCATCATAAAATATCAGATTTAATCAATATATTACATAAATCAATAAATGATATAAACTC
Source organism: Viscum album (assembly GCA_963277665.1). Lineage (NCBI taxonomy): Eukaryota > Viridiplantae > Streptophyta > Magnoliopsida > Santalales > Viscaceae > Viscum > Viscum album. The sequence goes on along the minus strand of OY728126.1, from coordinate 2,092,979,876 downwards.
CATCAATGATAATATAATACAATTTTTTATGAATTCATTTATCATTTATAGTGTAATAAATACTGTTTAATTTATTTTATTCATACCCATCAACTCTTAATCCCAACATCATTCTCATAACACTAGGAAGACATTAAGTGATATCTTCCCCTAATAATGTGTTTTTTGTGAAATATTACCTTTCCATTTAATAACTTTTCAAGTTTATTAGTGTCATTCAACAAATTCTTTCCAATACACAAGGAAAAAAAATATATAATGAAGAATCCTTATATATTTCATAATCCTTGAATTCCAATACATAAACACTAAAATACTTGTACTTCAATTGTAATCCATTTACCTATATTCATCATATTTTTATTTAATTCTTCTTTTTTATTATCTCATTTCTTGTATCTTCATCATAAATGAAAAATAATTACTTTTAATTCCTTTCTGATCCACTTCATGAGAATTACCCTAGGAAATTGATTTGTAAAATTCATATTATTTTAATATTTATGAAATTCAACCATAGATGAATCAGTAGGGAAACTGTTATTCACATCCATTTGATGAACTGAACTTTTCATGTTTCCTTGAGAATTGCTAACTTGATTCCCTTATTAGGAAAAATTAATAACTTTTTAGTTCCCCTGAGACATTCCCTATAGTTATTATTCCCACATTCGCAACAAATTTGAAAATAAGTCTTTTTTATTTCATGGTATCCAATAACTAAGATCTTGGGGAACTCTATAATTCTCTTTTATGGTGAAAAAATAGTTTTTTGTTGTTTAATTTGATAATAATATATTATGATATGTTATTTGGAATAATCACAACATAATTCCTTCTAATAATCAATCTATGTGGTTTTTCATCGAAACCTTTTGTATAACATTCAATGGTATCCCATTTTTTTGTTTCCCACCACAAAATAAAACCAAAAAATCACATTCTATGAAAAAATAATCATATGGTGAGCCACATAATAATGAAAAATCACATCAATGTTTATTAATTAATGATACCTTCTTTTTAATTTGTTACACATTTGGATTATCCTTTTTTATTCATAATCATCATCTATTTAAATCCTTCATGATTATTTTTAATGATTTTGTGACTTTTAAAATAATATCCAATAGCAGTTTCAAACAAGGTGTTCATCATGTTCTTTTGTCATTAACTATGTGAAGATATATTCTAGATCAATGCAACCCCTTTAGAGTTATTACCCATAGGTACCTCGATACTAAATCCACATCTACTTATAGTATCTGGCCATTGATTTAATTTCATAAAAACCACTCACTCTATCCTTTCCCAAAATTCCAAGACATTTTTTATACATTGAATCATCATTAGACATATCCTTAGACTTTACCAGAGATATATCCTAATAAATATAACTTTATATTTCACTAATGTTTTCTTATCCTAGTTTCCATGGTCTAACCACACCCTGATCTTATACCTTCTATAAATATCCAAACTTATCATTCATAAATATTATATCTTAATAGTATAATATTCATTACAAAACATATCATTTAAGGCTATAATACTTTAATTATAGTGCCTTAGGAAACATGGAATCGTAAAAAACTAGTCCATAATGGCGCTACGTTTTCTCACAGAAAGTTCTTTAAAACATAAACCTTTCTAAAACATATGACATATATTAAATTTATTCATAACATGGGGAATGTAACCATATGAATGGGTGATCTCATATGCTCAGTAATGATAATCAATGTAGGTATATAAACATAACAAAAGCATAAGCATATGATAAAGTTAGAATACTATTTGAAAATAGAACCCTGCATATCAGAGATCATAATCTTGATTCATGGAATTAATATTATCTGTTCATAACATAATAATAATATGTTAATAAAATAAAATGATCCCTAAGATCCTAACATTAGCGTATGAAATGTAACCATGGAATACACATAATTATAGAAAATAATTTCCATAGTAGTAATGGTTCATTTCTAAGCCTTCTATTGTGTAGTGGGTTCAATCCCCAATCCATCACAGTAGGCAAGGTTCACTCCCATGACTGTCGTAGTGGATAAGTCCCTTGTTTAACTACATTCACTCCCCATTCGATTTATGTATATCTCAAAGAGATATCAATTTATCCCCAATGCAATAGAGGGAGATATATATCCCACCAATCAGGGTTATAACGTAACGACCATCCTTGGTTATAACATTACCACAATCCCATTACGAAAAAAATATATCTGTCTTTCAGAAGATCATAAAACATTCACAATATCAGAAACCATGAAAATAAATTGGTTTCATAAATAATTCTTCTTAACTGAACCTATGGAAATAAAAAAATTTATAACCATTTCATCATTTCCAAAATATATAATACATGGAAAAAATATGTGTTTTTCAGAATAATTTTATCATTTTATGACCTATGGAATGTAAATGGTTCTTATAAATATCTTATCATTATAAACGTAAGCCATTCGGATAAATAATACCAATTTTATCCAAAGATCACTCGCCCCCATTAAATAATAAGTTCTTAAAAGGATGTCGTCTTAGATGGTAAATAATCATGAAATATCACTTGGAGTTTTTCTTGAAGAAAATAACCTTTCTGAATTAAAATAACTTTTAAAACATAAAAAATATTAGAAATAAATTTCTTTAAAAATAATTGTGAAATATTATAATTTAATCTTTAAAAATGATTTAAAAAATTTCTTGAGATAAATATCCTTTCCATTTTGGAAATATTATTTTTAAACTAAAAATTCGTATATCATTTTTAGAAAACATTTCATCAAAAATAAAATTTGAAACATATAAGTGAAACGATAAAATAATTATTTGGTTATGATGACATAAAATATAATTCATGTCGTACAAATTATAGCAAAGACTCAATTAAAATTTTCACTAAAAGTCAAATGATAAGTACTTTTTTAAATGACTAGAGGATTTTTTTTAGAAAAAAAATTAAAAGTATAACATGGTTAAAAATGTGTTTAATAAATCCATTATGTAATTTAATTACATTTTTGGAAATGATTTTTAGGAAACATGGGCATGGGAGAAAAATGATTTTTCGAATGATGAGGGAAATAATGTCACATCTCATTAAAAATTAAGATTTTGAATGTTGATTACATGAAGAGATGGAAATTAGGATAAAATGTGTATTACCATTATATAAATAAATAATAATAAAAGTCTTTTTTCTATTGAGATATGGATCATAAGATTTTTTCATCGGAATCATAAACCTAAAAAATCATGATAAAAGATGAGATTGTACCATAAAGCCATTACCACTTTCCAAAAATTAATTTATAAGACCAATGAAATAATTAAATTAAATAAATCATAAAATTTAAGTAGAATAAATAAATTCATGATATTACAATTCAATGTGTCTTTATATAAACCTCATAAAATAATATAGGTGTATAACAAGATATATATCTCAGTAAAAGAAAATATTAGACAAAAAATACCTTAATGCAGAAAAGAACATTATATAAGAATTATATTGTTGATATAAAATGATGATTCAAGTATTAAGTAAATTAATGATATAAAAAGTCAAATGGAAATTATATGAATCAAAAAAATTAATGATTGGTAAATTTATTTATGTCTTTGAGAATTTAAAGAGAGACTAGAAATTCTATATCATAAGTCTCCACATAATTAAATCAATATGAAACCTCCTATATAATAAATAGATTAATATTATAACTATATTAAAATACTATACATATATATATATCATACTATATATGATTTATTATGACCTTTGGTTACCTGTTTATTAACAATTCTATGTTAAAGTCGCATTTAAGAAAATAACTACTTCATTTTTTAGGTTTGTTTTGATTTTTTATATTTGGTCCTCTTAAAATGATCCTGGTCCCATGATATAAATAATTTAAATTGTGATATAAGTATCATATATATTTGATATATATATATATATATATATACTTTGGCTAATTTATAAATGTTATAAATAAAAAATGAAATACATTTCTCAAGGATAATATAGGATGTATGTACTCATGAACGCTATTTTCATTATCTCAAAGGATAAAATGTAATAAATTTTAATAATATATTAAATTTAATAAAAAAAATTTGTGTCATAAATATCAAACATATTAATTAACTGTACCCTAATTACCTTTTATGAAAATAATTAGTGAAAAAATGAATCAGATTACTTTGCGAGGTGATAGTTTATCGTACACACGAATGATGTTATCATATCCACTGAAAAATGAAAATTAAGATGGTATATTTTATATAATAATTAAATTAGTATAATTATGATCAACATATCCAATATATCCATTAAATCAATCCTTTTTACCATCCATGTCAAGTAGAAATGAAAAACACATCGCATTGGTTCGTGATGTTGTAGTCTGTCATATACATGAGTGACATTATTGTTTTAGAATGGTTGTGGATGTAAGATGTTATATATGGAATTATAATTTTATTGGTAGAATAATATCACGAATATATTATGTATAAATTATATACATCATTATATCTAGTTATGATAGGTGGTGACAGATAATGAAGAATAATGATTCACGATATGTTAGGCGTCTGTACACATGGATGATGATTTGGTGTCCCATTTTATGGAAAATAATATATATTTAAGATATTTTGTTAACATAAAAATTCTATGTATATTTAATGTAATAGTGTATTTATACCAATATAATATAAAAAAATTAACTGCTCTGGAAGAATAAATAACACCAAAACAAAATTTTATGTATTTTACCTCTTCTTCTGAGAGGCTCTATAGGTTTACACGTAATGCCATTTTTGGGTAAATTATGAAAAACAAAAAGAATATACTATTATTAAAGGTATTTAAGTAATAAATATGGTCAGTTATGTTCTGAAAAAGATAATTTAGATTTTTTAATATGGGAAAAAGGGGTGTCATTTTCTAAGTGAGGTGACTGGTGGAATTATAATTTTTTAAAATAAAATGGTATACACTAATTTTTCATTTGAATCAAGTCAAAAAAATGAACCATTATAGCAAATTATGTGTAATAAGGTGTACATAAATTTATAAATTTTCTGTTTTATTCAATTTTAGGTCATTTTACATTATATAAGTTTAGTTTCACCCCCGATAAATTTTTTTTATCCATAACATCAGTAATTACTTTTTTCAATTTTCAATATTAAATATGGTCAAAAACTAATATGAAATTATTTGATAATTTAAATTATTATTATTATAAATATTTATTATATATTTTCATGTTCCATTCAAATAAGTGGAAATTTTTAGTTTAAAATTTATCATCCAGTTGCGATATAAAATGATTTTCCAAAGAGAAAATTTTCAAAAAAAAATTTAAACATTTATATCAATATTCTGTTTGAATTTTATTAAAATGCATAAATTTTATTAATAGATATATAATTGAAAAAATTTTACAATTGAATTTATATTAAAATAAAATTTATCTTGTGAATTCCATGGTTGAATAGTTATTTATTTTAATAAGAAGTATTGTTTTTCACCATTCACAAAAAAATTTATCATTTCTTAAAATTATCAAAAAAATAATTCCATGAATATTATTAAATTATTATTTCTAAAATAAATTTATTTTATTCCAACATAATTTCTAAAATTAGAAATAAACAATTCTAATTTATGTAGGAAAAATGGGATATAACTACTTTTTAATAAATAATATTTTAAAGTGTAAAATTTGATTAATTTTTTCTCATGCCTTAATGAAATAATATGAATATTAAATATTATATTTAAAATATAATACATTTATTCCATTAATATAATTAAAAAAATATTTGTTTATTTATTGATTTAAAACATGTTTGTGACCATAAAAATTGTTTTCAAGAAAATGATTTTCTTTTTTTTTCAAATGTTTATTTTTTTATTTCTTATTAATAGGTCATCGGAGAATAAATTTTATATTTATGTGTAATATAAATATTATTATAATTTATTAAATTCTATTCATAACTTGAATTCCAATGAATATGAATGAAATACCATATTAAATAATAATATCTTAATATTATGTCATGTTTCGTTTAAACATAAGGTTTTGTGAAAAATAAGTTAAAAATGGTCTTTCTTGTAATGAAAATTTTTGAAAAGATTAAATATATTTTAAAAATATATTTCAAAAAATATTAGTGTGTCAAACATTGTTTTTTGACTATCTATAAACTGTACTAGTTTTATTCCTTTATAATAGCCACACCCAAACCGATGACTTTTTCAACTAGAACCATTTTCCCACTATCCCCAGATTCTATCATCAAACCACCTACCATTGTTAAGGACCACATGAAACATTACTAAATGTAATTTTGAATTATTGGTTATAAGGATATATTTGATCCAAAAAAATTTCCCCCGCATTCAATGATCCATGGATTGGTTGTTTAATGAAAAACACATGGAATCAAAATAAATGATAATAAAACAAATTAATCAAATAATTTCACATGAAACCAATGTTAAATGTAATAAAACCAATTTCCATATTAACTAATAAGAAATATTAAATATTAAATATTGATATAAATTTAAAGGATTATAAATAATATAAATGAATAGAACGTTATGTAACGGGAATGATCCTCTACCTACTTGGTAGATCAATGAGGCTTTGATACATGAACACAGATACATAGTAAATACATCAATGAAATGAAATATATAATTATAACTTAGGTTTTTATCATTTTTAATGATGGAAGATCATTTAAAAATAGTAATATAAATGAATCTATATAGATGAGGTAGGGTCAGTGTTCCTACATTTGGTATTTTTTAAAAATTTCCAAAAATAAGACAGAACCATGACTAATCCTTAATAAATAACACCTCGACTAAGAATCCATTCATTGTTTTTGGAAACAAATAGAATTTATGAATTTTAATATATGGATCTTTTTGTGGAATATTAAGTACATGCCTCACTAGCATATGTGGGGGGAATTATATTTATTAAAAAGCTTAAATATTTTTCAAAACCCCCACAATGTTTTGAAATATGAACTAGCCATGATACCACATTCTTAAGTATTATTATAAATATATACATGATCTAAAAAATATAGTTTAATAAATCCTCTCAACTTTCATGTATTTTTTTTTCAAAAAACAAAACACACTCATAGATTTGAGGGTATTGATATCTAATTTGGTTCTTTCACACCAACTAGCTCCCTTGAATATTCCAATAATAACAAAGGACATTCACTAATGGAATAAATCATCATTACTGTTTATTATACTCCCTATCTAATATTTTTATTTGGTACTCCACAATTATAATGTCATCCTCAACATCCAACTCACCCGAGTTATTAATTTGTAATAGATCATTACCATATTTCGTAACACCAAAATATTTTATAATTAATTTATATCGAAGTAAATACTAAATTTAATATATTTTATCACACAAAACGTAAATAAAAAGCAACCCACTTTAAATTTTATCAATATAAAATCTTATAATTCAATATAAATTTTAATACATGTTTATATTACAATAGTTAAAAAATGAGAATTAATTGTAATATTTTATTGTAAAAATATTAATGTCATTATTTATTTTCAAATAATGATTTAAATACAAATAAATTACTAAAATTTATTTATTAGATTATAATAAATTTTAATTGTATTTGGTGATTTTTTTTAAAATAAATGTACTATTTTGGGGAAAAAATATTTTTTATAAGTATTATGTATTTGTAATTACACCTGACAATTTTTCTTAATACAATTTATTGACAATATTAAAAATATAATAAATTAACATCCATAATATAGTTATTACCGTAAAATTAATTGAACATATTAAATTTATCATTCAAAATATATTTAACTAAAAATTAAATTTTTATATTCTATAAATTTTTATTTTGAGAAACTAAATATATTCTTGTAATATATTGATAATTAACATTATCAATACGAATAATATATTAACACTAATTTAGTTTGCAATTCATAATAAATAATAAGAAGAATATATAATATTTTTGAAAATCAAATTCTTTATAAAGAGACTTTTTCCATATATTTTATGTTTCCATTTAAAATTTGATTTCCTATACTTTAGAATTTGGATTATATAAAATGAATTTATGTTTTAGATTTAAAAAAAATTATTTTAAAATTAATTATTTATATTTTTTAAATGGGTCCTTTTAAAGAGAATTGTACAAAAAATTGATTTTACTAATACCATGACATTTCTAACATAATTTGGATAAAATATTTATCAGAAATATTTTAAAAAAATTATGAATATATATGCATTTTATACATAAAATAATAAAATTTAAAACATTAAATTCAATTTATAAACCTATATTTGGAATCATAGATTATAATTTATATTTTTCACAAAAAAACTTTTAAATGCATTATAAAATTACTATTTTAGAATAATATTTTATAAATTTTAGAAATTGTATCTCAAAATATTGATTTCACATTCTGAATTATAAGTTATAAATTATAAAATAACTAATATTTTATGTATATATATAAAAATAAATTACTAATATCCAAATTATTTACAATAATAAAAATTAATATGGTAAAAGGGTTTAAGATTGTAAACTAGTTAATTAATGTTGAAAAAATACCTCCAAATTAGTGTTTACATTATTTATCTAAAAAAAATCCTATACAATTTATTATTTTCCACTTTTTTATCCCATTTCCTTTAAAAGATAACCTCCCATTTAAAAAACCACTAATCTCACTTATAAAAGGTGTCTATCACCAATCAACTTTTATAAACACCATAAGCCTCTTGTTTACTAAAGTATACTCATGTACCAACCAAAAACTCTTATGCACGTCTTATATGTTGACATATTTTGAAATTAATTTGTATCAAATCCATAATGCAATTTGTGAAGGAGGTTTTCCATGGGGTTAGAAAAAATTCCCACATAGATCACTATAAATTCTATCTAAAATCCTAAAATAACATCATGAATATAATTATTGTACTTAAATTTTACTATATTTGTGAAATAATCATTTTCTTATGTCCCATTTCCTAAAAAATATGTGAACTTTGTTCTTTTGTTCGTGCAAACTATCGACACCATAAAACATCACATTATTCTATCTCAAAACCACCTTACAAGTATGGACATAAATGAAAATATAATGAATAAAAAAAATTATAAAATAGTTTTGATTCTAAAATGATAAAAAAGTTCTATCTTTCTCCCATTCTATGGAAAATGAACATTTCGTCCGTTTGTATGTGCAGGCTACCGCCTCAATAGAACAACATATTTCATTTTTCATCACCAACATACCTAGATGATTGTAGAAATAGTTTTTCTAAATAAATATGATATTTATTACATGTTTAAGATTATATAATGATAAAATTTACATTTTATTAATAATATTATCATTAAGTGATCATTTTTTATTTTACCTCTTATAAAGATCACACATAGAGGAAAAATGATTTCTTTATTCAATTTAATGTATTTATTTAAATTATATTCTTTGTCTACCCATTCCATGTTATGATTAATCGCATTCATATAAACATAATTAATTCATTATATTTATTCAATAATTATATTATTTATAAATCACTTCATAATTAAACATATCCATTAATTATAATATTTTTTTGGTCGGTTTAACAATTTACAAGGATAACGCTATAAATTTTTTCCATGGATTAATATGAAAATTTAATCAATGGTAATATTATATATTAATTATATAATAATGTTTTCTATATTTATGGAATGGTAATATTAATATGATAACATGTTATTAAATACCACCTTTCCATCGTTAAATATACAAGAACTATCTCATCACTAAATCCATATTCACAAATCATGATTAAAATTCTATTGGAATGAAATTTTAAATTTATAAATACATCTATATATTATATTCATATACATTCGATAATATATTAATGATTCATTTTATATCAAATAATGTGAATCGAAATATATATTTTAAAGAACACATGAAAAAATTAAAATCGCTAACATCAGGTAAAGAAAATAATTTATAAAAAACTAATAAATGTTTAATAAATTATTTTAATTTGAAGAGTATAATGTATAATAAATATTTATAAGGTCAATAAATATTTTATTCATAATTTTATCTTTATTATATCAAATACTAATGTGATTTAATGGAATTTTAGAGTTAAGGTAAGGGTTCAATCATCTCACTTCTCTTTCATTGAGACATTAACCACATTCACCCCTTGTATTAGATTTTTTTGTGTATATAAGATCCTATGGCTATTATTATAATAAAATTATTAAATTAAAATGATTTAAAAATCTATCTCTATTTTTATCATTCATGTTATTTGGATTAAATCATAGAATTATTGTATTGTATTTCGATAACTATAACATCTTTTCTTTGAATTATAACTCATCTTATTAAAATTAATTAATATAAATTCTATTTATTTTACCATAATATTTATCCATATGAAAATTTCTCATTATTTTTTAGGATATTTAAATTTTTTATCCTAATATTCTTTCATAAGGAATAACTTGTCGATTAAAATATAATGTTTTAATGAATAATTCCCATCAGCATTAAAGACTATTTTCCCTCTAAATCTATATTATTTCATCCAAAGAATGTTATCATTCCTTATTTTCATATGTATATTTTTATTATTTCATTTTATATTAATATTAATTTTGAAATTTTTTTATGATGAATCCTTTTGAACCCTTTTTCTACTTTGGGATGCAATAAAGATTTTTTTTAAAAAAAAAATTGCAATGTGTTTCCTTTTTCAATTGACCATTTTATTTTCCATTCCACATTTAAACTACAAACTATTTTGTACATATTATAGTTATATTATGGTGAATAATTTCATTATAGTGTTTGAAGAAAACTTTCATGTCATGTTTTGAAATAAACTTCTAAAAGTGACTCATAACTTCATCTTTTTATAATACTGATAGAAATGTTTTATGAAATCAATTTTCATGATTATGAATCAATTTTTATCATTTTATATAAATATCTATGACCTACAGATTAATTTTTCATGAATCACCATAAAAATTCCATTTCAAAATACTTCATTTGGATGATTTAATTTTGGGTATAAAAAGATCTTAATATGGAGGTCATTTTATGTGTTACCATTTAAAAATGTCCCAAAACCCATTTTCAATTTATGGGTTTGTATGATATGATGAATGAATGATATCTTATGGAATAAATATATATGTATATTGAAACTTTTCCTCCTATATCGCCATATGATGCATTGGTTAAGGTATTATATTTGAGGGGATTAAAAAGGGTCATGTGTTATGATACTCTAGCCACTAATGGTTCTTGAGTTGTCATATTAGAGTAAATAATGGGTCATGTGTAATGATTCTCTAGTTACAAATATGACGCATGAAGTAATTCCTAATCCACCATATAAAAGGTCATGGGAATTTCATTCTTAAACTATGATGCAAAGTTTTTTTATGATTAGGTTAGTTCCATAGTTCCTTGTTACTCTTTATTTCCACGACATACCATATTTTTATGTCATATTCTTAGGATTATACTCTATGGATCACATTTATTATCTCATATTTACACACTCTTATTCCACAATATAAGCTATTTTATTTATGAGTACATGTCATCATATTATTCCATAGGGAAAACTGATATTTTTATAGGAATGTTTTAATAAGATATTTCTCCCATGCTCCTATTTATTTCACATTCTTGTGTTCTTATAGTTGATTCAATGCTGATATGTTTTTATCTTAAGGTGAATTTGATATCACCCTTTCTAATATCTTATCATTCCCCAGGTTACTATGATGATTATGAAATATATTATGTCTAAAAGGAATTCTAGTATGTTGATATTATGAAGAAATGTTCAAAAATATTTGAAATCAGGTTTTAAAGTAGTTAATATCCAAAGACACTAAAACATTTTTTTTGGATTATGGGAATATCTATGAGATGTAATGATAATTATATAGGATTGATGAGAAATTTATGCATTTTTATTTTGGTTTTTCTCATTTTCAACCAAAACCAAAAATGAAATTATATATTTTTAACACCGTAATTGGGTGTTTGGGTCTATAGAACCTCAGTTGGTATTAGATTAAGGTTGATTTATTATTTGTGATATGTTTATATATTTGTTAGCATTTGGACAAGAAATATTCATTAAAAACATAAGTGTATTACAATGATTGGGATATAATCCTACATTTTTATAAAAAATAGATTGTTTCAGATTAATTTTAATGGAATACCTACTTAGAAACCCACTAGTGGATGTTGGATCTAGAAAAAAAAATTCATGTAAGGGTAATAATCATTAAATGTATGGGTGGAAAATAACTCAACATTCACTCAATGTATGATAAGTGTTCTTAATTGAACAACTATTTTAAAACTCCCAAGAGATGTATTTGGTTAATGTAAATTCTTATTATGTAATATTACTAAAGAATTAAATGGAATTTGATGATATAATATGTAACAAGCTATTTAAATAACCAAATAGAAATATGAAAATGGGAATCCTAGGTTGAATAGAACGAGTTATATATTGAACTAATTATATCACAGTTAAACTGAAATTATCATATTTTGAAATGAATAATTAATTATAGTATACTTTATAGAAATGGGTTTTCATTTTCATAGGATGATTTTATATAATGTTATTATATTGTATCATAATAATTTTGAATTAATATTAATTAAAATTAAGATCATCAATATAAAGCTATGAAATATATGTCTTTATAAACTCTTAAGACTCATATCAAGCTAAGGAGGCATAGTTGGGAAAAATGGTTGATAATCTCAATATATGACTATGGAAAGGTGAAATAAGGGTTTTATATTATCAACCATGATTGTAAGTTAAATATTATATCTTATGTATTTTCTTTCATATAGAAACCCATATCATTTTTCAATAATGTGTAAAAATTAAAATCGAGAGGACACAATTTATTAAAGCGGGTGAGGGGATGTGACACCCCTAGATTTTATTATAAAATTACATTAAATAAAAATTATTTTGAATATATTATATCACTCACAACATAAAATTAAAATAAATAGATATAAATTTAATTAAGATAAAATATCTCAAAGCATGATAAACAATAATATATTTTTAGAGTACAATAGTGAAAAAATTATATTTAATTAAGATATTTTATATATATATATATATAATATTATTAAATTTCAAAGAAATATTTTAATATAAATGGATTATTAAAATTCATTTCATAGAATGCAATAAATTTACATGGTATTTGGTGTTAAATATTTAATATAAAATTAATAATTTTCTAATGTGTTGAGTGTTTTTCGTCAATGTTGGATAAATAATAATATAAATATAATTAATTTATATTATTTACCGGAAAATAAATTAAAATGATTTCATTACTTATTAGTAGGAATTTAATAAGAATAAGTCTTTTTTATTCTTCAAATTGTGTTTTACTAAAAATTAGTCATTTAGGTGCCATGAATTTTTTTTAAGAATGTAAATATATTTTAGTTAAATTATTATATTTTATGATGTTAATATGAAAAATAAATTTAATTTTAATTAATATGATATAATAAAAAATATATTTCATATTTTGAAATATCGTTACCTAAAAAATATTCTTTCACTATATTTTCTGTTTCCATTTATATGTTAAATACCAAATTTTAGACTTTTAATTTAATGTAATTAAATTCATTTTTGAAATATATATTAAAATATTATCTAACAATGAATTATTGGGATTTTTATAAAAACAATGATTTGTAGGTAAATATTACAAAACAATCATTTAACTAATATCATCATCTTTATGACATCATTTGGCCATGATAAAGACCTAAAAATTTAAAAACACTTTTAATCAAATAAAAAATATTTCATAAAAAATATTATAAATTTCAAAATATAAATTTTAAATTATAAACCAATATTTTACATTTTAGAATTGATGTAAATGTTTTCACAAAAAATTGTATTTTACTTGACACAATAATATAATTTTATAATCAATTTTTATAAATTTGTTAAATTTTATCCAATAAAATTAATTTTATAATTATAATAAAAAGTTAAAAATTATTTCATACAACCTATACTAATTTTACACATCAATAAACTATTAAGGTAAAATTTAGTTACCATAATAAATTATAAAAGGGTAAAATGGTAATTACCAAGGGTAAAATACATTTAAAATGTTGAGAACTTGTCTTTGAATGAATTGTTGTTGTATTTATTGACCAAAAATCATATCATATCCAACATTTTCAAGTTTTCGAAAAACATTACTTGAATTGGTTACATCTTATTGTGAATATGAATCTCCCTTCATTGATAAAAGGATCCCTTCACCACCCCACTTCTCTACACACAAAAAGCGCCATTATTTTGACCAAAATATTCCCATATTCCACCACAAAACATATATAAAAATACTATATTTTTCGTTACCCTCAAATTAACACCCCTTAAATCATTAATCCAATTTATAATGGAGTTATTTCATGGAATAATATAAGAAATATAAAAATGATCCTTTTAATTTTTATTTCCTTAAGTATTCTTATTCTTCCTCAAATTCCCTTACACCAACCTAAAATAACAAAATCAATTTCATTGTTAAATTAAATTTTATTGTATTTATGGAAGAATCTATATCTATCTTCCCACCTTTCTGGAAAATGAGAACGTCATTCCGTTGTCTGTACATACTTCCACCTCCACGAAGCTATATTTTTTATATCAAAAAAACATTAAATGATTGGTTATAAAAAGGTATTTGTAGAATAAAAATGGAATTTATGAAAATTTTGTGATTATAAAAAGATAAAATATTTTCTAATTTTCTCATGTTCAATGGGAAAATAAAATGTTTTCTATGTGTATGTGCATACTAATGACTCCATGGAATGATGCATTTCATTTTTCTCTACCATGCTAACTGGATTAATCTATATATGGGTTTATTGATTACATATTATATTTATGACATAATTATAATTTGTTAATATTTAATTTATCATTTAATTAAAACATGAATAAATAGGGATCATTGTAAATTTTACCACCTAAAATGATCATGCCATGGGGAAAAATGATTTATTTATTCTATGTAAAAAATTCATATAAATTTTCATCTTCTTATAGACCTAATATATTATTATTTTTGACAATTATAAAACCTAATTAATTTAATTATAAATTTTTAATAATTATATTATCATTAAATAATGTAGTGACTAAACTTATACATTAATTATAGCATGTTCTTATTTGGGCAGATTTAACCACCTATATGAACGATGTTATAAATTTTAATAATATATGAATACATAAAAAATTTACAAGTAGAATTATATAATAATGAGTGATTAATTATTTTAGGTTTTTAAATGTAATAAAAATAGTTAATAATTTTATTAATATACCACCATTCATTCCTTAAGATTACTGATTCATCTTCATGGCAGATTTCATCATCACATATAGTGACTCAAATTTTCATGGAATTTAATTATTAAATTATAAATATTTATAAATCATAAAATATAGTACCATAGAGATTAAATTAATTTTTCAATTAGTATCAATGAATGTGGATCATCCTCAACATTCTAAAGAAAGTTTGAAACATTCAAAATCATTAATATATGATGATTAAAATAACATCAACTAACTAAAACATTATGATAAATAATAATAATTGAATATTATATAGGGTAATAGTTATTAATATTTTTATTAAATATTTTATTAATATCTTTAGGTTTATTATACAGGAGGATATAAGTAATTTATAGAAGTAGAAGGTTAAGGTAACATCTTTCTCATCTCACCTTTGAGACGTACACCATATTCACCAATTGTTTTATATTATGTGGTGTGTAAAATAACCTACAAATATTTTCATCCTAAATTTATTGAAATTATTGGAATTAATATTTTATGTCATTTTTTCTTTCATGGGATTTTTATTGATGTTATTCCAAGGTTTTATGCGATTTTGGTAACCCAAACTTCTTATCATTGAGTTATTAGGTTTTTTCATGTACGTATATCTTATATAAATGATATTATACCCCATTGGATTTTATTATTTTATATTCTATATTTATATAAGATTAAATTTAAAAATTTCATCCAAAATTTCATCCTTGACTGATTTCCTTTCCAAAAAAGTATAATGTTGTTATCAATAATTCACATCCTCTTTAAAGAAATTTTTTCCTATATATTTGTATTAGTTATTACTACCAATGTTCTAATTAATTATTTTAAAATATAAATAATTATTATTTCTACTAATATTAATATTTCATTTCAAAAATTTTTAATATGGAACATTATAAACTCTTTTTATGATGTGTGATTCAATAATGGAATTTTTTTAAAAAAAATATTGAATTTGTATTTCCTTTCTCGATTGTGTGTTTTAACATCACATTTAAATTTCAAATAAAATAAAATTTGGCATTTTTAAATAATTTATAATTATTGAAACTTTCCTAAAAAAATTTAAATTTTTTTATGTCAACTATTCTAAATAATATATTGAAAGTGAATTGTAACATCATATTTTAATGATGATGTTAAAATTATTTTGTGAAATATATTTCATGATTTCACATCCATTTCAGTAATTATTTAATAATATTCACCTCATTTAGAGTATATTTTTGGGAATCACCCACTTAATGAAATTTGGAAATACTTATTTTGGTAGATTGAATTTTTGGTATCAACTGATCTAACTCTAGAGGTCATTTTATGTGATACCATGTTGAAATGCTATGAAACCCATTTTTTTACATGGATTTTCATGATCTGATGACTGATTCATATTTTATGGCCCACATTTGGACTAAATATCTTATGTATCACATATCTTATTTCCCACATATTTTGTGGCACACAAATCTACTAGAATAGAAATGTATTCATTGGTTAAGGTTTCATATATCATGAGATAAAAATGGGTTTTGGGTTATGATACACTAGACACTAATGGGTTGTGAGTTATGAAACTAAATTCACCAATGAGTATTATGTTATGATGCTCCAGTCACTAACGGGTCATAAGAATTAACTATTATTCCACTATATAATGGTTTTTTTGACTTTAATTTCCAAACCACTATGTAATGTTTTAATATGTTTATGTATTTTCTATAGTTCCACATTATGCATTTTTCTATGATATACAACAATTTTTATGAGATATGC
The DNA here is from genome assembly GCA_963277665.1 of Viscum album. Taxonomy (NCBI): domain Eukaryota; kingdom Viridiplantae; phylum Streptophyta; class Magnoliopsida; order Santalales; family Viscaceae; genus Viscum; species Viscum album. Next base: position 2,092,962,525 of record OY728126.1, on the reverse strand, counting down.
TTGTGATTATACTCCATGACTCATGTTTATTATCTCATTTTTTCAAATAGTTATACCATGTTCTATGTTTATTAATTTTAGATTACATGTCCTTTTATGATTCCATAAAAATACTAATTTTGTTCCATTTTATTATTAATAAGATATTTCTCTCTTTATCATGTTTTCTCACATGATTATGATCAAATAATAAATGAAATATTGATATGTTTCTCCCTTATTGATAATATCATCTCACTAATATTATGTTTTCCCCTTACCTAGGTTATGAGTATGAGGATAACAAAAACTATTTCAAGAAGGATTCATAGTTTGGTAAAATAATGGATAAATGATCAAAAATATGTTAAATTATATTTTTATTAAGCTAACATCCATTGACCTTAAACCTTTGGCTTCTAGGATTGTTTGAATATTTATCTAATGTAATTAATTAATTATATGACTAATGTGAAGTATATGAAAGTCTATCTAGGGTCATCTTTCTTTGTATCAAAGCCAACAATTAAATAAATTTTTTCTATAATTAGATGTTGGAGTTTGGGTATGGGGAAGCGTATATGTCCACAGTTATGATAAGTGGAAAATGTTATTGCCTTGACCTAACAAAAGGTGTAATTCCATGGTGTATGAAACTTCTCCTAACCAATATAGAACATTGAATTACCCGATAAATCACATGTATTGAATGTTTCCAAAACCAAAACTCTTCATGGTTAAACATGGTAAAAAATTCAAGAATATATGGTATCCATCCTCAGACTCAAAAATCCCTCAACTTCTATCTATATAGGACCTATGATGGCCTTGAGCTAGTCTCATCTAGTCCTTCATCTCATGTACCTTCTCTATTGTCTTACCCACTATTTCATGCACCATAATATATTTCTATTCAATATATATCAACTAAAGGGTGACCTATTGGGTCTCTGATATGGTGTATCAAAAGGTGTAATTGAAATAGTGGAGTGATGGTCCTTTTATAACAAAAACTATACATGTGGTATTTTATTATCCCACCTCCTTATATAATCAAGAACACATGCTCAAAACATTTCCTTATGAAATGAAATAGTTGTTTATCTCTGACTATTTGTATAGGGATTAGACTTTCTACACAACCACAACATGTTTTCAAATGAATTTTTAAATTAACTCCATAATTGATACATGAATTGATCATCCTTGATGGAAATTATCAATAAGGTTAATCCATGAAACCATACTATGTCATCCTTGTATATGCATCATAATATCTAAAAGGGAATTTAATCCCCAATGGTATGGAAATGATCTTAAATCATTAGTTGATCATTGATTATACAAGTAGAATTATAAGCATTTGTCAAACATGGATGTATTGTCATGAAACCGTTGATATACGACCACAATTCCACTCTAAAACCTCTACGGGATAGATAAAATTGTTCAGGATCTAGTGGTCAACCTCTATATATTAATAGGTTTGGAACTTTGTTATACACTATGTTAAACTATTCTTTATGCATATCCACCAAAATTTAAACATAAATTCTTTATGTATCTTTATAACACTACTAAAGGGGTGTGTAAATACCTCGATATCTCTTCATTTGGACTAACTTTAACCAATATAACTTTCCATTATTGTAATGTCTCAAGGTTTTTAATTTTTGCATTACTTTTGCATGTTATTAATCGTGAGCCTCATAGTATTATTCACAAGGTCTCAACTATATTGACCTATAAGAAGTCAATTTTTCCTCTATATCATCAAATATCTATGCTCATCTCAAATTGTATCACAAAACACCATGTACTCAACTCCTTCCTTTTAAAATCAAAAAATATGACCATTTTTCACGATCCCCTTCAGGTCATTAAAAACAATCTGATATCTATCAATATTATTGAAAGGAATACCATTTTCAATAAGGGAATTAATGAGGGATAAAATCATATAAAACACCTTCATGAACCACAAATAATATATAGTAAACCTAAGGATTATTTTTACCTTAAATAGAGCCTTGGATTATTCATAATTGATCATAGAATCAGTCTTTGTTTGTCTGAAATCCACTCTACCCTAGGATATGAAATGAAAAATAAATAAAAATTTATGAACCTGAATGTTCACTTTGAATTTTTACACTTGTTGATCCTAATTATATACAATTAATAACCTCCTATGATCTATATTCCCATCCATTGATGTAGAAGAGATAATGATTTTGTTGATTAAAACCACTATAAACTGGTCTATGAATTCCTATAATATTTGGTTAATGAGTCCAATTAATATGTTAGGGATGTTTTATTACTCATAATTACATCACTAAGAATTCATAATGTCTATAACAGTACGTGGATATCATTTTTAGGATATATTCATCATGTAATTTATTTTTATTTTATCCAATCATATGGTTGTCATTTGAGATCAAATTTAACCCCTTAGACTAGTTAAATAGGACATTAATACATAAAATATGGTATTTTATTAAATATCATATTTTCTAACTAGAAATGGTCAATAAAAATCCTCTAATTCCTATCAAACTTCTTAGTGAAAAATGGATGTTTTCCATGAGTGCATGATATACATAATGAAACCATTCTCTATAAGGTCCACTAACAATACCTTGACCTCCAAATATGGTTTCAAGATATCAAATATATAAAATATTATATGTTCTGGTATTGAGAGGAAAATAGATGCTACTATTGTTATCTCAAGGTGGGGTAAATTACATATCATCCTTTATAAAAATTAATATATGCTCCTTTCACACATGGGAAAAAGAATCCTCTAAATCATCTGTAGTGCACAAATAAAATTTCACCAACTTGTGTGTTATTAACTATGTATTCATAATATTTGAGTGTTATCATTCCACTATAAGGTACTAGCCACTAGTAAAGGAAAAAAGTTTCTCTTAAACTCGACTAGAAATAACCATGTGACAATAGAAATACACCCACGTGTATACAATAGATTTCCATTCTATACCAAAGATAGTGTAATAACATCTCATGTGTTCTATAAAATGATCCAAAAAAATCATTTAGAAAGGCCATGTCTTCATTGATGGAATACAAGGGAGAGAGGGTGATTGTTGGATTTAGATCCCTAGAACTAACTACATTCTACATTTAACTAAGTATATTTTAAAACAAATGAATAAAAAAATATTATAAAAAGATGATTATTTCACTGTGTAACATTAATTTGATAAGGTTATTAGAGAATATATCACTTAAAAATTCCATAGGCATTCCCCACTATGATGACAACCTTAACGTAATATGTCTAAATTCATAAATATATATGTTCTATATTTGGATTAAATAAATATGATTGGATGGTAGATGATATATTTTATCCTGTATTATAAAATCATAATACACTGACATTTTTCCTCCTAAAGTTCACATATGGAAATTAAATGGGGAGGGGGTTATGATAATAGACTTATCTATTGGAATTCCACATATGACATCTCCCATTGGAGGTTCTTATCTACAGATATGTGTATTGGTCCCTTGACTGGTGGTTGTTATCATTGTGTATCACGATCCTTGTACATTAATGTATTGATAAAAACAATGATAACATATTCATAACCTAATGTGTGATAAATTATCTAAATCATAAATTATATGATATCAATGAATAAGTTAAAAAATGATTTTTCCTTATTGAGTTAATAAAATTACATATCTCATAACATTTTATTTGAATGGAACGGATTTATCATGTTCATGGACAATGAGGTTTTATCGATGGGTTCGTTTTAGGAGATTAAAATAATGGTTTTATTGAATATAAGATAATGATAAAAGCAACTAGGATATTTTAATGTTCCCTAAACTATATATCATCGGTGATCATTTTAGACCATCCTATTCATGTTCATCTCATCCCCCTATATTTGTAACCAAAACTGTTGTAGATCATCGATGAAAATACTACCTTCTCATTATTAGAGAGGGGTTCTTGTAAATAGTGGATTATAACTCCATGTCTCTTGTTTAAATGGTGGGTCCTACCCATCCATCTCTACATGATTTTCAAAACATTATCAAATCATCAAATCTTGAATTCTTGTTTTTGTATAGGAGCTCATCCTCCACTATTTCAATGTTCCCATGTTATAAAGGGAGGATTTTGTTTCATCCTTCACAAGGGATGATAGTTATTATTTTAAATACCATTTCATTATTTTTCATTGTTCCATTGATTCTAATACTATACATGAATCTCACATTGTCATTGTATGCCTCCACCTACCAAGTCTCCCAGTTTCTTTTCTAAACCTTTCGACTCTCAATAATACTGTTGTTTCCTTTGTAAATTACCTTTTCAAGAATATTGAAATAGTAAGGATGAAAAATAACATGGTATATGTGATATGTGTTGAGAATAATATATCTAATCCTTTTTCCCATCTCATTATACGTTAAACCGGTGTTGACATTTCCCTCTTGAAATTAATTTTATTCAAATCCTAGGTAATATTCTACAATGTATATACACTACAATACAATTCCTATATTCCTATTTAAAATGGAGGCATCCTCAGGCTCCCAGACTCATTTCCAACTAGATACCAACATTCGACAAGCCCCCTCCTCCCTACATACCATCTCCGGAATTCTTGATCCATAGTGGATGTTGTCTTCTCTCCTACATTTATTTTTGATAGACACATGGGAGACTCCAATATTGTGAGTGTCCATTATTGTTCCCTTGATAAGGAAGTTGAGTTCATTGATCCCTAAAACTCTCTATACTTGTTTTCATATTACTAGAAAAGTTTTGTTTAGTGTAACCCTAATGGCTGGTACCTTCAATTTCTTTTACTACTATCACCCTAGACTCTTTCTTTGGAATATATCCTTGTATATGGTCATGAATTGTTTATCACCTTTATACCACATATAAAGACTCCATATGTGGGACTTGGTGTCATCACATTCTTGTATTTATCATTAAACTTTGACAATTCCTTGTTAGCTGGATCCACATCAGCCTCTACACACTAGATATTTGATGTACCTCCCTCATATAACAACTCTTTAAAAATCCATGATATAATGGACAATAGTCGGAAAGCCTCACCAAAACTAATGTATAAGAGTTATAATAAACTATCATGAAATTATATATGCTATAGTGGAGTGACAAATGGGCTTTTTGCCAAATCTATTTCCACAAGCCTATTATATTCTTCGTACAGATCAATTAACAGGATATATATAAACCAATATTTTCAAATCATGAAATCCATATTAAGATGTAATTTGAGGGTATTAGGGTTCCATATTATGTGTGATTATATTTTAATAGTCATTAAGTATCTCAATATTTAATTCACACCCATTTTTGAACCCAAATAAAATGTATGCATCGTTCAAACCATAACATCAAGGATTTAGGTTGAGAATTATTTTCATAACATTCCAACTAATTTGAACATATTTATCATATGAAATGAATTTTTTTCTCTATAAATTATTATTTCATCATCCAAATCTTGGAACCCTCTTATGGATCCTAGCAGGGGACATAAAACTATACAGGAAAACTCATAGAAAAAAGGTGGGTGTAGGTACATTCAAAAATCCATGAAATACTTCAATAATTATTTATCCTCACAAAAACATTTTGATTTGGGGTACCAAAGGGATATGTTTAAATGGTATGATAAAAAATTTGTTATCCAAAGGATATTAATCAAAATTTATAGGTTCCAATATAACCTCTATCTTATATATTATTTTCTTAATACCCCAGTATCTCATCTACCTAGGAACCCTTTAAGAGAATTACACTCTTCTTCTTGATTACATAATATATTAAGTATATACATAGAGTTATATATTCACTATGGTTTGGATTAAAAGGGAGGAATTCATTCTACTAGTTAATCATTCTGGTGATTTATCTATTGTAAGATCTGGTGTTATTGATTGGGTTGAAAATTCTACCATCCTTTGAACTTTTCAATTGGTGGATGGTCCAAAATTTAAATAGATATTGTGAATTTAATTATAGGAGTTAGAATAATTAAATGTTTTTTATATATTTTTTAAATCCATATAAGTGTCTCGGTTATTTTGGATATTTAAGAGTGTCAGGATTCCAAAATTCCTTATAGGGAGAAACTGATAGAGTCCCATAGTTGGTGTATAGTTAGAAATAACTCTGTAGCCGGATATATGTAGTATGATTCTTATAGGGGAATGTGTTGTTGAAAACATAAACCCCTATAGGTTATGTCATTCACCCTAGCGCATGGTTTGTGAGGGTGATCCATAGTTATATAAGATTTTCACTTGAGGCAGCATGATTGTGTGTGCTATTTACTAAACGTTCCAAAGGTGGATCACATGTGATGTGTAGAGTTTATCTAATTGTGCACTATACATGTGAGATTGATTCCACTTCTAATTGTATCACCACACATATGGATCAAGGTAATCCAACCTGTGAATACAAACCATGTATCTCAATTAAATAGTTAAAATGAGAATTTTTTCCCTCTGACCTTAAATGGTGTTTAACCCATTTTAATCCTACTTTTTCCCAGGAGGTCTCCAACATGAACACCCCTCCTCCTTCACTTACTATGGTGTATTATACCTCATTATTGTTGTGATTAAAATGTTTTTTGATATGTTTGGATTATAATAGTACGTCAAAGAGTCCTCTTGATTCCATTCTTCGCTTTTTCCCATATCAGATGATATTTCCCTATGACATACAAATTTACATTTTTATTAAATCATTTTTAAGAGAAATGGGAAACCAATGTTCCCAAATAGGATACCACTACATGATGAAAGAGCTCAAAAATGGTTAATCACAGGATTAATACATCTTGACTCAGCTACTCTATAATGTTCCCAATGTAGCATACTAATATAGATATCTGGATCCTCTCTTATAATCACTTTAAGGTCAGTAATAATCCTTTCCATTGTTTGAATAAATTCAACAGTGTTGATATTACTCTCATTGAATCCTCGGGCCACTATTATATCTTATTTATCTATCCAAACTTCATTCTCCCTTATGGCATCAACTATTAAACGTCATTCATAAATCACTTTGAGCTCCTCTTATAAGAAAATGGTTTGTATGTCTTTCTCAATCATATCTACCTCAGAGTGAAGAATTAGTTTCAAGAACTGCCCACTCTCTTCATAACTGTTTCTTGAGTACCTTTTTTCTTCTTTGCATTCTCCCCTCTGTACGGAGAGTATTCCATGTTTCTTCCCCTATTGGACAACCTTTTTTCTATAGGTTTTTTATTATGAGAGTATTCCTTAAATCTCTTTGGATTTTCCCTAAACCCCAAAGCATTTCTAAGAATATCTAATGCCTTTTTTCCCTTTCTTCATGCGAGGGATGTAAAGATATTTTCCTTGACATTAGTCCATACTATCAACTAAAGGGAGACAATAACTATCATCTCTAGATGAGTCCCCATCCTAATTAAATGGATGTTCTTGAACTTCCAAGAAATACAAGTGGTTCAACAGCTTTATCTTCATGTCTTCTTTGAGGGGCCTCTTCCTATATAAAGACTCCTCCTTACCTAACTTGTTCCCCAAGACATATTTCTTTAAACCAGACCTAGCCTTCAAATGGGCACAGAGGGTGTTTGGATCTACTGATCTGGTGAATTGCTCATATTTGTTACCCATAAACTGCATCTACTTATTAGTGTCCTCCCGACCTATCTTTTGAGAGCCAACAAGAATTTGAACCTCAAACCATATCAATATCACCTCACCATACTCAGTAGAATTGGAAGTAGAAAGTGGATTCACTGTGGACACTACTAAGGGACTATCTTATTCGACTCCAATGATATCCAAATTATAATTCAACTGGGGAATGATGTCCGAAACCTGTGGTTCAACCTCCTTAGGCATCAATTTCTTCACATCAAATATAGAAATCAAGGGAGTCTGCTGATTCTAAGCCTCCCTGATACTGGCCTCCACAACTGAAGGATCATGGAACCTAACTAGTTCCAGCTCAATTGGAACCTCCCCGCTCACATCATCATGCTCATCCAAAAAACAACTATCCTGCAACTGGGTTTCCACCACTACATTCACCTGCACCGCTAATGGTTGGCCCTAGTTCTTAGGGCAATAACCATATGTCAAATATCCATGATTTTTACTTCCCGAACAGAACACTGGCCATGATTTGAACACTACTCTTTGCTTCTGTCTTATCTCCTCTCTAACAGAAATCCACATCCACTCTGTTGGAGGTTTGGAGACGTTGACCTCAACACATGCGCGAGGAAAAATACTGTGAAATAATACAGATGTGCGATTTTCCGAACCCCAAAAACTTCCGACCAATTTCCCCTGAAAACATATAATGGAATGATTTTGAAAAGGTAGAGGTAGGATAAGAAAACATACCCAAAATTAAGTAGAAGATGGGTCACGATTCATGTTGAGATCAAAGGACCATCGTAGGAAGAAAAATCCACATCTGTTGAACACATGTTGAGTGCTGGACTAGGTGAAGACCAAATCCTCCTCCGATGAGTAGAAAATAATTTGTTTATGTCGATTGAAAATACTCACCACTACTCAGTTTTGAAGACCCCATGTGGGTGTTTTCTTGGCCAATAAGAATGTAAGATATATCCCATACATATATATTTACACAACCTTTAATGGTGTGTTGATAAATTGATTTTGTGCATAATTATTTTTTGAATCTTTCATCACATTTTGAAGTGTATTGAATTATCCTCCATGTAAGGTAGGTTTAATTAAAATAAATTAAATAGTAATATGTGGGTTGTAACTGTTTCTCTAATTTTATAATAAAACCTCATTTGAGGTGTGCTATATTTCTAAATAAAATGTTTAATTCTAATGGGGTTATTTTATTTCACAAATATAATGATCTTCAATATGAAAAATTAATTACTTTTAAATGGAAGGGACCATTCCATGGAATTTTAGTTAATTATAAATTAAATGTTTCAAATGGTATAGCTAAATTGTGATATTTAAATCTCACTAACACAAACCACTTTATTAAAAAAATTTAAATTGTTATATAAATTATATAAATCTGTGAGAGGTAATTTAGTTCCTTCTACAATTTCATTTTGAAATTAATTTTGGTTGATTCGATTATGTACAACCTGAGTGATTCTTGGATTACTTCTGTGGAATAACCTAGATTACCTCATATGATGGTTGAGATATTTTTCACCATGTGTGATACTGTGGTTCTTTATTTGAAATTCCTTGGAAAGGCTCATCGATTGGATGATTTATTTTAATCCATGGATGATACTTGGATTCCTTTTATACAATTCCTTTAATGGGATCATTAGTTAAACAGAATAACATTACCCATGAATGAAACCTAGTTCCCTAGTGGATTACCTTCATTGGGATCCGTGGGGAATGCTAATATATCCTTCCATAAGAGATACTTGGATCCATATTTTGTATAAAATTGATTAGCTTAGAGGGTTATTCTTATATACTATCTCATGTGTGATACATTTGTTATTATGTAGAACACCTCGGATGAACTGCTTCAGTGTGAGGTTTTTTATAGAACACCTGGAGTGACACATGATTTCCCTTTTTATGGAACACCTAGGATGGAATTTGGATGACAATTAATAAAATAGAACGAAATTTATTCCAAATAAAATAACACACAAGGATTTTCTAAAATATTTACATGCATTTAATCCTAATATTATTTCCTTCTTGGAACATATGTGATGAGAATGTTGGAAACTCTTATAATTATATAGTGATATTTGAGTCACGCCTCATGTCCTGTATAGTACTAATTATCTATAAATATGGATAAATATGATATTATCTATATTGTTTTTATATATATTTATATGTAAATTACTATATATTTTTCCGTATATTTATGGTTTCACATTTTTGGAGGTATCCAGGCTTACGTAGAAGTAGATATGGTTGGCATGGTGTCTTTAAGGAACCTAATATTGACTTGTTTATGTTCATTTAATTTATTCCATATTGATATAACTAAAGACAAATATATATTATTCTCATATAATTGATATATTTATACATCAATGGTGGTGGATAACTATATGTATCATAGAAGCTGTATGGGATTTCATTACACTCAGATGCGTGAATAGACCACATGGTTACAGATTCAGGTTCGTTAATTGTGCTATTGTTATTACACATGTACACAGGGTCTATGGAGAACATGACTAATTTTAATATAGGGAAACTAATGGAGATATACTTTGATTCTTTTTTATATCTTTTTTATTATTTGTTTATTAAATATTTTATGACCATTTATTGTACATTATATCATCGCATGACATGCATTGTTATAAGTATTTTTAATTTGTAGTTTACATAATTTATTCGGATTCTATTCAATTATACTACTTATGATGTTTTTTTTAATATTCCACTTTTCCACTCTGATCATGATGTTATTGTCTCCCCACCGAACCATCATTGAACCCCCACATCTTGTCAACATCCTTTGGCATATGGGGATGCATTCATGAGACCATCTAAAGACCAGAACATGGAACTATTTCAGTGGATCCTAGTTTGGGATGTTATATATTAGTATCATAGATTTATTTCCTTGTGTATTACATTTTTGGGATGGTAAAAAATTAGACTAGGATTGTTTTACATGTGTTAAATAGCTCATTTCTAGTTCCATCCATCCATCACTTGACTGATAGATAATGTTTCATGGGATAAGATTATTATTAATTTTGTTGTTATTAAAGATGATTATTGTTTCACAGTGGGTGATTTTTTTACTTACACTGGTTATTAATTTATGTTTTTATGGATGTTTACACTTGTCTGATTTAATAAAATAAGTGTTGTTTTATGCATCATTAAAGGAATGTAAAGATTCACATTCCATGCATATTCTATTCCATATAGACTATATTGTGGATTGCATAATGAATCATGATATGTCTACTATTCTTATGTGATTTTCTTATTGGATGATGGTATTTAATTATATTTTTACATGGTAGTTCAGTAATTAATATAATTTATGTGTTTATTAATCAATCTCCATCCTCATAAATGGTGTTTTCCAATTTATCTTGATAGTGGAACCTTAATTAACCAATTATGACATGTTTAGGACATGCGCAATTGGATTCATGGGTGGAAACATTATTGGATAAAAGTAAATGGGAGTCAATAGATCAATTGTCAATGTGTTTGGTCCTTTATAAAAATTACAATGGTGATCCATATAATTGAACTATCATAGGTGGACTTGATATATTCTGAAATCAATATTGAATAACCTGGATGCAGCTACATGAGTTCTAATTTCATCATATAAAATAAATTACCATTATAACATGTCAATCAAAATTCATCAAACTGAAAAATTTGAATAATATAAATATAATAAAATTTTTTATTTTTTAAAAAAATTGGGATTATTGTTTTTTCATACAAACTTATAAAGACATGTACCTCTATAACTTAGAAATGTTGACCCATATACTGGGATACTTTTTACGCTTTAACTTACCTGATTCGGTGAGTCCTAACGAATAATGATTATGAGTTAGAAATGAATCAAACCAATTAGGCCAATTGAGGTGGGTAATTTTCATTTAATGAACACACAAATGTTGTGCAAAAATGTTATTAAACCAATTTTTATTGGGTTTCATTCAGATGATCCCTTGATGGATGTCAGTACCCTCATAGGTCACCTATATTTCTTCTACCAGGCTACTAAATCTCATAGTGGTATGTTTATGCTAATGGGATGGTTATTTATTGTGTCTTCAACAACATATATGGTTTTACATATTGACATATGTGGGATTCTTACATAACACGTCCTTCTTACCATTATAAAAGATCTATTTACTTTTTTAAGATGTGTTATTATAAGGATGTAGTTAATTAATGTTTCAATCACAAACTATATGATTTTTTCTTTATATCTTGGAATATAAATTTTATTTATCTAAGATCAATTTACAAAACATTATGGATAAAAAAATTGTAAAACAATTGTATAACATAAATTTATTAAATTGAGACAGTTTTCAGCTAAATATATAATTATTAAATATATACTCGATATAACTTTTCATTATTTACTAGTAAGTAAGTTAAATAAAAGATAATTTAAAGATTTATTTCATAATTAGTACAAAATATTCGTTAACCTTGCCATGAATTTTTTAAATAAAATTTTAATCATTGGAAACAACCTAAATGAAACCTTAATGTGATGTTCGTATTTTTGAAACTTGTGTCAGTGTGGTTTACAACATTCCATTAGTTTTTTCATAGACATTAATATGTATATTTCCCAAAGGTTATTATTAACCTTATTCAATTAAAATTATCCTGGATAATATTTCATTAATCCTAGTCGAATTTTCCACATGACCTAGTTATATGTTTTATACTTTCTATTTTAGAATGGGAATATCAGCATTGAGGTAGTACCCTTAAAATTTAAAACCTTATTATATTCCTATGCTATTTTTTAGAAGTGTGGTTACATTTGGTTGTCATTTTTCCTAATTAATACATCTAGTTTCTAAATTCATACATAGGTTTTACGGGTTCTCATTTACTTATTTGGCCATTGTTGTGTGTAGGAGCATCAATAATGCTTGGATTCACTGGGATAGACATGCCTAGGGAATGGACATCTCTTAAGTATGTTGTGTGATCATTTTTCTAATTCATTAAAAATAAATAATGAGTTCATCATGTTTCTTAATATTTGTTTGTGGTATTATTAATATAGTTTAATTATTTTGTAAATTTGACTGTATAATGGGATAAAAAGGATCGGTAGACCAATAGATATTATCGAATAGTGTGCAGTTGTGTTGGTGAAATATCAAGGTAGTACACATTGATTCATGAGGTACCCCTAAATTTGGTAAAATGTTACAGTGAACTAGATGAGTTCATATGGAATTGTTAAATCCTTGAGATGTAACACATTGATCATACACCATTTATATGGTATAGTGACCTTGGTGTTAAAGGAAATCTTACATGTTCGAATGATCATTATGATGTTGTAAGAGGATCATGTTCGAAAACACTACATATAGTTTTCCTTCAAGATTTTTTTCCTAATTATAATGACATGTTTTAGTGTTTTTATAGAATTAGATTCAAGTGAAATTATCAGGCAAATTAGATCTAGTGCACTTTTATGTGGCTGGTTTTCATCTATTTTCATTTTGATGCTTGGTATAATCATTTTCTCCACATGTGTGACATGTTTTTTGTGGGGGATAGACTGTTATTAATTATATGTGTTCCATGTTTCAAAATAAATGATGACTAGGACACTATTAATTTGGGGAGTAATTAGTAGAGTGTGTTTAATTATTTCCTTCCATGTATAGGGATTGTGATCCTAAAGGACCAATTAGAAATGTTCAGGATGGTTTATGGAAGCCCCTAAAGCTGGTAAAATCCATTTATCAAGTCATTATGATAATTTTCTATATATATTTCACTTTATGTGTGTTTTAAAAAGGATTATATGCTAGATTTATTGTTACATTGAGTTGGAATTAATGGATTTGGCATGTCGGTAATATGAATGCGATTTCAATGCATTATGAAGGCATAATAGTTGGTTGGGTACCATACCATTAAAGACCATCAAGAGATTTGAATGTTGTTTTGTGGTTATGTTTACAAATTATGGGTAACATTGGATTTATGGAAACATGATCAGGATTCTATAATTAAAAAAATTTCTATTATGTTAGATTTATCTTAGATATGATATCATGGGGTGGATAAACTGACACTTCGGTGATACAAAAAATGTGTTCGTGGTAGTTTACACATAGTTGTATATGGTTATCCATTATCTATATATGTGGTTCCATGAGTTGTTCTAATGAAATATCTATTGTTTTGATGGATGTTGTCTTGTTATATCTATAAATGATTACTAATGGTAATCCCATACACTGTCCACGAGAACTCATGGTTCAGAGATGATCACGAACCCTATCAAGACATCATCCCCTATACACCGAGGTAAATGTTCAAAATTGTATGAACATATAGTATAAGAGAAGAACCTCATACGAGAAGGTTTATTAAATCCTGAAGTTGTTTATTTAATAGTTTTTTAGATCTCATATTTTTTGTAAATAATTAGAAAAATTACATATATATTCTTTTATTAAATCCACGTATGGGTTTGATTATGGATTTTGGTGAAATCACAACGTGGGTGTTAAGCTCAAGGTATCTTAAGTTGATATATGGATGCATGATCAAGAATGTGAATGTTACAATGTGATATCAACATTAATATCCTGAATAAGGTTAGTTTTCCTAGTATACAACACCAAATATTGGTTGTTGACCATGGTGATCATTCTTGAAATGACTTCAATGTACATTGGAATAAAGGAACCAAAATTTTGTTTTTCAACACATTAGTAATTAATATTGGGATTTTTCAAAAGTAGTAGACCATAGGTGGTTAGAAGTGCATCTTCATGGTTAGTTCAGTTAGGTTTTTTAGAAAGAAAATATAATACACCATAAAAGTACAAAAGTGTTGTGTAGGTGTCAGATGGGGATTTCAAGGTAATTTGACATTTCTAGACAATGTGTGGTCGATTGGAATTTTAAAATTTCAATGTTATATTGGAACAAGTGTAGATTCATTATGTTTTTTGGGTGGTCAAAAATGATAGTCTTGCCAGATTCATTATTAGGATTTCGGTGTAGTGTTACAATGTGAAATTCTGACAGTGGGAGTGTCGTTGCATGGAATTGGCCATGTAAATTTAGTGCATATGAAGGGATGCGCCATTAGATGGATAGGGAAAGTGAGGTTTATGTGAGCATGCCTCGATTTTTATTTTCATTTTATAGTTTAATATTATTTTTTAGGATTATTATCTTTAGTTTTAGTACCTTCTGTACATCATGTTTATAGTAGCTCCTACTGGTGTTTCGAGTGTGGGAAACAAAAAAAATACTATTTCAGAATAAATTTCCTAGACCTAGTAAGTCGGGTGATGTTTTCCTTAAAGAAAAATTCTTCATATTTATTAGAATTTTTTATTTGGGGAGATTATAATATCCTATGTTTTAGACTGGGATGAAAATTCATAAATCATAACAATTTTTCATTTCTTTAATGGTTCAAATTAACATGTGAGCATCAAAAATTAAATATTAGAGATGAAATGATTAAAAGTAACTTTTACGGGGTTTATCGAATAAGTGTTTTCACAGGTTTTTGGTTGTGTTTTCAGTGTTTCATCCTTCAATAAATAAGTATTATGAGAAACCAATGGAATCACATAGCTAGTGCATAGTTAGTAATAACTATACGACCTAAACTGTGTAGTTTGTTTACTATGGGGGAATTGGTTTTTGAAACCATGTGTCCCTCAAAGGAATATCACGTGGCTTAGTTCCGGGGTATTGAAGGAATCACATTGTTTTTCAAATAATGCACCCAATTTCACACCACCATATAAGGGATCTACAAAAACATATATAGATGGATCACAGAGGTTTCACATGGTTTTTTGATAACCATGATATAGCTGTTAAAGGTGGATAACACATTGGATAGTATTACAAAAAGGTTGGAACACAGTTATCCAAACTGTGTTTCCAAACCATGCTTCTCATTAAAAGGTTCAAATTTTTTTCCACTTCTCTTAAACCAGTTTTTCCATATTTTCCTCACACTTTATCCTAGGAGGCCTCCCATAAAAACACCCATATACCTCCTCTTCCAATGGTCATTTATATCTCATTATTGATCTGATTCAACAATCCTTTGGTGCATTAGAAATGTGAAGGTAAAGAAAAGATTCATCCAGATTACCTTCATCATTTCATTTTTTTATACAATGTTTTTTTCATGTGATATCATTTACCCTATTTTGGGGTGTTTGACAATTCATTTTTATTTCTCTCACATCATCTTGAATCGAAGCTAGAAAATATATTAGTGATGCATTGTGTGTATAAGGTAGGTTGTATATGTTTTTTTCACTTATAGTTATGTTGTTTATAAATTACATTGCTATACCACGCACTAAATTTTCTAGGTATTTATTTTGAATTTTGAAATAAATTAAATTAATTATCCAAACCATGACCTAATCCTTTTGTTAGAGCCATAGACATGGCTGGAGGTTAGAGACCGCAACGTAGTCCACCATAGTGGGAGTGTCCTATTAATTTACATTAATGGACCTTGGATGTAATTTTCCTTAGAGGTATAAGTGATTAATTAATGATAAATTATATTTTTAACTTGATATTAGGTGTGTGACTGGCCCATGAGAATATTGGAAGTGTAAGATGGATATGAAATTAAACAACCTCTAAATGTGTGTTATTTAATTTTTTTTAACATAATTCTTTTCTTAATAATTCATCTCATTTTTAGTTGAATTGAATTATCCTCCTTGTAAGGTATGTTTAAATTAAATTAAATTAATTGATAAAAATATGGGTTGTATCCATTTCCCTAGTTTTATAATAAATCCACTTTTGCGGTGTAATGAATTTTTAAATAAAAAGTGGTAATCAAATGCATATATTTAATTTCACAAATGGAATTGTCATGTACATTTACAATTAATTAATTATAAATGGTATTTAACATTATGTGGCCTATATAGTTACTTATAAATGAATTAGCCCAAATTGTATAAGAAAGCATTGATTTGGAATACTCACTAACATGGACTACTTTATTACGTATTTTAAATGGATAGATGTATTAGATTAATACATGAGAGATACATCAGTTCCTTATATGGAATTAGTTTAATTTTCTTTTATGTTGAATGAATATTGTGCACCTTGATATGTACTTGGGTTACATCAACAAAATTACTTGGATGGGCTAATAGGCCAGTTGGAATCCTTTGTACCATGAGTGATATTTGGGTTTTTTATACAGAATTCCTTGGATGGGATCAGAGGTTAAATGAATTATGTTAAGACCTGCGTGATTTTTATGTTCCATATACATAATTAAAGTGATGATATAATTGGTTAAATACCTTATTATTACCCATTAGTGATACATTATTCCCTAGTGGATTACCTTAGATAGGTTCACTAGGAAATGCTATTATACCACGCCATGAGGGATACTCAGATCATTATGTGTCATATGATGGATGTGATCAGAGGGTTACTAATATATATCATACCACGAGTGATAGTTGATTTCTTAAATGGAACACCTTTTATGGACTCTTTTTTTATTGTACCACCATGAGATTTTGTGAAATACTTTTACTCGAATTAATTTAATCTTTTTGATATTTTTCATTTCATGTAAATTGGAATATAGATCGAGTTATATGAATGAACTAAGATTGGTTTTTTGTGCACACCACACCTCATTAATCATTTTCTAAAGGAAACAATAAGATTAAACTTCACTACATCAAACACTATTTATGGATTGTGTTATATACAATCCTCATTTACATCAATAACATTCATTACATGCAAGACCGAGATTTATCGATCTACAATATACTATTAATATTATTTTTAAAATATTAATATAGATTCCACCTAGCTTCTGACATGAATTTTATGAATATTTTTAACTAAATTTGGAAAATATAATATATAAAATGAATCATTTTGTTATCAATCATTTAGAAATGAAGATAATAACTATTTGAAAATTATGAAATTCCTTTTCAGAAGAAAGATATTTTTCTATTTACAAATATATTTTTATCTAAAAAAATTAAAACTAAACTTTTGATAAATTATTTCAATAGTATATATAAATTATAGATTCAATGATTTTTTTACACTCATCCATTACTTTTTATAGGAATAATATAAAAAAATCCAATTTTATGGATTAAATGAAGCATTTTTATAAATGGTAATTTTCCCAAATTTTAATTTCATTGAATTTTTAAATATAAACATTTACTATTTAATATTTTATATTTAAAAGAATAGAAATATTTTTTTGAATTCGAATATCAAATTTTACTTTTGATTAATTTTCGGTATTTTTCTTACAAATTTAATTTATTGAATGAATAGTGAAAACATCACATTCTAATTAAAAACTGCATTTTATACTAATTTAATTATATAGTTGAATTATATTTTAATATTTTTAACGTATAAATAATTAAATAATACAATAATAAGCCCAATTTAGTTCATTGGAACAAATTTTATGTTTACATTGTAGATAAAAACATATAGGAATTTTGTACTTTTTACTTGAAAACCCCCTTTTTCAGTCATGTCTATGGGATAAATATTAAATTTATTTTTTTACTTTTGTGATTGGAATTTTTAAAAATTGATTAAATATTAGGAATTTAAATTAGTTTTAATGTCTAATAAGTTCCATTTTTTACAGAAAATAATTTCAAAAATAAATAAAATTAGTTATAACGATTAAGGAAAAAATAATTTTATTTAATGGTTATACATTGTCTTTAGGGGAAAAATAATCTATAAACATGAAAAAAGGACATTGTATGGACATATTTAGAACATACACATAATTTTATTGAAAATGGACCATTATTGGATTCACATGATGTGTGGGAGACCACTTAATAGTGTTTACCATTTCTATATTTACGTGAATTCCAAATCTCCACCCACATAAAAGTGCACTCACCCCCCCCCACTTATTAATATCTCTCAATACATTTTTCTCAAAAAATCCCCACCCAATAAGCTCTCAAATATCATAATATCATTCTAGAGCCCTAAATTTTGGAATAAATAAATTCTTGTTAGTCCTTTGGTGAAAATGAAAATTAATTACCCTTGAAGAGGTAAAATCCATCAATAAGAACTTTTCTTTATTTCTTTAAACACCCTATAAATTATTCACATTTCCTAATTATATAATAAGATAATTATATTAAATATACTATTATACTTTAAATTTTGTTTATGTCATACACATACACAAACTTCTATAAAATGTTATATAATGTCATAGTTGGTGTGTATGTCAGCCTACTGCCTCATGGAAAGATTTCATTTTTCTTCCATTACCACCTTTCAAGGTTGGGAATATTGATTAAATAAAGATTTTTATATAATATATATAAAATTTATTATGCCATTATTCTAATTAATATATTATATTACACATACCTTCAAGATTTTCCATTTTTTGGGAATATGATAACATTGTTGGTGGACCTGTAGACTACCTCCTCATCAAGGCTATGTGATTCAATCTTACTTTACATGGAATTTATAATGGATGGGTTTTTAAAAATACAGGATATATATGAAATAAGTTGTATTATAGAATTATAATATATATATACACACATAAAAATATACGTCATTTACTTCCATTCATTTAATACGTCCAGAAAATAGAAACAAAGTTCATGCATATAAACAGTTTACCTTTTCCATGAACGGTGTATTCCATTTAATATTTATATATATTATATATTATTATAAATAAATGTATAATGAATAAGTATCATATTTATTTTATTTTTTACATTCTATAAACAATTGAATCATGATCTAAGTAATACGATCAAGAAATTAATAACAAAATAGAAATAAAAAACAAGGTGATTATTACCCAAAACGTAACTTTAACAAGAAATTGTTAACAAAATGCTAAAATAAAGACATAATGAAATTATATATGGTATGATATATAATATTATGGTTCATTGTTATATTTATAATAAAACTATATTTATTATATAGGGGTATCTACAACAAAATAGACATTTAATCATGCTCAAAATAGTCTATATTAGCACTAGAAAAGCACAGACTACTAGAGTGAGATTAAAATACCTGGTCTATTAGATGTGCTAAAAACATTGATAAAAGGTTATATCAGTTCATATATAATCACTGATAATTTCTACCATTATATTTGATTGAAAATTATCTAAAAATATCATTTATCATTGCTTTTAAGAGCTCTAATAAAGGGACATACTGCATTGTGATCCAACAGCACACTACATCACTAATCTTTTGTAATATAAGATCAACAATAAGACCAAAAAGACACAATATTTAAATAAAAAAAGTCCCAATTTATAATTTCAATGAAATTAAATTTCTATCACAAATACATGAAAAAAAAATATTTTATATAAATTTAAAACATTGGTTTATACAATTACATAAATAAATTTTTTTATATATATTAAAAGATACCAATGTTCCTTTCTCTTTTAATCATGACTCCAACTCCTAATATATCCAATAAAACCAACCATACTGATGAAAAAAAAACTCATTTATAAAAAAAAATTCTTATGTTTTTTATAATATAAATAAATAAATAAACATAGAGTGTTAATTTTATAAAAATTGATGTCAATTTTAAATAAAAAAGATACACTTAGAGTCTTACCAGTCACATTGTGTGTTGGTTTATGTTGTGGCTAATTCCAACATGTTTCAAAATATGCATGCATCGTTTTACTAATGTATCCAAATAATAAGAATGCTTTTTTTTCGGTTTTGAGTACATCAGTGGTCTTTTTTAATAAAATGTCATTTTAAACTTGAAACACACAGTTTTGACTCATTATAATCACATCATGTTTTAGTTTGATGTAAAACCAATTCCTATACATCAATATTGACTTATGAATTTTTTCCCTACATTATCTATAAAATTCAAGTACGTTTGATTGTTTTTTAGTTAGTGATACATTTTGAACTGAATTTCTAATTTTTAACTGATAACAAACACTCTAAGTCATACCAAGAAAATTTCGTATCAGATTGAGGTGTGGCTATTCTTATAAGTAAAAAATGACTTGTAGATCATTTTAGTAAATTATTAAAACAATCCAAATTCATTTTCTTGGATTTGAGTTGTTTAATTTTCCATTATTATAAAATTTATGTTAATTTAAAATAAAAAGACACACTTAGATTCATACAGGTTTCACCATCCATTGGATTGAAGAGTTGATGATTAAAACATGTCTCAAATGTCATGTTCATTATTTTTACAAATTTATCAAAACAATTTGATTGTGTTTTCATAGTTTTGAGAAAATTAGTTATATTTTTTTACTAAAATGTCAATTTAAACTAGAAGCACAAATTATTTACTTATTACAATCAAATAACGTATCCTTTTGACCTGAAAATTATTCCTACTTGTCAAAAATGATAGAAAATTTATTTGTCTAAATTATAAAAAAATATAACAGAATTTGATTGGTTTTTAGTGAGTGACACTATTTGAACTAAAATGTCGAATTTGAACTTATAATGGACACATTATATCATACCAACCACAACATGTACTGGATTGAGGTAAGGATAATTATTATTCCATCAAAAATACTTATAGATCATTTTAATAAAGTATCAAAACAATCATAATGAATTTTCTCAATTTTTTGTTGGTCAGTTTTCCATTATACTCAAATTTTAAATAACGTGTTGCACTTCGAATCATACCAGTCACACCTTGTGTTAGATTGATGTGAGGATGATTCCAAAAAGTCTCTAATTAATTGTGTATGATTATATTGAAGATCCAAAATAATCTGAATGTGTTTAATCAGTTTATTTAGGTCAATTGTTTTTTTACTAAAATATATTTTAAAGCTAGAAACACAATATTTTGACTCATTATGATCACATAGTGTATACTTTTTACATGTAACTGATTCCTATAATTCAAAAATGACATGAGAATCATTTTCCTAAACTATGATAAAAATCCAACTACATTTGATTTGTTTTCAGTGAGTTATTTTTTTGAAGTAAAATGTCAATTTCAAACTATTAAAAAACCATTTATGTCATAATGGGAACATCATGTATCATAGGTGAAACTAATTCATTCACATTACAAATAAATTATAGATCATATTTTAAATGTATTGAAACAAAACGAATGTCTTTTCTCAATCTTGAGTAGGTAGGTTGTCCATTTTTCTAAAATTGATGTCAATTTTAAATAAAAATATCTACATAGATTCATACCTGTCACACCTTGTATTAGATTTCGGACTGAATGATTTCAACATGTCCTAAATGACATTTATATCATTTTCCAGATGAATCAAAAAAATCAGAATTCATTTTCATGGATTTGAGTACATCAATTCTCTTTTTTACAAAAATGTAATTTTGAACATTAAACTTTCACTTTTTAACAATTTAGATCACATCATTTATCGTATTTACATGAAAAAATTATTGCAAGACATAAA
The DNA here is from genome assembly GCA_963277665.1 of Viscum album. Taxonomy (NCBI): domain Eukaryota; kingdom Viridiplantae; phylum Streptophyta; class Magnoliopsida; order Santalales; family Viscaceae; genus Viscum; species Viscum album. Next base: position 2,092,940,254 of record OY728126.1, on the reverse strand, counting down.
TTATTATTAAATTTTATCCTAAATTATAATGAAAATATGAGTGTGTTTGAATGGTTTTCATTGAGTGACACTTTTTAAACAAGAATGTTATTTTTAAACTGATAACGACCTCTTTAAGTCATGTCAGGAACATCCTGTATCAAATTGGGTTGGGACGGATTCGTACACATCATAAATGAATTATGTATTATTTTCATAAATAATCAATACAATCATAATGTTATTGATCAGTTTTGAGCAGTTTAGTTGTCTATTTTACTAAATTTCATGACAATTTTACATGAAAATATAACATTTGATTCATAATTGTAACACTATCGGTTTGATTAAGTTTAGTATGATTTCTACATGTATCAAATAACTTATGGATCATTTTTCTAAATTACCAAAAAAATAAAAAAGTTTTTTTTAGTTTTGAGTTTGTTAGTTTTTTTTAAATTAAAATTTAATTTTAAATTAGAATCACACAATTTTAATTAATTAATATCACACCGTGTATCTTTTTGATATGAAAAAACATTATACATATCATAAGTTACTTATGTATCTTTTTCGAAAAATTATCAAGAAAATATGTGTGCATTTGATCAACATATTTTTAGTGGAACTTTTTGAACTAAAATGTTAATTAATAACTGATAACAGACAATTGAGTTATATTGGGATCATTGTGTATTAAAATTGAGGTGTGATTGATTCATACAAGTCATAAATTACTTATGGATCACTTTTATAATGTTTCAAAATAATATGAATATTTTTATTCAATTTGGAATATGTCAGTTTCTATTTACTAAAATTAATGTTAGTTTTTAATAGAAATAGTACATGGAGTCATATCGGCCCCAAAATGTGTCATGTTGAGGTGTTAATTACTATTAAACATCCTAATGTCTCAAAAAATCTTAGATATCAATGTTAACATGATTTGGATTACCATTCTTTGTCTAATTATCAACACTAGATTATCATCTTTGAATAGACCACCCCTTCTCTAAAAAAATAATTAACTTGTATAAGAAAACAATTATTATATGCGTAATTCTAAAATGAAATAAATGAAACATAAATATAAAATAATTAATTATTTATATGGACAATTATATTACCATGAAAACATTAATTTTACCTATTTTATTGAGAAGTGGAGGGAACATGAAGAAAAAAGATAAATTTCAACATTGTGGGAAGGAAATGTTTTGAGAGGGAAGAATTGTGGAGGATTTTTGGTGCACAAATGCATGAATGATGGGAATATTACCCCTACTAAAACAAGATATTCTATGTGTATAAGAAAAAAAATTAAGTGATTAATATTAGAAATAAAACTATTAAACATAAATATGTAAAAATACATAAATTCTATGGAAAATGATTTTACATTTCAAATATCATAATTACACTTGTGATTTAGTAGAGGTAGTGTGGTTTTTATTCCTATATTAGAAGGGAAGATTTGTTTAAAGAAAGTGATAAATGAAACACTTCATGGTTTAAAATGTTTTTAGGGAGAATAAATCTTTGTAATTTTTGGTACATAATGTTGTGAAAGTTGGACAGACCAACCCAATTCGATCAAAATAATCCATGTGTATAAGAAAAAAATTATTATGTGAGTTATAATAAAAATAAATAATGAAAATATAAATATGAAATAATAAATAAATTCTATAGACAATGAATTTATTTTGAAAACATTAATATTACATATTTGATTGAGGAGAGAAATAATTGTTTATCTTCCTACAAACGAACAAATAAATGACAATAATATTCTTAAATAAAAGATCTCAAGAAAGAATAAAAAAATTTAAATAAACGTTTAATTATTTAATTTCTCTGTAAAATAGATAAATTATATCATAAAATTACCATTAAATTATTCCAAAGAGTTTCTTTCATTTTAGTTTGTTCTTATGAGGGATTGGTAACATCATAATTTTTTGAAGACATTTTCTTCGTGAGTAGTCAGATATTTAATTTATATTATGTTAATATAGTAGAGAACATATAATATTATGAGACAAAACATAGGATATTTAAAAATACCTTCTCATTGAACATTCTTTCTTTTTCTAAATTTTTTAGGGATTTGGTTCCTCGTCGTGAATTCAAATACCCTTTTCTGATCCCACATAACGTACAAGATAAAGTCTACATTGTGTCTAACATGAAGTGATTGTGATCTCTAAATACAAGGGTCTTCCACAATTGAAATTTCATCTATCCCCAAATTTTTTAGACTCCAGTAGGAAAATCAACCAATATTTGTTTATTGGATTAGATACCTAAAATAATTTCACTACATGTGATGCCATTATAAATGGATCATGTTTTTCACCTTCCACTCTAAAATTCACCTTCACAAATCCTATTCATCAAATTTCACTACAATGATATTACCTACCCATTTGAAATAGAAAATCCTACTCCAAAACTATATTCATAAAATATGATATATTTACATAAAATAAAACACATGAAATTTTGTATAATCCAAATTGTATATCCATTCAATAAAACCAAAATATGACATATTTTCAAAAATTTGATTTCTATCCTTGGAACCAAATATGTGAATCACTTCATCCATAAGTGTAACTCCACTAGATGGCGTCGTACTCTAATCATCATGTTCCTCTATACATAAATTATAATACTTTATTAAAAATGTAGTGTAAGATCTAACATTTTCATTCAATCCTTTGATTAGCCATTGAAGTCATTGAATAATTGAATTCTTATTTTTAGATAACTCTGTATAAATTTGATCTCAATTTTATCATATAAATTATTTATTATGTGTTTTTAATATCAATATGTCAGCCCTTGATTTATTCAAATCTATAAGAATTTATAATTGGGCATCAATGTATGGATCAAAATATTTACTATTATGTAAAATGTAAAATTGTGCCTTCTCCTGCTCTGATAAAGTAATTGTTGCAACATCTCTTCCAGAAATACCTTTTCCCATAAGTCATTTTATTTTATGAGACATTCCGAGACCGATGTTGTCTACATCTAATATGTAATAGATATATAATTCAATACCATCTTAAAATATATATAATTTTACAATACAACCTTAAGGATAACTTCTATTCATAACATACCATTTCAAAATATTCGTATACCATTCAGTGTGGGTAAATCCATCTCAAATGGATAGGACCACATAGTTGATCCTCCCTAACCAACTGAACCAGCAGGTATACAATTAAATCAAAGAATATTGGTGTGAATGACATATCTAATTCTCAAAATATGACTGCAACCTCATTATTCATGACAAGAAACTTCATCAGTTCTATAATTTTACTACATATATCTTTGACAAAGAAGAACATTCTGGTTAATGTATGTCATACATTTAGAGATAGAATGAAATGAAAAGAAACAGACAATAAATATTACATCAAATCATTAATATAGTTCCATTTTAGTCCTTGTAACCTAAATTTATGCACATATATAAAATTATTGTTATTTTATAAAAAACCCTCTAGTAATTATATACTTTTTAGGAAAAGGGGAAATTGTAATTTTTCCTATTTGGATAGAGAGGAAGTTGATAGAAGAATAAAAGAATGCCATTTACAGTTCACAATTTCCAACTCTTCCCATATCCCCATTTCAATCAATTATATCCAATCAACAATTCCATATATCATTTTCTGGGAACATTTAGTAAAATTCCAATAACAAAAAAAATTGTTTTCTATAAGCATGACATCAAGAAAATGTATGACAGAAAAATAATTCCAGTACAATGATTAAACAAATATTTTTCTCTTCTTCCTATAAGATTTTGTATGGTTTTTTAAAATTGTTTACCCGAAATATTTCCAATGTATTCTACTTTTCTGTATTGTTGATCACCCATTACTGGAGACCGTGTTGTACATTGTTTGATATTCCCATTGAATGTTATCGTACATGGTTGATATTTATGTCATCGAGGTAATACATTCTGATTTCGTAAAAAAATAGTCGTTGATGAATTTTTAAACTAAAAATATTATGTGATATTTGTTCACTAATGGGATACAAAAAAATTCTATTAATGTCATAACATGATAAATTTCCATAGGTAGGTAAGTCATTTAACGTTCCATACAACATGGACCTTTATGTGAATTCATCATTTCTATGATAATCATACTTTTTTACACATATATCTTACATAAATATCAAATCTTAGATCAATTAAGACAAATAGAAATCAATATTATTACCAAGATGCTTTGGTCTGGATAAAACTGAACTCAACATAATGTATTTTTGCTTCATGTATAACAACGGTGGGAAGTTAGAATTTACCAATATGATAGGCCATGTACTATGAGTACTAATATGTAAAAAAGGTATTATTCCATATATAGATAAAGCAAGACAAATGTTTCTCATCTCATTTCCAAATTCAGAATACTCGTAATCATTTTTCTTCCACTGAGGAGAATCCACTTGATGACGTAGGTTTCCATCTTAAATTCTTGTATCTTTGTTCCATTTCACTTTTTAATAGTTTTTTAACATGTATATATTCATCTAAAGCATTTAATGATGGGATAGTACCCTACATATTTCAAAGAAATTGGTTTATTTTTTTGTATTGATCTACACAACAATAAGATATTTTTATGAGTCATTCATTGTCCTTGAGAAACAATATGTTATCATTTTACTATCTATGATATTTTTTATAGATCATTCCCATTTAATGTTACATTTGTTATCATAATATTTTGGGCATGGTAGTTCATTTTCATTGAGTATTATATCATTCTGGAGACCAAGTTGTTCTATAAAGCTGGTGTCACTCCATTCAGTGCTAGATTTCAAATTATATAACTTCAATAGAGATAAAAATGTTGTGTATTTAGTAAAGCAGGTATTTATTGGATTCTTGACATAAGTATTTAACTCCTCAAACAACATTTTATAATCATGAAGTTCATATTCAATTTCCATTGTCATCTCTTCCATTTGATCTCAATCACCATTTACACTATTATTCATATCAAATGATCCATAAAACATAATATCATCCTAACCAGTTACCACATTTAGTTTCTCCCACTTTAGTCCATTATTTATAGATCTCATCTATTATATGAAAAATAAAATATTGTTCCAACTCTTTAGGACTAATTTGGATTGAGTTGAAACAACATAAACATAGAAGGATGATTTGGGAAGGTTTGTACGCACACTCTCTAGAAATCATGATGAACTCCTTAACTCCATCATCATACTATTTTATCAAATGACTTTCGTGAATCCATTTTAGATTCATCTTCATCCTATTATATTGTCTCAAATAATTTCCTTATGTTGAATAAAATGGGTAATTAAATTTATGAGAAGAATTAATCCACTATGGAATGTGTTATCATATGAATTAATTCAAAGGTGAAATTTTGAGACAACTCATCCTCATCAACTCATCTCTAGGACATTTATCATTGATTTTTTTTTGTTTGAAACATCCTTCATATCATGTGTACATTAAACTATGTTGCTTGAAATACACTAAGAAATAGTCATCCAAGGGATACATAATGCTCTGAGTAGTACAAAAAATATAAAAGAGATGGGGGAAGAGTTTCAGGCAATAAATCTCAATAATGGTTGTTTAGGTGATGAAGATATTGAGGATGATAGTTTTTTATAAATGAAATGGTGGATGCATCTCAAAAAATTGAAATAATAACTATTTTTTGACACAAATCATGCCTTTCCTAAATCCCCTAATCAAAGGGAAATTTTAAATAGGCAATTAATGAGAAATAAGAAACCCAAATTTGATAATATAAGAATAATAAAAACTTCTTCAATGAAGAAGAATATATAAAAATGGATTGATAAAACATTTTAATAAATAAAGGGTTTTCTCATATACATGGATAATAATCATATATTCCTGGGGTTGGAACCAATACATGTCAAACTAAAATGATTAAAACCTAAATATGATTTCTAATATATAAAATTCGATACCATTCATCTTATTTTTTTGGAACAAGTGATGTAACATGAAAAAGAATTACTACATTAAATATTAATGGTATGTCAAATATTTGAAAACATCTCAAGATTATAGGGATGTCATATCACCCCGCCATCTCATCCCAATGATTCTATGGAGTTCATCACATAAAATCTACCCATATTAAGGATTCTATGGAAGACATATAATAATCATTTACCCATCAATGATAATCATGGGAGGTCCATAAAGAAGTTGGCATAAAGTAATAATATATATCAACATGATATATCACACACAAGGGGCCAAAACACACGAACCATTGAAATATCTATCTCATTAAAATTTAAATATATATATATATATATATAACATGGAATTTATAATACACACAATGGAAAAAAAATATTATTTAAACATAATTTTAATGAAAATATATGTATTACCAACTTAATTTGGAAATCAATAACCCTAATTTGTGAATAAAAATTTATAATATAACCTTAACATTATATGTTCTAAGAACATATATAAATAGATAAAATGATATATATTTACATATTTATATATATAAATATATATTTATAAAATAATTCTAATTTGATAAAAATATATCTAACCCTTATAGAATAATATCACAATATAGTAAAATAAATACGACCCCATAATAATTTTAAAAATAGAGATCCCCTGAAAATAAATAAATATAGTATCACCCATACAAATATTTCTCTTAAAATAAAACAAAACAATTTTGAGAAAATAAATTTTAACGTAAAACCCCTAAAACAATAATATTAAAACCGAATTATTATAATATTTTATATTTTTCTCTACATTGTTATTTTAAATTTTAATTTCATTAATTTTCATTTTGCATATATCTATATATTTAATAAATTCTATTTATTATTATTTATATTTTATATAGAGTATAATAAATCTATCCATTTTTATAATTAATAAATTAAATACTAAAATTTGGAATATTTTTATTATAAATTTTTTAATTTTTATTTTTTCAATTATGCCATTATATTTATTCAGACATTTATCAGTGCTAAAAAATACTGATAAAGGATTCTATTACGAGCAATAAAAATATAGCACTGATAAAGGGTTGCATTTATCAGCAGTAAAAACAATTCCTTGATAAAGGGTACCAATTACCAGTGCCTATAATAAAGTGATCATATAGGGTACAATTTATTAGGTATAAAAATATACCAATATTAACGGGTTAAATTTATTAGATCATTCTTTAGAGTTGATAAATATTCCATTTATTGGTGATTTTTTCTAGTACTGATAAATACCAAGTCTATAAAACAAATATTTTGTAGTATTGAGGTATTACCATGTACAAAGGTTTTTAATACTTAAGTCAAGGGTTTTCTCATATCACTATTATTTATTTGAAATATATTCTATATTCAACCCTTATTATTTTGTGTTGTTTATATCCTTCTCAGGAATGTATTCTATGATCTTATATTTAAATTTATGGTAATTTATATATCCATTTTATAATCTCTCTTTCATTGGATTTCTGGTTCAATACGTTTCCAAATATATTATGTAATATTGTCTTGATTTTCCTTCAATGAGACACATGAAAGGATTGGAATCCTACATTCTTTTACAAGGTTTTTATAAAAACCATTTTCACATTATTTCATGAATATCCTTCTTTTTTTTATATATTAATCTTCATGTAATGTTACTCTCTCATTGGGATTATGATTCAATGTTAGAAAAGTGGTAAGAGTATGTATCTATAATCATACTATGTTTTATGATTGTTCATTATTTGAATTCCATTTGTGAAATTTTATGATCCATATCTGAAAGAATATCATTTCTTTTCTTATACATTAGTTAATCAAGATATATTCAAGTAATGGTACAATTTTTTTACTCCCAGGTATGTAAGATAATTATGAATGTTTTTTTTATAAAAATTGTTTTTCTCTCACATTAGTTGAAAATATATGTTCATTTAAACCCCTATATTATAAAAAATCCAATAAATTTAAAATATTGTCATAATATCATGGAATGCAATTTTTACCAATGTCATACATTTTTTTAAAAAAAATTATGTAATATTTCTTTAATTTTCCGATCCTGTCAGATTTCTAACCTTGTTTCGAAAAAAAAATTTGTAGCATGTCTGAATTTATCTAATGTCAGGAAAATAGTTTTATTTAATCCCCTTTGAATGTTTACAATATTAATTTTTTAAAGAATTTGTTTTGATAACATTTAGGAAGTTATTTGTTATTATATTTTTTTCAAAGAAAAAGTGTTTCAAAAAAGTTTTATATTCATGAACTATTTTAAAGTATTTTCAATGTTTCCTTTATAAGTTTTCAAGATTTTTTTCAGAGAATATGGTTCTTAAAAAGTAATTTGATTTATAAAATTTAATGGTTATTATCCTCCTGAAATGTATTAAATGAAATATCAATTCTTTTTTATATGAAAATGATTTTTTTCTAAGAGTTTTAGGAAAACTATATTCATATAAATTGCGTTTTCCTTAAGAAATGATCCAAAATACCTTTCAAATTACTTCTACATATAATATTAAATCCTTTTATATTGTATATTAATTAGTGTATATATGATATAATTAAATCAATCTTATTATATATTTTAATGGTTTATATTTAAAATGAATGTTGCATTATGAAACTAGTAACTCATTCGTGGGTTATACCATTATAAAAATCTATTGTAACACACATCCTTTCATGGGATATTCTCTGATCAAATGATTAATAAACATGAATCTCTACCATATGTAATAATATAATAAAATGTTTATAATACCAATTTCATTTATCAAGTAATGATTTTTTATAAACCCCAACTTATTTTATAGGTCATGATATAATGACTGTTTTATTATCTTGTGAAACACCTATGAATGATTTACTTATTTTATGGTTGGGACATATATATATTTAAAATGAATTGGGTAATGATTTATATATCATGATATAATGATGATAACTAGTCGGAGGTCTTGATCCACTTTGAAAAGAATGTGTAACATGATAGACTATGAATACATGGTTTCAACTGGGGATGGTGGTCTGTCCCACCATGGAGGTATATCCACCTATATGTGAACATGATTATATGTTTCCAATGTTATTAGTGAACCATATTATTTTATCATAATGTTATTTGTGGGCCTGTATACATGTCAATATTTTTAGGTGTGGACCCGGTTACATGTTCAAAATACGATTTGTGATCCTTATTATGCATTTAAAAATATTATGAGTGGACCTAGATTCATGTAAATATGTTTATGCATGGAACTGAATACATTTTCGTAATGTTTTGATTGAACTATATTACTTTTCCCAGTGTTAGGTGTTAACATAGTTTCCTGTCCATAAGTTTATACGAGGACCTGATTGCATGTCTTTAACATAATGAGTGGACCTATCTCTTTTTACACATTATTACAATGTTATAGTCTGATTTATATTACACATGTTTATGTATTATGACAGTGATATTGTCTCAGAACTCGTTCTAATTGATTTTCATATGATTCATGTGTTATAAACAACCAATCGTTATACCCTGAATTTGGATTATGGTCCTTGATATACAGGGTATGATCTTAAAATTTTAAGCCTATGTTCTCATGCCCTTATGTCCATGTTATTATTTTGTATCACCATTATTCATACCATTACTGGGTATCTGAACCAACCAATTCTTATATGTCCTTTCCCTAGGTTAGGAATAACTGTTTTAAGTAGGATTGCTAAAGGGGATGATATTTCTGAGAGATATTGAAGATAATTTACAAAATTAGAAGAATGTGTTACTACATTCTAAAGACACTAAAATATTATGAGAATGCATTATTGAGATCCCATGGTATATTTCAAAGGATATCCCTTGGGGTGTACATAATGGTAAGGCTAAGGTTTCATAGATTTAAAAGAAGGTGTCATGATTTTGACATCATATAAGTGATTTTTCATGATTTTTTTATTTTTCATTTATGATAAGTGTTGTTCACACTATTATTCCTGGTCATAGTCAATAGGTGGAACAAAAAGGAAATGAATTAACATTGAGTGTTTCAGATGTGCAAAGTCTAGGAGTTATCTAAATTTTTGTCCTAATTTGAAATATTATGTTGATAAAGAGGAAAATGGAATTAGTATTAGTAAAACTACTGGATATAATTAGATCACGAATGACATGTGAATGGTATATGATGTTCTAACAGTATTTTATAAATGAAACATTAACAACATGATTCAATTGAGTTTGAAAACATAAATACATGATTCATATATCATATTCTTATAAAATAGTAATATGTAATAAGATGATGAATCCTGAGTAATGTTTTATGTTTAAAGTTGGGTGTTGTGATTTTAAATGTATTGTATTTCTAGAGTTATGGTATATAAATCATGAAGTAATTTATTCCAAAAATTATTTAAAAGGATATTTTTAATGGTTTTATAGATATAGAAAACTGATTTAATATAAATGAAATATTTTTTAAAGGGAAGTTAACCCTTAATTTGTTACTGATATTGAGAAAATTTTGTTTAGAATGGTTAAAGTGATGATTGATATGGATAATTGATAGTGTATAGTCCTGATAAACATGGAATTGGTTGTTTATTTGTATAAAAAGTGGTTTATGATATCATATACAATGTTTACAACTTCATGGATTTATGGTATATATCCAGTATGATTCAAAATAAGGAAATATGTGTTTTTTATAAAATAATTATGGTAATTCAGGTTGTTACCATGATTGAAGAGAATATATGATTAAGGTATTAACATGTTTGGAATGGGACAAAAATGAGATATATTTTGATATATGTGGTTTCAATTTTGAGCTGATTTTGAGAAACTTAGTGACATTCATTCTAAAATATTGGATTTTAATCCATTTTAAGGGTTATAATGTTAACCATTTATCTAATGGTTTATGTTAAAATCCATATAATGTTTTAGAGATTAAATTATTATATCACCATAAGAGGATTTGTGCATATTGTAAAAGATATGATAAAATTATTTTAGGGAGGATACAAAAGGACATATGGAATGACTAATTATTCAGCTTATGGATCTTATGATCTAATAGTTCTTTAGAAATGAAAAATCTCCCTTCGTTTTTTGAGTAAAAGATGACATCGAAATTTGAGGGTGATATTGTGTATATGAAATGGAATGAAAGTATATATCCTTGTGAAAATTCTCTAATATTTTGTAAAATGGTATTGAATTACAATGTTCTACCATTTTAATCATTTTTGGTGATATCAATAACCTTTTTCAAGCCACTATGGTTTATATATTTGTGGTCATTAACTTTCCCAAAACCATGTTCTCTATCACTGTCCATTAGAACATTATAGTTATATTTACCTTCAGTGCTTATTTCATCACTACTCATTAATTTTCTCTAATGTCGAAACCATTTTATAAGTTACATTGGGTGACCTATACATTTTATACATTTTGTTAAAGGATTTTTTGTATTAATTTTTAAGATGAGGGTTTATATAAAAGGAAATTTCATGTATAATCCTTTGATAACCAAAAATAAATTCATGTAAAAAATAATATTTAAGGTATGTTGAATAAAACAACATGATATTTTTTTGAAATACTTTTTCAGAATTAATTTATGTTTTTGATATTTTTAATTTCACCCAATGGTGAATATAGATTTTGTTATATGAAATAACAATGTTTGGTTTGTGTTTCAAAAAAAAAATTAAAATTTTCACTACAAAAAACACTTTTATTGGATTTTAGTACATGAAATATTATGTTTTTCTTGTGTTATACACAATGAATAGTTCCCTCGATGGATTCTGATCCATGCAACACCGATTTTTACATAAATAAAATATACTATTAATATTGTTACTAAAATATTATTATAATTACAACCTAGCCATTAAAATGGATGTTATAAATAATATAAATTAAATTGTGATGATATGGTAGATAAAATTAATCATTTAGTTATCAATTAGTTTGGAATGAAACTAAAAACTATTTTAAAATAAACAATGTCCATTTCAATGGAAAATCATTTTTCTACATACAAACACAATTTTATCGCAATAAATTAAAAAAACACTTTTGGTGATTAGTTTTATTAAAATTTAATTATTATAAATTCAATCATATTTTTTGACACTCATCCAATATATTTGATAGCTATAAGATAAGAATATATCCAATTTTATGAATAAAATGAAGTATTTTTATAAATGGTAATTTTACAAACTTTTAATGGAACAAATTTTTTAAATATAATTTTCGACACTTTTATTAATAAAATATGAAAAAAAATAAACTTCATTTTTTAAATCATAATATTAAAATTTACGTCAGATACATTTTAAGTATTTTTTTAAGAAGTTTAATATTTTGATTAGTAAGGATAATATAGAATTTTAATTAAAACAACCATTTTTTTATAATATATTTATAAAGTAAAATTTTATTTGAAATTTTATTTAAATTATAATATATTAAATTATACTAAAAAACATAACATAGGTAATTATAACTAACTTCACATTCAAATTGGATATAATAACACTTCAAAATTTTGAACTTTAAACATTAATAACCATCTTTCCCGTTACGCATGCATGATTAATATTAAATTAATTTTTTCCACTTATGTATTCATAATATGGAAAAATGTATTTAATATTTTTCATAAAAATTATTTTTAATTTTTATATGTTCAACATTGTTTTTGACCAATAATATTAGAGAATGTCATTGAAATTAATTATACAATTTAGGTCCAACCAATTTTACTTAGTGGTTAAGGATTATGTGAAAGGGAAAATAACCTAGAAATAGGTCCAAAATACATTATATGTCCATATTAGAACATATAATACCTATTCTATAATAGGGAAAATTATTTTATTCCCATGGTCTAAGGGATTCCTCTAAATAGTATTTTCATTTTTATATTTAATGGAATTCCACTCCTCCTCCACTATAATAGAGAACTCATTGCCACCCCATCAATTATTCACACTAATGAAGACATTATGATTATAAACACCCTGCCAAAATAATATCTCAACATAAAACATAAAATCCTATATGGGTTTTTTTGGGATAAAATAAATCCATGTTATTCCTTTCATGCAAACCATGAATATATTGCACAAAGATTAGGTATCATCATTCAAGAAGCACATTTGGTTTTCTTTATTTATCCACCCCTCAATTATTATTATATCATGATTCAATAATAAAAATAATAAAATATATATACTGATAATTTTTTATGGTAATGTTTATACTTAAAAAAACACACTCTTCCATAAAATGGGATACACAAAAATTTCTCATGTGTACGGTGGACTACCGTCTCATGAACATATATCGTTCATTCTTCCATTACCACCTTCAAAGGTTGGAAATAATTATTTAATTAATCACTTTATAAGATATTTATGTTATTTTTTATGACTTTATATTTCTATAATTATTATATAACACATACCTTCATGATTTCCATTTGATGGAAGTATGATAACTCCATTAGTGGACACGGGGACTACCACCTCCTCAAAGTGATCTGACTAGTTCACACATTACATGGAATGTAATTTAAATTGTTCAAGTAAAATAAATATATATATATATTTCATAATAATTATAATTTATTAATAACATTTATATAAATACATATATTTCATTTAATTCATTTCATTCAATACTTGAAGAAAACAGAAACAACGTACGACTAATTGTCTCCATAAACTATGTGGTCCATTTCATATTTTTATACATTATATATTATTATAAGTAAATTTACACTGACTATATGTGATATTTATATCTTTTTATACATTCTTGATATAATTAAATCATTATCTATGTAAGTGGATCAATACTTACATGTTAAAACATATATGAAAATCAAAGCGATTATTACCCAAAACGCAACATTAACATGAAATTGTTAATAAACATGTAATTCATTGTCATAATAAAATTATATATAGGATAATACATAATAATATGTTTTTTCATATATATTTATTAACCCTATATTTATTATACATGTGGTTTCAATGTGTACGACGGAATTCATGATTTAATGTAAGGGTTTTCTCATGTCACATTTTTTTTTGTGAAATATAAGGTATATTCACCACTTAATATTTTTTTTTGGTGTAAATAATTCCAATGAAAGGATAATATGATTTATATACCTAAATTTATTGGTATTTACGTATACATTTTGTGATCATTCTTTCATGATACTTATGGATAAATATTTTACCAAATAGGTAACACATTTTTACCTAAATATTCCTTCTCTAAGACACATAATAGGATTATGGACCTATATTAATCTATGAGATGTATATAATTCCATTTGACATGTAATATCATTTTAATTATTTTCATTGTATTTTATTATATATATAATTTTATTATCTCATGATGATTATGATTTAAATTTACCAATGCGGTAAGAGATTATTTCTAAATTCTCATTATTTATTAGAAATCCATGTTCTTTCAAAACCAAATTTCTATGAAATAATTTCAAAATTTTTAAAATATTAACCTATTATCATTAAAAGAAATTTTTTACCGTGTTTTACCTTTTTAACAATTTTTTATAAATGTAGTCTTCTTATCATTTTCTGATAACGTCACTTTTCTATACTTGTTATGGTTTTAAAGGAATTTTTAGAATGTACAATTTTATCATTTTTCATGACCACAATTTTTTAAGATTCCTTTAAAAGTGTATAAGATTATGTATTTTTAATAAAGTAGTTTTTTATAATATTCTGTATGATCATTGTTTTTATAATAGTTTTCAATGATTTTTTTTCAAAATATCTTATGTTGAATAAGTTTTTAAAAGCTTTTCAAAGCTTCCATTACAATATTTGATGGTTATTTTTAAAGAAAATTTTTATCCATAAGTTTTTTGATAAAAAATTGAAAAATATTTTTTCCTCTATAATTTTTGTAAATGAAATTTTAAATCATTCTTTATAAGAAATTTATTTTTTTTGTATGAAATGGATTTTCAAAGAAATGCAATTTTAATTAAGAAATTATCTAAGAAAACATTAAAAATACTTCTATATTTAAAATGGAATCCTATGATATAGTTTATTTTTTACTATGGATATGATCCAAGGACACAATTCAATTTATTTCATTGAATAGTTTATTTTTAAATCGAAAACCCCTCTCTGATACTTCATTCTCATTTTGGGTTATACCAGTATTAAATACATGTGGAACACACTTCCATTATTGGTTTATTATATGATAAAATTATCATGAAACCTGTCTATTTTCAATAGGTTATGGTATGATGAAATATTTATAATAACCCTTTCATTTACTAGGTTATGATTTGATGTTAATAAAACCAATCTATTTTTACAGGTCATGATATGATGAATGGTTTTTTATCATTCATAAAACATATTTATGATTTCATTATTTGATGTTTGGGACCTATATCTCACTTTAATGCATTTTGTAACAATTTATATCCCATGAGATAATGACGGGAATAAGTCCAAGTGCTTGATATACTATGGGATGTTGGTGTAACATGATCCACTATGAAAAAAGGGATTACACTGGGGATGGTGGAGTGTCCCACCCATGAGGCATATCTACAAATGCAAGAACCAGATAACATGTTTAAAATGTTATGTGTGATCCTAATTACATGTTAAAATTTTATGTGTAGATTCGGTTTCATTTCCATATGTTTATCTGTGGACCTAATTACATATTCACAATTTTTTGAGTGAACCTTTTTATCTGTTCAGAATATTATGTTTGCACCAAGTTTCATGTACATATTTTTATTTGTGGACATGATTACATTCTCACAATTTTAAAAGTGAAATATATTACATGTTAAAAATTTTATTCGTGTAACGGGATTCGTGTACATAAATTTATGTGAGGGAGTTTTTTCATCTCCTTAAGTTAATGAGTGAACCTGTATCTTTTTACGCATGTTCACAATGTTATAAATCTGATGTGTATTACACTAGCCTATGTATTATGTCAATGAGTAAACCAGTTCTTTTTAACAAATGTTCATAGTTTGATTATATGATGTTTATTCCAAAATTCTATGTATCATTTCAATGATATTCCATAACAAATCATGCTCCCTGATTTCCTTATGATTCATGCCTTATGAAATACCAATAATTATTCCATTACTCATGATTATGATCTTTAATATGTAGGTTATGATCATTAAATGTTTTTCACATGTTATCATACCCTTATTTCCATGCTATGCATATGTATCACCTTTACATTTACCCTTACTGAACATATGATCTAAATCATTGTTATGTTTAATTTCCCTTGGTAATGAAGAATGGATTTAAGTAGGAGTGCGAATTGGGAAGATCATCAAGGGAGATTTTGTAGATCATTTACCAAATTAGAATAATGTGTTCTCTGATTTAAAATACAATCATCTATTACTGTTCCCAAGAATTTAATTTATTAATTTTATGAGTATTCACATAAAAAGAATTTATATGCCAGGATGGTCCTGGGTCTTGTCCGACTTGGTTGGACTGACCCGAACCAGTTCGAGTCGACCTGACCCATTTTTGAAACTGGACCAGTATGCCTGGGCCGAGATCTAGCCCAGCCCGCAATGGGGTGCAACCCAGCCCGTAAGGGGGCAGCCCCATTGGCTCACGTGGCCCAACACGTGATGGTGCGGCCTACTGGCCTCATGCACCCTGAACCATGGGGATGTGTGTCCCGACCCAGGTGGGGTGCGTTCTAGCCTGAGGTGGATTGTATCTTGCTTGCATCATGGTCCACCAGATATGGCGTCGAAGGGGAGAGGCCCCCTACTATTCGGAAGACCAAGCCGTAGTGCCTATTGGCGCTGCCAAGTCACCTACAGGACCATAACGGGTCCCACTGTCACGGAATAGGAGCCGAGGCTCCACCAGCGACATGATGGTTACCCAACCCCCGGCTTTCGTAGCCAGCCGTTGTGTTGGCTGCCTCTTCCATCTATCGTAGCTGACGAGCCATGGCCGATTTATCCGGCAGCGCGCCGCACCTCCTCTGCGGTCGGCCTCTTCATCGAACTTCGCAGATGAGTGCCGCTGCCTCCTCTTGTGGTGTAAGATGACATTTTGTCTCCAACATAGTCGGTTAGTGTCACCGCACTAGAGTTATTTCACAGATAACAAAACGGGTAGCAATGCTACGGAGGGTCCATGCTGGGTTCGTTAGGCCCACACCCTCTGCGTAAGCCTGTAATCAAGAGGGAGGATAAAGGGGTAGAATAAATTTACATTAATTTAAAACAAGAATCAAATATCTACCTCATAAACCCATTGAAGAAAATCTACGCTTGATGGTAGATTGGTGATCTTTGTTCCAGCCACAGGCTTCCAATGACGCCGATTGCACGTCATCCTTCAGTTCAGGATTTTGTTGTCTCTTGTCACCACTCACTAAAACAGGATCTGTCCTCCATGGGTTTGTCATCTTGGCACTCCATCAGTACTTCATTTCTTAGATAAATACTACTGACACCTCTCCACAAGATCCTTATTAATAGGAGAGGGAGATTGTGTCTAATGGTGTTGGTAATTAATGGGGGCTCAGGAATATGAAAGCTTCCCAAATCTCCAATGATACTATTACATAGGAATTAAAGTTCAAGCCAATTAATGGATTGACACATCGCTGGTCCCACAATACGTTTTTCCATTTGAGGATATGAAATAAAATAAAATAACAAAATTATTTCTTTTCATTTTATTAAAAAAGTCAAAAAAATATAACCTTTTCTCCAGACCTATTGTTTTCAAAGTATGGTAACCCTTAAGAGAATCCCAGTACTACAGATTCAGCGGTTCCTTTAGATTTTTAATCTGAGCAATGGTTGAAATGTTAGAAAATGTTTCTTGCATGTTTACTAAATATACCTATAAAAATTCAGAAATTTATTCTAGGCACACCAGACAATGGAATCAACCACCGTCAATTTGTGTAGACTTTAAATAATTCCATATAATTAAAAAAATTACACGGAAAATCTATGCCTTCACATTCACCCCACCTTATGGTTTTTCATCCCCAAAATCCACAACATAGACTAAAGAAACAAATGGGGGTACTGAGCATGAATTTTAACCTCACACTCCCGTGTGCTCTCCTGGAGGTTCCCATGCTTCCAGCGAACATGCACCAGAGGTATTGATAACCCATGAATAACTTTCCCTTATCGATCCTCAATCTCTGCCAGAACCTCCTTAAACTTCTACCCATTATCAAAGTCCATCTCACTATGGTCAATGATATGAGATTGGTCATGCACAAATATCATTCGCTGAGATATGTGGAATATATCGTGCACCCTTTCCAACTACAGTGGAAGTGCCAAGTTGTATGCCACCTCTTGTATCCTCCCATGTATCATGAATGAAATGATAATCATCAGTGATAACTTTCCACCCCTGCCAAATTTCAATAGTCTCCATTGAGGAGAGACTCACAAGAATACGTGGTCCCCATTTTAAAACTCCAAATTTCTCTATCTCCTGGAAGAATAAGACTTGTGTCTCCCTGTGCAGTCCTCATCTACTCCTGGATGACCTCCACCTTCTCTGTGGTAGCTCATACCAATTCTAGACCCATAAGTGCTAACTCCCCTGGGTGTGTCCAGTATAGAGGTGTTCTGCAAGGACGTATGTATAGGGCCTCAAATGGTGCCATACCGATGGTGGAGTGATAAATATTTTTTTATGTGGACTCCACCAAAAGCAAAGTGATCTGCCCAACTGCGGCCAATGTCGAGGACAAAAGCATGAAGAGTTTCCTCCAGTGTCTAAATAGCCTGCTTTTTCTAATATTCCATCTGAGGATGAAAGGAGGTTCTTAGACATAGGTGAGTCTCGAACACCTCTAGAAATCCCTTCCACAACTTGGATTTACAACGTGTTTCATGATCAAAGACAATCATCGATGGCACCCCATGAAGTCATACAATATCTTGTACATAGAGGCCTCCCTTGCTCTATACTAATCCTTTATCTAAGATGGGTAGGAATGGGTCTGACATGGTGATTCAATCAATGATCACCCAGATAGAATAATTTCCCCATGACATACAGGGAAGCCCTATCACAATATCAATGGAGATCATATCCCACTTCAACTTCGGCTCCTCTAGTGGCTATGCTAAGCCTGCTAGAACCTGATGCTCAGCCTTCACCTTCTTAAAAGTGAGGCATTAGGAAACAAACTCTACTACAACCATCTTCATCACTGGCCACTAGTGTTATGGTCAGCGGTCTTGGTATATCTTTTCCACACCAAGATGTTCTCCCCACCATCATAAAATATAGCAGGTTCATGTCTTAATGATATATGAGAAAATCGAGCCTCACATTAAATGTCCTCATGTTGTCCCTCCCTGACTCTCTAAAGGAGAGGGGGAGTGACTGTCTTAGACAAGAGTTAATCTACTCAATCTCTATCCAAGAAGGATATCTATAACGTGGCTAACGGCCATGTCGCTGCACTCAGAAATTATAGACCAAACTTCTTGCTTACTACATCTACCACCATGTTACCCTTCCCAATTGTATAAACTATCATAATGTCATAGTTCTAGAGGAACTCTAGCCATCGCCGTAGTCTCAGGTTTAGGTCCTTCTAAGAGATGAAATACCTGAGACTCTTTTGACCAGAGTAGACTGTAAAACATTGTCCCATCATGTAATGTCGCCAAACCATCAAGGCAATGACCACTACTACTAACTCAATGTCATGGGTAGCGTAGTTCTACTCATGGTTCCTTGGTTTTCATAAACCATAAGCAATTACTGCTCCCTCCTGCAAGAGGACACATCTAAGTCCGATCCCTAATGTGTCGTATTAGACTACATACCCAACATCCTATTATGGTAGTCTCAAGATGGTGGAACTCTTCAGTCTCTACCTCAACTCCTAGAATCTCGGATGGCATCTCTTTGTCCATACAAAGTGTTGTCCCTTATTTTTCAATACTGACAAGGGGGATGCAACTATTGAAAATTTAGGCATGAATCTATGGTAGTATCAAGCCAACACCAAGAAACTCTACACCTCGATCACACTCCTTTGTGGCTCCCAAGAAATAAAAACCTATATCTTCACTGGATATGCTGCATCTCTAGCCTCAAGGATAACATTTCCTAGAAAGTGTACTCATCGTATCCAGAACTAGAACTTTGAGATCTTACCATAAATCTGGTGCTCTTAGAGTGTGTCCAAAACAATATATAAATGATAGGCATGCTCCCCCCCATTGCTGAGTATATCAAGATATCATCAATGAACACCACCAAAATGAGATAGAGGTATGGATGAAATATCTCATTCATGAGTTTCATCAACTATTCTTGGGATTTTCCCATGACGAACAGCATAACCAATAAATCATATTGTCCATATAGAAAATTGAAGGTCTTCTTCTGTATATCTTCATCTCATCCCCTGAGATGATATTAGCCTGATCTGAGGTATCTCTTAGAAAACTAACAAGATCCCTTCATCTAATTGAAAAGGATATAAATCCTTAAAAGTGGATACTTGTTCTTCATGTTCACCCGGTTCATGCTCTGATAGTCCACACAGAGTCTCAAACTCCCACCAATCTTCTTGGTGAACAAAATTGGTGCTCCCCATGGAGAAACACTGGGTCTTATGAACCCCTTTCTCTATAAGTCCTACAACTATACTTGTAACTCACGATGATCTGTGAGAGCCATACGATTTTCTAGTGTAGATATCAGTCTTGTCCCGGGGTACATGTCAATGTAAAAGTCTACCTCCCTGCTTAGAGGTAGTCCTGGAACATCATCCAGAAAGAAATCGGCATACTGGTCCAATGATAAAGGATAGCTCGGACAGTCAACATCTCCTGCATCAAGGGTAAGTCTCGCCAACTTATGTGTGATCGGCTACAACCTCCTCTGGTTAAGTCCATCCTATGTTGTAATTGCTCTATTATTGTTAGTGAAGGAAATATTGGCCCCATCTGTGTGGAAACAACGCACATTGCGCCTAATACCTTTAATTTGAGCATGGACTATTGATAAATAGTCCATACCCATGATGATGTCGTAAGGCCTCGATGTCTCTACTAAAATATCACATCCAATGATCATGACTCTTAGAGTAAGCTCACACTGCCAACACCAGTGTGTAATCGTTGAATATTTTCCCTTAGAAGTCGCTAGCTGCAAGGATCGAGCCAACTTCTCCGCCAGAATCTCTGAGCTACGAACGAGGGAAATGTCAAAAACATAGTTCTTACACCATTGTCTATAAGTACTACCACTATGGTTTAGTAGACACAGATCATACCCTTAATCATCTCCAGAGCACTGTGGTCGTAGGCCTCATCTTCCTGGAGCTGAGCTCTACCCGGTCCACCTGCTCCCTATGGTCGGGGTGGGCCACCTTGAGGTGGTGGCAGTAGATCCTTGACTCACCACCAACCTCCGGCTACACTGCCATCTCCTTTTCCACATTCACATATTGCCTATGGACCTCCCCCATCGAATATCTAGCTCTACCCATTTTTCACATGTCCGTCTACTGGTTTTCGGTATAATGGGTTGAGCAATCGCAAGCCATGTGACACTACCCCCTACACATTGAGCACTACATGTCCCTTGTCTGACCTCCCCTACCTCACATGCCCCAAACCTCTAACCCTTTTTCCCATGGATGTCCACCAGAAGGTCTGTCCCACTTGGACCTCATTGTCATCTTCCAACTACTAGCTTTATATGACTCATCTACATGTCACCCGGTGGTGGGTATCATTTTCGGTGCCTACTCAGCTAGGAATCTCTCCATAAAAAGTGAACTCTCTTGTACCACATCCTACTTCAGTATTCTAAGTGATATTCCCGATCCACTGATCTCCTGTTGGAGATTTTTATCAAAATTTCGGGTCCTAATGAATGAGGCTCATACCATGTTAGTGGAGTAGCTGGAGAGATCAGAGAACCTCGCCGAGTACTAGGCCACAATCATGCTTCCCTACTGTATGTTTAGCATCTCCTGTATATGCACAGAGCACAAGGTCATAGGGCCAAACTCCGCCCTAAAAAGGATCTTGAAGTCTTCCAATATGAGGTTCGCCTCATCGTGTATTTGGAGCAGTAAGCTCCACTATCTCCCTGCTGCTTCCTGGAAGCGAATGGTAGCTAGGATCACAATATGGTCAGCTGGTGTCCCAACTAAGTGGAAAACTCTGACAATAGCCTTCATACAGTCCTCAGCTACCTGTAGGTCCATATCGCCTCAGAACCTCAAAGGCCTCTGCCATTGAAACTCATGAAATGCACTCAGTCGATGTGCACCCTCTGCTAGTGGGGCTTGTGTAAACAGCTTCCCAATGGGTGTTGGTGTTGTTGGTACACCACTTAAAGGTGCTAACGTTGTAATAGGTACCTTCACCATGGCCTCATCGCTTGGTGGTCCATCATCACACACTATCTTAGGAATACTAGTTGGATGTATACGTTGAGGCATCCTAAAAGAAGATATGTGTGCCACAGTCCAAAATATATACCCGGTGAGATGACTTAAAGAGATTACCAGAAAAACTCTTAAAAACAAACACCATCATTGCTTTCATTTATAGAGTTAGAAATCTGAATTCAGGGTCCTGTGGTATGGATACATCAGCCGTTTCACCAACACTCAACTCCAAAAAATGAAAACCACAATCATAAAACTTAACAGTATTGCTATATTGAAAAGATCAGAGTCCTAGTTCATCCGTAGAACCATCTCCTCTGATACCACTTGGTCAGAATCTATCCCTCTTGTCCCGTGTCGTGGCTACCCCATGCCTACCATCCATAGGCCATGGGCTGGAAACTAGCACCGGAAAAGCATATCCCTATAACGGGAAGGAATTCCATTTAATCCTATACAAACACATAGACTAAAACACAACAAAAAGCAACCATGAAGTAAACTGCTGAATTAAAAGAGTGATAAAAGTAAAGGGGACCTAAATACAAGCCCAACTAGAAATGTAAAAGTACAGCTAAAATGTAGAAAATAATAGAGAGGTGAAAAGCAGCTCCTGGATCGTTCACTACGGATCCTACCTCAATGGAAGGTACTGCTCATGATTAGTAGTCCCTATGGGACGTCACAAAAAATGGTCCGTCTCTAAGAACCATATTTTACTGGGTCCCTAAGCCTCGATCAATTTTGTGTGTCCTATGCACAAGACACAACAAAGTATGGGTGAAGCCCATGCAGGGGTGAGTATAACGATACTCAGTATGGACCCTGAGACCCTGTTGGTATCCTAATGTTCCACAAAAGAAAAAACAAAAAGCAAGACATCAAATCTACTTAGGTATACAGCCATACATATACCAATGTTATGAAGTTATACTCATCTCACACATCAGAGTAGAATACCACAATGGTAAAACCACGACAGTTGGAAAACCACACAGGTAACACCGCTGAGATAAAAGTTCCACACAGGTAATACACTTAGTTCAAGTAGAGTTTCATCTAAAAAAAGGTATTAGTGAAGTAAATATGTTTATATGATTAGTCATGAAGCTATATCATCTTATTTTTTTCAAGAGGAACTGTTACTAACCATATGGAGTCTAACCAACATAGGATCGATAGGTACTAACACCCGAATAACCCACACAAAATCTGATCCACCCATGATCGATAGGTTACTAATCCTACTGACAAACACATGATCTTACAAACACATGATAGATAGGTGACAAACCCCCTCAATCAACCAAACAGGATATAACCAACATAGGATCGGTATGTGATGACCCACATAAAATCGTTGAGAACTAACCCACACAGGATCTGACCCACACTGGATTGCTCGGTACTAACCTCTGTATGTTCTGTCTCCAACCTACACCTCCCAACCATCCATTGGATTCCTTGCACCTGGTGCGCTCGAGTTCCATTGTATCTTCCCCTCAAGATATCACTTGAATCTCTACTTCCACTAATCTCCACAAAGGAGTAACCCAAAGAACCACCATATAGTAAGGGATCCAATGTGACAACCAGTGTGTCAATCGGATGCCCGGTCTGGGAGTTATAAGCATATTTGGTCGGGGGCCGGTTGGATTCGGGTTCAATCCAACCTAGCCGTACTAAAACTATTTACGAAACAAGAATGGTGTATATAAAATGGAACGTCTCGATCCAAGAATTCCAATTCTACAGATAATTCTTCAAATATATTTCATGTTCTTATGATATGGCTCTTTAAGTGTGGTTGGGCCCAGTTGGGCATGGGACCGGTCCAACCTAGTCAGATTGACCTGGTTCGGATCGACTCGACCTGTTTTAATGTCCGGCCCAGCTGGGCTAGGCCGCAGAGAGCTCAGCTTGTAGGTCTCATGCATCCCAACCCACAATAGTGGATCAAGCCAATAAATTGATTCCAATTGTTATCTACTAAGATATGAATCATTATCCAATTCATTAGAGCAAGATCGAGGTCCCAACGATCTCACTATTGAACCAATAATTTTGTATGTAATAATAGGAAAATCATTCATCATATATTCCATCAATAACATGTGTAAATAAAATGGGATTCTTAAGCATTAAATCAATTCACTATAAAAAACCATTAAAAATAAATCAGTTTCATAAAAATTTCATCAACATTAATATTATCCATCCCTAGAATGAATAATGATGGTAACATTAAATCTTATCCCCGGTAAACCATAAATAACATGAAAGGATGTTATCTTAAATGAAAAATGTTTTAAAAAGTTCACTTGGAACATTTCGTGAAGAAATTTTTCTTTCCACGTTGAAAAAAACTTTTTGGAACCTTAAATATTTTTCAATTCCTTTTTATTTGGATACATATAATGGAATCATTAAAAGTAATTTAAAACAAATATTGAGAAAAATATTTTTTCCACATTGAAAATAAATCGAATTCATAAAATATTAGGGAATTGATTTTATTTTAATATAAAATATAAAACTTATAAAGAAACATTTAAAACATTGAGTTATGGTGATGGTGGTAAACTCCATTGATTTTTTACACATTAGAAAATATTCTTTTCACAATTGTGGTAAAATCCAAATGGTCATCATCCTGAAAATGAAATGATGAATACTTTTAATAAATTTGAAAAAAATAAAAAATGGATAAATAATTATTTTATATATTATGGGAAATATCTGAAAACATTTTTTGTATCATTTATAGAATATATAGTTGTGGAGGGAAAATGAATTTTTACAGAATAGAGAAATAATATATGATTTTATTTAAACGATTTTCATAATTATTTTTAGTAAAAAAGCGTGTAAAAATTGTAATATTACTCTTCAAGTTTATTAATATCCATATTATGAGGAATTATATTTCGTTTATTATATAAATATCAAATAATTTTTCCAATGGAGACTTAAACATAAACAACCTCGAATAATGATGAGGTTGTGAAATAAATCCTTACCACATTGGAAACATTTGAATTATATAACCCATGAAAGAAATAACATCAATTGAAACTTTAAATTTCAGTAATATAAATAGATTCATGGTATATCATATCAAAAGGGGTAGTATATACACCACAAAAAGTAATATAAGATGAATATGGCATATGTCTCACCGAAGTAAAAGCAAGATGAGAAATCCCTTAGATTATGTCTCAAAATCCATTTTACATGATCGAACCTATTGTATAATTAATATAATCATATTATACACATATTATACCAATATAATTATATATATGTAGCATACAATATTTTGTTTACGTATGACCTTTTTTTATCATTTATTAATAATTCCATATCATAAGTCTCCATATAATTAAATCAATATGAAACCTCCTATATAATAAATATAGTAATTTTATAACTATAGTAAAAAACTATACATATATATATATCATACTGTATATGATTTATTATGACCTTTTGTTACCTGTTTATTAACTGTTCTATGTTAAAGTCGCATTTAGGAAAATAACTACATCGTTTTTAGGTATGTTATGATTTTTTATTTTTGGTTCTCTTACAATGATCCTGGTCCCATGATATAAATAATTTAAATTGTGATATAAATATTATATATATGTGATATATATATATATATATTGACTAATCTATAAATGTTATAAATAAAAAATGAAATACATTGCTCAAGGAGAATATAGGATGTATGTATTCATGTATGGAATTTTCATTTTCTCAATGGATAAAATGCAATAAATTTTAATAATATATTAAATTTAATTTAAAAAAAGTGTGTCATAAATATCACACATATTCATTAATTGTACCCTAATTACCTTTTATGAAAATAATTAGTGAAAAATTGAATCAGATCACCTTGCGAGGTGATAGTTCATCGTACACACGAATGATGTTATCATATCAACCGAAAAAGGAAAATTAAGATGGTATATTTTAAATAATAATTAAATTAATATAATTATGATCAAAATGTCCAATATATCCATTAAATCAATCCTTTTTACCAACCATGTCAAATAGAAATGAAAAACACATCGCATCGGTTCGTGATGTTGTAGTCTGTCGTATACATGACTGATATTATTGTTTTAGAATGGTTTTGGATGTAAGATGCTATATGTGGAATTATAATGTTATTGGTTGAATAATATCACGAATATATTATGTATAAATTATATAAATCATTATATCTAGTTATGATAGGTTGTGACGGATAATGAAGAATGGTGATTCACGATATGTTAGGTGTCCATACACATGGACGATGATTTGGTGTCCTATTTTATGGAAAATAATATATATTTAAGATAGTTTTTTAATATAAAAAATATATGTATATTCAATGTAATAGTGTATTTATACCAATATAATATAAAAAATTAACTGATGTGGATAAATAAATAACACCAAAAATTTTTTTCATGTATTTTACCTCTTCTTCTTAGAGGCTCTATAGGTTTACACATAAAGCCCTATTTGGGTAAATTCCAAAAAAAAATAATCTACTATTATTAAAGGTATTTAAGTAATAAATATGGTATGTTATGTTCTGAAAAAGGTAATTTAGATGTGTTAATATAGGAAAAAGGGGTGTCATTTTCTAAGTGAGGTGACTAGTGGACTTATAATTTTTTAAAAGAAAAAGGTATACACTAATTTTTCATTTGAAACAAGTCAAAAAAATGTAATATTATTGAAATTTATGTGTAATAAGGTGTAAATTAATTTATAAAATTTTTGTTTTATTCAATTTTAGGTCATTTTACCTTGTATCAGTTTAGTTCCACCGATGATAAATATGTTTTTTTCTTTAAAATCAGTAAATAATTTTTTAAATTTTGAATATTAATTATGGTCAAAAATTAATATGAAATTATTTTATAATTTAAATTATTATTATTATAAATATTTATTATATATTTTTATTTTCCATTCATATAAGTGGAAATTTTTAATTTAATATTTATCATCCAGTTGCGATATAAAACGATTTTCCAAAGTGAAAATTTTCAAAAAAATTTAAAAAATTTATATCAATATTCTGTTCAAATTTTATTAAAATAATTAAATTTTATTAATATATATATAATTGAAATAATTTTACATTTGAATATATATTAAAATAAAATTTATCTTGTGAATTCCATGATTGAATAGTTATTTTTTAATAAGAAGTATTGTTTTTCTCCATTCACAAAAAAATTAATTATTTCTTAAAATTATCAAAAAAATCATTCCATGAAAATTATGAAATTATTATTTCTAAAATAAATTTATTTTATTCCAATATAATTTCTAAAATTAAAAAAAACAATTTTAAATTATGTAGGAAAAATGGGATATAACTACTTTTTAATAAATAATATTTTAAAGCGTAAAATTTGATTAATTTTGTCTCATGATTTAAAAAAATAATATGAATATTAAATATTATATTGAAAATATAATAAATTTCTTCCATTAATATAATTAAAAAAATTATTTTTTTATTATTTATTTAAACATGTTTGTGACCATAAAAATTGTTTTTTAAAAAATGATTTTTTTTCAAATGTTTATTTTTTTTTCTTATTAATAGGTCCTCAAAGAATCAATTTTATATTTATGTGTAATCTAAATATTATTATAATTTACTAAATTATATTCATAACCAGAATTCCAATGAATATGAATGAAATACCATATTAAATAATAATATCTTAATAGTATGTCATGTTTCGTTTAAACTTAAGGTTTTGTGTAAAATAAGTTAAAAATGGTCTTTATGGTAATGAAAACTTTTGAAAAGATTAAATATATTTTAAATTTATATTTAAAAAAATATTACTGTGTCAAACATTCTATTTTGACTATCTATAAACTGTACTAGTTGTATTCCTTTATAACAGCCACACCCAAACAGATGACTTTTTCTACCAGCACCATTTTCCCACCATCCCCAGATTCTATCATCAAACCACCAACCATTGTTAAGGACCACATGAAACATTACTCAATGTAATTTATAATTATTTCCTATAAGGATATATTTGATCCAAAAAAATTTCCCATGCATTCAATGATCCATGGATTGGTAGTTTAATAAAAAACACATGGAATCAAAATAATTGATAAGAAAAAAAATTAATCAAATAATTTCACATGAAACCAATGTTAAATGTAATAAAACCAATTTCCATATTAAATAATAAGAAATATTAAATATTAAATATTGATATAAATTTAATGTATTATAAATAATATAAATGAAGATCACATTATGTAATGGGAATGATTCTCTACCTGCTTGGTAGATCAATGAAGTTTTCATACATGAACAGAGATACATAGAAAAAAAATCAATGAAATGAAATATATAATTATAACTTAGGTTATTATCATTGTTAATGATGGAAGATCATTTAAAAATAGTATTATAAATGAATTTATATAGATGAGGTAGGGTTAGTGTTCCTACATTTGGTAATTTTTAAAAATTTCCAAAAATAAGACAGAACCATGACTAATCCCTAATAAATAACAACTCTACTAAGAAAACCATCATTGTTTTTGGAAACAAATAAAATTTATGAATTTTCATATATGGATCCTTTTGTGGAATATTAACTACACGCCTCGCTAGAATATGTGGGGGGAATTATATTTATTAAAAACCTTAAATATTTTTCAAAACCCCAAAATGATTTGAAAGATGAACTAGCCATGATACAACATTCTTAAGTATTATTAAAAATATATACAGGATATAAAAAATATAGTTTAATAAATCCTCTCAACATTCATGTATTTTTTTTCAAAAAACAAAACACACTTATAGGTTTGAGGGTATTGATATCTAATTTGGTTATTTCACACCGACACGCTCCCTTGAATATTCCAATAATAACAAAGGACTTTCACTAATGGAATCAATCATCATTAATGTTTATTATAATCCCTATCTAATATTTTTATTTGGTACTCCACAATTATAATGTCGTCCTCAACATCCAACTCACTAGAGTTATTAATTTGAAATAGATCATGACCATATTTCGTAACACCAAAATATTTTATAATTAATTTCTATCTAAATAAATACTAAATTTAATATATTTTATCACACAAAACGTAATTAAAAAGCATCCCACTTTAAATTTTATCAATATAAAATCTTATAATTCAATATAAATGTTAATACAGGTTTATATTAAAATAGTGAAAAAATGAGAATTAATTGTAATATTTTATGATAAAAATATTAATGTCATTATTTATATTCAAATAATGATTTAAATACAAATGGATTACAAAAATTTATTTATTAGAATATAATAAATATTAATTGTATTTGGGGATTATTTTTTAAAATAAATGTACTATTTAGGGGAAAAATATTTTTTATAAGCATTGTGTATTTTTAATTACACATGAAAAAAATATTATTTTCCACTTTTTTATTCCCCTTCCTTTAAAAGATAATCTCCCATTAAAAAAACCACTAATGTCACTTATAAAAGGTGTCTATCACTAGTCAATGTTTATAAACACCAAAAGGCAATTGTTTACCAAATTATACACATGTACCAACCAAAAACTCTTATGCACGTCTTATATGTTGAATTATTTTGAAATTAATTTGTATCAAATCTATAATGCAATTTGTGAAGGAGGTTTTCCATGGAGTTAGAAAAAATTCCCACATAGATCACTATAAATTCTATCTAATATCCTAAAATAACATCATGAAGATCATTATTATACTTAAATTTTACTATATTTGTGAAATAATCATTTTCTTCTATCCCATTTCATTAAAAATATGTGAACTTTTTTCATTTGTACATGCAAACTATCGACACCATAAAACATCACATTATTCTATCTCAAAACCACCTTACAAGTATGGACATAAATGAAAATATAATGAATAAAAAAAACTATAAAATAGTTTTGATTCTAAAATGATAAAAATGTTTTATCTTTCTCCCATTCTATGGAAAATGAATATTTTGTCCATTTTTATGTGCAGGCTACCGCCTCAATTGAACAACATATTTCATTTTTCATCACCAACATACCTGGATGATTGTAGAAATAGTTTTACTAAATAAATATGATATTTATTACATGTTTAATATTATATAATGATAAAATATCAATTTTATTAATAATATTATCATTAAGTGATCATTTTTTATTTATCCTCTTATAAAGATCACACATAGAGGGAAATGATTTCTTTATTCAATTTAATGTATTTATATAAATTATATTCTTTGTCTACCCATTCCATGTTATGATTAATCACATTCATATTAACATAATTTATTCATTATATTTATTCAATAATTATATTATTTATAAATCACTTCATAATTAAACATATCCATTAATTATAATATGTTTTTTGGTCGGTTTAACCATTTACAAGAATGACGCTATAAATTTTTTCCATCGATTAATATGAAAAATTAATTAATGGTAATATTATATATTAATTATATAATAATTTTTTCTTTATTTATGGAAAGGTAATATTAATACGAGAACATGTTATTAAATACCACCTTTCCATCGTTAAATATAACAAAACTATCTCATCACTAAATCCGTATTCACAAATCATGATTAAAATTCTATTGGAATGAATTTTTAAATTATTAAATACTTTTATATATTATATTTATATACATTTGATAATATATTAATGATTCATTTTATATAAAATAATGTGGATCAAAATATATATTTTAAAGAACACATGAAAAAATTCAAATCGCTAACAGGAGGTAAAGAAAATAATTTATAAAAAACTAATAAATGTTTAATAAATTATTTTAATTTGAAGAGTATAATGTATAATAAATAATTATAAGGTAAATAAATATTTTATTCATATTTTTATCTTTATTATATCATATAAAAATGTGATTTTATGGAATTTTAGATTTAAGGTAAGGGTTCAATAATCTAACTTCTCTTTCACTAAGACATTAACCACATTCACCCCTTGTATTAGTTTTTTTGTGTATATAAGATCCTATTGATATTTTTATAATAAAATTATTAAATTCAAATGATTTAAAAATCTATCTCTATGTTTATCTTTAATGTTATTTGGATTAAATCATTGAATTATTGTAATGTATTTCAATAACTATAGCATCTTTTCTTTGAGTTATAACTCATCTTCTTAAAATTAATTAATATAAATTCTATTTATTTTACCATAATATTTATCCATATGAAAATTTCTCATTATTTTTAGGATATTTAAATTTTTTATCCTAAAATTATTTCCTAAGGAATATCTTGTCCATTAAATTATAATGTTTTAATGAATAATTCCCATCAACATTAAAGACTATTTTCCCTCTAAATCTAAATTATTTCATCCAAAAAATTTTATCATTCCTTATTTTCATATGTATATTTTTATTATTTCTTATTATATTAATATTAATATGGAAAATTTATTATGATGAATCCCTTTGAACCCTTTTTATACTTTGGGATTCAATAAAGATTTTTTTAAAAAAAATTGCAATGTGTTTCCTTTTTCAATTGACCATTTTATATTCCACTCCATATTTAAACTAAAATCTATTTTGTCCATATTATAGTTATATTATGGTGATTAATTTCATTCTAGTTTTTGAAGAAAACTTTCATGTCATGTTTTGAAATAAACTTCTAAAAGTGACTCATAACTTTATCTTTTTATAATAATGTTAGAAATGTTTTTTGAAATATATATTCATGATTATGCATCAATTTTTATCATTTTATATAAATATCCATGACCTGAAGATTAATTTTTCATGAATCACCATAAAAATTCCATTTAAAAATA
This sequence comes from Viscum album, assembly GCA_963277665.1. Lineage (NCBI taxonomy): Eukaryota > Viridiplantae > Streptophyta > Magnoliopsida > Santalales > Viscaceae > Viscum > Viscum album. The sequence goes on along the minus strand of OY728126.1, from coordinate 2,092,907,801 downwards.
CTTCATTTGGATGATTTAATTTTGGTTATCAGCAGATCTTAATATGGAGGTCATTTTATGTGTTACCATTTAAAAATGTCCCAAAACCCATTTTCATTATATGGGTTTGTATGATATGATGAATGATTGATATCTTATGGAATAAATATATATGTATATTGATAATTGGCCTCCTATATCGCCATATGATGCATTGGTTAAGGTATTATATTTGAGGGGATTAAAAAGGGTCACGTGTTATGATACTCTAGCCACTAATGGCTCTTGAGTTGTCATATAAGAGTAATTAATGGGTCTTGTGTAATGATGCTCTAGTTACAAATATGTCGCATGAAGTAATTCCTAATCCACCATATAACAGGTCATTGGAATTTCATTCTTAAACTATGACGCAAGGTATTTTTATGATTATGTTAGTTCCATAGTTCCTTGTTACTCTTTATTTCAACGACATACCATATTTTAATGTCATATTCTTAGGATTATTCTCTAGGGATCACATTTATTATCTCATGTTTCCACACTCTTATTACACAGTAAAAGCTATATTATTTATGAGTACATGTCATCATATTATTCCATAGGGAAACAAATATTTTTCTCGGTATGTTTTAATAAGATATTTCTCCCATGCTCCTATTTATTTCACATTCTTGTGTTCTTATAGTTGATTCAATGCTGATATGTTTTTATCTTAAGGAAAATTTGATCTCACCCTTTATAATATCTTATCATTACCCAGGTTACTATGATGATTATAAAATATATTAAGTCTAAAAGGAATTCTAGTATGGTGATATTATGAAGAAATGTTCAAAAATATTTGAAATCAAGTTTTAAAGTAGTTAATATACAAAGACACTAATACTTTTTATTTTGGATTATGGGAATATATATGAGATGTAATGATAATTATATAGGATTTATGAGAAATATATTCATTTTTATTTTGGTTTTTTCCATTTTCAATCAAATCCAAAAATGAAATTATATATTTTTAACACAGTAATTGGGAGTTTGGGTCTATAGAACCTCAGTTGGTATTAGATTAATGTTGATTTTTTATTTGTGATATATTTAGTTATTTTTTAGGATTGTGATGAGAAATATTCATTAAAAACATAAGTGTGTTACAATGTTTGGGATATAATCCTACTTTTTTTTAATAAAATAAATTGTTTCGGATTAATTTTAATGGAATACCTACTTTGAAACCCACTAGTGGATGTTGGATCTAGAAAAAAAATTCATGTAAGGGTAATAACCATTAAATGTATGGGTGTAAACTAACTAAACATTTACTCAATGTATGATAAGGGTTCCTAATTGAACACCTATTTTAAATCTCCCAAGTGATGTATTTGGTTAATGTAAATGCTTATTATGTAATATTACAAAGGATTTAAATGGAATTTGATGATATAATATGTAACAATCTATTTATATAACCAAATAGAAAAATGAAAATGGGAATCCTAGGTTGAACATAATGAGTTATATATTGAACTAATTATATCATAGTTAAACTGAAATTATCATATGCTGAAATTAATTATTAATTATAGAATACTTTATAGAAATGGGTATTAATTTTCATAGGAAGATTTTATATAATTTTATTATATTGTATCATAAATGTTTTGAATTAATATTAATTAAAAATAATATAATGAATATAAAGCTATGAAATATATGTCTTTATAAACTCTTAAGACTCATATCCCGCTAAGGAGGCATAGTTGGGAAAAATGGTTAATAATCTCAATATATGACTATGGAAAAGTGAAATAAGGTTTTTATATTATCAACCATGATAGTAAGTTAAATATTATTTCTTATGTATTTTCTTTCATATGGAAACCCTTATCATTTTTCAATACTGAGTAAAAATTAAAATTGAGAGGACACAATTTATTAAAGCGGGTGGGGGATGTGACACCCCTAGATTTTATTATAAAATTCCTTTAAATAAAAATTATTTTGAATATATTATATCACTCACAGCATAAAATTGAAATAAATTCATATAAATTTAATTAAGATAAAATATCTCAAATCAATATAAACAATAATATATTTTTAGAGTCCAATAGTGAAAAAATTATATTTAATTAAGATATTTTATTATATATATATAATATTATTAAATTTCAAAGAAATAATTTAATATCAATGGATTATTAAAATTCATTTCATAGAATGTAATAAATTTTCATGGTATTTGTTGTGAAATATTTAATATAAAAGTAATATTTTTCTAAAGTGTTTACTGTTTTTTGTCAATGTTGGATAAATAATAATATAAATATAATTAATTTATATTATTTACAGGAAAATAAATTAAAATGATTTCATTAATTATTAATAGGAATGTAATAATAATAAATCCTTTTTATGCTTGGAATTGTGTTTTACTAAAAATTAGTCATTTGTGCGCCATGAATTTTTATTTTAAGAATGTAAATATATTATAGTTAAATTATTATATTTTATGATGTTAATATGAATAATAATTTTAATTTTAATTAATAGGATATAATAAAAAATATATTTCATATTTTGAAATATCGTTACCTAAAAAATAGTCTTTCTCTATATTTTATGATTCCATTTATAAGTTAAATACCAAATTTTAGACTTTTAATTTAATGTAATTAAATTCGTTTTTGAATTATATATTAAAATATTATCTAACAATGAATTTTTGGGATTTTTCTAAAAACTATGATTTGTAGGTGAATATTACAAAACACTGATTTAACTAATATCATCATCTTTATACCATCATTTGGACATGATGAAGACATAAAAATGTAAAAACACTTTTAATCAAATAAAATATATTTCATAAAAAAAATTATAAAATTAAAAATTTAAAATTTAAATTATAAACCTATATTTTACATTTTAGAATTGATGTAAATATTTTCACACAAAATTGTTTGTTACTTAACACAATAATAGAATTTTATAATCAATTTTTATAAATTTGTTAAATTTTATCCAATAAAATTAATTTTATAATTATAATCAAACGTTAAAAATTATTTCAAACAACCTATACTAATTTTACACATAAAAAAACTATTAAGGTAAAATTTAGTTACCATAATAAATGATAAAAGGGTAAAAGGTTAATAACCAAGGGTAAAATACATTAAAAATGTTGAGAACTTGTCTTTGAATGAATTGGTGTGGTATTTATTGACCAAAAATCATATCATATCCAATATTTTCAATTTTCCAAAAAACATTACTTGAATTGGTTACATCTTATTGTGAATATGAAACTCCCTTCATTGATAAAATGATCCCTTCACCACCCCACTTCTCTACACACAACAAGCTCCTTTAGTTTGACCATAATATTCCCATATTCCTCCCCAAAACATATATAAAAATACTATATGTTTCTTTACCCTCAAATTAACACCACTTAAATCATTAATCCAATTTATAATGGATTCTTTCAAGGAATAAAATAAGAACTCTAAAATTTATCCTTTTCATTTTTATTTCCTTAATTATTCTTATTCTCCCTCAAATTCCCTTACACCGTACAAAATTAACAAAATCAATTTCATTGTTAAGTTAAATTTTATCGTATTTGTGGAAGAATCTATATCTATCTTCCCACTTTTCTGGAAAATGAGAACGTCATTCCATTGTCTGTATATACTGCCACCTCCACGAAGCTATATTTTTTCATATCAAAAACACATTAAATGATTGGTTATAAAAAGGTATTTTTAGAATAAAAATGGAATTTATGATAATTGTTTGATTATAAAAAGAAAAAATATTTTCTAATTTTCTCATGTTCAATGGGAAAATAAAATGTGGTCTATGTGTATGTGCATACTAATGACTCCATGGAATGACGTATTTCATTTTTCCTTACCATGCTAGCTGGATGAATATATATATATGGGTTTATTGATTACATATTATATTTATGACATAATTCATATTTGTAAATATTTAATTTATCATTTAATTAAAACATGAATAAATTGATATCATTGTAAATTTTACCACCTAGAATGATCATGCCATGAGAAAAATGATTTATTTATTCTATGTAAAAAATTCATATAAATTTTCATCTTCTTATAACTCTAATATATTATTATTTATGAAATTTTTAAAACTGAAATAATTTAATTATAAATTTTTATTAATTATATTATCACTAAATCATGTAGTGACTAACACTTATACATTAATTATAGCATGTTCTTATTTGGGCAGATTTAACCACATATATGAACAATGCTAAATATTTTAGTAATGTATGAATACATAAAAAAAAGTACAATTAGAATTATATAATAATGAGTGATTAATTATTTTTGGTTTTTAAATGTAATAAAAATAGTTAATAATTTAGTTAATATACCACCATTCGTTTATTATGATTACTGATTCATCCTCATGGCGGATTTCATCATCACAAATTGTGACTCAAATTTTCATGGAATGTAATTACTAAATTATAAATATTTATAAATCATAAAATATAGTATCACAACGATTAAATTAATTTTTCAATTATTATCAATGAAAGGGGATCATCCTCGATGTTCTAAAGAAATTGTGAAACATTCAAAATCATTAATATCTGATGATGAAAATAACTTCAACTAACTAAAACATTATGATAAATAATAATAATTGAATATTATATAGGGTAATAGTTATTAATATTTTTATTAAATATTTTATTAATATCTTTATGATTATTATACATGAAGATATAAGTAATTTATAGAAGTAGAAGGTTAAGGTAACAACTTTCTCATCTCACCTTTGAGACGTACACCATATTCACCAATTGTTTTATATTATGTGGTGTGTAAAATAACCTACAAATATTTTAATCATACATTTATTTAAATTATTACAAATAATATTTGATGTCATTTTTTTCTTTCATGGGATTTTTATTCATGTTATTCCATGGTTTTAATCGAATTTGGTAACTCAAACTTCTTATCCTTGAGTTATTAGGTTTTTTCTTGTACTTATATCTTATATTATTGATATTAGGGCCCAATGGATTTTATTATTTGATAGTCTATATTTATATTAGATTAAATATAAAATATCATCCAATTTTTCATCATTCATTGATTTCCTTTCCATAAAAGTATTATGTTGTTATCAATAATTCACATCCTCTTTAAAGAAATATTTTCCTACATATTTTTAGTAGTTATTACTACCAATGGTCAAATTAATTATTTTAAAATATAAATATTTATTATTTCTACTAATATTCATATTTCATTTCAAAAAATTTAATATGGAACATTATAAACTCTTTTTATGATGTGTGATTCAATAATGTATTTTTTTTAAAAAAAATTGAATTTTTATTTCCTTTCTCGATTGAGTGTTTTAACAGCCCATTTAAATTTAAAATAAAATAAAATTTGGATTTTTTAATTAATTAATACTTATTGAAACTTTCCTAAAAAAATTTATATTTTTTATGTCAACTATTCTAAATAATCTCTTGAAAGTGAATTGTAACATCATATTTTTATGATGATGTTAAAATTATTTTGTGAAATATATTTCATGATTTCACATCCATTTTTGTAATTATTTAATAATATTCACCTCATTTAGATTAAATTTTTGGGAATCACCCTCTTAATGAAATTTTGAAATACTTTTTTTTGTAGATTGAATTTTTGGTATCAACTGATCTAACTCTAGAGGTCATTTTATGTGATACCATTTTGAAATGTTATGAAACCATTTTTCTTTACATGGATTTTCATGATCTGATGACTGATTGAAATTTTATGGCCCACAGTTGGACTAAATATCTTCTGTATCGCATATCTTATTTCCCACATATATTTTGGCACACAAATCATCTAGAATAGAAATGTATTCATTGGTTAAGGTTTCATATCTCATGAGATAAAAATGGGTTTTGGGTTATGATACACTAGAAACTAATGGGTCATGAGTTAGGAAACTACATTCACCAATGGGTAGTGTGTTATGATTCTCCAGTCACTAACGGGTCATAAGAAGTAACTATTATTCCACTATATAATTGTTTGTTTGACTTTAATTTCCAAACCACTATGTAATTTTTTCATATGTTTATGTATTTTCTATAGTTCCACATTATTCATGTTTCTATTATATACAATAATTTTTATGAGATATTCTTGTGAATATACTCCATGTCTCATGTTTATTATCTCATTTTTCCACATTGTTATACCATGTTCTATGTTTATTAATTTTAGATTACATGTCCTTTTATGATTCCTCAAAAATACTAATATTGTTCCATTTTATTATTAATAAGATATTTCTCTTATTATCATGTTTTCTCACATGTTTATGATCAAATAATAAATGACATCTTGATATGTTTTTCCCTTATTGATACTATCATCTCACAAATATTAGGTTTTCCCCTTACCTAGGTTATACGTATGAGGATAACAAACACTATTTCAATAATGATTTATAATATGGTAAAATAATGGATAAATGATCAAAAATATGTTAAATTATATTTTTATGAAGTTAACATCCAATGACCCTAAACCTTTGGCTTCTAGGACTGTTAGAATATTTATCTCATGTAATTAATAAATTATATGACTAATGTGAAATATATGAAAGTCTATCTAGGGCCATCTTGCTTTGTATCAAAGCCAACAATTAAAATATAAATTTCTATAATTAGATGTGGGAGTTAGGGTATGGGGAATCATATATGTCCACAGTTATGAGAAGTGGAAAATGTTATTCCCTTGACCTAACAAAAGGAGTAATTCCATGGAGTATTAAACTTCTACTAACCTACATAGAATATTGAATGACCCGATAAATCACATGTATTGAATGTTTCCAAAACAAAAACTCTTCAAGGTAAAACATGGTAAAAAATTCAAGAATATATGGTAACCTTCCTCAGACTCAAAAATCCAACAACTTCTATCTATATAGGACTTATGATGGGCTCGAGCTAGTCTAATCTCGTCCTTAATCTCATGTACCTTCTCTATTGTCTTACCCACTATTTCATGCACCATAATATATTTCTATTCAATATATTTCAACTAAAGGGTGACTTATTGGGTCTCTTATATGGTGTATCAAAAGGTGTAATAGAAATATTGGGGTGATGGTCCTTTTATAACAAAAACTATACCTGTGACATTTTATTATCCCACCCCCTTATATAATCAAGAACAGATGCTCAAAACATTTCCTTACGAACTGAAATGGTCGTTTATATCTGAGCATTTGTATAGGGATTAGACTTTCTACACAACCACAACATGTTTTCAAATGAATTATTAAATTTCCTCCATAATTGATACATGAATTTATCAACCTTGATGGAAATTATCAATAAGGCTAATCCATGAAACCACACTATGTCATCCATTTATATGAATCATAATATCTAAAAGGGAATTTAATCCCCAATGGTATGGAAATGAGCTTACCTCATTAGTTTATCATTGATTATACAAGTAGAATTAAAAGCATTTTTCAAAAATGGATGTATTGTCATGCAACTGTTGATATACGATCACAATTCCACTCTAAATCCTCTACGAGATAGATTAAATTGTTCAGGATCTAGTGGTCAACCTTTATATATTAATTGGTTTGGAACTTTGTTATACACTATGTTAAACTTTTTTTTATGCATATCCACCAAAATTGAAACATAAATTCTTTATTTATCTTTATAACACTACTAAAGGGGTGTTTAAATCCCTTGATATATCTTCATGTAGACTAACTTGAACCAAGATAACTTTCCATTATAGTAATGTCTTGAGGTTTTTAATTCTTGCATTACTTCTGCATGATATTAATCGCGGGCCTCATAGTATTATTCACAAGTTCTCAACTATATTGACCTATAAGAAGTCAATTTTTCCTCTATATCATCAAATATCTATGCTCATCTATAATTGTATCACAAAACACCATGTACTCAACTCATTCCTTTTAAAATCAAAAAATATGACCAATTTTCAAGATCCCCTTCAGATCATTAAAAACACTCTGATATCTATCAATCTTATTGAAAGGAATCCAATTTTCAATAAGGGGATTAATGAGGGATAAAATCATATAAAACACCTTCATGAACCACTAATAATATATGGTAACCCTAAGGTTGATTTTTACCTTAAATAGAGCCTTGGATTATTCATAATTGATCATAGAATCAGTCTTTGTTTGTATAACATCCACTCTACCCTAGGATATGAAATGAAAAATAAATACAAATTTATGAACCTGAACATTCACTTTTAATTTTTACACTTGGTGATCCTAATTATATACAATTAATATCCTCCTATGATATATATGCCCATCCATTGATGTAGAAGAGATAATGATTTTTTTTATTAAAACCACTATAAATTGGTCTATGAATTCCTAAAATATTTGGTTCATGAGTCCCATTAATATTTTAGGGATGTTTTATTACTCATAATTACATCACTAAGAACTCATAATGTCTACAACGGGACTTGGATATCATTTTTGGGATATATTCATCATGTAATTTATTTTTATTGTATCCAATCATATGGTTGTCATTTGAGATCAAATATAATCCCTTAAACTAGTTGAATAGTACATTCATACTTAAAATATGGTATTTTATTAAATATCATATTTTCTAACTAGAAATGGTCAATAAAAATCCTCAAATTCCCATCAATCTTTTTAGTGAAAAATGGATGTTTTTCAAGAGTGCATGATATACATAATGAAACCTTTCTCTATAAGGCCCACTAACAATACCTTGACCTCCAAATCTGGTTTCGAGATATCAAATATAAAAAATATTATATTTTCTGGTATTGGGAGGCAAATAGATTCCAAAATTGATATCTCTAGGTGGGGGAAATTATATATTATCCTTTATAAAAATTCTTATATTCTCCTAGAAGGTACTATCCACTAGTAAAGGCTAAATCGTTCTCTTAAACTAGACTAGAAATAACCATGTGACAAAAGAAATACACCCAAGTGTAGAAAACAGATGTCCATTATATACCATGGATAGTGTAATAACATCTCATGTGTTCTATAAAAAGATTCAAAAAATATATATTAAAAATTCCATGTCTTTATCGATGAAATACAAGGGAGAGAGGGTGATTGTTGGATTTAGATCCCTAGAACTAACTACATTTTATTTTTAACTAAGTATATTTTAAAACAAATGAATAAAAAAATATTATCAAAATATGATTATCGCACTGTGTAACATTAATTTGATATTGTTATTAGAGTATATATAACTTAAAAATTCCATAAGAATTCCCCACTATGATGACAACCTTATTTTAATATTTCTAAATTCATAAATATATATGTTCTATATTTGGATGAAATAAATATGATTGGATGACAGATAATATATTCTATCTTGTATTATAAAATCATAATACACTGACCTTTTTCCCCCTAAAGCTCACATATGGAAATTAAATGGGGATGGGGTTGTGAGAATAGACTTATCTATTGGAATTCCACATGTTACATCTCCCATTGGAGGTTCTTATCTATGGATATGTGAATTGGTCCCTTTACTAGTGGTTGTTATCATTGTGTATCACGATCCAAGTACATTGATGTATTGATAAAAACAATGATAACATATTCATAACCTAATGTGGGATAAATTATCTTCATCATAAATTATATTATATCAATGAATAAGTTAAAAAAGGATTTTTCCTTATTGAGTTAATAAAAATACATATCTCATAAAATTTTATTTGAATGAAACTATTTTATCATGTTCATGGACAAGGAGGTTTTATCGATGGGTTCGTTTTAGGATATTAAAATAATGGTTTTATTGAATATAAGATAATGATACAAGGAAATTGGATATTTTAATGTTCCCTAAACAAACTTACATGTAGAATTATATAATAATGATTGATTAATTATTTTTGGTATTTAAATGTAATAAAAATAGTTAATAATTTAGTTAATATACCACCATTCGTTCAGTATGATTACTAATTCAACCTCATGGCAGATTTCACCATCACAAATAGTGACTCAAATTTTCATGGAATGTAATTACTAAATTATAAGTATTTATAAATCATAAAATATAGTACCACATAGATTAAATTAAATTTTAAATTAGTATCAATGAAAGGGGATCATCCTCGACGTTCTAAAGAAATTGTGAAACATTCAAAATCATTAATATATGATGATGAAAATAACTTCAACTAACTAAAAAATTATGATAAATAATAATAATTGAATATTATATAGGGTAATAGTTATTAATATTTTTATTAAATATTTTATTAATATCTTTATGTTTATTATACAGGAACACATAGGTAATTTATAGAAGTAGAAGGTTAAGGTAACATTTTTCTCATCTCACCTTTGAGACGTACACCATATTCACCAATTGTTTTATATTATGTGGTGTGTAAAATAACCTAAAAATATTTTAATCATACATTTATTGAAATTATTAGAAATAATATTTTATGGCATTTTTTCTTTCATGGGATTTTTATTCAAGTTATTCCATGGTTTTAAGCGACTTTGGTAACTCAAACTTCTTATCCTTGAGTTATTAGGTTTTTTCTTGTACTTATATCTTGTATTACTGATATTATACCCCAATGGATTTTATTATTTGATAGTCTATATTTATATTATATTAAATATAAAATATCATCCAATTTTTCATCCTTGATTGATTTCCTTTCCATAAAAGTATAATGTTGTTATCAATAATTCACATCTTCTTTAAAGAAACATTTTCCTACATATTTGTAGTAGTTATTACTACCAATGTTCTAATTAATTATTTTAAGATATAAATATTTATTATTTCTACTAATATTCATATTTCATTTCAAACATTTTTAATATGGCACATTATAAACTCTTTTTATGATGTGTGATTCAATAATGGATTTTTTTTAAAAAATATCGAATTTGTATTTCCTTTCTCGATTGAGTGTTTTAAAAGCCCATTTAAATTTAAAATAAAATAAAATTTGGAATTTTTAAATAATTTATAATATTTGAAACTTTCCTAAAAAAATTTAAATTTTTTTATGTCAACTATTCTAAATAATATTTTGAAAGTGAATTGTAACATCATATTTTTATAATTATGTTAAAATTATTTTGTGAAATATATTTCATGATTTTACATACATTTCAGTAATTATTTAATAATATTCACCTCATTTAGAGTAAATTTTTCGGAATCACCCTCTTAATGAAATTTTGAAATACATTTTTTGGTAGATTGAATTTCTGGTATCAACTAATCTAACTCTAGAGGTCATTTTATGTGATACCATTTTGAAATGTTATGAAACCAATTTTCTTTACATGGATTTTCATGATCTGATGACTGATTGAAATTTTATGGCCCACATTTGGACTAAATATCATATGTATCGCATATATTATTTCCGACATATTTTGTGGCACACAAATCTTCTAGAATAGAAATGTATTCATTGGTTAAGGTTTCATATCTCATGAGATAAAAATGGGTTTTGGGTTATGATACACTAGACACTAATGGGTCATGAGTTATGAAACTAAATTCACCAATGGGTATTGTGTTATGATTCTCCAGTTACTAACGAGTCATAAGAAGTAACTAATATTCCACTATATAATGGTTTGTTTGAATTTAATTTCAAAACCACTATGTAATGTTTTCATATGTTTATGTATTTTCTATAGTTCCACATTATGCATTTTTCTATGATATACAATAATTTTTATGAGATATTCTTGTGATTATACTACATGTCTCATGTTTATTATCTCATTTTTCCACATTGTTACACCATGTTCTATGTTTATTAATTTTAGATTAAATTTCCTTTTATGATTCCTCAAAAATACTAATATTGTTCCATTTTATTAATAATAAGATATTTCTCTTATTATCATGTTTTCTCACATGTTTATGATCAAATAATAAATGAAATCTTGATATGTTTTTCCCTTATTGATAATATCAGCTCACAAATATTAAGTTTTCCCCATACCTAGGTTATGAGTATGAGGATAACAAAAACAATTTCATGAAGGATTTAAAGTATGGTAAAATAATGGATAAATGATCAAAAATATGTTAAATTATATTTTTATGAAGCTAACATCCAATGACCCTAAACCATTGGCTCCTAGGATTGTTAGAATATTTATCTCATGTAATTAATAAATTATATGAATAATGTGAAATATATGAAAGTCTCTCCATGGTCATCTTGCTTTGTATCAAAGCAAACAATTAAATAAATTTTTTCTATAATTAGATGTGGGAGTTAGGGTATGGGGAATCATATATGTCCACAGTTATGATAAGTAGAAAATGTTATTCCCTTGACCTAGCAAAAGGAGTAATTCCATGGAGTATGAAACTTATCCTAACCTACATAGAATATTGAATGACCCGATAAATCACATGTATTGAATGTTTCCAAAACAAAAACTCTTCATGGTAAAACATTGTAAAAAATTCCATAATATATGGTAACCATCCTCAGACTCAAAAAGACAACAACTTCTATCTATATAGGACTTATGATGGGATTGAGCAAGACTAATCTAGTCCTTAATCTCATGTACCTTCTCTATTGTCCTACCCACTATTTCATGCACCATAATATATTTATATTCAATATATGTCAACTAAAGGGTGACCTATTGGGTCTCTTATATGGTTTATCAAAAGGTGTAATTGAAATAGTGGAGTGATGGTCCTTTTATAAGAAAAACTATACCTGTGATATTTTATTATCCCACCCCCTTATATAATCAAGAACACATGCTCAAAATATTTCCTTATGAACTGAAATGGTCGTTTATCTCTGAGCATTTGTATAGGGATTAGACATTCTACACAACCACAACATGTTTTCAAAAGAATTCTTAAATTTCCTCCATAATTGATACATGAATTGATTATCCTTGATGGAAATTATCAATAAGGTTAATCCATGAAACCATACTATGTCATCCACGTATATGAATCATAATATCTAAAAGGGATTTTAATCCCCAATGGTATGGAAATCATCTTACATCATTATTTGATCATTGATTGTACAAGTAGAATTATAAGCATTTTTCAAGAATGGATGTATTGTCACGAAACTGTTGATATACGATCACAATTCCACTCTATAACCACTACTGGATAGATAAAATTGTTCAGGATCTAGTGGTCAACCGTTATATATTAATTGGTTTGGAACTTTGTTATACACTAGGTTAAACTTTTTTTATGCATATCCACAAAAATTGAAACATAAATTCATTATTTATCTTTTTAACACTTCTAAAGGGATGTGTAAATCCCTTGATATATCTTCATGTGGACTAACTTGAACCAAGATAACTTTCCATTATAGTAATGTCTTGAGGTTTTTAATTGTTGCATTACATCGACATGTTATTAATCACGGGCCTCATAGTATTATTCACAAGGTCTCAACTATATTGACCTATAAGATGTCAATTTTTCCTCTATATCATCAAATATCTATGGTCATCTATAATTGTATCACAAAACACCATGTACTCAACTCATTCCTTTTAAAATAAAAAAATATGACCATTTTTCATGATCCCCTTCAGATCATTAAAAACACTCTGATATCTATCAATATTATTGAAAGGAATCCCATTTTAAATAAGGGAATTAATGAGGTATAAAATCATATAAAACACCTTCATGAAGCACTAATAATATATAGTAAACCTAAGGTTTATTTTTACCTTAAATAGAGCCTTGGATTATTCATAATTGATCATAGAATCAGTCTTTGTTTGTATAACATCCACTCTACCCAAGGATATGAAATGAAAAATAAATACAAATTTATGAACCTGAACATTCAATTTGAATTTTTACACTTGGTGATCCTAATTATATACAATTAATATCCTCCTATGATATATATGCCCATCCATTGATGTAGAAGAGATAATGATTTTTTTGATTAAAAACACTATAAACTGGTCTATGAATTCCAAAAATATTTGGTTGATGAGTCCCATTAATATTTTAGGGATGTTTTATTACGCATAATTACATCACTTAGAACTCATAATGTCTACAATGGGAATTGGATATCATTTTTAGGATATATTCATCATGTAATTTATTTTTATTGTATCCAATCATATGGTTGTCATTTGAGATCAAATTTAATCCCTTAAACTAGTTGAATATGACATTCATACTTAAAATATGGTATTTTATTAAATATCATATTTTCTAACTAGAAATGGTCAATAAAAAGCCTCAAATTCCCATAAAACTTCTTAGTGAAAAATGTATGTTTTCCAAGAGTGCATGATATACATAATGAAACCTTTATCTATAATTCCCAATAACAATACCTTGACCTCCAAATCTGGTTTTGAGATATGAAATATATAAAATATTATATTTTCTGGTATTGAGTGGAAAATAGATTCTAAAATTGATATCTCTAGGTGGGGTAAATTATATATCATTCTTTATAAAAATTCTTATATGCTCCTTTCACACAGGGGAAAAAGAATCCTCTAAATCATCTATAGTGCACAAATAAAATTTCACCAACTACTGTGTTATTAACTATGTATTCATAATATTTGAGGGTTCTCATTCCACAAGAAGGTACTATTCACTAGTAAATGCTAAATTGTTCTCTTAAACTAGACTAGAAATAACCATTTGACAATAGAAATACACCCAAGTGTAGACAACAGATGTCCATTATATACCAAGGATAGTGTAATAACATCTCATGTGATCTATAAAAAGATTCAAAAAACATCAATTAAAAATTCCATGTCTTCATTGATTAAATACAAGGGAGAGAGGGTGATTGTTGGATTTAGATCCCTAGAACTGACTAAATTCTACTTTTAACTAAGTATATTTTAAAACAAATGAATAAAAAAATATTATCAACAGATGATTATTGCACTGTGTAACATTAATTTGATAATGTTATTATAGTATATATCACTTAAAAATTCCATAGGCATTCCCCACTATGATGACAACCTTAATGTAATATTTCTAAATTCATAAATATATATGTTCTATATTTGGATGAAATAAATATGATGGGATGACAGATTATATATTCTATCTTGTATTATAAAATCATAATACACTGACCTTTTTCCCCCTAAAGAACACATATGGAAAATAAATGTGGAGGGGGTTGTGAGAATAGACTTATCTATTGGAATTCCACATGTGACATCTCTCATTGGAGGTTCTGATCTATGGATATGTGTAATGGTCCCTTGACTGGTGGTTGTTATCATTGTGTATGACGATCCTAGTACATTGATGTATTGATAAAAACAATGATAACATATTAATAACCTAATGCGGGATAAATTATATTCATCATAAATTATATTATATCAATGAATATGTAAAAAAAGGATTTTTCCTTATTAAGTTAATAAAAATACATATCTCATAAAATTTTATTTGAATTGAACTGTTTTATCATGTTCATGGACAAGGAGGTTTTATCGATGGGTTCGTTTTAGGATATTAAAATAATGGTTTTATTGAATATAAGATAATGATACAAGGAACTTGGATATTTTAATGTTCGCTAAACAAAATTACAAGTAGAATTATATAATAATGAGTGATTAATTATTTTTGGTTTTTAAATGTAATAAAAA
The DNA here is from genome assembly GCA_963277665.1 of Viscum album. Classification (NCBI taxonomy): domain Eukaryota; kingdom Viridiplantae; phylum Streptophyta; class Magnoliopsida; order Santalales; family Viscaceae; genus Viscum; species Viscum album. Next base: position 2,092,892,063 of record OY728126.1, on the reverse strand, counting down.
TAATTAATAATTTAGTTAATATACCACCATTCGTTCATTATGATTACTGATTCATCCTCATGGAGGATTTCATCATCATAAATAGTGGCTCAAATTTTCATGGAATGTAATTACTAAATTATAAATATTTATAAATCATAAAATATAGTACCACAAAGATTAAATAAATTTTTCAACTAGTATCAATGAAAGGGGATCATCCTCGAAGTTCTAAAGAAATTTTGAAACATTCAAAATCATTAATATCTGATGATGAAAATAACTTCAACTAACTAAAACATTATGATAAATAATAATAATTTAATATTATATAGGGTAATAGTTATTAATATTTTTATTAAATATTTTATCAATATCTTTATGTTTATTATACAAGAAGATATAAGTAATTTAAAGAAGTATAAGGTTAAGGTAACATCTTTCTCATCTCACCTTTGAGATATACACCATATTCACCAATTGTTTTATATTATGTGGTGTGTAAAATAACCTAAAAATATTTTAATCATACATTTATTGAAATTATTAGAATTAATATTTTATGTCATTTTTTCCTTTCATGGGATTTTTATTCAAGTTATTCCATGGTTTTAAGCGACTTTGGTAACTCAAACATCTTATCCTTGAGTTATTATGTTTTTTCTTGTACTTATATAATATATTATTGATATTATACCCCAATGGATTTTATTATTTGATAGTCTATATTTATATTATATTAAATATAAAATATCATCCAATTTTTCATCCTTGATTGATTTCCTTTCCATAAAAGTATAATGTTGTTATCAATAATTCACATCCTCTTTAAAGAAACATTTTCCTACATATTTGTAGTATTTATTACTACCAATATTCTAATTAATTATTTTAAAATATAAATATTTATTATTTCTAATAATATTCATATTTTATTTCAAACATTTTTAATATGGCACATTATAAACTCTTTTTATGATGTGTGATTCAATAATGGATTTTTTTAAAAAATATTGAATTTTTATTTCCTTTCTCGATTGAGTGTTTTAACAGCCCATTTATATTTCAAATAAAATAAAATTTGGAATTTTTAAATAATTTATACTTGTTGAAACTTTCCTAAAAAAATTTAAATTTTTCTTATGTCAACTATTCTAAATAATCTTTTGAAAGTGAATTGTAACATAATATTTTTATTATGATGTTAAAATTATTTTGTGAAATATATTTCATGATTTCACATCCATTTCAGTAATTATTTATTAATATTCACCTCATTTAGAGTAAATTTTTTGGAATCAACCTCTTAATGAAATTTTGAAATACATTTTTTGGTAGATTGAATTTTTGGTATCAACTGATCTAACTCTAGAGGTCATTTTATGTGATACCATTTTCAAATGTTATGAAACCAATTTTCTTTACATGGATTTTCATGATCTGATGACTAATTGAAATTTTATGGCCCACATTTGGACTAAATATCTTATGTATCGCATATCATATTTCCCACATATTTTGTGGCACACAAATTTTCTAGAATAGAAATGTATTCATTGGTTATGGTTTCATATCTCATGATATAAAAATGGGTTTTGGGTTATGATACACTAGACACTAATGGCTCATGAGTTATGAAACTAAATTCACCAACGGGTATTGTGGTATGATTCTCCAGTCACTAATGAGTCTTAATAAGTAACTATTATTCCACTATATAATGGTTTTTTTGACTTTAATTTCCAAACCACTATGTAATGTTTTCATATGTTTATGTATTTTCTATAGTTCCACATTATGCATGTTTCTATGATATACAATAATTTTTATTAGATATTCTTGTGATTATACTCCATGTCTCATGTTTATTATCTCATTTTTCCACATTGTTATACCATGTTATATGTTTATTAATTTTATATTACATGTCCTTTTATGATTCCTCAAAAATACTAATATTGTTCCATTTTATTATTAATAAGATATTTCTATTATTATCATGTTTTCTCACATGTTTATGATCAAATAATAAATGAAATCTTGATATGTTTTTCCCTTATTGATAATATCATCACACAAATATTAGGTTTTCTCCTTACCTACGTTATGAGTATGAGGATAACAAACACTATTTCGAGATGGATTTATAGTATGGTAAAATAATGGATAAATGATCAAAAATATGTTAAATTATATTTTTTTGAAGCTAACATCCAATGACCCTAAACCTTTGGCTTCTAGGATTGTTAGAATATTTATCTCATGTAACTAATAAATTATATGACTAATGTGAAATATATGAAAGTATATCTAGGGACATCTTGCTTTGTATCAAAGCCAACAATTAAATATATTTTTTCTATAATTAGTTGTGGGAGTTAGGGTATGGGGAATCATATATGTCCACAGTTATGAGAAGTGGAAAATGTTATTCCCTTGACCTAACAAAAGGAGTAATTCCATGGAGTATGAAACTTCTCCTAACCTACATAGAATATTGAATGACCTGATAAATCACATGTATTGAATGTTTCCAAATCAAAAACTCTTCAAGGTAAAACATGTTAAAAAATTCAAGAATATATGGTAACCTTCCTCAGACTCAAAAATCCAACAACTTCTATCTATATAGGACTTATTATGGGCTTGAGCAAGTATAATCGAGTCCTTAATCTCATGTACCTTCTCTATTGCCTTACCCACTATTTCATGCACCATAATATATTTCTATTCAATATATATCAACTAAAGGGTGACCTATTGGGTCTCTTATATGGTGTATCAAAAGGTGTAATTGAAAGAGTGGAGTGATGGTCCTTTTATAAAAAAAACTATACATGTGATTTTCTATTATCCCACCCCCTTATATAATCAAGAACACATGCTCAAAATATTTCCTTATGAACTGAAATTTTCGTTTATCTCTGGGAATTTGTATAGGGATTATACTTTCTACACAACCACAACAAGTTTTCAAATGAATTCTTAAATTTCCTCCATAATTGATACATTAATTGATCATCCTTGATGGAAATTATCAATAAGGATAATCCATGAAACCATACTATGACATCCATGTATATGCATCATAATATCTAAATGGGAATTTAATCCCCAATGGTATGGAAATGATCTTACATCATTAGTTGATCATTGATTATACAAGTATAATTATAAGAATTTTTCAAAAATGGATGTATTGTCCTGAAACTGTTGATATACGATCACAATTTCACTCTAGAACCTCTAAGGGATAGATAAAATTGTTCAGAATCTAGTGGTCAACCTTTATATATTAATTGGTTTGGAACTTTTTTATACACTATGTTAAACTTTTTTATGCATATCCACCAAAATTGTAACATAAATTCTTTATTTATCTTTATAACACTACTAAAGGGGTGTGTAAATCCCTTGATATTTCTTCATGTGGACTAACTTGAACCAATATAACTTTCCATTATAGTAATGTCTTGAGGTTTTTAATTATTGCATTACTTTTGTATGCTATTAATCGCGGGACTCATAGTATTCTTCACAAGGTCTCAACTATATTTTCCTATTAGAAGTCAATTTTTCCTCTATATCATCAAATATCTATGCTCATTTATAATTGTATCACAAAACACCATGTAATCAACTCCTTCCTTTTAAAATCAAAAAATATGACCAATTTTCAAGATCCACATCAGATCATTAAAAACACACTGATATCTATCAATATTATTGAAAGGAATCCCATTTTCAACAAGGGAATTAATGAGGGATAAAATCATATAAAACACCTTCATGAACCACTAATAATATATAGTAATCCTAAGGATGATTTATACCTTAAATAGAGCCTTGGATTATTCATAATTGATCATATAATCAGTCTTTGTTTGTATAACATCCACTCTAACCTAGGATATGAAATGAAAAATAAATACAAATTTATGAACCTGAACATTCAATTTGAATTTTTACACTTGGTGATCATAATTATATACAATTAATATCCTCCTATGATATATATGCCCATCCATTGATGTAGAAGAGATAATGATTTTTTTGATTAAAACCACTATAAACTGGTCTATGAATTCCTAAAATATTTGGTTCATGAGTCCCATTAATATTTTAGGGATGTTTTATTACTCATAATTACATCACTAAGAACTCATAATGTCTACAACGGGACTTGGATATCATTTTTATGATATATTCATCATGTAGATTATTTTTATTGTATCCAATCATATGGTTGTCATTTGAGATCAAATTTAATCCCTTAAACTAGTTGAATATGACATTCATACTTAAAATATGGTATTTTATTAAATATCATATTTTCTAACTAGAAATGGTCAATAAAAAGCCTCAAATTCCCATCAAACTTCTTAGTGAAAAATGGATGTTTTCCAAGAGTGCATGATATACATAATGAAACCTCTCTCTATAAGCCCACTAACAATACCTTGACCTCCAAATCTGGTTTCGAGATATAAAATATATAAAATATTATATTTTCTGGTATTGAGAGGAAAATAGATTCTAAAATTGATATCTCTTGGTGGGGGAAATTATATATCATCCTTTATAAAAATTCTTATATGCTCCATTCACATAGGGGAAAAAGAATCCTCTAAATCATCTATAGTGCACAAATAAAATTTCACAAACTTGTGTGCTATTAACTATGTATTCATAATATTTGATGGTTATCATTCCACTAGAAGGTACTATACACTAGTAAAGGCTAAATGGTTCTCTTAAACTCGACTAGAAATAACCATGTGACAATAGAAATACACCCAAGTGTAGACAACAGATGTCCATTATATACCAATGATAGTGTAATAACATCTCATGTGTTCTATAAAAAGATTCAAAAAATATCTATTAAAAAGTCCATGTCTTCATTGATGAAATATAAGGGAGAGAGGGTGATTGTTGGATTTAGATCCCTAGAACTAACTACATTCTAATTTTAACTAAATATATTTTAAAACAATTGAATAAAAAAGTATTATCAAAAGATGATTATTGCACTGTGTAACATTAATTTGATAATGTTATTAGAGTATATATCACTTAAAAATTCCATAGGCATTCCCCACTATGATGACAACCTTAATGTAATATTTCTAAATTCATAAATATATATGTTCTATATTTGGATGAAATAAATATGATGGGATGACAGATTATATATTCTATCTTGTATTATAAAATCATAATACACTGACATTTTTCCCCCTAAAGCTCACATATGGAAATTAAATGTGGAGTGGGTTGTGAGAATAGACTTATCTATTGGAATTCCACACGTGACATCTCCCATTGGAGGTTCTTATCTATGGATATGTGTATTGGTCCCTTGAATGGTGGTTGTTATCATCGTGTATCACAATCCTAGTACATTGATGTATTGATAAAAACAATGATAACATATTCATAACCTAATGTGGGATAAATTATCTTCATCATAAATTATATTATATCAATTAATATGTTAAAAAATATTTTTCCTTATTGGGTTAATAAAAATACATATCTCATAAAATTTTATTTGAATGGAACTGTTTTATCATGTTCATGGAGAAGGAGGTTTTATCGATGGGTTCATTTTAGTATATTAAAATAATGGTTTTATTGAATATAAGATAATGATACAAGAAACTTGGATATTTTAATGTTCCCTAAACTATGTATCATTGGTGATCATTATTAGACCATCCTATTCATGTTCATATCATCACCCTATATTTGAAACCAACACTGTTGTAGATCATCGATGAAAATACTAACTTCTCTTTATTAGAGAGGGGTTCTTGTAAATAGTTGATTATAACTCCTTGTATTTTGGTTAAATGGTGGGTCCTACCCATCAATCTCTACATGAGTTTCAAAACATTATCAAATCATTGAATCTTGAATTCTTGTTTTTGTATAGGAGCTCATACTCCACTATTTCAATGTTCCCATGTTATAAAAGGAGGACTTTGATTCATCCTTCCCAAGGTATGATAGTTCTTATTTTAAACACCATTTCATTATTTTTCATTGTTCCATTGATGCTTATACTATACATGAATCTCACATTGTCATTGTATTCCTCCACCTACCAAGTCTCCCAGTTTATTTTCAAAACCCTTCGACTCTCAAGAATACTATTGTTTCCTTTGTAAATTACCTTTGCAATAATATTGAAACAATAAGGATGAAAAATAACTTGGTATATGTGATATGTTTTGAGATGAATATATCAAACCCTTTTCCCTATCACTTTATACGTTGAACCAGTGTAGAAATTTCCCTCTTGAAATTAATTTTATTCAAATCCTTTGTAATATTATACAATGTATATAAACTATAATACAATATCTATATTCCTATTTAAAATGGAGGCATCCTCAGGCTCCCAGACTCATTTCCAACCAGATACCAATATTCCACAAGCCCCCTCCTCCCTACATCCCATCTCCGGAATTCTTGGTCCTCAGTGTATGTTGTCTTCTCTCCTACATTTATTTTTTATAGACACTTGAAAGACTACAATATTTTAGTGTCCTTTATTGTTCCCTTGATGAGGCAGCTGAGTTCATTGATCCCTAAAACTATATATCCTTGTTTTCATCCCTCTAGAACATTTTTGTTTAGTGTAACCCTAAAGGCTGGTACCTTCAATTTCTTATTACTACTATCACCCTAGCCTCCTGATTTGGAATATATCCTTGGATATGGTCATGAATTGATTATCACCTTTATACCCCATATAAAGACTCTATATGTGGGACTTGGTGACATCAAATGCTTGGATTTATCATTAAAATTTCACAAGTCCTTCCTAGCTGGATCCACATCAGCCTCTACAGACTAGATATTTGACGTACCTCCCTCGTATAAAAACTCCTTAAAATCCATGATATAATAGAAAATAGTCAGAAAGCCTCACCAAAACTAATGAATAAGAGTTATAAGAAACTATTATGAAACCATATATGCTATAGTGGAGTGAAAAATGGGTTTTTGGGAAAATCTATTTCAATAAGCATATTATATTCTTCATAAAGATCAAGTAACAGGATATATATAAACCAATATTTTCAAATCATTAAATCCATAATATTATGTAATTTGAGGGGATTAGGGTTCCATATTATGTATGATTATATTCTAATAGACATTAAGTATCTAAATATTTAATTCACATCCATTTTTGAACCCAAATAAAATGTATGCATCATTCAAACAATAACATCGAGGATTTAGGTTGAGAATTATTTTCATAACATTCCAACTAATGTGAACATATTTATCATATGAAATGAATTTTTTTCTCTATATATTATTTTTTCATCATCCCAATCTTGGAACCCTCTTATGGATCCTAGCTGGGGACTTAAAACTATACAAGAAAACTTATAGAAAAAAGGTTGGTGTAGGTACAGCCGAAAATCCATGAAATACATCAATAATTATTTATCCCCACAAAAATATTTTGATTTGGGGTACCAAAGGGATATGTTTAAATGGTATGAAAAAACATTTCTAATCCAAAGGACATTAATCCAAATTTATAGGTTCCTATATAACCTCTAGGTGATTTATTATTTTCTTAATACCCCAGTATCTCATCTATCTAGGACCCTTTAAGAGAATTAAACTCTTCTTCTTGATTACATAAAATTAATTCCCGCTGTCAAAACAAAAAGCGTGTTTTTAAGAGATAATAACTATCAAAAGATTGACACTCGTTTATGTTCGGTTTAATTGTAAAATTATGTCCAATGACCAAAATTATATTAAATGGTAAAAATATATTCTAAATATACTTTTAAACCACTCAAATTCATAATTTATCACTATTAATTATTTTGATTAAAAAAGTTGTTTTTAATTAAAACTTAGTAATTTTCACTATTCATCAAAATATGAAAGTTATCTGAAATGTACCAAAATTTCACCTTAGGCTAAATTCGATATTCCGAATCCAAAAATGAAGTCCATTTTCAAATATAAAATATATATAATTTCAAAAAGTAGGTATTACTATTCATAACGGCTAGTTTGATTAGTTATGGTGTGTTAGAACTCGGTGTTGCGTACAACACACGCTATCACATTATTCAAAGAGAAGCGTACCGTAGAATCTTGGGGTGTTACATTCTCCCCTCCTTCAAATAATTGCGTCCTCGCAATTTCTAGGGTATTACTGCATAAAAAGACTCGGGTGGTTCTTCATCATAAGTTCCTCGGGTTCCCACGTTGCCTCTTCCATCTTATGATTTCTCCACAAAACTTTTACCAGACGCGTCGTCCGGTTTCTCAGCACTTGTTCTATCGTATCAAGAATCTTGACGGGCTCTTCGCAATAAGACAGATCGGGTTCCAGTTCTAATTCCTCATAGGTGAGTACATGCATCGGATCAGGCATGTATTTCCTCAATAGAGATACGTGGAACACATCGTGAAATTTGGAGAGACTTGGCGGCATTGCCAATCGATAAGCTACAACCCCAATTTGTTCTAGAATTTCGAAAGGTCCGATGTACCTAGGACTCAATTTACCTTTCTTACCAAAACGTATGACTCCCTTCCACGGAGATACCTTTAGAAAAACATGATCACCGACTTGAAATTCCAAATCCTTCTTTCGATTATCGGCATAGCTCTTCTGCTTACTTTGAGCTGCTTTGATGTGATTTTGGATTACTTTCACCTTTTCCACCGTTTCCTCCACCAGTTCTGGGCCTACAAGTTTTCTTTCACCAACGTCATCCCAACAGGTTGGTGTACGACATCTCTTTCCGTACAACGCTTCATATGGTGCCATCTGAATACTCGAATGGAATCTATTGTTATAGGAAAATTCTACCAAAGGTAAATATTGATCCCACATACCCTGAAAGTCAAGTGAGCAAGATCTCAACATGTCTTCTAAGGTTTGAATAGTCCGTTCTGATTGTCCGTCTGTCTGAGGGTGGTAAGCAGTGCTCAAATGAAGTTCAGTATCCAGGGATTTCTGAAGACTTTTCCAGAATCTTGAAGTAAAACGGGGATCACGATCAGAAACAATCGATAGGGGTACTCCATGAAGTCTCACAACTTCATTAATATATAGTCTTGCTAGACGTTCCAGGGGTAGATCTTCTCTTATAGCAAGAAAATGTGCTGACTTGGTAAGACGATCAACAATAACCCATATTGCATCGTTCCTTCTAGGAGTCTTCGGTAGCCCCATGACAAAGTCCATCGTAACATTGTCCCATTTCCACTCCGGTATGGGAAGAGGTTGCATGACTCCTCCAGGCTGTTGCCTTCCAGCTTTCACTTGTTGACAAACCATACATCTTGACACAAAATCAGCAATCTCTCTCTTCATGTTGTCCCACCAAAAATGTTCCTTCAAATATCTATACATTTTGGTGCTCCCAGGGTGTATAGAGAAATTGGAACTATGAGCATCATCCAGCAATTCCCTTTTTAGATCAGGTATATTGGGAACACAAAGTCTCTTCCCGAATTTCAAAATTCCATCTTCATACACAAAGTCTCTCAATCTCCCATCATTCACAGCTTTAATATTTTTTTGGAATTCTTCATCATCGGTCTGAGAACTCTTAATCCTTTCTAGTAAAGATGGTTTGGCAACCATTTGAAAAAGCATTGATGTTTCACCTTCCCTGCTTATTCCCATGTCCATCTTCACTAGATCCATGAAAATTGGATCCCTTTCAATTCTCATATTGTTCAAAACTCCATGGTCTTTGCTACTCAAAGCATCTTCCACCTTGTTTGCCTTCCCTGGGTGGTAGTGTATTGTACAATCATAATCCTTGAGTAATTCAAGCCATCTCCTTTGCCTCATGTTGAGTTCTTTTTGTGAGAAAATATACTTCAAACTCTTGTGATCAGTATAAATCTCACATTTTTCACCATAGAGGTAGTGCCTCCATATCTTCAAAGCAAAGATCACTGCTGCTAACTCGAGATCCTGAGTAGGATAGTTTTTTTCATGAATTTTCAACTGTCGTGATGCATAGGCAATAACTCTATCATTCTGCATAAGGACACAACCAAGTCCTTTCTTCGATGCATCACTATAAATAACGAACCCATCATTCCCCGATGGTAGAGTCAATATAGGAGCATTGACTAATCTTCTCTTCAGTTCTTCGAAACATTCTTCACACTCTTTTGTCCAAACAAATTTAACCCCTTTACGTGTGAGCTTCGTTAATGGGTTAGCCAATCGGGCAAAATTCTGGACAAAACGTCGATAATAACCTGCCAAACCAATAAAACTACGTACATCAGTTATACTCGTAGGTGCTGGCCATTCTTGGATTGCCTTGGTATTAGAAGGATCAACAGAGATTCCATCTTTAGAGACAATATGGCCAAGAAAAGAAATCTCCTGAAGCCAGAATTCACACTTGCTAAACTTCCCATATAATTCATGCCTCCTCAGAGTCTTCAAGATAATGCGCAAGTGATTTTCATGATCTTCGTAGGTTTTGGAGTATACCAAGATATCATCAATAAATACCACCACAAATTCATCGAGATACTCCTTGAAAACTCTATTCATTAGATCCATGAATACAGAGGGTGCATTAGTCAATCCAAACGGCATTACAGTAAACTCGTAATGCCCGTACCTGGTTCGAAATGCTGTTTTCGGAATGTCTTCCTTCTTCACACACAACTGATGGTATCCAGATCGAAGGTCAATCTTTGAAAAGTATTGAGCTCCATGCAGTTGGTCAAATAAATCATCAATACGAGGTAGGGGATACTTGTTCTTTATCGTTATAGCATTGATCTCCCTGTAGTCGATACATAACCTCATAGATCCATCTTTCTTTTTAACAAAAAGAACAGGGGATCCCCATGGAGAAACACTAGGGCGAATAAATCCCTTATTACTCAATTCCTCTAGTTGTTTCTTTAGTTCGACTAACTCTACAGTGGCCATTCTATAAGGGGTCTTCGATATAGGCCTTGATCCAGGAATCAAATCAATAGAAAACTCAACTTCTCGTTCTGGAGGATGTCCAGGTAAATCTTCCGGAAATACATCTACAAATTCTTTCACAACAGGTACATCCTCTATTTGAACATTCCTTTCCTCACCGACAGTTATTTCATTCTCTTCCTCCCCAATAATTGAATTATGTTGAGCTACTGGGGGTGGATCTAAATAAGAATTAGGTGGTGACGATTCTGCTCTAAAAATAAGGTGCTCCTTATCATTATCATCAAGAATCCTAACCTCTTTCTTCTTACAATAAATCTTCGCATCATAGTCCGAAAGCCAGTCCATACCGAGGATTATATCAAACTCAATCATAGGTATGACGATGAAATCAGCAGATAAAGAAAATTTATGTGCTCTAATGGGGACTGATTCACAAAACTTTGTTGCAACGATACTTCCCTTAGGAGTTTTAACTGACAACTCCCTTATTAAATCAAATTGGAAATATCTAATTTTCTTAGCAAACTGGGAAGATATGAAACAATGCGATGATCCAGAATCAAATAATGCATTTGCTAAACTTGAGGAAACCATTAAATTACCTGCCACCATGTCTTTCAGAGCTTCTACCTCAGCAGTAGTGATATCATAAGCCTGGCCTTGATCCCTTGGCCTTTTCTGAGGTAAGTTCTCCTGACGCTTAGGACATGCATTTGCATAATGCCCCATCTCCCTGCAATTGTAGCACTGAACGTTGGTAGCTTCCTTCTTCCCCTTGCAATCATGAGCTTGGTGGCCTTTTTCACCACACTTGTAACAGACTCCCATTCCCTTTAAGCAAGTACCATGATGTTTCTTCCCGCATTTACCACAAGATGGATATTCAACCTTTCCCTTCTTCCCCTTATTTCCATTCCCAGATTGATCAGCAGGTCTCTTCTTCTCTTGCTTTGCTTTAAAGTCATAAGACTTAGAGAATTCCTTTTCGGTCTTGATAGCACATGAGACAATGTCTTCGTACGATGAAAAGGATTGTGAGACTAACGCTCGACGGAGAAATGGTTTTAACCCATCAAAGAAACGATCAATCTTACTTCTTGGGTTACGAATATAATCACCAGCGTACCTCGCTAACCTTGTAAAGTTAGCCTCATACTTTGTGACATTCTCATCCTCCTTTTGTCTCAGACTCAGAAATTGCCTCTCCATATCTGCTCGATGGTCGCGAGGGAAGTATTTTTCTAAAAACAGATCTTTGAACTCCCTCCATTCCATATTTGATACTTCATCATCTTCCTTCATGTTCTGAATCAATGACCACCATTGATCAGCATCTCCAGTGAGGCGGTAAACTGCAATGATAACTTTTTCCCTTTCACTGCTCCCCAAAGCCTGAAATATTTTCTCTAGGGAAAATATCCATTGCTCAGCTACTAAGGGATTTGTATTCCCATTGAACGTTGGTGGTTGTTGCCTCATGAATCGATCTAACATTGATCCTCCACGTTGCGGATCAGGGTGCTCCATACGGGTAAGGTTATTATTCATAACCTGAGTAAGTTGTCCCAGTATGGTGATTAGCTGATCAGCACCAGTTGCATCACCAGCCCCACTATAACTATCTTGAGCAGGAGGGAAATCCCTACATGGAGTGCGTGCATTGATACGGTTTCCATTTCTTCCACTAGGCGCCATTTCTAAACAATGGCATAAACTAGATCAGTTTATGAATCAAAATACATAATCCCATACTTATAAAACACTTAACATAAATTGAACTATTTATGGATATAATCCATAATCATAAAAATGTTTTCTTTGAGGAAGTATATACTCATAATCCCTTCAAAATGATTTGTAAAGAAAATGAGAGTTATCCTAAGCATATCCCCCGGGAGTGTCGTAACCAAGAGTGCAGCAAGGCCCGTTGTCGTGCACCAGTTCCCGTTCGAGTCTAGCTCAAAGCGGTGTTTTCGGGTTTTACCTCTAGGTACATCTGTGCCAGAGCCGCCTCTACCTGCTCGTATCCAGAAAGGGATGTATTGCTCGGAAAACTCAAAAAATCTCTACAATACCAAAATTATAGGAAGTTCTTCTATACTAATCCTCAAAGTTCATCTTAGGTCTACGTGCTCTAATCAGAGTTTATCTTAATCTAGTTTCCAAGGTTTGTACTAAACCTCCTCTGATACCAACTGTAACGCCCCGACCCCAGTTACCCAGAGTCGGTGCATTATTACATAACTTTGGCATGATCACAAGAAAGATCAAATCTCGAAAGATCGATTGGTTTAGTAGCCTTGGAAACACTAGATATATTCATAAGTTTTACATTACATCATAAAATGAAAAACTACTACAACAACATAATGTTTCCACAATCCACACTATTAACCCCTCATAAAATCCCTGCAGGTCATTCATAACTTACTTCTTCACATCCTGGGAAAAATACAACATAGAAAAGGGGTGAGCTCAAATGCCCAGTAAGGATAACAATATAGCGGAAACTTTCATAAATAAGAATAAACATTTAAGGCAATGTATAACTAAAACAAAAGCCTTTTAAATATGAACTTTCAACATGGTATGGCATAAATAAAATGAAATAATGCCATTTACTTATTCACATGGATATTCTACTAATCGAATAATCACATGCAAAAATCAATAACCACTTTCATAATGTTGGAATGCATAATGCCAGACTATCATAACCACATAGCCAAGGCCTCGTGCCAAGACTACAAATAAGATTTTGTCAAGGCCTTGTGCCAAGACACTAGTTTGTCTCATGAGACCTACCGATGCATCTAGGATCTATAGCGGGCTCCACCCGTCACATATTAAGTCCAATGCATTCCCATATGAAAAGGTTTAAACATAACATAAACATTCGTATTAAAACTAGCATACGAAATTTCAATACTTTCACCATAAACTATGAATGGTATAAAAATAGCACATCCACAGTCAAACATATCACAAAACATTCAATACAATATAGAAGTTTTGTATCATAATAAATCAACTTCAAATAATCTTAAAATCCATCAAAGGATGTTGACATAGATGAAATCAAAATTCTTTTAAAAGAAATATCTCCTTTTATTTTGAAATCATTTAAGATCCATATAAAATAAAACATTTTCTTTGAAAATATTCTTATAATCTTGTAAGGGAAGCTTTGAAGATTTTATAACGGAGGAAAATAGCTGCACCCGCCGTATAAGTTAAAAAAACATTCTTACCTTAATTCTGTCGAAAAGGTTAAAAAGGACCTTGTTTTGAAAACGATCAAAAGATTCCTTTATAAACCACTTATAAAAGTCAAAAAGGGTATAAATGACTTTAACTAATATTCTAGTAAATAGTAAAAATGTTTTGAAATACATTTTTAAGAAACATGGATGTGGATGATAAAGAGATCCCAGTAGATTATTACGTATAAACAACCTCGGATAATGAAGAGATTGTAAAGTAAACCCTTACCTTGTACTTTTCCTTTGTTGGGGTCGGTTAACCTCCTGTATAATGGTGAAATAATTGTTATTAAATTATACAAGAATCATATACATTAATATGATATCATATATGATCTTTTAACATTGCTTTATTAATAATATCTTAGTATTATCGTCGTTTCAGGTGATAATCGATTCGTTCTTCTTAAATGTTTGGTTACGTAAGACATGTTTGTAATGGATAGATTAAATCTTATTCATAATCAGAATGATATTAACATTATTTTTAACCCTAAAATGAGAATAATACTTGAATGGATACGATGGAGGATGGATCTCACCGCGTTCGTGGAGACGGTAGTCCGTACGTACGCACGAACGCTATTTCCATTTAATTTTTATTTTAAAAAAATTGAATCCAAATGATACATAGGTATATTACTATTCCAGTATAATATAATATTTTATATATGTTACTTAAGTTCATTAACACCATCCTTTATACGTTCCATGTGTGGTATGAACGAGTCATATCATTTTAAGGGGGCGGTAGTCCGCACTTCCTCAAATGAAATTATCGTATGTATATACAACATGAAACGAATAATGGTATGAAATAAAATGGAATTACAGAAGCTTATATATAAAATATATATCATTAATATCATATTTAATTATAGTTCCATCATAATGGACACCATGAGAGGCGGTAAGATGTATTTGAACAATCATCGTTTCGTGAGGCGTTAGTTTGCCATCCACAGAAACATTATGTTCATCATCCATTAGATGGAGTTGTGTGAATGTGTAGTTTGAATCCTTCTTATAACAACATCCTAGTGTATTGAGGATACTGGTGTTGTTACAAAAGAAAGGAAATAAAAAGAGTTTGGGGGTTGGAGAAGCAAAATAAAGGAAAATAATTTAAGAGAAAACATTACCTTTAATTTAGGTAACTCACTTTGGTTGGAACCAAAGGACTTCTTGAAAAGATTTCTGCCTAAGGGGAAGCTTCAAGGAGGAGGAGAGGGATGTGGGGAGCTTTTTTGGGCAGAGTTTGGATGAGCCAAGTGGCTTGAGAGGTGTGAGGAATGAGTAGAAGTGGTCTCCTTTTATAAGGGAGAAGAGGGGCTCTTTAGGAAAGAGTGAAAGTATTACTTTATAATATAATTATATTCAGTTTATAATGGTCCAAAAATCATTGAGGTCGAAGATAAGATGACTAATATTCTAAATAACATCAACCAATAAGAATTGGACAGGTTTTAGATAATATTTTAATCATTATAATCTTATTTATTTAAATGATTTATTAATGAGGTAAACATGGCATCATTATTGTGTCATTAATAATTTAAATTATTTGATGTTTAAAAATTATAAATAAAATATCATTATGTAGGAAATCTTTTTAGATTTCTAATGAATATTTATAATCGAAAATCCAACATGTATAAACCTATGTAAAAATTGTTCTTTTAAAAGATGTAAGCTTATGCCATTTTTGTATTCATTTTACCTTAATTAAAATAAAGTGTCATTATCACTTACAAGTGGATCAATGTGGTCCCAAAATTGACCCAAAGATGCCCATGGTCGACAATGTATCAACCGATAGGGTTAATACACGTTTTAGGGTAATTTAGTATTATTATAATATAATTTTTTAACCCTTATTTACCGGATTCACCCTTAACCATGGTAAATAAAATATTTACCGCAGTAATTATTCAAAATGTCTAAAAATAAAAGTTACCTATTTACACAATTTGAACATCCTGATTCCAAATATTGAATCCATTTTCCTAAATTCAAAACACATAAGTGGCAGAAATTAATTTAAAATTAATTCCCGTTGTCAAAACAAAAAGCGTGTTTTTAAGAGATAATAATTATCAAAAGATTGACACTCGTTTATGTTCGGTTTAATTGTAAAATTATGTCCAATGACCAAAATTATATTAAATGGTAAAAATATATTCTAAATATACTTTAAAACCACTCAAATTCATAATTTATCACTATTAATTATTTTGATTAAAAAAATTGTTTTTAATTAAAACTTAGTAATTTTCACTATTCATCAAAATATGAAAGTTATCTGAAATGTACCAAAATTTCACCTTAGGCTAAATTCGATATTCCGAATCCAAAAATGAAGTCCATTTTCAAATATAAAATATATATAATTTCAAAAAGTAGGTATTACTATTCATAACGGCTAGTTTGATTAGTTATGGTGTGTTAGAACTCGGTGTTGCGTACAACACACGCTATCACATTATTCAAAGAGAAGCGTACCGTATAAGCTTGGGGTGTTACAGTTTCACATTTTTGGAGGTATCCAGGCTTACGAAGAAGTAGATATGGTTGGCTTGGTGTCTTTAAGGAACCTAATTTTGACTTTTTTATGTTCATTTAATTTATTCTATATTGATATAACTAAAGACAAATATACATTATTCTCACAGAATTGATATATTTATACATCAATGGTGGTGGATAACTATATGTATCATAGAAGCTGTCCGGGATTTCATTACACTCAGATGCCTGAATAGACCACATGGTTGCAGATTCAGGTTCGTTAATTGTGCTATTATTATTACACTTGTACACGGGGTCTATGGAGAACATGACTAATTTGAATATAGGGAAACTAATGGAGATATCCTTTGATTCTTATTTATTTCTTTTTTTATTATTTGTTTATTAAATATTTTATGACTATTTATTGTACATTGTAGTGTCACATGGCATGCATTGTTATAAGTATTTGTAATTTGTAGTTTACATAATTTATTCGGATTCCATTCAATTATACTACTTATGATGTTTTTTATTTTATATACCAATTTTCCACTCTGATCATGATGTTATTGTCTCCCCACCGAACCATCATTGAACCCCCACATCTTGTCGACATCCTTTGGCATATGGGGACGCATTATTGAGACCATCTAGAGACCAGAACATGGAACTATTTCAGTGGAGCCTAGTTTGGGATGTTATAAATTGGTATCATAGATTTATTTCCTTGTGTATTACTTTTTTGGGATGGTAAAAAAGTAGACTAGGATTGTTTCTACACATGGTAAATAGCTCATTTCTAGTTCCATCCATCCATCACATGACTGATAGATCAGATTTCATGGAATAACATTATTATTTTTTTTGTTTTTATTAAAGATGATTATTGTTTCACTGTGTGTAATTTATGTACTTAAAATGGTTATTAATTTATGTTTTTATGTATGTTTACACTTGTCTGATTAAATAAAATAATTTTTTTTATGCATGATTAAAGGAATGTAAAGATTCACATTCCATGCATATTCTATTCCATATAGACTATATTGTAGATTGCATAATGAATCATGATTTGTCTACCATTGTTATGTGATTTTCTTATTGTATGATGGTATTTAATTATATTTATACATGGTAGTTAAGTAATTAATATAATTTATGAGTTTATTAATCTATCTCCATCATCATAAATGGTTTTTTCCAATTTAACTTGACAGTGGAACCTTAAATAACCAATTATGACATGTTTGGGACATGCACAATTGAATTCATGAGTGGAAACATTATTGGATAAAAGTAAATGGGATTCAATAGATCAATTTTCAATATGTATGGTCCTTTATAAAAATTATAATGGTGATCCATATAATTGAACTATCATAGGTGGACTTGATATATTCTGAAATCAATAGTGAAGAACCTGGATGCAGCTACATGAGTTCCAATTTTATCGTATAAAATATATTACCATTATAAAATGGGAATGAAAATTCATATAACTGGAAAATTTTATTAATATAAATTTAATAAATTTTGTTATTTTTTTAAAAAAATTGGGATTATTGTTTATTCATACAAACTTATAAATACATGTACCTCTATAACATAGAAATGTTGACCCATATACTGGGATACTTTTTACACTTTAACTTACCCGATTTGGTGAGTCCTAACGAATTATGATTATGATTTAGACATGAACCAACCTAATTAGGCCGATTGAGGTGTGTAATTCTCATTAAATAAACACACAAATGTTGTGCAAAAATTTTATTAAACCAATTTTTATTGGGTTTCATTCAGATGGTCCCTTGTTAGATTTCAGTACCCTCATAGGTCACCAACATTTATTCTACCAGGCTACTAAATCTCATAGTGGTATTTTTATGCTAATGGGATGGTTAATTATTGTGTCTTCAACAACATATATGGTGTTACATATTGACATTTGTGGGATTCTTACATAACAAGTCCTCCTTACCATTATAAAAGATCTATTTATTTTTTTAGATTTGTTATTATATGGTTGTAGTTAATTAATGTTTCAATCACAAACTATATGATTTTTTATTTATATCTTGGAATATAAATTTTATTTATCTAAGATCAATTTCCAAAACATTATGGATAAAAAAATTATAAAAACAATTTTATAACATAAATTTCTTAAATTGAGACTGTTTTTCAGCTAAATATATAATTATTGAATATATCCTTGATATAACTTTTATTTATTTACTAGGGAGTTAGTTAAATAAAATATCATTTATAGATTTATTTCGTAATTAGTACATAATATTCTTTAACCTTGCCATGAATTTTTTAAATAAAATTTTAATCAATGGACTCAACCTAAATGAAACCTTAATGTGATGTTCGTAGTTTTGACACTTGTGTCAGTGTGGTTTACAACATTCCATTAGATTTTTCATAGACATTAATAGTAATATTTCCCAAAGGTTATTGTTGACCTTATTCAATTACAATTATCATGGATAATATTTCATTACTCCTAGTCAAATTTTCCACATGACCTAGTTATAAGTATGATACTTTTTATTTTAGTATGAGAATATCAGCTTTGAGGTAGTACCCTTAAAATTTAAAACATTATTATATTATTATGATGTTTTTTAGAAGTGTGGTTACATTTTGTTGTCATTTTTCCTAATTAATACTTCTAGTTTCTAAAATTATACATAGGTTTTATGGGTTCTCATTTAGTTATATGGCCATTATGGTGTGTAGGAGCATTAGTAATTTTGGGATTCACTGGGATAGACATGCCTAGGGAATGGACATCTGTTAGGTAGGTTGTGTGACCCTTTTTATTAATCATTAGTTAATAAATAATGAGTTCATCATGTTTTTTAATATTTTTATGTGGTATTAGTAATATATTTTAATTATTTTGTAAATTTGATTGTACAATGGGATAAAATGGATCGGTAGGCCAATAGATATTATCGAATAGTGAGCAGTTGTGTTGGTAAAATATCAAGGTAGTACACATTGATTCACGAGGTACCCCTAAAATTGGTAAAATGTTACAGTGAACTAGATGAGTTCATATGAAATTGATAAATCCTTGAGATGTAACACTTTGATCATACATCATTTATATGGTATAATGACCATGGTGTTAAAGGAAATCTGACTTGTCCGAATGATCATGATGATGTTGTAAGATGATCATGTTCTAAAACACTAAAAATAGATTTCCCTCAAGATTTTTTTCCTAATTATAATGACATGTTTGATTGTTGTTATAGAATTATATTCAAGTGAACTTATCAGGTAAATTAGATCTAGTGCACTTATATGGGGCTGGTTTTCATCAATTTTCATTTTGATGCTTGGTATAATCATTTTCTCCACATTTATGACATGTTTTTTTGTGGGGGATAGAGTGTTATTAATGATATGTGTTCCATGTTTCAAAATAAATGATGACTAGGACACTATTAATTTGGGGAGTAATTAGTAAAGTGTGTTTAATTATATCCTTCCATCTAGAGGGTTTATGATCCTAAGGGACCAATTGGAAATGTTCAGGATGGTTTACCAAAGCCCCTAAGGCTGCTAAGATCCATTTATCAAGTCATTATGATACTTTTCTTTATATATTTAACTTTATGTGTGCTTTAAAAAGGATTAGATGCTAGAGTTATTGTTACATTGAGTTGGAATTCATGGATTTGGCATGTCGGTAATATGTATTCGATTTCAATGCATTATGAAGGCATAATAGTTGGTTGAGTACCATACCATTAAAGACCATCAAGAGATTAGAAAGGTGTTTTGGGGTTATGTTTAAAAACTATGGGTAACATTGGATTTATGGCGACATGATCAGGTTTCTATGATTAAAACAATGTCTATTATGTTAGATTTATCTTAAATAGGATATCTTGGAGTTGATCAACTGTCACTTCGGTTATACAAAAAAATGTGTTCGTGGTAGTTTACCCATTGTTGTACATGGTCATACATTATCTAGATATGTGGTTCCATGAGTTTTTTAATGAAATATTTCTTGTTTAGATGGATCTTGTCTTGTTATATCTATAAATGATTACTGATGGTAATCCCATACACTTTCCATGAGAACTCCGGGTTCAGAGATGACCATGAACCCTATCAAGACATCATCCCCTATACACCGAGTTAAATGTTCAAAATTGTATGAACTTATAGTATGAGAGAAGAACCTCATATGATAAGGGTCAATGAATCCTGAAGTTGTTTATTTAACAGTTTTTAGATCTCGTATTTTGTTTAAATAATTATAAAAGGTACATCTAGAATCTTTTATTAAATGTAAGTATGGGTTTGATTATGGATTTCGGTGAAATCGCAATGTGGGTGTTAAGATCAAGGTATCTTATGTTGATCTATGGATGCATGATCAAGAATGTGAATGTTACAATGTGATATCAACATTAATATCTTGAATAAGGTTAGTTTTTCTAGTATACAACACCAAATATTGGTTGTTGACCTTGGTGATCATTCTTGAAATGACTTCAAAGTACATTGGAATAAAGGAACCAGAATTGTGTTTTTCAACACATTAGTAATTAATATTGGGAATTTTCAAAAAAAGTAGTCTATAGGTGGTTAGACTTGAATCTTCATGGTTAGTTCAGTTTGGTTTTTGAGAAAGAAAATTTAATACACCATAAAATTACAAAAGTGTTGTGTATGTGGCAGATGCAGATTTCAAGGAAATATGACATTTCTAGAAAAAGTGTGGTCGATTGGAATTTGAAAATTTCAATATTATCTTGTATGAAGTTTAGATTCTTTATGTTTTTTTGGGTGGTCAAATATAATAGTCTTTCCAAATTCATTATTAGGATTTTTGTGTAGTGTTACAATGTGAAATTATGATAGTGGGAGTGTCGTGGCATGGAATTGGCCAAGTAAATTTAGTGCATATGGTGGGATGCGCCATTGGATGGATAAGGAAAGTGAGGTTGATTTGAGCATGCCTCAATTTGTATTCTCATTTTAAAGTTTAATATTAATTTTTTTAGGATTGTTATCTTTAGTTTTAGTACCTTATGTAAATCATGTTTATAGTAGCTCCTACTGGTGTGTCGAGTGTGGGAAACAAAACAATACTATTTCAGAATAAATTTCCCAGACCTAGTAGGTCGGGTGATGTTTTCCTTAAAGAAAAATTCTTCATATTTATGAGATTTTTTTATTTGGGGAGATTATAATATCCTATGATTTAGACTGGGATGAAAATTCATAAATCGTAAAAAAATTTCATTTCATGAATGGCTCAAATTATAAATTGAGCATCAGAATTTAAATATTAGAGACGGAATGATTAAAACTAATTTTTATGGGGTTTATCAAATAAGCGTTTTCACAGGTTTTTGGTGGTTTTTTCAGTGTTTCAACATTCAATAAATATGTTTAATGAGAAACTGATGGAATCACATTGCTGGTGCATAGTTAGTAATAACTATAAGACCTAAACTGGGTAGTTTGTTTTCTATAGTGGAATTGGTTTTTTAAACCATGTGTCCCTCAAAGGTATATCACATAGCTTAGTTCCGGGTTATTGAAGGAATCACATTGTTTTTAAAACAATGTACCCAATTCCACACGACCATATAAGGGATCTATAAAAACATATATAGATGGATCATAAGGGTTACACATGGTTTTTTCTGAACATGATATAACTGTTAAAGGTGGATACCACATTGGATAGTATTACCACAAGGTTGGAACATAGTTATCAAAACTGTGTTTCCAAACCATAATGCTCATTAAAAGGGTCAAAAAAAAATTTCCACTTCTCTTAAATCTGTTTTGACATATTTTCCTCCCACTTTATCCTAGGAGGCCTCCCATAAAAACACCCATCTACCTCCTCTTCCAATGGTTATTTATCTCTCATTATTGATCTGATTCAATAATCCATTGGTGCATTGGAAGTGTGAAGGTATATAATAGATTCATCCATATCCCCTTAATCATTTCTTTTTCATTATATGATGTTTTTTTCATGTGATAACATTTACCCTATTATGGGGTGTTTAACAATTCATTTTTATTTCTCTCACCTCATCTCAAATCGAAGCTAGAAAATATATTATTGATACATTGTGTGTATACGGTAGGTGGTATATGTTTTTTTCACTTATAGTTTTGTTGTTTATAAATTAAATTTCTATAAAATGCACCAAATTATCTAGGTATTTATTTTGAATTTTGAAATAAATTAAATTAGTTATCCAAACCATGACCCAAACCCTTTGTTAGAGCCACAGACATGGTTGGAGGTTAGAGACCCCAACGTAGTCCACCATAGTGGGAATGTCCTATTAATTTACATTAATGGACATTAGATGTAATTTTCCTTAGAGGTATAAGTGATTAATTAATGGTAAATTATATTTTTAACTTGATATTAGGTGTGTGACTGGCCCATGAGAATATTGGAAGTGTAATTTGTATATGAAATTAAACAACCTCTAAAGGAGTGTTATTTAATTTTTTTTAACATAATTTTTTTCTTAATAATTCATCTAATTTTTAGTTTAATTGAATTACCCCCCTGTAATGGATGTTCAAATTAAATTAAATTAAATGATAAAAATATGGGTTGTATCCATTTCCCTAGTTTAATAATAAATCCACTATTGCGGTGTAATGAATTTTTAAATAAAAAGTTGTAATCAAATGCAGATATTTAATTTCACAGATGGCATGGTCATGTACATTTCCAATTAATTAATTATAAATGGTATTTATCATTATGTGGCCTATATAGTTACTTATAAATGAATTAGCCCAAATTGTATACGAAAATATTGATTTGGAATACTCACTAACATGGACTACTTTATTACGTATTTTAAATGGATAGATGTATTATATAAATACATGAGAGATATATCAGTTCCTTATATGGAATTAATTTAATTTAATTTTATGTTGAATGAATATTGTGAACCTTGATAGGTACTTGGGTTACGTCAACAAAATTCCCTGGATGGGCTAATAGGCTATTTGGAATCATTTGTACCATGAGTGATATTTGGGTTTTTTATACAGAATTCCTTGGATGGAATTAGGGGTTAAATGAATTATGTTAAGACCTGCGTGATTTCTATATTCCATATACATAATTAAAGGGATGATATAATTGGTTAAATACCTTATTATTACCCATTTGTGATACATTATTCCACAGTGGATTACCTTCGATAGGTTCAGTGGGAAATGCTATTAACCCACGCCACGAGGGATACTCAGATAACTATGTTTCATATAATGGATGTGATCAGAGGGTTATTAATATATATCATACCATGAGTGATAGTTGATTTCTTAAATGGAACACCTTGTATGGACTCTTTTTTTATTGTACCACCCTGAGATTTTGGAATATAGTTTTATTCGAATTAATTTAATATTTTTGATATTTTTCATTTCATGTAAATTGGAATATAGTTTGAGTTATATGACTAAACTAAGATTGGTTTTTTGTGCACACCACACCTCATTAATCTTTTTATAAAGGAAACAATAAGATTAACTTTCACTACATGAAACACTATGTATGGATTGTTTTATATACAATCCTCATTAACATCGATATCATTCATTACATGCAAGACCGAGTTTTACCGATCTACAAGATACTATTAATATTATTTTTAAAATATTAATATAGATTCCACCTAGCTTCTGACATGAATGTTATGAATATTTTTAACTAAATTTGGAAAATCTTATATATAAAATGAATCCTTTTGTTATCAATCATTTAGAAATGAAAATAAGAACTATTTGAAAATTATGAAATTCCATTTCAGAAGAAAAATATTTTTATATTTACAAATTAATTTTTATCTAAATAAATTAAAACTAAACTTTGATAAATTATTTCAATAATATGTATACATTATAAATTCAATGATTTTTTGACACTCATCCAATACTTTTTATAGGAATAATATTAGAAAAAATCCAATTTTTTGGATTAAAAGAAGCATTTTTATAAAAGGTAATTTTCCCACCTTTTAATGGCATTACATTTTAAAAAATAAACATTGACTATTTAATAATTTATATTTAAAAGAATAGAAATAATTTTTTGAATTAGAATATCAAATATTACTTTCGATTAATTTTTGGTATTTTTCTTACAAATTTAATTTATTGAATGAATAGAAAAGACATCACATTCTAATTAAAAAATGCATTTTATACTAATTTAATTTTATAGTTGAATTATATTTTAATATTTTTTAACGTTTAAATAATTAAATAATACAATAATATGCCCAATTTAGGTCATTGGAACAAATTTTATGTTTAAATTGGAGATAAAAACATATAGTAATTATGTACTTTTTACTTGAAATCCCCCTTTTCCAGTCATGTCTATGGGATAAATATTAAATTTATTATTTTACTTTTGTGATTGGAATTTTTAAAAACGGATTAAATATTGGGAATTTACATTATTTTTAAAGTCTAATATTTTCATTTTTTTACAGAAAATAATATCAAAAATAAATAAAATTATTTAGAACGATTAAGGATAAAATAATTTTATTTAAGGGTTATACATTGTCTTTAGGGGAAAAATAATCTATAAACATGTAAAAAACGACATTTTATGGACATGTTTAGAACATACACACAATTTTATTGAAAATGGACGATTATTGGATTCACATGATGTATGGGAGACCACTTAATAGTGTTTACCATTTCTATATTTACATGAATTCCAAATCTCCACCCACATAAAAGTGCACTCCCCCCCCACTTATTAATATATCTCAATCCATTTGTCTCAAAAAATCCCCACCCAATAAGCTCTCAAATATCCTAATATCATTCTAGAGCCCTAAATTATGTCATAAATAAATCCTTTTTAGTCCTTTGGTGAAAATGAAAATGAATTACCCTCGAAAATGTAAAATCCATCAATAAGAACTTTTCATTATTTCTTTAAACACCCTATAAATTATTCACATTTCATGATTATATAATAAGATAATTATGTTAAATATACAAGGATGTTTTAAATTATGTTTATGTCATACACATACACAAACATCTATAAAATGTTATATAAAATCATCGTTGGTGTGTAGTCAGACTATCGCCACACGTAAATATTTGATTTTTCTTCCATTACCACCTTTCAAGGATGGGAATATTGATTAAATAAATATTTTTATATAATATATATAAAATTTATTATGCCTTTATTCTAATTAATATATTATATAACACATACCTTCTTGATTATCCATTTTTTGGGAATAAGATAACATCGTTGGTGGACCTGTAGACTACATCCTCATCAAGGCTATGTGATTCAGTCTTACTTTACTAGTAATGTATAAAGGATGGGTTTATAAAAATATATGATATATATGAAATAATTAGTATTATAGAATTATATAATATATATATATAGATAAAAGTATACCTCATTTACATCCATTCTTTCAATACGTCCAAAAAATAGAAACAATGTTCATGCATACAAACGGTTTACCTTTTCCATGAACGGTATATTCCATTTAATATTTATATATATTATATATTATTATAAATAAATGTATAATGAATAACTATCATATTTATTTCATTTTTTTACATTCTATAAACAATTGAATCATGATCTAAGCAATGGGGTCAAGAAATTAATAACAAAATAGATATAAAAAACAAGGTGATTATTACCCAAAACGTAACTTTAACAAGAAATTATTACAAAAATTCTAAAATAAAGACATAATGAAATTATGTATGGTATGATATATAATATTATGGTTCTTTGTTATATTTATTATACAATTATATTTATTATATAGGGTTATTTACAACAAAATAGACCTTTAACCGTGCTCAAATTGTCTATATTAGCACTAGAAAAGCACAGACTACTAGAGCGAGATTAAAATACCTGGTCTATTAGCTGTGCTAAAAACATTGATTAAAGGTTATATCAGTTCATATATAATCATTGATAATTTTTTCCATTATATTTTATTTAAAAATATCTAAAAAAATCATTTATCATTGCTTTTAGAAGCTCTGATAAAGGGCCATACTGTATTGTGATCCAACAACACACTATATCACTAATCTTTTGTACTATAAGATCACACTATAAGACCAAAATGACACCATATTTAAATAAAAAAAGTCCCAATTTATAATGTGAATGAAATTAAATTTCAATCATAAATACTAGAAAAAAACTATTTTATAAAAATTTAAAACATTGGTTTATACAATTACATAAATACAAATTTTTACATATATTAAAAGAAACCAATGTTCCTTTCTATTTTAATCATGACTCCAACTCCTGATATTTCCAATAAAACCAACCATACTCATGAAAAACAAAACTCATTTATAAAAAAACGTCTCTTATGTTTTTTATAATATACAGAAACAAATTAACACAAAGTGTTAATTTTATAAAAATTGATGTCAATTTTAAATAAAAATATGCACTTAGAGTCTTACCAGTCACACTGTGTGTTGGATTAAGGTGAAGCTAATTCCAACAAGTTTCAAATTATGCATGCATCATTTTAATAATGTATCCAAATAATAAGAATTTCTTTTCTCAGTGTTGAGTACAGCAGTGGTCTTTTTTTACTAAAATGTCATTTTAAACTAGAAACACACACTTTTGACTCATTATAATCACATCATTTTTTAGTTTGATGTAAAACCAATTCCTCCTAATCAATTTTGACTTATGAATTTTTTCCCGACATTTTCTATAAAATTCAAGTACGTTTGATTGTTTTTTAGTGAGTGATACTTTTTGAACTAAATTTTTAATTTTTAACTGATAACAAACACTCTAAGTCATTCCAAGAACATGTCGTATCAGATTGAGGTGTGGCTATTATGATATGTAAAAAATGACTTGTAGATCATTTTAGTAAATTATTAAAACAATCCAGATTCGTTTTCTTGGATTTGAGTTGTTTAATTTTAAATATTTCTAATATTTATGTTAATTTAAAATAAAAAGACACACTTAGATTCATACAGGTCACACCATCCATTGGATTGAAGAGTTGATGATTAAAACATGTCTCAAATGACGTGTTGATTATTTTAACTAATTTAGCAATACAATTTGATTATATTATCATAGTTTTGAGAAAATTAGTTATCTTTTTTACTAAAATGTCAAATTAAACTCGAAGCACAAAATATTTACTCGTTACAATCAAATCATGTATCCTTTTGACCTGAAAATTATTCCTACTTGTCATAAATGACAGAAAATTTATTTTTCTAAATTATAAAAAAATCTAACAGAATTTGATTGGATTTTAGTGAGTGACACTATTTGAAATAAAATGTCGAATTTGAACTTATCATGGTTACATTATTTCAGACCAACCACAACATGTAGTGGATTGAGGTAAGGATAATTATTATTCCATCAAAAATACTTATAGATCATTTTATTAATGTATCACAATAATCATAATGAATTTTCTCAATTTTTAATTGGTCAGTTTTCCATTATACTAAAATTTTAAATAAGGTGATTCACTTCGAATAATACCAGTCACACCTTCTGTTGGATTTATGTGAGGATGATTCCAAAAATTCTCAAATTAATTGTGTATGATTATATTGAAGATCCAAAATAATCTGAATGTGGTTAATACGTTTTTTTAGGTCAATTTTTTTTACTAAAATATATTTTAAATATAGAAACACAATATTTTGACTCATTATGATCACATAGTGTATAGTTTTTACATGTAACTGATTCCTATAAGTCAAAAATGACATGAGAATCATTTTCCTAAATTATGATAAAAATAAAACTGCATTTGATCTGTTTTCAGTGAGTTATTTTTTTGAACTAAAATGTCAATTCCAAAATATTAACAGACCTTTTATGTCATAATGGGAACATCATGTATCATATGTGAAACTAATTCATTAACATTAAAAATAAATTATAGATCATGTTTTAAATGTATTGAAACAAAACGAATGTCTTTTCTCAGTATTGAGTTGGTAGGTTGTCAATTTCGCTAAAATTGATGTCAATTTTAAATAAAAATATCTACTTAGAGTCATAACTGTCACACCTTTTATTAGGTTGAGGACTGAATGATTTCATCATGTCCCAAATGACATTTATATCATTTTCCAGATGAATCAAAAAAAATCAAAAATCATTTTCATGGATTTGAGTACATCAATTCTCTTTTTTACAAAAATGTCATTTTGAACTTGAAACATTTACTTTTGACCGATTTAGATCACATCATTTATCATATTTACATGAAAAAATTATTGCAATACATAAGTGACTTTTTAATTTTTATCCTAAATTATAATGAAAATATGAGTATGTTTGACTGGTTTTCATTGAGTGGAACTTTTTAAACAAGAATGTTATTTTTAAACTGATAACGACCACTTTAAGTCATGTCGGGCATATCCTATATCAAATTGAGTTGGGGCTGATTCCTACACATCATAAATGAATTATGTATTATTTTCATAAATAATCCATACAATCATAATGCTATTGATCAGTTTTGAGCAGTTTAGTTGTCTATTTTACAAAATTTCATGACAATTTTACATAAAAATATAAAATTTGATTCATAATTGTAACACTATCAGTTGGATTGAGGGTATGATGATTTCTACATGTATCAAATAACTTATGGATCATTTTTCTAAATTACCAAAAAAATAAAATAGTGTTTTTTAGTTTTGAGTTTCTTAGTTGTTTTTTAATAAAAATTTCATTTTAAATTAGAATCACACAATTTTAATTTATTAATATCACAGAGTGTATAATTTTTATGTGAAAAAAAATTATAATTATCATATGATACATATGTATCTTTTTCGAAAAATTATCAAGAAAATATGTGTGCATTTGATCAACATATTTTTAGTGAACTTTTTGAACTAAAATTTTAATTTAAAACTGATAACAGACAATTGAGTTATATTGGGATCATTGTGTATTCAAATTGAGGTGTGATTGACTCCTACAAGTCATAAATTACATATGGATAACTTTTATAAAGTTTCAAAAAAAATGAATATTTTTATTCAGTTTGGAATATGTCAGTTTCTATTTACTAAAATTAATGTTAGTTTTAAATTGAAATAGTACATGGAGTCATATCGGTCACAAAATGTGTCATGTTGAGGTGTTCATGACTCCTAAACATCCTAAGGTCTCAAAAAACTTAAATATCAATGTTAACATGATTTGGATTACCTTTATTTGTCTAATTATCAACACTAGATGATCATCTTTGAATAGACCACCCCTTCTCTAAAAAAATAATAAACTTGTATAAGAAAACAATTATTATATGTGTAACGCTAATAAGAAATAAATGAAACATAAATATAAAATAATTAATTAATTCCATGGACAATTATATTACCATGAAAACATTAATATTACCTATTTTATTGAGAAGTGGGGGGAACATGAAGAAAAAAGATAAATTTCAACATTGTGGGAAGGAAATGTTTTGATAGAGTAGAATTGAGGAGGAGTTTTGGTGCACAAATGCATGAAAGATGGACAGATTACCCCTACTAAAAGAAGATATTCTATATGTAAAAGAAAACATTTATTATGTTATTAATATTAGAAATAAATACATTAAACATAAATATGAAAAAAATACATAAATTCTATGGAAAATGATTTTACATTTCAAATATCATAATTACACTTATGATTTAGTAGAGGTAGTGTGGATTTTATTCCTACAATAGAAGGGCAGCTTTGTTTACAGAAAGTGATAAATGGAACACTATATGGTTTAAAATGTTTGTAGGGAGAATAAGTCTTTGTAATTTTTGGTACATAATGTTATGAATGTTGGACAGACCAACCCAATTCGATCAAGGTAATTCATGTGTATAAGAAAAAAATTATTATGTGAGTTATAATAAAAATACATTATAAAAATATAAATATGAAATAATAAATCAATTCTATATACAATGAATTTATTTTGAAAACATTAATATTACATATTTGATTGACGAGAGAAATCATTCATTATCATCCTACAAAGGAACAGATAAATGACAGAAATATTCTAAAATAAAATATCTCTAGAAAGAATAACAAAATATAAATAAACATTTAATTATTTAATTTATCTGTAAAATAGAGAAATTATATCATAAAATTACCATTACATTCTTCCAAAGAGATTCTTTCATTTTAGATTGTTCTTATGAGGGATTGGTAACATCATAATTTGTAGAAGACATTTTATTCGTGAGTAGTCAGATATTTAATTTATATTATGTTAATATAGTAGAGAACATATAATATTATGAGACAAAACATAAGATATTTAAATATACCTTTTCATTGAACACTCTTTCTTTGTCTAAAATGTTTTAGGGATTTGTTTCCTCGTCATTAATTTAAATACCCTTTTTTTATCCCACTTAACGTACAAGATAAAGTCTACATTGGGTCTAACGTGAAGTGATTGTGATCTCTAAATACAAGGGTCTTCTACAATTGAAATTTCATCTAACCCCAAAATTTTTAGTCTCAAGTAGGAAAAACAACCAATATTTGTTTATTGGATTAGAGACCTAAAATACTTTCACTACATGTGATTCCATTATAAATGGATTGTGTTTTTCACCATCCACTCTAAAATTCAACTTCACAAAGCCTATTCATCAAATTTCACTACAATGATATTACCTACCCATTTTAAATAAAAAATCCTACTCCAGAACTATATTCATAAAATATGATATATTTTCATAAAACACAACACATGAAATGTTGTATAATCGAAATTGTATATCCATTCAATAAAACCAAAATATGACATATTTTCAAAAATTGGATTTCTATCCATGGAACCAAATATGTGAATCACCTCATCCATAAGTGTAACTCCACTATTTGGCGTCATACTCCAATCATCGTGTTCCTCTATACATAAATTAAAATATTTTATTATAAAGTAGTGTAAGATATATCATTTTCATTCAATCCTTTGATTAGCCATTGAAGTCATTGAATAATTGAATTCCGATTTTTAGATAACTCCTTATAAATTTGATCTCAATGTTATCATATAAATTATTTATTATGTGTTTTTAATATCAATATTCCAGCCCTTGATTTATTCAAATCTATAAGAATTTACATTTGGGCATCAATGTATGGATCAAAATATTAACTATTATGTAAACTGTAAAATTGTGCCTTCTCCTTCTCTAATAAAGTAATTGTTGAAACATCTCTTCAAGAAATCCCTTTTCCCATAATTCATTTTATTTTACGAGACATTCAAAGACCGATGTTGTCTACATCTAATATCTAATAGATATATAATTCAATAGCTTCTTAAAAAATATATAATTTTCATTAAAACCTTATGGATGACTTCGATTCATAACATACCATTTCAAAATATTCATATACCATTCAGTGGGGTACATCCATCTCAAATGGATAGGACCACATAGTTGATCCTCCCTAACCAACTGAACCAGCAGGTATACAATTAAATCAAAGAATATTAGTGTGAATGACATATCTAATTCTCAAAATATGACTGCAACCTCATTATTCATGACAAGAAACATCATCAGTTCTATAATTTTACTACATATAGCTTTGAAAAAGAAGAACTTTCTAGTTAATGTATGTCATAAATTTCTAGATAGAATGAAATGGAAAGAAACATGAAATAAATATTACATCAAATCATTAATGTAGTTCCATTTTAATGCTTTTAACTTAAATTTATGCACATATATAAAATTATTGTTATTTTATAAAAAACCCTCTAGTTATTTTATACTTTTGAGGAAAACAGAAAATTGTTATTTTTCCTATTTCGATAGAGAGGAAGTTGATAGAAGAATAAAAAAAATCCCTTTTATCCTTCACGATTTCCAACTCTTCCCATATCCCCATTTCAATCAATTATATCCAATCTACAATTCCATATATCATTTTTTGGGATCATTTAGTAAAATGCCAATAACACAACAAAAATAAATTTTTTTCTATAAGAATGACTTCAAGAAAATGTATGACATAAAAATAACTCAAGTACAATGATTAAACAAATATTTTTATCTTCTTACTATAAGATTTTCTATGGTTTTTTTAAATGGTTTACCCGAAATATTTCCAATGTATTCTACTTTTCATTATTGTTGATCGCCCATTACTGGAGACCGTGTTGTACATTGTTTGATATTCCCATCGAATGTTATCGTACATGATTGATATTTATGTCATCGAGGTAAAACATTCTGATTTCGTAAAAAAAATAGACTTTGATGAATGTTTAAACCAATCGGTTTATTTGATTTTTGTTCACTAATGGGATACAAAAAAATTCTATTAATGTCATAACATGATAAATTTCCATAGGTAGGTAAGTCATTTAACGTTCCATACAACATGGAACTTTATGTGAATTCATCATCTCTATGATAATAATAATTTTTAACACATATATCTCACATCAATTTCAAATCTTAGATCAATTGAGACAAATAGAAATCAATATCATTACCATGATGCTTTGGTCTGGATAAAAGAAAACTCAACATAATGTATTTTTGCTTCATGTATAACAATGGTGGGAAGTTAGAATTTACCAATATGATAGGCCATCTACTGTGAGTACTAATATGTACAAAAATGTATTCTTCCATATATAGATAATGCAAGGAAAACATTTCTCATCTCATTTCCAAATTTAGAATACTCGTAATCATTTTTCTTCCACAGAGGAGTATCCACTTGATGATGTAGGTTTCCATCTTAAATTCTTGTATCTTCATGCCATTTCAATTTTTAATGGTTATTTAACATGTATATAGTCTTTTAAATCATTGAATGATGGGATAGTACCGTACATATTTCAAAAAACTTGGTTTATTTTTTTGTATCGATCTACACAATAGTAAGATATTTTTATGAGTAATTCATTGTCCTTGAGAAACAATATGTTATCATTTTAATATCTATGATATTTTTTATAGATCATTCCCATTGAATGTTACATTTTTTAGCATCATATTTTGGGCATGGTAGTTCATTTTCATTGAGTAGTATATCATTCTGGAGACCAAGTAGTTCTATAAAGCTGGTGTCACTCCTTTCACTGCTAGATTTCAAATTATATAACCTCAACAGAGCTAAAAATGTTGTGTATTTAGTAAAGCTGGTATTTAATGGATTCTTTACAGAACTATTTAACACCTCAAACAATATTTTATAATCATGAAGTTCATATTCAATTTCCATTGTCATCTCTTTCATTCGATCTCAATCACCATTTACACTATTATTCATATCAAATGATCCATAAACCATAATATCATCCTAACTAGTTACCACATTTAGTTTCTCCCATTTTTAGTACATTATTTTTAGATCTCATCTATTATATGAAAAATAAAATATTGTTCCAACTCTTTAAGACTAATTTGGATTGAGTTGAAACAATATAATCATGGAAAGATGATTTGGGAAGTTTTGCATGCACACTCTCTAGAAATCATGATGAACTCCTTAACTCCATCATCATACTATTTTATCAAATGATTTTCGTGCATCCATTTTAGATTCATCTTCATCCTATTATATTGTCTCAAATAATTTCCGTATGTTGAATAAAATGGGTGATTAAATTTATGAAAAGAATTAATCCACTATGGAAGGTGTTATCATATGAATTAATTCAAAGGTGAAAGTTTGAGACAACTCATCCTCATCAACTCATCTCTGTGATATTTATCATTGTTTTTTTTTGTTTGAAACATCCTTCATATCATTTATATATCAACATATGTTGCTTGAAATACACTAAGAAATAGTCATCCAAGGGATAAATAAAGCTCTGAGTAGTACAAAAAATATAAATGAGATGGGGGATGAGTTTCATGTAATAAATCTCAATAATGGTTGTTTAGGTGATAACGATATTGAAGATGATAGTTGTCTATAAATGAAATGGTGGATGCGTCTCAAATAAATTGAAATAATAACTATTGTTTGACACAAATCATGTGTTTCCTAAATCCCATAATCAAAGGAAAATGTAAAATAGGAAATTAATGAGTAATAAGAAACCCAAATTTGATAAAATAAGAATAATAAAAACTTATTCAATGAACAAGAATATATAAAAATGGATTGATAAAACATTTTAATAAATAAAGAGTTATCTCATACACATGGATAATAATCATAGATTCCTGGGGTTGGAACCAATACATGTCAAACTAAAATTATTAAAACCTAAAAATAATTTCTAATATATAAAATTTGATACCTTTCATCTTATTTTTTGGAACAAGTGATGTAACATGAAAAATAATTACTACATTTAGAATTAAAGGTATGTCAAATATTTGAAAACATCTCAAGATTATAGGTATGTCATATCACCCCACCATCTCATCCCAATGATTCTATGGAGTTAATCACATCAAATATACCGATATTAAGGATTCTAGGGAAGTCATATAATTATCATTTACCCACCAATGAGATTCTTGGGAGGTACATAAAGAAGTTGGAATAAAGTAATAATACATATCAACATGATATATCACAAACAATGGTCAAAACACACCAACCATTGAAATATCTATCTCATTAAAATTTAAATATATATATATATAACATGGAATTTATAATACACACAATTGAAAAAAAATCATATTTAAACATAATTTTAAAGAAAATATATGTATTCATGACTTAATTTGGAAATCAATAACCCTAATTTGTGAATAAAAAATTATAAGATAACATTTACATTATAAGTTCTAAAAACATATATAAATAGGTAAAATGATATATATTTACATATTTATATATATAAATATATATTTATAAAACAATTATAATTTGATAAAAATATATCTAACCCTTATAAAAGAATATCACAAAATAGTAAAATAAATACGACCCCATAATAATTTTAAAAATAGAGATCCACTGAAAATAGATAAATATGGTGTTACCCATACAAATATTTCTCTTAAAAGAAAACAAAACAATTTTGAGATAATAAATTTTAATGTAAAACCACTAAAAATATAATATTAAAACCGAATTATGATAATATTTTATATTTTTCTCTATATTGTTATTTTAAATTTTAATTCGATTAATTTTCATTTTGCATATATCTATATATTTAATAAATTCTATTTATTATTATTTATAATTTATATATATTATAATAAATCTATTGATTTATATAATTAATAAATTAAATAATAATATTTGGAATATTTTTATTATAATATTTTTATTTTTTATTTTTTCAATTATGCCATTTTATTTATTTTGACATTTATCGGTGCTAAAAAAATTATGATAAAGGATTCTATTACGAGAAATAAAAATATAGCACTGATAAAGGGTTTCATTTATTAGTAGTAAAAATTATTCCTTGATAAAGGGTACCAATTACCAGTGCTAATAATAAAGTGATCATAAAGGGTACAATTTATTGGGTATAAAAATATACCAATATTAATGGGTAAAATTTATTAGATCTTTTTTAGAGTTGATAAATATTCCATTTCTTAGTGATTTTTTCTACTGCTGAAAAATACCAATTCTATAAAACACATATTTTGTAGTAATGAGGTATTATCGTGTACAAAGGTATTTAATACTTAAGTCAATGTTTTTCTCTATCACTATTATTTATTTGAAATATATTCTATATTCAACCCTTATTCTTTTGTGTGGTTTATATACTTCTCAAGAATGTATTCTATGATCTTATATTTAAATTTATGGTAATTTATATATCCATTTTATAATCTCTCTTTCATTGGATTTTTGGTTCAAAAAGATTCCAAATCTGTTATGTAATATTGTCTTGATTTTCCTTCAATGAGACACATTTAAGGATTGGGATCCTACATTATTTTATGAGGTTTTTATAAAAACCATTTTCACATTATATCATGAATCTCCTTCTTTTTGTTATATTTTAATATTCATGTAATGTTACTCTCACATTGGGATTATGATTCAATGTTAGAAAAATTGTAAGAGTATGTATCTATAATCATACTATGTTTTAGGATTGTTTATTATTTGACTTACATTTATGAAATTTTATGATCCATCTCTGAAAGAGTATCATTTATTTTCTTATACATTAGTTAATCCAAATATATTCAAGTAATGGTACAATTATTTTACTCCCAGGTACGTAAGATAATT
The DNA here is from genome assembly GCA_963277665.1 of Viscum album. Lineage (NCBI taxonomy): Eukaryota > Viridiplantae > Streptophyta > Magnoliopsida > Santalales > Viscaceae > Viscum > Viscum album. The sequence continues at coordinate 2,092,855,054 of OY728126.1, read as the reverse complement.
ATGAATATTTTTTTTATAAAAATTATCTTTTTCTCCCACATTAGTTGAAAATATATGTTCATTTGAACCCCTATATTATAAAAAATCCAATAAATTTAAAATAATGTCATAATATCATGGAATGCAATTTTTACCCATGTCATACATTTTTTAAAAAAAAAATTATGGAATATTTCTATAATTTTACGATCCTGTCACATTTCTATCCTTGTTTCAATAAAAAAGAAATTCTTACCATGTCTGAATTTATCTAATGTCAGGAAAATAGTTTTATTTATTCCCCCTTTGAATGTTTACAATATTAATCTTTTAAAGATTTTTTTTTGATAACATTTAGGATGTTATTTGTCATTATATATTTTTTCAAATAAAAATGGTTTCAAAAATGTTTTATATTCATGAACTATTTTAAATTATTTTCAATGTTTCCTTTATAATTTATCAAGATTGCTTATAGATAATATGTTTCTTAAAAAGTTATTTGATTTATAAAATGTAATGGATATTATCCTCCTGAAATTCATTAAATGAAATATCAATTCTTTGTTTATAAGAAAATTTATATTTTTCTAAGAGTTTTAGGAAAATTATTTTCATATAAATGATGTTTTCCTTAAGAAATGATCCAAAACACCTTTCAAATTACATCTACGTATAATATTACATCCTTTGATATTTTTTATTCATTAGTATATATATGATATAATTAAATCAATATTATAATCTATTTTAATGGTTTATATTTAAAATGAATTTTTTTTATGAAACCAGTAACTCTTTCATGGGTTATACCATTATAAAAATCTATTGAAACACCCATCCTTTCATGGGTTATTCTATGATAAAATGATTAATAAACATGAATCTCTTCCATATTTAATAATATAATAAAATGTTTATAATACCAATTTCATTTATCAAGTAATGATTTTTTATGAACCTGAACATATTTTATAGGTCATGATATAATGAATGTGTTATTATCTTGTGAAACACATATGAATGATTTCCTTATTTTATGGTTGGGACCTATATCTCTATAAAATGAATTGGGTAATCATTTATAGATCATGATATAATGATGATAACTAGTCAGAGGACTTGATCCACTTTGAAAAGAATGTGTAACATGATAGAATATGAATACATGGTTTCAACTGGGGATGGTGGTGTGTCCCACCATGGAGGTATATCCACTTATATGTGAACATGATTATATGTTTACAATGTTATTAGTGAACTATATTATATGATCACAATGTTATTTGTGGGCCTATATACATGTCAATATTTTTATGTGTGGACCCGGTTACATGTTCAAAATACTATTTGTGAACCTTATTATGCATTTTCAATATTATGAGTGGACCTAGATTCATGTAAATATGTTTATGCATGGAACTGAATACATGTTCATAATGTTTTGATTGATGTATATTACTTTTCCCAGTGTTATGTGTGAACATAGTTTCATGTCCATAAGTTTATACGGGGACCTGATTTCTTGTCTTTAACATAATGAGTGGACCTATCTCTTTTTACACATGTTTATAATGTTATAATCTGATTTATATTAAAAATTATTATGTATTATGCTAGTGATATTGTCTCACAACTCATTCTAATTGATTTTCATATGATTCACGTGTTATAAACTACCAATCATTATACCCTGAATTAGGATTATGATCCTTGATATACAGGGTATGATCTTCAAATTTTAAGCCTATGTTCTCATGCCCTTATGTCCATGTTATTCTTTTGTATCACCATTATTCATACAATTACTGAGTATATGATCCCACCTTTTCTTATATTTCCTTTCCCCAGTTTATGAATATTGGATTTAAGTAGGAGTGCTAAAGGTGTAGATATTTATGAGAGATATTGTAGATAATTTACCAAATTAGAAAAATGTGTTACTACATTCTAAAGACACTAAAATATTATTAGAATACATTATTGAGATCCCATGGTATATTTCAAAGTATATGCCTTGGGATGTACATAATGATAAAGCTAAGGTTTCATAGATTTAAAAGAAGTTGTCATTATTTGGACATCATATAAGTGATTTTTCATGATTTTTTTATTTTTAATTTATGATAAGTGTTGTTCACACTATTATTCCTGGTCATAGTCAATTGGTGGAACAAAAAGGAACTGAATTAACATTTAGAATTTCAGATGTGAAAAGTCTAGGAGTTATCTAAATTATTGTCCTATGTTGAAGTCATATGTAGATAAAGAGGAAAATGGTATTAGTATTTGTAATACTGCGGAATATAATGAGATCACAAATGACATGTGAAAGGTATATGATGTTCTAACAGTATTTTATAAATAAAACATTGACAACATGATTAAATTGAGTTTGAAAACATAAATACATGATTCAAATATCATATTCAAATAAAAAAGTATTATGTAATAAGATGGTGAATCCTGAGTAATGTTTTATGTTTGAAGTTGGGTGTTCTAATTTTAACTGTATTGTATTTCTAGAGTTATGGAATATAAATCATGAATAATTTATTCCAAAAATATTTAAAACGATATTTTTAATGGTTTTAAAGATATAGAAAACTGATTTAATAGAAATGAATTATTTTTTAATGTGAAGGTAACCCTTAATTTGTTACTGATATTGAGAAAAGTTTGTTTAGAATGGTTAAAGTGATGATTGATATGGATAATTTACATTGGATAGTCCTGATAAACATGGAACTAGTTATTGATTTGTTCAAAAAGTGGTCTATGATATCATATACAATTTTTACAACTTAATGGATTTATGGTATATATCCAATATGATTCAAAATAAGGAAATATGTGTTTTTTAAAAATAAAGAATTGTGGTAATTCAGGTTGTTACCATGATTGAAGAGAATATATGATTAAGGCATTAACATGTTTGGAATGTGACAAAAATGAGATACATTTGGATATATGTAGTTTCAATATTGAACTGATTTTGAGAAACATAGTGACATTCATTCTAAACATTTGGATTTTAATCCATTTTAAGGGTTATATGGTTAACAATTTATCTAATGGTTTAAGTTAAAATCCATATAAGGTTTTAGAGATTAAATTATTATGTCATCATAAGAGGATTTGTGAATATTGTAAAAGATATGATAAAATTATTTTAGTGAGTTTACAAAAGGACATATGGAATGACTAATTATTCAGCTTATGGATCTTATGATCCACTAGTTCTTTAGAAATGAAAAATCACCCTTCTTTTTTTGATTAAAATATGACATGGAAATTTGAGGGTGAGATTGTGTATATGAAATGGAATGAAATAATATATGTATATATCCTTGTGAAAATTATCTAATATTTTGTAAAATGGTATTGAATTAAAATGTTGTCCCATTTTAATCATTTTTGGTGATATCAATAACATTTTTCAAGCCACTTTGGTTTATATATTTGTGATCATTAACTTTCCCAAAACCATGATCTCTATCCCTATCCATTAGAACATTATTGTTATATTTACCTTCAGTGCCTATTTCATCACTACTCCTTAATTTTCTCTAATGTCGAAACCATTTTATAAGTTATAATGGGTGACCGATACATTTTATACATTTTTAAAGGATTTTTTGTATTAATTTTTAATATGTGGGTTTATATAAAACGAAATTTCATGTATAATCCTTTGATAACCCAAAATAAATTCAAGTAAAAAATAAAATTTAAGGTATGTTGAATAAAACAACGCGATATTTTTTGAAATACTTTTTCAGAATTAATTTATGTTTTTGATATTTTTAATTTCACCCAACGCTGAATATAGCTTTTGTTATATGAAATAACAATGTTTGGTTTGTGTTTCCAAAAAAAATTAAAATTTTCACTACAAAAAACACTTTTATTTTATTTTAGTACATGCATTGTTATCTTTTTCTTATGTTATACACAATGTATAGTTCCCTCGATGGATTCTGATCCATGCAACACCAAGTTTTACATAAATAAAATATACTATTAATATTTTTACTAAAATATTATTATAATTACAACATAGCCATTAAAATGGATGATATAAATAATATAAATTAAATTGTGATGATATGGTAGATAAAATTAATCCTTTAGTTATCTATTAGTTTGGAATGAAAATGAAAACTATTTTAAAATAAACAATGTCCATTTCAATGGAAATCATTTTTCTACATACAAACACAATTTTATCGCAATAAATTAAAAAAAAACTTTTGGTGATTATTTTTAATAAAATTTAAATATTTTAAATTCAATCATATTTTTTGACACTCATCCAATATATTTGATAGCTATAAGATAAGAATATATCCAATTTTATTAATAAAATGATGTATATTTATAAAAGGTAATTTTACCGACTTTTAATGGAACACATTTTTTAAATATAATTTTTGACACTTTTATTATTAAAATATGAAAAAAATAAACTTCGTTTTTGAAATCATAATATCAAAATTTACGTTAGATACATTTGAAGTTTTTTTTAAGAAGTTTAATATGTTGATTAGTAAGGAGAACACTGAATTTTAATTAAAACTACCATTTTTTAAAATATATTTATATAGTAAAATTATATTTTAAATTTCATTTAAATTATAATATATTACATTATACTATAAAAACATAACATAGGAAATTATAACTAACTTAACATTCAAATTGGATATAATATCACTTCAAAATTTTGAACTTTTAACATTAATAACCAACTTTCCCGTTACGTATGTGTGATTAATATTAAATTAATTTCTTCCACTTATGTGATCATAATATGGAAAAATGTATTTAATATTTTTCAAAAAAATTATTTATAATTTTTATGAGTTCATCATATTTTTTGACCAACAATATTAGAGAATGTAATTGAATTTAATTATAGCAATTTAGGTCCAACCAATTTTACTTAGTGATTAAAGAAAAAGATAAATGGAAAATAACCTCAAAACAGGTCCAAAACACATTATATGTACATATTAGAACATATAATACCTATTCTATAATAGGTACAAATATTTTATTCCCATGGTCTAAGGGAGTCCTTTCAATATTATTTTTTTTATATTTAAAGGAATGCCACTCCTCCTCCACTATAATAGAGAACTCACTGCCACCCCCTCAATTATTAACACTAATGAAGACATTATGATTATAAACACCCTACCAAAATAATATCTCGATATAAAACATAAAATCCTATATTTTTTTTGGGATAAAATAAATTAGTGTTATTCCTTTCATGCAAACCAAGAATATATTATACAAAGATTAGTTAACATCATTCAAGAAGCACATTCGTTTTTCTTTATTTCTCCACCCCTCAATTATTATTATATCATGATTCAATAATAAAAATAATAAAATATATATATACTGATAATATTTTATGGTAATGGTTATACTTAAAAAAAACACACTCTTCAATCAAATGGGATACACAAAAATTTCTCATGTGTACTGTGGACTACCGTCTCATGAACATATATAATTCATTCTTCTATTACCACCTTCAATGTTTGGAAATAATTATTTAATTACTAAATTTATAAGATATATATGTTATTTTTTATGCCTTTATATTTCTATAATTACTATATGACACACACCTTCATGATTTCCATTTTTTGGAAGTACGATAACTCCATTAGTGGACACAAGGACTACCACCTCCTCAATGTTATCTGACTAGTTCACACATTACAAGGAATGTAATAAAAATTGTTCAAGTAAAATAAAAATATATATATTTCATAATAATTATAATTTATTAATAATATTTATATATATACATATATATCATTTAATTCCTTTCATTCAATAATTGATGAAAACAGAAACAATTCACAACTAATTGTCTCCATAAACTGTGTGGTCCATTTCATATTTCTATACATTATATATTATTATAAGTAAATTTACACTGACTATATGTGATATTTATATCATGGTTTACATTCTTGAAATAATTAAATCATTATCTATGTAAGTGGATCAATAATTACATGTCAAAACATATATGAAAATCAAAGCGATTATTACCCAAAATGCAACATTAACATGAAATTGTTAATAAACATGTAATTTACTGTCATAATAAAATTATATATAGAATAATACAAAATAATTTGTTTTTTGGTATATATTTAGTAACCAAATATTTATTATACATGTGGTTTCAATGTGTACGATGAAATTCATGATTTAATGTAAGGGTTTTCTCATCTCACATTTATTTTTGTGAAATATAAGGTATATTCACCACTAAATATTTTTTTGTGGTGTAAATAATTCCTATGAATGTATAATATGATTCATATACCTAAATTTATTGGTATTTATGTATACATTTTGTGATCATTTTTTCATGATATTTATGGATAAATATTTTACCAAATAGGTAACACAATTTTACCTCAATCTTCCTTCTCTAAGACACATAATAGGATTGTGCACCTATATTAATCTATGAGGTTTATATAATTCCATTTGACATGTAATATCATTTTAATTATTTTCATGGTATTTTATGATATATATAATGTTATTATCTGTTGGTGATTATGATTTAAATTTACCAATATGGTAAGATATTATTTCTGAATTATTATTATTTATTAGAAATCCATGTTCTTTCAAAACCAATGTTCTATGAAATGGTTTCAAAAATTTTAAAATATTAACCTACTATCATTAAAAGAAATTTTTTACCATGTTTTACCTTTTAATCAAAAAATATTTTTTTTAATGTAGTCTTTTTATCATTTTCTGATCACGTCACTTTTCTATACTTGTTATGGTTTTAAAGGAATGTTCAGAATGTACAGATTTATCATTTTTCATGACCGTAAATTTTTAAAGCTGCCTTTAAATGTTTATAAGATTGTTTATTTTTAATAAATTAGTTTTTTATATTATTCTGTATGATCATTATTTTTATTATAGTTTTCAGTGTTTTTTTTTCAAAATATCTTATGTTGAATAAGTTTTTAAATGACTTTCAAAGCATCCATTATAATATTTGATGGTTATTTTCTACGAAAATATTTATCCATATGTTTTTTGATTAAAATATAAAAAATATTTTTTCCCCTCTAATTTTTGTAAATGAAATTTTAAATCATTCTTTCTAAGAATTGTATTTTTTGTATGAAATGGATTTTCAAATAAATGCAATTTTAATTATGAAATTATGTAAGCGAAAATTAAAAATACTTCTCTATTTAAGATGAAATACTATGATATAGTTTATGTTTTACTATGGATATGATCCCAGGACACAATTCAATTTATTTCTTTGAATAGTTTATTTTTAAATCGAAAACCCCTCTTTGAAACTTGTTTCTCATTCATGGGTTATACCGGTATAAAGTACATGTGAAACACACTTCCATTATTGGGTTATTCTATGATAAAATTATCATGAAACCTATCTGTTTTCCATAGGTTATGGTATGATGAAATATTTATAATAACCCTTTCATTTACTAGGTTATTATTTGATGTTAAAAAAAACAAATCTATTTTTACGGGTCATGACATGATGAATGGTTTTTTATCATTCATAAAACTTATTTATGATTTCATTATTTGATGTTTGGGACCTCTATCTCACTCTAATGCATTTTGTAACAATTTATATCCCATGAGATAATGATGGGAATAAGTCAAAGTGCTTGATATACTATGGGATATTAGTGTATCATGATCCACTATGAAGAAAGGGATTCCACTAGGGATGGTGGAGTGTCCCACCCATGAGCCATATCTACAAATACAAGAACCGGATAACATGTTTAAAATGTTATGTGTGATCCTAATTTCATGTGCAAAATTTTATGTGTGGACTCAGTTTTATTTCCATATGTTTATCTGTGGACCTGATTATATATTCACAATTTTTTGAGTGAACCTTGTTATCTGTTCAGAATATTATGTTTGTACTAGTTTCATGTACATATTTTTATTTGTGTACATGATTACATTCTCATAATGTTACAAGTGAACTATATTACATGTTAAAAATTGTATTTGGGTAACGGGTTTCATGTCCATAAATTTAAGTGAGGGAGTTTTTTCATCTCCTTAAGTTAATGAGTGAACCTGTATCTTTTTACACATGTTCACAATGTTATAAATCAAATGTGTATTACACTAGCCTATGTATTATTTCAATGAGTGAACCAGTTCCTTTTAACAAATGTTCATAGTTTTATAATATGATGTTTATTCCAAAAGTCTATGTATCACTTCAATGATATTCCATAACAAATCATTCTCCCTGATTTCCTTATGATTCATGCCTTATGAAATACCAATAATTATTCCATTACTCATGATTATGATCTTTAATATGTAGGGTATGATCATTAAATGTTTTTCTCATGTTATCATACCCTTATTTCCATGTTATGCATATGTATCACCTTTACATTTACACTTACTGAACATATGATCTAAATAATTGTTATGTTTCATTTCCCTTGGTAATGAAGAATAGATTTAAGTAGGAGTGCTAATTGGGATAATCTTTAAGGGAGATGTAGTAGATCATTTACCAAATTACAATAATGTGTTCTATGATTTAAAATACAATCAACTATTACTGTTCTCAAGAATTTATTTTTTTTAATTTGATGAGTATTCACATAAAAAGAATTTATATGCCCAGTTGGGCCTGGGTCTGGTCCGACATGGTTGGACTGACCCGACTCAATTCGAGTCGACCTGACACATTTTCGAGTCTAGACCAGCAATCCTGGGCTGAGATCCAGCCCGACCAGCAATGGGGCATAGCCCAGCCCGTAAGGGGACATCCCCATTGGCTCACGTGGCCTGACACGTGATGGTGCGGCCTGCTGGGCTCATGCACCCTGACCCATGGGGAAGTGTGGCCCAATCCAGGTGGGGTGCGGTCTAGCCTGAGGTGGAGTGTAGCTCGCTGGCATCACGGTCCACCAGATATGGTGTCGAAGGGGAGTGGCCCACTTCTATTCGGAAGACCAAGCTGCAACGCCTATTGGAACTACCATGCCACCTACGGGACCATAATGGGTCCCACTGTAGCGGCAAAGGAGCTGAGGCTCCACCAGCAACATTTTGGTCACCCCACCCTCGTCTTCCATAGCCAACCGTTGTGTTGGCTGCCTCTTCCATCTGTCGTAGCTGACGAGCCGTGGCCTGTTCATCCGGCAGCACGCCGCACCTCCTCTGCAGTCGACAGCTTCGTCGACCCTCGCGGATGACTGTCGCTGCCTCCTCTTGTGGTGTATGACGACATGTTGTCTCCATCATAGTCGGTTAGTTTCACTGCACTAGTGGTATTTCACAGAGAACACAACGGGTAGCAATGCTACGGAGGGTCCATGTCGGGTTTGTTAGGCCCACACCCATCGCTTAAGCTTTTAATCAAGAGGGAGGATAAAGGGGTAGAAAAATTTAAATTAATTTAAAACAAGAATCAAATCGCTACCTCATAAACCCATTGAAGAACATCTACGCTTGAAGGTAGATTGGTGATCTTTGTTCCTGCCATAGGCTTCCAATGACGATGATTGCACATCATCCTTCGGTTTGGGATTTTGATGTCTCTTGTCACCGCTCACCAGAACAGGCTCTGTCCTCCAAGGGTTTGTTATCTTGACACTCCATCTGTACTTCATTTCATAGATAATTACTACTAAATCCTCTCCCCAGTCTCCTTATTAATAGAAGAGGGGGAGTGTGTCTAATGATGTTAGTAATTAATGGGGGCTCATTAATTAGGAAGCTTCCCAAATCTCCAATGCTACTATTACATAGGAATAAAAGGTCAATCCATTTAATGGCTTGACACATCGCTGGTCCCACAATACGTTTTTCCATTGGAGGATATGAAATAAAATAAAATAATAAAATTATTTCTTTTCATTTGTTTTTAAAAGTCACAAAATATAACCTTTTCTCCAGACCTATTGTTGTAAAAGTAAGGTAACCCTTAAGCGAATCTCAGTACTACAGATTCAACGGTTCCCTCAGATTTTTAATCTGAGCAATGGTTGAAAAGTTAGAAAAAGTTTCTTGCACGTTTACTAGAATATACCTAAAAAAATTCAGAAATTTATTCTGGGCACACCAGATCATGGAATCATCCGCCGTCAATTTTTCTAGACTATAAATAATTCCATATAATTAAAAAAGATTACATGGAAAATCTAGGTATTTACATTCACCCCACCTTAGGGTTTTTCATCCCCAAAAGCCAAATCATAGACTAAAGAAAAAAATGGGGGTACTGGGAATGAATTTTAACATCTCGCTCCCATGTGCTCTACTGGAGGTTCCCATGCTGCCAACGAACTTTCACCATAAGTATTGATAGCCCATGTAGAACTCGCCCTTATTGATCCTCAATCTCGGCCAGAACCTCCTTAAATGTATACCCATAATCAAAGTCCATCTCTCCATGGTCGATGATATGAGATTAGTCATGAAAGAATCTCATTCACTGAGATATGTGGAAGACATAGTGAACCCTCTCCAACTATAGTGGAAGTGCCAAGATGAATGCCACCTCATGTATCCTCCAATGTATCAAGAATGGAATGATAATCATCAGTGATAACTTTCCACCTCGACCAAATTGCAATAGTCCCCATTGAGGAGAGACTCAGATGAATACATGGTCCCCCTTTTAAAACTCCAAATTTCTCCATCTCCTGGAATCATATGACTTGTGTCTCCCTGTGCAGCCTTCATCTACTCCTGGATGACCTCCACCTTCTCTGTGGTAGCTCATACCAATTCTAGACCCATAAGTGCTGACTCCCCTGGGTGTGTCCAGTATAGAGGTGTTTTGCAAGGACGAATGTAGAGGGCCTCAAATGGTGTCATACCGATGGTGGAGTGATAAATAATTTTTTATGCGAACTCCACCAAAAGAAAAGTGATCTACCCAACTGCAGCCAATGTCAAGGAAAAAATTAATGAAGAATTTCCTCCAGTGTCTAAATGGCCTTCTTTGTCTAACAGTCCATTTGAGGATGAAAGCAGGTGCTCAACATAGTTGAGTCTCGAACACCTCTAGTGATACCTTCCACAACATGGATTTAAAACGTGTGTCACGATCAAAGACAAGCATCGATGGCACCCCATGAAGTCATACAATATCTTATACGTAGAGGCCTCCCACGATCTATTCTAATCCTTGCTCTAAGATGGGTAGGAAGTGGTCTGACATGGTGATTCAATCAATGATCACCTAGATAAAATCGTGTCCCCAGGACATACATGGAAGCCCTGTCACAATATCAATGGAGATCCTATCTCACTTCCACTTCGGCACCTCTAGTGGCTATGTTAGGCCTGATAGAACTTGATGCTCAGCCTTCTCCTGCAGAAAAGTGAGGAATTAGGAAACAAAATCTACGACAAACATCTTCATCACTGGACACTAGTTCTAAGGTCAGCGGTCCTGGTACATATTCTTCACACCAAGATGTACTCCCCGAGGGGATGTATGAAACTCCCTCAACACCTAAACCAATAGATCCACTGGTGCCATGGTATTTCCTTAGAATAGGATGAAGTTCTCCCCACCTTCGGAAAATACATGAGGTTCATGTCTTAATGATATATGAGAACATCGAGCCTCACATTAAATGTCCTCATGCTATCCCTCCTCGACTCTCTAAAGGAGAGGGGGAGTGACTATCTTAGAATAGAGGTAAGCTACGTGATCTCTATCCAAGAAGGATATCTATATGAGGCTAACGGCCTTGTCGCTGCACTCAGAAATCATAGACCAGACCTCTTGCTAACTACATCTACCACCAAGTTCCCCTTCCCAATTGTATAGACTATCATAAAGTCATAGTCCTAGAGGAACTCTAGTCATCGCTGTAGTCTCAGGTTTAGGTCCTTCTAAGAGATGACATACCTGAGACTCTTGTGACCATAGTAGACTATAAAACATTTTACCATCATGTAATGTCGTCACACCATCGTGGAAAAGACCACTACTGCTAACTCAATGTCGTGGGTAGTGTAGTTCTACTCATGGTGCCTTGGTTTTCATGAACCATAAGAAATTACTGCTCTCTCCTGCATGAGGACACATCCAAGTCTAATCCTTAATGTGTTGTAGTAGACTACATACACAACATCCTATTATGGTAGTCTCAAGATGGTGGAACACATCAGTCTCTACCTCAACTCCTAGAAACTCTGATGGCATTTCTCTTTCCATACAAATTGTTGTCCCTTATTTGTCAATACTGACAAGGGGAACGTAGCAATGGAGAATTCAGGCACGAATCTATGGTACTATCCAGCCAACAACAAGAAACTCGACACCTCGATCACACTCCGGGGTGGCTCCCAAGTAATAAAAAACTCTATCATCACTGGATACAATGCATCTCTAGCCTCAAGGATAACATGACCTAGAAGGTGGACCTATCATATCTAGAACTAGAACTTTGAGATCTTACCATAAATCTGGTGCTCTCAGAGTGTGTCCAAAACAATATATAAATGATAGGCATGCTCCTCCCCCATTGCTGAGTATATCAAGATATCATCAATGAACACCACCATAATGAGATAGATGTATAGATGAAATATCTCGTTCATGAGTCCCATCAACTATTTTTGGGATTTTCCCATGCCGAAAGGCATAACCAATAACTCATAGTGGACATATCGACATTTGAAGGTCGTCTTCTTTATATCATCATCTCATACCCTAAGATGATATTAGCCTAATCTGAGGTCTCTCTTTGAAAACCAACAAGCTCCCTTCATCTGATTGAAAAGGACATAAATCCTTAGAAGTGGATACTTGTTCTTCATGTTCACCTGGTTCATGATCTAATAGTCCACACAGAGTCTCAGACTCCCATAAATCTTATTAGCGAACAAAATTGGGGCTTCCCATGGAGAAACACTGGGTCTTATGAACACCTTTCTCTATAAGTCCTCCAACTATACTCATAACTCACGATGCTCTGCGAGAGACATCTGATTTGCTGGTGTATATATTAGTGTTGTCCCGGTATACATGTCGATGTAAAAGTTTACCTACCTGATTAGAGGTAGTCCTGGAACATCATCCAAAAATACATCGGCATACTGGTCCAATGATAAAGGATAGCTTGGACACTCAACGTCTCCTGCATCGAGGGTAAGTCTAACCAACTGATGTTTGATCTGCAACACCCTCCTCGGGGTAAGTCCATCCTATGTTGTAATGGTTCCCTTCTTTTTGGTGAAGGAAATACTGGCCCCATCTGTGTGGACACACTGCACATTGTGACTAATACCGTTAATTTGAGCATGTACTGTTGATAAATAGTCCTTACCCATGATGATGTCTTAAGGCCCCAACGTCACTACTAAAAGATCCCATCCAAAGCTCTTGACTGTTAGAGTAAGCTGACACAGCCAACACCAGTGTGTAATCATTGAATATTGTCCCTTAGAAGTCGCTAGCTATAAGGATCAAGCCAACTTCTCCACTAGAATCTCTGTGCTACGAATGAGGGAAATGAAAATAAAATATTTCTTTCACCAGTGTCTATAAGTACTACAAATAAGGTGTATTAGACATAGATCATACCCTTAATCATCTCCAGAGCACTGTGGTCGTAGCCCTCAGCTTCCTGGAGCTGAGCTCATCCCGATCTACCTGCTCTCTATGGTCGGGGTGGGACACCTTAAGGTGGTGGTAGTAGATCCTCAAATCACCACCCACCACTGGCTACACGACCATCTCCTTTTCCACATTCAAATACTACATACGGACCTCCCCCATCGAATATCTAGATCTACCCATTTGTCCCACATCCGTCTACTAGTAGTCAGTATAGTGGGGTAGGGAATCTAAAGCCATGTGAAACTACCCACAATACTAGAGAACTACATGTCCCTTGTCTGACCTCCCCTACCTCACCAGCCCCACACCTCTGACCCTATGTCCCATGGATGTCCACCAGAAGGCCTGGCCCACTTGGACCTCATTGTCATCTTCCAACTACTAGCTGTAGATGACTCATAAATATGTCACCTGGTGGTGGGTCTCATTGTCGGTGCCTACTCATCTAGGAATCTATCCATAAAAAGTGAACTCTCTTGTACCACATCCTACTTCAGTATGCTGAGTGAAATTCCTGATTCTATGATCTCATGTTTGAGACCCTTATCCAAGGTCTGGGCCCTAAAGAATGAGTCCCATACCATGCTAGTGGATTATCTAGAGAGATCAGAGAACCTCGCCGAGTACTAGGCCACAGTCATGCTTCCCTACTGTAGGTGTAGCAGCTCTTGTATATGCACAGAGCACATGTTCATTGGGAAAAACACTTCCCTAAAAATACTCTTGATGTCTTCCCAGATGAGGGTCGCCTCATCGTGTATTTGGAGTATCAAGCTCCACCATCTCCCTGCTGCTTCCTGGAAGCGACTGGTAGCTAGGATCACAATAAGGTCATCTGGTGTCCCAACTATGTGGAAAACTCTGACAACAGCCTTCAGCCAGTCCTCAGCCACCTGTGGGTCCATATCGCCTCAGAACCTCAAAGTCCTCTTCCATTGAAACTTATTAAATGCACTCAGTTGATGTGCACCCTCTGCTGGTGGGCCTTGTGGAAATAGCTTCCCAATGGGTATTGGTGTTGTTGGTACCCCACCCAAAGGTGCTAACGCTGTAAGAGGTCCCTGCACCATGGCCTCATCGCATGGTGGTCCATCAGCACACATTATCTCAGGAATACTAGTTGTATGTCTATGTGGAGGCATCCTAAAAGATGATAGATGTGCCACAGTCAAAAAGATATACTCGGTGAGATGACTCAAAGTGATTACTAGAAAAACTCTTAAAACACACACCATCATTCCTTTCATTTACATATTCAAAAATCAGAATTCTGGGTCCTGTGGTAGCGATACATCAGTCGCTGCACCAACACTCAACTCCAAAAACTGAAAACCACAGTCATAACACTTAACACTATTGGTACATTGAAAAGATCAGAGTCATAGTTCATCCGTAGAACCATCTCCTCGGATACCACTTGGTCACAATATGTCCCTTAAGGCCCGTGTCGTGACTACCCCATGCCTACCTTCCATAGGCCAGGGGCTGGAAACTAGCACCAGAAAAGAATATCCCTATAATGGGAAGGAATTCCATTTAATCCTATACAAGCACATAGACTAAAACACAACAAGAAGCAACCATGAAGTAAACTGATGAATTAAAAGAGTGATAAAAGTAATGGGGGCCTAAATACAAGCCCAACTAGAAATGTAAAAGCACAACTAAAATGTAGAAAATAATAGAAAGGTGAAAAGCATCTTCTGGATCGTTCACCACAGATCATACCTCAAGGGCAGTTACTGCTCATGATTAGTAGTCCCTCTGGCATGTCACACAAAATGTTCCATCTCTAAGAACAATCTTATACTCGGTCCCTCATCATCGATCAATTTTTTGTGTCCTCTGCACAAGACACAACATGGTATGGGTGAAGCCCATGTAGGGGTGAGTATAATGATACTCAGTGTGGACCCCGAGACCCTGTTGGTATCCTAATGTTCCACAATGGAAAAAACACAAAGCAAGACATCAAATATACTTAGGTATAGACCCATACATATATTTATGTTATGATGTTATACTCATCTCAGACATCAGAGAAGAATACCACAAAGGTAACACCACGATAGTTGGAATACCACACAGGTAACACCGCTGAGATAAAAGTTCCACATGGGTAATACACTTAGTTCAAGTAGAGTTTCATCTCAAACCAGGTATTAGTGAAGTAAATAGGTATAGATGATTTTTCATGAAGCTATATCATCTTATTTTGTCAAGAGGCACTACTACTAACCATATGGAGTCTAACTATCACAGGATCGATAGGTACGAACACCCGTAATGACCCACACAGAATCTGATCCACCCAAGATTGATAGGTTACTAATCCTACTGACCCACACAAGATCTTACAAACACAGGATAGATAGTTAACAAACCCCCGCAATCAACCACACAGGATATGACCCACATTGGATCGGTATGCACTGACCCACATAGGATCGCAGAGCACTGACCCACACTGGATTTGACCCACACTGGATTGCTCGGTACTAAACTCTGTATGATCTATCTCGAACCTACACCTCCCAACCATCTATTGGATTCGTTGCACCTGGTGCGCTCGAGTTCCATAGTATCTTCCCCTCAAGATATCGGTTAAATCTCTACTTCCACTAAGCTCTACAAAAGAGTAACCCAAAGAACCACCATGTAGTAAGGGTTCCAACGTGACAACCAGTGTGTCAATCGGACGCCCATTCTGGGAGTTATAAGCATATTTGGTCGGGGGCCGGTTGGATTTGGGTTCAATCCAACCTAGCCATACAACAACTATTTACAAAACGTGAATGGAGTATATAAAAAGGACTGTCTCGATCCATGAATTACAATTCTATAGATGGTTCTTCAAATAGATGTCTTGTTCTTATGATATTTCTCTTTAAGTGTTGTTGGGCCCAGTTGGGCCTGGGTCCGGTCCAACCCAGTCAGATTGACCCGATTCGGGTCGACTCGACCCGTTTCTGTGTCTGGCCCAGCTAGGCTAGGCCGCAGAGGTCTCGGCATGTAGGGCTCATGTAGCCCCACCCATAATAGAGGATCAAGCCAATAAATTGATTCCAATTGTTATCTACAAAGATATGAATCATTATCCAATTCATTAGAGCAAGATCGAGGTCCCAACCATCTCACTATTGAACCAATAATTTTGTATGTAATAATAGAAAAATAATTAATCATATATTTAATACATAACATGTGTAAATAAAATTGGCTTCTTAAACATTAAATCAATTCACTATCAAAAAACCCATTAAAAATAAATCAGTTTCATAAAAATTTGATCAACATTAACATTATCCATCCCTAGAATGAATAATTATGGTAACATTGAATCTTATCCCTGGTAAACAATAAATAACATGAAAGAATGTTATCTTAAATGAAAAATGTTTTTAAAAGATCACTTGGAAAATTTCGTGAAGAAA
Source organism: Viscum album (assembly GCA_963277665.1). Taxonomy (NCBI): domain Eukaryota; kingdom Viridiplantae; phylum Streptophyta; class Magnoliopsida; order Santalales; family Viscaceae; genus Viscum; species Viscum album. The sequence goes on along the minus strand of OY728126.1, from coordinate 2,092,837,972 downwards.
TTTTACTTTCCACGTTGAAAAAAACCTTTTGGAACCTTAAATATTTTTCAATTCCTTTTTATTTGGATACATATAATGGAATCATTAAAAGTAATTTAAAACAAATATTAAGAAAAATAATATTTTATCTTTGAAAATAAATAGAATTCATAAAATATTAGAGAATTGATTTTATTTTAATATAAAATATAAAACATATAATGAAAACATTAAAACATTGAGTGTTGTTCATGTTGGGAAACTCCATTGATTTTCTACATGTTAAAAAAATATTCCTTTATCATTTGTGGTAAAATCCAAACGGTCATTATTCTGAAAATAAAATGATGAATAATTTTAATACATTTAAAAAAATAATGGATAAATAATTATTTTATATATTATGGTAAATTTATGAAAATATTTTTTATATCATTTATAGAATATATAGTTGTAGAAGGAAAATGATTTTGGACAGAATATAGAAATAATGTATGATTATATTTAAACGATTTAAAAAAAAATTAGTAAAAAAGAGTGTAAAAATTGTAATATTACTCTTAAAGTTTATTAATATCCATATTATGAGGAATTATATTTTATTTATGATATAAATATCAAATAATTTCTCCAATGGAGACTTAAACATAAACAATCTCGAATAATGATGAGGTTATAAAATAAACCCTTACCACATTAGAAAAATTTGAATTATATAACCCATGAAAGAAATAACATCAAATGAAACATTAAATTTCAGTAATATAAATAGATTCATGATATATCAAATCAAAAGGGTTAGTATATACATCACAAAAAGTAATATAAGATGAATATGGTATATGTCTCACTGAAGTAAAAGCAAGATGAGAAATCCCTTACATTATGTCTCAAAATCCATCTTACATGATCGAACCTCCTGTATAATTAATATAAAAATATTATACACATATTATACCAATATAATTATATATATGTATCATACAATATTTTGTTTACGTATGACCTTTTTTTATCATTTATTAACAATTCCATGTTAAAGTATCATTTCAAAAAATAACTACTTGTTGTGTGTGTTTCTATTCAGAATTTTTAGTCATATTTCATTGATCTTGATTCAATTTTTTTAAAAAAAATTAATTTTATATAAATATAATGTATTTATTAATTATATATTTATTTTTAGTAATATATGAATTTTAGAGATAGAAAATGAAATACACTATTTGTTCGAATGGTAGGGCGTTCCTAAGAATTGAAACCATTTCCTTCTCCTCGATGGAATTAAAAAATAATGGTATATAATATGATACCCTTATAAGTTTATTTTCATTTCATATATATCACATATTTTTATGTAAACTTGTTCTTATTACCTTATATGAATAGAAAACAAGAAGAATGAAACACGTCACTTCGTGAGGTGGTAGTTCACCATACATATGAATGGAGTTATCGTATCCCTGGAAGAATGGAAACTAACATCATATATGTGATATAATAATTAATTAAAAATAATTGTGTGACAAATATAATATATATTCATTTATTATATCCCTATTAATATCCATGTAAAATATAAATGGAAAACACATCGCATGAGTTTGTAAGGCGGTAGTACGTCGTATACACTATCGAAGTTATTGATTTCTTACATGTTGGGATGTTAGAATGCATTTTTGGTATTGTAATTAAATAAGCATCAAAATATAATAAAAATAATATATAAATATGAAATCCATGATTATATCCATCTATCTTAGGTGGTGATGTAAAACAAATAACATCAATTTGTGAGGCGGTCATCCGCTTTACTCATGAATGGTGATTTTGTAAACCATTAGAAAGAAGCAGAGGGGGATATAGGTTATAAAATTTTAAAAATAAAATAAAATTATATATTATTTACAAATTTTATTATTTACTAATAGTCATAAAATATTTTATATATTTAGATGGTGATGTAAAAAAATTCATAGATAAAACATTTACCACTTCCCAGGACAACCAATTTAGGATAAACCAAAATCCTTCACATATCATATTTTTGATCTCATAAAGGCCTCTATAATATTTATAGGTTATTAATTAATAAATTGTTTCTATATTTTTATATACCAAATGTTTTTTGGAATTGTTAATAGGATCAGTGATTGTGTGCCTTTTATATGTGAGGTGAGAGTAACACTTGTATTTTGTGAAAATAAAAATGTATACACACATTATTCACATTAAAAAAGATCAAATATGAATCATTATAGAATCATAGTGTTTATTGGGTTGAAATATGGCAATAAATTTTTCTCACTCATTTTTTGTCATTTTACCACTTATACATTAGTTTATCCCCCAGTTAACTCATTTTCATTTTCACCACGGTAATTAATTTCACGTTATTTTACTATTCACTATTTGAAAAAAAATTAACTTATTAAAAAATTGAAACTATCATGATTCAAAATATGTATTCAATTTTTTAAAATTACATTCACATTATTATAAAATTTGAATTCAAGATCAACCACATCGACATGATGATAAATCAGTTTTCCAAAAAGAAACGGTTCAAATGATTTAAATGTTTTCATATCAATATTCAATATTAAATTGATTAAAAAAATAAATTAATATATATATAAGGGAACTATTTTTACTTTTAATCCATATTAAATAACTTTTATGTTTTTAAATCAATTAAATGAAATGAAAATGCTTAAATAAAACTTGTATTTTTATTATTAATTGAAATTTGTTATCTTTTCAGAAAATTCCCAAAAATTAACTCCATGATAATTTTTAAATTATGATTTCAAAAATTAACATTATATTTTGAATTAATTTGTAAAAAATTGGACTAAATTAATTTTAAAATAAGTGTGAAAATAGTTGTAAAATTTCTTTTAAAAAAAATATATATTTTAATCACTTTATAGATAATACATATTTTAAGTTTAACATTGGATTTATTGTTTTATCTTGACTAAAAAACACATATTATTAATTTTTAACATTTTTTAATATATAATATATAAAATTTGTTAAAATTATTCAGAAAATGTTATTTTCTTAATTTATTGACGTAAAATATGTTTTTGTAAAGAAACAAATTCATGAAAAGATTATCTTTGTTTTCAAATGGTTCTTATTTTAATTTATAATTAATTGGTCACTAATGTATTAATTTTATTTATATGTGTAAACCATATATTTTCAAATTTTAGTAAATCTTATTCATACTCACCATTCCAATGGTTAGGTTATATCATTTATATTAAAAAATAATATTTTAACATTATTGTGTATTACATTTAAATTCTGTGTAGCGTGTAATGTATGATAAACTCATAATTTCATGTAAATCAAGTTATACTTGTTTTTGTGTGAAATTAAAAAAAATTTCAAATATTGAATTTAGATGAAAAGAAAATATTTCAAAAAATATCAGGCTGTTGCACTTTTCATTGGAATATAATTTTCTAATTATGTTCTTTCGTATGGATGTTTTATCATTCAGTTCATTACAGGAAAAAAAATATTCAAGTTTATAGGTTTATGACAAGGGTATTGAACCTTCTTGATGAGATATCAAGACAAATGGACTATGATTCATGGTGGTTATCCATATGAGGTTGATGTCATTAATACATAGTCTTCTATCTATATAGGTTACTTGATATGTTTCTAGATTATGTTCTTGGAAATTTGGCTACTTTGAATAATGAAATTTAGAAAGAGTCCAATAGGGTCACACGAAGAGTGGTTCAAAACCATAGGTAAATTCTATTTGATGTTAATATTGGAAGAAATTTTATTCTCCTGTTTGGAGGAATAATATTTATTCATGTAATGTCGCTCGAATAAATGATTTTGAAATGAATAATACAATGATATTTATTTATTCAAATAAATATTTATCATTAATGGTTTCATAAATTCCAAGGAAAATTGGTAAGATGAGTTGTAGGTTTCTATACAAATGATATATTTAATTTCATTTAAAAAAATTAATGTTATTTAAATATTAATTATTTTTTCACATGAAAATGATATAATAATGTTAATAATAGTATTATTTATATTTATATTTTATAGTCTCTATTAATTTTAATAGAGATATTTTTTATTGATTTTTATAAAATAACTCATTCTCTGAAAAATGAATATAAATAATATTATATAAATTCTTAGTTGATTGGTTTTGTTATACATATAAAATCATTGTTCAGAATTATGTCAACAAATGAGTGAAAATTCTCTATAACTCTATTTGGAATATAACGAACTAATCCTCATTCTCCCTCTAAAATTTATAAGTGAATTAGATAGGATACCTCAAATTAGTAATGAATTTTAGTTTTAATAAATGGGAACAATTTAAGGAGATCATTCTTTTGTGACAAAATCTATGGATCCATCCATAATGATCCATTGATTGGGGAACACATGTGGATGCCACGAGAGAGGTTATATACTTAAATTATTTAGCATAATTATTTTATAAAAAAGTAAAAATAATAATTTATTCATGAATAAATAATTATAAGAAGAGGTAATTCTTAATTATAAATTAATTGTAAATTTCGTGTAAAATATCTGGTATGGATGATTTGGGGTTGTTATTCATCCAATTTGGAAGCGAAATATAAGGAAATAGATTAAAAACAAATGTTTGGAATGTGTCTGACAACTACCACTCTATGAGAGGACACTCACAGAACATAATAAGTAGGATTATACAATTGAAGAGTTCTATTTAATGAATCTATTCGTATTTATATGTCTAGAAATAATGATATAATAAGAAAATGATTTGTCACATTAGTGTAGATAAGTATAATTACCATGTCAGAGAATACCAAAATCATATATTTAACCATATTTATAACATTAACACCATATCCTTCTATAAATGTAATTTATCAACATCTCTGACCAATAACACGATGTGCTTTTCCAATTCCTTCTGCATGTGAAGATGGTGTTAGGTGTGGATTCAGGCATCATAAAATATTAGATTCTTTTTTTTACTACATACTCTTCTATATAAATCACCGTTTAGATTCCCACCCTATCCACCATGTAGAGGCCCCTAATCCTGACAGAAATTTAGAGGTTCATCGATGATACTATCTTGGTACCATCATCTTCATTCCATGTTATGAAAACATGATCAAGGTGTAATATACTTTCACAAGAACATAAAATCATATTTCCTAACTATTTATACCCAAAGTGGGATCTGTCCTTCATTGATCCTTAAAACCAATATTATGAATGTGGTTTCATCTAGTGATAGGGTCCAACAAACTATCATTGAATAATTAGTGTTTATAACTATTATCTAGGGAAACTCGAACTTGCATTGGTTCTAGACCATATATATTTAGAGAATATCTCAATCACAAACTCTTTCTCTAAGACATTAGAATATGTAACGATATATATATCTACATACCTATCCAAAATAACTCTTTGGATACCTAAATTGAACATCTAAATTCACTTAAATTTATCATGTACCATGGCTAGAAAATATCTCATCAGTTCGATGAACCATGACTTGTAAAAATCATTAGTTATACTGACCTACAAGAAGATCCATCCAATGTTACACTTATAAAATCTTTACCATCATTGGATAACACATACTGTTGAAAACCAATCAATCTATGACTAATATAGAGTATAAAAATAATGTGTAAATTTAATTTGTGTCTTCCAATATTCAATTATACCAAAAAATAGACTCAGAGTTTGAGCCACCATTTGGGTTGTGAGTTTCCCAACAAAATGGAAAACATGAGTATGCAAATCCATCCAATTCTCCATCTCTTGAAAATTATTTCTTAAGATGAAACATTATAAATATGTTTCTCTGAAATACATGTACTATGTTCAAACCATGGGTAATCATTCCCTTAAAATTATTGACTACCATATTCTATAATAATATTGATTTTTATCTCTGTATAATGTGTTCAATATCTACCCTATTCTCATAGGCTAGAGATACTTTCTTATTAAGTCCCTAAAATTATTCCTTGTTACTCCACTATTCATAGTAAGGATATTGTATCCCTAGAACATGATCATCACAACCATGAATTTAAATCTATATTTTTATCTACTCGATGTTATTTTTCATTTGAAAAGTTAAACCCAAGGATATTTTGTCAAATATGGTATTGTTGATTCAATAATTACATGTAAAATATCATAACTGACATGCTATATGACGAATTTACAACACATTTACACCTTGTATATGATTCTTAGGAGTTTCAAGTAAACTAATAGATTATCAGAGTCCATGTAAAAGCGTTCTTGATATTCCTACACCTATTAAAGGTTCCCTAGTATGTTAACACAACTCAAGACCCATTGATAACTTTGACCTATGTATTCCAATACAAACCTCATAATACTCCTAACTCCAAAGATCACCCAAAGATAGACCAACTATGATACCAATTTTACATGACCAAATCCATTCAAACCATGATGGGGAAGCGGTAGGCCCTATGTGCGACCCGCTTTATTCCTTCAAAGGGATAAGGGATAATGATCACCGCCAAGAATGAATAACACCGAAATATGATCCATTTGTATAATAAAACAAAACAAATCTATATATAATTTAAATAGTATATATAAATATATAAATAAACATAATTACCATATGAAATTTAATATTTATGATACTCATGCTAATCATTAATAAAAATATGAAAAAATAAATAAATAATACATTGAATTGAAAAACACAACAGTTTAACATATGAATATAAATTCAGGTCATAAACACTAAGAAGGGGACTCATACTCACAAAAACTAATAATATAACACTATAAGAGACCATTACTACTAATTTCCTATAAACACTATCTCTAAGAACTCCATATCAACTAACAAAAACCTTAAACTTTGCATAATATATATAGATTAAACACATGTGGACACGGTGTCCCATGAAGTGGATATAATAAAATACAAAGTAGGTTATCCTAATAAAAAACATAATATAGATTAAAAAAATAAACTCAAAACCAAATAAAGAGTTATAAGAGGTTTAACTAGAGATAACCCAGATATAACATAGGAATAGGAAATTCAGGGGTCTAGGAAAATTCTTATTTATCACATCACTTCTATGCCATTGTTATTTTTATAGGAAAAATAAATACACCCATTAAATTGAAAAACCTAAAACATAAGAATTACCATAAACTCATAACATTCATTACATCTATATAAAATTTGAATGGGGGACCCTATCCATTGAAAGGTATATCAGTATTGGGGGTACTGATCCCTATGGAGGACACATACATCATTGAGGTTAAATGTGTATCAGTCGAGGGGGTTAAATACTCCATGGATATAGGAAACACACACAATCCATTAGGGGGATAGTTATTTCATTAATATTATGAGGTACTCACACCTCAATGAAGGAATATTTATATAAAATTATTGGCATACTAGCCCCTATGTAGGACCCTCACCTTACCAAGATCAAGGTAGTACTAAAAACTTGCCTAAAAAGATAAATATAGACTGTATACACCTAAAATACATAACGGGTTACCAAATCCATCATGTTTGTAGACAATAAATTCACTATCATTTTTTTGTTTATGGTGGTTACTAAATTAGTTCTTACATGAAACACTCCATTATAACTATAACATCACCTCTATAAAGTTAGATCTTCAAAGTATATAATATTCCTTAAAAATGTATTTGAAAATTGTGAGTATTAAACCATCATGTATTATGTTATAAAACTCTAAGAATATACTGTTCATCTATCCATTTATGATACACATGTGAAAATATTTTAAATATTCCTATAAAAAGAAAGTGCATGACATGTACTTTCAAGACATGATGGTTAGCCTTAGACAATAGTTGGGAATATACTGTCATATTTTTGACATATGGGGTAAAACTATACAACATGACCAATAATGTAACATAGTTTGTTGTTATAATGAGACAACAATACATGTACCAGAAAGAACCAATTCTGTTTTTTTAACATGGCATGCCCCAAGGACCACACATTATGTATGGATTACAGGATAGTTGGGTGTGTACTTCAATACATCCCAATTATTGCAACCAATCTATAAATGTAATCTATTTCGAAAATATATTATTTATATATTTATCTATTTAAAAACATATACACCAAATTAATAGAGGACACAACTTTTTCTTTGAGGTCATATGACTTTTGATATTTAACTCCAACATAGAAACCCTTGACACATACTTGAATAAAACAATGTTTGTGCTCTAGGAATTTATATTATGTGAACCTTTCTATTACACCAGATCTAGTTTATCAATCAATAACTCTATTTTATTATATAGTTTAGTTTTCTTTGAAATATATGTTTCTTGATGTTTTAATCATTCCTCGATTACATTTCCCCTCTTCTATCAGTCTTCCACATCATGTCCCATAACCATCATGTCATTCGAGCATATAACCCATGGACGAAACATCCTCATGTTGTATTTAATCCCAACCCTTCACCAAAATCCATTCATAATATGTCTACCACTTCCATGATTCACTTTCAGTACACCTTGACACCTGTGTCATTTGAATAGACATTTTCATCTGTGTCTCCATCCCAGACCTCCATTTTTAAACTACTAGTCATTATGAAGGCATTGGTGAATGTCTATCATGTGGAACAAGATGAATTTTTTAGGATCTAATATTAGTGGTTAGAGAATTTTTTGATCCTCATGTTCATAAATCATTTGATTGATCCTTGGTTTTATGAACTCTACATTGAAATAAAATTTACAAAAATGATAGAATAAATATAATTATTTCAAGAGGAATGCCAATTAATTGAATAAGAAAAACAATTTATCATATAAATAATATATAATAACAAATATAAAAAGATAAATAAAAATTTTATGCTTCATAAATCATGTAGATGATGAATCATGAATTAAACATGAATTATTCCCTTCTCATTAGAAAAGCATCGATGCTTTAAGACATTATTGTTAATCCATTATTAACCCCTATATGAATGTAATTCTCCATTATCTCATATAGTGTTCTCTAAATTCAATGATTAATAATCTTCTAAAAAGAATACTATAAACTAATATTTATATAATAGAAGGGTAAGGGTGATGATATTTTGTTATTTTCAATCAATATGCTAAAATATGATTAGAAAAATTTCTTTTTTATATAATAATTATATTGGAATATCTATAAAAGGGTTTTTTAGGGAATATTAATTTTCTACCTCACTTGAGCATGTGGGGGATGAAAATAAATTTCTTAGAAACTTTAAATGTCTTTTGAAGACCTACATACCTTTTGAATATAAACCATCCATGATAAAACATTTATAAATATTATTAGAAATATTCAAAACCATTGAAAATAAAACAATATTTTTAGTACAACTCACATTTAACTCATATTAAAACACCGATTCCAATAGAAATATTTTAAATTTATTCAATAAAATCCAAAAAATTTTGTGCTACTGATAAATGTTGTGAATATTTTTTTCTTAATTTTAGAATCATGTACTATTTATTGATTCTAGGTTATCCAAAGAGACACAAGTTCATAGAATAATTTTATTTATATTTAATACATGGGGAAATTTATTTTTAATGTTAAAAATATTTTTTTTAACTATTTAATTTTTTGAGAAAAAATAACAATAAATTAAGATGTAGGAAAAGTTTTATGTCTAATAGATGTCAATTTTTTCTCCTAAAATATGTTATTTTAAATTTTCAATTATATATCTTAAAACTATGTTATTATGTAATGAAAATATTCTTACTATTTATTAGGGGTGAAATAGATGAGAAAATTAAAATGAGTTGGGTGACCTATAAATTAATCATTTTTCCTACAAAATTATAATTGTAACAAATTAGATATATCACATCATATTAAAAAAATATTTATCCCATATTTTATGGTAGGAATCATGTTATGAATAATATATGTTCCAATTATTTTTAATTTCTTGATATATAATGGATTAAAAAATGAGGGACTCCATTACATGGAATATAAATATTCAATTAGAAAATTTGATAATAATTTTATTCGATAATTTAGATCTCAAATCATTATTCCAAAATTTTCTAATTATTAATATGTGTTATATATAAGAAACCATTAATTTTATGTATTTTTTTAATTAAATTGAATAATTACAAGTTATTAAAAACTAACGGTATGTGATTTCGAGGATGGGAGATCCTGGAAAATAATTTTGTACTTTTTAGGGTACATTCCGTAAACGTGCGAGTAGCGATTTCTATCTTTTGAAGCAGTGCTATGATTAAAAATCCAAGGTCACCATTGAATTTGTAGTGCTGGAATTCCCTTGGGTGGAGATTAACTCTGAATGGAAAGGTTGGGATGAAAATGATAATTTTTGGACTTTACAAAAAATAATAAAAAAATAACTCCATGAGTTATTTTATATTTCTTGGTATCTATTGAGGGATTGTAGAGGGACCACAGAGTTGGTCAGTCATTTTAGTGAAGGTCATTTAATGACAGGGTACACTTGGATGTGTAACTGCCCCATCACGAGATTAATGGATTCTTTAATTATTTATTAATGATCCACATAATTGTGTTGAGAGTTGAACTCTTTTTCTTTTATTTAATGTATTATTTGGTATGGGTTTTGGAAACCCACATGAGAACTCATGATGAAGTGCTGAAAACATCTTCCTCCAAGGAAGAATGGATAATTTGGCGATGCCATTGAGGATTTGATATGGAGATCAATGAATGAGAATTATAAACCTTTGAACACAGGTTCTCCATCCCTCATCAATAGAGCCATCCAATGAGTTATAGTTAGGGGTTTTGTTAATGAGTTTTTAGGATTCATATCACATCCTGTCCCTCGGGGCCAGTGTTGTGTCTACCCCAAGCCCGTCATCCATAAGCCAAGGTCTGGCAACTAATACCGGAATGGCGTATCCTTGTAATGGTAAGGCTTTGCCATTAAACATGTCCACGCACATAGACTAGAATGTAACAAGATGTAACCACGATGTATAATGATGTAGTAAATGATTATTGAAAGTAAAGGGGGACATAATATACGATCAACTAGAAAAGTACAAGTACAACTGAAAAGTACAAAACATCCAAAAGGTGAAAAGCAGCTCAAGTATCATCCAGCATAGATCCTATCTAAAGGGTAGGTACAACTCACAATCAGTAGTCCCTACGTCACATCATTACAAATATTCCACCTCAAAGCACTGTACATTCATGGCTCCCTCATCCCCGATCAATGTTGTACGTTATCTACAAAGACACAATAATGTGTGGGTGATCCCATATAGGGGTGAGTATAATGATACTCGGTAGGGACCCTAACACCATGTAGGTCTCTTAATGTTCCACGAAGGAAACCCCCCAAAGCAAGACTTCAACTATTCATTGGTATATGTCCATACATATACCTAATTTATCAAGTTATACTCATCTCATACATGAGGGATGAAAACGACAAAGGTCACCCCATGAAGATAGGAATACCACACAGGTAACAACACATAGATAGATGTACCACCGTGGTAAGAGACTTAGATCAAACAGAGTCTCATCTCAAACCATATATTATTGATGTAATGAAATACAAGTGATTTGTCGTGAAACTAGATAATCTTATTCAATCAAGTGGCACTACTACAGAACATACAGAGTCTTACACACATAGTATTAATAGGTACTATACCCCGCAATGGACCAAGAAGGATCTGATCTACACATGATTGATAGGTAACTAACCCCTGTTGTCCCCCACAGGATCTGACCCACACATGATCGATAGGTAACAAATCCCTGCAATGACCCACACAAGATCTGATGCACAAAGGATCAGTATGATCGGACCCCCACATGATCATTGAGTACTAACCCACACAATATCTAACCCACACATGATGGGTATGTGCTGACCCACATAGGATCACGGAGCACTGACCCACATAGGACCACTCGGTACAATCCTTTGTATGATCTGTCTCCAACCTACACCTCTCTACCAGCCACTGGATTCCTCACACCCAGTGCGATCAGGTTTTGTAGTATCTGCCCCTCAAGATATTGGTCATACCTCTACTACCACTATGCTACAAAAAGGGGTAATCCAAATGACCAAAATTTCATAAGCGTTCCAATTCGATAGTTGTTATGTCAATTGGATATTGGTCTATGAGTTATAAGCATTTTAGCTTCAGGAGCCCGGTTGGATTTGGGTTCGATCCAACACGAACATACTCCAATTTTCTCCAAAACACATGTGGAGTATAACAAATGAACCGTCTCAATAAAATGATCACAACATTGTAGATGGTTCATCAACTGGGCATGTGGTTATCATGATATGGACCTTTAAGAGTTTCTAGGCCTGGTTGGGCCCGATTCTGGTCTGACATGGTTAGACCGACCCGACCTGTTCTGGTCAACCTGACCCAGATCGAGTCGACCAGACCCATTTTCAGGTCTGGTCCGACATGCTTGGGCCGATATCCAGCTCGACCTATAATGGGGAACAACCTAGTCTATAAGCTAGCGGCCACTTGGGCTGGCGTGGCCCTGCCCGCGTTGGCGCGGCCCGCTGGGCTCGTGCGACCCGACGTGTGGTGAAGCGTGGCCCAACCCTGGTGGGGCGTGGTCTAGCCCAAGGTGGAGTGCGACCCACTGGTAGGACGGTCCACCTGAGTAGGCAATGAAGGGGAGCTGCCCCCTTCTATTCAGATGACCAAGCCGCGGTGCCTATTGGCACTTTCCAAGTCACCTATGGGACCAGAACGTGTCCCGGCATCGCGGCATAGGAGCCACAGATCCACCCATAGGGTGCTGGTAACACCACCCTCAAATTCTGTAGCCGTCTGTTGTGTCGGCCGACTCTTCCATCCACCTCATCTCACAGGTTGTGGCCAGTTCTACCAACGACGCGCAACAGCGTGCCACACCTTCTCTGCGGTCGGCCGCTCCGTCAACCTTCATGGCTGAGTTCCGCGGCCTTCTCTTGTTTCATGCAACGACGTGTTGTCCCCAACGTAGCTGCTCATTGTAACCGCAGTAGTGGTATTTCTCGAAGAACACAAAGGGTAGCAAATCTAGGGATGGTCTAGGTCGGGTTCTTTTTTCCCTTACCCTCCGTGTTATCTTGTAATCAAGCGAGAGGATAAAGGGGTAGAATAAATTATCATAAATTTAAAATAAGAATCAAACCCCTACCTCATCAACCCATTGGAGAATGTCTACACTTGAAGGTGGATTGGTGATCTTCGTTCCTACCACAGTCTTCCAACGACGCTTCTTTCTCATCATCCTTTGGTTTGACATTTCAGTGTCGCTTGTCACTGCTCACTGAAACTGGCTCTGTCCTCCAAGGGTTTGTCGTCTCGGCACTCCATCAACACTTTGTTTCTTGGAGAAGAATTATCGACACCTCTCCCCAAGCCCCGTATAAATAAGAGAGGGGAGGGAGTCTAATGGTGTTGGGAATTGATGGGGGCTAATTAATTAAGAAGCTTCCCAAATCTCCAATGCTACTGTTACATAGGAATGAATGGTCAAGCCATTTAATATCTTGACACATCACTGGTCCGAAACTCCATTTGTCTATTAGAAGATATGAAAGAAAATATAATAATAAAATTATTTCATTCCTTTTATTTTAAAATTTTACAAAATATAACCTTTTCTCCAGACATATTGTGGTCAATGTAATGTAACCCTTATGCGAATCTCGGCACTACAGATTCAACAGTGCCTTTCGATTTTTAATCTAAGAAACATTTAAAATGTTAGAAAATTTCGCTTGCGCATTTTTTGAGTGTACCTAAAAAATTTTCAAATATTTATTCGAGGCACACTAGACCATGGAATCACTTGCCATCAATTTTCGTGGACTTTTAATAATTCCATATATTTAAACAAATTACAGGGAAAATCTGGGTCTTTAAATTCTCCCCACCTTAGGGTTTTTCATCCTCGAAAACCCCAACATAAGCTAATGAAAACAGTGGGGGTAATGATCATGAATTTTAGCCTCATTATTCCATGTGCTCTCCTATAGGTTCCCATTCTTCTAGTGAATGCACACCAGAGGTATTGATCGCCCACGAAGAACTCACTCATATCGTTCCTCAATCATCACCAGAACTACCATAAATGTCGCCCCATTATCAAAGACCCGCTCTCCAAGGTAGATGATGTGATATGGGTCATGAACAAATATCATTAGCTGGTATACATGGAAGACATCGTGCACCACCCCCAACTGTAGTGGAAGTGCCAAGTGGTACACCACCTCGGGTATCCTTCAAATTATCAAGAATGGTCTGATAAACCTCAGTGATAACTTTCCACATCGTCCAAATTTCCATAGTCCCCATCGAGGAGAGACTCACAAGAATACATGGTCCCCCTCTTAAAACTCCAAAGGTCTCTATCTCCTGGCAGCATAAGACTTATGTCATTCTGTATAGTCTTCATCTACTCTTGGATGACCTGAACCTTCTTAGTGGTAGATCATACCGATTCTAGACCCATAACTGTGGATTCCCATGGGTCTGTCCAGCATAGTGGTGATCTTCAAGGACGTATGTATAGGAACTATAATGGTTCCATACTGATGGTGGAGTGATATCTATTTTTGTATGGAAACTCCAACAATGGATTGTGATCCTCCCAACCGCGGCCAAAATCTAGGACACAATTATGAAGAACTTCATCTTGTGTCTGAATGGTCAAATTTGTCTGACCATTCATCTGTGGATGAAAGGTGGTTCTCAAACATAGATGAACCTAGAACTCCTCAAGACATACCTTCCAAAATTAGGATTTAAAACATGTGTCACGGTTAGAGATGGTCGTCGATGGAACCCCATGAAGTCGTACAATCTTTTGTACATAGATTTCGTCCATTCTCTCTACAAATATCTGCTCTATGATGGGTAGGAAGTGGTATGACATGGTGAGTCAATCAATGAGCACCAAGATGGAATCATTTCCCTAGTATGTACGTGGAATCCCTATCAAAATATCCATTGATATCCCATCCCACTACCACTTTTTCACCTCTAGTGTCTATACTAAGTCTACTAGAACCTTATGCTTGGCCTTCACCTACTGACAAGTGAGACATCGGGAAACAGACACCTCTAAAACCATATTCATCACTAGACACCGGTGCTAACCCCAGAGGTCCTGCTACATCATTTCCACACCATGATTTTCTGCCAGAGGGGACATATGAAACTCCCTCATCACATAAACTCGTAGCGCCACTAGTACCATGGTATGTCCTCTGAAGAGGATGATGTTATACCCACCTATAAAAAATATATCAGGTCCATATCCTAATTATATCTGAGAACATCGAGCCTCATAGTCAATTTACCCATGATGCCCCTCACATATTCTTTGAATAAGAGGGGGAGTGACTGTCATAGACTGGAGGTAAGCTACTCCATATCTATCAATGAAAGATATCTGTAATGCGGCTTACTGCCAAGTTGCTGCACTCAGGAATTGTAGACCATACCTCTTGCTGACTAAATTTTCCACCATGTTCCCTTTCCCAATAGTATAGACTATCTCATAGTTATAGTCCTGGAGGAACTCTAGAAATCACCACAATCTCGGGTTCAGGTCCATCTAAGAGAAGAAATACCTCAGACTCCTGTGATCGGAGTAGATAGTAAAATGTTGTCCCATCATGGAATGTCGCCAAACCATTAAGGCGAAGACTACTGCTGCTAACTCCATGTCAATGGTAGCATAGTTCTAATCGTGGTGCCTTGGCTGTCATGAACCATAAGTAATCAATACACTCTCCCGCATGAGCACACATCCATGTCTGATCCCTGATGCGTCTCAATAGATTACATACCCAACACCCTATTCTTGTAGTCTCAAGATGTTGGAATTCACAAGTCTCTACCTCAACTCCTAGAAACTCCAATAGCATCTCTCCATACATATGAAGGGATATCCCTTCATTGTCAATATTGACAAGGGTGATGTAACTTTGGAAAAATCAGGCACGAATCACCAGCAGTATCCATCGAACCCTAAGAAACACTACACCGGAATCACACTCCTAGGTGGATCCCAATCAAGAACAACCTCTATCATCATTGGATCCACTGAAAATCTAGCCTCTGAGATAAAATTTCAAAGAAAGTGGACCTCTCGTATCCAGAACTGGCACATAGATAGCATACCATAAAGTTGGTGCCCTCATAGTGTCTCCAAAACTATCTGTAAATGATAGGAATGCTCCTCCCCCATCACTAAGTATATAAATATGTCATTGATTTACACCACCACAGAGTGATTGAGGTATGGATGGAAGATCTTGTTCATGAGTCCCATGAACTCTGCTAGGGAATTGGCCAAGCCGAACGACATAACCAAGAACTCATAGTGGCCATACCGACATCTGGAGTTCGTCCTCTGTACATATTCTTCTCATAACCCAAGACGAAATTAGCCTATTCTGAGGTCTCTCTTCAATAACCAACGAGCTCCCTTCAGCTGATCGAAATGGTCATCAATCATTGGATGTGGATACTTGTTCTTCGCGGTCACCTCGTTCATGTTCTAATAGTCCACAGAGAGTCTCAAAATCCCATCAGCCTTCTTGGTGAAAAAAATTGGGGCTGCCCATGGAGAAACACTGGGCCTTATGAACCCGTTTATCTACAAGTACTCCAACTATAATCGTAACTCACGATGCTCCGCGAGAGCCATCCGATATGCAGGTGTAGATATAGGTGTTGTCCTAGGGTACATGTTGATGTAAAATTATACCTCCCTGCATGGAGGTAGTTATGGAACATCATCCAAAAAGACATCGTCACACTGGTCCAACGATATGAGATAACTCAAACTCTCAACTTCTACTACTCCGAGGGTAAGGCTAGCCAACTAGTGTGTGGTCAGATACACCCTCCTCTCGGTAAGTCCATCCTATGCAGCAACAGTTCCATTCTTACTGGTGATGGAAGACATGGCCCCATCTGTGTGGACACACCATATATTGCACCTAATACTGTCAGTCTAAGCATGAACTATTGATAAAACGTCCATACCCATGATGATGTCATAAGGCCTCGATGCTGCTACTAAAATACCATAGCCAAAGCTCTCAACTCTTAGAGTAACCACACACTACCAACACCAGTGTGTAATCATCGAATCTTCTTATGTAGGAGTTGCTAGCTGTAAGGATCGAGCCTACTACTCCCCTGGAATCCTTGAGCTACGAACGAGGGAAATGGAAATAAAAGAGTGGCTAGAGCATGTGTCTATGACTACTGCAGCTAATGTGGAGTAGACATAGATCATACCTCTAGTAATCTCTGGAGCACCATGGTCGTAGGCCTCAGCTTCCTGGAGCAGAGCTCATCCCTGTCCACCAGCTCCCTATTGTCGGGGTGTGCCACCTTGAGGTATTGGCAGTATATCCTCGAATCGCCGCCCACCTCCTGTTGCATGGACAGCTCATTTTCCATGATCACCTATTGTATGCTGAACTCCACCATCAAACATCTTCCTCTATCTCAGTGGTCCCCTGCCCATCTTCTGGTTGTCTGTATATTGGGTCGGGCAATCGCAAGCCATGTGACACTGCATGCTACACCTAGAGCACTACATGCCCCTTGTCTGACCTCCTCTACCTCACCATCACTGCAACTTCGACCCCAGCGTCCCATGGCCATCCACCAGAAGGTCTGGTCTACTTGCACCTCATTGTCATCTTCCATATAATAGTTGTAGATGAATCAGCTACATGTCGCCCAGTGGTGGGTCTCATTGTCGGTTCCTTATTGGCTTGGAATATGTTAGGGAAAAGTTAACTCTCTTGTACTATATCCTTATTCAGTATGCTGAGTGATGTCATCGATGTTCTGATCTCCTATGAGAGACCCTACTCAATTGTCTGTGCCCAGAAGAAAGGGTCTCATACCATATTGGTGGAGTAGCGGGAGAGATCATAGAACCTCGATGAGTATTGGGCCACACTCATGCTACCATGTTGCAGGTGTAGCAGCTCCTGTATACGCATATTTCACAAGGTTAATATGAAAAAATTTTCCCTAAAAAGGATCTCTAAGTCCACCAAGATGAGTATCACCTTTTCATGTATCAGGAGCATCAAGTTCCACCATCTTTGTGCGGTTCCTTGGAGTGACTGACATCTAGGATCACAATAAGTTTAGCTAGTTTCCCAACCAAGTGGAAAACTCTAACTATAGCCTTCATCCAATCCATAGCTACCTATGGGTCTGTATCTCCTCAGAACCTTAGAGGCCACTTTTTCTGAAACTCGTGCAATGTGATGAGTTAGTGTGCACCATCTCTTGGTGGGGCTTGTGAAAACAGCTTCCCAATAGGCATTGGTGTTATTGGTACACCCCCCAAAGGTGATAACGTTGTGATACGTCCTTTCACCATGGCCTCATCACTTGGTGGGCCATCATCACATAATCTCTTTGGAATACTAGCTGTATGTCTACATGGAGGCATCCTAAAAGAAGATAGGTGTGACACGGTAAAAAAGATATACCCGGTGAGATGACTCAGAGAGATTACCTGAAAAACACTAAAAAAACACATTCCATCAATGCCTTCGTGTACTGAGTCAGAAATCAGAATTTATGGCCATGTGGTATGGATACGCCAGTCGCTGCACCAACACTAGACTCCTCAAACTAAAAACCACAGTCATAACACTAAACACTATTGCTACATTGAAAATATCACAATCATTGTTCATTGGTAGAACCAACTCCTCTGATACCACTTGGTCACAAACCATCCCTCGTGGCCCATGTCGTGACTTCCCCAAGCCTACCATCCATAAGCCAGGGGCTGAAAACTAGAACTAGAAAAGCATATCCCTGTAACTGGAAGGAAATCCCTTTAAACCTGTACAAACAGATAGACTAGAACTCAACAAGATGCAACCACGAAGTAAAATTATGTAGTAAAAGATTTTTTAATGTAAAGGTGGCCAAAATACAAGCCCAACTGGAAATTTACAAGTGCATCTAATAGTAAAAAATAACTGAACGGTGAAAAGCATCTCCTGGATCGTTCAATAGGGATCCTACCTCAAGGGTAGGTACAGCTCACGATTAGTAGTCCCTATAGCACGTCACAACAAATGATCCATCTCAAAGCACCATCTAGTACTAACTCTCTCAGCCTTAATCAATGTTGTACATTTTCCGCATAAGACACAACATGGTATGGGTGATGCCCATGCAGGGGTGAGTATAGCGATACTAAGTACATACCTCGAGACCCCGTTAATCCCCTAATGTTCCACGAAGGAAAAACCAAAATGCAAGACATAAACTCTACTTTGGTATACACCCATGCATATACCTAAGTTAACAAGTTATACTCATCTCACACATGAGGGAAGAATAAGACAAAGGTAACAACATGATTGTTGGAATACCACATAGGTAACACCACTTAGATAGATGTACCACATTAGTAATAGACGTAGTTCAAGTAGGTTCTCAGCTCAAACAATGTATTAGTGAAGTAAATAAGTACATACGATTAGTCACAAAGATAGATCATCTTATTCTATCAAGAGGCACTACTACTTACCATATAGAGTCTGATCAACATAGGATCGATTGGTACTAACACCCATAATAGCCCACATAGGTTCTAATCCACCCAGGATCGATAGTTAATTAATCCTATTGACCACACCGGATCTGAACCACATAGGATTGATAGGTACCTAACCCCTGCAATCACCCACACAGTATATGAGCCACATAGGACTGGTATGCACTGACCCACATAGGATCGCTGAGTGCTGAACCACATAGGATCTGACCCAAACTAGATCACTCGGTACTATCCTCTGTATGACCTGTCTCCAACCTCCAACTCCCAACCATAAAATGGATTCCTCACACCCGGTGCGCTTGAGTTCTATAGTTTCTGCCCCTCGAGATATCGATTGTACCTCGAAGAAAACTATGCTCCACAAAGAAGTAACCCATAGAACCACTATGTTGTATGGTATCCAACATGACAACAGGTGCATCAATCGGACGCCCAGTCTGGGAGTTATAACCACTTTATCTCTAGGGGATGGTTGGATTCGGATTCGATCCAACCTGGCCATACTCCTATTGTTTCCAAAACTCAAGTGGAGTATACAAAAAGGACCACTTTGATCCAAGAATTCCAATTCGACAGACGGTTCATCAAACAGATGTATAGTTCTCATGATATGGCTCTTTAAGTGTTGTTGGTCCCAGTTGGGCCCTCATCCTGTCATACCCGATCGAATCGACATGGTTCGTGTTGACTCGACCCATTTCTATGTTTGGACCGACTGGCCTAGGCAGTGAAGAGGTCCGCCTACTTGGCTCAATCGGCCCAACCCATAATGGTGGGGCTAGTTGGGCTCATGCGGCCTGCCCCAAGTGGGGTGCGGTCCGTCCCGAAGTGGAGCACAACCTACTGGCATCAACATCTATCCAAGATGGAAGTGAAGGGGAGAGACCCCCTTCCATTCAAAATAACATGAAGTAGTGCCTATAGTCACTACCAAGACACACGTGGGACCCATGCGGGTCCCACCCCCATTGCATCGGAACCACAGCTCCACCGGCGGCATGCTGGTCACGTCGTCCTCACCTTCCATGGTCATCCGATGTGTTGACCACCTCTTCCATCCTCTACGGCTAATGAGCCGCATCTGATTCCTCTGGAAGTGCGCTATTGTGCACTGCACCTCCTCTACATCTGACCAATGCATGCCGCTCTGTCAACTACCATGGCTGATTGTCGCAGCCTCCTCTTGTGACCTGCAATGGCGAGTTGTCCCTGACGGAGCCAGTCGATGTTATTGTGCTGGCGATATTCCACGGAGAACGCAAAGGGGTTGAAAAGCAGTGGAGGGTCAGGGCCAGTTTTTTCAAGCCCGCACCCTCTGTGTTAGCTAGTAATCAAGAAGGAGGGTTAAAGGGAATAATAAATTCAGTTGAATTTAAAACAAGAATCAGATCCCTACCTCGTAAAATCGTTGGAGAACATATGCACTAGAAGCAGGATCAGTGATCTATTTTCCCACCATGGTCTTTCTATGATCCCACTTTCACTTCATCCTTTGATTTAGGATTTCAGTGTCTCTTGTCATTGCTTGTTGGAACTGGCTCTGTCATACAAGGTTTTTGCATCTCGGCACTCCTTTAGCACTTTATTGCTTGGTGAAGTTGTTTTGTCACCTATCCCCATGCTCCATATAAATAGGATAAGGGAGGGTGTGTAACGGTGTTGGGAATTAATGAGGGATCCTTAATTTGGAAGCTTCCAAAATATCCAATGATACTATTATATAGAAATGAATGGTCAATCAATTTAATTCCTTAACATATCGCTGGTCCCACACTACGTTTATCTATCGGAGGATATGAAGGAAAATAAAAATAATTATTTTATTTTCTTTAATTTCTTTTAAAAAGTCACAAAACATAACATTTTTTGCAGATGTACTATGATCAATGAAAAGCCTCCTTTAAGAGAATTATGGTGCTGCAGATTCAACGATGCCCTCAGATTTGTAATCCAATCAACAGTTCAAATGTTAGAAAACACCGCTATAATGGTTACTGAATGTACCTAAAAAACATTAGAAATTTATTCTGGGCACACTAGAACTCGGAATCAGGCACTTTCAATTTTATAATACTCGTAATAATTCCATATAATTTAAAAAAATACAGGTAGAATATGGTTCTTCATAACTCATCTACCCTTGATAATGTTGAACTCTTCAGATGCTATAACACAAATGCGGAGGGTGCGGGACGAACAGAATAAGGCCCAGACCCTCTACCATTCTTCCTATTGTTTGTGTTCTTTATTGATGAATGACCAATAAGGTGGGATGAAAATACCGTGGGCTACACAATGTTGAAATCTTCCTAGGAATCCTGTAGGTACAGTCAGAAAAAAACGGACCTTCAAAGCATCAATGGAGACCCGAGAAAGCTCCATCGGCATGGCGGCACCGGCAACCAGAGGAGGAGGGGGCCCGCTCTCACTAGCCATGGAGGACCGTGGGCAGCCAGCCGATGCTAGCCGCATTGACTGTGGTGGCGCATAGTAGAAGAAGTGGCATAGTTCTAGCCGCTGTGGAGGTGTACCACATCTATGGGTCCCTCTCAAGATTGGTCCACCAGACTGGTTAGGTAGAGGGTCGATGCCTCCTATTTTATGAACCAAACTGACTGTACTCTATTCGGGAGGGGAGTGGACCCCCCCCCCCCCCCCCGCCCAGCTGGCGGGCTAGGTTGGTCCAACAGCCTAGTGTGCCTCACCGGGAAGTGTGGTTCAGGCTGGACTCTTGGCCGAGCGGGCCGAACCGGCCCCTCTTCACTAAAATGCATTTAACTAACAGACCAGGCGTTTGATTGACATATTGTCTGTCGTTTTGAAACCCTTACAACAATACGGTCCTTTGGATCACTCAATTGTGGGAATTCATGGTAGTTGAAATTCCTCTATTGGATTTGAAGAAGATCCTCCAAAAATCAAGCATGCTTAATGCGTGAATCCATTGGTTGTCTTTGACATGAAGAAGGAATAGTTATCCTCTGTGGTTAAGTAACAAGAGATCCTTAGAGTGTCTTAGCACCTAGAGATCCTCTGTAGGTCAGCAACTTGAAATTTTCTGAGTGGGTTAGCACCAGTGATCCTCGGAGTGGGTCAGCACCTAGCAATCCTCTGTGGGTCAGCACCTAAGGACCTTCTGTAGTCTGGAAATAAAATCCACTCTATAGAATTAGATTACCTTTCTTTATGACTAATCATCTTTATTCATGTACCATAAGTTTTATACCTAGTTTTAGGTGGGTATTTTCATGTAATTTGTTATAGATCTCTTGCTTTAGGGGTTTCCCTCTATGGAATTCGGGGAGTCATTCTAGGGTCTCGGGGTCGCTAATGGGTATTTCCATACTCAACCTACATGGGTTTCACCCAACTTGTTTTTTCTTGTGTATACAACAGACAACCTTGAACAATGTTAGGGATCCAGGACTAGATGGTGCACATTGGTGACTGGTTTATGTGGAGAGACGTAGTGCTGAGAAATAATTTATCATCTGGTAGGATCCTTGGCAGAAAATTGTAGGACCTTTTTCCCTTTTTTGTTGTACTCTATTTTTTGTAGGGTTTGTATACTGGCCCACTTTAATTTCAGTTCACACTTTTACTATTAGTAGTACTAATTTTTTGTTTTATTTTAATGTGTACCTAGTTTGTGTGTGTATAGGTTTAATAATAGTTCCTTCCCTTTTTGGGATATTCTATTCTGGAGCTAGTCGCCTACCCCTGGAATATGGAAGGTGGGCTTAGGGTAGTCACAATGTGGGCCTTGAGGACTGGGTCGTGACGAAGTGTTTTCAGAGGGCAGTAAGTTCTACCAGAAGAAATAGGAGTCTATGTTTTCAATTGGTAAATATTGTTACGTGTCTTGAGATTGGGATTTAGTTTGGGGAGTCTAACGTCTATGCGGCGGCCAACGTATCCATACAAAAAGACCCTGATTTCTAATTTCTGACTCGGTACACGAAAACACTATTTTCATGTGATTTGAAATTTTTGTTTTACTTTTGACCTTTTTATGTCAACTCATCATGTACAGATTATTGACCGTAGTTCATCTATTTCGGTATAGGGTTCTACCACGTAGGCAACCAGCTTGGATTCCACATAGAGATCACGATGACGGCCTATCGAGTGATAAGTCTTCAGCGTAGGGCCCTCTTTTGGTAACAATACATTTAGGTGGTGTATTAGGAGCACCCCCACCCATTGGGAAGCAGTTTCAACCATCCCCACCAGCACACCATGAGCGATGACTAAGCACACTGCACAAGTTATAGAGACATAACCATATGAGGTTTCGAGGAGAGATAGATCCCCCTGCAGTTGAGGGCTAGCTGGAGGCTATGGCATAAGTTTTACTCTTGGTTGAGACAGCAAATGAAGATATGGTGATCCTTGCTTCTAGCCTTTTCCAAGGAATAATAGGGAGATGGAGGAGCCTGACGCTCTAGAAAAAAAGTAGTTGACACACTCCTGGTTGGACTTTGAGAGAAAATTCATGGGGGAGTTTGTACTAGCGACTTTACTCTCAGTGTGTATTCAAGAGCTACTACACTTATAGTAGGGTATCATAATAGTGGCCCAATACTCGGTGAGATTCCCTAAACTCTCTTTATACTAAACTGATAAGGCACATGAACCTTTCTTCTGGGCCAGGACCGTTAACCAGTCTCTCCGGTAGGAGATCAGAGCATCAATGATATCACTCAATATCCCGATACAGGCTGGAGTTCTTGAGGAAGCGCTATAGGTGGAGAGCTTCTTGGGTGACAGGGTACTAGCATTACGAGTTACCATTGGATGACATGAAACTAACTCATCAGAAATAGGTATTAGGAAGACCATACAGAGGCCCAAGCAGGCCAGACCTTTTGAAGGATGACCCCAAGACACAGGGATGGAGGAGCGTATCTCATGAGGCAAAAGAGTTCATATGAGGACTAGAGTCTGTTACTCTTACAGCGGAATGGGTCACATGGCTCGTTAATATTTGACTCCCTCAGTGGAAGATCGATATATGGTCAAGGGACCACCGAGTCAATGAGAGTGGTTTGAGCTAGGTGGTCTACAGGTCGGTGGACGTGGCATAGGAGCGGGTCGTGCATTAGGTAGTTGGAGATGATTTGAGGTTCAACAGCCACCACCACCAGGTGGTCCACCCCAACTACAGGGAGTAGGTGGCCAGGGACGAGCTCAGCTACATGAGGATGAGGCCTTTTACCACAATGGTCAAGATAGGATTCAAGGTATGATATATGTCTCCTCCACCCAAGCTGTAGTTCTTATAGACAGAGGTTCTAGTCACTCTTTCATTTCCACATCTCTCATTCGGAAATCAGAGATTCCAATGGAGTTGTTGGCTCAATCCTTATTATTAGTGACTTCTATGAGAGAGGATTCAATGATTACACTCTAGTTCATGTAGTGTGAGCTCACTCTACAAGGTGAAAGCTTTAGTTGGGATCTCCTATTATCAACGTCGAGGGCTTATGATGTAATCTTGGGTATGGACTAATTATCCACATTTCATGCTCATATTGACTATTTTATGCGCAAATTGGGGTGTTTCCACAACAATGGGACTATATTTTCTATCACTGGAAAGAAGGGATCCTTTAGAGCTCAGTATGGACTTTCTTCGAGGAGGGTGTAGCGGATCACTCATTTGTTGTCTAGCCTTACCATTGGAGTAGTTAATGAGAAGATTCTGAGCTATCCTATATTGGTGGACCAGTATGTTTATTTCTTTCCTGATTATGTTCTTGGACTACCTCCTTGTATATATGTGGACTTCCACATCAATACGTACCCCGAGATGACATTGATATCAATACCACCATATCATATGGTTCCGAAAGATCTTTGTGAGTTGAGGGTATAGCTAGAGGACTTATTGGGGAAGGGGTTCATAAGGCTGAGTGTTTCTCCATAGGCGGCCACAATTTTGTTCGCCAAAAAGGAAGATGGGTCTATGAGTCTTTGTGTGGACTATCAGTGCATCAACCATGTGATAGTGAAGAATAATTATCCACTCCCAAATATTGAAGATCTATTCCATCAGTAGAAATGAGATCAGTGGTTTTTTAAGATAGACCTCAGATCATGATATCAAACGCTCAGGATATGAGATGAGGATGTACCTATGATGACCTACAGATTCCGGTATGGCCACTATGAGTTCTTGGTGATGCCTTTTGTCATGACCAATGCCCAAGAATTGTTCATGGGACTCATTAACATGATCTTCTGGCTTTACCTCGATCACATTGTGGTGGTTTTCATTGACGAAATTTTGATATACTCATTGTTTGAGGAGGATCATGCTACGCATCAACATATTGTTTTTGATACACATCAAGAGCACTAACTTTATGAAATTATCTCAATGTGTTAGTTTTGGATATCGGAGGTCCACTTTATGGGAATCATTTTCTCAGAGGCTAGAATTGTAGAGGATCTAGTAATGATAGATGTAGTGCTTTCCTGGGAGACACCCAAGAGTGTGACTGAGATGTGGAGTTTCCTGGGCTTTTCTGGGTACTACCTGATATTTATACCTGAAATTTCTAGAGTAGTAGCACCCTTGTCATCTTTGGCATAGAAGGGACAACCTTTCTTGTGGAAAGAGAGATACCATCATAGGTTCAAGGAGTTGAAGTGAAGTTGGGCGAGATACCCCATCTTGAGGCTACCAGAAGAGGGAATCGGGTTTTTAGTCTACTAAGAAGCATCACATACCAGACTGGGATGTGTCCTGATGTAGGAGAGATCGGTGATTGCCTATGGATCAAAATAGCTAAGGAAACATGAGAAAAACTACATTACCCATGACCAGGAGTTAGAAGTAGTGGTCTATGTGTTGAAAATGTAGTGGCACTACTTGATGGAAGAACGATTAACTACCTACTCCGATCTTAAGAGTCTCAAGCATATCGTTTCACATATGAACCTAAACCTCATACATCTGGAATGGCTAGAGTTTCTCAAGTATTATGACATTGAGATGGTCTACACTTATGGGAATGAGAACATGGTGGCATAAACACTCAGTAGGAGGTCTGGTTTACAGTTGCTGAGTGAGGCGACAGAGATTCTAGCCACTTTATAGTTATCCTTCATGGATAGTGATGGAGAATCTTACCTCCAATCTATGAATATAACTCCGCCACTTCATCAGTGTGTCAGGGAAGCATAGCTTGGGGATGTTGACAATGAGACATGACATTCCAAGATATCCTATAGATAGGATCATGAAGGATTTTTTGAAGGGGGGAGCACATCATCTGTTTCAGAGGACGCACAATGGAACAAATGATGCTACGAGAGGATGTGTTGAGGGAGTTCCACACATCCCCTTTGGATGTACATCCATGTTTCAAACAGGAATATTTTCAATGATTTTTTTAAAAATAATTGGGATGCATACGAGCCTATGAAAATTGATGTCACTTGATTCCAAGTTCTGGTGTGTCCGGAATCAATTTTTCAAGTTTTTTTGGGTACATTTAGTAAACGTTCGAGTGGGTTTTTTCTAACTATTGAACCAGTTCTCAGAATTGAAATCTGAGGGCATTGTTGAACTTGCAGCACCGATATATTCTTAAGAAGACTATCACCTAGATGGCAGTTGGTCAATGGTGAATGGTAGTTTTTGGTGTTTTCTTATAGGAATAAAATAAAAATAAAAGTGTATGAAATTTTTATTTTTATATGAAACAACCATGTGGGTGTTGGGAGGTGGGGTCCACCTAAACTAAACCTCCATATGGTAGTTGATGTGTGGGGACCACCAGACCTTAACCTCCCATGAGAGGTTATGGTGGTGGGGACCACATGAACCATAACCTCCCATGAGAGGTTATGGTTGTGGGGACCACCCGAGTTTAAACCCCCCTTTTATTGAGAGAAACTCTCAACTCCCTTCATTAATGTGGAGGAGCCTCTTGAATGCCTCCACATTAATTGTACCATCACTCATAACTTTAATTATGCCAACATAGGTGATTAATTAACCCAATTTGAATTGTTCCAATAATTAAAAGTTGGTGAAAACATTTTTATTTTGGGTTGGAATTACTTTTGAGAGTTGTTCATTGGAAAAGGGGAGAGAACTTATTAGGATAAATTCTCTCCAACAAATAACTACAACTCTGAATGAAGAATGCATTCATCCAACAAAGAACACTGGCCCAGACTTCGACCTTCTTCCTCGATACTTCCTCCAACGTAGGATGTCTTCGACTATAACGAACTGCCGTCCATCTTTTCCCAACAATTTTTCTTCTTCCCTACGACTCCATCAACGTATTAACCTGAGGTAGGGGGTTTATTTGTGTGATAATACATTCCTGTTTTTCTTTCGAGGTTTGGGAATGAATCATTATTGAGGTTGTAAAATTTGATGTTCATCATTCTTCTTTCTTTTTGAGCCAAATTCTACAACCCTAACATGGAAGGTGTTGTCCAAACCAACATGGTTGACCCCTCTGCTATTCTTCGTTGTGTTGTTCTTCAGAATTAAAGAAGGCAACGAAGACGATGAAGGAGACGAAGGCACGATGCCGCCACTCATGGCCACTGCGACCCATGCTGCCACCACCGTGCTTCGGCCTCCCAGTTGAACCAGATGCGTTCCCTCACAGCGCCACACCGCCCCAGGCTGAACCGGCCCTGCGCCCAGCCTTGTGTCGCACATCATCCGGGCCACCCCGGCCGCACCGCCTGCTGGCCGCGTGCCCTTGGCCGCGCCTCCCCAGCCTTGTTGCCCGCTGGCTATACCACACGCCGTCCCTGCCGCCCCCCAGTCGTGCCTCCCATTGGCCGTGTTTCCCTCGCTGGATGCACTGCCCTCGCTAGAAGCACCACCTGTAGCCCTCTAAGCCACCCCTCGCATCGTGCCCTCACGACACCCTCTGTGGCTGAACCACCCTCGTGGCTCTCCGCGGCCCCTCACAGCATATTGGGCTGGACCCGGAGGGCTGGGCCGAAAATAATGGGTCGGGCCACCCATGGGCTGGGCTGGACCCAAAAGGTTAGGTTAAGTAAGGCCTGGTCAGTCCGACCGGCTCAGACCAGAACCGGTACAGGCACGCCCCTTGACATTCTCTTGGCCATATCATTGGCATCAGAAGTCCATTTGACGAACCATCAGTGGTGCTGGAAATATTGGAGGGAGATGGTCCCTTTATGTATACTCCACAGAAGTTTTGGGTGGGGATGGGAAATTGTCAGGTTTGATCGAGCACGAATCTAACCAGGCCCCTGGAACTAAAGGGCTAATAAATCACAGACCGAGCATCTGATTGATGTGCCGTCTATTGCGTTGAGACCCCTATGATGTGGCAGACCATTGAGATACATATTCGTGGTACTTTTTTATAGTTGGAGTATCAGCCAGTAGCTCATGGAGAAGACCCTCTTGGAGAAAAGAGAGCATATTGTAGAGATTTAGTAGCTGGCTGAGACCTGATGACTGCTTGCCATTTTGTCTTAGAGTGACTCTACTAGCCCAGTGGGGAGCGCCTTGGTGTTAGGGAAGACCCACAGTGGGGAGCGCATTAGTGTCACGACAGACACATGGTACTTGACAGGAGATGTACCACATCAGGTTACGAGGGGGAGCGTGTTCGATAATGCGGAAGACCCACGGTGGGGAGTGTGCTCGGTGACATGGCATATCAACGATACTCGATAGGAGGAGTACATCAGCAGTCCAAGTATAGTGGAAAGCATGCTTGGTGTCATGACAATCCCAATGTACTCAATAGAAGAGGATTTCTCAAGAATTAGAGGTTTTCACAATGAGACTAGGGATGTTACATGATTCTACCCCCAGAATAAAATCCTAGTTTGAGTTGAGTCTGTATTTCTATTTTTCCTCATTATTGATATGGATTACTTAATAACTTGGGTATATGTATGGTAGTATTCCTAAGTAGGGTTATCTGTTGATTTCATAATTTGTGGTTTATCCTTGGTGGATTTTGTGAGACCATGAGGGTGTCAGGGTCCCTATTGAGTATCGTTATACTCACCCTTGCATGGGATATGCCCAAACCTTGTTGTGTTGGATGAAGATGATGAATAGTTCCGACTGAGGCTGAAATTTCCATGACTGGATGGTACTTGGAGGTGGACCATACGAATAATTGGTACACGGAGAAGACAGATGGACAAATAGTGCTAAGGAGGCAATATGTACCTACCCTTCATGTAGTATCCTCGGAGGATGACCCAACAGCTAGATTTCCATTTTCTTCAATTGTATTATATCACAGTTTTACTTGTACTTTCCAGTTGGTCTTGTATTATGGACCATTTTACATTCATCACTCTGTTGTTATACAGTTTACTAGGTGTTTCATCCAGCTGAGTGCTTCCTTATGTGTGTGTTTACAGGTTATAAAGGAAATTCCATCCCAGTTTTAGGTAATTACGCCTTTGGTGATAGTCGTCATCCTCTGGACTATGGATGGAGGGCTTGAGAAAGTCACGACACGGGCCCCGGGGGACAGGGCATGACACTGGTGCAGTGAAGATGTACCAGGACCTACAGCGTTAGTACTGGTGGTCAGGGATGAAGAATGCAGCGGTAGAGTTCATTTCATGACGCATCAGTTGTCAGCATGTGAAGGTCGAGAATCAGGTTGCAGTAGGCTTAGCATAGAAACTAGAGGTACCAGAATAGAAGTGGGATAATATATCTATCGACTTCGTAACAGGACTACCTCATACATCTAGGGGCCACAAATACATCTGGGTGATCGTTGACCAACTCACCATGTCATCCCACTACCTACACATCCAGGAGTGGGTTTTGTAGAGGGACAAGGATGCCTCCACATATTGGATATTGCACAACTTTATGGGGTTCCATCGACGATCGTTTCAAATCGTGATGCACGTTTTACATATCGGTTGTGGAAGGGATTGTAGGAGGTATTTGGGACTCACCTATGCTTGTGCACGACCTTTCACCCTTTGACAGATGGTCAGACAGAGCGTTCCATATAGATGCTTGAGGAAATGCTCTATTCTTGCGACCATGATTTTGGCTGTTGTTGGGAGGATCACATGCCCTAAGTGGAGTTTTCATAAAACAACATTTGTCACTCCAGCATCGGCATGGCACCGATTGAGGTTCTATGTGGGAGACTATGTAGATCACCACTAAGCTAGACAGACCTAGGGGAGTTAGCACATATGAGTCCAGATTTGGTAAAATCTACCATTGAGAAGGTGCAGATCATCCAGGAGTGGATAAAGACTACAAATAGTAGGCATAAGTCTTATTCCAACAGGAGATTGATACCCATGGAGTTCAAGGAGGGAAGTCATGTTTTCCATAAGGTATCACCTCAAAGAGGATTGAAGAGACTTGGTCGAGGTAGAATGTTATCTACGAGGTTCATCAAACCTTTATAGATTCCCTATAAAGTTAGTGAGATGGAAAACAACCTAGTACTTCCCCCACAAATGCACTTGGTGCACACCTTTTTCAAAATTTCACAACTGAGGAGATATGTTCTTGAATAATTTTATCTCATTGACTGGGTCGATATGGACATTGACAATTGGGTTACTTTTTAGAGTTCCCAGTGGAGATAGAGTATTAAAAGGAGCGGGTCCTTTTTGGATGATCGATAACTTTGGTACGAGTTTGGTGGGAGCACTGGAACCTCTAGAAGAGCACATGGGAGCGGGAGGCTCAGATTCGTGCTTAGTACCCCCCCCATTTGATTTCATAGCCTTTGTTGAGTCCTTTTGGGAATAAAATACCTTAGATGTAGAGAATTTAAAGACGCTGAAATTCCATGTATTTATTAATTAAATATCACTTTTACAAGTCTGAAAAAATTGACAGCACTTGATTCCGAGAGTCATAAAACTTGAAACGGAAATTTGATATTTTTTAGAGAACATTTAGTAAACCTGAAATCGGTTATTTATATCTTTTGAACCGGTACTCGAATTAAAAATCCAAAGGCACCGTTTAATTTTCAGCACCGCGATTCTCATTGGAAAATCTTAACATTGACTACCAATGGATGGATGAAATAAGAAAATTTTTGGACATTACAAAAACAATAATAAAATAACTCCATGAGTTATTTTATTTATTTTTGTAACCGATGAGTGATGGTGGTGGGACCGTAGAGTTGGTCTGTCATTTTAATGATGGTCAGTTAATCACTGGTTACATAGTGTTGTATAATCACACTGTCGGGATATTTTTCAGTTAATGAATTATTCATTAATCAACCATATAATTGTTAGAAGTGTGGAACTCCTTTTATTATATTTTATATAGTCATTGGTGTGGGTTTTGGTAACCCACGGGAGAACTATTGATGAAGTTCTAGAAATGAATTCTTCCAATGAAGAATGGAGAATTTAGTGACACCGTTTAGGATTCGATTCTGAGATCAATGAACGCCAACCAACACCCTTCGAACACATGTTCTCCTTCCCTCATCCGTAGGGAAATCCAATGAGTTCCATGCAGGGTTCATGTTTAAGGGTTTTTATGATTCATTTACCCTTGATAATTTTGAACTCTTCCCATGCTATGACGCTAATGCAGAAGGAATGGGCTAAACCAAATAGGGCTCGGACCCTCCGTCGATCTCGGTATTGTTTTCGTTCTTCATGGACGAATGAACAATATGGTGGAAAGACAAAAATGGGGGCCACACAGTGATGGCAGCATCCCGGGAGGCCTATTGGAACATCTAGAAAAGAAAATAGACTTCGGAAGATTCATCAGAGGCTCGAGGAAGCTCCGTGGGCATGACGGTGCTGGTGACAGGAGGAGGAGGCTCCCGAAGGCGCCCCAGCGGACAGTGGGTAGTCGGCTGATGCCAACTACGTGGACGGTAGTTGTGTGCTGCCGATCAGGTTCCTGGGCTCCAGTCATGGAAGAGGTGGATTGAATCCACGGGTCCCACACAAGTCTGGTCCACTAGACCTATCAGCTAGAGGGGGTGGGGCCATCATGACACCACATGTTTGAAGAACTGAACAGACCATATTCCATTCGAGATGGGAGCAAACACCCACGCCTAGTTGGTGGGTCGCGCCTGGCTAGTGGGCATGGATGGTCTAGTGGATCGGTAGGCCTTGCCCAGTTGGGTGGGCTGGACTGGCCCGAGCCCAGTGGGTTCATGCCGGGTCGGGTTGAGTCGGTCTGACTGGTCCGAGACCCAGTTTGACCCAGTTATGCTTCAAGGACCATAACTGCTAAACCAGACATCCTTTTGAAAAACCGTCCATGACGTTGGAAACCTTTGGTTGAGTCAATTCTTATTAGATACTCCAATTAGGTTTCGAAGAGATTTGGGCTATGGCTGGGTTAGATCAGACTCAAATCTAACTAATCCCTCGGCACTAAAATGCTTATAACATACAAAACGAACATATAATTGACGTTCCATATGTCGCATTGGAACCCTTACAAAAAATTGTAATTTGGGTTATATCATAATGGGAATTCATTGTGGTTGAAATATAGTTAATGGATTTTAAAGAAAATCCTCCCGAAATCATGCGTTCTTAGTGCGGGAATCCAGTGTCTGGTTGTGATGTGAAAAAAAGAATATTGATCCTCTGTGGATCAGAAACTAGTGATCCTCTGAGTGGGTAAGCACCCAACGATCCTCTATGGATCAAGATCTAGAGATCCTTTGAGTGGGTCATCATTTGTAATCCTCTAAGAGGGTCAACACCAGGTGATCCTCTATGGGTCAACACCTAGTGATCTTCTACTGGTAAACACCTGGTGATCTTATTCAGTTCAGTACCCAAAAACATGTGTGGTAGGGCAGAAAAAGAAACATAATAGAATATGATGACCTAGCTTTATGACAAATCAACATTATTCATTTACCTTAATTTTTAAACATGTTTTGAGCTAGTACTTTTCTTGTGCTCTGTGATTTGGATCATGCAATGTGGTATTTCCTTTGTGGAATTTTGGGAGTTCTTCGGGGGACTCAGGGTCTTACTGGGTATTATTATACTCACCCCTACATAGGCTTCGCCTTCACCTTCTTCTGTCTTGTGCAGATGATGATCAACCTTGACTACAGTTTGGGATCAAGGACTAGATAGTTCATGGAGTTGACCAGTTAACGTGGAGAGCTATATTGATGAGTTGTAGCTACCCTTCTAGTAGTATCCTTGGTGGATGACTTCAAGAGCTTGTTTCCCTTTTTTTGTACTCCATTTTCTGTTGGGATTGTATAATGTCCCAATTTAGTTTCGGTTCACAACTTTTATATCATCAATTCTAAATTGTGGTTTTCAGTTGTCATATACATTTTTTGTGTGTGTATAGGTTTAATGGAAATGCCTTCCCTTTTTTGGATATTCCTTTCCGGTGCTAGACGCCAACCCCTGGCCTATGGAAGGCGGGCTAAGGGTAGTCACGGTGCAAGCCCCAAGTGATGGGTCATGATAGTCTATGATAAATAAGTTTTGAATATCCAATATATGTTTTTAGAATTACTACATCCCATTGTAAATTTATATTTTAATGTGAAAATATTGTAATAATTACCCAAAAATGATATAGAATGTGTTGAATTTGGGATTCAACATTCCATCAAGATGATATCTCTTTTTAAATATCTGATAACTACACTAATTTTTTTTTCATACAATCAAATTTTTAAAGTAGTTTGGAATCACTATGGGAAAAAGTTTTCATTTGATAAGTGAATTTTATATTTCTTAAAAAAAAATATTTGCGTTGTTGAATTAATGTGAAACATGTTTTCTCATGATAAATTTTTATTGGAATTCCATTGTCTAATATATCAGAGAAATTTGGGCCAATATATCAAGTTACACCATAATAATGGAGCTTAACAACTCTACTCATAGGGAATAAATTATCATTGTGATCTATTACATAGATATATGTATTGAAATGGGGTAAAAAAACATAGTTTTTTTCTTCATTATAACATTTCAATCTATGGTTTCAACACTGAATCTAATCTCTATAATTTTTTCTCCTACATATAGTGAAATTGTTTTACCCTTATCTGGATATAGTAATTCATCCTAAACACCATAAATATATGTCTTCAATTCCCCCTACCCCTCACCAATAATCTTCATTTCATTAATATATTTATGTTAGGTATTCTACATTCATAATAATTTCATTATTATTCCATCAATGTATATATTAGTGAATTTCGGGGATTCAGGTCAATATTATTTTTGACAATATAGTTTTATTTTTTCCGATTGAGACTTTAAAAATAATTATCGATAGATTTATAGAAATTTCATTAGTTAATTGTTCTCTCTTGATGTTTTTTGATAGAAATATTTTTCGGAAATAATTTTTCTTCAACTCAAGAGACAAAAAATGGGAAAATAAAAGTAATTTAATAGACTTCCCCACAAATTTTGATTTTCATGAATGATAATGATACAATCTAAATGATTGAGAAGTCATGCGGTTATACAATATCATAATTACAATCTATAGAAATAATTTATCTCACAATATTATTATTAGGATCCCTCCTCTAATTAGCACACATAAACTGTTTTTTGTTAAATATAATTATTTTTTTATATTTTATAGTGATATTATTTTATAATCCTATTCCAATATTATTTTACTTTTTAACAATAAGATTCGTGTGCCTCCATCACTAAAACTTTTTGTGGTGAATAATATAATCAATATTATGAAATATAATAATCTTTAAAACAAACTTTTATTATGGGGAGTTATTATTCAAAAAAATGTTCTTATAATTTTGGGATGCACTTCTTAAATGAAATATATATTTTTTAATCTAACTTTTTTACTTTAAATAATATGATTCATTTTTTAAGGATTTAAATTTAATGAATTAAATATATGTTAGGAAGAAATATAAATTATTTTATTAATTACCATGTTTGGCACAAAATATGAATTTTATGGACGAATTTATAATGGATATAGTATATGTTATGTTGAGGTGCATGTTTTGATGAGGATGGAATGAATTGGGGTTTTATACCTACTTCGATGATACTATTTAATAGTTTGGGTTTTTCAATTATGTTTTTGATAATCACTAGTTCTATTGTACAATTTTATCTTGGATAGATATTTCTATTACTGTGTGGTGATGGATATATGATTGTAATTTTATATTCTATGATATTCAGTTATGTGTTATTGACATGGGATTTTGGGTGCTATCAACATCTTTTCCTATTTGCATTTATAAAAACATTAATGCTTATTTTGGTTCAATTTTATTTTAAAATATTGTTCAGGGTGAGATTGGTTTATTTTAACATTTTTTCCCGATCATTTAAAGATTATGGTCTTGTGGGGATGATTAATTTATAAAAAATTGCATCAATTTAATTTTAATTAAATATTTATTTGGTTATAAAATTTATCAAACATTTTCAAATATCTCTTGTTTTTTATATTGATGATTTTTCTAATAGGATTAATGACTATGATTGATATTTATAAATTATATTAATCTTTAAAAGTATTCAAACTATGAAAATATTTCCATCAAACCCGAGTATTTTTATCCATCCTTTGGTGTTTGTGGGTGTGGTTGTGTTTTTTTGGGATCCAAATGATATAATTTTTATATTATAAATTTAATATTCAAGATGTTTATTTTCATTGATTTTAGATATATTTTATAGATTAATAAAAATAACATTAGAATACAAATAAATGGACTAGGTCATGGTATTGTTAATATAGTGGAATTTTATATGTAAAATTATTAGGATAATCATATCACATCATCGTTTATGGACATGGTTTAGTATGAGTGAAGGTTTAGTGTTATTTAATAGATTCACACAATTGAGTAATTATTTTGGACCATCATGTGTTTATGGAGTCTATTTGAAGAATGTATAACCATGTTGTTATCTATATTATATATTGAAAGTGAGTAGATTCATGAGTAAAACTATGACCAGTAAACATGGTTGTTTAATTTTTTTACTAAATAATAGAAGGAAATATTAAATAAAGTATGATTTAACGTGTCTTTATTAGACTCGATTATCCCAAAAAAACCAACCTGAATCATTACATGGACTAGAGTGCACTCCCTTGTCAATATAAACAGAAAACTAGGGCCATGGTCTTATTACTATTTAAGGAGATATTTTTTCATTTCTGGTAAGGTTAAAAATCCCATGTGAAATATGATTAATCATAATTTAAGAATATGTATATTATGCTTTTATACCATTTATAAGTAGTAAATAAAATCATAAAATAAATATTATAAGAATATATATAGATATGGGTACATATACATGAATGTATATAATGAGAGTCATATATTATTTACAAATGTGGTAACTAAATTTGGTTGATCATATATATCTAAAAACTAAAAAAATAAAGGTATTCTAATATATCCAAGTGTAATGGAGTTTACATTGATTAAAACCATTATTATCATCAGACTACTCTGTTGATGTTACACATACGTTAATAACTTATCTCTTTTCCTTACCTTGATCAATGAAAAAAATCTACAGTTACACAACATGTGTTTGATTAGGTTGTGATCAAAACATATTGATTAGTTGGTTACCACCACACCCCATATATCTATTACAATCTTAACTGGATATTGTTCCATGAGTTTAATATAATATTGTGATAATCCATAATACACTTACATAATTCCATAAATGTAAGAGAAATATTTTAATATAACCACAAAAATAAGTATGTATGGAACAAATATATAATTATTATCAAAATAACATTTATTCATGCACTAGAATAATCATGACATCAAGAAATCCATGTGAGCCTTGTTAAGAGGGGATGGTATGATATACATCCTCTATATCCATATCCTAATGAGATGGTGAATCAATATTGTAAAAAACCATTAAAGCATAATACCATGATGGTTTATGGTAATTAAAAAACCACTCAAATCATTCATTGAGGAAATTTCATAATGCCTTTAGATGAACCTCATTGAGGGTTTGGATAAGAGGAAATGGTCATGTTATGTATCATCTATAATATTATAGGTTTTGAAAGATTTTTCCTCCCTCGTCCCATAACATCATAATGATATTAAAACATAGATAAAAACCAAAAATATTATGAATGGAATATAATTAATATATAAAATAAACATATACTATCTAAACATTTAATTAATCATTGACATGTGAGAAAAAATATGTCATAAAAAGTAAAATATTAATTTATTAGTGAACCTAATAATGTGTTAATTCCATAATCTCCCATTAAATCATTCCAACCATCTTATTCCTTTCCCCTATCAATATCCAAATTTTAAAAATCACTATATACCAATATAAATTTCTCCTTTAGGTATAAAATAATAATAACTAGTTCATAACAGTTGTTTAATTTTATTTATTCATATTTAGGTGCTTTAGATTCCCCATTGGTTCAACTTTCCACATTGAACATGTCCTACACTCATAATGATACAAAATAAGTATAGGTCACCTAAATTAAGATATAATTTATTCTTCTATTGAGGATCATTCATTGAATCTAGAGGAATTAATATAAATTGTTAAAATCATTAGAACATGTGAGAGAAAAGATTATCAATCAAATAGTAGTAAACAAAAAAAAATAAACCAAATATTTTGGGTTAGATTTGGATATCCTACTAAATTATATTTATTTTAATAGTGAAACATTATATTTTTAGTGGACTTCCTCTAGAACTATAGTGGAAAAAGAATCTTGGAAATAGCACTAGACAAAAGCCTTTTTGAAATAATTGTTTATTCCAATGAATTTAACCATTCCACTAATCAATAATATTTCCCCATATTTAATTTAATTAAATAAATATGTTAAAATAAAAAAATTGATACATACATGATTTTAAATAACATTTTAGTGGATTGCCATTATTTAATATGTTTTTTCAGAAAATCCATGATAATAAATAATTCTTATGAAATTGTGGGTCACATATAATTTTTATATAGCATAATTTAATGATGTTGGTTGATCTAAATCATTTCATGCAGAATAAAAAAAGGTATTTCTTATTGATTATATAATTATACTATTTGAGTTATCAATATAATTTTCAAAATGATTGTTGGGTCGTTTACTTTACTTGTGTTGAATAATCATGTTATGGTGATGGAAACTACACCATGTTGTTTAAATTTTAGTTATTAAAACTGATTAAGAGTTTTAAGATAGTTGTGAATTATATTTAGTGTTTTGAATATTTTATTTCAAAAAAATAAATTAAATTCATGGTATTTATCACATAATTTTTCTTTTTTTTTACCTAGACATATTAATTAAAATTTTCCATAATATATGGTTTTCTATTTATATTTATTATTAAATTAATATTCAATAGATAATTTTGCAAGGTTATTTTTAGAGATAGTTAATAATATTTCATGGGTCAACTAAATTATATCTATAATTAAAATATGGAGATATCCATTACTCTGCCACTCTTTCTCCTTATCTCTCTCATTATTATATTAAAGAATCCCAATGTCTCAATCACATATAAAATTATTACATTGTATAAGATATTAAGCTTGATCATTATTGGATTCACATGAAGACAAGTACAAGAGAGATTTATTGAGCATTATTCTAAATATAAATACTACTTATCAGGATAAAATCCAATTGAAAGATCCCATGAGCGTTATTATGGAAAAATATTTTGAATAAATAATGATTTTTTTTATGTGAGAATGAATTTTTTTATAGTGGTTCACATATAGATGACACCACCAATGGGATGCAGTGTAATGAATTCCTATATATTATTTTTTTTATGCATATTCCATGCGTATGAAAATTTTATATAATGTTTTTTAGGAGAAATATTTTTAAAATTCACCTGATTAAGTAATTTATCATGAATAATATATTTTGGTGGTTTGTTCAAAGAACACTAGATCACTAATATATTAATATTTTATTTAACTATTATCATTATTCTGGATTGATAATGTTCTTCAATAGTAGTGAAACTTCTTTGTAATAAACATTTTTTATTATGGAAGAGTTAATTATTATAAAAATTTTAAATTAATTTTCTTATTCAGGTATGATGGTAGTAAACCAATTATACACCTTAAATTGTCTTCCATGTTAGAGGAAAATCAAGAAAATATGATTATGGTCTGTTTTATTTCTTGGATTTTCAATAGTATTCAGTCAGATAATCTTTTAATCTAAGATTTTAATTTCTATTGAGTAGGGAATAGTATACATTGAGTGGTATATGTTTTATTATTTGGCCATAATTAATCATCCTTTGATTCATCCACATTTCTATAGGTATATGAAATTACTTATTGGGAAAAAATTTATAAAATTATAATAATGTTTTTTATTAATATCTTTAACTCACTCATGTTTAACATTAATTATTTGACCTTATATAGTTTTATGAAGGTCATCATATTAGAATTAATATTGTTATTTGTCTGGGGATTAAAAATTCATTGATGTCCATGTATGGATCCTTTGTCGGATGGCTTCCAAAACTGATTTGGATAAGTCCATCGATATATTATCTCTATAATTTATGAAGGATACCATTTTTTTGTTGGAATTTTTTTGGACTTATTTTTCATTATGAATTATATGATTAACTATTCTTTTCATATTATTTGGAATGGGTGCTTCATTGAAATGTTTAATACCAATATGGGAGTAAGTATGGTGATCTATTTTTTCATTATTTTAAACCTATATATGGATAAAATATATCAAATGATATCAAACCTTATTAATATAGCCTTGTAACATATCATCCACATAAATTGGCCAAGTCCTTCAACTATCCACTTTTTCATTCCAAATGATTTCAAGTTTTATAGTATCATTGATGGTTGTAACACACAATGTTTTTTTCTCATCCTCATATTCAATATATAATTCTAGATGACCTCAAACGTATTCTTAGAACACTAGATGATAGGAACTAGATTCGAGGGATGGAATAAAAAATATTGGGAAGTGA
This sequence comes from Viscum album, assembly GCA_963277665.1. Taxonomy (NCBI): domain Eukaryota; kingdom Viridiplantae; phylum Streptophyta; class Magnoliopsida; order Santalales; family Viscaceae; genus Viscum; species Viscum album. The sequence goes on along the minus strand of OY728126.1, from coordinate 2,092,797,258 downwards.
TTTTCTCCCAAATAAAAACCCAAATTTACATGCAATGAAACATTAAAATAAAACAAAATCTAAATAAAATAGTTTTTTCTCCATAATTAAATATACATAACACAAAAATACGTGTATATCCACAAATTAATAATGACCTAAGGAATCAAACTTAATTCCAATTGTAAAAACCCAAATTTTCCATCTAAATTTCATTATAAATATATAATATTATTATGCGTCTGCAAAAATTAATGGCACGTGATTCTGAGGCCCGATGTGCCCAGAATGAATTTTTTTACTTTTTTTCCGGTACATTCAGTAAACGCGTGAGTTTCATTTTGTAACTTTTGAACCGGTTCTCGAAATTGAAATCTGAGGACACCGTTGAACTTGCAGTGCTGATATTCGCATAAGAACCTTCACCTCGACCATAGTAGATCGAGGGTCGAAGTTGGATTTTCAGTTTTTCATGGGAGAATTGAAAAATAAAATAAATAACATTAATTTTATTTCTTGAAACCTCACATTTGAATTTTGGTTGTGGAGACCACCTAAACCTTTGTAACTCTTGGAATGCCTAATTGAAGAGCCATCATTAATTGATCCTTAACATAAAATAACTTAAATTAGAGGGGCTCATTGCCTCTCATGGGTTGGGAGAAATAGTTGGCAAACTAATTTGGAGGAGAACTCTTGAAGTAAGATCATTATACTAAGAAGAAGATCCCCCAATGAAAAACGACCTCCGAATGAGGAATAGTGAACCATCATTCGAGAATTGTTGACGCATCATCTTCCTCCTCTCGCAACCTCCAATGGACGATCGAGGTAGAGGGTTTATTTTTAAGTAAGATAAATATATATTTTTTGATTTCCCTTTTCCTCCATTCTCAAAAATGATGGCAAAAAAGAAACAGCCATCAATCCACACATATACAATGATGTTTTCTAATATTTCTTCACGAGTTCTTCATGTGTTATTCAACACCAAATAATTAAGCCCACTAAAAACACAATGTTTTACTGAGTGAGATATATGATCATGGAGATCTCAACCTGAGGATTGCAAATATGTGACCATCACATTTTTTGGGATTACAATGATGTTGTGGTGGTCCGCGGAAGAAGGGTGGCACGCATCTACACCGCTGGTAGAGGAGGAGGTCGCGGCTGTCAAGCCATGGTGGTGCACCCAAAGGGCGTCCGATACTTGTCCAGTCACGGTTCGGCTACGCAGTGCACCCAGAGGGCGGCCTGCAACTGGATGTCCGTGATTCTAAAAGGTGGTTCACCCGAGTGCACAGCGCACCCGAGTGGCGGTCGGTGCCCCACTGGCTTGGTTTGAGCAGGCAGTGCACCAGATGTGGGCCATGCACTCGGAGGGTAACTGACACCCGGCTGGCCAAGGAGGCAGAAGCAGTGCATCTTGGTGCCGTTGGAAGGGGAGTTGGTCAGCCACATCACACCGAGTGGGACCGCTCCCGCGGGTCCCATATGCCAGCCAGCGGTGACACATGGCACCGCCGGGTTGGCCAAAGATGAACGATCAAATGGACCGTTCATAAATTTGGGGGTTTCCTCACCCCATGTAGCTTCTAGGGTGGGCCCCACCCTGACAAACTACACTAAGCAGAGTGGGCTACGCCCGACGGGCCGGGCCGCCCCCTTTGCGGGTTAGGCCAGTCTGTGGCCCAGTGGGCCAGGCCCACCGTGGCCCTACCTATCCGGGTCAAGTCAACCTGAACCTGGGCAGTTTGGCCCGGGCCGAGTCGGGCTAGGGTGTGTCTGACCAGGTTGGACCAGACCCGGGCCCATCTACACCTAGATAAGCTTTTTTGGCCATTTCTTGAGAACCAGGAATCCGTTTGACAACCCATTTGCGGAACTACATTCCTTGGATCAAGAAAGTGTTTTTTCTATAATCCACATGAGTTTTGGGTAATTTTGGAGTATGTCTAGGTTGTATTGAACTTGAATCCAACTGGGCCTTCTGAACTGACATGCTGATAACTTACAGACCGGGCGTCTGAATGACACATCATCTATTGCATTGGGACCTTTATGACGAGGCGGTCCATTGAGATACATATTAGTGGGAAGTCATGTTAGTTGAAGTATTGACTGATGGCTTGAGGAGCGTATCCTCCCAAAATCAGGGGCGATTAGTGCAGGAACCCTGTGGCTGGCTGCACTTGAAAAATCTACAGATCCTGTTTGGGTCGTCTTTTGATCCTATGTGGGTCATCTTCTAATTTTGTGTTGGTCATCTTCAGATCCTATGTGTGTCGTCATCTATAGATATTTTGTGGGTGATCTTCTGATCCTGTGTGGGTCATCTATGATCCTGTGTTGGTCAACAACAGAGCCTCTTAATGAAGTAAGATGATCTTTTGACACAACTAATCATCTATACTTCCGTACTTAAGATATACCTAGTGGGATCTTAGTCTTTACCTTTGTTGTACACTTCTGTGTGGTGATACCTTCGTGATATTCTTCAGTGCGGTGTTACCTTTGTGGTACTTACCTTCGTTGTGTTACTTATGTGGTATTTCTATCATCATGGTGTTACCTGTCCGGTACTTAAAACTTCATGGTGTTACCTTTGTGGTTTAATTCCCCCACATTTGAGATGAATATATATTGATAACGCAGGTATATGTATGGGAATATACCAAAGTCGTATTTGATGACTATTTCTCCATGCTTTGAGATTGAGGTCTTGCTTCGGGGATTAACTTTTGTGGATTATGAGAGACATTTGGGGGTCTCAAGGTCCCTACTGAGTATTGTTAAACGCACCACAATACGGGATGTGCCCGTACATTTCTTTGTCTTGTACAGACGATGGACAACATTGATCGATGATAAGGGTCGCAGGACTAGAGGTAGCTCATTGGGGGGCCATTGTATGAGACGTACCACAAAGAATCCCATTCGAGAGAAATACCTACCCTTCAGGTAGGATCCTTGCAAGGTGTTCACAGGAGTTGTTTTCAGTTTTTCTTGTACTTTCCAGTTGGCTTGTATTTTAACACCTTTACATACTCCACCTACCCTTTTTACTATTTAGTTTAATTTTTCATTGTACATTTCTATGTTCTTGGATTTTGTAAGATTATAGAATAAAAGGAAATGTCTTCCTGGTTTTAGGGATATGCATTTCCAGTGCAGGTCTCCAGCACCTGACCAGTGGAAGCCAGGATTGGGGTAGTCATGTCATGGGCCCTGGGGGATAGGTTGAGACAAATTGGTATCAGAGGAGTTAGTTCTACCGAATAACATGGACTATGATCTTTTAATCGAAATGTGTGTTAAGTGTTATGAGTTTGGTTATCAGATTTTGGAATCCAGTGTTGGTGCGGTGGATGACGTATCAATACACTAGGACCCTGGCTTCTGATTTCTGAATTAGTGCACGAAAACACTGATTATGTGTGAGTTTTTGACAAGTTTTTTTGTGATCTATTTGAGTTACCTCACCATGTATAACTTATTGATCGTGGTGCACCTATTTCTTTCTAAGATTCCTACATGAAGATAGTTATCCAGAGGTACAGGTTAAGTACGCAATGATAGCCCACCAGGTGATGAGGATTCGGTCTAGGGCCCCCTTTAAGCAGTTGTACCATCGGGTGGTGTACCTATAGCACCACAACCTGTTGGTCAGCTGATTCCACCAGCCCCAGCAGTAGTGGGGTCATGCCACTTGAGCGTGTCTCATGATTTTCAGCACCAGAGTCCACCAAGGTTCTAGGGAGAGATGGATCCAGAGGCAGATGATGATTGGATGGAGGTCGTTTTTAGTGTTTTCCAACTACTAGGGATACCGGTTGATCTCATCGTGATCCTTGACGATGGTCTTCTTCAGGTAGTAGCAGGTAGATGGTGGAGCTTGATTATCTAGGTTCATGATGAGGTCAATCTCATCTGGGTGGATATCAAGAGCTTTTAGGGCTTAGTTCATCCCAATGGTCATATGCTCTATGCATTTATAGGAGCTACTCCACTAGAAATAGGGTAGCATGACTGTGGCTCAGTATTTAGCAAGGTTCACCGACATCTCACGCTACTCCACTAACATTGTGCGAGACCCTTTCATCATGAACCATATATTTGAGAAGGGGCTCAGATGGGAGTTTTGAGCATCAATGATTTCTCCTAGCATCTCTACATAGGCGGGGGTGTTTGAGAGAGCACTCTTATTGGAGACCTTCCTTGATGAGAAGTCACTAGCAGCGAGACCCACCATTGGACATCACATAGCAGAGTCATCTGTAGTTGGCTGCAGACAAGTGACGTAGAGGACCAAGAAGACTATTCCTATAGATGGACGACCAAATGATATAGGTTTGGTTGTGCGAGGAATCTCGAGACTGAGCAAGATAGGAAAAGAGCAGACATCGTTACTCATGCGGTGGGAAGGGTCACATTGCTCATGACTGCCCGACCAACCGTATGGATGACCTAAAGATGGTCGAAGGATCACCTGGGTATAGGGGAAGATACAATCGTGGAGGTTCCCTGGCCATAAGAGGATGTGTCATAGGACATCCTCGTGCAGTAGGCAGTGGGAGGCGATTTGAGGTTCTACCTCCACCTCCTCCAGGTTGTCCACCCCGACTATAGGGAGTATGTGGATAGGGATGTGCTCAGCTCTAGTCAACTAAGTCATACGACCACGGTGCTCTAGATATGATTTGAGGTATGATCTGTGTCTACTCCACCGTAGTTACAGTACTTATAAACATAGGTTCCAGTCACTCATTTATTACCATTTTCCTCATTCGGAGCATGAGGATTCTGGTGGAGTTGTTGGCTCGATCATTAAGGATATAGACTACCATGGGAGAGGATTCAGTGATTAAACACTGGTTCTGGATGTGTGAGCTTACTCAATGAGGTGAGAGCATTAGATGGGATCTTCTAGTAGCGACGTGGAGGCCTTACGACATCATCTTGGGTATGGATAGGTTATATACAATATGTGCTCAGATCGACTGTATTAGGCACAAAGTGTGGTGTGTCTGTGAGAATGGATCCTGGTTTTCCTTCACCAGTGAGAATAGAACCTTTGTAGCACAAGATATAATTACTAGGAAGATGGCTCAGCAGATCACACACCAATTTTATAGTCTTACCCTTGGGGTGGTTGATGCTGAGATTCTGTGCTATCTTGTAGTGGTGGACTAGGATAATGATGTTTTCCCTGATAATGATCCCAGTCAACCTCCTCACACAGAGGTGTAATTTTACATTGAATTGTACCCCCATGATGATACTAATACCAACACCAGCATATCAGATGCCTACCGTGGAGATTTGAGAGATGTGAAAATAGCTAGAGGACCAGCAGAGCTAGCCGTTCATTAGGCCTAGTGTTTCTCCTTGGGCCACCCTGATTTTTGTTCTTCAAAAAGGCGGATGGGAGTTTGAGTATCTGTGGGGACAATCAGCGCATGACCTAGGTGACCATGAATAAAAAGTTCCCACTACCATGGAATGACAATATTTTTTATCATTTGATGAGAGAACTATGGCTTTCGAAGATAGGACTCAGATCATTCTATCACTAGCTCAGGGTACGATACTAGGATGTTTAGAAGATGACCATCAGATGTTGGTATGTCCACTATGAGTTCTTGGTTATGGAATTCGGTGTGACAAAAATCCCAAAAGTATTCATGGGACTCATTAATAGGATCTTCCAGCCATAACTCGATTTTTTTGTGGTAGTCTTCATCGATGACAACCTGATATACTGAACAACAAAGGAGGAGCATGCCTATTATCTACAGATAGTTCTAGACACACTCTGAGATCACTTGCATTATAGTAAACTCTTGAAGTCCCAATTCTGGATACGAGAGGTCCCCTTTCTGGGACACGTCATCTTAGAGGCTAGATTTGAAGTGGATTTAGCAAATATTGAGACTGTTCTTGCATGGGTGCCACCCAGGTGTGTGATGGAGGTGCGGAGTTTCCTGAGTTTGGATGGTTACTACTAGAGGTTTGTTCCTGACTATTCCAAATTTGTTTCACCCTTATCAGTGTTGACGAAGAAAGGGAAAACCTTTGTGTGGTTAGAGAAATTCCAGCATAGTTTCCATGATCATTGGTAGAGACTAACAAGTGCCCCTAAATTGAGGTTACCAGAGGAGGGAGTTGGGTACGTATTCTACTGTGATGCATCAGGGACCAGGTTTGGATGTGTCCAGATGTAGGAGCGAGTAGTGAACACATGTGGTTCTCGATAGTTGAGACAACATGAGCAAAACTATTCTACCCATGATATCGAGTTTGCAGTAGTGGTCTTCGCCTTGTATTTGTGGCAATATTATTTAATGGGAAAACACATTATAGTCTACTATGATCCCAAGACTCTCAGGTATATATTATCTCAGATGGACCTAAACCTGAGACAGTGTTGTTGGAATGAATAGTACTGGTGGTTCTACGAGAGGAAGGGTTGCAGGATTTCTATACATCCCCTCTAGCGGTACATCCAGGAGAGAAGAAGATGTACAAGGACATATGATGTTAGAACTGGTGGCCGAGAATGATGAATGTAGTGGCAGAGTTTGTCTCATGGTGCCTCACTTGTCAGCAAGTGAAGGCAGGGAATCAGGTTCCAGTGGTCTTAATTCAGCCACTAGATGTGCTAGAGTGGAAGTGGGATGGAATATCCAAGGACTTTGGGACAGGAATTCCATGCACATGAAAGGGACATGATTCCATCTTGGTGATCATTGACCTAATCACCATGTCGGCCCACTTCCTACCTATCAGAGAGCAGGCATCAATAGAAGGATTAGGATGCCTCTATGTGCAGGAGATTGTACGGCTTCGTGGAGTGCCTTCGAAGATTGTCTCTGATTGTGAAGTACATTTTACTTCCCAACTATAAAAGGGGTTGTTGATGGCATTTGGGACTCCGGTAAAATTGAGCATGACCTTTCATTTTCATAAGATAGTCAGATAGAGTAAACCATTCAGAACCATGAAGATATGCTTCGTGATTGCATCCTTGATTTTGGACACAGCTGGGAGGATCCCTTCTTCTTGGTGGAGTTCACGTACAAAAACAACTATCACTCCACCATAGGTATGGCACCATTCAAGGAATTATAAGGCCGGCCTTGTAGATCACCTATGTGATGGACTGACTTTAGGGAGTAATCACTAATGGGACCGGAGATGGAACGGGATACCACATAGAAGTTGAAGATCTTCCAGGAGCAGATGAAGACATCACTGAGTAGGTTAAAGTCACATGATGATAGGAGACGGAGACCTATTGAGTTCCAGGATGGTGACCAAGGCTTCCTAGGGGTCTCACCTCGACAAGGATTGCAGAGATTTGGCTGGGGTGAAAAGTTATCTCTAAGGATCATCAGAACCTTCAAGGTCCTCGTCAGAGTTGGTGAGGTGGCGTACCACCTATTTCTCCCCCCCCCCAAATGCACCGAGTGAATGACATTTTCCACGTATCCCAGCTGAGGAGATACACACATGATCATTCACACTTCAATGACTAGGGCGATCTAGACATTGATGTTAGGGTGAAATTTTTGGAGGTTCTAGGGGATATTGGGGATTGACAGAAGAGATTTCATTGTGGGAGTTCGATACCTCTAGTGCGCTTATGTTGGTAGCACTAAACCCTCCATGGGAGAACATTAGAGTGGGAGGTTCAGATTCGCGCTCAGTACCCCCACTTGTTCCCCTAGTTTGGGTTGTGTCTTTCGAGGACGCAATTCCCTGAGGTGTATAGAACGTAAAGACCTAGATTTTCAATGTATTTTTTTTAATTATATGTAATTATTTTCAGTATGAGAAAATTATCGGCCAATGATTCCCAGGCCCGATGTTCCTGGTTTTATTTTCTGAATATTTTTTCAGGTACATTCAGTAAACAAGTGAGTGACATTTTTTAACTTTTGAACTGAGGATCAGAATTGAAATCTGATGACACCGTTGAACTTGTAGTGTCGATATTAAATTATGGAAACCATCACCTCAACCGCAGTAGGTCGAGTGTGGAAGTATTATTTTCTCTTTTTTATGGGGGAATTGAAAAATAAAATAAATAACTTTTATTTTATTTCTTGAAAACTCAAAATTGATTTTTTGTGTTGGGGACCAATCGAACATTTGTAACTCTTGGAATCCCCAATTGAAGAGCCAAAATTAATTGATCCCTAATATAACATAACATAAATGAGAGGGGCTTCACACCTCTTGTGTGTTAGGGGAAATTTTTGGAAATCCATTTTGGGGGAGAACCCTCGAAGGAAGAGCATTATCCAATGAAGAAGATTCTTATATAAAGTACATCCTCTGAATGAGGAATGGGGGAAAATGTTCGAGAAGCGTCAACGCGTCATATTTCTCCTCTAACCACCTCCATTGGATGATCAAGGTACAGTGTTTATTTTGAAGTATGATAAATATTTATTTGTTGATTCCCCTTATTCTTTTTTCTCAATGACGACGGCCAAACAAACACAGCCATTGATCCACGCATATACCATGATCTTTTCTAATAATTCTTTGTTCTTTCTTTATGCGTTCTTCGAAACCAAATAATTAATCTTGATAAAAACAAAATGCTTATTTTAGTGCGACATATGAACACAGATATCGTGACCTGAGGATTGTGAATATGCTATAGTCACATTTTATTGGAGTATAATGGAGTTGTGGTGGTCTGTGGAAGAAGAGAGGGGTGCATCTGTGTCACTGATAGAGGAGGAGGTCGCAGGTGTCAAGCCCCGGTGGTGCTCCCGGACGGAGACCGACACCCAGCTAGTCGCGGTTTGATCAGGCAGAACACCTGAGCATGCAGTGAACCCGAGCAGGCCGCATGATCCCGACCAGCCATAATTGGAGTAGGCAGAGCACCTGAACGGGTGGTGCACCCGGAGGGCGGACAGAACCCTGCCAGCCACGAAGGTAGTAGCAGCACATGCCAGCTCTGCTAGAAGGGGGAGTTGCCCTGTCTTCTATTCTGAAATGTCACACAATGCCGGACCACTCTGGCTAGTCCCGCATGCTAGCAAGTGGCGCCACATGGCTGCATTGGGTTCTCTGAAGCTAAACAGTCCAATGAAATGTTCAGAAACTTTGGGGCGCCTCCCCCATAGGTAGCAGCTAGGGCAGGCACCGCCATGGCGGATATCACCCAACCGAGTGGGCCATGCCTAGCGGGCTAGTCCTACACCCTTTATAGGACCATCCTGTCTGTGGCCCAATGGGCCGGGCCTGCCGCAGCCGGACCTGGACCGGGTCATGTCATTCCGACCAGGTTGGACCGGACCTGAGCCCATCTCAACCCAGATATGCCTTTTTGGCCATATCTGTTTGATGAACCATCTCAACCCTGGTATCCATTTTATGAAACATCTACAGTACTAGATTCCATGAATAGAGACGGTCCTTTTGGAATAATCCACAAGAGTTTTGGATAAAGTTAGAGTACGGCCCGGTTGGATCAAAACTGAAGCCAACAGGGCCCACGGAACAGAAATGCTAATAACTTACAGACCAGGTGTCAGATTGACGTGTTGTCTATTACGTTGGGACCCTTATATCATCATGTTTCTTTGAGATACTTCATCATAGGAATATGTGTCAACTGAAGTGTCAAAAAATGGATTTATGAGAGGATCCTCCCGGAATCAAGCGCACAAAGTGTGGGAAACCTGTGGCGGGTTGTACTTGAAAAATCTATAGATCCTGTGTGGGTCACCTTTAGATCCTGTGTGGGTCATCTTCATATCATGTGTGGGTCATCATCTGATTTTTTGTGGGTCGTAATCTTTAGATCTCTTGTGGGTCATCTTCAGATCCTGTTTGGGTCCTCTAAAATCCTGTGTGGGTCAACAGCAGAGCTTCTCGACGAAGTAAGATGATTTAGCGACACAACTAATCATTTATACATATGTACTTAAGGTATACCAAGTCTGAGCTGAGTATTAACCTTTTTTGTAGACTTCTATGTGGTGATACCTTCAAGGTATTGTTCTGTGTGTCATTACTTTTTTTGTAATTATCTCAGTGGTGTTACCTGTGTGGTACTTCTATATTTTTTATGTTACCTGTGTGGCACTTCTACCTTCATGGTGTTGCCTTTTTTCTATACTTCGTTCACGTCTGATATTTTTATATATTGATAACATAGGAATATGTATGGGCATATACCGGTCTATTTTTTATGACTGTTTCTCCGTGCTTTGAGATTGAGGTCTTGCTTCATGATTTATCCTTTGTAAATTCTGAGAGTCCTTCTGGGGTCTTGGGATCCATACTTAGTATTATTATACTCACCCCTTCGCGGGATACACCTGCACCTTGTTGTGTCTTATGTAGAGGAAATACTACATTGTTCAAGGTTCTGGGTGCCAGGACTAGAGTCTGCCCAGAGGGGGACCATTAGACGAGACATATCGAACAGAAGACCCTTCGAGAGCTATACATACCCTTCATGTAGGATCGTTGGCAGGTGTTCACATGAGCTGTTTTCAGTTTTTCTTGTACTTTACAGTTGGACTTTTATTCTATCCCCTATATATATTGTACTCACCCTTTTTTACTATTTAGTTTTCTTTTTGATTGTACCATTCTAGGTTCTTGAATTGTGTAAGATTTTAGGATAAAAGGCGATGCATTCCCGATTTTAGGTATATGCCTTTCTGGTGCTAGTCACCAGCCCCTAGCATATGGAAGGTGAGCTTGGGGTAGTCACGACATAGGCCCCGGGGGATGGGTCATGACACTATTCCTCCATGGATAGTCTTACTCCCAAATAAGTTCTGTGAAAAAATTCCATTATATCACTCCATCATATCTATTAATTTCAATTTTAATAAAACATGAATACCTCTTTTTCATGTATCACAATATGAAAAATCAACATATATATAAATGTATACATGTGTAGGATTAGTAAAATACTACCTAGTAAAACATAACTGATTCAATTCCATAGTTTCTCATATAAGTTATTTATAAAATATTTTCAAGTAGATTCCATATTTAATAAATTATATAGGTCTTTGGAAACTGTACATAAAAAAGTAAACATTTTTATGACTAAAATATTTTTAATTCAACCACTAAATTATAATTTATCTCCCTTGGTAGTTCAAAAAAAATTTATGATAAAAACAAATCTTATAAGATTTATAATTCATGGAAAATTAAACTTGTTCAGCCATGTCAAAATTATCATTTACAATAAATTTCAAAACTATCACATACCCATATTTTATAAATGTTATCATATTACATCACATTCATAGATATAATAAAATAATATAGAGAAGGGTTATATTCATGAATGGATATAGTACCACCTTAAATATATCATCATCAAGTAAGAAAATTTGTACTCACTACTACAAGATCCTCTTAATGTAGTGATGACATTTATTAGTGATAAAAAATCTAAAAAGTGGATCCATTTACTTGTGCTAACAAATGGAGATTATAATATATCCCTTGTCATAAGTAAATAACTAATAAAGGGTGAAACATTACTATCAATTTCTTATATCTTGTTACATATCCATTTATCATTTCTCTAATTTGAACTGATAAAAGTTACCCCTATAACTGTGATAAAAAAATCACTCATAAAAAACAATTATTTAACAATGATAAAAAATCACTGTCAAATAGGACCATGAATAATTTAAATTTTTTACATATTAATATTTTTTTAAATACGATTTATATAAAACTAGTTATTTATTTTTAAATATAATATAAAAATATTATTTTTATAACTATATTATTAAAAAATTATCAAATAGATTTTCATAATTGTATATATATACATTTATCACATTTTTATAAATCAATAAAAATGTTTAATAATAAATTTACATAAATTAGTTAAATAATGTATATTTATAAATATAATATATTAATATTCTATTTAAAAAATTTAATAAATATATATATGAATATTTATTTATATAAATATATTCTATGTATTAATTTATATGTTTATATTCATATTAAATAATTTATAATATAAACATATATTTTTATGTGCATATATTAATGTTCTTATATATGGATGTATGTTTACATCTGTATTTACATGTATGTATGTGTTTGTATGTGTCTGTATTTTCTTGTATGTATATGCTTGTTTATGTATGTGTTGTATGTTTATATATATGTGTGTATGTGCATGTTTTTGTGTATGAGTATAGATGAATGTGTTTTTTATGTGTATGATTGTGTGTAAGCACGTGTTTGTGTGTTTGTGGGTGTGTATGTGTATGTGCGAGTATGTATGTCTGTGTTTGCGTGTGTGTGTGTGTTCATGTGCATGTGTCTGTTTTTTGTTGATGTGTTTGTTTCAGTTTATGTAAGTGTACACTAGTGAGGAATTTATATATTTATGTAGTATGTGTATGTTAACGTTGGATGTGGATGTATTCATATGTATGTGTATGTGTGTATGTATAATTGTATCTATCTTTTTGTACATATTCCTGTGTATGTGTATGTATGTGTATGAATGGGAGTATTTATATGTATGTGTATGTATGTGTGTGTGTGTGTGTGTGTATGTATGTGTGTGTGTATGTATGTGTATGTATGTGAATGTATGTGAGTATTTATATGTATGTAATGTGTATGTCTACGTATATGTTTCTGAATATATCATTATATAACAAGAAATGTCATTATATTATACGTATGTATATATATACATATACGTACTCATTGTCATGGGAAATGTCATTCGGTTTTTTAACATTAATTAATGAAATGTTATATATAAATGTGTGTATATATATATATCCAAATTTAATAAATTTGAAATATTTATTTATATATATTTAATTATAAATATTTTATATTTGAAATATTCATGTAATGCGTTTAATTAATATTTATTCATTTTTACATAAATATTTGTTGTATTTAAATATTTACATAGTTTTTATTTATTCATTCTGAATTAATAATTTATTGTGCATATCTTGTATTTAAATGTAATTTTAAATATTTACTTATTTCATTTTAATATTTATTCAATTCTAAAAGAATACATTGATAAAATTAAAATTATTTATTAATTTTTAAATATTTTTGAAATTTACTTAATATTAATTGTTACATTTTATTAATTTTTACATATATCCATCAAATATTATTTATTCAATTTTTATAATTCTAATATTTAAAAAAATTATATGTTATTCATTTTTATATTTATTCATTTAATATTTTTTCAATGTATACATTTTTTATAGTAAATTTTTATAATTTTTGTATTAAATTTTTATTTTTTATTTTCCACTAGTATTTATCAGCACTACATTAAGCGTTCATAAAAGATACATTTTTCAACTCTTTTCAGTCAGCTATAATATTGGTATAATTTGTTGGCACCTTTTTAGTATTGATAAATACTATGAATTATTAGCATTGAATAATTATATATTTATCAGCGATTTCAATTTTAGTTCTATCAAATATATCTTTTACCATAAAATTCTTATTAGAACTGATAAAAAACTATCCCCATTTTAAAATAACCCTACCCAAAATCAACTCAGATCACACTATATGAGCTATTATGGTATCTAAATCCTACTATCACCTCCTTAAATTCTTTTGGATGAATAGACCATTTAATCGAATGTATGTTTTCTATTATATGTCATTACATGATCTTTAATCATTTTTCATGATTCTGTTGTTTTTATTACTAGTACTTTTGGCCTCTTAAATGTTCGGCAATTCTTGTTACAATTTTTGGTTCTCTCATTCATTATACACATTTGATCAATGTTTGATCCCTCACTCGGATGCTTCGTGGTTATTCTCTTTCAAATTTTGGAATGATTACTCATTGGGTACAAAAAAAATTTATGAACCTATTTTTATTAGTCAAGAACTCATCATAAAAATCTATCAAAAAATTTTATGGGGGTTTTCATTTAATTGAAAAATATTTTATGTGGAATTATGATTTACTTTGATTATTGTTATTTCAATTTGATTTATAATTTTATTTATTCAATGATAAGTACTATATTATTTTTATATATAAAATTTATAATTTTAATTTGAAAATAAATAAAAATACATATATTATTGATATTTCAATTAAAAATTTCTTTTGAATTTTTATAAACATTTTCTAATTATAATTAAAAAAATTAAAATAATATTGTCAAACATCACATTAAAATTTTTCAGTTTTTTAATTAGATAAATTAAAATCATGATTTAACACCCCGACCCCAGTTACCCAGAGTTGGTGCATTATTACGTAACATTGGCATGATCACAAAAGATCAAGTCTCGAAAGACCGATTAGTTTAGTAGCATTGGAAACACTAGATATATTCATAAATATTACATTACATCATAATGTAAAACAAAACTACAAAAACATCTTGTCTTCATATCCCTCATAGTATCCCTGTAGTTCATTCATAAAATACTTCTCTATATCCTGGAAACATTCAAACATTGAAAGGGGTGAGCTCAGATGCTCAGTAAGGATAACCAGATAGCAGAATCTTTCATGAACAAAACTAATAATTTAAGGAAATTTATAACTAAAAAAAGCCTTTTAAACTTGAACTTCAGTAACATATGGAAAAGTAAAATGAAATAATTCCATTTACTTATTCACATGGATATTCTACTAGTAGAATAATCACATGAAATATCAATAACCACTTTCATAATGATGGAATACATATTTCCAGACTATCATAACCACATAGCCAAGGCCTCATGCCAAGACTACAAATAAAATTTTGTCAAGGCCTTGTGCCAAGATAGTAGATTGTCTCATGAGACATACCGATGCATCGAGGAGCTATATTTGGATCCACCTGTCACTTACTAAGTCCAATTCATTCCTTATATGAAAAGGTTTAAACATATCATAAACCATAACATAATCTTATAACATAAAAAATGCATAAAGGAAACATAACATTTCCACATTTCAATCACAAGATATCTATACAACACATTGATATAATTGAAACATTATCAAAACCATTTTCAATACCAAAATAAAAGAAAATTAAAACTTGGTATTTATTTTTCATTTAAAAAAAATTATGTATTGTAAAGGAAGCCGAAACTCAAACAATGGTCACGGCGGCGGAAAAGTCGTTGTCACCGCATACATACGACAAAAAAAAACATTCCCTTTGGTCATTTAGTAAAACAATTAGTATAAAAATATTTCTTTTAAATAAAAGTAAAAGTAAAAGGGGTTTATACACCATATAAAAGAAAGTTGTGTATAAAAAAAAATATGCCTCAATGAAACTAGATTGAGACGAAGTCCCTTATCTCATGTCTGACTTGACTCGTTCGTTCTTTAATCTCTTGAATAAGAAACTGGAGTTAATCTATATTATCTAAAGTACCATTTTCAAGTTCATTATTCTTTTTACATCACTTATTACCATGTTATGAACATTATGTAATTATTCAATTTAATAACCGTCGTTTTGTCGATCTTTGGTACTTGAGTCAAAAATAAACTTCATATAATTACAAGTTGTTCATGTGGTAAAATATAAATTATATCCAAAATTATATTCATTATGTAGATATCATATATATCATATATATCTAGTATATAAATACATTTATAATATAACATAACATTTAGTGGTAAGAAATGAAATGCACCGTTCATGGAGACGGTAAGTTGTACGTACGCATGAACACTACTCTCATTTCTGTTTCTTATTTAATAGAATGAAATCATAATGATATATAGGTATATTATAATTTCAGTATAATATCATATATCATATCATTTACTCTATCCTTTATACATCCCACATATGGCATTAACGATTCAAATAACTTTGAGGGGGTGGAAGTCCGCACTTCCTAAAATGAAATTATCGCATTTACCCATAATGGAAATCATAAAGGTATGACATAAATGAAAAATACATAATCATAAAGAAGACAAAAAAATAATATATATCATATATAAATATAGTTACATATTAATGGCCACCATGAGAGGTGTTAAAAGAGGATTAAACAATCATCGTTTCGTGAGGCAGTAATTCACCACCCACAAAAACAGTATGTTCTTTAACCATTAGACGAAGGTGTGTGTAAGTGTATTTCAAATCCTTTTCATAAAAACTTCCTAGTATATTGAAGATACTGGTGTTTTTATAATAGAATTGAATAAAATGATTTTATGTGGTTGGAGAAGAAAAATACAAGAAAAGAACATAAGAGAAAACATTACCTTAAAATCGGGCAACTCTATTTGATTTGAGCCAATGGATTCCTTGGGAAGACTTCTGCCCAATGTGAGGCTTCTAGGAGTAATATATGGAAGTTGAGAGAGTATTTTGGCAGAGTTTGGCCGAGCCAAATGGCTTTGATGGTGTGAATAAGGTAGTAGAGGTGGTGGCCTTTTATAAGCGGAGAGGAGGGGCACTCTTGGAAAGTCATGAAATGTTACATTATTATGAAGTGATTTACAGATTTCAAAGGTCCCACAATGATATATTTATAGGATAAGGTGTTAAGGGTTCGAAATATACTCATCCAATAGGCTTTGGAAAAATGTAAGTCTTAGATTTTACATTATTGTTTCATTTTATTTAAATCGTTAATTAATGATGTAATCGCTGCATCATCATGGTGTCATAAATAATTTAATTTATTTAATGTCTAAAAATTATAAAAATATTACCATGATGTAGGAAATATTTTTAGCTTTTCAATTAATATTTATAGTCTAATAGCTGTCTTATATAACCCCATGTAATAATTTTTTTAGTAAAACAACACATGTTAGTGACTATTTAATTGTTACTTCAAATAATAGGTATTAATGTCATTATCTCACACAACTGGCTCCATGGGGTCCCCAAGTTGAACCATGGATTGACTTGGTCGGAAATGACTCATCCAATGAGGGTAGGACAAGTGTAAGGGTAATTTCATATTATTATAACATTATATTTTCCTTAAATTACACTAATTACCTTTAATCTCGATTAATAAAACATAAAAGTTACTATTCATCAAAAAATTATTTTCTTCCCCTTGAACCACATTTTACTTGATAATGAAAACCATGTATGTCGGATTTTTTAAATTAAATTCATAGAAGCGGTAATGTTTAATTTAAATGAAAAATTAGTTTTTTTTAACTACCACTTAGTGGTTTCACTATTCATCAAAAATTGAAGTTTTTCAAAACAATACCAAAAATTCACCCTAAGCTATAATTGATATTCTGAATTCATAAATGATGTCTATTTTACAAAATTCAAAAAAAAATAAGTTGCATTAATTAATTTTATAATTTATTCCTGTTTTCAAATCAAATAGCATGTTTTTAAGAAACAATATCAATCAAAAGATTGACAATTGTTTATGTCCAATTTCAAAGTCAAATTAATTCTAATGACCACCATTGGATAAAATGATAAAATTATATTCTAATTATACCATAAAATCACTAAATAGTATAATTGCTCACTATGAATTATTTTGATTAAAAAAGTTGTTTTTAATTAAAATTTAGTAATTTTCACTATTCATCAAAATATAAATGTTATCCAAAAAGTTCCAAAATTTCAACCTAGGCTAAATTCGATATTCCAAATTCAAAAAAGAAGTCTATTTTGAAAGATGAAATTTATAAAATTTCAAAAAGTATGTATTACTATTCATAACGGCTAGTTTGATTGGTTGTGGTGTGTGTTTGAACTCGAAGTTGCGTACAACACACGCTACTGTATTATTCAATGAGAAGCGTACCGTGGAAGCCTGGGGTGTAACAGTCTCCCATCCTTCAAATAATTTCATCCTTGAAATTTCTTATAATAAAAATGTATAAAAAAACTTGGGTGATTCTTCATCATAAGTTCCTCGAGTACCCACGTTTCCTCTTCCATCTTATGGTTTTTCCATATAACTTTTAGCAGAAGAGTCGTCCGGTTTCTCAGTACTAGTTTTCTTGTGTCAAGAATCCTGACGGGATCTTCGCAATATGATAGATTGGGTTCTAGTTTAATTCCTCATAGCTGAGTACATACATTGGGTTAGGCATGTATTTTCTCAACAGTGATACGCGGAACACATCGTGAACTTTGGAGAGACTTGGTGGCATTGCCAAACGGTAAGCTAAAACCCAAATTCGTTCTAGAATTTCGAAGGGTCCGATGTCCCTAAGACTCATTTTACCCTTTTTACCGAAATATATAACTCCCTTCCATGGAGATACCTTCAATAAAACATGATCTCCTACCTGAAATCTCAAATCATTCCTTCGGTTGTTAGCATAGCTCTTCTGCCTACTTTGAGATGCTTTGATGTGGTTTTGGATTACCTTCACCTTTTCTAATGTTTCATCCACCAGTTCTAGGCCTACAAGTTTTCTTTCACCAATGTCATCCCAAAAGGTTGGTGTGCGACATCTCTTTCCATATAACACTTCATATAGTGCCATACGAATACTTGAATAGAATCTATTATTATAGGAAATGTCTACCAAAGGTAAATATTGATACCACATACCCGGAAAGACAAGTGAGCATGATCTCAACATGTCTTCTATGGTTTGAATAGTTCGTTCTGATTGTCCATCTATTCAAGGGTGGTAAGAAGTGCTCAAACGAAGTTCAGTATCCAAGGCCTTCTGAAGGCTTTTCTAGAATATTGATGTAAAACAGGGATCACGATCTGAGACAATCGATAGGGATACTCCATGAAGTCTCACAACGTCATTAATATATAGTCTTTCTAGACGTTCAATTGGTATATCTTCTCTTATAGCAAGAAAATGGGCTGACTTGGTAAGACGATCAACAATGAGCAATATTCTGTCATTCCTTCTAGGAGTCTTTGGTAGTCCCATGACAATGTCCATCGTGATATTATACCTTTTCCACTCAGATATGGGAAGAGGTTGCAATACTCCTCCATGCTATTTCCTTCCATCTTTTACTTGTTGACAAATCATACATCTTGACACAAAATCGGCAATCTCCCTCTTCATGTTGTCCCACCAAAAATGTCTCTTTAAATCTCAATACATTTTGGTTCTTTAGGGTTTATAGAGAAACTGGAACTATGAGAATCATCCAACAATTCCCTATTTAAATCAGGTATATCAGGAACACAAATTCTCCTCCCAAATTTCAAAATTCCATCTTCATACACAAAGTCACTCGATCACCCATCATTCATATCTTTAATATTTTTTTTCAACTCTTCATCATCGACCTGAGAACTCTTTATCCTTTCTAGTAAATATGGTTTGGCAATCATTTGAAAAAGTTTTGATGTTTCACCCTCCATGGTGATTACCATATCTATCTTTACTAGATCCATGAAAATAGGATATCTTTCCACTCTCATCATGTTCAAAACTACATGATCTTTTCTACTCAAAGCATCCACAACCTTATTTTCCATTCCCGCATGGTAGTGTATTGTGTAATCATAATCCTTAAGTAGTTCAATCCATCTCCTTTGCCTCATGTTGAGTTCTTTTTGTGAGAAACTATACTTAAAACTCTTATAATCGGTATATATCTCAAATTTTTCACCATAGAGATAATTTCTCCACATCTTCAAGGCAAAGATTACAGCAGCTAACTCAAGGCCATGAGTAGGATAGTTATGCTCATGAATTTTTAGCTTTCGTGATGCATATGAAATAACCCTATCATTCTGCATAAGGACACAACCATGCCCTTTCATTGATGCATCACTATAAATAACGAACCCATCATTCCCCGATGACAGAGTCAGTATATGAGCATTGACTATTATTCTCTTCAGTTATTCAAAACACTCTTCAGACTCAATTTCCCAAAACAATTTAACCCCTTTACGTGTGAGCTTCGTTAATGGGTTAGCCAATCGGGCAAAATTCTGGACAAAACGTCGATAATAACCGGCCAAACCAATAAAACTGTGTTCCACAGTTATAGTCATCGGTGCTGGCCATTCATGGATTGCCTTGGTCATAGAGGGATCAATGGAAATTCCATCCTTAGAGACAATATGGCCAAGAAAAATTAATCTCCTGAAGCCATAATTCAAACTTGTTATACTTCCCATATAATTCATCTCTTCTAATAGTCTTCAGGATAATGCGAAAGTGATTTTCATGATCTTCATAGCTTTTGGAGTATACCAAGATATCATCAATAAATACCACCAAAAAATCATCATGATATTTCTTGAAAACTCTATTCATTAGATCCATGAATATAGAGGGTTCATTAGTCAATCCAAAAGGCCTTACTGTAAAATCGTAATGCCCATACCTTGTTCGAAATGTTGTCTTTGGAATGTCATCCTTCTCCACACAAAACTGATGGTATCCAGATCAAAGTTAAATCTTTGAAAAGTATTGACCTCCATGTAGTGGGTCAAATAAATCATCAATCCTAGGTAGGGGATACATGTTATTTTTTGTTATAGAATTGATCTCCCTGTAGTCAATGCACAACCTCATAGATCCATCTTTCTTCTTAACAAAAAGGACAGGGGCTCCCCATGGAGAAACACTAGGGAAAATAAATCCCTTATTACTCAATTCCTATAGTTGTTTAATTAGTTAAACAAATTCCACGGTGGCCATTCTATAAGGGGTATTCGATATAGGCCTTGAACCTGGAATTAAATCAATGGAAAACTCAACTTCTTGTTCTGGAGGAGGTCTAGGTAAATTTTCCAGAAACACACCTACATATTCTTTCACAATAGGTACATCCTCTATTTGAACATTCTTTTCCACACCCTCAGTTAATTCATTCTCTTCCTCCCAAATAATTGAATTTAGTTGAGCTACTGGTGGTGGATCTATATAAGAATTATGTGGTGACGATTTTTCACTAAAGATAAGGTGTTCCTTATAATCATCATAAAAAATTGTAACCTCCTTCTTCTTACAAAAAATCATCGCATCATAGTCTGAATTCCAATCCATACCAAGGATTATATCAAACTCAATCATAGGTATGACAATGAGATCAGCGGATAAAGAACATTTATGTGCTCTAATGGGGACGAATTCACAAAATTTGTTGCAATGATACCTCCCTTTGGAGTTTTAAATGACAACTCCTTTTTTAAATCAAATTAGAAATATCTAATTTTCATAGAAAAATGAGATGATATGAAACACTGCGATGATCTAGAATCAAATAAAGCATATGCTAAACTTGAGGAAACCATTAAATTAACTACCACCACCTCTTTCGGAGCTTCTACCTCAGCAGTAGTTATAGTATAAGCTTGGCCTTGATCCCTTGGCATTTTATGAGACATGTTCCCCTAATATTTAAGACATTCATTTTCATAATGTCCCATATCTATACAATTATAGCATTCCACGTTGACAGAAACTCTCTTTGTCTTTCAATCATGAGATTAATGGCCTTTTTCATCACACTTGTAACAAACTCCCATTCCTTTTATGCAAGTACCAGGGTGTTTCTTCCCACATTTACTGCATGATGTATTTTGAATTTTTCCCGTCATCCCCTTATTTCTATTTCTAGATTGATCAGCAGATCTCTTATTCTCTTACTTTGATTTAAATTCATAAGACTAAGAGAATTCTTTTTCTATCTTGATAGCACATGAGACAATGTCTTCATATGATGAGAAGGATTGTGACACTAATGCTCGATGAAGAAATGGTTTTAACCCATCAATGAAATGATCAATATTTATTATTGGGTTACGTATATAATCTATAGCATACCTTGCTAACCTTGTAATGTTAGCCTCATACTTTGAGATATTCTCATCCTCCTTTTGTCTCAGACTCAGAAATTGCCATTCCATATCTGCTCGATGGTCACGAGGAAAGTATTTTTCTATGAAATTCTCTTTGAACTCCCTACATTCCATATTTGATACCTCTTCATCTTCTTTCGTGTTTGGAATCAATAACTATCATTGATCAGCATCTCCAATGAGGCGGTAAATTGCAATGATAACTTTTTCCCTTTCATTAATCCCCAAGACATGGAATATTTTCTCTAGGGAAATTATACATTGCTCAGCTACTAATGGATTTTTACTCACATTGAATGTTGGTGGTTGTTGCCTCATGAAGTGATCTAACATTGATCCTCCATGCTGTAGATTAGTGTGATCCATATGAGTAAGTTTATTATTCATAACCCGAGTGAGTTGTCCCAGTATGGTGATAAGCTGATCAGCACCAGTTGTATCACCAGGTCCATTATAATTATCTTGAGCAGGAGGGAAATCCCAACATGGAGTGCGTGCATTGATATGGTTTCCATTCCTTGCACTAAGTTCCATTTCTAAACAATTTTATAAACTAGATTAGTTTATGAATCGAAATACATAAAAACAAACTTGAAAAAACATTTAAAAAATTGAAATATTTATGGATATAATCCATAATCATAAAAAAATTTCATTGAGGAAGTATATACTCATAAAACCTTCATAATGGTTTTTAAAGAAAATGAGAATTATCCTAAGAATATCCCATATGAGTTTCGTAACCAAGAGTACAACAAGGCCCGTTGTCATGCACCAGTTCCCGTTCGAGTCTAGCTCAAAGAGGTGTTTTTGGGTTTTACCCCTAGGTACATCTGTTATAGAGCCGCCACTACCTTGTCATATCCAGACATGGATGTATTGCTCGTAAAAGTCACCAAATATCCATAATACCAAAATCTTAGGAAGTTCTTCTATACTAATCCTCAAATCTATCATATGGCTATGTGCTATAATCAGATTTTATCTAAATCTTGCTTCCAATGTTAGTACTAACCTCCCTATGATACCAAATATAGCACCCCAACCCCAGTTACCCAGAGTCGGTGCATTGTTATGTAACATTGGCATGATCACAAAAGATCAAGTATCAAAAGACAGATTAGTTTAGTAGCCTTAGAAACACTAGATATATTCATAAGTCTTACATTACATCATAAAGTAAAACAAAACTACAACAACATATTGCCTTCATATCCCCTCATACTATCCCTATAGGTCATTCATAAAATACTTCTTCACATCCTAGAAAAATTAAAACTTTGGAAGGGGTGAGATCAGATTCTCAGTAAGGATAACAATATAGCCAAATATTTCATAAATAAACATAAACATTTAAGGCAATGTATAACTAAAACAAAAGCCTTTTAAACGTGAACTTCAGCATAATATGTCAAAAGTAAAATGAAATAATGTCATTTAATTATTCACATGCAATTATACTAGTCGAATAATCACATGAAATATCAATAACCACTTTCAAAAGAATGGAATGCATAATGCAAGACAATCATAACCATGTAGCCAAGGCCTCGTGCCAAGACTACAAATATGATTTTGTCAAGGCCTCGTGCCAAGACACTGGTTTGTCTCATGAGACCTACCGATGCATCGAGGAGAAATAGTGGGCTCCACCCTTCACTTATTAAGTCTAATGCATTCCTTATATGAAAAGGTTTAAATATATCATAAACCATAACATAATCGTGTAACATAAAACATGAATAAAGGAAACATAACATTTCCACATTTCAATCACAAGATATCAATACAACACATTGATATAATAAAAACATTATCAAAACCATTTTCAATACCAAAATAAATGAAAATTAAAACATGGCATTTATTTTTCATTTAAAAATGCTATGGCTTGTAGAGGAAGCTGAAACTCAAATAATGGTCACGACAGCGGAGAAGTCATTGTCACCTCATACGTACGACAAAAAACATTCCCTTTTCTAGTTTAGTAAATTTATTCATATAAAAAGATTCCTTTTGAATAAAATTAAAATTCAAAGGGTTTTATACACCGTATAAAAGAAATTTGTGTATGGAACAAAATATTCCTCAATGAAAGGAGATTGAGATGAAGTCCCTTACCTCGTGTCCGACTTGACTTGTTCATTCTTTAATCTCTTAAATAATAAACTCGAGTTACTATCTATTAGCATAAGAACCATTTTCAAGTTCATTAATCATTTTAAATCACTTATTACCATGTTATGAAAATTATGTAATCATTCAACTTAATAAAGGTCATTTTGTCGATCTTTGGTACTTGAGTCAAAAATAAACTTCTTATAATTACAAGTTGTTCATGTGGTAAAATATCCATTATATCCAAAATTATATTCATGATGTAGATATTATATATATAATATATATCCAATATATAAATATATTTATAATATTACAAAACATTTAGAGGTTAGAAATGAAATGCACCGTTCATGGAGATGGTAAGTCGTACATACGCATGAACGCTAATCTCATTTCTATTTCATATTTAATAGAATGAAATCATAATGATAAAAAGTTATATTATAATTCCTGTGTAATATCATATATAATATCATTTACACCATCCTTTATACATCCCACATATGTTATTAATGATTCAAATCACTTTGAGGGGGCGGTAGTCCACACTTCCTAAAATGAAATTACCGCGATTACCCATAATGGAAATTATAAAGGTATGTCATAAATGAAAAATACATAAGCATAAGTAAAACATAAACATAATATATATCATATATAAATATAGTTACATCTTAATGGCCACCATAAGAGGTGTTAAAAGAATATTTAATAATCATCGTTTTGTGAGGCGGTAATTCGCCACACACAAAAACAGAATCTTCTTTAACCATTAGATGAAGGTGTGTGTAAGTGTAAATAAAATACTTCTCATAAAAAAATCCTAGTATATTGAAGATACTGTTTTTGTTACAAAATGAAGAAATAAAAAGAGTTTAAGGGTTTGGGGAAGCAAAATAAAACAAAAGAACATAAGAGAAGGAATTACCTTAAAATCCGGTTACTCTATTTGATTTGTGCCAAAGGCTTACTTGGGAAGACGTCTACCCAAAGTGAGGCTTCTAGGAGTAAGAGAGAGATGGTTAGAGAGTATGTTGAAAGATTTTGGCGAAACCAAATGGATTTGAAGGTGTGAATAATGTTGTAGAGGTGGGGGCCTTTTATAAGAGGAGAGGAGGGGCACTCTTGGAAATTCATGATATGTTACATTATTATGAAGTGCTTTTCAGATTTCAAGGGTCCCAAAATAATATATTTAGAGGATAAGGTGACAAGGGTTCGAAATATACTCATAAAATATTCTTTTTACAAGTGTAAGTCTTAGAGTTTTCATTATCTTTTCATTTTATTTAAATCGCTAATTAATGAGGTAATTGCTCCATCATCATGGTGTCATAAAAAAATTAATTTATTTAATGTCTAAAAATTATAAAAAAATTACCATGATATAGGAAATCTTTTTATCTTTTCAATGAATATTTATAGTCTAAATGTTAACTTATATAACCCCATGTAATAATTGTTTTAGTAAAACAACACATGTTTGTGACAATTTAATTTTTAATTTAAATAATAGGTATTAATGTCATTATCTCACACAAGTGGCTCCATGGGGTCCCCAAGATGACCCATTGATTTTCTTGGTCATCCATGACTCATACAATAATGATAGGACATGTTTAAGGGTAATTTAATATTATTATAACATTATATTTACTTTAAATTACACAAATTACCTTTAATCGCGATTAATAAAACTTAAAAGTTACTATTCACCAAATATTATTTTAATCACATTGAACCACATATTACTTGATAATGACAACCATGTATGTCGGATTTTTTAAATTCAATCCATAAAATTAGTAATGTTTAATTTAAACGAAAAATCAGTCTTTTTAACTACCACTGAGTCCTTTCACTATTCATAAAAAATTGATGTTTTTCAGAACAATACCAAAAATTCACCCTAAGCTATAATTGATATTATGAATTAAAAAATGATGTAAATTTTAAAAAATTAAAAAAAATATAAGTTGCATTAATTAATTTTATAATTAATTTCCGTTGTAAAAAAAATAGCGTGTTTTTAGGAGACAATATGAATCAAAAGATTGACAATTGTTTATGTCCAATTTCAAAGTGAAATTAATTCTAATGATCACCATTGGATAAAATGGTAAAATTATATTCTAATTATACCTTAAAACAAGTCAATAGTATAATTTATCACTATTAAATATTTTTATTAAAAAATAATTTTTTAATTAATATTTAGTAATTTTCACTATTCATCAAAATATAAATGTTACCCGAAAAGTTCAAAAATTTCACCATAGGCTAAATTCGATATTCCAAATCCAAAAATGAAGTATATTTTGAAACATAATGTATATAAAATTTCAAAAAGTAGGTATTACTATTCATAACGGGTATTTTGATTGGTTGTGGTGTGTGTTAGAATTCGAAGTTGCGTACAACACACACTATTGTATTATTCAAAGAGAAGCATACCGTGGAAGCTTGGGGTTTTACACATGAAATTGAAAATTTTATTAGAAATGAAAAATTTCAGAACCTTGATTTCAAAATTAAAAAAAAAATAGGGTTTTTTATTTTATAAATTTTATTACTTATTAAAAATATTAATTTTTTATTAAATCCATCCTCTTTATGATTTTTAAATTTGAAAATATGGGAAATTATGGTTAAATTGTTCCTCTTTTCCATTCTCCCACAATATCAATTATTTTCAAAATCCCATGGGATTTTAAAATTTTATGTTGATTATTTTATGATAAATAAATTGAATAAGGATTATATAGGTCATTACACAATTTTGGATGATGAGATAGAATAAAATAATTTTATTGTGATTTAAAAAAAATATCATATCCGATTTTAATAATTCAAATAATTTTATCATCGAATTTATAAATTTCCAAAACATTTAAAACTAAAATTGTATTATGAATTATTATAATTAAAAATTTTTCTATGACTCTTTTCAAAATAGTTAGATTTTTTGAAATCAATTTAAAATATTTTTTTGGTATATATAGGTATGAAATAAACTATAATATTAAAACCCTAAACATTATATAATCTATCTTCTTTAGACTAGAAATTACACTCTTATATTCCCAATGAACTTTTAGGATTATTGATTCAGAGAATAGGGCCATATATGTTACATTAAAAAACTATATATGAATAAGTGGAAAGTTTTAGTTAGTGTCCAATTTTCCCAAAATACAAAACATTGAAAATAAAACATGTTCTATTTTCATGAAAAAACATCATGAATTTCAACATAACTTCTTATTTGTTCGAAATCCTCATTAAACCCGGTGAAAACATTTAAAAATATGGGATATGCCAAAACATTCAATAAGGTACATAAAAGAAAGAAATTCATTAGTCTAGAGAAAAACATAGAAACACATAGATTTTTTACCTTTATCATAACATTCCTTATGATTATGAAAAAAATCATACACACTTGAAAAAACACACCTTTTTCGCCATTAATACCTTCAAAACACATACCAAATAAATAGTATCATTTTTTTTCAACATAGGTCATTATATTTGTTCATTTTTTAAAAGATAACTGGATAAATATTAAATCCATCGGATAAACATCCCAGTTAAATACCTTTATTTCATTTGAAGATAAGGAAAGTTACATAATTCATTATAGATCTATATCAGGCTCACATATTGTATAATATGCATCAAAATCACTCATTATATATGATGTCTGAAGCCCAAATGTGCTCAATTATAATTCTCAAGTACATTATCAAGAATAAAACGTTTACATTAGGAACCTTTTCATCTTAAAACACTCACAAAACTCTTTTTAATCAAAATGAAAAACATTTTCATATATCAGAATACCCTTTTATTTTAAAAAACCCATTTTCAAAACTAAAATACTCAAACCAAAGGGAAAAAGGGGTTCTCTTTAATGAAATAATTGAATATTTTAAAATAGTGATAATGTCAAATAACATTTGGGTCTTCATAAAAATACAATGATGTTGTATAAGTTAAAATAGAACTTTTATTTTTTCCTTCTATAATGAAATTAAATAAAATGTATAAAATACATAAAGAAACTCCTATTGAATCCAATTAAAATAAATAGAAATGAGGAATAACGTTTAATTTATAATTATTTTATTTTCATAAAAATTCTTATAAAATATTTTTATGAATTTATAAATGGATGGAAAATATTGAGAAAATAATTCTTTAGGTCATTTTAAAAAAATGTATTATGATAAAGTGTCACTTACCTCAGGTTCAACTCATCACATACGTTATTTATCTTCCAAAATAATAAAGATAACTAAATTATTTATTGTCCAAATAATATTTTTTATTTATTTTTTATTTAATTTTATTTATTACCTTATTATGTAAAATTACATACTCAATTATGTTCATGTTGGGTGTTTTCATGATATTCATCTTATATATCTAAAATGACTTTGGAATGTCAGCTATAGTAAATGTAGTTCTTATTTTCTCCATTTATAGAAAATATAATGATATTATTAGAATTTTTATTCATAATTTATACCTTAAAACCTATTAAATATTGTTATGAAAAATGAACTATGATAAAATCATGGAGATAGTAGGTCATATATATGCATGAGAAACCGTTCCATTTTTCAATGGCCGTGGTGGAAAGAAGGTAAGTATTATTTTGTATTTATATATTTATTATTATATCATGAATATCATGTATCAGTTTAAATACCATATTTATATCATTTATGTTATCGGTGATGAAAAATTAATCACATTTCATCATAGATGTGGTAGTCCACATGTACACAAAAACGACTTTTTCATTTTTAAACAAATTAAATGGTATGATATTATATTAAATATTATCCTTCTACAATGTTAATTATATAATTAGTATAATATATATTAATTAAATGAATCTTTATAAGGATTTATGTGAGGTGGTGATGGAAAATGATACTCATCTCTTCATGGTAGTGGTAATCCATAGATACGCCCAAGCG
This sequence comes from Viscum album, assembly GCA_963277665.1. Lineage (NCBI taxonomy): Eukaryota > Viridiplantae > Streptophyta > Magnoliopsida > Santalales > Viscaceae > Viscum > Viscum album. Next base: position 2,092,768,363 of record OY728126.1, on the reverse strand, counting down.
ATGTTTTTATTCCCATAAGATTGAAAAGAAGATGAAAAATGGTTGTAACATAATCCAAATATAATATCATTATATTTAATATATTAATTTAATAATTTATTCATGTTTAAGTAATATCTTTAAGTGTGTTTAAAAATAAATAAACTTGAAATTGGTCTGTTATAAAATATACATTCTCCTCACACAACCTCTTTGGATCACACTCTATGCCTCTTAGATTTGATATTTTGTGAGACCAAGTCATCTTGGATGTTAGGATTGAATTTTGGGATATAATTGGGTAGATATTTCCAAAACTATGAAAATAAAAATGTGTGTGTGATAGAGGAGAGTTTGATTCCTTTTATAAGTTAAGGGAGGGTCACTCTTGGAATTACATAACGTATTATATTATTATTAATTAATTTGTATGGAAAAATGGGAAAATCGATATAATTTTAATAAAGGATGATTATTAGTCTATATAATATTATCCAATTAATTTTTTATATGTTTATATTTTATAAGATTTTCTCTTTAAATCACCCTGTTAATTCTTTTGACGATTACAACATGCTCAAAAATGTTTACACAATAAGAGTCATGAAAGTTACAATAAAAGGATAATTGTCCATATATTAGACCCTGTATGATATTATAAAACATATCCCATTAACATGGATAAATAAAAAAAATTATTAATATTAAATCATTTATTAATTCATTGTATATTATAAAATAGAATCAATGACATCTATTGAACTATTCATTTAAGTTTATATTAATGTTTTTAATATTGTAATTTAATTCAAAAATAAACATTTCACATATCCCTAAAATGTAATTTAGATCTATAAAATTCATATGACTCTAAAAAACACCAAAAAATATTTCTTTTATATAGTTTATAATTATTTACATGACATTTCTTCTCTTTGAAGAATAATTATCTCGGTGTTTCATAAGCATTTACGGTAATAATATTATTTATTGATATTAACATTAAATTTACATGATAATAAAAATTATTTATATTTAAAATAAACATCTAAAATTAAAAATAACCATGTTGTATTACCATTACAAAAATTTAGAGATATTAAAATAATGAATGAGACATTTAGTTTTTATTCGATATCTAAAATTATATTAAGTTAATTATCAAAGGAAAGCTACAAGAAATTTAAAAAAAATTAATACAATTGATGGTAATGGTAAAAAAACATATAAAATAAATTAAATACTAGTTTTATGGGGATATTTAGTCTTTATCACTATATTTTTAACCTAAATTACCCCTCTTAACCGTACTAATGTGACAAATAATTATTATGGTTACTATTTTTAAGAAATAAAAATAGAAGGGTCAAATTTACCAAGTGTGTGCCTACCAATTCAAAATAATTAAACCATTTTTAGAAATTTAGTTTCATGAATTTTCATAAATTAATTTAATAATTAAATGCATAACATAATGATTTGTTTGAAAAATTTCTTATTACAACCAAAAATAAAAATATTCAAAAATAATATATAATAAATATTCCAATGTAATTAATGATATTATTTCTAAATAAATTAAACTTTTGTTGCTTTTAGATTAAATTTCAATTTTATATTACTTTATTTAAGTAGAATAAATGAATGTTTAAAAAAATTTAGTATTTTTCATTATTCACAGAAAATCAATCTTTTTAGAAAATTACCAAAATTTATACCAATGATAATTTTTATAAGCTTATTTAAAAAATTCAGTTAATTTAATAAATTTAAAATTCATAATTTTAGAAAATAAACATCTAAATGAATCCTCGTAATATTATAAAATGGGTTTAATAAGAATACAACTATTTCCTTTTGATAGAAAAATTAAATAATATCCTAATTATAAATATATAAAATCAAATTAATAAATACAAGTATGTAATGAAATTTATTATTAACTTTACATGTGTTATTATATTCTAATCCCCATTAAAAATTCTTCCCTCTCATATTTATTCATTGCATAAACATGTGTAGATATTATTAATTCATATAATTTTATGATTCCCATGTTCCTTCTTCAACCATAAGAGTTTTCTGAAAAAAAAAATTAACATGATTAATAACCTTATTCCACAACACCTATTCTCTGTGGTCAAGAATCATAACTAGACATTCTACATAAAAAGTATTTCTCCCTATTAAACTATGTCTATGTTCAAAATATGAGATGCAACTGGAAAATGTTTTTGTAACAATAAAACACATAATACGTCATGTAATTGAGATAAACTGATAGTTAAGGCCACATATAAGAAACTAATCAAACATTCTCAAGGATTTCATATGGTCCAATGATCTATGAACTTAGCTTCCCATTTATAACAAAATTTCTAACAATTTTACATTGAGTTACTTTAATAAAAACATGATAAATACTTCAAAAGAAAACATTGATACTCTAATAATCTCAATAATTTTTATTCCAACTCTAACACATCCCCATTTAGTGCTAAATCATCATTAAGTTATCAACCATTTATTCAACCAACTCTAGTCCCAACAACTTCTTTTAATCTACTTTATCCCAAGAATTTTTATATCGACACTACATTCCATATAATGTATTTAAGGTTCCATATTTATACTATAATTAAAAATATTATTTTAATAAAATCCAAGTGACGAAAAATGTTGATCCAAAATACCCATGTAATCGATTAAACAAGCTCAAATCATGTCTCCCATGGTCTGTGTTTTTCAATTGATGTATCCATAAAATCCAAGATGATGAGTTTTTATGAAATTTTATTCAAAACCTAGTGACTTATGAAGGCCTTTATAAAAATTATAAGTAAACCTAGGATCACAATCGGATATAATGGAGAAAGGAACTACATGTACCTAGAATATCAATTTTAGATACAATTAAGATAACTGATTTAAATAAATAAGAATAGTATGTTGTTCTGAATCATATGAATGATAATTTAACCCATTTGGTCTCGGTTTAGGAGAACAATTGCTAATTTCATAGTCATTCAGCATCAAAACAATACCATATCTCTTTAATGACACGATGTTGTGTATGAAAAATTCATCATTTCATGATATTTTTTCAAAAAATATATATCATTATCAAATAATTAATTAATTTCATATAAATATCCTAACCACCCTTTCATCCAGATGAATTTTACTCCTTTTCATGTTAACTTGGTCAGTGGTATAGAAAAATAAGAAATGTTTTCAATAAATTGATGGTTGTAACTTGACAATCCAAGGACACAATGAATATCTATAACATTTTTATGTCTTGAAAATTATTTAAAAACATTATATTTATTATTTTAAATTGTTATACTATATTTATAATACATATTTCTCAGGAAAGAAATTTCTTAGCACCAAAATTCACATTTACTAAATTTTCAATATATATATATATATATTAAATTAATGTTTTCAAAAAACATTTTATGTCTATTTCAAGATCCTATTTATTTTTATCATCAATAAGCACAACCAAAACATATTTAAATATTCATAGGAAACATTATTTATATGATCCATGAATACGACTAGTTTATTAGACAATTGAAAGGGATAAAATAAAAACACATAATTCCAGTATCTAATCTAAAATGTTTTCTTTGGAATATCTAACTCATTCACCTTCAAATGATGATTTACTAACCTGAAATCAATATTCAATAAATAATATTCTCTCTACATTTGATAAAAAAATCCTCAGTGTCAGGAAAATGATAATTTTTCTTAAGAGTGATTTAATTGAGGGAACTATAATCAATGTAATGTCTCAACAAACCACCTTTATCATTAATAAATAAAATATTTACTATGCATGTTGATGTTATTGTATTAATTAATTCTTTATTAAGATACTGAGAAAAAATCTATTTCAATTAATAATTTTATACATGATTCATTTAATAAGGGATTTTGAAATTATCTTACTATAATGCACTAAGTCAGTAGTAATTTCAACCTTCAAATCCAGAATAACACTAGTAAAATAATAAGTAAATACATTCATTTGTTCATTAACTACTTGAACATCATTACTATTAATAATTTATTTCATTTTCGAAACATTATATTGGTATGATTAAATTCCATCTCTAATTAACTTATTAGATTCTTGATTTGTTATCAAAGGTATTAAATCATTAAATATAAATTTCTTATTACTATATTCTATGATATCATGATAAACTGAAAGTAAATCTATACCCAAAATAATATTAATTTTCATTATGGGTATTTTTATAGTATTTGAATTTAATACATTCCCAATGATAATAAGAGTATGGTTCATATAAATCTTGGTTTCTTTAATATTTCCACCCAAATATTTCAACAAAATTCATATCTTTTTTTAATGTGGTTATATTACCATATTAATTGAAAATTTATTAGAAATGAAATATTAATAATATCCAATATCAAATAGGTCATATAATTAATTTGAATAAATATGTTAGGAAAATTTACCAACTTCATTAGATGAACCAACATCAATAATAGTAGTTTCAAATGATTTTGGAACCCCATTGTTCATTTGATATTGATGATTTACGCCCTATGTTACAAACTTTTAACACATGTTAGCATAATTACATAAATTTTTATAAGTAAAAAATCACACAAATCATTGGATATTTTTTACCCTATTATTATAATTTCCCATACACTTTTATTTAGAGTCACATGACCTATGTGAAAATATATAGGCCATTTACAGATTCTACATCCAATCAAACATCCCCTGGAAAAATTACCGAACGTGGAACATGTTAGGGGCGTACCTCAATATGTCTTTGTCGACTACTTCTCAATTAATTTCCATCTTCACTGCTTTTTACACTTATAATATTGAGTAACATAATATTCAACATTCCCCAACTCAATATTATCAGCACAGTGTCCAAATTTTTCATAACAATAAAATTACCATGATTCCAATTCACATCATAAAATTGGTTTCAATCTTATGTAAAATATATTAATTTTAATATCATTGCCTTGAATATATTTTTTTCTATACCTAATAATTCCATTAATTTTTTTTCTTACATGGATACTAAATCATCCTCTTTCACATGGATTCTAAGAATTATTTCTCTATCTTTCGTCTAACAATCAATGGGAAATATTTTTATATAAAAAATTCTTAAATGTATCTTCAACCAATATCTTCTCTCTATATGATATTCTCATCCATGTACCACCATATACGAACTTCACCTTTAATAAAATAAATGTAAAGAAATACCTTTTGATGTTATGAACAAAAAATGACTTCCAATATATTTTACAGTGCATTTATATATCATTTATCTACTACTATATCTTTAGTTCCATCGAAAGATGGAGGGTATTGATTACTAAATTTATAAACTATATATGTGTTAATCTGGGGTATTTCTAGTTTCTGTCTAACATAGATTCCATCTACATTTATAACCTACATCAATAGAGGCACCACTATAACAAAATAGTCAATTCCAATTACAACTATACTCAGATGCTAATTTGGAATGAAATCGTCTGATTGATACCTTCAAACATCACCTTTCCAATTTTCACAAAAAAATGGTTGTGAATAGATACAGATTAAATGAATCAATATACTAATTTCCAAGTCCTAAGTCATTTTCACTTAACCATAATGATTAATCTCTCAAAGCTATTCTATTAACATTATCATAACCTAAAAATTTATAAAAACCATTACTCAAATACCAAATATAAGGCCCTAACCTTAACCATTACATAATCTATTGTCTTTAGACTATAATTTATGTTCCATAGATCCTAAATATGGTTTAGGATTAGGGATTTAGAGAATTAGTTCATAATTATAAGATTAAAAACCCATATATTAAAAATAGAACACTTTTACTAGGTATAACAATATTCCACAATATAAAACACATAAAATTAAATTCATTTTTTTATTAAATATCATCATGAATATTAAATTTTCTTCTTATTTATTATAACTCTTCCTAAAAACCCGATGAAAAAAATTTAAAATATATGATTAGAAAAATATGATCAACAAATAAAATAAAATAAAGAAGTCCATTAGTCCATTGAAAAACATGAAAACTCATAAATGTTTTACTACTATCACAATAGTATTTGATTCTGTGATATTAATCACATCCATATGAAACAAACATCAATTTTCCTCATGTAAAATCTTTAGACCCCATATAAATACAATATAAACCAATTTTAGAATCATGGGGAACTATATGTATAATTCATGTCCAAAATAACCAAAGTCTAGTTAAACAAATAGGAGAAACCACCCATTTAACTCCTTCATACCTATTATTATAAGGAACATTACCAAATGAATTAGAGATTCATATAGAGATCACTAATCATATAAGATATATCAGGATCACCTATATTAAAAATGGTATTCGTCTCACCCATTGTATAAGTTGTATCTGTCTTAGAAATCATATAAGATATATAAAGATCACTAGTCATCATATATATGACACAAGTACCATATCATGAATAAAAATTTCATGATTATACCTTTTCATCATAAATCACTTGAAAATTATTTTTCAACTCAAATGTAAATAATTTTTAGATATAAAAATACCATTTCATTTTAAAATGGCATTTTCAATACTAAACTACCTATAAAAATGGTAATAAGGGTTATTAGTGGAAGATGAAATAGTATATTACAAAAAAAATAAAAACATGATATAATATTTGTGGTAGTGGGAAAAAATGTTGACACTGTATGTGTCAAAATTGCACTTTCTCATTTCCTTTTTTTAAAGAAATTAAAAGAATATGGTATAGAATTTGTAAAAATATCCATTTTTAAAAGCTTTTAATGAAATTAAAAAAGTTGTATAAAATGTATCTTCTAATTATTTTATATCCATATAAATACATCCATAATACAATTTTAAAAATATGGACCGGGAATAAAATGATTTAGGAAATAATTCTTTATATAGTTTTAAAATAATGGTTTACGTTAAAGAGCCTCTTACATCGACTCTGACTCATTATGCACATTATTTATTCTCCTAAAGAATATTTTTTTAAATGAAATTAATTTATTATGAATATTTTTGTAACTTTTAATTTATTGATTTGATTTTTTACAATATTATATATAACTACTTAATAAATAAAGTTTATGTTGGTTGTTTTGATGATATTCAGCTTATATGTCCAAAATGACTTTGGTATGTTTACTATAGTCAAAGAGGTATTTTTTCTATAATATCCAGAATAATAAAAATACAATAATTATAATTTTTATAAATCAATTATACATTAAAAATAAAAATTAAATATGGTTATAAAAAATAAACTAATTGCAATTATGTAGATGGTAGGGTGTATGAACGCATTTGGAACGTTACCATTTTTCAATGATAATGATGCGAAGAATATAGTTACAATTTTAGCTATTAGAATTATAATTATACCATAAATATAATATCATATTTTTTGGTAAACCTATATATATCATCCATGTGATTTGGTGATGAAAAGTGACCCACATTACTTCATGGAGGTGGAAGTCCACACATCCACATGAATGACGTTGTAATTTTTCAAATGTTTGAAACGTAAGAAGTTAGTTGATATATCATGTTTATATAATGTTATTTATATATATAATATCAAATATATTAATTAATTCCATCATAATAACCAACTGTGGATTTTAGTGATGGAAAAAACATATCACATCAAGGAGGTGATAATCCACATGTATGCACAAGAGTTGTTTTCATTTCATATAGTTTGGGAAATGGAACATCCCGCACCTCACCCATTGGCTTGGGAAGATGAAGTGGGTGTTAGTGGACATAGGTGATATCCCCAAGACACAAAATTCTTGTAATAAATTCCAAAGTCCTCATAAATAGTTCAGGGATGACTTTTCCTTTTAAAATAATACAACCAAAGCATGATAAATATCCATAAAAACATTGTCTGATGCATAAATAAAAAATAAAAGTCAACCAAAAATAATGTAATATATATATCAGAGTAAAATGAAAAATCCAAAACCATAAAAAAACTCAACGAAACTAGATACATCTAGCTGCAACTCTGAATAATATATAGGGTCCCACTCAACAAGTCATACCTCAGAAAGGATGATGTTTCACTGAAGAACGGGGATAGCATGCCATTACATGGGACTCGATGGATAACATCTAAAAAATTTGAAAAGTGCCCAATAATGGGGTTTGTATAAAACTCATTAGGATTCCCCCAATGAATTCCCAACTCATGAAACTAGGATAGAACATGTAATAAAATTTAAATAAAATAGTGAAAATTCAATTTAAATCATGTTTATATCAAATATGAATACAATTTCCAACCAAAATAGTTTCTATGTAAAAAATAATCATCAATACTTTAAATTCATTTCATAAAAATTCATTTATCTTACCCATTCCACACTTCCAAAAATCCCCACATTCACTCTCTTTTTAATGTCCTATTATCCTGAGAGGTCTCTTGTTGATCTACTAATTATTCACATGGTAACCAACATCAAGTTCCCCAATGGAACTTTCCCCTTCCACAGGTTCATGTATACAAAAATCAACTCACTCAAACCATGTATGGAAAAAAACGGATTCCAAGACATTTCAAAAAAAAATCACTCATTAAATTTTTTTCATAAGTTATTTTCCCTCAATAAAAAACCATAAATTTAAAATCATACATTTAAAATTAGTGCCAAGAGAGTTTTCCCGTGACCATCCAATTTCAATCATTTCAAAAAAACATCCCTAAAGTGGTTTTCCACGAAATCAGAGATTAATTTTCAAAATAAATTAAATAAATTCAATCAATTTTAAATAGATACTTATTGAAATAATTAATGGGAGAAGTGACTGAAGACATCTTCCTATCAATTTTATTTGGAAATGTAGAATGTATCAAATACAACAAAAACACATCTTCAAACACATACAATTGTGTTTATATATCATTCCATTAAAAAATCATATCTCATTATGATTGATAAGAAACAACATAGATCTATCCCTAAAATATTATATTTAAGATTACAAGAGATATGAGTATAATATCTCTAAGTAATATGATTAAGTACAAGCACATACTACGGAATTCAGGCCTCCAAGGCATAATATTTTCACATATGAATTTCTCTAAAATCGAAAGGAATGGTCTCCAAATCATGTGAGGATGATGAATTCAGGTTACGAACTATTTAGGATAATGAAAATTCATTTTGGGTGTAAATTTTATTAGGTACATGATTTTTAGATCTAGGTTTTGATGATGCACGTTTAGGGAGTACGTTTAGGAAAACTATGCACAACATGTGCATGATCCATTACATCCAAAAAAACCTCACACATTTTTCTAAAATAGTAATAAAAACTATGCACTAATCATGTATACCCCACTATCCATACTTTCCTTGTTTCTACTAGGCAGACAGATGGATTTTTAAAACCTTGTTCCTACACAGTGCCCACTATTTTAGGTTCATATATTAATGGACATGTTGGATAGTTTCTACTAACATTTCTCAAACCATTAATCTCTAGACAACCCCCCCAAATTATACCAATACCCATATAAACATTCCATAACATAAGATAAAAATTATATATATTGAAAATAAAAAATAAAGGTAAATGTACTTGAAATTAGCGGTGATACATTATCTCACACATTGATCATTCTATCCACAGAAAGAAGAAACCCACAATTGGCCTGAAATATTTTGGGTCATTGCTACACCATTTCCTTTTCACACTCACACAGTTCTACATGAATCTGAATATATTTCCATAAGTATATCACTAACCTGTTACTTATTTCATGAAATAAATTATCTTTAATATCCATAAATCGTACTAGAAAATAAACCAACATAGCATCTGACTCTGGGTCAAAGTGATCCCATAGAATAACATGGTCTAGATTAGAAGAATACCTATTAAATTGAGATACATAAAAATATTATGCCCCGAACTAATCCTTGGTCGAAAAACCAATCGATATAAAATCTCACCATCCCATTAATGTATTTCAAAAGGGCATATGTATTGGGGAGATAACATTCCATTCTTACTAAAACAATGATTCACAATATTTGGAGAGGTCCTCAAGAACACATGATCACTCAACACAAATATAAATACTCATTGATGGTGATCCACGTATGATTTATGAAAACTATGATTCATCTCTATTCGATTTTTGATCAACCTAATTTTATCTTTTTTCTCATTCACAAGGCTCAATCCAACCAGTGATGTCTCACCTGTTTCCACCCAAAAAAGTCGAGAACAACAATGATACCCATGAAATGGTTCATAAGAGGTAATATATATCAAGTCTGGATAACTTTTGTTGAATTTGAACTCCACCTATGGTATACTCTCCTACCATGAGCCACAGAAATCCATTAGATAAGACTAAATCATGTCTTCTAACATTTGTATAACCCTTTCAAATTGTCTATCAATTTGAAGATGATACCTCATGATAATAGTAAACTTAGTCCCAAGGTATTTATATAAGGTATTCCAAAAATATTATGTAAACCTCAGAACTCAATCTGATACTATCAAAAAATGGTACACCTTTCCCCTTTACTATAACACCCTAATATTTTGCGAATTTGATTTCGAAATAATTCATCTTTTTGATATTTTTCACATTACACGAAAGTAGAAATAGTTATATATATATATATATATTAAAACAATAATTCATACATTTTTTTCATGAAAAACTAACTTTTCTAGCACTACACGCAATATCGACTTGGCTTTTACTACCGGAAACACCGACTAGGCATACATTACATGCAACATAGAGATTCTGCGAAGCTTCATTTTTTTATTATTTCTGTAAATTATTTAATTATAAATAATTTGTTAAAATAGTAAAATGAATAGTAATAAATAATTTTTAAATATTTTTTAGAATTGTTTTATATAAATAAAAAAACATTGATAATGAATGATATGTTATTTTGTTAAAGTCCTTTTATGTTTGGAAATATTGTTTTCTCAAATGACAAAATTTAATAATAAAATCAATTTTAAAAAAATTTAGAAATTAAATTTGATAAAAAAACATAATTTTTGGATTTATAATTCTGAAATTATCTTAGGGTGATTTTTTTACGAGTTTTTGGAGAAACATCAATTTTGAATGAAAAATGAAAAATATTACTTTTGGGTAAAAAACAGCCTTTTCGTTTATATAATTTTTAATGTTAACTTATATTTTAAATTTATTTTAAGGACACATTATTTATAATAACCACCTAGTAATATATTTTTTTCATTATATTAAATTTCACATTGAAATTTAATATAAAACCATATTAAACATTTGAAATTATTTCCTCATAAAAGACAGATATTTGTTTCTTGTCTGTGGGATTAGCATTAAACATTATTTTTCCAATTTTTTGAATTGAATTTCTAAAACACAAAAAAAAACATTTAAATTGTTATAATATTTATATTCAATTAAAATCAACATAATTTATGAACCAAAATATTAGTAAAAATGATTAAAATGAATCATAGTGATTAAGGTCAAATTAATCTTAATTATGGACTAAACCATAATATTATGGAGATAAATGACCTATAAACCTATCCAAAACAAATTTTATGGCCATATTTATTCCATAATAATTTCATTGTTGATTTATCTTAGTTTTTATGAAATTTCTTTAGGAAATAATTTTTTTACACCTAACATGTTTTCAAGAATTCTTTGTGGGTCATTTTCCTTCCCTGTAAATGGCCATCACCTATCCATCTTCTTCACACCTCTCAAAACATTTAGATTCTGTCAATATTTGACAAATACACTTCAAAAAAACCCAAAATACCTCCATTAATCCTCACTTTTCCCAGAATTACTTCCAATGGATCCTTTTCGAAAAAACCAAAAGGATTTACCTGATTAAGAGGTAATTCCTTTTCTCATGATCCTTTCTTTAATATTAATTCTACACCACCATAAGAACTATTAATTGTGTTATTGTATAAAAATAGTATTCAAAATATAATAGTATGTTTTTATTCTGAAGATTTTTCCTAAACATACACACACATCCATCTAATGGGTAATGAACATATTGTTTATGTGTATGATGAATTATCGCATCACAAAACATGTATTGTTCAATTTCTCCATAACACCTCTCTTGTTAAACATTATGATGAACACACTATTTATATATTTCATATATTATATTTATTTTCTATTTAATCTATTGTATTCATTTTTACAATGTGTATCTTTTTACATTCAATTTTGTGTTAAGATACTAATTTCCATTTGAGGAAGTGTGAACTACCACCCCCTAGAAGCGATATGATTCATTGATACACTAAATGGATTGTATAAAGGGATGTTTGAGTGAATATAAAAAATATATATGATATCATACTTTTGAATTTTTAATTATATATGTATACATATATGTAATTTAATTTTGTTCATTAAGCATTATAATGAAACGAGAATAGTGTTCATGCGTACGTATGGTCTTCTGTCTCGATGAACAATGTATTCCATTTCACAACAATATATTCAATAGATTATTATAATACAAATATACTATATATAAATTATATTTATATCATGTTTTATATTCTATAAATCTTGATATAAGTATAAGTACAACTGATATATCAAATTAAGACACATGTGAATTATAAAGCAAATAATACCCAAAGTGAAACCTTGACATATGATGGTTTCCAAGAGGTTAATATAAGGTCATAATAAAACCATATTTGGTATTTTATATAATATTATAGTTATATGGAAGATGTATGATTAATTAATATTTATTATATAGGTGTCTTCAAAGAGTATGATGAGATTCAAGACACCAGGTAATGGGATTTTATCTCACTTTTTATTTTTGTGTTATACATGCTATGTTTGTAACTCATTCCTTTTGTGTGGTGTATATACTAACCCTTATTGTAATATATGTATATTAGAATTAAATTTTTGGGTATTTAAATTCGTATTATATGATCCTTATTCTATGGGGTATAAGTTTAAAAATTTACCAAATTGGTGAAATTGTTTTGGCTCAATATTCCTTCTTCGAGACTCATGCTTTGTTGTGCACCTAAATTATAATCGAGGTGTATATAAATAAAATTTACATGTTATATCACTAATTTAATTCATTTCATGATATTTTAAGAATGATGAAATTTTCTTTTCTTGGATAGAGAGTATGATCCCAAGTTACCAATTAATTAGAGTTTATTGATATAATTTTTTAACTTTTCAAAATTCTATAGGTTTATGCTTACTTTGATGTAATATTATGATCCATATCTAAATGAAATTCATGAAAATAATTTTTATAAGGTTATTAATTATTTCTTAATATATTCGTAATATTTCATCCAGTTTATGGCACATAATACAGTTAAACATTCGTTTTTACGAAATCCTTACTTTACATTATCTTCGGTCAGAAATCTGTGTTCCTTTAAAATTATGTTTTCCAAAAAAGTTTTTCCAGATTTATCTTTTATCATCCTATGATAATTTATTGAAATGTTTTACATTTTTTTCTTTTTACAATGTTTTCAATGGATTATTCTTTTCATTTTTCTAATGAGGTATTTTTATAACCTTTTTATTGTGCAAAAGGAATTATCTTTTTACCACGCACGACATGTTAGGATTTATCCTCCACAAAAAATATGAAGACATATTTTAATGTTTAATGGTTAATTATTAAGAAATATTTCATAAAATATATTTTCAAAAAAATTAATTTCATAATGTTTTCAAACATCTTTTATATATTTTCTTGGGGAATTGTTTTCCAAATGTTTTCCAGATTATTTTATTAGTTTTCAAGGAAAATGGTTTTCAAAATTATTTCATGACTCATTTATATGTTTTCAATGTATTTTCAATGAAATGGTTTTCAAAAAAATAAATCTTTATTCATATGTTTTTAGTAAAAATGTTTTTAAAAAATTTCAAAATATTCATTATGAGTTTTCAATGTGTTTTCAACAAAATATGATTTTAAAATTTTTTGAAGCTTGTTTTATAATTTTTCATTTAAAATGGTTTTAAAAATGATTTCAAGTATTATTTATAAATTTTGAATGTAATTTATATGAAAAATATTTCCAAAAGGTTTTATATATAAAAAATCCTCTTTCAAGGATGAAATTATATTTTCTTCAAGAAACATTTTAGAATAATATTTCAAATTTATTTTCTATCTAAGATGGGATCTATTAATGATACTCATTCACTTCTATGAAACGATATAATGGTTCCATTTATATTAATTTTATGAATGGGTTATTATTAATTTCATGGTCTTTTTGAAACCTGTTTCTTCTTCACAGGTTCTATGTTTTTAAAATCTATTTCTCTTTCACATGATATATGTTTATGATATCTGTTTCTCTTTTAGGGGTTATATGTTTATGAAATCTCTTTATATGTAATGGTTATCCATTAGATGAAATGGTTATTAATCCATTTTCTTTTTCCACATGCTGTTATATGTTTATGTTTTTATGATCCCCATTTCATTTCATGGGTTATGGTATGATTTTTTATGATTTTTTGGAACATGTCTATATGATCTCATTATGATAGAGGTGGGACCTATATCACCCTAATATTCATTATTTAATTATTTATATCTCATGAGATAAACTAAAATGGCCTTTGGAATGATCCTTGACTAATTATATGGCCAATGTTGTTAACCCTGACTTTCAATATAGTATGAGGAGTGAACTCATGTTACTATGATGTCCATGGGAGTGAACCATGACTAACAAGATGGTATGGGGTGTGAACCCATACTACCAAGATTCCCTTGGCAGTAATTCTATGGATACTATGAAAATCATATTATACACACATGTGTCTTCCACAATTCAATGTTTTATTACTATTATATTCATCCATGGATTATGTTCATTACTTCCTTAATATTGATACCTTAAAAACTTAAAATCGTTATGACATGATTCATGATTATGATCACTAATATGTAGGTTGTGATCTTATATTTTCACGATCATGTTCTCATACCCCTATTCTCATGATTATGCTTACATATATTACTTGTTTTCCGATTATGAGCATTTGAACTCACCCCTTTCTTATGTTTCCTTTCCCCTGGTTAGGAAGAATTATTTTATGTAGAATTTTAGAGGTGGAGATCTTAATGGGAGATCTTGAAGATCTTCCACCAAGATATAATATTTTTTTTATGTGTTTCGAATAAAACTGAACTATTATTCTCCTCAGGCATTTATTTTTGTAATGTAAAAAATATTCATCTAAAATGATGTAATATCCACATATGTAAATACTAGGTCATTATATAAACAACTTATCAGATATAGGTATTTGAAAATTATCCCACTGTATTGGATTCTTAAATAGGGATTAAATGGTCTGATTTTATTATATAATCCACAATCACCCATATATTATCATGTTTCTGAACCATCCTTTGTAAACATATTAAAAATTCCATAGAAATATTCTCCCACAACCAAATGGTAATTGTTAATGATTACACTATACACATAGGTCATTGGTGCTAATCCTTAACCTACTAACTACTGAGGCATCTCAAAACAATCTCATCCACAATTTTTTTCATGATAGTCCACCAAAAGTTCTATTTAAATGAATTCAGATTTTTTTATATTCCATATTTGTTAACCATACTCCAATGGTGGTAGGAATGAAGGATTTATTCCTAAAAATACAAATCCATGAAAATTCAATCTCTAAAGAACAACAACACTAATTTTCTTTCAAGATCGTATCCATCAATGATCTCCCCTCCATTGAGTTTTGAAAACATAGAAACATAGTCCTAATTGGATGTCTGTTCCAATTTAACAATGTCAACCAAATCACGAACAAAACAAACAAGAAATAAAACAGCAGTAATACCACTGTCTTCAGAATCCTAGATCATGTTTGCTATGATCAACATCAGCTGCTACTAGTTTAGATATTCATTTTTAACTAGTTATATGAAATTCCTTTTCATTTATCCACAACTAGATATCTATTACCCATTGTATAAATCAAATCAAATTGGATCATACAATAAAACTCCATCTATATTAATTGTCTCACATTGAAATATATTTGTAAGAAAATGTGTTTCAACCTCTTATGATTCAAAAACATTGAAAATATCTCACCAAATAGTTAATGAAACCTAGTCATTAAATCATGGACCATGTCATCTAATTCCAAATAATGGGTTGGTAGTTCTTCTCATGCAACCATAATTATCTTGAGCATTATGTAACCACATGATATCCTAGTATGAGAACACACCCCTACCCAGATCCTAAATTGTCTTAATACACCACATAACCTTATACTGATTCTGAAAATATCATGTTTGGTGTTGATGTACATTGAACAGTTAACTCCTAAATATACTTCTAACATTTATCATTCTTTTGAAATGAAAAAAAAATCCTTTAACATCATTTCATTGGTGAATGTATTTATGAAAATTCATGAACAAAATGTCGGTAGTAACATGACAGACCAAGGAAATAGTATACCTCAATGATATTATTTAGAGGTTTCTAAGAGATAAAAGTTTTTATCTTCTTTTCATCCATATAATCACCTTCTTTAAGATATAACATTGATAAGGAATCATACCTATTGTATACAAAAACAAAAAATTGAAATTTTTTCATACAAACAATGATATAATATGATACCAAAAACTATACTAATGTGTTACTCAATATCACCCTTTGTACAAGAATATACAATTATGTCATCCCAAAACAACACCATAAAAGAATATATATTCCTTTAAAATATTTAATTCATAAGACCCATAAAGACAATTCGTACATTCGTAAGACAAAAATGCATAATCATGTACTTTTATTGACTATATATAATTCTAAATGCTTTCTTTGGAATATCCTCCTTTTGAATTTATAGTTGGTTATATCCCAAACACAAGTCAATTTTAGAGATCCATTTGGATCCAATCAATTGATCATAAAAATAGTCAATGCATGGAATGGAATTCTAATTGTTTATCTTAACTTGGGTAAAGTTATGATAATCTACACAAATTCAAAGAGTTTAATCTGTCTGTTTTTAAAAAAAACTATTGCTTCACATAGCTATATACAATGATGTAGTGTCCTGAACCAGGTTCCATACACTTCTGCCCCGAGTTGGTTGGTCAGATGACCTCAAGAGTACCTCAACATATGCAAAAGGATGTTGAACATTAGCGGATTTAAATAAAAAATATCTAAATGATATTAAAAATCACCATAAAACCCATTAACACATTATGACCAAAACTTGGATACATTTTCCTAACTAAAAGAGTAAATATTTCATTTAAAATATGTGTCTTGTGACAAATGAAAACCCAAAATAAGGACACACTGAAACTCGCAAGAGGATCCTTATTTTATGCTCGGTTCCCTCATCCATGCTTCATTCCATCTTAGATATCTAACATAGGGTTCCTTCCCTTATCCTATAATGCTAACATGATGTCTATTCGGGTATTTATTAGGAATCCCATGTAGGGTGTTAGTAAAATTTAGTATGACACCAATAACGACATCTAAAACAATTTCCAGTCAATAAAAATGTATTATGTTGGTTAAATACTAAAATCCAAGTGATAAAACAATTAGTTTACAAATCAAGTTATTCTTTATATATCTACATTAACCCTCCTGAGTTCCCGATGAAACCCACACCCTCCATACATGCTCAGCCTATGCCAGAGTCGGAATTATCCTTAAGGGATATCACATATCAGAATGTTATGGTTATCATTTGATATTTTAATTCAATTGATATAAACTTCATTTGAAACAACATTCTAATTCCAATCTATTGGGTGTAATCCATTGTGTCTAGAACCTTCTGGGTATTTGGCATGCCATTCGCTATCCCATACCTTATGGATATTTGCAGAATCATCCATTTCCCATACAATAAAAATCACTTATGGGGATTTTAATCCTTAGTCCGTATCCCACACATTCTATCACATATGGGTATTTTGAGCCTCAATACCTTTACAACACTCACTATCAAATAGGGGTATTTGAAGCCTCAGCCCTTGTCTAACACCTCAAAATCACATATATAAAAAATATCCCAATATCACATAAATATCAATTTCATACACGTAAAGGCCATGCATCATTAAATTGATTATAAAAAATTATCATTAAAGTTTACATTTTTAGTTTTTAACACTGATCATAATACTTTATCTCAATCAGAATTAATAATATGAACAATTTATCATTAAATTGTTTGTCAATATTTAAATAATTACATAGTTTTCCATTCTTGGTTATGTCAAAAATACCTTAATCTATGTTAATCAATCTATTTCATATATTAACAACTATCCAATTACACAATGCCATTTAATTCAAAATTTTCATAATCTCAATATGTAATCACTTTCCTAATTACCGCATTCCATTAATTAATTAATTAACCAATCAATTAATCCAATTCAACTAATTATAATTTCTCCAAATTTAATCCTATAAATTATCACATTTAAATTTAATAAAATCAGTTTGTCTTGAAATATAATACCCCAATCATTAAAATTTAAATTTATAATCACATAAATGAAATTAAATCGAGAATATTCGATTTTCAATTTAGACAACAAACCTCAAGATCGTTGATAGACGCTCACCAATGGTGATCCCCCATTTATGTGGAAGAGACAAGATCCAAAGAAATAATGATATATATATCAAAGATCAAATGGAGTTATATCTATCATAAATGAGATCTATTACAATTATAATGTAAAAAAACAATTTTCTTTACTAAGAAAGAGATAAGAGATAGAGAGGAAGCCACATGAGATGAGAATATCTTACTGAGAGAGGTGTAGTTTCGCCAATTTAACATTAGATTCATTATGAATCGGGTTTAGATTACCTTGTAATCAATCTATAATCCTCAAAAAAAGAATTTAAACCCATAGGTTGGATTGGGTCATGTTACTACAATGGAAATGGTGTTTGGGAATTTTTAAACCAATATTAAGTAAAATTAAGCCCCGCACATGATTTCTTGGGAAGGGGCACATAGTTTTCCGAACCATTCTCCCTAATGATGCAGCTATCCCATGGGGGATCTTGGATAAAACTTGGATGGTGAATACTTTAGAAAACCATGCCCCAGCTATGAAGTCCCACTATATCTATATTTGCACAGTTTTTTTGGGCCAGGGTTTACAATTTGAGAAAACCATGTGCCAACTGTGCATATCCAAAAATCCCTCTACAAACATCATAATTTCACCGAAATGTAAAAATGATAAAACCTAAAAAACATAAACTCAAAATAAAAAAACAATATCTATAAACAAGCTCAATGAATCTCCAGAGAAGGTTGAGATCTTAAAATCCCCCCACCTTATAATAGATTTTCCATGAGTTGTACTCTCTTGTATGTCATGGATTTAGAAGTAAAAATATTAAATCACTTAGCCAAAATATCCACTTATTTCTCAAAAGTTACCTCTCTTGAACACACCCATGTTACCACAATATACAAACTATTGGCATGAACTTTCTCCGCAATACTTTTTCACTGCGATCCAACACACATATCAAATTCTCCTCAAAAGGTACATCGGACACAAGCCCAACATCATCCACATTGATCACATGGGAGGGGTTAGACTGATAATGAAAATTTGTGACACTTGAAAAAATTCATTAATAGCACAATATCTCTAAGTAAGATCCAGTCAATATGCCACATTCATTATTCTATCCAAAACCTAAAATGGTCCAACAAACCTAGGTGCCAACATTCCCTTCCTTTGAATCCAATGGTGGCCCAATCTCAGTGACTACAAAAGGAATACACTATCTACCACTATAAACTCATGGATGGTCTTCAACCTCTATTAGCAGAAAACTTCTGTCTATTCTGATTTGAATCATTAAATTTCTGAACCATCTAAACATGATCTGAACCAAAACCTAAGGCTCAACAACCGCATTTCAATTAAAATAACTGAGACACAGCATGGGAACATCCATAAGTTCAAGACCCAATATAAAAAGAGCCAAAATAAATTCCTTTGTCACATTAAGACACAACTATATTCCCCACTATATTCATGAATTCACAAAAACTAACATTCAGAGTTTGGAACCATCATCATTGAATAATACCACTATAACATCAACTCAAACATCTTTAACAAATCCAATGCATTTTCCAACTCATCCGGACCAAAAAGTAATGAGAACACCCTCCAACATTGGAATCCAACAATTTTATCAGAATCACCCTAAATGAAAACATATCTGGAATTCATGCACAAATCAAGGACCACTGGACTTCTTTCTAAATCCCACATCCATCCTTAGAATGCACTTATAGTTTTAGCACCATCAAAAGGTTGATTATTACCCACCACATCTGTTCCTTTTCATCCAATCTTGTCGAGACACCCCTTTCTAACCCATTCTAAAAATGACCTACTTCCACTTTTGACATGTTTCTCAATCATTAAAACATAACACCTTCACCATAATTTACACCACCGTCATCTAAGTTCACATAATAATGTGTATCATCAACATCCGGTGAAATTCTAACATCACAGAATCCACTTCTCCACAATTAGTCAATGGGATATACTTATCTCACTAATATAGTATGACAAAAACTCATATTATATTTTAGAACCACCCCTATTCAAAAGTAAATGCTCAGAATAAACAATCACCATATATAAGAACCATTTCTCATTTCCCATATAATCCCCAACTTTAACATAGTGGTTCTTTATTGGCATTCTTGTTCCATAACATCCAACTCACAGTTAGCTCTACACACCTTCGGACCCACTAGCATGAGGGACATTATCCCATGACTAACACATCACTCCCCACATTTAAAGTGTCATTATCACAACTTTTTTCAAGAAATTAAAACCACTAAACCCCATTCATAATAAAAAGTTGAACCCTGAAGCTTTTATGTGGTCTTCTATCTTTTCACAGGACACCAAAAGAACATCAATTGCTACCATTTTTTGGCTTCCAAGAAAGTCACCAACGACATTTTTCAGCCTCTATTCCATCCCAAGAACCATATCTATGGACTATCTATGATGTACCTTCCAACATTAATCTCCACATATACCACTCCATATGAACAACCTCCAAGTGTCCCTATCCCAAACCAATCACTATCAGGTAGCTAGGTGTAATTCCAGAGCTCTCTTATCATACCCTGGACATTGTCAAGTTATTGGAAATGATTTTTACTAGATAAAAGTGTTATAAGAATTAATCAATGAACACCATAATAATTTCTCCATCACTGATGTTACCTCTCATTAGGGAAACACCTTGACCTATTGAAAGTCTCAGTATTCCCTTCCCTGTAATCTCTCATCAACATCCGAACTCCATAACTAAATTTTAATTCACAACCAATCTACCCCCACTTCAAATCACACTACCCCGTATTCATGAACCAATGATTCATGTTGAGATATTTCAACAAAACTATATATTTCTTCCAGAATGACTCTAGAGGCTCCCAAAATAAACTTAAAATCTCACCACACCTATCCAGAATCTAATCAACCCAAACACAACCAGACATCATACATTACTATCATGTTCCCATCAATCAATCCAATTTAGAGCCCTAATGGTCATAAACCCCACAAAGATCTTTCATTGATATCAAATAAATATTCTATGAATGAAACAACCCCAAAGATAGTCCCAAATTCCAACTTGCACAACCAACTATGCCTCATAGTCATCCAGCCTCATCAGATTCAAGGTATTTTCAATGTTTCTCTGCAATAACCCAACCATTTGTACAAAAACACTAATACTTGTGATTTCCCATCACATTAGGTGAATGACCATTTCAAAATGGCAATTCCAGGATTTTATCATCCTTGTCTTATCCAATCAAAAATAAGGTCTATTCCTTCCTCGAACACCAAAAAAACATTAGGATTTTGTCATTGAATGGTTGTGACATACAAAACTACCCTTAAGAATGACCATAATAAATCATGTGCTTCTCATAGGAAGAAACGATGGTGTGGACATGTAATTTTACCCAAATATTTGGCACAATGATTGCATCGATTCAGCATATTTAGCAACCACTCTTGCTCCACATTCTAAGAAACCTAAAATGTTGGGCTAACCGCCATTGAGGCTACCCTTGATTTCCCTAGGCTGTTGACTCTAACAAATAACTTGAGTCACATGTACAAAGCCATTAAATATTCAAAATAGTTTTTTAAGGCAACCCTATATAATGATATAATCTCTCCGTGTTACATTATTGCAGATCAAATGTCCACATAGGCCACACATATCTATAGGTGCTCTCACTCTGGTCAACCCATCTTATGAGTCACCCTCATAGGTCAGATTTCACTAACTCCCTAACATAATATCTTTTGTAACATCTGCCAATGGCTATCCCTATATGCTATACACATCAAAATTTAATCATCTCCCAATTCAAAGTCTATAATCCTACACCCATTTCGAACAATGTAAGTCCAATTCACCAAGTGACCATGTACTCTATGTTTCACACCTGGGGTACATGACCACACATGTTGCCAGTCTGATCTTAGTGCCCACTATAGGGTGAAAAACACAACTCTCAGGATCCAAACTTATAGAGGTTACCATATTCACCTTTCTGGAAAACATCTCACTACACAAAGGCCTCACAACCTATACCTGATTTCTAAAACTAGTGCACTCTCACTGCCCAAACCACCCATAACAAGGTCCAAATAAACAAATAAGTATTCCCCCTACCCATACCTCAAGGTTCCACTATATCTATAAAAAGGATCAATGTTATCATATAACTTATTTTCTCCCCTATATTTTGGAACCAATGGTGACTCTACTTCCACAATAGGAGACTAATTTCCAAAAAATGTACTCCTATCAAACTACTGAAAATAATTATCATGGAGGAATATCCATAAAATTAAAAACACATGTATTAATACAGATTTCAAAACATCCTTACATTTACATGGATTTACATAAATCCATAACAAGTAATCCCCCTTTTCTAGCCTCATGATCATAATCGTGGTACTATAACTACCCATAAACTTCCTACATCTTGGTCATGGTCAAAAAAGGGTAAAAACATTTTCACAACACATGTATCTCCTTAGATACCCATTTCCGTCAACATACAACATTTTACATTTTATTTGGCACCACATTTAGTTCAATCACACAGGAAATGATGTAATTTCCCAGAATTCCATGGATTTTTATAAATGGGATTTCTTTCAAGACAACAAATTCGATGACACATGATAGCGAGGTATGGAGATCCTAGAATGGAATTTGGAGATTTTTTTAGGTAAGTTCATTAAATGTGCAGGAATAATTTTCTATCATTTAAACTGGTGATTGGATTAAATATATGAGGGATCAATTGAATCCACAGCACAAGGATTCTCATAAGGGAAGAATAACATTGACTTTCAAGGGTCAGACGAAAAAGTTAATTTTTGTACCTTACAAAAATAATAATAAAATAACCCCAATGTTATTTATTCTTACCTTGTAATCATTGAGAAATGGTGGTGGGACCGCAATGCAATGCCAGACTTTTAATGAGAGACTTCTAATGTCTTCGGCATCTTATTTCATGGGTTTTGTAACAAAAATTCTTATGAGTTTAATTTACCCATTAATTATGGTTAATTAATGAATCATAATGTTTAGCACAACATGTGAGATTAATCTATATTTAAATTGAACTTGGGCATGAGTTTTGGTGACACATGAGATGATCCTCTACTGAAGTGTCGACGACGTATTCCAACAACATTAAACAAAGTATTGACAAATGTTGGAGGACTCGAACCAGAAAACATCGAGTGAGAATGAGAAACTTTGAGCACGGGTTCATCTCCCACATCTGAATCATCATCTAATTAGTTCGAGGTAGGGGTTTGTTTGTTAAAGATCTTCCCCGTTCATAGTTATTTTTTAAAATGATGGATACAGATTATCCCACAAACAGGTTGATCCACAAGTCGCTTATTTTTGTAGGAGGGTATCTTCGGGGTTTAACATTGGGATTGATTTATTTTGGATAGCACTACACTCCTTAAAACCTCCCCTATTTTTATTCTATGATGCAGAGGGTGTGGGTCGACAAGAACAAGTGTTGATCCCATCAACATGTTTGTTCCTTGTGATAGTCTCTTTGAAATTGATGACATGGTTGATCATGAGCCAACACAGTGAAGAGGGAATCCTATGGAGGTTATAGGTACAAACAGTGCAAAAATCAGGCCATTGGAGTGCATTTGGAGGCCTTGTGTGGCTACGGCCAGAGCGATATCACATAGCTGCGCAAGACATTGGCTTAGAAGAGAAGAGATAGGCCACAGGCCTATCTGACATCCAAAAGAGGAGGTGTTCCTCCACAACATTCCTAGGCAGTGGAACACATTGCTCTGGAGAAGTCAACCTTCCATGTGGGTTGACGTGGGGGATGTGGCTAGTGGGACCGTCTGCGTGAGCAGCTACAGGATGCGACTTTGCCATGTCTGGGGAGAAGGGGTCAACCCGCAATGGCAGACTGTGGTGATCCTGATAGGTTAGACTGATCAGGCTGATCGAGCGGGCTGGGTCAATCCGGGTGGGTTCAAACCATGTTTTGGTCGGGTCGGTCCAAGCGGGTCGGACCAGACCCTAGACCCTTTTCAACCGAGTTACAATTAAAGGGTTGTGTCTCCTAAAACAGATGTCTATTTGAAAAACCTTCTACGATAATGGAATCCTTGGGATGAGGTGGCCATTTTCAGATACTTCACTTGAGTTTATGAGAATGTTGATGTATGGCCGGGTTGGATTGAACACAAATCCAACCGGGCCTTCAGTAATAAAATTCCTATAACATACAGATCGATCGTCTGATTGATGCGCCGCCTATCATGTTGAAACCTTTATGACATGGTAGTCCTTCTGGTTAATTCCTTGTGGATCTCCGTTGTAGTTGATGTACGACCGACAGCCTGCAGAGCATATCCAGGGTGTTTCCTGTGGTGCGATTTAGGATGGATACTCTCATGCCAACTCAAGGAATGGGTATTCTGTAATCATATTCTCTGGTAGAGATGGGACGCCCCACATCCTGGGTGTGGGTTAATTTTCATCTGAAAAGGTTCTTCTATATTTTTGTTTCGGTACTCCCCTATTTTATTCAGGTGTGGGTCCTCCATACTTAAAAAGTATATATTTAGGTACTACCCTACCAAGTAGGGTGCAAGTCCTCTATGTTAGAAGAAGGTACTACCCTTTCGACCTAGGGTGTGTGTCCTCCTATCGCAGTGCTACGATAGAGTCGGTACTCCCCTAATGTACTAGGGGGCTGGTCCCCCACATCATATTTTGTGACGGAGTCAGTTACTCTCTTACTTTACCAGGGTGCTGGTGATCTAGTCCCTGAGTTGTACTCCCCTGTTGATTTAGAGTGCATGTCATCCTTACACCTTGTTATATCAGAGTCAGTACTCTACCGCCCTACCAAGGTGTGTGTCCACTATCTTACGATTGGTACTCTCCTAAAATACTAGGGAAAATTACCCCCATAGTAAAAAAAACTACCAGAGTGTACTCCCCTACCGGGTAGTGTGCATGTCCTCACTTAGGGAGTAGTACTCCCTCGTCTCTGAGTAGCGACAGGGAGTAGGTGCTTCATGGAAGTTGGAGCTCCCTCGACGGACTGAGGTGAGGGACACTTTCCACTGTAGAAACAGAGATATATTGGGTTAGTCTACAGTAGTTATCCCCCAACTAAAAGCAGTGTCAAAGAGTGGGACTCTTCACTTGGTTTCCCTTGATCTTGCCTTGGGCACAAGACTATGACAACAAGACATCTAATGCCGTGAACTAGAGTAAGTTCTAGAAAAATGTTCCTAACGAAGGATTCCCTTTTGGACGTACCATTTGGAATTGTTTATTTGTACCTGATGGAGTACATCTCTCAGATGGGTTCCATCAGGGATGTCCAACTCATGGAGCATGTACTCCTGATCCATGAGTTATTCTCTGAGCCTTCTTAGGAAATCTTGGTAATGGATTTGAGTTCGGAGCCTTATGTTTCATTTTGGATGACAAAAATATATCTAGATCGCCTACGTATATGTATGGGTATGTACCGTAGTAGAGCTAACTATGCATAATCATTGTGGCTTACTTTGTGGTTTTGGATTTGGGGTTTACATCGCGGTTTTGGATTTGTGGTTTACTTTTTGGTTTTGGATTTAGGGTTTTCATCATGGTTGTTTTTTTGTGTTTTATATTGTGCATTTCCGAGAGACCATTGAGGGTCTCGAGGTCCCTTACTGATAACTGAGTTAGTCACCCCTGCACGGGCTTCATCTTTACGTGTTGTGTCTGGGGAAGACTTTCGATGTTTTGGTAGAGGCACTCATGGAGAAAGGATAAATATACATTAAAATGGTAGACATAGTGTCCTATGACTAGGAGTAAACCAGGTGGATAGGATATACTACTTCTTATTCGTGTAGCTTCACTACTCTAGTGATCAGATGGGAGTTTTCCACAGATGGAAACTGGTGCTCCCTTTGTACCTTGTTGTATGTGGATCATTTGTTGGGATTTTATACTGGCCAGATTTTACCACTCGGTGCCTTAGTTGTGCTGTACTCAGGTTTCCAATTATATAGTGTTCACTTTTCTACTTTGTGGATTTAGTTTGTGAGGAAACATGTGTACAAATATCGAGGAAAATGACTCCCACTTACAAGTTGACTCCTTTGATGATAGTCACCAACCCCTGGCCATTGGGAGGTGGGCTTGGGGTATGTCATGGTAAATTCCCTGAGGGATGGTTCATGAAAATGTGGTATCATATGTGGTCAATTCAATCCCAATGACAAGGGTCTATTGTTTTTGTTTGTGAGAAACAATGTTAAGTGTTTTGAGTTCGACTTTCTGGCTAGGGGCTCCAGTGTTGGTGCAGCGGAGGAAGTATTTGGACACCACGATTCTGGACACTTATTACCAGAATCAAAACCTGGAAACAATGGTTGTGATGAAATAATGGAATTATGAAACATTTAGGAATGATCGTGATTTACATTTCCTTCTTTATTTAGCATTCCAGATATACACTAATTGTGGTTCATAATGACTCATTTCAAGATCTATCCATGATGACTGCCAGATATGATTCCATAGCAGGATTATGATAATGATCTTCCTTGAGTGGAGGATTTAGTGCAGGGCACTAATACATGGATTTTACCCATCAGATGTGTACTAGTGATGCCACCAACCATTGAGTAGTAGTTTCCACTAGTAGTTCAGTGTGAGGATGCACATAGGTTGAGTGCACTGCAGAAGTTTCAAAGGATGATACCTAACAAGTTCCATGGGTAGATAGATCCTCAGGTAGTTGAGGATTGTCTTGAGGCAGTTTCATGTGTCTTACGCCTAGTGAGGACACTTCCTAACCAGATGGAAGTCTTGGATACAATCATTCATTAGGGATTAATGAGAATATTGTGGAGCCTGATGATCCAGACACATGATAAGGTGACCCGCACATGGACATATTTTGAGCGCCTCTTCCGAGAGGAGTTCTTTCTGAAGACATTGTGAAATGTATGCATACATGAGTTTTGTCACATACAAAAGGGAAGCATAATAACAGAAGAGTACTCATTAAGATTCAAGGATCTTTCTCTCTACTCTGAAGATATGGTGTGGAAGCCTTACATCAGGGCATGTAACATTGAGAAGGGACTTCACTATGATATCAGGGAATCAGTGAAACCTCTTAGCATTCTGATGCTTTCTTGGGTACGGGAACGATCCATGGTGATTCAAAACTTTATAGAGGAGTAGAAGGTGGATGTGACCTATGACAATGGTCATAGAGTGGAGGTGTCTAATTTAGTACGCAGAAGAGTGGCCACATGATCACAGCATATGAGGAATACCCTTTCCTGGAAACATACATGTTGGTTTGTGGCCCAAAAGCAGTGCCAAAGAGAAGATTAGCTGCAGGAGATTCGGTGTTACGTTTGTAACGGTTGGGGGCATCTCACTAGATATTTCCCAACCCACCGTACTACAAAGAGGGAGTCGACATATACACCTCCTTGACCGAGACTGTTCTTGGATCATGAAGTTTTTCAAGTTGGTAGGTGAGGTAGAGTAGCTGGATGAGTAGTAGGGGTGGTCCCCGTCAGGCATAGGGTGCTGGAGGACATGGGCGAGGATAGCTACATGCATTCATGGATCATGAACAAGATGATCCAAGATAGGTTCAAGGTATGACCAACATGTTTTTTTTTTTACTTTATAAATAGACACAGGTGTTGCATGTTACTTTTTTCGCGAGTCATGTTCGAGAATTTGAGCTTCCGATTGGACCGTGGACTTGAACCTCACGCTTAGAGACTCCAGATGGAGGAGACCCGCCAATCACACACAAATGCTGATAGTGTCACCTGGCTACTGGATGAGAGAGTTTTAGTTGGGATCTCTTAGTTGTGGCATCGAGACCTTACAACATCTTTTTGGGTATGGACTACTAACATTCATACCTGGAATGTTGATATTAGGAAATAGGAGTGGTATAACCATGTGGTGGAGAAGATATTTCCATTGTAAGAAAAGGGAAGCCCATGAATCATGGTTTAGACTCCAGTAATGAGTCCCTCTTAAGTTGATCTATGGTGGAAGAGTTAGACCACAAGATGTTTTCACAGGGTGGAATGGTTCCTAAACATCCATATTCAATAGAGATGCCCCATGTTGGTGTGGTCACATTCTTGTTTAAGATTTTTGTTTGGCCACTGGAGGTTCAAGGAAGAGGGCCCAGTAAGACCCAATGTTCTGTCATGCGTAGCCCTATTTCATTGAAAATTACTCTTGTACGATTGCATTAACCATAAATGAAAGACGCCCTTGGGGTTTTTGGGACAATGCATTAATGGGCGGATGTGGACTATGGGGTTCATTCTGTTATCTACGTCAAGTTAGCGTGGAGGTGGGCCGCTAAACCCCATGACTTCAGATGAATTGTAGTACTTATTTCTCTTCCCTCTTATTACAGCTAAAAAAACATGTGCCTCTTGCAGCCTAATGTTGACCTAACACAATCTATACATGAGAGTGGTTAATATTAGTATTTCTTCATAGAGGGTGCTTAAGAACTATATAGAAACTGTTTATGATTCAATTTTCACCCGTATGTTTGGGTTTTGGCTTTTTGGGGACCAAATGTCTAAAGGTGGGGAGGATGTATTGTCCCAAAATTTCATATATTTTTTAAGAATGGGATCTATTTTTTTGAGTCCCTTAAATTTGACAGAACATGATTTGACGTATGTAGATTCTGGAATGGAATTTTGAACTTAGTTAAGGTACGTTCAGTATACATGCATGTTCAATTTTCTATCTTTTGAACCGTTGCTCAGATTAAAAATCTGAGGACACTATTGAATCTACATCGCTGGGATTCTATTAAGGGAAGTATAACATCAATAGGAAAGGGTTGGAAAAACAAGTTAATTTAGGTATGTCATAAAAATAATAATAATAAAATAACTCCATAGTTAGTTATTCTTTCCTTGTAACCACTAAGCAACGATGGTGGGACAACAGTGCATTGTCAATATTTTAGTGAGAGGCTTTTAATGTATTAAGCCTCTCATTTATTTGGTTTAGTAATGAAAATCCTTATGTGTTTAATTGACATATTAATTATATTTAATTAATGAAACATAATGGAAAATTCAACTGGATAGATTAATATATATTAAAACAATGATAGGGAATTAGTTTTTGTGACTCACGAGAGGAACCTCTGCCGAAGGACCGATGATGTCTTCCACCAACATTGAACAGAGACTTAATGAACATTGGAGGATTAGAACTAGAATATTTTGAGTGATGACAGAAACCTTTGAGAACATGTTCATCTCCCTCATCCGCATTGTCTTCCAACAAGTTCGAGGTAGGGTTTTTTTGTTAATGATCTTCCCCATTCTTCGTTCTTTTTTAAAATAGAAGATTCAAATCAATTGACGAAAATGTTTATCTGTAAGTCAAACATTTAGGTAGGAGGTTATCTTTGGGGGTTCAACATTGGGATTTATTTATTTTTGATTTCACTAAACTCCATAATCCTCACTAATTTTTATTCTATGATGTAGAGGGTGCAGGATGACATGAATAAGGCCATAAGCCCTCCGCATGTCTGTTCTTGGTGATCACCACTTTGAAACTGATGGCATAGTGGATATGGATCCAAAAAAGTTAAGAGGAAATCCCATTTAGGACGTAGGAACCAACGGTGCAAAAAAAGGGCCACAGAAGTGCATCTGGCGACCCAGCAAGTCTACAACTGGAGCGGCAGTGCACGACGATGTGCAGAGGAGCTGGCTGTGGGCCCGGTGGAGAAAAGGAGGGATACCAGCCAAGCCGGAAGCTAGAGGAGGAGGATCACCCTAGTGGAGTGCATGGGCAGTAGAAGCTGTAGCATTTCAGAAGTCAAACCTCCCTGCGGGAAGATGTGGGGGACACAGTTGGTGGGCCAGACCGCATGAGCAGGTTCCGAATGAGGCTATGCCACATCCAGGGAGAAGGGGGCCAACCCACAATGGCGGGCTGAGGTGAGCCTAGCAGGATAGACTGATCAGGTCGGCTGAGTGGGCTGAGCCCAAAAGGCAAGTGGGCTAGGTCAACTCGGTTGGGGTCAGACTCTGGTTGGTTTGGGTTAGTCCGACCGGGTCGGACCAGACCCTGACCCTTTTCGACCCAGTTATTCTTAATGTGCCCTATCTCCTAAACCATACTTTCATTTGATGAATCTTCTGCGGAGATGGTATCCATTGGACAAGGTTATCCTTTTGAGATAAAACACTTTATTTTAGGATAATTTTGATGTACAACTGGGTTGGATTGAACACGAATCCAATCAGGCTCTATTTAATAAAATGCCAATAACATACAGACCGTGTGTCTGATTGACGCGTCGTCTATCATGTTGAAACCCTTATAACATTTTGGTCCTTATGTTAACATTATTGTGGACCTTTTTAGTATTTGAGTTATTAATGATAGACTGAGGAGAAGAAGAAGTGTGTTTCTTGTGGTGAGAGTTATGATGGTTACTCCCATACTGACTCAAGGCGCACGTATTCCTTAATCCTCTGCTCCGATAGAGACGGGACTCCCCACGTCAAGGGTGTGGGTTAATTTTCCTATGATAAGGTTCTTCTATATTTGGATTCAGTACTCCTCTATTTAATTAGGGTGTGGTTACCTCATACTTAACATGCGTAGAGTCATGTACTCCCCTATCAGGAAGGGTGTGAGTCCTCTATGTAATGAGTAGGTACTCCCCCGTCGACCCAGGGTGTGGGTCCTCTTTACGAAGTGTGTGGCTGGAGTCGGTACTCTCCTAAAGTATGAGGGTGAGGGTCCCCCCAATCAAATATTGTGAAAAAGTCAGTTTCTCCCATACTTTACAATGGCATGGGTCCTCTAGTCACCAAGTTGTAATACCATGCCGATTCGTGGTGCGAGTCCTCCATACACGTTGATCGACCAGAGTCAGTACTCCCTAGCTGTTCCGGGGTCCGGGTCCTCCTGCCTATGGGTGGTACTCCCCTAACATACTAGGGCATGGGTCTCTAATAGGAAAAAAACTACCAGAGTGTACTCCCCTAATGGGTATGGTGTGGGTCCTCGCTTATGCAGTAGTACTCCCCCGTCCCCGAGTAGCAACGAGGAGCAGGTCCTTCATGGGAGTTCTAGCTCCCTCAACAGAATGAGGTGCAAGACACTTCTTACTTGATCAACTGAGATATTTTGTGATAGACTAGAGAAGGGATCCCCCAACTAAACGTAGTGTCAAGGAGTGGGCATATTCACTTGGTTTCCCTTGGTCTTGCCTTGGGAGTAAGACAATGACAGCGAGTCCTCTAGTGTCAGGCACTAGATGCAGTTCTAGCAGATAGTTCATGATAGAGAAGATCCTTTTGGACTTACCATTAGGAATAGTTGATTTTTACCTGATGGAGTATATCTCTTAGATGGGTTCCATCAGGGATGGCCAGTTCATGGAATGTGTACTCATGATCCATGAGTTACTCTTTGAGCCTTCTTTGGAAATATTGGAAATAGCCTAGATGTCAAACCCTTATGTTTATTTTTGGCTAAGACAAATATATATTAATTACCTTAGTGTCTGTATGGTTATGAACCTGAGTTGAGATGACTATTCATAATATTTGTGGTAAAAATTATGGGTTTGGATTGGTGGTTTACTTTGTGAATTTGGATTTGTGGTTTACTTTTTGGTTGTGGCTTTGTGGTTTAATTCATGGTTGTTTTGTGGTGTTATCCATTGTGGACTTATGAGAGAAAATCAAGGGTCGCAGGTCTCTTAATGAGTATTGAGTTACTCATCCCTGCACGGGTTTCGCCCACATGTGTTGTGCCTGGTGTAGACGTATGACCTTTTGATAGAGGTGCTCAGGGAGATGGGATCGAGGGACACTACGATGGTGGACATGGGGGCCTAGGACTAAGTAGGGCCCAATAAGACCAGGTGGATTTGAAATATTACTTCAGCATACAATGGCTTCACTAATATAGAGATCAAGTGGGATTTGTTCCACATATGGCCATCAGTTCCCCCTTTGTACCTTGCTATTTATATATCTCTTTTTGGTACTGTATATTATCCCAGTCTTACTAATCAATGATTTACTTGTTATTGTTCTCGGGTTTTTTATTTATTTTTTTCACTTATCAACTTTGTGGATTTAGTTTTTGAGTGCACGTGTTTACAACTATCCAGGAAAATGCCTCCCACTTACAGGTTTACCCCTTCGGTTTTAGTCGCCAACCCCTATCCTTCGAGAGTCGGGCTTGGGGTATGTCACTATACAGGCCTTGGGAGATGGGTCGTGACAAAGGAAAAAAATTTAATTTTTACAACTTACCCAAACCTCCCTTTAAATTCATGCCTAAAAATGATGCATTCGAAAATAATGCCTAAATTCCTAGAATGATGTATGCATACTAAAGTCTCATTCCATACCGGTCTATGAGTAAATTCTCATAAAACCATAGAAACAATAATCACATCGCATAACAAGTGAATCACTGTAATAGAAATAACATCCAACTATGACAACACACATTAATAATAATAATTCTTCCCTAGGTACGTGGGTTTTCGCTCATACCTGGGTTAGATACTCCCATGTATGATATCTTATCTATGGCCCAACTTTTCCTAATATCTTTTATACAATTCCTTGATAGTAATAAAAATGAAAATAAAATGAAACCCCTTTGATACCACTTTTTATCGTTCTGACCTAGGTGCCACACATCAGTGCCCCAATCCAATCAGTCATATGACCTCAGGAATGCCTCCCCATATTCTAAAGGTTTTCAACTATTAATATAGTTATAATATTGAACATGGATACACTATACCATCATTATTAAATTATCACAATATAGGAAGTAAGTAAACAATATCCAAATTATATAACTAACAACCACGAAAAAAAGGTATCACATGATAGACAAAACTGGAATACAATATACAAACAAAAATTGAAGATATTTCATGAAAAATATCTGGCAAGTGTCAAATGAAAATCCAAATGAAAGGTACACTAAAACATCCCAGAGTTTCCAAGAATCTTGTATAGTTTCCTCAAACATTATCCATTACATCTTATTCATTCGGCATGGGATGTTTTCCCTTATCTTATCCTACAAACAGGAAGTCTATTTGGGCACTGATTAGGAATCCCATGTAGGATGCTAGTAAAATTTAATTTTTCACAAAAAATGGAATCTAAAACAATATCCATTTAATAAAAGTGTGTTCCATTTTCTAAATGATGAAATTAAATTGATAAAACAATCAGTTAACATATCATGTTATTCTTTATTTATCCACATAAATTCATGAGTTCCTATGGACACCTAAACCATCAATACCTGCTTCAACCCATTTTGGATTCTGAATTATCCCTAAGGGATATCAAACAATACAATTCAGTGGTTATTATTTTTAATTTAAATCGAATTCATATCATGTATATTTGTGACCATTGTCCAATGCCAATATGATGGTCATAAAATATCATGTTTAGCACCACACGGGTATTTAAAGGGCTCTCCCCTCTCCCACACCTCCTTAGTATTTAGAGAATCAAAACATATTCTGTAAAATCATAATCACTTGTGCGTAGTTGGAGCCTCTATCCCTATCCCATGCTTGTTATCACCTATGGGTATTTGGAGCCTAAGTTCCACTCACTAACACATATGGGTATTTGGAGCCTCAGTCCTAGTCCTATAACTCAACATCACATATATCCCAAATATCACAATTTCACAAAAATCAAAATTTCTAATACATCATGGTTATGTATCTATAACCTTCATTCCAACATTATCATTAATGTTTAACTTTCTAGTTTATCATAATAATGATAATTATTTATCTTAATCACAAAAAAAAAATCATCACTAAACCCTATTTCAATAATTAATCAATTAATTCCAGAACCATTGTAGGTTAAGAAAAATATCCATTATTTTCCATTAATCAATCTATTTAATGCATTAAAACATAAATGATTACAAAATACCATTTAATATACCAATTCCATAATCCCAAAAACTAATCAATTCAATAATAAAATATATCCATTAATTATTTATCCAACTAATAAATAAAATAACCCAAATTAAAAATTCCTCAAAATAAACCCATTAATTAATCAAATAGAATTTTAATTAAATCAGTTCAACCACAGATAAAATTTTCATGTCAAGGAAATTTAAATTTCACAATCACATGAACGTAATTAAATAAATAATATGGGATTTTAAATTTAGACCACCTACATCACGATCGTTGATGGATTATCACCAATGGAAATCCCAAATTTTAGTGAAACTCCCAAAATAATAATGAAGAATGAGATATAGATCAAATACCAATATCACGGATCAAAAGGATTAAGATCTATAATAACCTATATCTAATCCCTTGCCAACATGAAAAGAAAACACATCTCTTTTACTAGAATTTGCAATGGGAGATAGAGAGGAGAGAACACGGGGTTATAATCTCTTACTGATAGAGGTGACAAGTCTTCAATTTGACCTTTGATTAATCAATTAAGGGTTTCTTAATCCATTGGAATCTATCTAGAATCCATCAAAAAATTAGATAAAACCCTTAGGGTTGAGTTGGGTTGATTTAGGATGAATTTCGGGGGTTAAGGAATTTTAAAACCAATTTTCAAAATAATTAAACTTTTATACATAGTTTCATAGGCTTGTGCACATAGCTTTCCCAACTATGATCCAACCATGCAATCCCTAACTGCCTGTGGTTTCTAGTTTTCAAGGGTAGGGTTCATGGTTTGGGAAATTTTTGTGCCAACTGTGAAATTCCCAAAGCACCTCTAGATTCATATGAGTTTCACCAAAATTCACCCTAGATAATACCCAAGAAATATTTACTCCAAACATGGAAAAACAGTACCTGTAAAAGATCATGAGAAGTATCCAAATAATATCAGGATATTAAAGTGGAAACCATGATAAATTATTAGGAAAAACATCCAGAAACAAGTCCATTATAGTTGTAAAATATCTACTCCCAATATCATTCATAGAGGCCACGATAAATCTTCAAACTGGTACAAAATACTTCTAACATTTGGTTCTAACAACCCTATTCAACATTCATTCAAATTGTTTCTCCTCTAATGAGATTCTCATTTCCATCTATGGTTTTGGAACTAAATATTTGGTTATAACAGTCGATGTGATATTTGAACATTGTCAACCAATCTATTCCCATGATTACGTTATATACATCCATCTTAAGAACAATGAAATCCCAAATCAATTCATCCCAAACCATATATATAGAATATTATTTTCATATAATGGCATGATAATTATATTTGGAAAAGTGGAGATTGAAGTTTCAAAATAGAAGGAATTATCTCAATATAAAATCTTTGAAGATAAATAGAATAAGAATCATTAAACAAATGAGATAAACCTATATTAAACAAATACTGTGTAAATTAATATTTAAAAATAATCAAACCTATCAAAATTGAAGGTCCATATTAATCATACATGGTCACATGTTCAGATCCAAAACATCATTTACTCACTAATCCTTGTTCATTGTTACCTTATTTGGATTTCACTGGTTGAGGAGTCATGGTGCTCGTCAAATCACCATATATTTGTCTGATCTATTGAATAGGATTATTATACTTCCATCACTCCATTTGAAAATAAAATTCCGTAGAAGCATGATATGTACCAAGAGAACCAAACCTAGGAGAATAGTGATAATAGCGATGAAGATTCCCCCATCTACATGCAATTGTGACATGGTCCTAGTGCTATTTCACAATCTCGTTTCATATTATCATTATAACAGCATTGGAAGTATCGAAGATTAGTCTTTGGTTTAAGTGTCAGATGCACTAATCCCACTGTCAAATCTTGATTCATACCCCACCTTGGAAATATGATTCTCTATCCATATTATTCTCAACATTAGAGTTCACACAATTTCTTGTAGGTATCAACATGATTCCTCCAATTTTATTACTGAATATGTATTTTTATTATATGATCACTCTATTTACCATCTCTATATAATCCTTTATTGAAGTCACGACAATATTTGAGAGAATATATAACCTCTACCCTGATTAAAAAATGTATTCGTTAAAGGACACACATTAAAAAACTTCATGTACAATGCGATCAATATTCGTAAATCTAGTCACATAATCTATTGTTATTAGGTTACATTTTTTCAAACTAAATAAATTTTTAGTACTTAAAGTCTCTAAGGTATGAGGGTTGAATTGTTCATTAAAAATTTATTCAAAATATTCCCATCCCATGAATTGTTCAAATTTATTCAAAATTTATAAATCCCACCACTTTTATGACATATCCTCCAGTATATAAGTTTCCAACTTATAATTTTTCTCAACTAGATTTCCTAATTAATTGATGATTTGATTCATCTGATTCGACCACAGTTATACTATTTCTAATTCCGAGTCCCATCAAAAGATGGGTGGGTTCTACTTTTGGAACAGAATTTAATGGTCTATTATTCTTGGTTCATCCCTTATCATCCATCTATACACATCTTAAAAATCATTGACCATACTTTGAAAAAACTATTAGATCATATGTGGCTCAATTGAGACCGGATTTTTAGTAGCCTCTTCCTGTTCACATCCACGATTCTTATCATGTTCTATTTTCAATGACCACCAGAAAACCCTATTAAGTATAACTATATAGAAATTAAATAATTATAAATTCCATATCTACCACATCACTCATATAACATATGTTCTTTCAAGAAATCAATAATCTCTTCCTTCAATCCATTTTCAATGATTTTGAAATTTTAACCCATTTACACAAAATAAACAAACCATTAATCAAATTGAGTTATGTATACCTAATGGATATTCAATTATATCAATGCATCTATTTCTCGGTTCATAAGCTAAACACATGACAATGAGTTTACAACTCCAAGAAGTGTCTCAAATAAAAATATACTCAAGCACACTAGTAACATAACGTTCAACATAAATAGTTTAGATAAAATATATATGCTCTACATTTCATGTCTTAATGATCCTATATCCTTGATACCATCCCACCTTGATGAATAAAAAATAAGGAATTTCCAACTCCTAAACTGAACAACCTGTTGCCACTTGTATCAAGCTGCCCCTCACTCATTTTCTTGGGAATAGGTGGTTAGTGTCACTAGCCTTATCTTACATCCACATTACACTGAAGGCTAGAGGTGAATTTCAACGGCCTCATAAACACTATTAGAATGATTTTACCTTTAATTATAAAACACCCAAACTAGAAGACTAACTAATCAAACCACTATTTGATTTATGTGTACAATAATAAAACTCAACCAAAATCAAACCAACATCTCTAATAGAGTACAAATAATAATAAAAACCAAAAAAACTCAAAGACACTAGATACATAAAAAAACAACTTCATAAAATATCCAAACTCCCACTCAAATCATCATTCACAAGGAATCATGATGGATCCCTAAATAAGTAGGATACATGGCCTTTTCCTACTTGTTTTTAGATATCATTAGTAAAAACAATTAAGTACCCAAAATGGGGTGAGTATAAAACACATTAGGATTTAACCAATGACTACCCATATCAATAAACTATTATATAACATGTTATCATGCTTAATTAAAATAGTTAAAAAAAACAATTTAATCCAATTTTTATCAAATCCTAATATATTTTTCCATGAAAATCAATTTCCCGTGAAAAAGTCTATCAAACAAGACTCTAAAACAATTTCTCAAAAATAATTTTTTGATTCCCATTCCACATAGGCACACATCCTCACATTCATTCCAAGGTGATATTGGAATAATAATTAGTATTACCTCATCGATCTATAATTCTTTCTCATGGAAACCAATACTAATTTTCCTAATATCACAAACCCCTTCCACAAGGCTTTGTCTATGTAAATGAACTCACACCAACCATGAATAAATAAACTCATTCCAATCCACTTCAAAAAAAATTCATTAAATAATTTTCAAATACCACTTTCCATGTAATAAAAAAAATCATAATTTTCAAATTATACTTTTAAAATTATATCCAATAGATTTTCCTACCAAAGAATACAATTTACATTATTTCAAAAAATTATCACTAATGATATTTTTAACCAAATTACACATCAATTTTCATAATCATTTCATGAAATTAAATGAATTTGAAATCGTGACATAATCCCTAAATCAATGTGAGTCAAGAGTGAATCCACATACCTCTCATACATAGGTGAAGATGAAGAATTGAATAACTACTTCAAAAATCCATCTTGAATCTCGTAAAACCATAATTAGATCTCATTAAATTTAAAAATCATATCTCATCATTATTGGAACCCAGAAACATAGATTTATCCCCAATGGGTTATACCTATGATTCTAAGAGAGAGGGGTAGATCTAAGGAAAATGATAAACAACACGAACTTACTGTGAAATTTGGGCCTCCATTACACAAATATTCACCAATGAATCCCTCTTGGATTGAATGGAATGGTCTCCCGGGCCTTGAGTGGAAGTGTAATTTTTGGGAATGTCTTTTTTAGTGTAATAATATTTTTTTAAATGGAAAATCATATTAGAACCAATATTTTCATAAATTAATTTTAATTATTTATGGTTATGGTTCATGGTTAGGAAAACCATGTCAATATCATGAATGAGCCACTACCTCTAATCACACCTCACATGGTTGGATCACATGGTTATTAAAACAATGTTCCAACCATGCTATACCCCAATGTTTAGCCTTTCTCAGTTTCTCATGGGCATCCTCACAATTTGTCCAAACCATGTGCCTTACCATGCTCCTACAAAGTTCCCAACGTTTCAGTTAGATGATTTTATATAGGTTTTTAATAGTTTTTACTAAAATTTATCTAATTGTGTACCTCTAAAATAACCTCCAATTTATTTTAAAACACCTTTGAACCTTATAAAACAAAACACAAACATTATATATAATGAAAATACAAAAACATGGTTAACTACCTGGAACCAGGGGTTGAATAGAAAATGAGATGAAAAGGTTTGGAACATAATCACAATGACATCTCTTTATATGGATGATACTAATGATATTATTTATACATAGTTGAATAAGATTTTAATGAGGTGGAAGATGATATAAACATGAAATGTGGCATTTGGGACTTTTATCTTCTCCTCGATCAACCTATTTTTCATAAACCTTAAGCCTCTTAGGTCTGGCATTTTGGTGAGACCAATACCTCTATGATTTTTTGATTGATGTTGGGGAGAAACTTTGGTGGGGTTTAGGTGAACTAGAGTGTTCATATGTTTTGATGGAGACAGAAGATTAGGTTCCCACATATAATTGAGAGGAGGGGGAGCTCATGGAATTACATAATGTTTAAATTAATATAAATCAATTTTTATGAAAAAATTTATCCATATTGATATAATTAGAATATTACATA
Organism: Viscum album; assembly: GCA_963277665.1. Classification (NCBI taxonomy): domain Eukaryota; kingdom Viridiplantae; phylum Streptophyta; class Magnoliopsida; order Santalales; family Viscaceae; genus Viscum; species Viscum album. The sequence goes on along the minus strand of OY728126.1, from coordinate 2,092,728,079 downwards.
AAAAATATTTAAAAACATTCTTAAAATAAAATTTGGATATGTTTAGAATATTCTGTAACCCAAATATATTTTATTTAACCTTGTTACCATTTTATATGATTATTCTGAATTCAATGATTTTTACACTATAAGAGTCAAGAAATTTACTATAAAAGAAAAATTTTCCCATAAATGGATCATTGTTGGTATTATTACCCATATACCATTAAATTTTCCAAAGATACTATGTTTATGAAATTTAAATCCATTAATAAAATTTGGTTTTTTATAAAATATTCTTAATTTCATTTTTAAATAGTTCATTTAATTTGACTCTATTGGTATCTAGATAGAAATTAAACATGAATATAAACCAATAAAACAATAATAATATTTTATTTTAATCTATATAATATTTTAGGCACTAAAATCACCATAAAATTATTTATATTGTTTTTTAAAAAAATACAGGATTTTTCTACTACTTCCATAAGAAATATATCAGGATTCCTTAAGAATTCATGTTAAATATTTCATTCAAAAAACTAATAGTAAATAACATTGAAAAAAATAAATTATTAAATTTAAAATAACTATTTATAACCAAACATAACCTATTTTTATCACTAGTTTAAAAATTAATATCTATTAAAACAGAAAGGGAGATATTTAGTCATTATTCGTTATCTAAAATTATATTCAGGTCACTATCAAATTAAATTAGAATGAAATTGCATCATTTTTAGAACTATTAGTTTTAATGGGTTTTAAAAAACATCTCAATTAAAATAAATACAATTGTTAGAGATAGTTTGAGGCTTATCACATTATTTTTAACCTTAATTAATAGATTTACCCTTACAGAGTTGATCAATATTTTATTCAAAAACTATTCACAATGAACAAAAAGTAAAAGTGATATATTAAAAAAATATAAACCAACTAACTAAAAATACATATATTATTCTTTTAATATTGATTTTAAATAAATGGTAGAAATTAATTTTATTTTTATATTAAAAATACAAACAAAAAATATTTTTTTAGAAAAATGCAGCTTTATGCCCAAAATTGAACGTATACCAAAATATGGTATAATGTGGATTCTTATACAATTAATTTTATTATTAAAAATTAATGTAGTTTAATTCTACATTAATAGAATAATTTTTAAAATTTATTTATTTAATGAAAATAAATTACAGTTTTATAAAAATCATCATTCATCACTATTTATTGAAAAATAAATATTATTCAAAAATAACCCATTAATTTTACCAAAAGATAATTTTGATATACTGATTTCAAAAATGATTTTTATTTTTTTATAGTTAAGATTATAAAATTTACATATTAAACTATAAATAAATCTTTTTAATATATGAAAATTAGTTTAATAAATATAAAATTCTTTTGTTTTTTATTGGAAATTTATTTATTATTTTTAAAATAATATTAAATATCTAATTCATGAATATTATTTAGGCATGAAATTGATTAATAACATTATCTGGGGGGTTTATTCAATATAAAAGCATGTAATATTCATAAAAATTTATGTTTAAATTCACAAAAAAAACAAATTTTATCAATAGTTTGGATTGTGAGAAAACTTAATTTTGAAATGCCATTAATAATGATGTCATATATTTTAGGATTTACTTATATTCTTCAAAAAAATTCACTTCTAACCTTATTAGTTCCAATAATATTCTTTCAAATCACATTATTATGTACCACTACATTATATGATCCCCCATGATGTGATTTATACTCTCATATTCAAAGCTCTATTATATTTTCATTTTTATCTTAAAATGATAATTTTTATAAATAATATTTTTCAAAAAGTGTAAACTCAACATGAATCCAATGAGTTTTTTCAATCGAAATGTTTATTTAAGTCATAAATAGTTTATTTAATATATCTAATAAAAAAAGCATTACATTAATCATTAAAAACGTTTCAAAACATTATTTGAAACAAAGGTTCACACATCTTGGGGATGAGTTCAAAGGATGAATTGAATAAATCCCCCTTTAGGGATACTCCTTTGCTTATGGAACGTGATTGGTCATATTTACATATTCTAATATGTTTTTAATGAAATGAATATTTGATCAAATATATTTGGCTATATGTGTGTGTGTATGTAATAAAACATATTTTTAGTACTCCAATATGTTACTTTGTTTGTATTGTTTTTGGTAAATATGAATATTAAAAATCAAAATAGATATATATGAATCGAACATGGATTGATGTCAATCATATGAAAATATTCTATAAGGATGGGGGGAAATAGTTCATTACGTTTCTAAAAGATCATGCATATGAATCTTCTCAAATCATTTTTTTGTGTTTATGTTATTGAAATTAAAGATTAATCATCCTAAAAGAGTAGAAATAAAACATGATCTGTCATAAAAAATAATGATGTCATAAATGTTGGACTACACATAGAGAATAATTTAATGTTTTTATTGAGAGCGATAACACTACATTTTATGGACCATATAAATTTATTAAAAGTATGAAAAATTAATAACACCATATTGGGGATATGATTGAAAGTGTAAAGGTTGATTATTATTAAATTTAGAAAATAAACATTGTAGTGGAAGATGAAAATTTCAAAATTTTAAATCTATTTTAGAACATAATGAGTATTGCATCATTGGTACTATATGATTGTTTTACTAAATATTAAATATTTTCTTCCATAATGAAGAAATAAAATTCAAGATCTAACAATATATAATGTTACCACATCATAATGGAACAACATTATTTCTTGAATGATATGATATCTCGATTAAATGAGCTTCTTTTCCAATATATGACACTAAACGAATGTTATTCCCAATGGGTATGATCTCTGTAAAGACTCAGTCTCTAATTTCATAGGAATGGCAGTTACATTATTACATTGACATATGATACAAGAAATAAAATCCTGATGGACCAAATAGTTTAGTATCCTTGGTAACTAGATACATATATTAATCTCATTTTTGTATAGGAATTATAAAGTAACAAAAAGTGTTGGACCCAGGTGAATAATTTTTTCCCTCTATCATAAAACTGCATATCAATCATAATAATAAACTTGTCATCGTAGGGAAAAAAAGAATTGGGTTATCTCAAATTCTATGTATGGGTATGCATAGAGTGGAAGATATCAAAAATAAATTAGGCATAATAAATACGTAAAGGTAAATAACTAAAACACGTTTCGTTTAATTAATAACCTTGGAATGAGATGGAATAAGAAATAATGATCATATATATATAATATCACTAATAACATGATATTTAAAATATTACATTAATATTATAAATAAATGAATAATCACATGGAAATCAATGGATAATCTCATAATGAGGGAATTCATAATGTCAAACATCATAATTTTATCATCAAGGCCTCATTCCAAAACATCGTACATATATGTATATCGCCACAGCAAATAATAAAATCTAATCTGTCTAATGATACCTATGGATACATCGATTAGAAATAGTGGGGCCCCATCACTTACTAAATCCAATTCATACCTCATGTGAAAAGGGAGAAACATAATCAACATAAACACTCATATTCATAAAATAATATAGAAATGTTAATAATTAACCCAATCAATAAACATAGTCCTCAACCATTATGAGTAATATAGAAAATCGTATCCAAATATTACATCACCAGTTAAACTGATCATAAAAAATTTAGAGAAATAATAAGGATAATGTCATTATGAAATATTCCTAAAGGAGAAAAAAAATTAATAATTTGTTTATTAATGAATATAAATATCATGGTAATTCTATTTAAAATTTCATGAGGTAAATATTCTATTAACATTGAAAATATATTTTTTAGGTTGAAATCATTTTTAAAATTACTTTCTTTCAAAATAATCTTAATACCAATAAAGAAATATTTAAATAATTAATTGGTCATTATAGAGGGAAATTTCATACATGGTGTACCTGTTACATCAAATAATCCTTTCACATTTTTTATAAGACCCAAATATGACTTGTTTAGGTAATGACATGATGATTCATTTCAAAACATTTTGTAAAAATTAAAACACTGGTAAAAATTTCTTTGAAAAATAATTTTTATAATTTGGAAAACATTTTTTAATCCATTTTTAGAAAACATGGTTTTGGGAAAAAACATTTCTATCCAAATAGAGAAAATAATTTATATTTTATTAAAAACATTCTCTCAATAACATTAAAAAGAGAATAGATGGTAAACAGTACTATTACATTTAAAGTTCATGGATAAACATAAGAGATTAAAATCATTAGTTTCTAGGGTGATATATTATAATATTTCATAATTGTAAATATAATCAGAAACAATATTGATAAACTATGAGATTTTAAAATAAGCCCTTAGTACTTTCGTAAATTAGGAATCATAATACCCATGAATGAAAAAAACAAATGAAACATTAAATACCCTTATGATAAAGGGATCAATGATATAACATATCTATTGGGTAGTATATACACCAAAAAATAACTAAGTGGTGAATATGGAAAAAGTTTTTCAAATATAAATGTGAGATGAGAGAAAATTACCTCAAGTCCGTACCTCCTATATAATAAAAATCGATTTATTATAAATATTTTACAGTGTCAAAACCATATGTTACATACTATCTATGATTTTCTTAGAGTAAATTTTTACCCATTTATTAATAATTCATAGTTAAAATAATTGTTTCAAGGATTAATTGCATTGATTTTCATGTATGTTTTGGTTCGTTAATTTTTTTTCACATTTACATTCATCATGGTTACATGATCTTGATATTGTAAATCTTGATATAAAGATCATATACATGAATTATATATGTATTTATTGTAATATATAAAATCTAGATATAGGAATTGGATTACACTATTAATGAATATGGTAGGTCGTATGTATGTATGAATATTATTTCCATTTTTAATCGATGCACAAAACTAGAGGAAAATAATTATTAATACACCATTAAATAATAATAATAATTATATATATATATCATTTATATTAATAAAATCCATAATTTTCATGAACTATCCTAGAGGCACTCGTTTTGTGACTATCCCAAGCCCACCTATGATAGGCCAGGAGATGGCGACTAGCACTGTGTAGGCATATCTCACAAATGGTTGGCATTTACATAAGTACCTATCAACATGCACACATCTCCAATCCCACAATACTGAAATGTAAAAACACTATGTAAAAAAATCATTCCTTGACTATGATATCTACCACATAGCATGATAGGAAGAAAACAAGAATGTAAATAGTGATAGAATTTGAGCCCACCAAAAGGAATAGTCTATCAAGATTAATAACCAAGTTCTTAAAACTCTTCTGCAGAAAAACCAACATTTCAGGTGGGTGTTGGATAGTTATCTGAAGATTTAGAAGCACACATCATATTATAGAAAACTATAACCTCCACCTGGTCTTGGTCCACCTAGAACTCCTTTAAAGTATTAGTAGTCTACACAAGAAACAACAGGTGTGGGAAAAGCCTGTTTAACGGTGAGTGAAACCATAATCATTAGGAAACCCTGAAACCAAAAAGTAATAACACTCGGATTTATACAATGTAGAAAAACAAATACTTGAATTATTCCACAAAAAAAGCACACAATGTGTATTCACCCTACATAGGTATATGTTTACATCACAAAGAGCAGGGTTATCAGATGTAGTCCACAGAACACGCAATATCGGTAACACATTGAGTGTTGATAACACATGGACTATCGGTAACACATGTAATTTTGGAAACACTTGGAGTGTCATAGATAAGTTATTCAGACCCAAACTCACATAATCACGTAGTCACATAGTCAAAAATATCACATAGTCATAAAGATTGGCATGTCACCAAGATCACATCAAACCACAAGATTTTTCTCGTGGTGTGCTTATACAAGGAGAACCTACCGAAAATATCTTAAGGAATATTCCAAATTCGACACAACCTCAACTAGAGTATCCAAACGTGATGGTATCGTTATATGTGTCCGAACTTCATAAACATACCATCAAACAAATACACACCTTGAAGGATATAGAAGTTTTTTAAACACTCAGACCAGGGTGAATTCCAGGTCATACCTGACCTATCGAACTGAACCCGAACTTTTCAGGTCTTGTTTGGTCTGAACTAGCCCAACCAATTGGGCCTTCTAGAATAGTCCCACTAGACTACTTGGCCTCCGGCATAGTCGAACCACCATAGTCTATACCGTAGTATGCAGGCCGATTTTCTCCATCAGACATGGCCCACACTGGCCCTGCCTCCCCTAGTCCACATTGTCCACTCTAACTGCATGGCTCCCCTCATGTATCATGGTTGATGTGGCATTTTTACACATTTCACGCGTCTGACCCGCCTCCCCCATATTCCCCACAGATTTACTATCGCTATTCTATCTGATGCATGTTCAAGTCATGTCCTAGCTCACTATCACAACCACCTTCCGCGATCCACGGTCACCCCCTGTGGAAATTATTTCCATGGGTTCCCATACAGTCCAAATTGTTCCATGGCCTGCTGACGGCTTGTTTCCACCTCGCACTCCCCTGTATCGGCGCTACCAGATGTATCTTTCTTTCACCACCAACCGCCACACTGGTCGCTTACCATGCACTGCTTCCTTGATTCTCAATAAGAAAGTGCCTCTTCTGAACCGTATCACACTCCCATCACATGTCCTCTATGTCATCATAGGGTCAAATCCTTCCATCTCGAATCATTGCACCATGTATCGGGGGTGCAAATGTTGGTCATTTGCATTGGGGTTTTAAGGGAAAAAATGCATGAATAATGTGATAGATTGAGGAGGGTGGGGAGAGATAAAGTACATGAACACCCATAGAAAAAATATTTTCATTGTTTGTTTTATCCTTGATACATTCACGGTATAATTTTTAATGAATAAAAGAAATATATAATCAAAATAATCTATCTCCCATATTTAAAACCCGCACCAATTATCCATCATGCAAGAACAGTCCAATCGTGGATCAACTTGTTCATTGGCTAGTCCACATTAATTATTGAATCAGGGGGGGAGAAAATAACAAATAGATAAACATCATAAATCATGGTTGGGATAGTCCTTCATGAATAACAGAGGTCCATGTCATTGTCGATATAATATCTGTCAGTATTATTTATCATTCACCAGAGAGGTTTTCATCTTTTTTCCTCAGTTTAATTCTAGGGTTATGAAGATAAAGAATAATTTCTATATTAAGGATTATTAAAAAGGAAAACCATTGTTGCATAATCATGCATCATTAAATAAAATAAACATGATTTATTTTATTTCTTTTTAATGTTGGAAAAATAATTTTCACAGTCTGTGCACATCAGTCAATGTTAATCCCCTACAAAGGTAAATTCGCTAATATTAACATAATAGTTCCCTCAGATTCTTCATTCAGGCACCCATTTAAGAGTTATTTAACTATTTTAGGATACCATATCACACGTGCTATAAAAAGATATAACATTTTTCGACGAATAGTTCATGGGCACACTAGGACTTGAAAACACAAACAGTCTTGGCACATTGTCTCATAATTTTCCTAATTAATTTGTAAAAATATGTCCGTAGAATAATCCGAGTTGTGACAATACTTGTTACCATTAATATAAAAAAATAAAATGGAAAAAATTTAAAATCGCTATGTGGAGGCGGTAGTCCACACATACGAATGAGAGATGTTCTTGTTTTCCCAATCAATTGGAAGGTAATAATTTATTTGTGATATCATATTTCTAAAAAAAATTTAGGTCATAAATACATGATATATACATTAACATTATCATTAATACATTATTTATAAATTGTCTGTGAAAAACACATCAAATTGCCTCATGAGGTGGTATCTCATAATATGCTCGAGCGATGTTATTGTATCCACTATGGAATGGATACTAAGAATGTACACGTGATATAATAATTGTAGAATTATAATAATTTTATAAATACTTTATAAATATTTTAAATCATTCAGTATATGCAACCATGAATGCTGGTGTTTGAAAACGAATTAAATTAGACATTGTTTAAATACATCATTATATCCATCATTATATCCTTCATTATATCATTATTTAACATACACTATTATTATTATTTTATAATAGCATAACAATATATTAAAGTGGTGAAAGGAGAACTGATACAAAACTCATGTTTAAGAATTATACCTCTACTTCGGAGTACTTATTTAGGTTTATAAATAAATTTTTATATAGAGTGTTTCCTAAAAAAATAAATCTTCTAGGATTAGGTTATGGAATTAATGAATATATTTTAGTTGTTATATTTTATGAAAAATATTTGTGCTTCTTTGAATATGAGTGGGGAGGGGAGCCCTTTTATTTGTAGGGTATATGACACAAATAATTTTTTTTAAAATAATTACTTGTACCCATGTTTCTCGCATCAAACAAGGCTAAAAATAGATCATTTTTAACATTATAGATTATAGGGTTGAAATATTTCTATCCAAAAAGATTTATATAATTATATAAGTAAATTTAACCCTTATCTTTTTTCTATAACCCCTAGTAAATCAGTTTTTACCTTAACAGTGGTAATTATTTTTTATAATTTTCACCAATTATTAAGGCAAAAAATTTATTTAACCATATTAGAAAATATTAATTATTATAATTACAAAAAATTAATCCATTTTTCTAAATTCAATTCATACATGTTTCATAAATTCAGATAAAAGTAACCCTGTATACATGATGAAAAGCTGTTTTCAGAAAATGTATTTTTAATGGAAAATAGGATCTTATATTAACTGTATGAATATTAATCATAATTATTTGAATTTCATGTTAAAATTGTATATTTTTAATATAATTATTTCCTTTAAATAATTCCTTATTAGTTGATAGATAGATTAATTGAAATGTGGAAACATTATGGACTTTAAAATAGTTTTCAAAAAATTTGTTTTTAAACCAAAAAATAAGCTTATATTATAATTTAGTATAAATTTGATAAAAATGTTATTAATTCGATCAAATATAAATACATAATTCTTCTATTATATTAAATATAATTCAAATTATAAGGTTACTTTAAATTTTATAATTTATTATAATGAAATAACAATTTTACAAATATCAAAAAAAATCACTACTCACTGAAGAATAAATATTCCATAAAAATCTCAAAATTTTACTATAATTAAATTTTAATATTGTGATTTAAAATATAATATAATTTTATAAAATATATTTTATATAAGTAGAAAAAATTAATTTGAAATTTTATACACAAATCATGGAAAAACATTCTTTAAAAAATACATTTTTCCCAAAACTATTTCATTCAATTAAATAGTTATTATTTTATTTATAACAAATAAATTACCTTTGAATTTATTTTATACATGTGTAAATCATATAATTTTCATAATTTATATATTCCTATTAATACACACTTTTTTAATGGTATGGTTATAATTTTATTCTATATATGGTTCATTCAGACTCTTGGTTGCGTGTTCCACAAATTATCAAAGAGATTTAATTTATTTTAGAAGAAATATATCATAATGTATCGGGGTATTAAATTCTCATATAACCTCACTATTTCATAATTTGTACATTATAAAACAAGAGGTTCCTATTTAAAATTGTTGGGATATTATGTTCTCCCCACCATCAATAAATTCCTTCCTCACAATCTATTATTGGTCTCAGTAATCAAGGGTTTTACTATTAGAAATACCATTATTAAGAAATAAACATTTTAAAAGTTACAATAAACCATCCTCTTGATAATATATAATGTAAAATAATATGTTCCGCTGTTATAACATGTAATTAGTTTTAAAAATAAGATAACATTGGTGGAAGATAATGTTATGGGCATGGATGAAAAGAATAAATAATTATGGAGGGTCATAGACATCATTTATCAGAAGAAACAGGGTGATATATATAATGTTAATTACTAAAAAGCATTAAATCTGTATAGGGTGAAAAGACCATCAATTCCTCAGAAATAATGGTACATGCATAACATTTCTTTCCAAGACCCTTTTTCAAGAGTCAAGGGAATCATTTACTATATAATATAATAATATAAGGATATATAATTATATGGAAAATATAATTTCATCCTTTATTCATTTCACACCAAAATATCATTTTTCACTCCAATTGATGGTACTCAAGATGATTTTTTTAGCCAAAAATTCTAAATTAAAATTATTATATATCACATGATTCTATAAGAAAATAACAATATATTCCTCCTCTCTATAACTACTAAAAAAAATAAATTATTATCATAAGTTATCTAATAATAAATTAAATTTCAATACCTCAATAGTAACTTTCAATGTTAAATATAGTCCATTTCAATAATTTAAAACCTTAGGAATCATCCAAAATATGTGGGACCAAATTCAAAGTCCAAAAAATTAAACTCAAGGCCACTAAATCAACTTATATTCCCCATGAAATACAAAGCGACTCTTAATGTCATATTCCAAATATGTGTATACCTTTTTCACTATTAAACCTTAATGATAAGATGCATTCTTGAAAAAAAAATGTCTCAGGTTTTGCAATATATTATATACGCCTAAACATACAGTAAAATCCAACTAATCTAAAAACCATAAAATCACTAACCAATTTTAGGGTCACAAATACTATCCCATAAACATATATTTATCATTATATTCTCAACATTGATCTCATATTAAGGGTTATATTCCCCCAGTCATGTGTTTTCCAAAAAATCAGTTTATTACTGAATCACTTTTCTTATTAACATTCATCATATGTCTTCAATTCGTATAGAATAACCACCACAATAAAATCATTTAAAATTTCCAGAATATCGTTGATATAAAACTTCTATAAGATAATTTTTCAATCAAAATACACAATCACATTAGTCATTTCACTTTGGCAGTATCAATAACATAATTTTGAACATGATCCCTTAGCATTTTCTATGTTATATTCCATTGATGCTTGGGGAATTGCTTTTCATATAGATCCATATATTTATAATTGAAACACGAAACATTGTAAGATTATTTATTTCTCATTAAATCATGTTCCTTGTGAACATTCTCTCCACACGTGAATAAATATCCCATTCCCTTAAATAAAGTACTCATTTTTTTATATCCACAGTTATCACATGTGGTAAAATCCACATTCCCATTATCCTTTTTATCAAATTTCTCTCTAATAATCTCTTATTATATTTCTTCCCTTCAAATCCAAAAGACATGAATAATTATTTCCCTTTCATGATAGTGCATGATATTAAATCCTAGTATGATGAGAATTTTTGGGAGATATTTTCTCTTCAATGAATTTCAATTAACCCATCAATGAAATACAAAATATATCTCTTTGGATTACATATGTTGTTCGTAGAATTCATTTATAACCATGTAATGTTTTATAAATACATAAAAAAAATTTTATCTTCCTTTTATCTAAGAATTATGAATTGTCTCTCCATATTCAATTGGTTCTCAAAATGGAAATATTTTTCAAAGAAGAGTTCATTAAAATACTTAAACTCAATTATTGTTGTTTCTTCTTCATCTATTGTGTTTTGAATCAAAAAATACCTTTTATATACATACAGTAAGAGATGATAAATTGTTATAAAAACATTCTCCCTTTCATTGCTTCAGAAATAAATAAATATATTCTATAAGGAACATATAAATTCCTCATCTATAAATGCATTAGTAGTCCCAATGAAAGATAGAGGTTTCTAATAGATAATGTAGTCTAACATTGTTACCTATAGAGGTGGATCAGTAGGATATTACATATGGGATAGGTTATAACTCATTACCTAAGTTGTATTCCCCAATATGGTTATAATTATATTAGTTCAAGCAATATTTCTTGCTCTAACATCATTATTCATTACTAGAATGAAATTTCTACTTGGGTTAGGTAAATTGAGATGTCCCCATTCTATCATATATGTTTTATTTATAAATAATCATATACACAACATTAGACAATAAAATTATAAAACATAATGTATAATCCTAGTACAAGGGAAATTATAATCATAAATTAAACATTTATACAAAACTAATCTCATTATCATAAAATTTGTTTCTTTGGGATTTTTTTAATTCAAAAGAATATTTTCAAAACCTTCATAATGGGTTGCAAGGAATATGTAATTTAACCCCCAACATATCACCTATGATTTTTAAACCATGTTCACATTAAGGGACATTTTCTTATACTATGTAATTATAAATTCAAACATGATTATCATTTTTCATATTTATTACCCCCATGTACATATGTTCCAAAATCACATCCACTTGTAGTATCCATAGAGGGATGTAGTATTAGTAAACACTCATAATAAATACCTTAAAACACCTTTAGGTTATTCTTATATAGTTTTTATAAATGTATATCATATGGTTATGTACCTTATTTTATGATTTCCTAAATATAATTCATGAGGATTCTACCATTCATCCTCTAATGCAAACTATAAGGGCTCAGACACCATATTCGCAGAGTTGGCGTTACTTTATAACATTGGAATAAGTACAAGGAATCACATTATGAATGACTGAATAGTTAATTAGTAATGGTAACTTTAACCATATATGATTTTCATTTATAAAAATTAAAACATTAAGTAAAAAAATGTGTTTTTTAAAATTCATATTTATTTCCTCTAGCATAACCATGAATATCAAAAATTAAACACATCATGGAATCCTTTGAAATGATACATAAAAATGAGTGAGACCAAATTCTTAGTAAAGGTATATGTATAGTAGAATCTATCATGAATATATAAGGAATAATCAATATAGAAGGTTAAATAAATGAAACAAAAGAAATTTATCAACTAAATTGATCACAATATAGTAAGAATAAATAACGATCAAATAATGCCAAATATGTATTCACATGAGATTGAAACATTTCCATTGATATGATAACTTAAAGAATAATCAAATGGACATCAATGAATAATCTCATAATGTACGAATATGTAATGTCAGATATCAGAACTACATCACAAAGGCCTTGTAGAAAGACATATTACATATATGAGTAAGGGCTTATCCAAATACCCATGCTAGTTTGTATCGTGAGACCTAGCAATGCATTGAGGGGCTATATCTGGCCCTTCTCATCACATACTTATCCGAATTAATTATTTTTTTGAAAATAGTGAAATATTATCAACATAAAAATTCATATTAAAAAACTATCATACAAACTGATAATAATTACCTTAATAAATAAACATAATCATAGACCATTCAAGAAAATATGGTTAATGTTTTCAAAGTAGTACACCCTTAGTTAAATTGATCATAAATCATTCAAATAAAAAAATACATATGTAATAATTAAGAAATATTCCCTAATGAGAATATGTGAAATTTTAAATTTTTTCCTTAAAGAATATAAATTCCATAAAAATACCATTAAAAACATTCCTCAAGATAATATACTTTTCACCTAGAATTTTTTTTAAAACACAAAGTTCAAAAATAATTTTGAAATTAAAGTTAATTCATATAATAGAATATTTAAATCATATATTGGTCATGATGGAGGGAAATTACATTTATGTTGATCATGTTAATATAAGATTCTTTTCTCATTTTCGATAAAAGAAAATTTTTCCTTGTTTTGAAAAAAAATGAAGATAAAATTCCCAAAAATACATCCAATATATATAATGAGTAAAAATATATTTAACAAATCATTTGATTAACAATGGAAACATTTTGGATTACATTTTTAGAAAACATGGTTTTCGAAGAAAAAATGATTTTTGACCGAATCGAGAAATAAAGATGTATTTTCATTAAAATTATTTCTCAATATCATTATGTTAAAAAGGGAGGGAAAAGGTTATATTACATGGAATTTTTATGAATAAAAAGTGGAGAATAATATATTGTACTTTCTTGATTGATATATCATAATATTTCATCATTTCAAATTTAATCACAAATATTCTCAATAAATGATGATATTGTAAAATAAACCCATAATACTTTGGTATATTTTGAGAAGTAATCCCTATGAAATATAAAACTCAAAGGAAACACTAAATACCATTATGATTAATTGATACATGATATAATATATCAATGAGGTAGTATATACACCACATAAATAACAATCTGGGGAATACGACATATTATGAAGGAAGTAAATGTGAGTAGAGAAACCATTAACTCAAGTTTGTACCTATTGTATAATAAATATAGATTTATTACAAATAATTTAAATAACCATGCCCATATATGTCATATGATCTATTATTTTATTATTTTATTTTCTCATAATTTATTAATAAATCATTTTTAAAATCTCTATTTCTAGTAAAAATTCATTGTTTTTCATTATGTTTTGGTTTATTAGTTTCAGTCTATTTATATTAACCTTGGTTCCATCATAAAAAATAATAAACCATGATATAAATATAATATATATTCATTATTTATATTTATTTATAGTAATCTATAAAATACAGAGAAATGAAATGGATAACACTGTTCATGGAGACTTTAGGTCGTATGTACAGATGATGGTAGTTTGCATTTTTTTCTTGAAAAATATAATGAAAAAAAAATTATTTATTCAACATTAAAGTAAAATTATTATGATATATATAATTTATATTAATGAAATAAACCCTTATAAACACCCAGGTAATAAATAAAATGAAAAACATTTTACGTCGCTATGTGGAGGAGGTATTCCACACATATGCACGAGCAATGGTGTTGTTTTACCAATGTATTGAAAGGTATGAAGTAATATGTGATATTATTTTCCCAAAAGTTTATTTAATTCATAAAGATAACATATATTTAATAACTTTATCATTAATACATTCCATGTAAAGCGTAAGTAAAAAACAAATCGTATCGCATCATGGGGTGGTAGTTCATCGTATACGAGAGAATCATTATCATATCCCCCATGGAATGGAATATAAGAAGGTATATGTGATATAATAATTATATAAGTATATTAATTTCATTAATATTATATAAATATGTAAAATCCATCATTATATCCATCCTTTAAAAGTGGTGATGGAAAATGAATTAAATTGGTTTGCGATGTGATACTCTACCATACAAAAGATCAGTGGTTTCATTTTCCATTTGATGGAAGTATATATGGATATAGGATATGAAATTAACATAATTACATTTAATTATATAAAATATACTTTTTATATTATTTTAACGCAGTTTAATATATTTTCAGGAGGATGAAGATGAAATAAAACTAAAGGAATGTTTAATAATTTTTTCTGCACTTTGGCGTGCCACTTCAGGTTTACGACTGAAGCCTTCTCTGGAGTGTTTCCAATTGAAAATAAGACCTCTATGATTTGTTTTGTGATGTAAGGATTATTTTTTATTCATTATTCTCTAATACAGAGGGCTTTGGGTGTGTGAATATGATATGATACGTTGGCCTTTTATAAGTGGTAGAGTGGACCCACATGTAATTTTTTAAAATAATTATTTGTACCCATGTTTCTCATATGAAAATGTGATACAAAATGAATCATTATTTAATATTAGTGATTATAGGGTCGAAATACATTTCAAATATGATTTTCCAAGTATTTAGGTCCTTTACCCCTTTCATTTCTATTTAACCCCTGATAAATCAGTTTTTTCCTCATCTATGATAATTTATTATTATTATTTTCACTATTAATTATTGTTGATAATTATTTTAACATTTTAAATAATTTAAAATATTATGAATAAAAATATTGAATTTATTTTTAAAATTTAATTTAAATAATTATCATAATTTAATTTAAAAATAATCCTTTAATTTTAAAGAAAAATCAGTTTTCATTAAATGCATCTTACAAGGGAAAATGATCCTATATTAACTGTATAAATTTAAATAATAATTATATGAATATAAATTTAAAAAATAATATTTATAGTATATCAATTTCCTTTATTTAGTTCCTCATTAGAGGATTAATTGAAAAATTAAAATGGGTAAATGTTATGCAGTTTATTTCATCTTTCAGAAAATGTGTCTTTAAATCTAAAAAAAACTTATTCTAGAATACAATATTATGGTTATTCAAATTTAATTATTTTTATTTAATATAAATAAATGATCCTTATTTTACATGGAATCAAATTAAAATGATAATGGGCCATCTAAATTTCATAATTTGTTTTAAAGAAATGATGGTTTTACCAAAATTAGTTTTTCACTAGTCTCTCGAATGTAATTATTCCCTAAAAATCTAAAAATCACAGAATTTTTTTTATTCGATGATTTATAAAAAAAATTAATTGGGAAAGATGAGTTTTATTTATAGTGTAAAAAATTAATTTTAAATTACGTGTGCAAAGTGCCCTTAAACATTCATTGATAAAAATATTTTTTTCTCAGAAAACACATATTTTCTTTCAAAGGGTTATATTTTATTTATAACCCATATATAACCAATGAATTTATATTTTTCATGTGTAATCATATTAATTAACCTAATATATTAAGTCTTATTCAATACTACTAATTTTATGGCTAGGTTATAATTATATTGTATATCATGGTTCATTCGGAATACGGATTGTGTGTTCCGCAAGCTACTGAATAGATTGAATTTATTTTAAATTAAATATATCATTTTTTATTATGGTGTTACATTATAATATTATATAAATTTTTCATAACATATACACTATAGAACATGATATTCCTCTTTTAAAATCTGGGAGTGTTATATACTCCCCAATATCAAGAAATTATATCCTCGCAATTTAAACTTGATATCGGCAATAAAGGGTTTGACATTTGGAGATAACATTATTAAAATAACCACATCATAAAAGGGTTTACAAAAAATCATCTAGAGAAGAGACAAAGTAAAATGAAATGTTCCTCTAGAATAACACATAAATTGGTTTCCAAATAGGGGAACATTTATTGAATTTTATGATATAATCATGGAATGAAAGCATATATAATTATGCTGAGTGATATAGATCATTGATCATAAGAATTTTAGTGATAGAGAAATATTTTATGACCATAAAACCACAAATCTATAAATAGTTAAAAGACCATATTTTCACCATAAATTAATGTACTACTATAACAATTTTGTTTCATGTTCCTTTTCCAAAATTTAAGGATTTGTTTCTACATAAAAATAAAACACCAGGATATATACTTACATAAAAATAAAATTTCATCTTTTAATAAATTTACACCATGTTATCATCCTTCACTCTAAAATATTGGTACTCATGATGAATCTTTCAAGTCTAAAGCACTAAAATTAATTTCTACTAGATCATATGATTCCACAAGATGATATCAAAATATTCATCTAATCATTAGACAATAAAAAGAAACAAATTATTAGAAAAAATTTCCAATATTTTATTAATTTCATATACATTGGTAGTAACTCCCAAAGCTCAACATATTCTATTTCATTAATAGTTAACATTCAGACTCATCCAAAATATGTTTGACTAGATTAAAAGTCCTAAACTATAAAATTAATGCCACTTAATATACACTATATTACACAGATAATATAAAGATTCTCTAAATGTAACATTCCAATTTGTGAATACCTTTATCACTATAAAACCTTAATGAAAACATGCATTATTTAAAAAATAAAATATCAGGTTGATAAATATATTCCATATACCAAAACATGATGTAAACTCTATTAAATATAACATAAAAAATCAAATCACTAACCAATTTTGAGGTCAACAATACTATTTCATAAATATATTTATTTCATTATTATCTCTACATAGAGAAATCATTAACTGTTATTTTCTTCAATCATTAGTTTTCCATAAAAATAAACATTGAACTAGACAACTTTTCTCGATACCATTCAACATGTGTCTTTAAATCCTTATAGAAATTCCACTATATTACAATCCATATAATTTTGAGAATATAATTTAAATAATAATTCTACAAAAAAATTATTAAATCCAAATACAAAATTACTTTAATCATTCCACTTCAGTAGTATCAATAACATAAGCCTGACCTTGATCCCTTGGATTTTTTGGAGGAATATTTCCTTGGGGCTTTAGGACTTTGTTTGTATTGTTACCCATCTTTTTATAGTTTAAAGACTAAACATTATAAGCTTATTAATTTCCATTGAAATAATGTGTTTAATATCCTTTCTCTCCACCCTTGAATAAAGTTCATATTCCCTTACGAAATGTATCATAATGATTCTTTCCAAAATTATCACATGTGGTAACATCCTGTATTGCCTTCTTCAATTTATCTATTTTTTATCTACCACCCTCTTAATGTTTTATTCCCCTACATTCTATTAGAATTATATAATTCATTTTATTTCTTGATAGTTCATGATATTATTTCTTCATATGATTAGAATATTCTGGAGACTAGTTCTCTTCAATGAATTAGGTTTTATCCGTAAAAGAAACGATCAATATTTCTCATTGGATTATGTATGTAGTTTTAATAATAACTTTATAACATTTTAATGTTTACATTATACTTAGAAATATTTTCATCTTCCATTTATCTAAGACTCAAGAATTAGCTCTCTATATTCACTTATTGGGCACAAGGGAAATATTTTTTCAAATATAGTACCTTTAAAATCCTCCAACTCTATGTTTATTAATTAATCTTTATTTTTACCATTTTGAATCAGATACCACCATTTATTTTCATCTCAAAAGATATGAAAATATTTCATAAAAACATTTTCCCCTATATTTCTTCGGGGTGTAACAAATATCTTATATATGGAACTTCTAGATTCCTCATCTACAAATTGATTAGTAATCCAAATTTAGTTTTAGAGATTACTGAATTATAAAGTATTAAAACATTATTGCCCCATGTGATGGATAACTAGGTTACCCAATATAGGCTAGTTTATTACTCATAACCTGAGTTACATACCCCAATATGGTTATAACTTGATTAGTTATAGATACATCTCTAGCTCCAAATTCCTTATGTTTCCCATAGGGCCATTCCTACCAGGTGGTCATGCATTGATACAATTTCCATTACTTAACATATGTTTATTTTCTTAAAAATTGAACATACTAGATTAGATAGTAACATGATAAAAAATAATTTATAACAAAAAACTAGTGATTTGTGTAACATAAATTGAAATTTTTATTCATAAATTATATCTGAATAACAATCATTGTTTCTTTTTGATGTTTTTAAGTAATAATTATAATTTGAAACACATCATAATGGTATCAAAAGAAAATATGAGATAGCACATGCATATCCCCCATGATTGTAAAACCATGTGCGTATAAATGCTTGTTTTTTTATGAGGTAATTCTCAGGTCAAGAAACAGAACTTTATTAGATTTATTACCCCTTAGTACATTTGTACCAAAATGACACATACATATAGAGTCCAAATAAGAATTTATTGATAGTAAAAACCACACAACATATTCTTTATAAAACCTTTAGGATTTTCTTCTTTACTTATCTTCAATGTATATCATAGGGTCATATTACCTAATCTACGTTTCCCTAAATATTGTTCTTTAGATTTATACTAAACTTCCAATAATATATACACTATAGAAACTAACACTAGTTACCCAGTTTTTCTGGTTTCATTATTTCATTGGCATTAGATACCTGGAATCACATCCCAAGTAAATGAACATTTTAGTACTCTTGGAAAGTAGAAACATACATTAATTTTTTTTTAAAAAATTAAAACAAAAGAAAAAAAATAGTTTGCAAGTGAATCATTATTTCATCCAGAATAACCCTACATATCAATCTTGATATACATCTTAGAATCATATGGAATGAGGCATAAAAAAGGGGTGAGAACAAATTCTTGGAATGGTTTTGTGTATAAATGGATGCTATCATTAATTAATATGGAATAATAAATATATAAAGTTATATAACTAAAAAAATCAAATTTAATCAATAAAATGAGTTTAATATAGATGGAATAAATAATGATCAAATAATTCCATATATGTAATCTCCTAACAATGGAACACTCCCATAGATTTTATAACAAATAGAATAATTAAATCAAAATAAATGACTAATATCAAAGAGATTTGATGAATAAAGTCATACAACATAACCATACATTATAGTCTTTAATCCAATAAATCATATATAAATGGTTAAGGCCTCAGCTAAAATCCCAATCCAATTTTCACAAGATACTTAATGATGTATTGAGTGGCGGATGAGGGCCCTATCCTCCCATTACTATGTCCTATGAATACCTCATATGAAACTGCTGAATCATAACAATATAAATTTTTGTATTTAAATATATCATATAAAATTTTATAATTACCCAAATCGATCAACAAAATCATAAACCATTCAATGTAATACAGTTAATGGTATCAATATTGTACATCCTCAGTAAAATTGATCTTAAACCATCTATGAAAATAAAAATTATGTTATCATTATAATATATTCCTGGTTTATTATATGTTAAATATGGTTTTTTTGACAATAATAAATATGAATACCATAAAAGTTCCATTAAATACTTTCTTATGTAAAATATAATTTGTTTACATTGGAATATTTTTTTAAAAAAATCACTTTTTTTAAAATAAACGAAAAAGTTATAAAATTATAATTAAAACCTTTATTGGTCATAAAAATGGGTAATTCCATACATTTCGTACATGTTAAAACACATATTCGTTTAACATTTTTAGTAAACTCCAAACATGCATTGTTTGGAAAATGAAACGAAGATTAAATTAAAAAAATTATAAAATTAAAACATGCATACAAATTTATTTAATAAATAATTTTTATAATTTTTAAAAAATTTTGGAAAATAATTTTATAAAACATGGTTTTTCATGAAAAACATATTTTTGAATGAAGAGTTAAATAAAGTTGTATTTTCTTAAAATAATTTTCTTAATCACTTTAAATGTCAATGCAAAACAAAATGGTGCTATTTTTTGGGAGGTTAATTAATAACCACATGAGATTAAAATTAATTCATTTATTGGGTGATATACCATAATCCTTCATCGTTGTAAATTTAATCCTAAAAAGTACTGATAAACGTTGACAATGTAAAGAATACCCTTATCACTTTGGTAACTTTTTAATCGTATTCCCAATGAAAAAAACAACATCAAATGAAACTTTAAAAAACATGAATATAATGGGATCCAATAAAAAAATATCAAATTGAATGTGTATAAACCACACAATATAACCGAGTGTTGAATATTGAATACATCTCATGGAAGAAAAAGTGAGATGGGAAACCCATTTCACATGTACAATTTTATTTATATGTGTTTGTACCTTCAATAAAATAAAAATAGATTTATTATATATATATTACATAGTTTTAACAATATATTTTATACATTTTATTAATTAGTTATATTATTTTATAAGTCGTTTATAAATAACACTTTGTTAAGATCATTATTTCGGGTGACAATTTCTTTGTTTTTCTAGTAAATTTTTGTTCGGTAATTTAGATACTTTTACATTGCTAATGGTTCCATAATATCTAGAATGTAATCCATGATATAAATATCATTGAAATTTAGTTTTTATTTATTTATATTATTCTATAAAATATCATGATTGTAAATGTATTATACCATTCATGGAGAGGGGAGACCGTACATACTAATGACCATTGTTTTCGTTTTTTTCTCAATGGATAAAACGAATGGAAAATAAATATTAGTTAACATTTATATAATAATTATTATTTTATTTATATATTTAAATTAATAAAATCCATACATATTTCTATCCATGTAATGAAAAAAAATAACAAACATTTCCCATCACTACATGGAGGTGGTTGTCCACATGTACGCACGAGCGGAGTTGTTATTTTTTGAAATGGTTCGAAGACAAGAAGTTATAATTAATATTACATTTATATAACTACTTTTGGTTAATAAACATCACATATATTAAATAAATTTATCCATAATACCTTCGATGTAAGGAGTATAAAAAAATTATCACATCGATTTGTGAAGTGATAGTCTGATGTACACATAAGCGGTGTAATCGTATACCCATACAAAATAGAATGTAAGATGTTATATCTAATATAGTATTTCACAAATAATAATAATTTAATATATATGATATAAATTTGTTAAATCCTTCACTCTATTTATCCTTTAATGGTGGTTGTAGAATATTTATTACATCCGTTTGTCAGGCAGTATTCTGTGTATACATGAATAATGGTTTTATTTTCAATTTCATGAAAGAATGGGTGGATTTAGATTATGAAATTAAAATTATAAAGCCTCAGTATAAAGGATATAATAGTATTTTTATATTATCATATTTTGAAATTTTTTTAAGGATGTGTAATAATAAATAATACAAAATACATGTTTAATAATTTTACAACCTCTTTATAGAGCATCATTATATTTATATCTAAAGCCTTATTTAGAGGGTTTCAAATAAAAATATTTTCAGTTGGATATTTTTTGGGATTAAAGAAATATATTTTAGTAGTTCATTGCTGAAAAAAACTTATTTTTGAGTGTGAATTGGAGATAATAGTTAGTATACTTTTATAAGTGGGAGATATGACACACTTGGAATTTTTTGTATGAATTATTTGTACCCAAATTTTTCACATGCCACAAAAATCCATAATCGATCATTATAAAATAAAAAAGATTATTGGGGATAATAAAACTATATAATATGAATTGAAAATATATTTAGTTAATTTTAACCCTTATTGTTTTAGTTTAACCCCCTTGATAAATCATTTTTTACTTTAAACACTATATTTAGTTTTCTATTTTTTGACAAATAATTATCGTACAAAATTAACTTCACCTTATTATATAATTTTTTTATATTTATTAAAAATCTGGAATCTATTTTTCCAATGTTTATTCTAAAAATTTATGATTTTAATTTAAAAATAATTTATATACAGGATAAAAAACAGTTTTCATAAAATGTATCTTTACCCAGAAAAGATGATATTATATTAATTGTATGAATATATTTTATAATTATATAAATTTGAAATTAAAATATTTGTTGTATAACATGTTAATTTTATTTTAATAATTCTCCATTAAGTGTTATTTTTATTAATTTAATTGGGAAAGATAATGTACTTTAATACAGTTTTTAATAAAGGCCTTTTTAAACAAAAAACAAAACGTTTTCTAAAATCTATAATAATGGTGATTAAAATATAATTAATTAGAGTAAATTTATATAAATACTACTTATGTTACATTAAACAAAATTTAAAACCTAATTTTCATTTTAAATTACATAATTTATTTTAAATAAATCATAGTTTCGAAAAAGTTGTTATTTTTCATTATTTTCTGAAAAATAAAAAATGTATGAAAACGGCCAACATTTCACTGTATGTATATTTTTTTAAAATGATTTAAAAACAAAAGTTATTTTTTATATTAATTTTTAAAAAATTGGTGAAATTAATTTTATATTATGTGCATAAATAATAACAAAAAAACATTTTAGAAAAAAATTCTTTTTAGAAAACTCTTGTTTTCCTTCTAATTTACCTTATTTTATTTATAATAAATATAAAAACATAAAATTTATTTTATAAATGTGTAAAAAATATAATTTTAATAATTTATTTAAACCTATTCATACCCTCTAATTTAATTTCTATGTTATAATGCCATTCTATATTATGGTTCTTTCATAATCATGGTTGCGTGTTCTGTAAGCTATCAAAGAGATTGAATTTATTATAAAATAAATATATGATAATGTATTAGGGTGTTAAATTATCATCTAATATTAGTGTTGTATGATATATATGCAATGAATCATGAGGTTCCTATTGTAAAATCTCAACTGTTATAGTCTTCGAAAGAAAAATTTCTTGTGGAAATGGATATATATTAATTCAAAAGGACAATGAATCACATTAAAAATTACCAAAGTGTGGTGCATATTGATAGAAGAAAAAGAAATCAATTCCATAATATTTTTTCTGGAACATTCCAATAATTCCATAGTTTCAGATCCAATATAGAACGTAGGATGTTGTATGGTAATTGATATGGCATTAAAATACTAAAAACCAATATTCGAAACATTGTTACCCATCATACTCTCTTCACTAGAAGAAAATTGATTATGAGTATCCAAAACATCGAAATGATCTGAGAAACATTTTTCACTTGTTATCAATATATGGAGTGTATAATTTTGTTGTAAAAAGTTATAATCATAGTACATAGACAATTATTTTGGTAAATTATAACATTCCACCATGGTTATGCATGATGTGAAAATACATTTTGTTATATCTACTAGAATCGAGAACAAAACAATCAATTAATGATATTGATGTTAATTAGGATTCATTGATCTATGATCTAAATTTAATGTTGGATTCCAGTGTTATATTATATGATTCTTATAAAAATGAATATTTCACATTGAGAGCCATATTTTACAGGTTGATAAATGACTTTCATACTTATGTAAATTTTTCATGATATATCATTTAAAGAATTTTATAGTGTGTCATTTTTTAAAAAATTACACACTTAATTATGATGAAATATTCATCAAAGGCTGTGTTTTTTGGTCATCACAAATTTTTACCCCAGTAAAATAAATACCGATTTTGGATGACATCATTTTATGGAAATTCACTATAAGATACAACACCATATCCACAAACTAGTGATCAGCTGTTTGACAAAAATAAAGGATTCAATCAACGATTTTTGTGAACATATTTTTGAGAAACCAATTAAAAATAAGATGTAAAAAGTGATTGGTTTATTTTTTGATTTATAATACTTAAATTGTGTTCGTATAAATAATTTTTGATACCCTGAATGTTGATAAAAAGTATGTAATAGTTTTTTGGAACATTACTAAATGATCACATAAAAAGGATAAAAATAAGGCTAGGTTAGATATAATTGACATAGGAATAAGGGAAAATTTGGCACCAGTGAACTGTGAAAGTTTAATTTTTTTCCTACAATATCTTAAACACTTTCCAATAATGATAGATATTAGTTTTTCAACATTATAAAATATATAAAGGTTCTAGATGGGTATTCATCAAATATAATTAATATTTTTTCAATTAATATTTATAGTTAAAGTTTCTGAAATTAAATTACTATCATGTTTTGATGTAATATTTAATGCATATACCATTACATTATATTTTTCGTAAAAAAATATAACACACACTAATAAATATTACTTTCTCTTTTAATGTCATATACATGAACGATATAGACCTTAACAAGTGCCCAACTATGGAAAAGGAAACTGATGTCATATTAATAGAATTGTACATTTTATTATCAGCATAATTATTTTATGTGACAGTTCACTTGATGGATCAGTTGTTTATATTTATCCCGCAATGTTTCCCTATACACAATACAATATTGTACCCCAATAAATAGTACATGATGATTTTGAAAGGATTAATCAAAGATTAAAGCAATCCATATGGTTTTATTACGGATTGATATATTATTGAGGAAGTAATTTCATTATGTACAGACTACTTATTCGTAGTAGATATCCTTGGATACCCCAAATCTCAATATAGTGGGTGAATTTTAGGTGAATGAATTTTAGAATATATGTAGTCGTAATTAGCATTATTGAATTCAAGCAGGCCCACCTTTACAATTTACATAACTATTTAGAGTTTTTACTATATGATTAAACCCATAATGTAATACATAGTCATTTGAATCCATCAAGGGATAAAATCTGGATATCAAATACTCATAATTTATAGTTTATAGGATGGTTTTGATATCATATTTTTACGGATTCAACTAAAATTCTAAATTCACTTATCATAATGACTTCAATGGCCAGCTAGGGGGGTCAAATATTCTTGTATAATATTATATTTATTATGAAACTAATGGTTATACATTCTATAAAAACAAACATGATGAACACATTTCCATAAAATTAAATGGAGTTACACTTCTTGTATAATCCATGTAGGTATATAGTATTAATTTGAGTTTTTTATACATTTTCATCATGGAATAAATATGGATTTGAAATGTAAAAAATTCAATGTGATTATTTTTCAATGAAAATGGGTTGATAATAGGAGTGAAGATAAAATCAATTAATTGGGATTCATGAAAGTGGATTTATATAAGTAATGTTGCAGGGATAAACCATTCAAAATGGAATCAGAGGAAGTATACGAATTTTATGACCAAAATATTTCAAATAGAAATTAGTAAATGGTTATATTATTGACTACTACCACTGTAGGGTTAGATTTCAATTTAGCTAAGAATTACCCATTCATTGGGTCGTCACAATCACTTCATGGTGGTACCACTGCAGACGGGGCGTTGTATGTTAATGGTGACCATAAGGAGGGAATTTTGATATTTGATATAGTGTTAAAATCTCTTCAAAAATTAAATAAACAAGTACATTAATAATTAGGTAAATGTTATTTTTAATCTAATCTGTGTCGTCTCACAGTATTATGTGTTTACTATTGTATTTTTGTTATCTAAATTAAATGATCCAATAATTACAGATATATGGGATTCTTTTCATTCTAATTCTCATAGTCTTGAGGAATAATAGGTTTCTCAAGACTTCAATGTTTCAAAACATTAGGAATAACATATTGATAATGTTTAAACTGAATAAATGGTACAAATCAAACAACCTTCATATAAGAAATAGTAGTCTCATAGTGAATCATTCTTAATAAAAATTAACAAGGAAATAACCAATGGGATAAAATTCAATATTGAAAAGAATGCACTATGCTAGCTTTTTAACCCCAACAATCCCATTTTTATTAGTTACATTACAATCACCACCCAAATTAATTTGTTGATTAATGTATATATGTGACGTAGTGTCATGCATATAGGTAATAAGTGTAGCATAATAATCTAAAGGGGCATGAAAAATTATAATTTTTTTCAGAATTGATGATATATATAAGAATTAATTAATGATAAATTCCAGGATCAATGGAATTTAATAAAAGAATATAAACAATTAAAAAACATCGAAAACAAAGTATAACATCATCACATGTTAATTATAATTAATTTAAAAGTTAATGAATTTCCGTATCTGAATTTTTTTCATTGATGGATCTTCCAATGTCTCCAGGTTATAACCTCATCTTTAAGGAATCATGAAAAGACTTCCATTAGAAGTGATCACCATGTGTTGTACAAATATCAAAATGTTGTTGTTGGAATCATGTGGTTCTATACAGATTGTAACACCCTGATATTTTATGAGAAGTATTTTTTTATGTCTTATGTTGTATGCAACATTAAAGGAATCTTTCACGACACACAACACTATCTTGGCTTGTGTTACATGCAATCGCGACCTTCCTCGATAGCGCGTGTAGTACGCAATACCGAGTTCCACTAAAAAACGATATATTAATATAATATTATAAACTAGCCTTTATGAATAGTATTAAATGAATTTTAAATTTTATAACATTATTATTCATCTTACATATTTTCTAGAACATGTTATGAGAACAAAATATATATTTCGGGTAAAATAAGCAATTTTTAAAAAATGAAGTTTTGCCACCTTTTGATGGCGCACCAACTTTAAATATAGTTTTGACATGTTTATAAGTTCAATTTGACAAAATATTATTTTTCTTTAGAATCAGGATGTATAAATTTACTTTGGACAAATTTTTCATATTATTCTAAAAATGGAAAATATGACATGTTTATAAGTTCATATTATTTTCCTATTATGATTAGTACTTATCACACTATGATTATTGGTTTTAGTCAATGGATGAAACCCGAAGGAACCGTGTTAATGCTGAATGTGATGGGCAATGAAATGATTGTACCCCTGAACAACCAAACGTTATGAGAGCTGGAATGTAAAATCTTATAGCAATGCTCAAACAATTTTCATAAGATATGAACCATGCAGGACTTCCAAATGAACAGAGAAATGAGAAACATTCTGTTGAATCCTTCATGAGGCAACATCCACCTTCATTCAGCGGGTCTTCTGATCCATTAGTGGGTGAACAATGGATTATTACCACTGAAAAGATATTTTCAGATATAAAATGTTCTGATCATGACAAGGTCATCTTAGCAGTGTATCGTTTGGAAGGTGAGGCTCATCAATGGTGGAATCTTATCAAGAATATGAGGCAAAAAAATGAAATTGAGTCCATGGAATGGGACGAGTTCAAGAACTTATTTTTCAATAAGTACATTCCTCGTATTCTTCGAACAAAGATGGATAATGAGTTTCTTGAACTGAAGAAAAAGGATGATGAATCTGTTTGTACCTACGAAGCAAATTTTACAAGACTTTCATGGTACATTTTCAGAATTATTATCCAACCTGAGAGTAAAATCGATTGATTCTTTAGTGGCTTAAAACCATTTCTTCGAAGGATATTATCCATAAGGGACTTCAATAGGTATGTGGAAATTGTTCGATGTGCTCTCAAGGTTGAGATGGAGGTTATAGTAACCCATCAGTCATATGGGGTTGATAAGAAGAGGAAAATGGAATTCAAAGAAAAATCTAAAGACCACACTAAAAAGAAGATGATTTTTTATTATGCTCAAATTGTGGAAAAAACATGGAGTAAATTGTCTTAAAGGTACAAGAAAATTATTTAAGTGTGGAAAAGAAGGTTATCGGGCAGTTGAATGTCGAAATAATGTGAAGAAGATGTCTAATGATGTGAACAATGAAAGGGTACACAAAATGCACCTCCTACACTTCAATGTATCATGTGAAAGAAGATGGGGAATTATTCCAATCAATGCCCAAATCCAAGGGTTGTTGATGATGATCGATTTCAACAAACTCTTAAGGCCAAAGACAAAGGAAGGTCACATGAAATTACTATCAGCAATGTGGAGTATTATAACGAAAAGGTGAAAGGTATACATACCATCCAATCTAAAGTAGAAAATGTTTTATTTGATTCTGGGTCCACCCACTCATTTATTTCTGAATAATTTTCTAACGGTATCACCATATTACCTCAACAATTAGATTTTGAGTTAGCTGTGACAACCCCTAATGGCACAACAGTCGCATCAAAAGTTTACAATTCTTCTTTGATTAAAGTATGTGGGAAAGTTCTTCCTGTAAATCATGTGATCCTTCCTATAGTGGAATTTGATGTGATTCATGGCAAGGATTGGCTTTCTTTATATGGATCTCATATCAATATCCAAATAAGTGAAGTCACAATTCATATTCTAGATCAATCTATGATCGTCTATCAATGCATGGATGAACATAACCTTCCAATGGAAATTTATTCAATCTTATGGGTATTGATTCCACTAAATGAATGTTATTTATCATTAATGGTTGGTGAGAAACTCACTATTAAGAATATTCCCCTTGTACGGGAGTTTGAGGATGTATTTCCAGAGGAATTTCTTAGTCTTCCACCTAATCGTGAAGTTGAGTTTTTAATAGAACTCGTACCGGGTGATTTACCTATTTCAAAGACACCTTATAGAATGGCCCCAATTGAGTTGTAGGAATTTAATATGATACTCCAAGAGAATCTAGATAATGGATTCATATGCCCTAGTGCATCACCTTGGGGAGCACCTGTTCTGTTTGTTAAGAAGAAAGATGGATCATTGAGACTCTGCATTGATTATCGAGAACATAACAAGATCAATATCAAGAACAAATATCCTCTCTCATGCATTGATGAATTGTTTGACCAACTACGTGGAGCTAAATATTTTTCCAAGATTAATCTTCATTCAGGGTATCATCAATTAAGGGTCAAAAGGGAGGATATAACAAACACGACTTTCCGTACAAGGTATGGACACTATGAATTTATAGTGATGCCATTTGGTCTTACTAATGCCCCTATTATCTTCATGTATCTAATGAATAGAGTCTTTAGAGACTATCTTGATCAGTTTTTGGTAGTCTTCATAGACGATATTCTTATCTATTCGAAGAGCAAGGAAGAACATGAAGATCACTTGAGAATTGTATTGAATAACCTAATAAAGTAGAATCTTTATGCCAAATTTACAATGTGTGAATTTTGGGTACAAAAAGTTTCATTTTTGGTCACATAATCTCAAAAGAGGGGATATCTATAGATCCAGCAAAATCAGAGGTTATCGAAAGATGGTCGAGACCAACAAAAGTCACTATGATCCGAAGTTTTCTTGGTTTGGATGGATATTATCGATTTTTTGTGAATGATTATTCATGATTAACTAATCCACTCACCAGGTTGACTTGAAAAGGAGTTAAGTTTGTGTGGACAGAGGAGTGTGAAGAGAATTTCAAGGATTTGAAAATAAGGATATCTAGTGCACCTGTGCTCACACAGCTTGGTAGTGGATAATGTTTTGTGTTCTATAGTGATGCCTCCAAGAAGGGATTGGGGTGTTTTCTTAGGCAAAATGATATGGTGATATCTTATGCCTCACGATAGTTGAAAATCCATGAGTAAAATTACCCAACTCGTGATTTGGAGTTAGCTACAGTAATCATTGCATTAACGATTTGGAGGCATTATCTTTATGGTGAACTGTGTGATATTTATACTGATCATAAAAGTTTAAAGTATATTTTCACACAAAAGTAGCTGAATATGTGTCAAAGGAGATGGTTGGAGCTGATTAAGGATTACGATTGTTTAATTCATTACCACCCTGGAAAAGAAAAGAAGTTGGAAGACGCATTAAGTCGACAAGACCATGCTAGCTTATCCATGATGAGGATCACAAAAGATCCAGTATTTATGGATTCACAAAGGATGGATCTTGGAATTATAATGGAAGGGGAAAAGTCTTATCTTTCTCAAATTAATGTTCAACCATATATACATGTGAAGATTAAAGGGGCACAAAATGAAGATGTAGAGTTAAAAAAGAAGGTGAGAAATGTACCTAAATTCAACCTTGATTGTGATGGGATAATAAGGTTCTGGAATCGGGATTCTGTTCCTCCCATCCCTGAATTAAAGAAGGAGCTCCTGGATGAGGCTCATAGTTCATAATTCTCTATTCATCCTAGAAGAATGAAGATGTATAGGGACCTGAAAGAGTACTTCTGGTGGGATGGAATGAAAAGAGATGTTACTGAATATGTCTCTCGATGCTTGGTTTGTTAGCAAGTTAAATATGAGAGACAGAAGTCTAAGGGGATGTTACAACCGTTACCCATACCCGAATGGAAATGGGAAAACATCACTATGGACTTTGTCACAGGACTTCCTAAAACATACAAAGGAAATAATGCTATTTGGCTCATAGTTGATTGTCTTACAAAGTCAACACACTTCATTGCTATTAGAGAAGATTTCTCTCTGGATCACATTGCCATGATATATGTAAAGGAAGTGGTAAGATTTCATGGAGTAACACTTTCGATTATATCTCATTGGGATCCAATGTTTACCTCGATGTCCTGAAAAAGTCTTCAGTATACTCTAGATACATATTTGAGTTTCAGCACTGCTTATCATCCTCAGAAATATGGTCAGTCTGAAAGAACAATTCAAGCTCTAGAAGACATGTTGAGAGATTTCTCTATGGATTACAAAGGTGGTTTGGATCAACACCGACCCTTGGTGGAATTTTCTTATAATAATAGCTTTCACACCAGCATTCAGATGGCTCCTTATGAAGCTCTCTATGGAAAGAAATGTTGAACTCCAACTTGTTGGGATAAAGTTGGGGAAAGAAAGCAATTAGGACCTGATCTTGTTGATGAGATGGAAGAAATGGTAAGATCTATCCAACAACACATAAGAGCAGCTCAGAGTCGACAAAAAATTTATGCCGACAACCGAATAAAAGACCTAGAGTTTGAAGTGGGTGATAAAGTGTTCTTATGAATATCTCCTTGGAAGAGAGTAATGAGATTTGGAAAGAATGAAAAGACGAGACCTTGGTATATTGGCCCATTTGAAATATTGGATTGTGTTGGTAAGGTAGCTTACCAATAAGAACTTCCAACAAATCTCTCTCAACATCATGATGTGTTCCATGTATCTCTCCTGAGAATGTACATACCTGATCCTTCACATGTACTAATCTCAGAAGATGTACCGCTGGAGAAAGATCTTTCTTATGAGGAACAGTCGATAAAGATTCTGGATCGTAGTGAAAAAGTTATACGGAACAGGACCACTCGCTTCGTTAAAGTTTTATGGAGGAACCACCAATTAGAAGAAGCTACAAGGGAGCTTGAGGATATGATGAGGGAGAGGTATCCTCATCTCTTTGTAAGGAAGTGATGAATTTCGAGGGTGAAATTCATTTTAAGGGGGATAGAATGTAACCCCCTGATATTTTATGAGATGTTTTTTATGTCTTATATTGTATGCAACATCAAAGGAATCTTTCACTACACACAACACTAGCTTGGCTTGCATTACATGCAATCACGACCTTCCTCTATAGCGTGTGTAGTACGGAATACCGAGTTCCACTAAACAACGATATATTAATATAATATTATAAACTAGCCGTTATGAATAGTATTAACTGAATTTTAAATTTTATAACATTATTATTCATCTTACATATTTTCTAGACCATGTTATGAGAAAAATATAAATTTTTCTTGTAAAATAACTGTTTTTAAAAAAATGCAGTTTTGTTGCCTTTTGATGGCGCACCGACTATAAATATAGTTTTTGAGAATTTTATAAGTTCAATTTGACAAAATATAATTTTTCTTTAGAATCAGGATATAAAAATTTACTTTGGATAAATTTGTCATATTATTCTGAAAACATTCATATTTTAATGAATAGTAAAAACACGCTATATTTTAATTAAAAAAAACTTTTTTCATTGCAATGCTTCTTATGGCTAAATTATAATATTGAATGGTTTTAAAGTAAAAATAGAATTTATTTTTACGATTTAATATAATTTATGCCATTATCATTAATTTTACATTGAATTCATAGGTAAAAAAATTTCAATCTTTGGTAATGTTTTAACTTTTAAAAAACCCATTTACTTAAAAACGATATTAATTATAAATTAATTACTTCAACTTCTGTGTTTTGAATTTGGAAAAATGGATTCCATATTTGGATTCAGTGGGTCCAAATTTTGTTAATAGGTTACTTTTTTTTAGGTTATGAATAGTAACTACGGTAATTTTTATTTACTGCAGTTTAAGGTAAATAGGGTAATTTAAGGTTAATAGAATATTATAATAATTAAAAATTACCTTTACACTTGTCCTAACCTTATTGGATGAGTATTGACCGACCATGGGCATCCTTGGATCGATTTTGGGACCCCATTGAGCCACTTGGTAGTGATAATGAAATTTTGGATTCATTAATTTAATGTAAAGACAAAATTGACATTAACAAAAATATTTTAATAATTAATTTTTATAAGGGGTTATATAAATTATATATTAGACTATAAATATTCATTGGAAATATAAAATGATTTCCTACATGATGAGAGTTTTTTTTATGATTTTTAGACATCAAATAAATTAAATTATTTATGACACAATAATGATGTTGTATTTACCTCATTAATAAAAGATATAAATAAATAAGATTATAATGATTAAAAAAAATTTCAAAACAAGTCCTATTATGATTGGATGATTTTATTTCGACCATTTTGCATCTTATATTCACCTTTAATGAATTTGGTACCATTTTAAACCGAAGATAAGTTTATAATAATATACTATTTTCACACTTTCCAAAGGTGCACATCTCCTCCCTTATAAAAGGGCACCTCCTCCCTCTCCTCCTCACACCACATTGAGCCTTCAAGGTCAGCTAAACCATGCCAATATATCTTCTCCACTTCCGTAGAAACATCCTAGAGGTCCTGGTCTACTTCAAAGACCAATCTTAGTGCCCTAAGAGAATGTTTTAATGTGTCGTGTCGAAAAAGAGGTAATATCCGTTACCAATTCTTTCAAATTTATTTCTTCTTCAACTTATTCTTCTTTAGTTGTTTCATTATGAAGTAATAACATCAGTATCACTCACATACTGATATGTTATTATAAATATGAAACAACCTTATTTCACCTTCTATCCATCCTATGGAAAACGAAATCACTGGGGGTGCATACGTACGGAATACCATCTCCATGTCGTGGTGTAATCTGTTTTCCACCACCACCATAATTGGATGGGTATAATGGTGTAAAGAGTAACTATATCTGATTTTTGTAAATTTATATTGATTCTGAAATAGTATACATACACTTCAATACAATTCCACGATCATGGGAATGATATCATCACTCATGCGTACGTACAGCCTACCATCTCCACGATGTTATGCGACTGGTTCTACAAGATCTTCATTGCATAATGATTATATAAATGCATTGAATGACTAAATATGATATATATTAAACTAATAACATTATGTAAATGAGTTATCTATAACCTAAAAATAAGAATAATAATTTATTCGACAAAACATGCATAAGAGAAAATAAAAGCAATAAACACCCGAATAACAAGTAATATTGAAATATTACTAATATGAAGCTAATAATATGACCATATATGATATAATAACAATGATTAAGATTATGTAATAAGTCAATAACATTATTTAAATCATTATATAGGTGGTTCAGACAGGTATGAAGCAAATCAGACCTAAGGTAAGGGAAAATCTCACAATCTCAATTTTTATCTGAGATTGTTAATACTTCAGAATTTACTTGGGAATATTTATCTTCCACATCCGTGTTCCCCCAATATGTAATATTATTTCTATCCTCCTAAAATTGTTTAAATCCAATATTACTCATTGGTGTGTTGTAGTAAATGATATGAAAGGAATCTTTTGTTGTTTTTCGTACAAGGTACTTTTTGACTTTTCCGACCAAAGTACAAGAAGAATGTTTTTTTACTTATACGGCATGAATGGATTTTTATGATTTCATAGAACATTATTTCCATGAAGTTTCCTTTACAATTTTTCAAGATTATTTTTAATCAACTTCTTTCAGTTTAAAATTTTATTACAAGTTAAGAAGTGAAAAAATGTTTTTGAAGTATAAAGGATATTTTCCTCAAGAATGGAGTTCAAGTGTTTTATCAAAATTATTTTCCATATAAGATAATGTGGGGTTCTGTTTCTATCGAAATTTTTACATTTATTTGATTATGTTATGATGGAATTATTTTTATGATGTCCTTTTTTCTTATATGGATTATGTTATGATGGCATGACATTTAAGAATCCCATTTTTATTACATGGGTTATGCTATGATGTATGATTTATGATTTTGTGGCACACATAAGAATGGTTTCATTATGAGATGGGTGTGACCTATATCTCCCTCCAATGAATTGGGTAAATATTTATATCTCATGAGATAGACATGGCTGGAATGACAAGTTAAACTGGTTCAGTGATATAGGTCTGGAACGAGCAGTGAACTCGGTTTAGTAATAGACTTTGTCCACTATGATATTTTTGGAAATGAGTCTTGACTAATATGAAATGATTTTCTATGATTATGTGTGTATGACATAATGTATCATGTTTTATGTTATGATTATTTGGGATCACATTTCACCACTAATATTTATCCCATGTTATGATATTATGATCACTTTTGCAGCTTAAGATATTCAAAATGTTATGTTCTTATGAATATGATATGATTGATATTTATTTTGTTTTCCCTTACTGAGCATTTGAGCTCACCCTTTTGTATGTTTTCTTTTCCACAGGCCTGGATGAAGGGTATTAAGTAGAATATACCAAAAAGGGACTCTAGATATGATAAAATAAATGGAAGACAACGTAGATGATTTATGAACCAGTTGTTTATGTTTCACAGTTTCTAAAGACACTATACCCATACAGTCCATTCATGGTTCTCTTATATAATGTAATAAGTATGCTTCAATTTTTGAATTAATAACCATGTATGTAAATTATGGGTCGTTATAAAGATATATCCTAATTCTTTCATCATCTTTTTTTCATTGATCTCCATGATAATAACATCAAGGAAGGGTTATCATAAATCACTGTAGAATTGAGAGGGGTTGTGGAAAAAGTTAGATATTTTTTATTGAGAGTTCTCTCAGAGTAGGAGCACTATAAGGATTTGAGATTATTCTATCAGGGTCTACTTGGTCACAGAAAAATGAATTTTATGGATATTAAAATAATATATCTGGGAAAATATACCTTTGGGGTTAGAAAATAATAATTCCACATAAACACTTAATATTATCTAATCCCTATGGAACCTAATTTATATAATAATAATATTCTTATTAACATTTCTTGACATGTGATAAACTCAAAAATTATATTTAATATTAGTTTTTTCAAATAATATTGAATATATATTATTTCTCACCAAACCATTAATCTCGGTTAACCATTCCTATAAAATATTTTTTGATAATAGAATAATGATTATTCGTTTAATAAATAAATATACCAACATTATTCACTAATAAATAAAAATTTTATATTCCCTAAATATTTAATAAATGATTATTAAATATTTATGTGACATAATATTATCTTGAATAACTTATCTAAAAATAAATAATATTAGGAAAACATGAATAATTATTGAAACACATGTCAGAATGATAATTATTCAAAATTTTCAATAATAAATAATAATATATTATTTAATTCAAATTATAGATACACATATTGTGTGACCCTCTAGGCCTCTTTATCAATGGCATTTGGCAATGTAGCCCCAAGTCCAAGGTTAGAATCTACCAAAATTTTTGTACACCTATAAAGAAAAAATAAGATGTCAAAAAGGAATAATAACTCATACAAATTCTTACGATGTAACATAATCCATTTGTTGTGATATCTATAATGAAGCAAGTGTAATTCTAGTTCCATTAACTTATATTCTATATGACTCTTTATTTTACTTTCCAAAATTAGAACTTCCTATATATTACCATAGTCATGGATTTTTTATTCTATATAAATTACAAAAAACATCCAAATATATCAACTTTTGTTAATGAACAGAAGTGGAAAATACATTTTTCACAATATTAATTAATGGAATATTACTCATGATACACCAAATGTATCCTACCTCACTACAAACATTTGTCATCATGATTTTCTTAAAAACATCGAATTATATGAATTATAAAAATAATTAATAATAAAATTAAATTATAAGGAACAATACACTATTTTGAATATTTGAACATCCAATGACAAGTATAATTATATCTTTCCTAATGGTGGTATCATTCTCATAATATCGGGAACATGATATTACTAAGGGAGTACATAATGATAAGGTTCTGAATAGTTTTATGAGTTTACTATGGTAATAGACTATATCCCTTGTGTCCCTAATATAATATCATCTAGCTACATAATATATATTCAAGAATAATTGTGTGTCACTTCTAGTGCTCATACTAGTGGGGAACTATTATGACCTTTTAGTTAGATAGATACTCTTAGTACATTGTCACATTCTATGTTAAATATAAAGATATTTATAATGAGATAAATAATTTACTAATATTAAAAACAATGAATTCATGGTATCATAATGTACGTTGAATTTTTTCTAGTACACCAACACCAACAAAATCCCACTTTCACTGGAGTCAAATTCTAACATGATTTAGTCTTAAAGATATCATATGATACTCACACTTCTGCTAAGATGGGCCATTATCCAAGGGGTCCACCATGTTCATTTTTTAAGAACTTTATTTACTACAAGTTCACCCCTTTGAGAAAAATACCTCAATAGGTGATTCTTTCATAGTATTTACTTTTTTATTTGGTGTGCCCTAGATTATTTTACAATAGCCACTGCTATAGTATTATAACAACACAATGTGATAAGGCCTTTATATTTAGGTACTACTTCAGCACTACTATAAATTTAAGGTATACCAAAGGTTGAAACCCATTGGTATAAATTATACCAACTATTTGAGAAACCGTAGCCCAGTAAGCCATGACAGTAGACATATACCAATGGTTTGAGATAATCCATTGGTATATATGAGAAATCTACTCTATACCAATGTGTTTATAAAACTGTTGGCATAGAGTTCTTATACAACACATATGCCAATGGTTTCAAAACCGTTGGCATATCTTATTTAGTCTTCCATTCAACCCTATACCAATGGGTTAAACCATTGGTAATGTTATTATACCAATGATTTAGAACCATTGGTAAAACAGAAAGATACAAAAACTATAACAACAGTGTAAAACCATTTGTATAGGCTTTGCAGTACAATTCACACAGCAGCCTACTCTGTGTGCTGCTGTGTGAATTATACAGAATACATACAATGAAATACATAATAACAATAGATAATTAAAAACTAATAATTAGAAGGATCCATAATTTAATATTCAAATATGAATATAATACATTAAAAACTAAATAAGTAATTATTTGTGATACATAATGACGAATACATACAAAATTGCATTTTTAATAACACATACATGATTGAATTCGGAAATTTAAAGCTAATAACCCGAAACAAGGAAATTAATAAATGAATTCAACAAAACAAAAATATAATGTCATGGTTTGGGGCGTGTGTCTTTAAACTTATTGATGATGATAATGGGAGTGTATCTATGAGCTTGTGTGACTTAGAGAATATATTTTTCCTTGGAATATTAAAGGTCATGGGTTTTAGAATAGGTGTAGGAGTTCCTCGCATGGGATGTGGATTGTGTGAGGACAGACCATGGATCGTTGTTCTAATGTATCAACCCAATCTGAATACATTTGGTCAGTTTTCCGTATGCCAGTTGTTTTTACATAAAATAGTGTTGATTTTAAACAAAAGAGAGATAGTCAGAGTGAAACCAGCCACACCATGCCTTGGATTGAGGTGGGGATGACTCATACATGTCACATATGACCCATGGATCATTTTCCTAAAGTATAAATACAATTATGAATGCATTTGGTTGGTTTTCCATTTTCCAGTTGTTGTTTTCACATAAAATGTTGTCCATTTTAAATAAATGTTTGGCACTTTGAGTGGTACTAGCCACACCATGCCTCAGATTGAGTTATGGATGACTCTTACACATCATTAATGACCCATGTATTGTTGTGATAAAATATCAACACAATTAGAATAAATTTTCTTAGTTTTTCATATGTCATTTGTTTTTACTTAAAACAGTGTCCATTTTAAACAAAAGAGACCCTTAGAGTGATACCGGCCACATCATTCCTCGGATTGAGGCAGGGTAGACTTTTACACGTCAAAAATGACCAATAGATCATTATCCTAATGTATCAACAAAATAAGAATGTGTTTGATCAATTTTCTATTTTCCAGTTGTTGTTTTCATTTAAAATGTTGATCATTTCAAATAACGTTGAGACACTTTGAGTGGTACCGGCCACACCGCACCTCAGATTGTGTCGGGGTTTCCTCCTTCACATCCCAAATGACCCATGGATTGTTTTCCTAAAGTATCTATAGAATCTGAAGATGTTTGGTCCATTTTCAGTATGTCAGTTGTTGTTTTCACTTAAAATGATGTCCATTTTAAACAAAAGAGAGACATTTTGAGTGGTACCAGCCACATTGTGCCTCTAATTGATGTGGGGATGACTCTGACACATGAAAAATGTCTCATGGATCATTTTGATAAAGTATCAACACAATCTGAAAGTGTTTGGTTGGTTTTCCGTATGCCAGTTGTTGTTTTCACATAAAATGTTGTCCATTTCAAATAAAAGTGAGACACTTTGAGTGGTACCGGCCACAAAGAACCTCGTATTGATATGAGGTTGAGTTGTACACATCACATATGACCAATGGATTTTTTTATTAATGTATAAACACAATACTAATACGTTTTGTTTCTATATTCCAGTTGTTTTTAAATGAAACATTGTCCATTTTAAACAAATGAGAGACACTTTTAGTGATACTGGCCACATCGTGCCTCAGATTGTGGCAAGGTTGACTTGTACACATCAAAGATGACTCATGGATCATTTTACAAATGTATCAACACAATATGAATGTGTTTGGTTGGTTTTTCGTATGCTATTTTTAGTTTTCACATAAAATGATGTTCATTTTAAACAAAAGTGAGACATATAGAGTGCTATCGGCCACACCGTGCCTCAGATTGAGGCGAGGTTGACTCTTACATGTCAAAAATAACCAATAGATTTCTTTTCTAATGTATCAACACAATCCAAATGAATTTGGTTAGTTTTTCGTATTCCAGTTGTTGTTTTCACTTAAAATGATGTCCATTTTAAACAAAAGAGAGTCATTTAGAGTCGTATCGGCCACACCGCACCTTGGATTGATGTGGGGTTTACTCCTACACGTCATAAATTTATCATGGATCATTTTCCTAATGTATAAACACAATCCTAATATGTTTGGTTGGTTTTCCATATGCTAGTTGTTTTTACTTAAAACATTTCCCATTTTAAACAAAAGAGATACACATAGAGTGGTACAGGCCACACCATGCCTCAGATTAATGCGGGGTTGACTTGTACACGTCAGAAATGTCCCATGGATCATTTTTCTAAAGTTTCAACACAATCTGTATGCGTTTGGTTTGTTATTCGTATGTTAGTTGTTGTTTTCACTTAAAATGTTGATCATTTCAAATAAAGGTGAGACACGTTGAGTGTACCAGCCACACCGCACCTCGGATTGGTGCAGGGTTGAGTCATACACGTTACATATGACCAATGGATCGTTTTGATAAATTATCAATAGAATAAAAATACGTTTTTTCCTGTATGCCAGTTTTTTACTTAAAACAGTGTGCATTTTAAACAAAATAGAGACACTTTGAGTGATTCTAGCCACACAGTGCCTCATATTGAGGTGGGGTTGACTCTTAAACATCACATATCACTCATGGATCATTTTTATAAAGTATCAACACAATCTGAATGCATTTGGTAAGTTTTATGTATGCCAGTTGTTGTTTTCACATAAAATGTCATCCATTTTAAACAAAAGAGTTAATTTTAGAGTGGTACTGGTCACACCGTGCCACAGATTGATGCGGGGTTGACACTTACACGTCACAAATGTCACATGGATCATTTTC
Source organism: Viscum album (assembly GCA_963277665.1). Lineage (NCBI taxonomy): Eukaryota > Viridiplantae > Streptophyta > Magnoliopsida > Santalales > Viscaceae > Viscum > Viscum album. The sequence continues at coordinate 2,092,686,862 of OY728126.1, read as the reverse complement.
CTAAATTATCAACTAAATATGAATGCGTTTGGTTGGTTTTTCTTATGCCTGTTTTTGTTTTTACTTAAAATGATGTCAATTTTAAACAAAAGAGAGACATTTAGAGTGGTACCGGCCACACAACACCTTCGATTGATGCGAGGTTGAGTCCTACATGTCAAAAACTTCTCATGGATCATTTTACTAATGTATCAACACAATCCGAATATGTTTGGTCGTTTTTCCGTATGCCAGTAGTTTTTACTTGAAACATTGTCCATTTTAAACAAAAGAGAGACACTTAGAGTTGTACCGGCCACACCATGCCTTAGATTGATGAGGGGTTGACTCATACACAAAAAAAAATTTCATGGATAGATTTCATAGATTATCAATACAATCTAAATTCATTTGGTTGGATTTCTATATGCCAGTTGTTGTTTTCACTAAAAATGGTGATCATTTCAAATAAAGGTGAGACACTTTGAGTGGTACCAGCCACACTGTGCCTCATATTGATGCAGCTTTGAGTCGTACACATAAGAAATAACCAATGGATCGTTGGTATAAAGTATTTATGGAATCCAAATACATTTGTTTTCCATAATCTAGTTGTTTTTACTTAATACATAGTCCATTTTAAACAAAAGATAGATACCTTGATTGATACTGGCCACACCGTGCCTCACATTGGGACAGTGTTGACTCATACACATCACATATGACTCATGGAACATTTTCCTAAAGTATTAACACAATATGAATGTGTTTGGTCAGTTTTTCGTATTCCAGTAGTTGTTTTCACTTAAAATGTTGTCCATTTTAAAGAAAAGAGAGTCATTTACAGTGGTACCGGCCGCACCGTGACTTGGATTGACGCGAGGTTGACTCGTACATGGCACAAATGTCCAATGTATTTTTTTCCTAAGGTATCAACAAAATCTGAATGCTTTTGGTTGGTTTTTCATATGCCGGTTGTTTTTTTCACAAAAAAATGATGTCCATTTTAAACAAAAGAGAGACATTTAGAGTGGTAACGGCCAAAACATGCATCCGATTCATGCGGGGTTGACTCATACACTACAAAAATTTCCCTTGGATTTTTTTACTAAAGTATCAACAAAATCCAAATATGTTTGGTCAGTTTTACATATGCCAGTTATTTTTACTTAAAACATTGTCCATATTAAATAAAAGAGAGACACTTAGAAAGGTACCGTCCACACCGTGCCTCAGATTGATGCGGGGTTGACTCATGCACATCAAAAATTTCTCGTGGATCATTTTCCTAAAGTATCAACAAATTTGAATGAATTTGGTTTGTTTTTCATATTCCAGTTTTTATTGTTCACTTGCGATGTTGATCATTTCAAATAAAGTTGAGACACTTTGAGTGGTACTGGCCACATCAGGCCTTAGATTGTTACGGGGATGACTATTATACACCACAAATGTCTCATGGATCATTTTTCTAAAGTAAAAACACAATCCAAATATGTTTGGTTGGTTTTCTATTTTCCAGTTGTCTTTACATAAAAGAGTGTCCATTTTAAACAAAAGAGAGACACTTTGAGTGATACTGGCCACACCATGCCTCAGATTAACGCGGGATTGACTTGTACACATCACATATGACTCATGGATCATTTTCCTAATATATCAACACAATCCGAATGTGTTTGGTCAGTTTATGTATGCCAGTTTGGACAATTGTGCAACAATAGTGATAAAATATTATACTAAAACTATAGACATTGTGCATGATGCAGATCCCTGGTTCATGGTTAGGGAAAATCATACATATTTATTCTAATATATATCCCTATATGGGTTGTATATACCTTGTGGGATGGACTTACGTTTTTTACTAATCGTGATGCATAGTGTTTTTCTACGCCGACTGGGGTTTCGAGCTCCGAACAAGCCCCAGAAGCCCCATAAAACTTTACAACATCATTAGGATTCCATATTTGTTAAATAAAATAAAGAGTTATACTGTATTAAAAAAAATCCATACTAGAGTGAAATCCCATGATCAAAAATAAAGATTTATACTAAATTAAAAAATGTAGTGGATCAATCCGCCCCAGATCACGATCACCATCACCACTGTCATCATCAGCCTCATCCTTTCCCCCATATCTGTCATCTTCGTCATCCTCTTCATCATCCCCATGCTCATCATTGGCCCCATCATTTCCCACAACCCTCTCCTCGCCCTCATCCTCATCCTCATCCTCACCATCTTCCTCTTCAGCAACCTCGTCATATCTAGGAACACCATCATCTCAACCTCCACTGGAAATGTCGCCTGGTGCATTGGATAATGCACCCGTCAATGATATATATGTCTGACAAGCCACACTAGCCTCTGGTGGAAGTGATAAAGATAAAGCATGCTCTTTGACCTGTTCAACCTCGGTGGTACTAGAATAGATAACTGGAGAGGACCAATACCTCATCGAGACTATATTCTTACTAGGTCGGCAACGTACTCGACCAAATTTCTCATCCCCCAAAACCTGATCAAAGTGATCGTGAGGCCCTAAATTGTCAGGCTCCTGGGAACCAAGGGCTTCTAATGAAGCCTGTTAAAAATATTAATAGATTATTAAATTTCAAAATAAATATTAAACATTGATATAAACAAATTAAAACACACAATATTTTCTTGTGTCGGTTCATTAACCGTAGTTCCATCTTTTTTCCTTCTACTCGAGAAAAACAATTTTTCTCAAGGGAGACGTCCTTCAATATTAAATTTGTGATTCTGTAATGACATTGAAACAATATAAAGTGAATGTATTATCATATATTTAGTATTCAATAAATGAAATAATTTATATAGGAAACAATAAAAAGGGAAAGTCCTAAAGAAAAAATTATAAATAACTATATCATACCAGCGGCCTCTCATGATCTGAAAAAGTAGTGCACCCCAAAATGTGGATGTATTGCTTTGAATCAATGTTTTTTTGTTTTTTTAGAAGATTCCTAAATAATTTTTTAAATAAATAAGATAATATTAATGAAAAATATGAAAACTCTCATTTAAATACCTCAAATGGGATTAATACCTTAAATTTGACAATCACCCAATGGGTAATCATTTGGCGATATTTCTCTATCTAGAATTCATCCATGATAGGTAATATCTCAAACTCTATGGCCCCTATATCACACCAGCCAACATAAAAATCATGCTTATAAGCTATCCAATGGTCTCACAGCTCCTTTAAACATGCTAGTCGTGCACCTTCGCCATCTGGGATGTTAAATCAAAGCTGACACCCAAAAGATAAATTCATATAAATACCAAAAAATACTACATTAAATCCAATATATTTTTTACCCATATGTGTGCCCATGCATTATCCTTGACTTCATGTGGCAGATGTCTCCAAGAGAGAGGGCTGACTGGAATTCTTTCGGAGTATTTGGCTAGCATCTCCAATAATCCCCGACATTCCTGCCCAGGTTTATTAATCATCTGTCCATAATCATTATATTCAACCATCAATTATGTCTGGCGGTTCCATACCACACGCAATCTAGTACGCTCCCTCCCCACCTCCTATCAGTAGATGAATATGGTTGTATTGAAAAAAAATATCATTAAATGTAATAATAAAAATAAATTTTGGTATAAAAATTTGATAGAGTTATAGATATATTCCTGTGGTAGTCAGATCAATTGTCGTCACTAGATGTGAAGATGCTAATGGAATATCCTGTACAGGTGGTGTTTCCCTCAGTGTATACTCCTCAACCACATACTGTGTTAGAGAATGTGTCAAAGAAGGTGGAATATAATTTCTTGGAGATAATGAACGTTTCAAACTTATAAGAATATTTTCAAAGAAAAAGTTTTATTTTTTATGACTCTTAAATGATTTCAAAATAAAAAGAGATATTTCTCTAAAAAGAGTTTTTATTTCATTTGTGTCAACATCCGTTGATGGATTTTAAGCTTATTTGAAGCTGATTTATTATAAAACAAAATGCCCATATTGTATTGAAGGTTTTGTGACATGTTTGACTATGGATATGTTATTTTTATACCCTTCATGGTTTATGATGAAAGTATTGACATTTCATATTCTAGTTTTAATAAGAATGTTTATGTTATGTTTAAATCCTTTCATATGGGAATGAATTGGACTTAATATGTGATGGGTGGAGCCCACTATAGCTCCTTGATTCATCGGTAGGTCTCATGAGACAAACTAGTGTCTTGGCACAAGGCCTTGGCAGAATCTTATTTGTAGTCTTGGCATGAGGCCTTGGCTATGTGGTTATACTAGTCTGGCATTATGTGTTCCATCATTATAAAAGTGGTTATTGATATTGCGTGTGATTATTCGATTAGTATAATATCCATGTGAATATGAAAATGTTATTATTTCATTTAATTTTTTCCATTCTATGTTGAAGTTCATGTTTAAAAGGCTTTTGTTTTAGTTATACATTGCCTTAAATGTTTATTCTTCTTTATGAAAGTTTCCGCTATATTGTTATCCTTACAGGGATTTAGAGCTCACCCCTTTTCTATGTTTTATTTTTCCCAGGATGTGAAGAAGTAAAATATGAATGACCTGCAGGGATAGTATGAGGTGATAAGAGTGTGGAATATGTAGACTATGTTGTTGTAATTTTCATTTTTATGAGGTAATGTAAAAAATTATGAATATATCCAGTGTTTCCAAGGATACTAAACTAATTGGTCTTTCGAGACTTGATCTTTCTTGTGATCATGCTAATGTTATGTAATAATGCATCGACTCTGGGTAACTGGGGTCGGGGCATCACACCATCAAGTAGGGACTGAGACATGAGATCAGGGCATAGATGATCTCCCTCAGTATTTTGTCACAGGCGGGAGTACTGGAGCGAGCCCTTCTTGTGGATAGCTTTCTTGGTGAGCCTTCAACAGCAGCAAGACCTACCGCAGGGCGGCATGTGGTGGATTATTCTACTGCTGGCAGTATTCATATGTCACAGAAATCCAAGTAGACTAGGCCATCAGGTGGATGACCTCAGGACACTGGTTCAGATGTGCGGGGATCACGCAGTAGAGCCAATCATATGAGAGGATGACAGTGCTATGCATGTGGCGGATAGGGCCACATGGCTCAGTACTATCTGACCCTCCATGAAGAGGAGAAGAAGATGGTAGAGGGACCACCCAGGAATAGGAAGAGGTTCGACCGTGGCAGTCTGTAGGGATCAGGCAGATGAGGAAGAGGAGCTGGCCGAGCAGCGGGTGGTGGGCGATGCTTTGAAGCTCTACCCCCACCACCATCAGGAGTTCCTCCCCGACCACAGGGAGCTGGTGGACAGAGGTTGTCTCAGCTTCAGGTAGTGGAGGCCTATAACCACGGTGCACCTGAGATGATTTGAGGAACTATCTATGTCTACTCCACCCTTGTTGCAGTTCTTATAGACATAGGAGCGAGTCATTCTATCATTTATTCTTCCCTAGTTCGGAGCTCGAAGATTCTGACGGAGCTGTTGGCTCGATCCTTACGGCTAGAGTATCCTACAGGAGCAGACTCAATGATTATACACTGGTGCCGGCAGTGTGAGGTTACTCTAGGAGATGAGATCTTTGGATGGGATCTTCTTGTAGCAGCGTCGAGTCCTTACGATGTCATCATGGGCATGGATTGGTTATCTACGGTCCATGCTCAGATCGAATGTATTAGGTGCAAGGTGTGATGTGTTCGCACCGATGGGAGTAGGTTCACCTTCACCTATGAGAAGGGAGCATTTTCCGCATAGGATGGACTCACACAGAGGATAGGATAGCCGATTACTCATCAGTTGTCTAGTCTCGTCCTATGAGAAGTTGATGTGCAGAGTCCGAGTTTTCCTGTTGTGGTGGATCAGTATGCAGACGTTTTTCCTAGCGACGTTCCCGGACTACATCCTCTCAGAGAGGTAGACTTCTATATTGATCTGTACCCGAGGATAGCCCCAATATCTACTCCAGCATATCGGATGGCTCCTGGTGAGCTTCAATAGCTATGGGTACAGTAGGAGGACATGCAGGGTAAGGGATTTATCCGACCTAGTGTTTCACCCTAGGCATCCCCATTTTTGTTCACCAAGAAGACGGATGAGAGCTTGCGACTATGTGTTGACTACTGTCGCATGAACTAGGTGACCGTGAAGAACAAGTATCCACTTCTGAGGATTGATGACCTATTCGATCAGCTCAAGGGAGCACGATGGTTCTCAAAGATAGACCTAAGGTGAGGCTATCATCAGCTCAGAGTTCTATATGAGGATGTGTAGAAGACGGCCTTCTGGTTTTGGTATGGCCAGTACGACTTCTTGGATATGCCTTTCGGCATAACCAATGCTCCATCAGTGTTCATGAGTCTCATGAACATGATCTTCAGCCTTACCTCGATCGATTTGTCATATTCTTCATCGACGACATATTGATAAACTCGACCAATGAGGAGGAGGACGGCTACCACTTGCGGGTTGTACTGGACACACTCTGAGAGAACCAGCTTTATGGTAATCTCTAAAAGTGTCAGTTCTGGATTTGAGAGGTCCAATTCTTGGGGCACATTATCTCTGAGGCAGGAGTTTTGGTGGATCCTGCGAAGATCGAGGAAGTGCTAGTTTGGGAGCCACCCAGGAGCATAATAGAGTTGCGGAGTTTCCTAGGTCTGGCTGGGTACTATCAGATATTTTTACCAGACTTCTCCAGAGTTGCATCCACACATTTATCTTTAACGAAGAAGGGAAAACCATTCGTTTGGTCAGATAGATGTCAGTAGAGCTTCCAGGAGCTGAGGTAGAGATTGACCAGTGCACCCATCTTGAGGCTACCCGAGGAGGGAATAGGGTACGTAGTTTACTGCGACGCATCAGGGACTAGACTTGGGTGTGTCCTGATGCAGGATCAGGTATTGATCACCAATGGTTCACGAAATTTGAGGTAGCATGAGCAGAACTATGCTACCTAGTACATGGTGTTAGCAGTAGTGTTATTCTCCTTTAAGATGTGGCGGCACTATCTGATGGGCAAGTTCTTTACAGTCTACTCTGACCACAAAAGTCTCGGGTACATCTTCTCATAGAAGGACCTAAACATGAGACAGCGGTAATGGCTCTAGTTTCTCCAAGACTTTGACTTTGAGAATGTATATTCTCCTCGGAAGGGGAACTTAGTAGTTGATTCTCTCAACAGTAGGTCGGGCATTCAACTACTTGGAGAGGCGACTGAGCAGTTATCTTCTTTATAGATATCCTTCGTAGATTGAGATGGGGCAGCCTTTCTACATTCGCTCATAGTCACTCCTCCACTTCTTCATCGGGTCAGAGCGGCACCGTGTGGGGACGTTGACTGTGATACGCGACGTGCACAGATATCCCCAGCACATGCACATGATGGATTATCTATAGAAAAAGAGCATTTCGTCTTTTTCAAAGGACGTAGCATGGTACCCGTTTCATTACAGGAGGAGGTGATGAGGGAGTTTCACACTTCCCCATTAGCGGTATATCTAGGAGTGGCGAAGATGTACCAGGATCTCAGATGACAGCACTGGTGGCCTAGTATAAAGAAGGTTGTGGCAGTGTTCATTTCACAATGCCTCACCTGCTAGCAGGAGAAGGTAGAACACCAGGTACCAGCAGGATTGGTTCATCCCTTGGATGTCCCAGAGTGGAAGTGGGATGGGATATCTATGGATTTTGTGACAAGGCTTCCATGTACTTCCAGAGGTCATGACTCCATTCGGACGATTGTCGACCGACTCACCAGGTCGGCCCACTTTCTACCTATCAGGGATTAGGTCTCAATGGAAGCATGGGATGCCTCTAAATTCAGGAGATCGTACGTCTTCATGTTGTGCCATCGACTATCGTCTCTGATCAAGATTCTCTCTTTAATTCCCAACTTTGGAAGGGGTTGCAGGGGGATTTTGGGATGCAAATTCTATTGAGCACCGCCATTCACCTGCAGACAGATGGTAAGACGAAGAGAATCATTTAGACTATCGAGTACAAACTTCGTGCATGTGTTCTCAACTTTGGTCACAACTGGGATGATCATATTCCTTTGGTGGAGTTTTTGTACAACAATTTCCACCACTCCACCATCGGGATGGAACCATACGAGGCATTGTACGACCGACCCTGCAGATCACCTCTGTGCTGGACAAACCCTGGGAAGTCAGCACTGTAGGACCAGAGATGTTCTAGGCCAAGACGGAGAAGGTACAGATCATCCAGGAGCAGATGAGGACTGCTTAGAGCCGACATAAATCTTATACTGATAGGAGGCAGAGTGCACTATAGTACGAGGATAGAGACCACGTTTTCTTACGGGTCACACCTCAGCGTGGAATACGGAGATTTTATTGGGGTAGCAAGTTATCTTCGCGCTTCATCGGACCATTCCAGGTTCTCAGTAGGATAGGCGAGGTGGCTTATTGCCTGGCTCTTCCACCTATGTTGCACCGTGTGCCTGACGTCTTCCACGTATATTAGCTGAGGTGATACGTGCATGACCCGACCCATATCATTGATCATGAGGAGCTAGACACCGATGACAGGGAGACTTTTTCGGAGGTCCCGGTGGAGATCGAGTATCGACAGGAGCGGGTCCTACATGGACGGTCGATTCCTCTAGTGCATATCAGGTGGCAGCAAGGGAACCTCCAGGAGAGCACAAGGTAGTGGGAGGCTCAGATGCATGCTCAGTACCCTCATTTGTTCCCCTAGTTTGTGATATATCTTTACGGAGATGTAAATCCCTAATGTGGAAGTAATTTAAAGACTCGTATATTTCAAAGAAATTTGTTTTTAATTTCTCTGGGATTTTAAGAGCATGCAGTTTCGGACGACAGATGATTCTGAGGCCCAGTGTGCCCGGAATCATTTTATGAAGTTTATCTTAGGTACGTTTAGGGAAAAAACTAGCGGGTTTTCCTATCTATTGAAACGGTGGTCAGAATCGTAATCCGAGGGTACAGATGAAACCGCAGCGACGGTGTTTTCTTAAGAGGACATCTTCCGAAGGTGCCTTTTCTTGGGAGGAGTTGTTAAAATTGAGGATTAAATGAGAAGTAAATATAATTTGTGGAACAAATTTTACTTCTAACGTTATCATAAGTATGTAAGTTGGGGTGGGACCCACTAGATCCAAACTCCTCTTGTTATGATATTTGTGAGGTGGGGCCCACACGAGCCCCACCCCTTAAAATTCATTTAACTCCTCTAAACCCCCTTAAAGTTGGCAACTCCCCATTAATTTCACACTCTCCCCTCTATCCTCCATTTATACAACTCATTCTTAATCAATGAATTGAGTTATGTGTTTGAATTTTAAAATTGAAATGCCTGGCTTGAAGTAATAAAATAAGATAAGTCTTATTTTATATTGGGGGTTAGTTGTTGTGTGAGGATATTGGGTGAGAGAACTCTGTTCTCTGGAAGAACATCCATTACCTCAACGAAGAATGACAAGAACGCCGGTTCCAACCTCAGCATCATTCATCACGACTTAGACGAAGCGACGCCGTCTTTCCACAGAAACATCAACAGAAAAATGAAGGCATCTCCAACCTCCGTCAAAGCGATAAATCTTCTTGGATTGAGGTAGGGGTGTGTTTTGAATTGATAATATTGGTTTTCCTTCCATTTTGATGTTTCTTTATAAACCATTTTCTATCAAACTAATGCAGAAAGAACCAGACCAAACTAACACGGTCCGATTCCTCCACCGTTCTTGTTGTATGGTGTTCTCCAACCGTTCTTGAGAGGTGAATCAAGGCAAGTTTTTGGAACTGATCGTAGGCCCGAAAACATCAAAAATGGCCTCCGAACATCAGGACCACCTAGGAATGGAAGTTTTGTAGCAAAGGGATCATTGGAACAAAGGACGGATGCCTTGGGAGGCGTGCTGGCTAGAGGCATCTTTTCTAGAAAATTCCAGAATACACGACGTGTCCTTTCAAAGCACAGACTATGTAGTACAAGCGTTCAACAACATAAGTAACAGACATCAGAAGAAGTAACACACAACGTGTGACACCGGTCACACGACGTGTACTGTCCACACAGTTTGACAGAGGAGACTTCGATGGACATGGTGTGTATTCAAGGTAAATACATAGACACGGACAGAAATACACGGACACGAGGCACATCGTGTATTATCTTCATTAAAAGGAAGAATTGGCTTTGTGAGGCTCAATGTGTAATCTGAGAGATACACGGACACATGCAGAATCCCACGGCCAAGAGGCACGGCATGTACTACCTTCACCTTGGAAGAAGTAGCTTCATGATTACTCGGCGAGTATTTCGGGAATACACGGACACGGGGTGGAGTACACAGGAACGTACTCCACCACACGGCCAAGCATGGAAAGCATACACGGAGCCAACCCTGGAAGTTTGGACACGGCATGTAACCATAACACACGCCGTGTAATTAATTTTTACACAAATAGCCCTTCAACAAGGGATGTGGTACATGAACAGTACCCAAGGACTGAAGACATGGTGTGTAACCATACCAAAATCCATGTAATTACTTTTTACACAACCAGCCCCATGACACGGGCCGATTCACATGGGCAGTACCCGGTGTCTGATGACACGACATGTATCGCTTACCTACACGTCGTGTACTTTATTAAAATGTCTTGGTCATCTTGTTCTCCGTGACCTGGGCACATTTTTCTTGGTTTTCCTCTATGAGGTGGGACAGAACATTGGGATACATCATCTCTGGTCTTCGTGATGGTTGATGTATCCACCCCTTTGACTCGAGGAGCAGACCCTCCCAGAATCGAGTATGCTATGTGCGGGAACCCAAGAGCTGGCTGCAACTGCGACGACTACCGTACTGGGATCCTCCGTGGGTTCAAAGATGATGATGACTGTACTTGGATCATACATGGGTTCGGAAGTGAGGACAACTGTACTTGGATCCTATGTGGGTTTGGTAGCGATGATGACAATACTTGGATCCTACGTGGGTTCGGCAGCGTTGGTTACTGTACTAGGATCCTATGTGGGTTCGGCAGTGATGATTTCTGTACATGGATCCTACGTGGGTTTGGCATGAGAGATGATTCAGATGATACATCTATCATCTCAATGCCTCTTCGTGAGTAGTATACCTGTGTGAGCTGAGTCTTGACTTTCAATAATTATCTTCAATATGATTGACTTGCTATCCTGTGTGGATTGGGTTGTGCTTTCCTGTGTGGATTGGGTTCTACTTTCCTTTGTGGACTGGGTTGAACATGGGCTCGTGAGTTGGAGAAGAACTGGAATTGATGACTTAGGTAAAACTATGGTCATATACAAATGTAGAGTTGGTTGTTACATTGTGATTGTATCTTTTATTTTTGGTTTATCCTTTATGGATTCTGGGAGACCTTCGAGGGTCTCGGGGTCCCTACTAAGTATCGTATACTCACCCCTGCATGGGTTGTGCCCACAAAATGTTGTGTTGGTTGCAGACGACGGACATCACTAATCGTGGATGAGGCTCTTGGTGATGGACGGTACCCTGAGGTGGATTACTAGATGGGACATACACGGAGCAGACGGCTAGACCTGAGGAGCTGAGCAGACTATATGTACCCACCCTTCAGGTGGGATTTCTAGAGGATGGCTCGGAGTTGCTGCTTTACTTTTCTGCCGATGTACTTTCTTTTCCGTTGTACTTTACTTTCAGTTGGGTTTGTATTTTGGCCCCTTTACATTCTAGCACTTACTTTGTACTCAGTTTACTTAGTGTTTACTTCAGCTTACATACTCTGTGGTGTTTGATTTCTTATATAAAGGCAATACCTTCCCTTTTATCATGATTTACACCTTTAGTGCTAGTCACCATCCCTTGGCCTATGGAAGGGAGGTTTGCGGTAGTCATGACACGAGCCGCGAGGAAAGGTCATGAGAAATTGGTATCAGAGGAGTCGGTTCTATCACAGAAAATAGGACTCTGATAATTTCTTCTATGTGAAGCAATACTGTTACGGGTATTGAGTGTGGTTATCAGTCCAGGGAGTCCAGTGTTGGTACGACGGATGACGTATACATACACTAGGACCCTGACCTCTAATTTCCAACTCAATGCATGAAAACATTGATTGCATGTGTGTTTCAAAATATTTCTTTGTGATTACTTTGTGTCAGCTCACCAAGCATACTAAATTAACTATGGCACACCTGTTTCTTTTCAGGATGGCCCCACGACGACAACCATATAGGGTTCCATGTTCTGTGCGAGATGGAAGCCCACCGAGTGATGGGGCCTTGGTGCATCTCCCCATTATAGCGAAGGCACCGACGGTACCTCTACCCACCGAACCACCGATGCCACTAGCCCGAGCAGATGAGAGTGCACATCGCCTTAGTGCACTGCATGAGTTTCAGCATCAGAGACCGCCTAGGTTCCACAGGGAGACAGACCCTCAGGTAGCTGAGGATTGGTTGGAGGCTGTAGTTCGAGTCTTTATATTGGTAGAGACACCAGCAAACCTCATGGTGATCCATGGGGCGCGTCTCCTGCATGCGGAAGAAGGTAGATGGTGGAGCCTGATGCTCCAGGTGCATGATGAGGTATCTCTCCTTTGGTTAGACTTCGAGAGCCTTTTCTTCTGTCAGTTCTTCCTAGCCACCCTCCATGCGGTGCACATCCAGGAGTTACTAATGTTGTGTCAGGGCAGCATGATAGTAGCCCAGTACTCGGCGAGATTTACTGATCTCTTGCGCTACTCCACGGACATTGTACGAGACCCATTCTTTCGGGCCTGGGCCTTTGAGTAGGGGATGAGGCATGAGATCAGGGAATTGATGGTCTCCCTTAGTATTCTGACACAGGTTGGAGTACTGTAGTGATCCCTTCTTGTAGATAACTTTCTTGCTGAGCCGTCACCAGCTGCGAGACCTACTGTAGGGTGGCATATAGCAGAGTCTTCTCCAGATTGCAGTAGACATACATCAAAGTGGTCCAAGGGGACTAGACCATCAGGTGGATGACCTTAGGACACTGGTTCAGATGTACGAGGCACAAGCACTAGACCCAATCATATGAGATGCAGAAAGTGTTATGCATGAGGCGGACCAGGCCACATGGCTCGGGACTATCTGACCCGCCATGCATAGGAGCAGCATACAGTTGAGGGACCACCCAGGTAGAGGCAGAGGTTCGACCATGGTGGTCTGTAGGGAGCAGGAGGATGAGGCAGAGGAGCTGGCCGAGAAGCGGGTGTTGGGCGACACTTTAAATCTCTACTTCCACCACCATGAGGAGGTCTACCCCGACCACAGGGAGATGGCGGACGGAGGCAGGCTCAGCTTCAGGCTGTGGAGGCCTATGACCATGGTGTACCTTAGATTATTCGAGCTACTATCTGTGTCTACTCCACCCTTGCTGCAATTTTTATAGACACAAGAGCGAGACATTCTTTCATTGCCACTGCACTTGCTCGGAGCTCGGAGATTCCAATGGAGCTATTGGCTTGATCCTTACAGCTAGAGACTCCTACGGCAGCAGACTCGACGATGACGCATTGGTGCTGGCAGTGTGAGATTTCTCTAGGAGGTGGGAGATTCATCTGGTATCTTCTTGTAGTGGTGTTGAGGCCTTGCGATGTCATCCTGGGCATGGATTGGTTATCTACGGTCCATGCTCAGATCGACTCTATTAGCCGCAAGGTTCGATGTGTTTGCACCGATGGGAGTAGATTCAACTTCACCGGTGAGAAGGGAGCCTTTGCGGCACAGAATAGACTCACACAGAGGAGAGGACAGCTGATTACTCATCAGTTGGCTAGTGTCATCCCAGGTGTAGTTGACGTGCGGAGTCATAGTTTTCCTATTGTGGTGGATTAGTATGCAGACGTTTTTCCTGAAAACATTCCAGGACTACCTCCTTGCAGATAGGTAGACTTCTATATTGATCTGTACCCTGGGACAACCCTGATATCTTCTACATCATATCGGATGGATCCCGATGAGCTTTGACAGCTACGGGTACAGCAGGAGGACTTGCAGGGTAAGGGATTTATCAGACCCAGTGTTTCACCCTGGGTATACCCGATTTTGTTCGCCAAGAAGTCAGACGAGAGCTTGTGACTGTGTGTTGACTACTGTCTCCTGAACTAGGTGACTGTGAAGAACAAGTATCCACTTCTGAGGATTGATGAACTCTTCGATCATCTCAAAGGAGCTCGATGGTTCTCAAAGATATACCTCAGGTTAGGTTATCATCAGCTCAGTGTTCAAGACAAGGATGTGCAGAAGACGGCCTTCAGGTGTCGGTATGGCCACTACGTGTTCTTGGTTATGCCTTTCGGCGTAACCAATTCTCGATCAGTGTTCCTGAGTCTCATGAACAGGATATTCCAGCCTTACCTTGATCTATTTTTCATATTGTTCATCAAAAACATATTGATAAACTCGACCACGGAGGAGGAGCACTCCGACCACTTGCAGGTTGTACTGGACACACTCCGAGAGCACCAGCTTTATGGTAAGCTCCCGAAGTGTCAGTTCTGGATTTGAGAGGACAACTTCTTGGGGCACGTTATCTCTGAGGTGGGAGTTGTGGTGGATCCTATGATGATCGAGGCAGTGCTATCTTGGGAGCCACCTAGGATCATAACGGAGGTGAGGAGTTTCCTAGGTCTGGCTAGGTACTATTAGAGATTTGTGTTAGACTTATCCAGAGTTGCAAAACCACATTCAGCTTTGACGAAGAAGGGGAAACCCTTCATGTGGTTAGATAGATGTCATCAGAGCTTCCTGGAGTTGAGGCTGAGATTGACCAGTGCACCGATCTTGAGGCTACTGGAGGAGGGTGTAGGGTACGTAGTTTACTACGATGCATCAGGGACTGGACTCGGGTGTGTCCTGATGCAGGAGTGGGAAGTGATCGCCTATGGTTCACGACAGTTGAGGTAACATGAGCAGAACCATTCTACCCATGACCTAGATTTAGTAGTAGTGGTCTTTGCCTTGAAGATGTGGCAGCACTATCTGATGGGCAAGTGCTTTACAGTATAATATGACCACCAGAGTCTCGGGTACATCTTCCCGCAGAAGGACCTAAACCTAAGACAGTGGCGATGGCTCGGGTTTCTCAAGGACTATGAATTTGAGATAGTTTATACTCCTAGGAAGGTGAACATAGTAGGTGATTCTCTCAGAAGGAGGTCTGTCATACAGCTACTTGGAGAGGCGATAGAGTAGTTATCTTTTTTTCAGATATCCTTCATGGATAGAGATGGGGAAGCCTTTCTACAGTCACTCATAATCACTTCTCCACTTCTTCATCAGGTCAGAGAGGCACAACAAGGGGATATTGAATGTGAGACGCGACATGCACATATATCCTCAGGATAGGAACCTAATGGATTATTTGTAGGAAGAGAGCACGTCGTCGTTTTCAGAGGACGTACGATGGTACCAGTTGCATTACAGGAGGAGGTGTTGAGGTAGTTTCACACTTCCCCAATAGCGGTACATCCTGGAGTGGAGAAGATGCACCAGGATCTAAGATGACAGCACTGGTGGCTGGGTATGAAGAAGGCTATGGAAGAGTTCGTTTCACGATGCATCACCTGCCAGCAGGTGAAGGCGAAACACCAGGTACCAGCAGGCTTGGTCAGCCCTTGGTGGTCCCAGTGTGGAAGTGGCATGGGATACCTACAGATTTCATGATAGGGCTTCCACGTACATCCAGAGGTCATGACTCCATTTGGGTGATTGTCGACCGACTCACCAAGTCGGCCCACTTTCTACCAATCAGAGAGCTAGGCTCACTGGAGAGCTTGGTACACCTCTACGTTTAGGAGATCGTACGACTTCATCATGTTCCATAGACTATCGTCTCCGATCAAGATGATCTATTTACTTCCCAGCTTTGGAAGGAGTTGCAGGAGTCATTTGGGATGTAACTACACCTGAGCACCGCCTTTCTCTTTCAGAAGGATGGTCAGATGGAGAGGATCATTCAGACTCTCGAGGACATGATCCGTGCATGTGTCCTCGACTTTGGTCGTAGCTGGGAGGATCATCTTCATTTGGTGGAGTTTTCGTACAACAATAGCTACCACTCCACCATCAGGATGACACCATACGAGGCATTGTATGGCTGACCCTGCAGATCACATATGTGTTGTACAGACCCAAGTGAGTCAGCACTTATAGGACCAGAGATGGTCCAGGCCACGATGGAGAAGGTAAAAATCATCCAGTAATAGATGAGGAAAACTCAGAGCTGACAGAAGTCCTATGTTGATAGGAGGCGGAGACCCCTAGATTTCGAGGATGGTGACCGCGTTTTCTTACGGGTCTCACCTTGACGTGGATTACAGAAATTTGGCCGGGGCGGCAAGTTATCTCTGCGCATCATCGGACCATTCCAGGTTCTCAGCAGGAGAGGTTAGGTGGGTTATCGCCTCGCTCTTCCACCACAGTTGCACCGGGTTCACGACGTCTTCCACGTATCTCAACTAAGGAGATACGTGCACGACCCGATGCATATAATTTATCACGGGGAGCTGGACATCAATGACGGGGTGACTTTTTTAGAGGTCCCTGTGGAGATCGAGGATCGACAGGAGCAGGACCTATGTGGACGGTCGATTCCTCTAGTGCACATCTGGTGGCAGCAGGGGAACCTTCAAGAGAGCATATGGGAGAGGGAGTCTCATATGCATGCATAATACCCTCATTTTTACCCTAGTTTGTGATATATATTTACAGGGATGTAAATCCCTGAGGTGGAAGTAATGTAAAGACTCGTAAATTTCAATGATTTTTTTTAATTTCTTTGGTATTTTATGAGTATGTAGTTTCTGATGGAACCTGATTCTGTGGCCCGGTGTGCCCGGAATCATTTTACAATGTTTAGCTCATGTACATTTAGAGAAAGAACAAGCGGGTTTTTGTATTTTTTGAACCGGTGCTCAGAATCGTAATCTGAGGTCACCGATGAAACCGCAACGATAGTATTTTATGAAGAGGACCTTTTCTGAAAGTGCCTTTACTCGGGAGGAGTTGTTAAAATTGAGGATTAAATGAGAAGTAAATAAAATTTGTTGATCAAATTTTACATCTATCCTAAGTGGTTTTATCCTATGTTTGGAAGATGGGGTGGGACCCACTAGATCCTAACTCCTCTTGTTAGGATATTTGTGAGGTGGGTCCCACATGAGCCCCACCCCAAAAAATTCCTTTAACTCCTCTAACCCCTCTTAAAGTTGGAAACTCCGCATTAATTTGTAACACTCCCCTCTCTCCTCTTTAATTAGACAACTCAAGATTAATCAAGGAAGTGAGTTATGTGTCTGATTTTTAAAATTGAAATGCATGGCTTGAAGTAATAAAATAAGACAAGTCTTATTTTATTTTATGGTGTTAGTTATTGTTTGAGGATATTGGGGGAGAGAGCTCTTTTCTCTGGAATAACTTCATCTTCCTCATCGAAGAACGTCAAGAACACTGCTTCCAACCTCGTCTTCTTTCTTCTCGATGTTGTCGAAGCGATGTCGTCTTTCCGCAGCAACGTCAACGGAACAACGAAAGCATCTCCAACCTCCATCAAAGCGATCAATCTTCTTGAATTGAGGTAGGGGTGTGTTTTGAATTGAGAATATTGGTTTTCCTTCTATGTTGATGTTTTTCTATAAACCTTTTTCTATCAAACTAATGTGGAAGGAATAGGACCAAACTAACATGGTCTGATTCCTCCCACGTTCTTATTGTATGGTGTTCTCCAACTGTTCTTGAGTGGTGAATCCAGGAATGTTTTCGAAGATGATCAGAGGCCCGAAAACATATAAAACAGCCTCGGAACATCGGGACGTCCTAGGAACATGAGTTTTGTAGTGAAAGAAACATCCGAACAAAGTGTGGATTCCATGGGAGACGTCCTAGCCAGAGGCATCGGTTCTGGATGGATTCCTCCAAAGAAGTGACACACGGCCTGTGACACCAGTCACATGCCACGTACTATCCACACAGTTTGACAGAGGAGACTTCAATGGACATGTCATGTATTCAAGGGTAATACACGGACACAGACACAAATACACGGCCACGGGCACAACGTGTATTATCTTCATTGAAAGGCAGAAGCGGCTTCGCGAGGCTCGGCGTGTAATTTGGGAGATACACGGACACAGGCAGAATCACACGGCCAAGAGGAACAGCGTGTACTACCTTCAACTTGGTAGAAGCGGCTTCATTATGACTCGGTGTGCATTCCGGGAATACACGGACATGAGGAGGAGTACATGGGATGGTACTCCACCACACGGCCATGAATGGCCAATGTACATGGAGCCGACACAAGAAATTTTGGACAAGGCGTGTCACCATACCACACGTTGTGTACTTTCTTTTTAAACGAACAAACTTTCGACATGGGATGTGGTACACGGGTAGTACCTAGGGACTGAAGACATGGCGTGTAACCATACCACATGCCATGTACTTACTTTTTACATGCCCAGCCCCATGACACGGGCCGTTTCACATGGGCAGTACCCGGTGTCTAATGACACGGCATGTATCGCTTACCTACACGCCGTGTGCTTTAGGAAAATGCCTTGAAAGTCATGTTCTCCATGACTCGGGTATTTTTTGCTTGGTTTTGCCCTATGATGTGGGATAGAACATTGGGATGCATCATTTCTAGTCTTCGTGACAGCTGATGTATCCACCCCTTTGACTCGAGGATCGGACCCTCCCGGAATCGAGTATTCTATGTGCGGGAACCCTAGAGATGGCTGTGACTACGACGACTACCGTGATGGGATCCTCCGTGGGTTAGACAACGATGATGACTATACTTGGATCCTATGTGGGTTCGGCAGTGAGGACAAATGTACTAGGATCCTCTATGGGTTCTGCAGTGATGACGACTCTACATGGATCCTACGTGGGTTCGGCAACAATGGTTACTGTACTAGGATCCTACGTTGGTTTGGAAACGACAACTTTTGTAAATGGATCCTACGTCGGTTTGATAGGGGAGACGATTTAGAGGCTACACCTATCATCTCCACCCCTCTTCATCAGTAGTATACCTATGTGAGTTGAGTCTTGACATTCAATCATTATCTTCGATATGATTGACTTTATATCCTGTGTGGATTGGGTTGTGCTTTCCTGTGAGGATTGGGTTGTACATTCCTGTGTGTGTTGGGTTGAACATGGGCTCGTGAGTTGGAGCAGAACTGGAGTTGATAACTTAGATATATGTATGGGAATAAACCTAAGTAGAGTTGGTTGATACTTCGTGATTTTATCTTTCCATTGTGGTTTATCCTTTGTGGATTCTGGGAGACCTTCAGAGGTCTCGGGGTCACTACTGAGTATCGTATACTCACCCGTACATGGGCTATTCCCGCACAATGTTGTACTGGTTGTAGACGACGGACATCGCTAATCGTGGTTGTGGCTCGTGGAGTTGGACGGTACCTCGAGGTGGATCACTGGACAAGATGTACACGGAGTAGACGGGTGGACCAGAGGAGCTGAGGAGACTATCTGTACCCACCCATCAGGTGGGATTTCTAGAGGACGACACTGAGTTGTTGCTTTACTTTTTTTCTGATGTACTTTCATTTTAGTTGTACTTTACTTTCAGTTGGGTTTGTATTCTTGCCAATTTACTTTCCAGTACTTACTTTTGTGGTCAGTTTACTTACTGTTTACTTCATCATACATACTCCATGGTGTTTTATTTATTATATAAATGCAATGCCTTCACTTTTATTGGGATTTACGCCATTGGTGCTAGTCTCCAGCCCCTGGCCTATGGAAGGCAGGCTTGGGGTAGTCATGACATGGACCCCGATGACAGATCATGAAAAATTGGTATCAGAGGAGTCAATTCTACCGCAGAACATAGGACTCTGATAATATCTTCCATGTGAAGAAATATTGTTATGGGCATTGAGTGTGGTTATCAGTCCAGGAATTCAGTGTTGGTACGGCGGCAGACATATCCATACACCAGGACCGTGACTTCTGATTTCTGACTCAACGCACAAAAATATTTATTTCATGTGTGTTTAAAAGGTTTCATTTGTGATTTCTTTGTGTCAGCTCACCATGTATAATGTATTAACCATGGTGCACCTCTTTTTTTCAGGATGGCCCCATGATAGTAGCCAGCTAGGGTTTTGAGATTTGTGCGAGACGACAGCCCACCGAGTGACGAGGCCTCGGTGCAGGGCCCCATTACAGCGGAGGCACCAGTAGTACCTCTACCCACTGAGCCACCGATGCCACCAACCCTAGCAGCTAAGATCTCACGTCGCCTGAGTGCATTGCACCTGTTTCAGCGTTAGAGACCGCCCAGGTTCCGTGGGGATACAAACCCTCAAGCATCCAAGGATTGGCTGGAGGCTATAGTTCGAGTCTTCAGATTGGTAGAGACACCAGCATACCTCATGGTGATCCTTACGGCGAGTCTCATCCATGAGGAAGAAAGTAGATGGTGGAGCCTGATGCTCTAGGTGTAGGATGAGGAAACTCTCCTTTGGTCGGCCTTCGAGAGCATTTTCCTCTCAGAGTTCATCCCAGCCACCCTCCATGCGGTGTGCATCTAGGAGTTACTACAGCTGTATTAGGGAAACATGACAGTAGCCCAGTACTCGGAGATATTTACTGATCTCTCGCACTAGTCCACAGACATGGTATGAGAGCCATTCTTCTGGGCCGGGAACATCGATCAGAGACTGAGGCATGAGATCAGATCATCGATGATCTCCCTCAGTATTCCGAAGTAGGAGGGAGTACTGGAGCAAGCCCTTCTTGTGGAGAGCTTTCTTGCTGAGCCTTCACCATCAGAGAGACCTACCACAGGGCGGCATGTAGAGGAGTCTTCTGAAACTGGCAGTAGACATACGTCACAGAGGTCCAAGAGGACAAGGCCATCAGGTGGACGACCTCAGGACACAGGTTCAGATGTGCGGGACACACGTAGTAGATCCGGTCATATGAGAGGCAGACAGTGCTATGCATGCAACGGACAGGGCCACATGGCTCGAGACTGTTAGACCCTCCATGAAAAAGAGAATAAGATGGTTGAGGGACCACCCAGGTAGATGAAGAGGTTCGATCGTTGTGGTCCGCAGGGAGTAGGGGGACGAGGCAGAGGAGGTGGTCGAGCAGCGGATGGTGGGCAGCGCTTTGAAGCTCTACCACCACTACCAA
This sequence comes from Viscum album, assembly GCA_963277665.1. Taxonomy (NCBI): domain Eukaryota; kingdom Viridiplantae; phylum Streptophyta; class Magnoliopsida; order Santalales; family Viscaceae; genus Viscum; species Viscum album. Next base: position 2,092,665,664 of record OY728126.1, on the reverse strand, counting down.
CAGGAGGTCCACCCCGACCACAGAGAACTGGAGGACAAAGGTAGGATCAGTTTTAGGCAGTGGAGGCCTATGACCATAACGCACCTGAGATGCTTTGAGGTACTATCTATTTCTACTCCACCCTTGCTGCAGTTCTTAGAGACAGAAGAGCGAGTAATTATTTCATTGTCGCTGCCCTTGTTCGGAGCTCGGAGATTCCGACGGAGCTTTTGGCTCGATCCATATGGCTAGAGACTCTTATGGGAGAAGACTCGATAATTTTTCACTGGTGCCCACAGTGTGAGATTACTCTAGGAGGCGAGAGCTTCAGCTGGGATCTTCTTGTAGCAGCGTCGAGGCCTTACGACGTCATCCTAGGCATGGATTGGTTATCTACGGTCCATGCTCAGATTGACTATATTAGGCATAAGGTGAGATGTGTTCACACCGATGGGATCAGGTTCACCTTCACCAGTGAGAAGGGAGCCTTTGCAGTGCATGATGAACTCACACATAGGAGAGGAAATATAATTACTCATCAGTTGGCTAGTCTCATCCAAGGAGCAGTTGACGTGTAGAGTCCATGTTTTCCTTTTTTGGTGGATCAGTATGAAGAATTTTTTCCTGAAGACGTTCCCGGACTACCTCCTCGTAGAGAGGTAGACTTATATATTGATCTGTACCCGGGGAAAACCCCGATATCTACTCCAGCATATCGGATGGCTCCCGTTGAGCTTCGAGAGCAACGGGTATAGCAGAAGGACTTGCAGGGCAAGGGATTTATCCGACCCAGTGTTTCACCCTGGGCATCCCTAATTTTGTTCGCCAAGACGGTGGACGGGAGCTTGGGACTGTGTTTCGACTACCGTATACTGAACTAGGTGACCGTAAAGAACAAGTATCCACTTTCGAGGATTGATGACCTCTTCAACCAGCTCAAGGGAACATGAGGGTTCTCGACGATAGACCTATGGTCAGGCTATCATCAGCTCAGACTTCGAGACGAGGATGTGTAGAAGGTGGATTTCAGGTGTCGGTATGGCCACCATGATTTCATGGTTATGCCTTTTGGTGTAACCAATGCTCCATCAATGTTTATGAGTCTCATAATCTGCATATTCCAGCCTTACCTTGATCGATTTTTCGTAGTCTTCATCGACGACATATTGATAAACTCGACCACTAAGGAGGAGCACGCCTACCACTTTCGGGTTGTACTGGACACACTCTGAGAGCACCAGCTTTATGGTAATCTCTCGAAGTGTTAGTTCTTGATTCGAGAGGTCCACTTCTTGGGGAACGTTATCTCTGAGGCGGGAGTTGCGGTGGATCCTGTGAAGATCGAGGCAGTGCTAGCTAGGGAGCCACCTAGGAGCGTGACGGTGGTGCGGAGTTTCCTAGATCTGGCTGGGTACTATCAGAGATTTGGGTCAGACTTCTCCAGAGTTGCAGCACCACATTCAGCTTTAAAGAAGAAGGGGAAACCCATCGTATGGTCAGATAGATGTCATCGGATCTTCCAGGAGCTGAGGCAGAGATTGACCAGTGCACCCATCATGAGGCTACCAGAGGAGGGCATAGGGTACGTAGTTTGCTGCGATGCATTAGGGACTGGACTCAGGTGTGTCCTGATGCAGGAGCGGGAAATGATCACATATGGTTCACGACAAATGAGGCCGCATGAGAAGAACTACGCTCCCCATGACCTGGAGTTAGCAGCAGTGGCCTTCGCCTTGATGATGTGGTGGCACTATCTGATGGGTGAGCGCTTTATAGTCTACTTTTACCACCAGAGTCTCAGGTACATCTTCTCATAGAAGGACCTAAACCAGAGACAACGGTGATGGATTGAGTTTTTCTAGGACTATGACTTTGAGATAGTCAATACTCCTTGGAAGGGGAACCAAGTAGCTGATGCTCTGAGTAGGAGGCCGGGTATTAAACTACTTGGAGAGGCGACACAGCAGTTAGCCGCTTTCCAGATATCCTTCGTGGATAGAGATGGGGAACCCTTTCTACGGTCACTCACAGTCACTCCTCCACTTCTTCAGCGGGTCATAGAGGCACTGCGTGGGGACATTGACTATGAGACGCAACGTGCACAGATATCCTCAGGACAGGGACCTGATGGATTCTCTATAAGATGAGAGCATGTAATCCTTTTCATAGGACACACCATGGTACTAGTTGCATTATTGGAGGAGGTGCTGAGGGAGTTTCCCACTTCCCCATTAGCGGTACATCTAGGAGTGGTGAAGATGTATGAGGATCTCAGAAGACAACACTAGTGGCTAGGTATGAAGAAGGTTGTGGCAGAGTTTGTTTTATGATGCCTCACTTGCCAGAAGGTGAAGGTGGAACACCAAGAACCAGCAGGCTTGGTTCAGCCCTTGGAGGTCCCGGATTGGAAGTGGGACAAGATATCTATGGATTTCGTGAAAGGGCTTCCACGTAATTCTACAGTTCATGACTCCGTTTGGGTGATTGTCGACTGACTCACCAAGTCGGCCCACTTTCTACCTATTATAGAGCAGGGCTCAGTGGAGAGCTTAGGACGCCTCTACATTTAGGAGATCGTACATCTTCATTGTGTGCCCTCAATTATGGTCTCTGATTGAGATGGTCGCTTTACTTCCGTGCTTTGGAAGGGGTTGTAAGAGGAATTTGTGTTGCAGCTATGCCTTAGCACCGCCATTCACTCGCAGATGGATGGTTAGATAGAGAGGAAAATTCAGACTCTTGAGGACATGCTCCATCCATGTGTCCTCAACTTTTGTCGCAGCTGGGAGGATCATCTTCCTTTGGTGTAGTTTTCATAGAACAACAGCTACCACTCCACCATCAAGATGGCACCATACGAGGCATTGTACGATTGGCCCTACAGATCACATCTTTGCTGGACAAACCCTGGGGAGTCAGCACTTGTAGAACCAGAGATGGTCTAGGCCCCGATGGATAAGGTACAGATCTTCCAGGAGTGGATGAGGATAACTTAGAGCCGACAGATGTCCTATGCTGGTAGGAGGCAGAGACCACTATAGTTCGAGGATGGAGACTATGTTTTCTTACGATTCTCACCTCGATGTGTATTATGGATATTTGGTCGGGGCAGGAAGTTATCTCCGCCCTTCATCGGACCATTCCATGTTCTCAGCATAATAGGCGAGCTGGCTTATTGCCAGGCTCTTCCACCTCAGTTGCACGGGGTGGATGACGTCTTCCATGTATCTCAGCTGAGGAGATACGTGCATGACCCGATGCATATCATTGATCAATGGGAGCTGGAAATCGATGAAGGGGAAAATTTTGCGGAGGTCCCACTAGAGATCGAGGATCGACAGGGGCGATTCCTACGTGGACAGTCGATTCCTCTAGTGCACATCAGGTGGCAGCACGGGAACCTCCAGGAGAGAACATGGGAGTGGGATGCTCAGATGCGTGTTCAGTACCCTCAATTGTTCACCTAGTTTGTGATATATCATTACGGGGAAGTAAAGCCCTGAGGTGTGAGTAATGTAAAGACTCATAAATTTCAAGGTATTTTTTTTATTTATTTGGGATTTTATGAGTTAGCAGTTTCTAACGGCACCTGATTCTGAGGCCCGTTGTTCCCGGAATAATTTTACAAATATTATCTTGGGAACGTTAAGTGAACAAACAAGTGGGTTTTTCTATCTTTCGAACTAGTGCTCAGAATCATAATCTGAGGGCACCGATGAAACTACAGTGGAAGTATTTTCTTAAGTGGAACTTTTCCGAAGGTGCATTTCCTCAGGAGGAGTTGTTAAAATTGAGGATTAAATGAGAAATAAATTAAATTTGTGGAACAAATTTTACTTCTGACCAAAGTGGTTTTATCCTATGTATGGAAGTTGGGGTGGGACCCACTATATCCTAACTCCACTTTTTAGGATATTTTTGAGGTGGGGCCCACACGAGTCCCACCCCTTAAATTTCCATTAACTCCTCTAACCCCACTTAAATTTGGAAACTCCCCATTAATTTTTAACCCTCCCATCTCTCCTCTTTAATTAGACAACTCATGCTTAATCAATTAAGTGAGTTATGTGTTTGAATTTTAAAATTGAAATGCATGGCTTGAAGTAATAAAAAAAAATAAGTATTATTTTATTTTGGTGGGATAGTTGTTGTGTGATGATATTGGGGGAGAAAGCTCTTTTCTCTGGAAGAAATTCATCTTCCTCATCGAAGAATGCCATGAACGCTGGTGCCAACCTCAGCTTCTTTCTTCTTGATATTGACGAAGTGACACCGTCTTTCTGAATCAACGTCAACAGAATAACATAAGAATCTCTATCCTCCATTAAAGCGATCAATCTTCATGAATTGAGGTAGGGGTGTGTTTTGAATTGAGAATATTGGTTTTCCTTCTATGTTGATGTTTCTCTATAGACCTTTTTCTATCAAACTAATGCGGAAGTAACTTGACCAAACTAACACTGTCTGATTCCTCCGCCATTCTTGTTGTATGATGTTCTCCAACCGTTCTTGAGCAGTGAATCAAGGAAAGTTTTCGGAGCCGATCGGAGGCCCGAAAACATCAAAAATGGCCTCGGAACATTAGGATGACCTAGGAACATGAGTTTTGTAGCAAACGGATCATCGTAACAAAGGACAGATGCCTCGGGAGGCGTGCTAGCTAGAGGTGCCATTTTAGGAAAATTCCAGAATACACTGCATGTCCTTCCAAAGCACATGTCGTGTAGTACAAGCTTTCAGCAACATAAGTAATGGACTTCAGAAGAAGTGACACATTGCGTGTGACACCGGTCACACGGCGTGTACTATCCACACATTTTGATAGAGGAGACTTCTATGGAAATGGCATGTATTCAAGGGAAATAGACGGACACAGACAGAAATACACAGTCACGAGGCACAACATGTATTATCTTCATTGAAAGCTAGAAGCGGCTTCATGAGGATCAGCATGTAATATGGGAGATACACGGACATAAGAATAATCACATGGCATAGAGGCACGGTGTGTACTACCTTCACCTTGGTAGAAGTGACTTTGTGATGACTCGATGTGTATTCTGGGAATACACGGACACAGGTTGGAGTACACTGGCTGGTACTCCACCACACAGCCAAGCATGGAAAGCGTACATGGATCCAACCTCAGAAGTTTGGACATGGCGTTTAACCATACCACATGCCATGTACATACTTTTTACATGAACATCCCTTCGATACGGGTTGTGGTACACGGGCAGTCCCCAGGGACTAAAGACATGACATGTAACCATACCACACGTCGTGTAGTTACTTATTACAAGACCTGCCCCATGACTTGGGCCATTTCACATGGGAAGTACCCAGTTTCTGATGACACGCCATGTATCGCTTACCTACACACCGTGTACTTTAGGAAAATGGCTTGGCCATATTGTTCTCCGTCACTCGGTCACGTTTTTCTTGGTTTTCTCATATGATGTGGGATGGAACATTGGGATACATAAACTCTTGTCTTCGTGATGGTTGATGTATCCACCCCTTTGACTCGAGGATCAGACCCTCCTGGAATCGAGTATGCTATGTGCAGGAACTCTAGAGCTAGCTCCGACTACGACGACTACCGTGATGGGATCCTCCGTTGGTTCGACAACGATGATGAATGTTCTTGGATCCTATGTGGGTTCAACAGTGAGGACGACTGTTCATGGATCCACCATGGGTTCGGTAGCGATGACGACTGTGCTTGGATCCTACGTGGGTTCGACAGCGATGGTTACTATACTAGGATCCTACGTGGGTTAATTAGAGATGACTTTTGTACATGTATCCTACATGGGTTCGGCATGGGAGACGATTTAGAGGCTACAACTATCATCTCCACCCATCTTCGTGTGTAGTATACCAATGTGAGCTGAGTCTTGACTTTCAATAATTATATTTGATATTCTTGACTTGCTATCCTGTTTGGATTAGGTTGTGCTTCCCTTTGTGGATTGGGTTGTACATTCCTATGTGGACTGGGTTGAACTTGGGCTCGTGAGTTGGAGCAGAACTGGAATTGATGACTTAGGTATATGTATGGGAATATACCTACGTAGAGTTGGTTGATAGTTCATGATTGTATATTTCCTTTGTGGTTTTTCCTTTATGGATTCATGGATATATTCGGGGGTCTCCGGGTCCCTACTGATTATCGTATACTCACCCATGCACGGGCTATGCCCGCACAACGTTGTGTTGGTTGCAGACGAAATACAGTGCTAATCGTGGTTGAGGCTCGTGGAGTTAGATGGTACCTGGAGGTGGATCACTAGACAGGACGTACACGGAGCCGACGGCTGGACCCGAGGAGCTGAGGAGACTATCTGTACCCACCAATTATGTGGGATTTCTAGAGGACGGTTCGGAGTTTCTGCTTTACTTTTCTACTGTTTTACTTTATTTTCAGTTGTACTTTACTTTTAGGTGGGTTTGTATTCTGGCCCATTTACTTTCCATCACTTACTTTTGTACTCAGTTTACATAGTGTTTACTTCATCTTACGTACTCTGTGGTGTTTGTTTTCTTATATAAAGGCAATGCCTTCCCTTTTATCAGGATTTACACCTTTGGTGCAAGTCACCATCCCCTGGCCTATAGAAGGCTGGCATGTGGTAGTCACGACACAGGACCCAAGGACAGGTCGTGAAAAATTGGTATCAGAGGAGTCGGTTCTACCATAGATCTTAGGACTCTGATAATTTCATCGGTGTGAAGCAATAGTGTTAAGAGCATTGGGTGTGGTTAATAGTACAGGGAGTCCTGTGTTGGTACAGTGGCTGACGTATCCATACACCAGGACCCTGACTTCTGATTTCCTTCTCAATGCACAAAAACATTGATTGCATGTGTGATTCAAAAGTTTTATTTTTGATTACTTTGTGTCAGCTCACCAGGTATACTATAATAACCATATCACACCTATTGTTTTTCATGATGGCCCCGCAACGACATCCAGCTAGGGTTTCGAGTTTTGTGCGAGACGATAGCCCACCGAGTGACGATGCCTCGGTGCAGGGCCTGATTACAGCGAAGGCACCATAGGTACCTCTACCCACCGAGCCACCGATGCCACCAGCCCCTGCAGTTGAGAGTGCACGTCGCCTAAGTGCACTGAACGATTTTCAGCATCAGAGACCGCCCAGGTTCCATGGGCTGACGGACACTCAAGCAGGTGAGGATTCGCTGGAGGCTATAGTTCGAGTCATCAGATTGGTAGAGACACCAGCATACCTCGTGTTGATCCTTGCGGCGAGTCTCCTACACGCTGAAACAGGTAGATGGTGGACCCTAATGCTCCAGGTGCAGGAAGAGGCATATCTCCTTCGGTCGGACTTCGAGAGCCTTTTCCACTCAGAGTTCGCCCAAGCAACCCTCTGTGTGGTGCGCATCCAGGAGTTACTACAGTTGCGTCAGGGAAGCATGACAGTAGCCCAATACTCTGCGAGATTTAATGATATCTTGCTCAACTCCATAGAAATGGTATAGGAGCCATTCTTTCGGGCCTGGACCTTCAAGCAGGGACTGAGGCATGAGATCTGAGTATCGATGATCTCCCTCATTATTCCGACGGAGGCGGGAGTACTGGAGCGAGTCCTTCTTGTGGAGAACTTTCTTGGTGAGCCTTCACTAGCAGCGAGACCAACCGCAGGGCGGAACGTAGTAGAGTCTTCTGTAGATGGCAGTAGACATACGTCAAAGACGTTCAAGAAGACCAGGCCATCACATGGATGGCCTCAGGACACTTGTTCAGAAGTGTGGGGCACATGCAGTAGAGCCAATCATATGAGAGGCAGACACTGCTACGCATGCTGTAGGCAGGGCCACATGGCTTGGGACTGTCTGACCCACCATGCAATGAAGCAGCAGATGGTTGAGGGACCACCCAAGCAGAGGCAGAGGTTCGACCGTGGTGGTCCACAGGGAGCTGGAAGATGAGGCAGAGGAGCTAGCTGAGCAGCAGGTGGTGGCGGATTCTTTGAAGATCTACCACCACCACCACCAGGAGGTCCACCCCGACCATAGGGAGCTGGCGGGCAGAGGAAGTCTTAACTTCAGGAAGGTGAGGCCTACGACCACGGTGCTCCTGATATGATTCGAGGTACCATCTAAGTCTACTCCACCCTTGATGTAGTTCTTATACACATAGGATCTAGTCATTCTTTCATTGTCGATGCCCTTGTTCGGAGCTCGGAGATTCCAAAGGATCTATTGGCTCGATCCTTATGGATAGAGACTCTTACAAGAGAAGACTCAAAGATTTTTCACTGGTTCCGGTAGTGTGAGCTTACTCTAGGAGGCCAGAGCTTCGGCTGAGATCTTCTTGCAGCGGCGTCGAGGCCTTATGGCGTCATCCTAGGCATGGATTGGTTATCTACGGTCCATGCTCAGATCGACTATATTTGGCGTAAGGTGTGATTTGTTCGCACCGATGGGAGCAGGTTCACCTTCACCGGAAGTAAGGGAGACTTTGCAGCGCAGGATGGACTCACACAAAGAAGAGGAAGGCCGATTACTCATCAGTTGGCTAGTCTCATCTAAGGAGCAGTTGATGCGTGGAGTCTGAGTTGTCCTTTTTTGGTGGATCAGTATGCAGACATTTTTCCTGATAACATTCCAGGACTACCTCCTCACAGAGAGGTAGACTTCTATATTGATCTGTACGTGGGGATATCCCTGATATCTACTCTAGAATATCGGATGGCTCCCGCTGAGCTTTGAGAGCTAAGGGTACAATATGAGGACTTACAGGGAAAGGATTTTATCCGACCTAGTGTTTCCCCTCAGCATCCCTGATTTTGTTCGCAAGAAGGCGGACGGGAGCTTGCGACTGTGTGTCGACTACTGTCACCTGAACCAAGTGACCATGAAGAACAAGTATCCACTTCCAAGGATTGATGACCTATTCGATCAGCTCAAGGGAGCACAATGGTTCTCAAAGATAGACCTCAGGTTAGGCTATCATCAGCTCAGATTTCGAGATGAGGATGTGCATAAGATGGCCTTCAGGTGTCAGTATGGCCACTACAAGTAGTTGGTTATTCCTTTTAGCATAACCAATGCTCCATCAGTGTTCATGAGTCTCATTAACAGGATCTTCCAGCCTTACCTCGATCGATTTGTCGTAGTCTTCATCGACGACATATTGATAAAATTGACCACTAAGGAGGAGCACGCCTACCACTTGCAGGTTGTGCTGGACACACTCCAAGAGAACCAGCTTTATGGTAAGCTCCCGAAGTGTCAGTTCTAGATTTGAGTGGTCCACTTCTTGGGGCACGTCATCTCTAAGGCGGTATTTGTAGTGGATCCTATGAAGATCGAGGCAGGGCTAGATTGGGAGCCACCCAGAAGTGTGACAGAGGTGTGGAGTTTCCTAGGTATGGCTGGGTACTATCAGAGATTTCTGCCAGACTTCTCTAGAGTTGCAGCACCGCATTCAAATTGGATGGAAAATAGGAAACCCTTCGTGTGGTCAGATAGATGTCAGTAGAGCTTCTAAAAGCTGAGGCAGAGATTGACCAGTGCAGCCATCATGAGGCTACCAGAGGAGGGCATATGGTGTTTAGTTTACTACGACGCATCCGTGACTGGACTCGGGTGTGTCCTGATATAGGAGAAGGAAGTGATCACTTATGGTTCACGATAGTTGAGGTAGCATGAGCAGAACTACGCTACCCAAGACCTGGAGTTAGCAGTAGTGGTCTTCGCCTAGAATATGTGGCGACACTATATGATGGGCGATCGCTTTACAGTCTACTCTTACCACTAGAGTCTTAGGCATTTTTTCTCGTAGAAGGAACTCAACCTGAGATAGCGGCTATAGCTCGAGTTTCTTCAGGACTATGACTTTGAGGTATTCTATACTCCTGGGAAGGTGAAATTAGTTGTTGATGCTCTGAGTATGAGGTTGGGTATTTAGCTACTAGGAGAGGAGACAGAGCAGTTAGTTTTTTTTCATATATCTTTCGTGGATAGAGATAGGGCAGCCTTTCTACAGTCGCTCACAGTCACTCCTCCACTTCTTCAGTGGTCCAGATAGGCACTACGCGGGGATGTTGACTATGAGACACGACGTGCACAGATATCCTCAGGATAGGCACCTGATGGATTCTATGTATGAAGAGAGCACGTCGTACTTTTCAAAGCACGTACCATGGTACCAGTTTCATTACAGGAGGAGGTTTTGAGGGAGTTTCACACTTCCCCATTAGTGGTACATCTTGGAGTTGTGAAGATGTACTAGGATCTCAGATGACAGCATTGGTGGCTGAGTATAAAGAAGGTTGTGGCAGAGTTTGTTTCATGATGCCTCACCTTCCACTTGTTGAAGGCGAAACACCATGTACCAGCAGGCTTGGTTCAGCCCTTGGAGGTCCCAATGTGGAAGTGGGACGGGATATCAATGGATTTCATGATAGGGCTTCCACGAACTTCCAAAGGTCATGACTCCATTTGGGTGATTGTCGACCGACTCACCATTTCGGCCCACTTTCTACCTATCAGGGAGCATGGCTTAGTGGAGAGCTTGAGATTCCTTTATGTTCAAGAGATCGTACAGATTCATGGTGTGCTATAGAATATCGTCTCTGATCGAGATGCTCGCTTTAATTCCCGGCTTTGGAAGGGGTTACAGGAGGCATTTGGGATGCAGCTACGCCTGAGCACCGCCTTTCACCCGCAGAAGAATGGTCAAATGGAGATGACCTTTCAGACTCTCGAGTACATGCTTCGTGCATGTTTCCTCGACATTGATCGCAGCTAGGAGGTTCATCTTCATTTGGTGGAGTTTGCGTACAACAACAACTACCACTCCACCATCAGGATGACACCATATGAGGTATTGTACGATCGACCCTACAGATCACCTCTATGCTGGACAGACCCTGGGGAGTCAGCACTTGTATGACTAGAGATAGTCCAGGCCATGACTGAAGAGGTACAGATCATCCAGGAGCGGATGAGGACTGCTTAGAGCCGACAGAAGACCTATGCTGATAGGAGGCGGAGAACACTAGAGTTCGAGGATGGAGACCATGTTTTCTTAGGGGTGTCACCTGGGTGTGGATTATGGATATTTTTCTAGGGAGTCAAGTTATCTATGTGCTTCATCGGACCATTCTAGGTTCTCAGCAAGATAGGCGAGGTGGCTTATCACCTGACTCTTCCACCTCAGTTGCACCGGGTGCATGACGTCTTCCACGTATATCAGCTGAGGAGATACGTGCATGATCCGACACATATCATTGATCACATGGAGATGGACAACGATGATGGGGCGACTTTTGCAGAGGTCCTGGTGGTGATCGAGGATTGACAGGAGCGGGTCCTACGTGGATGGTCGATTCCTCTATTGCACATCAGGTGGCAGCACGTGAACCCCTAGGAGAGCACATGGGAGTGGGAGGCTCAAATTCATACTCAGTACCCTCATTTGTTCCTCTAGTTTGGGATATATATTTATAGGTACATAAAGCCTTGAGGTGGGAGTAATGTAAAGACTCATAAATTTCAAGGATTTTATTTTTAATTTCATTGTAATTTTACGAGTATGTAGTTTCTGACGGCACTTGATTCCGAGGCCCGGTTTTCACATAATCTTTTTACGAATTTTATCTTGGGTATGTTCAGTGAACGAACAAGTGGTTTTTTAAATCTTTTGAACCGGTGCTTGGAATCGTAATTTGAGGGCACCGATGAAACCGCATCGGCGATATTTTCTTAAGAGGAACTTTTCCGAAGCTGCGTTTTCTCGGGAGTTGTTTTTAAAATTGAGAATTAAATGAGAAGTAAATAAAATTTGGGGAACAAATTTTACTTCTAACCTAAGTGGTTTTATACTACGTATAGAAGATGGGGTGGGACCCACTAGATCCTAACTCTTATTGTTAGGATATTTTAGAGGTGGGTCCCACACGAGCCCCACCCCTTAAAATTCCTTTAACTCCTATAACCCCTCTTAATGTTGGAAACTCCCCATTAATTTGTAACTCTCCCCTATATCCTCTTTAATTAGACAACTCATGCTTAATCAATGAAGTGAGTTATGTGTTTGATTTTTAAAATTGAAATACATGGATTGAGGTAATAAAATAAGATAAGTCTTATTTTATTTTGGGGGGTTTGTTGTTGTGTGAGGATATTGGGGGAGAGAGCCATTTTCTCTGTAAGAACATCATCTTCCTCATCGAATAACGCCAATAATGCAGGTGCCAACCTTGGCTTCTTTCTTCTCGATGTTGACGAAGCGACGCCGTCTTTCCGCAACAATGTCAACAGAACAATGAAATCATCTCCAACATCCGTCAAAGTGGTCAATCTTCTTGACTTAAGGTAGGGGTGTGTTTTTAATTTGGAATATTGGTTTTCCTTCCATGTTGATGTTTCTCTCTAAACCTTTTACTATCAAACTAATGCAGAAGGAACCAGACGAAACTAACACGGTCCGATTCCTCCGTCGTTCTTATTGTATGGTGTTCTCCAACTGTTCTTAAGTGGTGAATCAATCAAATTTTTTGGAGCCGATTGGAGGCCCAGAAACATCTAAAACGGCCTCGGAACATCGGGACAAACTAGGAATGGGAGTCTTGTAGAAAACGGATCATTGGAACAAAGGACGGACGCCTCAGGAGGCGTGCTGGACAGAGGCATCATTTCTAGAAAATTCCAGAATACACAGTGTGTCCTTCCAAAGCACATGTCGTGTAGTACAAGCATTTAGTAGCATAAGTAACAGACATCAGAATAAGTGACACATGGAGTGTGACACCTGTCACATGGCGTGTACTTTCCACATAGTTTGACAGCGGTGACTTCGATGGACATGGCATGTATTCAAGGGAAATACACGGACATAGACAGAAATACATGTCCACGAGGAATGACGTGTATTATCTTCATTGAAAGGCAGAAGTAGATTTTCGAGGGTCGGCCTGTAATCTGGGAGATACACGGACACGGGCAGAATCACATGGCCAAGAGGTACGGCGTGTACTACCTTTATCTTGGAAGAAGCGGCTTTGTGATGACTCAGTGTGTATTCTGGGAATACACGGACACGGGGTGGTGTACACGGGAAGGTACTCCACCACAAGGCCAACCATGGCGAGCGTACAAGGAGCCAACTCCAGAATTTTGGACAAGGCGTGTAACCATACCACACACCGTGTACTTACTTTTTACATGAACAGCCCTTCGACACAGGCTGTGGTACACGAGCAGTACCCAGGGACTGAAGACAAGGCGTGTAACCATACCACATGACATGTACTTACTTTTTACATGAACATCCCCATGACATGGGCCATTTCACACGAGCAGTACCCGGTGTCTGATGACCCGGTGTGTATCGCTTACCTACATGCCATGTACTTTATGAAAAGGGCTTGGTCATCTTGTTCTCCATGACTCGGGCACATTTTTCTTGGTTTTCGACTATGACATGGGACAGAACGTTTGGATATATAATCTATGGTCTTCGTGACGGTTGACATATCCACCCATTTGACTCTAGGAGCGGATCCTCCCAGAATCGAGTATGTTGTGTGCGGGAACCCTAGAGCTTGTTGCGACTGCGACGACTACAATGCTTGGATCCTCTATGGGTTCGACGAGGATGATGATGGTACATGGATCCAATGTTGGTTCAGTGGTGAGGAAGACTGTACGTGGATCCTCCATGGGTTCTCCAGCGATGACGACTGTACATGGATCCTACAATGGTTTGGCAGCGGCGACTTCTGTACTTGGATCCTACATGGGTTCGGCAGGGGAGATGATTCAGAGGCTAAATATTTCATCTGAACCCCAATTCGTGTGTAGTATACCTGTTTGAGCTGAGTCTTGAATTTCAATCATTATCTTCGATATGATTTACATGATGTCCTGTGTGGATTGGGTTGTGATTTCCTATGTTGATTGGGTTGTACATTCCTATGTGGACTGGGTTGAATTTGGGCTCGTGAGTTGGAGGAGAACTGGAATTGATGACATAGGTATATATATGGGCATTTACCTAAGTAGAGTTGGTTGATACTTCATGATTGTATCATTCCTTTGTGGTCTATCCTTTGTGGATTATGGGAGACCTTCGGGGGTCTTGGGGTCCCTAATGAATATTGTATACTCACCCCTGCCCAGGCAATGCCCACACAACGTTGTGTTGGTTGCAAACGATGGACTGCGTCGATCATGGTAGAGGCTTGTGGAGCCGGATGGTACCTGGAGGTGGATCACTGGACATGACGTACACGGAGCGGATGGCTGGACCCGAGGAGCTAAGAATACTATTTGTACCCACACTTTAGGTGGGATTTCCAGAGGACGGCTCGAAGTTGCTGCTTTACTTTTCTGCTGTTGTAATTTCTTTTCAGTTTTACTTTACTTTCAGTTGGGTTTGTATTCTGGCCCATTTACATTCCAGCACTTACTTTTGTACTCAGTTTACTTAGTGTTTACTTCAGCTTACATACTCGATGGTGTTTGTTTTCTTATATAAAGGCAATGACTTCCCTTTTATCAGGATTTACGCCTTTGGTGCTAGTCGCCAGCCCCTAGCCAATGGAAGGCGGGCTTGGGGTAGTCATGACACGATCCCCGAGGACATGTCGTGACATACATAGTTAGTTAAACCCCATTCAACCACATAAAAACGTGCTTCTATAGAGATCCTAGTAAATCCCTCAGAAATTATATAGAGATATCATTTCATATTTATTTTAGAACATGAAAATTTTATAATAAATTTTTTTTTCTTATTTAACATACTGATAAGTCAAATATTAAGAAATGTGACTTGTTATAACTCTCTCCATTTGATGTCATCATAATTTATTATTAATAGAAAGTTATATATTATTTTCACCAAGATAAACACAATAAAATTATTTGGTAATGTATTTCATTTCTTCTTACCTTAAATTAATGTGAAATACAACTTTTTCTATTATTTCAAACTGTGTTCGGTTGAATTTAATATCTATATGTAAATATATTTTTAAATTGAATGTTAAAAGAATATTTTGTTGGAATTATGGGGGAAACCTTCCTTAGTTATGTTAAATAATCCTCTTTATAATGTGTAGAAACTTTCCTTAATGTGTGTAAAATTTTTTAATAAACATTTTTAAGACTTTTTTTTCAATGTTAGATAATTCTTATTCATTCTTTAAATTTATAATGTCATGATTAATGTCATGATCCAACCCCTGATTGAATGAGTTTGTGAAAATATTGATATGTGGTTTATAAAGAATGTTCAAGTTGTAGGTTATCATATAAAATATTTATACAATTTTGAATAACGTGAATCATACATATAGAATGCTATTTTGGATGAATTCTTATATTATGTAAAAGTGTGAGCTAGAAGATACTGATTTTAATAAACAAACTACCAGGCATAGATTACCTTTCAGAATAGAGATCAATGATATCCTACATACCTAATGGATATGTTCTTTTAGAATGGATGATTGAAGCCCTAAAGTTCATTGAACTATCTATATAATGATTGATTAATTAAGTTACAACCATACATTATTGATTTATTATGTTCTAATGTTGAATGATTGGACATATAAATTGGATATTTTCAAAAAAAAATTAGAAAGTTATGATGCTTCATCAGAAAGACACTCTAAATTTCCAATGGATATAGATTCACTAAATTTCACCTAATGGAAAGTGATTAAACATTTTGAGTTAAAGTGTATGGGTATCTAATAGACAAACATAAAAAATTTACATAGGACATAGTCATATGAAAGATCCAATGAAGTTATATCGACCCAATTTGAAAAGGTTGAATGAATAGAGACAAGTTTTCCATTCAGAGTATACCATATAGAGAATAGAATTTATATTGGATAGAGAAAATGAACCATTTGTTAGAAATACCATACAAACACACCAAATGGAGTAACGAGATGAAGTTAGACTGCACTTGACGGACACATTGAAATGAGATATTAGATGTCATCACACACATATATGATGAGATAAATAGATGGTGTTTTACTTAAATTGGAAATCTGATTGAAGGAAATGGATAGACATACATCATCCATTAGAGTTATAAGGATATTTATATAATTTTTTTATGTTATTAATTCAATGATGTTGAGTTTTTCCGTACTATTTGTTATCTTTCCAATGCTAGAGAAGAAATCACAAGTTCCTTCAAACCATGTTTAAGGATGTTTGAAGAAGTTGTTAAATTTCAATAAACATCAATAGTATTTATGAATATTCTAAATTCATTGAGAGTAATCCCATGAAAAACAATTAAATGGGAACATCTAGATACAATGTTTTAATGAGTAGGAAAATTATAATGAGTTCCTTCACAAACTCATTATAGTAAACCTATATAAAGGGGGTAAAAAAGTAAATAATGTATAACACTATTCATACACATGAGGAGGATATAATGTAATGATTAATTTGTGCCATGAGATTCCAACTAGGGTTCTTAGATAGTTGAAAAATAGTTATAGTGGATCGAGTACCATTGGATGTATATGAAGCATAGTGATCGGCCTGTTGAGTTCCTACTCTGTCAAATTATAATTTTAATCTGACCAAGTCTACTTTATTAGACATAGAATAATTAGAATATGACCAATATATATAATTTTATCTTAAAAATAATAAAAATGGAACTATAGTGATTTGAGGAATGTAGGATGGTGACAACCAAATAAATAACATTAGACGGAGGGTTATCAGTGGAAGTCATTAGATTGACTATTACAAATAATGTTATCTATACGAAATTGTAGAATATTTTAAATTCAGTTAATACAAGTCTTAAAGAGATCATTAGGATGCTTCAAGGACAAAAAAACTCTTAATATAGTTACTAAAGATCTTCAATTTTTTAAAAAATGGAGTTTGATGCTTATGGAGGAAGATAAGATATTTTGACAACGTGTCATAAAATAGGAAGAAAATATCTTATAGCTAGGGGTATTACCAGTTACTGAAAATGATTTTTCTCTATGGTGTATAACTCGCTATGATGAAATATGATATAATTATAAGTATTGGGGGGTATAAACAACAGTGAAATAAGGGATGATTATTGGGTGTAGAACCAGGGTTGGTAGGAGTAATGTTTAGGGAGGTTTATAACAAGTTGTTTCCTATATATTTACAATCTTATAATGATAGAATAAGAATAATTGTTGTGAAAAAATAATCATTTAATGGAGTATGACATTTTATCGAATCACAAAAATATTATGTGTTGATCTCTATTTTTTTTGTTATATACAGAATGTGGGGTAGAAATTTTTATTTGAGTGGATTGAAACTATATCATATATTAAAAGGTTAAGAGATAGTTTCTTTATGGAGATAAGAAACATTATTATAAAATAAAAAGGGATCACACATTCACCTATCCCCCCTCTTGGTGATCCTACACTTATCCAAGGGAACTTAAGTTGGTATCATAACCTATGTTCTCCGTAAAAGATCAATCCAAAAAGGATAGAGAAATTTAATTTAGTAAAATGAAGTGGTGTTATATTTTTATATTGAAGATTCTATCATAGTTGTATGAATATGATGTCACCATATCTTATATCTCTTTTCATAGAAGTTATTGTTACAACAATAGTTTAATTTTATCTCATTAATGAAGTTACTATGATTGATATAAAAAAGAGAAATTCGTAATTTGATGGAAAATTCTAGAATTCCATATTTATGGCTCTCACTAAAAATTAGTATAAATAAAATTGTTGGATTATAATGGATATTAAATTTTGTATAAGTTGAGAAGAAATTCTGAAAGAAGCAATAAAGTTAGGGAAACTATTTGGAAAATATAGATTATAGGGTTTTAGGACATTAATATGGATGATGGAGAAAGTATTGATGATTAATTTACAATAGTTTAATATATTTTTATAAATATAAATGGTTTTATTGAGAATATTTAATATTCAACTATCATTATGAATCTAATGTGAAATTTTCATGAAATATTTGACGAGAAAGTATTATCTCTAGATGTTCAATAATATTTATCTCTAGATAAACTTCATAGAATTATTGTGGCATCTGAGATGATGAAAAAAACTATTATATTAATACTATGGGAAATATTTATTTTAAATCCTTATTAAATAGTATCATAGAGATAAATAATTTGAAGAAAATTCAGATTTCTTAGAGGAAGTGGTAAATGAAGAAGAATTCAATACAATAGCCACATTTCATTCTAAAAAATAAAATAAGGGCTTGTGGAAAGATAAAAATAATAATAAATATTGGAATTTAATAATACAGTCTATTTTTCTCCAAATTATACTATGAATAAGGATGGGAATTTTTATATAGAGTTTGAAGATAATAAGTTATAAAAATAGAAGTTGAAGAATCGTAAGACAAGGTTTCTATACACTAAGAAGAAATGTTTGTTGGGTATAATATAGTATGATAATAATTTATCCAACCATGAATATGATTTTCCTATAAACATCGTAGCTTTTTTTTGGAAAAATAAGTGCTTTATCAAGAAATGATGATGATGATGAAGAAATAAAATAACATGAGTGGATTATAAAAGAAAATTTGGATGAAATACTTGAGAAAAACACACAACTCAAGATGAAGTGGAAAAAGTTAAAGAAATAAGTTAAGGGAATAATTTTTTTATAATAGTGGGAAAATAAAAATGAAGAGATAAATGGCGATGTGACTAGTTATTTGAAAATGTACATTAGTGATCTTGAGAGAAAACTGAAAACTTTTTTAGAAACATCAATCAACAATGAGAATGTCAAAATGATAGAAGCTACACTTTTTGAGGAATGTAAGTAAAATATATTGATGTTTTCTATACATAGGAAGATATACAATGTTCATAAATAAAGATTTGCTGATAATGAAGAATATTTTTTAGAAACTCAATAAATGTTTCTTACAACACTAAGTGAGTTAAGAACGATCTGATAAACATCACTAAAGCTGTTGAGGATAATGGGGAGACATATAAAGACGATTAAAATATGTTTAAATTGAGTAATGTTGTTACTATTCCAAAAAACCCATAATATGCATGTTCTTAATTCTAAAAAATTATGTTATAAGGTGAGTTTTTATAGAAATAATCTTCCACTAAGAAATAGTGAAATTCTACTAGATGTTATATCCTTGAATAATGTTTCCCATAGTTTTTAAAAAATAAAACAAATCTCATATCATTACTAATATTAGAATTAAATATCAGTATTTAGTGGTAACTATTGCTGTTGTGGTGTTTTCATTCATAGAGAATACTCATGTTGCTATAAAATTTCCTTACTAAGAAACACATGTGAATCAAGGGGGGCTATATTGATCCATGAATAATAAATATTCAAAAAACAATTTTGAGGAAAAAAATAAAGTTTAGAATGTGAATAATGTAAAATATTCAAATAAGAAAAATGTTAATCATGAGACAGTAGATAAAGTAATGTAATTTGAGGCAGTTTATAAGGTTATGAACTTTTACAAATAAAATAAATAGTTTATAGATATTTGGGAATATCAAGTGTTTATATCTATATAGATGGTGGGAAAACAAAATTATAATGTTGAAAATGAATGAAAAAAGGTTTTTAAAATTCTAACTATTCTAATAACTGATTTCCAATAGAGTATGGCTTAACAATTAGGAAATAGTGTGCAATATTTGAGAATAATGTCCATGTTACAAAAATTTTATGAATATATTACCATCCCAAGTTGAAAACATAAATAACATGTTAAAAAATCAATGTAACAAATATGATTTGAAATATGAAGAATAGATTATAGCTTCATCTAAATATTGTACAAATTAGAAAAAACATATTACAAAATCTGAGAGGGTTGGTAATAAGGAATAAATTACATTCAATGCTAAATCTAATAATAATAATAATAATAATAATTCTAGAATGATATAATATTCTTAGTTTGAATGTAACTTATAAGGAACAATGAGGTTCCTCTTTATTCCCAATATACTTATTTATTTATAGAAAATGGATAGTAATTGAAGGAGAATAAGTAAAAATATTGTTGAGTGGTATAGAAGTTTTATTGAAAGTTTGATAAATCCATCATGGAATTTTGTTCCCCTGATTATGAGAAATGGGTATCTTCTCTTAATGGGAGAAGATATGATGTTGATCACCATGATTATACAATCTGTTTTTCTACAATAGGTTCCGCCACATTTACATGGAGTTTTTTAGTTAATGTTTCTATCTAGATACTCATGTGAAGCTATTTTTTACTAACAATTATTTTTACTATTTTGAGATAAAGAAAGATAAACTGAGTTGGCCAATTTTCCACTGATCGTTAATAAAGGGGATAAATGAATTAAAGGGGTATTTATATAAATACATCATATGGGGAGAAACTAATGGCCACACATATTGACTTTGAATATGTTTGATGATTTATATGGTTATTGAAAAAAATAGGGCGATTATTGATCTATAATTTTGTTGTTTTATTTGTTTTAAATACATCAATATATGTTTAAAGAGAATGTTGAGAGAATATGATGTTGTAATTATAGAGGAATCCCTCCATAAAGATGTTAAGGAAGTCTCTTTATGGTGTGTAATGACATTCATTGATGACTGTAAAAAAGATCACAAAACATTGTGAGGGAAATTTGACTAAAAATTCATATGATGCTTTTTTATTCTTCAAATTTAAAAAATCCTAAACAAATTCATGATCCAGGGCACTATTTTATGATTTTATAGAAAGTATGATAAGTGGATTAATAAATAAGGTTTGAGTTTAACTCTATCAGATAGACTATTTGTACATTTTTTGGTAATATAAATATCATGGATAAAAAGTTATTCTAGGTGATGATTTGTAAGATGTCAAAGTGCGAGCCACCGAACAAAAACTTATAGACACAAACTTCAAACCCCAGATTATTTGATAGAACAAAGATCAATATTACTAGATGAACCTGATGTATAAGTTGTTATTATATTGAAGTACGATGATTTTATGCTCTAATAAGTTGATATATAAATATTGATTAATGATGTTATGACATTAAAAGATTTAGTTAAATTGTTCGGATGTAAGATTAGATATCATAAAAGTTATAATCGGTCAAAGGAATATTATGAATCTTTATTAGATAGACACATTGAAGATAAATGGATGGAGATTTTCAAAATGACATTAAAAGGATAATGGAGTACAGTGTTTGAGATAAATAGTAGAGGTATCATACAGAAAAACATCAAATAGTGGAACATGATGTAATCAGATGAACAATAATATAATTATGTATTGTACATAGTTCTTAATTCATGATCGAACTGAGTCTTAGTGGTTAGGGAATACCAAATAGTGAATAAATTTTATATCAGATAGAGATATCTAAAAAATAATGAGGCACACTGGATGGAGTACACCGGATGACAGTAGAGACTCTAGAAAGAAACAACGGATGAAGATACGTGATGTCATCAAAAACACCTATTTTGAGCTGAATGGATAATGGTTTCCTAACAAATGGAAGCGTAATCTATTTTTATCAGTCAATGGAATCATATGAGATCCATCAAATGGAATAATTATAATGTTTAATCAATTTATAGAGAAATCCTTATGTAGAAAACAGGAATACATACACTCGACAAAGGATATCTAAGTCAAATTACATAAACCACATATAGTAATTGAAATTATTTCCTTGAGATCATGCTTATTTTTAGTTATCTTAGAAAAGATAAGTATGTTAAAATATTTTATTTAAACAATTTTTAAGGAGTTTCAAATAATGTGGTTATTTTTATGAATAATCAATAGTATTTGAGAATGTTCCAGAATATTTGAGAACCATCCCACAAAATTCTATAGATTTGAAGCTTCTAGATACAAATTTTCAATGAGTAGGAAAATGAATTTGAGTTCCAACAAAAAAAATCTAGAAGTAAATATATATAAAGTATTTATAAAACATAAATTGTGAAAAACTATATTCATCCACATGTTGAGGAGATGATGTAATGAAGAATTTGTTCAATGAAATTCCAACCAAGGTGCCTACCTTGTTTACAAAGAGTTCCACTAGAATGAGTTCTATCAAACAAATAAGAATCATTGTGAGTTACTAATTCCATTCATACTTAGTCGAAGTAGGAATTTCATTAAACTTAGGATTCTTCATCAGACAAATAAGCATTAAACTAAGATTAATATAGGGTGGTGCATCTTATGAATCAAACAATATGGATCTCAATGATTTGAGAATAATATTGACACATACAGATAGATTCCATCATATGAACTCATCATATGATTTATTCTATGGAATTTTTCAAGATGACGTTTTGTTACTGTTCATATTGAGTACATCTAGATCATACAATGTCCTATAGGATATTTCATGTCCAATGTACTCTTAATATTTTTTTGAATATCTTGAAGATTTCACATAAGTGGAGGTGGTCCAACTAGATTGTGGAGGAATATATGATCTTTATATAATGAATAAAAATATAATAACTTAAAGACTTATATATAGGGTTATTTACAATTGTTAAATGGTTTTTTATATGAGGTATAGGAATGGATGTAATGAAAGAGGCTATATTATGGATAGTTAGTGGTATAACAAACTATGGGAGAACATATTATTGTTGAAGGGAATAAACTGAGTTATATGGAGGAATGATTACTCAGGTTTAGAACCAATTTATTGATGTCTCCTTGTAATCCTATAAATACTATAAAATTATATATGTTGGGGAGAAAAACGCGAATTAAAAGGAATATGTATTTATACCAAACCTTTTAAATAAAATGTTCTAATATCTCTTTATATTTTTCATATGAAAGGTGAGGTTTTGATTTTTGTTTAAGTGGATCGTAACACTAACTAGTTTCTTTAGGTTAAAAAATATTCCTCTTGATGTTAAGAAACATTGTTATAATATAATAATTTAAAATTTATTCACACCCATACCTCTTCAAGATCCAACATTGATGCATGGTAACTTCGGTTTCTAAAAAAAATAGTCAATTTAGCTATTAGATTCTATATATTGGCCATCCCATTACTATTTAAGGTGTTTAATATTACATTAAATTCATGAAGAAATAGGTGTAACTCGTTCACCTAGTCCAAATTAATATAAATAACATCTATCTATGATAATAACATAAAATATCTCTATAATTGTAAATTTAAAAGAAAATATTCCAAATTACATATCATCTTCTATTGGATTTCTCCATATATGACCACTCTTGTTTATGATTTTTATTCAATTAATCAACTAAAACATTACTCTTTCTTAATACCCACCCCCATTTGGAACCTCTCCTTCTCATGTGGCAAGATGAGAGTGACCCCTGTGGTTTACCTCTAATAATCCACTAGCTAGCGACAACTAATAAGGGAATAAAATATGAATATTGGATACATTTACCTCATCAATCATAGGTTATTTATAAAAAATAATCAATCAACCCTATAAGATAAATAATCTAACAACCCCTTATAATCTAAATAATTAAAATTTTATAATTTTTTTTTAAATAATGTACAAAACATAAAACTCCATGGTTGAAACTCCAACCACACCTCTATGCTTTGAGCTAGTAACGTGCATTTCAAACCCCAAACCTTCCTGAGAAACCTAAAAACTAATTTATATTTATATATAGGGGATATCATATATCTATACTCAATAGTATCCTCCTCAATACCCCTCATATAAATGTGGAATAATTATTATAATTTTTAATGAATAAATCCTAGAGACAACAATCACCTATCAAGTCAAATATCACCAAACATCATCAAATATCACTCACCAAATATCACATCTAAGTATAATAACTTAATATTAGTGGTATTTATAAAAATGGTACCTCTTACCAATTCCCCACAATTTTTTTTCTATCAATCCCAAATAAAAAATTTCCAATCACATCCATCTCTTCTATATCTTAATAATCATACCAATCATGCCATACCAAATGTGGGATGAACCCAAACCCTAATATACCATGATTGAATAGGGTCTAACATTCTAATTAGCATCATTAACAATCAATTATTTCCATAACCACATCCATATATCACATATCCACATCACAACAACACATTATAGATCTAATATAATATATTGTTGAGAATATTAAAGACATCAACCGTGTTCCCTTATCCTACCATGAATAACCCCGACAACATATATACTACATTATTATACCGTCATCGTCATATCAATCAAATTATAAACCTATTTCAATCCATTATATACCATATTTAGATGAGAGGTTTGGTAATAGAATGTATCCAATCAACCATTCCATCACCAACCCATATGTTTGTGGAAAAGACCTCAATCCCCATGAAAATAAGTGTTAGTAAGGTTATCTTACTTGAGTTGGGTGAGTGTGAAATCATATGAAAATACATCATATAATACAACCTTGCACAATCCCAACCAAATATTATCTGAGTAAAACAACACTAACATATCATAGAACCATCAATACATTCTCACAACCTTACACTAAAAAATACCACCACTTTTAGGTCATTGAATAGCCTAATATCCCACACAAAATTGCCACGAAATATTCCCAAATAAAAATTTTAATCAAATTATTTATCTTTTCTAGATTTACTATTTAGTAGCTACGTTAAATTCATTATTTTTATCAACAATATATTTAATGGGTAAAAATTATTTAGGCACCACCCACATTAAATTACAGTAATAATCTATTTATTTAAATAATAATAAATTCATTTACATTCATAATTTTTCCCAATACAATCCCACTCCCATTATTAAGTTCATCCTTAAAATTCATATCCTCTCAATATAAAGAAACTAACAAATGACATCACAACATTCAACCAACAATACTAAAACCTTCCCCAACACATCCCATAATATGTACATAAACCATCAACAAAAACCATCAAATCATCAAATGTAAATATCCCCCACCAATTCAATAAATCAATACCTTCCACGATAACCGACAACAAAATTTCTATCTATCACATCACACATCCAAAATCATCCATAACACATATCACACACTAGCCCCCACTATCTACCTACAATACATGACAATATCGACCAACATATTAGTCACAGACAATATTAAATTCCTACATCAAGGCCAAAATATTGTTTTGAAAACATTTTATCCTATTCATTAAATATCTATTTCTTGGGTGGTAGCCAAAAAATATTGTTTTTATATAACAATTTCATTACCATATTTAGTTAATTAACCTTTTATTAATGGTTAATCAATCATTTAAATCATAACAACATAAAATACATATGTCAATTGTAAAATATTTTCAGAAATAATAAATAAAATTCAATAATCTCATAAGAAAAATCATATAAACATGTAAACTCATGTGGTTCACGTCATTCCTTCCAATTTATTTATTTGGATTCATTATCTTCATAAATCTAATCAATAATATACACCAAGTTAAGTAAATAGAATGGATCTTCCACAATTTACACACAAATAAATAGATTTCTCAAATCCTCTTCAACTATTGAAGCTTAATGATTAATACATATTAGTATGGTTAGGAATAGATGATTGTAAGACCTAAATAACATAATGGAATCCTCAACAACAAAAATCACTATAATTTTCCATCTATAGCATAACCCAAAATCCCAAAAAGTAAGCCATTACTGCAGTCATGCCTTATAAGAATACAAACTATAGAGGAAAATAAGAATAAATGATGATATTATCTCCTTAGATCACGAATAAAAACTATCTTAATTATAAGGATCAAGGCCGAGAAAGGGAACTAAATGGTTTCTAAAAATTCACTGAAGGTTTATCAAGGATTGGGGAAATGAATAAAAATATAAGAATTTATATTATCTTCTAACATTATTCTAGGTAGTAAAATCACTTCATTGTAGTGAAACATGCCACAATCAAAATATGATGGTAACATCTTAAACATAAATCTAAAAATCATATCATTTATCCCCCATATCTTTCAGTACATAATATTGGTCAAATATTTTCATATTGATATTTTAATGGAAGGTTTCACTGAAAATATGATCCCCATGACATGATGAAACCTACGAAAGGTCATTTATAATGAAACTATAGGACCCCATTTCATTACTTGATAACCCACCATGATATTTTATTTAACAAATCCAATAAAAAATTCCTTCTATGGCCTTTCATTAGTAAAACCATGATCATTCTATAATGGTAATTCACAAAAAAATAAAGCAACACCCAATCATACTTTATGCCATGACATATACCTCCATGCCATAACTGGATAACCATAAAAGGGAAAATAATAACATTGAAAAAAAATTATAAGGTTCATTACCCTGAACCCATGGTTCTATAATTTACCAAAAATAAATCTTTAGGTACATTGAACCATGGATCCTTCCCTTATAGTTTGACACACCAACTATGAAATCACTCTATCCTATAGTCACCCCTTCACACCATGACCCAAATTTTCCTTTCACGACCCGTGTATTATACTAGAAAACTCATCCCAAACTCCACCTCTCTTACTCTAATATTCTTTGGAAAATCAAAACACTCAAATTCTATAAATTAATTTGATGAAAATGTCAATACCATTAAATTTGATACCTATAAAATGATTATTTTTATTAATAATAAAAACCAATCCAACTAGGAAAACAATAACGTCATACCATGTACTCTTCTGGGTGATTTTTCACAAAAAGAATAATTTAATTAAAATGACACAAAGCAACATAATAATATATTATATTAGAAAATTCATCTATAAACAACTACATCTATCAATTCAGATAAAAAATTGTCTAAAAAATCACAACACAATAAGTTTCAAAATAGTTAAGGATAATATGCATGCATCTACAACTCATGTTCCCATGTACAATTCTCTAAACCACCATGCCTATATTAGATGAAGATGAAAGGGAAGACACACCTACACAACACATTATCCCATTGATATTGAATCTCAATCAACCACACCATGAATTTCACTCTATACTCCACATATAACTCTCCCCAATTAATGAAATGGGGTTCTATATCCAATGGAAACATTAATGACTACCTCATACATGACACATCATTTTAAACATTATTGTGGAAATACTTCCATTGGAAGGTAGTCTCCAGGGTATATTACTTGTAATTCTTTTAATGTATGTTGGTTGTGAGGATGGGATGTCATGGTCATCACACCATTTAGTTGTGAAATGGTTTTCAAGTCTAGGAATATATCATAGATTTAATATTTTTTGCTAATCCTTCCCAAATCCTAGCATGAGACTCGTTTTCCTTCTTCCAATGATATGATCAAAGCCACATGTTGTTGTGAATGTCTATATATATTATAGGTTCTATATCTATCTCTTATTAATCAATAATGATTTTGTTGAAATCTATATATCATGAAAATCTATGATTTATCACCATACATATAGGTATTATGTATTCTTGTGTTGGGATCTAGCCCTTTATTGGTATTTCTATGTATCTCATTAAATGAAATGAGAACTCACATAGTTTGGTTCTCCTAAATGGGAAGTTTTGTACATTTTATGGTCACATGGAAAGGACCAGTATTGTTCTTTTTATGGCCACACAGTCATGAACAAGTGATGTTCTATTATTGTTCATTCTTCATGGACTAATTTCATGTTGTTTAAATTCATATGGAGTGGAATACTAGGATAATTTTTCCTATAAAGTGTCATTGCATGACTTATTCTTAGGATGACCTTTTTTGTTGTCATTCCTGATGGAATCCTAACATGAGTGAGTATAGATCATATTTGGATCATAAAAAAAGGCATCATTGGATCTCCACCAGAGAATTATGATTATCCATATACTTTTTAGAATTATAGGTAGCTCTCCCTATTTATGGATTTCCTAAAATAGGAGGATCATATATTGCATCCAAGAGGAGTACCTCAATTTAGTGTATATTTGTGTAATCTAAGAGTTTCATCTCTAATCATGTTGAATTTTAGTTAAAAAATATGAGAATATTGAATCCAGGTGCATATAGAGTAACCTATAGGAGTATATCAACTTGAGGAATTTGAGGAAACCAAGAGTAGTGTCTTGACTAAAGGTATGTATGATGATTTTTTCATCTTGTTCTTTTCAAATAAGAAAAAAGATTTGTTTTGTTACACTGGGTTTGAAACTAAGATTTTCATCCTATGGATCTATATATGACAAGGATCAATGATCACATAGGTTGAGAAGTATATTTTAAGATTATATTATAGGACATGTTCATATTGTTTAATATATTATTGTAAGAGTGTGAAATATATAACTTAGAGTTTTATAGTAAGGACTGCTAGGTATTCATTGTTTGTAATTATAAATCATGTAAGTCAAGTTAATGAAGAAATAATCTAAAATATATAATCTAATGTGATACTTGAATGATGAGAGAAATAAGAGAAAAAATCTCAATCATACTATTTGAGAGTGAAAATAGGGTATTTAATGGGTATTGTGATTTAGTACAGTGATATGATGCAGAGTTAGGGCTTATGCCTTGGTGGAGGTCAATTTGGGATGAATTTTCCTTAAAAGGGATGAAAATAAGCTAATAAGTTGGAATAATATATTTGTTCTTCCTTTTACGGAAACATTGAGTCCTATAATTATTATGAGAACCATTTATAAGGAAGCCAAGAAGAGAATGTTGACTCAATGCTATGATGGAATTGGGAGGAGTATCTCAACTCAAAGAATATAAGGAAACCAGTATGAGTATTTTAGGTAAAATAATTCTGGGAAGACATGAGAACTATCTCGACGAAGGGAATATTCTTTGTTAATGGTTGTGGTTATAGGTATTCAAACAAAAAATATATCTGACCTGGTCCAAAATTATCATAGTGAAACTCACTTTTTATAGGGTCCATAGATGAAATTGAAGGGACCGAGCTTAGGATTGGTATTTCATCCCATCACTGGTCTTGACAAAGGGTGTGGGGGAAGAGCCCTTATGGTATTTGATGGATGGGTTGAGGAAGAGATATACTTTATACATTCATTGCAAATGAGTATGTGTCTCCATCAGATCCCTCTATATAGATGACTTCATAGGAGATTCATATGGATCTTATTGAAGGGGAAATTCCTAGTGCCTTCACAAAAGTGATTCATGATGGGGGTTCAAAACCCATTGGGTGAAAGTTGATGTAGAAGTACTGTAGTGAACTGTAGTAGCACTGGTACTATAGTAACAGTGAGTATTGTAGCAATGGTGGGTGACTATAGCGGTTCCAGGGTACTATAGTAATGGCAAATACTATGTGGTTCTATAGTAGGTGGGGTACTGTAGCAGTACAATTCACATAATATAATTTTGGCCAAAAATTTTGGCCTATGGGCCATTTAATGGGATAAATTCCCACTGGGCCTTAGGGATATGTAATGGTTCTCCCTCTACCCAGTTGAAAGATGCACTTTCTTTGATTTAATAATAAATGAGGATTCAACCCCAACCATTAAAAAAATTCATGATATGGCTTCCACATAGCTTTAAATATAAGGTCATTCACATAAAGAATCCTAAAATAGAATTCACGAGATTGATTCATGTTTAAAATTTGAGGAATTTTACAAGGATTTACCTTCGATGAAATTATTTTTGAAGGGCCTCCACAAGATTTCCTCATAATGGACGTCCCACTCCCCCCAATAGAGGCTCCAGATTACATGAGCGTATCATGGGTTTCCTTTACTCAAAAAAAATGTGTCTGCATATTTATATTTTGTGGTAAGTATGGGGGATTTATATGTAGTAGCTCAGTAATTAATTTTTTAAAACAATTTTTGGTTTCATAGGAAGTGTGAGACCACATACAACATTCATCATGTGCTTGAAAATGAAGGAATTTTTTATGTGGTCGGATATAAAATGACTCCTTCAAGTTAAAAACAACCATGCTTCATTGGTGTCCAATATGGGATTACGTCACACCATAAATAAAATTGTTTCATGGGAGGCTAAAAACATTTCATGAAGGAGCCACGTGATATGCCAGAAAAAACCCCCCTTACATGAAAAATGATGATTCTGCATAGAGGAAAAGAAAAAAAATTACAAATAAAAATAATCTCCAAAAAATTTTGGGTCTTTTTTTATGTGATTATGCTACTTAATTATGGAATTTTATAGTTATGAATATCATTTTGTTTTCTTTATGGATGATTTTCCTTTTCCAATTTCATTTCATGATGAAATTAATCCTATCTTAAAACAAATATAAATTTTTATTCAAAAATCTATTTATATATTAAAAAAGGAAAATCAGATCAATAAATTTGTCTACACCCATAGCTACAAGGTATCCCCAAAAAATTTTCTAGGGAAAAAATATTTTGGACTACCTTAAAATGGTTTTTAAGAGTTTGATAACCTATTTGACAGAAATGAGTGAAATTTATATCTAGATCTTATTGGTAGTAGATCACCACCACATCATTGGATATTGAATTTTTTTGAATTGTCTCCACACTTAGATTTGTGGCTAATAATGTGACATAAGGAAATACCATTTTCCTTATCTTCTAATGTGAAAATACATTTCCACTCAAAAATGACTTTCTCTATCTAAGTGATGATAACATCATGAGCTTTGTGGAAAAGTTCATGTAATTAATTTGTTTAATTTAAATAATTTATTATTTTGGATGATAACAAATACCTTAAACATGAATTTCATAATGCATATATTGCATATGTGGGTGAAGTGGCAACCAATATAGCACCTCACTAATAATCCCTAACACATCAAAAGTGATAAAAATCAGGACAAATTTTATTCTATAGACTAAACATATATTAACTATGATGAGGGGAAACCATCAATAATATATGAACTCAATCCACAAAATATAGATATCTGATCATCCGATCAACATAACACTTCTGATGGACCCACACTACTTTCATTCACTCCTAAATCATATTAACCTTCTTCAATATGATCTATTCCACACCGGTTCCATGGACTAAAAACTCTCCAACCTTAGTCGAACACAAATATGATCATCAAGGATTCCAATAAAACACCTCAAATGGGTTTGTTCCAATCGATGAGTGGAATGTGTTATTATAATAAAACTCAAATAATGTTATGTGATTCACACATTATCATCTAAATTCCATGATGTTAGATCAAAACATATCTTCCGGTGTCCGAATGGATCACTCTATTTGTCCATATATATGAGGGTGAAAATAAATACTTAGGAAGTGATAGGATCCAAAATCATGATGATGACCTCCCGTGACTTATTTGGTGAAATGAGGATCATGTTCAGATATGATGGTCCTCATTACAGATAATGCCTCATGATATAATTCAAATACCATGTCACCAAATCATTCATGGATCCCCACCCTATGACCCCAAGGAAGTGATATTGATTCATAAACCTGCCCATGATCACCAAAATATCATCACATTATCCTTAGGCTCATGGTAAACTAGTCATGAAATCCATTTATATTTACTCTCACTTTTACGTGGGGACATCCATCAACTAAAACAAACCTCGTGGAACATGATTTCCTTCCTTGACCTATCAGTTGAAAAAAATCCAGATTGGAACTATGTTATCGATTACTTCACCATGGCCCTCTTAATATACCTCATCAATCCATAATACAACCAAGATACAGTAGTATGTACAACTAAAGATGAGATATTAAAGTCATAATGAACCACCTTGCATATAATTGATGAAGAAAAAATATATCTTAGAACAAAATAATATGAATATCATTAGATGACCATCCCTCCATAGAATCACCATGATTATTGTGACCCCATGTCACCTCTACATCTAATTCCCACCTCTATGACTCCAGAACCCATTACGTCCAGGATGATTGAATTATCATTAGGTGTATAAAATGTTGCCACTATCATTTATGTGTCATGATGAATCAATAAATCCTCCTCCATAACATTCCATTAATCTGTATTCTCCTGAACAATATCTAACCATGAATTACTACATAGAACATTAGTAAATAAATTGTTTTTATTTTTAGATTATTATATCATTAAAACATTATCACCTATGATATTTACACACATTCACTAATACAGATCAATATCTCACTAATAGAATAATTAACTCAGTATATTTTGATCAGTGAAGACCAAAAATCACTCACCAATTAGGTAATGTAGCTATAACGTTATAGAAAACACCAAATCCTCCAACTTGAGATCATGG
Organism: Viscum album; assembly: GCA_963277665.1. Classification (NCBI taxonomy): domain Eukaryota; kingdom Viridiplantae; phylum Streptophyta; class Magnoliopsida; order Santalales; family Viscaceae; genus Viscum; species Viscum album. The sequence goes on along the minus strand of OY728126.1, from coordinate 2,092,633,366 downwards.
ATAACAAAGTTAAATTCATGAGGATGTGACTACATAAACCAATATGAGATTATTTACATCTACTTCACCATTAAACATAAAAAACAAGGTATGAAGAATAATTGGAAACATAAAGAATCACTCCCTTATATTTAAACTAAATTATGGGAGCACTGATGGATTCCTCCTTCAGATATTTGAATTCAATATTACACTAATGAGTCCCTATAAAATCACGGTCCTTCCTAGTCCAGGCTATAAATAAAAAAATTATCTAAGATAATTATGAAAAAACCTCATATTAAAGTCCATGAGGCTGAGAATGCTTTGGAACTATACAACATTATTGGATTCATTCCAAGATGTAACTACCTAAATATTCAAAGTTTTAACTCTTCATCCATGTTGACACCCCACATGCCCTAGAAAACCGACTTATCAGATCCAAAACATAAAATTGTATAATTTCCAATATAATTGGTAGTGCTTAAGGACATATAAAATAGCCTCAAAATTCATGGAATGACCCTCCCCTAACGTTAGGTATATAATAATTTCATTAATGAAAATTACCCTAATCTAATAATGGAAGTCCAAAAAGATGATGTTCATGAGTCACATATAAACTCATTGGAAATTCGTGACACTAAATGATATGACCACAAAAATGAAGTTCCTATAACAATATAATAATGTATTCTACATTCTATCTTCACCCTTAGGCTTGCTCTAGTGATACCTGAACCAATAATCATTCTTAAAAAATTTATTGTATCCCTTATACTAGTAAAACTATTCATTAATCCTAGAATTGGGGTAATAGTTTTTTACTATAAAAAGATTCAAGTATGTCTAGTATATACACATCCTCATAGAATCATCTCCCTTATAGTTTAGATAAAACATTATTCATAAAATAGTAATTTTTAATTATAGAAATTTGATTCACTTATAAATTTTATGTCACGATTTTTAACATAAATTTCTATAAAATATATCCTAAATTCTTAAGGTATAACATTTTTAGAATATACAATACATAAATATAACGAAGAAAAAACTAAATTTTTTGATATTTATAATGTGATCACATTTTTCTATTTTTCTTTTTATTAATAAAAATATAACCTCATGAAATACAGAATAAATGATAAGAGATATAAATCCAAGAAAGGGAATAATCTGGGTAAATCATGATAAAAAATAATATATATGATACAAGTGGCGCATCATGATAAAAAATGGAATGATTATATATGTTCACATGAAATCCTAGAATAAATAAATTAAAATAATATTATCATTGAATAATAGGAATTTGTAAACAATATAAAATATTGAATCTTAAGAATTAGTTAAGGATCAATTATAAAAAAACATAACATATTGTACTTGGATAACTATACATGCACTATACATGGTCTCTCATGAGATGAAAACATTGCCCAATTTATTAGGGGGTATCTATTTTTTGGTCAACCATCGATAATCATTACATTTATATGCATATTTGTTTGAAAAATGGAAATAATACATTGGCCATAAGAATGAGAAAAACCCATTAAAAGAAAATGGTTTAAAAAATATTATTTTATAGCATAAAAATGGAATATTATAAATATTCCAGTGAAATAAGGTATTCATGAAATCAGGGATGTTTATAAATGAAAAAATATTAATGGTCCATGAAAATGAATTTTATGTCATGTGAATACATAAAAAAAGTGGAGAATTGATTTCGTAAATGAACCTCTTAAGAATGGATTTAAGAAAAAATGGTAATGAGTCTTTAAAGGGGGTATGATTATAATTATTCACTTAAAACCATAAATAAACCTATATTGTTTATATATAAAATATACATTATTTATAAACAATATAATGGGATATAAAAATTGACAAGTTCTCATTAAATGATGTTTATTAAAATAAGGAATTGTGAAGATAACATGATGAAAATTTATTACCTCAAAACAATAAAGGTGACGTAAAATAGTTATATATAAGGAACATATATACATAATATGAAAAAAAATATATGATAAGAGGATATAGTAAAATGGTGAAATCAAAATATAATGTGTAACCCCAATGAAATGTGGGTGGTTTCGACCAACATTGATCATGTGGTGACGTCCACTAACTTGAAATTTCTCACAGAAGATTCTCATAAAGCCATAATTTGTAAATTGTTTCTTTGGATTGGTTAAAATTGAACCTCAATGAGGATACCTGCTTCCTAAGATTTGATAAATTTGATTTATAAGGCATGGTCCAACAGATTGAGTCCATAATTCCCCAATTATACATTAATTATTTCTCATCATTACCCTTAATATAAACTGATTATAATGGTCCATTTATAATAATTTTATTACGCAAAACAATAATTCCCAATGATCAAAATACCCAATAGTTATATAATGGAAATATTTATTTTATAATGTTCTAAAATAAAAATATAAGTGTTTTTAATCTATTATGTTGTTCATGTGTTTTATATTATATCATATAATTTAATATGGTTCATATATTTTATTCATATGGATATTTCCATGTATAAAATTATTGGTCATTACATGAATCATCAACTCTCACGACTGAAAATTTGATATATGATAGGGATACATCAAGATCAAGGAGGCACCACGATATGAATTTATCATAAAACAAATATCATTCCATGGGGGTAGCACCAAAACCTCATTTGGGAATACATATGGAAACTTTTTGATGACTCTAGTAAACACCCACACATGGGCCTCGACTAAATCTAGAGAAAGTGATAATAGATAATTCAATGGTGTTTATGAAAATCCAATGCCCATCTAATAAACCTCCAACTGAATAATACCTTATATTGGACCTCCACATCAATGGACATAAATCTCCACTGAAAATAATCAATATCTGCATTCACCAAGTATATCCGATCTATTCTAAGGATAACATCTTGTTGTTATATCTAGAGAAAAAAATACCTTGATGGCTCATGTTTCCTCATTATCAGCTCATTATCTTGAGACACATCAAATTAGCGTATTTAGTATCCAACTATCATGGTCAACACTAGGGGCATTGGAAGCATATCCACCATGATCCCGAAGGCTTGGAACAAGGTAGGTTAAATAAAATAATGGGATACCCTGGAAAAAAAATACAATGTACATTATAGGAAAAATGAAAACTCAAAAATCACTATTTCAGTTAGACCTAGTAACCGTATTACATGAAACTATCATCATCTAACTCCTCTAACTCACTGATAATGAAAACCTTCAAAGTTGTGCTTGGACCTATGTCTTTATGGTTAATCACCATCATGGGGATGATCACTACCAACTATATTTCATCCCACTGAAATATAAACCTGATGTCCTTCCAGCTAAAACGACCTCTAATGTACAATCTGTTAGCAACGATAAGAAACAAGGTGTCCCATACCTTGTAGGTCCTAAAGAATGTCTGAGCACTAATATCAATGGAGGGAATGACCTAAAAAATGATAAATACAATGGAATAACTCCTAGAAGATAAATGGAAACTATTATATCTAGATAATTAAAAAGAAAAACATTATTGAAGTTGCATCTCTGCCAGCCAAAAGCACAAATACCTTGATATTTGTCATCCTCCACCAAATTAACTACTCCTCATGGATCACTAATGACTCCCTTATCTATATGATCCCAATTTACCATGTACTTTATCGATTACATTAGCATTATATTGTACTAACAAATATACATGTATTGTAAATTATGAGATTGCATATAAAATGATGGGACACAATGCCTCATCCAGACACTTCCCTCTAGGATCCTCATCAAGAAATAGATTAGGTGTAATGTGAGTAAGTTAATTTATATGAATACCATTCTCTCAAACACTATGGATCCAATTATAAAGGGAGAAAATCTCCCACCTATTCACTTCCCCATCATTGATGAAAGAAATCCTCAAAAACTTCAATTTCAAATCTTCCCAAATGAACTCTACCTCCTTCCACTCTTTATGATACAAAATCCTCATCCAAATTTATACCATAAAGGTCTAAAATTCATCTAGAATAACTTGATACTCAACCCTAGATATGTTCTGGATAGGGGATATCTCGATCTCATCCATGCATCACTCAATATTAAAATCAAATATGTTACCCTCATACGCCACCAACCCATAATACTAGAAATCACATTGTATTTTTCTTTAGGACTCATCCCCCTCAATAAATACAATCCTATGATAGTCAACTGGATTATTATACTGAACCTCACTGACATAATACACACATTTTTGATGACCAACAATAATCTCATTAATTATGGAAATAATATCATAATCCTAGTATAATGGAATTCATTTTAATATTAGTTAATTAGGTTCATTTAAAAATTCATAAAATATCATCATAATTCAAACACAAATAGAAAATCTTAATGTATGTAACTCTCCAAAGTATCTACCCTATAGTTAGTATTTCACCTCTTAGGCAATTCATTAATCTAATGGTCCTTGAATCATATCACAAAATCCAAAATTTCCTATGTCTTTTTCAATCTCCCTTGATACATCACATACATGTTTTGATTAGAACCATTTCCATTCCATTCCCATAAAATCGTAATCGATGTATAACTCCCAAGTCTAGCTTAAATATAATCTATAACATTGAAACCACACAGTCATAACAAACCCACTCTAGGAACCACTTATGGGCATATAGTGAAAATGACAATTTCCATTCATGCCCCTTCTAATGGACCACGATTTGGAGATTCGATCTAAGGGTATCAAACCTAAAGATGGTATGAATTAACCTTATAAAAAAAGGAACATATTATGAAAACCAACATTCAAAACCATAAAAATTTAAACCTAATATACAATAATAAATTTATTTCATGAAAAAATTATAAAATTACCAGTCACAAAATTAAAATATCAAATGTAATACACTTAGTTAATAACATTAACCAAAACACTAATCTATAATCTAGTATTGTTACACTCGATCTCTAATCATTTCCTATAAAGCTAAAAAAATAATATTTACATATATATATATGGGTGTGCATACATGAATACTCATAAGGATCCACCTCATGATTCCTTAGGAGAATGTGGAGGAAGCACACTAATGCTTCTGTAAAAAAAAAAATACAACCAATGACCACCTATATAGTCAAACTATCATGGATAATCACCATGGCCTACTTACCAAAATATCTTATAAAAGTATAACAACATAATACCAAAATAATTTATCATGAAGGGTACCCCACACCACTTACCCATTTGGTTTTCACTCTCCTATACGAATAGAAAATGTCTTGGCACTCTCATTCCTTCAATACAAATACAGAAACACCAATCATACCAGACCTAATGTGGGGAAAAGTGCATCCTTATTATACCCAACACACATGGTGTTTACCACTATTTTTGGCACAAGTAATATCCAATATAACCATAACTGTATCAATATAACATGTATCTATATCTTAACCACTCATCATACATCTAGTCTATTAGGGTATAATAGACATAATAAACTTCAAAATCATTACATTCTCCTAGCATGCATCCCCCCACTATATTTATACCTCATGAACATAAAATTAATCACACTATCAAAATCATGAAATTTTAGTCATCCCACAATCAAAATAGAGATCAAGGAAGAGGGAGTAGTCATCTATAAGTTCCTTCACCCACAAAGATTTATGGGGAAGGCACCCCTAATTCAAAACATTTGGGAATTGGTAGGATTATCTAGATTGGGTGGGATACATTTTAAGTAACGAGAAAATACATCATATAAAAAAAGTACACACAATCCCAACCAAAGTGGATCTCACAAAAAAAATTCTATCATATGCCATAATTAAGACAACATTCTCACCACCATCCTTAAATAGCCACTAAATTTTTAATATCACTAACCATCCATCCTTCCAAAAAAATAAAGCCATACTAAAATTCCTATATTTTTTATTCAATTAAATCATTTAATAATTCCATATATACCATTTATTATCCTTGTTATATTCGTTATTTCATTAAATTCTATATTTAATGAAAAAACATTCTTTATCATACAGTCAATTTATTCAGTCATTACCTGTAGATATAAATTATAAGAATTTCATTTAGAAAAACATTTTATCTAAGATCATCCCACAAGCTTTGTTGAGGTCATTATTAAAATTCATATACTATTTCTATATGGAAATTATAAAATGACCCCTTAACATGATACCAATTAGTAAAAAACCATCCCATAATACATCTCAATCCCCCTCTAATAATCATCCACACAAATCAATACACTATAAAATGTCAATATCCCCTACTATTTCAATAAAACATTACCTCCCATTCATACCAAATAATACTCTTCTTCCAATTAGATCCCACGTCCAAAAAAATCCCAAAAAATTATCACACTAAAATAACCATTGTGTTTATATAAAAAAGGAATAAAATAGTGAATATATTAATTAGACATAACAAAAAATTCTTACAAAAAAGAACCTTCACAATCCCCCATTAAAAAAATTTCATCATATTCATTAAAATATTCCATAATTGGTTGTAACACAACAATCCAGTTTTCATGCAATCAATTATTTACCATCACTATTTAATTAACCTTTTCTGAAAGTGGATTCTATTATTTAAATCATAGAAAAAAACTCAATTCATATATTAGTGGTAATAGATTTTTTTTAAAAAAAATTAATCATTCAATAATAACATTGAAAACCCCCTAAAAACATGTAAACACATGTGTGTCTCCCATTCCCATAAAATTATTTAGATGGATTCATTTACTTCATATACCCAATCTATATTATCCACATACTGAATTAAATAGTATTCAACTTCCACAATTTTTAAATAAATAAGGTGATTTCTTGAATCATATACATTAATAAAAGCTTCACAAACACTTCACAATATCATGGTGGGGAAAAGATGATCAAAAGTCTATGATCACACAAGGGAATTCTCAAAAACTGAAATCATAGTATTTAACTATAAAAAACACAACCCAAAATCCCAAAAACTAAACTATAACTACATTTATCAAATTACTAGAAGATAAATATTGAGGAAACCAAGAATAAAGGTATAGGATCTTACCCCATATAATGAATAAGGTGTATCATAAAGGTAAAGATAAATTCAATGAAAAGGGAAAATATGGGTTTCTCAAAAATTCCCTTAATATCACTCAAGGATTGTGTAAAATTATAGAATATTAAAAAAAGTTTCGGCTTCTAAATTTACTCCATACTAGAAAAACACATCATCATGACATGACATGACATCATCATGTCACAATGAGGAAATCCTAAGCTACCCAATAAAAATAAGTCAATATATCCCCCAATATCTCTTCCCTCTTAAAATTGGTCAAATAACCATAAACTAATATCATCAATGAAGGTAACTTCGTGACCATGGTCACCACAACAAAACAAAAACATGGAAAGAAATCCAAAATTCATCTTATATGTCCTTGTGGGAGTTTGTTCCATAGAAAAAACATCTTTTGTTCTTTATATTACATTTATATGCATATAATTTAATATTAATAAATTTCATATAATATTTTTTATGTTATTATTTTCTAACATAATGTGATAATTTCATTGTGTTTTTGTTTTATTTATATGGACATAGTTGACCCTAGTTATGAGGAGAACCTAAGGATACATTAAAGATATTCATAAATATAGTTTTATGGTCACATGATGAAATTTTTTGGGAATAATATAATTTATGATGTCATGTGTCATTATACCTAAGTGGATGAGATTTCATCTCTTGATGTTTTCACAAAATTATCTCCATGAATAGAGATTATGAGGATGGAAATGCTAGTAAGAATTATGCATGCCTTCAAGACATAGGATAGCAGTGTGTGTAATGATCCTATGAATTTAAAATTATTATTAATTCATTTCATGACTCACACACTAGGATTTATTATCATAATCCAAGTCAATATATGTTCATGATGATGTTTATTAAGATAGTTGGAGTGTGAAAGATATGTAATTAATGAATAGGATGAGAAATGATTTTTCCATTTCTTCATTATTTAAGGTGATATCTTAGGACTTTATTTTGACAGAAAATGTGAAACTAAATTCCATATACATGGTGTAACAACAAATTTATTACCAATAAGTAATGAAATATGAATCAAGAATATAGGTCGAGGACATGGGTTCCCAACCTAATTGATAATATAACATGATAAATGGGTTATATTAAAAAGTGAGTGTTTTTATGTGGTTGTCATCATTGCAACAATAACTTCTTCTTCTCTAGTTACTATATCTGTTGTTAGATTTTGATATTGGACTTTAGGAAAAATAGTATAATACCACTAAGGAATAATCCTATGGGGTTATAAAATTAGTGTTTCTATTAATTTAAACTAGTTTATATTTTAATTTAAATATTATAATTAAATTTATCCTATATACTGAGAAATAAAATGTCTTCACAATTTTTTAATCATTACTCGTTAATATATATATATATATTCACATGATCATGAATATTAAAAATAGTTATTTATTTTTTGAAATAGTATTAATTATTTAAAATATTCCTTTAATATTTCAATAAATGTTTTGTGGGATGATCTGATTATGTTTTTGGGTCTAGTGATACATATTTATTTATGAGATGATAAAATAATATTTATAATTTCACGAGTTAGCACACACAGTATGATAAATTATTATTATTTTTACATGGAATGAGGTAAATTATGGGATTAAAATATTATTTTTGTATATTATTCTATTAATTTATATTAATCCAGGAATTGGATTTATATATACTATGTTATGTCTTTTGTGAGATTTTGGGAAACAAATTTCACAAAAAATATCCTCTCATCCCTATATATTTCTCTCCCCCAATTCAATTTATAGGGATTATCTTACGAATATGAGAATTGAACATCCTTATACCACTCATGATAGAGATTCTAAGTGATGACCCTTCTATAACAGAATAGATTATTTTTTATCAATAAAAGTGGTGCAAGATGATCCGTACTACCACTCAAGCACCAGGAGTTCCATTAGTGATGTTTTAGGATCAACAGAGCCCATGTGGATAACTATGAGAGGTATTCTACCCATAGATACTCATAGAATAATTAATATTAAACAAAATGATGTTCTGATGATCAACATATTCTATGAATAAATAATTCTCCATACCATGGTAATTCTACAGTTAAAATTAATTATGAAGTTTACATGAAAAATATCACATCATTTTTGTTTCAACATTTATTTGAATTAATTATTGAAATAATTAATTAGTCATGATGATCTTTATGATGTACATATTAGGTAATATATATTATTAAAAAAACTAACACTACCCCAATGCGGTCAAGGTAAGTGCTCAAGTTTTATCAGGGCTAGAAAAAAGAGGTGATAAATTAACCCTTTATTAGCGCTAATATTAGCACTGATAAAGTACCCCCATTATCAGCACCGGAAAAAAGTGTTGATAAAATGGAGACTTTACTAGTACTAATAATAGAACTGATTAAAGATTTTAATTGAAAATATTACTAATTAAAATAAAAATATTTTAATTATATTAAAAAATATTCCTTATATGTTTACATTAAATAAAAATTCATTTTTATTTTGATCATTATGTTTATGTTTTATTTATGTTTAATATGTTTATTTGTTTTATTAACATAATTATTATATATTTATTTTCATATATATTTATAATATTACATATAAATTCTTTTTAATATAAATATATATTCAAAAATACTGCATAAATATATATATATTTAAATAAACTTATGTTTCCAAATGAATGGTTCAATTGATGTATTCGCTCTTCCCAAGAATATATGTCCATTTATTACCCTAATGTTGGCCATATAAACTATAGTACTATATATATTAGTGTATTTATTCATTTTCTATATAAATGTATCTTTATCTTATCATAAATACATCAAATCACGATAAATATATATAAATAAACAATGAATTTATTTATACATATTTAATTATAATTTAAATTATACGATTATATATATTAATTATAATTTATACAAAAACACTATATATATATATATATCTATTTATATATTTGATTATAAATTAAATTATTAAATTATGATAAATAAATAAATTATATATATTTATATATTATAAATGTAATGAATATTATTATTCTATTTAGTTTATTATGAATAAATGGTATGTTTTATCAGCTCTAATTCAAAGCGCTGATAAAACATATGTTTATCAACACACAAATAATTGCTGATAATGGCCTGTTTTATATGTGATTTCTATTGTAGAGATGATAAAAAATAATTTTATGAAAACTATCAATTTTAGAACTGATAATACATGAGTTTGTCAGTGCTTTTTATCTAGCACTGATAATAGTTTTGTCAGGTTTTATAAATTAACCCTAAATTTCTCCTCATTCCTCGAACCCCCATGTTCTCGTAGAAGTTGATCCCTATTTTTTCCACTGCCTCCAACACTTCTGATGTCGCCTCATCTCCTCCTTCCTATCATCATCTCCACCTTCCACTCCTTCGTCCACCTCAAACTCTACTTCTAACTCCTCCACCGCATCAAACCGATCTTCCCCATGTGGCTCTCCTCAACTAAAAATTGTGCATCACCACTGACCCCTCCACTAGTGGCTCTCTTCCACCACACCTCTCAAATATGATGTATATTAATCTTTCATTTTATTGGTTTTGGATTTTATTAGAAGAAACTGGGAGGCTTCTCCCTCTCAACTAGTTTCATATTTCTTTTTTTTTGGTTCATGACTATTCAGTATGGGTTATGCATGGTTTAGTATAAATCACGTGGATACAAGGAGAAACCATGTAGAAATTTTTGTGAGTCTTGCCTATAGCACATGTCTTCCACATGGATAGGTAAACCATGTGATAACTATGAGATTATACTATTGAAAATATTATCTCCATGTGGAATGATTGAAGAATGTTTTTCCAAACCAATTAGGGTCATAATCCAACCCGTATTAGTGGATTTTGTCTACGTAGTGTCAAGACAATGGTTTTGAAGACCATGTGACCTAATCAAGAAGCCTACCTAGATTCATTAAAAATTATAAATTTCACTTTTCCAACATAAACATAAATTATCCATCCCCTATTTCCCACCCCTCTGGTATAAATTATGTAGGCCCCCCTATGGGGGGATCTCTCTCTTCATCTTTTTACTTGTTGTGGTCTTCTAACATAGATTCGTGTGGTTTTGTTCATGGTATAAAACTCCAAACCTCTTTATCTTCATTATTCAATATCTTTCCCCTAATTTATCTCTTTCATACGAACTATAATCACTATGAGGGATGATTTTTGGGTTTGGGATTTTCCAAGCCAGAGGGATTGATTTTCCCAGGTGATGTAGAGGTCACGTATTGGCTTGTAGAAGTGTTAAAAGTCATAAGAGAAAACATAGGACAAGAACGACTTTGAGTCAATCTATGAGATTATTTATTTTCTCTTTATATTATATTCCTTTAAATGGCTACTAGTTTTTCAATGCATTTTCATTTAAATTTTTATAGGTCAAGCACTTGAGGGGATAAAGTGATTTAATGTGAATTTATCCATTATCATGGAATGAGATTATATTAACTGTATTTTTGAAAATTCATAAATAGATTTTATAGAATTATTATGGTTCAAAATTTGATGGAGTTCACTAGTTTGAGGTTTTTAAATTATTACTTTATTAATTCACATTCAATCCAATTATTTGAACATTTCTATGGGGTATAAAATATTTTTTTAGGTTTTTTTTATTTTTAAATTGAAGTGATAATCCTTTTGTGGTATTGGAAACATTTTTACAACTACTAATGATTTATAAATCCCACTTATTGGGTGTTTTAACATTTTATGATAATAAAGATGTGGTTTTTTGGTTAAATATGGGTGTTGTCCCATGTAAATTTTAATTTGAAACTCAATAGGTTCGTTTAATGTTTTCCAGTATGATTTAAAGGGAAGAGTGAGTTCCCATTTGAGTTTTAAAAAGTGGTTTACTAAAAACTATTCTAAAGGGTAGATTAAGATGATATTTGTATATGGTAAATTGGAATGTCATTCCATGTGTGTTTTTAAAAGATAAGGACTAGTTTACACCTTATGAGATTCTCCTTATTTTGATATTGTTTAAAACCTAGTTTAAACCATTATCAACCATCATTCATTCTTAAGAGTATATGCTTGTGTATATAAATTATGATACATTATTGTATGTTTGGGTTAGGGATTATTTTTGGAGGGTGTGTATTAGAGGTTGGTTGGTTATTTGATAGTAATGCGTCATGCCTTAGAAAGGTATCCCATCATTTACTAGTTAGAGTATATGCCTGTGTATATGAATTATGATTCATTTTTGTATTTTTTGGTTGGGAATTATTATTCTAGGTATTCTTTTAGAGGTTGGTTGTTTATTTTAGGGTAATGTGTCATGCCTTATAGTGGTGTTATGGTCACATGACATAATTAGTTTTATGGTAACCACCTATTTTTAAATGTTACAAGAGGAAAACAAGGCTACTAATGGAATCATTGATGACAGTCCCTTTTTAGTTGATTGTAATAACCTCAATAGAAACCCCTTGATGTATTTACAACCATGCAATGATATTTTTCTCTGACGAGGATATGTGAGTGTCATTTAAGGGATGAGTTATGTTATCAATAACTTATTTATAATATGTTCCATCTTTTCATGTCAAAACGAAAAATACACCACTCATTCCTCATGTGTTACCTCATGGTTTTTACTTTATGTTATGCTTATTTATAATATATGGGATTTGATTTTTCACATTCTTTTGGGTCCTTATTTTTATGTTTTACGAGTCAGCTTCATGGCTGGTGATACATGATTTATATGGTTATTAATTTTTTTGTGAATCTTTATGGATTTTAATTTTATGATTATTTCCCATCTTCTTTAACTATGTTTGGGCATGTGATTTAATGTTTTATAAAGGTAAAGTACATGTTTTATTAACTGAAATCATTGAAAATTTATTCTTTTGTAAATTTGTTTTAAAACCAATGTGGGTTATGTTTTAAAGGAAAATTTTCTAACGCTTATCGTTAACACATTATAAATCTTAGCACAACTCAAAGAATCACCCCAATAATCATTAAATCATTACTTGTACCTTTTTCTTCTTGTGAACCAAATTATGAATCATGGATATATACCACATTCCATATCCAATAACCAATAATAACTGTTCATTGTGGATTTTATTTTATCTAAATTAAATTTTATACAAATTTTGATGATAATGACTTATGAATGTGATATTTCTCCCTATCCATAGGAACCACATGTTTCTTAACCTGATGCTCATAGTGAAGACTAAAAATGGGTTTCTACACATATTCTTACTCCCAGAGGAGAGGTATAACCACCATATTCACATGACGATGCTAGCCCATTGGTGCCAGACGAACATGTTGATGAGGGTGGATATGAGGAAATGAATGGTTATGAAACACCAGAAATGCAGAAAAATAGGATCTCCTTAGTTTGACAGTATTATAAAAAATTATTAAGGTTATAGAGAAAGGCATCAATTAAGAGATTGGATGGAATAAGCGAGGAAAAAATGTTGACCCCAATAAGTCCATGTTCATTAGTAGCATTGGAGTCGTCACTCGACAACACGTGGTAATCTATGTAACTTCATGGCATGATGTTGTGGATGAGATTAAGACTCTATTATATGGAGATATTATGGTAACATTATTATATCATTTTTTGAATTTACTAAAAATTAAATAATGGTACATTGACATAGAATTCATCATATCTTGTAGAGTGCATTTATAGAAGATGGCTCACACTAATACTATGTCCTATGGGTTTCTAGAAGGATTTATAGGGGTTTTCACACACCTTTACCAAAATATCATCTCAAAGAAAGTAATGGTAAAATAAAACCGCACCGACCTCTTATTTATTGACACTTGATAACCCAATCATCATGGGATGCGTTTAAAGTTCATCATGTGAAGAAGTCCTTTTAGGTCCATTGTGTTTAGTAATACTTTTTTTATGGTATATGTATTCATCGAAATGATTAAAAGTGTTTTATTTAAAAAACTGCAACTAAGTGTTGAGAATAAACATTGGGCATCAAAACCAGCATACAGATACTATAAAGATAGGATGGGGTATGCATCACGTGAACAAAACATGGTACATGTTTTAAATTTATGGTAATACTTTAATGTTCCATAAACTAAAATAATAACTATGATGTTTTATTTATATGTTGCTTGATGGGTCAAAATTCACACCCACATCCATCTAACACCATATGTTAAGGTAAGAGGCACATGTAACTATAGATGGAAAACTAATAGATGAAAGAACACAAAAAGTGTGGGACACATGTGTATGTAAGACATAATAAAAATTTGATTCCATTTGAAACTCTATTACATAACAATGACCAATTATTATCCTATATTTTCTTCCTAACATATGCATAAGCATAAACAACATCCATACTAGATGTAGAAATAATTTTAGTGGACTTGAAGCATCCATAAAAGTATGGTTGTGTCAAAGGTTTCAGTTTTGGGGTGACATCCAGAACGTATTTTGAGAAAAAAATAACCAGAGGATCAAATGGAGGAAATGAAAAAGATGATGGAAGCATTAACTATGATTTTATATGATTTAGAATACCATATTGAGTTTATAACAAGTTTTATGGGGGAGGAAAAGAGATGAAACAACTCAATAATGACCTGCATGTGAAGATCCTACCCCACCCCAACAATTTTTTAGGCGAGCCACTACCCAAAAAAAACTTCTAACTGAGGTAGTCAATTTTATAATACTTTTTTCTCTAAAATGTTAATTAGATATAAACTAAACACTGATACATTTCCTATATCAATATTATACAGGGTGAAAATGAATGTGATTTATATCTATGAACACCCACCCATCTCCTTGTATCTAGGGCTACATTGTTCAATATCTAGAGTGACATACGGCATAACACACCCCTTCTGATAGATCATGTCAGAGTGTCAATTACAGTAGCCATAGAGTTGAGTGCTGAGATACCAATTCCTACTGATTATGTGGATATTAATATGGTTGAACAAGCTCTTGGAATATTTATAGCATGGATGTCACATCTTTTAAAAAACATGTTGAAAATGAGGTATTCATTTACTATTTAATTTCCATGCTAAACCATAAACATTTAATGGAAAAATTTATGAACAAATGCATCTTATTATAGAAGTAAAAATGGAGGTGAGTGAAATGAATGACTAATTCAAAACTATCTCATGGATAAAAAACTAATCATACTGATCTACTGAAAGAACCTTTACCCCTCCCAATCTGTATCCACGTTGATTATCATTTAATGATCGTGTGGCTATGAAGATCAAAGGTGGTGACAATCAAATAATTAATTTTGAAGAAAATATGTATGGAGGGGATGATCTATATTTCATTGGTGTTGATAGTGAAATTAAAATCCTCAACAATGATTGGTTAGGGGGCTTAGTTTTAAAGGTTTACATGAAGCATATTTTAATTATATAATTTTCCAAAGTATGGTAGATTATAATAATTATATCTAAATACATTTTATATTTTTCGAAGGCGTATATATGAAAAACAATTGAATAGATTTCCCCATGAACACAAATTTATACTTTTTAGTCCTCATATCACCTCTACATAAAAAGAAGAAATAACATCCAAGAAACATGGTGAAATAGTTGTAGGACATCACAAATCATTTAACTGAAAAATTATGAATGATATAATTTTCTTAATACCAACTATTTAGGGGTAAAACACTAAAATTTAATCATATATAATATATATTAATTTCAATCATTACACATTCTTTTTCTATTCTTAGAAATTATTAGATACTCATTGAGGTCAATTTGGATAATCCTAAGATATATTTTCGGGATTCAATGAATGGATATCCAACAAAATAACCATAAATGAGGGCCTTTGTAAATTTCTAATAAACTACATCCAAAAGTTTAGAACAACATATCCAGTTATATAATTTATATTATCTTTTAATGAGGATTCTATTATGATTGGGAATTGCATGAATATCCTCTACATCATGGAATGAGGCCATGGGAAGAGAAAAAGAATCTTGAAAAGTACTACAACTAGATTAGTATCAAGGTATATACAATAATATTTCATAACCCATTCACATATTAAAAAAATTAATTATTTTTATCAATGTTTCTACAGTTCTCAAAACAAACAAATGGTGAATAATGTGGATATAATGTTTTTAAATTCATGAAAAATATCATATTATATGCACAATCCAGCATCTCTAAATAGGTTTTTTCAAAGATAATTATCTTTTAATTTAAAATAATTATTAATCCTTTGTATATTTATATTTTTTCAGCACTACTATGACTGCCTAAAAAAGTCATATTCACTAGATGATGTAGATATTCTTAGAAACAAATGGTCTGCATACCTGCAAGAAGAATGTACAAATATACAACGAAGATGCTAATCTTATCAAATAATTTAGACTTTAATAATCTTGTAGACCTTATCTGTCTCTTTGTTTGGTGGTAATGTTGTGATTTTTACTGTTTAAATGCCCTGCTGAAAATCATGTTCATTGGTGGTCCTTTTTTCCTCACTAAATTAATTGCATGTTTCTTGGTTTTTAAAAATATATTGGTGGTCCTCATTTATAGGGTATGTGTTTTTTTGATAGAACACAAATGATAATGAGTATCCATAATATGGTTACCAATACCTTGAGTTTTTATGAAATACTAGGACATAACATACACATGATCTTACTCCACTCTTTATTCGACCTCGTGAAGAACCAACTATAAAATATTCATTCAAAGGTCCTGAATAATTGACAGTTGGTTCTTCACTGGGCCGACTAAAGATATGCTATAGAAAGAGGATGGTATTCCATGTCTACTATACATGGATCAAAGATGTCACAACGAATTCAAGGGATGGGGAATCCCCTTCTGGGTACTCATTATCTTTTATGCTATATCAACCACACACATATACTGTATTTGAGGACGACCAATTTATTTAAAAAAACCAATCAACATGAAATTCATTAGTGATAAAACAGAATTGACATACTGAAAATGGAGAAAATTCCTTCTGATTGTTTTTATACTTTAGGAAAATGATATATTAGTCATTTTTGATGTCTGGGAATCAACCTCAAATCAATCAGACACACAATATCACCAATATTACTCCAAATGTGTCCTGTTTTTTAAAATTAACATTAATTCATGTAAAAAAACACAACTGACATACTGAAAACATATAAAACACATTCCAATTTTTTTATAATTTGTAAAAATGATCCATGAGTCAGTTGAAACATGTATGAATCAACCCCAATCAACCTGATGAATGGTGTCACCAGTATGACTAAAAGTGTCTGCTCTGAGTTTAAAATTGACAATTTAACTCAAAATGTGGCAGTCACTAAAAACCAATAAAACACACTCTGATTTTATTCTAATTTAAATAATGTGATTCATGTGTCTGTTGTGACGTGTGTGGGGAAGTGTCACATCAAACGGATGCAATATCCGACCATTATGACTCAAATTGCATGTTTTCAATCTGAAATGTCTTTTTATTAATAAAAGACAACTGACAAATAGAAAACTGGGAAAATGCATTCTGATTATTTTGAAACCTTAGGAGAATGATCTATACGTCATTTGTGACATGTTGGAATCAACCCCACCTCAATCTGATGCATGGTGTCACCAGTATGACTCGAAATGTGTCATGTTATTTAAAATTGACATTAATTCAAGTAAAAAAAAACAACTAACAAACTGAAAAAAAGGATGTCATTTTCATTTTTTTTGATTCATACAGACAATGATCTATAATTCATTTGTGACTTGGAGGAATCAACCCTGCATCAATCCGACACACATTATCACCGATATGACTCCAAATGTTTCTTTTTATTTAATATTGACATTTATTCAAGTAAAAAACACAACAAACATACTAAAAACTTATAAAACACATTTGGATATTTTTTATACATTAGGATAACAATCGATGAGTATGTTGTGACATGTAGGAATCATCCACACCTCAATCTGATGATCGGTGATACTGGTATGACTAAAATTATCTACTATCATTTTTAAATTGACATGTTAACTCAAAACATCACTCACTAAAATCTAAGAAAATGCACTCTGATTGTCTTCCAAATTATGAATAATGATTCGTAAGTCCTTTTTTATTTAAAATTGACATTAATTCAACTAAAAAAAACAACATACATACTGAATACTAAGAAAACACATTTGGATTGTTTTGATACTCTTGGAAAACAATCCATGATTAAGTTTTGACATGTTTGAATCATCCACACTTTAATCTAATGATTAGTGAGACTAGTATGACTAAAATTTTCTATTATCAGTTTTAAATTGACATTTCAACTCAAAACTTCACTCACTGAAATCTAAGAAAATGGGATCTGATTGTCTTCTAAATTAAGAATAATGATTCATAAGTCCTTTGTGATGTGAATAAAGAAGTCTATTCATCAAACCAATTCATAATGTGACCAGTATGACACAAATATCAGGTTTTCAGTTTGTAATGAAATTTTAGTAAAAAAACAAAACTAACTTACTGAAAACCACGGAAAGGAATTCCAATTTTTTTGATACTTTGGGAGAATAATACATCAGTCATTTATGATGTGTAGGATTAAACCCCACCTCAATCTGATGAACTATGTATCCTGTATGACTCCAAATGTTTCTTGTGAAATAAAATTGACATTAATTCAAATAAAAAGCACAACTGATATACTAAAAAACAAGAAACTCAATCAGATTGTTTTTATACTTTTTGAAAATTATCCATTAGTTATTTGTGACATGTTGGAATCAACCCCACCTCAATCTGAGAAATTGTGTGAATGGTTTGAGTAAAAGTGCCCGCTATAAGTTTAAAATTGATATTTTAACAGAAAACATGTCACTCTTTGAAAAGAAATAAAACATTCTACAATTTTATTAAAAATTAAGTAAAGAAATTCATAAGTCCTTTGTGATGTGTATGAAGCAGTATCATGTCTAACAGATGCATGATGCGGCTGGTATAACTCATATTTCATGATTTCGGTTTGAAATGACATTTTAGAAAAAAAACACAACTGACATACTCAAATCCAAGGATGGTCATTCTATTTTTTTATATTTAGGAAAATGATCCATCAGTAATTTTTTATGTTCAATAATCAACCCCACTTCAATCCGACACATTATGTCACTGCTATGACTCTAAATGTGTCTTCTTATATAAAATTGACATGAATTGAAGTAAAAAAACACAATTGACATACTGAAAACTGTGAAAACACATTCGGATTGTTTTGACGGTTTATGAAAAGTATCCATGAGTTAGTTGTGACATTTAGGAATAAACTCGACCTCAAACCGACAAATGGTGTGACTGGTATGACAAAAAGTGCCCCCTATCATTTTATAATTGTCATATTAACTCAAAATGTGTCACTCACTAAAAACCCAAAAAATACACTCAAATTTTCTTCCAAATTAAGTAATGTTACTCATAAATCATTTATGATGTGTATGATGTAGTATCACATCAAAGATATTCACGATACGACTAGTTTAACTCACATTGCATGTTTTTAGTTTGAAATGACATTTTAGTAAGAAAACTCAATAGAGATACTAAAAAACAAGGAAAGGAATTCTGATTTTTTTAATACTTTAGTACAATGATCCATTAGTCAATTTTGACGTGTAGGATTCAACCCCACCTTAATATGACACACAATTTCCCCGGTATGACTCCAAATGTCTCTTGTCAGTTAAAATTGACATCAATTCAAGTAAAATACACAACTAACAAACTAAAAACTGATAGAATGCATTTTTATTATTTTGATACATTAGGATAATGATACTTGAGTTAGTTGTGATGTGTAGGAATCAACCCAACCTCAATAGAACAAATGGTTTGACTGGTATTACTAAAAGTGTCTACTATCAGTTTAAAATTGACATTTTAACTCAAAATGTGCCACTCACAGAAAACCAGGTAAACACGATTCGATTTTCATTCAAATTGAATAAAGTGACTTTTAAGTCCATTTGGATGTGTATGAAGTAGTCTCATATCAATATGACACACGATGTGACCAATATGAATCAAATTGTATGTTTTTGTTTTGAATTTAAATTTTATTAAAAAAACAACTGACATACTTAATACCATGGAAATGCATTATTATTGTTTTGATACTTTTGGACAATGATCCATCCTTCATTTGTGACATATAGGAATCAATCCCACATCAATACGATGCACAATGTCACCAGTATAACACAAAATGTGTCATTTTTATTAAAAATTTAAATTTTTGGAATGCATTCTTTATAAAAATATTTAATTTATTTATTTATAGTATTACTAACATAATAATTTTTTTCATATATTGGTGGGACCTTTTTCTTGAGTAGGGATGATTTGTTTGATGACTATTACCACCCATTAGGACACATTTTTTAGAGGGGAACACAGAAGTAAAAAGAGAAAACATTAATTTTTTAACTATTTTTTAGATATTTGTAAATGTAATTTTATAAAACATTGGTAAAAATGTATATAGATTTGTTTTTTGTTGAATTCCATCATTGAATTTTTTTAATATTCATTAAGTCAATTAAATGTATATAGCTTGGTTTTCCAAACCATTTTTTGTGTTTCTTGTTTTTTAAACATTTTCATTGTGTATGTTATTTTTTCTATATATATACTATGAGTGGTTATTTTTTAGATGGTTTTTTCTTGTTTGTGGAGGTTATATTTGCTGGTTTTTTTATTTTGGTCACCTTTTTATTTTTTATATAGTTTATTGGGTGTGTTGATATATAAACAACATACCGAGACATGGAAGCCTTTATCAGCTCTAGTTGAAGTGTTGATAAATGGGAACATTATCATCACTTTGAATTGTGAAAATAAAGCGGGTCATTTATCAGTGGTAAAAATAGAACTGATAAATGGTAACCCCCCATTTAAAAGTGGCTCGATTAACAATTATTTTTAGTGCTAATAATGTCCATTTTTGGTGCTGATAAAAGCCTATTTTGTTTTACATTAATTTCGACATGGCTTAATAGGTTGTTCCATTATTCATAAAACCTTAAAGTGGTATCAAATTAGTAGCATTTAAATTCATAATTATTTACTATTTTTACATAATTATACATAATTTTCATTTCTATTCAATTTGATAGACATATTTATTAAAATATAGAAACCCATATCTCCTTTTAAACATATTTTATCTCACTCATATAACCCAAATGATGCTAAATTTATATTTATGAAATCTTAGGAACCCATCTTGAGGTGTCAAATATTTTTTGTAGATATCAAGGGACTAAAACATGCATATTCAAAAGGAACAAACCTTAATATCATGTTCAATGAACTAGGATGAAATTCAAATTCAACTCAGATCACCATTAATTAAATAACATGTAGTTTCATTAAACACCACATATTGACTATGTTAGCCTAATACATTATTTTCTGGAAAATAGAATGTGTAGCTCATTTACACATTATGTAGCCCATGCATTTTCATGGTGGAAAACATGGAGTTAACAATATGTTGTGTATTAACACATTTCATGTGTGTCTTGAAGCAATGTAACATCATGTATACATGGTATATAGCTGGTTGTACTCATAAATGTATGTGAAAAAAATATAGGATGATTCCTTAGGTGCACATAAAATATAGTTACTGATGAGATATAAACAATGTTTAGCTGTATTGTACTCACCATGTATCCAAACTATTTATGGGGAAGAATAAAAATAATTAACAAATATATTAATCCAAATCAACATGTTTTTACATTTCAATTTTTATAGTTGAAACCATGTGATGGGTTTTATTTGAATTAAATTTTTTATTAATTCAAAATAAAACTCATAACTACAGGTCAAATACAGACCCAAAACTGTGTATAAATTTCATACATAAAAAAATATACCCCAAGTAACATACATGTTTTTATTTTTCATTTATTAAAAAATACTATTGATTATATAGTAGCCCATTTATGATAGATTCCTCCTGAATATATAGTATATAATAAGGACCAT
Source organism: Viscum album (assembly GCA_963277665.1). NCBI lineage: Eukaryota > Viridiplantae > Streptophyta > Magnoliopsida > Santalales > Viscaceae > Viscum > Viscum album. Next base: position 2,092,611,074 of record OY728126.1, on the reverse strand, counting down.
TCTGAGTAGTTAAAATAGGATTTTTTTTGTGTTTCCTCCTAGTACATACCTATGTAGATGATTAGTTTTAAATAATAATAATTATTGTGATTTCTTCAAATATAAAATGGATCAAAGTCTCTAGGACTATTTTGATCAAAATTTAGAGTAAGCATTAAAATAGTTAATAAATATGATTAGTTAATTCAAACAAATTATATCTTAATTAAGATCAAAAATAATAAATGATAGTTTATTACATACGTATTCATTTCATGTGTGGATGATTGTGAGCTTGGTCAATATGTTGAGGGATTATATTTATTTTATTTAATTATTTCTTGTTTTTTAATAATTATTATTATTAAATCAAAATTATGGTGTACATGTAATCCCCTCTTCTTATTAAAAATCTATCGACGTGCATGCTGTTTATTTTATGCAAAACCATTTAAACCAATCCATTGATTCCCTTAACTATTGACTGAGTAAATAATGTACAAGGATATAGATATTATGATATTAGAGATAAATCAATATTTTAATCTGGTGAAATCAATATAGGTGATAAAAATATCATATATGGAAGGTTTCCACTTTCACCAAGACCAAATCAATGATTTTTTCCCAAAAGTCATTGGTATGATTATAGTCCACTAAATAAAAAAATTGTACATAAAGTTCATGATCAAGAAAAATATTTACTTTGTCCTATTTGCGGTTTTTATATAATATTAGTATTTATTTATTATGATTTTTTAAATAAATGAATTAAATAAAAAGTAAGCTAAGATGGAGAAAATAATTAAACGGTTTTTGGGTAAATATTTTATCAACACATAATTGACCACTTAATTATAATACAATTAATTTGAAAAATACATATAAACGGATAAAATAAAAAATTTATTCATAATGACTAAAATCCATCAATTAAATATTAATTAATAACCCTACTATTATCTTAGTTAATATGGACCCACAGATTATGTGTTGGCTCATGACTTTATTGGGTGAATATTTAATTATCAAAATGTCTAAAAAATTGTAGATTGAGTTAACCAAACTTGAATTTATTTCATTTCACTTTTCTAGTTAATTCAAATTGGGATGCTAGAATTTAGGAATTCCATGTACCTATTTTTGTATTGGGGAGTGCACTCAATGGATCATGGAACTGCATGCCTATATTTTGAAAGAAGAACTACCTAAATACCATTTTATAATTTATATTGGCTTTTTATATGTTATAAGAAGATAAATAATTATCTGTGACACTTGAGTTTTCTAATGGTGGGACATTCCATGTCTAATGGTGAAGGATATTGAGACATGATAAAATACCATAAGGATAATGAAAAAATTAAAATTTTTACATATCATATAATTGGAAATCAAGTAAATTAATTCTAAAATATTGGAACATTCTTATTGTAAAATTGAATGTTCATCAATCATGTTATATTGTTGAACAGTTTTGAATAAATACCATCACTTTTCTAGAAGTTACATCCAATAATGGTACATTTACTTGAATATTATATTACACTAGAATTGGAAGTTCTATATACATGAAACCCTAGTTTCTAATCAACCTTCTAAAAAGGAAAGTGATTAATTGTTATTTATCTAAAAAAACACGTGAATTATGTGTAATCTTTTTAGTTTGGGATATTATCAACAATTTTTATAAACTCATCAACTCGCATGAGATCATGAATGTCTATATAAATGTCATGCATCTTTGTGATCTTTATTAGGAGAGATCTAGGTAGGAAAATTTTAATATATGCAAGATTCTATTCATAAAAACATGGATCAGATATACCAATTTGATATTACATAATAATACTAATAGGACATATCAATCATCTAGAGGATCTAGGATTTAATATTTTGAAGGAACTACTCCCAATTTTATTCTTTCATGGGCCCATGGAGAATATATAGCTTTGTTGTAAATTTTAACATTAAAAAATTGAGAAGACTCTCTCATATATCCTCACATTCCTTTTCTATGTTGACCAGGATATAATGAATGAAAATCCTTTTATTATTATGGTGATTAAGTGGAAATGTTGGGAAATGAGATCGATGAATAAATCCAAAAATAAATATTCTTCAAAATTCTAATACAGGAATTGGAGAGTAAAGGGGTAAAGAAGGGAATATTACTCCATCTATTACTTATATCTAAAGAAATGTTAGTTGGAGAAAATATACACTACATTGAAGAATCAAGGGGAATTTTCAAGTGCATTCATTAATTGAGTGAAATCAATATATTTTTACAAAGTAGTTATTAGATATATCCTATGGTTCTCATATTTGTTTCCAATTATTATCTCCAAGAATATTTAGAATTATTTCATAAGTTGAGGTGGATCTAAAAGCAATTAATCAAGGAAATATCACCACAATATCTATTTTAGTATACCACCTTAAATTATCGACTAATGTGGTTTTGTTTTAAAAATATTATTATATTGAGTTTTTAGTTACCAATACACATTATTGTAATATCCATATTATATACAAATGTTTTTTTTCAATTTATAAAATAATTGTTTCATATTTTATAAAAAATTCATTTTTGGGGTATGGTATATATACATATGTTCTTTATGTGTTGGATGAAATGACCGTGTAATTGAAATTTATAATGAATCTAGTTAACATGACTAAAATCACAACCAAATGTAGCATCAATGTTTTGCTCATGTAAACAAAAAATTCTTGAATAAATTGTACTAAGATGTATATATATTTTTATTTTAACTAAAACAAATTCAGACATGTCATGTTTATTTATTTGGAAAATTAACTAAATCTCAATTAAGTGGAAGAGTTGAAAGGGACATAAATATTATTTAATTAGTTTATATCAAAGTATGAGGAATATTTCCTATTACAAAAATGGTGGATAATCAAAATTAATTTTGTTTACTAATAACTTTAGTAGATATGAATATATCAAGTTAATGATGTTCAAGACTGATTCCATTGATAAATTCAACTAATATAAATATATATTTGATAAAAACATTGAATGAAAATAAATAAACACTATAAAAACTATTGATTGAATATATTAAAAAGAATTAATTTATTTATTAATGTATTTTTTGATATTACCCAACTCCCTCCTCCTTATACACCAAAACTGAATTGGGTGAGTGAAAGGAGAAATCGTAACTTAGTGGACATGGTATGATCAATGATGAGTCCTGAAAGTATTCCATTATCCTTTTTGGGATATGCATTACAAATAATCACACATATAATGAACGAAATTACAACTAAATAAAACAATGGTATTCCATTAAAACATTGATGTAGAATGGAATCATTGTCAACAAACTTAAATGTGTGTGGTTATGAAGCATTTGTTAGGGACTCCTTAGGTAAAAAACATGCACTTCAGGTCACTATGTGAATAATTATAGGATATCCTTAAAAAACAATAGGATATTAACTATACTACCATTTAGATAAGAAATTTGTAACACCCCAAAACATTAGTTTAAAATAATAATAATATTGATAGCCTCCTTAACATGGAATACCGAGCATTATGTGAATTAAGATATATTTTAAAAATATTTTAATTTAAATGTGTCCTAGCCATTAAATTGGTGTGTCTGAATATGTGTGAACGTAATATGAAATATCAACACTGTATACCTACTTAAAATAATTTTATGTAATAATTATTTGGAAATGTTCACTAATTTTTTAATGAATCCATTTTATGCTTCAAAAAATAATTTTATTCAAAAATAATTTTTATTCCATTTTGTGTGTGGAAATTATAATTAAGGCCAACCAAATTTAGAAATTATATTTTTAAAAAATCAATTTATTTTTTGGAATCATCACGCCAAAATTATATTAGAGTGAGTTTTTTAAAAAATTGAAAATATAGATTTTTTATGAATAGTGAAAATATTGAGTTTTTATTGAAAACCATCTTTTCATTTAAATATTTTAAAGGGGAATTTTTTTTTAAAATGTTTTTATGGAATAATTTTTTCATTAATATTATTATTAATATAGATTAGTTAACTGATATTTATTTAATTTTTTATTTCATTACAATCACTTTTTATATTTTAGAAAACATTTTGCTCAAAAATAGATTTTAGTAATGTTTTTATGGTTTAATTTTAAATTAAATTCTACCAAATATGTTAATTAAATCACGAAAAGAAAATTAAATATTCCTAATCATAATTATATTATTTTATAAGTAGTTCTCATGTATTTCTTATTATTTATAGTAACTTTGGTAAATATTTTACACCTTGGTAGGTGTAAATGGGTAAAATCAGGTTCAAACATTGGGATACGACTATAAAATTTAAATAAAACAGTCATTTATCTCATTTTACAAGTATATTTAATCCATGTTCATCCTATTATTGAATATTTTTCCACCTGGTGCCATTGTTTATTTATTTTGACTTTGGTATTATTTTATGAAAAAAATTAATACCAATGTCACTCTCTTGACTATAATATCTCTAAAAATTTATATAAGAAAAAGAATTAGATAATATTGGTTAATATTTTTTATTTTATATATAAATTATTTTCATATCATAATAATTTATTTTTATTTTTTGTCTTTTAAATAATCATCGTAAATGATTACGTAATTTCAATATAGTATTTTTCAATAAATATAAAAAAATCAATGAATTTAAAAATATTAAAAGTAATACAATTTGGATGAATTATTATTTTAGATGAATTATTATGTTAATATAACATACTAGTGATGTTTTATAGGTTTATAAACTAATAACATTATTTTCATGTGGTTTTCCAAATCAAATTATGGTAATAGTTTTTAAAATGATATTAAATGAATTTTATGTGAAATGTTTTTCATTAAATTTTTTAAAAATCATTAGAATATTTTAATATTTCAATTTGTATTATAAATGGTCTAAAATTTATTCCATTCACCATTTATTAACTAATTTATAACTTATTTCAGAAATTAAAAATCTTTTATATTGATAAAAGTCCTTACCTTGATTATGTATAAAATTGGATAACTAATGGGTTAAACTAAACGATATGTTTAAAAAATATATCTAAATCATTAAAAACAATTGCATGATTATATTAAGATAATATAATCTTTATGTTATAATACATTTCATTTTGATACCATTTTACCTGACTTATATAAATATTTGATTACAGCATTTCATGTCCTTCCAGAAATGTCATTAATGACATTTTATAATAGACAATTTTTTATAAATTATTTAAATTACTAAAAAATAGTTATATATAAAAACATTTAATGTTATATGGTTGAAAAAATCAACCATGTTCTATATATGGATTACAATTCTTTTATGGTATCATTATTAACCATTAAATAGTATAAAACATTGACATTATGGTAATTTTCAAAATGATTAATGGGGGTTAAAACTATATTATAAGGCTTAAAATATCGCATTAATTTGAGAAATTTTTATTTGATTAGTATTTTAACTTATCATTATTTTATGTTATAAATATATCAAATTTTATATGTTTTTTATTAAAATTAATTTTTATTAATTTAATACATTATGCAACACCAATAGTGCCCCACCCCTCACTTATAAAAGAGTACTTATTCTCCTATATTCCACACACATGATTAACCTTTTATATCACACAATACCTAAAATGAAACCATCATATATTAAATTAACATAACCTAGAGCTTCTGGTCCTTCCAAAAGAGTATACCTTTAGGACTTAAGGTGTTAAAAATAGAAGTTTCTTAGTAAAGATGCCATATTATTAACTGAGAATTGTAAAAAAAATTTCTTATTCCAAATCATTTGAATACATTGAATTAATTATAAAAATATTAATTCATTTTTTTAAATATACATAATTATTATTATTATGATTTAACAACCATTTTCCTCCTTTAGTGCATCCTATGGAAAGTGAAAACATACATACTGCAAATATACTGTTTATTCTCTCCATGTAGTTGTGTCATTAATTTTTCATTACCACATTACTTGGATGTTAATTATGAATTTTTTATATTTTATATATGATATTTATGAAAAAATTATTAATCTATGATTAGAATAATTTTACCTTCTTATCTTTCAGTTTTTTGGAAACAATGACATCAATCATGCATACGTGTATACCACAACCTCATCAAAGCAATGCAATTCCTTTGTTATTTATGATTTATATGGATGTTAATAAGGATATATTTAAAGATTTTATATTAAATATTTGATATAATAATTATTCTTTAATTTTTAATTATAATTTATTTTTCATTCATTTCATCTGTAGAAAATTGAAAACAACATTCATGCACATGTGCGAATAACTATTTCCATTAATGTTGTAGTTTATTTTTCCATATATACATTTTATAGATAACTAAAAGTAAATATATAATGAATATATATTATATTTATATCATTATTAAAATTATTTATATCATAAAACCATAATAAAATTACATGTACTTGATCTACCAAATTGAGATTTTAATGAAAAATGAAACAGGTAAATCCCAAAAACAATGATTTTAATGAATAATTATTAATAAATGGGTTTTGTGATGTAATAAGTATATAATATATGAAATAATTAGTATGGGAATGATTATAATATATAATTATAATATCTTTAAATTTATTATATATGTTGTTAATGTGCTTTCGAAGTATGTTGAGATTGAGGTAAGAGTTTATCTTCTCAAATTTTCTTCTTTGGGATATATGTTATGTTATAAAATAATATTATTTTATGAGAAGTATTTGAAGTCACATTTTAAATATTATATCATAAATCTGCATATGACATTTTTTTAATGTTTATTTTTAATTTCTTCCTTCATAGGTTTTACAATTCAAATGTTTCCAAAGTGGTAAAAGATTTTTGCCTCTATTTTATTTCCATAAGAAACATTCCATATTCACCACATGTTATTTTTATGTGGTGTATATAATTCAAATGATTGAATTTTAAAATTATTCTCATAATTATTTTTGAGATATACATATCCATATATTATTCACTATTTAAAGGGGGTTTATTCTGGTTTAACAAAGTGGTATGTGATTTATGTTTTAGTCTCATATTTTTGCCGGGATAGATTTTGATATATTTTCCGATGACAAAATATTATGAATTGTATCCCAAGAATCCAATTATTTTTATTCCAATAAACTTATTTTTAGATATTAAATTTTCTCCATTAAATTCATATCTTTAATTCCTCACAATTCCAAATGATTTTAGTTAAAGAAAATTGACTTTATTTCTCTCTTCAATCAATGTTTTTTCATTATATATATATATTTTCTAAAAATAATTTCACTAATTGTTCTAATATTATCATATGATTATTTACTGAAAATTATAGGCATGTTTGGTTTTTTAAATGGTTTAAAATGATTCTTCGTGTGGTTTTCTAAACAATGTACTTTTCAACTTTTAGTAAAAATGTAAAAAGAGTATTTGTTTTAACAAACACGACATGATCAGAATTTACCAACAATATAATTGGTCAATGGTTTAAAGATTACTTTTCAATTTTCCGTGGTTGTTTTCAAATAAATTTTCCCTTAATACTTGGGAAAATTATAGATTTTATGTAAGTGGATTCAAAATGAAAATTATGTTTTATTAAATAAATATTCAAGATATGTTTTAAAAAAATTATAATATATGAGAACATCATTTTATGTTCCTTATACTTTATTGGGGATGTGATCCATGTATACCATCCTTATTCTTTCACTTAATGGTTAATGATAGTGATAATTATTTTTTTATGAAACAAGCTTATTTTCCAATGTTTATTCTATTTTTAAATGATGAAGTGTTTATAAAACCCATTTCCATTCATGTGTTTTCTTTAACAATGATATTAAAAATGATTTATGTGTGAAATTTCAAATAAGGGTTCTAGTTATATACATCGATCTAAAATTGTATTTTTATTGTTATTCAAATAGAAAACAAGACCTGATCAGTAGGTATCAGGGAGGTCGAAAGTGATGTAGACCCAATGAATCCCCTTGAACAATATTCTTACATATCCGGGGAAAATATCCCACATTCGTGAACACCCTTTGGGGTTCCTCCGAACTACTCTCTCTAAAAAGAGAGTCCGCTGCAATGTTAGCTTCTCTTAGGATATTTCGTATAGATCAATCCTTTGGAATCAACGTGGTACTTCTTCGAACAATGTATGAAAAGGTCCACAACACCTTCACTCTCCTCTGTAAAACCCAAATCAAGATCTCAGAATCCGACTCCATTTCTGCACACAGCAAGGGGAACCTAGAACATAGATCAACTCCTTTGTATAACGCATTCACATCAGCACCCATCGATTTTCCCAGTACTCAAAGTTTCTAAAGGCTATAAGGACTGAACCATTCCCATCACTCCCCAAATCGTCCTCATACATCAAACCATCCCCAAACAATCCATCAATGTTAATTTTCAGACCTCTTCTCAGAGGTAACCACCTTATCTAGAATCCCTGCAGTCTGGTATCTGACATTGTCCTATATAGAAAACTATATAGGGTAAAAGAGTGTTTTCCTCCTTTAAATAGATACCCACGTTCATGCACCATCCCTTTCATTTTAACTAGTAGTAAATCCGAAGACCACCGGCCCTCAAATATAGCCTTGTTCTACACCTCCCAAATCATCCAAAAAATCACCGTAAGTATTAAGCTCTAAATTTTAGACTCCATATCATTCTGTTTTGTGCCTAAGAACCAGTTGATGAGGAACTACATCATAGATGAATAGGTCACATTGAAACCTACCCATAACTCCACACTTGTCCAAAGATACACAACCTAGTCACTTTTAATAAATAAGTTAAAGATCGACTCGCCCTGTAGATGTAAAAATTAGAAACATTTTGAAGCATCTTTAATTCCTTTTCTCGGAATATTGTTGTCTGTCGCCAGTGCTTGGTTTTATACATGCCAAACTAGAAAGGATATCTTTGTGGGCAGTTCTTTACAACAAAAGTTTCATCCCCACTCATCTTGTACACCCTATAACGAATCAGACTCCAGTATTCTTGACTGTTAAAGTTACAAGAACTAGATTCTGTGAAATAGAGTTTTTCAACCTCATCTGAGAACATCATTTTTTAAACACCTCCATCTTCTATGAGCTAAGGATTTCTTCCAGCAACCTCGGATAGCAGCTGGCCTCTTTAACAGAAAAGTCCAAAACTGGACATTACAAGAAGAAGAGCTTCTCCCATACCCAATTGTCTCTCCACAGGTTCATATCCCCTCATACAACAACCCATCGAATAGTCTCCTGGAGGATTTCCAGATGATGTCTAATAATTTTCCCATGTTTGGACAGCTTCCTAACCTCCTACTCCCAGTTTGAACCATATTTAATCCTCATTATTTTAGCCCATAACGAATGGCCCTCCAAAAAATCCCATGCTAACCGAGCTTGCATGGATTACAATGATATAAAAATATCTCTAAGATTTACCCCACATTCCTCCCTTGGTTTTTTAAATCGAGACCGTGCAGCCTAGTGAGCTCATCCAGTAAGGTTGCCATCCCAAAGGAACTAGTTCATCAGCTTCTCCATAGTATTAAGAATCCCATTCGGTGGAGTGATGACTTCCAATACATGCATCGGGTTAGAGGAAACCATGCTACTAATCAAAGTCACTCTTCCGCCAAAGGATAGAAACAATTTTTTATTTGATAACCAAGTCATACATTATGTAAAAAATTTCCTCAAAAAAGAACTTTCTCACCCTACCATTCAAAATGGGAGATCCAAGATATGACATTGGCAGCAGTCTCCTATGAATTCCAAGTATGTTTTGAATTCTTCAGGCTCTCCGCCTTGAGCATTTTCTGGAAATAAACACAATACTATTTGTATAATTGACCGGTTGGCCGTTGAGACTACCATAAATCAACATAATCCGCATTAAGTTACATAAGTATGACCTCCTTCCATTCATAAATATGAAAATATCATAATAAAACATAATATGGGAGAAAGAACAATCTGAGGCTTGGGATCAGTATGGCCAAATTTTCCAGTACCTCAAGCATCTAAGTAGGTTACAATAAAGAGAATTCCAAGAAATAAGATAAAGAGTAGGAGAAAGGGGATCCCCTTGACACAACCCACAAACACTCTTGAAAAAATTGAATCCCTTTCCCAATAATGATATAGTTAGCCATGGATAAGTGAAGCACCGGAAAAATAAGTCGTAAATCCACTCCCGAAATCCAATTCTTCTCATCAGCCAGATTAATAACCTCAATTCAATTTTGTCATATGCCTTATCCAGATCAACCTGAATTATAAAATTGGAACCCACCACCTTCTTATTTAAGTCCTCTTCCAGTTCATAGAATTCTACTATTTCACCTTGAATGCCTCTACCCAGGATAAATCCATGTTTCTCAGGGGAAATTATTATTGGAATCACCTTCTAAAGTTTCCTATCTAGGAGACTATCCAGGATATTGTATGATACATTACAAAGACCAATAGTCCTATAGTGATTTATAGTAGAAGGATATTTCCCTTTCGGAACCACCACCACCGTGGATGCACACGATCCTCTATTGATGACACCCCCCCTGAAGAAATCTAGAATCACCTAATGACCTGAGGCCTCACAAAGTCCCTTGCTTCCACATAAACGGATCCATGAAAACTATCTGATCCGGGTGCAATATCAAGTGATATTGAGCTAATAGTATCACAGATTTCATCCCCCAATGGAAGGGACATTAAGGAATCAATCTCCATTTAGTCAATTCTATGAGGTATATTTCCAATAAAAAATCTTAATCAGGAAGAAGGTTATCCTCCCTCGAATATTCTGGCCGATCACCCCCCCAAAAGACGCTTGAAGTTTTCCAAGGCCAGCATTCCCACAAAATTCACATCATAAGAAAAGGTCTCATCCTCCATTCTAATATTCACATTTGAACTTTTACGCTTCTTTAAGAATGCGTGGAAGAATCCATTGTTTATGTATCTTTCCTTCATCCATGTGACCCTCGATCTCTGCCTTAAACTTTTCCCCACTTCTAGCAGCCTTTGAGCCAGTAATGATCTCTTGTCACATAAATGAAAGAAGGTGGTTTTATTCCACCTGAGTTAAATATGTTCCTCTAATTCTTCGATCTCCTTTTGAATCAATTCCATTGATTCTCCCACCGCTTGAATATTTATAAACCATATGCCAATATCATATCTGAGATGTTTTATTCATCTGGATAATGCATACCAAGGTCTTCCCTCCACCTACTACCCCCATGAATCCTTCATCATTTTCCTGAAACCTAGTTAATTATATATGTTATGGAAGTCAACCTGACGATGTTCAATGAACATCGGATGTCATGCCTGATTCCATCATAATTCTTTATTGCCAGAAATAACTTATCCTCCCTAGAATGGGTTTGAAGCATTGTAGCTCTGTGAAGTGAGATGAATTCTCCATGACTGAGAATGTACCCTTCTCCAAGATTATGAACTCTTGGGCTCGATCAGCCCTCAAGGTCTCTGAGTAGATGTAGTAATAGAAGGTACACTGGAACTCATCTGATGCCGTAAGATGTGGGTGCCCTGCCTGTGATATCACATCCCACCATCTCTTGGTAGAATCCCAAAGCATGTACATAGTGAGATTCACCCTCCTCTATGGAGGCATATCCAGATGCTCAAAGATTGATAGCATGGATTCTAACCACAACTCTATAGTCTGAGGCCCTCCATCCCATGGGAAGGTTGGAGGATGATGCTGCTGAAAAACCCAAGTCAATTATGCCATAGACATGGCAGGATATGGTGCTCCCTGGAAGGTCTGCATAAGCCTCATGAAGTCTTCTCGTATCTTTGCATCGACACCAGTATCCAATATAAGGACTGGTGCAATGATGTGAATGACAGGAGGATCTTCTGGTAGTCCCTGATCTACCATGTCTGGTGTCTAACCGTTTCCATGTATCTAGCGTTCAACTGGAGGACGTCTCAGTGGCATGCCTCTACAAGGTCGAGCGCACACCTCAGTTAACGATTCTCAAGTACTGAAACATATAAGTGCAGAAAAGGAATAGGAGAAAGAAAAAAAATCAAATTTTCCAAAACAGGGATACTCGATGTGTGTATGATACCTACACATCATGTTTCCTTAAGCCTTTACATGGTCGTGTACTTAAGCCAAACCTGGTCGTGTCACACTAATACCCACTGCGTGTTCTCGATGAGGCACGATGTGTACACAAATAATTTCCCCCATTCTTGAGTTCTTCTACATGGATATACACATGGCTCCTACCTACGTTAATCTATATGGTGTGTGTACCCAGGATGTTGTATGTACCCTTTATGTTATAACCATCTATGTCAATTTTCACATAGTCAGTGACACCTCTGACTCTACATGCCGTGTAATAATAGAACACGGCATGTAAAACCTGACTTTAATCCACCTGATTCATTGGTCACATAACTAGATACACAGCTCTTACAACACGTCATGTACTCCAAGTACACGATGTATTCCACTGAACATTTTCCAACCTCGTGTATCTTCCCTCACATCCAGTAAAATGGTTAAGGACTACACGGTGTGTACATAAAGTACATGGTGTGTACTTAAAAAATAATTTTCCTTCCCAAATGGATGGATATATGGAATGTATTCAACATTACAAACCGTTTATTCTTGGGTTTTCTAGATAATAATCCTCAGAAACAACTTTGGAACCCCATAAAAACACTGAAACAAACATTAATGTGCCAAATTTCAATCCATTGGGGCCCATAATCCCCACTATTCAAAGCATGGAATCATATTCCTGGATATCATAGTATAAAAGTGAAATCAAACACATGATCCACCAAATTCCGATCCATGAGGGCCCATAACATCTTAAGGACCAAAGATTGGCGTCCATCCAAAAGAAACATTACATATCATCAATACACTGCCAAATAAAATGTATTCTATTATGTCATATATCACAACAACATTCATATATAGAATAACATCCATCACAACAACATGCAATCGATAATTCACCCTAAATGGAATGAAAAGAATGCATGACATGTGATCTCTAGAAGGTTCTTATATGATGACTGTGATGGAATTCCCACATCTCACCAGGTTGCAACAGAAATAGAAACTGAAAAATTTCTATGATAATAGAACAAAATATTTGAAGCACCCAATGGTGAAATAAAATAAACTTTAATAATTAAAAAACTAGATAAAATAAAATAATCAAGGTAAATTCTTTTTTCCCTGTACACGGGAAAGCTACTACCGGGCATATATTTTTCCAAAATACCTCTTTTTCCTATACTATCTGTAGGCTCCAAATAGTATGTCAAGAAGAAAAGAATTTATATAATGCCACTTTGTATCATCCCGGTTCCAGGTGCCGCCTAGAGGTTCCCAGTACTCAGATGGTCACATGGCCTCAAGCGCATTCCCCCAAATTCTAGAGGTTGTCGACTAACAGTGAGGGAATTAAGTTTGATAGTGGGGAAACTATGCCATCATTTTTAGAGTAACACAACTGAAACACATAGATAATATTAGTGGAAGAAGTAATAATATACAATAAGTATACATCGGAACACTAAAAATAAATAATCAACGGTAGCTTATATATAAATAAGAATGCATGTACCTAGTTTCTAGGAAAGCATCCAAACAAGTAGCAATGATGGAATGTAGTACTAACCAAAGTACAAATGAAAAAAAAGGATAAAATCTCCAATGACATCGCAAGCCTCAACATCGTCACATGCTTTCTATATCCATAGTAGTCAAGTACCTAAAGTAAAAGGGCACTTTCCCTTATTTATACCTGCAACAATATAATCTGTTTAGGCCTAAAAGCATGACCCAAATAGGGCGTGAGATGCATACCAATTGGAAACCACCCAATGATATATGCCTAACTATTAGAAAATATATATAGCAGAAATATGAAAAATTAAGAAATAAACAAGGAAGTACTCAAAAGTAGACAATCCTACAGTTTCAAACTAAATTCATTTACATTTATCAATTATTCAACCAATAATTCACATGCAACACCCAAGGAAATTTCTCACAGTCTTACCCCTCTAGTTCAAATTATTGTCTAAATCTATAAAGATATAATGACCCTTAAGGAAAGCTCACATACACTACTAAAAATATGGATTTTATCAGCCCAAAAAATGGCCATTAACAGTGCTAGAAAAAGAGCTATTAATGCCGGATAAGATAAAGGGGGGGGGGGGTCCCTTTATCAGCGCTCAAAAAAGTGCTGATAAAAGGGGTCTTTTATAAGTGCTTTTTTAGTGCTGATAAAAATAAAAAAAATAAAAAATAATACTGCCAATCTTGGGGGGGGGGGCTTTTACAGCGCTTGAGCCCCCCTTTATCAGCGCTTTCCTGCACCTCCAGCGCCCGCCCACACCACCTACACCCTTTAACAGCGCTAGCCCTTTAAATCACCCTTGCACGCGCACCCGTGCCTCCACCAGGATTTGATCTCGAGACCTCCCCCCTGCGCACCTAAAGCCTTTGCCACTACCCTATATTGATTTGTTCTCTTATTCATGATATATCTATTTATATATATATATACATAGTTATATTTATTCGTATAGTAATATATATATATATTAATATATATAGTTATATTAATATATATATATAGTTATATTAATATATAGATATAATTATATTAATATATATATAGTTATATTAATATATAGTAGTTATATAAATATTCATATATTAGTATTTTAAATAAAATGGATATTTGTTATTATTTAGATAAATATAATATATTTTATATGTAAATATGTTTAATTATTTATTTAAAAAATTTAATTTTTAGGTGTGAATATATAAAAAATATGTAAATATAGTAATTTATTTGATTATAAATAGCAGTGAATTATAAAAATGGATGAAATTTCAAAGACATAATATAAATATGAATGTAATACCTTGGAATAAATTCAGTACCCACCAAAAAAAGCCAATAATACCCCCTTAAATGAGGCTGAAAATCTACAAAATGTAAAAAAATATGGGTACCCCGACTAGAAACTCAGTTTTGGAGGCCTTCTGGGCCTCTTTTGGCCTCAAAAAATGCTTTATTGGGGATTTTACAAATTATATAGATGTAGAGCTCATCGTAGGCTTCGATTTGATATGTGGTATAACTCAAACGGACACATGGATCAAAAGTTATGGTTGTTTGAAGTTCGAGTTGCGTTTTTAACATATTTTGGATCTTTTTTTAATTTTTGTAATTTTTTTAGTCTTCAAATTGTTATTAAATGACTATTGATCCATAATAATTAGAAAATTATTAATTAAAAATATTTGTTAAATTTTTTAAGAATCCATTTTCACTTAATATCTTATATATTAAGTATAATAATCGTAAATTTTCATTTATACTTATCTAAAATATAATTAAAAGTTATATATTATATTTATATCCATATAACTATATAACTAAATTAATATATTAAAAAAAGCTTAAATTTTTTTTGAAGTCGACCCTCTATCAGCTCTTTTAAAAAAGTGCTGACAAAGCCCCCCCCCTTATCAGCGCTACTAAACAACTGCTGATAAAGGGGTCGCGCTGGCCTTGCCCAATTTTGTGGTAGTGATAGTCTAATGTCTTTGGTCAGATGGAAACAAAGACTCTTTTAGGAAGCACTCACTGTCAATTCCCTCAATGTTATTTTAACGATAAACTAAATAATATCTGAGGAACCACTTAACATACATTCCCCAAGTGGTATCATAATGATTTACTATAGACACTCTGAGGGAGCACTCACCGAAAATCCCTCCATGTTCTCAAAACATGGAAATTATAATAAACACTCTAGAGAGACCATTACCATAAATTCTACCAGTGGTCTAACTACAGTAGGTTCTCATATCCCTGTGTAATACAATCTTGCACAAACGATAACCTGCAGCCAAAGTAAATCTAAAATACTACTTGGCTAAATAACTATAATGCATATCACCAGAATTCCATTTAGTAATCACTCCCTTCAAACAGCAACTAGCATGGGAAGAAAAATTTCCTAAAAGGAAATTATAGACCTAATGTCCAATATCAAAAAAAACATAGGAACACATCCATATGTAAGGTAATAAACCCAATTTATAATCAAACCCCTTAGCCAAGAAAACAAGAAAAATCAGGCATCAATATGGATAAAATTACAAGACATGGTATCCCCTAATCAATGATATTCATCAAATTTTGAACATACAATCCAATGACAACTACAGAAAGGCACAAACCACCTACCTTGACATTGTACAGTTGATATTTTTGACCCTCGGCCTTTGAATCGGCCTAGTACACCGTAGATCTAAAAAAATGTTGAAAATTTTCAACCATTAATAACTCACATAAGATGAGAAATCAAGAGGAGACACTCCAGAAGAAGGAAGAACTCACTATGACGATTCCAATGCAATTAATGGTGTTCTATTCTGAGAAAAGATGACTGATCGATGGCTCAGTGAATGTTCCGTGATTCCCATAACTCCTGGACAAGACGGGTTTAGAATAAGTTGTTTCTTTGAATGAGACGTGGTCCCGGTATTATATATCAATTAAAAATAAAAAATACACAATGTTTTGTTTAAAGATACATGTCATATATATGCCTTTTCCATACCCTGCTTTTGGAGGTCTCCAGGTCACCCCACACATCCCTATACTCGGCCGTTACATAGCCAGTACATGGCTATGTGTTGCAACTGATTACATGACGTATACTCTTTAAAATTCCAAAAACACTTTTTTATAAAAAACACCTTAAATCAAGATCCATACCTGAAATGAAGATCCATGTTCTTACAATATCGAAGAAATAAAATTATTTAAGTCGGAATATTTCATATATATATATATATACATATTTCATTGTGTTACATTCTACCCCCCTTAAATTTTATTATTCCCTTGAAATTCATCACTCAGATACATACAAATAATGATAATTTTTCTTTATCGCATCCTTAGGTTCCCACATACATCCTCAAATTGAATATTTCTCCACAAAACATTAACTCGGTGAGTGGTATTATTTCATATAACATTCTCTCTATGTCACAAAATATTTAAAGTTGTTATTCATAATTAATACATTTCTATAGAAGTAATACTGATGAGTCTATAACATGTGAAGGATCGATCATGTACTCCCTAAGGAGAGATACATGGAACAAATCTTGTATTTGAGAGAGATTTAGTGGATGTTCTAATTAATATGTTACCAAATATATAAAATAAATTATTCAAAATGGAAAAATATTACTAGATCTTACCTTTACCATCCATTCAAATCTCATCACCATCATCTAGGGAGATATTCATAGGCATGCCTTTTCAACAAATTCAAATTTGAGGCCATGAAAATGATTTTCATCATGACTTCTTGTAGACTCAGATCTATATTGATGTGATTCTAAATGGATCTAACTTTCTCTACCAATTCTTAATCTTGCTCAATTTTTTCATTCTTTTAGTAATCCAATCCCAATATGTTGGTGTTATACACTTCATTCCATATAGGTATTCAAAAGGATACATATGAAAGATTGATTGAAAAATATTATTGTATGAAAAATCAATCAGATGAAGGTTTTGATCACAACCTCCTTTAAAATCTATAGATAAATCCCTAAATTTCTCTTAAAATTTCCCAATGATCCTATCAGACCGACCATATTTTCTGAGGGTTATAAAAATAGTTAAAACTTACCTCTCTGTCTTCATCTAACTGGAGACTTCTCCAAACTGTCAATGTAATCCATAGATCCCTTTTAGATTAAATTGAAAGTTGTAAACCATTAAATATTGTCAATCCCTTAATGTATATCCAAGTAATTTTATCAATAAGTAAATATTCTCTAATGAAACTGAAGTGTCTTTTCTTCATAAGGAAATCAACTACATCCCAAATAGAATTATTATCCTTAAATTTATTTTGGAAGTTCAGTTACAAAATCCATAGTGATGATTTCCTATTTCCATTCTAGTATTGTTAATAGTTATAACATCCCCTTAGAATTATGTCTCTAACCCTTAATATATTGACATACCATGAACTGAGAAACATACACTGCAATATCACCCATCATGTAATCCCAGCAAAAATACTCTTTCAAATATCTATAAAATTCATAAACCATCTTCTCCAAGATGAGGGGAGGGATAAAAAATGTTAATACATTACATCTTCAAAATGAAGGAGAGATAATGACACCCATGTCCCGCTTCTAATAGGTAATGGGTAGATGATAAGCACCAAGGGTATAGAAATCTCACCAAAATTAGAGGAATTTCCCTTTTATTGTAACCAAGATCAAAAGATAAGATGTACCAACCTCAAAAACTCTAATAAACATTTATATAATGTCACCTAAATCCATCCCACATGCATGTTTAAAGTAAAATTTCTTGAAATATGATGAAAACTCCAATGTAGGTACCAATACAAAAATAAGAATTAACACAACAACCATCCTCATTGTCTGAGCTAGTAAGGTCCATCATGGTCCACATAATCTACCTAGAAAACTAAAAATATATTTTTTATATACATAGGGTGAGCATAGAAGTATACTTAGTAGGGAAAATCCAAAGTCACCCATGCACAAGTGAGAGAAGCATACTAATTACCCGGTGAGAAAACAATAGAAACTCAAAGAAACCTAACATGGTATTCTATCCATCCCATACTCACCATGGAATTATCACCAAATGACTCACGTCATGTAATATAATGTAGTAAAACATCAATATTTAGGTACCCTACACCACTTCCCATTGGTTAACTACTCATCCCGAATGGGAAACATCTTCACACTACCACGCTCTTCCACAAGCTCCACTATCACAACCTCCTAGCGCACACTTGGGCCACATACCACACCACATCTCGCCTGCAAAAACCAAGGTCAAAACCACAACCCCAGTCTATAGACATCTGGGAATCACCACACAACACATCCTAAAGACACCTAGGAATTGCACCTCGTACACAGACACCTGGGCCTCACAGTCACACCACAACCTGCCCGAAGAGTCCAGGGCTAAAAATTCCTAGAAGAGGGAGAAGAGAAGAGTTAATAACCAGTCATCCATCCTCCCACTGGGATGTTGGGAATGGAAACCGTCCCCTATAATAATGGGGTGTTAATCATGTAGTTCTCATCATGGGTGGTGTGCGTATAGAAATCAAAGGGAACTACATGTATATATATATATATATATATATATATATGGTACCAAAAACTAAGCCCAACCAAGGTGT
Organism: Viscum album; assembly: GCA_963277665.1. Lineage (NCBI taxonomy): Eukaryota > Viridiplantae > Streptophyta > Magnoliopsida > Santalales > Viscaceae > Viscum > Viscum album. The sequence continues at coordinate 2,092,591,701 of OY728126.1, read as the reverse complement.
TTTTAAAATAAAAACTAGCCCACACATAACTCCCCTTTCTACAACCTCTAAATACATGTATCAAACTGAATGATGGTCACTTCCCAATTTGATAGTTGAACACTGATTCACTATAATCCCCAACAAGAAACATACCCGCAGCCGATTCTTTTAACCAAATGTAATTTTACATTATTAATTCATTCATTTATTTTTCCCATCCCTGTCCGGGAAACTACCAAACACAGCAAACATTATAAAAATAATTAACCATACCAACCACTTCCAAACACAAAAAAGGAAAGAAGGGTCAATGTATATGAATCCATTCTAACACCCATTCCTGAAGTAATGGCCTCTGGAAACTCTAGTAGAAAGGCCCACTCATGGTTGAACCATCCTTCATCAAAATTATATCTCCATGTCCTTCTTCTCATCAAGTAAAACCCCAACACACCTCATTACTACAACACTCGATAGCCCCATTGTAAAAAAAATGCACAACACACCCACAAACACGAACATGACACAACCTAGTTTTGTAGCCCTACTGCCCAACCACTTCCCAGATGTTGTCACACCGTATAACAAGTAATTCCATTCCTCAATCAATCATTATCTAAGTTTGATATTCCATTACACTTCTCATACCACACCATACTTCCCACCACACTCCCAGCTACAATACCACACAAAAAACGCATACACAAGGCCAAACATAACAATACACCATACACAACCACAACAATAGTGAGTGGTTTATTCATATTTAGTATCACTCATTATTTAATTCAACATTATAAAATAGGGGTTATCACAAAACATGTTTGATCATGGGAATCCATATATTTAACTAAATATAAATGGTTATCCAATTTTCATAATTCATGAGTTCATCATGGGATACATAATAAGTGTGAAGCACCACTTGTGCACAAAAAAGGCAAAAAATATCCACGATTTATAGAAGGAATATATCCAATACAAAACATGATATAAATCAAGGATAACATATAAAACATTTTGATCATCATCATCACAATCCCAGTCCCTCATCTATTACTTTATACTATCTTCGTTAAATTTGTTTCAACCGTAACCATAGGAATATATCATTACTCCCATCACACATGATACTCAAATAAAATAGAGAAGAAGGGATCAGTACTTAGAATAATAGATAGTCAACAATTCCTCCTTTCCCTAAAATCGGGGGGGGGGGTCCCACGAGTAGTAGGATAGACACTATGGGGAAAATGAACGGACTACTATATCATAGGTTCTCAAATACTAGGGGAATAACGGATCTCAATGCACCAATAGAAAACGGAATGGTATAATGGAAGAGAAGATTTCGGTATTAGAAAGGCCATATCCAAAATATCATATGGAAATTATTTCAAATGACACTAAAGATAGATCAAGATCAATGCCATGCGGTTTAGGATTAAAAGAAAGATTCTAATCTTTAGGATATTAATAACATATTAGATGTCCCAAAAACACCTTAAATATGGAATTTAACTCATTTAATGTCAAAAAAATGTCAATGGTGTGTAACAGAGAAAACTGGGAAAACATGAAATGACTCACCGATGGGTGAGTCACTAAGGTGAGTCATTAATGTCTGACCCACCAATGGATAAGACACCAACCTGAATCACTGATAGGGAGTAAAAGACACACCTCACTAATGCCTGACTCACTAACACCTAACCTATTGATTCCCCAACTCACTTACGCCTCAACCTAGAGACACCCAACCTACAGATTCCTAGACCTGCAGACACCCGACCTACTAAAACCTCGACCTACCAACAGCTTGACATACGAGTGACCTATGTCACCGAAAATGTTCTATCAATCCCAAACAACCAACACTGAGCTACCGACGTAACTCACCAATGCAAAAACTAGAAATTTTGAAAACACATGAAATGGAGCCACCAATGCCTCCCAAAAAACCACAAACATCAGATTTTGAAAAATTATGGGACCATAGAGGTTTGAGCCATCACATCAGATACCTCTCAAACTACTCTCTCCCTATAGAGATTAAAACCAAACACATATGAAAAAGGGTTATGAACAACAACCCAGTAAGACACCTCTTAAGGACAAACCACCTTGTGTTTTTCAATGATGGAGTAAAACACAAAAATTAAAGAATACCACCTCCCACATCTATTAAACCATACATACACAAGATACCCCACACAATCAAAAACTATCATGACATATGAATTAGTGAATTTGTTCCACCAGGTCAAGATATTATTAGCTTTGGCCAACACTGACTCACACCCATGGGTTTAATCTCATCTCAATTAATGCATCCTGAGTAGGAATCTAGTCTCTACATTTTTACATATTTGTACTTCATCACACTCTATAGAACAAGGAAGAAACCCATCTTATAACAAACAAGGTTCCTGCACTACCTCACAAATCAAAACACACAAGAAAAAACTCAAAATAACTCTAGGTACTGGGAAGACATATGTGTTTACATTTCCCAAGTACTCTCCTCCAGGCCATCATGCCTACACCCCACATGAAACAAGAGAATGGTGCATCCATGAAACACATATCCCTGATGATTTGGGATCCGCACTAGCCACTCCATGAATGGTGCATCATCCTCATTATCAAACTCTCCCTAGTCAATAACATGGGAGTCATCATGAGGATACCCACAAAGCTGGGTGACATGAATGACTTCGTGGATCACCCTCAACTACAATTGAAATTCCAACTAGTATTTCACCTTTACAACTCTTACCCACACATTTATGGGTCCGATGAACCTGGGAGAAAGATGAAGCCCTCTTATGATCCTCTACTACCCACGTCGAGGGAAAACCATCATGAACACATGGTCCCGAACCTCTAACTTTAAGAGACTTCTCCTACAATTGACATAAGACTTACTATTTTTTTGTTCTTCATCAATCCTCTCATGAACAATTTTACCCATATATGTCCTACTATGCACTATATCAGGACCAAGAACAACTACCTCCCCAACTTTTTTCCATAAAAAGGGCGAATGACATGTCCTTCTGTACAATGCATCAAAAGGAGTCATTATAATGGAAGAGTGATAGCTATTATAGAAGAAAAATCTACCATGGGAAAATTTCACATCGAAGACCCACTAAAGTACATAATACAAGTTTGCAGCATGTCATCCAATGTTTGGTTGGTCTTCTATGTTTTCCTATTTTTCTGAGGGTGGAAAGAAGTGCTGAGGAATAACATAGTGATAGAGGCATGCGTCAATCCCCTCTAGACTCGTGACATAAAACGTGTATCCCAATATGATATGATTTTTCTTGGAAATCCATGAAGCTTCACCACCTCATCCACATACACCTCTTCTTAGGCATCTACTCTGCTTGACTCCTTGGTCCCAAAGAAGTGAGATGATTTCGTAAACGGAACCACTAATACCCAGATTCCATCACATCTTCCCTAAGCCCTTGGTAATCATGTGATGAAATCCATTGATATATCATACCATATAGATTCGGGGAAATATAAGGGTTGCAAAAAACCACTGGGAACATAGTACTCGACCTTCAATTGCTTTCACACAAAGAGATATGCCACAAACACCTCCACTTTCCCTCTTCATCCCGTGCAACAAGAACAATTCCACCAAGACATGGTACTTCTTGGAAACTCATGTGTGTACCGCTTGGGTGACCTATGAATCACATTGATAACTCCTTCATGCATCTCCACATGAACAAAAAGATTCCCATGAACCAACATCCGATTTTGACCATCCATTGGCAATCCCTTCAGGGCATCACCCTGGTCAAATTGATCGTGCATTATCACTACCTCTATGTATCCCCAGTGATAATCCTCCACCTGCTACCTCATATATGAGTACACAAAAATCTGAAATTGATATCCTCTTCCACCATACATTCCTGTATCTATGATCAAGGCAGCGAACTCCTCCATTGTTCTTCAAGCATCCAAAAATTCACAAACAACTTCCTTATGTGACTTCCCTGTCCAAGAATTAGCCAAAACATTCCACATTCTAAAGGTGTAGGATATCTCAAAATCATAATTCTGGATAAATTTCATCCGCATCCAATACAGGAAGTTAATTTCTCCGGGAGAATAGATGTACCTAAAGCTCTTGTGGTTCATGAAGGCCACACTATGCTCCCCATTGAGGGAGTGTTGCCACAAATTTTGCGCAAACATGACTGCTGCTAGATCCAAATCATGGGTGGCATTGATACATTCATGTGAACATAACTTCCTAGACCCATATGAGATAACTCCTTATTGATGCATGAGCACACACCCCATGACCAGATTGGAAGCATCACAAAACACCTCGGACATGACCCCTTCATCTATAAACCTGGGAACTGGGGAACTAAAAAACATTCCCTTCAGACAGCCAAATGCCACTTGAAAAAGCTTGTATAATTTTTCATCTATAATTTTTCATTAAAAAACATCCGCTCGATTCATGAAAAAGCTTGTCATTTTCTAGTTAGATAATTTAATAGGGAAATAACTCGAGTTAAATCATGTATAATTTTTCATTAATATCCTACCAGACTGAGAAAACTACTAACCTCTACCACATTCTTTTATGGTTCCCAATAAATAAATACCTCGACCTTCGATGGATCCACTACCACTCCATAATGAGACACAACATTTCCATGGAATTGTGCCTCCTATGTCCAAAACTTGAACTTAGATAGCTTTATGTAGAGCTCGTGGGGTCGAAGGACCTCCAGGATAGTCTTGAGTTGTTCAGTATGATCCATTTCTGACTACAGGTTGATGAGGATGTCATCGATGAATATGATGACTAACTGGTCCAAGAACTCATGAAATATGTTGTTCATAGGAACCATGAACGTGGAAGGTTCATTCATAACACCAAATTATATAACCATGAACTAGAAGTTCCAATACCTTCACCTGAAAGTAGCCTATGGGATTTCATCCTCCTCCACCGTAAAATGGTGATACCTGTACTACAAATCGATCTTAAAAAATAAAAATACTTCCCTCATTTTTTTGGAATGACTATCTATCCTTGGGAGAGAGAAATGTTTCTTTACTGTTACATGATTCAACATCCAGAAGTCTATACATAGCCTCATATGAGCATCTACATTCTTCGTAATCTGTACCTGATCTCCCCACTGTGACACAATGGGCCAGATTAAACCTTTCTTTATCATATCATCAATTTGGATCCACAACTCCCATAGCTCTGAAGGTAAAATCTGATAAGGAGACATCAAAATTATACTAACACAATGTTGTAAGTTTATATTGAACTCAATGTCATGTATTGGGGGCGGAGCCACAACCTCCTATAGGAGAGCATCCATGAACCCCACAAAAACTACTATTACATCCATCGTCCCAGCATCCACTAATCCCACTAACTACATGGCCAACAAGGAAAGGATAGGCTCATCATGCTCAATTCCCATCAAACAACGCTTCTCTCCAATGAAGGCCACACATTTCCCACCCACATATCAAAAAATGACTCTTCTCCAGAATAATGTGATTATAAAACTAATAGTGTATATCCATTTGATGACAAGGATAAAAACATATCACTTTATCTGTAGTAGAAAGATAATCCCACTAAAATGATGTGGCCCCAACATCAGTCTACATACCCGAAAAACATCAAAAAAGATGGTATGACCTCTGAATGGTGTACTCAAAACTAGGCGAATGGAAAGCATCTCTATCTCCAATATCATATCATATGCTAGACTTGGTGAAACAAAGTAGTGTGAAGCTCCAAAATCAAACAAGTCACAGAAAAGAGTACTATACAAATTGATCATTCCAAGAACGATCTTCAACCCTACAGGAATTGCTGCCTCTATGGTGTACAACTGACCATGACCATATCCACTTCCCCTATACTGTTGGATTCCTTCCAAAAAATGTTAGATTCGAGGACCTTATGGAACACCATGAGTTTGGCCTCTACCTACTATGTCTCTCCTAAGTGGAGTGGGAGCCTGTAGTCCATGCTGCTAAAATGACCTAGCTGGAAACTACTACTGATGTAGGCACTAGACCAGCCCACCTCCACTATACTGATCTCGAACTAAGATCTGAATCTGAAGGTTCCTATAGCCTCCACTAGTGAAACACCTCGGTCCTAATCCTACAAGAAAAGGATGAGGACCAGAAGGTCAGAATTGAAAATGTTGGGGTCATCTACCCACCGACCAAAACCTGGAAGGTCCTGTCATCAGAGACCTACTGCTGAAAACCTTCCCCTTGGAAGACCTCTACTAGCTCCCCTCTCATGGTAAACCTCCTCATGAGTTTATCATTTACACTACCTTATACTTCTTATGAACCTTTAATTATTTCAATAGGGAGAAGTGAGTAACCACATACAAGAGGTAATGATAGAGTGCCTCCTCTAAACATCTTTCCTGATACTCACTACTATAGAAATGGGAAAGGGAACCGCTACCCTCTTATCTGCTCTAAAAAAATCATAGATAATGGGGGGGTTTATCAGTGCTAAAAAAAGAGATGTTAAAGGGGGTCCTTTAACAGTGCACAAAAAAAGCACTGTTAAAAGTGACCCTTTATCAGTGCATTTTTTAGTGCTGAGAAAGGGACCCCCTTTATTAGTGAATTTTTTCCCACTGATAATGGGGACCCCTTTATCAGTGCTTTTTTTTAGTAGCGCTGATAATGGTGGGCTTTATCAGCGCTTTTTCGAAGCACTGATAAATTTTATGATTCAAAAAAAATAATGATAAATAATATATTGTTATATAAGTATATATATATTGATATAAATATAATATATATTTTTTAAATATGTTTCAGATATGTATAAATAGAGTCTTACATTTAATATATAACAAATGTTGTGCAAATGGCTTTAAAATATTTTAAAAAATATAATTAATTAATAATTTGATAATTATTATTGATTAAAAATAATTAAATAATAATTTTAAGACACACAAAATCAAAACAATTAATAAAAGATCTAAAATAAGTTGAAAATGTAACTCAAACTTCAAACAGCCATAACTTTTGATCTGAGTGTCTGTTTGAGCTCTAAAACATATCAAATTGAAGTCTGCGACGAGCTCTACACGCCTGTCACCGAAGAGAAGCTTCTGTCACATTTTTCAAGGCCAAAAGGCTCATATGTCTTAAAAAACTAAATTATTAGTTGGGATACCACGATTTGTTAACATTCAAACTTGTATAACTTCTGATCTGGATGTCTGTTAGGCCAGTACCACATATCATATCAGAGATTGTTTCATTTTCATCAATTTGACTGGTTGTGGAGTTGAAACGAACTTCAATATTAGAAGTTATGTTCGTTTTAACATTATATGGCTTTTCAAATACACACACACACACACACACATATATATATGCATTTATTCGTAAATATATATATTTGTGTGTGTGTTGTATATATGTATGTATGTAATTATTTATTTATTTATTTATTTATAAACACACATAAAAAACATAATTTATAAATGTATTTTAAACTAATATTATAAATATATATTAATATTAAAATAAATATACAGATAAAAAGTTGTAACTACAAATATATATATAAATATATATTAATATATATTAATATATGAATGAATATATATATACTAATATATGAATAAACATATATGTATTAATATAACTAAATATATTTATATTAATATGAATCTATATTATTATAAAAATAAATATAACTATATTTATATAAATAAATAGATGTATCATTAAATAGAAAAAAACGAAATGGTTTAGTGGTAAAGGTGCATGCGTGTAAGGGGGAGGTCGCAGGTTCGAGTTTGGTGGAAGCAAGGAAGTGGACATGCATGTGTGGGATGCGCGGACAAGGGCAGCGCGCAAGAGTGGGAGGGGCCTCCTAGCATTGATTGGGGGAAAGTGCTTTTAAAATCTCCCCCCCAAACATAAATTATTTTTTTCTTTTATCAGTTCTTTTAAATAGTGCTAATAAAACACCACTTTTATGAGTGCTAAAAAAAGAACTGATAAAAGACCCCTTTTATCAGTGCTTTTTTTAGTGTTGATAAAAGGGGTCTTTTATCATTTCTTTTTAGGGCTGATATAGGGGGTCTTTATAAGAACATTTCTGAGTGCTGATAAAAGGGACCCCCTATCTTCGCCTCAATTAACAACGCTTTTTTAGCACTGTTAATGCACTTTTCTAGTGTTGATAAAATCCATATTTGAAGTTGTGACTCCTTATCCAGATAGAGATCTAGAAAAAATTGAAGGAAATAATTTATCTTGATCCCCAAATCCCATACCAATATACTTCCTTGATGGAGGGAGAGTGTTTCCTATCGGTTCTTATCCTTCATGATAGATGAATGGAAATCTGCTTGGTACTCCACAAAGTCTCCCCACAGAACATCAGTCTCCTTCCTCTCCCTGAGGCAAAGCATCCACCAATAATGAACGTATCCCCTCATCTGGATCAATTATACGGGAACCCAATACTCAATAAGAGGCTGGATCACGATGAAATTGATCACCAGCTCTTCGAGCCAACCATCCATCATCATGCCCGAGAAACTTGCCTCATACTCTCTGAGAGCTTATATCTGAAAATAACGAATAATCTTCTGCCACTGATTTTCCATCTCCTCAATATCAACCATCCCCCGATTAACTAGATTACCATGTTGAGCCTCCACTACCTGAGCCACTCATGGACAACGACATGGTTCCATAAACGAATGGTGCCCAAGTTATTCCTAATCTCGGGTTGTATTGAATTTATTTATGATTCATGTTAACACATTTTTTTGTTTAATTTATAAAAAAAATCCCAAAATAAACAAGAACACAAGTCATCATGAAGAATATACCCTTCCTGGGAAATTTTCCCCACAATTGGTATAGCCTCACTTGTTCGTTTGGTAAGCTCATATGCCTTGCATTAGATCACGTGGGGTCCCTAAAATTAGAGGTTCTTACTAGACATCCCTAGCCTTTGTCACACACAAAGATCGCCTAACACTATTAACCTACCATCCCATAAAATCCTCAGTAAGACTAACACCATATATCATCTTATCTCACACTCATCATCTCCGATACCATTCTATCATGACCCACCTTCTTCAAGATGAGGTAAGGGATAATGTGATATTGAGACCTTACTTCCTCAAGATGAATGAGAGATAATGACCACTCAATCTTTCCTCCAATCGGCCCTAGGGTGGTACCAACACCAGAGGTATATAAATATCACAAAAAAATAGAGGAATTACCATTTGTGAAATTACCAAGATTGGGATATATGATATATAAACCTCAAAAAACTCAATGATGCACATATATATAAAAAACCCAAAATCCATCACTCTTGAATTTTTAAACTAAAACTACTATAAATACAAAGGAAGCCCAAAATTATGTACTAAAATAAAACTATGCGATGACATGGAAACTATCTCCAATGTCTAAGCAAGTAATATCTTACACGGTCCATGTAATCTCCCATGAAACCAAGAAATAGTTTTTTTATATGTAGGGTGAGCAAACAAGTATACTTAACAGTGAAAAATCAATGTCAACTATGTAGAAGTGGGAGAAGAATACTAATTCCCAATGAGAATACAACAAGATACTCAAAAGAACCTAACAAGGTATACTATCCTCCTCAACCTCACCAAGGTACACTCACCAAATAACAAAAGTCAAGTAAATTAAATTATTATGAACATCGATATTTGGCTACCCTACACCACTTATCATTAGTCAATTGTTTACCCCTAATGAAGAAAATCCCGATGCTACCACTCCCTTCCACAAGCACCACTATCAAAACCTACCTGCTCACACCTGAGACACATACCACACCCCATCTCACCCGGAAACACATGGTAAAAAAACAACAACCCCATCACAAAGACACCTAGTAATAAACCCGCAACTCATCCCAAAGACACATGGGAAGCACACCTCGCCTGTAGACACCTCCGCCTCACAACCACACAACAACCTACTCGAAAAGTCTAGGGCACCCAATGAATAGAAGATGGAGAAGAGGAGAGATAATGATCACTCATCCATCCCCTCACCTTGATGTTGGGAATGGACACTCTCCCACAAAACAATGGTGTTGTTCAACCCATTGTGTTCGACACAAGTGGGGTGCATATAAAAATCAACAGGAACTGCATGTATATATATAGTTACCAAACACTTAGCCAAACCTTTGGATTTTAAGAACAATAACCAACCCATAAAAATCACACATTGCTTCTACCTCTTAATTCTCAAATCAAATTGAATTGTTTTCAATTCCCAATTCAATAAATCAATACCAATTCAGTACAAGACACAACTAGAAACATACCCCTAGCAAATTCATTTATCAAAATTCCATTCTGCATTATGAATTAATTATTTTATTTATCCCATCTATACTCAAGAAACTACCAAAGACTACAACTATCATAAGGCTATGAAACGATACATACCACTACTAAATCGAAATAAGTAAAGAATTCCCAAAGTAAAATAATCCAATCTAACACCCATTCATTGAATGATGGCCTGTGGAAAATCTGGGTAAAAGTACCACAAAAGGTAATACCATCCTACTTCAAAATCATACTACCCTATCCATACTCTCAATAAGTAAAAACCCACAACACACCTCATTACAACTACACTCAGTAGCCCCACTATACTACAACTCCATGCCCAACACACCAATAAACATGGACATGACATAACCTAGTCTTGCAGCCTCGCTGCCTAACCACTTCCCAGATGAAATCCCACTGCAAATAAGTTCATCCATTCCACTATCAATCAATATCTTAGAATGAGATTCCATTATACCACCCTTACCACCCCATCCTCACCACCACACTCATATCCATAGCACCACACAATCAGCGAAGACACAAGGCTGGATAGAACCACACACAGTACACAACCACACCAATAAAGAAAGGTTATTTTAAGATTTAACAGCACTCATTCATTAATTCAACCTACTAATATAGGGGTTATCACATAACAAGTTCAATCCTCAGGAATCCATATTTTTAACCAAATATACATGGTTGACTAATTATTATAATTCAAGTGTACAAAATGGGAAACATAACATGTTTAAAGTATCACCTGTGGGAAAAGAAAGACCACCAACAACCATGATTTTTAGAAGACATACATCCCTTACAAAACACAACATGGATCATGGATAAAATATTTAAGAAAGCAATCATCATCCTCATAATCCCAGTCCCTCATTTATTATTTCTTATTATCTTTGTTAAATCGGTTTCAACCGTAACCATAGAAATTTATCAGTTCAACCACTATGAATGATAGACAAATAAAAGAGAGATGAATTGATACCTACTTAGAAGAGTATAAGGTCAAAAATATCTCCATGATTCAATATCAGGGGGTCACATGAGCAGAAAAAAAGACTCTAGGGGAAAAATAAATTGACTGGTACAACACATGCACCCAACCCCTTTGGGAAAAAACATTCTCAGTGCACCTAGAGAAAATGGAAGTGTTCAAAGGAATAAGGGATTTAATCTTTTGAAAGGACAGATCCTAAATATATAGGGGAAACTATTTCAATGACCATTAATGTTTGATAGTGATCAAGAAAAAGTAATTTAGGTGCCAAATGAAGCTTCAAGTTTTTTTCTGATAAATTCCATTTGAAATGTCCCAAAATCACATTAAATATGACATTTTACTCATTTAATGTCAAAATAAAACATCAAAGGGGATAAAATGTTAAAATTAGAAAAAACTGGAAATCAATCACTAATGGGTGAGTCATTGACGTCTGAATCACTAATGGATGAGCCACCAATACTGAGCCACTAGCGTGACGTGCCCATAGTGGGTCACTGATTCCAGACTCACTGATGCCCGATATACCGATGCCTCATCCTACCAATACTCGACCTACAAATGACTTGACCAAATAACTCCTCAACCTACCAATTCCCTGAATCACTGATGCTGATATATCCATGCTAACATACTAATGAAATTCTACCAACATAACTCACCGATAGAAAAACTAGAAATTTGGAAAACTCTTGAAATGGGCCCCCATTGCTTCCTAGAACACCTCAAACACTAGTTTTTAACAATGTAATTGACCGAAAAGGTCTGATTTTATATAGTAAATATTTACACATCCATTATTAACAATGAATAATGATCTATGAGCTTAATCCATTAATTACATATTCAAAAAAGGAACATTCGGGACACACACATGTATCTTAAAACATATTATTCCCCCACAATCAAGATTTAAATCAGGAACATTCCTCAAATTATTTTTCATCTCTACATATTCTTTATGTGCCGGTATAATATTATCTTGGATAGATGGTTTAACACTCATCTAAGAAATATCAGATTTATCCCCTTCCTTCAAGAGTTCAAGATCCATGCATTGATATTTTAGAAATTCTGAATCTTTTGTGATCCTCATCAGAGATAAGATAGCAAGGCTCTTTTCACATAGAGAATATTCCACCTTTTCAACTTTCCTATGGTGTAATGTATTGAGATGTCATAATATTTATTCAGCTCCAACCGTCTTCTTTGCAGTATGTTCAAATTTTTTTGAGTGAAATTATACTTCAAACACTTCTAATCATTAAATATTACCCATTGTTATTCATATAGATAATTCCTATTTATATTTAATGAAAGAATTACCACATATAATTCTAAATCTTGAGTAAGGTAATTATGCTCATGGACCTTCAATTATTTTGAGCCATAATATATGACCATATCATTCAGCACGAGAATTAACCCTAGTCCCTTATATTATTCATCATTACAGATTATAGAGGCTTCTCCATTGTACGGTCGATTAATCATATTTTTTTACTATCCTTCTAGAAAGTTCTTTAAAACATTCCTTACATCAATCCATCCAATTTAAATTGTTTCCCATTCGTGTTATCTTGGTAGGTGGATTTGATAGCCATGAAAATTATCTATAATCATCACTAACATCCATACAAATAATGAAAACTATGGATCTCAGTCACATTGATTTGTAGGGACGAATGTTTAAAAACATATGTCATTGAAGGGTCTACTGATATACTCTCACTTGAGATTATATTTCCTAGGAATGAATCTTTCCAAATAGAATATCAATCTTTTTAAATTTTTCATAAATTTTCTTATTTGTTAAGGTCATCAACATAGTTCTAAAATGATCTTGATAGTGGGGGAATTGTTAAGACCAAATGGAATCACTATAAATTCATAGTGTTTATACCTCATAAAAACTGTCATCTTGGGTATTTCATCCCTCTTTACCAGAAATTACTAGTATACAGAATGAATATAAATCTTATAAATGTATTGAGATCCACATTGTTAATCAACCAAGTCATTAATATGGGAGGAGGATTCTTATTCTTGATAGTGATCCTACAATGTTCTATATAATCAGTCCAAAGTTGAATTGATCTATATTTATTCATAATAAAAGGAATTGGTGAACCCCATGGTGACACACCTAATAAAATTAATCCCCTCTCAAGACTCTCTATATTTCAATTCTATCAACTCAATTAGGGTCATTCTATATAGAATCCATGAAATAGTTGAAGAATCAGGAACAAGTTCTATCAATAACTGGATGTCGTTTTTCATTTTATGATCATGAAATTATATTGGAAATATGTCCACAAGATACCATATATTAGTCTTATCATCGATGTTGTGTTTCTCTCTAACCTTATGAGATAAACACTCCTTTTGAATAAGAATCAAGACACATATGGTGGTTATAATTTCCATCAAAAGATCATTTTTCTCCACACACTAATTAGAGATCATAAGATGGTTTAAACATTAATATTTGACTTCCCTTAATCAATAATTGATGTTCTATTTTTGTAAATAAATCAAATTCTTTCCCAAAATAACATCAAATTCAACAATAGGAGGAATAACAAGATTTTTAGAAAATACATCCCCACAAACATTAACCAGATAATAATCATAGACTTGGGATGGGATCATCATACCATAATGAGTTTTTTGTTATCTCAAATTCTAATTTTTTATATAGTACACTAAAACCATTAGAAATGTTTTTAAATATAAAATAGAGGGTAGATTCAGAATCAAATAGGACGTTCGTAGTATGAGAATGGATGGTAAGTGTTCCTTTTACCATGCCATTATCATACCCATAATCATAATTAGTGATCTCATGAGGATTTCCCCTTCTCTATGGGATTGTGATTTTGTAGATGTCGACCGTTATCATTAGATTTCAGTTTAGGGAACTAGTTAGTATAGTTCCCATATTCACTACAATTAAATCGATAGAATGTGGGGGATGCATTCAATGGATTTATCTCTATATTTACATTTTTATCTAAATTCTTCAAATCACATCATCATTGGATTGTTTGATGACTTTTAATTTATATTTTTAAAACATTTATCAATCCCTTAAATAAAATTTACAGCATGTTTCTTTCCACACATGGAGTAAAAATGATATCTCATCTTCGTCTCTCCATGATTTTTATAATTCCTTTTCAATTCCACCCCTCTTTTCATATCAGAAAATAATGTTTGATAGATACCTCTAATCCCCATACCCACTATAATGTAACATTGAATTATTTCATTAGATCTACAACAATTCCTTCGGGATAATTTGTTTATGATACTTGGTTTTAAGCCACTAAAGAATTGATAAACCTCGATTTCGGGTTGGATGATAATACCAGAAGCATACCTCACAAGTATTGTGAAATTCTCATCATTGTTACAAAAAAATTAATAATTATTATGTTTAATAACAATGAACTAATTATCCCCTTTTTATGATAAATATAATGAAATTACTTATTGAAAAATATGTTTTTAAATGATTCTCACTATATTGGTATAATTTATTCGTATTTTATCATGTTGTTAATATGATTAAACTACTGATCAAATTCATCTTCTAAATGATAAACATATATAATAATATTCTTACCTCTCAAACACATAACAATGTAAAATTTATTTTCAAAAGAACTTATACATTTCTCAGTGACTAGAAGATAAATGAACCCACAAAAATAAGGTAGATATTTTCTCATGAAGAAACCAATTTAAATTTGTTCCCTCATTTTATCCTTTGGATTATCAGGGTGATTCATATATTTATAATGTTCTGTGAGCATAGAAATAATATTTTACATTCAATATCCCAAAACAATTTGTTTCTAAGGAGGATAATAATTGAATTTTCCATCACATTCTTTATTCACATGATTCCCTTGGGTTCCAATTATTGTCTAAAACCAAAAATCATAGTTTGAGAAGAAATAATTTTTGCAGAAGACCATATAATTATAAAAAATAATTCAGTTAATGTTTAAACAATGGATCCTTATATTATGATTCCTTAAGATTAATCAAGTTCATTCATGATCCTTACTAAAATATTAGGATTTTATCTTATACTTAGACTTATGAATATAGTTCTTATTAATTTTTTCTGATCCTAGTTTCTATAGATTAAATAACCTTTCATTGATACAAAATACAATGGACCATAATTTACATAAATTTCTATTATATATTAATAGATTAATATTCATTAAATAACATTTTTATCCTTGTTCGAACTGTTACTCTCTAGTATATTTGGAAACATGGAATCATAAATAGGTGGTTCATAAAATATTTACATCATCTTCCTCTTAATTATTTATAAATATCACTCTTCATAGAAATATCACACTTATTATATTTCATCATAACCAAGGGAATGAAATCACATGAAAAAGGAAAGATCAAATGATTTGTATGGGAAAGCATGGGATATATCAATGATAATATATGCATAACATGACAATAAGGGTACAAGAATATGATTGTAACATTTGAAAAATATACCCTACATACCAATGATCATAATATTTTTTTCATGTCATAAATCATGGAAATTATGATCCATAATGTGATCAAAAAATATGATCTATGAGAGTATAACATTGACATAAACGTGGAATTGTTGCATACACAAAAGCATAAAAAATTACTTAGTATCCAATGTTATTTTTCAATACTATAATAGTGGAATGGGTTTACTCCCCAAATAATCATAGTAGTCATGGTTCAATCCCAATACTATCTTAGTAGAATATATCCCATACTAAACCTGGTACACTCACTATTCCATTCATATTTATCTCATGAGATATAAATACATAACCAAGGCATTGGTGGGATAAATAGGTCCCACCAAACAAAAAATGAAAATCATACATATTATTTCCACAATATTAAAATGCATTCATCAAATCAGAACCCATGAAAATAAATTTGTTTTATGAAAATTTCATCATAGTATAACCCGTAAAAAGGTAATGAGTTTCATAAACATATTTTCATCATAAAAATAATCTAGAGAAATAATAAGGATTTTATAATTGGATCATATACTTAATAAATCATAAATGGTATAAATGGTTGTTGACTTTGATTAATAGAAATACCATTAAAAGTTCATTAAAACATTTTTGAGGAAAATATTCTTTCTATTTAGAAAAAACAGAATTTAAGAAAATGTTAATTTATAAAGGTAAAATTTTTATTTTTAAATAACAATATAAATTTGTAAAATAATTTATAAATAAAAAAATAGTACTGATGGTGGGAACATTTTTACATGTTTTATAACTTAAACAAAATTCTGTCAAATTTTATTTGGATGATTCAAAAAGTACCTTCTCTAGAAGAAAAATCATTTTATAACACTTTTAAAAATTGAAACATCGGTACAAAAATAATTTAAAAAATAATTTAATAAAAAAATAACTACTTTTAAAAAATTTAGAAAACACCAAAGAGAGAAATGAAGTGTATTTTAATTTAAAACATTTTAGTATTCTGAGCACATAAGGTGATGGAAATAAATTTAAAAGATTTATTTTAAATAAATAATTATAACATAAGAAACTTATTTAGAATCTTGATACTTATATCATAATATTCCATTTTTTGAAACATGATCATGAACAATCTAGGTCAATAATGAGACTATAGAAGAAAAGCCCCTGCCCTAGAGATCTCTATACATAGAAACCACTTTTACCACTTGTATAATAAATTTAAATTGATTATAATACTAATTCAGATTCATTAACATACTTATAATACCAAATATTATTCATTTATAACATTTCAACACCCCTTTTATGAATACTTCCTTTCTAAAATCATTATTCATAGGTGTCAACTGTTTCATCTATCATGAGTATTTTAGTTCAGTATTTCATGTCCTTATATATTAATCCTATTTCCAAAATATTATGAAAATTTATCATGATATAAATATCATATATATTTATTTTATACCCATTTAAAATCATCCATAAAATTTATACATTGAAAAATGAATTAATCCTTCTATAGAGAGACTAGGTCATACGTACACATGAACACTGTTTAATTTTTAAATAGAATGAATGAATGAATTGTAAATATTAATTAAACATACTAATATAATTATTATATCATATATATTCTTCATATTATTTCTCATTACCATCCATGTAAAATAAAAATGAAAAACAAACACGTCTCTTCATGGAGGTGATAGTCCACACGTATTCAAGAATGACGTTATCATTTCCCATTAGATTAGATGCTATGTATATTAATGTGAAATTATAATTCAAAAACAATAATAATTTCCCAAATATCACATATGATAATTAAAACAATCATTATACCCAACCATAAATAGTGGGGATGAAAAAATAATTGTTTCACTATGTCGATATGGTAAGTTGTACGTACGCACGATTGATTATTTCACTTCTCATTTGATAGGAAAAAGGTCTATAATAGAGTGTTGATAATAATAATAAATTTTAATATTATTTATTATAGTCAATTTATTATTTTTTAATAAATTCCATTTATTTATTGGAGGTAATAAAGAGTATAAAATAAAGTGATCAGTTAAGGTGATTGCCTTTTCTTTGAAAAGACGCATTTAGATATCCTCTTAAGGGATGTAGGGTTAGTATTTTGGAAATAAAACTACCTATATAATGTTTCCTAGGAAGTCTATAATATAATTTTTTATATTTTTTTCAATATTTAAAGCTAAAAGTGGTGTAAATAATTTAAGTAATAGGTTCTCTTTTATATTTGATTCATGGGTCACTTTTGGAATTTCTTAAAAGATTAAATTATAATAAATTATTGATAAAAATGACTCAAAATGGATATGGATTATAATATAAGGTATTATACGGATTTAAATAAATCAACAAAAATAATTTAAAATATTATTGGTTTCATTTTAAGCCTTATAATTTTGAATAATTCTTAGTTATCCAATTGTAATTTGACTACAAGAATAAAATTTTCAACATAAAATTGTTATATTTTGTAATTATAAGATGAAAATAGGAAGATAAATTAAAAAATTAAGAAATTTAAAATTATATAATATACACATTTTCTTATTTAAGTATTTTTTTGATTTCTATATAATTTATTAAAATTTTATTTTCAAAAAATATCACTATTGTCAATTTGGAAACTATTCATTTAATTTGACGTAAAATAAGTAACTAAAAGGATTGAATTAGAATATTATATTTCAACATAATGATAATATTTCATAATCACCAATAGTTTTTTTAGAACACTATAAATAACTTTTATCTAATAACTTTAAATATTTTCAAAATTATTTAGTTTATTTTTAAATTAATTGAATAAATATTCTTATAGCGTTGTATAAGCATTTAAGATAATTATATAATACCTTAAAAATATAAATAAATTATAATCATTAATATAATTTCATTATGCACAAAATTACTGTTAAAATTATTTCATAAATAATTTTCCCAATGTGAACTCATAATGGATTTTTAAAACTAAGTGAGCAAAATATTAAAACATTATATGATTTAAATAATAAATAAATCATGTTGTAAGTGTATAGTTCATTTAATTAAAAAATTCAATCCCAATGTGATAATGATATAATTAACTTCATAAAATTAACATTATCCTGAAACATTATGGCCTTATCACTTATTTTAAATCTTGATTAACATGATTTACCCATTACAGTGGTGAAATTTTTATTCACGGTAACTATTAATATAGAAAAAAATAAAAGGGAAATCTTTACCAAATTTTAAAACTAAAATTATTAATATGTAATTAATATTATATAATTAAATAAATTAAATCTAATAAATTTATTTTAATTTTAAGTGTAAAAAATGTGATGAAACTAATTTTAATAAAATATATATTTTTTAGTATAAAAAGAATTTATTCTTATACTATGTTTAGAAATATATATTATTAATGTATAAAACATTTGATCATGTAAATAATATATAAATTATATTAAAATCATAAAAAATATTGAATAATTAAAATTATTAAAAAATAAATTGCACACATAAAAATATCTTTTTTGAAAACAAATCACTTTTAATAAAAAATATTTTTTGTTTTTAATTCTAATAATTTTCTAACTAATGAAATCATTTATAAATGTATATAACATTAATTATTTAGAACATATTTATTACTATCCATATAAAACAATCAAATATCTAGGTGATAATGGTCACGTAATTTTTTAATAATGTTACACTATTCTTATAAATTTTTTGTTGTTTGTAATGAATCCTATCGAAGGAATAAAATTATTTAAGGAGAAATATTTCATAAAACAATTTTGTGTTACAAACTCCATAGAAAATAAATGTTAGATACAAAAATTATAAAAAAAATTATTCAGTATTTAAGGTTATATGTTACCAAATGTATAATTTAAAAATATTGTAAATATATATGAGTTCAAAATCAATGGAACAATTGTTGAACCTCATAGTTTTCATTAAAGTGGAGAATAAAAGAGTATCCAACTTCAATAATAAAAAAAATAATTTATTTAGATCATATTTTTGTAAGTAAATAATGTGTATTTTCATATTATTTATACTATTTGATAAAATAAATTTTTGGAAAATAAAGAGTTATTATGAAAATTTTGAGATTAATAGATTCAATACACATGGTTTATGATTCATCATATTCAACAACATATTTTGATAAAATGATAAAGATAAAAATATTTTATCTAGAATAAATATTTTCTCTAATATATTTGTTAAAATGTGATGGAAATAATTCTCATCATCCATTAGTGGAATATTTTTAATATTACCATTTCCTTTTCAAAATAATTCTCCAAGAACATTGAATATTTTATAAGAGACAAATATTAATAGTTTATTTGTTAAATATTCCCACTAAATGAAAAATGTGTTAATTCATGTAACAAAATAACTTATATATCATAGTATGATTTATTTGAAATAATATAATGTCTAAGAGGCTAGAGGGAATATATTTGAGCATGACAATTTTGGGCACAACCAATAAAATATTATGTAAGTCAAAATAAAATGTGAATATTGATAAATATCCTAAAATATTTACTAGAAGTCAGTAAAATATTTTTGTAAACATTTACATTAGTTACAAACTTATTTAATGGGGGTTTTATGGAAAATGTTCTATGAATGATGATGGTGATAAAATTAGAAAAAATTATATATAAACAATAAAATTTATTAACATTATAACATTGGATGTAGTGAAGTTAAGGAGTTTTAATAAAATGTTCAAATTATTAAATAATAGAAATATTACTCATAAGAAATTCCATTATTAAAACTAGATTATTTTATAAATATTACCAACTAAAGTAGTTTAATGGGATGGTTTAATCAGAAGGTCGCATAGAGATGTGACAGAAATTATATATATATATGTAATGATTTTAATAAAACCATAAAATTCTAGCGAAAAGAAGGTGGATATAGTATTATGTAATATGTGATATGATTAGACAGTAGTTTATTTATGGTTTTTGTTCATATTAATAAAATAGTTTAAGAATATAAAATGCAAACTATTTTTCTAAAGGTAATATACATTTTGTCAATAATTTATGTTGACTTCATATACTCATGAAGTTAAATGATAATTGAATTCTTAAAGCATGACTCTAGTTATCCATAACTGATGTTCTAAATGGAGTATTTTGTGATAAAATTTCAAGGTTAGTGTAAGTATGATTATTGTATTATCATATATAGTATTTTTCACGTTGCATAGAATGATTTTCCACTGGATGACAAATGTATCATAACACATATAGCTTTGTAAATTTTATTTTCAGTATACTAAGTGTTCATGGATCATATTTTCAATTATCCATTATCATGTTTGGTGAGATACATTTCATTTAAGACATTATAATTTAGAACATTTCTTATAATATGATTCATTATTAGTCAATTAAGGGTTGTTGGGTATGTTTTTTTTCATTACATCAGAAATAACTCAAAAAAGATGCGATTTATCCTCTTGTATAAAGATTATGACATATAAGCCCTCGATTTTGATAGAATAAGGATGCCTATAATGATACATATGTAATACATATGATAATATTCTCCATTGGATGATGGGTGTGTATTGTACTCATCCAAAAAGGTGAATGACATGTAATGTATTCATTTACCCGGCCAGCGTATTCTGGATAAATTAAGATTGTATGAGTAGCTAAATGTTATTGAAATTCTATGTGTATTTTGACTTTTCTATTTATTGAAAAAAATTGATAATAAAAAAATTAATTATCTAATATGACATAGTTGGTG
Source organism: Viscum album (assembly GCA_963277665.1). Lineage (NCBI taxonomy): Eukaryota > Viridiplantae > Streptophyta > Magnoliopsida > Santalales > Viscaceae > Viscum > Viscum album. The sequence continues at coordinate 2,092,569,922 of OY728126.1, read as the reverse complement.
GACATAGGTATACAGATAGATGTTTTTGATTGATATCACACTAGATCCCTTTATAACCTGAGTAGCATCAATACATTAATATATTCCACTCTTTGTTTACATTTATGAATTTATGAATTAATATTTAGTATGATTGATAAAAAGACTCATATAGTCACAATTTTTTGTTTATTTAATGGGTATTTAGTTTACAAAACCAACATATCTCTGAAATATGTTTTTCCATTTTATTTAAAATGTGTTTTGGGTGAGTATTCACAAGGTATTTCTTATTATGTGATAGAATGTGGAGTTAATGATGGATTTACAATTTTTTTTGGAAATATACAAAAGGGGTTTGGAATATTATTTCACATGTTATTTTATATTTTATTATATAATTTGAAAAGACAAAATGTTTGTAAGGATTTAGTACAAGTTGTATATTGAAGGATATGTTCCTTAAATATTTTTCACCTATGATTTTTTACCTATATAATAGCTATGCCATTTGTTATATGATACATAAACCAAAACAATTTATAATTTTTAGGTTTATATCATATCATTGGATATGATATAGTTATATCATAGTAACTTATTTGGCCCATAATATGTTAGTACATGGCTATATCATAAGGAATGAATCATATTTTTTAATTTATTTTATGAACCTTTGATTGATGAGAAGACAGAAGATATGAATTATAATTTGGGAGTGTTCCTTATGATGGATATCATTATTATCATGTATTTTACATGATGAAATACATGGAATTATTTAGATGTACAATGTATACAAACTGGTTTGTAACTACATGTGTAACTCAAAAAAATGATTTAATGTATAGCAACTCAGGAGTACCCTAATGAACTATATATAGAGGTTGTAACCATGGGATGTTAGTTGATTTAGACTAGTATAGCCTCCTATAATTCTACTTGATGCTCTCCCTGCTTCCCTCTGTACCCTAAGAGGCACTAACATTCCATGATAATTCAGGAGGACCATGCCCATTTGATGGGTGATTAATGTCAACCCATGGATACACCACAAAGGAGGGATTCCTCCAGGTATATCTAATGGGTTTTCATAAAACTACAGTGATGGAAATAGAAGTTGATGTCTATATATGTAATACAAAACTATTATAAATTATGGTTTTGTCCATAGACATATAATTACGGTCTTTATAAATTTGTCAACTTTGACATTTAACCATTGTTTTTAAAGAAATGGTTAAATGTTCCTTAAGTAGCTCATGTTATGAGAGAATATAAAATTATGAATTCAATTACAATTGAACATAACATTTGATTTGGTTGTCTATTTTGGATTAACAACATATCAAATTAAACCTTCTAAAAATATTTATGATGATATTACATATAATTTTGGTAATAACTAATATTAAATGAATAATAATGTTATAAGAGAAGTTTAAAATTTGTTCTCCACTTCAAATGACCATAAATTTTGTTTTTGGTGTCCAATTTGTCCTAATAAGCTTCTTAAATGAAATAATTTTAAATATTTAGTAAATTTTAGTATGGTGGGATACCTATTTATGTTTTAGTCAAAGGAGACCTATAAGGAATCCAAAACTGAGTTTACATTTTCTATACTCATATTTTTAAAAATTAAATTGAATTTTTAATTTCATAAGATCATGTTGTTATCCATTTTGGAAAAGCATTGAATTTTTTCCCTAATTTAAAATCCAATTGATATGACGGTGTTGACATTTTAGTGTTATTATCTCCTTTGGTAATTTTTTTCTATAGTGTATATTATGTGTTAAAGTACTCCTTCACTCATATTATTTTGTAACAAGGGGTTTGTCTCCTTTTTGGTGTTTTATTGTGATATGTTGATGATGTGATGTTTTTCATTTTTTATTTGGGTTTTTTATGTGATTCCTTCATGATTTTCATTATATATGGTATTTTATAACACTATTCAGTTAATCTCTGATATTTTCCAGAAAAACAATCCCAATTATTGAATTGGGATGGAATTCATGATTAAAAATTATTGTTCATGTAAATTAAATATGGTGAGGAGTTTAAGGATTAAAATATTGTTATCAACAGAATGATGTAGCTATTAATTAAGATATTTACCAGTAGATATAATTACTATGTACTTTTGAAGATGAATTTATTATTATAGGACATATTTACTAAATAAATAAATTATTTTTTTAGTAATTTAAAAAAGTAAAAAATATAATTATGAATTTATTATAACTAATTTATTAATTATTAACTAATAAAAAAAAATTATATAATTTTTATATATTTAATATTTTTTCTACAGCCTACTTCAATTGTGTTAAAATGTGTATCAATAGATTATAATAACCATATTTCAAAAAATATGGGTTTTATATAAATAAATAAATAAATATATATATATATATTCTATTAATGTTTTAAAAATAAATAAATTTGTGTTAGGGATATAGTTTTTGAAAACAATGGCAATAACGAGATATAACCAAGGTTTTGAAATCATTGGACGTACACTGTAGAAATTTATTTATGTTAAAAATATTATAATTATTTAAATAAGTATTTAAAAATTTAACCTTTATAAATTAAATGATTTTTTTTCAATTAATATTTAATAGTTAAAGTTAATATGAATTTAGTAAAAAAAATTAAAAAAATTATTCCAAATATATTTTTAAATATATATATATATATATAGTATTAAATTTATTAAGTTAGGTAAGTAGTTTTTGTATTCTATTTTTTAGTGGATATTTTCAATTCAAAATTCACATACTTATTTTTTTCAAAATTAAACACCACCTAGGTTTTGAAACCATATAGAAAATGATATATGGCCTTGGTTTTGAAAACTATTTTAAAAATGAGTTATGAATATTTAAATGAATCCATGGATAGAAAAAATTATGAAACATTTGAATAATTTATTAAAATTTTATAAGGCCAGGGTTTTGAAAACCATGGAGGAAATATGCAATATCTTTTGTTTTTATAAACTGTGGTCAAAATCTACTATTGAAAAGATTATCTCAGACATAGCTTATAAACCACATGGATAGGTAATTTTTGCGTATGAAAATGGATTTTGGACCAGTCATCATTCTATTAAAATATGAAAATAGGTCAATTCCAAAAAAAATTATGTGTGAGTTCATCATTTTTAAACATGGTTTTCATTTCATGAGTGGTAGATCTTAGGTTTAATAGTTTTTAATCACTAATTCAAAAATAAATGATTGTTTTTTTATCCTAAAAAATAAATCATGGGGAGGTAATGTTAGTGTATGGAGTTAGTAAAGCAGGGCACCATTATGTTATTAATGTGTGTAAAAAATCGAATAAAATGATTTATAAAGAGGAAGGACAACAAGTGTTGAAAATCATTAACGGTAAGTCTAAAAAATTTTAAATCCATGGTTCTTCTGAATTGGGAAAACTCCACCTATAAAAATTTTATGTATGAGTATGTGAATCACCTAGCCTTATTTGAGCTTGGATTATATATTATTATTTGGATTGAACAAAGATTTTAAAATATAAAATCAATGATTGTATATTAAAATGAATTCTAATTGGTGATCATTCATTTAGTATATAGATTTATTGAATAATTACCCCTATTTCCTATATGAGTTTTCTATAATAGTCCTAGAGTAATTAATTTAATATTTTTATCATGCAATAATTGATAGGATTCATTAACATGTAGATTGATGTCATTCATGTGGTGAAATTATTAAAGTATGGTTAACTAGAACCTTTTGTTAATGTACTAAAGAAAAAAGTGCTAAAAGAGATATGGTTTGAAGAGTTATCATAATGATTATGTCATAATCCCTCATGCTTCAAAATAAAAAACAATAAGCCCGTTTATATAGCATTAAAAATAATTTCGTTGAATTCTATTTTTTTATTATATTTTTCTACTGAGTAAAACATGTCAAAACATGTTCATAAGGTACAACTCATTATAATAATTACATAATAATTTATTGATGTTTATAAATTTTTTAGACATTAAAACTCCTCAAAACAATATTGAATGACGATCAAATAATATATGATAACTTGCACACTGAGAAATACATCTTATTGCATAATTTAGGATTTTTCGTGTAATAAACCATTGTGTAGTGACCCTCACTTGCATTAGGGGTTATACAAGAAAAAACCATTCCATGTTTTATACCATCATTACATGGTTATGGATTTAGTCTATATTTATCATAATATTCAAATTTCACTAAAAAACTTAGTTATATAACACACTTTCACCTTATGTCACATAATATGTAAAAAATGATAAAACATATTCAAAATTCCTTTTAAATATATTTCGAACCCTTTTTCGGAAATGAATAATTTATTTTTACCAAATGTTACAACATATGTAACAACATGTGAAAATTTATCTAATACATATTTTGGATATCCTATATAACACTTGTTGGTTGGTTATCAAAATTTAGTACATATACAAGGTAAAAAAACATAATACTCATTCACATAACCCCAAACCATGAAACTATAGACCTTTATAGCATTGAAAACTATTATGAATTCTATAATATGTTATTTTAAGAAAATATTAACCTCTTCAAACGCTTTAATAATACTCATGTTGCTCAGGAATCTAGAGTGATCCATTTCAAACATGTGTGTTTCCATACTTTTTCCAGAAATTTTATTATATATAATTATTAATGATCCTACAATCCAATTATATAAGATGTTGAGAAACTATTAGAAACAATTTATTTCAATCATATATATCATATTCATATCATCTTGATTACTAATGTGTAAATTGACACATTAGATGAACACATCAAATGCCCTATGCCCTAATAGGTAACAATGTTTCATGTCACCTATTTAAGTATGGAAACAGATTTCCTAGGTCTATCATAATTTAGGTATTGGATGTCATATGCATTTTGTGAGATGAAAATTCATATCTTGGTTAAAGATCTTCTGATGAATTGATCAAGAACATACTCAGTTAACCCAAGATTAGCTCATCCTCATGGTTGGTGTATGAAATGTATCAATGTATGATGGTTCACTTGATAGGTATCTCATCAACCGCAGTTATGTAAAGAAAATATATAATATTAACCCTTGGTATATCAAATACAATGCGTATGACACTCTAAGTGGTAGTATTGGATCTTTCAGCATACAAATATCCTTTTAATACGGATGAGATAATTATGCATTTATATACAAAATCCTAACCATGATAATATTCACATTTCATTAGAAACTATGATACAACATGATGACAATTTATTAGTGGTTTCTATGGTGGTTCTGGGCATAGGAGATAACCTATTAGGCCTTACCAACTCATATTTTTGACATAACCAACAATAATTCTGAGATATACATGACAAAGAATACCATTAATGATGAAATTAAATAAAATACCAATTTATGGAATCATCAAAATAAATAAGAGAGGATATTTTTACATATAATTATTAATTAGTTTATTTGAATTATGAATTACCTTTCATTGATTTATTTCTTCATTGCTGATGATTAGAGGAGTGCCTACTTTCATACTTTCATTTCATCATATTAATCAAGGTTATATTCCATATAGTGGATATTCACACATGTTCAATGAACCCTCAGTTGTCAATGTAGAATCCTTTTGGTTCTAGAAAAAATATTTCTAATGTTTGAGGGAATCCATGTTGATTGTAGTTAAATCCATCAAGGTGTAATGAAATATCTCTAATGGAGGAGGAGAATTACTCTTTGTTCAAGAGATAATTATAAATAAAGATCACTATAGATATTGAGAGATTCTTTTTAGAACTCATTATGCATAATTATTAAATTATGGATAGGGTTTTTAAAAATTTCATAATTGGGTAAAAATAGCACCAAGGTTAAAAAATAGTAACTGTATAAGGGAACTCATTATTTCCATAGTCCCTAGAGATCCCCATGTCTAAATAATAATAATAATATTGTTATTTACTTAATCTGTGTTAAACTAACGTATAAAAAAATATTATTTCTTAAATAAATAAATTCATTTTTATTAAAATAATATTTAATACGACATTTATTATCAGACCATTAAACTTTGTCCACTAATCCTTTTTAATATTTATCAGAAATTGAATAATGAAAATTTCTTTAGTTAATTAAATATCCCAAAATTGTTCTCCATTAAATAAATAAATGTTATAATAAAATAATGAGAGAATTTATATTTATTATAACAAATGAGCTCGTAACCGAGTTGTAAGGGCTCCTGCTTGGCATCTAAGAGACCCAGGTTCAAAACCGGGTGGAGGTGAATTTCTAGGTACTGTAGCAGTACTGTAGAAGTATTGTAGCATTCAATATAGCAGTTATTGTTTGGTATTGTAGTATTCGGAACTATTCACTCGATTTGGGCATTCAGGCCACCGGTTTGGGCCTATGGGTCTCAAGGACCTTCAGGTCATTGAAGGCCTTCGAGCCATTGGGCCATTAGGCCACATAAAGCATGGAATAGCCCAGTTCACATAGAACAGGCCTCGGAAGACGATATGAGAAAAAGAGCAGTAGCCACCAGAAGCAGAGCTAACCTGATTATAAGAATTAGAGGGTATGGCAGTTTCCATTGGGACCAGGCACCATGCAACTTTGTACCAGGCAATGCTAGTTGATCAACAATTCAAGGTGTAGAGCTAGGTGATCAATGACGCAGAAACTGGGGAGGGGCAGTTCAAGTGGGTTGGGCCTACCAATCATGTATTGGGTATGGTATGCCCCTGGGCCTTCAGGTCATGTATTGCAGGTCATTCGGTCCTGGGGCCTTGGGCCTACGGGTCATGTACGGGTTCCCCTTCAAACCTTAAAAGGAGTATTATACATAATAAAATAAAAAAGAATACCATCGGGCCATTCGTGAATATTTATTAATAATTCATGGAACCAAATTAATAAACATTTTGTTACCTTACAAATAAACCATAAAAAATAAATTTTATATGTTTAAGTAATTATATAAATAATTACCTTGAGAATAAATATATTTTAATATATTCATCTCACAAATATATATTCTTTTTAATAACCACGGATTGAATTTTTTTAATGAAACATATATGAATATTTTTAAAATAGTGTATGTGAATTATCTATATCTAACATCTTATGTTCTTATTGATTTTAAATAAGGTTCTGAATACACTTAGTGTTTTACCCTCTATGCCCCTTTCCCATTGCAATTATGATGCACCACATAAATTCAAAAATTAAAATATAGAAACATGCCATGTCTCCCATGGAGGAAGAAGATAACTTCATAATAATATGAAACCTCATATGATTGATCAATGTGAACTATAATCACTTTATCTTAATATCTTAAATTACGTAGGCAGCATGTTGGTGTAATTAACCAATATTATTCAAGTATCTATCTTTTATTTTCTAAAAATTAACTCACCAAATAAAATTCCATTGTCATTGAATTAATAATCAAGTTACAATAACATTAAAGGTCTAGATAGATCGTCATCTATTAATCTCAGAACCAAAAAATCATTTCTCACATTATTCATAAATTTAGTATCCCTGGTGATGTATCTGATGTACCCAACTTCCCATAACTATATAACATCATTATTTTGGCCATTACATTAATTTATATGAATCTTGATACATATTAATAATAATTTTAATTCTAAGGATCAAATCATAAATCCACATATAATAACATCTAACAAAACATATTAATAAAGATTTCCTACTAGATGGTCTTATTCTCATAATCTTATTCTCTGGAGATTACCAGGTCTGTACCCCTTGAGAAAGTGTCTAAAATTTCTATGAGTATCTACCATTTATAGACCATATCATTTTAAAAACATTAAATTTAATATTACACCTATAGAACATATATTCTAGAATACTATCACGGTACATGTGGTTTATCATCATAGAGAGGAAATTCTTTGTCCATTTAATACAATAGTTACCTTTATGACATTATCACATACTATATCTTGAAGAAGAAAAATCATTATTTGATAATAGTTTTATTATTATTATAAATATTAATATATTTAACCAAAAAGTAAATATAATTTGAACCCAGGGAACTTACTCAATGAGACTCCGACATTGACTAGATCTAATTGATAAGAACATTAAATTTGATAGATATCACATGATATTCATGCTACTTATGTGATAAGGATTTAGTCAAGGGGTCCTCAATGTTTTTTTTCGATGAAAATGTTTCTCACCCTGATATTACCTATCCAAGAGAAATCACCCAAGAGGTGATAATTATTGAGTATTTTATTTATCATATAATGAGGCCACAACTTCATTTTACAAGCCACCTATGCAGTATTATCAAAATACAACGTTATAGAATATTTTACTCTATGAAAAAAACTGACATCTTGGATGAAATAATAAATCCAAACCACTTATTTTGATTCATTGAAACTCACAATATAATTCGATTTCATTATAGAATCAGTGAAAACTTGTTTTTTTAACTTTTCTAGCTCATAATTCATCTCTTGAGACAAAATAAATATCTTGAATGTGAATATAGATTGTTATTTTTTATTTATAAACTATAATTAGTATATAATTTTATGACTATATCCTAGTACACTCTATATAACGAGAACATGTCCTTAGTAAGTTATAAATACAAAAGTATAGTCTTAACAACAAACTAATTTTTTTCTCCTTTATCAACATGATATCTACTTACCATCATCATATTATAAGAAACATGAAGAATAGTTCTTATCATGGAATATATTATTGATCCAAGGGTATAAGTGTTTGTGATCTTATTTATTATCTCTCCCCATATTTCATACAAGGAAATTTTTTCTTAGAGTGATGTATTTAATTTGAAACCACAAAAAATCCCACATTGGTTTATTCTATAATAATATATTTAGTAAATTTTCAATACATATTCCTCGACTTCTTCCAAGAAACCTTTTGGATCTATCATGAATGAACCTAATTCAAATGATATATGAAACTTTACCTACATCCTTAATGGAGAAAAACTTAACTATCCCATAATTTACTAACTCTAAAACTGGTATGTCATTTCCTGTTAGTAAAATAGTACTTTTAATATAACCACACTCCCACTAAATAGATTCTAAAGAAATGACTCACATTTACTATTTATGTAACCAAAATCTCTTATGGAATCATTAAAATGAATATTGCAAGACCTAGAAGATTTTTTAATATAAAAATAGATCTCCATAACATGAAAATATTATTGTAATTTCCTAGAGTCATAAACCGTTCAATTGGTTTCATATAGAAATTTGTATGAAGGTCCCATTTAAGGAAACCTATATTGACATACATTTTCCAAATCTCATTTCTATAGAAATATACTTTGGAATGTAGAAATATAATGGATTTAAACATGGATACATGAGGAAATATTCCATTATATTTAATTACTTAATATTGATTAAACCCATAAGACACATGAATTTATTTATAGGTATAAATATACATTCCATTGTCACGCCTTGACGCATCAGGGCCCCTCCAAGGTTGGTAATAAGATGAGGGTGACCCACCAAGAATACCTCTAGTTGGCCTGGGGCTAGTGAAAAGCACTGAGTAGGATTGTCATTAAAATGACATTCCTTATCCTTTAGTATATGTATGCAAAAAAATCATTTAATATCTTATACATATTGTGAAATAATAAAACATCTAGAGTGAAATAAATGAATGTAAAAACCTCTAGGAAAAATATATAAGAGTTAAATAAGGTAATACAAATGATATAAAAGGGATAAATACATGCTCAACTAGAAATGTGGACCCAACCTGAAAACTATTGGGAATGGAGTAGACTGAAGAGACACTTACTTACAATCTCAAAGTTTGACCTTTGAACATAGTTAGAACCTCTATGTACCATTATTGTCTGGCCCCTGTATTAAAAGTTACATAATAATTAGATAGATTTAATTACACTTATAGGATATTTTTAGGTTTAGAGATTTAGAGAATTAGGTCATGACTCATAAATTAAAAATTAAATATTATGAGTAGACATTTCTACTGATTGTACAATTTTATCATAAAAATCAATTTAAAATGAAACGTGTTTTGTTTCATGTTTAAACAACATGACTATTCCTTGATCCTATTATTGCCTATATTCTTCTTTATGTCCAGTGAAAAACATTAAAAAACTTGGGTTGAGCATAAGAATATTAGTACTGGATACATAAATAATTAAAACTATTTTTCCTGTTAAAGCAAGTAAAACATGAATACTTTATCAAAAAGTAATTATTTTCCGTATTAAGAAGTAATAAATATACATTACTGAATATAATCTCATTACATAAAATTTTTTGAACCAAAATGTTACCATAAATCCCATATATAGAAACATATAACATAAAAAGGTTAATTGGTACATAAACATACTTAAACAGAATAATAATATGGTCGAGTTCCATACGTATCACTAAATGGAATATCCATATGGACAACTACGACACCAAATGCATTATAGGTTAAAACGTAACAACCCATACGTGGTTTATCATAGAACCACTTGTCTTTGTTTTATCATATATTCTCCCATGTTTTCTTTATCATGTAAACACTCATCAAATGTCATGTTCCATAACATAATCATAACACATAAAACATGTATAATGAAAAAAATAACATTTCTACATTTAAATCACAAGATATATTTTCAAGATATTAACATAATCCATCCTTTATAAGCCCCATTCGAAATACCAAAATACATGAAAATTGAATATATTATTTATTTTTCTTTTAAAAACATTACAGTTTTTAGAGGAAGAAAAATATCAAATAATTGTTGCGGCGATGGAGGAATCGTTGGCACCACATTCATTTAAGAAAAAATATTTTATAGCTTAGTCAAATGATTCATATAAAAGTATTAACTTTTTAAATCCATTGAATAAAATTAAAATTCAAAGGTTTTATTATAACTCATATAAAATAAGGATATGTATATTATCAAAATATTTCTCAATGAAATGAGACTGAGACGATGCCCTTTACATTGATTCTGACTCATCACGTACAATCATTATATTCCTAAATAACAAACATAGGTTAATTTATAATTTCTTAATAACCTTTTTCTTGTTTATTATTGTTTTTTATATAATTTATTATCATTTTATAATAATTATAAAATTATTTATGTTCATATCAGATTTTTTTTCGATATTCGGTACTTGATTGAAAATTGAACTTATTTTGATGTAAATTTTCTATGTAGTCTAAAGTCCATCATCCCCTATATATTATTACCAATATATTCAATATATGATTTTTTATTATTCATAATATTTAAAGATAAGAAGTTAAATGCATTGTTCTAGGAGAATTTATACCATTTGTACGCATTAACGCTACTTTTACTTGTCACGTTAAAAGAATGTGAACTAAATGATACATATGTATATTATAATTCCAGTATAATATCTATGATATATAGGTTACATAGGTTTATTAACTAAATACATTATTCTTTCCATGTATGTAATGAGAGAATCATATCACTTTTAGGGGGAATTAGTCAACACTTCCTCAAATTAAATTATCTTATTTACGGAACATTGAACGCATAATGTTTTGTTCTAAATAAAAATTCCAGAAGAATTGAGAAAAAATAAATATAATATATATCATATATCAATATATATTACACCATAATGTCCACCATTGTAGGTGGTAGGTAAAAATTGAACAATTATCGTTTTGTGAGGCAGTAATTCACCGTACACAGAAACAATATGTTCGTTACCCATTTAATGGAGGTGAGAGTATGTGTAGTTTGAAACCTTATCATAATAATATCCTAGTAATTTTAGGATAATTTTTTTGGTTATATAATCATTGAATATAAAAAGTAGAGGAAGTGTATATTGGAAATGAAAGTAATAAACATAAGAGAAGTTGTTGCCTCTTAATCAGGTAACCTCTATTGGTTTATTCTAAAAGGATTCCTTGAACGGATTTCTAACCTATGGTAGACTCATATGATATGGTCAGGGATTCATTGAATTGTTTTTGTTGGGGATTGGTATAACCAAAATGGTTTGATAGTGCAATGAAATTAGAAAAATGGGTTCCTTTTTATAGGAGAGGGGAGGGGAACCCTTGGAATGTATTAAAATATTAAATTATATAAAATAAATTTCAATTCCAAATAGTCAAAAATAATTCATTTTAATGATAATATTAATATATATAAAAATAATCTAATCCAATAATTTTTATACAAGTATTTATTTTATTTTAAACATTATCATTTCATTTTACCCTTAATTACTCTATTTTAATTTTATCTGAGGTAATAACATTTTAATTATTAAGAGGATTTTAATTTCACTTATATGAAGTAAACATCCCATATTTGGACACTTAATTAACATTTAGAATGTAAAATATCTACTTTTTAATTTTAAAATATTTTGATGATTTTTAATTAATTTAATAAATTAGTATTGTTCTAAAACATCAATTATGTCAATTTTTACACTATTTAATAAAATTTATATAAAATACCAATAGAGATATAAAATAGAATCAAAGCATTTAATAGTCTTATAACTAGTCAAATGATCCTAGAAAAAAATTATAGCATCAATTATTCCATATGGATTTTATTGTTGTATTTATAAAATCATTTATTTGATATTTATCTAAATAAAGTAATTATTTTATCACTATTGCGTAAATATTTATGGAAATTAAATTATCTATAAAAAAAATTATATTAATGTATATAATTTCAATAGATTTCTAGATACTATTTATGTTTGATGTCTCAAAATGTTTGTTACTACATTAAAATTATTATACATATAAGAGATAAGAGAGTGACATGTCGTCACTTTCTTTTTTTTTAATAATTATTTCACCAATTTTGTAGACAAAAGTCCATTAAAGGATTCTATTATGATCCTTAGGTAATATTGGTCGAATTTCATTCATAAAATGTGTTTTTTTAGGTGTTAGGGTAATTTTATTATCCTTGTCATATTGTTTTTTACCCTAATTTACCAGATTTTTACCTAATGATTCCAAATATGAAATATTTTTTTCCAAATTCATAAAATATAACTTTTAGTAATTAATTTTAAATAAATTACCAATTTCAAAATGGGAAAACGTGTTTACAAAAAGTAAAAGCCATCAAAATATTGACACTCGTTTAGATAAATTTCAATGTGAAATAACCTCCAATGAAAAAAATTGGATTAAATGTTAAAAAAATAATAAAAAAATAATTTAAAATTATTCAAATGATAATTTATAAATACAAATAACTTAGATGAAAATGTAGTTTTGAATTAGAATTCCATATTTTCACTATTCATTAAAATATGAATTTTATCAGAAAAATACAAAATATTCCACCAAAGTAAATTATGTTGTCCTTATTCCAAATAAGAAATATGGTTTTACAAATATAACATATTAATGTGGTAAAAAATATATTTTAAACAGGTTCATCTTTAAATATAAGTAAAACTACCTTTAAAAATATTAGATTATTTAATGTATAAAATTAGATTTATTCCCATTTTATGCCTCTAATATTTAGTGGATAAAAGTAAAAACATTTAACAAACATGTGGAATCATATTATAGTTAGTTATGTTCATTCTGGCTAATACAATGAAAAGGAATTAACTACCATTTCAAATAATAAAAACATTGTTGTTTATAACATATGATTTTGGAGAAACCCACTGATTCATGTCAGGTACGCTATCAGATAAATCATCCCATTTAACATAAAATTAAAAAAAAATTTCATAAATATTTATATATATGAAATAAAATTATTTAATAAAAACATGGGATGTTACATCCTTAAACCAATTTTGAAATTGCATCCCTGTAATTTTATTTTCTAATCAAATAATTTTGGGTATTTCTACATCATAGAATTTTCATGCTGCCTTATTTACTCTTCAACTATATGTTTTTTTTTTCACAATGCCATTAACTGATGAATCACCTTATTCTGCATCACTTCCATTCTATGGTCAAGAATCTTTACTAGCTGTTCCTCATTTGAAATATTCTCTTCTAACTAATCTACATTTGATCTCAAAACATGATATAGATCTAGCATAAACATTCATAACATTAAAACATGAAAAATATTGTGTTATTAGGATAAACTCACAGGTAAAGCCACTCTATAGTCAATTAACCCATCTTTCTATATGATTTCATAGTGTCCAATGATCATTAGACTTAGCTTACCTTTCTTACCAAAATGCATCACACTTTTCCATGGTGAAACATTTAGAAATACCTGATCACCTACACCAAAATATTGATCCTTCCTTCGGTTATCTGCACATCATTTTTGCATGCTTCGATTTTTCCCCATCTGCATCTGAATCAATTGAAATATTTCTACTATCTCTTCTACCACTTCTAGTTCCATCAACTTATTTTCACCTACTTCATCCCAAAAAGATGGATTTCCACACTTCATTCCATATAATGCTTCAAATGGTGCTATTTGTATACTCGAATGAAAAATTTTATTATAAAAAAACTCAAACAAAGAAATATATTGATATCATATTCTGTGTTAATCCATTGAACAACTATGTATAATATCCTCTATAGTTTGAGATGTTCATTCTGACTACCCATCTGATTGTGGATGAAAATTTGTACTGAATTTTAATTCCATTTCCAATGAATTCAAAATGACTTCCCAAAATATATAAGTGACCCTGTGATCATGATCAGATAAAATAGAGAGATTAAATCCATGTAACCTTAATATATCTTTATGAAAAAACTGAGAAATGTGATCTAGAGACAATGCATCTCCAATAGGAATAAAATGATTAGATTTATTCAATTGATCAACAATAAACCTGATTGCATTGTTACCTCGATATGTATTCAGCAATCTCACTATGAAATTCATGGATATATTTTCCTATTTCCAGTTCGGCATTGGTAATTGTTGAAGAATTCCTTTCGGTAACTGCCATTATGCATTAAACTATTAACAACTAAAACACTTTGGTGTAAAGTTAGAAATATCTCTTTTCATTCCATCCCACCACTAATACTCTTAAAGAACATTGTACATCTATGTATTTCTATGATGAAGTGAAAATAATAACCTATGAGATTTAGATAACATATCTACTATCAACTGTAAATCACAAGGCACATATAATATCTTTCAAAACCTCAAAAAAATCTTCATCAAATATAAATTCATGTAACTTACCCTTCAGAACAAATTATACATTTTTTTTGCAACTCACTATTTTATTTATGTGCTTGGTTAATTATTTTTGATATAGATGGTTTCAATACCACATGAAACAAATCCGGGGAGTTTCTTACACCAACAACTCCCAATCCAATATTCCTCAAATCAATAACCAAAGGTTTATCCAACCATAGCATGGTTTATTTAGCATTACTCTTTTGATTCAAAGTATCATCCACTTTATTTTCCATTACTGGATGGTAATGAATCATGAAATAATAATCCATTATTAATTCAATCCATTTCTTTTGAATCATTTTTAATAATTTCTCAATGAATATATACTTCAAACATTTATGATCAATATATATTTAACACCTTTATGCCATACAAATATTTCCTAGAAATATTTAATGAAAAAAAAGTATAATTCAAAATCCAATGTAGGGTAATTTATCTCATGAGGTTTCAGACGACATGATGCATAATCAATTACCTAATCAATCTTCATTTAGACACAAAAATTTCCTTTCAATGACACATAAATGTATATAAAAAATTCAATATTCTTGGAAGGTGGTTCCAAAACTATTGCATTTACCAATCTTCTTTTCAATTACTTTAAATAATCATCACATTATTTTTTCTAGATGAACTTAACTCCCTTTCATGTTAGCTTGGTTAGTGGTCTAGATAACTGAGAAACGTTTAAAAAAAACCTTCTATAATAACCTACTAATCCAAGAAAACAATAAATCTCTATGATATTGGTATGTCTTGGCCAATCTTGAAAAAAAAATTTAGAAGGGTCAATAGTAATTCCATATTTATAAACAATAGGAACAAAGAATGAATTTTTTTGAAACAAAAATTCGCTCTTACTAAACATTCCATTTCATTTTTTTCTTTCATGGTTTGTAAAACAAACTTTAAGTGACTTTTATCTTTCTAAAAGATTTAAGAATATACTAAAATATCATCTATAAACACAACAACAAAAAACAAAAAAAAACTGATGAAATACCTTTTATATGAGATTCATAAATATAGAAGGTGTATTAGATAACCCAAAGATCATAATTAAAAACTCATAATTCCCGTATCTCATTCGGAACACAGTCTTTGGAATGTATTCATCCTTCACCCCTAGTTGATGGTTCCCAAACCTCAAATCAATCTTTGAAAAATGCTCTTCTCCCTGTAGTTGATCAAAAAAATCATCAATATGAAGAAAAATAATAATTTTTCTTAATAGAGATGTTATTCAAGTATCTATAATCAATACATTTTCAAATAGAACAATATTTATTTTCCAGAAATAAAAATGGGGCACCCCATGGTGATGTGTAGGGTAAAATGAAACCTTTATCAAGTAATTATTTAAACTATTTTTTAAATTCCATTAGTTATATTTGATCCATTATATACGAGGTTTATAAATTGTCTTAACCTGAGGCACTAAATCAATTTTAAATTCAACCTCCCAATTGAAAATAATACTAGAATATTAATCTGAAAAAACATTTGTAAATTCTTTCACTACTGGAATATCACTAATCAAAACAGTTTCATTCTTTTCATCAACATGAGCTAGATAAAATTCAATACCATATTTAATTGATAATTATTATTATTTGTATGTTATCAATGGTATTAAATTATTAAACAAAACATTCTTGGATTTAAAATCTATTTTAGCATGATAAACTGAAATCCAATTCATACCCAAAATAATATCAAATTCCACTATGGGAGGTTCAAAATTATTTGCAATATTAATTTTCACAATAATTATAATATGAAGATTCGAATAAATCTTGGTTTCTTTAATACTTTCACCTAGAGTCTCTACCAAAAGTTCTATATCTTATTTATGAGGACTTATTTCAAATTTTTTTGCAATGCTCTCAGAAATGAAACAATGTGAAGATCCCAAGTCAAATAGATTATAAGAATATTTTAAAAAACTATTAACATACCTATCACTACTTAATTTTACATTATTGCATGAAATTTAGTAGTATTAAATTAGTTTTTACATGCTCTTATGGATTTTATATTTCTTGTTTCCACCTTGGGTAATCACATTTCAACACACGTTGACTTAATTTCCAAACTCATTACAAATAAAATATCTTTTCTTTGTTTTTACATTACATATATGATCATCCTCATTACTATTATAACCAATATGCCTAGTCTTACCACATCAGAATTACTTCTCAGACTTTGAGACACATTCCACAAGATTCTTTTTACCACACATCTCACATGTTGGAAATTTAGTTTTCTGATCTCTAGACTTTTTTGAGGTATTATTTCCCATTTCATGCCAACTAGAACAACTATTTTTCTTAATCTCATGTAACATATGAACATATCAAAAATATATTTCTACCTTATCAAAACATAGTACATGTTTCTCATAGATTTTTAACTCCTGAGAAGCTAACTCTCTTCGTTATTTCATCTCCAATCTAGTGTAAAACTTATTTATCTTACAATTAATGTCTTGAATAAAATTTGTGATGTACCTTGAAAAATGGTTGAAATTTTCTTCATATATGGCCACATAAATCCGCCTTATTTTGTCAGAACTAAAATAATATCTTTTCCATCCTAAGGAAAATATTTCCCAAGGAATATATTGTTAAATTCATCCCATTCCATGGCATAAATATGTTCACTTCCTATGATATTTTTCTTATCATTAAACACCCTTTATTGGTTTCACCTTCAAAACAATAAACAAAAAGACTATATGTTTTATTTTATAAACATCCCATTACATCAAATATCTTTTCCAGTTCTTTAATTCACCCTCCCACTTGTACATGGTTAAAAGATCCTCTAAATGAGGGGGAGGATTCCTTATGAAATGCACTACTATTGATATATTCCTATGTGGTTGATCCGGTTTATCTCTTTTATGGACACCACCACTATTTATCACCTGAGTCCAATGATCCATCATTAAAAAAAATTATTCATTTCTAATTCATACCATCTTAGGATATATATTTTGAACATTATTTCTCTTTATATGCCTTCTAGGAAAAGCTTCCCGGTTTCCTCCATGGAAAACCATTCTGAATAAACATATATTATATGATGAAATTTAAAAATCATTAAATTCTATATCATTTCAATTTTATAATAAAGTAAAAAATCTTTTTTATGTATATTTTATTAAACAAAATTCTAACTCCTAAAGTTATCTAAGCTGACCAATGATAGAAAAAATAATGCCCCAACTATAATTATTAAATAATCATGAGATAAGTCACCCATTTTACTGAAATTCACATTGAGGATATTTTTAGGATTAGATAATTATATAATTAGATCATAACTCATACAAAAGAATATAAATATTATGAGTAAACAATTCTATTATCCTTTGTTTTATAAAAAAATACCTTTAAAAAAGAATCATGGTTCGTTTCATGTTTAAATAACATGACTATTCCTAAATACCATCTTCGATCTATTAATCTTTATGACCTATGAAAAAATTTCACAAACTTGGGGTGAGCATAAAAATATCATTAATGGATACATAAATAATTAAAAATATTATTCTAGTGAAAACATATAAACTATGAATACTTTGTTAAAAAGTACTGCTTGTTACCAATATGAAGTAGTAAATATATATAACTAGATATAAACTCATTTTTAACCTTTTCATAACCAAAACATTACCATAAATCCCATATGAAGAAATAGATAAAAAATAAATGTAACTTGGGACATAACCATACTTAAATGGAACAACCATATGGCTGACTTCCACACTTATCACTTAATGGATTATCCATATGGCAAACATCCCTGCCCAATGCATTGGAGGTTATAAGATACCCACACATCCATGGTTTATCATAGAACCATTAATCATTGGTTTATCATGTAAACACCCATCTTTTGTTTATTACGTAAGCACGTTTCAAATTTCTAAGTACCATAACATAATCATAAAACATAAAACAAACATAACGGAAAAATAACATTTCCACATTTCAATCACATGATATCATTTCAGTATATTGACATAATAAATCCTTTATAAAATCCATTTATAATACAAATAATATATGAAAATGGTATATGGTATTTTTTTCTTTTAAAAACATCACACCTTGTAATGGAATCCAAATATCAAATAATGGTTACAGCGACAGAGAAGTCATTATCGCCACATACATAAAAACATTATTTTGGTCATTTAGTGATATGATTCATATAAAAAGACTCCCTTTTGAAAGTTTCTGAATGAAATTAATATTTAAATGGTTAATTATACATTTTATACAAAACGAAGGTGTATATTATCAAAATATGCCATAATGAAATGAAATTGAAACGAAGCCCTTTACCATGAGTCCGACTCATCACGTACTGTAGTTATGTTACATAATAATTAACCTATGTTAATTTATACATTCATGAGAACCATTTTAAATTTTATTATTTCATTAATATGACTTATTACTATGTTATAAAAATTACATAATTATTTAAGTTCATATCTAATGTTTTGTCGATATTCTGTATTTGAGCCGAAAATGAACTTGTTTTGTTGTAAATTTTCCATGTAGTTGAAATTCCATCATCTACAGAATATTATTCCTTATATATATATATAATATAAGTATTTATAATATCCATAAGATTTGGAGATATTAATTTAAATTCATTGTTCATTGAGATGGTTGATCATACGTATGCATGAACAATACTTTTATTTCCTTGTCATATTAAAAGAATGAGAACTAAATGATACATATGAATATCATAATTTCAATATCATATCAATGTAATATATATTACATAAGTTATTTTGAATCATTATTTTATACATTCCATGTATTCCATGAATGAGTCATATCACTTTGAGGCGGAGGTAGTATACACATCCTCAAATGAAATTATCATATTTACTTAACCTAAAAGGAATAAAAGTATCTTATAAATAAAAATTAATGAATAATAGATAAAAAATAAATATGATATGTTTCATATATCAATATTTTTTCCATTCTATTGGCCAACATGAGAGGTGTTTAGTAAAAATTTAACAATCATCATTTCATGAGACTATAATTCTCCGTACAAAGAAATAATATATTTGTTACCCATTAAATGGTTGACTGCGTAAGTGTAGGTAGAAAAATTATCATACCAAAATCCTAGTATATTTAGGATACCATTTTTGTTATATGATCAGAGAATAATAAAGCTATAGGGAGTGGATAATGGAAATGAAAGCAAAAAACATAAGAGAATGCATTACCTCTTAATCAGGTAAACTCTTTTGATTTATATCCAAAGGCTTCCTTTAGAGGCTTTCTACACTAATGGTGGCTTATAGGATGATGTTAAGGATTATAATAATAATTTTGGGCAAGTATTTTCTGAACCAAAAGGATTTGAGAGTGAATGAGAATAAGGTAATGAGGGCCTTTTATAAGAGTGGGAGGGGCACCGTTGGAATGTATTAAAATATTAAATTAATATAAAATAAATTTAAATTCAAAATGATGAAAAACTCGTTTAATTAGCATTTAATATGATTATTTTTCTAAATAATCTCATTCAAAAATATATATATTTGTTTTTATTTTATTTTAAATATTATCTTTTTTAGTTTACCTTTAATTACATCCATTTAATTCAATCTAATGTAACAATATTTTAATTAAAATTTGACTATTAATTTCACATGTATGGGGTAGATATTACATAATTGGACATTTATTTAACATTTTGACCTTTACATAGATACATTTTAATTTTTAATTTTTTTTTAGGGTTTTTAATCAATTTTATATATTTCTATTTTTAAAACACATCAATTATGTCAATTTTTACACTATTAATTTCATTGAATTTAATGAAAATGAAAAAGGTGAGATAAATTCGAACCAAAAAATTTCATAATATTATAAAATTTCATATTTCCCCATAAAAATCCTGGATGGAATAAATAATTTCATATAATATTTATTTTAGTATGTATAGTATCACTTATTTGATATTAATATTAATATAATAATTATCGTATCACTATTGTGTAAATATTTATGGTAATTATTTAATTTCTAAATATTTTATGTATGTTCACGTAAACTATATAATTTAATTATATTTGGAGATACTCTTTATGTTCTTTGATTCTAATGTTTATCACTATGTTAAAATTATTATACATATAAGAGATAAGAGAAAGACATCTTGCCACTTTCTTTTGTTTTAATTTTAATTACATCACATTAATGGAAGAAAGGTCAACTAAATGAATTAATCAAGACCCTTAGGTGTAATTGATATACATTAATTCATATAATATGATTTTGGTAGGTTTTAGGGTAATTTTATAATACCTATCATATTGTTTATTACCCTAATTTACCTGATTTACCGTTACCTGTGGTAATAAAAATTACCAAAGATATTATTACTAAAGTCCAAAAATAAAAGGAACCTCTTTACAGAATATGAAAAACTTTATTCCCAATATGGAATCCATTTTTCCTAATTTAGATCCTTGAAGTTTCAGAAATTAATTTAAAATGATTTCTCACCGTTAATACAAGTATAAAAAACTTTTCAAAATAAAAAGCCTCAAAAGATTGAAATGTCTTTATATGAAATTTAAATGTAAAATTACCTACCATAACCAAAATTGGATTAAATGATAAAAACATAATCATAATATTCTTTTAAATTATTTAAAACTATAATATATTAGTACAAATAAATTAGATTAAATGGAAATTTTAAATTAAAATAAAGTATTTTTTACTACTCATTAAAATATGAGTTTTATTAGAAATATACCAAAATTTCCACTAAAGTAAATTATGATTTACTTCTTCCAAATAAGAAGTTTATTTTTTTCAAATATTTCACATAAATGTGGTGAAAACTATACTTAAAAAGTTTTCACCATCAAAATGCAGAAAAACTACATTTTAAAAATATTAGAGTATTTATTTATTAAAATTGAATTTATGTTCATTTTAAGCCTCTAAAATTCATTAGATAAATATAAAAACATTTAACACACATTAATAATAATATTATAGTTAGTTATATTCATTACTGCCAAAACAATGGCTAGGTGTAAACTACCATTTCAAATAATAATAACATTATTGTATTATTATTCGGTATAAATCAGTGTTGTGTGCAAGGTGGGATTTTAGGGAAACTCGTTGTTTCATGTTGAGTACACTATCATATAAATAATACACTTTAACATAAAACTAATATCTTATTAAAAATATTATTAGATATGAAAAATGAATTATTTTATAAATACCTGGGATGTAATAACTATGATCCTCTGATGTCTAGTCCACCAAATTCACCATTGATCTACCTATCATTCTCTTAAGATAGATATTTTGTGGGTATATACCATGCATGGTTAGGTATATAGATACCGAGTAGGACTCCCCCAAAACCAATAAGAATGAAATAGGAATTTTTTTTTCATCCCAACCCTTAAGGGAACAGTGTACAACAATCCAGCAATAAATACACTCAAAAGAAACCCATGAAAATAGAGAAATGGGATCTCCATCTCCACAATAAGATATGAAAAAAAGCGACATATATTAACTCCAAAGTCCCCATATGGTAGATAAAAATCACATGTAACCTATAAATAATGAGTATGGTGGACCCTCAACTCACCACAACCTGGAATAGTAGAGGGATAATTCACTCCATTGGAGGACCTACCTGCATCCAGAGCTAAATAACATGGAGTACCAATCCAAAAAGAGAGGAATTGTTTCCTCCATAATGTGAAGGTGTTCTATCTATACTTGTACTAAAATATAGGTGACACTCCATCTAGAGATACAGGGGAGTATTGATCCTGATAACACTTCGATGATCACACATGGACACTACAACCAGCTATGCATCTCAAGAGAAGTAGAAGTTTCTTGGAAGATTATTCAACATGTATATAAGGATACACCACATGTGACATTTCATGGACACCCAAGATTTTACTCCCACATAAAATGATTATCCTTACATGTGGATACATAGGTCATGCCCCTATGTGTTACAACATGTATGATCAACTGAGGTCATGGACATATTCTCTTGACACATGAATCGGCTGGCATTGTACATTTACACAGTCTGTAATAGGGGGAATGATGTGTATTTCCACCCAAGGTCTTAGGTGTGATCCCTTTTCAAATGGTTTGGATAACCTAGTTTGTTGATATAGTGTTTCAGCATAGTGACATGGCATGTGATACTTAATTCATTCTAAAACCATAGCTTTCATAACAACCTAAGATACACGAAATGTGTTCCTATGAGATGCATGCCATGTTTTCACATTTTCCCAGAAAGTGAATCATGTCTTTAAAAAGACACTTGATCCTCCATTCCAACAACATCAATAACTATTTGACTCACTCTAAATGGAAAAACCCAAAGTATTTCCTCAATTATAATCATTTTCCATCTTTCGATGGATGGAAATAGTTATTCTTGTTACCTGAGTGGTAATTGTCATGCCTCTGATCATTATTAGTGTTCATGATCCCAAAATCCACCACCTGAATCTAAAAACCCTATCAATACATCCTCAAACCACCAATCCCTATGTCATTCGTGAAACCATTAGAGACATGTGGGTTGAATCATGCTTTAATCAAACCGATAAATGTTGAATCATGACTCGATGTGCAAACAAAAAATACATCAAATGGTGTTGAGAAAAGAAAAATAATGAAGTAAAAAATAACCATTAGCTGATTTGATCCTGTATAATTATTACATTTTGTGTAAAAAAGGTAAAATCACGGGTCATGTAGATATAAGAATTTATGTTCGTGAATGCTAATTAAATCTGAGCTCATGTGAAGAATGATGATCGAAGAAATAAGAATATATGAAAACCATGCTTGAAAATTAAATAAAATCGATGAAATCCAAAATATAATGTTTTGTAACTCATGAATGGATTTATTTCATGTAAAGATGACATCTACCATTTATGGTGATGATGTTCCCACCACTTCCCTCATTCACATCAAAAATCCACTAGATAATTTGTTGGTGATCCATGTTCTTGAGTTACTAACACCAACAGACCTCTCACATACACCTCTCTAATCTCTAAGGGTTATGTAGATAACCCTTTAGAATCACCATAATTAAATATTTATATATGGTCTTTATGTTTTGATACATTAAATAAATTATTTAAATTTCTTTACACACCTGTCAACATCATCCTTCCACAGAACACCCCATGAAGACCAACCATTTGTCACACCTAGGGTAATCCCCATGTAATGTAATCATGTTTGGTTAGATATTTCCTTATCTAAGGTCCCAATCAATTGGAAAATAAATTATTCTAAAAGGTTTTTTGTGTGATTTAATATATGTCAATATTTTTAATATATAAATTTTAGTATCCTCCGACACCAAAACATAGTTCTGACTATAAGGAAAATAATCAAATATATATATATATATATATTAAATGGATCCAACTATATAAATTGTTTCCATTACATTCACCCTTTATTAGAGTATTTTTTTACCCAAAAAACTATAACTATATTAAAAGGAGGGGGTACTGACCTTACATCTGGATCTCACACTCCCAAGAGCTCTTCTGCATGATCCCATGCTTCAAAAGTATTCAAACATGTGGAATGGTATTTTCCGTATATATCTTCACCTATGGATCCTCTATTTTCACTAAGTACTCTAATAGGGTGGACCCATCCTCGATGTTCAACTCATCCCATCCAATAAAGTGTATCGGATCATGCATGGGGCTTCTCAATTACCAAACATGGAATATTTCATGCTCTCAGTCCAACTGTGTGGGTTGTTCTAAGTGATAGTAAAACATTACAACCCTATGTAGGATTTTGAATGGCTAGATGACCCTTTGGAATAGTTGTATTCCTTGTCCAAGTCTATACAATTCTCATCGTGTGGAGACTATGGGGAAAACATAACCCCCTGCTCAAACTCCAATGGACTATGATGTTAGTATGCATAATATTTTTGTCAACTATAAGCCATAGTCATATGATTGAGGATCACCTAATAATTCTTTAACATTTCCTGCAAAATTTTTATCCCAATGAGAAATATTTCACCAATTGTAGTCAAACCAATGGGTAGCACAACGGGTATCTCATACGGTGCCTCTAAGGATGTTATACTGATAGTTGAGAGATAGATACTATTATAATAGATGTCATTCAGTGTAAAGTGTTCCAAACATCTCTGTATAATAACTAATTCAGGGGACCTCAACATGTACTCCAAAACATGGACTGTCCACTTCGTTTGATCATCTATCTTGGGCTAAAATTTCATTCTCACTCACAAAAGGGTATCAAAAGACATTTTCAGACCCGAAAAAACTCTAATGTGAACTGAGAATCATGGTTTGAGAATACAATCATTAGTACCCCAAGAATCCATAAAATATCATTAACATATAATCTCCCCAAAATCTAAATCGATCTCTTCTACATGATGGTAGGGAAGCATTTTGGTTTTGGTATGTTAGGCAAAAACCACCCATATAGTATTGTAGAATTTAAATTTCTATGGAATACCCATAAAATAATCCATTGATATTCCATTACACTTCCTTTATGGGGTCTCAGGTGGTTGATTATATCTTTTTGAAACATGATGTTCATACTTCACCTACTGAGACTTGAAGCACCGAGAGACAGACTTGGCAATGCTCCACCTCATTCTAGATCACTAAAACTATCACCAATGGTCATTGTAAATATTTTCCCCACCCATATGTACAACCAAGGGGGTAGGTAAAATTCTACTTCTTCCCCTCCTCATGAAATTTTAATGGAACCACTATCTATCCCTAAAACACTATTGTGCTCTCTACCATAAAAAATCCCCTAGTGCATCTCCTAAGGATATCTGCTCTGGTAATTCTTCACAGTCATGATATCCCAAATAATATTTGTGACAACCCTTCTTTTTATTACAACTTAAACATGCTTTATTACATAAAACTTCACTTGATACAACAAAGAATATCGAGAGGTTTAGTGTCTTTGGGGCTTAGGATCATTACATAAAAACTTTAAACTTGAAATACAACATCCTTATTGAAAACTTCCTTTACATGACCACTACATTCCTTCGTACTTAGCATTGCATGGGATAACCTGAGGACATGCATAAGAAAAGGGTGAGCTATAAAGCCCAGTAAGGGAGTACACAATGAATAACATGATGAGTACAAAACATGTTAGGCAATAGGCATATCAATAGAGCATAAGAGAGACATGAACATAAAGGCATGATAAAGCATGATAATCATAACATGGAAATGTGGCAACAACACTTAACATTGAATTAGCATGAGCCAAGGCTCATTGCACATGGAGCATGAGTAAACCCTCATTGCACTTGAAGCACGAGTAAACCCTCGTTGCACTTGAATTAGCATGAGTCAACACTCATTGCACATGAAGTATCATGATACTATACTTTACCCAATGCATTGGAGCGCTATAAAGGGCGCACCCTTCTTAAACATTTCATTTCATGCATAAGTGTGCCACATGGATCATAAAACATGGATTCATAAAACATAATCATTTATTCCACGATAAAGGAATGTGGAATTCATACATGAAACTTTACAATCAATAAGTAAATGTGCATAAAGGTGAATACCCTTGATGGAGAAATGGGAATGGTATTCACTACACAATGATATTGGCTTAGAAAATCGGTGTGATTTCGGCAGCATAACGGCGTGACATAAGAATTCATAAAAAAGGCTGATGAGAGAGAAAGGGGTTCCTCATCATATTTACATGTAATGGACAGTAAGAAGGTCATATAGATACATGTCCCAACAATTGAAAAAGAATTTAGATTCATGATACAAAAGTATTGCTTGAATATAGAAGAGGAGAAAAAGGTTCCTTTCGGAATTTCGACATAGTAACGGGTGTACATGGGAGGCATTTAATGAGAGATAAAGGGGTCTCCCATCATTCAAACAATAAGAGGGCAGTATGGGAGTGGTGCGAAACCATACCCCAACATTCATACATTAAATTAAAAGGGCAATACAACTTAAAGAAAATTGACAAAAATGAGAAAGGAAGAAAAAACCCTTACTTGGAAGTGTGCTTCCAAAGGCTAGAGAGAGGCTTGTGAGAGGCTTCTTGGGAGAATGGGGCACCTTGAGAGGATTCTAGAGAGAGTAGGGCAGAGTTTGGACGAACTTCAAGGGCTTTGAGTGAGGAGGAAGTGGGATCTTGGGTGGGTTTATATAGGAAAGGTGAGAGAATTCTTTATTATTTAGGTTTGGGACCCCTTATATTAAAATAATCCAAACCACAAACCATCCCATGGTATTTGCCCATGGTTTCTGGAAAAGGAAAGTGGAAAACAATATTTTACAAGGCCAAGGTCCGAACTTATTAAAAAAATAGGGTTGCTTATGTGGAGGTGAGTCACACTCCCATGGAAATTAATTTAAAAAGGCAAAGTGTTGAATAAGTCTTGGGGGCTCCATTAATGCTTTGAAAAGTGAGTCAAACAAACCCAAAACCTTATTATTTTAATGATAAAACACATATTGGCCGAACATAGGTATTATGGTATTTTATTACATCACCATTGGGTCATTATGATGTCATAAAACACATTATATATTTAAATGGTATTTAATTTTTACCCAAAAATTTGACTGTCTCAGAAAATTATGAAAAATTCACCGTTGGATAATTTCGACGTCCTGATTCCAAAAATAATATTTATTTTATCTAAATAATTTTCTAAATATGTGAATTTTCACTTTTAAAAAAAATCACGGGTTTTGACAGAAATGGCTTTCAAACCTTAATAAAAAATTTAATTGCATTCATAAAATTATAAGATCATTTATATTTAATAAAAATTAATTTAATATTAATAATAATATTTTATTAAAATATTATTTAATTCAAAAATCCTTTAATTTAATAAAATATAATTCTTAATTAAATAAAAACTAAAAACATCATTTGTACTTTAAAAACTAATTACAATGCATCAAAAATGACTAGAAATTATATTTATTATTATATACAAAAATAATGTACATGAACATGGTGCTACTTATTTGTTACATAACCCCTTAAAATAGCCACATAAGACCTAAGGGTAAGGTGTGCGATGGTGACAGACTCTTGGGGTTGCTCGGATAACATCGCTCGAGTGGTAATCTCTATCAACTTCCATTTTTCCCGTAGACGATCACGTTCGAGCTTGACTTGATGAAGCTCAGCTTGGGCTTGGTCAAGGGAAAAGCCCAAAGACGCCACCTCCTTTCCGAGCTCCGACAAATGGGCTTCGTAAGGGGCAATTCTACTTGATGAGGCCATCGCTTCCTTTGTCTGAGTAGAAAATTGGTTCAATAAAGCCTTATATTTAAACTACCCAGATGATCACTGTTCAACGGCTATAAAAGTAACGGTCACAAATCTTAACGTTAAACTAAAGAAGTTGACATCTTATAAAAAAACATTTTTCATAAAAAAACTTTTAACTGGATCAAGAGGGATTTTCCATTAATGAAACTTTGGGTCGTTACAATATTTCTCACATAATGAAGAATCAGTGGTTCCTCCATCATCAATTGTAGGTATTTTTTCACATATCTCATTCACTATGTTTACTTGTAATGAGATAAACTACTCTAAGGTCTCCTCTAATAAGAAATAATGGTATTTCATACTAACGGAATCATTTATCGTGTTTCCCTTCCCCATAAGGTAGACTATCACACAGTCACATTCCATTAAGAACTCCAAACAATGACACTATCTTAGGTTATGATCTCAATGGATAAATATATTTTTGATACTTTGATTGTAGGACTAAAAAATGATATTTTGTTCTAGAAGATAATGTCCCCACATCTTTAGGGTGAATAATATCACATCTAACTCCACGTCAAGGGTTACATAATTCTACACATGGGACCTCAACTATCTCAACCCCTATGCAATAACTGCCCTCCTATACATCAGAACACATCCATGACCATCTCCAAAGGAATATAAAAACACCATAAACTCAATTATATCCTCTTATAGTAAAAAAAAATAGAAGCACTGGTCATGCTCTTCCTCATATCCTTAAAGGCTCTCTTACTCTGCTTAGTATTGGAAAAAAACTAAAAATTCCATGTCAAAGAAGTCAAAGGGGATAATATCCTAGAAAACTATTCTACAAACCTCCATTAGTACCCTTCAAAATTGAGAAAAACTTTCACCTCTAACATTCTCTTGGGTGGTTACGAAGATATAACCACATAAATATTTTCAGATCCATAGCTACCCCATTGTCATAGATGACATGCTTTTGAAAGTGAACATCTCAAATATAAAATTAACACTTTGAGAGATTACCATATATATTATGCTCTTAATGTAATTCTAGGACCATCCTCAAATTCTATACATTCTAATCCTCATATAAAAATTACATGATAATTTCATTAATAATGATACCTATGAATTGATCCAAGTATGGTAGGAAGGTCTAGTTGATAATTCCCATGAACACATTAGATACATTAGGCACATTGAAAGGAATAAAAAGGAACTCATAATCCCCTTAAAAATAACATAACTTCATCCTTGGAATATCATCCTCTTGAACCCTAGGCTGATTGTAGCTGGACCTGAGGTTAATCTTTGAAAACCAACTCACACCTTTAAATTAATTAAAAACATTATTAATCCTTATAAAGGGGTACATTTTCATGATATTTTCAAGAATAAAGTTATTGTAATCAATAAAAATCCACAATATCTCACCTACCATTTACATGAATAACATTGGGTTCTCCCCGGGGAACATTATAGGACTAATAAAACATTTTCTCTATGGCCTTACAACATCACCCACAACTCCTGGAGCTTAGTAAGTGCCATATGATGTGATTTAAAAGATATTAGTGAGGTCCCAGGGTGAAATCCCATGATGAAGTCAATATCTAGAATCGTAGGTATTCCTAATATATATTGGGAATATATTTCTATATAATCCTACACTATTACTGTAATTATCATGCCTATAGAGCCCATTAAACTAAGGGAAAAACTCACCAAATTATGGGTGATAGGTTATAGATTCCTTCTCACAATCCCCACTCGCCAATCCATAATACCCCTCTCAATAATGAACTAGAGTCTCATCCCATCTACATAAATACATCCAAACACTACTACAAATACCGCTTTTATAAGTGACAAAAATGACCTTTAACTGCGCCAGAAAAGTGTTGTTAAAGCCAGCATAGATAAGGGGGTCCCCTTTATCAGTGCTTTATTTTTAGCACTGATAAATGACCCCTTTTATCCGTGATTTTTTAGCACTGATATAAGTTAAAAAAATTAAAAAATATCACAAAAAATTATGGTAATCTCCAGGGGGCTTTTAACAGTGCTTAAGCCCCCCCTTTATCAGCACCTTCCTCACCTCTAGCGCCTGCTACACCCCATCCACCCTTTATCAGCGCTATACACCACCTTTATCAGCGCGAGATCCTTAACAAGACCCATGCGCATGCACCCCTGCCTCCACCTGGATTTGATCTCGAGATCTCCCCCCCTACGTGCCTTATGCTTTTGCCACTCCCCTATATTGATTTGTTCTCTTATTTATGATATATCTCTTTATCTATATATATATATATTTATTTATATTTATTAGTATATTAATATACATTTATATTAATATATATACAGTTATATTAATATATATAGTTATATTAATATATATATAGTTATATTAATATATATATATAGTTATATTAATTTATATATAGTAATGTTAAAATATATAGTTAGATTAGTATATAGTTATATAAATATTTATATATTGGTATTTTAAATAAAATGGATATTATTTATTATTTATATAAAGATAATATGTTTTGAAAGGTTTTAAAAGTGATGTAGTTCGAGAACATGAACATTGGGATTAAAATTTTGTTTCTAAGAAGAAAAAGTCCTATTTTGTGATTTGGTATTATTATGACCACTCACATGTGCGGATGTGTGTGATATGTAGTTAGATTAATATATAGTTATATAAATATTGATATATTGGTATTTTAAATAAAATGGATATTATTTAAGATTTATATAATGCTAATATATTTTATATGTAGACATGTTTAATTATTTATATAAAAAATTAAAATTTTAATTGAGAATATATAAAAAATACATACATATAGTTATATATTAGATTATAAATAGAAATTCATTATAAAAATCGAAAAAATTTCAAAGTCATAATATCAATATGATTGTAATACCTTGTTATAAATTCATTCCCCACCATAAAAGGTAATAATTCCCCCTTAAACGAGGCTGAAATCCACAAAATGTTAAAAAATCGGGATATCCCAACTAAATACTCAGTTTTGGAGGTCTTATGTGCCTATTTTAGACGCGTAAAATCCTTGGACGAGGTTTTTCTGGGTCACAGGGGGATAGAGCTTCTCGCAGGCTTTGATTTGATATATTGTAGAGCACAAACAGACACCCGGATCAAAATTTCTTGCCATTTGAAGTTCGAGTTGCATTTTCAATATATTCTGGATCTTTTTTTAATTTTTTTAATTTTTTTAGTCATCAAATTGTGAATAAATAACTATTACTCCATAATAATTAAAAAATTATTAACTAAAAAAAAATTTAATATTTTTTATAACCCATTTTCACTAAATATATTATATATTATGTGTAACTCAATATTTATACTTATCTACAATATATTTAAAATTATATTTAAAAATATATATATTATATTTATTTCAATATAACTATATCTATATATTTAAATATTAATAAATTTTTTTAATGATTTTTTTTAGACGTAGACCCTTTATCAGCACTTTTAAAAAAAGTGTTCATAAAGACCCCCCTTTATCAGCACTAATAAAAAACGTTGATAAAGGGGTACCGTTTAACAGTGCTAAAAATAATTGTTGTTAAAGGGGGTACCTTTATCAGTGCTAAAAAAGTGCTGATAAAGGGGTACTTTTATCAGAACTTTTTTTAGCACTGATAAAGGTACCCTTTATCTGTGTTTTTTTAACACTGATAATTGTACCCCCTTTATCAGTACATTTTCGTTTGTACTGATAAAAGCGTGGCACTGGCGTTACCCTATTTTGTGGTAGTGAAATTTTCCTTTAAGACAATATATCTAGGAATGCACCAAATACAACTACTCTATACCTAGAATGAAATCACAAATATTCATCATAATGAACAGGATTTCCCCTGAGAAAATATTCCAACTAAGTGACTTCTGACACTGTCAATCAAAATAGAGGAATATTGTAATACACCACAAAAAAATATAAACTCAAAAATATTGATAAATCATACAGAAAGTAATCAATTCTAAAATAAAATAACTGATGAAAAAAAGTAAAAGGGATATATACCATACCTTAATCCATGACCAAATCCCCAGTTTCAGAAATCCCTACTGTATGACCTCCCACAATATCATGATGGGTAATGATGTAATAAGAAAAATGACCTGCCTTGACGCTAGAATATAAATACCAATAGCTATGATTTATGGGATTCTGTAAGCCATTTACGCTAAATAACATTAATGTTTTCTGAGTACACCAGTTGATCCTTTCACTACAGATCCCCATCTCTGACTCTAGGTGTGAGTATACCTCCTTCACTGACACGTTGATATTTGATTATGGTTAGTTTCCGAAAATTTCATAACTCCACAATGTTCACTGAAATCTCTAATTTCTAAATTCTACCTTCTCAGAAATCCCTATTTTGTCTATTCTTTCTTATGAGTATCATGTACTTGAGTTTGTGCTCTCATAGAGGGATAAAACTCACATTAAAATGGAAATTCAAACTCTAACCTTTAGAGTATTACCTCAAAAATATTTTGGGTGAAAAAACCCCCCAACAACTTCTCATTAATAAACAAAATATGTTGTTTGTAAGATAATTATTTGATTCAGGTGGAGTTTTCATAAAATATAAAACTCAATCTATAGACTCCATCAAAACCTCTACCAAAAGATGTTATTTCTCACCCCATAATCTGGGTGGCCCTTGATAACAAAAATATTGTATAATAAATAGTATTAAAACATCATTATACTAATAAGATTAAACTAATTTCTATTGTATGCTGTATGAAAAACCAAATTGACCCACTGGGGGTGGGTCCTCTTACCTCTCGATGGGTGTAAATGTAGTTCTATAACTAATCGGTGATACCACCTTTAGAACTAGATCTAGAATTGGATCATCAATACTGATTTGGTTGTAAAAACATCCCTATGTTGGGGAATCCTCACTCGACGGATCATCTTCATTCCTATTTTTTGGAATCCTTGATAGAAGTCCTCTTGGAGGCATCCTAAATTATAACAATATGTTTGATAGTCAGATGACAATATCTGGGGAGCCGACTCAATAAGAACATGAATACCAAAAGAACCAATATTTTATGATTCATGTACCATTGGTTTCATAGAACTGATGCCTTTATATATTGAAGTGAAATTAGGTCGTTACAATCCTAGTGTATGATTACATCAGTCACCACACAACCATTGGGTCCCCTGGCCTCAGAGACAAAATTAAGATAGCCTGATACAATTTCCCTAAGTAACCAATCCAAACCACATGATATGTCCAGATCTAAACATTGACCCAAGGACAAAGCATATTTTATATGACTCTTTAATAACCCTACCCACCAAGACCTTGACTAAGATGAGAAAAAGCTAAGAGTGAAACACCAATCCAACCTTCAATGGGGAAATGAATAGAAATAAGTGTTTTGTGTTCATATCATTGAAATGGAAGGCCACATCCTAATGTGCTTGTACACATGGAGAAAAAAATCTCCATGGAATAGTATAGAGATAAAATAATATAATAAAAAATCATTTGTGTAATAAATTCATACAAAAGCTCTAGAAATAATACATCAGAGTGAAAAAAGGCAATACAAATATATAAAGGGGAAATACACATCCAAATAAAAAAGAGATCCTAACATGAAAATTACTGGGAAAGGGGGAAACAAAGAGGGACTAACTTATAATATTATCCAATGATCACAAAACATGGAATGACTCTTTATATACCACTATTCTCCTATAATACTTGGTCCATTGAAGTCACCACCAATCTGTCTACCAGTTTCATAAGACACAACATGTGCGGGAATTATCTTACAGAGGGTTGAGTATAAGAATACCAATATAGATTCCCCCCCAAAATAGAAGGAGTAAATAGGATAAAAATAATTAGCTCAACACAAAGGCAAGAGGAAAAAGGAACATAAAAATAGATATGCTCTAAAGAAACCCACATAAAGTGAGAAATGGTTATCCATCTTCCCAATCTGCAAAAAAACAATGTCTTGTGACATCTCTAAAGGTCCCATATCCTAGAAAATCATCTTTAATAACCTCTCAAAATGAGTATGTAGGACCTTCACCTCTCCACTACATAGAATTGATGTGGGTGAACTAACTATAATTGAGTAATCACTCGACACAATAGCTCAATTGTGTGGAGTACCACTCCATAGATAGAGTACTCACACCCTCTATAATGTGGGGGTGTTTCATCTCTACCTATATTAAATATTTTGGGTACTAAAAAATTGAAGATACAGGGGAGTACCAACATCATTAGCACTCTGATAATTACACTTGAGCGCTACCATTGTCTAATAATCAATGATATAATAATATCTCTTACCTCACCTAATTTTGTAACTTTTATGCCAAAACAAATTTTGCAATAAAGTCCTATGTGGAAAGCTAATCAGAATACACTACTCATAGGACCAAATCAAAAACATAATGTGGTTGACATGAGAGGAAATTTTTTCTTATAAATGTACACAGAGTGTAAATAGGGGCATACGATGTATGAATTTTCATGGACACATGGGAATTTCCTCCCCTAGGTATGGCTTGGATAGCCATGTGGATCCACAAATCCAATCCCTAGGGGGACAGGAAGTGTATATTAACCTGAGTTACTGGGTGTAGACTATCATCAGATATATTGAATAGCCATGTACCTCTATGTGGAATGTTCTAAGGGGGACGAGGCATGTCTGAACACTTGAGATTTGGTGAATATTCCCTCAGCACACAGCATGGCTAACCATGTGGGTTCACATGGAAAGTGGCCCCATCTACATGGCCTGTGATAAGTAACTTGGGATAAAACTCGTGCTACAACAAGAACTCAAGATACATGACTTGGGTTCCTCCATGATGCATGGCATGCAGTAACATTTTTATAGACACTGAAGCATGTATTCACAAAAACACCCGATATTCCATTTATTCCACATCCAAAAATGTTTGAATCACTCAAAATAGCATATTCTAAAGAATTTCATCTTCTATCATCGGTTCCCATCCTCTAGTGAATAAAAAATAGGATTCCAGTTACTCAAGTCGTAACCACCATGCCTTTCATTATCCTTTGGGGTCCATATCCATTAATTCATCACCGACATCCAAAAAATCCTATTGATCCATCTACAACCCAACTATCCATATGCCATTACATTTAATTTCATGAATATAGGGGGTTTGATCAAACTAAAATCCTTCCTATAAGAGTCAAATCATGACCTAATCAGTCAAAAATGATGATGGTGAAGAACAGGGTGAGAAAATAATAATAAAATAGAAAAAATAATCTATGGTTGATTAGATCATGGAAAAAATCACATATTGTGGAACCAATGGGAGAATTAAGGGTGTTGTAGAAATAAGAAATTGGTTTCCATTATGAAAATTAAATTTGGTCTCATGAAAATAACAGGGAAAAATAAATATAAAGATAAGAAAACAATGCTTCAAAATTAAATAAAAAGAAATAAATACAAAAAATGACAGAGCCCTCCTTTAGAATGGATCAATTAGGGGTAAATAATACATCCAATAGTGATGAAGATAAAAAATGCATCCTCATCCATTGTTCACCTCATGACCCCCTGATCATTCATCGATGATCCATGTTTCCAGGTTTCCAATGCTAATGGAGCCCTCACTTCCTCCCCAGTAATATCTCCATGTTATATAGATAACCTTGAATAATCATTAAAATGGTGCATTTATTGAGGGTGGATTAAATTGTAGGAAATTTAATTAATTTAAAAATAAATAATTTAATATTCTTAATGCACAAACCAACGTCTTTCTTTTATAGAACATCTGACACCAACTAAAATTATTTCCACCAAGGGTAATCCACAAATCCCAATAACAACATCGATCCCATATTTTCTATCCATGGTCCTGATCAATGGGAAAACCATTTATTCCAAAAAAAAGTGTTCATATGTGATTTAATATGTATTAATATTTTTAATATGTTAATTTTTGGGTCCTTACACACCCAAAAATAGTTTCAACTATAAGGAATAAATCCACACACACACACACACATATATATATATTAAAACTACCCATCTAAAATCCATATTTTTTATGTTAATATCCAATTTCCTATTGAATTTTCATTTTCACGCAATGGTATTTACATCAAGTGGGCGACCAACAACAATCCAAACATGGTTCTCATACATGGAATTCATATTAGAAATAATTGATTTTTTCTATTTTATAGCTTCAAATATATTTATTACCTACTTATAGGAAATAGAAATATTATTATCAACTAATAATGTTTCACAATACTCAGTGAATAAAAAATTATACCATTTTTTCTATGTACATTATACTACTCAAACATGGTAATTGACGATTAAGAACAACATATTCTTTGGGGACCCATAAAATATTTTTTTTATATGAACTCTTGTGTATATTGAGCATCAAGTTCAGCTAAATAAATCACATTCCCACTATATTTCTTGAAAATGTGGTAACTCTTAATAAATATTTCCTTTCATTTGATGGTTGTACTTTTTTCATAGGGGTTGTATAAGTAGTATCCCCTTATTCCATTGGAATAACATATAATGGTACAAATAATTCACTAAAGTGATAGTTTATTTCTAGTAGTTGTTGTAACAAATTACTCTCAAACCCATTAATATATGTGTAACAAAAAAAATTCTTCATAGCATTTACTTGTATAGTATTCCATTTGCTATATTAGTTGTCTAGTGGTTTAGTGTGTATGTTATGGTTTTTAATGTATATACTCACAATGATAATGATATATCTAAATGGATCGTCATCGACATTACTATGTCATTAATGATATGGTTACTGAATTAACCTATACCATTTCACTATGGTTCATATGGTATAGTGATTTGTGATATAACAACATATATTAATAAGACATCTCTAATCTCTTAGTTAATATATCCACCACATATATTAAATCAAATATTTTTTATAGTCTTAATAATTTATTTCCTAATATATTATTTAACTCTTTAAAAATATAAAAATAGTTTAACAGATACCTCATTAAGTAGTCATATCCATGTATACATAAATAATTAGTAAATGTAATAATGTTTGAATACCCACCATTATCTTAAAATAAAAATGTTATGTAGACATATGTGTGTACCAATTCTAAAATATCTATAACCCTTTCACATTTTCCACCAAATGTTTGTTTACTTCTTTTATTTCATAAAAGATAAAGTCATTTATCGAGTGGTTTAATCTCAAAAGAGTCAAAATAACCATCTTGGTATATCTTTGTCAGATGCTTATTGTTTGATAGAACAAGAAAGTGATGCTAGAGCTGGGTATCAAATTAGTCATTCCAACCAAATTAGTTATCAATTTTCAATACATTGATTTCATAATTTAATACATAAATACGCTTATTTAAATGAATCATACCTGAATGTTTGTTGTATTTATAAGAAACATCTCTTATTTGGAAACCTAAAAAACCAATTGTATCTAAAAAAGGATTCAAATTTTTTTAGTAATATTTGGTATAATATAATAGCATTTTAAAAACAAAATAATCCCAGTTGGAAATGGGAGGTGCTAATATCCTATATCCAAGTCAATAATTAAAGCACATTTGGATTCTTTATTATCTACCACCCCTCATGTAATCATTCATAATCTTCTCGGTTCCTATATCTAGATACATATGTGAACACTAGAAGGTGTATCTAATTCCCAATATGAGGATATAGAAATATTTCACACGAAAATGAATGAACCTTGTAATTCACCATACTTCTTTATCTCTGTATATTTTTTACTCAAGGGTCCTTTTTTTCCACACACAAGTAACAAAACATCTTTTTAATTCACCCATGTCTAGATCATCATTTTCTTGGAATGATAGTTATTGGGAACCTTATACATGGAATAACAATTCTGTCCCTTTTCTTTTTTCTTATTTTTTATATTCACCATATTAACTATAGACATTTCTAACCAATTTTCCTTATCAACTTGATGAATTAATTTATTGAGTTCTGAGAATGTATCCCATAGTAAACAAGATAAAATAATTTCATGAGGTTTCATTGAGGGGGTTACCAACGTATAGGAGCACATTCACACACAGGACAAGCTGGTTAGCCACTTTAGAGATATACTCCCAGATGACCCGAACATGAAGGTGCAATCTATTTTATGGAAGCTTTATATGGTAAGATACTCCAACTACTTCATTATTGTTTTCAATGATGTTTTCATTTCTTTCTATGCATAAAAACCATTATCAAACATTTTTGGTTTAGAAATTTTCCTCGAAATGGTTTTCTTAATAAAAATATAAATTTAGTAGTAGTTATGAGAGGGGATTCTCACTATTTCTTATCTTGCGATTCATAATAGAACTATAGAATCATTAAATTAGTTAGTATAGAATGAGATCAATCTAAATCTATTTAGGGATATATAAAACCAAAATATCTAAGCACTCGATGTATCCAATCATCTTGAATAAACGAGTCCTAGATGGCACAATTTCACTAAGCAAGGTTGTGAATATTGCATTAGATATCTCAAATCTTACTTGTATATCATAATTCTAATAATGATCATAAAGGTGAGACGTGATTATATATGCACCCATATACTTATGTTTATTTATAATTTCATTATAGATGGATAATATCATGAAAATATAGGGAATCGTCCCAATATTTCAAGTAATGAGATAGTTCTTCGATGTTAGCCTCTTTTTCAGGCACATTTTGAATGGGGTATGAAAAATATAAAATTTACCTTCATGGAACATCATAATGATCAAGAACCTATTCTGTTACTAGAAATTTGAGTAGACGACAAGGTTATCATTCTATATAATACATCATTGTGACATTGTCAAATTCATGTGGCATTCCCTTTCTAAAATAAATAAGTGAATAATTTTAGTACATTAGTTAGATTACTAAATTAGATAAAAAATATAAAGCTTCTTACTCTCCCCTTATATTATGGAAACACAATACCACTCACCATCGGTATCAAAATAGTTGATGGCATGGATATTATAGTGTCAAGGATCCATATATCCCTTCTGCTGACCCAAGTGAGGGATTTCTCTTTTAAATGACGGTATATAAGTTGGATTATCATTCCAACTGCATTAAAATATAGATCTATGATATATTGAATATAATACAGAGTACTAAAACCATATTATCATATTTAATCAAAAATTTACATCCAAATTTACCCCAATTATAGAATAGTTTATTCCTATTTTGGTAAAATTAGATAATAAAATCAAAAAAATCTATAGAACTCCGTGTTAAATCGAAGTGTCCTAGTGAGGGATTGATTAAACACTATAATCCATTCATTCCATTCTAAATTAGGTAATATATGTCTATATCGACTAAATATTTAAATTTAGGGAATTTAATCTGTCACATTCATGAATTATTTTGAAGTTAAATTTCATTTATTTTCCTTTAAATCCTTGTTTTGGATGGTTTCCAAAGGTTTTATGGAGAAATAGATGAGTTTTAATGAATTGGGCCAAACCGTGAGCCCAATTCCCGATTTAAAAATAAATTTTGATTCCTTTATAAATTTTTTATTTTTTAATATTTTTCCCTCATTCCAATTCCTAAATGGTATCCTATGACCTATTAACACCAAAATATAAACTTGGAGCCTTTATAAATCCATAATCATGGTGGATATGGGTTTTTATTTAAGATATTGGGCCTCCCCGAAGGCCCATCTCCTTCATTAAAAATAATTTTTAAATTTTTTATATCTCCTTCACTATTTTGCATTTTTTCGGTGATTCCACATCCCCCTAGATCCTAAGAAACCCAGTTGCGCTCCCATTTCCTTTTCCCCCCTCCTTGGAGCTCTTTGAAATCGCAAATTAGGGCTTATCTTCATAGGGTGTCTCAAATCAGCCAGAATTGAAGAGGTAACTTCATCCCTTCATAAGTCTCTCAATTCTTACTCTTTTCCCTCCATTCTAGATCCTAAATTACCTCCTAAATCTTGTTTGAAGAATCCCTAAATTTTGGATGTTTTCAATTTCAGAAACTATTGCTTTTGGAGTGATTAATTCAGGATTCTTGAAGTAAGTGAGTCTATTTCTTTCCTCTTTCAAATTTCTTAGGGTTTCTTCCCTAATTCTTGAATTATAAAAATTCCGAAAGTTAGGGTTCGTGCCTAGGTTCGAAATTACTGTATTTTGGGTGAAATATTGAGGTTTTAGGTTTCTTTTAACTTACTTGAGGTGCAGCATACGTGCGGTTGATGTTTCGCCCTAATATTTGAGGGTTTTGACACATTCGGTAGGTGATTCTATGGATAACCATTTAATGATGAGTTAGTTTGCTTGATTAAATAATTTTACATGTTCCTTATGTGCTTTGAATTATGTGAAAACCATTTTTGGTAGCAATAGTAAAGCATTTGTTTTTTTAATGTTACATTTTTTCTTGAAGTGTATATTTTTCAAATGTATTTCATGTGTTATCTGTTGTGGTAGTTTTGTAAAATGTGGAAGTGATTTATTAGTTGTTTAAAGGGGATTCCAATTATGGTTGGGTAATGATATAGTTCCATGTGAGCCTAAAAAGGTGGTTTATTTGAATGGTTTTATTTGTATAACCTTATTATACTCCTTGAAAGTGTTTTATGGATTTGTGTGTTCTCATGTGTATCTTTTGTGATATTTTTCAAGGTGATTATATAACATTTGAAAGTGGATTATTACATGTTGATTGGGATGAAAATTCTGTTTTGGTAGGGTCTTGGAGTGCTTTTGGCTTAAAAAGTGGTTTTTGAAATGGATTTTATGTACAATGATTGGGTATACTCTTTATAATTGTTTTATGAAAGTTTTGAATGGTTTATTGAGTCGTGTAATAGGTGAAACTATATCAGCAAAATGTTTTGGCAGGAGTATATTTTAAAAAGGTCCATTTCATTTGTGAAAAGGCTGTTATGTGATATGCATCATCTTGGAAATATTTTATTAAATTGTTTTAAGGAGATATTGAGGAGTGAAAGTGATGTGGAGTGTTTTTTGTGAGTGTGATGTGAAAAATTGAATTTTTGATTATGAAAGATGTTTTATTTTCCATGTGTGTGGGCTGATATATGAGTTTAAAAATCTTATAATTGTTTTATAAAAATGTTTAATGGTTTTGTGGAAGTGTTGAAGAAATGTGAAATGTGTTGTGGGCTAGTTTGGTGTGATTCGGATTTCAAAATCATTTTGAATGAAAAATGGATTTTTGTGACTTGTGTGGTATACATATGGGCTGTTTGGTGACTTTTTGATGTGGAAATGATATTTTAATTTTCAATGTATATTTTTGGACTTGTTGAACTTGTTTGAGCACAAGGGGAAAACCTGGGTATCTAGGTCGGTGGATGTGTACTAGAATTCTAGTGAATCCATGGGGTTTGGCCTCAGTTTCACTTAGCAAGATTGACTCTTACAACTCTAACTAAACTATGATGATGATGATTGCGGACCACTAGGTTATGGGTGTGTTCCCTACTAGTGGATCATGCATGAGAATGGATATTTGTGATGGTTACTCTCACCAAGATATGAGGTACCTGGGACCCACAGCTAGCTAGTGCCTAGGGGTTATTTCCTATTTCTTGTGCTCATTATTTACTTTGTACTTACCATCGGCATACGGTATAGTTTGCTGGAAAAGTCACTAGTGTTGACATTATTTTTTAAAGTGTTTATTCTTAATGATAGCCCACTTGAAAATTGTTTTTATTCAAAGTTGCATCTTTTAGAAATTGTAACTAGCTTTTCATGTTTTTGAAAGCATGCATGCTTTTCGTCTTTAAATGTTTATCACATGGAATCTCTTAGTGGTGGTATCCTACTGGGAATTGGATCATACCCTACTTACACCATTGGGTGTAAGCAGACTTGGTTATTTTTTTTCGCAGGTTGGGTATAGTTTTTTGTTCCAGTGGTTCGGGTTTCTAGTAGGCCCTTGGTGATGAAGTCTTGTGGAGGTGGCTTGAGGGTGGTGCCCCTTGCCATGAGGGTTCTTGGGCTGTCCTTATTTGGTTTTCTACCTTTGGTATAGACCTTTTGAGTTGTTTTAAGCTATTTAATTCAGTTCGGAATTTTTGTAAAAGATTGTTTGGTTTGAAAAATCCAGATTTGTTTCATTGGATTCTTTTGTTGTTTTATGTTTATAAACTCAGGTAAATTGTTCCCAATTTTCATTTTATGATACTCGGGCACTTGTGCAAGCCCGTGGGGATCGGGAACACCCTTCGGGCCTTGTCACATGCTGGGTTTGGTGCCATTTTTTGTGGTGATCGATTCGGTTCGTGAAATTATCTTTATGTGAAAATGAACTATTAAATCTCATTAAAAGATTGTCCCTAGGACCAAAATTTCAATCATATTGTTAACCGTGTCAATATAATGTTTACCCATATTATAATTTTATTTTGGTTCCATATTTAATACTTGTTAATTAATATATTTAATGATTTAGAATCCATTAATAATTATCTAGGAGGTAGACATAAATAACATAAATAAAGTACAATTCCCATGATACTTTCTAATGGTTATTTTATTAAACGTATGGTAAACCGTCACTTGGCCTTGGGGAAGAAACTTGTAAAACCATTCCTAGTGCGAGTTATAACATTCTACTTATGCTCCAGCGTAATAATGGGCCTCATTTTTTATTGTCTTTGAACTTTAGCCACATTCTCTCTCTTGGGACTTCCATCAATTACAAATTTTTTTACACATATATAGGCGAGGGGCACTAAAAGATTAAAAATTGGGTTTTACGTAAAATAAAT
Organism: Viscum album; assembly: GCA_963277665.1. Classification (NCBI taxonomy): domain Eukaryota; kingdom Viridiplantae; phylum Streptophyta; class Magnoliopsida; order Santalales; family Viscaceae; genus Viscum; species Viscum album. Next base: position 2,092,526,306 of record OY728126.1, on the reverse strand, counting down.
TACAAGCATGTAGGTCCTTTTATAATCAGAGGAGAGGAATAACACATATTTTATTATTTAAATTAATAATTTATCACAAAAACAATGTGATAATAAAAAATTAAATAAACGAAACACCTAAACGAATTGGGATAAGCTCATGGTAATACAGAAACATTAATCAAATACATAGAATAAGACTAGTTATCTTTTACTTCAATTTATTATTTATTATTAATATACACATGGTTGAATTAATTTTTTTTAATTAATTCTAATATCATTATGTTTATATGACGATCCATGGAGATACCCATCACTTGATGAATTTTGAAAAATAAATGATTTGACAATTAATTTTAGATACTTATATTGAATAAATTGAGCGTTTATAAAATCTAAAAAACATGTTACATAGAAAAAATTTAGCTACGAACTGTGTAATTAGTTTTTAATACTATAATAAATTATAAGTTATGTATGGAAGTTATTTTTATAATTGGATGATTACTGAAGTGTACTATTAATATACATATTGTGTTAGTCGTTTTCAATGTACCTAGGATAAACACCTAAGAACTTAGTGTATATATTAGATGGGATACACTATGTATGTTGATGATCTACATGTTGTGTGTTCCTCTTTCCTTGTGTCCATGAAACCTACCAAAGGATGTGGAGTGTTTATCACACATCAAGATTAATGGGCTGCAAGGCATATATAACAGTTACATGACTTACATCTCATTAATTATGTATCTTATCAGTCTCATGTGGCTTATGCTACAAATTTTACCGCATTGTTGATTATTTTATATATCTAAACCGTTTAAATGATAAGACTTTCATACAAGATACACATTTCTTGGTCTGATATAATGTTGTCTAGAATAGCTCGATCAATAAGTATAGTGCATTAATGTGTCACATTTTATTTACTTCTTGGTACATTGTGTATCCCATGACTTTTCAAGGTGATGTGAACCTCGGTACATGGGGTTCACTTAAGGGCACACATTGTGTATCTTTGTCTTATAGTCAGAACCATGTTAACCAACTAATGGAATCACTCATTATTATTCTTCTGTTATTAATCTATTTAAATCCATATTAAACTAAAAAAACATGTTAATATATCAAAAAAAAATAAACAACCTCAAAATTTGATAATTAATAAATTGTAAGTGACAAACTAACAACTATTGTGTATGATCAATCAATGAATAATAAATTATTATAAATTATTATGTGATTTCTCAGATACCCCTAGATTGTTTTAGACATAGAAAAATCGCTTATTGGTCACCACTTATTCAGCATTATTATTATAATCGATGATAATTACAAGATGTACATGATTAAAGAAATCATGAAAAATATTACCACTTAACTCCATTTAACGTTATAATATATAACATTATATTATTTGAATAATGTTTATTAAAATTTATCATAATTATGTCTAATTATTTGAATATAAAATTCAAGCTCCATTAATTCACAAAATCCATTGTTATAATGTTAATATTTTATTTACTATACTTAGAACTCTTTCTAAGATCATCATCATCATTATTGTAACATTTATATCCTTAAAATTTTTTCAGAACATTTTGTAAAAAAATAACTATTTATATTATTATCATTTTTACCAACACACACAAAAATATTTAGAATATAAAGTGAGTATCAAATTAGATAAGACTAGTATTATCTATTATTTATTATACATTAAACTGATCTATGAACATACATTATTCAACTACATTCAAAAAAACTATATTTTTCTCCAAAATATATTTCTAAGACATAAACTCCTTTGTGTTACGAAATAACACATATTAATGTTATGACAATATTAAAAAACAAACCATTGAAAACCATATATTATAATTTATCTGATATGTTTAGAGTAATTTTTTTAAAAAATTATTTATTATTAATAATATACCATTGATGTGTGGTGTGAAATATTCCCTTATATTTTAATAAATATATTGAATAAACTCTTTTATCAAAGATAAATCATTTTTAAACAAATCTTCTTTTAAAACATTTTATCAAGTCAAATTAAATATAACTATCTCTATCAAAACCATTAACTTTTAGTATTCATAAAAACCATTTTTTAATATACTAGATCCACTAGGGATCTACCCGAGTCGATCAATTTCATCAAGAATTCCACTCCCTAAGCCCGTATCAACTATTTTTGGGGATAGTGAGTAGTGTTGAAGTATATATACAATAAAATGGGAAGAATTTCCTCTATATTAAACATTTCACCTATTATAATTCATCTAAATAAATGATTTAACAGATAAAATCTATAAATAATTCCAATTATAACATGAAAGTATACTATAACACCAAAAAATGCATCATATATATTATTAAATACTATATAATAAAAATAATGTTTCAGGTAAAAGATATAAGCTACAATGAAAAATGGTAAAATACAATGTTACCACCCTAATGTGGATCCAATTTATCCACCACCAGGTCTCTAGTACACCCCAAATATCTCATAATAGCTACAACTACATTTTCTAATCAACATGTAAAAAATAATGAAAACTCACAAGTGTGTGTGCATCTTTCAATAATGAAATGAAATATGGTAATCCTAAGAAGTGATCCTATACAAAAATGATGGTTTTTTTGTGGTGTTTTTATATGAAAAAATGTTAATTATGCTGAGATTTCATCAAAAAAATATATTGCTGAAAATCCCACTGTGACAGATTCACCATTTTTTTTCAAAAATAGTGTTCAAAAAAAATATTTGGGATACAATTATAATTTCGCTAAAAATAATTATTTGTGGTATAATTTTTTCATTAAAAAAATTTAATTCTATTTGAATATGAATTATGTCACAAATAATTGTAAAAAAATGAAATAAATGAAATAAATATTTATAATTATTATTAAAAAAATATTATGATAGACTACATTATTAATTTATTTTTATTTAAATGATAATAAATTTAGAAAAATAAATATGTACATTAAAAAATTAATAAAATTTCATATAAATATAATCAACAATACATCAGTAATATATAACTAATATTTAATTAAAAAATAAATATATAAAACCAATAACTATTAAATAAAAATTCAAAACATAAAAATAAATTATATGATTAATTGAGAGTGTTTTAGAATGGTATGATAAGTAAATGATACATATTGTTATTGAATTGACTAGTGTGGCTATATTTATTATTTCTTTTTTTAACATACTTTTTTAATCATTTGAATTATTTTTTATGGGTTTTTATAAAACTGTAAGTATTTTTTGATGGATTAAATATATACTTCAAGAAGAATACACCATGAATTATTTTCCACTTGATCATGGAGAAGTAATTGATTGTCCCACCAAATTAATTAATTATTACCTTCTTTAAGCTAGTAAATCTAGTGATCATGTTAATATATCCCCATGGAAGGATAAAATTATGTGTGACCTAAAAAACCTAAAAATAAACAAAAAAAGATAGAAGAAGTATTTGATTGATGGAGAAGATGAGTGTTTGAAGTTAGAGTAGTGGTGAAAATTTATAGGAAAATGGTTCAGGGAAAAGAGTGATGATTAATCTACTATTTACAACTTATAGATCATTAAAAATATAGATTGATTTAGAATATTTTCCATTATTGCTACAAAATAATCATATTTGTGAAAGTGTTGTGAATAAATAGGGATGAAACACATAAAATTTTGCTCGATGGTCAACATAGTTCAATTTTATATCCCTATAAATTATTCATAAATAAAAATTAATGAAATAAAAATTTATTTAATGGAAAATATAATCATTAAACTTTTCCATGTTATTTATGCCTTTTGGTAGATGTTCATAGGTAAATATAAACTATCATCACTTAGTAGAAGATAAAATTTTGAAGAAAATTAATCATTATGAATGAGAAATGAGAGCACTGAACTAAAGATCTCACTACAATAATCGTGAAAATATAGAGTACAAAAAATGAAATAATTTCATTCCATTATAATCTACTTCCCCAAATAAATTTTATCGACACATGCTTGTATTAATAAAAATTATATTCACTAAAATCATCTCAATACAATAGATCATGAAATGAAAATAATGATAAGGGGAATTTTATCCATTGATATATTCTTCTTTATATAAATCCAGCATTCAAGATGTTTTTTTTAGTGTGCCCCACTATTACCTGGTATATCTCCACTCTCAATATTATTCCTTTGATCTCACCTCTGTGTTATCATGGATGTATTATCTTTGATGTTCCAATGACACATCACAATCTAAAAAAAATCATATGTCTCTCTATTAAATTACAATAAATTTATAACATCACATCTCATAGTTTGTTTCCCCTAATTTCCTCTCTTGATTCATCATATGTCCTACTTTCACAGTAAATCATGTTCGACTAGTAACACAAGAAATGATCCTATATCAAATGTGATAGTAGTAAGGAACTGACCATAAACATCACATAATCTTAGGTTGTAATTCAAGAAATTAATATATTATATTTGAGGATATTTTAGGTTTTTATTCTAAAATAATAAGTCCATAGATGTTTCAAAACTAACCATATATTATAAATAGTATACTTAAAATTAGTTCCCATTTCATTCATGAAAAAAATTCATTAAAATAAAACATTATTTCATTTCATGATTATTCTTCACAATTTTATTTTTAATCTCATCATTGAACCTAATATCATTTAAACCATATGAAAACAATTTTAAAAATATATTATGGGCACATAAATCTCATTAAGGGACATAAAAACAAATAACAATATTTCTATTCCATAAATACAATTAAAAATTTTCAACTTTCAAAATCAACCATGAGCTCAACATAAATATTGTCTTACCCAAGAAATCACCTTTTATTACAAAATATTTTCATATAACATTTAATGTGATGTTTAAAAGGGTAAATAAAGCACATAAATTTTTCATTGAAAACCTGAAAAACTCAACAAATCCTTGTCACAAATTTATAATTTTCACCGCTAAAGAGTAACATATACTTTCCTTTGACAAAATTCCGTTTTACATACCCTGTGAAAACATGAGATTTTTGTTGAAACAAATCATGAATAAAATAAAACATATAGGTAAATCTGGGAATCATTTTTCTATCATATTTATTATGTAACCCTCACTACTACCATAAAATTAACCTTATGGTTTTACATGAAAAACCCCTTACAGTAATAATTAGAGTAACCATCACAATTACATTTGTTATAACTGTATGATTTACTTCTATCATATCCAATTCATCATTTGGTTATCAGGGACACACCCTTATTTCATTTATAATTGAACCACTCCTCATCAAAAACAATTACTTGGAACCATTATATAATCATAAAACATGATTGATAACATCATAAAAACATTCCAAGAGGAAAAAAAGTTATTTGAAAACAATACTTCCTATATACAAAGGAGAATTGTTTATTTGAAATAACCATGTAATCTTTTAATGTAAAGATAAAATAATTATCGAATCTATAAAGAGGGAGATTTTTTAATATCACATATGCTCAAAAATATTTCATTAATTTTTTTTAAATAGATACATTTGAAGAGGATTTTTAATGAAATGTGCCATAAAGTATCATATCATTGAAATGGGTTTTACTTAAATGAATTGATTGTGTGTATCATCTATAAATCCACATAACATGAGTGTAAATACAATAATAGAAAATTAAAATTAATTTCACACTAATTCTTAGAATTAAATAATAAATCGTGTAGATTCTTAACCAAATGAATTGAAATTTAGTTCAAAATTTCCTTAAATTAATTCTCAAAGCATTTTTCATTTGCATATAGTGTCCTCGATAATCAAATTAGATTAATTAATTAATTAATTTAGAACCTATTCCTGTTATATGATATTTATTTTAATTTTAAAAATTTCAAATATGGAAATTTCCATGAGTTATATGTTTAAAGGGTCCCATGTATAATTTTTTATTCTACCATGAGAATGATTCATTTGATACAATGTTAATTAAAGTTCTTTTTTTCATTTTAGAATTTTTTCTGACCACTATAAATAAGTTTAATTTTATTTAGTATCATGTCTATATATTATTTATAAAATATTAAATAATATTTAACATACTCATTAAAATATTTTTTAAACATAATAATAAATTATTACCAGCCTTTAATTTGGTATTGGAAAATGAAAACTCATTATCCCTAAAGACAGTTATGTTCCAAAATTTGGAGAATGGTTTTGTTTCATTGAATAAGAGGATATGATAAAATGGAAGGATATAATATATTTCATTAGAAATTTAATAATTTATTATATAAATTATAATATAATTTCTATTACATTATAGATTAATGAGGTGAAAAAAAGGTATAAGAAGAAAACTAATTAAGAGAGGTGCTTTTGGGAAAGTTACCTCTTGAAAATCTAATTATAAAAATATCCCTTAAGGAACTTGGAATTGGAATTTTGGTGAGAAAATATCCTATGGATTTCGTATAGGGAAGTTTTTAAGATAAGTTTATAGAGTGTAGCAGATATAAAATTCCCAAGGTGGTGAAATTATGAGAAGGAAGGTGTTCTCTCATTAATTGGGTAGAGGAAGTTTATTAGAATTTCTTAAAATAATAAAATACCATAAAAATATTATAGATACAAAGATTAAAAATGGTCTATAAATTCATAGGGGATGAAATTTATTAAAAATTGTTATGATTTTTAAATATTTTAATAAAATATTATATTCGTGAAATATCATTGTTTTCAAAATTGATACTATTAATTTCTATAACATTAAAAAAATAAAAAATGTTTTGATATATAAGAAACTATTTTATTATATTATATAACTTTCAAGGTAATAAATAGTGTTCTTTAATCACTTTAATTATAATAATTTATTTTTATTTTAACATTTCTAATATTATATATTTGATTTTCCAATTAATTAAATAATTACTATGTCAACGTTATGAAAGCCTTTAAGGTAAATCTTTATTTCCTAAAAATTAATCATAAATTATCAGGATTATGATAAATATTTATTATTTAAAAATACTATTTATGGTTTTACATATATTATGGATGACATTATATTAAAACAAATTACATATTAAAAACAATATTATATCAAGTTTTAATTTTCTAAAAATAAAATACTATATTGGACTCAATGTCAACCAAGTGGTTTCAATATTAAATTAATTATAACTATGGATTATTTGAGTTTATAATTACTCATACAATAAAATTGGGATGGTATTAGGGTAATTTAATAGTCCTCATAATATTATTTACACCCTTAATTACTCGATTTACCCTTAATCGTGGTAATAAAAATAACTTAGTTCACTATTAATATTGTCCAAAAATAAAAGATAACTATTTAATAATTTTTAAAAATCGGATTATAAATATGGAAACCATTTGTTAAAATTAAAATAATATTAGTGGAAATTTTAATTTGAAATAAAATTCAAAAAATGCATTGAAAAATGGGTTTTCAGAAAAATGATACATTTACAAAATAAATGTTTCTATACTAAACATAAGTATAAAACACTTTCTATAAAACATAATTGGATTATTTTAATTTAGAATGAAATAATTACAATTTAAAATAAATCGAAATCAAAATTTTACCTTATAAATAAAATATTGTCTTTTATTAAACTATTATATTTCACTATGCATTAACAAACCAAACATTTCAAAAAATTATCAAAATGTCACCATATGAAAATTTTGATATGTGGATTTTAAAAATGATGTTTATTTTTTCAACTAAATATTTTAAAATTTCCTAAAATTTACTATATTATATTTTCATAAATATCAATAAATTATTTTTGATGAAAATATGTTTTTGATGAATAAAATTAAATTATTAAAAATCTAATAGTATAACTTTTCTAAAATTATAGTACATATTTAAAATGAATTAATTTATAAATAATCAGTTAATATAACAATTATAAATTTCATAATGAAATTAATAATATTCCTTCCTCTTAATATAATGGATATGATATAATTGTCATATATAAATAATAAGATTATGTTTTCCATTTAGGATTTATGTGTTGCATCATTAATTATATCAAACATAGTCTTTATTTTTAAAACATCATGTGGTTACATCCCCCCCTTAATAATTATATCCTCACAATTTCAAATTTGAATAGAAAAGTTGGTGTTTTACCTTTCAAAATACCATTTTTCAACATCTTATGTCATAAAAAGTATTAATAAATTTTACGTTTGAAAATATAGAAAGGGAAATATGCAGGTTGATTTAGATAATGGATACTAGTTTCAAATGTAGGATACCATAAGTGGGAAGTGAAAACATGGATATGGAAGATAAAACTAACTCCCAAATAAAGATTCAGAGTGATGGAGAACATAGTTACGAGAATGATAACCATCACAAAAATCATAAATTTGTTATGGGTTTAAGGGATATTGATTTTAATGTAATAAAATTATAATGTAATGTTTCTTAACTAATGATTTAGTTACTTCTATGTCCAACAACATAAGGAAATTTACTTACATGTCAAGAATAATTTCGACCGAAACTCATCTTTTAATTCAAAGGATGAGTATTTAATTTCCTTTATTGAATCACTAAAATAAACATACACAGATAACAAAATCCAAAAACTAAAAACAGTTTAATACCCCTATATTTAGCTATTAACAAAAAATAATAATAGTTTGTATAAGATTATATAATTCCCGAAAATAAATAAGCTCCAAAATTCAGCAATAATACCAAATGATCAATATAGATGATTGAACAAATAAATAGCCTCAAACTTCTTAAAATTATTCTAGAAAAATATTTAAATTCAAAAATTATAAGGATTTAATCACATTTCCTTCCAATATAAATTTAACACTTATCTCTTAATCAAATAAATCACTCTTATTGTCTTATACCAAACATTTAATCATCTAAATCACTTAATCGTTATGATATTATAACCATTTACATAAATAACATTAATCACCATAAATTGACAATAAAATCGTATATTCTTCTGAAATATAATTCAGAATTTATTTCTAAAAATCCCCCAAATTATTCTTCTTACATTAATCATATAGGATTCCCATAATAACTAACATCTTCTAAAATAACATTAATCACCTAATCAACAAATAATTTTCCAATCCCTGGATTATCTATTTAATAAAACATATCTTCTTAAAGTATACTTTTTCATCATCAATAAAACCTTTTTAAAAAAATTAATTCTAACATGGAATTCATGTAGGAAAATGGAAGGTGATTCACCCATTTTATCCCTTCTATTTTTTGTTCAAACCTTATGGCCTTTTCAAATCTGACAATTTGTAACCCACACTATGGGTTAGCCTTTTTCTATGATCATTATACTATTAATATAACTATAATATCGAGAAAAATCCTTAGAAATAACAATAATATATTCATCATTAAAGAAAATTTGTTAACATCAAAGGTTATTTATATTCTTCATTTTATATCCCATAATTTCATTAGAAAATAAAGATCACATAAACACAAATGTTTATCCATCCCTTTAAAATTATGTCCATAAAAACAAATATGTCTATTTCCTCAAATAAAATTTTCATATGAAAAATATAAGGGTAATTTATATATCAACCTCAAAAAATTTATTCCAATTTACTCCCATAATTAAAAGTGTATTAATGTTTGTAAACATTTCACGATCCTTGAATCTACCACAACACTTTAATCCCTTATATATATATATATTAATCCATAAGAATTTTTTACAATCCCTTTACCTTGGTTTTCCAAAATTTTCTTGAATAAATAATTATTATAAACAAAAACATGAATAATTTCATGTGATTTATCCAATCTGAAACATGGGATAAGAAATAACCCACATCGTTCATATTTATATAGGACGTGGTTTCCAAATCCTTGAATGATTTTTTCTCAGTCTGTAATCACATGGGGAATTATTTCCACTCTTTACATTATGGTCTAAGGGATCATTATAGTGTGCGTGATGTTGGATAGTTTCTTGAATTAGAAACCATGGGCACCCTATCGGTGGATCACTTGAAAATCCATCATGCTTCAGGTGCTACTCCCATCTTGAAGGATTCAAGACAAAATAATTCTGACTCAATGGGGGTGGACATCTTCAATAGGTAGAGAAATGTTTTTATGAACATAATATTACTGTGTAGGTTCTACTAGGGTTATAGGACTCTTTTTTAGCTGATCCACTACAACTGAAATACATTTTTTCTAAGACTCCTTATGTAGATGTTGTACCGATTGGAAATGGATCCTTACTAGAGGTAGTGTAATAAAGGGTTATAAATTTTAGATGCATGGATTAAAAGATTATATGGTTGTTGGGTTTATATTGGGGGGGTAACAAATAAGAGATTTATTTTATCCACTATTAACATCAGAAATCAGTTTGGAGGTTTGGGATATGATACATATGAGGAGGATAAATATGGTTCCTTGTGCCACTCAGGGCCTGAGTTAGGGTGGGGGAGAGTTATGGTCAACTCTCAATGATAGTGTAAAAAGAGGATCTTGTAGAGGTCTTCACATCCCAATGAAGAATAAGGTATTGAAATAAACCATGGGTGTGGATAGTTAAATTTTGAGAAAGTGGTTGATATCCAAAGGATGTAAGGATTACGCATGCCTTCCTAGACTAGTGGAGACATTATTTGATAAAGAATTCAAGAAAAAGTCAATGGAGGAAGATCTTTCTATGAATGAATAGGTGAAGTAATTCATCATGAATCTGGTGAGTGGAAGTGAAATGGTCAATAGTGGTTGCTATATAGTTCAAATTCTGGAGAATAAATGGTGATATAGTGGGAGAACAGTCTCAGATTCCAAAAACCTCAATGTTTTTTTGATGATCCCAAGTCTATTCCTCATGTTATGGTATGAAAGTAGGTTTAAATTAGTGTGGTTTAATTGGAGAACATGGTTGGATCGTAGTGGGTAGCAGATGCAAACACAATGGAAAATTTTTTGGGCTTTATTATACACTATGTGGAAGAGATATAAGCGAGTGTATTGATTATACATGAACATAATGAGGATGCATAAAGGATAAATGATAGAATAATTCAACTAGAAAAAAATATGGATTAGAGGGATTGGATTGACAAGAAACATTTAATTCTGATCAGAGGCATCAACAACAAGAAGATAACTATTGGGTATTTCATGAAAACATGAAACAAATCAGTATATCAATTCAAAGAGATTATCAATGAAGAATTTCAAATAAGGTATCTATTATTTTCTTCAAATTAGAGAGGGGGACCATGTATAAAAGGTTCATGTTGGATTTTAATAAATTTTTTATCTACTATCGTGTTTTATGTTCATGGTTAAACTTATAGGTTTAACACTTTCTCAATAAAAGTGATTTTAAATAAACATATAACTTTAAGATATTCCAAAATAGTTATTTGTATTGTGCTATTGATCCCATTTGTGAGCCTTCATCCTAGGGAATAAATATGAATAATTACCATACTCCCCATATTTAAGAAATTTAATTGTTAACATAGGAAGAACATCATTCCAATTCATGGAGTCAAATGAACACGTCATTTTCCGTCAGATGGTTATTTCTTTATGACCTCACATACCACATTTAACACATTTTCCGAACCATTCCAAAAAATTTACTACCTTCATCATTCTCCATTCTTAAAACAGATGTAGTTGAATATATTTACATTTATTATCACTTGAATCTCTATAGGTATTTAATTCTCTGATATATGATGAACGTTGAAACCCACCATGTTTCATGTGGTTAATTGTTACTCCTGATAGCTGGTTTATAATAACCAAAATATTTTACATTGAAAAACTCATTCAATTAGGTTTCTAATTTATGAAACCATCGTATTTTCCTTCATATTCATTGGTACTTTTGTGCCTACTGGATCTATCAATTTACTAAAATAAAAAATGTTAGCGTGTGAATATAAATAAAATAATCATATACAATCTTATTAGGAGGATAAAAAATAAAATATCATTTCCATGTTATCTCATACTCATTCAGGTTATGAAAAATAGTTATCCCTCTCCATTTTATTGTAAACAATTTTTTTATATATGACATGTAACTTATGATTAAATAACCTCATAACCTATAAAGTTATCTAAACGGGCCTCTAATGCCAATTTTAATGACCCGAACATAAACATCACATAATATAGAGTTTTTTGTCGATATATTATTCTATTACATTTGATTATATATTCAGGTTTATTGTTTTAGATAATTAGATCCCAACACACACATAGAAACCAATATATTAAAAATAGAATACTTCAAATCAGTGTCCATTTTATTCAACCAAACAAAACTATTTAAAATAATACATGATTTCTTTCCTTGATTATTCTTCAAAATTTTCTACCTGATCTAATAATTTTCCCTACTCATCCTTCAAAACTATGAAAAACATTATAAAAACATTGGATAAAAAGAAAAATATCATTAATGGAAATTAAATGAAGGAAAGAAAACATTATTGCATGAATAATATTATAATTTAAATTTTTCAAAATAAACATTGATCTCAAAATAAAAATTTTCATACTGATGAAATATATGTTCTTATAGAAGTATTTTCTAAAAAAATTTAATAAGGCATCTAAAAGAAAAAATAAAACCCATAATGGTTTCTTTGAAAACATGAAAAACTCATGAATTTTTTTAGAAAGTTATAATTTTCACCATTGAAGAGTAACATATATTTTCTTTTAAACATAAAACCAATACCATAACTTTTGAAAATATGATATTTTTATAAAAACATAGAAATTATAAAATAAAGTATATATTTAACTTGGAAAATCATTTTTCTATCATAAATTATTATTATGTAACCCACATGGCCACTATAAAATATCCCCCATGGTTATACTTGACATAACCCTCATAGTTATACTTGGAGTAAACATAAAAAATTACATTTGGAATAACCATTTGGTTAACTTCAAACATAGACATTCCAATATAGGGATAAAACATTAAAACCCATATTTGGTTTATAATAAAACCATCTACAATCTTAAAAAATTCCTAATAACCATAAAATAGTCATAAAACATGAATTATTGCATCCTAAAAACATTTATTGAGTGGAACCCCTTACTTTAATATTATATTCCATACATATAATGGAAAAGATGTTCTTTGAAAACTAAAATTTAAGAATTTAAGATAAAAAATATTAACTCTTCATGAAAGTGGGAAATTATTTTCTTTCCGTATATGTCAAAAAAACTACTTTTGACTTTTGTAAAAAAAATACATTAAAATATGATTGTTTAGAAATGACCCTTAAAAATATCATATCATTGAATTAAGATCCAATGAATAAATTATGTGAGTTATCTATAAATACACATAAAAAATTGGGAATGCAAAATAAGATAATTAAATTTCATTTCACTCATCATCTTTGCATGATATCATAAATTAAGTAAAATTCTAACATAAACAATTGAAACTTTTGTTAAGAACTCCCTTACCTTATGTTAGAATTCATTGTGATCTTACACATAATCTTCAAGATAATAAAATTTGATTTGTTAATTACATAATTGAGAACTAATTAAAAATATATTTTAATTATTATAATTTCATAAGTTAATTTATTTCTTTTTAGATGATTTATAAATATCAATTTCAACATTACGAGAGAATTTGTTTCATGGTTTCATGGGTGGTTAAATTTTTTATATTGATGGATGTTCATTTAAAATGAGAAAAGTACACTATAATTAAAAATATATGGTATTGATGAACTAAAATAAGTTTGAATAGTCCCATGTAACATTTTTCTTTCTAACATGATTATGATTCATTTCATAAAACGTTAATGATATTCATTTTCTTTGTTTGGGTAGTTTTTGCAACCATCATGAATCAGTTTCATTTTATTTAATATAATCTATTTATATTATTTTAAAAACATAATATAAGTTAATATATAATTATTAAAATTTTATTTAATTATAATAATAGTTTTATGACCAGCCTTTAAGGTAGTAATGAAAAACTAAAACTCATTATCCCCGGAGAAGGTTAACTACCATAATTTTCAAAATTGTTTTATTTCATTGATTAAGAGGATATGATAAAATTTATGGATATAAGATATTAAATTATAAGTATAAAATTCTATTATATAAATTATACAATATTTATTAATACATGATTGGTTAATGAGGTGATTATAATGATGAATAATTAAGTAAATTAAAGAGGTGATTTTTAGAAGGTTTCCTCCTGACTGTCACCTCCTTGAAGGATCTCTTAACCAACTCAGAATTGGTATTTTGGGGATTCATCCCCCTATAGAATGTGTTTAGGTAATTGTAGATGAAATTTTTTATGAGGATGATAGATATATAAGCCTCATATTTGTGAAATTAAGTAAAGGAAGGGGTTCCCTTTCATAATTCATGGGAGGGGAATTTTTGGTATTTTATATAATATTAAAATATAATAATGATATTCAAGAGCCAAAGATTTCCAAATAGAATATGAATGCATGAAGGATGGAATTTAAAAAAATATAGTTTCTTCTCGTTATTTATTTTTTATGATTTTTTAATAATTAAATAAAATAATACATTCAACCCATATAGTTATTGTTAAAATTGATACTATTCATTTCTATGAATTTAAAAACATCAAAAAGTGGCTAAAATTAGAACAAAATATTTAATTATATACTAGGAATATCAAAGTAATATAAATAATTTTTGGATAACATTAATTATATCAAATTTTATTTATTTCTATATTTTTAATATCATTTACTTAATTTTCCTATTAAATTTATAATTACTACATCATTGTTGTGCAAGAAATTAATCTAATTATTTATTCAATAAAATTTAAAAATAAATCAACATGATTAATATAAAAATTTTACCTTCAATATAATATTTATGGTCAAATAAATAATTTTGATGGTTATATATTTAAAATATTATACTTATTAAAAGTAATAGTGTGGCAAGTTTGTCAGTTCTAGAAATATAATACTCGAAGAGACTTAATGCATACCAATTGGTTCCAATAGGTTATAAATTCGACCCATGGATGATTTTGGTCAACGAATATTCATAAAATAAAAATTATACAAGTTTTAGTGTAATTTCATAGTCCTTATAATATAATTTTTAATATTAATTACCTGATTTACCCTTAACCATGGTATTAAAATATACTATGTTTACTATTCATAAGGTCCAAAAATAGTGGAGAACTATTTAATAAAGTTATACCTTATTATTGAAATTATTGAATCTATTTTTCAAAATTCAAAATATAGAAGTTGAAGAATTTAACGTAAAATTAAAATGTGAAAAATCACTAAAAATGGTTATTTAAGAAAAAATCCTCTTTTGAAATATGAAATATTTCTATACTAAATTCAAGCCCAAAAACAATTCCCAAAACCCTAATTGGATTATTTTATTTCCAAATTAAATAATTAAAATTTATGACACGTCCAAATTATAATTTCACATTTTAAATAAAATATGATTTTTAAATAAAAATATTAATTTCCACCATTCATTGAAAAGTGAAACCTTCAAAAAATTATTTAAATGTCACCATAGTGAAATTTTAATATTCTGATTTAAAAAATGAATTTAATTTTTTAAATATATTTTCTAAACGATTAATAGAATAATTATATTATTTACAAATATAAATAAAAAAAATAATTTTTTGAGGAAATATTTTTTAGATGAATAAAATGGATTTGTCAAAAATTTAATAGAATTAATTTAATAAAAATATTGTAATTAGTTAAGAAGAATTAATTAAAACATTATAAATGAGTATGAAAATTACATATTTCAAAATTTTATTAATATTGTTCATTCATTCCAATTTAATTTCTTGGTTATATAGATCATATTTAGATAATAATATATTATTTTTTCATTTAAGCTCGATGTCACATATATTGTAAAATATAAAACATAGTATTTATTTTTAATAATTATTGATGTTGAATTCTACCCCTTTAATAAATTTCATCCTCACAATTTAATCATGGGATATAGAACTAGGGTTTTGACTTTTCCAAATACCATTGTTGAAATAACACATCCAAAAACCTATTAATAAAACATACTTTTGAAAAGTGTAAGGAAAATATTGTGGACACATGAGATAACACATACTAGGTTTCCATGTAGTATAACATAATTGGGAAGTTAAGAAATGGATATGGATGATAAAATTAACACCCAAATTCGAAAGGATAGTGATGAAGAACATTTCCATGTGAAAGTTAACCATTACGAAACCATAAATCTGTAATGGGTTTAAAGGTCACTGATTTATAGGTAAGAAAGTTGTACTGATAAGATTTATTATTTCCAGATTAGTGAACTTTATAGAATAAGAACAAGAGTAAATTTACTTATTTTACACGAATAATATGCACAAAAAAACTCATTTGATTAACTAAATGGTGAGTATAAATATTTCATTCTTAATGCACTAAAAAAAGACATCTACATATCACCAAATAAACAAAATAAAAACAAATTATTTCTCATATTTTTTGAGATTAACCAAAACCAATAATGTTTTGGATAAGATATGATAATTAAAAAATGGGATCTAATATCCAAAATTCATGAGTAATACCCAAAGTTCAACATATATAATTTAAAAAATAACTATCAAAAAAATCTATAAAATTATTTTACACTAAGATTAAAATAATAACATCTTAAAGATTTAATCACATAGCTTTCCAAGAAAAATTAAATATTTATCTCCAAATCACATCAATCAGTCTTAATGTATCTTAACAAAAATTTAGCCGCCTAAATCACATAATCTTCATGATATTCTAAAAATTTACGTAAAAAACGTCAATCACCATAAATCCAAAATATTATAGTATATGATTCAAAAATATAATTCAATATTTATTCCTCAAATAAAATCGCATAGTATTATTCTTACCATAATCATATAGGGTCCCTAAAATATAAAAAATCTTTTGAAATGACATTAATCAACTAATAACTAAATAATTTCCCAATCCCTTAGTAATCTATTTGGTAAAACATTTGTTGCCAAAATAAACTTATTCTTTATCAATAAAATTCATTAATAAAACATACTAATCAGGAATTCATGTAGGATTTTGTTAGTTTATTCACCCTTCCCACCCTTTGATTGTGGGTTCAAACCTCTTGTCTTAGACAGATGAAACCTATTATCACATAGCCTATAGGTTCCCATTTTTCTAAATTTAAATTTCTAATAATATTCCCTTAAAAGTGATAAAACCCCACCAAAAATAACAATAATATTTTTATCATTAATTAAAATAATTTAACCTCAATGGATTTCCTATTACATTCATTTTTTATCCAATAATAAACACAATGAATATAGATCATATAAACCATAATGTATATCAATTCCTTTTAAATTATGTCCATTAAAAGATATGATAATTCCTCCTCAGAAAATATTTTTACATGACAATCATAAGGGTAATATATTTCTCAAAAATCAACAAAAAAAGTATTATGTTATCTCATCCTCAAAAGAGTATTAAAACATTAAAACATTTCATTATCCTTAAATATACCATTACTGTTGAATCCCATATATTTAGACATCTTAATCATTCACCTTTATTCATAATCCCATAACCATGCTTTTCTATCTTCTTCCTTAATAACAATTTCCTATAAAAAATATGAATCGTGTCATAATGTTTAATAATGCCAAAAAATTATCTAAGAAATAATCCATACCATTCATATATCATTTCCTATTTCCTCACCTTCAAAAATAATGGCATTAGGTATCGGTAAAAAAATATTTGTAAAGCCCTATAGATCTCATTCATGTGCCTTCTTCCAATGATATCGATATGAATAATGACCATACTTCCCACATTTAGAAAATTCAATTGATTACATGGGAAGAACCACTTTCCCTATCATGGAGTCAACCGAACACTTCCATTTTCCTTGTACGATTATTGATTTATGACGTCTTATTCTATATTTAAATCATCTTCCATTCCTATTATAAAATTTTATTATGTGTTTCTTTCAACATTCATGACTCATAGATCATTGAATATATTTACCTTTAGGATCTTTGTCACCCGAACCTCTATAGGGATTCATTTTATCATTCTTGATGTATTAGGAAACACACCCTGGTTCAAGTGGTTCTTCATTACTCAGGATAGCTTGTTTATAATAACCACATGATTTCTCCCTACAATATCCATTTCATTTAGTTTCATATTCATAAATCCACTACATTGCTAGTCAGA
This sequence comes from Viscum album, assembly GCA_963277665.1. NCBI lineage: Eukaryota > Viridiplantae > Streptophyta > Magnoliopsida > Santalales > Viscaceae > Viscum > Viscum album. The sequence continues at coordinate 2,092,507,905 of OY728126.1, read as the reverse complement.
TCCATATTTACTTTGTTGATTTATATAACTATCCATTTAATAAAATCAAAATGGTTAGTGTGATCATGTCAAAAAATTCATCATTTACTATCTTATAAGGTGTATAAACAAAAGGATATCCTTATTCATGTTATCCAAAACTCATTCAAGTTATCGAAAATGACTATGAATCTCCCTACCATGCTAACCACTTTTGGATATATTTGATGTGTAACTTATTCTTAAAAAACATCGATCCCTCTAATGTTTTGTAAAATGATATATAAGACAATTTTTAATTTATAAACCTCAAACATCATATAATGTTAAATTTTACATCAATAAATTATTTTCATAAATTTTGGGATCTTATCAGGTCTAGAGTTTTCGATAATCATGTTATAAATCATAAATAATAAAACCATTTATTAAAAATAGTATACTTCAACTCAGTTTCCATTTTCTTCCAACAAACAAATGTCTTTAAAAGAAAACATTATTTCATTTTATGATTATTCTTCACAGTGTTACCATTTATCTCATCATTGTACATAATATCCCCTAAACCCTGTGGAATATAGTCTATAACATTGTATGAGAACAAATACTTTAGTATGGTACATATAATTAATGGAATTAACCATTATTCCTTGAATATTAATATATATTTTCCTTTTTCAAACTAATAATTGAGCTTGAAATAAACATTTTCATACGCAAGAAATCTCTATTTCTGGAGGAATAATTTCACAAAACATTTAATAACGTGTCTAAAAAGAAATTTAATACCCAAAAAGGTTTCTATAAAACCATGATAAAATAATGAAAACAATTTAACAATGTTAAAATTTTCACCATTGAATACTAACGTGTACTTTACATTGTACATAAACCCAATAACATACCTTTTAAAAATATGATATTTTTTTACAAACACAAAAATTATAAAATATATCATATAGGTCACTTGGGGAATCATTTTATTATCATAGTTACCTATGAATAAACAGTCATAGTTACCATGAAATAATTCTCATGATTATACTAGATAGAACCCTCGTGGTTATACATGGAGTAACCATCGACGTTACATTTGGAATAATTATATAGTCATCTTCAATTAAATGCAATGAATTGGAGGGATATCATAGAATCGGCCAAATGTTATATATAAAGAAACCATCAATATTTATAAATAGCTAGTACTCACCCGTATGTATGCACGACATATTGAATTAATGGTTTTATTTAATAATATAATGCTATTTGTAAAAGTTACTATGAAATTGTAATGTTTAATATTTTTAATAACATAGTTTTGGTGCATAAAAATGAAATAGGAGTACATAAAATAGACTCAATTAAATTACATGAATAAATGGACGTATAAAATACATATTCCAATGATCTATAAAACATCCACTGGTCATGTTAAAAAGTTCCATTGAGTACATGTTCCAGTTTTCAAAAAACTCTAATCACAAGTGTTAAAATAAACTAATAACTAAGGGAAATGTAAATGATCCACTCATCATGAAATCCCTATATGCTTCATTATACCATGATTCTGTGTACATCACCAAAATCCATTGATATTAAACCCTATCACATTGAATGCATGAATGAAACCATGCATTAGTACTGATTATATTTAAAGGAAATATTAATCGAAGATACATTCTTCATGCACATGCAAGGAGGAATAGATATAGAAAACTCTATAACTCTAAAAACACGACATGAACTATCCTTATATTCCTCCCCATGAAGTGATCCCCTGACACAATTCAATCCAAAACATTTGAAAAAGGAAAAAGCATCAGCTTGAGCTCACAATTTATCATACCAAATGCAAATTTTTCCATGGCGTGATGAGGATGCAGATTATGGGATATAATATTAACCAGAAATGTGATGAATCTAGGTGCATATATTCACATGCATCCAATCTGGTTTTGAATAACAGATATGATCTCATTATGATCTGGAAGGAATTGTTCCACCACATCCAGTTTTCTCTTCCTTCTATCCCTTCTCCCTATTTTGAATGGAGTATCGAGACCTTCAAGCTAATTTCCCCACCACATATGATGTGATTTTCCTTACATCTCTTCTCCCTATTTTGAGTGGAATATGGGGCCCTCCTAAATACATAAAACAAAACAATAAAAGGCATTACTTCAAAAAGATGAAAGTGATTTATGTTAAATATGGTTTTTTTTGGTGCAGTTTTTGCTATGACATATGTGACAACCAATGGGGTTAGACCAGATTCCCCTAAGAGGCCCATTTGAGTACATAAAGAAATTCACATGGTATATATTCTATAGAATCACAATAGTTGAAAGAGATTTTATTATAATATGGTTGTTTTACATGATGTATTTTGTATGCCATATGTGTAGATCATTGTGATTGGGCCATATCCTGATCAGTAGACTCTTATGGAAAAAAGAAAAAATCATCTAGGGAAATCCCTTAAAAGGTCAAATATTTGAATGAGATTTTTGTAATATATGTTTTTTTAGGTACAGTATTTCATATGCAATATGGATTCAATTGCCCATAAGAAATATTTTAAAACACTATGTATGAGCCATTAAGATACAATTGTACAACCAATCAAAAAAAATGGATAGTTTGGATGAAAGATAACATAACATATTGTATATAGAAAAGGATGTAATTCAGAAAATAAGGATGAGTTTTTCTCAAACAGAATATTTTTTTAACAGTTTTTAGTGTGTCTTTCAAATTGAGTGTCATCCACATCCTGCTTAGAAAAAGACTACATGTCCTTGTTTGTAAAAGGCTGATATTAGTCGCTTCATTCATTGTTATAGTGAATTCCCCATTTTGTATGTTGGGTTCAAATCATTGTCGATCCCTATAGTAGTTAATATGGGGGGCGGGGGGTTGTGAATTTTGTTCTATAAAGTGGATAATCATATGTAAAAAAATTGAAACTTGTTGAACCAAAAAAAAATTATAGGAGAGGCGTCAGATGTTACCTCTAAAAGTGGAACAATATTGTGACATTATGATATTTTTTGCGTCATTGGTCTATATGTAAGATAGTCATATAAATTTAATCTTTTATGTCATATAGGAATACATAAATTTTAATGAAATTGAATAATTACCTGAATGGGTTTTCCTCTAACCACATATGCGGGTTTTTATATGAATTGAAATATAACAATAGAGATAGAGAGACAATTTATGGACTTGTCCACCTCTCATGTTTCTGGGACTGTGGAATCTAGTATGGGGATCTAAGGTTGAATGCTATAACTAATCTGTTAGGGTCATTCAATCTAGTCTAAAAATGGAATCTAATTATATGGAATTATAATCACTAGGAAAGGAAAAAAAATTAAGAGGGTCCAGAAGTTTTGGTTTCTTGAAATTGATGGGGTCTTCTAAGGATGGTTATAGATACATTTTCTTGTAATATAACCATAATAGGCAGAACATATGAAAATGTTTTCACATTTTTTATGTCAATCACTATAGTGATCTATTGGATTCCTATAAATATATAAAAAACTAAATTTCAGTTCTTGAGAATTATCTAAAACAAAAAACAAATTCAGGAGATAAAGTCTATACCGTAGCTTCAAAATATTGAAATATTTTTCCTAAAATAGTGGTTATTATATCTAAGAACCCACACAATAGTTAGTAATGTCTATTATGTCCAGAACCATAAGGACAATTAATATATATATCATATGTTACTAGAGTAGGTTTCATGACACTCCCTTCCAATTATTTCAAAATCTCGAAAGATTGTGCATGATTAACTTCACACTACCTTAGATGTCGCTTAAAAAAATGTTCATCATACTGCAGTAGGTATAAACATTCAGTGATCGTCTAGATATGTCTAATTTTTTAAATATATGTTTTATGAATTCTATTTCATTTTCTATAGAATGATACTTTAATAAAAAGTTACAGGACATTATACTTTGGTAAAAATCCACATTCATAGCATAAAAAAATAGTTTCACACTTGGTCACTAAAGTTTCATGAGCACCTAAATAGGCTCACTAATTACAACATACCCCTATATAATTTGGTTGTTCTAATAAAATAGTAAAGATCAAAAAATTAAATATTAATGAATTGTAAATAGAACATATGTGAACATTTACAGAAAACATCTATGAAATATGTTATACGACGAGATACAGATTCCATCAATAATAAATATGTAGGTGTAAGAATCCAGGGGTATTCCACTACTTTTAACTTCTTAGAAAATAATAAAAACATGGGATATTTCACTGTTGAGACACAGACCATAAATAACAGCATTATAACATTAACAGTTGACAAGAAGGCCTCTAACCCTCACATCCCTAATAAGACCCAAAGAAATATTAGTATGTCCAACATTTTAAAACCTATATATATATATATATCATATGTTAATATAGTAGGTTTCATTACACCGCTTTCCAATTATTTTAAAATTTCTATAGCTAGTGCATGAAAAATTTCACACTTCCCTAGTTACCGCTTATAATGAAAGTTCATCATACATAACTATAAACAGTCAAGGATGGTCCAAACATATATCATTCATTGAAAACAAATTCTACGAATTCTATTTCATTTTTTGGTAGACAAAAACTATAGTAAAATGTTACAGGACCAAATGCATGGTTAAAAACCCGCTTCCATAGACTGGAAAAACACATCAGTTTCTTCCTTGATAATTAAATTATCTTCTAGGACCTTAATAGGCTCACTGATTACAACATTTTACCACTCTACAATTCGGTGGTTCCAATAAAATAGGAATGAGACCACACAATTAAATATGAATGAATTTACAGAGATATAGTATGAAAATAGAAAATAAGACATAAGAGGAAACTTTCAAATGATTATAGAAATTATATAAGATGCACTTAAAATTGAAACCCATTACCAACAAATCTACACAAGGGGGAAAATTGTTCATGCTCTAAAAGTTCGAGCCCATGCGGACAGAAACCACAAGTGGAAAACAATAATGGATAGTTGACAAAAAATACAACAGAAAAATGTCCGTACAAGAACAACTATTTTTAGTCCCCACTATTATTTAAACCATTGTTAAAATTTATAATGACTTTTTTGATAATTAATATACCTAATCCATATTATACATAAAAATTCAAGGGGATCATATAAACAACATGTTAACATATAAGATAAAATTATTTGGTGCAATGGAGGGGGTTGACTATAATACTATAAAACAGAGGTGTGATTTTATTATATTAATATCTTAAAGAATTGAAGCTCGTAAATATACAAGGATGTATGAAATAGTAATTGATAACTAACACCACAATACAACTGATGTATCTGAAATGAAATAAGGACCAGTTAAAAGTTCATGAAACAGTGATAACAAAACACAAAAATTAAGCTATGCAAACCTGTATAAATAAGAACATCACCATGAGTAGTATAATGTGATAAACTAATACATTATACTACCACTAAATCTCACTCATACCATAAGAAGTAGAAAAACCACTCTCTGAGAACACCTTCACAAAATATCCATGTTAGACATAATATAATTGAATGGAAACCCATAGACAACATGTTATCATATACGATAAAATTGTTGGTTGTAGTGAAGGGGTTGATTAGAATAATATAAAATAGAGGTTTGATCTAATTATATTCATTTACTAAATCATTTATGCTATTATAGATCTGAGGTAGTATGAAACAATTTTTGATAACTAACATCATAGAAAAACCGGTGAGTCTGAAATGAAATAAGGACTAGTTAAAAGTTCATGAAATAGTGATAACAGAAAACAATAGTTTAAGACAAGAAATCCCACACACATAATAACATCACCATGATAAGTGTAATGTGAGGAACAAAAAAATCATACTTCCAATGAAACTCAGCCATACCATCAGATGAAAAAACCAATGTCAAAGATCACCTACACAGACTATCCATATTATGCATAATAAAATTGAAGGTAAACACATAGAAAACTTGTTAACATATAAGATAAAATTGTTGGATGAAGTTAATGGGGATGGCTATAATACTATAAAATATAGATTTAAACTTATTATATTAATTTCATAAAGCATTTAAGCTAGTATAGGTCCATGGTAGTATGAAACAATATTGATAACTTAGATCAAATTACAATTACTATATCTGAAATAAAATATGGACCAGTTAAAATTCCATGAAACCTTGATAAACAAACACAAAAGTTTAAACCATAAAACCTGTACAAATAGGAACACCACCATGAGCAGTGTAACGTGAGGAACAACAACATCATACTGCAAATGGATCTCACTCATAAATTGAGAAGCATAAAAACCAATGTCTGAGAACACCTTCACAAAATATACATTTATACATAATAAAATTTAATGAAAACACATAGAAAACAAGTTAACATATATGATAAAAATTTTGGTTGTAGTGAAGGGGTTGACTGGAATAATATAAAACAGAGGTGTGATCTTATTATATTCATTTGATAAAGAATTTATGCATGTATAGATCTAAGTTAGTATGAAACAATTTTTGATAAGTAACATCATAGAACAACTGGTGAGTCTGAAATGAAATAAGGACCAGTAAAAATTTCAGGAAACAATTATAACAAAAAACAACAGTTTAGTGTTTGAAAACCTACAAACATAAGAACATCGCCATGAGTAGTGTAATATGAGGAACAAAAACATCATACTGCCAATGAATCTCATCCATACCATGAGAATAAAAAAACCCCTATTGAAGAACACATTCACATATTATCCATATTATACAAAATAATATTGAAGGAAAACACAGAGACAACATGTTAACATGTATGATTAAATTGGTGGTTTGAGTGGAACAGGTTGGCTGCAATACTATAAAATAGAGGTGTGATCATATTGTGTTAATTTCCTAAAGAATTGATGCTAGTATAGATCCAAGGTAGTATGAAACGATATTGATAAACAACATTATATGACAACTGTTGTGTCTTAAATTAAATAAGGACCAGTTACAAGTTAATAAAACATTGATAAGAAGACACAGAAGTTTAAGCCATGAAAACCTTCACAAATAGGTACATCACCATGAGAAGTGTAATTTGAGGAACCAAAACATCGTACCACCATTGAATCTCACCCATACCATGAGAAGCAGAAACCCCAATTTCGTAAAACTCCTTCATAGACAATCCAAGAATTACTTTTTCATAATGAAACTTCTTTTAATGATGCGAGAACATACCAATTGCAGAATCTGTATTTGTAGATATATAGGTGAATAACTAGTAAAACATTATACTTTTATGTAGTCATATTAAAACTGTATATTAATGGGGATACTAAATGCATAATATATCTATGTAGTTTGATTGAAATTAATTAGTACATAATAGTAAACTAATACAGAATAATGTTTATGAAAATTCATATTTTACATGAGTTAGGATGTTTAAAATTTCAATGTTACTTGAAACTATATATGAAAAAGACTACTGAATAAAACATATAATAACATTTTTATTGTATATTGTTTGTAATAATGAAGAGTGAATGCATGTTAAAGCTACATATAAATTCAATGTGACACAACCTGCATTTTTTTAAACTTTATGATTATTTTCCAATATTTATATTACTACACATAATTAGATCATCAACCATAATATTTAAAAAAATATTTCATAATCATTTAATATAAATCAAATTGAATAATAATAATCATTGAAAATTGAATAATAAATTTAATAATATGGTTTAATGGAAGACCAAAATAAATAGAAAATGAAGCATTACACTAATTGTAAATGGTTCTAATGAAGATTATACATGTGAAAATCTGTAGTGCAGTAGATCTAGAGCCCCATCTTTTTCTCCCAGTTCCCTTATTCTAACTTATTTTTGGAGGTCCCTAAAAACAAGAAATCATACTCTTCATGATATTAGTTTTCCAGGGAATATAACAATTTAAATACAATAAATGTTAGAATATTAGGTGGTGTAGGACCCAGATGTGGAGGATCCGGATACAGAGGAGCTGGATGCGGATGAGCCGGAAACAGAGGATCCAGACATGGAGGATCTATACAGTACGGTTGATCCAGATTCCCATATTTTTCTCCTAGTTACCTTATTCCGGCTCCCCGCAGGAGTTACCTAAAAACACAAAATCAAACTCTTCATGAATTTAGTTTTCATGGGAATCTACCTCTTTAAATACAATACTTGTTAGCCAATATAAAAAAATCATCAATGAAACCATCTTACAGTTCTATTCAAGGAATGTAAAATTAACAAAAAAGTGATGTAAATCTATTTATATCCATTCATAATAGATAATTGAAGGTAATTATTTTAGGCTACAAGACTATAATGGCTCAAGGAGGCTGAATAAAGTGAAACACGATGTTATATTCGACCAATATTTAAAATAAGACAGTAAAAGAATAATATTCCAAACCATGAATTCACAAAACTAAGTAGAGAGCCATACCACTTGCTCAAACATGAAAAACATGATAAAATCTAGTGCAATGATTGATGAAAATCTCAAAAAAATAATCGGTTTGGAAAATTGAATAAGATTACATACAAAGAAGTCCAGGATTTCCATGTAAATACATTGACTGAAACGTAAGTTTCACCATATCTAGAAATCAATAGAATCTAGATATTAGAAACCAGAAATAGGAAAAAATCACAGTAATTCTACATATGCATTTACACATAAAACCACTTACAAAGAAAATAGATGTTGTGGCCAACCATATCTTTTGAGAGAAGCTTGAAAATTGATAAGGGAAGTTATCTGTTGAATGGGAAATCATTTTGTGAGCCAGTTGATTAGGAGGATCCAGAAATGTAGGAGCTCGAGGCATCCGAGGTGGAGCAGGAGGAGGCATTGGAGGTAGAGGAGAAGCAGGTGGAGGTGGATAATCCGAAGGCATATAGGGTAGTCGATGAGGTTGAGGGAGACGACGATGGAGGTAGGAACCCTATATTTTAAAAAATGCAATTTATTTTGGAGGAAAGAAGCTATCAGATGGAGATTAGGTGGAGGCAAGGTACCTGGAGTTATAGTAGCAATATATCGCGTAGATAGATACCGAGCATCTAGAGAGAAAGGACTCAATGGCGGAGCAACAAGAGTTTCAGAAGAAATAGGTGGAAGAGTCGGAGGAAGAGAAGCCTGAGGTGGGGGATCGTGATTTAGATCAGGGAGATGAGGAATCAGTGGAGGCGGTGAAGGCAGAAATCGATGTGGGAGGAAGAAGACGAGTGGATACATCCCTACGGTTGAAGACGGGACGCGATATTGTGGTGGTGGGAGTCAAAACAGGAGGGCTAAATGTTAATTGGGGATTTCGTAGAAGGAGATGTGGTGCTTTGAGGATGTGACATGAAGTCTTGGGTACACCCAGTTTTAGTAGATATAGTAGATTCCCATGAATCACAATATAATCATGAAACATGAATGGTCACATCATAAAAACATTACATGAAGGAAATGCATATTTTGAAATAGTACTGCGCACATACAAAGGGAAAATATTTCTTTAGAAATAACCATTTAATATTTTAAAGGAACCATAAAAACAATATGGTTCCATGAATGAATTAAATTTTTTTTCTAGTTTCATAGGTTATAAACCATTCATTTTGAATTTTTTAAAAAGATACATTAAAATAGTATTGTTAATGAAAATTCCATTGTAAATATATAATCCTTGAAATGAGAATTATCCAAATAAATAGATTATGTTTATATGTTGTAAATAAATATTAAGTTTAAATAAAACATAATAAAATTACAATTCATTTTTAAAAATAATATTAGCATTGAATAACCGATAAAATAGAAGTTTAACCCAAATAATTAAAATTAGGTTATGAATTCTATTAACTTATGTATGAATGATTTCTGTACATACCCATAATCTCATTGATAATCAAACTATATTCCTGAATTAATTAATTCAGAACCAATTCCTCATATATTTTATTTTTTAGAATTTTATGTAGTTAATTTATGGCCTTTTTATTAGTTACAGTGATCAATTTCTCCAATCTTGGAATGGTCATTTCATGGTTTCATGGTTAGTGAACTTGTGTATATTTATGGATATTCTTGTGAAATAGGAATCATAATCTTGAAGTGATATTATATTTTATTCATTTACTTATATAATTTTAAAAGGTACCATATATCATTTTTCATCAATACATTAGGACAATTCATTTGATAAATCATTAATGATAATTGTTTAGTTTTTTTTGTGGTTTTTCAGACGATCATGAATCTGTTACCTTTTATTTAATAAAATATCTATATATTAGCACCAAAACATTATATAAGTTACAATATACTTATTAAAATCATATTTGACCATAATAATAGTTTTATTACAATCCATGAAGGTAGTAATGTAAAAAAAGCATTATCCCATGAGACGGTTCACCGATATAATTTGGGATATGGTTTTGTTTCATAGAATAACAGGAAATGTTAAAATGGATGGATAGAGGATATTCCATTATTACTATAAAGTTAAATTAAATAATTTTTTCTATAGTCATTATTCCTTGATGTATGAATGAGGTTATGATATGAAAGAGGAAGAAATTAAATTAAGTGATGTGGTTTTGAGAAAGTTACCTATTGAACATCATATCCTTGAATGACCCCGTAAGGAACATGGAATTTTTCATTTGGTGATTTAATAACCTTCAAAATATTTATATGGAAGTGTCGAAGTGAATTACCCAAGTAAAGTCAATTTAAAAGGCTAGAGATAATGAAATTAAGTGAAATAAGGGGCACACTTCTACAATTGATGTGAGGGGATTTTTGCTGTTTTTTAAAATATTAAAATATAACAAGGATATTCTATAGAAAAATATATATAACATATTATTAATATATATGGGAAGAAATTTTATAACATATTTTATTCCATTTGTATTTATTTTTTATTTTTTATTTTTAAATAATTTAATAAAATATTATATTCCTGAAGTTTCATTATTGTCAAAATTGTTACTATTGATTAGTATGACTTTAAAATTTTTAATAAAATAATAAAAATTAAAGAAATATATTTTATAATATCATATATGTGTTAGTGTAATATATATAATTCTTAGATCACATTAATTATATCAAATTATATTTATTTTAATATTTTTAATATAATTTATTTGACTTTCTCATTAATTAAATAATTACTACATTAGCATTGTGCAAGCCTTTAAGGTAACTATTTGTTTCTTAAAATTTAAAAATAAATTATCAAGATGAATATAAATAATTTAGATTTAAAAATAATATTTATGGTCAAACATATGATCTGGAAGAACATATATTAAAAATGATATACTTATTAAAAACAATATTGTGAGAAGTCCGGATTTTCTAAAAAAATACTATAAAGGACTTACTATAAAACAAGAGGTAGTAAAAATAACATAATAATCCTACAAAAAGTGGTAGTGAATTTTATAAATGTATTATTCAGTTGAAAATTAATCATCCTATAACATTGGGAATAATTTTAGGGTAATTTCAATGCCCAATATTATTTTTACCGTTAATTACCCAATTTACCCTTAATTGTGGTAATAAAAATAACTATGTTTAATATTCATATTGTACAAAAATAAATGGACCTATTTAATAAATTTGTTAGTTATGGTAAAAAATATTTAATTAATCTTTCAAAATTCAAAAAATTAATGTTACATAATTTAATTTAAAATTAAAGCAGGAAAATTCACCAAAAAATATTTTCTTTGAAAAATGTATATTTTAAAATATAAAAAAATTTCATAATAAATTCAAGTATAAAACCCATTACTAAACACAAAAATAAATTATTTAAATTCAATATGAACTAATTACATTTTTATATAAATTCAAATCATAATTTTACCTAGTAAATAAAATACATTTTTTAATTAAAAGATTAATTTTTCCTTATTCATTGAGAAATCAAACATTTCCCAAAAAATTTCAAAATTTCTCCATAGAATAATTTTGGTATTTTTATTTAAAAAATTGATTTTATATTATCAAATACATTTTCTAGAATTTCCAAAAATTATTTTATATTATTTGAACATAAAAAAGTAATAAATTTTGTTTGAATAAATTATGTTTTTGATGAATAAAATGGCTTTACTAAAAATATAATTGAATCAAATTAAAAATAATCATTAAGATATTTAAAATTAATTAACTAATACATTATCAATGAGTATACAAATTATTTATTTCATAATGTAATTAATTTTGTTCATTCCTGCTATTTTAATGGCTAGTTTATAATGGTCATATTTAAATAATAAGATTTTGTAGTTCATTTAAGCTCCATGTGACATATATTGTATGCTATTGAACATAGTAATTATTTTTAAAAACATTCGATTTTTCTTAAGCCCCACATTCATTCTATTTCCAAATATTTTGGACATTTATTTTGGCTTGGTTCACTCTTATTTGGCTTCTCCATTTAATTTTAGAGGTTTTGAAATGCTTTGATAAACTCCTGCTCCGGCATGACTCTAATCTATCACTCTATTTGATTTTGATTTGAAAATTAGGGAACCCTACATATAGAATCGTCTTTTAAGTACTTTTACACATGTGACCTTGATGTAAATTTTTTTGGGTGTGTCCTTACCCTTCAGTAATACCATTGGCATTGAGTTACCTTTTTAAAATAACTTAACATCCATGATGTAGGGGCTAGTAAACCATCACGTTGTATCCAAGGAGTGTGTCTTACATTGATGTATACTTTTAAATAATACCATGATTAAAGAGATTTCTTACCCTCATCCAATAATTTCTAATGTGTGGTAACTAGACACTTTTTAAACTCAATGCATATTCTTCAACTACGGCCCATAGAGGGTCATATTTATTACAAATTTATTTCCATGAAACCTCCTTTTTTCTCTATCTTATATTATCATATTAAACTTCCACTCTCTCATTTAGATCTATATTTATCAATCCATTACTTTGGGTTCGACATTAATCCCTCATTCATCATTATTCACCATGTTTAGAATCTAAAGTCACACACCAGTACATGACTTCATTGATTTGAGCCCAGATCAACAATATTCCTTATACCATATATAATGTTCATATATGTAATTATTCAAATACATTAGGTGTTCCTCTCTATGAACATGAAGATGAATCATTTTTGAATTCGTATACCCCATCCTCTTCATAAATAGACCTGCAAATAGCTCATGCCCCTTGAAAAAAAATCATCCTCTTTGATTCTTCATCGTTTAAAATCTATCCAACACTCCAATTAGCCCCAGTAACTCAAATCATCATCTAGAAACATTCAAAATTTCATATTAAAATTTATATTGATTTCAAAAACTCTCCATCATATTATCCTTTGAGTTTTTTCACAAGGCTTACTGAATTTGTGTCTACCAACTCGATCATACCTAATAAATCCATTGATCAGGTATTAGTATCAGATGAGAAAGATTCCATCAAAATCATACTGTGTAATTCTATAAAATTATCATCAACTCTTAATGTAGTGCTAGATATCCATGTTTCAGTATATTGTTCATATTTCTGATTCAATATCTTTAAATTTCGGTCATCTTCACAAAACATATCCATTCTTGAGAATGTATTCAACAATGTGGAAAATATGGTTCCTAAGGTTTCTCATATTATCATTTTGTTTCATCGATATCCAGCATGTTCTCACATGTATACATCAGTTAACCTTGATCGAATATCGGTATCATCATCTCCCCTACTTCAACATCACATATTTATTATCTTTAAGATCTAAATTCATTTTATCTAGTCATATTGGATATATTCATCAACATTTATCAATACCCATTTGTGTTAGCTTATCTCTTTACAATCAAGGTATTAAAGCATGAATTCATACCCTCTGGATTACATTGAATTTTTTTTTATTCGACCTATATTCCTAAAAAATCATTAACCTCATTTCCTATAGAAATCCTTTGGCTAAGCTTCCTCATACATGAGTTATATATTTTCATAGCTTCAATTGTGGTCGATAAAATTTTCATTCACAGTAAATCCCACACTCATCATGGCTTGTTACGCATAATCCTCATGATAGGATGGGGGAAAGGGATTGCTAGATCAAATGTATGGTTAGATGGATCATGTATATAAGATTATGATTTCACCTGAATGATGGTGGGATGGAATTAAAGCCTTGAATATGTGGCATGGAAGATTTGATCCTCTCATGAAATGTTGGACAAGACATAGAAGGTTAGATTCCAATATCAATGATGATCCTTTTTCATATTGTATATTTCCACTCTTCACTGATGCTTGAACATTTTCATGAAAGAATATCTATAGTGGATTGGGATGCAACATCAGATTGAAGACATCACTATAGCTCCTTCCCTCACACTATAAAATGAACAGAATACAATTGAACAATTCAAAATCCAAACATAGAAAAAAATTAAAACAAATCAATGATTTATTAATTTTAGGATAGACTTAAACAATTTGTTCAAATAATATACTAATAATATAAAATCATTGAACTGTGAACATAAAAATTCAATTTAACACCTTCCCTAAGAAATCTCCGAAAAAATATTATATAGATACATATGATTTTTCTTTGAAGAATAAATATCATGAAAATATTTCAATTTAATTTCACTAAATAAAATTTTATTATTTTTTCTAATAGTATATGAATTTTAAAAAACAATAAATTTTATGAATATCAGTACAAACAAATCATCATTGTTATAAAAATATTTAAAGAATTGTATCATCATCCCAAATTGATTGAATATTTAATAATCATATATTAGAGAAAATTTTCATATTAATAACAAAACTAATCCCCTAAAAATATTTTAGAAAAATAAAAATTATGGGTCAAATTGAATTATGAAACACATTTCATTTTTCTTGGCCTTAGTAATCCAATTAGTGAATTTTGGTTGAGAAAAGAGATATCAAGACTAAAAAATGAAATGACTCAAAAATTGATTTTCAAAAATATTTTTACCCACTATCCTTCTATAGTTGTTAGGTGATTACCATCATGAGAACTTTTTTTTTCTAAACATGGTTTATTAATTAAAAAAATGATTAAAATTATTATTTTGAAAAGAATTAATGACTTTTAAATTTGAATCTATCGGAATGTCTGAATATATATTTACCTAAAAAAAAGATTAACATTATTTTGTAGTTGAGAATAAATTATTACAGCATTGGATTGGTATAATTTAATAATTAATTTACAAAACCTAAATAACACATCCTATAGTAAAATAATAAACAATAATGAACAAAAAATTAATAATTAAACATGGATTAATAGTTTATTTTCATAGTCCATTAAAATACATGTCTTACGAGTTTCATTTAAAAAAAATTCAGTAAATGATGATTATAAGACAAACTCCTAAATAGATTTCAAAACCAAATTTTCACATTTGGGTAATTAAATGATGTTATCAATTAAATACAAAGGGTAATATTTATTAACCTCATTAAATTGTCAAAATAACCTTCAAATTTGAAAACATTTTCAATCCACTTAATAATTTATAATTGACACATGAACGTAAGAACATATGAATAAAATTAGGGGTTTTATTTATGTGTACCACAATGAAGTATAATTAAGAACATTTAAAACTCCCCACAAGTAAAACCAACAATTTCCCCAAATGTTGAATCTTGTGGTAGAAGAAACATTTAATAATTTATATTGTTAAATAAATAATTATAATTCATAAATTAAAAAAAATTAAGGGTGAACCAGTAAGTCCATGATACTTCATCCCAAAAATCCCAAAATAATTAAAACTTATTACATGACCAATAATTTTACTAACCCGAAAAGAACATATCCTAAAAGAAAATTACATTAAGAAATGATTCATATTCACACATTTAGAACTAAAAAATTACTTCAAACAAGAAGAAAAAATATTAATTCACATGCATTATTGTACTACACTAATAATGTTAATATTAGAAATGACCAGTAGAACCTTACAAGAATATAACATATAAAATAGATGTCTAGAAATAATATTCAATAATTAAAATATAGATTAGTAGTATAATTTTATAAATATAAGAGAAACATTAAATTTAGATAAATTAAATAAAATAATCCCTGATGTAAAAGATTTCAACATTTTAGTACTGAAAAATGTAACATACCATTATCCTTTGAGAAAGAACTTTGTGATTTCCATTTTTAGCTCCTAAAAATGTAAAATAGGTATACATAAGAATACATAAATTAGTATCAAATAATTTTGAAACCAAATATTTTATTTAACGGTATTATATCTAAATTTTCTCAAGATTGTAGCCCCACCGGTTCATCAAAAATCATTTTTATTATTCCCCAATAGACGGAGCCCCTTCTAGTAGTAAATAGATTTTTTTTCATGGTCAATTTCCAAAAAAAGGACTCCTATTTAACATTATAATGGTTTATTAGACTCTTCTAAAATAGTTTATATAAATTGAGGAGAACACATGGGATTATGAGACATTAATTAGAAAATAAAAAATAAAATAAATCTAAAATCCATGGGCAGCCTCCAATCGAATGCTAGTTTTAAAGTCCCATTGCAAACTTATGCCCTTAAATTTTTATCCATTATTATTCAATGGGTATATATTTTTGAGTATCACAATTTCACTATTTTTAGTGGGAATTTTCTCATGTTCTCTCAAATATTTCAATACACCTACAATGTAAATAATTATTAAATAATAGTACAGGGTCGTAAGACTAATTTTGTCATTCAATACTGTGTCAATGACTATAATCTCATAAAAAGGGCCCAATATTGAATAAAATAGATCATAGGTGTCATCATAATGTTTCACATTATTCCCCAAGTGAAACCCTCTAATTTGGGGAATTCAATAAATCAGAATTAGATGCAATAATTTCTACATCCTACTCGTTATTAACCATAAGAACATTCTCCAAAACAACAACCATATGTGATGTAGGGGAAGAGTATCCCACCCTTTATAATAACATATGAATTTCATGGAATGAAAATGAATCGTCTATTCAACTAAAATTAGAAAAAAATAGTCCAACTATCTATTTATAGAAGACTATCCATGTTAATTGTTTAATCACTATTAACAAGATTGGATAATTTATTTAGAACTTATAAATAGGAAGAACCAATATCATATTTTACATTAACTTGAAAAAACTAATTCTTAGATCATATATCTACTAAAATAGACTCATTTATGAATATGAAGTTGGATGGACTGATCTAAACACAAACCAGATGTAATGGAAGGTTGGGAATGGTGTTCAATATCTTGAGGATCACTCTCCAAAAAATGTCTTGGTTTAATATGGGCCAAATAATGATTCAAATAAATAGTTTTATTAATCATTATAATAATTTTCATTATTATTTCTGGTTCTTGTATATCTACATATTCAAAAAAGGGACTCTAAAATGTTCATTGATTGATTCTTTGAATATTTTATTGAATGTTTCATGGTTTTCCTTTCTAACATCATCTTTACAAACTTCCTTTTCAGAATTTATTAGTTTAAAACTTAACAAAAGTGGGGTCTCCATAAAAACTTGTAACTCTTTTTGATCTTCACCATACCGAATGGGTCATTTTTCCCATTGAGACGTTAATTAAATCCCCACCAATGGCTTGGAGAGGTTATCCATGAATGATAATATACTGTTTCAAACCAAGTTCCATATATCATTTCCCCAATCCAATTCGTTACATGTTTCCAATCACACCTTCCCATATTCTACAGGTCAACGAATTGTAGAGAAGGTCTAATATAGATATTGGGGAGGATATACCCTCTTTATAAAAGTTATACAACAGTGCAAATCAACATATATCAAAATCCAGGGTAATAATAAACAATAATAAATAAACACCAAACATCACATGATAATTCCAAATTATAGTTAAAGACCAAGACAAAAAAGTTAAAAGTTCATTGAATATATGTTTCAAGGGTCAAATGAACCCCAAAATAAAGACACAATTACAACTCCCAAGTGAGTTTTGACAAATTGGGTTGTTCCCACATCCATGATCCACCTCAAATCACAACTCAACCATTTATCATGTGCTTGTTTCCCTTTTATGGTCTTTCAAACATGAATTATATTCAAGTACCAAACAGCAAACCAAGTAGGGTGTGAGTAAAACCTAGTTGGTCACCACAAGTAATATATAAAAAAATATCTAATCAATAATACTATAAAAAATTGTATAAAAAATAAAATGCGTATTGATAAAAGTAAATAGGTTTCTCATTCATTAATCATTAATAAACCACATTGTCCTCAGTTTCACCGACACAACCAAGAAAATCATACTTACTTTGGACCATTTCTATGTATGAACCATACGCTATAAGGATATTACAATTTAAAATTTCATTGGATTACATTATTCAGAATAATTAGGTTTTTTTGGTACCAAAAAGATTCAGATCATATACCATTATCCCAGATACAAGTAGAATCATTCTATAATCCTTTTATTAGGTAGATGGAGCCTAAGTCTCGAAAAAATATCTTGGGTACTTAGAGGATCAGTCTAGCACCAAAATCCTTGGTTCATGGAGTATCCGTCCATCACTAATTCACATGCATGCATCAGGGGCCTAGAGAATCATTTTTCCACCATATAGGATCTTAGAGCACTAGTCCAGTGTGATCTCAACTTTTTTCAATTTACACACACACACAATCATATATATATACATGATGGTTCAACATTAATAACTCATTTATCAGTCATTCTCAACATATTGTACAACTTCATTTATCAATTATAAACATGTTTTATTACTTTCCACATAATCATCAACAAGATAAATTCCCGGTTTAATCACATATCCCATTACACCCCAATTGTCCAATAACTCATTAACCTTATGAGATTAATCCAAATAACCCTTTAAGACCCACTATAAAACCACAAAATAAGGATTTAGGTCAATTACAAAAACCCAATATATTTTTTTTACTTTTCATAATTTATTATTTCAAGGATAATTGGCACACCCCATAGTTTTCCATTTATCACAGTCACATAATCTCCAATGGATCCAACGAGATTCGAGAAGGGTCACTCAATTTAATGGAATTAAAATCACTTTTATTATTTAAAATAATTTTCAAAATATTTCAACATAATGATACAATTACATAAAGGATAAATGCATCAATAATATGAGAAATTTAATGTAGATCATGCAACACCCCGACCCCAATTACCCTGATTCAGTGCATTATTTTATAACAATGGCATGATATAATGAATCAAGTCCCTAAAGAAAAATAAGTTTAGTATCCTTGGAATTATTATATACATTAATATGTTTTTCATTACTTCATGAAATAAAAACATCAACAACATTTAGTCTCCTTTTGAACACACTTATATCCTTAGCCTATCCCTGAAGGTCAACTATATAATATTTCATCACATTTTTGGAAAAATAAATTATAGAAAGGGGTGAGCTCAGATTCTCAGTAAGGATAACAATATAGTGGAAGCATTCATAAATAAGAATAAACATTTAAGGTAACGTATTAGAATAAAAATACCCTTTTAAACATAAACATCATCATAATGTAGTAATGATAAAATCAAATAATTCCATTTAATTATTAACATTGATATTCTACTAGTCGAATAATCACATGAAATATCAATAGCCTCTTTCATAATGATGTAATGATTAATTCCAAACATTATAACCATATAGTAAAGGACTTTTGCCAAGAATACAAATTATATTTTGTCAATGCATTGTTCCAAGAAACTAGTTTGTCTCATAGAGACCTACCGATGCATTGCGGAGCTATATCAGGATCCACATGTCACTTACTATGTCTAATTCATTCCTCATATCAACAGGGTTAAACATAACATACAAATTTGTATTAAAACTAGCACGCCAAAGGTCAAAAATTTATCCATAAACCATGAATTCTATAAAAATGACACATCCACTGTCAAACATATCACCGAACCTTCAATAAAATATGAAATATTTGTATCATAATAAATCTACCTCAATCATGAATAATATCCTGTAAAGGATGTTGACATAATTGATAATGAACATTAAAAATCTTTGAGAGAAATATCTTTTTTCATTAAATCTTTTAAAAGTCACATATTTTTATAAATGAATTCATTTAAAATATATTTTGGAATCAAAGAGTCCAGTACCACTTTGAATCTTTTTAAAGAAATTATCATTTTAAAACATTCTTATCCATATAAATACATTCTTAAAACTATTTTGAGAATATGGACATTAATGAGAAAGGTTTAGAAGAATAAATATTTAAAACATTTAAGATGATGTTTTAGTTAAAAGTCCCTTAAAATAATCCCTTTGAAATATCTTTAAAGAGACATGTACGTGGATAATAAATATGTCCCAGTAGAGAAATATGTAAATACAACCTCAGATAATATTGAGATTGTAAAATTAACCCTTTCCTGGTACTTTCCATTACTCGAGGGTATGTTTAACCTCATGTAAGACCGTATATGTTATTGAATTATACCAGAACCATATTAATATTTATTATATCATACATGATTCTTTTATGGCTTTATACTACCCATTTAATAATAATTTCCATGTTAAATTAACATTTTAGGTAATAATCACTTTCATTATCGTACATGTTTTAACTTGTTACTCTTGATTGTATAACTTAGATCAGGATTTAAATACATCCAGAATATAAAACATTATTCATATATAATATATATTTAGAATATAAATATTTATAATAGACATATATATGAAATGGAAAACACCATTTATGGTGATGGTAGGTCGTACGTACGCATAAACATTGTTTCTGTTTTCATATTGTATTGAATAGAACTAAGTGAATAAGATATATGTAAGTACATAAATATATATATAAATATATATCATTTTTAGAAATATTATGTCTTATATTATGTACTTATTAACCATATATAGTTTTATAGTCAACGTTGAATGGTGAACGTGGAAGTGAATCTCATCGCGTCGTGGAGACGGTTATCTGTACGTAGACATGAGAGACAATATCAATATATTGATGGTAAAATCATATATAAGTGGATGTTATAACATATATAAATATTCATTAAATTGTTATATTTATTATTTACTTCAGTAATACTCATTATTATACCCATCAAAATAATGAAGTGTTTGAATAAGAAACTACACCATGATGAGGAGACAGTAATCTATAGGCACACATGTATTGTGACTTTGTCATTGATAGGATTGATAGAGTAATTAATATTGTTGTAAATTTTTATAATAACATCAAAATATATAGTAGATACTGTATTTATTATATTATAATGGAAAAAACAAATAAAGTGTAAGTGGAATAAGTAAAGAACTTGAAAGAGGTGATGAAATATTTACCTCTTCTTCGGGTTCTTCCTTCTAATTTATCCAAAGGGCTCCTTAGGTTGGCTTTATGACCAAAATATGGCATCCAAGATGAAGGTAGGAATGTTATAAGGATATTTGGGCTGGTTTTGTCCAAGGAAAAAGGATTTGAAGGTGTGAAATTAAGAGAAGGGTAAGTGCCCTTTTATAAGAGAGGTGAGAGTCACTTTAGGAAACGCGTGAAATATTATTTTACAAGAAAATAATATTCTGTTTATAATTGATCAAAAATAAATTATTTTGAGGATATGGTCTGGATGCATCTAAAACCTATATAAAATAGGTTTTAGATGTGTTTAGGTCATCATATTAACCTTAACATTTAGATTTAACTCTTAGTTAAATAGTTTGACATTTACCATGTCTCTTTGTATTTTTATATTATATGGTTAATAATATTACTATGACAATACAAGAGAACCCCATGTAGTTATTTATTAATATATATAACCGTATATGTCCTTTGGACAATCCTTATATTTGTAGTAATATTTTATCAATTAATAATATAATATTTGTTTTAAAAACTCAATTTTGTCAATTTTGACACTATTTTGTATATGATTTTTTAAAGCCATAAAAACTTTATCACTTCGAATAAAATTTATTTAACCAACCCTATAATGTCATATTAACCTATAAAATTATTTTAATTCATCATATATCTCAATTTACATTTATTTGGATATTTATAATATGAATTATTTTAATATATCATTAATAAGGTAACTACTACATCATCATTGTGTCATAATTAAAATAAATTATATAATATCTAAAAATTATTAATAAAATTCCATTATGTATCAAATATAATTATATTTCTAATGAATATTTAATGTAAAATTTATATTGTGTGTAACCATATGTTAAAAATGATTTAGTTATTAAACATTGAATTTAACTCTTTTTACCCTTCTTCAAATAAAATAATAATAAATGTCCCAATCTAATTCAAGTGGACCAAATGGGGTCATATTATATTCATAATGTTGTTTTATGTCGAGTTACACTTATCACATTGAATTAGGACATGTGTTAGGGTAATTATAATATCATTTTTTACACTTAGTTACCCTATTTACTTTTAACCGTGGTAAATAAAAGTCAAAAGTTACGATTCACAAAAAAATATTTTCCTCTTTTTGTACCAATTTTTACATACTTATGCCAACTATGTCTTTTTTATTTTTTAAATTCAACTCACAGTAGAGGTAAAATTATGTTTTATGAAAATTTGTTAATGTGCCTATAAGGTGGGTAAAAGAGGATAAAAAGTTCAATAGAATTTTAAACATCAAATTTTATTATAAAATGACTCCAATGAATTACATTGAAATTATATAGGTATTATATATCTATTTTTACATAAATAAATTTAAATTAAATAAATTAATATTTAAATAAAATGTTGGTTTTAAATAATAGCACAATGTTTTTCATTATTCCTAAAAAAATTGAATGTTTTTAGAATAATATCAAAAATTCACCGTAAGATAATTTTGATATTATGAATTCAAAAATGAAGTCTATTTTACAAAATTATAAAAACATTGAAGTTGCATTTATTAATTTAAAATTAATTCTCGTTGTCAAAACCAAAAAAGTGTGTTTTAAAAAAGTAAAAACTCTAAAAAGATTGACATGTGTTTATGTCATATTTAAATGTGAAATTAATTATAAAAACCTATTTTGTAATAAATGATAAAATATAATCTAATTATACTTTCAACACATTAAAGTGAAAAAAATTTCACAATAATGTATTTTGATTTGAAAAGTTGTTTTCAATTAAAACATAGTATTTTCTCTACTCATCAAAATGTGAAAGTTATCAGAAAATCACCAAAAAATTATCCCATCTAAATTTTTTTGTCCTAATTCTAAAGAAGAATTTATAATCAATAAAATTAATATATAAAAGTGTCAAATATTATTTTAAAAAAGGGTTCTCCATTAAAATGTTGGAATATTGTATTTTTTTTAGAATATTTATTTTATTCTAAGAAATTAATTTGTTCTTATATTATGTATAAGAAACACATAATATCAATGTTAAAATTATATAGATTATATAAAATTCAAAATTCCGTTAATACGATTCATAACAGCTTTTTGAATGGATATTTTAGGAAGTTGTTGTGCTCTTGAACTCAGTGTTGCGTGTAGGGAAAACTATTGAATTAATTTAATGAGAAAATGTACAATGAAATCTTGGGGTGTTATATTCTCCCATCCTTAAATAAGATCATTCCTTGAAATTTGAAATTGTTTTCTAAAATAAATGGTTAAAAATAGAAAAATACCTTTGTGGAAAAACCATAGCAGAAATTTGTTTAATAAAATTTAATCTTAATAAAAGGGAAAGGTAAATGAAAAAGTCATGACCAAATTATGATCTTGATTTGGAGAACGTTGGTGGAAAATAGAGACACATGATTGGAGGAAAAACGTAAATACTTATAGGGAGAGATTAAGGTCATCAATCACAAACAAGTTTAAAATTTAGGGCCTCAAATCCATCAATCTAGGATGATGTAAAATATCATCAGTTCAACAAAACATAAAGTGTTAGGATAACACTTTTTTGGTTTTATGATCCATTACCTAAAGTTTAAAAATTAATTTATTCATAGAATAAGAGGATAATATATACTTGACAAGTAGAGTTTCATCCTTCAACTAATTCATACCTCAATATCATCATTCACTCTAAAATATAATATAATTCAAACATATATATATGTCCTTATTGTATAGGGTTTAAAAAATAATTAATCTATAATTAATTTGTCCGACTATTTAAAAAACTACATTATACATGCTAGGACATCACGTAGTCTAGTGTTCGGTGATGTACCCTTGTCACCCTTCGGTTACGGGTTCAACTCTCGCGACCTTGCCGGATGTGACGGGTTGTCGCCCCACCTTCGTGTTGTCCTTTTTATGAAAATACAAAAGTAATATCAAGAATTTATTAAACCTTAACAATAGTATTCAATTTCATCCTTATTCGATTCGAACCTTTAGACTTATCCAAAATACATCTGTCCAATCTCACCTTCCAAAATTTATAAAGAAGGTAAACACAATGAATATCCTTTTTTCCAGATAATAACATGTGAATAATTTCATCATTAATTTTTTTAGATCAGGGTAAGACCTTGAATTACAATAAATCCATATTGATTACATTTATTCTCCCTTAATCCTTATAGAAAACTGGATATACTCCATATATCCTAAAATGATCTAAACTCCAGCAATAATGGAATAATGAAACAATTAATCAGTTCCAAGGATGTCAATAATATCCAATATAATTTATCCAAATCAATCATCTCATATTTCAAAATAAATATCTCAGTATCAGTCCCATATTAAAGTTTTATCTTCCCTAAACCATGTATTTTAAAAAAAATTAACTTTTTATTGAGTCACTTTTCATGGTACCACACAATCTCAAATCCTTAATGAAAAAGTACTATAGTATAATCCTTATATACTACCTAATTATTATAACCAGTACATCATTGATATAGTACTCAAATGACATAATTCTTTAATATCAACATAATAACACTTGTCATTACTATTCATATGTGTTAATATCATAACTTGATTATTACCCAAAAACATCATATGGTGTATACTATAATGATTTGTACATTGATTCTCATAGTGTCCCAACTCCTTGCAGATGAAGAATTGTATATATTAAACCTTTTTCTAACCCTTCCAATCACATACTCGGTGTCCTTTTTCTCAACACTTATAACAAACTCCCATTCCCTTCAAGAATTTACCAAGGATAGTTTTTCCACAGTTATCACATATGGGAAAATTGTTCTTTCCCTTGTTCCCTTAATCCATATTTCTCTCTACCATCATTTTCTTCTCTGTCTTCCTTTAATTCAATAGGACTCAAAAAATTCATTAATTATGTTTTTAACACATGATACTATTTATTCATATGATGATAATACATGTGAGACTATTTCCATTCTAAATGATGGCTTAATACCATGAACGATATGATCCTTCTTTCTCTTTAGATCATGTGTATTGTTGTAGTTCTCATTCCTTCTACTAGGAACCATTTCTAAACAATGACATACACTAGGTTAGTTTTCGAATCGCAATGCATAATTCCAATCATCTAAAACACGTAACAAAAATTGAACAGTTTATGGATATAATCCATTATAATAAATATGTTTTTTATGAAGAGGTATATACTCTTAAATAATTCATAATGGTTTATAAAGAAAATGTGAATTATCCTAAGCATATCCCACGGGAGTGTCGTAACCTAGATTTCAGCAAGGACCATTATTGGGCTCCAGTTCCCATTCGAGTCTTTCTCAAAGTGGTGTTTCCTGGTTTTACCCCCAGGTACATCTATGCCAGAGCCGCCTCCACCTGCTCGTATCCTGACAGGGATGTATTGATTAGAAAACTCACAAAATCTCTACAGTACCAAAATTCTAGGAAGTTCTTCTATACTAATATTCAAAGTCTATCCTAGGGAAATTTTATCAAATCAGAGATTTTCTAAATCTAGTTTCCATGGTTTGTAGTAAACTTCATCTGATATCAACTGAAATGCCCTGACCCCAGTTACCTTGAGTCTATGTATTATTACATAACATTGGCATGATATAAGGAATAATGTCCTGAAAGACCTATCAGTTTAGTAGCCTTGGATATACTAGATATATTCCTATGTTTTTCATGACATCATGCAATAAAAACTTCAACAACATTTTTCCCCTTTTGAACACACTTATATTGTTAGCCTATCCATGCAGGTCAACTATAAAATATTTCATCACATCTAGGAAAAAATATAAAATAGAAAGGGGTGGGCTGAGATGCATAGTAAGGATAACAATATAACAGAATCATTCATAAATAAGCACAAATATTTAAGGAAATGTATTAGACTAAAACAATACCCTTTTAAACTTAAACATAAGTATAATATAGTAAAGATAAAATTTAATAATTCCATTTACTTATTCGTAGGGATATTGTACAAGTTGAATAATCACATGAAATATCAAAAGCCTCTTTCATAATGATAGAATGCATAATGTCATACATAATAAGCACATAGTCAAGGCCTTGTTCCAAGAATAAAAATAAGATTTGTTCAAGGCCTTATGCCAAGACACTAGTTCGACTAATGAGACCTGCTGATGAATCGCAGAGCTATAGCCGGGTCCACCCGTCACTTACTATGTCCAATTCATTCTTCATACGAACATATTTAAATAGAACATAATCATTCGTATAAAAAATAGAATTCAAAATGTTAATACTTTATCCATAAACCATGAATTATATAAAAATGAATCATCTCCATTCAAACATATCACAAAAGTTTCAATACAATATGAAAAATTTTTATCATAATAAATCAACCTCGATCATGAATAGTATCATGAAAAGGATGTTGAAAAAGTTGAAAATGAGTAGTTAAAATCTTTGAGATTAATATTCATTTTCATGAAATAATTTAAAAGTAACATAGTTTATAAATAAAGTCATTTAAAATATATTTCTGAATCCAAGGGTCTCATACCGCTTTGAAACTTTTGAAAGGAATTAACATTTTAAAACATTCATGTCTATATAAATAACACCTTAAAACCATTTTAAGATGATGTTTTTGTTAAAAGTCCCTTAAAATAATCCCTTTGAAAAATATTTAATAACACATGTACGTGGATAATAAATATGTCCCAGTAGAGACATATGTAAATACAACCTCAGATAATAATGAGATTGTGAAATTAACCCTTACCTGGTACTTTCCATTACTCGAGGGTATGTTTAAACTCATGTATAAAGACCGTATATGTTATTGAATTATACCAGAACCATATTAATATTTATTATTTCATACATGATTCTTTTATGACTTTATACTACCCATTTAATAATAATTTCTATGTTAAATTAACATTTCAGGTAATAATCACTTTCATTATCGTACATGTTTTAACTTGTTACTCATGATTGTATCACTTGGATCATGATTTAAATAATTCCAGAATATAAAAAATTATTTATATATAATATATATTTAGAATATAAATTTTTATAATAGACATATATATGAAATGGAAAACACCATTTATGGTGATAGTAGGTCGTACGTACGCGTAAACACTGTTTCTTTTTTCATATTTTATTTAATAGAAATAAGTGAATAGAATATATGTAAGTACATAAATAAATAAATATATGAATATCAATTTTAGAATTATTATGTCTTATATTATGTACTTATTAACCATATATATTTTTATAGTCAACGTTGAATGGTGAATGTGGAAGTGAATCTCATCGCGTCGTGGAGACGGTTATCTGTACGTAGACATGGGCGAAAATATCAATATATTGATGGTAAAATCATATATAAGTTGATGTTATATCATATATAAATATTCATTATATTGTTAGATTTATTATTTACTTCAGTAATACACATTATTATTCCCATCCAAATAATGAAGTGTTTGAATAAGAAACTACACCATGATGAGGAGACCGCAATTTGTAGGCACGCATGTATTGTGACTTTGTCATTGATAGGATGGATAGAGTAATTAATATGGTTGTAAAATTTTTATAATAACATCACAATATATAGGATATACTGTATTTATTATATTATAATGGAAAAAACAAATAAAGTGTAAGTGGAATAAGTAATGAACTTGAAATAGGTGATGAAATATTTACCTCTTCTTCGGGTTCTTCCTTCTGATTTGATCCAAAGGGCTCCTTAGGATGGATTTATGACCAAAATAAGACATCCAAGATGAAGGTAGGAATGTTATAAGGATATTTGGGCTGGTTTTGTCCGATGAAAAAGGCTTTGAAGGTGTGAAATTAAGAGAAGGGGAAGTGCCCTTTTATAAGAGAGGTGAGAGTCACTTTAGGAAAAGCTTGAAATATTATTTTATAAGAAAATAATATTCTGTTTATAATTGATCAAAAATGAATTATTTATAGGATAAGGTGTGGATGGGTCTAAAACCTATAAAAAATAGGTTTTAGATGTGTTTAGGTCATCATATTAACCTTAACATTTAGATTTAGATCTTAGTTAAATAGTTTGACATTTACCATGTCTTTTTGTATTTTTATATTATATGGTTAATAATATTACTATGACAATCAAAGAGAACCCCATGTAGTTAATTATTAATATATATAACCTTATCAATGTCCTTTGGCCGATCCTTATATTTTTAGCAATATTATATCAATTAATAATATTATATTTGTTTTAAAAACTCAATTTTGTCAATTTTGACACTATTATGTATATGATTTTTTTAAAGCCATAAAAACATTATCACTTCGAATAAAATTTATTTAACCGACCCTATAATTTCATATTAACCTATAAAATTATTTTAATTCATCATATGTCTCAATTTACATTTATTTTGATATTTATAATATCAATTATTTTAATATATCATTAATAAGGTAATTACTATATCATCATTGTGTCATAATTAAAATAAATTATATAATATCTAAAAATTAGTAATAAAATTCCATTATCTATGAAATATAATTATATTTCTAATGAATATTTAATTTCAAATTTATATTGTGCGTAACCATATATTAAAAATGATTTAGTTATTAAACATTGAATTTACCTCTTTTTACCCTTCTTCAAATAAAATAATAATAAATGTCCCAATCTAATCCAAGTGGACCAAATGGGTTCATATTATATTCATAATGTTGTTTTTAGTCAATTTACACTTATCAAATAGAATTAATACATGTGTTAGGGTAATTATAATATCATTTTTTACCCTTAATTACCCTATTTACTTTTAACCGTGGTAAATAAAAGTCAAAAGTTGCGATTCACAAAAAAATATTTTCCTCTTATTGTACCACTTTTTACTTACTTATTTCATCTATGACTTTTTGATTTTTAAAATTCAACTCACAGTAGAGGTAAAATTAGGTTTTATGAAAAAAATTTAACGTGCCTAGAAGGTGGGTAAAAGAGGTTAAAAAGGTTCAATTGAATTTTAAACACAAAATTTTATTATAAAATGACTCCAATGAATTACATTGAACTTATATAGGTATTATATATCTATTTTTACTTAATGAAATTTAAATTAAATAAATTATTATTTAAATAAAAAGTTGGTTTTAAATAATAGCACAGTGTTTTTCATTATTCCTAAAAAATTGAATGTTTTTAGAATAATGTCAAAAATTCACCGTAAGATAATTTTGATATTATGAATTAAAAAATTAAGTCTATTTTAACAAATTATAAAAACAGAGAAGTTTCATTTATTAATTTAAAACTAATTATCGTTGTCAAAACCAAAAAATTGAGTTTTATAAAAGTAAAAACACTAAAAATATTGACATGTGTTTAGGTCATATTTAAATGTGAAATTACTTATAATGACCTATATTGTATTAAATGATAAAAATATAATGAAATTATAATTCTAACACATTAAAGTGAAAATTTTTTCACAATAATGTATTTTTATTTAAAAAGTTGTTTTCAATTAAAACATAGTATTTTTCACTACTCATCAAAATGTGAAAATTATCAGAAAATTACCAAAAACTTATCCCATGTAAATTTTTATGTCCTGATTCTAAAGAAGAATTTATTATCAATAAAATTAATATTTAAAAGTGTCAAATACTATTTTTAAAAATGGTTCTCCATTAAAAAGTTTAAATATTTTATTTTTTAAAAAATATTTATTTTATTATAAGATATTAATTTGTTCTTATATTATGTCTAAGAAACACATAATATCGATGTTAAAATTATATAGATTATATAAGATTCAAAATGCAGTTAATAAGATTCATAACAGCTTTTTGAATGGTTAGTTTAAAAAGTTGTGGTTCTCTTGAACTCAGTGTTGCGTGTAGTGCAAACTATTGAATTACTTTAATGAGAATATGTACAATGAAATCTTGGGGTGTTATATTCTCTCATCCGTAAATAAAATAATTCCTTGAAATTTGAATTTTTTTTCTAAAATACATGGTTAAAAATATAAAAATACCTGTGTGGAAAACCCACATCAGAAATTTATTTAATAAAATTTAATCTTAATAAAAGGGAATGGTAAATGAAAAAGTCACGACCAAATTATGATCTCGATTAGGAGAACATTGGTGGAAAATAGAGACACATGATTTGAGGAAAAACGTAAATACTTATAGGGATAGATTAAGGTCATGAATCAAAAACAAGTGTAAAATTTAGGGCCTCAAATCCATCAATCTAGGATGATGTAAAATATCATGGGTTCAACAAAACATTAGGTGTTAGGATAACACTTTTTTGGTTTTAAGATCCATTACCTAAAGTTTAAGAATTAATTTATTCATAGAATTAGAGTAAAAGAAATACTTGACAAGTAGAGTTTCATCCTTAAACTAATTCCTACCTCAATCTCATCTTTCACTCTAAAGTATAATATAATTCAAACGTATTTTATATGTCCCTATTGTATAGGGTTTAAAAAATAATGAATCTATAATTAATTTGTATGACTATTTAAAAAACAACATTATACATGCTAGGACATCATGTAGTCTAGTGGTCGGTGATGCACCCTTTTCACCCTTCGGTTACGGGTTCAACTCTCGCGACCTTGCCGAACGCGACGAGTTGTCGCCCCACCTTCATGTTGTACTTTTTATGATAATAAAAAAGTAATATCAATAATTGGTTAAACCCTAAAAATATTATTCAATTTCAACCTTAATCGATTCGAACCTTTAGACTTATCCAAAATACATCTGTCCAATCTCACATTCCAAAATTTATAAAGAAGGTAAACACAATGAAGATCCTTTTTTCTAGATAATAACTTGTGAATACCTTCATCATTTATTTTTTTAAATCATGGTAAGACCTTGAATTACCATAAATCCATATTGATTAGATTTATTTTCCCTTAATCCTTATAGAAAACTGTATATACTCCATATATCCTAAAATAAACTAAACTCCAGCAATAATGGAACAATCAAACCATTAATCAGTTCCATGGATTTCAATAATATCCAATATAATTTATACAAATCAATCATATCTTATTTCAAAATCAATATCTCAGTATCAGTCCCATATTAAAGTTTTATCTTCCCTAAACCATGTATTTTCAATAATATTTAACTTTTTATTGAGTCACTTTTCATGGTACCACACAATCTCAAATTCTTAATGAAAAAGTATTAGAGTATAATCCTTATATACTCCCTAATTATTATAACCAGTACATCATTGATACAGTACTCAAATGACATAATTCTTTAATATCAACATAATAACACGTGTCATTACTATTCAAATGTGTTAATATCATAACTTGATTATTACCGAACAACATCATTTGTTGTATACTATAATGATTTGTACATTGATTCACATAGTGTCCCAACTCCTTGCAGATGAAGCATTGTATATATGAAACCTTTTTCTAACCCTTGTAATCACGTACTCGGTGTCGTTTTTTTCAACACTTATAACAAACTCCCATTCCCTTCAAGAATTTACCAAGGATATTTTTTCCACAGTTTTCACATATGGGAAAATTGTTCTTTTCCTTTTTTCCTTTATCCATATTTCTCTCTAACATCATTTTCTTCTCTGTCTTCCTTTAATTCAATATGACTCAAAAAATTCTTTAATTATGTTATTAACACATGATACTATTTATTCATATGATGATAATACATGTGAGACTATTTCCATTCTAAATGATGGCTTAATAACATGAATGATATGATCCTTCTTTCTCTTTAGATCATGTGTATTGTTGGAGTTCTCATTCCTTCTACTAGGAACCATTTCTAAACAATGACATACACTAGGTTAGTTTATGAATCGCAATGTATAATTCCAATCTTCTAAAACACGTAACAAAAATTGAACATTTTATGGATATAATCCACTATCATAAAAATGATTTATTTGAAGAAGTATATACTCTTAAATAATTCATAATGGTTTATAAAGAAAATGTGAATTATCCTAAGCATATCCCCCGGGATTTTCGTAACCAAGATTGCAGCAAGGACCTTTTTCGGGCTCCAGTTCCCATTCAAGTCTTGCTCAAAGTGGTGTTTCCTGGTTTTACACCCAGGTACATCTATGCCAGAGCCGCCTCCACCTACTCGTATCCAGACTGGGATTTATTGCTTAGAAAACTCACAAAATCTCTACAGTACCAAAATTATAGGAAGTTATTCTATACAAATATTCAAAGTCTATCTTAGGGTAATCTTATCAAATCAGAGATTTTCTAAATCTAGTTTCCAAGGATTATAGTAAACTTCATCTGATATCAACTGAAATGCCCTGACCCCAGTTACCATGAGTCTATGTATTATTACATAACATTGGAATGATATAAGGAATAATGTCCTGAAAGATCGATCAGTTTAGTAGCCTTGGATGTACTAGATACATTCATACGTTTTTCATTACATCATGAAATAAAAACATCAACAATATTTTGATCCCTTTTGAACACACTTATATTTTTAGCCTATCCATGCAGGTCAACTATAAAATATTTCATCACATCTAGGAAAAAATATAACATATAAACGGGTGATCTGAGATTCATTGTAAGGATAAAAATATAACAGAATCATTCATAAATAAGCATAAATATTTAAGGTAATATATTAGACTAAAACAAAACCCTTTTAAACTTAAACATCAGCATAATATTTAAAGATAAAATCAGATAATTCCATTTACTTATTCGTAGGGATATTCTACTAGTCCAATAATCACATGAAATATCAAAAGCCTCTTTCATAATGATGGAATGCCTAATTTCAGACTTTATAAGAACATAGTCAAGGCCTTGTGCCAAGAATACAAATAAGATTTTGTCAAAGCCTTGTCCCAAGACACTAGTTGGGCCAATGAGACCTACCGATGAATCACAGAGCTATTGCTGGGTCCACCCGTCACTTACTATGTCCAATGAATTCCTCATATGAAAAGATTTAAATAGAACATAATCATTCGTATTAAAAATAGAATTCAAAATGTTAATACTTTATCCATAAACCATGAATGGTATAAAAATGAAACATCCCCAGTCAAATATATCACAAAATGTTCAATACAATATGGAATATTTTTATCATAATAAATCAACCTCGATCATGAATAATACCATGAAAAGGATGTTGAAATAGTTGAAAATGAGCAGTAAAAATCTTTGAGAGAAATATTCATTTTTCATGAAATCATTTAAAAGTAACATAGTTTATAAATAAATTCATTTAAAATATATTTTTGAATCCATGGGTCTCATACCACTTTGAAACTTTTGAAAGGAATTATCATTTTAAAACATTCATGTCCATATAAATAACTCCTTAAAACCATTTTAAAAACATAGACATTAATGAGAAAGGATTAGAAGAATAAATCATCCAAAACATTTAAAATGATGTTTTAGTAAATTTTCATTTAAAAATAATCCCTTTGAAAACTCTTTTATGAAACATGGATATGGATAATAAATATGTTCCATTAGATACTTACATCAGTCATACTCATTATTATACCCATCCAAATAATAATGTGTTTGAATAACAAACTACACCATGACATGGAGATGTTAATCTGTACATATGCGCATATGGTGACTTTTTCATTTATATTATGGTT
This sequence comes from Viscum album, assembly GCA_963277665.1. Taxonomy (NCBI): domain Eukaryota; kingdom Viridiplantae; phylum Streptophyta; class Magnoliopsida; order Santalales; family Viscaceae; genus Viscum; species Viscum album. The sequence continues at coordinate 2,092,473,629 of OY728126.1, read as the reverse complement.
TGAGTAATGAAAACGGTTGTAACATTTTTATAATAACATCACAATATATAGAAGATACAACATTTATTATACTATAATGGAAATAATAAATAATGTGGAAGTGGAAGGTGAAAAGAACATGAAAGAGGTGATGAAATATTTACCTCTTCTTCAGATTCTCCCTTTTGATTTGATCAAAAGGGCTTCTTAGGTTGGATTTCTTGTAACAACCAAATCTTCCTCAGTACGCTTCTCTTTGAATAATACAATTGCGTGTGTTGTACACAATTTCGAGTTCTAACTTACCACAACCTATCAAACTAGCCAGTATGAATAGTAATACCCACTTTTTGAAATTTTATAAATTTTATCATTCAAAATGGACTTCATTTTTGGATTCAGAATATCGAAATTATCTTAGGGTGAATTTTCGGTATTTTTCTAAAAACATTCAATTTTGATGAATAGTGAAAACACCATGTTATAGTTTAAAACTAAAATTTTATTTAAATAGATATTTATTTTATTTAAATTTATTTTATGTCAAAATAGAGACATAATACCAATATAAGTTCAATTTAATTCATTGGAGTCTGTTTATAATAATTTTAGATATATAAAAAATGTATTGAACTTTTTACCGTCTTTTTCCCACCACGTAGGAGCATTTGCAATTTTATATAAAACATAATTTTACAATTATCTCAGTTGAATTTCAAAAATATGAGAGACACGGTTAATATGAGTACGAAATTTTTGGTTCAATAAGATGAAAATAATTTTTGGTGAATATTAACTTTTTACTTTAATTTACCATGGCTTAAAGTAAATAGTATATTTAAGGGTAAAAGTCATATTATAATTACCCTTAAACATGTCCTAATTATATTGGATAAGTATAATTCGACCCAAAAAAATCTTAGTAATAAAATATGCCCCTTTAGGTCCACGTGGATTAGATTAGGACATTTATTATTATTTAATTCAAAGAAGTGTTAAAAGTGTTAAATTCAAACTTTAATAACTAAATTTTTTTTAATATACAGATACACATAAGATAAATTCGACTATAAATATTCATTAGAAAGCTAAAAACATTTCCTACATAATGTTATTTTATTAATATTTTTAAACATTAAATATTTTAATTTATTTATGACATAATAATGATGTAGTAATTACATAATTAATGAAATATTAAAATAATTGATAATATAAATATCCAAATAATTGTAATTTGATACTTTTTATGAATTCCACTATTTTTATAGGTAAATATGACATGTTAAGGTTGGTTATATTAATTTTTTTCAAAGTAATAATGACATTATTAATTTAGGAAAAACAAAATACCAAATAGTGTCAAAATTGACATAAAAGAGTTTTTAAAACAAATAATATATTATTAATTTATATTCTATTCCTAAAAATATAAAGTTCTGCCAAAGGTCTTAAATAATATTATATATTTCATTAATTAATCACTTGAGGTTCACTAGAAAGTTTATATTATGTTTTTTAACCATATAATATAAAAATACAAAGAGACGTGGTAAATGTCAAACTATTTAATTAAGAGTTAAATCTAAAAGATAAGGTTAATATAGTGACCCAAACCTATCTAAAACCTATTGGATGTGTAGTTTTCGACCTAGAAACACGTTATAATTTAAATAATTCATTTTAGAGCCATTATAAAACTAAAATTAATTTATTATAAAATAATATTTCTAGCTTTTCCTAAGGTGCCTCTCACCCCTCTTATAAAAGGGGACTCCCACTTCTCTCTAATTCACAACTTCAAGGCCATTTGGATCGGCCAACCCCTTCCCAAATACCCTCTCAACATTCCTTAATTCATCCTAGAGGCCTTCCTATAGTCAGAAATCCATCTTAAGGGGCTCTTTTGATCAAATCAAAAGGAAGAACCGGAAGAAGAGGTAAATATTTCATCACCTCTTTCAAGTTCCTTTCTTCTTCCACTTCCTATTTCTTTGTTGTTTCTATTCTAAAATAACCACTCCAGTACCTTATAAATACTGTGATGTTATTATAAATGTGTTTCAATCATATTCATTATTCTATCCATCCTTTGAATGACATGTCACCATACGTGCTACATACGACTTACCGTCCCCACGTCGTGGTGTAGTTGTTATTCAATGCATTATTATTTGTATTGGTATAATAATGTTTGTAATTGATTTAAATAATTTATATAACAAGATAATGATTAATTATATATGATATACCATCCAATTATCTATTATTTTAATATCAAAATAATGATATTGTCGCTCATGCATACGTACAGATTACCGTCTCCACGAACACGATGAGATTCATTCCCCATCGTATCCATTCAAGAATAATTTTCATTTTATGATTAAAAATATTGCTTAAAGACTTTATATCATTATGAATATGAATAAGATACATCATATAAATAACAAACATTACTAACATAAAAATCATATAAAGGAAAATGAATCAGTTAACACCTGAAACGATGATACTACTGAAATATCATTAACAAATCAATATTAGAAGATCATATATGATATCATATTAATGTATATGGTTATTGTATAATTTAGTAAAAATTAATTCACCATTATATTGTATGTTATCCTACCTTCGACAAAGGAAATGAACAAGGTAAGTGTTAATTCTAAAACCTCTTCATTATTCAAGGTTGTTTATATGTAATTATCTTTTGGGACCGCTATATCATCAACATCAGTGTTTTCCTAAATATTTATTCCAAAACATTATTACAACTTACTATAAAATGGGTTAAATTAATTTATACCCTTATTTGATATTATACATATTTAAAGTAATATTTCCATAATTTCCCAAAAAAGATACTTTATGACCATTTCGAAAAAATTTATGTCAGAATGTTTTTTTAACTTATATGGTCGATGCATCTATATTCCACCATTATAACATCGTCAAAGCTTCCCTTACAAGATTATAAAAAAAATTCAAAATAAATGTTTTCTTTTATAATTATGTAACTTTAAATTATTTCAAAAAAAAAGAATGACATAGTTCTCTCAACCAGCACTGATTTCATCTATTTTAACATCCTTTAATGGATTATAATCATGGTGGAAGTTGATTAATTATGATAGAAATATTCCATTTTTTGTTGGAGGATTTTTGAAATGTTTGACTGTGTATGTGTAATTTTTTTACCATTCATGGTTTATGGAAAAATTATTGACATTTCATGTGCTAGTTTTAATACGAATGTTTATGTTATGTTTAAAAAATTTCATATGAGGAATGTATTGGACTTAGCATGTGATAGGTGGATCTCATTATGGATCCTTGATGCATCGGTAGGTCTGATGATACAAACTAGTGTCTTGCCACAAAGCATTGAAAAAATATTGTTTTTAGTCTTGGAACAAGGCATTGACATTGTGGTTATGATGTCTGGAATTATACATTCCATCCTTAAAAAAGTGGCTATTGATATTGCATGATATTATTCGACTAGTAAAATATCCAATTAAATAAGTAAATGGAATTATTTGATTTTATCATTTCCATATTATGTTGAATTTAATGTTTAAAAGGTTTTTGTTTTAGTCTTATACATTTCCTTAAATGTTTGTGCTTATTTATAATATTTTCCTCTGTATTTTTATCCTTACTGAGAATCTGAGCTCACCCCTTTCTATGTTTTATTATTCCAAGGATGTGAGGAAGTATTTTATAACTGACATGAAGGGATAGTCTGAGGGTATATGAGTGTGGTCTATGGAAATAATTTTGTTTTAGTTTTTAATTTTATAATGTAATGTAAAACTCATGAATGTATCTAGTATTTACAAGGCTACTAAACTGATTGGACTTTCTGGACATGATTTACTTGTATCATGACAATGTTATGTAATAATGTACCAACTCTAGGTAACTAGGGTCAGGTTATTATAGTTGGTATCAGAGTAAGTTTAGTACAAAACTTTGAAACTAGAATTAGATCAACTCTGATTAGAGCATAGATCCCTAAGAGACACATTGAGGATTAGTACAGAAGAACATCCTAGAATTTTGGTATTGTAGAGATTTTGTGAGTTTTATAAGCAATACATCTCTGTCTGGATATGAGCAGGTAGAGGAATCTCTAAAACGGATGTATCTATGTGTAAAACTGGAAAACACCACTTTGATCTAGACTCAAATGGGAACTGGTGCACGACAACGGGCCTTGTTGCACTATTGGTTACGACACTCTCAGGGGATATGGTTAGGAAAATTCTCATTTTCTGTACAAACCATTATGAAGGTATTATGTGTATATACATCATAAATGAAATTTTTTTTATGATTATGGATTATATCCATAAAATGTTTAGATTATTTTAAGTGTTTTACAAGTTTTTAATTATACATTTCTATTCATAAATTAATCTAGTTTATTCCATTGATTAGAAATGGAAGCTAGTGGAAGGAATAGAAACTGTATCAATGCACACTCTCCAAGTAGGTATTTCCCCCATACTCAAAATAATTATAGTGGAGCTAGTGATTCAACTAGTGATGTTCAGCTTATCACCATACTGGGACAACTCCCTCAGGTTATGAAAAATAGCCTTTCCCATATAGAGCACACTAATCCATAGCGCGGAGGATCAATGTTAGATCACTTCATGAGGAAAAGACCACCAATATTCAATGGGAGTACAAATCCATTAGTAACTGAGAAATGGATAAATACCTTAGAAAAAATATTCCATGCCTTGGGGAGTAGTGAAAGGGAAAACGTTGTCATGGCAGTTTACTGCCTCACTAGAGATGTTGATCAATGGTTGTCATTGATTCAAAACACAAAGGAAGATGATAAAGTATCAAATATGGAATGGAGAGAGTTTAAAGAGAACTTATTTGAAAAATACATTCCTCATGACCATCAAGCATATATGGAAAGGCAATTTCTGGGTTTGAGGCAAAAGGAGGATGAGAATATCGCAAAGTATGAGGCTAACTTTACAAGGATAACAAGGCATGATGTAGGTTATATATATAACCCAAGAAGTAATATTTATCGTTTTTTTGATGGGTTAAAACCATTTATCTGTCAAGAATTAGTATCATAATCATTATCGTCGTATGAAGATATTGTCTCATGTGCTATCAAGACAAAAAAAAGTAACTCTCTAAATCTTACGACATTAATGAAATGCAAGAAAAGAAGCGATCTTCCAAACAATCTGGAAATGGAAATAAGGGGATGAAGGGAAAAGTAGAATATCCATCCTACAGTAAATGTGGGATGAAACACCCTGGTACATACCTAAAGGGAATGGGAGTCTGTTACAAGTTTTGTGAAAAAGGCCACCAAGCTCATGATTGCAAGGGAAAGAAAGAGGTTGTCACTATTGAATGCTAAAATTAAAGAGAAAGGGGGCATTATGAAAATGAATTTCCTAAGCGCTAAGGGAACATACCTCAGAAAATTCCAAGGGATCAAATCCAAGCATATTCTATCACTACTGCTGAGTTTGAAGCTCCGAAAGATGTGGTAGCGGGTAATATAATGGTTTCCTCAAGTTTGGAAAATGCTTTATTTGAATTTGGATCATCGCATTGTTTCATATATTCCTAGTTTGTTAAGAAAATTAGATATTTTCAATTTTATTTAAAAATGGAGTTGTGAGTCAAAACTCTTAAGGGAAGTATCATTGCAACAATGTTTTTTGAATCAGTACCCATTATGGCATATAAATTTTCTTTATCCTCTGATCTCATCATCTTACCCATGATGTAATTTAATATAATCCTTGCTATGGATTGGATTACAGACCATAATGCGAAAATTTATTATAATAAGAATGAGGCTACAAATTTTGATGATGATAAAGAGTACCTTATCTTTAGTGCAGAAACGTCACCACCTAATTCTTATCAAGATCCACCCCTAGTAGCTCAACTAAATTCAATTATTGGGGAGGAAAAGAATTAAATAACATTGTGTGAGGAAATTAATGTTCAAATAGTGAATGTACCTATTGTGAAAGAATATGTTGATGTGTTTCCATAGGATATACCTGGACATCCTCGAGAATGAGAAATCGAGTTTTCCATTTATTTAATTCCTTGTTCAAGGCCCATATCAAAGTCGCCTTATAGAATGGCCACTATGGAATTAGTGGAACGAAAGAAACAACTATGGGAATTGAGTAATAAGGGATTTATTTTCCCTTTGTTTCTCCATGGGGAGCCCATGTCATTTTTGTTAATAAGAAATATGGATCTATGAGTTTGTGCATTGACTATAGGGAAATCAGATCTATAAAAATAAGTAACAATTATCCCCTACCTTGCATTGATGATTTATTTGATCAACTTTGTGGAGATCAATACTTTTAAAAGATTGAACTTCAATCTGGATATCATCAGTTGTGTGTGAAAAAAGGATGAAATTGTGAAAACACCACATCAAACCAGGTATAGGTATTACAATTTTACAATAATGCCTTTTTGGTTGACTAATGAACACTCTATTTTCATGGATTTAATGAACAGAGTTTTCAAGAAATATCTTGATGACTTTGTAGTGGTATTTATTTATGATATCTTGGTATACTCCTAATTCTACAAAGATCATGAAAACTACTTGCGCGTTAATCAGAAGACTCTTAGAAGAGATGAATTATATTGTAAGTTTAGAAAGTGTGAATTCTGGATTCAATAGATTACTTTTCTTGGCCATATCATCTCTAAGGATGGAATCTATGTTGATCCTTCTACAACAAGAGGAATCCAAGAATGGCCAGCACCGACAAGTATAACTGTGGTATGCAATTTTATTTGTTTAGCAGGTTATTATAAGCATTTAATCCATAATTTTTTCTGATTAGCTAACCCATTAACCAAGCTCAAACATAAATGGGTGAAATATGTTTGGACAAAAGAATGTGAAGAAAATTTTGAATAATTGAAGAGAATATTATTCAATGCTCCAATATTGACTCTACCCCTAGGGAATGATGGGTTTGTTATTTACAATGATGCTTCAATGAAAGGACATGTTTGTGTCCCTATGCAGAATGAAAGGGTTATTGAATATTCATCACGAAAGCTAACAATTCATGAGGAAGACTATCCTACTCAAGATCATTAGTTAGAAGTTGTAATATTTTCTTCGAAGATTTGGAGACACTATCTCTATGGTGAAAATGTGAGATTTATACTGATCACAAGAGATTGAAGTATATTTTCTCACAGAAAGAACTCAATATGAGGAAAAGGAGATGGCTTGAACTACACAAGGATTATGATTGCATGATATACTACCACCCTGTGAATTAAAATTAGTTGGAAAATTCATTGAGCAGAAATTATCATGGAGTTTTGAAAAAGATGAGAGATGAAAGGTATCCTATATTCATGGATCTAGTAAAGATTAATATGGGAATAACCACAAAAGGTGAAACATTATTTATTTTTCAAATGGTTGCCAAACCATATTTACTACAAAGGATAAAAAGTTTTCAGGTTTATGATGAGGAGTTTCAAAAGAAGATTAAAGTTGTGAATGATTGGAGATTGAGTGACATCATATATGAAGATGGAATTTAAAAATTTGGGAAGAGACATTATGTTCCCGATATACGTGATCTAAAACGAGAATTGTTGGATGATGCTCATAGTTCAAATTTTTCTATACACCCTAAGAGAACCAAAATTTATATAGAATTGAAGGAACATTTTTTGTGGGACATCATGAAGATGGAGATTTCTGATTTTCTGTCATGATGTATGGTTTTTCAACAAGTGAAAGCTATAAGGAAATAGCCTAGAAGAGTCTGGAAACCTCATCCCATACCTGAGTGGAAATGGGATAATATTATGATGGAAATTGTCATGGGACGACCAAAGACACCAAGAAGGAACAATGCAATATGGGTCATTGTTGATTGTCTTACCAAGTCAGCACATTTTTTTTCTATAAGAGAACATTCACCACTTACGTCTAACAAGAATATATATTAATGAAGTTGTGAGACTTCATAGAGTAACCCTATCAATTGTTTCTGATCGTGATCCACATTTTACATCACGATTTTGGAAAATTCTTCAGAAATCCCTAGATAATGAACTTCGTTTGAGCACTGCCTACCTCCCCCAAACTGATGGATAATTAGAACAGACTATTCAAACCTTATAAGACAAGTTGAGATCGTGCTCATTTGACTCTCAAGGTATGTGGGATCAATAATTACCTCTGTTGGAATTTTCCTATAACAATAGCTTCCATTCAAGTATTCAAATGGCACCATATGAAGAATTATACAGAAAGAGATGTCGCACACCATCCTGTTAGGATGATGATGGTGAAATAAAACTCGTATTCCTAGAATTGGTGGAGGAAACGATGGAAAAGGTGAAGTTAATCCAAAACCACATCAAAGCATCACAATGTAGGTAGTAGTGATATGCCGATAATCGAAGGAAGAATTTGGAATTTCAGTTAGGAGATCATGTTTTCTGGGAGGTATCTCCAGGGAAGGGTGTTATACATTTTGGTAAGAAGAGAAAATTATGTCCTAGGTACATTGGACCTTTTGAAATTGTAGAATGAATTGGGGTTGTAGTTTATCAGTTTGCAATGCCTCCAAGTCTCTCCAATGTTCACGATGTATTCCACATATCACTGTTGAGAAAATTCATGCATGACCCAGCACATGTACACACATATGAGGAATTAGAACTAAAACCTGATTTGTCTTATTGTAAAGAGCATGTGAAGGTTCTTTATACAAGATAACTAGTGATATGAAACTGAATGACTCGTCTAGAAAAAGTTCTAATGAGAAACCATATGATTGATGAGGCAACGTGGGAACCTGAGGGACTTATGATGAAGAAACACCTGAGTCTTTTTATGTAGTAATATTCAAGAAATTCTGAGGACAATATTTTTTGAAGGATGGTAGAATGTAACACCCCATGCTTCCACAGTACGCTTCACTTTGAATAATACAATAGCATGTGTTGTACGCAACATCGAGTTCTAACACACCACAACCAATCAAACTATCTGTTATGAATATTAATACCCTATTTTTGAAATTTTATTAATTTTATCATCCGAAAAGGTCTTCATTTTTGGATTTAGATTATCGAAATTACCATATGGTGAATTTTTGGTATTTTTCTGAAAACATTCATTTTTTTGATGAACAGTGAAAAACACTACGTTAAGGTTTAAAACCAGTTTTTTTTAAATAAATATTTATTTTATTTAAATTTATTTTAGGTCAAAACAGGAACATAATACCTATATATGTTCTTTGTAGTTCATTGGAGTTGGTTTATAATAATTTTATATATATAAAAATTTTATTAAACTTTTTACCGTCTTTTACCCACCTCCTAGGAGCATTTTCAAATTTACATTAAACATTATTTTACCACTTCTGAGAGTTGAATTACAAAAATCTGAGAGACACGGTTAATATCAGTAAGAAAAATGTGGTTCAATAAGATGAAGATATTTTTTGGTGAATAGTGACTTTTTACTTTTATTTACCACTGTTAAAAGTAAATAGGGTATTTAAGGGTAAAAATGATATTATTATTACCCTAAAACATATCTTAATTCTATTGGATAAATGTAATTCAAAAAAAAAACAATCTTAGGAAAAAAACATGATCCTTTAGGTCCACATGGATTAGATTAGGACATTTATTATTATTTAATTCAAAGAAGAGTTAAAAGTGTTAAATTCATTGTTTAATTATTAAACCATTTTTAATATAGGGTTACACATAAGATAAATTTAACAATAATTGTTAATTAGAAATATAAATAGATTTCCTAAATAATGATATTTTATTTATATTATTTAGACATTAAATAATTTAATTTATTTATGACACAATGATGATGCAGTAATTTCCGAATTTTTGAAATATTAAAATAATTGATATTATAAATATCTAAATAAATGTAATTTGAGACTTATTATGAATTAAACTATTTTTATAGGTTAATATGACTTGTTTGGGTTGTTTAAATTAATTTTTTTCGAAGTAATAATGCTGTTATGAATTTATCAAAAACAAAATAACAAATAGTGTCAAAATTGACATAAAAAGTTTTTAAAAGAAATTTTATATTATTAATTGATATTCTATTCCTAAAAATATATGGTTCTGCCAATGGTCTTAAATAATATTATATATGTCATTAATGAACCACTCGAGGTTGTCTTAGATGTTTATAGTATGTTTATTAACCATATAATATAAAAATACAATGAGACATGGTAAATGCCAATCTATTTAATTAAGAGTTATATCTAAAATATGAGGTTAATATAGTGAGCCAAAGCTATCTAAAAACTATTGGTTGAGTGGTTTTCTAAATATCCCCACATTATTTTTTAAATAATTTATTTTGGAGCCATTATAAACCGAAAATTAGTTTATTATAAAATAATATTTCCATCTTTTCCTAAGGTGCCTCTCACCCCTCTTACAAAAGGGCACTCCACCTTCTCTCTAATTCACACCTTCAATGACATTTTTCTTGGAAAAAACCAACCCAAATGGACTATAAACTATCCTCCCTTAATCCTATATTCCTTCCTTTATTCATAAATCCATCCTAAGGGGCCATTTTGATCAAATCAAAAGGATGAACTGGAAAAAGAGTTAAATATTTTTTCACCTCTTTCATGTTCCTTTTTCTTCCACTTCATCATTATTTGTTGATTCCATTATAAAATAATAACTCCAGAATCTTCTATATACTATGGTGTTATTATTAATATGGTACAAACATATTCATTATTCCATCCATCCTTTGAATGACATGTCACCATACGTGTGTACACACGACTTACCGTCTCCACATCGTGGTGTAGTTGTTATTCAATACATTATTATTTAGATGGGTATAATAATGATTTATAATTGATATAAATAATAAATATAAAAAAATAATGATTATATATATATATATATTATATACAATCAAATTATCTATTATTTTAATATCAAAAGAATTATATTTTCACTCGTGCGTACGTACGGATTACTGTCTCCACGAAAGTGATGAGATTCATTCTCCGTCGTATCTATTCAAGAATAATTTTAATTTTAGGATTAAAAATAATGGTTAAAGAATTAATATCATTATAAATATCAATATGATACATCATATCCCTAACTAATATTACTTACTTAACAAATTATATAAAGGAAAATGAATCAGTTAACACACAAAATCATGATACTTCTAGAATATCATTAACAAAGCAATATTACAAGATCATATATGATATCATATTAATGCATATGGTTATTGTATAATTAAATAACAATGAATTCACCATTATACAAGATGTTAACCTACCCTTTACCATGGAAAAGAACAAGTAAAGGGTTAATTTTTCAACCTCTACATTATTCAAGGTTGTTTATATGTAATTATCTATTGGGACCTCATTATCATCCACATCAGTGTTCTCCTAAAAATGTAATCCAAAACATTTTTACTACTTACTAGACTATGGTTTAAAGTCATTTATACCCTTATTTGACCTTATATGTTTTGAAAAGAATTGTTCCTTCATTTTCCAAAAAAGATACTTTATAACCTTTTCGAGAAAATTATGGTAAGAATTTTTTTTAACTAATACAGCGGGTGGGGCTATATTCTGTCATTATAACGTTGTCGAAGATTCCCTTACAAGACTATAAGAATATTTTCAAAATAAATGTTTTCATTTAAAATAATGTAACATTAAATAATTTCAAAAATATAATGAGCCATTTCTCTCAAAGAGTTTTGATTTGATCTATGTAAACATCCTTTAATGGATTTTAATCTTGTTTGATGTTGATTTATTATGATAAAAATTTTACATTTTTTATTGAAGGTTTTGTGATATGTCTGATTGTGGATGTGTTATTTTTCTACCATTCATGGTTTATGGATAAAGTATTGACATTTCGTGTGCTGGTGTTAATACGAATGATTATGTTATGTTTAAAACATTTCATATGAGGAATGGATTCGACTTACTAAGTGACGGGTGGAGCCCGCTATAGCTACTTGATGCATTAGTAGGTCTCATGTGACAAACTAGTGTCTTGGAACAAGGCCTTGAAAAAAATATTTTTTGTAGTATTGGCAATAGGCCTTGACTATGTGCTTATGAAGTCTGGCATTATGCATTCCATCCTTATGAAAGTGGCTATTGATATTGCATGTGATTATTAGACTAGTAAAATATCCATGTGAATAAGTAAATGTCATTATTTTATTTTATCTTTTCATATTATGCTGAATTTCATGTTTAAATTGATTTTTTTAGTTTAATACATTGACTTAAATGTTTTTTCTTATTTATGAATGTCTCTACAATATTTTTATACTTACTGAGCATCTGAGCTCTCCCCTTTCTATGTTTTATTTTTACCAGGAAGTGAAGAAGTATTTCATGATTGACCTACAGGGATAGTCTAAGGGAATATGAGTGTGGTCTATGGAAATAATTTTTCTTTAGTTTCAAATTTTATAATGTAATGTAAAACTCATGAATATATCTTTTATTTCCAAGGCTACTAAACTAATAGGTCTTTCGGGACATGATTTCCTTGTATCATGCTAATGTTATGTAACAATGCTCCGACTCTAGGTAACTAGGGTCTGGTAGTTACATTTTTGACCAATATAATGCCTCTAGGATGAAGGGAGAAAGGTTGAGAGGATATTTGGGTAGGGGTTGGCTAAGCCAAAAGGCTTTGGAGGTGTGAAATTAAGAGAAGTGGAAGTGCCCTTTTATAAGAGAGGTTAGTGTCACTTTAGGAAAAGATTGAAATATTATTTTATAATAAATTAATGTTCGGTTTTTAATGGCTCCAAAATGAATTATTTAGAGGCTATCGTGGGTATGGGTGGAAAACCTATCAACCAATAGGTTTTAGATTGGTTTAGGTCATCATATTAAACTTATCTTTTAGATTTAACTCTTAGTTAAATTGTTTGACATTTACCATGTCTCTTTTTATTTTTATATTATATTGTTAATAATATTACTATAACAAGCCATGAGAACCCCATGTAGTTCATTATTAACATATATAATTATCTAAGTCCTTTGGCTGAACCTTAGATTTTAAAAAATATTATATCAATAAATAATATAATATTTGTTTAAAAAACATAATTTGGTAAATTTTGATACTATTTATTACTTTATTTTTTTGAAATCCATTTAATCTATATCACTTAGAATAAAATTTATTTAACCAACCCTAACATGTCATATTAACCAAAAATTTATTGTAATTCAATAGATGTCTCAATTTATATTTATTTGGATATTAATAATATAAATTGTTTTACTATGTAATTAATAAGGTAGTTCTTGCATCATCAGTGGGTTATAAATAAATTAAATTATATAATGTCTAAAAATTATTAACAAAATTACATTATGTAGGAAATCGTCTAAGATTTCTAATGAATATTTAAAGATGAATTTATATTGTGTTTAACCCTATATTAAAAATGGTTTAGTTATTATACTTTTAATTTAACTCATTTTACTCTTGTTCAAATAAAATAATAATAAATGTCCTAATCTTATCCATGTAGACCAAAGGGGGTCATTTTTTATTCCTAATGTTCTTTCGGGTCGAATTAGACATATCCAATAGAATTATGACACGTGTTAGCGTAATTATAATATCATTTTTAACCTTAATTTCCCTATTTACTTTTTACCATGGTAAATAAAAGTCAAAAGTTATGATTCAACAAAAAGTATTTTCTTCTTATTGAACCACATTTTAATTAATGATGTCAACAGTGTCTCTCGTTTTTTTAATTTAAACTCACAGTAGCAGTAAAATTATGTTTTATGCAAATTTGCTAACGTGCCGAGAAGGTGGGTAAAAGAGGTTAAAAAGTTCAAAGGAATTTTATATATCTAATTTCATTATAAAATGACTCCAATGAATTAAATTGAACATTTATATGTATTATATAAGTATTTTTACTTAAAATAAATTTAAATAAAATAAATAATTATTTAAATAAAAAGTCTGTTATTAATAATAATGAAGTGTTTTTCACCATTCATCAAAAATTGAACATTTTACGAAAAATACCAAAAATTCCCCCCAAGATAATTTAGATATTAAAATTATAAAAATGAATTATATTTTACCAAATTAAAAATATATAAGTTTCATTTATTAATTTAAAATTAATTCCCGTTCTCAAAACCAAAAAACGGGTTTTTAAAAAGTAAAAACTATAAGAAGATCGAATCGTGTTTATTCCAAATTTAAAATCTAAAATTACTTATAATTACCTACATTGTATTAAATTAAAAAAATATAATCTAATTATACTTACAAACCATTCAAATTCATAATTTATCACTATAAATTATTTCGATTAAAAATGTTGTTTTCAATTAAAACATAGTATTTTTCGTTATTCATCAAAATATGAAAGTTATTCGAAAATTACCAAATCAATTTACCAAATAAATTATTATGCCTAGATTCTTAAGAAGATTTTAATTCCATTAAATTAAATATATAAGAGTATCAAATATTGGTTTTAAAAATAGTTTTCCATTAAAAAGCTGTAAAAATGCATATTTTGAAAAATACTTATTTTATCCAAAGGATGAATTTGTTTTTATATTACATCTAGGAAACACATAATATGGATTTTAACATTATATATAGTAGATAAGAATCAAAATTAAGTTAATTATATTCATACCCGCTTTTTAAATAGTTAGTTTAGTAAGTTGTGGTGTGCTCGAACTCGGTTTGGAATGTAGTGCCAGTTATTGAATTTCTTTAATGAGATAACGTACTGCGAAATCTTGGGGTGTTACATTCTCCCGTTATTCAAAAAATTGTATCCTCCGAATTTGAAATTTTTCTTTGAAAATAAATGTATAAAAATAGAAAAATACCTTTGTAGAAAACCCACATCAGAAATTGGTTTAGTAAAATTTTCTCTTAATAAAAGGTAATGTGAAATGAAAACGTAGCCACCAAATTATGATATCTATTTAGAGAATATTGGTGGAAATTTGAGACACAAAATTGGAAGAAAAATGAAAATACTTATATGGATAGATTGAGAACATCAATTATAAACAACTATAAAATTGAGGGTCTCAAAGCCATCAAACATTGATGATGTAAAATATCATCGGTTCAACAAAACATATGGTGTTAGGATAACACATTTTTTGTTTTAAGATCCATTACCTAAGGTTTATGAATTAATTTATTCATAGAATAAGAGGGGAAAACATGACAAGTAGAGTTTCATCCTTCAACTAATTCCTAACTCAAACTCATCTTTCACTCAAAAAGATAATATAATTCAAATGTATTCTATTTATACTATTTGTATTGGGTTTCAAAAATTATGAATTTATAATTCATTTGTCAGAATATTTAAAAAACTACATTATACAAGCTAAGAGATCACATAGTCTAGTAGTTGGTGATGCACCCTTGTCACCCTTTGGTTGCAGGTTCATGTCTCGGGGCATTGCCAGACTTGATGGGATTTCGCCCAACCTCCGGGTTTTCATTTTTATGAAAATATAAAAATACTCTAAAGAATTGATTTAACCTTAACAATAGTATTTAATGTGAAACTTAATCGATTTGAACCTTTATACTTATCCAAAATACTTCTTTCCAATCTCACAGTCCATAATTTATAAGGAAGGTAAACCCAATGAATATCCTTTTTTCCATGTAATAACATGTGAATAAATTCATCATGTATTTTTTTTAAACACCTTAAGACCCTGAATTACCATAAATCCATATTGATTACATTTATTTTCCATTATTCCTTATAGAATACTGGATATACTCTTTATGTCCAAAAATGTTGTAAACTGGAACAATAATGGTGTAATCAAACCATTAATCAGTTCCAAGGATGCCAATAATATCCAATATAATTTATCCATAACAATCATCTCTTATTCCAAAATCAATACCTCAGTATCTGGAACATACTAATTTTTATCTTTCAATAAACCATGTATTTTTTAAAAATATTAACTTGTTATTGTGTCACTTTTCTTGGAACCACATAATATCAAATCCTTAATTAAATAGGACTGCATTATAGTCCTTATATGCTCTATAATTATTATAACCAGTACATTGTTGATACAATACTCAAATGACATAATTCCTTAATATCAACATAAGAACACTAGTTATTACTCTTCATATGTGGTAATATCATAACTTGATTAGTATCCAAAAAAATCATTTGTGGTATACTCAAATGATTTGTACATTGATTCACGTAGTATCAAAACTCCTTGCAGATGAAGCATTGTATATTTAAATCCTTTTTCTAACCCTTACAATCACGTACTCGGTGTCCTTTTTCTCAACACTTAAAAAAACTCCCATATCCTTCAAGCATTTATGTAGGTTATTTTTTTCTACAGTTATCACATATGGGAAAATTTTTCTTTCCCTTATTCCATATATCCATCTTTATCTTTACCATCATTTTCTTCTCTGGATTCCCTTTAAAGACATAGGTCCCAGAAAATTCATTACTTGTCTTATTAACACACGATACTATTTTTTCATATGATGATAATACTTGAGAGACTATTTCTTTTCTAAATATTGGCTTCATATCATGTAAGATATGATCATTCATACTCTTTAGATCATGCTTATTGTTCGAGTTCTCATTCCTTATACTAGGAATGATTTCTAAATAATGACAGACACTATGTTAGTTTATGAATCAAAATGCATAATTCCAATCTTCTAAAACACATTATAAATTGAACAGTTTTTTGATAAAATCTATATTCATAAAAAAAATTTATTTGAAGATTTATATACTCATAAATCCTTCATAATGGTTTGTAAATAAAGTTATATTTATCCTAAGAATATCCCCTAGGAGTTTCATAACCTAGATTGCAGTAAGGCCCATTGTCGGGAACTAGATCCTGTTCGATTCAAGCTCAAAGCGGTATTTTCAGTTTTTACCCCAACGTACATCTATTCTCGAGCCGCCTCCACTTTCTCTTATCTAGAAAAGGATTTATTTTTCGGAAAACTCACAAAATATATACTGTACAAAAATTCTAAGAAGTTCTTATATACTAATACTCAAAGTCTATCTTAGGGTAATGTTCTCTAATAAGATTTTTTCTAAATCAAGTTTCCAAGTTTTGTAGAAATCTTACTTTGATTCCAACTACAATTCTCTGACCCCAGTTACCTAGAGTATGTTAATTATTACATAACATTGGAATGGTATAAGGAATCATGTCTCAAAAGACCGATCAGTTTAGTAGCCTTGGAATTAGTAGATACATTCATATGTTTTTCATTACAACAGGAAATAAACACATCAACAACATTTTTTTCCCTTTTGTAGACAATTATATTCCTAGCCTATCTCTGCATGTCACCCACAAAATATATCTTCACATCATAGGAAAAATAAAACATATAAATGGGATATCTCAGATGCTTAGTAAGGATAACAATATAGCAAACACTTTCATAAATAAGCATAAACATTTCAGGCAATGTATTAGACTAAAACAAAATCCTTTTAATCTTAAACTTCAGTATAATATAGAAAAAATAAAATCCATTAATTCCATTTACATATTCACATGGATATTAAACTAGTCTAATAATCACATGAAATATCAATATCCACTTTCATAATGATGGAATGCGTAATTTCAGACTTCATAACCACATAGTCAAGGCCTTGTGCCAAGACTTCAAATATGATTTTGTTAAATCCTGGTGTCAAGACCCTGGTTTGTCTCATGAGACCTAATAATTCATTGAGGTTCTATAGTAGGCTCCACCCATCACATCCTAAGTCCAATGCATCCGAAAAACAGAAAGGTTTAAACATAACATAAACATTTGTATTAAAACTAGCATACAAAATGTCAATACTTTATCCAAAAACCATGAATGGTATAAAAATAACACATCCAAATTCAAACATATCACAAATGAATAAATAAAATACGGAAGATTTGTATCATAATAAATCAACCTCGATCATGAAAAATAACCTATAATGTTTGTTGACATAGTTGAAAATGATCAGTAAAAGTATTTCAGATAAATATCACTTTCTCATGAAATCATTTAAAAGTCACATAATTTATAAAGTAAGTAATTTAAAAGATATTATTGAATCAAATAGTCCCATACAACTTTTAGTCTTTTGAATGCAATTAATATTTTAAAGCATTCATGTCCAAATAAATAAATTCTTAAAACCATTTTGAAAACATGGACATTAATGAGAATAGTTTTGAAGAATAAATATTTAAAACATTTGAAATGACGTTTTAGTAAAAATTACCTTAAAAATAATGCCTTTGAAAACTCTTTTATGAAATATGTACATGGATAATAAATATTTCCCAATAGATACTTATGTATAAACTACCTCAGAAAATAAAGAGATTGTAAAAGTAAGCCTTACCTTGTACTTTTCTTTTGTCGAGGGTACGTTTAACCTCCTTTATAAAGACTGTAGTATGTTATTAAATTATAACAAAACCATATTAATATTTATTATATCATACATGATTCATTTATGACTTTATACTACCCATTTAATAATAATTTTGATGTTAAATTAACATTTCGGGTAATAATCACTTTCATTAACGTACATGTTTTAACTTGTTACTCTTGATTATATCACATGGATCATGATTTAAATACTTCCAGAAAATAAAACAAGACATATATATCATTTATATTTAGAATATAAATATGTATAATAGACATATATATGAAATGGAAAATACCATTTATGGAGGTGGTTGGTCGTATGTATGCATAAAAAATGTTTCTGTTTTCATATCGTATTGAACGAAACAAGGTGAAGAAGATATATGTAAGTACATATATGTACATATACACCGTAGAATTATTATTTCATATATTAGATATTTATTTATGATATATAATTTTATAATCATTGTTGAATAGTGAATGTGGAAATGAATCTCATTGCGTCATGGAGACAGTAATCTGTACGTACTCACGATCAACAATATCATTATATTGACGGTGAAATCGTATTTAATTGGATGTTATATCATATATAAAGAATCATTAACATGGTATATTTATTATTTACATATGTTATTCTCATTATTATACCCATCCAAATAATGAAGTGTTTGAATAACAAACTACACCATGACGTGGAGATTGTATTCTGTACGTAGGCACGTACGGTGACTTTTTCATTTATATGAGGAATATAGTAATGAAAATGGTTGTAACATTTTCATAATAAAATCACAGTATATAGAAGATACATGAGTTATTTTCTCAGAATGGAATCCACACAGAAAGTGGATGTGGAAGATGAAAAGAAATTGAAAGAGGTGATGAAATATTTACCTCTTCTTTGGGTTCATCCTTTTTATTTGATCAAAAAGCCTCAATAGGATGGCTTTCTCACCTAAGGAATGCCTCTAGGATGAAGGGAGTAAAGTTGGGAGAATATTTGTGCTGGTGTTGGCCAATAAAAAAGCCTTTGGAGTTGTGAAATTAAGAGAAGTGGAAGTTCCCTTTTGTAAGAGAAGTGAGGGTCACTTTAGGAAAAGCTTGAAATATTATTTTATAATAAAATCAATTTAGGTGTATAATGGATGAAAAATGAATTATTTATAGGATACCGTGGGTATGGGTTGAAAACCTCTCAACCAATAGGTTTTATATAGGTTTAAGACATCATATTAACACTATCTTCTATATTTAACTCTTAGTTATATTGTTTGACATTTACGATGTCTTTTTCTATTTTTATATTATACGGTTAATAATCATACTATAGCAATCCAAGAGAACCCCATGTAGTTCATTATTAATATATATAACTTTATATATTTCCTTTGGATGATCCTTATATTTTTAGGAATATTATATCAATTAATAATATAACAATTTTTTAAAAAACACAACTATGTCTATTTTAACACTATTTAGTATTTGATTTTGTAAAAACCCGTAAAAATTTTATCAATTCGAATAAAATTTATTAAACAAACTTTAATATGTCTTATTAACCTATAAAATTAGTGTAATTCATTAGAATTCTCAATTTACATTTATCTATATATTTATAATATCAATTAATTTAATATTTCCTTAATAAGGTAATTACTGCATCATCGTTATGTCATAAATAAATTAAATTATATAATACTTAACATAATAAATAAAATACCATTTTGTTGGAAATTTTTTTATATTTTTAATTAATATTTATAGTCGAATTTATATTGTGTGATACCCAATATTAAAAAAATAGTTATTAAATTTTAAATTTAACTCTTTAAACTCTTCTTTTAAAAAATAATAATAAATGTCCTAATCTTATCCAAGTGGACCAATGAGTGTCATATTGTATTACTAACGTTGTTTATGGTAGAATTATTCTAATCCGATATAATTAGGACATGTTTTATGGTAATTATAATATCATTTTTACCCTTAATTGCCCTATATTCTTTTTACCATAGTAAATAAAAGTCCATAGTTATTATTCCCCAAAAATTATTTTCATCTTATTGAATCACATTTTACTTAATGATGTCAACCGTGTCTCTTGTATTTTTGAAATTAAATTCATAAAGGTATTAAAATTATATTTTATGCATATTTTCTAACGTTCCTAGAAGGTGGGTAAAAGAGGTTAAAAAGTTCATTAGAATTTTATACATCTAATATTATTATAAAATGAATCCAATGAATTCAATTGAACTTATACAGGTATTATATATATATTTTAACTTAATTAATTTTAAATAAAATAAATAATTATTTAAATAAAAATTCGGTTTTAAATAATAACTCAGTGTTTTTCACTATTCGTCAATAATTGAAAGTTATCAGATAAATACAAAAAAAATCCGAAATATATAATTTTGATTTTCAAAATTCAAAAATGAAGTATATTTAACCAATTTAAAAACAAATAATTTTCATTTGTTAATTTAAAATTAATTCATGTGGTCAAACCCAAAAATCCAGTTTTTGAAAAGTAAAAACTATAAAAAGATTGTAATGTTTTTATGTTAAATTTAAATGTGAAGTTACTTATAATTACCTTAATTGTATTAAATGATAAATATATAATCTAATTATACTTCCAAACAATTCAAATTCATAACTTATCCCTATAAATTTTTTCTATTTAAAAATTTGTTTTCAATTAAAACATGGTATTTTTCACTACTCATCCAAATATGAAATTTATCAGAAAAGTACCAAAAAATTATCACAACTAAATTTTTATGTCCCACATCCAAATAAGAATTTAATTTCATTAAATTGAGTATATAAAAGTTTCATATATTGGTTTTAAAAAGGGTTCACTATAAAAAAGCGGAAAAATTGAATTTTTTGAAAAATATTTATTTTATCCAAAAAAAATAAATGTTTTCTTATATTATGTATAAGAAACACATAATATAGACACTAAAATTACATATAGTATATAAGATTAAAAATAAAATTAATACTATTCATAAATGTTTTTTGAACGGTTAGTTTAGCATGTTGTGGTGAGCTCGAACTCGGTGTTACGTGTAATGCAAGCTATTGAATTACTTTAATGAGATAACATAATATGAAATGCTAAGGTGTTACATTATCACCTCCATCATTAAATTTCCTCCTCGCACATTTAATTTTTTCTTCAAAAAGAAATGGTTTAAAATAGAAAAATACCTTTGTGGAAAACCCACATTAGAAATTGGTTTAATAAAATTTACTCTTAATAACAGGGAAAGGGAAATGAAAAATACACCACCAAATTATGATCTTGATTTGGAGAAAATTGGTGGAAATTAGATACCCCTAATTGGAGTAAAGACATAAAAAATTTAGGGATCGATTAAGGTCATCAATCACAAAAATGTGTAAAATTTAAGGCCTCATATCCATTAATCTAAGATTATGTATAATAACATCGGTTCAACAAAACATAAAGTGTTAGGATAATACATTTTTTGTTTTAAGATCCATTACCTAAAGTTTAAGAATTAATTTATTCATATAATAAGAGGAAATAAATATACTTGACAAGTAGAGTTTCTTCCTTCAACTAATTCCTACCACAAACACATCATTCATTCCAAAAGATAATATATTTCAAAAGTATTGTATTTTTCCTAATCGTATTGGGTTCCAAAAATAATGAATTTATAATTCATTTGTTGTAATATTTATAAAAACTAAATTATACAAACTAAGACATCACGTAGGCTAGTGGTAGGTGATTCACCCTTGTCAAACTTTGGTTGCGGGTTCTAGTCTCGCGGAATTGCCAGACGCGACGGGTTGTCGCCTGACCTTCAGGTCTCCTTTTTATGATAATCCAAAAATCATCTCATGAAATGATTTAACCATAAAAATAGTATTCAATGCCAAACTTAATCGATTCAAACCATTAGACTTATCCAAAATTCTTCTGTCCAAACTAATAGTCCAAAATTTATAAGGAAGGTAAACCCAATGAAGACCTTTTTTCCACGTAATAACATGTGAATAGCTTCATCATGTATTCTTTTAAAACATGGTAACACTCAGAATTACCATATATCCATATTGATTACATTCAATCTCCCTTATTACTTATATAATACTTGATATCCTCCTTATATCAAAAAAATTTGTAAACTCTGACAATAATGGAATAAACAAACCATTAATCAGTTCCAAGGATGTCAACAATATCCAATATAATTTTTCCAAATAAATTATTTCTTATTCCAAAATCAATACCTCAGTATCAGGACCGTATTGAATTTTTATATTTACATAAACCCTATATTTTCAAATAAGATTGACTTGTTATGGAGTCACTTTTCTTGGTACCATACAATCTGAAATCTTTAATGAAATAGTACTGTTGTACAATCCTTATTTACTCCATAATTATTATAACCAGTACATCATTGATATAATACTCAAATGACATAATTCTTTAATATCAACATAAGAACACTAGTCATTACTCATCATTTGTGGAAATATCATAACTTGATTATTATCCAACATCATCATTTGTGGTATACTCAAATTATTTAGACATTAATTTGATGAGTGTCCCAACACCGTGCAGATGAAGCATTGTACATTTGAAACCTTTTTCCTACCCTTTCAATCACATACTCAGTGTCCTTTTTCCCAACACATATAATAAACTCTCATTCCCTTCAAGCATTTAAAAAGGTGAGTTTTTCCAAAGTTATCACATATGGGAAAATCCTTCTTTCCCTTATTCCCTTAATCAATCTTTCTCTCTACCATCATTTTCTTCTATGGGTTCCCTTCCAAGCCATAGGACTCACAAATTTTTTTACTTATCTTATTAACACATGATACTATTTCTTCATATGATGATAATACATGGGAGACTATTTCTTTTATAAATGGTGGCTTAATACCATGAATGATATGATCCTTCTTACTCCTTGGATCATTCATATTGCGGAAGTTCCCATTACTTTTACTAGGAAACATTTCTAAATAATGACATATAATAGGTTATTTTATGAATCATAATGCATAATTCCAAACATGTAAAACACTTAACATAAATTGAACAATTTATGGATATAATCCATAATCATAAAAATGTTTTCTTTAATGAAGTATATAATCGTAAATCCTTCATAATGGTTTGTAATGGAAATGAGAATTATCCTAAGCATATCACACGGGACTGTCGTAACCAATAGTGAAGCATGGCCTATAATCCTTCTCCAGTTCCCATTCGATTCTATCTTAGATGGGTGGTTTGGGTTTTACCCCTAGGTAAAATTGTGCCAAAGCTGCCTCTTCCTGCTCATATCCAGACATGGATGTATTTCTAGGAAAACTCACAAAATCTCTTCTCTACCAAAATTCTAAAAAGTTTTCTATATAATCCTCAAATTCTATCTTATGGTAATGTTCACTAATCAATTTTTTTCTAAATCGGGTATACAATGATTGTATTGAACCTCCTATCATACCAACAGTAATTCCCCTACCCTAGTTACCCAACGTCGGTGCATTATTACATAACATTGGCATGATATAAAGAGTAATGTCCTGAAAGACCAATAAGTTTAGTAGCCTTGGAAGTACTAGATAAATTTATAAGTTTTTCATTACATCATGAAATAAGAACATCAACAACATTTTTTCCCCTTTTGGACACACTTATATACTTATCCTATCCCTACAGGTCTACCATAAAATATT
Source organism: Viscum album (assembly GCA_963277665.1). Taxonomy (NCBI): domain Eukaryota; kingdom Viridiplantae; phylum Streptophyta; class Magnoliopsida; order Santalales; family Viscaceae; genus Viscum; species Viscum album. The sequence continues at coordinate 2,092,449,326 of OY728126.1, read as the reverse complement.
TCTTCACATCTTTGAAAAAAATAAAACATAGAAAGGGGTTATCTGAGATGCTTAGTAAGGATAACAATATAGCAGAAACATTCATAAATAATCATAAACATATAAGGCAGTGTATTAGAGTAAAACAAAAGCCTTTTATACATTAAATCATCATAATATGTCAATGATAAAATCAATTAATTCCATTTAATTATTCACATTGATATTGTACTAGTCGAATAATCACATGCAATATCAATAGCCACATTCATAATGATGGAATGCATAATGACAGACTTCATAACCACATATTCATGGCGTTGTCCCTAGAATGCAAATAAGATTTTGTCAAGGCCTTATTACAAGTCAATATTTTGACTCATGAGACCTACCGAAGCATGTAGGAGCTATTGTAGGCTCCACCCGTCACTTAATATGTCGAATTCATTCCTCGTACGAAAAGGTTTAAACATAACATAATCATTTTTATTAAAACAAGCATACCAAAGGTCAATAATTTATCCATAAACCATTAATGATATAAAAATAACACATCCACAGTCAGAAATATCACAAAACCTTCAATACAATATGGAATATTTATATCATAATAAATCATCCTCTATCATGCATATTATTCTGTAAAGGATGTTGGAATTACTGAAAATGAGCAGTAAATATCTTTGAGAGAAATATCAATCTTTCATGAAATCATTTAAAAGTCAAATATTTTATAAATGTATTCCTTTAAAATATATTTTTTAATCAAAGAGTCACATGCCACTTTTTAACTTTTGAAAGGAATTAACATTTTAAAACATTCATATCCATATAAATAAATCTTTAAAAACATTTTGAAAACATGGAAATTAATGAGAAAGGTTTCTAAGAATAAATCAATATAACATTTAAAATGATATTTTAGTAAAAATTCCCTTATAAAATACCTTTGAAAACTATTTTATAAAATAAGGACCTGGATAATAAATATGTCCCAATAAATACTTATGTAAAAACAACCTCAGATAATAAAGAGATTGTGAAATTAACCATTACCTTGTACTTTCCTTTAGTCGAGGGTATGTTTAACCTCCTGTATAAAGACCGTAGTATGTTATTGAATAATATCATAACCATATTAATATTTATTATATTATACATGATTCATTTGTGACTTTATACTACCCATTTAATAATAATTTTCTTGTTAAATTAAAATTTCGGGTTATAATAACTTTCTTTATCGTACGTGTTTTAACTTGTTACTCTTGATTGTATCACATAGATCTTGATTTAAATAAATCCATAATATAAAACATGACTTATATATAATATATATTTACAATATAAATATGTATCATAGACATATATATGAAATGGAAAATACAGTTTATGGAGACTGTAGGTCTTACGTATGCATAAACATTGTTTCCGTCTTCATATTGTATTGAACAGAACTAAGTGAATAAGATATAGGTAAGAATATATATATATATATATCACTTTTAGAATTATTATTTTATATATTTTGTACTTATTAATGATATATATTTTTATAATCATTGTTGAATGATGGATGTGGAAATTAATCTTATCGCGTTGTGGAGACGTTAATCTATACGAAAGCACGAGCGACAATATCATTATATTGATGGTTAAATCAAATGTAATTTGATGGAAAATAATATATACAGAATAATTATAATGTTATATTTATTATTTAAATCCGTTATACTCATTATTATATCCATCCAAATAATGAAGTGTTATAATAACAAACTACACCACGACGTGGTGACGGTAATCTGTATGTACGCACATATGGTGTCGTTGTCATTTATTGGATGGATAGATTAATGAAAATGGTTGTAACAATTTTATAAAAACATAACAGTATATAGAAGACACATTAGTTTTTATCTAAGAATGGAAAAAACAAATAAATATACGGTGGGAGAAGAAAAGAACTCGAAAGAGGTGATGAAATATTTACCTCTTCTTCAGGCTCTTCCTTTTAACTCGATCAAAAGGGCACCATAGGTTGGATTTATAACCAAAGTAAGGACTATATGATTAATGAAGGAATGTTTGGTGGTTATTTTGGGTGGGTTTTGGCTGATCAAAAATGATTTGGAGGTGTGAAATTAAGAGAATGGGATGTGCCCTTTTATAAGAGTGGTGAGGGTTACTTTAGAAAAAGTTTGAAATATTATTTTATAATAAAATAATTTTTTCTTTATAATGGATCAATAATGAGTTATTTAGATGATATGGTGTGGATGGGTCTAAAACCTCTAAACCAATATGTTTTATACAGGATTAATTCATCATATTAACCTTATCATTTAGATTTAACTCTTTGTTAAATAGTTTGACATTTACCATGTCTCTTTGTATTTTTATATAATATGGTAATAATCTTACAATAAAAAGACAAGAGAACCCCATGTAGTTAATTATTAATATATATAACCTTATATAATTTCTTTTGTTGAACCATATATTTTTAGGAATATTATATCAATTAATAATATAATATTTGTTTTAAAAACTCAATTATGTCAATTATGACACTATTTTGTAATTAATTTTTTTTGAAATCCATAAAAACAATATCACATCTAATAATATTTATTTGACCAACCATAACATGACATATTAACCTAGAAAATTTGTGTAATTCATCATAAGTCTTAAATTATATTTATTTGGATATTTATAATATCCATTATTTTAATATTTCATTAATAAGGTAATTACTACATCATCATTAAATTATTTAATGTTTATAAATTATAAATAAAATACCATTATGTAAGAAATAATTTTATATTTATAATGAAAATTTATAGCCTAATATATATTGTGAGTAACAATATATTAAAAAGAATTTAGTTATTAACCATTGAATTTAACTCTTTTAACTCTTCTTTAAATAAAATAAAAATAAATGTGTTAATCTTATCCAAGTGGACCAAAAGGGGTTTTATTTTATTCCTAAGGTTGTTTTAGGTATAATTACACTTATCCAATAGAACTAGGACATGTGTTAGGGTAATTATAATATTATTTTTACCCTAAATTACCCAATTTACTTTTAACCACAGTAAATAAATGTCAAAAGTTACTATTCCCCAAAATTAATTTCATCTTATTAACCAAATTTTAAATACTGATTCCAACCATGTCTTTTGGGTTTATGAAATTCAACTCATAGAAGTGTCAAATTAAATTTAATGTGAATTTTCTAACGTGCCCAGAAGGTGGGTAGAATAGGTTAAAAAGATCAATAGAATTTTATACATCTGGTTTGATTATGAAATGACTCCAATGAAATACATTTAACATATATAGGTACTATATATATCTTTTTACATAAAATAAATTTGAATAAAATAAACAATTATTTAATTAAAAAGTTTGTTTTAAATAATTACGTAGTGTTTGTAACTATTCATCAAAAATTTAATGTTTTCAGAAAAATACCAAAAATTCTCCCTAAGATAATTTTGATATTCCGAATTCAAAAATGATGTCTATTTTATAAAAATTCAAAACATATAAGATAGATTTATTAATTTAAAATTAATTCCAATTGCCAATGCGAAAAATCAGGTTTTTAAAAAGTAAAAACTATAAAAATATTGAAATGTGTTTTTGTCAAATTTAAATGTGAAACTACTTATAATTACCTAAATTGTATTTAATGATAAAAATATAATCTAATAATACTTCCAAAACACTAAAATTTATAATTTCTCACTATAAATTATTTCAATTAGAAATGTTGTTAGTAATTAAAACATAGTATGTTTCACTATTCATCAATATATGAAAGTTATCGGAAAAATAATTAAACATTTATCCAAACTAAATATTTATGCCCTGATTCTAAAGAAAATTTTCATATCAAGAAATTAAATATATAAAAGTTTAAAATGTTGTTTTTAAAATGGGTTCTCTATTAAAAAGTTTTAAAATTGCATTTTTTGAAAAATATTTATTTTATCCGAAAATTTGAATTTGTTCTTATATTATGTCTAAGAACCACATAATATGGATGTTAAAATTATATAGAGTATATAAGATTCAAAATGAAATTAATACTATTCGTAACCGCTTTTTGAATGGTTAGTTTAGAAAGTTGTGGGGTGCTCGAACTCGGTGTTGCATGTAGCCCAAGCTATTGAATTACTTTAATGAGATAATGTACTATGAAATCTTGTGGTGTTACAGATCACCTAACACGGGATATTTGAGGAATTCCAAACAAACTTTAGCACTTAATGAAATGGAGAATGGAAGAACATACAACAAAAAAGGAGATCTAGGATCAAAATTGAGGATCAAGTTCCAAAAACAATATTTAATATAAAATAAGTCTATTACATCAATAATGTATGAATACAACCTTATCCAAGGTAGAAGAAATATAAGATAGAGAGGATCCCAAAAAATGATGATATCACATACCAAAGAGGAGTTGATTCCTCCACTAGATCTTAGATTCACAATAGAAGAGGTTCATGGAGCATGGGAATCCTCCCAATAGACTCTAAAAAAAGTAACCCATATTTGGATGGATATAGGTGATTAGGGATATAAAAAGAGTGTTCAATAAATTTCAATTAAAATTATGGAGCTTTTAATAACAACATTCATAGTATCTTAGATGGTCCACATGGTTAGAAGAACCATGAACTATAACTATGTGCGCCACTGTCTGAGGTGAAAAATTTCTCCTCGGTAGGAACATGATTTTTTAAACATGTTTTAACCATTGCATCCCCCTCGAACCCATGATGTATGGTTTATGTGTGTGGGTTCCTAGTTTGGGGAAAAAAATTCCCTAACCACACACGACCTAAAAACCCTCCAAAATCATCCAAAACTCTATTGAATATACCCAGGCCATGCAACCACTAAATGGATATTAAAAAAAGGGTAAAGATATACATATAATGAGTATGAAAAAACTCTAAAAAGGTCAATATCTTATAACAACTAAAACTGGAGATGTACTCCTAGGAAACACTAAGCCTCTAAGGTGTAAACTTATGGCAATTGGGAATGAATATCAGGTTCCCTCTCATATGTTGTCTCCTGAATATGACTATACTGACATAGTACTCGGGCCAATGTATAAAAACCTAATCTGGGATTCCATCCAATCCAACACCTAACTTGGATCATGGTATGGCCTGATGGGTGTTCCTAATGCCCATGGGTGGGAAACTAGTGCATGGGAATCGAGTAACACCTTTGGGAATAGTTTATCCCATGATGAATGACTACCATCACACAAAAAATATCATAACACTATAACCAGTATCCATAACACTAGAGGTCAAAATAAACACTTTAAGAATGAGTTAAACTTTCAACATTTACAACCAAAAATCACATTAACAAAAAAAATAGTACGATACAAACTAAATATCCAGGCCTTCATAAAACATATTAGTAAATTCTCTTATTCCACCACCATTTACACTTTCCTAAAAAAACTACTATCCGATAGAGTAACCACCACCACCACCACCACAGAAGTTATTTTATTTACCATAGTCAAACATAACAAGATATAAATATACCTAAGGGTGTATATAGGGTGTGGGGAAATTATCCTAATATTTTATAACTAAAATTATTCTATGAATGTTAAATAAATCATAAATTAACATGTGTATGTTCAATAAAAATAGGAATACAGTTTAATTAAAAACATTCTTTAACATAAAAGAGGAAATGAATATAACGTCAAGATGAAATGGGAAACAGAATATGAGCACCATAATAAATCCCTATGTATCTAGGTTTAGTAGGTTATTGGGATCCTCATAATCTCGGTGATCAAATCTAGGATATAAAAGTATGTCTCTGACACAACCCAACCAATCCCCATAATAAATTTTTAGTTAGTGTCATAATGTAATCCTTCTACAGAGACTGAGCCTCAGACCTTTATATTCGTCTAGTGTACTATATTGAGTATACCGACCTAGGCACCTATGGATATCATGTTCTCTATTATAATTTGTATATAAAGTGAAATTACATTTTTTATATTAACAATTATTATAATTGGAACCACACATGACAAGAAACCACTTACAAAAGTAAACCACCAGCATACCGTTAACTCACACAAAAACCAATGGAAAAAATTTAAATGACCACCCACATAATTTTTAAAACTCATTTAAAAACCATTGAAAACATTATAAAATAATCAAATGATTTCCATACATCAAACCACCAACATTTTCCGGGAAATGTTTTCAAATCTAGGAGGAAACCACAATCCACACCAAGAAGAGAGCCTTCAAAGGAAATAGCACACAAAACCACAAAGATTCATCATATATGGAAAGATATCGGACCCATAAATGGTTAAAACACTTGTTGGATAAATGAGAACTAAAAGAAAATGGGATAATATACTATAAGAAGAGAAGGGAGAAGGAGAATAATAACATACTTGAGATTTTCTTGAAGATCCTATCCCAAGGGAGTATGGGTGGAGATGGAGGAATGACTAGTGATGTTGTGGTTTAATAAGGTGAGAAATATGGGATTAGATATTAAAATTAATTAGGGGTGGTTTGAGATTTATAAAATATTTTATGTACTGGTGGCCATATGGTGTGGACACACAGTTCGCCAGACCATGCACCGACTGTGTTGAACCACTATCCAAGAAATAATGGGGACCACATATTTTCTTGAGAAGGGAGAATGACCATGCACATGGCCATAAAGCCAGGACAATGCCAATTTTTATGCATGATTTTCATTGGGTTGGCACACACATTCCTCTAACCTTCCACTAACTATGTGCCTCCTTATATCTACCAAAAAATCATTCTTTTTTAAAAAAACCTCCCATAAAATCCACAAAATAAATGAACAGATTAAAATAAAAGAGGAAATTTCTCAAATGAAAACCATAGATGTGACAGTTCTCCTAACCATGGATATATTTCATCCCTCTAAAGTTAGGATAAATTCAGATCAGAGTATAAATTAGAATATTTCTCCTCCACCCAATACATTCTTTCTTATGTCACATTCTCATAATTATCATGCTACTAGAAAACTAGAAAGAACTGTATGGTCTCCCCCAGAATCACTTCTACATTGGAATCCACAATCTGTATTGGTTTCTCAAATATATAGAGATCAAATTCCATCTCCAACTCTTCCCAGTTCAACACATGAGATGGGATTGCTTCATACTTATTCAATTATAATAAATGGAACACGTCTTGGATTGAATTTTACTGCGATAGTAAGTCCAATCGGTATTCCAACATTCTAATTCTTTTGGTAATCTCAAAAGGTAAAATATACCTCGCAATAATCATCATCTTCTTTCCAAGATTATGGTGACCCGTGCGATGTGTCAAAATTAGAAACAACCAATCACCCACAGATAAATCCAAGCATCGATGTCACTGATCATCCTAATGAGTTCTCAACAACCACTTCGTGATTAATAAACCATTAACATATTTCTATTACATAGTTCATTGTCCCATCAAGGAGGTATCTATCACATATGTCCAATATAGAGTATATTGACATAGCCAACCCTAATGAACCTCAAAGAGACCATTTTAATTAAGGATTGGTAACTATTATTATATGAGGATTACACCAATACCAAATGGCTATAACTAGAGAATCCAAAATTCAACATGATTGAATAGAAGTGGTCTTCTATAATTTAGTTTTCACTCTTAGAAGATCCATTAGTTTGAGGATGGTACATCTAACTATGTTTATCCTAGGATCTCATTTCCTTCTGATGTCCTTTCTGGAACTGAGAGGTAAAATGAGGGACCCTTCCTAAAACAATAGCTAACAGAACACCATGAAGCATCAAAATTTCTTGAACATAATGTCATCCAAACTCATCAACATTGGTTAAATCCTTTACCAGAATGAAGTGGGTGGACATGTAGAAATAGTAAATAGACATATAAATGGAATTCCTTAATCATGGTGTATGAGTAAACCTAATGATGAAATTCATGGTTACCTCATCCCACATCCACCTTGGAATGGGGAGTGGATGAAGAAAACCTAAGGAACTAATGTTCTCATCCTTAACCTGCTGGCAGGTATATAACTTGGATACAAAGGAAGATATATCACTCCTCATAACTTTACATCAAAATTAGAATCACATATCATAAAACATGTTGGTGGTGCAGGTATAAATGGACCATTGAGACAGGTGGCAATCCTGCATCACCACCATCAAAAAATACTATAGAACTATGAGACGATCCTTGAAATAAAAGATTCCCTCAAAAGATAAAAAACACTTGTTGGGAACCTCCCCTCTTTTTATAAGATACATGGAACATTGGAATAGTTCATCGCTTGGTTGTTCTTCCTAAATTAGTTCCAAAAGATAGGGTGTCAACCATGTTCTAGCCAAGAATGTTCTGCCACTATGATCCTTGGTTTCTAAATGCATCTAGGTAAAAATCCCTATCAATGTACACTCATCACTGGTATAATTTAAATCTCACACCAACATCTTCATGTGTAGGGTTTCATGTACCACATTAACTTTTCCCAGGTTATAGAAAATATCAAAGTCAAATATTAATGGAACTCCACCCATCGACACTACATTAAATTTAGCTCATTATGAAAAAATAATATAGGCCACGATCTTATGGCCTGAGTAGACAATAAATTTATACCCAAATATTGAGTGGAACTATGTTATTAGAACTTTCATCACTACCACCAATTCCAGGTCATGGGTTGGGTAGTTCCTTTCATGTGTTCATTGATGGAATGATCCATACACCACCACATGATCATCCTGCATCACCACACACCCAAGTCCCATTCATAAAACGTTGTAGTAGACCACATATCATCTTTTGGATTTTGGTAATGTTAAAATGGGGTTTATGGTCAAAACCACTAATAATCCTCAAAATATACATGAAAATATGGGGTCCATTCAAACTTTACCCCTTTTAGAGTATGTTCATTCATGGGTGAAGAAAGATTAAAATAAATCCATAATAATTCATGTATTATACTATATTGAAAAATTGGGTTATAATATCAAAAAAAATTATTTAGTTTCTCTAATTACACCACTAATCTTATTTTAGGGTCCACTAAAACCCCACGTTCAAATATCACATGACCCAGAAACTTGATTTCCTAGATCCAGAATGTGAACATAGTGAGATTAAAAAAATGGAGGTGATCTCGAATGGTGATTATAATGATCCTATGGTGTTTCCTTTTCTCTTTATCTAGTATAATGTAATCCTAGATTTCATCCACAAGAACTATGAAAAATTATTCATGGTACTGATGGAACACTTGGTTCAAAACATACATGAAAACTACTCGATAATTTTTCATCCCGAATGGCATGACCAAATACTCAAAGTGGTCACACCTACTTTGGAATTATATCTTTGGAATATCTTTCTCTAGAACCTTGACTTGATGATAATCATTGTATAATTCAGTCAGGGAAAACCACATTTCCCAATTGCTATTATCAAAGAGGTCATCAATGTTAGAAATGCATGTTTATTCTTGGTGGAATCCCTTTTCAACTTTTTTTAATCAACACACAACCCATGGTATTCATCAAACCGTTTAGAAAAGAGAACTTGGGCAGTCCAAGGTGAGAAGCTTGGGTGAATTAATCCTTTAGATTCAAAGTCATCCAGTAGTATCTTCAATTATCTTATCCTGATGGGGGATATACTATATGAGTGAAGAGATATCAGATGTGTTCCCAATGCTAAATTCGTGTTGAACACCACATATTTTTCTTGAGGTAACCCTAAAAAACATAGAGACACCTCTAGAAACTCATATACTGTAGGAGGAAACCGATTTTTTGAACCTCAAATATAATCCTCCAATATATGAGAGAATACCTAGAAAACAGGACTTCCTAGCTCTAGAAGTGGAGGTCCATTTCATACTTATCAGGGATCCCATTCACCTTGATAGACCTAATAACTCCAATCATTTTCCAATAAAGTTACTCATTAGGAATAAAAATATTTATGCACCTTGAAACACACCTTCCAGTCCATTCCTAGTATCACATCATAGACATCCATTTTGAGAACCAAGATGTCTCATTCTAATTCGACCCCTGAAAGAGTGAGAGTTCATGATAGACATCTAAAACCTTATCCCATGTTCATACTAAGTGGTGTAACCAAATCCTTTGAAAAAGTAATATGATAAGTTGGTAATTTCAATATATCCAGAAGATGAAATTAAATAATATAAGTAGAAGAACTCGTATGAAATAAATTGAGAACTATAGATGATGAAATAAGAACAGTATCGTAAACTATTGTGTGTCATGCTTCTAATTCCACTGGTGCCTAATCCATAGATTTAATGTACTTCATTACTTATGATTCATGTGTTTTATTAATGAATTATGTCTCCCCATTATTATAATTCTACCCATAAGAAGATAAATCCCTTCAACCATGCCCAACAGACCGGGAACCTATATATCTTGATGCCTTAGAATGAGTTTTTATTTCCTTGTGTTGTGTTGATCCCACACAAATTTTAGTCACCAACCTACTCTTAAAAATTCATAAGGTGAATATAGAGCCTATACTGATGGAAGGATCAAGGTGGAACATGACACGCTGACTACAAATGCCCCAACCTACCATAATGGTTTCACAAAAATAACCCACCACCCGTGGTTATAGATGGATTTTCCACGGATGGGTGTCCAGTGCTACCACCACCCTTCTTTCCCAACTCAATGTGATTTATTTTTTTATTAGATGTTCTACAACAACCCTATCACAAATTTATAGTTTTCAAATAAATAAAAAACATACCCACCCATTAAAACTCCACCATCAGGGATTGATCCACTTCCTCAGCAAATATCTTAAAATTAAATAAGAAGAAAAGTGGCCAAATATTATCAAACAACCCAATATCAAAATAGTGTTCCTTTAGTTTCTCAATAAAAACCATCTCAATTGAGAAACAAACCAATTCAAAAAAAATGGTTGGCATATTCCAAACTAGTTTGATCCCATAATGGAGATATAGAAACTATCGGGTCTTAGATAGGGGCAAGGTCTTAGGGAATACTACTCACTAAATAAAACCATAAATTCATTTCAATCTGCCTATTTATATTTACATGATTATACAATGGATTCCCACTAATTCTGAATGTGGCCTTCCAACATGATCGAATCACATTTCCCCTTGATCACTTTCAGAGTCCTGAGAAACCCAAAGAACCAATGAATTATTTCTATAAAATCCTCTTCGAGCTAGGGGTCTTTGATACTCCAGAAGGAATGGGTTTTATCTAGGGAACTCCTAGGATTTATCCTTTTATTCCCTTTGTTTAGTTTACTTATCATGAGAAATATTAGAGCATTCTCCCTCATCCCATGCCTGAATAGCCCAAACTGCTACCTCATCTAATATATGATCACTTAGTGAAGATAATTCTCTCAGTCTTCTTCCCATGGTTAGATGGTAGGTCTCTAAAGAGGCATGATGATACATTAATTATTAATACAAAATAAATTATCTGTAAATCCATAATAAGGGTTTGAAAAAATAACATAATTTAAACATCTGTTTACATTGAAATTAAGGCATGAGTGAGGAAAAAAATCAAACCACTCATCCCCAACACTATCCCCATTTAGAGTCTTCAGCATATTCATCCCACCTGAAGGAGGAGTGAAACCAAATCTCAGACATCTTGTGGTGACCCAAGTCTTATCATGAGGTTTTTGGGCCATCCACCTCACTATCAACCAAAACATTATGCCCCCATAGTCCTAGATCCTATCAATACATTCTCTCCCAAATAACATGTCACAAAAGAAATTAAAATCCTACTATGTGAACATTTTATGAAAAAAAAATTTGTATTCCATCCAACCTGACCCCTAATTTATCACCATGATATTTTATGAATTATTATTTTTTGAATAAATTTAATTTTTTAATATTTTTCATTTCATACTACATTGAACATATCTTATATATATATATAACTATATTTGGATTTAATTATCCACAACATCTAGTTAATCATGCACCAGATGAAACACATAGATTATATTTTGTTACCAACAACAATATGTTTTTATTTTATAACACACAATACTGAGACCCATTGATAGCTTGCATTAAATTAATGGAAATGTTTTACCAAACTACAATATACTATTAATATGATTATTAAAATATTATTATATCTATCACCTATCTATTGGAATTGAAGTTATGAAAATGATTAACTAAATTATGAAACTTTTATTTACACATGTAAATAAAATGAATCCTTTGGTTATCAATTAGAATAAGTGAATATAAGAAATATTTGAAAAAAAAGAAATTTCATTTCTAAGAAAACTATTTTTCTATGTACAATAACAATTTTATATCAGTAAATTAATAAACCCACTTTGAATAATGTTTTAAATAAATTTTATATATAATATATATTTAATCAATGTCTTTTATATTCATTCAATATATTTTATATGTATAAGATAAGAATAAATCCAATTTTATGAATAAAAAGATGTATTTTTTAAAGGAAATTTTGTTGCATTTTAATTGAGAACCCATATTAAATCCAAATTTTGAAACATTAGATTAATAGTGAAAACACTGAATTTTTGGGAATTAGAATATCAAAATTTACTTTGGGTGATTTTGTAATTTTTCTAAGAAGTTTCATTTTTAATTAAATCTTAAAAACACTATATTTTAATTCAAAACATATATTATTCTAATTTATTTATATAGTTAAATTATGTTTAAATTTGGTTTTAAAAAATAAATAGATCAATAATAAATCCCATAATCCAATTATAACATTTAAAAAAAATTCATAGTGAAATTGGATATAAAAATATTTCAAACATTTGGACAATTTCTATTTAAAACGCATCATTTGCGTCCCATCTATGAGATTAATTTCTATATTAATTTCCACCACTTATGAGATTGTGATTTGGAATAATGGATTTCATGTTTGAAATTTGAATAATTTATAAATTCAATTTATTTCAATATATTTTATGACCTAAAAATTTAGTGAATGTAATTAAAATTAATTACAATAATTAAGAGAAAAATTAAATTAATAAAGGACTAAGCCTTAAACATAATGCCTAAAATGACCTAGACACTTTTCCAAAAGGCATTTGTTGTTCTTATTTAGTCCCTAATAGTGTTACCAGATTTCTTATATGAAACACCATTTTGTAGTTATTCAATTAATAGGAATAAATTATGTTCAGATAATTTAATATTTTTAATATTTTTATTTCATCTTTCTTAGGGATTTACATTACTCAAAATCTCACACCAAATATGAATATTGCTTCTAAAATATTTGATTAAATATTTCAATGTTTTAACTAGGATTTTAACGTTACAAAAATATATTTATAATGGTGTTAAATTATTTTCACTGATAAATCATTTTTTCACATAAGACACATACAATTGATGAAGAAGAGGGTTTTTATTATCTATTAAAAATTAATTATATTAAAATTATCAAACTCTATTTACATGTTTTCCTCAATAAGTATCTCTATATATCTTTCTCAAAAAACTCATTTCATCGAGCTCGAACAACAATCTCACACGCCCACATCTCTTCATGGATCTGTTCATGCTACACTGAATATGGACTATTGGTACCATCTTTCCTCCCAACACATTGTCATTTTGATCAATTATCTACACTAGATGAAGATTATAGGATTCATCAATCTCTTTCTCACATCCTCAAAATAAAAACATTCATCAGTTAGGGTATGCACCTCTGAATCTTTGACATATGGAACACATCGTGGACACCTTGATAATGATAAGGGAGGTCCAGATGGTATGAAACTACCCCTATCCACTCGATGGTTTCATAGGGTCTAAAAAACATGGTGCCAGTTTGTCATGCTTTCCTAGACATTTGTTCCCTACCAGAGGAGTCACTCTCATGAAAACCTAATCTACCAAAAAAACTCCATGGTTATCGTCCTATAGTAGGCATATTATCTCTACCTATTCTGATTGGTGATCAATCTCTTCTATATCAACTGCACTCTCCTTAATGTTTAATAAATAATTCTTGGGCCACAAATCACCACCTCATCCAACTCATTCCATGAAAGTGGTGACTGACACAACCTCTCATAAATAACCTCATAAGGTTACATTTGAATAAAATCATTATAATTGTTATTCTATGTGAACTCAATCAGGTCTATGTGGTCAACCCATGCTCCAAAAAAATCAAGCTTGCAAAATTAAAGAATATCCTCCAATAGACATGTAGTTTTATCAGACTATCTATCTGTATTAGGATGGTAACCCATTCCCAATCCCAGGTGGGTCCTTAGAGATTTATATCATAACAACCAAAAGTGTGACGTAAAACACGAATCCCTCTATGAAATAATTATAAAAGGGATTCTAAGAAGGTGAATGATCTATCTGACATTGATATTTTCCAACTCCTCCATTGATTGACTCTCTCTGATCGGAAAAAGTGAGAAGGCTTTGTTAACCAATTAAAAATCACCATGTTTTCATCTCGATTCAACAAGGTACTAGGTAACCCCATCATAAATTCTATCATTCCACACTCCCACTTCTACATAGATATTATTAGTGGCTTCAACAACCCACCCAGATGATGGCGCTCGGCCTACACCTTTAGATATGTGATGTATTAAGAGAAAAAGGAAGCATAGTTTTAATGGGATCTCATGCATTCACGATAATGTGATCGCACCTAAGGGTCCAACATGAGTACATTCATGGAGGTAACCCATCCCAATACTAAATTATCTCATGAATGCTTAACTAGAGACTACTAAGAAAATATAAAATATTATAGTTTTTTTATACTCAACTCAGTGACTCTGTCTCAGATTTAGGTCCCTTTTGGTGTATTTATATCACGGGATCTTGTGATCCCTATAAAAAAGATATCTCACTAATGTGATAGTTTCTCCAACATTTTACAGGGTTTAGCACTACTTCTAGTCCAAATAATGTTTCAGGATGTTCTTATCATGGGTTCATAGATGACGAGATTCCTATGAAATTACCTTCTCTCTTTGCATTACAACTACTCCGAAACAATTGTCCGATGCATCACATTACATAGTATAACTAATCTAATTCTCATATAGTGTTAGTACTATAGTAATATACAACATTTTATTTTGTTATGTAACTCCTCTTCACACAAGTCTATCCACTAGAACAATAATATCTTCTTTCTATTATTTCATGGTTTAGGATTGTTAGGATATGTCCCAGCTAAACCTCTGGTAGTATACAACCAATCTCAAAATTCTCTTAAACTCAAACACATTTCTGGTACATTTCCATGACTTGGCTAGCTAATCCATCTCTAGTTTTTCAATATATTGGACTCAAACACCCAATGTCCTTGAAACATCGACTCTTTTATCTAGAAGTCACAGTTCGACATATTGGTGTAAAACCTATGTGCTCGAAGAGTACTTAGGACTATCTCTAGGTTCATAGCATGTATCACCATGTTCAGTGAGTATATGAGGATATCATCGACAAAAACTTTGATGAAAGAGTCCAAGTATGGATGAAATATATTTTTTAGGAGGGAAAAGAAGACCGATAGGGAACTCATCATCCCAAATGACACCACCATGTACACATAATGTATATAAGTTCTTTGAAACAATGTCTTGGGAAATTCCTCATCTCTGACACACAACTGGTGATAACCTTATCAAAGATCAATATTGGAGAACCATTGGGCTCCCTACAACTGATCCAAAATATCATCCAATGAGACCAATGTAAAATGTTTCATGACCATCACCAGGTTCAGCTTCATGAAATGAACACATATTTGAAGACTCACTACTAAAAAAACATGAATTTTGTGATATTTTATTAGTGTAATTTTTAGAAAACATATCTAATATTAAATTGAGTATCAACTTTTAAGAAATATTCCAAATTTAGAAACATTTCTTGGAAACATAATTAATTTAGCGATGTTTGCTGAAAATTATCACTAATTTAGAAAAATTTCATAAATAACATAGTTATTTTTTTTAACGTTTCTTCACAAAATTTGGTAAATTAGAAATCTTTTTAGAAAACGTTGTAATATATATATATATATATATATATCCTCTAACTAAATTGATGTAAATATATATTTAGATATATATATATATAAATAGAGGCACATATATATAATCATATAAATTTATATAAACACATACACACACACATATATATTTATATATGAAAAGACAGATTTTATTTTAAATTGAGTAATGTTTTTATGAAAACAGGACTATTTAAATGGAAATCTTACCAGTGTTTTAAAACATTCCTAATTATATATAAATATACATTTATAATTATAATTATATATATGTATACATACACATATATATTTATATATAAACAAACATATAAACATATAATATATATATATATATATACATATAATATAAACAGATACATATATATTTGAACATATATTATATAAAATACCTATAGATATATATATATAAACACAAAAAATATATAATTAAAACATATAATTTATAAAATATATACATACATATATATAAATATATCTATATGATACACTGTATCGAAATGGTTGTTATCCCAACAAAGCTTAATCTCAACTTAACATGTCAGTCCTTCAGAGTATCTACTAGGATGAATGTTCCTAAAAATTTCACAACCCATTCTTCAATATCTTGAGATCTACTAATACTCTAGAAGGATGAATAATGAAATAGTTGAAAATTATTGAATATTCAAAAATAGTTCTGAACTCCTATACCTAAGATATACAATAAGATAAAGACTTATAGTTGAAGTGTCCCTATTTCCTATACCACGGAGCAAGTGTGGAAAATTTATCAACTTCATTCTTCTCCACATATAGTGGTAATAGTGAAACCTCTTCCTTTATAAAAGTATCCTTCTTCCCTAGTGGTTCCATAAATTATTTCATGGTGACAGATTATGTAACATAAAGTAAGAAATACCGAAAAGAAACAACGTCATAAGGATAAACCCTAATTATTCTATGGGGTGACATAATTTTTTACTAAGAGTATACCACAAATCTAAGGTATAAGCCTCCTAGAACTAACCCTTGTCTCTATCACTACATGATTGTCACAATAATAATATATATACTAACACTGCAGCATGCTATGTTAAAATAATTAATTCCAATAAGGACATATAACACAACATGGCAACAATGTTATATCACATTTGAGAAAATATCCCAAACAAATACCACAAATCATTGAATTTAATTTATTAACTCTTATACAGCACAACAACAGCTTTATATATTTCATGTGAACCTACATGGTTTTCATGATGCGTGAGTAGACGTGAAATCTCATAAATCACATATCAACATCATGTGAATCACCTACGGTGTGTTTAATCAATAGTAACAATAAAACATAAGTTACCCACATTATGAAAACCCGATGTTCCACAATACAGTGATGGCTAGGTACTGACATAGTTCATAAACCCAAGACCCAACTATTCTAACTCTATTATACCCTTTCTGAAACTAAAATTAGAGAAGAAACAATGGGGTCTTGATTCTCTGATACCAATTTGTAATAACCTAATCTGAACCACTGGGTTTTAGTTGGAATTCCAAATGACCTCATTCCCACCTCCCCATATTCAATAGGATTCCATCTAGTAGCATGGGTCTATGTCCATCACTAGAGAGACTGAACCCTCATTATCACATCATAGGTTCAATAATAAATAATGATCATATAATAAATAATCAGATTAATCATGTGAAAGGTAAATGACAAACATGTCATGAAAATAAAAGTATCTCCCTATGTTGACATCATTTTTAGAATGAATAAAACATATTATAAATAAAAGAACAATAAGGTCCTCCACTTTCTGTCATGGCCTAACCTAGATCAATGCTCCACCTACTCAGCCATCCACCATAAGGCCTTTTCCCATCATTGGGTCTCTTGTGCAATCTATAAGAGCATCAAAATTTTCAAGTAGGTTTTTAGTACATGATTAGTAGGAGAATGAAAATCTATCCTTAACCTGAAGTGTTCAAGTATACAAATTTATTCCATAATAATAATAAATGTATGAAGCACATAAACATATAATCTAACACCAAGCGATAGTGCACTAACCATGCTTCCACAACCCCCGATAGTACACGTATCGACTCTATACTGAATGATGACTAAATGTTTTGGACGAAGGAATCCAGCCATTGTACGATGTCCCCATGGTGTCATGGAGGTGATAACCGACATCATCTATCACTCAAGAGGACCATGTTACTCGGATTCTCAATACGATAATTACTATTACTTGCATTGACTAGGATATCTTTTGGTGAATGGAACTTTGCATCAAGGTTGCCTTGAGCACACCCTCAACACAACATCATGGCTACCTCGTACCCCCACACTATGCGTAGGTACCTCATCGTTATCGTTGCAGTGATGAATTCTCCCCCACTAGGGGATAAATATGTCATGATGGTCCACCTATCTAAAATACCACTAACAGCCATCCAAGCATGGTAACCATGTACAGGGAATGCCCCCACATCGGGATTGTATATCAACATGAGTATATAACAGTATATACAATAACATGTGATCATAATAAAACATGGATAAACGATATACCAATATCACTTTGGGAATCACCTTAGTTTTTATGATCCGCACACACACACAAACTCACATCTGATCAAAATCAAACAAGTTCAATAAAATTTCAAAAATATATAATCATCAAGGAAACAAGTGTAAACATGATCCTAAGAAGGCAATGAACTTCCTACCTCAAAAGTCATCATTATCAAAATGAGGGAATGGCCGGTCATGAACACCTCTTCACAAACTTATTATTGACAAATTGAAACTTAAGGTTTTTCAAGGTTTCCTAGAACCAAAAATATACATTTTATTTTAAAAATAAATGAAATATCACATGGGATGATACTTAATCTATTGGATAATTTTGAAATTATCATTAAAATATCACATGCGATGAGATTTTCCCTCTCATGAATAATTTTCGAGTTATTGTTTTGTTCTAAATTATATTCTATAATTATCATTCAATAATTTATTATAAATTATCCATTATAGTTATATTTAGATAATTTAACGCAAATTATCCTTTAATAATAATATTTTAATATTTTATTTTGAAATATAATACTCTTTCTATAACTTAGAAAAATTATCACTTAAAAAACTCAAAATTATCATCTGATAATTTTTATTAATTATTAGTCTATAATTAAAAATAATTATCATCTATAAACTCTATATATTATCCACTAAAGAGACCATGTAATTATCCATTGATAATTTTTATTCTATAAATTATTCTTTGATAATCGAATAGTTATTGTTTGATAATTTAAATAGATTACCATTGATATTCCAATGTTTTATCTTTTGTAGAAATTTATAAGTTATCACATGATAAATAAATAATCATTTAATAATTTTCAACAAAAAATTTTCATATTTTATTAAAAAATTATCTTTGACAACCAAAATAATTTTAACTTGATAATTTATATAAAATTTTTCTTTTGAAATTTGATGTTATTTTCAAGTCAAAAAACCAAAACTATGCTCTCATAATATATTGTGAATTATTTCTATTCAGATTAGGAAAAATTATTTGTATTTCATTTTATACATTATTTATTGAAATAATAAAATATTTAATTAAATTACATCATAAAAAATATAATTACAATAACTAACCCCCTACGTAGTGAAGAAGATGAAAAAATTCACGCACCCAAATGGGTAATCTAATCAGCTTATTAGAAACTTCCTCGAATGTGTCAAAGTTATTTTTGAGATTTTTTGGAATAGATGGAATGTACGAACACCAAAATCACAATGGGATTGATTATAATAATAGAAGCCACATCGTTGTGGTGGAACACCGAAATTCAATCTTCTGTTTACCAACTCCTTGAACCAAATTACAATTATAGAGTAATTATTTTCACCATATTAATGTGGTTCCTATATAAATAAATCAAAAAAAAATTTAAATATGGGTTTTTGGATGAATTTGACAAGATAAATAGGGTTTCATCATGGAGAAGATAATGAAAATGTGATAAAAAAGATTTCAATAATTAAAAATTCATAAAATTATTAAATAAATATTTAGTATTTACAATCGTGAAAGTTCCTCTAAAATTCCCGATGTGTACTTATGTTAATCCCCACCTAAGGTATAATCCACATCCCAGACCTAATGGTGGTCTCAAATCACTCATATGAGGCTCTGTTTGAGCGACATTAATTATTTATTATGTAAAAACTAAATAAATAATTAATTTAAAATAAAAAAGGGATTTATCGTCGGTGACCCTATTAAAGACCAGACACACAGAAAAGTTAAACCCTACCTAGGGTAACCCCCCCTTATTTAAAACCTATCAGAGGTATCATATTTCCCATATGGTTCACCATTTTAGAGGTATTAAATAATTTTTAAAAATTTATTATAATAATATTATAAAATAATTTATTCATGTGAGTGAGGCATCGAAACATTTGACACATAAAAATTTTATACATCTCCTAGGGCAAACAACCTATCCTAGAACAAATGGTGGTCTTATATTTGTCGTACGAAAAACCATTGTGTAGTTATTCAATTATTTTTAATAAATTGAGCTCACATAAAATAATATATTTAATAATGTTATTTTTTCTTCGATGAGGCCTTACATTCCTTGGAAGCTCACACCAACATAGCATCTAACATCGAAAATATTTGATGGAATAGTCTAACGTGTTAACTGGTATTTTAACATTACTCAAATGACTTAACAATGGTGTTAATTTATTTTATCTGATAAATATATTCTCACATAAGCAACTTATAATTTATCAAAATGGGGGTTTTTATTTTCTTTATAAAATTCAGGATATTATAGCTTATACTCTTCATTCCCTTATCATTCATTTCTTATGAAATTCCAATACTTATTCCATTACTCATGCATATGATTTTTTGATATGAAGGTTATGGTCTTCAAATATTAATATCAGGTTCTCAAACACTTATGCTTATGTTATTCTTATGTATCTCCTTTCTTTACCCTTATTCGTCATCTCAGCTCACCCCCTTTATTAAGATTCCCTTCCTCGGGTTATGAAGATTTCTTTTATATAGATGTATTGAAGGGGAATATGTTCGTAGGAAATATTGATGATATTTGAATAGTTTATAATATATTTTTCATTTTTTTTTTCTATAGACACTAAAATATTATGGTTCTCATATATGTATTTTGGTAATGTGCTTAATATTCATATAAAATTATGTAATATCTATCTGTGTTCAGTTTGGATCACATTAGTTTCTATAAAAGGAATGTTTTAGTCATCCATTGGAAACATGGATGAGAAAACCATAGTGTTACCCCTAGGGATATTTCAAAGGATATTTCTAG
This sequence comes from Viscum album, assembly GCA_963277665.1. NCBI lineage: Eukaryota > Viridiplantae > Streptophyta > Magnoliopsida > Santalales > Viscaceae > Viscum > Viscum album. The sequence goes on along the minus strand of OY728126.1, from coordinate 2,092,427,758 downwards.
GGATGTCTCTAAGGATAATCCAATGTTTCCATATGAAAGTGTCATATTTTATATATCCAAATAGTGATTTGTCATGATTATGTAGTTTACAATAAGATAAGTGATTCTCAATCTACAATGTCTGGTTTTAGTCAATGGAATGAAATGCAAAGAATTAGGTTAATGTTGAATGTGATGGATGATTAGATAATGATTGGTGAAATGGGAAGATCACTAGGGTAAAGGATGGTGTGATCATGACTAACCAGTTTTCACATAACATGATTCACAACTAGTACCTTAACCAACTCTCATACTAACCAAGAGAAGAAATAGGTGGTTCATTACGAGTTTGGATAATTGAGGCCATAGAGGATAGAATAATTAGTTTTATACATTTCATGAATTTTGGTACAAACACCCTACTGAATGTCTCGTAGGAACATGATGATGTTTTGACTATGGAAAATAAGGACACAAAGAATGTAACTAAAAAGGAAAAACGAAATGTCCAATGAACATAATTGAATGATATATTTCCCTCCCTAATATATTTTGAACAAATGAATGTTCTAAGTGTGGAATTAATGGGAATTATGTTAACAAGTATCCTATGAAAGATATCTAGAAGGGAATCAACAAGGATGTTTGAGTAATGGGTATATTTTAGATGATGATGAGACTACAGATGAAATGTGAAAGGATGGAGGTATTATTTAATTGTATGATGTATCCTTTTTAATGGATTAATGATGAAGTAGAATAATAGATGTGTTTATGTATTTGGATTCATGAATTATGATTTGGAAAATATAAGAATTGTCATATTTCTATTTTTCTATTGATCTACAAGAAAAAGTTGAATGGTTCTCATAAAATAGAAAAGTGATCTAATGCAAAGATGATGTTCATGGTAAACACATTCTTAAGGTAAAGATAACCCTTAATATGTTCCTATTTTTTTCATAATTATGTCTCGATAATTATCTATTAGATATAACTTAGTAATTTGGATGGTATATATTACCACATAAATGATACTTAATTTTTTGAAAATGTGTTTGTGCTATCATTGATGGAGTTTGGAACATTTCTTTATATACTGAATATTTCCAATAAACATTCGAATAAGGAAAATGCATGTTTTCAATGTGGATTTATGATAATTTAGGTTATTACTATTTTTCATCAGAATGCATGATAAAGGAATTTCGATGTTTGGTGTGTGAAAAATAAGAACTACTTTATTATATTTGGGGGATCAATGTTAATCATATTATGAGAAATTCAGTGACCTTACGTCTAATTTTTTGTATTTTTTTCATCTGTAAAGGCTATAAGGTTAACCATTATGGAATGGTTTATGTTAAACTTTATATGAGGTTTTTGAGATTAATGTATTATCTCGCCATATATGGATTTATTCATATTTTATTACATATTCTAAACTTTTTTGATGATAAATAAAGACATATGGAATCAGCTATCATTTATTTATGGATCTCAGGATGTTGTAACGATTCTAGAATGTCAAGTTCAGACACACATCATGGTATAATAGGTGAAGTGGAAATCGATCAAGGCACAATAGAGGGTGAGGTGGTCTAGAAATCATGTATGTATATCTTTTCATGAGAATTATTCAAATAAAGTAATAAGGGTCTTCAAATAAATTTTTGACATGTAATCGTTATTTTTGATGACATCAATGATATTTTTCAAGCCTTTTTAGGATATGGATTTATGATTGTCAAATATATCCCAACCTCGTTCTCTTTCTGTATCCATCAGTATATTGTAATAAGATTTTTTTTCCTTGTCCTTATTTTCACATCCCACAAATATTATCATATATGGAATCCTAGTTATGAGTTACTTTGGGTAATCATTATCCTTCCAACCTTCAATTTTTAAAAGATGCTTTAAAATTCATTTTTTTGATGTGGGTTTCTTTGAAATGAACATTCAAGTATTAATCATGTGATAACCCATAAGAATTTCAAATGAGAAATTCATTTTCTGAAGGTAGAATATGATACCATGATATTTTTTGAATTATTTTTTGAATTAATTAATTCTTTTAATATTTTTTATTTCATGCAACACTGAATACTTATATTTATATATAAAATCAGTATGTCTGTATTTTTTATATGAAAAACCATGTTAATATTTCCCCACATGAAAAATGTATATTATCTTGAAGTATATTTGACACTATTTTTGGCATGTATTACTAAAAATACCATCCCTCTTTGAATTATTTCATTACACGTAAGGCTGAGTTTTAACGAACTAGAATATACTATTAATATTATTATTAAAATAATAATATAATTACAACTTTTCCATTTTAATGGAAGTTTCGAATAAGATTAACTAAATTTTGAAAACATGATAAGCACATATATATAAAATTAATTATTTTGTTATCAATTATTATATGTGAATGTGAGAACTATTTTAAAATAAAAAATTACTCTTATATGAAAACTATTTTTCTTTGTACAAGCAAAAAAATTATCAATATATTAAACAAATAACTTTGATTAATGTTTTTAATAAAATATATATTATATATTCAATCAGTATTTTTTGTACTCATCCAATATATTTTATAGGAATTATATATTAATAAATCCAATTTAAGAATACCAAGATGTTTTTTTCTAAAAGGTACTTTTACCACCTTTTAATAGATAACACATTTTAAATCTAAATATTGACACTTTTATAATTTTAATTGAAAAAATTGACATCATTTTCAAAAACATAAAATAAAAATTTACTTTAGGTAATGTTTTGGTATTCTTATAAAATGTTTCATTTTTAATGAATTTTGAAAAGTACTGAATTTTAATTCAAAACTAATTTTCCATTTCCTTATTTATTTAGTAAAATTATATATTAAGTTGTTTTTTAAGTATATTTATATCAATAATAAATTAATAAATCCAATTTATGATATTAGGAACAATTTCATAAGGAATTATGATACAGATACATTTAAACATTTGGACCTTTTTAATTAGAAACCTGTATTGTCGTCCCGTCATCAGGATTAATTTTTAAAATAATATATTCCACCTAAGTGATTTGAATTTGTAAAAATGTAATCAATATTTGGATTCATCAAAATCTAAAATTTCTAATAATTTTATATTATTATTTTACCAAAAAATATTACTGGATGTGATGAAAATTAATTACAACGATTAAGAGAAAAAATAGGCTTAGGAATGCACTAACCCCTAAACATAAGGACCAAAATGACCCCGAAATTTATACAAAATACATGGTTTTTTCATATTTATACCATGTACTCCCTTGTATATAATTGTGAACATTATTTTAGCCACCATAAATGGGAGAAATGTTAGTGGAATTCTCTTTTCAAAAATTTACAAGATTGTCACTCCTCCTCCACTATAAAATGAAACTCAATCATCACACTTATTAACACATCTAAATAACATTGTATCTCAAATATTATTCTAAAATATTATTTCAGAATCCATAATTTTTTTATAGAATCTTTTATTTTGTAATAAACCTAACCAAGGAATTCATTTGGTGGAAACCATGAGGAGTTACCCAAAGAAGACGTAACATCCTTCTGCAAGCTCTTTTGTTTTATTATCATTATCCACCCCATAAAATATTCTTTTTTAAATTATTATATAATAACTCAGTATCATAAATACACTTTTATATTTTTATTATTTGTTTTCTACATTCACATACACATACATCCATCTAATGGTTAACAAACTTAATGTTCGTGTGTACAGCAGACAACCGCCTCGCGAAGCAATGTGGTTTTTTTTCCTTTACCACCTATAATGGGTGAGGATAATGATGGAAAATAAGTTTATATATTATATTTATTATTTATTTAGCATTATATAATACATAAATTCATTTATTTTATTTTTTCAAATATGTTAACTTTATTTGTGGATGTTTGGACTACCGCCTCCTCGAAGCGATGTGATTCAATCATACTTTACATGGAATGTAATAAGGATGAGTTTAGGGAAATTATTTTAAAAATATGAAATAATAATAATAATTTAATGATATATATATATATATATATATTTCATTTACATTATTTCTTTTAATATGACAATAAAATTGGAACAACTTTTATGTGTACATATGACCTACCATCTCCATGATTGATGTATTTAATATCATGTGTATATATTTTAATAATTATTATATATATATATATATTATTTATATGATTTTTTACATTATTTCATTTATTAAATTTTGACCTAAGTAAGAGTATCTAGAATAACAAGTCAAAACATATACGAAAAAGAATGTGGTACCTAAACCATAACATTAAAATGAAATTGTTAATAAACAGGTAATATAAAGTCATAATAATGTAAAATATTGAATTAGATATAATAAAATGGTTATTTATTAGATTTATAATAAATTTATATTTATTATATCATAGGTTTGAATGTGTACAAAGAAATTCATGACTTAAGGTATGATAATTTCATCTCACTTTTAATTCTCATGACATACATGCCATATCCAAAATATGAATATTAGGTGTGGTGAATATAATTCCATTTGAAATGTTATATAATTAATTTAGTTATTGAATTATATTAAAATATTTAATTAATGCTAATATTTCATGGGGATCATTACTCTAATGCTACTAGAGTATTAATGGTTGTTTCATCTCACCATTATTTTTGTGTGACTTAGGACTTATTCACCCCTCATTTCTTTTGTGTGATGTATATAATAAGTATTAATGAATTATATGATTACTATAAATAAATTGTTGGGTACTTAAATTTTAATTTTATGATCTTTCATTCATAGTGTTGATGTATCAAAAGTTACCAAATCAGTAATGTAAATTGTTTCTCAATTTTTTTATGAGATACATGCCATGTTATGCGCCAATATATTTATATGGGGTTTATATACTACCATATGAAATGTTATATAATAATTATAATTATTTTCAAGATATTTTAATATTTTTGTAATTTTATTATTTCTTGGTGATTATGATTCACTATTACCATAGTGGTAAAACTTTATTTATACAATCTCATAGTTTATCGGTATTATTTATGTTTATGCCTAAATTAAGGAAATATTATGATCTATCTCTCATGAAATATCATTTAATTTTATTCTTCTATTGTAATTCATTATATCCTCATATAATGATTCCATTATTCCACTGTTTAGTACTAAATTTGATTAAAAAATGTTTCTAAGAAACCCTAACCCCATTTCTCTCTTCAGTCAGAAATCTAATTTATTCAAAAACCATGTTTCTGAAAATGCTTTCAAAATTATTTTCAAGAAATGATTTTTTAATCTTGTTTACCTGTAAAAATGGTTCTAAAAAGTATATTAAGGGTTTCAAATGTTTCATTATATGTTTTAAAAATTTTTCTAGAAGAAATGTTTTTCAAAATCCTTTCAAATATTCTTATATATGTTTTCGATGATATTTTCAAATAAATGGTTTTAATTTTTTCCATGATTCCTCTAAATGTTTTCCGAGCTATTTTCATATAAAATGTTTTTCAAAAATGTTTTATCATTATTTTTTTGAAAATAATTTGATTATTTTTTTATATTTTCAAGGGAAACATTTTTCAAAATGCTTTTGAGTTTATGTTATATTATTTCATGGAAAATGTTTTGAATTTTTTTTTCAATATGATTTTATATGTTTTTAAGGAAAAAGTGTTTCAAAAAATTTTCAAGCTTATTTTATAAGTTTTAAAGGTAAAAGGTTTTCAAAAGGTTTTCAATATTATATTATAAATTTTCAAGGGAAAAAAGGATTTATTAATGTTTTCAATAATCAGTTATAAGTTTTAAATGAAAATGGTTTCCAAATGTTTCCAATATTATATTTTAAGTTCTAAAGGAAAGCATTTTAAAAAAAATCATGCTTATTTTATAATTTTCAAGGAAAATGTTTTTAAAAATGTCTTAATGATTATTTTATAAGTATTTAAGGAAAAAGGTTTTTTAATTGTTTTTAAGATTACGTTGTATGTTTTCAATGTTATTTTCAAATAAAATGTTTTTCAAAATGGGTAATGTTTTAAAAAAACTATTTTTCAAATAAGAAAGTGTATTTTACAAAAGTAGTAATTTTAAATAATTTCTCAAAAACTATTTTCCATCTTAGATGACATACATTTTTGTTAATCATTATTTATTTGGGATATGATCCAAGGTTTCCATTCATATTATTTCTTTGAATGGTTTGTTTTCTGATTGAAATATATTAATTAAAATCATTTCCCTTTCATTGTTTATAGATTATGAAACCCATTTGTCTTTCATGTGTTGTATTTTTTTGAAACTCCTTTATAATTCATGGTTTATATGCTTATGGAACCTAATTATATTCATACTTTATACATTGATGAAATGATTACGAAACTTGTATCATTTCCATAGATTTTGATATGAGGACATGTAAATGATACCCATTTCTTTTCGTGGGTTATGAAATGAATTTTTATCAGATAGTGGCATAATATTTGTGATATAATTATTAGATTGTTCTTACCTATATCTCCCTAAAAATAATTGGGTAATTACTTATATCTCATGAGATACGCATGGCTTGAACAGGGAGTCCACTCAGTTCAGTATATGAGATTGTCCACTAATATAGTCTTGGGTGTGATCCGTGAATATTAATATATTCATGGGAGTGAAACATGACTACCAAGATGGTATGGGGTGTAAAAAAATTCTAGCAAGATTTCCATGGAAGTGATTCGTTGACAACTATGGAAATCATCTTATATACTAATGTTTTTTCCAAAAAAAATCATGTCTTATTCCTATGATATGCTTTATTGAATTATACTAATTATTTTCTTATAATAAATGTCATATGGAATTATCATCTTTATTCCATGAAATATGTATATGATCATTGATATAGATGTAATAATCTTTAATTGTTATTATCATGTCCTCATATCTTTTTCCTCATCTTATTCTTATGTATCTCAATGGTTTACCCTCACAGAGCATCTAATCTCACTTCTTTTCTTATGTTTCCATTCCCCAAATTATGAAGAATGTTTTTCAAGTATACATACTAAATGGGATGATCATTATGGGAATCATTTGGTATCATTCAAAAAGTTATAATATTTTTTCCCAGGTTTCCAAAGTTACTAAACTATTATGGTGCTTGAGCATGTATTTTGGTAATGTGCGTAATATTCACCTAAAATGATGTAATATCCATGTATGTTTTTCCTTGGAAACATAATGTTTATTATCTCAAATGTATTTCACAATCCCCATAAGACAGAATCTAGTGCGTGGGAATCGAGCAACACAGTTAATAATAGTCTATCCCACAATTAATGACTATAATCCCACAAAACAATTCATCACATCATAACTAGTTTCATGTAAAAAAGAGATGAAAATAAACACTAAATTCATGAGTTAAAATTTTAACATTTATAACAAAAAAATATTTCCAAAGGGGGGATCAACTAGGAATCCTAGACTCCAAGAAAAGTTTGGCTCGGCACACTCATGCCACCACTAAAAACACTTTTCCATTAAAACCACAAGCCCATAGAGCCACCATCACCACCACAAATGTTTTTCCCTTTACCTGAGTCAAACATAATAGCGCATAAAAACACTCGAGGATTTATGTATGTTGTGAGATGAATTTCCTAGTAGGTTACCACTAACATGAGTCCATGAAATTTCATTAAATGATACATTAACTTGATTATTTTTTGAAAAATAGGAATAAAATTTATTGAATACATTCTTTAACATAAATCAGTAAATTAATATGAAGATGCGATTAAATGGAAAAAACAATATGATCAACTTAGGCAATCCCTAGGTGTTATGACCAAGGAAAATGATGGCGGTTATTGGATTTTGAATGTTGTTTATGATGTTTTTTTTTGATATTAACAAAATAAGGCACCTTAATTTGTAATTTTTGATGATCAGATGAAATAATTTAAATGTTGATAAGTAGCCAAAAAATGGACACATTTTTATAATAAATTTGCTTGGTTTTGATTTTTTTTGGGGAATTGTTTTTTTAAAGAATTTTTATTTCAGACTCAAATTGTGTCTGTAAAAAAATATTTAATTGGTATGAGTAAATATATATGAGTTTAAATGATTCAATAACAAATCTTAGGATGATTTTATGATATTGTAGTTCTAATATATCATAAGTTGTCTGGGAAACTTGTGATTCAAGACGTATGAAAGAATGGGATAAAAGGTGTTTGATTTTGGGTATTTGGATTATGGTTTAAATGGGAAGAGATTTGACACTGAAATGTTGGAGAGTAATAAACACTTTATAATCAAAGTCATAATATTCTATGCCAATCTAAAAAGTCCTTGATGCCATGTGTAATTAATGATTAAAGAATAAGTTTCTATAAAAATAATGTTTATGAATTTGAATTCTTTTTTTTCTCATTTCTTTGGTGTGTGGATCAACAAGAATGGAATTGTTTGAAAGGTAGGGAAGATGGAAGTTTCAGAAGTCAAAGATTGTTTAGCTATTGAATCCAATCCCGTAGAATCAGTGTTCCCCCTATCCATCAGAGGGAGAATATTTTTAGGTAGATACTATTGGAACATGTGAATAAGAAAACATAGAGTTGTTGGGACCGATAAACTGGATGATGATCAATAATTTATTCAACCATTTTCATCAAGTTGAATTGTTTTTAAATTGGGTGACGATTTGTTTGATAAGAAGTTGTTCTGATTCATCATACTGCTGTTGACACAGATACATTGGAGTAATATAGAGATTGTTCCAGGAGATACCTGTTGAAACTAATAAATTCGTCAGCTGCTAGACGTCATCAGACACTGGATCATCGGTCTGATGAAAAAAATAAAAATATATATTTTATAGAGTTTGGTGGAATTGTTTTTCGAAAGAAGATTTTAAATGCTTCAGAATTTTAAACTATGTTTATGGAATAATGTTATCAAATATATATGTCTTTTAGTTAGTATGAAGAATCAAAATGATTTAATTATTATTGATGATATGGAGTAATGAAATGAGTAGTCTTCTTCCTTACATATGTTTTAATTATAATGAGAAGTATTTAATTATAATATAATTTCATCGTAATTAAGAATCATAAGAACACAAATTCTTATTGCACTGAAAAATGGTTAAATTATTTGAAGAAAGATCAATGTGTGAGAAGATTTGAGAAGGTTTGAGATAAAGTGAGATGATTTTAGAAGTGCTGAAAAGTAAAATATGGAGTTGAAATGAATTCACAATTCATGTTACAATAAATTTGTTTGAGTGAGAAAATATTTACAGGTTCCCACTCAAACCAATTTTAGAAAAATAATAAAAGGAAGGAAGTATACTGTACATTTGGTTGGATCACAGAACTATTCAGTTTTCTATGGATAGGGATTAGTTCTAATGTTTTAGAAAGAATAAGTTTCTTACAATGATTATTTGATGAAGTATTTGTGGACAGAATTATGTAAGTTGTTAGAGTTTCTTATATCAGACTAGGTTATTGGACAACACCATCGGAATGACATTTTTTCTATACTAAGAAGGAAAAAATTAAATTTTTTTAGTAGTATTATAGAAGAGTTACTTTTTGTAATGAGTAATCAGTTTGAAGGAATTAGACTACGCCATCATATATAGTTTTTGTATGAATTTTGGTTATGCCTATTTCTAGGTTGGATAGTGAAAAATTATTTTTAAATGTTTTATTAAGGAATTTGATAAGGAAACACATTAACTTGTTTTTAATCAATTGGTGAAGGTTTCATTACTTATTACACAAACCGGTATAACAAAATTTGTGAAATTAGAATTACATGCATTACTGTTTTGATCACAGTGATTCACAAGTGTAAGGGAATATCCAACTAGATTGTATCTAAACAAAAGGATTTTCTTCTAGTGGATTATGTGGTATTTTATTACTTCCAAACAATTCCATGGATGTATTTACACATTTTTAGTAATGATCATAGTAAATTCTTATGTTTAGGTGGATGTGTGACTATTATTACTTCAGAAAAAAAAATCAATCATTAACAGGATGCAAAGGTTGTTCTAAAAGAAAATAAAACTAAAAGAAATGGATATCAATGATTTACCCCATCCACATCATAGTGATACATTGATATTACATGGGAAATGAAAATTGGTATCTGAGTGAAGGTTCCCTTCATTTACTCTTTTTTGTTGTTTTTGAAGAGAGGTTATTATATAAACTTTTAATTGTATGAATTGTATGGAGATTATGATAATCTATGGTAATAATTATCATATCTAGAATGATAGAATGTTTTTTTATATTATGTTTATTCTGTAAGATGTTTTGGAAGTATCTATAGATACATTTCCTCTTATTGATGAAAAAAGTCCTCTAAATTTTAAGGATAAAAAGAAAAGTTAGAATAATGTAAGAGATAATAATTCTATAATACTATGACATTCTAAAAGATCATTTCAAGGGTGAAGAGATTTTCTACTTCCAAAGGTATCAAGGAAGAGTTGAAGAAGATTTAATAAGGCAATACAATATTGAATAAATCAATAGTAAAAATTTTTAGGCTAATGTATAATGATATGAAAATGGGTGAGTATGAATCTATAAGGGAATTATTTTCAAGGTGGATTGATATTTTTAGAACCATAATATTTCTTAGTACAAATTTGTAAAAATAAACTATTTTTGAAAATATATTGATAATTATTCTTTATAAGTTTGATGAAAACGTTCCATCTTTGGGAGATTGATATCCTAAAACTCTATCATTGGATTATCATTATAGTACTCTCATTACATATGAGATGGGAAGGGAGAAATTTATGAAATTAAAAGAAAAAGTTTATCAAGAAATTTCCATCAAGGTTTCTTTGTAAGGAATGTTTAAGAAGATTCTTGATGAAAAGGAAGATGTGGATTTTGAATCCATAAATGGGATTTTGTAACAATTGTGATGAGTTTTTATCCTAGTTTTTTAAAATGTGAGAAGAGGTATAGGAAAGTATAACAGAAAATATACCTTGAAATACTATGAATGTAGAGATGTAGGGAACATTGTATGGAATTACCCCTAAATAAGAATTAAGGAAATTGTGATAAGGATGATAGATCCTAGAGAATTATTAGAAGAAACATGGGATAAGTCTAACAAATTTTTAATGGAGAGGGATAAAATGTAATGAAAATCTAGATGAATAATATTTTTATCCAAATATGATCAAGATGAAGATACTGAAGTTAAAGATGAAATGTTTACTGATATTTATGGTGGAGATAAATTTTTTGCAACAATTAATGTTGAAATCTTTAGAAGTATTAGTTCTTAATAAGAAGAATAATAATAGGAGGATATTCTATAATTTCATATAAAGAGAGAATTGAAATAATTTATCCTACAAATTTTAATAATTCAAAATGAAATCAATAATTTATAGAAGAAAATTCCTACAAATATAATTCAATTATTTCCACTTGAATGGAATTTAATTTTACTCAAAAAAGTATACTTTGTGAATAATGATCTTGAGAAATAAAAGAACCATAATAATCATCCTGAAGTATAGTTGAAGTAAAAGGTATAAGTACTGGATGTTATCAAACAAAGGTTATCTAAATATGAATAGGGAGTTAAAAAGTTCAATAACTCTATATATGAGGTTTGAAAAAAATTATGGAAAGGTAAAGCCTAAGAAGGATCAAAAGTTACCTTCAAAGGATGAAAATAAAGTTGGAATTATTATCATGAAGAAGAAAGAAGAGAAAATTTTGTATGTGCAAAAAATCAACACAGTTTAAATTTCATAAGTTTATAAAAATTATAAGTCCAAAAATAAAGTTCCTACACCTGTTTATTCGGATAATATTTAAAATAAATTATATTTGAAGAAATATATTTTGGCTGATGATATAAATTTTGGGACTCTACAATGTTCTGATGTGAAAGATTTTAAAGTTGCTGAGAAACATGCTCTTAATTATATATAGTATAGAATTTATGGAAGATAGTATTAGTTATATGGCTACTGCTAGTTTTTTTGTGGATTTTGGAATAAAAAATATATGTGTTGGTTTAATCAACATTAATATAATTATTCCATGAGAAACAAGAAGATAAACTAAAGAGGGATTCAATTCTCTCAAAAGAAGAAATTTAAAAATAAAGTTTTGAAGAAATATTAGAATGATGTTTTGAATGTTTAGAATATATTCCAACCTTTGGAGACTATTGGTGATAGATGTGAACCACATGGACAACATGTAAAATGATGACATGTTTTTTACCAAAATAAAAAAAATCATTACAATTCTCATAACCCGGATGTGAAGAATGATAAAGGGAATTAAAAACATATTATTGTAAAAACTTCTATCACCACTACAAAAGGAGAATTACCCTAGTAATTGCATAATAGGTTTTCTTCTAATATGATAGGATATTTAATTTTTTTAATGAATGTGAATGATTTCAAATATGGAATAGTGAAATTTGGTAATGATGAATCCCTAAGTATTAAAGGTGTTGGATCCTATATTAATGGGGAATAAAAGATGAAATCTATGTAATATTTGTTTTTGGATGGGATGAAACCCAATCTATTGACAATTTCACAATATTTTTAGGAAGGGAATAATGTTTTTTAGAAAATTGTATTTTTAGTTAAAATAGAGGAATATGGAAGAGTTGTTACCACAGGAAAATTAAAAAAGAGAATTTGTTTCTTATTTATGAAGTTAAAAATCAATATTACTTATTAATGATGGATGAAAAATAGTTGTAGTATAAAAGGATGTTATATATGTGTTATATAGACATGTAATGTTTTTAAAGTGAGATATATTTTCTTGTATTCCAAATATTTCAAAAAAATCTATTGGAGTTGAAAAAATTTTCAGAAAGGGAATGTTACAAACTTTGTTCTTAAGAAAATAGATATTAGTTCAACACAACCCCTATAACTAATTAATTTTGATATTTTTGTGTCAATGAGAAAACAATAAACTATTCAATTCTAGTACTTTATTACATTTATTAGAGATTTTAATTGTATTATATGTTTTATGTATTTTAAACAAAAATCATATTCTCTAATGATGTTTAAATGTTTCAGGATAAAAGATGAGATGGAATATGAGCAATGTGTGATAAGTTAAGAATGAAAAATAGGGGTTAATATAATAATTAAGAGTTCAAAATATATATTAAAAAACATGGAATTATATATGAGTTATGTACACCATAAATAGAACTGAAAATGGTGTTATTGAAAGTAAGAATATATGTTTGGTTCATATAGGGAGAAATATGTTTCTTGAACATGGTCTCTCTCATTAATATTGGATAAAATCTATGAGTACAACTATTTATATCCAAGAGAGTTTTTTCTATAAGACATGTTCTAATGTGACTCCATAAGAAATGTTTTATGAATGAACTCCATGATTGAATCAATTATTATTTTTTGGGAGTCCCTACATAATAAAGAACAAAATTCTAAACCTTGTAATGTTTGATCAGAGAGATGAAGATGGAATATATCTTAGTTACTCACCAAATGGAAGTGGGTATTGTTGTTTCAACAAAGAGACATGAATATTAATTTACTCTTTTGATGTGAAAGTTAATTAAAAAGAAGTGTAATATTCTAAAAAAAATGTTTAGATAGTAGATATTAATAGGATGAATGGTTTTTTATTAAGATTTTGATAAAGATAAATACAATTGTAATCTTATATAAGAATAAGAATCAGACTCAGTTGCCACTATTGATAAAGAAGAATATGAAGCATCTTATCTTAGAATGAGGACGTAAGTGGAAGCTCAAAAAATAGTTGATGATAATAATAAAATTGGTTAAAGAATAAGAACATAAAACATTATTACACATAGTTTTTGATATTAAAAATTTGAGCTAATAGATAATAGTGAATTTTTTAAGAATCTAAAATGAATTCAGGATATGAATGAAGTGCTGCAATCGATTAAAAAGTAACGATTATTTTGAACTCTTACCTAAACCAAGTAAAAAAAATATTGTTGGTACAATGTGGGTATTCTAGAATGGGATAAATGGAGATAGTGGAGTGATAAGAAACAAAGCAATATTGGTGTCAAAGGGTTACACATAGATAAAATTCATTTACATTGATGAGATTCTTTCTCTGGTTGAAAGGATAGAAAAAACTAGAAACATTCTTACTCTTCATTAAAAATGAATTAACTAAATATTTGAGATTGTTGTGAAGATATAATTGTAAATAGAGTACTTCATGAAGATGTTTATATTTTATAACCATGTGTATTTTTTATTGGGAATGATGAATTTTATATGTGTACGTTGAAGAAAGACTTGTATGGGCTAAATCAAACCTCAAGATATTGGTATTCAAAATTGGATTCCTACTTAAGGAAGATGGATTTTAATAAGTGATTGGTATATAGAAATATATTCAAAAAATAATTATAGTATATTTATATCATTTTAATTTAACATATTAATGATATAATTACTTCTTTGAATGATTATGGAACATGTGAATAACATGGTAAAGACATGAAAGCATTTCTTGAAATGACCATGCTGGGTGAAATAAAATAATATTTTAGTTTGAAAATAAATAAATTAATAAAAAATATTTCTTTCTAATGAATAATATTCAATAGAACTTCTTAAAAAGATTGGAATGAAAGATATTGATCTTTTTTCTACACCAATATCAGTATAATCAAAGTTGACTGAATATGGATTAGGTAAGGAAGTTAAATCTAATGAGTTTGGAAGATGATTGGGTGTGTTTTCTATATAAATTACTTAATGACCTACATTGTTTATTTTTTATCCTTATGTGATATATTCCAATGTTCATTAAAATAATCACATTTATTTTTTAGAACAATAATTCGCAGATATATCAATGGCTCAAATTTTTTTAGAATCATTAATGATAGCTCAGAAAGTATTGATTTTTTTGGCTGCACAAATGTTGATTGGGTAAGAAGGGTTAATGATATAAGATACACATATTCTTGAGTATTATTTCAGTGGAAAAGTTATGTATGTTGGAATGTTTAGAAACAAACATCATTAACTCTTATCTCAATTAAAGTTGTGTATTTTTTTCCACTCATGTTTATACCAAACTTATATGGACAAAGAATTAGTTAGAAGATTTACTTATTAAAATAAAATTACCCTTGCTTTTGGGTTGTGATAATCATAGTTCCATCAACCTTAAAATATATCTAGTATAACATTCCCTTCCAAAACATATTGATATCAAATATCAATTCAGTAAAGTGTTTTTGTAGAATAATTAATTTAACTTAGATTATGTTTGTACATTAGAAAATTTTGCTAACAAAGTTACAAAACCATTACCGAATCACGAATTTTTCAAGATGAGGTAGAACGTGGTTGTCCAACCACATTATCTCCACGGTTGAGGTATGTGTAATACCCCGTCTCTAATTCGGTCACGGGATAGTGTTTTAATGGTGTGGGGGTATTTTTTCATAAATATATCCATTTATCTGTGCTAAACATTTTAAGGAAGAATGTATGTAAGAATGTTGTGGCCATGATACGATATCATCATGTAACTGTGTGTACTAATCTATCAATATCATGGAGTGTCTGTAGGAATAAATTTTATATAGTTATGTGAAGGAAGTAAAATAAGAAGTGAATGATGTGATGTAACGGAATGTTGTAAATCTAAATAAGTTTCATGTGTCTCTTTTAGACAACATAGTTTTTCATTAAACGATTCTTATTTCCTATAAAAAGTTATCGCAGGTAGTCTTAGATGTATTGATAAGTAATATACCAAATGAGAATAAAATTTTAATTTATTTATTTAGCTTGGTTGAAAAAAATCCAAAAGGGAATATTGTAGGTCCATGGTAACTAATGGTTGTTTTGATATGAGAAAATTTGTTTAAGAGGACGGTTTTATCTTTTCTTTTCAAGAATATAAATCACCTAACTTTGTAAGATTTGATGATCAGATGAAAATAATGGAAGATTGAAAATTAATTAGTTAACCAAGAAACTTTTTGATAAGAATGTTTTTTGGTTTCAGTTTTCTATTCTGAAAAGGTTTTTTAAATAAGTAGTGTTTTTGACTCACATTTGGTCTGGATAGAATGTTTCAATTGGTATGAGGAAATGTATCAGAGTATAAATTAATTGTTACTAAATATAAATAATATTTTCTAATCATGGAGTACTCATAAATCATAGTTTTTATGAGAATCTTTTGATGAAATCCTTATGATATAAAGGGAGAAAATATGCCACAATTTTGTAAATTGGATTGAGGATTGTATGGGAAGATAGAAGAGAATAAAATAATGGAATGTAATAGAAACATTCCAATGAAATAAATATAATATTATAATAGTTGTAAGTGTTCTCAAATTCATGATAATGTTATGATTATAAGAAGAAGTTTGTGGAAAAATAAATTCTATGAAGTTGAAGACTTTCTGTCACAGTTCATTGGTGTGGGGATCACCAGATGAAAAAAAATGAAGGGATTGTGGAAGTTGTTGAAGTATAATTTTGGACAGTTACTAAAACCAATCCATCAGATACATTGTTCCCCTAATCAATCAAACTAAATAAAAAAATAAGTGGAGATTTGTTGGACTTGTGAATTAGAAAACCAAGAGTTTTTTTGGACCAATAAACTGGATAATGATTAATAATGATGTCATGAATTTTCCTCAGTGTTATTGTTTGTCAATTGGGTTAAGAGGCATTGAACAAGAAGTGGTTATGAATCATCAGACTGACATTGAAATAGATACATCATATTATGTTAGAGACCGGTTTAGAAATGTTAGTATGACTCTCATAATGTCTTCGGATGATGTAAATCATCTGATATATGATCATAAATCTAATGAAAAAATGAGAATTGTTTGAAGATATTTTTGGAAGTGTTTTTTGAAGGGAATTTTTGAATTCTTAAAAAGTTGAAACTATTTTTATGGTAGAATGTTATTCAATATTTTTTTATTTCTAGTTGATATGAAGTTTTTAAATGTTTTTTTTATTTTGTGTATGGGGAATGCAAATTAGTTGTTTCATTTCTTACAAATGTTTTCATTGTAATAAGCAGTCTTTTGTTCTCGTATGTTTTCATCGAAATGATAAATCATCATACAGACAATTTTTATCGAAATGAAGAATTATTATAATGTATACAGTGATATGAAGATGTGAGATGATTTTTTAAGGTTTTAAAAGATGTGATAAGAGTTTAAAATCACTATACAAGTCAAATATGGAGTTTAAATTAATGCATAATTTATGTTCCATGAAATTTGGTTGAGAGAGAATACATTTTTAGGCTCTCTCTCAAAACATTTTTGGCACACCTATAAAATGAAGGAATTACATTGTACAATTGAATGGATCAGGACACTATTAACATGTGGATGAAGTGGGAGAAGTTATAATGTTTTAATAAGAATATGTTTCTAGACATGTTTCACCTTACGATGTATGTGGTGGATAGAAGAAAGTATGTTATCAATTTTTTTCAGATCATACTAGGTCATCAGATATGGACATTATATAGGAAGTTCTCAAGAATAATAGGGGTGATATTCAATATTTTTTAGAATTATTCTAGTGAAGTTATTTTTATAGACTGAGCAATCAGACTATAGGAATTGTACAGATCCATTAGACTCAGTGTTTGTATGAAGGTTGTTTCAACCTACTGTTGGGTAGGATATTCAAGAATTATGTTTTGAATATTTTTTATGGAGGTTGATTAGGAATCATATTAAATTGTTTTGAACCAATTGGTAATGTTTAATTACTTATTAAAAAATGTTGTATTACATTATTGTTTCTTAGATAAATACTTTCACTACTGTTTTGATCATTATTCTAAAAAAGTATAATGGTGCATCCTACATGATTATATCCACACAAAAGGATTGTATTGTAGTCAATTTTGTATTATTTGATTGTTTCCAAACATTGATAAAGACATAGCTACTCTATTTGAGTAGTTATCCTTGTTAATTATTTTGTACTTGTAAATATGTGATTGTTTTGTTTTCTGAAAAGTTATATATCATTAACATGTGGTGAATATTTTTTCAAAATAAAAGAAATTTAGATTGGGATTATATCACTGATATCACTGATTCACCCCCTCCCCCGCTCAGTGATACATTAACCCTAGCATGGAAACATCACTAATTAGTTAGGAATTGGGGGGTCTTAGGATCCTCATAATCTTAGGGATCAAATCATCGACACAATGGTCCCTCTCTTTCTTGATCCAACCAATCCCAATCAAAATGTTTAATTATTCTTTTAATGTAATCTGAATAGGGAGACTGGGCATCAGCCCTACCAACTCACCTACTATACTACACCTAGTATCCCTATAAGCTACTCAGGGCTTCCATGTTTTTTATTCCAATACCCATATAAAGCGAAATATCTATTTGTTTAATCATAATTCCCGTAATCGAAACCCCACTTGTCAAGAATCCATTGAAAATGAAAACCACCACCAAACCATGAACTCACACCAAACCCCCTGGAAAACACCTTTCACAAAACTCAAACAACTTCTAAAACTCATTTGAGAAACAAGGAAAGCATAATAAAATCATCAAATAATGCCATGTCATTGTACCACCTTCCAATTCTATGAAATATTTACAAATATTAGTGGAAATACCAAACCTAAACAATAGTAGGTCTTATAAGGGAATGATAACCCCAAATCCAACAAGATTCAACCCAAGGGAAAGATATTGAACTAAAAATTGGTCAAATCCCTTACTGGAGAAAAGTCTAAGTCAAAGAAGAAGGGAGAAAATACTAAAACAACATAGGGGGGAAAGAGATGAAGAACATAAATGAGGGTTTCGGGAAGATCCTATGCCCCATCACGGAAAAATCGTATCCCAAGTGAGTTGGGGAGGATAAGGAGGTGTTCCAAGGTCTAGGGGTCTGAATGGGGTGGGAAAGGGGGTATTGGTATTAAAATTGGGGTAGATTAGTTTAGTATTTTTTTTAAAAATTTATTGTTCTAGTTGGACACAAGGTCTTCAAGACCCTTTGCGGATCATGTAGAACCTCATTCCGAGAGGTAAAGGGGCTGCATAGTATCTTGGGGAGAGAAAACACACGTTCTCTAGGATGTGTGATAAGGAAAATTCCAATATCCTAGGTGCACAATATTCACTAGTTGGGATCACAATTTCTTTTACCTATGAAACAACCACGCAGATCCTTTTTTCCTCATGAAAATCACAATTTTTCTCAAAAAAATATAAAGATATCCATGAAGTAAAGGTAAGTCGAAAAATAAAATTGCAAATACCTCATAAGAACACCATAGATGTGAAAAAGGGAAGAATATTTCCCCGTAAAATATTATCATTGTTATCCACAACATCAATCAGATTCTCCTCAAATGATGCATCATCCTCATACTCAATATCATCAGCATGATTTACATGAGAATGTTTGGGGTTATACTTCTAAATCTGGGACTCATGAAAAAAATCATGCATAGAACTATACCTCAATTGATGATACGATATATATTCCACTGGTGTGATCTAATCCACAATCTAAAATGGCTTAAACAACATAGACGTCAACTTTACCTGCTTATGAATCCTATAGTGAACCAATAAATATGACACCTAAATGAAAAGATGATAATATACTATAAACTCTAGAGGTCAATAACATCAATTATCATAATACATGTGTATATCTAGTTGTATCCCTACATTTCTGAATCAGATGAACCTATTATGATGTCTTTGGTATGACAATTGATTCCAAATACATTGGATCAGCCACCTCCATCAAATATGTAGGTGATCATCATGTCTAAACATAAATTTCCTCATATGGTGTCATCTGAATAGTCACATGATACACGTTGTAGTAAGTGAATTCCACTGGTAGTTAGTGATTCTACCATAACCAACCAAAATCTAGGATGCATGGCCAAAGAATATCCTCTAGCACCTTTATAGTACACTCGAATTTATCATCTCTTAATGGGTGAAAAGTAGTACTTGTAAATAGTTAGGCACCCAACTCCTTCTACAATCCTTACTATAAAAATGAAGTAAAAGTTCAATCGCAATCTAAAACTACACTATGTGCACCTCATACTAATAGACTATCTCTCAAAAAAATATATCTTCCAACAAATCAACTATGAATGCTTCCCTAATTAGAAATACATGGGATTATTTAACCAACTTATCCACAATCTCCCATATAGCTTCTTTGTACCAAATTATCCTTGGAATAACAGACATAAAATCCACAGTAAGGTCATCATACATCAATTCGGAAATGGGAAAAAACTATAACAATCCACCAGGTCATTTATGCTCAACCGTAACCTACTGATAGGTGTACCATCGCGTTACAAAACCTATAATCTAATTTTTCATTCCTATCCACAAATATTTCCTCTGAAGATCACAATAAATCTTGTTCAAACCATGGGGAACTGGCCACTTCAATGCATGAAACTCACGGATCATCTCCTCTCACAAACACATAGTCACAACAACATGACCCCAAACAAAGAAGATCTTGTCCTCATCTACAGTTAGATTAAAAGGTTACACCCCACCTTCTTTGGTTTCCATCAAGGATAAACACTATAGATCCTCATACTGCCTCTCCATGATCTCGCTCATAAGTGTCGACTCAACTACTAATGATATGAGTTTAATTTTCTCATGGACCGCGTGAACCTCTATATGAATCTCAACAAACAAACAGACCATCTTCCACTCAAAATTAGTCTCCTGGATTTCCTAGGTCTGCATCTTTCAGATAAAAGTTTTTGAATCACTATTTCTATTCCCATGCATATAAGTTATCTCAATGTCAAAACACTGTATACACAACAAAAAACAAGCCATTAATAGTGCTGGTATTTATCAACACTACCAAAAAGCCCTAACAAATGCTACCTTTTATTAAATCTATAAAAAGTAGTAATAAAGGGAACCCTTTATCAATAATTTTATATTGTTGATAAAGGATGAACTTTATGAGTGCTTTTTTAGAGCTAAAAAAGGTACCCTTTATAAGCGATTTTTTTGGTGCTAGTAAAGGGTATCCTTTATTAAAAAATTATTTTCAACACTTATAAATAGGGATCTTTATTAGTGTCTTGTAGCACTAATAAATGTCCTGAATAATAAAATAAAAAACCAAATAAAAATTATTAATTATTAAATAAAAGAAAATTAATTTTTTTATTAATGAAATATTCATTGATACAAATAACTAAATTTAATAAACAACTATAAAAATTATAAATATTAATAAATAGTATGTATTAAATATATATATATTTAAAATGTATTAAATGAAATAATAAAACAACAAAAATTAACAACGAGTAAATTAACAAAAATATTAAAAAATTTATTAATTAAATACATATTGATTAAAACGACTAAATATAATATACATATATATAGATTATAAATATTAATAAATATTATATATTAAATATAGATAAAAAAATTAATAAATTATAATAATTAAACAGAAAAATTAAAATGAATAAATTTTCATAATTAAAACCAAAAAATTTAAAATGAATAAATTGTAGTAGTATTACTAAATTTATTAATGGAAAAATTATTAATGAAAATAAATAAATTCAATATATATCTATAATAATAATTATTATTAATCAATAATATATATTAAATATAAATAAAAAGAGAAATAAAATGTAATAATTAAAAATATAATAAAATCTCAATCATTTTTAATGGGTTTATACATAATTATTCATTAATAAATTTATTAGAGAAATATATTCATATATATATATATATCAATGTATATGATATTTCCTAAAATATGATTTATATAATAAAAAACATTTACAATTACATTAAATAAGTCACATATTTAATAGTTTATAATTAAAATTCAAAATTAATT
Organism: Viscum album; assembly: GCA_963277665.1. Lineage (NCBI taxonomy): Eukaryota > Viridiplantae > Streptophyta > Magnoliopsida > Santalales > Viscaceae > Viscum > Viscum album. Next base: position 2,092,405,722 of record OY728126.1, on the reverse strand, counting down.
AAAAATATCAACTAATTCCATCGAGTTGAGGACATAATTTAATTTCATTTGATTTTTCAATTTCATACATATCAAAAGTTTTTTATATTCACTTCACATACATTTATGAAATTAATGCATTTTATATAAAAATCTCACACAAATATTTACTCAATTAATGAAATATTATATATAAATACATACACCTAATATTTATTTAATTTATTAAAATTCTAGTATTAATTTTATAATTTCAATATAACATAATGTATTTAATATATTATTTTTTAATCAGTAGATTTTATTTTTTATTTTTAATAATATTATATATTGGTACTATTTATTCATTTGTATTTTTATTTAATTTTTAGAATCTAATATTTTTCTATTATTTATTTTTATATATATTTAATATGTTTTTATATTTTCAATATGTATTCATATTTATTACAATATATATAAATATTTTTTTAATAATATTTTTTTAATTAATAAAATATATCAATTTCTTCAATATTATTTAAGTATACTCATATTTAATTATTAAATTTCATTCAATTTTATCATTCATCATTTTAGATTATATAATCATTAATAATTTAAAAAATATTTTTTAAATTATTATTTATAAGTAAATTTTGTATTTATCAATAATAAAACAATAGCATTGAAAATGATATATTTTATCAGTGCTTTTTCATCACTCATAATGATACCATTTATTAGAACTTTTTTATTTAGCACTGATAGATGTATATCGATCCATTTAAAGAACCCCAACACACTAATTTTTATCATGATATCTAAATCTTTCCATAGAATCCACCAATTGTCACTCCTCCTCCTCCTCCTCAAATCCAAGGATCGAATCAAGGATTGAAATAATAGAAGACTAGAATCATGGCCAAAAAATCCATGTTTTTGTGATATCTCTACTTTATATCAAATGACTCAAATCTCTAATCCAATGTATGTTATAGTCCTCTCCTCCCCACTTCAATGTGTGCACTACTTTCCCATCTTCTTAAATAATTCAACTCACTGTCGCAGAAGGTTTTACATCATCTATGACATCCCTAGGTTTATGTATTTATGCTTTCTTCATTCCTTAATTTTTTTCATGTTTATGGGTGTTTGAAATTGGTATCTCTAAAACTATAATTTTTATTTGGGTTTTATTGGATTTAAATTTTCCTATTTCTCATGGTTTTAAAGATATTATAATTGATTTCCAATGATGTTCTTGTAGAATTGATTTGTTTTTTATCAACATTAAAAGGATAAATTATATTTTCACCAATAAACAATACTATAAAACCAGTCTATAGCCATAGAACTATAGCCATGGTTTTCCCAAAACTTTGGCTACTGATAATTACACCAGGGCTAAAACCATGATTTTGTCTAAACCATGTATATAGCCTCTACCTATAGCTATATGTTTCTTAAACTGTGTCAATATAGTGTTTTCCCAAATTTTATATCTAATGTTCTCTATAACCATGGCTATAGGCTCTACTTATAGCTATAGATTTCTTAATCCATTGTTATAGGTTTCCTACATTAGGGTCAGAAATAGTTTTCACATGGGCATGTGGAGGGAATCATTATAGCCTATGTTTCTTCAATATCCCTGGTTTATAAAAATATATATAATAATATATGTATACCATATGATGACTTCATCATTAGGTTAAGGCATCCGGTCCATGATAGTAGACGTACGAAGATCAAATCTGGCTCATTGAATTTTATTTTAAAGATATATCCATTTCTTATAGGGGATATAGCCATGGTTTTCCACTTTGTAAAGAGACCTATGGATATAGACCTATATCCATGGTCGAAAACCAAGGGAGTTATTTCAATGGTTTCTAAAAAAAGGGAAATATCCTCTTATTATTTCAACACCAATACTATCCACAACCAGCTGGAATTTTGGAAAAAACTTATTGCCAATGTTTTAGATTGTGGCTATAGCTAAATTTTCTATATGTAAAATATTTTATGATGGTTTTCATAATGTAATTTATTATTTTAAAATTATTTATGGTTTCTTGTGAAATATACTTGGTTAATTCATGAGATCATGAAATTGATCAATTTTTCTTTCTTTATTTATGAAGTTTACTTACGTTTTATTTTTTTTCTTTATTTATTTATTTATCTCTAATGTAATGGATTCATATTTTCATATTTTATGATTACACACAAATTTATTGGTGTATTTATATATTATAAACATGCATGTATTCGTATGAAATTATATTAATGTTTGAATTGGTTTCTGTTTATATATTTATTTGTGTAATTGAATATATTTTTTAAGAATTGCAGATAATGTGTCAAATTTAAACACATTTATTATGTTTAGTTTTCTTATATATGATTTTAAATAGGGGTTTTAAAATTTGTTTTTTTCATTTATAAAATGTTTTGAGATTAATAATTATTTTAAATTGCCTCATGAAAAATGATTTCTTTTCTAGTAAGCTTTCAAATGGGTTCTCAAAAGGAGGAATGGTTCCAACTGTGTTCTTAATTGTGGGTTGTTATTGTTAATGTAATTGACGATTTCTATGTAGATTTTTTATGGTTATCAAATGGGGGACATTTTATTGGATGGTAAACTGATGGGTGTTATTCTATCTTAAATGAGGTATTATCTAGAATTCATTTTCATTTTTCTCAAGAGACTCGGGTTTCATAAATGTTTTGTTCATATAGACATCTAGTATTCTATGAGAGATTTAGTTACCATTAGAACCTATACATCCGAAATCATCCCATTGTGTTATGGCTTATACTTTTGCTATTACATATATTTCATGGTACCCAATTTTACTTTTTTGTAAGGTTTTCTTCTTAGCTCTTATTTAAATTTATTTCTTACATCATCTGCACTTTTGTTTATTATATTAATTTGTTTTGTTAATTTATTTCATTTGAGTTACATTTTCTTACAATAGTTTTCCCTTCATAGTTTCATTTCATTAAATAGAATTCCAAATGGATTTTTAAATGTGTGTTTTTTCTAAATATGGAATGGGTCATAGAAAATGAATTTCATGTTATTATTTAAATTTGAAAGGAAAAAATAAATAGATTAATAACAGTTTCAAAATTCATTTTTATGGAAATAGTTTTAATGCCTCTTGTCACTTTATTAAAAAAATGTATCACTATGATTTTATCACCAATATTTTGAAAACTGTGGGTTAGTGTTTTCTATAGGGTATTTCCCTTTTATGGGACATGTATTGGTTGTTGTTATGTGATTCTTATATGATTAGATATGTGGATATTTTTTGAAATATTACTATTACAATTTAACTCACACCATAAAAACACACCCATATGGGTATACATAGATTTTATATTTTCATACATGTTTTGATGTTATGATCGAAAAGTATAAAAAGGAATGAATTACTAAGAATATTCATAAAATTTAAATTCACGATTTAAAATAAGATAACTAAAATTACTCAAAATATCCCAAATAAATATGGAATAAATATTAAATTCCATTCATGAAAAAAGGACTAAGACCTGTGAAGTTTCATGTTACTTTATCAAAATAATGTGAGGTATGAAAACCCAATCATATGATAGGTCCATTATTTTATAGGTCTTAAATGATTTGGATCTTATAGAGTTTCTATTCATGAACTTTTTTAAATTAAAGAACATAAATAATTAAAGAACACGTGTTTAGAAATTAATTTCCTATAATAAATAATTTTAAAATAAGTAATCATGTTTAAAAAACTAAACACATTAGACTGGGCATAAATATATAATGTGAACAACATGCATGTTGTGGTTTCTATCTCACATCTCCAAATCTCATGCAAAAATATTATTCGGTCCTCCTCTGGAAAACTTTTCACACAAAATGCTTAGTTACACCCATCGACTTGCTACCTTGTCACTTTTATAGAATTAATAAACAATATAAATCATCCCATGATCTTATAAACATCACCAAACATGTACAAACTTGAAAAATCATGTAACATAGTGGTTGATTCCTTGTAAAATAACCAAATCGGATATCGTTCTCTCACCCCGAGTACTATATCTCCACCAATTCTACTAACACTCAGATACATTCAAATGAAATCTAATACCAATATCACACAAATAATCTTTCTAAATATTCATGATCTTTTGAAAAATATTTTTAAATTTCGTTAATATTTTTAAAAATTTATTGATGTTGATTTTTTAATAAACTGTATGGCACGCGAATGAATCTATTTGTATTTTCTTGTGTGATATTTGATAAAAATATTTTTTTTATAAATGAATAGTACCGTGATTGAATTTTAAAATAATCACAAGGGAAACATGGTATTTAGAAATGTAGTTTTGGAAAATAATGATAGGTTTTAAATTTTTAATTTAGTAATATCTTATGAAAATTTTACTCTTCATATAAGATTTATAAAATATTTATGAAATGGTTAAAAATAATTTATGATTTTAATATAGGTGGTGAAAAATTTATCTGTTTTATATTCATGCCTATTTTAATTTCACTTGTTTAAAATGAGACTTGGTTTTAAATTTTAACGTGGATTTTAAATGGAAAAAAAGAGGTTTTCCTATAAAATGAACTAAAAAAGTTTTGGTATTTTGATACTCAAGTAGTGATTTCATATTGAACCTGTAAAGTTTAAACACTTCCATGTGTACATCATTCCATGGAAATGGTTTTAAATTTTTAATTTATCATTATTTATTTTAATATGATTTTAAGTAATGTCACTTGATGCTAATAGTTTTTATATATATAAGGGTTCTTATCTGATTAAGTGTTTTGAAAAAAATAGAAATTTTTATTGTATAAATTTAACAAAATGGATTTTGAGAGGCTTTTTAAAAATTTAAAAAGAATCCATTTGTATTTTGAAAGTGCATTTGAGATGAGATTTCAAATTTTAAATAAATATATGGGAATTAAAAAAAATTAAGGAGAAAACGGTTATCCTCTTCAACTTCATATCTCATGAAGTTATTATTGAACTTTGTTTCTTGAGAATCATCCCCCATATCTTTTGGACATGCACCTATATTTATTGATCTACTATGAGCATTATCTTTTCCATACCAGGTATTAGTGATCATTTTTTATGAATTTTTAGGATAACACCTTTCATTTTGGAGTAATTATTTTCTTAAATTCAATTTCCCATTTTATTCAAATCATATTGAAATTATTTGTTACATTCACATGTTGGGTTCCCCCTTATTAGAAATATCTATTAGTTTCACCTTTGATCATGAGTATTGTAAGTGTATTTGTTAATTTATTTTACCAAATGAATATTTTATGAACCTGATATGATGGATTTGAATAAAAAATTGATTTATGATAATCGGATTAAAGAATATAATGAATATATAGTAAAAGAGTTCATCAATATTTTAATAGAACATTCATATGATGAATCTAAAATCTTTTTTACATGTTTACATTGTTTTTATAGAAGAAAAATTAGTCTGGAATAGGTGGAAGAATATTTTTTTCATAGATTATATTAGAGTGATAAATTTTTGACTAAAAATGGGAAAAAATAGAATGTTCACACTGATTTGGATGATACTGTAATTCATGGATCATTTGGTATCATTAGAAATGAAAATTATGATAGATATTTCATGGTAGAAATGAAAATATAAATTGAATATAGCCTTATTGATTCTCCAAATTTGTTTGAGATGTTAAATAGGTGGGATAAGAGAATATTGTATACTAGTTGTATATAACAAACAACTTTATCACTTGTATTGAAACTATATAATTTCAAATATGGTAGTGTATGGAGTTACACCGTCTTTATATAACTACATGGTATCCAGAATGACATGATACCTAAAGAAAATGGACATCGATGTGGAACATGTGACACTATATAAACTCTCTGTTAAATGGGAATGATCTCTAAAAAATACATGCTTTTCCAACTAATTGCATATTGTTTCACAAGGACCATGAATAACGCATATAATACCCTATGTATGGTATAGAATAATACAAGAAAAATTAATCATGTTCATTGAAAGGTGTATGTTACATTCCTATCACTCAATAATTTAGAAGACTATATGGATGTTTGGAACCCATGAGAAAAATTACAATGCATATAGATAAAAGAATAACATATGGAAATCTATGTCATCCTGTAGATTCTCTTATGTGGAATAAAATAGATTTTGAGTATCCTAAATATGGACAAGAGTTGAGAAACATTCATCTTTTATTATCTATATATGGAATAAATCATTTTGGTGTACATACTAGTATACATAGTACATATCCCATCATGTTGGTAAATAATAACTTTCCACCATGGTTTGGAATGAAACGCAAATATGTTATGTTGTTTCTATATATATCTAGACCAATGTAAACTAGTGCTGATATTGATCTCTATTTGGATACTTTGATTGAATATTTTAAATTTATGTGGGATAAAAGTGTAATAATTTATAATTCTCATAGAAATTAAAAATTCACAATGAGGTCCATCTTGTACAGGATGATAAATAAAATTCCTTCTTAATATATTTTGTCAGGCTATTACATTAAAGGACTTTTGGGGTATCCCATTTTTAAAAAATGAGCACACTCAATTCGATTTTAAAATTCCTTTAAGGACTGTGTTTTAGGAAATTGAACTTTTTTACCTTGATGAAATAAATACGAATCTTGGACGAAAGCCTTCGATGTAAATACGAAATTAGATACAACACCGTCCCCACTAATGGGTGATCAACTATTTGATAAATTGAAATATATTAACACCATTTTCGGTAAACCATTTTCAAAAAGACTTTTTAAATGATGTTAGAAAAAGGGATCAATTTTCTTTTGATTTCAATATTTTAATTTTTTGTACATGAGACATTTCCTTGATGTTGTGCATTTTTTAAAATAAATTATTTGAAATTATTACCCGCTCATTACTAAATGTTTCTAGAAAAAAAATATGTAACTAAGTCTATGTTGAAAATTATTTAGATGGGGATAAAGGATGATTTATCACCCGTGTAGAGTAAAGGGTGGAATTTTCTTCCTCCCATAGCTTACACTCAATCTTGGTAGAAAAAATTGAATTTCTTCATTTTTTTAATACTATAAAAGTTCCAAATGGGTATTCATAAAATATTTAAAATATCATGTAAATGACTAATTTGATGTTACATGGACTAAAATCACATTACATTCATGTTATAATGAAGGATTTTATGTGTGTTTCATTAATTTTCATTCTACCTAAAAATTAAGGACATATATTAACCAGATGAAGCTTAATTTTCAAATCCAGATGATGCAAATTTATAGACACATAGAAGTTTCCAATAATAAATATGGAGGCTTTCCTCATGTTATATGAATTAGATATGTTCTTCCAACCAACATTATTTTATATAATGGTCTACTTGATGTTTCTCTTGGATAGAGAGGTTCAGCTATGTGGTTATATCCATTATAGATAGATACACCCCACTAAATGGTATATGAAGATTTTGAAATGGTATGTCATGAATTAATATTTCCTAGAATTTTGTATTGTAGAATGATGTATTTTTGAATAAGATAATGAATTATAAAATGAATACCTATCAAATGTTGAAGCCATCAGTCTCTTAAAGTCTCATCACAACTGATGCCTTATGGGGGAAGGGATTTATGGAATAGATGTTGTTACAATTACCATCACAGATCATGAATGATCTCACCATTACTTTTTACATAATATTGATGATGTTGGTCCCTATAATGAAGCCCCCAAAGCAATTCATAGAGATTTTAATCCATAAAGGGATGAATTATAGATACCAAATATATATAATAAATAGATTATAGGATGGTTTCAAGGTTTAATATATAAAGAGTAATCTGAAAAATCTAAATTCAATTGCCAAATGTTATTGATGGATAACCAAGGGACCAAATTAAAATGTTATATATTACACTGGTTTTGAATTCAATGGTTATATATTCTATGGAAAATAACATGATGACTATAATATGATGAAAAATAGTAGAGTTAAACTTGTGGAGGAAAAGATAAACATATCATGTTCGATGGATGAAAATATAATTGATGAAAATATTTCATACTTCAGAATTATCGAATAGATATACGAGTTGGATTATATAAAATTTCAAGAGTTCATTTTATATTAAAAATGGGTTGACAATATTAGTGTAGTTTAAGAGGATGAAATGAGCTTCATAAAGGTGAATTTTAGTGTGAAAGTGGGAAAGGATTAGTCATCCAAAATGGCTTCACTGGTAGTGAATGTATTTTATGTCTCGAATCTATAAAATAAGAATTATATGATTGTCCATGTAAGGCAAAAAACAATTTTTGGGTTAGATGAAAGTTGAATTGAGGATGAACCTTTAATTGAGTGATCACGATCTGTTTATTATGGTCTCAATGTAGATAATGTCTTGTACATTAGAGGGGACAAAAATAAGGGATTTGGATTCTTTATAAAGGATCCAAATCCCATCAAACATAAAAAAAGAGAGCTCAATGAGATCATTAAAAAATAAATATAGTAAAATTATAATGTTAATGTGTTTTTAATATACTTGTATTTTCATCATAATAGTATATGTTCTCTATTGCATTAACACATTTTAATTTAAATGACTGAATACTCATAAAGAAAATACCATCTACACATTTTTATGACACTAATTACTTGTACGAAAAAACTGATGACCCTGAAGATTCAAAATAATAATTTTATAAACAACATATTGAGAAAAAAAACAAGAACGACACATTATAACAATGTTGAATAAATTATCACGGTAAGATGTAAGTTTATAAAATTTGATGTTGGATCGAATCAATGCGGCCAACCTGTTGACCCCAATCAGTCAATGTTCATTATTTATGTTGGGGTCACAATTATAATAACTTTATAGAATGATATATATTCATGGTTCTATATCTGGATTATAAAAAATGAAACCCTTTGGAACAATATAAATGTAGTGTTATGATATGCTTTCTCTATTTTAAAAAAAAATTATAATGAAATGTTGATTTAATTTTCATTATTCCTTATAATGTTTACTTATTTATGAATATCTTCATAAGAAATATGTCTTATTGGCCATTTTAAAATCTCATAGTGGCTTTTGGACTCTTTTTACTATGTTAAATTTTAGGGATTTTTAGGGGAAAGTAAATCCATAACCATCAGTTAGTTATGAACACATTATAATGCAAGAAACATTGAATTCCTTCATTATTCATCATGATGAGAAATAATTTTAGGTACATTTTAGTCGATAATATATTATTTTAAATTATCCATTATATATAGTATCATTAAAAATTGTTATTTTATAAAATAACCAAAGAGTTCTAAATATAATGAATTTCAATAAAAACCATGTACCCCTTTCGCAAAACAAGGATGGTGTATGCTTCACTAGAGAAGAAACTAATATCTATTTTAAACTTATAATAGATGTTTTAGGTGATATGAAAAAATATATATTCCCTTAACTATTTGTAGACTAATAAATCTAAATCTGAATTATCTTATACACCTTGTCATGTGGTAGTGAAGGAGGATTATACTAATAAAGAGGGTATACTAGTTGATGAAAAAAATAAGTATAAAAAACATGTGTGTGTATGAAATAATAATAATTTTCCATGATTTATAACAGTATTACATAAATATATCTATTAATATTTATATATTTTTTATATTTTTTAGAAGTAAGAATTGATAGTGACCATACAAGAAGTAAAACTACATTCAATAGCTTTAATATAGATAGAACAATATGGTGACATTATAGGTGTATTTTTTGGAGTGTCTCCATAAACATATTTCAAGAAGATAAATCCACATAAAGATACAAACAATATGAAGAAATAATTTCATGAACAAATATATTCTTTTCAAGATACTATTTTTAGGTACATTATGGTATACCAATATATGAGAGAGGATCATAGAGAACTTGTAGAGGAACAAAGATCCTCACATAAAGAAAAAATTGACCCCATTAGATTTTTTTCTAGTCATTCCCCTAAGCCACATAACATAACCATGGTAATAAATTTTATCATTAATATTTATCTTAAATCTAAACCAAACAACTGCAGATATTTTTTTATCAACAGAATATTGTAGGGTAAAGTTGTATATGATTTCTATATCTCAACACCCACACACCTCCTTCTATTGAGGGGTATGTTGTATAACATCCCAAGAGACAAGATACAAAATAAATAATTCCCAAAACATCTTACGTGATTAGTATTGAGGTAGATCCGGATTCGACCATTGAGTTTCCAATTCCATTTTATGATCTAGATATTACAAAGGTCATTGATGCTATTGAAACTTTCATATAAAGGACATATAATGTCATAAATATACTTGAGGTATGCCATTAACAAATTTATAATTATGTAAAAACTATTACATATCATGAAAAAACGTCTAAAGTGAGGAATGATATTTCATATAGACAAAACTATGAGGAAAGGGAATTCATATGAAGACATTCTAGTGAATCAAACAAGAAATAAAAATGACCTTCCAATAGTACATTTTCCCCTATATTTCTAGAGAAACATGTATTATCATCACACTTTCATTATAATACAACATGTAAATTTTAAAATATTTCATAGATGTCCAATCAATAAGAAATAATTTTAATTTCCATTAAATTGATAGTAGGTTTTGAGAGTATAAATTATATTAATATGATTGAATTTTTGGGAGCCATAATTGTGAATACATACATAAGGTACATTTTCATAATACATCTACCATAATAATGATCTAACATGTTCATTAATGTTCATAACTATCCATATTATCTACATGAGTTTATATAAGCTTAATATTAAGAGAAATTCATGCAATAAATGATTTGGATTCATTAATCCGTGTACAATTTCAATGTGAGATCCATGTTTAGGGAAGAAAATAATTGAGAAGAAAAAATATAATATATAAAATGAATTTGAGAAAAAAAATAACAGATTAAAGGATGTTTTTTATGCTTACAATATATGGGAAAAACTCTATAATATATTCTCATAAAATATATTTTTATTTTTTTCATTACTTATTTATTTATATTTTTTGAATAACTAGATGATGATTGTAGTAAATCTGGATATGCGAAATATTTATTTATTGGATCCAATTAATGGATCCAATTAATCGATATCCCACAAACTAACCACACCTGATAAGAATTGTGAAGTAGTATTACATTTTAATAAACATTTTATAGATAAAATTCATGTTATATGATTTAATCTATGTTTTAACAAGAATTTTTTTATCATACAGTTGACGATAAATATTGGGAAAATCATTACATAAATTTAGTGACAGAACAAAAAAATCCTATGGATTATTTCAAATTGAAATGGATAATGTTATATATAGAAATATTTAACTATCAAAAAATATTTCAAAATAATTTAATAATATTATTCAATGTTTTTTCAATGTCTATATCATGATAATGGAAATAATTATTGATATGATGAATGAAAATTTATCAGAGAGAACATAACCCATGAAAACACCAACATCCCTGGATAGGTCATTTGAAAATATAATTACAATTTAATTAAAATATTTTATAAATCTTTTTTTGTCTATATATTATCAGTACTACCTATATTACTGATAACCATCATACTCAAAAGAAGAATTAAATTGGTTTATATATGATTGTGCAACGAATATGGCCTCATAATGTTGTCCAACAACAAATTTAGGTTATTACCTGCTATTCTTGTGATCTAGTATGGGCTATGATCAATGAAATATATTTGAGGTATAATGTATCAGTATCAAAATGATTATATATTATTTTATATAAATTTATCAAGGATAATTATAATATGGAAAATCCATTTTTTTAGAAATGAGTAGAAAACATGGTGTTTAAATATATACAGGCATCAGGAAGAAGTGACTTTCTACCTGATATTTTGTTAATTATCTCATCATTTCTTCTAATTTTAAATTTATTTTCACTATCATTTTAAGAATAAAATTAGTGTAATTTCCCTCCATAGTGTTCCATAATGGGTGGTGGAAAATTATTGATGAAAATAACAATATAGTGGAATCACTTTGGTGGGCGGTGGAATTATTTGGGTTATTATATCATCAATTAGATGCTTGATATAATATCAAAAATTATTGTGAAATCCATACAAGTAACGCATCATGTTTATATTAATGAAATGATTGAATAAATATATTCTTTTGAATCCACATGATGTTAAATTAAATCATCACACTATTATATCACATAAAATATTCCAATCATTATAGGGTAGAGGTATTTAACCTATGATATTATTCATATGGATACTTGTTTACTAGATCACTATAAAAAAATGTGTCCACTAGTTCATCTAGAATATGCATGTGCATATTCATTATGTAAAATTACCCATGTTCACAAGATCATTAATAAAAAACTCATCATCATTCTCAATAAAAAAATACATGGTAATAGGGATGTTTTAATTGTGATGAACAAATAATGATGATGTTATCTTATAATTTATCATCATCAAGAATATTGAAAATGATATAATAACTTATACAAAAATCTAGTAATAATTAATGTATAAGATAGATTTTAGTTTCATTAGGAATCTATAGAGGGATATGATGATGTTTAATACTATAAAAATTGTGAAATAGTTTATAATGGTGTTTAGTGTCTTCTAGGAATACATATTGGGTCCCACTAACAGTTTTTCCATCAAACAAGATAAATAGTTTATCATGGAGTTTAAACTCTATATAGTTGTGGAAGGGAAAGATAAATTTTATTATGTTCCATAAGAAAAAAATGTAAATATTTATTTTAGATCAATCAATGAATGCTATTAGGTTTACACTAGTGGATAACTTTTTCTAGTAACAACTAAATAGATACACTAATGTTTTGTATAATCTAAGAATAATTAATCTGTTTTTATAGTTTTTTGTAGCAACTAAGATTGAAAATGTTTATATATTAGCTTTACACAAACCCATTGGGACAAATGATTTTATGGGTTTGTTAATATGTGAATCTTATATTAATGTAATGTGGTTAAATATATCATGATGTTGGGATTGATATTCAAAAATATCTCATATATATCAAAAGTATGTGAATTGAAAATGTTATAGTTTTGAATAACACATAAACCAATAGAGCTATGAATTCAAATTATCATTAAGAAATGAGTGTTATAATTTTATGGTGTTATGTAGTAAAAAATATTTTAATGTAACAAACTTTGTGTAAAAAATCCTTGGTGAGGAGATTTATTGATTAGAGACTCTAATAAAGAAATATTGTACAATTAATAATAAAATATATATGATTGTATTTCATTCAACATAAGGTCATATGGTAAAGACTGCTGAAGGAATTTTAATTTCATATTATATGTTTTAATGTATTTTCTTTTAATTTTATATAAGAGTGACTAAATTCATTTAATTTTAGATTCATATGACCATGAATAATTATATTATTGTTTAATGGTATATAATAATATTATTATTCATTTAGTTGATTTTATCATCATTTTTTATAATTTTTTTTGTTAATTTACTCATTATTTTTATATTATACTTATTTTATTGATATTTGTAGAGATCATGAAGAAACGAAATTACATGTTCCTTTCTGAAAGAAGAGGAAACCCCATGCTTCCAGAAAGATGGAGTGTTTGAGTTAGAAATCCACTTCCATCAGAATAGAACATGCTATCTCTTGTATATTTTTTTTATATTGTTGAATGAAATAAAAAAATCACATACTCAATAATCCACACTTTAATTTTATTGACATTGTGCTCAATATTAATTATACAACATAAATTTAGTTTATAATTTAAATTTTAGAACCAAATAGACATCAAATACTCAAAACCAAAAAAACATTAATATTGTCCTTATAATTTAGGAAAATAATCCAAAATTCATTTGTGATGTATTGGAATAATTAACACCTCAATCTTATACATGGTGTAACTGGTATGACTCCAAGTGCGTCTTTTTATTTAAAATTGACATTAATTTTTTTTTTAAAAACTATCATATTCAAAAAAGATCAAACACATTTAGATTTATTTGATACCTTAGGGAAACAATACACAAGTCAATATGATTCATGATGTGACCAGTATAACACCCAGTGTATGTTTTTAAAAAAATGGAAATGATTTTAGTAAAAAAGACAACTCACATACTCAAAAATGATAAAAAAACATTTTAATTATTTTAATACTTTATGAAAATGATCCAAAAGTAATTATTAATGTTTACGAATCAGTTTTACTCCAATATGATACATGATGTTCCTAGTATGTCTCATAGTGTCCATTATTAGTTTAAAATTTTCATTTTAGTTCAAAAATTGTCACTCCTTGAAAAATGAGAAAACATTCATGGATTTTCATGATAATTTAGAAAAATTATTCTTACGTTATTTTTCATGTTTTCAAATTAGTCTCATGTTGAACTAACACATGATGTGACCAATATGACTCAGATTTTACATTTTGAATTTAAAATGACATTTTTTTTTGTAAAAAAGGTATGTGAAAACTAAAAATTATTAAACACATTTAGATTATTTTGATTATTTAGTAAACTCATACAAACTTAATTTTTGATGTTTATTAATTTGAATCCCCTCACATTGTTGCATGGTGTGACCGGTATGACTCCATTTATGCCTTTTTATTTAAAATTGACATTAATTTTAATAAAAAAAGTTACATACTCAATAATGATAAAATTCATTCGTATTGTTTTGATACTTTAGTAAAATGATCTATAAGTCATTTTTGGTGCATAGTAATTAGACTAACCTCCATATTATATACTATTATCCCTGTTTGAATCAATGTGTCTATTATCAGATAAAAATTGGCATTTTAGTTCAAAAAGTGTCACTCACTAAATATTACGAAAACAATATCATATTGTATTGATAATTCAAGAAAAAAATTCATAAGTCATTTTTATCTTTTAAGAATTTGTCACAGGTCAAAACAATACATGATTTGACCTGTATCACTAAATGTATGTGCATCCAGTTTAAAATGAAATTTTAGTAGAAAGCACAAGTGACATACTTAAAACTAAGAAAAGACACTCAGATATTTAATACATTGTTAAAATGATATATATGTAATTTTTTATATGTATGAATCTTATTCAACTCAATTTGATGGCGTGTCTGACCAGTGTGAATCCAAGTGTGTATTTTTATTTAAAATTGGAATTAATTTTAATAAAAATTACAACTAACATACTCAAAACTATGAAACAGATTCAGAATGTATTAATATATTAGGAAAATGAAACATGAGTCATTTTTTAACATATAGGAATCATCACCATGTCAATCCAATACACGATGTTCTCGATATGAATAAAATTATTCATTATTAGTTTTAATTTGACATTTGAGTTCAAAAGGTGTAACTAGCTGAAAAAAAAGAGAAAATGTGCTCATATTATCTTGATAATTTAGGAAACCAATCCATAAGTCTTTTTCTACATGAATGAATTTGTCTCATTTCAAACAGACAAACAATGTGACCAGTATGATAAAATGGTCATATTTCCATTTTTAGATTAAATTTTAGTAAAAAATAAGAGAGATAATCATAACTAAAAAAACACATACATATTGATTTTATACTTTTGGAAAATTATACATCTTCCATTTTGGAAGTGTAAGAATCAACCTCACATCAATAAGATATGCAATATGACCGGTATGACTCAATGTGTGTGTCTCTAGTTTAAAATAAAATTCCATTAAAAAAGACACGAGACATACTCAAAAATGAGAAAACACGTTCATATTGTTTTGATGAATTAGTAAAAAACCTTAATTCATTTGTCAGATGTA
Organism: Viscum album; assembly: GCA_963277665.1. Classification (NCBI taxonomy): domain Eukaryota; kingdom Viridiplantae; phylum Streptophyta; class Magnoliopsida; order Santalales; family Viscaceae; genus Viscum; species Viscum album. Next base: position 2,092,389,773 of record OY728126.1, on the reverse strand, counting down.
GTGATCAGAAGAATGAAAATCCAATACATAGTTTGATCTGTATGACTCTAAGCGTTTTTATTTAAAAATCACATTTATCTTTGAGAAAAAGACAACAGACATACTCAAAACAGCGAAAGAACTTTTGGATTTTGTTGATACTTTAAAAAAAATTCCATATTTCATTTTTGATGTGTATGAATCAATCACATGTTAATCTGATTCATGATGTGGCTAGTATGAATCCAAGTGAGTCCTCATATTAAAAAATGATATAAATATTATTAAAAAAGAAAACTATAATACTGAAAACTAAGAAAATGAATTTAGATTATTTCGAAACTTCAGGGAAATGATTCATACGTAATTTTTTATGTTTATGAATAATCCTCGCCTCAATATGATACATGATGTTCCTAGTATGACTAATATTTTCCATTATTAGTTTAAAATTGATTTCTTAGTTCAAAAAGTTTCATCCACTAAAACCCAATAAAATACACATGGATTTTCCTGATAATTTAGTGAAATGATGAATAAGTCATTTTTTACATAAAGAATAATTCTAACATAAAACAAACATAAAATATGGCCATTATGACTCAAGGTACATGTTTCTATTTTAAAATGTCATTTTAGTAAAAAAACATAGGAGAAAAACATAAAACTGAGAAAACATTTTCAGATTGATTTGATACTTTAGGGATACAACACATAAGCCATTTCTTATTTTTAATAATAATCAAATCTTCAATAATACTAACTGTGTGACTGTTATAAATTAATGTGTGACTTTTTATTTAAAATTTTCATTATTTTTTGTAAAAAAAGATATGTGAAATACTTAAAACCGATTAAACACATTTGGATTATTTGGATACAATAGGACCACTATCCATAAGTCATTTTTGATATTTTTTAATCATCCCCACCTAAAAAAATTCATAATGTGCCATATATTACTCAAAGTATCGTTTATCATATTGAAATTGACATTTTAGTTCAAAATGTTTCACACATTGAAACCTGAGAAGATAAACATAGATTGTCTTGGTATTTTAGTAAAATTATTCGCAAGTCATTCACAGTGTATAGTAATAAATATAATCTCCAAATGACACATGAAATTATTGTAATGTTTCAAAGTTCATTTTTCCATTTTAAAATTACATTTTAATAAAAAGACACAAATAACATACTCAAAACCAATAAAATGCATTCAGGTTGTTATGATACATTATGATAATGATCCTTAAGTCATTTGAAAAATGTAGGAATCATCTGAACCTCAATAATATTTATTGTATGACTTATATGAATCCAAGTTATTGTTTTTAATATATAATTGTTATTTTTATTCAAAAAATTCATCACATCGATAAAACGAGAAAACCAGCCTATTTTGTTCTCCACCATTCTATCATATATTACTTAATTAAATTCTTTATCATTTTTATCTTAAAATTATTTAGTTGATTTTTATAGAGATAATGCTTAATGGTGAACAAGAAATGGTGTGACATGTATGAATCAACGGGAACTCTGTCTGATACATAGTGTTCCTGGTATGACTAAAAGTTTAGTTTAAAATTAAAATTTTTTATTTATTTTATTTATTTATAGTATTACTAACATATGATTTTTTTTCTTATATAGGTAAATTATTTTTCATGAGCATTGGTGGTTTTTTTGGAAATAGAATTAGTTGGGGATTGGGGCCAAATAGAAAATAACATTGATGTTTTGGAATGTCTATGATAATTTTTACATTCTCATGTAATTTTATAAACCAATGATTTAAATTTCTACAATATATTGTTTTCTTATTGGATATTGGGTGAATATTTTTTATTTAAAATGTTTATTTGTAACAATTTTTTTCTTTTTCTTATGCATTAGAACAAGTTTTTCTATTGTTATAGTGTGCAGTAAATTTAATAGCACATTTTAGTATTCACCTTTATCAGTACTTTTTGAAGAGTTGATAAAGGGATCGTTAATTAGATATATTAACTGCAATGATAATGGTATCCTTTATCAGCACTTCTAAAATTACTGATCAAGGATCTCTTTATGAGATCATTTTTAGTACACAGAAAGGAATCCTTTATCTATACTATTTTATGAATTGATAAATGGTCCTCCAATCAGTTCTTAATAAAATCAATGATAAAGGTTCCCATTATTAGTGTATTTCTAGTGCTGATAAAAACCTATTGCTTCTAATCATGCTTTAGTAGTTAGTTCTTTCTTTAGCATTATCAAAGGTAAATTTTATTGTTATTAAACGATTGTTTCTTTATATTTCTATACTCAAACCACATCCCCCAAAAAAGTTTCAAATCACTTTCCCAAAAGATATATATCATAATTTTTTTTGTATACACAATGATCCATTCACCCAATAGAAAATGCTACCAACTCATTAAGGAATATTACACCAAAACCAAATCAAGATCATTTGTAAGATAATTGTATTCATGTGGAATCAACTGTCATGATTAATATTACATGAATTTGTTTCAATACATCAAAACATCCTCATGAGGGATTCTAGAGGTATTACAAAACACAATATACTTTTCACCCAACTCTGGTAGGTCAAAATCGATGGAGTATTCAAACAATTCTTTTACTACTAGGAGTCATTATCACATGATCCATACCATTCAAATTTGATTGCCTTCTAGTACCGACCTAAAAATAGTACATACATTTAGAGATGTCCTAGATGAATGTCATATAATATCCCACCATATGTAGAAAAATCAGATATAATAACTATTCTTGGGATGCTACCAAGAAATAACTACCAAGACTATCTCTGGGTCCACTGACACACCTTCCATAGAGATAATATGAATAGTGAAATGTACCTTGTAAATTTACAATTGAAACATAGATATCTTCATGTATATCCAATGACCACTTAGTTTTATTATAATTGGGTCATGATTCATGGCCTAATATTCACGAGTCTAAGAGTGCACCAAAATGTACTCAATAAAAACTATCATTAGCTGATCCATGTACTTGTGGAATATTCAATTCATCAAGGCCATAAACATATCCAAATCATTCTTTAGTCTAAATAGCATTACCAAAAATTCATACAGAACCTGAAAAATCCTAAATGAAATATATGGTATATCAGAAGGTGTCACTATCATCTATTGATACCCTAACCTAATATCGATCATGGATAACACACAAGCACCTCCTCGGCTAGTCCGAAATATCATCATTACGTGGAAGATGGTATTAGTAATTAACATCCATCTAGTTCATTTTTTGGAAATCAACACATAAACACAACTTACATTTGTCCTTAATATAAAACCAAACTATAGATCCCCAAGGTGACGTACTCAGATAGATAAATCCCTTACTCTATAACTTCATTAACATAGCCTTGAGTCCTTGAGGTTTTACTGGTATCATTCTATCAGGTGGAGTGGAAACAAAATCATCTCTAGAAATTAGATTGATCATAGACATGACATCTCACTTAGGTGGAATCTTTGAAAAGTCCTTAGGAAACACATCATGGAACCAATCCACCACATGTGGAATTACACTATACTTCAGAACCCCATTATCCATAAGAAGGCTCCCACCTTGACTGATGAGATCCCTTAGTTTCTATTGATCTATCCTTTCAAAACCTTCTTTCATAACCCATTCACCATGATGAACATATCTATCACAGTTAAGAGATGCAATGGTTTCAATCCTATGTTAACAATCAATTTGTTCTTGGAAAAATAACAGCCAGTTAACAGCAAAAAACAATTCAAAACAATAAGTCCCATGTATATACATATCTCAAAGAAAATGATACTGACAAACCATGAGGGAACACGCCTTTTAGGGAATGATTTCATTTGTATATACACCCAAAGGTGTTTCAATCCTTATAAAACCACACAAGAACTCCCCGAAAAAGGCTGAAATCATTTTCAACGTGGGAAGGGATAATAAACATGAGGTTGTTATATGAAATCAAGTGATATAAAGAGTATAATATATAATAATTGTACATCTTAATATCGACAGTCCAACCCCTCTATTCCAATGTGTAGGCAGAACTACATGAAAATGATCTTCCCCTCTTCCCTGTTATCTAATTTGAGTACCTTATGATGCATAACTATACTAATATGGGCTCTATTACCTAGAATTAAAATAATCAATACCCCAAATGATATTCCCAATAGAACTCCAACTGCCTGACTAGAATGGGGTAAAAGAACCCCTTCAAGTTCTTTGGTTCATCCTAGCTCTTATATGAGAAGAAATATTTTGTGGGTTCCTCCAATACCTCAATCTAATTCACATCCTTTCATAAGTTTAACACTCAACTGGTGGTCAGGTACACTGACTAGTAATGGACTTAGCCTACTACGCTGATGAAAGAAAACTCAATTACTACCAAGGGAAACCTATCCTTATCCTTAGCTACACTTTTTTCTACTTCCCCTATTAATATTATCATAACAACCCTGACTACCCTCATAAGGTTTACATCCTTATCATCTTGTATAAATCACCTATCCTATTCTAGAAACGTCCTTTAGTATCCCTGAAAGATTTATATCCTAATTCACCATCGTAGAAAACATATTCATATTAAATATATTAACCTATGAATTAATCTCACGTTTAAGGTCATCATGAACATGTATTCCTACAAACATATAAACTACCACTAGTGATAGAACTGATAATTTAAAAACAGTAATGTGACCGACATAGTTCAACATGAACATGCATCCATTGGTCGACCACATTAACTATGCCACTCCCTCTTATCTCAGTGTCTCTTAGTAAAAGTGATCTAGGAAATTATCCCATAATTACTTCCATACCATGCCTTCCAACTGCTCATATTGAGCCTAAATATACACCCAATGCATCATTGGACCTCGTAAAATATAATAATCAAGCAAGACTCTTTTCTCCATAGGATTATTTAAATGGTTAAGAACTATCTAGATTAACTCAATACAGAACACAAACTCCTCAATTCCACCCCCTCCAATTAATTTCAGAGTGTTTTGCAATAGAAACTCAAGGTTCAGATTGGTCATAATCTATATATCCCACTCTATGTCTATCTCCATGAAAATTAGAAATTATGTGATGTTTTCTAGGAGATTCTCTTCATCTCCTTCACCCATAACTATTAAGGACTCTTGTCCCACTATTGGAGGATTATTACCAACAATGTCCTCTTATCGTCCTACCGTCAAATATCACAATGGAGTCATGTCTAAATATTACAAACACACATCTACTACACATAATATAATAGATATTTATATGAATCAACAACAAAATATCATGAATACACTTTATTATAGTCAAAATTATGTTACTAGTACTACCCTTAACCATCCCTAACTTAGTCCATAGATAACATAGGGTAAACAACATTCACATTTGCATTTCATTTCCATGAAAACCCACTTTTATTTTAATAATATCTAATTATTAACTTTATCAAAATTTGACCATTAAAATTTCATTATTAGTCACCTCTTTAAAAAATCATAAATACGGAAATTCATTTTTTTATTCACAACACACCCATATACTTTTTTTCAATGTTTGCCTAAAATTATGCCGGTCACATAAAATCTTGAGTAGCTAGAATGATGTATGCCTACTCAACTTTCATTACATATCATGACCTGAGTATAATCATAGAAAACTATAACTTAACACAACATTGGAATCACCCAAGATAAAGAAACATTAAACTATAACAAAAAACATGAAGAACAACATTCCAACTTGGGGAACATTGGTTTTCCCCTGCACATGGCTTAGAAACTACCTTTCATGAGATCATGAAAAAGGCCCAAATCATCTGAGTAACCTATCAAAATTTTTCCAAATATCAATATAAAGAAAAATAAAATAAAAACCCCTATGATACACCTTTATAGAATTCTGACCTAGGTGGCACATCCTGATGCCCTGATCTGGTTCATCAGATGACCTCAAGCACACCTCCCCAAATGTCAGTGGCTACTGACTAGAAATTAGGATCTAATATTGATCATGGGGATAATATAAACTCTTCATCAAGTTGAGAAAATAATGGTAAATTATGGTAATCAATATACTTCAATATCCAAGTTAATAATAAATAATAACCAATAAATAGAAAACATTAATTGATAATACCAAAATAGGGGTAATGAAACAGAAAAATTCAGTAAAAAAGTCATTCCATATAAGTGTTATGTGTCAAATGAATCCCAAAAAAATATACATTGATAAATCCCAAGTAGTTTCTGAAATGATGTATGGTTCCCTCATCCATGCTCCATCTTAAATACCAAATCACATATCTAATATAATGATATTTCCTTCATAGTTTCCTAAAAATAGGAATTCTATTTTGGTTCCAAAGTGAGGCTTGGTTAGTGTGTTAGTACAACTCAGGAGGCCTCTGAAAATGGTTACTAAATAAATATTTATTCTATAACAGACTATTCATTCTTATAAATAATAAACTATATAACTATAAGAGTAAACATGTTTCACATTCATTATTCTTAAATTGACCACATTGGCCTCGTGTTCACGATGATGCCCAAACTGATTATACCTACCTCATGCCATGATAGAGTTTGGAACATACCTGATATAGATATTACAATTAAATTTTTCATGGGATTTTATTATTCATATTAATTCTATTTTCATTTGGTACATTGGATAATAATTATTGGTATAATTATCATGAATACAAGGAGATTTAGTCTAGCATCATTATCTTAGGATCATGGAGTGTCACACAATCACCAATATCGTGGGTACTTAGAGAATCAGTAAAGAACCAAAATTTCAAGTACTTGGAGCATCAAGATAACACCAATTCACATGCATGCATCAATGGCCTGGAGCTGCATTTTGTCACCCCATGGTAACTTAGGGCATTGGTCTAGTTCTCTCACTAATTTGTTCACATTTACACCTATATATTCTCCATTGTTCGATATTAATAACTCATTTATCGACCACTCTCAATATAGTTTTCCAGTTCATTTATGAATCATAACCATGGCTCAATAACTTTCACAAAATCATCAATATATAAAATTACCAATTTAATCACTTACCCCATTACACACAAATTATCCAAAAAATCATTAACAAAATGATTTTAGGCCAACCAACCCTTTTAACCCCATTCTCAAACCATGAAATAAGGATTTAGTTCAAATATATAAACCCACTATTTATTTTTTGCATTTCATAATTTAGCACATCAAGAATAATTGGCACACTCAACGAGTTTCCATTAAACCTAATCTTGTAATCTCTAATAGATCCAACGGGAACTGAGAATGGTCACTCAATTTAAGATAATTCAATTAGCTTTTGTAATTTAAAAAACATACCACCATGGAAACACAAAGATAAAATCACATAAATAAGAAATAAATCATGACTATGGTAAATGGAATTTAGACCACCTACATTAGGTTCATTGATGAATTCTTACACAATATTATCCATTAATTCGGATTAGAATAACCAAAATCACAATGGTGAAAATGATCTAGGATAAAAACCTAGGATAAAGATAAAAAACAATATTAAAAATAACCAATACCAATAACAACAAAAAATAGATGAAATAATCCCACTCTAAAGGGTATAAAATACATGAGAGATATGAATCTAATTTTGGAAAAGATCACATAACAAATAGGTGTCGATTATTCCAATAGATATTTGATTCACAATATAAGATGTGTTAGGATTATAGGAATTTTTAATAGAGCCTCCAAGAGAAAATAATTCTATATTATGATTAATGGGGATGATTAGGTATATATAATTTTGGTTTAAGAAATTTTAATTAAAAAATTTAGAGCATTTAAAAACTGAACACACAGAATTTTGGGTAGCCTACATTATTAGAAAAACTATGTTCCCTAACCATAAACCAATAATATCTATCTTTCATGGTTTATAATAGGTAGGTGAATAGTTTGTTTAAACATGAACCAACATTTCAATCCACCTCCATCCAATAGTGCACGATTTCAGGGGGTGGGTGCACGATTTTGGAAAATTGGGCGCCAACTGTGCACCACCCAAAAACCCTCCAAAATCATGAAAAATTAACTAGATGTGACCCATAAAAAAATAAACTTAAAGGATATTAAAAAAAAGGTAAATACATACCTAGATTTAGTATGAGACATTAGAAGAAGGTAGGTATCTTACAAATAGGTACATTATTTTCACAATACTTTTAAAGAATAAGAAAGTTAGTGGGAATTGTAAGCTTTCATATATTGACTAAAAATTTATCTAAACATCCATAAGGATATGTATATATCTTTATAGATAGCTGTAGAGTGAAATACAATGGTTTCAGATCCCTATGTAACAACATTTGAATTGAGGTTTGAGGCATAAGACTAATGTTAGCTCCTAAGTCACATGTGAAATTTACCACTTCAGTTTCATTTGTTATAAAAGAAATGAAAAATAATTCAGGGTATTTTAACATTTGGGGTTTTATATTTGGATGAAAAACACTATATTACATTGTGATATTAATGGTGATAAATTTAACTTGGTCCCTTTAATTTTCCAAGATCCTTTTTAGAAATTCAACATATAAAGGGTTTTTTCCAAGTATTCCACGAAATTAATATTGATGTGAAATGTTATAAACATTTAAAATAACATCAATTAGTCAATTTAATTTTCTTTTTCACTATTACGGGAAATCTTATGGTAGGAAATTTTTTTTATAAACTATTTTTATACTCACCTTTTCCTTAAAACACAACATTTTTCTTGCCTTATTTTATTGTTTACCAATTGATATTCATTTTTTCTTTAACTTTATTATGAAAAGGATCATAAATTTCTTCATTGAAGGCATTCATGTCTAGATTTATAATATTGGTTCTTCCCATAATATCATTTCTAGTTTTAGTTAAATATTTAGTCTGATCCCCCGTAAGAAGACTCCATATACTTTGTTGTGTTTATAAGACAGATATAGATGTGAAATCCATGAAATTTTATCTATGATGGGATTTAATTGTGTTGTTACGATTTCCCATATCCCTAGAACTTATATCTCAAAAAAAATTACCCATTTGCAATTCCATATTAAGAATCCTATAATTTTTATATTTTTTGTAGAACTGATTTTTGAAAAAATTCTTTCATGGGGCCCTTTAACTCCCCTTCAGAATTTAAATAGTCAACCCTATCATGAAACTAGAATTTAGGACAAGTATATTATTAAACCTAGGGGAAATGAACTGATAAATTACTCCTTGATCTTTCCATGTTAGATTCTGATGTTTTCAAGAACATTGATCATATTTATTGGAATGTAGATCATCATTGCCCTAATTTATATCCCATGTAATGATTTTTTATTTCATTTTCATCAAGTTGAAAAGGAAGGTCAAAATTGGGGCAATTGTTCTTAGTGTGACCATACATCCCAGAGTGTCTACATTGTTTCCAAACTCAATTTTGAATGACTATATAATCCTTTTGAGATTTTGTGTAATTAATATGACTTACTCCATTCTATGTTCTTTTATTTTGTGACTTTTCAGCTAGTTATTTAGAGAATTTTTTAATGTCTTCATGTTTTATGTATGAGAAGTCATTATCATAATATTGAACAATATGATTTTTATGGTATGGGATAATAATTTTATAGATTATGTCTATAGTAGTATGTAGATTTAGTTGATTATTGGGACACTTCTAATGTAATATTATAAACCAAACCAATTTATTTATGAAAGTGATATTCATCATCTTGTAAAAATGTTATGATTTTATACCATACCACAATGGTAGTGTTCCCGAGGTAAAATATAATAATAAAATAGTATAATAGCTAGTTTTCAGTGTGAAAATTTACTCATCCATGTTTTAGAACAACATTGTGCACATATAATTCAATCATAATGGAATGAAACTCAACAAGAGAACTTCCTAACACATCCCATGAATACTAATCTTCTATAAATTATTATTGACGTCTCTAATGAATTCAGATGAATCCCCTTTGGGATATCCAGTAGTGAAGGGTCACATAGAAAATTGAGACTATTTGATATCATAATTTCTAGAAATAGGGTAAATATATATTCATGAAGGATGGGTAAAACAAAATTGGTAGCTATAATTTTCTAGCTCTGGGCCATAATAAATTCTGTTTTTTAGGTTATGGTGTATTATGATCTTGAATTACAATTTTATATATTCAATGTTATTGATTATCTATATTAGATTTTTTATTTTGTACAAAAATGTTAATCAATTTATGAAATAATTTTGGAAATTAAGCATTTTATTTTTTAGATAGAGTGCATGAAATATGGGTTTTTATGGTCAAAAATAGCTCACAATATTTTTATTATAAGACCATATGTTTTTTAAAACAGTTTAAAAAAATGAATATAAGTTATGACTTTTTTTCAGGTTTGTCACATGGTCCTTAAATGAAATTATTGAGAATATTTATTCAAGAACTTTTATTGATTATCCCACTTAATTAATTATTTATTATATACATTAATCTACTATTGAAAATGACCATGGTACCATATCTACATGGAAGGAAGAAGTCTAGAGTGACCAAAAAATTTAAAAAGAAAATAATGATAGTAAAAGTATTTGATTTATGGGTGAGGTTAGTTTTTGAAGTGATGGTAGTAATAATAGTGATTAGTAAATGGAATTAGGTGAAATATATACGAAAAAGAGACTATTTATATGTTTTTTAATCATACTAATGTTAATTGATTTAAAAGATTTTTCATTCTTACTACCAAATAAAAAAAATCTTAATGTTTTGTGAAGGAATTGTGATGAAACACCTAAAAATCACTTTCTTATCAATATAGTTTAGTTATCTATCTTTATAAGTGATTTACCACAATCCAAAACACTAGGGACCACCTGGCCGGTGGTACGATAAATGTGACAACCCAAATCCCACCTCCAATTGGACATAGTATACATGCCATCTCTATGTAATAATATCCAACATATGAGTGGGAGTATCATATGTACATGTGTGTACACACACATATTTGTTCTTAAAAATGAAAAAATTAAAGTACAACTGATCTGGTTGAAAGCATAAATTTATATCCCACAATTAGTGTTCAAATAGTACTAGAAAGAATAACGACCTAATATAATCCCACAAAAACTGGATATAATGTCCAAAATACTTATAAGTAAAGGAATACTATCAAATTCCACACATATATGAACCATTTTATTTATATCCCGAATGATTATATTCATTCTCTATGTCTTCTTTGGACACCAAAAAATGGAATGTCATCTAAATATGACACTATAGGTGTGAATAGATCCCATGAAATGGTGCGTATAACAATACCCAATAGGTATCCCTAAAATCACTAAACATAAAGAATCATGAGTATTTACCTCATCTATAAAAAGGTATTTCAATCAAGATAGGATACATAAGGATAAACAAAAAACCATAAATACTCCCAAAAACACTAAGACTCGAGATTTCACAATCACTAACAGTCACTAAATTTTGCTCAACTTTTCAAGGTAATGCGTGTCTGGTAAAATCCACTCCATATTCCATGAGATTACAGATAAAAATTATCAGATAAGTCATTCTCATCTGGTATCCCAAAATAATTACTCAATGGAACTCCAAATAAGTCTACTTCTAGATATGGTATCCGCCTAGGACCAATTGTTAACACCACAATCCATACCAAAAAAATCAACGGGAAATGTTATCAAGACACATTTCATGGAGGTCACATCCATACCATAAAACCTACATATAAAAGAATATATAATAGAGGATCCCACCCTGGGCCCTAAGGAGGGATACCAAAAACACTATGAGGGACAAAAGCCAGAGAGTGGATCAAAGACCTGACCTCAGAATGTAATATCATATTGTACACTCACAGGTATGGACTAAGGAATCACACTCAATTGAAAATGGTTTATACTAAAGAGATGTGCGGCCTCACAATTCCATATAAAAAGAAAACAATGTTTACCATAAGTACATGACAAGTCACATATACAAAAGGTCTACCAGTGTACCATGGCATATGCATGTGTACATCTAGCCATGACCACTAACTCTAGTCATGCCTATATACCTGGATATATCTAGGACCTCTAGTCATGATTGAGTATGAATCCATGCACATGTACTCCATTTATCCCCATGTTCCTAGATGATTCCAAGACCGTGTACCCTCTGGGGGTCATACTGATCCTCCAGCACTGGGTTACACTGCATGTGAAATGTGTCACATGGTGTTTTATATTATATCTCATATAAAACCCTAACCACCAAAGATATGGTTCTACACGGTGTGAGTTCTTAAGACTACACATCATGTATATACAAATTTTACAGAAATATAGAACACTGCATGAATTCTCTAGCACTTCCTTCCCAATGATTTCCCCCACTTAATCCATTGAATACTATACATCTTGATCTAATTGAGCCCTAGAATATATGCCTATTGTAATCCATCCCCCATATCTAACTGGAAACAAAACACCACCACAGTATGTCTTCGTCAAACACAAAATTGGGAATATAGGGGTCTCTTATCTAGACTTCACCCTCAAATGATTATCCACCAGCATAAAAACACCATGATCATAAACCTGAACATTTGGAATCAGTCGGTTGTGTTGAATAATGGTCGCATAATGAACGAATATTGGTTATTCATTAAATCTCATACCAAAGGAATTTCCTTTAATGAATTTGTAATGAAAAGGGGGTGAAAATCATAAATAAAAAAAAGTGGAATTAAACTTATCCATTTTATGTGTTAGTATTGATTGTCTTCCATTAGAATGATTAAGGAAGAGAGACATAGACAAAAAAATTAACTTCCCTAAAATCCAAGGTAAATAAACCCTCACCTATAACATGATAAACCCTAAAATAATTATGTTAATTGATTTGATTCACGTTCATTGTGAGATAATTAATAGGTAAATAACCATGAAAAAACAATTCCCAACATATATTTTGGATCTATCAAGGATGAGGAATGAATCTATTTTATCCTAATTGGTGAGATCCTATAACATCATTAGAAAAAATGACCCTTGATCCGTCATTGTAATTTCCAAATCATTCCTCCAATAGTCCCACAATAATAAACAGGATTACATTGATAACCTTTATATTGTCCTGTAAATGGTATTAATTCTGGGATATTTGATGGAAAATAAAAAAATGGAAAATGAGTAGAAAATTTATTATTTAATATTTCATCAATGGAAATGATTTATCCAACCAATGGATGTTGACAAATGATATGTAAATAATAGTGTAAATCCCATGTTCTGGACCAAATAGCAGAAATTGATTTTTGATCCAAGACAGAATTCGAGTGTTATTACATTACATCACAAAAACTATGCACATGTGATATTAATAAATTTTAAATTTATATGATATTAATATAATGAATATCTAGGCCTTTAAATCACACATAATATTTAGACCTGAGTTTGAAAATAATAATAGATATATTTCAAATATGTTACATGGAAAAAAATATAGACTTTTCATTCTCCCCACCTTAGGGAATTTCCTCTCAAAAAGAAAAATTTGTACTGATTAATATATTTCTATTGAGATCTCCTTTGGGTCAATTTCCCCGATGTTCTCTCCTTACACTACTATAAAATATACCTATATCCATGTTTTGTCTGACCATGCCTCCTATTGGAATAGGAATAGGGCCATAGCTATAGTGATAATTGGAAACTGTGGCTATGTGTAAGTCAATTCAAGTAAATTTCCATGGTTTGAAACCAAGGATATAGGTCTATATCCACAATTTCCAAAATGGAAGTACACCTATATGCATGCTTTTCAGCCATGGATATAGGTAATTATACACTAATCAATGTCCATAGTTGGAAAATATGGAATTATACTAATATACATGGTTTCCACTAAGGCAATACCCCTATAGCCATTTTCTTCAACCATGGTTATTGCTTCCTCTACCATGGAATATAGTCACGATTATAAAATGTGTATATAGCACTAAGGCCATGGTATAAACCATGACTATTAGTCTGTTTTGATAGTTTCCAACCATCGAAATATATTTCTCCACCAGGCATAGAAATATCCAATCTCCTTGTCGGTCCTACGGAAATATAAATTCACCAAAATTTAGTAATTAAATAAATGAAAATACAAATCGATGCCCTAGAATAAAAATAAATATAGTAATAATATTAATAACTAACTACATAATTAAATTCAATATATAAATAAACCAAAAACACAGCTTTCATAAAAACTGATACTCAATGTTAGCATCATCAGAACCATGAAAACCCTAATCCAAAATTTATACTGAAACTCCATCAGCACCTCTTACACCCTCAACATCATCATCCACATTTACATCAGCATCGAAATCTACTACAGTAGTGGAACTAGCACTGGAAACTGCACCAGCATTGGAACCAACACAAGAAGGTGTAAAAAAATATACATATATAGAATTCACTAATATCAATGATTCATCATCCAATATAGTAGATTCTAGTTGAAGTTTAGAATAATAAAAATACATAACCTTTATTATATGTTCCTTTATAATCATTTGATATTGAGTCTCTTTTTTTGTTTTTGACTTTCTTGTTTGATTAAGAAAATAATTTTTCCCCTATAACAATTCTAGAAAGTGTACATAAAAACATTATTGGAAGACCAGTATAAAGTTTATAAAATATTCTTTCTTGGTCAAAAATGAGCACTTCCTGGATTCTCATATACAATTACCTGATGTAGATTACCGTTCATGCCCTAATTGTTGGGTACTTTTTATACCAATGCCTCCAAAGATATCTATTGAGTGATATATAACACTAAAATGATAAAATAATATAATGAGTTAAATTCATTCATAATAAAAGAAATTGAAATATACATACTATCAAATCATAGGTGTTTCTATTTACCACAAAACCATCTCTCTTTTTCATAGTTTATAAAAAAGGTAGAGCAAGGGACACAAAAATTGAAATTAAATTCCTTTTTAAGGAAAAAAGAATCAAATAAATAAATATGGAAGTCAATTAAATTTATATAAACTAAACTAAACTAAATTATATTGATCATAATTATATATTTAAAATTTATACAATTTCTTGAAAATAATGCTGTAAGAAAATTAATACAAAATAGAAATCATTTAATCTTTTCATGTTGAATAAAAATATCATGTTATTCACAATCAACTATTAACTCAAAAATGGGTTTTTATTTCTAAATATTCTTAAATAAAGTTTTAAATACACTAATAATAACTTAAAAATATTAATATATTTCCCAAAACAATTCATTTTCATCAGTTTTTTATGATTTAAAAAAATAAAACACACAAACCAAAACAATGAAAATAAATAAAACAAGGAATCCATTACTTAAACCTCTCATACAAATAATATTAACTAAATCCCCAATAAAAAGTAACAAATATCATATTGTTTTTAGGAATAATAAAAAATATGACATAAAAGAATTATGTAGAATCAGAGGAGATGGCCTGGATGTTACACCTCTATTACAAGCATTTGGAAAAGGTGACTCCCACTATTATTTGAGTGGAAATTAAAGGTTCCAATACATATCGATATGATATTTTTATCACCTTGAAATAAATATTAGGTATAATTTATGATAAAAATTTCTTTAAGAATAAAAAAGGTTCCCTCACTATTTTATTAGAATTTATAATTTCTTAAAAGTCTATATATTTTTTAATTATTGATTTGTATTAAAAATAAAGAGAGTTTCATTAAAATTGTTAATATGTTATGTGTAGATTGGAATAAGTTTTTTAAATTGTATTTTAATATTATTTTGTGCAATGTATGAATCCATAGTTGAACATTCAGCATTTTTTTTGGATAATATTTGACTATGATGTGGTTAAAAGTACTGTAAACGGATTATTATGTAACAAATATTCATTCTTATTCATATTGTGTGTATAAGGATTAAAAATTTTAACAGAGTGGTTTGAAGATTTTAGTAGAGTAAATGTGTATTTATCAAAATTTGAATTGGGATTTTGAAATTTTAGTGTTCTGTGAACTGTGAGATATTGAAACCTTTCTTAAAAAAATCTGGGTAATTTTCTTGAAATTTTAAAATAGTGTTAAATGATTATAATTAATTTTAATGAAAATATAAAAGAATACATTGATTTTGTTATTTCTCAACTATTGATCTTGATTTTATGGTTGTGTTTCACCTATTCATTGATGGAAATTGAAATGTTTAAATTCAATCATAGTTAAAAACTGATAATCTAAAATCCTCATATTGTAAATAATTTATTTGTCGGGAATTAAATATATTTTTAAGATATAGATGCACGTGTTAATTATTTTTATGTCTCAAATCATATGAATTGGGTGTAAAATTCTCATCCTATAATGATTTTCATATGAATTTGAAGATTGGATGATCATATAACTTCCAAAGTCATATAATAAAAATATTACAATGCTAGGTTTTTGTGATATATGTTTCCAAATATCACAACACTGATAATCATGATTCTAGCATGTGATAGGAGAAAAAAAATTAAAAACCATGTTCTTGGAACCATAATGAATAGAGAACCTATTAGAGCATTATAAATTCCTAGATAAAATAAAAATGTTGGAAACCAATTAATATATAGAATCTGTGGATTGAAAAAGTTTTGTGATGATATTAGTTAAGAAATGACTCAAATATATAAAGAGGGAAAATTATTTAGCCATGTATTAAGGAAATTCAACATGAATACTAAAAAATGTGGACAAGGAAATTAATGTTGTGTTTTTGAAGAGAAAAAATATTATGGATTTTGTAAAAACTATAATAATGATAATTTAAAGTAACACATTAATGTTTTATTTTGAATGAAATTAAGATAATTTGGTGATGAGGATCTGAAAATTTTGTAGTTATTCTATATATATGTATATATCAATTTTATGATAAAGTGACATTGTTATTCTACGAATAATATCCAATTATCAAGATAGATGAAATTATATTACACCTACAATAAATAAATCATTCAGTGTTAAAGTGATGATAAAGAGAACAAGTGATGTGGACGATGAAGTGAATAATTAAGGAGGAAGATGCAGGGCACATTCCAATACAATAAATAAGGATAAAAATAAATGAATACTAGATGAATTTTTGAATGAATAATGATAATATGGGAATGAGGGAAGCTAAGTATAATAGAATGAACTCTATGTTGGAATAAAGGAGGAAGAAGGAATAAGTGGTGTATTTTATTCATGGGAGTGAAGAAAAAAAGTCAAAACAGATTAGTTTTCTATTCTAATGAAGAAAGAGGTGCTATATATTTATATTTTCACATGCAGAATAAAATATTACATCCAGTATAAGAAATGATGAGAAGAATATATGTGTTCTTATTTTCTACTATATAATAAAGAAGGAGAGGAAAACAAAAAAGTCATCACATAATATTCATCATACAGTGTAATATGTACTTGTTTGTGTTATAAAAAAATTAATATTAATAGAATTAAGTTAAAAAATTAGTTTACAGGATTTAAATTTTATAGTGGAGGTCACATAATTAATTCTATTAGGTATTCTAGTTGTGGATTTTTTCTCATTAAAAAAATATTAATCCTTTCATTTCAATATAATCCTTATAAATTACCATTACACATAGGGTGTTTACCCATGAATAAAGGAAAGGTAAGAAAATAACATTCAAAATTAAATCTAGATGTACATTCTATATTTAAATCAACTTTCTATTAAAAATATGTTTCAAAAATGATTTTGGTTTTAATTAAAAATCAATAATAATATGGATGAATTAAAGTTATATGAATTCCACATATATACCATTAGTTGATAGAATAAACAGATTTATTTCTATTACCCCAAAAGAGGCCCAACCAGCCAAAGTGAATGCAAAACAATAAAATTCAATCCAATCTAGAAAATCATAACACTTAAAATTTAAAATAAGGATACTGTTTGGATGGAATTATTGACACTAAAAAATATTTAGGACAAAAATTTTGGATATTTTGTATTTTCCATAAATCATAAATTCATAATGGAAGATCATATGAATATTTTAAAAGATAAATTATAAGTGTATGATCAAGATCTGAGAGTTAAGTGTGTCCAAGAGTTTGATTTTTTTCTTTTTACTCTTATCTGTTTTATTTCTGTCTGATATCTCTTGTAAAAAAGAAATTATATAATTCAATTAACATAAATGATGAAATTTATACTTTAAAAATAATTTTCAAATAAATAAATTATTATATATATAAATTTAACTAATACCTTAATCTCTGCACTCTTTCAATAGTCGATCATCTCTCTGTATTGTGATATTGGTACATCGTGAATGATAGTTATTTATTAAAGCTCCATTTGAACCCTCTCTTTCCAACCTACAAAGAATTCATATTGTACAATCGCCACATATCACCTTATTCCATTAATATTGTGGACTAGGAATTTTCTATATAAAAAAAATTAAATATAAGCATC
Organism: Viscum album; assembly: GCA_963277665.1. Lineage (NCBI taxonomy): Eukaryota > Viridiplantae > Streptophyta > Magnoliopsida > Santalales > Viscaceae > Viscum > Viscum album. The sequence continues at coordinate 2,092,371,157 of OY728126.1, read as the reverse complement.
ATTGGAGAAAATATATGTAAATAAAATATTATAAATTAATATATTTAAAATATTATTTACAGTAGTTATATAAATATATTCCCAGTCATTGTTCTTTATTTTTTTCCAACTTCTCTCCAACTTATTGGTTGAACAAGAATGATATGGCTCTTTTTAACAAGTGTTCTCATATAGCTTTTACATTTTGTACAATTTTGTCCAATCGTAGAAGTATCCTCATTGTGTAGAAAGATGATCATTGTGTGTTAATTCCAGGGAACCCCCATTTTTGTATAGACTCTTTATCTAATAGAGGTTACAGTTAATATTTAAAAATAGTTAGTAAAGTGAAATAATAAATATGAATTCATCATTAATAACTATCAGTAATGTTGAAATACATACAAGTAAATGGGAGATATACAGACCCTTAAAGTATTGCACTAAGATGAGGGGGAGAATCCAATGTGGTGGATGGGATATTAACATTAGGAGTACCCTTTATAGTTGATGATGACAATTTTACTAATGGAGGGAGAAAACATGATGGATACCCCTGTACAGATGAGGGTGGATATGGATATGGGAATGGTAGTGGGATATATTGGGGAGTAGTTCCTAGTACAGTGGATGGTGGAAATGGTAATAATGAGGAATTTAAACTAGGGAACTACAATATTGTGTGTGTGAGGGAAGAGAGGGATTGGAAAATTTGGTATAGAAAAAATAGAGATGGAGTAATCACAGGATGACCTCCTGGTGACTGAAGCGAGATGATGGGAGGCTAGACTAAATGACCACCAGTGACTGAAGCGACATAGTGATAGGTTGAACCATTGAATCGATCATACCAGTACCCCACTCTATAAAAATAGCATCCATAGCATAATCCAACAATATCCTTGATGCTGTAGCCTAAAATAACATGGATGATAAAATAAAATAAATGATAACAAGATAGATTATATGAAAGAACATAATATCCAGACATAAATTATACATATAGTAGTAACCATTGGAGACATGACTAAATCTCTAATATGTTGTTCATTTCTCTATATCATTATTATTTTAACATCTACATAATTAATCCTTTTGAAATCAAAATTTTAAATAATATTTTAATGTAAATTGAAATAATGGAAATGTTAAATTATTTAACAGTAATATAAATCAAGCACAAATGAGAAACAAAATTACCATATCATATTTTCATTGATACTTGTATAATTTTACTGGATCCCTAGTTTTTTATATATTTTTGGGAGTCATGTTGGAAATGTTATATGACTACCAATTCATAAGATACATGTATGAGTATGTTTCTATCCAACAATCTTCATATTGAACACTGCATTACAAGGGGTACTTTGGATTCCCATATCTTCCTGATGACCCATGTTCTCAATTAATGTTGTGAGGTATTTTCATTATTTTTTTCTTTTATATTTTACATTGATTTTCAAGGATTTATAATTAGAAACATCATGTTTGGAGTTGAAAATAGAATAACCCAATGTTTTAAAGATTATTATGTTCGGTTTAGATAGCATTACACAATACATAATTCAAGTTCTATAAAATATCCATTATAAATTTTAAGTGACTAATGCCTTTTTACAATGATTTTTTTCTTAATAATTTTATTAACCAAAAAATAATTTCATTATTCCTTAAACTCGTTGAACATATTTTCATCATTATATTTCAGTTTCATTTTGATTGGGAATCCACTGGATAGGACCCAATGGGTGAATTCATTTGTGAGTACCCTAATTATTTTGAGTAATTTCTTTTACTGTTGAAAAAAATCCATGAAAAATATTATTATAAATATATATTTTAGTCTAGTTTTTTCTAGAGATCAATGGATGATTTTTGGATCATTGGTAATAACAAGGTTGTGCACTCGAGTTGTTATTATTCTGACTACTAGTGGAAAAATCTCATGCATTCTGGAATGCAGTGATGAACGTTTCTTAATCTATATCCTCCCCCCCAATATTTTATATGCTTGGTAAGATAGATCATGTTTATTATAAATTCATTTATTGTTAGTTGAAACCTTTCATCCCTAAATACAGTGTATTATTGTTTTCTTATATATTGGTCAGCTACCATGACTAGTAGGTTTTATCATCTAGATTGATTTTTTTCATGACTAGAATTGTTATCCATAATTAGGTTAGAATATTTATAGTAAATGTTTTAGTACTAACATAATATTGTTCATGAACCTAATCATTTTTAGATTAGAATTGGGAAATTTTTATGTTGCATAAATCGTCCCCATGTTGGTATTGATTCTCAAATTCATCATGTCTATTATAATTATGAAGGTGATGTTTTTAATAATTGATACCTCAAATCCAATCACATTTGTAATGTTCAACTACTCACATGAAATTTGATGTTGGGTTAACCTAGAGCTAAAATCTTATAAAATAATATGTTTATTAACATTAATTAGAAAAATAAGAGGTATGAATTTCATAAAAAAATTACCAGTTTCATTCACTGAATTTCCCATTAGTTTTAACCATATTTTGGGTAAAAAAGAAGTAATTTTTCCTGAATTTTAGGACTACCAGGTTATTCCGTGAGGTTTTCCCAATGATATATTTCATCATCATATCATTAGGTATTCATGGTAACAATATTCTTTTTACATTATCAAAAGAAATTACCAGGACCATTTGTCTATTTTCAAGATTGTGTCATATACTAATATGTGACTTTTAATTTATATGTGAAATATTCTATATATTTATTGCTAGTTATTTTCTAGGAGAAATACTCAAAGATTCAGAATTTTTTTAAATCACATTTCACAATGAACCATCACCCTAGTTCTAACATTCAAACCCTACCCAACTTGTAACACCCCAAATTTCTACGGTACGATTCTATTTGAATAATATAGTAGTGTGTGTTGTACACAACTTCGAGTCCTAACACACACCACAACCAATCAAACTAGCAGTTATGAATAGTAATACCCACTTTTTAAAATTTTATAAATTTTATATCTCAAAATGGACTTCATTTTTGGATTCAGAATATCTACATTTTCCTAGGGTGAAATTTTGGTATTTTTCTGAAAACCTTCAATTTTTGATGAATACTGTAAAAACAATGAGTTATAGTTTAAAACTAAATTTTTATTTCATAAATTATTTATTTTATTTAAATTTAATTAAGGTCAAAATAGATACATAATACCAATATATGTTCAATGTAATTCATTGGAGTCAATTCAGAATAATTTTAGATATATAAAAAATTTATTGAACTTTTCACCGTCTTGTACCCAACTCCTAGAATAATTTAGAAATTCACACAAAACTTAATTTTACCTCTTCTGTGAGTGGAATTTCTAAAATCCAAGAAACATGGTTAATATTAAGGAGTAAAATGTGCTTCAATGAGATGAAAATAATTTTTGGTGAATAGTAGCTTTTACTTTTATTTACCACAGCTAAAAGTTAATAGGGTAATTAAGGGTAAAAATGATATTAATATTACCATAACACATGTCCTAATTCTATTGAAGAAATTAATCTCGACCAAAAACAAGCTTATGAATAAAATATTATCATTTTGTTTCACTTGGTTTAGATTAGGACATTAATTATTATTTGATTCAAAGAAGTGTTAGAAGAGATAAAATCAAAGTTTAATTACTAAAAAAAAATTAATAAAGGGTTATACATAAGTTAAATTTGATTATAAATATTCATTAGAAAGATAATAATATTTCCTACATAATGGTATTTTATTTATAATTTTTAGACAATATATAATTTAATATATTTATCAAACAATGGTAATGCACTAATTGCCTAATTAATGAAATATTAAAATAATTCATATTATAAATATCCAAATAAATGTAATTTGAGACTTTTTAAGATTTACACTAACTTTATAGGTTAATATGACATGTTAGTATTTATTTAATTTAATTTTTTTAATGTAATCATGCTATTATGATTTTTACAAAAATAAAATACCAATAGTGTCAAAATTGACATAAAAGTGTTTTTAAAACAAATATTATATTATTAATTGATATTCAATTCCTAAAAATATATTTATCAGGAAAAGGACTTATCTCATGATATTTTTATCATTAATGGACCACTTGGGGGTCTCTTGTATGTATATAGTATTTTTATTAACTATATAATATAAAAATACAAAGTGACATGGTAAATGTCAAACTAAAAAACTAAGAGTTAAAACTAAAATATTAGATTAATATAATGACCTAAAAATGTCTAAAATTATTGGTTGAATATATTTAGACCCATCCCCACCATAGACTTTTAATAATCTACATTTGAGCCATTACAAACTGAATATGAATTTATTATAAAATAATACTTTATGTTTTCCCTAACGAGCCCCTCCTCCCCCTTATAAAATGACACCATTTCTAACCAATTCTTCACACCTTCAAATCCTTTTAGTTCGGCCAAAACCAGCACAAATATTCTCTCAAATTACTTCACTGCAACCTAGAGGCCTTATTTTTATCATAAATCCAACTTAAGGATCTCTTTTGATCAAGTCAAAAGGAAGAACCCGAAGAAGAGGTAATGTTTTCACCACCCTCTTTCAAGTTCCTTTCTTCTTCAACTTCTTCTTTTATTGTTATTTACATTAAAAAATAATAATGAAAGTATATTATATATACTGTGATGTTATTATAAATATTTTACAACCATATTTATTATTCTATCCATCCTTTTAATTACATGTCACCATAGGTGCGTGCGTAAGGCCTACCATCTCCACGTCGTGGTGTAATTGTTATTCAATACATTATTATTTGGATGGGTATAATAATGATTTTTAATTCATGTAAATAATAAATATAACATTATAATGATTCTTTATATATGATATAACATCCAATTATATATTATTTTAATATCAAAAGAATGATATTATAGCTCGTGCGTACGTACGAACTACCGTCTTCACGAACGCGATAAGATACATTCTCCATCATATCAATTCAAGTATAATACTAATTTGATGATTAAAAATAATGTTTAAGGACTTTATATCATTATGGATATGAATAAGATACAACCTATGGATAAAAAACATGTCTTATGTAACAAACATATTAAAGAAAACGAGTAAGTAAACACCCGAAACGATGGTAATACTAAGATATTATTAAAAAATCAATATTAAAAGATCATATATGATATCATAATCATGTATATGGTTCTTGTATAATTTAATAACAATTATTTAACTATTATAATGTATTTTAACCTACCCTCGACCAAGAAAAAGTACAAGGTAAGGGGTTTTCATCTCACTTTTTATTCCCATGAGATTCATACCATATTGCCACTATTAACTTTTGTGTGGTGTATGTACTACCCGTAATTGTATTATTTGTGTAATACACTTTAATTTATGTGTATTTACATATTCATTGTATGATACATCTTTCTTAAGGGGTATTTCTCATAAGATACCAAATTGGTAAGGGTTTATTTCACAATCACTTCATTATCTAAGGTTGTTTATACGTAATTATCTACTGGGACCTCTTTAACATCCACATCCATGTTTCTTAAAAATGTGTTTCAAATCATTCTTACTATTTTACAGAATATGGTTTAAAGTCATTTATACCCTTTCTTTACTTTTTATAATATGTTTATAAAGGAATCTTTCTCTCGTTTTCCAAACAAGGTCCTTTTAACCTTTTCGACAAAATTAAGGTAAGAATGTCTCTTTTTAACTTATACGGTGGGAGCGGCTATTTTATACCATTATAAAATTGTCAAATCTTCCCTTAAAATATTATAAGAATATTTTCAAATTTAATATTTTATTTTATTATTATGTGACTTTTAAATGAGTTCCAGAAAGGGTATATTTCTCTCAAATAGTTTTGATTTCATCTATGTGAACAGCCTTTGATGGATTTTAAGCTTATTTGAAGTTTATTTTTTATGATACAAAACATACATATTGTATTGAAGGTTTCGTGATATGTTTGAATGTGGATGTGTTATTTTTATACCATTCATGGTTTATGGAGAGAGTATTGACATTTAATATTCTAGTTTTAGTACGAATGTATAGGTTATATTTAAACCTGTTCATATGAGGAATTCATTACACATAATATGTGATGGGTCGAGCCCACTATAGATCATCGATGCATTGGTAGGTCTCATGAGACAAACTAGGGACTTGGCATAAGGCATTGACGAAATCTTATTTGTAGTCTTAGCATGAGGCCTTGACTATGTGGTTATAATAGTCTAGTATTATGAATTCCATCATTATGAAAATGGTTATTGATATTGCATGTGATTATTATATTAATATAATATCAATGTGAATAAGGAAATGGAATTATTTCATTTCATTTTTTCCATATTATGCATATGTTCAAGTTTAAAAGGATTTTGTTTTAGTTATACATAACCTTAAATGTATATGCTTATTTATGAATGTTTCTGCTATATTTTTATCCTTACTAGGCATTTGAGATCACCCATTTCGATGTTTTATTTTTCCCATGATATGAATAAATATTTTATGAATGACCTACAGGGATAGTATGAGGGGATATGAGTGTGGATTATGGAGAATATGTTGTTTTAGTTTTCATTTTATGATGTAATGTAATCTTTATGAATGTATCTAGTGTTTCCAAGGATACTAAACTAATCGATATTTCATTACATGATCTTTTGTGATCATGCCAATGTTATGTAATAATGCACCGACTCTGGGTAACTAGGGTCGGGGTGTTACAGTTGGTATCAGAAAAGTTTAGTACAAACCTTGAAATCTAGGTTTAGATAAACTCTGATTAGAGAACATAGATCTAAGATAGACTTTGAGGATTAGTATAGAATCACTTCATAGAATTTTGTATTGTAGAAATTTTCTGAGTTTTCCAAGAAATACATCCCTGTCTGTATACAATAAGGTATAGTACGCTCTACCATAGATGTACCTAGGGGTAAAACAAGAAAACACCGCCTTGATCTAGACTCGAACGCGGACTGGTGCACGACAACGGGCCTTGCTTCACTCTTTGTTATGACACTCTTGGGGGAAATTCTTAGGATAATTCTCATTTTCTTTAAAAACCATTATGATGGGTTTATGAGTATATACATCCTCAAAGAATTTTTTTTTATGATTATGGATTATATCCATAAATAGTTCAATTTATGTTAAGTGTTTTACAAAGATAGAATTATGTATTCTGATTCATAAACTGATCTAGTTTATGACATTGGTTAGAAATATCACCTAGTGGAAGAAATGTAAACCATATCAATGCACCCACTCTATATCGGGATTTTCCACCTGCTCAAGATAATTATAGTGGAGTTGGTGATGCAACTGGTGCGGATCAGCTAATCACCATACTGTGACAACTCACTCAGGTTATGAATAATAACTATACACATATAGAGCACCCTGATCTATAGCGTGGAGGATCAATGTTAGATCGTTCCATGAGGCAACAACCCCCAACATTTAATGGGAGTACAAATATATTGGTAGCTGAGCAATGGATATGTTCCCTAGAAAAAATATATCATGCTTTGGGGAGTAGCGAAAGGGAAAAAGTTATCATGGTAGTTTATCGCCCCACCGGAGATGCAGATCAATGTTGGTCATTGATAAAAACCGTTTCTCCGTCGTGCATTAGTCTCACAATATTTCTCATCGTATGAAGATATTGTCTCAGGTGCTATCAAGACATAAAAGTAATTATGTAAGTCTTATGAATTTAAGGCAATTCAAGAGAAGAAGAGATCTGCTGATCACTCTGGGAATGTAAATAAGGGGAAGAAGGGAAATGTTGAATATCTATCCTGCAGTAAATGTGTGAAGAAACACCCGAGTACTTTCTTGAAAGGAATGGGATTCTATTAAAAGTGAGTAGAAAAATGCCACCATGCTTTTGATTTCAAGTGGAAGAAAGAAGCTACCGAGGTTCAATGCTACAACTGTAGGGAGATGGGACATTATGCAATTGAATATCCTAAGCGTCAGGGGAACATATCTCAAAAAAGTCCAAGGGATCAAGGCCAAGATTATTCTATCACTACTGCTAAGGTAAAATCTCTGAAAGAGGTGGTGAAAATTAATTTAATGGTTTACTCAAGTTTAGAAAATGAATTATTTGATTTTTCGATCATCTCATTGTTTCATATCTTCCTAGTATTCAAAAAAAATTACATATTTTCAATTTGATTTAACTTGGGAGTTGTTAGTTAAAACTCCTAAGGGAATTATCATTGCAACAAATTTTTGTGAATCAGTCCCCATTAGAGCACATATATGTTATTTATTTTCTAATCTCATCGTTATACCTATGATTGAATTTGATATAATCCTTAGTATGGATTGGATTTCGGACCATGATGAAAAAATTTATTGTATGAAGAAAGAGGTTACTATTCTTGATGATGATGATAAGGAACACCTTATCTTTAGAGTGGAATCATCACCACCTAATTCTTACCTAGGCCCACCCCCAATAGCTCAAATAAATTCAATTATTGGGGAGGAAGAGAATGAAATGAATGTGGGTGAGGAAAGTAATGTCCAAATAGAGGATGTACCTATTGTGAAAGAATATGTAGGTGTTTTTTCGGAATATTTACCTGGACATCCTCCAGAACAAGATGTTTAGTTTTCCATTGATTTAATTCCTGGATCAAGGACTATATCGAAGACCCCTTATATAATGGCCACTGTGGAATTAGTTGAACTAAAGAAACAACTAGAGGAATTGAGTAATAATGGATTTATTCTCCCTAGTGTTTCTCCATGGGGACCCCATGTTATTTTTGTTAAAAAGAAATATGGATCTATGATGTTATGTATCGACTACAGGGAGATCAATGCTATAACAATAAAAAACAAGCATCCCCTACCTCACAATGATGATTTATTTGACCAACTTCCTGGAGCTCAATACTTTTCTAAGATTTACATTTGATCTGGATACCATCAGTTGTGTGTGAAGAAGGAAGACATTCCGAAAATAGCATTTCAAACCAGGTACGAGCATTATGAGTTTACAGTAATGTCTTTTGGGCTAACTAATGCACCCTCTGTATTCATGGCTCTAATGAATTGAGTTTTCAAGGAATATGTCGATGAATTTGTGGTGGTATTTATTGAATATATCCTGGTATACTCCAAAAGCTATGAGGATCATGAAAATCACTTGCGCATTATATTGAAGACTCTGAGAAGATATGAATTATATGGGATGTTTAGCAAGTGTGAATTCTGGCATCATCAGATTTCTTTTCATGGACATATTGTCTCCAAAGAAGGAATCTATGTTGATCCTTCTAAGATAAGAGAAATCCAAGAATGGCCAGCACCAACAAGTATAACCAAGGTACGCAGTTTTATTGGTTTAGCAGGTTATTATCAACGTTTCGTCTGGAATTTTTCCCAATTGGCTAACACATCAAAGAATCTCACACGTAAAGGGGTTAAATTTTTGTTGACAAAAGAGTATGAAGAATGTTTTTAAGATCTGAAGATAAGATTAGTAAATGATCTTATATTGACTCTATCATCGGGGAATGATGGGTTCATTATTTATAGTGATGCATCGAAGAAAGGACTTGGTTGTGTCCTTATGCAGAATGATAGAGTAATTACCTATGCATCACGACAGCTAAAAATTCATGAGAAAAACTATCATACTCATGATCTTGAGTTATCTTCTATAATCATTGCTTTGATGATATCGAGAAATTATCTCTATGGTGAAAAATGTGAGATATATACCGATCACAAGATTTTGATATATATTTTCTCACAGAAAGAACTCAACCTGAGGCAAAGTAGATGGCTTGAATTAATCAAGGATTATGATTTCATGATACACTACTACCCGGGGAAGGAAAATAAGGTGGAAGATGCTTTGAGCAGAAAGGATCATGGAGTTTTGAACATGATGATAATTGAAATGGATCCTATTTTCATAGATATAGTGAAGATGGATATGGGAATCACCATGGAAGGTGAAACATCAATACTTTTTCAAATGGTTGCCAAACCATATTTACTAGAAATGAAAAAGAGTTATCATACCGGTGATGAAGAGTTTAAAAAGAAGATTAAAGCTGTGAATGATTGTATATTTAGATACTTTGTGTATGAAGAAGGAATTTTAAAATTTGGGAAGAGACTTTGTGTTCCCGATATACCTAATCTATAAAGGGAATTGTTGGATGATGCTCATAGTTCCAATTTCTCTATACACCATGGGACCACCAAAATGTATAAAGATTAAAAGGAATATTTTTGGAGGGACACCATGAAGACGGAGATTGCTGATTTTATGTCAAGATGTATGGTTTCTGAACAAGTGAAAGCTGGAAGGAAATAGCCCAGAGGAGTCATGCAACCTCTTCCCATACCTGTGTGGAAATGGGATAATATCACGATGGAATTTTTCAGTACATTTTTATCCTATAAGATAATATCTAGAACCGGAACATCTAGAATAACTATATATTAATGAAGTTGTGTGACTTCATGGAGTACCCCTATCGATTGTTTCTGATCGTGATCCCCATTTTTATTCAAGATTATGGAAGAGTCTTCAGAAGGCCTTGGATACTGAACTTCATTTGAGAACTGCCTACCACCCTCAAACAGATGGACAATTAGAATAGACTATTCAAACCATTGAATACATGTTGAGATCTTTCTCACATGACTTTCAGGGTATGTGGGATCAATATTTACCTCTGGTAGAATTTTCCTATAATAATATCTTCAATTCGAGTATTCAGATGGCACCATATGAAGCGTTATAAGGAAAGTGATGTCACAAACCAACCTGTTGGGATGACATTTGGTGAAAGAAAACTTGTAGGCTCATAAATGGTGGAGGAAACAATGGAAAAGGTAAAGGTAATCCAAACCAACATCAAAAAAGCTCAACGCAGGCAGAAGATCTATGTTGATAACCGAATGAAGGATTTGGAATTTCAGGTAGGAGATCATGTTTTCATGAAGGTATATCCATGGAAGGGAGTTATATGATTCAGTATGAGGGTAAATGGAGTCCCAGGTACATCGGACCATTCGAAATTCTAGAACGAATTGGGGTTGTAGCTTACCGTTTGGAAATGCTGCCAAGTCTCTCCAAAGTTCACGATGTGTTCCATGTATCAATGTTGAGGAAATACATTCCTGACCCAACACATGTACTCACCTACGAGGAATTAGAACTGGAACCTGATCTATCTTATTACGAAGAAACCGTCAGGATTCTTGATATGAGAGAACAAGTACTGAGAAACTGGATGACTCGTCTGGTAAAAGTTTTGTGGAGAAACCACAAGATGGAAGAAGCAACATGGGAATCTAGGGAACTTATGATGAGGAACCACCCGAGTCATTTAATGCGGTAGTATTCTAGAAATTTCAAGGATGAAATTATTTTAAGGAGAGAAGAATGTAACATCCCAAATTTCCATGGTATGATTCTCTTTGAATAATACAGTAGCGTGTGTTGTACGCAACTTCGAGTCCTAACACACACCACAACCAATTAAACTAGCCGTTATGAATAGTAATACCCACTTTTTGAAATTTAATAAATTTTATCTTTCAAAATGGACTTCATTTTGGGATTCTGAATATTGAAATTATCTTAGGGTGAAATTTTGGTATTTTTCTAAAAACTATCAATTTTTGATGAATAGTGAAGAAACACTAAGTTATAGTTTAAAACTGAATTTTTATTTAAATAACTATTTATATTATTTAAATTAAATTAAGGTAAAAATAGATACATAATTCCTATATAATTTCAATTTAATCCATTAGAGTTAGTTCAGAATAATTTTAGATATGTATAAATTTTATTGAACTTTTCACCGTCTTTTTCCCACCTCCTAGGAAAAATTAGAAATTCACATAAAACATAATTTAACCACTTCTGTGAGTGGAATTTTGAAAATCCGAGAGAAATAGTTAATATCAAGGAGTAAAATATGGTTTAATGAGATGAAAATAATTTTTGGTGAATAGTACCTTTTTACATTTATTTACCACGGTTAAAAGTAAATAGTGTAATTAAGAGAAAAATGATATTAATATTACCCTAACACATGTATTAATTCTATTGGACAAGTTTATATCGACCAAAAACAAACTTAGTAATAAAATATTATCATTTAGGTCCATTTGGATTATATTACGACATTAATTATTATTTAATTCAAAGAAGAGTTAAAAGAGATAAAATCAATGTTTAATTACTAAAACATTTTTAATATAGGGTTATAAATAAGATAAATTCAATTATAAATATTATCTAGAAAGATAAAAAGATTTCATACATAATTGTATTTTATTAATAATTTTTAGACCTTAAATAATTTAATTTATTTATGACACAATAGTGATGCAGTAATTACCTAATTAATGAAATATTAAAATAATTGATATTATAAATATCCAAATAAATGTAATTTGAGACTTTTTATTAATTCCACTAATTTTATAGGTTAATATGACAGGTTTTTATTTTTTTAATTATGTTTTTTCGAAGTAATCATGCTGTTATTATTTTCGCAAAATTAAAATACCAATAGTGTCAAAATTGACATAAATGAATTTTTAAAACAAATATATTATTATTAATTGATATTATATTCCTAAAAATCTATGGATCGGCCAAAAGACTTATATAATTATATGTGTATCATTAATGGACCACTTGGGGGTCGCTAGGATGTATATAGTAAGTTTTTTTACTATATAATATAAAAGACAAAGTGACATGGTAAATGTCAAACTAATTAACTAAGAGTTAAAACTAAAATATAAGGTTAATATAATGAATTAACCTATCTAAAATCTACTGTTTGATAGGATTTAGACCCATCCCCACCTTATACTTTGAATAATCCACTTTGGAGATGTTAGAAACCAAATATGAATTAATTATAAAATAATAAATTATGTTTTTCCTAAAGAGCCCCTCCTTCCCCTTATAAAAGGACACCACTTCTAACAAATTATTCACACCTTCAAAGCCTTTTGGATCGGCCAAAAACTACCTAAATATTCTCTCAGCTTCCCTAACTTCAACCTAGAGGCCTTAGTTTGATCAGAAATCCAACCTATGGATCCCTTTTGATCAAATCAAAATGATGAACCCGAAGAAGAGGTAATGTTTTCACCACCCTCTTTCAAGTTCCTTTCTTCTTAAAATTCTTATTTCTTTGTTATTTCCATTCTAAAATAATAACTACAGTATCTTCTATATATTTTTATGTTATTATAAATATGATACAACCATATTCAGTATTCTATCCATCCGTTGAATGACATGTCACAATACGTGCGTACGTACGGCCTAAAGTCTCCACGTCGTGGTATAATTGTTATTCGATACATTATTACTTGGATGTGTATAATAATGAAGTGTACTTCATGTAAATAATAAATATAAAATTATAATGATTCTTTATATATGATATACCATCCAATTATATATTATTTTAATATCAAAATAATGATATTATCACTCGTGCGTACGTACCGACTACCGTCTCCACGAACGCAATGAGATTCATTCTCCATCGTATCCATTCAAGTTTAATTCTAATTTGATGATTAAAAATAATGTTTTAGGAATTTATATCATTCTGGATATGAATAAGATAAAACCTATGGATAAAAAACATGGCTTATTTATAAAACATATTAAAGAAAATGAGTAAGCTAACACCCGAAACGACGCAAATACTAAGATATTATTAAAAAATGCAATATTAAAAGATCATATATGATATCATAATCGTGTATATGGTTCTTGAATAATTTAATAACGTTTATTTAACTATTATACTAGAGGATAACCTACCCTTGACCAAGAAAAATTACATGGTAACTGGTTTTCATCTCACTCCTTTTTCTGATGAGATTCATGCCATATTGCCACTATTAACTTTTGTGTGGTGTATGTTCTGCCCATAATTGTATTCATTGTGTAATACACTTTAATTTATGTGTATTTACATACTCATTATATGATACCTCTTTCTTAAGGTGTATGTATCGTATATTACCAAATTGGTAAGGGTTTATTTCACATTCTCTTCATTATCCGAGGTTGTTTATACGTAATTATCTACTGGGACCTCTTTATCATCCATATCCATGTTTCATAAAAATGAGTTTAAAATCATTATTACTATTTTATAGAATATGGTTAAATTCATTTATACCCTTGTTTTAATTTTTATAAGTTGTTTATAAATTAATCCTTCCATCGTTTTCCAAACAAGATCATTTTTAACCTTTTCGACAAAATTAAGGTAAGAATGTCTCTTTTTAACTTATACGGCGGGTGCGGCTTTTTTCTACCGTTATAAACTCATCAAAGCTTCCCTTAAAATAATATAAGATTCTTTTAATTATAACTGTTTTATTTTATAATTATGTGAATTTTAAATGATTTCAAAAAAAGAGATATTTCTCTCAAATAGTTTTGATTTCATCTATGTCAACATCCTTTGATTGATTTTAAGCTTATTTGAAGTTTATTTATTATGATACAGAACATCCATATTTTATTGAAGGTTTTGTGATATGTTTGACTATGGGTGTGTTATTTTTATACCATTAATGGTTTATGTAGAGAGTATTGACATTTCATATGCTAGTTTTAATATGAATGTTTATGTTTTGTTTAAACTTGTTCGTATGAGGAATGCATTGGACTTAATATGTGATGGGTGGAGCCCGATATAGCTCCTAGATGCATTTGTAGGTCTCATTAGACAAACTAGTGTCTTAGAACAAGGCCTTGACAAAATCTTATTTGTAGTCTTGGCATGAGGCCTTGACTATGTGGTTATGATAGTCTAGCATTATGCATTCCATCATTATGAATGTGGTTATTGGTATTTCATGTGATTATTCGATTAGAATAATATCCATCTTAATATGTAAATGGAATTATTTCATTTTATTTCTACCATATTATGCTTAAGATCAAGTTTAAAATGCTTTTGTTTTATTTATACATTTCCTTAAATGTTTATGCATATTTATTACTATTTCCTCTATATTGTTATCCTTACTGTGCATCTGAGCCCACCACTTTCTATGTTTTATTTTTCCCAGGATATGAAGAAATATTTTATGAATGACCTGCAGGAATAGTATGAGGGGATATGGGTGCGGATTATGGACAATAAATTATTGTAGTTTTCATTTTATGATGTAATTAAAACCTTATGAATATATCTTGTGTTTCCAAGGCTACTAAACTAATCGATCTTTCGAGACTTGATCTTTTTTTATCATGCCAATGTTATGTAATAATTCAACGACTCTGGGTAACTGGGGTCGGGGTGTTACACAACTACTCCAACAAGACCTTGATGAAGAGCCAGTACCTTTTACAGTTATGGGTACATCCCCTGATCATAATGTAATGATAGATAGTACTGAAGGTTTAAATAATACCATGGGGGTATACATTATCACCATCACACATGACAACAACATAGCCGTAAATAAATGTGTAGTTTACCCATAAATTCAGCATACACAACACACCACAAAATATTTGTGAAACCAACAATATCTATACAATATAACATCCATCTAGCTCAAGGTGAAGAATTAGACAAACCTACAATATGACCATTCATAAAAATATTTCAGTCAATTTAACATTCCAATATAAATTCCTAAAATTTTGAATGTGTTAAAAGAGGAGGAAATTTATTGATTCGAGCATATGGTCGAATGAATATTTTATTATATATATCTCTTTACTAATCTAATACTATATATACTTGAGAAATAATGGGATTATATACTTATATAAATGTGTTTTTAAATAGGTATTTCTATCGGATTTTTGACCTATTGTAATTGTTTTTTCTCTCCCAATTATTGGTTCTATAATTTTTCGGTCCTGCCCATTGTGACAACATATAAATCCTAGGATATTTGGAAATTATCACGATATTTTAGGAAAATTAATGAATGTTTATAAAATTTTCTATAACCCATTTGTTTCATAATGGAATGAAGGGAATGTTGGAAAATATGGGAGACCACAAATGAATTATCATATCTTGTTAATGGGATCAATGGCCTCATTATGTTATTTACATCTATGCATTTATGCTAATGGATGGTGTAGTGAGACTTCTTTTCATGCTTAGGTTATCAGTTTCATCTGGACATATTGTGTAATGAACATAGTGTTCATAATATATTTAATGGAATAAGGGAATTATCATGATTTTATATTTTATCACATCAATTGGTATTATCATTTTACCCTCGACTAGACCATACATAGAGAATGAACTATGAATTCTATAAAAATCCCTTGGATTAGTGGCCTAGAGTATTTTATAATCACCCATATAAGAAGAAGCTAGATTTAAGGTTTTTCATAAGAACTGTACATTTTTATTAATATGTATATACTCTACATGTCATCAAAGAGAATATTTGGGAACATAAAAAAATCAGTATTCCATTTCAAAAATATTTTCTATATTATAATATTTTATATTTTTAATTCATAATAGAATCCTTATTTAAGAAACATATTTTATATAATATGGTTGTATAAGGGGAGATACTAGTTAATTTTATATCATGTTTGAAATAAAAAAAACATACAATATTTCAATAATACAATGCATTTACAAAAAAATGTGTCAATGCTATATAATCTTTATGCAAAGTTCTTGTTTACAATATATTCTAAAAACTAAATCATATATTTCATCAAATGGAACAATCAAATAAATATCAACAGGTTCATCAACAACATCATTATCATCTATGACTTCATCAGAAATATGTATTGTAATGATATAAATAGTAAAAAAAAGTATTGTTTTAGTGGGTCACTTATATAAAACATTGGTCTTTATTATGATTAAGGAATATAAGGTTCATCAGTATGAATATATTAGTTCATATAAATCACTCAAAATCTAAATTTATATATATGCATGACTGAAAATGTCACTAAATAAGAACACTTGTATTTCATCATTTCTAAAAGATCATGGGCATATTAATCAAATAAAATGATTCTTTTTACAACCACATAATATGATATATTTTTCGATCTAGGTTTCTTGTTTGATGCACTTTCATAACAATCTATATTGGAACTTATCATTACACTGTCATACTGCATTTCCATTTATTTGAAAAATTGTTTATAAAAAAATTAATTACATTGGAAACCATTTCCTTAAAATCATATACGAAATTTTTTGGACCAATGAAAAACACTCTTATTTCATCTGATACATATTTACTATTAAATTTACAACCTAAAAGGTACCAAACAAAAATATTAAATAGATAAACATGATTATAAAATATGAGAAAAATATTACCTTTGATATTAATCAAGAAGTAATTTTTTATTTTTGAAATTGTTCTTTCCTCTTAATAGATAGAGAATGATAATTATTTTAGTAATTTATAAATGTTCTCCCCAAATAGGAAAGATCTAAAATGTGAAAAGATATAAAGAAATAAGATAATGAATAAAATGTATATTTATTTTTTTACTTTCATGATGCAACTATCTAACAGTCCATGGTTGAATAATATTTTATGACGATCCATTTCCATCTCTTCCCTGCTTAATGTACTAATGAGTATGATCCCAATATTCCCAATATTAGTGAAGTGGTAGAAATGCAGGATCATTGGGATCATATTTCTCATCTTCAGTTCTTAGTAGCCAATTATAGTTTATAGTGACATTATACATGTAAAATGAGTAATAATACATGAATTATTATGCTAAATAACATTTCAACATATATCATTGAGGATACATAAGATTTAAATGCTAAAATGATTCTATTAGTTAGATATATCCTCTAACTCAAAAAATAACAACCAAAAATAACTTTTTTTGAAGATATATTGCAAGATATAATGTACGTGTGAAAAATGATGGTGGGAAACCATTCTCCAAGGGTCAAAGATTAATTAGTTAATTTCTATGCAATTTATGAACAACACTTCTTCTTAGTCTTTTGGAAGAAAGGCCTCCATAAAATTTACATATCATTATCATAGCAACTATAACATTTTTTGAAAGTAAATTTAGATAGATAAATGGAATCAAATGATGTAATAATATATAGTAATCATTGGTTTTAAGAGTTCTTAGTTTCAAATCTTGTGTATTAACCCTTTTGAAATACTACTTGAACAAAAAATTTAAATGTTCAAGAATTCCAATACTCGATGAAATTGTTTTCTCTATCCATTTTTCAGGGAATAACAGGTAAAATGGAATATCAACTTATTTTGACCAATTAATTCAGAATGAAGTATTTCTATTATACCGACATCCATAAAATCATGATGTAACCTCAAATAATCTATTGTTTTTTCATTGAAAATATTAAGAGTACAATGTAACAACTCAAAAATATTTTTCATATTATGCATTACATCTAAAAAACAATGCAAAAAAATAATGGGAAATTCCAAAACTCGAAGAATATAATTTTATTTCTCCAATCCCCATTAGAATTTTTACTAACAAGATTTCTATTTCTCATATATGATTTATTTTTTCATAGAACATATATCAAAACATCATTTTCTTTACAAATATAATTCCCTATAATTTTATAGGTGTTTTATCTCTCTTGATGGAATTATCAATCTATCTATGATTTTTCCTGTATGGATTATCAATCGATATAAATCATGTAAGACCTAGGAAGATGAAAGATTATCAAAACATTAATATCTTGGACCATTTACTTATCACACAAATATAGAAGGATAATTTCTCTTTTGTACTCCAACCAAAATTCATTCAATATATAAAAATCATTTATAACCTATAATAAATATGCACAAAATATAAATCACTCCATCATGAATGAATCGTACACTTGTTTACCAATAATAAAAATCTCCTTTAACTCATATTTTAATGGATAAAAATATATATTATTATCATTTCCATGATCACTAGGGAAATATATTGATATACCAATTATAGTAAGATCCTTCTTCATACACATCCATAATTTAATATTGTAATTGAAAATGAAAAGATTCCATGTAATGTGTGAAATATGAATTTGGATAAATGGGTTGAAACCAAAATAGGATGTTCTCAATATAAAATTTTCTGTGGTCAACTAAAAAATTGGGACTGATCGATCAACTATCTTCCATGCTAACCTATTTCTAGGATGCACTGTTTCCTCATTATACTTATTTCATTTATCATCATGTAATCTAATATTTATTTACTTTTATTTTTAAATAACAATTATTTGAATTCATGGAAGAAAAGGTATTTGACACACCACATTCTATAGAAGGTCAGATTGAGTTCTATATTTATCAGTCTTCCACTTTGATGTACCACACTATTTTCAAAAACTCAACTCTAAATTTTCCTTCTAGAATAGACAATAATATTTCGGACAAAAATGATTTATAGTAGATGAAAATCAAAAATTTTCAACAAATATTGATTCCAGATAATCATTTTCTAGAATACATTCAACACTCGGTAGTAAATCCACAATAAATGTAAGGATATAGTAAATCAAATTATTACTAAATCCATACATTAATTTTCCATGAAATAAACTCATTAAAAACTCAAGTTTTATAATTTCTACACTTTCCTAATATTCTAGCGAATTCACATCTTCCATTTCCATTCAAACACTCTTAATTTCATCATTACGATCAATAGACAAAAACTATGTAAAAATATTCATTCCTCTTGCATTAGTCTATCTAATTAGTTTGGTTAAAAAAATAGAAACTGATTAGAAATCAATATTTTATACCAATCCTTTCAGTTATATCAACGTCACTCTCCACATGATATTTTTCCCTAATGTGATAGAACATGTGATATATTTTTTAGAAACCATATTTAGTTATATGGTACTTGAATTCATCATGATTTAACCATTTTATTACAGCACAATCAAAACACATGCCTCAAATCAATCCTCCATCTGATTCATTATTTAATGAAAACCCCAAAAAATTTCATAACTCCATTTGAAACTAATTAGTTATCTGATAAAAAATGTATATATGAATTTTATCAATCCCGATGTAAATAAACAAAAATTAAATATATAATCTAGAAAATGAATTAATGTGATATTTTTTATTTCATAAGACAAAAACTAATATCAATAACATGTTTACAAAAAAATTACAAATATCTTAAATAGGAAGTTAAATAATATATTTACACACTCATATGATATATAATATTTTTACGAGATCAATATATTATTCATATGCATTACATAATTTATATGTTTCTCTAATGAAATAATTTTTGATCTTGAATTAGGGATCTCTTTAGGGGATATTTTAATTTTTATTAGAATATTTTGGTGATTATTTTGTGCATATATGACTTCATAGTTTTCAATCGTGTGTGACACAATAAAGAGTATTGGCCACATGATGATGCAGTTCTAGGGATGGCCAATGGTGTATGCCTCTCAAAACTAAGGCATAGAACATTAAAAATAACATAATTATAGTTATATTTTTAATCAAAAAAATTAAAATAGATCAAATTTATATAAATTAAAATACACACTAATTGTATATATAGATTTTTATATATTAATTAAATCAAAATCAATAAAAATAGTTATCATATATGATATACATGTAGTTTATCCCTCTAATTCATGTCATTTCAGTTGATCCAAAATGATGAATATGTATAAATTATATAGATTTATATTTTTTGACTATACTTGCTTGTTTAATTTTATTTTTCTATATTTTTTACTAGTCAATATCAAAATCATTATATTAATCAAACATTATATCATGTAATTCATTAAATTGTTGTTTTTAAAATATTTTAGTTTTGTTATGGTGACCTTAATTGCATAAATTTATATTTTATTAAAGATAATGATTTTAAATTTAACTAATGAATTTAATTTTCTAGACTAATTCATCATATAGGTCTATTGTATAAAAGAATTTTAATATTAGTAGAGAAAATAAAAACCCTAATTGACATACTTCCAGAACATTTGTTATTTAAAATGTTTAGAAAATATCCTTCATAATAAAACTGATTTACCCAATCAATGTTTTGTGATAATCACTTAATATATAAAATAATGAAAATTAAAGGCATGCAATGGATTATAGTATTTCTTAGATATAATACCTCTTGAGATTTATCTAAAAGAAATGTTTCCAAAATCATCCTTTATGTGTGACTAATGTTTCATATTTTTTCCATTTGACTCCATCGAAATACATTATCTATGAAACAATGATTTTTATATTTGGTATATATAAATTTATAATAAATTTAAGAAATATGATATTTTTAACCTTATATATTTTTTCATAAATGGTTATTCCATAAAAATATAATCATATCCATATTTTTAAGTTTTCTTTCCCAAAAAAACAATTTCCATATTAGTTATAATCAAAATATATTTAGTTTGAAAGTCTATTTTTTTGGTATTTATATTATATTTAATAGTAAAAATTTAAGAATATTTATCAATCATATTATAAATTTATAAAATATTTTTATTTGAATTTAGTTTTTAGATTTTAATTGTAGCACCTTTTCAGGGCTTACATATGTATGGAGGATATAATGGAAAGAATATTTTAGAAAATGTTTTAACAAAAACATTATTATTTTTAATTAAGATCAAAATTTTCATTTAAATTAATTTATTTTATAATTCTAAGTTCAATGTCCAAATAATCACTATATTCAATGATTTCATCAAATGATAGTTCATTATCAATCAAATATTTTCTAGGTTGTTTACTTAATAAAATTCACTAATAAATTAAAATTTTATTTTTAAAATTATTTGAAATCATTTCACACACAAAATTTGTGAAAAAATTGTAAATTCATTTAATTGGATCAATTTTTTCACTCCCTTTCATTAATGGAACCGTTACATACATTATAGATGTTTAATTCTTCAAATTCCTTGTTTTATTAACCTTCCCTAAATTTATTATTTACATTCAACTTAATCTATATAGACATATACATTTATATATGTGAGAATAAATCATTCATAGAAGATTACCACATTAGAAGTATGTCATTAATAACCTTTTTTATAAAATTTCCTAGTAATTATTCTTATCCTATAATTGAATACATTAATTTTTTATAATTATTTATCTGATCATTTAGTCCTTTTTCATCTTAAGATGAGGAAACATATCTATACTAAGTGTTATATCTCTATATTCACAAGGTATAGTAATGGTATACTTTAAATTAATTACTTTTTAAAATGTTATTTTAAAAATATTTCTTTGTCTACAGTTCGACTTTCAATATAGTCTGAATGTTTTCATTAAAAATGATCATGGTAAGTATATTTTCACCCTTAATTTAAGTTTAATTTTATTACCATTTATTTCAGAGAATCTATAAGATCATTTAAGAATGAACATGAATTTTGAAATATTTATCTTATAAAATCTATATTCTATAGAAAATCCATGTATGTCACTATCATATTATGGAAACAGATTCTCTAATTTTAGAATATAAATTTTATATTCAATTTAGGGAGATAATATATTTATTTTAAGAACATTTTATACAATAATGTGATGTTTATAGATAATTACCCATATATCATATCATATTTTACAATATTATTATTAATATAAACATTTATAGATGTTAAAAATGTGAATCTATTTTCCACAAATTGTGATCATACATCACTTGTTAAACATCCTAAAATACATAAAATACATTCACTTGTATTTTTTTCATTATTCTATCATTATTAGAAATAAATTATTATAGTGTTCATATTGAAGGTATTTGAATGATATTACTTGTATTAATTGATAGGTACATTACGCAATGAAGTCTTGGTATAGTTGTGTCCATCCATAGATATGATTGGAACATCAACTTCAATTTTATCTTTTTTTCTCAAATATTATATGATTTTTGAAATTAGTAATATTCATTATAGTATAATAAAAACTGTATAACCATGTTTTATCTCAGGGATATATGTAAGTGTTGTTTGATCATATAGTTTTAGATGTTCATGGAAAATTCATTATAAATAAAATTGGTAGAAAAATAATACATTAAAAATAAAATATATAAAATTTAGATAGTATAAAAATGGGAGGTAAGACATACACAACCAAAATTAAATAATTATAAAAACTATAAAATAGATAGAGGATATAAGATATTAGCATGGGGTTCATGATATCTTATCCCTAATTCCCTATAAGTCTTGTTGTATAGAAAATATTATATAGAAATATTTTCTACAAGACTTGTTAATTATTATCACTAAATGGTAGGTATAAAAAGCATCCCTAATTCTGATAGGCCCTAAATATGAGGTGAGATTTTTGTTCACTACATAAAACCATAACAAAATTAAAATAAACAATAATTCGTTGCACATTATGTTCATACACTATAGTAAAACTATAGGTTTGTCTTAGTGAGGTAGTTGTGTTCATAATTTTTTTCATTCAGTGGGTTATATAGATGATGGATGTTGAAATTATCCCACTCAAAGGATGATCTATTATCATTGTTGGTCAATAAGTTTTTTATTAGTTTCTACTGGTTTTTTGGTATAAATAATAGAAAATATCAATTAAACCATCCAATTTAATTCTCTTATTATATCTATTGATTTTTTATTATTTCTCCATGATATTTAGTTCATCATTTATTTATCTCAACTAATCTCATTATGATTTATCATAATTGTCGATTTTGTCTATTAAATTTATTACTTTGTTTTCAATTATTTTTAGGTGTTATACGTAGTTTCCTTTGTTAAACATGAAAAACAATTTATGTACATAATTTTGGATATACCAATCTCTCAACTATACAAGTCTTGTATAACCCATTACACTAATTAATCTATTGATCATTGCCAAAATTCTTAATCTAATTTTTATTCCATTGTTCAAGAAAGAAGATATGACCAAGATGCATTAATAAATTCTCATGATAAATAAAAAACAATGATCAAATATATTCTGAATTGGAATAAAAAATATCAATTAAATAAATCTATTTTGTGGAGGAAAACATGGCCAAAACGAAATTATTTGATAGCATTACTCCTGAAATTTATAGACATCAATACTATATAATATTGATGATAATAAAAATTTAAGATGATTTAGAGAATTTGAATAATAATAAAATTATAATCATTAACCCACCTTATATTTGGAAATATTTTTTATATTTAGTAGTGATTAAATTGATTCATTTGATATTGTTTATATAAATCCCTCATGTATTATCATATTTCATTGTATTTGAAATTATAAGATTAAAAAAAATATTTTTATAAAATTCCACCCGAAAATGTTTTACCTATTGAACACATTCTGGAATAAATTAAATAATTATATATTTTGGTTCATCAACAACAAAATATAGAGTATAGCAAATGTGAAATGAAACTGAGGGTTTTTCCAATTTTCATTCAGGGAAATTCTAGAATTAGGTTCTATCAAATGGATGATGTTATTTTTGAAATATTTTACCACTTTTTCTATCCAATGGGAACGTCTACTAAGATAAGTTGTAAAAATAAATATATTTATTCATTATGAGGGAAAAAATTCTATGGGGATTGGTAATTATTTAGAGTGTTAATTAGTTAATATAAGAACCATCAATGTTTAGAATAATTTCTCATAGAAAAAATTTATAATAATGTCACCCCATTATAGAAAACCATAATAGATTAATATTTTGATAGAGATTTTAATGATAAAAATTATATGAAATTAAAAAATATATATTTAATATCAATGATTAAAAAACATAGAATACGTACTTAAGGATAAAAAAATCATTTGAAATGAAAGTAATTATACACAACATGTTGAAATCTAAAGATATATTAATTTCATCTCTTATATATCATGCATGTATCAAGGTTTCAAAGTCCAAAACATTTTACTGATCTAATATGTATTGTTGGAAAGTATATATGTAAGAAAAATAATCCATAATAAGAAATTTAAAATAATTCTAATAAATCTTACCACCAAAATACTACAAAAAAAATAAAACACTTCAATGAAAAACTTGAATGGGAAAGATTTGTGTAGAATGGGAAAAAGAAGATTAATAGATTAGAGGGGAAACATTTAAAATAGTCAGGAAAGAAAAGAAAAATAACTAGGTTTAAAAATCAATTTACATATTATGTATTATTAATAAGGGAACATACCATAGGATATTTATGAATTTCACCCACCGGGAGAAATCCTGAATTTAATCCAAAGATAGATATTTAGGATATGGTGCACAATGAATAAGAGTAAGAACTAATTTGTAAAATCTGATATTGTAAAAACCTAAAAACCTTTAGTGGGTAATCTTATTTAGGAGGCTTGACTTCCATATATTATCAAGGAGGAGGATGAACATTGAGAGTTGGGGTGACACTATCAGAGGCAAGGAAATGGAGGAGGTGGGGAGGCCACCGAGGAGCAATATCACTAGGCAGGTGGGGTGACCACATTGAGTGGAAGCATTGGGGGAGGAGGGTCACATAGAGGAGGACTCAAGGTTGGGTGTCCCTGTTGGGTGGAAACAATAGGGGAGGAGGGTTACAGAGAGGAGAACTCATGATGGTAGGGTAACATACAAGAGAGACCACGAGGGTATTGGGAAGGGGTTATAGAGAAGAAGATCATCGCATGTGGGAATAAAACCTATATCCATGATTTTTATTAAATAGTGTCTTCTAATAAACATATATGAATTATTTTAATTATAAAATGTATATAAATTAAGTTAAATCCACATACCTAAAAAAATGGGTATAGTTTTGTGGGTATAGATCATTTTTCTAGTACTATGATGATTACCAAGCTTCAACTAGACACTAACCAAGGGAATAAATTTCCCACGAAGTATATTTTACTCTAAGTACGTGATCTCTACTTAGTAATTTTTAAATTTATATCCTCAATGTCCCACCCACCTCTTTCGATAACTTTTGATGGTTCTTACACATATCTCCTCAAATGTGACATGTCAAAGAAATCATATACCAGGTCTAACTATAGTGGTAGGTCCAAGTGTTATTCCACCTCACTAACACAACATAGTGTTAATAAAGGGATAATGAATCTCATAAATAGCTTTCTTACCTTTCAAATCATTACAATCCACATCTAGGTGAGACCCTCAAGAACACATGCTCTCTCACCTCAAATTCCAAAGGCCTTTTTCATCAGTTTTTATAAGAACACATTTGGCTCAATGCAATCCACCTCCTCTATTGGATGATGTATACCTTCTTTATCAAAGCTCATAGAAACTCGGGGCCTTTTAGTATGGACTCAGCTGGATCATTCCAATATAGTTTTGAATTACATGATCACCTGTAAAAGCCTTGAATGGTTCCATATTGATGGTGGATTTTTAGTTTTTATTGTATGAAAACATCACTGAGGATAGACTATCCTCCAAAATATTGTCAAAAATGACATGAAATACCACAACATGTCCTCTAAAACCTAAATTGTAATGACCCATAAAATTCAAGTGAATTTTTTTTTCTTAATCTTTTTTGGAATTTTACAAGAACTTGGTTTCTGACAGCACCTGATTCTGAAGCCCGGTGTGCCCGGAATCACTTTCCGAAGTTTGTCTCGGGTACGTTCAGCGAACAAACGAGCGGGAATTTATAACATTTGAACCGTTGCTCGGAATCGAATTTTGAGTGCACCGATGAACTCGCAACGCCGGTAATCGATTATGGGAGCCTTTACCGTAGTTGCGTTTGTGCAGGTGAAGAAGTAAGTTAATGGGGTTTAATTAAAAAGTAAATAAAATTGTTGAATCAATTTTATTTTATATCAAGGTGTTTTTTTTTCTCCCATGGGAATTTGGTGGTGGGGCCCACATCCACCCAACCTCCCATGTGTGGATAATTGAAAGAGTGGGGCCCACACTAGCCCCCCCCACCTTTTCAAATCCCTTAATTCCCTAACTCCTCTTAACCCTTCACATTCCTAACTCCCCATTAACTCACTTTCATTAATTTTTGACAACTTATTATAATTAATAAGGTGAGTTACTTAATTTCAAACTCATGAAATTCAAATGGTTTGGTTGTGTTAATAAAATAATACTTGGTCTTATTTTATTATTGTTAGAGTCTTTTCCACCTTGAGAGGATTGGGAAGCGTGAAGTCTTCTTCTTCTTTAACCTCGATGAAGAACGTGAAGAACATCTCGGACTCCGATGAAAAACACCGTCCTTCAACGAGGAACATCTCCGCCGAAGAACGCGACGTCTTCTTCCAACAACGTTACTTCTTCAAACGCACCTCGATGACAACAGAATCAACGTTCTTTTTCCGCGACGCCCGACCTCCGCGACGCTCGTCATCCGCGGCTCGATTGTCGTGCACCGTTCCTGAACCGAGGTAGGGGTTTTATTTATTTAATTTTTCGTGAATACCAACTTGATGATCCTTGTGGATTAAAACCAATTGTTATCGAATAACGCGAGGGGGTCGGACCGCACAAAAATGGCTGACCCTCCTCCTTATTTTCGTGTTGGTTTCTTTGTGGTTGGTACGGGAAAGCGTGGTGTCGTCGCACCACGCGGATTCATGCGGAAGCAAATGTGAGGCGCTGTCGCGCCGCACCGTGGAAAGAAGATTAAGAACGCGACGCCATCGATCCGTGTCGAAGAAAACCGAAGATGCTACGGCCGGAGAGGGGCCACGGCAGAGGGGCTCAGTGCCGTCGCACCGGGCCGGACGACAAGGGTCGCGGCCGGTTCCAGGCCGCAGCAGAGCAAGGTGAATGGCGGACAGACCGGGCCGCCGGTGTCGGAACTGGAAGGGGACCAGCCACCGCCCGTCCCGTTGAGCCGGAACCGTCCGTCCAGGTCGGGCCGTCCGGATTGGGAGGAGCCGGGGGAAATAAATTCCCCCTTCCGGCTTCAAACGGCCCCCTTAATTGAGGGGGGGCCGCGGTTACAAAGGGGGGCAGGCACCCCCCCTTGCAGAAACGGCTCGGCCAAAGGCCGAGCCAGACAGCGCGCTGGGCGCGATGTGCCCAGCCAGACTGGCGCCTGGCTGGTCTTCCAGGCCGGGCCGCACCACGCCGGGCAGCGCCGCGCCCAGCCGGACTGGTTCGGGCCGATGGGGGGTCTCGGGCCGGGTCGGTCCGGGACCCAAACCCCTGTTTTCGGACTGTTTGGGTTCAATTTCCCATAACTCAGTCTACGGACCTCCGATTGACGGGCCGTCAGCAGTGACGCGATCCTTGGAACGAGACGGTCGTTTCGGTATATTGCACTCAAGGTTTCGGAATACATTGAGTTCGGCTGGGTTGGTTCGTACACGAAACCAACCGGGCCTTCGGAGCGGAAACGCTCATATCGTGAGTGTCGGACGTCCGATCGACATGCCGTTGACTTTGTTTTTTTCCTCTAAGTGAGAAGGATTTTTTTGGCATACTCCGCCTGAGGATTGGACGCAGGTGGAGAACGGTCGGGTTGGTTTTTCCTTAAAAACCAACCTGGCCCCTGGACAAAAAAGTCAATAACTCTCAGATCGGGCATCAGATTGATGCGCTGTCCGCGATGTTGAGTTCATGTTGATGATACAGAACTTTTGGATACATCAACTCTATAATATGTGTCAGTTGATGTATCAACCTCTCGGCTCGTGGAGTGGACCATCCCGAACGAGCTTGCTGTTTGCGGGAACCCTAGTGCTGGCTGCGACTGCTACTGTGATGACGACGACTGTGCAGAGATCCTCAGTGGATTCGACATCGACGACTACAGCACTCAGCGATCCTATGTGGATCAGTGCTACCGATCCTATGTGGGTACAATCCTATGTGGGTCAGTGCTCAACGGTTTTGTGTGAGCCAACGCCTGCAGATCCTGTGTGGGTCCGATCCTGTGTGGGTCTTTGCGGGGGTTAGTACCTATCGTTACTTTGTGGGTTCGACGACTTAGATGGATCAGTGATCATCTCTATCGTCTTTCGAAAAAGTATTACCTGTGTGAGCTGAATCATGTTTTACTTTCCTGTGTGGACTGTGTTGTGCTATCCTGTGTGGATTTACGTTTTTCTTTCCTATGTGGATTGAGTTGTTCTTTCCTGTGTGGATTACGTTTTGCTTCCTATGTGGAATACATTGCTTTCCTGTGTGGACTAGGTTGTACTTGGGCTCGGATGTTGGAGCCGAATGAGAATGGATGACTTAGGTATATGTATGGGCATATACCTAAGCAGTGTCGGATGTTATTTCGTGATTGTATCTATCCTTAGTGGTTTATCCTTTGTGGATTTTGGGAGACCCTCGAGGGTCTCAGGATCCATACTGAGTAGATTATACTCACCCCTGCATGGGCTATGCCCGCACTATGTTGTGTTCGTTGCAGACGACAGACAGCGTTGATCGTGGTTGAGGCTTACAGAGCAGGACGGTACCTGGAGGTGGACCACTGGGCGGGACGTACTCGGAGCGGACGGCGGGACCTAAGGAGCAGTGGATCTATCTGTACCCACCCTTCAGGTGGGATTTCCAGTGGATAGCTCGGTGTAGCGGCTTTTAATTTTCAGTTGTTGTTTTCCCTTTCGAGCTGTACTTTACTTTCAGTTTGGGTTTGTATACTGGCCCACTTACTTTCCGCACTTACAGTTGTACTCAGTTTTTACTTAGTGTTTACTTTTTCCGCTTGCTTACTCTGTGGTGATTGTTTACTTTACAAAGGAAATGTCTTCCCTTTTTTCCGAGATTTACGCCTTGGTGTTAGTCGCCAGCCCCTGGCCTATGGATGCCGGGCTTGGGGTAGTCACGGCATGGGCCCCAAGGACGGGTCGTGAAAAATTGGTATCAATGGAGTTCGGTTCTACCGCAGAACTTGGGACTCTGATCTTTTCTATGTGAAGCAATAATGTATAGCGTATTGAGTGTGGTTATCAGTCCAGGGAGTCCAGTGTTGGCGCGGCGGCCGACGTATCTGTACACCAGGATCCTGACTTCTGATTTCCAACTTAATGCATGAAAACATTGATTGCATGTGTGTTTCAAGTTTTTTTTGTGATTACTTTGTGTCAGCTCACCAGGTATACTGTTCTGACCGTGGCACACCTATTTTCTTTTTCAGGATGGCCCCACGACAACAACTAGATAGGGTTCCGAGATTCGAGCATGATGATAGCCCACCGAGCGACGAGGCCTCAGTGCAGGGCCCTTTGTCAGCAGTGGCAATGGCGGTAGCTCTACCCACCGAGCCACCGATGCTTCCAGCACCAGTCGCTGACGATGCACGTCGCCTCAGTGCACTGCATGAGTTCCAGCGCCAACGACCACCCAGGTTTCATGGGGAGACGGACCCCAAGGCATCCGAGGACTGGCTGGAGGTAGTCGTACGAGTTTTCAGGCTAGTGAGGACACCAGCAGACCTCATGGTGATCCTCGCTGTGAGCCTACTACACGCAGCAGCGGGCTGATGGTGGAGCTTGATGCTCCAGGTGCACGATGAGGCATCTCTACATTGGACGGACTTTGAGAGCCTCTTCCACTCGAAGTTCATCCCAGACACCCTCCGTGCGGTGCGCATTCATGAGCTTCTTCAGTTAGGGAAGGGCAGCATGATGGTCCCTCAGTACTCGGCGAGATTTACTGATCTCTCGCGTTACTCGACCGATATGGTACGAGACCCATTCTTCCGGGCCCGGACCATTGAGCAGGGATTGAGACACGAGATTAGGACATCGCTGATCTCCCTCAGCATTCCGACTCAGACAGGAGTACTGGAGTGGGCCCTTTTGATTGAGAGCTTTATTGTTATGTCTACACCAGCGTCGATACCCACCGCAGGGCGGCATGTAGCAGAGTCTTCTGCAGCTGGCATTCGACGGATGACTCTTGGGTCCAGGAAGGCCAAACCCTTCGGCAGACGACCTCAGGACACTGGCTCAGCAGTGCGGGGCACACAGTGTGGAGCTAGTCTTTCGAGAGGCAGACAGTGCTACTCGTGTGGTAGGCAGGGTCACATGGCTCATGATTGCCCAACCCGCCGTGCCGAGGAGCAGCAGACGGTTGAGGGACCACTGAGGTAGAGGCAGAGGGTCGACCGTGGCGGTCCACAGGGAGGAGGCGGACGAGGCAGAGGAGTTGGCCGAGTAGCAGGTGGTGGGCGACGCATTTTGGCTCTACCACCACCACCATTAGGAGGTCCACCCCGACCACAGGGAGCTGGCGAGCAGAGACAAGCACAGCTCCAGGAAGCGGAGGCCTATGACCATGGCGCGCCCGAGATGATTCGAGGTACTATCTGTGTCTATTCCAACCTTTCTCCAGTACTTATAGACACAGTAGCGAGTCAATTTTTCATAGCCGCTGCCCTTGTTCGGAGCTCGGAGATTCCGACAGAGCTGTTGGCTCGATCCTTACGGCTACAGACTCCTACGGGAGCAGACTCGACGATTACGCACTGGTTCTGGCAGTGTGAGCTTACTCTAGGAGGCGAGAGCATCGGCTGGGATCTTCTTGTAGCGGTGTTGAGGCCTTACGACGTCATCTTGGGCATGGATTGTTTATCTACGGTCCATGCACAGATTGACTGTTTTAGGCGCAAGGTGCGATGTGTACGCACCGACGGGAGAAGGTTCACCTTCACCGGCGAGAAGGGAGCCTTTGCAGCACAGGATGGACTTCCGCGGAGGAGAGGACATCCCATCACTCATCAGTTGTCTAGCCTCATCCTAGGAGCAGTTGACGTGCGGAGTCCTGATTTTCCTGTAGTGGTGGATCAGTTTGCGGACGTCTTCCCTGACGACGTTCCAGGGCTACCTCCTCGTAGAGAGGTAGACTTTTATATTAAACTGTACCCCAGGACAGCCCCGATATCGACTCCAGAATATCGGATGGCCCCCGCTGAGCTTAGAGAGATACGGGTACAGTTGGAGGACTTGCAGGGCAAGGGGTTCATCCGACCCAGTGTTTCACCCTGGGCTTCCCCGATTTTGTTCGCCAAGAAGGCGGACAGGAGCTTGTGACTTTGCCTCAACTATCGTCGCCTAAACCAGGTGATAGTGAGGA
Organism: Viscum album; assembly: GCA_963277665.1. Taxonomy (NCBI): domain Eukaryota; kingdom Viridiplantae; phylum Streptophyta; class Magnoliopsida; order Santalales; family Viscaceae; genus Viscum; species Viscum album. The sequence continues at coordinate 2,092,338,978 of OY728126.1, read as the reverse complement.
ACAAGTATCTGCTACCGAGGATTGATGACCTCTTTGATCAGCTCAAGGGAGCACGGTGGTTCTCGAAGATAGACCTCAGTTCAGGCTATCATCAGCTCAGATTTTGAGATGAGGATGTACAGAAGACGACCTTCAGATGTCGGTATGGCCACTATGAGTTCTTGGTTATGCCATTCGGCATATCCAATGCCCCAGGAGTGTTCATTGCCCTCATGAAAAGGATCCTTCATCCATACCTTGATCAATTTTTCGTGGTCTTCATCAACGACATTTTGATTTACTCGATGACTGAGGAGGAGCACACCTACCACTTACAAGTTGTACTAGAGACACTCTGAGAGCACCAGCTTTATGGTAAGCTCTCGAAGAGCCAGTTCTGGATACGTGAGGTCCACTTCTTGGGGCACTTCATCTCTGAGGCGGGTGTTGCAGTGGATCCTGGGAAGATCGAGGCAGTGTTATCTTGGGAGCCTCCCAAGAGCATGACGGAGGTGTAGAGTTTCATGGGACTAGCTGGATACTACCAGAGATTTGTGTCAGACCTCTCCAGAGTTGCGGCACCACAATCATCTTTGAAGAATAAGGGGAAACCCTTCGTGTGGTCAGACAGATGTAAGCAGAGCTTCCAGGAGCTGAGATAGAGATTGACCAGCGGACCTATCTTGAGGTTTCCTGAGGAGGGAGTAGGGTACGTAGTCTACAATGATGCATAAGGGACCGGACTCGATTGTGTCCTGATGCAGGAGCGAGCAGTGATCTTCTATGTATCACGTCAGTTGAGGCCGCATGAGAAGAACTACGCTACCCATGACCTGGAGTTAGCAGCAGTGGTCTTCGCTCTGAAGACGTGGCGACACTTTCTCATGGGCGAGCACTTTATAGTCTTTTCTGACCATCAGAGTCTCAAGTACATCATCTCGCTGAAGGACCTGAACCTAAGACAGCGGCGATGGCTTGAGTTCCTCCAGGACTATGACTTTGAGAATGTCTATACTCCTGGGAAGGGGAACGTGGTATCTGATGCCCTCAGCAGGATGACGGGCATTCAGCTACTTGAGGAGGCGACAGAGTAGCTAGCCGCTTTGCAGATATCCTTCGTGGATAGAGATGGAGCAGCCTTCCTTCAGTCTCTCATAGTTACTCCTCCACTACTACACCAGTTCAGAGAGGCTCAGCGTGGGGACGCTGATTGTGAGACGCGGCGTGCACAGATATCCTCAGGACAGGCACCTGATGGTTTCTCCTTTGGAGAAGAGTACGACATCCTTTTCATAGGACATACCACGGTACCAGTCAATTTACGGGAGGAGGTGCTGAGAGAGTTTCACACTTCTCCTTTTTCGGTACATCCTGGAGTGGCGAAGATGTACCAGGATCTCAGGTGACTTTTGCGGAGGTCCCAGTGTAGATTGAGGATCGATAGGAGTGGTCCCTACGTGGATGGTTGATTCCTCTGGTGCGCATCAGATGGCAGCACGAGAACCTCCAAGAGAGCACTTGGGAGTGGGAGGCTCAGATGCGTTCTCAGTACCCACATTTTTTACCCTAGTTATGATGTATATATACGGGGACATAAATCCCTGAGGTGGGAGTAATGTAAAGACCCGTAAAATTGAAGGGAAATTTTTTTCTTAATTTTCTTTGGAATTTTACAAGAATGCGGTTTCTGAAGGCACCTGATTCCAAGGCCTAGTGTGCCCGGAATCAATATACGAAGTTTGGCTCGGGTACGTTCAGTGAACGAACGAGCGGGAATTTATAACTTTTGAACCGGTGATCGGAATCAAATTCCGAGGGCACCGATGAACTCACAACGCTGATAATCTCTTAAGGGAGCCTTTACCGTAGTTGCGTTTGTGTGGGTGAAGAAGTTCATTAATGGGGTTTAATTAAAAATTAAATAAAATTGTTGAATCAATTTTATTTTATATCAAGGTGTTTTTTTTCTTTTTTTCTTTTTTTTCTCCCATGGGAAGTTGGTGGTGGGGCCCACATCCACCCAACCTCCCATGTGTTGGTAATTGAAAGAGTGGGGCCCACACAAGCCCCCCCCCCACCTTTTCAAATCCCTTAACTCCCTAAATCCTCTTAACCCTTCACTTTCCTAACTCCCCATTAACTCACTTTCATTAATTTTTGACAACATGTTATAATTAATAAGGTGAGTTACTTAATTTCAATCTCTTGAAATTCAAATGGTTAGGTTGTGTTAATAAAATAAGACTTCGACTTATTTTATTATTTTTAGAGTTTTTGCCACCTTGAGATGATTGGGAAGCGTGAAGTCTTCTTCTTCTTCAACAGCGACGAAGAACGTGAAGAACATCTCGGACTCTGACGATGTACACTGTTCTTCAACAAGGAACATCTCCGCCGAAGAATGTGACGTCTTCTTCCAACGATGTTACCTCTTCGAACGCACCTCGACGGAAACATAATCGACGTTATTTTTTCGCGACGCCCGACCTCCGCGACGCCCGACCTCCGCGACGCTCGTCATCCGCGACTCGATTGTCATGCACCGTTCCTGAACCGAGGTAGGGGTTTTATTTATTTAATTGTTCATGAATACCAACTTTATGATCTTCGTGGATTAAAACCAATTGTTATCGAATAAGGTGAGGGGGTCGGACTGTATAAACACGGCCGACCCTCCTCCTTATTTTCGTGTTGCTTTCTCTGTGGTTGGTACGAGAATCCGTGGTGCCGTCGCACCATGCGGATTCATGCCGAAGGAAATGTGCAGCACCGTCGCGCCACTCCATGGAAAGAAGTTTAAGAACGCGATGTCATTGTGTCATGTCGAAGAAACCGAAGACGCCGCGGCCGGACCGGGGTCGCGGCGGAGGGGCGCGGTGTCGTCGCGCTGCGCCGGACGACAAGGGCCGCGGCCGGTTCCAGGTCGTGGCGGAGCAAGGTGACCGGCGGCTGGACCGGGTCGCCGGTGTCAGAACTGGAAGGGGACCGGCCACCGCCGGTCCCGTTGAGCAGGAACCGGCCGGCCTGGTCGGGCCGGCCGGACAGGGAGGAGCCGGGTGAAATAAATTCCCCCAGCCGTCTTCAAACAGCCCCCTTAATTGAGGGGGGTGGGGGCGGTTACACAGGGGGGCAGGCCCCCCCCCCTTGCCGAAATGGCTCGGCCAAAGGCCGAGCCAGGCACAGCGCGCCCAGCGCGCTGTCCCCTGCCGGACCGACGCCCGGCCCAGGCTGGGCCGGGCCGGGCCGCGCCTAGCCGGGCCGGGCCGGGCCGCGCCTAGCCGGGCCGGGCCGGGCCGCGCCTAGCCGGGCCGGTCCGGGCCGCCCGGGGGGTCTCGGGCCGTGTCGGTCCGGGCCCGAAACCCCCGTTTTCAGACCATTTGGGTTCAATTGCCCATAAATCGGGCTACGGACCTCCGATCGACACTCCATTAGCGGTGATTCGGTCTTTGGAACGAGACGGTCATTTCGGTATATCGCACTCAATGTTTCGAAATACTTTGAGTTCGGCCGGGTTGGTTCATACACGAAACCAACCGGGCCTTCGGAGCGGAAACGCTCATATCTTGAGCTTCGGACGTCCGATCGACGTGTCGTCGACTTTTTTGTTTTCCTCTAAGTGAGACGGATTTTTTTGGCATACTCCGCCCGAGGTTTGGACACAGGTGGAGAACAGTTGGGTTGGTTTTTCCTTAAAAACCAACCGGGCCCCTGGGACGAAAAGGCCAATAACTCTCAAACCGGGCGTCTGATTGACGCGCCGTCTACGATGTTGAGTTCCTGTTGACGATACGGAACATTTGGATTCATCAACTCTGGACTATGTGTCAGTTGATGTATCAGCCTCTCGGCTCGTGGAGCGGACCCTCCCGAACGAACTTTCCGTGTGCGGGAACCCTAGTGTTGGCTGCGATTGTTACTGTGACGACGACGACTGTGCAGAGATCCTCAGGGGATTCGATGGTGACGACTACAGCACTCAGCGATCCTATATGGATCAGTGCTACTGATCCTGTGTGGGTTCGATCCTGTGTGGGTCAGCGCTTAGCGGTTCTGTGTGAGCCAGAGCCTACAGATCCTGTGTGGGTCTGATCCTGTGTGGGTCTTTGCGGGGGTTAGTACCTATCGATCCATTGTGGGTCCGACGACTTAGATGGATCCGTGATCATGTCTATCGTCTTTCAAAGAAATATTACATGTGTGAGCTGAATCCTGTTTTAATTTCCTGTGTGGACTGTGTTGTGATATCCTCTATGGATTTATGTTTTGCTTTCCTATATGGATTGAGTTGTTCTTTCGAGTGTGGATTATGTTTTGCTTCCTGTGTGGAATACATTGCCTTCCTGTGTGGACTGGGTTGTACTTGGGCTCGGATGTTGGAGCCGAATGAGAATTGATGACTTAGATATATGTATGGGCATATACCTAAGCAGTGTCGGATGTTATTTCTTGATTGTATCTTTCCTTAGTGGTTTATCCTTTGTGGATTTTGTGGTACCCTCGAGGGTCTCGGGGTCCCTACTGAGTAGCTTATACTCACCCCTTCACGGGCTATTCCCGCACTACGTTGTATTGGTCACAGACGACGGACAACGTTGATCGTGGTTGAGGCTTGCATAGAAGGACGGTACCTGGAGGTGCACCACTGGGCGGGACGCACTCGGAGCGGACGGCGGGATCCGAGGAGCAGTGGAGCTATCTGTACCCACCCTTCAGGTGGGATTTCCAGTGGACAGCACGGCGTAGTGGCTTTTACTTTTCAGTTGTTGTTTTCCCTTTCGAGTTGTACTTTACTTTCATTTTGGGTTTGAATACCGGCCCACTTACTTTCCGCACTTACAGTTGTACTCAGTTTTTATTTAGTGTTTACTTTTTCCGCTTGCTTACTCTGTGGTGCTTGTTTACTTTACAAATGCAATGCCTTCCATTTTTACCGGGATTTACGCCTTGGTGCTAGTCGCCAGCCCCTGGCCTATGGAAGGCGGGCTTTGGGTAGTCACGGCACTAGCCCCGAGGACGGGTTGTGACATAAATATCTCACTAATATTAGCCATCATTCTGGGGGTGAAACGTCCTGCTCAAATGAAACTAATTCCCAAAGGAATCCTTCAACCTCAATATAATAATGACATGAAGTGAGTATCATGTTGTTGAAATGATCATCGATGGTATAACGACCCATACTTTACATAAGTTTTTATTACGTCATAAGTGAAGAACACTTATTACAACATATGACAAAACCACGAAAGGACCGTATAGGTATAGTGTCTTTAAAACTGGGAAACACAAGCAATTGGTTCACATATCATCTACATTGTCTCCCATTTATTTCATCATATCTAGAGTCCTTTTGGAATATTCTACATATTACCCTTCCTCCTGACCTGGTGAACGAATACATACAAAAGGTTGAGCTCAAATGCTCAGTAAGGGTAAACAAAATAAATATCAATCACATCATATTCATAAGAACATAACATTTTGGAAAACATAACCAGAAAAAGAGATCATAATATCATAACATGGTATAAATCATAGTGGTGAAATGTAATCCCAAATAATCAAAACGTAAAACATAAAACTTTGTGGAATACACACATAATCATAGATAATCATTTCTTATTAGTCAATACTCATTGCCAAGACTATCTTAGTGGACAAAGTCCATTTCTGAACCGAGTTCACTCCTCGTTTCAGTCCTGTATCACTGAACCGGTTTAACCTCCCATTCCAGCCATGTCTATCTTATGATATATAAATATTTACCCAATTAATTGGAGGTAGATATAGGTCCCACCCATCTCATAATGATACCATTATTTTGTGTTTCAAGAGATCATAAATCATAACATAACCCATGTAATAAAAATGGGATTCTTAAACATCATGCCATCATAACATAATCCATATAAGATAGAAGGACATCATAAAAATAATTCCATCATAACATAATCAAAACAATTTAAAAATAGGGATAGAAATATAACCCTATATTATCTTATATGGAAAATAATTTTGATAAAAATGTTTGAACTCCATTCTTGAGGAAAATATCCTTTCTACATCAAAATTTTTTTTCCTTTATTAACATGTCATAAAATTTTAAACTAAAATAAGTTGATTAAAAATAAACATGAAAACTTGTAAAGGAATCTTCATGGAAATAATGTTTTATGAAATCATAAAATCCATTCTTGCCATATAAGTTAAAAAACATTTTTCTCGTACTTTGGCCGAAAAAGTCAAAAAGTACCTCGTACTAAAAATGACAAAAGATTCCATTCATATCATTTACTAAAAACTCACCAACAAGAAATATTTGATTTAAACAATTTTATGAGGATATAAATAATATTTCGTATTGAGAAAACATGGATGTGGATTATAAATATTCCCCAGTAAATTCTGAAGTATAAACAATCTCGGATAAAAAATGAGATTTGCGAGATTTTCCGTTACCATAGGTTTGATTTTCTTCTTAAGTGTCCGAACCTCTTGTATAATGATTTAAATAATTTCATTGACTTATTCCAGAATCATACTCATTGTTATGATATCATATATTGTCATATTCTTGGCTTCTTATTAGTAATATTTCATTGCTACTTATTATTCGGGTGTTTATTACTTTTTGTTCTTATGCGTGTTTTGACGAATAAATTATTATTATTCTTTTTATGTTATTAATACCTCATTTATAGAATGGTATTAGTATAATATATATCATATTTATTCATTCAATTCATTTATATAATCATTATGCAATGAAGATCATGTAGAATGAGTCACATCACATCGTGGAGATGGTATTCTGTACGTACGCACGAGTGATGATATCGTTCCCATGATGGTGGAATTGTATTGGAGTGTATGTATACTATTTCAGAATCAATATCACCTTAAAATAATAATATATAGTTATTATTTACACCATTATACCCATCCAAGTAAGGTGGTGGTGGAAATTAGATTGCACCACAGCGTGGATACGGTATTCCGTACGTACGCATGCGCGGTGATTTCATTTTCCATAGGATGGATATATGGTGAAATAGGGTTGTTTAATAGTTATAATAACATATAATTATATGAGTGATACCTATGTTATTACTTCATAATGAAAAAACTAAAGAAGAATAAGTAGAAAAGGAAATAAAGTTGAAAGAATCGGTAACGGACATTACCTCTTTTTGAAGCGCCTCTTCTTAACCTCCTCTTAGGGAACTAAATATGGTCTTTGAAAAAGACCAGAACCACTAGGATGTTTATAGGGAAGTGGAGACGAGAAATTGGATGGGGCTGGCCGATCATGAATGCTCAATGTGGTGTGAGGAGGAGAGGGAGGAGGTGCCCTTTTATAAGGGAGGAGAGGGGTACCTTTGGAAAAACAAAAAATACTATTTTATTATAAAGTCATTTTCAGTTTTTAATAGCACCGAATTGATTTATTTCTAAGATAAGGTGGGGATGGGTTGAAATCCTCTCATCCAAAAGAATTTGGACGAGTTTAGGTTACTATTTTAACCTTATCATTTATATTTAACTTTAAGTTCAACAATTTTACTATTACCGTGTCTTCTTGTTTTCTTACAATATAAAGATAAAAAACATACTATAACAAGCCAAAAGAACCCCAAGTGGTTTATTATTAATATATATAACCTTATCTAATTCATTTGGCCGAACGTTATTTTTTTAGGAATAAAATAACAATTAATAATATAATATTTTTTTTAAAAACTATTTTATGTCAATTTTGACAGTATTTGGTAATTTATTTTTTGTGAAAATCATAAAATAAAGATTAGTTCGAAAAAAGTTAAATAAATCAACACTAACATGTCATATTAACCTATAAAATTAGTTTAATTCATAAAAAGGCTCAAATTACATTTATTTGAGTATTTATAACGTCAATTATGTCAATATTTCATTAGTAAGATAATTAATGCATCATCATTATGCCATAAATAAATTAAATTATTTAATATCTAAAAATTATAAATAAAATACCATTATGTAGGAAATAATCTTAGATTTATAATGAATATTTATAGTAGAATTTATCTTATCTATAACCCTATATTAAAAAAATTTAGTTAATAAACATTGATTTTAAATATTTTAACTATTATTTAAATAAAACAATATTAAATGTCCCAATCTTATCCAAGTGGGCCTAAATGGTAATATATTATTCCTAAGGTTGTTTTTAGTCAAATTAAAATTATCCAATAGAATTATGACATGTGTTAGGGTAATAATAATATCATTTTTACCGTTAGTTACCCTATTTACTTTTAACCGTGGTAAAAAATATAAAATGTTACTATTCACCAAAAAAATTAGTTTAATCTCATTGAACCACATTTTTGTCCTTGATATTAACAGTGTCTCTCGGATTTTCGAAATTACACTCACAAAAGTTGTAAAATTAACTTGTATGTGAATTTGCAAATTCTCCTAGAAGGTGGGTAAATGACGGTGAAAAGTTCAATAAATGTTTTATATATCTAAACTTATTATAAAATGAATCCAATGAATTACTTTGAACATAAATACGTATTATGTATAAATTTTGACCTAAAATAAATTGAAATAAAATAAATAATTATTTAAATAAAATTTCGGTTTTTAAATAGTAACCTAGTGTTTTCATTATTCATCAAAAATTGAATGTTTTTAGAAAAATACTAAAATATCACCCTGGGCTAATTTGGATACTCTGAATCCAAAAATGAAGTCAAGATAAAATTTACAAAATTTCAAAAAGTGGGTATTATAATTCATAAGGGCTAGTTTTAATAATATTTTAATAGCATAGCGTTGTTTAGTGAAACATGGTATTGCATACAACACAAGATATCGGGGAAGGTCACGGTTGCGTATAATGCAAGCCAATCTAGTGTTGTGTGTAGTGAAAGATTACTTTAATGATGAATATAACATAAAAACATAATATTTCTCATAAAAATATTGGGTGTTACATTCTAACCACCTTAAAATTAATTTTGCCATCGAAATTCGTCACTTGGTAACAAACAGATGAGGATACCTCTCCCTTATCATATCCTTAAGATCCCATGTAGCTTCTTCTAATTGGTGGTTCCTCCATAAAACATTCACCAAGCGAGTGGTCTTGTTCCGTAGGACTTTTTCGCTATGATCTTGAATCTCTATCGGTTGTTCTTCATAAGAAAGATCTTCTCCAGCGGTATAACTTTTGAGCTTATTACAAGTGAAGGATCGGGTATGTACTTTCTCAGGAGCAATACATGGAACACATCATGAACTTGAGAGAGATTCGGTGGAAGTGCCAATCAGTAAGCTACCTTCCCAACACGGTCCATTATTTCGAAAGGACCGATATGCCTAGGGCTCAACTTTCACATCATTCCAAATCTCATTACTCTCTTCCAAGGAGATATTTGTAAGAACACTTTATCACCCACTTAAAACTCTAGGTCTTTTCTTCAGTTATCAGCATAACTTTTTTTGTCAACTCTGAGCTACTCTTATGTGTTGTTGAATAGATCGGATCTTTTCTACCATCTCATCATCATGATCAGGTCCTAATAGATTTCTTTCCCCAACTTCATCCCAGCAAGTTGGAGTTCAGCATTTCTTTCCATTGATAGCTTAATAAGGAGCCATCTGAATACTGGAGTGAAATCTATTGTTATAAGAAAATTCCACCAAAGGTATGTGTTGATCCCAACCACCTTTGAAGTCCATATATCAAGCTCTTAACATCTCTTCTAGAGTTTGAATTGTTCTCTCAAACTGACCATCTGTCTGAGGATGATAAGCAGTGCTGAAGCTCAACTCTGTATCCAGAGTATGCTGAAGACTTCGCCAAAACTTCAAGGTAAACCTCGGATCCCAATCAGATATAATGGAAAGTGGTACTCCATTCAATCTTACCACTTCTTTACATATATCATGTCATGCTGATCAAGAGATAAATCTTCTCTAATAGAAATGAAGTGTGCCAACTTCATAAGACCGTCAACTATAACCCAAATAGCATTATTGCCATTGGATGTTTTAGGAAGTACAGTGACAAAGTCCATAGTGATGTTTTCCCATTTCCATTCAGGTATGGGTAAAGGTTGTAACATCCCCTTAGACTTTTGTCTCTCAACATTAACTTGCTGACAAACCAAGCATCGAGAGGCATATTCAGCACCATCTCTTTTCATTCCATCCCACCCAAAGTACTCTTTCAGGTCCCTATACATCTTCTTGCTTCTAGGATGAATAGAGAATGATGAACTATGAGCCTCATACAGAAGCTCTTTCTTTAATTCTGGGATGGGAGGAACACAAACCTGATTCCTGAACCTTATTATCCCATCACAATAAATGTTGAATTCAGGAACATTTCTCACCTTATTTTGTAACTCTACATCTTCTTTTTGTGCCTCTTTAATCTTTACATGCATATATGGTTGACCATTCATTTGAGAAAGATATGATTTTTCCCCTTCCATTATAATTCCAAGATCCATCCTTTGTAAATCCATAAATATTGGATCTTTTTTGATCCTCATCATGGATAAGCTGGCATGGTCTTGTCGACTTAATGCGTCTTCCACCTTGTTTGCTTTCCCAGGGTGGTAATGAATTGAGCAGTCATAATCCTTAATCAGCTCCAACCATATTCTTTGACGCATATTCAGCACCTTCTGTGTGAAAATATACTTTAAACTTTTATGATCAGTATAAATATCACACCATTCACCATAAAGATAATGCCTCCAAATCTTTAATGCAAAGATTACAGTAGATAAATCCAAATCATGAGTTGGGTAATTATGCCCATGTATTTTTAACTTTCATGAGGCATAAGCTATCACCATAATGTTTTGCATAAGAACACACCCCAACCCCTTCTTGGATGCGTCACTGTAGATCACAAACCTTTCTCCAATACAAGGAAGTGTGAGTATAGGTGCACTGGATAACCTTCTTTTCAACTCCTTGAAATTCTCTTCACATTCCTCCTTCCACACGAACATAACTCCTTTTCAATTCAACCTGGTGAGTGGATTAGAAAATCATGAAAAATCATTCACAAAAGGTCGATAATATCCCGGCAAACCAAGAAAACTTCGGATCTCAGTTACTGTTGTTGGTCACGACCATATTTCGATAACCTCTATTTTTTCTAGATCCACAGGTATCCTCTCTTTTGAGATTATGTGACAAAAAAATGCATCTTTTTGAAGCCAAAAATCACACTTGGAAAATTTGGCATAAAGATTCTCCTTTCTCATGGTCTTCAATACAATTCTCAAGTGATCTTCATGTTCTTCCTTGCTCTTTGAATAGACAAGAAAATATTCTATAATGACTACCACAAACTGATCAAGATAGTCTCTAAAGACTCTATTCATCAGATCCATGAAGATAGCTAGGGAATTAGTAGGACCAAATGGCCTCACTATAAATTCATAGTGTCTATACCTTGTACGAAAAGTCGTCTTTGATATATCCTCCCTTTTGAACGTTAATTGATGATACCCTGAACGAAGATCAATCTTGGAAAAGTATTGAGCTCCGTGTAGTTGGTCAAATAAGTCATCAATGCATGGGAGAGGATATTTGTTCTTGATAGTAATCTTGTTATGTTCGTGATAATCAATGCAGAGTCTCATTGATCCATCATTCTTGTTAACAAACAGAACAAGGGATCCCCATGGTGTTGCACTAGGTCATATTAATCCCTTATCAAGAATCTCTTGTAGTAGCTTCTTCAATTCCTACAACTCAATTGGGGCCATTCTATAAGGTGTCCTTGAAATAGGAAAAGCACCCGGTACGAGTTCAATGGAAAACTCAACTTCAGGATTTGGTGGAAGACCCAAAAATTCCTCCGGAAAGACATCATCAAACTCTCGTACAATGGGTTTATTCTTAATCGTGAGTTTCTCTCCAACCATTTGAGATAAATAACCTTCATTAAGTGGAATCAAGACCCATAAGATGGAAGAAATTTCCACTGGAAGGTTATGTTCATCCTTGCATCGATAAACGATAATAGATTGATCTAGAATATGAAATGGGACTTCCCTTCTTTGGAAATTGATATGAGCTTCATATAAAGAAATCCAATCCATGCCAAGAATCACATAAAATTGCACTATCAGAAGGATCACAAGATTTGCAGGAAGCACCTTCCCACAAACATCAATCGGAGAAGAATGAAAAACTTTTGATGCGACTGTTGTGCCATTAGGGGTTGTCACAGCTAACTCAACATCTAATTGTTGAGGTAATATGGAGATACCCTTAGAAAATTCATCAGAAATAAAAGAGTTGGTGGATCCAAAATTAAATAAAAAATTTGCTACTTTAGAGTGGATGGTATGTGTACCTTTCACCACTTCTTTCTCATACTCCACATCGCTGATAGAAATTGCATGTGACTTTCCTTTTTCTTTAGCCTTAAGAGTTTTTTGACATCGATCATCATCAACAAACTTTGGATTAGGGCATTGATTAGTATAATTCCCCATTTCCTTACATTTGTAACATTGAACTGTAGGAGGTGCACCCTGTGTAGCCTTTTCTTTGTTCACATCACTAGACATCTTCTTCCCATCATTGCGGCATTCAAATGCCCGATGACCTTCCTTTCCACATTTTAAACATTTACTTGTTCCTCTAAGACAACTCCCTCCATGTTTCTTTCAGCTCTTTGAGCATAAGTGAATACTCATCTTCTTTTCAGTGTGGTCTTTAGATTTTCCTTTAATTCAATTTTCCTCTTCTTATCAAACCCATATGACTGATGGATTACTCCAATATCCATCTCAACTTTGAGAGCACATCGAACAATTTCCTCGTAACTATTGAAGTATCTTATGTTTAATTCCCTTTGAAGACTTGGTTTTAAGACACTAAAGAATCTATCGATCTTACTCTCAGGTTGGATAATAATCCCGAAAGCGTTCCTTGCAAGTCTTGTAAAATTTGCATCGTAGGTACCAACAGATTCATCATCCTTTTTCTTCAGATCAAGAAACTTATTCTCCATATTTATTCGAAGAATACGAGCAAAGTACTTATTGAAAAATAATCTCTTGAACTCGTCCCATTCCTTGGATTCAATTTCATCACTTTGCCTTATATTCTTGATAAGATTCCACCATTGATCTTATTCACCTTCCAAATGATATACTGCTAAGAAGGCTTTATCATGCTCAGAACATTAAGGAACTGAAATATATCTTTTTAGTAGTACTGATCCATTTTTCAGCAACTAATGGATCAGTAGACCCACTAAAAGAAGGTGGACACTGCCTCGTGAAGGATTCAACAGAATGTTTCTCCTTCCATATCCCATTTGGATGTCCTGTATGATTCATAGCTTGAGAAAGTTGTGTGAGCATGGCTATAGGATTTTTCATTCCAACTCCCATAACGTTTGGTTGCTCATGGGGACAATCATTTCATTGCACGTCGCATTCCACATTAACACGGTTACTTTGTGTTGCAGCCATTAAATAATACCAAGAAGAATAGTGTGAGAAACACTAATTATAATAGGAAAACCACATAATCAAGAATAAAATTTTACACTTAAGGTCTTATCTTGGGTTATTCATGTCCATTTATAAAACACTAAGATTGTGTTCTATGCTTAGACTTATCCTTAGGGTTCTTACTAAGGCTTTCACATCCTACTTTCCAAAGGCTGACTATACCTTTCCTCTAAAACCAACTATAACGGTCTGGAATTAATTCTAGTGGACTATTATTAAAACCTATCAGGGCACTCCATGGGATGCTACACCCCCTGGGCGGGACACACCACCATCCCCAGTGGTAGCCATTTCCTCATGAATCCCTTGTGTAGAGAGCCATGCTTTGTCCAATGCTCACATGTGAGAGTTCCCAAGGATCGGATACATTCCTACATCCTTTGCCACTGATACCAACTATAATGACCCATACTTTACATACATTGTTATTACTTCATAATTTAAGCAATCCTATTACAACATATAACGAAACCATGAAAGGACTGTATAGGTATAGTGTCTATAGAAACTCGGAAACATAAACAACTGGTTCATAAATCATCTACATTGTCTCCCATTTATTTAATCATATCTATAGTCCCTTTTGGCATATTCTACTTATTACCCATCTTCCTAACCTGGGGAAATAAAACCTACAAAAGGGTGAGCTCACATGCTTAGTAAGGGTAAACTAATGAAATATCAATCACATCTTATTCATAAGAACATAACATTTTGGAAAACTTAACCTCGAAAAGAGATCATAATTTCAAAACATGGGATAAATCATAGTGGTGAAATGTAATCCCAAATAATCATAACATAAAAGATGAAACTTTTTGGCATACACAAATAATCATAGATAATTATTTCTTATTAGTCCGGAGTCATTTCCAAGACTATCATAGCGGACAAAGTCCATTTCTGAACCGAGTTCACTCCTCATTTCAGTCTTGTATCACGGAACCGGTTTAACCTTCTATTCCATACATGTCTCTCTCATGAGATATAAATCTTTAGCCAATGCATTGGAGGGAGATATAGGTCCCACCCATCTCATAATTATACCATTCTTATGTGTTCCACAAGATCATAATTCATAACATAACCCATGTAATAAAAATGGGATTCTTAAACATCATGCCATCATAACATAATCCATATAAGATAGAAGGACATCAAAAAAATAATTCCATCATAACATAATCAAAACAATGTAAAAATAGGGATAGAAATTGAACCCTATATTATCATAGATGGAAAATAATTTTGATAAAATTCTTGAACCCCATTCTTGAGGAAAATATCCTTTCTACTTCAAATTTGTTTTCCATTATTAACATTTTATACAATTTTAAACTAAAATATGTTGACTAAAATTAAACTTGAAAACTTGTAAAGAAGATTCATGGAAATAATGTTTTAATAAATCATAAAATCCATTCATGCCGTATAAGTTAAAAAAACATTCTTCTCATACTTTGGCTGAAAAAGTCAAAAAGTACCTCTTACTAAAAACGACAAAAGATTCCTTTCATATCATTTACTAAAAACTCACCAACGAGTAATATTGGATTTATAAAAATGTAGGAGGATATAAATAATATTACATATTGAGGAAACATGGATGTGGATGATAAATATTCCCCAGTAAATTATGGAGTATAAACAATCTGAGATAAAAATTGAGATTTGTATGATTTTCTCTTACCTTAGGTCCGATTTGCTTCGTAAGTGTCCAAAACTCCTATATAATGATTTAAATAATGTCACTGACTTATTCCATAATCATAATCATTGTTATGATATCATATATGGTCATATTCTTAGCTTCTTATTAGTAATATTTCATTGCTACTTGTTATTCGGGTGTTTATTACATTTTGTTCTTATGTGTGTTTTGTCGAATAAATTCTTATTCTTAATTTTAGGATATAGATACCACCTTTACAGAGTGGTATTAGTGTAATATATATCATATTTATTCATTCAATTCATTTATATAATCATTTTGCAATGAAGATCATGTATAATGAGTCACATCACATCGTGGAGACGGTATTCCGTACGTATGCACGAGCGATGATATCGTTCCCATGATCAAGGAATTGTATTGGAGTGTATGTAAATATTTCAGAATCAATATCAATTTACAATAATCATATATCATTATTATTTACACCATTATACCCATCCAAGTAAGGTGGTGGTGGAAAATAGATTACACCACGACGTGGAGAGGGTATTCCGTACGTACGTACGCGCGATGATTTTGTTTTCTGTAGGATGAATAGATGGTGAAATAGGGTTGTTTCATAAATATAATAAGATATTAGTATATTATTAATACTTATGTTATTACTTCATAACGAAGCAACTAAAAATAATTAGTAGAAGAATAAATAGAGTTGAAAGAATCGGTAATAGACATTACCTCTTTTTGAAGCGCCTCTTCTTAACATCCTCTTAGGGAACTAAAGATGGTCTTTTAAGAATACCTGAACCTCTAGGATGTTTCTAGGGAAGTGGAGAGGAGAAATTATCCGGGGTTGGCAGAGAATGAATGCTCAAAGTGGTGTGAGGAGGAGAGGGAGGAGGTGCCCTTTTATAAGGGAGGAGAGGATCACCTTTGGAAAAACTAAAAAAATTATTTTATTATAAGGTCATATTCAGTTTTTAATAGCTCCAAATTGATTTATATAGAATCTAAGGTGGGGATGGGTATAAATACTCTCATCCAATATAATTTGGAAAAGTTTAGGTTACTATTTTAACCATATCATTTATATTTAACTTTAAGTTCAATAATTTTACTTTTACTATGTCTTCTTGTTTACTTACACTAGAAGGTTAATAAACTTACTATAACAAGCCAAACGAACCCCAAGTTGTTTATTATTAATATACATAACATTATATAAGTCATTTGGCCCAACATTAGAATTATAGAAATAAAATAACAATTAATAATATAAAATTTGTTTTAGAAACTATTTTATGTCATTTTTTACACTATTTCTTAATTGATTTTTGTGAAAATCATAACAGAATGCTTTGTTCGAATAAAGTTAATTAAATCAATACTAAAATATCATATTAACCTATAAAATTATTGGAATTAATAAAAAGTCTCAAATTACATTTATTTGGGTATTTATAACATCAATTATGTCAATATGTCATTAATTAGATAATTACTGCATCATCATTGTGTCATAAATAAATTAAATTATTTAATGTCTAAAAATTATAAATAAACTTCCAGTATGTAGGAAATATATTTATATTTATAATGAATATTTATATTAGAATTTATCTTATGTATAACCCAATATTAAAACATTTTAGTTAATAAGCTTTGATTTTAACTATTTTAACTATTCTTTAAATAAAATAATATTAAATGTCCTAATCTAATCCAAGTGGGCCTAAATGGTCATATTTTATTCCTAAGGTGGTTTTTGGTCGAATTAAACTTATCCAATAGAATTAGTACATGTGTTAGGGTAATAATAATATCATTTTTACCCTTAATTTCCCTATTTACTTTTAACCGTGGCAAAAAAAATTAAAAAGTTACTATTCACCAAAAATTATTTTCATCTCATTGAACCAAATTTTAGTCCGTGATATTAACCGTGTCTCTAGGATTTTCTAAATTCCACTCACAGTATTGGTAAAATTATGTTTCATGTGAATTTGCAAATTCTTCGAGGAGGTGGGTAAAAGATGGTGAAAAGTTCAATAAAATTTTTCATATATCTAAAATTATTATAAAATGACTCCAATGAATTACTTTGAACATATATAGGTATTATGAATCAATTGTAACCTAAAATAAATTTGAATAAAATAAATAGTTATTCAAATAAAAAGTCAGTTTTTAAATAGAAACCGAGTGTTTTCACTATTCATCAAAAATTGAATGTTTTCAGAAAAAAACCAAAATTTCACCCTAGGCTAATTCTTGATACTCTGAATCCAAAAATAAAGTCCATTTTGAAGGATAAAATTTACAAAATCTCAAAAAGTGTTTATTACTCTTCATAACAGCTAGTTTTAATAATATTTTAATAGCATATCATTGTTTAGTGAAACTCGGTATTGCGTACAACGCAAGCTATCGGGGAAGGCCGCGGTTGCGTATAAAGCAATCCAAGCTAGTGTTGTGTGTAGTAAAAGCTTACTTTGATGATGTATATAACATAAAAACAAAATATTTCTCAAAAAATTCTCGGGTGTTACAGATGGATCTTTGTGGAGCTACACTATCTCCTTCATATAATTGTTTCCCAATCCCTCTACTAAAATATGATCTTAAACATGATGGAAGTGGGCAGACTTTATTAGTTGATCTATGATCACCCCAATGGTATCATTTCATATGGATAACAATATTAGACCCATAATGAAGGAAGTATATATAACATCCCACTTCTACTATGAAACCTCAAGGGGTTGTGCTAAACCTACTAGAACCTAGTTGTCAGACATCACCTGCTGACAAGTGAGGCATCCAAAGACAAAATATGGTACAAACATCATCATACCTAGACACTTGTAGTGATGTAAAATGTTCTGGTACATCCTTTCCACACATTTATATACCTCCAGGGGGATGTATGAAAATCCATCATAACCTCCTTAGGAAATGTAATTAGCACCATCATCAGTCCTCTAAAAAGGATAAAGTTCTCCATACCTTCATGAAATCCATCAAGAGAATGTCTAGTGGATATCAAATAATCTAAAGTATCACAACCATACACTCTATAATGACCCCACCCAAACATTCCTTAGAAGTGGTGGGGTAACAACCATTGAATAGTGGTGGGATGCACCATCCCCATCCATTAGGAAAAATGCAATGAGGCTAACTACTCCAAAGCCTTAGTACAACACTGCAAACAAGATATCTCAAAGAGAGAATCTACTACAGTGTTCCCCTTTCCTAGAGTATAGACTATCTTAAGGTCATAATCCTTGATGAATAATGTTAATTTACTCAATCTCAAGTTAACACCATTCTGAGATATGATATTCTTTTGAGAATATTATTGATAGAATAGATGATAAAATACTCACTCAAATATTTCTATCACCATATATTCAAGGTGAAGACTACTGCTTCAAAATATAGACTATGGGTCATATATTTAAACTCATTTGTTCTAAATTATAGTTACCCATGGGAAATCACTACTTTCCTCTACATCAGGATACATCCAATATTGATCTAGGATGCATCATAGAACAATTTATATTTGACACCCTCCTATGGAAATCTCATGATGGGATCACTCATCAACATCTTCTATAACTCATGAAAATATATCTGGAACCTTCCTATACACAAAAAAGGATACCCCTTATGAGTCAATTTAGTCCATGGTACTGATATCCAGGGTAAATATGGCATGAATTTCTGGTAATATCTTACCAATAAAATGAATATTTGTATATCCATCACTCTCATGGGTGGCGCCCCAGATAACACTACCTCAATCATTACATGGTCCACCATCACACCCTCCATTAAAATGAAATGTCCCAATAATTGTACCTCTTGAATGTAGAACTAACACTTTTAGAGATTCCCATAAAGCTGGTTCTCTTGATGTATTTCTAGGATTATCCTAAAGTGTTTCAAATTCTCCTCCTCAGATGTTGAGTACATTAGAATGTCATTAGTAAAGACCAACACAAACAAGTATAATAAAGGATGAAAGATATTATGTATGTGACCCATTAGAAATAATATGTTGTTCACATTGCTGAAAGGAGTCCCCAAGTACTCATATTGACTATACCATCATCTAAATGTTATCATTGGTGTACCCTCATCACATACTTGAAGATGTTGAAAGGATAATTTATGTTTTATCTCCAAGAACCGTCTCACCCCTCTCAACTGATTTAATAAGTCATTGATACTCGATAGTGGATAAGTATTCTTTATGGTCACCTCATTTGGAACACTATTATACACACAAAACCTCAATATCTTATATACCTTCTTGGTGAATACCACTAGGGCTGCCAAAGGGAAACACTCAGTATAAAAAATCCCTTCCTCAATAGGTCCTCCAACTCTAGCTTCAGATCTCTATGATCTATGAGGTCAGTATTATATGATGGAATAGATATTGTGGATATTCTAATGTTCAATTTAATGAAAATTTCTATCCCCATATGGGGATTTACGCCAAACTCATTCTCATGAATGATGTCCACATACACTTCCACCACTATAAAAAACTGAAATCCCAATGAGACCACTGATCTATGGGTAATAATATCCAAATGGTGACTAATGAACTATATCCTCCAACGAGTGATTCCATATTTCTCCACATGGGATTCCATCTCACTCATGAAGGAAGACCTCATCCCATCACTATATCTACACTATATCATCCACCTAAAATGGTTTATCTAGGATTGAATTGTGGATAGAAAGTATATACTTAATATAAGTTCACAAGGCATAATAACTAATATTACGGGATCCAAAAATATTTTATGACATCTAATAGTCATCTCACATTATCTCCAAATGTTTTTTATTGCTTAGTCACCTTCTATAAGAATATCCAAGAGAAAGGGTCGATCCAAGGGCTAAACCATATTTTCTATTTCACAAATAAGTGATTTGGAAATATGGATGTGTCCTGAAACCATGTATATCATTACCACAACTAAATTAGTGAAGTAAAATATAATACCTCTAATCATCCCTAGATCATATGGATCATAGGCTTCCACTTCCAATAATTATCATCATCTCTGACCACTAATAACATGAGCATGGCGTGGGCAACCTGGAGTTGGCTTTGACAATAGGTCAAACCACCTCCCACCTCTTGCTTCTCTAGCCACTCATCATTAATGTCTTTGGAACTACATAACTCCATTATCCTACCATTTCATCTATCTGGGTAGTCCATTGACCATCTCCTAATTAGTTTCACGATTTTTCATACAATCCTGGGTGTCATATCATTATTCATCACAAGAGAAACATAACCGCTCTCTAGACTAACATGAACCATCTTGAAATACAAAAACATCCTACCCTCTATCGTTAGATCATCTCATGAAGGGTCTCACACACCCATATACCTACAATTGTCATTAGCTTCCAGTTTTAAAGGACTTAACCCTTGTATTGTCACTACTAGCACCAACTATTGGCAACTAACCAACAAGGAATATTTCCACTATCTATGCTAGATCGATCAATTAAACATATGTGGGAAGGAAAAGAGATATCATTGTAGCCCAGATATCTCAATGTAGGCTATTCTTAAAGGTACATTCTGAGAAAAATAGACATTGAACCATATCCAGAGAGTATCATGTTCTATATATGAACATTTTCAAACCCTATTCCATTGTCATGATACCCTTTTGATATTTTTAATGCCCTTAAATGCACAAAAATCATAAAGTGACTAGCTATAACCACTCCATAAATTTAGTGGATGGACCCATCCCATAGGGGGCCTCCTAGACGGTGGTAAGCTAAGTGTGATTACCTTAAGACAACCTCTAACATGCTATTGGATGGCTTCTAGAACTGAGTAGACATAACACTCACATGGTAGGATTTATCATAAGTTATATAAACACACACACATTTGAAACCCATATATTGAGGAAAGGTAAGTAAAATTTTCACCAATGAATTCATACTTCTAAAATCCACAAACAAAGTACAACAAAAATACTGGAATGAATAAAGTGAAAAACACAATCACAACAAAACTAGAAAAAAGTACAACCTTCTAGATTGATGGTATTGATGTCAAATGTGACACTTGGTATGAAACATGTGTATTTTATCCAAATCTAAACAATATATTTTTTTAGCCTACCATAATCCCCATTAAAAAGATAATCTTCCACATAATACATGACATGTGTGGGAAGATCTCATTCTAGTGGGAGTATAAAAATACATATTTGGACCCCATGAAATAAAAACACATCATAATCATGATAATAGTTATATCATCATTGGGTTAGGTCAATTGAAAAATGTGACACACAATAAAACATCTAGATATACTCATAGTAGAGATTATGTCTCAAGGTAAGGTCAAAACTGCATTACTATACTATGATTCTACTTGAGAGATCGTGTCAACACTTTCCTAGGAGAACCCACACCATGAGTTTAATAGCACCGATGGTGTCACCCAAGATGTTGTGCTCATTGGGTCTCACCATGAAGATGTACATGTTGGAAGTTTTGAGAGATCAATAAACAGATTTGGGATCACACCCATGGCCAATGGATATACTGATAACTTAATCTATAATAACCATTTATGTAGTGGATTGATGCATGTGTATATTCGTGATGTTGATTCTCATAACCCCACATAAGAAAACAGATTATTGAGGATTACAACATGAGCCTCTTGGAGGGTTTTCAACAACCATATCAGAGACAAATCCATTAAATAGGATTAAAATACTATTCTTATGACATAATTTGATATTATACCCTCCTAAGGATGGAATGAGGGAACGTACACTAACTAAATTAGTCCATAATAAAGAGAACACAAGCATCAGACCTCCATTAAGGAAGTACATGGAATGTCATAGGGGGTACCCAATGTTTATTTCTCCCATGAGGTCTGCCAATGTATTTGAATCTCACATGGAATGTTCCTTAAAGTACATAATGCATCCCATTGCAGTACATAGAATTTAGAGATCCACCAGCTCATGCATGTGTACTCCTGGTAATGGTTATTTGCTTCAGGATGAACCCATGTACTTTGATTTGTGCCTATGTACACTAGTTCATTCCCATATACTAGGTTGAGTTCAATTACAAGGCCATGCTAATGTACTCTACCTATGCATGTTTGTTGGGTTGTGTCTGTGGTTGTGTATCCTCAATGATTCATGGTGTGATTCCCACACAGGGTCACAAAGAGTGTGACGTGTGTCATAGGTCATGTGATCCTTAACATTCCAAGGAAACAGTAGGGTCCTAGTTAGTTCCCCAAATGGAATGTATGTCAAGATTACACAGTGTGTAACACTAGATTTTCATAATCTCACAGTTCCTTCAAATCTACTACCATGTTATTATTAACATCGGATCCACTTCCAATATCACCTAGTGACTGTTAATCTCATCACAAATGTCATATCAATGTATAAAACTAGGAAAAAATGGGACCACCAATCCAATCTGGTCCACCCATGAGTTTCCTCCGTCATCACACCTCGATCCCACCCTCGATCGCAAGATGCACCCATGTTATCGATCCATTTCATCGAAAAACTATCACACAATGATTGAATATTGGGTGTTCCTCAAACTAATGATCAAATAAATTTCATGTGATGAATGTGTTAAGAAACATGGGGGAAATGAACAAACTAAAAAATTTGGAATGATCTATGGCCATTTATTGTGTTGGCCTCGATCTGTTTCCATTAGAATGATGATTGAATTAACCCAAAAATTAAATCATAAATATAATCAATCATTGATGTGTGAAAAAATTATTGAAAGTAAAATTGATCCATGTTGGACATGGGATATCAAATGGGATGAATCCATAAAACAAAAACATCCTACATTGAATTTTGATCAATTTATAATGAAGAACAATCCTACTTTTTATTCATTGATGAGATCCAAAATATGAACTGGTGTAGACAATCCATGTGGTATAGATACATTCCTATGATCCATTGTCGTCCACCAATTATCTCAATTAAATATTTCTCTCTCAATTCCTTAGGTTATGTGGTTTACCATACGAAATGGTCATAATAACATATTTATAGAACATAATTAGGTTTTCATATTTAAATATACAATAAAATAGATATCTCATTTATTATATAATTTATCCACACATGAGGGAACCCATATAAGCACCCAATTGACTTATGGGGTATGTCATACCTATAGTAAAACCCATGATCTTAACTAAACAGGGACCTCAAATTCCCAATTCAGTCCTCTGTTCTGGTGTTTTTCAACTTTATTATAAAAATTCTATGGACATTATATTAATATATTTAATATTTTTGAAATGTAAATTCCAAGATCATCTTCCCTCAGAATCATGCACCGTCTCATTTCTTGGCTATGAAAATTTAATTAGATATATTCTAAATCATTACATGGGAAATATAGATATGCTATATTCTCCCCAACATATGGATTTTCTCCCTAAAAAGTGAAAAAGACATCTCCAAAAGGTGTGGTTGCTTAGCTCGTATCTAGGACTCTAGCTCCTAGTTTCTCTCCTGGAGATTCATGTGCTTCCACTAGACATGACCTATGGGAATCCCTCGCTCAAGGAGGATATTCTTCTTCTAATTCTCAATCTCAATCAGGTACTCCTCCAAGGTAGCTCCAACCTCAACCACTATCTCACTGTATTTTATAACATGATGCAAGCCATGTACAAACCTCCTAATATATGAAACATTAAAGACATCATCCACCAAGTCTAATTGAGGTGTTAGAACCAATATGTATGCCACCTCTCCAACTCTAAATAGTATCTGGAAAGGGCTGAAAATCTCAAGTATATCAAACCACACATGACAAATATTTGTGATCCATGATGAGTCGAGACCTTCAAGAACACATTTTATCCCAAGTCAAACTTCAAAGGCCCATATAAATGTTTTCTCTAGGAATTATGATGGCTCTTTTCATTATTTATACCCACCTATATGATCTGTAACTTCTTTTTCATGGATTTCACCAACTCTGTCCCCATGAGCACTGACTACCCTAAATCAGTCCAATGTTGGGGTGACAAGCGTGATCACCCATATAAGGCCTACAATGGTTCCATACAAATAGTGTAATGGTATCTTATATTTTATAAAAACATCTCTATGTGTGGGAGATCCTCATAACTATGTATAAATTGTTACATGTATGCTCAAAAAAAATCCCCCACAATTTAAATGGTCTGCTCATTTTAGCCACCTGTTTTGGGGTGAAGCACCATAAACAAATGAAACTGAGGGGCCAAAGGAATCCTATGATACTCTCCATAATTGTGATGTGAAAATTATCATCATGTAATGAAATAGTTTGTGAGGGAACTCCATGGATCATGACTACCACATGTATTTAAAGGTGTCCCATGCTCTCTACTGAAATCTTCTCTCAAATAGTTTGGAAGTGGGACGATTTGGTAAGTTGGTCTATGATCACTTATATGGAATCATGCCATCTATATTTCCATGGAATACCCATCACAATGTCCATAGATATATTTTCCCACTGCCACTATAGCACGTTACGGGGTTAATCTAAACCCATAGTAACTTGGTTCCCAACCGTCAGTTAATGAAATTGATGGCCATTGAGAGATAAAATCTACAACTGAGTTCTTTTTTCCTAGCCATCAAAAATAGAATCGGAGGTCCTAGTACATATTTTCCACACCATGATGTATCGTTAAAGGGGAAATATGGAACTCACTTTGAACCTCCTTCCAAAACATCACTTCTACAATCGTCTATCCTCTGAAAATGATATCATGCTCCCCACCTTCAGAAAATACAACATGAGTAAATATAGTTTATATATTAGTATGCCTAGTCTCACACATGGTATTTCCATGTTGAGCCACCCTAATACACTGTATAAGTGATGGGGTATTAACCACTGACTATAGATAAGTTTTTTTATTCTCATCTATGAGGGACGACTACAATGAGGCTTTATTTTTTAATTCCCCATCCATAAACTGAGAATAATATATTATTCTAAGAGAATATGATACCATGTTCCCATTCCACATATTCTAAAATATCCTAAATTCATGGTCATAGAAGAATTAAATCTATCACCTCTATCTCATGTTTGGATACTCTTGAAAGAATATATACTTTAGACTCTTATAGTCATAGTAGATGATAAACCACTCACCCATTAGGTATTGTCACAAAAACATCAAGTCTAGGTCTACCAATTCCAAATCTTGATCCTGTGACATGTGTTTCTTTTCATGAGGCCTCCACTACCTAGAACTTTATTTAATCACCACCTGAATCTACATCAGAACAAAACAGAGCCCAGTTCTTGAAGCATCAAAAAACATTACATACTCAGCACCCTCCTCTAGAAACATGAATATGGTTGTTCTCAACAACCTCTACCTCAAATCCTGAAAAGCATGTTTTCACCTTTATATCCATATGAAGGGATACCTATTTTGGGTGAAAGTTTTCAAGGGTATGTATTCCCTAAAGAAATCAGACACCAATCACTTATAATATCCTGCCATCCGAAGGAATATTTTAACCTCAATCATGCTGTTGGATGGATCTCAAATTAACCCTACCTTGACCATCACTGGGTCCATTGCTAAAACAACATTTGAGATAACATATCCCAAAAATTTTACCTTCTAGATCTAGAATTGAAATTTCAAGATATTCCCATAAATTCCTTTCTCCTAGAGTAAGTAAAGAACCATCAATATGTGTCTCATGCGCTCATCCTCGGACTCTAAGTAAACTAATATTCCATTTATGAAGAGTAATAAAAAAATGGCCAATGAAAGGTTGAAAGAACTAGTTCATGTGTCCCATAAACATCACATGGGAATTTTTCATTCCAAAAGGCATCACCAATTACTCATTGTGACTGTAGAAACATCTAAATTCTATATTTGGTATATCCTCATCCCTTACTCAAATTTTTTTGATAACCTAATTAGAGGTCTATATATAAGAACCATTGAACCCCTCTATATTAATTATAGAGTTTTTAACTGCTCAATATTGGATGCTTATTATTCACGGTCACCTTGTTCAACCACTAATAATTCACACAAAACCTCAAGCTCCCATCCAACTTTCATGGTGAACAACATTGGGGATACCTAGTGGGATACACTAGGTCTCATGAATCACTTCCTATTTATTTCCTCCAACTTCCCCTTTAGCTCATGAAGATCTATGTGAGAAATACAATATACTAGAATAGATATCATGGTTGTAATTGGGTGAAATTGAATGTAACAAGTCTGTATCTTAGTGGGAAGGTAATCATGGAATATCCTCTATAATGATGTCATCATATTCCACTACCAACATAGAAAATTTGTAGCCCATAATATCCACTACTCCAAGAGTCATAATATAAAACTGGTGAGTAGTCAACTACACTCTCCTACATATGATTACATCCTTATCCACCTAGGTCTGCCTTAACCAAATGAAAGGAATCCTTGTCCCATCTCTGCAGAAACACCCCATCCTCTACCTAAAATATTCATTCAATGAATGAAATATATATGGCTAGTATATGACCAAGGTTGAATTATAAAGCCTCATTTCTACTACAAGGAGATCCAACAAGAAACACACTACTTCAAGTTTAAGATCACAATATTGGATGAAGTGTGTCATTTTTGAGTCACCTTTGGTAGGAGTGTCCATACACAATGGTCAAACCAAGGAAAAATTAGAATTTCTAGATATTGAACTTGGGATGTAGTATGAATATATTGGATCATTCATGTGTCTATAAAAACTGAATAAAAGATTAAAAATTAATTTATCATTCCTATAATTGTCTTTGCAGCATTTGGGCCACATGCCTCCACATCCTACAACTATACTCACCCATGTCCTCTACCTCCCTGAGCATGATGGGTACCACATGGGCGTAGCAGTGAAATAATGTCAAAACATCCTACCACCTCAAACATCTCTCCTTACTCCTATTCCACATCTACGACCAAGTGAACCTCCTTTATCTAGTATCTTCCCCTCTTTAGGCATCCCATCCACTATCTCCCTATTAGTAATACGGCATGTTATACAATATTGCACTAGATGTCCTCGTATATCACAAGAGTAGAACAACCTCTTTCTTGGATAACTATAACAATCCCAAGATCCCTAAACTACAAAAAATTGTTTGTGTGATTTCCTCCTAAAACACATTTCCAATATATATCCTTAATTATGTAGTTGGATAGCCACTTCAAAAGTCTCAACTCATGTGTGTCCACATTTGACACTATCTTCCAGGTTCTACTAATATATAATGATATCTACGACCTAAGAAAACTCCAACACCCAATCATAGTTAGAAATTTGTAGAGGAATCACACTATTTTAGATGTCACTTTCTATTATTTCATCAATGATTTGATCTTGGATTAAATGATCTTATACCATATCCATTGAGTATCATGAGAAGTTAGTGAACCTCTAAAAATACCCATACATAGTTATGCTTCCGTAATAAATCTATAAAATCCCTTGGATGCACATAACCAGCAAAAATGATAGAGAGAACACCGCTCTGAAAAATATCTTATAATTTTTAAATGATGGAGTCACCTCATCCTATAATGAATTCACTAGGACCCAACAACATATAGAGGATCCATGATGACGACTCAATGTCATGACCACCATTTATTCTACATGTGTCCTACTGAGGATAAAGACTCACATACCTACCTTTATCCAATCCATAGCTAATAGAAGTAATGTTTTCCATGACACATGAGGTGTAATTACCCAAACCATTATGATGAAATTACCCTTTTGGATGTCATTAAATATCTTATGGTTATTGAATACACATGAACTAATTTTTATTATTATATCTAATTGGATTTTAATTGACTCTTATGTATCATTACCATTTATAATGTCATTGAATAACAGTGATCACTGAACTAGTATAAATATAGGGTTTTATAAAATCTATTTATAAGAGACAAAGGATGTGACGACCTCAACTAGTAGGATTATACCCTATAAGTCCCATTTTTTAGTGCTTATGAGAGATAAATCATTTTTGGTCATTCCCATGACCAATCAAAAGCTGAAATACAACAACTCAATCATTATTGAAAACATTTACAGGTTAAGTTCAAGCTCTTCATGATCACGACCCAAACCATTTTCACAGAATCGCCTCATGAAATCCCCATCAACATGCACCTTACTCTTAGTGTATATAATACTTTATTAAATGGTATGTATCAAGATCATAGCAATAGGAATATATACATTATTTTTTTATAAAAAAATGAATATATTTTCATCCTATTATTTATACATTGTAATCATTTTTAATGCACAAAAAGTATTTTTGGTTAATATTCAAATTCAGTTAAGAAATATTTTTAATGAATTATAATATTTCTTAAGTAAATAATATTTTTAATAAAATATTTTGTTTAAATAACTTTTTAATTATTATATAAATTTTATTAAGTCAAATGTATTTTCTATTACGGTTTAAAAACCCTTGTGGTCAAAAACTCATCATTTTCAATATATGCCATTTTTAATTTAAAAGTGAAAATTCATATATTTAGAAAATTAATTTGATAAAATTAATATTATTTTTGGAATTAGGTTCTTAAATTAATCCAAAGGATAATTCTTCATAATTTTCTGAGATATTCGATTTTTTAGGTAAAAAAATAATGAATAAATATACTTCATGTTTTATGACATCATAATGGCCTAATAGTGATATAATAAATAATATAATAGGTATCCTTGGCCAAATATATATTTTCCCTTTAAAAGAATGCAATTTTATGTTCATTTTATTTTTTTATAAATCATTAATGAATCCTCCAAGACATATAATATATTTAAATATTTTTAAATAATTTTTGCGAGTCTGACTCCCCTACACATAAGAAAGGAAATAATTTTATTATCTTCAGTCCTTGTCCTTATAAAATAATGTGAAACACTCTAATTTTTAAGATACCATACAATGGTTCCTAGTTTTTAATAACTAAGTATGTTGAGTCCAAAACCTAAAAAATAATGAAATCCCCCACCTTTCCTATATAAACCCACTAACTTTACTATTTATATTAACTCAATATCCTCTAAGCATTACCATTATATTCTATATACTCCCTCGAGTCCACCCAAGGAACCCAATCTCTCAGGAAGCCCCTCCCAAGACATTGGAGTCACAAATTCAGGTAAGTGTTATTTCAACCGCCTCTTTTATCAAGAAACCCTAATAATGTTACATATTTTGATTTAAATTTTAAAAGTTTTTGATATGCTCTTTCATATCCCCCTTAATATGAATTTTATATATAAATGATGAGGGACCATTTAACTCTCATTTATCACTCATAATAATCTTTTTGTACACCAGTTACCATGCCAAAATTTTGTAAGGGTTCTCTCCTTCCTCCTATTTCTTTAATTTTTATTATTATTTTATGCATTATATTTAAAAATTCATAATTTTGGGATATAATTTTCCATGTCCCCAATACATCCCCATTGATGACCAAATAATTTGTGAACACTTTCACTCTCATTGACCATTTTTTGGAATTTTTTGGTAATGTCGTTAGGTTGTCAAAATTTCACCATGATTTTTCATGCCAAAAAAATTGTACAGTGATTACCGTGTCCATTTTTCTATCAAGGGTATTAACCTATATGCATATATAATTAACCTTTTGGTATATACATGTATGTATTTCACATTTATTTATCATGGAATAAATTATGATAATGATTGAATTCATGTTGTTTGATCTATGTGGCACACTTAAGCATGCGAATGAAATGGTTATAAAGGATGAACCCATATAGTACTCTAATACATTGGGTATTGTTTACTATCATGACACATCATTTTGGGAATGGGGTTTACCTAATTCCATTATGATACTTCCTATACCATTATGTCTTGTTATATTTAGCCTTGATTTAGTTTTATGATACAATGTTTTGAGTTGTTTCCACATTTCCCATGTTATTATTATCATGTTATATCATACCTTATTATTCGTGTTCATTTTATTACCGAATGATATTCCTATTGTCTAACATGTATTATATTCTTTATGTTATTACTTTTTTATTTCCCTTACAAGGCATTATATCTCTCCCCTTCCTTATGTTTTTCACCAAGATATACCATGAATATTGAAGTTCAATGGAATATTATGATCATGTCAAGGATGATTTCATTAATATTGTTTTATCTAATATTTGAGATGTTATGTTTTGTACCTAATTACCAAATCCACTAGTCTTATCAATATTTTAGGTGATATAATTTGTAATTTTATGTAATAAAACATGTATTAATGTGAAATAATTATCAAGTTTGTTATAGTTTGTATCATAGGATATGTTTCGTTATTTTTAGGATTATGATTACAAAAAATATAACAAAAGACTTAAGACTAATTAAATATATAGAAATCCATAGGCATAAGAATTATTATTTGAAAACATCCCTATATTATGGTAATTACAAATTATGTGTTTTATCAAGTAAAGAAATCGTTGTCTGGATAAGAAAAGTGGAAGTGGTTCTAGAAAAAATTTACCTGTGGGTAACAACTTTGACAAGATGTTCTGGGTATGACCCATGGTAATCTGGTACATGACAATGGGCCTTTATGTGCACCTAGTTTGGCACACCTAGAGGATATGCGGTGTTCATTTCAAAATCCTGTTATGAACCATTATTAAGGGAATAAAAAAATATCCCCTACAAATACATGTTAGGAAATCAATCTTAGATAACATAGACTAATACATAGAAACTCATAAGTTAAAAAGATATATGTAATTTATAAATTTTTCCTTTAATTTCATTGGATTCCCCTTTATGTGTTTAACAGTTTAAATGTACTCATCCCTAAGTCTATATTAGATACATTAGAACCA
Source organism: Viscum album (assembly GCA_963277665.1). NCBI lineage: Eukaryota > Viridiplantae > Streptophyta > Magnoliopsida > Santalales > Viscaceae > Viscum > Viscum album. Next base: position 2,092,307,764 of record OY728126.1, on the reverse strand, counting down.
GAAGCAAAAAAATGAAATGTATGGATTATCATCTATATTTCGACACATTATTTTATATCAGGAATGTTTAGTAGAACTATTAAAAACCCACCACACTCCATGGAAGTAGAGATATTCGTGAAATGGAAAATGTGGAAATTATCGCATCCTAGATATACAACATCTCCCATTTCATAATTTGTGGGATGAAATTCCCAGAAATCCTTGTGAAACTCCCTTTAGTGGAATTTGATGCAATTCTTTGAATGAATTGGCTTTCCATATATAGTGAAAAAATAAATTGACATGAGACAGAAATCACTCTCCATATGGTGAATCGACTGCCGATTCTATACAAGTGAAATAATGAGGGGAATATTATTTAATTCCATCATCTAAATCATGGATATTATTTTCCATATAAGATAGTGTATCTATCTAAAATGATTGAGTCTTAACAAAGGATCATCCTCGAAGACATAAATATTGTGAGGGAATATGCTGACATGTTTCCTGATGAATTGTGTAGTATTCCTCCTAGCTGAGAGGTTTAATTATCAATCAAGCTTATACTTGGGGAATTTCCAATATCCTAGACTCTGTATAAGATGGATTACCTGAAACATTAAGAGCTGAAGAAAAAACAATATGAGAATATGGATTAATTGTTTATACATCCAAGTGCCTCACTATTGGGTGAACCAGTCCTCTTCATCATGAAGATTGATCGGTCAATTCAACTTTTCATTGAATATCATGATCTCAACAAGATCATGATTATGAACAAGTATCATTTTCCATGGGTTGATGAATTATTCAATCAATTATGTGGATCCCAATAATTCTCCAACATGGATCTGCATCAGAATATTACCATGTTAGGTTGATGAATGTGGACATCCACAAGACTACTTTTCATATAAGGTATGGGAACTATGAGTTCATAATAATATCATCAAACTCACTAATGCACCATAAATCTTCATGTACATAATGAATATAGTATTTATTGATTACCAAAAAATGTGGTACTATTTATAGATGATATTATAAAATACACCAAAATCTTGGAGGAACATGAGGAGTACCTAAGAATAGTGGTAAAGACATTGTGAAATGAGAAGCTCTATGAAAAGTAATACAAGTGTGAGTTCTGGTTGAAGAAAGTCTCATTCTTGGAGAATATCATCACAAGAAATGGGATATCTATTGATTCTTCACAAACAAAAGAACATAATGGATGGTTGATTCCAATATTTGTGACAAAAATTCACAATTTCCTTGGGTTAGCTGCATATTATTTATAATTTGTGAAAAAATTATCATGATTTTCAAACCATTTTACAAAGATAAATTGGAAGGGAGTCATGTTTTCCTGGAATGATGAATGTGAATAACACTTAATAGATTTGAGGAGTAGCCTTATCACTACCCCTATTCTCACACTACCAATAAGTGGGGAACTTTTTGTAATTTTTAGTGATGCATCAAATAAGGGGTTGGGATGTGGTTGTGGAAAACTGACTGTCATTTAATACACCTCATGGAAGATGAAAATTCATGAGCAAAACAATCCCACATATGATCTGGAGTTAGAAGATCTGATCTTTACATTTAAATTATTGTCTCATTATTTATATGGGGGGAATTGTGAGATATATATTGATCATAGGAGCCTAAAATATATATTCACATAAAAGGATCTTAATATGAACTAGTGAAGATAGTTAGATATTATCAAGGATTCTCAATTATAAATCAACTACCATCCTGGTAAGAAAATAAGTTGGAAGATTCAATAAGTAGAAAGGATCCATCAATTATATCATTGATGAGAATTTTAAAGAATCTAATCTACTTATAATTAATGTGTATGGACATGGGATTCATAAATGATGGGATATCATCAATCCTTTCACAAATTATTTCTCAAATATAGTTTCATGAAAGGATTAAGGATGCTCAAAAAGAGGATTTTGTAATTCATAAGAAAGTGGAAACTATAAGGAAATCCTTAGATTTTAGTGTTAATGAATAATGGAATGTGATATTTGTATCAAGACTACATGTTCAATAAAATCCCATGTTAAAGAATGAAATAATTGATGGTGCACATTGTTTGAATTTGTCCATCCACCCAGGAAATAAAAAAATGTATCGACATATTCCAGAGCACTATTACTAGGATCAAATTAAGAAAGAGATTATTTATTAGACATTAATGTTCGTGGTGTGTCAACAAGTGAAGGCTGAAAGCCATAGGTCTAAGTGGATGATGAAAACATTACCCATACCAATATGGAAAGGGGAAAACATCACCATGGGCATTTTCACTAAAATTCTTATGAAATTAAATGGAAAAAATGCTATCTGGGTATTTGTGGATCTTCTTTAAAAGACTGAAAAAATAATTGTGATTCAAGAGTGTTTCTCACTGGATCAACTGACATAGATATATATCATGTATGTGGTAAGTCTACATGGATTAATACTAACGATTTTATCTGATCAAGAACCATGATTCACCTCCTTGTTCTAAAAAGGTTTCCAACATGCTCTTAACACTAAGATGAATTCTAGTATCGACTATCATCATCAAACTGATGGTAAATATGACCAGACTATTCATACACTAGAAGACATGTTGTGAGCATGTTAAATAGACAATAAAGGTATATGGGACCAACATCATACATTTGTAGAGTTCTCTTACAGTAATAGTTTCCACTTGATTAGGTAAATGGTTCCTTATGAAGAATTTTACGAGAAGAGGTTTAGAATAATGGTATGTGGTGATGAAGTTGGGAAAAGAACACTTCTAGGCCCTGAAATGGTTAAGTAACTAGTGGAGAAGGTTAGGAACATTTATTAACACATAAATCATGCTCAGAGTTGAAAGAAGGTCTATGCTAACAATTTTTTATGAGACCTAGAGTTTGATGTTAGAGACGTGGTATTCCCCTACATATATCCATGGAATAAATTGATGAGATTTTGGATGAAGACAAAGAATATTCCAAGGTACATATGTCCTTTTGAGAACCTTTATTGCATCAGAGTAGTGTCCAATCAACTAGGACTCCAACCAAACCTATCTCTAGTACATGATGTATTCCATGTTTCCCTTTAGAGAAAGTATATACTAGACCCCTCACATGTTCTGAATCTAGAGGTGGTACAATTAAAGAATGACCTTTCCTACGAGGACATTCTATTGAGGATCTTAGATCATTTAATAAAAATTATACAAAATAATACAATTCCCCTCATCATAGTTTTGTGGAGAAACTCGAGGTTTGATGAAAAATGTGGGAACCAAATGAGGTTATGAAATATAGGTACAATCATCTATTTTATTGTAGGAAAATATAATTTTTATGGTGAAACTTCTTATGGAGGGATGATTGTAATGAATAAACTATTATGAATTAAATCCCCCCTTTTAATTTAAAGAAATGTATTATGGTTATAGAAAACACATGCCCTTATTCGGATTTATTATATACAATTAGATTTTAAATAACTATTAAGTATCATTATTGTAGATAATATAGCCTATGAACAGTTATCACCTGACTAGTATAAATATACGGTTTTTACAAATCCATTTGGCATAGATGAAGTATGTGATAGCCTCAACCAGTATGATCATACCCTATGATGCTCATTTTCTCTGAGTTTATAAGGGATATATAATTTCTGGGATTTTCCCTAGACCAATCCCAAACTAATATCCAACAAAATAAGCCCAAGTGAAACCATTTATGGGATATGTTCAAGATCATCAAGATCACAACCCAATCCATGTTCACCAAACAGAAACATGAATGCCCCCCATCACACACCTAACTCTTATTGTGTTTGATAGTGTATTATAGGGATATGTATCAATACCCTACCAATATTAATATGTAAATTATTTTGTTTAAAATATTGAAAATATCTTCATCATATTTTCATTTACTTTTTAATTTATTTTTAATGAATATGTATTTTTTTTTTATATTAAAATGTAATTAAGAAATATATTTTGATAAATTAAATATTTTTTGAAAAAAAATTTATTTTAAAATAAAATCTTTTTAGTATATAACTTTTAAATGATCATATATTTTTTATTAGGGTTTGTAAATTGTTATTATCAAAAAGCATTCATTTTCAATAAATGTTTGTTTGTATTTTCAATGTGAAAATTATTATATTTATAAAATAAATAATATATAAATAATATTATTTTTGGAATCATTATTTTGAAATTATCCAATAGTGAATTTTTCATAATATTCTAAGTGTAGAATTTTGGGGAAAAAATTAAACACTATATAGATATACTTTATGTTTCATGACATCATAGTGGAATAATAGTGACGTAATAAATAATATAAAATATATTCACAGCTAAATATAAATTTTCACATTAAAATAATGTAATTATATGTTTATTTTATTTATTTTATAGAACCATAATGTATCCTCAAAGTCTTATAATATAATTTATGATTTTAAATTCATTTTTTAGAGAGTGTGACTATCTCCACATAAGAAAGTGATTTATTTTACTATCTCTTTCCCTCGTACTTATAAAATAAGTTAAACTATTATTTGGCATAACCATGGGGAAATTCCATGAGATGGTTTGTGGTTTTTTATATATTATTAGTAGTTCCAAAACCTAAATAATACTGAAATCCCCCTAATTTCCAATATAAACACACTTAATGTCCCATTTATCATCACTAATACTCCATGAATCATGACCATACTCTTATATATACTTTCTAGAGTCCTCCTAATGTCCCCCCATGATCCAATGAATCCCCTCCCAAGCCATTGGGGTCACATATTCATGTAAGGGATCTTTCACCCTCCTCTTTTATTAAGGAATCCTTTTTAAGTTATATGATTTGATTTAAATTTTAAAATTTTATGATATGTTGTTAAATATCCCAAATACATTCCATTTTATCCATAAATTATAATATCCCATATAACTCTCATTTACCCCTCCAATGAACATTTATGTACACTCATTAATATAATAAATTTGTGTAAGGGTTCTGTCATTTCTCCTCTTTCTCCATGAATCATTATTTTGTTATTCCTTCTATTTCTAAATTTATAATGTTAGAATATAATTTTACATATTCATAATACTTCCTATTTGATGTAAAAATAATTATACAGCCATTTACCTCTTATTAACCATTTTTATGAGTTTTTAGGTAACGTCGTTATGCGGCCAAAATATCACTGCCAGTTTCAATGGAAAAAAATTGTGATGTGAATACCATGCCCATTTTTATATCAAGGGAATTCACCATCATGCACATATACATATTTATCAGGTACATACATATATGTATTCCACATTTATTGACCATGTAAAAAATTATTATGATGAATGATTTCATGTTGTATGATCTATGTGGCACACTTAAGCATTAGAATGAAATGATTATAATGATTGTTCCTAGATAGGACTCCAATGCATTGAGTAATGTTTAGTCTCATGATAAGTCATGTTGGGATATGTTTTTACATGATTTTTTTATTTTACATTATCCTCTATGATGTCTTAGTGGATTTATCCTTGAAAAAACTTTATGATTTCATGTTTTAAGTTCTTGCCACATTTTCCTTGTTATGATTATCATGTTATATCATTCCTTATTATTCATGTTCATTTTATTTTCCATTTATATTCCAATTGTATAACATGTTTTATATTCTTCATGTTTTCCTAGTTTTTTTCCCTTAATGGAATTTATAGCTCATCTATTTCTAATGTTTTTCCCTAGGATATCCCATGCAGTTTTATGTTCATTGGAATATTATGATCATGCCAAGGATTCCTTCAATATTGATGTAGTATAACATGTTCAACATGTTCTGTTTTGGGCCTAATTCCCAAATACACAAGACATATAAATCTTTTAGGTTTTATAATGTATACATTTCTGTAATAAAACATGCATTAACATGAAATAATGATCAGGGTTGTTATATGAGGGGTCTCTAATACTGAAACTCATGATGTTATCTCATCATGTTCACATTATGCATAGGTAATTATTGTACAATATGTTATTTGATAGGTGGATGTGTGGTTGGTAAACCACCTAGAGCTACCACCTTTTAAAAAAGTTTTGGCATCATGGCCTTTTCACAAATGGGACTATCCTCATGATTCTACTACTGAATCCTAGCTGGAAATGATTATAGTGGAATATTAAAATAGATAATATATAACACAGTTAATGACTATATATGGGAAGATGACTCAAGAAGGACATGAAAAAACACCATTACTATATGATTTGTGTACTAATTTTTTCCCTACTACTAATGTATATATGTAACGAGTCAAAACATAGCTATTCAAAGTCTGGTTTTTTGGATTGGTCCACCACATCACCAACCCTAGAGACTATGGACTAAAATATGAACTCAAACTACTGTACATTATTTCCATAAAACCCAACCCAATCTCACATCATGAAAAAAATCCAAACTCCCATACTAAGATGAACTTTCTATAATGTTACAAAGTCATGATCCATCATAACGGGTCCCTCTTAGTCAATAGAATTCGAAGTGTGACTAATACAGGACATCCTCTAATAGGCTAGGGGATAGTGGCCATCACTGAGTAAGCATAACACACGCATGGGAGGCCTTATACTAATATAATTTTACGTAGACACACATGTCCAACAAATATAATATTTAAAGTAAAGTATAACACATGCCAATGCATGCATCCACCTAAAAACTAAAATTAGATTATGAAAAGAATAATGGAAATCATAAAGGGAAAACTATAACCCCACCAAAATTGGAATGAATTAAAACCTTCTTGAGTGAGGGGATTACAATCAAATTTGACACCTGGTACAAACCATCATCTATGTAGACCAATATAATATCCATTTGATACATTTCTCCGAAGAACCTCATTGAACATCAGGTCTTCATCATAAGACAAGACATGTGGAGTAATAACCTATTCATGGGGGAGTATAACAATACCTATTAGCACATAATGAAATAATAAAATATAATCATCAAGATAGTATCAACTCATCATAGGGTTATTTGAACTAAAAATGATACATATAACAAAACATCTTGATTTACTCATAGTATAAACTAAGTCTCAAGGTAAGGTAACAAATACATTACCAGACTAAGATTCTACTTGAGAGTTCATAGAAGCACTATACTGCGAGAACACACCCCATGAGTCTTATAGTACAGATGGAATTATCCGAGATGTCATTCAAATTGAGTATCTCCATGAGAATGTATGAATTGTATGTATGAAAAGATCAATGTGTAGATGGGGGTCACACCAAAGGTCAAATGGTATATGGAAAATAAGATCTGATATAAACTGCTAAGTACAAGATCGATTCATGTGTATGTTGGTCACACGGATTCCTATAACACAACTTATGGTAGAAGAAGAATGAGGACCCCCCCCTGAGCCTCACAGGGGGATTCTAATAACTTTATCCAAGTCTAGTCCTTTATAGAGGATCACAATTCCATTCCTATGTTGTAATTTCATACTATAACCTCATAGGGATGGATGGAAGGTATGTAACCTAAGTAAACATGACCATTTTTCAGAGAATACGGGCTTCCAACCTATCTCAAGGAATTACATGGTCCTTAAATGTGGTACACAGTGTGTCTTTGTTTCCCAAGGTCTTCTTATGCCTTTCTATATCACATTAAATGTTCATTTAAGTATAGATCATATCCCATGGGGGTACACAACATGTAGAGGTATTCAAACCTGTGACCATATACACATAGTTTTGAATATGTACATCAGGTCCTTAGCATGTACACCTAGTTGATCCCACATACTAGTTTATGTCTAAGTACATGGTAATTCATGTGTTATTTAACCGTTCCCTTATTCATGGCCATGTATGTGACCATTTATCCACTATGCTACATGGATATTTTATAGCTTTAGGTCACATCGTGTTCATCACATGTAATAGGGTGTGTGATATTTAAGTTTCTAAACCAACCCCAGGACCACATACAGGGACCCCCACGATGTGTATCTCTTGGTTAAACATTTTTTAATTTGATATTTTCATAATATCGTTGTTCATTCATGTATACAACTGCACTACCATCACCTCTGGATCTGCTGCCAATATCACACGAGTATTACAGATCTCATCTAATTGGGCTTTTCCATCAACAAAGATCAATTTCTCTCCATTCAAACTAATCAAAAAACTAGTTTCCTCACATGTTTCATCATTGTACATCAAAACACACTGAATAGAGACCACTAGATCAATTCGATCCACTTCATATAATCCTCTATCATGATACCCCAATCACACCCTTGATCATGAATGACACCAATGTTATTGACATGTTGCACTGATGAATAGTCTTTCAACGATCAAATATCTTATATTTGTCAAAATATGGTTCAATGAAATTGTCCCTGATGAACGTGTGAAAAAAATGGAACAAAATCGCTATCCAAAAATTTAGTATCAAATGTTATAAATTATTTGGGTTGACCTCAATCCATTTCTATTAAAACAAAGAATAAATTAACAAACAAATAACAAACTCAACCATTGATAGGTGAATCAATTATTTTTAGTGGAATTTATCTATATTCAACATGGGATATAAAATGGGATGAATTCACAAAATAAAACTATCCTACCACAATTTTGGATTTTTAATTGATGAATAATGATATTGTGTCATAATCATTGGTGAGAACCAAAAACTCTATTCATTTAAATGATCCCTTATGTATCAATCCATTCCATTGATCTATTATTGTCTAGTAATGATCTCATATAATTCTCAATCTCAATTCGTAGGGTTATTTATCCAACCCTATAAATTAGCCATAACAATGTATTTTTTTAAGGTATTTTTTTCTTTAAATAATTAATTACTTAATTATATCATTTAATTAATTATTTATCCACCCATGATTGAACCTAGAAGAATAGATGACACACATAAGGATTATGTTTTGACTAGTTTAAAACCTATTCATTCATCCAAAATGTGGCATAGAATTTAAAATATAGGCCCCTATTATAGATTTAATACCATTTTTTATAATTATTATGAGCATGTAATATTAATATATTTAATATATTTAAAATTTAAATTTCCAGCTCACCAGCCCTTGGAATCACACAACATCATAATGCATGGTAGGAAAAATCATACTAGATATTTTACAATTATTAAAATGGAAAAAATAAGTTATAGATATACATGAAATATTTCTATGAGAGAGTTTCCTCATCATGTGGCTGAGTCACTAGACTATACCATTTCCCAACAAAACCTCTAAGAATACATGTTGTTAGGACAACTATATTATATGTAAGTGTTATCACAAGATGGGAAAATAAAGTGAATATCTCTTGAAATTCTTCAACTACTAGTGGTTTCGGCTCAACCTGAAACCTGGGAGGTTTCTACCTATAAAACACATGGAGTGCGCTGAGCCTATGAACGTCCTCATCTAGTACTTCTAGCACAATTTTCTACTCAACGAGTTGTTGAAAGACTAAAAACGACATAGAGGTACCACATCCTATAAAGACCCCTACACTAAGGCATCTTAATTCAATGGATAATCCTCATGATCATGCTATGGAATCGTACCTAGAAAACATCAAAAATGAATCTTGAAATAAACTCGACACACCATAACTAGTGAATATATCTGGGGAGCCTACTCAATAAGTTTATGGAAACCAAAACCAATTCCTATATGATGTATGTGAACATTTGTTTCCCTACAACCAGTTCCTAAATGTACCAAGTAAATAATAAGATTATTCGAGTCGTGGGGAATAGAAAAATAATTTTATATACCAACACTGATGTATATTACCTAAAAGCTAAACATGAAACACGTTAACACTATTTTTTAAATCCAAAACTAATCCACACAGCTTGAAAAAACATGAAACACTAGAACTAAAGGTAAAACAACTGTGTTGAAACCACTCTATCACAAAATAAACCACTAGGACCCACCTATAAATTGGTAAGATGAATGTGATAACCCCAATCTCACATCTAATAGGATAAGGTCTAGAGACCAATACCGAGTAGATATATCCCTCATATTTTAGGAATTACTTTATTCACCTATATGCACACACATATCTCTAATCCCATAAAATACTAAAATTAAAGAATAAAAATAGAAATTAATGAGTAAATCTATATCCCAAAATCAAAGTATATCAAGTAGTATAAAGATTAGGGAAAAACTATTATCCCACCAGAACATCAAATAATGTCCAACCTACTCAGAAGGAGGGGACTGCTGTCAAATGAATCACTGGTATGAACCTCTTTCTACCTATCCCAAAATATTCTATACCTACTCCTGGTCCTCCTAGGACACGTTCAACTAGAAATTTATTAACATAAGAGATAAAAGATGTGATAAAATCCCACTCAGTGGTGAGTATGACAATAGAAAGGATGAAACCCTAAAATCACTAAACATAAAGCATAAAGAGCATTCCACTAATCAATGAACATGAATGTCAGTCAAGAAATAAGGCATGATGATAAACAAAATCCCAGAAATACTCATATCAAAATCCATTTCTCAACATATATCAAACACATGCATCCCTATATTTTTGTTAAGGCTTCAACATTACACTCATCTCTGTGAATCCACTCCAGAAACCATGTGATCATAGATGGTTCTCATCTGAGAGGTCAATCTCATCAGGTCTTACAAAGAAAGTATTCACTAGAACATTGAAGCTATTAAAATATTGATACTGTATCAACCAAGGACCACTTGGGGATGAAAAAATGAAACTTTTCTAATCTACTAAAGAGGGGATCAATTTCATGTGCATGGTGGTCACACTGATACAGCAACCCCTATACTATAATGGAGATATGATATAGGATCCCACCCCGAACCTTATAGAGGGACAACATAAATTCTATCTGAAACATAGCCCGTAGACTGGATCAAAATCCTATGAAAATGATGCAATTTCATACTATATCCACATGGGGATGTACCAATGAAACTAACCCAATCAAACCTAGTATATACTAAATAGATGGAGGGCCTCACACTACTCTATAAAAAGAACACCTTGTGTACTGTTATTAAATGATGTGTCTCGTCTTCCATGGGTCTTACTATGTACCATGTCCCATGCATGTGTACCTCTTGTTGTGTTCATGTAATCTAGTCATTTAAATTTACCATGCTTTTTCTATGTCCTTTTACCATGTCAGATTACATAGTAGTGCCCATGTACTAAACCCATGTCCGTGTGTTTGGCCATATTATTGCCCTTGTTCCCAATGGGGTATGCACTAATCTTCCAGCAACAAGTCACATTGAGTGTCACATATTTAACATGGAATGTGTTATTTTTTCTCCTCTGAAACCCTATTCACCCCTACTAGGGTAATACACACTGCGTGTACTTAGGACTACACACTGTGTAGTCATGAATTTTATAGAAATCAATAATCTATTAATGATTTCTCCCACACCACATTTTCATTGATTTATAACACTTAATATACTAATATTCTTGGATATCATTCCAGATGTGCCCTACTTTCTCTACCCACCAGAGCCTAGCCATAAAATCTGATCTGGAAGATACCTTTTTCACATCACGAACTCATTGCACGCCAAACCATGAAAATGAGGATCTCTAATAGAGTCTTTATTATCCACCAATCATCCCACCATCCTCATCTCAGCTCGATCACACCCTCAATCTTGAACATGCACCAATGGTATATACTTTTTGCGCCAAATAATGGCCACAGAATGTTTGAATGTTGGTTATTCATAGAACTATCAACCAAAGGAAATTTCGGTGATGAAAATTTGTAGAAATGGTGGAGAAATTCCCAAATGAAATAATGAAGAATGAACAGCAGCCATTGTTTGTGTTAGTGTCGATTAATTTTCATTATAAATATTAATGAAAAGAAACATAAATCAAAAATACAATTTATGCATCATCCAAGGTAAATAAATCTTCACTTACAACATGATAAATACACAAATAAATCTCATGGTTGATTTGATTCATGTTCACCGTGTGATAATAAAGAAGGGAAAAACAATGAAAACTAATTCCCAACCACATTTTTGGATCAATCAATGCTAAAGAATGAATTTTCATCATTGTCATTGGAAAGATATTGGAACTACATTGGTGAAAATGAACCTTGATCTATCATCGTTGTTCACCATGCTCTTCTCCAATGGTCCCTCTCAAATATATTGGATTATGAGGGTAACTCTGGGATTGGACCATAAATGGGATTAAATAGAGGAGGGTTTACATCATGAAAAAATAATAATAATAAACTATAAATTAATTTATTATTTTATATCTCATCCATGAATGCACTATAACCAACTTCCCAAAACAAATAAATGTTATGTCGCGTCAAGGGTAAACCCCACATTTTTAATTCAATTACACTCCCAAATTTCTAATACAATACTCCATTTATGAGTTATTCAATTATTTCACAAAAATAATTACATCTGTGAAATTAAAATATTTAATATTTATATAATATAAATGTCAAGCCTCTTTGGGCTTCATTACATTGCACCGTCTCAAAGCCTATATCACAAAAATATTATTATACATATTTAATGGTTTAACATGGAAAACAGATATGTTACATGATTTTTCAATCAAATCTACGAAAATGAAAAGGTCTTTAATGTAAAATTGTTTCATCATCCTTTTATATGTTTTATAAGTACTCTGGTTGATGTTCAAAACTAATTTTTCCACTATCATCACCCATTAGTATATAGAATAGCGTAAAAAAAGTACTCAATATGTATGAAAATGATAACACTAAACCAAATATTTCACTGTATTAATCATGAAAATAAATATCATAACAGATGAAAGAATTTTCATCCATTACACTATGATTCCTTAAAAATGTTTTATCAACTCATTCTAGTATTAATTATAATTATATTTAGTAACATCATCTCGATTAAAAATATCAAGAAATGAGAAGAATGTGAATAAGAAAATTTTCTACCTAGATTTTCTTTGTACTCCAGCTTCAACTACTAAACCATTGGTTCAAGTGTGCATCACTGGTCACCAATATAGAACTGTTTATTTTCATGTGAGATTGATCTCTACGATGTGTTCTTTTTGATGTGTCAATGGTTGGTCATTATCTATAAAATTTATAGTTCTTTATCTTAAATCACACACTATTTCTAATATCACAACTCACAATAATATACCCTTAATGTACACTCCTGAGATTCCATGTGGTGAACTTTCACCAGAATGAGTTTTCCTCTGATAATACAAGAAAATATCCCTTAATAGATACACAAATACAACATGAATTATATTATAAAATAATCCAGATACCAATTTTGGCTTGACTCACTCTCCTTAGGATTCTCCCTTAAATTTCAAAAGTATTAAATGAGTTTGATGAAAACCTACTCCAGCTTCGCTCGGATCCTAACCTCCCATTGAATTTTATTTGAAAATTTGGTCACCCATAATTTTTTTTGAATTGAAGTACATTTTTCCAAGATAACATGATGATAACTTCTTCTATGCATGATATTACCCTTTCATCAAACCATTTTTATTCAGGTATCTTTCATTAACACCATGACTACCATGATGTAGATGCTATAATACCCTGATGTAACATCCATGGAGTGTGTCCAACATAGTTATATCCTTTTACATACTACTGTGATTCATGGGAGTAGTTATACTTATTAAAACACTACCATGGGGTGTTTATTGATATCTTCTTAATACTCAATGCATTTCGTTCAATCACAACCCACTGAGGGTTCAAATTTGTTTCAACATGGACACCACAACACATGTTTTTATTCATGATATTAGTTTATCAGTTTCAACATTCACTGTATCATTTTAAAGAGATATATATATATATATTTATAATCCCTATACTTTTACACATATTATTATATGATTATTTAACATAAACATATACTAATTATGACCCCAATGATTGTGAGTCCTAATGCCTTTTGGAGACTAGGTTTATAATTCGTCAATCTGTGGATAAAATAAAACATTGTTATTTTATTATCCATATTGATATTCTAAATTATTTAAATCTCCTAAAATTGTATTGTATAATATAGGGAATACATTAAATAAAGGTGTGGACTAATAATACCAATAATGAAATAAACATAATAAGTAAGAATAACATATGAGTCAAAGGTATATAATGATATCATAAAATTGAAGGCACATGAGTAATCACATGGAAGCATAACATAAATAACATGTTCTCGTAATATTATGGAAACATATTATTTGTGATAGAAACATAATACATGAATTAAATATAAGTCAAGGATAAATTTCATGTCAATATCACTTGGTGGAAAATGTCCCATAAGGGATTAGGTTCACTCCCATGTCCAATACTTGATATCTCATGAGACTAAAACCTTACCCAATGCATTCTATATATATATAATTTCAGTCCAACCCATAAAATTATTTTGACTTACATGCATATCTATGCCATATAAGGAAGTAAAACAGAATTTATAACATAATAATTACCCATGGGATGAAAATGGGTTGCATAATCTTACCACATATCATAATCAAAAGTAATTTCATATTGAATAAATTTGAGATATTATCCCACAAAAGTAAGGGATAAAGAGAGAATGTTATATATATGTAAGAGGAATATACAAAATGTTTATAATAATTCCACAACATTACTTTTTTTTCTTTTATGAATTGGAATACTTTTAAAAATACTAAAAAACATTATGGAGTAAATAACCTTTCCACATTGAAAATAATTTATTTATATAAAATTCCCAAGGTATTGTGGGAATCATTTTATTTGATGATAAAATTTAAATATTATAATGTAATATTATAGAAAAATAATTATCTTGATGGTGTAAAATACCATTCATGTTTTACACGTTAAAATAATTATTACTTTAACATTTCTTATAAATGGTCAAGAACTACCTTATTTAGAAAATGATAAGAACATTAATTTTTAATCCATTTCTAAAATATAAAAAATGGTAAAAATTAATTTAAAAATCATTGATGGAAATTAAAAAAAAATCAAAATTTTTTAAAGAAATAATTGACATATATGAGAAGGGATTTTTGACTGAAGAGATAAATAATATTGATTTTACTTAATAAATTTTTATCAATAAGTTTAATTATAAAAGTATGTAAATCGTATAATTAAATAAAAATTTAATGAATAACTATATGAGAATAAAATAAAAGTTTATTGTTAGCCAATTATAAAATATTTTCCTATAACATAACTTTAGGATTAAATAATCATAAATAAAATGATTTTGAAACATAAACTCTTACCACTTCAGTAACTTTTGAATCGTGACTCCAAATGATGAATAAGGTAAATTAAAATATAAAATATCATTAGTTATTAATTATTAAAAATATAATATGTAAATTTCTTATACATACACAATTACAAATAAAATTGGTAAACAAAAGAACATGTGTCTCAATGATGGTTGTTTTGTTACAAAACCCTTACATCGAGCCCAAATTATCATGTGCGTTCTGTATATTCCTAAATAAAAAACTTGATATAATTATTTACATACAAAAAAAATTTAATGTTTATTATTATTTTTATTTTATTTTAACCATGTCATATTCAATTACATAACCAATTAATTTCATGATGGACTTTTTAATGATATACTATTCATATATGCAAAATCAATTTCGTAAGTTTACTATGGTCAAGAGATTATTATTTAATCAAATATAAAATCGTTATAATGAAGAAATTATGATTTTTATAATTAATTTATTCTTTTAAAACTGACAATGAAATATGGTTTTCAAAAATGAACTACATTACAATCATAGAGATGGTAGGTCATAAGTATGCATGAGTAAAGTTTAAATTTTTTGACGATCATGATGGATATGTGGTAAGTTTTATTTTACCTATTAAGGATGATAATTATATTATAGATATCAGGGCTTACCATAAAATTATATTACTTCATTTAAGATTAATATTCATCATATTACAAAAATACATAGTTGTGAACCATAATAGTTTGGTGCATTTGGAGACATGGAAACATAATCATCTAAGAGAATTCATCAAAATATTGGTTACCAATCATTGACTTTATAACTGCTACATAAAACATTCATTATAATCCGGGTAAAGAAAACATATTAAATCGGTGAGCTCATATGCATAATAAGTGTAAACAATTGAGATATGTAAGCATAACATGAGCATAAGGGTATTAGAGCATGATTATAACATTTGAAGATCATACCCTAAAAATAAAACATCATAAAAATGAATCATGGAATAAATATTGTTAGTTCATATGACATTAATCATAAGAAAATTAAAATCATGAGCCATTAAATCATAACATAAGAATACGACATAGAAATTTTGGCAAACACAGAATCATATAAATAGATTTCTATTATTATCAAAGCATCACAACCAAGGACATTATATTATTATGGTTTCACTCCAAATACCATATTGGTTGTCATGGTTCACTCCCATGACCATATTAGTAGTAAAGGTTCTCTCTGAAGACTATCATAGAAAGCAAATAGCTTTACTAAATTGAGTTTACTTCCCATTCTATCCATGTCAATCTCATTATATATAAATCATTACTCAATGAATTATAGGGATATATAGGTCCCACACATCTCATAATTAAATCATACATGCATGTACCGATATATTATTTATATTAATATCATAACCCATGAAATGAAATGAGTATCAAAAAAATATAACCATATAATAACAAAGAGAAAAAGTGGCCATTTTCATAATTATTTCATCATGTCATAACCCATGAAAATAATAGGGTTCTATAACAATATTACCCAAAAAATGAAAATTAGTTTCATAAATATATAACACATAAATTATAAATCGATTTTAAAAAATTGATTCACTAATACATAAACCATTAGGAAAATAATATGAATGTAACCTTTGGATCATTTCCCTATAAATTCACGAGTAACACCAAGGGACATAATCCTAGATGGGAAAAAACATGAAATATATTTTCAAATCATTTTAGGAGGAAATTATATTTTCTTCTTTGGAAAATTATGTTTAGAACATATTACATTTTGTAAACCATTTTCTTTGAAAACATATAAATAAATCATGAAAGAGTTTTGAAAAACATTTTCATTGAAATATTATAAAAGAATATTGAAATTTTTTTTAGAGCATATCTTTTAAAAGACTTTGAAAACATATAAAGAATTTTTAAAAACATTTTGACAACATTTTTCCATGAAAACATATAAAATAAGATTAAAATCCATTTTAATGACTTTTTATATTAAAATAATTTAAAAAATATTAAATAGTTATTGAAAACCTTTTGAAAACAATTTTCATTCAATATAATTAGAAAAATTACAAATAATGTTTGAAAATATTTTTAGAAAGAATGGTTTTGAAATAAAATAGATTTCCGAATGAAGAGAAAGGTAATGTCAGACTTTCTTAAAAAAATAATTTAATATTATTTTGTACCAAAATGTGGAAAAAATGGTACCAATAATGGAGGATAACATGAATAAATATAGGAGAAGAAAATACATTAAATTTATAGACAGATGGATCATAATATTAATCAATTGAATCATAATAATAAACAATCCTGATAAATGATGTATACCATGTTCCCGATTTTTAGTAAATTTCTTGGTTCACTATATCCTTAGTTTAAACATGTATTTTGGCTCGTGAGATTCCTATCCTGAGTGTTTTTTTCATGTAGAAATTAATGGTTCCCTTGGTTGTGGATTTTATGATATTATATGGAGTTTTATACGCATAATTATGGGTTAAGAAATGCTATATGACTATAGTGATCATGCATGATCCCCTGAGACTTCATAGTTGACCCTCTATTAGGGTTGGGAAGTGGAGTCATAGATGCCTATAGAATGGTACCCTCAAATATTGTTGAGATTTTGAGTTACATGATGACATTTCTGAGTGGTATCCTCTATCTAGTATGAGCAGTGGTGTTCATTGATGACTATCGGGTGGCACCCTCCACTGTGGCTGGGTAGTGGAGTTCCTTGAAAACCATTCCAAGTGGTACCCTCTAGTAGGGATGGTTTGTGGATTTCATCAAAAAGTATCAAGTTCTACCCTACATCAATGCTTTGCAGTGGAGTTCCTTGATGACTATCGAGTGTTACCCTACAATAGGGATGGGCAGTGGACTTCCTCGATGACTTTCTGATTGGTACCCTTCAATAGAGATGTGAAATGGAGTTTCTCGATGACTGTTATAGAGCCCCCCCCCCACCCATCAACATCAGTATAGGTCCTCTACGTATGACAAAGAGATCCCCTAGATGTACTAGGGTACACATATTCTACATTGAGTTTTGGCTCCTAGATTGTGTTTCATTGTGATGAGGCATTATTTTACATTGAAGGTTACTTTTGTCCAGATGTGTGTGATGAAGTCAATCATTGATCAACATTGGGAGTTTTTGGCTACACATGTTCTTAGGACGAGTTGTGAGATGGAAATTCCCTTACACTCTCA
This sequence comes from Viscum album, assembly GCA_963277665.1. Classification (NCBI taxonomy): domain Eukaryota; kingdom Viridiplantae; phylum Streptophyta; class Magnoliopsida; order Santalales; family Viscaceae; genus Viscum; species Viscum album. Next base: position 2,092,289,103 of record OY728126.1, on the reverse strand, counting down.
TTTGGGATTCTATTTGCTTAGAATATATATATTTTCTACTGTATCCACATTACGGATTTGGTTTTCTCGCATTCTATGTAAGGTGAAGATTCATGGTGTATGCCATGTGATTTATGTTTTTATGTTATCATGGTTGGGAAATTCTACTCTTCTCCAATAGGTGTATAAGACACAATATGTAGTTCATATACTTAAGGTGTCAATACCCTTGTGTTTGGATGAGTTTACTTCTACTATTTTTTTGTTTGAGCTATTTTATTTTACTATATATTATATCTACAATATTTCTATTCCTTTTGAAACTATTGATGATACCCCTTTAGATTTTTGTTTGTCCTACTGGGTATGTATATAATCACCCATTCATGAGATGTTTACAGACAAGTTTTTTGTTTTAAAGATGACAAACATGTCAGTGGTGACTTTAGAGGAGCTTAGGGATAACTAGTACCATGTACATCTTATGGTTATCGTAGCTTGGGATTTAGAAACACAGAACTCTCAGTAGTTTACTTTTATTGTTTTTTTATCTTGGGAAATATTTCTAGCTGGACATGTATTTTTCACCTTTACTTTTCAATTTGCATTGTTGTACTCTTTTACACCCTAGGGGTTATGCATTATTGGTTCACATTATAGTTTCATTGAATCTTTTACTCTTTTCCCTTCCACCATTCCATCAAGATGGTTGTGTGTGTGCATACAAGTACATAGAAGAAGGCCTCTCTGAGATTGTTATTCCTTATGCGCTTGTCATCACATTTAACCTATGGAGGTAGGTTTGGGGTAGTTGCGGTTCGAGCCTCGGCTTGGGATAGGTCATTATAGATCGGTATCAAAGAAATGTAATTCTAGGGAAGGTTGTTTAGACTAGTCCCCATATGAGGATTTGGTTGGGTTTAGTTCATAAATGATGAAGTGTCTTGAGTGTACCTTTTAGGCCCGGGAATCCAGTGACTATATGGGTAGCTGATGTATCCATTCACTTTGATCATGAATGCCTTCTTTATTACTCTTAATATCAAGACATTGGTTGTAGGGATCAATGGTAAATTCAGAATATTGGATTGAGTCGTTGTTTAATCTTCATGAGTCAGCTCCCCATTTTGTTAATAAATATATCTGATCATCTGACCATGGTATGTCTTGATAAATCTCATAATTCCTATGTGAATAAAACTATCTTGGATAATAATTCTAGACCGTGATGAATATTTGATGAGTGATGGGGCCTTAGTTTAGGGTCCATCAAATGATATTATTCCTCTAGGTGGGAAGGTATAAGTACCTCCATATATCATGTTGTAGATTATTCCAGCACAACAGGCTGAGGAAGTAATCAGGCTTAGCACGCTATGTGAGTTCCATCACTAGTGGTCAATGAGGTTCTACGGTGAGCCAAATCCTCAATTAGTAGAAGAATAGAATGATTCGGTGGCCTGTATCTTCATGCATGTTTGGACCACAATAGATCAAGTGGTTTTAGTAGCATTTATTCTCTTCCACAGAGTATTTGGGATCTATGGGACCCACATTATAGAAATGAAAAATGAATCAAGACTCTTGTGGAATAAATTCCAATAGTTGTTCCATAAGGAGTTCTACCCCTCCTACTTTTTCCCATCCCCAATTTTGGAGCTTCTAGAGATGCAAAAGGTGGTAATATTAGTGGCTAAGTATGTAGCAAGGATCACATATCATACCCATTATTCCCATGATTTGATCTGTGATGGATACTTATGAGCACAAATGTTTGAGGAGGGACTCTAAAGTGAGATCTGGGCTAGCATAGTGCCCTCGTGCATCCCCACCTATACTGTGGTGTTGGATCAAGCACTAGTGATATAGATGTTTCTGCCAGAGGGATTCTAGGTAGCTGGGTATGGTGGTGGGTCTCATAAAGCGGATTTGTTTGTGATATTAAGAAGGCACCAGTCTGTAGGAACTCAACAAAGGTTATTATTTTTCAAGAAGATTCAGGCACATGATGATATGGTACATAGATATGATAGAGCACCAAGGAATACCAGAGATAGTCCATTTTTCTTATAGGATAGTAAAGGTCACAGGGTGTGTGAATGCCTAACTAGACATGCTATGAATCAAATAAAGATAGTTGACAGACCAATAATTTATAGTAAAAACCATGATCAATGATCTCCTAGGTGAGGATCGGGTGGTTCCTCAGATGTCAGAGCTAGTATAGGATAAGGATGAGCTATTGGTTGTGGAGGAAGTGATAAGATCCATCCACCACCACTATTAGGTGACCCACATCAGGCTTTGGTAGCTGTCGATTAAGGCCACATACAACATTAGGCTTTAGAGGCTTATGACCCCACAAAGCACAAGATGACTAAAGGTAAAATGTATATTTATTATACTCTTTCATATATATTAATAGACACATGTGTTTACCATTCCTTCATCTCTTTACTCTTGGTGTGATATCTGGATCTCCCAATTGAGTCACTATCCCATCACCTCATCCTTTAAGTAGTTACAAGGAACAAATCATCTGTATCATTTATCTTCTACTGCTATGAGATATATCCTGGTGGAGAGAGGTTCATGTGGTACCTTTTGGACTTCATTATTGAACCCTGTGATGTCATATTATATATGTATTTTTTGACATTAGTCCATTCCCTGATTGTCTATCATCACCAGAAAGTCATATACATATGAACTGATGGGATGATATTCTCATTTTTCAGGTGAGAGATATATCATGATAGGGATAGTGGGTTATGTGAGTAAGAGGTTTTATCCCACTACCCATTAGTTTGTGAGTATAGACATTATTATACAAGACTCTTTAGAAATATGTATTCTTTTAATTGTGGCGGATTATATGTATGTATCCCTCGAAAATGTTCTTAGACTACCACTAAGATGGGATATGGAGTTTTGTATATTATTAAAGGCAAAAACCCCTATGATATCTTATAAGGCATATCATATAGAAAATATAGATCTATGGGAGCTGTGGTGGTAGTTATAGTACCTTTGAGAGAAGACTTTCATCAGGCCCAACATGTACCACTAGGTAGCTCCAGTGTTGGTCATGAAATAGAAAGATGAGAGCATGTGGATTTGTATTGTTTATAATCACTTAAACTAGGAAATGATAAAGAACAAATACCTATTATCGTGGATTTATTACATCTTGGAATATATTTTTGGCATGATATAGTTCTCAAAGAACGATCTCAGGTTCGGATACAACTAATTGATGGATTGTGAGGCTGATATTAAAAGTAGTAATTTTGATGTATTCATTGGAACTATGAGTTCCTAGTGATTCCCTTTAGTGTGAAAAAATCTGCATCCATGTTTATGTCCTTGATGAACCAGGTTTTCTAGCTTTACATGGACTAGTTTCTTATTTTCTTCATCAATGAAAAACTTGTCTACCCTACTTTAGAAGATAAGCATGCAGAGCACATGAGGATGGTTCTAAATTTTTTCAGAGAACTAGGTTTATGGGAATCTTGATAAGTGATAGTTCTAGATAAATGAGTTTCACATTATGAGGCATGTAATATATGAACATTGTTTTGAAATGGATGAATTGAAGAACAATGTAGTTATTTATTGGGAGCCACCCAAGAGTTTGTTAGAGGTGTAGAGATTTCCTGGTTTTGTGAGGTATGATAGGATGTTTATCGAAGAATTCTGTAAAGATTCATCCCACTTAATACATTGAAGTTGAAAGGGAAGATGTTTATCTTGTCTAAGAAGTGATTGAAGGACATCAAGGAGACTAGGATAAGGTAGATGATTTCTCCGATGTTGAGACTACAAGAAAATGGTATGGATTTTAGAGTGTATTGGAATGCCTCTAGAGATGGTCTCGGCTGCATGTTTATGCAAGGGCAGGCAGTTATTATGAATGGGTTGAGGAAATTGAGAACCCACAAGTTGAAAATACATACATCATGACCTATGATTGGTAGCATAAGTCGTATCCCTTAGTATTTGGAGGCACTATCTTCTGGGATAGCGCATTGATGTTTACTCAAACCATTAGAGTCTCTGATCCTTCATCACACAGAGATACCTGAACCAGTGATAATGATGACGGTTGGAATTCTTATAGAAAATTGAATTCATGATAGACTATAATATACGGAAGGGAAACTTATTATAATATCCCCTTAATAGTATGTCTCACACTTGCTTAGTGCAAGAGTATTCAAAGTAGTTATCTTCCCTACACCGGACCCTAGTGGGGTAAGAGGGTAAAACGTCTCTGTAGTTGATCGTCTTGAATACTCCACATATCAAGCATGTGAGATCTTCCAGGTTCTAATACATTGATTGTGAGGTCTTACTTGACAATATATCCCTGAGGAATTCCCCATATAGGTATTCTAAAGGATGAAATCGCATCATCTTGTTCCAAGGACAGACATCAGTTCCAGTCATGATGTAAGAGGAGGTTCAAGAGTTCCACAGTTCACCCCTATCTATAAATACTAGATTGGGAATGATGTATAGAGAAATGAAACATTAATTCAAGTGGTTTGGAATGAGATGAGTAATAGCTGAACGTGTCTCTCGGGGCCTCACCTATCAGCAGGTGAAGGATGAGCACCATGTTATGGAGGGTTTGTTTCATCCCCTTGTTATCTCTGAGTGAATGTAGGAAGACATATCCATAGACTTTGTGATAAGACTTCCACACAAAAATGTATATTACACCATCTGGGTGATTTTTAACTAACTCATGAAGTCGACATACTTCCTTTCTATCATGGTCTATAGTTACCTAGATATTTTAGGGTAGTTTTATGTACGGTAGATTTTTCATATTCATGGGGTGGCCTCAACCATTGTCTTCAATCATGATTTGTAGTTTCCATCATGATTGTAGAGATCCCTAATAGATGTATTCAAGAACCAAATGAGGAAAAGTACATGAATTCAACCCCAGACTGATGGGAAGACCGAGCACACAATCCAGATAATGGATGATATACTTAGGGATTTCATGTTAGAATTCAGTCGGATCTAGGAGGATCACATTCCCTTGATAGAGTTTGTGTACAACAACATATACCACTCTATCATCAGCACGACACGTTTTCCAGAACTGTACTGAATACAATGAACGTCAACTATTTTTTGGATAGATATCAGTGAGACATCTTTTTTGGGCCCATACATGGTGCAGGTGAGGACGAAGAAGGTCCAAGTCATCTGTTAGTGGATGAGAACAGACTAGAGTAGAAATAAATATTATGTCGATCACCGCCATTGGAACATGGAGTTTGAGCAGGGATAGCACATTTTCCAGAGAGTATCCCCATGATGAGGATTTTTTAGGTTCTTATAAAGAGGGAAGCTATACCTAATGTTATTCAGTTCATTAGAGATCATTCAAAGGATTGGTGAGGTTTCTTACCATCTCACCCTACCCCCACAGCTAGAGCAGGTTCTTGACTTCTTTCACGTACCCCATTTAAGGAGATACATGCATGACCCTACGCACATCATCATCTAGGGTGACCAAGAAATTGGAGATGGATGCACCTTTTTATAGAAGCTAATGTAAACCAATGATTTATATGATAGGACCCTGAATGGATGGATCATTCCCTTGTTTTTCATTTTGTGACAACATGAAAAATGTGAAAAAGTGTTACTGGGATTGGGAGAGCCAGATGCGGGCTTAGTATCCTGATCTATTTATATTGTTTTTCTTTTCTAGGGTGAATATTTTGATTGAGAAAATTATGTAGAGACCTTTTTTATTTTTAGAAAATTTAAATATTTCTATAAACATTTCTAGATCTAGTCACTAAGAGGGCGCTTGATTCTAAAGTCGTGTGTCCATGAAATTAATTTTATAGAAATAATAAATATATTGTATATTAAACACATGTAGTTATTAAATGAAAAAGGGATAATTATTAAATGGATGATCAGATCAGATTTATAAGACCATGATTGAGTTTGGAAGGTGGTGTTTAAACTAGGAATGACCTATAATGGATCAAAAAGGGATGTTCACACTCCTCACTTATCAATGTTATGTTAAGTAGATTAATTAATTATTAAATTAAATTATTAACTCATTATTTACATGATAAAATATTATAAAATAATATATACATGGAATATAATCCATCTTTCGTAACATAAACCATCATATAATTCTACAGCTCCTCCTTCCTCCTTTGATGGCTAATCAGTATCGAAGATGAAGAAACCCTGGATCGAAAAATATTAGGACGTAGAAAATTAATATTATTCCTTTGATCATTGGTAGGTGAGTTATTTGATGAATAATGATCCAATATCTATATAAGACTCTTAAATTTTTGATTAACATCATTTTTATGGAATAGTTGAAATGATCAGTCCTTGTTCTTGGATCTCTATCAGTTGTTGGCAATGAATAGTCCTAGGTACCAGTTAAATAAACTTTTTCAATTGGTTTATAACCCCAGTATCACCAATCTTGAGAATTCACAATGAAATCATTTCCAATTATGGTTAAACCATTTTTATGGTGCCTTTCTCACAAATACTCTTCATGATAGTCACTGTTAGGACCTCACAGTCATGTTTCGATATTGTTGGTAGGTACTAAGCCCCGTCATACCCCCATAACCGCGATGGAATCACATGCGATAAGAATATCAACAAATAGGGAATAGATATGGGTTTTTTATGAGTCTTTGATGTTCATTTTGGTGATTTAAGAACAAATCAATGGTTTTGGAGGGTGTAGAGGCATGAAGAACACACCACATATGTCCCATGGAGCGATGTGGTCGATTTTTGGGGAGCGAATGATAAAACCAATGAATCAATTCCATATCCACTAATCATGGAAGGATTATAGGAGGGATTTATTATATAATAGACTAGTTCAATGTGTTAATGTTGGATCTAGTTTTCTATGAAAAACACAACTACACACCTTGTACAATGTTGAACACACGACATGTAGCCCTTCAGCAGGGATGATGACTTGGTTTTTTGGGAAACAATGTGGATGAAATGGCATGTATACCTCATACAAAGCATGTTACCCTTCCCATTGGGTATAACCTGTATGGTATGTCACATATAAAGGAACCCATGTGGAAGATCACAACTTTGATCCCAAGTACATGGACATAGGTTGACTACACAGACATGGACATAAGCAGATGACCTCATCTCGGGTAGCATGGACACACCATGAAGTCTACCTATATGGTGTGTAATCCTATACATCCAGAAGCCATGTGCCATCTGGGGAAATAGCTTGTAAATGTTCTAGGACCACATTCCATGTGAATTCCCTCACACCGCATGTACCCCATCACATTTTTTGAGGAAACATCAGGGTTTCATATGTCCTTCATTTGATCATGGATTTTAGTAAGTGAGTAGCTGTTCCTAAGTGTTTGTCTACATTGAACATGATGGTTTCCTCGGTAGTGGATTTTATGATATGATGTGGAGTGTTCGGGGCATGATTCCTAGTTATACAATTTTTGATGAAAAATGTGATCATACAGGATCACTAGAGACTACTAACTTGACCCTCCTATGGGGCTGGGTGAAGGAGTCCTCAATGACTATCGCTTAGTACCCTCTAGTAGGGATGGAAAGTTGATTTCCTTGAAGATCATTCCATGTTATACCATTTATTAGCTCTTGGCAGTGGATTTCATCAATAACAATCATGTGGTGCCCTCCAGTTGGAAAGAACAGTGGAGTTATAAGAGGAATTTTCCATGTGGTACCCTCTAGTAGGGTTCGGATGTGGAGTTCCCTAAGGACTATTAAGGGGTACCGTTGAGTAAGATGGGAATTGGATTTCCTTGATAATTATCAAGTGGTTCTGTCCATCATAAATTTTTAGTTGAGTATGTCAACAACTTTCTGAGTGGTACCCTCTAGTAGAGATGAGAAGTGGAGTTCCTCAACAACTATTAGAGTGGACCCCCCACCCCCTCGAAGTACTAGGGAACAAGTCATCTACATTGATTTGTGGCCCCTGGACTATGCGACAGAGTGACAAGGCATGGTTTGACATTAATAGTTACTTCGGGACAAATGCATGTGATGTTGGGAATCGTTGATGGACTTTTGGAAATGTTGGATACTCTTCTTCTTGGGTTGAGTTGTGAGAAAGAAATCCCTATACATTCAAATTTGGGTTTATTTTGTCCGAGCATATATATATTCATCTGTATCCACACCATGTATTTGTAAACCCTCTTTCCATAAGAGTCTAAGACATACAAGGTACAACACTTGATTTTTATTTTTATCTTCTTGTGGTTAGATGAATCTACTCTCCAACTATTGATTGAGAATACTTGACATGAGACTTGATGTGTAGTTCATCTACTCACCATGTAGAACCCCTTGTCTTTGAATGTGGTTAGTTAAACTCTTGGATTTGGTTAACATATTCTATTTTACAATATATTGTATATACATTATTTTTTTTTCGTTTTTTCATCTTCATGATCCCACTTTAGCTTCTAGGGCATCCTACTAGGTATTTATATACTCTCCCCCATATAAGATTTTCCAACATTTGTCGTGTCTTATGCAGACTATGTACAGGTCGATGGTGACTTCAGAAGAGCTATAAGAAACCTTGGACTTTGGAGCATGTATAGTGGTCATGGCTTATGATTCATCACTGGGGATCTATTAGTGGTTTAAATGTCCATATTTTAAGTTAGGGACATATTTTTTGTTTTTTGCGAATTTCACCTACACTTTTTAGTTATCACTGTTGTACTCTTGTACACCATAGGGGTTATGCATTCTTAATTTACATTCTAATTATGTTGTATATTTTACTATTTACCTATTAATTATATCATCAATATGGATATTTTTCCATGTATTGGTACTTTGGAAAATACCACCACAAGTTAGTTATACCTTTGGTGTTTATTACCACCCATGGCCTGTTGAAGTGGGCATGGGGTTGTTGCAGATTGAGCCCCTACTTGGGTCAGGTCGTGATAGACCCCATGAAAGAAATATCATAAAATTGATATGTAAATATATATATAGTTATTTATAAGAATATTCAATACATCCATGGGTATTAAATACAACACAAATAAGAAATAGGAGGTGAACTTGGATTGTGTCTCGCATAAAAAATAGTTAGATGAGAAAACCATTACCTTAAGTCTTGAATTTATTCATACATGTTCAAACATAAATTATTATAGATATAATTTTATTATAAATACTCCAAAAACTCATATTTATATATATACTACCATTAGTTATTTTATATTGACTATATTACCAGTTTATTAAAAATTCCATGTTAATTTTACATTTCAGGTAATATCCACATTTTTTTCAAATATATTTTGACTTATTATTCTTGATAATATTACATAGAAATTGATTTAATTATTTTAAAAATTTATAACATGATATAAATATCATATATATTTAGTGTATAAATATTTTTAATAATCTGTCTAATATAGAATTGTCAAATGGAATGCACCATTCATGGAGACAGTAGGTCGTACGTACGCCTGAATACTGTTTCCATCGTATTTTCATTTTGGAAGAAAGAATGAAAATTATATATATATGTATATAATTATAGTATAATTATGAAGTCAAATATATCATACAATTTCACAAAACCCATTCTTAATACATTCCATGTAAAGTGTGAATGAATCAAATCTCTTATAGCAGGCGGTGGTCCAAACATCCACAAACGAAGTTATCATATTTTAAAAAATAAAAATACTGAAGGTTTATTTTATAAAATATTTAAAAAACACTAATAAATTATAAATATAATATATATAATATAAAAATATATTTTCCATCATGATACCCAACTATGATAGGTGGTAAAGGAAAAATGAACAACATCATTTCGTGAGACAACAGTTCACCATACAGAGGAAGGGTATGTTTGTTACCCATTAGATGGATGTGTGTGTAATTGTAGTAAGAAACCCTAGAATAAATTAATTTCTGTGTATTTATGATATTAATGTTATTATATAATCATGTAATATGAATATTTTAAGTGATGGAGAATGAAAATAAATCAAAGGATTTGAGGAAGGATGTTTCCTCTTCGTTGGGTAACTCCTCTTGGTTTTCACCAAATGGATTCCTTAGTAAGATTTATTTCAAAATGTAGGATTTTAAGAATAATTTAAATTTTTTGGAAGCATATTTGGGTGGTTTTTTACAGATATAATGTGTCTTTAGGGGTGTAAAAAAAGGGAAGTTTGAATGTTTTTTGTTGAGGAGGAGTGGAATTCTTGTAGATACCAAAAGGTAAATACTATTGAGAGGTCTCCATTACCTCATGTGAATCCAAAAATAGAAAAATAATGGCTTAATTTGGAAATATGGTATTGAAAAACCTCTACCACATGAAAATAAGCCAATTTTTATAATTTATTTCCTTAACTTATAAGTTTCCCCACTTTTGTCATTTTTGTCTTCATTGAGGAAACTTGTTTTCTAACATATTTAATTTAACCATTAATATTAAATTTATGTTATATTTATAAGAAAATATAGACCCACTAAATTATAAATTTGATATAAATTTTAAAAATATTAAATCCCTTGTATGATGGAAATTAATTTTAAAACAAACGCATATTAAGCGCAAAAACGCTATTTTATCCCAAGCCGTACTAACAATTATATTTCAATTGAAAGGTAAATTTATTCATTTTAAATGAGTAATTTCTCAATTAATATATCATATTTACTATTTAGTAACATTTAAAAATAATATTTCTGAATAAATTTTTTTTATTAATTTTTAAATCATTTAATAAAATATCATTTATTACAAAAAAACATTAATGCATATTTTTACCTTATTTAAATAATAAAAAATTAAAAAATATCAATAAAAATATGGAAATTGAATATATTAATTTCAAACATATATATAATAATTTATTCCTCTAAAAATTTAAAGGTAATAATTCAATCATTTTAATTTAGATTTAATATTTTTAGTATCATTTATTTTAGTTAATTATTAACTAAACAATTACCCCATTTGGAATTCCTTATCAATTTAAACTAAATAATACATATTTAAAAATTAAATAAAAATTATTATGATGAAAAAAACTCTGTTAGATTTTAATATAATTAGTAAAACCTAACTAAATTAGTATTTTTTCCATATCTCACGGCTATATAAATGTTAAAGTAAAGGGAGGTAACTTTTTTGTATTTTTCCATACTCAACAATTTTTATATGTCATTTAATGAAATTTTTTCCCTATTAAATTATAATTGATAGGTTATATGCTTGAAAAATGGTCATCTAATGAAATTTTGACAAGTGGCTATGTCATTTTTTCCATTAAGACTGTTGTTCACCACTAAGTAAACTAATTTTTCCCACAATCACTCTAACCAATTTAAATTAATTTAACTAAAATATTGGGAAAAACTAATTTGAAATTAATTGAAATTATAAATTATTATGATTCAAAATATGAGATCTAATTTTTCAAATTATAAAAACAGAAGTGGTAGAAATTTATTTAAAATTAATACTCCAAATCTGTCGTCAAGGCAGGTCTATTAAGTGAAATTTTTTTTAAAGTTTGAACTTCTTTGATATCCAATTTCAATGTGAAATTGGTTCCAATTACCTTAATTGGATCAATTAATGTAAAATTAATATAATTTCACTTTAAATTATAACTAAATTTCAATTTAATAATATAAATAAAATAGATTAAAAAGTAGTTTAGGATTTAAATTCACCATTTTTCACTATTCGTCAAAAAAGATGGTTTTCAGAAATGAACCAAAAATTCACCCTAAGGTAATTTTGATATTATTAATTAAAAAATTAATTTTATTTTATCATATTTAATTTATAATGTGTCTAAACATAATTTTATTACTATTCACAGAAGGACATTAAAAGTTGTTCATTTGAGAAAATAGTATTTTTCAATCATATAAAGTCTTTACCAAAAAAATTATGTTTTATTGTAAATAATATATATATATATATAACCATTATATGAAATATTTACGAATTCTATATTAGTATTCATATTAATTTGTTTAAAACCTTAGTTATAGTTATCTCATTTATGAAATGTTGTTTCGTAGAAACTCTATGCCGCATATAACACAAGACATGTTGGTGTTTCATGTAAAAAAATATAATCTCATTGTAGATTATAATAAAATCCTAACATTTATAGCATATAAATGATCAATAACTTGGTTGTTTCCTATATCCCAAGATATATGCAATGATGGGTAAAATGAAAAATATCAAAAAGTTTTAATCAATTGGAATAAATTATTTCACAAAATGTTGAGGTGTTACATTCTACCACCATAAAATGGATCTCACCCTAAAAATTCATCTCGGCTATCAAAGGATTAAAACATTAATGTTCCTTTGAGATAAAACCACATTGTAATGATTAATACTAAAACATATATTAATTTTTTTTGCAAACATAATGGTTACCAAAAGTAGCTCATAACTAGGATTCCATATAGGAGAAAATAGGATTGGAGTGAATATTGGATAGACAGAAAAGTGAAAATAATATTAGTGATTGAATAATATCATAAATCAACATAAATTGAATTATTAATGGAATTTTAAGGGCCCCAAAGCCATAAAGTTTTTATGCCTTATAATTCCAATTGTTTAGTAGAAATAAAGGTATTAGGATAATTTTTTTCTATATCCTTTGCATATAGTTGATGAATTATTTTACTGTCTACATACATAGAGAAATCTAAATAATTTATTTTATTCCTTTTCATTTGCACAATCTCACCCTTTGGTTATTCCTTGATCGATTTCCACTTCATGCCTTTCTTTATGAAAATAAGGTGAGTTTATCATTCTTGAAGAATTAGTAGATCATGAGATCCATAAACCGAATGATAAGTTATTCCTTATATCATTAGATAAAATTACATCAAAATTTTTATCTCATTGTATTAAACATACATCAATCCTTATTTATTGAGAAAATAATTTAACCTCAAAAAATTAATATGAAGTTTAACATAAAATTTACAGAAATGGTTTTCCATATAACCATTCTAAAATTTGAAAATATAGGGCATTTGAAATAATGTTAATAAATTTATCAACATAACATTTATCCCCCCATATATGATAATTCCACAGATATAATTAAAATACCAAACATTTTAATATCATTATCACATATTCTCTTAAAACATCGTGATGAAAAGAATTACCATAAATCCTTTTGGAAAACATGCATGATTAGGTATTCCAAATATTATTGGACATTATCCTTAAATCGAAGATGTTACAAACTTATTCCATGATAACATACACCACATTTTCATCAAATCATCGATATACTCCATGATTGACACTACTATTCAACTATATTTATACATAAAAATCATATAATTATCTATGGTAAAAAAATTCATAATATCGGGTACACATTGAGGGATACCTTCCCTTAATCAAAATATCACATGTCCATTAAATTAATTTTTTATGTCCTTATCACCATATGATATATAATTTTCAATCCTTAATGAAAATATTATACTAAAAATAATTATATATATCATTATTCATATAACATTGTCCTTGAATTCAAGACTTATACACATTGATAATTAAAATTTATTATTATACCATTACTTAGTAATTATCATCTTATTTCTTAGCACCCATTTTCCATTAATATTAAATATGAATAATGTCTTAATGTTCCTCAACTTCGATCTAATCATATTTTTTATGTTCAATATCAATATTAATGTTATAACATGCCATAACATTCCCATGTTTTTTGTGGTACCTTTATCTTCAGCAGTATAACTAATACTCATACTACCTTCCTGATTCAATTAATCAGATTTCCACGTAGGAAATCCGTTTTCCTAATTCAAATTCTTCTCAAATTTGAAAATTTCAATGTTAACCATGTTCCTTGTAGTTCTCACCATTTACATAAACTAGAAATCATAGGGTGTGAAATAATTATGATAGATGAAAACCACATAATCATAAAAAATTACTTATTGGATGCCTAAATCATGGAATATACTTTTAAATATATAACACATTACGCTTATCCATATGTACATCCATAAATATACCCTTAGATTTATCTCTAGGGATCTCACTAATGTTTTCTCATCCCAGTTTTCAAAGGTTGACTAAACCTTTTCCATAATAAGAACTTTATCTTCCCGGGATTATATTACATGGATATAGCATCAGTTTATATTAATATTCAATATATTAAAAAAATACATTCCCAAGGAACATAATAGTTTACTATCAATGGAAAAAAGGAACCATAATATTCTAACTCAGTGAAATATCTAAAAAATATTTTTCAATGGTATTTTCCTTTAGTACTCCTATATATATCATTACATCCTTGCCTAAGGAAAATAAATGTAATATATTGGTCATCTCAAATGCACAATAACGGTAAATAAGGGAGATATATAAGCATAACATGAGCAAAACAGTTTGAGAAGATGATCATAACATTATAATATCATTCCCTACATATCAAAGATTATAAAAATCAATCATGGAATTATTATTGGAATTTCATAATACATGAATCATAATGGAATCAAGAGAACAATCCATGAAATCATAATACAGGAATATGACATAAAATTTTAGGCGTACACATAAGTGTATAAAATTATTTCCATAATAGTCATGGAATCATGACCAAGGCCATAATAGTAGTATGAGTTCACTATACCTACCATCTTGGAAGTCCTGGTTTACACCCAGACTGTAATAGCTTTCAAGGTTCACTCCCTAAACCTTCTTAGTGGAAAATTCCTTTATTAAATCGTGTTCAATCAACATTCTCAACATGTCTTTGTCATGAGATATAAATCTTTACCCAATGAATTGGAGGGAGATGTAGGTACCACCCATATCATAATGAAATCCTACATACGTGTACCACAAGGTCATAAAAAATCATAACATAACCCATGAAATGAAGTGGGTATCATAAAAATTTAATCATATCATAACCCATAAAAAAGTGTCGGGTTTCATCATAATTTGATTAAATCATAACACATGAAAAGAAGTGTGTTTAATAAGAATATAACTCGTTAAAGGGAAATTGGATTGATAAATATATTACCCATTAAAGATAAATGGTTTTCATAAACATAATTTATTCAATACATAAATCATTAAGAGAAAGAATATGAATGGAACCTTTAAATCATTTATCTAGAAATGCATGAGTAACACAAAAAGATGTCATCTAAGAACATAAATAATTTGGAAAGATAATTTTTTAATATTTCATATGTAAATTATTCATTATTCTTTGAAAAATGATTTTCTAGAAATAAAAACTTTTGAAAACCATTTCATTGGAAATAAACTTGAATCCTTATAAAAGAATATTTGAAAAACATTTAAAAACGTTTTTCTATAAAAAAAATATAAATAAAGATTGAAATAATTTTAAAAACTATATTCACTAAAAACATATAAAATAAGATTAAAATTTATTTCAAAATAATTTGTTTGAAAAAACATTGAAAACTTATAATTTAATCTTTAAAACATTTAGAAAACATATTTGTTTGAAATTACATTGAGAATTTGTAAGGTGTAACATCCCATGTTTCTAAATAATATGACATTTTTCATATTTATTAATATTTCTGAATTAAATATTAATTTATTTTATAGGATTTTCTATATTTGATAGCGTACCTGATACCCAACAATGAGTTTCTTTGAAATCATACGTTGCACGCTAATAATATAAAATTGTTATTTTAAATGGTAGTTAACTACTAGTAGTTGTATTGGAGGGAATGAACAAGACAATCTACAATATAATTATACATGTTTTTCAAACGTATTCACATTTATCCAATTACAATTTAGAGGCTTAAAATGTGAATGAATCTAATTTCAAGCATAATTTACATTAAAAGGTCGATTTACCACTTTTTAATGGAAACCCCTCATTAAATATAGTTTTGGTAACTTCAATACATTCTAATTGACCAAATAAAATCCTTTTATATAATGGGGACATACAATTTTACTTTGGGTAATTTTTTCGTATTTTTTTGACAATGTTCATTTTTTTAATGAAGAATGAAAAATATTGTATTTTAATTCAAAAGTTCCATTTAATCTAATTTATTTATATGAATATATTAACTTATTAATTGGTTTTAAAGTTAAAATATATTTTATTTTTACTATTTAACCTTATTTTGGTCATTAGAAGCAATTTCACTTTGAAATTGGATATAAAAAAGTTTCAATCTTTTGATAGATATTGTTTCTTAAAAACACGCTATTTGTTTTGACAGTGGAAATAATTTATAAAATTAATTAATGAAACTTATATGTTTTAAATTTTGTAAAATGGACATAATTTTTGAATTTTTAATATCAAATATATCTTAGGGTGAATTTTTTGAATTGTTTTTTAAAAACTTCAATTTTTTATGAATAGTGAAGCCACTAAGTGGTAGTTAAAAAACTAATTTTTCATTTAAATTAAATTTTACTACTTTTATGAATTGAATTTTAAAAAATCCTACACACATGGTTGTAATTAATAAGTAAAATTTCGTTCAATGAGATTAAAATATTTTTTGGTGAATAGTAACTTTTGACTTTTATTTACCCTGGTTAAAGGTAAATAGGGTAATTCAAGGTTAAAAGAATATTATAATAATTCCAAATTACCTTAACACTTCTAAAAACATTATTGGGTGAGTCATTTACGACCATGGTCATCTTTGGGTCGATTTTGGGACCCCTTTTATCCACTTGGATGTGATAATTACAACATAGATTAATTAACTTAAAGTAAAGACAAAATTGACATTAACAAAAAAAAATTAGTAATTAATTTTTATATGGTGTTATATAAGTCCTATTTTCGACTATAGATTATAATTGTAAAGCTAAAATGATTTCCTAAATAATGGTATTTTTTTATAATTTTTTGACATCAAATAAATTAAATTATTTATGACAGAATAATGATACAGTATTTATCTCATTAATAAATGATTTAAAAAAATAAGATTATAACAATTAAAATATTATCCAAAACATGTCCAATTTGTATTGGATGATTTTATTTCGACCATGACTCATCATATCATTGACTACAATTATTTTTGTACCATTAGAAACCGAATATCATTATATTATAAAATAATATTGTCACACTTTCCTAAAGATCCCCTCCTCCCCCTTATAAAAGGAGACCACTTCTAAACAATTCCTCACACCTCGAAAGACATGTGGACCATAAAACATCTACCCAATTAACCTACCTACATACCTATAATCCCATTAAAATACTTACCATAGTAAGAAGGCACTTCAAGAAATCCTTTTGGTTCAAACCAAAGAAAGTTTCCTAAATTAAAGGTAACGATTTCTCTAAAATTGTTTTCATTTATTTTACTTCTCCAACCCCAAAACACTTTTTATTCATTTATTTAGTAACAACACTAGTATTATCAATATACTAGGATTTTTTTATGAGATGGATTCAAACTACACTAACACACACCTCCATCTAATTGGTGAAGAACATAATGTTTCTGTGGATGGAAACCAAACGCCTCATGAAACGATGATTGTTTAATTATCTCTTACCGCCTCGATTAGTAGCCATTATGATGGAACTGTATTTATATATGATATATATTATGTTTATTTTTTTTTATTTCTTCTTTATTATTCATTTATATCACACCTCTATGGTTTCCATAGTGTGTAAATATGATAATCTCATTTGAGGAAATGCGGACTACCTCCCCCACAAAGTGATGTGATTCGTTAATGCCTTACATGGGATGTATAAAGGATGGAGTTAATGATATTATATATGATATTATACTGGAATTATAATATACCTATGTATCATTATGTTTCATTTCCATTAAAATAAGAAATAGAAATTAATGTAGCGTTCAGGCGTACGTACGGCTTACCGTCTCCATGAACGGTGCATTTCATTTCATACCTATAAATGTTATCTACTATTATAAAAACAAGTATATTCTGGATATATATGATATATAAGATATCCAAATCATGAATATCAATCTGTATATAATTAACCTTTGTCCACATGGACAACTTGTAAATATAAGTCGTTCATTTTTTACTCAAGTACCAAATATCAACAAAATAAACATTGTTAACTTAAATGATTGAATAATGTTTATAACATGGTAATAAGTGATATAAAAGTAATAATAAACATGAAAAAGGTTCTTAAGAAATTATAAATTAACTTTTGTTTATTATTCAGGATACTAAATAACGATCGAGTCATGTCGGACACGAGGTAAGGGATCCGACCTCGCTATTTATTTTCAAGTACTCTCTTTTATGTCCTTTCTTTTATGCTCCATGTTCTTCTGTTGGAGGATGTTCTTTTATATTCATCATAATATAATTTGTATTTTCATATTATGAGAGAACCCCTCATAATCTCATCTGTTCATTTCATGAATTTTTAAGTGGCGATGTTAGGCTACAGAATTTTTGTAAGGGACTTTCTTATCTCACTTTTAATTCCGTGATATTTCTATTGTTAACCACTTATTTATTGCATTTGATGTATTATGTATTGTTTTTTGATATATAGTATCAAAATTATATTTAAATTCACGGTATTTTGTGATTCATTTGATGGTTATTAACTTTTTATCAAATGACTTAGTTGAATACAACAAGGTAAAGGGTTTCATCACACTTTTATTCCCGTGAGATTCATGCTATATTTGACACTATTTACTTTTGTGTGGTGTATGTATTGCCCATGATTATACTCTTTTTGAAATAAAATTTTATTTATGTGTATTTACATATAAAGTTTATGGTCTTCTTTCATGTGGTGTATGTTTTGTATGTTACCAAATCGGTAAGGGAACCTTTCACCCTCCTCTCTTCATAAAAGACATCTTTTTGTTATATATTTTAATTTACATATTATTCTTTTGGGATATGTTCTTCTATATCCTTATTGATGTAAAATTTATATCCAAGTGATGATATTTCCTTTTTTATCTCATCAACTCATTTTATAAATTTTAAAGTCACGTCATTATGCTATCAAATTTTTACAAGGGAACCTCTTAACCCAATTTCAATTCATTGGGTTCAACTTGTACATATTGAATATGTCATCCTATGAATATGTGTGAATGTCCTATGATTTTTTTACACTTAATATCCACTTATATTGGGTGTATTTATATTTTTCACACATAATTATGAGATTAATTTATCCTTAATTTAAGTATACCATCTTTATAAGGGATTTCATCTCAATTTACATTTCCAATGATACTTCATTGTTGTTATACACCAACTCACTCTTATGTGGTGTATATAATATCCTTTTTCATATTATATCATGAATCCATTTATTCTCATGATATTATAATTTTCTAATTAAATGTTTTTCCTCAATTATTTGTATTCAAGCATTTCACTTTTTGTTAAAAAACTCTTTAACTAAAATATCATTTTAAATGTTTTAATGGTTTATTCATCTAAATATTTCACATTAATGTCCATGTATTAAAAATGGGTTTTAGAATTTTTTTATACGGACATTAATATTTTCAAATTATAATTCATTTAAAATATTCAAAGTGGTATGGGACACTATGAATCAAAAATCACTTTTTAAATGGTTTCTGAAAATGGATTGATTATTTCAATATCTTGAAATTACTTCTTGTGATTGAAAAGAAATTTTATTTGAGAAATATTAACATTTGTAATATTTTATGTTTTATGATGGTACATGGACATTTGACGGGTGGTTACGTGATAAACCATATGACAGGTGGTGCCGTGAATACTAGGACGGGTGGTTACGTTATATCCTCAATTGCGTTGGGTATGGAAGTCAGACGTATGGCTATTACATTTAGTGATACGTGTGGAAGTTGACAGTATGGTTATTCCATTTAAGTATTATTAGGTCTCAAGTTACCTTTATATGTTATGTGTTCTATATATGGGTTTTATGGTAATCTTTTGGTTATAAAAGGGTACGAAATGATATTTTATTCAGTTAAGAGTATTTACTACTTCATAAAGGTTAAAAGTATTACTTGTGATATTCATGGTGTACTAGTTGTTTTGAAAAACTAACTGTTTCCTTCTTTTTGTATCCCTTAATGATATTTTTATGCTCATCCCATGTTTTCATGAAATGTATTCCATAGTACATAAAGATGAATAGTGTCATGGATGGGATCATGCAAAGGTCACGCTGCCTAAAACATTGAACTATACATGTTTCTTTTTATGAGTTTTTATTTTATGAAAAAAAGAGATACTGAGTAGTAGTGTCTAATTGTAATCTTTAAGTTATAATGTAATAGTTATGGAATAATTCACTAAAACTCTAAACCTGAATAGATCCTCAATGTGAATTATTCATTTAATTCAAGATTATGTTAGGTTTAAGGTCAGGTCCTTATAGTTTCTATCAGAGGTCGGTTTGGACAACTTTAGCGATTATGAATTTTTTTTGACATATGGTTAGTCCCTATCTATTTTTTTAGTTAAATCCTTGTTTTATAACTTTTTCAGATCAAGGAAAGTCAGTTACAAATGGAAGGAGGAGGATCTCAAACGATGTTCCTATCTCTTCCTGATGACATGCTTGCAATAATTATTGCAAAGTGATGTTCGGATGATTGTGTTACTTTTTCTAGCATACAACACACTTGCAAGCAATTGTATGAGATATCAAACACCTTCACTATACCTCGTTATCATTGTAGATCATGTGTTGTATTTAAAAAAAAAAATCCAATTTTCACAATATTCTCATATTTTCAAGAAAGGTAAATATTATCAAGGTATTTTCAAATATTTTACCTTATCACAAGATTTTGAAGCATATTATGATTTAAAAAAAGGTGCTGAATAAGGTGACCCTTGGGCAACCTATTTATATTTGATTTTCAAATATAGTCTCTCAGCATAAACTTATAGTATTTTAAAAGGACCGTTATTGAAAGTTTCAACTCAAATTCGGTTTGGCTGTTTTCTAGAAATCATTTTTTATCAGTTGTTTTGAAATTATATGTCATTCATGATTATTTTCCAAAACTATTTTTCTGTGAACACCTATATGACCCATGTTGTAAAAGGACTATTTTGATGGACGAAGAAAATGATTTTGAAGGATCTCTAAATCATTTTTGCAATGCATGGACCTTATACCTACGAGAACAAGATGATGATGAAACCAAATAGACACTATTATCAAGGTATGATGTTCTTCATTTTGGGGATTGTTTTATTTTATCATTTGTTGGTGAAATAAGACTTCAAGAATTAATATGTTGAGATCATAATGAATTTGGATGAAAATGAGAGGTATAAGGAAACTATTTAGGTTAAAACTTGTTAGGGGTAATTTTTTAGTTTTATAAAACGGAAAACCCATAGGATGGGTGGCAACCCATCACATCCAGCAAGGCTGTAGGAATCAAACCCCCAACTTAAAGGCAAAAATGGCGCATCGCCTACTACTTTCATACTTGAAGTCCCTGGTTAGTATGACTTAATATTTTAGTAAAACTTTTTTATAGAACAAGAATAAGTTTATTTTTGGAACCTATGTTTTATCAAATGGATATACGTAGTATTGAAAAATGATTTAGTGATTAAGTGATAAAAGGTTGTTATGGAAGATGTTCTCTCTTTTGAGGAAACACTATATGCCTAAGGAAGATTGAATACTATGGGATTTCAATTGTGGAATAATGGTTGAAATATTAGTTCAAAAGAATCTATGTTTTTATTATGGACACATGATTGTTTTATTTATTTATGAAAATGATTAACCTATCATGGAGAATATGTGATTAGGTTAATTACTTTTCAATATGAGACTTTATGAGTAACTGGTGTTACTTGGAGATAAATGATAAGATGTATCTTGGAAGTATATGTAATTAAATCCTTGTGAGATTTGGGTTACAATCAATGTTTGGATTACTATTGAAGAATTTTACAGAAAATTGTTTATTGAATGGTCATTGTTGAACTTTTTGTTTTATTAGACAACTTTTAGTGATTAAGAGTTTCCCTTTATGTAAAAGTTTATCATTTTTAGGGATTATCTGATCTTGTACTAAACGTTTTGGTATTAGTTAATATCTAAAGACAAGGGAAATATATATTTCATCTTTTTGGATTATTTGATTCTCTCGATGTTGATTATATCACTTTTAATGTGAACAAGTCATGATAAATACTCATCATATGGAGGAAATATGAGTCTGTGTTAGGAATCTAGTGAAGGATAAAAGTCTACATGAAAATTTATTAGTTTTCCTTATGTTTTATTTAAGCCCATAAATAAATTACTCAATGAAATTTAACATAAAACAAAAATGTTGTTTATTAAATTTTCCTACTTGGGAATAAAGGACTATTTAACCCATCACAAGTTTGTGATTTTCTGGGGGATAACTTTCTCCTAATTATGTTTCCTATGAGTCACCATCACTACATGATGGTTTTTTTTCTCCTCCATATCCATGTTTTAATTGAATCCTAGTATCTATTGTTTCGGGTGACCTTTGTACTTATCTTTATTTCTTTTAAAGTGATATTTTTACTGACTATTTTATGATGTGGGAATTTTAATGAAGTTTCCCAGCCCAATTTTAGAATATTAGGATGAAATTCACAAAAGGGGGGAAGGATGTAACATCCCAAGTTAATAAATAATGTGACATTTTTTATATTTGTTAATATTTTTGGATTAAATATTAATTTATTTTAAAGGGGTTTCTATGTTCGATAGCGTACCTAATATGCAACAACGAGTTTCTTTGGAATCCTACGTTGCACACTAATAATATAATATTATTATTTTAAATGGTAGTTAAATCCTAATCGTTTTATTTCCACGAATGAACAAAACTAACTACAATATGATTATACATGTTTTTTAAATGTATTCACATTTATCCAAATAAAAGATAGAGGCTTAAAATGTGAATGAATCTATGTTCAAGCATAATTTACATTAAAAGGTCGGTCTACCGCCTTTTAATGGAGAACCCTCTTTAAATATAGTTTTGGTCACTTTAATACATTCTAATTGACCAAATAAAATCATTCTATAGAAAGTGGACTTCTAATTTTACATTGGGTAATTATTTAGTATTTTTCGTACAAAGTTCATTTTTTAATGAATAATGAAAAATATAGTATTTTAATTCAAAAGAACCTTTTAATCTAATTTATTTATATTGTTATATTATATTTTTAATTGGTTTTAAACTGTAAATAGATTATATTTTTACTTTTTAATATAATTTTGGTTATTAGAGGAAATTTCACTTTGAAATTGGATATAAAGAAGTGTCAATCTTTTGAAATATATTGTTTCTTAATAACAGACTATTTGTTTTGACAACGAGAATTAATTATAAAATTAATTAACGCAACTTCTATGTTTTGAATTTTTTAAAATGGAAATTATGTTTTAATTTGGAATATCAAATATATCTTAGGGTGAATTTTTGGTATTTTCTTGAAAACATTAATTTTTGATGAATAGTGAAACCACTAAGTGGTAGTTAAAAAACTGATTTTTTGTTTAAATGAAATTTTACCACTTCTTTGAATTGAAGTTAAAAAATCTGACATATATGGTTGTTATTAATAAGTAAAATGTGGTTCAACGAGATGAAAATAATTTTTGTTGAATAGTAACTTTTGACTTTTATTTACCTCGGTTTAAGGTAAATATGGTAATTCAAGGTTAAAAGAATATTATAATAATTATAAAATAACTTAACACTTGTCCAAACATTATTGGTTGAGCCATTTACGACCATGGGCATCTTTGCGTCGATTTTGGGACCCCTTTTGATCCACTAGGAAGTGATAATGAAAATTTAGATTAATTAACTTAAAGTAAAGACAAAATTGACATTAACAAACATATTTTAGTAATTAATTTTTATATGGTGTTATATAAGTCCTAATTTCTACAATAAATACTCATTAGAAAGGTAAAATTATCTCCTACATGATGGAATTTTTTTTATAATTTTCAGACATCAAATAAATGAAATTATTTATGAGAAAATAATGATGCAGTATTTATCTCATTAAAAAATGATTTAAATAAATAATATTATAATTGTTAAAATATTATCTAAAACATGTCCAATTCTGATTGGATGATTTTATTTCTACCATTACTCATCTTATCTTATACTTTAATTATTTTTTGACCATTATAAACCGAATATCATAATATTATAAAATAATATTTTCACATTTTCCTAAAGAGCCCCTCCTCCCCCTTATAAAAGGAGACCACTTCTAACGAATTCCTCACACCTCTCAAGTCATTTTTATCATCCAAAATTTTCCCATTTATTCTCCCTACATCCCTCTTATCCTCTTATAAGCCTTACCTTAGTAATAAGGCACTTCAAGAAATCATTTTGGTTCAAACCAATGGAAGTTGCCTAAATTGAAGCTAACGATTTCTCTAAAATTGGTTTCTTTTTATTTTACTTCTCCAACCCCTAAACTCTTTTAATTCCTTCATTTTGTAACAAAAACAGTATCCTAAATATACTAGGATGTTGTTATGAGAAGGATTCGAACTACACTTACACACACCCCCATCTAATTGGTGAAGAACAAAATGTTTCTGTGGATGGCAACCAAACGCCTCACGAAACGATGATTGTTCAATTATCTCCTACCGCCTCTCATGGTGGCCATTATGATGTAATTGTATTTATATATGATATATATTATTTTTATGTTATCTTTATTTTTCTGTATTTTCCATTTATATCACACCTTTATGGTTTCCATGATGGGTAACTACGATATTCTCATTTGAGTAAGTGCGGACTACAACCCTCTCAAAGCGATGTGATTCGTTAATTCCTTATGTGGGATGTATAAAAGATTGAGTTAATGATATTATATATGATTTTATACTGCAATTATAATATACCTATGTATCATTATGTTTTATTTCCATTAAAATAAGAAATTGAAATGAAAGTAGCGTTCAGGCGTATGTACGGCTTACCGTCTCCATGAACGGTGCATTTCATTTCATACCTATAAATGTTATGTACTATTATAAAAACATGTATATGCTGGATATATATGATATATAAGATATCCAAATCTTGAATATGATTCTGGATATAATGAACCTTTTACCACATGGACAACATGTAAATATAAGGTGTTCATTTTTTATTCAAGTACCAAATATCGACAAAATAAACGTTATTAACTTAAATGATTTCATTATGTTTATAACATGGTAATAAGTGATATAAAAGGAATAATAAAATTGAAAAGGGTTATTTAGAAATTATAAATTTTCTTTAGTTTATTATTCAGGATGTTAATGAATGATCGAGTCAAGTCATACATGAGGTAAGGGATCCGACCTCACTCTTTCTTTTCAAGTACACTCTTTTATGTAATTTCTTTTATGCTCCATGTTTTTTTGATGGAGGATGTTATTTTATATTCACAGTACTGTAATTTGTATTTTAATATTATTAGAGACCCCCTCTTACTCTCATTAACTAATTTCAAGAATTTTTATGTGGCGCCGTTAGGTTTCCGAATTTCTGTAAGGGATTTTCTTATATCACTTTTAATTCCATGATATTTCCATTGTTCACCACTTAATTATTGCATGCGGTGTATTATGTACTACTATTAGATATATATTATCTTTATTATATTTAAATTCATGGTATTTTGTGATTCATTTGTCGGTTATTAACTTTTTATCAAATGACTCAATTGAATACAACAAGGTAAAGGGTTTCATCTCACTTTTATTCCCGTGAGATTCATGCTATATTTTCTACTATTACCTTTTGTGTGGTGTATGTATTTCCCATGATTCTAATCTTTTTGTAATACAATTTCATTTCTGGTTATTTACATCTACATTGTATGGTCCTTCTTTCATGTGGTGTATTTTTTGTAAGTTACCAAATTGGTAAGGGAACATTTCAGCCTCCTCTCTTTATAAATGACTTATTTTTGTTATGTCTTTTAATTTACATATTATTATGTTGGGATATGTTCTTATATATCCTTATTGATGTAAAAATTATATCCAAGTGATTATATTCCCTTTTTTATATCATCAACTCATTTTCTGAATTTTAATTTGACACTGTTAGGCTGTCAAAGTTTTACAAGGGAACCTCTTTACCCAATTTCATATAATTGGGTTCAACTTGTACTTATTGAATATGTCATCTTATTAATATGTGTGAATGACCTCTTTTTGTTTTAAACTTAATATCCACTTATATTGGGTGTATTTATATTTTTAACACATAATTATGAGATTGATTTATCCTTAATTTAAGGATACCATCTTTATAAGGGATTTCATCTCAATTTACATTTCCACTGATACATCATTGATGTTATAAACCAACTCACTATTATGTTGTGTATATAATGTACTTTGACATATTATATCATGAATCCCTTTATTCTCATGATATTATAAAGTTCTGATTAAAAGTTATTCCTCAATTATTTTTATTCAAACATCTCTCGTTCTGTTAAAAATCTCTTTAACTAAAATATCGTTTTAAATGTTTTAAAGATTTATTCATATAAATATGTCACATTAATGCACA
The DNA here is from genome assembly GCA_963277665.1 of Viscum album. Classification (NCBI taxonomy): domain Eukaryota; kingdom Viridiplantae; phylum Streptophyta; class Magnoliopsida; order Santalales; family Viscaceae; genus Viscum; species Viscum album. The sequence goes on along the minus strand of OY728126.1, from coordinate 2,092,262,379 downwards.
TGTTTTGAAAATTGGTTTTAGGATTTATTTATATGGACATTATTATTTTCAAATGATACTTCATTTAATAGATTCAAAGTGGTATGGGACACTTTGAATCAAAAATCACTTTTTAAATTTTTTCTAAAAATGGATTAATTATTTAAATATCTTAAAATTTCTTATTGTGATTGAAAAAGAAATATTATTAGAGAAATTTTTACATTTGAAATATTTTATGTTTTATGATGGTACTTGAACATTTGACGGGTGGTTACTTGATAAACCATATGACGGGTGGTGTCGTGAATACCAGGATGAGTGGTTACGTTATAACATCCAATGCATTGGGTATGGAAGTCGGTTGTATGGATATTCCATTTAGTGAAACGTGTGGATGTAGACCGTAAGTTTATTCCATTTAAGTATGTTAATTTCCCTAGTTACCTTTATATGTTATGTGTTCTTTATATGTGTTTTATGGTAATATTTTGGTTACAAAAGGGTAAGAAATGAACTTTTATTTAGTTAAGAGTATTTACTACTTCATAATGGTTAAAAGTATTACTTGTGATATTCATGGTGTACTAGTTGTTTTGAAAAACTAACAGTTTTCTTCTTTTTGTATCCCTTACTAAGATTTTTATGCTCATCCCATGTATTTTTTAAATGTATTACACAGGACTTAAAGATGAATAGGGTCATGGATTGCATCAAGGAAAGGTCACGCTTTCTAAATTATGGAACTAGACATGTTTCTTTTTAAGAGTTTTTATTTTACGAAAAAAATAGATACTGAGTAGTAGTGTCTACTTGTAATCTTTAAGTTGTTATGTAATAGTTATGGCTTTATTCTATAAAACACTAAACCTGAAAAGATCCCCAATTTGAATTATTCATTTAATTCTATATTATTTAAGGTTTAAGGTCGGGTCCATATATAAGGAATGATTGAGAATATTTTGAAAATCAGTATCTTTTAAAATACATTGAATGATTATAATGAATTCATGAATACACTTTGAAAAAATTTCTTTGAAATTATGTTTAAAATTTATAAATAAATATTATTTTTTTAATATGATTTTTAAAGAACATATATTTTTGACCGAAGGTAGTTGTAATGTCGGACTATTTTAAAGACAATTCCTTTATAATATTTTGTACCAATGAATAGAAAATAGAACCAATACATTATTTTAACATAAATATCCATATTATAATAAAATTTATGAGATTTTATAAAATATGTATCATAATATTTCATCTATGTAAGAATAATCATGAATAATCTCTATAAACAATGAGATTATTTCAATAAACACTTATTACTTGGTAACTTCTCATAATACCACCAATGAAAGAAAATGAAATTACATTAACCATAAAATATTATTAAAATAAATATATTCATGATATAACATTTCAAATGGTAGTATATACACCTCATAAAATAATATAGGTGCGTAACATAGCATGTGTCTCAAAGAAAGAAAATTGAGACAAAATTACTTTATCGCTTCGGTAACTTTTGAGACATAAATACCATGAATGAATGATCATAATAAGGATATTTAAATGAAAATAAATTTATTTATATGAATCTTATAATACATCCATTGGTAGTAAACATGCCATATGTAAGAAATATTTGTGAACCTGGCTTGTGTCTCACATAAAATAATAGTGAGACGTGAAAACCCGTACCTTAAGTCATAAATTTCTTCGTACATGTTCAAACCTCCGATATAAAAAATTAAATTAAATTATAAATCTAAAATTGAAACATATTATTAAATATAATACCATATATTATTTTATTATGGGTTTATATTACCAATTTATTAATAATTCCATGTTAATGATTCATTTTGAGTAATATCCTTATTGTTTTTTGTATAAGTATTGACTTTTTATTCATGATACAGTTAATGAGATAATGATTTACTTATTTATAAAATATAAAAAATGATATAAATATCATATATATTCAGAATATTAATATTTATAATAATATATAAAATATAAAATTATGAAATGGAATACATTGTTCATGGAGACAGTTGGTTGTACGTGCACATGAACATTGCTTCAGTTTTATTGTGCTATTGGAAGAAAAAAGTAAATGAAATATATGTATATATTTAAAACAATTTCATTAAACTTATTATTTCATATATATAATATAATTTCACAAAACTCAACCTTAATAGATTCAATGTAAAGTTTGAAAAAAATCACATCACATTGAGAAGACGGTAGTCCACACATTCACAAACGAAGATATCATATTTACAAAAAATGAAAAGCATGAAGGTGTGTTTTATATAAGAATTAATGAAGAATAAACAAATCATATATATCATATATATCATATAAAAACATATTTTATATCATAATTACCAAATATTATCGGTAGTCATGGAAAATGAAGAACATCATCTCATGAGGCAATAGTTCGTCGTACAAAAGAATGGTAAGTTCATTAAACTGTAGATGGATGTGTCACAACCAAACCGGATGGGCCCAAGTAAAGACATTCAAATCCATCATCTAATAGTATTGGTTCTAGTTATTATCACCGAGAATGCATATCAGTATCCAGAGAGGTATTTCCTATGTCCATATATGAACGCTTACATCTTCAAGATCACACAATGATTAAATGTAAAAAAAAGGGAACCAATGCATGGATATATACATATCCCAAAACAAGGGTATAATAGATGTGATGAAATAATAAAAGGGGAAACTGATCACAAAATAAAAACTTTTGAAGCATCCAACCTTCTCATAATGGGGGGATCACTGTCAACTATAACTGCTGGAAATATCCACCGCCAAGTTCTTGTAAAATCCTTTGTCATTATTGATCACTATACTCTACATGCCTCAAGTCCTCCCTAGAAATTTTCAAAAGGAATTTGGTATTCAAAAGACACCAAACATATGTGGGAAAAGACTGTGTATGGGTGAGTATAAAAATACTCAATAGGCACCACAAAAACCCTAAAAGTAATATGGATCTACTGAAAGGCAACAGTCTGCTCGACCTAGATAGAGGGAAACCCAAATGAGATGGAAACTACATATGAAACCATCATCAGCTGTACATAACATGTTAGCATGGTCTATAAGGGGTTTCAAACATGAAATTTGACAACACCACAAGGAATCCCAGAAATCACCCAGATATACTCATCTTAGACACTAATTCTCATAAGGTTCCAACCTCAAAGATAGAAACAAGATTCACTTTGTAGGATCTAACCCTAACATAAAACAAGGAGAACACACTCCGTGAGCTCAGAAATCCTAGATGGAACTTGTCTAAGATATTCAATCCATAGATAACAACCCTACCATTCATAGTGGTATGTCTAAGATAACATGCTCCATCAGGAACATCTTACTAGGTCTGCCTCTAGTACCCATCACTTCATGTACTCTCATTGTTTCCAAGAACCCAATGGCAGATATAGAATCCCATGTGAAGAGGCCATCCTCTAACCACTACACATTGTTTAGGGGTCACTAATCTCAACTATGAACCACATGCATACACCCTAATGAGAGATAACAGAGGGGCTCACACCTCACCACTACCCTTTAGTCGAGGGAGTACTTCACTAAAATAACTTGTGAAACATATGACTCTCCTGGAATTAGTGGCACACACATTAGTCCATCAGGGTATAACTAACCCATATATAGTTATCATTCAAATTTAGTGGATATTCCATCTCCTCATAACTATATCACAAAATTGAGGGACCTTCAATCCCAATGGGGGACCCGCTCGCCACTGTTACTTAGAGACAGGGGAGAACTACACTATATTTGAGGACCCATTCACTAATCCAATAGGGGAATAAAAATAAATAAGGACATGAACCCTAATATTATAGGGGAGTATTACCTATTAAATTGAGGACCTACACCCTAACCTCGTAGGGGAGTACCACTGAGTGACTAGAGGACCCACACACTATTAAGACAGGGGAGTACCAACTCTGTTAACTCATTTACTTTAGGGGACACAAAACAAGGCATGGTAGTGGAGAAAAAACCCTTGGCCTTTGGTCCATCTCCATGACATTTCAAGGGAGTAATGACTCTTCCAGATCAATACATATGAAGGACCTTCACCCTGGAACGACATGGGAGTATCAACTCTTAGAATTGTGGACACACAACTTGATGTGACAGGGGAGTAACCACTCAAACTATAAATCATATATAGGGGATACATGGCCTATTCCAACATGGGAGTACATACTCCATGGATAGAGGACTCTCTTTTTGGTCCAACTGGGGAGTACCTACTCTACCTACACAAACATCTTGGTAAATACAGCACACTTGTTCATTAGGGGAGTAACAAACCGAGAAGAAACTACCCAAAGGTAATAAACTCGCACCCAAGAAATGGGGATTCCAATCTCTAACTTTGTATAGAGTTATGTAAAACCTTCACCTTATTCCAATAGGGTTTTATCAGTTCTATCATCACTCTATATAGATTACAGTGATCTCTATCATCGTATCAATACTGCTCCAAATGCATCTTCCTCGATTTACACCTCCAACTATCTTGTAATCTGTAAAGAAGGCCACCATCTTGCAATTTTTAGAAAACCTCTTCTGATAGAATACTCAAAAGCCTAAATCTGAGTCCCAGAGAAGGAGATACAGAAGGTGGAAGATACCTAGTGGATATCCTAGTAGTACATAGTGTTCACTAGGTCACAAACGACGTTTGAGCCCGACTAAGCACATGCACGTGTATCTTTTCTGCATAGGTTTCACCCCATGTAGGGGTACATGGTATGTAAAGGAGGTACACATTGTGTCCCCAAGTAATGGTCCATGGTTGTTTTCCTCTTATATAAGGACAGGCTGACTATGTCCATTACACACCGTGTGTCCCATACTACACGACCATTTCGGATAAACGACCCCTGTGTATTTTTCCTATTTCTATGTACTATACCCCATGTCCATGTATCATGGTCATGTGTTAGAACACGACCATGTGTTTTCGCATATCTATCCAATCTATGTACCTAGATTATGAGTATTAGAGCACTACACTGCGTATAACCCCTATACAAGGTGTGTAGTCCCAAATGATCATCATTTACCAAAAAGAAGAGCTATATGGAATGTGTTACTAATCTACCAGACACATAGATGGATATTCCAATTGGTAATCACTATAAAAATTACTCGATTCACCCTAATTAAACCCAAAACCCATAGATCTACCTAACAGGGATAGAAAAACAATTGCAATAGGGCTCTATAACCTTAGAACAAAACCAAAAATAGGATCAGGACCAGAACTCAAATCCCCATACCTCGTTAGCGTACCTTTGAAGATTTGGATCAAGAATGATGCCCAAATCATTTTGGTTGTTGATCTGATGATGATCTACTTCATAAATGGAGATCAACTGCACCTCGTTTCTTAAAGTTAGCTACGATTTTTTTTGTTGCCAAAGGGGAGAAGATGAGATGAGTCACTCATCCTGTGTAATGCATTCAAAATCCGGGGATGGGTGATTGTATTTAGGATTAAGATATTTTAATTAATAAAAGTCTTTTAATTAATTATTTCACCACACAACAACCTGCCAACTTTCCTTGGTCCACAGATCCCGGAAAAGACAACCCTTGGCCGCACATAGGGTAAACATGACGTTCCTGACTCAACCGCAGTATCAGAAATCCGATCTTACATTCTTAAAATGAGTTATTTATGTTTCCAGTTAAATTTCGCAGGTGCAAAAAAATATTTAATATTTTTAATAGCACTCCACTATGGCTCCCCTAGTACTAGCATCCCACACAGATTCAAGACCCATATCTGGAAATATTTTACGAAATATTCCAAATTCCATCAGGTCAAAACCCTAGTCATTAAATTCTCCCAACCATAAGTATTTTAATCCCTAAAAACCTAATGTATAAGAATAATAGAAGAAACTAATCTCCCTACTGGTCACCCATGCCAGCGAGCTCATTAAGAGTTCCTTTGCATCTTACAAGAACAAACATAGTGGAACCACCAAGATCAAAACACTCTTAAATAAAGCTTCTACAAGTGAAAATCATGGAAAAAATGTGCACATTTATCTTTATCTTTAATATGTGGGAAATCACCAAGAACCATGATCCCTATGCAGTAATGGGATCTAGCAGTACACCACCTTACTAACCTGACAGAAATACTAATGGAGCCCCATAGTTCCCATCCACCCATGGATGGATTGTAAAATATCCTCCTAAAAAACTATTCATTCAAGTTTCTCATGGAACATGCGAGGGTATTCACGAATGGAAAAAGGCTTCCTAGGAGTAAAAACATGGTCGTACCAATACCTACTTCTTCGAACCACTAGCTGTAACACAACTCACCAAAGAAGAAACACTACCACACCCAAGGTGGAATCCTAGATGAGTATTGATAGTATGAAACAAATCTATACATCAAAAACATAACAAGGTGTAACTATACTTATTCAAAATTATTCTAGGAAAGGATCTCCCACTTCCAATCCTGCCAAGCTAAAGGAGGTCGGGCAGGAAAAACTCTGCTTGCAGGGCCATGAATTTCTCTGAAACTTCATCACATAAGCTCATATGGAACATGTACTACTAGAAATCTCATGCACTGACCCTTGACACTATCCAATTTGGGCAGCACTGACTCACCCGAACAGTTTTGATTGCATCTAAAAAACATGACTCACTGGGGAAGGAACCCTCTTCCTTGTGAGTTCTAAGATACGTCAAACTGCACCACATCTTCCTCAAGTATGTCATATACAAAGATGATTCCAAACACATGAGGGTACTAATGAAAAATAGGTCCACCCAAACACACATTGGGTCTTACTGGGCACTTCTTTGCAACTACCAACACAAGGTTCTACTGACGCCCTACATCACCCTCATTAAACCTCAACCATGTGCAGGAAGAAAAGATTACCCACAATATATTCTATCAATTGTTACTATAGAAAGTAGAATGAACAAAAGAAATAACTATATTCATCCTCGGATATTTAATATTGAAGGCCTCCATGGTCTGAACCTATCCTTGCCCACATCCTACATCTCTCTGATCATGATGCGGGCCACTAGGGGGTGGTGGTGGAAACTCCCTAAACTACCCACCGCCTTCTACTACCCTTTCAACTCATCTTCCACATCCCCCTCCATGAGAAACTCCTTGATCCTAGTGTCATCTCTTCCAAGGAGTCTCATTATCTGACTCCCTCTCAACAGCATGCTGGGTAAGTATATCTATAGAAAGATTCCCCCATCTGTCGCATGTGTAACACCCCCTATCCTATTGTTTCTCCAACCAATATTATGATTTCTATTCAAAGAATATACACAATATAAAAAAATAGGAATGACAACCCCTCCTAGGAGGGCCAAAAAAAATGGAGGTCGGGGGCATCACTTTGAATAAGATTCAACCCCTCCAATTTAAAGAGAGAGATATTCCTATGAAAACAAACAGGTGCCCTAGGGACCACAATTGAATCCAAGTAGTCCGCCACTTTTTTCCCCTCACGCCATGTTTTTGAAACTCTAACAATAGTATTTAGGAGGGAATTTCATTGTCTAATTGTATAAAAAATCAGCTAGGGAATATTTCCCTTACCATGAAGAACATCGTGGACGATCATTGAATCTGTTTCCATGTGTGTGATGATAATGCACCTTTGTTTTCACATAGATTAACCTATAAGAACCACATGATCCTCTGCCTAAATCATTCTTCCACCCCCAAAATGAGTTGAGAACTCCATCACCACACTCCCCCTGAGGCTGCGGATGACTCCTCCACCTCATATCTCTCCCCATGCACAAGGACCATCGAGGTTAAGCTTCCATCTGAACTCTGGATGGACCTAGCAAATCCATCTCCCCTGGTCCCCATGACTAAGTTGTCACGCCTCCCTCGGAGTTAACTGTAATGAACAAAAGGAAAGTGCATCCCTCCCGACATCATCCAGACCAATCAACTCTTTCAATAAACACCTGGTTCTAGTCGCAATCTCTCTACCAAAGGATGAGCTTCCCTCAAACATGGTGTGATTCCTAGCATTCCATAACATCCCACATCCCACATTAAAAATGAAGGCCCGCGCTTCAGCCTCCACTGCCGACCCGGTGGTCCCCTAGATCCAACTCTCCATAACCTACTCATTAGTAACAACTTGGGTAGAGTAACTAGTGAGGACTCCAAGACAACTCCACACTTGCCTCAACCAATATCCCTCAAAGAACAAGTGGTTTGTTATTTAATCATTTTTATTCACACAATAGTAAGAGTAGGAGACCATGCTTATCCCCAGCCTTTTAATGTTCTCATCAGATGGAATGGCCTTGTTTTGGATCCTCCATGTGAGAAAGTTAATTTTTGAGGGGATTTTGCTACACCAAACCAAAACGTTCCACCTCTCCTACTGCCCCTATGGACTGTTACTCCTGAGGAAATCCTTTAAGTTAAACTTACCTGAGATTGAAGGAGTATAGATGCACCTGTCTTGCTCAGAGTTAATAATAACTGAATCAAACACTGGTTGTTGAGATTCCTCCAGAATAAACCGAAAAATTGAGGATGTAAACTTGCCTCCCTAAAATAGATTGTGGGATCCATGAATCCAGGATACCCCAGCACATCACCCGACCAGTTGTGATATAGTGTAGGATGTTCCCCTCCCCAATGATCCATTTTGTGTGTGGAATGAGGTTCAGTATGAAGTTTCAAACCGAAGAAAACAACGGCGTCCCTCTGCCATGATGAGTTGAAGCACAAGTCTTATAACTTTAAGACATATGCTTCCCCCAAAAAGTGTGTTCTTTTATGACTTCCCATGAAAGCTTCACATGTAGGGCCTGAATGGTGGTCCCCATGCTCCTAACGTTGAGGCCTCCTTTTGAAAATTGGTCGAGCCATCTTCCACCACAACACCTATTGTCGCTTCCACTCGGACAGAGCATCCTAGATAAAACGTGCCAGAAATTTATCTATGGACCTAGTAACCCCTTTCGGAACACTGGTAGACGCCAAAGCATGAACTGGCATTGCGGAGAGAACACTATTCACAAGACTGATCCATCCCCGGAAGGATAAGAAGTGGTTTTTCCAGTTTGTTATACGATCTAGTATCTTGTTAACCACACGTCTGCCTCTATTCATGTGTATGAATCATGCACCGTGATCCTGTAACCAATCATCATCCATCTCTTGTATCTTCCTGAACCTCGTGTCCATTGATGCGGTTCACATACACCTATTCCTCTTCCACGAAACTTTCCACCACAAGAGCTTTGTCTATCACTCCATCATAGCTGAGAATGCACAGCGGGATCACAGAGGTATCGATCTCAAAACTCAAGCCCGGCTCGACGGTCCATGTTATGAAGAACGAATCTCAATCCATATCTAAGTATTATTTTGAATTTTCTGTGAAGCTCCTCAAAAACACTACCATTGTCATGATACCATACCGAAATTACTGAAGCTTTTGAATATGCAATGATCTCAGCCTGGCCAGCTAAAACTATTCTTTGAATATTTGCTCAAACTCCATCCAAATGAGTGTCGACTCATCATGATACTATATCGGAAAACTCCACTATCTCCTCTCTGAGGCCTATAAAAGGATTTCCTCTATGACCACTATCTAATTAAGAGATTTCATTGCTATGCGGAAAACATGGGTGACTAACTCAAGACAGACATCTGCTACCTGGGGGTCAGGATCACCCTAGTAACATAGAGGTCACTACCTATGGAACTCATATAGCGCACTCAACTTGCACACATCCTTATCCTGAACTACTAGTAAAACATACTTCTCCATTGGTAGGGTCCCCACTAGCACACCACTAAGATGTAACACCTCCGAATCAGTTCCCTAAACCAATGCTTCATCATAGGGTGAATTTTTATCATGATCATACAATAGAATCCTATCTGGATGTCTTTGTAGAGGAATCCTAAAATAGAATCAATTCCTACCATGGTCAGAGGGTATATCGAGGGAGCTGACTCAATAAGGACAAGACAAAACAAAACCTAGTCTTATATGATGCATGCACTCTTTATTTCCTTGAAACCAGTATCATAATGTACTGAGTCAAAAAGTAGGTTATCAGAGTCCTAGGGAATGGATATGTCAGCTACCGCACCAACACTAGATCCTATGACATGAGGGGTAAACTCAAAATATCCTAAAATTGTTTCTATGAACCCAAAATGAATCTCACAACACTATGGTCCCAATAGGGAACCAACCATACTCTAATACCACTCTTTCACAACTCGATTAGACAAGGCATGGGACGCAATTCCTCAAGCCTGCCTCCAATAGGCCAGGGGATATAGACTAGTGCTAAGAGGGAATATCACCAACATGGGTGTTATTCCATATATACATGTACGTATGCATACATCTCCAAGCTCACCAAATATTGAAATGTAAAAAGGAAAGGAAACCAATGCATTCATACATCTATATACTACAACAAGAGTATGATATAATTAATGAAAGCATAAGAGGGAAAAAATACCCACCAAAGAAAAACTATAGAAGAATACAACCTGATCAGAATGTGGGGATCACTTTCAACTACAATTTCTAGAAGGCTCCACATCCAAGCTATGGTAAACACCTCAGTATATTTAGTTCAATAAGCTCTACTTTCCTGAGATATTTTGTGGACTCCTTTGAAGGGAATGTGGTCTTCACATGAAACCAAACATATGAAGTATAATCTAGTGAATGAGTGAGTATAAAAATTCTTAGTAGGAACACCAAAAAATCCAATTGAAAAAGAGAGAAATTAAATGGTAATAGTCTGCTCGTGCTAGATAAAGGGAAACCCAATCAAGAGGGAAACTCTATCTATAACCATCCTCAGTTGTACATGAAATGTAAGCTCAATATACAAGGGTCTTAACTCAAACATGTAGAAACACCACAAGGACTCTTGAAAATCACCCAGATATACTCTTATTAGACACTTTGCCTCATGATGTTCTAACCACATTGCTAGCAATATGATTCTATTCATAAGAACTAACCCTAGCATAAATCATGGATAACACACTCAATGTTATCAACCATACCAAATGGCACTTGTCTGAGAGATGAAATCCATTGGGAAAAACTCTACTATTCCTAAGGGGATGTTCGAGAGAATGTTCTCCCTCAAGAACATCATACTAGGTCCAACTCTTGTGCCCAACACTAGAGGTTCTATCATCATTACCTTGCTCCCAGTATAAGATAAATAAACACAAAGGGAAGAGGCCTTCCCCTCACCACTACACACATTTGCGTGATCACTACTCCAAACTATGAATCACATGTATCCTATCTAATAATAGATAACCGTGGGACTCAAACCTTGCCACTACCATTAATTTGAGGGATTACTTCTCCTAACTGAACTATGAAACCTCTATCACTCCTGTAAGGATTTTCCCTCACCCCATTCTATTAAAGGATAACTAACCCCTATCTTTGTATTTTTCACATATAGTGGATGGGCTCACTCCACGTAACTATATCACACAGTTGAGGGAGCTCCATTCTGAATGGAGGACCCACTCTTTTTTTCTATTCAGAGATGGGGGAGTACTACTTTGTATATGATGACCTAAAATATGATCCATCTAGGGAGTACTACTCATGAAGGACCCACACATTGATATGATAGGGGAGTAATACCTTGTAAATCGAGGACCCTCAACCTAACTCAGGAGGGTAGTATGGGTCAGTGATTAGAGGACTCGTACCCTACAAGGATAGGGAGTACCAACTCTACCAACTCATTTAGTAAGGAAACCTACACCCAGACACGATAGGGTAGTACCGTCCATAGGCTTCTGTACCCTCTCCCTGATACGGAAGGGGAGTACCGACTCTACCATCTCGACACATTTGGAGGACCCATGCCTTGGAACGACATGGGAGTACTGAATCCTAGAATAGAGGATCTGCATGATTATGTGATAGGGGAGTACCCACTCTAAATATATTTCATACAAGGAGGAAATGTTCCCTGGTCCAATAGGGGAGTACTGACTTGCTGGTTTGGGCTCTTTCTCCCTAGTCTAATAAGGGAGTATGTACTTTACCTTCACGAATGTCATGGGGAATCCCGAACCCTAGTCCATCTGGGGAGCAACACCCTAGGAGGAAACTACCCAAAGTTAAAAATCCCATGACCATGATGTGGGGAGTCCTCTATCCACCTAATCGTAGAGGTAAGAAACACACACACCCTAGTCCAATATTGTAGCATCAGTTCTAGTATCTATCTATACGAACCACACTGATCTCCAACATCGGATTAGTACCACTCCACATGCGTCTTTCTCAATTTACACCACCTTGTATCTTTTAATCTATATCAGAGGACGCCATCATATACTATGCTAATAACCACATAGAATAGTCTACTCACAAGCCTGAATCTGAGTCCCATAGAAATAGATACATATGGATGATGATCCATGTAGGATCTCTTAGTAGTACACAATTTTCACTAGGGCACACTTGGCGTGTGATCCCACCCGAGCACCAACTTGTTTATATTTTCCACTTGGATTTGAACCAGTGTAAGGGTACACATATTGTAGAGTATGTATATGTAATTTCTCTTATCTAACGTCCTCTTTCCATGTTTCTCTTCCACACATATCGGTCAACCATGTCCCTCACACACTGTGTATCCTATACTACACTGTTTGTTTAGAAAAACGACCACTAGCCCATATAGTTTTCCCATGTCCCTGTACCGAACCCTATGTCTATGTATCATGATTGTGTGTTACTAAATGGACATGTTTTTTCACTTGTCTAACGTGTTCCATGAACCATGGTAACACGATTTAGTGTAACGCCCCGACCCCAGCTACCCAGAGTCAGTGCATTACTTCATAACATTGGCATGATCACAAAAGATCAAGTCTCGAAAGACCGATTTGTTTAGTAGCCTTGGAAACACTAGATACATTCATAAACATTACATTACATCATAAAAATAAAAACTACAATAACATGGTCTCCCTAGTCCACACTCATATCCTCACTGACTATTCTTGCAAGTCAGTCATAATACACTTCTTCACATCCTGGGAAAAATAAAACATTGAAAGGGGTGAGCTCAATTGCTCAGTAAGGATAACAATATAGCGGAAACATTCATAAGAAAACATAAGCATTTAAGGAAATGTATAACTAAAACAAAAGCCTTATTTAACTTGAACTTCAGCATAATATGGAAAATGTAAAATAAAATAATTCCATTACTTACTCACATGGATATTCTACTAGACGAATAATCACGTGAAATATCAATAACCACTTTTATAATGAAAGAATGCATAATGCCAGACATTCTGAAACATTTTGTCAAGGCCTCGGACAAGACGTCTAAAATGATTAAGGCCTCGGCCAAAACCATAAATCAAATTGGGAAAGGGCCTCGGCCAATTCCACGTCTAGTTGTCTCATGAGACCTACCGATGCATCGAGGAGCTGTAGCGGGCTCCACCCGTCACATATTAAGTCCAATACATTCCTCATATGAATAGGTTTAAACATAACATAAATATTCGTATTAAAACTAGCATACAAAATGTCAACAATTTCTCCATAAACTATGGATGGTATAAAAATAACACATCCACAATCAAATATTTCACAAAATGTTCAATGGAAGTTTTGTATCATAAATCAATTTCAATTAAACTTAAAACCCATCAAAGGATGTTGACATGGTTGAAATCAAAGCTATTTGAGAGTAATATCTCTCCTTTTTGAAATCATTTAAAAGTCCTATAATTATAAAATAATACATTTACTTTGAAGATATTCTTATAATATTGTTAGGGAAGCTTCGACGAAGTTATAATGGCAGAAAATAGCCGCACCGGCCGTATAAGTTAAAAAAACATTCTTACCTTAAATTTGTCAAAGAGGTCAAAAAGTAAATTGTTTGGAAAACGACGGTAAGATTCCTTTCAAAAATGTATAAGGGTATAAATGACTTTAACACATTTTCCATTTAATAGTAAAAATGTTTTGAAAGACATTTTTATGAAACATGGATGTGGATGATAACGAGGTCCCAGTAGATAATTATGTATAAACAACCTTGGATAATGAAGAGGTTGTGAAGTAAACCCTTACCTTGTACTTTTCCTTGGTTGGGGTGGGTTAACCTCCTTTATAATGGTGAAATAATTGTTATTAAATTATACAAGAATCATATACATTCATATGATATCATATATTATCTTTTAACATTGCTTTGTTAACAATATCTTAGATTTATCGTTGTTTCGGGTGTTAACTTACTCGTTTTCTTTTATATGTTTTGTTACGTAAGTCGTGTTTTTCATGGATAGGTTGTATCTTATTCATATCCAGAATGATATAATGTCCTTAAACATTATTTTTAAATCATCAAATGATAATTATACTTGAATGGATACGACGGAGAATGAATCTCATCGCGTTCGTGGAGACGGTAGTCCGTACGTACGCACGAGCGACAATATCATTATTTTGATATTAAAATAATATATAATTGGATAGTATATCATATATACAGAATTATTATCATGTTATATTTATTATTTACATGAATTACATATCATTATTATACCCATCTAAATAATAATATATTGAATAACAATTACACCACGACGTGGAGACGGTAAGCTGTACGTACGCACGTATGGTGACATGTCATTCAAATGATGGGTAGAATACTGAATATGGTTGTTCCATATTTATAATAACATCACAGTATATAGAAGATACTGGAGTTATAATTTTAGAATTTAAATAATAAACAAAGAGGGAGTGGAAGAAGAAAGAAACTTGAAAGAGGGTGATGAAAATGTTACCTCTTCTTCGGGTTATTCCTTTTGATTTGATCAAAAGGACTCCTTAGGATGGCTTTCTGACTAAAGTAATGCTTCTAGGATTAAGGGAGAGAATTTGGGAGAGTATTTGGGCAGAGTTTGGCCGAACCAAAAGGCTTGAATGTGTGAATAAGGTGGTAGAGGTGGAGGCCTTTTATAAGAGGAGAGGAGGGGCTCTTTTGGAAAGATTGAAATGTTACATTATTATACAACGTTTTTCGGATTCTAAAGGTCCCACACTTATATAATTCGTGGATAAGGTGATAAGGGTTCGAAATATCCTCATCCAATAGGCTTTGGACAAGTGTAAGCCTTGGATTTTGCATTATCTTCTCATTTTATTTAAATCGTTAAATAATGAGGTCATCACTGCATCATAATGATGTCATAAATAATTTAATTTATTTAATGTCTAAAAATTATAAAAAAAATACTATGATGTAGGAAATCTTTTTAGATATCTAATGAATATTTATAGTCAAAATTTGGACTTGTGTAACCCCACTTATAAACTGTTTTAGTAAAAGAACTCATGTTTGTGTCAATTTAATTTTAACATTAAATAAATATATATTAATGTCATTTTCCAACTAAAGTGGCTCCATGGGGTCCCCAAGTTGACACATGGGTTGTCTTGGTCGTCCATGAAACATATAATAGGAGTATAACAAGTGTCATTCTCATCTCATATTATTAAAACATTATCTTTACCTTAAACTACACTAATTACCTCTAATCGCGATTAAGAACTTAAAAGTTACTATTCACCAAAAAATTATTATAATCTCATTGAACCACATTTTTCTTCTTCATGACAACCATGTATGTCGGATTTTTGAAAATCAAATCACAGAAGTGGTAATATTTCATTTTTAAGAAAAATCAGTTTTTAACAACCACTTAGTGGTTTCACTATTCATCAAAAATTGAAGTTTTTCAGAATAAGGCCAAAATTTCACCCTAGGATATAATTGATATTATGAATTCAAAAATGATGTCTATTTTACAAAATTACAAACATATAAGTTGCATTAATTAATTTTATAATTAATTCCCACTGTCACAACAAATAGCGTGTTTTTAAGAAACAATTTATATCAAAAGATTGACAATTGTTTATGTCCAATTTCAAAGTGAAATTAATTCTAATGACCACCATTGGATAAAATGGTAAAAATATATTTAATTATACTTTAAAACCACTAAATAGTATAACTTATCACTAAAAATTATTTTGATTAAAAAAGTTGTTTTAAGTATTTTTCACTATTCATAAAAATTTTGAAGTTCTCAGAAAATTACAAAAAATTCAAATTTGGATAATTTCGATATTACGAATACAAAAATGAAGTCCATTTTGAAATATAAAATTTCTATAATTTTAAAAAGTGGTTATTACTATTCATAACGGCTACTTTGATTAGTCGCGGTGTTTTAGAACTCGAAGTTGCGTACAATGCAAGCTATTTCATTATTGAATGAGAAGCGTATCGTGGAAGCTCGGGGTGTTACATTCTCCCCACCTTCAATAAATTGCGTCCTCGCAATTTGAAATTTTTCTTTGTAAATAAAAGGTTGAAAAGAGAAGATACCTTTGTGGAAAACCCACATCGGAAATATGATTAATAAAATTTAGCCTTAATAAGAGGGAAGGGGAAATAAAAAGTCACCACCCAATTATGATCTATATTAGGAGAACATTAGTGGCAATTAGAGACATATAATTGGAGGAAAAACGTAAATATTTGTAGGGAGTCATTGAGGTCATCAATCACAATCAACTTTCAAATTGAGGGCCTCAAAGCCTTCAATCTATGTTGATTTAAAATATCATCATTTCAACAAGACATAAGGTATTAGGATAACACAATTTTTTTGTTTTAATATCCCTTTACTAAATTTTAAGAATAAATTTATTCTTTGAATAAGATATAGGTATATATATATTCATTCTTGACAATTAGAGTTTCAACCTTCAACTCATCTTTCACTCAAAAAGATAATAGAACTCAAAAATATTATACTTATCCTAATTGTATAAGGTTCCAAATGTTAACACATACCATTTAGATTAGTAAAGTTATTTTTTAATAACTGGGGACTTCCTGTAGGCTAGTGGTAGGAAATAAAGGCCTGTCGCACTATGATTGTGGGTTCGATTCTTGCAGCTTTGTCCGACGTGACGGGTTATGCCCCACCCTGTAGGTTGTCCTTTTCCTAAAACTATAGTATCATAATATTCCAAAAATAATCTTCATAAATGCTTTAACCTTAAATAATACTATCCATGGTTCAACATAATCCATTCCAACCTTAATAGTTATCCAAAATACCTCCGTCCAGACTTTCTCTAAAAGGTCTCTAAATTCCAAAATCAATTGTAACATCATATTCCCCAAACAAAGAAAAGTTTCTCTTATTGTCACATACTAAAAATATGATTACCATAATCATATTACCTTAATCAAAAAGTACTGCAATACAATCTTTATATATATCACATTATTCTTATAACCAGAATATAATCCTTGAGTCCAAAAGCACCAATACATTAATTATTCCGCTTCAACTGTAGTCACAGCATAAGATTGGCCTTGATCCCTTGGCCTTTTCTGAGGTAAGTTTCCTTGACGCTTAGGACATTCATTTGCATAATGCCCCATTTCCCTACAATTGTAGCATTCAACTTTGACAACCTCTTTCTTTCCCTTGCAATCACGAGCCTGGTGACCCTTTTCTCCACATTTATAACAAACTCCCATTCCTTTTAGGCACATAACAGGGTGATTCTTCCCAAAATTATCACATAATGGAAAATCCTTCTTTCCCTTTTTCCCTTTATCTGTCTCTTGTTCCTCCGTTCTCTTCTTCTCTTGCTTTACTTTGATGTCATAAGACTTAGAGAATTCCTTTTCTGTCTTGATAGCACACGAGACAATATCTTCGTATGATGAGAAGGATTGTGATACTAAATCTCGACGGAGAAATGGTTTTAACCCATCAAAGAAACTATCAATATTACTCCTTGGGTTACGTATATAATCGGCAGCATGCCTCGCTAACCTTGTAAAGTTGGCCTCATACTTTGTGACATTCTCATCCTCCTCCTGCCTCAAACTCAGAAATTTCCTTTCCATATCTTCTCGATGGTCACGAGGAAAGTATTTTTCAAAGAAAAGCTCTTTGAACTCCCTCCATTCCATATTCGATATGTCATCATCTTCCTTTGTGTTTTTAATTAGTGACCACCATTGATCGGCATCTCCAGTGAGGCGGTAAACTGCCATGACAACATTCTCCCTTTCACTACTCCCCAAGGCATGGAATATTTTCTCTAAGGAATTTATCCATTGCTCAGCTACTATAGGATTTGTACTCTCATTGAAGGTTGGTGGTTGTTGCCTCATGAAACGGTCTAGCATTGATCCTCCACCTTGCGGATCAGGGTGCTCCATACGAGTAAGGTTGTTATTCATAACCTGCGTGAGTTGTTCCAGTACAGTGAGAAGCTGATCAGCACCAGTTGTATCACTAGCTCAACCATAACTATCTTGATCAGGAGGGAAATCCCTACACGGAGTGTGTGCATTGATACGGTTTCCATTCCTTCCACTAGGCGCCATTTCTAAATAATGGCATAAACTAGATTAGTTCATGAATCAAAATACATAATTCCATACTTGTAAAACACTTAACATAAATTTAACTAATTATGGATATAATCCATAATTATAAAAATGTTTTCTTTGAGGAAGTATATACTCGTAACCCTTCATAGTGGTTTGTAATGAAAATGGGAATTATCCAAATCATATCCCCCGGGAGTGTTGTAACCAAGAGTGCAGCAAGGCCCGTTGTCGTGCACCAGTTCCCGTTCGAGTCTAGCTCAAAGCGGTGTTTTCGGGTTTTACCCCTAGGTACATATGTGCCAGAGCCACCTCTACCTGCTCGTATCCAGACAGGGATTTATTGCTCGGAAAACTCACAAAATCTCTATAATACCAAAATTCTAGAAAGTTCTTCTATACTAATCCTTAAGGTCTATCTTCGGGCTATGTGCTCTAATCAGAGTTTATCTAAATCTAGCTTCCAAGGTTAGTACTAAACTGCCTCTGATACCAACTGTGACGCCCCGACCCCAGCTACCCATAGTCGGTGCATTACTTCATAACATTGGCATGATCACAAAAGATCAAGTCTCGAAAGACCAATTAGTTTAGTAGCCTTGGAAACACTAGATACATTCATAAACATTACATTACATCATAAAAATGAAAACTACAATAACATGGTCTCCCTAGTCCACACTCATATCCTCACTGACTATTCTTGCAAGTCAGTCATAATACACTTCTTCACATCCTGGGAAAAATAAAACATTGAAAGGGGTGAGCTCAAATGCTTAGTAAGGATAACAATATAGCAGAAACTTTCATAAGAAGACATAATCATTTAAGGCAATGTATAACTAAAACAAAAGCCTTATTGAACTTGAACTTCAGCATAATATGGCAAAAGTAAAATAAAATAATGCCATTACTTACTCACATGGATATTCTACTAGACGAATAATCACGTGAAATATCAATAACCACTTTCATAATGAGGGAATGCATAATGCCAGATATTCTGAAACATTTTGTCAAGGCCTCGGCCAAGACGTCTAAAATGATTAAGGCCTCGGCCAAAACCATAAATCAAATTGGGAAAGGACCTCGGCCAATTCCACGTCTAGTTGTCTCATGAGACCTACCGATGCATCGAGGAGCTATAGCGGGCTCCACCCGTCACATATTAAGTCCAATACATTCCTCATATGAATAGGTTTAAACATAACATAAATATTCGTATTAAAAATAGCATACAAAATGTCAAAAATTTCTCCATAAACTATGGATGGTATAAAAATAACACATCCACAGTCAAATATTTCACAAAATGTTCAATGGAAGTTTTGTATCATAAATCAATTTCAATTAAACTTAAAACCCATCAAAGGATGTTGACATGGATGAAATCAAAGCTATTTGAGAGTAATATATCTCCTTTTTTAAATCATTTAAAAGTCCCATAATTATAAAATAATACATTTACTTTGAAGATATTCTTATAAGCTTGTTAGGGAAGCTTTGACGAAGTTATAATGGCGGAAAATAGCCGCACCCGCCGTATAAGTTAAAAAAACATTCTTAAATTAAATTTTTCAAAGAGGTCAAAAACTACATTGCTTGGAAAACGACGGTAAGATTCCTTTCAAAAATGTATAAGGGTATAAATGACTTTAACACATTTTCCATTTAATAGTAAAAATGTTTTGAAAGACATTTTTAAGAAACATGGATGTGGATGATAACGAGGTCCCAGTAGATAATTATGTATAAACAACCTTTTATAATGAAGAGGTTGTGAAGTAAACCCTTACCTTGTACTTTTCCTTGGTTGGGGTAGGTTAACCTCCTGTATAATGGTGAAATAATTGTTATTAAATTATACAAGAATCATATACATTCATATGATATCATATATGATCTGTTAACATTGCTTTGTTAACAATATCTTAGATTTATCGTTGTTTCGGGTGTTAACTTACTCGTTTTCTTTTATATGTTTTGTTACGTAAGTCGTGTATTTCATGGATTGGTTGTATCTTATTCATATACAGAATGTTATCATGTCCTTAAACATTATTTTTAAATCATCAAATGATAATTATACTTGAATGGATACGACGGAGAGTGAATCTCATCGCGTTCGTGGAGACGGTAGTCCGTACGTACGCACGAGCGACAATATCATTATTTTGATATTAAAATATTATATAATTGGATAGTATATCATATATACAGAATTATTATCATGTTATATTTATTATTTACATGAATTACATATCATTATTATACCAATCTAAATAATAATATATTGAATAACAATTACACCACTACGTGGAAACGGTAAGCCGTACGTACGCACGTATGGTGACATATCATTCAAATGATGGGTAGAATACTGGATATGGTTGTTCCATATTTATAATAACATAACAGTATATAGACGATACTGGAGTTATAATTTTAGAATTGAAATAATAAACAAAGAGGGAGTGGAAGAAGAAAGAAACTTGAAAGAGGGTGATGAAAATGTTACCTCTTCTTCGGGTTCTTCCTTTTGATTTGATCAAAAGGACTCCTTAAGATGGCTTTCTGACTAAAGTAAAGCTTCTAGGATGAAGGGAGAGAATTTGGAAGATTATTTGGGCAGAGGTTGTCCGAACCAAAAGGCTTGAAAGTATGAATAATGTGGTAGAGGTGGGGGCCTTTTATAAGAGGAGAGGAGGGGCTCTTTTGGAATGATTGAAATGTTACATTATTATACAATGCTTTTAGGATTCTAAATGTCCCACACTTATATAATTCGTGGATAAGGTGATAAGGGTTCGAAATATCCTCATCCAATAGGCTTTGGACAAGTATATGCCTTGGATTTTGCATTATCTTCTCATTTTATTTAAATCGTTAAATAATGAGGTCATCACTGCATCATAATTCTGTCATAAATACTTTAATTTATTTAATGTCTAAAAATTATAAAAAAATACAATGATGTAGGAAATCGTTTTAGCTTTCTAATGAATATTTATAGTCAAAATTTGGACTTGTTTAACCCCACTTAAAAACTGTTTTAGTAAAACAACTCCTGTTTGTGTCAATTTAATTTTAACATTAAATAAATATATATTAATGTCATTTTCCAACTAAAGTGGCTCCATGGGGTCCCCATGTTGACCCATGGGTTTTCTTGGTCGTCCATGAATCATCCAATAGGAGTTGGACAAGTTTCATGCTCATCTCATATTATTAAAACATTATCTTTACCTTAAACTACACTAATTACCTCTAATCGTGATTAAGAACTTAAAAGTTACTATTCACCAAAAAATTATTTTAATCTCATTGAACCACATTTTGCATCTTAATGAAAACCATGTATGTCGGATTTTTGAAAATCAAATCACAGAAGTGGTAATATTTCATTTTAAAGAAAAATCAGTTTTGAACAACCACTTAGTGGTTTCACTATTCATCAAAAATTGAAGTTTTTCAGAATAAGGCCAAAATTTCACCCTAGGCTATAATTGATATTACGAATTCAAAAATGATGTCTATTTTACAAAATTCCAAACATATAAGTTTCATTAATTAATTTTATAATTAATTCCCGCTGTCACAACAAATAGCATGTTTTTAAGAAACAATTTATATCAAAAGATTGACAATTGTTTATGTCCAATTTCAAAGTGAAATTAATTCTAATGACCACAATTGGATAAAATGGTAAAAATATATTCTAATTATAAATTAAAACCACTCAATAGTATAACTTATCAATATAAATTATTTTGATTAAAAAAGTTGTTTTATGTCTTTTTCACTATTCATAAAAATTTTGAAGTTCTCAGAAAATTACAAAAAATTCAAATTTGGATAATTTCGATATTACGAATACAAAAATGAAGTCCATTTTGAAATATAAAATTTCTATAATTTTAAAAAGTGGTTATTACTATTCATAACGGCTACTTTGATTAGTCGCGGTGTTTTAGAACTCGAAGTTGCGTACAATGCAAGCTATTGCATTATTGAATGAGAAACGTATCGTGGAAGCTCGGGGTGTTACATTTAGGGTAGTATATGGCGAGTAACCCTTATACACGGTGTGTAGTCCCAAATCTTCAGCTCCCTGAACAAGAAGATCTACAATGTCTGTGTCACTAAACTACACGACATGAAAAAGATGATTCTATTTGGGAATCAACTTTAAAATCAACCAATTCATGTTGATTCAACCCAAAACACACATATTTACCTAGCATGTATAAACAATAATTTCAATTGGTCTCTATAACCATAGAAAAATGAAAAATGAAAGAGATCAGGACCAAAACTAAAATCTACCTACCTAATTTGAAAAACACTAAAGCTTTAGATTAAGAATGATTCTTAGGTCATTTAGATTCTAGAATGGAAGATGATCTTCTACAGAAAAAAATATCCAGAACACATCTTACTTAAATTTGTTGTTGGTTTCATTCATCGCCAAATGGGAGAGGAATAGAGAAAGAGGAGTCTCTCCTCCAATCTTGTGCATCCAAAACGTCAGTAGGGTTGTAGGTATTTAGGTTCAGGGTATTTTAATTAATTAAATTATCATTTAATTAATTATTTCACCACACAACAACTTGCCAACTCTCCTCCAACCAAACCTCTTGGCGTGGACAACCTTTGATTGTGCCTATAGTGGACACGATGTTTCGAAATCAACCACGTCCTCAAACATCTGATCCCAGACATAGAATATGAGTTATTTTAGATTCATGTTTAACTTCATGTACATGAAGAAATATATATATTATTTAAAATATCGCTACACTAAGGCTCCCTGGGCCCCGATTTCCTACTCTTATTCACCACCCACCTCCAAAGATTTTTCCCAAAGATTTTGAAGTCCTTTGGGTCAAAACATGATTCATTAAAGGAACTGTCTGTAAGTGTAGGTTTAACCCTTATAATAACAACATCTTAGTATAATTATGAAACTTATGTTGTTATATAAGCATTGAATAAAAATATTTGAGTGCGTGGAGATTGAAAATAAAACATTCGATCTTGAGGAATGATGTTACCTCTTCATTGGGTAACTCCTTCTAGATTTCATCAAAGGGATTACTTGGTTGGATTTATTCCCAATGTTTGGATTATAGAATGAAAGGATTAATGATAGAAGATTATTTTGGTAGGTTTTTGATAATCTATTGTGTCTTGAGAGGTGTATGTAAGGGGAATTTTTACTTCCTTTTTATAGAGGATGAAGAGTGTAATTCTTGTAAATACGAAAAGGTAAAAACTATTGGGAAGTCACCCTTACCTTGTGCGCATTAAAAATAGACAAATAATTGATTAAAGGGGAATTATGTTCAATCTAAACTTCCACCACACAAAAATTCGTGTTTTTTATAACTTTGTTCCCTAACATCTATGATTCCCCACTATTGTGATTTTGGTTTTTGTTAAGGAAACTGGTTTTCTAACTTAAGTAATTTTGCTATTAAGACTAAATTCAAGTGAGATAAAGTAGAAAATATAAACCCAGTGAATTCAAAAATTTATCTATCATTAAAAAAAATTAATCTCATGTTTTTCAGAAATTAATTTTAAAACAAGTGGATTTAACAAACAAAAACATTACTTTAACTAGAACCATGCTAACAATGCTTTTTGTATTTAAATAAAATTATTTTCATTATAAAAAATTATTTGGTTCATTACTATACCATGTCTGGTATTTATTAGCATCTAAAAATCATTTGGTAGAATATATAATTTTTTCAATATTTTTTAATCTTTTATTAACATATCATTTATTATAAAATGACATTAATTTCTATTTTGACATTATTAACCTAATATAAATTTAAAATATATGAAGAAAAATATTGAATTTTAATATATTATGGTCAAACCTATGTACCATTATATATTAATCTAAAAATTAAAGGTAATAATTCAATAAATTTAATTCAAGTTAAGTTTTTTTATAATCATTTATTTTATTTACCTATTAATTAATAATTACTACATTTTTCATTCCTAAAGCAGAATAATCCATCACTAAAATTAAATATAAATTAATATAATTACAACACCATTATTTATCAAAATAGGTATTACATTTGACATAATGTAATTTGTTTTCCATATCTCAACTCTTTTTAAATGTTAATGGTATGTAATTTTCCTTTTTTTATATTTTTCCTTACCTAACATGTTATATAGGTATCTTTTAGGAAATATTGTCCCTATAAAATTAGAAAAAGTATGGAATATGTTCAGAAAATTGTTAGACAATGGCCTTTGGATATGTTTCTAGGCCATTTTCCCCTTAAGATTAACATTTATCCACAAAGTAAACTAATTTTTTCCTTAATCACAATAATTAATATTAACTAAATAAACTAATATTTTTATTCAAAAAAAGTAAAAATTTACAGAATTTAAAAATTATTCTTATTCCAAATATGGAATCCATTTTTATATGTTCTAAATAATGAATTGGAAGAAATTAATTACAAATTAATCTAGCAGATATGTTGTGAATGTGGGTATTTTAAGTGAAAATGCATAAAAGTTAGAAATGTTTTTATATCCAATTTTAATTTGAAATTGGTTCCAATTACCTAAATTTGATTCAGTTATGTAAAATAAATCTATTTAATCATTAAATCCAAATTAAAATATAATTTATCAGTAGAAATAAATTAGGGAAAATAGTTGCATTGGAATAAAAAGCATTATTTTCACTATTCGTTGGATAATGATGTTTTTTAGGAAAAATAACAAAAAATACCACCAATAATATTTTGATATAACGAATTAAAAAATTATTTTTTTATAATCATAAACTTTTAATGTTTCAAAATTTAACTTTATTATTATTCACATATGAACATAAAAAGGTGTTCATTTGAGAAAAAATGTTTTTCCATCATATATAGACTTTAACAAAAATTATATGTTTTATTGTCCATTTTTTTATATAAATCCATTAAAAATAATTTTTCAAATAATTTATTACTATTCTTATTATTATATTTAATGGCTATGTTACAACAATACCCTTTATAAAATGATGTTTTGTAGAAACTCAATGTTGCGTGGAACGTAAGCCAAGCCTTTGTTGTATACAGTGAAAGATTATATTGGTGTAGAATATAATGAAATATTAACATGGGGTAGTTGAAAAAGAAGTAATAACTTGGTTATTTCATATAACAAAAGTTATATTATTTGTTTCATAAAATGAAAAATATAAAAATATTAAATAAATTTGAAGAAAAAATATTTCAATAAATCTCGTGATATAAAATATTTCATAAATATAATATTATATCATTAAATAAATGTACATATCACATTGATATGATATGGCAAAACAAATTCACTTCGCTTCGTGAGACGCTTGTTCGCTATAAACATGAACGATGTTATCATTTATTTAATGGATGGTAAGGTATAATTTTTTTTGTTATATTTATTTTCCAAATTTTTTAATATATAACTAATATGATATGTAAACAAAAACATAATCTATATTACCATACATGTAAAATGTTTGTGAAAAAATGAATAACATCGCTTCGCATGGTGGTAGTCCACCGTACACATATGTGATGTTATCGTATTCCCTATGAGATAGAAAGTAACAAGAAATATATGATATTATAATTTGTTATGTTCACAAGGATGAATACCATGAGAGGGGGGTGAATCAGGGTATGACTAATTTAAAATTAAATCACATTGTGATCGTGTTTCACTATTAAGAAAAACACTCTTCTCTCTCTTTCATATTGCACAATATAAACAGAAAGTGAAGGAAGCATAGGACACAACAATTTTACATGGTTCACCGCTAAGGGCTACGTCCATGGAGCATACGCCGACAGGTTTTCGGTCGTTCCAAATTCCACTAAACATCACTAGTTGTGGATTACAAGGTTCGGGATAGATCAATTCTATGCCCAGGATCACTACCTTTAAAATGTTTACGGTCAGCTCAATACATTCCCAAGGGTCACTCATTGTTTCTCACTCTCTGGATCACTAGCGGTGGAGAGGATCACCTTCTTCCGCTTCCTTAGCTCACTGCTCTGGAAAGGATCCCCTCATTGTTTATAGATGTGTATGTTGTTGGATCTGAATCTACGGATTATACACAAGAGGGGGGTGAATTGTGTCTTTTTCAAATTATTACAATCTCTTCAACTTAGACAAATTCTGTTCACTATGCTTTTGCACGATTAAATATGCAGCGGAAAAAGTAAAAGCATGAACACACGGATGTATAGTGGTTCGGGGAACAGAAGGCCCCTAGTCCACTCCACCAACGCTCAAATCCACGAGCTTGGCGATTTTCACTATCTGGTCCTCGTTTCCACAGACCCGTCCACAACTGAGTACAGGCAGTTGACACCTTTACAAGATTCAGGCAAACACAGCCTTCCTGGTTCAAACACGAACCCACACAGCTTAGAACGAGAAGCTGATCACTCAAAAATAAAAGGGTTTCGATAAAGAAACACTTCTCCAGTTGTTCTTCACAATTGCAACAGAATGCAATTGACAGTAGATAGATCGTCGTCTTCAGAAAATAAAGATCTGTAATCAAAACAGTTCTGAGTCGATCCAGTTGCAATAGATATTACCAGAAGCTTCACAACTTCAGCAGTAGTAGATTCACAACAGATAGTCGATGTAGAACACGTGAATCTGCTTTCAAGATCTTCCTTTGGTAATAAAGATCTTACACTTCTTCTCGATCACCAGAAAAGAACGCTTTCACACAGTCTCTGTTTTCTTGCTCGTCAAAAGATCAATATGTATCACACACTTTCCTGTGCATATATATATATATCTGAAGTTTCCAAGATAGAACATATATTCAAATATGAGAAAATCTTTCGCATAAAATAGATCCATGAAAATCTCCTTTAGATTCGCGATTTTAAATGAAACAACAGAGCCGTTGTAACTCTCCTGAAGAATCGGCACAAAAAGCTCCGTTTAAATCAATCATTAATCCGTTGTAAATCGTCTTTGATTCAGTCAAAGTCGTATTTAAGAATCAGCTCGAAATCCGCCTAATAATCCGCTTGCTTGACTAATTCAAAAAGAAATATCATCTGTCAAAAATATCCCGACGCCAAACGTAGGGTTGATGACGTGGCTTCAAACGTAGGGTTCACAAACGTAAGGTTCAGAACGTAAGGTTCAGAACGTAAGGTTGAACATACATACTTTCTCTTCAGCATTCAAACGTAGGGTTGATCATCCATACTTTCTCTTGCTTCAACTCTCCAAAGAACGTACGGTTGATTATAAAGTAATGTTGATGATCCATACTTTTGAGAAACAAACTCAACACTGAAAACTAACGTACGGTTTCTCTTCCATACTTGTCCAACAACGAAAACGTAAGGTTCCTTCCAAACGTAATGTTCTTCTTCCATACTTTTCAACAACGTAAGGTTCATTAACCATACGTTTCAAAATAACATAAAAAGTAAACTTTTCATCCATACGTTACGTTCATCAACGTAGGGTATGAACAGTGATTCCAGTACGCGCTAAAATTGATCTTGCGCTACAGTGATTCCAGAATACGCGCTAAAATTGATCTTGGAATAAATGAAGTATAAAATCTCGTTATATAAAATAAATTCCTGCAAAATACTCAACGAAATAATTAGTAAATAATTAAGGGTATTTGTGAGCATCAAAATCATCATAAAGAGACAGAGTATTATTTAAAATAATCTCCCCCTTTAAAAAACATTATTTTGATTTGTTTAAATACATTGCTCAACAATCTCCCCCTTTTTGATGATCACAAAACCCATAAAATAATAGAACTAATTTAATTGCAATCTTTGTTAAAAAATTAGTTTTATAAAATTTTAGAATTTTGAAAGGATTAAAACAATATTTAACTATAAAATTTCTCCCCCATAATTCTCATAAAAATAAATTTTCAAATAGAACGAATGAATTTAAATGTTGTGTTTATCCAAATTCTCCCCCTTTTTGTGATATCAAAAAGAATGAAAAATTACGGATTTGAACACATTCATTATTGCACTGAACTATAAGTAAATGCTATAATTAACTGTGTATGGATAAGTGAATATCTTATACTGGCTAACTTAATCATAAATCAATAAATAACAAAACAAAAAGATTAGAAAAGAATTTTCATTCACAAGCTACGACAGTGATATACAGAGGAATCAAGGTTTAGGGATAAGACAGGGAAAAAAAAAGGTGTCTATCTCCTTTGGATTGCGGTCTTGATCTCTGTAAACTGGTCTCGAAGCCTCTTCATCATCCCATCTCCTAACTTGATGATAAGATCTCTGTTCTCCTGAGTCATATGAATATCTTCAATCAAATTAACTCTGAAAAATTCATGCATTCTTTCTTCCTTTTCAACAAAAAGAGCCAGCTTTTCTGATAACTGATTCAAAAGAATCCTAATCGGTTGCTCTCCAGATGTCAACTGATCTACCAAAAATTTCTGATTATCTAGCAAAACTGACAAAGGGGCACTGTTGCACTGAAGATCGTGTAATCTGTCACTCATATTGCTCAGTGCTCCAGTTATTGCTTGAAATCTTCGAATCAAATCAGGTGAAGAACCTGATCCACTCACAGCACTATTTGCAACAGATTCAAATTTATTCTCCATGTAAATCTTCATCTCAGACAAATCATCTTTTGTTACCATCTCTGACTTCAACTGATCAACAGCATTCAACATATCAGTCTTAAACAAATCTACTTCTTGTCTTGAAACAGTAGATTCTCTCAGCTTCTGAAACTTCAACTGTTCTAAGTTCAGAGAATTTCTGAGACTAACATTCTCAGATTCCAACTGAGAAATACGCTTGTATAACTCAACAACTTCTTCTTTTCTCGAATCAGGGGCACCCTGTGCTTGATTCTCATGTCCAGAATCAGATTGATGAAGCAGGACAAGGGGTAAAGAATCTGCATCTGATTGTTCTTTGTCCTGAACAGGTTGATCTCCTGAGCTATCCTTTGAAGCTTGAAACTCTTCCACTGAAAAATCTTCCTGAAGTACCTCTGTATTTACTTCAGAAGTATGTTCATCACGAACAGCAGTCTCTCTGACTTCTACTGAATTATCAAGAACAATATTTTCATGAACTTCTTGAGGTCGGGCCACTTCTTCACCAGGCACTGCCTCCATAAGTTGTTCTTGTGGAATTGCTTCTTCAATATCCACAGCAGCAGTCTGAGGTTCTAGTTGAATTTCCGGTTGAGCTACTGGTTCCTCTATCGGTGCAGTCCTTTCCACAACAGCTTCCCTCACAAATGAATAAGAAATTACTGGATCAGAAGATTTCAAGACAGGAGAGATGATTTCTTCATCAATTGACCTCTTCCTTCTAGATTGAAGTCCTTCTTGACTTCTCTCTTCTTCAACTTCTTCCATCTCAAGGCGAATTCTTCTTGCCACTGTACTAACTCTGGATTCTGCCTGTCCTTCCTTGGACTTAGCTGGTTGAGCCTGAGCACTCTCCGAGTCTTCCTCA
The DNA here is from genome assembly GCA_963277665.1 of Viscum album. Lineage (NCBI taxonomy): Eukaryota > Viridiplantae > Streptophyta > Magnoliopsida > Santalales > Viscaceae > Viscum > Viscum album. The sequence goes on along the minus strand of OY728126.1, from coordinate 2,092,232,260 downwards.
GCTCCAACAGGTAAAAGTTTTCCTTTAACTGTGCTCCAGAAATATCCCACTTTCCTTAAAGTTCCAGCATTAAAAACATTACTGTGGTGACATTTCACCCCAGCACTTACCAGTCTGATCATTCCCCTTTTATATAAAAACAAAGAAATGAACCTTCCATATGGGAAAAAGGTCATTCTTGCTTCACTCTGACAGCAGTATCTTAGATATCTTATCATAAATCGAGGAAAATTAAACTTGATATCACTCATCAGAAGATACATTATATACATGTCAGGGTATAGAATTTTCTCCATTTCAGCCATCCTTGGTGCTAAACCGGTCTGAACAAACTTTACTAAGATTTTCTGATCGGGCTCCAAATCTTTAATAAGCACCTTCTTTATCACTTTTGTTCCAAACAGAAAAGACATAATGTCTTCAGACTTATGTACAGAATCTCCAATATTCCGTAAATCAAAATGAAAAACTCCTTCATGGGGGCAGTTAAGAATCTGACTTATTTCTACAGATGATATGGAAAAGTCCTTATCCTCTATCTGAGACAATAAACTATCCTCCGTATCCCCAAGGCTAAACTGAACAGTTCTAAAGAAATGTCTCATTTCTGCCTCATATAGAAACTCAGATTTTTCACTATTAAAGGCTTGCTCAAGGCCTTGAAACGACAACGCTTGCTTCAACAGCAAATTAGTTTCAAACAACCATTCTAAATCGATGACTTTACCTTGCAGTATCTTCCGACCAACTACTTTAGATTTCTTTGCAGCACTGCTCTCGGCTTCATCTGGACGCTTAGTCTTTGCCATTTCAACAACGATTTCTGAAGGTTCGAAAGTTTAGGGTTTGAAGATTCAGAAAAGGGTTTTGGAGCAGATGTGCGGTTTTAGGTTTTCGAAAGGGTTTCCGAAAAAGGTGAAAACAGTTTAGAAGGTGAAACGGTTCTGACAGCCTTGATTCCCGTGTAATCACTAATCATTACTTTTATTTAAAACAAAATAAAATTACTTATTGCGGGAAACAGAAAATTAAACAGAATTCGAAAACAGAATAAGATTAAAAAAAAAACTATTTAAAATTAAATAAACCTAACTCCCCCTTAATAAATTCAAACCTTGCCGTGGGAAGTGGTTTAGTAAAAATATCTGCTAATTGATTTTCTGTATTTACAAATTCTAAAAATATATCCTTTTTTAACACATGATCTCTTAAAAAGTGATGTCTTATATCAATGTGCTTAGTTCTAGAATGACTAATAGGATTTTTTGAAATATTAATTGCACTAGTATTATCACATAAAATAGGCGTATTATTGAAATTTAATCCAAAGTCCATAAGAGTGTTTTTCATCCACAACACTTGTGCACAGCAACTACCTGCAGACACATATTCTGCCTCGGCTGTTGACAGGGCAACTGAGTGTTGTTTCTTACTAGACCATGATACTAAAGACTTTCCTAAAAAGTGACATGTTCCTGAAGTACTCTTCCTATCTAATCTACAGCTTCCAAAGTCTGCATCTGAATATGAAATTAAATTAAAATCAGAGGTTTTTGGATAAAGCAGAGATTGATAAATAGTACCTTTTAAATATCTAAAAATTCGTTTAACAGCAGTTAAATGGGATTCTTTGGGATTTGATTGAAATCGAGCACAAAGACATACTGAATACATTATATCTGGTCTACTAGCAGTAAGATATAACAAACTACCAATCATACCTCTATATAACTTGTTGTCCACTGATTTTCCAGTTTCATCCAAATCAAGTTTTATATTAGTACACATAGGAGTTGTAAATGTCTTGCTGTTTTCAAGTCCAAATTTCTTAAGTAAATCAGTAATGTATTTGCATTGATTTAAAATATTTCCAAAATCTTTTTGAAATATTTGAAGACCTAAAAAGAAATTTAATTCTCCCATCATACTCATTTCAAATTCTTTTTGCATTAATTCTGAAAATTCATGACAAAGAATTTTATTGGTTGATCCAAAAATTACATCATCAACATAAATTTGAACCAACAAAACATTATTTTTCACAGTTTTCTTAAAGAGTGTTGGATCTGCTAGTCCAACAGTAAAATCATTTTTCAAAAGAAAAGAACTTAGTCTTTCATACCAAGCTCTAGGTGCTTGTTTAAGGCCATAAAGAGCTTTAGTAAGTTTAAAAACAGAATCTGGTTTTTGAGAATTTTCAAAACCAGGAGGTTGCTCAACATAAACTTCCTCCATTAAATAACCATTTAAAAAGGCAGATTTAACATCCATCTGAAATAATTTAAAATTCATATGAGATGCATAGGCTAAAAGGATTCTAATAGCTTCTAACCTGGCTACAGGTGCAAAGGTCTCATCATAATCTATTCCTTCTTCTTGATTGTATCCTTTAGCTACTAATCTTGCTTTATTTCTAGTTATTATCCCTTGATCATCCTGTTTATTCCTAAAGACCCATTTAGTTCCTATTACTGGATAATCATGTGGTCTTTCAACTAATTCCCAAACCTTATTTCTCTTGAACTGGTTCAATTCATCCTGCATTGCTATTACCCAGCTCTCATCATCTAAGGCTTCTTCTATGGTCTTAGGTTCTTGTTGGGATAGGAAAGCAGAGAATTCAACTATGTTTCCAAAGTTTCTTCTAGTTTGAATACCATATTTCTTTCTTTCTTTGGTGACCTGCTTCCTGCAAAGACATTCAAACAAATTGCTTTGGTACCCATATTTTGTTGGGTCCAGGAGTGTTAGCAAGCAGTGATCTGGGTATCCAGATTTGCCTTGTTTTCTTAAAATTGATTGAATCATATAGATCGTTGGAAATATAAGCTTTCTTAATTCCACATATCTGAGGTTGTCTTAGAAAACAGTTTTTAGCTATATGACCTCTTGTTCCACAGTAGTTACAAATAACCTGTTTAGTGCTAGGAACAAAATAATTTTTGTATAACTTAGGTTTTTCTCCTTTACTTCCAATTCCAAACCTTTCCTTTTTAATTACAGTTTTTCCAAGTATCTCATTTAAGGTGTTTTCTCCTTTTGTAAAAACTAATGCAGCCGTTTTATAAGATTCTACTTCATCCTGTAGAGTTTTTATTTTTGATTCAAAATTAATTTTATTTGAGTCAGCAGAATTGTATTTGTCAATTAATTCCTCATGTTGTTTTAGCAAAGTATTTCTCTCATCTGAAATAGCTTTGTACAAGTTCTTTATAGATTTATATTTATTAAATAATGAGTCATACCTTTCTTCAAGCATATTGCAGTAAGCTGCAAGTTTTCTATTTGAGAGGCTTGTTTCAGAGTTTGATTCATTATTTGAGTCAGAGGAATAGTATGAGTGTACCTCATCAGTTTCAGCCATGAAACACATATTTGCTTTTAAATTGGCTTCCTCCTTTTCTGAGCATGATTCAGAATAATTACTTGAGTCTTCAGAAACACTCCAAGTAGCTTTCATAGCTTTCTTGTCTTTCTGCTCATAATCATCTCTTTTGAAGAATTTCTTTTTCTTTGCATCTTTCAATTTTGGGCAATCCGGTCTGATATGTCCCATCTTTTTGCATTCATAACATCTCACTTCCTTGCTATCCTTTTTAAAGGATTTCTTGAAGTCTTTCTTCTTACTATAGAACTTTCTGAATTTTCTGGCTAGCTGTGCCAGTTCTTCATCCGAATTTGAAGACTCAGAGCTTTCTGATTTAGCACTCACTTCTCTGTTCTTCATCTTTCTATCCTTTTGTTGAGAAGTCACTTTCAAAGCAGTATTTTCCCTTTTTATGTAGACTTTATGCTCATTTACCTCATCTTGCATTTCAGCTTCGTACATCATCAGTGTACCAATCAGTTCTCTCATAGTTAGATCTTTAACAGAAGTTGATTGTCTGATTGCTGCAGAGATTCCATTCCATCGAGTAGGAAGTACTCTCAGTACCTTCAACGCTTGATCAGCCTGCTTGATTGGTTCTCCTAGAGCTGTTATATTATTGACAATTTCTGTCAATCTTCCATTCATCTGAGTGATGCTCTCTCCTTCAATCATTCTGAAAGTATCGAATTTTAACTTAGCAGTTGCATATCTCATCTGTCTTACATTATCTGTTCCTTCATAAGCAACAGCTATAGTTTGCCACATTTCATATGCAGTCGGGCATTGAGATACTCTGTTAAATTCGTCTGGTCCTAGACCACAGATGATTGCATTCATAGCTTTTGAATTTATGTCATACTCAGCTTCTGTAGCAGCACTCCATGTATCGGGATTTTCAGGAATTTCATAGGGAGTCAGAATCTTTGAATAGACTCTGTAACCAAGATTTTTCAGGTAAATAATCATACGTGATTTCCAGCAGCCATAATTATCTCCATTAAAGTAAGGTGCTCTGACCATTGACATTCCCTCTCTCATATCAGCCATGATACACTATGTATAATCTTTAAATACTTCTAGGCCTGATAAGACTTTAGAAATAAGAAGCTCCTCCTCTGATACCAATTGTTGGATCTGAATCTACGGATTATACACAAGAGGGGGGTGAATTGTGTCTTTTTCAAATTATTACAATCTCTTCAACTTAGACAAATTCTGTTCACTATGCTTTTGCACGATTAAATATGCAGCGGAAAAAGTAAAAGCATGAACACACGGATGTATAGTGGTTCGGGGAACAGAAGGCCCCTAGTCCACTCCACCAACGCTCAAATCCACGAGCTTGGCGATTTTCACTATCTGGTCCTCGTTTCCACAGACCCGTCCACAACTGAGTACAGGCAGTTGACACCTTTACAAGATTCAGGCAAACACAGCCTTCCTGGTTCAAACACGAACCCACACAGCTTAGAACGAGAAGCTGATCACTCAAAAATAAAAGGGTTTCGATAAAGAAACACTTCTCCAGTTGTTCTTCACAATTGCAACAGAATGCAATTGACAGTAGATAGATCGTCGTCTTCAGAAAATAAAGATCTGTAATCAAAACAGTTCTGAGTCGATCCAGTTGCAATAGATATTACCAGAAGCTTCACAACTTCAGCAGTAGTAGATTCACAACAGATAGTCGATGTAGAACACGTGAATCTGCTTTCAAGATCTTCCTTTGGTAATAAAGATCTTACACTTCTTCTCGATCACCAGAAAAGAACGCTTTCACACAGTCTCTGTTTTCTTGCTCGTCAAAAGATCAATATGTATCACACACTTTCCTGTGCATATATATATATATCTGAAGTTTCCAAGATAGAACATATATTCAAATATGAGAAAATCTTTCGCATAAAATAGATCCATGAAAATCTCCTTTAGATTCGCGATTTTAAATGAAACAACAGAGCCGTTGTAACTCTCCTGAAGAATCGGCACAAAAAGCTCCGTTTAAATCAATCATTAATCCGTTGTAAATCGTCTTTGATTCAGTCAAAGTCGTATTTAAGAATCAGCTCGAAATCCGCCTAATAATCCGCTTGCTTGACTAATTCAAAAAGAAATATCATCTGTCAAAAATATCCCGACGCCAAACGTAGGGTTGATGACGTGGCTTCAAACGTAGGGTTCACAAACGTAAGGTTCAGAACGTAAGGTTCAGAACGTAAGGTTGAACATACATACTTTCTCTTCAGCATTCAAACGTAGGGTTGATCATCCATACTTTCTCTTGCTTCAACTCTCCAAAGAACGTACGGTTGATTATAAAGTAATGTTGATGATCCATACTTTTGAGAAACAAACTCAACACTGAAAACTAACGTACGGTTTCTCTTCCATACTTGTCCAACAACGAAAACGTAAGGTTCCTTCCAAACGTAATGTTCTTCTTCCATACTTTTCAACAACGTAAGGTTCATTAACCATACGTTTCAAAATAACATAAAAAGTAAACTTTTCATCCATACGTTACGTTCATCAACGTAGGGTATGAACAGTGATTCCAGTACGCGCTAAAATTGATCTTGCGCTACAGTGATTCCAGAATACGCGCTAAAATTGATCTTGGAATAAATGAAGTATAAAATCTCGTTATATAAAATAAATTCCTGCAAAATACTCAACGAAATAATTAGTAAATAATTAAGGGTATTTGTGAGCATCAAAATCATCATAAAGAGACAGAGTATTATTTAAAATAATCTCCCCCTTTAAAAAACATTATTTTGATTTGTTTAAATACATTGCTCAACATATGTATCATTATTATCTCTAATGAATACATCCTCTGTTGTATGTGGATGCTCTGTTGAAGTTCAACTTTCAAACGTAGATGAATTTCCCTTTGCACTGAAGGTATCGGGCAAACATCCAACTTCCATGCAGCCCGAGAAAACTGCCAGAAAATCAACCTTACTTGGTGCGCAAGTCAAATCCGGTGTGCAAGTCTTGGTGCGCTAGTAACAACTTGAGCACAAGTCCACCTCAGACACATGTGCGACATAGGCTTCTTCAACACCAAACTTGCGCGGCACACTTCCCTTTACACCCAAACTAATATTGGCGTGAAAATAACAACAACATCACTTCTTCAAATCTAGTGAGCAAGTCCCACTTGCACGACACACCACCACTTGCGTGACCACCACACCTACATGGCAGGAGCTCAGATTTATAAGAGTTTTTAACTCCATTGATAAATTAGGAGGGGTGTTTCAGTATTTATAGGAATTTTGAACACCCTGAGCGACGGCGCGCAAGTTTCGGTGCGCAAGCCTTCTGTCCTCGTAGAAACTTGCGCGACCAAACCAAATACATGCGCAACCCTCATTCCATTTCCATATTTTGATCTTCTAATCTTGAATAAAATAGGCGCGCAAGTTTCCAAATCTCCTAGGCACTGGCGCACAAGGCCTTTCTCGGCGCGCAAGTCACCTGCGCGACCAACCTTATACTTGCACGATCCTTATCCATTTTCCATATTTTGATGATATGTACTTCAAAAACATATAGATCCCAATTTCCTATCCTCCAAGACCCCAGAACAAAAGTCCCTTTTCCAAAAAAAAAATCCTTATTTTTCGATTTTCAGGCCCAAAAATTTGGCAAACACTGGAAAACGGTGCCACCTTGTATCTGTTCTTTTTTATGTCGCCTCCAGATCATCTATTCCTTTGTCGACATTCTTGAATCAAACATGGATTGTTGAAAATAGCTCTATAACATTACATTCCACCATGAAATCCCCTTTTTCAACAAATTTGTAGGTCATGGTTTTCTTTGTCAACAATCAAAACACAGATGTTCACTTTTTCAACAAACACAATCACCAAAAAAATATTTCAATGATGCCTTGAGGGATTCTTACCCAACATAATTCAATAAGTATAATTATTTATTAAGTATAACATGTAAATATTAAATATATCCTTATATCCATTTGTGTGTAGAGATAATGGAAAATGAGTTATATTGGTTCGTGAGGTTATAATTGGATGTACACATGATCAACATCTTCGTTTCCCATTTGAGGGATAAAGAGACAGTTGTAGGTCTTGAAAAAAACATAACAAAGTCTTATTATAAGGAATGTAATGATTTTATTCTAACATCAACGTTTACTAATATTTTAATGTGTTGGAAGAAAAAATAAAATAAATCACTAGCTTATGGATGTTACCTCTTCTTTGAACAACTTTAGGTTTACCCCAAAAGCCTTTATAGGACAGATTTACGATCAAAACATGGATTATATAATGAGTGGATGGAGTTAAAAATAGTTTTCTTAGGGATTGGAGAAACTAATGGGGAATTTATATGTAAATAGGATAATATCGGGGGTGACCTTTTATAAGTGGGTGAGAGGACACACATGAATTTTTATAAAAGATTGAATTTAACCCACAATTTTCTCAAGAAATAGGGGTAAATTGGAAATTTTCAAACCGTATAATCTATAAAGTCAAAATTTGACAATAAAATTATAATTAAATAAGTTTTTGTTCATTTTTAATCCTTAACATTTTTTATTTACCCCTAAAAACTCATTTTTACCGTAACTGTGATAAATAATTTTTTCTATTTTCACTATTCATTATAGACCAATATTCAGAATACCTTTTAGGATAACATAAATTGTCACTATTCCTAATATTTAATTCATTTATCTAAATTCTTAAAACAAAATTGGTAGAAATAAATTTTAAATTAAACCCCCAAATGTGTAAAACAAATGTTTTTTTCAATTATTACATTTTTTAAGAAAAATATGACCATTTAATAACAATATAAAAAGCAATAATAATTAAATTAAATTAAATTAAAACATATATATATATATATGAAATATAAATTTTAATTAAACCAAACATCATTTAGAGTAATTTTAATTAGCTGAAATGGAGAAACATTAGGCACTATAATTTTTATAATTAAAAAGTATTTTTAAACCTAACAATAAACATATACACTAATCTAGTATAAATATGATTTAAATGAAATTAATATTATATAATACAACACTATAATAATTATATTAATTATAAACTAAAAATTAATGAAACTTAATTTATTGAAAATAAAAGATAATTTTAAAAAATTCTATAAATTTTACTATTCAATAAAAAGTTAATATTTTCAAAAAAATCCCAAAATTTCACAATAATATGATATGATATTTTTATTTTTATGAAATTTATATTTTATCAAATTAATTTTATAAATTTGGAGAAAATATTTATATTATTTTCTCATTGAAATTATGTTTTCATGAAAATGTATTTTCGACGAATAAAATGAATTTTATTAAAATTGAGTTATTAGAAAATAAGAATTTATAAATAATTATATAACGAGTAGGTCCTTTATATAAATTTTATAAAGTAGTTAATCCTGTTGATACCTTCCAATTTAATATATAGGTTAAAATGGTCACATTTGAATAATAATATTTTAACAATCAATTAGGGATCGTTTATAATAAATGTTGCGTGTTGAATATTATATCAAACATAGTGTTCCTTAAAATTCAGTGGGTTTTATATTATTACCCTTTTAATTGTAAATTCTTATCAATAATCAAGGATTTAAATATTGAAAATTTCTTTGTGGGAAAACCCATATCTTGTAATGTTTTAATGGAACATTCTCTTAAAAAATATGGAAAGGAAAATAAGAAGGTTATCACATAACTAGGTTTACACAAAGGATAAAATTAGTGGTAAGTGAAGATATGAGCATAGAATAAATGTGTAAATAATTATTTGGATTGGTATAGATCATTGATATCAAGAATGTGAACTATCATGGGAATGTCAAAAACCACTAAACTATAAATCTATGATGAATTAAAAGACTATTGATTTACAGGATATGAAGGTAAAAGGATATCATTACTCTTTGAAGATCCTTTCCCTAAATTCGAGGGATTATTTTTCAATTAAGATAGATATATCTAGAAAATATACATTATTGATAAATTTTTATATCTTAAACATTATTTCATCTTTCAGTTTGGTTCCAATAAATTTTCACCACATCTATTACTCTATGGAATGAATATCTGATATAAATTTTTTATACCTAAATCACTGAAATAAACTTTTAATTGATCATAATATCCAAACAATATTAACGAGTTATTCCCTGTATATTTTTTAAAATCTGTAATGGTTATAAAATTTTAAGATAATTCCTGATATGAATATATTAATTTTTAAAATTCAACAATAACACTAAAGGGTTTAAATAGATCATTCCATAAATAAATCACTCTTTACCCCAAATAACCACAATAACCTCAAAAATAATGATTTTTTAACCTCAATGGTTATCTCATTCCCTTTAAATTAATTCTTCGAAAACATAATTACATTTTTCAAAAGTAATCCTTTTTATTAAGACAAAATGTTATATACCTCTCAAAGTAATAAATGATTTTTCCAAAAATATATTGAAAATCCTCCAAATAACATTAATCGTCAAATAAGTTTGTAATTACCAATGTATTATAAAAAACATATTTTTCTTTAGAAAATCAAATAATCTTAATTTACTATAATTACCTCAACATCAAATACATATTAAGGATTATATTTTCCCCATTCATGTTTTTTGATTAAATATAACATTACCATTAAATTATATTTCAATTTCATTAGTACCATAGAACAAATTATTTTCAATTCATAATGAAAAACTACTGAATAAACTTGCATAGACATTTCAAGATTCTTATAATGATAATACCATTGATAAAATTACTTCAAAAACATGATTCTTGAGTTATATCAACTAAAATCATAAATCATTACACTTTAATTATTTTCATAATATATTCCCTTATGAACCAATCCTTGCATTAGGTCATTGATCAAGATAAGGACCAAGTTTCTCCACATTTACAAAATTGAGATATTAGAGGTTCCTTAGGTTGAAATTTATTTCCCAATGTATTATTAACCGGTCAATTCTTTCTACATTGAAAATTAGTTTATCTGTGACCTCATTTTACACACATTAAGCATCTTATGGTTTCTTTAATGAATTTTCATATTATCTCGCTTCCCACATTTTTGACATGTAATAAATTGATACTTATTTTCTTTATCATCTATAACATTTGAATTTCCATGAGATATAATCCTTATCTCCTTTTTTATGTTTTAAATTTTATCTATATTCCATTTGTTGATTGATATTCTAGATATCTCATTTATAATGATCACAATATGTCTAACTTCCTTTCCCATTATGTTAGGCATCTCATTAAGGAAATCATTACATTTACCATCACATTGGCTATCAGAATTCTTTCCCTTATTTATCTCAATTGAATAAATATATTAAAAGAAAAAAGATGATAATTCATTAACATAGAAAATGAAAACATATAAATATAGAAGAAATAAATTATAATTCACGTGCAAGTATTAATTTATGGGTCTCTAGGCTTCATTATATGTTATCCATGTTGATAATTCCAATTATGTTTTATAACCTGACAATTTGTTAAAGTCCTTTATAATGATTCATAAAGAGTTGGATAATTTTCCTAGAACATCCCCTAGGAATTTCAAAATAGGTGCACAGTAAGGACAATTATCATGTACCAGATAACACTCGATTCAAGCCTAGCACACATTTTTCAGAGTTATTACCCCTTGGTACATTTGTTCCTCAAACAATTCCACTTTTAGTATCAATATAGGGATGTAATTTCCCTGAAACCCCTCTCTCTATACTTCAACAAGATTCTAGAATAGTTTTCTATATGCAGTATTATCATTAAATGTATACATATGGTTCTAAGTAATTACTATCTCATACTAGTATCCAAATGTAAACTAAAAGATTTCTCTAATAAAAATTATAGTGACCAAATCCTTTTACAAATTTATTACATCAATTTTTTGATAATAACATCTATTAATTTCACCATCAATTATTATGAAGACTGGTGACTTTGGAATACTAGTTTCATAATATATAAAAGTGAGTATAAAATAAAATTTATTTATTTTATTCCTTAAAATGGGATCCTAAAACCTTTCAAGATACTAAAACTAAATTGAGAATCATAGGGAATATATAAAATAAGGGGGTAATCTTAAAATCTCAGTGAGGAAGTAAACACGATAAGGAATCATAACATATGAGTAAAAGTTATAACATGAAATCATAAAATATAACTCACATTAGTAATCAAAATGATGTGAAACATAAATAACATGGTATCATAATATCATGGTCAAATAGGAAATTTTATTGTAACATAAAACATTACATAAACATATGTCATGGATAACTTCCATGAAAAATATCATATGGTGGATAGAGTCCCATAAATTATTATGTTCACTACCTAAACCCATACATGATGTCTCATAAGACTAAAACAATACAAATTAAATTAGATGGATATAAAATTTCATGACCACATATCACATTCATTTCTTGACCATGAATATGTACTCTACATAAGGAAATCAATCATAAGTCATAACATAACAATTACCCATGGAAAAAATTTGTTTCATAATCTTACCTTATTTCATAATAAAAATAGATTTATTAAAGAAGAAATCGGATAATTGATCATATTGAATATATTACCCCATAAATGTAAGGGAGTGTGAGAAAGTTATATATGTAGGATATATAAATATTTTATTTAGAATCATTCCATATAATTAATTTTTGTTTTCTTTAATGTGTATAAATTATTTTATAAATATTAAAAAGTATTCTGGAGGAAAGTAAACCTTCCACTTTGAAAATAAATGTTGAAAAAAAAGTCATAATATATTGTGGAAATAATTTTATTTTAAAATAACCTTGGAATATTATAATGTAAACATAAAATATAATATATTCCTTGATGGCAGAAAATATTTTTCATAGAGTACATCTCAAAACAAATAATCCTTTCACATTTTCAATAAAAATTGAATATGTACTTTATTCGAAAAACATCAATAATATTCCTTTTAAACCCAATTTCTAAATTATTAAAAAAGGGTAAAAATTTATTTAAACAGTCATAAAATCATATTAAAACATTTTTCAGAAAAAAATATAATGAAAACATTGACATGGAAGGGAAAGGGTTTTCAACTGAAGATAGAATTAATATTTATTTTCCTTAATGGAATTCTCAAATTCGTTTTAAGTACCAGAGCGAGGAAAATGGTTCTCTTAATTGAAAATTTAAAGAAAACAAATAATCTAGAAATGAAATAGTTTTATTATACATTGATTTTATAATCTTAAATAATAGAAATTCATACATAAACAATCCTGAATAAAATGATATTGAAACATAAACACTGAATGCTTTGGTTTGTCTTGATTCATAACTACAATGGGTGAAGGAGATTAATTGTAACATAAAATATGAATAATTATTATGGATTAATGATATAATAGGTAAATGGGTAGTATATACAAAATTAAAAATAAATCTCGATCATAAAGAAAAATGACTCTCAAAGAATGATGTTTTCAGACAAAACCCTTACCTCAAGCCCGAATCGTCACATGCATTCATTTTAATCATAAATAAGAAACATATTTTTATTATTTATTTTCAAAATAAAATTTTAATATTTACTATTAAATTTATTTTATTTTTTTCATTTCATTTTCAATTACATACCAAATTAATTTCACAATGGATGTTTTAACGATAAACAGTTCATAAGTCAAATATTACATTGGTAAGTTAAAAAAGTTAAATAGATTATTATTTAATCATATAAATAATGTTTACAATGAAATAATTATAATTATTATATATACATTATAATTTTAAAACAATCCCTGGAATATGGTTATGACGAATGATCTATGTTACAATCATGAAGACAATAGGTTATACTTATGCCTGAGTAATATTTCCATTTTTCAACATTCGTGATGTAAAGAAGGGAATTTTATTTTATCTCTATATAATTGTAATTATATAATTAATATAATATTATTTATATAAATACACATACATATACTATCCATGTGATGTGATAATAAAAATAAATCGCAATGCTTTGTGAGGCGGTAGTTAGCCGTACACACGAAAAAATCATTTATTCAATGGATGGAAGGGTAAGAAATTATATAATATATTTATTTTCAATAATGATTAATATTTCATGAATAAAATACATAAACCCAAATTTATTACTTATTACCTTTCAAGTAAAGTGTAAGTGAAAAACAAATCACGTCACTTAATGAGGTAACTGTCATTTGTATAATCAAGCAACATCATTGTGTTCTCCATATAGTGGAAAGTGATAAGGTTTATGTGATAATATAATTCAAGAAGTATAATTATATAAAAAATATCATATATAAAAATTAAATACATCATTATATTCATCATTTAGAAGCAGTGATGGAGAAAAAATCACATTGGTTCGTGAGACGATAGTCGACCGTACACACGATCTAGAGTTTGTTTCCATTTCGAGGGATGAGAAGATGGTGGTAGGTAATACCATTTACATAAAAAAATATGAGTATAAAAAATATACATAAGTTATTATATCATTAAATTTTTATAATATTTTAATGAGGTGGAAGATGAAATTAAATAAAATATTTTGTTAAGGATGTTTCCTCTTCTTCAAAAAAGTAATTTCGGTTTTAACCAATAGTCTTCTAAGATTGGATTTATGTTAAACAAAAAGATGATAATATGAGATTAGGGAGGTAAATAATTTATTTGTTCAATTAGTGTCCAAAAAAATAGGTTTTGTAAGAGTAAATAGGATAGGATATGTGGTGTCCTTTTATAACCGGTTGAGAGGACACACATAAAATTATTGAAATGAATTAAAACCATGTTATTCTCAAAAAATAGGGCTCCAAAATGAACACTTTTCAAACATTTTAATATCTGAGGTCCAAATATGACCATAAAATAGTAATTAGACATTTTTTGTGTCATTTTCAACCATTATCATTTTTTAACCTATATTTAACCTGTTTTTAACTTAACTATTGTAAATATTTTTTATTGTTTTCACTATTCATTATGGTCAAAAATTAATTGAACATATTATTTAATATAAATTATTATGATACCAAATATTTAATCAATTTCCCAAAATTAATCTTAAAATTTTCAAAATAAAATTTAAAATTAAACACATAGATGTGTTAAAAAATATTTTTTTCAAGGAAATCATTTTATTAAAAAAAATATGATCATATAATAACTATATAAAAAGTAATAATATTTAGATGAATTTAAATTTAAAATTATATATATGTTAACTGTAAATTTTATTTCAATAATTCATCATTTGGGTTTATTTTAATTAATCAAAATAGAGAAACATTATGCATATTAAATGAGTTAAAAGGATTAACCAACTTATTATGTCTTGTTTAATTTGAAATCAGTGTTTCTTGTTTAACACACTATTTTACAAAGTGATCTTTAATGATCTCATGGTGTGTTATGTTATTATAAATTGATAACATTAGGCTCACGTTTATTCCCTAATTCACCTTTAATCTCACAGATCAGGGCTATACTTCATACTTCAAACCCATATTGGAAATCATCATCCTACTAAATTTGATTCTCATAGAGTCAATTATAAAAACATGTGGGATTTAACACTATTATAACATGATGTCAAGGAATTTGACAAATCATAGTCTCCATATTCTTCTCCAATATACCTCCAAAAACACTAGGACCATTTGAAAAAATTATTCAATTCTTCATCATCTAAAAACTAGTTATCATCTTGATCCAACTTAGTTACTTTGATCGTAGGCTCATCACACTCCAAAGTTCTCCTTTTACTTTAAATTTATTTAAAAAAATCACTATTATATTAGCCCTCAATTTTTTCATCAGGTAACAATGACACGTTACGTCCATGATCTAACAATTCTACTCTTCCAACTCAATCATACCTAATTCATATATTTACTCATGTATCACTCTCAGATGATCCTAGTTCCTCTATGGTTCTAATTTGCTCAGTCATCAAATTATCATCAACAATTGATGTAGTTTTAGAGATATATATTTGAGTACACTGAGAGTTGATCAAATATGATACCTTTAAACACAGGATTTCCTCACCAAACTAATTTGAGGTTGAGAATGTATTCAACAACATATTAAATCTTCAGTTCATAATATTTTTCTTCCTATTTTTTTTAAACATATGGTCCATTATCATGTGTCTAATACCATTAATGTCAATAAAATATTAACATCATTATCTCCTCAACTTTGAAATCTAAGATTAATCATCTCTATAGTATCATTTTTTATATGTGGTTCTCTTGTATTTTTTCATCAATCAATATCAACACACCTTCTTGTTAGCTCATATCCTTATAATATAGGGAATAAAAATCCAATTCACTACTTGGGGATTACTTAAAATTTGGTAAAAATCGATTTTTCTTCCCCAATAACCCTCTATCTCATCTCCTTTTAATATACTCATGCGCTAATTCCTCCTTCCTGTGTTATATTTATACTTAGACTCAATTTTGGTTGTTGAAATTTTCATTCACGGTCAATTCCACTCCTTATGAGGTCTGTTACTTGGAATCCTCATTGTTGGTTGGGGGGAAGGGTATAATTGATACAATATTTCTTCACTTGGATTAAACATAGATGATTTATATTTCACATATATGATAGGGGAAAATCAAGGACACTAAAGGGTTGAACAAGATATTTTATCTTCTTATGAAATTTTGGACATGGCATGGATGGTTAGCTTCCATTCTCATAGAAGCTACATAGTCACATGGCATATTTCTCATGTTCATGGAATCTTTCCCAATTTCACCAAATAGTATCCATAGTGTATTGCGTTCTAATTTTGGATTGATTAATTTAGGCTAACTCCAATCAAAAAAATAAAAATAATAGAATATCATTAAACAATTCAAAATAAAAACAAAGATAAAAATTAAAATAATTCCATGATTTCATGATTTAAAAAAATTAATTATTTGTTCGAATAATATAATTTTACAAAAAATTCAGGGAACAAGAAAATTAAATATTCAAAATCACACGTACCCCCAAAAAATAAAAAAAATAAAAAAATTATGAAAGATCATATTTTTCTTTGAGAAATCACTAGAAAAATATTATCTCCATTAAATTTCACAAAAAAATCTACTAATTTTTTATAAATGTATTTTAATGTTAAAAGAAAAAAATTATGAATTTATGTATAAAAAAAAATATTTTTTTATAAAAATATTCAAATAATTGTTTCTCCCTCTCAAATGGATCGAATATTAAAAAAATCTCCCAATTAAAGAACATCTTCATATTATTTGTAAAATTAAAACCAAAAAATCGATGTGTAAAATAATTTAAAATAAGTTAAACATCATATACATATTCGAAAAGTATTTTAATATGATATAACCCATCACAAATAATCTACCACAACTTGATTTTGTATAGGGTAATTTGCAAAAAAAATATGAATCTTCCCGTAAATAATCTCAGTGGGAATGAATTTTTTGAGATAGATTGTGGGTTTCAATAATAAATTTTCTATTATTCCATTTTTTATAACAAAATCTAGGAGTCCATAAAAAATAACCTATAAAATGGTTATTTATGAAATACACCCATTTTATCATAAAAAATATTTTTGAGTGATTATTTTTGATGGAATTGAAGAGACTATCTTAAATAACCCCTCTATGTCCAAATTATTTGTGCTAAAATTTCATATCCTGTCACAAATAATCCTCATGTAAAGGGGTTATTTTTTATGGAATTAGCTCTTACATCTTCAATAACACCTCCCAAAAAACACACACAATACTACCAAAACTATTTGCGATAAAATTTTATTCCATTTGTAATAACATTCATGACAAATATTATTTTTAACAAAATAAATTTTTCAATTAAAAACTACATTATAAGACATTATTTATGATGGAATTTAAATCCAACCTAAATGAATCATTAAAAAATTTAATTTTCCTATAGTGAGATAACCCCCCTCAAAAACTAAAACTAGTGAATACGTAAGAAAAAAATTATGTAAGTGATAGAAACCATGTCCCAACTGACTAAACGTAGGTACCCAAACCTTTTCCAGAACATAAATATTAAGGGAGTACTCAAACCCCAATGCTACTCTAGATACATTTACCTTCCAAATTCATAAAAAAAGTGAAAATAAAGGATTTTAATTTTCTCAAATCTCATTATCAAAATCATCTATATTTATTGGGTGTGGAAGAAATAGTTACATTAATATTCTTATCCATCACCAAACCATATGAGTTGGTGAAGATAATTTTTTTAAAAAATATTTTAATCCTATATTACCATTCATTATCCAAATATTTGTATCTAAGGATATATTTAATATATATGTGTTATAATGAGTTTCATCATTTTTTAACCCACAGTCAATTTTTCACAAAAAATATTATACTATCATCTTTTAATGTCGTTAGTAATATTTTTTTTGAAAATATTTTTCCCCTTGGGGAACTCCCATTAATGAACCTACTAACTTAACAGTTACCCACCCTAACACTGCACTGCTCGCCCTGCCACCACGTAGCTTAAATACCACATATCTATCGATTTCTCCACATCTATCCATTATTTATAGAGTTTTATCACACATATACTCATAACTATTTCATATATCCCCAAATATAAATCACACATAAGATATTAGGAGATCACACAAAAGAAATCACATGTATTTGAGATCAAGAATCAGGTAAGACAACTTCCTTTCAACTCACATTTATCCTCCTAGGATTAACACATAAGTCATATATCATCACCTAGAACATTCTCACCATCATTGAAATAAATTTATAACTAATACCAAAGTCAACTCTATTGCTATGAAATATTAACATACCTTACGAAATAATCTCACCTTTATCACAATTTATAATAATCTATAAATCATATTGGTCATATGTGACCCTCTCATGCTTCCCATTAATTTCCCTTACAATCAAAAGTATTTTAGAATATTATTTTCACCATGAAAAGACATTTAACTGTAAAAAAATAGTGAATTTATATGGATTAAATTTCTTCATTAGTGGATGTTATATATATCTATAAATATATTGTAAGTGATTTTCCATAACTGTCATTATGATGTTCCACTACATTTATTAGTGGTGGTTATCCCTAATATTAGGTAAGGGAAATGAATTTAAAAGCAATTATTTTATATATGGTTAAAACCCCTTCTAATATTTAAATGAAATTAATATTAAAAAAATACTTGTATAATTTATTTAAAATAAGGATGAGGAAAATTAACAACTTTATCTGAATGAACTACTAATTTTTTATAAAAATATTAAACCATTGTTTTTTGAAATCACTGGTAATATTTTTATAGGGGAAACATATACCCCATAAGGAACCATATTTACCAACCCCTTTGTATTTACAGATACCCACTACAACATCAGACCGCCCAACCCACCCCCATATGGAATGGTTAAGGCTTCTCATTCAATCCATCTCCTTCAGTGGATTTTTTCCACATTTATTTGTCCCTTTAGGCCATTTTATTATAATTAAGTAATAATAATTAGTGATTTATAATATTACATATGTGAAGGGTTGTGGTTTTACTCTCTAGGGTTCCTAGGTGTATCTATTTTTGTGGTTTGTAGTCATCTATTCCCATACTTAATTTTTTTAAATGCGTGTTTTCAAGGATATTTCACTTTTCATTCTAAAATGAAGATGTTATGGGAACTCGACTGATGATTTTCATCATCTAGGTTCTTCTTAAAATAAAAATATTAGAAGCAGTATAATGGAAGAATGTTATTTATCATCATGCAATAGAATAAAATTGAGGAATGGTAAAGGTTTCTCTATTAATCTATTGCGAGGTAAAAAGAATTTGAATGTTGTTGTTGAAATTTTTAAAGGGATTAATAATTCAGTAAATATGAAGATTATTTATGTGGGTTTTGACGCTCACATTATTAAAGTATCTTCTATTGGTGTTTCTATTAGTGACTAATTTTTTCCGCTCGATATTGTTATAGGCCTAATAAAATCTTCTTCACTTTAGCTTGTGGATGATTGTGTGGATTATCCATCCATAAACAATATTGGGGAAAATTTGAAGCATTATTCTATTTCTTCTCAATAGAGTTTCCCTAAAGTTGTGTTTGACAGGGATCTTGTTGATGCGGAAGTACTACATGATTTTGTCATAGGTTGATCAAAAAGTATTATTAGGGTGCATTCATATGGAATTCTAGGTTCTTATCAGTCAGATGAGTGTGATTTCTTTTATGGGATGAAGGTAAATACCTAACCCTTTGATGGATTCCCTAAGACATTGGGATCTCTTTCAGAAGTCATTGGGGAGATAGTCCTTTTTCAGATCTTATTGAACTCTTCTCCAATTATTGGTGAATAAGTTATTATTAGTAACATAATGTAATTATATTCTTCATAAACTCTTGGTGATGGATCATGTATCTTGGATGTTAAATATTCCCCCACTGATGACATAGTAGATTTTTTTTATCATATGAGTAACTGAATAGGTAAGAATCTTCTTATAGATACTTATGGTTTCTTGATGGACCCTTCAAATAATTTGAGACTACCTAAAAGAAACTTTGTGTTACAATTCACCATTTTCCTTAGAAAAAAATAGTTAGGATCTATCTTGGATAAAACTACTATCAACATTATCTCATCAAAATAACTTATTCTAATAACCCTTCCTAATATTACCCTCCCTAGCCAGTCTCTTTAATTTTTTCAGACTCAGATAGGAATGATCAAGGTTCAGTCATTATTCAAGGTAATTATGAGAAGGATTCTTGGGAGTCTTCTAAAAAGTTATCTAATGAATATTAAAACCTCCACTTATCATGTATTTTTAAGAAACAATTATATTTTTTAAAATTCTATCAATGTTACATGGATAAAACTCGAGCAAGGTTTTTGATGGATTTTTGGAATATCTATAAAATTTTGAAGACACAATTTCATAAAATTCATATTTGAGAAGTTAATAAAAAATTTAGGAATTTAATTTAAATCATCATTCACTCCAACTGTCATTCCTGGGTATGATCAAGTGATCTTAGGTATATTTCTACTCATGGTTTATTTTTTTCCTCTTGAGGGAGATTTTAGTTAATCTTATAATTTTTCCATTACTCTAGCTTGATGTTGAGGTAATATGATCTTCCTTTCCAACAATTTTGGGATATATATCATTTATTTTCTTTATTTTTATAATATAATATACATTCAAATATATATATATATTTATATATACTCATTTATAAATATATTTACAAATAAATTTATAATATATATACAACTATACAAAATGTATTTAAATATAATATGCATATTTATGCATTTATATAATATAGATATATTTTTAAAATATAGATACATATATTTATAATATTTATGTGTGTGTGTGGTCACTTTTTTGTGTACATATACATATATTTTAATAATATATATTCATATATATGTATCTATTTATATAAATATTCCTATACATGTACTATTAAATTAATATATATTATGTATAAAAATAAACATGTAGTATTTAAATATAATAATTTTACTTTATGTTTATATATATATACAAAATATATATTTATAGAAAGAAATATTATAATTGGTTTATTTATTTTTTATTTTTTTGGGTCTAGGTTTGGATAATTTATCAATATGGATCATAAGAGTGTGAAATCATTTCATTATCATACATCCAACATCATGAGTCCGAAATCATTTCATTCTCTTGATGTTGTGGTGAAGAGCATGAAACAATTTTGTTCTCTTAATCACGATGCATAGAGAAGGGTGTGAAATCATTCCACACTTTCAGTTTTTTAATAATTTTCTTTATTTAATTTTTTATTGTTTATATATATATATTATAAATAGTTTATAATATTATTATTTTATATGGAATTACTAATATAAAATTTATCTCAAAATATAACTAAAAAATCCCAAAATTCTCCCATCAATATGGTATGTGTCCTTTCCAAATCATATGGACATTCCACGTGGGATTCATCTTTCACTATTCCAATTTTAGGATAATAATATATTATTATTAATAATTCATATATAATAATTGAAATATTTTAATATTATCAGTTAAAATAAAATAATATTAGTATAAATAATAATTACTAATATAAATAATAAAAGTTAATAATATAATTATTATAATTAATAATCAAAAATATCACTCTTTTCTAATAATATGATTAATAATTAATAAATAAAAAATAGTAACATAATTAATAATATATTTAATAAGATATTTCATAATCAATAATATATTTAATAATCAATAATCGAAAAATTAAAAACCATGAGTCTTGGAAACAAAAGTCATTGATCCTTTATTAAATGAAAGATGGAGTACAATGGGGTGACATCCATAAGTTACATGAAAAATTCCCCCAATTCAACAAGCAATAATCCATAGGCCAAACCCATTTAAAGGAAAAACCAATGTTCAAAACATTTCCCCAAAAAATATTTTTTTAATTAGAATGAGATTGAGTACCCATATTATAATGGGTACCCAGACCAACCCAGCCACATGGGTTTCTTTCTCATCCCCAATTTGTGACATTTTTTAAGGATTCCACAAATAATTAATGTCTTGATACATAGAGGTAGCAACATCGAAATCCATTGAAGGTGTTGATATCTCGATGTGTAAAATGAAAACCATAACATGCTTATCCATAGGCTTATTTTCCTCTAAAACTAATTTTAGAGGTTTGTAGGTTTGAGACTTCTTGGTATCTTTTATGAATGCTTACCTACTTTCAAAAGCAGTAACAAAGTCAAGTATGTTAAAAAAAATTAGATTTGGGAACCTCTCATCTGATCACTCATGTAATCATATATAATGTACGAGTATCAACACCCTTTGAAGGATTATATTTTGATTCCTTATTATTAGCACAATTACCCCTCACCGACAATTTCATTCTTTCAAAAATAGGAGTCTCATAATATTCCCTCTTGATCATTCACAACATTAGAGAAGATAATAAAGAGCCCATTGCATAATCCATGGAATTATTGACCTGCTTCATAACCACCATATTTTGTTCTTTAGACATTAGGTTTTGCCTCCATATACCCTTGTAATCCTCTATTAGGTTTTTGTTAGATCCCTATGGAGACAAAATTATTCCCCTTCTATTAAAAAATTTGAGACAACATGCTCCTCACTCCAGAGTGTAGTGATTAACATTTTATTAGAAAACGATGGTTGAGTACCAACTTACACATGTGTCATTTTAGAGGCCCCATGCCTCGAGTCATTCATAGTGGAGGAACTAACTTCCATAATGGTATCTAAATTAGTATAAATCATTAAAATATCAAAATTTATCATTCAAATAATATAAAAAGGTACATAATTTCCATCATCTTACCAGTAATCATTTTATGACTCAAGGTAGCTATTTTATATATCCCTACTATGCCTTTATTGAAAAAGAAATTTTCTATCACTTTTTCGTACCAAGTCAGGCCTCAACTTATTTATATGAATGGTAAGTGATCTAATAAGAGAAATAGGTTTAATTATCTTTTTATTTATATATTTCATATAAACATCTTCTTTCATATCATTTGAATCAACATCATCATCACTCTTAGATGACTACTGGTCAGACTACTCCTCCTCCTCAAGAGTTTCATGAATAGATTGATCAACCCTGTTTACCTTGTCATGGGCTATACACTATACCGCAGGATTAATGTTTTCCTTCAAAACCTACTTTTTCACTAAAAATTATCTACTTATTGGAAATGTTCACCAGAAATCGTAGACCTTTGTTTGAAATTGAAAAGATAGATTTCTCTTTTAGATCTATCTGAGGGAGAAAAGACATCCTCCATTGATATTCCCATTATTAAACTATTAGTCTTGTAAGTTTCATCATTACTATCCTCTTAGTCTACCTTATATCATGGTATTTGATCCCTTCGAGAGAATGATTCCTAAACACCATCTATATATGAACATGTCATCACAACAATATACCTGGATCCATAATTATAGTTGATTTTTACAGGATTGATCATGTAACCTCAAGGTCACTTAAAAACATTGTCTTGAGTAGTAGAGGACATAATTGTCTTTACAGACATCCAAATCATTGAAGCCCCATACTATATGTCTTTGACAAGGGGAACGTTAATTAAATTTAATAATAAATAAAATAATAATAAACAATTATAATAAGGAATAAAATTAGTAAAATTATTACGATTATTATTTATTATATCATTTATTGTTAATTATATACATGGTACTTTTGTAGGGACTTCGGGTTATTACTTTTTGGGGCCTATTGGCCAGATTCATATGGGTCTTCAGATTATGGGATGTTTGGCTATGAAAAAAGAATTTAAAATCCATAGAAACATCTAGACATTGAAAATATAATAAAATATGACTATTGGGTGCTTTCCATTTTGTATGGGGAGGGATGAGGCTTTACACACTAGGGTTTCTTGGTATGGTAGTTTTTTTCAGTTTGGAATCCCCTCTATATAGGGGAAAATGATTATGCAGTTGTCTCCATGAATGGAAAAGGATACATTGATTCATATCTTTAGGATATAAATTGATATAAATAACTATTTCTATTAATAGAGAGAAAATTTAATTATTTTCAACAAGATAAAACATCCAGACCGCAAGAAAAAAAGAAAAAATACAAAATTGAAATGAATACCAAGATATAACATGCTTTGGATCACAGTTATCCGATGTGAACACAGAGAACACAACCCCATGATATGTGTTTTATTAGTAAATGGAAATAAGAAAAAAAAATACATTAATATAGTGAAGATAACCATAGAAGCTCTCTGAGGAGGCTAATCATGTTGAACTAAGTGGAATCATTGAACCTAGCACATGAAATCAATAATGTACCCACATTGATAGACTCACTCACACACACACACACCCTTAATGGATACAATATCAAGCATGATTAAAAAAGAATATGGATCACATAATGTGATAATTTACTATAGTAAAACTTGGTTACTATGTAATGGCATCAAGATATAATGCTTCCTTCTGGTGTGGAGTCATCCTAGACCTAATATCTAGTCTCCTTCCACCAATTCTCCATTAGAACAAAACTATAGTGGTAGGGATCAGTAAAAATTAAAGGAGGGGGTGAGGGAGGCCATTAATCCTCAGTTTCGAAATTCTTCTCCGAGTTCATCCCTTTAAACACTGAGGAATTGACTCTTTTAGCCCATGGAACCATATCAAAAATATCACTGAATGGTGAGAGAGAGACAGTACCCTAAAAATATAGTATATTGTAATAATGGCATGTCATGGAAGAGTAATGTGAAATTCGTGATGGTAGGTTATTGATGTTTTTTGGATGACCCGAAACATAGATGTGGTTCTCCTAACTGAAGAAAAATAGTTAGAAGGATAGAAAGAATCTTATGACTGGACATGAGGAGTGTGGCATAAATTTGAGACAAGGAAAAAACACACTGAGGATCCATCCAGGGGTATTGGATCAACGAGATCCACAATCTTGGTAAAATTTCTATACAATATGGAAAACCAAATATATCAGGCATAGAAAATGCAAGGTTATTATCCAAAGAATGTTTCTTATATAGTAGCCATATATAAGTGGAATCCTTAGAAGCAGTGAAGGAAAAAATATTTATCACAACGATAAAGAAATTATTTCTCATCGACTATCAAAGAAAACATAATGTAATTTAAATGAAAAAATTATATGGGCACGAAACAATAAAACTCCACCTTGTATTTACATCTATTTACGAAATGTGTTCTTATATCATAAATTGTAGAAATGTAACTAGATTCATCAATATTAAATAATGACTAAATATAGATAATTTTACAACCATTGTCAAACTATTAGTTGGATATTCCTTAATGGGTATCTTTTTGACACTCGCTATCCCAGATTCTATAATATCCCTAACAAAACGAACTATAATGTCAATGTGCCTTGATTTACCATAGAATACATAGTTTTTAGATAAATTATGAATATATTGGATATCCTAGTGAACTATAATTCTATATAAGGATAATTAATACTATGTAATAAAACATTGTAACCATATAGCTTACAAGATTACTTATATCAATGATATATACTCTAACTAAGTATTTTAGTGTGTAAACTTGTATTTCATCATTCATTTCAAGGTTACCAGTCCCCCATATTACATAAATAAAAAGTTGGTCATTGAATTAATATTATCAACATTGGTAGCTTAATCATTGTTAATGAAACTATCAATTTTATCATTAAAAGTATAATTTTTTCAATATATAATGCATACTATAGAAAAATAAGAAAATTACCTAGGGATTCAATTCAAACCGTTCCAATGGGGATTAACTATTTTCCCCCCATGAACATGCTCAAATTGCTCACCACAAACACAATTTCAGGTGTATGTAAGACCATTTCACACAAGATTTCCATATAACACTAGCATATGGGATCTTTTTAATAAATGAATCCTTATCATCATTTTAAGTACATATTCCAAGGACAATTTAAAGTTTTTCCCTAAAGAAAGAATATTATGTTTTATGTACTCAATGAGAAAACACTTAAAATTTTTCTAAATATAACCTTAATTCGATAGGTAAAATCTTCATTCCTTCATATCTCTACTTATTATCATCCAAAAATTTTGATTATCATTTACTATATCCTTCTTCTAAAAGAAAGGACTCAATTAGGTCTTGAAAAAATTTATAATCCTCATAAATTTACATATTAATATCAAGTGATCAACATATAATAGTAGTTAAATAGTCTCATGTTTAAAAGATCAAATTTTGAAAAATGAATTTAATTTACTTTAAAAAAAATATTTCAATCATAAAAGTATAAAACATTTTATATAATTTCCTCAAAGACTATTTAATCCCATATAATGGCTTCTTTAGAAGTCATGGGTGATTAGATTTAAAAGGTTTTGAAAATACCTTGAGAGGATTCATAAGTATTGTTTCATCAATATTCCCATGTAGTGAGGCATTTCTTATAGACAATTGTTCAATATGAAAAATTAAATAAGGAATAAAAATAAAAACGAATCCGCATTGATGAATATTTATCAAAGAGGGAGAAACTATCACTATGATCAATTCCTTCACATTGAAGGAAAAAAAAATTCTAATCAGTCTTGATTTATATTTCATTTTAGTTTCTACAACATTGTTCTTTTTTATTGAATATCCACAAAGGAACTATTATTTGTTGATTACTAGGTTTGGATACAAAAACTAATGTTATTATCACAATGAGTGAATTTATCAGATCATGTATAGAAGCCCGAAACAACATGGATTTTTTATAAATAGTATATTTTTTATGTGTTTGATATTCCCCACAAAAAAAATTTCTAAGAAAAATTAAACACATAGAAAAAAACATCATCTTGGTTGAACCATGATGGAGGAATTATTAGTCTTCTCTCTCTATCTCATGTAAGCTGATAATATCTATGATTATCATTCTCCTCATTTTTAGGTTTGCAATATGAATCATTATTATATTCACCTTGATTATGAGGAAGAAGAGAGGTAGTGTCATCTATGTATTAGTGATGTTCATTAGGATCCAAAGGAATTTCAAAACCTATAGGCGAAAGAGTTCTACTATAAGAAACATCATCCCAAAATTAAGAAATGATAGAATCCACATATTTTTACCTAGAGAGACTAGACTCATTGAACACAAAATCATAGATAATGACTCACTATTGATAATATGGTTAATTTTTCATCTAATGATAACCCTTAACACCCTATGGATATTGCAAAAAAATATAATTCAGGGACCAATGATATAGCTTATCATTATGGTCATGGGTATAAAATATGGATCCTAATATCCTAAGGTGTGAAAGACTGTGTGTAGAACCCTTACAATATTCTTTGTGTGATGTGAAGGCATTAACAGATGAAGGGAAAAAATTGTTCGTATAGACAGTCATATAGTATGGATCATCACAAAAGGACCTAGGGAGTTTATATTTTGACAACATACATTGTACCCTATCTAATATAAACATATTAATTATTTCTTCTAATATGTTTTTTGTGGGTTTTACAAACTAGTCTTGTATCTCTTAATTCACACAGATTCATGGAATTATATGAATTCATTGGATTGGTATTCTAAAACATTATTAGTTCTAAGATAATTTAGATTCAAACCAAATTCACTTTTTAAACTAGAATTCCATTTCTTAAAAATCTAAAATGTATTTGACTTCTATTTTTTATTTAAATCTAGACATTTATAGAGAATTTTTCAATAAAGGATAAAAAGTAGTAACCTCTTCCAAGGAGGATGATCCTAGAAGGACCGCTAATGTCATACAGGACACACTCAAGGGGTTAAATAGACTTATATAATAACCTAATTACGTTATGATTTATGGACTTCTCATTTACAAAATCTTATTAGAATGGACGACTTCTAGCTGTAACATTACTCAGAAACCACTTTTTTATTTTTTCATCAAATCCTTCGAAACATACATTCCATAAACAATTATTCCAAAGTGTATTATTATCTAAACCTAAATTAATTGATTCAATATGTTTATTCCTAGGAATCTTACCATCTAACACATATATTCCATTACGATTGTTTCATTTCATAATAGTGAGAGACGCCTTGGATAATTCTCAAGATTACAGATTTGGACCTAAATGGGTAACAAATTGTTTCAAGGACTCCTAGGGAAATGAGGTTTTTTTTCAACTCGATTACCCACCTAAAATATTCATGATTTTTGAATATATTATCATGAATCTATAAGGAAATAAAATATTATCCCCATAATATTCCAACTCCTAATACTCCAACTCCTAATATTCCATATGCACACCTCACTTGATTTAATTTCCCTCAACATAGTGAAATAATCATTCTTTAAGACCCATGTGGAATGAGAATTTGGAATCAAGGTTCTATTCCGTCAAGATGGTAACATTAGAGACATTTAAAACATCATAATTGTGAATATAAAATTCAACTAGAAATGAATGGTCATTACTGTATTCATTATATCCGCCTATATAATTTGGATAGTTCCTCTTTATGTGACTGGACTATTTGTATTGATAGAATTACAATATTTTATTCTTGGATTTTGATCTATTTATTTTAGATTGATCATTATACCCCCCTATCCATAATCTCACTCCAACCATTAATATTAATTTTTCCAACCTAAACCATAACACTTCCTTTCATTTGAAGGTATTTAGAGAGTAATATTGATTCTTCTTCTTCAATAGTATGTGTGACTTTTCATTCATCAGGGAATCATTAAATTAATCATGATTATTAACTAATGATGTTAACAACACTACTACAAAATAATATTTAATAGCACCGGTATTTATCAACACTAGAAAAAGGTGCCGATAAATGGTATCTTTATTTGCGCTAAATAAATCGCTAATAAATTTAACCATTCATCACTGCTTTATTTTTAGTGCTGATAAAAGGTAACCTTTCTCATCACATTATTTTTTGCACTAATAAAGTGTTCCATTTATGACAACTTTATTTTTTGTGATGAGAAGGGGTACCCTTTATTAGTTCTGTATTTTTGGTGCTCATAATGGTGGCCTTTGTCGGTGCTTTTTTAACACTGATAAAGGTCTCGATAAAAAAATTATAAAATAAAAACTAAAAAATGAGTTTATTAAAAAATATTACTAATTAAATTAACTAAATAATTATTGATATAAATGATTAAATTTAAAATATTATATATAAATAATAAATGCTAATAAATAATATTTTTTCAATATATAGATATGAAAAATAATAACTACAAAATGAAATTAAAAATAAGTAAATTGAGAAAAATATTAAACATTTTATTAATTATATGATTATTGATAATGTTAATAAATAGTGTATATATATTAATTTATATAAATATGATTTATGTAATAAAAATTATTTATGCTATATATTTATTGAATATTGGTTTATAATTAAAAATTAATATGAATTTTAAATACTTACTAATTACATTTAGTAATGGACATATAATTGAATTTCATTTGATTTTTCCTTCTTATGTATATCCAATGTTTGTTATATTGATTCCATATATTCAGAATTAATTCATTTATATATATAATGTACACACATAAAAACATATCCTTTTTATCTATATTATTAAAGTGTACATATTTTTACTTTATTCAATTTACATCAATTTTTACATGTGTCTACATAAAATAAGATATTCATTACTAATGTTAATAAAATATTTGTAAGAAAATATTTATATATAAATATATTTCAAAATGTACATACTATATTTAAAAAATTATATAATAATAAATATAGATAAATAATTATTTTTTAAAAGTATTTATATAATTATAAATAAATGATTCTATATTTTTTAAAAAATTTATTAAATTCGAATTAAATTTACTTAAATAATGAATATATTTACTATATTTATATTTATATAAATTTATTAATTATATATATATTTACTGTATAAGATTATATTAAAATATATAATGATATAAATATTTTTTTCAAAAATTTATTTTATAATTATACATAAATAATTATATATTTAAATAATTATTAAATTATAATAAATATATTTAAATAAGGAATATGTTTAAAATATTTATATTTATATATATTGATTAATTATATATATAATTACAATTTTTTTTTAGAATTATAAATATAAATCTTTTATCAGTGCTTATGTAATAAGCACTGATATGTGACATTATTAGTGCTAAAAGAGAACTAATAAAAGTCATATTTATCAGTGATAAAAATTTAGCACTAATAAATATGGATTTTATCAACACTTTTTAGCACTTATAAAGAACTACCTTTATCTATGCTAAAAAATTACTAATAAATATGTCATTTATCGGCACATAAATAATAAGCACTAATAAAATGACCCCTTTTCAGTGCTTTTAATAAAGTGCTGATAAAAGTTTCCCAATCTAATTAAAAAACCTAACCTATTGTGAAAACATCCAGATATCAGAAGATTCCCATGTAAGCCACCCATTATTGGTGCTCCTCCTTAGTGACTTGATGCTCGTGTCCCTGACCCACTTGAATCACAAAAATCCACTCCCTTGAGTTGCTCGAACATCATCCAGCCTCAAGTTTTCAATTGCAGTTATGGTTTCTCAAGAAAAAATCAAGATCTAAATAAAAGGGTTTCATAATTTCTTCAACCTAGCGAGGATGGCATATTTTTTTGTGGGATTTGATTTTATTTTATATTTGTCATCTCAAGATCGGGATCCAAGGGTTTCCGATTTTTCTTCTATAGGTTATAATTTTCATTCTGTATTTTTTCACCGGTTTTTTATATTGTTTTTCTATTGATTTTGATCCATTGTTTTCTTGACTACTCTTTTAGATATCTTGTTTTTATCTTTTTAAATTTTTGTTTTGAAACAATTTAGTTCACTATCTTCATCTATATCCCATCATTCTTCATTGTTTTGAATCAATTTCCATTGTAGGATCTAAAAAATTGACTTAGTTATCAAATTATCAGTCTGGTGATGGTGCAAAGTAGCGAAAGAAGATGATTTTATTCAATTTATGTAAAGGAATATTTTTATTTAAATTCTGTTTTAATATTTTGATGTATGGGGTTTTCCTTAAAAAAATATTTCCTCAAAATAGTGTTGTTTTATTTTATGTGAAATCATAGTAAGTTTTATACCATAATTATTTATTTTTAATGGATCTCTATTTTCAAAATTAGTATGGAGTTGTATTTATTTTACATTGTTGTGATATTATACTATATGGGTTACATAAATTTTTATCCATTAATGTACATTTAATAAATAAATATATACATATATACATGTATATAAGTAATTATATATCTTTCAATCTATTTATATGAGTTTTCAAAGATCATACCATAACAATGATTTTATAATTATTTATTCAAAAATTATGGTTCTGTATTTCCAAATTCGGAAGGGATAATGTTTATTTTCATTAAAAATTATGTTTAAAAGTGAATTTGTTTTTCAGTTATGTGTATTATAAATTACATGATATTTATATGATTAAATGTGTATGGGATAGACGTTGCACTGGTTGGTGTGTTTTTCTCCATTGTTTCTTATATATCTTGTGGATGTGTATTATTACGTTATGCCAACTTATTTATGGACTTCATTATAATATCAAGGATGGTTCACTTCATATTAAATGGCTTCCCTAGAATCCTTAGGCTCCTACATCATTTGTTCGAAAAATATATAATGGAAGTTATCTAATTATATATCTTATATATTATTTTTGGGTATTCGCAATTATAGTTCTATTTATATATTTGAGGTCGATATATACATTTAATTAATAGTAATATAATTTTTACTTAAATAATTAATAAAATATTGTAAACTCATGTTACTTTCAATATATTAAAATTATATAACTAGATATACATTTTTTTGAAATAATATAACTTTTGAAAATTTAAATAATTATATTTTATACACAATTACATAAAATAGTTAATATTTATAATTAATATAATTTGAAAATTATTCTTATTTTTATTTTAGTTTAATTAATAAAAATAGTATTATATATACATATAGAATAATATATTGTATATTTAAATAAATTTAAATATGATAAATAATATATACATATATTTATTTATTTATTTATATTCAAATAATGTTACTATTATAATACATATAATATATATATATATAATGTTTAGGTAGATTCACATTGTTTATCTATGTATCGAATAAGGAGTGACCTCAATTTTATATTTTTGGATGGTGAAAGGCATGGACCCAGATCGGTTTTATTGCATATAGAGGTATGTGTGAACGAAGTACGCACCTCCATCAACCTATATTTCCAATCATATAATACCCTATAATTTTTTAATAAAATAAATCCTATTAAAAACCTTGTTTTATCGAAAAGAACAATAAAAAAATCCCCAACCATTTTTCAATTCATGTTTTATTCAGATCTGTCACACCGGAACTTTTGAAATGATATTATTTTATTATTTTATCAGACTTTGAAACATTCTATCGAGCTGTGGGCCAATCCAAATATAAATTATTTCATTTCGATGATAAATGAATTCTTTTCCCTTGATAGCATCTGGTGCATGTGCATGGTGTATTCAAAGTCATGGGGCTTCACCAGAGTCACCGTGCATCCAACCCCATGTTCAAGACAAATAAATAAAATGTGTTATTATAATAATAATAATAATGGAAATTGTTATTATTATAATATTAATAATTATTATTATTATATTCACCAAGTTTATTAATATAGGGCTATTATTATTAAGTTGTTATTATCATTATCATTTTATTAATTTTGTTAAGTATCATAAGATTATTAATATCATATAATGTTTATTATGATTTTTATTATCATTATTTTTAATAATATTAATATATTTTTTATTAATTTATTTACTATTGTTGTTTCTTTGTTTGTGGTTTTGTTACCTCATCCCCCAGCCCATCGTGACCCCCTTTCCATCCTTACCTTCACTTTTCCTCCCCTAAAAACCCTATGGATCACGCCGCCTCCCAACCCCGATGGACATCCCCACATTTGTTGACATCTACACCGACCGACGGCCTCCCCTCCCTACTCACGTGAGAACCTCAACTGGCGGCCTCCCCTTCCTTCTCGCGCGCACCCCGTGACCAACAACATCCTTATTTCATGACCCAACCAACTGCCAACGTCCTCTCTTTCTTCCCTCTGGCAATACGCATGACTGGAAAACCTCCTCCCATCAATTGAGCAGCCACGCTCTGCCCTTCTACCAGCATCGTGCTTTCCTCACACAACACCTCACATCTGCACGCCACCTCACCTTTTCGGCTGGATTTTTCAGCGTAATACACCTCTGGAAGCCCACCTTCTTGCCCAGTTTGCCTACCACACCCTAGCTGTAGAAACATTCTTCTTCGATTGGTTGTTTCATCCATTTGACATGATTACGGATTAGGGTTTTGTGGTGAAAATGGTTCGATTTTTATGTTTTTGAATCGATGTATATATTTTTGTGTTCAGTTTGAATTTGTTGTTGTGCAATTGGAGAGAAATTAATGTATCTCAATGAAATTGGGGGTTCTGACACCAATGGTAGGTGGTTCTGCATATGAGTATTAGATGATAAATTCATTCACTTATTTAATTTATATAGCATGATTATTAATTAGTTAGTTTTGTGGAAATTTTTTTCTTAAGGTTGAGTCTGTTTTGTTGTGTTTAGTAGTGTGTGGAATTATATTAGTTTGTTTTTGTGAAAACCCATGTTAATATTTTTATTAGTTTTTTAAAAAAATTTGTAGATAATATGTTAAGGCGTACAAAGGGTAAAATTGTTGTTTTGGTGTTATGTCTGTTTGCATTTGGACAAAGATGACATTTGAAAAAGTTTTTGGTGTTCAAAGTCGTACGAAATATCTAGAAATTGTTTGGAAAAAATTTCCGACAGATTTTTTAATTATAGAAATGGTCTTTTTAACTATGCCAGTGGTTTCTGTAATCACGTGCATGATGCATATTGGGTTCTTGAGTTGGAATTGTGTGTGTGTGGTTATGTAAGGGTGTTTGGGTAGGTCTAGTGTGTAAAGTAGTTCTTTTTACCTTTAAAAATTTATTTATGAAAATTATAATGTTTTTATAAAATAATGATTAAGGGTTAAAAATTATTTTGGGTAAATTGTGTAAATGTTTTGGTGCTTAGTGTCGTGCGACGTATGCTGAAATTTTTTAATAAATTATTTTTATGGTTTTTTGGACCATGGAAGTACCTATTTTTACCTGGCGTTGGTTTTAATTGGTTGTTTAATTATAGAATATTTAGTTTTGAAATATTTTTATTTTGTGTAATATTTTTAAATGTTTTAAGTGATTAATTCCTAGTGACTCTTTTGAAAATGTATTATAAACATTTTATATTGTTCATTAAATTATTTCGATGGTGTAAAATGTGTTTGGAGAATGTTTTAGTCTGCCTATTATTTCAAATGGATTTTGTGAGTGAAAATGGAGGTTTTGTCTTGTGTAGTGTATTTTTTTTCTTTGAGTGTATGACTATGACTTATGACATGAACTCTGAATCACCTGAGCACAAATGAGAGGCCTGGGTACTAGGTGGGTGGACTAGGACTAGTGCCCTAGTGACACAAAATTGGCATCATCCCGGTTTTACTTAGATGGATTGACGACTACTACACTAACTCAACTTTTGAATGATGTTGGGAGACCGCTAGGTTATGGATGTGTTACCCTACCAGTGGTTCGTGCACGAGAGTGTATATTATTGTGTTCTTATACCATTGTTCACCAAAACACAATGTTCTAGGGTCCCACTTCTCGCTAGTATCTTTAGGGCCTCTCCAATGTATTGTGATCTACTTTTGTTTTTCATTCATCGCCGACGCACGGTGTGATGCTCAGGTTACCATGAATGTATGTGTGTGTGTGGTAATTTTTTTTCCTTAAATTATTTTCCTTAGAACTATTTTCATTAAAATTGTATATTTTTTTATTTATTTTTCCTCTGTTGAATTTCAAATGTTTTTTTCATTTGATAATTATTCATGGAACATTTTCTCAGTGTCAACCTACTAGGATCTTGGATCACACCCTACATACAATGTTGGCTGTATATAGATCATGTTTTTGTTGTATTCCAAGTTGAGGAATTGTGCATAGCATGGGTGGGTTAGGTTTTTAGTGGCACCCTCATGTTGGTTTAGTGAATGTGGATTGAGTTTATTCCGCCTCATGTTATTTGGAGGTGAGTTAGTGTTTTTAGTTTTTCCATTATTATCACTCCCTTTTTTTTGGTTCATGTTGTAAACATTAGTTTTGACCTTAGTTTTAGGTCATGTTTGATAGTTTGATTTTAGGTTTAATTTATTAAACCTCCAGAATTTTTTATATTTGTCTAATCATGGAAATTGTTCCCATGTTTTTTTATACCCAGACACTTGTGCCAGCCCGTGTGGATGAGGAATGCCCTTCGGGCCTTGCCACTGACCGGTTCGAGCGTCAGTTTGATGGTGACCCAACAATGTTCGTCGAAAAATGTCATAGGATGAGGCTTTTTTTATTTGGTACGTCATGTACCTTGGAAATTAGGTGTGTCTGGACTCAAGAGGGAGGCATGTGAAGGACGTCATGAACCATTACTCATCCCCAGACTCTAGTTTCCAGGGGTTGTCCAAGATTTGAATTTTATTCTTTTGATTGGTCTATGTGGATGAGGGATGATAAAGGAAGTGATCCAGTATTACGCGGCAGACTTGAATGGAGTAGAGACCCATGTACAGCTCGAGTGCACAGTTTAGGATGTTTTTTGTGGTGGATGCTCACTTGGATCATGTCCGGCTAAGGAAAGTAACCGGTTTTGTATACCCACTAGTCCTTTATTTTTGGATATTTTTATGTGAATTATGTTTGGAATTAGTTTTAACTGATGTGATTAAATTTCCAAAATAAACATGGTTCGTAGAAAAATGGGTTTTAAATAGGGAATGTGGTTTTTGGAGTGGAAAAGTGGTTTTGAAATGGAAAATTGTTTTCTTTTAATGGAATGTGTTGTTTTAAAGGGAATAAATAGGAGGTGTTTTGGAAGTTGTTTTGAGATATTGGTAACACATTTTGGAATGTGAATTCAAAAATGTTTGGCTATTTGTATATGTATTTATTTAAGGATAATGACATTTTCAAATTGGTTGGGAATTTGTGCTTTACATTGAATGATCCTTTTTGTAAATGAGATGTGTTTTGAATTAACCCTTGGTATTCCTATGAGGGATCACATATATAAAGGTATGCATATGGAATAGGAATAATTGGTGGTATGTGTGTATGGGATCATGAGCTATCATAATGATATATGTAGATGTAAGACTTCAGGGGATAACAATGGTGGATATTTAAGTTGTTGTTTGCTAAAAAATTGGGTTTTACTAAGTTAATTGAAATGTTATGAAAACTGAGTGAGAAATTTTTTAGTGTTGCGTTTTTGTGTTTGTTATATTTTTTTGTGGGTTCTTGTTTATGGGATACTAAATTTTGGTTGGAATGGTAATTTGAGTTTTAATCTTAGTTTGTGATTGAAGTGCGGAATTTTGATTTAGGATGATTTATGATTCGGCTTTGTGCCTCTTGATTCTATGTATGCCATTTAGAAATGTCCCAGAGGGTTCTAGTGAGTCTATTCTTGTTGCTGGTTCTACCCTGACTCTTAGTGGAGTGATGGAATTGAATTATTTTTGGTTGTTGTCTGTCTTCCATGGTGATTGTGATCTATTGAAGGTTGCGGACTGGCTTGGTGAAATCGTTGGTGTTTTCCGGTTATAGGAATTTCTCAAATCTATGAGAGTCTGTACTGGTTCGGGTTCATCTGAAGGATCAACTTGGGATTGATTGAATGAGATCATCCTAGCGTCGTTGCATGATGGGATGTATTTGATGGTGTTTAATACCAATTTCATCCAATGGTTTCTACCCGAGCAGGTGAAATCTAGAAAAGTGGTAGAACTACTGAGTGTCCTGAAAGGCTAACATGAGCAGTGAAGGCCTACGTAGCGTATATCAAGGGGTTGATTCCCTTCCATCTAGAGGTAGCATTTCAAAATCCGTTAAAGCTTCTATTTTGTGGGGTTTTCGTCTATTGTTTAAGGACTGATTATTTTGGTGCTCTGTCAGGTTACCCATCCGGGGAGGAGATCGAACTGGAGGAACTAATTTTAGACAATACTTCGTGTCAATTCCTTCTCCTATTAGTTGGGAAAATAACTTATTTGCTTATGGTGTGGCCATTTTGGGTACTTTAGGACTCCTTATCATCATCATTTGAAGTATTTCCGTCCCTGTGGTCATTTGGGACACTTGGAGAGGTTCTACTAGCAGCATCATCAGAAGGAGTCTCGACCGGAAGATGTCATCTCTTGACTATAGGGCAACAAATGCTTCCAGACATTAGAGCTCTAACCATTTGTCTCATATTAAAGCTTTTCACAGGGTCAGGAAATCGTGGTGTGTGAAGGATCATGGCCCTGGGTTTGTCTCCAGTGCTGGGATATAGATAGTTTGAATTTCAATGTGATATCCCCATCGTCATTGAATGTTATGTTTTTCTCTAAGAGGCATAGAGTGTTTATTTCCTCATTATGGTCATTGTTATAAGAATACCTCACTTTGGTTGCAAGAAGGTTGGGTGATTTTTTTTCTTGTATTTTTAGTAGTTGTGCCTCCTCAAATGTGAGATTTCAATATTATCTCTCTATGGATATGAGTATCAAGATGATTTTCTCTCTTTTGTGGCTAGCACCATTGGTGACTCGCTCTTTTTTTAAGAAGTGCTCGTTTTGGAGAAACATGTGTCTTAGGAAATAATGAATAGGGGTTTTTCTTCCATTCGGTTTGGGGTCTTTCGTTGGGGACCCCATGTGGTGGGGTCTGGTTTGTGTGAGGATTTCATGGTTAGATTGGAGTTGGGATCATGTTGGTCTATGCTAATTAGATTAATCTAGTTGGTTCTTAGATGGTTGGGAGACCCACCATGAATCTTGTTGTGTCTTCTTCGAGAGTTGGTCTATGTAAGAGTTTTGGTCTGTGTTAGCGGTTTACTCATTGGCTCAATTTAGAAGATTTAGATTTAACTAGTGCTAAGAGTCTCATTGTTGGTTGTTCTAGTCAGGATCTTGTGTTGGGGAGAACCCTCCTCATTTTCGGATGGCTCTTCTTACTACAGATTCCCATAGAGCTAGTTGGGTGTGACTCTTGGAGTTTAATGTCACACTGAGTCTATGATTTTTTTGGTCATGTTCATCTTCATGTTTTTGTATGATTCCTCGTTTGGCTAGGTGACTTTCTAGGGGTAGAAAGTTTTATTGTGGGAGAATTGTCACACCCGAACTTTTGAAATAATATTATTTTATTATTTTATCATTCTTTGGTACTTTCTATTGAGTTGTAGGCCATTCTTGATTAAAATTTTTCAATTTTGATGATACATGAATGATTTTCCATTGACAACATTCGGCGCATGGGAATGGTGCATTCAAAGCCACGCGGCTTCGCCATGGTCACTGTGTACCCTACCTCATGTTCAAGACAAATAAATAGAATGAGTTATTTTAATAATAATAATAATGGTAATTATTATTATTATTATTATTATTATTATTATTTTCAACAAGATTATTAATATAGGGTTATTATAATTAAGTTATTATTATTATTAACACTATTAATTTTGATATGTTTATTAACTTTATTAATATAATATTAAGTTTATTAAAAAAATTATGATTATTATAATAATATTAATATTGTTCTTATAAATTTATTTACAATTATTTTATCTTGTTTTTTTTTGGTTTTGTTAACTCATAGCTCATACTGTCATGACCCCCCTTCCCACCCTTACCTGCACTCTTCCTCCCCTAAAACACTATAGATCACGTCGACTCCCTACCCCCACGTACATCCCCTCTTTATGGTGATGTCAACACCAACCGGCGGCCTCCGCTCACTACTCCTGCACATCCCTTGACCGGTGGCCTCCCCTTCCTGCTCATGTGCACCCCACGATCAGTGGCATCCTTGTTTCACTACTTAACCAACTGATGATGTACTCCCTTGCTTTGCTTCAGAAGTACACCCGACCAGCAAACCACCTCCATTTAATTGGGAAGCCAAGCGCTACCCTTCTACCTATGTCATTCCTCCCTCGCGCTGCACCTCATTCTCGTGCGATGCCTCACCTTTTCTACCAGATTTTCCAGCATGATTCACCTATGACTCTCCACCTTCTTTCTTGGTTATCCTCCCATACCCCAGACGCATTTGTGTTCTACTTCGATTGGTGGTTTCTTCCATGTGATTGGCTTTAGGATTAGGATTTTGTGGTGTTACCGGTTCTATTTTGATGTTTTTGGCTCGATGTATTGATTTCAGGGTTAAATTTGAATTTTTTGTTGTGCTATTGGAGAGAAATTGATGTTTTGGACAAAAATTGGGTGTTTCAAAACCAAAGATAGGTGGTTCTATGTATGAGTATTATATTATAAATCATTAGCTTATCTAATTTACTTAGCATGTTTATTAATTAGTTAGTTCGGGGAAAATTTGATTTTACATAAGGTTTAATGAGTTTTGATATGTTTAGTAGTGTGTTCCATGACATAAGTATGTTGTTTTGAAAACCCATGTTAATCTACTTATTATTATTTTTGAAATTGTGTAGTTAATATTCTAGGGTGTTCAAAGGGTGTAATTGTTGTTTTAGGGTTGCATCTCTTTGAATTTAGTTAGAAATGACATTTAAATGTGTTTTTGGTCTCTAAAATCTTGAGGGATATCTTTTAATTGTTTGGAAAAACTTTCTGGCAGTACTTGTAATGATAGAAATGTTCTTTTTAACTGTGCGGGAGGTTTCTTTAATTATGTGTGTGTTGATAATTGGGTACTTGAGTTGGCATTGTGTGTGTGTGGTTATTTATGGGGGTTTGAGTCGTTCTAGTGTATAAAGTGGTGTTCTTCTCATTATAAGTTTATTTATGGAAATTTGAATTGTTTTATTAAATAATTATTAAGGGTGAAAAGTTATTTTGGTCAAATTGTGTAAATGTTTTGGTGCTAAAATTAATTGTTTTTGTATGTATTGAAGAATTAGTTTTGAAATATTTTTAGTGTGTGTAATATTTTTAAATGGTTTAAGTGTGTGTAAAGACTGGTTACTTCCTTTTGATAATTTTATATATACTTTTTATATGGTTCATTAAATTATGTTGATGGTGCAGAATGTGTTTGGCGAATGTTTTAGTGTTCGTATTATTTAAAATGGATTTTGTTTGTGAAAATTGGGGTTTTGGCATGTGTAGTGTCTTCTTGGGTTTGAGTGCATGACTATGACATATGACATGAACTATGAATCACTTGCACACAAATAGTATGTCTGGATACTGGGTGGGTGGACTAGGACTAGTACACTAATGAAATGGGAGTGGCATCGGCCTAGTTTCACTTAGCAAGACTGACGACTACAACACTAAATTAAATTTTGTATGATGTTAGGAGACCACTAGGTTATGGATTTGTTATCCTAATAGTTGATCATGAACGAGACCATATATTGTTGTGTTCTTATACCATTGTTCACCGAGACGTGATGTTCCGGGGTCCCACTTCTCGCCAGCATCTTTAGGGCCTCTCCCATGTATTCTGCTCCACTTTTTCATTTCGCTCACCGTCAGCACACGGTGTGATGTAGTGGTTACCATGAAAGTGAATGTGTGTGTTTTCATTTAAGTTGATTTCTTTAAAGAAGTTTTCCTTAGAAAAATTTCATTAAAATTGGTTAATCATTTTCTTTATTTTTCATCTGTTAAATTGAAAATGTATTTTTCATTTGATAATTAGGTGTCGAACCGTTTCATGGTGTCATCCTACTGGGCGCTTTTCTCACACCCTATATACACTCATGGGTGTATGTAGATCATGTTTCTTTTATATTCAAGGATGAGGCATCATGCATAGCATGGGTGGTTGATTTTTCCATTGGCACCTTTGTGTTGGTTTGGTGAACGTCTCTTGAGTTTGTTGCTCATGTTTCTTGGAGGTGAGTTAGTGTTTTTAGTTATTTCTTTATTTTCATTCCCTTTGGGGGTTTTGATTAGATTCTAAACATTAATTTTAAACTTAATTTAAGGTCATGTTTGGTAGTTTTATTTTATTTTTAATTTATTCAGCATGCTATTTGTTTTATATTTATCTAATTGGGTAAATCATTCCCATGTTTTATTTTTGATACCCAGACGCTTGTGCCAGCCCGTGGGGATCGAGAATTCCATTCGGGCATTACTGTGGACTAGGTCGGGCATCTATTTGATGGCTACCTAAATTGGTTTATGACAAGATACTTGTGGATAAATTCAATGATTAAAATTAAATTAATTCAACATTAATTATTCCGACACATCAAATCGGAAAAATTAAATTCAGTAACAAACACCCATCAACCAAAATTGTACTGTAGCAGCCCAAGACCCCTGAGCTGCGTAGCACTACAATTGTGTATTCTGATTCTTTCATCTCTACCCCATAAATTTATTTCTTACCCATTACTCTATCATTTCTCTAGTTGAGTGGATCTTTTATCTGAAATGTGTTGGTGGAAAATAGGGCATCGAGTTAATAACTAGTGCTACTAGTGTAATTATCATAAATTGGAGGGATTTTCCCTTTTAGAGATCACAGTGAAATGCAATTTTCATCCTCATCATCGTTATCTTCTGAACATTTATTATTACTTTTTGTTTTCTTGAGAATCATCCAACATAACTTTTATGTTTCTTGTACTACATTGAGCTTTAGTAATCCAATGGATGGCTACTCTGTAGAGTATTTCAAGCAACAGAAGTGAGTTTCGACAATAAATATAGGATGGCTTTCAAAAAAAATGAAATGATCAATGTACAATAGATGAGTTGATGCAGATGAAAATTTTACATCTTTATGTTCTCTAATAGGGTAAATGCCTCCCATTTCTGGGAATTATACTGTTGAAACTTGTCAGTAACTCAAAGCCTCCATTTCCACCAACTCCTTCCAAATAAATGCTTCACATAACCATAGAAATGATAGAGTGTATGGTGATAAAGAAATGGAGAGGTTGGAGACAGAAGAATCATAATACGCAACTTTAGTACTATGGAGTCGGGGGGTCTTGGGTTACAGCAATGTAATATCAGCTGATGAGTGTATATTAAAGAAATTAATTTAATTTTTTTATATGGAGGTAGATTTTATGATGAATTAGATCCCATTTTATCCTAAAATTTATCCACATGGATCTAAATAAAACTTTACTAAAATAATTGTTTGAGGATTTCTTTTAATGTTTACTAAAAAACATGGTTTTTAATAAGATTTATTTTACTAAAAAATTTTGTGTTTTATATGATTTTAAAATGAGTTATATGGAGGAATTTACTTCGTTAAAAATTAGGGAAATGATCAATATGTCATTTGATATGTATAGGAATCATCCTCACCTCAATTTGACGCACGGTGTGACCGCTATGATTCAATGTGTCAGTTATCAGTTTAAAATTAACAGTTATTTCAAATAATGTCACTCACTAAAAAAATAAAATGTGTTTGGAAATTCATGATAATTTTGGACACTTATTCAAATGTACTTTTTGATTTGTAGGAATCAGTCTCACATAAAACTGATATACGATGTGATCGGTATAGGTCAAAGTGTGTGTTTTCAATTTACAATGGTATTTTATTAAAAAAACACGTGACATACTCAAAACTAAGAGAACCCATTAATATTGTTTTTAAACTTTAGGAAAACAATCGATAATTCATTTGAGATGTGGAGGAATCAACCTCACCACAATCCATTGCATGTTGTGACAGGTATGACTCAATGTGTCCGTTATAAGTTTAAAATTAAAAATTTAGTTCAAAAGATGTTGCTCACTAAAAACTGAGGAAACAAGAAATGATTTTCTTTAAAACATATAAAATTTATTCATATGTAATTTTTGACATGTAGGAACGAGACTCACATTAAACTGATACATGATGTGATTGATATGAGTCAAAGTTCGAGTTTCCATTTTAAAAAAAAATTAGTTAAAATTTCAAGTGATGTACAAAAAACCAAGTAAAAAACATTCATATTGTTTGGATACTTTAGGAAAATTATCCATAATCCATTTGGGACATTTAATAACCATCCTCACCTCAATCTGATGCATGGTGTGACTGATATGACTGGAACTACATCTTTTAATTTAAAATTGACTTCTATTTTATTGAAAAGGATAACTTAGGTACTCAAAACTGAGAAAATGCATTCAGATTGTTGTGAT
This sequence comes from Viscum album, assembly GCA_963277665.1. Taxonomy (NCBI): domain Eukaryota; kingdom Viridiplantae; phylum Streptophyta; class Magnoliopsida; order Santalales; family Viscaceae; genus Viscum; species Viscum album. The sequence continues at coordinate 2,092,188,796 of OY728126.1, read as the reverse complement.
ATATTAGGAAAATAGTCCATAATTAATTTTTGACATGTTTTAATTAGCCTCACCTCAATCCAATACATGATGCATCCATTATGACCCAATGTGTTTGTTATCAGTTTAAAATCAACATTTTAGTTCAAAAAAATTACTCACTAAAACTGAGGAAACACACTTAGTTTTCCTTTATAATTTATAAAAATGATTCATAATTCATTTTTTATGTGTATGAATCGGTATCAGTCAAACCAAAGCACAATATGACTGGTATGAGTTAATGTGCGTGTTATTAGTTTAATATGACATTTTATTAAAAATGACAAGAGACACACTTGAAATCAAGAAACAAAATCGAAATGTATTGATAAATTAGTAAAATGATCTATAATTCATTTGAGATGTGTAATAATCTATCTCACACCAATTGAATGTGCGGTGTGGCTGATATAACTTTGAGTTCATTTTTTCAATACATAATTATCATTTTAGCTTAAAACACACACCAGATCACCAAAACCAAGAAAACAAGCCTAGATTGTTTTCTTTTAAAATAAATTCTATATTCATACTTTATTTTGATTATTTCATGGTGTTTTTGGTGTTTTAGTGTACTATTATATCACATTACTCTAGTGGTTAGTGTGATGTAACAACACAATGAAGTATGTCCCATTTTCAGTGCTTATAGAAGCACTGATAAATGGTCTATTATTAGTTCTTAAAAAATAATAGATAATGGATTCTTTTATCAATATTGATAATGGTTACCTTAATCAGTGCTTCTGTTAATGATGATAAAGGACCCCTTTATCACCCCTTTTTCAGTGCTTATAAAATACTAATGCATTTATTCTCGCTTCAGTAGTCAGCTCTTCACTAGAACTAAGAAAATCCATTTTTAGTGCTGTTAAAGGCATATTTTGCAGTAGTAAAATATCATGTATTTTTACTCATCATATGGATTTATATCTATGTTGGACAGTTCTAATAATAATTTGTTAAATTCATCATTGGAAAACCCGACTATAATTCCACGATTTATTTTGAATGTGTATAATATCATTTTCTTGTATAGTCTACCAACTAGAGAGTTAGTAAAATTAATGTATTCTGACTTATACAATATTCCAATAGTAGAAGCCTCATATTAAACCTTCCTAAGAACCTGATCTCCTAATGATAAAAACATCAGACTACTTGCTTTCATAAGGAACTACTCAAAAACATCAATGTTGGTGGTATAGGTATGTCCATCTAGGGAAAGGGTGGTCACCTATTTTTACATCCAAAAAGATAATAAATCAATTCATTGGGATCCAGAAGTGTAGTCATTTTAATCCTCCATATTTAAAAAAAATTCAACATCAAAATTTTCAAGAGAAAACATTACAGAACAAATTCTCTATGATTAAGTAGGCTATGATAACAATTATAGGGAGAAATTTTATTGTAGTTGTCACCAATAATGATCGAGGATCACCTAATTCATATCCTTTGGTTACAAATTTAAATGATAAATTTTGTTTATTAATAGAGATATAATTGAATTATTTTCTATATGATCAAACTTCTTGATTACAACAACAGAACGAATATATAATTGGAAATGGGAAAGGGAACTAAAAAATAATGTGTTTCAGGTTTATGTGATCTTATAAGCATGGTGATAACCCATTATAATGTTATTTATTATTACAAAACTAGTATTGGAAAACAATTATCGACTAGAATTAAAATAAGTTAACTAGAGAATCTATTCTAGGTGTCCAACCATGTTGAATATAGTGTTGACGTTGAAACCTATCACAAATAATCTATATTGTACACTCATGAATGGACTCATGCACACAAACCTAAAAGGATACAGTATCAACAATCAATTGAAAATAATACAAATCACATACATAACCATGTTTCCATACTAAAACTTGGTTATGATAGAATGATGTCAAGATTTGTTGCTTCATATTACTTCATAATCATCCTAGAACAAAGATATTGTTTTCTTCATGAAATTCTCAAATGAATAAAAGGTCCAGTTGTGTAGTTCAAGACATAGTTGAATGAGTGGCAAGGAAACCTTGTAATTCCTCTTCTTATTTGAGTTCCTGTATTTGAAACCTCACTAAAAGCCTCTTAGAGTTCTCATAACAAGACCACAAATTTCAATGAATGAATCAAGAGATCCAATACCCCAAATGTGGTAGAGAATAATAATTATTGTTTTTTAGGGAGTAATTAGGTGATGTATGGGAAGGAAAAAGATTAAGTTCATGTGGATGGAACAGAGCATAAAGGCAGTTCTCCAAATTGAAGTGGTGAAATTGGGAGGACTTGTGGAGTCACATGAGTGGACACGAGGGACACGACATGCATCTAAGATAAGGAAAAAAAAATATAGGGAACCATCTAGGGATTTTGGATTAGTTAAATCCATAGTCTAGATAAAACCACATAAAATTAATGAAATCTAGATATATCGAGTAAATAAAATACAACGTAATTTGGGAAAATCAACAAAATCTAAAGTGCCATGCATAATTTGAATACATATATGGAATGAGGGAAATAATATATACAACATGAATAAAAAGATTTATGATCATTAAATATAATTCCAAAATTAAATGAATTTAAATTCAATAATCATATGAACATGGAACAATACTTTTCTTAGTATAGTAATTGTTAATCAAATTATTAATTATTAATTATTTTTTTACATTTTATTAATTATATTTTTATTGATTTTTAATCATATATTTGATTTTATTGTTAATTTTTATTTATTAATAATAATATTAGTTATTATTTAGATCACATAGATATGTGGTTTCCCTGATCGAGGGATTCCCTCTCTAGTTTCTAATGTAAATTTCATCAGAAAATCAATGGATTTTGCCTATGATTGATTCACTGATTAGAAATTCATATTAATGTTCCATTTAATTACCACTTTTGTGTTGATACATTTATTAGATAACACTTGATTCAGGATTTAGGGGATCCCAATCACAGGATGATATGGAAGAGCCTAATAAAGAACCATTCAATCTAGATATGAATGTTGTGAATCAAAAATCATTTAATAATTTCAATGGAGATTGTGATTCCCCTATAATAGGATTAATAAACATAATTTTTTATCCTTGATGGAGGATAATATATTGATTCTTCATGCTCATGGAAAGGAGTGTGAATACTTGATTATTGGACATCTCACTCAATAGTATGATAAATTTGGGAGAATTGATGATTTATAGAAGAAGCTTACCCAATTTTGGGGATTCAGTGGTTGGATCATGAACTCTTTATTTAATGGTTTCGATCGAATTTTTGTTCCATAAGAAGAGGTTCAATCTAGATTTTTGGGATCGGTTTTGGACTCTCTTAGGTTATGAACCCTTCAGATCCAGGATCATGATCCACTCTTTAATCTAGAAAAGGTTCATAATTCAACTACCAAATCATGATTCATATCCACGGCCTTAAATTTTTTATAACCCACAAATTATATAGGGAATTTAATATTCCTTATTACTTCTCATTAAATTTGATAGGTAAACAAAAAAGGTAATGTTCAAACACATAGATATAATTTTAGTTGAGGTTTTTCTCCTCTCTACATTGAGTAGAAAAGTTCTCATAAATGATGATGATTTTAGAATTGAGCTTTGGATTATGTCAGTGAAATTACTATCCATTTTCATTATATGTTATGATCCTGATAACTACATAGATGAATGTTAAAATAATTTATCTTGTGTTAATTATAAAAGTATGGTCATCATCATGATAATTGTAAATTCAAGAAACCCTATATTTCAACTATAATTAAATCAAACTAGAATCATAATCTACATGTTAATGTTAGAGGATATGACCATTACATTCACAGTATTAGGAAAAGACATGATTCTATACTTGGATAAGGATGAGATGAATTTACCATTCATGAAGCTGATGTCGTTCTTGTTGGGAACCTTCAATGAAAGATTCAACATGAGATATGTGGCACTGAACAGATGGGTGTAATGGTGATTAAGACTGATGAAAATAATAATAACAATCATCATAGTGATTTAGTTTCTTATTTATCTTATATATCTAATGTGGTTGATGGAAATATGTCCCTATAGGTTGATCATGGTGTTGGATTTCAGGGTGGTTGTAGCATTACTTATAGTTGTCTGAGAGAAGATGATGATGGAATAACCTTGGTTGATAAGGTTGTATAATATATTTGTGATGTGTTATCTGGTTATGGGTATCATTCATATTTTATAATTGATAATTTCTACATTAATTATTTGAAATTAAATACAAAAATAACAATTTATATGATAATAATGACTCATGCCCATATGAATAAATAGAGACGAGGCTCTAGGAAAGGTTCCCCCTTGTCTACCTTTTTGTGGGGCCTTGTGAGTGATCATGTTGATGGGTACCCAACTTATTCAAGGTTCATTGTGAATATCTAGGATAATATATATTATACTTATGAATCCATCAATGTTGATTCTAAGATCAAGTCTACTTTTTATGGACATAAGAAAGAACGGTCATCTATGTACAGCCCAAGACCTTATGACATCCCCATCGTAATGGATTCTAAAGAATTTGAAACTATGAGTTAGGTGAACATAAATTATTCATTTTATCCTAAGGTAGATGGTAGAAAATCATATGTTATAAATGATGCATGAGTGGGTTGGGTTGGTATTTCTACCCACACTACATCTGCTAATGTTTGAATTTCTAGGAATTTTATAAAAACAGTGACTCCATATGTGGTAAAAACACTTTTGATATTCCCTCAAATCAAAAAAATGTGGTAATTAAGTTGGTTGAATGGGTTTCTGCACCTATTTGTTCTTCTCCTTAAAATCACAAGGAAGAATAGGGTGCCCCCAATGCAACTTCCCTGGAAATGTGTGATGGAAGTGGAAAGATGACCCATAATGGTGTGGAAAAACCATACCCACCTAGAGATATTGTTGAGGATTTGTAAGAAGGTGATGTTTCAATAAAGGATGATAAAGTATAGGTTTTCATTGATTATCCACAATATTTTGAATAAGGAAATGGTAAATTTGGTTACCGATGAGGTTGAATCATTCCCTAATATATTATCTATAATTGAATCCAGTAATACACCTGTGTTTGATATGCTACATCTTGAGAGAAGAAGTTTGGCTATAGAAACAAGAGGAGCACTTGTGCCCTTATAAATGCATCTGGAATTGACAAACTTCAAACCATAGTTGGTGAACCGGGCTCAATGAAGGTGAAATCTGTTGTCTCTGTTCAATCTACTTTTCATATGGCCATAGAATTCGATGAAACCCCATCTTCACCATTGGTTATGAATAAATATGATGCAATAGGGATCCAAGGCCCAGCTCTCTTGATCCCCATGGTTGTAGAGATGACATCCCATGGTCTACACATGATGATTGAAGACCATACAGAATTTCATGGAACATGAAATCAGGCATCTAATGTAGATGATGGTATTATAATCTCTAATTTGACCCCAACCATCATAGAGGCACCCAAGGGTGACTCTAAAGGGCCTCATACTACGGTTGATAATATTGATGAAGCCAATATTATCTTTACTATGTAAAGAATATCATGCCATTGATCCCATTTTTCATACATAAAATGTTAGGGATCTACCTCTCTACGGAAATATTATGATTCATACATTAATGAAAAGGTTACTCCAATGAAGAATACTGGGTAATGGGGGAGAGGAAAACATTCAACAAGTAGTGGTGGTTCTTGGAGTAGGGTAATTGATGTAAAACAAGATGAAAGTTTCTTTCCTCTTGATTAGTGTGGATGAATTTGATGGTGTTTTACGTTTTCATGGTGGATGTGGAATACTTGTATTTAGTTGAAATCCCATATACTTTATGTTTGTGTATTTTATTTTAATAAATTTCTCAGGTCATGGGTTTGGGATTCCAAATCCATGGCTCATGTCATTTTTGATTAATCATTATCTACCTTATTAACTACATTAATAATAATAATTGTTATATTCTAAATTTATTTATTAATTATTATTAAATATTAATAATATAGTTAATTATTAAGGATGTTATTAATTATTAATTATATTATTACTTATGATTACATATTATTATTAGTTATTTTATATTAATAATATGATTAATTATTAGTTTTAGTATTACCTAATATTAGTCATACAGTTAATTATTAATTATGTAAATAACTGTGTTATTGATATTTAATTATATTTTCAATTAGTAATATATTATTATTTATTAAATATATTAATAATTAAATTATTAGTAGCTAATTATTATTTTATAATAAAAATTGATAAAATAATTATATTATTAATTATATAATTAATTATATCATAAAATATTATATCAACTTTATTACAAATTATTAGTCATATTATTTAATATTAATTATATTATTACTAATTATTATTTATATTATTAATTAATAATTATCTAAATAACTTTATTGTAAATTGTTAACATTATTGTTCATTATTAAATACACTATTAATGGCGGAGAAAGGGTTTGAGAGCATGGTCCTCTAGAAATCTCACAGTCGAGATGAATATGATTTTGATTTCTAGGGTTTTTTATCCTTATTGTATTTTCCGTGAGGCTCTAGGTTAAGCATTAAAGAGGTTTTTTTGGGAGTCAATGGCCATGCACGCAAGAAGAATCCATGATCAGGGATTCGAATAGAAGTTATGAGATCTATTACTTATTTTAGAGAATCAACCTATAATAGATGATGGGAGATCATAGGTATGGATTAGGATTTATTGTCTGAATTGGGTTCTTTGAAACCCCAAATTTCATCATGGAATTTAAATTGTAGTTCGGGTTCCCATACGAATGTATAAAAAAATTAACTAGTATGGTGTGATCATGTTATGAGGATTCTTGTTGAGATTTACCTTAGATATTATTTTATTGATAGTGCAATATCATTGACTGAGAACGTTGATGTTATTTTTAATATAGAGCATGTCAAATTCCCTGTATTCTGTGTGGATTGTAATGTGATTGGTTATTTAATAGAACAATATAAGAGAAACATGGTTTGTGGAGCATGCTCTATGAGAGACATATGGTGCAGGATTATAAGTGGAAGTCTTTGTAGATTGTGGCTACTTTGTAGAATGTTGATGGTTCTTCCAGTGGTGAGCATGTGCCTGATACCCATGTGGACTCAATTTTAGGAACTTATCATCATGTTGAAGGAGGGGAGTCTGGGATAGTTGCAACAATGCATGGAAAAGGGAAAGAGACGTAGGTTGTAAATCAATGTGTCTAGTGGATGGTTATTATATAGGTTTGTGGACAAGTGTAGGCTTCATCAGGACATGAGAATAAATTTAAGGAGGTATTGGAGGGAATGAATGAATTGTCTAGAAAGGACATGAGTTTGGTAGTGATTGATATTACATGATCATTTGAGATGTAAGAACAAGGGATATGTTTAATAGTTAGGACCAAACATCCAATACTAATAGGATCATTTGGGTTATTGCCTTAGCTCTAATGGAAAAGGATTCCAATCTAAGAACATCAGTGAGTGATAAGATTAATATTTAGGTTCCAACTTCAATTCATTTTCAACACTCAATTTACTAGATGATGGAAAAAAATAGATGTTGTAGTGATTAATAATGTTGTTTTTCATGATATCATCACTTTCGCTCATCAAGGGAGGTTATTGGATTTTTGAAGCGTTGATTTGACTTGATGAAATCATATTTCCTCATCTAATAGGAAATATGTGACTCATAAAAATAATCATGTTTCAATGAAATGGGACTTTGATGATAAAATAATTTCAAGGAAAGCTGTTAAAACTTGGATAAGATGGTGATGTCCATGTGTATGGGTGTGGATCATTGGCATAATCATAATATTATCCATTGATATGAGATAATGTATTAAGAATTTATGAGTATGTATTTTGATATACATGGCCAACCAGTTCTCTTGGAAGGTCCATGGAACATGTTTATGTTGGTCATTATTTTTTTACTAATTTCATATTGAGAGAAAATTGTTTTTTCTAGCCCATCCTCTTATTTATTTTTATTCATTAAAAATAGGAATAACTCCATTCAATTTCAAATAAATAAACATTTAATTATTAATTATCATATTAATTAAATTATCATTGGTAATTATTAATTGTTAATTATGATATTAATAATTAATTTAATTATTAATAGTAAATTATTTCATTAATAAATAATTATGTTATTAATTACAAATTATATCAATAAATCTTATTAATTATCAGAAGTGGTGTGGCCAATGGGCGTGGCATGCCCCACATTTCATGGGGGTGGGTGCCTCTATTATTATTCCCCCATTATTTATTTTTGGGAGGCAATTTGGTGGACTGGTGTCATTTGAAATAATCATGAAGTTGGGAGGCCCATGACAGTAGGCGAGGGGGGTGGTGTAGGTAGACCCCCGCTTGATATTGGGGTTGTTGGTGGTCAGCCCAACATAGCGAGGCAGTGTCGACATGACATTGCAGTATCCTGAATGGGGGTGGTGGTATTCAACGGTGATGGTGTAGCCGTTGATTAGTGTGAACAAGGTGGGGTGGCTATCTATAAAGGTGCTGAAATTAACATAGATTTAGAGGGGTGGGTCAGGTCAATGGGGAAAATGTAGGGAAAGATACAGAAGTTCAATTAAAAAAGAGGTCCTTTTGAGACTATTTCTAGAGACTTTAGGTCATGATGTGTGGGCCTTTAGTCCAATAAAATTATGATGTTATGACTGAGTATATGTTTTATCCCTTGGGGGTTATGACTGATCCTATCATCATGTGGGTGTGGGTGCATGTTTTCTATAATTGGAATCCCAAAAATAAATGGAATTAATATTAATTATATTATCATTTTTTAATTTTTATAGTATTAATTATTTGATAAATTAAACTTATTTCTCTTTAATTAGTTATATTGTTAATTACCTATTATTATTTATGAATTATAATTATTATATATATAAATAATCCAATACATAAAAAGTGAAAGCCGAATCCCATATGAAATATCCTTAATATTTCTCAATGGACTTTCCTTTTTGAATGTTTTGTGGGGTTTTTAGTTTCATTATTGAATTAGTTAATGCTAGTAATTTTTAATAAATCATAATCAATTTTAAGTATTATTTCAAAATTTCTAATGTCTATATATATATAAAAAACAAAAAAGAGTTTGGAATCATTTCACGCTCTTGATGTAGGACACAGGAGTGAAATTACTTCACCCTTTTGCTTCCCATATCTGTAAAATAATCAACTATACAACCAAAATATAATAAACCTAAATTAAATAATACCATTGTGGGAATTTTTTTCTTATATTTATAGTATTTATAATATGTATGTGTGTATATATATATACACATACATATATATTTATTTGATAAATATAAAAATATATTTGTTCACTCTGAACAATATTTTTTGATTTTCCAAAGGAATTACTTTTTTTGGCACAAAAAACCACAAATTAATATTTTCAAAATAAAAAAATGAAAACTCAATCCACAACCCGCCCAATAAAATAGAACTCATGGAGGCCTTCACCTTTACACATTTTTTCATTTAATGTAGCGTTATCATGAAACCAACCACCACCATCAATGCTAATCCCATTGTCAAAAGAACTTCTCCATCCAGACGATGTAAGAAATAATATATATATATATACATTTTACATATATAATTAAAATTATAAAAAGTGTTTATATATTTATGAAATATATAGATTCATCTTTGACGACTTATCTAGATTAATTCACACACAGGTGTGTCGCACATCAGGATAGATAGTACTCTTATGTGATTTCTCTCGTTGAATGCATGGTGTTGAAAATTCAAAATTCTTCTGATTTCATTCTCATCCTAATGATGATCATTTCCATAACGACTCCTTTGCATAGTTGGTGTTACTCCCAAGGAATCTTAAAAAATATGTGTGTGTGTGTGTATAGATATATATATATTTGATAATAACATGAATAGAATATGTGTTTGAGGGTTTTTCAACCTCTGAATTGAGCCTGTGAGTTCAGAAAACATACAAGTATACATACATAAAAAGTCACACACACATAATTTAAATACAAATAATATATTTTAATATTTATATAAAACAATGTATTTATTTTTTTGTTAAATTTATTTATTATTTATTTTTATGAACATAGGGTTGTTAACCACCTCTAATATAATCAATTAGTGGTAACTTAAACCCCCCCCCCTTTTAATATCTTAAATAAATTCAATTACATATTTAGAGACGGTTTTACCAAAACTGCTATTAAATTATTATTTTAATTAATGTTTCTAACATTAGTATATTTTTATTATTAAATTTTTAATTATAAAAATCAGTGGGGGTTGTTAAAATATATATTTATATTTTATATACATAAATATATTTATACATTTCTTATAATAAATATATATAATTATTATTTTCATATATATATATACATTTTTACAAATACATTTTATAATAAACATATACAAATATATTTAATGTATTTTTACATTACATTAAATACATAAACTAATTAATTTAAATTTTATAAATTTGTATAAAAAATTCATTAATAAATTATTTAATTTAGACTAGTTTAATGCAAGCAAACAACACACATACTGAGACACATAATTCATAAATACATACATACATACATACATACATATATATATATATTATGCACTTTGTTTATATATATAAAACTATACAAAAATAAATGGTATATAAACATATTATACATTTGTATTATATATATATATATGTGTGTGTGTGTTGGTATTTGTGTATATATATGTATATATGAATTTCTGTAAATATTTATAAAATTAAAAACATCTATATTATATTATGTACACACATATTTATTATACACACACAATTAGATATATTTATATAGCTTATTTATATAATATATAACTATAATACATTTAAATACATTTTTATAGTGTATTATATTTATATAAAATACATATTATGTGTACATATTTGTATTAATATATTTGTCTATTATTATTATTACCATTGGTGGTGGGGGGGTAGGTCACATGATTGAGTCTCCCCTAGCATGTGTGGAATTTTTAGTTTAGTTCTTCTTACCTAACTATTTGTAATTATTTTTATTATAATGATTTTATTATATGTTTAAATTAATAAAATATTAAAAACATCATTTTATTTATATTTTATTTACATTATTAATAATTATTTTTTAAAATAGAAAAAATATTTGACGTTAAATAACACTAGTAATTTTATGAATTGGAAGTTGTTTTGAATATCCCCAAATTTTTTAAATTATTTTAAGAAAAACATAAAAAATTATAGGGGTTGAAAACTACATCCAATTTCATAAATTAATAGTTTTTTATAACCCAATTTATTTTTTATGTTTTTTCATAAAGTAGTTTAAAAAATTAATTAGTGTTCAAAACTACCTCAAATTAATTACGTCATTAGGGATTTTTTCAAACAAAATATAAATTTATCAACAGTTTTGTATAATAACTTCAAATTTACATGGAATTATAATTTAGAGGGGAGTTTTTTAAACCTCTATAAATATCTATTTCTAATATACTACTTCATCGATTTTTATTCATATTACATGGTATAATTTCATAATTTCAATTAATTACTTTTATATCTCCCTTTATCATTACTTAAACATCATTAATCATTTGATTATTGTGATACCATGGGGATACTATTCCATTTCTAGTTTGTAACTTTTCCTGATATCCATGCTTATCTTATTTAGGGATGAACTAATCTTATTTTCATAAATAATCCTTGAATATTATTATTTATATATTTTACTTAGTAACCCCATTTACCAATAGATACAAATATGGTTATACATTTTTATATCATTCCCTTTTTGTTTTCAAAAATTAATTTAACATAACCTCTAAAATATTTATAACCATAACTATTTCATTTTATCTTAATACATAGTACCCATCATAAAATATTTTATATTAATATAATGATTATTTATACCTAGTTATAAAATTTAATGTTATTATGATTCTAGAAAACAATAACAATGTATATATAACCATGAGGATAAATATTATTAATATAATAATATTTTTCTCAATCAGTGTTCCTTAATGTTATCAACTTATTAAAAATGTTTTAATAACTCATTGAAATAAACTATTATTAGTTTGGTAATAATATTTTACTTTATCGTCATTCAAGAATAATCTTCTAATTAAGATTCATATCTGCTTTAATCATCATAATAGAATAATCATAATAATTATTCCACTTTTGGATCATTCAAACATCATATAGAAAGTCATTACTAAATTTTAATGATCCCCTACCCATATTTTATCAGCCCTTTGTAATATTAAAATAATAAACTTGGATTAATTCCCACTCTTTCTCAAGTAAAAAAAATCTTCACCACTAATTTCCAAATCCAACAATTATTACCTAAAAATCCAATTAAATACATCAATTTATAAATTTGGCCATTTCATTACATAATATTATTATTTAAATTGTTTTGGTGAGGGAATAAATATAAATAAAATCTACCAACACCTATAATGTACTTGATAAGCCTCAAGAATGAGACCTCCCTGAGACACCTCAATGTCATAATCACTAATCTATGACTCTAGGTTCACCAAATAATATATTTTTTCATAAATATGATAAGGTAATTCGATGTCCCTTTATTAGTTATTTAACCGGTAAATTTAATAATTATACCTCCATTAAATCAACTTATGATATGTGGGGGAAACTCATTCTTCTCATCACCTGATAAGACCATTATAATTTTATTATTATTTAAATATTAATAATTCTTATAATTTATTTAACCAAATAACATAATTAACCTATCAAACATTTCCAAAAATAACAAAAATATGTTATATTAGATATAGGATGTTGAGATGAGTCTAACTTATCTATTGGTGTGGAAATTTACTGCATCACAAGACCTCATGAACCTCAGGTGCATCAGACTAATGCAGAATTGTTATGTGGTGCCCGCATGTGCAATTACATGTAGACTTTACCATTTTCACGTTTCACCTCAGAATAATTTTATCAAAAGACCGAACAATATTATATCACCCACATAATTCCCATATAACACACCACCCCTACCCTTTGTGATTGTCTGATGGATTGATACAATGGTCTCATGTTACACAAGAACGTTTTCAATTAATGTATGGGACACATGGACCATTATATATAGTCCAATTATATTTTAGATGGATTTCATCATTTTTTCACCAAATTCCTACTTCCACTTTATCCACTATCATTTTCATCTTGTAAAACCAAAAACATCTGGAGAGAAATTTTCAAATAGACATCTAACATCATTAGAAATATATCCTCAATCCAAAGATCAAAATTTTGGCCTTTATTTTCCATAAATAATCGATTTGGGTTTTCAAAACAATGAGGTAAATCGAAATTAATGAAAATTACCCCCAAAATCTCTCTCAAACCATGAACCCAATTTATATGACTCTAATACCATTAGATGCATCCCATGATGTGATTTTTAGGAATATAAGTTCTACACTTCAACTCATTTGGTTAAAGATGTTATTGAATAATTATAGAAAAATCCTTAACAAATAAATTTATGTTCTCCCAAAATTCACACTTATGTTTTTAAACATTCAATTTTTTGTTTCTTCCCAATATTTAAAAAAAATTTTATAAAGGATTCATCCAAATTCATTCATTAAGATGACTAAATATAAGTTTAATGTTTTAAACACTAAGAATACTCTATATGATATATTTTGGTCCATTCAATTGATTTTTATTATTATAGTACTAATTTATTTTCCTTAGATAGTGAAAAATATATAAAAAAGGATTTAGTAATTTCTTATTGTTAGTTTATACTAATTAAAGAGAAGACTTTTAGATAGTCAAAATTTTCTCTTAGATATCTCAGAATCTATTATTTAGATTGTAAAAATTACACTTCCATTAGGATCATTTTAACATGAAGAACAAGATTGTGGAATTTCAATTTTATATTCAGTCAATAACTATTTTTATGTAAAGTGATAAATTTATGATGATTAAACTTCTCTCTAAGATATCTCAAACATCATTCATCTAATTTATGATATTCCGATGTAAATTCGTTCATACCACTTATAAAAATGAAATTATATATAATATCATTAGTAATATATATATTAATCCCTCCATGTGCATGTGTCACTATTTTTCAGATCATATACAACTATTGTTCTATCCACACACACATTATTCTATCTTGTTTCATTTTACTACTATTACCAACCTCTCTAATTTACATGTCTCTTCCCATGTGATCATTCTTCTGATCCCTTCCGTAGACCTCAAGATCCCCGTATTGACTAACCAGACCATAGAAAATATCTCCATTTCATGATGCTTGTCCAGGACTGTATCTTCAAATCCAAACCCTTCCTATGATTATCTCTTTTACCTTCTATACTTATCTTCTTTAAAACAATAATCTATTGTAGTTTCTCCCTCAAGATAGGTTCTCTTCAAATCACTACATACCTATTTAAATATTTCTTCTTCAAACAAAGATAATCTTAAAAATATATATTCATTTTCTCAACATTTTTATTTTGATAATGATACACACAATATTCTGATTTACATTTACTATTCTTGTGTTTATTTTAGTAATTAAAGTTGTAATTTTATAAAATTTTAGGTTCCCCCCTCTCTAATATTGTATCATTAATGTTTAAATATTAAACTCCTTAATATTTATGTATGAAATATTATATGATTTCCTCAATTTAATATTATTCAATGTTGTTCTTTATATAGGACTGAGTAAGAATATAAAATGGTAATCTGTGTGTGAATTTACCATTAATAATTTAAAGTAAAACAATCTAATTTTGAAACTTATTTTAAAAATATTAAATAAATCAAAATATTTCGAATAAAATAAAAGACTCATTTCTTCTAATTTTAATAAATATTTAATAATAAAAATCATAACAATAAAATGAAAATCAATTCTAGAAAATATTTATTAAGTAAATTTGAGGAATTAATTAAAATATGAAATGAATGATTTAAGAGATAATGAAATAAAATGTGGAAATTAAATGAGAAAAAATATTTGGGACGGAGGTTATACAATATTACCAAAATATACCCCTAGTTCACCCACCTCAATCACATGTGGATTTAATGTATTAGTCCATTTGCTATAATGACTGCCAATATATAAAAACTATCCCTTACTTTTTAGGTTATAAAAAATTATTGATATAATAAACACTATCTCTTTAAGGTTGAAGCTAGAAAATAGAAATGAATTCATCCCATTACATTTTAAAGGAAATGACATGAAAACCACTATCTCGTACAATAATGGTAGTAAACAGCAAATATAGAAAAAATAAGAATGAATGATATTTCTAGGAAGAAAAAACTAATAATTTTTTCAATAATGTTTCCAGAGAATATGAAAAACAATAGGGTATAATGTGAATATAATGTTGGTGGGAAAGATATAAATTTTTTAACACGCACATTAGATAAGATAAAATTTAGAATGAGAGAGTTTTAAGATCTTGTAAAATAAATTAAAATCATAGATCAATTGAGAACATTATCTATTGGATGAGTAAGTTGTTTATGTTGATTTCCAAGATGCTCGAATCCACTCTTTTATCAATGAGTTCCTTTAAAAAATCTAGTATTATTGATGGGATGTTAATATGAAGTCCTCCAAATTCAATGAATCTTGGCCAAAAAAATATAGGGCTCAAACTAGCTGTTTTTGACTTGATCTAGAATTCTACACCATAGAGGCAGGCTTTGGGAAATAAGAAAAGGAACTATATTGTAGATCTCATATGACAATTTCTATCTTTTATCTAAAAACTCAGTCTCTTCATCATATATTATGCATTGTGGCATGGTATCCTCCTATAAAGAAACAACTACAGCATAGAACATACATTATACCATAGAGAAGATCGAGTTGCATGGATCATGAGGTTTTTACTATGGTGTTAATTTTCAATATTTTCACTGTACGTAAATCTTACGAAGGGATTGAACCAAGATAGTATGTGGCGTGTTCATGAGTGATACATGATAAGAATAATTCTTATTAGTTTATATGGTGTGGTGTCTAGGGATATACATTAAAACTTATTTTATAGCGTGTTGTTATATACTGCACTGTAGTCTTTATTCAATGTTTCCAAAAAGACATCATGAATGACTCTTCATAGATATTTACTATTATTAAGTCATTCTAGTTGTGCATAGAATAAGAAAAAATATTAATCATTTTATGGGGCTTAGTGATCATTAAAATAAAAGTCAAATGAGAAGCAAAAAAATATTCAATTTTTGTATGGTAAAAAACATTCAATTAATAATAAAATTAAAGATGTTTGTAAATAAAAATGAAAAATTATCCCACAAATATAACTTCTCCCACACAATAATTTTTTTTAAAAATAATTCTCCAAAAACAACATAATTCCCCATTTAAAAGATGGAATAAAATTTATCTCCATTTAAGAATAAAAAATATTCATATAATTTACCATGATTAGAAGGATAAAAGAAGATTATATAATTCAAATATAAATCACTCCATTAGATATAAAAATAATACATGCTTTTTGAAAAAGATAAATTAATAAGAACATGATTTGATGAAAGAGAGGTGAAAAATAAAGGGCCATTAAACTGACTCACCCAAAATAAAACAAATTGATCGTACATGATAAAAATATTTACATAATTTTATATAAAAAATGATAATATTTTGAAAATAAAATCATTTAAAATAAAAAATAAAATAGAAAATCTCACGATTTAAAGAGAATTAGACAAATATAAAGTGATTTGGCTTCCCCACAAATGATATCACATTTGAGATAATGCATCATAGCTGTTAAATAATTATAAAATAATTAAAAGGATTAGATATTAAATATTTTTAACCATCATTCCACCAATATGGTTAAGTAAAGGATGAATTGATAAACCATAGTTAATTTTTTGGGATTGTTAAATTAGGTGTGTAGTAAGGCCCACTCACTATGATAAGGATGGTGAAAGTGTTAACAAACCTAATAAACTATTTTCAAGATAAATACCTTGGATCATCTATGGTAAAACCATATATAATTTTTTATATCCGTAAATGAAAATTTTTCTTAGAGTATCATACTCACATTACATTGAATATTTGTCAAATTTTTGGAGAAAAATGTTTTATACAAAATAATAAAAAAATAAAAAATAGAAGAATCATTGAAAAGAGATTTTGTAAATGATGGGAAAATATGTTTAAAAACACATTATAATTTCTGTAACTCCACAAACAATATAATTGTTGTAGAGATAGAGTGGAAATTTAAAATAACAAATAAAACAAAAAAAGAAATAAAAAGAAAAAGGAAATTCTGAAAAGATAAAATCTAAAAATGTATTCACTAATCATTTGAAAAAATTCTATATAAGAACATATTTTTATGAAATAATATTAAAGAGTGTAAAAAATGAATGAATTTTTTTAATTTAAGGTGGTATGATTTGAAAAATCACTTCAAGGTGTCAAAAGACCAATTTTTAAGAGATTCCAGAATTTGATAAAGAATTTGAGTTTGGTGGTGAATCCCCATAAGATAACATTAATTGTTTCATTTTAGTGTCTAGGAATTTTTTAAATTATTAGAAAAAGTTTATTTGATCATACTATCAAATTTAAGTCCACAAACATTGCCTAAAAGGGATTTAGGAACCAAATGATTTTTATATTTTTGAGAAAGATTAAAAAACAATGATTGATGTATTCCTTCAATATATAGTGTTTTTACAACAACATTCTTAGATAAAATCACCATATTTATGAAAATATTTTAAATTTTTTGGGAAATACCTTTACCAAAATAAGTGATTTTCAATTATTTTTCTCTATAATTTTAAAAACCTAGACCGGGTTTATTTATTTTAATTCACTGAGAATTATGTATCATATCAACAGATTTCTCACCATGGGTGAATTTTGAAAGATACTTTTTTACATCATTTTTTAAAACATTAATATCAGGTCGATTTATTAATTTAAAATATTAAATGACCCCTTCCATTTAAAATATAATAATTTTTTATTAAAAATAATAATATTCTCATTTAGAAAAGAATTATATTTCTTTGAATAGTTTTTATATTTTGAAAATAGTTCACAAAAAATATTCAATTACATTTTTAGAAATAGAAGATCAAGAAAAGAGTAAGAATGTGAAGAAGATGATGAATGGCAAGGAAAGTGGGAACTGACCTCTTCACATAACTCAATATGTTCCATGTGTAATTTAGGAGTTTTTTTGCTGGTTTCATAAGTTGAAGTTGAATCTTCATATTCACTTCATCTAAGTATTTTAGATCATTCTTTCCATTCTTCTTGTATTAGTTTTTTTTTCAAGGGAAAATCTTACTAGATGTAGCCCTTATTTTTGTAACTAAAGTGGGTTACTTCTATAGCATCAATTTTATCTTTCTTTTCACCTCAACAAATGGATTTTTTTTTATAATATTTATATAATAAATTGGTTCAATATTATCATAAAATTTTCTATCTCTATATCATTACCATATTTTCTTTCAAAATAATCATAATCATTAATTTCTTTAAATTATATGTTCTTCTTGGTTTTCAGTGATTCGAACGATTCCTTGAACTCATGGTGATGAATTGTCATCTTATAAGTCCAAGGTGATCTAATTAGTTCTTCAACTAAAATATTTTTAATTTCCATGGATTCTTGAATTATATCACTATAGGAGCCCACGAACTTGAAAAATCCCAATGAATTTTATTAAAACAACATTCTTTAGAAAGAGAGTAACCATGAGATTTTTGTCCAATACAAATATCAGTAAAATTCGTAAAAAAATTCTAGTAATAGACACATTTTCATACATATATATTCATTCAAATTCTTATATAATAATATCCAGTATTGTTCCTTTAAATATATTTGTATCTTTGTAAGTGACTTATAAAAATTTCCTCTTCTCATTTGTTGTTTTGTAAGAATATATTTTATTGAATTCAATTCTATCAAAACCATAAAACAAGACACTAATATATATTTAATCGAGTTCAAAATTAATAATATCACATGGTTTCCATCTATCTTCATTTTTAGTTGTTGGGATATAAACATGTATAACGATTTTATAAAAAAGGATAACCAATGATTCAAATGAAAATAGACATATGAGTTCTCCAATATAATTAATATAAACCATAAAAGAAAGGAGCATGTACATAATAATTAGATTCTATTTTAAAATCCAAAATTGAAATTTATTATAATTTTAATATCAAAATCAACTTTGAAAATAATATTTTTTTTTCAAAAAACCATAAGTTATCCATTGATTCTAAATGATGGTATAAAGGTTAAATATATTTTCAAAAATATATTTTGAAATAAGGTCAAATATTACTATTTATATCAATTGCTGGTCAGAGTATAATGAGGAAATAGAAATATAGGGAGGGGTGAATTTCCCATTAGAAAATTAAAAAATAATAATCTGATTTTAGAAAATTATTTTAAAATAATTAAAGAAACTGAAACCATTTCAATAAGAAAAATATTTAAAAGAATAAATATATACAATAATAAATAGGGTAATAATAAATTGATGGGAAATTTGAGAATAAATCTACCAGGAACATTTTACGGATTCTAAAAATTATGAAATGAATGATTGAAGTGATAAATAAAAAAACGGGGAATGAAAATGAGACACAAAATTTGGTACGATATTTTTTCAATAATAACCAATGTAACACCCCAAACTCCCACAGTATGTTTCCCTTTGAATAATGCAATAACTTCCATTGTATGAAACTTGGAGATTCTAACACACCGCGACCAATAAAACTAGTCGTTATGTAGACACACTAAGCCTGACGTACATGGTCATTACATTACATTTTCGGAATACTTAGTACATAACAAAAACACACACACAAGGACCCTAATAGTTTAGTGTCTTTGGAAACTCGGAACATAATTTTCTAATCATGGTGAAAGATCTTCAACATCTCCCATAAAGATATTCCCCGTTTTTTCTTACCTAAAACCTTTCTTTATATCATGGGGAAAAGAAAACATAAAAGGGTGAGCTCAAATGCTCAGTAAGGGTAAAATAAAGAAATATCAATCACATCATATTCATAAGAACATAACATTTTGGAAATCATAACCTGTAAAATAGATCATAATATCATAAAATGGGATAAATCATAGTATTGAAATGTAATCCCAATAATAATAACTTAAAACATGAAGCTTTGTGGAGTACACACATAATCATAGAGAATAATTTCTTATTAGTCAAGAATATCTTAGTGGACAAACTCCATTTCTGAACTGAGTTCATTCCTCGTTTCAGTCCAGTTTCACTGAACCAGTTTAACCTACCGTTCCAGCCATGTCTATCTCATGAGATATAAAATCTTTACCCAATGCATTGGAGGGTTATATAGGTCCCACCCATCTCATAATGATACCATTCTTATGTGTGACACAAAATCATAAATCATACATCATTGCATAACCCATGTAATAAAAATAGGATTCTTAAAAAAAATGACATCATAAAACAATTCATATATAATAAAGGATTTCATGAAAATAATTCCATCACAACATAATCAAATCCATGTAGTAATAGGGATAGAAACATAACCCTATATTATCTTAGATGGAAAATAATTTTGATAAAACACTTGAACTCCATTCTTGAGGAAAATATCCTTTGTACTTCAAAAACATTTTCCTTTATTAACATGTCATACAAGTTTAAACTAAAAGAAGTTGATTAAAAATAAACTTGAAAACTTGTAAATTATGCTTCTTGGAAATAATTTTTTCAAAATCCTTTCATGTCGTATAAGTTAAAAAACATTCTTCTCGTACTTTTGTCGGAAAAGTCAAAAAGTACCTCGTACGAAAAATGACAAAAGATTCATTTAATATCATTTACTAAAAACTCAACAAAGGGTAAAATTGGATATAAACTATTGTAGAAGGATATAAATATTACATATTGAGGAAACATGGATGTGGATGATAAATATTCCCCAGTAAATTCTGAAGTATAAACAATCTCAGATAAAAATTGAGATTGCGAGATTTTCCCTTACCTTAGGTCTGATTTGCTTCGTAAGTGTCCGAACCTCTTGTATAATGATTTAAATAATGTCATTGACTTATTCCAGAATCGTAATCATTGTTAAGATATCATATATGGTTCACTTATGACTTTATATTACCCGTTCTTTTGTAAATTCCATGTTAAAGAGCATTTTGGGTAAAATTGTTTCATTTGTCGTCTGTGTTTTGACTTGTAATTATTCATATGATTACTTAGATCATGATTAATTAATTACAGAATATAAAACATGATTCATATATAATATATATTCAGAATATATATATATATATATAATAAATTAGTAAATGGGAAGAAATAAACCGTTCATGGAGACGGTAGGTCGTACATACGCATGAATGCTGTTTTCGTTTCCTTATTGAGTTGAATGGAATTAAGTAGATGACATACATATATATACACATAAATACAGTATCAATATTATGTCATATAATTCAAGATTATTTATTATATATACTTTATAATCATTCATGAATGGTTAACATGGAGAATAAATCTCATCGCGTCGTGGAGACGGTAGTCCGTACGTACGCACGAGCGATGATATCGTTATCATGATCATGGGAATGTATTGGAGTGTATGTATACTATTTCATAATCAATATAACTTTAATATAATCATATATAGTTATTATTTACACCATTATACCCATCCAAGTAAGGTGGTGGTGGAAAATAGATTACACCACGACGTGGAGACAGTATTTCGTACGTACGCACGCACGGTGATTTCGTTTTCCGTAGGATGGATAGATGGTGAAATAGGGTTGTTTCATACTTATAATAACATATATGTATATTATTGATACTGATGTTATTACTTCATAATGAAACAACATAAGAAGAAGAAGTGGAAGAAGAAATAAAGTTGAAAGAATCGGTAACGGACATTACCTCTTCTTTGAAGCGCCTCTTTGAGTCCTCTTCTTAGGGCACTAAAATTGGTCGTTGAAGAATACCAGGACCTCTAAGATGTTTCTAGGGAAGTGTAGAAGAGAATTTTTCAGGTTTTGGCCGAGCCTGAAGGCTCAAAGCGTTGTGAGGAAGAGGGGGAGGAGGTGCCCTTTTATAAGGGAGGAGAGGGGCACCTTTGGAATAACGAAAAATATTATTTTATTATAAATCCAAATTCTGTTTTAAATAGCTAAAAATTGATTTATTTCGAAGATAAGGTGGGTATGGGTAGAAATAATCTCATCCAATAGAATTTAGACAAGTTTAGGTCATTATACTAACCTTATCTTTTAGTTTTTACTCTTAGTTAATTAGATTGACCTTTACCATGTCACTTTGTATTTTTATATTATATAGTTAATAAACATACCATATATATCCAAGAGACCCCCAAGTGGTCCATTAATGATACACCAATCATGATATAATTATCTTGGCCGAGCCTTAGATTTTTAGGAATATAATAACAATTAATAATATAATATTTGTTTTAAAAACTATTTTATGTCAATTTTGACACTATTTGGTAATTGATTTTTGTGAAAATCATAACAGAATGATTAATTCGAAAAAAATTAATTAAATCACTAATAACATGTCATATTAACATATAAAATTATTTTAATTCATAAAAAGTCTCAAATAACATTTATTTTGGTATTTATAACATCAATTATATCAATATTTCATTAATTGGATAATTACTGCATCATCATTGTATCATAAATAAATTAAATTATTTTTAGTCTAAAAATTACATATAAAATAAAATTATGTTGGAAATATTTCTAGCTTTCTAATAAATATTTATAGTCGAATTTATCTTATGTATAACCCTATATTATAAATGATTTAGTTATTAAACTTTTATTTTAACTATTTTAACCCTTCTTTAAATAAATTGATAATAAATGTCCTAATCTAATCCAAGTGGGCCTAAATGGTCATATTTTATTCCTAAGTTTGTTTTTTGTCGAATTACTCTTATACAATAGAATTAGTACAAGTGTTAGGGTAATAATAATTACACTTTTACCCTTAATTACCCTATTTACTTTTAACCGTGGTAAAAACAAGTAAAAAGTTATTATTCACCAAAAATTATTTTCATCTCATTGAACCACATTATAGTCCTTGATATTAACCGTGTCTCTAGGATTTTCTAAATTCCACTCATAGAAGCAGTAAAATTAAGTTTTATGAAAAATTCAGTTTTTTTTAACTACTACTTAATGGTTTAACTATTCATCAAAAAATGAAAGTTTCTAGAAAAATACCAAAAATTAGGCCTAAGATATATATGATATTATGAATTAAAAAATTAAGCCTATTTTATCAAATTAAAACCATATCAGTTACATTAACTAATTTAAAAATTAATTCCCTTCGTCAAAACAAATAGCGTGTTTTTAAGATATAATAACTATCAAAAGATTGACACTTGTTTATAACTGGTTTAAATGTGAAATTACATCCAATGACCAACATTGTATTAAATTGTAAAAGTATATTCTAAATATACTTTAAAACCACTAAAAATAATAATTTATCACTATTAATTATTCGATTAAAAAAGTTGTTTTAATTAAAATTTATTAATTTTCACTATTCATCAGAATATGAAAGTTATCCGAAAAGTACCAAAATTTCACCTTAATCTAAATTCGAAACTCCGAATCCAAAAATGAAGTCCATTTTGAGAGATAAAATTTCTATAATTTTAAAAGGTTGTTATTACTATTCATAACGGCTAGTTTTAATAATATTTTAATAGCATATCGTTGTTTAGTGAAACTCAGTATTGCATACTACAGACGCTATCGATGAAGGTCGCGATTGCGTGTAATGCAAGGAAAGTAAAGGATGTATGTTGTGAAAGCTCCTTTTGGTGTAGCGTACAACACAAGACATTAATGAAATTAAAAAGAATATTTTTCATAAAATCTCGGGGTGTTACACTCTACCCCCCTTAAAATGAATTTCGCCCTCGAAATTCATCGGGGTTATAAATGGTTTACTATTTGAAAGTTTTTTTAATAGAATCCCACATCGTAAAAAGGAATACCAAAACCAATATTTAAAAAGAAAAGTATGAAACGTAACGGTTACCGAAATAAACTAATCACTGGGTTTCCACATAGGTGAAAATATGGATATGTAAGAGAAATCTAACCATCATGTTCTGATTGAAAGTGGTAGAGAACATGGCTACGGAAAAGCCATCAATCACAAAGCCATAAATTTGTGACGATCTAAGGTACCACATGATTCATCAGATATAAGAGCACTAGGACAACATTTTTGGTTTTCAAGATCATTTCCCTAAAGTTGATGAAATTGGAATTAGAAGAAATACTTTGGTGATTTTGGTATAGTATCACCATTGGTCATTCTTTGGAAAATTGCCACTTATTCTCTAAAAGAAATAAAGTTGAATTTGTCATTCGTGATGTGTTAGCAGATCATGTGATAGAATGATGGGTCATTCCATCCGTCTCAAACAAAATGTTAGAAAAGTTATCAAAAAATACATAAGTCCATCTATAGTGAGATTAATCATATATGGTTCCGAAAATGGACTTATACTTCATATATCATGCTGATTAATATAATAAAACTAGTTTATACTAAACAGGGACTTCCTATAGGCCAGTGGTAGACGATAAAGGCCAGTCGCACTTCGGTTGTGGGTTCGATTCCCACAGCTTTGTCCAACATGATGGGTTGTCGCCCATCCTGCAGGTTGTCCTTTTTCTAAAACTACATTACTATAACATCCCATAAATAATATCGAAAAAACTTCTATCCTTAAACAATACGAACTTATGTCCAACATAATCCATTCTAATCTTTAGGCTTACCCAAAATAATGTTGTCTAATCTCATATTATAATGAAAACGATTACCAAAGAGTTCATACAACTAACATGTTAATACCATTGTTGATCCACATATATCATGAGATATGTCTTGTTCGTCACATTCCAAACATTCAAATGCCTTAATCATGTATTCTCTTGAATGAAAATGAATACCCATTGAACCTTATAGAAAACATGAATGCTGTAAAAATTTAACTCTTTCCACATACCAAAATCCTCAAAATTCTATATACTCAAACCATGATATCACTTAGTCCTTTTATCAATCATGTTCTCATGAATACTGTCAAACATTTCATTTTTTCCTTATCCCTTCATTATGCGCATATCAACTTTTTTCCAAAAAATATCTCAATCACTTTCCATGGTTACCGGAAACATAAAATTATTGAAAACCACAATAGACCAATACATAAATATTCCAATATTACACGATTTATATAAAACATTATTTTGGAATCCCATTACATAAACACTTAATCATTACACCACATCGTTGTCATATTCAAAATCGCCAACAGTGATCGCATGTGACTTCCCTTTGTCCATTTCCGTAAGTGGTTTCTCATATCGATCATCAATAACCCTTGGAATAGGGAATTTAGTAGCATAATTCCCCATTTCCTTGCACATGAAGCATTGAAGTGTAGTAGGTTCATTATTTGTATCCTTTCCTTTGTTTGCATCATTAGACATCTTCTTCCCATCATTGCGACATTAAAATTCCCAATGACCTTCCTTTCCACATTTGAAACATTTACTTGTCCCTTTAAGACAATCTCCACTATGCTTTTTTCCACACTTTCAGCATAAGTAAACATTCATCTTCTTTTCACCATTATTCTGATATTTCTCCTTGAACTCCATCTTTCATTTCTTGTCAAAACTATTAGTTGGATAAGTAACACCAACCTCTATTTCTACCTTGATATCACAACACACAATTTATTCATAGCTACTGAAGTCTCTTATAGCTAATGCCCTTCGAAGACTTGGTTTTAAGCCACTGAAGAATCAATCAATTCTACTTTCAAGTTGGATGATAAAGCCAGATGCATACCTTGCAAGCCTTGTAAAATTCGCTTCGTATATACCAACAGATTCATCATCCTTTTGCTTTAGTTCAAGAAACTCCTTCTCCATCTTTGTACGAAGAATACGAGGGAAGTACTTATTGAAAAATAAGTTTTTGATCTCGTCCCAATCCATGGACTCAATTTCATCTCTTGGTCTCGCATTCTTGATAAGATTCCACCATTGATCAGCATCAGCTTCCAAACGATACACTGTTAAAATGACTTTATCATGTTCAGAACATTGAAGAACTGAAAATATCTTTTTAGTAGTTCTGATCCATTGATCAGCAACAAGTGGATCAGAAGACCCACTGAAAAAAGGTGGATGTTGCCTCATGAAGGACTCAATAGAATATTGTTCCCTTCTCTGCACATTTGGAAGTACAGAATGATTCATAGATTGTGTAAGTATAGCAATAATATTTTTCACTCCATCTCCCATAACATTTGTTTGTTCAGGAGGACAATCAGTGAATTGTCCATTACATTGATCAACACAGTTCCTTCAGGTTCCAACCATTGTCTAAAACCCAAAAAGAATAGTGTGAGAGGCAAAAATCATGCTAGGGAAAAGAACATAATAAAGGAGGAGTACCTTCAAAATATAAAATATTAGGTATAATTCTAAGATCGTTACCGTAATTATAGGACTATAACCTATACTTATACTTAACCTTAGGTACATCCCTAGACATACCTTAGAAATATCTCTAGGGATCTCACTAAATTTCTCGCATCCTAGTTTCCAAAGGTTGACTAAACCTTTCCTCTGATACCAACTACAGAGACCCTAAGCCTGACGTACATAGACATTACATTACTTTTGAGTAATACTTAGTACATAACAAAAACACACACACAAGGACTGTAATAGTTTAATGTCTTTGGAATCACGGAACGCAATCTTCTAATCATGGTAAAAGATCTTCAACATCTCCCATAAATATCTTCCCCTTTTTTCTTACCTAAAACCTTTCTTTATATCCTGGGGAAAAGAAAACATAAAAGGGTGATCTGAAATGCTCAGTAAGGGTATACAAAAGAAATATCAATCACATCATATTCATAAGAACACAACATTTTGGAAATCTTAACCTGCAAAAGAGATCATAATATCATAACATGGGATAAATCATAGTAGTGAAATGTAATCCCAATAATCATAACATAAAACATGAAACTTTGTGACATACACACATAATCATAGAGAATCATTTCTTATTAGTCAAGACTCATTGCCAAGACTATCTTAGTGGACAAAGTCCATTTCTGAACCGAGTTCATTCCTCGTTTCCGTCCTGTTTCACTGAATCGGTTTAACCTGCCGTTCCAGACATGTCTATCTCATGAGATATAAAATCTTTACCCAATGAATTGGATGGAGATATAGGTCTCACCCATCTCATAATGATACCATTCTTATGTGTGCCACAAAATCATAAATCATACATCATTGCATAACCCATGTAATAAAAATGGGATTCTTAAAAAACATGACATCATAAAAAAATTCATATATGATAAAGGATTTCATAAAAATAATTCCATCACAACATAATCAAATCAATGTAATAATAGTTATAGAAACAGAACCCTATATTATCATTGAGGGAAAATAATTTTGATAAAACACTTGAACTCCATTCTTGAGGAAAATATCGTTTCTACTTCAAAAGCATTTTCCTTTCTTAACATGTCATAAAATTTTAAACTAAAAGAAGTTGATTAAAAATAAAATTGAAAACTTGTAAATTATTCTTCTTGGAAATAATTTTTTAAATATCCATTCATGCCGTATAAGTTAAAAAAACATTCGTCTCGTACTTTTGTTGAAAATGTCAAAAAGTACCTCGCACGAAAAACGACAAAAGATTACTTTCATATCTTTTACAAAAAACTCACCGAAGGGTAAAATTGGATATAAACTATTTTAGAAGGATATAAATATTACATATTGAGGAAACATGGATGTGGATGATAAATATTCCCTAGTAAATTCTGAAGTATAAACAATCTCAGATAAAAATTGAGATTGTGAGATTTTCCCTTACCTTAGGTCCAATTTGCTTCGTAAGTGTCCGAACCTCCTGTATAATGATTTAAATAATGTCATTGACTTATTCCAGAATGATACTCATTGTTATGATATCATATATGGTTCACTTATGACATTATATTACCTGTTCTTTTGTAAATTCCATGTTAAAGAGCGTTTTGGGTAAAATTGTTTCATTTGTCGTCCGTGTTTTGACTTGTAATTATTCATATGATTACTTAATTCCAGAATATAAATTTTATATATATATATAATATATATTCGGAATATACATATATATAATAAATCAGTAAATGGAAAGAAATACACCGTTCGTGGAGACGGTAGGTCGTACGTATGCATGAATGATGTTTTCGTTTCCTTAGTAAGTTGAATGGAATTAAGTAGATGACATACATATATTTACACATAAATCCAGTATCATTATTATGTAATATATTTCATGATTACTTATTATATATACTTTATAATCATTCATGAATGGTTAATGTGGAGAATGAATCTCATCGCGTCGTGGAGACGGTAGTCCGTACGTACGCACGAGGAATGATATCGTTCTCATGATCGTGGGACTGTATTGGAGTGTATTAAGACTATTTCAGAATCAATATCACTTTAAAATAATCATATATAGTTATTATTTACACCATTATACCCATCCAAGTAAGGTGGTGGTGGAAAATAGATTACACCACGGCGTGGAGACGGTATTTCGTATGTACGCAAGCGCGGTGATTTGTTTTCCGTAGGATGGATATACGGTGAAATAGGGTTGTTTCACAATTATAATAACATATCATTATATTAATGATACTTATGTTATTACTTCATAATGAAACAACCTAAGAAGAATATGTGGAAGAATACATAAAGTTAAAAGAATCGGTAACAGACATTACCTCTTCTTTGAAGCGCCTCTTTGAGTCCTCTTCTTAGGGAACTAAAATTGGTCTTTGAAGAAGACCAGGACCTCTAGGATGTTTCTAGGGAAGTCGAGAAGAGAATTTGGCAGGGTTTGGCCGAGCGTGAAGGCTCAAAGTGGTGTGAGGAATAGGGGGAGGAGGCGCCCTTTTATAAGGGAGGAGGGGCACCTTTGGAATAACTAAAAATATTATTTTTTTATAAAGACAAATTCGGTTTTAAATAGCTCCAAATAGATTTATTTCGAAGCTAAGGTAGGGATGGGTCGAAATACTCTAATCCAATATAATTTAGAGAAGTTTAGGTCATTATACTAGCCTTATCATTTATTTTTAACTCTTAGTTAATTAGATTGACATTTACCATGTCACTTTGTATTTTTATATTATAAAGTTAATAAACTTACCATATACATCCAAGCGACCCCCAAGTGGTCCATTAATGATACCCCTATCATGATATATGTATCTTGGCCGAACCTTAGATTTTTAGGAATATAATAACAATTAATAATATAATATTTGTTTTAAAAACTATTTTATGTCAATTTTGACACTATTTGGTAATTGATTTTTGTGAAAATCATAACAGAATGATTAGTTCGAAAAGAATTAATTAAATCAATAATATCATGTCATATTAACATAGAAAATTATTTTAATTCATAAAAAGTCTCAAATTACATTTATTTGGGTATTTATAGCATCAATTATGTAAATATTTCATTAATAGGATAATTACTGCATCATCATTGTATCATAAATAAATTAAATTATTTTAAGTCTAAAAATTACAAATAAAATTCCATTATTTTTGAAATCGTTTTAGAATTATAATGATTATTTGTAGTCGAATTTATCTTATGTATAACCCTATATTAAAAATGATTTAGTTATTAAACATTGATTTTAACTATTTTAACCCTTCTTTAAATAAATTAATAATAAATGTCCTAATCTTATCCAAGTGGGCCTAAATGGTCATATTTTATTCCTAAGGTTGTTTTTTGGTCGAATTACATTTATCCAATAGAATTAGTACATGTGTGAGGGTAATAATAATAACACTTTTACCCTTAATTATGCTATTTACTTTTAACCGTGGTTAAAAAAAGTAAAAAGATACTATTCACCGAAAATTATTTTCATCTCATTGAACCACATTTTAGTCCTTGATATTAACTGTGTCTCTCATATTTTCGAAATTCCACTCACAGAATCGGTAAAATTTAGTTTTATGAAAAATTCAGTTTTTTTAACTACCACTTAGTGGTTTCACTATTCATCAAAAAATGAAAGTTTCCAGAAAAATACCAAAAATTAGACCTAAGGTATATTTGATATTATGAATTCAAAAATAATTTCTATTTTATCAAATTCAAAACATATTAGTTACATTAACTAATTTAAAAATTAATTCTCGTCGTCAAAACAAATAGCATGTTTTTAAGAGATAATAACTATCAAAAGATTGACATTTGTTTATAACTGGTTTAAATGTGAAATTACATCCAATGACATACATTGTATTAAATTGTAAAAATATATTCTAAATATTCTTTAAAACCACTCAAATTAATAATTTATCACTATTAATTATTTCGATTAAAAAAGTTGTTTTTAATTAAAATTTATTAATTTTCATTATTCATCAAAATATGAAAGTTATCCGAAAAGTACCAAAATTTCACCTTATGCTAAATTAGATACTCTGAATCCATAAATGAAGTCCATTTTGTGAGGTAAAATTTCTAAAATTTTAAAAGTTGGTTATTACTATTCATAACGGCTAGTTTTAATAATATTTTAATAACATATCGTTGTTTAGTGAAACTTAGTATTGTGTACTATAGACGCTTTCGAGGAAGGTCGCGATTGCGTGTAATGCAGGGCAAGTTAAGGATGCATGTTATGTAAGCTCCTTTTGGTGTTGCGTACAACACAAGACATTAATGAAATTAAATAGAATATTTTTAATAAAATCTCGGGGTGTTACATTCTACCCCCATTAAAATGAATTTCGCCCTCGAAATTCGTCGGGGTTATAAATGGTTTACTATTAGATAGTTTCTTTAATAGAAACCCACATCGTAAAATGGAATACCAAATCCAATCTTTAAAAACAAATGAATGAAACGTAACTGTTACCCAAATAAAATAATCACTGGGTTTCCACATAGGTGAAAATATGGCTATAGAAGAGAAATATAACCATCATGTTCTGATGGGGAGTGGTAGAGAACATGTCTATGGAAAATCCAGCAATCACAAAGCCATAAATTTGTGACGATCTAAGGTACCAACTGATTCATAATATATAAGAGCACTAGGACAACATTTTCGGTATTCAAGATCATTTCCCTAAAGTTCTCGAAATTGGAATTAGAAGAAATACTTTCATGATTTTTGTATAGTCTCACCGTTGGTCATTCTTTGGAAAATTTCCACTTCATCTCTTAAAGAAATGAAGTTGAATTTCTCATTCGTGATGTGTCAGTAGATCATGTGATAGAATGATGGGTCATTCCATCTGTCTCAAACAAAAGGTTAGAAAAGTTATCAAAAAATACATAAGTCCATCTATAGTGAGATTAATCATATATGGTTCTTAAAATGGACTTATAATTCATATATCATGCTGCTTAATATAATAAAACTAGTTCCTACTAAACAGGGACTTCCTGTAGGCCAGTGGTAGGCGATAAAGGCCAGTCGCACTTCAGTTGTGGGTTCGATTCCCACAGCCTTGTCTGACGTTATTGGTTGTTACCCATCCTGCAGGTTATCCTTTTTCTAAAACTATATTACTATAACATCACATAAATAATATCTAAAAAACTTCTATCCTTAAACAATACTAACTTATGCCCAACATAATACATTCTAATCTTTAGGCTTATCCAAAATAATGTTGTCTAATCTCATATTATAGTGAAAACGATTACCAAAGAGTTCATACAACTAGAATGTTAATACCATTTTGATCCCCATATATCACGAGATATGTCTGTTGGTCACATTCCAAACATTCAAAGGCCTTAATCATGTATTATCTTGAAAAAAAATGAATACCCATTGAACCTTATTGAAAACATTAATGCTGTTAAAAGTTAACTCTTTAAACATACCAAAATCCTCAAAATTCTATATACTCAAACCATGATATCACTTAGTCCTTATATCAATCATGAGCTCATGAATACTGTCAAACATTTCATTTTTCCCTTATCCCTTCATTATGAGCATATCATCTTTTTTCCAAAAATATCTCAATCACTTTCCATGGTTACCGGTACCATAAAATTATTGAAAACCACAATAGACCAATACATAAATATTCCAATATTCTACGATACTATATACAACATTATTTTGGAATCCCATTACATAAACACTTAATCATTCCACCACATCGTTGTCATATTCAACATCGCTAATGGTGATCGCATGTGACTTCCCTTTGTCCTTTGCCTTAAGTGGTTGCTCATGTCGATCATCACTAACCCATGGATTAGGTCATTTATTAGCATAATGCCCCATTTCCTTGCACTTGAATCATTGAAGTGTAGTAGGTTCATTCTATGTATCCCTTCCTTTGTTTGCATCATTAGACATCTTCTTCCCATAATTGTGGCATTCAAATGCCCGATGACCTTCCTTTCCACATTTGAAACATTTACTTGTCCCTTTAAGACAATCTCCACCATGATTCTTTCCACATTTTGAGCATAAGGAAACATTCATCTTCTTTTCACCATTATTCTGAGAATTCTCCTTGAACTCCATCTTTCGTTTCTTGTCAAAACTATGAGATGGATAAGTAACACCAACTTCCATTTCTACCTTGATTGCACAACGTGAAATTTCTTCATAGCTACTGAAGTCTCTTATAGCTAATGCCCTTCGAAGACTTGGTTTTAAGCCACTGAAGAATCAATCAACTTTACATTCAGGTTGGATGATAAATCCATATGCATACCTTGCAAGCCTTGTAAAATTCGCTTCGTATATACCAACAGATTCATCATCCTTTTTCTTTAGTTCAAGAAACTCCTTCCCCATATTTATACGAAGAATATGAGGGAAGTACATATTGAAAAATAAGTTCTTGAACTCGTCCCATTCCATGGACTCAATTTCATCTCCTGGCCTCGTATTCTTGATAAGATTCCACCATTGATCAGCATCAGCTTCCAAACTATACACTGCTAAGATGACTTTATCATGTTCAGAACATTGAATAACTAAAATTATCTTTTCAGTAGTACTGATCCATTGTTCAGCAACAAGTGGATCAGAAGACCCACTGAAAGAAAGTGGACGTTGCCTCATGAAGGACCCAATAGAATATTGTTCACTTCTCTTCTCATTTGGAAGTCCAGAATGATTCATATCTTGTGTAAGTATAGCAATAAGATTCTGCACTCCATCTCCCATAATAGTTGTTTTTTCAGGAGGACAATCATTGCATTTTCCATTACATTGATCAACACGGTTCTTTCGGGTTCCAGCCATCATCTAAAACCCAAAAAGAATAGTGTGAGAGGGAAAAATCATGCTAGGGAAAACAACACAATAAAGGAGGATTACCTTCAATATCTAACATCATAGGTTTAATTATAAGATCGTTACCGTAATTATAGGACTTTAACCTATACTTATATTTAAGCTTAGGGACATCCCTAGACATACCATAGAAATATATCTAGGGATCTCACTAAAGTTATCGCATCCTAGTTTCCAATGTTTGAGTAAACCTTTCCTCTGATACCAACTGTAGAGACCCTAAGCCTAACATACATGGACATTACATTACTTTTGCGGGATACTTAGTACATAACAAAAACACACAAACAAGGACCCTAATAGTTTAGTATCTTTGGAAACTCGGAACGTAATCTTCTAATCATGGTGAAAGATCTTCAACATCTCCCATAAAGATCTTCCCCTTTTTTTATTAACTAAAACCTTTCATTATATCCTGGGGAAAAGAAAACATAAAAGGGTGAGCTCAAATGCTCATTAAGGGTAAACAAAAGAAATATCACTCACATCATATTCATAAGAACATAACATTTTAGAAATCTTAATCTGAAAAAGAGATCATAATATCATAACATGGGATAAATCATAGTAGTGAAATGTAATCCCAATAATCATAATATAAAACATGAATCTTTGTGTCATACACACATAATCATAGAGAATCATTTATTATTATTCATGATTCATTTCCAAGACTATCTTAGTGGACAAAGTCCATTTCTGAACCAAGTTCATTCCTCGTTTCAGTCCTATTTCACTGAACCGGTTTAACCTGCCGTTCCAGCCATGTCTATATCATGAGATATAAAATATTTACCCAATTCATTGGAGGTAGATATATGTCCCACCCATCTCATTATGATACCAATCTTATGTGTGCCGCAAAATCATAAATCATACATCATTGCATAACCCATGTAATAAAAATGGGATTCTTAAACAACATGACATCATAAAACAATTCATATATGATAAAGGATTTCATAAAAATAATTCCATCACAACATAATCAAATCAGTGTAATAATAGGGATAGAAACATAACCCTATATTATCATATATGGAAAAGAATTTTGATAAAACACTTGAACTCCATTCTTGAGGAAAATATCATTTCTACTTCAAAAACATTTTCCTTTCTTAACATGTCATACAATTTTAAACTAAAAGAAGTTGATTAAAAATAAACATGAAAACTTTTAAAGTTAGCTTCTTGGAAATAATTTTTTAAAAATCCATTCATGTCGTATAAGTTAAAAAAACATTCTTATAGTACTTTTTTCGGAAAAGTCAAAAAGTACCTCGTACGAAAAATGACAAAAGATTCCTTTCACATCTTTTACTAAAAACTCCCCGAAGGGTAAAATTGGATATAAACTATTTTAGAAGGATATAAATATTACATATTGAGGAAACATGGATGTGTATGATAAATATTCCCCAGTAAATTCTGAAGTATAAACAATCTAGGGTAAAAATTGAGATTGCGAGATTTTCAATTACCTTAGGTCCGATTTTCTTCATAAGTGTCTGAACCTCCTGTATAACGATTTAAATAATGTCATTGACTTATTCCAGAATCATAATCATTGTTATGATATCATATATGGTTCACTTATGACTTTATATTACCCGTTCTTTTGTAAATTCCATGTTAAAGAGCGTTTTGGGTAAAATTGTTTCATTTGTCGTCCGTGTTTTGACTTGTAATTATTTATATGATTACATAGATCATGATTACATAATTCCAGAATATAAAACATGATTTATATATAATATATATTTGGAATATATATATATATAATAAATCAGTAAATGGAAAGAAATACACCGTTCATGGAGACGGTAGGCCGTACGTACGCATGAATGCTGTTTTCGTTTCCTTATTGAGTTGAATGGAATTAAGTAGATGACATAAATATATATACACACATAAATCCAGTATCATTATTATGTCCTATATCTGATGATTACTTATTATATATACTTTATAATCATTCATGAATGGTTAACGTGGAGAATGAATCTCATCGTGTCGTGGAGACGGTAGTCTGTATGTACGCTCGAGCGATGATATCGTTCTCATGATCGTAGGACTCTATTGGAGTGTATGTATACTATTTCAGAATCAATATCAATTTAAAATAATAATATATAGTTATTATTTACACCATTATACCCATCCAAGTAAGGTGGTGGTGGAAAATAGATTACACCATGGCGTGGAGACAGTATTCCGTACGTACGCACGTGCGGTGATTTCGTTTTCCGTAGGATGGATAGACGGTGAAATAGGGTTGTTTCATACTTATAATAACATATCAGTATATGAGTGATACTGATGTTATTACTTAATAATGAAACAAACTAAGAAGAAGAAGTGGAAGAAGAAATAAAGTTGAATGAATCGATAACGGACATTTCCTCTTCTTTGACGCGCCTCTTTGAGTCCTCTTCTTAGGGAACTAAAATTGGTCATTGAAGAAGACCAGGACCTCTAGTATGTTTCTAGGGAAGTGGAGAAGAGAATTTTTCAGGGGTTGGCCGATCTTGAAGGCTCAAAGTGGTGTGAGTAAGGGGGGGGGAGGTGCCCTTTTATAAGGGAGGAGAGGGGCACCTTTGGAATAACTAAAAATATTATTTTATTATAAAGCCAAATTAGGTTTTAAATAGCTCCAAATTAATTTATTTCGAATATAAGGTGGGTATGGGTCGAAACCCTCTAATACAATAAAATTTAGACAAGTTTAGGTCATTATACTAACCTTATCCTTTAGTTTTAACTCTTAGTTAATTAGATTGACATTTACCATGTCACTTTGTATTTTTATATTATATAATTAATAAACATACCATATATATCCAATCGACCCCCAAGTGGTCCATTAATGATACACCTATCATGATATAAGAATCTTGGCATAACCTTATATTTTTAGGAATATAATAACAATTAATAATATAATATTTCTTTTCAAAACTATTTTATGTCAATTTTGAAACTATTTGGTAATTGATTTTTGTGAAAATCATAACGGAATGATTAGTTCGAAAAAAAATTAGTTAAATCAATAATAACATGTCATATTAACATATAAAATTATTTTAATTCATAAAAAGTCTCAAATTACATTTATTTAGGTATTTATAACATCAATTATGTCAATACTTCATTAATAGGATAATTACTGCATCATCATCTTATCATAAAGAAATTAAATTATTTTAAGTCTAAAATTTAAAAATAAAATACCATTATGTTGGAAATCTTCTTATATTTCTAATGAATATTAATAGTCGAATTTATCTTATGTATAAACATATATTAAAAATAATTTAGTTATTAAACTGTGATTTTAACAATTTTAACCCTTCCTTAAATAAATTGATAATAAATGTCCTAATATAATCCAAGTGGACCTAAATGGTCATATTTTATTCCTAAGGCTGTTTTTGGTCGAATTAAACTTATCCAATAGAATTAGTACACGTGTTAGGGTAATAATAATAACACTTTTACCATTAATTACCCTATTTATTTTTAACCGAGGTAAAAAAAGTAAAAAGTTACTATTCACCAAAAATTGTTTTCATCTCATTAAACCACATTTTAGTCCTTGATATTAACTGTGTCTCTCGGATTTTCGAAATTCCACTCACAGAGGCGGTAAAATTATGTTTTATGAAAAAATCAGTTTTTTTAACTACCACTTAGTGGTTTCACTATTCATCAAAAAATGAAAGTTTTCGGAAAAATAAGAAAAATTATGACTAAGCTATATTTGATATTATGAATGAAAAAATGATGTCTATTTTATGAAATTCAAAACATATTAGTTACATTAACTAATTTAAAAATTAATTCCCATCATCAAAACAAATAGCGTGTTTTTAAGAGATAATAAATATCAAAAGATGGACAATTGTTTATAACTGGTTTAAATGTGATATTACATCCAATGAAAAACATTGTATTAAATTGTAAAAATATATTCTAAATTTACTTTAAAACCACTCAAATTAATAATTTATCACTATTAATTATTTCAATTAAAAAAGTTGTTTTTAATTAAAATTTAGTAATTTTCACTATTCATCAGAATATGAAAGTTATCCGAAAAGTACCAAAATTTCACCTTAGGCTGAATTCGATACTCCGAATCCAAAAATGAAGTCCATTTTGAGAGATAATATTTCTAAAATTTTAAAAGGTGGTTCTTACTATTCATAACGGCTAGTTTTAATAAAATTTTAATAGCATATTGTTGTTTAGTGAAACTCAGTATTGCGTACTACACACGCTATCGAGGAAGGTCGTGATTGAATGTAATGCAAGGAAATTCAAGGATGCATGTTGTGAAAGCTCCTTTTGGTGTAGCGTACAACACAAGACATTAATGAAATTAAAAAGAATATTTTTCATAAAATCTCGGGGTGTTACATTCTACCCCCATTAAAATGAATTTCGCCCTCAAAATTCATCGGGGTTATAAATGGTTTACTATTAGAAAGTTTCATTAATAGAAAACCATATCGTAAAAAGGAATACCAAAACCAATATTTAAAAACAAAATTATGAAACGTAACGGTTACCCAAATAAACTAATCACTGGGTTTCCACATAGGTGATAATATGGATATGGAAGAGAAATCTAACCATCATGTTCTGATGGAGAGTGGTAGAGAAAATGGCTATAGAAAAGACAGCAATCACAATGCCATAAAGTTGTGAAGATCTAAGGTACCATCTGATTCATCAGATACAAGAGCACTATGACAACATTTTTGGTTTTCAGGATCATTTCCCTAAAGTTGATGAAATTGGAATTAGAAAAAATACTTTCGTGATTTTGGTATAGTCTCACCATTGGTCGTTCTTTGGACAATTTTCACTTCATCTCTTAAATAAATGAAGTTGAATTTGTCATTCGTGATGTGTTAGCAGATCATTTGATAGAATGATGGGTCATTCCATTTGTCTCAAACAAAAGGATAGAAAAGTTATCAAAAAATATATAAGTCCATCTATTTTGAGATTAATAATATATGGTTCCTAAAATGGACTTAAACTTCATATATCATACTGCATAATATAATAGAACTAGTTTCTACTAAACATGGACTTCCTGTAGGCCAGTGGTAGGCGATAAAGGCCAGTCGCACTTCAGTTGTGGGTTCAATTCCCACAGCCTTTTCCGACGTGATGGGATGTCACCCATCCTGCAGGTTGTCCTTTTTCTAAAACAACATTACTATAACATCCCATAAATAATATCGAAAAAACTTCTATCCTTAAACAATACTAACATATGTCCAACATAATCAATTTCAATCTTTAGGCTTATCCAAAATAATGCTGTCTAATCTCATATTGTAGTGAAAACGATTACCAAAGAGTTCATACAACTAGCATGTTAATACCATGGTTGATTCCAATATATCATGAGATATGTCTTGTTGGTCACATTCCAAACATTCAAAGGCCTTAATCATGTATTCTCTTGAAAAAAACAAATGAATACTCATTGAACCTTATTGAAAACATGATTGATGTTAAAAGTTAACTCTTTCCACATACCAAAATCCTCAAAATTCTATATACTCAAACCATGATATCACTTAGTCCTTATATCAATCATGAGTTCATGAATACTGTCAAACATTTCATTTTTTATTTAACCCTTCATTATGCGCATATCATCTTTTTTCCAAAAATATCTCAATCACTTTCCATGGTTTCTGGTACCCTAAATTTATTGAAAACCACAATAGACCAATAAATAAATATTCCAATATTCCACAATACTATATACAACATTATTTTGTAATCCCATTACATAGACACTTCATTATTCCAACACATCATTTTCATATTCAACATCGCCAATGGTGATCGCATGTGACTTCCCTTTGTCCTTTTCCATAAGTGGTTGCTCATGTCGATCATCACTAACAATTGGATTAGGGAATTTATTAGCATAATGTCCCATTTCATGCACTTGAAGCATTGAATTGTATTAGGTTCATTATGTGTATCCCTTCCATTTTTTGCATCATTAGACACCTTCTTCACATCATTATGGAATTCAAATGCCCGATGACCTTCCTTTCCACATCTGAAACATTTACATGTCCCATTAAGACAATCTCCACCATGCTTCCATACACACTTTGAGCATAAGGATACATCCATCTTCTTTTCACCATTATTCTGAGATTTTTCCTTGAACTCCATCTTTTGTTTCTTGTAAAAACTATGAGATGGATAAGTAACACCAACTTCCATTTCTACCTTGATAGCACAATGCACAATTTCTTCATAGCTACTGAATTCTCTTATAGATAATTCCCTTTGAAGACTTGGTTTTAAGATACTGAAGAATCGATCAACTTTACTTTCAAGTTGGATGATAATGCCAGATGCATACCTTGCAAGGCTTGTAAAATTTTCTTCGTATATACCAACAGATTCATCATCCTTTTGCTTTAGTTCAAGAAACTCTTTCACCCTCATTGTACGAATAATACGAGGGAAGTACTTATTGAAAAATATGTTCTTGAACTCATCCCATTCCATGGACTCAATTTAATCTCTTGGCCTCGTATTTTTGATAAGATTCCACCATTGATTAGCATCAGCTTCCAAACGATACACTGCTAAGATGACTTTATAATGTTCAGAACATTGAAGAACTGAAAATATCTTTTTAGTAGTACTGATCAATTGTTCAACAACAAGTGGATCAAAAGACCCACTGAAAGAAGGTGGGCGTTGCCTCATGAAGGACTCAATAGAATATTGTTCCTTTCTCTGCTCATTTGGAAGTCCAGAATGATTCATAGCTTCTGTAAGTAAAGCAATAATATTTTTCACTCCATCTTCCAAAACATTTGTTTGTTCAGGAGGACAATCATTGCATTGTCCATTACATTGATCAACACGGTTCCTTCGGGTTCCATCCATCGTCTAAAACCCAAAAACAATAGTGTGAGAGGCAAAAATCATGCTAGGGAAAACAACACAATAAACGAGGAGTACCTTCAATATCTAACATCTTAGGTTTAATTCTAATATCGTTACCATAATTACATGACTATAACCTATACTTATACTTAACCTTAGGGACACCCCAAGACATACCTTAGAAATATCTCTAGGGATCTCACTAAATTTCTCGCATCCTAGTTTTCAACGGTTGACTAAACCTTTCCTCTGATACCAACTGTAGAGACCCTAAGCCTGACATACATGGACGTTACATTACTTTTGTGGAATACTTAGTACATAACACAAACACACACACAAGGACCGTAATAGTTTAGTGTCTTTGAAAACTCAGAAAGTAATCTTCTAATCATGGTGAAAGATCTTCAACATCTCTTATAAAGATCTTCCCCTTTTTTTCTTACCTAAAACCTCTCATTATATCATGGGGAAAAGAAAACATAAAAGGGTGAGCTAAAATTCTCAGTAAGGGTAAACAAAAGAAATATCAATCACGTCATATTCATAAGAACATAATATTTTGGAAATATTAACCTGCAAAAGAGATCATAATATCATAACATGGGATAAATCATAGTAGTGAAATGTAATCCCAATAATCATAACATAAAACCTGCAACTTTGTGGCATACACGCATAATCATAGAGAATCATTTCTTATTAGTCAAGACTCATTTCTAAGACTATCTTAATGGAAAAAGTCCATTTCTGAATCGAGTTCATTCCTCGTTTCAGTCCTGTTTCACTGAACCTGTTTAACGTGTCGTTCCAGCCTTGTCTAACTCATGAGATATAAAATTTTTACCCAATGCATTAGAGGGAGATATAGGTCCCACCCATCTCATAATGATACCATTCTTATGTGTGCCACAAAATCATAAATCATACATCATTGCATAACTTATGTAATAAAAATGGGATTCTAAAACAACATGACATCATAAAACAATTCATATATGATAAAGGATTTCATAAAAATAATTTCATCACAACATAATCAAATCAATGTAATAATATTGATATAAACAGAACCCTATATTATCTTAGATGGAAAATAATTTTGATAAAACACTTGAACTCCATTCTTGGGGAAAATATACTTTCTACTTCAAAATCATTTTCCTTTCTTAAAATGTCATACAATTATAAACTAAAAGAAGTTGATTAAAAATAAACATGAAAACTTGTAAATTAAGCTTCTTGGAAATTTTTTTAAAAAAATCCATTCATGTCGTATAAGTTAAGAAAACATTCTTCTCATACTTTTGTCGGAAAAGTAAAAAATTACCTCGTATGAAAAACGACAAAGATTCCTTTCATATCTTTTACTAAAAACTCACCAAAGAGTAAAATTGGATATAAACTATTGAATAAGGATATAAATATTACATATTGAGGAAACATGGATGTGGATGACAAATATTCCCCAGTAAATTCTGAAGTATAAACAATCTTGGGTAAAAATTGAAATTGAGAGATTTTACCTTCCCTTAGGTCTGATTTGCTTCGTAAGTGTCTGAACCTCCTATATAATGATTTAAATAATTTCACTGACTTATTCCAGAATCATATTCATTGTTATGATTTCATATATGGTTCACTTATGACTTTATATTACCCTTTCTTTTGTAAATTCCATGTTAAAGAGCGTTTTGGGTAAAATTGTTTCATTTGTCGTCTTTGTATTTACTTGTAATTATTCATATGATTATTTAGATCATGATTACTTAATTCCAGAATATAAAACATGGTTTATATATAATATATATTCATAATATACATATATATAATAAATCAGTAAATGGAAAGAAATACACCATTCATGGAGACGGTAGGCCGTACGTACGCATGAACGCTGTTTTCCTTTCCTTATTGAGTTGAATGGAATTAAGTAGATGACATACATATATAGACACATAAATCCAGTATCATTATTATGTCATATATTTCATGATTAATTATTATATATACTTTATAATCATTCATGAATGGTTAATGTGGAGAATGAATCGCATCACGTCGTGGAGACGGTAGTCTGTACGTACGCACGAGCGATGATATAGTTCTCATGATCGTGGAACTATATTGGAGTGTATGTATACTATTTCAGAATAAATATCACTTTAAAATTATCATATATATTTATTATTTACACCATTATAGCCATCCAAGTATGGTGGTGGTGGAAAATAGATTACACCACGGTGTGGAGACGGTATTCCGTACGTACGCATGCGTGGTGATTTCGTTTTTCATAGGATGGATAGATGATGAAACAGGGTTGTTTCATACTTATAATAAAATATCATTATATGAGTGATACTGATGTTATTACTTTATAATGAAACAACCTAAGCATAAGAAGTGGAAGAAGAAATTAAGTTGAATGAATCGGTAACAGACATTACCTCTTCTTTGAAGCGCCTTTTTGAGTCCTCTTCTTAGGGAACTAAAATTGGTCTTTGAAGAAGACCAGGACCTCTAGGATGTTTCTAGGGAAGTGGAGAAGAGAATTTTGCAGGGTTTGGCCGAGCCTAAAGGCTCAAAGTGGTGTGAGGAATAGGGGGATGAGGTTCCCTTTTATAAGGGAGGAGAGGGGCACCTTTGGAATAACTAAACATATTATTTTATTATAAAGCCAAATTCGGTTTTAAATAGCTCCAAATTGATTTATTTCGAAGCTAAGGTGGGGATGGGTCAAAATCCTCTCATCCAATAGAATTTATACAAGTTTAGGTCATTATACTAACCTTATCTTTTAGTTTTAACTCTTAGTTAATTAGATTGACATTTACCATGTCACTTTGTATTTTTATATTATATAGTTAATAAACATACCATATACATCCAAGCAACCCCAAGTGGACCATTAATGATACACCTATCATGATATAAGTATCTTTGCTGAACATTAGATTTTTAGGAATATAATAAAAATTAATAATATAATATTTGTTTTAAAAACTATTTTATGTCCATTTTGACACTATTTGGTAATTGATTTCTGTGAAAATCATAACAGAATTATTAGTTCGAAAAAAATTACTTAAATCAATAAAAACATGTCATATTAACATAGAAAATTATTGGAATTCATAAAAAGTCTCCAATTACATTTATTTGGGTATTTATAACATCAATTATGTCAATATTTCATTAATAGGATAATTAGTACATCATCATTGTATCATAAATAAATTAAATTATTTTAAGTCCAAAAGTTACAAATAAAATACCATTTTGTTGGAAATCTTTTTTATATTTCTAATGAATATTTATAGTCGAATTTATCTTATGTATAACCCTATATTAAAAATAATTTAGTTATTAAACATTGATTTTAACCATTTGAACCCTTCTTTAAATAAATTAATAATAAATGTCCTAATCTAATCCAAGTGGGCATAAATGGTCATCTTTTATTCCTAAGATTGTTTTTGGTCGAATCACACTTATCCAATATAATTAGGACAAGTGTTATGGTAATAATTATAACACTTTTACCCTTAATTGCCCTATTTACTTTTAACCGTGGTAAAAAAAATTAAAAAGTTACTATTCAACAAAAATTATTTTCATCTCATTGAACCACATTTTATTCCTTGGTATTA
This sequence comes from Viscum album, assembly GCA_963277665.1. NCBI lineage: Eukaryota > Viridiplantae > Streptophyta > Magnoliopsida > Santalales > Viscaceae > Viscum > Viscum album. The sequence continues at coordinate 2,092,144,433 of OY728126.1, read as the reverse complement.
TCCGTGTCTCTTGGATTTTCGAAATTCCAGTCACAGAAGCGGTAAAATTAAGTTTTATGAAAAATTTAGTTTTTTTAACTACCACTTAGTGGTTTCACTATTCATCAAAAAATGAAAGTTTCAGAAAAATACCAAAAATTAGGCCTAAGCTATATTTGATATTATGAATTAAAAAATGATTTCTATTTTATCAAATTAAAAACATATCAGTTACATTAACTAATTTAAAAATTAATTCCCGTTGTCAAAACAAATAGCATTTTTTTAAGAGATAATAACTATTAAAAGATTGACACTTGTTTATAACTGGTTTAAATGTGAAATTACATCCAATGACCAAAATTGTATTAAATTGTAAAAATATGTTATAAATATACTTTACAACTGCTCAAATTAAAAATTTATCACTCTTAATTATTTCGATTAAAGAAGTTGTTTTTAATTAAAATTTAGTAATTTTCACTATTAATCAGAATATGAAAGTTATCCGAAAAGCACCAAAATTTCACCTTAGGAGAAATTCGATACTCCGAATCCAAAAATGAAGTCCATTTTGAGAGATAAAATTTCTAAAATTTTAAATGGTGGTTATTACTATTCATAACGGCTAGTTTTAATAATATTTTAATAGTATATCGTTGTTTAGTGAAACTCGGTATTGCGTACTACACACGCTATCGAGGAAGGTCGTGATTGCCTGTATTTCAAGGCAAGTCAAGGATGCGTTTTGTGCAAGCTCCTTTTGCTGTAGCGTACAACACAATACATTAATGAAATTAAAAAGAATATTTTTCATAAAATCTCAGGGTGTTACTCGTTATGAATAGTAATACTCACTTTTTTTGAATTCTATAAATTTTATCTTTCAAAGTTGTCTTCATTTTTGGATTTAGAATATCAAAATTAGGTTAGGGTGATTTTTTGGTATTTTTCTAAAGACATTCAATTTTTGATGAATAGTGAAAAAACCCCGCGTTATTATATAAAATAGACTTTTTATAAAAATTATTAGTTATTTTATTTAAATTTATTTTTGGTAAAAATAGATACATAATACCTATATATGTTCAACTTAATTCGTTGGATTCATTTTATAATATGTTTAAATATATAAAATTTTATCGAACTCCATACCGTCTTTTACCCACCTCCTCGGAGCATTTGAAAATTTGTATAAATCATTATTTTACCGCTTTTGTGAGTTGAATTTCAAGAATATGAGAGACATAGATAATATTAGTAAGTAAAATGTGCTTCAATAAGATGAAAATAATTTTTGGTGAATAGTAACTTTTAACTTTTATTTACCACATTTAAAAGTAAATAGGGTAATTAAGGGTAAAAATGATATCATAATTACCCTAACACATGTCCTAATTCTATTGGATAATTATAATTCAACCAATAAACCTTAGAATAAAATATGATCCTTTTTGGTCCACTTGGATTAGATTAGGACATTTATTATTATTTTATTTAAAGAAGAGTTAAAATAGTTAAATTCGAAGATTAATAACTAAACTATTTTTAATGTAGGGTTACACACAAATATAAATTCGACTATCAATATTCAATAGAAATATAAAAATATTTCCTGCATAATTGTATTTTATTTATAATTTTTAGACTTTATATAATTTAATTTATTTATGACACAATTATGATGTAGTAATTACCTTATTAATGAAATATTAAAATAAATGATATTATAAATATCCGAATAAATGTAAATTTAGACTTCTGAGTTAATACACTAATTATATAGATTAATATTCCATGTTATAGTTGGTTAAATAAATTTTATTCGAATTTATAAAGTTTCTATGGCTTTTAAAAAATTGAAATACTAAATAGTGTCAAAATTGACATAATTGAGTTTTTAAAACAAATATTATATTACTTATTGATATAATATTCATAAAAATATAAGGTTTGTCCAAATGACATAGATGATGTTATATATATTAATAATGAAACACATGAGATTCTCTTGGTTGGTTATAGTAAGTTTATTAACTATATAATATAAAAATACATAGAGACAAGGTAGATGTCAAACTATTTTTGTAAGAGTTAAATCTAAAAGATAAGGTTAATATGGTGATGTAAACCAGTCTAAAACCTATTTGATGATAGGTTTTCTACCCATAGCAACCTTATCCTTTAAATAATTCATTTTTTAGCCATCAGTAATTGAAACTGATTTTATTATAAAATAATATTTCAAGCTTTTCCTAAAGTGACCCTCACCCCTCTTATAAAAGGGAAATTCCCCTTCTCCAGATTTCAAACATCCAAAGCCTTTTTTAATAGCCATCCCCTGCCTATATATCCTCCCAACCTTCCTCCCTTAATCCTAGTGTCCTTCATTTGGTCTAAAAGCCAATCAATGGATCCCTTTTGATCAAATCAAAAGGATGATCCTGAAGAAGAGGTAAATATTTCATCACCTCTTTCAAGTTGTTTTCTTCTTCCACTTCATCATTCATTGTTTTTCCATTATAAAATATTAAATCTTGTATATTATATGTTCATTGATGTTATTATAAAAATTTTTCAACCATATTCATTATTATATCCATCCTATAAATGACAAAGTCACCATACGTGCTTACATACGAATTACTATTTCCACATCGTTATATATTTTGTTATTCAAACACTTCATTATTTAGATGGGTATAATAAAGAGTATAACTAATATAAATAATATATATAACAGGTTAATGATTTTTTATATATGATATAACATCCAATTATATACGATTTCACCGTTAGTATAACGATATTGTCGCTCATGCATATGTACAGATTACCGTCTCCACGAATGTGATATATTTCATTCCCCATTACAATCATTCAAGAATAATTTTAATTTAATGATTAAAAATAATTTTTATGAACATAATCTCATTCTTTATATTAATCAAATACATCTTATTCATAACAAACATGGCTTACATAACCAAGTATATAATGGAAAATGAATCAGTTAACACATGAAACGATGATACTACTAAAATATTATTAGGAAAACAATATTATAAGATCATATTTGATATCATATTTATGTATATAGTTCTTGAATAATTTAATAACATTGTTATAACTATTATAAATGAGGTTAACAAACCATCAACTAAGGAAAAGTACAAGGAAAGGGTTAATTTCACAATCTCATTATTATCTGAGGTTGTTTTTACGTAAGTATCTACTGGGACCTCTTTATCATCCATATCTGTGTTTCCATAAAAATGCATTTCAAAATATTTTTACTATTAACTAGACAGTGGATTAAATTAATTTATACCCTCATATGACATTATATGTTTTGAAAGGAATATTTCTGTCATTTTCCAAACAAGATACATTATGACCTTTTCGACCAAATTATGGTAAGAATTTCTTTTTTTAACTTATACGGCGGGTGCGGCTATTTTGCGCCATTATAACATCATCAAAGCATTCCATAAAAGCTTATAAGATTATTTTAAAAATAAATTTTTTCTTTATAATTATATTACTTTTAAATTATTTCATAATAGAAATTGATATTTCTCTAAAAAAGTTTTGATTTAATCTATGTCAACATCCTTTGATGGATATTAAACGTGTTTGAAGTTCATTTATTATTTTACAAATATTCCATATTATATTGATGGTTTTATGGAATATTTGGTTGTGGATATGTTATTTTTATACCATTCATGGTATATGGATAAAGTATTTACATTTCATATGCTAGTTTTAATTCGAATTTTTATATTATGTTTAAAACATTTCATATGAGTAATGCATTGGACTTAGTATGTGACGGGTGGATCATGCTATAGCTCCTCGATGTGTTAGTAGGTCTCATTAGATAGAATAGTGTCTTGGCACAAGGGCTTGACAAAATATTATATTTATTCTTGGCACAAAACCTTGACTATGTGGTTATGAAGTCTGACATTATGACATCCAACATTATGAAAATTGCTATTGATATTGCATGTGATTATTCAACTAGTAGAATATCCATGCGAATATGTAAATGGAATTGTTTGATTTTATATTTTCTATATTATTCTGAACTTTAAGTTTAAAAGGATTTTTTTAGTCTAATACATTGCCTTAAATGTATATGTCTATTTATGAATGTTTTCGCTATATTCTAATCCTTATTGAGCATCTTAGCTAACCCCTTTCGATGTTTTATTTTTTCCAGGATGTGAAGAAGTATTTTATGGTTGACCTTCTTGGATAGGCTAGGGATATAAGTGTGTTCAAAAGGGGAAAATTGTTGTTGACGTTTTTATATCATGGTATAATGTAAAACTTATGAATATATCTAGTACTTCCGAGGCTTTTAAACTGATCGGTATTTAAGGACATGATTACTTATATCATGCCAATGTTATGTAATAATGCACAAACTCTAGGTAACTGGGATCAGGGCGTTATCATTGGTATCAGAGGATGTTTAGTACCCACCTTAGAAACTATATTTAGAAAAACTCTGATTAGAGAACACTACCATGTGATAGACTTTGAGGATTAGTATATATGAACTTCCAAGAATTTTGGTACTGGAGTGATTTTGTGAGTTTTCCAAGAAATAGATCTCTATCTAGATATGATCATGTAGAGGCAGATCTAGCACAGATGTACCATGAGGTAAAACCTGAAAACACCGCTTTGAGCTAGACTCAAATGGGAACTGATGCAAGACAATGGGCCTTGCTGCACTCTTGGTTACGACACTCTCAGGGGATATGCTTAGGATAATTCACATTTTCATTAAAAAACCATTATGAAGGGTTTATGAGTATATACTTACTCAATGAAAACATTTTTATGATTATGGAATATATCCATAAACTATTCAATTTATGTTAAGTGTTTTATAAGTTTTGAATTATGTATTGTGATTCATAAACTAATCTAGTGTACGCCATTGTTTAGAAATGGCACCTAGTGGAAGGAATGGAAACTGTATCAATGCACATAATCCATGTAGGGATTTCCCTCCTAGTCAAGATAATTATAGTGGAGCTAGTGAATCAACTGGTGCTGATCACCTTATCACCATTCTAGGACAAATCACTGAGGTTATGAATAATAACCTTACCTGTATGGAGCACCCTGATCCACAATGCAGAAGAAGAATGTTAGACCGCTTCCTGAGGAAACAACCACCAACATTAAATTGGAGTACAAATCCATTAGTAGCTGAGAAATGGATAAATTTCATAGAGAAAATATTTCCCGCTTTGGGGAGTAGCGAAGGGGAAAAAGTATTCATTTCAGTTTATCCCCTCACGGGAGATACAGATCAATAGTGGTCATTGATTTAAAACAAAAAGTAAGATGATGAAGTATCAAATATGGAATGGAGGGAGTTTAAAGAGCTGTTCATAGAAAAATACTTTCCTCATGACCATCGAGTGGATATGGAAAGGCAATTTCTGAGTCTGAGGTAAGAAGAGGATGATAATGTCGCAAAATATGAGGCTAACATTACAAGGTTAGCAAGGAATTCTACTGATTATATACGTAACACAAGGAGTAAGATTTATCGATTCTTTGATGGTTTAAAACCATTTCTCTGGTGAGCATTAGTCTCACAATCCTTCTTATCAAACGAAGATATTGTCTCATATTCTATGAAGATAGAAAAATAATTTTCTATGTCTTAAAACTTTAAAAGAAAAGCAGGAGAAGAAGAGATCTTCTGAACACTCTGAAAATGGAAATAAGGGGAAGAAAGGAATATTTGAATATCCATCTGGTAGTCAGTGTGGGATGAAACACCCTGGTACTTTCCTGAAGGGAATGGGAGTCTTTTACACGTGTGGTGAAAACGGCCACCAAGCTCATGATTGCAAGAGGAAGAAAGAGGATATTGAATGCTATAATTTTATAGAAAATGGGCATTATGAAAATGAATTTCCTAAGCGCTAATAGAACATACCTCAGAAAATGACAAGGTATCAAGACCAAGCTAATTCGATCACTACTGCTGAGGTTGAAGCTCTGAAAGATGTGGTGGTAGGTAATTTAATGGTTTCCTCATGTTTAGCTAATGCTTTATTTGATTCTGGATCATCACATTGTATCATATATTTCCATTTTTCTAAGAAAATTAGATATTTTCAATTTGATGTAACAAGGGAGTTGTCAGTCAAAACACCTAAGGGAAGTACCATCGCAACAATGTTTTGTGAATCAGTTTTCTTTAGGGAAAATAAATGTTCTTTATCTGCTGATCTCATCATCATACCCATGATTTAATTTAATATAATCCATGGAATTCATTGGAATTTGGACCATGATGTAAAAATTTATTGTAACAAGAAGGAGGTTACAATTTTTAACGATGATAAAGAGTACCTTATCTTTAGAGAAGAATCATCACCACCAAATTCTTATCTAGATCCACCCCCATTAGCTCAACTAAATTCAATTATTGGGGAAGAAGAGAATGAAATAACTATGGGTGAGGAAAAGAATGTTCTAATAGGGGATTTACCTATTGTGCAAGAATATGTTGATGTGTTTCAAGAGGATTTACTTGGACATCCTCTAGAATGAGAAATTGAGTTTTCGATTGACTTAATTCCGGGTTCAAGGCCAATATCGAAGACCCCTTAGAGAATGGCCATTGTAAAATAAGTGGAACTAAAGAAACAACTAGAGGAATTGGGTAATAATTGATTTATTCTCCCTAGTGTTTCTCCATGGGGAGCTCCTATCCTTTTGGTTAAGAAGAATGACAGATCTATGAGGATATGCATTGACTACAGCGAGATCAATGCTATAACAATAAAGAACAAGTATCCCCTATCTTGGATTGAGGATTTAATAGACCAAAATCATGGAGCTCAATATTTTTCAAAGATTGACCTTCGATCTGGATATCATCAGATGTGTGTGAAGAAGGAAGGAATTATGAAAACAACATTTCAAACCAGGTAAGGGCATTATGAGTTAACAGTAACGCCATTTGTGCTGACTAATGCACCCTTTGTTTTCATGGATCTAACGAACTGAGTATTCAATGAAATTCTTGATGACATTGTAGTTATATTTATTGATGATATCATGGTATACTCAAAAATCTACGAAGATCAAAAAAATCACTTGCGCATTATCCTAATGTCTCTTAGAATAAATGAATTATATGGGAAGTTTAGCAAGTGTGAATTCTGGATTCATGATATTTCCTTTTTTGGCCATATTGCCTCTAATGATGAAATCTATATTGATCCTTCTATTAAAAAGGAAATCCATGAATGGTCAGGACCAACGAGTATAACTGAGGTACGCTATTTTATGGGTTCAGCTTGTTATTATCAGTGTTTTGTCCAGAATTTTGCCCGATTGGCTAACCCATTAACCAAGATCAAAAATAAAGGGGATAAATTTGTTTTGACAAAAGAGAGTGAACATGTTTTGAAGAACTGAATTGAATATTAGTTAATGCTCTTATACTGACTCTACCATCGCAGAACGATGGGTTTTTTATTTATAGTGATGCATCAAAGAATGAACTTGGTTGTGTCCTTATGAAGAATGATAGAGTTATTTCCAATCCATCATGATAGCTATAAATTCTTGACCAATACTATCCCACTCATGATCTTGTGTTAGTAGCTATAATATTTGCTTTGAAGATATGGAGACACTACCTCTAAGGTGAAAATGTGAGATTTATACAGATCACAAGACTTGGATGTACATTTTCTCACAAAAATAACTCAACATGAGGAAATGGAGATGGCTTGAACTACTCATAGATTACAATTTCACTATACACTACCACTTGGGGAAGGAAAATCAGGTGGAAGATGCTTTGAGTAGAAAGAATCATGGAGTTCGAACAAGATGAGAGTTGAAAAGGATATTATTTTCATAGATATAGTAAATATGGATATGGGAATAACCATGGATAGTGAAACATCAATTATTTTTCAAATGGTTTCCAAACCTACTATATTAGAAAGGATAAGAAGTTATTATACTTATGATGAGGAATTTCAAAAGAAAATTAAATCTGTGAATGATAGGAGATTGATCGACTTCGTATATAAAGATGGAATTTTGAAATTTAGGAAGAGACTTTGTGTTCCTGATATACCTGATCTAAAAAGGGAATTGTTGGATGATGCTCGTAGCTCTATTTTTTCTATACACCCTGGTAGCACTAACATGTATAATGATTTGAAATAACATTTTTGGTGGGACAATATGAAGAGAGAGATTGTAGATTTTTTTCGAGATGTATGGTTTGTCAACAAGTGAAAGTTGGGAGGCAACAACCCAGGGAATTCCTGAAACTTATTCCCAAACCTGTGTGGAAATGGGATAATATTATGATGGATTTTTTCATGGAGCTACCAAAGACTCCTAGAAGGAATGATGTAATAAGGTTCATTATTGATCATCTTTCCAAGTCCGCACATTTTCTTACGATTAGAGAAGATTTTCCACTTGAAAGTATTGAAAGACAGTATATTAATGAAGTTGTAAGACTTCATGGAGTACCCTTATCGATTTTTTCTAAAAATGATCCCCATTTTACATCAAGATTCTTTAAAAGTATTCTGAAGGCACTGGATACTAAACATCATTTGAGAATTTCCTACCACACTCAAACTAATGCACAATCATAACGGACTATTCAAACCATAGAAGACATGATGAGATATTTCTCACATGGAATTATAGGTATTTGGGATCAATATTTACCTCTGGTAGAATTTTCCAATAATAATAGCTTACATTCATGTATTCAGATGGCACCATATGAAGCGTTATATGGAATGTGTTGTATCACACTAAGTTTTTGGGATGATATTGGTGAAAAAAAACTTGTAGGCCTAGAACTTGTTGAGGAAACAATAGACGATGTGATGGTTATCCAAACTCACATCAAAGTAGCTCAATGTTGGAAAAATATCTATATCGATAACCGAATTAAGGATTAGAAATTTCAGGTAGGTGATCAAGTTTTCATGAAGGTATCTCCATGGAAGGTAGTTATAAATTTCAGTGAGAAGTGTAAATTGAGTCCCAACTACATCAGACCTTATAGTTTGGCAATGCCTCCATGTCTCTCCAAAGTTCATGATGTGTTCCACGTATCACTGTTGAGAAAATACATGCACGACCCAATGCATTTACTCACCTATGAGGAACTTGAACTGGAACTTCATCTATCTTAGTGTGGAAATCCTATCAAAATTCTTGATATAAGATAATAAGTGCTGAGAAACCAGACAACTCGTCTGGTAAAAGTTCTATGGAGAAACCTCAAGATGGAAGAAGCAACATGGGAACTAGAGGAACTTATAATGAAGAACCACCTAAATATTTTTGTGCGGTAGGATTACAGAAATTTTGAGGAGAAAATATTTGAAGTAGGGAATAATGTAACACCCCAAGCTTCCACGGCACATTTCCCTTTGAATAATGCAATAGCTTTCTTTGTACGCAACTTCGAGATTCTAACACATTGCGACCAATAGAACTAGCTGTTATGAATAGTAATAACAACTTTTTGAAATTTTAAAAATGTTATCCTTCAAAATGGAATTTTTTTTGGATTTTGATTATTTAAATTAGCTTAGGGGAATTTTTGCTATTTTTCGAAAAACATTCGATTTTTTATTAATAGTGAAAGAACACAATGTTTTTGGTTAAAACTGATTTTTTTTAAATATCTAGTTTTTTTATTTTATTTTATTTGAGGTCAAAATAGATACATAATACCTATATATGTTCAACGTAATTCATTGGAGTAATTTTATAATAATTTTAGATATATAAAATTTTATCAAACTTTTTACCGTCTTTTACCCACCTCTTAGGAGCATTTGAAAATTTGTATAAATCTTTATTTTATCGATTTTTTGAGTTGAATTTCAAAAATCTGAGAGACATGGTTAATATCATTAAGTAAAATGTGGTTCAATAAGATGAAAATAATTTTTGAAGAATAGTAACTTTTGGATTTTATTTACCACGGTTGAAAGTAAATAGGGTAATTAGGGGTAAAAATGATATCATAATTACTCTAACACATGTCGAATTTCTATTGGATAAGTATATTTTGACCAAAAAAACATTAGGAATAAAATATGATCCTCTTTGGTCCACTTGGATTACATTAGGACAATTATTATAATTTTATTTAAAAAGAGTTAAAAGTGTTAAATTCAAAGTTTAACAACTAAACCTATTTTAATATAGGGTTACATAGAATATAAATTCGAAGATAAATATTAAATAGAATTATAAAAATATTGCCTACATAAGGGTATTTTATTTTAAATTTTTATAAATTTTATAATTTAATTTATTTATGACACAATGATGATGCAGTAATTACCTTATTAATAAAATATTAAAATAATTGATATTATAAATATAAAAATAAATGTAAAATGAGACTTCTGATAAATTACACTAATTTTCTAGGTTAATATGACATGTAAGGGTTGGTTAAATAAATTTTATTCTACGTGATATTGTTTTTATGGCTTTCAAAAAAATAAAATACTAAATAATTTCAAAATTGACATAATTGAGTTTTTAATACAAATATTATATTATTAATTTATATAATATTCATAAAAATATAAGGTTCTTAAAAAGGACTTAGATAACATTATATATATTAATAATTAAACACATGGGTTTCTCTTGTCTTTTTATAGTATGTTTATTAACCATATAATATAAATGTACAAAGAGACGTGGTAAATGTCAAACCATTTACCTCAGAGTAAAATCTAATAGATAAGGTTAATATGATGCCCTAAACCTGTCTAAACACTATTTTTTGATAGGTTTTCGGCCCATCCCCACCTTATACTTTAAATAATTCTTTTTTGTTCCATTACAAACCAAAAATTATATTTATTATAGATTAATATTTCATGTTTTTTCTAAAGTGACCCTCACCTCTCTTACAAAAGGGAACTTCCCCTTCTCTTAATTTCACACAACCAATGCCTTTTGGCTCAGCCAACCCCTACCCAGATAATCTCCCAACTTTCCGCCCTTCATCTTAGAGGCCTTCCTTTGGTCAGAAAACCAACCTAAGGATCCCTTTTGATCAAATAAAAAGGAAGAACCTGATGAAGAGGTAAATATTTCATCACCTCTTTCAAGTTATTTTATTCTAACACTTCCTCATTATTTTTTGTTTCCATTCTAAAATAATAACTCCAGTATCTTCTATATATTGAGATTTTATTATAAAATGGTACAACCATATTCATTATTCTATTCATCCAATAAATGACAATGTCACCATACGTGCGTATGTAAAGATCAGTGTCTCCACGTCGTGGTGTAGTTTGTATTCAAACACTACACTATTTGGATTGGTATAATTATTAGTAAACATAATGTAAATAATAAATATAACATGTTAATTATTCTGTATATATGATATCACATCCAATTACTTACGATTTCTCCCTCAACGTAATGATATTGTCACTCGTGCGTACATATGGATTACCGTCTCCACGAATGTGATGAGATTCATTCCCCATCATAATCATTCAAGAATAATTTTCATTTTATGATTAAAAATAATGTTTATGAACATAATATCATTATGTATATGATTCAAATACTTTTTATCCATAACAAACAAGGATTGCATAACCAAGTACATAAAGGAAAATGAATCAGTTAAAACTAGAAACGATGATACTACTAAAATATTATTGACAAACCAATATTATAAGATCATATATGACATCATATTTATGTATATAGTTCTTGTATAATTTAATAAAAATGTTTTAACTATTATACAAGAGGTTAACATACCATCAACTATGGAAAATTACAAGGTATGGGTTAATTGCACAATTTCTTTATTATCTGAGGTGGGTTTTCTTTAAGTATCTAGTGGGGCCTCTTTATCATCCACATCCGTGTTTTCATAAAAATATATTTATAAACATTTTTACTATTTACAAGAAAATGGGTTAAATTAATTTATACACTTATTTGACCATATATTTTATGGAAGGAATCTTCCTATCGTTTTTCAAACAAGATACTTTATAACCATTTCGACAAAATTATGGTAAGAATTTTTTTTAACTTATACGATGGGTGACACTATTTTCCACCGGTATAACATCGTCGAAGAATCCCATACAAGATTATAAGAATATTTTCAAAAAAAAATTTCTTTTATAATTATATTACTTTTAAATGTTTTTCAAATATAAAGAGATATTTTTCTCAAAAAGTTTCGATTCCGTCTATGTATACATCCTTTGATGGACTTTAAACTTGTTTGAATTTGATTTATTATAATAGAAATCTTCCATATTTTATTGACGGTTTTATTATATATTTTACTATGGATGTGTTATTTTTATACCATTCATGGTTTAGGTATAATGTATTGACATTTTGTATGCTAATTTTAATATGAATGTTTTTTTTATGTTTAAACCTTTTCATATGAGGAAGGAATTGGACCTAGTATGTGACGAGTGGTGTCCATTATAGCTCCTTGATGCATCAGTAGGTCTCACGAGATAAACTAGTGTCTTGGAACAAGGCCTTGAAAAAATATTATTTGTAATATTGGCACAAGTCCTTGACTATATGGTTATGAAGTCTGTCATTAGGCATTCAATCATTATGAAAGTGGCTATTTATATTACATGTGATTATTTGACGAGTATAATTTCAATGAGAATAAGTATATTGAATTATTTTATTTTATCATTTCCATATTATGTTGAAGTTTAAATTTAAAAGGATTTTGTTTTATTCTAATACATAGCCTTAAATGTTTATGCATTTTTATGAATGATTCTGCTATATTCTTATCCTTAATGAGCATCTGAGCTCACCCTATTCTATGTTTTATTTTTCATAGTAGGTGAAAAGTATTTTATGGTTGACCTGAAGGGAAAGACTAAGGATATAAGTGAGTTCAAATTGGGAAAACAATTTGTTGATATTTTTATTTCATGATGTGATGTAATACTTATATATGTATCTAGTTTTTTCAAGGCTACTAAACTGATCGGTCTTTAGGGACATGATTCCTTGTGTCACGCCAACGTTATGTAATAATGCACCGACTCTAGGTAACTCAGGTTGGGGAATTACTCCCGAAAACACCCATATGTTTGCCACCTTAATCAATTTAGGATATAATTTATCAGTAATTTGTATTTAATTTAAACACCGTAATATTTTTATTAAATATTTCTCTTTAAAAATTATATTTCTTTGATATCTTTTATTTCACACAAGATCGAGTTTAAACAAACCGTGATACACTATTAAATTATAAATATTTAATGTGACAGTTATAACCAATCTATTGATTTGATGGGTATTGACATTACTAACTAATTTATGAAATATCTATAATTTTCCAACTCAATATAATGTATTTTATAAATTTTTAGTAAATAATCATTCAATTTTTAGTAAATTCATTCTATTATTCAAAAATATGACTTCTCCAACAATTATTTTTCTTTTGAGTGAACATTATGATTAGTTTTTGAAAGTTTTATAAATTTTTTATTACAAATATAATTTCTTTTTTTAATTTGAAATTTTAATATTATAATATTTTTTTTTGTATTTTCTAAAAATATTATTTTTTAAGGAATAATTAAAATGTTGATTTTCATAAAACTGTCATTTTCTTCATATTAAAATAAAAATTTATTATATTATTTTGATAAAAAAAGTAAATTAATTACTATATATTTAGATATATTATAATTAATTACAATTTATTCATACTTATACCTTCTTTTGGTATACATACTTTTTTGGGCATAAAACCCATTTTTTTCATGAAAACAATTTTTAATTGCAATTTAATGAATTAATTTCATATTAAACTCTTCCACATATGGGTGTTAAATCTTAAATAATGTGTTCCATATAATGAATTTGAAGTTCCATATTTGGAAAATATTGACTTTTTATTTTTGAAAATTATGAATGGTAACTATAGTAATTTTCTTACAAAGATAAGGGTAATTTAGGTAATTTAGGTTAAAAATAAATTTATAAGGACTATTGAATTACACAAAAACTTGAATAAATATTATTGGATGAGTTAATGTTTTATATACTCAACATAATTTAGGTTTTATTACCTTTGATGGTGATTTTAATGTGAATGTTTTGTTTATAGTATTTTATTTCAAGAAAGCATAAAAATGTCACACTCTTGTTTTTAATAACTATAATATTTTAACACTGTATAATCTAGATGATATTTTATAATAATAATTTTATTTTGAAATATAAAATATTTATCTTCATCATGGTAATTTTTTTTAACTTTTTAGGGAAGAAATAATTTCCTTAAATGTTTATAAAACCATGACACATTAATTATTCAATTTATGGAAAAACCAAATAAACAATATTAGAACATATAAAAGAAACCTAATTTTATATATTTAAGGTGATACACATATTATATATATTAACATGACATTTTTTGGAAATAATAATATAGTGATTTATAATTTAACTTGTTTTCTTGATGTTTTATATCTCAAAGTAATGAATAGTGTCAAAATTAACAATAATTATATTTTATGGGATTAATATTTTATTAAATTTATTAAAAATCATAAAAATATTAAATAACAACTAAGGGGATAATATATGGTCAAAAATTTCATACCTTGTAAATTTATAGGCTATTTGGAAACATTTTTCTCTAGAATATTCTTATTATTTTACAAAATTCTAAAAGATCCCCTCACCTCAATTATAAATGGGCACTTCCTCCATCACTTTATTACACCACATTAAGCCTTATATATAAAAATTAATAATCCAAATTATCTTATATAATTACCTAGAAACATTATATAGGAAATGGTATTCCTAAAATACCCACCCTGGATCCCTTTAGAGGAGATCTAAATGAGTCGTTTCGAATAAGATGTAATCTCTCTAATCGATCAATTTATTTTTATAATCTTATTTACCTCCTAAAGATCAATGATATTTCAAGTGAAATAACAAATTATTTATACTATATATTATTTAATGTAATTATTATTATTAAAACACATTTATAAACCCACTTTCCATCAAATAATAAGTCAATGTAATGCTTGTATGTACATACAACTTACTGAATCCATTTATCTATACAATTCATTTTCTTCACCATCGTTAATGAATGGAAATTATGATTATTTTAATGTCTATATATGATATTTATAACATTATTATTCTTCTTTAATTAAAATATCATTCCTATCAACTTATCTTCCAATCTGTTGGGAAACGAAAATGTTTCTCGTTTGTACGTATGAACAACCATCTCCACAATGCGATGTGATTTGTTTTAATATAATTTTTCACGGATGGTAATAAGGAGGAATTTGATGAATATATATTATATATACAATATAATTATAATATCCTTGTAAAGGTGAAATATTATTTTTCTTTTCTTCATTAAATCATTTGAAAAATGGAAACAACGTTTAAGTATATGTACGACCTACTATCTTCATGAATGATGTAATTCATTTTTCTATATATTATTTTTATGAACGATTAAAAAATTTAATATAATTAATATGTATTATTTTTATACAATTATTATCATTCTTTGACTAATGGTACTATGATCAAAGTATAAGTACCAGGGTTGCAAGTCCAAAACGTGTTTGGAAAATGGAGCAGTTATCACCCAGTAATGTGATATTAACAAAATATTATTAATAAATGATTGAAAATATGTTATATATAAATCAAAAATATAATGATAAGTATATGTTTATAATAAATACATATTAATTACACATGAGGTTTGAAAATGAAAAAGATGTGATACTTGAGGAAAGGGTTTATTTCACAATGTCATCATTATTCAATTTGTTTATGTTTATGTCTCTCTATGCAATATTACTCTTATATTGGTCCTTTCATTTTTAAAAATATTTTCCAAATGTATTTTACTATTATATTATAATTTTATAAATTTTTTTTACCCATTTTTTTACTTATTATTATATAGTTTAAAGGAATATTTTATCATTTTCCAAATGAAATACTTTGTGAATTTTCTGACAAAAATACAAAAGTAATGTTATTTTTATAACCTATAAAACATGAGATGTTTTCCCCCGGTCATGATTCCTCAGTGATTTAAAGAATAATTTAAAATTATATAAGTTTAATTTCAAATAAAAGGTTTTAATTTATATGTACTCAAGTGGTTTTTATTAAAAAAAATAAGTGATTTAAAATTGGAAAAGTTATTTTCAACAAGTATCATTCCAAGTGATATTTTAAAATAATTTTCCATAAAATATAACATCCTTTGATGTTGCATAAGATTTAGTGGGTATTTTATCCAAGGATACCAACCTTATTTTTTCTATATATAGGTTATGTTTAAAATGAAAAGATTTTGGTGAAAACCGTTCCATTTTATATGGTTTATACTTTGATGATGTGTTTATGAAATCCAATTCATTTCACGTGTTCTATGATGATTAATTTTTTATGATATTCTGGACAACATTTTTATGATTTTATATATCAGTTAGGTGCGGGCTATATCTCCCTATAATTGATTGGGTATAGCTTAATATCTCATTAGATAATAATGGGAAACAAGTTGATGGGATATATGTACTATGGGAAATAGGTGTGTCCTGACCTACTATGGGAAACAGGTGCATACTATTCAAGTATGGGATATTTATGTGTTCTAATATACTATTGGAAAGAGGTGAATCATGATCTACTATAGGAATGTTGTTCATCTTAATCCAAAATTGGAAACAAATGATACGTCCCGATCTACCATGTTAGTGGTCTTGGTAGATAACCTTGAAACATGAACTAGTTTTGTATATAAATGGTGATGCCACAATTTTATGACATGATATTATAGTTCATGATTTACTTATGAATATTTATCAAACTTCTGGCCCATGTTTACTCTAATTATTATGGTTTATTACATGAATCAAATTTATGATCTATGACTGGTTGGTCATGAACTTTGTAAGTTATATTCACGATCATATATATATATATATATATATTATTCTTTTATATGATCATTTATTGATATATTCCATGTTTACACTTTCTAGGATTACAAGATCAACCTTTTTTATTTTTCATTCCCCAAGTTATGAAGAATGGTTCAGGTTGGTTATTCCTTAGACGAGTATTGTTTTAGAAGATCTTTATGGGGGATGTTGAAGATATTTTATAAAATAAGAAGGTTGTGTTTCTAGTCTCTAAATAAACTAAAATATTATGGACCTCGAATTTTTTTTAATGAAATGTATTCAATATTAATCTAAAAATGTGTGATATTTGTGTGTGAAAAGACTGGGTCATTATAGTTGCAATTAGAAGAAATATGTATTCAATCTTTAGATATTAGAAATAGAAAATCATTTTTGATATCCCAAGGGATATGCCTAAGTATATGTCTAGATATATGTCTTGGGAAATCTATAGGAATTGTTATAAGTTTAATTCTATTTACATGAAAATATCATGGAATTTTAGTAAACGATAGAGAAAGGGGTATCCATGATATTAAATCCCTATGCGGATACTACAAGTGGATGTGGCTCTAGAACAGAGGTACCCATGAGTAAAATATATGAAAATGGTGTGTTGATATTGACTTGATCATCATCTATGGAATTAAAATAATCCTTTATACATACTCGGTTTTACACTCCAAGGGAATATGGCATGGAAATTCAAAAACAATTTACAAACTGTGATGAAGGAGTTAAATAATTACCATGATTGACCTAGGTTATGCCAAATGTTTCATATATAGAAATGAATTTGTCATGATTTAGACATCCAATACCTGATTTTTCCTGATTATGTGGTTTTCCAAAATGATAGTAATTTCCCAAAATATGACTTCTGGTTTTAGTCAATGGATGAAACCCAAAGGAACTATTTTAATGCATTATGTGATGTTAAATTAAATTACTATACTCATTATAAACAAAAAATCACGGTATCTAGAATTCAGAATCATAATGTTATGCTCACAGGACATTCTCAGGCTATGATTCATACTGAGTTCCCAAATGATCAACGTATGGAAATACCTATTGTCGTATCATTCTAGGGGAAACATCCACCTTATTATAGTAGATCTTCCAATATACTAGTGGATGAGAAATAGATCAACACAATTGAAAAAATATATTTTATGTTCTTCAATGCCCAGTACAAGAAAAAGTGACGCGTATATTTATCATTTGGAAGCTGAAAAATATCAGTGGTGGACTCTTACTAAGAACTTAATGGAACAATAATAAATTGAATATTTGGAATGGGAAGAGATTAAGGGTGTATTTCTCAGTAAGTACTTACCTCATATTCTATGAAAAATGATAGTGAAAGAATTTCTGAAGCATAAGAAAAAGTATTGTAAATATATTAGTACCTATGAATCTAATTTTATAATTATTTTAAGGTACACATCTATTTTAATCATTAGCATCGAAATAAAAAGTAAATGATTATTTAGTGTAAAAACAAAATTTTCAAAAAACAACATGGAAATAAGAGACCTTAGTAGCTACAAATATTTCGTTCAATTTTCACTAAATTTAGAAAGAGAAATTGGTTATTCCCATTATTACTATAGTTTTGATAAGAAATGGAATATTGACATTCATGAAAACTCAAATGGTGGAAATAAATTAAATTTATATGCATTTCGGAAATGTGGGAAGAATCATTAATGTAATTACCTGAATAGAATTGGGAGATTTATAAATTTTGAAAGGTAGTTCAGAAATCTTTTTAATGTTGAAATAAAATTAATTTTCCGATTAATGAAACGGAGGAGACAAGGACACCAAATATTGAAAAACCCACACATTAGTGTTTCATGTGAAAGGATTTTGAGAATTATGAAAATAAATACACAAATCCAAGGTAAAATGTGAATGATAAACCACAAAAACATCTATATAAAATGATAAAAAGGAAAGGCCATTCAATCATAGTGGATAAAGTGAATCCAGATAATTTGGGCACTCTTATCATCCCATCCTTAGTTATAAGTTTTATGTTTGATTTTGTATGAATGATCCCAATGAAATTATTATTGTTCATCCTTTAGTGAAATTTCTTGTGATTAACTCATTCTATATGGATCAAGGAATAATGAAATCCCATTTGATATTATATTATTAAATGTTTGAACCTAATCATCCAATGAAAATTTGTTTGTGTCTGATAAGAGCTTATATAAAGAATAAATGGTGAATTAACTTTTGAAAGTGTATATTTACCCATTAAATTAAGATTCATGGACTCCATATTGGGTTTATGAATTTTATTTTGATAAATGTTCAAAGAATTTACACCATTTTTTGGTTTTATATGATGGGAGCTTATCAAGATTAAGGATAATTTAAAAGATGTTTATAGAAATACTACACTTTGGTTTTGTGTATGATTTAGTGACGATGTTATTTGTGGTGGAATTACATTAAAATTTGTTGACATATCATTTATGGTACTAGTGAACATTTGGGTTAATCTTATATGTGATGTTGATGTAATAATGGGATTAATTTATCACTATACAAATTCATCACACTTTATTGCTATCAGGGAATATTTAAATATGGATCCTCCAACTAGAATATAAATTAAGGAAGTGGTAATGTTTCATGGGGCACAACATTCTATTGTATCTAATTGGGATACAAATTTTACCATAATGTTTTGGTGAAGACTTCAACAGGCTCTTGAAATAAAGTTGAGTTTTACAACTACCTGTCATCCTCATACAGATTGTCAGTTTGAGAGGAAAATCCATACCTTAGAGGATATTATATGATCATGTTTTATGGATTTCAATGTTATTTGGGATCAAAACTTTCTTGAAGGTGTGTTTTCTTATAATTGTAGCTTTAACCTGAGCATCCAAATGTCCCCATATTAATTCCTTTATATAAATAAGTTTAAAACACAAACATACTAGAATGAAGTTCCAGAAATAATGTTATTGGGACCTGATAAATAAAATGAGATTGAAGAAAAGGGTATAACCATTCAGAAATATGTAAGTACAACACAATGATGATAGAAATTCTATGCTAATACTCATTAATAGGATTTAGAATTTGAAGTTGGTGAGAGGTCCTTTTATGAATATCTCTATATAAAAAATATGATAAAACTAAGACACAGGTATTTCAGTCCCTTATCATATTAGTATAGTAGCTTATCATTTAGTGCTTCAACCGAACCTCTCTTAGGTTCATGACGTATTCAATGTATCGCTCTAGAGGAAGAAAATACATAATCATTCAAATGTACTAAACTCAGAGGTCATACCCCTAGAGAAATGTCTTTCTTATGAAGAACAACTGTTAGAGATTATGGACCATGGAGAGAAAGTTCAACAAAATAATCCAACTCTCCTAGTGAAAGTTTTATGGTGAACCCACCAATTTGAGGAGGCTATGTTGGAACATGAGGATGTTATGAGGAAGTGGTATCCTCATCTGTTGGTATTCGAGTGATAAATTTTCTGGGATAAATTAATTATAAATGGGGTATAATGTAACACCAAGATATTTTTATGAATTATTTCTCTTTGAATAATTTTATTTTTTCAATCGCTAACATTTCAGGAAACACTGAGTTTTAATCAATGACGATAAACTATTGGAACATTATTATTTAATAGGATATTTATAAACTAGCTATTAATTTATTATATAGGAATATTATTAACTACTTTGTGATATATATAT
The DNA here is from genome assembly GCA_963277665.1 of Viscum album. Lineage (NCBI taxonomy): Eukaryota > Viridiplantae > Streptophyta > Magnoliopsida > Santalales > Viscaceae > Viscum > Viscum album. The sequence goes on along the minus strand of OY728126.1, from coordinate 2,092,123,635 downwards.
ATATGTATATATATTTATTACTCAATATAAATGTATTGATAAATTCTTATTAAATAATCATCCAATTTTTAGTAAAGTCATTCTATTCTCCAAAAATCATTTTTCTTGTGAGTGAATATTACTATTAATTTTTTAATTTTTTACAAGTTTTATGTGAGAAAATTAATTTAATTTTTTGAATTCATCATGACAAAATTAGTTTATGATGATTTTTATATAATTTTTTGAAAGGATTTTAGTTTTTGTAAATAGTGAAAAATATATATTTTTATAAAACTTTCATTTTATTTCTATTATAATGTACAAATTTCTTTTTGAATTATGTATAAAACAACATTATGTTATCTTTAGTTATATATTGTCTAATTAATTAATTTTCAATCATCCTTATGAATCCTTTTGGTATAAGTACATTTTTGGGCTTAAAAATTATTTTTTTCGAGAAACTATTTTGCATTGAATTTTGGGGAATTAATTTTTAATTAAAATCTTCCAATAAATTGAGTAGAACAATGAAAAATTGAATTATTATTTGAAATCAGTGCGTAATTTTTTTAAATCAGTCCATTTTAATATTGGTCTTTAAGAATAGTAACTATAGAAATTTTATTACGACAGTAAGGGTAAATCGTAAATTTAGGTTAAAAATAAAATAATTACTATTAAATAACCCCAAAACGTGAATAAACATTATTTAATGAGTTTATTTCATCCATAATCATCCAATGTTTTGATTTGTGAACTTTTTTTTCCATTTGGATGAGACAATGACTTTTATAGTATTTTACATCATGAAAAGTCAAACATGTCACACTCTTGTTTTTAATAACAATAATATATAAATATATGGTTATCTTGATGATATATGAAACTTTTAGTAGTATTTTAAAATCATAAGGATTTATATTTATCATGGTAATTTATTTATAATTTTTATGGAATAAATAATACCTCAAATTCGTACACAATTTTGACGTGGTAATTATTAAAATAATTTAAAAATCAAATAAATGTTGTTAATAATATGAAAATTGACATAATATGATATTTTTTAGGATATCCATGAATTTTATAGACTAACATGACATTTTTAAGATATAATAAAATAGTTTCTTTGATTTTTAATTTTTTATTGATGTTTTTATTGTCAAAATAATGAATAGTATAAAAATAAACAATAATGATATTTTATGGGATTAATATTTTATTAAATAATGTAAAAATCATAAAATATTAAATAAGAACAAATGAGATAATATAATGTCTAAAAGTTTATACAGTATTTATTTATAGTCCATTTGGAAGAATTTTTATATGGATTTATCTTTATACATTTTAATATTTTGAGAAACTCTAAAAGTGTATGTCATATCAACTATAAAAGGACATATCATCCATCACCACATTATACCACTGTGAGCCATATATATTGACCACACTCTTCAAAATAATCTTCTATACCTCTACATACATATTCTATAGGTTCTGTTCTTCCCAAAATATAAACCCTAGATCCCTTTCACTGTGGAAAAAATTGGCCTTTTACGGCGGGTTATTTGTGACGGGAATCGATCTTGTCACAAATAGTTTGTCAAAGAGATTATTTGCGACATGGAAAGCAACCTGTCATAAATAAATCATTTTTTTGTGACAGGATTTGCGGTCCCATCGCAAAAGGTTTGGTGAGGTGTGGTGTGGATTGCATGCCAAACCGTAGCAAGGGTACTTACGATAGGGAGGTAACCCCATCGCAAATACCCAGTGATAGTAAATACAATTTGCGACATGATCTGCCCCCATCGCAAATTGTGTGTCAGCATGTCACCATTTGCGATGAGACCTGTCAAAAATACCCTTTTAACTGCCGATAGTAATTAATGCCACTGAAGGTATTTGTGAAGGGTCCTATTGCAAATATTATCGTCGCAAATAATCTTACCTATATATTCCCCCATCTGTTTTTTTCATTTTTCCTCATAATTCATATTGTCTCTCTCTTTAAACATAAATTTTATAGTTAAAATTTATATGAGTTGAATTATTTTATAAACTAGTTTTGAAGTCCCTTACACCTATAAGAGATCGAGTTAAAAGATATTTATATTTTATTTCATTTTTTATTTATTTCATTTTTTATATTAATTTTAATTATTGTTAATTAGTTGTAATTAAATTAGAGTTAGATTGTTTTGGTCATCATTATTAATTTTTTATAACAAATTGAAATTATTAGTATTAATTATTAATGATTAGTAGTAATTATTAATTATTATTGATAATTAGTAATGAATATAAATAATTAGCAGTAATTAGTAATTAGTAGCAGTAATTTGCGGAAATTTGCAGTAATTAATACTAATTAAGGCTAATTTGTAATAATTAGTTTTAATTATTAATAATTAGGAATAAATAGTAATAATTAGTAAAAAATAGCAATAAATACTAATAATTAGTAATATATACTAATAAATACAAATAATTGGTAATAACTACTAATAATTAATAATAATTAGTAATAACTAGTAATAATTAGTATTAATTTGTATTAATTTGTAATAAATAGTAATTAATTCCAATAATTAGAAATAATTAGAAATAATTATAATGATTAGAAATAATTAGTAATAATTAGCAATAATTAGGAATAATTAAGAATAATTGCTAATAAGTTGTAATAATTAGAAAACATTCCTAATAATTAGTAATAATTAGAAATAATTAATATCTTTTAGCAATAATTACAAATAATTATAAATAGTTAGCAGTAATTAGGAATAATTAGGAATAATTAGGAATAATTATTAATAATTAGGAATAATTAAGAATAATTAAGAATAATTAGAAATAATTAGAAATAATTTCAATAATTAGCAATAATAAACAATAATTAGCACTAACTAGAAATAATTAGCAATAATTTGAAATAATTAGTAATAAATATCAATAATTTACAATAATTATAAATAATTAGCAATAATTATCAATAATTACTAATATTTAGGAATAATTAGCAATAATTAGCAATAATTAGAAATAATTACCAATAATTAGGTATGATTTAGAATAATTAGGAATAATTAGAAATAAGTATCAATAATTTGAATAATTAGAAATAATTAGAAATAATTAGCAATAATTACTAATAATTAGCAATAATCAGCAATAAATAGCCATAATTTGCAATAATTAGCTATAATTAGCAATAATTAGCAATAATTAAAATAATTAGCAACAATTAGCAATAATTAACAATAATTAACAATAATTAGTAATTATTAGCAACAATTAGGAATTGTTAGGAATAATTATCCATAATCATCAATAATTAATAGTAATAAGAAACATTTAGAAGTAATTAACTATAATCAGCAATAATTAGCAATAATTAGTAATAAATATTATTATTTAGTAATAAATAGGAATAAATACTAACAATTAGTATTAATTTGTATTAATTACTATTAATTATTAATAATCAATATTAATTAGTATTAATTAGTATTAATTGGGTATTACGTATTATTAATTTGTATTAATTTGTATTAATTAGTAATAATTAGTAATAATTAGTATTAACTAGTACTCTACCGTGTGTTCGCACAACACTATTCATAATATTGTATATATTTAAATCACTAATAATGGGAACATAATATTGGATTACTGTTGATGTGGAGAAATTGTTGAGACCTCATGGAAATAATTGAAAATATTTAGTGGAATTAATGAGGAATAAATATTTATGTTACCTGTTCAAGATAGAAAAATCAAAGATATGAACGAAATCATTAATTTTAATAGATAATTCTAAATTTGAAAATAAAAAATAAAGGACTTGATATGAATAAACATCACAGTAACAACCAAAAAAATAAGAATCATTCCAGAATAATAATTTACAGGGCCCAATAAGTAGACACTATGAAATTCTAGTTTTATTAGTCTAATGAAATAATAAATCACAACATGAATGATAAAGTCTAATTATTCACGAAAAAAACTTGGATAAAGATAGCACATGATAGATAATGAATACAAATTTATGTTATCATGCACAATACATAATTAAAAGCGAGAAGATATATTTTATGTTGGAAAGATAATCAGTATAGTAATTAACTGTGATATTAACTATTTTCAATTCAACATCAATTCTGTTATTAAATTAGATTTTCTTATGTAATTTTCATATAAACTATAGAGGAAATGTCATTATCAAATATTTTTTATCAATATGATTATCAAGGCATCTAGAGTTTCATACATAACCAATCCAGTTTTTTATATTCAATACACTATTATATATGTTGTTAAGGAATTAAAAATATTGTTTATATTAAACATTACATATATAACTGTATATTAAATTTTTGGGACTTGTTAGTTCTAATTTTAATATTTCAATTTATCATATCTCATTTTATTATTGATTGAATGTTATTTAGTATTTTTTTATGAAATGAGATAAAACACCACAAAGCATCCAAAAGACATCCCTGAAAAAAGTTAAACGAAAAAACAAACTAGAAATGAAACACCTTTCTAAGACCGGGTGCCTTACCCTCAGATCTATTTCATGCTCTCCTCCTATTCACCTGTCATTTCTGCTGAAAAATCTTATCCTGACCAACATGCAGGGTTTTGGAAGTTCCTCTCCTCCTATTTGCCTGTCATTTCTGTATGTTGTATACTAATTTTTTGTGAATGACATCACACATACAATCAGGATGCATGTAATTTAAAACCTTTAAAATTTTGTTGATCACATTCTCCCTTTTCACAATTATGATTCTTTGCTTCATCCACATTTCATGGTATATTTATCAAAGTCCCTATCACATACTCTCTTTCCAAATACAACCCAATACCTAAATAAAAGCACAATGGGCCAATAGATTTGGCGGTTTATCATCTACATATTTGTTCCAAATGTTAATACAAGAAAAAAAGGGGCCACCTTCCCCCTCCCATCCCTCCCTCATGGTGATGCCCTAGGCCCGATGATTGAGATCTCAGATCCACCCTCCTCACTTGAGGGGGAGGTTCTCTTCCACCGCTCCCCGCTAAGGAGATCTTACCCCCTTTTCTACCCATTTCAAATCCTGAGATTCTACTTCCATTTCCAGAGATCCAGGTTGGCCCGAAAGTCCCCGATCTATTCAAAGGATCACCTCAGGTTCCAATCTCACTATTGGAGTTCACTCATGCTTCAGATCTCTTCAATATAACCTTGGTGGCTTGATTTTGTAATCACCATCCATCAGTGGATGAGTTAGATCGTTTTGTTTTTGGATCCTGGGCTTTAAAAGAGCATGTGATTGTGGGACTTCTTTACAGAAAGCATATTGTGATCAAATTTTCATCGATGGAGGATCTGATTACTGCATGGTCCAAGGATCCTCGCAAATGCAATTGGTGTTTCTTCTATCTTCTCCAGTGGACATTCGATTTACATACGAAGCGAGACCCTCCGACTGTTGCGTTATGGGTATCTTTCCCAAATATCCCACTCCCCTTCCAAAATCCTTCTATTTTGCGGATAGTCAGAAACCTTGTTAGTCACATCCTATGCTCCAAATATAGAATGGAGGTTGTTAGGAATCCCATTTTTCCTCAAATTTGTGTGGAGGTAGATGTTTCAAAAGTGCTGGTGGACAGGGTGTGGATTTCACTTAGAGTATAGTTTCAGTGGAAACAAGCTATTGTCTTCAAGTCATGGACTGATCACTATGCGTCCTACGGGCAGCTAGGACATCTTACTAATGCCTGTTGTAATGGGAGTCAGATCAGGAAGGTGAATCCTCATGGGGATGATCAGCCAACAAATTATGTAATACTAGAGTCTGTAACACAGGGGAATGTATTTGAACATGAGGGTCTAGGTCTCCCCTCGTCTGATAATCCTATGGTCTACACTAGGTCAACAAAGGTTATGTCTGCTAATAGTGACCCCGCTATGGCCAAGCCTTCTCCTAGAATGGCTGAACCAAGGGTCTCTGATGTTTTCTTGCAGTTGAGGAATGATCGGGATGGTCCATAGCTCCAGGGGAATTCTCCTTCGGTGGATATGGTGGCGGGGAGTCCTATTTTTTATGCAAGGGTTCTGCGGTCTGGCAGTGCTAATTGTCCTGTAGTGGTTCCACATGAGGGTGTGTTTAATGGTGACATGGGGCGTGGGTCCCCGGATTCATTCCTGTGTGAGGAGGGTGAGATTAAGAGGAGGCCTAGGAAAAGCAATTCATCTATAATTCTAAGTAATCGGTTTGATGGGTTGGATGAGGAAGGGTCTAAATAGGAGCTATGGCCGGTCCAGGGGTAGGAGATTCAAGAGGCAGTGGAAGTGTATTCATCCCTTTAATCATCGTCTGATTATGAGGAAGATCTCTCTAGTCAGCTCCTAGTGGATTGTGAGGAGGGAACTCATGTCAAAAGGGATTCTTAGTCCATGGAAGAAGAAGGGGTGCAAGGGGACTAGCGATACAGGGGGTGGATTGTGGTTGAGGGGAATAAATCCAAATGCCGTAAGGACTATTCTCAGCTACCAAAGCCGATGGAGACAAGGTTGGCCATTAGATACAAGGTAATGGTTGATGCAATTATAAACTAGGTTCAAGGTAGTAATAAGAGCATAGTTCTTCAAAAAGGAAAGCAACAAATTGAGAGTCATATTCCTAAAATACAAAAGTTGGGGGAGGAATTGGGAAAGGTGGAAAATGAAAATGGGAAGGAACTTCTTGAGCTCCTCATATATTCTAATGAAGAAATACAGGAAGAGTCCATTATGCTCATGGCCTCAGAGGAGGAGATGAAAAGAATCTTTGAGAGAGATATTCAAGGTGATTTTAGAAAAAGTCAAATGGATTGGATTTATAAACAAGGCCTTATTTTAGCACACAACTTAAATGGAAAAAAATCAATGCGGAGGAGTACATCTAAACATGGGAAAAGCATTTAAACTACTTAGAAGTCCTTATCAATGATGATCTGGATACAAAGGCTCACTCCCTTCATTGGGGGCTATATTGGGTAAGCAATTCCCATAACTTTAGTCTCACTATAAACGATTTTGTGATTTCCTACTATGTCTAAAGATTTTTTCCTTGTACTTGTATGCTTTCCCACTTTTCCTCAAAAGTTATTTTGGAAATAATAAATTTAATCTTAGTAGTAGACAAATAGTTTCCAAAGGGATATGTACTAGTTCAATTGCTCAGTCGCAACATCCCCCTCTTGGAGAAACTACACCATCCCCCGCCACACCTTGGGATCAGCCATATCCAACCTAATTCCTGATGACTGAGTTCCAGTCATGAGTTAATAAATATACTTAAGGTAAAAGCCCAAATCATGACATTTTTATGGAATTTGGTTTATAGAATTAGAATACAAGGATATGAAGAATAGAGAAGGGTAGAGAAAGGAAACAGATGACATTTGCTCCCATGAACCAAGAATGCCTTAGCTCATAGATCAGAGTATAAGTTAAATGGTTTGTGGTTCTTACCTCATTGGATAAATCAAACATTCCTTCTTGAATATTATGAATAATATTTGCAGTAGTTCAGATGAAGGCCTGCAAGAAAACACTAATATTGCTTAAAATAGTTCAATCTAACAACAGTAGGAGATCATACCTCCTCAACATTCTGTGTTGTTTTTGCAGAAGCCTCCATGTACAGAATCTCATGTTCCTTTAAAATATGCTCTCCTTCTCCCATTCAGATCGTGATGAGAGAGTTCACAATTATTCTCTAATATCATGATCGCCATGTTGGGATTCGCAAGTTGACGGGCATCCTCCAACCAGCTTGCAAGGTGATTAATTTAGTAGATATAATTAAGTTGATGATATCACCCAAATGATGTATTAATATAGAATTTTCTCAGTTAACCAATGTCCCATTAAAATAAAAAAGTTGACACTATAACGAATCATTAAAATAATCACGATGAAACACCAATATGACGAGGTCCAAAGACTGCATTGTGCTATTTATGCGGGGAGCCTATTCACTTTTAAGCTTAGAAAAATGAACTGAATAAACCTTCTGAATCACTTGAAACAACACATGGTATAGACCTAAGGACCGATTCTGAGATGAACATCTGGGAGTTCTTGCTTCTAACAATGTAATATTTCAGCTCAAAAGGGAAACCACTATAAATATAAAATAATTAAATACTTTTAATGTTATTTAATTCATACACATTCATATTTTTTACATACTAAATAATTGGAAAATTACACCAAATTCCATTTGGCGCAGACATAAGTCCTGATTCGGAGATGAAGGTCTAGGACGGATTGCTTCAACAAGTTATCGAGTGAGACGAAATCATATCTCCCATGGAAATAGTACTACATGCAAAGAAAATAGACAATATTTAAAACAAATATACATTTAAAAATGTTTATGAAACACTTCATTCCTAGAATATGTTGTAGAATAATGTATCAAAAAAAGTTGCATACTGTTAGTAAGAACCAATTAATAATGAAAAAGCCACATACTGTGACTTCGTCCTCTCCAACACCTAAAAAAATTGTTTCCTAAGGAGGAAAATATAATTGTAACCATGAAGACAAGAAAAAAAATAATGCTCTAGTAGATTTTTTTGGATGCAGTGCAACTGAAGTTAATTTTGGATTCATTGGGATTTTATGCAGGACAAAATCATTAGTTAAAAATATAACTTCATATAATGAGAAAACCTGTAATATAACACAAAATAGAAGCATAAGAAGGGAGAGGCCAAAAAAAATAAAGTGGAGGTTTTCCATGAGGTCTAATAAATGTCTATTCTAGAAAACTAGATACCCAAAAATTAATGATATTAGAGTACATATAATATATCATCAAAACCAAAATAATATGCTTACCATGGAAGTAATTTGTGAAAAATATGGCACCAATGAAATATATATCAAATGGATACAAATGATACTGGTAATATGAAATATTAATGGATTCAGTTACACTTACCTGGAAATGCAGCATACTTTGAAGCGATTAGGAAAAAAATATAATACCTACTGAGAATCATAGATGAAGCCAAGTAGATTAAAAGTGGATATGTTTTACAGTGTATTAGTACACTAAAATTAACAGTCTTAGTTGTAATAGGTTATGCCAAAACCCAAAAATAGAACGTCTTTCATCTTCACAAAATCATAGTCCACAATAAACTACAATTAAATCAAAAATGACAGTAGGATAAATATAGCTAAGACTAATTTGGAGGTCTCAATTTGTACTGTTCAAATTAGGTATAGTAGATGGAGGAAAGGTAGGAGGTCATAGATGAAGAAAATCTAATGTCTTGTAAAGAAACTGTGTTGAGGATTCATCTGTAGAGACAACTACAAATTTGTCCTATTGCAATGTTTTAAAATCATGGCATTGAGCCATAAAACTGGCATTATGGTAATTTGATAATTAAATTATTTAATTGGTATTATATGAATGAACATTGTGTCTCAATATATGAGTCCATACTCATGTTAGCCTTACCATACAATCACAACTCTATTTTCATTATGTATCTCTAATCAAAACCATCATCCGCACCTAAAGACAAACAAATTTAGATTAGAAATAAACAATATATTCTCAAAATTATCAGTAATAGTTGCGGACATAATAAGATGCATAAGTTTAAAACCAATTGTAGGTAAAAATATCTTGTTATGATAAGAAATCCCACTAATGGTCTCATAATTTCTTTCGAAATACAACCCAAAACCAAAATTAAAGCACATAGTGCCTTTATATTGGGCAGTTTATCATGTAAAAATCTATTCCAAATGTTAATACAAGACAAAATGTTTCCAAAGGGATATGTACCAGTTCAATTGCTCAGCCGCAACATCCCCCTATTGGAGCAACCACACCATCCCCCTCAACTCCTTTGGATCAACCATATCCAACCTTGAGGCCTAATGACTGCGTTCTGGTCACGAGTTAATACATATACATAAGGTAACAAATAAAAGATATGTTAAAATGAGAAAGTACATAGTTAATATTGTAATACATGTACTTTGTGATACATAAGAACAATAGTAAAATAACATACATTTTAAATTAGAGAAAATAAGAATGAAATATTAAAAGTGTATATTGAAATAGTGAATATTAATATATGATACATTATTTTAAGAGCAATAGAGCATAAAAGTAGGTATAGACAGAATAATTCCAATAGAAAAATAAAATGTGAAAAATCTAATAGAAGCTGCACAATTCTATCAGTCTGATGTGTGTAGATATGACATTCAGAAGTTCATAAAGGCATGTTAAAAAATAAAAAGAAGACATGTGAGTTTTTTCTGAAGTGTCACCCACACCTAATTCTTAGCATCACATTATATTCCAAATCTGTAGTAGTAATGAAATGAAAAATCAAAAAATGGGAAATCAATTTTTTTTGGAAAAAACATGAAAAATCAGAAAAGGGGAATTATGTTCTACTATATACTGTAAACACATCAAAAAATGAGTTACCTGAGATTATAATTTTATTAGTGTATTTGTATAGTATAATATAAGTAGAGATAAGTGGAAATAAAATTCCTAAAATAAAATTAGAAACTTTCATATTGCAAAATGTATTTCAAGTACATTGGATATGCATGAAAAACATTCAATCATGTTTGGTGGTTTTTTTATTATATTATCCTTTATATGAATATGAAGATCATTGGAATGACTTGATGTTGGTGTGTAGTATCGAGACAATGGGGTCTAAATATTAGATGGGCATGACCCATCATGTGTGTTGGGGGGTGGGGGGTAACTCAGGCACTTCCTCAATGTGTCATATAACAATTTCCATGAAATTTAACTATATTACATGTTCAATTCATTAAGGGACCTTTTAATAAAATAGTATTTGTACATGAAAAAACCATGATAGTTGTTCCACCTTTTATTTTGATGTAGGATATCATTTAGTTCATCCATGAAAAGAACATAGGTAGTGGGTTGTCCAACTCTTCCGATGACAAATAGGTCATGGTTCAATGTTACATTCTGGAATAATTGTTATATGCCTAAAACCTAATTGAAAACAAATAAAGGAATGAAGGATGACTTCTTTTAAGTGACATGATATAAAGAAGAAAGAGGTATGGGTCACTTCAACCATGAGAGAGGGAGCTAATAAGATTATGAGGCAAGGGGATGCAATGTCTCCGAATGGGTGACCAATTCAATAGTCAATCCACCAGTTCATGATAACCCAATCTCATTAATATATGGAAGCATAACAACTACACTGTCTTTTTTTACACATAGACTAAATGGGAATGTTTTGATTTTGATTTCAGTGTCTGGATCAAGAGAGAAACCAGTGAATGCAAAAATAAAATAAAATAAGCGATGTTCTCTTCAATAAGAACCCCCTATTCAGAACAACTCATAGATGCACATACAATAGAAAACACAAAATTAGAAAACATGAACACACGATATAATATTAAAAAACAAGTGAAACAATACAAAGAGGTCGTCAATTTAGTAGAAAACATTGACAAATAATCATGCTGGCAAAAAATGAAATAGAGTAGCAGCTTACAGTGTAATAAAATTATCTAACAATGTGCAGTATCCAAATATTTCAACAAATGTTAATGTATATGTCAGAAAACATATATTGAAGTACTATTACATATAATAGTTGCAACCACCATTTAAGACAATGTTCCCACTACATGATAATTTTCATAAAATATAGAGAAACAATAGTAATTTTCACCAGACCAAAGCATGCATCAATTCTATTGAGTCCATTCAATGATTAATGGTAGATTCCAAAAAATGAATACTGGAGACAATAAATTCTGGAAAACGTGGATAATATAGAATTAAGGAATGAGAAAAAAATAATGCATGGTAGATACATCCCTAACCACCATGACCATCAATGGTACTAGTATCACCATATGATAAGTATATTTTTAGAGGTTGAATATAGTTTAGGAAAATGGATCAATTACTGAAAGGGATTTTATAATTCAACCTTCCATCATCACAGCAGTTGAACATTCTCCCGCAATCAAGCTACAATATTATATCCCTGGAAATTCAATACCACTTCCATAACAACTAAAGAGTTCAACATATTCTCAATAAGAAGGAATTAATATGAATATATATTCAACCATTAACATGTCAATTGAACAGTTCATAGTCTTAACTGTTCAATATTAGGATTTTATTCTAGATTTTAGTATATGAATAAGGAAATAGGTTTTAGGGAATTAAAAAATTCATACTTGAGATTAATGGTGTTTTTACCTAAGTATAGCAATACTAGTTCATTAAAAACGCTGATAGATAAGAACATAGAAAGAATAAAGGATAATGGCATTGTACCTTTTTACTGAATCTTTATCTTTAATATCTTCCAACACAGACAATCTGAAAATACTAAAATTTGGAAATAAGTAAACAAAATTCAAAAAATTTTGATAACACACTGGTCGTGAAGCACTATATTTATTTTCAGCCTGAAAATTTCATATAAATTGATTTAATTTAAAAAATGAAACATATGTTACCTATAACCAATAATGAAAAGAAGTAATTTAAATGATAAGAATCGTACAAACTGCTAAGCTGACCTCCATATCTGTTGAGGTTTTCTTGAAGTAAATGAGAAACAGAACGGCAGAGGGTATGTAGGATAAGGTGGAAAACAAATATAAGGAACTCATTTTCCACCTCTCAATCCATTTACTCATAATGATTTATTTTTAACAAACATATAATCATGGGAAGAAAATGAATGCCATTACATCTAATTACCTCCAGTAAATATATGGAGAGATAGTTGAGCAATGAAAGCACCCACATGCCGGAACCCGAATATGACAGATGATGCAAGGTTGATACAGATATATCTTTAGTAGATTTGCAAGAAACTTGTAAAAGATGTAGTGTGGAGTGAGAAAATTAGATACATAGATAGTAGATTATGGATCTGTACTGGGTTGTTGCAGGGAAAAGTTATGCGATAACGACAAACATTAAGACGAATTAGCAATGTCTATGTCTGTAGAGGATGGAAAGTGGAAAGGGAGTTCTACCAACTGCGCGATATCAGTGATTAAATGGGCGAGGAGGCGTTTTCTCTCAGTGATGGTAAGCCTGAGGAGGTTTTCCACGCTGGGGATGGTAAGCGCGATGAGGCTGTTGAGACCGGTGAAGGTATGCGGGAGGAGATGACCATATTCATGGAGTGATGAAACCCTATTTTCGTCTGGAGAAGCAGGGTTAGATGTCAAGGTGATAGGAAAGCCACAGGCGGAGAAGGCGTCGGTGGTAGTCGAGTTTCGAAGGGCACGTTGGGTGTATTTGTTGTAGGCAGTGGGTGAAATGGTAATTGGGTACGAAAAAATGGTGATGTGGCCTCTTGGTGTGGTGACACATAATCTTAGGAACACCCAGGTTTAGTAGATATAGTAGATTAGTAGTAAATAGTAATTAACAATGACAAATAGTAATAATTTGCAATAATTAGTAATAACTAGCAATAATTTGTAATAATTAGCAATAATTAGTAATAATTCGAAATAATTAGTAATAAATAACAATCATTAGTAATAATTAGTGGTAATTTGTAATAATTAGTGGTAATTAGTAATAATTATGAAAAAATAGTAATAAATAGTAATAAATAGTAATAAATACTAATAAACAGTTATTATTAGTAATAAATAGTAATAAGTCGTAATAAATAGAACTGATTAGTATTAATTAGTATTAATTAGTAATAATTTGTATTAATTAGTAATAATTTGTATTAAATAGTAATAAATAGAAATAAATACTAATAAATACAAAAAATTAGTAATAATTAGTAATAATAAGGAATAATTAGCAATAATTATTAATAATTAAAAATATTTATTAATAATTAGAAATAATTAGCAACAATTTGAAATAATTTGTAATAATTAGCAATGATTTGCAATAATTTGAAATAATTTGAAATAATTTCTAATAATATGAAATAATTAGAAATAATAAGAATAACTAATAATAATCAGGAATAATTAGGAATAATTATCAATAATTACTAATAGTTATAAACAATTAGAAATAATTTTCAATAATTAGAAATAAATATCAATAATTAGCAATAATTAGAAATAACTAGAAATTATTGGCAACAATTATCAATAATTTTTTATAATTTGGAATAATTACCAAATATTAGTAATCAAAAGAGATAATTTTATTACATTGTAAAAACTTGGAACAATTACCAGTGGATTGTTAGCACTCCTTTTGCTCGATGACTCGTCTCCTTTCAACCGTCACTGTCTCAAAACATTATGAAAAATATGATTCTACTCATGAATATCCAATCCTGTATGCATGAGATTGGATATGCATTCCTAGGACCAGATTTTTTCTAATGTTTTCAGATGTTGATAGTTTCATGATGATGATTCATCGATGAAAAGGGGGCTGTTTTGTCTGATATCTCAATTACTTGCATATTTCTCTCACTAAAATCACAAGGAAGAATTTTGTTAGAGGTAAGCCTATTCATTATCACATGCACATGAATAGATATTCATATCTTTGAGATGATTCTTTATTGTGATTTCATGTGAGTAAGTTTCAAGTAAATTAACCATGAGATAAAAGAGAAGCCTCTAATCCATTGGAAATTGTGTCGCTCGTAAATAGTGGTAATTTGTAATAAGTAGTTGTAATTATTTATCTTCTATTTTTGGGATAGTATTTTTCTTAATTTAAATTATTCCAAAATAATGTGGATTTTATATTTTCTAGAAAAATATGGAACAAGGAAGTCAAAAACTATCATTATTGGATGATCGCACCTGGATAGCTCAGTGTTGAAATCCAAACAGTTTTGGTTCAAATCCTATGTATATTGAGGGTGTTGAAAGTTTTTTATCATTTACATCATCAAAACCAGAATATGTTTCAAAAGGCATAATTATGTGTCCTTGTAAAAAAAATTCTCTAAGAAAATTTGAAACATTTGACAACGTTGGTAGACATCCCTTGAGTTTTGGTTTTCAACCAGATTATGTTTAATGGTATCAACACGGTGACAACATTTCCAGAGAACATAAAAATAATTTGATTCTAAATCCATCATGGTTTCAAAATTTAGTACATGATATTGCAGGTCCATCTATTCAACAAACTGAAACTCCGAATGATATTGATTTAACTCATAAGTTGGTACCATCTGAATTTTATTAATTATTGAGGTCTACTGGGGATGCATTATATCATGGTTTAAAGATAAGAAAATTAAGAGATGTTCACAAATTTTTTGGATATTAAATCATATAATGGAAGGTCAAACCACTATTTTGATTAGATATTTTCTTTCGTTAAAATACTACTACCTGAAGGTAATGCATTTCCTGTAAATTACTATGAGATTAAGAGGCTGGTTCGTAATCTGGTCCTTAGTTATCAAAAGATTCATGCATGTGAAAATGATTGTTTCTCATATTCTGGTGAAAATGAGTTTTTGGAATATTGTCCCACATGTGGAAAATCCTGGTATAAACAATCTCAACTAGGGGAGTCTAGATTGATTCCTATTAAACAATTGAGATATTTCTTACTTACACTTAGGAGGCCGTGTTTATTTATGTCTTAGAACACAATGACAATGATGTCATGGAAAAATACCACAATTTCAACTGGTGAAATCTTGAATCATCCATCTGATGGTGATTCATGGAAACCTTTTGATCGAGTGCATCCTCCTTTTGATTTAGAATCCCAAAACATGTGATTGAGTCTTTTTATTAACGGTTTATGTCTATTTGGTTCTTACGGTAATCAGTATTGATATTGTCCAGTCTTTATAACTCTATACAATTTACATGCATGAATGTTGATGAAGGATCCTTATATCATTTTTACCTTATTAATCTCAGGACATCCAAAAAATAATATTAATGTTTATTTGAAACAATTGATTGATATGTTAAATTCATTATGGAGTAATGATCTTAGTGCATATGATGTTATAGAAAAACAAAATTTTTAACTAAAAGATGCATTGATGTGGACAATTAGTGATTTATCAGCATATAAAATGTTATCTAGATTGAGTACACATGGTTCAACATCATTTCCATATTGTATGATAGAAAACAAAGCATTTATGCTCATCAATGGAAGAAAACCATAATATTTTTACAGTTATCATAGATTTCTTCCAACCGATCATCCTTTTCGAAGGAACAAATCTCATTTTAGAAAAGGCACAATTTAAAGAGATAGACCACCAAAAATGATCCTTATTACAGAGTTAAAATCAGTTTTACTTTCATTACCTCCCATCACATTTGGACCAAAAATATACCAACAAAAAATTCATGGCTTTAGGAAAGAACACAATTTTATAAAAAAGTGAATTTTTTGAGATCATCCATATTGGTTTGATTTTATTATTCAACACATGATGGATATCATGCATATTGAGAATAAATATTTTGATAATTTATTTCATAAAATTTTTGATGCACTAGGTAAGACCAATGTTAATGTAAAGGTGTGATTTGATCTTGCCTGAATTTGTAGGAGACCAAAACATGACCTGTTTGAAAATGTCATATCACAGAGGTTGATGAAGCCAAAAAGTAGCTTATACACTATCAAAAGAGGGACTTTTATTATTTTGTCAGTGGATTGTAGATTTTAGACTACCATATGGCTATACTTCAAATTTGGGAAGATGTGTTTAAAATGGCCATATTACTGGATTAAAATTTCTTGATATCCATGTTATAATGGAAAGACATATTCCAATTAGACTAAAAGGTTTATTGAATTCTATGAATTCAGATTTGATAATAGACTTACCATATATTTTTTTGAGATATTTGTGTGGTGACAAAAGACTATGATGCACTATGAAAACTGGAAGAAGTTGTTGTTGCAATTATATATAAACTGGAAAAAATCATCCCATTGATTATCTTTAACTCAAAAGAACAATTGATATTATATTTTACTCATGAATAAAAATGCAGAGGTCATGTACAGTTCTGATGGATGTACCCATTCGAGAGATGCATGTAGAAATTGAAGAAAAAAAAGTATGTAACAATGCATTAGTTGAAAGCTCAATTGATGAAGCTTATTTGCAAGAGTAAATTTCCTTTTTTCTACTATCATTATTTTTAATCTAAATATCAATCAAATCAAAACCAATAAGATAGAATAAAGGGAATATTTATGATGAAATAGACAATCAATTATCAAATTTTAATGATCCAGAGCTTGGCTTCGATGGAGTTCATGAACGATGGCTTTCAGATAATGAACATCACAGAGCCCATATATATGTTCCGCTCAACTGCGAAGAAATTACATAATTTGTACTATGTGTGCTTCAATCACTTATTCTTTAATTTATGTTATAGTAAGTAAACATATTTTATTTATAGGTTATATGATAATCATATCAAGAAATAGTTTCTACCAATTATAGCAGCTTCTATTAAAGAACGCCGACAAAAATATTCTTAATGGTTTCAGAAACTTATAAGATAAATTATTGACGGTTTAACAAATGAATTTAGTTCATTATTTATTATACTGATAATTTTATTTAAATATTTCAGGTGTCTCAACATGTAGATAAAATTGATTAGTGACTATGTATATTGAGTAAAACACCATCAAAATTGGTTAAATCTTATAACGTATATGTGGTGAATGGTTCTTGATTTCATACATGTGCATATAGGGAATCAAAAATACAATAAACAGTGGAGTTATTTCGAATTTTTCTCATTGTAGAGAAATTTAACATGACTTTTATGACATGATGGATGAAATTATTGAACTGTGTTATCTAGGAAAAAATTGCAGAACGATGTTTCAATTTCAATGGTTGGATACTAAGAGAGGATTGCATGTTCATCCAAATAATGGAATAATTGATATTAAATATAATTTTATTTTGTAAATGTACCATTTTAACTAGCTCAATAAGCAAAAAAAAATATTATTTAAAGTACTGTGATACTTCAGGAGACATGAGTGATTGGTTGAGCATAATAACAATGAAATCTTGGGAAATATCAGTTTACTCAAAGTGAATGTGGTTCCACTGAAGTGCATAGTTTGAAATTTTTCAACAGACTACTCGAAATCCATATTTTTCACAAAGAGACATCAATATCGATGATTACACCCCCCCCCCCAAATTAAGGGTCGATGATGAGATTGATGTTAATGATGTTACAAGTGAATTTGAAATGGAAAAAGATGATGAAACTAGAACTCATATAGATATTGATGATTTTGTGGAGGAATATGAAGACATTGACATCGTCAGATATGAAAATGATGATGATGGTTAACATTAAAACAATTAAATTATGGTTATAGTTATAATTAATATATATCTATATATAATAGTTATTTTTAACCATTTTCTAACAATAATAATTTTTTGTTTTAGATGGACGATGATCTATTTCGTCAGTTGAAGGAGTGTGAGCTACTTTTGGATGAGGAGGATTTGGGATCATCTGACCTTCAGCCTACTGGTCGTTCACAAGGTATGAAAAGGGGGCACAGTCTTGCACGAATGATGATTCCTGACTCTATCCATGAGCGACGCCCATGTCTTGGCTTCGATCCACGCGCCCAGAGGTATGGTAACCTATGTATTTTAGTTATCCATCATTAATTTATTTATATAATATTAGTTTGATTATTTCTTATCTTTCTTCACAGTTTTGTGCATATAGTTGTTCGATAGGGGAGCACTATCTTGTACAATTATTTTTCACGACCATGGATCACATGGGAACAGATTCCTATTGTATTGAAGCTCGGCATGTTCGATCATTGGCTTGTATGTAAATAAATAATATTTATTTTGAAATTTATTTCATTAATAACATGATATGATAAATTATATGTAGGTTGTATGGTTTCCTATCGA
The DNA here is from genome assembly GCA_963277665.1 of Viscum album. NCBI lineage: Eukaryota > Viridiplantae > Streptophyta > Magnoliopsida > Santalales > Viscaceae > Viscum > Viscum album. Next base: position 2,092,104,666 of record OY728126.1, on the reverse strand, counting down.
TGATAGAATTCATGACGCTATCCATACGGTGTGGGATATGTCTATACATGACCGTTTTTGTCAGTTTTTTCACAAATTGAGAAGGAAGACCATGAAGAATGCAGGAGTGGAAGTATTTGATGATTCATGTATAGACCACCGACCAGAATACATTTCATCCCATGATTGGGATGGATTATGATCACAATTGTTGGGTGGTGGATTTCAAATGAGATCTTCATTGGGCTGACAGAACCAGAGGACACAGGAAGTGACGCATCAAGCCAGTAGTCGTATATTCAGTACGCATAGAGAGCATCTTCTATGTAATTTTTCGGAATATTTTATATAACATTAAATATAAACTGTTTATTCTATATTCATATAGGAACTCAAGCAGCCCAATATTATGGATTACAAAATTTATGGGATGATGTATAGTGATCCAACCATTGGTGAGATTAAAGGTGATTGCCAACATCAGATTGTGGTAAGTATTATTTCTTTTTCTGTTTGAAAATTAACTTCAAATAATATTTTCAATATTTTAATTTCAAATTGGAACTAAAAGAGTCATATGAGGCCATGACATCTTAGACACAGGCTGAGATTCAGGCCTATACGGCTGATCAGACTAGTGCCTACCATTTTGTTGAGGCGACATGGTTGTAGGCGACCCATTATGGCTTCAATAAAGGCTGAGTAGTTAGTATAAACTCACATTAGGCTGCTAGGACATATTATGGTACTAATACAATTTCAGCATCCATCTCAACAGAAGATCATTGAGAGGCATAATCTTCTTACTCGCAGTATCAGGAGTACATGCAAGCTCAGTGTGAGCTTATAGAGAGTTTTCGTAAGTAGCAGGAAAAGATGCATCAACAGTAGCAGTAATAGGAAGAGATGAGTCAGCAACAACTAAATAAGGAAGAGATGTGTCAGCAGCATTAGTAGTAGTACGAGGAGGAGATGTGTCAATGAAAGTAGCAACATCACAATCAAAAGGAGTACATGTGTCGTTTGACTCGAAGTTTAGGGATGGAGCTTCCTCCACCGTCTCCTCCAGCTCCAAAACCTCCTCCAGAAGACTATCCCCCTAGTGATTTTCTTTTCATGTTAAAAACATTTGAATTCAATGTTTGTGGTACTATTAACTATTTATAGTTTTTTTCTTTTGTATTGGTGAAAATATTTAATAAATTTTTTTATTTTTCTATAATATTTAATATTTTTTTATGTTTTTATTTATTATTAGTATTTTATTTTTTAATTTTGGTTTATTTTACTAACAATAATAATATTTTATTATTATTTTATATTTTTTTTTGAATATTGAGAATTTTAATATTTTATAAATTTTTTAATATTTTTATTATTTTTATATTATTTTTTCATAAATATTAATAATATTATTATTATTATTATATTTTTAGAATTAGATTATTATTAATATTATAATAATATAATGTTATTATATTATTAATAATATTATTATTATTATATAATATTATTTTTTATTAATAGTATAAATATTATTATTATTTTTTAATATTATATTATCATAAATTTATTGAATATATATATTTTTAATTTATTAATTATTTGATACGGGACCTTTTGCGATGGAAATCCGTTGTAATTATTTTATATATTTTTAAATAGCTATTTGCGATAGGAAATCCAGGACGGTCGAAAACCTTTTTTTTATGATGAGCCCATCGCAACAGGGTTATATATATATAATATATATAATCAAAAAACTATTTGAGACGAGAAAACAGGCCCAGTGCAAATACCTTTTTGTGATGAGATCGTCGTATCAAGTTTTTATATATATAATATATATAATCAGAGAACTATTTTCGATGGTCCCATCGCAAAAAAAAACTACTTGCAATGGGACCCCGTTGCAAATAGCCTCACGCAAATGCCTCAAATTCCAGTAGTGTCTGTAAGAGATCTAAAGGATTCATTTTGAAGAAGAGGTAATCACTCTAACCGATCACTTTCTTGTTCTAATCTTATCTATATACTCAAACTCTATTATTTTCATCACAATGTAATTTCTCCCTTATCATAAATATTATTAAATGTTATTTTGATTATTAAAACACCATTATACACTATTTTTTCATCAAATAATAAGTGAAGGTATCGCTCATTCGTAAGTACGACTTAGCATCTTAATGTAGCGATACAATTCATTTTTCATCACCATATCTTATGGATAAAAATTGTGATGGGTTTTTAGTTTATATATAATATTTATAATATTATTATACTTATTTAATTATAATATCATGCATACCTTCTTATCATCCATTATTTTGAGAAGCGATAATCTTGCTCGTGTGTATGTATAGACTACCGTCTCTATGATGCGAATATGATTCATTTTTCATTTATATTTCACATGGATGTTAATAAGGATGAATTTTATGATTTTATATGATATATATGATTTAATAATAATTATGATAAGGTGAATTATTTTTACTATTATTTCATTCCATCAATAAAAAAATGGAAATAACGTTCATGCATACGATAGACTTATTGCCTCCTTGAATGGTGTATTTATTTCTCTATACCTAATTTTTATGAATTATTATAAATATATATATAATTAATATATATGATATTTATACCATGATTAAAATTATGGAAATTATGGTACTATGATCAAATTATAATAATTAGGATTACCAAACCAAAACATGATTGGAAAATCAAGCACTTATACCCCTAAACAATGATTTAAATAAAAATTATTAGTAAACAGGTGATAAAATGTTATAAATAAAACATAAATGCTATTATTGTAATTTTATTATAATAAATATATATTTATTATATAGTATGTTTAAACATGAATAAGAAAATATGAGGCTATAGGTAAGAGTTTATTTCACAATATCATCATTATTTGGGATTGTTTATGTTTAAGTCTCCATTGGGGAATGATTATATTATAGGTCCATGTTCATTAAAAATGATTTAATTTTTTTTACATTTATCCTATAAAATATTAATGTAATTTTCTACCAAGTTTTACTTTATAATAAATGGATTTAATGTAATCTTTTTTCTTTTTCCAAATGAGGCACTTTTTGACTTTACCAACAAAAATACATAGAAATTCATATTTTTTTAACATGTACGAAATGAAAATATTCTCCGACCACACTGAAACATAAATTTTTGGAAAAATATTTTTCAATTTCAATAGTTTATTTAGAAAAAAACAATGTTTTCATTGAAAATTTTCTAGATTTAAAAAAAAACAGGCAACTTCAAAATGGAAAGAGTTATTTTCCTCAGGAATTATTCGATGTGATATTTCATAATCATTATTCTAATAAGGCCAAATACTTTGATTTTATGTAATATTTAATATTTTATGATCTAAAGATTCCATCATTATTATTTATATTGATTTTTTATATTTATAATGACAATATTATTGTGAATACCATTCCCTTTTCCATGGTTAATAGTTTGATTAAATGTATATGAAATATGTTTCATTTCCTGACTTCTATGATGATGCATGTTTTATGATATTTTGGAACACAAATATATGATTAAATTTCTTGAGTTGTGTGGAACCTATATCTCAATCCAAATAATTGGGTAAATCTTAATACCTCATGAGATAAAATTGGGAAACAATTTAATGAGTATGATCTACGATGGGAAAGTGGTGCGTTCAAATATACTATGGGAAACATGAAAATCTGAATTTTCTATGGGAAATAGGTGCACCCCAATATATTTTTGGAAATAGGTTCATCCAAATCTATTATTGGAAATAGGTGTGTCCTGATCCACAATGGGAAACAAATGATAATTATTGATCTATTATATTGATGGATGTGTTTTTTAACCTTGAAAATGAAATTTTTTTCTATATTTATGATGGTGATATACATTTATCACATGATATTATAGTTAATTATTGATTTCTAACTCTTATGGATGATGTTATATGAAATGATAATATATTATTCAATGACTCTTGTGTATGATCTATGATTGGTTGGGTATGTGTGGAGTCAAAAGTTTGCTTATGATTTTTCCAATACTTTATTTTTTTGAGACCCCAAACACATTTCCTTAATAATACTTTCTATCTTTAAGTATTTTTATATAAAAGAACATCTAAAGTGTTACTCATGCTTTCTAATGACTTGTAGGATGTTTTCTAAATATGTCTTACTATATTTTCTATAAGACCAAATTGATTATGGAATTCTTAAGATCTTACACTTTCTAAAGATCGTAAACATCCCCATGATCTTAAACATTCTTTGAACAATCAATTCCAAATCAGCACATTTCATATATTATGAATCACTTAGAAAAATTGATTCTGAATCAATGCATTTATTAGATTCTGAATCACTCTAAAAAATTGATTCTGGATTAGTGCATTTTCTAGATGCCAAATCGATTAGAAAAACTTATTCTGAATCCGAGAATTTCTTATATTCTAAATCTCTTTGAAATACTGATCATGAATCATGCTATTTATACGATTCCAAATCACTCAGAAAAACCAATTTTGAATCATGTTGTTTCTTAGATTATAATTATCAGTAATTTCTAGATATTATTCTTAACATTATTAGGATCAGACTTCATATCATTCTTTATGTTTTTATATATTTCTTAAATATTTTGTATTTTCCTAATGTTATGATTTCATAACATTCTTTATGTTCATATATTTCCTTAATGATACGATTTTTTAACTTTCTTAAAGTTACCCTATTTTATTAATGTAATATTTCTTACATTCAGATTCTAACATATTATTACAAAGATAATGTTACTCATGATAGTTTTTATTATCTAAACGGTGTCGTTGTTGCAATTACAATGTGACCGTTATGAGTTCCACTTGTCTAAGTCCCTTTGAGCTTTCATGGAAAATATAACCGTTAGAGGAAATTGTGACTATTAGAGATATCACCATTAAATACACAATCATTTGAACATATTTAATATATGTGTAAATTTTACGGAATTGACACTCTATGAGAGCTCTGCCAGATTGTTTTGTGTGAAATCCTTGATGTGTTTATGTTGTGAAATTATTTTTCCACATACTTAAATCTTCAATAAGATTTATTATGACTTATGTGATTCAGATTGTATCTAAAAAAATTGAGGGATTGCAAGTTTTAAGAAGAAAAAGGTGATGATTACCTAAATAATTGAGTCATCCATGATAAGGAAGACAAAGGTTCTGATAACCTTTTAGATTGAGGGCTTATAGGGAAAGCAAGAAATATTCTGAGCTTCATAATGAGGGCTTACCCTAGTTGTTGTAAGACAGACTATTGAAAGTAAACATAAAGGAACCTATATCCAAGGTTGTAGAATACCCTTATATTTGGGTTAAAATATTTCATTAAATTTTTATTACTTGTTTAATGACATGTTATTTTTTTCTATTGAATATTTTTTATTAAAGATAGAAACTATAACTTTCATACATTTTATCTATTGTATTAAATTGAGTTCAATATTCTATATTCTTTAGGGTATAATCTTATATAAGTATACCTATGTGCCTATTTTTTGATAATATCATTTAATTCATACTTCTCCCCTTCTGATCTCTTTATTAAATATAGTAGATAGTTTTATGAATCTTATTTGAATAACAATGTCAAAAGAAGTATCATTAAGTTTATAAATGAATGTTTTTAAACGTACAATTCACCCTCTCTTCTAATTGAGAATCGAAATCTCATATTTAGATCCTGCAATTAGTATCAGATCATGAATTTGAGACACTTATACTTACACATAGTATCAAAGGAATTTTTTCATATCTTAGGTTAAATATAATTTTTTTATTTCGGAAAGATGTTTATATAAACTCTATGTTTATAAATACATACTACACTAATGTGTGGAGTGGAAAAGTTTTTTTTGAAAGATGGAAGGAATCAATATTGGATCTATTTTCAATCTATATCCAACAAGACCACCAATTTTTTATTGTAATTATTATGAGAATTCGAAAGATCGAATGAATACATTTGTTATTAACACTTGAGTTAAAAAAAATTTATGCTTACTAGGGATTACAAGATACTATATAATGAAGTTAGATTATTCTCAGACAAAGAGTAACATGAAAATAAATTTAATTATAAGGTAAAAAATACTTTTTTGTGTTCTATGACCAAGACAATATAATGGAAAATATCTTTATGTGAAAAAGAAAATTGTATTTGGAAGAAACATGATGTTATAAATTTTGGTAATTTAAATGTTATATAAACCATAAGAGTTAAGATTATAAATGATTATCATTGTCTTTTTTATTATGGAGAACCAATAGATTATGTTCAATAAATATTTATGAATATTGTGAATACATTATAATAAATGGGAGTAAAAGGATTTAATGATGAAATTCTTGTTGAAAATATTATTGATATCATGACTAATGAGTGGTAATCAAATAGAAATGATATTTACGAGTTACATAAAGTTAAAACAGTAACTTTTGAGGAGTTATTCTAGTCCCTCTTGCAATATGATAATAGATTGAAGAGATATTCTAATAATATTAAGAATAATAATGGGAGTGTTGGTTTTACTACTACATCTAATCATATGAAAGATAAGACTCCTAATAATGTTTATAATAAAAAGAAATCAAATATATTTTTTATTCAATTCGAATCAAGTGAATCTGAACTGTTAGAGAATGAGGTGGCCAATAATTCATGAATGATGAACAAGATAGTTGGGAATAATAACTTTCAGTATATTTATAAGAAAAAATATAGTAAAGACATGAAATATTTTGAAGTAACATGTTAGGATTTCATGAAAGATGGACACATCTGACATAATTTTCATAATCTAAAAGTAAAAGAAATTAAAGATAAATACTATGAAAGAAATTAGTGAAGATACTATAAGCCTAAGGGAAAGAGGGTCCTGAATAAAAATTACACTTGGAGTGTACGTGGTGGAGACTCATCTAATGAATCTTCAGATATTGAATCTTTCTAACATAATAATATTCGTCTTATCTCCATAATGCATATGGAGAAAAAAATATCATATTGATGTGGTACAGAATGTTTATTATTTATCCAATATATCTTTAAGTTCTATGAAAATTATGAATCTTTGGATGAAGACACATCCACATCAGAAGATAAAACATTAACTTATATTGAATAATTCTCTAGGTTTTCAAAGTAACTTGGTAAAAAAACAGTAAGATCAATAATAATCTTGAAAAGGAAAACTCTAGAATTTATGTTTTAACAATATAAGTATTAAATCATTTGAAATATCGTGATGAAAATTCTATTGAAATTTTTTCTATTTCAAAAAACCTTAAGGATGTTAATTATGATAAGGATAAACTTTCTAAGCATCTTTAAAAATTCATCTCTAAGAGAAATGTTTTAGATACGAACTCAAATTATATTATTACTAATGTTGATGATAAGAATTCAGACATGAGAATAAAATATAATATATTTTACTTAATGAAACTTTTTAAAAACTTTACTACTGGAAAGGAATGTTTTGATAAATTTTATTCCTAATTTATTCCTCTTATAAATAGTTTAATATTTGGTTATTATCACTCAAAACCAGTTTTCTATCATAAGTGTTTTTTACTCCAAATTCTATTTTTTCACTAAGTTTCAATGTGGTGGACATTGGGAAAAGAATTTCTTTAAATAAAACTCAATACATAGGTTTTCCTAAATTGTACTTTTTTATGAAAATGTGGATTCCTAAGAATTTATTTTCTAAAATTTCTAAATCTAAGAATGTTTGGATTATGAAAGTCTAACAGTTTCATTTTCATGAAAATAATGGAAGTACCGACATCAATACATGGTTCATTAATAGTGGATTTTACCGATATATGATTGGTAATACAAACTTCTATGAAAATATTATTATGGTGGAATGTGGAATATTCACTTTCTAAGACAATTATCAAGGAGAAATTATTGGTATACGTAAAATTGTTCTTCTTGGAAGAGCCATAATTTCAAATGTTTTATTTTTAACTCTCTTAAAAAATCCTTATAAGAAAAATCCAATTATGTGATGAAGGTTTCCTTTTAAATTTTAGGAATGATAAATTCTTAGTACACAATTCCAATGATGTTCATTCTTTCTGCCCAAAGGCATGAAAATGAGTATACACTTAACATAGAAGACCTCAGGAGACAAGAATTACCTTCACATTGTGAAAGAAAAGACCAATAATGGTTATGGAATAGAATATTAGGACACTATAACCTTAGGAACTGGTGTAAACGTTCAAATAAAATACATGTTAAGGATCTACCAGATCCTATATTTGATTCATCGAAATTTTATGATCCTTGTCAATATATAAAGAAACATAATTTGAGCATTAAATTAATTAGTGAAGTATAAACTTCAGATGCATTATAGATAATTCATTTGGATCTTTTCTTTCTAACACAATCTGGAAGAGTTATCAATAAATATTATGTATTTTATTAGTTGATGATTATACTAGATTTACTTAGGTCTATTTTCAAGCAAGAAAAACTGAATTGTTTTTTTATTTCAAATATTTTTCTGCCAATGTTAAAAATGAGAAAACCCTACCATTGATAACTATTCTTAGTGATCATGGAGGAGAATTTGAAAATTCACATTTTCAAACATTTTATCATATGAAATGAATTAATCATAACTTTTTATCTCTTAGAAATCCTCAAAAATTGTTCTTTTTAAAATAAGTAACTGAATTCATCAAGTAATAACAATAACAAAGTTGTGTCCATAATTAATTTATAAACATTTTTGGTTGAAGCTATTAATACTATTTGTTATACTATAAGTCAAGTTTAAATAATGATTTTTTTTAATAAAACACCTTACGAGTTATGGACAGGCCCAAAATCTAATGTTTTATACTTCAAAGTAATTGGATGCAAAATATTCATCTTGAATACAAAATATAACTTACACAAATTTTCACCCAAATCCAATGATGGATCATTCTTATGATACTCTAATACTTCTTTGTCTTGTATAGTTTTTAATAAAAATTCTTGTACTATAGAGGAAATAGTACATGTTAAATTCAATGAATCTAATCCTTTTTTTAATCAAACCCAACATATATCTTTGGATGTGTTTTCAAAAACAGATTATCAACCATTGATTGATGATTATTCTATTTAGAAGAATACTAATGAAAATGTTATGGAAGTATTCACTCAGGACTATTTTCAACCCAATGTTAATGAACAGGTTTTACTAAAACCAAGCCAGTTGATTCTATAGATTCATCCTAGTGAATTTATCATTAGTAATTTACATCAACCGGTAAGGATTCCCTATGGGAAATCTGACCTTTCCCAACGCTTCGATACCAACGGTTCGTAAAAAACGTTGGTATAGGTTCTCTTTTCCAATGGTTTGGCCAAAACATTGGGAAATCCCACTTTGAGGCCACCTTTCCCAATAGTTTGGCCAAACCATTGGGAAAGGGTATGGCTTTCCCAATGGTTTGGCCAAACCGTTGGGAAATACCACATTTTAGCCACCTTTACCAATGGTTTGGGAAAACCCTTGGGATAGGTATACCCTTTCCCAATGGTTGGGAAAGGGTATACCTATCCCAACGGTTTGGCCAAACCGTTGGGAAAGGTCCCCCAGAAATCAACCTTCCACCTAGAATCAAAATCCAGAATCAAAATCTATACCAACAGTTGTCAAAACTATTGGTATTGGTCTATACCAAAGGTTTTGACAACCGTTGGTATAGATCCTTTGATTTTTTATCATTTCATCTTACCCAGACCATTATATAAATCAAAATTTAAAATAATTAAGAGAATATATATACATATTTAGGTAATTATATTCACAAAATTCATGTTAGATTAGTGGTTAAGTCTTTAAATAATAAACTAGGGGTCCTAGGATCAAATCCCAGCGAATGTTTTTTTTGAAATACATATACCAAAGGTTCCATAACCGTTGGTATATATTTTCATATTAATTATACCAATGGTTTCCAAAAACGTTGGTACAGGTCTATACCAATGGTTTTCGGAAAACTGTTGGTATAGACCTCTCCCAACGGCTTACTTGGCAACGGTTTGGAGGCCTATACCAACAGTTCCAAATCGTTGGTATAGGTTAGTTTTCCAATAGTGATTAGAAGTTATTTATGAAATGATGTTGAGAATCTAGTATTTCTTTCCCAATTAGAACCTAAATGTATTTATGAGGATTTAGGAGATGAATAATGGATAAAATCTTTTCAAGAATAACAAAATGAATTTGAATGGACCAAAGTTAGGACCTTGATTGAAATACCTAAATAAACATCTACAATTGTAGTCAAGTGCGTTTTCAGAAATAAATGTGATCAAAATGGAATCATAGAAATAAATAAAGATATATTAGTAGCCAATGGATATAGTTAACAATAAGGAATAGACTATGAAGATACATGTGAAATGGTATCTAAACTTGAATATATTTACATTCTCTTATACTTTGTAGTATTCTTTTACTTCAAACTTTTTCAAATGGATGTGAAGTATTTTTTCCATAATGGATATGTTCAAGAAAAATGTTATGTTGAACAACCACCTAGTTTTAAAGACACAAAAAATCATGAACATGTTTTTATACTTACGAATTCTTTATATTTTTGTAGAAAATCCCCTAGATCCTAGTGTGATAGGCTTATATGATTTCTATTAGAAACAATTATGTTAAGATAACTACTAATCCATCCTTTTTAAAAATAAAAAAAAATAAGAATGTTTTAATAGTTAAAATTTATTTTTATGACATCATATTTCAGTCAACTCCAAAATCCTTAACTGATTTATTTGCAAATTTTATTAAATCTACATTTGAAATGAGTATGATGGGTGAGTTAACATTTATACTTGGTTTTCAAATTTCATAAAAAAAATAAGGAACTTCTATTTATCAACATAAGTATATTAAAGATATTTTTAAAAAGTATGGATATGACATCACTGAAAGTATATGTACTCAAATTGATAACCCAAACACACATGATCTTGATGAAGTAGGGAAACCAATCGATAAATTATCTTTTAAAGGTATGATAAGAATTTTTCTGTACTTAACGACAAGTCAACCAAACATTATTTTATCCATTTGATTACATCAAATATATCAATTTAAACCAAAATAATACCATTTAAATGTAGTGAAAATAATTTTCACTACTTAAAGGGAACTATGGACTTAGTACTTTTTGATTCTTTAGGAAATGAATTTGTTTTGAAACTTTTTTCAGATGATGACTTTGGAGGTTGTAGAATTTATTGGAAAAGTACATCTAGAATTTATCATTTATTTAGACATTCATTAGTTTCATGGTCTTGTAAGAAACAACACTTGTTAGTACTTTCCACTAGAAGAGATGAATATGTGGTAGTTTGATGTTATTTTGATCATGTTTTGTAGATATAACACACCCTCACAAATTACGGCATGAGTTTTACAAAAACTCAGATACTATGTGATAACACAAGTTCCAAAGCCTTAATAAAAAACCATGCACATCACTCTCATGAAAATAATATAGATATTATGAATCACATTCTTAGGGATCACATGTTGAAAGGGGATATTATTTTATAATTTATTATAACGTAAGAAAATCCTACAGATAATTTTATAGAGTAATTACCTTTTAATATATTTAAATAAATTAAATGAAAGTTAAGAATGATAAATAAATCATAATAATTCATATCTATTTTTTGGAAACAATCACTAATCATTAAGATACTTCTTTTCATACGGAGAGTACATTTTTTCCTTGATTTTTTTTTTAAAACTATTAAATTTTTTTGGAACCTAATAAAAAAGTTAAGAACCTAATAAAAAATTTCAAAACCTAATAATGTTTTTCAGAACCTAATAATTTTTTTTCAGAACTTTAACAAGAGTTTTCATATCCTTTACACAAATTTTGAAAACCTAATAAATGTTTTTTAACTCTAACCAAAAATTTCATAATTTAAGATATCTAACAATAATCTTATATAATACTAAAAAATATTCTTACAACCCCAAAAATTACATTTTCTTACTTATTTTCTTTATCTTATAGTTATGTTTATAGGTATTTCAAATCCGTTTTATGAAAAACCTTAATAGATTCAACTATTATTAAATCCATTATATTTCCTTATAACCTCAAAAGATAGGAACCAATAAATATTATTCTGCACAATTTCAACCATCGGATCAGATTCGATCTATGTAAACCATTTGATTCTATTTGGAATATAAATTAACTTTGTGAGGTCTATATAAAGGGCACCCCTTTTTCTATTTCCCACACCAGTTTCCACATTTCTATTGCTAAAGCTATGTCACCCTTTAAAGCCTTCATTCCATTTTTTATCACATCTTTCTTATAGTTCTGAATGTTGTTGGAGATATATTCTAAGAATTCAATGAATGTCTATAAGGAACATAAAGATTGGGTGATATTGGGAGGAAGTTTAGTCGATCCAGATTTGTTTCTCAAATAAGACTCTTTTATTTCAAAAATAATTATGTTTCAAGGAAGGGAAAATGTTTTCATGATAAAGAATAATAAATAACAAGATATGTTGTATGTATATTTGGATATCAAATTCTATCAGTTAGTAGTGCTTTTCCTTGAAGGTGGAAAAGATAAACTTCATTTTAAGAGTTATAGAATAACTTATTCAATGACTTATAAGAAAGATGATAACATTACTCGTATACCTTATAAAATTATATCATATAATATATGTCATATTATTCTAGATTTTGAAGTTACTTTTAATAGAGTCAATTATTTTGAATCCTTAGCCCTCAAGGGAGTTAAGAACCCCAAGATTTATAATAATTCAGCTAACTTCCAGATTATTTTCTTGTGGTTACAGGGATTCTTAATACCATGGAAAAGACATAAGGACACATTGAAAATCACATATATTTTCATATTATATTTTCTAAATAATATGATGAATATTAACCTGGTTACGTTTATATTTTTATGATTTGTATGATAAAGGATGAGATAATCAAGTCACAAATTCGGATGTTCCCAAAAACCAAGACAAAGCTCATCATGATTTATTTTGATATCATCAAAGTTCCTTGCATCTCAAATCCCGTGAAGTTTAATATCCTCTTGTTAAGTTATGATACTTTGAAAATAATGAAACAATTCTTCTGTGTTAAATGAATGAGTTTGTTGATATTGTGGAAAAATTAGCCATGTTGGATAAAGTTCCAAATCAGAACAGATGAAAATAAAATCTCAAGTGTAGGAACTGCAAAAACTCTTGTTTTTGAACCTCCTGTGTCTAAGAAACAAAAAAAATACCTTGATGAAATTATATCCAAGTAGAGATAAGATAATGAAAAGGGAAAATAAGGTGGTCTAGTGTTTGGGATAAACCCAACTGAAGAGAATAAATTAAAAATTCAAGTTAATAAAGTGCTTGAGAGGCCGACTAAGATAAGAAACATAAGAAGATACTTTTTGAAGATGATTTAGTTTAATCATTATTGACATATATAGAAAGGACCCTAGAGTAGATTCATGTTCTAGAATTATTTCTCCATTAAATAGATCCTCCTAAATAGTTACAAGAACTGGTTTTAGTAACCCCTTCAACAAAGGGAAAGGAAGTTGTTCCAAGAAAATTATGAATGTTCAAGAACAATCTCATGTAGATGAAGTAGATGATGATGAAGTGAATAGATAATTGAAATAAAGCGATGGATAGATTGGGAATATTGGGGAATCTGAAAGTTAATGTCATTCAAACAAGTTATCGATAAGAAAATCCTAATCATCCTCTTCTAAACTTCAATTAGAAGGAAAATAAGTTCAGAAATCTATTCAATAAGAAGACAATGTTGTTGAAAATGAAGTCAACAAAATATCACCTGATGATGATGATGATGTTCATAGAGTTAATGTCGATAAAGACAATGATGTTAGTTAATATAATGCTGGTGGTAATGATTATGATCACGATGATAATGATGGTGATAAGATTGTTCATGTCTCTAAAGAAAGGAATGTAGATCAGAAAACACTGAAGCCAATACCGACGAATGGTAAAGGCAAAAATATAGATTTTAGAACATCTAAGAATGTTGAATAGGAATCAGAATTGTCTTCCCATTCCTTATTATAAGACATTTTTGTTCAATCATTGAAGATTTGGTATGCTACACCCCTTATTTTCCAAACCATGAGTCTCAATGCCAACTTATTCAAGAATTAGTAATCCAAAATTTGGACTCTACAACTCTTCTCATGGAGAAACTGGTAATGATTTAAGGTGATTTCAAAACCGTTGTTATAAACTATTATTGTCATAGGAAGTCATGAAATGAAATCAAAAAGTGGTAGAATAAGTCATCCATGATCTTAATGTTTTTCATGACTGGTTTTCAACAGTTGAGGGAACATTCATAGAATAAAAGGGAAATATTATAGATCATTCTTATAGTTTCTCAGAGAAGATCATGGAAGAGAAACATATCTAGTTTCATGATGTTAGAGATCTAAATGGGAAACTCAACTCTGTCACTCATGAATTTCAAAGAATAAATTCTTATAGATATGGAGTGGATGAAAAGAATCAGTCTCAAGATGAGAATATTCAAATTCGGCTAGAAAAGATAAAGTTTCTTAAAGAGAAGAATAAAGATCAAGAAGATCTTATCTCAAAGTTCCCAAATGATCATAGGGAGATGAAAATTTTGAAGGCCATTATCACAAAATTAATTCAAAGTAAGGATTTCTAATTTCCTTCTATTTCAATTTTTATTGTATAAAAAACCTTTTCAATATTTAAATGTTGATATCTATTGTTTTATATTGTATTTTTCCTAACATTTTTAGTTACAGTATACTTCCAATCATTTATTTTTTAAATAAAAAAGTTGGAGAGGGAAAAATATGTTATAAAAAGAATATAAATCTAAGGAAGATAATATCTATGTAATTGAATATTACATAAAGACGTCATCCATAAGAAGAGGGGGAGTTGTTTACATTAGAAATGAATATAAATTCAAAAAGTCAAGAAATTGAGCCTAAGGGGGGTTCATTACCCAATATATAGTTAGTAGTATTCACTCTATGTCATAAACAAAAGGGAAGATAAGTATTTCTTTTAAGATTAAAATATGACTTATATCAACATTAATATTCTTATAATTAATAGTTCTTTGTGCTTTACAAAAATGGGGATTTTGTTGACACAAAACTTTCATCATGATTTTTTTCATTCCTTTATATTTTAGAAATCACACACACATTTCCTTAATAATCCATTCAATATTTAAGGAAGTTTACCTGAAATAATATCTAGATACCCACTCAGTCTTTGTAATGTCTTGAATGATGTTATCTAGATAAGTATAACCATGTTTTCCATAATATAGAATAGCTGATGAAATTATTAATGATATTACACTGTCTAGAGATATTACACATTTTTGTGATCTTAAACATTCTTAGAAAAATCGATTTTGAAATAGTGAATTTCATAGATTCTGAATTACTCAAAAAAATTGATCCTGAATCAGCACATTTCGTAGATTCTGAATCACTAATAAAAATAGATTCTGAATCAACACATTTCATAGATTCTGAATCACTCAGAAAAACTGGTTTGAAATCACAAATTTATTAGATTCCGAATAGCTCAATAAAACAATTCTGAATCACATTGTTTCCATGATTATGAATTGATCAGAAAAAACAACTCTCAATCACATTGTTTATTAGATTATAATTCTCAAAAATTTCAAAATCTGATTCTTAACATTCATAGGATCTGATTTCATATCTTCTTTATGATTTTATATCATTCTTAATGTTTCTATATTTCCATTAGGTTGTGCTTACATAACAATCTTTATGTTCATATATTTCCTTAATGTTTGGATTTTATAACTTTCATAAAGTTACCCTATTTTCATAATTTAAAATTTCTTACATTCAAATTCTTACAAATTATTGAAAAGCTAATGTTACTTGTTATTTTTTTTATTAACTAAATGGAGCCATTGTTTCAATTAAAATTTGATCATTATGAGTACCACATTTTCAAGTCCCTCCAATATTTCATGAAAAATATGACAGTTTGAGGAAAATGTGACCGTTGGATTTCACACAATCAAATACCCAACCATTTGAATGTTTTTCATTCTTGTGTACGTTTTAGATAATTTTCACCCTACGAGAGCCCAACCAAATTTTCTTCATGCAAAAGCCTTGAAGAGTATATGTTATAAACATGTTGTTACATATACTTAATTCTTTAACAAGATTTGTTATTTATTTTGAAATTCGGATTGTTTCTATATACAATCGAGGACTTCCATGATGAAGGAAGATAGAGGTATTGATTACCTGCTTAATCGAGGGATTACAATTTGAAGGTAGATAGGGGTGTCGATCAACTTATATATCGAGGTCTTGAGGGGATAACAAGACATATTTTGATCTTCATATCAAGGGATTACACTAGTGTGGGTAAGAAAAACTTTCTTGAATGTATAAATCAACGGACTGTTATCCATGGTTATTGGATAACCTTCTCTTTGAGTTAAAATATTTCATTAAACTTTTATAACATGTTTAGTTACATGTTCTTTTATTCTGTTTCATATTTTTGATAATGATGGAATGTGTGACTTTCTTACGCATTCTCTAATTTAATAAATCTGGTTCAATATTCATTACACTTTAAGGTAGAATATTAAATAAGTGTACATGAGTTCTTATTTATTTATAATATCTTTGTATTCTTAATTTAGTCCCTTATGATCTCTTTGTTAAATATAGTTTGGGGTTCTGTGAACCTTTTTTTTTTAACTTTGTCAAACAATGTTTACTTAAGGTTAAAAATAATGGTTTTTGAACTTACAATTATCCCTTCTCTTATAATTGACTATCTGAATCTCATGTTTCGATCCAATAGAATTAAAATTTTAATTTATATTCATGATCACATAACATTATTAATATATTATTCTTTCATATGATCATAGATTGATATCTCATTTTTTTACCCTTACTGGAGCATCTATGATCACTGTTTCTTATGTTTCTAACCCCAGGTTACGATGAAAGGTTTAGGTAGGGTTTGGATAATAGGAGTACCATGTGAGAAGCTCTTTGTGGGAGATGTTTAAGATCATTCATAAAATAATAAGATTAATTTTTTAGTCTCTAAATATAGTAAACTATCAAGATAATCATGCATTTTTTTAGAAATTTATTAAACAACTATCTAAAAAGTTATGATTTTTATGTATGACAAAATGGGTTATTAAATTAATTGTATCAAAGACACAATGACTGTTCATATATTTTATAGTTTTTTGTAAAAAACTAGAAACAATAGACACTATCTTATTAATGGTGAAGCGAGAAACCAAAAAATAATATATCATTGTCATTTTAAAGTAAATGGAAGGAATACCATTTTCCGTACATTAATGGAAGTACGAACTATGTATAGAATAAATAAAAATATCTGACATAGCTAGAAATAAGTTTATTTGAGTAATTTTTTAAATTCTCCCAAATAATATGAATAATAATAGGGTAGAATGATCAAATAAATAGAAAGAGATAAAAATATTAAATTCAGCACACACTCTTTAGAGAAGAAAGATGATTAAGAAAGAAGGAGATTTAAGATCATAGAAAATATATGAACATTATAGAAGAATTGATAAAATTTATTATTGTCTGATAATTTTATTGATATTGATTTCCAAGCCACCCTAATACTCAAATTACAGCATTTAATTACTTCAGAAATGTTCTAGAATCATTTCAGGGACATTAAGATGAAGATGTTCATGTTTAATTAATCTTGAACAAAATAAATACATGAATTAGAATGGATTCTTGTGGAATGGTATACAATTATTTCAATAGAGTATGGATCTATGGCTTAATCAGAGGAAATTAAGTATAGAACTCGTAGGATGATTTTATAGTTTTTCAAAAAAAACAAGGTCTCTTTGGAATATTCACTACATTTTAGTATGAAGATGACCATGTTACTTGGATCATGAGGTTATCAATACAACATTAATTCCAAGATTTTCTCCATAAATACCACAATAATATTTTACTAATCTAGAATATTGTATGGTCCTGAGGGCCACACCATAATCTTTTATCTTGTGGATTTCTAAAACATAGTGGTTAGGGATGAACTATAATAATTTTTCTACAGTTTGGTGTAATGTGTTACACTATAGTCATTGTTCAAGGAGTATCAAAAGTATTTAATGAATCATCAAAGAGTTCAACCATGATGAAATAAAGATAGTTGTACAATACATAAGGGAAATACTAAACACATTAAGGGTGTTTGTGGTCATTAAAATAAATGATTGGTGAGAAGCATAACATTTTAAATATATGAAAATACTTTTAATTTAGCATTTATGATTTTTCCTATTTTATTCACTATATTTTAATTTTTTTATCACAACCACCCATCATTGATTCAGTTTGGGTGTTTTGGGTGGAATTATTTCCATCTATTTAATTCCAATCCCCAATTATAACTTCTATGCACAGATATTAAAATCAATCCATATTTTCTTTTCAACCCTATATGAAAAACATGAAATTGTATTAATAAAACTCAATCTTAAAATATATAATATGTGAACTCTAAAAACAATTAAATTATAATATAATTTTTCCTTATAAATTATTTTATAAATCTATATAAAGTGAAGGTTTTTTTCATTTTTTCATTTTTTTACTTTTTATGTTTAAAATATTATTAACTCAATAATTTATTTAAATTTTTTAGTAGTTGTTATATCTCATTGTATATATATAGAAGAGTATGTATGGGGGTGTTTCTAAATTATTTCTTCACATTATGAAATTTTCCTTCTTTACATTTAAAGATTTATTAAAACAATTTAGTTTATTTTTGTTGTGAAAGATCAAAATTTAAAATTTTTTAGTACGATTGCCTTCAGGACAGATTTGGAACATGACTCCACTATCACTCAAGTAATATTATTCTCTAAATTAATTTTAGTTACCCTATTTTATTATATTATAAAAATTTACACTACTTCCTTATCAACCGTACTATTATCAATAATTTATATCAAAAAATCCATATAGGGAGATGAATGTGGAGTTTTTATATGTATCTACGGATATTTTTTTAATTTAATAATAAAATGATTAATGCAAAATATCATTTAGTATTTCCATTCACTAGTATTATGTTGTGTTCTCTATTAGTATATTGAATCCACTGTATATGTTTTTCCAATTATTATAAATATGTATTCATACATGTTATCATACTATTAATATATAATATTATTATGTTTTCATATATGTTATCATGTTGTATTTCTCTTTCCATTCAATAAGTAAATGGATGTAAATTTTCTATTTTTTTTTATTATTATGAATTATATTACTATTTTTACTAATAAAGGAACTTAGTGCAACCTATTTTAATAAATTTATTATCAATTTAATTCATAAAAATTAAAATCTAGTATTTATGATGTGATATGATTCTATGTTATGGAAATAATTTCTGAAATATGTTTTGTTTTTTATAAATTAAAACTATAAAATGAATTTCTGAGAGGGTTTGATATTTTAGAATTTTAAAACCTCACATTAAAAGTGTGTTTTATGTGTGAATTTTTATGTGTGTATGCATATATATTTGTTTTTTAAATTTTATTTTTACTCAACATATATTCCATTGAATATCAAAATAAATAATAATATTATTTTCATTGAAACTAATATGTTTAACTTGATGTATTGAATTTATATTTAATACCTAAAACTATTTTTATGTTTTCAAATATTTAGAAAACTTTTTATTATTTTGACGTCAATAATTTTAATTGGTTATTTATGATTTATCCAGATTCCATAATATATTTATTTTAAAAAATTATTCAATGTTTTATTAAGTCGTTTAGTATTATTACTAGACTCATATCACTACTATTGAATTAATTATATTCAACCAATGTAGAAATTTATAAATGTGATTCTTAATATTTTTGAAACTTTGTCTCCACTTCCAAGTGTTAATCAAGATTTTATAACACTATTTAGTACATTTACATATTTTTGAACTAGAAAAAAATGTTTTTCATATATTTTATTCTTTGGAACAAATAACATTTATCATCCCCATAAAAATTGTTATAAAATTTCTATAATATTTTTACAATTTTAATTATAATGTTTATTTAGTACTTATATAACATGTTTTTGGAAATGTTATTGTTATAGATATAGGTTAAGTTGTGTAAATTAATTTTTATTTTTACAATAAATTTTTCATTTGGATCAATCCTAAATCATTTTATCAATCCCTTATATTCAATAAAATAAATTCGTTTGAAAATTATTTTTTACAGTTTAGACCTTGTGTACTTTATATATATCATTAAAAAATTATATAATATTAATTTACTTTTTATATATTTTCCTTATATAGTTTCTTAAATTTATAAGACGTACCTAATGAATTAACTGTCATATATTAGAATCTTTTTTATTCATTAGAATTTTTTTAAAAATATACAATTGTGGTGGTTCCTAAGTAGTAAACCTTATAATCCTGCATCCAAATGACCTAAAATACTAGAAATACACTTAGGGGGATTTATAGAGAATTTTGTGATACAAGAATGACAAAACTATGTAGTAACATAGGCATGATGATACACTCGGCCTTTGAGGCTAATAAAAATCAGCAACATAGCATTGAGCTTACAAACAATGCAATGGGTTTCCCTCCACCTAGATAGAAATAGGTCATTTATTTCATAATAATAAGATGTTTCATCCCCAAACATATATATATCTATACTCTAATAATTTTTTAATTAGTCTTTTCTAATACCTTATAATGTATATAATGTTTTTCCTCAAGATGTTTTCAAATGGTTTCTATAAGAAAATCTACAAATAGTTTATATTTAATGCCCTCAATGATTTATTTATTATTATAGACACAAAAAATTATTTTTTAATTTTCATGTTTAATAATTTTTCCAAATAATAATATTCATCCAACCCCTAATATTATTTCACCCATAACAAGTCATACTCAATATTTAAATTATAGAATATGACATGAAACAGTATATTCATATACCATTAGGTGTATTCCATAAAATATTATATCGTCTTATTCAAATTTTAACTCTTTAATCCATACCTCCAGATTTTAAAAATAACTACTAAATTGGATTCATTTATTTTAATTGAATTTAAATTGAACTGAAAAATCATTTGTCAAAAAAATTAATGAGCACATTCAATATAATTAGTACACAAGTTAAACATTGACTATTTGTATTATATTTTATGCCATCATTCATAAAAAAATTATTCTTTTATATATTATTTCTTTACACTATTTTTTTTATTTTTTATTGATTCTATATAATTATCAATTTAACATAATAAATTAAATGTGTTTAATTTCTTCTCATATTAAACATTAATATCACACACAACAACTAGCCATATTTTAAATATCTTTCTATCCTCCAAATGATTTCATATGAGAAGATATGTTGTCATAGAAATATTTTTTATACATTATTAGATTCATTTTGCCTCAAATTTATTTCTAGATGTTCCTTTTATAAGAAAAAATAGAAATAGAAATATATTATTTTAATGTAAGGTTCTGCATGAAAATTGTGTGATTTTAAAGTTACATATTTAATCATGATTAACCACTCTTAATATATTTTTTAATTTATCATATAATATTTATGGATACCACATATGATATATTTTTTAATTATATTAATTATCTATTTTTTCAATTTTTTTCATTGGTTGTGTATTTTTTAAAATTACACATCCAATAACCCTTTTATTGATTTAATTTGTATTATGTAAATATATTTCCACTTAAACTTATGTATAAGAGTATTTAATATAGATTTTAAGATCAATAAACTTCACAATAATTTTCAAAATGTTCTCTCTAATTTATATCCCATTACACGTATATCGACTTCAACGCCAATTTAAGATAACAATGTTACTTTTACTTTAACATAAGATTGAGCACTATTTTTGATACATCAGTATGTTAAATATTAATATGTTTTTTAATAGATTTATGTGATATATTTAACATTTATATTTCTTATTTTTTTGTATTCTATCACACACATATATATATATGTGTTCATTTTTTTATACTCAATCTAAAATATATTAAAATAACAATGAAAATCATGATAAAAATTACTACCTTTTCCAATATATATGTCATGTTATTATCTTTAGGGGATAAATTTGAATAATTCTACTGAAATGAGATAAAATATCAATGAAAATGATTGGTTTGGATTATCGAGTAGCTCTTTCAGATTTATATGGATCACATTGGATAGAGTCACCCACCAGCAGACAACGAGTTATGTCCTCCCATATATCATAATGGAAATAAAATATATTGTGATTATATTTAAATTTGTTATGGATCCATGATTTCTCAATTTTTCCATGGTTACGTAATATAATATTTTAATTTTATTTTTATTGGATTTTAGTGACTAAATCACTTACATGTTGTAACTGTCTTCCAAGCTACAATAGACATCAATATTATTGTTTTAGTGTTTTCTCTATGGGTTGAATTTTTCCCTACATATACATAGAATGAAATAATTTTAATGGTACACCTATAAGTAGTTTTCTTTGGCTGATGTACTTCTAAAAGTCTATGAATTAAATAAAATACTTAAAATTATAATCCATCGTTTCAGGTTGATCATTATTGTGACAATTATTCATATCATTTCTAATCGGCTAACATTATTATTAATGAATGCCATGGAAATTTTTTAAGAGTTTCTATTTTATACTATAACATAAACAAAAATACTCTTTTATTATTGAAATATAATATTTTTTTAACCAATAACATTTATTCACTATTATATTACATATTTTTATTCCATGTTTGAATTTGTGATATCAAGATATTTCATTATATTAAACCATATTAAGTTATTCAGTTGAAATATATGAATATGTAACATTTTCACAATGAAAAAAACAATTACATGATACATTCTATAAATAATTTTTATATTTGGAATAGTTTTATAGTTTTATTCTTTAAATATAATTTGACAGGTGTCATTTATAAGGTAATGAATTTACTTTTTTTTTTTTTTCTATATCAGGTGTTCAAACTTTTTTTCCAACACTGATATGACATGATTAAATATGTTATATATATATATATATTATCACAATAAAACTATTTATGTTATTTTATAATAGTATATATACGGGATACAGGTTCACTATAGTCTATAACGTTCCTCAGGTAATGTATGTCGAGAACAATATCATACACAAATAGGTGTATATAGAATTTGCATATAGAAAATAAATATATGAGTACAAATATGTTCAAATATGAAACTATTTCTATTTAAATTTACATGGAAATGTATCTAGGTAATTCATATATAAATAATTGAATTTTCATATTCACATATTTCTATATATATATTCTATATGCACATTTTTTCATATGCACTTATTTTCATACAAATAAAAACATGTAAAAATATGAACCAGTTTCTGTGTGTATTTATTTATTTATATAGTTATATATTTATTTTTATAAATATAAATACATATTGGAAATCCATATATAAAATAATTGCATTTATGTATATATTTATTTCGATGTAAACTTATTTTTTATTAATATTTTATATTTCATATAGAAAATTAGTGCCTTCCAGTATGAATATAGAATGTAATCACAAAGATGAATCTATTTTTTATGAAATTATTTCTGTATGAATATCCATGCAAATGAATATAGTGAATTCATATATAAAATAAGGGCATTTCTTTATGCACTTATATGTGTATACATATTCTATATGCACTTTCAATATTTTTTTATATTTTTACTTATTTTATAGGATAAATATTTAGATATGTAATTATTTCCAAATATGAATTACCTATTTACAATTATATATAAAATAATTGGGAAATAAATATTTTCTGCATTCTAGTATGGATTGATTTTATATTTTTCATTACATGTATGTACTTATATATAATATAATTCAATTTTTTATTAGTGAATTACAATATGGTATTATTTTATTGGAATTTATACTATAGAACAATATAATTTCATGCATGTGTGCACTAATAAATAAAATAAGTTTAATTATAGTATACATTACCTATATGAACTTATTTTATATATATTCTTATAAAGGTAATGTAAATTGTAAAGACATTTGATAAATGATCTTATTATCTAATATGAATACATGTATTACATAATATAAATGTATATTATAAACACACTTATTTTTTTGTATGTATATTCTATATGAATATATTATGTATATGAACTTATTTTATATATAATTTCATATATAAATTCACTATCCATTCTTTGTATGATTTTTTATGCATATTCAATGTGCACTTGTTTTCTAAAAGTATGATGGGGTTACTATTTACATATGTAAAAATTAAATGCATATTTTATATTAATTTTCAATATTCTTTATAAATATATTTTCCAGTATGCATTACCTATTTTCCTTTTCAATTTTTTATATATAGATTATTATTTTTTTCATTAATTTTTAATGCTTCTTCAATACATATTTTCTTCACTACTTATTTCTTTCTCATCCCCTAATTTTCTTCACTACTTGTTTTCATCTCTATAGTATATAGTTTCCATATTTAATGTTATTATGACACTCATTTTTAGGGGATTATGAAATAGAGGAAAATATTTTTATAACATCTTAATTGAAAACATTAACCCATATATAAAACTATATAATTCTCATGAATATTTTTTGGTATTAACCGCAACCACTATACTATATAATATTTTATTTTTAATTTTCAATTGTCATTTTATTTTTAGATGTGTGGTTTTTAATAATAATCTATGAGTTATTTTTTAGTTCCTTCCTTGCCTATAGGACCAAAATAATGTTCATTTTTTGACACCATCAATCACCATTAACTCCCTTTTCATGTTTCATGTCACTCATAACTTCTTCTCTTATAATATCAATGATATTCCTTGGCACTGTCTTATCATGCTTCATATCTCTACATGTGAAAGGTACGTCACTCCTCCATGGATTGATATTTCTTTAAAATAATTTTTTTCATTCAATCGATTATTAATTTTATTGAATTTAATAATATAATAATTATATATTATTTTGAAATAAGGAAGCACCATTGAAGGAATTTTTAGTATCTTATACTCTTCTAACACGTGTAAAAAAATCTTTTCTCACTTGATATAAAAATATTTATTATTTGTGTTACCTATTATAAATTATATAGGATGTTAATTTTTTTTTGGAAAACTATATGTTTATCCATATCCAAACTATTCTAACATGATTCATTATCACTATTTGTTACATTTTAATATCCATTGTATCATTTTTTCTTTTTTTATATTGCATCTACCAATATTTTTTATTAATTTAAGTTATTTTTATTTATTTCACATGTTACTATGTCCCAAAAAATTTAATTATGGGGGATCCATGTTTTTATATAAATTATGAAAATAATAATACCAAAAATATTCAAAATCCAGGAATAATTTAATTAATAAAACATTAAATAAAATGATTATAATAAAAAACCAATACATCGATTTGTCCTGATTATTAATTCTCTAATGATACCTCATTTCCTACAATAATGTCCTCTATTATGATAATGATATTATATGATTATGGTTTTTAAAACCCCTAAAATATATCTTTATAGGTGAAATGTAGATATACTATTATTTATTTAATTTAATTAATTTATCACCAACAACACCTAAAATATTGACAGAGTTCGTTCACACCTAAAATATCACCCAAAATGAAACACCCTATTTTGGATTTAATGATGACGTCTTTGTTATGTTTAATATTCTGTTAAAGTGAAAATTATTACTTTACACCTAGCAGTTCTTGATTCATGGATACCATTATTTCCTTTCCTAAAATCTTCTCATACCAAAATTATCCATAAAGATATACAAATTAAAATTTAATAACCCCACTAAATCTAATGGAATAAAATTTGGAACCAACTTATGAATTATAGATAATTCATTCTCAGTTGGGAAACTTAGGATGCCACATCCTCCCCACATTTAATGTATTTCATCAATGAAAATAAAATAAATAGTTCTAATGGAATAATACATTCTAGTAGTCACCAAAGTTTACCATATTCATTATTCCTTAAATTATGGAGCATGATAATATATAATGTCCCAACCAAAATAATTCTTATGAATGTGAAAATATTTATGAGAGAAAAAATAATTATCATGTTTCTGATAATCCCTCATATATTATTAAGAGATTGTACCAATGAAATAGGTTTCGAGTGAGTATCTTGCCCCATTGGTGGATCA
The DNA here is from genome assembly GCA_963277665.1 of Viscum album. Taxonomy (NCBI): domain Eukaryota; kingdom Viridiplantae; phylum Streptophyta; class Magnoliopsida; order Santalales; family Viscaceae; genus Viscum; species Viscum album. Next base: position 2,092,078,129 of record OY728126.1, on the reverse strand, counting down.
CCCACACCCCGGTCATCAGTGGAGTATCTAATCATTGAAAAAGGAACCACACATAAGCCAAATTAAGAGTACCTAATTTGGTGATGTTTGAACCATATCCTAGTCATTATGAATTTTTTTACTCCACTGATAGAGGAATCATTCACCAATCATTGGGGAATTTACAAATTTGAAAATAGAAGACCCACACCTTAATTATCGAGGGAGTAATCGACCATATCAAATGTATTATGGAGCCACACATTTCTAATGAAAATGTGGCTAAATATGTACCATACCCTATCATGTATATTGAATACCCATACCACATTAATGATATATCAATAATAGAGAACCCAAATACATGCCTATAATGTGAACCCATGGTCACTAGAATATATTTCATGTTCTAGGGTAACACTAAAAAACTTCTATAGGTGACAATAAATTAAAATATAAATAAAACATAAACTATAGAAACTCTCACCATTGTTATTAGTTTTTATTCTCATGTTATTAAAAATAGGATCATACCACACTATAACGAACACATTGTCCTGAAAAAAATATCATCCTTATAGAGTGACATAACTACTATTATAATGCCATGACATCATCATAGAAATTACCTATATATTATATAATGCATGAACCAACTTAATTATACCATAAAAATGATCTATGTTTTTGAGTAATCTAGTAGGTTTTAAGTGTATATATGTAGGAATGAAATAGTTATTTCATCCTATTACTGGGTTCCCATGTCTGAGAGCTTATACCCTAATCCCCATAACATTGTCTGTATTAGTTACCAAACTAGTTCATTTCATGTTCCAAACCCGAAATTTCATCCCTAGTATAGACCTAATATTTTAAAACACTATCACATATTATATCTCTAGGGAATTCACCTAAGTAGACCGATGTCACTGGTAATTGCAATTCTCATATTTCCCTCAAATAGTGCGTATTTTAGAATGAATTTTCATCTATATAAAATATTTAACATGCTAACATGAATATATTTTGGGGAGATGAAGACCAAAAAATCATGGTTGTAACTGCACAATATTCCTTGACTCGTAGTTACTTCACATGAGGATACAAAATTTAGTGGAATAAAATTCTCTAGAAATGGTCCTCTCATATCGAACATGGTTTACTTGAAGATAATAATCTCTTCGAACCCTAATCACAATAGTAAGTTGAGTCCTTGTATATGATTCACAAAATTAAAGTCTCAAAAAATATTTATTCAGGACAAAAAAATCCAAGGAAAATGTAAATAAATTCTTTACATGGTTCAAATATTAAGTCCTATATCAATGGGATAACACTTCCAAAATATTCAATACTCATAAGATACATGTTTTAAATTCACAATTAATAATTATAGTTTTCAAAATACATAAAGTAAAAATATACATATCAGTATACTAGTTGAAGGTTGTCCCACCCCATCCTTATAGATGGCCATAGCCATTCATCTGATTGTACTAAACTCCAAATCTTATGGGAATTCATCCATAAACAAAATGTGATTTCTAATACACTATGTATTTCCTTGAATTGATCATCACTTTTGGTAAATGAGTTGGAAACCCATTACAAATCATCCTTTTATTGAAAACCCACTTATATGTACAAAACATAAGTTCCATATTTACCCTTCTAGTGAAATAATCTATGACCACTGTCTCCACACAAATATCTAAAGATCCTCTACTGATCAGCAAAAATTTAGATAGAGTTCCTCCATTCAATAGTTTAATCATCTACACTATATTATCATCCAGTGATTTCCAATCGGGTTTTATCTGAATGGAAATTTAAATTTCTTTCATTTACTAATAATCTACCACTTAGATATTATTTTATAGAACATATTAGAAACCACTATCAGTTTTGAACTATTTAGCATTCATCATTCTACTGCACACAAAGTCCTCATTATGTTTCTTTCACCCTTGTCCCATTCAATCTTAATATTGATGTAGGATTTCATGGACCTGTAGCATTGTAAATCAATTATCCTCTGCAACTTTAATTCTTTATCATCCAAAAAAATCAGGATTAAATAGAGATTGAGGTCAATATGGTTTTCCATGCATGAAATGATGGATTTCATTCATGTTTAATAACACTATAATTGTCATAGTAGGGTAGTACCTCCTCCCATAATCATATTTTCTCCTTTATAAACCACATTAATATTTTAAATTCTTTTCACATTTCCATTTCTTCTATATATTCATCTTACATGATATGTAAATTAACCATTGGTTATAATCAATAAATCTAATTTTCATATGCATGTAGACACTAATAATATCATTCTATTCTCGGTATAAAAAAAATTGTAAATTATATATCATAAAACCCTTACAGCAGACTTTCATCCACCAAAGAATAGCTCTATATACTTTGATTCCTTTATATTCTAGAGTATCCATTTAATTGACTTTTAATGTTCCTCTCCCACATCTAACATAAAGAATTCCTATATAACTAATTTAAATAAAATATATTTCCATATAAAAATAATTACATACATCAAAATTATGACAAAAAATGTTATTGGAATGTTCTCTATATACTGACCCTAATATTCCAAGAGAGGTATTTGTGCCCCATAATATTTGAAGTTCCTAACCATTGGATTTTTGATAGGCTTATATCTGATCATCCCAAAACTATTAATTATCTTCCAAATTTAGTCCTTATGAGATAACACCGGTGTTATTGCATTTATATCTCTATCAATTATAATTCCTAAAATCTTATTGGCGTAGATGAGACCGTCCATCTAGAACCTTCCAAACAAGTCACATTTATACTCCTAGATCATTTTAATTTCTGATCCAGTAAGAAATATGTCATCCACATACAGAATAAGGATGATGTAACTTCAAGTAAATGTCGCCCTATTGTAGAGAAAATTGTATATGTTTCTCTATTAAAACCCTTCACCAACAATAAATCCATTAAACTTATTATTCAATTATCAAGGCACTGTCATTAATCCATAAATGTTTAGATTCAGTTTAGAAACAATACTACTAGTTTAAAGATCCTTGAATCCTTTAGGATGCCTTGTGAAAATGTCATCCTCTAAGTATCCATGAAGTTAATATACTTTTATATATATCCATTAAAGATTCAAATTATATGAATCTATGATACTTAGTAATATCCAGATCATAGAATTCATAACTATTAGTGAAAAAATTTATGATAAATATATACTGAATTTATGGGGGAGTCCATTTACTACAAGACATGCCTTATATCTCTTACATCCATCATCATATACTTTCAAATAGAACACCCAATTATTTTCTAGTTCACTTTTAAACTATAATAGTTTTATCAGCTTCTATGTTCCATTAGACTCCAATTAATCAATTTCTTCTTTTATCATTGCAATGAACCTAACCCCAATATCCTAGAGGTGGTAGTTGCATTATTACATTGAAACTAGATATAATAAATCACACCGAGAAGGACAAAATAGTTTATAAGTATTAGTAAACTAGATACATACATGAATCTAATAATATAATAGAAAAACAAAAATACAAAATAAAGTGAATGTAAATATTCCCACACTTAAAATAATAAAATGATTTATTCTTCATATACTGGGGAAATGAAACAAAAAAGGGCGATCTTAGATGCTCAGAAAGTGATACGTATAGTGGAATCTATCATAATTAAATAAGGAATAAAAAATTTCAAGGTAAATAACTAAAATCAAATTTCATTTAATCAATAACTCGAGCAAAAATAATAATATGGTAAAAGAAAATGATGATCAAATGTTGTCATATAAATAATTTCATGATCGTGAAACTTATATATGAATATTATTTAAAATAATCACATGTGCATCAATAACTAATTTCATAATGATTTAATTTATAATGATAGACATTTAAAATATTCCATCAATTCCCCCATTCAGTATGTCATAAACATACCGTCAAGGACTTGTTCCAAGAAAATTTAAACTATGAGTATGTGGACAATAAAAAAATCAATAAATCTATCGAATTACATTCTCTCATGATAAATACTGATACATTGAGAAGATATTTAACTCAATGTCCCACCCCACACTTAATTATAATTCATTATATTAATAAACAATACAACATAATCAATATGCGTTAATAATAAATAGCCCCCCATATTTAAAGAACTAGCATACAAAAGGTCAATAGTTTCCCAAGAAAAGATGAACATTAACTATCCCTAAAAATATATAGTATGGTATATTTTAATTATATCATTATTATATCACAATATTCAAAAAATTATGTTGACATGGAAGAAAATCATTTTAATAGTTTACTAGAAATTTTCTTAAGGAAAATCCCATTTTCACCTTGAAATCACTTATATAAAAACAAAAAATTTCTAAATATTTAGGTTGAATTATTTTCTTGAAAATAAAATTTTAAATATATAATTTAATATTCAAAACATTATGGGTTTTTGATGGTGTGAAATTACATTGATGGTCTATATGTTAAATATGTAATCATTTCACACTTTTATAAAAAAATTAAAAAAGTACCCCAACCGAAAATGGATAGAAAGATTTATTTTAAACCAATTTATAAAAATAAAACATGGGTAAAATTTTATTATGTATTTAATTAGATAATTTTACAAATATTCTTTTAATCATTTTAAGAAAAATGTGGATATAGAAGAAAAATATTTCCAATCGATTAGAAAAACAAAGTCAGTTTTCCTTTAAAACATGATTTAGGTATCTTGAGTACATAAATAGTGTAAAATAGAAGAAATGTTTTTTATTTTAATAAATAACCAGGTTAAAATAACATATATTGGGTTTATTATATAAATCTCAAATAAATTCCCAAGTGGTGACTTTAACATAAAAAATACTAAATGATGTTGAGGTTGTGAAATAAAACATTATCATTATGGTAAATTTGAAATCATAAGCCTCCTTAAATAATTAATTAAAATTGAACATAAGATATCAAGAGAGTTTGGATATTAATGATATTCCATGTAAAAATATCATTATATACATCACAAATACATAAATGGATGAACGACTTCAAATATGTCTCAATGAAAATAAATTGAGACGAAGAACCATTACCTCAATTTGTAAATATTGAATTCAAATATGGATTAAAATTTTCAAAATTAAAATTTAAAGATGTGGTAGAAGTTAATTTTAATATCAATTTGTAAAACATAGTGAATTTTTTTTTTTAACAATGCATTTTAAGAATAAAAATGTTTTATAAAAAATTATAAAATAAAATTTATTTCTATGAAAACTTTTAAGATTAAAAAAATAATACACCTAAAATAAATTTTAAATCATTTTAATAAAAAATTCAAAATTTTAAATTTCTGAAACAAAAATAAAATTTTTCAATAAAAACACTATATTTTCACTATTCACTAGAAAATCAATCTTCTCGGAAAAATACCAAAAATTCAACATAAGGTTATATTAGAATGATAATTATAAAATCTATATTATTTTTATCAAATATAATTTTTAAGATTTTAAGAAATTAAATATAATATTCTCTCATAAGAATTAATAAAATCTATTTTTCCAGAAAACATATTTTCAATAATAAATAGTATTTATTAAAAATTGTTTACTTATTTATTGTTAATTACTCAATAAATCTATATTGATTTGATAATATATATATATATATATATATTATAACATGGTTAATTATTTTCATACTTTTCAATTTAATGACTTGGTTATAATGATCATATTTAAATAATAATATTTCACAGTTCATTTATGATAATTGTTTCACACTGTATTTTCTATTGAACATAGAGATATTTTAAAATATCAAAGTGTTACAATAATTTACTCCCAGTATTTATTGTAACTGGTAGATTCCACAAATTCTAGAAATTTTGTTTCTCTATCATCTGTTAAATGTAAGAAATCTATGTCAACCTCAAACCTCTTGACTGTACTTTAGAATCTACATTATCTCCTCAATTGAACCGAACAAACTTACTTTTTCATTACTATATTTTAGATTTCTCTAACTATAGATATCAAAATTAAAATTCCATAAATTTTGAATCCTTATTATAGATTTAAACTGTTATAAGACAATCGGGCATGTATTCCAGTGATTTATCCTCTGGACAAGCTATGCTGAAAATTGACCCCACTAGAACTATTTGTCTACTAGTGTCCCAATTTAGATCAACATGAACTCTAGTAGTTGAACCCTTTAATTATATATTTTATTCCTCAAATTTAGGGTCCTTTTAAAATACCCTATCATTGAAGTGAACATGTCGTCACATAATGACTTGTCTCTTTTCATCACCCCACAAATGAAATCTTAATTCTTAATTTCCATAGAATATAAGGAATAATTATTTAAATTTAGAATCCAAATTAAAACTATATATTGAATCAACTTGGGTACAATCATGGTTGTTAATTAATTTTAGGCTACAATATATTAATACTTTACTTAACCATAGTTGTTTAAGAAGTTATTGAACAACTATTGATAAAGTATATCTATTGATGAGATGATATTCCATGATCATAGCCATTGCCTAAATTGTCTTAGATTTCCCTATGTGTAATTTCATACTCTTACCATTCAAGATCAATTTCATATTCATCCTTTCCACTTCACTACTTTTCTGAGGTGTTCGAGGAAATTTCTTCTTTATTTTAATCTCTTTCTTCAATAAAATGTTCTTACAGTTCCTACTATTATACAAGCCTCTATTTATGGATCTCAATTTTTTTCAAATTTTTAGTAAACACAATATATATTATTAACTAACACTAAAAAATGAAGTAAAATGATTTAATTTATGATTAATGAAGTAAAACCATATATTACTTATGGAAACATTATTGAATGTACTGTTGTAATGACCGTTTATTAACTAGCTCTAAATTCTAGAACTTTTGAATCAAATCACTCAAGATAAAAGAATATCTATTTTACATACCAATCTCTAAACTCCAAAGCATCTGATTTCATTATAGTCATGGTTCATTGTGACATTCATCATTATAACTTTTATATTTTTATCTTTGATATTTAAAATCCTATAATAACACATCTCTCGACCAATATATGTTATGGTTATAAAAATTGTATCTCTGATTTATCATCAAATCAGATAAAAATGTTCTTCATTTACACTTCCTACCACCATTATAGATCTTCATGTAACATTCCAAACACTATGGGTGAAACCTATTCCAAAGCCTTCATTATTGTGATAAAAAATAACAATTAAAATCTTCCAAATTCTATGGATGTGTCTAACTTCATTTTGTTTCAAGAATCAAATATTCTTTTTCTGAATATTGATATTGTATTTTCTCACTATTTTAAAAGCATCATCATCCACCAAGTATATCTTGTATAATCTTCCATATATATAATTTTCTATACATCCTTACACTGTTATTTAGGTTAATGATTCACCAGAATCAACAAATCCGTATTACAATAGAATATTGAAACTTTGTAGTTGTTTTTTAATTTACTCAGATATTGTAACACCTGAATATTTCATTGTATTTTGTCTTCAATAGCTTGTGTTTCACGCAACATAGACCTAGCATGCATAACATGCAAGATTTCCTTCCTGTGAAACAACACTTTAGTGTTAAAATTATTTATATTATATATTTATAACATATCCATTAAATATAGTAATATAAATAGTACTAATTAATTTTTAAATGTTATTTATAATTTTTTTACATAAACAAATAAATTTATAATGAAATGTATATGTTTCAACAAAATAGTTATATGTTTAGTAAAAATATTTTCCTAAAGGAACTAATTTTTATATCAGTTTGTGAAAAATAATTAAAATAATTTTATACACTCATAAAAATTGAATTTTATTAGGGTGAATTTTTTCTATTTTAATGAAAATATCCAATTTTCAAAGAATAGTGAAAACACCCCATTGTTCTTAAAAACCCAAATTTTTCTTTTGAATATTTATTTTACATTAAATTGATTTCAAAGACACAATATTAAAATAAAACATATTTTAACCCAATGTGGTTCATTGGAATCATTTTTATAATAGAATTGGATATAAAAATTCATTGAACTTTTTAACGTCTTTTTTACCCGCCTTCAAGCCACATTTGTGTATTAGAATTAAACATAATTTTACTTCTTTATTGAATTGAAATTTGAAAAATGGAAATACATGGTTGTAATCAAGGTGAATTTTTTTTCTAATAGGATCTAAATATTTTATGATTAATAGTATCTTTTGAAATTTATTTACCAAGACTAAAGTTAAATAGAAAAATTAATGGTAAAAATAATTTTATAATAATAATAAATTACCCTAACACATTTCTTGATTTCATTGTATATGTATGTTTAGACCCAAATCATCCTTCGGTCTAAAATATGATCCTTTTTATCTACTTTTGTTAGATTAAGACATTTATTATATTTTTTTCAAAGAAGAGTTGATATTGTCATAATCAAATTTTAATAACTATTTTATTTTTAATAATACTTTGTATAATTTATACTGTAAACAATAAATAATATTTATAAATATACTAAATTTATCTAAATAATAATTTTTTAACAATTTTTAGGTGTTAAATTATTAAATTAAATGGTGACATAATGATAATACAACGATTGTTTAATTAATTATGTTATAAAAAATCATATTAAAAATATTCAAATAAATATAATTTTACTTAATTAATGATATAAAATAATTTAATTGGTAAATTAGACATGTATGTGATATATTTGAAGTATTTATTTGATGTTATCATGTTTTTATGTTATTAAAAATAAAAATATTGGATAGTATTCAAATTGATTAAAATGATATTTTAAAATGAATAATATTTTTAAAAATGATATAAAAGTCATAAAAATATAAGGTTATGAAAAATAACTTGGGTAATGTAAAATATTTCATAAATTATCCAATTGGGGTTCGTTTGTAATTTGAATTAATTATATTAATCCTACAATGTAAAAATACCAGAAGACATGGTAAGAGTTAAACTATTTAACAAAGGGTTAAATCCAAAAGATAAGGTTAATTTTATGACATTAACATGTTTAAAATTCATTTTTATGTGATTTAGAACCATCCTAATCATATACTCTAAATAATTAACATTTGAGTTATTTTAAAGATAAAATAAATTTATAATACATTAATACATTAAGATCTTCTAAAAGAGCCCCTCACCACTCTTATGAAAGGGTACTTCTCCTTATCATTATGTCACACCTACAAAGCCTGTTGGCTTGGACAACCCCAGGACATTTCCACACCAATCCCCCCTCTCGTCTACCTATAGGCCATACAATGGGAATAAATCCAACGTAAGGAGTCCTTTTGTGAAAATCAAATGGATACGTTCGAAGAAAAGGTAATTGTTTTACCAATACCATACAATATATTTTCATTTTTTACATCCTCTTATTATGTTGTTTCCATACAAATGTAATGAATATAGAATCTAATATATATTTTTTCTATTTTTATGGGACAACAATATTACTCCTTTTACCCAACTTATGAAAAAAAATATCACTATATGTGCGTATGTATGACTTACCATCTCTACGCCATGGTGTAAACTGTTTTTCATATACACTTTATTTATATGTCTATAAAGAATAATATAAAAGACTTAAATAATAAATTTTACATTATATTGTTTCTGTAAAATTCATATTCCATCAAATATTTTACCATGTAACCATTAAGGAAATTATATCGTCGTTTGTGCGTATGTACGAATTACGATCACCCCGAAGCAATGAAATTCATCTTCCATTTTAACAATCAATGAATGATTATAAAAATATATATTATGAATAAGTAGGAAATTTATGTCATAATAATTATATAAGGTGAACATATATAAATATATGTACATATATGTCATTCACTCACTCCCATTCAATACAATTAGAAAACAGAAACAATGTTCATGTGTACGTTAGAACTACCATCTGTATGAATCATGTATTCCATTTCATAAATATATCAATTATATATATTTATATTTTGAATATATATCATATAAAAATCATATTATACATTCTAGAAGTTATTAAATTAATATATAGGTAATAAGATCAAAAATAAAAAGTCCAAACACGTACGATTAAGAAAGGGATTATTACCTGAAATGTTGATTTAACTAGGGTATTATTAATAAACATTAAATATAATGTCAATAATGAATCATATATGATATCATAAATATTATTATGATTCTGTTAGAATTTTTTAGTATTTTTAAAATCATTATACAAGAGTTTCAGACAAGTATGGAGAGTATCAGGCCTAATGTAAGCGAATTTCGTCTCACTTTTCATTTTCATGAGATATAAGACTTGTTCCCTACTTTTTTCTTGTATGTGGTGTACATACTACCCCTATTATATTTCATATCATGCATACAATTATCTTCATGGTAATTAAATATTTATTTAAATAAATTGGTAATATTATTTAAATGTTCAATGTGGTATGGGACGCTTTGAATGTTTAAACAATTAATCCTTTTTTCATTTCAATATTCTTGATTTTATTTTACATAAAAATTTATATAGATATAAAAGTATTATAAAGAAAAAGCAATGTATATATAGTAAGATAATTCAAATGTTTTCAAAAACCAATATTTTTAAGGTTTTATGTAATGATTAATTTCACGATCTCACTATTATTTGTGGTTATTTATACATAAGTATCTTCTATGACATCTTTTTAATCCATTTCAGTGTTTCATAAAAATGTATTACAAAATACTCTTACTACACCTTGAAAATTGTTTAATGTAATTTTTATCCCTATTTGAATTTTTATAAAATGTCTTTAATGGAATAATTTCACTCTTTCTAAATGTTTTACATTATGACCTTTTTGAAAAATTAAGGAATGAATGTTTTTTAATTTATATGGTACGAGTGGATATTTCCACCATCATGACATATTAACATTCTGATGATTCCCTTACAATATTACATTGTTATTTTTAAATGGAATGTTTCCTTTTATAATTGTTCATTCTTTTAAATTATTTTTATGTAAAACATGGATATTTATTTCAAAGATTATTAATGATTTTTTCAGATTAATTTCAACTATGTCAACATCCTATGTGGGATTTTATGATTAATTGAGGTTGATTTATTATGATACATTCCTTCCTATTTTGTTGAAGATTTTATGTCCAATTTGACTATGGATGATCTATTTTGATAAAATTCATGTTTTATGGTTAAATAATTAAAATTTTGTTTGCTAGTTTTAATAAGAATGTTTATGTCAATTATGTTTCACACTTTTCATAGGAGGAATGAGTTGGAATTAGTAATTAATTGTTTGGATACTAGTTAATGAAATACCTATGGGTTGGGGATCGGTTATTGAAATCCCTACGTGTTGGGGATTAGTTAATGAATTCCAAATGGGTTGGGGACCGATTAATGAAATCCCCTCAATGAATCAATAGTTCTCATGAGATAAGGTAATTTAGGTTTTCACAAATGTCTTGCCCATATGGTCTGGGCATGAGGCCTTAACAATATGTTTAATATTATACATTCCCACATTATGAGATTAGCCATTGATATTACATGTGATTATATGACTAGTATAATATCCACGTGATAGTGTAAATGGTATAATTTTATTTATTTGTTCCATACAACTTTCTCGTTTATGTTCAAACAGTTTGTGTTTTAGTTTTATACATTCCTAAAAGGTTATGGTTATCTAAGAAAACTTTTGCAATATTGTTTAACCTTACTAAGCATTTGAGCTTACACCTTATGTTTTATTTTCCTAGGATTCCAGGAAGATTATTATGATTTAAATGGATGGTTAGGCTAAGAGAGTAATGCAGTTATCATAAGATTATCTATATTCTATTTTATTTTTCGAATTTTAATGTAATGTTCATGTTTGTAAATTATTATGTAGTCCTATTAAACTGATCGGTCCTTCATGATTGGATTCCTTATAATCAATCCAATGTATTAAAATAATAAACCGGATATAGACATCTGGGGATGGGACATTAAAGTTGGTATTTAAATAAGTTTAACAACAACCTAGTAAACTAGATTTAGAAAACCTAGATTATGGATCATAACCCTAATATAGAATTAGAATAGAATCTAGAGGAACATCCTAAAATTGTGGTAATGTAAAGATTAGGTGGGTATTTCAAGAAAATACGTCCATTTCTAGGTACTACAAGTACATGTGGTTCTAGAACAGATGTACCTAAGTGTAATAACTCCGACAAGGTGTTCCAGTCTTGAATCAGGGTAACCTAGTACACAAAAATAGGTCTTACTATGCACCTGGTTTGACACTCCTAGGGGATATGCATAGGATAATTCACATTTTCATTACACAATTTTATAAAATATTTTTGATTAAACATTTCCCCAAAGAAACCATTTTTAGGATTATGAGACTAGATACATCTAAATATTCAATTTATTTTAAGCACTTTTTAGTTCTTGGGTTATATATTACAATATGATCTAAACTACTGTATGTCTTCATTTAGAAAGGGAACATTTTAGAAGGATTGTGAACCTAACTAATGCATGTGATAAAAATAGTAATAAGGATCATATGTTTCATGGTATTAATCCAATATTTAGAAGGTAAATAATCTCTTATACATTCTCATCCAATGAGGACATAATATCAAGTGATAGCGGGACAGGTAATGAATACCCTATTTATTTGGGATTTGGAGGGAAACATTAGAATAAAATGATATCTGTGAAAATTTTGGATAAAGAGAAGAATGGAAAGAATTGTTTTCCCCCATGTGATAATTGTGGAAGGAAACACCCCGATTCCTTCTTGAGAGGAAAAAGAGTTTGCTTCAAGAGTCGAGAAAAAGGAAACCATTCTCTTGATTGAAAGGGAAGAAAATAATTTTCCAATGTTCAAGGCTTAACTATAAGAATTTGGGGAACTACACAAGATAATTCACCGTGAATCAAAGGAATATACCCCAAAATCTATTAAAGGATCAAAATCAATATTGTGCTTTTACAACGGATGGATAGAAATGATTAATGTGATTATGTTGGGATTGATGAATTATGTCATCTGAGTATTGTATCAATGATGTATGGGTTATATGAATTTTGGAAATAAATAAAGATTTTACTAAAATACTATTTCAATATGGAGTTGATATTGAATGGTACCATGTAATGTGACACAGTTGAAATTTATTTTTTTAGGAAAATATATGGTTGAGGAAAAGATAAACCAGCATATGTTTCGGATACTGAGATAATGATGTTGGAAGAAAGAAATGATTGATTTGGATAATGTATATCGTGTTTTATTTACTACCTTGTAATTGATTAATGGTTTCTTTTCCATTATTGTTGGAGTTTATAACATTTTTTGATTTAAGGAGTAGATCCAATATTCAATGTTTTATGTAAGGAATTTAGAATCACGAAAATATTTAAATGGGGTATTACGGCAATTCCGGGTATTGTCATGTTTTAATAGAATACAAGATGAAGGTATTCAGATATATTTAATGTTGAAAAAAATAGATCTATATTATGTTATAATGATTTCAGAAATTTAGTGAACTTCCTTATAAATATTTGGACTGTGAATTTGGACAGATATATTTTGGATAAACTAAAAAGTTATAATGGATTAATTTGGACATTGGATAGTATTTTTTAAGGTTAAAAAATTTCATAAGTTTAGTTTTGGAATTTTACAATAAGATAGTTTTAATAAAAGGATAACCCACATGTTGGGTGACAACCCGTCGTGTCGGACTGGGCTGGGGGAATCAAACCCACAACTGAACTGTGATAAGGCTTTATCACATACCATTGGCATATGCGATGTCCGGCGTGGTATAAAATGGTTTTTTAATTTAAATTTCTTGATATATAGGGTAAAAATTAATTTTTTAACACCATTCAATAAATATAAATAGAATATTTTTAGTTTTATTATCTTTTAGAGAGAAAGTTGAGTTTGGGGTAGAAATTAGTTTAATTGTGGAACTATACTTGTCATGTATGTTTCTTTTCCTTTGTAATTATTCTATTAAGTAAAGTAATTCATAAAATCTCGGGAAAGGATATTAAATGAATAAATTATTTCCAAGTACTTTCTATTATGATGAATCAAATTGCCCATTGGATCATCATAGATTTCTAGCTTTGGGGTTGTTGAATATTTACTAATCATGTTCCCTATCACACTAGATTAAAAATTGATGGTTACATTTTTTAATTTACATGTTTTCTTACATTAAACACTAGTATGTGTTATCTCTATTTCCCTTAGAACTTCCATTTCGTTTTTTTAAATGGTGGTCTCATTAATCCATTTTCTGATGTGGAATTTCAATAAAGATATTTGGAAAAATTATGACCCATAGTTTTTTATTTCGGGATTAAATTGAGATGAAACAATTTATGAAAAAAGGTAAGAATGTAACACCCCAATATTTCATGGTAAATTATCTTTAATATCATGTGTTTCACGCAACACCGACTTGTCTTTCATAACATGCAAGATTGAGTATCTGCAAAAAACACTTTAGTGTTAAAATAATTTAAATTATATATTATTAACTTATCCACTAAATATAGTCATATAAATAGTAACAAATAATTTTTAAATGATATTTAAAATTTATTCACTTAAAAAACATATTTATAATGAAATGTATATGTTTCAGTGAAATAGTTATATGTTTAGAAATACAATTTTCTAAAAAAATACTTTTTTATGTCTTTTATGAACAATATTACAATTAATTTTAGACACACTATGAAATTAATTTTGGTAAAATAGAATTCATTTTGGAATTCCTAATATCAAAATTAGCTTAAGGATATTTTTTTAAGAAAACAATCAATTTTCGATAAATAGTGAAAAAAACTTCTTTGTTGTTAAAAACCAACTTTTTCATTTAAATAATTATTTTACATAAAATTTATTTTAAAGTCAAAATATATAAATAATACATATACTGATACAATTATTTTCCTGATAATAATTTTATAATAGAATTAGATAGAAAATTTCATTGATCTTTTGAACATCTTTTTACCCGCCTTCTAGCCACACTAGCGTATTAGAATTAAATGAATATTTATAACTTATGTGAATTGAATTTTAAAAAATTTACATACATGGTTTTATTAAGGGTGAAATATTTGGCCTAATGGGATCAAAATATTTTATATTAATAGTAACTTCTGAATTTTATTTACCACTGTGAAAGGTAAATAGGGTACTTAATAGTAAAAAATTATATTATAACAGTATGAAATTACCCTAACACTTATCCTAATTTAATTGGATAAGTATTTTTAGACAATAACAAACTTAAAGTCTAAAATATGATCATTTTTATGCCACTTTTTATATTAGGACATTTATTATATATTATTTATATTGGAGTTAAGAATGTCATATTAAAATTTTAATAACTATTTTATTTTTAATATGAGGTTATGTAAGTGATATTATGGACTATAAATAGTATTTAAAAATATGAGAATATTATCTACATTATTATAATTTAGTTATAATTTTTATACATTAAACATTTAAATTAAATGGTTACACAATGATGATGTAGTAAATGTTAAATTAATTAAGATATAAAATAAATGATATTAAAAATATTAAAATAAATATAATTAGATTTAATTAATGAAATACACAAATTTTATATATAAATTATACAAATAATTGATATATTTGATTTCTTTTTCGAATTTATCTTGTTGGTATGATATTTTGAGAAAAAAAATACTGGCTATTATTTAAATTGATATAATTGATATTTTAAAATAAATAGTATTATATAAAATGATAGTGTATTAATAAAAAATTGATAGAAAAAATATCTTGGATAATATAAAATATTTTATAAATGATCCAATTTGGGTTATTTTGTTATTTTATTGTAAGTATATTAATCCTATAGTGTAACAATACAATAAGACATAGTAAGAGTTTAACTGTTTATGTAAGGGTTAAATCCAAAAGATAAGGTTTCTTTTATGACCTAAACATGTGTAAAATTTATTGGTTGATAGGATTTAGATCCATAATAATACTATAATCTTAATAAATTACTTTGGATCTATTTTAAATACACAAATCAATTTATAACAAATTAATTTTTTTGGATTCTCCAAAAGAGCACCTCACCTCTCATATAAAAGTAAAGTTATCCTTCTCTTTAATTCACTCATCCAAAGACCTTTTTCATGGACAAAACATGAACATTTCATCACCAGACTTTCCTAACATCATCATAATGGCCATAATTTTGGCATAAATTCAACATAAAGAGTCCTTTTGTGAAAATCAAAAGGTGACACATGAAAAGAGTTAATTGTTTTACAAATTCAATTGAATATATTTTCATTTCCACTTCCTATTCCAATACTGTTTCCATAATATATTAATTAACTTAGAATATAATATATTATTTATTTGGATATTATTATGGTACAACCATATTCCTCTTTTTACCCATCCAATTAAATATAATATCACCATGTGCGCGTATGTACGACTTACCATCTCCACATCATGGTGTAAACTGTTTTTCATGTACACATTATTTATATGGGTATAAGGATTAATATAAAGGAATTAAATAATATAAATAACATTATATTGTTTCTTTAAAATTCATATTCCATCCAATTCAATACCATTTAACCATTATGAAAATGATTCCTTCGCTCGTGAGTAAGTACGACTTACTATCTCCACGATGCAATGAGATTCAACTTCCACAGTCACCATCCAAGAATGATAATAAAAATATATATTATGAATAAATATGAAATATAGTACACAATAATTCTAATATATCAGTATATATATATATATATTTATTTATTTACATATATTTCCCTCACTTACTTCCATTCAATGCGATAAGAAAATGAAAACATCGTTTATGCGTACGTACGGCCTACCATCTCCAAGAATTGTGTATTCTATTTCATATATCTATATATTATATATATTTATATTCTTAATATATATGATATATAAATCATGTAATATATATATATATATATATTATATTTATCTCCATGAACGATGTATTCCATGTTCACCCCATGTTTCTTGTGTGTGTTGTCTGTACTGCTAGTATTATATTTCAAATCATGATGTCTTTTATCCTCGTGGTATTTAAATATTCATTTTACGAAATTGCGCTTGTTATTTAAATTTTCAAATTGGTATGGGACGCTTTGAATACTTAAATAATTAATCCTTTTTCCATTTCAATATTCATGATTTTATTTTACATAACTATTTATATTGATATAAAAGGATTATAAAGGATATCCTATGTATATTTTGTATTTTCATTCAAATGTTTTCAAAAATAAATAGTTTTATGTTTTTATGTAAGGGTTAACTTTACAATATCTTTATTATCTATTGTTGTTTACATGTAAGAATATTATTGGACATCTTTTTAATTCATGTCCATGTTTCCTAAAAATGTTTTTCAAAATAATGTTAATATTCCTCTAAAATTTCATAAAGTCATTTTCACCCATAGTTGAATTTTTTTAAAAAAAATCGAATGGAATTTTTTCAACAATTTCTAAATGAGGTACTTTATGACTTTTTCGAAAAATTATGGAAATCAAGTTTTTTAACATATACAGTGCAAATGGTTATTTCCACCATCATGGAGAATTAACGTTTTGTTGTTCAAAGTATTAAATTTTTATTTTTAGAAGAAATGTTTCCTTTTATAATTTTGCAGGCATTTAAATGATTTCAACGTAAAAAGGGACATATTTTATCAAAGAGTATTAATAATTTCCAAAGATTATTTTCATCAATGTCAGAATCATATATTGGATTTTATGATTAATTAAGGTTGTTTTATTATGATACATTCCTCCATATTTTATTGAAGATTTTATGCTATTTTTTACTATGGATGAGATATTTTGAAACCATTCACAGATTATGGTTAAATTATTAACATTTCATATGATAGTTTTAATATGAATGTTTATATTAGTAACGTCTCAACCTTTTCATATGAGTAATTAAGTGCAATTAGTATGTAATGGGTTGGGTACTGGTTAATGAAATTATTATGTGTCGGGGTCTTTTTAATGAATGCCTTATGGGTTGGGGACCTGTTAAGGAAATCCCCTAATGCATCGATAGTACTCATGAGATAAGCTAATTTTGGATTTTACTAACATATTACCTGAATGTTCTTGGCCTAAATCCTTGATGGTATGTCCAAAATTATGCATCCCAACATTATGAGATTAGATGTGGATATTACATATGACTATTCAACTAATAGAATATCTATGTGAATGTTTAAATGGAATTATTTTATTTATTCTTCCCATATTACATTTAAGTTTATATTAAAAAGGCCTTTGTTTCTGTTTTATACTTGCCTTAATGTTTTTGTTTATTTGTAAAAACTTTTGTATTATTGTTTAATCTTTCTAGTCATTTGACCTCACCCCTTTCTTATGTTTTATTTTCCCAAGATTCCTAGAAGTGTATTATTATTTATATTCTGGTTTATGCGAAGAGAATAATAGTGTGTCAAAGTATTATCTACATTGTATTTTATTTTTTTTGATTTTTAATGTAAAGATAATGTTTATAAACTATTTTCCAAGCATGCTAAATTGATCAGTCCTTTGGGATTGGATTACTTGTAATCATTCAAATGTATTAAAATAATGCACCGGCTTCGAGAATCTGATGTCGGGGCGTTATAGTTTGTATCATAGTAAGTATAGAAATAACCATAGAAATTAGATTTATAAATCTCAGATTAGGGATCATAACCCTAAGATAAAATTAAAGGATAAGTATAAAGGAATATCCTAAAATTTTTGGATTGTAGAGATTATGTGGGTAATCCTAGAAAATACATCCCTATATAGATACTACAAGTGGATGTGGTTCTGACATAGATATACCTAGGATTAATAACTCCCACACAGTGTTCTCGACATGAATCGAGGTAACCTGGTACATGAAAACAGACCTTACAACGCACCTAGTTGGGAACTCATGGGGGACATGATTAGGACAATTCAAATTTTATTTACAAAATAGTATGAAGGATTTATGATTAAATGTGTTCCAAAGAAACCATTTTTATGATTATGAGACTAGATATGGGTAAATCTTAAATTTATGTTAATATTTTTTTTGATTATAAATTATGATATGATATAACCTAATGTATTTCATCATATTGAAATGGATCCCAGTAGAAGGAATGTAAACCTTATTGATGGATGTGATCCAAATAGTAATAAGGATAATATATTCAATGGTCTTAAGGAAATATTTTGAAGGGAAATTATCTCCCATCCATTTTCATCATATGAGGACATAATATCATGTGATAGTGATATAGGAAAAGAATACCCTATATATTATGGATTTAGAGGAACACATGAGAGTAAAAGGATATCTATGAGAAATTTTGATAAATAGATGAAGTAAAAGAACTATTTTCCAACTTTTGAAATTTTTTGAAGGAAACACCCCGGTGCCTTCTTGAGAGGAAAAAGAGTTTGCTTCAAGTATGGAGAAAAAGGACCCCATGATCAAGATTTCAAGGGAAGAAAAGAATTTTCCAATGTTCAATGCTTCAACTATAATAATATGGGGCACTACAAAATAGAATTCTCCTAAGAATAATATAAATATAACCCAAAAACTATTAATGGATCATAATAAAAATTAAGAATCTACACCGAATAAAGATAAATGATTAATGTGCTTATATTGGGATTGAAGAATTATATAATTGGAGTATTGTATCAATGATGTACTGGTTATATGAATTATAAAAATAAATAGTGACGTTAATAATGTACTATTTCATAATGGATTTGAGATTATATGGAACCATGTAATGTGACATAGTTGTAAGGTAAATATTTTTGAAAATATATGGTTGGGGGGAAGAAAAACCTTAATATGTTTCTAATATATAGATAATGTCCTTAAAATAAAGAGATTATTGATTTGGGTAATTTACATTGGATATTATTTACTACCTTCGAATTGATTAATAGTTTTCTTATTCCATAATTTTTGGAGCATATAACATTATTGAATCTAAGGAGTATATCCAATATTCTTTGTTTTACATAAGAAATAAGAAAGCATGAATGCATTAAAATTGTGTTTTTTGGAAATTTAGGGTACTTTCATGATTTAAGAGAATACATGACGAAGATATTCACTTGGTTTTTATATTAAAGAATAGATATTTTAATTATGTTAGAATGATTTTAGAAATTTAGTGGCCATATAAATTTTTAGATTGTGGATTTAGACAGAAGTATTTTAGAACATCCAAAAGGTTTGAATGGATTATGTTAGACATTAGATAGTATTTTTTAAGGATGAAAAAATTATTATGAATATTTTTGAAATTTTATAATAACATAGTTTTATGAAAAAGAAAACTGGAAGGTTGGGTGACAACCCATCTTGTCTAACATGGATGGAGGTATCAAACCTACAACTGAAGTGCAATAAGGATTTATCACCTACCACTAGCCTACGCGATGTTTTGGTTGGTATAACGTAGTTTTTTAAAAAAATGGTTTTATGGATGAATTATAAATTAATATTTAGAAACATATATGATTAATATAACTAGAATATTTTTGAGTTTTGTTATCTTTTTGAGAGAAAGATGAGTTTGTGGTAGAAAGTAGTTAAATGGTTGTAGTCTACTTGTCAAGTGATTATATTTTCTTTTGTTCTTATTCTATGAAGTAAACTAATTACTAAACTCTAGGAAAAGGATATTAAAACAAAAAATGTTTTCTAAGAACTATCATTTGATATTAATCAAATTCCCCCTTGGATCATTATAGATTTAGAGATTTGTGGTTATTCACTTTTTCCTAATCATGTTCTCTATCACTCTCTATCATAAATTGATGGTTACATTTTCTTTTATTTACAATGTTTTCCTATATGGAACCCTAGTATTTTTAAACTCTGATGACCCTTGAACTTCCATTTTTTTATTTTAAAATTGTTGTCTCATTAATTCATTTTATGATGTGGAATTTCTATAATAGTATTTTTTAAATGTCTAACCCATAGTTTTTGATTCTGAGTTTAAATTGCGAGGACTCAATTTGTTGAAGGAGTAGAGAGTTTAAAACCCCAATATTTCGTGGTATGTTATCTTCAATTTATTGTGTTCAACACAAAACTAACTTGTCTTGTGTAACGCATATGATTGATTTTATCTAAAATAACACATTAGTGTTAAAATTATTTAAATGATATATTTATAACTTATCCATCAAATATAGTATTAAAAATGTTAATAAAAAATTAGTAAATGTTATTTATAATTCTTTCACATAAACAAAACTTATTCATAATGAAATTTATAAGTTCTGGTAAAATAGTTATATGTTAAGAAATACTATTTTCATAAAAGGATCTACTTTTTATGTCCTTTGGGGAACAATAAATTAATTAATTTTAGGCAGTCATAGTTATTGAATTTTTGTAAAATATAAGACATTTTGGAATTCTGAATATCAAAATTATCTTAGGGTGAATTATTCGTATTTTTGCTAAAAACATTCAATTTTTGATTAACAGTTAAATTTTTTTGCATTGTTGTTAAAAACCCTAATTTTTCATTTAAATAATTATTTGACATTAAATTTATTTTAGAGTCACAATTGATAAATAGTTCATATATTAACTCAATTTGGTGAATTGGAATCATTTTTTAATACAATTAGATATAAAAATTTGTTGAACATTTTAATGACTTTTTTACCCCCTTCTAGCCACTTTTGTGTATTTTTATTAAAAATAATTTTCCACTTCTGTAAATTGAATTTTAAAAAATTTATATACATAGTTGTAATTAGGGTGAAAATTTTGGTCTAATATGATAAAAATATTTTTTTTTTGAATTGTAACTTTTGAATTTTATTTATCACGGTTAATGGTAAATATGGAAATTAACGGTAAATATTATATTAAAATAATATTAAATTATCCTAAAATTTATCCTAAATTCATTTTATAAGTATTTCACTTCCAAAATACACCTTATGATGAAAATAAGTTACTTTTTAGTCCACTTTTGTTTGATTAGTACATTTATTATATTTTATGTAAAGAAGAGTTAAGAATGTAATAATCAAATTTTAATAACTATTTTATTTTTAATATGATAATATATAAGATATATGGTTGACTATAAAAAGTATTTATAAAACTAATAAATTTATTTACATCATCATAATTTATTTATAATTTTTATAAATTAAATAATAAAATTAAATGGTGACACAATGATGATGCAATAATTGTATAGTTAATTGAGATATCAAATAAATGATATTAAATAAATTCAAATTAATATAATTGCACTTAATTAATGACATAAAATAATTTTATAGATAATTTAGACATGTTACTAACATATATGAAGTATGTTTTTTAATTTATCATGTTGGTTTGAATTTGTTTAAACAAAAATAGTGAATAGTATTAAAATTGACATAATTTATATTTTAAAATAAACACTATTTTATTCTATGATATAAAAATTATAAAAACATAAGGTTCATCCTAATTACTTGGATAATTTTAAAGATATAAAAAATTATCCAGTTGGGGATCTTGTAGAATTTTATAGTTATTATATTAACCCTATAGTGTAAAAATACATGAAGACATTGTATGAGTTAAACTGTTTAACTAATGGTTAAATCCAAAATATAAGATTAGTTTTATGACCTAAAGATTTCTAAAATTAATTTTTATAGGTTATTTAGACCCATACATAAATTAGACTCGAAATAAATCACTTTTTTACTTATTTAAAACTCAAATATATATTATAATAATTTAATATTTTAAGACCTTCCAAAAGAGCCCCTCGCCTCTCTTATAATAGGGAACTTCTCCTTCTCTTTAATTCACGCCTCCAAATCCCTTTGGCTAGACCAAAACAATACCATTTCCTCACCCAACCTTTCTTACATCATCCACATGGACATAAATTGGCTATAAAGAAAACTAATGGAGTCCTTTTTTGAAAATCAGAAGGAGACACTCGAACAAGTGGTAATTGTTTTACGTATTCAATTCAATTTCGTTTCTTCTTCTACATCCTCTTACTATGTTTTTTCCATAATTAAGTAATGAATATAGAATATAATATATTCTGAGATGTTGATATTATTATGGTAAAACCATATTCCGCCTTATACCCTTCCTATGAAAAATAATATCATCATGTATGTGTATGTATGGTTTACCATCTCCACACCTTGGTGTAAACTATTTTTCAGGTTCAAATTATTTATATGGGTATAAATATGTATATAAAGGATTAAAATACTAAATATAACATGATATTATTTCTATATAATTAATCTTCCATCCAATTCTATATCATTTCACCATTAAGAAAATGAAATCGTCGCTCGTTTGTATGTATGACTTACCATCTCCACAACGTGATGAGATTAATCTCCCACATTCACCATCCTAAATGATTATAAAAATATATATTTTTAATAAGTATAAAATAAATTGAATACTAATTATATTGTGATAATATATATATGTTTATGTACTAATATTTCATTCAATTACTTCCATTCAATGCGATAAGAAAACAAAAACAACATTTATGCGTACATACGACATACCGTCTCCATGAATGGTGTATTCCATTTCATATATCTATATAATATATATATTTATATTCTGAATATATATTATATATAATTCATGTAATAACTTCGAAATGTAAGTAAATCATTATCTAACTAAAAATATCATCAATAACATGTCAAAACACGTACAATAAATAATGGGATTATTACATGAAATGTTAATTTAACTAAGAAATTATTAATATAAGGGTGATATATGTCATAAATGAATCATATATGACATAATAAATATTATTATGATTATTTTAGAACTTTATATTTTGTTTAAAATCATTACACATGTGTTTCAAACATGTACAGAGAGTATCAGACCATAGGTAAAGGAATTTCATCTCACTTTTAGTTTTTGTGAGATATATGATATATTCACCAATTCTTTCTTGTGTGTGGTGTATTTACTCACCATATTATATTTTCTATCATTAATAAATTTATCTTCTTGGTATTTAAATATTCATTTTATAAAATTTGGTTTATTATTTAAATCATCAAACAGATATGGGACGCCTTGAATATTTGTAGAATTAATCATTTTTTCAATTCAATATTCTTGATTTTATTTTACATAAATAATTATATGGATATAAAAGGATTATAATGTAAATATTATGTCAAATTTTAATTTCATTAAAAAATTTCAAAAGGGAATATTTTTATTTCATTATTTGAGTTTTAATTTCAAAATCTCATTATTATCTGTGGTTATTTATACGTAAGTATCTTCTAAGGAATATTTATAATCCACATCCATGTTTCTTAAAATTTATTTCCAAATACTATTATCATTCCATGGAAAAAATTTAAAGTCATTTTTTCCCATGTTTGAAATTTTTTTGAACGTTTTGAAAGGAATCTTTCCAGCAATTTCTAAACAAGTTAATTAATGACCTTTTCGAAAATTTAAGGAATGAATGTTTTTTAACATATACGACATGAGTTTCTATTTCCACTATTATGATACCATAATGTTTTGAAACTTCCCTTACAATATTACATCATTAATTGTTATAGAAATATTTCCCTTTATAACTGTGTAGTCTTTATAATGTTTTCAAATTAAAAAAAGTAATATTTCATTTAAATAGTTTTAATGAATCTGTTAGATTATTTTAATTTATGTCAACATACTCTCTTGGATTTTATGAGTAATTTATGTTGATATATTATGATACATTCTTCCATATTTTATTGAAGAGTATATGTTATTATTGGCTATAGATGAACTATTTTTATACCATTCAAGGTTTATAGTTAAAGTATTAACAGTTTGAATGCAAGTTTTAATATGATTGTAAATGTTGGATATGTTTCACCATTTTCATATAAGTAATGCATCGAAATTAGTAATTAATGGGTTGTGGACCAGTTAATGAAACTCCTACTGGTTGAGAACTAGTTAATGAAATCCATATAGGTTGGGTACTGGTAAATTAAATCCCCTCGATGCATCTATAGTTCCATGAAACAAGCTAATTTGGGTTTTGAATAATGTATTACCCATATGGTATTGGAACTTGGCCTTGATGGTATGTACAACATTATACATTACCACTTTATGAGATTACTTATTGATATTCCATGTGATTATTCAACAAGTATAATATCCATGTGAATGTTAAAATGCATTATTTGACTTATTCTTTCTATATTACGTTCAAATGTATGTTTAAAAGGATTGTGTTTCATTTTTGTACATCTCTTAAAGTTTATAGTTATTTATGAAAACATTTTCTATATTGGTTAACCTTACAGAGCCTCCGAACTCATCCATTCTTTTTTTTAATTTTCCCAAGATTCCAAGAAGTGTATTAGAATTTATATGCAAGGTTAATATTGGAGAATAATCATTTTTTAAAAGGATTATCTATGTTGTATTTTATGTTTCAAATTGTAATTTAAAGTCTATGTTTGTAATATATTTTCCATGACTGATAAGCTAATCATTAATTTAGGGATTTTTTCCTTGTAATCATAACAATTTATCAAAATAATAAATTGGCTCTGGGTATATGGGGTTGAGGCATAATAGATTTTTTCACAAATTTTTACATCTTGACTATGAACTTATTGTGAATTCATTTAAACTCATGAAATATTTCTTGGTATTTTCACATTTCCTAGAATTATAGTATTTAAGACCAAGGATAGTCAAATTTTCTCAAATTCTATCTCAAGATTTGTTTATTATACTTATTCTAACCTATACTTTGAAGTGAGTGTCCTCTTACTTCTGTATTAAAATAATTACCAAATGTTTCTTATACCGTGCTTTTTTAGTGATCCTTATAATGTATCAGGTTCTATACATTCTCAAATATTATGTAATTCTTTCTGTAGGAAATTAAAACTATCATAACCATTCCAGCTAATGATTATAGTAGTGTAGATAATTTTACAAAATCCCAAAAATTATATTTGAATTTTACCTTAACATATTTGAGTTACCTCTATATCATGATTTTGATTATCAAAGTATCTTCCATTGGAATATCGTTTGATATAAAAAATTATGAGAAACTAATATACCATGAACACTTTTTTAAGTACCGTATAAATTTCAAATATATTCACTAGAGCTTCTATTAACTCTTATGTACCATTCTTTTCTTGGATTTTCATGTCCTTATTAAGGCCAATGATATCCAAACCAAACAAAGTAACTACTTTTCCAACCATTCCCATTTATAATTCTTCTTAAAGTATGGTTTATCCCCAAAAATGGCTTTTAAAATTATTTTCATTGATATAATCTTTCATGGTCATTCTATAAAATTCATAGTTTATTTCATGGAACATATCAATCCGAACAATTCCTTTCTATGACAATATACATTTTATTAATTCTGTGCTCTCACTAGAAATAAAAAAAAATCAAGGTGATACTATGAAGATAGTTTAGTTTAATGTCGAGCGTGCAATGAGTGAGAAAGAGTCGTAATATGTGATACCACTTGTTAGGTGGTAGCCACCCCTAACATATTATTTTAGTCAAACCTTCTACCCTTGACATAAGTTACTTCTACAATTGATACAAGATAAAATAAAAGATGTTCCTATAAGAATATTCTTCACTATTTAAGCTTAGTGATTTGGAATATAGGATTATCTTTTCATACTTATCACCACATTAATTTTAAACCATTCACACAATTTATTCAACTCATAACTCACAAAACATTCAAGATGGGGAAAAACAAGCAAGTAAATAAGTGAATAATGTTTCATGTGGTTTAGAAATTTAGTTATATGTATATTAGAGAACACAACCAAATATTTAATTTCTTTAATGATACAAGTATTACATTAAAAATTTTAATTACTAATAACATAAAGACTTAATGTGAAAGTACTATTATCCAAATACTTAGTGTGGGTTTTCTCGCCCCATCTGTATAGAGGGGCATAATTTGTTAATCGGTAACTCTAAACTCTCACACTTGAAGGTGTTCATCTATTAACCAAAAGTGACTATCGATACAATATAAATTTATTTTAATTGGTCATAAATTCTTGGAAATGAGTGGAAACCCCATTATAATCGAACGTTTTCTACAAAAACATCATAGATGAACACATGTCCCCTTCTAGAGAACTAACCCATTACTATTTTCTGTACACAACAATTATAAGATATCATTCTAATCAATATATCATCCATTAGAGTTCTTATAACTAGTATAAAAATAATAATAAAATTTATTACCTTTTTGTGATCTCTCCATCTAGTAGAATTGAAAAGAAATTAAAATGACTTAATTTCCTAAAATATCCTATCATTATAGTATAGAAAACAATTATAAGAAATTAAAAATTTAACATACAAGGGTATCACATAAATACAAAATGAATCATACAGAGCCGAAAATATCATAAAATAATATAACTACTAATGTTAAACACATGAAATATAATAGAAACTATATATTTGAAAATATTATGTGATTAGACCCATTCTGACTCGTATATATCCAATACCATGTATGCATTATAACCCAAATATCTGATATCATCAATGGAAACATATTATTATATAAATGAATAAGAGTTGAAATGTTTAAGTACACAGGAAATGGTGATTACTAAAATTATTATGGTCAATCCATATAGTGAGACAACTCTCACCTATATTGAGAACTAGTTCAGGCTTAAGAAAAAAATTTGTATGTGATAGGAACCATGTACCTATTAACCAAAAAAATCAGAACAAATTTCCTACCTAGAAAAGGGGGGTGGGTTATTAACATTGCATAATTTTTACAATGGAGGAGTCCTAATAAAATTATTTATCAATCATCCTCAAATAAATATGTATATGAATTACATATAATAAATATGTATACATAATGTTTATTAAGTTATATCTAAATAGAGTAGGTTTGATGAATATCACCTAGTGATATCCAAATGACTCTCACCTCCATAGGTAGTACACAATCCACTAGTGTTCTCATATTCTGTGAAAGTTACCCTAAGAATCTAAATTTTTTTAGTAACGTCTCCTCCAAGAAAAATAAATATAAATATAAATATATATTTTAGTTATCTTGATAGAAACACACCACCCACATCTATCGTAGGATCCTATCACTATAAAGTCCCCTTCATTTATTGAATGATATAAAGAATTTTCTGCCAATGTTTTGTAGCTGACAAACATTATCCATAAATTATACCTATTGGAGTATTATGACCCCTAATCATTTCAATGATTTCAATATATTAGTCATTTCATAATTGAACCAACTTTTTGATTCATTATTGATGATAAATGTATTTGTAATACATGGAAACAACCATTATCACTATCACTAGAAGAATTATACAATATGATACAAGAATCATATGCCTTTCATGAGTTTTAAAAATCATATCCTATGATATGAATCATATTATTTTGAATATTTATGATATGGATGTATTATATAATTAGATTAACCCTTTTTGATTCAAATTTATTAAAATCCCACTTTTACTAAAATCCTTAATGACATTATAAAAAAACAACTCTTTATGAATCCATAAAAAATCCTTTCGATATGGTTTATCAAACTCTTTTCATTTTGGGAAATAATCATAAAATTTAATCCTTATTATATGTCTTAACTATATGACCATATGGGATTTTATAGAATTTAACAAAATAATAGTTCCCTAATTCATAAATTTATCCAAAGAGTATCATCTAAAAATTATCTTTATATTCAATATATAAAGGGATATACTAGGAAATCATTTATATACACTCATATATTCTTATCAATATTTCCACTATAATATATATCATATACGTCATATGTGTTGGTCGGAGTGGAAAACTATAGAGGTGGGTGACTTCAACTACCAATTTAAAATTACTATTAAACAATTTAAAAATGAAAATACCCTAATTTGAATTAAAACATAATTAAATAAGTAATTTTGTACATATAATTTTTTTACTTTTGAGAAATATCTTAAAGGCTTGATCATAGACAATTTAAACACCTTGAAAATAATTAATCTTTTGAGACAAATCTACATACCCCAAACAAGATATATATTGCAATTTCAAAAGAAAACTATCAAAGCATCAGCTTTGAAGAAGAATTATGTACCTTTTAAAAGTTATGTTTATGAAATATATTTATTAATGTAAAAAAACTAAAAAGAAAGAAAATTTATAAGATGCACAAAAACATAATATAAGAGGTTATGTTCCAAGCTTAAAACTAATAAACTCTAATTGAAAGTCTTGTTGTGAGTGGGTTCCCTATATCAAACTCGTTTATGCACTGTGAAAACATGTATATGTATATAGTTTGAAATATATATTTTTATATCCAAAAATAATAGTATAATTACTTCTTCATGTACTATTTATATGGTAATGTTCGTAGATAACATGTTGTATCAAAAGGTTATAGTATTTACTAGGATATAATCTGAACCTAGAGATACCTTGATAATAATCATAAACATATTTCCAATTTTCAAGACACATCACACTGATAAGACACATATAATGTATCACTATATAGTGTTGGGTTCTCATAAGTATTGAAATTTTTTATCATGGAGTTCTCATTTAGCAATCTCAAGTAAATGAAATCATGAAGACTAACCTACCAATAAGAAATCCATATGCTTTAGTGTGATTAGCAGTTCCTATATGTTAGCATGTGTAGTGGTCTCCAGACATGATATTTTTATCAGTTCAAACTATAATATTATGTAAATTTATACAAGATGATAACAAATAAATTTATGTGATTGTGAGGTAAATTGAATTTGTTACACCATTGGAGGTGTGGAGTTGATTAAATAATCAAGATAAAAATAATTTCCTCTCAAAGGAAGTGATATAACAAGAACAATTGATTCGGACAGTAGATCCTTAACTAAACTCATGTCCATAGACTAAGAATGTATGTCCATATAGTAAATTCAAAAATAATAAATCATGAAAAGGATGATGACACGAAGTGTGCACCCGAGTTTGTGAGATATCATTATATAGGGATTATATTAAAAATTTGTGTTTATTGGAGGGTGTTATTTCTATGAGAATACATTATATACTTAAGGGCATTGATGGAGTTTTGGACTCCTCACCAAGACTATGATTAGTAATCACTCTTATTTAAATAAGTCCCTAGAGGGTCACACACTTACCATATTCAAACCTCTTTTATTTTCAAATGAATACGAGTATAGGATAAGGTGGGTCCCACCATGGGGTCTGAGATGTTTCTAACATTAAATGATTTTCAAGAAATAAATAAATTCATTAATATTAGAGTATTGAATAATTAGTGTTAAATTTATATATTTAATTTATTTACTAGTATTTGATAACAATAAAAAAATTCCCACATTTTGTTGGTAATAACATGTATTTTATGGATTATTTTGTGGGTAATATTTTTGGGGATATGAGGATCTATTTATTGGTATATTA
This sequence comes from Viscum album, assembly GCA_963277665.1. Taxonomy (NCBI): domain Eukaryota; kingdom Viridiplantae; phylum Streptophyta; class Magnoliopsida; order Santalales; family Viscaceae; genus Viscum; species Viscum album. The sequence continues at coordinate 2,092,047,367 of OY728126.1, read as the reverse complement.
TACCTAACTATATAAGTATTATGTGGTTCTCAGTCAATGTACTACTTATAAATTCATTTTTAGAGTTCCTTTCTAATGTCTCCCACACCATAGAGAGAGAAGAAGATAATCCAAGCTATCAATATAAAGCCTCTTTAACATATAAAATGATTGATCTTGTGGTGATCATCGGGACATTGAAGTGTCCATCGAATCTCTATGCTAGAAACTGTGGTATCGATAATCATCATTTCTATAGAATTTGGAATCATGTTTGGATGATATAGAGGAAACCTATATTGGTTCCTTCAAACAATGGTTGTCACTGACGTGTAGTGGTTGAACATGTGTTAAAATTGAATGAGGTAATTAATTTATTTATTTATTTTGATTAAATTATTAATCATGATATCTGAAACAATTATTGTAAATAATAGCAAAAGATGGTGTTATTACATAATTTCAGTGATAAATTTTTAAATTACAATCCTATCTACTTCCATTGCATGCCTCAGTACCAACAAGTCACTCAATAAACAGAAGATTCATTAAGACCTAATAAAATTGGACCATAACCTGGATTTTTTTAATGATACAACTGTACATAGTATCTTCATTCTATAACCATGATATTCCATAGTTGATTGCAGGATAAAATGTGTAAAAAGAATAATGAAATGGTGTTGATTAATCTCCAATTCAAAGAAGAAGAATGTGATAGTAGAAATAAATAATAATATTAAATCAACTAAAAACTAAGGTAAAACAGATAGAGCATCAGTGTAACGCCCCGACCACAGTTTTCTAGAGTTGGTGCATTATTTTATACCACTGGCATGATCATAAGGGATAAAATCCCGAAAGACCGGTCAGTTTAGTAGCCTTGGAAGTACTAGATACATACATATGTTTTAAATTACAATATAAAATAGAAAATAATACTCTCTCATTTGAACTTGTTCATATCCCTTAGACTATCACTGCAGGTCATTCATAATATATTTTTCGCATCCTAGAAAAAATAAAACATAGAAATCGGTGATATCATGTTCTCAGTAAAGATAACAATATAGCGGAAACATTCATAAATAATAATAAACATATAAGGTAATCTGTAAGACTAATTCAAAATCCTTTTAAACATAATCTTCTACATAACAAGGAAATGATAAATCAAATAATTCCATTTACTTATTCACATAAATATTCTACTAGTAGAATAATCACACGTAGTATCAATAACCAATTTTATAATGATGGAATGCATAATGCCAGGCATCATAACCAAATAGTCAAGGCCTTGTGCCAAGACTAAAAATAAGATTTTTTCAAGGTCTTGTTCCAAGAAACTGTTTTGCCTTATGAGACCTACCAATGCATCAAGGAGATATAGTGGTCTCTACCCATCACTTACTAAGTCCAATGCATTCCACATTTGAAATGGTTAATACATAACATAAAAATTCGTATTAAAAATAGCATATTAAATGTTAATAATTTAACCGTAAACCAATAATGGTATAAAAATAAAATATCCATAGTCAAACATTCCAAAAAAACTTCAAAAAAATATGGTTGATTGTATCATAATAGATCAACTTCAAGAAAGTGTAAAATCCATCAAATGATGTTTACATAGATGAAATCATCACTATTTGAGATAAATATCTATTTATATTTTGAAATCATTTAAAAGTCATGTAATTATAAATAAAACATTTATTTTGAAAATATTATTATAAGATTGTAAGGGAAGCTTTGAAGGTGTTATAATAGAGGTAAATAGCTTCATTCACCGTATAAGTAAAAAAACATTCTTTCCATAATTTTGTCGAAAATTTCATAAAAGACCATGTTTGAAAAATGATAGAACAATTCCTTTATAAATATTTTATAAAAAGTCAAAAAGGGGTATAAATGAATTTAACCCATAGTCTACTAAATTGTAAAAATGTTTGGAAGTACATTTTTAAGAAACAGAAATGTGGATGATAAAGATGTCCCAGTATATACTCACGTATAAACACCCTCGGATAATGAAGAGATTTTATAATTAACGCTTACATTTTACTTTTCCATGATCCAGGGTAAGTTAACCTCCTGTATAATATTTAAATCATTGTTAATAAATTATAAAAGAACCACATACATAAATCGGATATCATATATGATCTTTTAATGTGGATTTGTTAATAAAATTTCACTATTATCACTGTTTCATGTGTTAAATGATTCACTTTCCTTTATATGTGTTTTTACGTAAGTCGTGTTTGTAATTGATAGGATGTATTTGATTCATATACAGATTTATATAAATTTATTAATCATTTTTAATCATAAAATGAAAATTATTCTTGAATGATTATGATGGGGAATGAATCTCATTGCGTTCATGGAGACGGTAATCTATACATACACACGTGGGACAATACCATTCCATTGATGGTGGAATCATATGTAATTTGATGATATATCATATATAAATAATCATTAACATGTTATATTTATTATTTACATCAATTATACTCACTATTATGCCCATCCAAATAATAAAGTGTTGAATAACAAACTACACCACGACGTAGAGACGGTAACTCGCATATACGCATGTACGGTGACTTTGACATTTATATGATGCATAGAATAATGAATATCATTGTTCCATATTTATAATAACATCATAGTTTGTAGAAGGTAATGGAGTTATTATTTTGGTATGGAAACCACAAAGAAAGAGGAGGTGGAAGAAGAAAAGAACTTTGAAAAATGTGATGATGTAATTCCATCTTCTTCAGGTTATTCTTTTTGATTTAATCAAAAGGGATCCTTAGGTTCGATTTATGATCAAATTAAGTCCTATAGGTTGAATTTGGGGTATTTGGGAGGATATTGGAGTAGATTTTGGATGATCCAAATGGATTTGGAGGTGTGATTGTGAGAGAAGGGGAATTGCCATTTTATAAGAGAGGTGAGGGTCACTTTTGAAAAAGTTTGAAATATTATTTTATTATAAAATAATTTTCATTTTATAATGGTTAAACATTCATTTATTTAGAGTATAAGGTGGTTATGGGTATAAATCCTCTCAAAAAACTGGTTTTAGACATGTTTAGATCAACATATTAACCTTATCCTTTATATTTAACTCTTAGTTAAATAGTTTAACTTTTACCATGTATTATTGTATTATTATAATAAATGGTTAATGAACATAAAATAAAGATTCAATAGAATCACATGTGGTTATTTATGGATATATATAACCTTATATAAGTCATTTGGCCTAACCAAATATTTTTATGTATATTATATCAATTAGTAATATAGTATTTTTGTTAAAACCTCATTTATGCCAATTTTGTCACTATTTGATATTTTCTTTTGGTTAAAGTTGTAAAAACATTATCACTTAGAAAAAAAGTTTATTTAATCATCCTGAAAATTTTATATTAACTTTTAAAATTAGTTTAATTCTTCAAAAGTATAAATTTACATTTATTTGGATATTTATAATATCAATTTTTTTAATCATTCAATAATAAGGTAATTACTGAATCATCATTGTGTCGTAAATAAATTTAATTATTTAAGGTCTAAAAATTAAAAATAAAATACCATTATATACTTAATTTTTTTATATTTCTAATGAATAATTATATTCTAATTTATCTTATGTATAACCCTATATTATAAATGGTTTAGTTTTTTAACTTTGAATTTAACACTTTTAAATTTTCATTAAATAAAATAATAATAAATGTCTTTATCTACATTGTGTAGTCCAAAAGGATGATATTATATTACTAAGGTTGATTTTGGTAGAAATACACTTCTACAATAGAATTAGGACATGTTTTAGGGTAATTATAATATCATTTTTACCTATAATTACACTAATTACTTTAAACTGTGGAAAATTAAATTCAAAAGTTACTATTCAACAAAAATTATTTTCATCCTAGTGAACCACATTTTACATACTGATATCAACCATATCTCTCAGATTTTTTGAATTCAATTCACATATGTGTTAAAATTATGTTTTATTCAAATTTTCTAACTTGACTAGAAGGAGGGTAAAAGACGTTAAAATGTTCGATAAAATTTTATACATCTAATTTTATTATAAAATGACTCCAATAAATTACATTGAACTTATATTAGTATTATGTATATTTTTGGACATAAAATAAATTTCAATAAAAAAATTATTTAAATAAAAAGTGGATTTTAAAGTACAATTTAGTGTTTTTCATTATTCATCAAAAATTGAATGTTTTCAGAAAAATGCCAAATATTCATCATAAGTTGATATTTATATTCAGAATCCGAAAATGATGTCCATTTTGGAAAAGAAAATTTTTAAAATTTCAAAAAGTGGGTGTTACTATTCATAACATCTAGTTTGATTGGTCATGGTGTGCTAGAACTCTAAGTTGTTTACAATGCAAGATATTTTATTACTCAAAGAGAAATGTATTATGGAAGCTTGAGGTGTTACATTCTTCCCTACAAATAATTTATTCCTCGAAATTTCTATAATAATACTACGTAAAAAGATTTGGGAGGTTCTTCATCATATGTTCCTTAGTATCCCACATTACCTCTTCCATCTTATGGTTTCTCCATATAAATTTTACAAGACAAGTCGTCCAGTTTCTCAGCACTTGTTCTCTGGTATCAAGAATCTTGACGGGATCTTCACAACAAGACAGATCAGGATCCAGTTCTATTTCATCATAGGTGAGTGCATGCATTGGGTCAGGCATGTATTTTCTCAACAGTGATATGTGGAACACATCATGAAATTTGAAAAGACTTGGCGACATTTCCAAATGGTAAGCTACAACTCCATTTCGTTCAAGAATTTCAAAAGGTTGGATGTACCTGGGACATAGTGTAACATTCTCACCGAAATGTTTAACACCCTTCCATGGAGATACCATCAAGAAAACATGATCCCCTACTTGAAATTACAAATCCTTTTTTTGGTTATTGGTATAGCTCTTTTTCCTACTTTGATCTGCTTTGATGTGGGTTTGGATAATCTTCACCTTTTCCATTGTTTCCTCAATAAGTTCTGGGCCTATGAGTTTTATTTCACCAACATCATCCCATCAACTTGTTGTGTGACATCTCTTTCCATATAAAAATTCATATGGTTCCATCGGAATACTTTAATAGATGTTATTATTATAGGAAAATTATTCTAGAGGTAAATATTGATCCCATATACATTTAAAGACTAGTGAAAAAGATCTCAACATGTCTTCTAAGGTTTGAATAGTCTGTTCTGATTTTCCATCAGTTTGTGGGTGGTAGGAATTGTTCAAACAAAGTTCAATATCTAGGGCCTTCTAAAGACTTTTCCAGAATCTTGATGTAAAATGGGGATAACGATAAAAAACAATTGATAGGAGTACACCCTGAAGTCTTACAACTTCATTAATATATATTCTTGCTTAACGTTCATGTTTTTAATCTTCACTTGTAGAAAGAAAATGTGTTGACCTGGTAAAATGATCAACAATGACCAATATTGCATCATTCATTCTTGGAGTCTTTGGTAACACCATGAAAAATTCCATTGTAATATCATCTCATTTCCACTTTGGTGTGGGAAGAGGTTGTATGACTCCTCTATGATGTTATCTTCCAACCTTCACCTGTTGAAAAACCAATATCTGGACACATAATTAGCAATCTCCCACTTCATATTGTCCCACCAAAAATGTTCCTTCAATTCACTATACAAGTTAGTGCTACCAGGGTATATAGAGAAATTGGAGTAATGAGCATCATCCAACAATTCCCTTTTTAGATCAGTTATTTCAGGAACACAATGCCTCTTCCTAAATTTCAAAATTCTATCTTCGTATATGACATCGATCAATCCCCCATCATTCACATTTTTAAATTTCATTTTAAATTCCTCATCATTAGTCTCATAACTTTTTATCTTTTCAAGTAAAGACGGATTGGCATCCATTTGAAAAATTACTGATGTTTCACCTTCCATGATAATTCCCATTTCCTTCTTTACATGATCAATCTACATACAATCCCTTTTAACTCTCATCTAGTTCATAACTCCATGATCCTTATTTTGCAAAGCTTCTTCCACCTTATTTTCATTCCCCGGGTGGTAGTGTATAGTAAAATCATAATCATTGAGTAGTTCAAGCCATCATCTTTGCCTCATGTTGAGTTCTTTATGTGAAAAAGTATACTTTGAACTCTTGTGATCATTATATATCTCACATTTTCATCATAGAGATAGTGTCTCTATATCTTCCAAGAAAATATTACAGCTGATAACTCAATATCATAACTAGGATAGTTTTTTTCATAAATTTGTTTTTGTCGTGATGCATAGTAAATAACTCTATCATTCTATATAAGGACATAACCAAGTCCTTTCTTTGAAGAATCACTATAAATTACAAAACCATAATTCCTTGATGGTAGTGTTAAGATTGGATCATTGACTTATCTTCTCTTCAGTTCTTCAAAAAATTATTCACACTCTTTTTTCCAAAAAAAATAACCCCTTTACGTTTGATCTTGGTTAATGGTTTGGCCAATCATGAAAAATTCTAGACAAAATGCCTATATTAACCTACTAAACCAATAAATTTGTGTACCTCGATTATACTCATCGGTGCTTCCCATTCTTGGATCGCTTTTTTCTTCAAAGTATCTACAGATATTACATCCTTAGAGACAATATGGAAAAGAAAAGAAATCACCTGATGCCAAAATTACCACTTTCTAAACTTCTTATATAATTAATTTCCTCTAAGAGTTTTTAGAATAGCACGCAAGTGATTTTCATGATATTTGTATCTTATGAATTATACCACGATATCATCAATAAATACCACTACAATGTCCTCAAGATATTCCTTGAAAACACTATTCATTAGATCCATGAATACAGAGGCTGAATTAGTCAGTCCAAAAGGCATTACTATAAACTCGTAATGCCTATACTTGGTTTAAAATGCTATTTTTGGAATTTATTCCTTCTTAAAACACAACTAACGATATCCATATCGAATGTCAATCATTGAAATGTATTGAGATCCATGAATTTCATTGAATAAATCATCAATGTGGGGTTGGGGATACTTGTTCTTTATTGTTATAGCATTGATCTCCAAATATTCAATGCAAAACCTCATAGATCTGTATTTCTTATTAATAAAAAGAACATGAGATCCACATGGAGAAACACTAGGGTGAATAAATCCTTTATTACTCAATTATTCTAGTTGTTTCTTTATTTCCACTAATTTCATAGTGGTCATTCAATTAGGGGTATTTGATATGAGCCAAGAACCAAAAATTAAATCAATCTAAAAACTTTTTTGATGATCCCATGAGTAGATCTACATACCTTGGGTTCCCCATATGGCCTCCTTTGTCTACTCTATCTCTATTCAGTGGTCCTCCCTCTCATCGAAGATTATTCTTGACGTTATCATGGTGTGTGAGTCCTCATTTAGCAGTGACATTATGCGGCTTCGTGGGCTCATCTATTAGATTATTATCACTAATGGATGTCTCTTCTTATTTCTCAAGCCTCTGATATGGCTTGGGTTTCGCACGATAGAACGGTGAAGGTCTGGTGGCAGAGTTCCTATGGTTGCAGTTTGAGGGTTCCGGAACTTTTCTACGTCGTCTATGGTTGTGGTGGGATGTTGTGGTGTTCTGCGAGTGCGATCTTGAGGTGGTGAATGGATGTGGATTTGGATTGTAATGGAACCATTTTCCTTCGGGTGGCTACCATTCGGTGATGTTTTTCTGTTTCTAGATTTTTGATTTGGTTTGGTTTTGGATGCGTTTGGTGGCGAGTGTTCCTATTTTTGTGATGTTGTTTCTATGGTGTTTTGTGTGATTTTCTACTTTCCGTGTATCCATAGATTATTTGGATGATGTTGTGTGACAAAGTAATGCTTCAGTTTCGGTGGTTTTACATCGGTGGTTGGGTGTGCTACTTTGCAAGTCCTGTTGTTGAAGGTTGTTTTGGTTTTTGTTCAGTGGAATCATTGGTATTCCGGAAACAGTGTTTTGGCTTAATTACCTACATTTTATGGTTGTGGATCCGCTTCTCATGATGGTTTTTGGCGTGGTTGAATTTTTGGAATTGGGAGTGTCGATTGGCTCATGGTTGTGCCGCGGTGTCTACCGAGTAGGGTGCACCGTTCGGACAGCAAGGTATTTTTTGTTCTGGTTTCTTCGTCACCATTTTTTGATGTCCTTTGGGTTATCTCACATTATTGGAGGTTTGGGCGAACTACGACATGAGTACACTGGCGGGTTTTTGGATTTGGGCTAGTGTCGGCAGTCGCACCGGTGGGCGTGTGAGGAGACTGGTTCTGTGGTTTTTCTCATTCTTCTGATGTTCTTGTTTCCTGGTTTGTGGTACCTTAGCCTTTTCTTGACGATGTCAGCTCCAACTATAATGTTTTGTTAGTTTTCATTCTTTAATGTATTTTACATCCATTGTTCTTGAATTTCGTTTGTTGTGGAGGCTTGTATTGTTTAAAGTCTGGAAGTGGGGAAGTGGTGTAGTGGTGAAGTGGTGAAATGGTGAAGCTATATATGGGTTCTCAGTATTTTCTCAAAATTGTTTATATAATAACAATAAATTTAGTAAATAAATGGAAAAATCAATTTCTCATTCAGGAGGATGTCTAGGTCAATCCTATGGAAACACATCAAAATATTCTAGCTAAATAACTACGTCCTCTATTTGAACATTTCTTTCCTCTCTCATAGTTATTTCACTCTATTCCACCATAATAATTGAATTTATTAGAGCTGCTCGGGATGGATCTAAATAAGAATCAGATTTGGAAATTTCTACTCTAAAGATAAGGTACTCGTTATCAACATCGGAAATTGTAACCTCCTTCTTATTATAATAAATTCTCACATCATGGTCGGAAAACCAAACCGTAACGAGGATTATATCAATTTCAATCATGGATATGATTTTGATATCATCATATAAAGCATGTCTTTTTCCCTAATAATAACTGATTCAAAAAACATTATTGAAATTATAATTCCCTTAAGAGTTTTGAATGACAACTCCCTTGTTAAATCAAATTGGAAATATCTAATTTTCTTAGTAAACTGGGAAGATATGAAACAATGTGATGATCCAGAATCAAAAAATCATTGGCTAAATTTGAGGAAACCATTAAATTACCTTCCACCACATCATTTGGAGCTTCAAGCTCAGTAGTGGTGATTGCATAACCCTGTCCTAGCACAGTTGGCCTTTTCTATGTTAATTTTCCTTGGCACTTAGGCCATTCATTTTCATAATTCCCCATTTCTCTACAATTGTATAATTCAACATTGATATCCTTTTTCTTTCCTTTGAAATCATGAGCTTGGTGGCCTTTTTCACCACACTTGAAACAGACTCAAATTCCCTTCTAGAAAGTAATGGGGTGTTTCTTCCCATATTGACTATAGGATGGAAATTATACTTTTCCTTTCTTCCCCTTATTTCCATTTCTAGACTGTTCAGCAGATCTCTTCTTCTCTTTCTTTTCTTTAAAATCTTCAGACTAAGAGAATTCCTTTTCTATCTTGATAGTACATAAGACAATATATTCGTATGATTAGAAGGATTTTGAGACTAATGCTCGAGGGAGAAATTGTTTTAACCCATCAAAGAATCAATCAATATTACTCCTTGGGTTACATATATAATATGTTTCATGCCTTTCTAACCTTGTAAATTTATCCTTATACTTTGCGACATTCTCATCCTCTTTTTGCCTCAGACTCAGAAATTGTCTTTCCATATCCACTCGATGGTCTAATGGAAAGTATTTTTCTAATAAAATCTATTAAAATTCCTTCAATTTCATATTTGATACTTCATAATACACCTTCTTGTTTGGAATTAATGACCACCATTGATATGAATCTCTTGTTAGGTGATAAACTACCATGAAAACTTTTTCCCTTTTGCTACTCCCCAAAGCATGAAATGTTTTCTCTTAGGAATTTTTCCATTTCTCAACTACAAATGGATTTGTAGTGCCATTGAATATTGCTGGTTGTTTCCTCCTGAATCATTATAACATGGATCCTCCCCATTATGGATCAGGGTGCTCCAAACATGTAAGGTTATCATTAATAACCTGATTGAGATGTCCTAGTATGGTAATACGTTGTTCTGCTCTGGTGGAATCACCAGCTCCACAATAATTATCTTGAGTGTGAGGGAAATCCCTACATAAATTACGTTCATTGATAAAGTTTTCATTCCTTCCACTAGGCGCCATTTCTAAATAATAGCATACACTATATTAGTTTATGAATCCCAATACATAATTCCAAACTTGTAAAACACCTAACATAAATTGAACAGTTTATGAATATAATCCATAATTATAAAAAAAATGTTTTCTTCGAGGATGTATTTACTCATAAATCCATCATATTGGTTTGTAAATAATATGTGAATTATTATAATAATATCCCCTGGGAATGTTGAAACTAAGAATAAATAACGGCCCATTGTTGTGTACCGTGATACCATGGGTCAAGCCTGAAACTCATTGTCAGAGTTTTACTCCCTTGGTACATCTTTTCTGGAGCCACCTATACCTACTCGTATCCAGATATAGATTTATTTCTTGGAAAATACACAAAATCTCTACATTACCAAAATTATAGGAAGTTCTTCAATATTAATACTCAAAGTGTATCTTAGAGAAATGTTCTCTAATTAGTTTTTTTCTAAATCTAGCTTCCAAGATTTGTACTAAACATCCTCTGTTACCAACTGTAATCCCCAGACCGCAGTTACCAATACTCAGTTATATATTACATAAAATTTCCAGGATCTCAAGGGATCCAATCCTGAAAAACAAATCAATTTAGTAACCTTGGATTTATAAGATAGAAAAATAAGTTTTACATTACATAATAAAATGAAAAACAAAAAAAAATTGTCTCATTTGAACACATTCATATCCCTTATACTATCCCTGTAGGTCAATCATAATATATTTTTCACATTTTGGAAAAAATAAAACATAGAAAGGGTTTGAGCTCAGGTGCTCAGAAAGGATAACAATATAGAAGAAATCTACATAAATAGGCATAAACATTTAAGGCAATGTATCATACTAAACCAAAAGCCTTTTAAACATAAACTTCTGCATAAAATGGAAATGATGAATAATGTAATTTCATTTACTTATTCACATGGATATTCTACTAGTCGAATAATCACATGTAATATCAATAGATAATTTCATACTGATGGAATGCATAATTCCAAATATCATAACCAAATAGTCAAGACCTCATGTCAGGAATACAAATAATATTTTTCAAAGGAATTTTTCCAAGACATTAGTTTGTCTCACGAGACCTACTGATGCATTGAGGATCTATTGTGGGCTCCACCAGTCACATTCTATGTCCAATGCATTCCTCATATGAAAAGGTTAAAACATAACATAAACATTCGTATTAAAACTAGCATACGAAATGTTAATACATTAACCTTAAACCAATAATTTTATAAAAATAACACATCCACAGTCAAAAATATCACAAAATCTTAAATTCAATATTTAAGATTTTCTCATAATAAATCAACTTCAAACAAGTGTAAAATCCATAAAAGGATGTTGACATAGTTTAAATCAAATCAATTTGATAGAAATATATCTTTCTATTTTGAAATCTTTTAAAAGTCACATAATTATAAAGGAAACAATTTATTTTTAAAATATTCTTATAATATTGTAAGGGAAGCTTTGAAGGTGTTATAATGGTGGAAAATAGATGCACTGTCCATATAAGATAAAAAAACATTCTTTCCATAATTTTTTCGAAATGGTCGTTAATGAAATTGTTTTGAAAATGATGGAAGGATTACATTATAAAATTTTTATAAAAAGTCAAAAAAAGGGTATAAATGGCTTTAACCCATATTCTAGTAAATAGTATAAATGTTTTGGAATATATTTTAAAGAAACACCGATGTGGATGATAATGAGGTCCCAGTATATACTCACGTATAAGCAACCTCTGATAATGAAGAGATTCAAGAATTAACTATTACCTTGTAATTTTCCTTGATCGAGGGTATGTTAACCTCCTTTATAATAGTTAAATAATTTTTGTTAAATTATATAAGAACCAAATACATAGATATAATATCATATAGGATCTTTTAATATTTCATTGTCAATAATATTTTAGTAGTATCGTTTTTTCATGTGTTAACTGATTTGTTTTCCATTATATGTTTTGTTATGTAATTCATGTTTTTAATTTATAGAATGTATTGTATTCATATACAAAATGATATTAAGTTAATAAACATTATTTTTTATCATAAAATGAAAATTATTATTGAATGATTATGATGGGGAATGAATCCCATTGAGTTCACGGAGACAGTAATATTTATGTATGCACATGCGAAAATTGTAAGAACCTGGACCTTCTTTTCAGGTATCTTTTTCCATTTCCTATAGTTTTTTAGAAAAGAGGAGTTTCTGAAAATTTTTGAAGTACACGCCAAGTACATTATGAGTACACGCTGTGTACTCCCTTGTCGCGTGAGGCCATGTGCTGGACGTGTCCGAGCCACACACATAACCATGTAGGGGTGATGTGGAGTCCGCTTAAAGCGGAGTACAGAAAAGCCTAGTACACGTCGTGTACTCCTAAATGATATGTCGTGTACTTTTTTTTTTCAATAAACGGACCAGGGTCGCATCTTAACCCCAGAACATTCTTCTTCTCTAGCTTCATTGACTGATAGAATTCCACTGATCCCCCGAGCCTCTGTTCATTCTTCAAATCGACCGATGCCGATTGTGTTGGAACTGCAGCGGTAAGCTCTTCTTTCTCCTAGAGCTTCGTTTTCAAATTCCTCCTCTTTTTCAAGTTATAATCGATTAAGCATTTTTAATGTTTTCATAGATCTACGAGATTCTAAATAGATTCAAGACTCGTGGTTCAATTATATCAATCTCCTAGCATCAAGGTAGGTGGTTTGTGCCTTTCTGTTCGATGTCCTTGAGTATATGTGTAATTTCCACCAATAACCTTGAACGGGGTATTGTGTGTTTACTTTTTATCCCTTGTTGTTTTCCTGCATTCCATATATTCTTCTGTAGAAGTAATTTGGCTATGTATAAGGGTAACTACTATGCTTGGATGTTTTTTCCATGCCTATTTATTTTTACGACCTTTTGGTCTTGCTCTGCCTTTGGCCATTATACCTGTTTTCCATGCCTTGTGATCATATAATGGCGTGTTGTTCCATAAAATTATGGTTATGATATAGACTGGTTATCCATGTAGCTATGTTGGTTTACTTTGGACTTATAGCATTATCATGCACTGACTGGAACGGGGTCGTGAGAACATAGTGCTATAGACTATAAGGGGACAGACCGAGTGAGCTTCCTCAGAGAGTCTTGGAAATTATAGACTACAGGGGATAGGCCGAGTGTGCTTCCCAAAAGGTCTTGAATATTATAGACCATATAAGGATAGACCGAGTGAGATTCCTCAGAGCATCTTGAGCCTAATAGACTATAGGAGGTTAGACCGAGTGAGGTTCTTCAGAGGGACTTTGTTTTGTTTGAATTTCCTTAAACCATTCCAGGATATATGATGAATTGACCGAGTGAGCTTCCTTATAGAGTCTATGATATAACCGAGGATATAAGAGGAATTGACCGAGTGAGCTTCCTCAGAGAGTATCTAGGCCATGGGGCTATAAGGGAAATAGACCACGTGATCTTCCATAGAGAGTCCTTGACTACCTTAGACTATAAGGGGAATTTAATTAGCGTGCTTCCTCAAAGAGGCTTATAATTTCATATGACCAAACCAGAGGGGTTAGGCTGAGTGAGCTACCCAGAGGGTTGTTGGTACTTCTTGGTTAGGACTAATGGGGATGGTCGGGAGTACTTCCCAGAGGGATTCCGGTTTGTGGTTAGCTGTTTTTTTTCTCTGCTGCTTATTGATATGTGGATTGGTTATTGTTATTTATCATCTTGTTTACTGTATACTATTTACTTTTTATTGTACTATTACCTGCTATATACTCACGGACTATTAGGCACAGATCTTCAGGTGGTTTCCTAATGGGTTTAGTCTTACACCATGTTTATGTCATCCTTTTGGGCCCAAACAGATTATATTGCTATAGGTATAGACAAGGGAAATAACCCTTCGACTTCAGGTACTTGATTACATTGGAGCATGAGAGAATGGGACCATGTCAAGGCTTGGGATGCTGAGGAGTTGCATATCTGTTTTTCTTTAGTACTTTGGTTTAGTATTGTATTTACCATTGTGACCTTTTTGGATGCTTTCCTAGAAATATGTATCATGCATAATTTCATACATATATGTGTGCTCCAGTTGTTTATTGTTTTATTCTTCCTCCTTTTACTATTTTTGGATATTTACTTCTTCCTCTATTGTATGTGTTGTTTATTTCTACTGTGTACTCTTCCAATGAGGGCATAGTTTCCCCAGTACCACACCCATATCCCTCGATACTCATCGACAGCCTCGGGCTTTTGGGGAAATGTGCTTGAGGCTATGTGACCAAACGGGTATGGGGCACCTTTGGGTGTCATCCAGAACCAGGATGTTACAAAGTGGTATCAAATGAATTATTTTACCTTGATTTACAATTTGGAGCCTATAGACAAGGATTGGACGAAATGAGTACTTCGAAATAAGTTGTTCCTAGGAGTAGCTAACCCATGTACAAGGAAAATCCATACTACCTCGTTTATTGCAATTTTACTGGTTTGAAAAGTTTACAGTTGATTTTATTTTACTGTTGGGTGATTCACGTGCCTTGTTCTATTACTGTTTTTGTTTTTGCAGTTCTATTTCTGTCAAAACCCGATGAGATGAGGGTATTCCATCTCATGCATCTTATAGGCACTTGTTAGATATCACTTTCCATGCATTCTTTCCATGCCATCTAGGATGAATTAGCGATTTCATGTTGTTGTGATAGATGTTGTGTAGATTATTCATGCTGTTGTGATAGAAAGTTTGATAGAATATCTCCTGTTTGATAGAGAATTTTTTAGTATAGTATTTTTCTTAAATGGATCGGAATTTGGTGGATCATTTTCTGGTTTCCTTGTTATAACTTGTATAAGATTCCATGCTCTGATTCATGTGGAGTATGGGCCCTCACGGATCGGAATTTGGCACATTAACTCTTGTGTTCTGTGTTTTTTGGGCTTCACAGTGGTTTCTGAGTTACTGCAGGGAAAAACCAATAATACACGGCGTGTACATTATTTATACATGTAGTGTAGTTTTTAAACCGTGTCACTGACTGTGTGGGTAGAAACACAGAGTTATAAAAAATCATCAAGAACTTACCGTGTACAGTAAGTACACACTGTGGTGTAGTGACCGTGTGTCTACCCATGCGGCTAACGACACAGATGGATGAAAATTTGACAATACACCATGTGTCTTATTATCACACGTCATGCCTTGTAACCTAAGTACTCTGTCGTGTCATGAACAAAATGGGTCGGGGAAAACCTTCAAGTACATGTTGTGTTCTCAGGGATCATGTCGTGTAGAGTGAACCATGTAGCTGGCTGTGTAACTAAAAACACTAGTCGTTGAAAGCTTTTCTAGTACATGTTGTATCCTTTGTGAACACGTTGTGTAGTCTAGGATTAAGAGGACCATGTGGGTTAGCCATGTAAGGAGACTCAGGTAGGGAAATGGAGTTCAAGTATACGTCGTGTGTGGGGATAACACGCCATGAGGTTGGGGCGTTACATGACCAGTTGAAGCAGAAGTACATTCCCATGTAAATGGAATAAAAGAACACACCTTGTAGTTTTTATACCCATCGTGTAGTCATGTTTGGTAAAACATGAATGTTTCTTTATCATGTTCCCCTCTTGTAATATTGTGTTCACAATCTTTGATAATCCTGATCTAAGGTATGATTTTGACCTTTCAGAGCTATGCCACCGAGATGTACTCTGATTGTACTTTAGCTTCCAGATGGTGATCAGACACCAGATATGGCCGATTAGGGACCTCATGTAGATCCTCTGTAACACCCCAAGCTTCCACGGTACGTTTCCCTTCGAATAATGCAATAGCGTGTGTTGTACGCAGCCTCGAGCTCTAACACACACCACAACTAATTAAACTAGCCGTTGTGAATAGTAATAACTACTTTTTGAAATTTTATAAAGTTTATTTATCAAAATGGACTTCATTTTTGGATTCGGAATATCGAAATTAGCCTATGTTGAATTTTTGGTATATTTCTGAGAACTTCTAAATTTTTATGAATAGTGAAAACCACTTAAAAACAACTTTTTTAATCCAAATAATTTATATTGATAAATTATACTATTTAGTGGATTTAAAGTATAATTAGAATATATTATTACCATTTTATCCAATGGTGGTCATTAGAATTAATTTAACATTGAAATCGGACATACACAATTGCCAATCTTTTGATATAAATGGTCTCTTAGAAACACGCCATTTTTTGTAACAGCAGGAATTAATTATAAAATTAATTAATGCAACTTATATTTTTGGAATTTTGTAAAATAGACATCATTTTTGAATTCGGAATATCAATTATAGCTTAGGGTGAAATTTTGGCTTTGCTCTGAAAAACGTCAATTTTTGATGAATAGTGAAACCACTAAGTGGTAGTTAAATAACTGATTTTTCATTTAAATGAAATATTACCACTTCTGTGATTTGATTTTCAAAAATCCGACATACATGGTTGTCATTAAGAAGTAAAATGTGGTTCAATGAGATTAAAATAATTTTTTTGTGAATAGTAACTTTTAATTTCTTAATCGCGATTAGAGGTAATTAGTGTAGTTTAAGGTACAAATAATGTTTTAATAATATGAGATGAGCATGACACTTGTCCAACTCCTATTGGATGAGTCATGGCCGACCAAGAAAACCCATGGGTCAACTTGGGGACCCCATGGATCCACTTTAGTAGGAAAATGACATTAATATATATTTATTTAATGTTAAAATTAAATTGACTCAAACATGAGTATTTTTACTAAAATAGTTTTTATGTGGGGTTAAAAAAGTCCAAATTTTGATTATAAATATTAATTAGAAAGCTAAAAAGATTTCCTACATCATAGTATATTTTTTATAATTTTTAGACATTAAATAAATTAAATTAATTATGACATCATGATGATGCAGTGATGACCTCATTATTTAACGATTTAAATAAAATGGAAAGATAATGTAAAATCCAAGGCTTACACTTGTCCAAAGACTATTGGATGGGTATATTTAGAACCCTTATCACCTTAGCCACTAATTATATATGTGTGGGACATTTATAATCCTAAAATAATTGTGTAAAAATGTAACATTTCAATCTTTCCAAAAGAGCCCCACCTCTCCTCTTATAAAAGGCCCCCACCTCTACCACCTTATTCACACTTTCAAGCCTTTTGGATCGGCCAACCTCTGCCCAAATACTCTCCCAACTTCTCTCACTTAATCCTAGAATCGTTACCTTAGTCAGAAAGCCATCCTAAGGAGTCCTTTTGATCAAATCAAAAGAAGGACCCGAAGAAGAGGTAACATTTTCATCACCCTCTTTCAAGTTTCTTTCTTCTTCCACTCCCTCTTTGTTTATTATTTCAATTCTAAAATTATAACTCCAGTATCTTCTATATACTGTGATGTTATTGTAAATATGGAACAACCATATTCAGTATTCTACCCATCATTTGAATGACATGTCACCATACGTGCGTACGTACGGCTTACCGTCTCCACGTCGTGGTGTAATTGTTATTCAATATATTATTATTTAGATGGGTATAATAATGATATGTAATTCATGTAAATAATAAATTTAACATGATAATGATTCTTTATATAAGATATACTATCCAATTATATATTATTTTAAAATCAAAATAATGATATTGTCGCTCGTGCATACGTACGGACTACCGTCTCCACGAATGCGATGACATTCATTCTCCGTCGTATCCATTCAAGTATAATTATCATTTGATGATTTAAAAATAATGTTTAAGGACATGATATCATTCTGTATATGAATAAGATACAACCTAAAACAATACTTACGTAACAAAACATATAAAAGAAAACGAGTAAGTTAACACCCGAAACAACGATAAATCTAAGATATTGTTAACGAAGCAATGTTAAAAGATCATATATGATATCATATGAATGTATATGATTCTTGTATGATTTAATAACAATTATTTCACCATTATACAGGAGGTTAACCTACCCCAACCAAGGAAAAGTACAAGGTAAGGGTTTACTTCACAACCTCTTCATTATCCAAGGTTGTTTATACATAATTATCTACTGGGACCTCGTTATCATCCACATCCATGTTTCTTAAAAATGTCTTTCAAAACATTTTTACTATTATATGGAGAATGGGTTTAGTCATTTATACCCTTATACATTTTTTGAATGGAATCTTACCGTCGTTTTCCAAACAATGTACTTTTTGACCTTTTTGACAAATTTAAGGTAAGAATGTTTTTTAAACTTATACGGCGGGTGAGGCTATTGTCCGCCATTATAACTTCGTCGAAGCTTCCCTTACAAGATTATAAGAATATTTTCAAAGTAAATGTATTATTTTATAATTATGGGACTTTTAAATGATTTCAAAAAGGAGATATATTTCTCTCAAACAGCTTTGATTTCATCCATGTCAACATCTTTTGATGGGTTTTAAGTTTAATTGAAATTGATTTATGATACAAAACTCCATTGAACATTTTGTGAAATATCTGACTGTGGATGTGTTATTTTTATACCATCCATAGTTTATGGAGAAATTTTTGACATTTCGTATGCTAGTTTTAATACGAATATTTATGTTATGTTTAAACCTATTCATATGAGGAATGTATTGGACTTAATATGTGACGGGTGGAGCCTGATATAGATCTTCGATGAATCGGTAGGACTCATGAGACAACTAGACGTGGAATTGGCCGAGGCCCTTTCCCAATTTGATTTATGGTTTTGGCCGAGGCCTTAATCATTTTAGATGTCTTGGCCGAGGCCTTGAAAAAATGTTTCAGAATGTCTGGCATTATACATTCCCTCATTATGAAAGTGGTTATTGATATTTCATGTGATTATTCGTCTAGTAGAATATCCATGTGAGTAAGTAATGGAATTATTTTATTTTACTTTTGCCATATTATGCTGAAGTTAAAGTTCAATAAGGCTTTTGTTTTAGTTATACATTGCCTTAAATGCTTATGTTTTCTTATGAATGTTTCCGCTATATTGTTATCCTTACGGAGCATTTGAGCTCACCCCTTTCAATGTTTTATTTTTCCCAGGATGTGAAGAGGTGTATTATGACTGACTTACAAGAATAGTCAGTGAGGATATGAGTGTGGACTAGGGAGACCATGCTATTGTAGTTTTCATTTTTATGATGTAATGAAAGACTTTTGAATGTATCTAGTGTTTCCAAGGCTACTAAACTAATCGGTCTTTCGAGACTTGATCTTTTTTGATCATTCCAATGTTATGAAGTAATGCACCGACTCTGGGTAGATGGGGTCGGGGCGTTACAGTTGGTATCAGAGGAAGTTTAGTACAAACCTTGGAAGCTAGATTTAGATAAACTCTGATTAGAGCACATAGACCTATGATGAACTTTGAGGATTAGTATAGAAGAACTTCCTAGAATTTTGGTATTGTAGAGATTTTTTGAGTTTTCCAAGCAATACATCACTGTCTGGATACGAGCAGGTAGAGGCGGCTCTGGAACAGATGTAACTAGGGGTAAAACCCGAAAACACCGCTTTGAGCTAGACTCGAACGGGAACTGGTTCACGACAACGGGCCTTGCTGCACTCTTGGTTACGACACTCCCGGGGGATATGCTTTGGATAATTCCCATTTTCTTTACAAACCGCTATGAAGGGTTAAGAGTATATACTTCCTCAAAGAAAACATTTTTATAATTATGGATTATATCCATAATTAGTTCAATTTATGTTAAGTGTTTTACAAGTATGGAATTATGTATTTTGATTCATAAACTAATCCAGTTCATGCCATTATTTAGAAATGGCGCCTAGTGGAAGGAATGGAAACCGTATCAATGCACGCACTCCGTGTAGGGATTTCCCTCCTGCTCAGGATAATTATGGTGGAGCTAGTGATACAACTGGTGCTGATCAGCTTCTCACCGTACTGGGACAACTCACACAGGTTATGAATAACAACCTTACTCGTATGGAGCACCCTGATCCGCAACGTGGAGGATCAATGCTAGTCCGTTTCATGAGGCAACAACCACCAACCTTTAATGGGAGTAAAAATCCTATAGTAGCTGAGCAATGGATAAATTCTTTAGAGAAAATATTCCAAGCCTTGGGGAGTATTGAAAGAGAGAAAGTTGTCATGGCAGTTTACCGCCTCACTGGAGATGCCGATCAATGGTGGTCACTAATTTAAAACACAAAGGAAGATGATGAATTAACAAACATGGAATGGTAGGAGTTCAAAGAGTTGTTCTTAGAAAAATACTTTCCTCGAGACCATCGAGCGGATATGGAAAGGAAATTTCTGAGTCTGAGGCAGAAGGAGGATGAGAATGTCGCAAAGTATGAGGCTAACTTTACAAGGTTAGCGAGGTATGCTGCAGATTACATACGTAACCCAAGAAGTAAGACTGATCGTTTCTTTGTTGGGTTAAAACCATTTCTCCGTCGAGTTTTAGTATCACAAACCTTCTATTCATACGAAGGAATCGTCTCGTGCGCTATCAATACGGAAAAGGAATTCTCTAAGTCTTATGACTTTAAATCAAAGAAAGATAAGAAGAGATCCTCTGAAAACTCTGGGAAAGGAAATAAGGAAACAGGGAAGAAGGGTAGAAATGAATTTCCACTCTGTGATAATTGTGGTAGGAAGCACCCTGGTGCCTTTCTAAAAGGAAAAGGAGTATGTTACAAGTGTGGTGAAAAAGGCCACCAAGCTCATGAATGCAAGGGAAAGAAAGCGGTTGTCAACGTGGAATGCTATAATTGTAGAGAGAAGGGACATTATGCAAATGAATGTCCTAAGCGTTAGGGGAACTTACCTCAGAAGAGGCCAAGGGATCAATGCCAGGCTTATGCTATCACTACTGCTGAGGTGGAAGCTCCGAAAGACGTGGTGGCAGGTAATTTAATGGTTTCCTCAAGTTTAGCAAATGCATTATTTGATTCTGGATCATCGCATTGTTTCATATCTTCCCAGTTTGCTAAGAAAATTAGATATTTCCAATTTGATTTAACAAGGGAGTTGTCGGTCAAAACCCCTAAGGGAAGTATTGTTGAAACAAAGTTTTGTCGATTAGTTCCCATTAGAGCACCTAAATGTTCTTTACCTGCTGATCTCATCGTCATACCCATGATTGAATTTGACATAATCCTCGGTATGGATTGGCTTTCGGACCATGATGCAAAAATTTATTGTAAGAGGAAAGAGGTTACGATTCTTGATGATGATGATAAGGAACACCTTATCTTTAGAGCAGAATCATCGCCACATAATTCTTATCTAGATCGACCCCCAGTAGCTCAACTAAATTCAATTATTGGGGAGGAAGAGAAGGAAATTAATGAGGGTGAGGAAAGGAATATTCAAATAGAGGATGTACCTATTGTGAGAGAATATGTTGATGTGTTTCCGGAAGATTTACCTGGACATCCTCCAGAACGAGAAGTTGAGTTTTCCATTGATTTAATTCCTAGATCAAGGCCCATATCGAAGACCCCTTATAGAATGGCCACTGTAGAATTAGTTGAACTAAAGAAACAACTAGAGGAATTGAGTAATAAGGGATTTATTCGCCCTAGTGTTTCTCCTTGGGGATCCCCTGTTCTTTTTGTTAAGAAGAAAGATGGATCTATGAGGTTGTGCATCGACTATAGGGAGATCAATGCTATAACAATAAAGAACAAGTATCCCCTACCTCGCATTGATGATTAGTTTGACCAACTGCATGGAGCTCAATAATTTTCAAATATTGACCTTCGGTCAGGATACCATCAGTTGTGTGTGAAGAAGGAAGACGTTCCAAAGACAACATTTCGAACAAGGTACGGGCATTACGAGTTTACAGTAATGCCTTTTGGATTGACTAATGAACCCTCTGTTTTCATGGATCTAATGAATAGAGTTTTCAAGGAATATCTTGATGACTTTGTAGTGGTATTTATTGATGATATCTTGGTATACTCCAAAAGCCACGAGGATCATGAAAATCACTTACGCCTTATCCTGAAGACTCTTAGAAGACATGAATTATATGGGAAATTTAGCAAGTGTGAATTCTGGCTTCATGAGATTTCTTTTCTTGACCATATTGTCTCTAAGGATGGAATTTCCATTGATCCTTCTAAAACCAAGGCAATCCAAGAATGGCCAGCACCGACAAGTATAACTGAGGTACACAGTTTTATTGGTTTAGTAGGTTATTATCGACGTTTCATCTAGAATTTTGCCAGATTGGCTAACCCATTGACAAAGCTCACACGTAAAGGGATTAAATTTGTCTGGACAAAAGAGTGTGAAGAATGTTTTGAAGAACTGAAGAGAAGATTAGTCAAATCCCCTGTATTGACTCTACCATCGGGGAATGATGGGTTTGTTATTTATAGTGATGCATCGAAGAAAGGACTTGGTTGTGTCCTTATGCAGAATGATAAGGTTATTGCCTATGCATCACGACAGCTAAAAATTCATGAGCAAAACTATCCTACTCATGACCTTGAGTTAGAAGCTGTGATCTTTGCTTTAATGATATGGAGACATTACCTTTATGGTGAAAAATGTGAGATTTATACTGATCACAAGAGTTTGAAGTATATTTTCTCACAAAAAGAACTCAACATGAGGCAAAGGTGATGGCTTGAACTACTCAAGGATTATGATTGCACGATACATTACCACCCGGGGAAGGCAAACAAGGTGGCAGATGCTTTGAGTAGAAAAGACCATGGAGTTTTGAATGTGATGAGAATTGAAAGGGATCCAATTTTTATGGATCTAGTGAAGATGGACATGGGAATAACTAGGGAAGGTGAAACATCAATGCTTTTTCAAATGGTTGCCAAACCATCATTACTAGAAAGGATTAAGAGTTCTCAAACCAATGATGAAGAATTTCAGAAGAAGATTAAAGATGTGAATGATGGAAGATTGAGGGACTTTGTGTATAAGGATGGAATTTTGAAATTCGGGAAGAGACTTTGTGTTCCCGATATACCTGATCTAAAAAGGGAATTACTGGATGATGCTCATAGTTCCAATTTCTCTATACACCCTGGGAGAACCAAATTGTATAGAGATTTGAAGGAACATTTTTGGTGGGACAATATGAAGAGGTAGATTGCTGATTTTGTGTCGAGGTGTATGGTTTGTCAACAAGTGAAAGCTGGAAGACAACATCCTGGTGGAGTATTGCAACCTCTCCCCATACCTGAGTGGAAATGAGATAATATTACGATGGACTTTTTCATGGGACTACCAAAGACTCCTAGAAGGAATGATGCAATATGGGTCATTGTTGATCGTCTTACTAAGTCAGCACATTTTCTTGCTATACGGGAGGATCTACCACTTGAACGTCTAGAAAGACTATATATTAATGAGGTTTTAAGACTTCATGGAGTACCCATATCGATTGTTTCTGATCGTGATCCTCGTATTACTTCAAGATTTTGGAAAAGTCTTCCAAAGGCCTTGGATACTGAACTTCGTTTGAGTACTGCCTATCACCCTCAAACAGATGGAAAATCAGAACGGACTATTCAAACCTTAGAAGACATGTTGAGATCATGCTCTCTTGACTTTCAGGGTATGTGGGATCAATATTTACCACTGGTAGAATTTTCCTATAACAATAGCTTCCATTCAAGCATTCAGATGGCACCTTATGAAGCGTTATACGGAAAGAGATGTCGTACACCAACCTGTTGGGATGACGTTGGTGAAAGAAAACTTGTGGGACCAGAACTGGTGGAAGAAACAATGGAAAAGGTGAAGGTAATCCAAAACCACATCAAATCAGCTCAAAGTAGGCAGAAGAGCTATGCCGATAACAGATGAAAGGTTTTGGAATTTCAGGTGGGAGATCATGTTTTCCTAAAGGTATCTCCATGGAAGGGAGTTATACGTTTTGGTAAGAAGGGTAAGTTAAGTCCCAGGTACATCGGACCTTTCGAAATTCTAGATCGTATTGGGGATGTAGCATATCGTTTGGCGATGCCGCCAAATCTCTCCAAAGTTCACGATGTTTTCCACATATCGCTATTGAGAAAATACATGCCCGACCCAACACATGTACTTACCTACGAGGAATTAGAACTGGAACCCGATCTATCTTATTGTGAAGAGCCCATCAGGATTCTTGATGTGAGGGAGCAGGTGCTGAGAAACCGGACGACTCATCTGGTAAGGGTTTTGTGGAGAAATCATAAAATGGAAGAGGCAACATGGGAACCTGAGGAACTTATGATGAAGAACCACCCGAGTCTTTTTATACAATAATACCCTAGAAATTGCGAGGACACAATTATTTGAAGGAGGGGAGAATGTAACACCCCAAGCTTCCACGGTATGTTTCCCTTCGAATAATGCAATAGCGTGTGTTGTACGCAACCTCGAGATCTAACACACACCACAACTAATTAAACTAGCCGTTGTGAATAATAATACCTACTTTTTGAAATTTTATAAAGATTATTTATCAAAATGGACTTCATTTTTGGATTCGGAATATCGAAATTAGCATATGTTGAATTTTTGGTATTTTTCTGAGAACTTCTAAATTTTTATGAATAGTGAAAAATACTTAAAAACAACTTTTTTAATCAAAATAATTTATAGTGATAAATTATACTATTTAGTTGTTTTAAAGTATAATTAGAATATATTTTTACCATTTTATCCAATGGTGGTCATTAGAATTAATTTAACATTGAAATCGGACATAAACAATTGCCAATCTTTTGATATAAATTGTCTCTTAGAAACACGCCATTTTTTGTAACAGTGGGAATTAATTATAAAATTGTTTAATGCAACTTATATTTTTGGAATTTTGTAAAATAGACATCATTTTTGAATTCGGAATATCAATTATATCTTAGGGTGAAATTTTGGCTTTGCTCTGAAAAACTTCAATTTTTGATGAATAGTGAAACCACTAAGTGGTAGTTAAATAACTAATTTTTCATTTAAATGAAATATTACCACTTCTGTGATTTGATTTTTAAAAATCCAACATACATGGTTGTCATTAAGAAGTAAAATGTGGTTCAATGAGATTAAAATAATTTTTTGGTGAATAGTAACTTTTAAGTTCTTAATCGCGATTAGAAGTAATTAGTGTCGTTTAAGGTACAAATAATGTTTTAATAATATGAGATGAGCATGAAACTTGTCCTACTCCTATTGTATGAGTCATGGCCGACCAATAAAACCCATGGGTAAACTTCGGGACCCCATGGAGCCACTTTAGTTGGAAAATGACATTAATGTATATTTATTTAATGTTAAAATTAAATTGACTCAAACATGAGTATTTTTACTAAAACAGTTTTTAAGTGGGGTTACACAAGTCCCAATTTTGATTATAAATATTCATTAGAAATCTAAAAAGATTTCCTACATCATAGTATTTTTTGTATAATTTTTAGACATTAAATATATTAAATTAATTATGACATCATAATGATGCAGTGATGACATCATTATTTAACGATTTAAATAAAATGGAAAGATAATGTAAAATCCAAGGCTTACACTTGTCCAAAGACTATTGGATGGGTATATTTCGAACCCATATCACCTTAGCCACGAATTATATAAGTGTGGGACATTTAGAATCCGAAATGCATTGTGTAATAATGTAACATTTCAATCTTTCCAAAAGAGCCCCTCCTCTCCTCTTATAAAAGGCCCCCACCTCTACCACCTTATTCACACTTTCAAGCCTTTTGGTTCGGCCAAACTCTGCCCAAATACTCTCCCAAATTCTCTCACTTCATCCTAGAAGATTTACCTTAGTCAGAAAGCCATCCTATGGAGTCCTTTTGATCAAATCAAAAGAAGGACCCGAAGAAGAGGTAACATTTTCATCACCCTCTTTCAAGTTTCTTTCTTCTTACACTCCCTCTTTGTTTATTATTTCAATTCTAAAATTATAACTCCAGTATCTTCTATATACTGTGATGTTATTATAAATATGGAACAACCATATTCAGTATTCTACCCATCATTTTAATGACATGTCATCATACGTGCGTACGTACGGCTTACCGTCTCCACGTCGTGGTGTAATTGTTATTCAATATATAATTATTTATATGGGTATAATAATGATATGTAATTCATGTAAATAATAAATATAACATGATAATTATTCTGTATATAAGATATACTATCCAATTATTTATTATTTTAAAATCAAAATAATGATATTGTCGCTCGTGCGTACATACGGACTAACGTCTCCACGAACGCGATGAGATTCTTTCTCCGTCGTATCCATTCAAGTATAATTATCATTTGATGATTTAAAAATAATGTTTAAGGACATGATATCATTCTGTATATGAATAAGATATAACCTAAAACAATACTTACTTAACAAAACATATAAAAGAAAACGAGTAAGTTAACACCCGAAACAACGATAAATCTAAGATATTGTTAACGAGGCAATGTTAAAAGATCATATATGATATCATATGAATGTATATGATTCTTGTATAATTTAATAACAATTATTTCACCATTATACAGGAGGTTAACCTACCCCAACCAAGGAAAAGTACAAGGTAAAGGTTTACTTCACAACCTCTTCATTATCCGTGGTTGTTTATACATAATTATCTACTGGGAACTCATTATCATCCACATCCATGTTTCTTAAAAATGTCTTTCAAAACATTTTTACTATTAAATGGAGAATGGGTTAAAGTCATTTATACCCTTATACGTTTTTTGAAAGGAATCTTACCGTCATTTTCCAAACAATGTACTTTTTGACCTTTTTTACAAATTTAAGGTAAGAATGTTTTTTAAACTTATACGGTGGGTGCGGCTATTTTCTGCCATTATAACTTCGTCAAAGCTTCCCTTACAGGCTTATAAGAATATTTTCAAAGTAAATGTATTATTTTATAATTATGGGACTTTTAAATGATTTCAAAAAGGAGATATATTTCTCTCAAACAGCTTTGATTTCATCCATGTCAACATCCTTTGATGGGTTTTAAGTTTAATTGAAATTGATTTATGATACAAAACTCTATTGAACATTTTGTGAAATATCTGACTGTGGATGTGTTATTTTTATACCATCCATAGTTTATGGAGAAATGTTTGACATTTCGTATGCTAGTTTTAATACGAATATTTATGTTATGTTTAAACCTATTCATATGAGGAATGTATTGGACTTAATATGTGACGGGTGGAGCCCACTATAGCTCCTCGATGCATCGGTAGGTCTAATGAGACAACTAGACGTGGAATTGGATGAGGCCCTTTCCCAATTTGATTTATGGTTTTGGCCGAGGCCTTAATCATTTTAGATGTCTTGGCCGAGGCCTTGACAAAATGTTTCAGAATGTCTGGCATTATACATTCCCTCATTATGAAAGTGGTTATTGATATTTCATGTGATTATTCGTCTAGTAGAATATCCATGTGAGTAAGTAATGGAATTATTTTATTTTACTTTTTCCATATTATGCTAAAGTTCTAGTTCAATAAGGCTTTTGTTTTAGTTATACATTGCCTTAAATGCTTATGTTTTCTTATGAAAGTTTGCGCTCTATTGTTATCCTTACGGAGCATTTGAGCTCACCCCTTTCAATGTTTTATTTTTTCCCGGATGTGAAGAGTTGTATTATGACTGACTTCCAAGAATAGTCAGTGAGGATATGCGTGTGGACTAGGGATACCATGTTATTGTAGTTTTCATTTTTATGATGTAATGAAAGACTTATGAATGTATCTAGTGTTTCCAAGGCTACTAAACTAATCGGTCTTTCGAGACTTGATCTTTTGTGATCATGCCAATGTTATGAAGTAATGCACCGACTCTGGGTAGCTGGGGTCGGGGTGTTACATCCTCCTACTATGTCATCCTTGGAACCATCAGTTATACCAGTTGTAGGCGTCAATGAGTAGTTTAGGGAAGACTTTATGAGGATGATACAGACCTTCCAGGGAGCGCCTCCTCCTGCCCCGTCGATGGCAGTGTTGATGTGGGTTTTTTAACAGCAGCATCCTCCTACATTCTTAGGGGATGGGGGACCTTAGGCTGTAGAGTCATGGCTAGAGGCCATGCTAACATTTTTCGAGCATCTAAAGATACCTCAAGAAAAAAGGGTGAATCTTGCTACCTATATGCTCTGAGACTCCTCCAAGAGGTAGTGGGAGGTGATCTTATAGTCAGGACGCCAGCAATGTATGAATTGGGATGAGTTTCGGTGCATCTTATATGATTAATTCTACCCAGAGACCTTGAGGGCTGACCGAGCCCAAAAGTCCATGAGCTTAGAGCAGGGTACTCTTTCTGTGATGGAGTATTCCTCTCGTTTCATGGAGCTGTATCATTTCATGCCTATCCCAGCAGGTGATGAGTTTTTCTTGGCTAGGAAGTTTGAGGATAGTCTCAATCAGGAGATTCATTCACAGGTGAACATATTCAGGTTGACATCGATATCCTCTATTGTCAACCATGCACTGATCAATAATCACAATCTGAGGGATTCTGAAGCAGTGATCCAGGGTGGTTCAGCACCCAGAGTTAGTGATCCTCACACTGATAGTAGGAAGCGTCGCAGGGAGTCTGCTCGAGGATATCAGAGTAGGCGGAATGTATCTTCGGGCAGCCAGGTAGTATGCTACCAATCCTAGAGGAGCAATCATACTAGGACTTAGTGCCAGAGAGACCCGATGGAGTACCAATATTGCAGAACGATGGGCCATCATCAGCATTTTTTTTCAGATTTTCTCACCTAAAGTTGGTGGTAGGGGTTCTTATACGACACCGCATTCAGGAGATGCATCGCCAGTTTCTCACCAGTCTGGGAACTGGAGTTATTCCGACCATGCAGGCTGAGGTGGAGGTCGCGGATGTGGTAGTCAGTCACTAGGTTACCAGCGACAGTACAATGTATCTACTCAGAGTGGTCAGACAGGGTTGCAGGGCTGCGGTACTGGACAGACTTTCGCTGTAGATCAGACCCATCATGAGTAGGATCCTGGACCTTCTATAGTTCGAGGTATGATCTTAGTAGCCTCGGTTTTATCTTCAGCTATTTTTTATACTGGTGATATACATAGCAATATCTCTATTGCTGTTGTGGAGAGTCTTGGTCTCTGTATCTTTTCCTCTGCCGATACCTTGACTCTAGACACACAGTTGGGGACTAGAGCAGTTAGTGTATGCCAGTGCTAAGAGTTCCCTCTTGAGGTTGAAGGGTGTCACTTCTTATGGGACCTCTATTTCATAGAGATGACGAGCTATGATGTCATTCTCATAATGGACTGGTTAGTTCCCTTTCAGGTAGTCGTCGATTGTCATCACCATAGGTTGAGTTTTGAATCACCTGAGGGTATCCTTTATTTATAGAGGCGATTGGGATTTCCCTGAGAGTAGAGCATGTCTATAGCATCATGGGCTAGGAGGAGTTATATCCCAGATTTCTAGTCTTTATCTAGATGACTAGGGGACTTCACAGTTGGACTTTCCTCTAGTGGTGGATCGCTTCTGGGATGTCTTTCAAGAGGACTTTTTATGTTTTCCTCCAGAGCATGAGGTAGTCTTTTCTATCGAGCTCATTCCACGAGTGGCACCGGTATCCATTCCTCCTTATAGGATGGCTACCTCAGAGTTTCAGGAGCTTAAGAAGCAGCTGGGGGAGTTATAGGAAAAGGGTTTAATCCTACCCAATACTTCTCCTTGGGGTTCACATGTCCTGTTTGTGAAGAAGGAAGATGGTACCCTCAACATGTGTGTGTATTATCCAAAGCTAAACCAGTTGATGTTCAAAAACCAATATCCCTTTCAGAGGATCGATGATCTATTCAACCAGCTTCAAGGAGACTGAGTGTTCTTAAAGATTGACATGAGGTCCAGTTATCATCAGTTGCACGTTAGACCATCAGATATACCTCTGACAGCCTTCCAGAGCAGGTACGGTCTATAAGAGTATATGGTTATGTCATTAGGTCTCACGAACGCTCCTGTAGTTTTCATGGCACTGATGAACTGAGAGTTCAATCCATAATTGGATTCCAAAATGGTGGTTTTTGTGGATGATATCTTGGTGTACTCTCACACTTGACATGACCATGCTACCCATCTTAATATCCTACTGAGTACATTGAGAGAGAATCAGTTATATGTTAAACTCTCAAAATTCCACCTTTGGATGGACCAGATTCACTTCTTGGGTCATGTCATCTCACAGACAGGATTATCAGAAGACCTAGAGAAAGTGAGAGTAGTAGTTTCCTAGGAGAATCCGAAGAACATATTTGAGGTACAGAGTTTACAAGGGCTGGATGGATACTACAGACATTTCATACATGACTTTTCACTCTTATCATCACCACTGACAGTTCTAACCCAGAAGGGTGTGAAGTTCTTATGGTCTGATTCATGTCAGTCAGCCTTTTAGGAGCTGAAAGGGAGGTTTAATTCATCACCAATACTATTATTTCCAAATCCAGACAAGGGGTATACTGTTTATTGTGATTCTTCATGTATCAGGTTGGGAGCTGTGCTTATGCCAGGAGATGGAGTTGTTGCATACGGTTCTTGGCAGTTGAGGTCACATGAGAGGAACTACCCGACGCATGATCTAGAGTTGGCAGTCATTTTTCATGTCTTACGCTGTTGCAGACATTATCTTTTGGGAGATCATTTTGTGCTCTTCACCAACCACAAAAGTCTCAATTACATCTTCACTCAACGTGATCTGAATCTGAGACAGCGCAGGTGGGTCGAGTATCTACAGTCCTTTGACTTTGAGCTTTCCAATATACCTGGCAAGGGAAACGCAATGGATGACCCGTTGAGTAGGAGAACTCAGATCCAGGAAGTTCAGGAGGCCATCAGTGAGTGGTGGCATATCGATCTGTTCATTGAGATTCATTTAGAGGTGCATGATAGACAGGGGAAGACATTTCTATCTTCTATAGTTTTTACCTCTATACTTCTTGATCGAGTACATATGAGGAAACTATCAGACTTAGAAGGCCTAGTACTACGGTAGAGTGTTTTAGGAGAGGACCCTCTTCCTGGATGGACAATGGGCGAGGATGAGATCTTATATTTCCATGGATGCGTATGGGCGCTGGTAGACACACGCGAGGAGCTGATGTGCGGATTTCATTCCTCAGTTTGGGAGGTTCCTCCTGGCGTCACCAAGATGTATCATGATCTACACCACCAGTATTGGTGGTCAGGTATGAAGAGGGATGTTGCTAGTTTTGTCTGGAGGTGTTCCACTTGTCAGCAGGTGAAAGCAGAGCACCAGCGACCCGCATGCCTTTTGCAGTAGTTACTCATTTTTGAGTGGAAGTGGAATGATGTTGCGATGGGCTTTGTGACCGGTTTAATGAGGTCACCTCAAGGGAATGATGTTGTTTGGGTTGTCATCGACAGGCTTATGAAGGATGATCACATCTTGCCGATCAAGGAGACCTTCAGTGTTAATGAGCTAGGGCAGTTTTACATCTGAGATATTTTACATCTATAAGGGGATCCAAAATCCATTGTTTCAGATAGGGATGTGTGTTTTACTTCTCGGTTCTAGCACGGGCTTTAGAAGACCTTGGGTACAAACGTACTTTTGAGTACAACATACCATCCATTGATAGATGGGCAGTCTGAGCACATGATTCATGTTCTTGAGGATATGCTCCAAGATTGCATTCTGGACTTTGGAGGTTCTTGGGAGAAGCATATTCCTCTTTTGGAGTTTTCCAACAACAATAGTTTTCAGGAGACTATTCATATGGCACCTTACGAGGCTTTGTACAGTAGGCCATGTCGATCACCTTTATACTGGCTGAAGGCAGGAGAGGCAACTTTTCTGGGACCTTGTCTTGTCCAGGAGACCTCATAGTAGATAAAATTGATTCAGAATAGGTTGGATACAACATTGTCTCATCCGATGTCTTATGTTGATCATCGGAGACGACCTCTATAGTTCGAGGTTGGGGATCAGGTATTCCTGTGTGTCGCACCGAGGTTGGGACACAAGAGGATTCAGAGACAGTGTAAGCTTTCACTATGGTACGTCAGTCTGTTTGAGGTGTTGGAGATAGTTGGGTTGTTTTCCTATCCATTTCAGTTACCTCAGAGGTACTGGACTTTGCATGACTTCTTCCACGTTTCTCAGCTCCGATGTTACTTTTCAGACCTGTCTCATGTCTTTCAACCTGAGGAGGATGAGCTCAAAACAGATGCATCATTTGAGGAGCATCCTATCTGGATTTTCAATCACAGTATGAAGGTTCTCCGTGGCCGGTCAGTTCCTCTGGTATGGGTGCTATGGAAGAATGGGTGAGTATAGGACAAGACTTGGGAGAGGGAGGCTGATGTACTATTGCAGTGGCCGGAGCTGTTTGAGGTTTCTTCTTCGATGCCTCACTAGGGAAATCCAGGGATGAATTTCTTAAAGGGGGAAGTTTGTAAGAACCCAAACATTCTTTTCAAGTATGTTTGTCCTTTTTCTGGAGTTTTTGAGAAAAGAGGAGTTTCATGAAATTTTTGAAGTACACGCCATGTACTTTATGAGTAGACGCCATGTACTCCCTTGTCAGGTGAGGTCGTGTGTTGGTCGTGTCCGGGCCACACACTTAACCATGTAGGGGTGATGTGGATGCTGCTTAAATTGTAGTACGGAAAATCCGAGTACACGTCATGTACTCTAAAATTACACACCGTGTACATTATTTTTTTTATTAAATGGACCGGGGTCGCATCTTAACCCCAGAACTGTCTTCTCCTCCAAATTCTTCAACCGAGAGCATTCCATATGGCCGCAAATCTCCTCCAAGCCCTTGAGCCTCTGTCTGTTCTCCGAATCAACCGTTTTTAATTGCATTGGAACTACAATGGTAAGCTCTTCCATTTCCTAGTTCTATGTCTTCCAATTCCTCCTCTTTTTCAAGTTATCATGGGTTGAGTGTTTTGAACGTTTTCATAGATCTATGATTTTCTAAGGAGATTAAATCATTGTGGTTCAAGTATATCGATCTACTAGCATCAAGGTAGGTGGTTTGTGCCTTTCCGTTCGATGTCCTTGAGTTTATGTGTAATTTCCTCCAATACCCTTGAATGGGGTATTGCGTGTTTACAGTTTTTCCCATGTTGTTTTCCTGCCTTGCTTGTATGATTGTGTAGAAGTAATATGGATATGTATAAGGATAATTTCAATGCTTGGATGTTTTTCCCAAGACTTGTTCTATTTACAACTTTTTGGTCTTGTTCTTCCTTTGGTCGTTATACCTATTTTCCATGCCTTGTGACCATAGGATGGAGTACTGTTCCCTGACATGCTTGTTAAGATGTAGACTGGTTAGCCAAGTAGCGTTGTAGGTTTACTTTATCCTTATAGCATTATCATGCACTGAATGGAAAGGGGTTGTGAGAACCCGGTGATATATACTCTAAGGGGATAAACCGAGTGAGCTTCCTCATAGAGTCTTGGACAATATAGACTATAGGGAATAAACCATGTGTGCTTACCAGAGAGTCTTGGATATTATAGACCACAAGAGGATAGACCGAGTGATCTTCCTCAGAGCGTCTTGAGAATTATAGACTGCATGTGGTTAGACCGAGTGAGATTCCTCAGAGAGTCTCTATTTTGTTAGAATTTCCTTAAACCATTCCATGCTATATGAGGAAATGACGGAGTGAGATTCCTCAGAGAGATCGTGATAGACCTGAAGCTATAAGCGGAATTGACCGAGGGAGATTCCTCAGAGAGTCTCTAGACCTTGGGGATATGTGGTGAATAGACCGCATGATCTTCCTCAGTGAGTCCTTGACTACATTAGACTAAAAGGGGAATTGACTGAACGTGATTCCTCAGAGAGTCTAATAATTTCGTATGACCAAACCAGAGGAGTTAGGCTTAGTGAGATTCCCAGAGGATTTTTGGTACTTCTTGGTTAGGACCAAAGAGGATGGCTGTGAGTACCTCCTAGAAGAATTCTTGTTTTTGGTTAGCTGTTTTTTTTCTCTGATGCTTGTTGATTTGTGGATTGGTTACTATTGTGTATCATCATGTTTACTGCTTATTGTTTACTGATTACTATATTATTACCTGCCATATACTCACTAACTATTTGGCACAGATCTTCGGGTGGTTTCCTATTGAGATTTTGTATGACACCCTGTTGGGGTCATGCTTTTGGGCCCAAAAAGATTATATTACTGTAGGTATAGAAAAGTTCAAGTGCCCTTCGACTTCAGGTACTAGATTGCATTGGAGTAGGAGAGCATGAGACAATGCCGAGACTTGCGATGCTGAGTATTTGCTTATCTGTTCTTTTTAGTAAATTGTTTTAGTATTTTATTCAGCATTGTGGCCTATTTGTCTGCTTTCCTAGAAATATGTATCATGCTTTATTTCATACATATATGTGTGCTCTAGTTGTTTATTGTTTTAGTCTACCTAAGATTACTGTTGTTGGATATTTACTGCTTCTGCTATTGTATGTTTTGTTTTTTCTACTGCTTACTCTGCAAATGAGGGCATAGTTTCCCTACTAGAACACCTAAGGCCCTCACTGCTACTCGTTAGCCTCTGGTGTTTGGGGAAATGTGCTTGAGGCCATGTGACCAACCGGGTACGGGGCGCCTCTGGGTGGCTTCCGGAACTGAGACGTTACAAAAATACCATATTATTAATGGTGGAATCATATGTAATTGGATGGTATATTATATATAATGAATCATTAACATGTTATATTTATTATTTACATCAATTATACTCATTATTATACCCATACAAATAATGAAGTGTTTAATAACAAACTATAACACGACGTGGAGACAGTAAGCCGTACGTACATATGTACGATGACTTTTTCATCCATAGGATGGATAGAATAATGAATACGGTTGTTCCATATTTATAATAACATCACAATATTTATAAGGTATTTTAGTAATTAATTTTTTATGGAAAAAACAAAAAAAATAGGAAGTGGAAGAAGAAATGAACTTTGAAAGTGGTGTTGAAGTAATTGCCTCTTCTTTGTGTTTTTCCTTTTGATTTGATCAAAAGGGCTACATAGGATGGATTTATGATCAGTGTAATGCATCTAGGTTGATGTTATGGTAGTTGGGGGATTTTGGATTATATTTTTTCCGAGCCAAATGGATTTCTTTCGGGTCATTTTGAAAGAAGGGAAAGTTCCCTTTTATAAGAGAGGTGAGGGTCACATTTGGAAAAGTTTGATATATTATTTCGTTATAAAATAATTTTCTGGTTATAATGGCTCAAAATGGTTTTATCTAGAGTATAAGGTGGTTATGGGTCTAAAACCACTCAACCAATAGTTTTTAGACATGTTTAGGTCTCCATATTAACCTTCTGTTTTAGATTTAACTCTTAGTTGAATATTTTAATTTTTACCATGACTTCTTGTATTATTATAATAAATAGGTAATAAATATACTATAAAAATCCAATCATACCCCATGTGGTTTATTATTGATATATATAACACTATATAATTCCTTTTTCCAAACCTTATTTTTTTAGGAATATTATATCTATTAATAATATAGTATTTGTTTTAAAACAACATTTATGTCAATTTTGACACTATTTGGTATTTTGTTTTTGTGAATGTCGTAACAACTTTATAAATTCAAAAAAAATTATTTAATCAACCCTAATATGTGTTATTAACATATAAAATCATTATAATGCATCAGTAGTGTCAATTAAAATTTATTTGGATATTTATAATATCCATTATTGTAATCTTTCAATAATAAGGTAATTACTGCATCATCATTGTGCCATAAACAAATTTAATTATCTAATGTCTAAAAATTATAAATAAAATACCATTACACATGACTTTTTTTATATTTATAATTAATATTTATAGTCTAATTTATCTAATTTATAAACTTATATTATAAATGGTTTAGTAATTAAACATTGAATTTAACACTTTTAACTCTTCTTGAAATAAAATAATAATTAATATCTAAATCTAATCCAAGTGGACCAAAAGGATCAGATTTTATTCTTAAGGTTGATTTGGGATGAAATAAACTTATCCAGTAGAATTAGTAAATGTGTTAGGGTAATTATAATTTCATTTTTACATTTAATTACCCTATTTACTTTTAACTGTAGTAAATAAAATTCAAAAGTTACTATTCACCAAAATTGTTTTCATCCAATCGAACCAAATTTTACTTACTGATAGCAACTATGTCTCTAAGATTTTTTAAATTCAATTCACAAAAGTGGTAAAATTAAGTTTTATGAAAATTTTCTAATGTGGCTAAAAGGTGGGTAAAAGACGTTAAAATGTTCAATAAAATCATACACATCTTATTTTATTATAAAATGACTCCAATGAAATACATTGAACTTATATAGTTATTATGTATCTATTTTGACTTAAAATAACTTTAAGTAAAGTAAATAATAATTTAAATTAAAAGTATGTTTTGAACAATAATGTAGTGTTTTTTTACTATTAATCAAAAATGGAATGTTTTCAGAAAAATACCAAATATTCACCCAAAGCTGATTTTGATACTCTGAATCCAAAAGTGAATTTCATTTTGAAAAATAAAATATATAAAATTTTAAAAAGTTTGTATTACTAT
Organism: Viscum album; assembly: GCA_963277665.1. Lineage (NCBI taxonomy): Eukaryota > Viridiplantae > Streptophyta > Magnoliopsida > Santalales > Viscaceae > Viscum > Viscum album. Next base: position 2,092,010,394 of record OY728126.1, on the reverse strand, counting down.
TCAAAAATCAATGTTTGATTGGTCATGGTGTGCTAGAACTTGACGTAGCGTATAGCACAAGTTATTTTATTTTTCCAAGAGAGGCATACCATGGTAGCTTGGGGTGTCACAATAAGGATTGAAAATATTGTTTTGATGGAGATCAATATATTACCAGCTATAGTTATTCAATGGTCTTAAATCCATCCTAGAAAATATTTCAAATGGAAAACAATTTTTATTATTGAGTTCGGTGATGAATCCCATCAAAATAATGACTCAATTAGTAGAGGTTACCCTCGTATGTTCAGAATTCTTAGTACTTTAGTTTTACACCACCCTACATGGGTTAGGAATACTCTTAATTTATAGAATCAGATTGTATAAAGTATTTATTTCTGAATAATATTTATTAGATCCTCATACTGAGCAATCTAATCTCAAAAAATAAAATAATCCGACAAACATTGATGTATGAAAAAGATATACATTTGAATCTAATAATATTTTATTAGATTGGGATTATGTAATGTAGAAAATATCTTTACATAAGTACACATATATCATAGTCTCACAAAAACCTCATATTCAATCATATAAACACATCTTCCTCACAGTCACAAGTTTAGATGCACTATCTCAGATTCAATTTCATGGACACACATGCTATGCACAATCACATGAAAGACTTTTCAAAATTTTCAATTATCGGAACAGATTCACAAAATCGGATTCAAAATTCTTCTCATGGATATAACTTCACTTCTCATGACTGCATATAAATTACAAGAAGCTACATAAATCAGGGATCCAAAAAACTATCAGATTCACAGTTTTACTTCCTTTATGGTCACAAGTAATTATCACAGTCTCAATTACATTATTTTTCTGGTAGTAATGTCATCTCATGATTAAAATACATACATAGATAATATCTTGAAAATGGAAAAGGAATGTTGTTCTATCATAAACACATAAACCATTAGTAATAAAGTAAGAATGATTTTTTATTATTAAACTATGCAATATATGGAATAATCTAAAAATATCACCCTTTTTAGTGATTATAAATCATGGTTAAAAATAAATTTAGTATAAAATATTTTGAGTAGTATAAATGCATAAAATAACACTCTATATCCCAAAATTCATTATTATTTATCCCCCTTTTGGGATTATCAGAATGAGATTGAGGATTTATGGAGAAATTATATAGTAAACATCAAAATAAATTATATATGTTGTTAAGAAACATTAAAAAAAATTGGGAAAAAAATAAAAAAATTTGAGAAACCAATATATTTCATTAACATTTAAAAAGGGGAACACTGATGAATAAAATGGTAAAAAATACATATCAAAGATACTAAAAAGAATCTGAGTTAGAATCCTTAGTAACTAGAGCCTAATTTGTAGATGTGGATGGAACATTAACAGTGGTTGATTGAGGTGTAAGAGTCCTAGAAATAATTCCTAAATCCAATGGCTTAAGGTACCCAACTACCTCAACTAGAGTAAGTCTAAATGGATGACTACTTTGGATGTACTGAAAATATGATCTGAAGTAGAAAGAGTTGAAAAAAAATAAGTCTTGGGTATAGTTGCAGAAGAAGTCACAATGGTTCTAGAATTTTAGATACAATGATCCATCAAAAAAATAAATTGACTGATAACATGACCACCATGATTCATGACATGAAATAATTGTCAATTCTTCTCCAAGAACAATTTCAGTAGTATATTTATGACCTTCTACTAATTTACATGATCAATGAAGGATCTAGTCATAATCCAAGCTATATTATTTTTATCCAAATACATAAAATGGGATTAGAGATCATATTTGTGGAATATCATAGAATGGTGTGATTATATAGGCTTTTATATCACTAACAAATACAATATCAATTCCTAAACACATTTCTAACGTGATTTTATATATGATCTCGTTGAGATTATATTTTATGTAAATATTCTTCATGGTAATTTGAAGATTCTCTAAAGACATTTCTTAAGTCTTCCATATCAATGTTACTAACCATATAAGAATCATTTAAAGAAGAAGAGACTCCTGTTAGAGAAGATTGAGAGGAGGAGGTAAATTTATAAACAAGATAATCAAGATTAAAAATGAGATTGAGATCCCTTTTATTTAGATTAACATTTAAGTCCCCAATAACAATGTGGATTACCCAAATATGTTCAATAATATTTTTATTCTCTTCTTCCACTTTCACAATACCCATGAATATCTTAGGATGGAGGTGTTACATAATAATAGACACAATTATGGACATTAGTCCTGGTCGGTTCCATTATGTTTGAAAACTGTTCTCTTAGGCAGATCAACCAGAACTGATAAGAGATCAAACTTAAAAGATGAAAAATCATCACTATTAAGAGAGATAGACTGTAAGACCCAATGATTTTGTGAAATATATTTTTTAACTAATTTAATATTTTCCATATTTTTCATTTCAAAAAAAATACTAAATATACATTTTGGTATACTAAAAACACACTGTTGGGATTGCATTATATGCAACACCATGATAGGATTTCACTACACACACCACAGACTTAATGTGAGTTATAAGAAACACTATTCATGTCTTTTGTTATACAAAGTGTTGTCTTCCTTTGATATCTTATGTCACATACCATACTGAGATTTATTTTATAATAGTTTATTATTAATATGGATTCATTGGTTACAAATTAATTAAAAATGAAAATATATAACAATTTATTATAAAGGAAATCATTTTATTTTTATGCTTCCAATGTCATTTTGTATTAATAAATTAAATTAATTACAATTATTGAATGTTATTAATGAAATATATATGTTATATGTCTAATAAAATATTTTTGATATTCATATAATTTTTTAATAGGATTATGATAAGATCCACTCTAATCTTATTCATAAAAAACTATAATTTTCAAAACTGTATTTGTATCGCCTATTAATAGGGAACCCATTTTAAAACAAAATTTTGACACTATTAAAACTTTTATATAAAAAAGATAATTATTCTTTAAAATATGGGAATCAAAATTTTCATTGGTTTAATTTTTGGTATTTTCCTGATAAGATTCATTTTTTATGAATAGTGGAAAATACTGAATATTAATTGAAAAAAAAATCATCAAAATAATATAGATTGTTTAGTTATATTTTTTATTTGTTTTAAAGTATAATTAGAACTAATTATTATCATTTAACAAAATCTAGGTCATTGGAATGAATTTTAACTAAAATTTATATATAAAAACATTTCAATCATTTCCATGTTTTAACATTAATAACCAGTTTTCTCAACTTGTCAACAAGATGAATTTTAAATTAATTTATGCCAATTATATGTTTGGAATATAGTAAAATGGATTCGATATTTATAATCCGAACTTCCAAATTATGTAAATAGGTCCCTTTTATTTTATATTATTATGAAAAGTAACATTTGTAATAATTTTTTACCAAGTTTAAGGGTAAATCAGGTCATTATAAATCAAAATAATATTATATATAATATAAAATTACCCTAATAATTTTCCTAATTTCATAGGATGAGTGTGTGTCTAAAAAAATAATCATTTGATTAGTTTGTCTCTACATGGAGCAACCTAGATGACTTTAACACTTTAGTATTATATTTAAAGGATTGAAAATTTTGTTACAATTTTCTTTTTAACAAGTTAAATATTTTGAATATAGTGTAATATAAGAGAATGTTTGGATATAAATAGTATTTAGAAGTATGAAAAGTTAATTATAAATCATTTTAGTTAATTTATAATTTTTATGAATGAAATACTTAAATTAAAAGATGACATTATGATGATGAAATAATTGTTTAATTAATGACAGATTCTAATAAATTATATTAAAAATATTAAAATAAATATAAATTTATATATGTAATTCCATAAATGAGTTTTCTGGATTCCATTGATATTTTAATGATATGCTAAATGTGTTGGATCTAAGATATCATGTTTTTTTTATATTTTTAACATGTCATGAAATAAATAGTGACAAAATTGACATTTTTTATATTTTAAAATAAATATTATTTTATTAAATGATATAAAATTTATAGAAATCAAATATTTACGAAACTAATTTTTATATGTCCTAAAAGGTCATAAATGAATCATTTATAGTTATTTTTACATTTTATTGAACCTATATTAACCCATAAGTAGTAAAAATAAATATTGTTACTTTAAGAGTTAAAGAGATTAATTAATGGTTAAACCCAATTGATAAGGGTAATAATATGACATGAAAATGGATATTTTTTTGATAGAATTTAGATCTATACTCATCTTTTCTTATACATAACTCCTTTTTGAGCCATTTGGAATTAAAAATTAATTTATATTAATTTAATATTTTAGGAGATCCCAAGAGATCCTCTCCCCTCTCTTCTAAAATGGAACCTCTCCTTCACCTTTATTCACACATGTTAAGACATTTGTCTCAAAAATACTATAACAAGGTCTCCTACCCACTTATTTTTCATAATTATATAATTCATACATTGGTTATAGAGCCAACTAAATTTTTCCTTAAGTGCAAATCAAAAGGATATACCCAAAAAAGAATCAATGTTCGTCAATGCGCTATTTTATTTTATTTCTTTATTTTACTCTTACAGCTATTTCACTTTAATGTTTATATAATATCCTAAGTATCAAAAATATATATGGAATTTTTTATATTAATTTTTATACCTACACTCACACCCACTTCCTTCTAATGTGTAATGAACTTACTGTTCTTGCATACGGAGAACTACCGTCTAACGAAACAATGTTGTTAATTTTTTCTTTACAACCTCTAATGGCTATGAATTATTATGGAAACACTAATTTAATTTTATATAATCTATATTTATGAAATTATTATACTTATAGAGTTATAATATCATGTCTAACATTTTACCATCTAATTTTTTGGAAAAATAGTAACGTCACATGTATGTATGTATGCCTTACCATCTCCATGATGTGATGTGATTCATTATTTACCTATATTTAATTTATGGTAATAAGTTTTATTTTATTTTAAATATATATGTTTTATATGAAAACATTACTTTATTTATTAATAATATATCATATAATTTCCTTTCATTTATCCCGATAAGAAAATGGAAACGATGTTCATGGGTACGCATAGCCTACTATCTCAATGAAAAATGTGTTCCATTTCATATATCTATATTTTATATGACTATTATAAATATATTATATTCTAAATTTATATGATATATAATTCATGTTTTAGATTATTGAAATAAGTAGATCTTGATTTTTTCAATAATATCAGGAATTAAAAGTAAAAAAATGCACGATAAACAATGTAGTTATTACACAAAAATGTTACATTAAAATGGTAATTATTAATAAATGGGTAATATAAGGTCATAAAAAATATCATATAGGATATATATATATAATATTATTATTATATGTTTGATTTATAATAAACATATATTTATTGTATAGTATGTTTTAACATGTGCAAAGGAAGTAAAGACCTAAGGTAAGACAATATCATCCCACATTTTATTTACATGAGATACATAACATTTTCACCCTAACATATTTTGTGTGATGCATTTACTAAAATATAACTTGTTATATAATTAATTCAATTTTTTTAATAATATTAAAATATTTAATTTTTGTAAATATTTCATGGGGTTCATGATTCTAATGTTACTCAGGTAGTAATGGATTTACGTCTCACATTTATTTCTTTGAGACACTTGCCTTATGCACTACTTGTTTCCTCTATGTGGTGTATATAATACACATGAATGTATTTTATGATTATTATACAGAATAATATATTAATTTCAAATATATTTAATTGTTTTTGTTTATGGGGATTAAAATTCTTCTAATTTTAAAGTGATGAGTATTTATTTCACAATCTCTTCAATATTTTGGATTGTTTAATTTTAAAATTTGGATGTGGAATATTAATCTTCCACATACATGTTTTCTAAAAATAATTTGAAAAGGGTTGTTAAAATTAACCTATTAATATTTAATGTTATTTTTTCACATGTTTTCATTTTTCTAAATGTTTTGAATGATTTTTTTTCTTTTTATGAATGAGGTACTTTTTTGACATTTCTTGAAAAAGTATGAGAATAATGTTTTTTAACTTATATGGAATGATAATTATTTTTATTTCATAATTCCATAATTCCATGAAGCAATCCATAAATTATTATATGGTTATTTTTAAATAAATTTTTTTTAAATTGTGCAGTATTTTAAGAAAAGAAAATGTTTCCAAAGAAAGGATATTTTTCTCAAGAATTATTTACTAATCGTATATCATATGTTACTTGTGTATTAATAGAGATATCTTTTAAAGGATGATATCTCTTTTATTCCTATGGTTATTTTATTTTTATGATGGAATTATATTTATGAAACCAATTTATTTCCATGGGTTATGTTATGATTGAATGATTTTTTTGAAACCCATTTCTTTTCGTGGGTTCTGATATGATGAATTTGTTATGATTTTTTTGCTCACAAATTTATGGTTTTCATTTCCTGATAGGTGGGGCCTATATCTCCATCCATCTCGTTGGGTAATGATAAATTTTATATAAGTTCAAAGGGTACCTGGGTGGGTATCCCAAGATCGAAACAAGAGGGTAAACATTAAGGCATTTCAACCTGAGATATGGGGGAAAATGGGAGGGAATTCCATGCCCAAAACAAGAGGGTACATAATAGTGATTCACAATACCAAAGTTGGTGCGTAGGTTGCTATCCCAAGCCTAAGATGTTATAAATATTATATATTGAATCCTTGATATATGGGTTTTATATGATTATTTGTATGACAAGATTCCTTGTTTTATTCCTAATTTCTTCTTTCATGTATTATGCTCTTTATTTCCTTATGATTCAATTCTTATGAACTACAATTAATTATACCATGATTCATTTTTATTAACTTTTATATGTATGGTATTCCCTTATAATGATAATTATCACGTTATCATACTCTTATGTTCATGATATTTTTATGAATTTCCCTTATTTACCTTCACTAGTCATTTGAGCTCACCCCTTTATTATGTTTCCCTTCCCCAGGTTAAGAACGAAGGTTTCTTTATAGAATTGCTAACATTGAAGATATTTTTGGAGAATGAAGAAGATATTTCCATGACTTATAATTTTTCTATACCATATTTTCAAGTGCACTAAATTAATACAGTCTTTTGGGTGTATGTTTTTGTAATGTTTTAAGTATTCTAAAAGGGTGATGTAATGTGTATGTACCTCAATCCTAGTTTGTTATAGTAGGAATGAAAGAAAAATTTTATTTCACCATTGGAAACCAGGATAAGAAAAATTTAGTGGCATCCCAAGGAATATTTCAAATGATATATTAGGGCATGTATCTAATGAAAAGTTTAAGGATGATGAAAATTTGTGATAGTTTGGTAAAGGATAGAGAAAGTTGTTCCATATCATTAGATACCATTTTAGATAATACAAGTTTTGGTCACTGTGGAATATATATTCCTAGGTTTATCAAATCTGAAAAGGTGTGTCAGTCCTGAATCAGTCATTAGATGGTACACAACAAAGTGCCTTGATGCACACCTGTTTTGACACTCTCGAGGAATTTTCTTTGGGAATTCACAAACTCTTTACAAATCATTAAGAAGGATTTCAAAAAAAAATCTTTGAATAACATAATATAAACATGAGGAGTCATATTTTAGGGAATGTATCCAAATTTTAGAATTCTATACATATCTTTTCATGATTATATGGTTTTTCACGATGATATGTGTTTCTCACATTATTCTTTTTCGTTTCCATAAATGGAGGGAACCAGATGAAATTGTGTTAAAATTGAATGTGAAGATTTTTTTTAGATGAGGAGTTTAATGGTATCATCACTATAGAGAAATATATTTATATTATTCCAAATCTACTATCATAATATATGATTAACAATGTTTTCTTTGGTGATAATCCAAACACATCGAATAAGAAAAATATTGACTTTCATTAATGTTCACATATTATGGAACATACAGGAAAGAAGAATTCATTTCCTGTATGTTAAGAATAAGGGTAGAAGAACCTTGAGAAATACCTCAAATGGAGGGGATGACTTTTTCTCTTTGGGAAAAAGTGTCGTGGAGTTATGAATTTTCATTGAGTTAAATGTCTCATTTGTGGAGAACATGGGCATTACCCAACTCAATTCCCCAACCTAAGATTTTAATTCTAAACTAATGAAGGACATATTGAATGACAATAATTAAAGTGTAAGGATTGAATTATTATTGTATTTGGATTCTAGAACCATATATAATGAATTATATAAGGATTGATCAATTTTTTTTAGAAGGATTTTCAAGAATATGTTTCATAGTTCTGATGGACAAGAAAATTTGATTTTATAGAATGGTGATATTTATGGGTAAAACAATATTAATATAACAATGACACATAATGTGTTCATAATGTTAAGAAAATGATGTTTAGAGAAGAGACATTTTAGATGTCATTAATTGAATTATATGATACCAGTTAATTTGGAATTGATGATGTATTTTTTCAAAAGGAAGTTTATTCTACCATGGATGGAGTTTATTGCATTTTTTTGGATTCAAGGAATATATATAGTAAAGTTTGTAATAAGGAAACATGCATGTTTTGAATAATTATTTATGGTAATTTAGCTTATTACCATTACTAAATATAATACATGATAAATATATTCACATATCTGGAGCATGAAAACCAAGAGTAACATTGTGATGTACGGGGGATCAATGTTAATCTTATTTCATGAAATTATTTCAAAAAATTTGGATTTTCATACCTCTAAAGTGTTATAAGTTGAACCATTTATAGAAAGCTTAATTTAAACTTTAGATGATGTTTGTGATATTGATGTATTATCACGCCACATGAGGATTTATTCATATTGGTTAACCTATGATAATAAGATTTTGTTGGTTGAAACTTATGATATATGGGATGGATTATCGTGGATCTCATGATCTTTTAGTTATTTGGGAATAATGAACTCTCCATTTTTTTTGGAGAAAGTGGTGAGGCATGAAAAATGGTGAGATTGTACTAAATCAAGTAAGTATATATTCTCATGAAAATTCATAAACCATTGGGAAAGGGGAAAGGATCTTGAAACCGAAAATTTTATCCCAGTACTATATTTTCCAATAAATCAAATGTCCCCTTAGATCTTCCTAGATTTATACCTTTGTGATTGTTAACATTATCCTAACCATGTTCTTTATCACTCTCCATCAGAACATGATATATATATTTATCAACAAAGTCCATGTTTTTACTACCCATTTATGTTCACTGATGTGTAATCATAGTAATGTGTTAAATTCTATAACTGTTATGTTTCTAACATTCCTTTTTAAAAGGATGTTTTAGTATTCATTTTTTTGATGTGGGTTTCTAGGAATAGAAATTTCAATTATGAAACCTTTGATAAAATTGAAGTATTTTCAGGGATAAATTAATTTTAAGGTGGTGGAATGTAAGACCCAAATATTTTTTTTAATATTTTTTTCGAATTAATTTAATATTTTCTAAATTTTCTATTTCCCAAAATACTAAATATAGCTTTTGTTATACGAAAAACTCTATGTTTTTCTTCAGTTATTCACAACACCAAGATAAGATTTCAATACACACAACACTATTTTAGCTTTTAATAAATCCAGCACTATGGTTTGCTTCTACTATACACAATGTTGAGTTCCCTTGATATCTTTTGTTACATGCAAGATCAAGTTTTCCCAAACAATACTATATTATTAAATTAATATTATTTAAAATATAGTAAGATATATCCTAGATTTTATATTAACATTAATGAATAGTATCATCTAACATTCTAAAATATAATTTTTATAATATGAATTCATTTCTAACCAAATAAATAGAAATGGGAAAATATACTAACTAATTATAAGGGAAATAGTTCAACTTTTATTCTCCCAAAGTCATTTTGTCTTAATTAATTAAAATAATTAAATTCACTGAATTATAGTAATAATATATATATATATATATTAAATAAAATAATTATATATTCATCCAATAGATTTTATAGGCATAAGATAATATCTAACTCAATCTTATGGGAAAAAACCTATATTTTTCAAAAGGGTTATTTTATCACCTTTTAATGCAGAACCAATTTTAAGTATCATTTTTAAAAATTTCATAATTTTTATATGAAAAAATAAACTTCGTATTTGATATATTATTATCAACATTTACTTTGGTTGATTTTTTTGTATTTTTCAGATAAGATTCATTTTTTTGATGAATTGTGAAAATAGTGAATTTTAATTGAAAACAACTTTTTAATTGAAAAAATTTATAGTTTTATTTATAGTTTTATTGGTTTTAAAGTATAATTAGATCAATGTTTGATTATTTAACATATTTTAGGTCATTGGAAACAATTTTATAAGGAATTTAGATATAAAAAATTTCAATTCATTACATATTTCAACAATAATAACTCATTTTCTCACCTCGCCAATGGGATTAATTTTAATGTAATTTCATCTAATTTTATGTTTCAAAAATGAAAAAATGCATTCCATATTTTGAATAAGAAGGTTCAAATTTGGTAAATTAGTGCCTTTTATTTTTTGACATTGTGAATAGTAGCATTTGTAATATTTTTTTATTACCATGATTAAGGGTAATTGGATAATTTAAGTAAAAATAATATTATATATAAAATATAATTACCCTAAAAATTTTCTTATTTTCGTTGGATGAATTTGTTTCAACCAAATTATTCTTTGGGATGATTTTATGTCCACTTGAAGCCACTTATAGGACTTCAACACATTTATAGTTTTATATTAAAAGGAAAGGAAATTTTGTTGATCAATGGATTTTTAACTTTCAAGAACTCACATCACACACCAGTGCCTTCAATGGAACTCCCAACTATATTTCATTATTTGGAATCTACTTTAGCTCCTTCAATTTCTCTGATCCTCTGCAATCCTTCCAAATCCAGGCCTCCTCCTATCCCATCATTCAATGAAAACCTATGTCAGAACCACTTTTACTATAAGGGTTATAAAGATTTCACATAGGTGTCCCATGGCTCAAAATATCTCTTGGAATATGGACTCCCAGTTCTTGATATCTCTACTGAATCTTTCAGTGGATAAATCAATCAACTACGATGGACTCTTATAGTGAGTTTCAGGATAGAAAAACCTCTTCTTCTAATCATTCAATGTTTTTTTCACTTCGTGGAATATCGAATCCATGGATAGGGTTTCCATATTGGACTGAAAATCCTTTAGCATTATGTTGTCATATTGAGAAGAATTCATCTCTGCATGGTTTAATGACCCTCATTCTATTGGACACTGAAGGTTGGATTTGTCTCAATATTTGGTATATCCTTCTCTACAGTGATTATTTTAAAGCTATGATATACAAGTCCACATTTCCCATTAATTTTATAAATCCTTTTAGTTAATGATTTTTCAGGATTCAGATTAGATCCATTGTAATTATGATATCATCTTATTGGAGAACAATTTTTTTCCTTCTCAGTCTGATCTGAGCCCAAGAGATGAAGGCATGGGAGTTCTTATCTTATATTCCTCCTTGACACTGATAACCTCTTCTTCTCATGATAATAGTCAACTGGTGGTGGCATCCCCCTCGTGTTATGATTTTGTTAAACTCACTTATAAAAATGATTATATTTTTTCTGATTCTAGGTTACCATAACCCCGGTAGTTTCTATTCTTTTAAATTAACTTGGAATGTAGTGTATTATAGCATGCCACAACCTAACTTCCACACCTCACCATCAAATAGTTTATCCAAGAGTATAATTATGAAACTAAAATGTAGGTTTGTTCACAAGTTATTATCTCACCTTCCACATAAATGGTTTAGATCATCTCAGATCCAACACCTATGGGTAGTCTCCTTTCAACATCAAAGGATCCTATGAAAAAAACATTCTCTTGATGCATTAATCCATAATATCACAAGTGGAGTTCAGACCATATCACAGTTATAATCCAAAACCAAAAAAATCTTTAAATAAACTCCATTTCCATGAGTCTGGGGCCAAATCCAAATGTATGTTCAAGGGATAATCAATTTCCTCATCTGGAATGCCTATAGTTTGGGATCGTGGGTATAATAAGATTTCATTTCCAATCATATTCATCATATATATGTCTCTATGGATAAAGTTCGTGAACCAAAATAGGATCCTTCTAATGTCCATGAATTTTTTCTTCATTTGAGAGTTCATGGATTCCTTAATGGTTTTCCCACCAATTATCTGATCTGGTTATTCGATAAAGTTTTAATTTTAGTTGACATGATATCTTCACTAGATCATTTTATCAATACCAAAATATTAGTGAGATATAGATATGTAATCTTATCATTTTTTTATTCCAAATTTCATTCCCAAGTGAGGGAGTCCCTCTAGGATGACTTGATATATCTAAACCCAAGTGACATTATATTGCTGGTCGGAGGAGATTTCAAAATTTTGGTTAAGACATAGGGGAAGAAGTTAGTGGAAACTTTCCCAGAAGACCAAGCCATGAATTTTTTAAATTCATGGAAATAAATGGGTTGATGGATGATAGATTCTTAGGAGATACTTTCAATTGGTGTAATAATTTTTGTTGGAATCACTTCACATGGAGTCATCTCAATTAATTTTTGGTGAATGGGTAGACTCGATATACCTTCCCCGATGTAACATTTACTCACCTAGTTCAAGGTCTCTCATACCACACATTTATTTGCATTATCTTAATTTCCAGTAGTTGTAGTGTGTATTTTTTCCACTTCTTCTCCTAATGGGCCGATAACCCATATTTCCTAGATAAGGTGTGGAATTTCAAGGACAACATATCTAGAGGTAACGCATGGCTCTCTCTTCAAAAAAAATATTAGGCATCTCAGAGGGAAACATAGATCTTGGGTCAAGAGTTTCCCCACAAGTGGTCAAGGCCTAGAGGAAATCTATAAGGACAACCATCGGTAGGAGTTGACCCTAGAGAATGTAAGGGTTGATGATTTTTTAGTGAATCGAGATGCAAGAAAGACTCATTATAATTTTTTTGTTGAATCTGGAAGGAATTTCTTGTGAACATTCAAGGGTAAAATGGATCCATTTTGGATATAGGAACAATGGGTTCTTTAATTCATGTATCAAATAGAATCATAGATTCATTAATCAAATCTTTCTTCTGGAGGATAGATCATAGATTAATTATAAGGATGTTGTTGCGATATGGTTGATAACTACTTCAAAACATGACTAGTATCTCCCAACCAGAGTGTGGCAGGAAGTTACCCGAGGGGATCAACTGATATTTTTGATTTAATTCCTTATATCATGACTGAGTAATTTAATTGAAGGATGATGGATATATGTGATAAAGAAGAAATATGTGAGGTGGTTTGGGTTATAAATCTTTACAACATTCCTTACATGAATTCTTTCCCTACATCTTTATACATGGGCTGTTGGGAAATTTTAAAGAGGATTCTAATTAGTGTGGTGCATGACTACTTCCAAGGTAGAAATCTCCTTTGAGTGTCTTATGAGTCCAATATTGTCTTAGTGAAGAAGGTAAAATAACATTGGTCTATGATACATTATTATCTAATTATCCTGTGTAATAAGTTTTTTAATTTTTTTTATATCTTTATTAATAAAGTACTTGATCCCTTCCAACCAAGTTGGGTGGTTGAGAAACAACATGGATTTATGAAAGGTTGATCAATCAATGGTGTTATGGACATGTCCAAAGAGGTGATCGTGTATATCAACTTGAGGAATTTTGGAAGAAATGTGACCATCAAATTAGATATGAAAAAAGCTTATGATAGAATTAAATGGATCATTATCAACATGTTGCTTTCTCATATGGGGTTTTTTTGTATGGGTCATCGATCATCCCATCCGATGCTTTAGTTCGACATGGTTGTCGATATCATTCATGGGTAAAATATTTTAGTTCTTCAATGATATTAGAGGATTGAGGCAGGGAGATCACCTCTCCCCATACATTTTTAGCATTTCACAAGATGTCCTTGGCCAATAATTTAATGACTGAATAACTATGGGAAAGGTCACCCCTACTGCAACAAGAAGTTGATTGGGGGTATCCCCCATCTCATGTTCACATATGACACCATTATCTTTATTAATGGTATTAGAAAATCTATTTAGGGGGTTAATGATTCTTTAGAGGTTTACTATTCTGGCAGTGGCTATGTTATAGACCATCATAATAGTAACTTCATTGTTCCTAATAAATTTTTGGATAATAGGACATAGCCCATGGAAAACAGCCTTGGTATGCACAAAGGATCATTCATATGGACTACATGGGTTCCCCAATGTCCCCTAATAACCTTCTCATCAAAAATATTGATATAGTCATTGAGAAAACCATGACTCATATCATCAACCCGAAAAAATAGGATCATATCATTTGGAGGGAGAATCACTCTAATCAATTCTATCCTCTCTTCCATCCATATGCATATCATTTCCACTCTAAAAGATCTAAGGAAGGTTATTTCCAACATAGAGAAATCTTTGATCTCCTTTTTTGGGATGACTGCTTTGAAGGTAAGTACCACTAGAATTCTTGGAACAATTTTACTACACCCTTTAAAGAAGGGGGTACTAATTTAAAGATTATTTCTAGAACCATAAATGGTCTTAATGCCAAGATTGTCTGGAAGATAATTGTGTGAAAAATTATGTGGGGTAAAAAATGAAAATCACTTATGGAAATGGTGGGTGCTTGACTAGAAACAAACCTAGCATAAATTCAGAAGATGATCCAACCTCATCTATATATCCTCCATTACCAATACCGATGGATAATTGGTAATGGTGATGTAATATTTTGGCTTCAAAATTGGTCAGGAAAGACTCTTGGAGATCTGAACTACCCCACTCATAATATCACCTTCAAGGAGGCCACAGAGAATCCATACTCCATCTGTTCCACCATGTATGATAATAATAGGGGTATCTTTGGCAACATCATGATGACTAATTTCCGGGATAGATGTTTTTTTACAAGCTCTGTGTTTGGTAGTTTCAGTATTATATATTTTCTGAAAACTCAAATAGTGTCCTCTCTTCAGTACCATTAGGGAGAAATTTTATTATTAAAGTAATTCCCTTTGAAGATAATTTCATGGTTTGGCATGTTTGGAACAATGATTTTGAAACTAAGGAGAGCATCATACTAAGGGGAGTCACCTTAGTATTTAAATTCCTCTACATTAGGGAGCCAAGGATTGAGTCCATTGATCATTTATTTTATAACAATCATTAATAAAATGACGTCTATGGTTCTTTTGACTAGTTGAAAAGGTGGTGGGATCATGTTTTCTACACTAATTATTTCCTCCCATAATGGTTCTATAGTGCAGACAGACCTATCTTAGAGGGAAAGTTCAGAACTATGATATTCACTTCTGGTTGTTGGATCCTATGGTTTTCTAGGAATGATAGATGCCACTAGTCTTCAATGGGGATCATCAGATGCAACATCATCAAAACGAATAATTTAATTCTATACCTTGACACATTGTTCAAATATTCAGAGATTATTATATTCCTAAAGATCTGGATTCCTTCTTGCTCCTCCAATAATAACGAAACTACAGTTCTAGGGAAATTGTTCAAATAGAATCCTCCCACCTTGGGGAGAAAATTAAATACGGATGGTTCTTTCTGTATAGGATCAATTCATGATTCTGGAGTGGTAAGAGACCATGAGGTTTTGGTTGTTTCAAATTCTTCGGGATTCATTGGAAGTGGTGAATCTCTTCAAGAGACAGCCCATGCTATCCTCACAGGCCTAATCGTATGCAATCATAGGAGGACTCCTATCAGAGAAATTGAGGTTGATTCATCAGATATTTACAATGTAGTGACTAGTAAAGAACCCATTACTTGGTCCATTGAATAATCCATAAGAATATTCAAGTGAGTAATGAAAAACTACATGACCATTCTTCATACTTGGCACCAGGGTAATGTTTTTGTAGACTATCTACCTTCTAAAGCATCTTTGAATGATTGGTTCCTTTTCATTTCTGGACATTGTTCCATCCCTCATGAGGGTACCAAATTTATTTGGGTTGATTCACTTGGGATTAATTGTCACATACCTCATTAATTTTCTCATAGTATTCTCTTAATCTTTTTATCAAAGTAGTATAAAATAAATTATTTCAGTGGAAGACCATTTTTTCACACTTTTGTTTTTAACAAGATAAATATTTTTAATATGGTATAATATAAGGTAACTATTAGATTATAAATAGTATTTGGTAGGATAAAATGTTTTTATAAACCATGTTAATTTAGTTATAATTTTTAAGAATGAAATAATTAAATTAAATGGTAACAAAATGATGATGTAGTAATTGTCTAACTAATAAGTGAATCAAATAAATGATATTAAAAATAATAAAATAAATAAAATTTTGTATAATTAATTCCATACAAAAAATTTATAGATGAATTAGACATGTTATTAAAAAGATAAATAGGTTTATTTGAATATATCATTTTTATGATATTTTTAAAAATTCATGTAATGAATAGTGTTTAAATTGACATTACTGACATTTTGAAGTAAATAATATTTTATTAAATGATCTAAAATTTATAAAAATCAAATATTGGAAAAAATAATTTTTTTATGTCCTAAAATGTCATAAATAACACATTTATGGTTATTTTGGCATTTTATTTTAATTATATTAACCCTTAATATGTAAAAAATAATTTTTGTCATGGTAAGAGTTAAAGAGATTACTGAACGGTTAAATCCAAAAGATAATGGTAGTAATATGACCTAAACATATCTATTTTTTTTATAGTATTAGGATCTATAATAATATTATCTTCAACATAAGTTACTTTGTATAATTTTTTCATACTAAATTAATTTATATTAATTTGAAATTTTATGAGATTCCCAGTGTTCCCCTCTTGTCACTTATATAACGAAATCTCTACTTCTATTTTATTCAGACTTAGAAAGCCATTTGGATAATCCAAACTCTACCCAAGTCTCCTACCTACATCTGTAACATAATCCTAGAAGCCTTACATTATTCATTAATCTATCTAATGTAGTCATTTTTGAAAATCAAAAAAAGATACCAAAAGAAGAGGTAATGTTCATCAATGTATGTTTTTATTTTCTTTCTTCGTCGAATTTCATAAAATAGTTTTTCTTGATGTTTATATAATATTATTAGTATCCTTAATATAATAAGTTTTATAATAATAATTGTTCTACCCAAACTCACACAGACATCCATCTAATGGGAAACAGACTTAACGTTCTTGTGCGAGTCAAAATACCGGCTCACGAAACGAGGTTGTTGGTTTTTTTCCATTACGACCTCCCATGGTTGAGAATTATGTTTTAAAATCTATTTAAATAATATATATATATATATATATATATTATGATATAATTATACTTTTGCAATGATAATGTCATTCCAACCTTTTTACTGTATAAAATTTTGGGAAAATGATAATTTTGCATGTTCGTACATATGGAATACCATCTCTATATTGTAATGTGATTCTTTATTCACCTATATTTCTTGGATGGTAATTATGATTATTATTTTTTGAATATATATGTTTTATATTATATAATTATTATTATGGAATGATAATATATCATGTAACATCCCTTCTGTTAGACCATAAATAAAATGGGCACAATGTTCATGCATTCGTATGACCTACCTTCTCAATAAACGATGTATTCCGGTTCATATATATAACTTTTATAATATTATAATAAATGTTTAAATAATGAATATATATGTTATATAATTCATTTTTTACATTATTTAAATAAGTAATTCATTATTTATATAATAGGATCAAGAATGACAGATCAAAACACGTACAATAAACAACGTGATTATTACCTAAAAATGTTACTCTAACATGTGAATATTAAATTAATAGGGAGTATAAGGTCATAATAAAATATTGTATGGTATATATATATATGATTCTATGATATATGAATAATAATCTTATATTTATTATTCAATAGTTTTTATCACATGTGAAGGAATTCAGGACATAAGGTATGGGAATTACATCTCACCTTTTATTTTTGTGAGATAAATTCCATATTCACCACTCATTTATTTTGTGTGATGTATATACATACCTATGAAATGTTACATATTTAATAATATTTATATAATGATATTAAAATATTTAATTTATGTTATTATTTTATGGGGTTCATGATTCTAAAGTTACTCATGTATTTAGGGATTTATGTCTCACTTTTATTTTCATTGGGACACCTGCTTTTTGCACTAATTTTTTCTTATATGTAGTGTATATACATACCATGAATGTATTTTGTGTTTATTATCCAGAATATTAGAATATTTGAATATCTATATAACTTTATATCTTTCACGGGGCATATTATTCTATATATTTTAAAGTGTTGCGAATTTATTTCCAAATCTCATCAATATTTGGGATAGTTTCATTATAAAACCCTACTGGGGAATATTAATCTTCCACTTCCATGTTTTATAGAAATACATTAGAAATGTGTTTTAACATTATTTTCTGAATATTTATGGTTATTTTTACCCATGTTTTACTTTTTAATAAATTTTTTGAAAGGAAATCATTTTTTCCTTCAATGAACAAGTTACTTTTTTTGACTTTTCCAGTAAAAGTATGAGAAGAATATTTTTTTAATTATAAGGAAGGAGTGTATTTTTATGATTTAATGATTCCTTAATGACTTGAGTCTCTCGTTATAATATTACTAGGTTATTCTCAAAATAATAGTTTTCTTTTAAAATGAAATGACATTTGAAGAAAAGAATTTTTTTAAAGAGTGGATATTTTCATGAAAACATATTTAAAAGTCATATCTAAAATACTACTTCTATTTAAATAGAGATGTTTTTTATAGTATTATATCTTAGTTATTCATACAATTTATAACTGTTTATTATAAATGATATTTAAGAAACACATTTCTCTACATTGGTTATGTTATTATGAATTATATTTAGGAAACCAATTTATTTTAATGGTTCGGATATGATAAATCATTTATGTTTGTGTGGAAAAAAAATATATGGATTTCATTATGTTATGGGTGGGACATATTTCTCCATAAAATACGTTTGGAAATGTTAAATTTTTTATGAGATCAAGGGGTACATTTCAAGGTATTCCATGCCCAAGTCAAGAGTGTACATTAGAGGGAATCCCAAGCCCAGAATAAGAGGGTGCACGGGTGGGAATTCTATGATCAAAACAAGAGGGTATGTGGGTGGGAATCATAAGCCCGAATGAGGTACATGGGTGGTTAACCAAATCCTCAAATGTTACGAAGGTCTATGATGGTTGACTTGAAATAGGGTTTCTATGTTCTTATGTGTATTCAATAATTCCATGTGATATTCAAATTTTATGCCGTCATGGATTATTCCCTTTATTTCCTTATGATCCATTCCTTATGAACTAAAAATCATTATTCCATTATTCATTTTTATGGTCATTGATATGTACGGTACAATATTTTAATTATCATGATCTCATTCTCATACCCTTATGTTTATGTTATACTTGTGAATTTCTATTGTCTACCCTTACTAATAATTTGAGCTCACCCATTTGTTAGGGTTCCCTTTCCTAGGTTATGAAGGATGGTTTTTATGTATAATTACTAAGGGGATGATCATTATGGGAAAAAATAATGATATTCCAGTATGTTAGATTTTTTTCTATTTTTTCAAATTCAATAAAGAAATATGGCCTTTGGATGTGTATTTTTGTAATATTTTATGTATTACACAAAAGTGATGTAATGTCTATGTACCTCAATCTTAGGTCGTTATATGGACTGAGGGAAATCATGAGTAGGAGAAGAAATTTACAATATAGGAGGAGACAATATTATATTTGGAGTATATCCTATTTTAGTATCCTCGAATCTTCTATCCTCATTCTTCGATAATTTTTCAACAACTCATTCTTATGATTATTCAAATCCAGCAGGACCACTAGTGAAAAATTTTAGAAGCCACTTTGAACGGCTAGTTCGGTCATAAAGATATCCCTTAGGATATAGATGAGGAGAATATATAGAAGTTACACCATTCAAAGGTGATATTACCCTATTATAATCATTATTATACTCATATTTTGAGTAATTCAAGCCATGAATAAAAGATCTTATGGATTCCTCCCCCCTGTTATTTTTTTCTTCTCCTTTCTTTGACTTAGAATACATTCGAATATTATGAACACCAATAAAATCAACACCATTGTAATATTAATATTCCTCATTACATGAAATATATTAAATCTCAGGGGTGAAAAATCAGTGTCCTTTTGATTAACATACCATAATTATATTTTAACAGAAGGTATAGAAAAGGGGGAATCAACTTATCTAAAATAAATATTCATTTTTCCCATAAACTCATAATATGAAGTTCTCACAGCTTCCTAAGATAAAACCTATTGATGAGCTTCAGTAACCAAATATTTTTCTTCCTCAATTTCATAGGAAGCACCAACCTATTCATTATTGGGTTTCCTAGATAACCCACTACTGAATCATCTGAAGAAAATTAAGTAGCCTCATCCAGTTCTAAAACAGGTTTATCCAAATCACAAGGTTTTAATGTATTCATAACTAGGTTGATATTATCAAACATCTTTTCATTATTTAAAACCCATAATTTTATACACAAATTATATATCACTTTTAATCTCCTACATGTATCTAGAATTAAGAAGAATCCACCATGGAAAGTATAATTTTATTATACTTCAATGATAATATATTTAGATTCCCATAGATAATAAATCATATTTAGAAAAGATAAGGAATTTTACTTGGGTAATTTCATAACTCTCTCATGTGCCTCATAATGTATCTACTCAATCTCACTCTGGCTCTATTTTTCAGAATATATAGATAGAATCCATCTTGATGACTCATAACACTGAAATCTACCTACCTTGGGATGATCATATACTAGATAAATTTCAATGGTAGTTGATATTAACCATTATGTTCAAGTGCAATTTTTATCCTTGGACTTAAATCTCTAGTTATCTCAATGATAGAATTCTCAATATCAATGTTCAGATGACCAATAGGGTAGTAACCATGTAATTCCTCATACTCACATTCATGATGTTCCTTAATACAGTTTTCCTAGTTCATTAAATAATATATGAGATCATTTCAATTGATAATAGATCATGTTATATTCCTCTTATCTCTAAATTCATAGTCATCATATAATTTGAAATATCAAACTAACATTTGGTAAAATGATCAGGCATTCCTTGTAAACCACTCAACCCAACCATGTTCTTGAATCACCTTCTATACTAGTGATCGATTAGTCTATAACCATGTTTCATCCCAATCCTTTTTAGAATCAAATCTGTGGGTCAATAAAAGGGTATTTTCAGGATTGATAAGACCACTTGGTCCAACTCTAAATCTTTTTTAAGGTTGATACATATCAAGATAACTAAAAACAAGGGTTAATTTCAATCTAGAAATGTATATACGGATTGGGTGATTTGAAGGTAACTGTTATGTTCAATAGTTCGAGTTAGCAGGATTGAGCAAGGCATGTGAGATAGTAGGGTTTGATTAAAATTCTAAATAGTGGTTTTAGTTATTTAGTGTATTAAATAAAATAGAAATAATAAAAATGGAATTAACGAAATAGAACATTATAATTATATTTAAAAATAAATTAATTAACATAATACTCATGGAATGATGTTTCAAGGTACCAATCTTATGGTTGCATGTTCATGGATGTATAACCATTGTAGAACACCATGACAGTACATCATAGTAGCACAACCATAGTAGCACCCCATGGCAGAACATCATGCTATCATATCACGACAATATTTCATAGTATCATTTCATAGCAGCACAATCCTTATAATTTAATTTCACCATAATTAATCCAAATCAAAAAATTATCTTAGGGATAATATATGATAATCATTGAATATTGAACAAAAGTAATTTTAAATAATGAACTAAACCATTACAAGAAATGTAAAAAAATCAAAGAGTTGAAAAATATTAAGAATAATTAATCATTCCTAGTTTACTTCATATATAATTTATCCTCTTAGAATTTGAAGTAGTTATAAATATGTGAGTAAGCGGAAAATTATTTCCAATGAATTCAAGATTTACGTCACCTTTTTGAAAATGATCTTTCCAATAGTGATGTCTTTTATCAATGTTTGTTTTTCTTGAATGAGAAACAAGATTATTTGAAATTTTAGTATAATTATTATTGTCAATAATTATAGGGACATGTCTAAATTGTCATCCATAGTCCTGAAATGTATGTTTTATCCACAAATTTATTTTCACAAACATTGTGTATGGATACGCACACACCTTCAAGAGCATATAATGCAAAAATATTATTATTTTTTACTGCACTATGAAACTAGAGAGTTTCCTAAAAATTAAAAACTTCCATAGGTGATTTATCTCTCTAAAATACAACCCCCAAAATAAAAATCTCGATAACTAGTAAAATTAAAATCAAATAATTTATATTAGAACAAACCCAAGGGTTTTGTACTTATAAGTTACTTAAAATTATTTTAAATTAATTTAAATGTAATTCCATATATTTTTATTGAATACAAGAACACATAAACACACTAAAAATCATATCAATATGACTTAGAATTTAGTAAATTAAATATCCATTCATTCCTCTCTAAATGGTTTAGTCCATAAGTTTCCCAACTTCATCAAGATCTAATTTACAAATGGTAGTCATTGGAGTATTTATTCCTTTTATTATAACCATAAAAAATTAAAATATATTGAATATAATTTAATTTGGTAGAGATAATTCCATATTAATTTAGAATTATTGTAAAACCAAGAATGAACTTCAGGTCAACTATCAAACTCATTTCAATTTTTTCATAAATTTTGATAATTTAGTACATAATGAATTTTTTTATGACTAGAAAATAATATCATCAACATATATGTGTGAAACATAAAAAATATTTTGAAAATATTTTAATTTATAATGTACAATAAACAATACCATTTATAATGACATTTGAAATAAAAAAAGGGATATTCCTATCTTAACAAGATCTATGATTTTTTATTAAACCATAATGTGTATTCTTAATTTGAAAACACGATTTTGAAATTGTGGATTTGAAAAAATAGGGGTTTTTTCGATTAAAAATCCTAAAAATATAACCATTTATAAATTCAATATTGGTATCTATTTTTTACTAGTTTAAATTTAGATGTGTTGCATATGGTGGGGCTATCCTAATCAACTCATGTCTAGATAGTGGTCTAATGGTGTCATCGTAGTCAAAAGACTTTTTTTCTATAACTGTGTATAAAAAATCTATATTTGATTCTAATAAAATTTCCATATTCAAATATTCTGTTTTGAAACACAAACATAGTTCCAATGGTCAAGTATACCTTGTGTCTTTCTACTAGTTCGCATACTCTATCCCATTAAAACTGATTTAATTCTTCTTGTATATCAATTACACAATATTCATTATTTATTATCTTATCTAGGTTCATAGGTTCAAGATAATAAAAATATGTGATTTTCAACCAAGTTTCTTATTGAATCTCATGTTTGAGTACCATTTTCTAATTCACCTATAATGACATCCAAAGGATATTTGTGGAGGGTTCTAATGGTTCGAGGAACTGAAGTACATGGTTCTTCTGAGCATTATTTAAGGTCCAAGATGTATTAATTATATCTATTAAAATAATTATCAAGTAAATAAACAATTATGTTAGAGGTTTTATAGGAATTTTTGATATTCAATTATGACATATCATCCTAAAGTTTTTATAGAGAAGTGTTTAGATCATGTGGATTTATATCATCAAAATTGACAAGTACATATTCTACCACAACATTGGATTTTATATAAATGACTCTATATTATTTAATAGTTTTTGAATAAAAATATCTTCATATCTCTTTGGTGTTAATTTTTCTTAATTCTTCTTTGTGTTTAGAAAGAAAACTTTTCATCCAAAAACTAAAAATTAATTTAATTTGGGACTTCTACCATTCAATAATTAATATGGAGTATTTTTTATGATAGTTCAAGTAAGAAGTATATTGACTACATGACATGTTTTATTACGATCATTAGCCAAAATAATATATAGGTATTTCATATTCACTGAGAATAGTTCAAGAAATTTCTTGAAGAGTCATATTTCTTCTTTCGACAAGCCTATTTTTTCAAGGTGTTCAAGGAATAAGAAAATTTTCAGTATATCTATGTTGTGAGTAGTGATATTCACATACATTATTGTCAAACTTCAAGCAATTATCAATTCTCATGTTATTGAGGGTGAGACCACTAAGGTTCTTTGTTTTTTTTTATTTAGGAAAACAATTAGGAGCTAAAATTTTGTGAGAAAGGAATAACACCCATGTATATCTGGATATGATCAATAATTACATAATTATTTTGTTTTCCTTATAAATTAGAAACAATATGTCGTTCAAAAAATCCATTTGAACCACTTTTGGAGGTTGTGAGTTAGAGACACCTTTTTTTATATTAAAATATAGTTTTTGTTTTTTTTCCTTTTGACTGATATTTCACACTTTGTATTTAGGTAATTTTAATTTTGGTAGATCAATAATGAAACACTTATTATTTATATTTATACATGAGTATATATTGTAGTGGCCCAATATCATATTCCACAAACAATATTCTATATGTAAGTCTCTCAGATATGAACCATTTTGAGAAAATAACTAATCTATGTTAAAAATAAAAAAAAATACCATTTCATAACCAATTAAATATTAAAGGATGTTAGGAATTATAAATTTTGAAATAATTATTTGAAAACAATTACCTAAAATCCATTATTATGTAACAAATTATTAGTAATGAGACTATACATTAATCCATTAACATGTAAATTTTTTGAATTAAGAACAGTTTTAGAGTTACCATTTTTCCAAAGTCTAATAATATTCCCTTTATCAATGTCACTGAAAGCATAGCTGTTTGTTTCCCATTGACCGTTAAAAGTTCTGGTTCTCTTTTAATATGTATAGAAACACTCTGGTTGAATCCACGACGATGATACTTCTTAATTTTTGATTGTTTTTAGTGGATTTAATTTTGATTGGGGGAGGTTGTTTGTTTAAAGAGTTTAATTTAAATTATTGATTGATTAAGATTTATTTAAAAATTTGATAAATATTGTGGTGAGTTCATCATTAGGTACTTAATCTTCTGATATCCTTAATCCTTTCTTTATATTGCATTAAATTAAATCCCTTGTAATAGGTTGACGTTGATTGGAATTATCAAGGGTTAAAGCTTTAATCCAAGCCTTAACATAACATAGGGTTCTAAATTTAACCACATATTGTTTATATTAGTGTATTTATGGTTCCAATAATCCATGGAAGCCACTCATTAAACAAAACAAGTCATTAATCCATGACATGTTAATTCCAACATACACAATGTTAATTCAAGGAATATTCATCAATTAAAAGATCTCAATCACTTAACATTACGAAATTATAACTCACCCAAATGAGAGATTTATTTTTCCATTAATATGGTTATTAATCTGGTAATATGATTTTTTAACATGAATTATAAAGAGAACAAAAATTACAGGATAATAAATGAGTTGTATGTTGAACACACACACCCACGAAAGGTGATGAGAATTAAAAATGGAATTTAGATTGACTGATAAAGTGAAAGAAGGGATACCATTTCAACATGATTTAAAATATTTCAATAGAATTAATATTTAATAATAGAAGGCAAATGATTAAAAGATAATGTGAAGAAAAACATTCATTAAAATAGAAATACAAAAACAAGACCAGCAAGATTACAAATTAAGAAAAAACACAAAAGTAAATGAAATAAAAGAGATAAGGACGGGTATATCAAGTGAAAAATTGAGTTAGTAATGTCCTACTAGGATTTTGGAAGATCTTGGGTCTTTCCAATTGATCCTCTTATATTCTAAATTTCCATCCTTTTTCAAGGAGAGGAGGGGTTAGTATTTATAGCCCATGGAAGTGGACTGTTTGCATTCCAAAACTGCCCCTCCACTTACATCGCCAATTTTATATTTCATAGATCCTAATCTGTATAAATCCTATTCTTAAAAGATTTATATATTTCAGTTTTCAAACTACTCTCAAAAGTTGGAGGTATTTGGACTTATGGAGCCATAGATATGGTGGTTTTCCTAAACAATGTTAAACATCCCATTTCTATCCATGCCTTTTCAATGGCTAAAATGTGAATGGATTTATGAATATAAATATACCTTCAAATAAAAATAATTTCCCATAAAAAATTTTCCACTCATATATTATCTTTCACAATGGAAAATCCAATATTTATTTTATGAGTTGATCAGGAGAAATGTCCTGAATAGTGTCTGGATTTTAATTCCCAGCCAGAATGGTGGGATGGAATTCAAAGCATTAGTTGGGCCCCCTGTTTTTTTACTTGGACCTTAAATTTTTTTATCCATGAGCATTTTGAATAATCATGCACATATGGTGGAGTTTCATAAAAATTGGGATTCTTTTTTTAGACCTGTTACTTAATCATTATGGCTGGTCCAATTTCATCACATATTCTTTGGGTCTTAATTTATGGAACATATGACCATAAAAATGGACACTTTTTCCAAAGATACCTTCTAATTAAATTTTTTAATTTGAATAGGAACCCTAAAAAACTAGAATCATGCATTTTGGATAAGTAGGGTGAGATTTATAATTAAAATAGTAAACTAACTCGATTTGATTAATTCAAATAATGCTAAAAAATTACATTTAATATTAAAACATGAGTATTCCACACCAATTATGCACTTTTTAATGAAAATAACTAAATAGAGTAAATAAAAAGTTCTAAATTAATGAATAACATCAACTCACCCACACTTATGTTTGTGCATGTCCTCATGGGAGAAAATATAAAAAACATTAAAAAATCATTTTTAATCACCTACAAATATTAAAATTTTGTTTTCCCCACTCAGGGGAGGTTTAAACGATTTCACTCATCCATATTGAATTACACCACAAATGTTTATAGAAACAATTTTCCAAAAAATCACATTTTTCATGCTCAAATTTAGAAATGGAAAATGTGTGTATTCAAAACATAATACTATAAAGTGGATAAAAATTTATTTCTAGAGGTTCACTCATTCCCTGAAAAAAAAAGTAAAAAACATTCCGTTTTAAAGAGCTCTTATCTTCCATTCCCTATCCTAATGTTCATAAGAATCAAGAGGAATTTTATAGAGGTTTTTCTATGGCTATGGGATGGTAGGAAAATGATATCCAAAAGATAAGAAAAAGGGGTAAAACACCAACCTAGAAAAATCAATGCATAAATATTTTTTGTTTTGAAATAAGGCATTAAAGGAGATGGAAACACATATTTACATGGTAATTAATGAGTGAATAAAGACACAAAATTGGAAAGAAATTTGAAGAGACTACAAAATGAAATATTTATAAAACACCAATCTTCTCCCAATGACATAAGTGTTCTTTTATTATTATTTTTTTCTCTTTTTTTAGAAAGTTGAACTTGAAACAGATCTCATAATAATCGCTCAACCCATTTTTGATCTCCTCACAACACTAATTTTAATAGTTATTACAAGATTGATGTCATAAAAGGAGTGATTTATGACCCACCCCAGACACAACCCATTTTTTGTGTTTTTTTTTATTTTTTCATCATTTTTTTCAACACTTTTCCATAAAATTTTAATAAGGTAAAAATTATACATTCCCAAAATACACTAAATTAAAACCTCTCCCCATACTAAAATGGATGCTTTCCCTCAAGCATATGATAACATGGTAAAATCAAAAAAGGGTACCCAAAATGAAATCCCTTCCCCCACACTTAAATTTCAATAAATAATAAAATTTAAAACCATGTAGATGTTGGGTAGGATAAGGTATTGGTATGGTAATGTGTCTATACAATAAATTGTTTTCCTAGGATCAGAGGGCATTTCAAAAGTAGGATAAATAGAAGGGTAATGGGAGACTATTTGCCTGTTTTGATTCTTAGGAGGTTCAGAAAATGCCTCTATCATATTAATGCACACAAAAGTGGTAAATTCAACATAAAGGTCCAAAAAATAAATACTCACAATACATGGTGAAAACAAAAAATTTGAAAATACGTTCATAGGTGTTCATGGCATGAAAGATAATTTTTTCCTCACAGTTGGGTGAAATCATTTTCCAAATCAAAAATTAATTATTCAGTTTTTTTTATTTGGAAAAATATTCATTATCCAAATATATGATGAAAATAAAAAAAATTAGATGAGACCATGTCTTTTGACTCCCAAAAATGGAATGAAAACAATTCAAAACTGGATGGTGTGTAAGTATGACTCTTCTTGAATATATCTTTTTCAGTTTTTTTTCATTTTTTAGTTTATTTTAAAATACATGCCCACATAAAAGAGAAATAGAAAAAGTAAGGGAGTTATGAAATAAGTGTTAAAAAAATGAATAAGAGATGAATAAGAAGAAAAATGGAGAGAGAGTAAAGGAGAAAAAAATAGAAATAGGTAGTTAAAGGAAAATGGTGCCCCTAGTTTGGATTTTGTGGATTACCTTCTCCATCCAATGCTGGGTCTATTGTAGATCTGGTGGAAGTTGATGTTGTTCTATGATTGTGTGTCCTCTCATGGTGATGCTTTAACCAATGACCATTAACTATGAATTTCATTTTTGGAGAGGGGTCTTCAACTTGTTCTGCACCAAATGGGTAAACATTAGTAATAAAAAAATTATCATCCCTACAACAATTAAGATTACCTTTGTAAAGAAGAAATTTTGAATTGAAGAGAATAACCTTTTCAACTTCTTGAAATACCTTTCTCAAGATGTTTTTTTCATGGAGTACCTTATATTTTTCTTGGAATAGATTAGAATTCATGTAAGAATAAAGTCTATGCTCCTCCAGTTCATCCAATTACAACAATATTTTTTCACCAAATTTTTCAAAATCATAATTACATGTTTTCCCAGCCCAAGATGACTTCTGTTGAATTTCAACTGGAAAATGACATGATTTATAAAAAAATATCCAAAAAGGAGACATCTCAATGGGTGTTTTATAGGAAGTTATATAATCCCCAAGTGTTTCACTATGTCTTTCAAGGAATACTTTTCTGGGGGGATTTACAATTCTCTCAATCACTCTCTTCACTTTTCTATTAGAAATTTCATCCATTCCACTTGTTTCAGGGTGATATGTATTTGAAGTTTTATGTACAACCCCATTATTTTTCAAAATAGATTTCATGGTTCAATTACAGAAATGGTTTCCTAAGTCACATATCAAGACATAGGGAGTTACAAATCTATTGAAGATGTGTTATTTTAGGAACACACTAACAGTATGTTAATCATCCATTCTTCTGGGTTTGGCCTTGACCCACAAAGAAACATAATCAACTATAAGAATAATGTATGAGAATCAATCGGAAGGGGGAATGGTCCTATGAAATTTATTCCCCAAACATCAAAAATCTCACAGAATATTAATGGCTTTTGGGGAATTTCATATATCGTTGAAATTTTTCCAAACTTTTGGCAAGTGGGACATGATTGAAAAAAATCATGTCAGTCCTTGAATAGTGAATGCTAGAAGAATCCAGATTCCAGGACCTTTCGGGGGGTCCTTTTTGGTCCAAAGTGGACACCTCTGGGAAGTTAGTGATAGAATTCTATGATAAAGGAAACTTCATCTTCATCAACACATCTCCTAATTACCATGTAAGCCCTAACATTCAAATTTTTATTATCATCCCAAAAATAGAATTTTGAATCACTTTTCAGATTCATTTTTTGGTCTTTTGAAAATAATTGTGGAAAAATACCAGCAACCAAGTAGTTTACAATTGGGTCATACTATCATAAATATGGAGTGAGAGATGAAAATTTATCAGTGGGGAATTATGAATCAATGACTAATCAATGATAATAATTAGGAATTCTACTGAGGGGATTAGCCACATGGTTCTCTTTTTCTGATCTATGTTTGTTTTCAAGGTCAAACTCTTGGAGCATTAGGATCCATATTATTATCCTTGGTTTGTAATTAATTTTTTTGAGTAAGAACTTTTTAAAGAATGGTCCATAAAGATTATGATTTTGGAACCTAAGAGACAGAGCTGGAATTTATCTAAGGGGAAAACCACTTCTAAAAGTTCATTTTCAGGGATAGTATAGTGCGATTGAGTTTCATCAAATGTTTTTTAGGCATAATAGATGAAATGAGGAATCTTTTCTCATCTTTGACCAGGAACTGCCCTAACGGCTCTATTAGAAGCATCACACATCAACTCAAAGGGTAAACACTAATCTGTGGTTTGGATTATCAGGGAAGATATCATATCAGTTTTTAGTTCAACAGAGTCTCTCTTACAAACCTCATTGAAATGGAATGTGACATCATTTTGGAGAAAATAATTGATTGGGAGGGAAATCCTACTAATGTTATGGATTAATCACTGATATAAACCATCATGAATGAGTAATGAATTGAAATCTCAAACAGAAGTAAGTTTAGGAAGTGATTGGATCACTTCAATTTTTGAAGGATTAACTTAGACAAAATCTGTTGAAACTATGTTCCCTAGAAAAATCCCAATTTCAACCATGAAGTGAAATTTTCCAAAATTTAACACTAGGTTACACATGGCCCTCTTTTGAGGGACTATAGAGAGTGAATTCATTCAAGGTTAATATTACTCACCATAAATGGTAAATTCATCCATGAAGGGTTCCATGTAGTGTTCAATGAATTCATAAAACATACTCATCATACACCTCTTGGATGTTGTGGGAGAATTGAAAGGGCCAAAAGGAATTATCTTATATGCATATGTTCCAATAGGGAAAGTGAAAGTAGTATTTTCTTGGTCCTGAGGTGCGATTAGGATTTTGAAGTAGATGTTGTATCCCTCTAGAAAGCAATAGTGTGATTTTCCAGCTAATCATTCAACATTCTCATCAAGCAATGGAAGAGAGTAGTGATCTTTTCTTGTTTCAGCATGAAATTTCCAATAGTAGATTCACACACGCCATTTTTTCTTCACTCGAGTTGTGACTAACTCTCCATGTTCATTTGGGACAATATTTATCCCACCCTTCATAGGTACAACTTCAATTGGACTAACCCATTCCCTATCATAAATTGGGTAGATAATACCAGCTTGAAGAATCTTGTTGATCTCTTCCCTAACTACCTAAAGTATGAGTGGATTGAGTCTTCTTTGTGGTTATCTAATTGGTTTGGATGATTCATCAAGATGTATTTGATACAAGAAAAGAGCATGTTTGATACATGGTGTGTCTTCTCGGGTCCATCCTAAGGCCTTTTGTTTTCCTATAACATTGGAACTAGTTTAGACTCCTTAGTTTTGGTAAGTGAAGTTGAGATAATGATAGGATAAGAGTGATCAATGAAAACTAATTCATATTTTATGTGTTCAGGAAGAGGTTTAAGATCAGTCTCATCTTTCAATTATGGGTTAGAAAACTCTAGAATATAGCAAGGGACTTCAGTTTTTTGAGATTAATTTTTCTTAATACTCTCTAAGGTGGAGCAGTAGAGATCATATTTTATGTGGTATTCAATTGATTTTTTAAGTTCTTCAAGATTGATGGATTATATGAATGAATGGTTCACATGAACTTCACCATTAATGACTTGGTTAATCATTGTGTATATTTCACAAGATCTTCTCTCATTAGAACATGATGAAAATAATGGAATGGGGTTCAATTGATCCTCAAAAGTGTCCTCAAAATCATGTATTGGGAATGTAGAGTGATCCTTATATGGGTATCCCATGGCTTGGAAAATGATAAACTTGACTAGTTGGTCACCAAATTATATGGATAAGATGCCTAAATGGAAATCAGTATTGGTTCTATCTATCATTATGAACGATCTTCCTTGAATAATGTGAGATCAAGAAGAGTTTGTCTCACCTTCCATGTCAAGGACATTGAAATCTGCAGGGAAGATAAGATTATTCACACGAACTAGGACATTCTCGATTATACCCTTAGGGCTAGCAGTGATTCAATTAGGCAATTGAATGACAACACCCATTTGATGTAAGGGACCCAGACTAAGGTTGGAGAAGATGGATTTGGGCATGACATTAATTGAAGCTCCTAGGTCTATGAGTGCATCATCAAAGTTTGAACTTTCAATTTGGCATAGAATCATAAAGATCCCTGGATCTTTTCTATAATGACCTATACTTTACATAAATTTTTATTACATCAGAATTATATCATACTTATTATAACATATAACAAAACCATAATAGGACTATATAGGTATAGTGTCTTCAGAAACTAGGAAACATAAACAACTGGTTCATAAAGAAACTACATTGTCTCTCATTTATTTTATCATATCTAGAGTCCCTTTTGGAATATCCTACTTAATACCCTTCTTCCTGACCTGGGGAAAAGAAAACATACAAAATGGGTGAGCTAAAATGCTTAGTAAGGGTTGACAAAGGAAATATCAATCATATCATATTTATAAGATCATAACATTTTGAAAATCTTAACCTACAAAAGATATCATAATATCATAACACGGGATAAATCATAGTAGTGAAATGTAATCCCAATAATCATAACATAAAACATGAAACTTTGTGGAATAAACACATAATCATAGAAAATAATTTCATATTAGTGAAGACTCATTGCCAAAACTATCATAGCGTACAAAGTCCATTTTTGAACCGAGTTCACTCCTCGTTCGAGTCTTGTATCATTGAACCTAATTAACCTGTCCTTCTAGCCATATCTATCACATGAGATATAAATCTTTACCCAATGCATTGGAGGGAGGTATAGGTCCCACCAATCTCATAATGAAACCATTATTATGTGTTCGAAAAAATCATAAATCATATATCATAGCATAACCCATGTAATTAAAATGGGATTCTTAAACATCATGCCATCATAACATAATCCATATATGATAAAAGGACTTCATAAAAATAATTCCATAATAACATAATCAAATCAATGTAAAGATAGGGATATAAATAGAACCCTATATTATCTTATATGGAAAATAATTTTGAAAAAACACTTGAACTCCATTCTTGAGGAAAATATCCTTTCAACTTCAAAATCATTTTTCCATTTTCAACATGTCATAAAATTTTAAACTAAAAGAAGTAAATTAAAAATAAACATGAAAACATGTAAATGGAGCTTAGTGGAAATAATTTTCTATGAAATCATAAATATCCATTCATGTCATATATGTAAAAAACATTATTCTTGTACTTTGGCCGAAAAAGTCAAATGGTATCTCGTACTGAAAACGACAAAAGATTCCTTTCATATGTTTTATTAAAAATTCAACAATAGGTAAATTGGATTCAAACAATTGTATGAGGACATAAATAATATTACATATTGAGGAAACATGGATGTGGATAATAAATATTACCCTAGTAAATAGTTACAATTAAACAATCTCAGATAGAATGAGATTGGAAGAGTTATCCCTTACCTTAAGTCTGATATGCTTTGTATGTATCCAAATCTATTGTATAATGATTTAAATAATGTAATTGAATTATTCTAGAATCATAGTAATTATTATGATATCATATGTTTTGAGCCCATTGGGAAAATTAGTTGAACTTATATTTTGATAATCCCAACTATGCTCAATCATATTTTAACTATGCTCAATTATATTTTGATAATCTCAATTATATTCAAGTATAGTTTGATAGTTCCTATATTAATTAATTATTAATTACTTATTTCATTATTTATTTACACCATGTACATATTCATATATTACAATATTTATATTATCATCAGAGAATCCGGTTACTAAATGGATATATATTCTAACTTAACCCATTCTTCCAATAGAATTCTTAAACAGACTAGTGGTCACCGTTACAGAACAAGGCTACCGTTATGAAAAGGCTACAGATATGTGAAGGTTACCGATATGCGAAACCTACCGATATGCGAAAGTTACCATTACAGACAAGCCTACTGATACAGACAAGTTACCGATCAAGGTCTCCGTTACATCAAGTCTACTGATACATGAAGGTCAACGTTACATCAAGTCTACCGATATGTGAAGGTCACCGTTACATAAAGTCTACTGATATGTGAAGGTCACCGTTACATCAAGTCTACCGATATGTGAAGGTCACCGATATATCACTGATACAGACAAGTTTACCGCTACCGATGCAATCAAGTCTACCAACAGAAAGCCTACTATTACAAATTAAGTCTACCGATAGAAGGGTTACTGATGGAAAGGCTAACGTTATACAAAGGGCTACCGTTACACAAGAAGCTACAGATACTCAGACGTACCGATACACAAGGCTACCGATATCCAAAGCTACCGTTCCAGAGACAGAACCCGATGTTGATTTAATTTCTTTATCATTATTTAATCTATCCAACAGTCATATCTGGTATATTTTAATACACGGACATTTATTTAATGTGTGTTGTTGGATGTCCGGGAACCGTACCTCGTACCTGCAAAAAGGAAATCACTTCGGTTGACGGAGCTTTTGCTTTAAATAAGAGATGTTCCTGCTGCTACCAGGTTGTTGTTCTTGGAAAAACAAATAGAAGAGGTTGGAAAAACTAAGAAGGTGCTGAAACATGTGCATGAAAAGAGACTACTAAACTTACACGAAGAGCTCATACATTCCTGCATACCTATGAAGATCCAAGAAAGAAAAAGAGAACATCAACACAAGAACTTCATCGACTACTTTCTCCTCTATCTCTAGACTTGGAAGTCAAGGAAGCAGACGACACTCTGTTTTCCAAACAAAAACCAGAAGAGGACTCAGAACCAATTCTGATCAATCCAAAGGAGTCCAGAGCTTCACTGCAATCACTAGAGCCATTCTAAACTCTACATCTTTGCCTCTACGATTTATTATTTACTTTTCGAGAAGTGTGTGTTATCTGCTGTATTTTTTCACACACACTATCTCCTGAACATTAACTGGAGGATCTGTAAATCCTCACTCAAACTATTACATCTTTTATTTCCCACTGGGATAGTGGTAGAGGTCGTACGTGACCTAGACAGCTGGTTTGCTGTTGGGTTTATTTCCCACGAATAACAGTGGTAGAGGTCTTAGACCTGGACAGTTGTATACTGTTGTAATCCCCGATCCAGGGTGTGGATCACTTTTATATAATGTTTTGAGAGGACTAAGTCTCAGATTGATACTGAACCTCTTGGTTATATCTGCTGTGCTTATATCATTTCAAAGTTATTTTTATTCCGCTCGAAAATACTTTAAAAACAAAAACTGTTTTAAAGTAACTTTGATAATTAAAGTCGCAAGTGTTTATATTAGTTGTAAAACAGTAAGTTAGTTTGAAAAGTTAATCAAATCCTCTTATTTGATTAACTGGGAAATAATTAGTCCCTTCAGAATCTAACAGAACCTTTACTTTGATATAAATTCACTACAGCTTAATTCTGTGTTTTATTTGGGGAATTTGGTAAATTATTTTTAAACAGAAATTTTAATTGGAACTCAATTCACCCCCTCTTGAGTGTCCACTCCGACCAACATTTGGTATAAGAGGAATTAAAATATTTTTTTAAGTACTCTGTTTTTCAACTGTGATTTTATTTTTATTTTAAAGTTCTTAAAATTTCTGTTATTTCTAAATTTTTATCTCTTTAAAATTTGTATTTTAACCTAGTTATCATGGATAGCAGACTTGAAGGTGTTGCTACTAAAAGACCACCATTTTTAAAAGGAAACAGCTATGCTCAGTTGAAGATTAAGATGAAAATTCATTTAGAAAGCATGGGTTTTGATATTTGGACTGCCATAGAATCAGAATATAAATTTTCCACTACTGTTAGATCTACTTGGAATAAAGCTACTAAGACAGCCTACACTAATAACTGCAAAGTTATTAATGCTCTGTATTGTGCTTTAGGAGATGAGGAATTTAATAGAATATCTGCTTGTAAGACTGCACATGAAATTTGGGATACCTTAAGTGTTTCTCATGAGGGAAAAAATAACGTTAAGGAAATTAGATTGAACACATATACAATTAAATATGATAATTTTAAGATGAAGCATGATGAACCCATTTCTGATATGTATCTCAGGTTTAAAGAAATTGTCAACACAATGATCTCACTGTGAATGGATGTTCCATCAAAGGAGCAGATCATGAGAATTTTGAGATACCTACCTAAAAGATGGAGGGGCACTTCTGTTTCAATTAGAGAATCTTGTGATATTGGTGAACTACCAGTTAAAGAACTTATTGGTAAGTTGATGATGTATGAAGAAGATCTTAAAGTAAACAAAGAAGAATTAGATGAACCAAAAAGGAAGTCAGTTGCCTTCAATAAATCTACTTCAATGAATAAGGAGAAGCTTCAAGCTATAAGTGATAGCTCAAGATGTGAAGAAATTGAATGTGCATCTGACAGTGATTCAGAAATGGCTCACATAGCCAGAAGATTTAAGAAGTTCTATAAGAAAAAGAAGATTTTCATAAAATCAAATTACAAAGGTATGTATGACAACAAGAGACACTAGAAAAAGGACTGGAAGAAATCTAACAAATCTGATGAAGTTGTCTTCTATGAGTGCAAGAGAAAAGGACATATAAAAGCAGACTATCCAAAACTGAAATAAAAGAAGAAATATGAGTATAAGGATAATAAGTATAAGAAAGCCATGGAGGCTACTTGGAGTGCTTCTGAAGATAGTTCGAGTGAATCTGATGCTTCTGAAACTGAAATCAGAAATAAGTAAAACATGTGTTTTATGACAAACACGTCTGAGGTAACATCTGAAACTCCTTCTTTAAATTCATATTATTATGGAGATGATTCTGAATCTGAAAATATGTCAAAATCTGACCTATTTGAATACTGTGATATGTTGGAAGAAACCTGTAATGAGCTGAAAGACAAATACAAAGTTTTAAAGAAACAGTATGCTTTAACTGTTAATCATACAACTGATCTTGACATAGAAATAGAAAATAATGCACGATTACTTAAAGAAAACACTGAACTAAAATTGTCAAATGAGAAACTTAGAAAGGATTTAGAAAAATTCACAAATGCAAAGATACTCATACTAAAATTCTAGGTATGAATATTGCACCTAGATATACTACTGGCATTGGATACCAACCTGGACAAAGAAAAATAACCAAAAATGGATTTATTCCTAAATTTGGACAGAATACTACTACTTCTATTTTTGTACATTTATATGCTTCAACTAGTTATATTAATAGTTACGGATCTAATAAAGTTTATCTTTCAAAATCTGTTGATTCTACAAATTTTATGAGACACATAAGACAAATTTGGGTACCTAATGTTTTATTGGCTAACCTATCCGGACCCAAGAAAATCTGGGTACCAAAATCATTTCCTATATAAATCTATTTTGTAGGGAACCTACTTAAAGAGATCCTGTAGAAGGACCTGGTACTTGGACAGTGGATGTTCGAGACATATCTCAGGAGACTTCTCATGCTTTAAAAGCTTAGTCAGAGTTGATGGAGGTTTTGTCACTTTTGGTGATAATTCTAAAGGGAAAATCATCGGCTTAGTCCAGATTGGTAACACTGACTCAGTATAAATTTCTAATGTTCTATTTGTTGATGGACTTAAATATAATTTACTAAGTATTTCTCAGTGATGTGATGATGGTTTTAATGTTAAATTTGAAAATTATTCTTGCAATTTTTTTAATTCTAAAAATGATTAGGTATTTTCTGCCCTGCGAAATGAAAATGTTTTTGCTGTTGATTTAAATTCTTTAGCTATGAAAAATATTACTTGTTTAAATTCTTTTCATAAAGAGTCTTGGCTTTGGCATAGAAGATTAGGACAATGCAATGTGCATTCACTTAGAAAACTTACTAGGAAGAACTTAGTTAGAGATCTACCAAAACGTAAATTCTTAGCTGATAAAGTCTGTAATCCCTGTCAAAAGGGAAAGAAAAATAATGTTTCTTTCAAATCAAAGAAAGAAGTTTCAAATTATCAACCTCTCGAGTTGGTTCACATGGACTTATTTGGACCCTCTAGAGTTTCTAGTTTAAATGGGAATCACTATGTCTATATTCTAGTAGATGACTATTCTAGGTATACTTGGGTATATTTTCTAGATCACAAAAGTGAAGCTTGTTCTTACTTTGCTAAATATTCCAAGTCTGTAGAGAACCTTAGTGGACATTAGATTAAAATCTTGAGAAGTGATCATGGTCGTGTGTTTGAAAATCATGAGTTTGAATCCAACTTCTCACACAATGGATATAGTCACAATTTCTCTGCCCCTAGGACCCATCAACAAAATGGTTTAGTAGAAAGGAGAAGTAGAACCCTTCATGAAATTGCGAGAACCATGCTCAATGAGTATGACCTACCTGTTTATTTTTGGGATGAAGCTGTCAATACAGCTTGTTATATTATCAATAGAGCCTTGATCAGACCTGTTCTTAAGAAGAATCCTTATGATTTGTGGAACCATAGGAAACCTACAGTTAACTAATTCAGAGTTTTTGGTTACAAAGTCTTTATTATTAATACTAAAGATAATCTTGATAAGTTTTCATCCAAGAGTGATGAAGTAATTTTCCAAGGTTACTAAATTATTAGTAAAGCCTATAGAGCTTTCAATAAGAGAACAAAATGTGTGGAGGAATCTGTTCACATCAAATTTGATGAAACTGATCCACATGAACCTAAGACCTCTCTTGAAAATCTGGAAGATGATCTCTCTTTTTTGAACCTTAATGATAAAGAAAGTGGGCATATAGTTAAAACATCTAGTTCTGGAAATTTTCCAGAACCTGCTTCTGTTGACTCCCAACCTATTGATGAACCTGAAATCTCTAGACCTACTTTTTCAGGACCAACTAGGATTCTAAAGAACCATCCTTTAGATGTTGTTGTAGAAAATCATGATAGAGTAACACAGACTAGAGCTTCTCTAAGAAATCAGGTTGAACATCAAGCTTTTCTTTCACAGTTAGAACCTAAAAATATCAAGGATGATATCAATGATGAATTTTGGGTAATATCTATGCAATGAGAACTAAATAAATTTGAAGGAAATAAAGTCTGGGAACTAGTAGAAAGACCTAAAGACACATTGACCATAGGCACAAAGTGGGTTTTTAGGAACAAAGTTGATGAATCTGGAAATATCATTAGAAAAAAAGCTAGACTAGTTGCACAAGGTTCCAATCAAGAAGAAGGAATTGACTAGGAGGAACCCTTTGCACCTGTAGCTAGATTAGAGGCAATTAGGATCTTACATGCCTTTGCATCACATCTTAATATCAAGTTATATCAAATGGATGTGAAAAGTTCTTTTCTAAATGGTTTTATTGTTGAAGATGTTTTTGTAGAACAAACACCTGGTTTTTCAAATCCTCACTTTCAAAATCATTTTTTTAAACTTTCTAAAGCTTTGTATGGTTTAAAACAAGCTCCAAGAGCTTGGTATGAAATACTTACAAATTTTTTTATCTCAAAAGGATTTACAAAAGGAATTGATGATCCCACTCTTTTTATAAAAATAATTTCAAAAGATGTCTTAATAGTACAAATCTATGTTGATGATATTATTTTTGGATCTTCTAAAAATTCATTATGTATTGATTTTTCAAAGGTTATGCAAAATGAATTTGAAATGAGCTTAATGGGAGATCATAAGTACTATCTTGGATTTCAAATATTTCAAACTAAAGATTTTTTTATTTTAAATCAAATTAAATATACTAAGGATTTATTAAAACGTTTTGGTTTGGATAGTATTAAGGGAAGTGATACACCTATTAGCACCACCTATAAATTGGATATTGATGGAACTGGGAAACCAGTGGATCAAACCAATTACAGAGGTATGATTGGGATTTTACATTATCTTACTGCTAGTCGACCTGATATTATGTTTACTGTATGCATGTGTGCTAGATTTCAAGCTGATCCTAAAGAGTCACACTTACATGCTATTAAAAGGATTTTCAAATATCTTAAAAATACTACTAATTTGGGACTGTTTTACCCAAAAGGACAATCATTTGATTTAATGAGTTATTCGGATTCTGACTTTACTGGATGCAAGTTAGATAGAAAGAGCACATCTAGAACATGTCATTTACTTGGAAAGTCCCTAGTATCATGGTGTAGTAAGAAACAGAGTTCAGTTGCATTATCTACTGCGAAAGCAGAGTATATAGCTACTTGTAGTTGTTGTGCACAGATTCTATGGATGAAACACACTCTATTGGACTATGGATTTCAATTTAAACATGTTTCAATTAACTGTGACAACACTAGTGTGATCAACATCTCAAAGAACCATGTGTCTCACTCTAGAACTAAACACATTGATGTTAGACACCACTTTCTAAGAGATTATTATCAAAGAGGTGATATAACTCTTGAATTTATAGGCACTGAACTTCAATTAGCTGATATTTTCACTAAGCCTTTATGTTCAAAAAGATTAAGTTTCATTAGACACGAATTAGGAATGATAACTTACTCTTAAACCGTTAGGAAACCTCACCGTTAGGAAACCTCACTGTTAAGAAACCTCACCGTTAGGAAACCACACCGTTAGGAAACCTCACCATTTGGAAACCTCACCATTAGGAAACCTCACCATTAGGAAACCTCACCGTTAGGAAACCTCACCGTTAGGACACCTCACTGATACATCTCCCGCACTGTTTTAAATATTTGTATTAAGGCCGAGAATTTTCATTTCTTTTTAATATAAGATTTATTTTATATTTGAATTTTAAATGATATTAAACCCGACTCTAGACATCACTCAATCACAGTGAACCCGTCTGTTCGAATCCCTCCTACCTAAACCTATCAAGCTCACAAAACCCTAAGCCTTAGAATCTAAAATGGCTCGTGTGAAGCGACCCTCAGTGGATGAAGGTAGTGATGTGCTGCAATATAAGAAGCAGAAAATAACGAATGCTGGTGGCAGTGGAAATAGTAGAGATGTTGTTCAAAGGAATCCTGTGAATTCACATTTGTCGAAGAGAGAAATTGTAGTGCAAAAGGAATTGTGTGCTGAATGGCTGCTGGAAAGCAAGTCCTTGATTCTGAAGGTTCTACAAGAACAACGATGGCTCGAATGCTTCATGAACAATAATGGACCGTACTATCCAACT
The DNA here is from genome assembly GCA_963277665.1 of Viscum album. NCBI lineage: Eukaryota > Viridiplantae > Streptophyta > Magnoliopsida > Santalales > Viscaceae > Viscum > Viscum album. The sequence goes on along the minus strand of OY728126.1, from coordinate 2,091,968,895 downwards.
CTGGTGAAATAATTTTTTGATTTTTTCTGTTTTGAGACATTAGAGGAGGAAAATAGGATGATTTCCTTTGTAAATAGTCAAACGTTTTCATTTTCATCATTTGAATGGGCTGAGAACCTTAAAGTTCCTCATGAAGGTGATTATGGATTTTATTCAAAATCCATACCTACTGCCAGTGACTTTTTCAATTATGAGGATGCCTTGATGGAGTTGACATGGAATGGAACTCCTGGAAAGGTCATTACTGCAGAGATGGCAGGGGAGGATAAAATACATTTCAAGTTTATTTAGTATGTGATTAGCCCAAGGAGAGGAGATTTTGCTACTCTCAGATTTCAAGATATTTATTTGTTGTGCCTGTTAAAGCATGGAGTAAAGGTGAATTTATGCAGATTGCTTATGATTCCGAATGAGGAGATGACTAGACCAAAGTCTAATTTCAATGAACTTTTCTTTTCTATGTTAATTTCTATTATATTGAAGGAAAAAGAGGTAGCTGGACCTCCAGATGAAACTGTTGTTGTTAAGGATAATTTTTTCCTCACCAGGACTGTGTGTAAGTTTATGAAAGTCAGCTGGAACCCTTGGAAGAAATCATGGATTAATGATGATGGAAAAATATATGAAAAGTATACTCTTGTGGATCATCCTTCTAGACCAAAGTATGTGAGGGACCCTGGTCTTGGACGAGATGAGCCAGAACTGGTCTACAGTGATGATGAATCTGAAGAGGAAGAGACATCATTTGAAGAAGGAGGAGACCCTTATTTACCTCCTCGTCATATGCCTCAAACCATTTCCTATGGAGCATCTATCCCTCCAAAAGAACTACCAAGGAGAGAAAATATTTTGAAGGATATTGATACTGAGACTAAGGAAGAAGAAGAAGAAGAATCATGTCAGTATGTTGTTAAGGACACCTCTGAAGAGGATGAGACAACTGAATCTGACCGTGTTTTTAATGGAGAAAAGGAGGCTTCTGGTAATGAAAATGATGAGGAAAATGAAGAATAAGATCTTAGTTTGAGCCCTCTGATAGATAGTACAGTAAAAATAGTGCCTGATTAGGAAGCAGAAGTAGCATCTGTTGTTGAAAGAGTTGTTGAGCCATCAGAGAAAATGGCTATTGAATCTGCTGCAGTTGTAGAGGAAATTATAGAACTACATAAGGAAAAACAGTTGGAGGAGATACCTCAGGAGAATATTCCAAGTGAAGGGGAGCATCTTGGTTCAGTATCTGTTTCGTATGACATTGAATGTTGGACATCAGATACAGGATATATGGTTCTTGGACTTTCCTATGGAGATTCGGATGAGGAAGACCAGCCACAAAGAGAATCCTTTATCTTACCTGATGTAGCTGAGAATGTGGCAACCAAGGAGGACCTTGAGTCCTTAAAGGCTGAATTGAAAGAAGCACTGAGAGTGTTTGTGGCAGATCTGAAGAAAAGTCTGGTTGAAGATATGAGAAGTGTGGAGCAATCCCTGGAGCTATCTCTGGGATGTGTTGTTTCTAGCCCAGTGAAGGAAATGATGGATGAAGTCAAGGTGTTTCACACTCAAATTGAGAGTTGGACAGGACCTGTGGTTTCTCTATGACAATCAATTGCTTCATTGACTGCTTTGAACAGTTCTCAAACCCATGTGCACGCTGATATCAGATATATCAAGGAAGTAGTCAAGAAATTTGTGGACGTTTTTGAGGCTTTTAAGAAATCAGTCAAAGAAAACTTGAACAGTCAAGATGAAGTTGTTCAGAAGGTGGTTAGTAATCTGACACAATATTTCAAGGAGACAGTAGCTTTCTCAGTTAAACCCCTTCTCTCATCCAGCTCCTCTGTGAACCTTGACTAGATCAGAACTGTTATTCATGAAGAGTTGGCTAAGGCCAGTACCAGTGGCTCCTTGGATACTCAGATCCTTGCTACCACTATGGAAGCTAGTAGTTTTTTTCATGATCACCTATGAGCAGCTACTTCTTCTCAAGAGGAAATTAAAAATAAGTTGGATGCTTATTTTGAGAAGTTTTACACCAAGCCTCAAATGACCAACCATTTCAAACTTTTGTTGTAGAATATGAAGTTGCCTCCAGTGACTCAAGCTTTTAGAGAACAGTTTAGTAAGCTTACGAAGATTACTCCTAACTTGGATAAATTCATTGAAAATCGAGATGATTATGTGTCAGCAATGGAGAGAGGAGGCAGTATTATTATGGATTTGAGGAACATGTTTCTACCATTCCTGCATGTGGATGCCAGACATGTGATTGTACCTCCTGCAATTCCTGCCTCTGCCTCTGGGAGTACACCTCAGTTGACTCCAGTTCAGGATATTCAAAGCTTGACACCTATGATTCCTCAGCGGAGTGCAAATTTCAGATCTGGAACAGTTTCAGTGGCTGACCCTCCAGTTGTTCTTTCAGCTATTCCCACACCATCTACTCAATCTGAACCTACACCCTCTTCTGATCCTAAGGGAAAGACTCATGTTCAAGAATATGATTGAGTGTTTCTGGATTTTTTTTGATAGCATTCACTTGTATTTTTTCCCTTCTTATTTTATCAGTGTATCTCTTTTCCATTAATGAAATACCTCTTACTTTCTCTACTGTACTATGTTTCTATTACTTTGCTAGTCTTTATCTTTTCTCTGATACCCTTATTTTTGTTAATTCCAAAGGGGGAGAAAAACATGAGTCCTAAGCATTAACAAAGGGGAGAACAACATAAAGGGAAGAAAAACACAATGGGGAGAAAATGAAAACTGGAAGTGTAATTTCCCGGGGGAGAAAAATGAGAACTATGTTTTACAGTAAAAAAAATTTTAATAAACTTTTCCAATGATATTTATTTACTTTTCTTACATACTTTGGCATAAATTGTGCTAGGTTGTGATTATCAAAATGGGGGATATTGTTGAGCCCTCTGGGAAAATTAGTTGAACTTATATTTTGATGATCCCAACTATGCTCAATCATATTTTAACTATGCTCAATTATATTTTGATAATCTCAATTGTGTTTATGTATAGTTTGATAGTTCCTATATTAATTAATGATTAGTTACTTATTTCAGTATTTATGTACACAATGTACATATTAATATATATGTGAAGCCTACCGATATGCGAAAGTTACCGTTACAGACAAGCCTACTGATACAGACAAGTTATCGATCAAGGTCACCTTTACATCAAGTCTACCGATACGTGAAGGTCACTGTTACATCAAGTCTACTGATACGGGAAGGTCACCGTTACATCAAGTCTACCAATATGTGAAGGTCACCGTTACATCAAGTCTACCGATATGTGAAGGACACCGATACATCACTGATATAGACAAGTCTACCGCTACCGATGCAATCAAGTCTACCGACAGAAATCCTACCATTACAAATGAAGTCTACCGATATAAGGGTTACCGATGGAAAGGCTACCGTTACACAAAGGGATACCATTACACAAGAATCTACCGATAGTCATACTTACCTATACACAAGTCTACTGATATCCAAAGCTACCATTCCAGAGACAGAACCCGATACTGCTTTAATTTCTTTATCATTATTTAACCTAACCAACGGTCATATCAGGTATATTTTAATACACTGAAATTTATTTAATGTGTGTTTTTGGAGGTCAGGGAACCCTACCTCGTACCTGCAAAAAGGAAATCACTTATATTTCTGGAGGTTCTGCTTTAAATAAGATATGTTCTTGTGGCTGCCAGGTTGGTTTTCATGGAAAAACAAACAGAAGAGGTTGAAAAAACAATGAAGGTGCTGAAACGTGTGCATGAAAAGAGACGACTGAACTTACACGAAGAGCTCATACATTCCTACATACCTGTGAAGGGCCAAGAAAGAAAAAGAGAACATCAACATAAGAAATTCATCGACTACTTTCTCCTCTGCCTCTACACCTGGAAGTCAAGGAAGCAGACGACACTCTGTTTTCCAGACAAAAACCAGAAGAGGACTCAGAACCAATTCCAATCAATCCAAAGGAGTCCAGAGCTTCACTGCAATCACTAGAGCCATTATAAACTCTACATCTTTGCCTCTATGATTTATTATTTACTTTTCGAGCAGTGTGTGTCATCTGCTGTATTTTTGCACACACACTGTCTCCTGAACATTAGCTGGAGGATCTGTAAATCCTCACTCAAACTCTTATATCTTTTATTTCCCACTGGGATAGTGATAGAGGTCGTGCATGACCTGGACAGTTGGATTGATGTTGTGTTTATTTCCCACAAATAATAGTGGTAGAGGACTTAGACCTGGACAGTTGTATACTGTTGTAATCCCCGATACAGGGTGTGGATCACTTTTATATAAAGTTTTGAGAGGACTACGTCTCAGCTTGAGACTGAACCTCTTGGTTATATCTTCTATTCTTATATCATTTCAAAGTTATTTTTATTCCACTGTAAACTACTTTAAAACCAAAAAACTGTTTTAAAGTCACTTTGATAATTAAACTCGCAAGTGTTTATATTAGTTGTAAATCAGTAAGTTAGTTTCAAAAGTTAATCAACTCTTCTGATTTGATTAACTGGGAAATAATCAATCCCTTGAGAATCTAACAGAACCTTTACATTGATATAAATTCACTACAGCTTAATTCTGTGTTTTATTTGGGGAATTTGGTAAATGATTTTTAAACAAAAATTTTAATTGGAACTAAATTCACCCCCCTCTTGAGTGTCCACTCCGACCAACAATATGTGGTCATATTCTTTTCTTCTTATTAATAATATTTCATTGCTACTTGTTATTTAGGTGTTCATTTCTTTATATTCTTATGTGTTTTTTGTCGAATAAATTCTTATTCCTCTTTTTAGATTATAGAAATATCATTTACATAATGGTATTATAAAAAAATATATAATATATATTCATTCAATTCATTTATATAATCATTATTCAATGAAGTCCATGTAGAACAAGTCGCATCACATCGTGGATATGGTAGGTCGTACGTATGAACGAGCGATGATATCATTCCCATAATTATATGAATTGAATTGGAGTTGATGATATAATATATCAGAATCAGTATCATGTTATAATAATCATATATATTTATTCTTTTCAACATTATACACATCCAAGTAAGGTGGTGGTGGAAAACAGATTACACCATGGTGTGGAGATGGTATTACGTACGTACGCACGCTCGGGGATTTCGTTTTCCATAGGATGGATAGAAGGTGAAATAGGGTTTTTCATCTTTATAATAACATAACAGTATATGATTGATACTGATGTTATAACATTATAATGAAATAAATAAATAAGAGGAAGTATAAGAAGAACGAAACTTGAAAGAATTGGTAGAAGAGATTGCCTCCTCTTCAACGTGCCTCTTTTAAACTTCCTCTTAGGGAACTAGATTTCGTCTTTTGAGATGACCAAAACCTATAGGATATAAAGAGTGATTTTGAGAAGAGAAATGGGTAGAGGTTGGCCAATCATGAAGCCTCAAAATTGTGTGAGGAGGAGAGGGAGTAGGTGCCCTTTCATAACGGAGGAGAGGGGCACCTTTGGAAACATAAGAAATATTAATTTTTAATAAATTCCATACCTACATAAAAACTTGGAAAAATGACTCAATTAAAAGATGAGTAGATATAGGGTTGTAATCTCATCAACCAATAACATTTATACATGTTTTAAATTTATTTTAAACCTCATCAAATTGATTTATCCTTATTTAATCTATTTAATTTTTTTGTAATAATATTCTAAATTTTAAATTGTTATAAATAATTACTTATGTGTTTTGAATTTTCTATAATTGGATAAATTACGACATGTTAGACCATATAAATAGAAATTTATAATTTTTAAATATTTTTGTGATTTTTAAGCAATTTTATAATATGTTATTTTTATAAAATAACAATAGTGTCAATTTTGACACTATCCAATTATCTGAATTTAAATAAAATCTACACAGAGAATATATTTGAAAAAAAATCTTCAATAGATTCCTAATATGTCATATTAATCTATAAAATTCTTGGATCATATAAAATAGTTCATATAATAGTTATTTTAATATTTTTAAAACCATTTATTTGATATTTCAATCAATTCAATAATTTCAACATCACTATTGTGTCATCATTAATGATAATTATTTAATCCCTAAAAATTATAAATAAATTCACATGATGTAGATAATTTTATTAAATTTCTGGAGACTATTCATGTTCTAAGTTTTATTATTTTTATCACTAAATTAAAATTATTACACTTATAAGATATAAGAGTGACATGTTGTCGCTTTCTTTGGATTTAATTATAATTATATCGTTTTCATGGTCAATAGTCCATGAAACGAATCTATTATGACCCTTAGGTGATATGGTTCTACTTTTATTCATCCAATAGAATTTTTTCAGGTGTTAGGGTAATTTTATAATATTATTTTTACCCTTAATTACCCAATTTAACTTTAAGTGTAGTAAATAAAAATTACCGTAGTTACTATTCATAATCTCAAAAACAATAAAAGTAACCTATTAACATAATTTGGAGCCAATGAATCGAAATATGGAAAAAAAAATTCAAAATTCAAAAAACAGAATTTGCAGAAATTAATTTAAAATTACTCCCGTTGTTATGAAAACGAGTTTTAAAATTTAAATCATTTTCAAAGCTTGAAATGTTTTTACCATTGAATTCAATATAAAATTAATGGTAATGACATGAATTATATTAAATGTTAAAAATATATTATATTTATACTTTAAAATCATTATATTTTATCATTTAACAATGTAAATTATCTTGATGAAAAAAATTGATTTTAAGAAATCTTTGGCTTATTTTTACTATTCATCAAAATATAATAGTTATCAGAAAAGTATCAAAAATTATCCAATGTAAATTTTTATATCCTGATTCAAAATAAGAAGTTTATTTTGTAAAATTGAACTTATAAAATTTTCAAAAAATTATATTTAAAATGGGTGCACCATCAAAAGGCGGTAAAACTACATTTTTTTAAAAATAATTCTTTTATCTGAAAAAATTGATTTTGTTTTCATATCTCATTCTAGAAAATGTGTAAGATTAATTATAATGTTATAAAATTCAAAATTCATTTAATACTATTCATAACAGATAGTTCATAATATTATAATAATATATCATTGTTTAGTAAAACTCGGTATTGCGTACAATGCAAGCTATCGGGGAAGGTTGCTCTTGTGTGTAACGCAAGCCAAGATAGTGTTGTGTGTAGTGAACGATTACTTTGGTGTTGCGTATAACATAAGACATTAAAAAAATTATTTCTCATAAAATATCATGGTGTTACATTCTACCCCCCATAAAATAATTTCTCTCTCAAAATTCATCACTTCGTATCAAATAGATGAGGATACCTCTCCCTCATCATATCCACAAGTTCCCATGTAGCTTCTTCTACATGGTGGTTCCTCCAAAAAAATTAACCAAGTGAGTGGTCTTGTCTCATATAACTTTTTCTCTATGATCCAAAATCTCTATCAGTTGTTCTTCATAAGAAAAATCTTGCTCCAGCGGTACAACTTCTGATCTTAGTAGTTGTGAAGGACCAGGTAAGTACATTCTCAGGAAAGATACATGGAACACATAATGAACTTGAGAGAGATTCGATGGAAGCGCCAATAGTTAGGCCACCCTCCCAACACAATACCATATTTCAAAAGGACCAATATACCTTGGGCTCAGCATTCCCTTCTTCCCAAATCTTATTACTCTCTTCCAAGGAGATATTTATAAGAACACTTTATCACCCACTTCAAACTCTAGGTCTTTTCTTCAGTTGTCAGCAGAACTTTTTGTCGACTCTGAGTTGCTCTTATGTATTGTTGAATAGATATGACCATTTCTGCCATCTCATCAACAAGACTAGGTCATAATAGCTTTCTTTCCCCAACATCATCCCAGCAATTTGGAGTTCTGCATTTCTTTCCATAGAGAGCTTTATAAGGATCCATCTGAATACTGGAGTGAAAAATATTATTATAAGAAAATTACACCAAAGGTAGGTGTTGATCCCAACCACCTTTGAAATCGCTAGAGAAAGCTCTCAACATGTCTTCCAAGGTTTTAATTTCCCTCTTAGACTAACTGCCTGTCTGAGGATGATTAGAAGTGTTGAAACTCAACTCTATATCTAGAGTATGCTAAAGACTTCGCCAAAACTTCGAGGAAAACCTTGGATCCAGATCATATATAATGTAAAGTGGTACTCCATGCAATCTTACCACTTCCTTCAAATATATCCTGGTAATCTGATCAAGAGATAAATATTCTCTAATAGCAATGAACTATACCAACTTCGTAAGATGATGAATTATAACCGAGATAGAATTATTGACTTTGGATGTTTTAAGAAGTCCAGTGACAAAGTCCATAGTGATGTTTCCCCATTTCCATTCTGGTAAGGGTAATGGTTGTAACATCCCCTTAGACTTCTATCTCTCTTCTTTAACTTGTTGAAAACCAAGCATCGAGAGACATATTCAGCAACATCTCTTTTCATGACATCCCACCAAAAGTACTCTTTTAGGTCCCTATACATCTTCGTGCTTCCAGGGTGAATAGAGAATGAAGAACTATGAGCATTATCCAATATTTCCTTCTTTAATTCTGGGATGGGAGGAACACAAACCCAATTCCTGAACCTTATTTTTTCATCGCAATCAATGTCAAATTCAAGAACATTTCTCACCTTCTTTTGTAGCACTACATCTTCATTTTGTGCCTCTTTAATCTTCACATGTATAGATGGTTGAACATTCAGTTGAGAAAGATAAGATTTTCCCCCTTCCATTATAATTCCAAGATCCATCATATGTAAATAAATAAATATTGGATCTTTTGTGATCCTCATCATGGATAAGTTAGCAAGGTCTTGTCGACTTAATGCGTCTGCGACCTTGTTTTCTTTCCCAGGGAGGTAATGAATTGAGCTGTCGTAATCCTTAATCATCTCCAATCATCTTCTTTGGCACATATTCAGCTCCTTTTTTGTGAAAATATTCTTTAAACTTTTATGATCAATATAAATATCACACCTTTCACCATAAAGATAATGCCTCCAAATATTTAATACAAAGATTACCACAGCTAACTCAAAATCATGAGTTGGGTAATTTTTCTCATGGATTTTCAACTGTTGTGAGGCATAAGCTATCACCATATCGTTTTTCATGAGAACACACGCCAATACCTTCTTGGATGCATCACTTTAGATCCCAAACCTTTCTCCACTATAACATATCGTGGCCACAGTTGTACTGGATAACCTTCTTTTTAACTCCATGAAATTCTCTTCACACTCCTCCGTCCAAACGAACTTAACTGCTTTTCAAGTAAACCTGGTGAGATGAATAGATAATCATGAAAAATCTTTCACAAAAGGTTGATAATATCCTTCCAAACAAGAAAAATTCGGATCTCAGTTACTGTTGTTGGTCTCGACCATCTTTTGATAACCTCTGTTTCTGCTGGATCTACAGATATCCCCTCTTTTGATATTATGTGACCCAAAAATGAAACTTTTTGAATCCAAAATTAACAATTGGTAAATTTGGCATAAAGCTTCTCCTTTATTAGGGTCTTTTATACAATTCTCAAGTGATCTTCATGTTGTTCCTTACTCATTGAATAGACTAGAATATCATCTATAAAGACTACCACAAACTGATCAACATACTATCTAAAGACTTTATTCATTAGATCCATGAATATAGCATGGGTATTAGTAAGACCAAATGGCATCACTATAAATTCATAGTGTCCATACCATGTACAGAAATCTGCCTTTGGTATATCCTCTGTTTTGACCCTTAACTGATGATACCTTGAATGAAGATCAATCTTGGAAAAGTATTGAGATCCATGTAATTGGTCAAATAATTCATCAATGCATGTGAGAGGATATTTTTTCTTGATAGTGATCTTGTTAAGTTATCAATAATCAATGCAGAGCCCCACTGATCCATCTTTCTTCTTAACAAACAGAACAGGTGCTCACCAAGGTGATGCACTAGGGCGTATGAATCCCTTATCAAGATTCTCTTGAAGTTGTTTCTTCAATTCATGCAACTCAATTGGGGCCATTCTATAAGGTGTCTTTGAAATGGGTATAGCACCCAGTATGAGTTCTATTCAAAACTCAAATTCATGATTTAGTGGAAGACCTAGAAATTCCTCTAGAAAGAGATCATAAAACTCTCATACAATGGGAATATTATTAATCATGAGTTTCCCTCCAACCATTTGAGACTAATAACCTTCATTTATTTGAATCCAGACCCATAAGATGGAAGAAATTTCCCTTGGAAGGTTATATTCATCCTTGCATTGACAGATGATAGTATATTGATCAGGAATATGAAAAGTGACATCCCTTCTTTGGCAATCGATAAGAGATCCCTATAAAGAAAGCCAATCCATTCTAGGAATCACATCAAATTACACTATAGGAAGGATCACAATATTTGTAGGAATTACTTTCCCACAAACATCAATTGGAGAAGAATTATAAACTTTTGATGCAATCGTTATGCCATTAGGAGTTGTTATAGCTAACTCAACAGCTAATTGTTAAGGTAGTACAACGATACCCTTAGAAAATTCTTCAGAAATAAAAGAGTGGGTGGATCCAGAATCAAATAAAACATTTTCTACTTTACAGTGGATGGTAAGAGTACCTTTCACCACTTAGTTATCATACTCCACATCGCCGATAGATATTGCTTGTGACTTTCCATTTTCATTGTCCTTAAGAGTTTGATGACATCGATCATCATCAAAAACCCATGGATTAGGGCATTTATTAGCATAATTCCCCATTTCCTTAAACAATTATAATTGATGTTTAAGAGGTGCATTCTGTGTAGACTTTTAATTTTTTGCATCACTAGACATATTTTTCCCTTCATTGCAGCATTCAAATGCCCGATGACCTTCTTTTCTACATTTGAAAATTTTATTTTTCCATTTAAGACAATTCCCTCTATCATTATTTCCACACTTTGAGCATAAGGGAAAACTCATCTTCTTTTCATTGTGCTCTTTAGATTTCCCTTTGAATTCAATTTTCTTCTTCTTATCAAACCCATATGACTGATGGGTTACACCAATATTCATCTCAACCTTGAGAGCACATCGAACAATTTCCATGAATCTACCGAAGTCCCTTTTGGCTAATGCCCTTCGGAGACTTTGTTTTAAGCCAATAATAATTGATCGATCTTAATCTTAGGTTGGATAATAATACAAAAAGCCTACCTATCAAGCCTTGTAAAATTATCTTTGTAGGTAAAAACAGATTCATCATCCTTTTTTAGGTCAAGAAACTCCTTCTCCATCTTTGTTCGAAGAATACAGGGGAAGTAATTATTGAAAAATATGTCCTTGAACTCGTTCCATTCCTTGGACTCAATTTTGTCTCTTTACCTCATATTCTTGATAAGATTACCCCATTGATAAGCTTCTCCTTCCAAACGATATACTACTAAGATGACATTATCATGTTCAGAACATTGAAGAACTGAAAATATCTTTTCAATGGTACTGATCCATTGTTCAGACACTAATGGATCAGTAGACCCGCTGAATGAGGGTGGACGCTGCCTCATGAAGGATTCAACAGAATGTTTCTCCTTCCTTTTCTAATTTGGAAGTCCTACATGATTCATAGCTTGAGAAAGTTTTGTGAGCATACCTATAATATTTTTCATTCCAGCTCCCATAACATTTGGTTGCTCAGGGGGACAATCATTGCATTGCACGCCACATTCATCATTAACACGGTTCCTTCGGGTTCCACCCATTGACTAAAATCAATAAGTATAATGTGACAAACACAAATCATAATAGGAAAACCACATAATCAAGAAAAAAATTCACACCATAGGTCTTATCATAGTTTATTCATAGCCATTTCTAAAACACTAATATTGTGTTCTATTCTTAGACATTTCTTTAGGGTTCTTACTAAGGCTTTCACATCCTAGTTTCCAATAGTTGACTATACCGTTCCTCTGATACCAACTATAACGACCCATAATTTACATACATTGTTATTACTTCAGAATAGTAGCATACTTATTACAACATATAACAAAACCATGATAGGATCGTATAGGTATACTGTCTTTAGAAACTGGGAAACACAAATAATTGGTTCATAAAGCATCTGTATTGTCTCTCATTTATTTCATCATATCTAGAGTCCCTTCTGGAATATCCTACATAATACCCATCTTCCTGGATTGGGGAAAAGAAAACATACAAAAGGGCTGAGCTCAAATGCTCAGTAAGGGTAGACAAAGGACATATCAATCATATCATATTCATAAGAACCTAACATTTTGAAAATATTAACCTGTAAAAGAGATCATAATATCATAACATGGGATAAATCATACTAGTGAAATGTAATCCCAATAATTATGACATAAAACATGAAATTTTTTGGCATACACACATAATCATAGAAAATCATTTCATATTAGTGAAGACTCATTTCCTAGACTATCATAGAGGATAATGTCTATTTCTTAACCGAATTCACTCCTCATTCCAGTCTTGTATCCTTGAACCAGATTAACTTGTTGTTCCAAACATGTATATCTCATGAGATATAAATATTTACCCAATGCATTGGAGGGAGATATAGTTCCCACCCATCTCATAATGAAACCATTATTATGTGTGCCACAAAATCATAAATCAAATATCATAACATAACCCAAGTAATAAAAATGGGATTCTTAAACATAATGCCTTCATAAAATAATCCATAAAAGATAAAAGGACATCATAAATATAATTCCACCATAACATAATCTAATCAATGTAAAAATATGTATAGAAACAAAACCCTATATTATCTTAGATAGAAAATAATTTTGAAAAAACACTTGAACTCCATTCTTGAGGAAAATATCCTTTCTACTTCAAAAACATTTTTCCTTTCTTAACATGTCATACAATTTTAAAATAAAAGAAGATAATTAAAAATAAACATGAAAAATTTTAAATAATGATTCATGGAAATAATTTTCTATGAAATCATAAAAATCCATTCATACCATATAGGTCAAAAAAACATTCTTCTCAAACTTTGGCCGAAAAAGTCAAAAAGTATCTCGTACTGAAAACGACAAAAGATTCCTTTCATATCTTTTACTAAGAATTCACCAATAGGTAAAATTGGATTTAATAAATTGTATGAGGATATAAATAATATTACATATTGATGAAACATGGATTTGGATGATAAATATGACCCCAGTAAATACTTACAAATAAACAATCTCAGACAGAATGAGATTTGAAGAGTTATCCCTTACCTTAAGTCTGATATGCTTTGTATGTATCCGAACCTCCTGTATAATGATTTAAATAATGTCATTGACGTATTCCACAATAATATTAATTATTATGTTATCATATATGAGCATATTTGTATCTTCTTATTAATAATATTTCATTGCTACTTAATATTCGAGTGTTCATTGCATTATGTTCTTATGCGTGTTTTGTCGAATAAATTCTTATTCCTCTTTTTATATTATAGATATATAATTTAAATAATGGTATTATAATAATATATATCATATATATTCATTCAATTCATTTATATAATCTTTATTTAATGAAGATCATGTATAACTAGTTGCATCACATCATGGAGACGGAAGGCCGTACGTACGCACAAGCGATGATATCCTTCCCATAATTATATGAATGGAATTGTAGTTGATGATATAATATCTAGGAATAAGTATCATGTTATTATAATCATATATATTTATTCTTTACACCATTATACCCATCCTAGTAAAGTGGTGGTGGAAAACAGATTACACCACGGTGTAGAGACGGTATTCCGTACGTACGCACGCGATGTGATTTCATTTTCCGTAGGATGGATAGAAGGTGAAATAGGGTTGTTTCATATTTATAAAAACATATCAGTATATGAGTGAGGATTATGTTATTACTTTATAATGAAAAAAATAAATAAGAGGAAGTACAATAAAAAAGAAACTTGAAATACTCGGTAGAAGAGATTACCTCTTCCTCGACGTGGATCTTTTAAACTTCCTCTTAGGGAACTAGAGTTGGTCTTTTGAGAAGACCAAAACCTCTATGATATAACTAGGGATGTTGAGAAGATAAATGGTCAGGGATTGGCCATGATTTAAGGCTCAAAATTGTGTGATGATGATTGGGAGGAGGTTCCCTTTTATAAGGGAGGAGAGGGACACCTTTGGAAACATAAGAAATATTAATTTATAATAAATTCCAACCCCACTTAAAAACCTCCAAAAATGACTCAATTCTAAAATGAGATGATATGGGATTTTAATATCATCAAACAATAAAATTTATACATGTTGTGAATTTATTTTAAACCTTATCAAATTGATTTTTCCTTATTTAATCTATTTAATTTTATTTGTGGTAATAATATTCTAAATTTTATATTGTTATAAATAATTACTTATGAATTTCGAATTTTCCATAATTGGATAATTTATGAAATTTTAGACCATATAAATTAAAATTTATAATTTTTAAATATTTTTGTGATTTTTAAACAATTTTATTATATGTTATTTTTATAAAATAACAATAGTATCAACTTTGACACTATTCATTTATATGAATTTTAATAAAATATACACAAAGAATATATTCAAAAAAAAAACTAATAGATTCCAAATATGTTATATTAATCTATAAAATTATTGGATCACATTAAATAGTTCATATAATAGTTGTTTTAATATTTTTAAAACCATTTATTTGATATTTCAATGAATAAAATAATTTCAACATTACTATTGTGTCATCATTAATGATAATTATTTAATACCTATAAATTATAAATAAATTAAGATTATGTATATATTTTTATTATATTTCTGTACACTATTCATGTTCTAAGTTTTATGAAGTTTATCACTAAATTAAAATTATTACACTTATAAGATATAAGAGAGTGATAAGTTGTAACTTTCTTTGTTTTTAATTATAATTATATCATTTTCATGGTCAATAGTCCATTAAATGAATCAATTCTAACCCTTAGGTTATATGTGTCGACTTTTATTCATCCAATGGAATTTTGGCAGGTGTTAGGTCAATTTTATATTCTTATTTTTACCCTTAATTACCCTATTTACCTTTAACTATAGTAAATAAAAATTACCGTAGTTACTATTCATAATGTCAAAAAAATAAAAGTAACCTATTAACATAATTTGGGCCCAATGAATCCAAATATGTAATCCATTTTTCAAAACTCAAAAAACAGAATTTGTAGTTATTAATTAAAAATTAATCTTGTTGTTAAGAAAATGGGTTTTTAAAGTTAAAACATTGTCAAAGATTGAAATGTTATTACCTGTGAATTCAATATAAAATTAATGGTAATGACATGAATTATATTAAATGGTAAAAATTTATTCTATTTATACTTTGAAACCATTAAATTTTTTCATTTAACCATCTAAATTATCTTGATGGAAAAAGTTTTTTTTATGAAAAATTTGGCGTATTTTTACTATTCATCGAAATATGAAATTTTTCAGAAATGTATCAAAAATTTATCAAATGTAAATTTTTATATCCTGATTCAAAAGAAGATGTTTATTTTTTGAAATTTAACTTATAAACTATTCAAAATTATATTTAAAATGGGTACTCCATCAAAAGGCGGTAAAACTGCATTTTTTTTAAAAATACATCTTTTATCCGAAGAAATTGATGTTGTTTTTGTATCTCATTATAGAAAATGTGTAAGATGAATTATAATGTTATAAAATTCAAAATTTAGTTAATATTATTCATAACAGCTAGTTCATAATATTGTAATAATATATCATTGTTTAGTGAAACTCGGTATTGCATACAATACAAGCTTTCAAGGAAGGTTGCTCTTGCATTTAACGCAAGCCAGTACATTGTTATGTGTAGTGAAATATTCCTTCGGTGTTTCATATAACATTAGACATTAAAAAAATTATTTCTCATAAAATATCAGGGTGTTACATTTTCACATTATTGGAATAGACTACTGGGTGGAAACATTTTCGAAGGTCCTAGGTTGCCTCTTATGGGTGCCAAATTCCTTAAGAAACATTGCTATATAGGGATTTGTTTTATGGCATCTAAGAGGGTATTTTTTACATCAACATGTCTAAAAATTTCGAGCAATTTAGAATTGGGGTCAAAGGACTTACTTGGATTAAAAGGGTTGAGGAAATGGAATTGGGTTTTTAAGTGGAAGGAAGGAGGTTAGGGAATGGATTTAGATTCCTTTTCAATTTTGATTTTCATTTCATTTTCTATTTCAACATTTGAAATGGGAGTTGGAGGACTCATCATGAGGCATAGAAATTTTCTTTCCCAATATAATTGTAATTTAACTTACAATACCCCTAGGGTTCGGTAATGGTTTAACTGGGAGTTCAGAAGGATTTTATTATTGTTGCAGGCTTAGGTTGGATGCAAGTTGACCAATTTAAGATTCAGTTTTTTTTATTCTGGAATGAGTGAATGAGGAAAGATCTTCCACTACACTTTCCCATGATTTCTTGGAAGAAGTGGCTTGTCTGGGATTGGGATAACATTGGTTTTGGTTCTTAGGAAAGTGATTTCCTTAGTATGGGAATTGGGATGGCTCATTTGGAAAGTGGAATCCAGGAGGAGGATTGTTTCATTGAGGTTGAGGAACAAAAGGATATGGCTGATATAAGATACCATAACCTTGAAAATATTTGAATTGGATTGGTTTTTGAGGAGGAAATTGAGGGGGTGTGAAATGGGATTACCATACCTCACACCTTTGTTGAAGGTAGAAAATGAGTGCTCGGAGTGGGGTTTGTTGAAATTTTAATTGAACAAACCAGATTGTTGAGGGTTGGTGTTCCTCTGAGCATATGCTACATTGAGATCAATTGGTCTGGATGAATCAGATAGACCCTCTTGAAGTTTTAGACATGTGTCTGTTGGATGAGATGGGGAGTTATATATTCCAAAGTTCTTGATAGATCCAAGGAACAAAGATTGTGGAGAAGATGAGGTCTGAGCTTTGGTAGCCACAACTAGTTGTCGCACAAGATTTGTAAGTTCACACATCCACTATGTCATCTTGTTCATCTCTATAGATTGACTATCTTGGGATTGTTTGAATTTAACATGTGATCTAGTATATAATTTTGGTGTGTTTTCATCCATGATTCTTATGAGATCTCTTATAGCTGCAGAAGTTTTATCAACAAGAGCACTTCCACTTGCGGCATCGATGAGAGTTCTATCCATAGCCAATAACCCCTCATAGAAGTATTGGATCAAGAGTTGGTCAGATATTTGGGGGTGTGTACATGTTTCCACAATCTTTTTGAACCTCTCCTAGGATTTTGGAGTGATTTATTATGGAATTTATGGATACCACTAATTTTCTTTCGGATAGAAGTAGTACGAGAATCATGGAAGAATTTTTCTATGAAAAGTCATTTCATGAAAATCCATGAGTTTATGGAACCATAAGGAAGGTAGTAGAGCCATGAATTTATAGTGTCTACTAGGGAGAAAGGGAATGATCGAAGTTTGATTTGTTCCTTAGAAACCCCTTCAGGCTTCATGGTATAACACACAACTTAGAACTCTTTAAGGTGGATATGTGGATCCCCACCAACTAGCCCTTGGAAATGAGGAAAAAGATTAATCAAATTGAATTTGAGTTTGAAGTCATCCTCTATGTTTGGATATTTAATACCAAGGGGATGGTAATTCATATTAGGGGAAATTATTTATTTAAGTGTTTTTTCCCTAGGATTTGACATTTATAATTCAACTGGTTAGACGAGGGTTAGTTCTTGAATTATTTGATTATCCCTAATGTTCCTCCTAAGTTGGAAAAGTGATCACATTATTTCAAGGTCAAAAAAATCTTAGTGATTTTTTGGGAGTCTATGGGAAAATTATAGGGATTTTTGAAAGGATGAGGATGGATGGTTTTTCTTTGTGTGTTTCCGTTCATGATTTTTATGAGAAGGTGTGTTATTATTGGAAGTTTTTTCCATTTTTTTAAATTTATTTTCTTTTGTTTTTTATTATAAATTGAAACTAACGACTATTTAATTTTACCATCCCTAGAAATAGCTCCATTTGAATGTGTGGATGATTTTCTCTTATCAACTATTTAGGGTTCCAGTGCTCTGCTAATGTGTATAGGAGCACTCGGATCGAATCCTTAGCGATAATAGTTTTAAAAGTTGATTGTTTTTAGTTGATTGAATTTTGATTGGTGGGGGGGGGGCGTCGTTTGAAATGATTTATTGAAATTATTGATTGATTAATATTTATTTAAAAATTTGATAAATATTGGGTTGAGTTTTTCATTAGTTAGTAAAGCTATGATATTCTTTAGCCTTGCTTTATATTTCATAAAATTAACACCAACATCACAAGTTGATGTTGATTGAATTCCGAAGTGATAAGGCTTTAATCCAATCCATAACATAACTTAGGGTTCTAATATTAATCATATCTTGATTACGGTAGTGTATTTATGGTTCCAATAATCCATGGAAACCACTTGTTAAACAAAACAAATCATTAATCAATGACATGTTAAGTCCAACATACACAATGTTAATTCAATGAATATTCACTGAGAAAAATCTATCAATCACTTAAAATTCCTAATTTATAACTCACCCCAATGAGAGATTTACTCAGCCATTAAGATGTTTATTAATCCTGTAATATGTGTTTATGGTGATAAATTATAAATAGAACAATAACAATGGGATAAGAAAGGATTTGTGTGTCGAACACACACACACGATGGGTGATGAGAATTAAAAATGAACTTTAGATTGAATGAGAAAGACAAATAAGGGTAGAGTTTTCAGCATGATTTCAAATATTTTACAAGAATTAATATTTAATTATATAAATTTGTATGACTAAAAGAGAATATTAAGAAGAAACTTACATTAAAAGATAGTTACTAAAACAACACTTAGGAGATTACAAATGAAGAAAAAACAAAAATGTAAATGAAATAAAAGAAAGGAGGAAGGGTCTATCAAGTGAAAAAATGAGTATGTAATTTCCTCCTAGAATTTTGGTAGATACATGGTCATACCAATTCATCCTTATATATTTTTAATTTCCATCCATTTGTAAGGAGAGGAGGGATAAAAATTTATAGCCCATGGAAGTGGAATATTTTCATTCAAAAACTACCTCTCCACTTGTATCGCCAATTTGATATTTCATATTTCTAAATTTTGACAAATATTCTTCTTAAAAGTTTCATATATTATGGTTTTCTGTATAATCACAAAATTTGGGGGCATTTGGACTTATGGAGACAATGTTATGGATTTTTTTGTAAATAATGTTAACCTGCCCATTTTTATCGATGATTTTTTGATGGGTGAAATGCGAATGGATTTTGAATAGTAAAAATACATAAAATAAAAAAAAATTCTAACAAGTTTTCCACGCATATCTTAGCATTCAAAATGAAAAATGTTAGCTTTATTTTTTTACTAGATCAAGAGAAAAGTCCTGAATTGTTTCCTACTTTTAATTCCCATCTAGAATGGTGGGATGGACTTCAAAGCATCAGGTGGGACACTTGTTCTTGTATTTTTACATTCAAATTTTTATCCACGATTAGTTCTCATAAAAAAGAACATATCGTGGAGTTTTATAAAAAAATAGCTTCGATATTCATATCAATAACTCAATTATCATGGCTGGACAAGTTTCTTCAAATATTGATTGGGTCTTATTGTGTGGAACATATATCCCTACAATTGGAGACTTTGGAAAATGGTCAATTCTAATGAAATGTTTTAATTTTAATATGGAGCCCTATATAACAAGAATTATTGAATTTGGATAAGTTAGGTGAGAGTTGTAATTATAATAGTAAACTAACTCGATTTGATTAATTCAAATAATGCTCAAAAATTACATTTAATATTAAAACATGATTATTTCACACCAATTATGAACATTTCATTGAAAATAAGTAAAGAGAGTAAATAAAAAGTTCTGAAGAAGTGAATTAAATCAGTCACCAAAAGTGACATGTCCACCATAGAAATTCACAAGGATTACAATGAATGAATATTATCTAGTATTGTGTCTACAAAATTCACTATCAAAATATGATAGACTTCCTCTATATATTTTTAAGGATTGTCCCTTTGATTTAATATCCATAAAGAACATATATTTTTTCATTTGCATCTTCTCATCTAGAATCCAAGTCATTATAACTATCATTAGTATCACTCCTAGTGCACTTCATTGATTTCTTTAGTTTTTTCTATTTATTTTTATACTTCTTCACATATTTATGATTTGAAAATCATATTTTTTATGTCCTTACCTATTACATTCAAATCAAGTAATATCTGCTGAGGATTCATACCTTTTATAATATATCAACAACTTTTCTCTTTTATCATACTTTCATCTATAATTTTATTTTCATAAAACTTCATTCCTTTTATAAAACACATGAAACCTTTTCTCTAGATAAGTTATTTCCCCATCATAGTCAATATCATAATCTATTTTAATCATGCTGGTATACTTGAAAACATCCTTGTATTTTTATTTCAATTCTTTAAAGGCAACAAATTTCCTTTTTTATTAATCAACATCATTTTTCACTTTTACTTTATCTTCATACATCATCAAATTGAAAATTAAATATTTTTCTGGTAGTTTGATGATGTTACATGACTCTTGAATTGAAATAAAAAAACCTATCGAATTATTTTGTAACCATATTGAGATCCTTAGAACTTGAGTCCTATTATCCAGCTTTTATCCAGGTGAAATCATAGTGTTTACAATTTCATGGAACCAATGATACATTTCCAAAAATTGACTCATCATTTTTTTTTGAATGTACCATACATAATAGTATATATATTTAATATCATATACTTACCATTATATTATTCATTTTGAAACACATAAAGAGAATCCCAAAATTGATAAGAAGTATCAAAAGAATATATTTTATTAAACTCATCCACTCTTAAAGAACAAAACAAAGAATTCATTGATTTATAGTTATAATCACAAGTATAAATGGTTGGTGTATCCCATTATTTTATTATACTTTTAGGTTTTTCATATTGATCTTCTAAAAATTCATAAAAATCAAAACCCATACCCCCAAGATGAATTTTCATTTTTATTTTCCACCTACCAAAATTCTGAGCAGTAATGTCTGGAGGTCAATTTTTATAATAACCTTCAGATGTAACATCCATAAAAACAATCTAGAAAACAAAAAGAAAATTTAACTTTATTAACTTCAAAAATGTCTAAGTAAACAATAGGAAGGAAAAATACCTTTGATACCAAATGTTTTTTAGAGTCTACAAATTAATAGAAGAGTGACTTGATCATCTGATTTAAAATTACTTTTTAAATATAATATTTAAAAATTAGAAACCCCAATTTGAATTAAATCCTAGTTAAATAGTAAAGTAGGTTTACAAAATTTCGTACTTTTAAAAAAACACTCAATGTTTCGATCATTTACTAGTTAAATAAATTGAAAAAAATTTAATTTTGAGACAAATATAATTACACCTAACAATACAATTATATCACATTAAAAAGATACCTATCAGAGTATTAGTTTTAAAAAATATTTATTATGTTACATAATGTATGTTTATGAAATATATCTTTTGAAGTAAAACAACATAAAGAGAAATAAAAACTTATAGTGCATAGGGTGTAAATTAAAAAAATAGGTTCGGTTCCAATATAGAACTTAATCCTCCCAAATTTGTAGTATCTCATTTCCAAGCATGTCTTTCAAAACTAAATTAACTTGATCTGAAATCTCAATCTAGTTTGATAGATACCACTACACATGGACGATCTGTGATTAAACCAACATCTTCTAATGTTTTTATGGGAAAAAGGTTAAAAAATAATAGATAAATAGTATCTAGTACTCACCAATAAAAAATAAGGGCATGTTTAAGTATATATACAAAATAATTTTAAAAAACATTAAAGTAAAGTAAGACATAGAGAGTGTAATGAGTGAAGAGATTTTTTTATATAACAGAATATATGATCATCTTCAGTTGATCTATTTACATTAAATCAATCTTGGTAAATATATGAAATCATTATTAATGATTTTTCTTGTGTTTAATGATCAATCTAAGTAAAATAGAGGGCCGATTAGCAAATGGTATTCTCATATGTTCATAATTATCACTAATTTTATTCCCCACCACCCTATAATTGTTAGGCTCCATCTTAATTTATAAAATATTTTATTCAAATTATTAATTTAGAATAGTCATTCTTAAATACTCATATAGGGTAATCATATCTATTAAAATTAAAACCTCTTACTAGTATTAAATTACTCCAAATATTTTTGCTGGAATATAATAATATATTATTTTTTTAGGATATGACTGTTAGTTGATATCTTCATAGAGGAGGATATATATCATGGTTTGAGAACATACCCTTAGTCTCACAACTTCATTAATGTCACACATGGTCACAAATCTTATTTGAAGTTAGGGGTTCAGAAAAACGATCTCAAATTCAGTTTCAAGGAAACATTTATAATGCATTATCAAAGGAATTACATTGTTTTTTTCAAATTTTCTATTTAGTTGTACTAACATGGATTCAGAATTCTTCTCATAGTCACAAAAATACCTTATCATGGTTGCAGATATATCACACAGTAGTAGCATAAAGCACTGATTCACAAAGTATCAGATGCGAGGTCATACTTTCCCTATGGTCACAAGTAATTTTCATCATCTCTGTAGTGGTCCAAACCCCAGTAGTATAGAGACGATTTCTACTTGATTACAAAATCAGAAGATATAAGGAATGACATGTTGATGGGCTAAATATTTTAGTAGTCTTGATGAAAATGACACATAATTTAATATTTTATTATAACAAAAAACATAAAACATACAAAGTAATTTGTTTTAGAATGCCATTATTTCTCTTAATTTATACCAATATATCAATCACTTAACACATCCTGGTATCCTAGGGAATATTATACATCAAAAATGGGTGTTATTAAATACTATATAAGGGTAATAATATAGTGGGATCTAGGAATAAATAGGCATAATCAATATATTAAGTAAAATAGCTAAAATACAAGCATTATTATCAAAAAATTGTGAATAATATAAAAGGAAAAAATGATTATCAACTAATTCTTTATAAATAATCACTTGATCATGAAAACATATTCATGGATATTCTCACTAATCGATTAATCGCATAGAATATAAAAAAGTGAATTCATATTTATGCAATGTATAATTCTATATATCCAAAACATAATATTGATTCCTTATGAAAATGCATCTAAAAAAAGGTTAAGACCTTGGCCCAAACCCATTATAGTTTATCTCATGAGACACCTTAATATATTTAGGGGATATATTAGGCCCCACCCATCACATACAATGTCTAATTCCTGCCACAAGTGAAAGGGGTAAAACATAATAAAAAATAAATGTTTTAAAAAAAATGAACATACGAAATGTTAATAAGTACCACAATAAATAAACATTATTATAAACGATACATAATAAAATGGTGAATGGTAATAAAAGTATACATTATCAGTCAAAATGATCATAAAAAAGTAGTTACATAATAAGTATGCCATCAATACAAAATATACTCATTGGATAATCTGTAAAATATAGTTTTTAATTCATTGATGAATAGAATTACAAAGAAAAGACCATTTAGACACATTTTAGAAAAATAATTTTTTAATTTTGAAAATGACCTTTAAAAAAGATCATAAAAACAATTTAAAATTAATTTTCAATAAAAATATCCTTTTAAAACTTTTAAAATATGAATTAAAATATTTATTGGTCAAGATGGTGAAAAATTATGATTATGTCATACATGTTAAAATAAATATTAATTTTATATGTATGGTAAAATCCAAACTGGATTTGTTTTTTAACAGCATGATGATTCGTTTAAAAACATTTTTAAAAATTTAATAATGAAAAAATACATTTAATATATTATTTTAAAAATATTGAAAACATTTTTCAAAAAACATGGTGGAAAAAAATTGGATTTCCATGCTAATAGAATATATTAAAATTCAATATTTCATTCTTTAAATACATATTTTATAACATAAAAGGTTTTTTAAACATCTAGGATGCACTTAAAAATAATAAAATCATAAATTGTATAATTTGTGTAAAAATGATTTTTTGAGTAATAATCAATATTTTTGTAAGAAAACACCAAATTTAATCTAAATATAATATTGTTATTATAACTTTAAAAATTATTTCCATATTTATTATTTCATATTCAATGATTTATATATTCATTTTTACAATAAAATAATAAAATATAAAGAAAAAAACATTTATTAGAAAATGGAATTTTGAAATATTAACTGTTGTGATTATTATCTAATTTCATTTAACAAAAATAATTATTTTAACTAATTATTAATATCAATTATAATTTATCATTATTAATCATATTTATATTGAAATAGAAACACATATTGTATAAAAAGTAATATTTTTATAATTAAATTTCTAAGCATAAAATTATTTTATGAGTCATTTTATATATACCAATTTAATTTCATTCATATTTAATTTTTCCTTCATTTTACTTCAATAAAATTTCCATAAATTAGTTAGTTTTATTTATTCATTAAAATTAAATAACTTGGTATTTATAAAAATACTTAATATTTATATTTTTATTTAAAAATATCATGATTTCATTTAAGATCAGCATTGTGTATGGGCCAAGATATCAACCAAATTTATTATTTAAAGGATGTATTATTTTTAAATCTTAGGGTTCTATAATTTTCCTTATAGATAATTATGGTATAAATTACCAGGGGTTAATAATGGAAAGATAAATTTGAATTGGGTAGAAGAAGAACAACATCCTATTCTCCCCACTCTGAGGTGTCATTATGGATCCTTATGGGTATCTCAAAAGTAACAGACGATATCACATCCAATAAAAAATTATTATTTTGTGAAAGAAAATTCCACATCATCTATAGGTGAAATTATGGAATGAAGGTTATAATTAACCGAATAATGTTTGAGCAATATAGTGAATCAATCCATGAAAGAAATGAGGAAGTGATTTTGATGGAAGACATTAGTAATGAAGAACTTGAATATGTATTGAAGTTACCAATGATTTGTAATTTAATGAAATATATGATCTTTTGTGGAAGATGTAAAAAAGGACAATCAAAATTTTGAAAATTGTAGGACTATTTCATCAGGTTAGGTGAATTTTGTGAATAAAAGGAAGAAAACATTGGACGATACATGTACAACAATGATTTTTGTGAGGAAGAAATTAAAACATAATAAGAAAACCAAATATGTTATAAATGTTGGTAACATTGTTTGGAATAATCAGTTGTAAAAAGGATTAAAGATAAAATAAATTTAGAAGAATTCATGTTCCATACAAATTTATGTAAAAATTAATTCTACATATAGAGGATAAGTTTAAATAAAGAATAATTCCATATTTCCCATTAATTTCTAGAATGGGAAAATAATGGTTGAATGGATGTTATAAAGGAGAGATAATATGAACAATGTTTTTGGGAAGAGAAATATCTCTTAGACTTATTGATCATACTAAAGAGAAAATGATGATCAATCTAATTATAATAATATTTTGTGTTTATTTCATTATATAGGTAATTGAATGTGATACATATATTAAACGGATGTCCTGAAGTAATTTGTTCTATAAAAATCATATATAAATTCGGAATATATTGATCATTCAATATTTTACTTCGGTTAGTAATGGTTCATCACCTTGGAATACGATAATTGTAATCTACCATGAATTATAGAACTCTAGATGAAAAGATTTCAAAATATATAATGTTTCTCAATATTGAAACTCTATAAATTATTGAATCTTTAATTCTTAAAGTGAATTGATATTTTCTCCCATACATATAAAAATTTAATTCTACAATTCAAGGAGGTGTGTTTTAGCATGTGATTACAAACTAATAATTTTCAATTAAATTGGGAAACCTATATTTTAGTTTGAATGTTTTTGTACTATTTTGTGAAAACGATGTAGGAAATATGTTGAATGAAAATATTTTATAAAACCCCTTATAAGAAGTTCTCTGATTTTGTATCACATGATGAATCATTTACTGATGAATTTTATATTTTGGATAGTCACTATTACTTTCAATATCAAGTATATAATTGAAGGGAAATATTTGATTGATGTATATATTATTACATTAATAAAATTGATACTATAATTATCTCAATTAATCATGTTTTATTTTTATAAAAAGGAAAATAAATAGATAAGATTAAATATGAATGATGTATGAAATGGGTTTTATTTTCCCATAGAAGTGAAACTTTGAACTTATTATCAATGAGGGGGAGAAGAATATTGACTTTGGAATTGATAAAAATATATTAAAAAAACACAATGAGAGATATTGAGGATAAAAAATAGATTATGATAATATTGTTTTATTTTTTCTAATGAGAATTATATAAGTTTTAAATTCAATGTTATACAAAAGAAAATGGTATTCGTCAAGGGTTTTTATACAAGAAAATACATTGAAATATATAATAGAAGATGATGGAAGATAGTTAAATTACATATCTAATACCCAGTGGTTCAAACTAAAGGTGGTTGAATAGGCTTCCTGGTTGATATAAGAGATGGGTTTCTAGTGTAATTAAGTGAAGTAAAAGTCATATTATAACTGAATTTATCTTTAGTGAATGAATGAATATTCAATTAAATGACAATAATATTTGTGAAATTATATTTAAGAGATTTATAATTATAGTAATAGTTTCTAGAGTTATTTAAATTCATTATACAATCACAAGATAATATTTAATGAGATAATGATTTGAGTGTGAGAATTATCATATATCCTTTTATGATCTATAAGTGCACTATGTTGGTAAATGAAATTTTATCGGAGATGAAGTCAAAAATTGGCAAGCTATTAAGCCATACTAACATCATTAGCTGACATTCAGAGGCAGTGTCCAAGCTCACAATCCAGATAGTAAGGGAAGAATTAAGGGAGTAAAGTCTTAGAGAAAGTCTCCATTAGCATGTGAGAAGTAAATTTTAGACACGGGGTGTAACCAAATAGCTGATAACAAGTGATCATTTCATGTATATGTTCTATGTGATTTCAAATAGGACTTATGTTTCATATAGAGTATTTAAGAAGTGAAATCCTAAGTAAAAATCCAATGTAGGGCTTGCAAACATAGGCACTATTTTTCATTTAAATGAAACATTTTGTTTTAATGAAATGAATATGTAGTCTATTATCTTTGACCTTATGTGTTGAGGTTTTAATGGGATGAAATTTAGATGATAAAAAAAATATAGAAAATAAAATGATATTTTTATATTTTTCTTATCACAGAAAAATGTCATAATGTTTATAGTTTCATTGTGATTAAGGGAGAGTGAATCAAAATATAAGTTGATCTATAAATAGATGATTGAGTTATTATGTTGAATCTCTTTAAAAAAATTTCAGAAAAATATTAAGACGAATCCAAAAGTTAATACAATGGAATATGAGGAAGATTTAAAGGCATTGGGAGATATAGAGTTATAATAGAAGAAAATATATACAAGAGTTTTATTTAATAAAAGATAATTTGATTAGAAACCACCTCTATCACATGTTTTTCTATATTTAATGATGGAGATAGAAAACTGGCCTTGAGTAATTTTGATGTTTGTACTATAAGAAGATGCAATTAGTTATGCATTATTACTTTGGATTATGAAAAATACTATGTTCCTGATTTAATTACATGTCTAAGTGCTAAAAGGGTTAATGTGTATGAGTGAAGGATAGAGGGGTCACTAATGGAAAAAAATGTACTTTGAAGAACTTAGGATCTCAGAATATTAAAAGTTGAGTTGATCTGGTGTTAGCTTTAGCATAAGTCGAAAGAAATCAAAAATTTCTTATGTCCATATAAGCATAAGATAATATAATCATAAGAGTTATCTAAAATAATTTTTTTTGAATGAAATGTTGGTAAAATTGACAAACATCATTGAAATAACATGAATTGTGCAATAATTTTTTCAAATGTGTAATAAAAGTGGAATGTTTGAGTTCTAATGAGATAAAGGAAGATGTTTGGGTGATACAAAAAAATATTTCTATGATAATGTTGTTAAATCCAATAGAATTATGTGCACTGGAAGATGTTGATGAAATTAAAATTCATACTAAATCAAAATCATTATGAAGAAGATGAGATAGAAATTCAAGGATATGATATTCGCAAAGATTAAACTCATGATTCTAGATGAGATCTTTGGAATCCATGATTAATATTGATGTCATGTTTTGTGAGATATTTGATTAAGTAAGGTATGATATTATTAGATGACTTGAAGCTGGATGACTGAATAATTAGGTTTATTTAAATTTATAATCTGAATCCTACATTTACCCAAGTTTACTATAGTGAGTTTATTTATATAAATGGGGAAATAATTCAATATATTATTTTACTGATGAAAATTTAGATGAGAGGAAAAGTAAGGTCGAATAGTATAATCATTATAATTAGATGGATTTAAGCCTTGAGGATCCAAATTATATTGTTCTGAAGAAAAGTAGATAATAATCTGGTAATTATGAAATCAAAATTTATGATGGGAAGGTTTCTTGATAATAAGAAAATTGATGTCGTGAGGAAGATCAACATTAAGAGGAAATGCTCATAAGATTCAGACAATGAAGTTGACAGAGAAGTAATAGATCTATAAATTATGTTTCTAGATGATATAGAATATAAATAATTTTTATAATTTTGAATTATAATTTTTAGTTCTAGTTAAAGTTCTTTGGGGGAAATATCTTTCAATTGATGTACAGACATCATGGAACTCAAGGAAGTTCTTAATTATAATGTTTTTAGAGGACCTTTGAATATTATGGGATTTAATATAATGATATATTTAATTTTAAAATATATTTTATATTTTGGGTAGGAAAAATAATCCAAGGTATTTTTAGAAGTTATCACATTTATATTCATTTGTGTTATGCAGTGAATATTTAGGTCTCAGGATAATAAATTAACACAATAAATAGTAGGTACCCAAATAGGGATTGAACCATGTAAATAGCATGTGTTTTTCTATATTTACGTACTTCTATTTCATTTTTTTTGAAAGAGTTTCATGAAAGATAAAATAGATCCATAATTATTATTTGAGAAAGAAGTTTGAACAACCTAAAAGGGGTTAGATTTTAATTTGAATAAAAATTGGTAAAATTTTTCTGCACTGATTCCACCCCCTCTTAGTATGACAAAAAGATCCACTAATCATTTTAATTTCATTCATATATATATAGAAACTCTTGTTATTAATAATAAATTAAAAACTCATATTGTAAAAACATGGTATACAGACAAAAAAAATTGTTTTAATTGAACATAGTAAAATGTTTCTCTATCTAGAACCAATCCACTAAATAGAATTTAATCATCATATTAGAACACCAATAATGTATCTACCGAACCATTTATGACCCATATATCCATTCCATAATTAATAAATTTTATTCTATTTATTAGTCGATGTTTATCAGCACAAATTTTTTATAAACACCCTATATATAAAAACCATGAGTCAAAATTGGAAATATTGATGTAAATAATATTTACATCCAAATTTATAGAATTATTATCTTTGAGATCACTTGTCAAAATTAAATAAAATTTATAATTATTTTATAGGTCAAACCTAAAATATATCTCAAAATGACAATCATTATTCATGTCATAATCTACAACAAATAGATATATATGGGTTAGTATCCTGTATTATCCCACAATTTTATTATGTATTTCATTTTTAATAAATCATGTGTCTTTTATATTCTATGATCCATGAAACATTGTGGTAAAATAAAAAATATAAAATTTCATAATGGAATAATATTACATTAAAATATGAAATAAATTATAAGATTTCTAAATGAAACATAATTTGACAATTAACCAATGGAATAAAACCACCTGGGAACAAAAATACTAAAAGGTTGAAATTACCATTATTGTAATTTTCTATGAAGATCATTCCATCAATTATAACAATAGAAAGAATAAAAAACATTAAAAATATGATAAATATCTTTAAAATGATATTATTTAATAGAATGGTTGATTTTAGAGATGTTTGTAAGGATATATATAGGAATGTAATATAATTATTCTGTATGTATATAGTCATTAGTTGCATAGTTGTTCTATATATGGCCGTTGAATGTACGGTCATTTGAAATGTGTTCATTGGATATACATATTTTAAATAGATATATTGAATTTATTAATGTGAGAAGATAATATTGTGTAAAAAATAAAATATTTGGAATTTAATTAACATAAATAATTTCATAATAAAATAAAATATAGAAAAATCCATTTTTGAAAATATCTTTTATTTAAAGGAAATTATTTTTATGCCTTATTTTAAATTAAATTTATGGCTTTAAAATAATAATTTAATATAAATACATTGAAAATATTCAAGATATGGTTCATAAATATGAAACGAATATATAATATATAATGGATGAGTTATAAATAATGAGAATTCAATGATTCATGATCAATAAATAAAATTATTTATAAACATTGTTTTTATTATACATAATATGGTTTTTTTAAATGAAAACTTCTTGGATTTTGATTATAAAATTGACTTAAATTTATTGATTATATAAATAAATAAATAAAACAACATTAATTTAATTAGTATTACTTATTACGTTATAAGAATAAACCCAATTTAATATATAGAATTTAGTTTTTGAAACATTATTTTTTATTCACTTTAAATTTATTTTTTAAAATTAATTTTAATCACTTATATAAATTTAATTAAATAAAATTGATTTAATTTTTCGAATTAGTACATTAATGTTTGGTAAGTGTTCAATTTCATTTTTTGTTAAAAAAAATAAGTTACCGAGTTGAATGTGAGTTACCAACGTAAAGAGTGAAATGTGGCAAATGGGTCTAAATGGTGGATGATTTCATCGAATATCAAAAAAAAATCTCTAATTTTTTTTAGGAAATTCATGACCTCCCCTTATCCCTTTTCCATTATTAAGCCACATTCCCTGAGAAATTTAATTCCTTATACATTAAAAAATGTGTATTTATGAAAATTCCCCTCATGTTCAGCTATAAAAGGGACCATAGTCTACCCAATTAAACCCACACCATACATTTAGTTTTGTCTTAAATACCTACCAAAAATTAACTCCTATAAAATCATATCCTACTTTTAGGAACCAACGGTTGGAAGAATGATTCCCCAATACCTCATTTCCAAGGGGATTTCTATGATGAGATTCAATAATTCAATGAAGGTGTTATCCTATCCTTAATCATTCTTATTTATATTCGTCACCCACCTCTTCTAAAGTCTATTTTTAAAATTTAATGAAATATTTTTTAAATCATTAATCGTCATTAAAAGTGATAATATTACTATAAAATAAGATTTTTTTAATCATTTAACTATTATAATGTGTTCATGTTTAGTTAGTTTTACCACCTACATAAATGTTGCTATAAAATTTACATCATGAATAAAAAATAAAATAAATATTATCATAATATGTTGTAATTAATATTACATTAATATGTTTTAAGAAATTCTTAATGGATGATTTCCAAATTATATTCCCAAATAATTTCAATTCTTTTGTAAATTCAATATTCACTAAAAAGGATGTTTTAAATAATTCCTTGAAAATAACCACTATAAGATCCATTAAATTTCAATGGGAATCCATACGTATCTAGAAAATATAAAAAATTTTAATTAATATTGTATAGATGATTAATCCATTATTAAGGATAAATAAAAAGAACCTCCATATTGTAGCATGCATGAAAAGACATAATAATTAACACATAGATAATAATTTCAATAATAAACAATTAATATGTGGATAATAAAGAATTTTAAATTAATTATATTATATAAAATTTATAAGAATAATATTCTTATATAGATGAATATTAAACCTAAATTAATTATACATGGAGTTGAGAATGATTAACTAAGAGAAAATCATGTACAAGGTTTGTTTTCAACTCTAACATTGAAATTGAGATTGTCCATGACTCAATTTCAATTGGTGGAAATTTATTTTATTTATTTCTTAAAACCGATATATCTTTTAATCTTTTTATATTTTGTAATTACTTTTCCTTCTAACATTTATTCTATCTTTGGTTCACAATTCAACTGAAATGTTTCTTATAATTGGATCCAACCATGTCTTTTATTTTCAGTCCGGAATCATTTCCTTCTGTGTAAATGATTTTCATAAGATTTTATGGATTTTTGTATCACTACTTCTACGATTTTTTATATTATTTTTTAAAATTTCATTTTCATTATAAAAGTTTGAATTGATTATTTTTTAACATTTTCTTCATGGTCTTTTTATACTAACATTTTGTTTTATTTTTTTTAAAATGATTTCTTTCCAAGTTATCATGATTCTTCAATCTAATTTTTATTTCATTCATTATTTTTCTAAAAAATAGGTTTATAAATGAATTTATTTATTTAAAGGTATCAAAATATGAAAGATGTTTTTTATTATTTTCTAGGAATCATTTTAGTAATTTTATAATATGATTTTTATCTATATATTCATCATTTAATATTTATAATGTTTTTTTGGGGATATGTTTCAATAGAATCATCCACTTAATTTATTTAGAAGATTTATTTTTATTGTTTGTGATGATTTTATGAAACATTTTTCATTTTCACATGTTAATTGTGATATAATGGGATTTTGATTATCATTATATTCATGTGAAACTCATCTGTATGGTTTTTGTTATGTTATGAGTGGGAAAAGAATTATAATTTCCTCCAATGCATTGGTTAATGATTCATATGTCTTGAGATGACATTGAATTTATAGAGAAGTAAACCCAATCCTATTATAACCGGTCCTAGGGGGGTCCATGCCATGACTCCCCGAGACCACCTCTAGTAGGCGAGGTGCTACAAACAATCCTCAATTAGGATTATTACAAGAATGGGAGGCATTACATATTTACCTGAATGCACACACACATCTCGAAGCCCAAAAATGATGAAATGTAAAAACACCACTAAGTAACAAGTGCATGAATACACTATAACCCACCCCACAGAGTACAATGAACAGTAAAGTGAGGAAAGTAAAACTGTTCAGAATACAAGACCACCAAAAGAAAGAGTCTGAAAAATAAAAAGTCCAGCCTATAAATAAGAAATAGGTATTGGGATTTCTGCTCATATCCATAGGAACTCCTCATCCTATAAGGAAGCTAACAAAGCTTAGTTCAGTCTTGGTCTGCCCTGGAATCTTTCATAAGGTTGCTCATCTGCACAAGACGCGACATGTGTTGGAAAAGACCGTGTTGGAGTGAGTATAATTATACTCATTAGAGGTCTCTAAAAACCACAAATCAATGGAAAAAGTAAAGGTATAGTCCTATAAACATATTATATTCCTAAAAAACATATAACAATAGAAATATCCAGTTAAACTCGAAACCACGACCTATAGTATAGAGGTATGTCACACTGACCGCATACCCATGACAGGGATTCAGTTTGAAGATTCCATGAAGCACTAATCTGGGATAAATCACTTCACAAGTCAGATAACTCTATTGATGTCCATCTAGGAAGTATGGTTCATCAAGAATTATCATGGTGGGGATTGATGCACTAATTGATATACAAAGAGAATAAATACATTCATTCTGGGAGAACTCAATCCTGGGTGGGGAAAAGATCATGATAAACATATGATGATCACTTCTAGGGCCTTGTCATATATCATGAATCATACATATTAACCTACTAATTAGAGGATCTGTGCCTAGTAGGATTGGTCACATAGATACCTGACTCTAGGGTCAAGAATGGGTAGAGGATCTTGATATGGGCCTCTCAGAGGAACTCTTACTCCATCCAGAAGTCCTGCTGAAGGGATCATACTCGTGTGGATGGAAACGATACCTACCCATCAGGGGAATGATCAAATGGATAACTAACCCAAAAAAACATGTCCAATGTGTGGTGTAAAAATATATCAAGCCATGTAGAAGGGAGTACATAATGTATAGGAGTGTCACATTTTGTGTCCCATGACCTCGGGTACTGCATCTGTGCAACAACCTGTGTCAGAAGAAATGTCGTGTATAATTTGATATACAAGGGATATAGAAGAGTAAAATTCCATGTCCTAATATGTGAGGGCCACTTTTTGTATGCTTTCTGTGTTCCCGTACATAGCTTCAACCCATGCCATCCAACATGTTTACTGGTAAACGGGGTAACCCGCGTAACTAGCCTGGTTTAGCAGTGTAGTGGAGTACATGTTGTGTACTTCCCCCTATGTTCATTTATCATCTATGATACATGATGAGTACCTCATAAGAACCAATAAACCATGTGAAAGGGTTCACACTCCATTTCATTACTTCCTTTAGCGTGCAACCCTGGCCTCCATTGAGTCTGCCACACACACTATGTTCTTCCGAGAACACCCTGTGATCATTGTGTTTTTTCAGAAATGATGTTATTCTTTATTGGGCCTCCAATGAACATCTGATTCTCAATACAAATATATATTTACATATAAACTCTTGATAAGAGGTTACCTCGATATTCCAGCAATGTTATGGGAGGTTTCAGGTGTTAGACTAGCCTCGAAAATGTGTTTTGATCATCCATGTGAAGAATAGTCGAAGAAGGATTTTTTCCGAAACTTTTCGATTTTTTTGCCTCCATTTTCATCACACCTCCATTAGGTCATCATTATTTCATATCTACGATTTGGGATTGTTGCATTGTGATATGGATATGAAAGATCCGTTGTGCATTACCCGGTAAGGAACATGAATAACACACAAGGTCCGGAGAAGAAAATTCATAAACAAAAGAGGAAGAAACCTCCTCTATTGTCTGTTATGTTGCTGATCTTCTATCATTATAAGAATCAAGATAATAACCAATAATAATCGTAAACATAAACATAATCATCCCCAAATTCCTGAAACATAAAACCCTCCCACATGAACAATGGAACTGTAGGTCAAACTATTCGTAGGTTAATCCACATTCAATTTCAAATCAAAGAATGTGGAAAAAAATGAATTTAAAATAACAACCCAACATCAATAATTAACTAAGAGTGGGTTCGTTGTATTCATTGATGAGATCCTCCAACCTTTTTTCATAATGATCCTCATGTTGACTATTCGTTGTCATTCATCAAGAGTTCTCTAGGGGGAGGTTCCTCTACAAAGATCAAAAGGATTCCATGGAGTTTTCTAGGGTTCTGAGCCTAAACCATAGATCCAGGTAATTCAATAACATTAAACATGTTGATTAACCATTAAAACATTTAAAATAAAGTAAATTATTATTTTATTTTATTTTCATTAAAATGTTTAAAAATTTAATTTTTTTAGCCAACCTACACCAGCTGATGTTAGGCCATTCCTAAAGTAAATTTGTTGTTATGAACCAAATGGTGCCCTTAGTTTTTTTATCCACTCATCCATATAATAGATATTCTACTATTTCAGGAAAATCGCCCACGTGCGATTATTTAATAGTTTAATGTTTTTGATACATTTACTCTGAGAACTCCAAGCCTTGGAATCTCACTCCATCGCTTAGTCTGGTCTCAAAATAATTTGATATAGTATTTAAAAATCATACATGGAAAATCCTAGACCTTAAATTTTCCCCATATTAGGTATTTATGCCCTTGGAAAGAAAAAATAAAATCTACTCAAATATATATGTGGGTGTTGGGCATGAATCTGATCCTCCCGCTACATCATTTTCTCCTGAAGATTCATGTTCTATGTCCAAACACGCCCTAGGGGAATCAATCTCACATTAAGGATCCCCTCAAACCATTCCATTATATCCACTAGGTATTCAACAATGTTTTATCCAACTTTGATTTCTAGGTCACCCTAGTGGATGGCATGGGATATATCATGCACGTACCTCCTCAGCTACGACACGTGAAAAAAATCATGCACCAGGTGCAAATTCAGTTGTAGATCTAGGCGGTATTGTAACACCCTGAGATTTTAAGAAAAATATTCTTTTAATTTCATTGATGTCTTCTATTATACACCACACCATGTTTATCTTGTACTATAAGCAACACCATATTAGCTTGCAGTATATGCAACACTATTCTTGGCTCGTGTTACACACAATTTCAAGTTCGTTTGATAGAAGTTATTCTACGCAACATTGAGTTTATATATATATATATTCAATGTATAAATAAAATATGTTTGGATTCTGTTATATGCAACAATAGTGGAGTCTTTCACTACACGCAACCCTTACTTGTCTTTCATTACACGCAATCGCGACCTTCTTCGATAGCGTGTGTTGTACGCAATATCAGGTTTCACTAAACAATGATATATGGTTATAATATTATTATGAACTAGCTTTTATGAATAGTATTAATTAAATTTTTAATTTTATAACATTATTATTCATCTTACATATTTTCTAGAACATGGTATGAGAACAAAATAAATTTTTCGGGTAAAATAAGTATTTTTCAAAAAATGCAGTTTTGCCGCCTTTTGATGGCGCACCCACTTTAAATATAGTTTTTTACATGTTTATAATTTCAATTTGACAAAATAAAATTCTTATTTGGAATCAGGATATAAAAATTTACTTTGGATAATTTTTTCATATTATTCTGATAACTTTCATATTTTAATGAATAGTAAAAACACACTATATTTTAATTAAAAACAACTTTTTTCATCGTAATAATTTATATGGTTAAATTATAATATTTAATGGATTTAATGTATAAATAGAATATATTTTTACCATTTAATATAATGTATGTCATTAGCATTGATTTTACATTGAATTCATAGGTTAAATCAATTCAATCTTTTGTAATGTTTTAAACAAAAACCCATTTTCATTCGACAACGGGATTAATTTTAATTTAATTTTTCAACTTATGTGTATTGAATTTGAAAAAATGGATTCAATATTTGGATTCAGTGGGTACAAATTACGTTAATAGCTTACTTTTATTTTTTTGATATTGTGAATAGTAACTACGGTAATTTTTTATTTACTACAGCTAAAGGTAAATCGGGTAATGAAGGGTAAAAATAAGATTATAAAATTACCCTAAAACTTGGAAAAATCATATTGTATGACTAAAAGTCGACCCATATCACCTAAGGGTCGGATTAGATTCATTTAATGGACTTTTTTCCATGAAAATAATTTAATTATTAATAAAACTAAAGAAAGTGACAACATGTCACTTTCTCAAATCTTATAAGTATATTAATTTTTATTTGGTGATAATCTTCATGAAACTTCAAACATGAATAGTCTCCAGAAATATAATACAATTATCTAAAACATATGAATTTTTTTATAATTTTTAGGGATTAAATAATTATCATTAATTATGACACAATAGTGACGCAGAAATTGTTTATCTTGTGAAAAATCAAGAATATAGTTTTTATTAAACTAATAGTGACCATAAAATGCACAAAAACCTGACCAAAACTTATTGGTAATGTAAATGTAAACCATAATCATATAATGGTCGAATATTGGTCCATTTGGAGCCTTATAAAAGAGATTATGACACTTATATTATTTTATTTTAAATGATGCCAAAGTTGTGACCTTCATAATTTAATAAATATAAAAATTTAAATATTGTTATTTTAAGATGATAAATTCTAGTAAAATTATTATTGTGAAATTTAATAGATTTATCTGAATCATAGTATTTTATTTTTAATTTTTATGCAACAAATAAGTATATTAAAAAATTATACAAAAATGTTGTAGTAATTATTTTATTAAGAGATATACCAAATAAATGGTTTTAAAAATATTAAAATAAATATTATATGAACTATTTAATGTGATCCCGGAATTTTATAGGAAAATTTAACATGTCATAAATCTATTAAATATTTTAGTTTGAATATATCCTCTTTGTAGATTTTATTTAAATTCAAATAAATGAATAGTGTCAAAATTGACACTATTGTTATTTTATAAAAATAACATATTATTAAATTGTTTAAAAATAACAAAAATATTTAAAAATTATAAATTAAAATTTATATAGTTACCAATGTCATGAAGTATCTAATTATGGAAAATTAACAACCCATAAGGGATTATTTATAAACATTTAAAATTTAGAATTTGTTTACCACAAATAAACTTAGATATATTTAATAAGGATAAATCAAAATGATAAGGATTAAAATAAGATCAAAATATGTATAAATTTTATTGGTTGATGATATTACAACCCTATCTCGTCTAATATTAGAATTGAATCATTTTTGGTGGTTTTTATGTGGGGTTTGAATTTATATTAAACTAATAATTTTTAGGATTCAAAAGGTGCCCCTCTCCTCCCTTATAAAAGGGAACCTCCTCCCTCTCTTCCTCACACCATTTTTAGCATTGAAGCTCGTCCAACCTCTGCCCATTTCACTTCCACACATCCCTAGAAACCTTATAGACGTATTGGTCTTCTCCAAATACCATCCCTAGTGCCTTAAGAAGAAGTTTAAAGGAGGTGCATCGAAGAAGAGGAGGTTCAGATCCATACGAAGCATATTGGACCTTAGGTAAGGGATAATTATTCCAATCTCATTCTTATCCAAGATTGTTTATTCGTAAGTATTTACTGGGGTTATGTTTATTATCCATGTCTATATTTTCTCAAAAAAATTCATAAAATGTTTACTTTTCTTCCATGTATGTTTAAAGTCATTTTTACCCTTTTTTACTTTTACCACATCGTATAGAAGGAATCATTATTTTGTTTACGTTACAAGGTACTTTTTTTACTTTTCCGAAAAAAGTACAAGAGGAATGTTTTTTTAACGTATACGGCATGAAAGGATTTTTACGGTTTTATAAATCCTTATTTTCATGAAGATTCCTCTAAAATATTTCATGACTATTTTCAACAAAATCTCTTCCTTTTAAAATTTTCACGACATTTTGTGAAAAGAACTTGATTTTGAAGAAGAAAGGACATTTTCCTCAAGAATTCATTTCAAGTGTTTTATCAAAACCATTTTTCCATCTAAGATGACATTATTTCATATGTGTATGTTTCAATTATAATGTCTCCATGATTTACATGGTTTCACTTTTCGTATTATGAAATGATATCCATTTCTTTTATATGGTTTATGTGATGATGGGATGTTTTTTATGAAGCCCATTTTTTCATTGGGTTATTATGAATGATGAATGTTTATTTTGTGGCACAAGTAAGAATGATTTCATTATGAGATGGGTGGGACCTATATCTCCATCCAATGCATTAGGTAAAGATTTATATCCCATGAGATAGACATGGCTGGAATGGTAAGTTAATTTGGTTCAGTGATACAGGACTGAAACGAGGAGTGAACTCGATTAAGAAATGGACTTTGTCCACTAAGATGGTCTTGGAAACAATGCCTTGGCGACTATGGAAATCACAACATGTGTTGAATTTTTGCCACAATTACATGTTTTATTCCCAATATATTTTATCATGGTTGCTGTTCCATTATGATATATGCCTTACGTGCTTCCACGATTTATGTCTTTGCTCAAAATTTTGATGTTTAAATTTCATGTTCAAGTTTTTTCTTTCAAATTTTTATGGATTGTTTTATGTTCTCTATGTTTTCCCTTACTGAGTATTTGAGCTCTCCCTTTTTATGTTTTATTTTCCCTAGGAAATAAAGAAAGGTTTTAGGTAAGGAAATAAAAAGGGGAAGATCGTTATGGGAGTTTTTTAAGATCTTTCAACATGATTAGAAGTTTATATTCCAAGTTTCCAAAGACAATAAACTATTACGATCCTTCTGTGTCTTTTTTTGTTATGTATTAAGTATTCTGTAAAAGTAATGTAATGTCCATGTACGTCAATCTTTGGGTCTCTACAGGTAATCCACCTCATGCAACTCTATGAAGTATCCAGAAAGTGCTGATGAACATCAAATACAACATTCCACCTCATCCAAATATATGAAACCCTCATCGTGGTGAGACCCAAAAGAAGACATGTTTTCCCTCCACGAACTCAGAGGTCTCCATTGTCTATTAGCATTACACTTCTTCCAAATCTGTGCAGTCTTCATCCTCTCTTAGAAGATATGCACCTTCTCATTGGTGGGACTTACCAACTTTCGACCCATAAGTACTAACCCTCCTAGTTCGGTCCACAAAGTAGGGACTAGAATGTCACCCATATAAAGCCTCGAATGGTTTCATACTGATGTTGGAGTGGTAGCTGTTATTGTGTGAAAAATCCACTAATTGTATGTTGTCCATTGAACTATGATCAATGTCTAAGATACAGGCCCACAACATATCCTCTAGAATCTAAAAGGTTCTCTCTATATGATAGTCTGGCTGGGGTTGGAATGTTGTTCTAAAAAGAAAATAAGTTCCAAACCCCTCCTACATCCCCCTCCACAACCAGGATGTGAACTGAACATCGTGATCTAAGACTATCATTTATGGAAATCCATGAATCTAAACAATCTATAGTATGTATGTTGTTATAATCTCTCTACTGAACACTCCTTCCAAATATCTAGGATGTGGGTCAACATAGTGATTTGGAAAATGATCACTGAGATTGAATCATGTCCCCTAGACGATCATGGTAATCCCATCATGAAGTCTATATACATTAAATCCCACATCCATTCTAGTATTTTTAAAGGGTCAGATAATCCCACTGGAACCTGGTTCTCATCTTTCACCTGTTGGCAAGTAATGCATTGAGAAATAAACTACGCCACTACATTATTTATCCTGGTCCAACAAAATTGATGTCGGAGCTCATGAAACATTTTTTTCACTCTAGGATGTTCCACCAAAGAGGATGGTTGAATATCCTTTATAACATACTCTCTCAATGCCCCTGGTACAACTATGCTCCCTATTAAACGAAATACATGCTCCCCACCTTCAGAATATCCATCAGGAGATTGTCATATGGATAACTGAGCACGCAATGTCTCACAGTCGACAACCTCTAGTTGTGCCTCCCTAACATACTGCAAGAGTGGAGGGGTAACAAAAATCAACTATAGGAAAGGCGCATCATATCCATCCATAAAGGATAACTATATTGAGGAAAAATTCTCAAACACCTCACTCAAAAGTTGCAAACTCAACCTCCTACTGAGAGATTCTGCCAGCATGTTCCCCTTCACAAGAGTATAAATGATCTCAAAGTGATATTCATAGAGGAACTATATCCATCACCTCTATGTCAAATTAAAATACTTTTGCAAAAATATGTACTTGAGGATATTGTGGTAATAGTAGATGATAAACCACTCACTAATTAGTAAGTTCCTCTACATCTTCAACGCGATGAATACCACTACCAGCTCAAGATCATGGGTTGTGTAGTTCTACTGATATTGTCTTAGTTGGCGTGAACTACATGCAATCACCACCCGTGTTTGCATCAGAACACAGCCAATCCTGGTCCCTGATGTGTTGTAGAAAACTATTTACACAATCTCCTCCTCTAGAAATATCAAGATCAGGACCCTCATCAAAATATGCCTTAATTACTGGAAATCCCAATGGTACTTCTCAATCCATGTGAAAGGATTCCCCTTTTAGGTCTATACATTCATCTGTGCGGATATCTGAGAGAAATTAGGAATGAATCTCTGGTAACATCTTACTAGCCCAAGGAAGATACGTACCTCTATCACGCTCCTAGGTGGATCTGATTCTAACACTACCTCAACCATGGATGGGTCTACTGTTACAACATCTTCTATGATGAATAGTACTAGAAAGTGGACCTCCTATATCTAGAACTAACACTTGGAGATCTTCCCATAATTCTAGTGCTCTCGAAGTATGTCTATAATAATTTGTAGGTGTCTCGTGTGATCCTCCTCTAATGTTTAGTAAACAATGATTTCATCGATGATGTCTACTATGAACTGGTCATTTTATGGATGGAAGACCTGGTTCTAAAGTCCCATTAACACTGTGGGGGAATTCATCACACTGAAGGGCATCACCAAGTACTTTTAGTGACCGTAGCGACATCTGAAATCCATCTTTGGTATATCATCATCTCGTACTTGTAACTCATGATAACCTGACCAAAGTTAAACCATTGAGAACCACCATGTGCCTCTCATATGATTAAAGAGTTCATCAATCCTCAGTAGTGGATACTTATTCTTTAATGTTACCTGGTTTGGGTGCCGGTAATCCACGCAGAACCTCAAACTCTGGTATGCCTTCTTGGAAATCAAAGATGGGGTTTTCTAGGGTGAAACACTAAGTATTATGAAGCCCTTCCTTTGAAAATCATCCAACTACACCCTCATCTCATGAATCTCTATGAGAGCCATATGATATGTCGGTGAGGATATAAGTGTCATCCCAGGGTTAAAGTTGATGCGAAAGTCAATTTCTTGGTGGGATGAAGTCATATAACATCTTCTAGAAAGATGACCTTGTACTTTACCACTACTGATGGGAACTAAAATATCATAACATATGCTTCTCTGCGGGTAAGGATAGCTAACACATGAGTGATCAGCTACACCCTCCTATGCATGAGTTTATTTTTTGCAGCCTAGGTTTCCTTTTCACCAACAAAGGAAAACCCCATCCCATCACTGCGGCCACACTACACTCTTCGCCTAAAGCAGTCAATCTGGGCATGGATAGAAGATAATAAATCCATGCTAAAAATGATGTCATAAGTCCTCGATGCTTCCAATAAGAGGTTCAAACCAAAACTCTCTCCTCCAAGGGTAAGATCACACTATCGGCACAAATGTGTGATCATCGAGTCTCCTCTCGTAGGCGTCTCTAAGCATAAGGGTCGAGTCAACGGCTCTATCGAAATCTCACGGTTTCACACAAGACATGTGGAAAGGAATCAATGATAAGAACATGTGTATATAAATATAGAATCTAAGGTTGAAAAGACACATATGGTACATCATATCATCCCTAGAGTTCCTAGGTCATACGCCTCATCTGCATGTAGCTGCTAGTGCCCTTGTCCCCCATCTCTCCTAGCCTAGTGCAGACCTCCTTGAGTTAGTGTTGAAAGTACACCAAAACGTCTTCCACCACTCGTAGCTCTCCCTTCCCCTCTTCCACATCTTCTTCATAGAGGATCTGCTTTCTCCTGTCTCTACCTTGGCCTTGGTGGTTTATCAATCGTGTCCCTGTCATCAGCTTGATGGGTTTGTCAGTCTCTCGCAAGATGTCTTATTCCATCGTATATGTATCATCAAAAATACCTAGGCTAAATAGATCTGTCCTGAGAGCCTTGAACTATAGATCCCATATCATAGGCCCTCCTAATACGTTTCCCACATTCAAATCCTTGTTCTTGATGTCGGCTCCCTGCTTCCTGGGTATCTAAACCTATCTACCTACTGTTGACCCACCACCGGTTGGCTCTACTCAGACAAGAATCTCTCAACCACTGAAGCTCACTCGAGCACTCCGTCATAATTCGAAATGCATAGAGGCACGATGCTAGCTTGGAAGTCCATTTTTAAAACTTACTCGAAGGTATGAACTCCGAAGTATTGATCACTCACTATATACATCAATTACCTGGAGAGGTTGATGAACCTCGACAAATAGTCATCCATTGTCATATTTCCCTTTTGGAGATAAATAATCTCTTGGATAGACACTTCTATCTGTGTAACTAGAG
This sequence comes from Viscum album, assembly GCA_963277665.1. Taxonomy (NCBI): domain Eukaryota; kingdom Viridiplantae; phylum Streptophyta; class Magnoliopsida; order Santalales; family Viscaceae; genus Viscum; species Viscum album. Next base: position 2,091,924,897 of record OY728126.1, on the reverse strand, counting down.
ATAAATCCACCCTAAAGAGTCACTCTAACTCTATCCATGAAAGACTATCCTCTTCATGGGTCTACAGGTTCAAACTCCACCATCACCCCTGCCAAATCCTAAATAAAGCTTTCTACTAGGATCACTATCTATTGCACTAGTTACCTCACTAGATGAAAAACTCTAGTCATTGCCTCAATCCATGCATCAGCCATGTGAGGGTCAGGCTCGCCTCGGAACATGAAGGGTGTATGTCTCTAGAACTCATGCAGCAAGCTCAGCTTGCGCTCCTGGTATACTAGTACTGTAGGTACCACATCCTGCTCTAAGGATGGGGGTATAGCAGGTGCCCATCCTGGAGGCAACGGTAGTGGAAATGGCCCCTAAATTGAAACCTCGACACTGAGGGGATCATTATTGTGATTGATCTACTGAATCCAAGAGGGTATGCATTGTGGAGGAATTCTATAAGAAAACAAGATATAAAACGATCAAATAATATATCTGGAGAGATGAAACTAACAAACCTAGAAAACACAACCCATTCTTACATGATGCATGTACCATTCTTTTGTTTCCCTGCAACTAGTGTTCTCATCTACCAAGTGGAATGGAAGGTTATCAAAGTCTAGGTCCATGGATACATCAGCTGCCCACACCAACACTAGAGTCCCTTCCCTAAAAGTCGAACTCAAAACATTAAACACTGTTTCCCCAGACCAATCTCATAGCATTGTGGTCCTAAGGTAGAACTGACCACCTCTGATACCACTATTTCAGGACCCGTCCTAGTGGGGCCCGTTCCACGACTCCCTAAGCCCGCCTCCAATAGGCCATGGGCTGGTGACTAGAATTGAGTAGGCTTATTACTACCATGTTAGGTATTTCTTATGTACCTACACACACACACACAAACATCTTCATGCCCACAAATTCTGAAATGTAAAAAAACCCACTAAGGAAAAAATTCATGAATACACTATAACCCAAACAGTAGAGTACATTGGAAAGTAAAGTGCATAATGTAAATTGGGCCAGAATACAGGCCCACCAAAGGAATGAGTCTTCAAACTACAATTTCCAACCTATAAACAACAAATAGGTATTAGTAATGTTGCTCATATCCATAGGAACACCTCAGCATGTAAGGAATCTCACAAAGCTCGGTCTTGTCCTAGTCTGCCTTTAACTCTGTCAAAAGGCTGCTCATCTACACAACACAAGACACGTGCGAGAAAAGCCCGTGTAGGGGTGAGTATAACAATATTAGGTAGAGGAACCAAAAATTCACAAATAAATACACAAAGTAAAGGTTCAATCATTTGTACACAACATATTTATTCAAAACATATAAAAATATAAACATCCAAATATACTTGAAACCCAGACCCGTAGTCTCAAGTTAAGTCACCCTGACCACATACCCACTCTAGGAATTCAGTTTAAATATTTCACGAAGCACTCATCCAGGAGAACTAACTACATGAGTCTGATATCTCTGATGATGTCCATTCAAGAAGTATTATTCATCGAGAAGTGTAATGAGAGGGGTAGATGTATTGATAGATCTAAGGAGAGAATAGATAAACTCATTATAGGAGAAATCAATCGTGAGTGGGGAAATGATCACGATACACATATGAGGATCACTAATAGGGCCTTGGCATATACCATGACTCATCTAGATTCACCTGCTAAGTAGAGGATAAATTTCTTGTTGTATTGGATACGTCAATACCAGACTCTACCTAGGGCCAATAATGGGTAGATGATCTCACTTCGGGGCTCTAATGGGGACTCTAACTCTATCCATAAAGTCCTGCTAAAGGGATCATAATCATGTCATTGGAAATAATGCATGACCATCAAGGGAATGAGAAAAGGGGGATCTAACCTAAATGAAATTTGTCTATGGTATGCTCGATAAGGATATCAAGCCATGTATAAGGTAGTGAATGGAATGTAGGAGTGTCAAACGCTATGTACCGTGACCCCATGTAATACCCATGTGTAGTGACCCATGTCATAAAACATTTCATGTATTAATAGATATACATGGGGTGTAGAAGAGTAACACACCATGTCCTACTATCTGGTTGCCACTCTTTGTGTGTTGGCCATGTGCTCATACACGACATCAACCAGTGTCAACCAACTCATGTACCAATACACAGGCTGACTTGTGAAAGTATCATGGTTTGGCCGTATAGTGGAGTATACTCCGTGTAATCCACCTTGTGTCCATGTATCATCTGAAATACATTCTAAGTCCCATTTTGTAAGCCATAGTCCATGTGCCATGGGTCACACACCATGCCCTTTATTCCTATAGCATGGAACCCTAACAGCCACTGATTTGTCCCCACATTCTGTGTTCTTTGAGGAAAATGTCATTTTCCTCTTATTTTTTCAAAAACGACATTCTTCATCACCACAATTCTACTACTCTTAAGGCTCTCCATCCAACTATTTTTTTCCTCGAAACTCAATGTCTATGGTCTCCCCTCTAAGAAAGCAATGTTTCAAGAGGTTTTAGGTGTTCGTTCGACTCTGGAAACATGTTTAGATCATCTATGTACCGAATGGTCAAATAATAATTTCTTCTGAATCGCATTGATTTGTCTGATGACACCATCATCAAAACACCACTAGTTCGTCACAATTTTGGATCTATGATTTGGAATTGTTTTGTTCTTATATGGATGTGAAACGATTTGTTTTACAATACCCTATGAAGAATGTGAAGATCACACAAGGGTGGGAGAAGAAAATTCATACACAAAGGAGGAACAAACATCATCCACTGTTCGTTATGACATTGTTCTGATCTCATTAGAATGATCAATATAACAACCAAGGATAATCATAGCCACAAACATTATCATCCCCAAATTATCGCAACTTGGAACCCTACCTCGTGAATATTCGAATCATTGGTTAACTTGATCTAGGTTGATCTGTGTTCATCGTCAAGTAAAAAAATAGGGAAAAGAATACAAAAAATTAAAAATCTCTAGAGGATTCTAAGGAGTTTTCTAGGGTTATGAGTTGAAACATGGGATCCAAGTTATTTAAAACCCAAAATTGTGTTGATGCGTCGTTAAAAATTTTTTAAATAAAAAAAATTATTATTTTATTTTATTTTCATTAAAATTTTCAAAAATTATATTTTTGTAGCCGACCAGTGTTGGATGATGTAAGGACACACATAAGGTAAAGTCACTTCTTTGAATGAAATGGCTCCATCATATTTCTGATCCACGTACCCATGTAAAATATATTTCACTATTTCAAGAAAACCACTTTCTCATTCTTATTTAAAAGTGTAATTTATTTGGTACATTTATTCCAGGAAATTCGGGCCTTGGAATCACACACCGTCGCAAAGCCTAGTCTACAAATAATTCCATATAATATTTAAGAATAATACATGGAAAATCCATGATATTACCAATACACTATATTATAGGACAATTTAAATTGTGTAATGATGGTCCTTGATATAAAAAAATCTTTTATAAACATATTTTTGTACCAAATTTCAATGATATGATGCATTTCTATGTTGTGATTTCAAGGATCTTGATTATTGAATCATGTTTCCATACTCTTATGAATCATTTCTTATGATATTCAAAAAGATATATATTATGATTTATGATTTATGATCTATGTTTTATTGGGTATGATTTCATTTTTACATGTTTTTGTACATTAATTATGTTTTAATAACAACATATTTACATTATGACCCCTTATGATCTTCAGTTTATATCAATTATGTTTACACTAATTAAGCATTTGAGCTCAACCTTTCTTATTTTTCCATTACATAGTTAGTGAACAAGATTATTATTATGATATGTTTATAATAATATAATTTTTGAAGATTTTTTATGTGCAATGTTGAAGAATATTTATAAAAAATAATTTCATTTTGTATATAATCTCCAAATACACTAATCCTATAGATTCTAGGGTGTTATTTATTGTGATATGTAATTAATATTCATGTAAAATGATATAGTTTGTATGTATGTTATGTTTGGTTCTTATGGCATCTTTTTTTATATCTTCTCATTAAGTACTTTTAATGAATGTACTCCCACTAAAATTATAATCACATACACCATTACCTTTAGGGGTCTAAGAACTATATTTCACTATGTTTTGGGTTTCATTAGTATTTATTTCATAACATAGTTATTTATGTATACAATTATAAGAAACATATCAAATGTGAATCTTGTATAGTTGAGTTGAAAACCATTTTCCAAAAATCCAACATATGGTATAAGTCATCTTTATTACACTGGTATGCTAATCATTTTAGTGTTTCCCATACAAGATTTACCCAAAGATCATAATTTAATATAGTCATTTAATCCTATTAGGCTCACCCATAACCAAAATTCCTTACATATGATAATCCATGGGAACCCCACTTTAACATGAACTTCCAATTTAGATGATCTATGTCTTAATATATATATATATTTAAGGAGTATAACACTAAATATTTGAGGGGTTTTCCTATCTTCACTATTTTAATATACATCACATTTAAACTAAATCCATAACTATATCAACACCTAAAATATATATTTTCTCATGTTTTATTTCTTTCTAAATTCATTCTTTTAATGATTCTGTTATTGGAATCATGGATATATCCATCAAATAAATATGTTCAACCAACATTAGTATAAATGTCTTTATATAACTCAAAGTTTGTGTTACCCTTCCAAAAATAAAAGTCTAACATATTTACACATATCCAAATCTGTCCTATGCATAAGGTATAAGAAAAAATTTAATATAATGGTTTATAGTTAAATAAAATCATTAATGTAGAGATGTGTATTCTTTCTATTATAGGTATTCTACCCTCACTTTTCTAGGAAATGAATATTATTCCAATCCAATGATCAAGATTACCTAAAGTCCCTCTACCTAAGGATACTTTAACCAAGAGAGAAACTTATTCCATCATAACTCTGATACCTAATATGTATAAAATTTATTCATCCCCCAAATTCAATATTAAAAAATCATAAAAATATAAATTAAATTTATATGAAGAATAAATATTATGTTATCATACATAACATGTAATTCATAGTATGGAAATTTTATAATAATCAACTTATCACATTAATTTAAGAATACAAAATATTCACATCATATAGACATTTTATATACATGAATATTTAGAGGAAATAAATAAATAAATAATTGTGTTATTTATTTTCCTAATATAATATATCTATATAAACATTTTTTGTTTTATTTATTCATAAAAAATGTTATATATATATTTCCTAAAACTTTTCTTTTATAAATAATTTATGAATTATAACCATTTTACACAAAATACATACTTTTATATTTTTAGTCATATCTTATTATATGATAGATACTACCATTATATATCATAACCTATGATTAAATCATATCATAATATAGGAACTATCATTGAGATAGATTTCAACTAGATTGTATTCACTGATATCACATGCATCATCATTATGATTAAATACTCTATTTTGTGAAACCTAGAACACCAGTTAAATCCTTTGATAACTTTTATCCTTGCTTATTTAATAGTTTAAAACTAATGGTTTTGAGAATTTTATGATACTATATATCTAGTAATACACTATAATTTAGTAAAACCTATAATCTCAAATTTCAACATCCTATATCATATACCATTGTATAGTGATCTAATTGATAACATTAATATAAAATCTTGTGTTTTGGATAGGTAGAAATTTTCTAAAAGGAATTTTAACATTCATTTAATGGATAGATAAAATTTGAAAACGATATTTAGAGCATAATTACCAGAGTTATAAAGGTTAAACATCTTGTATTTTAATTACATTTATGTCTGGGGTGGTGTATTGGGTGTTCGAACGGGTTTTAGGAGCATCGGGCTTCGAAAGCCCAATTTTTTGAGAGATAAGAGGGAGGCACATAATGAGCACATTATTAGTGCTAACCATTCGCCCAACCATGTTCCCTTATAGGGACATAAAATAGTTTTTAAATACATGAACATAAGGCCACATGAGTATGTATTAGATCTGTAGAATAATGAAGAGATGAATTGCATGACTGGCAAATGTTATGTTAACCCATGCCCGTATCCTATGAAGATTGTGGGGGTGAGATAATGTTGAGTTCATATTTTGTACATGGATGGTCAAACTGTGTGTTTAGGTCATTCTAGGTAATTCTATGAGATATAGGGGTCTTAATGGTTGGAGAACAGTTTGGAAAACTGTGCATCAAAATCATGTACCCATTAAAAATACTTCATTTTACCATTTCAAACATCTTTACTATGACCCAAAATCACATCATTCTCCTCCTCTTTCTTGCATAACATCCACCTATGAGATCTACCCTCTCACACACCTAGTATTTGGTGATTCTCCTCCATCTATACTCAGATTAAAATATCATTGGTCACATTTGATCACCCTTGGTAAGTCTAATATTCCTCCAATTTATTTCCTCATTTTCTATTATTGTATTGGATTCTATTTCCATGTTAGATCATATGACCTATTTTTAAGATGTTTTTATATTTTCCCAAATTCTATCATTCCAGGATGAATCAAAGGATGATAATGGATTTTTGAATCTTCCATTGTATAAGGTATGTGGACTAAACCATTACCTTAAATGTTTATGTTTTTACATTATGTTGTTTTTGTGATTCATGCTAAACCATCTAGGAGTTGCTCCTAAAATTGACAAGCACTTAATTTAATTATATAAACCTAGATATGAAAATTCTATGACACACTTATAATTTTTTGAAGGTTTATAACCTCAACTCAAACCACCAATAGACATGGTTTGATTATGTACCCTAACAACTTATTCTTCTCTTATAACCAAAACACTACCATGTTGAGATTAAGTTGGATTTTCCCGGTGAAAGGTTATAAATTGAATACTAATATGTATGTGGAATAGATATACCAATATTACATGTGTTCACCTATAAATGGATTAAATAAAAGGTGAATGGTGTGTCCATTTAACTTTATACTTGGAGATGATTTTGTGGAAGATAAATTACACGTGACCCATTTTAATACTCTTTGATCATATATCCTAAATAAAAAATTGAATTGATTAAATTACATGATTTATATAATTGGGAACCTCATGTTTATTAATTAGTTAGATGATATCAACTTATGATTGGGATTACTAGATAGAAATGGTGACACCCCAAAGAAATTATTTTCATATGATGTGGATGTAGTTACATCATGATAAACTTCTGTAATATATGTGAAACTCCTTATTATTAATTTTAATTAATGGATAAGGTGTTCCTTATGGTTAATTCATATTTGCTTTACATTTTTCCCTTATAGTTTGTCTAAAATTAGTAGACATAAAATTTCATATTTCTTATTTGGAATTGATGTAAATAACATTCCTTATGGGTAAACATTGATGAGTGGATATGAAATTCCTTATTGTATAACATGAATTATTGGGAATGACAATTCATTTTTGTTTATCTATAATTTATTTATATGATGTTCCCTATGATATAATTGTATGATTGATTTTCCTATAACTATTAAGTCATTAATTTTAGTGGAGTTTTTATCCCATATAAAAATATCATTTTGATGGGATGCCTTGGTTACATGTCAGGGGTCCCAAACCAATATTTTATAATAGCGATTCTTTATAGGCATTTCCAATTACTCAAAAGTATTTGGTAGCAGCAAGGTGTCCCAGGAGGATCCTGAGCTAACATGAGTATTATTTATTTCATTACTATTTTGTTATGGTTACCTACACATTGATTCATTATTTATTTATATGATTGATATTGTATAGACAACATTGGTCGTTGACTACTAAATTTTAATCACACCATGTTCGGGCCAGTGATTGGTACCTAAATTGATAACATGTTTGTAGGTACATATTTGGGTGATAGTGCATCAATGAATGTTTAATACTTTTTCTAGGATAGAGTATGGAAGAAGATGACTGAGATATTGATCACAATAATATTAAATAATAAATTTTTTTCTTTTGTATACAAGTATCAAATTTCTACCAATTTTTCATTATTCTTCCTTCCTAATTTTACAACATCATTCCCAAATGGTCTATATATGATACTAGTTTGGGATTTTTTCCATTTATTATTATTATAATGATTTAATTTCACTTACTTTCATTTATTTATAATTCCAATTTATTTATTACTAATACATAGGTTATAGTCTTCAAACTATACCACCTTCAACCGTCACTACTAGTCAGAAGCCTCTAGAATATGTTGAGGCATGCTTGAGGCCTTGTCGCCAACTAGACTATTTACTAATTATAGATTAAACTGAGTCATTATGTGAGAAATAGGTATCAAATATCTATGTTCTTTTCTTTATAATTTGGGATAGTAGACAGAAGACTAGAAATGTGTCAGAACATGGTAAATATCATGTGTTTGGTAATGGTAAACTCACACACAAGGGGTAAGATCAAGTTTTCTATGATGGGATGATTTTTTATGATAGTTCATTATTACAGTTGGTTATTATTCCGCCTAGAGTGATAAGTGTATTTTTAATGGTTACTGATTGATAGTATTTTTTTTCTCTTAGACATGTATTGAAGGAGAATAGGTGTATTCAGGAATCACCTAAAGCACAAAGGATTCATATTTCATTGGAATATTTATCTATATACCATTCCTATGTAATTATGGTCCATTCTTGTGTAAACCATGCTTGTGTGATTATTTATCATCCTTATATGTATACTGAGATTGTTTTTGTTATTTACATATCTAAATATATTTTCTGATGATGTAATATATTTTTGGTTATATTTATGATGTAAGGTTGGTTAAATTATGTGTCAACACCAACAAAAATATCATTTCCCTACATGTCTCAATGGTGGTATTCTATTTAATTCATCTATGATCAATTAAATAAATAAAATTATTTTGAAATTGAATCTTGAAAATGGAAATGAATTTGTTAATTTAATCTAAATTTAATTCATTTGTTAGGGATGTTAGTTAAATAGTGTGTTAATTGTAACTTATATTAGAATTTACCTCTATAACATGGTAATAATTACCCATATAACTAAATCCTTATATACTTCACATGGACCTGGTATATCATTTTTTCATATAATGCCTATGTGATAAACCCACTAAGGATATTAATAGTATTTAATAAATCAAATTTTATTATGCTGCACATAAATAGGATTCCAATTTAAAGTTATAGAGCACTAACTATATAAATTGGGAATGATTTCTCATATACATGGGCCCAGGTTGGCTTGACGAGACACTCATAGGTCAAATTTATTATTACATGCCTTGTTACATAACCCCATGGTGGTATGTATATGATATATGGGGTTGGTAATTTAAAGTGTTTTTATCCACTCATAGAGTGTTACATATAAGTTTATTTTGACATTTTACATAACTAATCTTCATTAAATGATACAAGACTTTTTTTCTACTTTCTAGATTTACTAGTATGAGGTGTTAATAATTAAAATCTTAGATATATCCTGAAGAGTGATTTCTTCTAGATCTTATGAGTGGAATTTTCTTTATCTAATCAATTTTTATGAAATTATTGAAAATAAAATGAAGATTTGAAAGAAAATTTTTGGACAACATTACGAGAATGATACAAGGCATCATCTAAATAAAGTACCAAGTATATTTTTCATCATTTATGACTATTACATGACATTGTATTTATCTAATCCTATTTAATTTTCAAAATAGAATATAATTGATGTAATAGATTTTGTAAAACCTTTTTTTGTTCATATAGGAACTTTATGTAGGGGTTAATTTTAAATGTTTTTATGAGAAATATCTTGAATGGGGATGTGGGTGTTTCCCTTGAGTCTTAGTTGATGTTTTTTCTCTACTGTTTCTTAAACATAGAGGTTAGGTGGTAGATCCGTTTGTCCTTTAGGGTGTGAATCTTGTATTAAAGTTGACTATTTTTGTATTGGTGAGGGGTTATCATAGTGTGGTAACAATATTGGAAATGTGAATCTAGTATAATTTTGAGGCATGTATCTAATCATGGTAAGTTTTGTTTTCTTGACTTGTTTAGCTGCGTAGTAATCTTAGATAATGGGAAAACACTCCATGATGATGGGTGGTTGTCTAGTGAGATGAAAATCATGGAGGTATTACATTATGTTTACTCCCAATTACATTCAATTATTTATCTTTTATGTTGTATTTGTGACACTATATGAAACACTCCCCTATGAGGATGCCTGGATCGAACATGAGAAATACATAACTATTCTTGATAGGTAGTGTCATTACATCTATATTGATAGGTTTTTACATTATTAATTTATGATCTCCTTACTAGTTTCTAGCATCACCTATTTATATAATTTTACAGGCATGTTAAATACTGTGTAATATATTAACATTAATTGGATGTTGTTCTCATTTAAGAGACCTTAGGGTTAGGTGGATGGACCTAGTGGCCCTATTTTGAGATTGGATCCATAGGGATAGGTGGAAGACCAAGATGACCATTGTTTTAACGCAAATTTTAATGAGTCAGTGGTTCAAATAATTGAGGAAGACCTACACTATAGGTTGTAGTGGGTTTATGGATACCTTTTTGTGGTGAAATTAGTTGAATGTTTGTTTAGGGTCATATATATGGTAGGCTCTTGGGTTCTATGATAGAGTCCTGGTGAAGCCTATGTTTTTTAATAAATAACCTATGGTTTTTCTTTATATAAACTGACTTAGATGGAAAATATTGTTCTGGTTCAAAGACCAGTTGACCAGTGGTTGTTCGGTTGAAAATATATATTATGAAAACAATGTCATAGTCCTAGAAGTCATTTGATAAATAATGAAATAGATGATGTTTCTAATTTTGAAGAGGAATTTTAAGGGATAACTAATAATTCTATGAACTAAAATTCCATATAGCACGATTATCTTGTCCTTATTGATGGATGAATCTTGGGAGTGTGAATTAGATCTTGAATCGAGTGGTATATGATTGCACACCCACTATGTATGAAAAGTTTAGTTCATGTCATATGTCCATGGTAAATGGTTAATATGTAATTTTGATGAGTTTAAAAGTATGGGTTGATGATCAATGATGTAAAATGTGACACATAAGGACATGGAGATCTAGATACTTGGGTAAATTAAAGGAACATTCCCTAGAAGGAGAGATAATTTGGATTTCCAATGGGAATCATGGGACGATTGACTCATGGGTGGACCTTGACATGCATTTTTGAGAGATGTGGTGTTTGGAGTTGTCTAAAAAATTCATACCATGCATCTATTAGAGAATATTTTTTATGATATCCATACACACCTATCGATGGGATATTAGTGTACTCTTATCTTATTGGCAAGCATTCCCAATATCTTGACAACATCCTGAGTGCACTGAGAGAGTATTGGATATGTGCCAATATATCTAAATATTTTTTTTATTTTTATTTTGATGTAGGAACTACTTGGTATTTTCAATCAAGAAGTGTTATGGGATAATCCTCAAGGTGGGGAATATGCCTTTGGATGTTTGAGGGATGTGACCATCAAATAGAGTTAAAATTCTATGAATGTAAATAGAACTATTCAGGGGAAGCATGAATGAGTGATGGGTTTTTTTCATTTGTTATTGGAGATGACCAATTTATTATCCACAAAAGTCATTATGTCCAATGATGGAAGATCCATGTCCTGTATTTTTTAGAAAAAAAATTGTCAGAGTGACAACATGGATTCTCCTATGATCTGGAATATGATGTTGGTCACTCGAGAGAAACCCCCATGTGAGAAGATTCATGGGACCTTGATACTAGTTTTGTGAGGATTATAAGAAATCGTGGATGATGTTGGATAAATGATAAAATATATGGCTATAGTTCAGTATAAATTCTAGTTGCAATTTCAAATATATACATGATTGAGTCTGAGTCCAAGGATCAATCTCAGGATGGCTTATGATACTCTGAGGGTTAGATCGGCTATTTTTCGGTGTTGGTGCTATATAGAAATAATAGTGTTGATTGTGGGATAGATCAATTTGGGGAAATCAAAAAAATGTTTGTATTCTATATGGTGAGCTTGCTCAAGATAATCACAATAATATTTGAGAAAAGGCTTCAAAACCTAGTTTTTGTGATGTATCTACTGTAAAAGAAGATATTTTTATGATGTAGTTGGATGGTGGCTGTTTTAATTGATTTACCTAAAAAATTATATTCATTTTTTTAAGATCCACATTTATCACACCATTGGGTGAGGTGAGTTCAATTTAAAGGTTTTCCATTGTTTTCCAAGGAATTTTTTGTGCGATCATGATAGATTGGTTGATTAGATTTTACAATTAGATCATATGAGGACTGATATCAGTGGCCTCACATTTGATCTTGTATATATTGATGAGAAATATGTCAATAGTGTTTTTAATTCACTATGGAAGTTCTTTTGTATGTAATTATGATGATATGTTAACCATGACTAACAATTGGTTATTGGAAATCTAGAGCCTAAGGTGGGATGTTCCATAGGTCGGTTGAAAAAAGTGACAATGATTTGATCATGCCTTAGGTTAGACGATCTTGGTTAAGCATATTCTTAGAATTTAGATGATGGTTATGAGCATTGTATAATGTTTTAGTGGTATAAGCAACATGTGATTAAAGTGGAATTTGGAGTCATATGGGGAATTTTGAAACAAAATACAAATGATTCAGTGGGAAATTAATGACACGAGTAGGTTGGATGATGTTCCTATTGTCCACAAAATCATATCAATAGATGAGAAGTTCTATGGTCGTTTGGTTGTAATATCATGAGTTTTGAGTGGATTGAATTGTCCTTAAAGGAATTTGAAATTTCATTTGATGGAATTTACAAATTGAAAACAAAGCCTCGGACTGTAATCCTGATAGTCAGAACACTTAAATATGTTGTTTCTAAATTAGTTTTATGGACTGAGTGTTTTATTGGGTATTTATATGGGTTTTAGGAACATTGGGACTTGAAATCCCGGTTTCTGGAAAGATAAGGTGGAAAAACATAGTAATTCAATGATTTGTGCAGAACAAGAAACTCAACAATGGCGACGTATAGGGGTGTAACATGATTTGTAAAAACATCTACTTAATTCCATGTGGCTATGATATAGGAATTTAGACAAATTTAGAGGTGGATATCATGGCTTGCAAAACAATTTTTCAAACAGTGCTCTTAGACCATGTTGGGTGTGGCAGTGAGACAGTGTCGAGCACACAGTGTGAAAATAGTTCCTAAAACTATGTTCTGGGACATGCGAGTTGTATCTAATAGATATTGGTAGACACAAAATTCGTTCATAGTTTAGAAAAGAATGTTTCGAAACTGAGTATCTATCTAATATGCTGTAATTTACCATTTTCACCTGTTTCCTTTAACAGAAAATCCACTCATTCTCCTCCGCTTTAATGCATAGGATCCACTTAGGAGATCTCTACACAACCTCAACTAGAATTTTCTGATTCTAATCCATGTAGAAATATGATAAAACATTTTCATTCATGTTTGATCACCCCCAGAAATCCTAGGATTCCCCTTGTTTCTTTTCTTCTTTTCTCTTTCTGTATTGCTTATTATTTCCATTAGACCTCGTATCCCATATTTTTTGGGTATTCCTCTATATTCCTAATTTTTTAGATTCCAACATGAATAAAATATTTATTATATATGATCAAAACATTATTGTTGTAAGGTATGTGTTCTATACCCTTTCTATAAATGTTTATGGGTTTACTTTATTTGGTCACTGGGCTACATACTAGACCTTCTATAATTTTATCCTAAATTTTTAATGTCTTACATTGATTGTATAAACCTATATATAGACATGTTATAAAACCCTTATAATTGTTCACATGATGATGAACTCAACTTGAAACACCCCTTGGTTCATGTCGATTATATTCCATAACATCTTATTTGACTCATACGAACAAAAGACAACTATTGTGAGTTTGGCTTGGAAATGTAAAGTGAAATGTTTTAAATTTAATTACTAAGATATATATTGAATGTAAAAACACATATTCCGTGTAATCACATGAAGATTAATTCTATAAATGGTGAATAAAAAGACCATGTCACTTGACCCGTGTAGATGATGTAGTGGAAAGTAGATTACACTTGGCCCCTTTTTATTACTCTTTAATTTTATGACGTAAATGATAAATTGAATTCATCATAAATAATAGATTATAAACCTTTGGCCCCTCCTAATTGTTAATCATTTATATGATTTCAATTTATGATTGGAATAAATATATGGAAACTATGGCACCCCTTAGTTGTGATTTTGGTATGAAATAAATGTTGTTCAATAATGCCTACATAATGTAATAGACATGAGACTCCTTAATGTTAATTGTAATTAATGGACATGAAATTACTTATGGATTATCTATAATTATGGACACAATGTCACATATTGTTTGTCTAAAATTTGTGGACATAATATTCCTTATTTCTTATTTTCAATTGATGGACATGATGTTTTATATGGGTAAACTTGAATTAATGTACATGGAATTCTATATTTTTTAACTTGAATTAGTCGATAGGTCATTCATTATTATTTAACTAGGATTTATGGACTAGAATTGTCTTATGGTATAGTTGTATGATTTATTTACATGTTAATTGAAGGTCATTAATTTCATGGGACTTGTTAATACCATACAAAATTATTATATAGTGATGCCTAGGTTGTGTGCATCAGGTCTAGAACTTATATTTTATAATGGATATTATTCAAAGGAATTCTAAATTATTCTGAAGTATATAGTGTCGACTGAGTATTCCCTGATAATCTAGAGATAAAATGTGTATTATTTACTTCTTTATTATTTTGTTATAATTAGCTACTCATTTGTTAATTATATATTAAGGGAATTGATTTGTTATAGACACCCTTGGTGATGGTCCACTGATTTCTACACACTCCATATCCATCCCACTAATTCGTACCATATCATATTAATTGCATGTAGGTATAGAGCAGGGAATAAACCCAACTATGAAGATTTGATCTTCTATACTATGATGGAGTAAAGAAGTGGAAGGTCGAGATAGTGCTCCTAATGCTAGTGTAGTTTAGCTAATGGTATTTTAAGTAAATTTTCCGTATATTTATCTTTTTCCATGTAGATCTACTTCCCATTTCTATTACATTATTTCATAATAATTTTTATATGATACTGTTTGGGGATTTTGGATGTTTATTATTGTTAGGATGATTTACTTCTACTGACATTCATTTATTTATTCTTTCATTGTTTTTATTACTTATCTAGAGGTTATAATATCACCACTCTACCACCTTTGACCCTCTCTTCTAGTTGGAAGCCTTTGGCATATGGTAAGTCATGCTTGAGGATTTATCGCCAACCAATTTGGTTACTGTTTATAGAGGGAATCATTTCAGGACGTGACTATTTTCCCACATCATATCGTATATTATGATATAGATATAATCAAATTATGATAATAAAATTATTTATAAAATAAGTATAAAAACATGTTTAATCTATGATAAAGGTTGATATGATACCACAAATTTGTTTTTAAGGAAAATTATAATCTCATTATAGTAGAAGAAACCTAATAAACTACTTGATCTATCATCAAAAAAAGAAACTATGTATGAGGAACCCAAATTTAACATTTTCAAATCATGTCTATCAAGATCCATCCTAATATAGTATATTTGATGTGGATCACACAATTCCAAAACAAATATATTTTGCCTCCATATATAGTACACTTTCTTGTTGAATCCCCACATAGTATTAGAGAACTATCAAACACCAAAGTTGTGTCAGCAACTTCTTCTTGAGGAAAAATGGATAATGATGAGAAAATGTGCTTCAACTTGGATTGACAGAAAAGCACACCCCACATCAGTGGGAGAATCCAATACTGTATAAATACACCATTAATTTAATGATGTAAATTGAGTTTCTAATTTGTAAAAAGAACTAGATTAACTAAAATACATCCTAATTGAAGGAGCACATCCAAAATTTGTTTCTCAACATCATTATAATCCACTACTAGTTACCTATAGCATCAATAATTGATTCCATGACATCGTGATGGTATATTCACATCCTCTAATGGAAACTCACATAGTTCTCGCACCATAAAATAATAATTACTTGAACTTAGTTATATCTAACATTATCATAAGGCTTATGTTCATGATATTAGTAATCATAGACTATCATCTAGTGTATTTTAGAATATTATTTCCACACTCTCACCACATTTATTCAAATTATCCATACATTAATGTCATCATTTTAATTAATCACTTTCAATTCAATATCCTCTAATCTCATATTTCTAAAAAATGAATAACATAATTCATAAATTAATTAAAATGTTTTAGATGATATTATATTACATTTTTGGTTTTTAAATTTCACTAAAATACATGACTTTCTTCTTTGGGTATTAATTAATCACATCATTATCATAAATCATGTAAATATTAAGATTTATTTCTTTTACATGATTTTTTATTTTATGAGGAGATATAAATTTTTTTTATACATATTTATATCCTTAGCTTTGAATTTATCTTAAATTCATTTAATAGAACCTCTCAAATATTTATAACCAGTGAAAATTAACTTTACCTTTATATTGAGTGTGTTGGTACCAAGGCACTGAAATAAAGATGGAAGGCCAAGAACATAAAATCTTTTCATCATTATAGTGATCTAACTTCATCATCTGTGGTTATTTGAGCCTTGATAAGGGTCCAAGGATCTCATATGAATATTTTAAACCATTAAAATTAAACAAAAAAGCAAGTTGTTTTGATCAAATATGTGTTTGATTGCAACTCATCATCGGTGATTGTTTGTCAAAGGGTTTAATATTGATACCCTATATATCATCCACACACATTTTAATAGTCTACGTGAATTTCATTTTTCATAATCAGGGTGTTATCAAAGAGAATTAAAAATGGATTCAACATTTCGATGATCACTAGGGTCACATCCCTTTAACCTATGAAGAATATCAAAGATTGACATCTCATATGGGAGATTTCTCTCTCCTGGATGTGGGAATATGTGAGAGGATATATCAATCCATTAAAATGAATAGTATTTTGAAAATAATTTATCAACTACTTATATAGTGGGAGCTAAAATACCTTGAATGAGTTCCTCGACCTTGTTTATCCAATTTCCACTAAATAAGTTATAAATGACTCATTATGATGAACTAATTGTGTCTTAAACCTTATTTATATTTCATTACCTGCATATAATATACAATATATATATTATATGATAAAACCAATTCATTAAATCGACTCATAATTTTCACAATATTAAATGAACATGAATATTATATTAATACTCATTCATATAATATTTTCCATGTATTTAAATAATACACTGTCAATAATTTAACTATATAAATTCAACCAAATTATTTTTTACTAGAATAATAATAAATTTATTTATTTATTTTTTATCATTAGTTCTTTGAAACCCCTCAAACCTCATGGTGGTAACCACTTTTTCTTATACACCCATTCATAAGAATTGGGAAGGCTCTAGAATATGCTATTTTGTGTGAGCATTTAAGCCCATATCTTGATGGAAGTAAATAATATTCATAGACCATGAGTGCAGTTCATCCACACATCAAGAAAATTAAAGTGATATGGAATAGTTATAGAATTGGAAACCAACCAACAAAACAAATGTGTAATATTATCTCCTTATCTCACAATATCTCGTAAAGTGGGATTCATTGATTTTTTTCATCATCCATTATTACATTATTGTTTGTTGGCCTTACTTGATGGACTTAAATTTTTCTACCATGGGCATAGATTTAATGAAGATACTACAATCCTAATCGACTAGGCCAAATACATCACTTCCTTAACCCAGAATAGAGAAAATAAATATTAACCATTCAACCAATTCATTACCACCAAATACTCACCCAACACAAGAAACCTCACTATGACTTTAATGTCATTTTTCCGTGTATGAAAGTTGTTTAAAAATGATATACATTGATAATTGTCTCAATTTAGGAGACTGATACACATATTCATAGATTGGAAGAACCAATGACACGTATAAAATGTGGTACTCCTATTAGCGGGCATGTCCTTATGATCACATTTACTCAAGATCACTATTTGAAAACATCATGAAGATATGCCTCAATGCATATGATCCCATAACACTTGATGGTCACACATCATTTGTGTCCTTCCAATATGATGTATCTAGACCATAATACATAAATTGAATATTACAATCATTATATATCTTGGTTCCCATCCATGCCCAGTAAATGCAATAACCTTTTGACGTGACATGAAATCTAAAGACATACCATAAATATAGTGGATTCATAAGTATCTACACTACTATTGTAATATAAAAATCTCTATATATCAAATTGTATACATGTAATGGTAATAAAAGTACATACCTTTTTTGGGTCTAGGGAACCCACTTACAATGTTGCCATTTTCACTAGAGCCAATTGATAACAAGTCTCAACCCACTAGCTATCGTATGAGTATCATGTTTCCCCTAATATACAACTTTAGTCAGGGGGTCTTCCACATTATCCTATGTCGTAACTCTATATGATGGAACATCACATGTCTAGTTGAAATCCCTCAAGGGATGAGCCATTAAATGTATATTATTTGTCTTCTAGTGTGACCTAGGCTCCATATAAATCACCAATTCCACTATATCATCATAATAAACTAGAATAGGGTCTGCACCTATTAGAACAACACCAATATCTGAGAAAAATATTCATATCCAGACTACCACATTAGTTAAATCAGAAGCCATGATATACTCAGATTTTACTATAGAATCTGTGTCCATAGGCTTATTTGATAATCTCCATCTCATTAAACCACCATTTAAGAAAAAAAACATTTCCTGACTGTGATTTTAGATCATCATGATACGTGTGGAACAATCTTCAATGTTTCCTCCAACTACTTGTTCTTATTCTTCATTATATACTAGTAATAAGTCAATTTCATGTCTTAAGTACATCAATATAGTTTTTACATCTACCCAATATAGCTCAGTTGGATTGGCTTGATAAATTTCCACCATGCTTAAAGAGAATGAAACATCAATCCTAGTACATATATTGGCATACATGATAGATCCCACTACTAAAGAATAAGGGATTCTACTAATTTTTCCAATATCCTCCTCTATTTGTGGACACATTTTCTTATAGAGGGTGATCCCATTTTACATTGGTAACAACCATCTCTCAGATTATTTCGTTGGTACAACTTTAGTAACATGTCATTATATGTACTTTCACTTAGCCCATGCATCCTCTAAAATCTATCTTGATATATATTGATCCCTAGAATGTAATCTTCTTCTCCTATGCACTCATTTAACAAAATCATAATTGATTTTAAGACTTAAAAATAATTTCCCATTATTAATATGGAATATACGTATAATACAAGGAAAATGGAATCCACATTAACCTTATTATGAACACATTGCATTCCTTCATAATTGATAAAACAAAATTCTAGTATTGCCTCGTAAAAATTAACATTCTATGATCATGATTCCTACTCCAATCCATAAATGGATATCTACAGCTTGCACACTTTATTAACATTATTTGACAAAAAAACCCTTTGAGTTGAGTAAAATTGATGTCTTTAACAGGATACCTATTTAGAATCGAACTTTTGACATCCATTTTTCAAATCTCATAATTGTGGATGGATGTTATTATAGGTAATATTCTGATAGACTTAAGCATTTCTATTGGTGAAAAAAGTTTTATCGTAATACATTCCTTGAAATTTCTTGAAACCCTTCACTATCATTCAATATTTAAAGTTATTAAATTTACCAACAATGTTCATCTTTTTCTTGAATTCACATTTGAACCATGTAATGTCCCAACTCGGATTCCATACAATGGTGACCTGATCCATTCAGTCATATGACCTTTGGTGTTCCTCCCCATATTCTAGAGGTTGTCAACTAGTAGTGAGGGTCTGATACATTGTTCATTTGGAGACTATACCATTTTTATTAGAGTAAAACACTATAGTAAATAATAATCAATAGATGAAACATATATAACCCTAACTAATAAATATATCCCATCATAATCAATGCAGGAAAATAAAATATCAAACTACGTAATAAAACATGCCCTGATAATGTACGTGTCGGGTTTCTAAAATTAAAATTGAAAATTAAGAAATTGATGACTCCTAAGCGGGTCCTCAACCACATCTAGTTCCATCATCCAAGATCCATACCAACTCTTCCATCTAAAGTAGGGAATTTTCCATTCACATATCCTACAATAATAAAGTCTATTTGGGTACCGATCAGGTATCCCAAGTAGGGTGTGACTACAAATTGGTAGGCCACCACAAATGGTGTATAAAACAAATCTAGTCAAATATTGTATGTAGTTGTATAATGAAATAATAACATTTATTAAGTAAATAGTTATAACATTATCATTTATTCTTTTCATAACCACATTAACTCTAGGGTTTCCAAGGACACCCATACCTTAACACCTACTTTGGCTCATTTGAGAGAATGAAGTATTCTCAAGTAATATAATATATTAATACCTGCTTCGGATCATGCTAGCACTCGATGTATACAAAGGTTATATCATTTCTCAATACATTCTTGTCCTCATGTTAGAGCAAGAATTATTCCCAAGTGAGGTCACATCTCAGAGAAACTTTGTCATTGTTCGTTATTTTATTCTTGAATTCCCATGTAACCATTTATACTGCACTCAATAGAATTTCCATATTCCCACTCCGTAATTCATATTTGAATAACCATGTTACCATGAAAACATCACACATTAGAATAACCATTTTTTATTTCTCTAATACATAATTGAATGACCATGTTTCCATTCATAAACACGCATTATAATTTCCATGTTCCAATTAATTAATTTATACTTGAATGACCATGATACCATTCATAAAAACATAATTAATTCAAAAAATAATTATTAACATAATATCCATTACTAATTAAATAATTAGTGAAACAGAACAAACCCATTAGTTTATTTAACAATGAACCAATCATATTAAAAACATTAATTAATTAAAAAAATAATTAATAACACGTATTTAATTACCAATTTTTTAATTAGCTTATCACATAATTAACCATAATTGATTCACCAAATATTTAACTCATCAAACCTGTTCATCAATTTAACAACTAATTAACAAATTTTCACAACTCCAAATTCCATAAATAATTTTTTGAAATAATTATCACATTCACAATCTCAATTATTTACAATTAATTAAAAAATTAATTACATTGATCTATGATATCAATATCATATAACTAGTCCCAAAATTATTTATTTAAATTCATGACATCAAAAGAACTTAATTAATTCCGAAGTTAATTATCTCAATTCAACTATTTCAAAATCTCATAATTAATTCCCTGATAAATTATCTAAATCAAAATCCATAAATCTCAAAATTAATCCCTTAATAAATTAACTAATTCAACAAACCCAAAATTCATAATTATTTCCCAAATTAAATATGTATTTCAAAAATAATTCAATTAATCAATTGGATCCATTAATTAACCAGATTTATTAATTCCAATTGCAACATTATGCAAGTAATTCAACAATTTTCATACACATATTAAAATCATGACTATGGGAATTGAATTTTTTACCACATACCTCAAATATTTGAAGAATAATATCATAATGAAAATCCCCAAAAAATTGAGTATCACAACAATGTGGATCAAGATATGAATCTTGAAACCTTAAATAAAGATTAAAGGAAATCAGGTTCTTATAAATCTAAATATTGATATAGAATCATATATCTAGATCTCACAAAATTAGATTTTATTTTTCCATAATAGATGATTACATCACTGAAAGAATGAGAGAAGAATGTGAGAAGAATGATGGAAGAACCAGGATAGGATTCACTTATAGGGAGTGAAGAGGACCATAAATATGGGTTTTAAATTCTGGAGAAAGGAGGTTGGGAGGGCTGTGAATTCATTGGGAGAGCTCAATAAATGTGAAAGACCACCTAGATTGAAATGGGGTTCGATTTGGGGTAATTTATGGGGTTTAAGAAATGTTAGAACTAAATTTTCAGGCATAATTAATTCTGGTGAATGGTTTTCTAGGATGGGGCACATGGTTTTCTATAACAATGCACCAATCATGTTCCTCTTTTATAGGGGTGCACAATTACTCATAAGAAGGAGAATGGTTTTAAAAACTGTTCGCCAACTCTGAAAATACCCACCATCTAGGGTTTTATATTTTTTTGGGCTTACAGTACGCCAACCATGCCCAACCCCCTTTTTAATCATTTTCTCAAAATTTCACCTGAACACAACCCAAATCATCACCCAAAAAAATAACACAAACTAGGACAAATGAGTTCCTAAAATCAATCTCGATTCAAATTCATAAATGTTTAGGATCCTAAAATCTCACCACCTTATAAGAGATCATCCTCAAACTACACTCCCAATATTCCCTCAGATTCTGAGACAAAAATATTGGTCCATTGAGCCCATATATCTACATCCCCTTCCCATGTTTCCTCTTTCACACACTCGTGCTTCCAACCCCCATGAACAATTGTCATGGTATTTCCCCGTAACACATTTATGCTAGGATCCAACACATATACTGGACTCTCCTCAAAAGATGCATCTACCTCAAACTCAACATGATCTACATAAATCCCATGATAAGAGATATGGTGATAATGTTGATGTAGTGAGACATGAAAAACATCATGCACAGTTCATTATTTTTTGTGCAAGAGACAATCGGTACACCATCGGTCTGATTCACCCCACAACCTAAAATTGTCTGACAAACCAAGGAGCTAACTTTCCCTATCTCTATATCCTGGAGTGGCCTAGTATTGAAAAAACTGCAAGGAATAAACGATCACCCTATATAGACTCTAGGGTTCATCAAAGTCTATCAAAATATGACTTCTGTCTATTCTGAGCCTTATCCATACATTTCCAAATTAGAAAAACCTAATATGACATCTCCACCATGAGACTTAGTCCCAACAAATCTAACTCACCTAACTCAATCTAGCATAGTGGTGATCTGAATATCCTACCATAAAGTGAATCATATCGATAAATCTATATAGTTTCCTAATAATTGTTATTATAGTAAAACGCCATAAAATCCATGTGTTTAACCCAAGATCTACCAATTTCTAGAACACACACTCGCAACATATCCTCCAGAACCTCAGTACTATTCTCCAACATCCCATTTTTCTATGGGTGGAAATACATACTCAACAATACTTGTATATAGAGAGACTTCTACAAGCACATAAAAAAATAATGATGTAAAGGAAATGTAATGATCTGAAACTATAGTTTGTAGCCCCACGTGCAGATAAACTATATCCTGAATATAAAAAATTTCCAACTACTCGACTATGAAATTATCTTATATAGGAAATAAATGTGCTACATTCCTTATTCGATCCACAATAACATATATAGAATAATTCCTCCTTGAAATATTTGGGAGACCCACCATGGTTTCCTTGGTCCGACCATCCCACTTCACCTCTGGAATAGGTAAGAGTTGCGACAAACCTCATGGTCATTGATGTTATTCCTCCACCTACTGACAGGTGTAACATAATGTCATGAACCTTTTATCTCCATTTTCATGTCTAGTTACCAAAACTATCATCATAGGTCATGGTATATTTATGTTACACCAAAATTTACCTCCCACTTCAAGGTGTGAAATTACTACATCAACTCTTCCTGTATACTCAAACGCACAATAACTCGATTCTTAATATAGATGATCTAATCCTCATCTATTCTAGAATATAAAGGTTTCTCCCCATCGTTAAGTATTTCCCTCATGTCCAAGCACTATGGATCCACCTACATCAATTCTTTCATTCATATCAAAAGTGTTGACTTCGCTAAAACCAGTACCATTGTCATGTTCTACTAACTCTTCTTAACCACCATTTGCATCTCAGCTAGTAAAGCCATTATCTTCCACTAAAAATTACTCTTGATCTCTTTAAGTATTAGTTTTTATACTCAATGATTTGGACACACTATTTCCCTTCCCAAGCATATACGCTACCTCAAAATCAAAATAATTCATATAATCAACCCATTTCCACTACCAAAGATTCAAATATTGCTGAAAAAATATATAACTTCTGATAATTTGATCAATAAACATTATAAACTTATTTCCCAATAGATAATGTCACCAACACATCAAATAATAAACCAAAACTGCTAGATTGCAGTCATGTGTAGTGAAGTTCCATTCACTTGGCCTCATATATCGATACCCATACACTGCAACACGATTTCCATGCATCAACATAGCTCTGGCTCCAACCCCAAAAGAATCACAATACAGCATGTACTCTTCACATGGATCAGGTAGGAGGAAGATCAGTGCTAATTTCAAACACTTCATCAACTCATTTTTGGCCTTCTAGCGTGATTCTGACCAGTAAAACATTATCCCTTTATGATCAAGCACGAAAGAGGCACTTCCAAATATAAAAATTCATGGATAAATCTACAATAATATCCAGCTAAACCGATAAAGCTAAGGATATAGAATACATTCTTTCGCTTCACCCAATAAACCACTACACACACCTTATCTGGGTCCACTAACTCACCTTCCTCTAGGATGATGTATCCTAGGAAGTATATTTGTTCGATACAGAATTGACACTTAGATAGATTTATGTATACATGATTCTATCTTAGTGTACTCAAGATGATGTCATGGTGTTGGACATGATCACAATGAGTCTTGGAGTATACCAAGTTTTTAACCAAAAAAACTATGACATATTGAACCAGGTATGGGTTTAATATTCTATTAATCAATTCTATAATTATTCTGGGTGCATTTTTTTAACACAAACAGAGTTACGGTGAACTCATATAGGCCATACCTAATTCCAAAAGTAGTCCTCGGTATATAAATTGTTTTTACTCTAAGTTGATGATACCCTGATATCAATTCAATCATTGGGAACACACATGCTCCTCTAAAATAGTCAAATAGATCACTGATACATAGAAGAGGATACCAATTATTCACAGTCATCTGGTTTAACTTCCAGTAATCAACACACAAACGTAAAATCTTTCAATCCTTATTAGAAAACAATTTTCTATAACCCCAAGGAGATGTACTATGATGGATAAATCCATTATCCTAAAATTACTTTATCTAATTATTGAGTTCTTGAAGCTCTATTTATTCCATTCATTGTGGTGGACTAGAAATTGGATCAACCCATGTAATGATCTCATTAGTGAATTACATATCTCTCTTAGGTGGAAGACCTGAGAATACTTAAGAAAAACATCCTAAAAATATTCCACCAATGGTGGAAGTATATCATGTGTTACTCTTCCATCATTATATAATAAACTAGAAACAAGGGTTGTAAGCTCTCCCAGTTGCTGAGTAATTGGCCCTTCTCGGCCAGCTTGGATGTCCCACTTTCCACGGTGAATATAGTTGTAACCCTAAACATATGTAAATGTAAATATCCTATACTAACAGAAAATATGGTATATGTATGCAACTAGATAGTCCATACCCATAATTAGGTCAAATCCTAACATGAAAAGGATATAGATTACCCATAGAAAATGATACTCCCTGATCATGAGTGAATATCCTCTTCACAAAAAGATGTCTCTAGAGCGTACTCCCTACGGTGAATCTATCATCATTATTCCTCTCATAAAATCCACTTCCATGCTCAAATTATTAAAAAAAATCTAGGTATAAATTAATGAGAGTCACCAATATCAAATATGGAATTAGATAATTAGAATCTATAAGAATAGTAAGTATCACTGTCAATGTTCCAGCCTTGAAATCCACAAGTGAAGGTTGTATTGCATTTAGATGTCCTACCCATCTTCCCTATGATGTATTCTGACTCCCCTAAGTTTCACCACACTATATATATGTGTTCTATTTCTAAGATACACTAATTACACCATCTCTACTGCCTCAACTAGTAGAACTCTAGCTGCAATGATGATATGGTCAAGAAGTTCCCCTTCTTGCACCCGGTTTATATATAGATCCTCTATCACTGATCATCTGTCATTGTGTTCTAAAAAAATTCTATAGGTGTCCCAACTTTCAACAAGTGCTACACTCCATTGGTGGCCAAGGACAGTATTAAAAATAGTGGCATGGCCTACCCGAGTGAAGGTAGATCACTCCAACAAGGTCATGTGCAACTGATCCCTCTATCTATGAACCCAAATTTCCACTACCCTAACTAAAGTTCTCATGAAAACACATCCTTCTCT
The DNA here is from genome assembly GCA_963277665.1 of Viscum album. Classification (NCBI taxonomy): domain Eukaryota; kingdom Viridiplantae; phylum Streptophyta; class Magnoliopsida; order Santalales; family Viscaceae; genus Viscum; species Viscum album. The sequence continues at coordinate 2,091,898,380 of OY728126.1, read as the reverse complement.
AAGAAGTTACATCTCTATGTAATCCAGTAGCAACTATCTTTCTAAAACTGGAATCCTCCTTCAGGTTCCCCTCATCCATGAGAGATTGATCCCCCACCTCAGCAAACTTCTCTAGCCTAAAGAGGTTAACCTGGGAAATAATCTCGCACATAAGTTCATCCTAAAATCATCTCTTATTAGTTTTATCATATCCCTCCAGTAAAGGACAAAAACACTGCACGTCTATAAAACATTCAACATATTCTCTCACTGACATGATCCCTGATTCAGCTGCATGACCTATACTTCTCTCTCCTACCTCAAATTTTCTTTATAGAAGTTCTCAAAGAACCACTCCAACAAGAACTTCTATAACAAACCATCAATATTTTGAGTCCTTACCTAAATTTCCCAACCATTCATTATTGATCCTAAATTCATATAAGTATATAGCTTGACACTCCTCTCAACAAGAGTCTCCAAATGGACAAATATTCTCTCAATGGACTCATCCTAGAAGTCATATCCCTGAGGTCCACCCTCTCCATTAAAAGTTAGAGGTTGTTTCATTTGAAGCTCTCTCATCAGGTCATACATTCTATTATAAACATACCTTGGGTATCTTCCCATGAGTTTCACAATTTGATCAATGTTAACTCAGAAATTCCCCCCCCCCCCTTCCTCACTCGGCACTATCAGTGCATTAGGTTCCACTACTGGTAGAGAAATACCATCCAAATACTCTTATATCCATCTCAATAAGTATCATCATGGAGGTGTATCACTAGAATTTCAAACAAACATCTTATAAATCATAACATAACTTTAACACATTTATGTAATAAAGAAATAACAAAAAGTTAAAAAAAGTATTTTCCCCACATCTCGCAATGCGGTCAAAATGAAGGTGTTATCACTACCCTTAACCATGTAACACCTTGGTCTTGGTAATCAAAGAGAATTCTCATTCTCAATATTCACATTCCATTAGAAACATATTTATTCACATTTCTAATCATTTTATCGTTTTCATCTCTCATTATACCACATTTTTCATTTCAATTTCACAAGAAAGGAAAAATAGTCTAAGTTCAACAATATATCCAAAACCCATTTTCCCATGCATGCCTAAAGTGATTCATGTTTAAAAATAATCCTTATTTCCTAGAATGATGCATGCAGACTAAAATCACAATCTATTTAGGACCATGAGTCAATTTACATAAAATTTCCAAAAATATCACATTACAAAACATGTACATCACCCAAGGTGAAATAATATTCAGCTGTAACTACAAATAGAAATAAGATAAATATTACCCTAGGTACGTGGGTTTTCCCCCCATACAAGGGTTTGAAACTCCCATGCATGCGCCCATATACAAGACCATAATATTCCAAGTATACTATATACCTCTCAAAAATAGTAAGACAAAAATAAAAAATAATAAAAATCCTTTCATACTAATTTGTAACATCCCATCTTGGTGTCACACAATAGTGTCATGAGCTGGTTGGTCACATGTCCTTAGGCATGGATCCCTGTATTCTAGAGGATGCCAACTAGAAGCGATGGTCTGATATGTAAATCCATAGGAGAGTCGAATATACCCTATATTATTAGAGTAAAATACTAATTAAAATAATAAACAATAGTGGAATCATATTTAACCGTAAATAATACCATTTTCACAAGACAATAAATGGAGAAAGATAAAATATCTAACTAAAGAGGAAAAACTAACATGCTAATGTAGGTGTCTAGTGTTCTAAATGAAAACAGAAAATAAAGTCATTTAATACTCCCAAAAGGGTGCCAAACCATGTTAGGTTACCTCATTCAAGATCCATCCCAACTCAGCCATCTAACATAGGGCCATTTCCCTTAACCATTGTTGCAACAATAATGTCAATTTAGGAACTAATCAGGCATCTTTTGTAGGGTGTGAGTAAAACTCAGTAGGCAATCCCAATGATGTCTAAAAAATCTAGTAAAATAGTGTATATAGTTGTGTAAAAAAATAAGTAAAATTCATATTTAAATAGTTATCACTGTATCATTTATTATTTACTTAACCACATTAACTCTCGGGTTCCTGAGGGCACTTATACTTTAATGCCTACTTCGGCTCAAGCTAGAGCCCAAAGTGTTCCCATGTAATATCATATATTTATTCCTGCTTTGTCCCATAATGAATATTTAATTATTTATGGTGATATAAAATCTTAATACTTGATTCAGCTCATTCTATCACCCACAATATTCCTATGTGAGTTCATATCTTGAAGTACCTTTGTTATCATTCTTTAGTTCATATTAGAATTACCAGGTTAACATTCATACTACAAACAATAAAATGACCATTTTATTATTCATTAATCCATACTTGAATGACCATGTTAACATCCATACATCACAGATTATAATGATTGTGTTCCAATTATCTAATTCATACATGTATGGACATGTTACTATTTATAAACACACATTATAATGACCATGTTCCCATTATTTAATTTATTCTTGAATTTCCATGTTCCCATTCATAAACATGTAATTAATTCAACAATTAATTTTCCACATAAACTCTATTACTAATTCAACAATTAGTTAAACAATAAAATCTCATTAGTTGATTCAACAGTTAACTAATCATATTAATAGCATTAATTAATTCATCAATGAATTGAAATCACCTATTTAATTACCAATTCAGAAATTAGTTTATCACATAATTACCATTAATTTATTCACCAAATAATTAATTCATAAATCAAAATTATTAATTTAACAACTAATAAACCAATATTCACAACTCAAATTTCTATAATTACTTTTCAAAATTATTTATCTCATTCACATTCTCAATTCTTCATAATTGATTCCAAAATTAACTATCACTCTCTATGATATAAATATCACATAATTAATCCCAAATTTAATTATCTCAATTCCTAACACAAAAAGAACATGATTAATTACACAATTAATTATCTCAATTCAATAATTTCAAAATCTTATAAATAGTTCCAAAATGAATTATCTAAATAAAAATCCCTAAATCGAAAAATTAATCCCCTAATTAATTATGATGTTTGAAAGGACATAAATTCATAATTAATCCCTAAATTAATTAATTATTTCAAAAATTCATCATTTAATCAATTGGAGACAATAATTAACTCAATTTTGGAATTCCAATTACATAGAAAATGCAAGAAATTCTATAATTTTCATACATGTATCATTATCATAACTATGGGAGTTTAATTTTAGAGAACCTACCTCAAATCGTCTAATAATAATCACCGAATGAATATACCTAAAAAATGAGCATCACAACGACATAGATCTAGATCAAAATCTCAAAACCTGAAATAAATATTAAAATTAATATGATATTATATATCAAGATCATGATCTAGAATCATAGATCTACATATCACTAAATCAAGTTAGATCTATCCATGATAGAATATTACATCACTGAGAGAAATCGTTAAGAATGGGAGAAAAAATTGAGAAGAAATTGGATATGATTTACTTACATGGAGAGGAGAATACCTTTGATCTAGGCATCAAATCATAATGAATAGAGTTCATAATGGCTTGGAATTTGTCCATAGACCTCCAAAAACATGAAATTTCACATATGGATGAATGGGGGTTGATTTTGAGTTAATTAGCTGGTTTGAGAAATTTTTTAATTTCTGTTTTGACTTAATTAATCCCCACAAAATGTTAGTTGGTATGGGACATACGGTTTTCCCTAACCACAAACTAACCATGCACCTTTTTTATAGATGTGCACAATTACTCCTAAGAGGTTAAATAGTTTGGAAAACTATTCACCCACCATGAAAATCCCCACATTCCAGTTTTTCATAGTTTTTTGGGATGGGGAAAACAGTTTGACCTAACCCTATACCAACCACTCATAGCCCCTTTTTCGTCCATTTTTCTCAAAATTTCACCCAAACACACCCCAATTTATTACCCAACATAATGTACATAAATAAGGACAAAATAGTACCTGAAATCATGTCTGAGTAAACCTTAGAAAATTTTGCGATCTTACACACCCAATGGGTTTGACATCAACTAGAGAGTACACCAATATTAAATCCTGATTTTGGTACAATGAATCCAGATAACACACTAAATTTATAATTCAATAACATTGTATTTGATAGCGTGTATGACATGCAACACTAATCTCATAAGGGAATGTAATATCATGAAAATTTATAATATATTTAATATTTTAATTAAATTTAATAGATTTTAATGAACAAAATTACGTGTTAGATTATGTCTCAAACAATAATGAATTTCATGGATTAATTGTGTTACATTTAAGACCTATTTTTACCAAATAACCATATATTATTAAAATTTTACTATTTAATATAATAAGATATATCCTAGCTATTTAAATATATGTTATTAATAGTGTTAAATAATATATTAAAATATATCATTTAAAAAATAGAAAATTATTTCATTGGTTACAAAATAATTATAAATTAATATAAGTAACTATTAAATATAATGTGAATGATTTTATAGAAAATTATTTGTATGCCCAAAAAGTCATTTTATCCAAATAATTTAAATTAATTACTTTTATTGGGTGATAATAATGTAATATATATATATTTATATTAAACTTTTAATAAAATATTTTTAACATTCATCCAATATATTTGATAGGCATATGTTATGAAAAAACAAAATATTTTTCATAAAAATCCATATTTTTCAAAAGGCACTTTTACATCCTTTTAAGGGCGTGCAATTTTTAAATCTAAATGTTGAAGCTTTTATAAATATAACATGAAATAATAGAAATAAAATTTTTAAATCGAAACATTAAGAAACATTACGGTTAATTTTTGCTATTTTTCTAAGAAGTTTCATTTTTTGATGAATAGTGAAATGTACTGAATTTTAATTCAAAAAGTCTTTTTATTTTAATATATTTATAAGGATAAATTATATTATTTATTAGTTTTATTGATTAATTATATCATTTTAATATCATTTTGTTTATATTAGGTCATTGGAATAAATTTCAATTTTAAATTGGATATAAAAACACAACAAAATTTTGAACATTTTTACTTCGAAAATCCATATTATCGTCCCATCTGTGGGATTAAATTTAAATTAATTTCATCCACTTATGAGATTTTAAGTTGGTAAAATGGAATCCGTATTTTTATTCAGAATAATTTATAACATATAATTTTTTCATCTTAGTTTTTTAACAAAAAAATTAGTGAATGTTTTTTAAATTAATTACAGTGATTCTGAGAACAACTATCTTAACAATGGACTAATCCTTAAACGTAAGGGAAAAAATTTACTCTAACCATGTAAAAATCCATTTTATAGAAAAATATAAACTCAATAGTCCCTTTCTAAAAAAATCATTATTGGTTTCAATTTACATGGGAAAAATGAGGGAGGAATCCCCTTTCTAAAAATTAATAATAATTCCACTCCTCCACTATTAAAAGGAACTCAACCCTCTCACATCCTCACACCTCTCAATCCACATTGACATGACCAAGATCTTCCCAAATATATCATAAAAACACCTTCCCTCATTCTAAATTCGTCATTTTAGATGTGATAAATCCAAGTAATTCCTTTGGGGAAAACCAAAAAAAGTAACCCAAATAAGAGTTAACATCCTTCCTCAAGCTATTTTGTTTTATTTCTATTCTCCACCACATATAATATACTTATTACATGATTACCTAATAAAATAAGTGTCCTAAATTTACTGATATGTTTTAATTCTATGCTTTTTACCTACACTTACACACACATCCATATAATGGGCAACGAACTAATCATTTTTGTGTACGATGAAGTACCGCCTCACGAAACGATGTTATTTATTTTTCCTTTACCACATTTCATGGTTCATAATTATGATGTAAATTCTGTTTATATATGATATATATTATATTTCTAATTTATTTATGCTTCTGTTATTTTTATATAAGGCATGCCTTTATTCTTTCCATTTTGTGAGAATACGATAACATTGTTTTTAGAAGTGTGGACTACCACCTCCCCAAAGAGATGTGATTAGTTCACAATATACACGGAACATATAAAGGTTGGTTTTAATAAAACTATGTAAAATATATAAAATAAATATGAAAATTTAATTTTAATATAAATACACATATATATCATTTACTTTTCATTCCTTTAATACGACAATGGAATGAAAGTAGCGTTAAAACGTATGTACGACCTACCGTCTCCATGAATGGTGCATTTCATTTATAATATCAAAAAATTATGGATTATTATAAGCACATATATAATGAATATATAAGATATTTATATCATGATTTAAATTCGGTATATGAATAAATATTTGTCTATGTAATAGGAAAAACAAGTTACAAGTAAAAACATACTAAAAAACATGATAATTCACACCCCAAAATGATGAAAACAATGAACTATTGATAGAAAATGAGTAATAAAATATTATAAAAAGTTGATATATGTTATTTTAAATTTTATTATGGTTATTGTATTGGTTTTTAGCATGTTTATAACCCTTATATAGTACGTTAAAAGACATTGAACTAAAAGAAAACACAAGTTTAGGGATTCTTGCCTCACTTTTCCTTCCATGAGGCGTAATCCATTAACACTACTTTCATTTTTTTTGTGGTGTAACTACTTACACATTTTATATAATATATCATTAATTATTTTACATTCATTGTTTTTAAAATTTTAATTTGATTATTATTATAGTTAGGTATCCTAATTCATTCGTTACTATAGTGGTAATGGAATTCATCTCAATTTCCATTATTTGAGGCATAAATTATTGTTGTGAACATAATTTATTATATATGGTTTACATAGTGAAACTTCTAAATGTACTATCATGATGAATTAATTATTCATGATATTTTGAGAACCAATTTTAGGTATTTCATCTGAGGGGATTTGATCATAAATTTACCAAGTTGTAAACAAATTTCATAACACAATTATTTTTCATTGAGTTATATTAATTCCTTGTTATTATTAACATTCTATGATTAGTGTATAAAGTCTATTGAATATATATTATTCTATTTAAACTTCCCTTATGTGGATGTATATTTGATACAAGTAACCTATTAATTGGTAGATTATCAATTCAATGTTAAGGTATTTTCAATGGTTTACTTCACAATATCATTTTATTTAGGATTATTTACACTTGAATTTATATTTGAGGAAATTATATAAGCATTATTCAATAAAAACATTAATTTTTTTTATAATTTAATAATTGGTGACCTTTATAAAATATTAATACCATTTTTCTATTCATTTTTTTCTCAATTGTTTTTAGAAAATATTTTATAATAACCTGACTCCATTTCCCTATTTAGTCAGAGTACATGTTTTCTTCTAAAACACTATTTTCTAAAACTGTTTTCAAAAAAATTTTTAACCCATCTAAAATGATTTATTTAAGACTTTTTTCCTTTTCTAGTTTTACATATGTTTTCAAAGGAATATTTTTTTCACTTTCCGAATAAGGAACTTTTCTAACCATTTACATTGAAAAAGGAATGTTCCTTTTTTACATTATAAAACATATATTGAATTACCCACCATCATTTATTTGAAGATAAATTTGAATGTTTAAGTGGTTGATTTCTAAATAAAATATTTTTTTACGAGTTATTTTTGAATAATTTTTATTAAAATGTTTTTCCAATGACAAAAGATATTTTCCTCAAGAATATTTTTAGAAGATCATTTTATTGTGATTACATTCATCAATGAAAATGAGCCTTTATTTTTTATCCATATGGGGAATTGTTTTACTGATAAAATTATTATTATTCTTCTAGAATGTTTATGATTTATTTGTACAAGTATATTATTGAAATTCACTAACATAAATCCTTTGTTACCCCATTTGCAATATTCAATTTCCTAGGATCATTTGAGATTTAATTCACCCAAATTATCCATATAATTTATCATGGATATATTTATTAACTAAAACATATACCATTTTTACATAAGTTATTCCACTTGAAGGTAATTTTATTAACTAGGGAAATATTGATAAAAATTTTTAAATTATTAAATATGAATATTTGATAAGTCATATTGTTTATTCGATATGAGGAATTCCTTGGATAGGAAGTGATGAGTGGGTCCCATACATTATATAGCCCCTCGATGCATTGATCGGTTCTCAAGAGACAAATTAGATGTGCTAATTAAAAAGGTTTCTACAAAAAAATTAACCATCTTATGAAGGGTCTTGATGATATAGATTTTCATGTTACTCAGACATGATGTACAATAATTGAGAATTACCCACATTTAAATTATTATTTATCTTTGATATTTGGAATCGACATATCTATAGATGCATTTAATTATCAATTCATTAATTAAATGGAATGAGTATCAGTTTATCACATTTCCATGAATATTATGCCTTATCTAGTTATCTGAATGTAATGTGTTACAAGTTATTTACCTTATCATATTTTTTATTCACTTCACTATCACTTTATTGATTTTATTTCATATGGGTTTAGTTTTTGTCAACAAATTTTAATTATTCTCATTGATTCATTATTTATTATAATGTACTTTAACCATACTGATCATTTGATCTCAACATTATTTTTTTCCATCCCCAGCAATCCAAAAAAAGTACTAGGAGAGATATATAAATATATAATAATTGGGAATAATTCTATCATTGAAATAAAAAATAATTATGTAGTGATTAGTGTATTCATTTGTAATAAAAGATTCATGTATGTATCTGGTTTACCAAGACAATTAAACTATTTGGTCCTTCAGGATTTGTCTCCAAGTAATCAAGCCAATGTAAGTGTAGTGGACACTAGATGTTGAATTTTGGGGTCAATAATATATAGTTGGTATAAAAGGAAGTTTAGTTGCAATATTTGGGACTGTATTTATTAAAACATAGATTATAGACCATAACTATATGGTATAATTTGATGATAAGTACAAAATAAAATCCTAAAGTTTGAGTTGGAGAGAGATTATGGTTTTTCTTAACAATACATTCATGTATGGATACTAAAATTTGAAGTGGTTATAAAATAGGTGTACCTAGGAATAGCAACTCTGACATGGTTCGTTGGGTATGATTCAAGAGAAACCTAGTACACAACAACAGTCCCCACTTCTAACCTAGTTCTACACTCCTGGCGGATACGCTTTGGATATTTTATGTTTTCATTACAAACCATTATGATGGATTTTAATACATAATGAAAATGAATGACCTAGATTAAACCTTAGAAAATTTAAGAAACTCTAATAAAATAAAATGGATAAAGTATTTATGTTTTGAGGTTTTATTGAAAATTATAGTGAAAAGGATATTTAATGATTAATTTTAAATATTTCCATTTTACTTTTATAAAAAATATATGATTTATATTAATATAGTTTTAGAGAAAGGAAAAATTTTATTCTAGGTGACAACCCATCAAATCTGGAAAGGCGGTGAAGCTTGAACTCATGAATGAAAGATGAAAAGTTCATCATGCCTGCCATTAGAATATGTGATTTCCTAGATACTATCTCATTTCATTTAGAAAAATAATTTAAAAAATAAATATTAATGATAAACCAGAAGTATCACTTTTTACGTTTAGATATTAATGTATTAACAACGTTTTATTTGGAGAATAGTTAAAGACAAATGGAAATAGTTGTCACTCTTTTATCTGTCCAATGATAAATTAAATTGAAATTTAGTGCTTCAGGAATGAAATATAATTTTGGGATATTCATTCTTTGAAGTAAGGGGTGAACTATAAATTTATCGAAGAATGATCAAAGGATGAAATTGTGTTTAAATAATTATATCATGTAATTATATTTCGTTATAATCTTTGGTAGTGAAATAATTACCCAATATTAAGAAAATGGTCGGAATTTTTTTTATCATAATTCCTTTATTTTTATTGAACCGATGGTCTTCTAAATCAAAAATGATTTATGAATTTGAGTACCTAAAAATTCCATTAATGATTCAATTTTTTGTGATATATGACCTTAATCAGTTCCTATGTATATTTATGCATTTCTTTCATGCATGTATCTCCACATTCCACAAATATTCTCCTACTTAGAAACCTAGATCTATGTTACCCCAATTGACCATTTTACTTACCATTATCTATTTTATAGAGGATTATTTAAAACCCCGTCTCACACCATGGTATTTAATAATAAAAAATATCAAACAATCTATTATTAAGATAGTGTTTAAATAGAATGAATTAAATAAATTTAATATGGGTGGAATGTAACACCTTGAAATACTAAATTGAGAACATTGTATTTGATTTCCTGTGTGACCCAAAAATCCAAGAGCGTAAGAGAATATAACATCCAAAGATATTATAATTTATTCTCTATTTTAAATAATTTTAATATCTATCAATGCAAGTAATTCTAAGTTAGGTTTTGTCACATATAATGAGGACATTTTTTGATGTCTTGCATTGCACGCAAGACTGAGTTTTACCAAACAAAAATATATTATTAAAATATTATTGTTTAATATAATATTATATAATATAGCCGTTAAATTAGTGGTTATGATTAGTATCATATAAATTCATAAAATATGTGGTCTACAAAAATATAAAATGAATTCATTGGTTACAAATTAATTATAAATGATTAAAAGTACAAATTTAATATAAAGGAAATACTTTTATAGAGAACTACTTTTTATGTCCACAAAGCTAGTTTATCCTAAAAAATTAAATTAATAATAATTATTGAGTGATATTAACGTATTTTATGTTATATATATTTAATAACATATTTTTTACATCCATCCAATATATTTGACAATCCTTAGACAATCAAAACCACAATACTTCAAATAAAATTCCATATTTTTCTAAAGGCACTTTTACTGCCGTTTAAGGGAATGACTATTTTAAATATGAATTTTTAATCTTTTATAGAACTAATATTACAAAATAAACTTAATTTTTGGAATATATACATCAAAATTAGGTTTCGTTGAATTTTTTGTATTGTTAAGTCCACTAGGTCAAATACCCTGAGAGGGGGGGCGAATCAGGGTATGAAATATTAATAAAACTTCACCAATGGATCATGTTCCATTGTAAAACAAAACATATTTCACTCTATTTCTCATAGAAAAGTATAAACATAAATTAAACCATGCATGAGACCGATAAATTTTTACTTAGTTCACCCTCACTGGGCTACATCCAAAGAGAAAACAACAATAATGTGGCGATGTACCAAATCAACTAAAAGTGCACCAATGATTACAATATTTGGAATGGACTCACTATCCCTCGTGGTTTAAAACAAATCACAATTTCAAAGCTCATTGATCTCTCAAATGGAGTGTGCTAACTGCTTATTCAGATGATCCACTCATAGTTTATAGACTTGTACATCCTGTCATTATCTTTAATGAATGTATCCTCTAATTTATCTAGATACTCTATTAATATCCCAATTTCATCCACTGATGAAAAATTATTTACCCCATATGGACATGGAAACTTAATATCTTTTTCACAGCCCTTAGTGAACAGTCCACAAAAGGTTTATACTTTTTGCGTAAAACCTCCTATTATGTGGAACATCAATATTACATGTAATTGTGTTATCTTGTGCACAACTCCCATTGAACTCAATTCATACGTGATACAGAGTTCTAGTTCTCACTAATTTTTGAGCTTCTACAAATGAGGGGAGGCACCTTTTATTTTTAAGCATCATTTACCCCTTCATGGAAGATTCGACGTGTTGTCTAAGATCCCCTCTATGCGCAAAAACCCCAATTTAACCTCACATTGGGTGTGAAAGATTATTTTGTGCAACCTCATCTATCACATAAATTTCAAAATATTTCATGAAATTCATTCAATTTTCATACTTTTTCATTCCAATCCTGAAACATTCCTTGCACACATGTTTATATACCATCTTCAATCTTTCATAAAACTTCCTTTTCAAAAAAATGTTTCTCCATTTTCCGATTTTGAGGCAGAAAAAATTGGAAAACACCATAAAACGGTGATGGCTTGTATATGTTCTTTTTGTACTGCCTCCAAATTGTTTATTCCATTGCCATGGTTCTTTATCAACATAATTTGTCAACAATATATCTATAACACCACAACAAACCCATGAAACCCTATTTTTAAAAAATTAAATGAAACCCAAAAAATATTCAATTTTACCTTAAGGGAGTTCTTCACATCAATTATTTTTCAGAGAAGTTTCATTTTTTTATGAATAGTAAAAAATAATGAATTTTAATTAAGATATCTTTTTTTATAATTTATTTATATAGTTAAATTATATTTTTTATTGGTTTCAAAGATAAATTAGATAATATTTATATCATTTACTTCAATTTATGTCAATTGACTCAATTTTACTTTTAAATTCGATATAAAAAAATGGTAATATTTTGAATGTTTTTACTTTAAAACCAGCATTATCATCCCATCCATGGGATTAAATTTAAATTAATTTAAAAAATATATATGATTGGAATTTGTAAAAATTTATTCCAAATTTTAAATAATCAAAAATTTTAATTTATAATGAGTTCAACATAGTTTTTGACCAAGAATTTTAGTGAATTTAATTAAAACTAACTTCAGTGATTAGGAGAAAAATTATCTTAACAAGGGAATAATCATTATAGTTATGGGACAAAATTCACATGAAACTTTTAAAAATCTATATTCTATCCATATATCCACCCTATCCTCTATTTTATTGAATTGGGTTCAATATTTGAGCCACATGACATGGAAATATCATTGTTGGAAATCCCTTTCAGAAAAATTAAATGAATACCACTCTTCCTCCACAACAAAAAGGTACTCACCCCTCCCAATTCCTCACAACTCTCAAGAAACTTTGTATTAAAAAAATATCTACCCTAATAGCTCCTAACAATATATCCCCTCATCCTACAATTCTTCCTTTGGGAAAAAATATTGTCACGGCCAATCATAGTTTGGTCCCGTCCGCGACACCCCATGCTCACCTCCAATATACTAAGGACTGTTGACGAGCATTGAGTAGGAAAATTACTAACATGGGAGAAATTTCCAAATTACCAAAACACACACATAAATATCCAGTCCCACAAAAATGATAAAACCTAAAATCAGCTAAACAACTGATTAATGCATATATCTATATCGCACAACCCGAGTATGATAAGAAGTAAAAGAAAGTAAAAATGGATAAATACAAGACCACCACAAGGAATCTGTAAATAAAGTCCCACCTGAAAGTAAAAATACTAGTACTGTTATCATAAAGTCATAGGAAAAAACCTCATTCTGTCTAGTCTCACTATGAACTGTCTACTCCTAGTCTGTCTCGGACTCTGCCAAAAGTTTGATCATCTTTATAAGATGGCACACATTCAGGAAAATCCCATGTATGGGTGAGTATAACCATACTCTGTATGACACACTGGCACCATAAAAAATATAATGAAGTAAATAATATCATCTCTATATAGGCATATTTCTATAGCACATATAACAATAATATCTAGATATACTCATTAATATACATGTGGTCTAGAGGTAAACCTCAGTTGTAAGATACCATCCCTAGGATTCCAACATGGGGATTCCACAAAGCATGCATTCGAGATAACACACTCCTGAGTCTGATAGCACATAGGATGTTCTTTCTAGAGGTACTTCTTGTTGGGTATCTCCTTGAGAAATATACACTAATAAATTTAAGAGAAATATGATACATAGTGAGGATCACAATCAGGGCCATGGGGTGATACCATCAACTTAATTTGGATTAACCTTATTGTGTTGAGGATCGATGCCCAAGTTTTATTGTTCACATTAGTACCAATAACTCTACCTATGGAATAAATATGAATAAAGGATACCACTCTCATCCTCTTAGGGTGGGGGGATTCCAAAAACTCCATCCAAGAAGTCCTTGTCACAAACATTCCCCCAGGGCCTGCATCGTGACAACCACAAGCCCGACTTTCATAGGCCAGGGGTTGGAGACTAGCATCATATGCAAAAATACCTAAACTGGGAAGGAATTTCCTTTACAACTGTAAACAAACACATCAGTGTACACAACTGGGAGAAAATCACTGAGTAAAAAACTATATGCAAAGGAAGTTTTGGAATGTAAAAGGGGCTAGAAATACAATCCCAATAGAAAAGTACAAGTACAAATAGAAGCGGGTACAACAGAAGAAAAGTAAAGCAGCTATAGAGTCGTCCCCCAGAGTTCCTACCTAAAGGGTAGGTATAGATGGCCTCCTCAGCACTCCACGTCCGTCCGTCTACTCTGTGTACCGTCATGCCGAGTGGTCTACCTCCGGGTATCGCCCAATCCTGCTACTCTCTGCCCTAGTCAGCGTTTTTCGTTGTCTGCAACCAACACAAAGAGGTGCGGGCATAGCCCGTGCAGGAGTGAGTATAACGATACTCATTAGGGACCCTGAGACCCTCAAGGTCCCACTAAATCCAACAAGTATAAACTACAGTGCATGGATTCAACGGATAACCATTACTTATTTATATGCCCATACATATACCTAAGTTATCTAGTAACCCATCTCAATCATGAGGTAAACTCAAAAGTCATTGACTCAGCTCAAAACCAGGATTTTATTATAGGGGTGGTAACATGTAACACTGCCAGTCAAACTTTCAAAACTTCAGCTTCTAGTGTACTCCTCCTCTATAGAGTATTGTGGGTCTTCTGTGTCACACAGAGGCACTTCCCACTATCCTGAACAGCTGTGGTACTCCTCCTGTTGGGTACCATGGGTCTACTGCGTTACAGAGAGGTGCTCCCCACAATGGGTCTGCCGCGTCACACAAAGGTGCTCCCCCTAGTATCTTACCAAGGTACTCCTCATGATGAGTACCATGGGTATGCCGTGTCACACAGAGGCACTCCCCACTGTGGTTCTGCCACGTCACACAGATGCACTTCCCACTGGGCTAGTTGAAACACTCCGAGTCGATAGGTCATCAGTCGTCAGGTATCAGCCAGCTACTAGGTCTCCATACTCAGCTCGCTCGTCTCTGGGAGGATCTGCTCCACGAGCTAATGGCCAATACTCAAACTATCACGACGTGCCACGTAGAAGTGTCGCAAAGGTCTGCCTCATCATAGGGGTCTCAATGCAACATATGGCGCGTCAATTAGACTCATGGTCTGTGAGTTATTGACATTTCTGTTCCAGGGTACTGGTGGGATTTTAGGTTCAAACCAACCTGACTATACCCCAACTGTGTCCAAACCTCAAGTGGGGTATTGAAAAGAACCGTCTCTCTCCAAGATTTCCATCACCGCATTCGGTTCGTCAATCGGACATCCGTAGACCATGATATGGGTGAAAAAGTGTAATCGGGTCAAACGGGTCTGGGTCCGGTCCGACCCGGCCCGAGGGGGCGGCCCGACTCAAGGGAAGCCCTATAACACGCCCAAATGATAAAGAGTTAAATGACTAGAATATATTACACATATCAACAAGGGGCACCTTCCTTTTTGGGAGCCTGTCTGATTAGAACTCCACAGTTAAGCGTGCTTGGCCTAGAGTAGTGATTAGGATGGGTGACCTTCTGGAATGTTTCCCAGGGTGTGTGTCAGTTATGATAAAGCACACTGGAAAGGACAAGTGTTGGCATGTGGGGACTACCATTAGTCAGATGACCCGTTCGGGCACATGGGTGGGCCCCATGGTGGGGACCATGTGTATAGGGGCAACTGGTGGTACCTGGTTGGCCAGGACCTGACGACCATTTAAGGTGGGGTGGTTGTTCTGTTACCGGGACCCAGTTATTACATTTGGTATCAGAGGTGGTACCCAGCCTTAAGTGGGGTGCTCTTCCTGGGTTGAGGTGCTGGGCCCATAATGCGGACATTGTGCTCTAAAGGGGGGTGATTTTAACACCCCCAAATGATAAAGGGTTAAATGAAAAAATGATATGAATCACGTCAACAAGGTGCACCTTCCTTTTCAGGAGCCTATCTGATCAGAACTCCATAGTTAAGTATGCTTGGCCTAGAGTAGTGATCAGGATGGGTGACATTTTGGGAAGTTTCCCAGGGTGTGTGTTAGTGAGGAAAAAACACATTGTAAAGGACAAGTGTTGGCCTGTGGGGACTATCATTAGTCAGATGACCCATTTGAGCATGTGGGTGGGCCAACATGTGTTTTTGGGGCAACTGGTGGTACCTGGTGGTCCAGGACCTGACGACTATGCTAAGGCGGGGTGGTTGTGCTATCACCAAGACCCAGTTAAGCATTCTTGGCCAAGAGTAGTAATTAGGATGGGTGACCTTATGGGTGTGTGTTAGTGAGGACAAAACACACTGGGAAAAACAAGTGTTGTCCTGTGGGGACTATCGTTAGTCAGATGACCCGTTCGATCACGTGGGTGGGCCTCATGGTGGGGACCATGTGTTTGTGGGAAAACTAGTGGTACCTAGTGGGCTAGGACCCGATGACCAATTTAAGGCGGGGTGGTTGTCCTGTCACTGAGACCCAGTTGTTACAAGCCCAGTCCGAGTGGGAAGCCCGACCTGAGTGGGCAGCCCGACCTGAGGGGACGGCCCGTCCCAACGGCCCACGTGGCCCAGCTGGCTGGCGGCCGAACGGCCTGCCCTAGCCGTGTCCAGGGGGAAGGCGTGTGCCCCCTGGATTCCCGAATATTTGAACCATTAGAGTGGAATGAAACCGGCGTCAGGTGGCGCCTGTCCAGCTAACACAGGACCAGCTGGGTCCCGCTCCTCTTGGTTGGCCGAACGGTCAGCCGCTCCAGCTCCTCTGCCACGGCCCGCCCTGGTCGTGGCTCCCTTGCTCCACGTGGAGCGACGGTGGGGTGCCCCTCATCCACGACCCACCCTGGTCGTGGACCACTTCTCCTTCGCGGCGTGACAGCACTACACACTTCCGCCGCGGCCCGGCCTTGCCGCAGCCCCCTTCTCCTGTGCATGGTGCAACGATGCCGCACTCTTCTAGTGACCCGGTGGCCTTGCATCGCGGGTTTTCTTAGTGTCCAGCCCGACGCCAGTCGTGTTTCTCTGTCGTGGTCCACTCTTCCGGCGACGTCACTACACCGCCGCCATCATCAACAAACGAGAACAATCTAAGTGGGAGGGTCGGGATTTGTTCTTGTGGTCTGATCCCTCCATGTTACGTTGATATCGAGCGTCCTAACATATTCCAAAAAATTGAACGATGTAGAATAGGAACAAATTCAACTCAAACCCCAACCTCGTATCGATGACTGTTGACGAAATCATAGAAAGGCAGCACTGATTCGTCAATGTCGGAAAATGAAGAGGATATTCGTCACTGGCTAAGGAGCGTTCAGAGGTGACAAAGTCGAAGACGACGTTATTCGTTGTTGACTCCTTCTCTTTTGGCATGGCTGAAGATCATTCTTCGTTGGAGAATTAGTTTCTCCAAATCCTTCCAACTCCTCTCACAACGTTCTACCAAATGAATTGCCAACCAAAAATAATTGGATAAGCCAACCCATTATTTAATTAGTTGGACAAAATAATCAAAAGAATTCAAAAGGTGTCAATTAATTAAGTGAAAGAGTTCAATTAATTAATTGTGAGGGTTGGCACATTTAATTAGTGGGGGAAGTTCAAGGGTTTCTCCACTTAATTGGGGGTTCCAAGGGGTTACAACCCACGGGTGGTACCCACCAAAGATATCCTCCCAAGGGAGGTTATGTGCGGGTGGGCCTCACCACCATAACCTCTCATGGGAATTTTTGGTGTGGTGGACCCCACCTTTAACCACCTCTTGGAGGTTTTAACCAACACAAATAAAAATAATGTAACACTTTATTTTTATTTAATTTTATTAAAACCCCCAAAATATAACTTCTATTTTCGACCATCTGCCGTCGAGGAGAATGTCTTATTAAGCGAATATTGGAACTGCAAGATCAACAGTGCCCTCAGATTTCAATTCTGAGCACTGGTTCAAAAGTTATAAAATCCCGCTCGTACAGTTACTAAACGTACCCGAACAAAACTTCAGGAATTGATTCTAGGCACACCAGGCCTCAGAATCAAGCGCCATAAATTTTCACGAACTCGTACAATTCCCATGTATTTAAGAAAAAATATTCTACAGAAATTCCGGGTCTTTACATTCTCCCCACCTTAGGACTTTACGTCCCTGTAAGCTACAACTCAAACTAAGGGAACAAATGGGGGTACTGAGCAGGCATCTGGGCCTCCCGCTCCCATGTGCTCTCAAGGATGTTCATGTGCTTCTAGAATATGTGTCCCATAGTTATCGACCATCCACATAAGACCTTCTCCTGTCGATCCTCAATATCCATTGGTACCTCCGTAAAATTCACCTCGTCATCGATGTCTAGCTCCCTGTGGTCCATGATGTGGGATGGTTCATGCATGTATCTTCTCAGCTGAGATATGTGGAATACGTCATGCACCCAGTGCATATGAGGTGGAATAGCTAAGAGGTATGCCACCTCACCTACTCTACGGAGGACCTAGAAAGGTTCAATGAATCACAGAGATAACTTGCCGCCTTGGACAAATCTCTGTAGACCATATCGAGGTGAGACCCATTGAAAGACGTGGTCGCTATCCTTGAACTCTAGAGACCTCTGTATCCTTCCATAATAAGACTTCTGCCTATTCTGTGTAGTCTTCATCCACTCCTGTATGATCTGAACCTTCTCGGTGGTAGCCCATAAAATCTCAGGTCCCACTAGTGTTGACTCCCTTGGGGCTGTCAAGCATAGTGGCGATATACAAGGTCGACCATACTGGGCCTCAAAGGGTTTTATACCGATGGTGGAGTGGTAGTTGTAGTTGTAGTAAAACTCTACCAATGGTTGGTGATCCTCCCAGCTGTGTCCATAGTCGAGGACACAACCATAGATCATGTCCTCGAGGGTCTGAATAGTCTGCTCAGTCTGACCATATGTCTGAGGATGGAAGGCGGTGCTCAAGCGAAGTTGCGTCCCGAAAGCCTCCTACCACCCCTTCCATAGCCGGGAAGTATAATATGTGTCATGGTCGGAGATAATAGAAGAAGGTACTCCATGTAAATGCACAATTTCCTGCACATAGAGGTGTCCCAAGATCTCTACTGAGCCCTGCTCTCTGATCGGTAGCAAGAGGACCAACTTGGTGAGTCGGTCAACAATCACTCAAATTGAGTCGTGACCCCTGGATGTAAATGGAATACCTATCACGTAGTCCATGGATATCTCATCCCACTTCCACTCTAGGATCTCCAAAGGCTGAACCTAGCCTGCTGGTACCTGGTGCTCTGCCTTCACTTCCTAACACGTGAGGCACCGTGGGACAAACTCTGCTACTACCTTCTTCATACCTGGCCACCAGTGCTATCGTCAAATGCCTTAGTACTTCTTCGCCACTCATGGATGTACCCCTAGAGGGGATGTGTGAAACTCCCTCAACACTTCATCCTAAAGTGACACTAGCACCATAGTATGTCCTCTTTAGAGGATGACATGATCCCCACCTTCTAAAAATCCATCAGGTGCCTGCCCTATGGATATCTAAGTATGTCACGTCTCACATTAAGAGTCTCCACATTGGGCCTCCCTGACTCTCTGAAAGAGTGGAGGTGTGACTGTAAGAGACTACAGAAAGGCTTCTTCATCCCTATCAACAAAGGATATCTGTAAAGCAGCCAGCTGCTTTGTCGCCTCTCCTAGTAGCTCTAAACTAGATCTCCTACTGAGGGCATCTGCAACAACATTCCCCTTCCCAATATTATAGAATATCTTGAAGTCATAGTCCTGGAGGAACTCAAGCCAATGCCACTATCTCAGGTTCAGGTCCTTCTAAGAGAAGATATACCTGTGACTCTTGTGATCGGAGTACACAGTAAAACGTTCGCCCATAAGATAGTGTTACCATATTTTCAAGGTTAAGACAACTTCTTGTAACTCCAGGTCATGGGTAGCATAGTTCTACTCATGCAGTATCAATTTTCGAGAACCATATGCGATTACTACTCACTCTTGCATCAGGACACACCCATGTCTGGTCCCTGATGTGTCGTAGTAAACTATGTACCCTACACCCTCCTATGGAAACCTCAAGATGGGTGCACTAGTCAGCCTCTGCCTCAGCTCTTGAAAGCACTGCTGGTATCTCTCCGACCACATGAAGGGTTTCCCCTTCTTCGTCAAGGCTGATAGTGGTGCTGCAACTCTAGAGAAGTCTTGAACGAATCTCCAGTAGTATCTAGCCAATCCCCGGAAACTTCGTACCTCTGTCACACTTCTGGGTGGCTCCCAAGAAAGTAAATGCTCAATCATCGCTAGATCCACTGCAACTCTAGCCTCTGAGATGACGTGTCCCAAGAAGTGAACCTCTCGAATCCAAAACTGGCACTTTGAGAGATTACCATAAATCTGGTGCTCTCGGAGTGTGTCTAGTACTACCGGCAAATGGTAGTCATGATCCTCCTCAGTAGTCGAGTAGATCGGAATGTTGTTGATAAAGACCATGACAAAGCGATCGAGGTAAGTCTGTAAAATCTTGTTCATGAGACACATGAACACTGCTGGAGCGTTGGTTATGCCAAAGGGAATAACCAAGAACTCGAAATGGTCGTACCGGAACCTAAATTCTGTCTTTGGCACATCCTTATCTCTAACTCTGAGTGGGTGATAGCCTGATCTGAGGTCTATCTTCGAAAACCAGCACGCTCCCCTCAGCTGGTCAATGAGGTCGTCAATCCTCGGGAGTTGGTACTTGTTCTTTACTATCACCTGGTTCAGGAAATGGTATTTGACGTGATTCCTGAAGCTCCCATCTGCCTTTTTGGGAAATAGAATCGAGGCTTCCCAGGGAGAAAACCTGGGCCAAATGAATCCCTTTCCCTGTAAGTCCTTTAATTGTACTCGAAGCTCGTGAAATTCAGCGGGATCCATCTGATATGCTGGAGTAGATATTGGTGTCGTCACGGGGTATAGATCAATAAAGAATTCCACCTCTCTGTGGGGAGGTAGTCCTGGAAAATTGTTAGGGAAAACATCCGGGTATTGGTCCACCACTACAAGATAAGTCGGACTCTCCACATTAACTCCATTGAGGGTAAGGCAGTCCAACTGATGAGTGATCAGCTGCACCCTCCTCCGAGTAAGTCCATCCTGGACTTCAAAGGTTCCCTTCTTGCTGATGAAGGTGAACCTTGTCCCATCTGTGCGGACAGACCATACTTTGCACCAAATAAATCTGATCTGAGCATGGACTATAGATAACTAGTCCATACCAAAGATGACATTGTAAGGCCTCAACACCACTATGAGGAGATACTAACTGAATCTCTCACCTCCTGGAGTAAGCTCACACTGTCGGTACTAGTGCGTAATCATCGATTCTTCTCCCGTAGGAGTCTCTAGCTATAAGGATCAAGCCAACAGTTCTATCTGAATCTTCGACCTATGAACGAGGGAAGTGGAAATGAAAAAATGACATGCATCCGTGTCTATAAGAACAACATCTAAGGTGGAGTAGACACAGATAGTACCTTGAATAATCTCCGGAGCACCATGGCCGTACCACTTAGCTACCCAAAACTGAGCTCTCCCCTGTCTTCCAGCTCCCTACGGTTGGGGTGGTCCTCCTAGTGGTTGTGGTGGTAAAACCTTCTAACTTCATCCAATGCCAGCTGCATGACTAGCTCTTCTGCCACCTCTGCCGACTCCTTGCGGACCGCCTCCATCGAACCGCTGCCTCTTGCTAGGAGGTCCCTCAACTCTGTACTGATCATCTGAACGGCAGATCGGACAGTCACAAGAGATATGACCCTGCCCACCGCATGAGTAACACTATCTTTTCATGTCATATATGTCAGTGCCCCAGGTGCCCCATACAACAGATCCTGAGTCCTACAGTCATCCACCTATGGGTCTAGTCCTCTTGGACCTCTTCATAATCTATATACTACTAGCTACAGAAGACTCCACTGCATGTCAACTAGTAGTGGGTCTCACTACCAGAGACTGCCCAGAAAGGTTACTCTCTACTAGGAGGGCTCTCTCAAACACCCTCGCTTGCGTCGGGATGCTGAGGAAGATCATCGATTCCCTGATCTCTCACTTGAGCCCCTGCTCGAAGGTCCTGGCCCAAAAGAATGGGTCCCACACCATATCTGTGGATTACCATGAGAGGTCGGTGAACCTTGCGGAGTACTAAGCTACTGTCATGACACCCTTCTCTAGATGCACTAGCTCCGGTATCTGCACCGTTCGTAGAGTCGCTGGAAAAAACTCTGCTCAAAATAGGCTCTCGAAGTCTGTCCAGAGTAGTCTCGCCTCGTCATGCACCGGGAGCATTAGGCTCCACCATCTGCCTACTGCTGCCTGAAGGAGACTCGCAGCAAGGATCACCATATATTCTGCTGGTGTCCCTACTAGCCTAAAGACTCTCACCACTTCCTCGAGCCAATACTCAGTCGCCCGTGGGTCCGTCTCTCCCAATAACTTTGGTGGCCTCTAGTGATGGAAATAATGCAACGCGCTCAACCGGCGTGCATCATCTGCTGCTGGAGATGGTGGCATCAGTGGGCCAATGGGGAGTAGTATCACTGGTGCCTCCACTGGTAAAGGGCCCTACACCGAGGCCTCGTCACTCGGTCGGCTATCAGAGTGTACGACTCTTGGGGATCTGCGGGGATGCATCCTGAAAGAAATAGATGTGACATGGTCAAAATATTATACCTGGTGAGCTGAACTATTTGAGATGACTTAAGAAAACTTTAAAAAAACACACACACAATCAGTGTTTTTGTGCACTAAATCGGAAATCATTAGTTAGGGTCCTGGTGTATTGATACGTTGGCCACCCACACCAACACTGTACTCCATGAAATGAAAACCACACTTAGTACCCTTGAAACTATTGCTTCATAGAAAATAATGATCAGATTCCAATGTTCTGCAGTAAAACCGACTCCTTTGATACAAATATGTCATGACCCATCCCCCAGGGTCCGCATCGTGACTACCCAAAACTCGTCTTCCATAGGCTAGGGGCTGGTGACTAGAACTATAGGAATAAATCCCTAAACTGGGAAGGAATTTCCTTTATAACTATAAAAAAATACATCAGAGTACACAACTGGAAGCAAAACATTGAGTAAAAAACTATATACAATGGAAGTTCAGGAAAGTAAAAGGGGTCGGAAATACAAGCCCAATTGGAAAGTACACATACAACTGAAAGAAAATACAACCAAAGAAAAGTAAAGTAGCTACTGAGTCTTCCTCTGGGGTTCCTACCTGAAGGGTAGGTAGATATGGCCTCCTCATCACTCCACGTCCGTCTGTTCGCTCCATGTACAATCACGCCAAGTAGTCTACCTTTGGGTACCACCCAATCCTACTACTCTCTGCCTCAGTCAGCATTGTTCGTCATCTGAAACCAACACAAAAAGTTACGGGCATAGCCCAGGTAGGGGTGAGTATAACAATACTCAGTAGGGACCCAGAGACCCTTAAGGTCCCACTAAATCCAACAAGGATAAACCAAAAATCATGAATTCAGCAGATAACCATTACTTAGGTATATGCCCTTACATATACCTAAGTTATATAGTAACCCATCTCAATCATGAGGTAAACTCAAAAGTCATTAACTCTGCTCAAAACTAGGATTTTATTATAAGGGTGGTAACATGTAACACTCCCAGAAAAACTGTCGAAACCTCAGCTGCTGGTGTACTACTCCTCTATAGAGTACTATGGGTCGGCCACATCACACAAAGGTGCTTCCCACTATCCTGAACAGATGTGGTACTCCTCATGTCGTGTACCATGGTTCTGCTGCGTCACAAAGAGGCACTCCCCACTGTGGGTCTGCCGCATCACACAGAGGTGCTCCCACTCGTAGCCGGCTGAGGTACTCCTCCTGTCGAGTATTGTGGTTCTGCCGCGTCACACAGAGGCACTCCCCACTATGGGTCTAGCATGTCACAAAGAGGCACTTCCCACTAGGCTAGTCAAAACACTCCGAGTCGATAGGTCAGCAGTTGTCAGGTATCAGCTAGCTACTAGGTCTCCGTACTCCACTCGCTCGTCTCTAGGAGGATCCGATCCACGAGCTACTGGTCGATACTCCAACAGTCATGAAGTATAGAGTATAAATATCACAGAGGTCTACCTCGTAATAGGGGTCTCAACGCAACAGACGGTTCATTAATCGGACGCCTAGTCTGTGAGTTATTGTCATTTTTGTTCTAAGGTCCCGGTTGGATTTTAGGTTCAAACCAACTTGACCGTACCCCAACTGTGTCCAATCCTAAAGTGGGGTATTCCATAAGAACCATCTCACTCCAAGCATTCCATCTCCATAGGTGGTTCATCAATCAGACACCTGTAGCCCATGATATGGGTGCAAAAGTGTAATTGGGTCAAACAGGTCTGGGTCCGTTCTGACCCAGTAGGGTCAACCTGACCCGACCCAGGTCTGGACAGAGGTCCGACCTGGCCCGAGTGGGCGGCCCAGACTGAGGGAATCCATGTAACCCACACAAATAATAAAGGGATAAATGAATAAATGATATGACTCATCTCCACAAGGTGCACATTCCTTTTCGGGAGCCTGTCTAATTAGAACTCCACAGTTAAGCGTGCTTGGCCTGGAGTAGTGATCAGGATGGCTGACCTTCTGGGAATTTTTCCAAGGTGTGTGTTAGTGAGGAAAAATCAAAATGGAAAGGACATGTGTTGTCCTGTGGGGACTATCATTAGTAAGATAACCCGTTCGGGCATGTGGGTGGCCCCCACGGTGGAGACCACGTGTCTGTGGGGAAACTGGTGGTACCTGGTGGGCTAGGACCCAACAACCATGTTAAGGTAGGGTGGTTGTGTTGTCCCCGGAATCCAGTTATTACATTTGGTTTGAGAGGTGGTACCCAGCCGTAAGTGCGGTGCACTGCCTAGTATCAGAGGTGCTGTCACTGGGACCCGTTTGGGCAGGTGGGTGGGCCACATAGTGGGGACCACGTGTTTGAGGGTTAACTAATGGTACATGGTGGGCTAGGAGTCAACAACCATGTAAAGGCAAGGTGTTTGTGCTATCACCGGGACCAGTTGTGACAATCTCGGCCCGAGCGGGCGGCCAGACTGGCTGTCGGCATGAACGCATGCCCAAGCTGTGTCCAGGGGAAGGCATGCGCCCCCTGGATTCCCGAACGGTTGAATAGTTCAGGTGGAACCAAACCGATGCTAGGTGGCACTAATACAACTCACACAGGACTCACTGTGTCCCGCTCCTCCCAGCTGGCCGAGCGACCAGCCGCTCCAGCTCCTCCTTCATGGCCCGCCCTGGCTGTGGAGCCCTTGTTCCACGAGGCGCGATGGGTCACGCCCCTCCTCTAGGGTCCACCCTAGCCGCGGCCCGCATCTCCTCCACGGCGCGCCACATCCTTCTTCCATGGCCCATCCACGCCGTGGCCCCATTCTCCTCCGCACGGCATGACGGTGCCGTGCTCTTCCAACAACCTGGTGGTTCTTGCACAACTGGTTTTCTTAGCGGCCATCCTGACATTGGTCGTGTTGCTCCACCACGGTCCACTCTTCCGACGGCGCTGTTGCGCAGCCGCCGTCATCAAAAAATGAGAACAATCGAAGGGGGTGGGGTTTGGGTCGTGTTCGTGTGGTCTGATTCCTTCATGTTACGTTGATATCAATCGACATAACATATTCCAAAAAATTGAATGACGTAGAATAGGAACAAGTTCAACTCAAACCCTTACCTCGTATCGATGACTGTTGACAAAGTCATGGAAAGGCGGTGTCGATTCATCATTGTCGGAAAAGGAAGAGGATATTTGTCGTTGGAGGATGACCGTTCAGAGGTGATGAATTTGAGGATGGTGTTCTTTGTAGTCGACTCCTTCTCTATTGGCTCGATTGAAGATCGTTCTTCGTTGGAGACTTAGTTTCTCCAAATCCTTCTAACTCCTCTCACAATGTTCCACCAAATGAATTTACAACCCAAAATAATTCGTTAAGCCAACCCATTATTTAATTTTTTGGCTAAAATATTCAAAATAATTGAAAAGGTTTCAATTAATTAAGTGAAAGATTTCAATTAATTAATTATGAGGGTTGGCACATTTAATTAGTGGTGGAAGTTCAATGGTTTCTCCACTTAATTGGGGGTTTCAAGGGGTTACAACCCCCGGGTGGTCCCCACTGAAGATATCCTCCCAAGGGAGGATATGTGAGAGTGGGCCCCACCACCAGAACCTCTCATGGGAGGTTTTGGTGTGGTGGACCCCACCTCTAACCACCACTTGGTGGTTTTAACCACTATAAATTAAAATAAATTAACACTTTATTTTTATTTAATTTAATTAAAAACCCAAAATTCTAACTTCCATTTTCGACCATCTATCAACGAGGAGAAAGTCTTCCTAAGTGAATACTGGCACTACAAGATCAAAGGTGCCCTCAGATTTAAATTCTGAGCACCGGTTCAAAAGTTATAAAATCCTTCTCGTACATTTACGGAACATACCCGAACAAAATTTTCAAGAATTGCTTCCGGGCACACCGGGCCTCGGAATCAAGCACCATAAATTTAAACAGACTCGTATAATTCCCATTTATTTATGAAAAAAATTTACACAGAAATTCAAGGTCTTTACATTCTCCCCACCACAGGGAATTAGGTCCCCGTAAGCTACAACTCGAACTAAGGGATCAAATGGGGGTACTAAGCACGCATCTGCGCCTCCCGCTCCCATGTGCTCTCCTAGAGCCTCCCGCTCCCATGTGCTCTTTTTTCAATCCTCAATCTACACTGGGACCTCCATAAAAGTTGCCCCGTCATCAATGTCTAGCTTCCCATGGTCGATGATGTGGGATGGATCATGCACATATCTTCTCAGCTGAAATACGTGGAAGACGTTGTGCACCCGGTGCATATGAGGTGGAAGAGCTAAGAGGTAAGTCACCTCACCTACTCTACTAAGGACTAGGAATGGTTTGATGAATCATGGAGATAACTTTCCTCCTTGTCCAAATCTCCATAGACCTCGTCGAGGTGAGACCTATAGAAAGACGTGGTCACCAAACACGAACTCTAGAGGCCTTTGTCTCCTGTCATCATATGACTTCTGCCTGCTCTGTGCAGTCTTCATCTGCTCCTGTATGATCTTCACCTTATCAGTGGTAGCCCATTCCATCTCTGGTCCCACTAGTGGTGACTCCCTTGGGTCTGTCTAGCACAGTGGAGATATACAAGGTCGACCATACAAGTCCTCAAAGGGTGTTATACCAATGGTGGATTGATATATTTTGTTGTAGGAAAACTCTAAAAATGGTAAATGATCCTCCTAGATACGACCAAAGTTGAGGACACAACCATAGATCATATCCTTAAGGTTCTAAAGGGTTTGCTCGGTTCAACCATCCGTCTGATGATGGAAGGCGGTGCTCAAGCGAAGATGTATCCAGAAAGCCTCCTGCAACCCCTTCCATAGTCGGGAAGTAAACCGCGTGTCATGGTCGTAGACAATAGAAGAAGGTAATCCAAGTAAATGAAAAATTTCCTACACATAGAGGCATCCCAAGATCTCTATTGAGCCCTGTTCTCTGATCTGTAGTAAGTGGGCCGACTTGGTGAGTCGTTCCACAATCACCCAAATCGAGTCGTGACTCGTGGATGTACGTGGAAGACCTGTCACTAAGTCCATGGATATCCCTTCCCACTTCCACATTGGGACCTCCAATGGCTGAACCCAGCCTACTGGTACCTGGTGCCCTGCCTTCACTTGCTGACAATTGAGTCACCATGAAACAAACTCTGCTACAACCTTCATCATACCTGGCCACCAGTGCTATCGTCGAAGGTCCCATTACATCTTTTCCACTCCTGGATGTACCTTTAGAGGGGACTTGTGAAACTCCCTCAACACTTCCTTCGGAAGTGACACTGGCACTATAGTACATCCTCTTTAGAGGATGACGTGCTCCCCACCATCTGAAAATCCATCAGGTTCCTACCTTGTGGATATCTGAGCACGTCACGTCTCACAGTCAACATGTCCATGTTATGCCTCCCTAAATCTTTGAAGAAGTGGAGGTGTGATTGTAAGAGACTGCAGAAAGGCTTCTCCATCCCTATCCACAAAGGATATCTATAAAGCAGCTAGCTGTACTGTCGCCTCTCCTAGAAGTTGTATACCAGATCTCCTACTGAGTGAATCCACAATAACATTCCCCTTACCAAAAGTATAGACTATCTCGATGTCATAGTCCAGGAGGAACTCAAGCCAACACTGCTGTGTCAGGTTCAGGTCCTTCTGAGAGAAGATATACCTGAGACTCTTGTGATTGGAGTTCATGGTAAAATGTTCTCCCATAAGATTGTGTCTCCACATCTTCAAGGAGAATACCACTGCTACTAACTCCATATCATGGGTAGCGTAGTTCTACTCATGTTGTCTCAGCTGTCGAGAACCATATGTGATCACTACTCGCTCCTACATCAAGACACACCCATGTCCGGTCCCAGATGAGTCGCATTAAACTTTGTTGGCATCTCTCCGACCACACGAAGGGTTTCCCCTTCTTCGTCAAGGCTAATAGTGGTTCTGTAACTCTGGAGAAGTCTGGAATGAATCTCCGGTAGAATCCATCCAAGCCCAGTAATCTTTGTACCTTCGTTATACTCCTGGGTGTCTCCCAAGAAAGTACCCCCTCAATATTCGCTAGATCCACTACAACTCTAACCACCGAGATGATGTGTCCCAAGATGTGAACCTCTCGAATCCAAAACTGGCACTTCAAGAGATTACCATAAAGATGCTTCACTCTATGTGTGTCTAGTACTACCTGCATATGGTAGACATGCTCCTCTACAGAAGTCGAGTAGATCAGAATGTCGTCTATAAATACCACAACAAAGAGATCGAGGTATGGCTGGAAAATCATATTCATGAGACACATGAACACTGCTGGAGTGTTGGTTATGCTGAAGGGAATAACCAAGAACTCGGAATGGCCATATCGACACCTGAAGGCCATCTTCTACACATCCTCATCTCAAACTCTGAGATGGTGATAGATGAATCTGAGGTCTATCTTCGAGAACCGCTGTTCTCCCTTCAGCTGGTCAAAGAGGTAATCAATGCTCGAGAGTGGGTACTTTTTCTTTACAGTCACCTAGTTAGGCAACGGTAGTTGTAACAGAGCCTCGAGCTCACATCTGCCTTCTTGGCATACTGAATAGGGGTTGCCCAGGGAGAAACACTAGGTCGAATGAATCAATTTCCCTATAAGTCCTCTAGTTGAACCTGAAGCTCACGGATCATAGAGGGAACCTTTTGATATGATGGAGTATATATCAGTGCCATCCTAGGGAATAGATCAATGTAGAAATCCACCTCTCTCCGAGGAGGTAGTCCTGGAACATCGTTAGGGAAAACATCCGCGTACTGGTCCACCACTACAGGATAATTCGGACTCTCCACATTAATTGCTCTAAGGATAAGGCAGGCCAACATATGAGTGATCGGATACACCCTCCTCCGAGTAAGTCCGTCCTGTTTTGTAAAGGTTCCCTTCTTACCGGTGAAGGTGAACCTGGTCCCATCTGTGCAGACACACCGCACATTGCACCTAATACAGTTGATCTGAGCACGGACTGTAGTTAACCATTCCATACCCAAGACGACATTGTAAAGCCTCGACGCTGCTATGAGTAGATCCCAGACAAATCTCTCACCTCCTAGAGTAATCTCACACTTCCGGAACCAGTGTGTAATCATCATGTTTTCTCCCGTAGGGGTCTCGAGCCATAAAGATCGAGCCAACGGCTCCGTCGGAATCTCTGAGCGCCGAACGAGGGAAGTTGAAAGGAAATAATGACTGACACCCATGTCTTTAAGAAATGATTCTAAGGTGGATTAGAAACAGATAGTATGTCAAATAATCATCGTACCGCCATGTTCGTATGCTACAGCTACCGGAAACTGAGCTCTCCCCTGTCCGCCAGCTCCCTACGGTCGGGGTGGTCCTCCTGGTGGTGGTGGTGGTAACACCTCGAAACATCATCCACCTCCAGCTGCTTGACCAGCTCCTCTGACACATCCACCGGCTCCCTATGGACCGCCTTGATCAAACCTCCGCCTCTAACCAAGAGGTTCCTCAACTATCTACTGATCATTTGATTGGCGGGTCGTACATTCACGAGCCATGTGACCCTGCCCACTGCATGTGTAACACTGTCTGCTCCTGGCATATTTGTCACTGCCCTGGGTACCCCGCACAATAGATCCTCAGTCCTGAGGTCATCCACCTGTGGGTCTAGTCCTCTTGGACCTCTACGTCATTTGTCTACTACCAGCTGCAGAAGACTCCGTTGCATGTTGACTAGTAGTGGGTCTCTCTGCCGGAGACTGCTCTGCAAGGAAACTCTCTACTAGGAGAGCTCTCTCTAACACCCCTACCTACGTCAAGATGCTGAGGGAGATCATCGATGCCCTAATCTCTCACCAGATCCCCTGCTCGAAGGTCCAGGCCTAAAAGAATGGATCCCACACCATATCTGTGGAGTAGTGAGAGAGGTCGGTGAACCTCGCTGATTACTGAGTTACAGTCATGCTACCATGTTGTAGATGAAGTAGCTCCTTTATCCACACCACTCGTAGCGTCGCTGGAACAAACTCCACTCAAAACATGCTCTCGAAGTCTGTCCAGAGTAGTGCCGCCTCATCATGAACCTGGAGAATCAGGCTTCACCATCTGCCTGCTGGTGCCTGAAGGAGACTCACAACAGGGATCACCATAAGGTCTGCTGGTGTCCCTACTATCCGGAAGACTCTCACCACTATCTCTATCAAATACTCAGCCGCATGTGGGTCCATATCTCCCAGGAACCTAAGTGGCCTCTGGCGCTGGAACTCATGCAACGTGCTCAAGCGGCATGCATCATCTGCTGCTTGGGATGGTGGCATCGGTGGCCCAACGGGGAGTAGTACCGCTGGTAAATGGCTCTGCACTGAGGCCTCGTCTCTCGGTGGGATGTTAGAGCCTACGACCCTCGGGGCTCTGCAGGGAGGCATCTCGAATGAAACATATGTGACATGGTCAAAATATTATACCTGGTGATATGAGCTGGTTGAGATGACTTAAGAAAACATAAAAAACACAAGAGCAATCACTGTTTTCGCTCACTAAATCGAAAATCAGTAGTCATGGTCCTGGTGTATGGATACGTCGGCCGCCAGCACCAACACTGGACTCCCTGAACTGAAAACCACACTTAGTACCATTGAAACTATTTCTTCACAGAAAAGGATTATCAGAGTCCTATGTTCCATAGTAGAACCAACTCCTCTGATACCAATTTTACATGACCCGTCCCCCGGGGCCCGCATCGTGACTACCCCAAGCCATCCTTCCATAGGCAAAGGGCTTGCAACTAGCATCATATACGTAAATCCCTAAACTAGGAAGTCATTCCTTTATAATTCTAAACAAACACATCAGAGTACACAACTTGAATCAAAACACTGAGTAAAAAACTGTATATAAAAGAAGTGCTGGAAAGTAAAAGGGGATGGAAATACAAGCCCAATAGGAAAGTACAAGTACAACTGAAAGTAGGTACAACAGAAGAAAAGTAAAGTATATACTGAGTCATCCTTCGGGATTCCTACCTGAAGGGTAGGTACAGATGGCCTCCTCAGCACTCCATGTTCATCCGTCTTCTCTGTGTGCCCTCACGTCGAGTGGTCTACCTCTGGGTACAACCCAATCCTACTACTCTCCGCCTCGGTCAACGCTGTTTGTCATCTACAACCAAAACAACGATGTTCGGGCATAGCCCGTGCAGGGGTGAGTTTAACTCTACTCAGTAGGGACCCCAAGACCCTCAAGGTCCCACTAAATCCAACAAGGATAAACCAAAAATAATGGAATCAACGGATAACCATTACTTAGGTATATTCCCATACATATACCTAAGTTATCTAGTAACCCAACTCAATCATGAGGTAAACTCAAAAATCGTTGACTCAGTTCAAAACCAGGATTTTATTATAGGTGTGGTAACATGTAACAGTCCCAGTCAAACTATTGAAACCTCAGCTACTGGTGTACTCCTCCTCTATAGAGTATTGTGGGCCTTCCGCATCACATAGAGGCTCTTCCCACTATCCTGAATAGTTGAGGTACTCCACTTGTCGAGTATTGCGGGTCTGCTGCATCACACAGAGGCGCTTCCCACTATGGGTGTGTCGTGTCACACAAAAGCGCTCCCCCTCGTAGCCTACTGAGGTACTCCTCCTGTATAGTACCGTGGTTCTTCCGGGTCACACAGAGGCGCTCCCTAATGTGGGTTTGTTTCATCACACGGAGGCACTTCCCACTAGGCTAGTCGAAACACTTCGAGTCGATAGGTCAGCAGTCATCAGTTATTATCCAGCTACTATGTCTTCATAATCTTCTCGCTCGTCTCTAGGAGGATCCGCTCCACGAGCTACTATTAGATACTCCAACTATCACGAAGTACCAACTAGAAGTATCACAAAGGTCTGCCTCGTCCTTGGGGTCTCAACGCAATGGACGGCGCATCAATCGGACGCCTGGTCTGTGAGTTATTGGAAAATCTGTTCGAGGGTCCCGGTTGGATTTTAGGTTCAAACCTTCCTGACCATACCCCAACTGTGTCCATACCTCAAGTGGGGTATTCCAAACGAACCGTCTCGCTCCACGCATTCCATCGCCGCATGTGGTTCATCAATCAGACACATGTAGCCCAAGAAATGGGTGCAAAAGTGTAATCGGGTCAAACGAGTCTGGGTCCGGTCCGACCTAGTCGGACCGACCCGACCCGGCCCGAGGGTCTAGCCCGGCCTGAGGGGGAGGCCTGGCTCGAGTGGGTGGCCCGACCCAAGGGCATCCCTGTAACACGCCCAAATGATAAATGCTTAAATGATTAAATGTTATTACTTGTGTCAACAAGGTGCATCTTCCTTTTCGGGAGCATGTCTGATTAGAACTTCACAGTTAAGCGTACTTGGCCTGGAGTAGTGATCAGGATGGGTGACCTTCTGGAAGTTTCACATGGTGTGTGTTAGTGAGGAAAAAGCACACTGTAAAGGACAAGTGTTGGCCTGTGGGGACTATCATTAGTCATATGACCCGTTCGGGCACGTGTGTGGGCCCCACGGTGGGGACTACATGTCTGTGGGGAAACTGGTGGTACCTGGTGGGCTAAGTCCCGAAAGCCATGTTAAGGCAGGGTAGTTTTTCTGTCACCGGGACCCAATTATTACATTTGGTATCAGAGGTGGTACCCAGCCTTAAGTGTGGTTCACTACATGGGTTGAGATGTAGGGCTCACAACGAGGACGTTCTGCACTAAAGGGGGGGTAGTGATTGTAACACCCCCAAATGATAAAGGGTTAAATGAATAAATGATATGACTCAAGTCAACATGGTGCACCTTCCTTTTTGGGAGCCTGTCTGATTAGAACTCCATAGTTAAGCGTGCTTGGTCGGGTTAAGGCGGGGTGGTTGTGCTCTCACTGGGACTCAGTTATTACATTTGGTATCGGAGGTGGTACCCAGCCTTATGTGAGGTGCACTTCCTGGGTTGAGATGTAGGGCCCAGAACGAGGACATTGTTCTCTAAAGGGGGGGTTATTGTAACACCCCCAAATGATAATGGGTTAAATGAATAAATGATATGACTCGTGTCAACAAGGTGCACCTATCTTTTCGGGAGCCTATCTGATTAGAACTCCATAGTTAAGCGTGCTTGGATGAGAGTAGTGATCAGGATGGGTGACATTCTGGAATGTTTTCCAGGGTGTGTGTCAGTGAGGATAAAGCACACTCGAATGGACAACTGTTGGCTTGTGGGGACTATCATTAGTCAGATGACCTGTTCGGGCATGTAGGTGGGCCCCATGATAGTGACCACTTGTCTACTGGGCAACTGGAGGTACCTGGTGGGCTAGGACCCAATTACCATGTTAATGCGGGGTGGTTGTATTGTCACTGGGACCCAGTTATTACATTTGGTATCAGAGGTGGTTCCCAGCCTTAAGTGCGGTGCACTGCTTGGGTTGAGATGTAGGGACCACAACGAGGACATTGTGCTCTAAAGGTCGGGGTGATTGTAACACCTTGAAATGATAAAGGGTTAAATGACTAAATGATATGACTCATGTCAACAAGGTGAACCTTACTTTTTGGGAGCCTGTTTGATTAGAACTCCATAGTTAAGCATGCTTGGATGGGTTAAGGTGGGGTGGTTGTGCTGTCACCGGGACCCAGTTATTACATTTTGTATTAGAGGTGGAACCCAGTCTTAAGTGCGGTGCACTGCCTGGGTTGAGATGTAGGTCCCACAACGAGGACATTGTGCTCTAAATGGGGGGGTGATTGTAACACCCCCAAATGATAAAGGGTTAAATGACTAAATGATATGACTCATGTCAAAAAGGTTCACCTTCCTTTTCAAAATCCTGTCTGATTAGAACTCCAGAGTTAAGCGTACTTGTCCAGGTTAAGGCGGGGTGGTTGTGCTGTCACCAAGACCCAGTTATTACATTTGGTATCAGAGGTGGTACCCAGCCTTATGTGTGGTGCACGTCCTGGGTTAAGATGTAGAGCTCACAACGAGGACGTTGTGCTCCAAAGGTGGGGTGGGGGGGTGATTGTAACACCCCCAAATGATAAAGGGGTAAATTACTAAATGATATGACTCATGTCAACAAGGTGCACCTTCCTTTTCGGGAGCCTGTATGATTATAACTCCATAGTTAAGCATGCTTGGCCGGGAGTAGTGATTAGGATGGGTGGCCTTTTGGAAAGTTTCCTCGGGTGTGTTTCAGTGAGGACAATGCACACTTGAAAGGACATTTGTTGGCCTGTGGGGACTATCATTAGTCATATGACCCGTTCGGGCACGTGGGTGGGTCCCATGATGGGGACCACGTGTCTGCAGGGAAACTGGTGGTACCTGGTGGGCCATGACCCAACAACCATGTTAAGGCGGGGTGGTTGTGTTGTCAACAGGACCCAATTATTACTTTGGTATCAGAGGAGGTACCCAGCCTAAAGTTAGGGGTACTGCTTGGGTTGAGATGTAGGGCCTACAACGAGGACGTTGTGTACTAAAGGGGAAGGGTGATTGTAACACCTCCAAATGATAAAGGGTTAAATGACTAAATGATATGACTCGTGTCAACAAGGTGATCTTTCCTTTTTGATAGCCTTTCTGATTAGAACTATATAGTTAAGCGTAATTGGTCAGGAGTAGTGATCAGGATGGGTGACCTTCTGGAAATTTTCCCAGGGTGTGTGTCAGTGAGGACAAAGCACACTAGAAAGGAAATGTGTTGGCCTCTGGGGACTATCATTAGTCAGAAGACCTGTTAAAGCATGTGGGTGGGTCTCATGGAGGGGACCACATGTCTGCAGGGAAATTGGTGGTACCTTGTGGTCTAGGACCCGATAGCCATGCTAAGGAGGGGTGGTTGTGCTGTCACCGGGACCCAGTTCTTACAAGCCCGACCCGAGTGGGCGGCTCGGCCTGAGGGGGCGGCCTGCATGGCCCGGCGGCCTGGTTGGCTGGCAACCCAACAGCCAGCCCTAGCCGTGTCCAGGGGGAAGGCGTGCACCCCCTGGATTCCCGAACGGTTTAACCATTCAGGTGGAACCAAACTGGCCCCAGGTGGCGTCAGTCGAGCTCACCCGGGACCCGCTGGGACTCGATCCTCCCAGCTGGTCTTGCGGCCCGCCGTTCCATCCCCTCCGTTGCGGCCCACTCGGGCCATGACTCCCTTGCTTCGAGTGGTGTGACGGCGTTGTGACCCTCTGCTGTGGCCCACCATAGTCGCGGCCCACTTCTCCTCCGCAGCGCAACGAAACTGTGCCCAGCCTGGCCGCTACCCCTTCTCCTCCGCGCGGTGCGATAGCGCCGTGCTCCTCCAGCGACCCGGCGGCCTTCGACCACTAGTTTTCTTATCGGCGATCCTGACACTTCTCACTTTGCTCTGCCGCAGTCCACTCTTCTGGCAACGCCGTTGTGCCGCCGTCGTCATCAACAAACGAGACAAATTAAAGGGGGAGGGTCGGGCTGTGTTCGTGTGGTCTGAGCCCTCCACATTACATTGATATCAATCGACATAACATATTCCAAAAAATTGAATGACATAGAACATGAAAAAATTCAACTCAAACCCCTACCACATATCGATCACTGTTGATGAAGTCGCAGAAAGGCATCATCGATTTGTTAATATCAGAAAGGGAAGAGGATACCCATCGTTGGAGGATGAGCGTTCGAAGGTGACGAAGCTGAGGATGGAATTCTTCGCGGTGAACTCCTTCTCTTTTGGCACGGTTGAAGATCGTTCTTCATTAGAGAATTAGTTTCTCCAAATCCTTCCAACTCCTCTCACAACGTTCCACCAAATGAATTTCCAACCAAAAATAATTGGATATACCAACCCATTATTTAATTTGTTGGCAAAAATATTAAAAAGAATTCAAAAGGTGCCAATTAATTAAGTAAAAGAGTCCAAATTATTAATTGTGAGTGTTGGCACATTTAATTAGTGAGGGAAGTTCAAGGGTTTCTCCACTTAATTGGGGGTTCCAAGGGGTTATAACCCCCGGGTTGTCCCCACTGAAGATATCCTACCAAGGGAGGTTATGTGTAGGTGGGTCCCACCACCATAACCTCTAATGGGAGGTTTTGTTGTGGTGTTCCTCACCTCTAACCACCTCTTGGAGGTTTTAACCACCACAAATAAAAATAAAGTAACACTATATTTTTATTTAATTTATTTAAAAACCCCGAAATCTGACAACCATTTTCGTCAATCTATTGTTGAGGTGAAAGTATTCTTAAGCGAATATCAGGGCTACAAGATCAACAGTGCCCTAATATTTCAATTCCGAGCAACGGTTCAGAAGTTATAAAATCCCTCTCGTATATTTACTGAATGTACCCGAACAAAACACCATGAATTCATTCCTGGCACACCGGGCCTCAGAATCAAGCATCGTAAATTTTCGTGGACTCGTAAAATTCCCATGTATTTATGAAAAAAAAATTCTCTGGAAATTCAGGGTCTTTATAGTCCTGGTGAAGGATCATAGTCATAGGAGTAGGAAATTATTCATACCAAATTTCAGGGAAAGAACATGGGGGAAACTCGTAAGGAAACATGTCCACGATACAAAGGACAAGAGATTCAACCCATGTGGAAAAGGTACATGATGTTTAAAAGGGTTACACATCATGTTCCTTGACCCTGAGATCTACACATGTGAATGGACCATGTCATTCAAACGGTGTCCATGTACAAGGAAAGTACACAACATGTAAAGGGGTCACACATGATGTCCTTGTATCTTGGGTCCCCCCATGTACCTCAGCCATGTGCCAGTACACAATTTCATCTTCTAAATCCATGCATGTGTACAAATACATAGGGTAGTGTAGGATCATGTTACATGCCATGTCGTGTGGGGTGTACATGTCGTGTAAGCTTGTTGTGTAGTCCACATCTTGTCCATGTATATCCCAAGGTACACATCGAGTTACTCGGGATTAGTCACATTCCATTTGATAATATCATAGATAGTGTGATCCTTAGCTTCCTTCAAAAACCATATCCACTGTAAGGGAGGCCCCACATGCTGTGTAATCCCAAGTTTCACGCCATATGTTGTTGGATTTTCCAGAATCCTTGGTTTGAACTCCGGTCATCTTCTCCATCACTCCAACAAACATTCTGACTACAAATTTCTCAGAAATTCAAGGAGAAGACTCTCCCATTCCTTTCAATCCCAGATCAATATCTTCTAGGTCCTTGATCTTCTCAGAAAACAAGATCATCATCATCCTTTTTTGTGCACCGAAGAACGTGAAATCGGTATCAACTGTCATTTGATCTGCTTCCACAAACAAAATCACACCTCTATCGAATTGAAATGATGCCAAATCTATGGTTTCAGAAATTCTCTCCAAGAATAGAATGCACAATGATCCATTGTTCAATGAAACATCGAACCATGGGGAGGAATAAAGAATATCATTAAGAACAGCGAATCGAGTGAGAAAACCAAAAATCCAAACATGTGGAACAAACCTTGATCTATGTTCTTGTCTATCTCAATTCGTTTCCACTATAACATTAAATGAATTAATCAAAAATCAGGAATAAAACTCCCAAACAACCTCACAATCATATCTGTCCTACATAACAAATGATCAGCAGGACAATATGTTCATTAATTGGTCTATGTTCATTGTTTGAAATCAAGAATGGGGAAAATAAACCATTCAAAACCCAATCCCAACCAGGATTCAGTTTTATCTCTGATGAAGTATGATCTTTTCTCAGTGATGTTGATAAGATTCATCGAATCTGAGGTACATTGATCCTTCATTCGCAACTCTATTATCGTTTGATTGAGAGTATTATCCAAAGTTTCTCTCCAATGACATTCTATATGATCCAAGGTTATGAAGATAATCGTAGATTTACAACATAAGGATATATTTAAAGATAAAATATTTGATGCATCAAACAAACCGAATAAAATAATTTTTTTCAATTATCAAATTCATTTCCACGTGTGTGATGAATTTTCAACAAATGAACAATGCTGACAAATGTTAGGTCGTTCCTAGGGTAAACCCCCATTCTGAACTCAACAATTCTCTCATAAATTTTTTTGGACTCCCATTTCGAAGATATTCCCCTTTTCTAGAAAACCATGCATGCGTGCTATTTAATATATTTAATATATTTAAAACACTTAATTTGTGCATAATGGGCCTCAAAATTACACACCACCTCAGCACTTAGTCTCGAAAATAATCCACATAATATTTAATATAATATATGAAAAATATGAGACATTACATTCTCCCCACCTTTAGACTTTATGTCCCTAAAAATCAAAAACAATGGAAACTCAAAAAGATGTTGGTAATGAGCATGAAAATGATCATCCTACTCCCAAGTTCTCTCCTAGAAATTCTTATGCTGCCATTGAAAACACACCAAAGGAATCAGTCACCCATGAAGGATCATCTCTTATCTATCCTTTTTTAATACTTTTGTACTCCTCAAAAGTTTCTCAATCCATGATGTCTAACTCTACCAAGTTAATAATGTGTAATGGTTTATGAACATACCTCCTCAGCTAAAACATGTGGAAGAAGTGATGTACCTGGTATACCTGTGGAGGTATATCCAAGTGATACCCCACCTAACCAACACTACATTGTGTCTAGAAAGTGCTGATAAACCTCAGAGAAAACATTCCTCCTTGACTTAATCTCTATAATCCACATCGAGGGGAAACCTATAAGAACATATGGTATCCTTCCTCAAAATTGAAATGCCTATGTCACCTGTCTTTATAGGACTTCTGGTGGCTCTATAAATTCTTTATATACTCCTGGATGATCTGTACATTCTCTATTGTACCTCACACCAACATCGGTCCAATGTGTGTTGAATCTCCAGGGTTAGTCTAGTAATGTGTTGACCTTCTATTATTCTTATACAATGCATCATATGGTGCAATACCGTCATTGGAATTGTTGCTATTTTTTTACTCAAACTCACCTAGTGGTAGATGATCCACCCAAATATGGAAAAAGTAAAACATGCAAGATCCCAGTATTTCCTCAAGAACCAAAATGGTCAACTCAGTTTGGTCATTAGTATAGAGACCCTACCTTTTCTTACATTACTATTACATCATTAAAAAGATAATAAAAATAATAGTATTACACCATGAGGATCCAGAGGTTTAGTGTCTTTGGAAAACTAAGACCATACATAAAATTTACAACGTCAAACATAAACATTTATTCAATTACTTCTTCTCTATCTACTTAGTGGAACTTGAACTATCCTTAGTAAATGTAGTCACTTGAGGATATACATCAATAAGGGGGGATATAAAATACCAATTAGATGATAGATAAGATAAATATATCATGGGGTGATCATAATCATAATATCATCATCAAAATCATGAGAGGAAACAGTAATAATAGGCTTGAAATGCGGTAACACAAAAAAAATGAAATTTCATGTTTTATTATTCATCTACTACACATAGTTGTGAACAATTATAGCATCACGTTCATGAATAATTTAACTTTTACACATGATATTCGTCACTTTAACCAATGAATTGGAGTTTTTTTATAATTCTAGGCGCACCGATCACATTAAAACATTCAGACTGCACTATATAATTTTGGGCGCACCCATCACATCAAAATATTAACATTATCATTCATCCCACATAAAAAATATGTAAAACAATAACATAACATAACACATGAAAAAAATGGGTTTCATATAATGAAACATACTTTCAAAAACATTTGGTCCCTAAAATAAAGAGGGAATAACATTTTTGACATAGAACCATTAACCATGAGTGAATATTGAAATAATAATCAGGAAGTAAAAAAGAGTGTGTTTACTTTAAAGAAGAGTTATTTAGGAAAAAATTGGTTTTTTCATAAAATAAATTAGATAACATTTTTATCCCAGAAAAGGTATGATAATTATGAATAAATGTGTTTTAGGGAGAACCCATACTGAACATGGAGTGAAATAACCAGATCCCAAAGAAATAAAGTTGGGTTCGAGAATTTCCCCTAACCTTATATCCGAACAGTTTCTTCACTTTAATGTCCTATATAACCACATTATATTAATTAGTTAACAATTTCACAACCTTATTCACATCAATATGGTTAATTATGGGTTCATTAAGTTATTTTAATGGGCATTTTGATGAGTTATATAGTTTAAATCCATAATTTAAGAATGCTCATTTTTATGGTTTTCTTGAATGATTCAACAGTATTCATGAATAGAAGTTTGTGTATAATATTGATAAACATCCAGAAATAATATTAAATGTTATTAATTATATTCCAGCAGTATAAATGATCATATAATGAATTATTTTATATACGAGGTGGATGAATCATTATTTAATAATTTAATGATGATCATTTGGGTTAATTTAGGTGGTTTTTGACCACAACGAACTTGTTTTGTTTAATAATTTTTTAATATGTATATAAGTTATTTTGTGAGCGTTAAATATGACATAATACATATAATATAATTTGTTTCAACCATGAACATGGTTTAATGGCAGGATCTAAAGGTGGTAAATGAAAAATAAAACATGTCATTCTTGAAGGTGATAAATTAACACCTCAAAAACATCTTTTTATTTTATAAAATGAAAAGAATAGGAGAAGGTGGTTGGATGATATATTACCCCATTAGTATCATAAAATTTTAGTATATGTGATATACTAGAGTTACCATACCATGTGAGGAGATATTATGAAAATAATGTGAAATTGAAAGGTAATTAAAGGAAAAGAGAGAGGGGGAAATTAACTCTTTAATCCTCCTCTTGAGATCCTCTTTGAGGAACCTTGGATTTGTATTTTGATGAGACCAAAAGATCTGGGACGTGGGGGAGGAGCTAGGGAATATTCTTGCGTAGATTTTAGATGAGGATTGAAGCTTTAGAGGAGTGAGTAAATGAGGGTGTGAAGGGTGGTATATATAGTAGAGGGGAGATGGGATTTCTCAATATTAAATTCATTAATTTATTATTTCTCCACAAGACAAGTAATAGTGAAAATTCCATGATCAATAATAGTAATATGTAAATGTGAGTTCCAGATAATGGCCTTACAACATCCATAAATTATATTATGACATCATAATTTAAGTATTTAGCATTAGTCGTGCATTATTTTATTTTACTATTCACCAAAAAATTATGTTTGTTCTATTAGACTCCAAAAATCACCTTGAACACAACTGTGTATGTCAGATTTTCGAAATTCAAAACATAGAAGTGGAACAATTATGTTTAATGGTCACTTAGTATTTAATATAATTATATTTCATTATTCTTTCCAATTATACAATAAGGTATAATTATAAGAAGGGGATTCCATTGATAGAACTTTAGGTCGTTACATTCTTCCCCCATTAAGAAGTTTTTCCCTCAAAATTTCATTTTACATAAATAGCTGAGGGTACTTCTCCTTTATTGCCTCTTCTAGTTCCTAAGTATCTTCCTCAAATTTATGGTTCCTCCCCAACACTTTGACAAGGTGGGTTGTCTGGTTGCGTAGAACCTTATCTCTCCTTTCTAGAATCCTTACTGGATGCCCCTCATAAGTGATATCATCTTCCATATATACCACCTCTGAGTTTCGTACATGTGAGGGATCAGGTATTTAATTCCTCAGGAGTGATACGTGAAACAAATCATGAACATGATCTATATCCGGTGGAAATGAAAGCTGACAGGCCATGGATCTTATGAGGTTGAGGATCTCAAAGGGGCCAATGTACCTTGGTCTTAGCTTCCCTTTCTTTCCAAACTACATAACTCTTTTCCATGGTGATATTCAATGGATGTCTTTATGTCCAATGTTGAACTCCATGGACCTTTTATGGTTTTCACCATAGTTCTTTTGCCAACTCTGAGAAACATTGATGTGTTTCGGGATGACTTGTACCTTCTCTGTCATCTCTTGCACAAGATCAGGTCCAAGTAGCTTTCTTTATTCAAATTCATCCCAATAGGTTGGAGTTCTACATCACATTCCATACAAAGATTCATATGGATCCATCGGAATACTTGAGTTGAAGCTATTGTTGTATGAGAAATCAACCAATGAGAGATTATGATCCCATCCACCATTTAATTCTAAAGATTAGTCTCTTATCATGTCTTTAAGTGTCTAAATAGTTCTTTCAGATTGGACATCTGCTTGGGGTGATAGGCCATGATGAAATTTAATTCAGTACTCAAAGAACGTTGATGGATTTTCCAGAATTTAGATGTAAACCATGGATTACAATCAGTGGAAATTGAGAGTGGAACTCCATTCAGTATCACCAATTCCTTCATATATATCTTTGAAATTTGTTCAAGTGAGAGACCTCCTTGAATAGCGATAAATGGGATGTCTTACTGAGTCGGTCAAACATAACCCATATTGCATTATTTCCCTTTGATGTCTTTGGGAGACCCCTGAAAAATTCCATATTAACATTCACACATTTCTACATGGGAATATTCAATGTTTGGATCACCCCTTTTGACTTTTGTCTCTCCACTTTAACTTTCTGACATACTAAGAAACTGGAGATGTATTCCCAATCTTCTTCTTCATGTTATCCCTCCAAAAGTGTTCTGGGATACCTCGGTACATCTTGGTGCTACCTAGATGGATAGAGAATGTTGAGCTATGTGAATTTTCCAATAGATCCTTCTTTATTCCAGGTGATGGAGACACATAATGATGTCTTCCAAACCAAATCACACCATCATTGATAATATGGAACTCATGCATCTTCCCTTCATTTACTACACTAGCTGTCTTTTGTAACTCCAGATCACCCCTTTGTGCCTTCTTAATCATCTCTTGGATTGATGGTAGTGGAATCATTTGTTAAAGGTAGGATGTATCCCAATCCCTTATTATTTCAAAAACCATCCTTTTCATATCCACGAAAATAGGGTCTTTCTCAATCTGTAATATGGATAGAGTAGTAGGTTCATTTCTACATAGAGAATCAGCTACCTTGTTTTCCTTTCTAGGATAACAATGAATAGAGCAATCAAAATCATTAATTAACTCTAACCATATCCTTTGATGTCGAGATCCTTTTATGTGAATATATAATTTAGGATTTTTTGTTCATTGTATATGTCATACTTCTCATTGTAAAGGGAGTGCCTCTAGATTTTCATGGCAAAAATCACAGCTTCTTACTCTAGGTAATGCATTAGGTAGTTCTTCTCTTGGATCTTAAACTATCGTGTGGTGTAATCTTTGACATTAACATTTTTCATGAGTACACAACCCAGCCCTTTCTTTATAGCATCAATGTTCATCACAAAACATTCTCCACTTTTTGGAAGTGTGATTATAGGTGTAGTGATCATCCTTATCTTTACCTCCTTGAAGCTTCCCTCACATTCTTCTATCCATAGATACTTTACCCCTTTCCTTGTTAACATACTTAGTGGGCTTGACA
Organism: Viscum album; assembly: GCA_963277665.1. Lineage (NCBI taxonomy): Eukaryota > Viridiplantae > Streptophyta > Magnoliopsida > Santalales > Viscaceae > Viscum > Viscum album. The sequence continues at coordinate 2,091,854,182 of OY728126.1, read as the reverse complement.
ATCATGAGAAATGTCTCACAAAACATTATTAGTACCTAGCTAATCCAAGAAAACTACAAATTTCTATGACACTAGAGGTCCTGGTCCATTCTTCAATCACCTTTTTTTGAAGGGTCCACAGAAATTCCCTCACATGTGATCACATGTCCCAAGAACTTGACTTGCTTCATCCAAAAGTCACACTGGAAAAACTTGGCATACAACTTCTCTTTTCTCATTGTCACCAACAAAAGTATTATATGTTCTTTATATTAAAACTAACTCTTGGAGTATTTTTTAATGTCATCAATAAAAACAACCACAAATTTGAGGAGGTAATGTCTAAAGATTCTATTAATTAAATCCATGATGATTTCAGGGGAATTAGTAAGTCCGAAGGGCATTACCAAAAACACATAGTGCCCATAATTGGTACGGAAAATAGTCTTATGAATATCTTATTTAATCACCTAAAGGTTATGATATCTAGAACAAAAATCCCCCATTGATAAGTATTGTGCTCCTCATAACTGACTGAACAATTCAGAAATCCTTGGGAGAGAATACTTGTTCTTTATAGTGATCTTGTTGAGTTCCCTATAATCGATACACAACCACATTGTTCCATCCTTCTTCTTCACAAAGAGAACTAGTGCACCCCAAGGTGATGCACTAGGGAATATGAACCCTTTTTCCAAATGCTCTTGCAGCTGTTTCTTTATCTCTTCCAGTTTGATAGGAGCCATACTATAGGGACACATTGAGATAGAAGTAGCTCTGGGTATGAGTTCTATAGAGAACTCTACCTCACGATCTGGGGGAAGTACGAGTAACTCTTTGAGAAATACATCATTGTATTCCCTCATGATAGGTATTTCCACAACGTTGGAACCTTCCTTTGACTCAACCATTTACCCGAGGAATACCTCTTCAAAAGGAATCAACACCCACACCATTGAAGGATTTTTCAAAGTAGATTCATGATCTTCCATGAATTTTTAGAGTTTTAGGGGATGGTTCGGAATTTGAAAGGATATATCATTTTCCAGATAGTTGATATGTGCTCTACATAATGAGAGCCAATCCATTCCCATTATATCGTCGAATTCCACTAAGGGGTGTATTTCAAGATTTGGTGGAATAATCTTCCCTCATACACCAAGAGGAGAATAATAAAACACATGGGTTGCAATGACTGCACCACTTGGTGTTTTTACAGATATCTCTACTTCATGGTTTTGGGGATTCGATTATATAGTTCTAGAAAAATTGAAAGATATAAAGGAATGCATAGAACCAAAATCAAATAACACTTTTTTCCATTCTTGTGTGAATAGTAAGTGTACCTTGTCCAACTTCATTATCTTACTCCACTTATACAGTAGTTATGGAATAATCCTTCCCTAGTTCAATTTCCATTAGTGGATACTAACGTGGAATACCCTCATGGACTCAGGGTTTTGTGCACTGGCTTGTATAGTGCCCCTTCTCGATACAATTGTAGCATTGAATCATGGGAGGTGATCTCTTTTCTTCAACGAAATTCTCCTTCCTTCTTAGGTCTTTTAGACACTCTTGCTCATGGTGTCCTTTTTTCCCACACTTAAAGCATTTCCCCATCCTTTTGAGGTCATTCCCAATGTAACGCCCCGACCCCAGCTACCTGGAGTCGGTGCATTACTTCGTAACATTGGCATGATCACAAAAGATCATGTCTTGAAAGACCGATTAGTTTAGTAGCCTTGGAAACACTAGATACATTTATAAACGTTACATTACATCATAAAGTGAAAAACTACAATAACAAAGTCTCCATAGTCCACACTCATATCCTCTTCTGACAATCCCGGCAGGTCATTCATAAACTTCTTCTTCACATCCTGGAAAATATCAAAACATTGAAAGGGTTGAGCTCAGATGCTCATTAAGGATAAAAATATTGCGGAAGCTTTCATAAATAAACATTACATTTAAGGAAATGTATAACTAAAACAAAATCCTTTTAAACATGAACATCAACATAATATGGTAAAATTAAAATGAGATAATGCCATTTACTTATTCACATGGATATTCTACGGGTCGAATAATCACATGCAATATCAATATCCACTTTCATAATGATGGAATGCGTAATGACAGACTATCATAACCACGTAGTCAAGGCCTCGTGCCAAGACCACAAATAAGATTTTATCAAGGCCTCGTGCCAAGACACTAGTTTGTCTCATTAGCCTACCGATGCATCGAGGAGCTGTGGTGGGCTCCACCCGTCACTTATTAAGTCCAATGAATTCCTCATATGAATAGGTTTAAACATATCATAAACCATAACATAATCGTATCACATAAAACATGCATAAAGGAAACATAACATTTCTACATTTCAATCACAAGATATCAATAAAACACATTGATATAATAAAAATGCTTTCAAAACCATTTTCAATACCAAAATAAAAGAAAGTTAAAACTTTGTATTTATTTTTAATTAAAAAAAGCGATGGCTTGTAGAGGAAGCCGGAACTCAAATAATGGTCACGGCGGTGGAGAAGTCGTTGTCTTCGCATATGTACGGAAAGAAAAACATTCCCTTTTTGTCGTTTAGTAAAATGCTTCATATAAAAAAGATTCCTTTTGAATAAACGTAAAAGTCAAAGGGGTTTATTCACCGTATAAAATAAAGTTGTGTATAAAACCAAATATGCCTCAATGAAAGGAGATTGAGACAAAGTCCTTAAAAAGAACATTTTTAAAATAAAATAGATCTACTATGTGTATTCACTATAAGTACACATAAAGAAAGTATAAATACAAGATAGGACATAATAATATCATGACATAATTTGAAAGTAGGAGATTAACCCAAAGAATGTAAATTGGGTTAATAAATTCGGTTACCTTATGTCCGACTTGACTCGACCTTTGTTTAACCTCCTAAATAATAAACTAGAGTTAATTTATATTTACTTAAGATCCTTTTTCATGTTCATTATTCCTTTTATATCACTTATTACCATGTCATGAACAATATGTAATTATTTATGTTTATAACGGTCGTTTTGTCAATCTTAGGTTCTTGAGTCAAAAATAAACTTCTTATAATTAAAAGTTGTTCATGTGGTGAAATATTAATTATATACATAATTATATTCATGATTTAGATATCATATAAATCATATATATCCAGTATATACATTCATTTATATTATTATATAACATTTAGAGGTAAGAAATGAAATGCACCGTTCATGGAGACGGTAAGCCGTACGTACGCATGAACACTACTTTCATTTCTATTTCGTATTTAATGGAATGAAATCATAATATTATAAAGGTGTATTATAATTCCAGTATAATAACATATACAATATAATTTACTCCATCCTTTATACATCCCACATATGGCATTAACGATTCAAATCACTTTGAGGGGGAGGTAGTCCGCACTTCCTAAAATGAAATTATCGCGTTTACCCATAATGGAAATCATAAAGTATGCCATAAATGAGAAATAAATAAGCATAATGAAAACATAAACATAATATATATATCATATATGAAAATAGTTTCATCAAAATGGACACCATTAGAGGTGTTAAAAGAATATTAAACAATCATTGTTTCGTGAGGCAGTATTTCGCCACCCACAGAAACAGTATGTTCTTTAACCATTAGACGAAGGTGTGTGTAAGTGTAAACCAAATCCTTATCATAACAAAATCCTATTATATTTTAGATACTGTTTTTGTTACAAAAGAAAGTAATAAAAGGAGTTTAAGGGGATGGAGAAGAAAAATAAAACAAAACAACATTAGAGGAGACATTACCTTAAAATCGGGTAACTCTTTTTGATTTGAGCCAAAGGCTTCCTTGGGAAGAATTCTTCCCAAAGTGAGGATTCTAGGAGAAATGGAGGGAAGTTTGGAGAGTATTTGTTAAGAGGTTGGCCGAGCCAAAAGTCTTTGAATGTGTGAGTAAGGTGGTAGTGGTGGGGGCCTTTTATATGTGGAGAGGAGGGGCACTCTTGGAAAGTAATAAAATGTTACTTTATTATACAATGATTTTTCGGATTCTAAAGGACCCACACTTATATAATTCGAGGCTAAGGTGATAAGGGTTCGAAATATTCTCATACAATAGGCTTTGGACAAGTGTGATTCTTATATTTTACATTATCTTTTCATTTTATTTAAATCATTAATTAATGAGGTAATCGATGCATCATCATGGTGTCATGAATAGTTCAATTTATTTAATTTCTAAAAATTATAAAAGAAATATCATGATGTATTAAATCTTTTTATCTTTATAATGAATATTTATAGTCAAAAATATGACTTGTATAAACCCATTTAAAAATTGTTTTAGTAAAACAACTCTTGTTTGTGACATTTTTATTTTAATATTAAATAAAATGTTTTTAATGTCAATTTCCTACCAAAGTGGATCCATGGGGTCCCCATGTTGACCCATGGATTGTATTGGTCGACCATGACTCATCCAATAGGGTTAGTACAAGTGTAAATGTATTTCCATATTTTTATAATATCATTTTTACCTTAAATTTCACTAATTACCTTTAATCGTGATTAATTAAACTTAAAAGTTACTATTCACCCAAAAAAATATTTTAATCCCATTGAACCAAATTTTACTTCCTAATGACAACCATGTATGTCAGATTTTTGAAAATAAAATAACATAAGTGGTAATATTTCATTTAAATGAAAAATCATTTATTTAACTACCACTTAGTGGTTTCACTATTCATCAAAAATTGAAGTTTTTCAGAACAATGCCAAAATTTCACCCTAAGCTATAATTGATATTCCAAATTCAAAAATGATGTCTATTTTAAAAAATTCCAAACATATTAGTTTCATTAATTAATTTTATAATTAATTCCCGCTGTCACAACAAATAGCGTTTTTTTAAGAAACAATATATATCAAAAGATTGACAATTGTTTATGTCTAATTTCAAAGTGAAATTAATTATATTGAAAACCATTGGATAAAATGGTAAAAATATATTCTAATTATACTTTAAAACCACTCAATAGTATAATCTATCACTATAAATTATTTTGATTAAAAAAGTTGTTTTTAAGTATTCTTCACTATTCATAAAAAAATGGAAGTTCTCAGAAAATTACAAAAAATTCAACTTAGGATAATTTCGATATTCCGAATCCAAAAATGAAGTCCATTTTGAAATATAAAATATATGTAATTTCTAAAAGTGGTTATTACTATTCATAACTATTAATTTTATTGGTCGCGGTGTGTTAGAACTCGAGGTTACGTACAACACATGCTGCTCTATTATTCAAAGAGGAGCGTACCATGGAAGCTTGGGGTGTTACATTATCCCATCCTTCAATAAATTGTGTCCTCGCAATTTGAAATTTTTCTTTCAAAATAAAAGGTTGAAAATAGAAAATACCTTTGTGGAAAATCCACATCGGAAATAAGGTTAATAAAAATATAACATTAAAAGAAATAAAGAGAAGTACAAAGGTCACCTGAGATAGCCCATACAAGGATTCTATGAAAATATGGATATGGAAGAAAAACAAACCATCAAGGTCTGATGGAGAGTTTTAGAACACTGGATTAGGAGAAGGTTAACCATAAGAAAATCACAAACATGTGATTGGTTAAACAGTCATTGAATCCCCAGTTGGAAAAGTTAATCGGCAATGTTTCTGTTTAAGTTACTTTTTATAAAGTTGAGGAATTTATTTAGGAGATTTACTAAGAATGTAATGGAATATACATACTTGTTATATAGACGTTCATTCTTTAATAAATTTTTACCAAAAACCCATCTTTCACTCTAAAAGGTAATAGAACTCAAAAATACTCTATTTATCCTAATTGTATAAGGTTCCAAATATTAACACATACCATTTAGATTAGTAAAACTATTTTTTAATAACCAGGGATTTCATGTAGGCTAGTGGTAGGTAATAAAGACCTGTCACACTATGGTTGTGGGTTCGATTCCTGCAGCTTTGTCCGACGTGACGGGTTATGCCCCACCCTGCAGGTTGTCCTTTTCCTAAAAATATAGTATTATAATATTCTAAAAATAATCTTCAGAAATGTTTTAACCTTAAACAATACTATTAAAAGTTCGACTTAATCCATCCCAACCTTTATAGTTATCCAAAATACCTCTGTCCAAACTTTTTCTAAAAGGTCTCTTAATTCCAAAATCAATTTATCATATTCCCCAAACAAAGTAAATTTTCTCTTATTGTAACATACTAAAAATATGATTACCTTAATCATATTAAAACCTTACTGAAACAAGAAGTACTGCAGTACAATCCTTACATATATATCACATTATTCTAATAACCAGAATATAATCCATGAGTCTAGAAGCACCAATACATTAATTATTCCGCTTCAACTGTAGTAACAACATAAGATTGGCCTTGATCCCTTGGCCTTTTCTGAGGTAAGTTTCCATGACGCTTAGGACATTCATTTGCATAATGCCCTATTTCTCTAAAATTGTAGAATTCAACATTGATAGCCTATTTCTTTCCCTTGCAATCACGCACCTGGTGACCTTTTTCTCCATATTTATAACAAACTCCCATTCCTTTTAGGCAAGTACCAGGGTGATTCTTCCCACAATTATCACATAATTGAAAATCCTTCTTTCCCTTTTTCCCTTTATCTGTCTCTTGTTCCACAGTTCTCTTCTTCTCTTGCTTTACTTTATTGTCATAAGATAGAGAGAATTCCTTTTCTATCTTGATAGCACATGAGACAATGTCTTCGTACGACGAGAAGGTTTGTGAGACTAATGCTCGACGAAGAAATGGTTTTAACCCATCAAAGAAACGATAAATCTTACTTCTTGGGTTACGTATATAATCTGCAGCATGCCTCACTAACCTTGTAAATTTGGCCTCATACCTTTCGACATTCTCATCTTCCTTTTGTCTCAGACTCAAAAATTGTCTTTCCATATCTGCTCGATGGTCGCGAGGATAGTATTTTTGTAGGAAAAGATCTTTGAACTCCCTCCATTCCATATTTGATACTTCATCATCTTCCTTTGTGTTTTGAATCAATGACCACCATTGATCGGCATCTCCAGTGAGGCGGTAGACTTCCATGGCAACCTTCTCCCTTTCACTACTCCCCAAGGCATGGAATATTTTATCTAAGGAGTTTATCCATTTCTCAGCTACTAATGGATTTTTACCCCCATTAAATGTTGGCGGTTGTTGTCTCATGAAGCGGTCTAACATTGATCCTCCACATTGCGGATCAGGGTACTCCATATGAGTAAGGTTATTATTCATAACCTGAGTGATTTGTCCCAGTATGGTAATAAGTTGATCAGCACCAGTTGTATCTACAGATCCACAATAATTATCTTGAGTAGGAGGGAAATCCCTACACGGAGTGCGTGTATTGATACGGTTTCCATTCCTTCCACTAGGCGCCATTTCTAAACAATGGAATAAACTAGATTAGTTTATGAATCAAAATATATAATTCCATACTTGTAAAATACTTAACATAAATTGAACTATTTATGGATATAATCCATAATCATAAAAATGTTTTCTTTGAGGATGTATATACTCATAACCCTTCATAGTGGTTTGTAAAGAAAATGAGAATTATCCTAAGCATATCCCCCGGGAGTGTCGTAACCAAGAGTGCAGCAAGGCCCATTGTCGTGCACTAGTTCCCATTCGAGTCTAGCTCAAAGCGGTGTTTTCGGGTTTTACTCGTAGGTACATCTGTGCTAGAGCGACCTCTACCTGCTCGTATCCAGACAGGGATGTATTGCTCGGAAAACTCACAAAATCTCTATAATACCAAAATTCTAAGAAGTTCTTCTATACTAATCCTCAAAGTCTATCTTTGGGCTATGTGCTCTAATCAGAGTTTATCTAAATCTAGCTTCCATGGTTAGTACTAACCTCCCTCTGATACCAACTGTAATGCCCCGACCCCAGCTACCCGGAGTCGGTGCATTACTTCGTAACATTGGCATGATCACAAAAGATCACGTCTCGAAAGACCAATTAGTTTAGTAGCCTTGGAAATACTAGATACATTTATAACCGTTACATTACATCATAAAGTGAAAAACTAAAATAACAAAGTCTCCATAGTCCACACTCATATCCTCTTCTGACTATCCCTACAGGTCATTCATAAACTACTTCTTCACATCCTAGAAAATATTAAAACATTGAAAGAGGTGAGGTCAGATGATCAGTAAGGATAACAATATTGCGGAAGCTTTCATAAATAAACATTAACATTTAAGGCAATGTATAACTAAAAAAATCCTTTTAAACATGAACTTCAACATAATATGGAAAAATTAAAATGAGATAATGCCATTTACTTATTCACATGGATATTCTACTGGTCGAATAATCACATGCAATATCAATATCCACTTTCATAATGATGGAATGCATAATGCCAGACTATCATAACCACATAGTCAATGCCTCGTGCCAAGAAAACAAATAAGATTTTGTCAAGGCCTCATGCCAAGACACTAGTTTGTCTCATGAGACCTACCAATGCATCGAGGAGCTGTAGTGGGCTCCACCTGTCACTTATTATGTCCAATGCATTCCTCATATGAATAGGTTTAAACATATCATAAACCATAACATAATTGTATCACATAAAACATGCATAAAGGAAACATAAAATTTTCACATTTCAATAAAAACATATCAATAAAACACATTGATATAATAAAAATGCTTTCAAAACCATTTTCAATACCAAAATAAAATAATGTTAAAACTTTGTATTTATTTTTCATTAAAAAAAGTGATGGCTTGTAGAGGAAGTCGAAACTCAAATAATGGTCACGGTGGCGGAGAAGTCGTTGTCGCTGCATATGTACGGAAAGAAAAACATTCCCTTTTTTTCGTTTAGTAAAACTCTCCATATAAAAAAAGATTCCTTTTGAATAAACGTAAAAGTCAAAGGGGTTTATACACCGTATAAAAGAAAGTTGTGTATAAAACCAAATATTCCTCAATGAAAGGAGATTTAGACGAAGTCCTTAAAAAGATCATTTTTAAAATAAAATATATCTACTATGTGTATTCACTATAAGTACACATAAAGAAAGTAAAAATACAAGATAGGACATAATAATATCATGACATAATTTGAAAGTAGGAGATTAACCCAATGAATGGAAATTGGGTTAAGAAATTCCCTTACCTTATGTCCGACTTGACTCGACCGTTCTTTAACCTCCTGAATAAGAAACTAGAGTTAATTTATATTTACTTAAAAACCTTTTTCATCTTCATTATTCCTTTTATATCACTTATTACCATGTCATGAACATTATGTAATTATTTAAGTTTATAACGGTCGTTTTGTCAATCTTAGGTACTTGAGTCAAAAATAAACTTCTTATAATTACAAGTTGTTCATGTGGTGAAATATATATTATATCCAGAATTATATTCATGATGTAGATATCAAATAAATAATATAAATCCAGTATATACAATCATTTATAATATTACATAACATTTAGAGGTAAGAAATGAAATGCACCGTTTATGAAAACGGTAAGCCGTACGTACGCATTAACGCTACTTTCATATCTATTTCGTATTTAATGGAATGAAATCATAATAGTATAAAGGTGTATTATAATTCTAGTATAATAACATATAAAATATAATTTACTCCATCCTTTATACATCCCACATATGGCATTAACGATTCAAATCACTTTGAGGGGGCGGTAGTCCGCACTTCCTAAAATGAAATTATCGCGTTTACCCATAATGGAAATCATAAAGTATGCCATAAATGAGAAATAAAGAATCATAAGGAAAAAATAAACAAAATATATATATCATATATGAAAATAGTGTCATCAAAATGGCCACCATTAGAGGTTTTAAAAGAATATTGAACAATCATTGTTTCGTGAGGCAGTATTTCGCCACACACAGAAACAGTATGTTCTTTAACCATTAGACGTAGGTGTGTGTAAGTTTAAACCAAATAATTATCATAACAACATCCTAGTATATTTTAGATACTTTTTTTGTTACAAGATAAAGCAATAAAAAGAGTTTAAGGGGTTGGAGAAGCAAAATAAAACAAAACAACATTAGAGGAGACATTACCTTAAAATCGGGTAACTCTTTTTGATTTGAGACAAAGGCTTCTTTGGAAAGAATTATGCCCAAAGTGAGGATTCTAGGAGTAATTTAGGGAAGTTTGGAGAGTATTTGGGCAGAGTTTGTCCGAGCCAAAAGGCTTTGAAAGTGTGAGTAAGGTGGTAGTGGTGGGGGCCTTTTATAAGTGAAGAGGAGAGGCACTCTTGGAAAGTAATAAAATGTTACTTTATTATACAATGCTTTTCGGATTCTAAAGGTCCCACACTCATATAATTATAGGATAGGGTGATAAGGGTTCGAAATATTCTCATACAATAGGCTTTGGAAAAGTGTGATGCTTAGATTTTACATTATCTTTTCATTTTATTTTAATCGTTAATTAATGAGGTAATCGCTGCATCATCATGGTGTCATAAATAATTTAATTTTTTTAAAGTCTAAAAATTATAAAAAAAATAGCATGATGTAGAAAATAATTTTAGATTTCTAATTAATATTTATAGTAAAAAATATGACTTTTATAAACCCATTTAAAATTGATTTAGTAAAACAACTCTTGTTTGTGACATTTTTATTTTAATATTGAATAAAATGTTTTTTATGTCATTTTCCTACCAAAGTGGATCCATGGGGTCCCCAAGTTGACCCATGGATTTTCTTGGTCATACATGACTCATCCAATAGGTGTAGTACAAGTGTAAAGGTATTTCCATATTTTTATAATATCATTTTTACCTTAAATTTCACTAATTACCTTTAATCGTGATTAATTAATCTTAAAAGTTACTATTCACCAAAAAATTATTTCAATCCCATTGAACCACATTTTACTTACTAATGACAACCATTTATGTTGGATTTTTGAAAATAAAATCAAAGAATTGGTAATATTTCATTTAAATGAAAAATCAGTTATTTACCTACCACTTAGTGGTTTCACTATTCATCAAAATTGAACTTTTTCAGAACAATGCCAAAATTTCACCCTAAGCTATAATTGATATTCCAAATTCAAAAATGATGTCTATTTTAAAAAATTCCAAACATATAAGTTTCATTAATTAATTTTATATTTAATTCCCGCTGTCACAACAAATAGCATTTTTTAAGAAACAATATATATCAAACGATTGACAATTGTTTATGTCTAATTTCAAAGTGAAATTAATTATAATGACCATTGGATAAAATGGTAAAAATATATTCTAATTATACTTTAAAACCAATCAATAGTATAATTTATCACTATAAATTATTTTGATTAAAAAAGATGTTTTTAAGTATTCATCACTATTCATAAAAAAATGGAAGTTCTCAGAAAATTACAAAAAATTCAACTTAGGATAATTTCGATATTCTAAATCCAAAAATGAAGTCAATTTTGAAATATAAAATATATTTAATTTCTAAAAGTGGTTATTACTATTCATAACTACTACTTTTATTGTTCGTGGTGTGTTAGAACTCGAGGTTGTGTACAACACACGCTGCTCTTTTATTCAAAGAGGAGCGTACCATGGAAGCTTGGGGTGTTACACCCAAGATGCAACATCCCATATTTTTTTCATGTGGGTCATTGAGTTTTCTTCCCACCTTTATCATTAGATCTTCCATCATGAAACTCCATATTTATTTTCTTATCACCGTATCCATTAGACCATTATCCAAACTCCATACCCACTTTGAGAGCACATTGAACAACTTCTTCATAACTCCCAAGGTCTCAAATTGAAAGATCTTTTCAAAGGTGTGTTTTTAATCCACCAAATAATCTATCAATTGTTCTATCACAATTGAAAGAAAAACCAGAAGCATTATAATGACCAATAAGTTACATACATTGTTATTACTTCAGAATTGTAGCATAATTATTACAACATATAACAAAACCATGATAGTATTGTATAGGTATAGTGTCTTTAGAAACTGGGAAACATAAACAACTGGTTCCTAAAGCATCAACATTTTCTCACATTTATTTAATAATATCTAGAGTCCCTTTTGGCATATCTTACTTAATACCCTTCTTCCTAACTTGGGGAAAATAAAACAAACAAAAGGGGTGAGCTCAAATGCTAAGTAAGGGTGGAGAAAGGAAATATCAATCATATCATATTCATAAGAACATAACATTTTGAAAATCATAACTTGAAAAAGAGATCATAATATCATAACATGGGATAAATCATAGTAGTGAAACGTAATCCCAATAATCATAACAAAAAACGTGAAACATTGTGTCATACACACATAATCATAGAAAATCATTTCATATTAGTCAAGACTCATTTCCAAGACTATCATAGCGGACAAAGTCCATTTCTGAACCGAGTTCACTCCTCGTTCCAGTCTTGTATCACTGAACCAGATTGACTTGTCATTCCATCCATGTCTATCTCATGAGATATAAATCTTTACCCAATGCATTGGAGGGAGATATAGGTCCCACCCATCTCATAATGAATCCATTCTTATGTGTGCCAAAAAAATCATAAATCATATATCATAGCATAACCCATGTAATAAAAATGTGATTCTTAAACATCATGCCATCATAACATAATCCATATAAGATAAAAGTACTTCATAAAAACAATTCCATCATAAAATAATCAAATCAATGTAAAATTCGGGATAGAAACAGAACCCTATATTATCTTAGATGGAAAATAATTTCATAAAAACACTTGAACACCATTCTTGAGTAAAATATAATTTCTACTTCAAATTTTTTCTTTCTTTCTCAACATGTCATACAATTTTAAACTAAAAGAATTTAATTGAAAATAAAATTGAAAACATGTAAAGGAAGCTTCATGGAAATAATTTTCTATGAAATCATACAAATCTATTCATTCTGTATAAGTTAAAAAACATTCTTCTCGTTCTTTGGTTGAAAAAGTCAAAAAGTATCTCATACTGAAAACAACAAAAGATTCCTTTCATAAATTTTACTAAAAATTAACCAATAGGTAAAATTGGATTTAAAAAATTTTATGAGGATATAAATAATATTACATATTGTGGAAACATTTATGTGGATGATAAATATGCCCCAGTAAATTCTGAAGTATAAACAATATCGGATAAAAATGAGATTAAGAGATTTTCCCTTACCTTATGTCTGATATGCTTTGTATGTACTTGAAACTCCTGTATAATGATTTAAATAATGTCATTGACTTATTACAGAATCATAGTAATTATTATGATATCATATATGGTCATATTCTTATATTCTTATTAATAATATTTCATTGCTACTTGTTATTTGGGTGTACATTGCATTATGTTCTTATGCGTGTTTTGTCAAATAAATTCTTATTCCTATTTTTAGATTATAGCTATATAATTTATTGAATAGTATTAGAATAATATATATCATATATATTCATGAAATTCATTTCTATAATCATTATTCAATGAAGATCATTTAGAACGTGTCACATCACATCGTGGAGACGGTAGGCCGTACATACGCACTGGCGATGATATTGTTCCCATAATTATATAAATGGAATTGGAGTTGATGACATAATAAATCAGAATCAGTATCATTTTATAATAATCATATATAGTTATTCTTTACACCATTATACCCATCCAAGTAAGGTGGTTGTGGAAAACGTATTACAAGACAGCGTGGAGCCAGTATTCCGTACGTACGCACATGCGGTGATTTCATTTTATGTAGGATGGATAGAAGGTGAAATAGGGTTGATTCATATTTATAATAAAATATCAGTTTATTATTGATACCGATGTTATTACTTGATAATGAAACAAATAAATAATAGGAAGTATAAGAAGAATGAGACTTGAATGAATCAGTAGAAGATATTACCTCTTCCTCGATGTGCCTCTTTTAAACTTCTTCTTAGGACACTATAGTTGGTCTTTTGAGGAGACCAAAACATCAATGATATAACTAGAGATGTTGAGAAGATAAATTTTTAGGGCATTTCCCATCTTGAAGGTTCAAATTTGTGTGATGGGGAGAGGGAGGATGAGCCCTTTAATAAGGGAGGAGAGGGGAACCTTTGGAAACATAAGAAATAATAATTTATAATAAATTCCAACCCCACGTAAAAACCTCCAAAAATGACTCAATTCGAAGATGATATGATATGGGGTTGGAATCTCATCAACCAATAAAATTTAGACATTTTTTGAATTTATTTTAAACCTTATCAAATTGATTTAACCTTATTTAATCTATTTAATTTTTTGTGGTAATAATATTCTAAATCATAAATTGTTATAAATAATTACTCATGTGTTGTGAATTTTCCATAATTGGATGCTTTATGACATTTTATACCATATAAATTTAAATTTATAATTTTTCAATATTTTTGTGATTTTTAATAAATTTTATAATATGTTATTTTTATAAAATAACAATAGTGTCGAATTTGACACTATTAATTTATTTGAATTTAAATAAAATCTACACAGAGGTCCTATTCGAACCAAAAATATTTCATAGATTCCTAATATTTCATATTCATCTAGAAAATTCGTGGATCAGATTAAATTTTTTAAATAATAGTTATTTTAATATTTTTAAAACCATTTATATGATATTTCAATCAATAAAATAATTTCAACATCACTATTGTGTTATCATTAATGATAACTATTTAACCCTAAAAATTCTAAATAAATTTAAATGATGTAGATAATTTTATTAGATTTATAGATACTATTAATGTTTGATGTTTTATTAAGTTTATCAATAAAATAAAATTATTAAACTTATAGGATATAAGAGAGTGACATGTTGTCACTTTCTTTGGTTTTAATTATAATTATATCATTTTCATGGTCAATTGTACATTAAAAGAATCTATTCTGACACTTAGGTGATATGGGTTGACTTTTATTCGTCCAATATAATTTTGGTAGGTGTTAGGGTAATTTTATAATCTTATTTTTACCATTAATTACCCAAATTACCTTTAACTGTAGTAAATAAAAATTACCGTAGTTACTATTCATAATGTCAAAAAAAAGTAACCTATTAACATGATATGGAACCACTGAATCCAAATATAGAATCCATTTTTCAAAATTAAAAACCCAAAATTTCTAGTAATTAATTTAAAATTAATCATGTTGTTAAGAAAACAGGTTTTAAAAGTTAAAACATTATCAAAGATTGAAATGTTTTTACCTATGAATTCAATATAAAAATAATAGTAATGAGATGAATTGTATTAAATGGTAAAAATATATTCTATTTTTACTTTAAAACCATTAAATTTTATCATTTAACCATCTAAATTATCTTGATGAAAAAAGTTGTTTTTATGAAAAATTTGGCGTATTTTTACTATTCATCAAAATATGAAAGTTATCAGAAAAGTATCAAAAAGTTATCCATCGTAAATTTTTATATCTTGATTCAAAAGAAGAAGTTCATTTTTTAAAATTGAACTTATAAACTTGTCAAAAATTATATTTAAATTGGGTGCTCCATCAAAAGGCGGTAAACTGCATTTTTTTAAAAATACTTCTTTTATCCAAAAAGAAATTGATTTTGTTTTAATATCTCATTCTAGAAAACGTGTAAGATGAATTATACTGTTATAAAAATCAAAATTTAATTAATACTATTCATAACGGCTATTTCATAATATTATAATACTATATCATTGTTTAGTGAAACTCAATATTGCATACAACGCAAGCTATCGAGGAAGGTTTCTCTTGCATGCAACGCAAGCCAAGACAGTGTTGTGTGTAGTGAAAGATTCCTTTGGTTTTGTGTATAACATAAGACATTAAAAAAATTATTTCTCATAAAATATTAGGGTGTTACGTTCTACCCCCCTTAAAAAGAATTTCTCCCTAAAAATTTGTCATTTCGTAACAAACTGATGAGGATACCTCTCCCTCATCATATCCTCAAGTTCCATGTTAGCTTCTTCTAATTGGTGGTTCCTCCATTAATATTTAAACAAGAGAGTGGTCTTGTTTCATATAACTTTTTCACTATTATTGAGAATCTCTATCAGTTGTTCTTCATAAAAAAGATATTGCTCCAGCGATATGACTTCTGATCTTAGTACATGTAAAGGATCGGGTATGTACTTTCTTAGGAGAGATACATGGAACACATCATGAACTTGAGAGAGATTCAGTGGAAGCACCAATCGAAAAGCTACCTTCCCAACACAATCCAGTATTTCAAAAGGACCAATATACCTAGGGCTCAACTTACCCTTCTTCCCAAATCTCATTACTCTCTTCCAAGGAGATATTCGTAAGAAAACTATATAACCCACTTCAAACTCTAGGTCTTTTCTTCGGTTTTCGGCATAACTTTTTTTTTCAACTCTAATCTTCTCTTATGTGTTGTTGAATATATCTAACCATTTTTCCATCTCATCAACAAGATCATGTACTAATAGCTTTCTTTCCCAAAATTCATCCTAGCAAGTTGGAGTTCTGTATTTCTTTCCATAGAGATCTTCATAAGGATCCATCTGCATACTATAGTAAAATATATTATTATAATAAAATTACACCAAAGGTAGGTGTTGATCCCAACCACCTTTGAAATCCATAGAGAAATATCTCAACATGTCTTCCAAGGTTTTAATTGTCCTCTCAGACTGACCGTCTGTCTGAGGATGATAAGCAGTGTTGAAACTCAACTCTGTATCTAGATTATGCTTAAGACTTCGCCAAAACATCGAGGTACAACTTGGATCCTGATCAGATATATTGGAAAGTGGTACTCCGTGAAATCTTACCACTTACTTCACATATATCCTGGCAAGCTGATCAAGAGATAAATTTCTCTAATAGCAATGAAGTGTGCCGACTTCGTAAGATGATCAACTATAACCCCGATATCATTATTGACTTTGGATGTTTTATGAAGTCTAGTGACAAAGTCCATAGTGATTTTTTCCAATTTTCATTCTGGTATGGGTAATGGTTGTAACATCCCCTTAGATTTTTGTCTCTCACCTTTAACTTGTTGAAAAACCAAGCATCGAGAGACATTTTCAGCAACATCTATTTTCATTCCATCCCACCAGTAGTACTCCTTTAGGTCCCTATACATCTTGGTGCTTCGAGGGTGAATAGAGAATGAAGATCTATGAGCTTCATCCAAGATTTCCTTCTTTAATTCTAGGATGGGAGGAACACAAACCTGATTCCTGAAACTTATTATTTAATCACAATCAATGTGGAATTCAGGAACATTTCTCACTTTCTTTTGTAACTCTACATCTTCTTCATGTGCCTCTTTAATCTTCACATGTATTGATGGTTGAACTTTCAGTTGAGAAAGATATGATTTTCCCCCTCCATTATAATTCCAAGATCCATCCATTGTAAATCCATAAATATTGGATGTTTTGTGATCCTCGTCATGGATAAGCTATCATGGTCTTATCAACTTAAAGTTTCTGCCACCTTGTTTGATTTCCTAGGGTGGTAATGAATTGAGCATTCATAATACTTAATTATCTCCAACAATCTTCTTTCACGCATATTCAACTCCTTTTGTGTGAAAATATACTTTAATCTTTTATAATCAGTATAAATAGCACACCATTCACCATAAAGATAATGCCTCCAAATATTTAATGACATGATTAATGCAGCTAACTCCAAATCACGAGTTGATTAATTTTGATCATTGATTTTCAACTGTCGTGAGGCATAAGCTATCACTATGTCGTTTTTCATGAGAACACACCCCAATCCCTTCTTGGATGCATCACTGTAGATCACAAACATTTCTCCACTACAAGGCAGTGTGAGCACAGGTGCACAGGATAACCTTCATTTTAACTCCTTGAAATTATCTTCACACTCCTCCATCCAAACAAACATAACACCATTTCGAGTCAACATGGTGAGTGTATTAGATAAACATGAAAAATCTATCACAAAACATCGATAATATCCAACCAAACCAAGAAAACATCAGATCTCAGTTACTGTTGTTGGTCTCAACCATCTTTCGATAACCTCTGTTTTTGATAGATCAACACAAATCCCCTCTTTTAAGATTATGTGACCCAAAAATAAAACTTTTTGAATCCAAAATTCACATGTTTGAAATTTGGCATAAAGATTCTCCTTTCTTAGGGTCTTCAATACAATTCTCATGTGATCTTCATGTTCTTCCTTGCTCTTTGATTAGACAATAATATCATCTATAAAGACTACCACAAACTGATCAAGATAGTCTCTAAAGAATCTATTCATTAGATCCATGAAGATAGTAGGGGAATTAGGTAGACCAAATGACATCAGTATAAATTCATAGTGCCCATACCTTGTACGGAAAGACCTATTTGGTATATCCTCCCTTTTGACCCTTAATTGATGATACCCTGATCGAAGATCAATCTTGAAAAATTATTGATCTCCATTTAATTGGTCAAATAAGTCATCAATGTGTGGTAGAGGATATTTGTTCTTGATAGTGATCTTGCTATGTTCTCAATAATCAATGCAGAGTCTCATTGATCCATATTTCTTCTTAAAAAATAGAACAGGTTCTCCCCAAGGTGATGCACTAGGGTGTATGAATCCCTTATCAATATTCTCTTAGAGTTTATTATTCAATTACTACAAGTCAATTGGGGCCATTCTCTATGGTATCTTTGAAATAGGCATAACACCAGGTATGAGTTCTTTTGAAAACTCAACATCACGATTTGGTGGAAGACCTGGAAATTCCTCTGGAAAGACATCATCAAACTCTCGTACAATGGGAATATTCTTAATCGTGAGTTTCTCTCCAACCATTTGAGATAAATAACATTCATTTATTAGAAACAAGACCCATAATATGGAAGAAATTTCCACTGGAAGGTTATATTCATCCTTACATCGATTGATCATCGTAGATTGGTCAGGAATATGAAATGTGACTTCACTTATTTGGAAATTGATATGATATCCATATAAATAAATACAATCCATGCCAAGAATCACATCAAATTCCACTATAGGAGGGATCACAAGATTTGCAGGAAGTACTTTTCTACAAACATCAATTGGTGAAGAATTATAAACTTTTGAGGCAACCGTTGGTCCATTAGAAGTTTTCACAACTAACTCAATAGCTACTTGTTGAGGTAGTATGATGATACCCTTATAAAATTCTTCAGAAATAAAAGAGTGGGTGGATCCATAATCAAATAAAACATTTTCTACATTAGAGTGGATGGTAAGTGTACCTTTCAACACTTCGTTATCATACTCCACATCACCGATAGAAATTGCATGTGACGTTCCTTTGGGTTTGGCCTTAAGAGTTTGTTGACGTTGGTCATCATCAACTACCCTTGTATTAGGGCATTGATTAGCATAATTACCAATTTCCTTTCACTTATAACATTTATGTGTAGGAGGTGAATTCAGTGTAGCCTTTTATTTTTTCGCATCACTAGACATATTTTTCCCATCATCGCGACATTTAAATGCCCGATGACCTTCTTTTTCACATTTGGAACATTTACTTGTCCCTTTAATACAATTCCCTCCATGTTTATTTCCACACTTTGAGCATAAGGGAAAAACTCAACTTCTTTTCATTGTGATCTTTATATTTCCCTTTGAATTACATTTTCCTCTTCTTATCAAACCCATATGACTGATGGGTTACTCTAATCTCCATCTCAACCTTGAGAGCACATCGAACAATTTCCACATAGCTATTGAAGTCCCTTATGGATAATTCCCTTCAGAGACTTGATTTTATGCCACTAAAGAATTGATCAATCTTACACTCAGGTTGGATAATAATCCCAGAAGCGTACCTTTCAAGCCTTGTAAAATTTTCGTTGTAGGTTCCAACCGATTCAATATCCTCTTTCTTTAGTTCAAGAAACTCCTTCACCATCTTTGTTCGAAGAATACGATGGAAGTACTTATTGAAAAATATGTTCTTGAACTCATCTCATTCCATGGACTCAATTTTGTCTCATTGCCTCGTATTCTTGATAAGATTCAACCATTTATCAGCTTCTCCTTACAAATGATATACTGCTAAGATGACTTTATCATGTTTATAACATTGAAGAACTGAAAATATCTTTTCAGTGGTACTGATCCATTGTTCAGCCACTAATGGATCAGTAGACCCACGGAATGAGGGTGGACACTGCCTCCTGAAGGATTCAACAGAATGTTTCTCCTTCCTTTGCTCGTTTGTAAGTCTTTCATGATTCATAGCTTGAGAAAGTTGTGTGGACAAGGATACAAGATTATTCATTCCATCTCCCATAAGGTTTGGTTGCTCAGGGGGACAATCATTGCATTTCCCATCGCATTCATCATTAACACGGTTCCTTTGGTTTCTATCCATTGACTAAAACCAATAAGCATAGTGTGAGAAACAAAAATAACAATAGGAAAACCACATAGTCATGAATAAAATTTCACACCTTTGATCTTATAATTGGTTATTCATGGCCATTTCTTAAACACTAATATTGTGTTCTATGCTTAGACATATCCTTAGGGTTCTTACTAAGGCTTTCACATCCTAGTTTCCAAAGGATGACTATACCTTTCCTCTGATACCAACTATAACAACCCATAAATTACATACATTTTTATTACTTCAGAATTATTGAATACTTATTACAACATATAGAAAAACCATGTTAGGACTGTATAGGTATATTGTCTTTAGAAAATGGGAAACATAAACAACAGGTTCATAACGCATCTACATTTTCTCTCATTTATTTCATCATATCTAGAGTCCCTTTTGGCATATCATACTTAATACCCTTCTTCCTGACCTGGGAAAAAGAAAACATACAAAAGGGGTGGGCTCAAATGCTCAGTAAGGGTAGAAAAATGAAATATCAATCATATCATATTCATAAGAACACAACATTCTGAAAATCTTAACCTAAAAAAGATATCATAATATCATAACATGGAATAAATCATAGAAGTGAAATGTAATACCATTAATCATAACATAAAACATGAAACTTTGTGGCATACACACATAATCATAGAAAATCATTTCATATTAGTCAAGACTCATTTCCAAGACAATCATAATGGACAAAGTCCGTTTCTGAACCGAGTTCACTCCTCATTCTAGTCCTGTATAATTGAACCGAATTAACTTGTCATTCCATACATGTCTATCTCATGAGATATAAATGTTTACCCAACATATTGGAGGTACATATAGGTCCCACCCATCTCATAATTAAACCATTCTTATGTGTGCCACAAAATCATAAATCATATATCATAGCATAACCCATGTAATAAAAATGGGATTCTTAAACATCATTCCATCATAACATAATCCATATAAGATAAAAGGACATCATAAAAATAATTCCAACATAACATAATAAAATCAATGTAAAAATAGGGATAGAAACAAAACCCTATATTACCTTAGATGTAAAATAATTTTAAAAAAACACTTGAACTCCATTCTTGAGGAAAATGTCATTTCTACATCAAAAACATTTTTTCCTGACATGTCATACAATTTTAAACCAAAAGAAGTTAATTGAAAATAAACGTGAAAATTTTTAAAGTAATATTCATGGAAATAATGTTCTATGAAATCCTAAATATCTACTCATGTCCTATAAGTTAAAAACCATTCTTCTCGTACTTTGACTGAAAAAGTCAAAAAGTATCTCGTACTGAAAACGACAGAAGATTCCCTTCATAAATTTTACTAAAAATTCACCAATAGGTAAAATTGGATTTAAACAATTTTAGGAGGATAGAAAAAATATTACATATTGTGGAAACATGTATGTGGATGAAAAATATGCCCCAGTAAATTCTGATGTATAAACAATCTCGGATAAAAATGAGATTGCGAGATTTTCCCTTACCTTAAGTCTGATATGCTTTGTTTGTATCTGAAACTACTGTATAATGATTTCAATAATTTCATTGACTTATTCCAGAATAATAGTAATTATTATGACATCATATATGGTCATATTCTTACCTCCTTATTACCAATATTTCATTGCTACTTGTGATTCGTGTATTCATTGTTTTATGTTCTTAAGCGTGTTTTGTCGAATAAATTCTTATTCCTCTTTTTATATTATACCTATATAATTTACAGAATGTTATTATAATAATATATATCATATATATTCATTAAATTAATTTATATAATCATTATTCATTGAATATCTTGTAGAACGAGTTGCATCACATCGTGGAAATGGTAGGTCATACGTACGCACGAGCGATGATATCGTTCCCATATTTATATGAATGGAATTGGAGTTGATGATACAATATCTCATAATCAATATCATGTTATAATAATCATATATTGTTATTCATTAAACCATTATACCCATCCATATTTGGTGGTGGTGGAAAACAGATTACACCACAGCGTGGAGACGGTATTACGTACGTACGCACGCGCGGTGATTTTGTTTTCCGTAGGATGGATAGAAGGTGAAATAGGGTTGTTTCATATTTATAATAACATATCATTATATTAGTGATATTGATGTTATTACTTTAGAATGAAACAAATAAATAATAGGATGTATAAGAAGAAAGAAACTTGGATGAATCAGTAGAAGTGATTACCTCTTCCTCGACGTGCCTCTTTTAAACATCCTCTTAGGGAACTAGAGTTGGCCTTTTGAGAAGACCAGAACCTCTATGATATAACTAGATATGTTTATAAGGTAAATTTACTAGGGTTTTCTATTCTTGAAGGTTCAAAATTGTGTGAGGAGTAGAGTGAGGAGGTGCCCTTTTATAAGGGAGGAGAGGGGCACCTTTGAAAACATAAGAAATATTAATTTATAATAAATTACAACCCCACTTAAAAACCTCAAAAATGACTCAATTACAATATGAGATGAGATAGGGTTGTAATATAATCAACCAATAATCTAGACATTTTTTGAATTTATTTTAAACCTTATCAAATTGAATTATCTTTATTTAATCTATTTAATTTTATTTGTGCTAATAATATTATAAATTTAAAATTGTTATAAATAATTACTTATGTGTTGTGAATTTTCAATAATTGGATAATTTATGACATTTTAGACCATGTAAATTTAAATTTTTATTTTTTAAATATTTTTGTGATTTTTAAACAATTTTATAATATGTTATTTTTATAAAATAACAATAGTTTCAATTTTGACACTATTCATTTATTTGAATTTAAATAAACTCTACACAGAGGATATATTAGATCCAAAATATTTAATGGATTCCTAAAATGTCATATTCATCTATAAAATTTGTGTATCACATTAAATAGTTCATATAATTGTTATGTTAATATTTTTAAAACCATTTATTTTATATTTCAATCAATTAAATAATTTCAACATCATTGTTGTGTCATCATTAATGATAATTATTTAATCCCTAAAAATTCTAAATAAATTCACATGATGTAGATAATTTTATTATATTTATGGATACTATATATTTTCTAAGTTTTATTATGTTTATCAATAAATTGAAATTATTACACTAATATTATATAAGAGAGTGACATGTTGTCACTTTCTTTGGTTTTAATTATAATTATATCATTTTAATGGTCAATAGTCCATGAAATGAATCTATTATGTCCCTTAGGTGATATGGGTCAACTTTTATTCATCCAATATAATTTTGGTAGGTGTTAGGTTAATTTTATAATCTTATTTTTACCATTAATTACCCAATTTACCTTTAACTTTAGTAAATGAAAATAACTATAGTTACTATTCATAATGTCAAAAAACATAAAATTAAACTATTAACATAATTTGGACCCACTGAATCTAAATATGGAATCCATTTTTCAAAATTCAAAACACAGAAGTTGCAGTATTTAATTTAAAATCAATCCCATTGTTAAGAAAATGTGTTTTAAAAGTTAAAACATTGTCAAAGATTGAAATGTGTTTACCTATGAATTCAATATAAAATTAATGGTAACGACATGAATAATATTAAATGGTAAAAATATATTCTATTTATACTTTAAAACCATTAAATTTTATCATTTAACAATCTAAATTATCTGAATGAAAGAAGTTGTTTTTCTGAAAAATTTGGCGTATTTTTACTATTCATCAAAATATGAAAGTTATCAGAAAAGTATAAAAAATTTATCCAATGTAAATTTTTATATCCTGATTCAAAAGAAGAATTTTATTTTTTAAAATTGAACTTATAAACTTGTAATAAATTATATTTGAAATTGGTGCACCATCAAAACGCCGTAAAACTGCATTTTTTGAAAAATACTTCTTTTATCTAAAAAAATTGATTTTGTTTTCATATATCATTATATAAAAAGTGTAAGATGAATTATAAAGTTAAAAAATTCAAAATTTAGTTAATACTATTCATAATAGCTACTTCCTAATATTATAATAATATATCATTGTTTAGTGAAACTCTGTATTGCATACAACACAAGCTATCGAGGAAGGTAACTCTTGCGGGCAACGCAAGCCAAGACAGTGTATTGGTAGTGAAAAATTCCATTGGTGTTGCATATAACATAATAAATTTAAAAAAATTCTCATAAAATATCAGGTTGTTACAAGCATTCTATGAAATGCGTGTAAAATTCGCTTCTTTGGTTGTGATATATTTTCCTTATTTTTGCTTAAGCTCTATGAATTCTCTCTATATCTTCGTATGAATATTTTGTGGGAAATAATTGTTATGAAACATGATCTTAATTTCTTCCCATTCCATCTCATCAATTTTATCACTTGGCATGGTGTTCTTAATCAAAGCCCACTATTGATCGGTCTCTCCATCTAGAAGATAAATGGCTAGAGTCACATTATCTATCTCAGAACAATGGAGAACAGAAAATATATTCTACATAGAGTTGACCCATTGTTCCGAAACAAGTGGAACAGAAGATCCACTAATCTTTGGTGGTTGTTGTTGCATAAAACACTCGATATGCAGTTTCTCCCTCTTTGGTGAAGGAGGATGTTCCCCATTATTCTATTTATTGTTCATAACCTGTGATTTTTGGGTAAGCATCACCATGATGTTTTGAACTACACCACCCAAAGCATTTGTAATGTCGTTTGAGAAATTGTTTCATTTCCCCTCACCCGGGTTGTGGGCATGGTTTCACCCGGTTCCCACCATTTTCTAAAATAGTAAAAGATAGAACAAAACATAAGTAAAAAATTCATGAATAAATTATTTATTTGTAAAATTTACACTAAAATCATAACTTATGGGATCCCAATGTAAAGCTTCTTGTGTGAATGTTTGTATTTAGTATCATACTAGAGATTTTCCCTAAGGTTCACTAATCCTAATTACCAAATTAACTAAACCTTTCTCTAATACCAACTATAAAGACCCTTCCTTTTCTTACATTAATATTACATCATTATAAAGAAAAAAATATAATAGTATTACACCATGAGGATCCATAGGTTTAGTGTCTTGGTAAAACTAGGACCATACATAACATTTAAAACATCAAACATAAACATTTATTTAAATCCTTCTTCTCTATCTTCATTTGGGAACTTGACCTCTCCTTTGTACATTTAGTCACCTGAGGATATACATAAAAATGGGTTAAGAGGATAGATAAGATCAATATAGAATGGGGTGACCATAATCATAACATCATCATCAAAATCATTAGAGGAAACATTAATAAATGAGATGAAATGTGGGAAAAAAACATCATGTTTTGGTGGTCATCTACCACACATAGTTGTGACCGATACTAGCATCAGGTTCATGCATCATTTCACTTTTATGAATGTTATTCATCACATTAATTAATGCATTGGAGAACTATATAATTTTGGGTTCACCCGTCGTATTCAAACATTCATATTTCTCTATATAATTCCGGGCGCACCTATCCAATCATAATATTTATATTATCATGCATACCAAATTAAAAATATATAAAACATGAAATTAACATAACCCTTGTAAATAAATGGGTTTCACATAATAAATCATACTCTCATAAAAATTTGGTCTCTAAAATAATGTGGTAATAACATTCTTGATATAGAACCATTAACGATGAGTGAAGAGTGAAATAATAATCTCGTAGTAAAAAGTGTATGTTTACTTTAAAGAAGAGTTATTTTGGAAAACATTGGTTTTTTCATAAAATAAATTAGAGAACATGTATATCCAATAAAAGAAATGATAATGGTGAATAAATGATTTTTACGGAGAACCCATTACGAACATGGATTGAAAGAGTGATAACCCGAACAGACATTGTTGGGTTCGAGAATTTCCTTTTACCTGGTATCTAAACATTTTCATCACTTTAGTATCCTATATAACCACATTAAATTCATTAATTAACAATTCTAGAACTTTTTGTACATTAATATCATTAATTATTGTTTCATTAAGTTATTTTGTGGTCCTTTTTATGAGTTATAGAGTTTAAATCCATAGTCCAAGAATGTTTATTTTTTGGGTTTTCTTCAACGATTCACTTGTATTCATGAATTGAAGTTAATATTGAACATGGAAAAACCTACAAAACTAATATTAAATTTCATTAATGAGATTATAGGAGTTTAAATGATATTATAATGAATTGTTTTATATAAAATGTGGATGAATCATTAGTTAAAAATTTAATGATGATCGTTTGGGTTAATTCATGCGGTTTTTGGACCACAATGAACTTGTTTTGTTAACTCATATAGTAATATGTACATAAGTTAGTTTCTGAACATTAAATATGAAATAATACATATAATATAATTTGGTTCAGCTATAAAATTTGTTTCATGATAAGATCTGAAGGTGGTAAAGGAAAAAAACCTTTTGTTCTTGAATGTGATAAATTAACACCTCACGAACAACGTTTTCTTTTCAAAAATAAAAAGAATAGAAGAATAATGTTGGATTATATATTACCCCATTATTATTATAACATTCAATAATATGTGATATACTAGAGATGACATATAATTTTGGGAGAGATTAGCAAAATAACATTAAATTTAAATTTAATTAAAGGAAAAGATATAGAGGGAAATTACCTCTTGAATCATCCTATTGAGATCCTCCTTAAGGGACCTAGGATTGGTCTTTTGATGAGACGGGAAGATCTTGGACGTGGGGGTAGCTAGGGAATATTCTTGGGCAGATTTTAGAAAAGTATTGAAGCTTTATAGGTGTTAGTAAATGAGGGTGTGAAGGGTGGTATTTATAGTGGAGGGCAGAGAAGATTTATCAATATAAAATTCATTAATTTATTATTTATCTACAAGAAAAGTAATAGTGATGATTCCATGACCAAGAATAGTAATGTGTGCATGTGAGTTTGAGATAATGTCCTTACATCATCCATAAATCACCTTATGACGTCGTTATTTTTCAATTCATTGTTTATTATGAATTATCATATTTTACTACACACCAAAAAATTAAGTTTGTTCTATTAGACTCCAAAAAACACCTTAAACACAACTGTGTAGGTCATATTTTTGAAATTAAAATCATAGAAGTGGAAAAATTGTTTTTTATGGTCATATAGTATTTTTTATCCTTATATTTCATAGTTATTCCTAATTATACTATAATGCATAATTATAAAAAGGGAATCCCATTGATAAAACTTGGGGTTTTTACAATTAGTTTGGGGTTGAAATGCTTTACTCAAGCATAACTGGATCATAAAAACCTCCTATAATCCCTTCCATTGTCAGTATGTAATGCCTGTATCATGATTAGAAATAGTCATTTATGGAAGTCCATGGACTCCGACAATAAACTGAATGTAGAGTCATCCTAAGCTCTTTACTAAAATATATTCTCGGATGTCTTGGAAGTGGTCTTACATAGTGAGTCGGTCTACGATCACCAAGATTAAATTATGACCATGGATGTAAATGGTAAGACTAACATTAAGTCCATATATATCACATCCCACATCCATTTTATAACCTCAATGGGTTGAGTTAAACATGCTGGAACTTAGTGCTAAGCAATTACTTATTACCAGGTTTGGCATCGAGAGAGAAACTATAAAACTCTCTTCCTTATCCCTGGCCACCAAAACTGATGTCAGAGGTCCTGGTATATAATTTATATGCCTTGATGTACCTCCAAATGAGATTTATGAAACTCATTAACAAACTCCTCCAAAAATGTCACTGGCACCATCCAGCATCCCTTAAAATGAACAACATGCTCCCCACCATTAGAATATCCATTAAGTGAATTCCATTTGGATATCTAAGCATGTAGGGTCTCAATGTTGGTATCATCAATTTGTTCATCCAATACTCATTGTAGGAGTGTAGGGGTGACAAACATCGACTAGAGATAAGCTACACCATCCCCATCTACAAATGATAACTCCAACAAAGCTAACTGCTCTAATTCCTTCCTATGAAACTGCAAACTAGATCTCTTGCTGAGAGAATATTTTTCCACATTCCCCATCCTAGAAGTGTAGAAAATTTCGAAGTCATAATCCTGTAGGAAATCTATCCATATCCTCTCTATCATGATTATATATTTCTAAGAGATGACCAATATTATATTCTTATGATTAGAGTAGATGGTAAACCACTGGCCCATCAGGTAGTGTCACCATATATTCAAATAGAACACTACCACTTCTATCCTAGGATCATGGGTTGCATAGTTATGATCAGTTTGACTCAATTGGAATGAACCATAGGTAGTAACCATTTAGATATGCATTAAGGAACAACCCATATTGGTCTCTTATGCAATGAAGAACACTATGTTCTAAACACCATCCTCTAGAAATCTTGAAATAGGATCACTTTTCAAACTCTACCTCAAATTTCAAAACAATTTCTATCACTTTTTTCACATGAGATGCTTCCACTTTTGATTCAAATATATAATGGGTTATAATAATCTAGATAAATCATGTTTGAATATCCAGTAATAGCCTACCATCCCAATGAATCTTCGCACCTCTATCACTATCTTGGGTGGCTCTCACGCTATCCCTGCTTGGTCCATAGTCTGTTCCAATTTCAAATCCTTAAAATTATATTAATTTTCCTAGAAAGTGGACCTCATATATCCAGAAAAATCACTTCTAGAGATTTCCCTAAATCTTTTTCTCTCAGAGTACGTCTAGAACCATCCTTAGTGTCTCCCATGTTCCTCCTCGAATGCTGAGTACACAAGGATATCATTAATGAATACTACCAAGATCCATCCTTAAGTGTCTCCCATGATCCTCAATTTCATGAGACACAAGAACACTACTAGTGTGTTCATCAAACCAAATAGCATCACCAAGTACTCATAGTGATGATAATTACATCTAAATGTAGTCTTTCATATATCCTCATCCTGTACTGGCAGCTGGTGATAACATAATCTGAGGTCACTCTTTGTGAACCATCATGACCCTCTCAAATGATCAAATGGGTCATCGATCCTTAGTATTGGATACTTTTTCTTTATGGTAACTTAGTTTAAGCCCTAGTAGTCCACACAAAACCTCAGGATTCTGTCAACCTTTTTGGAAAACAAACCATGGGCTTCACAGGGTAAAACAATGGGTCTAACAAATACCTTCCATTGTAGGTCCTCCAACTACACCCCTAGCTCGTGAAGCACTATGGGAGATATTTTATATACATTTGAAGATATCAGTTCCATCCTATGGTGTAGATCGTTACAATATTCTATCTCATAGTGGGGAGGTAAATCTGGAATATCCTCAGGAAATATGTCCTTGTACACCACCATCATAACAGGAAACTGGAAACTCATAACATCCACTACACAAAGGGTCATGCTAGACAACTGATGAGTAATCCTCTAAAACCTCCTATGTATGAGTCCATCATGTGCTTCTTGGTTTTCCTTTTCACCAACAAAGTAAAACCCAGTTCAATCGCTATGGAAAAATCACACCCTTTTCCTAAAACAATCATTCTGGGCATAAACTATAGATAACCAATCCATACAAAGAATGAAATTGTAAGGCCTCAATGTTACTACCCCGATATTACAACCAGAAATCATTCCTCTAAGGGTCAATTCACACTGTTGGAAGAAGTGTCTGATCTTTTAGTCATCTCTAGTAGGAGTCTCTAAGTGCAATGGTCGAGTCAATGGATCAACCTGAATATATAAGTCTTGAACAAGACATGTGGTGATAAAAGAATGAATATGACCTATGACTAAGAGTACAAAATATATGGTATAAAATTCATAGATAATATAGTGAGTCATTCGTGGAGCCCCTGGGTCCTAATCCATGACCGAATGTAGTTGTCCCAACCCCTATCCATCAGCTCCCTGAGCTTGGGGTGGACCACCGAGGGGTGGGGTTGGTAATAAGTCGAAACGTTGACCACCTCCGGCTATTCTCTCAAATCCCTTTACACTTATTCCACCATATGGACCTTCCTTATCCTTATATTGTCTATGTATCAGTGTTCCATCCACAATATCTCTTCCAGTTGTACGATAGGGTGGAAAATTTTGAGTGAGATGCCCCATGTCATCACATGAGTAGCACTACCTCTCTCTAGGCTGACTGGACCCACTCGGTGAGCCCTAAACTTCAAATCATAAGTCATGAGACCTCTTGAAGAAACATCTCACACATATAGGTCCATGAAACTGACATAATCTCCCTATTTTCAATGCCTCTACACTTGATTTCCCACTGCTGACAACCACCAGTGGTATTTTCTCATCCAAGATGATTTTGACCACCAATGCCCTCTCGAGAACCCCATCATAAGTAGGAATGCATATATAGATAACACTAGATCGTATATCCCTATGCAGACCTCACTTGAATGTCAAAACCCTAAAGAACTGATCTCTAACCATATCTATCAAGTACCTAGAATGGTTGGTAAACCTTGATAAATAATCATCCACTGACATACTATCCTGTTGAAGTTATAGAAGCTCCTAGAGGCACACATCCCTTAGCATAGTGTTTGATAACTCTTCTCTGAAGAGGTTATCAAACTCTATCCCTGAATGAGTCACCACATCATAAGTATTGGTAACTAAACTCCACCATAATCTTGTTGATTCATGAAGAATTCTTGTCACCAGGACTACCATCTGATCTGGTGGTGTCCCAACTAGATTGAAAACATTGTTAATCGCCTCAATCATATACATAGAAACCTATGTTTTCATATTTCCTTAGAACCTAATGGGTCTCTACTATTGAAAATATTGAAGTGCACTCATCTTGTGCACCTCATCCGCTAGTACTATGATTACCAAATGTTACTCTACAGGTGGTGGTTTGGCTAGTGCACCACCTAGAGGTAACATCCTTGGAATTGATCCCTAAATCAAAGACTCTTAACTAAGGGGTTCATCCTCATGATCAATCTTATAAACCCTAGCTGACATATTTCATGGAGTCATTCTAAAAGAAAATTGACATACCATGGTCAATGAGTATATCTAGAGAGCTTGTTAGAGAAGGACATGGAAATCACAACCCATTACAATATGATGCATGTACCATTATTTTCCCTATAACTAATGTTCTCATATACCGATTCGAAAATCAGTTGATCAGAGTCCTAACGTATGGATATGTCAACTCATGACTAACACTAGAGTCTATGGCCTCAAACTTGAACTCAAAACACGTAACATTATTTCCCCAAACCAGTCTCACAGACTCCTATTCCTAAATTAGAACCGACCAATTTGATACCACTATTCCATGACCTGTCCCAGTGGGTTCCATGTCATGACTCCCCAATCCCTCCTCTAATAGGCTAGGCTCTAGTGACTAGAACCAAGTAGGAATATAACTTACATGGGAGGAATTTCTTAAGTACTTGTACACAAACACACATCTATAATCCCACAAACATTATGAAATGTAAAATCTAAAAAACAACCAATGCATGCATACATATGGCTAAAAAATGGTGTATGATAAGAAGTAAAAGAAGGTAAACAAGGAAAATACAAGCCCACAACAAGGAACTTATAACAAAAGACCAACTTGAAAGTAAAAGTATTAGTACTTTTGTCTTAAATCTTCTAGAACACACCTCATTATTTCTAGTCTCACTATGCATCATTATGTCCTAGTCTTCTTAGGAATCTGTTAAAACATTGATCATCGGAACAAGAATTGGAACTTGTAGGAAAATCCTATACTAGGATGAGTATAACAATACATGGTAGGAAACCCTGAAACCATGAAGCATATAATGAAAGAAATACATCCAACTCTACATAGGTATATTTCTATAACATATATAACAATAATAACTACATATACTCATTCCAAGACACGTGGTATAGAGGTAAACACAGTCCTAAAATATCATCCCTAGTATACCAAATCTAAGATTATACAAAGAAATCATCTTGGAGTACACACTCCTAAGTACAATAGCATTGATGATGTTTTTCCAAGATGTATTACTCATCAGGTTTTTCTGTGAAATATATATTCTGATAGTCTGAAAATAAATATAATACACAAATGGGGATCACAGCCAAGGCCATGGGGTGATACCAACAACATAGGGTGGATTAACCCCGCAATGTATAGGATCAATGCTCACATTGTTTTGCTAACATTTTTACAAAGAACTCAACATAGGGAACAAATATGAATAGAGGATCCCTCTATGGGCCTCTGGGGGGGATTCCAAAAACTATATCCCAGATGTTCCCTTGAAGGGATTGTAGTCCTAGGAGTAGGATAAGATTTGTACCAACCTTTATGGAAAGAACCTAGGGAATAAACACCAATGAAACTTGTCTAAGGTATGTAGGACAAGAGATTCAAGCCAAGTGGAAATGAGTAAACAACATGTATAAGGGTTACACATTGTTTCTGTTGACCCCAGGTACTACCCATGTGAATAGACTATCTCATTAAAACTATGTTCGTATAGAAGAATATTACATGCTATGTAGAGGGATACCATGCCATGTCCCTGTGTATGGGGTCCCGCTCGTGTACCCCACTCGTGTTCCAGTACACTGTGTCATCCTATGTATCCATTCCCATGTACCAGTACAGGGGGTTGTCCGTGTACAAGTTACCGGTTGTGTAGTGTGGGGAGGAAAAACCACGTAGGATAGTCATGTATTCAACCCTTTTTCAATTTACTTCCCATGTTTCATGTCAAGTTACTCGAGAGAGGTCACACACCACATGATCCTTATATTTCTCCCTAAACCCAAGCCTTTGAAAGGGAGGCCCCACACAATGTGTTGTCCATGATTACACACCATGAGACATGGGATTTTCAAGAATCCATGGTTCATTCTCTTGAGGTCTTCACCATCACTCTGACTGTACCATGCTGAGAAATTCTAGGGTAAGCCTCGCTCAAGCCTTTCTCTCACCTATCTACCTCTTCCGGGTCCTCTATATCATTGGAGAACAATATCATTACCTCCATTCATTGTGAGGAAAAGAACATTAAATCAACCTGAATCAACTTTTGATCCACTATAGTAACCACAATCGCAAGTATGTCAAGTCGTACGGATGTCAGATCTATATTTTCAAATCATTGCACCAAGAACAGAATGTGAAATGATTGACCATTAAAAGAAATGTTGAACCATGGGGGAGTATGAATAATAGTGAATTGGGGGAGAAAATCACAAATATGAACAAGAGGAACAAACCTCATTCAATTTCTGTGTCAATATTGGTTTTTTACTATTTAATGATAAACAAATTAATAAAAAATCACGAATAAAACTCCCGATCAACCCCGCAATCGTAACCATTATTCATAACGATCAATATGTGGGCCATCATGTTCACTGATTGGTATGAATTTTTTATAGGAAATCAATAACATGGATATGAAACAATTCAAAACTCACACCCTACCTCAAGTGTGTTTGATCGGTAGTGAAGGATGATCCATTTTGACAAGAGTGGTTGAATATGTGCTTTGTCGATCCTTGACTTTCCACTCTATCATCATTTTTTCGAGAGGATTTTCCAGAGGTTCTTTCAAAAGACTCTCTAGATATTTAGGGTTATCCATATAACCGTGAATTTCCAACATAAGGATAAATTAAAAGGAAAATAGTTGTTGTTTCAAACAAATAGAATAATATTATTTTATTTAATTATCTAACTCGTTTTCATGCCTACGATGACTTTTCCACAAATGATACATGCCAAAAAAATTAGTTCAGTCCTATGATATAAATTCCACTATGAAATCAATGGTTCCCTCATTTTTTTGATTTTGGAAACTATCTAGAAGATATTCCACTTCTTATTGAAAATTGTTCGTGCGTTCTATTTAATATATTTGATATATTTAATCAATAATTCCAGGCATACCAATCATCGAAATTAAATTCCATCTCAATGCATGGTCTAGAAAATAATCCATATAATATTTCCAAGAATACATGGAAAATATATGACATTAGAAATCGATCCAAGGAATCCCTTTACTATAATCCAAAATGAGTTACTTGAATAAGTGGTAACTTCCTTCCTCAAGATCTTTTTGTTTTATTTTCACCCCCCCCCCCCTCAAAGATTATTATTTCATGATTACATAATAGCATAATTATACTCATTATTTGGAGAAGTTTTCATTCTAAGGGTTAGACCAGAACTTACATACACTCCCATCTAATGGGTAACAAACATAATGTTTTTGTGTATGTAAAACTACCACCTCATGAAATGTTGTTGTTAATTTTTCATTTACCACCTTTCATGATTGGGAATTATGATAGAAAAACTATTTATATATGATATATACGATATTTATAATGTATTTATGATTTAGTATTTTTTTATAAAACTTAACTTTATGATTTCCATTTTTTGGGAATACAATAACATCTTCTATAGAAGATTGGACTACTAGCTCCCCAAAACGATGAGATTCGTTCAACTATACATGGAACGTATAAAGCATGGTTTTAATAAAACTATGTAATATATATGAAATAAATATTATATAGGAAATATTATATATATATATATATACAAATATACATCATTTAATTATCATTATTTTAATATGAAAAATAAAATAAAGTAGTGTTCGTACGTACGTACAACCTACGATCTCTGAGAATGGTGCAATTCATTTGTTATCTCAAAACATTATTGATTATTAAAAAAACATAATACGGAATAAATATGATATTTAAATAATGGTTTAAATTATATGGATTAAAAAATCATGGTCTATGTTATAGGATGAATATGAAACAAGTCAAAACATGATCAGAAAAAATGCAAATTGACTCCTGAAATGATTAAAATAATGAAATATTCTTAGAAAATGAGTAATAAGATATTATAATAAGACAATAAATGATATTATAAATAATATTTAGGTTATTTTATTAGTTTTTAATATGTTTAAAACCATTATAAAGTAGGTTAAAGTATTTTCACCAGAAAGGAAACACAAGGTAACAAATTCTTATCTCACTTTTCTTTCTGTGAGGCATATGCCATTAACACCACTTAATTTTTTCATGTAGAGTACCTACTAACACTTATGAAAGAATATATCATGAGTTATATTATATTTAGGGTTTTAAATGTCTAATTTTATTATTATTACTTTTGGGTCTTCCAATTCATATACTACCACAATGGTAATGGATTTCATTTCAATTTATATTCTTTAAGGCGTACTTTATTATTGTGCACATAATTTCTTATATATTGTGTAAATAAAAACACTTTAACCTAATTTTTCAAGACTAATTAATTATTTATGATATATTTAGTTAAAATTTTAATTGTTTAGTATATTAGGATTTGAACATAAATATACCATGTTGTAAAGAAATTCCATAACTCAATTTCTTTTAGTTGAGCTTTATTATAGCCTCATTGTCTTTAATATAATGTGATTATGTTTATAAATTATTTTGACTAGATATTGATTTATTTCCACATCTATTAGGAGTATTTATAGTTGATACACATACTCTACTTGTTTATTGATTCTAACTTCAACGTTATGGTCTTTTAAAGGGTTTATTTCACAATATCATTTGATTGGGGATTATTTAAAATTGAATTTATATTTGTGGAAATTATATTACCATTGTTCAATAAGACATTTCATTTTATAATCATATGGATATTTATTACCTTTATCAAGTACTAATAGCATTTTTTATTCTTTATTACTGAAATTGTTTTATAAAATGTTTTTAAGTAAACCCAACTTTATTTTCCTCTTTAGTTTGAGAACTAATTTTCTTCTAAAAGAAATTTTTTTAAAAAATGTTTTGAAAAATGTTTTTAACCCTTCCTAAATGATTTAGTAAATTAAATTTTAAACTATTAGTATTTTAAAGATGTTTTCAAAGGAATATTCCTATCTAATTCCAAACAAGGTAAATTTCTAACCTTTTACTATACAAGAGGAATTTTCTTTTTTACCTTGTATGACATGTACAAATTTACCCCATTTCATTTCTTTAAGGATTACTTTTCAAGTTTAAAGTTTATTTTTTCAAAAAAAAATTACTATATTTTGAAATAAATGGATTTTCAAAATGTTTTTCTAAATTTAAAGGATATTTCACAAAATAATATTTTTAAAAGATATTTTCATTATGTTTTCATTCATAAATTACAAAACCCAATATTTTTACTCCACTTGGAATATTTTTTATTGATATAATTCTTATTCTTCCATTGGATGGTTTATGATTGATTTGTCCAAGGATAGTATTGAAATTAAATTCTTTAATACCTTTGTTAGTTCCCTTGAAATATTAAATTTGTTATGTTTATTATGAATTATATTTACCCTATTTATCTATATCATTTATCATGGATATGTTTATTGTTAAGAAAATACACAATTTTTACATTTGTTGATCACTTTTATTGTTATTTTATTAATTGAGGAAATATTGAAAAATATGTATCCTTTATTAAATATTAATATTTGATAAGCCATATTATTTATTGGATGTGAGGAATAATTTAGACAGGTAGTGAAATGTGGGCCTCAGACATTATATATTCGCTGTATGCATTGATAGGTTCTAATGTGACAAATTGTTTGTGGAAATTAACCATATTTCTACCTACAGTTTTAAGATATTTTTGAATGGTCTTTATAGTATGGGTCTTTATGTGCCTTAGACATGTCATCCAATAATTAATAATTTTTTTCATCTCAGTTATTATTTATCCATGGGATTTTTTGTTGACATATCTATGGATTCATTTCACTATTAGTCAATTGATTAAATGGAATGTATTTCAGTTTCTTACTTTTCAATATTAATTATTATTATCCATTTATTTTAAGGGAATGTGATTCTAATTATTTACCTTCATGTGTTTTTTATTCACTTACTTATCAGTCAATTTATTATATGTGATATGTGATCTGTTTTTACCTTTCCGTATTAATTATTCTCATTGATTCATTATTTATTATGTTGTAATTTCCCATTACTGATCATTTTATCGATCCCTTATTATTTTTCCATCCCCAGAATCTATGAATTGTACTAGGAATGTTGTCCATGGATATGATATGTGGGAATAATGTTATTATAAAAAATTATTCTATAATTAGTATATTCATTTGTAATACAGTACTCATGTATGTAACTATTTAGCAAAGTCTACTAAATTATTCATTTCATTGGGATTTGATTCCTTTTAATCATGATAGTGTAATATAGTAGAATCAGGCAATGGGATATTAGGTATGGGTTTCTACACACCATCTTTGAATGTATTCCTTATTTATATTTAGTAGAATCATCGCCTTATACTACTTCATTGTTTGTTATATGTTCATCATTATCCAAGATTAATGTGTCACATGACTCAATAAAAAGAAAACCATAATTCTCTGGTTCTCTAAACTATCAAGTAGAACTACTTAGTAATTATATCTTGGGAGATTATTTATCTCCTACTATCACATATATAGATTATTCTGATACCAAATCTTGTGCATCTTGAGAATAAACGTCATCAAAGTCAGTCTTACTCCTACTACTTCCACTGGAAATGGGTTCAATTTCTAAAAATATGGAATGTATTTCAACAATAACATTTTTATATAAAAGTTTATATAGGTAATTTCATTTTAATTCACTAGGATTACCTAAAACGACGCACTTCGTGCCTAGAGATACTAATTTATTACTTGATATAGTATTGAACAAATCCATTTATCCATATACACTTATGTGTGAAATACTTAGTTTATTTCAATTCCATAGCTCATATGTAATCCCATCTATAGATATAGTTTCTAATTGGAAAATCATATTTGTTGTTTTCTAAAATATGTATCCCTAAAAGTATAATTAAAGTGTTTCCTAACTCATCATTGGTCTAACAATGTCATGAAATATTCAATTCCTCTTTTTAGTAATACGATTCGATAATGGTTTATAAGGGAGAGTGACTTGGGATACTATCCCGAAATCATTTAACTAATCAATGAAATCATGGTTAAGATTCTCTTCATATGTGTCTATGTAGAGTGACTTCATTATCTTACCAAGTTTGTTTTCTACATCATGATGATATTCCTTAAGCATCATATAAGAATCTCACTTATAACTCATTAATTATATATAATTTTACCTACTATTTTCATTATTAAAATTAATGAAGTATCAAAACCCAACCCTTTCCAATACTATAAATATGCCATATATAACAGTATGAACCAATTATTTTAATTCAATAGCACTTACTCATTTCCTAGAAAAGAGTGCTTTGGTCATTATCCCTTGTGAATAAGCGTGACATGCATCCGGGGGTCTCAATTTAATTGAGTCTAAATACCCTACTAGATGTAATTTCTATAAATGATTCTCATTTACATGAAAAATCTTGAATTACCATATACAGCTACTATATGAGTACTTCTCAGTAGTTTTTTTTATTGATTTCCATTATAGTGTTTTTATGATCAAATATATATAATCAACAGTTATGATGTGCTAAACTATAACACATTTTACCTTTTAAAAGATAAAATATTTATTTCCATCTAGGATATAAAATCCAATTCTTTATAAACATGAGAAATACATTATGTTTTTTGAAATTCAAGAAACATAATAAAGGTTATTTAAATCTATAGCTTTCCCACTATGAAAATTTAGGCGATAATCTCCAACTTCCATGTTTGTTAGTCTCACACTAATCATAGTAAGAGATCCACCCCAACCTTTGAAATATTCTTGAATCTACTTAGTTTCTATATATGAATTAAAATGTGTGATCCATAGGATATATCCAATACCCAACATATACATAATGGAAAATTGTATTCAATGAAAAAAATACCTAATTTAGATGAATCTCCTTACCTCTTTTTCCCAACTCTTCAATTATTCCTTTAGTGGCCTCTCTTTCCGCATGAAAATCATACAACCTCCAACTCATTTCCATTCATCTATATCTTTGAATTTTTTGAATGATGTTGCATCAATTTCTTTGTCCTAGGATTATCCTTAGTTTCCTCAGGTTGTCCTTTCCTCTACTTTTTGTACCATACGGACTAAAGAATTGATATTCGCAATACCCTTATCATATTATAAATCAAAATCCAAAAGATATAGTTAGAAAATTTTCATTCTATTCATGTTGTAATTGAAAATAAGAGTCACAAATCAGGGTGGTAAAGAGGTAATAATGATATCGGTTTATAGTTATTGGTTTAATTTGATCCCAAGGGATTCAAGTCTCTCAATGTACCTGACCATCTTGAGTACATGAGGTCCTTATTTATTCCCTTATTCTAACCTGCACCTATACAATGCACTAAAAATCTAATACCATTCATTACTTACTCTATCCTAGTATAACTAATTTTCATTAGTAAGCTTCTTGTAGGAATCATTTCCCTCGTGCATTTTTTACAGTTGACTAGACAAATATGACAACATGATGAACTATAAATCCAGTGTATCATCTATATCCTTTATCCATTTTTCATTATCCTCATTGCTTTATCTTTAATGAGAAATGATAAGAAGTGAGTAATCCAATTCATAAATATTCCTTTCATGGTGTAGTACTATGAAAAAGATCATATATAACTTCTGGAAGTTATTTTTGGACGAGATATTATCTTTATCCAGTATCTATCATAATGATAATGATTTGTCAGTATTAGTTATTTCCATTTTTATATACAATAAAAAAATTAAGAAGTTAGTAATTAATATTTATTACCTTTTAGACATTATTGATTAAATAACTAAAATAAGAAATGCATCCCACTATTTTATCGAACCAAAGTTGACCTCACTACTATATACAGAATACCGATTTGGTTGAAAATTATAGAGGAAAATATCCTTGAAATCACCCATCGTAGTCTATAATCAATGGCTATGCCACTACATAAAGAGTTTCAAGGTAGTCACTTTATTTTATAACCACAATGACTCATGGTTCCATGATCTGTTGAGTGAAATCGTAGCTTCTCATAATGATATCCTCGATAATGCTTTACAAAAAAAGTGATAGAGTTCTAGCTATTTCTACTAGTTTGCT
This sequence comes from Viscum album, assembly GCA_963277665.1. Classification (NCBI taxonomy): domain Eukaryota; kingdom Viridiplantae; phylum Streptophyta; class Magnoliopsida; order Santalales; family Viscaceae; genus Viscum; species Viscum album. The sequence continues at coordinate 2,091,813,530 of OY728126.1, read as the reverse complement.
GCTATATTTAGCCAAATAAACCCATAACTCTCATAATAACTCCTAGGTTGTAGGAGACACCCTCAACTAGAATAGATTAGCATGCCGTACAACCAATTTCCATAAATTTTAGTAATGCAAGACGTTCATAACATTGTATTTTTTAGTATTTTTTTTAATATTTCTTGAAAAAATGTAATCTGTTTATATTAATTATTTTTTTTCTCTATTTTCACACTCACAAATAAACACTCATTAATAGAATACATTCATCATGTCTATATAATTTTTTTTATTTTTTTCCTTTAGGTAACCATGTTAATGAATAAAATAATAAACAATGCATAAATGAAATAAATTACCCAACTATTCTGGAGTATCTATTATTAATAAATCTATTTAAACTCAATGGATTATTCATGACTTAAGGGTATCATACCTATTTTGGGGCTTGAATTATATCATATCTCACCCTCAGTTTAGTGTTTTCACATCTCATTTGGTATGCCACCATGTCTTCACATGGTTCACATCTTACAGAGAAATCGTAAATGCTTCATGAATACTCACACAAAGGTGAGGGGGTCTCAGGAAGTGAAATATACATACATAATAAAAACATATGGATGTTCATTCAATTATACATTTTAAATTAAAATATGATGGATATACCATCAATAAATAAACAATTATCATAGACATTGAAAATAGTTGTAAAGAGTAATTAAAATAAACACAGATATACAAGGGGTCGGTCAATGATCAAGAGTATTCTATGGGTAAATTAGAAGTAAAATAAAAATAAAAATTCAATGAATTTAAATTTGAAGGAATTTTAATAAATTTAATGAATTATTTAAATCCTAAAAAAATAACATTGTTGAATCCCATAATAAATTTTAATTTTCTCAAAAAAATTAAATGTATTAATTTAAATGTTTACCAAAATTAAATTAATTTTTTAAATAATAAAATTATTAATATTTTTGAAAACCAAAATAAATTAATTTCTTATTATAATAAGATTTCAACTGCCCAAGAACCCTTCCTAATCCCATTAAGTGCCAGTCCCAAACCATGTAGGGATAATTAGGTTTGGGTAGACCCATTCTAGATTTTCCTAAGTCAAGCACAAAATTCATGACCAATTTTAGGTTAGGTAGACCAACACACACCCATTGTTGGGTATGTCAATCGGGTAAGGTCCACATGGAAGGGGGTCCCCAGATAGTGTGCAGAGGTGGTTGGCTTTGGTAGACCGGGATGGGCGATCGTCACGCGATTGGGAGGGGCTTGCAAGCCAAACAGGTTGGTTGGATGTTGATGAGGTGATGTAGTCTGGTTGAATAGTGTCATGAAAGTGGGTGGCACAATCCATCATGAGGGAGTTGTGACAATAGGTGGTGGTGGCCTAGGTAAATGTGACAGTCAGACCAAGCGATAGTGGTGGTTAGACCAGACAATAGTAGTAAATGGTTCCATGCAAGGGTGACTTAGGGTGGTTTGGTGTCAATATGGGTGGTCTTTGATCAAGGGAGGAGGAGACCTCAGTGAGGGAGAAATGTTCATCCATCAAAAGAAGCTTCCTGATTTTTTTAAAAAAATATTTTTATTTTATTTTAAATGGGACAGGGTCAACAATTTTTTTAAAAAGGGACCCGAGATGTGTGAACCCCATTCATGCATCTTTGATCCAAGGATGATGCATACAACCAATTGAATAGTACTTTAGGAACTGGATGAATGATGCATTAATATGGTTCACGCATCCTCCTGTCATGTTTTTATATAAGGATCCCCCCTCAAATCTCATTCTTCTCCTCTAAAATTTGTTGGGAATCCCTGTAGAATTTCTTTCTCAACAAATATTTAAAGCTTTTAAGATGGTAAAATTTATATTTTTAATTTTAATAGTTTAATATTATATATTTTATTTGTATGTTTTATTTATTTAATTCATGATTTTTAAAATTTGTGTTTATTTGTATGGTTTATTTATTTAATATTTATTGATGCATGTATGAATGTGTAAATTAATTTATTTTGTATGATTTAATTTTTGAATATGTTATTGTTTATTATATATATTCATATGGAATTTTTTTAAATTTTAAATATCATATGTCTAAAATGCAAATAATATTTACAGAAATAAAATTGTTTTAAAAATGTATATATTTTTAATTTAAATGGTGAGTATAACATATTTATAAGTATATAAAATATGTTATTTTTAATATAATATTAATTTAAATTACAATATTCTTTACACTATATATATAATTTATTAAAAATATATTATTTATATTTTGTATCATATTCAAATTTATTAAAAAATATATATAAAAATATTTTTCTTAATGATATAAAAATATTTCTATAAATACTAATTTTTATTTATATTAAGTGTAAATAAATATTATTTTAATTAATAAAGTATGAAATATAATTAAATAAATATTTTGAAATAGAAAGTTGACAAATAATTAATATATACAATTTTATTAAATTGAAAATAACATTTTTTTATTATTATTTTATTGGTTTTTATGTAAGCGCAAATTATATTTCTTTTATTTACTACTAATAATAATTTTATTCAGTATATTTAACTAATATTAAGTATAAATAATTATTATTTCAAGAAATAAAGTATAAAATATATTTACTTATATTTTAGAAAGTAATAGAATGACAAAAAATGTTATATATATATGTGTGTGTATTTTTATGAAATTAAAAATAAAATTAGTGTTCAGTATTGTAATGGTTGTCATGTAAGTGTAAATTATATTAGTTTTAATTAAATTTATTAAATTCTAATATTAAATATATATATATATAAAGTAAAAAGATAATGATTTGGAAAATAGGTGCATATATTTAGTATATATTTCATCTAGTAATAGGTAAAGTTATATAATATGTAGAAAATAATAAGTATATCAAAGAACTTTTTAGGATTATTGTGTGATGACTGATCTTAAAATGACCACCCAAAACATAATGGAAATTGCATTTCTTTATTTGGGTATGTGGTTATATAATTTTTAATAATTTCATTTTTGTTTCTATATTAACGACCTATGAGTCATCTCTAAAAATGTTTTTAAGGACCTACATGTCCACTTAAAAAAGTAATGTATTTAAAACCCCTTGACCCCCACATAGGCATGTGGGTAAATTTGTAATTAAAAGGTGATCGACCAGAGGCTTCCCCGAAGATGCTTCACTGAAGAGGAATCCCAGAAGTGGCATTTGAGAATAGTCATTTGAAAAGTGGCATTAAATAAGAAGCATTACTGATTGAAAGGAGACTGGTGGTTGCTGAAATATTAGTAATATAGACATTAGGAGTCACCCCATAGGTTTTGGTTAGTTTATCAGATAATGATAAACTAATCGATAGTATGTCTCTTGATCAAGTCATTGTTATTTATTTATAAGTAATTATAATTTATAGATCATTTGATAAGTGGTATAAGAATATAAAACGTTTCAAAAAATTTGGTTTGCTAATAATATCACCATCACTGTAACATAGTAGTGATAAGTCAGTACATAGAAAAAGTCTCTATATTAATTCAATTATTCAGTCATGACCAATTTAAATAGTTTAATCTTTTTATGTAGTGTATAATATTTTATTAATTGTTTTTTCTAGGTAATCATGACAATGAAAATTTATTTCAACTATGAGATAATTTATACCAGTTAGGGTTTTAGTTATGGTTCACCACCTACAAGGGTGGAAATATTTATGGTTGTCTAACATTTGATGATATTTGAAATAATATTCATCGTCGGTTAAAATTGAGGGTTAATTAATCAATTGATTCAATAACATATCGACATATTCAATATCCTGAACATTTTTGGGACACCAATTACCTTCTGGTCGATACTGAGGATTAGATTGATACATCTTTATTATTCAGGAAACAGTGTGTTAATGGTTTGATGCAGTTGTATGTGGTGATTTTTGATATTGATGGGGGTGAAACAGACTACTAAATAACCTTGTTTTGTAAGATCAATAAAAGATGGTCCTTTACAAAAGTCTTATTCATTTCCTCATTCTCATATGACCCTTATGAGGGAACCAAATTATAAATAATATGACCAAAAGTTTGAAGGAAAGGTAGGGGGAATCCTTTTGTGTACTTATGATATAATGAAGGAAAGTTTATCTAGGGATAAAGTATTTGATGAGGCATCAAGAGATTATATGGGTGAGGGTGATGTGGGTATTGAACATTCTAAGGACACTATGAGAGACAAGCATCCATGATAGGGGTATATGGGGAATGATCCTTTTGAGGTTCCTATGAGAGGCAGGAATCCATGACATCTATAAGTTAGTGGTAATCATCTTTCTTTATTGAGTTCCATGGTTAAAGGAATGTAGTGTGAGAAAAAGTTTGATAGTGATGTCATTACATTAGCTTCTAAATTCCCTGACATTATCAGTAATATATCGGCATCAATTGATAATTCTATCTATGTCAGTCAGGAGTTTTAATGTAAACATTCCATTAAACATGTGATAAAGTAATAACACATTGAGTAGCATTTCACAATTGTGGTTGATGAGTCAAATAAGAAAAAATATCTCATTCTTTGTGAAAAATATGGTCCAGATTATAAAATTTGAGTAAGGGAAATATATGATAAATTTTTTTCATATTGGAAGATAACCAAATTAGAAGGCCCACACAATTGTGTTCATCCAAGATTGTCACAGGATCACACTTCACTTGATGCAGACTTCATATCAACTATTATTGTAGAGATGATATGAACATGTTAGGATTTTCTTATTTCCCTTCTTTAGGAATTAATTCAACAGTTGTATAACTATAAGATATCATACAAAAAATCATGGAAGGAAAAATGAAAGGAAATTATAAATCTGTATCAGGATTGTGATGAATCGTATGCAATGTTACCAAGACATATGGAATTTTTGTCTCTCAACAATCATATTATTTATCATTTGGACACTATTGGACATGTGTCCCCCAATCATAGAGTAGATCGATCAAAGGTGAAGTTAAATAGGATTTATTGGGCATTCAAGCCATGGATTTCTTATTTTACCTATATAAAACAATTCATTCATATTGATTTCACTTTCCATTATAGAAATTATACAGGTGTTCTTCTCATTTCTTCCAAACAGTATGGTAATCGTACTCTTCTACCAATTTCATTTTCTATTTTTGAAAAGAAGAATTTTGAATGCTGGAGCTGGTTTTTGGCATGTGTATGCATTTATGTCAAACAAAAATTAGGTGTGTATCTAATATATAATTTCCATTGAGCGATTATAGAGGTCATAAATAGTGATGGGGTTTCATGGACTAAGCCTAAGGATTATCATCGATATTTCATTCAACATATGTCAAGTAATGTGCATATGAATTTCAGAGATGAGGGAATAAATAAGGTCATCCTCAAGTTGGTCATGTTTTTCTAAACTCAATTTTTTATAGAAATATTAATATACATATTTATAAATTATTATTTTAAGGTTTTACCATATGATCTCTAAAAAGAATGTTTTGATCGACGTCTATAAGTGATTCAAAGGGATAATGAAGATGTGTATAAAAATATGATGCATATTTCAATGGAAAATGGTCATTACCATATGATGGTGGTAGGACATATAGTCATATGACCTATAATATAGTGGAGTGTATAAATGGGGTCCACAAGGGTGTGTGAAAACAATAGATCATAGGGTTATTATAGGAGACCTTTTATATATGTGTGAAATACTTTATTGATTGGTCCCAAAAGGCCTATTAGAGGATGGAAAATGGAAGGTGTTTTACTCATAATTTCGAAAGTGACATTGATCAGATATTGAATGCAGCTTCAAGATGGAGTGTCGTAACCTTTAATAGGGAAAAGAGAAGCATTCGGGTTAGAGAGTTCTATGACTGGCCTACACGCACCAGCGGTTGAGTTCTTGTGGTAATGTTGGATAATATCTATTGTGATTCCATCAAATTTTAGGGATTGCGATATCCATGTGAACATATTATTTTTAGCTTTTTCTTCAGTAAATATATCACGGGAGCCCTATGTTTACCTAGTTTGTCACATGAGTACTTTTTTTAACTGTTATAGTGAAACATGGATACATGTTGGTGACTTTTATTATATCCCATTTCCATCAGACCAGTTGACTATCATCTCTGATATTTCCAGGTTTCGTAAGTCAGTTTTCTTTTCATTCATGGTTTTTTTCTATTTCTTTTGTTTTTAAAATTAAGGGATTCAAACTACTAGGTTGCGCCCCTATGGAATACCAAAGTGAACTCAAATCCGAAATGAGATGGATTGGCCTTGACAATGAGGAGGGGGAATATGATACAGTATTTGTCGCGCAGAAGGAAATACTCATAAGAGATATCCCCAAGTGGTAGGATAGAGCTCCTCATACCACCATTAATGATCGAGTCTGTGTATTTTATCATTAATGTCTATATTTTGTTTCGTATGTGGATGTTTAGGTAATGAATCCTTTTATTTATAACATACTCCATTTATGAAATGTTTCAATTTTGGTTTTTCTCCTTTCTGGAATCTGTTATATTTAATATTTAGATACTATAACTATTGAAAAAATCAACATAAAATGAAAAATGAATATATCATTCTTCCACATGTTCAATGAAGGTTTCTTATTATTATTGGTTTCTAAAAAACTTACAATACGTTAAAATTTATTGGAGATCAATAAATAATGAAATTCATAAACTAAACCAACAACACTGCCCACATATATTTTTCTACCTTATTTTTATTGTTTTTTTTTTACAAATTTTTTAATTCACTATATAAAAAGTATCGATGATATAATTTTGCAGACGGAAGGTCCTCCATTTCTCACTTCCCAGGATACTCCTGTTTCAGGGCTAGTTTTAGAGGGACATCATATGTCTCTTTTGTGTGGAAATAGATCTAATTACTTCTATCATGTAGCACCACCTCCTTCTATCATCTCTTATCTTCTTCATTCTAGATTATATGGAATACCGATGTGCGACTTCATATTTTCAAACATCATCTCATTACTCTGCTCATAGATAGATAAAGGTAAGAGTCAAATACATTCAATTTTATAGAGGGGGAGATGAATATTACACTACAGATCACAGAATGTACTATTCTCCTATAGATGTGGGTGTGGAAACACATCCCTCACTTAGATCCATATGCTTGTGCACCATTTCCTATAGATATTATAGCAGAGGATCTATGTGGATGATGGTATGTAATTCCTTCCATATAATTTCTAACTTAACATTATAACTTTTTGTAATGAAATATAACTATAACAATGTTATCTATAGGTGTATTTAGGTTCATCGGTATTCAGACACCGCCAGACATGACCTCCATCCCTACAGACTTATGTTATACAACCTTCAGCCAGATGATGTAAGTGATTATTATTTATATTTTTAAGTCATTATTCATTAATGTACATCTCTTAATATATTTATTTATTATTCATTTTTTCTTTCATATTACATGGATTCCATATACTTAATATTTCATCTAGAGTAATCCAGAGTATTTTATGGAGATTCATGCTATCTGATCCTACATGGTTACACTAATTAATTTTTATATTGTTGAGTGACATCAGATTGTTTGGGTTATGGGGCAGTTTATATTTCTTCAGCCAGTTACTGACTTGCCCAGTTAGTTACCCTCATTGCACTCCCTGACATTTTTAGGGAATAGAGACTTCGATTGGAGGAGATATAATTCCACATATATTGATCTATGTGATTGACTACAAAATTACTAGATACAAGGGGAAGGGTTAGTACGTTTCCATTTATTGGATTAGCAAGATCATGCACCCTAGTACTATAGGTCCCCATTCAAATTTTTGATATGACACGGATAGGTATTTAATGAGTTGGTATTAATTCTTCATTCAAATAATGAATATATTTTTTATTAATATTACATAATAGGGGAATTTATTTTCACAGGATTCTCGTATCACTTGTCTAATTCACATGTCTGATCTTCTAAAGGGAGGTTCATTTGACAATACATATTTTCATAGCACTATGGAAGAATTAATTCCTTAAATAGGTAAGTTTTATCATGTAATTTTCATTGATCCACACCATAATGATGAGGCTACTGAGCCTACTGAGCCTAATGTAGATGTATAATGGGTGACAACCCTATTATTGATGTTTTTGTTCTATAGTAGGAGGGTGTTTAACATGATCAGTCAGATGCTACTCCAGCTTCTCGGTCACAGCCAGAGGTAGATATAGATATTGATTTATCTGGGTTGGATTATTTATTAGTCTCTACTATATAGACATCCACAACACATCAGTCATCTTCATCACATTTTCCAAGAGTTCCAGCCAACATCCACTATCCTTAGATGTGGGACATGGTATATACAGTGAGACTATGCATCCACCACCTCTCACACCGATGGATGTGGAGGTGGCAGTGGATGATGATATATAGGAATAGCATAAGCCAGAGTGAAGACTTAGACAGACACAACATGGAAACATCATATATTCCCCTAGTTGTGGGATAAATGGGAATTCATCCCACATGCATAGATTATATTAATATTAGATTTATGACACATGTTGTATGTGGATTACTATTATCCTTTATATAGTTCTATTTTATTTCAATAATATCTTTACAATTATCAAATTAGCTACTGAAATCAATAATTACTATTTTCTATTCAAATTAATACATTTTATTATTATCTATATATGTATATTATATAATTTTCATATATTAATTAATAGATATTAATAGTATAAATTATTTTTAATGAAAAAAGACAACAGATAAAAAAAGACATGAGCTTGATGAAATCTTGCCAAATTTTTTTGATCTCATTGATTTGAAATTAGATGTAAAATTCTTGAATAAAATGGAACAAGAATCTATGTTAAAAAAATAAGTCACATGTATAATAATTTGAATGAATAATGGATTTTTTTGAAGAATAGGTGATTATTATTGAAGATACGAAAACCAAAAAATAGGAGATATATGGAATTAGAAGTTCATTTGGAAAATTTGGTGAAGATACATATTCAGACATTATAAAATAAAAAGACGTTTATTAATAGTACACAATATTCACTGGAGGAAGAAGTTATAATCGTTGAATAATTCCCCAATTTTTTTTCAAAAACAAATTATAAATATGTTCATCATTGATGAATTTTAATAATGTGTTAGAATATCTGAGAAAATAAGTATAAAGATTATATCATCATGGGTTGATCATATTTTTGATATCTTGATGAATAAGTAATGAATTAGATCATCCTTGGTGAAGTTATATAAGTTTTTAAATTTAGACAGTCATAAGTCGAAGATGAATTTTGGTGTATTCTCTATATTGAAACATATTGAAACACATTATTAAATATATCCATCATTATAAATATGTTTATGAGTGTTTCCCTTGAGGGTAATGTAAATGAAGAAATGTGAAGTTATTTCTTGACTTAGAATATCAATTAGAATCAAATACAATTATTATAGATTGTTCACCAAGATCATGTTATTAAAAGTGGTATATTTGTCAAAATATCACTTCCTTTGTTAAAAAAATCAATAGAAATGGATTTTAATTGAATTAATACATTTTATAAGAAAAGTTGAAGTATGTATGCTCTCAAAGGCCACTTATCCTTTTTATTTCCATTGAATGTTTTGGATCTATTTTCAACATGAGTGCAGGAGTTTTAGGTTGAACGTTCTAATAAAAATTCTATATCTCGTTGAATATATTCATCCTGAAATAAAATAGATTACCCTTGATGATAAGTACATGAGTTCTCATTTTATGTGGTATTATGATATGTTGGTAAAAAATGCTTCCAAAATCAAATCATTTTTTTTTCATACAGTGTATGGCTCATGTAGATTTAGAGTGAAATAATGGATGAAACATTTCTTATGTAAGAACTGATAACCCTTTCCATTGAAATTTTTTAATTCATTCTAATATATGATAAAAGAACTGGAATGATTTTTTTTGTAACATAAAGTTGATATAGTAACATGATGGCATATTCAGTTGGAATGAAATTTGGATATATGGATCTAATGTAAAAAATTTATGAATAAGCACTACTGGTGATTTAACAGTGCAGCAAGAATCAGGCCAGTTGATCAAAATGTCCATGAACACTATTATAAATATTATTTATTTTTATTTAATATTTATTATTATTTACTTATATTTATTGATTTCTTATACATATTGATGATTTTTTTTATTAATATGTAAGTATATGTATTTATATTTTTTTGATACTTTTTTAATATTGATGATTTTTTTATTATTATGTATTTATATTTAATTAGTAGTTATAACTGTTAATGATTTTACTTTTAATTAAAAAATCTAGAGGAAGTGTGAATATAGTTTATGCTTTTTTCATACAATTGTGCATGAAGTTTGAACCCTGTTCACTCTTCCTGACGAGGAGAGATGCATGAACCTGGTTCACGAATCTTGAGAACCTTTTTTAATAAAACCACAAACCCTATCCCATTTATCAAAAAAACATAAAAAACCCAACCAAAACCAAAGTTTCTTCCTCATTTTTTATTTGTTTTTTTAACAAATTTTTTTTTTGTTATTTACAAGATAATCCACCCACATATTTGTTTTAACATTTAAATAAAATTGTTTGTATAAAAAATCACACCCACCACCAACCATATTTACAAATCCTTAAAATATGTTTTTTTATTCCCCAAATTCATGTTTCCCCTAAGAAAATTGTTCCTATTTTTTTGGTTTGCAGGTCACGTTGCCCTAGTGAAATCCTAATCAAATTTGTTAGATGCATTTTTCTCTACGCCTATATGATATTCTATTTAAATATTTCTAAACAATATAATTATAAATATGTGTAGACTTTTTTCCTCCTAAAAATAGTGTTTCAACTTGAAAATGTCTAGAACTATGTGGAAGATAAAAAAGGGGTCACCTGGAATTTGGTTAATTAAAAGATGTATATAAATATATTTTTAAATTTCTAATTTCCAAAAAATAACTCAGAAAATAACTATTTAAATTTTTTCAATTTGTCACATCAAGGACATTGGACATCCGATCGATGTGTGGACTATTCTTTTGGGACAAAAAGGATACTGTCTAATGAAATTAAATGAAAATTAATTTGTATTGCACAAAAATTTCACACAATCACTATGATACCAAAATCTATTACTGAGGTGAAGAACAAAATATGGTGGGCTAATGATTTAAAATATTTCATTACAAGAGAGACATAACATTATTATCTCTAATTATCTGATCCCTAATATATGTCCAAAGATCATGAATGAATATTCTAATGCCCAAAAAATTAAACAAACATGTAGTTGTTTTAGATAGAAGACATGTTTTTCTACAGCTCATCATTGGTGATCATTTCTCATAGGATTTGAACTTGAACACCTCTATATCATTCACACATGCTTCAAATGTTTGTCGGAATGTTTTTTGTATGAATCCAGGTACTATCACGGAGAACTGACAAAAAATTTGAAATCACAATGATCATCAGGGTCTCATACCATTGATGCATGAAGAAGATCGAAGATCAAAATCTCAAATGTGATCTCTCTCTATCTTAGAAGATGGAATAGGTGAGAGGATATATCAATCAATTAGAATGAATAATCTCTATAAAATGGATTCTCCACTACTTATATACTAGGAGAAAAAATACCCTGAAATGGTTTCTCGACCCTTCATATCCAACATACACTAAATAATATATAAATGGATTTTTATGAATAACCAACTACATCGTAAGCATTATTTATATATTATCACTTACTTGTAATTTATAATAAATATATTAGATGGTAAAACCGAGTCATTAACCATAATCGTAATTCTAAAAATATTAAACTTACCTGGAATATTAAAATAATACATGTTCTTATAATATTTTCCATGAATTTACATAATACATGTTGATTAATTTAACAAAAGAAATTCATCCCAATTATTCTATACTGAAATAATAATGAATTTATTTACTAATTTTTTATCACTAATTCTTGTACACATCTCTAACACTGTGGTGGGTCACGCCATGTCCAATACATATATTCATTAGAATAGGGTAGACTCTTGAATATACTATTGTATTTGTCCCTCCAAAACCTTATCTGGATTAAATTGGATAATATTCACAGATAATGAGTAGATTTTAGCAACCGATAGAGGTCTCTAAAGAGATAGGGAATAGTCATAGAAACAAAAACCATCGTATGAAAACATACTGTGTAATATAATCTATTATTATCATGATATATTATAATGTAGGTTGTACAATTGTAATCATCACCCATTCTTGATTTATTATTTATTGAACTTACTTAATAGATATAACTTCTTCTATAAAGGGCATAGATTTAATGAAGGTACGAACATTCAGACCAACTAGGCATGAGATATCACTTCCTTAACTTGGATGTGAAAAATAATATCTTAACCATTCAACCAATTACCTACCACAAAATATGCACCCTATACCAGCTACCTTAACATGACATCAATGTCATTGTTTTTACTTGAATCAGTATACATGATCAAATGATATACATTAATAATGATCTCATGTTAGGAGACCAATATACATATTTTTAAATAGAAACACTTAATAAAACTTGAAACACATGGTTTTCCTCCAAGGGATCATGTCTTCGTGATCTCATCTACTTGAGACCACTGAGTGAAAACTTCATGAGAAGAAGTCTCAATGCTTATGACCTCTTAGAACCTGATGGTTTCATATCATATATGTTCTATTTGTATAATATATCTGAACCAGAGCATAAAAATTTAAGATTACTATAATGGTATCCCCAGGTTATCATCATAGCTTAGTATCTTTGATAACCATTTAATTTGACATGCTATCTAATAAAATTACCCTAAATATGAAGGATGGACAAGTATCTAAACTATTATAGTAAGATAAACACAACCACACACACAGATATATATATATATATATATCAAAATGTATATATGTAATGGTAATAAAATTGCATATATAATTTGGGTCTAGGGAACCCACTTACATCATGGTACCCATTATAAAATATTTTATTTTATGAGTTCATACTTCATTGCACCATGTTATCATGTTTTTTTGTTATTTTACTTCTACCAAGAAATAAATGCATATATACAACCATTAGCACAAATATTATTAATTTAGAAATGTTTTTCTCAATTGTAATTTCTTAAAGTAATCAACTTATTAGAAATAATATAGTGAATAATTATGTCAAACTATTATTAATTTAAAAATAATGTTTTACTTTAACTCCATCATTGACTAATCCTCTAATTACAATTCTTTTACCATTTTATCATCATCATTGAATAATTATAATAATTAATAAAATTTTAGATCATTGACACTTCATAACAAGATTCATTAGTAAATTTTAATACTCCCCATCCCTTTATTGACTATAATATTTTACCATTCCTTCATAATCACCTATATATCAATATAGCTTAATTATTCCTCCTCCTTGAGTAAAAAGTTCTTCTTTTTTATCATTATCCAAGTTTCACATTTATTTCCAATAATATGTAATTAAATTACTCAATTTAAATATTTAGTAACATAATTATAAAATATTATTATTGATTAATAATAATATTATTTGTTTCAGAAAGATCTTAAGGTGGTATGATTACCATTTATTAGTGATTTGTATAGTCAAATTTCAGCTTACACATCCATTAAATCAACTTATTATGATTGGGAGTAACTCACTCATCTCATCAATTAGTTACATCATCCTTAAATTTCTACATTATCAATATTAATATTTTTCAGAACATTTTAACATAATTAGTATAATAAACCTGCTAAACATTTCCAAAATGACCCAAACTAGGTTCCATTTGATCTAGGATGTAAAGAGGGGTGAAATGCACCTTTTGATGTCAAATTTCCTTACTACATTCACCCTCACATGCATTTAGTGAATTAGATGAATGAGGTAGTTCCAAAAGGAAACCCCACACCCCAATACATGAGGACATTGTAACATTGTCCTTTTTTCCATATAGTTATTCAATCAAAAGATCAAATAGTCATATCCCATCCACAGTATACCCTCATTGCATGTAAAACCTCCTACTTGTGACCATAAATATATTGATTCGATATAAATATTTTATTTATGCCATATCCCTCATAGAATAAATTGTTCATGTGCCCCTTAATAGGAAAACTAATCATAGATTAGATGGATTTCATCATTTATCCATATTTTTTCACTTCCATTGGAGTTGTCATCATCATTTTCATCACATGTATCCTAATACCTAGAAAGAGTATATGTCTTTTAGAAAAATAATTCTCTAAAAATATGTTCTTAATACATGGATCTAAAATATTTACTTTGATTACCACAATTAATTTATTTGTAATGTAAAACTGAAGATAGAATGTGAAAATGAAAAAAACATCTCTCTATATTTTCTCTTAAACCACAAAACCAAATGATTTAATTCCAATTTCATTATGTGCATCCCATTAAGGAATTTATAGGATGATATTGTATACACTATAACTCATTAGTATGAATGTATTGTTGTAAAATTTCAAAATCAATACCTAAAAAATATCACTATGTTTTTATCAAAATCTATGATTTCGGTTTTCAAAATTCCAAAAGTTATAGTTTATTTTCAATAGGTAAAAGAAGTTTATAAAATAATTCATTCCAATTCGATCATTATGACATTAAAATGGAAGTGAAATGTTTGAAATTTTAAAAATTATATTTACAACATCTCATAATCTATGAGTTAGATTTTCTGATTCTAGTTTCTATAAATTAATTTAACATGTAGAAAACATATCCAAAAGGGTTCGTCATGTTTATAATATTAGCGAATCTAATTGATGAAGTAATTTTTAGATAGTCTAACTTATATATTGAATATATTCGTATCTATTAACAAATTCATGATATTACATGTCCATTATGTCCATTTTATCATGAAGACCAATATTGAATAATTTCTAGTTAATATTCAATAAACAACTATTTTGAATTGAAGGGATAATTTTCTGATGATAAATATGTTATCTATGATATCTCATAAACCATATATCAGGTTTATAAGATTATTTCACCAATGAGATAAAACCATCAATAAAAATTCAATTATGTATAATATATATATATATTCAAAGAATAATAAGAATTCCCACAATATTCAAATTCAATGAACTATGAAATTAATAAAAATTTAAGTAAACAAGTTAGAATCAATGACCATACCCATATTCATCATCGTTCTTCATTCTACCATGATACTCGATCTCCATATATCATATCCTCCCCAATGAAAATGAGTGAATATGGATAGGGTTTTAATAAAACCCTCAAAATATCTATTTAAAAGTTGAATCTTGGAATAATATTATTTATTTAATTTAATTAATTTTTCACCAGTGAGACCTATGATTTTGATGGTACCAGGCCAAACATGAAATCATACCCATAATGAAGCAACCAATTCCATTATAAATAATTAACCACATTATAAAATATGAAATTATATTTATGTGGGAATTATAGTCTTACACTTAGCGGACTTATGACATAATTAAATTTATTTTCTTTCCCAACTTTTCCCTATACCAAAAAACTCATATAATTAAACTATTTAACATAAAATAGACATAAAAAATATAATAAGAAAAAAATTAGAGAAAAATTATAAATTATTCCTAATTAATTCTTAGTGTGGAAACAGGGTAAGTCACATTCTAATAACCATTAAAAATTTAAATCCTAAAAATAATACTATAAAAAATTATTATTGAATAAACACTATTAGGAACCAAGCCTTACAATAGTCGATGGTCTCTAAATAATGAACCCTGAGAATCTATAATACTATAAATAATATAATTCTTAGGGAAACACCTATATCACTACTAGAATTTAAAATATTTTTCTTTCATAATAAATTTAATTTTACTAATAGCTTTCAAAACATTCAATCTTGAGTTAGTTTGCAATACACGCGACACTGGATTTAAACAAAATACTATTTAGTAAGATTTTACACACGAAATTAAATTTTAACACATTTAAAGAATTTATATGAAAATTTTAAATATTATACATTAAATAAAATATTTTTTACATTCATACAATAGATTCAATAGTCATAAGATATGAACCATCCATATTTCACACACAAAACCTTATATTTTAATCAAAACAATTTTACTACCTTTTAATTGTGAACCTCTATTAAATATATATTTTGGAAAATTTATAAATTTTATTTCAAAATATTAAAGTATTTTTTTAATTAAAAATGTGTAAATTATGCTATATTGTATTTTTTGTATTTTTCTGACAAATTCCTTTTTTAATGAATAGTGAAAAATACTGAATTTTAATTAAAAAAAAAATTTTCATCTAATTTTTTACATAGTAAATATATATTTAAATTTGGTTTTATAGTTTATTTAATTCAATTATAAATAAATATATCCAATTAATGTCATTTTAATTGATTTAAAATTGATTTTTGATATAAAAACATTTCAATCTTTTGAACATTTCTACTTTTAAAACCATATTTGTCATCCAGTCTGCGGGATTAATTTCAAATTAATATCTTCCACTTATGTGATTAGAATTTTTAAAAATATATTTCATATTTGTAATCATGTTAATATATATTTTATATTAATTTATTCTTATTTTTTGACCAAAAATATTACTACATTGATTGAAAATTATTTACAATGATGAAGGTAAAATTAAGCTTAACATGTGACTAACCGCAATCTTATTATGCCAAAATGAAGTATAAATAAGCCAAACCATTATTTGTCTAAAATAATTATACTATATACTAATTTTTATCTAATTAGGTTTATTATTTTAATAACCCTATATATGTAATACCTCTCAATAGTGTTTACCTTTTTCTATTTACAAAAATACCACTCCTCCACCACTATAAACAAGCATTAATCCCTCCCACTTATTCACACATATAGATCCCTTTTGATAATCCAAACTCTACCCAATTATTATACCAAATTACATTACCTTATAATAGAATCCTTATATTGGTATCAAATCCAACAAATCAACTCTTTTTGTTTAAACCAAAATTTGTTACCCAAATAAGAGGTAGTGTACTTCAATGATCATTTTTGTTTCATTTACTTAGACCCCACTTAAATTATTTTTATATCATGATTATATAATAATATCATCATCTAAAATATACTGATATGTTTTTATGACAATATTTTGACCAAAACATTCACACACATCCATCGAATGGGATAAAAATCATCATCTGTGTGTATGGAAGATTGTTGCCTCACGAAATGATGATGTTCATTCTTCCATTACCAATATTAAAGGATGTAATTATTTTTTATTTATAGTTTAAATATTATATATACAAAATCTATGACATATTTAATCTTCTTTAATTTTTATATTACACATACCATTATGCTTTCCATTTTGTGGGAATAAGATAACATTGTTTGTGGACATGTGGACTTCTGCCTCCTCAGAGTGATGTGATTTGTTCATGCTATACATGGAAGGTGTTAAGGATTATTATAATAAAAATATGTGATATATAATAAATAAAAATGATACTGGAAATATAATATACAAATATATCATTTTATTTTCATTCTTCTAATACAACAAAGAAATGGAAGTGGTGTTCACGTATACGTACTACCTACCGTCTCCATAAACGGTGCATTTCATTTCCTATACCCAAATTTTATGGATTATTCTAAATAAATATATGCTAAATATATAGGTTATTTAAATAATTTTTTACAATCTGGATATGATGAGATCATGATATAATTAATAGTACCGATAAGTAACAAGTCAACACATACTCAACAAACTGGGCAATTAACACCTAAAATAGTGAAAATAATAAATGATGGTTAAAAAATGGGTAATAAGATATTATAAAAATTTAATATATGATATTATAAATATAAATATGGTTATATTTTTATTTAATTACATGATAAAAACTATTCTATAGTAGGTTAAGGGATGTTCATCCAAAATGAAACGCAGCGTAAAGGGTTTTCTATCAATTTATATTCCATAGAGAATTATTGGTTGTATTGAACCAATTCAATTTAATGTTTTTATATGCATCCACATTTAAATTTAGTATCTTTATTTAATAATAATTCTTTCATTTTGAAGTTTCAATTCAAATTATCTCACACAAGGGGTTTAGCTTTAATGTTACCAAGTGGTAAATGTTATCTTTGCAATCTCACTTTGTTTTGTGATTGTTATATTTATCATGAAATAATAAATATATATTAATAATTTTAATTTTAAATTTACCTAAATATACACATTATAGGGTTATAAATTTTATTATTTCATAAACTATATTCCATTTTTACATATAGTGTTTACTATGATAATTATTTCATCATCTGTGTAAATATTGATAAATCAGTTTTATTTATTTAATAAGGATATTTGATAGGAAATATTTTTTGTTAATATATTACTTAATATATGTAATGATTTGTTGGGTGGGGACCAGGCATTATATATACCCTTGATGCATTGGTAGGTTCTCATGAGACAAATCAGTTAGCTAAATTAAATGGGTTTCTACCTGTAATTTTAAACCATCTTGAGAATGGTATTGATGGTAGAAGTTTCCATGTACCTAATACAATACATACAATAATTAAGAATTTAATTCATATATATTTTAGTTATTATTGTTATTATACCTGATATTTTCATATGATAAAATTTGTGGATGCATTTCATTCTCATCCTATTGATTAAATGGCATGTGTTTCAGTTATTTACCTTACCATATTGATTATGTCGTATCCTATTATTTGAATGGAATGTGTTCTTAATTATTTAACATACCATTTTCATTTATTATTATTGATTCATTATTGATTTCAATTTACCTACACCTATATATAATTTTATTTGAACCTTATTATGATTCCTTTCTCTAAGTTATGAAAAGGAATTCTTTGAATGAGTTTCAAGGATGTTGAGCTTCTACTTACATTATTCTTTATTTTTGTTTCATAATGTAATATGGGTATTATGTATGTAATATGACCTTCCAAAACTACTAAAATATTTTTTCCTTGGGGATTTAATTCCTTATAATCATTTTAATGTAATAAATCACTATATCGGCTCTGGGCTCCTCTAGTTGGGGCATTACAGTTTGCACCAAATGAAGTTTTGCTACAACCCTAGAAAATAGATTTTGAAGACATAGATTAGAGAAAATAACCCTAAGATATAAGTTGATGATAGTGAATATGTGGGTATTCCTAGAAATACATATATATATATATGAATACTACAAGTGGACATCCTTTTGGAACAAATGTATCTAGGGGTAACGACTCTGAAAAGGCGTGTCAGGATTGACTCTAGCATAACCTAGTATACAAAAATGTGTAACACCCCAACCCTAGTTACCAAAAGTCAGTGCATTATTACATAACAGTGGCATGATCACAAGATATAATGTCTCGAAAGACCGATCATTTTAGTATCTTTGGAAGTACCAGATACATACTTAAGTTTTACATTACATTATGAAATGTAAAAGTAACATTGTGTCTCCTTTTACAAAACTCATATCCCATAGACTATACCTACAAGTCAGTCTTAATATACTTCTTCACATCCTGGAAAAAATAAAAATAAAAAAGGGGTGAGCTCAGATGCTCTGTAAGGATAAAAATATAGCAGAAACTATCATAAATAAGCATAAACATTTAAGGTAATTTATAAGACTAAAACACAATACTTTTAAACATAAAATTCAGCATAATAATGAACAGGTAAATTAAATCATTCTATTTACTTATTCACATGGATATTCTTCTAGTCGAATAATCACATGTAATATCAGTAGATAATATCATAATGATAGAAGGCACAATTCCAGACATCTTGACCTCATAGTCAAGGCCTTGTGCTAAGAAAAAAAATATTGTAAAGGCCTTTTTACAAGACACTAGTTTCACTGATGAGACTTATTGATGCATCGAGGGGCTATATTGGTCCCCTCCCGTCAATTACTACGGCCAATGCATTCCTCATATGAAACGGGTGAAACATAACATAATCATTCATATTAAACTAGAATACGAAATGTTGATACATTAACCATAAACTATGAATGACATAAAAATATCACATCCACATTCAAACATATCATAAAACTATCAATAAAATATAGAATATTTTTTCATAATAAATCAACATAAAATCCAAAAATAGATGTTGACACTATTGAAATCAATCCAAACCTATATGGGATAAATATCTCTTTCTATTTTGAAATCATTTAAAAGACACATAATTATAAAAGAAAAAATTAATTTTGAAAATATTCTTATATTCTTGTATGGGAAGCTTTGAAGTTGTTATAATGGTGGAAAATAGCCTCACCCTCCATATAAGTTAAAAAATATTATTTTCATAATTTTTCAAAAAGGCCATAAAGTGCCTTGTTTGGAAAATGATAGAAAGATTCCTTTCAGAACATTTTATAAAAAGTAAAACAAGTGTATAAAATACATTAACCAATAGTCTAGTAAATATTAAAAATGTTTTGAAATTAATTTTTAAGAAACACATATGTGGATGATAAGGAAGTCCCAGTAGATACTTACGTATAAATAACCTCAGATAATAAAGAGATTGTGAAATTAATCCTTACCTTGTACTTTTACTTAATTGAGGTTACATAAACTTCCTGTATAATGTTTAAATAATTTTTATCAAATTATAAAATAACCACATCTATAAATATGAAATCATATATGATCCTTTAATATTTCTTTTTTAATATTATTTCAGTTGTATCATTGTTTCAGGTGTTAACTGAGTCATTTTTCTTTATACCTTTTGTTACGTAATTAATGTTTGTTATGGATATGATTTATTTTATTAATATATATATATATAAGGATATTGATTATTTATACATTATTGTTTAATAATAAAATGAAAATTATTCTATAACGGTTACGATCGGGAAAAAATATCATCACGTCCTGGAGACGGTAAGTCATACGTACGCACGAGTGATAATATAATCGTACTGAGGAAAAAATCGTATTTAATTGGATGGTATATTATATATACAGAATCAATAGCATTTTATATTTATTATTTACATAAATTATGCTCATTATTATACCTATCCAAAAATTGAAGTGTTGAATAACAAACTACACCATAACATGGAGATGGAAATTTGAACGTACGTACATAATGTGACTTTTTCATTCATAGGATTGATAGAATAATGAGTATGGTTGTATCATATTTATAGTAAAATCTTATTATGGATAATGTACTGGAGTTATTATTTTATTATGGAAACCACATATAAATAGAAAGTAGAATAAGAAAAGAACTTTGAAAGAGGGGATAAAATAATTACCTCTTCTTCAGGTACTTCTTTTTTATTTTAACAAAAGGGATCCACAGTTTGGATTTATGATCAAATTAAGGCCTCTAGGTTGAATTGATGTTAGTTTTAAATATATTGGAGCAGTTTTGTTTCCTGAAAAAATGGCTTCGGAGGTGTGAATTTAAGAGAAGGGGAAGTCCCTTTTATAAGATAGGTGAGAGGCACTTTTGGAAAATCATGAAATGTTATTTTATTATAAAATTATTTTCGGTTTATAATAGCTCCAAATTGATTTATTTAAGGTATATGGTGGGTATGGGTCTAAATCCTCTCAAACATTAGGTTTTAGACATGTTTAGGACACCATATTAACCTTATCTTTTAGATTAACCCTTAGTTAAATAGTTTAACTTTTACCATGTCTTCTTGTATTTTTATACTAAATGGTTAATATAGTTACTATAAAATGACAAGAGGACCTCAAGTGGTTAATTAATGACATATGTGATATTATCTAAGTCATTTGGACTAATCGTATATTTTTAAGACTATTATATAATTTAATAAAATGGTATTTTTTTTAAAACTCATTTATGTCAATTTTGACACTATTTAGTATTTGGTTTTTGGGAAATTCATAAAAACTTGATTCCTTCAAAAAAAATACATATATTCAACCCTAGAATGTCATATTCACCTATAAAATTATTTTATGGAATCAAAAGTTTAAATTTACATTTATTTTAATATTTATAATATCAATTATTTTAATCATTCATTAATATAGTAATTACTACATCATTATTGTGTCATAAATAAATTTAATTATTCATTGTATAAAAATTATAAATAAAATACTATTATGTAGAAAATAATTTTATATTTATATAGAATATTTATAGGTGAATTTATCTTATGTATAACCCTATATTAGAAATGGTTTAGTTATTAAAATTTGAATTTCACGCTTTTTACACTTCTTTAAATAAAATATAATAAATGTCTTAATCTAATCTGAGTGGATAAAAAAGGATCATATTTTTTCCTATGGTTGATTTTGGTATAAATACACATATCCAATAGAATTAGGACATTTTTTGGGGGTAATTTTATATTATTACAATATAATTTTTACCTTTAATGGCCCTATTTATTTTTAATCATGGTAAATAAAAATCAAAAGTTACTGTTAGAAAAATATCTTTTCATCCTATTGAATTAAATTTTAGTTATGGATGACAACAATTTCTATCATAATTTTGAATTTAAATTCATAGAACTGATAAAATTATGTTTCATGCAAATTTGTAAATGTGCTTAGAAGTTGGGTAAAAGCTGTAAAATAGTTCAATAAAATTTTATATATCTAATCTTATTATAAAATTACTTCAATGAATTAAATTGGAAAAATATAGGTATTATGTATCTATTTTTACTTTAATATAATTTAAAATAACAATAATTTTTTTTAGATAAAAAATCGGTTTGAAACAATAATGCAATGCTTTTTTCTATTCATCAAAAATTGAATGTTTTCAGAAAAATACAAAAAATTCACCCAAATATAATTTTGATATTCTGAATCCAAAAATGAATCCCATTTTCAAATATGAAATTTATAAAATTTCAAAAAGTGGGTATTTTTATTCATAACTTCTTTTTAAAATGGCTTGTTTGATTAGTCACGGTGTTCTAGAACTCGAAGTTGCGTACAGTGGAAGCTATTGTAGTAATCAAAGAGAAGCATATCATGGATGCTTGGTGTGTTACATTCTTCCTTCCTTCAAATAATTTCTTCCTTAAATGTTCTAGAATATTACTACATAATAAGATTCAGGTGGTTTTTCATCATAAGTTCCTTCAGTTCCCACATAGCCTCTTCCATTTTGTGGTTTCTCCAAAGAACTTTTACTTGATAAGTAATTCAGTTTCTCAGAACTTGTTCTCTGGTATCAAGAATCTTGATAGTCTATGCACAATAAGACAGATCGGGTTCCAGTTTTGTTTCTTCATTGGTGAGTACATGTGTTGGGTTGGGCATGTATTTTCTCAATAGTAATACATGGAACACACCATGAACCTTAGAGAAATGTGGAAACATTGTCAAATGTTAAGCTACAAATCCAATTTTTTCTAGAATTTCGAAAGGTCTAATGTACCTTACAATTAATTTACCCTTTTACTGAATTTTATAACACCCTTCAGTGGAGATACCTTCATGAAAACATGATATCATACTAGAAATTCCAAATCCTTCCATCAGTTATTAACATAGCTCTTTTGCCTACTTTGACCTGCTTTGATGTGGGTTTGGATAATCTTCACCTTTTCCATTAATTCCTCAATAGGTTTTGGGCCTATGGGTTTTGTTTCAACAAAAACAACCCCACAAGTTGGTGTGTGATATCTCTTTCCATATAGCGCTTTATATGGTGAAATCTAAATACTTGAATGGAATCTATTGTTATAATAAAAATTAAACCATAGTAAAATAATGATCCCACATACCTTGAATGTTAAGTGAGGAAGATCTAAACATGTCTTCTATGTATTAAATAGTCTATTCTGATTGTCCAACAGTTTGAGGGTGGTATAAAGTGCTCAAATGAAGTTTAATATGCAGGTATTTTTAATACATTTCTAGAATCTTGATGTAAAATGGGGATCACGATCAGAAACAATTCATAGAGGTAAACCATGAAGTATGAAAACATCATTAATATATAGTATTGATAAACGTCCAAGTGGTAAATCTACTCTTATATCAAGAAAATGTGTTGAATTGGTAATATGAAAAAAAATGAACCATATTGATTCATTCCTTCTTGGAGTCTTCGGTCGCCCCATGAAAATTTCTGTCGTAATATCATCCGATTTTCACTAAGGTACGAGAATAGGTTTCATGACTCCTCTAGGATATTGTCTTCCAACCTTTACATGTTCACAAAACATACATTTTTACCCATAATTAGAAATATCCCTCTTTATGTTGTCCCATAAATTTTTTTTCTTCAAATCTATATACATCTTAGTGCTACCAGGGTGTATAGAGAAATATAATCTTTGAGCATCATCCAACAATTCCATTTTCAGATCAGGTATATTGGGAACACAAAGCCTCTTCACAAATTTCAAAATTTCATCTTCATATACAATTACAATCAATCTCCCATCATTCACAGCATTAATTTTCATTTCAAACTCTTCATCATTAGTGTGATTACTTTTTATCCTTTCTAGGTAAGTTGGGTTGGAAATGATCTGAAAAACTATTAATGTTTCACATTACATGATTATTTCCATATCCATCTTTACTAGACCCATGAACATAGGATCCATTTTAACCCTAATCTTTTTCATAAATCTATGATTATTTCAAATCAAATCATATACTGCCTTATCTAACTTCCCTAGGTGGTAGTGTATTGTGCAGTAATAGTCCTTGATTAGTTCAATCCAACACCTTAACCTCATGTTGATTTCATTCTGTGATAAAATATACTTCAAACTCCTGTGATCTGTATATATCTCACTTTTTTCACAACATACATAGTGTCTCTATATATTCAAATAAAATAGTACAACTGATAACTCACGATCATTAGTAGGATAGTTTTATTCATGAATTTTTAGCTGGTGTGATGCGTAGCCAAAACCCTAGAATTCTACATAAGGACACAAGTAAGTACTTTCTTTGATGAAACACTATAAATAACAAATCCATCATTCCCTGATAGTCGAGTAAATATAGGAGAATTGACTAATCTTATATTAAATTCATAAAAATATTCTACACACTCTTTTACCCAGACAATTTTAACCCCTTTATGTTTGAGCTTGGTTAATGGGTTAGCCAATCATGGAAAATTCTAGACAAAATGATGATAGTAACCTGCTAAACCAATAGAACTGCATACAATAGTTATACTCATTGGTGTTGTCCATTATTATGTTTCTCTTGTCTTTGAAAGATCAACAGAGATTCTATCCTTCGAGACAATATGGCCAAGAAAAGAAATTTCCTGAATCCAGACATTACACTTTATAGGCTTCCCATACAATTAATTTCATCTAAGAGTTTTCAGAATATGGAGTAAGATATTTTCATGATCTTAGTAGCTTTTGGACTATACCAAGATATCATTAATAAAAACCACTAAAAATTCATCAAGATATTACTTGAAAACTCAAATTATTTATATCCATTAAAATAGAGGGTGCATTAGTTAGTCCAAAAGGCATTGTATTAAACAAGTAATGTACATACCTAGTTTGAAATATTGTCTTTGGAATGTCTTCCTTTCTCAGAAAAAATTGATGATATCAAGATCAAAGGTCAATCTTTGAAACATAATGAGCTTCATGATGTTGATCAAATAAATCATCCATGCGAGGTAGGGGATAATTTTTAATTATTGTTATAGAATTAATCTCCCTATAGTCAATGCACAACCTCATAGATCCATCTTTATTCTTAACAAAATGAATATGGGCTCACCATGGGGAAAAACTAGGGAGAAAAAATCATTTATTACTCAATTCCTGTAGTGGTTTCTTTAGTTCCACTAATTCCATTGTGGACATTCTATACAGGGTCTTCAATATGAGACTTGAACAAGGAATTAAGTGAATAGAAAACTTAATTTCCCATTCAGGATGATGTTTAGGTAAATCCTCTAGAAAAAACATCAACATATTCTTGAAAAATAGATATATCATTTATTTTTACATACCTTTCCTAACCCATAGTTATTTCACTCCCTTCCTTCCCAATAATTGAATTTAGTAGAGCTACTATGGGTGGATCTAGATGAGAATTAGATGGTGATGTTTCTTCTCTAACGATAAGGGATTCCTTTTCATCATAAAAAATTGTAATCTCCTTATTCTTACAATAGATTTTTGCATCATGGTTTTAAAGCCAATCCGTAGAGAGGATTATGTCAAATTCAATAATTTTTATGGAAATAATATCAGAAGATAATGCACATTTATATTCCATAATGAAACTAATTGACAAAACATTGTTGAAATGATACTTCCCTTAATAGTTTTGACTGATAACTCCCTTATTAAGTAAAATTGGAAAAATCTAAATTTCTTGGAAAACTGGAAATATATGAAAGAATTCGATGATCCAAAATCAAATAAAGAATTGTATATTTTTTAGGAAATGATTAAAGTACCTTCCACCACATCATTCAGAACTTCAACCTCACCATTTGTGATCATATAAGCTTGGAATTTCACCCTTGGCCTTTTCAAAGGTAAGTTTCCTTGATTATTAGGATATTCATTTGCATAATGCCCCATTTCATTAAAATTGTACAATTGAACATCGACAACCTCATTCTTCCCCATGCAATCACGACCTTGGTAGCTTTTTTCTCCACACTTGTTACAAAATATTATTCCATTTATGCATGTACCAGGGTGTTTATTCCCATAATTATTGCATAAAGGATATTCGACCTTTCCCTTGTTCCCCTAATTTCATTTTCGACTATGTTCAGTTGATCTCTTTTCTCTTTCTTCACTTTAAATTCATAAAACATATGGAATTAATTATATTTCTTGATAGCAAATAAGTCTATATCATCATATGATGATAAGGATTGTGAGACTAATGATCAATGGAAAAATGGTTTTAACCCAACAAATAATCGATCAATATTTCATCTTGGATTATATATATAATCTGCAGCATTATTTTCTATCCTTGTAAGGTTAGCCTCATACTTTGATAAATTATCATCCTCCTTTTTCCTCAGACTTAAAATTTTCTTTTCCATATCTGCTCAATGTTCACAACGAAATTATTTTTCTAAGAAATGTTTGTTAAACTCCCTCAATTCTATATTTGATATTTCCTCATCCTCCTTTTTGTGTTGGATTAATGACCACCATTAATATTCATCTCCTAAGAGGTGATAAACTTCCATGAAAACATTTTACCTTTCACTACTCCCAAAAACATGAAATATTATCTCTAAGGAACTTATCCATTTCTCATCTACAAATGGATTTTTAATCCCCTTGAATGTTGG
This sequence comes from Viscum album, assembly GCA_963277665.1. Lineage (NCBI taxonomy): Eukaryota > Viridiplantae > Streptophyta > Magnoliopsida > Santalales > Viscaceae > Viscum > Viscum album. The sequence goes on along the minus strand of OY728126.1, from coordinate 2,091,785,948 downwards.
TGGTTGTTTCCTTAAGAAGCGGTCTAACATTGATCCTCCACGTTGTGGATCAGGGTGCTTCATATGGGTAAGGTTATTATTCATAACCTAACTGAGTAGTCCCAGTATGTTTATAAGCTATTAAGTACTAGCTACATCACTAGACCCACTATAATTATCTTGAAAAGGAGGGAAATCCCTACATGGATTACGTGCGTTGATACAATTTTTATTCCTTCCACTAGGCGCCATTTTTAAATAATGGCATGCAATAGATTAGTTCATGAATCACAATGAATAATTCCAAACAAGTAAAATACTTAACATAAATTGAATAGTTTATGCATATAATCCATAATCATAAAAAAGTTTTCTTTGGGGATGTAATTACTCATAAATCCTTCATAATGGTTTGTAGAGAAAATGTGAATTATCCTATGTACATCCCCCGGGAGTTTCAAACCAATTGCGTAGTAAGACTCTTTGTCATGTACCAGGATACCCCAGGTCAAACCTGAAACTACTTATCAGATTTTAGGCTCCTAGAATCATCGGCTCCAGAACCACATCCACTTGTAGAATCCATATAGGGATGTAATTCGTGGAAAACCCACATAATATCTACATTACCAAATTTTTTGGATGTTCTTCTATACTAATCCTCAATGTCTATCTTAGTGTAATGTTCTCTAATTAGGGTTTTTCTAAATCTAGTTTCCAAGGTTTATACTGAACTTACTCTAATACCAAATGTAATGCCCCAACCATAGTTACCCAAATTTGGTTCATTATTACATAACATTTTCATGATCCCAAGAGATCATGTCCCAAAATAATGATCAATTTTATAGATTTGGAAGTATTGTATACATGGAAAACATTTAAATTACATTATGAAATGAAAAAGTAACATTATGTATCCTTTGAACACACTCATATTCCTTTGCATATCCCTACAGGTCAGTCATAATATACTTCTTCACATCATGGGAAAAATAAAACATAAGAAAGGGGTGAGCTCAGATTCTCAGTAAGGATAACAATATAACAGAAACTATCATAAATAAGCATAAACATTTAAGGCAATATATAGGACTAAAACACAATCCTATTGATCATAAGAGTTACATAATATGTCAAAGATAAATTAAATACTTCCATTTACTTATTTGCAAGGATATTTTACTAGTACAATAATTACTTGTAATATCCATAGCTAATCTCATAATTGTGGAATGAAAAATATGAGACATCATAACCTCATAGTCAAGGCCTCATGACAAGACTAAAAATAATAATATTATCAATACCTTATTCCAATACACTATTTTGTCTCATGAGACTTACCGATGCATCAAGGGGCTATAGCAGTCCCCGCCCATCACTTACTACGTCCAATGCATTCCTTATATGAAAAGGATGAAATATAACATAATCATTTGTATTAAACTAGCATACAAAATGTTAATACATTAACCATAAACCGTGAATGAAATAATACTAGAACATAAAACTTTATACATATCATAAAACATTCAATACAATATTGAATATTGTATCATAACAAATCAACATAAAATCCAACCATAGATGTTGACACAGATGAAATCAATCCAAAAACTAATTGATAGAAATATATCTTTCTACTTTGAAAACTTTTAAAATATGAATAATTATAAATGGAAAATTTTATTTTGAAAATATTCATATAATATTGTAAAGGAAGCTTCAAAGTTGTTATAATGGTGGAAAATATCCACACCCGCTGTATAATTTAAAAAAACATTATTTTCTTAATTTTTCGAAAAGGCGATAATGTACCTTGTTTGGAAAACAACAGAAATATTCCTTTAAAAAAATTATAAAAACCAAAAAAATAGTATAGATGTGTTTAACCCATGGTCTAGGAAATAGTTTTAATGTTTTGAAATAAATTTTTAAGAAACACATATCTGGATGATAAAGAAGTCTCAAAAGATACTAACGAATAAACAACCTCGAAAAATAATGAAACTGTAAAATTAACCCTTACATTATACTTATCCTTACTCAAGGGTCCATTAACCACCTATATAATAATTAAATCCCTGTTATTAAATTGTACAAGAAAAACATAGATAAATATGATATCATATGTGTTTCTCTAATATTTCTTCGTTAATAATATTTCAATAGTATCATTGTTTCGAGTGTTAACTGATTCATTTTCCTTTATATTTTTTGTTACAAAACTCATGTTTGTTATAGAGAGGATGTGTTTAATTAATATCCAGAATGATATTAAGTTCTTAAACATTATTTTTTAATCATTAAATTTAAATTATTCTTGAACTATTATAATTGGGAATGAAATCTTATCACGTTGTGAAGAGGGTAATCCATACGTACGTACGAGTGACAATATCATTCCATTAATAGTGAAATAATATGTAATTGGATGGTATATTATATATAAAAAATAATTGACATTTCATATTTATTATTTATATCAATTATAATCATTATTATACCCATCCAAATAATGAATTATTTAATAACAAACTACACCACGACGTGGAGACGGTAAGTCATACATACGCATGTATGGTGAAGTTGTAATTCATAGGATGGATAGAATAATGAATATGGTTTTAACATATTAATAATAATATATTAGTATTTATAAGGTACTGGAGTTATAATTTTAGTATGTAAACAACATAGAAAGAGAAAGTTTAATAAGAAAAAATCTTTGAAAGAGGTGGTAAAATAATTATCTCTTCTTTAGGTTCTTCCTTTTGATTTGAACAAAAGAGATCCTTATGCTGTATTTATGATCAAAGTAAGGTCTATAGGATTAATTTTGGGTAGTTTGGAGAAGTTTGTATAGGGTTTGGCTGATCCAAATGGATTTTGTGGTATGAATTTAAGATATGGTGATGTCCCCTTTTTTAGGAGAGGTGAGGGGCACTTTAGGAAAAGCTTGAAATATTAATATATTATAAAATTGTTTTTGGTTTCTAATTGCTCGAAATTAATTTATTTAAATTATAAGGTGGGTATGGGTCTAAATTTTCTAAACCAATTAGTTTTAGACCTGTTTAGGTCGCCATATTAACATTATCTTTTAGATCAACCCTTAGTTAAACAGTTCAACTTTTACCATGTCTTCTTATATTTTTATACTACACGGTTAATACTGTTATGATAAAATGATAAGAGAATATCAAGTGGTTCTTTAATGACATATTTAGGATTATATAAGTTATTTTTCTGAATGCTAGATTTTTAGGACTATTATATTGTTTAATAAAATAATATTTGTTTTAAAAACTAATTTATGTAAATTTTGACACTATTTAGTTTTTTGTTTTTGTAACAGTATTAAAAACATGATTAATTCGATAACAATACATTGAATCAACCATAACATGTCATATGAACCTGAAAATTTTTTGTATGGCATCAAAAGTTTCAATTTACATTTTTTTAATATTTATAATATCAATTATTTTAATCGTTTGTTAATAAGTTAATTAATGCATCATCATTGTGTCATAATTATATTTAATTATATAATGTCTTAATATTATAAATAAAATAATATTATGTATAAAATCTTCTTATATTTCTAATGAATATTAATAGTTGAATTTATCTTAGGTATAACCTTATATTAAAAATGGATTAGTTATAAAAATTTGAATTTAACAATTTTAACTCTTCTTTAAATAAAATAAAATAAATGTCCTAATCTAATCATAGTAGATCAAAAAGGGTCATATTTTTGTTCTAAGGATTATTTTTTTCCAAATAAAGTTATAAAAAAGAATTTGGACATGTGTTGGGGTAATTTTATATTATTATAATACTATTTTTACCTTTAATTACCTTATTTACTTTTTAACCATGGTAAAAAAATTAAAAGTTACTATTCCCCAATAATTATTTACATCCTATTGAACCAAATTTTACATAATAATGACAATCGGGTCTTTCAAATTTTTAAATTCAATTCACAGAAGTGATAAAATTATGTTTTATGCGAATTTACAGTTCTGCCTAGAAGATGGGTAAAAGACGTTAAATAGTACAATAAATATTTTTATATCTAATAATATCATAAAATTACTCCAATGAATTACATTGGACTAATATTGGTATTATGTATCTATTTGGACATTAAAATAAATTTAAATAAAAATAATGATTTTTTAAATAAAAAGTCGTTTTAAACAATAACGTAGTGTTTTAACTATTCATCAAAAATTGAAAGTTTTCAGAAAAATAAAAAAAATCACCCTATGCTCATTTTGATATTCTAAATCCAAAAATGAAGTTCACTTTGAAAAGTATAATTTATAAAATTTCAAAAAGTTGTAATTTCTATTCATAACTACTTTTTAAATGGCTAATTTTATTGGTCAGGGTGTGCTAGAACTTGAAGTTGCGTACATCACAAGCTATTATATTAATAAAAGATAAGTATACCATGGAAGCTTGGAGTGTTACACAATGTGACTTACTGCATACATTTTCTAACACTACTAAGAGATAGTCTTAGTATAATTTGAATTTTAATTACAAACAATTATAAAGGATTTAAAATTAAATATTTCTACAAAGAAACCATTGTTTATGATTATAATATTTAGGATACTTGGTTTTATATTATGTGATATAAAATATTTGGAAAAATAAATTATTATTTAATGGGATAATACATTATATTCCATTGTTTTGAAATGCCACCTGAAAGGATGAATTCTGTCAATAATCAAAGAAAAATTATAGATTTCCCTATTGAAAAAACCAATACAACTGGTATTAGAATAGAGAAAATTATAAAAATATTTGGGAAACATAATCAGTTTAAAGAAAATAGCCTTTCCTGAATGGATAAACCTATTCAACAATGATAATATTCAATTTTGGATTGCATTATTTGGTAAAATCCCCCATTTTTTGTGGGACTTTAAATCTAAATTTAAATTAGAAATGGATTAAGTATCTAAAGAAGATATTTAGATACATGGGAATTATTGAAATGGAAAGGTTTACACTTTCATTCTATTATCTCAAAGGTGGTGATGATCAATTCCGGTCCATGATCTAGAATACTATGGAGGAAGAAGAAACTGAACTCATGTAATTGATAACTTTTAATGATACATTATTTGATAAATACATCCCTCATTATCAATAAATTAAGATGAAGATAATGTTCCTTAGATTAAAGAAAACAGAAGAAGATAGTGTTATAGATTATTAATCTACCTTTAAAATATTTTCCTCGTATTCTATAGATAACATATGAAACACAAAGACTAATATTGATCACTTTTGTATGGGATTAAGTCAATTCTATGAAAGGTAATTAGTCTCCAAATTTTATTCATCATATTATGAAATAGATTTATGAACCATCATGATAGAGAAAGGATTTTTTAGAATCAATATATTCACAGGATACCATGACAAGAATAGATATATGAGAACCATGGAAGAGAGAATGCATCAAATAAGAATAATAATTTAGAGTTGTATATATCTATTGAAAAGAGAGTAAAGATCACCATTGGAAATGTTTGAAGGTGTTGGGTGTTTTTATATGTGTGGAGATAGGGCTCACTGGACTCATGAATTTAGGGAATAAAAAAATAAATGATGTTAAGTGATGAAATGGTTAAGAGATGGGACCATATGAAAATTAATTCCCCTAGCATCAAGAGAATCTACCATATAAAAGGATAAGGGGAGATGTTCGAGCTTATGCAATCACAATAGCTAGGGTTGAAGTACCCAATGATGTGTTAGTAGGTATATTAGTCTTATCTTCACATTTACCCAATGTGTTATTATATTATGTATTGTTCACACTTTTATATCTACCTTGTTTTCCATGAAAATTAGAGATTTCCATTTTGATTTAATAATATATTTTTCATTCAAAACTCTTAAGGGAAGTATCATTACAACAAAGATGTGATGGGAAGTCAAAATTACAAAAAATAAATGTGATTTATCTTATGACCTTATTATTGTACCTATGGTTAACTATGAAATAATCCTTATTATTTATTGAATATCAAAATAAGATGACAAAATTTATTACAAGAATAATAAAATTATGATTTTTGAGGAATATGTATAAATCCCTAACTTTAGAGAAGAATCTTCTTCATCTGATTCTTATTTAGATCCACCCCTATTGGATCTACTAAATGAATGTTTTTGGGAATAAGAAAAAAATCCAATGATGAAGAAGGTAATATTAAAATTGAGGATTTACCTATTGTATATGAATACAGTGATGTATTTCCTGGGAAATTACCTAGACATCCCCTAGACTGTGAAGTTGAATTTTCATTTGATTTAATCCCTAGTGAAAGTCTAATATCAAAGAATCTCAACAGAATTGACACTGTGGAATTAGTGTAGTTGAAAATACAACTAGTGGATTTGGGAAATAAGGGATTTTTTTCCATTGTATTTCAACTTAGGGATCCCCTATTATCTTAGTTAAGAAGAAATATGGATCAATAATGTTGTACATTGGTTATAGTGAAATAAATTCTATTAAAATAAATAACATGTATCCTATTCTACTCATTGATGACTTGTTTGATCAACTTCATAGAGACCAATATTTTTGAAAGTTTGATCTTTGTTATTAGAATGACCAATTATGAGTAAAGAAGGAAGAAATTTCAAATAATGATTATCATATGAGGAATGAACATCACAAGTTTAAATTAATGCCAATTTGATTGACTATTGGACCCTTTATTTTTATAGACCTAACAAACATATGATTCACATAATATATTGATAATTTTTTTATGGTATTCATTAATGACATTATTTTATGTTTTAATAGATCTGAAGACTATGAGAATCACTTGAGGATTTTTATTAATACTCTTATAATAGAAGAGTTATATGATAAATTTAGTAAGTGTGATTTCTATCTTCAATAAGTTTATTTTCTTGGTCATATATTCTCTAAGGATTGAATAGAAGTTGATCCAAAAAGGAAAAAGGTAGCCAGAGAATGTCCTACACCAACAAACATCACTAAGGTATGTAGTTTCATTGGTTTTATAGGTTACCATTGGTGATTAATTCATAATTTTTTTCTTTTTAGATAACCTGTTAACCTAGTTTACAGGTAAAGGGGTTATTTTTTTTGAAAATGGAATGTAAAGAATTCTTTGATGAACTAAAGTAAAGATTATTCAATGATCTAATTTTGAATCTACTATATGTATGTTATGGGTTATCATATATAGTGATTCATTGAAGATGGAACATGGTTGTGTCCGAATGAAAATTGATAAATTTATTGAGTATGCATCAATTAAATTGATTATTATTGAACAAAACTATCCCACCCATGATATTGAGATAATAGATTTAATATTCAATTTAAAAATATGGATATATTATCTCTATAGTGAAAAATGTGACATATAAATGGATCATAAGAGGCTAAAATACATAATCAAACAAAAAAATATCATTAGAAGATAAATGTGATGGATTAATCTACTCATGTATTATGATTACTTGTTACCCTAATACACAGGTAAATAAAATATGGTAGAAGACTCATTGTGTAGGTAGGATCATGGAGATCTAACCCAAATGATTGTTGAGAAGGATCCTATGTTGATAGATCTAGTAAAAATAGATATTGGAATTTACAAGGAAGGGGGGAATCAATCATGTTTTCTAACTATTGTAAAACCATATTTATTATAGAAGATAAATAATTCTCAATCTGATGATAATAAATTTTATAAGAAAAGTAAAGGTGTGAACAAAGGAAATTTTACAAACATTATTTTTGAAGATGGAATTTTAAAATTTGAAGGATGGTATGTGTTCCATATATACCTATGTTAAAAAGGAATTTGGGGATTATGTACATAGCTCAAATTTCTGTATAAACCATGGTAGTACAATGAATTATACATACTTTAAGGAACATTGTTTGTGGAATAACAAGAAGTGTGAAATTTCTGATTATGTGTCCTGATGTTTGGATTGTAAACAGGTGAAAGATGTGAGCCAGTGTAACACCCCAATATTTTATGAAATGGGTTATTTTTAATTTCTTTGATGTCTTTGGTTGTACACTACACCATGGTTATCTTATGTTATACCCAACACCGTATTAGGTTGTAGTATACACAACTCTATTCTTGGCTTCTATTGAACACAATTAGAAGTTCCTTTGATAGAATTCATTTAATGCAATACTAATTATAGATTTTTTCAATGAATAAACGAACTATTTTTGAATTATGTTATACGTAACACCAAAGAAATATTTTTCTACACACAACACTGACTTCGGTTGCATTACATGAAAGAGAGACCTTCCTCGATATCTTGTGTTGTACGCAATATCTAGTTCCACTAAAAAATGATATATTCTTAAAATATTATATAACAAGATGTTATGAATAGAATAAACCACATTTTTAATTTAATATTACATTTTAATTCATCCAACACATTTTCTAGAACAAAATATGAGAAAAAAATCAATTTTTCGGATAAAAGAAGTATTTTTTAAAAAAATGTAGTTTTACCGACTTCTAATGGAGAACCAATTTAAAATCTAGTTTTGACACATTTATAAATTCAATTTGACAAAATAAACTTCTTATTTTGAATTAGGATATTCAATTTTACTTTGGATTAATTTTTAATATTTTTTTGATAACATTCATATTTTGATAAATAGTAAATATACGCTAAATTTTAATTGAAAACAACTTTTTCATCAAAATAATTTATATGATTAAAATATATTTTTGAATTTTTTTAAAGTATAAATAGAATATAATTTTATATTTTAATAAAATTTATGAAATTTTCCTTAATTTTACATTGAATTCATATGTAAAAACGTGTCAATCTTTTGTAATGTTTTAAACAAAAACCAGTTTTTTCAACAACGAGATTAATTTTAAATTAATTACTGCAACTTCTATGTTTTGAATTTCAAAATATTTATTGAATATTTGGCATTGATAGGTCCAAAATATGTAAACAGGTTCATTTTATTTTTAGACATTATAATTAATAACATCAGTAATTATTTTATTTACCAGGGTTAAAGGGTAAATCTGGTAAATAAATGTAAAAAATATATTATAATAATATTAGACTACCCAAACACAAGTTCTAATCCTATTGTATGAGATATTTTCGACAATGTTCATCCTTGGGTCGATTTGAGGACCCAATGGATTCATTTGGATGTGAAAATGACATTTTTTAAGAATTAATTTAATGTAAAGATAATTATAAACTAAACATATATCATTTACTAAATAGATTTTCATATGATGCAATATAATAGATCTCTATGTATATAAATAATCATTATAAAGATAAAAATATTTCATACATCATGTTATATTATTTATAAGTTTTAGACTTTAGATAAATATATTTATTTATGACACAATTATGATGTATTGATTTCCACATTAATGAAAGATTCAAATAAATGAATTTATAAATACAAAAATAAATTTAATTGGAATAATTTTATGCCATCCATTGATTTTATGTATGAAATTATCCTATTAGGGATACTATAATGTCTTTTTTAAACGAATAAGGTTTTTATGAATTTTTAAAATGTAAGTATAAATAGTGTCCAAAATTGACCCAATTCAAAACTTAAAACATAAAATAGTTTATTAAATGATGTTAAATTCCTAAAAACTTAATATTATTCAAAATTGTTAATATAAGTCCAAATATCTCATAAATAACATTTTTTGATAGTTTTACATGATATGGTAATTACATGAACCCACAATGTATAAATATCATGATATTGAAGTAAGATTAAAAAGGGTAAAACCCAAATAATATGGATAAAAGCAATATTGAAAACTTGTAAAAAAAATTATTGGATAGTTTTTATTAGGAAAAAAATAATTATATCTTATAATTAAACAAGTTTTTTACTATTTTAAATATAAATTGAATTTATAATAAATTAATATTTTGGAACATTCCTAAAGTGCCCCTCTCTTCTGTAATAAAAGGGCACCTCCTGCCTCTGTTCTTAACTCCATTTCCATCCTTCATGCTCGGCCAAACCCTTCCCATTTCTCTTCTCAAATTCCCTAGTTATATTATAGAGGATATTGTCTACTCAAAAGGCCAACTCTAGTGCCCTAGGAGAAAATTTAATGGAGGCACATCGAGGAAGGGGTAATCTCTTCAACCGATTCTTTCAAATTTATTTCTTCATCTACTTCCTCTTCTTTAGTAGTTTCATTATAATGTAATATAATAAGTACAAAAAATATACTTATTTGTTATTATAAATATGAAACAACCCTACTTCACCCTCTATCCATCATACAAAAAATGAAATCACCACACATGCGTACATACAGATTACTGTCTCCATATCTTGGTGTAATATGTTTTTCACCACCACCTTACATGGATGGTTATAATGGTGAAAATAATAAGTATATATGATTATTATAACATGATACTAATTATCAGATTTTATACACCACCCAGTTCAATAAAAATTCAACAATTATGGGAATGATATCATTGCTCGTGCGTACGTACGACTTACCCTCTCCATGACGAGATTAAATTCATTCTCCATGTTAACCATTCAAAAAAGATTATAATGTATATATAATAAATAATCCTGAAATATATGAAATAATAATTCTATGGTATTTATATATATATATATATATATATCATTTAATTACTTCCATCCAATTCAATAAGTAAACGAAAATAGTGTTCATGCGTACATACGGCATACCGTCTCTTTGAACGGCGTATTCCATTCCATTTATCTATCTATTATATATATATATATATAATGAATCTATAAGATATATATAAATATTTTTTACATTATTGAAGTAAGTAAATCATGATCTATGTAGTCATATGAATAATAACAATTCCAAATGTATGATAAATGAAACGATTATTACCCAAAACGTTGCTTTAATATGAAATTCACAAATGAACGGGTTATATAAAATTGTAAGTGAATCATATATGATATGATAATTATTATTATGGTTCAATTAAAAGTTAATAATATGTTTAAACCAACTATACACGAGTTTTGGACACATAAGGATGAAATCTAACCTAAAGTATGGGAAAACTTTTCAAATCTCATTTTATCTGAGATGGTTTATTCAAAAGTATCTACTAGGGAGATATTTATCATCCATGTCCATGTTTTATAAAAATATTATCAAAAAATGTGAACTATTAATATATATATTTTTAAATTCATTTTTACCAATTTTTACTTTTACTACATTGTTTTAAAAGAATATTTCTTTTGTTTACCATGCGAGGTACTTTTTGACTTTTCTGGAAAAAGTACGAGAAGAATGTTTTTTTATATTATACAGTATGAATAGATTTTTACAAATTCATAATGAATTATTTCCATGGTGATTCCTCTATAATGTATCATGTTTATTTTCTACTAAATTATTTTATTTTAAAATTGTGCATCATTTTGAGAAAAAAAATATTTTTAAAGAATAATGGATATTTTCCACAGGAATTAAGATCAAGTGTTTTATCGAAATTATATTCGATAAAAGGTGAAATATGGTTCTATCTCTATCCCTATTATTACTTTTATTTTATTCTATTTATGATTGAATTATTTTTATGAATTGCATTTATCTTTTATGGATTATTTCGTAATGGAATGATGTTTAAGAAACCTATTTTAGTTCATGGGTTATGCTCTGAAGAATGATTTATTTTTTTGTGGAACATGTTAGAATGATTTCATTATGAGATGGTTGGGACCTATATCTCCCTCCAATAAATTGGTTAAATATTTATACCTCATCAGATAGACATGACTAGAATGGAAGGTAAATCTGGTTTAGTAATACATGGCTGGAACAGTAAGTAGACCCGATTTAGTAATGGACTCTATCAGCTATAATGGTTTTGGAAAAAATTCCTTGGATAATATGGAAATCATATTATCTTATTAATGGTTTTCCCCAATTCAAGGTTTTATACCCATTTTATTTTATCATGATAAATGTTCCATTATGATCCATGCCTTAGGTACTGCCAATATTTATGTCATAGAAAAAGATTTTGATTTTTAAACTTTGTGTTCATGTTTTTTTTGTTCAAATCTTTTTGGTTTATTTAATGTTTTCCATTTTTACCCTTACTGAGCATTTGAACTCATACTTTTTCTGTCTTATTTTCCACAGGATATAAATCGAGGTTTTAGGTAGGAAAACATAATGGGAATATCGTTATGGGGGATGTTGAAGATCCTTCACCATGATTAGAATATAATGTTCTGAGTTTCCAAAGACACTAAACTAATATGGTCTTGGGGAATTTGTTTGTGTCATGTATTATGTATTTCACAAAAGAAATGTAATCTCCATGTACAACAAGCTTGGGTCTCTATATTTGGTATTAGAGTGAATGTTTAGTCAACCTTTGGAAACTAGGATGCGAAAATTTTAGTGATATCCCTATAGATATTTCTATGGTATGGTTAAAAATGTCCCTAAGGGTAAGTATAACTCTGGTTTATAGTCCTAGAATTATGTTAACGATCAGGAATAACCAATAATTAAACCTATGATGTAAGATAATTATAGTACTATTCGTTTATTATGTTGTTTTCATAGTATGGTTTTTTCCTCTCACACTATTATTTTGGGTTTTAGAAAAAAGGCCAAAAATAGGATGATTCATGTTAATAGAGAATATTATGGACAATGGAATGATCATCTTCATGAGAAACCAAATGAAATGGTAGTTGGAAGGAGAAACATCATTATTATGTCTAATCATCAGTCTCATAATATGGTCAATAATCATAACTTTGGTGAGTTCCTGAGGGAGCTAATAAGAGAATTATAGAGTTTCATGATGATCCTAGAGGAAAGAATGTTCAATTTTACTCACTTAAATCATTTAGGAAGAGACATCCAGGAAAATATTTCAATGGAACTGGAAGATGTTTAGGGTGTTGAAAAGGACACAAAGCTAGTAATTGCAAAGGAAAAGGTTATGTTAACACAACAGACAAGGATAATGGTATTACTAAGATATCAACAATGGTTAAATGTTTTAAATGTTTAATGTATGAGCATTATACAAATAGATTCCCTAAGGGAAAATCTCATAAAGAGAATCAGCATGGTCATATGGGTAGTGTTATTATTGATGATGAGGAAGAGACCACATATGATACATGAGATGAAATAAGTGTTGAGGAATAAATCAATAAAGCACGGTTAATTGTTTAAGAATGTAGTGGAATGATTGCATGTTTATCTAGAGTAATGTTGTATAAGTAATTTAATAATACTATGGAATAAAGAAACATCTAAGGATTGTTACAATACTGTTTTTCCTTAATTATTTGAAAGTTTATGTTGGATGGTACCTATAACCATGAAAGGTTATTCAAATATTTTTGGAAGGCACATGATATGCGCATTATGAAGGGATAAGGAGATAATGAGATGTTTGATATTATTAATGAGCTCATGATTGATATAAGGACAAAGTGATATCATGGTTTGAGTATATAGAATTTTTGGGATTTTGTAATGTGTGAAGAGTTAACTTTTGACAGCATTAATGTTTTCACTAAAGTTCTATGGTAATTAAATTTTCAATAGAATAGTTGCTTAAGGTATTCACATGTAACGACCTGAAATATTGAATAAATGTTTTTCCTAACTTTTAGTGTTATTTTATTTTATACTCAACAAAACTATTTCATTTAATAAAATGTGTATAATTAAAATAAGACCGTTGGGTTTCAACTTTTATATGACCATTGGTCAATAAGACTGTGGGAAACTAAATGTTATGATTATTGTCTATAAATACAAGTGATCTTGATTAATTAATATAGAAAGAAGACTTGATAGCCCCATATAGTAGTCTCAGGCCAATTGAAGCCCATCTTATAGAACTTGGGAAAGAGGTAGCACCTTTGTGTTTTTCTCTGGACCAAACCCAAGCCGAACTTCATCGTGTGAAGCTGGAACGGAATCGCCTTCACGAGAAGTTCAGGCTGATAGAAATCACTACTCAGAAAATGTTGGTTGAGCCTCCTCAAGATTCTATCACCCCATCACACCTTACTCTTATGTCCTATGCTGGTGTTATAAGGGGTTATGTAATAAGACTGAAACTGCCTTGGGTAATCCTTTGATTTAAATAAAAATTGTGATGTCATCTTATGGTGGAGTTTGTGAATTTTCAAATGTCCGGATAAATATATTATTCATATTATTGATGAATTCTACAAAAAAGATATTTTTAAAATATTTATGTAAATCTTAAATAATTAATAAGGTGTCATGATTTTCAAAAAATGGTCTTCTACAGCTGTGTTCAGTATGAAATTTAGAGTCTAATAAGATCAACTTAATTTTTAGTGAATAGTAAATTATGAACAGTGATTTATGTTTATGGTTAGTAATGTGACCAAATGGATTAAGTAACGTCACTTACGAAAGTATTAATATATTCTAGGCACCTTGAATAAGTAATGTGATTCAATAAAATATGTAAATAAATGTTTTCAGAAATTATTGGTTAAGTATTAGTTTTTTTGGGTTGAATAATTTTTTTATTTAAAAATTAAATTAATAATATTTAGAAAATTATTTTCATAAAATGGAGTTTATTTTTGAAATCATTAAATCGATATTTGGTGAAGGTAAAATTTTGTGATTTTTCTGAAAAAGTTGAATTTTCAGTGAATAGTGTTTTATTTAAAAATAAAATAAAAATATTTAGAAAATTATTTTCATAAAATGGATTTCATTTTTGAAATCATATCATCGATATTTGGTTAAGGTGAAATTTTTGGATTTTTCTGAGAATGTTGAATTTTCGGTGAATAGTGAAAATACAGTTTTTGAGTTTCGGGTGTTTAATGAAATCATTAAGGATGTAATAATTATGAAATAATTCTGGTCATATTATTAATAGAAATACAATCTATGAGGTGTCCCATGAGTCCAATACCGTGGGAAATCCCACGGTTTTTCCAATACCACCGATGAGGTGTCCTTTGGCAATTAATGCTTTGTCCCCTCATTTCTCCTATAAATACCACGCCTTTCCCTCATTCATTTCATTTCCAAATCCTACCCAACGAAGTTATGGTCTCTTTACCTCCCAAATATTTCTCCCAAGGTTCCCTCAAGCCTCCCAAATTCCCGACCTTCATGCTTTCAAAGTTACTCTTCCAGGTATGGGATCATTTCACCCTCCTCTTTTAAGCCATGACTTCCTTTATGTCATGTCTTCTAGTTTCCATCAATTTTTGTTGAGGTTATGTTCTTATATGTTCTCATTACTTTCCATTTCATGTATAATTGTTGATATACCCTTTCCGTCCTCATCAATTTGTTTTTGGAATTTTTTTTTTGACACCGTTAGGCTACTGATTTTTTCGTAAAAGGAATCGCATCTTCTCTTTCCATTCATGTTTCCTTTTCATGTGGAATGTCATTAAAATTTCCATACCATGTTCTTATCTACATGTAATTATGTATTTATACTGTGTTATAAGTTATTTCTGAGTGGGTTACTCTTGTACCCTCTCTTTTCAATGATTTCTAAAACCTTGTTATATATCCGTTATGCTGCGGAAATTTTGCCTCAAAATTTCTATATCTTTCTCTCTAGAAATTATCTGGATTTATTTATGTTAATACCCAGACCTATTTAGTTTTTTTTGGGTGTTCATAAATATATACAGATGATCTGATTGATTCTGGAATTGACATACATATATCCCTCACTCTTTTTCCATGGGTTATAAATGACATAAAGATCGCATTTTTAAGCTCCTTTTAAACGTCACGATTTTGACATGAAACCCATTCAAATGAATCTATTTGGGTTATTTATGAAATGATTTATTATGATCTATGTGTATCACATGTAATTAAATACATATTCAGGGTAAACCCGGATTGCTCTCCAATTAATTGGGTAATGATTTAATCTTTATAGATGACAAGTTTCAAATACCTTGGTGAATAACCTTGGTAATTTTTATAACACTTTGGGGATGGACCTTGGTTATATGTTCATGAATGTCTAAATGAAATTTTGTTGCCTCATATTCAAGTTATGTTTCAAGTTATTTTCTTTATTATATTCATATGATTCCATTTCTCATGTCTTCATGTTTTTATTCATGTTCTTATTAATATCACAAGTACATTGACTCCCTTGTTTACCCTTACTGGTCCTTCCACCCACCCTTTCCTTTGATGTCTATCTCTAGGATATGAGATGAAGTAAATGTATATAGGATGAACCTTTTATGATTCCTTACAAGTGGTTTAGAAGAATTTTTTATGTTTTTCTCATGTTTTATGTTCCTAATTTCCAAGACACTATACTTTAAAGATCCTCTGTTTGTAAAATGTAATGAAATGTTATGTAATAAAAAGGTAGGATGTTATATATGGTATCAAAGGATAATTTAGTTATTTATGTAAATTAGGATATGAAAAATTTATGAATAACCCTATATAAAATTTTAAATATAGGAAATGTTCCTATTATTTTGGTGAGTATTGAGTAAGTGGTTTATCAAGAAAATACATCCATGTCTGGATACGAGAAGGTAGAGGTGGATCTGGCACAGATGTACATAGGGGTAAAACCCAAAAACACCGCTTTTAGCTAGACTCGAATGGGAACTGGTATATGACAATGGGCCTTGCTGCACTCTTGGTTATGACACTCCCGGGGGATATTTTTGGTTAATCCCAAGCTTTTTATGAATCATTATGAAGGAATTATAGAAAAATGTAATTTGTCTAAGCATGAAGTTTTAAGACATAAAATCCTTTTTTAGTTAAAAGATTTGTCAATAAAATAAGTTTCTCATGAAGGATTTATTATTTTAGAAAATGTCCCCATCATCTAGGAATATTTTGACGTATTTCCTGAGGAGTTACCTGAACCCCCCTTGGAAAGAGAGGTAGAGTTCTCCATTGAACTCATACCTGGATCTCATCCAATGTCAAAGACCCCCTATAGGATGGAAAATGTGGAGCTATAGGAATTAAAGAAACAACTCCCAGATATTTTGGAGAATGGGTTTATCAGACCAAGTGTGTCTCCTTGGGTAGCACCAGTTCTCTTTGTGAAGAAGAAGGATGGATCGATGCAGCTATGCATTGATTATAGAGAACTGAATGGGATCACAGTGAAGAAAAAATACTCTCTTCCAAGAATTGATGACTTATTTGACCAACATCGTGGCCTCAATTCTTCTCTAAGATTGATCTTTGTTCTGGTTATCATCAATTGAGGGTGAAGAATGATGATATTAAAAAAAATACCTTCTAATCAAGATATGGCCATTATGAGTGTGTTGTTATGCCCTTTGGACTGACTAATGCACCTTCTATTTTTATGGATCAAGAATAAGTTTATTTTGGAAACTTATGTTTTATCAAATGGATATCCTTTGTATGGGAAAATGATTTGGTGATTAAATGATAAAGGTTATTTTGGATGATGTTTTCTATTTTGGAGTACTATATGCCTAAGGGAAATAAAATACTAAAGTATTTAAATTGAGGATGAATGGTTGAATTTTTTATAGGAAATTATGTATTTTTTGTGTGGAAATATGGTGATTTTGGTTATTTCTAGAAAATGATGAACCTAGCATAGAGAATATGTGAATAGTTTAATTACACTTTAGTATGAGACTTTAATAGTAGTCAATGTTATTTGGAGATAAATGTTAAGCTTCATTGAAGAAGAATATGTGATTAAATCCTTCTAAGTTTTGGGTTCAAATCTTAGTTTGGATTATTCTGAAGAATTTTAAGGATGGTTGTGTATTGAATGGTCTTTCTAGAACTTTGGGTACTTTTGTTGAATTTTGGAGATTAATAGTGATATTTATTTTTATATAGGATTATCCTTTTTGGGGATTATATGGTCTCGTAATAACTATTTTAGTTTTAGTTGATGACTAAAGACAATGGAAAAATATATTTATTCTTTTTTGGATTATGTGATTCTCTAAAAGATGATTCTTGTGATTTAGAGGAGACCAAGTCTTTTTGAATGCTCATTGTTTGGAGGAAAGATTAGTCTTTGTGGAAACTTATTATGGGATGAAACTCTACTTGATGGTAAATATGTTTCCTTATGTTTTTATTCTATGTATTAAATGAATTACTCAAAATTATGAAAAGAAATTTAATACAAAAACTTTGTTGGTTTAAGTTTCCTATTGGGTAATCAAAGACCGTTTAACACATCTTAAGTTAGTGATCTTATTGTGGTGAATTTTCTCCTAATCAGGTTTTCTATCCCTCTCCATCAGAACTTGACCCTTTGTTTTCTCTTCCATATCCTTGTTTTCCATCATGGAGTCCTAGTATGGGTTAACTCGGGTAACCTTTGTACTTCCCGTTCTTTCTTTTAAAGTAATAGTTTTACTGACTCTTTTCCGATGTGGGACTTTCAACCAAATTTTCAAGCCCAATTTTAAAATTGCAAGGACGCAATTTCTTAAGGGGGAAAGATTGTAATGAACCGAAATTTTGAATAAATTCTGTTTCCTAACATTGTGTGTTATTTTATTTTATACCCAACAAAACTATTTCATTTAATAAAATGAGTATAATTAAAAAAATACCATTGGGTTCTGATTGTTATATGAATGTTGGTCAATAAGATCATGGGAAACTAAATGTTATGATTGTTGTCTATAAATAAAGGTGATATTGATTAATTAAAATAGAAAGAAGATTTGATGGCCCTATCCAATAGTCTCGGGCTGATCAAAGCCCATCTGATGGAACTCGGGAAGGAGGTAGCACCTTTGGGCTTTTCTCTGGACCAAACCGAAGCCAAAATTCATCATGTGAAGCTAGAACAAAATCAACGTCGTGATAAGTTCATGCTGATAGAAGTCACTACTCGGGAAATGTTGGTCGAGCCACCCCAAGATTCTATCACCCTAGCACACCTTACTCTTAGGTCATATGCTGGTGTTATAAGGGGTTATGTAACAAGACCATAACTACCTTGGGTAATACTTTAATTTAAATAAAAATTGTGATGACTTCTTACGGTGAAGTTTGTGAATTTTCAAATATCTGAATAAATATAGTATGCATATTATAGATTAATTTTAGAAAAATGATATTTTTAAAATATTTATGTAAATCTTAAATAATTAATAATTTGTAATGATTTTCAAAAAATGGTCTTCTATAGCTGGGTTCAGTATGAAATTTTGAGTCTAATAAGATCAACATAATTTTTGGTGAATAGTATATTATGAATAGAGATTTTATGTGTATGATTAGTAATGTTACCAAATATATTATGTAACGTCACTTAAGAAAGTATTAATATAATTTAGGCACCATGATTAAGTAATGTGATTCAACAAAATAGGTAAATAACTGTTTCAGAAATTATTGGTTAAGTATTAGTTTTTTCGAGTCAATAGTGTTTTTTATTTAAAAATTAAATAAATAAAAGTAGAAAGTTATTTTCATAAAATGGAGTTCATTTTCGAAATCAGAGAATCGATATTTGGTTAAGGTGAATTTTTGGGATTTTTCTGAAATAGTTGAATTTTTAGTGAATAGTATTTTTATTTAAATATTAAATTAAAAATATTTAGAAATTTATTTTCATAAGATGGAGTTTATTTTTGAAATCAGTGCATTGATATTTGGTTAAGGTGAAATTTTGTGATTTTTCTGAAAAAGTTGAATTTTCGGTGAATAGTGAAAATACATTTTTTAGTTTCGAGTGTTTAATGACATCATTAAGGATTTAATAATTATGAAATAATTCTGGTCAACTTAAGAATAGTAATATAAGGTATTAGGTGTCCAGTGTGGCCAATACCATAGGAAAATACCATGGTCAAGCCCATGGTTTTGCCAATACCACCGATGAGGTATCCCTTGGCAATTAATGCTTTGTCCCCTCACTTATCCTATAAATACCAATTCCTTCCCTCATTCATTTCATTTCAAAATACTCCCCAATGATGTTATGGTCTCTTTACCTCCCAAATAGTCCACCCAAGGTGCCCTAAAGCCTACCAAGGTCCTGACCTTCATGCTTTCGAAGTTACTCTTCAAGGTAAGGGATCCTTTCACCCTCCTCATTTAAGCCATGACTTCCTTTATGTCATGTCTTCTAGTTTCCATCTATTTTTGTTGAGGGTATGTTCTTATATGTTGTCATTATTATCCATTTCAATTATAATTTATGGGAGACCCTTTCTTCCCTCATCAATTTGTTTTTTGAATTTTTATGTGACGTTGTTAGGCTGGCGAATTTTTCTTAAAAAGAATCACATCTTCTCTTTCCTTTCATGTTTCCTTTTCATGTGGCATGCCATTAAAATTTCCATACCATGTTCTTATCTCCATGTAATTATATATTTATACTGTTTTATATGTCATTTATGAGTGGTTTACTCTTGTACCCTCTCTTTTCAATGTTTTCTAAAACCTTGTTATATTGATGTTATGCTGCGGAAATTTTGCCTCAAAATTTCTATCTCTTTCTCTCCAGAAATTCTCTAGTTTTATTTATGTGAATACCCATACCTATTTAGTTTGTTTTGGTGTTCATAAATATATAAATTTGATCTATTTGATTCTGTAATTGGCATACATATAACCCTCACTCCATTTCCATGGGTTATAAATGACATGGTGATCGCATTTTAAGCTCTTTTTAAACGTCCTGATTTTGACATGAAACCCATTTAATTGAATCTATTTGGGTTATTTATGAAATGATTTATTATGATCTATGTGGCTCACATGTAGTTAAATACATATTAATGGTTCTCCCTAATATCACTCCAACTCATTGTGTAAAGATTTAATCTCTAGAGATGACGAGTTTCACGATACCTTGGTGAATAACCTTGGTAATTTTTATGACACCTTGGGGATGGACCTCGGGGATATGTTCATGATATTATAAATGAAATTTTGTAGCCAAATATTGAAGTTGTGTTAAATGTTATTTTATTTATGATATTCCTATGATTCAATTTCTCATGTCTTCATGTTTTTATTCATGTTCTTATTGATATCACAAGTACATTGACTCCCTTGTTTACCCTTACTGGGCCTTCTGCTCACCCTTTCATTTGATGACTGTCTCCAGGATATGAGATGTAGTTAATGTAAATAGAATGAACCTATTATTAATCCTTACAAGTGGTTTAGAAGAATGTTTTATGTTGTTCCCATTTTTTATGTTCCTGATTTCCAAGACACTAGACTTTAAAGATCCTTTGTTTGTAAAATGAAATAAAATGTTATGTAATAAAAAGGAAGGATGTTATATCACATGTTTGGAATGTGACCAAAAAGATATATATTATGATATATGGGGGATAAATTATGGTATTAAAATTCTTATAATATGACATTTCTGGTAACTATTTTCTTTGTACTGTGAGATTGGATAGAAGTATTTTGGATAATCCTAAAAGTTGGAATGGATTAAGTTAGACATTAGATATTATTTTTATGGATATAATAATTTTTATATTATTTCTGTAATGTTATAATAGTATATTTTTAGAAAAAGGAAAACCCGCAGGATGGGCGACAACCCATCACGTCAGACAAGGCGGTAGGAATCGAACCCACAATCGATGTGTGACATACCTTTATGGCTTATCACTGGCCTACATGAAGTATGTGGTTAGTAGAAATTATTTATAGTTTATTAAGTGGTATGATAGATGAAGTATAAGTCCATTTTTGGAACCATATAAAATTAATATCACCATAGATGGACTTATGTATATTTAATAAC
Source organism: Viscum album (assembly GCA_963277665.1). NCBI lineage: Eukaryota > Viridiplantae > Streptophyta > Magnoliopsida > Santalales > Viscaceae > Viscum > Viscum album. The sequence continues at coordinate 2,091,764,084 of OY728126.1, read as the reverse complement.
TTGTGTTATCCTTTTTGTTATAGAAATAGATGTAATGACCTATATTTCTATCACGTGATCTGATAACACTTCAAGAATAAAAATTCGACTTCAGTTCTTTAAATAAGAGATGAAGTGGAAATTTTTCAAGGCATGAAAAATGGTGAGATTGTACCAAAATCAAGTAAGTATTTATTCTCATGAAAAAATATTCAAATTTTGGGAAAGGATCTTGAAAACCAGAAATGTTATCCTAGTAACTTATTAGCTGATGAATCAGATGGTCCCTTAAATAATAACAGATTTATTGATTTATGGTAGTTAACTTTCTCCAAACTATATTCTCTATCATTATTCATCAAAACATGATGGTTAGATTTCTCATCCATATCCATGTTTACACTACCCACCTATGATCTCCTATATAGAAACCCATTGGTGAGTTAATTTTGGTAACCATTATGATTCTAACTTTCATTTTTAAAACCATGTTTTAGTATTCTTTTTTACGATGTGGGTTTCCATGAAAGAAAATTTCAAGTAGAAAACCATTTATAACAATGGTGAATTTTGAGGGTGAAATTCAATTTAACAGGGTATAATATAACACCCCAAGATTTTGTGAGATAGATTATTTTAATTTTTTTATGTATTGTGTTCTAAGATACACCAAGATTATCTTGTGCTATATGCAACATCGTATTATCTAGAAATATACACAACACTATTTTTGGCTTGTGTTGCACACAAATTCAAGTTCCTTTGATAGCATTCATTTCATGCAAAACTGAGTACAATGTTTTTTCAATGTGTAAATGAACTAGGTTTGAATTATGTTATATGAAATAGTAAAGGAATCTTGCACTACATGTAACACTAACATGGCAGGCATTACACACAATAGAGACCTTCCTCAATATCTTATGTTGTACACAATACCAAGTTTCACTAAAGAAAATATCTTACTAAAATATTATATAACTAGCCATTATGAACAGTATTAACCACATTTCTAATTTTATATAACATTAGAAATCATCCTATACATTAAATAGTACACAATATGAGAAAAAAACTAAATTTTTCTGATAAAAGAAGTATTTTTTAAAAAATGTATTTTTTCCACCTTTTGATGGAGCTACCATTCTAAATCTAGTTTTATCCATATTTATACATTAAATTTTACAAAATAAAATTCTCTTTTGGAATAGGGATACAAAATTTTACTTTGGATGATTTTTTTATATTTTCCTGATAACTTTCATATTTTAAATTATATTATTGTATGGTTTTAAATTATAAATAGAATATAATATTATATTTTAATATAATGTAAGTCATTTTCATTAATTTTACATTGAATTCATATGTAAAAACATTTCAATCTTTTGCAATGTTTTAAACAAAAACTCATTTTTTTACAACGGGATTAATTTGAAATTAATTATTGAAACTTCTATGTTTTTAATTTTTAAAAATAGATTCAATATTTAGAATCATGAGATCCAAATTTTTAAATAGTTACCTTTTATTTTTAGACATTATGAATAGTAAATTCAATAATTATTTTATTTACCACGGTTAAAGGGTGAAAATGGTAAATGAGGGTAAAAACATATATATTATAATAATATTAAACTACCCTAACACATGTATTAATTCTAATTAATGAGAAATTTCTGACCATGGGCATCCCTGGGTCAATTTTGGGTCCCCATGGATTCACTTGGATATGAAAATGACATTTTATTAGAATTAATTTATTGTAAAGATAATTATAACCTAAAAATATATCGTTTCCTAAATCGATTTTAATATGGGGTTATATAGTAGATATATATGTCTATAAATATTCATTAGAAATATAAAAACCTTTCATACATAATGGTATTTTATTTATAATTTTTAAAAATTATATAAATATATTTATTTCTGATCCAATTATGATGTTGTGATTTCCTCATTAATGAAAGATTCAAATAAATGAATTTATAAATATAAAAATAAATTTAATTAAAATATTTGGATGCCATCCATGAAATTTGGGGGTGAAATTGGCACATTATTTATAATTTAATGCCTCTGTTTTTAAGTAATAAGTTTGTTATCAATTTTTAAAAATGAAGAATGAATAGTGTCTTAAATTGACACAATTCAAAATACAAAACAAAAATTGTTAATTAAATGATATAAATTTTTTAAAAAAATAACATTCAGAAAAATGGTTAATATAAATAAAAATATTTCATAAATGACTTTATTTGTGTCTTTTTACATGATATGGTAATTACATTAACCCACAATGTGTAAATCACAAGATATCATATTAAAATTAAAAAGTGTAAAATATTGGTAAAACGAAAACGATAAGGATAATAAAATATTCAAAAAATGTAAAAAATTATTGTATGATGTTTATTCAAACCCTAATCCTCTTATATTATAATTAAATATATTTGGGATCATTTTAAATAGAAATAAAATTTATAATAAATTAATATTTTGGAACTTTCCTAAAGGGCCCCTCTCCTCCCTTAGAAAATGGTACTTCCCTCGCTTATATTCACTAATTTTTGATCCTTCAAGATCTTCCAACCACTTCCCATTTCACTCTTAAACTTCCATAGTTTCATTCTAGAGGTTCTGGTCTTCTCAAAAGACCAACTCTAGTTCCCTAAGAGAAAATTTAAAGGAGGCACATCGTGGAAGAGGTGATCTCTTCTACCGATTCTGTCAAATTTATTTCTTCTTCTACTTCATCTTTTTTAGTTGTTTAATTATACAGTAATAACTTCATTATCAATCATATACTGATATGTTGTTATAAATATTAAAAAACCTTATTTCACCTTCTATCCATCATATGAAAAATGAAATCACTCCTCGTGCGAACGTACAGATTACTGTCTCCACGCCTAGGTGTAATATGTTTTTCACCACGAACTTACATGGATGGGTATAATGGTGGAAATAATAAGTTTATTTTATTATTATAACATGATAAAAATTATGAGATATTATACACCATCTAATTTAATAACAATCATCAATTATGGGGAAAATATCATCTCTCGTGCGTACGTACGGCTTACCATCTCGACGACGCGATGAGATTCATTCTCCATGTTTACCATTCAAGAATGATTATGAAGTATATATATAAAATAATCATTAAAAATATGAAATAACAATGCTAATGGATTAATTTTAATGGTTATATATATATATATATTTTATTTACTTACTTCCATCCATTTCAATAAGGAAATGAAAACAGCCTTCATGCATACATACAGCCTACCCTCTCTATAAACAGTGTATTCCATTTAATTTATATATCTATTATATATATATATATTTATATACTGAATATATAAGATATATGTAAATTAACTTTTTACATTCTTGAAGTAATTAAATCATTACTTAAGTAATCATATGAATAATAACAAGTCCAAACACGTACGATAAATTAAATGATATTACCCAAAACGTTTCTTTAACTTGGAATTGACAAATGAATGGGTAATATAAAGTTTTAAGTGAATAATATATGATATCATAAATATTATTATTATTAATTTACAAGTTGATAATATGTTTAAACCCACTATTCAGGAGTTTTGGACACATACGAATGAAATCAGACCTAAGGTAGGGGTTAACTTTTCCAATTCGATTTATCTGAGAATGTTTATTCATAGGTATCTACTGAGGATATATTTATCATCAATGTCTATGTTTTATAAAAATATTCTCATAAATTGTGTACTAATATTCAATGTATGTTTAAAGTCATTTTTAACCATTTTGACTTTTACAACAGGGTTTGGATGAAATCTTTCTTTTGTTTACCATGAAATGTACGTTTTTACTTTCTCGAAAAATGTATGAGAAGAATGTGTTTTAAAATATACAGCATGAAAATATTTTTATGTATTTTTAACAAATTATTTCTATGAATCTTACTATAAAATATTTCTTGTTTATTTTCAACTAAATTATTTTCATTTAAAATTTTTCCCCATTTTGAGAAAAGAAAACGTTTTTAAAGAAGAAAAGACATTTTCCTTAGGAATAAAGCTCAAGTGTGTTATCAAAATTATTTTCCATCTATTTTGACATAGGGTAATTGTAGAGACCCGTATCCTGACGTACATGGACATTACATTACTTTTTCGGAATACTTAGTACATAACAAAAACACACACACAAGGACCGTAATAGTTTAGTGTCTTTGGAAACTCGGAACGTAATCTTCTAATCGTGGTGAAAGATCCTCAATATCTCCCATAAATATCTTCCCTTTTTTTTACCTAAAACCATTCCTTATATCCTGGGGAAAAGAAAACATAAAAGGGTGAGCTCAAATGCTCAGTAAGGGTAAACAAAAGAAAATCAATCACATCATATTCATAAGAACATAACTTTTGGAAATCTTAACCTGCAAAAGAGAGCATAATTTCATAACATGGGATAAATCATAGAAGTGAAATGTAATCCAAATAATCATAACATAAAACATGAAACTTTTTGGCATACACACATAATCATAGAGAATCATTTCTTGTTAGTCAAGACTCATTTCCAAGACTATCTTAGTGGACAAAGTCCCTTTCTGAATCGAGTGACCCTCGTTTCAGTCATGTTTCACTGAACCGGTATAACCTACCGTTCCAGCCCTGTCTATCTCATGAGATATAAAATCTTTACCCAATGCATTGGAGGGAGATATAGGTCACACCCATCTCATAATGATACCATTCTTATGTGTGCCACAAAATCATAAATCATACATCATTGCATAACCCATGTAATACAAATGGGAATCTTAAACATCATGACATCATAAAACAAACCATATAAGATAAAGGAATTCATAAAAATATTTCCATCACAACATAATCAAACCAATGTAATAATAGGGATAAAGACATAACCCTTTTATTATCTTAGATAGAAAATAATTTTGATAAAATACTTGAACTTCATTCTTGAGGAAAATATCCTTTCTACTTCAAAAATACTTTTCCTTTCTTAACATGTCATACAATTTTAAACTAAAAGAAGTTGATTAAAAATAAACTTGAAAATTTGTAAAGGAAGCTTCTTGGAAATAATGTTTTAAAAATCCATTCATGCCGTATAAGTAAAAAAACATTCTTCGTACTTTTGTCGGAAAAGTCAAAAAGTACCTCGTACGAAAAACGACAAAAGATTCCTAAAAACTCACCTAAGGGTAAAAATGGATTTAAAAAATAGTAGGTGGATGTAAATAATATTACATATTGATGAAACATGGATGTGGATGATAAAATACACCCCAGTATGTACTTACGAATAAACAATCTCGGATAAAAATGAGATTGTGATATTTCCCTTACCTTAGGTCCGATTTGCTTTTTGCGTGTCCGAAGCTCCTGTATAATGGTTTAAATAATGTTATTGACTTATTCCAGAATCATATTAATTGTTATGATATCATATATGGTTCACTTATGACATTATATTACCCGTTCTTTTGTAAATTCCATGTTAAAGAAGCGTTTTGGGTAAAATCATTTCATTTTATCGTAGGTGTTTTGACTTGTTGTTCCTGACATTATTATTACTTATATCATGATTTACTTACTTCCAGAATATAAAATATTATTTATATATCATATATATTCAGTATATATATATATATAAGATAGATAAATGAAATGAAAAACACCGTTCATGGAGACGGTAGTCCGTACGTACGCATGAACGCTGTTTTCCTTTCCTTATTGTCTTGAATGGAAGTAATTAGATGACATACATATATATATATATACATAAATCCAGTAGCTTTATAATGTCATATATTTCATTATTATTTCTTATATATACTTTATAATTATTCTTAAATGGTTAACATGGAGAATGAATCTCATCGCGTCGTGGAGACGGTTGTCCGTACGTACGCACGAGCGATGATATCATTTCCATAAATATTGAGTTGAATTGGAGTGGATTATACAATATATCAGAATCAATATGATGTTGTAATAACTATGTATAGTTATTCTTTACACCATTATACCCATCCATGTAAGGTGGTGGTGGAAAATAGATTACACCACGGCGTGGAGACGGTATTCCGTACGTACGCACGAGCGGTGATTTCTTTTTCCATAGGATGGATAGATGGTGAAATAGGGTTGTTTCATACTTATAATAACATATCAGTATATGATTGATACTGATGTTATTACTTCATAATGAAACAACCTAATAAGAATAAGTGGAAGAAGAAATAAAGATGAAAGAATTGGTAACGGTAATTACCTCTTCTTTGAAGCGCCTTTTGGAGACCTCCTCTTAGGGAACTAAAATTGGTCTTTGAAGAAGACCAGAACCTCTAGGATGTTGCTAGGGAAGTGGAGAAGAGATTTTGGCAGGGTTTGGCCGAGCTTGAGTGCTCAAATCCGTGTGAGGAGGAGGGGGAGGAGGTGTCCTTTTATAAGGGAGGAGAGGGGCACCTTAGGAATACCTCAAAATATTATTTTATATTAATGTCAAAATCGGTTTATAATGGTTCCAAAGGGTCTTATTTCGAAGCTAAAGTGGGGATGGGTCGAAATCCTATCAACCAATAGGATTTAGACAAGTTTATGGTATTATTTTAACCTTATCAATTAGATTTAACTCTAAGTTAAATAATTTAACTTTTACCATGTCTTTTTGTTTTCTTTCACTATATGGTTAATACACTTACTATAACATGCCAAACGAACCCCAAATTGTTTATTATTAATATATATATCCTTATCTAAGTCATTTTCCCGAACCTTATATTTTTAGGAATAAAATAACAATTAATAATATAATATTTGATTTAAAAACTATTTTGTGTCAATTTTGACACTATTTGATATATGATTTTTCTGAAAGACATAACAGAATTATATGTTCGAACCAAGTAGATTAAATCAACACTAATATATCATAATAACCTATAAAATTAGTGTAATTCATAAAAAGTCTCAAATTACATTCATTTGAACATTTATAACATCAATTATGTTAATATTTCCTTAAAAGGGTAATTACTGCATCATCATTGTGTCATAAATAAATTAATTTATTTAAAGTCTAAAAATTATAAATAAAATATCATTATGTAGGAAATCTTTTTATCTTTATAATGAATATTTATAGTCGAATTTATCTTAGGTATAACCCCATATTAATAATGTTTTAGTTATTAAACTTTGATTTTAACTATTTTAACTATTCATTAAATAAAATAATATTAAATGTCATAATCTAATCCAAGTGGACCTAAATGGTCATATTATATTCATAAGGTTGTTTTTGGTCGAATTACACTTATCCAATAGAATTAGTACATGTGTTAGGGTAATAGTAATATCATATTTACCCTTAGTTACCCTATTTACTATTAACCGTGGTAAAAAAAAGTAAAAAGTTACTATTCACCAAAAATTATTTTCATCTCATTGAACCACATTTTACTGACTGACATCAACCGTGTCTCTCGGATTTTTGAAATTCCATTCACAGAAGCGGTAAAATTAAGTTTTATGAAAAATTCAGTTTTTAACCTACCACTTAGTGGTTTCACTATTCATCAAAAATTGAAAGTTTTCAGAAAAATACCAAAATTTCACCCTAGGCTAATTTCGGTATTCTGAATCCAAAAATGAAGTCCATTTTGAAAAATAAAATTTAAAAAATTTCAAAAAGTGGTTATTATTATTCATAACGGCTAGTTTTAATAATATTTTAATAGCATATCGTTGTTTAGTGAAACTCGGTATTGCGTACGACGCAAGCTATCGAGGAAGGTCGCGATTGCGTGTAATGCAAGGCAAGTCAAGGATGCGTGTTGTGCAAGCTCCTTTTGGTGTAGCATTGTAGAGACCCGTATCTTGACGTACATGGACATTACATTACTTTTGCGGAATACTTAGTACATAACAAAAACACACACTAAAGGATCGTAATAGTTTAGTGTCTTTGGAAACTCGGAACGTAATCTTCTAATCTTGGTGAAAGATCTTCAATATCTCCCATAAAGATCTTCCCTTTTTTACCTAAAACATTTATTTATATCCTGGGGAAAAGAAAACATAAAAGGGTGAGCTCAAATGCTCAGTAAGGGTATACAAAAGAAATAAAAATCATATCATATCTTTTTGAAAATCATAACCTGCAAAAGAGATCATAATATCTTAACATGGAACAAATCATAGAAGTGAAAATGAGATCACCATAATCATAACATGAAACTTGAAACTTTGTGGCATGCACACATAATCATGTAAAATCATTTCTTGTTAGTCATGACTCATTGCCAAGACTATCTTAGTGGACAAAGTCCCTTTCTGAACCGAGTTCACTCCTCGTTTCAGTCCTGTATCACTGAACCGAAATAACCTTCCGTTCCAGCCATGTCTATCTCATGAGATATAAAATCATTACCCAATGCATTGGAGGGAGATATAGGTCCCACCCATCTTATAATGAATCCTTTCTTATGTGTGCCACATAATCATAAAACATACATAATCGCATAACACATATAACAAAAATGGGATTCTTCAAACATCATGACATCATAAATCAATTCATATATGATAAAGGAATTCATAAACATAATTCCATCACAACATAGTCAAACCAATGTAAAAATATGGATAGAAACAGAACCCTTTATTATCTTAGATGGAAAATAATTTTGATAAAACACTTGAATTGAATTCTTGAGGAAAATATCCTTTCTTCTTCAAAAACATTTTTCCTTTCATAACATGTCATACAACTTTAAAATAAAAGAAGTTGATTAATAATAAACTTGAGAACTTTTAAAGGAAGCTTCTTTGAAGTAATGTTTTAAAAATCCATTCATGCCGTATAAGTTAAAAAAACATTCTTCGTACTTTTGTCGGAAAAGTCAAAAAGTACCTCGTACGGAAAAATGACAAAAGATTCCTTTCATATTCTTTACTAAAAACTCACCTAAGGGTAAAATTGGATTTAAAATATTTCAAGTGGATGGAAACAATATTACATATTGAGGGAACATGGATGTGGATGATAAAATACACCCCAGTAAATACTTACGAGTAAACAATCTCGGATAAAAATGAGATTGTGATATTTCTCTTACCTTAGGTCCGACTTGCTTTGTAAGTGTCCGAACCTCCTGTATAATGATTTAAATCATGTTATTGACTTATTACAGAATCATATTCATTGTTATGATATCATATATGGTTCACTTATGACATTATATTACCCGTTCTTTTGTAAATTCCATGTTAAAGAAGCGTTTTGGGTAAAATCGTTTCATTTATCGTAGGTGTTTTGACTTGTTGTTCTTGACATCATTATTACTTATATCATGATTTAATTACTTCCAGAATATAAAATATGATTTATATATCATATATATTCAGTATATATATATATATAATAGGTAGATAAATAAAATGAAAAACACCGTTCATGGAGACGGTAGTCCGTACGTACGCATGAACGCTGTTTTACTTTCCTTATTGTCTGGAAATGGAAGTAAGTAGATGACATACATATGTATATATATACATAAATCCAGTAGCTTTATAATGTCATATATTTCATTATTAATTCTTATATATACATTATAATCATTCTTAAATGGTTAACATGGAGAATGAATCTCATCGCGCCGTGGAGACGGTAGTCCGTACGTACGCACGAGCGATGATATCATTTCTATAAATATTGAATTGAATTGGAGTGGATTATACAATATATCAGAATCAATATGATGTTGTAATAACTATGTATAGTTATTCTTTACACCATTATACCCATCCATGTAAGGTGGCGGTGGAAAATAGATTACACCGCGGCGTGGAGACGGTATTCCGTACGTACGCACGCGCGGTGATTTCTTTTTCCGTAGGATGGATAGATGGTGAAATAGGGTTGTTTCATACTTATAATAACATATCAGTATATGAGTGATACTGATGTTATTACTTCATAATGAAACAACCTAAGAAGAAGAAGTGGAATAAGAAATAAAGATGAAAGAATTGGTAACGGTAATTACCTCTTCTTTGAAGTGCCTCTTTGAGACCTCCTCTTAGGGCACTAAAATTGGTCTTTGAGGAAGACCAGAACCTCTAGGATGTTGCTAGGGAAGTGGAGAGGATAAATGGGCAGGGGTTGGCCGAGCTTGAGTGCTCAAATTGGTGTGAGGAGGAGGGGGAGGAGGTGTCCTTTTATAGGGGAGGAGAGGGGCACCTTAGGAATATCTCAAAATATTATTTTATATTAAAGTCAAAATCGGTTTATAATGGTTTCAAAGTGTCTTATTTCGAAGCTAAAGTGGGGATGGGTCGTAATCCTATCAACCAATAGGATTTAGACAAGTTTAGGGTATTATTTTAACCTTATCAATTAGATTTAACTATAAGTTAAATAATTTAACTTTTACCGTGTCTTTTTGTTTTCTTACACTATATGGTTAATACACTTACTATAACATGCCAAACGAACCCCAAATTGATTATTATTAATATATATATCCTTATCTAAGTCATTTGGCAGAACCTTAGATTTTTATGAATACAATAACAATTAATAATATAATATTTTATTTAAAAACTATTTTGTGTCAATTTTGACACTATTTGATATATGATTTTTGTGAAAGTCATAACAGAATTAAATGTTCGAACCAAGTTGATTAAATCAACATTAATATATCATAGTAACCTAGAAAATTAGTGGAATTCATAAAAAGTCTCAAATTACATTTATTTTGGTGTTTATAACATCAATTATGTCAATATTTCATTAATAAGATAATTACTGCATCATCATTGTGTCATAAATAAGTTAAATTATTTGATGTCTAAAAATTACAAATAAAATACCATAATGTAGGAAATCTTTTTAGCTTTCTAATGAATATTTATAGTAGAATTTATCTTATGTATAACCCCATATTAAAAATGATTTACTTATTAAACTTTGATTTTAACTATTTTAACCCTTCTTTAAATAAATTAATAATAAATGTCCTAATCTAATCCAAGTGGGCCTAAATGGTCATATTTTATTCCTAAGTTTGTTTTTGGTCGAATTCCACTTGTCCAATAGAATTAGGACATGTGTTAGGGTAATAGTAATATCATATTTACCCTTAGTTACCCTATTTACTATTAACCGCGGTAAAAATAGTAAAAAGTTACTATTCACCAAAATATTATTTTTATCTCATTGAACCAAATTTTAGTCCTTGATATTAACCGTGTCTCTAGGATTTTCGAAATTCCATTCACAGAAGCGGTAAAATTAAGTTTTATGCAAAATTCAGTTTTTAACCTACCACTTAGTAGTTTCACTATTCATCAAAAATTGATGTTTTTCAGAACAATGCCAAAATTTCATCCCAAGCTATATTTCATATTCCGAATTCAAAAATGAAGTCTATTTTACCAAATTCATAACATAAAAGTTGCATTAATTAATTTTATAATTAAATCCCGCTGTTAAAACAAATAGCGTGTTTTTAAGAAACAATATCTATCAAAAGATTGACACTTGTTTATGTCTAGTTTAAATGTGAAACTACATCCAATGACCAACATTGTATTAAATTGTAAAAATATATTCTAAATATACTTTAAAACCACTCAAATTAATGATTTATCACTATTAATTATTTCGATTAAAAAAGTTGTTTTTAATTATAATTTAGTAATTTTCACTATTCATCAGAATATGAAAGTTATCCGAAAAGTACCAAAATTTTACCTTAGGCTAAATTCGATACTCCGAATCCAAAAATAAAGTTCATTTTGAAAAATAAGATTTACTGGATTTCAAAAATTGGTTATTACTATTCATAACGGCTAGTTTTAATAATATTTTTATAGCATATCATTGTTTAGTGAAACTCGGTATTGCGTACTACACACGCTATCGAGGAAGGTCGCGATTGCGTGTAATGCAAGTCAAGTCAAGGTTGTGTGTTGTGCAAGCTCCTTTTGGTGTAGCGTACAACACAAGACATTAATAAAATTAAAAGGAATATTTTTTTTATAAAATCTTGGGCTGTTACATTCTACCCCCCTTAAAATGAATTTCGCCCTCGAAATTCGTCGGGGTTATAAATGGTTTACTATTTGAAAGTTTCTTTAATAGAAACCCACATCGTAAAAGGGAATACCAAAACTTGGCTTTAAAAACTAAAGTATGAAATGTAACGATTACCCAAATAAACTAATCACTGGGTTTCCACATAGGTGAAAATATGGATATGGAAGAGAAATCTAACCATCATGTTCTGATGGAGAGTGGTAGAGAACATGGCTATGGAAAAGCCAGTAATCACAAATCCATAGATTTGTGATGATATAAGGTACCATCTGATTCATCAGGTAGAAGATCACTAGGACAACATTTTTGGTTTTCAAGATCATTTCCCTAAAGTTGAAAATTTTCTTAGAATAAATACTTACTTTATTTTGGTACAATCTCACTTTTGTTCGTGCCTTGAACAATTTCTACTTCATCTCTTAAATAAATGAAGTTGAATTTGTTATTCGTGAAGTGTTAGCAGATCATGTGATAGAATGACGGGTCATTCCATCTGTCTCAAACAAAAGGTAAGCAAAAGTTATTAAATATACATAAGTCATTCTATAGTGAGATTAATCATATATAGTTCATATATCATACTGCTTAATATAATAAAACTAGTTTCTACTTAACAGGGACTTCCTGTAGGCCAGTGGTAGGCGATAAAGGCCAGTCGCACTTTGGTTGTGGGTTCGATTCCTACAGCCTTGTCCGAAGCGATGGGTTGTCGCCCGTCCTGCAGGTTGTACCTTTTTCTAAAACTACGTTACTATAACATCCCATCAATAATATCGAAAATCTTCTATCCTTAAACAATACTAACTTATGTCCAACATAATCCAATCTAATCTTTAGGATTATAATACTGCAGTCCACTCTCATAATATAGTGACAACGATTTCCAGAGATTTAATACTGTCGTTGATCCCCACATATCATAAGTTATGTCTTGTTGGTCACATTCCAAACATTCAAAGTCCTTAATCGTGTATTCTCTTGAATACCTTAGTGAAAACATGAGTGCAGTTAAAAGTTAACACTTTCCACATACCAAAATCCTCAAAATTCTATATACTCAAACCATGATATCACTTAGTCCTTATATCAATCATGAGCTCATGAATACTGTCAAACATTTAAATTTTCTCCTTATCCCTTCATTATGCGCATATCATCTACATTCCAAAAATATCTGAATAACCTTTCATGGATAGTGGTACCATTAATCATACACTTTCATAACTCAAGGAAAGACAACAGTGTAACAATCCTCAGATGTCTCTTTATTCCATAGTACCATGAGATTTTTTATACAACATTACACATGATAAACATGTAATCATTCCACAACATTCTTAAACCATTCACCGAGCATCAACAATTCTTTCATCTCACATATCATTTGTAGTCTCTTCATCATCATCCACATAAATACTACCCATATATCCATACTGATTCTCTTCATGAGTCTTTCCCTTAGGACATTGGTTTGCATAATGCCCATACATTCCACATTTAAAACACTTAACCATTTTTGATGTCGTAGCAATACCATTATCCTCATCCATGGTGTTAACTGAACCTTTTCCTTTGCACTTACTTGCTTTGTGTCCTTCTTTTCCACACCCAAAGCATCTTCCAGTTCCTTTGAAACATTCTCCTTGATGCCTCTTCCCACATGAATTACATAGGGGAAATTGAACTTTCTTTCCTCTATGATCATCATGAAACTCTATCTTTCTCTTATTAGCCGAGTCAGGAAACTTACCAAATTTTACTTTATTGATCATATTATGAGATTGCTGATTCGGCATAATAATGACGTTTGGACCTCCAAATCCCATTTCATTTGGTTTCTCATGAAGAATATCATTCCATTCTCCATCATATCCTCCATTATTGTGAATCATCTTGTTTCCAACCATTTTCTAAAACCCAAAAAGAATAGTGTTAGAGGCAAAAATCATAATAACGGGGGAGTAACTTCAATATCTAACATCTTAGGTTAAATTCTAAGATCGTTAGTGCAATTCTAGGACTATAACCTATACGTATACTTATCCTTAGAGACATCCCTAGACATACCTTAGAAATATCTCTAGGGATCTCACTAACGTTTTCGCATCCTAGTTTCCAAAGGTTGACTAAACCTTTCCTCTGATACCAACTGTAGAGACCCGTATCTTGACGTACATGGACATTACATTACTTTTGCGGAATACTTAGTACATAACAAAAACACACACTAAAGGATCGTAATAGTTTAGTGTCTTTGGAAACTCGGAACGTAATCTTCTAATCTTGGTGAAAGATCTTCAATATCTCCCATAAAGATCTTCCCTTTTTTACCTAAAACATTTATTTATATCCTGGGGAAAAGAAAACATAAAAGGGTGATCTCAAATGCTCAGTAAGGGTATACAAAAGAAATAAAAATCATATCATATCTTTTTGAAAATCATAACCTGCAAAAGAGATCATAATATCTTAACATGGAACAAATCATAGAAGTGAAAATGAGATCACCATAATCATAACATGAAACTTGAAACTTTGTGGCATGCACACATAATCATGTAAAATCATTTCTTGTTAGTCATGACTCATTGCCAAGACTATCTTAGTGGACAAAGTCCCTTTCTGAACCGAGTTCACTCCTTGTTTCAGTCCTGTATCACTGAACCGAAATAACCTTCCGTTCCAGCCATGTCTATCTCATGAGATATAAAATCATTACCCAATGAATTGGAGGGAGATATAGGTCCCACCCATCTTATAATGAATCCTTTCTTATGTGTGCCACATAATCATAAAACATACATCATCGCATAACACATATAACAAAAATGGGATTCTTGAAACATCATGACATCATAAATCAATTCATATATGATAAAGGAATTCATAAACATAATTCCATCACAACATAGTCAAACCAATGTAATAATATGGATAGAAACAGAACCCTTTATTATCTTAGATGGAAAATAATTTTGATAAAACACTTGAATTGAATTCTTGAGGAAAATATCCTTTCTTCTTCAAAAACATTTTTCCTTTCATAACATGTCATACAACTTTAAAAAAAAAGAAGTTGATTAATAATAAACTTGAGAACTTGTAAAGGAAGATTCTTTGAAGTAATGTTTTAAAAATCCATTCATGCCGTATAAGTTAAAAAAACATTCTTCGTACTTTTGTCGGAAAAGTCAAAAAGTACCTCGTACGGAAAAATGACAAAAGATTCCTTTCATATTCTTTACTAAAAACTCACCTAAGGGTAAAATTGGATTTAAAATATTTCAAGTGGATGGAAACAATATTACATATTGAGGGAACATGGATGTGGATGATAAAATACACCCCAGTAAATACTTACGAGTAAACAATCTCGGATAAAAATGAGATTGTGATATTTCCCTTACCTTAGGTCCGACTTGCTTTGTAAGTGTCCGAACCTCCTGTATAATGATTTAAATCATGTTATTGACTTATTACAGAATCATATTCATTGTTATGATATCATATATGGTTCACTTATGACATTATATTACCCGTTCTTTTGTAAATTCCATGTTAAAGAAGCGTTTTGGGTAAAATCGTTTCATTTATCGTAGGTGTTTTGACTTGTTGTTCTTGACATCATTATTACTTATATCATGATTTACTTACTTCCAGAATATAAAATATGATTTATATATCATATATATTCAGTATATATATATATATAATAGGTAGATAAATAAAATGAAAAACACCGTTCATGGAGACGGTAGTCCGTACGTACGCATGAACGCTGTTTTACTTTCCTTATTGTCTGGAAATGGAATTAAGTAGATGACATACATATGTATATATATACATAAATCCAGTAGCTTTATAATGTCATATATTTCATTATTATTTCTTATATATACATTATAATCATTCTTAAATGGTTAACATGGAGAATGAATCTCATCGCGCCGTGGAGACGGTAGTCCGTACGTACGCACGAGCGATGATATCATTTCTATAAATATTGAATTGAATTGGAGTGGATTATACAATATATCAGAATCAATGTGATTTTGTAATAACTATGTATAGTTATTCTTTACACCATTATACCCATCCATGTAAGGTGGCGGTGGAAAATAGATTACACCGCGGCGTGGAGACGGTATTCCGTACGTACGCACGCGCGGTGATTTCTTTTTCCGTAGGATGGATAGATGGTGAAATAGGGTTGTTTCATACTTATAATAACATATCAGTATATGAGTGATACTGATGTTATTACTTCATAATGAAACAACCTAATAAGAAGAAGTGGAATAAGAAATAAAGATGAAAGAATTGGTAACGGTAATTACCTCTTCTTTGAAGTGCCTCTTTGAGACCTCCTCTTAGGGCACTAAAATTGGTCTTTGAGGAAGACCAGAACCTCTAGGATGTTGCTAGGGAAGTGGAGAGGATAAATTGGCAGGGGTTGGCCGAGCTTGAGTGCTCAAATTGGTGTGAGGAGGAGGGGGAGGAGGTGTCCTTTTATAGGGGAGGAGAGGGGCACCTTAGGAATATCTCAAAATATTATTTTATATTAAAGTCAAAATCGGTTTATAATGGTTTCAAAGGGTCTTATTTCGAAGCTAAAGTGGGGATGGGTCGTAATCCTATCAACCAATAGGATTTAGACAAGTTTAGGTTATTATTTTAACCTTATCAATTAGATTTAACTATAAGTTAAATAATTTAACTTTTACCGTGTCTTTTTGTTTTCTTACACTATATGGTTAATACACTTACTATAACATGCCAAACGAACCCCAAATTGTTTATTATTAATATATATATCCTTATCTAAGTCATTTGGCCGAACCTTAGATTTTTATGAATACAATAACAATTAATAATATAATATTTGATTTAAAAACTATTTTGTGTCAATTTTGACACTATTTGATATATGATTTTTGTGAAAGTCATAACAGAATTAAATGTTCGAACCAAGTTGATTAAATCAACATTAATATATCATAGTAACCTAGAAAATTAGTGGAATTCATAAAAAGTCTCAAATTACATTTATTTTGGTGTTTATAACATCAATTATGTCAATATTTCATTAATAAGATAATTACTGCATCATCGTTGTGTCATAAATAAATTAAATTATTTGATGTCTAAAAATTACAAATAAAATACCATAATGTAGGAAATCTTTTTAGCTTTCTAATGAATATTTATAGTCGAATTTATCTTATGTATAACCCCATATTAAAAATGATTTACTTATTAAACTTTGATTTTAACTATTTTAACCCTTCTTTAAATAAATTAATAATAAATGTCCTAATCTAATCCAAGTGGGCCTAAATGGTCATATTTTATTCCTAAGTTTGTTTTTGGTCGAATTCCACTTGTCCAATAGAATTAGGACATGTGTTAGGGTAATAGTAATATCATATTTACCCTTAGTTACCCTATTTACTATTAACCGCGGTAAAAATAGTAAAAAGTTACTATTCACCAAAAAATTATTTTTATCTCATTGAACCAAATTTTAGTCCTTGATATTAACCGTGTCTCTCGGATTTTCGAAATTCCATTCACAGAAGCGGTAAAATTAAGTTTTATGCAAAATTCAGTTTTTAACCTACCACTTAGTAGTTTCACTATTCATCAAAAATTGATGTTTTTCAGAACAATGCCAAAATTTCATCCCAAGCTATATTTCATATTCCGAATTCAAAAATGAAGTCTATTTTACCAAATTCATAACATAAAAGTTGCATTAATTAATTTTATAATTAAATCCCGCTGTTAAAACAAATAGCGTGTTTTTAAGAAACAATATCTATCAAAAGATTGACACTTGTTTATGTCTAGTTTAAATGTGAAACTACATCCAATGACCAACATTGTATTAAATTGTAAAAATATATTCTAAATATACTTTAAAACCACTCAAATTAATGATTTATCACTATTAATTATTTCGATTAAAAAAGTTGTTTTTAATTATAATTTAGTAATTTTCACTATTCATCAGAATATGAAAGTTATCCGAAAAGTACCAAAATTTTACCTTAGGCTAAATTCGATACTCCGAATCCAAAAATAAAGTTCATTTTGAAAAATAAGATTTACTGGATTTCAAAAAGTGGTTATTACTATTCATAACGGCTAGTTTTAATAATATTTTTATAGCATATCATTGTTTAGTGAAACTCGGTATTGCGTACTACACACGCTATCGAGGAAGGTCGTGATTGCGTGTAATGCAAGTCAAGTCAAGGTTGTGTGTTGTGCAAGCTCCTTTTGGTGTAGCGTACAACACAAGACATTAATAAAATTAAAAAGAATATTTTTTTTATAAAATCTTGGGCTGTTACAAGCATACAACACAAGTCATTAGTGAAATAAAAAAAAATATTTTTCATAAAATCTCGGGCTGTTACATTCTACCCCCCTTAAAATGAATTTCGCCCTCGAAATTCGTCGGGGTTATAAATGGTTTACTATTCGAAAGTTTCTTTAATAGAAACCCACATCGTAAAAAGGAATACCAAAACTTGGCTTTAAAAACTAAAGTATGAAATGTAACGATTACCCAAATAAACTAATCACTGGGTTTCCACATAGCTGAAAATATGGATATAGAAGAGAAATCTAACCATCATGTTCTGATGGAGAGTGGTAGAGAACATGGCTATGGAAAATCCAGTAATCACAAATCCATAAATTTGTGACGATCTAAGGTACCATCTGATTCATCAGGTATAAGATCACTTGGACAACATTTTTGGTTTTCAAGATCATTTCCCTAAAGTTGAAAATTTGAATTAGAATAAATACTTTCTTTATTTTGGTAAAATCTCACTGTTGTTCATGTCTTGAACAATTTCCACTTCTTCTCTTAAATAAATGAAGTTGAATTTGTTATTCGTGAAGTGTTAGCAGATCATGTGATAGAATGACGGGTCATTCCATCTGTCTCAAACAAAAGGTTAGCAAAAATTATATACATAAGTCGATCTATAGTGAGACTAATCACATATGGATCCTAAATTGGACTTATACTTCACATATCATACTGCTTAATATAATAAAACTAGTTTCTACTAAACAGGGACTTCCTGTAGGTCAGTGGTAGGCGATAAAGGCCAGTCGCACTTCGGTTGTGGGTTCGATTCCCACAGCCTTGTCCGAAGCGATGGGTTGTCGCCCGTCCTGCAGGTTGTCCTTTTTCTAAAACTATATTACTATAACATCCCATCAATAATATCGAAAAAACTTCTATCCTTAAACAATACTAACTTATATCCAACATAAACCATTCCAATCTTTAGGCTTATCCATAATACTGCCGTCCACTCTCAGAGATTTAATACCATCATTGATCCCTATATATCATAAGATATATCTTATTGGTCACATTCCAAACATTCAAAGGCCTTAATCTTGTACTCTCTTGAATTCCCATTGATCTATAGTGAAAACTTGAATGCAGTTAAAAGTTAACACATTCCATATACAAAAATCCTCAAAATTCTATATACTCAAACCATGATATCACTTAGTCCTTATATCAATCATGAGCTCATGAATACTATCAAACATTTAATTTTCTCCTTATCCCTTTATTATGCGCATATCATCTACATTCCAAAAATATCTGAATAACCTTTCATGGATACTGGTAACATTAATCAGACAACAGTGTAACAATCTTTACATGTCTCCTTATTCTACAGTACCATGATATTACTTACACAACATTACACATGATAAACATGTAATCATTCCACTACATTCTTAAACCATTGACCGAGCTTCAACAATTCGTTCATCTCACATATCATTTGTAGTCTCTTCATCATCATCCACATAAATACTTCCCATACGACCATACTGATTATCTTCATGAGACTTTCCCTTAGGGCATTGGTTTGCATAATGCCCGTACATTCCACATTTAAAACATTTAACCATTGTTGATGTCGTAGCAATACCATTATCCTCATCCCTGGTGTTAACTGATCCTTTTCCTTTGCACTTACTGGCTTTATGTCCTTCTTTTCCACACCCAAAGCATCTTCCAGTTCCTTTGAAACATTCTCCTTGATGCCTCTTCCCACATGAATTACATAGGGGAAATTGAACTTTCTTTCCTCTATGATCATCATGAAACTCCATCATTCTCTTATTAGCCGAGTCAGGAAACTTACCAAATTTTACTTTATTGATCATATTATGAGATTGCTGATTCGGAATAATAATTATGTTTGGACTTCCAAATCCCATTTCATTTGGTTGCTCATGAAGAATATCATTCCATTGTCCATAATATCCTCCATTATCGTGAATCATCTTGTTTCCAGCCATTTTCTAAAACCCAAAAAGAATAGTGTTAGAGGCAAAAATCATAATAAAGGGAGAGTAACTTCAATATCTAACATCTTAGGTTAAATTCTAAGATCGTTACCGTAGTTCTAGTACTATATCCTATACGTATACTTATCCTTAGGGACATCCCTAGACATACCTTAAAAATATCTCTAGGGATCTCACTAAAGTTCTCGCATCCTAGTTTCCAAAGGTTGACTAAACCTTTGCTCTGATACCAACTGTAGAGACCCGTATCCTGACGTACATGGATATTACATTACTTTTGCGGAATACTTAGTAAATAACAAAAACACACACACAAGGACCGTAATAGTTTAGTGTCTTTGGAAACTCGGAACGTAATCTTCTAATCGTGGTGAAAGATCCTCAATATCTCCCATAAAGATCTTCCCTTTTTTTTTTACCTAAAACCATTCCTTATATCCTGGGGAAAAGAAAACATAAAAGGGTGAGCTCAAATGCTCAGTAAGGGTAAACAAAAGAAAATCAATCACATCATATTCATAAGAACATAACTTTTGGAAATCTTAACCTACAAAAGAGAGCATAATTTCATAACATGGGATAAATCATAGAAGTGAAATGTAATCCCAATAATCATAACATAAAACATGAAACTTTGTGGCATACACACATAATCATAGAGAATCATTTCTTGTTAGTCAAGACTCATTGCCAAGACTATCTTAGTGGACAAAGTCCCTTTCTGAATCGAGTGACCCTCGTTTCAGTCCTGTTTCACTGAACCGGTATAACCTACCGTTCCAGCCCTATCTATCTCATGAGATATAAAATCTTTACCCAATGCATTGGAGGGAGATATAGGTCCCACCCATCTCATAATGATACCATTCTTATGTGTTCCACAAAATCATAAATCATACATCATTGCATAACCCATGTAATACAAATGGGAATCTTAAACAACATGACATCATAAAACAAACCATATAAGATAAAGGAATTCATAAAAATATTTCCATCACAACATAATCAAACCAATGTAATAATAGGGATAAAAACAGAACCCTTTTATTATCTTAGATAGAAAATAATTTTGATAAAATACTTGAACTTCATTCTTGAGGAAAATATCCTTTCTACTTCAAAAATACTTTTCCTTTCTTAACATGTCATACAATTTTAAACTAAAAGAAGTTGATTAAAAATAAACTTGAAAATTTTTAAAGGAAGCTTCTTGGAAATAATGTTTTATAAATCCATTCATGCCGTATAAGTAAAAAAACATTCTTCGTACTTTTGTCGGAAAAGTCAAAAAGTACCTCGTACGAAAAACGACAAAAGATTCCTAAAAACTCACCTAAGGGTAAAAATGGATTTAAACAATAGTAGGTGGATGTAAATAATATTACATATTGATGAAACATGGATGTGGATGATAAAATACACCCCAGTATGTACTTACGAATAAACAATCTCGGATAAAAATGAGATTGTGATATTTCCCTTACCTTAGGTCCGATTTTCTTTGTACGTGTCCGAAGCTCCTGTATAATGGTTTAAATAATGTTATTGACTTATTCCAGAATCATATTCATTGTTATGATATCATATATGGTTCACTTATGACATTATATTACCCATTCTTTTGTAAATTCCATGTTAAAGAAGCGTTTTGGGTAAAATCGTTTCATTTTATCATAGGTGTTTTGACTTGTTGTTCTTGACATTATTATTACTTATATCATGATTTACTTACTTCCAGAATATAAAATATGATTTATATATCATATATATTCAGTATATATATATATATATAAGATAGATAAATGAAATGAAAAACACCGTTCATGGAGACGGTAGTCCGTACGTACGCATGAACGTTGTTTTCCTTTCCTTATTGTCTTGAATGGAAGTAAGTAGATGACATACATATATATATATATACATAAATCCAGTAGCTTTATAATTTCATATATTTCGTTATTATTTCTTATATATACTTTATAATTATTCTTAAATGGTTAACATGGAGAATGAATCTCATCGCGTCGTGGAGACGGTAGTCCGTACGTACGCACGAGCGATGATATCATTTCCATAAATATTGAGTTGAATTGGAGTGGATTATACAATATATCAGAATCAATATGATGTTGTAATAACTATGTATAGTTATTCTTTACACCATTATACCCATCCATGTAAGGTGGTGGTGGAAAATAGATTACACCACGACGTGGAGACGGTATTCCGTACGTACGCACGCGCGGTGATTTCTTTTTCCATAGGATGGATAGATGGTCAAATAGGGTTGTTTCATACTTATAATAACATATAAGTATATGATTGATACTGATGTTATTACTTCATAATGAAACAACCTAAGAAGAAGAAGTGGAAGAAGAAATAAAGATGAAAGAATTGGTAACGGTAATTACCTCTTCTTTGAAGCGCCTTTTGGAGACCTCCTCTTAGGGAACTAAAATTGGTCTTTGAAGAAGACAAGAACCTCTAGGATGTTGCTAGGGAAGTGGAGAAGAGATTTTGTCAGGGGTTGGCCGAGCTTGAGTGCTCAAATTGGTGTGAGGAGGAGGGGGAGGAGGTGTCCTTTTATAAGGGAGGAGAGGGGCACCTTAGGAATACCTCAAAATATTATTTTATATTAATGTCAAAATCGGTTTATAATGGTTCCAAAGGGTCTTATTTCGAAGCTAAAGTGGGGATGGGTCGAAATACTATCAACCAATAGGATTTAGACAAGTTTATGGTATTATTATAACCTTATCAATTAGATTTAACTCTAAGTTAAATAATTTAACTTTTATCGTGTCTTTTTGTTTTCTTTCACTATATGGTTAATACACTTACTATAACATGACAAACGAACCCCAAATTGTTTATTATTAATATATATATCCTTATCTAAGTCATTTTGCAGAACCTTAGATTTTTAGGAATAAAATAAAAATTAATAATATAATATTTTATTTAAAAACTATTTTGTGTCAATTTTGACACTATTTGATATATGATTTTTGTGAAAGTCATAACAGAATTATATGTTCGAACCAAGTTGATTAAATCAACACTAATATATCATAATAACCTATAAAATTAGTGTAATTCATAAAAAGTCTCAAATTACATTCATTTGAGCATTTATAACATCAATTATGTTAATATTTCCTTAAAAGGGTAATTACTGCATCATCATTGTGTCATAAATAAATTAATTTATTTAAAGTCTAAAAATTATAAATAAAATATCATTATGTAGGAAATCTTTTTATCTTTCTAATGAATATTTATAGTCGAATTTATCTTATGTATAACCCCATATTAAAAATGTTTTAGTTATTAAACTTTGATTTTAACTATTTTAACTATTCATTAAATAAAATAATATTAAATGTCATAATCTAATCCAAGTGGACCTAAATGGTCATATTATATTCATAATGTTGTTTTTGGTCGAATTACACTTATCCAATAGAATTAGGACATGTGTTAGGGTAATAGTAATATCATATTTACCCTTAGTTACCCTATTTACTATTAACCGTGGTAAAAAAAAAGTAAAAAGTTACTATTCACCAAAAATTATTTTCATCTCATTGAACAACATTTTACTTACTGACATCAACCGTGTCTCTCGGATTTTTGAAATTCCATTCACAGAAGTGGTAAAATTAAGTTTTATGAAAAATTCAGTTTTTAACCTACCACTTAGTGGTTTCACTATTCATCAAAAATTGAAAGTTTTCAGAAAAATACCAAAATTTCACCCTAGGCTAATTTCGGTATTCCGAATCCCAAAATGAAGTCCATTTTGAAAAATAAAATTTATAAAATTTCAAAAAAGTGGTTATTATTATTCATAACGGCTAGTTTTAATAATATTTTAATAGCATATCGTTGTTTAGTGAAACTCGGTATTGCGTACGACGCAAGCTATCGAGGAAGGTCGTGATTGCGTGTAATGCAAGGCAAGTCAAGGATGCGTGTTGTGCAAGCTCCTTTTGGTGTAGCATACAACACAAGACATTAGTGAAATAAAAAAAATATTTTTCATAAAATCTCGGGCTGTTACAGTAATGTATCTATCCCTATTATTACTTTTATTTAATTTCTTTTATGATGTAATTATTTTTATTTTGTCCATTTATCTTTTTTTGGATTATTTCATGATGGAATGATGTTTAAGAAACCCATTTTAGTTCTTGGGTTTTGCAATTCTGAATGATTTATGTTTGTGTGGAACATGTAAACATGATTTCATTATGATATGGGTGGGACCTATATCTCCCTTCAATGCATTGGGTAATGATTTATATCTCATTAGATAGACATGACTGGAATGATAGGTAAATTAGGTCCAGTAATACATGGCCGGAACGGTATGTAGACCCAGTTCATTAATGGACTTTTTCCACTATGATGGTCTTGGAAAAAATTACTTTGACAATATGGAAATAATATTATGTGAATATTGGTTTAGAACAATTACATGTTTTATTCACATGATATTTTATCATGATAAATGTTTGTTTATGATTTATGCTTTATGTACTTCCCAGATTTTGGTCATTGCTCATGATTTTGATGTTTAAACTTCATGTTCATCTTTTTATGTTCAAATTTGTATGGTTTGTTTTTTGTTCTCCTTGTTTACCCTTATCTAGAATTTGATCTCGCCATTTTTATGTTTTCTTTTCCTAAAGATATAAAGAAAGGTTTTAGGTAGGAAAATAAAAGGGGAATATCTTTATAAGAGATGTCGATGATCTTTCACCATGATTAGAAGATTATGTTCTGAGTTTTTAAAGCCACTAAACTAATACGGTCTTTGGTCATTTGTTTGTGTCAAGTATTAATTATTCCACAAAAGAAATATAATTTCCATGTACATCAATCTTGGTTCCCTACATTTGGTATCCGAGTGAGGTTTAACCAAACATTGAAAACTACGATGTGAAAACTTTATTGAGATCCTTATGGATATTTCTAAGGTATGTTTAGGAATGTCTCTAAGGGTATGTATAACTATTCGTTATAGACCTATAATTATTGTAAGGATCAGGAATAACCTATGATTAAACCTATGATATTATAGATTTAATATACTCCCCTTTATTATGTTGTTTTTCTTGACTGATTTTTTCCCCTCACACCATTCTTTTTGGGTTATATAAAAATGGACATAAATAGGAGGATTCGTATTAATGGATAATATAATGGAAAATGGAATGATAGTATTCATGAACAACTAAATGAAATGGGATTTGGAAGGAGAAACATCATTATTAATACTAATCAATAATATCATAATATGATCAATAATCTCAACATTGGTGAATATCCTAATGTATCTAATAAGAGAAAGATAGAGTTTCATGATGATCAAAGAGGAAAAAAAGTTCAATTTTCCTCAATTAAATTATGTGGGAAGAGACATCAAGGATAATGTTTTAAAGGAACTGGAAGACTTTTTGAGTGTGGAAAATAAGGACACAACGCCATTAATTACAAAGGAAAAGGATTTATTAACACAATGGACAAGGATAATGGTATTACTAAGACATCAAAAATGGTTAAATGTTATAAATGTGGAATTTACAGGCATTATGCAAATTGATGCCCTAAGGAAAAATCTCATGAAAAGAATCAACATGCTCGTATGGGTAGTATTTGTGTTGATGATGATTAAGAGACTACAAATAATATATGAGTTGAAAGTAGTGTTGAGGAATAAATCGATGAAACATGTTCAATGGTTTAATAAGGTATTGGAATGGTTGCATGTTTATCAAGAGTATTGTTGTATAAGTAATTTAATGGTACTATGGAATAAAGAAACATCTAAAGATTGTTACACTATTGTTTTTCATTAAGTATTTTAAATTATATGTTGAGTGCTACATATAACCAAGAAAGGTTATTTATATATTTTTGGATGTCATGTGATATGCGCATAATGATGGTATAAGGAAATAATGAGATTTTTTATAGTATAAATGAGCTGATGACTGATATAAGGACAATGTGATATCATGTTTTGATTATATAAAATTTTTGGGATTTTGGTATGTGGAAAGAGTTAACTTTTGATATAATTCATATTTTCACTAAGGTTTTATGGTAATTCATGATTCAAGAGAATACATTATTAAGGTATCCACATGTTTGGAATGTGACCAACAATATATATCTTATGATATATGGGGGATAAATGATGGTATTAACATGCTTGTTATATGAACTTTCAGGTAATTGTTTTATTTGAGCTATGAGATTGGATAGAAGTATTTTATATAAGATTAAATGTTGAAATGGATTATGTTGGACATAAGATAGTATTTTTTAAGGCTAGAACTTATTTAATATTATTTCTGGAGTGTTATAATAATATAGTTTTAGAAAAAGTACAACACGTAAGATGTGCGACAACCTATCGCGTCGGACAAAGTTACAGGAATAAAACCCACAATTAATGTGTGATAGGCCTTTATCACCTACCACTAGCCTACAAGAAGTCCCTGGTTAGTAGGAAGTAGTTTTATTATATTAAGTGGTATGATAGATTAAGTATAAGTCTATTTTTGGAACCATATTCGATTAATTTCACCTTGGATGGACTTATGTATATTTAATAACCTGTGATATCATTTTTGTGATAGAGACAGATGGAATAACATATAATTATATCACAAGATCTTCTAACACATCAACAATGACAAATTTTACTTCATTTATTTAAATAAGAGATAATGTAGAAATTGTTCAAGGGAGGAACAACAGTGTGATTGTAACAAAATCATGTAAATATTTATTCTCATGAAAAATTATTCAACTTTAGGGAAACGATCACGAAAACAAAAAATGTTATCCATGTACATTATTATCTGATGAATCAGATGGTCCCTTAAATCATCATAGATTTATGGCCTTTTGGTAATAAACTTTCTCCAAACCTTATTCTCTATCATTATCTAGAAGAACATGATGGATAGATTTTTCTACCATATTCATGTTTACACTTACCATCTATGTTCTCCTATATGGAAACATAGTGATGAGTTAATTTAGGTAACCATTATGTTATTAACTTTCCTTTTTAAAATGAAGTTTTAGTATTCCTTTTTATGATGTGGGTTTCCTTGGAAGAAACTTTCATGTAGAAAACTATTTATAACCACAACAAATTTTGAGGGAGAAATTAATTTTATAGGGGGTAGAATGTAACAACCCAAGATTTTATGAGATATATTATTTTTAATTTTTTTGATGTCTTTTGTTCTACGCTACACCAATATTAGCCTGCGCTATACACCACACTGTATTAGCTTGCAGTATACCCAACACTATTCTTGTCTTGTCTTATACACAATTTTACGTTCCTTAGATAGAATTAATTTCATGAAACACTAATTATATAATTTTTTCAATTAATAAATAAACTACATTTGGATTATGTTATACACAACACCAAAGGAATATTTCACTACATCCAATAGTGACTTGGAAAGCGTTACACACAAGAGTGACCTTCCTTGATAGTTTGCATTGTACGCAATACCGAGTTTCACTAAACAAAGAATTATTATTAATATATTATATAAATAGCCGTTATGAAAATTATTAACCAAATTTTGAATATTATATAACATTTTCATTCATCCTACACAAATTCGAGAACACAATATGAGAAAAAATCAATTTCTCGGATAAATGAAGTATTTTTCAAAAAATGCAGTTTTACCGCCTTTTAATGGAACACCCATTTTAATTATATTTTTTGACACGTTTATAATTAAATTTAACAAAATAAATATCTTCTTTGGAATCGGGATATAAAATTTTACTTTGGATGAATTTTTTATATTTTTCCAATAACTTTCATATTATGATGAATAGTGAGAATATGCTAAATTTTAATTGAAAACAACATTTTCATCGAATTATTTTATATGATTAAAATATATTATATAATGGATTAAAAGTGTAAATAGAATAAAAATTTATATTTTTAGAAAATTTAAGTCATTTACAATAATTTTACATTAAATTCATATAAAAAATATTTCAATCTTTTCAAATATTGTAATCAAAAACCCATTTTTTCGACAACAGGTTTAATTTTAAATTAATTACAGTAACTTCTTGGCTTTGAAATTTCTAAATTGGATTATATATTTGGAATCATGAGGTCCAAATTGTGTAAATCGGTACCTTTTATTTTTAGACATCATGAATAGTAACTTCGATAACTATTTTGTTTACCATGGTTAATGGGTAAATCTAGTAAATAAGGGTAAAAAAATATTATAATAATATTAAACTACCTTAAAACATGTTAAAATATTATTGGATGACATATTTCTGATGATGGTCATTCTTTGGTCAATTTTGGGACCCCATGGATTCACTTGGATATGAAAATGACATTTTATAAGAATTAATTTATAGTAAAGATAATTATAAACTAAACATATATCTTTTACTAAATTGATTTTAATATGGGGTTATATAATATAACTCTATATCTCTAAATAGTCATTATAAATCTAAAACAATTTAATACATCATGTTATTTTATTTATAATCATTTGAAATTAGATAAATAGATTTGTTTATTACACAATTAAGATGTACTGATTTCCTCAGTAATGATAGATTCAAATTAATAAATTTATAAATAATAAAATAAATCTAATTTGAATATTTTGATTCCATCCACGAATTTTTTGGATGAAATTTACATATTAAGGATAATTTAATGCCTGTTTTGAAGTAATAAGGTTGTTATTAATTTTTAATAAATATGTATATATAGTGTCTAAAATTGACACAATCCAAAACATAATACATAAAAAAATTTATTTAATGATATTAAATTCCAAAAAAATCTATGATTCAAAAAAATGGTTAATTTAATCCCCAATAAGTAATAAATAACTTTTTTGGGTCATTTGACAAGATTTGGTAATTACATTAACCCGCCATCGGTAAATAACATGATATCACAGTAAGATTAAAAAAAGTAAAATAAAGTTAAAACTAAAAAGATAAGGATTAAAAAATATTACAAACATGTGAAAAAATTATTGGATAATGGTTATTATAACCCAATTCATAATATATTATAATTGTATAAGTTTGGGACCATTTTAAGTCTAAATTGAATTTATAAAAAATTAATATTTTGGAATATTGCTAATGTGCCCCTCTCCTCTCTTATAAAATGGCACCTCCTCCCACTCCACTTCACACCATTTTGAGCCATCAATCTTGGAAAAAACCTACCAAGTTCTCTTATAAACTTCCATATATTCATTATAGATGTAATGGTATTCTCAAAAGGCCAACTCTAGTGACCTAATAAAAAAATTAAAGGGGGCACGTCGAGGACGAGGTAATCTCTTCTACTGATTCATTCAAATTTATTTCTTCTTATACTTCATTTTATTTAGTTGTTTCATTATAAATTAAAAACATAAGTATCACTAATATAATGATATTTTTTTATAAATATGAAACAACCCTTTTACACTTTATGTTCATCCTATGAAAAATGAAATCACCTTGTCTGTGTATGTAGGGATTACCATCTCCACGTCGTGGAGTAATCAGTTTTTCAACACCACCTTACATGGATGGGTATAATGGTGGAAATAATAAATATATTTGATTATTATAAAATTATAATAATTATGAGATATTATACAACAAACAATTAAATATCATTCAACAATTATATGAATGATATCATCGCTTGTGCTTACCTAGGGCTTACTGTCACCAAAGCACGATGAGATTCATTCCCTATGTAAACCATTCATGAATGATGATAAAGAATATATAATAAATAATAATGAAATATATTACATAATAATTCTACAATATTTATGTGTGTGTGTGTCATTTACCTACATCCATCCAATTCAATAAGGAAAGTAAATCGGTGTTCATGTGTATGTATGACCTACTATCTCCATTAAAGGTGTATTCCATTTCATTTATCTATATATTATATATATATATATATAATTAATATATAAGATATATATAAATCATGTTTTTCATTCTTAATGTAATTAAATCATGATCTATGTAATCATATGAAGAATAACAAGTCCAAACACGCACGATAAATGAAACGATTATTACCCAAACGCTGCTTTAACATGGAATTGACAAATTAACAGGTAATATAAAGTCATAAGTTAATAATATATGATATCATAAATGTTATAATGGTTCTTTTACAGGTTAATAATTTGTTTAAACCCATTATGGACACATACGAAAGAAATCAGACCTAGAGTAAGGGATAACTTTCCCAATCTCATTTTATCTAAGATTGTTTATTCGTAAGAATCTACTGGGGATATATTAATCGCCCATGTCCATGGTTTATAAAAATAATCTCATAAAATGTATGATATTCTTCTTTGTATGTTTAATTTCATTAATACATATTTTCAATTTTACTACATTGTTTTGAAAGAATCTTTCTTTTGTTTACCATGCGAGTTATATTTTGAATTTTCCTGCAAAAGTACGAGGAGAATGTATTTTTAACATATACTACAAGAATAGTTTTTTACATATTTATAACACATTATTTCCATGAATATTACTCTACACTTTTAGAAGTTTATTGTCAACTAAATTCTTTTCATTTAAAATTTCACGGAATTTTGAAAAAATAAAACGTTTTTTAAAAAAAATGGATATTTTCCTCAGGAATTATGATCAAGTGTTTTATCAAAATTATTTTCCATCTAAGTTTACATAGGTTTATGTATCTATCACTGTTATTACTTTTATTTTATTGTGTTTATGATGGAATTATTTTTATGAAGTCCATTTATTTTTATGGATTATGTCATGATAGAATAATGTTTAAGAAATCCATTTTAGATCTTGAGTTATTCTATGATGAATGACTTATGTTTTTGTGGAATATGTAAGAATAATTTCATTATGAGATGTGTGGGACTCAGATCTCCCTCCAATCCATTGGGTAAATATTTATATATCATTAGATAGACATGAATAGAATTGAAGGTAAATCCAGTTTAGTAATACATAGATGGAATGATAAGTAGACCCGGTTCAGAAATGGACTTTATCCACTATGATGGTGTTGGAAAAATGCATTCAAGAATATGAAAATAATATTTTATTCTTAAGGATTTTCCATTGTTCCATGTTTTATTCCCATGCTATTTTATCATGATTTATTTTCCTTTATTATCCATGCCTTATTTACTGCCAATATTTATGTCATTGCTCAAGCTTTTGATGTTTAAACTTTATCTTTATGTTTTCATGTTCAAATGTTTATGGTTTATTTTATGTTATCCATATTTACCCTTACTGAGAATTTGATCTCACCATTTTTATTTTTTATTTTCCCCAGGATATAAAGAAAGGTTTTATGTAGGAAAACAAAAGGGAGAGATCTTTGTGGGAGATGTTAAAGATAGTTCACCATGAATAGAAGATTATATTTTGAGTTTCCAAAGACACTAAACAAATATGGTCTTTCAGATTTTGTTTTTTGTAATGTGTTAAATATTCTAAAAAAGAAATGTAATGTCTATGTACATCAATCTTGGGTCTCTACAGGTAGTTTCTTAAAGGATTCATGCAACCTATTACTATTCATATATGGAAATGAGATAAAATTACTACGGACTATATCACAGGACAACCAACAACTCTTAGAAGTAATGATTCAATATGGGTTATTAGTGATTGCAAAACAAAATATATACATTTATTTTCAATAATAGAAGACATTACACTTGATATCCTTGCAGTTTTAAATATTAATGAAGTTATAAGACTTCATGGTGCACCTCTATCAATTTATTTTTATTGATATCCCCACATTACATAAAAATTATGTAAGTGTCCTCATAAGGCTCTTGGTATTGAGCTTCATATGGTAACTTCCTAATATCCTCAAACTAATCATTGGTCTGAAAGAAAAAATATTAAAAAATTGAAGACATATTGAGGTTATTCTCACTCGAATTTCTAGGTATGTGGGATTAGTATTTACCTTTGGTAAAGCCTTCCTATAAAAATAGATTCCATTTGAGTATTCAAATGGATCCATATAATGCATTATATAGAAAGATATTTCATACTAAAAGTTATTAAGATGAAGTTAGTGAAAGTAAACTTGATGACCCCAAACATGTTAAAGAGATAATGAAAAGTTTAATGTCTTTTCAGACTCATATTAAAGCAGCTCAAAGTAGGAAAAAGGGTTATAAAAATAATTAGAGGAAATATTTTGTGTTCTAAGTGTGAGAAAACGTTTTTTTCATACTATATCCATGGAAGGGTGTTATAATGTTTTGTAAGAAATAGAAAATAAGTCCCATGTATGTCAGGCCCTTCAATATTCTCAAAATATTTTTAGTTGTTTCTTATCACTTCGAAATGCTTCCAAATCACTCAAAGGTACACGATGTGTTCCGTATATCTATTCTAAGGAAGTACATGTCAGAACCAACACATGTGCTCATATATAGTGAAATAGGGTTAGAACCTGACATTTCATACTATGAAGAACCCATCCATATTCATGAAACTATATAGAATGTATTGAACAATTGTATGACTCTTCTAGTAAAGGTACTCTGGAGATATCAAAAAGTTGAAGAAGAAACTTAGGAACCAGAGTATGTTATGGAAGTGAACTTCCCACTTATTTTTAGGGGGAAATACCCCTAAAATTTCAAGGAATAGTTTTTTATGAGGGAATAACTTATCACCCAATTATTTACAATATTTTCCTTCTTGAATAAATTAAATTTTATTGATGGCTTGAAAAACATGAAATACTGAGTTAGTTCACAATACACTTAAAACCATATTTGAAAAAAACACTATTAAGCCATGTTTTTCACACATAATTAAATGTTAACATATTTAGATTTATTTGAAAATTTATATATTGTATTTTCTACAATTTTTTTTTTATATTCATTGAATATATTCAATAGGCATATGATAAGACCAAAACAAATTTTATACATAAAACAATATATTTTTATAAAAGTTCTTTTACTACATTTTAATAGATAAAATATTTAAAATATAATTTATAAAAATTAGATAAAATTTATATAAAAATAAACTTCATTTTTTAAAGTGAAACATCAAAATTGGGTTATAGTGAATTTTTGGAATTTTTATGAAAAAAATTATTTTTGATGAATAGTGAAAATATAGATTTTTAATTGAAAATTAATTTTTCATCCAATTAATTTATATAGTAAAAAATGAATTTTTATTTGGTTTTAAAGTATATTTATTGGAATTATAATTCTATTAATCCAATTTATGTATTTTTAATTAATTTGACACTAAAATTGGATATAAAAGCATTTAAAACATTTGAACATTTTTAATTTGAATACTTGCTTTGTTGTCCCATCTGTAGGTTTAATTTTAAATTTATTTTTTCCACATAGTTGATTTTAATTTAAAAAAAATAGATAACATATTTTCAATCATCATAATTAATACTTTTATTAATTTAACCTTATCTTTTTATCAAAAATATTATTGAATGCGGTAAAAATTAATTACAACGATTAAGGTAAAATTAAGTTTAATAAGGGACTGAACCTTAAACATAATGACAAATTGACAAATAAAAATCTAAAAAACCTTTTTTATGGACATATTTAGACCATATAATGATTCAATATAATTTGGTTTATTATTGGAAGAACATTATGTAAGGTAAAACTCTTATATTGTTTACAATTTTATATTTACAAGAATGTCACTCCTCCTCCATTATAAAACTAAACTCACCCTCCAACTTATTCAGATAGATAAATCCCATTGACTCATCCAAAATCTACCAAAATAAGTTTCAAAAATACCTAAACTCTTCCTAGAAACCTCACATTGGTAAAAAACATAACTAAGAAGGTCTTATGTTATAAACCAAATGGAGTTACCTGAATGAGATGTAACTTTCTTCAATGATCACATTTTTTTAATTTACTTCTCCACCCATTCAATTATTTTTATATAATGATTATATAATAACCTGAGTATCCAATATATACTAATATTTTCTTATTATAAGTTTTCTAACTACACTTTCACACACCTCCATCAAATGGGATACATAATCCTCATTTTTGTGTGTGATGGACTACATCCTCATAAACCGATGTCATCAGTCCATCCAATAACACCATTAAAGGTTTGAATAATGATGTATATATAGTTTACATATTATATATATGATATTTATTATATATTTATTCTTATGAAATTTTTTATATAAAACATACAATTATTCTTTCATTTTCTGGGCAATATGATAACATTGTTTGTGGATGTGTGGACCACCACGTCCTCAAAGCGTTGTGATTCGTTCACGGTATACATGGAATGTATTAAGGAATATTTTAATAAAAATATGGGACATATAAAATATAAATATAACTTTGGAATTATAATATACCTATATATCATTTACTTTTCATTCATTTAATATGACATGAAATTGATGTAACATTCATGCGTACGTGTGGCCAACCGTTTCCACGAACGGTGAATTTCAATTCCTATCTACAAATTTTATGGATTATTATAAACACTTATATATTGAATATACATGATATTTAAATCATGTTTTACATTATATATATGATTAAATATTTATATAATTAATATTCACAATAAGTAACCTGACAAAACATTCTAAAAAAACTATGCAATTAACCCCCAAAATAGTTAAAATAATGAATGATTGTCAAAACAAATTGATAAGATATTATGAGAAGTTAATATATGA
The DNA here is from genome assembly GCA_963277665.1 of Viscum album. Taxonomy (NCBI): domain Eukaryota; kingdom Viridiplantae; phylum Streptophyta; class Magnoliopsida; order Santalales; family Viscaceae; genus Viscum; species Viscum album. Next base: position 2,091,728,779 of record OY728126.1, on the reverse strand, counting down.
TATTATAAATGTAATTATGTGTCTATTAAAAGTTAATATAATTCTTTAAACCCTTCTAAAATGTGTTTAACTATTTTCATCCAAAAGGAAATTCAAGGTAATGTATTTTGTCTCAATTTACATTCCATTGAGAATTATTTGTTGTATTGCACCAAATAAATTTAATGTGGTGTATATAAATCCAACATGTAATTTAATATCATTATTTACTCATAAATAAGGTTGTTTTAATTTTCACATAGAATTATATCACCCAATGGTTTTAGCTTGAAAATTACCAAGTTGTAATAAATGTTATCTTTCGAATCTAACTTTGTTTTGTGATTATTAAATTTCCCTTGAGACAATAAGTTTATTAAAATAAATTTTCAGTAATAACATTCTTAAATATCTAAATTATTCAGTCATTTATATTATTATTACATAAAAATTATACCATTTTTTACATATGGTGTTTACTTTGATAGTTATTATATTATCTGGCGAAATATTTATAAAACTATATTATTTATTCCATACAGATATTTGATAAGCCATTTGATTGTTAATAAAATACTTGATATGATGAATTATTGGGACTATTAGTGGAGGGTGGGTCATGAATATTATATATCCCTTCAATGCATCGATAGGTTCTTATGAGACAAATCCATTGGCCAAATTAAACTGTTTTACACCTGCAGTTTTGAACCACTTGGGTAATGTCCTGATACTGTAGGTTTTCATGTTCCTTAGACATTATGTACAATAATTAAGTATATAATTCCTAGATATTCAGTTATCATTTTTATTATCCCTGACATTTTCATTTGATAAAAATCTACTGATGCATTTAATTCTTAGTTTATTGATTAAATTGCATATGTTTTTGTTATTTACCTTCCTATATTGATTATGCCGTATCAAGTTATTCAAATCGAATGTGTTCTCAATTATTTACCTTTCCATGTTCATTTATTATTATTGATTCATTATTTATTCAACTTTACTTATCCTTTCTATGAATTTGAGATCACCATGATTATATATCATTTCCCAAGGTTATGAAGAAGAATGCATTGAATGGGTTTCAAGGATGATGATCCTTTACTTATATTATGAATTATTTTATTTTCCAAATTTAATATGGGTATCATGTATGTAATCTAGTTTTCCAAAACTACCCCACTTTTTGTTCCTTCTGAATTTTATTCATTGTAATCAGGCTAATTTAATAAAGTAATGCACTGGCTCCGAAATTCTGGGGTGGAGGCATTATGACGCCCTTATTCAAGAGAAAAAATGATCATGTACTAGAGAATCCCCCACTAATTTATGAGACATAGAATGCATGAAATAGGTATCTGTCAATAAAGAAACATACAGTACAGTTAGATGAATCACACAATAGTCAATGATAGAGTAACTACTATACTAATGGATGACCCACAACTTATCTATCTTTGGAGTAATTTATCCTACTAGAGGCACCAATCCCCATCATTGGGAATGTACGTACTCTTCTAATGGAGGACCCACACCCCAATAATTGGGGGAGTATATACACCACTGATAGAGGATATGCACTTCAATTATTATGGGAGTTCATAACCTCGTTCATTATATAGGGGACCCATTCCTTATTGATGACATAATGACTAAGGGAGTACTTGAACCTATGAAGTGTATGGGGGACCCACACATCATCAAAGATAGATTAAGATGGTGTGCCCAAATTTATGACTACAATGACCACTCATAGCCTCCATAATAATTATCCTAATGGTAGAGACATGTTGAGAATATTCTCTATGTGACATTAACCTAAAATATTGATAAAACGTCAACAAAAAATTATTTCACCATTATGTGTATCTCTAATCCTCAAATTATTCACAATATTTCGATACTACACCTATAACAAATAAGTTTCCATGAGAAAGGATACAACCTTATTATACAATGACATCACTTTTATTAGTATGCTATGATGTCAAATTGATAGTTTCCCAACAATTATACAATTCATGAACTAACATAACTACACTAGATAAAAAATTCTCTAGGTATTTTAGTGAGTCCAAAGGTTATTATAATATAAATAAGAATTCATTTTCCATCACATATTATTACCAGGTTCCCCATATTGACAACATATAACCTAACCCCCTTAACATTGGGTGAATTAGTTCTCAAACCAAAACCTTACAAATATCTTACTCCAAACTCAATCACAATGAAATAACTTTTCTAATATCACTATATGATATCTTGACTTGATTTAGGCTACACCTAGGTGTATCAACATCACTAGAAGTGAGCTCTCAAATCCTATCTCCAATTGTCTAGGGGTTAGTGATTGGTGAAGAGGTACCCATACAATGAAATAAGAGGAATTAACTCTATATGAATTTTTTTCTCCTACTAACATGAATCTAAATTAATTTTATAATAAATACAATCTTTATATAATTAAAAATAAAACATAAAATTATATTATAACACAATAAAATTATTCTTACACATTATCAAATGACATGTAATATTAAAAAATTTCATATCGATCACATGAGGTATAATAAAATCTGTTAATGGGAATATATGATATGTTCATCCCCTAATGTCTCCAAGCTATCCATATCAAGGTCTATAGTTTGTCCTCAACATCCAATAACATATCCAACTATTTGTATTGATTTTTATGCACACATGTTTTGAAATGTGTAAGTGTGCATTCAAGGGTGAGTAATGGAACTCAGTATGGGCATCCTGGTAAATGAGTGGACCATCAGAAAAAACTAGTATAAGTAAATGTTTAAGATAATATTTTTTTTCTGATAGGATTATTGTTACAACTAACCAAACCAATCATAATATAGTAAATACACAGTTAAAGCCACATGTGGTTAATCACATTCAAACTTAAAAAATAACTTTGGAAAAAGAATTCAATTCCCATTATATCAAAATACTCTAATTGATCTTATAAAAGGATTAAGTTATAACCCCTCACCATGAATGGTAATTAGAGTACTAGACCCATATACATAGGACTCAAACCTTATTGAGGATATATATGTAGATCGATGGATTACTAACCCACTGTATTGATGACCCTCACCCTATCTATGGGGGGAGTACCGTACTCCATTGTTTACAAGGGGGACCCAAACCATATCATTAATTTAATGATTCAAGGAGTACCTAAACCCCAAGAATACTCTATATAATTTTACCTCCTCAATTTTTTATAGTAAAGGAAAATAGATGGAGAGTAATTACTTAAATATCATATTCAACCACATCATCAATTGATGGGTTAGGAATGAAGAGTTACTCATATTAATCAATCTATAATGCAAGTTAGTGGTTGAAGACAATTTTCAATACATAATTTCACTATTTTAATTGATATCTAGAATTTATAGAGATGATTCACGCAAATCCTTAGATCTCTATCACACATAACAAGTGAGCAGAACACACACAATAAATCACATGAATTTTGGGTCAATCATCAGGGATGAACGAATCCTTACCATGATATATTAGAATCCATACTACTATGAGGAATAATTTAGTCATATTTAATCATCCATAACATTATAAAAATTATTATAATACACTTATAGTTACATGCATCATCATTTTTTGAGTCAGTTCCATTATTGTGACACATTTACATCCTTTACGAGATACTCGCACCTTTCTCACATTATACAATAATCATTGCATCATCTTGGTCATATTTGACACACTCAAATGTCTTAGGTTGTATTTTTATTTTATATATCATACCATCATTCGTGTTTTAGAATAATTTTTTTGACACCATTACCACATTTTTTCATATTACAATGGAATTAATTTCATAATTTCAATGAATTGGTTTCATATATCACATTCCCATTACGTAACAAGATTTATATCATTCATCAATAAATTATGATGACACTGATGTTGTACTATTCCATTTCTAGTTTGATAATTTTCCCATTGTCTATGATTATCTTATTTCAACATTAGTTAATCACATCTTCATAAAAAATCATTATCATATTAGGATTTATTTTTTTTACTTAGTTATTTCTTTTATCATGAGATATAAATATATTCTTATATATAGTTATATAATTCTCTTTTTAATTTACCCAAAATTTATTTAATAAAATATATCTATTATTTACAACCAAAATTAATTTACTCCACCTCTATATGAATTAACCATCATAAAATATTTTATTTTATGAATTAAAGATCCCTTAAACCAAATTACCACCTTTAATGTTTTTTTACTTCTCCCACGAAATAACTATATATATAACCATGATAATAAATATTATCAATTTTATAATATTTTTATCAATCGATGTTCTATAAAGGTATCCACGTTTTAAAAATATTCTAACAAATCCTTGAGTTGAACTATTATGAATTTAATAATAATATTTTTCTCTATCACCACCCATGAATAATCCTTTAATTATGATTTATTTTACCTATTACCATTATTATAGTGTAATTATAATAATTATACAACTTTAAGATCTTATATACAATATAATAAATTATATTAATTAATTTTAAGGATTCCCTTCCCTTTATGACACTAATATTTTATCATCCCTTCACAAACTTAAATTAATCAACCTAAATTAATTATTAATCCCCCTTGAGTAAAAATATTTCTTCTCTATCATTAGCTATGTTTTAAATTTATTTCCCATAATACCCCATTAAATTATTCACTATAAATATTTATTCATCACATTATGAAAGATTATTACTGATTAATAATATTATTATTATTTTATAGATATCATAATTTATTTTTCCACTCTATTATTAGTAATTTTACGGATAAAATTTAGGAATATTTCTCTCTTAAATAAATTTTTGATGAGTATGATAAACCTATTAATGTCATAGTTAAAATATAACCAAATTTTTATTATTTTAATAATATTATTATTATTAATTTAATTAACATAATTATCTTAATTAAACTATCAAACATATTGGAAATTATCAAAACTCGGTTCCATTAAATTTGATATGTTGGGATGAGTCTATAAAAACATTGGTTTTCATAATGTCATGTTAGGCATGCCCTTTTTTACAGTGTGTGTATTGGATAAATGATAGGGTTCCATGAGAAATCAACATGAACCACTATATGAAACCCTCCCTATGTTTTCCTCTGCTCTTATTAATAACATTTGATAAAATGATCGAATGGTCTCAACCCATAAACATCGTGCACCAGAACCGCACCACTATTAGAATCACAAATGCATGTATCCAACATAGAGAGGGGGGATTAGTATTATTATACCATTAATATAATTTTAATTTTTATCCCTTTATATCTCTATATTTATTCAGTGAGAAGATCTCTCTCTATCACTCCTTTGGTCAGTATAAAGATATACAATACGAAGGTAATATGAAAGAACACTAGGGTTTGTTGATGAGGTCTGCCACCAAAAGGATGAAAAATTCCTTGGTGAATCATGGTTATTATCCCAAATTGCAAAATTTCATCTTATTATCAAATAAAGAATCAAAATGGGTATGAACATGAAATAGTTTAACCTACCACTGACCAGGTATAAATTAAGTAGTGGATTACTGTTTTGTAACTCCTTAAATAAAATAAAATCTTGTATATACCATGTGAAGTAGAACAATAATGAGGCTCTAGTGTCTCTCCTGGAAAATTTTAATGATCTTCCTTATCAACTATAATAATTATTTGGGCTGCTTCAATATTATTTATACTTCTACAGAATATTAATGTAGTAAAATTTTAATCTCATATCTCTATCCTTTATATGATAAATTGATATATGAAAACAACTTTATATTATTATTATGATTATTTAGTGTATATGGAAACTTATCTTAATATATCACCATTTCTATCTCTCTCTTTTTGTTTGATTACTCATGTCCTCAACAGTTTCATTGTGGTCTATCTGTTATTCTTTATTATAACATACGGAATATACAAAGCTACACACAGTCAATACTAAACATTTATTCTTCAGTTTCTATAATATATATTCCCTCAAAATTCATAACCATTATTTCCATATTGATTATGGATACCCCCCATTATATTGTAGTAGAATATTCTCACTTTTAATCCACATTTTAACTCTCATAAATCTCAAACAATTGAGGGATAATAATTTGATATTATTTCATTTAAAATCCCCTAAAATTAGATTATACACTAAAACCTATTCATTATAATTTTTAATAAATATTATTTCCCACTTTCCATTATTTTTCTCCCGTATGAATCTAAAAAACTACATGGAATAATATCTTCATAGAAACAAGAATTCATGTTATAGAAACTCGGGTGTTGACCTTGTCAGACATTGGAATATTTCTATGAATAATTCCAGAGCTAGAAGCGAAGATGGAGTCTGATTCCGAGGCCCGGTGTTCCCGGAATTAATTTTATAAAAAATATTAAATTTTTTTATACTATGTATGTGGTGTGGGTGTGATATCTCCTAAACGGTAGCTCAGAATGGGAGTATGAGGGCACAGTTGGGTCTGTAATATGTCGTTTACCCTAGGCAAGGTGTAAACTTTCTGGGCGCGGGCCTATGGTGGAAAGCGCCACGAGGGGCATTTTTGTAAATAAGTGAAAAAGTTAATTTACGAGCATCGGATCGAATAACTCCTGAATGGATTCTTGGATCAAAATCTGAGTCCTCCCTTGCACTTAGAATGGCCCATTTACCCTAGGGGTGACTTAACTTGCTCCGTGCTGGGAGGTTCGGTCGAGGTAGAAAATTAAATGATTTCTTTAAATAGGAAACAAAATAAATCAAGGGGAAAATATTCCCCTCCCACCAACGCCGCATGTACATACTTTTATTATTCACCCGTTCTTCGTCAAATCTAGCTCTGTGAGTCCGTTTTCATTGTCATTCATCTACAGATCCATCTTCAGGGCGTCGCGGGCGTTGTTCTGCACCCAAAGCATCGACGATCCACCAACAGGTAGGCGATTTAAATTTTGAAAATCTCATATCCAAAATTTCGGCGTTTTACTCTATTTTGAACATGCGGATGGGTAGATCAGGTCCCAGGGGTAGCGCAGATGCTTCCGTATTTGCATTTGGACCTCTGATGTGCCCCCGACGGACCTCAGAAGGTCCACCTGCGGCGGGGGGCCGCGTTTCAAATAAGGATCGCCGTGATAGCGGCGGTCCGATGTCAATCATCGGCGACCCCAGGGTGGGGGGTCGGCCGCTTGCATTCGTGCGCACGTGCCACGCAGTGGTGGCTTGGTCTGCCGGCATGGACTACCGGCGGCGACCGGGTCGGCTGGCGCGGGCCCGCCCAGGCCGGCCTGACCCGGCCGATTCCGGCCTAGTTTGGTATATGGGGGATTTTAAACCCCCGTTTCCTACCCTCCGGATGTCCGATTCGCACGCCGTCTACGGCGGCGTGACACTAGGGATGAGGCGAACCCGCTGGTGTGGGTTTGAGGGTTTAAAGATTTGGGATTGTGGCCCGGGAGTTGGAAACGTCATATAAAATAATAATATTTTATTTTTTTATGACTTTGGGATGTTGTAACTTCTACCCGGAGCGTTCATATGATGTGCTATTAGTGGTGTTGAGACCCTGATGGTACAAAAAAAAATTGAGATGGTTTCCGGGTTTTGGTACTGAGAACGGGGTGCGGGCCCCATGAGGCCGCGTTTTTTGGTGTTTTCGGAGAAACGCAACTCTCCCGCCGGGTGTCTGTTTTGGATGTTTGAGCAGGAGACCCTGCGTGTTTTTCCAATTGGATCGCATTAGTGTGATCTACTCGACGAGTATCGGGATCGTGGTGTGGGCCCCACCGGGGCTGGCTCTGGTGAATATTACCTTTTTCACTAGGTGGCTGTTTTGGCTGAACGAGTAGTCTATCACATGTTTTTTTCAAGGGGATCACACTGGTGTGCCCCGTTCGAAGAGTTGCGGGATCGTGGTGTGGGCCCCACACGGTCTGGCCAACGTGAATAGTGAATTTTTCACCGGGCGTACGGTTCGAGTGAGTGAATAGCATATCCTTGATGTTTTCCCGTATGGATCACGATGGTGGCCTCGGTATTGGCCTAGGAGGTCACTGTGTGGCGTTGTAGTGGGTCGCTTGGGCTAACGACTTTAGGACAAGCAATGGTTAAGGTTACTCCCTTAGTTCGTTCCTACAAGGGTTCACTCGGCATCACAACCCTAGTCTAGAAATGTGATCCTCTTGATGGGATGTTTAATTTGTTAGAGTTGTGGCATCCCTCTGGTGGGCCGGGAATGGAATCCTCTAGCATCGCTACCTTAGATCGGGTTCTTGGTATTGTTGTGCCCGCTTATCCACGGGCGGTGATCCCCTATCTAGTTGGATAGCCCTATAGGGTTGTGGAATCATCAGGATTATGATCCCCAACATGGTGGGATATACTTAGTAGGGTTTCGGTGTCGTCGGGTATACAAACCCCTACTTAGAATGAGGTTTATAGTAGAGTTGTGGTAATGTTGGTTATATGATCCCCTACTCAACTTGTGGTGTCGGTAGGGTTGGGGTATCGTCAGTTCGATCCCCTATAGTGAGAGATGTACCAGATAGGGTTTCGGTATCATCATGACCATCGTTACATGTGTGACGATCCTCTATATGAGTGACATGTTTTTGTTGAGTTCCAGATCGGGTTATGGTATCCCCCAGCGGATCCTACGGTGTCATCCCCAATCTGAGAGTTCTACGAATGCAGATCGGGACGTGGTATCCCCCAGCAGACCCTGGGAGTGATCCCCTATCTGTGATATCTTCGTCTACCGGTGTGGGTTCTGGTATCCCCTAGCAGGGCCTAGGAGTGATCCCATATCTGAGGAGTTTGGTGGTTATGTTGTTTTACCCAACGAGTGTGATATCGTGGGTGAGCATCTAAGATGTTTGTGTAGGTCCTGATGGAGTGTATCTCTCAAACGAGTGTCATCTGGGATGATAGTGACCATGGAGTGTGCTCTCCTGGTTTTGAACAGTTGGTGGTGATGATGTCAGTACCTTAGGTGGCTTGTTGCGTGAGCTGAGTATATCTGGATTGTTCAAGGTGAATGTATGGGCATACACCTGAGCTGAGCTGACTAGTTGTTTTTAGCCAAGGATGGTCACGAGATGGAGTTTCTCTCTCATTTGGGTTCCCACTAGCTAGGATGAGTGGACTGTTACCTTTCAGTTTCTCTCTTTTGTTTTGGGTTTTTGGGGTGCCTACTGAGTATTTTTATACTCACCCCTGCACGGGCTTTTCCTGCACTTGATTTTGTCTTGTGCAGACCACATGTCTTTCGATGGAGTCCCAGGAGGACCTGGAGCAGGAGGAGCTTGCTGAGTGGGTTTGACCGGGGTGTTTACCAAAGTTGTGCTGAGGAGCTTACCAGCATGTGTTTTGGCAGTGTTTACCCTCTTTCTGATCAGATTGGAAAGTTTGCTGTTTTCTTTTGGTGGGCACTGTTTTTCCCTTTTGTACTTATGTTGTACTTTGGTTGTGGGATAGTTGTATGCATGCATTTACTTTTCAGTTTTATATATCCCTCCACTGCTTCATGGAGGTGTATGTGGGTGCGTGTGTACAGGTATATTGGGCTAATTCCTCCCATGTGTGTGATAGCCTACTCGGTACTAGATGCCTGCCCCTGGCCTATTGGAGGCGGGCATGGGGTGTAGTGGCTTGATCCCCTTTGGGTCGGGTCGTGACAGAGTGGTATCAGAGGAGGATCCACCTTTGGGATCTCAGAGTGTACATGGTCTAGCTGTGAGTTTGGTTTGGTTTTCATAGCAGCAGTGTTAGGATGTTTCGAGTGCGGCTTTCAAGCCAGGGACTCTAGTGTTGGTGCGGTGGCCGACTTATCCATACACTAGGAATCTAATAACATGCCTTTAGAAATGGGAAATTTGTACACTGGACACATGGAAAAATGGTACATGCATCATACTAGACTAGGTTTTGGGTTTCTCTTTGTCCTTATTGAGTCAAATCACCAGATATACTCTTTGACTGTGGTGCGCCATGAATGTATTTCAGGATGCCTCCATGATGACAGCCAGCGAGGGTTCCACAATGGGATTTTGGTGATTATCTTCCCCATGTAGAGGTTGTGGACCAGGGTGTAGGTTCTGAGGCTAGACCTCCAGGTGGTCCTCCAGTTGAGCCACCACCTGTCGAGCAGCTGGTTGTGCCGGAAGTGCAGGATTAGGTTGCATACAGGCTGAGTGTGATGCACGAGTTCCAGAGGTAGCAACCTCTGAGGTTTCGGGGTGATCCAGACCCCTAGGCAGCTGATGACTGGCTTGAGGCAGTCACCCGAGTTTTCCGCCTATTGAGGACACCTCTAGATCAGATGGTGGTCCTAGCGGCGGGCCTTCTGCAAGGTTCGGTCGGGCGATGGTGGAGCCTAGTGACGTAGTCCCATGACGAGGAGACGCTCACGTGGGCAGAGTTTGAGCGGCTCTTCAGGGAAGAGTTCTATCCGGTGACGCTGAGGTCAGTGAGGATTTAGGAACTTATGTAGATTCAAAAGGAGGTCATGACTTTGTCAGATTACTCAGTTAGGTTTACAGACCTATCGTGCTACTCCCAAGATAAGGTTCGAGACCCATTCTTTAGGGCTCAGACCTTCGAACAGGGCCTATACAGAGACATCTGGGCAGGTGTAGTTTCTTTGTGTCTTCCCACCTATGCTGGAGTTCAGGAGCGAGCATTGGTGGTGGAGAGATTTCTGGATGAGCAGATCCTACCTGTTAGTGTTGGGCGCGTGGCAGCTAAGACGTCAGAAACTGGTAGTCGGTGATAGGTGAAATGATCTGGATGTGGCTGATGTTTCAGGAGGCGACCCGAAGGTGGAAAATCTGAGGCATAGGGCCCACATGCCTCGTAGTCCAGTTTTGGTCAGCCACAAGAGAGTTGGTGTTATGCTTGCGACGGTCGAGGAAATCTTGTTAGAGAATTCCTGAACCATCATGCTGTTGAGATGGAGCCGGTCAACATACTGCCTTGGCAGATATAGTTTCTCGATCAAGGAGGTCCGCTGGGCGGCAGACTTGGCGACGGAGCTGGTGCAGCAGCAGGAGGTGGTAGGCGGTATCAGTTTCCACCATGCCCACCCCTAGGTGGTCCATGCCAAGCTCCGGGAGTTGGTGGCCGTGGGCGAGGACAACCGCATGCCCTGGAGTCTATTGACCCAAAGGCTCCACTGATGGATAGAGGTACGCCCTATGTCCTTTCTACTTTCTGCATTACTTTGTTATACACTATTTAGCGGTACCCTTCCTTTCAGTTGCTTGCTCGAGTTTTGTTCAGGGTGTTGGTAAGACCCTGTGTGGGTGTTGTTCGGTGTGGTTCGAATGCGTGATGAAGAGGGATCCTTCCCCCATCGAGACACGTTTTTGTGATGTGATTAAAACCATGTGGGCGAGTCAGTGCTGCCCAAATCGGATAGTGTTGAGGTGTGGTGGATGAGTCCCTCTAACATATTTGTTCAGTCAAGGGTGTTTTTTGGCGAACTCACTGGTGTAGGAGACCCGGTTGAGAGTCCTGTCACTTTCCTTATGCTTATGGATTTTTGGGGATGAAAATTTCTAAGGGGGAGGATTTAGTGACTCGGGTTTTGGCCCTATCAGTCTTTGGAATATTTTTAAGAATAATCCATAGCTAGGCCCGAATATGGTGTGCGATTCCGAGGCCTGGTGTGCCCAGAATTAATTTTATAAAAATATTAAGTATTTTTATACTAGGCACGTGGTGGGGGTGTGATATATCCAAAATGGTAGCTCAAAATGGGAATCTAATGGCATGGTTGCGTCCAGAACATGCTATTTACCATAGGCGAGGTGTAAACTTTGTGGGCGCGGACCTGCCGTTGAAAGCGCCAGCAGGGGAATTTTCATAAATAAGTGGAAAAGTTAATTTACAAGTGTCGGCTCTAGTAACTCCGGAACGGAGTCTCGGATCGAAAATTGGAGTCTGCCGTTGGGCTCAGAATGACGCGTTTACCCTAGGGGTGACTTAACTTGCTTTGCGCTGGGAGGTTCGGTTGGGGTGGAAAATTAAATGATTTCTTTAAATATAAAACAAAAGAAATCAAGGGGAAACTATTCCCCTCCCACATACGCCTCATGTACCCCCCCTCATGTTCTCCGCCCGTTCTTTGTCAAATCGATATCCAGTAGTCCGTTTTCATCACTGTTTGTCTGCAAATCCAGCTTCAGGGCATCGCGGGCGTCGTTCTGCACCCAAAGCGTCGGCGGTCCGCCAACAGGTAGGCGATTTATGTTTTGAAAATCTCGGATCCCAAATTTCCGCATTTTTTCACTATTTGGAACCTACAGATGGGTAGATTGGGTCCCGGGGGCAGGCAGATGCTTCTGGATCTGTCTTTGGACTTCCGAGGTGCCTCCGGAAGACCTAGGAAGGTCCGTCGGCGTGGTACCGACGTGACGGTGCTAGCGGCGGCAGTGACAGCGGTGGCCCGTGGCAGCAGGCCACGTTTCAAATAAGGACAGTCGTGACAGCGGCGGTCTGGTGTCAATCACCGGAGACCCCCCGACGGGGGGTCGGCTGCTTGCACGTGTGGGCACGCACCGCGGCGTGGTTGTGCGGTCCGCCGGTCTGTGCTGTCGGCGGCGGCGGCAGACGGGTGGGCCGGCACGGGCCGACCCAGTTTGGTACACGGGGGGTTTTAAAACCTCATTTCCTGCCCTCTGGATGTCCGATTCATGCGCCGTCTGCGGAGGCACAACCCTGGGGACGAGGAAAACCCACTAGTGTGGGTTTGATGGTTTTAAGGTTCAAGATCGTGGCCCGGGAATTTGAAACATCATATTAAATAATAATATTTTATTATTTTTACGACTTCAGGCCGTTGTAACTTCTACCTGGAGTGTCAGAATGATGTGTCGTTAGTGGCGTTGAGACCCTGATGGTACGTCAGACTTTTTGAGATGGTTTCTATGTTTTGGGACTGAGCATGGGGTGCGGGTCCCATGAGGATGGGTTTTTGGCATTTTCAGAGAAATGCAACTCTCCCGTCCGGTGTCCGTTTGGGACGGTTGAGCAGTCGATCCTGCGTGTTTGTCTGAGGGGATCGCAACCGCGTGATCCGCTCGATGAGTATCGGGATCGTGGTGTGGGCCCCACCCGGGCTAACTTTGGTGAATAGTACATTTTTCACTAGGTGGTCGTTTTGGGTGAACGAGTAGTCTATCTCATGTGTTTTTTCGAGGGGATCACACTGGTGTGCCCCTCTCGAAGAGTTACGAGATCTTGGTGTGGGCCCCACACGGTCTGGCCAAGGTGAATTGTTCCTTGTTCACCGGGCGTCCGGTTCAGGCAAGTGAATAGCCTATCCTGCCTATGTTTTCACTTTGATCGTGATGGTGGCCTCGGTATCGGCCTAAGAGGTGCGTAGTGTGGTGTTGTGGTGGGTCTCTTGGGATAGCCACGTTGGGACAAGCAGTGGTTGAGGGTACTCCCTTGGTTTGTTCCTACGAGGGTTCGCGTGGCATCCAAACCCTAGTCTAGGCTTGTGATCCTCTCGATGGGATGTTTAATCTGTTAGAGTTGTGGCATCCCTCCAATGGGCCCGGAGCGGAATCCTCTAGCATCGCTACCCTAGATCGGGTTCTTGGTATCGTTGTGACCCCCTTATCCACAGGCGGCGATCCCCTATCTAGATGGTTAGCATCGTAGGGTTATGGAATCATCGATATTATAATCCCCTATGCAATGATCCGTACTTATTAGGGTTGTGGAATTGTCGGGTATAAGATCCCCTACGTAGCATGAGGTTTATAGTAGGGTTGCGGTATCGTTGGTTTTATGATCCCCTACTCCTTGCGTGGTGTCGGTAGGGTTGTGGTATCATTAGTTCGATCCCCTACAACACGAAATGTACCAGATAGTGTTTCGTTATCATCATGACCATCATGACATGGCTGACGGTCCTCTATCTGAGTGATGTGTTTTTTGTCGAGCACCAGATCTGGTTGTGGTATCCCCCAGTGGATCCTGGGGTGTAATCCCCTATCTGAGAGTTCTATGAATTCTAGATCAGGTCGTGGTATCCCCCAGCAGACCCTGGGAGTGATCTTCTATTAGTGAGATCTTCGTCTACCAGTTTGGGTACTGTTATCCCCTAGCGAACCCTAGGAGAGATCCTCTATCTGAGGAGTTTTGTGGTTATGTTGTTTTACCCAACGAGAGTGATCTTGTGGGTGAGCATCTAAGATGTTTGTGTGGGTCCCGATGTAGTATATTTCTAGGAATAGTGTCATATGGGATGACAATGACCATGGACTGTGCTCTCTTGGTTGTGAACCATTCCTGGTGATGAGGTTGGTACCTTAGGCATCTTGTTTCATGAGTTGAGTATGTCTGGATTGTTCAAGGTGTATGTATGGGAATACACTTGAGATGAGATGACTAGTTTTTTTTTAGCCTAGGATGGTCACGAGATGGAGTTTCTCTCTTGTCTGGGTTCCCTCTAGCTAGAATGAGCATACTGTTTCCTTTCTATTGATCTCTTTTGTTTTGGGTTTTTGGGGTGCCTACTAAGTATTGTTATACTCACCCCTGCAGAGGCTTTTCCCGCACTTGTTTGTGTCTTGTTCAGACCACATGCCTTTCGATGGAGTCCCAGGAGGACCCAGAGTATGCAGAGCTTAGTGAGCGGGTTTGACCAGGGTGTTTACTGGAGCTATGCTGAGGAGCTTACTGGAAGGTGTTTTGGTAGTGTTTACCCTCCTTCTGAGTAGGTTGGACACTTTGCTGTTTTCTTTTGGTGGACCCCGTTTTTCCCTTTTATAGTTTTGTTGTCCTCTGGTTCGGGGATAGTTGTATGCATTCAATTACTTTTCAGTTTTATATATCTCTATATGGTTTCATGGAGGTTTATGTGGGTGTGTGTATACAGGTGCCTTGGGCTAATGCCTCTCATGTGTGTGATAGCATACTCGGTGCTAGACGCCAGCCCCTGGCCTATTAGAGGTGGGCTTGGGGTGTCGCAGATCGAGCCCCGTTGGGTCGAGTCATGACACATGCATCAAAAGTTAGGTTATTTTGTCCTTTATTTATAATGCAAGTGATTTTTAGGGTTTTTCACATATCTTAAGTCATTATTTTATTAAACTAATCTTATTATATAGTGTACACATAGGGGTCAGTCTCAAGGAGGCCGCTCACACAACACCAAATTTCTATTATCACTATTTATAAAATAATTATTATAAAACTATATAATATAATGAGGGGGTTTGAAATTTTGAAATGAAAACTAAGTATATTCATGATAAAAACAAACCATTCAATACAGAAGGTATAAAAAACTGTATTAAAACAAATTAAGAGAGAATGAAAATAGATATTCCTGATAGAACCACCCATAATGAACCTTCACTTTCCTACAATTAGTTTCAAATTTACTTAATCAATTCACTCCATCATTTTTGTAAACATACTATTTTTTCAGGTTCTGAATATCTGGTGCACTCAATGATCTCTAAGAACACCACACATACACCTCTTTAATGGAGGGAATAAAATATAAAAGAAAAATTTAATCCTCAGGTGGTTAGTAGAGACACAAAGCTGCATTTACCACTCAGATCCCATTTATCCTAACTCTAATAAAATAATAAACATTGAGCCTATTTTTCTAGGAATTGATTTCAATATTGGATTCTTCCCATGTGCAATTATTTAGGTTAGTTACTTTTGATCAAGGGTATTAGATATCACAGTGATAAGAAAATGGGAAGAGAAAATGAGAGAGTGTTAGAATAAGAGATAAAATAGAACACTGAAATTAAAATATAAAATAAAATTAAAAAATGAAAATAAAAAGAAAAACGAAAATAAACAATAGTATAACTTCATCTAAATATTTAATGTACTAGCTAATCCCATTAAAGGTAATGAAAGTGAAAATTTATTTGGAGTGGAATAAAACTTATGTTCCATATTTTTTTCTTTGAATATTTTCCCATGGTAGAAATTTTAAATGGAATAACTTGAAATTTTTGTATTCTGTAATGCTTTTCCAGTATTTATTTAATATTATATCTCAAAGTTTAATCTTCATTGTCCATGATTTATAAAATCTATTTCCTATTTACTCTACAAAATTATACATTCCTAACAAACTCTTTTTATTCCCCATATCTTATTTCCCAGACTTTGATTAATGTTAAAGAGGAAAATCATGTGGGAAAATAGTTATTAAGTTTGTATCTATTCATATCCTATTTATCCATGTAATATATCATCTCAATAGGGTTTTTAATTTGCGAGATATAGGCCCATCCTCAAAATACTCAGGATATTTCCACATATTCCATACCATGACTTGTGAGATCCTTTTAGGCCTTAAAAGGATAGATTCAATCTTATTTGATTTAAAATTAATGTTGAAAAACGAACATAGAAGCCTAAAAAAATAATTTCTCAATTTGGATCGATGTACAAGAGTTTATGGCCAAAACATAAAAGTTAATTAAAATAAATAGAATTTAAAAAATAATCAATTCAAAAAATTAAACTCAAAATACATCTAAAAACATAAAATACAACAATTTCCCATAGAATAAGACATTTATGTTAAACATGTTATTTTTAAAAATATTGGCTTTATCAATTCACCAAAATTAAACATTATTCTCTTGTGAAATCATCTAATAACAAATTCAGAACAAAATTCTCTGGGTATCAATGGTAACATCACAAAATTATCATATCTATAGAAATAAAATGCTTTCTATATGGACATAAATTTCTTAAATCCTCCAAAATAATAAAATTCTATTCAATATAATGTTAATACTCATGTTCAGGTCATACATACCTCTCTGAAAATGTATTTATCTCTTTACTCAAGCATTTATAATGTGGAGTTTTTCTTATTCTCAAGAACACATGTGATATCCAGATAATTTATATACCCATTTTATCTCCACTTAATAGATTAAAAAATGTGTCAATTGTAACACATCAAGATTCCACAGTACGCTTCTCTTTGAATAATACAATAGCTTGTGTTGGGTGCAACTCTTACTTCTAGCACACCATGACCAATCAAACAAGCACGTTTAAAAAGCACTTACGAATAGTAATACCCACTTTTTTAAATTTTATAATTTTTTTTTCAAAAGGGAAATAATTTTTGGATTTAGAATATCAAAATTAGATTAGGATTAATTTTATTTATTTTTTTGAAATCATACAATTTTTTAAGAATACTGAAATACCCAGTGTTATTGTTTAAAACTGACATTTTATTTAAATAATAACTATTTTTATTTAAATTTATTTTCAAGTAAAAATATATACATAATAACTATATTATTCCAATGTATTTCATTGGAGTCATTTTATAATAAGATTGTATATATATAATTTTATTGAACTATTTAACCGCTTTTACAAACCTTCTACGAACATTTCCAAATTTTCCTAAAATGTAATTTTACCGCTTCTATGTATTGAAATTAAAAAAATCCTATAGACACATATGTCACCATTAAGTAAAATTTTGTTCAATAGGATGGAAAAAAGTTTTGGTGAATAGTTAATTTTGAATTTTATTTACCACAATTAAAAGTAAATAGGGTAATTAAAGGTAAAATAGTGTTATAATAATATAAAAATACCCAAATATATGTACTAATTCTATTGTATAAGTTTATTTTGACTAAAATCAACCTTTGGAAAAAATATGATCATTTTTGATCCACTTAGATTAGATTAGATCATTTATTATATTTTATTTAAAGAAGAGTTGCAAATATTAAATTCAATGTTTAATAGCTAAATAATTTTTAATATAGGGTTATAGATAAGATAAATTAGACTATAAAGATTAATTAGAAAGATATAAATATTTTCTAAATCATAGTATTATATTTATAATTTTTATACATTAAATAATTTAATTTATTTATGACACAATGATGATACTGTAATTACCTTATTAATGAACGATTAAAATAATTTATATTTTAAATATTAAAATTAATGTAAATTAAAAATTTTGATTCCATACACTAATTTTATAGGTGAATATGACATTTTAGGTTTGATTAATTTTTTTTTGAAGAAATGAGTTTTTTATGACTTTCGCAAAAACCAAATACTAAATTGTCTCAAAATTTACCTAAATGAGTTTTTTTTAAATAATATTTTCTTTAATTATATAAAATACATAAAAATATAAGATTCTGTCAAATAACTTATATAATGTTACATATGTAATTAATGAGCCACATGAGGTTCTCATAGAATTTTATAGTAAAAATATTAACCATGTAGTAAAAAATAGAAGAAGGCATGGTAAAAGTTAATCTATTTAACAAAGGGTTGAATCTAAAAGATAAGATTAATATGGTGACTTAAATATGTATAAAACCTTTTGGTTGAGAGGGATTAAACCCATACACACTTATCCTATAAATAAATCAATTTTTATCTATTAGAACCCGAAAATAATTTTTTAATAAATTAATATTTTAAGTTTTTCCTAAAGTTCCACTCACATCTCTTATAAAAAAGGTATTTCCCCTTCTCTTGAATTCACACATACAAAGCCATTTTTCTCGGCCAAAACCAAAAAAAAATACCCTTCCAACTACCTTCAAATCAACCTAGAGTCATTAATATGTTTTTAAAATCCAACCTAAGGAGCCCTTTTGTTCAAATCAAAGGAAGCACCCAAAGAAGAGGTAATTATTTTATCACCTCATTCAAAGTTATTTTTTTCTTATACTTCCTCTTTATATGTTGTTTACATACTTAAATAATAAATCCAATACATTCTACATAATGATATATTATTATAAATATGGTACAACCATATTCATTATTATATCCATCCTATGAATGACAACGTCACCATACGTGCGTACGTACGGCTTACCATCTCCACATCGTGTTGTTGTTTGTTATTAAATACTTCATCATTTGGATGGGTATAATAATGAATATAATTGATGTGAATAATAAATATAACATTTTAATGATTATTAATATATTATATACCATCAAATTATATATTATTTCACCCTCAATATAATGATATTGTCACTCGTGCGTATGTACGCTTTACTGTCTCCAAAACACGATGAAATTTCATTCCCCATCGTAAAGATTCAAGAATAATTTTATTCCTAGGATTAAAAAATAATTATTAAGAACATAATATCATTTTGTATACTACTCAAATATATCATATCCATAAGAAACATGACTTACATATAAAAACATATAATGTAAAACGAATAAGTTAACACCTGAATCAATGATATTACAAAAATATTTCTAACAAAGAAATATTATAAGATCATATATGATATCATATTCATGTATTTGGTTATTTTATAATTTAATAAAAATTATTTAACCATTATAAAGGATTTTAACATACCCTCTAGAAAGTAAAAGTACAAGTTAAAGGTTAATTTTACAATCTATTTATTATTTGAGGTTGTTTATACGTAAGTATGTACTGGGACTTCTTTATCATCAATATTCATGTTTCTTAAAAATGTTTTTCGAAACATTATTAATATTTCCAAGAATATGGGTTAATGAAATTTATACCCTTTTTTATAGAATGTTTTGAAATAATTCATTCCGTCATTTTCCAAACATGGTACTTTATAATCATTTCGACATATTATGGAAAGAATGTTTTTTTAACTTATACGGTGGGCGCTGCTATTTTCTACCATTATAACAACTTCAAAGCTTCCCTTAAAATCTTATAATAATATTTTCAAAATAATTTTTTCCCTTTATAATTATGTTCCTTTTAAATGATTTCATAGTAGAACGGGATATTTCTCTCAAATAGTTTTTGGATTAATTTCATCTATTTCAAAATTTATTGTTAGATTTTATGTTTAATTGAAGCTGATTTATTATGATACAATATTCCATATTGTATTGATATTTTTATGATCTATTTGATTTTGGATGTGCTATTTTTATGTCATTCACAATTTAGGGTTAAAGTATTAACATTTCTTATGCTAGTTTAATACGAATGATTTTGTTATGTTTCGCCCTTTTCATATGTGGAATGCATTGGACATAGTAAGTGACGGGCGTGGACCTCTATAGACCCTTGATGAGTCTGTAGGTCTAATGAGACAAAATAGTGTTTTGGAACAAGGCATTTACAATATTTTTTTGTAGTCTTGGCATGAGGCCTTGACTATGAGGTTAAAATGTCTGGAATTATGCATTTCGTCATTATGATATTTGCTATCAATATTTCATGTGATTTTTCAAAAAATTTAATATAAATGTGATTAAGTAAATGGAATTATTTGATTTATCATTTCCAGTTTATGCTGAATTTTATGTCTAAAAGGATTGTGTTTTAGTCTTTTACATTTCCTTAACTATTTATGGTTATTTGTAATAGTTTACACTATATTGTGATCCTTACTGAGAATATGAGCTCACCCATTTCATATATTTTATTTTTTCCTGGATGTAAAGAATAATATTATGACTAACCTATAGGGATAGGTTAAGCGATATGAGTGTGTTCAAAGGTGAAAAAATGTTTTTCTCATTTCATAATGTTATATAAAACATATATATGTACCTTGTACTTCCAAGGGTACTAAAATGGTTGCTCTTTCAGGACATAATCTCTTGTGATCATGCCAACATTATGTAATAGTTCATTGAATCTGAGTAATTTGGGCCATGGTGTTATAGTTGGTATCAGAGGAAGTTTTTTACAAACCATACAAACTAGATTTAGAAAAACTCTGATTATAGAACATTATCCTAAGATAGACATTGAGGATTAGTATAGAAAAACATCCAAAAAAATGGTAATGTAGATATTATGTGGGTTTTATAAGAAATAAATCTCTTTTTGGATACTACAAATGGATGTGGTTCTTGTACAGATGTACCTAGGTGTGAAAACATCAAAAAGGAGTTTCAAGCTTGACCTGGGGTATCATGGTACACGAAAATGGGCCTTACTGCGTACCTGGTTTCACACTCCCAGGGGATTTGATTAGGATAATTCACATTTTCTCTATAAAACATGATGAAAGATTTATGATTAAATACATCCCGAATGAAAACATTTTTATGAATAAGGATTATATGCATAAACAATTCAATTTATGTTAAGTATTTTAAAAGTTTGAAATTATGAATTGTGATTAATAAACTAATCTAGTGTATGACATTGTTTATAAATGGAGCCTAGTGTAAGGAATGGAAACTAAATCAACACACATAATCCATGTAGTTATCTCCCTCATATTCAAGATAACTATACCGGAGATGGTGATGAAACTGGTACTAAATAGATTATAACCATATTGGAACAACTCACTTAGGTTATGAATGATGACCTTACCTATATGGAGCACCCTGGTCCATAATGTTGAGGATTAATATTAGATCGCTTCATGAGGAAACAACCACCAACATTCAATGGGGCTAAAAATCCATTTTTAGCTGAGAAATGGATAAGTTCCTTAGAGAAAATATTTCATGCTCTGGGGAGTAGTGAAAGGGAAAAAGTGGTCGAGGAAGTTTATCACCTCTCAGGAGATGCATATCAATGGTGCTCATTAAATCCGAACACAAAGGATGATTAATAAATATCAAATATGGAATAGATGGGGCTTAAATAGCTTTTCATAGAAAAATATTTTTCTCATGAACATCGAGCCGATATGGAAAGGCAATTTTTGAGTCAGAGGAAAAAAGAGGATGAGAATGTCACAAAGTATAAGGATAACTTTACAAAGTTATCAAGATATGCTACAGATTATATACATAACCCAGGAAGTGAGATTGATCGATTCTTTTATGGGTTTAATCCATTTCTCTGTCGACCACTAGTCTCAAAATCCTTCTCATCGTATGATGATATTGTCTCATTTTCTATCAAGACAAAAAAGGAATTATCTAACTCTTATGACTTTATAATGAGGATAGAGAAGAAAAGATCATTTGAACAATTTGGAAAAAGAAATAAGGGTAAGAAGGGAAAAGTTGAATTTCCATCCTATAGTAATTGTGGGAAGAAACACCATGGTACATGCATAAAGGGGATTGCAGTTTGTTACAAGTGTAGAGAAAAATTCCACCAAACCCATGATTGTAAGGGGAAGAAAGAGGATATCAATGGTAAATGATACAATTTTAATGAAATGGGGTATTATTTAAATGAATATTATAAGTGTCAAGGAAACTTACCTCAAAATATTCCAATGGAGAAAGGCCAAGCTTATGCGATCACAACAGCTGAGGTTGAAGTTCTGAATGAAGTGGTGGTCAGTACTTCAATCATTTTCTCAAAATCAGCCAATGATTTATTTGATTCTAGATTCTCACGTTCTTTAATATCTTCCCAATTTTCCCCAAAAATTAGATTTTTCCAATTTGAATTAATAAGGGATTTTTCAGCCAAAACTCTTAAGGGTAGTATCGTTGCAATAAAGTCTTTTTAATATGTTACCATTTTGACATAAAAATGTGTTTTATCTACTGATATTATTATCATACCCATGATTGAATTTGATATAATCCTCGGTATGAATTGTCTTTAGGATTATGATGCGAAAATTTATTGTAATAATAAGGAGGTTAGAATTTCTGATGATGATAAGGAATCCCTTATCTTTAGAGTAGAAAGACCACCTTCTGATTCTCATCTAGATCCACCCCGAGTAGCTCTACTAAATTCAATTATTGGGTAGGATGGGAGTAAAATAACTATGGGTGAGGAAAGGAATATAAAAATAGAGGATGTACCTATATTCAAGAATATGTTGATGTGTTTTTAGAGGATTTACATGGACATCCACCAAAATGGGAAATTGAGTTTTCTATTGACTTAATTCCTCGTTCAAGGCCCATATCGAAGACCCCGTATAGAATAACCATTGAGGAATTAGTGTAACTAAAGAAACAACTATAGGAATTGATATATAAATGATTTATTATCCCTAGTTTTTCTCCATAGGGATCCCTTGTTCTTTTTTGTTAATAATAAAGATAGATCTATGAGGTTGTACATTGACTATAGGGAGATAAATTCTATAATAATAAAGAACAAGTATCCCCTACCTTGTATTTTTTTTATTTATTTGATCAACTTCATGGGGCTCAATATTTTTCAACGATTGAACTTTGATCTAGATATCATTAGTTGTGCGTGACGAAGGAAGACATTCCAAATACATCATTTCAAACCAGGTATGAGCATTATGAGTTTATAGTAATACCTTTTGGGCTGACAAATGCACCCACTATTTTCTTGGAACTACTAAATAGTGTTTTCAAGGAATATATAGATGAATTTTTGGAGTAATTTATTGATGATATCTTAGTATACTCCAAATGCAATGATGATCATGAAAATTACTTGCGCACAATACTGAAAACTATTAGAAGAAATGAATTATATGGAAAGTTTAGAAAGTGTGAGTGATGGATTCATGAAATTTATTTTCTTGGCCATATTGTCTCTATGGATGGAATCTATGTTGGCTCTTCAAAGACAAGGTAAATCCACGAATGGCTGGAACCAACAAGTATAACTTAGGGTTGTATTTTTATTGGTTTAGCAGGTTACAATTGGCATTTCATCCAAAATTTTTCCCGATTGGATAACCTATTAACCAAGCTCACATGTAAAGGGGTTAAATTTGTTTAGAAAAATATATTGTTAATAATGTTTTTAGGAATTTAAGAGAAGATTTTTCAATTCTCCTATCTTGACTCTACCATCGGGGAATGATGTGTTTGTTATTTATAGTGATGCATCAAAGAAAGGACATGGTTGTGTCCTTATGTATAATGATAGAGTTATTTACTATGAATAATGATAGCTACAAATTCATGAACAAAATTATCCAACACATGATCTTGCGTTAGAAGCTGTAATCATTGCTCTGTAGATAGGGAGAAACTGTCTCTATGGTAAAAATGTGAGATATATACTGATCACAAGAGTATGAAGTATATTTTCTCCTAGAGAAAACTCAACATGAGGAAAAGACGATAGCTCGAACTACTCAAGGATTATGACTAAATTATACACTACCACCCAGGGAAGGTGAATAAGGTGGAAGATGCTTTAAGAAGAAAGCATCATGGAGTTATGAACAATATGAGAGTTGAAAGGGATCCTATGTTCATGGATATAGTAAATATGGATATGGGAATAATCATGGAAGTTGAAACATAGATACTTTTTCAAATGGTTTCCAAACCATCTTTACTAGAAAGGATAAAAAGTTCTCAAAGTGATTATGAGGAGTTTCAAAAGAATGTTAAAGCTATGAATGATGGGAGATTGATAGAATTTGTATATGAAGATGTAATTTTGAAATTTGGGAAGTGGATTTGTGTTTAAAACATACATGATCTAAAAAGGGAATTGTTTAATGATGTTCATAGCTCCAATTTTACTATAAACCGAGGTAGCACTAAGATTTATAGAGAATTGAAGGAATATTTTTGGTGGGACAACATAAATAGGGATATTGATGATTATGTGTCGAGATGTATGTTTTTTCAACAGTTGAAGGCTATAAGGCAACATCCTAAAGGATTCATGAAACCTTTTCCCATACCTAAGTATAAGGGGGATGGTATTATGATTGACTGTTTCATGGGGATACTAAAGACTCCTAGAAGGAATGATACAATATGGGTCATTTTTTACCATCTTACAAAGTTGTCACATTTTATTGTTGGAAGAGAAGATTTAACACTTGAATGTTTAGTAATACTATATATTAGTGATGTTTTAAGACTTCATGGTGTACCCTTATCGATTATTTCTAATTGTGATCCCCACATTACATCAAGATTCTAGAAAAGTCTTCAGAAATCCCTAGATTTTGAACATTATTTGATCATTTCCTACCACCGTATAAGTGATGGACAATTAGAATGGACTATTCAAACCATAAAATACATGTTGAGATCTTGCTCACATGACTTTCAAGGTATGTGAGATCATTATTTACCTCGGGTAGAATTTTCCAAAAACAATAGCATCCATTTAAGTATTCAGATAGAACTATATAAAGAGTTATATGGAATGAGATGTACCACACCAACTTGTTGGGATGATGTTGGTGAATGAAAAATAGTAAGCCCAAAATTTGTTGAAGAAACAATGGAAAAGGTGAAGATTATCCAAACCCACATAAAATCATCTCAATGTACGCAAAAGATCTATGTCGATAACTGAAGGAATAATTTGGAATTTCAAGTAGGATATCATGTTTTCTTGAAGGTATCTCCGTGGAAGGGTGTTATACGATTCTGTAGGAAGATAAAATTAAGTCCTAGGTACATCGGACCTTTTGAAATTTTAGACCTAACTGGAGTTGTAGATTACTGTTTTGCAATTCTGATAAGTCTTTCAAAAGTTCATGATGTGTTCCTCATATCACAACTGAAAAAATACATTCCAGACCTAATTCTTGTACTCACTTATGAAGAAATATATAACTGGAACCCGATCTGTCTAATTGTATAAAGCCTGCAAAGATTCTTTATACGAGAAATATATAACTGGAACTTGACGAACTTATGATGAAGAACCACCCAGATATTTTTATCTAGTAATATTATAGAAATTTTGAGGGTGAAATTATTTGTAGGAGGGAAGAATTCAACACCCTAAGATTCCACAGTGTGCTTCTCTTTGAAAAATACAATAGTTTGTGTTGTGCATAGCTCCGAGTTCTAGCACGCCACAACCAATCAAACTAGCCATTTAAAAAACATATTATGAATAGTAATACAAAATTTTTGATATTATAGATTTTATATTTTTCAAAATGGACATCATTTTTGGATTCAGAATATCAAAATTATCTTAGGATGAAGTTTTTGTATTTTTCTAAAAGAATTCAATTTTTGATGAATTGTAGAAAACACTCTGTTATTGTTTAAAACTGACTTTTTATTTAAATAATTATTAATTTTTTTTATTTTTTTTAATTCATAAAAGATACATAATGCCTATATTATTCCTATGTAATTCATTGGAGTCATTTTATACTAATATTAGATATATAAATTTTTATTGAACTATTTAACGTCTTTTACCCACCTTCTAGGAACATTTGTAAATTTGCATAATACATAATATTACCACTTTTGTGAATTGAATATCAAATATCTGATAGAAAAATTTTTCATCAATAGGTAAAATGTGGTTAAATAGGATGAATTTTTTTGTTGAATAGTAACTTTTGAATTTTATTTACCACAGTTAATAGTAAATAAGGTAATTAAAGGTAAAAATAATATTATAATAATATAAAATTACCTCAATACATGTCCAAATTCTATTGGATAATTGTATTTCGACAAAAATCAACCTTAGGAAAAAAATGTGATCCTTTTCTATCCACTTGGATTAGATTAGGACATTAATTATATTTTATTTAAAGAAGTGTTAAAATTGTAAAATTCAAATTTTAATAACTAACCCATTTTTAATACAGTGTTATAAATAAGAAAAATTCAAGTTTAGATATTAATTATAAATATAAAAATTTTATACATCATGTTTTTTTATTTATAATTTTTATACATTAAATAATTAAATTTATTTATGACACAATGATGATGCAGTAATTACCATATTAATGAAATATTAAAGTAATTGATATTATAAATTTTAAAATAATTTAAAATTAAAACTTTTGATGTCACACACGAATTTTCTAGGTGAATATGACATATTATGGTTGATTCAATTTATTTTTTTCGATGGAATCAAGTTGTTATGAATTTTAAAAATACCAAATACTAAATAGTGTCAAAATTTACATAAATGACTTTTTAAAACAAATAATATTTTATTAAATTATATAATAGTCGTTAAAATATAAGATTCATCCATATTAATTTTATAATGTTTCGTATGTAATTATTGAACCACTTGAGGTTCTCTTGGCATTTTATAGTAACTATATTAACCAGGTAGTAAAAACATATAAGAAGACATGGTAAAAGATAAACTATTTAACATAGGGTTAAATCTAAAAGATAAGGTTAATATGGTGACCTAGACATGTATAAAAACTATTGGTTGAGAGGATGTCGACCCATAACCACCTTATCCTAGAAATAAATTAATTTGGATCTATTTGAAAACAAAAAAAATTATAATAAATTAATATTTTTATATTTTCTTAAAGTGCCCCTCACCTCTCTTATAAAAGTGTACTTCCCCTTCTCTTAAATTCAAAACTCCAAATCCATTTATCTCACAAAAACCAAACTAAAATATCCTCCCCAATACCCTCAAGTAAACCTAGAGGCCATTTATATGGAATCCAACCTATGGAGCCCTTTTGTTCAAATCAAAAGGAAGCACCGAAAGAATAGGTAATTATTTTATCACATCTTTCAAAGTTCTTTTCCTCTTATAATTCCCCTTTCTATGTTATTTCCGTACTAAAATAATAACTCCAATACCTTTTAAATACTGAGATGTTATTATAAATATGTTACAACCATATTCATTATTATATCCATTCTATGAATGACAGAATCATCATATGTGCATACTTACGTCTTACGGTCTCCACGTCGTGGTGTAGTTTGTTATTCAACACTTCATTAATTTTATGTGTATAATAATGAGTATAATTGATGTAAAAAATAAATAAAATATGTTACTAATTATTTATAAATAATATACTATCCAATTACATACGATTTCACCATAAATTGAATGATATTTTTTCTCGTGCCTATGTATGACTTACAGTCTCCACGACGTGATGAGATTTCATTCCCCATCATAACGATTCAATAATAATTCTCTTCTGATGATTAAAAATAGTTTTTAAGAACTTAATTCCATTATGTATATTAATCAAATACAAATTATCCATAAAAACCAACACTTACTTAACAAAACATATAATGTAAAATGAATCAGTTAAAACCCAAAACAATGTTACTACTGAAATATTATTAACAAAACAATATTTGAGGATCATATATGATATCATATTTATATTTGTGGTTCTTTTATAATTTAATAATAATTATTTAACCATTATAGAATATGTTAATATACTCTCTACTAAGGAAAAGTATAAGGTAAGGGTTAATTTTACAATCTCTTTATTATCCGAGGTTGTTTATATATAAGTATCTACTGGGACTTATTTATCATCCACATTCATGTTTCTTAAAAATTTATTTCAATTCATATTTAATATTTCCTAGAAAAATGGATTAAATTAATTTATACCCTTTTTTGTTTTTTTATTGGATGTTTTGAAAGGAATCTTTCTATCATTTTCCAAACAAGGTACTTTATGACCATTTCGACAAATTATGGAATGAATGTTTTTTTTAACTTATACAATCGGTGCTTCTATTTTCTGTCATTATAAAAAATTCAAATATTCCCTTAAAATAATATAAGAATATTTTCAAAATAAATGTTTTATTTTATAATTATGTGTCTTTTAAATGATTTCAAATTAGAAAGATATGTTTCTCTCAAATTGTTTTTGGATTGATTTCATCTATGTCAACATCTATTATTGGATTTTATGTTTAATTCAAGTTGATTTATTATGATATAATATTCCAATTGTATTGATAGTTTTATGATATGTTTGATTTTAGATGTGATATTTTTATTTCATTCACAGTTTATGGTTAATTTGTTAACATTTAGTATGATATTTTAATACGAATGATTATGTTATGTTTCGTCCTTTTCATATAAGGAATGTATTGGAAATAGAAAGTGATGGGCGTCGCCCACTATAGCCCCTTGATGCATCGGTAGGTCTCATGAGACAAAATAGTGTCTTGGAACCAAGCCTTGACAAAATTTTTATTTGTAGTCTTGGCATGAGGCCTTAACTATGAGGTAATGATGTTCGGCATTATGCATTCCATCATTATGATATTAGTTATTGATATTACATGTGATTATTCGACTAGTATAATATACATGTGAATAAGTAAATGACATTATTTGAATTATATTTTCCATATTATGTTGAAGTTTAAGAATAAAAGGATTGTGTTTTATTCTTATTCATTTCATTAAATATTTGTACTTATTTGTGATAGTTTCATATATATTGTGATCCTTACTGAGCATCTGGGCTCACCCCTTTCTTATGTTTTATTTTTCCTAGGATGTAAAGAAGAATTTTATAACTAACCTACAGAGATATTTTAAGTTATATAATTGTTTTCAAAGGTGAAAAAATGTTTTGTTCATTTCATAATGTTATGTAAAACATTTGTATGTATCTAATACATCCAAGGATAGTAAACTGATCGGTCTTTCGGTACTTGAGCTCTTGTGATCATTCCAATGTTATTTAATAATGAACTAACTCTGGGTAACTACGGTTAAATAATTACATAGATCATGAGGTATTTTTCAGGGTTTTTTTAGGATAAGGGTTGGAAGGTCTAAAATATAAAAAAATAGAGGAAAAATGGAGAGTTTTAAGCGCTGAAGTGAAGTAAATGCATGAAAATAGTTTTAATCAAGAATGATTTTCTCTTGATAATAATAAAATTTATTCCCATTTAAATGCCTTTTTCTTTCCTTGGTAATATCATACATGGAATTTCAACATAAATGAAAATTTTATTCCCTCTTTCCCTCTTTTATAGCATTGTTTCAGCTAGCAATCAGATTAAGAAGTTCTCTTTAAAATCATATTTTTGAAGAAAGTAGAAGTATATTTTGATCTAAGAGTATTAGTAAACTATTTCCCATATGTATAATGATATTTAATATACTAATAAATCATTCCATCATCTAATTTCATCTAGAAATTTAGAATAAAATATTTAAACACGCTTTTAAAATTTCAGCTCAAATAAATTCTTTAGATAAGCATAACACAACTAAAGACCCCCCCCCCCCCACCAACACTTAAGTTCACAAATAATAATGAATTTTAGTTCTAGATTATTTTAGAAAGGGATAAATGGAATATAATTAGGATAACACCCAAATAAAATCATGTCTGATAAGGGATTAATAATTTTCATATGTAATGGTATGAAAAAATAAAAGTTGAATGTAAAAAATGGATTTCAAAGTGGTGGATGGATCATACTTGAGACATACCATGAACAATAATAGGTTTGAAAATGAGAAAAAAATAATGTTCAGGATCATAAATAATGTCTCAAGACTCTCAAGAAAAATATATGCGTAAATAATATTTCAAAAAAGGTTTAGAAACCTCTTAGGTTGGGAAAAAATTTCAATTTTATAGTGCTAGTGCACATGAGTTTCACAATCAATCAAACATAATCAAATAAAATGATTGGAAAAAAAAATCATTTATAAAATATTAAAAAAATTAATATTCCAAAATAATAATAAGGTTTTAATCTCCCAAATCAATTTATTTAAGATTAAGAATCTGAAAAACACATCAAAAAAAGTAAAACATGAAAATTTCCTATGAAAAATGAAAAAATTAAGAATAAAAAAATCATAAAAAGAAGTTTAAATCCCCCAAAAACATATTCCATTTATTACTATATTTTTATATTAGATCAATTTATGAAAAATTTTCATGGTAAATTTTAATTTGGAATCAAATAAAACAAAGAAAAAGAGAGATACAGCTAGATTTATTTTTAAGTGGAAGCCTTGAGATAATCTCATAGATGATATAATTCAAAAATATACGAAAGATAGAATATAAAGTAACTAAAAGAAAGAAAAAAATATAAATATTAAATAAAATGGAAATGCTAGGTTTATACCAACAAGAGAGTGCAAGGTCTTTACATCCCTAGTCAGGTAGTCTAAGTGATTTATCCTAAACCAGAAGGTGGATGCGTTTTCATTGAGAATAATCATCACATATGACTTTTACCAGTTTCTATGAGTAGACACATAGGTTAGAGACCCCCCACATAAGAGAATAAAAATTTCAACCCAAATAATGAATAATTATAGAATTTTAGTTCTAATGTGGGAGTGAAAAGAAGATAGGGGTGCTCTTTATTTAATTCCATGGTTTATTCCTCCATATTATATTCATGTTGTAATAGAAGAGGTAGCATCATCACTACAAGATCCTCCATATCTTTTTCTTCAACCACTTCCACTTGGGAGGTATCTTCATTAACATCAATATTATGGTCCTGACCTATTTTTGTTTTGATAAGTATTTCAGAAAATAAAAATTTAGAAAATAATTCATCTTGAATAATATTTAAACATGACACATAAATAAAAATATCTTCACATTCATGTAAGTCTTCACAGAAATTTATCTCTTATGGAAAGAGCCTTGAGAACTCAATATCAACTGGAGCTTCTTTTTCATTATCTTCCAATGAAAGATAGAGGTAAAGAGGTTCTTAATTTTCACTATATAATGGGAAGATCATGTTTTTAGTTATCTTCAACAAATATATTCAAGGATTCTACCAAAAATGTTGATCTTCCAAAAGTGAATCATCGTTCATGTGTTCTTTAGGGATCTCATTTTTCCATATATTAGTGTGGGATGGTGTTATGTAATTCCTTTAGTAGATACTTAACACCCACCTTAGTTTCTTTAACATAAAAAAGTATTTGATAAATCTCTTCCACTACTCTTTCTAGTTCCGGTTTCGGTTTCACCTACTGCTCTTACGACACATGTACATATTCACCTATACATTATATTTTCATCTCCATTTTTTCCATTTTTTCACTAATCCTTTCCAACCAAGATTCGAGATCATTATGAAATTATTCTTGTTTCACCTAGGAGTTATTAAGCCATTATAATAATCATAATTTGAATACAAAATGGAAACATGTTTTTTTAATTTTTTTAATTTATGATTTATTTTGTGTTTTTTTAAATGACTGATGTGTAGTGCATCCCAGACAATAGCATCAAATTGATTCATTGAAAATTATCATATATCCTTGTTTAATATTTTATTTTACTTTCCATGAAATAAATTTCACACATTGGGGTCTATCTCGTGGAGGCAACTCACACAACACCAAATTCCTATTACCATTATTCATATTCTAAATAATTTAAAACTAAATAATATAAAGATGGGGTTTCAAATTTTTGAATGAAAAAAATATATATTCATAATAAAAAAAGTTAACCATTCAATGAATATTTTATATAGAATAGCTGAATTCCAAATGAAGTTATAAATAAAGGATATATTTCAGAAAGAACCACCTAGAAATAAACCTCATTGTATTATTATTAGTTTCAAATTTACTTAATGAAAATAGTCTATTATAAGTATGAACATACTCTTCTATTGATTTTGTGAATATGTGGTGAAATCAATGATTTCCAAGAACACCACACATCCACCTCCTCGATCTAGGGAAAATAATGCAGAAGAAAAGGCTAAGCCTTAGGGGGAAAGTCGATATACAAAGGTGACTTACCCACTAAGATCTGTCTCAAACTAACTCTAATAAAATGAGGAACATTATGCATGAGTATTCTAATATTTGTTTTTAACACTAGATTTATCCCTTAACAAAATACTCAGGTTAGTTACTCGTGATCCTGAGTATTAGAGGTCACAGTGAGAAGAGAATGGTGAAAAATGTGAGAGAGGGATAGAATAAGGTAGAAATTAGTATACTAAAACTAAAATATGAAATGAAAATACAATATAAAAATAAAAGGAAATATAAAAAAACTAAAGTACAACTTCGGCCAAATATTCTTTTCAGCAGATGATTCCTTGAATGGTTTTGGATGTACAAATGTATATAGACAAGGGTGAATATTTTGGTTCCATATTTTTCCTCTAAAAGATTTCAAATGGTAGAAATATTAATTTTCTGAATTGGACATTTTTTTCTTTTGTAATATTTTTCATCAATTTATTTCTCATTTTCCCTCAAATTACATTTTAATTTAAAATTTATAGATAAATTTATACCTAATTTACTTTGGAATATTATTATGGCATGGCTGACACATCATATTCCACATCTCTAATTTCCCATGCATTTATTTCCTTCATTGATGTATAATAATAGGGGTCCACATTTATGAAAGTTTTTTATCTAGATTTAATATTCATACATTTAATATTGTAACTCTATTGTATTATTACTTTTTGAGATATATTCCCTTCTTAAAAATTGTCTTGATATGGGAATAAATTCCAAGGCCTGAATTGAGATCTCCTTTTGGGCCTCAAAAGTGATGATTCAAATATTTATCCAGTTTAATTAGATATATCCCAATGAATATATAATAATAAAATGAATTTTTAAATTTGTATCAATGTAGGGAATATTATGGAAGAAATAAAAAAATAAATTAAATAATTAAAATTCTAAAAATAATTCATTTTTAAAATTTATCTCAAAATACTTCTAAAACCATAAAATAAAAAATTTCTTTTAAAATAACACATGTATGAGATTAAAAAATTTAAATTTAAAGTGAAATTATTGAATATATTGTCTCTATTAGTTATAATCTCCATGAATATTCATCGCCTAGTTATCATTATGAAATTCATAATGATTTCTAGGGTCTCCTTGTTTCTCCTAGGTAGTTTTTAATATCACTGCGATCATCAATATAGTGTTCATAATAAGAATTATTTTTTTCTTCTATATTAATTGTATTTAAATTAACATACTTTAATGATTGACCATGGTTACCTCTATGTCATTGTCTCCAACAGTGACCCATTTATTATACATAACAACTTCTATTATAGTGTAATCTCTTCCAACTCACCATCTTGTAAATACCAAAATATACTTATCTATGATGTGTTATTTTAGAATAATAATATAGGATTTATATTTAAATATTATTTATCTCAATTATATTCTTTGATCATTATTATGTAATTTCAATCATGATGTTCAATATTTGACGAACAGCAAATCACCCACATGATCTGTTTCTAATTTCTTCAAAATATAAGAATACTATAATTCTTAATATATTTAATTTAAGATTGCCCTTACATATGTTACTACCAAATATCCCTTTTTTTACGTTCACATATCACTTTATAAACATATCATACCGTAATGTTGGACTTGGTTTTCCTTTATGTAGAATTCAAGTTACCTATATTCAGCCATAACATCTTATATATTACCTTTAAATAGCCTATATGTTTTCTGTATTCCCGTTATGTAGATGCTACTCTTTAGAGTTACTTTACACATATCACATTCAATGGTATATACCCTTATATATATCTTCATTACACTTTCATTGTTCAATATTACCTTCAAGAAGCTTTTTTGGAACCCATAATTCTGCACCAAGAACTTGGTCATTGGAGGTTTTAGAGGTGTCAAGACCATGTAAAAATTAATGGTTTATTTTCCATGATGGGTTTTAAAATGGAATACATGAAGTAGAAGGATAGTGCATGGTATTTTATTTATAAAGGAACAAATATTTGGCCCTTATATCATCCATTTTTCATATATTTTTATTCTTTTAGTTTTGGGTATCCCTTAGGCCAAAATGAACATCCAACACAGCTAGTCGGATAGCTCAACCAAGTCATAAGAAGGATTCTCATCAATCATGCATATGAGTTAGTATGATTATCCATATAAGATTTGAGTTGTGGGGGAGCATATTTTTAGTCTTTAGAGTGCATGTATCATGAATTCAGAACCTAATTTGGTTGCTCAAGGGTGATTCATAGCTGGTGAGGGTGTTGGGTGTTGAAACCCAGTGCCAGATCAAATAAGTTGAAGAAATTGAGACACTTATTAATTCATTCCCTTCCATCCAGAATTCCTATGTGGGACACTTTTCATGAATTATAAATATATAGATAGAACAACAGTAAAATAATCAATCAGATTTAATTCATTTTATCATTCCCCCACATCATCTTTAAATTTCTTGTGTCTATCACTCTCCTTAATGCCACAAGTTCAAGTTCATCAGACACCCCTAATGTCGAATCAAGAATTCATTTTCTACCATGACAACCATCTCCACCCATTAAATATGAGGTGCATGATAATCCCTAAGGAATTCATGAAACATCATTAAGAATGTATGAGGTTATTTAGAGAACTAATACATCATCTAAATAAATAAGGATCCTACAGATTATGTATCACCAATATTTCACATCAATGTTTCAAGTATCTCATAAGTAAAAGATATCAGTCATGCGAAGAAACAATTTCATTACCAAAACTTCAAATAAATAAGTAGTTATCTCCCTTAATAAAAACCATCCATAATTTACATATTTTTATCATGAGATCCCATGTATGGTTGTCGAGTTTTTTATCATCAATTTCCCTCTACCCTTTTTCATATAGGATAGGAAATCCAAAGACATGATTGACATCATGCACATAGTGTTTCAAAGAATAGAGAAATAACGTGAAGGTGATCATGTGAACCACTTGAATCCATTTTAATAATATTTATTGGTCAAGCGACCAAAAGATGAATCTTATGAGAATCTTTATTGAAATTAAGTGATCTCTCATGAAAATCATTGTGTGTATCCTTCAAAAGAGGTTTTATAATATTTAATTTTTTATTTATTTTCACATATTAATCCTTAGAGGACCATCTGGTGGGTTTCCATTAACATTCTACATCACCATAATAATCATCATAAGTATTAATTTGAATCCTTAAACGGTTAGCCAGCAATATATCACATGAATTTTATCATTCAAAGATATTAAGAATCATGTGAAGAAACAGTGATCATGTGAATCCCTTGAAATTATCATGTGATGTATCAACAGTCTCTAAGTATGTGATCATGAAAATCCATCATTTTATTGCATATACATCATGTTACATAAATCACAAAAATCTCTCCACAGCCTCTATCTGATGTATATGGCACCTTGACCGCTAATAGTGGTATTATATCTAGCCTCCCATGAATATATAAATCCCTTATCCCTCTTAGAAAAAGGATAGGATATACAAAATAGGGATAGGGAGAGAGAGATAAAAAAGAGACATGCAGGAGTATATCACAGGAGGACAATGGGTTGTTTCCTTTAGATAAATCCTCCTGGTAATCAAGATTACACACTATGATAACCCCTCAAGGGATCGTATTATGGTTTCACGATCACATAATGATATGAACATCATGACACTCCCCCATGAAATCCTATAATGACTGGTTCATGTATGGATATTCTATATAAAACCCTTTGATAAATTTTCATAACCCAATCATGTGACTCCCTTAGCATGATGCAATCACATTCACCCTTTTCATGTTAATTCTCCATGGTATACATCCATGAATAGAATGTGATCCCATGGACATGAACTCCCATTTTAAATGAAAACCATTAGATTTTATCCCTAGACATGTACCCTCGGACATGAACTCCTCTTGATATTTATATTATTTCTCATACATCCATGGAAGCATCCCCTTGAACATGAATCTTTATCCATTGGATGTGTGCTCTTTGTCATGTGTGTGATATTGTAAATGTTCAAGAGACCCCATTTCATGACTCTCTTATGACAATGAAATCACATGACTCACCACTAGTCTCACGATTCCCAAGTGAAAACCTGGACATGTCGTTCGGGACCATGTGAAAGGACTTGGAAATGTCTTCTTAGATCATTTGAAAGGCCCTAGACATTTCATCCATGATCATGAAAAAGGCCCTAGACATATCATCTTTGATCATGTGAAGAACCTTGGACATGCCAGCCTTGATCATGTAAAAGGCCTTGGGCGTGTCTGATTTGATCATCTGGAGCCCCTTGTACATGTTATATCAGCCTTGATAATGGGAAAGGCCATAGACATGTCTAATTTGACCATGGGAAGCACCTTGGGCACGTAGGATTTTAACATATGAATCACCTTCGATATGTCAACTTTTCATCACACAAAGATCCTTGTACTTTTCATCTTCGATCATAGGAAGCACCTAAGAAATGTTGGGTAGACACCTTATACATGTCAGGAAGATAGCATGTACATGTCTAGTGGACACGCTGGGACATGTTTTCCATATTAAGAACACACCCCCGGACATTCTATCCTTGTCATTCAAGCACACGTGGACATATTCCATGTAAACCCTCGGTTATAAACCATTGAATGAGTACCCCATTTACAGGGGTATTTCCCTTAGTCTATCTGGGTTACAAAATCTTGTAACCTTATACATTAAATTCTTTTATATAGGTCTCTGTGTCATACTAATCCCATTCAATGGACCTTTTATGGTCATCATCACTCTTCACCCATCAGAGGATAAAGAATGAATTTGTAACATCAACTTCTATCATGGTTTAATTCCCAAAATTTCATAATCCCTAGATATAATAATAATAACCCTTTTAGTGTAGTCACCTATCCCAACCCATCAGCGAGTTTGGAGTTATTTTATCTATGAGGAATCTAATTCCTATCCAAACAGGATACATAGGATTTCTTCCTAGTTTCTGAGATCCAATGGGCATCCGCCTTTCTATATGTCCTTCCACTTTTTAAATATTATAGCTTGTCACACCAAATTCTCTTATGATTCTATAATCATTCCTTTTCCATCGGCTTATGAGAAATGGGTTTGTACATGATCATCCCCTTATGTGTAAACCTCAACCTTGCCCTTACAAACCCTAAACCCATCAGTATGATTGGGAAAAATTAAAATACAATGACATTGAATCCTACAAAAGGATATTTAGGAATCCTTAATAAGGCCCAAAATGCATACCATATTATCCAAGATACATGTAATTATACCTCCCTAAGTGAAACCATAATATTTAATCCTTGAAAAATATGCTCTCATGTGATGTGTCTAACTTTATACTATATCTTTTTTCTCACACTGAGCATGACTCATGTGGGCTTAGATACTAGTAGTAATTATACTAAAATCATGATGAGGATGCCCATAGTCTAGGACTTTTTTGGGATATAATACAGATTACATATCATCTTCACTCAAAGTGTTATAATTTTGATGAGGCGTTTCATGGAAACATTACATGCATAAGTCCTACATATGGCCTCTCTGGTGAAAGTTTTAATGACATAGGCACCCATAACTATAAATATGTGGACTTAAATTCTTTTCATAAGTGTATACACAAGAATTATCACCAATGCTAGATCCCAATACTCAATATTCAACTTCCCTAATATATTTCCCTACCATGTGACATTAAACTTCATGGTATTGTCATGTCATATGGCCTTAAACTATGTTAAATGAACAATGGTGGTTTTTATTCCTATTCTCGTATGATATTTAGGACACCTCATAGAGGATCAATCCCATATCCAAGAAACCAACTACCTCCCGAGATAATGATAAGATCTACAGAGCTTGAACATGACTATAAACAAGAGTTTCATAAATAGATAGGAGAATAATGGAGACCCTATATTTCACATAGTTTTTCCCTTCAATAGATGGTCTTGATCAATTCATTGACAATGGGAAACCAATTCCATTCTAGGACTTAGGATATATTCATAAACATTCATTAAATCAATAAGAGAGTCTTAGGGAAGAAAATAATTCCCCCCAAAAGGATTTGATGGTACTAACCTCCCATCCACTTGTCCAATGTGTGTTACTAATCATTGTTGGGTTTAAAACCCAAATGGATTTCTTCTTTTAGAAAGAAGGCATGTGGCTCACTAGAGATATGGGATTAATTTGGAGTTTCCATTAGAGTACAAAAGGGTAAACCATATAAAACTTATTGTGAAACCACCCTCAATCACCTTCAATTGATAATTATGAAAAACTTCCACTTTTATTAGAAAATAAAATCGTGAACCTGAGGTAAAATCCTTTAACTACATCAACACTTTCATGGGTATAAAAATTATATATTTTACAGTACTCATTCGGTCATTTTACATTCAGTGTTCAATGAAAAAATGGTAAACTTGAATTGAATTCTCTAAAGGTGTGACACCACTCACAATAAAATGACCACATATTATCTTTTGACTATCAAATTAATTGATTAACCATGTGCTATTATATATTCTAATGCATTAATAAGTTATCTTGTTTCATATCTGGGTTTCTAGGGCTCCTAAAAAAGAAATGAAATCACCAAATGTTTCATTGGATTTTGAGATCATTGGACACGATGAAAATTATTTCCTTTAGATTGATAAATTCATGAAGGGAGAATTGGATTCTATTGGATTAAAATATTATACATTTGTCCACTCAATAGTGGTTATTTCAATTTCTAACGAATGGATAGGAGTTATTCATTTCATGGGAGAAGTTTTGTAACCAATTTCAGGTTAGGTATCATTCTTAAACCAGGATGCTGGATTTTTTTAAGAGATTATTAATATATACCATGTGAGTTCTATTATGTGAGAATTTTTTATTCCGTATAAGAAACTATTTTAGTATGCTCAATTCCATCTATCAAATGAAAAGGCCTAAGAGAGGCATTTTGAGGAGGCTCTTCTTATAGATATCCAGTTTCAGGAAACCCTATAAATTTTTGACATATAAATCGAGGTTTCGGTGAATGTCAAGGTCATCGAGAGGATACTAGATATTATTATATTTTCATGGTATGGTATTCATAAAGACTCTTTATAGTGTGGAGATATTGCCATGGGGTCTTGTTTTCCAAGTCATATAAATCCCCAAATAGTGTGCAGTTAGTTCTGACCTTCTTCATCTCATTTCACTAATGCTATCTATTCTCATGCCCATGATAGTGGATCAACAATGAATTCTTTCATGAAGAATTCATGTACATTGGAATCTTAAGTGATCTACTTTCCTCAGTAGTCATCATAGAGCCGGGTTCCCTCTTCAAATCCAACTATTGCAGCAATACCCTCCATCGTAGTTGCAACATAGTAATAAAATTTCGAATAGTATAGAGGGTACGAATCTAAGAAATGAAAACCCTATAATTCCATTAATCATCAGGGATACTGTAATGAGGATTAATATAGAGGTGGTCATGATCAAGTCTAGATAGTTCATCGATTCATACATTGTCATATATATGATTTTTATTTTCCAACACCGAGTGAGAGAGACATCATGTGAGGTATTATCTTCTTATATTCTTCTTGGTTGTATAATTTATATGATTCAAGATCTCCACAATTCATTGTTTCCCCATACCTATTATATTCTTTAGTATTTGAGATAGAGATTCTTCCAGTTCACTTTTCACTGACCATGTTATTTGGATTTTGAGCTACCTTTTACTATGTATGGATTGCTCATTAGTTTTGGGTTTGCATCACCCATGGAGATATTTTTATGTTTTCATATACAAACATATGATATCATCCATGATGTAGATTTATTGTATATAGTTTAGGAAATTTTTTATTACTTTATAATGTGATTTATATTTTGTAATGTTGAAAAAGTAAATGTTATGTTTTTTTTAAGGAAAAACCCTCAGATAAGTCAGAGATGTGTTGAGTTATTTTCCTCCTCGATGGTAGAGATATTATCTATTTAAATGGATGATTATCCAATAGTTTTTCATAAAGTTGTGGAAGAATAACCTAATGTCTTCTAGAATAGGTTGTGACTATACCTTTGATGTGTGATCGAGTTTGGGGTAGATTTATAGTTGGGTTTCACTCCAATATCATTGACCTCATATAAGATAATTCTTTATGAGTTTCATGAGTTGTGGATTTAGATTGATGGTCATATAAAGAGATGATTCATTCATATAAGTGTATCTCCTTTTGGTGATCTATTCTTTTTTAGAAGATGGTATATGGTGGTCTATGTTTGTGTGTTGATTATTAAACCTTGAATCTAGTGACACTAAATAATCTATATCCCATCCCATGAATTGATTATTTATTCAATTAGAGGAAGGGATTTATATATTTCTCTTGGTTTTTTTGGGATTATCATATCATCAAATGTGGGTAAATGATGAAGATATTTTTGAATATTTATTTCAAATGTTATTATTGTAATTATGATCTAATTATGATATCATTAATTTTAATTAATATACCAAATTTTTTTATGGGACAGATGAATTCTATGTTTAGTGAATTCCTATATTAGTTCAAAATGGTTTTCATTGATAATAACTTAGTGTATTCGTTACTCAGAGGAGGAGTTTATAGAGAAAATTTAGGCTATTTTGGGAGTCCTTTGACACCATAAACTATTTATTAATATGTTGAAGTGTATGTTTTTGTCCTATGAGGTTCATTTATTAGAAGATTGTGTGTCTCAATGTGGATTGATCGTGGATCCTTTGAAGGTGGAGGAAAATTTTTCTTAGGTAATCCTAAGAATGTTTTGAAGGTGTATAGTTTTCTTGGTCTTTCTAACTATTATAGGATGTTCAAACCTTAATTCTATAGAATTTTGAATCCAATAACAACTTTTACTATAAAGGATCAGGTTTTTCTATGGACTAAACAATGTCATACATATTTTGAGAATGTCAAAGAGAATCTAGTTAGTGAACATGTTCTGAATTTGAAATTGGAAGGGGTTGTGTTTGAGGTTTATTGTGATGTTGTGTATCTTGTATCTAGTGGTTTTATAATGTTGTGTAGAGTAGTTATATTATATGGGTCCAGATAGTGATTAAATCATGAATAAAACAACTTAACTCATGATCTTGATCTTTATATATTTGTGTTAACTATGACGTTTTGATATAATTACCTCACTGGTGAGATCTTTATCACCTATATAGATAAAAATAACTCTTCTCCCTATTCCATTTGAATTTTCAGTAGTGATATTGTATGAAATTATTATAGAATTAGAAATTCAATATTTCTTATAAATTAAGGAAATGTAATGTTATGGATTATAATTTTAGTAGAAAAAACAATGATGCAATGTGTGAGTTATGTGATTCTGAGAGAGTGATGGAGGAGTTATCCATGATTCACCTTGATATGGGAATAATTATTGGTAGAGGATGTTTTTATCAAATGAATGTATAGTAGTATATTGGGAAATTGGTGGAGGACTCATAGGAAGTGGATTCCAATATAGAGCTTTAGTAACATTGAGTTTTTTTTGTGATACTCTCAAGGGATGGTCTGAGGGTATATAGTATCAGGTGTTGCTTCTAGGTTGGCACTTCGTTCCTTTGATAATGTGCTAGGTGTTTTTTCATATGTTTTATAGTTCATCCTCAGTGTTATATTATGGTTCGGATTGGATGTATCATGTCTTAAGGGTTTAGTTTTTGTTTTTTGGGTAAAAATATCAATTTTAGTGATTGTGTCTTGATTGGTTTTCCATGGAGTAAAATATGAAAACCATGTTTCAGGTGTGTTACTTCAGCTGGTTGATGTTCCCCAATGGAAGTGAGAGGATTTCTCGATGGTCACCATCCTATGTTTTACTTAGTATCAGGGACAATTTTATTTTATCTATGTAATGAAGGATCTCTTTATGAATTAATCTCACTTTTTAGTGATTGATGAACCCATATTTTTCTGTGATGCATTTTTGTGCCGAAATTTAAACATTTTCTTTCAGATGACCAGGAGAGGTAAGATTTTATTTTTCCCTAAGTATATGATCTTGGATATTTTTTATGACCACTCCTTTGTTCACTGAATAGGGTTATTACCCTAGGATGGGTGTTTGGTGGAAATCTGAGCCATTCGAATTTTGGCGGAAAAATTAATATATAATATTTATTAAATTAAATATTAATTTAATCATGTAGGTTTGTTCAAAGATAAATTTTTAATGGAGTGTTGGATTGATATTTTATCTCTTCCATTGAGTTCTGAATGGGGATTTTAGCCTAGGTGAGGCATAATCTCATGTCGGGCATCGATGCCCGCCTTGGCCCCATTTTTCTTTTTTTTCATTCTCTTCTTTTCTTTCCCCCCCTATTATTTCCTTCTCATCCTTATGAATGCATCATGTGTAGATATTCCTTGTTTGTGACCTAAGGGAGATTCAAGATACAGAGAAAGAGTGAGTAAGGGAAGAGAAAAGAGGTACTGTTGCAGAGCTCTCGAAATGCTAATTCGGGACATGTCAGTTGTGGATGATGCAATCAAGCGAAGCTTTGGCCGTTTCCACCCAAAGGTAGGATGTTTTTTAGATTTACCACAAGTCCCCTTTAAATTCAATTTTACTAGTTTTGTATCTAGATATTTATTACTTATGTCCTCTAAAGGGAGGATTTATTTCTTTGGGTGTTTAAATAGGGATTTCAGATATTTTGAGGGTTTTCCCATCAAGAAACATAGGTTACAAGGCATGTGTTCCAAGGGAGAATGTTGTGTGTATTTCTCATTTGGGGAAGATAATGTTTTAGTGGTTACACACCATGTATGAGGCATACACGCCATGTTGAGGAGTATCCCGGAATGTCTACCAGTATAGGGGTACAAGGTTGTGTTGGTGTACATGGCTAGACCCTGTATTAGGTAGAAAATGCGTAGAAGTACACGACCAGGACAAGTATTAGACCAGGATCGTTGAAGGAAAAAATAATGTACCCCATGTTGGGAACACACCATTTACCGGATCCATAATATATGTACCTGGGGATTTACACACACAAGACGATGGAAGTACACACCCATGTGGTGATGGGATCACACACTGTGTACCAAGGATACACGTCATGTACTTCCCCTTTCCAACCCTTTGAGGTTTTTTCATGTTATTCATTCCCTGAAGTTAGAACTGGACATAGGAGTAGTCTATTCTGAGTAGTTTTCTACTTAGTTCATGTTGGTGAATCCTATGGAGCATTTTAATGAATCCTAAGGGGTCTTTTCCCATTTTATCAAAATAAAGGAGTTCTTCCTCATGTTATCATTTTCAGTAGTCACCCAAGAGTGATATTCGGAGTGGATTATAGGTTGGGGGTTCAGACCAACCTAGTTGAAATATTTTTCTGAGATGAGTTGCGAGTTGTCTCCATTGACCATTTTTTGGAGTACTTTCCCATTGTGAGATTTTCCCTTTTGGAATATGAGGTTGTGAGACAAGATGCTTCCAAGGATCCGTGGAGAGATCCCATTGTTTATATGCTGATCTAGGGAGTCCCTTATAGGATCCATGTACTTATGTAATGTTTTGTGGATCCCCGTTGTAGGATTCCTATTTTTCTTGAATAACCATAAGTTTTCCATTAGGATTGGGTAGAGATGGAATTCAGTTGTTACCTTGAACCCATTTCAAACTAGTAATTCCATGAGGCTATGGTTGTAGTGTTGAGGTGGTCATTTAGGACACACTCACTTCTTATTGTATTCACTTTTTTATTATAGATGAAGTTATTTTCATTATAGATGCATCCTGGTTAGTGGCTATCAATCCTAATGTGAGGCATCTTTATTTCATTTGGGATGCTTGGTCATTCTTCCTAGGATCTGTGTGGCCTATTGGGATGACCAGATGTGCTTAACTAAAATCCAACATCTGAGACATGTTATTTCTGATATTTTACTAGAACCTGAAGGTATTACTTGAGACTTGGTTGTTGAGCATGGATGTTATATATATATATATATATATATATATATATATATATTCTAATATATATTTTTGGGATGTCCAAATGTGCTTCCTGGTATCTGGCCATTGAGACTTACATTATTAATTTTACACCTAGATCAATACTTGGATTCCCATGGTATGAATGCCTTGGAAAGACCCATGGGGTAGATGATATATGATGGGGAAAATTTCACTCTCCTTGATGTGTTCATGTCCCATGTTATGGGTGGCATGGCTATTGGGATTGAGTGATGTTGATCCCTGGTTAGGCTTAGCTCAGATTTTCTAGGATGGTTTTGACCACAGGATTGGGTGTCGTGGAAGTAAATTTGAGGCAGTGTGACTGTTAGGTTTGTAATGG
The DNA here is from genome assembly GCA_963277665.1 of Viscum album. Taxonomy (NCBI): domain Eukaryota; kingdom Viridiplantae; phylum Streptophyta; class Magnoliopsida; order Santalales; family Viscaceae; genus Viscum; species Viscum album. The sequence continues at coordinate 2,091,683,880 of OY728126.1, read as the reverse complement.
CCTGGGATACTTGGATGGCATGGCCATTGGATTTGAGTGACATGGTCACAAGGGAAAAATGTACCAGATATGGTATGGATTGGGTTCTTATTTTGAGGATTGTCACTCACCTGTGATGGCCATTGTGCTGATTGAGTTTTTTGAACACAGGTTGAATCATTAATGATGTGGTTTTTACCACTCATGTGGGTAGAATCCCCCAGTAGTTATAGTTTTGGTATTTTATTTTTGGGGTTTTGTTCCATAAGAATCCACATGGGAGGTGAGGAGCCTTCAGTTGATAGTGATGAGGCTATCAAGGTGGGGTCTGAGGCTCTTCATGATTGAGTTTATGGGCCAGAACTTTTATTTTAGGACAATCATCATTGTTCCTTTTGATTTTGTACCATGGGATGATGTGTGATTTTTCACAGGGTTCCACGGGACCAGGTTACTATTGTTTGGGTGTGCCTATGAGATGTTTTTACTAGAGACATAGTGTGTCAGGAGGAATGTGGTGTTCGGCTGTGTGTTTGAGGTGAAACCCGAGGGATCACCTAGGATTTGTGGATATAGGAGTACCTTAGACCATGGGTCAAGGAATCTCTTCACTTCTGAGATTCTGGCATGGCTGAAGCAGGTATATGTCAATCAGGATTACAGACCTAGTGATCGACTACTTTTTTCTTATCATGCTATTCAATTTCACTTAAACATGAATGTCATATCTATGTATGTATGTTTAGGTATGGGACTATACAAGAATATGCCTATAGATATGGAAATAAATGGTGGAACTTTCCCAGTTGATAGGGATTATGAACCCTTCGTTTGATGGTGGTTTCATATTGGATTTACTTTCCTTTTGTTTGTTTTTCGTCTAGGATAAGCATGTTGCTTTTTCATGTACTTATACTCGCAAAGTTATAGGTTTCTTGTCGGGTGGCCTATTGAGATTATTTCTCACCCCTGCATGTGCACCTCAGTGTACGTGTAGACCTTATGTCTTGTTTTCATGTTTATCATTATTTTCATGGTAGATAGGGTTCAATCCCATTGTTTCATGATCAAGTATAGTTTCTTGAGTAGTTCAACTTCGGGTTGTTCCAGTTCGATATTGTTTGGTTATTGGGTACATTGGTTAGCTTAGAGTAAGTAGTATATTCATGTAATTTTACTTCCAATTTATATTGTATTATTTTATCAATGTGGTCAGCCTAGTGGGTGACCAGTGTTGTATGATATTTCATAGTTATTTGGTCTTTTTATAGCATTTTACTATTTCAGCTTGTTCTATTTCAGTTGTTTACTTCTTTTGAACTCTATTTACCTTATTAATATGTATGATACTTATCTATTTCCTCATTTTTCTACTCTGATATGAGGGAATATTCTCCCCACTATCACACCCTAGGCCCTGTTTCTAGTCAGTAGCCTATGGCATACAAGGAGGTGTGCTTGAGGCCATGTCGAGAACTGGTTCGGAGCACTGGTTTAGTGGAATCCAGATGTGGATGTTACAAAGTGGTATCATAGGAGATTTCTTTTCTTGGTTTTTACTATTTGGTATATGGTAGAAAAGTGTATTATGAATGTGTTGGAGCCTGTGATGGATATCAGATTGGTGCATTGAGAATACTCGTTCTGGTAAGAATTCTGGATTTCCAGGGTTTGGGATTTCAATTCTGATTTGTTATGATACACTTGTATATGATTTCTCCTTTAGTGATTATCATAATATGTGGATGTAATGATTTATTGTGGATCTCTAGATCTTGGCCATTGGTAAGTTGCTAGGTATGGTTTTTGACTCATGGCTGGTAAAGGCAAGAGGCATCTTATGTATTATACTTGGCACGTAGGATTCACAAAGTATAGGCCTACTAGTGTGTGTTTTTACTAATAGTAGAGGCAAAATCAATTGGTACTTCATACATGCATTGTTCCTTATGATGTAAAGATATGTTGATCTACATTGAGGTGTTTATTGTGAGGAAGATGGCTCAGCCCTCATTCATGATAGCTACAGTGATCTAGTAGGTCAATATGGCATGTGATGCACTTTGGTTATGACCCTTTTATGGTGTTTCTTCTCAGGTCTGTGGTAATCTATTAGGATCTATGATTTCGATGCCAATGGTTACCAGGACCTTTCTTTTGAATTGCACCTTTAGGGGGGTATTTTCGTATAAGGATACCTAATGAGTGTTAGATCAGTTCTTCTTCTTTGTTGGTTGGGATCACTATTAATTAGTTCCTTCTGAGGGTTCTTAGAGAGGATCTGGGCTTTGTAGGCTGTGTTTTCAGTTTCGACCCTTGTTTTCTTCTGAACTTTGGTGTTTTCTATGGGACTTTGGGCTTGGTGTTTTCTATGGAGATGGATATAAGGGTATTCCTATGGTGGGGAGTACAATATCAGTTTTAGTTAAATGTCTTCAGTGTAGGAGGTTGTTTTTTATTCTATATGGCTAGCTGTTGGTTAGTCCAGATAGCTTGGTTGTATAGATTATCTAGTTGAGAGAATAGATGCTAGAACTTTCACTAGGCTTTTCAGGGATGAAGAGGTTTATAGTGGGGGTTTTGTAAGAACCTGTGTTTTTCATAATGCAATTTAGATAAAAAAATATGAACTTTTTTCTTTAAAATCCTCATTAAGCAGTAAAATTATCTTTTTCTCTAATAATATGATCTCAGATAATTTTTTGACCACTTCGTTAGTCCTGAAATAGGTTGTTTACCCTACGAAAGGAGTTTGGTGGAAATCTAAGATGTTGGAATTGTGGAAGAATAAATAATTTTTAATATTCATTAAATTAAATATTAATTTAATTTTGTGGGTTTATTCAAATATAAATTTTCAATGGATTGTTGGATTGGGATTTCATCTCTGGCATTGAGTCCAGAATGGGGAGTTTATCTTAGGTGAGTCATAAACTCGAGTTGGGTGTTGGGGTCGGCTCGACCACCTTTTTCTTTTTCTTTCCATTTATTCTTTTCTTTTCCTCCCTCATTTTTCCACCTCCTCCATGTGTATGCATCATGTTTGGATATTCCATGTCCATGAACTACAAGAGAATCTAGAGAGGGAGAAAGTGTAAGAGATGGAAGAGAAGAGAGGTACTATTGTAGAGATCTCGGTGCGCTAATTCGGCGTATGACGACCGTGGATGGTGGAATCAAGTGAAGCTTTAGTGATTTCATCATGAAGGTAGTCTATTTTAAAGATTTAATATAATCCCCATTAAATGCATTTTTCTAGTTTTTATCCCATGAAATTTCTTTCTTATGGACTCTTAAGGATGGATCTAATGCATTGCGGGTTTAAACAGGGGATTTAGGAATTTTGAGGGTTTTTCCATCAAGAATCCTAGGTTACACCACATGGGTTCTAGGGGAGCACATCGTTTGTTTTTACCATTTAGGGAAAAAAAATTAATGGTTACATGTTGTATTTTTGGAATACATGTCATGTATCGGTACATGGTCATGTAGCCGAGTACCCAAGCATGTCTACCCATGTAGGGGTACTTGGCCATATAGGTGTACAAAGCCAGACCCTATGTAGGATAGCACACCGTGGAGACGTACATGGCTAAGCCAAGTATCCAGAAAGTCTAGTTGAAGGAGACATGCATGTACCTCATGTTGGGAACATGCCATGTACCGGTTCCACACGCCATGTACCTGGGGCTTCAAACACCCAGGACAACATAATTACATGCACATGTGGTGTTGGGAGCACTCAATGTGTATAAAGGTTATATGTCATATAATGTCCCTTTCCAACCCTTTGAGGGGTTTTCATGTTTTTCTTTTCCTTATGTCAGAACTGGACCTGAGAGTCTTCTATTCTGAGTAATTTTCCTTGTATATTGTGAGGGTGAAACTCATGGATCATTCCAATGAATCCTAAGGGGTGTTTTGGGCCTTTTATCTAAATGGATGGGTTCTTCCTCTAGTTATTGTTTTTAGTCTTCACCTGAGAGTGACATGTTGAGTGGATGATAGTTTGGTTGTTTGGACCAACCTAGATGAAATCTTATTCTAAGATATGATGTGGGCTATCTTCCTTGACTATTGTTTTTTAGGACATCCCCCTTATGAGACATTCCCTTCTAGCCTTTGAGGTTTTGAGACCAGATGATTCCAAGGATCCCATGTGGGATACCATTTTTTGATAATATGGGGTGTCCCTTATAGGTTCCCTGTACACATGTAATTTTTAAAGTATCCCCATTATAGGAAGGCTCTTTTTCTTGATTGACCGTAAGTTGAACATCAGGTTTGGTTAGAGATGGTATTTGGGTGTCACCTAGAACCCATACCGAACTGGTAATCCCATGATGTTGTGGTTGTAGTCTTGGGTTGGGAATTCGGGCCACCCTAATTACATAATGTGTTCACTTGTTTATTATCGATGCATTGATTCTCACTAATCGTGCTTCCAATATGGTGGCTATCAAGCCTGACGTGAGTTTCCTTTCTTTCTTTTAAGAGGTCCCAATGTTCTTCTTGGGGTCCATGTTGCTTATTGGAATGACTATATGTGCTTACCAAGAATCCAGCTTCTGAGAAATGTTATTTATGGTATTTTAATGGTACCGATAGGTATTACCTGTGACTTGGTTTTTGATCCTAGATGTATGTATATATTTTTTATATATTTTTTTGGATGTCCAGAGGTTCTTCCTGGTATCTGACTGTTGAGCCTTACATGTTTACTTTTACACCTTGAGTAATACTTGGATTCTTGTGGTAGGAATTCCTTAGATAGTATCATGTTCTAGATGACATATTATGAGGATGATTACATTCTTCTCTATGTGGTCTTGTTCCATGTTTGGGATGGCATGGCTGTCAGGATTGAGTGATCCTAATCACCAGTTTGGCTTGGCCTGTATTTTCTTGAGTGCTTTTGACCACTGTATTGGGTGTCATGGACATTAGTTTATGGAATTGAGATTGTCTACTTTGGCATGGCCCATGATACACAGATGGAATGGCCATTATATTTGAGTGACATGGTCATAGGGGCATGAGGTGCTAGAGATAATGTGGCTTGGGTTCTTATTTTGCAGATTGTCGCTCACCTATAATGGCCAAAGTGCTGATTGAGTCATGTAGACACAGGTTGTCTCCATGATGAGGTGTTTTTGACCACTCATGTGGGTAGAGGCCCCCGATAGTTTCAGTTTTGGTATTTTTGGTTTGGGGTTGATTGCCATAGGATGCCATGTGGGAGGTGAGGAGCCTTTGGTTGAAAATGAAGAGGCTGTCGGGTTGGGGGATGAGGCTCTCCATGATTGAGGTTGTGGGTCAGGACTTTTATTTGAGATCATATATCACTGTTCCACTAGTTTTCATACCATGGTATGACCTCATCTATCGAGTATGGGTCTGTGGCATAGGGGTACTATTGTTTGGGCATGCCTTCGAGACGTCAGTACAATAGACACAATGTGTTAGGAGGCACATGGTGGTGAGCTATGTATTTGAGGTGGAATATGAGGGTTCACCTGGGCTTTGTGACTATAGGATTAACTTGGACCATGGGTCAAATACACTCTTCTCTTATAAAATTCTCGCATTGGTCGAAGAATGTATATATTGATCATGATTACAGACCCAAGGATCAACTGCAGGTTGGTTATCATGATGTTTGGTTTCACTTATGCATGAATGTCATATATATGTATGTATCAATATGTATGAGACTATACAAGCATCTGCCTATAGATATAGACATCCATGGTGGAACTTTCTCAATTTAAATGGATTATGGACCCAGGTTTTGACTATGTTTCGCATTGGATTTACTTTCCTTTTGGTTGTGTTTTACCTAGGCTTAACATGTTGCTTTTGCATACACTTATAACAGCATAGTTATAGGTTTCTTTTAAGGGTGTCCAATTGAGATTATTTCTCACCACAGAACATGAACCTTAGTGTATGCGTAGAACTTACATCTACTTATCAGGCTTAGCACAAGTTTCATGGTGGATAGGGATGAGGCCTAGTGTTTCATGATCGAGCAGTTCTACTCGAGTGGTTCTACATTGGGCTAGTGCAGTTTGAATTTTTTTTGAGATCGGGTACGTGGGATGGCTCAAATTTAGTAGTAGAGAACTACTAATTTACTTTCATTTTCTATTGTATTATTTTATCTTTGTGTTCGACCTAGTGGTTGACTAGTGTTGTGCGATATTCCATCATTTTTCAGTATTTTGACTGAATTTTGCTCTTGAAACTTGTTTTATTTTAGTTGTTTACTACTTCTATACTCTTTTCACCAAACTAATGTGTATGATACTTAGTTGTTTCTATTGTTTTATACTCTGATATGAGGGAATATTCTCCCCACTATCACAACCTAGGCCCTCGCTACATTCCTGTAGCCATTAGCGTAGTAGGAGGCACACTTGAGGCCTTGTGGCGAACCAACATAGAGAACCAATTTAGTGGAATCTAGGTAGGGACGTTACAATTGAAAAGTCAAGTGAAATGGATTTTTTATTGATGCAGTATCTTGGGGGGACGGTAAGGATTCATGGGTTTCTATAGATGATCAACTTTGATCATGATCCCTCATTCACCTCCAAGGAAGATTGAGGCCCCCAACATGCTTTGGGATCTCATTTATACCATAGAAACTCTTTTCATGCACATAATTACTATAGTATATATAAATAGATCTTGACATTGGAAGGCATTTTGTGTACATTTGTTTTTTATTTTGGAGGTTTTTGGGAATGGTACTTACCCTTGGTGGAGATTTATTATAATAATTCATATCACTATACAATTGGTATATATATGTTCAAATAATATTATGTCCAACCATGTAGACCTCTATTATGTTTGATCGAGGTTAGAGAGTCATCTATTCTCATACTAAAATTGGTACAAATCGTGATAGAGAACGAGTGAGTGATTCATGAGCATATAAAGGAATTATAGAATCATTAGATTTTATATGACAATCATATGAGGATTACTCTAGAATTTTAAATTGTAGATCATAGGTTCTTGAAGGTGTATCAACATTGTTGGAAGTAGAGGTCTAGTCATGAGAGTAATATTTCTACTTGATTTTTAAGACATTTTTAGGTTTTATCATATTTTGAATCTATTTAGAATCAGTTAGCAATTACCCTATAGATGAATTTAATCATTGATATTTTTCATATGTTGAATTTTTTTTAGTATCATCATGATAAATCCTATGTTATAAAAATGACATATTTAGGGGTTGAAGATGATCATAAATTTGAGGAGCGGCGTATAGAGATTCAATTTTTTTGGGTGATGTGTTTTTCAGGATTGATATTCCTTTAGTTCATGTCCTCTGATGAAGTAATATCTTAGAGAAGTGTACATGGGAATGTGATTAATAGATTTGTGCTCAGTTTCTCGAGTTGTTCGATATTGTTGATGATGTGATTATTTTTGTGTTATGATATGGTTGATGATGTGGTGTGTTTATTTTAATTGTTTCTCTTATGTGTTGGTAGTGTTCTTGTTACTATGAAATCCCTATGTGATATCTAATGGGATAGTGGTTTTTTACATTTTTCCATTTCCATTCCTTCCTAAGTATTGATTTAACATTTTTGGTGTGTGAATTTTTTGAGAGGTATCTGATAAAATGGAACAAATTTTCCACATCCCTTCCCCTCTGTTTTCTGGTGAATGGAGGTGTCTTATAAAAGGATGGAGGAATGAATGTTCTACTAAGATGAAAATTTAGCTAGAGAAGGGGTGTTTCAGTGTGATCAGTTATTCCCTAACATGATGAAGCCTCATATTATTAGTGTTATGTTTCATTGATATAAAGTTTATTAGTGTTTGAGGAGACTATTTGAATAACTATATTTCCTTGTAGATTTATTAAATCACATAGTGTCTATTTTCTTTGTATGTTTCATGTTTTAAATGTTTTATAATGGATTATGTGGTCATTATTTAATTCTGTAGTTTTTGGAATTTTATTTTATATTTTTGGTTTCAATGTCTTTGAAAATTGTTCATGAAGTTATTTGACTGGAAAAGTCATAGGATTTTAAAAGTCATGCAATTTTAAATTTCATAATATTTGAAAAATAATATAAAATGTTTTCTTGATTATGATGATTTTCAAATATTTTCAGTATTCAAAGTCTTACAAAATTCAAAATACTTATAAAATTTTTTAAAGTCACACATATTTCTTTAAAGGTATGAGATTTAAAATTAAATTCATATGAACTAAAAAATAATTCATTTGGATAATCTTTTTCATTATCAACTAAATATTTTGAATTAATGCATGTTTATATGATATATTCTACTAGTATTATTAAAATATAAAATACATATATATTATAACTATGCTATTCAACATATTTTTGAATTTTTTAGTAAATAATTCATATTCGATTTCTCTATACATAGGTAAATGATAATGTTATTTGATTTTACTATTTCTAAATCATATCTTCAAGTGATTTTATTTTAAGAAAAACCCATGTGATCAAAATATATTTGTGTTAATAAATATTGATTATATGTAGATATTTTATATCACGGGAACTTGATTAAAAGGACTAATATATACCATTTGATGATGATCACCAGAGAATATTCAAAACAACTATAACTATTTTGAGAGAGATAAACAAACAGCATTCATATGAGAATTGTGAATTGAAAAATATTTGATTTGACTACTATTCAATTTCTAAGATCATGAAAGAACATCAATATTTAATCCATTTCTACTAAATTGAACAAAACTATTTTGAGCTATCCCATTATTAAAATTATATTCTAAATTTCATTCTGGTATTCATCCATATATCATTTTGTTACCCATTTTTTGTAAAATTTTAGTTTATTTGTGTCCAAGTGAAAAGAAATTTTGCCTTTAGTTTTAAATTTTATCCAAAAGGTACATCCTTGTGTTTTGAATCCTTAATAAAATTTCATTTTTTTGCTGTGATTTCTTCTAATAAAAGACAGTTTAGATAGGTTGGGTTGTGCCTCTAGGAGAGAAAAAAACTTTATGTAAAATGTTATCATGCTTTTAAAAAGTGATGTTTTTTATAGTGAGTACCATTCCTATGGTAGAGTTATATGGGATTGAAGAGTAAACATAAGATAAAATTGATATGAACTACTATAAAAAACATTTTCTCATTATCATTATATTCAACATCATTTTATCTTAAACAAAATTACATTGTATTATTCATTTATTTCATGGAAAATAATTACCCTTTCATATAAAAATAAAATTTGATATTTCTTCTTATTTAAAATGGTTTAAAACGTTTACTCACTCCCCTATAGACCATTTTTACATCTTACTCTAGGATAACAATTGGTGTCAAAGGTACTGTATTATAAATAGAATTTAACCCATTTACATTTTTTTGTGATAACCACTTCATAGAGTTAATATAATGAAGAGAATGATTGTGTAATATAGAAAGAATGAACATAAATAATGTTTAGATTTCAAAGATCATACCATATTTTAATGGCAATGTCCAGGATTACTAGTAATCTAGAATTAAGGCATATCTCAAGAAATTAATCATTCATCAATAGATGATCATGGTGAAACAATACAACCAACAAAATAAATTACCTAGTTACACTTGCTGGTAAAAAGGTGGTAAAATATATTTTGAATTATAAATTTATTTATATGTTGTAATCTACAACTATAGTAATATAGTTTTGGGATAATATTTTATAGACATGGTTAGGTTTATTCGCAGGTGTTGTCGTTATGTCGATAGGCTATAGTCTATAGCCACGTTTGAACTATATTTTTCCTCATGAAAATCCACATGGCCATAAGAACCCTATTTCCATGGTAATTCTCCAACTAAATAGGAACCTTCCACATTGGCCCCTATTTCCATGAGTTCAATGACCATAGAAATAGGATCCTAAAATTATGGCCCAAATGATTTTCGAACCCGCATCTCTTCTCTTTGGAAAATCCACAATAGCACTCCACTAAAACATGTGTAATAAACACATATGATATATATATATATATATCTGTGTGTGTGAAAAAAAATAATAAACTTCATTTATTATTATTATGAATATCATTATAGTATTAATTACCTACTAAAACAAACTATATCTATGGGTCAAACTTCCCATGGATATATCCCCTATAGCTATATTCTTTAAAGACCATGACTATAGGTCCCCAAATGCCCAACCTATTTTCATATATGAGAATGATTGTGTATATTAGTTGTTTCTGATGGAACTCCCCAAAAAATATTTTCTCATCGGAGCATCCCATACAAATGATTGGATGTTGATCATGGCTATAAAACTATTAAGTGAAAAACTATTGAAATGGATGGTTATTATATGGTTATAAGATACCTATTTCCAAGGGTTGAAAATTCATGTGGTTATAGGTTCCCTATAGGCATAACTATACCCAACCATGGTATAGTCCTATAAATATAGTCCAAATTTTAAATAGTATAAGTCAAAGTGTTTTTATCTATGTTTTAGTTTATATAGAATCCTAGGATATATAGAGAATAATTTAAGTCACACACTACGACATTGAAAATACATAAGGAAAAAAATTGTGAATACTTCATGTAGAATACCACGATTTAAAAATGGAAGAAAATGAATATGTGAGCCATATGTTCTATTGATTCACAACCATAATTAACGGTATGAGTGTTCTTATTAAAAATCTTGATAATATAGTATTAGTGGAAAGAGGTTACTGATCACTACTTAAAATGTGGAATGTAGAGACAGTTGTAATCGATGAGAGTAAGAACATTAAAAAATATACCTTAGATTAATTCATTGGACCACTACTACAATATGGAATTGAGTTAAAAATATTAGGGATAATAAAATTCATAAAAATAAAAGTATTATTTTCAAATATAATATCAATATTTCTTAAAATTATTTTGAATATGATTCAAAGATTAGTAATAAGGAGTCGGATCAGTTGAAAAAAAATTACAACATTCTGATGAATATAAAGGTGTTGAGAAGAGGTTCATGTAGAAGAAAATAAAAAAAAGTATAAAAGGTAATTCCAATATAAATAATTTTTTTTTTAAGAAATTTGTATGAATGAAAAAATAAGTGATATGTTAGACTAGATTTTCTAAAAATAAATAATGTAAATAATGATAAGGATAATAGGAAAAGGGGATGCAAACACTTTTTAGAGGATGGAATTACACTGAAAATTTTAATTAATTTATTAAATTATGAAGTGATTTGGAAATGTAAAACTATTAATTGGTGGATAAATATTTTAAGGTACCTTTTTTACCTTGCACCCAGTTATTAAGAAATTCTAATTTTTTCTAGAGTGTGATTTTTAAATATGAAACAAATTGTAATCATATTTTTTGTTCTGATTAAAATTTAGTTTCTTAAAATTCTGATATTAATAAAGTTTTAGGAGATAATAAGAAGTTGATGTAAAATATTTTGAGTATTTATATGTTATATAAATAGTTATACTGTAATAAATAATAAATTGGAAACATATAATAATTTTCATAAAGAGGAATGTGAAAATATTAAATTTTTTGTTTCCAATATTAATTATGATAAAAAGATTGATGATTCTAAAGTATTTAAATTAAAATATTAAAATTAAAGGAGTAGATATTTTATTTATAATAATAATGAAAGAGAAAAAAATAAATTTAATTTACTATTGGATGACCAGACTAATGTTGAGAGTAAATTTAGAATCTCAAAATAGAAAATAAAAGACTAATAAAAAGAGTTTTGATTTCGAATGTTAATTTTTGAGATGATCTAAAAGTTATTCAAAAAAACGAGAAAACAAAAAATTAAATTAACTATTTTAAAAAAGGATATATCAAAATTTTTTAGGTAAATAAAAATATTACAAAATGATTTTTAAGATGAAACATAAAAAATAGAAATGGTTTTGGTAATAACATTCAGTTTCCAGTCATGGACGGATCTTTTTTGGAAAAAAATTAAAATTAAATCTTCTCAAGTGTAACATGATTTATGTTTACAATGAGTGGCAATTTTCCCAAAGAATTTTCTCTAATATTTACTCAGTATTTTGGTGACACTAAAAATTTTATTTAAAATAATTGTTTTTGGAATACCCAAAAATGGATGTTTGAAGTACGTTTGGGTGCATAAGTTTGTTGTTACTAGTCCAGTCAGACCCAATATTTAAATGGTAATAAAAAATCATTCACATTATTGATTTTAGATAATATACATTAAAATTATCAAATATTCATTTTATATTTTATGTGAAGGTTACAAATGAATGACTGGTTATATTTCAAAGTTAATGTCCTCTAATAAATGTGATGGAAGTTCTATAACTTTTAGAGTAAACTATAGAAGTAAGATTTAAGGATTTGGTGAGGCACAATTTTCTAAAATAACTAATATTTTTAATTTTTTTTTAATGTTTAAAACATAATTTAATAAACATATTTAAATTTTTAGATGATATAATGTATGTCAATTTTGAAAATGATACCTAAAGAGTTTTTAAGAATGAAATTATCTTATTTTCAACTAGTATAAAAGAAAAATAAAATAGATACCTATCATAGGGTGTGGAAAAAGTTATTATTTCCTAGTATAAATATAGTAGTAATGTAAACCCTAGTTTGTCTCTAAATGATATTTATAAAAAATTAGTGTTCACATAAGGAAAACAATAGTTTTGAGACTTTATTATTTTAGGGATAATAAAAATTAATAAAGTAATGACATTGAAAGTAAGGTGATAAAGAAAGTGAAGGGGTCATGTTTAGATTTCAATTTAAAATTTTATCATAGTATTTAAAATTGATTTACATATATTATTAATAATTGATAAATGAAATATTCCACAATTGATTTAGAAATCACCCTTAGTTGAAGTTTATCCTAGAGACTAATCTTATATTTATTACTGCTTGGTCATCCCCCCTTCTTGTGTGTGTTTAAAGTTAGTAATCCACTCATAAAATAAAAAGAGAATACCCAACTAGGTTTTGGTGTTCTTAAGAAATTAAAAATTAACTCACCAACACCACACATATGCCAATAATTTCAAGAAACTCACCTCCTAATATTACTTATTCAATCAAGATATGTTGACTATTTGGGGAAGATTATAAATTATCAACTTAATAAGTAAACAATGAAAATTTAGATACCTAAAAGAAATTTTATTGAAAGTATATGATATTCACTAAAATTAAAAATTGATCAACATAGTAGAGTATTATTCACTATGTGTAGGGATCAAGCATCATAATGGATCTTCTTACCTTTCCTGATCAATCCGAACATAACTTTATATTCAAAGGGAAATAGTGATGAAGTGGGAGGAAAATGTATTATATTAATAATGAAAATAGATAATAAAATTAAATTACTAAAAAATAGCTGCTGGTTCTCCAGCAAGTATCCATGACCTTCCCATAGTGTAAACATTATGTTCCTTTTTTAAATATTTAGTTTTCATCCTCTTTGGTCATCATTAAACCTCAATGATCTTTGTTTTAATTTTTTTTAAATATTTCTTCTTTTCCTCTTAGCTTGAATTCACCATTAACATCCAGTCTTACTGAAAATTATTACCTTCCTTTCATAAGTCTTGATAGAAATAATTTTCATCTAATTTCACACATGGAATCCTTTTATTGGAGTGGAATAAAAAATACTTGGCCTAAATCTCAAAAATATTCATGATATTTAATCTTTTAAGTACATAGAAAAAATATTTTCATATTTTTTCTACTTATGAAAATTATCGTTATTTCATAATGTAAATTATCTTACAAGGGAAATCATACAACACATATATAAAATATTTTAATCATGGCCAATATGTCCTATGTGTAGAATAAATATCTTATGAACCCTCAAATGTCTTATTCATAAGATAATTTTCCTACACATATTTGAAATATCATATGGGTGGAAAATTATTTTCTTCAAAGTGTAAATGAGTCTTAAAAAATCCCTTCAATTTTGGAAAATTTCTAAAATCCTAAATAACATATAAGTCATATGTTATTGAGAAAGACATATGAAGCATCAAATACTGAATTCTGATGCTCATAAATTCTGATAATCTGTTGAAGTGTTATACCTGTATATGAAATTTCCTATGTGTGGAAAAATATCTATTGCATAATAATTTTTCCATTAAACAAATTTGGTACACTAGAATATTATATATAATATTAAAATATATTTTCACATCCCCAAATATTTCACATGTAAAATAATTCTCCTATATATCTTAAAAGCATTCCTCCAAAGGTACCGTTAATATTTACCATATCCACATTATCTAACCCTAGAAAAATAAATCCAAAATTTCTCAAACTAACCTAGAAACATCTAGAAATAAATTTTCATCCTTCAAAAAAAATGAACATACTATAATGACATCAAATCATCTAGGGTCACGTCTAGGCTTTATTCTAAAAATTCCAAAAATTAAATAAACAATTAAAAATCGTGTTTAAAACTATTAAATAGTTAAATTCAAGAGCATTCCTAAAATTTATAAATGTGATATTTATAAAAGAATATAAAAAATTGGTTGGATTAAATTAATGAATATAAAAGTTGAATATATGCAAATATTGAAGCTTTTAATTCCCCCACACTCAAATCTTGGTATCTTGAATTAGTAAACATTAGAATATCATCCAAGAAAAATTCCAACACACACCAATATGAGTTTAGTTTTTCAAAAACATGGTCCCCATTCATATCATTCAACTTTAATAATCATCTATTAATTTTATTCATTAAGTATATTAAATTATTTTACACTTATTTTATCCTCTCATTCATAATTTTAGTACCCTTCCATAAATATTTCACCAAACATACCCATATAAATTTTTAGAAAAGTTATTATCATTTAAATTCCATGTCACATTCACCATAGGATTGAGGTGTTTCTTCATCTTCACCAAATAATTCAATTTTTTGTGTATATCATGAGGGGGTTTCAAGGTTATTATATGGTTTAGAGTTGGTAGTTTATATTGAGAAGATACGAATTTAGAATAAGAGTTTCATATCTATGTTAAATATTAAGGAAATTTTTTAGTTCCATTCATGAATGGAAAAATACTTTTATCCTTATCCACTAATTCAAATCCACTATTTTTCAGTTTTTGATAGAATAACTCACACTTGAAAAAATTCACTAGTATTAAACATTCCCCTTATCTATTTTATGTAGAATGTTTTAATTGAATTTTTTTTATATTGGTTCTTCTCTTAAAGATAGAGAGTGACTTTAGATTTTCTTTAGTAGGTGTTAGATCTATCTTCCAAATATTAATAAGTATTTTCATTTAAATCAAATGTGTTCCAGGGTCTTTATTCTTCTCTTATGTACTTAATTTCAAACATCTCAACAAAATTAACCATTTATACATAGGCCTAAAATGGAGTTCATTGAAAAGTGGGACTCAAATTCAAATGAATTTTTCAGTCATTCATAACATAAATTCCTTATTAATTCTAGGTTTTGACTATATTACTAAAGAAATACGGTTATTGAAACAAGATTTAGTTCCATTAAAAAAAGGTTATTGTAGGAAGATGTCAAAGTTTCTTCAGAATCCTCTTAGGTAAGTTATTAAAATGTGGGCCAATATTTCAGGGAATGAGATAAAAAATCAAAGACATTTGAATGAATTTCCATTACATAGAATTTGAAAACAATTTCATTTTAGTATTCATATATTGTGGGTAAAGTGATCCAATTAGTTACATAACAATGCAATTAATACAATTTTTACAAAGGAATTTAAATTAACTACCATGATTTTTAAATCACACTAAAAATTGAAAATTTAAGGCATTATAATTTGAAAAAGATATAAAAATTAGAAAAAATTAAAAATCCTAAAATACAAGGGTTCCCTCCCAGCAATTAAATAATGGAGAAAAATTATTAAACTCAAAAATATTTTTATTGTAAATAATAATTTCATTGCAATAATAGAAATAAAATAGTTTTTAGGGAGATGTACACACTGATGGTTTTTAGTTATATACTGGTTAGAGGAGTGTCATCTCCTATACTGGTTCTTGAGGAATGTTTAAATGGAATTTTTTTATCCTGTTTCCATTAAAATTAAATTGTTTTTCTCTACATATTTAATTATCATCATAAAACTAAAGGGATATACATTTATAACTATAAATATAACTTCTTATCTGCAGTGAAGTTTACCTAGAATTAGTTTATGTCTAGATTGTATAATAAATCTTGGTCATATGGATTGGAGTCTTTAAATTGGATCAACTTATCATGATCCACTAGTTTCCAATATTTATACAATCATGTGTTCTTAAAAGATTCTATTTTAATATCATTAAACTATTACAACTATAGTTTCCCATAATGTCAAGTACTATGAAATTTAATATTTACTTATCTCACAACAAAGTATGTCTTGTGTTCTTGATCCATTGGTAGGTGATGTATATTTCAATAAAAAAAATAATTATGGTGTTATTCTAATGGGTGTTTTGTAGAATTTTTAATAATTTCATAAGGCATATTCCAACCATTGTCCTGATTCATTTCAGTTTGTTTTAAACGTTTATCTAGAATCCATTTACCTCCTTGTTGGAAACCACATCATTCCAATTTTTTGTGGGTCATAAGTTGTTGATGTCTTATAATGAACTCCATAATTATTAATCAAAGTATTCATGCTCTTATTGCATAAGTGATCCCCCTTGATCATAGATGATGTCTCTCGGGACTCCAAATATAATAAACCAATTTTTTCCACCTTGTGAAAATGCTTAAACACAACTTTAAAATAAAATTACTGAGAAATAAAAGACTCAAAAGACCTTAAATTAATAATTAGTCCAAGAAAAGATTTATGTTCATTAATAATAGAAATTTTAAACTAATTTCTCATTATATTAGTAAGATCTTGGAATATTACGTCCTTTAATCCATCAAACAATATTTCATGAATATATATAAATATTGTAATCTGATCAATCCAACTCTTTTGTATATAAATATTGTGATCAACACATCCATGTTAAACTATCATACATTTTAAGAATATATAAATTCATGAATACTAAGAACATAGATTTTTTTAAATCCATACAATGCCTTCTTCAATTTTCATCCCATGATCTCATCTTTATAGAGTGAAAAACTATCATGTTTTTTAATGTATACATTTTCTTCCAATATCCGATTATAAAATACTAACTCCATATCTATTTAGAAAATTTTTAATGTACATTGGATGATAGTTTCTAAAGGCAACCCAATTGATTCCATCCATCATATAAAGTAACATTTTTCATCAATATTGACACATTTACTTTGAGAATACCCCCTGTACAAGAGCATCACATGGTTCCTAAAAACAATTTTAACTATATTTAATTTATTTTAAAAACCCCATTTAGTAATGAAATTTTTTTTACATTTTCCTGAGAACAGGAACTTTCATTTTATTTTTTTGAAATTTGATCATGTTTTTTATTCATATATTTTTTGTACTCTTTTCAATTATTCTTATTCAAATATCTTGAGATAAAAAAGATATTTCAATGTTGTTAATAGTATATTTTTAATACATGGAGTTTGGATTTATGTTGAATTATATCTAACAAATTTTCCACCATTTATATTAGTTTAATATTTTTATTTAATAATATATATAGACACTCTAAATTAATCAATATCATAATATTATAAATCATTTTTTTAACCAATAAAGTTATCAAATATAAATCGTGAAAAATATATTTCTTTATCATCACATCCCTCTAAATATTTAAAAAAATGGTGATTCAAAATTACATCTATAACAATAATTAAATCTTATAATTCATTCATATTTTAATGTATCTTATCACAGAATATATGGTCCTTTGATTGAAATTAAGATCTATGAAATATTTCGTCATCACCTTTAATCCCAAACTAGAATTTCTTTACTTATTTATTCAAGATATAACGTTTAATTTTGAAAACACTAATGTTATGCAATATTTTATGTTATTTAAACTAAATATAATAGGGAATCATTTATATATCTGGGATCAAAAACTCATAGTTTAATATTGTCAATATTTATTCAATACATTATTTATATAATTTTTCTAAAACCCACTTTGGTAACAATATAGTTATTTCCATGTTTTTATAGTAATATTTTTTCATAAAAAATATTTTTTTAGGATGTTTTCATAGAAAAATATTGTTTAAAAATACCATATTTCTCAATAATGTAGTATACCATATGACTAGAGAATTATTAACCATATCAAATCTCAAAAATGAATATCATTTAACCAACCATATTTTTGGTAATTTTTTCATAGATCTTTATGAAATAAAATACCTCTAATTTTTGACAAATAATTAATACCCAATTATCTTACAATATTAATCAATGAAAATGGCATGATACTTGATTCCATCAAAATATTTTAGCTTCATTGGAGTATGAACAAACATATGAATTATATATAAAAATTAATTTAAATTATTCATTTTATATTTGTATGTTTTCCTTATTCCTTTATCTTCTTATAAAGCATCACAAGTTTGTTATTTGTATTTATTTATCATCTATTGACACACCAAACGTTATTAATAAATTCTTTGAGCATTTTTTAATTTATCCAATTCATTTATTCCACTACCTATTTTATGTGTGTTTTAAAATACAAGATTTATTTTCATTCCCATTTATTTGATAAATATTGCCTCTAGTGTCCCTTCATTTATAAAAAAAATCAATATAAATTCCCTTGATATTTTATGTATCCTGGTTGAAGTGATTTTCTTTCTTTGAATCAAATATTTAACTCATTATCAATATAATTTATATTAATCATCAACAAATAATACATTAATTTTAAATTCACTTGATGTGTACTGCTCTGTTGTTTACAAATCACACAGAACAATATTTCTAGTTCTTAAATTTTTTTATACAATTATTTTTCCCATTATGTTGTACGAAAAATAATTTTGAAGATTACATATTCTATCCCTATAACTATCCTTCAGAGATACCATCGCCATGTTTTATTTCTAAGGATTGATGTTATTTACTCAAGTGTTATTATTAGTGGTTGAATGTATTTAAACATTAGGTACTCCATTATAAGATTAGATATAATATTTCTATAAAAAATAAAATTCATTATTAAAATAAATATATTTAATTTGGTTTCTTATTGTATGTAGTTCCCTTCTCATGATGGGTATGTCTCTAGAACTTCTTGATAAATAACCTTCTACCTTATTCTCATATCATGCACAGAAATAATAATGGATGAGAATGATGTAGATATAAAGTAAATCATAGTATATATGTGATATATATTATACAATATATTATAGTAAAATATAGGAAAATGATATGATATGATATCCTTTATTTAATAAAAAAATTAAATCCAGGGATGTTCATTTTTTCCATTATAGTATAATGACATATCATAGAAACGATATGAGGGGGGTATAATTATATGATGCATTGATGTGATGAATACATTAACAGATGAAGCATTACAAATGAGTTTTGTAATGCATGGCTAAATGATGTAGTGGATCAAGAACATCCTTAGGGCTATATAAGGAGGCTTAAACCATAGGAATATTTTTTTTATATTTTCAAGCCTTTATACATATCTATAATTGTCAATTAATCATTATACTCATGTTTTTCTATCAGTTGTCACTAGAATGTCATGAAAAGTAAGGAGAATCTCACCCAATGTTGGGTGACTCAGCCCAACACATGGATACATCATAGAGGGGGGAGACTTATGGATAATTATAATGGATATTCATAAATAATATTACTCGAAGGTAGTATTATAAGCATCGATGATGTAAGTTACACAACATTATTCTTTATTTTATGTTTCGAAAAGTTTCGATTTCTTTTATGGTGGATTGTATATTTGGGTTTCTTGATGTTCTCTCTATGAAGATTAAGTGTATATAATTAATTAAAAACCAAAAAATAGTACCAGATCCATCAAAAGATAATTTAATTCATGAAAACATTCTTGAAAGGAATAATTTTTAAATTTTACTCTTTTCATATTATGTATCATAGGCTAATATATTGATTTTCTTTAGGAAAATTAATATCTTAATCCATTTAATTAAATATGATATGTCTAGAAAATGATACCTAATGTGATAATGTAACATTCATTGAGGTCATGCAATATGATATGGGATATTATATGAAATGAAACAGTTTCAATCCATAACATGTCATCTGGTACAACATTGGGTATTTTAAAAAATAATAGGGTCGTGCTGCATATGGAAAACTAAGCATCATATCACAAAATATAATTTTAGTTCCAATTGTAGAATATGAATCCTCAAGCACTGAAGGGATAACTCGGCTAGGTATTATCTATCATTAAATAATACACATAATAAAGAAATTTTTATGTTATTATATAGGGGATATTGTAAAATACAACAGGCTTTTAAAATTTATTTTTTAAAAATTTCAATTTAAAATTGAATTAAATGGTTTATAAATTTTTTTGAAATCACATTAAAAGGTGTTGTGTTTTATTTATTAAATTTATAAAGTGAATATAAATTAATTAACTATAAAATATTTATAATTAATTTTTAATTTATTATAAAACATTTCAAAAATTAAATAACAACAATATCAAATTTTGATATGAAAAACTTTTTGGAATTAATAGAAATCTTATAATTTAGATATAAAATATTTATATAGAAATTATGAGGGGAATTTAAAAAGTGTTTATAAATGAAAAAATAAGGATAAATATAATGGATTTTATAAAAAAATTGTGAATTTCTCATAACTATTAATTATTATTTTTAAAATTAATATTCCTTATCTGAGAGATTATTCAAACAATATCAAAAAAATTCACAATTAAAATGATCAAGGATAAAGTAATATTAAATATGTGATGATTAGATTATAAAAAAAATTTAAAAAATATATTTCAAATGTAAAAGGATTAAATTTATTTTAATATCATATATTTAAAATAAATTCCTTATATAAAGTTAATATGAAAGAGTTTGTATGAGTACTAAATTGAAATATTTTATATTTATCCAAATAAAGAGTGTCCATAATTCATAGCTTCATTATAATGTTTTTATAATTTCTTTATTTATAAATTTTTTATGAATAGTATGTCTCATGTTTATATTTTTCATAATTGTTCATTTTTTATTATATTAAAAGTATAATTTATAGTTACAAATTTTTTATATTATGAATTGTTGTATACTTTAGTTTAAATAGTTAAATTTCTTCTATAAATTCTCATATGTTCATATAAGGAGTTACATGCTATGTATGATAATTTATTTAGATTTGTTATACATTTAATATTTCTTGTATTTTCTCATGATCATAAATTTAATGTTATAATATAATTTATATATATTAGGTGTTACAATTATTATGGAATTATGGTCTCTCTTTAGTAAATTGTCTCTATGTAGACTACTCACTGGTCTAGAGGCTTATTCCTTGTATATAAAAGTGCTGACTGGTTATTTGTTAATCCAAGATTAATCTTGCATGGATTGTTGATTTCTCAATATTATGAGACTATACAAGAAATGGTTTTAGATATTTTATGCATGAAATGAATTTATATATGTGTGTGTGTGTGAATAGAGTTTTCTTTTAATTTGGTCAAGTAACCCAAGTTATGAGTTATGAAAGAGTAACACAGAAATATTATATAATATGGTTATTTTAGATCCCACTTAAAAATATTAAATATAAGAATCCTTCCAAATAAGATAATTTTCAATACCATGATCATCCAACTGGGTAGGTCATGCTAAAGATGGGTGCCCCTATATTATCATTTGTAATTCAAAAAAATCAATGAGTGACCCTAATTGAATTAGGTGCGTTCTTTTATAATTTTATTTTAGTTACACATTGTTGGGAGACCCTAATGGAATTTGGTTACTATAGTAATAATGTTTGGTGAATATATATTATGGATTAATGTAAAGAGTTGTTCACTCCACTATACAAGGGTCATATATGATATGATTGGCATATGGGAAACCAAAATAACTAAGTGTTGAGGGAAATTATGATGAACCAACCAATCAGGGCACACCTAGATGGTGGATAGCTAAGTATGAAACCCTAATCCCTCCTCCAATAGTCTATGGGATGGTAACACATGCCTAGTATTCATATAACACACATGAGAGGCATTGTCTTAAGGTACTTTTACACATGTGCGCATCACCAAACACCAGTTGAATGTGGAAAAGAAAGAAATTGATGATACGAAATATGAATTCACACAAATAATCTCACAAAAGAACATGACACAAGTATGGAAATTAATGGGGATAAATACAAGCAGAGAAAAATAGTTAAAAAGTCTGACCTACTAGAAAAAAATGGGACTGCTGAAAAGTTTTAACCCTATGAACTACCTATGGTTCATCAAACACATCTATGATCCACCTGATTCTAGTCTTCCTTGGACTCCTTCAAAAGTTGTTTCATCTTAATAAGACATGACACATTCAATAAGATCCCATGCATGGTTGAGTATAAATATACCAAATAGGACACCATAAAATCACCGAACATAAATAATCAACAAATTTAGTTTAAAATAATGGATGAAAAAACACATATAATCTCCAAAATAAACACCAATTCTCAAAGTAAGGTCAAGACCACACTTCTAGCCTAGGATTCTACTTGTGGCTCCAAGGTGATTCCATTTTGGGAGAACTCACTCCTCGGGTCTTGTTAACATTAAAATAACCCATTTGATAGGTTGTTCTTATCAAACATTCCAAATATTACGTACATTATAGAACTCATAAGATTTCAATAAATAGATAGGGGATTAAACCCCAGTCATATGAGGGATGCCTAACCCTACTCCAAGTAGTCCACTAGGTTGAGGATCAAATTCCAAGGAAGTTAAAAAGGGATACCGGACCCAAAATAAGGAATAATGATATTGGATCTCACCATAGTCCATAGAGAGGGATGACTAAATAAATCTTGGACTAACCCATATATGTTATCACTCATATTATTCTTTGGAGGGGATTCCTCATATCACCTTTATGGGGATGGAACAAGAGAACGTACCTTATTGATACTCAACTATAATAAGGAGGATGGGGGTTCCATCCTACCCTATAATGCGTATGAAGTATTTATAGGGAATACGTTGTGTGTCCCTCTTAGTATAGACATATCGGGTTCCATACCCATGAATTTTTCCTCTATCCCATTCCCATGTACACTGGTTGGTCCTGTGTACACTGGTCATGTCATTGTACTTAGGTCATCCCTGTACACACTATGCTTGTAAATTCCCAAGTACCCCCATGGGTACATGATAGGTTGTTGATCAAGGTTCACATGCAATGTGATAAATTCACATGATGTGTGTTATATGTCTCTGTTTTTACACCTAGTCACTAGAAAAAGGGGTCTACATGGTGTGTGTTCTTCTAAACTACATGACATGTATATCGGGCATTCATATAAAGTCTGTTATATTTCACATTTCTCTCCAAAAAACATTACCACCTCTAATTCCTCCATGTAATCCACCATATTTATTGAATTTGATGCTGACTGTGGCTGAGAAATCATCGGTTTCCAGATTTTGGCCATCAATCATTTTTTAATTCGTCTCCATTACACCACATCACCGTAACACCATCCCATGGATGACAACCCTCAATCAGACCCTAATATTCCCTCATCAACATCACACAAGAAAAATTCCTTTGATTATAAATCAGTACCCATGAAAATGATATATGCTGCCAAATATCGAATGGACAATGGTTAGTTTCAGGGTATAGTTGAACCACCGATCAAAGGAAATATTGATGATTAACATTTGATGAATTATGAGAGAAAAATATGAAATTGAAAAGTATGAAAATATAAAATTTCCATTTTTCAAGTTGGACTTGATCCATTTATTGAGTAAACAACAGTCAAAGAACATAAAGGAATAATGAACAACTCATTTATCAATCCCTAATTTTGGGAGGAAAAACAACATACATTAAATCAATAATCGATATGTGAATTAATTTTCTAAAAGTATTAATCCTTGTTTGACATGTGAAAATATAAAATTGGATTTAATCCCAAAAAATAAATTTCGTTCATTGAATATAGATCAATTTATAACAAATATTATTCAACATTATGAGCATTTAAGAGATTTGGGAACATCATCGATAACGAAAAACTCATTGGAAACCCAATTGGAAATCCATGATATCATTGTTTCCCTACAACTCTATCCCTATAGTTCTCTCTAGACTATAGGTTAATGCAGTTGAGCCTTTTATTTTACCATAAATATGTTTAAATATGATTGTATTAGGTCACAAAAAATTATTAATTAATTAATTAATTACTTTTTTTATTATTCCATCTGTGACAACTCTTAAACAAAACACATATTTCATAAAAATATTATGTCACACCTAGGGTAAAAACTATAATCCAAATTTAATGGTAGTATATTTTTTACCATATGAAATGTAATTTAGTATTTATTTAGTTATTTCATAAAAAAATCACACATGTGATGTATTGTATTTGTTATTTTTAATATAACAATGTCAAGGATCCCTTGGCATCAGAATCCCACATTGACTCTATACCTAACTAAGAAACTATTGTTTAAAATATTAAAAATTCTTATATGGTAAAAATATATTTGTTACATTCTCCCCATCGGATGGGATTTTATCTTAGAAAAGAGAAAAACATATTAAAAAATATGAGGGTACTAATCTCGGATCAAATTTTATTGCTCCCCGGTGCTCTCTTTAATATTCTCATACTTCCATTGGACACACACCATGGGAATCACTCTCACACAATGTATTTTATCATAGTAATATATGATATCTACTAGTTACTCTATAAATGTATTTGAATCTTCAATGTTCAAATTTACCCTTTGATAAGGTGTGATGTATCATTCACATACCTTTTCAGTTTTGACATGTGGAAGCCATCGGGTACCTAGTCAAACTGTTGTGGTAGGTCTATGAGGTAATCCACCTCAATAACCCTATGTTTTGTCTTAAAATGGTCAATGAATCTAACAGATCACTTTCTACCCCAACTAAAGATCTGTTATACTAACTGAGGTGAGACCTTCATGAACACACACTCCCCCCATCAAACACCAAAACCCTCTGTCATGAGTCCTCATAAGACTTTTGATGAATTTGGGTAGTGCTCATCTACTCATGTGTTATCTAAACCTTATTTTTCAAACCAAGTATGGGTCCATGATTGTTTACTTCCCTATATTAGTCCAACACAACAATGACATGTAGTTTCTACCATACAAATCCTTGAATGGTGCCATAATGATAGTAAACTAGTAACTATCGTAATACCCAAACATTGCATGAGGTTGGTGATAGTTTAAGTGGCATCCGAAGTCTAACAACAAACTACGAAGCATTTCCTCTAGAACCTAAATTGTATGCTTGGAAAATCCACATTTCTGGGAGTAGACCGTGATTCCCAACTACAACTGGGTTCAAAATGCGTCCAATTATCCTCTCCATATTTGTGACATTAAGATATTATCAGGGTCTGAGATGATCATCATGGGAGCTCTAGGAATATGGACTATATCCTATATACTAAGGCATCCCAATCTCTCCAAAAAACTCCACTCTTAAATGGAAAATAAGTGGGATGACTTGGTGAGTCTGTCCACAACCACCTAGAAAGTATAATGACCCCTAGTTGATCATGGAAGCCCTATCATGAAGTACATGGAGATATTATACCACTTTTACTTAGTAATATGAAGGTGTTGATCCAAACCAGTAGGAACTACGTTCTTAACATTTACCTGCTAGTAGGTGAGGCATCGAGAGGTAAACTCACTACACACATCTTTATCCCTAGAAACCAAAATTGATATAGAACGTCCTAGTACATATTTCCACCATGAAAATCCTTCAATACATTCTCTCGTAGCATGAATAGTACCATCATCCTTCCTCAAAAAAGGATGACATGCTCCCCACCATCATAAAATACATTAGGATCATGTCTAGTGGATATTTTTCCACAAAAGGTAGGTATTTGATATCTCCAAGATGATCCACTCTAACATGTTGATAAATTATATGGGTAAAAACCACTTAATGGAGGTAATGTATACTATCCTCATCTACTAAGGGTTACTATAATAAGTAAAGGTATTGTATTTCCTCACTTAACAAATGTTTAAATGACCTCTTGATGAGAAAATATGCCACCAACTTTCCCTTCCTGGGACTATATAATATGTCTAATTCACAATACTGTAGAAAATATAGCCACTAACTATGACTCAAGTTATTATCTTTTTATATAAAGATATAATTGAGACTATTGGGTCCAAAATACGTGAAAATATTTCTCCAACAAGTTAGTTTCGACAAATATTCAGGGTGAAACCCATTTCTACAAGCTCTAAATCATGGGTTTCATTATTATTCTCATGGGTTATCAGCTTCTAGAAACCATAATCAATCACATCATAACCATAAATTAGAAATAATCCAATACCAATATTAATGCTATCATAGAACACCACAAACTCAACACCCTCCTCTAGAAGTCTCAATAAAGATGTTCTCTTTAACCTCTACCAAAACTCCTAAAAATACTACTTGAATATCTTTGTCCACACAAATGGTTTACCATTTTGGGTCAATTATATAAGTGTAGATAAAATCCTAGGGAAATCTAGCACAAATATCAGATAATTTTATACCAACCTAAGAAATCTCCACACCTCAGTCACACTACTGGGTGAATCCTAAAAAATCACTACCTCAACCTTTTCTGGGTCCACTACTACTCCCTCTTTTGAGATAACATGTCCCTAGAGGTAGACCTCTCTAATCTATAACTAACACATAGATATATTTCCCTAAATCTGGGGCATTATGATTACGTCTGAAATCATTCTCAAAAGTCTTGTAGGGTACTCCTCTCACACCGAGTACACATGGATTTCATGTAAAGACCTGGAATTTGCATGTAATTTTTTTAATATATGGGAATTTTTACGAGTCCGTGAAAATTGACGGCCTGTGATTCTGAGGTCCGGAGTACCTGGAATGAATTTCAAAACTTTATTTTAGGTACGTTCAGTAAACGTGCGAGCAAGTTTTTATAACTTTTTAACTGGTGCTCGAAATTGAAATCCAAGGGCATCGTTGAACTTGCAATGCTGGTATTCACTTAAGGAGACCTTCACCTCGACCGAAATAGGTTGAGGGTGAAAGATAGAATTTGGTATTTTGATTAGAAAATAAAAATAAAATTATTTAACATTTTATATTTATTCATGAAACCTTCCATGTTTTGGTTATAGTGGTGGGGACCACTAGAGCATAAACCCCCAAATTTTGAATTCCCAGAGTTGAGGACCACCCAACCCCTCTTAATGGAGGAGAAACCTCTAAACTCCCCCTTTAATTAGGAGGAGCCTCTTGAGCTACCTCTGCATTAATTATGCAAACACCCCACATTAATTTTTCCAACTTGTTTGAGTGTGCCAACATAATTTCTTATTAAGTTAATTACATTGGAACGCCTTTAATTTTTGGGTGGAATTGTGCGAGGAGAACTCATGGAGGAATGCACTTCTTCCACGAAGAATGATCCTCCAATGAAGAACGTTGACTTCAACTTCTTCCCCAGGACACCCTCCAATGAAAAACATCTTCGACTATGATGAACCGATGCATGATCCTAGGATTGGAGGTTGGTGGAGGATGAGACAAACATTGACAACTTCAACTTCTTCTCACACCAACGTCAACGAACAATCCAAGGTATGGGTTTTATTCCCATGTTCTTCCCATCTATGTTTCTTTTGTGGGAATGGGATTAGTGATTGATGAAGGTTTTGGGGATTGAAGTTCTTAAATATCTTCCACACACATTCTTGTTCTTGTTGATCCCCTTTCTACCTCTCTAACATGGAGGGTGCAGGCCCAAAAACATGGCCCAACCCCTCTTACATATTTCTTGAATGGAGAATCCTTTGCGATTGAAGAAGGTGACTTTGGTGACAAAGACCGGTGTCGGTGGTCGGCACCGGTTGAACTTGAGAACTGTCGACGAATACACGACTCCTCGCCACCCCAAGGCTTCCAAACACTATGGCACTTCACTGTCCACTGCCCCATGGTCATTGCTGCCCCACGGCCACTACCACTCTGCACCATCTACAGCCAAGCTGTCACTGTCGTCCAGGCTGAGTTGCTACCACCGTCTGAGCTGCCGCCGCTAGGCTAAGCCACCACCACCGTCTGAGCCACTGCCACCGTCCGGGACGAGTCGTTTTCGCCGTCCGAGTCATCACGACCATCTAACCCACGTCCATCATCCGGGCTGAGCCTATGCTCGATCCGCCACCACCCTTCCAGGAGAACCAGCCAGGAAGAGCCACCCCATGGCCTCGTGCCCTTGCGACACCCTCCATGAACTCTCGGCCACCTGCGACCCCTCGCGGCATGTCGGGCCAGACCAAGTGGGCCAGGCCGCACAGAGGGCTGGGTCGTACCCAATGGGCTAGGCCGCCCAGGCCAGTTCGGGCAGGGTTGGTTCGACCAGGTCAGACCGGACCTGTTCCCACTACGACTCATTTACGCTCTTTTGGCCATAACTTTGGCACCATATGTCCGTTTGAAGAACTGTAAGTGGTGCTGGAATCCTTGAAGAGAGACGGTCCCTTTGAGTATACCCCACTAGAGTTTTATATTATGATGGGGTACGTTCAGGTTGGATAGATCACAAATCCAACCGGGCACACGGGACTGAAAAGCTAATAAATCACAGATCGGGCGTCCGATTGATGCACCATCTATTGCATTGATACCCCTATGACATGGAAAACCATTGAGATACTTCTTCATGGGAGATTTTGGTAGTTGGAGAATGGACCAGTGTCTTGGGGAACAGACTCTCAGAGAGACGAGCAAGCCTAGTGCGGAAACCCAGTAGTTGGCTATGACGAGAAGAGTGCTCCTAGTGAACCTGTGCGGGTCAGCTCCTAGAGATCCTATGCGGGTCAGCTCCAGTGACCCTGTGTGGGTCATCTCTAGTGTTCCTGTGTGGGTCAGCTCCTAGCGATCCTCTATGGGTCAGCTCCAAGTGATCCTATGTGGGTCAGCTCCTAATGATCCTGTGTGGGTCAGCTCCTAGCGATCATGTGTGGGTCAGTTCCTAGCAATCATGTGTGGGCCATCTCCAAGAGATCTTGTGTGGGTCAGCTCCTAGCGATCCTCTGTGGGTTATCTCCTTTTGATCCTATGTCGGTCAGCTCATAGCGATCCTATGTGGTTCAGCTTCTATCGATCTTATGTGGGTCAGCTCCTAGAGATCGTGTGTGGGTCATATCCTAGCGATTCTATGTGGCTCTACTCTTAGCGACCCTATGGGGGTCATCTCCAAGAGATCTTCTGTGGGTCAACTCCTAGAGATTCTATGCAGGTTAGCAGTAGAGCCGCTTAACAGAATAAGATGATTTGGTATTTATAACTAATAATATCTACTACCGTACCTAAATATATACCTGGTGTGAGATGAGTCAGTACCTCTATGTTTTCCTCATGATTGAGATGGATTACTTGAAAAATCAGGTATATGTATGGGCATATACCTAAGTAGTGTTATCTGTTGATTTCATACTTTTGGTTTATCCTTTGTAGATTTGTGAGAACTTGAGGGTCTCGGGATCCCTACTGAGTATCGTTATACTCACACATGCATGGGCTACGCCCGCACATCGTTGTGTTCGGTCGAGATGACGAACAACGCTGACTGAGGTCCAGAGTACCAGGATTGGACAGTGCTCGGAGGTGCACCATACGGCATATTGGTACACAGAGGAGACTGGTGGACATGGAGTGCTGAGGAGGTGATCTGTATCTATCCTTCAAGTAGGAATCAAGGTGGATGATCCGGGATCTACTTTTCACCTATCAACCATCTTTTACTCTACATTTTTCCTTGTACTTTCCAGTTGGTCTTGTATCCTGGCCCCTTTTTCTTATAGTACTCACTCTGTTTACTATTCAGTTTACTTGAGTTTGTGTCTTGTTGTGTTCTTGGTTGTGTGTTTATAGGTTATAATTATAATGCCTTCCTAGTTCTTGGGAAATTACACCTTTTGTGTTAATCTCCAGCCCCTGGCCTAAGGAAGGTGGGCTTGGGGTTGTCATGACACGGGCCTTGGTGGATGGGTCGTGAAAATTTGGTATCAGAGGAGTTAGTTCTACCATAGAACATATAACTCTGATATTTCTTTTTAATGACAATAGTTTTAAGTGTAGTGAGTGTGGTTATCAGTTTAGGGAATCTAGTGTTGGTGTGGAAGCCGATGTATCCATACACCAGGACCCTGACATATGATTTCCGACACAGTGCACGAAAACACTGATTGCATGTGTGTTTTTTCAAGATTATTCTTTGGGAACTCTTTGAGTCAGCTCACCGGGTATAACTTATTGACCATGGCACACCTGTTTCTTTTCAAGATGCCTCCACACAGACATCTAGCTAGGGGTCCAAGAGTAACATGCACTGATAGCCCCCCGAGTGACGAGGCCTCGGTGTAGGGCCCCTTTCCATTACAGGCACCAGTAGAGGCACCAGCGGTACCATAACTCATTGGGACACTGATGCCACTAGCCCCAGAAGTAGAGGGTGCACAACGCTTGAGTGAATTTCAAGAGTTACAACACTAGAGGCCACCCAAGTTTAGGGGAGAGATAGACCCATAGGCGGATGAGGATTGGTTAGAGGTCGTGGTGAGAGTTTTCCGACTGGTAGGGACACCAGCTGATTTCATGGTGATCCTTCCTGCCAACCTTCTATAGTTAGAAGGAGGGAGATGGTGGATCTTGATACTATAGGTTCATGATGAAGTTATTCTTCTCTAGGAAGACTTCGAGAGCCTGTTTCGGGCAGAGTTTGTCCCAATGACTCTTCGCACAGTGCGCATACAGGAGCATCTCCATCTACAGCAGGGTAGCATGACTATAGCTCAGTACTCAGTGAGGTTCACTGACCTCTCATGCTACTCCAATAATATGGTGCGAGACCCTTACTTTATGACCCGAACCTTTGATCAGGAACTTAGGCAGGAGATCCGGGCTTTGATGATCTCACTTAGCATCCCGACGTAGGCAGGGGTGTTAGAGAGATCCCTCTTAGTGGAGAGTTCTCATGCTGAGCAGTCACCCGTAGTGAGATCTACCACCTGTCGTCACATAGTGTAGTCTTCTGTAGCTGGCAGAAGATAGATGTCACAGAGGTCCAAGAGTACCATACCTTTAAGTGGACAACTGAATGACTCAAGATCGATTGTTCGGGATACCCAAGGTGGATCTTGTCATACCAAGAACAGGTAGTGTTACACATGCAGCGGGTAGGGTCACATGGCTCGTGACTGTCTGACTTTCCATTCGGATGATCAGCAGATGGTTGAAAGACCACCCAGGCATAGAGAGAGGTTCGACCAATGAGTTCCAAAGGGAATAGGTGGATGTGGTAGAGGAGCTGGTCGTGCTGTTGGTAATGGGAGATGATTTGAGATTTTACCGCCAACACCACCAAGAGGTCCACCCCGACCACAAGGAGCAGGTGCACAGGGGAGACCTCAGCTCCAGGTAGCTGAGGCATATGATCACGGCGCTCAGGAGATGATACGATGTAAAATCTATGTCTACTCCACCTTAGCTGCAATTCTTATAGACACAGGTTCCAATCATTCTTTTATTGCCATTTCCCTGTTTTGGAGCTCAGAGATTTTGACAGAGCAGTTGTCTCGATCCTTACGGCTAGAGACACATACGGGAGCAGATTCGATGATTACGCACTGGTTCTAGTAGTGACAGCATACTCAAGGAGGCGAGAGCTTAGACTGAGATCTTTTAGTAGCATCATCGATACCTTACAACGTCATCATGGGTATGGATTGGTTATATACAGTACATGCCCAGATAGACTGTATTAGGTGAAAAGTGAGGTGTTTCCACACAGATGGGACCAGGTTTACCTTCACCAGCATGAAGGGAGCGTTGGTAGGACCAGATGGACTTTCCCAAAGGAAGGTGCAGCCGATCACTCATCAGTTGGGTAGCCTCACCCTCAGAGTGGTTGATGTGGAGAGTCTTAGTTATCCTGTAGTGGTGGACCAGTACGCGGATGTCTTCCCTGATGATGTTCTGGGTCTACCTCCTTAGAGATCGGTGGGCTTTAAAATTGAATATTACACCAAGACGGTACTGATATCTACATCAGCGTATCGGATGGCTCCTGCAGAGCGTTGTGAGCTTTGGGTACAGCTAGAAGAATTGCAGGGAAAGAGATTATTTTGGCCCAGTGTTTCTCCTTGGGCAGCCCAGATTTTTTTTCCATGAAGGAATATAGGAGATTGAGTCTTTGTGTTGACTATAGTCGCTTGAACCAGGTGACCGTGAAGAACAAGTACCCACTCCCATGGATTGATGAACTATTTGATCAGCTAAAGGGAGTACAGTGGTTCTCAAAGATAGACCTTAGATCAGGCTTTCACTAGTTCATAGTACGAGATGAGGATGTGTAGAAGATGGCTTTCAGATGTTTTTATGGCCATTATAAGTTCTTGGTTATTCCATTCGGTGTAACCAACGCTCCAACAGCGTTCATGGGACTCATGAATAGGATACTTCATCCATACCTTGATTGCTTTGTAGTAGTCTTCATTGACAACATTATGATCTAGTAGGCTACTGAGGAGAAGCATGCCTATCATTTTAAGGCAGTACTGGACACAATCAAAGAGCACCATCTTTATGGTAATCTCTCGAAGTGCTAGTTCTGGATCCGATAGGTTCATTTTCTGGAACATGTCATATCAAAGGCTGGAGTTACAGTGGGTCCAGCAATGATTGAGGTGGTACTTGCTTGGGAGCCACCCAGGAGTTTGACAGAGGTTCGAAGATTCTTGGGTTTGGTCAGATACTACTGGAGGTTTGTACCAGATTTCTCCAGAGTTGCAGAACCTCTATCAGCATTGATGCCGAAGGGGTAACCCTTCGTGTAGTCGGAGAGATACCAGTAGAGTTTTCAAGAGCTGAGGAAGAGTCTGACTAGTGCACCCATCTCAGGGCTACCGAAGGATGGCGTAGGGTACATAGTCTACTACGAAACATCAGGGACTGGACTCGAATATGTCCTGATGTAGGAGCGATCAGTTAACACATATGGTTCTCGACAGCTGAGATAGCATGAGCAGAACTGAACTACCCATGACCTGGAGCTAGCAACAGTGGTATTCTCCTTGAATATGTGGTGGCACTATCTCATGGGTGAATGTTTTACAGTGTACTCTCATCACAAGATTATCAGGTATATCTTCTCTCAAAAGGACCTGGACCTGAGACAACGATGTTGGCTTGAGTTCCTCTAGGTCTATGACTTCTAGATAGTCTATGCTCTTGGGAAGGGGAACATTGTAGGAGATGCACTAGATAGGAGGTCTGATATACAGCTGCTAGGCAAGGTGATGGAGCAGCTGGCCGGTTTGTAGATATCCTTTTTGGAAAGAGATAGAGCATCTTTTCTTCAGTATGTTACAGTCACTCCCCCACTTCTTCAGCGATTCAGTGTGTCAAAACATGGGGATGCTGACAGCGAGGCTCTATGTGCCCAAATATCCATAGGGAAAGCACCTAATGGATTTTCTGAACGTGGGGAGAACGTCATCCTCTTCAGAGGACATACCATGGTACTAGTGTCTCTTCAAGAGGAAGTGTCAAGGGAATTCCACACATCCCCTCTAGCGGTACATCCATATGTGGCGAAGATGTACCAAGATCTCCAATGACAGCACTGGTAGCCGGAGATGAAGAAATCAGTAGTAGAGTTTGCCTCTCGATACCTCACTTGTCAACAAGTGAAGGCAAAACATCAGGTACCAGCAAGCTTGGTTCAACCATTAGAGGTCCCATAATGGAAGTGGGATGGGATATATCTGGACTTCATGATAGGACGTCCACGTAAATCCAGAGGTCATGACTCGATTCGGTTGATCGTCGACTGACTCACCAAGTCGGCCCACTTCTTACCGATCAGAGAGCAGGGTTCAGTATAGAACTCAGGATGCCTCTATGTGCTGGAGATTGTGTGGCTACAAGGATAACCCTCAACGATTGTCTTTGATCGTGATTCATTTTTTACATCCCAGCTATGGAAGGGGTTGCAGGAGGCTTTTAGGACGCAACTTCATTTGAGCACCGCCATCCATTCTCAAATGGATGGTCAGAATGAGAAGACCATTCAGACCCTTGAGGAAATGATGTGTGCTCGTGTCGTCAACTTCGGTCGCAACTGGGAGGATCACTTTCATTTTTTGGAGTTTGTATACAACAGTAGATATCACTCCACCATTGGGATGGCACCTTTTGAGTCATAATAGGGCGACCTTCCAGATCACCCCTGTGCTGGACTGACCCAAGGGAGACAGTACTAGTGGGACCAGAGATGGTACGGGCTACCACAGATAAAGGGCAGATCACCCAGGTGCGGATGAAGACTACACAAAGTAGGCATAAGTCTTATGACGACTAGAGATGGAGACCTCTAGACTTTGAGGATGGCAACCACGTCTTTCTACAGGTCTCACCTCGACGAGGTTTTTGGAGATTTAGACATGGCGGAAAGTTATCTCTGAGGTTCATCGGGACTTTTTAGGTCCTTAGAAGAGTTGTCGAGGTGGATTACATCTTAGATCTTCCACCACAGTTGCACCGGGTGCAGGACGTCCTTCATGTATCCCAGCTGAGGAGATACATGCACGACCCTTCTCACATCATCGACCATCGATAGCTGGACGTCGATGATGGGGTGACTTTTACGGAGGTTCCTATGGAGATTGAGGATCAATAGGATCGGGTCCTTTGTGGGTTTTCGATACCTCTAGTGTATGTATTTTGGTAGCACGGGAACCCCCAAGAGAGCACATGGGGGCGGGAGGCTCAGATGCGTGCTCATTACCCCCACTTGTTCCCTTAGTTTGATTTGTGGCTTATGGGGATGTAAATCCCTGTTGTGGGGAGAATTTAAAGACCCATAATCTTTATATAAATTTTTCTTTTAATAAAATGGAATTTTTACAAGTCCACTAAAATTAACGGCTCGTGATTTCATGGCCCGTAGTACCCAAAATGAATTTCTGAACGTTTTTTCAGGTACATTAAGTAAACGTGCGAGTGGGTTTTTCAAACTTTAGAACCAGTGCTCAGAATTGAAATCTGATGGCACTGTTGAACTTGCATCACTATTATTCTCTTAATGGGACCTTCACCTCGACTGCAGTAGGTCGAGGGTGAAGGATACATTTTGGGATTTTCATGGGAAAATAAAAATAAAATTATTTAACATTTTATTTGTATTATTGAAACCTCCCATGTGTGAGTTATGGTGGTGGGTACCACCTGAGCATAAACCCCTAATTTTTGAATTCACAGAGGTGGGGACCACCTGAACCCTCTTAATGGAGGAGAAACTTCTCAACTCCCCCTTTAATGTGGAGGAGCCTCTTGAGCTTCCTCTACATTAATTATGCCAATGGACCACATTAATTTTTCCAACTTGTGTTAGTGTGCCAACATAATTTCTTCTTAAGTTAATTATATTGGCACCTATTTCATTTTTGGGTTGAACTGTGAGAGGAGAACCCTTGGAGGAATACACTTCTTCCACGAAGAATGCTCCTCCAACGACGAACGTCGTCTTCAACATCGTCCTCAGGACATCCTCCAATGAGGAACGTATTTGACTAGGATGAACCGACATACGAGCCCGGGATTGGAGGTGCGTGGGAGATGAGACAAACATTGACAAATTCAACTTCTTCTCGTGAAAATGTTAATGAACAATATAAGGTAGGGGTTTTGTTCCCATGTTCTTCTCTTCTAAGTTTCTTTTGTTGGAATTGGATTTGGGATTGAAGAAGGTTGTGGGGATTGAAGATCTTAAATATCTTCCATACATGTTATTTTTCTTCTTGAGCCACATGATACCACTCTAACGAAGAGGGTGTAGGCCAAAAAAACATGGCCCAACCCCTCCGTCATTCTTCTTGAATGGAGAATCCTTCACGATGGAAGAAGGAAACTATGGTGACGTAGATCGATGCTGACGGTTGGCACTGGTGGAACTTGAGAACCGCCAATGAAGGCATGAAGCCCCACCACCCCGCAGCCTCTACGCCCCACAACACTCCGCCGTCCACGTCCACTGCCGCCCCATATCCTTCACCGCCTCGCAACCTCCGCCACTCCATGTCTTCCACAGCTGAGCCACTGTCGCCGCCCGTAGTGGTGCCGCCACCGCCGTTTGGGCTCAGTCGCTGCCACCATCTGAGCCGTCGTCCGATCCATTGCCGTTGGGCCGAGCCCCCACCGGCGTCTGAGCCGCCGCCACTGGACGGGCTGAGTTATCACTGCGGACACCATTATAGTTTTCACCACCGCCGTCCGAGCGAAGCCGCCACCGCCGTCCAGACTGAGCCATCGCCTCCGCCTGGGCCGAGCTGCAGTTTCCAATGGGCCGAGCCATAGTCTGACCTGCCACCGTCATCCGGGATGTGACACCGCCCGAGCCACCACCGCCCTTCTGGACAAACCAACCCGGCCAAGCCTCACCAAGTCCTCGTGCCCTTTCGGTACCCTAGATAGACTCACGGACACCCATGGCCCTCCACGGCCCCTAGCAGCCTACCGGGATGGACCCAGCGGGACCGACCGGGTCAGACCGAACTCGGGCTCACTACAACACATTTACGCTATTTTGGCCATAACTTTTCCACCAGACATTCTTTTGAAAAACCATAAGATGAATTGGAAACCTAAGAGCGAGACAATCCCTTTGAGTATACCCCACTGGAGTTTTGGATTTTTATGGGGTATGGCCAGGTTGGATCAAGCACAAATCCAACTGGGCCCACATGACTAAAAAGCTAATAACTCATAGACCAGGCGTTGGATTGACGCACCATATGTTGCCTTGATACCCCTATGATGTGGAGAACCTTTGAGATACTTATTCATGGGACATCGTGGTAGTTGTAGAATGGACCAGTGGCTTGGGGAACAGACTCTCCCAAAGACGATCAAGCCTAGTGCGGAAACCCAGTAGCTGGCTGTGATGGGAAGAGTGATCCTAGCGAACCAGTGTGGGTCAGCTCCTATAGAACCTGTGTCGGTCATCTCCTAGAGATCCTATGTGGGTTAGCTCTAGTGATCATGTGTGGGGCAGCTCCTAGCCATCCTGTGTGGGTCATCTACTAGCGATCATGTGTGCGTCAGCTTCTAGCGATCTAGTCTGGGTCAGCTCCTAGCGATCCTCTGTGGGTCAGATCCTAGAGATTATGTGTGGTTCATCTCATATTGATACTATGTGGGTCAGATCCTATTGATCCTATGTGTTTCGGCTCATAGGGATCGTATGTGGGTCAGCTCCTAGGGATCCTGTGGGGGTCAACTCCTAACGATCATATGTGGGTCAGCTCCATGTTTTCCTGTGCGGGTCAGCTCTTAGAAATTCTATGTAGGTGAGCAGGAGAGCCTCTTAACGAAATAAGATGATTCGGTATTTATAACTGATCATCTCTACTACCGTACCTAAAGATATAATTGGTGTGATCTGAGTTAGTATCTCTGTGTTTTCCTCATGATTGAGATGTATTACTTGAAAACTCATGTATATGTATGGGCATATTACTAAGTAGGGTTATCTGTTGATTTCATACTTTAGGTTTATCCATTGAGGATTTGTGAGACCTTGAGGGTCTCAGGGTCCCTAATGGGTGTTGTTATACTCACCCATGCATGGGCTACGCCCTCACATCATTTTGTTTGGTGCAGACGACGGACAGTGCAGACTGAGGTCGAGAGTACCAGGACCTGACGGTGCCTGGAGGTGGACTATACGGTGTGTCAGTACACAGAGAAGATGAGCTGGCATGGAGTGATGAGGAGGTGATCTGTACCTACCCTTTAGTTGGGAATCTAGGTGGACGATCCAAGAGCTACTTTTCACCTATCAGTCATCTTTTACTTTCTAGTTTTCCATATACATTCTAGTTAGGCTTGTATTCTGGCCCATTTTACTTACTGTACTCACTCTATTTAGTATTCAGTTTACTTGAGTTCATGTCTTGAT
This sequence comes from Viscum album, assembly GCA_963277665.1. NCBI lineage: Eukaryota > Viridiplantae > Streptophyta > Magnoliopsida > Santalales > Viscaceae > Viscum > Viscum album. The sequence continues at coordinate 2,091,645,580 of OY728126.1, read as the reverse complement.
GTGTCCTTGGTTGTGTGTTTACAGGTTATAAAGGTAATTCCTTCCCAGTTCTAGGTAAATTATGCCTTTGGTGCAAGTCGTAGGCCCCTGGACTAAGGAAGGAAGGCTTGGGGTAGTCATGGCATGGGGCCCGGGGGACGGGTCGTGACATTTCATTGATGAAAAATATCATGCACTTGACCAAGAAGGATTGAAAGATACAGTTCATGAGTCCCATTAAAACTACCAGGTTGTTCATCATTATGATGGGTATAGGAAAATACTCATAGAGACTGTAGTGACATTGAAATTTCATATTTGGTATATCCTATCCTCAAACTCAATGGTGGTGATAGCCCAACCAGATGTGAATCTTTGAGAACCACCTTTCGCCTTTCTATTGATCAAAATATAATTGGAAACTATTATTGGAAACTTATTCTTAATTTTCACATGATTTTTGTGATGTTAATCCACAGATAACTTCAACCTCTCATCCACCTTCTTGGTGAAAAATACTAGTTCTACCCAGAGGGACCCACTGGATGTGACAAAGCCATTACTCTATAAATCCTCTAACTTCACATTCATTTCTATCAGTTCTACGTGGATCATCTGTTATACTACCATATATATCACAGTTGTTCTTATGAGAAATTATATTTGGAATCCAATCTCATTTTAGAGGGTAATCCTAACATTTTATTAGGAAAGGCGTCCTTATACTCTTCCATTACTATAAGAAACTAAAAACTCATAAAATCTACTTCTCCAAAGTTAATATTATCCAACTAATGTGTAATAGATTTTATCCTTCTCTGTATGAGCTCACCCTACTCTACCTGGGTCTCCTTTTCGCCGATGAAAGAAAACATCCTCCCATAAACTCGGATGTAATTTGTTTGCTTCCTAATACAAAAAATCTTTTCATGAACCCCAGATAGATATTCCATAACTATAATGAAATTATAAGGCCCCGTCATTGAAAAAAATACCCTAAAAGAAACATTCTCCTCTAATATTATGGTTACACTATCGTAAATAGTGTGCAGCTATTGAATCTCCCCCAATAAGAGTCTCTAAATGCAAGGGTTGAGTTAAAGACTCCACTATAATATCTCAATCTTGAACAAGGGATGTAGTAAGAAAATATTGGTTTGAATCTATGTTTGTCAGAAAACTATCTAAATTATAGATGACATAGATCATACCTCGAATTATCCTGGAAAGATTTTGGACATAAGGATCCACTTTCTATAGCTGTCCACATCCCTGACCTCCATCTCCATGGGACTAGTGTGGATCACCTAAGGGTTGTGGTTGAAATAGATAAAAACATCATCAACCTCAGCATAATCTCTCAAATTGTCAAACATGTCTACTACCATTAGAATCTCCCTTATCAAGCCACTATTTCTTCTATAGTGTTTCATCTACCATCTCCCTAGCTACTGCATGAAATTTCCAGAAATTCATAGTGATTTTACCTCTCCCGTCATAGGTTTAGTATCAACTCTCCCTCGACTGACTAGATCCATATTGACATCCCTACATGATAGACCCTCTATCCAAATAATGTCTCTAAAAATTCCTAACATGCTAGGATCCCTATTTCTATCATCGACTACAAATCTTTGAAGTCTCATCTTTAGGGTTCCCACTTCCAAAACCATATTTCAGTGACTACTTATCCATAAATCTATCATAAACCAAGGAACACTCTACCAGTCTTGAAAAATAAGAATTTCATATAGATAACACAACATCTTAGATATCTCATCAGATGCCTTTCTTTAAGTTTCATGCATGAAAGTAATCATCACAAACCATGTATATAGATTACTGTGAGAGGTTATTAAACCATGATGTATACTCTTCTACTAATAGGTTTCCCTATTGGAGCTCTAAAATCTCATGGATATGTGCATCACACAATGTCACCTGTAAAATTCCTCCCTAAATAGGTGATAAAATATTTTCTATTTGAGATTAACCTCATAACATGTCTATGTCACCAATATCCATCATCTCTTTGTGGAACCATGGAAAAGGTTCACTAATAGGACCATTGTCTAGTTAGGGGAGGTACTAAAATGGTAAAAAACATTCCCAGATACCCCAATCCACTCTTCTAATATGTGGGGGTCTGGTACATAAAAAAAACTAAGTGGTATCTACCTATTAAACTCTTTAATTGTGTAGAACTTGTACACACCATCTACTGGTACATCAGAGACTAACATATGCTTAGTGGGTGGAGGTGGGACGAGAAAACCACACTGATCTACTCTCTCCTACATAGTCCTATGAACTAAAGCCTCATCCCTAACCAATCATAATCATGATATTGTAAAATAATCCTAGTTGGTTGTCATCATGGTATAATCCTAAAAATGTCCAGATGCACCATAGTTAAAGATCATATCTAGGTAGATAACACAAGATGAACATGAAAACCACAACCCATTCCAATATGATTTATTTACCAATGTTTTCCCTATATCTAGTTCCCACATGTTCCAAGTTTAAAATTAGGATATTAGAGTCTTGGTGAATGGATATTTCAACCACCACACCATCATTGGGATCGATGGATTGTGATCTAAACCTAAGACACATTCACATTGCTTCCCTAGTTCCCAAACCAAACCAAACAGCTAGACTGTCTCCAAAATAATATCTTATGATGACCCGCTCTGATACCACTATATAATATCACATCCCTCTATGGCTTACCTTGATGGTAACTAGCTATGTGTAATACCCAAGCCCACCTCCAATGGGATAGGGGTTGTTGGCTAGCACTGAGTAAACAGGTCACAAACATGGGAAGCCTTAGCCTAAGGTAACTGTACATATACAAACATCTCTAAACAATAAAATAGTATGAAAAAGAAATCATCATATGACAACAAATATTAATTCCCACAACTAAACCCAAATCAGAGTACAATACATGTATAGAAAGAAAAAGTTCTTAATATAATCCCACCAAAACTAATAAAGAGTATAACCAAATAGAAACAAGGGGGATACTAAAAGGATGCGACTCCTAGGACTTCCAATATTTTATCTAGTGAAACAATGCTCCTCCAACTCTTAGTCATCCTAGGAAATCATCAAAACACATACTGTTTTCATAGGATACAACACATGTGGGAAGAGTCCATACATGGTTGAGTATAAACATACCTAGTAAGACAACCTAAAATCGAAAAAAATAAAGCACCATGAAATTCATCTTAAAAGAATTGATTAATATAGACTAGTTTTTCTCAAATATAAACATGAAGTATCAAAGTGAGGTCAAAACCACATTTCCAACCCAATATTCTTCTCAAGGATACAAGGTAACGCTCATCAAAGACAACTCACTCCTCCTGTATTACTAACATTGAAGTAACCCATATGATAGGTCATGATCATTGACCATTCTAAAACAATTACGCACTAGAAATCAGAATATTTCTATACATAGATAGGGGATCATACCTAGGGACTCTAGGGGTTCCAAAAAGTACCTAGAATAGTCCACTAGGATGGAGATCACGCACTCTAGAAATTTAAAATGGGGTACATGGACCGATATAAGGAAAATTAATATAGGATCACACCCCAAGACAGACAAATGGATACCCAACTCTATCCAAGACTAACCCATGGTGGGGATCACTCATCCTATGATCACGATGGGATGCCTCACTGTACTCCCATAGGGATAGACCAAGGTAACATACCATATTGATACTCAACTAGATTGAGGTAAATGGGAGCTCCAACCTACCATTTAAGGGGTACTTGGAGTGTATATGGAATAAGTAGTGGTTATCTCTTAGTCTGAACAAGCTCAGGTCCATGCATGTGCATGTGTCCTCTAACCAGTTCCCATGTACTTTGTTCATTCTCATGTACACTGGTTGTGTCTGTGTAATCTGGTCTTGCCTGTATACAATATAAATGTTCATTCAAGTTTACACTTGGTGGTACATGTTGATTCATTGATCAAGGGTCACACAACATGTGAAATGTCACACGAGATGTGATATTTATCTCTTTTCCTGAACCTATCCATCACAAAAATGGTTATACATGGTGTTTGTTCTTCCAACCTACAGACCAATTATATTAGTTTTTCATAGAAAGTATGGTCTATTTCACACATATTGACAACAATGTTACTAACTATGTTTAATCCATTGAATCCACCATAGATCTTGGATATGAGGTTGATTTCTTTTTTGATCTACCACTAGTGGCTATATTCCATCCATCCATCTTCTAGTAATTCATCTCTCATTATACTACATCACCGTAATGCCAACCCATAGATAAAACACTAGATCTGGCCCTAATAATCCCTTTTTATTATCATATCATGATGATTACATTAATCCTGAATCAAAAACCCATGGTAACAATCCATTTAATCAATGATCAAATGTGCATTGATCAGTTTCTCAGTATAGTCAAATCGTCAGTCAAATAAAATATCAATAATGAGGGTTTGAAGTACAAGGGGTGAAAAATATGAAGCAAAAAAGTGAGAAAATTATGTTGGTTATTTTTTATGTTGTCCATGATCCATTGATGTAGGAAATGATGGTCATATAAAATAAAACAAGAATCAACAACTCATCTATCAATCCCTAATTCAATGAGGAATAACCATCAACTATAAATCAATATTCAATCTATAAATTAATTTGATGAAATGATTAACTCACGATTAACATGGGAAAATATTAAATGTGTTTTAATATAAAACAATTATTTACCAAGAAACTAGGTCAATCACTGATGTAGAATGATTCTACATCATTGACGTTGGGAAGATCCAAGAACTCCACTAATGATGACAAAATAATTGTCAAATTGATTGTTGATCTATGATATTGTTGTTGTTTGAAAAATATCTGCTATATGATCTTATATAATCTATAGGGTTATAGGGATAAAGAAATTATTTTATAAAAACTATGTTTAAATTGTATAGGATTAGTTCACAGGTAATTAATGAATAATTAATTAATTAATTTTTTTATCATTCCATCTACGAGTGGTCTTAAAAAACTCTATGCGTACAAAGATATTGTCATGCCTAGGGTAAAACCCATATTTATAATTTCATGGGGATCACATTTTATCAATCTAAAGAATTGTTCTATATTTATTCCATTATTTTATAGAAACTATGCATATGTGAAATATTATATTTAATATTTTTAAAATATGAACAGTGAGGAAACTTGGGCCCTAGAATCCCTTGCTGACTTCACACCTAACTACCAAAATATTATTTAAAATATTCTAAAATGTAACTAGTTAAAAATAGAGTTGTTATTGAAATTAAAAGGATGACTCGTTAATTTTTGAATTATAGATCTTTTCCCACTAATGGATATGATGAAATTTAAATGGGTTCATCATTTTAATTGGAGCATATTTAATAAAACTACTTATTAAATGATTATAAAATATGATACTCATATGATAAAATATTTTATCATAGATAAATAGAATAATAACATTCAAGAATAACTTTGAGATTAATCCGTGAAAATAAGAAGAAAAGTGTAAGAAACATGTCTAGAATATTATAAATTTTTCTTAAGAAAGAAGGGTGAATTCTATTTGTTAGAGATATTCCTTTTGTAATAGTCATATGATGAGGTTTTTAAAATAAATAAATGTAGATACTTTAGAGAATTATATGGTTTCAAAGTAATTAGAGGTAATATGACCAAATAAACCACATTCTCTATGCATATAATCTGTGTGATCAGTTGTATTAGTGAATTAAAGATATTGGGGTGTACTATAATTCTTATTATTACTATAGAATTAATTTTGTGATCATCATAGGAAATTATATAACAATTTTAATGAGTTTAAGAAATTTTTTTCATATTTCCTCAATGTGTTGATGAAAATTATCAAGAAATGTGTTGAATAGGATCCTGTGAAATATTGACAATAAAAGTGGGTAAAGGTTTAAATCAAAAGAAGAATGATTAGTTGGAATGTCCTGCAATTTTTCTTCAAGTAGAATACCAAGTTCATTAATACTAAAATGATGATTTAGAAATAAAGGTGATGTTTCCATATATGATGGGATTGTCTATGATATCTAAAGGATCCCACGATACATGATAAAATTTCCATGTTTGGTATTGGAGTTATAAAAATAAAGTTGTCAATATTTTAAAGGTATTTGATAATAAATATTGTGTATTTTTATATCATTTATCTAATATGAAAAGGGAAGTTATTTTTTAAATAGAAATTTATTATAAAAAATATTATATTGTGTTTTAATACACCTAATTTATAATTCATAAAATTCTAAAACATACATGAGTAGATAATAAAGGATAAAAAAGTCATAACCAGTATAAAATAGTTTATCCAGTACATTTATTTAGAACATTGTGGATATCATCCCACCACGCATCAGTGGAATGTCTTAAACAATGATATTTTTTAATAAATTTCTTCAATAACATAGAATACTATGTATGATTAATGTTATTTATTTGTTAAATATTACCAATAAAGGTAATAAGTGTTTTACCCTAACACAAAAGAATTTTTCATACTTTTTTCAAAAAATTTTGAAATTAATTTAGTATATAAGAGGTCAGTGGGTGTATATTTATACATAGGGAGGTTCAAAGATAATAAATAAATTATTTTACTAGTCAAAATACATAGTAAATTTCACTTTATATCCTAAAAGGTTTTGGGTATATTGGGAAAATATTTATGAAATGAATTTTATTAGTTAATAATATATAATAAAGAAATTGTTTTATGGAAAATTATTAAAAAAAGATTATGATGATGAATTTATAAGAGTTTTATGTTGACAACATAAGTTATTAACATAAAAAAATTATGATTTGAAGTTATATCTGTTTGAATAATTTGTTCAAATATTTGAACCTGTGGAATATGATTCCAAATTCTTTTTATTATTCTAATTGGATTTCTCTATTGATGTTACTCACTAGAGATATTAGTGGGAGTTTTTTATCAAATGGTTATATAAATATATTCTTGTAATTATATAGAGATGTAGTTAATTTAGAAAAAAAAATTAAAGTAGACCTAAGGCTAATGTCGAATTCTATCATATGTGATAAATATCTTATGTATGGTTTTTTTTAAACTATTAAACATGTTTCAGAATATGAAATGTATCTTGTTAGAAAAAAGGTAAATATCAACTTTATCATTCATTCATATTGGATTCATATATTATGTGAAGTGAAATGAAAATTAACCTCTCAATGTATGACTTTGAGTTATACTTAAAAAATTTATACCATGAATTATTATATAATGTGATGAAATTTTATGGTTCAAATGGGTATAAATCCTATATTAGGATACAAAATATAATCCAGAGGCATAAAATGAGTCTTGTGTGATGGATTACCCAATAAATACACTACATAGAGTGTCATACACTATGCATTTGGTATAACATGGGGTGAAAGATTCACATTAAATCCTTCTACCAAATATTATTGAGATACCAGGAATGCCATCATTTATATTTTGATACTTTTATTACATAATCCTTGATGACTATTCAATAATGGGAGGCTTGGTATTTTTTGATCATGTCGTGAGTTAGAGATCAACTAATATGGGATTTATCCTCTCATACGATGAGTATGACATATAGTCTCTCAATTGAGATAAAATATGGAATTATATGGTTATTCTTAGATAAGTATCATGTGATGATATTATTTACTTAGATAAGATGCTTGTGATGTACACATCTACTTAGATTAATTACATGTGACATATAAATCATCCTAGATAGTCTATACTCAAAGAATCGATGTACAAGGAGGCTATATGGGATTAGCATATTTGGTGTCCCATGGTAACATGAAATCTTAAAAAAATATTATGTGATTAGGAATTATTTAATATCATATAACAGGTGGACACCACTATAGATATACATATGTTAATAGAGATCACATCATATCGCTTTGTAGCCTAAGTACCAATGATACTTTTTATAGGTCATTATTTTCTTATATTTATGGATTCTCAAAATTATAATATTTATCAATGATATGAATGAATATGTGGTCAAACTTTATAGATGAATGAATGACGATTAAGTTTCATTAAACTCAGATAGTTTCTATAAATCATTTCAGAGTTTATTCAAAAGGTGTTTTGGATGGATATCCACATGTTATTTTATATTTTTTTACACAGTAAAGTTGATGATATATTTTTATTGGTAAAAAAGCACCCACGATGGAATTTAGGAGTTTTTTGGTTGTTTTTTATCAATAATGTCGGTTGATAAATTTAAAACGTGTTTGTTTAAAAATATGTCTTGATAATGTGGTTGAATAATCATTTAAAGGTTATAGGAAATTATGCATAGAATGTGGGGAAGTTTTCTAGTGATTTCCATATTTTTTGGTATGAAATTTTTGAGAAATATCAAAGATATTCCTAAGAAATTTTTATGGAAAATATAAAATGAAGGATTCCCACATAGAAATAATATGGGACCACATATAAAGTATATAAGGTCACATAGAAAAATCAAATAATAAAAATTTTCCAAGACGTCCAATTCATGTTTCTAGTATACAATTGTATAGAATGTATTTTTCCACAAAAGGAGTTCATGAGGGAATAATTTCTGGAAGAAAAATGGTTATTTATAGGAGGACATGGGGAGTAATATATATAAAAATACACATAATAAGATCAATATTTTATGGATTTTAATGATGAAAACTATCATATGGTATGTTGTAGGTAAAGGGAAGTTTATATAGGGATTAAATTGTAATTTCATGGTTAGTAGGTTTTCAGGGTTTATTTTATAATATAATGACACTAATAAATTTAACAGTGATGGAGAAATATTACTAAGAATATAATTAATATATAATTAAGGGATGTTTAAACATAATTCATAGAGTGAATTATGTTTGTAGGGTAGCTCGCAAAGCACAGTCCATAAAGGGAGTTTTCAAATTGCATGTCGTAATGGGAGTTAACAAAGTGTGGGTGGTTCACAAATAGAGTGTTGTTATTGAAGGGATTTTAGTTCATGGAGGAGGATAAACTCATAAATCATAGGTAATTATTATATTCTAATAATTTCATAAATTAGGATATTACACTGTTAATAATATTCCATGGAGATAGCACACAGAGCAGCGGTTCTTAAGAAAATATTTCAAGAATAAGTTTTCCCTTAAGTAAAAGTTATAAATAAAAGTAAATTTAATATCATAGCTTAAAGTGATTCTTCATGTCACACCCATTTTAATTTGAAAAAAAATAAAATTTTATATATATCTTTTGATTAATATTTTCTAAGAGAAACTATTTTCATGTCAGTTGATAGAATAATGATGCCTCAGCTGGGAGTTGCTTTAAATCATGTGGGGTATTGAGTTTTATCTAAACATTTAACAATAGTTGACTTTAGTTATTTCGATAAATTGGAAAATTGAATATGTATAATCGTAGGAATGTCCTAGTTTGAATAAAAAAAGTAAAAATTTTGTGTCTCTTGAATTCTTGTATTTCTATTTATAAATCGATGTGAGAATAATAGATAATTGAGTTCTGTTTAATGATGAAACTAGATAAATGGAGGAAATTATTTTCACCCAGCATACCATGATTCACCTTTCCCATTGTATTTAACTAGGTGAGGACAACACTTTAAAATAGTGCTTTGGAATATACCCAAAAGTATTTTTGGATATGATTTCAAAAGTTATTTTTTAAGATTTAATATATGGTGAAATGAAAACAATTTATGAGGCTTATGTGTAAGTGGGATATTGATAGAGATATTCACTAAATATTATAATGTATATGATACATGTTTTCCTATATCATAGGGTGTAAATAGGGATATCATATAAGATGATATTATTTATTTTTTTGATATTCATAATTTTATAGAAGGGTGTATCATTTATTTTGATATAAAGATATCTTATAACAAGGTTGTGAGAGGTATAATATTGTAAAATCCACACTAACACCCCCACAATATTCTTGACATATGTACATTAAAATTAAATAAACATGAATAGTTAATATGTGGCTATCATTAATAAATATTTCATAAGATGAAATGTTGGGGTGGCTGAATGATTTATTCTTGTGATGAATTCATGAATGATTGCAGTTTTAATTATGAATTTTTTAACATATGGATAAATTAATTAGTGAATCAGAAATGTCTCATGGTATATATAAAAAGTATTATACAATGGGGATGGTTTCTAAATAGATTTTAAATCTTATTTCTACATTCCTCCCTACCATTATCTCATTATCCACTTCTATTTTCCATTAAGAGGTACGGATATGATTTGAGAAGTGAGAAGAATCCCACCCAATATTTTGGTGATTCATCTTAACATGTTGAGAATCAATAAAGGGGGAGTTAGTTTCCTACCTTTAAAGGAACATTATAAAGAATATTAATAAACTACTGTCAAAAATATATAAATGGTTTAAGGTATACAACACAAATATTTATTTTTTATTTAGAACGGTTTTAGTTTCATTCATAGTGGATTTTACATATGTAGTTATTGATTTTTCACTCTATTAATTAGTTATTAATTGTTCTTTGGAGACCCAAAAAATAAAAATAATGTTTCTATGATAGAATTTATTTCAAAAAAAGACATTGTTTTCTTTCAAAAGTATTTTTTTCTTTCATCATATTTATAATTGAGAAAACATTAACTAAATTTCCTATATTTCCATATCATTGACTTTTTAATATTAGTTTATAAGATTAAGTCCACTTTTACACTGTTTTTATCTTTCTAATTTTATTTTATCTCATTTTATCTTGGGGTTCAAAGCTTTATTATTCACTTGTGGTTTAATATTTTGTTCATATGTGCCACAACCCAAGCCCTACTTAAAATAAATATGTGATAATTTTTATCTTATTTATTATTTTGATAGGGAATAGATAACTGCTAGCTGTATTTGGTTCAGCCTGATGGTTGATTATGAGGGGTTTATTTTAGGCACAATTATTACCATCGGGTCACCACTCTCATTCTTAATGGAATCTACCAATTGATCCTTCATCCATAACTAGGTATAGACCTTCATTCCAAAGGAAGGTGGTCATTTGGGTTTTTAGACCTAGTGATACCAAGGGACTCACATTGTTCAAGAGGATGGGAGGTTCATCTCGTCGCACCCTTTGGGGGGGATTATTTCCCACTCCAGGAAACTCTTATAGATTTATCATGTGTTCGAGAATCTCCCCCTAATCCTGATATGCGACCAATTACCATAAAAATATATAACCGGTGGATTCTATTTTATGTTCAAAAGAAGGGATTCTCATGGGTGTATACATCTCTATGTATCCAAGGTTCTTCCTCCATTTCTAAATAATGAATAGATTTCTTATATGCTATTGTCGCATAACTAATAAATTCGGAGTTAAATTCCATAGAGGGAGGCAGTTAATATTCCAGGGAGTAGATTGATCCATTATGAGGTGTCCTACATATCATGATTTTTTAGGAATAAAAACCCATGTATTTTTTTAAACTCATGTAGTTTAACATCATGGAAAAAATATATATGTGCGGGCCCTTGGGCACCAAATATTTGGGATCGAGTATCAAGGAGACATCCTGCATATTCTAGTTATAGAAAGAATCATAGTTATTGTAGTTTGTTCATGGGAATGGGACTTTCCCCATGGTAGATGATCTTATATGGGGGAGGTTAGTATCACTCCATTCATTAGGGATTATATACTAAGATTTCCCTGGGTAGTGGAGATTTACATTTACAATGATGTGACTATTTCATCTCCCTAATCCCATGTGAGCTATTCTTGATGTGAGAAATAAGGGATAACATATAATCTACCTAACTACATGTGGATTTGTGGATTATTTACTGGGAAACCCCTTGATATGTTTAATGTGGTTATCAGACCTTAATAAAGGTGTCTTATGCATCCTCGTTATAGAAAAAATCAGATTCATCATAGTTTAGTAATTTCTCGGTCTGCTGGGGGATTAGGAATATGGTCATCCCATGGAAAAGTCCGTTCCTTGATGGTTGAAATTTAATAGACATAGTGGGACTTACACTGAGGTGGATTCCCACTTGAATTCGAGATTGGGCCTTAGGAAGGCATCCTACATATCCTCGTTATGGTATTAATAATATTCCTCATAGTTCAATTGATTGGGGCTTACACACTAATGTTTCCCTTGTCCTTATATGGGATTATGATGAAAATTATTTGATCATTAAAACTCTCTATGACTATGAGAGTTATGCTCAGTGTGGGAAACAATGGATGAAAAATAATCTGTCTCATTACTTATGGATGTGGGACTTATATACTGAGAAATCTCTTGGGAGGTTTATGATAGAGATTTTGACTTATTATGGAATCCTACATATCCTAATTATAGAAAGAATCAGATTTTTCATAGTTCAATTGATCTAGGATTATACACAGAGGTTTCACTTATTATTAGGACTTAGACACTAAGGATGAACAAGGTCATCAAGTCCTATGATTCCCTTATGACATGGCCTTCTTTCCTACCTGACATGCATTGATGGTCTGCTCAACATTCCTTGATTGCCTCTTTGACATGTCGGGGGGTGTCTTCTTGACATGACCATGTATAATTGCATGAACCGGTTGGATTTACTAAGGGGAATCACATGACTTGGATGAAATGTGTGAGGTTTATCACATGATCAAGGCTAACTTTTCCGGATGACATCACAAGTCCTGGAAAATTTTTCCTAGAATCCATCGCATGATTCTATCCAACACGTTCATAGGTCATTTCAAGATCTAGATTAATTTTCATGCTATCATCATGAGAGAGGGCTGATATGAAGGAGGGTGTTGTGAGGGTTAGTCTGACGTGTCTTTGAGGGTGATGCATATCTAGATTGAAAAGTATGGAGGACATCATGTGACCAATCTGGCATGCTCGAAGGGCATAGTGGGATCCAGTTTACATGCTTGGTTACTATCATTAGACTCTGATAATATGTGTTGGTGCCACAATATGATTTGGGAGACATGATTGAAGGGCACCATGAGGTCTAGATTGAGGGCATGGAGGGCCTCACAAGACTTGGTTGGCATGCCCAAGGGGTCCCATGAAACTTTATTTGACATGTCCATAGGACTTCTCATTACCCAAATAATATACTAATGGATTGTCTAAAGATCTTGGAAATATGTCCTTGGGTTGTTGTGTGTCTTGGGTGGTTCGCGCAAAGTGCATGAGGATTAGTGTGTGTGTCTTTCACGTAATTATCATATTATTAGTCTTGTTTCTATCAATTTTTTTAGTTCCTTATATCATTTCAGCATTATCTTATTTTAAGACTCATGTGGTCCAGAATATTTATGGTATGTTCTTCATGTGTCGTAGCAAAAGTTCATCACATGATCTATGAGTGATCATGAATATTTTCTATGCATGATGCATGATTCCTCTAGATATTACCCTAATATTAATTGATGGGGATATTTTTTGGTCGTAATATTAGTCGCTCCATGAACTACTCTCTAACAACTATGTGAAGTTCCAAGAGTTCATCCATCTACAGAGAGTAGTGGTGCATTTTTCATTCTGAGGTGGGGGATTTATAGGATTCTCTAACCTAGTTTTTTATTCATTATGCGGCATGTATCACATGAATCCAAGATGGAGTCAAGGGATGGATTTGACATCATGAATCTTCACAAGGGCCTACTGTGAATAACTCTAGTGGAATCACAAGTCATTCTGAGATTACAATACCATATCATCAAAATCTCTTTTATTTTATTATTTCTAATTAAATAAGTCATTCCAAATCATACGGACATGCCAAAGGTCTCCCATATCATCTTGAATACATGTAAAAGTGATTTCTTTAGATCAGGGTACCCATTAGAGGGCCTTCATGTGATATTGGGTGACTAGTCTAGGACATTCCATCAGGCAAGGATGTCTTTTCAGGGGAACTTTTGGGAAATCAGACTATCTTTTCAAGGGGTATTTTGAGACCATGTTTCAGATATCTTGGGAATGTCGTTAGAGTTTTACGATCGTGATATGGTATCATCATTCTCCTCTTTAATTACTTTGATTAGTTCGAAAATTTTTGAGTTTTTTTTGGTTCCATGAGTGTTGTTGAAGAAAAACAGTCCACTTCTTTGTGATGTGTCACATGACCAAAAAATGTCTTGTGGAGATGTGATATCATTTCATGGAATGTTCCAGATGTTTTTCTGTATATATCCAAAGGGAGAGAGAAATAAAACCAACACATTCCCAAGTCTCTTCATGTGATTAGGATGACATGATTTTTGGATTTCACGAGAAGAGGATGACATGTCATCAGGGTCCCATGGTGTCTTCCAAATCATTAGGGGCTCATCGTGTTACTTTTTATGACCATGAGAGGCTCCCACATCCTTTTCTTCTTTTTTTTTTGAAAATGTTTTGGATCTCTTGTGTTTACCTAAATTTTGTCAAGGATAATCAACCCCCCCTCCCATCAGTGATGTGTCAATTTTATTTTATGATCACAAGAGGCTCCCATATTTTGGATATTTGCCTCATATTTTCTAAGGATTCCTAGACGGGTTTTCATGATTTTTCTAGTCGAAAAGATACATGACATGGGGGAGCCTATCTAGATTCCACTAAATGAACAAAAATTATATTAGGACCTTTGGAAAGAGTTGAAGGACTTTTAAAAGGGACTTCATGGGATCCTCTACCAGTTGTGTGATACACATGGAACCTACAAGATCCTCTTCTGGAAATGTAATCATGTGTCTCCTCGGTGTTCATGCAATCCTCATAATCATGGAAACCTTATTTTTATTGTTTATTTTTGGTAAAATAATAATTATATCTATGTATTTCATTGTTTTTTGATTTTTTGATGCTAATTTACCAAGAATAAAAAAATTCCCTACTTAGGAGTGATGTCCACGGGGAAAAGGTCTCAACTCTGAGGAATTTAAATTCTTGTATGAGTCTTTGGTCATGTCGCAATTTTTTGGTCTTAGTAGATGCTTGATATAATAAAGGATGTTTGTAATTTCTATGGAATTCACTATATATAGATTATTGGAGAGGGGTTCATTCACCATCTACTCATTTCTCCAAATCTCTCACCCTTCTTCCATCACATAACCCTGCCATGATACTGTCCTGCAGGATCTACTCACGAGACCTCATCATGAGCCTATTTTTCAATAACTCTTCTACAAGACATATTTTTTCCAAGTTCTTACTCAAATAAAATTATGAATTTCACTTTTGTAATTTCATGAACTTTGGTCATGGGGATTCTCGATCATCATGATGGTTTTATAGGGTCTGCTGGCTTGATCCCATGATCATTTGACTATTTTATAGCTCACATGACCATGTCCAGGTCACACAATCACAACTATATGAGGGTTATGTGGTTGTGTTATTCCAAATGGATTTATGTAACTCGCAATATTTTCAGCATTCAAGTGATTAACAATCCCTTAATTCCTTTTTTGATTCATGTGGTGTGTAAGAAACTATCGGAACATTATGTCTTTCCTTTAAATAGACATTTTTCATTAATCATGAATATTCAACTTATATTTATTTACATGGATTTTAGATCTTGTTAGTTTTTTTTCAAGTTTAGTGATGAAGCCTCATTTATTAATAAATCAAAGAAAATACCTCTTTAACTTGGTAGAGGGAGACCCATTACATAGCCTGAAGGCCAATTGGGCATTTATCCCCTTACATGGCCTATAGACACATTGTTTTGGCCCAAGGCCCATTCTATGAATAGTACTACTATAGTATCGGCACTACTACAGTCCTGCATAGTACCTGTCACTGCTATAGTACCCTACCACCACTACAGTGACATGTCACCGCTACAGTGCCCACCACTACTACAATGTCGCTGCTACTTTTAAATCTCGTTAATGATCATGTGCTAAAGTCAATCAAAGGGAAAAAAATTTGATTAACCTTAATGTTCACCACTGATATCTCATGGATTCTGATAACGAGGTTTTGAATAGGTTCCTCCCATCCAAGATCCAAAATTATATTCAATTTCCCTCAATTCCTCTATACAAGTATGTATTTCTAGAAAATGTTGTTATTCCTCCCTCATACTTCAATATATCATCTGTATGGGTGTCAACATCTTCTAACTATAATCAGATTACATTTGATGAATATGGTCGACTGGTAACAGCTCAATCCCAGGGGTTGTCATATATATTGGAAACCTATCCATTGGGTTTGGATGGCTATGATTTCTCTCATCAACCTATATCTCAAAGTTAATAGAATATATTCATATCCTATTTGAATAATTTGGGTAGTGTATGGAGTTTGAAATGGAATATCCCTCCTAATGGTAATTTTTCCGATGAATGGCCATGCCTATTTTGGGATAGGATAAGATGCTTAGAGTTTTCTGATCAGTTATACAGGGTCCATCTTTATGAAGTAGTATGGATCCCCAAATTTATTATCTATCACCAATATGATCAGTAGTTGGTTCTGTAGAACCAAATCATTTCTATTTTCCCATGACGAGGTGGGAATCAACCCATGGTACATCTACCAAATGTGTGGGATCCCCCCTCTCAGAGAGATATACAATGAGTTCATCCCAACTGCAGATTTCTAGAGTGACCATTTTTAGACTCTAGTATTGATAAAAGAAATTATTATATTGGTTAAGGATAATTTGAGTAAAGATCTAACCATGTGCTCACTTATCTCTTTCAAGGACTGGATCTCAATTTTTCTCTATCACAGTGGGGTTTGGCCAACCCCCATCTGCCCAATGCCACCCTTACCAGCATGTTTGTGATACTGATGGATTGTATTGGGACATTTTATAATATAGGGATCATAATTCATGGGGATATCATGTTAATTCCGGGATCTCTATGAGCCATGGATTGGTGGGATTTATTTCTATGTTCATCAGTAGATGTCTCTTCCCGGCAAGGGATTCATTTAAGAATCCGAGTTAGTACACTTGTTATGGAAGCATGACTGGTGGAGGGAAAATGTCTTAATATGATAGTGCCTACCATTTCACACCTTTACCAACTCTTGGTACATATTCAACAAGTCAACATCCCCTATAGGAACAATGGTACCTTCCAATTTTTGTTTTTCTGGATAGTATAAAATTTCCATTAATATAAATATTATAATTCCACTAGGATACCTATAACCTTATCTTGTCCCATATTTTTGAACATATCTGGGTTTGGGACCATGTCCCTAAGCTCTGATGAGGTCACAAATGTATTGCATCAACCATCTTTGATTTTACCCCTTATCACGCACTGAATGGGCCGATCATTGAAAATGGAAGTATCTCCATTGATAAAAGGTCATATATGATCTAATTTTGATATGGGGTTCTTGTGTCTAAGATGGGAAAGCTGATATTTTGTGATCCGTATACACATTATCAATTCACTTGTTAGTTTGGCTACACCCAAGGGGTATCCCTTCCCCCCTTGGATGGTGTTCGAGGTGAGCAACATCCTAGGCTCATCCTCCAACATTGGATTATGTTAGCATGTGAAGAGAGTGATGTTGAGATCGTGCTTCATCCACTAATACTCTAACCTTTCTTAGTCATGATTATTCCCATGATTTAGTTGTGTCATATTCAGGAGGCATGCTAATATGACTATTTCGTTATGTATACAAGCCATCTATGTCACCCACCCCTCTCTATTTTATAATAGTGGAGTTGATTGAGGACTTGGGTGAGACTTTAAGGAAGACTGATTATCCAAGTGATGACCATCCTAATAGTGGGAGAAACTCTATTTGGGAAATAAGTCATCCAACATAGGAAATGGATAAATCATAAATTGAGGTAAGAGTATATGGAGTCACCTTTGTTGTTATCTTTCCTTCTCATTTAGCTATTCCTCCCTTTGGCGTGCCTATCTCATCGGTCACTAAATCTCAGACACAATGTAACCTAATCTAGCAGCTGATAATATTTTGATTACTAAGACTCATTTGGATTCATTTTATAACCAATTCAAACTACTTCATTAGAAATTTCGTGACTTTGGTTAGGTGGTTTTCACAAAAAACCATTATACGAAATCACCAAGAAAATTATACTAAATTTGTAATATTTGGAAACCAATGAGAGGGAATTTCAAGATTTTGAAGATTATGGCCCCCATTCTAGACAAATTAATGAGACATTAAAAGCATTGGAGAAAATTATCTATCTTATATCTAATTTGAAAGCTGAGATGGATGCATGGACCATACAGATATTGAGACATATAAAAATCATAGCTATCCTAAGGTACAAGAATTCAATGTCATCATCCTCAATTGAAACTGCATGAAAAAGAGATCAGTAGGTTACTACATTTGTTTATACCCTCTTTCATAAGGTAGTAGTATATGAGGCAGGATGAGTAGCATTTCATTGTTCAATTGAAACTTCTCGCAAGACTCTTTCTGACATGAATTATTTATCCGACTGAATCTTATTATAGTTCAATCATTGATATAGACAAGGTTTTCTTGAGAATATTGTAGAGACTCTAAAATGTGAACAATCCCCATATTAAAAGTTATCAATGAATTAATTTACTGAAATTTATATGTGTTGTTAGGTTATTTTTTTTATTCATGATGTGCTTTATTTTTCACTGATCTGATATTATCTGAATCATAAATTATACCCATCCTTCGCATAATATAAATTAAAACTGAATGTATGGATCTAAATATTATAATCATAGTATTTTATCATTGAGAAGTGCTCATTAATTCCCACCAACATCATATTACCTACTAATATACCATCTCCAGTTATCCTGGGATCACCTATATCATAGAAGGATAATTTGTGTAGAATACATGCCCCAGAGGGAGAGTCCCCAATATCATTTCTAAATATTATAGGATTGGGGAGAGAATATTGATTTTAGTCAAGGCAATATGATTGGTATTTCAATCCTTTCCATTCTTGCAAGCTAAATCATTTTTGTGTTTTAGTTTAGGGTCTTTTATCCTAGACCTTCAATCATTTTTGTTTAGAGGATTTTAGCTCAGACCTTCTATTTCTTTAGTTTCGGGTATTTTTTCTAAAATTTTCTATTTCTTTATTTTAGGTATTTTAACGTGGAACTTATATGATTTTAATTTAGGGTTTTCTAGCTCTAAACTTATATTTCTTTAGTTTAAAGTCTTTTATCTCATACATTTTATTGAATTATATTAAGTTTATTTACCTTGGAAAAAATTGATGATTTGGGAATATGGTGCAGACCTTCCATGAATGACCCAAAATGATATGGGATTACGGGTTCTTTCATGGTGTTTCTGAGGCTCACATAGATAGGAGATATTTTCTCATAAGGAGGATATGAAACTGACTAGTGAGTCAAAGCCCTTATACATCAGTAGCACTATCAAACAGAGGCGTCTCCACTCATTTCTTAGGGTAATGGAAGGTTTATAGGGTAATATTTGGGTGAAATACTAGGGATACTACGTCTTATCGGATAGTTTTAATATGAGTGATGTAATTCATAACCCAAAATTTTGAGTTTGGGAATATGGGATGGGGAAGACATGTTGAGGATGACCTATAACACACTTAGATGCTAGTTTTTACCATAGTGTTTCCATGGCTCACAAGGATTAAATCTTCTTTCTTACAATGAGAATATTCCATTATCTTGTAGCTCAAATCCCTTATGTGATTATAGCATGCCCAAGAAAAGACTATCTCTACTATTTTATGAGGTCCATGAAAGATTTGTGGTGACTCAAACATCTAGATGATGAGGTTGGTATAGAGGAAGATTGTCAAGGGATGATTCCCGAACCCTAGGGAGGTTTAGCCCTTGATTGTGAAGCTCATTCCCTATTCCATGTAGTTTTGAATCACAGAGTATGGGCCTTAAAAAAATTTTGAATGAAGTGTGACATTCTTTCTTTGAGAAAGAGTACAAAAAATAGTGACATAACATCAAGAATGTCGAATCCTACTTGGATAGTTTGGTATAGGGAATATAAATCCGGATCTAAAGTGTTTGTGTTAGGATATTGATTTGGCAAAATCATTCCAAGAATGAACCAAAACAAACCAAGGTACTGAGTTATACCATACTATTTTTAGGGCTCACGAGGGTCATAAGTGCCTTTTTTAGAGTGACACATTTGGTTTAAGATCATACATTCATATCCAGGAGCCATAGGCATACATGCATAGTCAAAAAAAGGGTCCCCTGATGTCCGGAATCTTTTCCAGGGGCCATGGAAGGTTGTGGTGATCTAAAGGACCAAAATCATGGAGTGTGATTTTTGTAATGTGTAGTATCCCAAAAGGGTTCAAGCACCCTAATGGTATTCTCACCACCTAGAGAACAGATTCTCATGGTGAGGAGATGTGAAAAATTATTTCTCTATAATTTTCCTAAACCAGGGTGTCTAGTGAGAATATATTAAATTTTACTAGGACTACATACTAGGCCCTATGAGCTTTATGCCTTATTTATTTGTGTACTATTTATTTTCTAAACTCTAGAGATGAATAGTTTTGAGGGTGAATACTTATGTTTTTCTCTATTCACCCTTTGTGGGTTTTCAACATGACCTATTTTGTGTATCTTTCTATATAAAATTAAAGTATTCAAATTTGGACCATTATAGGCTAGAGCTTAAGGATTTTTAGTTTTGACCAAAGGGAAAGAATTTTAAGGTAATGACACACAAGGACCTAATATGGAGGATGATACACAAGATCCCAATTAGGATACCTTGGGTCAAGAGTACCCCATCATCCTTGTGAGATGGGGTTCAAAATATTGTAAATCATGGATCAAGGTTCTTAGGTTATGAGTAATGATATTTAAAAATTATACCAGTTACAACACAAAACACTTCGAGGTGATGAGTTCTGTCATATTTATGTCAGGGCTCACAAGGATTGGAAATCCCTTTTTTACCAAGTGACCTATTTTTTGGAAAACCATAGGCACATATGGAGGATCCATAGATATATTTGAATTGTCAAAAAAGGCCCCTTGAATCTTGGTATCTCAACCAAGGGACCCGATTAGTTTTTCGCGACCTAGGGAACTTGAGAAAAAATGTGTGAATCATGGATTGAGGTTTTTAAAAGATGGTGGAAGCACCCCATACTTTATATGATCTAAGTAAGGATATTGTGGTCCTTTGACAAGGGATGATGATGGTTGATGGTCTGCATAGTGTATCATCGTGCAATAAAAGTATTCTTTATTCTATTAAATTTAACATCATGTGGTAAAGAAATTTTCTTTGTAGTTTATCATCATACAGTATGGACATTTGTCGTGTAGTCTATCATTTGGAAGTAAGGATGTGGGAACTAATGTGAAGGATTTTTAGAAGTTATATTATGTTCATAGTAAATCTATATACAAATATTACTCATACGTAAGAAATGTGGGCTTGTATGGATCATCTCCTATGAAATTGGGGTGAATTACATCTTATATTTTATTTTAGCTGGGGTCAGATTCTAGATCCATGTGTCACTAAAAATTCAAAGATGATAGGAATCAAGACACCTGTTGTTTTTGATTGAGAATCTCTCTATATAGGTATGGACCATACATATAGGTGGTCATTATTTTTATGGATTTTTTTAGTTGGGCTTAGGATTGGAGATATGGGCATCACTACATATCTCATGACGATGGGAATCAAGACACATATAGTTCGTGAGGAATTGTGCAGTTTATCATCTTTCGGCAATGGTGTGGCCTTTTCAACATAAAAAGTTGAATTGGGGATGGACCTAGAGATAGAAATTGAGGAGTCACTATGTATCCTACAATTATTGGAATTAATCCATACATAGTTCTTGAATAAGGAACATCTTGCACAAGTATGGCCTATATTCAGATATGGGGGAATTTTTAAGGTTATTTTTGTGAATGGACCCAATATTGAAGATCTAGGCATTACTACATATCCTATGGTGATAATAATCAATCCAAATGTATTTCTTGATCAAATCCATAGTATGATACTAAAACCAAAAATAGTGGTCCTATCGGGTATGGTCTATAGGAATGTGATGTTTTATGTCATATAAAGGAAATCAACTGTGAATTTTAAAATCATGTAGTGGGGAATCATGGTATTCCTTTTAATGTATTTCATTCTTGACCATAATGATATGGTCATGATATTTTATTCCTTTTTTGTACGTAATCCCTTAAAAATCATAAACTCATGTGAGTTATGATCGTGTGAGAAAAATGGAATGAGAAGGATCCCTGTCATTATGAAGAGGAAATTAAGGATAAGACAGGGGAATTTTTCATCATGTGGTGGGTGGACCAAGATATTTTATTGATGTGTCCCTATATATCTCATTTAAAATGAGAATAAATCTATAATTTGTTCATCAAAACCCCTACAAATAAATTTTATGAGAAAAGGAAATCAGTTGTGTAGCTAAAAGCCATGTGGTAAGGATGATGATAACCCGACATGAAGGCAGAAAGGAAAATTATATATTTGATTAGTTTTATATCATGCATTAATGATATGTGCTATGAAATTTGACATTATGTATTAAGCATGTACGATGACATTTTAACATCATACAACCAGTAAGATATCATACATTTTAATTACATTTAACCAGGATGGACTCATGTCATTTAACATCATAAAACTCAGATGAATCTATATAGTTTATCATCATGTATTCTGGACATAGGATACTTTCTAGGTTAATGTCTTTCTACCAAGACATTAGACGATGTGTAGTTTTTCATCTTACTACCAGGATGATAGATACTTGATGATTGAGATGAAAATTATTTCATAAGAAATCTCTCATTGGTGAGGGGTGTGACACACTCCCCATACATTGTGGATATCATGAATCCTCTATTATGATATACCTTATTTATTATGTAAGTCCCTTTCCATTTGGGTTCCACATAGTGTATTTTTCTCCTTTTTCATTGGGTTCATAAGAGACAATGCCAGTTCTACTTAAATGAATGAATGGATGGAAAAATTATTGTTTAAATTCTCATGTTTTCTTACTCTAATGGAGTTCAAGATTTTGGAATGTAAAAAACCTATTCTCCTCAATCCTCTCAAAGTAATCAAGCCATTTTGGTGATTTATCATAATCTAAGAGATGCCCATAAATGTCCATTCGAAGCGAAGGAAGATAGGCTTCTTTGTGTAAAACTACCTTAGTCCCATACACAAATGAGTATGGGGTTTCTTTTGTTTTGGTACGTGTGGCATTATGGTAGGTCCAAAAATAATGGAGAATCTTTGCCCATCCAAGACATATTTTCTTTGTTCTTCATCTTTTGGAGTGTATTTGAGAGGTTCTTATTAATGGCCTTTATCTTTCCATTTTCCACTACATGATATAGAGATGAATGATTGGAATTGATATTTTACTCTGTGTATAGTTTATTTAATGTTGTAGAATGGAATTTGGTATTTTTGCTCATCAATATTATTTTAGAGACTCCAAAATGGGAGATTATTTGGGAATTTATGAAGTTGATGATGTTCTTCATCCTAACTTCTTTTAAGGGTATTACATCAACCCATTTGGAAAAGAAGTAAGTAGTAGTAAAGATATACATCAACTTCATAACTGTGGATGGGGGATATGGGCCCAACAAATCCATTCCTCAAATGGAAAAAGACTAGAGATATTTAGATGCTTGTAAAAATTATAGGGGTTGGTGGATGAACAATTCCTAGATTTAGAAAGAATGGAATTTATTGGTGAATTCCACATAGTATTGTATCGTGGTTTTCTAGTAATAACTCAGCCTCTTTCTTTTTTGGGAGATCCTGGTTCTAGACTGATGAGTTTCATAGGATCCCATATGGACATCTTCCATGATGGAAAAATATCTATTTATATTATTCATCTGAGGAGGATTCCATAAAAATCATGCTTCTATGGGGGTTTTTGTTCATTTGGGCCTCTATAAAGGTAATGTTCTCGGCATGACATTGAATTTGTTCTCTTTTGATATCTCCATTGGGAGTGTCCTATTTTAGAGATAACCAATTATGGGGACCATCCATCCAATTGAGGATACTAATTTATCATGCTATGGGGAGTTTTTGACCTAATTGATTTCTTTTATATCACAGACAATGACATATGAGACAATCCTTCAATGCATGATATAGAAGATTGCTTCCTCTAAATCAAGGTCGGCCAGGACTATTGCTGAATTGGATAATGCATTGGCACAAGTAATATTTAATCAGAGAACATGATGCAATATACGCTCAAAAGAGAACTCTTACATCATTCCCGTAACATAGCCATTTATAGGGGCCAATTATTCCTTTTTGATTGAATATTCTCCATTGATCTACATTATCACTAGTTCTAAATCCCCTTTGATATTCATTTACGATTTTTTTAGTTTTATGGATTGTTTTAAGCTAGTGATGAGGGCTTCGTATTCTTCCTCATTATTCATGATACGTTTAAATATTGAGAAGGAGTAGATAAAAATTGACTTATCTAGGGATACAAATACAATACATAATCCAACCCAATTGAATTTCAGTATTTCCATCATTTTTACTGACAGTATATCAGAAGGCACCATAAAAATACATATCCCATGTCTGGGAAGAATCATGGGTATAGAAGACCTCCTTATCTAGAAACTCATTTTCTATAGGTGTATTCTTCGGGGAAGTAAGTGTTATGGGGAACTCATCTAGGACTTTCCGTTTCACCAATTTCTATGATGAAAACTAGATGTCATATTTATGTAGAATGAACACCCATCATGTTAAGCACCCAGTAAACATAGAACAGTCATGGATGTACTTGATTGGATCAACACGAGAGACTATATGGGATTCATGGTGCTGCAAGTAATTCCTCATCTTTTCCACAAAAAATATGAGTGAAAGTAAGTTCTTCTCAACATAAATGTATCGATTCTTATTACCTATAATTGTTTAGAGTATATAGTAGGGACTATTATTGATCTTTGCATCATTTTTCTATGCCAGGAGGGAACCCTGTGATCATTCCATAGTGTCCACATAGAGGATGTGCATCCTACCTTCCAATAGAGGCATCACAATCATTGGGTGTAGAAGATGCTTCTTGGGACTTTTGAAGGTTTCCTAGAAGTCATCATTTCATTTATAGTAAATTGCCTTATTCATTAGCTTGGTAAAAAGGATATCTTTATCAACAAGGTTGGATATGAATCGATTAATGTTAGTGATGTTCCCTTGGACCCCCCCTAAATTATTCGACATTTCTAAGGGTGAAATCAAAAAAATAGAACAAGACTTATCTGGTCCAATGTTGGTGCTACAGTGGCATACCAAAAATCCAAGAAACTTCCCTGATGTTACTCCAAATGTTTATTTCAATTTATTTGTCTTCAGACTATATTGTCACTTCTTGTCAAATATTGTTTGAAGATCTGTGAAGTGATCACATTTCTATTGAGAATTGAACACAAGGTTTCCAACATAAAATATAGCTATTCTCCCTAAAAACAACTTAAAGATATGGTACATGGAACATTGATATGTAGAAATGGAATTGTTTAATCCAAATGGCGTGACTTGATTGAAGAAGATCCCCTAGGGAAATCTAAAGTCAGTTTCTTCCTCATCTTCAGGGGATATATTTATCTTATTTTACCCTGTGTACTCATCCATGAAGTAAATGTCTTGGAAACTAGTAGTTTCATCAATCAAGATTTATGTTATTAGTAATGGGAAGTAATCCTTTGGTAAATGTCAATTAGATTATCTAAAAATTATGTAGACCCTTATATTCCAATTATTTTTCTTGACAAGGATGATGTTGGAATGGTATCTTTTGTATTTCACTTCTTGAACAAAATTGGATTTGATAAACATGCCCACTTCCACCTTGAAATTGGTGTAATGAGAGGGGTGTTTCCTTCTAACTATCTTCTTGAAGCCTCAATTCTAATCACATAATATGATATGGTGTGTATCTACATCTAGATTCAGTCCGAGTATTTTTTATGTTGATCATACTCTAGGGATTTGCTGGGAAAATCCTCAAACCATTGGGTGATACAACCTGTATACCACCATCCACCATTTTTATTCTCATTATTATTTATTGAAACCTTATTTATCATATGTGGATATGAAATTCTCAAAGGGGGCACTACCACCATGTCGTATATTGGCATTTCCATTGACTAGGTATTTCAGACACTGATGGAATGTTGAAGGTACCACCATGTGGTTAGAGCTAGGGAATTCTGAGAAAAACAATGTATGAGGTGTCTTTCTATATAAACATAAACTTATCACGAAAAGTGATGTCCCCAAACTGAGCTTCATCTTTGATCTTCCTAAGGGGTATTTCCTCATGCTTATCATACCCTTGAATAGTCAGTCTTGCGAGAGAAAAATCCCCTTCTCTATATCACAAAAATCATAGGGTTGGAACTAGGATGTGATTTATCCAAGAACCATTTTTAATTAGATCCATTTGTGCATCAACAATATTGAGTCTTCTCGAAACATATTGGGGTCTGATTTGTCCCTAGATGACCTCTTCCTCATCATGCTCTATGAATGAGATAGAAACATGGAACTCTACTAACATGGTCTCCATTCAATAGACCTAGGATGTAGTGAATTATGTACCGAATTCATATGGGATCTTGAGATCTTTAACGAGTACCTCTCTCAGTTATTTTGAGAGATGAATCACATCTAGGATTGAGGGCTTGGATGGAGAAACCACTAGCTATTTCAGAACAACGTACTTTTGTGCCAGAGGTTGGCCCTTTCTATGCGGGCTTTCATTTGACATGTGGATTAAGAGATGGGGTATTTGAGGTTGATGGTTTTGGTTCTAGTTTAGTGGTTGCAGTATCTTCTTCTACTAGTACTGTGGGTCTTTCTGGCTTTCCCCACAATCTGGGATGATTAGATAATCAAACCCTTTCTTGGAGTTCATCCAATACAACTCGGGGTGGGTGACTACTGGGGGGTTCTATGACACCCCCATGTCTATTTTGGTCCTATAAAAGTCATTTACCACATGTCTCAATTGAATATATGTCATCTTTGGGGACATTACTGAAATATTAGGGCCAACCACATCAGTTTTTTCCCCATATCCTCGATTACTACACATGGGGCCACATGTTCTCCAATTATGTTTTGGAAACTCATATTTTGAGGCATATTAATCATTATAGAATGTTTATTCCAAGTGTATTAAATTGATAGAACCAGATATGAGATCATCATCCTATGAGGGTTCCATTTGGTGGGGTGGTTCTCATCCTACAGATGATGTAGGGAATAAATTTTCAAGAGAAAGAACTTGCATTGGAGAAAAATATGACTCTTCCTAGTCTCTTTATTCCTAATTATGATGGTCAGACGCAACATTTTGAGGTATATCTATTGTCTTCTATATAGTTTGGGAGCTATTTTGGGTCTTCATAGTTGTTTTATAAGGGTGGCATGGTCTCGGTCAACTGTATTTCAAGTCATCTAGATGTTGAACTTCCACTCATTCCTGGTTGGAACTATTTAACAGTAACATTTTTCTTTTAATTGAGCAATGGATATGAAGGCCATATTATTTGAGGATTCATTTTACAACACTTATCCATAATTTTCCATGTCTTGATGGAAGTATTCTAATATGAACCAATCATGGATATTATGATCGAGTATTATGTTGAAATGAATATAGTAGGGACAGTCATTGAGGTTGACCCCATCAGGCTTCTTGGGTTCTGGTTTTGTGAGATGGTTATTGTCTGTGGATTCTATGAAAAAATTAGATACATGTTCATTTTATATAGAGTATGGTTTTTTCATTCATTCCTCAAATCTCGTGTGACTGTTATTTATCTATGCTTATAGCTGAGGGGAATTTTTTGGTTGTCGCTGATTGACAGGTTGTGTTGGGTGGCTTAGGACCTACCAAGGTGGTTGGATGTGCACTGCTGCTAGATGTAGAGTGGTAGCTACAACAAATTCAATAAAATAGTCCCATGTGTTGCAGCTACAACATCTGCTTTTCCAAAAATATTCCCATTTGTTGTGGGATTGAGTCATGTTTTGGATCAGGTTCACTGAAGGGATTTTTCAAGATGTTGTTCTATTTTTAAGAACACACAAAACCCACCAGGATACTTCAATGAGATAACAGGTGTCTATAACTCATCCTAGAAATTTTTATCATAGACTTCCCATAGTTTCTCCTATGAGAGAGGAATGTTGAATGAATATGTTACACCCTTTCATATTTCTATAAAGTCAGACACTCTATCATTTTTTTATTTTTTCACTTCATCATGTTGAGAATCATCATTTTCCTCATCTTGGAGATGAATTAATAATGTAATTGATGAATAAGGTCTTCACATCCTATAACAGACCCCTCTAGAAAATTATTTTACCAAACAAAGGATTTCCCTATCCGATTCTATACAAAAATCCTCAATTTTGTTGCCTCCTGTTGACCTTGAGATCCCATCATCGGCCCTCATTAGGATATAAAGTGTGTGAGATGATGTTCAAGGTCACATGAACCATCCAATGTCAAGAAGGAAAGATTTACTAAATTCAATGGACGCAAACTATCATCCACCCACTCAGGTATGGATTCCTCACAGGCTACACAGGTGCATGTCACCCTTCAATGGCATTCATTCAAGTAGTCACAAACTCAATGATATTAAGAAGCTCTGTGGTAACTTCTATTTCAGATATCTCCCATATACAAGGAGAGATTGGGTGTTTATGGGTTTCCCCACTTTCAACTCCCACTTGTTCTTGATTCATCCCAAGATTGAATGATCTCCCTAGAAAGGAAGTGGTTGTCACCACGACGGAGGGAAGTCACAATTATTTTTTACTTCCTCATTTATGAAGACAGGATACCTATATTTTGTTATTTTATAACTCTTAGATACCAATCTTACTAGAGTATCGTCTATGAGAGGTATAATATTTGTCTCTTCCTAAAGACAATACCCATCAAGTATATTGCCTTGAAATAGCTCCTCCTTGATATATCTGAGAGTTTGTATCTCACTTTAATATTTTAAAAAATGTTCCTCCATGGAAGGAACTTATACACTTTTTAGATGTGATTGGGATGTATCCATACCTTATCATTTTATATTTGGCAGTTTTTCACTATAGAGGTGGAAACTCAGTGTTCAGATGTGCCCGATTTTTGAGCCTCTGTTATTTTTGGGTTCGTTCTACTACGGTTGGTGTATCCAAATCACCATTCTCTTAGGGAAAAATTTTCATGTTTCAACTATCTATATTTTCGTCTTTTTCCTTTATATCTATTGTGTTGAAATAAATGAAATTCGCAAAATAATATTGGTAAATAGTGGTTATAGATTTACTTTTGACAGAATAGGATGATTCGGTACTACCATCGTCAGGGTCACTCTTCGAACCCTTAGCCATATTGGGACATTTTTTCATGCGAGACTAATGGGACCTGATCTCCTTTATTGTACACTCCCCACATATTGGTCTATGTAAAATGACGTTTAGGGAGTTTCTAAATGAGATTATCATATGGGCCCCGACTAGAAGATATTTTTCTTGTGGTGGGAGAAACAAGTGGGATTTTGACTATTGATTTTTATCTCATAACCTATAGAATATTGATTAAATATATAGTTATGATGATGATTAAAATACACCAATCCCTGTGGGATGCGGGTTATTTGGGCCCCCAATTTTCATTGATTATCCATATTTTTGAGGATCTAATGATTTGAGATAGGAATTTGATGACCCCCATGATAGACATTGAGATATAAATGCCTATAGCCCAGTGGGGTGGGGTGGATATGGAATCACCGTTGATTTCCCTAGGGCCTTCTTAGAGGATGATGAATGTAGTGATGGTGGTTTAGATATAAATTCCCCTTTCCCAGTGGATTGGGGTTTATTTTCTACTACTTAGGATATTTATTAAACCCTAATAGGGATTGACAATTAGAGAGGTGGAGGTGGTGGTAGATATTACCCCAACCTAGCAAGTTGGGGTCTCCATTTGATGGATTCTATATTAGCTACTATTGGGTCCCATTTGATCTAGTGTATTTGTTCTCACTAGGATATAGGTGTGATGGAAGCACATGATGGGAATTTTTGCTTACAAGAAGTTGTCTGGTTTATTGAAACATCAATTTTCGTCTCTGAAATTCATTATCATTTTTTTGAGGGGCCTGGTTCAATGTTTTGACATCTATTCCTTCCATATGTGCATTTCTAGGATCATTGATGTGGGGGTATTATATTATAGTGACCATATGAATTGAAAATTACCTAGTAACCTACTTTTTCTAGAGTCTATGACATTTTAAGACATCTTATCTTAGGGGTTCTATTGTTCCAGGAGTAAGTCAAAATGTAACTCTCAATAATCTCCAAATCCTCGAATACGGATGTATGTCATGGCTTCATATATCATCTGATAAAGGATTATGATGAAATGGTGGAATGCATGTTGAGGATTTGTGTGGTGAATTCATAATTTTTTATCTTGATGCATAGTTATAGTGGCTATGTCTAGCAAAAAAGAGAGTATCTTGATGCTATGAAGGATACCCTTGTATCCTAGAAAAGGGAGGTGTCTATCCTTTAGTCACTGATGAGTATTCCATATATTTTTCAATAGATAAGGCATACTCTCATTTTCTAGCTCATATGGGATCTCATAGTAAAAAGTAGAGATGGGTCAAAACATGATAGAGAGGTTTTTTTAGATAACCTTCTCTAAATATCAATTTCAAAATCCTATTCATAAGAATTATATGTATCCATATGATTATACCAGAGAATATTCTTATGTGGGTTGTCTGCTGACAAGAGTGGTGTGCTGCTGGAAGTTGGTGGGGAAATATATTTAGTTGACCAAGATGTTTTGAGAACCTCTATAAATAATGGAATTTGAGTTGTGGACACTTCACTATAAGAAGGTTTCTAGGTAAGGGTGTTTCCTTATCCATGGTAGATATCATTGTGGGGAGGTTGACCACGGTGGTTGTCAGGAGTAAAATCCCTATTATCCATCTTCACACTACCACAAGGAGGAATATAGTGGTAATTATGTTCTTATACTTTAGTGGAAGAGATGATAGAACCTTTGTGGTGTTTATAATGTGTCTCAAACAACCTCAAGGACACTATAATTGAGAATATTAAGAATATGGGATGTGTACTACGTCATGATCGGAATATATTGAACAACCTTTTGGAATTTTGTACGGATATGTGTCTATTGTATGACAGTTTCTAAAAATTGTTTATAAACTTCTGGTGGAGTGAGAGTATGAGACTACTTCTAACAATATTCTATAATATTATAATGAGTTGTCTCATTATTTATTGGATTGTAATCATGTCCTGAGGAATGTTCCACTCTCTCTTTGTGAGCCTCATTCAGGATGGGAGTATGAGCCCTATCTTGAGCCTTTGGATTAAACTGCTTGTCTTTATTTGTAGGATTATCATCCTACCTCAAGGAATGTTTCACTCTAACTTGGTGAGCTATTATTGGATTTGGAATATGAGTTGGGTATGACTATGAATACCCTACCAAAATATGCTGATGAAACTCCGAAATTGGAGAAGGGATAGGAGCCTCCGCCTTGGTTTCCTCAAAATAATGTTATTGTAGTAATTCATCAGTAGAAGTACAAATACACATAAAGAATTCATGATCTACTGGAATATTCTAGGATGATTTTTAAATAGGATCATGCACCTGTTTTGTACCTCCAAGAGATTTTTTGAAATAAATTTTTTTGAATTAATTTAATCTTTTCGATATTTTGCATTTCACACAATACTGGATATAGCATTTGTTAAATAAAAAACTCTATGTTCGGATTGTGTTATACAAGAAACCAAGATAATCTTCTACTACATGTGACACAGGCTTAGCTTTCGGTATACACAAAACTATTTTTGGCCTGTGTTACACACAATGTCAAGTACCTTTGATAGCTTTTTTTACTCACAAGACAGAGTTTTATCGAATAATAATGTATTATTAAAATATTATTATTTAATATATAGTAAGATGAAAACTATACATTAAATAATAATTTATGAATATTATTAACTAACTTATGAAAATATATGGTTTATAACAAAAATTCATTAGTTTCTGTTAATTGGAAATAAAAATATATATGATATCATTATAAAGAAAATAGTTTTATGCTACCAAAGTAATTTTGCCTTAATACATTGAATTAGTGAATGATATAAATGAAATATATATATTATATATTCAATAAAAAAATTATATTCATCAAATATATTTTATAGGCATAAGATAAGAACAAACCCAATTTTACAAATAAAAACTTATACTTTTCAAAATGGTATTTTTACCACCTTTTAATGAATAACCCATTTCAAATCCAATTTCTGACATGTTTCTATATAATATTTGAAAAAATTAATTTCCTATTTTATATATTAATATTAAAAGTTAATTTTTTTGAAATTTTTGTATTTTTCTGATAAGACTCATTTTTTGATGAATAGTTAAAAATACTGCATTTTATTTGAAAACTACTTATTCATTAAATTTATTTATATAGTTAAATTAAGTTTTAAATTGGTTTTAAAGTATAATTATTTAAATTATAAATAAATAAAACCAATTTTGTTCATTGAAATAAATTTCAAAATTAAATTAGATATAAATTTTTTTTAAACTTTTGAACATTTTACTTTAAAAACTCTATTTTTCGTTGTGTCTACGGGATTAATTTTAAAAGTAATTTTTACATTTATGTGAAATGAAATTAGTAAAATGTATTAAATATTTGTAATTATAAGTTACAAATTAGTTTTTATGGTGAGTTTAATTTTTATTTATTAAAAAAATTCTGTGGTAAAAAAAATATTTACTGAGGCCTATGTAAAAAATCTAACATGTTAAAGTTAAAAGGGTAAAACCTTAATATACCTAAAAACAACAAAAATTAAAGGTTGGTTGAAGTTTTAATCGACCCTATCTAGAATAAAAAAATTAATGTCTAATCTAATTCATTGAATTTAATACCACCTCAAAATGGTTGTCTTTTAATATAAAATATTCATTATTTAATCACTTAAACCCACCCCTCCTCAAGTATAAATACCACCCTCACCACACCATTTCCACCCAAATCCATGAATATCCTAAAATATATTCCCAAACATTTATTCATCACTCTCACCGTGTCCCACTTATTCTTTTCCCAATAATACAAAATCCAAGGTCCTCAATGGTCTCTCAAGGATATGATATTCCATGGGTAATTTCCCCAAAGAACCTCTCTTAATTTCTTTTCTTTTTCTAATTTCTCCTCACCTCGTTTATCCATAAATTAATGATAACTACATAATAATGTATATTATTGATTTTTTTATGTTTCTAATAGAATATATCATATCCATTCCATTTCTCTTCTTCTTTTATTCAAATAAATGAAATTATTTTCCATGTTAGGACGGTTAATTGCCTCCATGAATAGTGCTTTTGTTCTTTTTTTCCATTACCTCCATCAGCACTGGTATAAAATTATTTTTATATTTAAATAATATTTCATTATGTATATTATAAAATATTTCATATTATTTTAATGTTATATAAAAACATACCTTCATGCTTTTCATAGTGTGGATATATGATAACTTTGACTGTGGACGTGTGGACTACCCCCTCCTCAAAGTAATGTGATTCGTTCACACTTCACCTAGAATGCATTAAGGATTTTTTTTAGAAGAAATATATGATATTAATGAAATATTAATGATACTATGATGATATTATATATATATATATATATTCATATTTACATATATTTTCATTCACTTTCATTTTTTCAATACAATAAGAAAATGAAAATAGTGTTCATACGAACATACAACCTACCACCTACATGGATGGTGTTTTTAATTTATTATTAATGATTATTATAAAAAAAATTATTCTTAATATATAATATATTTATATCATTTTTTATATTCTATAAATAATTAAATCCTTAGAATCCAGAATAATGAGTCAAAACATGTATGATTAACCAATAAAATATCACTTGAAACATAAGTTAATCATTGAGTTAAAAATAAATGATTAATAGAATGTCTTAAAATATTATATGGTATTATAAATATCAATATTAGTTTTTGATATATAAATTAAATAATTATACTTTTTATACAAGAGGATTGTTCAAGTAAAGATAGAGTCATGACATAAGGTATGGTAATTTCATCTCAATTTTAATTTTTATGAGATACATGACTTATTCACCACTAATTTATTTTGTATGGTGTACATACTACCCATGAATTTATTCTATGAATTAATAATTTAATTTATTGGTATTTACATATCCATTTTTTATCTATATTTTGTGGGTTTTTTGGTTCAAAACCTACCAAATGAGAAAGGTAGTTTTGTCTTGATTTTCCTTCTTTGAGACACATGTTTTCTTATGCACCGATGTCCTTTTATGAGGTGTAAATACTTCCAATTGACATGTTGTATAAAGAATATACTTCTTTTCATTGTATTTTATGCTTCTTTTAATGTTATTATTTAATGGGGATTATGATTCAAATATTTCAATGTTATATGGGACACTTTGAAATGTTTGATGATTATTTTCCTTAGGAAATGTTTTTTTAAAGATCTCCTAAGATCATTCACAAGGAAATAGATTATAAAAAAAATATGTTTTAAAGTGTTTTTTAAAAATTCTGGTATAATTTTTAAAATCTATTTTCAAATAATGTTTTATGAAAAAAAATATTTTATGAAAAGCATTTTTCAAATGGAAACAGTTAATTTCACAGTCTCATTATTTTCTTAGACTATTTATACATAAGTGTTTACTGGGGTATATTTACCATCCATTTCAATGTTGATTAATAAAATCTTGAATATTTTTACTATTCTTTAAAAAATAAAATTCATTTTTACCAATCTATGAATTATTATTAAATGGATTGAAATGAATATTTTATCCTTTTCCTAACAAGGTACTTTTTGACTTTTTTCAGAAAAAGTACAAGAAGAATATTTTTTAACTTATAAAGAATAAATATATTTTTATGCTTCCCTGAATCCTTAATCCCTATAATATTCCCTTATAATCTTACAATTTTATTTTCAAATAAAATTTCTTCTTTTAAAATTGAGCAGTATTTGAAGTAGATAAAATGTTTTCAAAGATGAAAAATTATTTTTTCAACAATTGTTTTCAAGTGATATCTCAAAATTATTTTCCTTCTAAGATTACTTTAATTGATGATACTTATGTTTATTGGGAATATTCTTAAATTTTTTCATCATTATTATTTATATTAATGATTTTTGTTTAATATGTAAGGATATTTATGAAACCCAGTTATTTTCTATGGGTTATCTTATGAAAGAATTATGTTTTAAAAACCCATTTATTTAATGGGTTATTATATGATGAATGATTTATGTTCATGTTTCACACTTATGAATTATTTCATTATGAGGCATGTGGGACCTGTATCTCCTTTAAATTAATTGGGTAATTATTTATATCTCATGTGATATATAAAGATGGTCTTGGGAGTGAACCTTAACTACTAATATGGCTATTGGAATGAACCGTGACTACAATGATTTTATAAGGAGTGAACTCATACTATTAATATGGTTGTGGGAGTGAACCATGAATACCATAATGATATAGGGGTGATCCCATTATACCAAGATGGCTTGGGAATTGAATCCTTGACTACTATGGAAATAATTTTATATACTTCTGTGTATTCCACAATTCCATGCATTATTCCTATGCTATTCTTTCATGGATTATGATATTTATTTCATTATGATTCATGTCTTATGAACTACCAGTCATCATGCCATAACTCAGGCATATGATATTTTGATATGTAGGGTATGATCTTCAATTGTTATGATTATGATTTCATAACATTTTAATTGTTTCATATCTACTTTTTTTACCTTTATCGAACATTTGAGATCACCCTTTTTTATGTGTCCTTTCCCCAGATTATAAGAAAGGGTTTCAAGTAAGAGTACTAAAGGGAATGATCATGGTGGTAAAAATTAAAGATCATCCACCAAAATAAACATTTGTGTTCCATGTTTCCAAATACACTAATCAAATATGGTATTTGGGCGTTTTTTGAATAATGTTTTAAATATTCCAAAAAAGTTTTGTAATGTCCATATACAAAAGTATTGGGTCGTCTTAGTTGGTATCATAGTGAATTTTTTCTCAACTATTGCAAACTATGATGAGAAAAAATACTAATATCCCTAGTGATATTTATAATTATATTTCTAAGAATTTATCTAAGGATAAGACTAAGGTATCATAGATTTGAAAGTGGGTATCATTATTTAGACATCCTATAAGTAATTGTTATTGATTATGTGGTTTTCCATTATGGTAAATGTTTCTCACACTATTCTTCCTAGTTTTAGTCAATGGGGGGAAATATAAAGAACTTGATTAACAATGGGTATGATGGAAAATATGTTGAAGTGTAGTCAAATAGGATGATCACTGGAGTGAAGGATGTTGTCATCATTCCTAATAATATTGCAAGGAACATATTCAAAAAATTTGTAGTTTTACCAACTCTTGGACTCACCAAGGAATAGAATAAACGATTTCACTAAGATTTTAGGTAATTTATTCCAAAGAGGAATGAATATTCAGATACTTTTGTGTCAATAATGTTGACAGAATAAGCTAGGTGAATTTCTTAGAGGAACAAGAAGTCTTTTTGATTGTGGAAAAGAATATCACAAATAAAGTAACTACGAAGGAAATATGAATGGTTCAGTTAAATAAATGGATGGGATTATTGGCCTCCTTAAGACATCATCTATGGTAAAATGATTTATTGGTTGAATGAATGGTCATTATGCAAATCGAATTCCTAATGGGAAAGCTTCCAAATAAAATCATCAAGGAGGTACAAGTAATAGTTATATTATTGATGATTGTGAGACAAGATATTAGTAATGAAAGGAAAGAGGTATTAAGTAATTTTAAGAGGTATACCTTTTAATGGATTAAGGATAGAGTGAAATTGGTCAATGTTTTTATGTATTTTGATACAAGAATTATGTTACATGAATTGTAAAATATACAAGGATTTTTTAGTTTCTATTATTCCCACAGGATTTAAAAGTTTATGTTGAAGATATCCAATAGTCTATAATGTTTATTTTACGGAAATGTTACATTTTTTCTAAGGGAATATAACACGTAATTTGAATTTATCTTAAGATAATGATGTTTGGAAAAAGATATATTGGATATGAATGAGTAATTTAGACAATACTGGTTATTTAAGGAATTTTAGACAAGTGGGTTTTTCTTTCATTCACGAAGTTTACAACTTTTTAGGACTTATGTAATTTATCAAATAAACTTTGGAATAAAGAACAATGCATGTTTTAAGTAAGAATATGTGGTAATTTAGGTTATTAAATTTTATTATGAGAATAAATGATTAAGATATTCACATGTTTTTAATATTACAACCAAGAGATACCCTATGATATGTGGGAGATAAATGTTAAGATAATTTAGTGTAGTTTTGGATTTTTCATCATTTAGAAGGATTATAAGGTTAAAAATTTTTGGAATGATTTGTTTTACACATATAATGAGGTTTTAGAGATTTAATTATTATCTCTCCAAATTATTATTTATGCATATATGATAACTTGTGCTAACATTTTTGTTATGATAAAGACAGCTGGAATGACCTATCATTCTATTTTTTAATCCTAAGATCTACTAACTCTTTATGAATGAAAAATTAAATGTCATTTCCTTTAAGAAGATATAAAGTTTAAATTGATCAAGGTACAAAAAATGGTGAGTTTTACAAAAACAAGGTTATCCAATCTTCTCATGAAAATTCATCAACATTGGGAAAAGGGATAGTGATATAAAAGGTTTTCATCTTATCATAATTTTTTATGATATCAATGACCACATTCACGCTTATTTAGGTTATTGTTTTGTTATTGTTAATATTATTTAGATCAACAACTTTTTGATGATTAGTGATCTTTATCAATATCTTAGATTATTTATGCATTTTTTATATGAATAAATCTTCACCAGTGTTCTCATGTGTAGTTATGATTTTCCTTGGGTAACTGTTATTTTCCAACTTTTACTTTTTAAAGGAAGTTTTTGAATTCATTATTATGATGTGGGGTTCTATGAAAGAAAATATCAATTATTATTCTATTAATAACCCAATAAAAGTTAGGGGTGAAATTACATTAATGGGGGTAAGAGTATGACACCCTGAGATTTTGTGAAATATTATTTTCCAAATTAGTTTAATCTTTCTGTTTTTTTTCATTTCACACAATACTAAATATAGATTTGTTTATACAAAAATAATTACGTTTGGATTGAGTTATATGAAAAAATAAGATAATATTGTGCTTCATGAAACACCGGTGTATCTTGAGGTATATGAAACACTGTTTTGGATTGTGTTATACACAATGTCAAGCACCTTCGATAGTATGTGTTACACAAAAGAACGATTTTTATCAAAAAAAATTATATTATTAAAATATTATTATTTAATATATAGTACTTTTTAACCTACCTATTAAATTATAGGTTATTAATAGTATTAAATATCTTATATAAATATAATGTTAATAATATAAATTCCTTAGTTACCGATTAATTAGATATAACAATATATACAATTAGATTATAAAGATAATAGTTTTATGCTCCCAAAGTAATTTTATCATAATAAATTGAATTATAGAATGATATTAATGAAATATATATTTTATATATTCAATAAATTTGTTTATATTCATAAAATAGATTTTATGGGCATAAGATAAGAACAAACCAATTTTTATGCATAAAACCCTATATTTTTCAAAAGGGTATTTTTACCGCCATTATTTGGAGAACCCATTTTAAATCCCATTTTTGACACTTTTATATATTATATTTGAAAAAATAAAATTATTACATTAAAATTGATTATCAATATTTAATTTGGATTATTTTTTTATTTTTTTAATAAGATTCATTTGTTGATGAATAGTGAAAAATACTATATTTTATTTGAAAACTGTGTATTCATCAAATTTATTAATATTGTTCAATTATGTTTTAAATTGGGATTAAAGTATAATTAGTTAAATTATACATCAATGAATCCAATTTATCTCATTGGAATAAATTTTACATTTAAATTATAAATGAAAACATTTTAAACTTTTGAATGTTTCACTTTAAAACTCCTCTTTTTCTTTGTGTATGTAAGATTAATTTTAAATATAATTTTTCAA
This sequence comes from Viscum album, assembly GCA_963277665.1. Classification (NCBI taxonomy): domain Eukaryota; kingdom Viridiplantae; phylum Streptophyta; class Magnoliopsida; order Santalales; family Viscaceae; genus Viscum; species Viscum album. Next base: position 2,091,606,097 of record OY728126.1, on the reverse strand, counting down.
ATTATATGAATTTAACTAGGTAAAATGGATTACATATTTTTAATAATAAAAAAAATAGGTTTTAATTTGAATTTTATTTTTAGGTATAAAAAAGATACCATGGTAAAAAAAATTATTTACCACAATATAGGTAAAAAATAAAACATATTAAAGTTAAAAGGTTAAGTTATAAATTAGCTAAAAACTAAAATATATAAAGTTTTTTTGATTTTTGGATAGAACCTATCAATCCTAAAAAACATTAATGTCATTTCTAAGTTGTTTAATTTATTTCCACCACAAAATGGTTGTCTTTTAATATAAAATATTAATAATTTAATCTCTTAAAACCACCTCTCCTCAAGTATAAATACCACACCATTTGACCCAAAATCCTAGTATCACATAAAATATCTTCCAAACACTATCCTACTCACTCTCCCCAGTCCATATTCTTCAGTTCTCACCAAAATAAAAAATCTAAGTTCCCCATGGGTCTTTTAAGAATGTGATATTCAAGAGGTAATTTTTTCAATGTACCTCTCTTAATTTATTTTATTTTTCTACTTTATCCTCACCTAAATCATTAATAAATTCATGATAACTCCATAATAATGTATATACTGATGTTTTATGGTTCTAATATAATATCTCATATCCATTCCATTTCTCACCTCCTCATATTCAAATAAAATAAATTATTGTCCAATTTATGTGGGTTAATCGCCTTAGTGAATATTTCTTTTCTTGTTTTTCCATTTCTCCCTCCAAGGATGGTCTAAAACTATTTTTATTATTAAATAATATTTTAATGTTTATATTATAACCTATTTAATATACATTAAATTTTATATTAAACATACCTTCATGTTTTCTATATTGTGGATATACGACAACTTCGTTTGTGGACGTGTGGACTACCGCCTCCTCAAAGTGATGTGATTCATTCCCACATCACATGGAATATATTAAGAATTTATTTAGTAAAAATATATGATATTAATAGAATTATAATTCTAATTTAATTATATTATATATATATATTCATATTTACATACCTTTCATTCAATTTCATTCTTTTAATACGACAAGAAAATGAAAATAGCATTCATGCGTACGTACGGACAACCGTATCCATGAATTATGTCTTTTTTATCATTAAATATTATTATAAATAATAATATATTGAAATTATTATATATTTAAATCTTGTTTTATATTCTGTAAAAAAAATTAATCCTTAAACCAACAATTACGATTCAAAGCACGTACGATTAACTATGAAATTATCACCTGAAACTTAACTTAAACGTGTAGTTAATAAAAAACAGGTAATATAATGTTTTAACAAAACCAAATATGGAATTATACATATGAATAAGATTCTATGAATTATTAATAATAAAATTATACTTTTTACGTAGGACCTTTGCATGAGCATGAATAGAGTCGAGATATATGGTAAGGGAATTTCGTGTCACTTTTTATTTCTGTGAGATACGTGCTTTATTCACCATTAATTTCTTTTGTGTGGTGTACATGCTTCCCAATAATTTATTATATGAATTTTATAATTTCATTTATGTGTATCTACATATCTATTTTATGATCTCTATTTCATGGTGTTTTATAGTTCAAAAGTTGCCAAATGAGTAAGGTAATATTGTCTCAATTTTTTTTCTTTAAGAAACATGTTTTGTTTTTCACCTGTGTTCTTTTATGAGGTGTTCATACTAAAACTTCATATGTTATATCCGGAATATACTTCTTTTAATAAAATTTTAAAATTCATTTAATGTTATTATTTCATGGTGATTATGATTCAAATGTTCCAAAGAGGTATGAGACACTTGGAAATGGTTGAAGATTATTTTCCTCAAGATATGATTTTTTAAAAGATTTCTTATCTCATTTTCATGGAAATGTTTATAGATTAATTTTTTATGTTTTATTTTTTTTCAAATCATAATTTATATTTTTTTCATAACTATTATCAAAGAAAAGTTTTTTCAAAAATATTTTATGTTTTGAAAATTGATTTTCAAAGAAAAACGGTTAATTTCACAGTCTTATTACATTCTGAGATTGTTTACATGTAATTATTTACTAGTGTATATTTATCATCCATTTCCATGATTCTTAAAATTCGTTTCTAAAATATTTTTACTATTCTTATAAATTTTTTTAAAGTAACTTTTTCCAATGTATGAATTTTTATTAAACATTTTGAAAGGAATATTTTTTTTATTTTCCAAACAAGGTACTTTTTTACTTTTTTAGAAAAAGTTTGAGAAGAATATTTTTTAACTTATATGACCAAATAAAATTTTTACTTTTTTATGAAAACTTAATGACTTGAATCTTTCCTTAAAATAATTCATGTTTCTTTTTAAATAAAGTGTTTTATTTTAAAATCGGGTGGCATTTCAAGAAAAGAAAATGTTTTCAAAGAAGAAAGTATATTTTTCTCATGAATTTTTTTCAAGTGATATATCAAATTATTTTCCCTGTAAGATTACATTATTTGATGTTACTTCTATTTTACTAGGTATATACTTCAATTTTTCAATTATTATTATTTCTATGAAGGATTTATGTTTATTATGGAATGATATTTATGAAACCGATTTCTTTTCTTTGGGTTATGTTATTATTAAATTATTTTTAAGAAACACATTTATTTTCATGGGTTATTATATGATGAATGATTTATGATCTTATGAATAACATATAAAGGATTTAATTATGAGATAGGTGGTACCAATATATCCTTCTAATCCATCGGGTAAAGATTTATATCTCATGTGATATACTAATATGGTATTGGGAGTGAATCTTGAATACTAAGATGGCCTTGGGAGTGAACAATGACTACCAAGATGGTATGAGTAGTGAATTTATACTACTAAGATAGACATTGGAGTGAACCATGACATCTAGGATGGTCTATGGAGTGAAACCATACGACAACGATGGCCTTGTTAGTGATTCCTTTACTAATATGGAGATTATTTTATATTCTTATGCATCTTCCAAAAATTCGTGCATTATTCCTATGTTATGTTTTCATGGATTATGGTCTTTATTTAATTATTATTCATGTCTTACGAACTATCGATATTTATGTTATGACTCATATATATAATCTTTTGATATGAGGGGTATGATATTCAATTATTATGTTTCTATTTCTATACCCTTATTAGGCTTACATGTCTTCCTTGTTTACCCTTAGTTAGCATTTGAGATCACCCCCTTTTATGTTTTCTTTCCCTAGTTTATAAGGAAAGGATTTTATTAAGAGTACAAAAGGGAATGATCTTGGCGGTAAACATTGAAGATCATACAACAGACAAGAATTTTATGATCAAAGTTTCTAAATCACTAAACTAATAATGTATTTGGGCATTTGTTTGAATAATTTTTTAAGTATTATAAAAAAGTTATGCAATTTCCATGTACGTAAGGGGTTGGTTGTTATATATCCTGAGGCTTGTTCCAATATGACATGGGTATCCCCAACTATAACAAGGATATATTCCTAATCATAGTTATTTGGTGTATTCCACTGGGCTTATTTGATAGGAATACAAACCTATCCCAATGCATGGTCCACTCTCAGTTGGTGAGCTTAGTCCATAATGGGGATATGAGCATAATCCTAGGAAATTGGAATATGCTACTGAACATCTTCAACAGACATGTAATATAATTTCCCATACTTTTAATACATAGATATTACATAAAAATTTAAGATTATTGATTAAATAACACAGCAAAACTATGAAAAAACTGTATTGGTTTAGTATCTTTGGAAACATTGAAATATAAAAAACTGGTTCATACAACTTCTATATTATCTCTAGCTTATTACTTCATAACTATAACCCCTTTTGACACATATTACATAACACCTTTATTTATATCTTAGGAAAATAAATATAAAAAATGGTGAGATATGATGCTCAATAAGGTTAAAAAAGGTAGATATCAGTCATATCAAAATCACGAGACATAATAATGTAAGAAAAACATTTAATAATTAAATCCTTCATATCAAAGATCATGATATCATGTCATAGGATAAATCATATAAGTTCATAAAGAAAATATTTCAAGATACCAAAACATAATAAATGAAATTTTGGCATACACATAAGGATAGGAAATAATTTCCATATTAATCAAGGCTCATTGGAAAGCCCATCAGAGTGGAAAAATTCATTTACTAAATTGTGTTCACTCCCCATTCCAGCCGTGTGTTATTTAACTATGTTTTCTTCCCATTCCAGACATGTATTACTAAACTGAGATCATTACACATTCCAGTTATATCAATCTCATGATATATGAATAATTACCAAATGAATTTTGTGAGATATAGGTCCCACCATTCACATAATTAAACTTATACATATATGTGTCACAAGAACATAAATCATTCATCATATCATAATCGATGAAATTAAATGGGTTTCATAAACATAATTAAATCATAACGCAGCCCATGGAAAATAAATGGGTTTTGTAGTAATAATTACAACATAAACATAAACAACCCATTGGAATAATAGGGACAGTATCCTTTAAAATTATCCCCATTAAAACATAAGTAACATAAAATAATTTTATCTTGTGTGGAAAATAATTTTGAGATATCATTTGAGTATAATTCTTGGGGAAAATATCCTTTCTACTTTGAAAAACTTTTATTTTATTAAAATGACTTACAAATTTAAAAGAATATATTTTCATTGAAAATATATTTTTTCAATCATAACTCCTTCTTATGGTGTCATATTGACATGCCCTCAATGGCAGTGTGACCCTGGAATAGAGATGGTCATTACAAGACTAATGTTGAATATTTAATTTGGGCTAGTGGTGTAGGTCAGTGAAGTGCCAAATATTTTCATGGTGTTGGGACATGGAATTGAATTAGATAGAGTAATAAATAAGTGATGAAAAATCTTTAGGGCATTAAGTCATCATGAAATTCAAAAAAAAAATATTCGTGTTTTATAAGCATAAAAAACATTCCTCTTATACTTTTGTAAGGAAAGTCAAAAAGTACCTCCTTAGGAAAATGACACAAAGATTTATTTCAGAACGTTCATTAAAAACTCGTGAATGGGTAAAAATGACATTAAAATTTTTATAATAATAGTAAAGATATTTTTTATTTTTTTTAATAAAAATTGACATGGAATATAAATAATCCTTAAAAAATACTTACATATGAACAATCCCAAATAAAATGAGATTGTATATTTAACCCTTACATTAGGTATCATTTCCATTGTACATATTTAATACTCATATATAATTGATTAAATATTGTCATTAACTTATTACATTTCTGTTTTCATATTTATAATATCATATATGATCATATTAGCACCCATTTATTATTAATATTTCATTATTACTCTTCTTTTGGGTTTTAACTGCTTCATTTTCTTATTCTTTTTTGTCATATAAGTCTCAATTTATTTTACATAGCATATTGTTACATAATTTAAATAATTAAATTAAGGTAATATATATCATATTTATTCATTATATATATTTATATAATCATTCTTTAATGGTGAATATGGAAAATGAATCGCATCGCATCGTGGAGACGGTAGGCCCTACGTACACATGAGTGATGGTAAAATTACAATAATGGTAAAAGGGTAAGGAAGTGGATTTTATATATTTTGTTCCAAAAATATATCATGTTATAATTATTATATATATCTATTATTTCTATCATTATACCCATTCATGTAATGTAGTGATAAAAAATATATTACACCACGATGTAGAGACAGTAAGTCGTATGTATGCACGTGACGTACATTCATTTTTCATAGAATGAATAAAAGAAAGAATATGGTTCTTTAATAAACATAATAAAATATAATCATATAGGTGTACTATATTTAATAATTTATAATGGATAAAAAACTTGAAGTGTGTGTATAATTTGAAATAATCCTGGAAGAGTCGATAAAGATGATTACCACTTCCCTGTAGAACTTCCCTTAGATCTCCTCTTAGGGATGCTATGGTTGGACTTTTGAGAAGATCAGAACATCTATAATATGGATTGGGGAGTTTATAAGAGAAATTTTCAGTGGATGGTTGATAATGAAGGCTCAATTGGATGTGAAGAAGTGAGGGATGAGGTTGACTTTTATAATTTAGGTGAGGGGAAATTTTGAAATTTCAAAAAAATAATAATTTATAATAATTTCAATCATAGTAAAAATACCTCCAAAAGTCCATGAATTCAAATATAAGAGGATATAAGGTTGTAATCTCATCAACCAATAGATTTTAGAAAATTTATGGTATTTTTTTAAGAGTTATCATTTTGATTAACCAATAAGTAACTAATTTTAATTTTAACTAGGGTAACTAATTTTTCAATATTAAAAGGTATTAATTTTCAATTATGTGATGTCGTTTAAATCATAAATTATTAATATATAAAATTTTATAGATTATAAATTTTTTAACTTTTCAATATGTTTTGTCATATTTAAATAATTCAACAATATTTTATTTTGATAAAATGTCATTAGTGTAAATTTTAAAATTATTCATTATTTAAACTTTTAAAAAAATCAAAATAATAAGTTAACTTAGAAAAAAATATTTTATTGTATCCCTAAGAGGTTTATTTCATCTATAAAATTCAGTTATCACATTAATTATCTAAAAGTAATTTTTTTAATATTTTTAATAACATTTATTAGATATTTTCATTAATAAAATAATAACTACATCAATGTTGTGTAATTATTTAATATACTTATTTATTTTCTAAAAATTATAAATAAAGTTCAATTATTAAGATAATTTTTATATATTTCATAACTATATATATTGTCGAATATATCTTTTGAGTAACCAAATAATAAAAATGTTATATAATTTAAAAAAAGAATTTGACACCTTTAAATCTTTATTGAATAAAATTTTATAAGTACAATAATCTCATCTAAGAAACATAAAAATTAAAAAATAAATTAATAAAATTAAAATATTTTTTATTAATTTAAAATTTTATAGTTACACTTGTTCATAACATAACTTTTTACCCATGTGGACACATAACTGATATTAATCATAAAGAAAGTGACATTTTGTGACTTTTTTTTATTTAAATATTATATAAATCATTTTCATGGATAAGTGTCCATTAAAGGACGTAATTTATATCCTCAGGTGTTAAGGGTATAATTTTATTCATCCAATAAAATGTTTTAATGTGTTAGGGTCATTTTATAGTCTTTATAATTTTATTTTTAACATAAATTACTAAATTTACCATTTACCATGGGAACAAAATTTTCAAAGGTTATTATTCTTATTGAGTGAAAATAAAATGGAGGTATTTAATAAATTTAGAAATTCTCAATACAAATTTTTCATACTTTTTTACAAATTAAAAACACATAATTTTGAAAATTTAAATGAAATTAAAATCAATAAAACGCCATGAAAAATAGTTTTTAAGAAAAATGATCCTTTAAAACATAAAATGTTTTTATAAGAAATTTAGGTATAAAATCCTTTTCAAAACAATAATTTGATTATTTAAATAAAAATTAAATAATTAAATTTTAAAAGTAGTCTAAAATATAATTTTACCTTGTAATGACTTTAAATGAAAAATATAGTTTTCAATAAAAATTAGTAATTCCACTATTCCTTAAATGTTTCATAGAATCATAAAATAAATAATTGTAAACTCATTTTGACATTTTGAATTATAAAATGAAATTAATTTTATTAAATAAAATATCTATAACCACTAAAAATAATATAGACATGTTTTTAAAGAAAACTTATTTTTTTCAAAGAATAAGTGGTTTTACTAAAATTGTGAAATTATTTTATAAGAACCTACTAATACATTCATATTGTGTTAGTACTTTATATTTATTTCATAAATTATTTTTTCACATTTATTACCACTAATTTAACTATTATGATATAACCATCATTTTATACTAATTGTGTCTTTTGGTTCATAAAAACTCATGGTTGCGTGTAATGAAATCTATTGAAGAAGTAAAATTATTTAAAGATAAATATTTATTAAAATATCGATGTGTTACATTATACCCCCTTAAAATTAATTTCTCCCATGAAATTCATCACATGGATACAAATATATGAGGTCACCTCTACCTCATCACATCCCCAGGTTCCTATGTAGATTTCTCAAATTGGAAGTTCCACCATAAAACTTTAACCAAGGAAGTGGTCTTGTTTCATATAACTTTCCCTATGAAATCTAGAATCTCTATTGGTTTTTTTTAAAATAAATTTCTTGATAAATCAGTATTAATTATGAAATTAGTACATTTGAGGGATCGAGTATGCACTTTCTTTGGAGGGATACATGGAACACCTCATGAACATGAAAGAGATTCAATGGAAGTGGTAATCTATAAGATACTTTACAATCACGATCAAGAATTTAAAAATGAACTATATACATAGAGACTGTCTTGATCTTATTTCCATATGTCATCACTCTCTTCTAGGGAGATATTGGTAGAATTACCTTGTCCCCCACTTCAAAATCTAGGTCTTTTCATCGATTTTCAGTATAATATTTTTATTGACTCTAAGCTGCTCTTATGTTATGCTGAAAATATAAAACCTTATATACTATATCTTTAATTAGATCAGGTCCCAATATAATTATTTCCCAATATTCATCCCATCATGTTGGAGTTATACACTTCTTACCATACTGGGCTTTATAAGGATCCATCTGAATACTGGAGTGAGAACTATTATTGTAAAAAATTATACCAAAGGTATGTGTTGATCCCAACCATATTTAAAATTCATAGAACATGATCTCAATATGTCTTCTAGATTTTGAATCATCCTCTCAGAATGACCATCTATTTGAGGATGATAAGTAGTAATGAAACTTAACTCTGTATCTAGAGCCTGCTGAAGACTTCTCCAGAACATTGAGTTAAACATCAGATCATGATCAAATATAATGGATTGTGGTACTCCATGAAATCTCACCCCATAATTAATATATATTCTTGAATTTTGGACAGTAGATAATTATTATTTAAAATAAATGAAGTGTGAATAATTCTTAAGGGGATCAACTATAACACATATAGAATTATGGGATTTAGATGTTTTGGTAAGTTCAATGACAATGTCCATGGTGATTTTTTACATTTCAATTCTAGTATGGGTAATGGTTGTAACATCCCCTTATACTTATATATCTCAGACTTAAGTTTCTAACCAAACAAGTACCATGAAAATTATTCTGAAATATCATTTTTCATTCTATCCCACCTTAAGTATTATTTCAGAACTTTATACATATTGGTGCTTCCATGATGAATATAGAATGATGATCAATGGGACTCTTCCAATAGATCCTTCTTTAAATATAGTATGGGAGGGAAACAGACATATTTCTTGAACCCTGTTATCTTATCACATTCAAATATAAACTAAGGAACATTTCCCACCTTCTTTTGTATCCTTTTATCTTCCTTATGTACCTCTTTAATTTTCAATTGTATAGATGGTTGAACATTCATTTGGGCAATATAATATTTCTTCCCATTCTTTAAAATTTCCATTTTTATCCTTTGAAAATCCATAAATATTGGATACTTTGTGATCCTAATCATATATATGCTAGCATGGTTCTTTCGACTGAAAGCATCAACCACCTTGTTCGCTTTCCCAAGGTGGTAATGTATTGGGTAGTTGTGATATTTAATCAACTCTGACCATCTCCTTTATTGAATATTTAGTACCTTTTGAGATAAAATATACGTTAAACTTTTATTGTCAGTGTATATATCACACATTTCTACATCAAGATAATTCCGTTATATTTTTCATTAAAATATTTCCACAGCTAACTCCAAATCATGATTTGGGTAATTTTACTCATAGGTTTTCAATTTTCATGAGGAAAAATGTTTCACCATACCATTTTTCATGAAAAAATATCCCATGCCCATTATATATGCATCATTGTAGATCCAAAACCATTATTCATTATAGGGTAGTGTGATCATAGGTGAACTGACTAACCTTCCGTTCACCCTCTTAAAATTCTCTTCACATTCTTCTATCCATATGAAGTTAACTCTTTTCCAAATCAATATGGTGAGTGGATTAGATAATTGTGAGAAATATTTTAAAAAAATCTGATAATATCCAACCAAACCAAGAAAACATTGGATATCAGTTACCATTGTTGGTATATAGAAAAATTCAATAATGTTTCACTTTGATTGATCCATATATAACCCCTCTCTTAATATTATGTAATCTAAAAATAATACTTTTTGAATCCAAAAGTTACACATGGTAAATTTTCCATAAGGATTCTCATTCCTCAAGGTCTTCAGTATAGTCCTCAATTGATCTTCGTGTTATTATTTTCTCTTAAAATATACAAGAATATAATCTATAAACACTACCAATATCTAATCAAGTTATCCTCTCAAGAATATATTCACTTGATCCATAAAGATAGTGGGAGATATTAGTAAGACAAATAGGCATCACTATAAATTCATAGTGTCCATACCTAGTACGGAATTCCTTCTTGGGTATATCTTCCTTCTTGAACCTCAATTGATGATATCCAAAATAAATATCAATCTTTGAAAAGTATTGATCTTTTCATTGTTGTTCAAATAAGTCATCAATACAGGGGAGAGAATATTTGTTCTTGATATTGATCTTTTTAACTTCTCAGTAATCAATGTGCAGTATCATTGATCCATATTTCATATTAATAAAAAAATAGGTGTACCCATTATTGACACACTAGGGAATATGAATCCCTTGTCAATATTATCTTGTAGTTTCTTCTTTAATTCCTACAACTCAATTGGGGATATTCTATAAGGAGTCTTTGAAATATGCATAGAATCTGGAATGAGTTATATTGAAAACTCAACTTCATGATTTGATTGAAGACCTAGAATTTTTTTGATAAATACATAAAAAAAACTCTCACATAGTAGGTCTATCCTTAATCAGTATTTTATCCCCAACCATCTGTGATAAATAACATTCATTTATATGAATTAAGACCCACAAGATGGAAGTAATTTCCACTGTAAGTTTATATCCATCCTTGCATCAATAGATTATCATAGATTAATTTAGAATATAAAATTTGACTTCCTATCCTTTGAAATTGATAAAAGATATATATAGTGAAATACCATCCATGCCAATAATCACATCAAATTCAACTAAACTAAGGATCACAAGATTTTTTGGAATCACTTTCCCATAATCATCAACAGGATAAGAATTATAAACATGTGTTGCAACCATTATTCTCTTAAGTGTTTTCATAGCTAACTCAACATCTAATCATTGGGGTAATAGGGTGTTACCCTTATAAAATTATTTATAAATACATGAGTGGGTGGATCTGGAATAAAATAAAATGTTATCTATTTTAGAGTGGAAGGTAAGTATACCTTTCAGCACTTCATTATCATACTTCACATCACCATCAGTGATCACATGTGATTTTCCTTTGTATTTTTCATTAAGAGGTTTCTAATGTAGATCATCATCAATAACCCTTGGAGTAGAGAATTGATTATCATAATGCCCATTTTCCTTGCACATGTAACATTGAAGTGTGAGATGTGCATTCTATATATCCTTTTATATATTTGCATCATTAACTCTCTTTTTCTCATCACTTTAGTTGTCAATTCCCTGATGAACTTCTTTCCCACACATAAATCATTTACTAGCCCCCTTATGACAGCATAATCCATGTTTCTTTCTAGACCGGGAGCATAAAAGAAAGTTCGTCTTATTTTCACTATTTTTTTCGATTTTCCCTTGAATTCCATTTTTATCTTCCTACCAAACCCATAATTTTGAATGGTGACTCTAATCTATATCTCAACCTCGAGATCACATCGAACGATTTCCTCATAGATACTTAAGTCCCTTATAGAAAATTCCCTTAGGAGACATGGTTTTAAGACACTAAAGAATAGATCAACCATACTCACAGATTAAATGATAATTCAAGAAGTGTACATTTAAAGTCTTATAAAATTTTCTTCGTAGGTACCAACAGATTCATCACCAATTTTATTAATAGCATGTAACTATTTATCCATATTCATAAAAGGAATAAAATTAAAGTACTTATTGAAAAATATGTTTGTAAGAACTCAGACCTTCTTTTCAGGTTTGTTTTTTCATTTCTGGTTGTTTTTTGAGAAAAGAGTAAATTATTGAATTTTTTCAAGTACATGTCGTGTACTTTATGAGTACATGTCGTGTACTTCATAATCGCAGTAGGCCGTGTGCTGGCCTTATAATAGCCACACACACAATGTTTGGGAGTGACTTGGAGGCCACTTAAAGTGAAGTATGGAAAAGGAGAGTACACACCGTGTACTTCAAAAGTTCATTCCATGTACTTTCTTTTTTTCATTAAATTCATCGGGGTCGTGTTTAATCACCAGAACTCACTTCTTTTAGGTTATGTTCATCCGAGAGCATCGACTAGCCATGGATATTAGACAAGCCTCTGAGCCTCCATCCATCCTCCGATTCGAACACCATCTGTTGCGTTGGAATCACATCGGTGATTCCTCTCTTTTATCGGAACCTCGTTTCATGATTTCTATTGTTTTCCAAGTTATCATGGGTTGAACATTTTAGACATTTTCATATATCTACAATATTCTTAGGGGATTCAATATTCAAGGTTTAAGTATATTGATCTCCTAACACCGAGGTAGGTGGTTTGTTCCTTTTTGTAGGAAGTCTTTGAGTTATATGTGAAATTTTGTCCAATACCCATGAACGGGGTATTGTGTGTTTACTATTTTAGCCCTTTTTTCTTTTCTATAATAGTATTCTTGTGTAGATGATTATTGATTGTGAATAGGGTTAATTTTTGTGATTTGGATGTATTTTCCATGCATGTTTTCCCTGTTTTGACCTTTGGGTCTTGTTTTCCTATAGGGTGTTGTTTACTTTCCCATGACTAGTAGTGTAGGATGGTGTAACTATTCTTCTATTATGTTGGTGTGCTGTAGAATACTAGACAAGTAGTTCTTGAGGCTAAACTTTTCCATTACGTGTTGCTACACTTTCTTGACTAACACAGGGTCATGAGAACCTGGTGAATAGACCATAGGGAGAATTGACAATGAGGGATTCTACAGAGTGCCTTTATAATTTACGATGTGAGACCATAGGGGTAATTAACGTCGATTACTTCCCCAGAGTGTCTGTAGTTCCTTGACTTGGGCCACAGGGGGAGATGAGACGTTCAGTGCTTCCCTGGAGCGTCTTTAGTACCATTACCAGACTATTGGGGGAATTGACGGTGAGTGTTTCCCTAGAGAGTCTATGATTAAGCTGAACCAGAGGGGTTAGACTGAGAGTACTACCCAGAGGGTTTCTTTTACTTGTTAGGTAAAACCAAAGTGGGTAGGCTGTGAGTACTTCCCAGAGGGTTACCCGTTGTGTCATCTTCTTGCTTAGTTGTTTCATGTTTTGTGGTGTTTTTAATGTTTTGAACAGTGGATTGTTTATAACATTGTTCTTTCTTGTTTACTGTTTTTTGTACTTTTACCTCCCATATACTCACTGACTTTTAGGAATAGATCTTCAGGTGGTTGCCTACTGGGATTTAGTCACACACCCTGTTTGATTCATGGTTTTGGGCTCAAATAGATTATATTTTTGTAGGTATAGATAAGGGTAAGAACCGTTATACTTTAGGTACTTGAATTTTTGTGGAGCTGGAGATCATGGGACCAAGCATATGCTTGTGATGATGAGGAGTTTTTTATATTTTATTTTGTACTTTGGTTTAGTACTATTTTTATTCAAGACTTGTGACTTGTTTGGCTGCTTTCCTAGACATATGTATCATGCCTCATTTATATACATGATCTAGTTGTTTTATTATTCCATTCTTCCGTTGTTTACTATTGTTGGATATTTCATGTTTCTGCTCTTGTATGTATTTTTTTACTTCCATTTTTCACTCTGAAAATGAGGGCATAGATTCCCCACTATCACACCTAAGGCCCTTGCTGCTAGTCTACAGCCTCTGCAGTTCGGGGAAATGCACTTGAGGCCATGTGACCAACTGGGTACAGGGTGCCTTTGGGTGGCTTCCAGAACCAGGATGTTACAAAGTGGTATCAAAGGATTTCTTTTCTCTTGAATTACTATTTGGAGCCTTAGCCAGGGATAAGAAGAAATAGGTACACGGTAATAAGTTGTGCCCAGGATTAGCAAACCCGCTTACAGGGAAAAGCCAATCTACCTCGTTTAAATTGCAAATTTTTTCTGGTTTTGAAATTATTATTGTTAATTTGATTTCGCCTTGAGTGATTCACATGAATTGTGTTGTTATTGTTGATTGTATTGAGGTTTTATTTCTGTTGCAACCCGATGAGATGAGGGTATTACATCTCATGCATCATATAGGAACTTACTAGAAATCACATGTCATGCATTTTTTCTATGCCATCTAGGATGTATTAGTGATTGTATGTTGTTGTGATAGATGATGTGTAAAATATGCATGTTGTTGTGATAATTTCCATGATAGAAAAATCTGATGTTTGACAGGTTATTGTTTGTGTAGATATTTGCTTGAATGAACGCCAAACTTTAGTTCTTAAGGTGTTATGGGACCTCATGGGTAGGAATTTGGTGGATCGTTGCTTTTTTTTACCTTGCTATAACTTTTATAAGATGCCAAACATGGAGTTTTAGGGAGTATGGTCCCTCACGGATTGGAATTTGGCACTTTCGATGCTTGTTTCAAGGTTTTCTGGGTTCTGGAGTAGTTTTTGAGGCTTATTGTCCAGAAAAACCCAGAATACATGTTGTGTAATGTTTAGTACACACCGTGTGTTATTATATTCTAAAAGAAACAATTTTTCTTAATTACACACCATGTACTTTATGTACACACTATGTAGTCTCTTACTGTGTCATAGGCCGTGTGGGCAGAGACATGGGATGGGGAAAAGTCTGGAGTAAACACACCGTGTATCGTCCATACACGTCATGTTGTATCAAACATGTGCCCACCTGTGTCACTAAAAACACGGATTGGTAGATTCATGTCTAATACATGCCATGTTCCATCTAAACACGACGTGTAGTCTGACCCAGGTACCCGGTCGTGTCATGAACAACACGGGTTGGTGTTACCCTTTCACGTACATGTTGTGTCCGCCTTGGACATGCCATGTAGTCTAACCCAAGTACCCAGCTATGTCACGAACAACATGGGTCGGTGTTATCTGTTCCCATACATGTTGTGTCCATCTGGAACACGTCGTGTAGTTTGAGCCATGGGATAAGTCGTGTCACTAACAACATGGTCCAAGTGAAGCTTGTCAAGTACATGTGGTGTCAATCTTGAACACACTGTGTAATCCTATATTAGGAGAGTTGTGTGGCTTAACCATGTAGAAGTACTAGAGTAGGGGAATAGTATTAAATTACATTCTGTGTGTTAATACAACGCACTATTTGTTTGGGGTGTTACATGACCAGTTTAGGCAGGAGTACACGCCCATGTGAATGACTTCAGGGAACATGCCGTATAGGAATTGTACACACCGTGTACTAATGTTTTCGAAAAAACTTGAGTGATTTCTTTCTCTTGTTCCCTTCTTACACTCCTTGTTTTCAATCCTTGATATCTTGATCTAAGGTGTGTGCTTGACCTTGCAGAGTCATGACACTGAGACCTCCTCTTGTTGTACGCTAGTTGCCAGGCGGTGATCAGACACCTGATAAGGCTGATCAGGGACTACTTGCAGATCCTCCAGTTGTTCCAGCCTTGTCAATAGCTATTGTACCTGAAATTGGTGTTGATGAATAGTCCATGGTGGGAATCTTGAGGATGATGTAGAGCTTTCAGGGGGCACCGCCTCCTGCCCTGTCGATGGGTGATTTGACACGGGTTTTCCAGTAGCAGCATCCTCCCACTTTCTCATGGGAAGGAGGACCTCAGGCTACAGAATCATGGCTAGAATCCATGTTGATGATCTTTGAGAATCTGGAGATTCCTCCAGAGAGGAGGGTCAATCTCACTACCTACATGCTCTGATAATCCGCCAAGAGGTGGTGGGATATGATCTCACAGGTGGGACTCTAGCACGTTATGGTGTGGGTTGAGTTTCAGTGCATCTTATTTGACTATTTCTATCCGGATACCGTGAGGGCCGATCGAGCCCAGGGTTTTATGAGTCTGCAGTAAGGTACTCTTTCTGTTATGTATTATTCCTCTCACTTTAACGAGCAACAGTGCTTCATTCCTATTCCTGGATTTGATCAGTTGTTCATGGAAAGGAAGTTCGAGGATGATCTGAGGCATGAAATCTGATCACAGGTGAACATCTTCTGGTTGACTTAAATCACTTCTATTCTCAACCAGGCACTGATCATGGAGCCCAATCTAAGGGATTCTGAAGTTGTGATCCAGGGAGGCTTGGCATCTGGAGTTAGAATTCCTCTAACTAATAGTAGGAAGTGCCACAGGGATTCTTCATGTGGTGATCCAAGAAGGAGAGAGACACCTTCAGGTAGCTAGGTGGTATGATACCAGTGTGTAAGGGTTGGGAATACAAGGCCTCAGTGCCAGAGAGACCCATTAGAGTGCTGATCTTGTGGAAAGATGGTTCATCTTCAGTGCTTCGGTCAGATCTTCTCTCCAGCAGCTAGTGAAAGGGGTTTTTTATGACTCCTTGTTCAGGAGCAGCTCCACCAGTTTCTCTCCAGTATGAGAACTGGAGTTATTTTTTCCATTCATGTCGAGGTGGAGGTCCTGGAAGTGGTATCAAGTCACCTCGTTTTCAGCATCTTCAAAGTGGATCAGCTAAGAGTGGTTAGGCAGGGTCACAGAGTCGTGGTACAGGACAAACTTTTATAGAAGAGCAGATCTAGAAAGAGAAGGATCTCTTACCTTCTACCATTCAAGGTGTGATCTTAGTAGCCTTAGTTTTATAATCTAATCTTTTTGATATAGGGGATTTCCCATAGATTTATATTTGTCTCTATCAGGGAGAGCCTTGGGCTCTACATCCTTTCTTTTGCTGATATCTTGACGCTAGACACTCCGTTGGGGACTAGAATGGCTAGTGTATGTCAGTGAAGAGAGTGCCCACTACCGGTAGTTGGATGTCACATTCTGTGGGACCTTTATGTCCTAGAGATGACAGGCTATGATTTCATTCTTGGGATGGACAGGTTACTTCCATTCTTGGAATTCGCTGACTGTTATCATTGCAGGGTGAGTTTTATATCACCAGAAGGTGGATCTTTTCTTCATAGGGGTGAGTGGGACGTCCAGGCGAGCAGAGAGGGTCCAAATCATCGTGGTTTGGGAGGAGTTACATCCAAGATTGCTCGTCTTTATCTGGATGACAAGGGGACTTCACAGTTAGAATTTCCTCCAGTGGTGCATCATTTTAGAGTTTTCCTTCTAGAGGAATTTTCAGGTTTTCCTTCAGAGTGTGAAGTAGATTTCTCGATTGAGCTTATGCTAGGAGCATAACGGGTGTCCATTCCTCCGTATAGGATGGCTACACCTGAGTAGCATGAGATCAAGAAGAAGTTGGAGGAGTTTCAGGTAAACTGTTTCATCTAACCCAGTACTTCTCCTTGGGTTTCACCTATTCAATTTGCGAAGAAGGCAGATGAAACCCTCAGGCTTTGTGTGGACTATCAGAAGTTGAACCAGTTGACGGTTAAGAACTGATATCTCTTACCGATGATTGATGATCTCTTTGATCAGCTTCACGGAGCCCGGGTGTTCTCGAAGATTGACTTGAGGTTTGGTTATCATTAGTTTCACATTAGACCATCAAATATACCTCTTACAGCCTTCCGGAGTAGGTATGGTCTATAAGAGTACATGGTTATGTCGTTTAGTCTCATGAATGCACCAGTAGTTTTCATGGCACTGATGAACCGAGTGTTCCATCCATACTTGGATTCCTCCGTGCTAGTCTTCATGGACAATATCTTGCTGTACTCTCATACTCGACATGATCGTGCTACCCATCTTGAGATTATTTTGAGTACACTAGTGGAGCATCAGTTACATTCTATGCTTTCAAAGTACCACTTTTGGATGGATCATATTCACTACTTGGGTCATGTTATCTCAGAGGCCGAAGTATCTGTAGACCCAGATAAAGTGATAGTTATAGTTTCGTATGAGAATCCAAAGAATGTCTTTGAGTTGTGGAGTTTTCTAGGTCTGGATGGATACAATAGTCATTTCATACATGACTTTTCACCCTTATATGCACCGTTGACGGGTCTGACTAAGAAGGGGGTGAAGTTCTTATGGTCATATTCTTGTAAATTAGCCTTTCAGGAGTTGAAAGGGATGTTGACTTCAGCAGTGATACTAGTCTTACTAGAGCTGGGCAAGAGCTATACTGTTTACTATGATGCATCAGGTATCGGGCGGGGAGCTTTTCTTATACAGGGTGATGGAGTGGTTGTGTACGGATCTCAGCAGTTGAGGCCACATGAGAGGAATTACCTGACGCACTCTCTAGAGTTGGTAGCTATTGTTCATGCCTTATGTTGTTGGAGACATTATCTTCTAGGGGAGCATTTTGTGGTTTTCACTGACCACAAAAGTCTCAATTACATCTTCACTTAGCGTGATCTGAATTTGAGACAGTGCAGGTGGGTTGAGTACCTACAGTCCTTTGACTTTTAGCTTGCCTATACTCTTGTAAAGGAAATGAAGTGGCTGATGCGTTGAGCAGGAGGACTCAGACACAAGTAGTTCAAGAGGCCATCAGTGAGTGGCAGCTTATGAATCTGTTCTTTGAGATGCATTTGGAAGTACACGATAGACAAGGGCATACGTTTCTTTCTTCTCTAGTTGTTACCTCTACTCTTCTTGATTGAGTTCGAATGAGGAAGATTGAAGATTCTGAAGGCCTAGTCCTAATGAAGAGTGTGTTGGGAGAGGACCCTATTCCTAGATAGACCGTAGGTGGGGATGAGATATTTTATTTCCAAGGTAACATATGGGTTCCAACAGACATATGCAAGGAGCTGATGCAGGATTTTCATTCCTTAGTTTCGGCAGTTCATCCTAGCATCACCAAGATGTATCATGATCTACACCATCAGTATTGGTGGATAGGTATGAAGATAGATGTTGCTGGTTTCGTTATGAGATGTTCCACTTTTCATCAGGTGAAGGAAGAGCATCAACAACCAATAGGGCGTTTACAACAGTTACCCATTCCCGAGTGGAATTGGAATGTAGTTGTGATGGACTTCATGATCGGATTTCCGAAGTCACCTCGGGGGAATGATGCTATTTGGGTTTTCATTGACAGACTCACGATAGTTGATCACTTCTTTTCAATCAAGGGGACCTTCAGCATTAATGAGTTGGGATGGTTGTACATCTGAGAGATTGTATGTCTTCATGGAGTTCCACACTCCATTGTTTCAGATAGGGATGAACGTTTTACTTCTCGGGTTGGGCAGGGGCTTCAGATGGCTTGGGGAACATAGTTTCTATTGAGTACATCTTACCACCCCCAAACTGATGGCCAGTCCAAGCATACGATTCAGGTGCTTGATGACATGCTCTGAGCATGATTTCTGGATTTTGGAGGTTCTTGGGAGAATCATATACCTCTTGTGGAGTTTTCCTACAATAAGAGTTTTCAAGAAACTATTCAGATGGAACCTTATGAGGCTTTGTACGGTAGGCCATACTGATCACCCCTATGTTGGTTGGAGGTAGGAGAGGTAGCTTTGCTGGGATCTTGTCTTCTTCTGGAGACCACAGAGCAGATAGAGTTGATTCGGAAGAGGATGGTTACTACAAAGTCTCGATATAAGTCTTATGTTGATGAGCGGAGACGACCTCTGGAGTTTGAGGT
Organism: Viscum album; assembly: GCA_963277665.1. NCBI lineage: Eukaryota > Viridiplantae > Streptophyta > Magnoliopsida > Santalales > Viscaceae > Viscum > Viscum album. The sequence goes on along the minus strand of OY728126.1, from coordinate 2,091,586,151 downwards.
TGGGGATCAGGTTTTCCTGCTTGTCACACCGAGGTTGGGACACAAGAGGATTAGGAGATAGGGTAAGCTTTCACCGAGGTACGTTGGGATATTTTAGGTGTTAGAAAGAGTTGGTTCGGTTGCCTACTGGTTGTAGTTACCTCAGACGTACAGAGATATGCACAACATCTTCCATGTTTCTTAACTTTGACGTAACTTTTTTGACCCGTCTCATGTCTTTCAACTTTAAAACATTGAGCTCGAAGTGGATTCATCATTTGAAGAGAACCCTCTTTGGATTTTGGATCACAGAACAAAGGTTCTTTATGGTCAGTTTGTTCCTCCGGTACGGGTGCTATAGCATCACGGGAGAGTACATGACGAGACTTGGGAGACGGAGGCTAATGTACGAGCTTAGTGGCTGGAACTATTCAAGGTTTCTTCTTCTACGCCGCACTAGGGGAATTTAGGGACTAATTTATTTAAGAGGGAAGTTTTTAAGAATTTGGATCTTCTTTTCATGTATTTTTTTCATTTCTGGTTGTTTTTGTAGAAAAGAGGAAATTCTGGAATTTTTTTAAGTACACATTGTGTACTTTATGTATACATGTTGTGTACTTCCTTAGCATAGCAGGCCATGTGCCCGCTGTATAATAGCCACACACATGGCATGTGGGAGTGACTTGGAGGCCGCTTAAAGCGGATTATGGAAAAGGCGAGTACACACCATGTACTTCAACAGTACACACTATGTACTTTCTTTTTTTTTCATTAAACGCACCACTGTCCCGTCTAATCACCAGAACTCACTTCTTTTAGGTTTCGTTCATCCGAGAGCACTGAGCATCCATGGATCTTCGATGATCCCCCAAGCCTTTTCCCGTCCTCTAATTCAAACACCATCAGTTTTATTGGAATCACATCAGTTAGTGCTCTCTTTTGCTGGAACCTCATTTTATGATTTCTTTTCTTTTCCGTGTTATCATGGGTTGAATGTTTTAGACATTTTCAAAGATCTATGGTGTTCTGTGGAGATTCATGATTCAAGGTTCAAGTATATTGATCTCTTAACCCCAAGGTAGGTGTTTTGTGCCTTTTTTTAATAAGACTTTGAGTTATATGTTCAAATTTTCCCAATACTCGTGAACGGTGTATTGCGTGTTTACCATTTTAGCCCTTTTTTCTCTTCTATGCTAGTATGCCTATGTAGATGACTGTTGATTGTGAATATGGTGAATTTTTGTGCATTGGATGTATTTACCATACATGTTTTTCCTATTTTGACCTTTGGGTCTTGTTTTCTGGTAGACTGCTGTTTACTTTCCCATGCCTAGTAGTATAGGACGGTGTGACTATTCTTCTGTTATGTAGTTATGTTGTAAAATGATAGCCAAGTAGTTCTTGAGGCTGAACATGTCTGTTATGCTCTACTACACTTTCTTGACTAACACAGGGTTATGACAACCTGGTGTATGGACCATAGGTAGAATGGACGATGAGGATTCTCCAGAGTGTCATTATAATTTATGTTGCGAGACCATAGGGGGAATTGACATTGAGTGCCTCCCCAGAGTGTTTGTAGTTCCTTGATGTGGACCATAGGGGGAATGAGACATTGATTGCTTCCCCAGAGTTTCTTTAGTACCGTTACAAGACTATTGGTGGAATTGATTATGAGTGCTTCCTCAGAGAGTCTATGTTCAAGCTGAACCAGATGGGTTAGACTGAGGGTACTACCCAGAGGGTTACTTGTACTTTTTAGGTAGGACCGGAGGGGGTAGGTTTTGAGTACTTCCCAGAGGGTTACCTATTGTGTCATCTTCTTACATAGAAGTTTCATGTTGTGTGGTGTTTTGAATTCTTTGAACTGTGGATTGTTTACTACTTAGTGCTTTCCTATTTACTGCTTTTTGTACTTTTACCTGCCATATATTCACTGACAATTAGACACATATCTTCAGGTGGTTTCCTTCTATGATTTAGTATCACACCCTATTTGGGTCATGCTTTTGGGCCCAAATAGATTATATTGTTGCAAGTATATATAAGGGTAAGTGCCCTTCTACTTCAGGTACTTGACTTTCTGTGGAGCTGGAGAACATGGGACCAAGCATTTGCTTGCGATGTTGAGGTGTTACTTATCTTTTATTTTTTACATTGGTTTAGTACTATTTTTATTCAAGAATTGTCACATGTTTGGATACTTTCATAGACATATGTATCATGCATCATTTATATACGTGCTCTAGTTGTTTTATTATTCCAGTCTTCTGCTGTTTACTATTTTTGGGTATTTCCTATTTCCTCTCTTGTATATATTTGTTTACTTCCACTGTGTACTCTGCCAATGAGGGCATAGTTTCCCCACTATCACACCCAAGCCCCTTGCTACTAGTTGGAAGCCTATAGAGTTCGGGGAAATTCACTTTTGGCGATGTGACAAACTGGGTATGGGGTGCCTCTGGGTGGCTTCTAGCCCGAATGGCCCGAAGGCCTTCTTTTTTTTATTATGGATAATCCCCCTTTTAAGGGTTTAAGGGGAACCAGTAGATGACCCATAGGCCCAAGGCACAAGGCCCGACAAACTCGTAATACATGACCCGAAGGCCCAGTGGAATACCATGGCCAATACATTACCCGTAGGCCCATCCCACTTGAACTGCCCCTCCCCAGCTTTCTGCGTCATTGATCACCTAGCTCCCCACCTTGTATTACTGATCTACTATCATTACCCCGTACAAAGTTGCACGGTGCTTGATCCCGATGGTGGCTGATATACCCTCTCATTCTTCTAATCCGGTTATCTCTACATCTGGTGGCTGCTACTCCTATTGATCTGATCCTCTTCTGGGGCATGTTCTGTGTGAACTTGGCTACTCCAGGGTCTACGTGACCCGAAGGCCCTGTGGCCCGAAGGCCTTTGATGACCCGAAGTCCCTGGAGACCCGTAGGCACAAACTGGTGGCCCGAAGGCCCAAATCAGGTGAATATTTCTGGTTTCTACAATACCGAACAGTAACTGCTATAGTACTTCTACAGTGCTGCTACAGTGCCCGGAAATTTTCCTTTACCCGGTTTTGAACCCGGGTCTCTTGGATGCCAAGCAGGAGCCCTTACCACTCGGGTACGAGCTCGTTGGCCTCTGGGTGGCTTCTAGAACCGGGACATTACAATGTTCTTCAACTCATTCCATTTCATATAGTCAATTTCATCTTTTTGCCTCATATTCTTTATGTCATTCCACCATTGATCTGCTTCACCAATCAAATGATATACTAATAAGATTACTTTCTCATGTTCTTAAAATTAGAGAACCAAAAAAAATCTTTTTTGTACTAATCCATATTTCAGGCACTACTGTGTTAGAAGACCCACCTAAATAAGTTGTACATTGTCTCATGAAGGACTTAATAGAATGTTTCTCCCTCATTTCCTCCTTTTGGTGTATAACATGATTAATATGTTGATAATGTTTTGTGAAGATAGCAACAATATTTTTCATTTCATCTCCCATAACAAATAGTTTCTAATGAGGAAAATATTTTCATTTTCCATTGCATTCAAAATTAATGTTATTTCTTTAGGTTCTATCTATTGACTAAAACCAAAAATTATAGTCTGATAAACACTAACAATAATGGGAAAACCATATAATCAATGATAATTAATTATAAAATTGCAATTCATATTACCTTAGGTTTTATCCTATGTTATATATGATAGTTACCAAAACTATATAATTGTATCTAATACTTAGACATATCCTTAGGGTTTTTAATAGGGATTTATCATCCATGTTTCTAAAGGTTAACTAAAATCATCTATGATACCTACTATAAAAGACTATAATTTTTATAGATAGATATTACATCTAAATAGAATAATATTCACTATATAACATATAAAAACCACATGAGATCCATATAGGTTTAGTGTCTTTAGAAAATGGGAAATATAAACAACTAGTCATTAACATCATCTCCCTCTTATTCATTCATAACTAGAACCCCTTTTGACACATATTACTTAATACCTTTCTTTATATATTGGGAAAGGAAACATATAAAAGGGTGATCTTAGATGATCATTAAGGTTAAATAAAGTATTTATCAATCATATAAAAATAATGATACAAAATAATGTTAGCAAAACATTTTTAAATTATATCATGTATATTAAATATCATCATATCATGTCATCGGATAAGTCATTTAAGTTCAAAAAGAACATATTTAATGAGATACTAACATAAGACATGAAATTTTTTCATACACATAAGCATGGAAAATCATTTCCATATTAGTCAAGTCTCACTACCAAGACCATAATAGTTGAAAAATTCCTTTACTAAACTGGTTTCAAACATCGTTCCATCCTTGTATTACTGAACAATGATCATTTCCCCTACATTTCCAATCTATCTCATGAGATATATATATATATATATATATATATATATTTACCTAATTAATTTGAGGGATATATAGGTCTCATCCATAACATAATTAAAACCATACATATTCATTCCATAAGAACATAAATTATTCATCATATCAAAATCTGTGCAATGAAATAGGATTCATAACCATCATTCAATAATAACTTAAACCAGGGAAAATAAATGACTTTCATAGTTATCATTCCAAAATAAATACAAAACTACCATAGGAATAATAGGGATAGTATACTTGAAAAAAATTCCCATTAAAACATAAGTAACATCAAATAATGTTATCTTATTTGGAAAATAATTTTGAGATATCACTAGAAAATAATTCTTGAGGAAAATATCATTTCTTCTTTGAAAATTTATTCTATTATTAAAATGAAAAGTAAATTTAAAAGAAAAATTTTTCATAGAAAATAACCAAATAATAAATTAAGGTAAGCTTCATGGCAGGAAGTAATCATTAAAGTGTAAAAATTTATTCATGTTATACAAGTAAAAAAACATTCCTCTTGTACTTTTGCTAGAAAAAGTCAAAAAAGTCCATCATCATGAAAACAATACAAAGATTTATTTCAAACCATTTAGTAAAAAATAACAAATGTGTAAAAAATTACATTACTAATTTTATAATAATAGTAAAAATATTTTGGAATTTTTTTAGAAACATGGACATAGAAAATAAATATTATCTAGCAGATACTTACATATAAAAAATCTCGTATAAAATGAGAATATAAATTTTACCCTTACCTTAGATCTTATTTCCTTCTTATGTATTTAAAACTCATGTATAATGGATTAAATAATATTATTAACATTATCCATAACCATATTCATATTTATGATATAATATATTATCATATTATTATATTTTTGTTAACAATATTTCATTATTACACTTCTTTCAGGTGTTATTTGCTTCAATTTTCTATGCATGTTATGCCATCTAAGTCCCAAAAAATTTTCATTGGATATAGTTACATAATTTAAATAATTAAATTAAGTTATTATATATCATATTTATTCATTATATACATTTATATAATCATTATTTAATGGTAAATATGGAATATGAATCACATCACGCCATGGAGATGGTTGGTTGTACAAACACACGAGCGATAATATCATTCCCTTAATTGAAAAAGGTTGAGGAAGTGTATGGAATATATTTTTTTCAAAAAATGAATATAATTTTATAATAATTATATATATATATATAAATTACTTCCATCATTATACTCATCCCAATAATGTAGTGATGGAAAACAAATTACACCATGGCGTGGAGATGGTAAGTTGTAAGTACACACATGTGGTACTTTCAATTTTCATAGGATGGATAAAAGGTGGAATATGGTCATTAAAAAATCATAATAACATGTCATAAAATATATGATACTATATTTATTAATTAATAATGTAAACAAAACATAAATATTATGTATAATAATAAATCATCTTGGAAGATTTGGTAAAGACAATTACCACTTCCTTGGAAAATAACACTTCATTCTCCTCTTAGAGAGACTTGGGTTGGTGTTTTGAGAAGACAAGAAACTATAGAATTTGTATAAGGAAATTTAGATGATAAATTTTTAGGTTATGGTCAATCATGAAGGCTCAATGGGATGTGAAGAAATGAGGAATGATATGCCCTTTTATAAATGAGGTGGGGGAACTTTTCACATTTTTAAAAATATTAATTTATAATAAATTAAATTTCAATCCAAATACCTAAAAAAATAAATGTATTTGAATATATATGTTATAAGTTTTTAATATCATCAACCAATATTTTTTTGACAAGTTTTGGTATTAATTTAAAACATTTCATTTTTATTTACCACTAAGTAACCTATTTTAATTTTTACTAAGGTAAAAAATTCAGTACTAAAAAGTTTAAATTTTACAAATTTGATTTAAATTAAATCATAAATGAAAAATTTATAACATTTTATAGCGTATATTTTTTTTTAAATATGTTTTGTGATTTTTTAATAATCTATTAAAATATTAGTTTGATAAAATGTCATTAGTGTCAATTTTGACACTATTCATTATTTGGTCTTTAAAAATATCAAGATAAGAAGTTAAATTTGAAAAAAAAAATATTACATCCCTATGAGGCTATTTTAAAATATAAAATTCATTTATCACATCAATTATATCATATTAAATTTAATTTTATATTTTTAGGAAAATTTATTTCATATTTCCATTAATAAAATAATTACTATATCAACATTGTGTAATTATTTAATATACTGATCTCTTTACTTAAAATTAAAAATAAAATAACAAGACTAAAATAAGTTTTCTAGATTTCATTAGAATATTTATATTATAATATATATTTTTGGTAACCTTATATTAAAAATCCTATATTATTTAAAACATTAATGTGACATCTTTAAAACATTTTTAAATAGGACTTTAGAAATTCTATAATCTCATCTAAGTGACCTAAAAATTGAAAAATAAAATAAGATCATGAAAATATGTTTATTGAGTTAAAAAAATTTAGTTATATTCATTGATAACCTACCGTTTTCCCCATGTGTACATATAAGGGATATTAAAGACAAATAAAGTGACATTTTATGACATTCATTGATTTAAATATTATATAATTAATTTTCATTTAAAAGTGTCCATTAAAATAATTAATTTAGATCCCTAGGTATTAAGGGTATAATTTCATTCGTCCAATATATTTTTTTACATGTTATGGTCATTTTCTAGTCTTTATAATTTTATTTTTGACTTAAATTACTAAATTTTCCCTTTACCATGGCAATAATATTTATCTAGGCTACTATTAATATTAGATAGAAAATGTACCTATTTAATAAATTTATAAATTCTTAATCCAAATATTAATTCAATTTTTCAAAATTCAAAACACATGAGTTTTAGAATTTAATTTGAATTATAATCGATAAAACGCCATGAAAAACATTTTTTGGGAAAATTTCTCTTTTAAAACCTCAAAAAAATTCTAAACAATTATTTTATAAAATTAATTTAAAAACATAATTGGATTATTTAAAATTAAAATTAACTAATTAATATTTAAAACTACTCAAAAACTTAATTTGACCTTACAAAGACTTTAAAATAAAAATACAGTTTTCAATAAAAATTATTATTTTCACAATTCTGTAAAAAACTTGTATAAAAAAATTATGGTAATTTTTACATGATGAATTCAAAAATGAAATTCATTTTCTCAAATCCATTTTCTATAAATTCTAAAAAAACAAAAACTAATTTTTAATGAAAATGTATTGTTTTGAAGAATAAGTGATATTACTAAAATTGTGTTATTATTTTCTCACCACTTACCAATAAATTCATATTGATTTCGAAATTTATATTTATTTTATAAATTATTTGTTCATATATCTTCATGTTAATTTAATTTCTTGGGTATAATGGTCATTTTATACTAATATCGTCTCATGGTTCGTTTAAACACATGGTTGTGTAAAACACAAGATATTGAAGAAGTAAAATTATTTAATGAGAAATATATATTAAAATATTAGGGTGTTATATGTTCCCCTATCTAGAGAAATGTTACACTCTCATCTGGTGAGCCTCGGTTGGAACAGAATTATGAGCCCGGTCTGGTTCTTTGTCATTTATCGAGATATACTGATAATCCTCCTAGACTAGAGAATGAATGTGTTCTTGATCCAGTGCAACCACTTGTTCATAATGGTCAGAGTGTTGAGCTTCCATGGAAGTAGGGATAAGAATATGTGCATATCCTTGTATAGATACTAATGCCAAAATATGATGATGGAGTTCTTCAATTATTGCTAAAATATATTGGAATTTTAGCAAAGTGTGTGTTGGGATATATGCTTATAAATATTCCATCTCTAATATGTACCAGTATATATCTTTAATTAAAGTGGGGATATGTCTCCACTTCTATCCTCCTTGCACCACAAGAATATATCAATAGATTTCATGCATGAGGGTAGGGGAATGTACCTCTCCCATGCATGTTGCGGTAATATGCCCAATGATTTCTTCTGATTGAGTAGTAATATACGCATCACCACTTGTTACTACTAGAATATAATGGTATACATCATTAGAGGGAGTGGGGGTATAAGCCCACACTTGGATACCCAACATCTCCCTCACCTGATGGGTCTTCCTTGTTTTATGTGCATGGGCATCTGAGGTGGCATTGTGTCGAGTGGTACCCTAAGCCGGAAACTGGTTGGTACCGGTGGGATGGTGTTAGTGATAATGGTTGACAGGTTCCATCCATAATGGCCCTTTAACAAGAAGACATGCATATTTTACTCCCTGTTCCACCTTAATTAGAGATTGAAAGTGGTTATTGACACACTCTAGGGATAAGCTCCCAAAACAATTGGTTGTGGAAACGAGGCCCATAGGATTAGATGCAGATTTACATAGATGATTAAGACTTGTAATATTTAGTACATGGATACCATAACTATTAGTCTTAAAGGTTTCGATCATGCAACAACAATGTTAATCCTAGAACATCATTTTCTCCTCCTAAAATTGAAGATGTGATGAAGGAGAGATCATTTTGCAACTCAGGGGGTGTTGCATCCATATGAGGCTTATCGAAATTGTCATGGTATGATGACATTATCTTGGATCAAGATACTATTTATGAGAGTAATATCTATAGTTTTAAAGACAACAGGGAACAAGCTCACCAATTACTGCAATATCATATCCATTAAGTGCTCATTCATATATGCATTGTCAACCTAATTGTCCTTTTGCTCCCAATTTGTCTACTCTACTCGCATGGGATTATCAATGCAATGATAAAATTATTTTATGAGAACCCCATTTATAGAGGATTAGATATAAGATTTATTTTGGTCTTATGATCTTTTATTGTGTAGGATGTAAAAAACAAATTGCCCTAACACATTACTAACATATCGTTCAGTTTTTTGAGTGATTCGCATCGATTTTATCATTTTTTTGCATATAGTGTGAAAAAATTGATCGATGGCTAATAACGCAATCATTTTTTTATTTGAGAGATTCATGTTGGGTTCACTATTTTTGTTTGTGTATAGTGTGCAAAAAAATGTCTTGATGGAAAATAAACCAGTCATTTTGTTCTTTGAGATATTTATGATAGGTTCTACATTTAGTTTTTTCAGGGAAAGGATGACAACTAACTGCATTTGGTTTGTCCCTATGGTAAATTATGAGGCATTTATTTAATAAAAAATAATTAACATCAGGTCACCAACATCATTCTTAAGGAAAACGGCCAATAGTTCCCTCAACCATAACTAGGTACGGGTTTGATTTCCAAATGCATGTTCCCATTTTGGGTTTCAGACCCAGTGATGCTTAGAGACTCACATTGGTCGAGAGGATGGGAGGTGGGGCTTATCCCAACCTTTTGGGGGGAATTATTGCCTACTATGGGAATCTATTATAGATATAAGATATGTTCAAGAATCTCTCCCTAATTTTTATATAATAAATGTTACCTTAACAAAATTATAACCGATTAAGTCTATATTATATTAAAAAGAAGGGGTTCTCATGGTTTTATCCATCTATATGTATCTGAGGTTCTTCATACATTTCCCAATAATGAATAGTTTTCTTATAAGTTGAAGTTGTATGGCCAGTCACCTTGGAATTTGCTACCATTTAGGGGTAGTTAATATTCTAAGGACTGAATTAAGCAATTAAAAGACATCATATATATCATGTTTATTATAGGAACAAAAAACCATGTAGTTCATTAAACCCATTTATTTTAACTTCATGCAAAAAGTATATAAGTTCAGGAACATGGACAATGAATAATTGACCTCAATTCCTAAGGATAAATCCTATATATCTTGGTAATAGTATGAATCAGTGTTAGCATAGTTCATTTATGCCCTTAGTACTTTCTACAAGTCAGATGTCCTCATAAGGGGGAGGTTCATATCATGCCATTAATCAGAGCTTACATACTAATATTTCCCTAGAAGGTGGATATTCTCAATGTAAATTTTGTGACTATCACATCTCCCTATGTTCTTATGGGTTGTTCTTGATGTGAGAAATAAGGGATAAAAAATAATTAGCTACACTCCATGTGGATGCGGAGATTATGTACTGGGTAAACCCTTGATATATTTAATATGGTTCTCAGACTTTAAGAAAGGCATCATATGTATCCTAGTTTTAGTAGGAATAAAATTCATCGTAGTTTAGTTGTTTCTCATTTTTATGGGGGATGAGTTATACAATTAGCCCATGGGAATGATTGGGTCCCTATGGTTGAAATGTAAGAGACAAGGAGGTACATACACTGAGATGGATTCCCATTTTAATTCGAGATAAGACCTTAGGAATGCATGATACATATCCTAGTTATGAAAGGAATAATAGTCCTTATAGTTCACTTAATCGAGGATTACAAAATGAAATTTCCCTTATCCTTATAATGACTTACGATGCAAATGATATGATCATTGCAACTACCTAAGACCACTGATATTTTCTATGTGTGGGAAACAAGGGATGGAAAATAATCAGTCTCATTTCTTCTGAACGTGAGACTTATGTACTAGGACAACACTTTGTATATTTAATATAGATCTTGGTTCGTAGTAAGGTGTCCTACGTATCATGATTATTTTAGGATTCAGATTCATCGTAGTTCAGTTGATCGAGGCTTACACACCAAGGTCTCTCTTGTAATCAGGGCTTCCATACTAAGGATGAACTTGGTCATCAAGTCCTACAATTCACTTTGGACCTATCCTTCTTTCCCTCCTGACATTCATTGATTGTATTCTTGACATGCCTTGCTTTATTGCTTGACATGTCAGATGACATCTATATAACATGTACCAGTAAAATCACATGATTCAATTATCTTGTCCGATGGAAAGCACACAACATGGATGACATGTTTGAGGGTTATCTCATGATCAAGGATGAATTTTACAAAGTAAATTACAAGACTTGGACAGTTTTTCCTAGAACCTATTGCATGATCTTGGACAACATGCCAAGAATGAATCGAATGATCCAATAGACTTTCCCTACCATCATCACGAGAGAAAGATGAAACACTTTATGGGTATCATGAGAGACAGTTTGAAATGTATGAAATAGAGATGCATTTATAGGATTGACATGTCAGGAGAACATCATGAGACCTAGATAGAATGATCGGATATCGTTGTGGGATCCATTTGACATGTCTAGGTGTTATCACAAGACTTAGCTAATATGTAATGGTGCTGCCATAAGAGTTGAGTGACATGTCTGAAGAACACTGCAAGGATTGGATGGCGAGAATGGAGGACTACGTGATACTTTGGTATTATGCACTAAGGATTCCATGCCCCTTGATTTTATACATACAAAAGAATTTTCGTGATTCAAATAGTATTCTAAAGGAGTTTCACTAGATTTGGGTGACATGTCACGGTGTTGTTGCATGTCTTGGGTCATTTATATGAAGCACATGGGGTTTATCTTGTGTTTATTTCTTATAATCCCCCTATTTTTAGTATTTCATCAATAATTTTATTATAAGTTATTAATATATATTCATCATTAGATTATTTTAAGTCTTTAATGGTCCATCATATATGCAATTTGTTCTATGTGTATCCTTCCATAAGTCCTTCACATCATCTATGAGTGATCACATGAAGTGTCTTTGAATGTTGTACGGTTTCTCTAATAGTTCTCTAATTCTTACTTGATTGGAATTATTTATTGTAGCAAGATCATATAATCCAAGAAATATTTTCTATTATTGGGGTGAGGTTCCAATAGTTTTTCCTTCCATGAAGAGTATTGGTGGATTTTTCATGTTGGGGTGTGGGATTTATAGGGCTCACCACCCTTATTGTTTGACTCTTTCTGCAGTGTATATCACGTGAATACGTGTCAGAGTTAGTGAAGGGATTTAGAGTCACATGTCTTTGCAAGGTCTTATCATGGATCACTCTGGAGGTGTCAGATGTCTTTTAGCGAATTCAATACCATAACAACAATGGCTCCTTTATTAGATTATTTCAAATTTATGGAGTATTTCTAAACCATATTGACATGTAGAGGGTCTTCTATATAATTTGCATGACTATTCAAAATTCTTTCTTGAGATCAGGGTGCCCATTATAGGTTATTATCATGATCTTAGGTGACTTGTCTTGGACTTTTTTTGAGAAATGTATTTATTTTCAGGGGGGATTTTGTGAAATCACACTTAATTTTTAAGGGGTATTACGAGACCGTGTTTCGAAAAACATGGGTGTGTCCCTATAGTTTTATGATCAAGAGAGCCTCTTCTCATTTCCCTTTTAATTTGAATTTTCAATTATTAAAAGTTTTGTGATTTTATGAGGTTTCGTGAGTTTTGTCAAGGAAAACGAGTATACCTCATCGTGATATGTCACATGACCAAAAAGAGTCATGTGGAAATGCATGAGTATTTCATGGAAAATTCCATCCATTTATCCTTATGGATCTAAAGGGGGAGCACTTGATCACTTGGAAGTTCCTGAGGCTCTTCACTTGATGAGGATTACATGTTGGTGGGATTTTGTGAGATGAGGAGAACAAGTCATTATGGTCTTGTTGTGTCTTGCGGATCACCAGGGGTGTGTCACACACCTCCTACTATTTTATTTACTTTTTTTATTTTTTTAATGGATAGGTATCATGTGATTTTTACTAAATTTTTTCAAGGACAATCATCCCCCCTCATTGGTGATGTGACACATGGGTTTTAGGATCACAATAGGCTCCCAGATTTTGGATATTTTCCTCCTATTTTCCAAGGATTCCTGGATGGTTTTTCAGCCATCTAGCGGTTCAAAAGTCGCATGACCTAGGGAATCAAATCTAGTTATCACTGCATGACCATTTATTTTCAAGGGTGCATTCATGAGAGTATAGGGAATTTTCAAAGTGAATTCATAAGATCCACCACAAGTTGTGTGCTACATGTGACCATCCACATGATCCTCTATTGGTCATTCAATCATGTGTCTTTTAGGGGTTCATATACGATCTATGTGATCATGGTCACTTTACTTTTCCTTTTCTTTTACAGGGAAAATAATACCAAAATCTAGGTATTTATTCCTTTCTAGATTCTTCAATTCTCATTTAGCAGGCAACAATTGGTATTCGTTAAAAAATTTAAAGATCATTTCACATTTTCCTTTTTTGAATCTCATTGGATATTCTTTCATATTTAATAATTTTACAAAAATCCATACATGTTGTTGATAATATTTTATGATTTTTATGATTTCTTCATGATTCAAAAACCATAGACTCCAGTTCATCAATTTTATTATTCATTTATTTCATAATAATAGTTAAGCATTCGATCATTCTTTCTTATTCTTTAACAATGATCTTGAGATCATCCATTTTATCTAGTTTTTTATAATATATAAAATTGAGGGTTTTTATATTTTTTTAATCCATTTATGTGTTTTGTTTCTATTCTATATTTTTTGAAATATCAAAAAACAAAATTGACCATATTTTCATGTTCTATTTGGAGATGAATCATATATAATGTTACATTGAGATTGAACTTAAATTCAATAACTCATTCTTGTAAATCATTTTATTCTTTATTATTCCCCTTATTTTGATATTTTTTCATGATATAAACCACTAATACACCTTAATAAATTCATTATATTTATTTTCTAACTCATCAAAATATTTTTCTTCGTGGGAGATAAAGGAACTCTATTAAGATTTAACTTTAAAAAAATTATTAAGATATTTATATATTCAAATTTGATTTCATGTGTACTATATAAAGATCCCTTTATTATTTTCATTTGACCTCAGCTTTTAGGTCATAGGGGGTTATTGGGGGTAAAAATCCACTTCCTATAAGGCTAGGGGTCGGAGGCCAACTAATTGTTTTTGGGAAAATCATGTGGGGTACATGAAAAACATAGATCAACTATAGAAAATTTTATATAGGGTGAATCTAGAATACATATTCAACAAAATGTAATCTCCAAATATTCATGAAAAGGTTTTTTGAAATTTTTTGTACATAGAAAGATAAAAAAATCCAATTTCTCAATATTGTAAACTTGGATACGCTGGAAATTTATTTTATGTGAATATTTATTACTTAATGATTTTTCAATCTATTAACATAAAAATCAAAAATTGGAGATTATTTCACTCAATAATCTTTAAAATATCATTAGATTCTCTCTAAAAATAGTGATTTTTTTACCCTCCATAGATGTAGGGTATATCAATCGAGCCGCATAAATAATTCTGATTGATCTGTTTCTCTTTATATTTTTTCCTTAAATTCTTATAAAAAGTGGTATTATATCCATGTTAAGGTTCAATGGTGAGAAATTTTTCATTAAATATTGAAATATATAATGAAAAGTAGAATATCAGTCTCTTACATAGAAATGAATTTAGATTTTGTAGAATGTAATTTGATTTATATTTTTATTTGAATAAGATTCACCAAATAATAAAATGGGAGAAACAATTTTAAATACTGGTAGTGATTTTTTGAATCAACAATCCCTGAGTATTATTTACCTATAATTGGATATAAATTTTATATTAAACATAGATACATAAACTAATACCATGGGATTAGTGATTTATTTTTCAGACATGTATGAAAATAATTCTATATCAAACATGGTGCTTCAAATGTATAGTTTATTCATCCTAAATTTGGTTGAATGAAATTATATCATAGATCATATTAATGAATGAAATATTATTAAAATATAATTGACTTTATTATAGCTTTATTACATGGATGAGATCAAGGAATTTTTTCTCTAATCATCATATGTGAAGATATATGATGTGATGGTAATAAAGATAAGAAATTATTATGGAACATAAAATATTAATTTAAATAAGGTTTTCAATGTAATTAAAATTGAATATATTCATAGAATCGGATTAGAGTAATTATATAAATCTTTTATTAATTTTTAAGTTAATGGAATTCTATTAAATTATGGGAACATTTGAGGAAGATCTTAAACCAGATAAGATTTCCTGGGGAAATCATTTGTAGAAGGTCCCATTTATTGGGTTCATGGAAAAATATTCATGTTAAAAAAAGACAATGAAAAATAGAAGACTTCAAGTAGTGAATCAACGAAAAACAAGTCATATAGTTATTATAATGCACTATTTCCTAGTATTTATAGTTATATAGAGTCATGAATTTTGGTTTCTACTGCTTCCTTAAATGAATCTTAAGGAAAATAATGTATTACAAAATGTATTAATATATATTTTGAGAACAAATATTTTATTTATGACAAAATCATAATATTTTGGGAAATTTTGATGTATAATTAAACCAAGAAATATAAAATTATAAATTTTACATAATGTTATATATATATATATTATTTTAATTTATATATATTTAATATCCATTGGATGAAAATTTTATAATGGATATTGTGCCCCATCTAATAAAATATCATTTAAAATTAAAAATTACATTGATTATAGCATGAGGAGTGAATAATGGAATACTTTACATGATAGATAATTAAAATCAAATAGAAACTCTTTAGACATCTGAAATAAATTCCAAATCTTATTGTTGTATATTTAATTATAAGAGTGAAAAGGTAAAGGAGGATTTTTTGTGAAAGGAATACTATGTGAGGATTAGATTCTTAAAAATCATGAGAGTATATCATTTTTTAACAGAGGAAAAACCCAAGGTAAAAAAATAATGATTTTATATTATGACGTATGGAATCTAATGGCAGTACATTCTTTTGTTTGATCACTTTATTACATGACATTAATAAACAAATCACATTAAAAGGTACTTATTTATTTTCCAAAAAATAATTCGAATCTTTTTTATACCTTTTATAAATGGGAATTCTTTTCCAAAAAAGAAATAGTCATGAATATAAATTGTTTCAGATCTAAAAATAGTGGAGAGTGTGATATTAAATAGTTTAAATTGTTTTTGGAATAAAATTAAATTTTCATGGATATGATATTTCCTACAATACAATAACAAAATTATGTGGAAGAATGCATGACAAAATATAAATTTTACACGCTAGAAGTTTGATGTTTCATTGTATTTTCTTTAGAGTGATTCCGGATAAAACATTTAACTTTGAAGCATATCTGATAAATCAAAGTATCTATGTACCATTGGGAGAAAAGTACCAAAGGTATCATGATCTAGAAAAGTGGAAAATATATTTCATATGAAAGTATTTAGATGTCTATCTTATATCCATATTGAATCATAAGTTAGATATTATTCCCCAATAGATTTTATTCAATGGATATGGTAATAAAGGGTATGGTAACCACATCATGAATTTTAATAATGAAAATATAATAAAAGGGGAGAATATAAAATTTCATGAACATGTTTTTATAATGATAATAATATTATTTCATTTGATTGTTGGAAAATGGAAAAAATAACCATTCGTAGGTTGATCTTCAATAAATATCATAGGATAGTAGATTTTATTCAAATACTAATCCAATGGATCTAATGAATCTTAAGAGTTCAAAAAATTTATATATACTTCCATAAAGATATCTAACTTTTTTATATTACTTATTATTAATAGATGGTGAAGAACCCAATTACTTTGAACATTTAATGTATTTGAATGATTCTTGAACGTGGGAATTGGTAATGTAGGATGAAATTTAATTATTTCATGAAAATAAAACTGGGGAAAAACACTTTACCATAAAGTAAGGTGGTATTATAAAATTAATGGTTATACAATTTTAAGGAAGATAATGAGGGAAATAAAAGGTATATCAGGATATCAATTGTGAATGAGTTTAATTAGATGGAAAGTTTGGATTATATATATATATTTTTTCTTATATTTTTAATTAACACATTTATTTGAGCTCTGTTAATAATTATAACTACAAAAGGATTCCATTTGATGAAAATAGATGTCAAGACATATTTTTTCAATGAAATTAAAGTAAGAAACCTATATGGTGAAACTAGGACAGTTTTTTAGTCACATAATGAAGACATTTTTTATAAACATAATAAGATATTATAAAGAGTAAATTTATAACTATGTAAATGGAATAATAAATTTGATAAATTCAAGGAAAAAATGATTATAAGATATTATACATGTTTTAATGTTTATATAACAAATATTTTTGTAATTACTATATAAAAATTTTATTTTATGTACATGATATTCACATTAGAGGGTCTAATTTGAAAATAATCAACGATTTTAAGATCAAATTATCAACTAAATTTTGAATATAGTTATTAATGAAGAATTAAGAATAAACGTCAATATCTATGAATATGGATGTAAAAATAATCATCAATGGAGAAGATAAAAATACAAAAAAGGGGTATATGAGGTTTCTTCAAAGTTTCTTGTACTTAATATCTTCAACACATAACATAGGATATGTTACAATATGGTGTGAAATATTTTATATTGACATAAAAAAGTCACACATTAATAATTAAAAGAGTGTATTGAAGTAAATAAAAGTTAAAATAAATCATGGAATATGTTATAAAAGTGAAGATCATAATGACTATATAGCTTCACTAATGCAGACTATGGGAATTTTTAGATGAAAAAAACCTTCTTAAATGGTATATTTTTCTTGGGAAGCAATTTTATCAACTATTATTGAAATAAATATAATATTATAATTTTAATTACAATATAATATGAGTATGTGGTGGAAACATGGTCATACACATAATTGTTTTTGAATAAAATAAGTATCTGAGTTTTAAAGGAGGGTATATAGTTATATTTGAGAGTTTATTCTGAAAATTAAATTGAAATTAATTAGTCTATGAATCTCAGATGACACTCAAGATAAAAAATTAATATAAAATATCATTTTACTAAGAAAAAATTTGAAAATATGTCATAAAATAATGAGTATATTGAAAAAAAGACAAATTTTTAGATATATTTGTGAAGTTGTTTTCCAAAGAAGAATTACTGCATTGAGGTAGAAGTTGTATGTTCATCTGTGACATTTAATCACATGAGTTGTGAGTTTGAGGTTTAATATATCAAAATTTATTTACATTATGTTATTAATTTGGGGATAAAATATAAATATAAATTAGGTACAAATAATGATAATGGGATTTTTATAATGTTTTATTACTCTAAATTTAATATATTCCCATGGTTCAAAATTATAATAGTAAGATGGAAAATAGGTTGTAGTCAGGGTTTTCAGAACCATGGTCAATAATATCATAAAAATATGGTTATTTTCATAGTTTTTAGAATATTTATTGAAATAAATTACCCATTTTCATGATTTTCAAATAATAAATATTGATTGGTTCTATTATTATAGTTTTGCATGATATGTAATATTTCACCTCTACTACTATCATTTTAAAACTATGGAAACTATCAATATATAGGTTCAATTTTCAAACATATTTTTTATAGTTTTTTATGTTAGAGGGATAACCCACATCCTCATTGGATCGAGAATCAAATAACAATCATAAAGGGAATGATTTTTAAAAAATATATCCTAGCCCAAATGGTGGGTTTTCCACCTATTACTAATATGATTATAAGAATCTATTTATTCTAGTTGTTCAATTGAATTATTCATTTCTCTAATTATACTATGAATCTATTTCTTATCTCACTAAAATCATTCATTATTCAGGAATAACATAACTGAATCATAAAAAAATTAAATTCTATAATAATTCATTAAAATGTCAATATAGTCAAGTTATAGATAGAAATATGATATGGTATAACAAAAAATTAAACATTGTAAACACATGAAATTGATGAAAACCCAATAAAATAATAAATATTATGAACCAAACCAAATTTATAAAAATAAATACAGAAATATAAGATACAAAATATCGGTGATGCCTTCAATTGTGGGGGTTGACCAAAAGTCCCACAAAATCTCAATTGTTCTCCGACCTTGAAAAAATATAAGAGGTTCATATACACAGGGAGGGAAATGATGGATTTATAGTTCCATTTTAATAATTTAGGTATCATCCCCTTTGGAATCATATTTTAAAAAATCTCAAATTGAATCACCTTCAACTTATTTTCCGTATGAAAATTGATTACTTCAAAACCTAAAACAGGCCTCGAGTTGGGTCAAGTAATAAATAAAAGTTATGTATATATAAACACTAAAAAAATTATGTAATTTATGATGTTTTATGTGTTATTATTATAATAAAATGTTTTATAATAGGGTAATATTATTTAAATACTAATGTAAAACAAATAATAAAAAACTAAATGATTTAATATTCCAAAAAGGGTGAATAATTTAAAAAACAATTAATATAAATTTTAATAAAATTTAATAACAAAAAATTTAAGACATAATATTTTTAATTAATTCATGAATTCATTAGTTTTAAAATTTTAAAAGTCAAACACAAAAACATACAAAAATAAAAAATAAACTAAAAATTATATAAATTAAAGGATCCATAAATACTGGAAGCACTTAGTAGAAAAATACCCAAAAATGTTTTTTTATATTTTATGAATCATTAACCACTTTTGAAAGATGTAAACATCATAACTAGTGAAATGTTTCCTTGAATATTGATAAAGGAATTGGATGGAATGATAAAGGGTATATTTCACATTAAATTTAAAAATAATTTAATCAGATTAGAAGAAAGAATACTTGGTTTGGATATATTTCTTTTATGATGATTGATTTACATGGATTTCACTTATTTTTTTACAATTTTCTAATTTATTTTTAATAATTTTTCTAAAATATTTTAGCATATTTAGGTTGTTTTGTAGTTTTGTAGTATTTTTGATATTTTGATAATTTTGGGATAATATATATACTAATATTAGAAATTTTCTATATTATTAGTTTATAAAAATTTAGTTTATTATACATAACACTATTTAATTATTAGTATTTTAATTAACTGTAGTTTTTTATTTTTTTATTTTTTTATTAATTGTTATTAGTTATATTAATTTTTTATATTAGAATTAGTTAACTGCTTCATAAATTATTTAACATTGTATATTATTTTAATATATAAGTATTATTATTCTTATTAGTTTTTATTATTTTTATTAAATTACATTAATATTTAAATGTAGTAATATTATTTCTATCTATTTATATCTACATTTTAGTAGTTATAATTATTTATATATTTTTTAGACTATTTTATTTTTATTTTTCTTTTCTATAATTAGTATAATATTAATTTATTTAATTTTAATTCCATTATTATTATTATGGTATTTATTATTATTATTATTATTGTTATTATATTTTTATTATATTAGTTTTTATTATTATTTTTTAATGGTTAATATTTTTGACAATTAGATTTTTTTATGTTTTAAAATTGGAATTGAATTTGTTGTTTTTTGTTTGGCATGTAGGGAAATACACAAGAGTGGGATCCCTCATCTCCTTCTTGAGGAACCAATCATCCAAAAAAACCATAGAGAGGGTTGTCATCCCTCCTCATCTTCTCCACTCGACCGCATGCCTCCAACATTCCATAACCCTACTCCCAACTAACACCACAAACGAAACAACATTAGTAGAGAAGATCCCTCCACGACCATACCTCCAGTGCATTGAAAACACCAAAAACCACTTCATCCTCTCCCTATCCACCTATATAACCCCACAGACCCTATGCTACCACCATCATTAGGTGCATAAGAGTTGGAGGAACCTTCCACCTCTTCTTAGCCTTCAATATTTGATGTAGAAACCCCACCAAAACTAGGCCGCCACCCTCACCCAACCAAGTGCAGTAGTGTGAGCCCCCTACTCCATCTCCTTCTACTGCGCATGACCCCCATGCCCACTTTCCATGTAGAATATCACCAGACCATTTCCTTTCCTCCTTCTCAACCACATCAGGCATCGCCACTCCACCATCCCTATTTACCAAGCTAAGGAATCCCCTCTATCTTTATCAGGGTGCACACTAGAATACCAAAACACCACCCTAAAATCATAGTCCCATATGAGATGTATTCTCTATATCTCTACACTAGTTTCACATCCAAGACAACCCCAAAATCCCTCATGTGTGAACCTGCATCGCATCCTCCACTCAGATGTGTTACCCTCCCCACTCGAAACCCTCTTGTTCTCTAGGACTCTAGGTGGATACAATTTTTTTGGTGATCTGTTGTTAGTGTAGTGGTGGTTTAGGAAAATCATCAACTTTCATGGCAGTTCTCTTACGTTCACAGATCTATGGGCGGTGAGTTTTTTTCAAACCATGATAGAACATTGATTTGATAATTCTTTCAGCAGTGTGATGGTTTGGTTTGATTTTGCATTAATTGGTAGAGTTGTGATTTTCATGCTATTTTCATTAAAGATAGGTTACGGTAATTACTGATACGGAATGAGCATAGTGATACCGTCTATTTATTAATTTATTTGTTGTGGTATCGTAATAGCGGGCTAATTTAATTTGTGTCGGACTTGGGATGCACTTCCTGTTAATTTCATTCTGTTTTTTACTTTCAATTTTTATTTCAATTTTAATTAATTTTCTATTGAATTTTTAATTTATTCAATTATTTTTGTGCTTGAATTGAATATAATTTGTGTTCTGCAAAACTTATTTGGTTCTCATTCATGTTATAGATAATAAGTAATCATGGGTGGGAGATCATCAGATAATTTATTTATCCATAGATCAATCATGCATGTGAGATAATTGTAAATTTCATGCGATCGAATTCTGAATAAATAAATATATTAATTGAAAAACTAATATATTTTTTGCACTCTCCTTCAAACATTCATGATTGATACCTAATAATTTATCTCATGTGACCAAACTCGATGCAGGTAGATACCCTGACTTTGTGAGAAATGGGTTGTGGTATTTTAACATGTGATTCAGTGCCACAATATTGAGAAATTTATTCTTCAGGATAGAAAACAAAATGAAGAATAATTTTTGTGAAAAAATAGAATACTTTCCAACACCAGATACTATGACCTAATAGTATTTTCATTAAATTTTGAATCACTTATAATTAAATAAATGAATATTGAGATGTGTGAATTAAATAATTGACATTGTATACACCTGAATAGACATCGCAACTCTGAAACTTCCTTCTCGACTAGTCTCTTCTATTTCTGATTTTGGTTCACTTAGATATATTTATTTATTTTAGTTAATTATTTTTAAATAGTTGTTTTTTTAATTGTTAGTTATTAATCACAATTAAGGATTATCTAATAGGACATTCCTTCAAGAGGTTATTCATAGTGCCTACTCGCATTCTCTTTGTGGTTCTGGCCCACTCATTGTTTATATAGAAGTTAGTATGTTAAAATATATGAAAAAAATCATGTGTTTTGACACGCATTCCAAATTTTTTTAGCTGTTATAGGGGATAATAATATCATTGGGAGTTCCTTATAAATATTTATTTAGGTCAAAAATTAAAAAAACACAAATAGTTTTGATCTACTATGGGTGTTTCTTTTTTCATTGTAGTGAAACTTTCAAGACACCTATAAGATTAGAATGCCAAGGGCCACACCACATAGTTACAACTGGTACCATCCACACATAGCCACAACTAAAGGTATGACGTATAATGAATTATCACATTTGATCTCTCCAGGAAATCCGTTTTCTTATAATTATTTTTATTCAAGTCCATGTTATGATCCATGTGATAATCCTTCACTATATTCTACTTCTTTTTTATACCAACCATTTTATCATTTTCAAAGTCAATGAATTTAGGAAAATTTAGAACATAATAATTCATTTGAAACAAGTGATTCAATAATTAGGTGGATGTGGTTTTCTGTTATCACTAAGACAAATATGAGGTTTAAACGTCAAGATAAACATAATGAAATGTTTATTTCCTCAACAAAAAAATTAGAAAATAAATTAATGAATTTAGGAAATATAATGAATCATCCTTCCTAACAAGCCTCCTCACTACCACATGATTAACTAATTCAAAATAGCTGTGTTGATAAAACTGTAATAGATGATCCATTTGAACAAAATTCTTTCTCTCATTATGAGGATGAGACTACATTGATTGATCTTTATTCCTATCAAACCATTGATGACTCCTCTCCATCACAATATAATTCCTCTAATATAATCACATTTTATGAAAATAATTGCACATTATTCAACTCTGTTGAACATAATGGTTTATAAAAAAATGTGATTGCATATCCTTATTCTGTGACTTCCAAAACCATCCATCTCAAATTGAAAATGGACACATTCAATGTATATAAAATTTCACATTTTGAGGATAAAGATGACATAGAACTGGGACCCTTCTTTACCATGATATGGTCATAATTGAACCCAGACATCGTGGGTTACCACGAACAAGAGGATGCCATTTAAAATGACATAAGTAACCTATTTCTAAAAATCCTTTTGAGTCTGATTTTTTTTCCCAAATGGAGACATATGAAGCATTTCAAGTGTCAATAAATTTAGTTAGTGTCAGTGGTATATATTGATCATAATTTTTTAAAAATAATGGAATAATGTTATTTCCTCTAGGATTCTATGTTTTTTGTGCCACATGTGAGAATAGAGAAATATAAAGAGGTTAGTACATAAGATACTTTTGAAAATGATGCCATTCTTAAAAAAATAGAGTCAATTACTCTAATTGAGATAAACCCTATTTCCCCATGTATCGAGAATGATTTGAGTTGGAAATCATTTCATTTTCATATGATATTGTTTAGTGGAAAAAATTAATTGGGATACATCATCAACCCAAATAATTCAATCAGGGATGGGATGTATATAAGCTCACCACTGAAGGAGTATAATAAAGTCATTTTTTCACCAGTTCACATTCAAATAAGTAATCTCATTTCTATTGCAACTAATACCATTTCCATAAACATAAATTATTTTGTGACTTTTTCCTCAGGCAATTTATATTTAATCCCTAGTGAGCTGGGAAATTTTCATTTCATTCCACCAATCCATTTTTTTGATAATTTCTCATTGATATATTGTGTTTCTTCTCGGATAATTTCAATTTAAATGAATAGATTCCAAAAAAATCACTAATAAAGAATAAAATCCATGGTAAAAACTTCTTTTTTATCCTCATGAAGTTTTAAAAACATCTATTTGAAGTAAAATAAAACATAGTGGTCAATGGAGGAAACCCATAATTTGTCTGTTTTTATTTCACTACATTTAGTTTCATTTTTTTCATTTTTTTTTGGTAACAAAATTCCATGCATTTACCACAATCTATTTTATTCTAGCACTTCAGTGGATATTAGTTAATTATATATATATCTATCAACACATTATTTTTATTATTTTGTGACTTCTTTGATATAAATTGAGTATCTCATGTTCATGTGTAAATTTTATAGGTATATCATTTATAGAGTTTCATCGGATACTGGAATTATTTTTATGACTATCTGCACTTGTACTGGGAAGTGTATTATTTTTTCCATATTTTATGCTTCCAAAAAAATCGTGTAAAATAACTATATAAAAAAACAAAAAAAAATTGAAAAATGAAAAAATTTGGCCTTCTTATCATCATTAAACCTACATGAAAACAGATGAATGTTTATAGTAACATGTTCTGATGCATACCACTTGTCTCTATGGGTTGTTTGACCACATTATTCCTTTTTGGAATTCTTTGATACTTGATATCATGACATAGATAATTTTGGATATTATTCCATTCTTTAAAAAAATTGGAAGCTTTTATATATTTTAGACATATATTTGAACTTATACTCATATATGTTGTCCAAAATTTTCTTTCCATACCCGTGAGGATTCTAGTCCCTTTTTTAATCATTATATGTTTCTCTTTTTCTTGGGGGAATCTGGACCAATTTATGTATTCTAAAACATTCCATGTTTTTCCATCAAATTGAAATAAATTTTTAAAGTTTCACTGAAATGAATGAGGTATTTGTATTATTTTAACCCCCTTTGAACAATTTGGCCACCAATACATGTCCTACATCATGTATTCCTTAGAAACCATGAAAAAATTATTTTTTAGGATGAACCCATAGCTGTTACCCTTCCCTAACAAATTCTTGAATTTTTGTATGATAATTTTCAATCTATGTGTGGGGGAGAGATATATTCATGGAGACAATTATTTGATGGGTAGTGAATCATTTGATGAACATGGATTAACATTATACATTCATGGTTATATGTGTTATATTTTACTGTATCCACATTAATTATATGTATTTTGATATGGGAATGTAGATTCTTTTCTATTCCAACAATGAGTACTTTTGTGGTCATTATGTAGTAACCCTCACTTTTAGAGATACCTATAAAAGTGATGATCCATTACTCAATAATATAAAGTGGTTTATATAATACTTACATTCTCTGAGATGTTATAGTGTACATGATACTTGTGTACCTTTCTTTAGGATTTTTTTTGAAATTTCTTTCATGGGGTTTTGGAGTTGATTCTCACTAGTTTTTTCTACCCATATTATTTGAGTAAGTTGTATCCAAAAGAAATAAGAAAAATAGAAAAGAAAAATTGATCAAAACATTGTATTATCATATGTTTTTGGGAAAAACAATTTTTTAAGTGTAGGGGAGTGATATTTTTAGGGAGAAATTTGGATTGACACTTATCATGAATTTATTTCAAGATTCAACCCTCGTTTTATCCAAAAAATGTCGAATATTTTTTATGACCCATCATCCCATAGCCTCAGATACATTTTTACCTAATTTCAAGTCATTGATATTAGTGTAATCTTTTTATTTCCACTAGTGGAGATGTGAAATTCATGGAAAGTCTCTGGTAAGAATTCATGTGTATGAGAATGGATCATGAGTTTCATCAAATTATTTGAGCAATGAGAGTGATGGTGAGGTAGGTTACATGATACATGAGTGCACATACTTGTTTTAGAAAGTATTTGAGTGAAAGAAAAATGGTTTTTGAAATTTTTAATTTTAAATAATTCATGATATTTTGTGGGTAAAATAGATGAAAACATTTTGAACTTGTAATTTTGATGTTTTGATTTGTCTACAGGTCCACCTGTGTATTATTTCTAATATTTTTCCTAAGAGTGAAAATTCTTATATTTGATGAATTTCTTGTAAATTGATTTTGATTATATTTTTATAATTTTATCATTTAGTTTTAATTATTTTTCTATCCTATTTGGGTCATTTTTGTAGTTTTGTACTATTTTACGTATTTTTATAACTTTTAGCTAATTTATATACTAATATTAAAAAATTAGTAATTTGTCCGTTTATTTTAATTTTTATTATTATATGTAACACTATTTTATTTTTTAGTAGTTTAATTAAAATTAGTTTTTTATTAGTTTATTTCATTGATATTTATTTGTATTTATATTATTGTTCTATATTAGTATTATTTAATTGCATAATATATTATTTAACCTTTTATATTTTTTTAATATATTAGTATTATTATTCTTTTTAGTTTTTACTATTTTTTAAATGATATTAATATTTAATAGTAGTAATATTATTTCTATCTATTTCTATCTATATTTTTATATTTCTTATTATTTATATATTTTTATAATATTTTATATTTTTTTATTTTCGTAGTATATAATTATTATAATATTTATTTATTTAATTCTAATTCCATTATTATTGTTATGGTTTTTATAAAAATAATTATTATTATTATTAACATTTTATTATAATATTTTATGTTATTATAGTTTAATAGTTATTATTTTTGTGAAATAATAGAATTTTTTATGTTTCTAAATTTGAATTTAATTTGTTGTTTTTGTTTGGTGAGCATGGAAATGCACGAGATAGGGATACCAGATCTTCTTCTTGAGCCACGAATCACCCAGAAAAAACAAAGTGAGTGCCACAAATCCTCTACATCTCCTCCACTAGGCCTCACACCTCCACCACATCAGACCCCTCATCCTTGTTGACACTAAAAACCAAGTGCCATCAGCTGAGCATCACCCTCTATGACCAGACCTCCAATGTGATGAAAATACTAAGATCACCCTTCATCCCCTCCCTCTCCATATGCACAGCACCATAGAACCTTCGCCTCAACCATAAACAGGTGTATAGGAGGTCATGGTCATCAAAAATAATTTTTGATTTGCCTTTGTTGTAGAGGGAGGACCCGAAGTATATCCCCTCCAGTAGTGATCCACATGTGTTCATTTGATCTCCGAACAATAGAAATGGAATTTCATGTACTGTCACGATAGATCAATAATCATATGTCATTCATATTGACTACTTTAATATCATTCATGATTGAATGAGATATTCACTTTCTTGAGAACATGAGAAAAGGAAAATACAACGGATAAGTCTGTTATGCACAACAATTCTCAATTCTCAATTAAACCTTTGCAACCGACATAACTATTTGTCTATAGATTTAGGGTTTAGATTAAAAAGTTATTTAATTTGAAAAAGACCCTTAAATAATATAATAAACATTATCTGAACTCATTCCATATAATAATAATAATAATAATATCTTGTGGCTCATTCTAACTAGCATAATAATAAATATTATTTTACCATTTTTTAAATTAATATATATCATTTAACACAATCTTGGTCAACTCATTTGCCTTGGAATTTATCGAACACCTAAATAAATATTAATTAAATAGTTATTAATAAATAAATATCCTATTCATGTTCGGGTGAATAAATATTTATTAAATATTCAATAAATAAAATAAATACTTTTTACCAACAATGTTGTGAATAGATATTTGTTTATTTTTTACGCCAATAAAACTTGAATAACATTAATATTAAATTTTGAGAGTAATATTTTTTCCAAAAATTAAATTAAAATTTGATTTAATTAAGGTTAATGAACACACTTTGTGTGTTATCATATATGTTTCTTTCTCATTAGCATTTGGTGAGCTTGCCTATATTCTATGAAAACTGTCTAGAAATAGGTCAAGGTACCCAAAAGAAAGAAGTTAATTTCACAACATTGATAACCACCTACTATTTCTCAATATGTAACATAATCTTTTATCATAATATATCATCAAGAAATTATCACATCTATGTCATCGAACTGTATGTTTAATATGAATTTCTTTGATTATATGAAATAAAAACATTATTAAACCATGTCCATATAATTAAATTTGAAGGTTCTATTTCAATCAAAGGGTCTAGATATCAACTTCCATAAACAAGTAAGGGAAAATACATCCTTTACAAATCCATTAATGACATTTCATTCATGACACACCCAATATACCATACTTCTAGACAACATATGGTATCACAATTTTGGTCAGTATATCTAAGTGTGTGAGTCATGAAATAAATAAATGACAATATAAAATTTTAATGACCATTATACATGCTCTTAGATTTGAATATTTGATCACACATAACCATACAGGGTCCCTAATGGTGATTTTATTCTCATAATATCCCATATTAGAGATTATAGAGTTTTTACATCATGAGATAATTCCCACCATCTTATGAGTAATCACACCTGACAGTTGAACATATATGGGTCTCATCATAGTATATTTCCCGACTGGGGAACTATATTTAAGAATATCCATAGAGAATTTCAAGGTTCTCATCTTAGAAGGGAATTTTTATTCCATTTTCCATGGAGTAAATAATGTATGACATTATTAAATCAAATTCATGAAGAACAATGAAAAATATGTATTAAAATGTTTTAGTATTAAAATCTTCAAATATTCATGTAATAAAAATTAATCAAATTGGGTCCAAGAACCCCAACACCAACAAACATTCCATTATAAAATAAATGATACAAAATAAACAAATAAAAATTACTGAATTGTTAATGTAATAGTCTGTTCCAATATTTGTAACCCATTATAAAAACATAAATCATAATAATATAATTTTAAAAAATAATTAAACATTCTAAAAATTAATATTTAATAACAAAAATGATATAAAATATAAAAATATATATAAAAATAAAGATTATGTATTAGTAATTTAAAATAATATTTCATGTAATAAACTATTAATTAATAAATTTTTATCTAGTCAGTGTGTCTATATATACAAAAACTAAAATTTTCCAAATTTTTAAGTAAACCTTAAACAAAAAAATTCAAAAATATAACAAAAAAATAAATAGTAAAATGAATTTTAAAAATTAAGATTTCAAAATAAAAAAATGAATCAAGGGTTGAGTCAATGTAGTATAGATCAGTTGGTAATATGTTGGTGGCATAAGGAACAGTTATTGTGTTTGATTCTAACTTACAATTTAAATCCCTATAGTTATGTGGGGTATGATAGAGGTATGATGTCTTTTTTTTTGTTAATGGGTTAAAATTCCTTATGGAATCTAGGTGAAGGCTTAAATTTCTAGTGGGTGACTTATATACCCCATTAATATGGAAAATATAGAGAAATATTGGGTTATATTTATCATGGTGTGGGAACTGTCCCACTACCCTAGGATTGAGAGGATGTGACTATAATGGTATTAAAATTTTAAAATAATAGAATAAACAAGGATCAGGAAGGGAATAAAGTGAGTGCTTGTATAGGAAAATAATGAAGAAAAATATTTAACACCACAACCCCTTGTAAGGTATGAATTCAATATATTTTCACTTGAACCTTATATATTGTTTCCTTTTTTAGTGTTAAAGGGGATAAAGGGGGTTCAAACTTCCATTTTGAGGAAATGGGAACACGGTGGAAATATCTTCCAATGAGAGTATTTATCACTAAAACTTCATTGGGTAGAAATAGAAGTTTCAATGGCCCTTATAGTGATTTTATACCACTGTATGACCCATTTAATGTCTAGTTAGTAGACACCAGAGTTATGGTGTGACTCCTTGACATTTTTCGGATGTTAATTAATTGTTTAATTAATTAAATTATTGTTTTAAATGAGTTTTTACTACATTTTTCCTATGGAAGTGGTAGTGCACCTCTCACTCATGTCACCGTTAATTATCCTCTATCTCCTAGGTGAGTATCTCTCATTTATTCACTATTCCTTGTGTAACTTATCACTGGGGACTGTTGCAAGGGAATCAAAGACTCTTCTTCCCTCTTTTTAAGTTATCCCTCATAATTACATTATGATTTGGTGGTTGATCCCTAATTCAATGATTTTTTTAGGTTTTCAAATTCCTACTATTTGAGATCAAATCAACATGGAATCATTAATGTGATGGTTCTTATTAGTCCCATGTAGGTGGTACCTAATTAATCCCAATGGTTTATACTGATTTCATTAAATGGGTGTTGTGTGGTATCACCACCTGAGTGTTATTGGCCTTAAATAAATCAAAATTTTGTTACCTTTACCTATTTGATGTAGGTAAGGATTTTTTGGTCCATTGGGGACCCTCTATTTGATATGACATGATGTGATGGCTATTGATAGAAATTATATCAATCAAAATTTTTTGATCCAATTGATTTGAAACACAATTGGGCTTCTCTGAGTTGTCTAGTGATACCTTGGACACTAATTGGGAGATTAAATCCCCTTTTGGATAGGGGAAGTGAGATTTGGTGTGGTCTTATTGAGGTTAAACCCCTAGTTAAATTTCTAATTCCTCTATATCCTTTTAGATTTATGGATTAGACTAGGTTGATTGTTTCTGCCCTATTAATTAGTAATACTGGGTGGGATATATATCATTTTTTATTATAGACTTGATTCAAACTTGAGGAAACTAACATGGTTATCTTTTAAAGCTTGTTATATGATATGACAACCATAAATAAAACATTATATAATGATATTAAACTATTAATTATTATTTTTATGATGTTTAGGATAACTTATAAGATGGTATCCACTCGGTTCCTATGACTGATTAAGTGTGGGTGACAAGATAACTTTTAATAAATATTGCATGATAAAGTATGTTATACCCTCTCTTAAAATATTTTTTATTCATAAACCTTACTTATAATGATGGGATGTGTAAGGTCTTATATTTTCCTCAAGGTAAAAATAATTGGTTTTTGGTTTAAATTTCTTTTTTCGTCATTAGAAATGTTCCCTAATTGATTAATAGGGGTCTCGGGGGGTGTTCAGGGATTGTTTGGAACCTAGAGCCTAGAAATTTTATGAAGTGGATAGGGCAGAATGGTTAGGAGAAACTGTGTCATCCAGCCTACATGGTTACTCTAAATATGTGTCTTGAGATAGTGGGGAGAAAGGCTCCACATGGTTTCTATGAAACATGTAAATAGGAACTTATGCCCATGAAACTGGCCTCATATAAGTTTTGGAGGTGTTTTAATGGCCTATGCATGGTTAACAGAACTTGTGTCTAACCCATGTGAGGGTCCTCCATGGGCAGTGGCATGGCGCAGGATTGGTGCATGATTTGGAAAACCGTGCGGACAAATATTGTGCCCCAGATTGTGTGGGTAAAATTCCATCTTTAACCATAATGATATTAAGTTTTTAACCCAACTTCTTTATAATTATATTCCAGTAATTGAACTCCTCCTTTCCCCTCCTCTGAACTCTCCTCCCACATCTCATAGATTTTGAGGTATCTCTTACATATGTACCCCCAATGATCTTTCTTCCAAATCCATCCAAAATCCATGGTTAGGCACTACACTCCTCTTTCTTTAATTCTTCATTTTTTTCCAAAAAAAATTTGGTTTTTAGGTGCAACCTCTTTTTCAATATTTTTCGAGAATTTGACAATCTCTCTGATAATTCCCATCTATCTTTATTCAAATGCTGATTTTTGATGAGGGAGATTCTATAAACAAAAGGTAGGTTATCAAGTTCCATTCCCTTAGTTTAGTAGTTTTTAAAACTTGCGCCATTGTTCCACATGCTGGACCCTTTCGATGATGCCTCTAATTTTCTAAAAAAATTAATCGAGTAGTTTTGCATGCCTCTTATGAACCTAGCTAGTGTAAAATCACCACCAAGGTTGATCCCCTTGGCTTAAACAACCCCAATGGATGTTTTATATCGTATAATAATTTTCCCATTGTTCTAAATTTCCTAAACACCCCTTGAGGGGTGTGGACATATAAGTAATTCCTTTGTTCTATTAAATAGTTTAATTTAATGATGAGCCATGAGTTAGACCCCACACCTTATGCTTGAAGTGGTTTTCTTAATAAACTTTGGTGGCCAATTACATAATCATGTGAACAATGTTTTCCTTGTTAAATTGAATTAAATTAGAACAAAAAAATAATCCATCACCTTAGAGCTGAGGGCAATATAAGGTGTTCTAACTAAAGGACTGCATTGGGTGAGATCATCATGAATTTTTGTTAATAATTGTTAATGAATTGTAAACATGATAGGGAAACACTAAATATGTATGGGATGGGCTCAACATGAATTTACTTTTCTACAATATTATTGACACCAGTTCCCTAGGGGAGAGCATGTGGATGGGATCTGTGGAAAGATGGTTGTACCATTCCATGAGAGGGTCCTAGGCCCCTATGTATGCTTCCATGGCTGGACTTGGATGTTAGTTCTTGATGTTATCACACCATGCCCAGAGTGAAACTTAGGATTTCACTCATGGGTTACCTAAGATGAAATCTTATGAAATAATTCATATACAGATCCCCTAGATCAATACTTGGGGTCCCACTAAGACCGTCTTGGATAGGCTAAGGTTGAATCTACCAAATTTCAAGTAATGTTTTAAATAATAAATAACACATAAAAATTGATAATTTATGGGAATGTCCTCTAAGTGCATATAAGATACCCAGGCTCAAAACCAGGTGGAGGCATAATTTCAGGGGGACTATTTCAGTATCGTAGCAGGCACTGTAGCACTTATGGTAGCAGGCACTGTAGCTGTTACTATTTAGTACTCTATCATCCAGAACTATTCACCTTGGGCCACCGGTTTGGGCTTGGAGTCCATAAGGCCTTCGGGCTACCAAAGGCCTTCGGGTCAATAAGTCTTTTGGGCCACCTCAAGGCTCCCAAGGCCACCTGATTTGCAGTTGCACAGACAGATTCTACATGGAACCACTCCTGAAGAGGAAAGATCAGGGCACATCCACCAGATTAGGTCTAAATGGACTTTGGAAGAATGAGAGGGTATGGAATTTTCCATCGGTACCGCGCCTGTGCGCCCCTAAACGTGGACATGCTAGCCAAACAGTCATGCAAAGGTGGAGAGGTGATCACAATGCAGATGCTAGGGAGGAGCAGTTCCAAGTAGTCATAGTCTGTATGATTTCCTTAAGACCTACGGGTCATGTAATGTCTCCAAGCCTATGGGAAATGTAATTCCTTAAGCCTATGGGCCTTGTAAGGGTTCCCCCTCATCCCTTGAAAGGGGGGTTATCAAAAAATCAATAAAAAAAGAAGGCCTTCAGGCCATTTAGTCAATCCTATAATTCGAATAACAATATTGGGGATAGTCTATATTTTTATACTTTATTCTACTCACTTTACCTATGCAGGACTTCTAAGCTAAGACACACCTATCGTAGGCTAAAACAAGTAAATTTGGATAGGTTCCCCAAGTGAAACCCTATCATATGTACTTATTTATTTATTCCTATCATGTATTAATTATTAATGGGAAACTGTTCAATTTACAATACACAAGGTAGATCTATATAAACACTGCTGGTGCAGGACTACTGAGTAAATCTCACACATGATTGTGCTACCTTTGGTTCCCAAGAAGTCTTCATGATTAAAATTATAGATAATCGGATTAAAAGGGATTTTGATTCTTTATTACCATTTATTGGATGATGTTTTTGAGTAGAGGACCAAGCCATTTCTCTTGATGCTAGTAATAACTATATTTTTTTCCTTTTTTATCCTACTAGCAAGTGGTCAATTCAAGTATCCCATATTCCCCATGTACTCTTTTTATAGTTATATAAAATAATGATCATCTTCTTTTGCATCTATTCAATATTAGATTCTTCTAGTTTTTTATTCATCTTTCATGACTTATTATCATCATTCTACTACTAACTGTCTATTGATACTATTTCTATAATGGAAGTTTACTGGTCCTATTGACTTTGTGTCTACTAATACTATTTATTATATTTTTTCCATTGTTATAACTCTAATATATGAGGGATTAGTCTCCCTATAGACACACCATGCTCCCTTGCTTCTAGTCAACAGCCTATGGAATATGGGGAGGCATGATCGAGGTCTTGTGTCCACCATCTCAAGGAACCACCAAGGGGCTTCTAGGGTGGGATTCTACATAGTAGTATCAGAGGAATATTTCCTTTTTATATTACTATATGGGTTGGATGGGAGACTAGGAATAAATAGAATTTTGTAATGATCTTGTTCTTGGGAGTAGTTAACCCACATATATGGAAACCCAAATTTTCTAGAATGGTTTGTTTCTTTTGTTGGTCATGCTATTAAAGTGGATCATATTTCACCATTGGTTGAAGCACTTGTTTTGTTTCATTACTATTATTGATGTTGTCATAATGGATTTCTTTACATTGGCCCAATGATATGAGGGAATATAATTTATGCAACATACTTGGAACTATAGGACCTAAATGTAATACATTATTCCAGGTCATATCTATATTTCTATGTTTCTTCCCAGTATTGAATGTCCTTGTTTCGTGTTTCGTGATTTTTATTCCTTTCAGTGTGCTAGTATTTCCTACAGGATGAAATAATTAGTTCAATTAAAGTACCAATATTAATCTAAAATTTTTCCCCACATATATTTATGATGATACTTAAATTAACCACTTATTCCAATTTAGATGGTTTTATTGAGAAATGATAAGTAAATTTAGTGGGTGAGTAATCCTAAATTAGAAATTATATTAAATTAATCAAATCACTATACACGATCTTTTATGTCCTAATAACTGACATGTAGGACATTTTGTAGTTACTTGAAATTCCAATTTTAATTTATGAGTGTATGAGCCTTATAAATTAGGAATTGTTAACATAATTAACATATATGAGATATTTATACCAAAATAAATAATAATGAGCTTAAAAATAAAATTGTTACATATAGATTGAGATTCCAAATGCAAATGAAAGGGTATTTTTCTCTATACCTTGCATTTGACACTCCATTTATCGGAACCTTTACTGTGAAATATGGGAACTTGACCCTGGCCCAAACATAATATTGGGTAGTAGTTTGTATCTCTATAATCCTTTTATTACTTTTCATTATCACCTAGACCTAGATAAAGGAGCGGGCTGGGGGTTGTGACTTTCTTGTAGAAAGGACTTATACAAGTTCCTTCCTTTTATCACTTTTATTATCTGTTATAAATATTATCTGTGGAGTGCTCTTGGAAATTTTAGAGCTATTCTTCCATTATTTCATCATTTCATGCACCATGAATGTGGTGATGAGAACACTCCAAAGTTGGTAGTCCATGAGTCACAAGTGATACCTCTTATAGTTTCACCTGAGTAACCTCCTATAGATCTTCAACTGGGAACCAATGCTCATCTTTGTGATATATTTTTCATATTTCATGAATTCTGTACAAGGTTTTCTCTAACCTATACCTACTATTGAAAAGATGACTTGCAAGTTCCAGTGGTACCATCCTACCACTTTCTTGGGGGATGGAAGATCTAGGGCTATTGAGTCATGAATGGAGTCCAAGTTTCCTATATTCAAACATATCAAGATGCCTCCAGAGAGGGGGATCAAACTCACCAGATATTTTCTATGTGGCTCAGCCAAGCATTGGTCAGATTTCCTTACTCAGGATGGTCGATATCAGGGTATTCTCTTGGAGGAATTACATACAACTTTCTTCAACTACTTTTTCCTCAAACCTTGATAGCATACCATGCTCGAGAGTTTATGCACCTTCAGTAAGGTGACATGTTTGTGATGGAATATTCATCTTTCTTCAATGAATTATAGATTTTTTTCCCAAATTTGATCGGTGACGAGTTGAAAAATGTTAGGCGATTCTAGAATGGGATTGCATATACCATCCCCTAATAGTTGAATGTTTTCGGGATGACACCGATTTTAGAGATAGTGAACAATTCCTTAATCATTGAGAGAACCTTGAGGGAGTGTCTCAATGTGAGCTAGGGTAGTTTAGTTTCCAAGCAGGGAAGTGGTTTATCTAGAAGCAGGTT
The DNA here is from genome assembly GCA_963277665.1 of Viscum album. NCBI lineage: Eukaryota > Viridiplantae > Streptophyta > Magnoliopsida > Santalales > Viscaceae > Viscum > Viscum album. The sequence goes on along the minus strand of OY728126.1, from coordinate 2,091,549,518 downwards.
ATTTCATTTTGAGGGTGCATGTGGGGGTAGTACCATCTAGGTGGCACACATCGATATCTATGTGGTGTGTCACCAATGTGGCAGGGTGGGCCATAAAAATCCCAAATACATGATAATCCCAATCGAGTTCCAATATTGTGGAAGAATGGTACACCTCCATCATTTCTTCTGATTTTTCCTCTAGTTACCAGTGAACGGGGAGATCTATGTTGACACATGTTTCATGTGCAGGATCAACAAATCTACATCTGGTGCAAATCTAGTATTCTACCAACCTATCTGGCTAATGGGTTGGTCATGGCCAATGTATTCAGGCCTCAGATGTTCCTCTCTAATATAGTAATCCTTCCCAGTATAGTTAGACAACATCTCAGGGACATGGTTCGGAACATTTATATGTAGTACATACTGCACTAGAGTAGTAGAGTCTTAGGCCATATATAGTTACAGGTATTTTTTTAGTATCCTCTACTTTAGTATCGTCCTTTTTTGATACAATTGCATCACACTATATTCTATTTTCCATCAATATAGAACGTATGGGCCTATAAATTGATTACTATAGTGGCATAATGACTCTTGACACACAACTTAGGGTCCAATCATAGAGTATATGATTGTGTAGGGAGTTATCCCTTGATATTGGTGGGTATCGTTTCTTATGGAACTTCTTCATCATCAAGATGCTGACTTCGATGTCATTCTCATTATCAACTGTCTAGTACCTTATCAATACCATATTGATTTATATCATCAGTTGGTGTCCTTAACATCGCCTGAGGTAAGAATTTATTAGTATAGGGTTGAATGGGATATCCAGTCTAGCTGAACTGGACTTGAGCATCAAGTTCCAGGAAAGCTGACAGACCAGATAGTGAGTCTCTTTAAGAGAAATCGGGGAAAGAATCTTGTGGAATTCCCTCCTATTGTGGATAGATTTAGGGATGTATTTTTTGATGATTTCTCTAGCTTAACTCATGAGGGGTAGGTGGAGTTCACCATCGATCAAGGTCTAGGTGCATCACCATTGTCTATTCCTCTCTATAGGATGACACTTACAATGCTCCAAGAACTCAAGAAGTGGCATTATGATCTATAGGGAAAATGTATTATCGAACCAAGCACATTGTCTTGGGGTTCACATGTCCATTAATCCAAGAATTATTTACGTAGCCTTAGATTTTTCATGGATTAATTCCTACTAAACATGCTTATGGTAAAGAACTGGCATCCACTGCCTCATATATATGACCTCTTCAACCAACATTGAGAAAAAATTGTTCTATATAATATCAATTTGGGTTCAGGATACCATTAGCTGTGTGTGAGGAAATCATACATAACATGTAAGACATTCTGAACTATATATGCCCTCTATGAGTACCTAGTTATGTCGGTCTTCCTTAGAAATGAATCGATAGTTTCTATTGTTATGATGAATCAGTTTTTTCACCTATACCATGATTCATTTGTTCCATTCATCATAGTGTATTCTCAAAATAGACGTGACCATGAAAACCATCTTTAGATCATTCTAAATACACTATGAGAGAACCAAATATATGTGAGTCTCATTAAATGAAACTTTTGGATAAGAAAATTACACTTATATGGTTATATAAGGAAAGAATATTTATTGACCCATAGAAGGTGAGCATAATAGTTTCATAGTAGTATCCTAAATATGTGTTTGAAATACATAGTTTATTAGGGTTTTATGGATTTTATAGATGATTAATCTAGATTTATCACACCAAGAAGTGATCTATAAATGATTTTCTAATAAGGGTGTGAAATTTGAATGAATAGAAGCTTGTGAGATAGCTTTTTAGGTGTTAGATGGGGAACAAACTTTGTCTCCAATCCATATTCTTCCAAATCCAGGAAAAGGATTTATTTTTTACTTTGATCCATAAAGGATGAAGTTGGGAGTAATTTTCTTGTAGGGGAATCAATTTGTTGAAAATGCCCCCCCCCCTAGTTGAGGCCTCATGAGTGGAATTACCCTAATCATGACATCGAGTTAATGGTTGTGGTTTGTGACCTTATATTTTATAGGAACAATCTTTCATGTGAGTGGATAATTGTTTAAATGGATTGAAAAGTCTCAAATACATATATACGCTGTGGGAATTGAATCTAAGAGAGTGCAGGTGGGTAGAGTACCTATAGTCTTTCGACTTTGAGCTTGATTACAAACCTAGAATGGGAAATTTCATTTTTGATGCCTTAATCTAGATGACTAAAACACAATCCATCAAGGGGGCCACCAGGGAGTGTTAGTTGATGACTCTATTTTTTGAGATGGAATTGGAGGTTTTGGAACAGCATGGGAAATTTGTTTTGGAAACTCTAGTTGTGACATCCTCCCTTATAGAGTGGGGTTGTATGAGGTAGTTGTCTGATTCTAAGGGCCTCATCCTAAGGGAGAGTGTCTTGAGTAATAAATCACCTCATGTTTGTGCTGTTGATGGAAATAAGACCCTACACTACTATAGGAATGCTTGGGTTCTTTAAGATATATGTGAATAGTTGATGAGATAATCTCATGCATCGGTTTGGGTAGTTCACCCCAGAATTTACAAGATGTACTGAGATGTACATTGTCAGTATTGGTGGCCAGGTATGAAGAGGTAGATAGAATTTTTTATCACTCAGTGCTCCACTTATCTATAGGTGATGGGTAAGCAATGAAAACCTGGTAGACTTTTATAACCTCTATCAGTTCCTGAATGGAAATGGTATGACATCAATATAGATTTTGTGACATGATTGTCGATATCCCATCGAGGTAATGATGTTGTATGGGAGATTATCATCAGGTTGACTATATTTTCACACTTCCTAAAAATCCAAGAGACCTTCTATATTGATGATCTTGGGAGGCTTTATGTTTCGGAGAGTGTGTTCTTTCATGGTGGTCCCTGTTCAATCGTATTGTAATGATATTCCCAATTTACCTCACGGGTCTAGAAATGGTTTTATAAGGTATTGATTTCTTATATTCTCTTAACTATAGCATATCACCCTCAAACCAACAGGAAGTCTTAAAGGATGATACAATTGTTAGTGGATATGATTCGGTTATGTATCCTTGATTTCATAGGATCATCTGAAAATAAAATCCCTCTTACTGAGTTTTTCTACAATAACATATTTCAATAAATTATTTAAAAGGATTTGTATGATGTCCTTTAATATAGGCCTTATCATTCCACTCTATACTAGTTTTAGAAAGGCGGAGTAGCTCTACTAGGTCCACATACTATTCAACAGACATCAGAAAATATTTAACTAATTCAAAAGCATGTGGCTACAGCTTAGTCAAGGCATAAATCTTATACTGATCATCATCATCGGTCTCTATAGTTTGAGGTGGGACATCGATCCTTTCTGCATGTATCACATAGATTGGGTCATAGAGGAATCTGGATATAGGTAAAATTATCACCTCAATATGTTGTAACTTTCGAGATAGTGATGTGAGTCGGCCAGGAGCCTATCGCTTGAAGTTACCTTAGAGGTATTATTCCATGCTCAACATATTCTGTGTATTCCTGCTTCGATGGTATCATGATGACCCATCTTATTTATTTAAACCCAAAGATATTGAGCTATAGTTTTATTCATCCTTCAAGGAGGATATGATATGTATCATTGATTGGAGAATGAAGGGTGTCCAAGGAAGGTTAGTTCCTTTGGTATGGGTTATATGGAAGCATGAACACATTCAGGATGAGTCCTGTGAGTGGGAGTCTAATATTCAAGAATAGTGGTTGGAACTCTTCTCTTTAGATGTTTTACCAACCATAGAAGGGAAACTCAGGGATGAGTTGTCTTAAGGAGGGATGGTTGTAACATCCTAGATTTTCTTCAAGGTATGAATTGTTAGTTTTTTGTTCAAATTCCTTTGTGTTCCCCTAGAAACATTTCCTAATGGATTCATGGAGTTCTTGGGGGTGTCTGGGGATTATTTAGAGCCAGATGCCCTGAAATATGGTGAAGTATACTAGGATTCCATGTTAAGAGAAACTAGAAAGCCTAGAATGAAAAGTTTCTCTAACCATGCAATTTGAGATAGTGTGGATAAGGGCTCCACACCATTTCTCTAAAACTAGTCATAGAGGCCTTCATGACCATGAAACTTGTCCCAAATAAGTTGGAAAGGCATTTTTCATGGGTTCTGTGTGGTTAATTAAATCGTTCTTCTATCCCGTGTGAGGTTCTCCTTAGGTTGTGTCACGACACATAGCTAGAACCCACTTTGGCCAACTATGCATCCAAACCAGGTGCCCCTTTCTTTGTGGGCGAAATTAGATCTTTTACCATAATTAAATTATGCTTTTAAACCTCCTTCTTCTCATTTCTCTTCCAATGGATGAACTTATTCTTTCTCCTCCCATGAACTCTCCTACATCCTCTCATATGTTTCAAAGTATCTCCTTCTTATGAGCTCCAAATATCTTACCACTAAATCCATCAGAAATCTTGAGGTATTATCTACACTTCTATTCCTTTTGTTCGTTATTCTTTCTCTATATATGTGCTATATAGTTGAGAACTATGTTTCCCTATTTTCAAGGAATTCAATGATTTCTCATATAAATCTTGTTTTGGTTGATTAAAATTTATATTATAGATTAGGTAAGCTCTATGAACCAAAGGTAGTTGGTATAGTTCATTTACCTTTGTTTCGTCACTTTTATAACATGACCAATTGTGCCATGCGATGGTCCCTTCTATAAAAACCTCTAATTTTCTAAAATTGAGTTGTTTTCTATGCACATTATGAACCTTACTAGGGGTGAATCACCACTAGGGTTGATATGCTTGAATTAAACCACCCCAATATGTGTGTTTTACCTTAGATTCCTTTTTACCTTTGTTATAAATTGGATAAAGACCCCTTATGGGGTGTTGGATTATAATTATTACCTTGAGTTAATTAACTAAGATTAATTTTATGATGATCCTTGAGTTAGTGCCTACACCATATTACCAAAATGGTTTTCATAATTAAACACCTTTTCCAATTTTATTATCATGTTAAGAATGTTTTGATTTTTAATTTTCATGGTCATAGAAGCCAAAACATTCCTTCACCTTAGAGTTGAGGGTGATACAAGGGTTTCCAACTTAATGGCTACCTTATATGAGCTCATAAATCCTTTTTTTATAATTTTTAATGAATTGTGAACACACCAAGGGTGAAAATAGCTATATCTTGGATGAGCTCACAATGCATTTACTTTTACCTCCAAACAAGAGACACTAGTTCCCTAGTGGATACTCTATGGACAGTATTAGTGGTGAGATGGTTGTACTATTCCACGATAAAGACCGAAGCCCCTATGTGTGATACCAGGGGAAGACTCCATGTTTTGTTCTTGATGTTATCACAACATTACTAGAGTGAAACTTTGGTCTTCATTCATGGATAACCTCAGATGGACTCCAATAAAGTTTATCAAATATAGATCCCCTAGAATGATATTTAAGGTCCCACCCTAACCCCCTAGGATGGGATTATGGTGCATCATCATAATTTCAAAGAATATATTAAATAAGAAATTACACGCATAAATTGAGACTTTAGTGATGTTTTCACCTAGTTTAATCACAAGTTTAGGGATAGTCCAACTTATTATAATTTCATCTACTCACATTACTTATTTAGGACTTCTGGGCTTAGATACCCCTAGTATAGGATAAAGTATGTACGATTGGATGGGTATCCTAGGTGGAACCCTTTAATATGTTCTTATTTATTTAATTTAGTATTTCAATTATTACAATTAAAAAATGTTAATTTTATATTTCATGATTTGGATTGATCTAGACACCATTGGTGGTGGCCTAATAAGTATATATCACACCCTACTTTGGCCAACTTTGGTACCCAAAAAGGATTCATGATTAAAGTCATATATAACAGGAATAAGGTGGATTTCAAAGCTTGATTACCATTTCTTGGATGGATTATGGGATCAGGGGACCGATCCATTGATCGTGATTCTTATAGTATCTATCTTTTTGGTATTTTTTATCTTGATAGCATGTGGTATATGCATGTAACCCCTATTCCTCATTCACTATTTTTTTATAGTTACATGACATCATGATCATCATATTTTGTATCTAGTTTAGTTTATCTTCCATTATTTGTTAATTTATCTTTCATGTTTTATTATTATCATTATATTGTTATTTGTCAATTGATATTGTTTTTTCTACGGAGGGTTACTGGTCATGTTGTCTTAGTGACTTCCTAAAATATTTATTATATATTTTCTAATGTGATCACTCAGATCTATGAGGTAATAGTCTCCCCAGAGACACATCATAGTCCCTTGCTATTATTTGGAAGCCTCTAGCGTATGGGGAAGCATGCATGAGGTCGTGTGGCCACTATCTCGGGGAACCACCAAGTGTCTTCAAAGGAGGGATGCTACTGTATGTAACACAAATTTTTAGCATCTTTTATAATGGATGTGATTCCATTTATGGTATTTTTTTCATTCGAGCTATAATACCCAAGGTAGTTGTACTGAATTCTCATATATCCTTGATGATTACGGGGATGATATGTTTTTCATAGTCATATACTATTTCTCATGGAAATTGGACGTTATCTCTTATTCAAATACATTCAAGAAAGGGGATGTGAAACTTATATTATTGTTAATGTTTATGAGTCATTTTGAATAGGGTATTTATGCCCTCTTTTATGGAATCATAGGTTCACAATTTCCTACTTCTATACGTATTGACTTGAGGATGCTAACCTTAGGTGCAAATCATTTCCAGTTACCTCTTACCCTATTATTATGTCCATACCTATTAAATTTTTTTAAGATATGAATTTGGAATTGTAGTGATATTTCAATGAGATGACTAACTGTCGAGTGCTATGAGGGTAGGGAAAAGTTCGCACCCCCCAGTTATTTAGGCGGATCCACTAGTTGTTCCTATACATCCTCTTATTTAGTATCTTTGTGGTAGTTTTCCTGATGTTATCCAACCAATGGGAGATGTATCTTTGAGAGGTTACCACTCCTTGTCTAATTTTATCAAGTTGTTACAATTGTAGCATCAAAATCTATTTACTAGAGTGGTTGGACATCAAGTAGTTGAGATGTGAATATAATCAATACAGGATATATTTTACCATTTGTAGACACTCCTTGAGAAGTAGGTGAATCTTTTAGTGTGTACTATTTGTGGGATAGTGAGGCATTTTGGAAATAATTTGGGGATATTTTGGAAATAATTTTATGCATGTTTATTCAAAAATATCATTCCAAACACACTAAGAGATAATATACCTCATAACATTATGCATCTAACTTAGGTTAGTATCTCAGTGCTGGACAACACTACTCATTCCACTATGATGATTCATTTTTCCCCTTCATTGGGGAGTGATGAAACCTCTAGGGTTATCTAAATTTAGGTTTTATTGATACACTGGATTTATTCTCATGTAAACATCTTCATGAAAAAAATCATAATCTAAGTTCATGAATTAAACATTTATCGAGGAGAGTAACCTAGCTAAATATAGGCCCCCTGGGTGGTCAAGTTCATATGTTGGGTCCAAGAGTGGATCTTTCAGTATAAAAAATGATGTTTTGGTGATTCTCAGTAGAGATTAAATGGATATTTCAATTCAGGACATGGATCTTCTTTTTATCATGGGAGGAATTATATGGTGTGCTACTACTGTGGTAGTTCTGATCATACTTGACTATAGTTCTATATACCTCTAGTGGATTTTCCTTCCTATGGTTTGATGGGGAATATAAAACATTTATCCTTGAGTTATTTATAGCTATCCAGTAGAAATGATTATATCCAAGATTAAGGAATAGTTTTAGGATCATGTTTTGTGCCTAATGGTTCAACTTAGAGTTCTTCTAGATGATTAGAGTGTAGAAGAGGGTGAGGTTCCTAGGGTCTGTATAGTTATTAGAGTAGTTCTCTTTAGGTTATCAAGGGATCTTGACCCAAGGAAAAGGCTCAATGTCAATGCATCTTCATACCATTGAGTTTACCCCAACTAATTATGATTAGGGGCCATCAAATATTAAAGGTACAATATTAGGTGCATATTCCCTCATATATAATGTATTTGATATGATTTAATCATATTAATTTATATCTACTCAGTATGATAGTGATCTAGGGATACCTATTGAGTCCCTATTTGGAGAAATCTCTATTGATACACATATACGGGAGTTATCTAAGGTTATTTATTTTTGTTCTAAGTATTCCCTTTTTCTTAGCAGATATCATCATATCTGTAATTTCTTTATGTTATAAATTCATTGTTTTTTTGATATTGCGTATGTATTGGTTGACTTAGTATAAAAAATACTTTTAAAGCTATCATAAACTGGTGTATTTCACTTGTATTTATCAAGACTCTTATATCCTTATTATTGAGTGGGATATGAAAGTATATTTTTTGGGACGTGACCATTAAGAGATGGGGATTATTTCATCCTAGTTTACTAGTTTTTTTTGGATAATGTATATATAAATTATACAGACTTTCCTTCTATGGATGACTAGTTCAATCAAGTTTTTTATAAGTAAATATCAGGGATTCCACCAAAGAGTGGTTGAGTTTATTATCATGATCGTGTAGGTATGGATCCCATATCTATTTATCATTATAATATAGATACTATAGAGATTTTTGAGTTGAAGGTTTAGTAAAAGGATCTGGAGGTGAAAGGTTTTATTCACCCAAGAACATACCTTCAATGATCGCTAATATTATTCCCCAAGAGGGGTGATAAATCATTAAACCTATGTGTGGAATTCCAAAGATTCAGCCTGGTGACATTTATAAATTGATTTCTTCATCCATTTAGTAATATAAATTTTGATGAATTAAAAGGATCTAAGTGGTTTTGAAATATTGATTTGGGATCAAGTTATCATTAGTAGGGAGAGATTCCTTTAGACAACCTTGATGCTACATTTTTGGATCAAGTGGTGCTTATATATGTATATTGTGATGTTATTCAAATTGAAAATACTCAATACTTATTTATAGACATATCGAATAGGGTCTTACATAAATACTTGGATTATTTTATGGTGGTCCTCATCAAGTAAATTTAGTTATACTCTTAGTTTAGGGAGGATCATTCTCTACATTGGAATATTGTTCTAAGAATGTTGAGAGAGCATTGAATTTATTATAATATTTTTAGGTTTCAATTTTGGATTATTAAGGTCTGATTCTAAGGGAACATTATATTTAAATAAGTAATATTAGTGTACACTAATATGGTTGAGGCCATGATTTATTAATAGTTTACTAGGAATGTCTTTAATATCCATAACATACTAGGTTTAGTGGGATATTATAGGATATTCATTAAATAATTCTCCATGTTTTTCATCGTTGATAGTCCTAATCAAGAAGGAGGAAAAGTTAATATGGTCTAATTTTTTTGATACATCTTTATAAGATCTGAAGGGAAGACTAACATTTGTGCTAGTTTTGAACTTACCTTAGCTTAGTGAGAATTATACCCAATATTTTGAAGCATAGTAGTTATTCTTAGAGTCATTCAAAAATAGTACATGTGCCTCATTATTTTGGATCTATAATGTTAAGGATACATGAGTTAAATCATCCAAATCATGATTGAGAGTTATTATTAAAAGTGAATACATTGATATATTGGGGCTCATATCTTATGGGTGAGAGGTATATCATATATATGGACCATGAGGGCCTTAGGTATAACTTTTCATTAAGATAGTTGAACCTTTGGAAGAGTAATTTGGTAGAGTATATTTAATATTTTGACTTTATTATGGAATGTATCCATTGTAAGGGGAATGTTTTTTGTTGTTGTGAAGACTAGAAAGACTTAGGTGTAGGTGGTTTGGGTGACTAGTAGTGACTAGCAGATGATGAGATTATTCACATAGATATACATTGACATTAAATTGCATTAAATTAGAGTGACCATAATGTCTTTGATTGAGGAATCCTAACATATTTAGAGTGATAAGGATATTTTTTTTGAATTAGGCTACTTGTTTAGAAAGGATAGTATATATGTTTGGGATCCACCACCAGATTATTATTTTTATGTGGATGAGGTTCCCTATATCTGAGGTTATGTTACAATCCTTATGATCATACATTAGGAGATTAGATGGGATTCACATGCCTTGAGATATACTATCCACCCAATTACTTCCAAGATGTGCCATGATATTCGAAAGAATTACTGGTGGCTTATGATGAATAAATACATTGTAGGTTTTGTTTCATAGTGCTATACCAGTCAGTGGATAAAGGCTAAGAACCAGTGATCCATGGGCCTTGTTTAGAGACAACCCATTCTTGAGTTCATGTACGATCATGTGACCATAGATTTTGTGATAGGGTTATTGATAATGCCTGAGAGAATTGATGTTGGATGGGTTATAGTGGGCTATTTGAACAAGGTTCCACACTTCCAACCAATCTGGGAGACTCATTATATTTAAAATTTGGGTAGGATATATGTTAATGAGATAGTACATATTTATTGTGCTCTAATGAGTATTTTTTATAATTTGGAGTCATGATTCATGTCATTCTTATGGAAGGGTCTATATAAGGTTCTTAATAATTATCTATGTTTGAGAATAACATATCATCCTCAGAGAAATGGGAAATCATATCGTAATATTAGTATTCAAGAGGACATGTTGTGATTATTTTTCCCAGATTGTAATGCTTCATGAAAGATTCATATTTCTTTATCTATGTTTAACTATAATAACAGTTACTAGGAATCTATTCAGATGAAACATTTTGAGGATTTATATGATCGGATATTTTAGTGGCCTATATGATGGATAGAGTTTGAACTGTTAGTATTTATTAGGATATGTATCATATAGGTGTCATTAGAAAATATCTGGGCATTCTGGAGGTGGTTAGTGACTACTCGGAGTAGGAAAATATTATATGATGGCCAGAGACATTATCCACTAGAGATTGAGGTAAATCATAGTATTTTTTTGTATGTGTCACATCATTTGGGACACCATCATATTCGAAGGTATGATAAACGCACACTCATGTTTGTGGGGTTATTTGAGACTGTGGATCCTATCGGTAATGTTGCATACCAGTTACAACATTCTCAATAGTATAGTGTTATGAATGATATGTTTTATATATCTTTTCTCATAATATATCATCTTGATTCATATCATGTTATCGATGTTATATTTATAACATTAGAGATATATGATTTATTCAAAGGGTGACTGATTCAAATAGTGGATTGGAGTGAGAAGAATCTCAATTGGAATATGGTTCTAGTGGTATAAGTGTAGTAGTAGTATTGGAATATATAGAAGTTGATATGGGTGCATAATTCGGATATATTGGTGTAGTGTCCATAGTTTTTCACAAATTGGGATCAATAATGCATATCAAGGATTATTTTCCCTATGTTGGGGTGGTTTTGACACCCTAACCATTTATGAGGAATGGATTTAATCTATTTTCAATTGAAACTCATATCTTATGGCCTATGTCGAGTGTTAAAGGGGACATAGGGGGTTTGGGTTGGCATTTAAAGGAAATAGGGCTATGTTGGAGATATATTTCCATAATAAAAATTCCCATTAGAATACTAGTAAATATCCATCAGAGATCTAATTGCCTTTACAGTGGCTATGTGCCACTTGATAACCCATCTGAAGTCCAGTGGGTGGACACTAAATTTTAATGGGACACCCATTCATTTTTTTAAAATGTTAATTATTTGTTTAATTAATTAAATTATGGTTTTAAATGTGGTTTCACCTAATTTTATTTATGGTCAGTAGTATAATACATAATATATCATTTCCCATTCATTATCCTCCCCATTCAAGCTAGATTTATCTCATTCAATCATTGTTCTTCATGTTGATTATTATAGGGGAGATTTATATGTGATTTGAAGACTACCATTACCTAATTTCAAGTTATCCCTCATATTTAGGTCATGTTATGGTATTTGAGGCTTAATTCATGGATTTTTATTGGTTTTTTGATTCTTCACATTTGAGGTCAAATCGATTGGGGATATTCCACAAGAAGAACTAAATTTGTCCTAGGTAGGTAGTCCTTAATTAATCTTTATGGTATATGATAATTTCATTTGATATGTGATATGTGGTCTCATTTCCTACATCTTATTGACCCTGAATATATATAAATTTCTTTAACATACCATATTGGAGCCACGTAAGTATATTTGGAGACATTTTGGACCATTTAGTTTCTACATAATGATGTGATGGTTGTGGATAGCCATAATTTCAATCTGAAGTATATTGAACTAGTTTATAAAAACCTAGATTAGGATACTTTGAGTTTTTTATTGATATGTTAGACCCTAATTCAATGTTTTAATCCCAATTTGGATAGGTGAAGTGAGATTCTTCATGGTCAACTTAAGGTTTGACCCTGAGGGACTTTCCAGTTTCCTTATGGTCTTTAAGAAAATTGTTTTGGATTATGATTAGAGTTCCTCCTTTATTAATTAATGAAACTAGTTGAGATATAATCTAGTTGTGGTTATAGAAACATGTCAAGAATTTAGAAATTTATGTAGTTATATTTTAAATATTATTGGATAACATGAAAGACTTATATAAAACTATTTATATGATGATATTTAATTGTCAATTATTCTTTGTTAGGATGTTTTGTATATGTTATTTCATAGTATTCCCTTGGAGACTATGATGGATTAAGTGGAGATGATATTCCAACTTGTGATATATTATATATGATATGGGATTATCTTCCCTATAGTTTTTATATTTATGGTTGAGATTCCATTCCCACAATGTTGGTACATAATTATTACCTTTAGCATGTTGGCTATGCTAAGGTATATGATACACATTGTGATGTTATTTTTTTGGATAGAATTACCAAGGACATAAGATCTAATTCCCATGTGAACCTAGTGATTATGGGGATGGTATATTTTCGGTGACTATATATTTTTTCCAATGGAAGTGAGACATTACGGTTCATGATCTATATAGGGGAAAGTTATCCACTATTGATGGTTAATCCGTGAATCTAGGAGACAGGTTTGAGTATAAATTGGTGCTATCTTTATTATCTTTTTTTATTTACTTTTGTTTTATCCATATATAGTCTACCTATGAGTTATCTGGTTTATGTCCTACATAATCTTTGACATTAAATATATTCATTTGTTATATCATGGGTGCATTAATTTCTATATATGGAACGTAACTATGATTTATTTTATTTATGCTTAATTTATGTGATGGTAGTTATTTATATTTCATAAAATGTGACTCATGTATATATATACCTGTTAGTGAATAGTATATCCACTTTACTCATGGAACCTCACTACTAGATGACATTATCTGGAAAACAGGAAGGCGCACTAAAGGTATGTGGCACTTGGTTTGGTCACAGTGGAGGTGAAGTGGATTGGGGATGATATAAAATTTATTTTTGGAAAACCTTGATATTTTTTAATAAATGATAGTAGTGTAGGTGTTTAATCATCTATGTATAGTGAACCTATAGGTTTTTCAAGTTGAAAACCTAAAAAATATGATCATGATAGATCATATTGTAACCCCCACTCTAGATCACCAACATAATACCCAATTTGGGTGTGCTATTCGACACCAATAGTGCCTATACATATGCCATAAGTTTCTGACTAGTGGATAGGATGGTAAATATTCATGGGAATAATATTCCCTCAACTATAAAGTATAAGGTTCATTCCAGAATATACCCAAAAAATTTGCATTATTCATCCATATAATGGAACTATAAAAAAATTTCACAGAAAATAGGGATCTAAGAGGGAAACCTTTATTAAAAAAATTAAAATTAATGGAGCCTATGTGATACACAAAATAAAAAAGAACACTAATAGAATAATATATATTGAGAAAAAAATTATTGGTATCCAGACTAAACTATATGTGATATTACAAAAAATAAATTAAAGAAATAAAATGGCCTTAAGACCAACTCACAAAAATATCATACCAATTAATCAGTCATTAATACATTGTTAATCTTGATCTATTAATTTAGATCAAATAGAAATCAAATTTCTGAAATCAAACATAATTTTCTACCCATGTACATTATCATGTGCATGAGTTGGGGTGAGTCCAATGACCCGGTAGGATTAACCCACCCACCTCAACATATTTTCTTTTTTGTAATTAAATAGACGCAGGTACAATTATATAGTATGTTAAATTCTAACTTAAATAAAACTAAACCCATCTAGAAATATAACCCATGCATGTACATGTAATTCCATACCTATATGCCACTGTGTCCATAAGACATGAACACCCTTATAACTCACTATTACTACCCCACTTGGGCTTGGTCTACCTTGAAATAATCAATGACTTGTATTCCTTCATGACCCACTGTGGTATAACCCACATCAAATATCATTTCTTCAAATATAATACTAAATATTCCTCATTATGTCCATAAGGAATCACCCACTAAAGTCACACATTACCCTATGGTAACATCATTATCGTTTAATAATCAAAAAAAATAAAAATATCATGGTAAATAATGATGGTATCATGAAATATAATCATGTCAAGTTAAATAGGTTCCAACTATTAATGTAAATTACTAGAAGTTAATTTAAACCAAAAAGTATGGTCATCTAGGTTCCAAGACATTAAATATCAACAGTTCTACAAATGAATGAAAAAGAATGTCCCAAATAAAGAACAATACCTAGCTTCTTATAATAATAATATAATCATTCATTACCAACCCGGTCACTTCTCATTGTTCCTTGTTGAATATATATCAATAGAAAACATAGATAACCTCAAGCTATAGCCCATATATTATAAGTCTTCTGAGGGGTTGTCTCTAACTACATCATGGTGTAACAATATGTTTTTTAATACTCCCTTATATCAAATCATAATAATGTAACTAGTGTGTTTTATGGATTTTGTATTACCAAAAATAGATCCTTATAGGATTAAATATATATTATCATAGAAAAAAACTATCCATGTCTTCCAAGATCCCTCAACCACCCCACCAGGAGTCTTTTTATTAATTTCTATATTTCTAGACACCCATGGGGAAGATCACAATAAGGAAAAGTCACTATCCCAACTAGGGAAATAAACCAGTTCTGATAATCTCACAAATAAAATTAATCAAACACAACAAGAAAAACCTTAAACCTTGTATTTTTTCTATTATTAACCTTCCAAAAGGTTTATCTCCCAATAAAGTGTCTCATCACAATATTCTAACTACCTTGTATTCTAAGTACTCAATTTCTATATCTCATAAGGGTATAAGCCAATTTCACATGGGAGGAATCCACTCCTCCCCCAATAATAAACCTATGAGGGGACCCAGACATCATAAAACAACTCTGGATCCATACTAAGGGTCATCATAATACTTTAAATACTTCCCTAGAATCTATCATTACGCACTAATCAAAATGAAAAAAGGATTATCTTATACCACAAAAAATGAGGTCCAGTCAAGAGATAACTTATCAAAGGAACAAAGAAGGCTAACCAATTATCAATAAATTCAATAATTTCTCAAATGATAATAGTAAAAACTCATTTATATCTTGATAAAAAACTGGGTATTTCATACCATCCCAAGGTAATTGCATTACATGACAACATATCACATTTTATCACTAATTCAAAGTCTTATTGAACCCTATGACTCACTCCAATCAGTCATGGTCACTCAAGAGTCTAAAAATCAATATCCATTAAAAGGGTATCTAGAGGAACTTATGAACATATATAAAAAGTAACCTACTATGTTTCCCAACCCAATATAACCACCAAAAAACCAATGGGTGGTTTTTCATATAGTTCTTATGTTGTCATACAATATGAGATAATTATAAAGGGAACCATAACAAAGAAGCTCACAAAATAATACTGGCTTTGGAAAATATGGTTTCTCCATCATGAGTATAATTTGATCCTAAAAAGAAATCTCAGGAATTACCATTAAAATATGAGCTAAAATTATCCATTAAAATCACATTTAAAAAATCTTCATTTATTGATTTTACTCACACAAGGCCCCAGTTAAATCATTTGAAAACCCTCTTGAATGATTTTAAATTTTTTCTTAAATAAAATTTAAAAAACTTAACTTTAAACCATTCCCTTTATAAAATACATTTTCTTTTAAATTATATTATATTGGTGAAATTATTTTTTTAGAAGTCCTACTCAAACCAGTAAGAAAATATATAGGATAGTCCACTAATACTCAGTAATACAAGAAAACCCAAATGGATGGTTAAAAAAATTATATTATCCATGTATACTGTTATGTGAATGGGATATCATCCCATTTATAATGTAATTAAATATCATAAAATAATTTCACTAATAATAATAATAATACTAAATCACATGAAAATAATAAAAGTTACTAAGGAGTGATTAATGATTAATCAAATAACCAAAAATATATAAAAACCATAAAATCTAATAACACCATGTCATTAATGCTAAAATATAATAATACTAAAAATTAATTACATGTACCTTACATCACAATATGAAATATATTTTTCCTTCTTTCTATGCTCAGTGAAGACCACCAAGGAAAAATTGAAAGGAACCCCCATTTGTGTTGTACCCACTGGTTACATTGAATCACTCAAATACTTTGGGTAGGACCTTCCCAACATTCATGATATTCTAATACCTCATAATAAAATAAATAAGTAAGAATAAATCTTTTGGAGGGGAGAGTTTTTTCCAATGGGTTTTTAAGAATTACGCAAACACCTATCAAGGGAACGTATCCTTTATATAGGCTATTATTACTCTCCTGGATCCATGAATTTACTCATATGTTTCATAATTATATGATTAATTTATTTTATTACATATCATGTAACCCATAGTT
Source organism: Viscum album (assembly GCA_963277665.1). Lineage (NCBI taxonomy): Eukaryota > Viridiplantae > Streptophyta > Magnoliopsida > Santalales > Viscaceae > Viscum > Viscum album. The sequence continues at coordinate 2,091,532,528 of OY728126.1, read as the reverse complement.
ATTATCTCTTCCACTAGATTTACCTTATGAAATTTCAAATCAATGATTTCGATATTCAACTATTAACTCATTTACATTAAACTTATGTTGATGAATCATAGTACTTATAAATGAATCATAACTTATAATTCAGGGAACTGTGACTCATCCAAGTCATATAATATTACTATCTAATATATATTATATGATATCTATATATCATAAAATATGATATACCCTAAACTATTAAAATAGGTCTTTCTTCATTTGGATTTCATACTCTGAAATAATATATCATACCATATGATATCACATGGATTTAGGGTTTCACTTAAATATCCCACTTGTACAAAATCCTAATATATATTTTGTTCCATCCCACATTATATTGTATCATATATGATAATTTGAGAAATTATAAGTAAAAATCCTTTTGGATGTCTTATAAAACACTTTTTTAAAGTTATCATTAACTTCACCTCATATTACATCATATGATATACCATGTGAAATTTCATCCAAAACATACTTCTATATAAAACTCTAATACACTTTAAATCTGCTATATGATATAAACTCAATTCTTATTCAACCAACCATAACGTTTTACCCCATGGGAAATTATATAATAGTTAAAAAAAAGAATCACCTGATCTATTATTTCAAGGAGGGAGTGTCCTTTAGAAAATCATTAATGGTATTCAAGATACAAAGGTATATAGTCTAATCTCTATCAAGCACATGTATCACTATGCCTATTTCCACCAGATGCATCATAAAAAAGTTTTACTTTTCATAAGTTACTTTAGTCTAATAAATAGTTTGAATTTGGTAAAATAATTATTTCAATCCTATGTAGCCTACCCATACATTCTCAATTCATTGAGTATAGGTGGATCAGGTTGATCAGTGAATCACATATATTTCATTTAGTAGATGAGAAAATTCTATGTTCCTTATACAAGTAGATAAGAACATTATTCATACATTATAATTTCTATAAATTTCCTCATAATACCTTAATCATGATCCCAAATGCCACATTCATCATATAAGAGAATAAATCACATATTTGTTTATCCTTAACTGATGGCACGATTAAAAACATACCCAACAAACCCTTCATTAGATAACCCTCAAGGATAATGTAACAAAGGTATCAAAGTATGAAGGTTTTCATATTAGGTATCTCAATAACATATGGAATCAAGGGATAAAAATATGAAACAATACACTCCTAGTTTACTGAATACAAAATTTATGGCCCAACATGTGGTATAATTTGTGGGTATTCTAGTACACAAAACCCATTTTGTTCTTCATGAGAATATTTTTTATCTTGATATAAGAATCATACTAATGTTAAACATAACGTTTTATCACAACCTATAATACTCTATGGTGAATAAAAGTTATGGATAACTCAAATTAGACTTTAAGAGGATAATTATAATTACATTCCATGAAATGCATAACAATTTATACAAATAAGTTGTTAATGTGAAAGGAATATACAGTGGAGATTTCCTTTTAAATTATGTGAAACATTTTATATTTTAAAAATCTTTAAGAATAACTAAAAAACTATATATACTAAAATATCTACCATATCATATATGATTGTCTTTTAGATCAGCCTTATGTATTCTACACTTTCATGGATTTTATTAAACTTGTTAAATATCAATGTAATTCCTACCATATACATATGTGACCATATGATAAAACTCTCCTACTAAATTATATTTTTAGTAACATATATAAAGAAATATAGTTTGAATAATGGTAAGAATTAAGAATCATGTTACCAATTTTCAACTCATTGAATGTATTCAAACTCAATAACTCCACAAAATCCAACATTACAATGTTAATAAATTATTTTTTATACTTATAACTCTTCTAAGTGCATCATATCCCTTAAAAACTTTCAATTGAAATTTTTTTTAATTTAATGTAAATATTATATTATTTCTCTTCCAAGGGATCTTAAAATATTTTAGGATATAAATTTATATTCATATTAATTTTATTACCATAATATTTTATTTTTCAACATTGAACTTATCTAATGGAAAACATACTTGCACTAGCCTCTATAAAATTATATTACATTAATAATATCATTCAAAAAAAACAAAAACCCTTATATTTTTTTTAACTACCCTTATTTTCGTAAATAGGAGTATTCAACAAATAAACTATTTTTCATATCATTTATAGTATTATAGGTGTTTTAGTGTTCACTAAAAAAGAACACTTTATCAAATATTCCACTATTATTATTGGAATCATATTCCATCATATTATAGGATTTAATATTTATCTATGATAAAACTAATGTTATCCTTATCTTATTTTAAAGTATGTTATATAGTGGGTTGAGCTATAAACCATGTGTATCAAAAACATTCATCTAATTAATTTAAATAATAATTGTTTAAAATCTGCTCTTAATAGAGAGAAAAATGAGACCTAGAACAAAACAAATTTTATTTGAATTAATCCAAATGTAATGTTATTCTTGTATTCATTTCCACAATACAAATAATCCTTGATTCATTACTTTAAATAAAACTAAAATATCCTATTATCAACTCTTTCATCACTTTAGAACACCTATATATTTAAATAACATATAAAATATATATATATTTTCATATAGACTTCAAAATATAATAATTTAATTATACAACATTAATAAATAATGTGTACTATCCAAGAGGTTACATTCAACACTTCAAGTACTCTAGACAGTTATATCACTAATGGGTAGTTTTTTATAATGAATGTATTGAACCTCCTTCATTTTCTTCAGTTTAGTTACCATAGTGGAATCTCCATGACCTCTTTTTATATCTCTCTAGAAATAAATTTTACCCCTACATTTTGTGCACCATCATGATAGAACATGATCTTGGACCTCCATTTTCCTACTTATAAACCTCAACATATTGAGTAGATTAGGTAAAAATTTATTGGCCTCATTCATATTATAGTTCAAAATGAACTATTGTAAAAATTTTGGAAGTGACTATAAAATTAATATTTTGGATGTATCAAGTATAAAAGGTGAAGTGATTTTACTTCTAGGAATCATTATTTTTAAGGATTACGTCTTTTATCAAAAAAAGTATAGGAGGTGAACCAATATTACCTAAATAATTAGTGTACCAAATTATTTTGAGAACATAAGTACATAAATAAGTTACTTCTTTTATATTTCACCAAAAAAATTCTTTTAAACCTCATAACTCTAATTCATTTATTATTCCAGAAAAAAAACATTTCAGGTTATTTATCATCTTATAAGCATCCATGTTATCATGATGATTAATAAAATTGGGTTTCATGGTAACAATCATGAGTGTAGAAACTTTTATTCAATACTTTTTATTCATATCATAGGCATATATATTTGTTTATTGAATGGATTAAATAGTGAATGACTCTAGAATGGGTTCTTATAACACAAATATTTTTCCTTATTTCTTAAGAACTATTTTTATGTTTTGGTGAAAATAAAATAAAGTAATAACATTAATTTTTTTCCCTTGGAAAAAATATATCTCAAGGTAATGATTGAAGATAATGATTCCATTATCTACAATAAAATCTATTATTATATGATTATACTATTTTACATTCATTTATGAAGGGATTTTATTAAATGGGATCCCACTAAATTGGTGACCCCTTCTAAATTCATAATATCCATTACTAGGACATGATCTATATTTCACTAAGAAATGAGTATTATTTTGGAATTCCTATCACTACATAGTTATGTAGGTAGGAAACCATCTTAATCATATCATATATAACTCTTGGATAGTAAAGCATACAACTCTTTATCCAATCCATCTTATGGATAAATTCAACATGATTCCTCCATTATAATAATTATTAAGGTTTCACATAAAAGTTTGTTCAAAATATTATATTTGTATTTGGTTACCTAACTCTTATGGTTATATAATTCCACCACACCAAATACAAGATAATTCGTACACACCCTGCTTTGTAAAAACTTTCCCGGTTGAATGATTGAGGTTTTGAAATGTGCTTTGTTTGGAAGGAATCTAACAACTAAGTATTATTTAAAGGGTATTTAATCTCATTATCTTATCTCATGTTATTCTCTTTATTTATGCATGGTTTTAGTGATTTATTTTTAAAATAATTTTTTTTCCCCAAAATTAATATTTTCAATTGTTTTTAATGTGTAACTCTTCGTACAACCTACAATTTGGTTCACCCATCTAAAATTAGATGTCAAACATATTTTCCCAAATCCAAATGAATCCTATGAATAAGTTACATAAACATTTTATTTTATTGTTTATAATTAAATGAAATTCAAAACCCTCATACATGTGTAACCCTAAAGAAATATACAGCCAATCCCTACCATTTAATAATAAGGCATAAGCCTCCAGACAAGTTGGAAGACTGGCCCAATATCCCTATACTGAAGGATGTGTTAACTAAGAGGGATTCTAATTCCTCAAAACTATAATACCTTGTATGAATAAAATATATTCAATAACTATGTTCTAGATAATAACTTTATTTATAATATATCGTCATGATAGATGAATATTAAATCTTAAATTGTCACACCTAGCATGGAATGTGTGGTATGAATATTTTACAATAATATATTTAACTAAAATAAACTAAATCATGCACATATATTCGTAATATAAGAAAATTATATCTATGGGTATTAAAGTGGGGAATAATATTTAAATAAATAAATAATTCATATATTTAAACATGAGATAGACATGTATGAATAATTTATAAATTAATAATTATAAACAATGTATAATTTATTATGGAAATTCCAAAATTATATAAATATAAATACTATATATTTGAACCCTAATATGAACAAATTTATATTATTCATTATATGAAATTCACTTTAGATAAATAATATTTCATGAAATATAAATATTTTAATTTTTAATTTATATTATTAAAAAAAATTGCACAATCTAAATATCACATATTTAACATTATTCACACCTTTGATCAAGAAAATTATAAAAAATCATTAAAAATTATTTTAAAAAAAATTCTATATAAGGCCTCTTATTTTAAATGATTAAAATTAAGATTATTGTACAACTCATAATTCTTAAATATAAAAAATTTATATTTTTCCTTATTTTCATAATTTATAAACCATTTATAAATTACACATATAATTTCAATAAAAAAATCATTTTTATTTATAATTCATTCCATGTTATATTAATATTAAAACTAAATATTATGGAATATTTATTAATAAATGATTCGTAAACATTTAATTTTATAATTATAAAGATTTTATAATTAATTAATTTATAAAGATCATTAAAAATTAAAAAAATATCCTTAAATAGGGTTTATTAGGATTTATAAATATTTTATAAACCATATAAATAAATTCATGATTTAAATTTAAGAAAAAATATTATATTATGATAATTTTTAATGATATAACTGAAATCATATAATTTAATTTACATGCTTGTAGAACATAAACTATTTAAGTTCTATTAGTTATATTTTATAAATAATAGTCAGGTTTCCAATTACAATAAGTAACATAAACTTTTGTGGTAAAGGAAATGAACAATATGTATATAGGAAAGTAATGATAAAACACTTATCTATGAAACACTTATTCTTATAACCATTTTATATCAAGATTTCCAAGAATATATTCCTTACACATGGAGTATTGTGTAATGGAAGGAACCCCAATGTTTTCGATTCTTAACTATTATGGAAATGGAAAGAACATTTACATATTCAGGTATCAGGTAGTGTAACCCTTACACATTTATATACTGAACCATATATATAATACTTTTATGTTTACATATGTAGACTCCTAACATTACGTATTAATAAAATTTTAATATTCACAACAATATCCCTAAGGAAATACGATGCACCATTTTTAAATCCATAGAACAACACTATCATCAAATATGATTTCATGATATTGTGTGTTATGAATTCCATAAATCTGTAGTATTTATATTGAGGCATTGGCTAGGACATCACATTTCATAAGTTGTTAATCAATTGGGTAGAACAAAATTATATTTTATATTTTATGATAGAAAATATGGGAGACATTGTCATTTGAGAAACCTTTAATTTAGCATGATGTCAAAAATAAAAATCTATGGCAATGCTCTAATACCACTTAAAGGATTCTAATAGGTTCTTAGTGATTAATAAAAGTTGGTAAAACATTTAGAAACCTTAAAACAAAATAAACATTTCATTCCTTATGTAATTGATTCAAACAACTAAGGAACAACCGAAAGGATATTACCACTATGGTATATCCATAGATTTCACTAAATCACCCAAAATAATTGGGATGGACCTTATTAGCCTTCATTATATGCTAGTATCCTAAAATAAAATAAGGAAAGAAGAAATTTCTTTGAAAGGGGAGAGTTTTATCCATAGGATATTAGATAATTACACATTCCCACCTATAATGGTAAATTATCCCTTATATGGGCTAAAAGGATGCTCCTAGATCCATGAATGTAATCATATGGTTCATAAAAATATTATTAAATCACTCAATTATATATTGTATAACCCTAAATCATTAAATTTCAAATGAATTTCATCTTATTAAGTGGTCAATCAATGATTACTGATGCGTAAGAGAATTGTGTGTGAATTATTTAACACTCCACTACCTTCAATAAATCGTAAAATTTAAAAATGAATCATATACTGTGATTCATGGCATTATGACTCACCCAAGTTATATAATATGATAGTCTAAGGTAGTTTATATGATACCTTTATATCCTAAAATTTGATTTAACCTAACATATTAAAACAAGCCTTTCCCCCTATGTATACTGTAATCTAAAATATATCAAATCATACCATATGATATCATATCAATTTGGGCATACTCCTATCACATAATACTATTATAGTCTATCCAAATAACCAAGAAATCACTATTCATAATGTGTAAAGTCCACCAAACACATATTATTCTGTATTTATTAATTCCATGCTCATTTTGACTACAATCAAGTGAATGATCACCTACATTATTAATAAAAATAATAATTAACCCACCAATTAATTTTATATTCAAACCCCCAATTAACATAACTGACTCCTTACTTATCTAGTGATGTTATAATGCCAGAACCATGAGCAAAGGGATGCAATCCAATCCTGATGTACCTCAAAACCTATGCTTCAAAATATCTCCAAAATTTCAATTCCCAATTAATGTTTAATTTTATATAATTTAATTACAATACCAAATTATATTCATGATATGGAATATCTCAACTCAAATGACATTTAATGATAAGATTACATCCTTCTTGAGCCTCCTTTATACACTGCATATGAAAGACCCTTTTTATGAAGAAATACCACTATGATCGAGTCGAATAATAAATCATAAAATTATATTTATCTATTGAAATTTGATGATAAATTAGGAGAAGAATAAAATAGCATGAACTCAGAATAGTTAACTCAAATCCAGATGTCAAACTAGATCTAAAACATCCGAATTTAAGGAAGACAAATGCAATTTAAGGGGAAGGAATAGAGGGGGGATCTCCCTCTTCTTGTTAGTTGGAATAATAAAATCCTAGGGGTACAAAATGAACCCCTGTGAAAAGACCAAATCTCCCCTAAAAATGATATAGTAACATATTGGGTACATGTTAGCCATGTAATAGGAACCAGGTGTCTGAATGTGTACACATTAAAAGACCACTAGACGCCTGATGTATAAAATAGTGAGATAACCCCATTAGTTATTTCACTGGTTACTCAGTGGTACTAGACTGAGTACTCATTGGCATGTTTTATCCACCTCCCTCTACATTTTTATCACAAAATTTACAAATAACTCACTATGGTTATTCTACGACCACTATTATACCACTGAAACAACAAGTTTTACAATTAAAACAAGTCCAAATCCTTCTCCCATTAATCCAAAAAATATAAAATTCACTCATCTACTAAAGTTGTAGAAGTGTGATATTTATTTTGTTTCATTGACATAGTAATGTGGTGGTTATTAGAAACACCCCACTGTAACACTTCTCATTCTCTAGAATCCTCTCTGATCACCCATCTATAAATCATGACCTACCACATCCATCAATTCATTTTTTACTCACCATGTTTTGTATCAAGGAACTCAATATACTTATCCTATATGTTTATAACTCTATGAGTGTACTATTCAATAAATTTGTTCTACCGAATCAATGAGACTCCCACCGGTCCTACCATGATCATTATCACTCACCAATTTTTTTACTCTATATTATCTATCAAATTTCTTATAACTCAATTATAGTCCCACTAAACCTAATAATATTTAACAACCACACTCTGATATTATGCATGAATATAATTACCAACTATGAAACACTATATACCAATCCATATTGGGCTATATGGTGCTTCCCACTATAAGGGCTAAATACTAAAATCCAGTTGTGTTTAATGGAACTCTTCACCATAGTTTTCACTTACTAAAATTAATCCCAAATAGTTCAATATATTAAACCATTAATTCCCATACCTAGATATCCAATACTTATCCTAAATTATCATCCATTATTTCTAAACTACTTTATTATCCCTAAATAAACACAACCTATTAATCAAAAACACAACTTAAAAATCTCATTTTACTCCCAGTCAAATTGTTGAAAATGAAGAAAACTCAATCATACATCCCTGAATAAATATTTTAAAAACCATATAAAATAATTTTTTTCACCATTAATTAGGTTTATGTTGATCCATGGTTTTTTGTGCGGTTTTGGTTTTTTGGTGTTTCTTCTTCACCTTATATTTCACAATGAGTTTTCAAATATTCATTGAGATAGGTAATTACCTTGTCTCTATTTTTATGTATCATGTGGGGGTGCTCTTGTTTACCTATGGGGGATGGTTGTGTAGGATTATTTAAGGATGAAGAATTGTAAAATTTAAATTCAAGGGAGTAAGGGTAATGATTCACATGTTTTTATATCTCTGATTTTGTTCTGATGTTTTTATGGTACAAGATAAATGCCTTATTAAAAATTGTGGTCTTTGGGGGCTTTGTTTTCACTAGTTTGTTGTGTTTTATGGATACCTTATTGTGTGGCTATTTTGATATCAACCAAAATGGAATTTATCTATCAAATTATATTTTATTAATAAAATATTTTTCTCTAGATTTATGGATTGTCTGGTAACACCTTTAAAATAATGTGGAATACGATAAAATCCCCTTTGTAAAATCTTTAAAATGATCTTTGATGTTTGTTTTCAATGCGGTGTGGGGAAAAGTATAGTTTTTTGTTGTGCTTTTGGGGTGGAAAGGCGGCGCTTTATTTGGTAATGATTCTTAGTCAATAAGTTGATAGTTTGTTTGGATATTATTTTGGGGTGGTGAGGTGATGGATTTTTATCCGTGCTTTTGGTGTAGTGATATGGTATTTTGTTTGGTCATACTTATGGGGCAGTGAGATGGTGGTTTGTTTCATTTTTCTTTTCATTCATTGAGGTGGTGTTTTTTTACCATAATTTTGGGGTAGTGAGGTGGTGGTTTTTTATCCATGCTTGAGAGGTGGTGAGGTGATGGTTTGATGGGAATGATGAGCTGCTTGTGATTTGTGGTTGCAATGTTCTAGAAGCTAATAAAGTGATGGAATAATTATTTAATAATGATTGAAATGGTTGGGTTTTTGTTTTCTTAATGGTATAAAAATTACCAATTAATAAATAAATGATGGTTTATGTGGTTAAATGTGATTTTGGTAAATAATGAAACTAATGGGGTGGATAATAGAACAGGTTGGTCGTGTGAGATATAGAATGTGGTTTGTGTAGTGGTATGCATTTAGAGGTGGAAATGAAAGTAAAAGTGGTATGAGTTGGTTATTATTTTGTTGTGAACCCGTAGTTTGGTCTTGTATGTGTATTATATATATATATATATATACTTGTATATTCCTTTTTATTTCTATTTTCACCCCAACACAATGAGAACAATGTGATGACACCTGTGTTTTAACAAGAGGGGGTTCCAACATCTCAGTGATGTGTATGGATGTATGGATACACACTCTTTACAAATATCTCATATAGGTGAGTTGATATTCACATGTTCTGGTGGAAAGAGGCATGTTAATTCACTAGGTGATGGCCTATGTATCTTTGGGTGAGATTTTATATGATCTTGTTATATTGAGGATTATCTTGGGTGTTGTTCATAGTAGGATGAGGGCTCAAGGTTGATTTCATTCATGTTCATGGTAACCTACTACTTTGGTTATGGTTGGGATGTGACGGACCTGGTGGATACGGGAGAGATGAGATGTGGTCATGTTGTGGGGTGGTGGTCCAAGTGTCTATGGGCATGATGTGATGGAATTGTGTTGTGAGGTAGTGTTATATGTTATTTAGAAGTTATGAGATCACTAGGACATATGACATTGTGATGTGAGAGTGTAATGTTAGTGGGAATGTGGTGTGGGGTACCGTTTATCAATATTATTCTTATTATGTTATTATACATGTCCTGTGTTATTTAGTGATTGTGTCTCGGAGATATTAGGATGGATAGTTCACATGTTTTAGTGTTGTTTATTCTATCTTTTGCTTATTGGTGCATTAGTGTGCTTCTTTCACATGTGCATGAGATACATTAGTTTTTTTAATGAGTATACTTATATGATCACCCTACATATATAAAATTATTTTTAGGTTTCCGGGAGGATTATGTGGATCATGATGAATAATAAAATCTTGGACATTTTTGTAATGTTGTTATATTGATACTTTATCCTTTCTTTTAGGTATTTACTTTTAGAAAATTTTATTTTTATCATTTTTATTTATGACATCATTACAAGATGGTTTTGGTTTCTTTTTATATTATGTAAGGGAGTTTCTCATCGATGATTTCACTTATCTCTTTATCCTAAATTATTATATATGGTAATTCCTCCCATTTCATGCGACTTTTAAACCATTTGTTCTAGTCTCCAACCCGAGGCATGTTGTATGTAGGTCTTTGGGGTCATTATCCCCCTCCAACAAATGTTGTTTCATTAGTGGGAGGGGTCATGGTAGAGTGGTATCAGAGGTGATGGTTGAGATATGGGATGGAGTTTCAAGTTAGGCATAGTGATTATTTCATGGGTTGGTAGGTAAATAGTGCTAGTGGACCTTAGTATGTGACATAAACCTACGATACCAACTCGGACATGGGATTCCATAGAAACCATGATCTATTGCATGAACTATGATCTTATTGAATGACCATGTGAGGTGGAATTTTTTACAGTGTATTGAACTAAGAGAGGTATATTCATCTTGATGAATTGTTTTATTGTTTGGATTCTTTTTTTTTTGTATGCTTAAAATGAATAAAGTGAATTAAAATCAATCTAAATAAAATTCTATACTACCAAGCTTAATAAATTCTTGTTTTATTTTTAGCTTGGGATCCTATATGTCATCCTAATGTGTCTCATCTAGTTAAGGTTCAGCAGGTGGATCTGGTTGACTTTTTAGGGTTGATCTAGGAATGGAGGTTAATCCTTGATAGAGGGAGTTGCATTCTTTTTGGCTGTAGGATTTAGGGAAGTATGGTAGAATTCTTTCATATGTGGACACAAAGTGTTTTCTAGTGGATATCAAGATTGATTTCAATTTGATCTAGGACCTAGTGCGATACTAGGTCCCTTTTATAGTTAGTCAGATGTGAGGAGCTACATTTCAATGGTGGATGTTGTATCTTGGTGGGCGGAAGGGGGAAGATGTTTTGTGGTTTGAATTTATAAATGATTTCTAGAAATAGTTCCTTTAATTAACTATAAACATAATGAAGAGGGAGAATATTATTTAACATTAGTAGGGGATTCCTTCAATGTGGGATTTGGAAAACAATTTAAATAACCTTCTATGATTTTCCCTAGATTTTTTCCTGGTGAGGTGTCCTGTATGATATGTCTTGTGGAGTCACACTGTCCTTCTATCCAGTATATACCTACTCATTTTTAAGTTTCTAACATATCTATAGTTTCATATAAATTTAAAGTTGATTAATTTCTTCACTCAGGATGTGGTTTACTCCGATAGGGGAATCAACATGGTTCCTTGATGATCAGGGTTTTCATTGATAGGTCTCAGGCCCCAAGACCATCAAGGTTTCGACTAGTGGTGGGTTAACCTCAGCTTCTTACCTTCTATCCTTTTAGGGATAGTGGATTCCATTATTTTTATGGGGATATTAGGATAGTGTGTTTTCACTTTGGGATTTGTGGACATATCTAGAATTAGTGACTACTGATTCTTCGATCTCAGTTTTTTGTGGGCGAACATGTTTATCTCCAGCCACAATGGCAGTCTCAAGTGAGAAAATTTCAGCAGTACGGTCAACAGACTTATGCTCTTCTAAGAAAACACATAGTGGGTAGAGGTTTACATTATTATGTGCCTAGTATTCAAGGACCTCATCCTGATAATTTTCATAGAGTTCTTCCTCATCAGATATGTAGAGTAGCTGGGCGTGGTCATTTCTACATAGTGGAGGATACGGCACTAGAGGAGCTAGAGATTGTTTTAGTTACACTTAGTTTTTCATGTTCCCTTTCTTGTTCCTTATTTGATTTATGAGATTCATAATCCTTTTTTGACCCACTCTATTCTATGATCTTGGAATACCCATAGATATTATCCATGTGTATCTTGTGTTTACTATTCTATTCAGAGACCAAAACTTCTTTTTATATATGTGCTATGGGTGTAGACTGATGATGGGTCCACATCAATCTCATGGGGATATTTTCTTGATATAGTTGAATCCATTATATTTCATCCTAGGAATTTATTTTTTTATTCTATATGTACTATTATCAAGTACTTATTGAAGATATTCAAGTTCTTGGATGTGGATGGATAGTGTGTGGTTTTAGTTGGTGAGAAGGGTTTTCATGTGGGAATTCGGCTTCTGAAACCCCTTTTTTATTTGATGGTTGAGTTTTATAGGGAAATAGTAGAGGATGGGTTAGTGTATGTTCCTAGGGATGTTGGGGTCTTTATAGATGGTTCTCTGGATGATGATGTGATGTTATCCCTTCAACGAGATGTTGATTTTGGGATAGAAATGAAGCCTGGTGCTTTTCTGATTTTACTGGAACCTTTTGATTTGTGGGAGTTGAGGATTCATTTAGATTATCTAATATAAAAGGGTTTATCTGGAATATTTTGTCATCGTGGGGTGCTCTAGTGTTGTTCACTATAAATGTAGATGGTATTTGTAGGTTGTTTATGGACTACCAAAGGTTGAATCAGGTAATGGTCAAGAACCATTACCCTTTTCTACGGATAGATGGTCTTTTCGACCAGTTGAGAGGGGTGAATTGGTTTTCTAAGATCAATCCACAGTTTTAATATCATCATTTTTGGGTGAAGGAGGGATATATATATATATATACTAAATCCATTAGATGCAAATATGAGCATTTCAAATTTTAATTCAAGTCGTTTGGTGTCAAAAATACTCTAGTTATGATCATGGGACTCTTGAAATCAATGTTTCATGAATTCCTAGACTGGTTCATAGTCATGTTCATTAATGAAATATTTATCTACTCAAAGTCAAAGGATGGTCATTTCAATCATCTCAGATATGTCTTATAGGTTATTTAATGCCACAATCTCTATGTAAGTTTTTCCAATTTTATGTTTTTGAGACAATAGGTGTATTTCCTTAAGCATGTGTTGTCTTAGTAGGGTGTGGAAGTAGACCCATCAAAGGTTGAGTTAGTTAGTTTCTAGGGTCACACCAAAGAACATGCAAGATGTTAATATATTACTTAGTATCATGGGATATGTTTTGAGGTTTTTACCCAATTTCTCTTGAGTTGTATCCTCATTGAAATCACTAACTAGGAAGCACCATTTTTTTGTGTTGACTGATCAGTTTTAGGTACCGTTTGGTTACTTAAAGGGGAATTCGGGTAGTTCTCTTTTTCTTTGGTTATATGAGGAGGGTGTAATTCTTGAGGTGTTTTTGGATGCTTCCTATCTTGTATTGGTATGTTTGTTGATGTAGTAGTGTGTAGTTATCTATTATGGGTCTAGGATGTTTCATCCCCATTAATGTAACTATGTCAACCATGATATAAATCTAAAAGAAGTTGTATTTTCACTGATGTTGTGGAGGTATTACCTTATTTTGGAGAACTTTTTATTCTCTTCAGATCACAATAGTATTAGGTATATATTTTCACAGTGTGATCTAAATTTTCAGAAGTGGATGTGTATGGAGTTTTTTCAAGTTTAGGATTTTAATATATTCTACACCTCATGAAAGTTCAATTTTGTGGATGATACTTTTAATAGATTTTCATGGAAGCATTTTGTTAAATAGTTTATGGATTCTTGGAAATTAAAATAAGTTGTGAGGGCCTTACACTTTAATTCAAGATTAGACAATCATTGAGAGTATTTTTTCAGATAATAGTGTTGTATTCTATAATTCAGTAGTGGAGGACTCTCATTTGGGATACTCAAAGGTAGAGGTGAATAATGATATTTTTTCCCATGGTGATGCTTTAGAGGGATGGTTGGAGGATGGTCAGAAGTAGATGTTGTTTCATGAGAAGTTGTTTGTTATATTAGTGATGTGTGAGGGAGTCCATCATGAGTTTCATATATCACCTTTTGTGGTATACCCATGAGTATCCAATACATACCATGGTTTAAGGATATATTTTTCAGGGACTGTGACAAGACAAAAGGTGGCAGAGTTCATGGTGTGGTGTTTGGTTTTCTATTAGGTAATGGTCTAGCATCATGTTCTTGGTGGTTTTTTTAGCCTTTAGATATTACTTAGATAAAAGGGATGACATATAAGGCCCTATCCTTAAACCTTACTTAATATTGAATTAAATGAGTAATTAACATTGAGGATCTTTTCAGGTTTAGAGTTTTAGAGAATTAGGACATAACTATTACATCTCAAAAGATTACAAAGTAGTCGCTTCTACTAAATTTGCATAAAATAAAAACTCTTAAAAAGAAACATGTATAGTTCCATGTTTTAGGTATCATGACTTTCCCTTGATCCCATCCTTGACCCTATTCCACGCTAAGTCCTGTGAAAAACATTTCAAAAACTTGGGATGAGCATAAAAAGCTCAGTAAGGGATACAAAAAGAATGAAAACTGTTAGTTTTTCAAAACAACAAGTAAACCATGTATACTTTATCAAAGTAATACTTCTCACCTTTATGAAGTAGTAAAAACTCTTCACGGAATAAAATATCATTACTTACCATTTTGTAACCAAAGGATTACCATAAAACCCATATAAAGAACACATAACATATATAAATGTAACTTGGGACATAAACATACTTAAGTGGAATAACCATACGGTCGACTCCCACACATATCACTTAATGGAATAGCCATACGGCCAATTTCCATACATACTTAATGGAATAGCCATACGGCCGACTTCCATACCCAATGCATTGGAGGTTATAACGTAACCACCCGTCCTGGTATTCACGGCACCACCCGTCATAATGTCCAAGTACAATTATAAAATCATAACACATAAAACCAACATAAAGGAATGATAAAATTTCCACATTTCAATCACAATATATCATTTAAATATACTGACATAATATAATCCTTTATCAAAAACATTTTCAATACCGAAATACAAAAAAAGTATATGGTATTTATTTTATTTTAAAAACATTATGGCTTGTTGAGGAAGCCAAAGTCAAATAATACTCGCGGCGGCGGAAAAGGTCGTTGTCACCGCGTACGTTAAAAAAAACATTCCTTTTTGTCGTTTAGTAAAACGCTTCGTATAAAAAGATTCCTTTTCTATAAAAGTAAAATTCAAAGGGGTTTATACACCGTATAAAATAATGTTGTGTATAAAACGAAATATGCCTCAATGAAAGGAGATTGAGACGAAGTCCCTTACAAAGACGGTATCCTTGGTTTAAGGATAAATCAATTACATAATTATTTGTGACAAATGAATACACCAAATATAAGTGGATATTAAGTGTAAAATAATCAAAGGTCATTAACACATATTCAAAGGATGACATATTCAATAACTACATGTTGAACACAAAGAAATCGAAATTGGGTTAAGAAGTTCCCTTGACAGCCTAACGGTGTCACATCAAAATGAGTTGATGAGAGATAAAAAGTGTATCTCATCACTTGGACATAAAAGTTACATCAATAAGGATATATAAGAACATATCCCAACATAACAATATGTAAATTAAAAGTCCCAACAAAAGAAGTCTTTTAAAAAGAGGAGGGTGAAAGGTTCCCCTACCGACTTGGGTATCTTTCAAAACATACACCCCATGAAAGAAGGACAATACATAATTGATGTAAATACTCATAAAAAGAAATTATATTACAAAAAGAGTAGAATAATGGGCAGTACGTAAACCACTCAAAGGAAATTGTGGCAAATGTAGCATAAATCTCATGGGAATAAAAGTCAGATGAAAAATCCCTTACGAGAACTCGGCAGCCTAACGGCGCCACATAAAACTTACAAAAAAGTATTGATGAGATGAAATAGGGTATCTCATCATATTAATATAAAGTTTATAGAAAGAGGAATATAAAATAACATCCCCCAACATAACAAAGTGGACCTTAAAAGAAGTGACATAAAGGAGAGTACTAAAAAAGAAAGAGAGAGGTTGGATCTCTTACGAAAAATTCGGCAGCCTAACGGCACCACTCAAAACTTCCAAAATGGATTGATGAGAGAGAATAGGGTCTCTCATCATATGAACATAAAAATTACAGTAAGAGTAATATAAAATAATATCCCAATAACAAGAAATATTATCTTTAAAAGGAATGACATAAACGAATGTACTTAAAAAGAAAGAGAGGTGTAGGATCCCTTACCTCGGGTCCGACTTGACTCGATGGTTCTTTAACATCATGAATAATAAACTTGAGTTAATTTCTACTTGCTTAAGAACCCTTTTTCAAGTTCATTATTCCTTTTATATCATTTATTACCATGTCATGAACACTATGTAATTATTTAAGTTAATAACGGTCGTTTTAACGATCATTGGTACTTGAGTCAAAAATAATCCCTTTATAATTATATGTTGTTCATGTATCCATTATATCTAGAATGGTATTCATGATGTAGATATCATATATGTCATATATATCCAGTACATGCATGCATTTATAATATTACATAATCATTTAGAGATAAGAAATGAAATGCACCGTTCATGGAGACGGTAAGTCGTACGTACGCATGAACGCTACTTTCATTTCTATTTCGTATTTTATAGAATGGAATCATAATGATATAAAGGTATATTATAATTCCAGTATAATATCATATATACTATCATAGTTCCATCCTTTATATGTCCCACATATGGTATTTAACGAATCAACTCACTTTAAGGGGGCAGTAGTCTGCACTTCCTTAAATGAAGATATCACGTTTACCCATAATGGAAACCATAAAGGTATGACCAAAATGAAAAATACAGAAGCTTAAAGAAAAACATAATCATATTATATGTCATATATAAATATAGTGACATCTTAATGGCCACCTTTCAAGGTGTTAAAAGAATGTTGAACAATCATCATTTCGGGAGGCATAAATTCACCATCAACGGAAACTGTATGTTCGTTAACCATTAGATGTAGATGTGTGTAAGTGTAGCTCGAATCCTTCTTATAAAAACATCCTAGTATATTGAAGATACTGGAGTTGTTACAAAAGAAATTAATAAAAAGGGTTTATGGGGTTGGAGAAGCAAAATAAAACAACGAACGCACGTGAAGACTTTACCTTAAAATCGGGTAACTCTCTTTGGTTTGAGCTCAAAGGATTACTTGGGAAGTCTTCTGCTCAAAGTGAGGCATCAAGGAGTAAGGTAGGGAAGTGGAGAGACAAAATGGGCAGGGGTTGGCCGAGCCAAATGCTTTGGGAGTGTGGTAAAAGAGGTAGAGGTGGGGGCCTTTTATAAGAGGAGAGGAGGGGCACTCTTGGAAAGTATAGATAAGTTACTTTATTTTAAAAAGAGTTTAGGATTCAAAAGGTCCCACATTGATATAATTCGAGGATAAGGTGATAAGGGTTCGAAATCCACTCATCCAATAGGTTTTGGACATGTTTAGATATTAGATATTACATTATCATTCCATTTTATTTAAATCGTTTAATAATGAGTTCATCACTGGATCATCATTATGTCATTAATAATTTAATTTATTTAACGTCTAAAAATTATAAAAAAAATACTATGATTTATGAAATCTTTTTATCTTTCCAATTAATATTTATAGTCAAAAATCTGACTTGCATAACCCCACTTAAAAATTGTTTTAGTAAAACATCTCATGTGTGTGTCATTTTTACTTTAACATTAAATAAAAAGATATTAATGTCATTTTCCAACCAAAGTGGCTTCATGGGGTCCCCAAGTTGACCCATGGGTTGTCTTGGTCGGCCATGACACATCCAATTAGGTTAGGACATGTGTAAAATTCATTTCATATTATTAAAACATTATTTTTACCTTAAACTACACTAATTACCTCTAATCGCGATTAAAAACATAATAAGTTATTATTCACCAAAAAATTATTTTAATCCCATTGAACCACATTTTACTTCTTAATGACAACCATGTATGTCAGATTTTTTAAATTCAAAACAAAAAGGTGGAAAAAATTCATTTAAACGGAAAATCAGTTTTTATAAGTACCACTTAATGGTTTCACTATTCATCAAAAATTGAAGTTTTTCAGAAAATTACCAAAAATTCACCCTAAGCTATATTTGATATTACGAATTCAAAAATGAATCCTATTTTACAAAATTCAAAACATATAAGTCACATTAATTAATTTAATAATTAATTCCCACTGTCAGAGCAAATAGCGTGTTTTTATGAAACAATAAGTATCAAAAGATTGACACTAGTTTAAGTCCGATTTCAAAGTGAAATTAATTCCAACGAACACTATTGGATTTAATGGTAAAAATATATTCTAATTTCAATTTAAAACCAATTAAAAAGATAATATAATCATATAAATAAATTATATTAAAAAGAGGTTTTGAATTAAAATACAACATTTTACACTATTCATTAAAAAAATGAACTTTATCGGAAAGATACCAAAAATTTACACAAAGTAAATTTTGATGTCCCGATTCTAAAGAAGAGTTTTATTTGGTCCAATAGAATGTATAATAGTGAAGAAAACTATATTTAATGACGGTTCACCATAAAAAGGTGATAGGTGAACCTTTAGTGAAAACTAGGGCATATACGCCTAAAATTGAATTCTTTCCGTATTTTAAGCCTTTATCTTTTATTGGATAAATGTAAAAACATTTAAAAACATATATAATCATATATTAGTTATTTCTATCCATTCCCGCCAATACAACGGCTACATGTTAACTTCCATTTAAAATAATATTATTTTATTATTAGAGTGCAACGTAAGATTTCCAAGAAACTCGTTGTTGCGTGTTGGGTACGCCCTCGAGCATAGCATCCCCTTTAAAGTCATATTAATATTTTATTCACAAATATGGATAAATATGGAAATTTCATATTCTTTATTTACCTGGGGTGTTACATCCTTCCCCCCTTTTGGGAATTGCGTTCTCGCAATTTTAAAATTGGGCTTGGAAGCATCCTTGAAAGTCCCACATCGGAAGAAGAGTCGGTAAAACAATCACATTAAAATAAAGAAAGATAAGTACAAAGGTCACCCAAGTTAACCCATACTAGGATTCCAAGTATGAAAACATGGACATGGAGGAGAAAACATAGGGTCATGTTCTGATGGAGAGTGATAGAAAACATGTTTAGGAGAAAGTTAACCATGAGAAAATCACAAACTTGTGATGGATTAAACGGTATTCGATTCCCCAGTAGGAAAAGTTAATAGACAACATTTTTGTTTTAAGTAACTTTTTATTGAGGAATTTATTCATAAAGAAACATAATCACTTATCATGTTGAATTTCAACTTTTATTTGATTCCTTACACAAACTCATATTTTTTTTCCAAAAGACGAGTATTTAGGGAGACTTGTTCACATTAAGAGTACTATAATCAACTTCTAGAGAATTACCTAACCCAAAAAAGAGAACTATATACTTCCCATGTCTTTAGAATTTAACCAAAACCAAAACCCCAAAATTAGTAAAAGATCAGATAACCCAGAAAAGGATAACCCATTAGAAAGAAAATCTATTCTTAATCTCCAAAATTTGTCCAACAAAACCCAAAGTTCAACGAGGACCATCCGATAAACAATTTGTCCATAAAATTCCTCAAAGTAAACCAATATAAGATTGAAACCCAAACATTTGAAGGATTTAGTCACATAGTCTTCCAAGTTAAATCATAACATTTATCTCCAAACAACATAAGTTTCTCCTAAAGCCTCGTATTGAAAAGTAATTAACCTAATCACATATCCTCCATGATAGGTTAATCATTTTCATAAATAACCCAAAATCAACTTACTCTTAATTCATAAAATCATATAACTAAAAAGAATCAGTCAAACTAACCAGGGACTTCACGTAGTCCAGTGGTAGGTGATAAATACCAGTCACACTTTGGTTGTGGGTTTGATTCCCACGGCTTTGTCCGACGCGACGGGTTGTCACACGGTCTGCCTGTTGTCCTTTTTCCAAAACTATATAATTCTTAAAACATTCCCCAAAATGAGATAAAATCTTCAAGAATAATCATAACATATTTTAACCTCAAGTTTATCTCATTCCTTTCATTTTCCATCATATCATATAATAACCCATAATTACCTCAAAAGTAAGGATCATATAAACTCTAATGGTTACCTTTATAATTATTACCTGAACTTCCACATCGATTGGTCATCTCATACACGATGCATCACAGAACATACCAAGGTTCAAGTGGTTGATCATGACTCCTTGATAGTTGGTTTAGAACAACCATGAGATTCCTCATTGAATACCCCATTTTATCTAGTATCTTAATCAGAGAACCACCACAGTTTCCTTCAAACCTGTTGTCTCTCTGGTGCCTGCTAGATCCAGCCATTTACTAAAACCAAAAAGGTTAGTGTGATTATATCAACAAAACCATCATGTACTAATGAGGAAGATAAACACTAATATATACTTACTCATTCACTTTATCTAAAACTATGACTCTTTCTAAAATCCAAACCATTGTGGTAATGTCACTTATGCTTAGAGAATAGCCTAACCTCTAAAGTTATCTAAACCGACCTCTGATACCAACTATAAGGCCCCAGCCTTAAACCTTACTTAATATTGAATTAAATGAGTAATTCACATTGAGGATCTTTTCAGGTTTAGAGTTTTAGAGAATTAGGACATAACTATTACATCTCAAAAGATTACAAAGTAGTCGCTTCTACTAAATTTCCATAAAATAAAAACTCTTTAAAAGAAACATGTATAGTTCCATGTTTAGGTAGCATGACATTCCCTTGATCCCATCCTTGACACTATTCCACGCTAAGTCCTGTGAAAAACATTTCAAAAACTTGGGATGAGCATAAAAAGCTCAGTAAGGGATACACAAAGAATGAAAACTGTTAGTTTTTCAAAACAACAAGTAAACCATGTATACTTTATCAAAGTAATACTTTTCACCTTTATGAAGTAGTCAAAACTCTTCACTGAATAAAATATCATTACTTACCTTTTTGTAACCAAAGGATTACCATAAAACCCATATAAAGAACACATAACATATATAAAGGTAACTTGTGACATAAACATACTTAAGTGGAATAACCATACGGTCGACTCCCACACATATCACTTAATGGAATAGCCATACGGCCAATTTCCATACATACTTAATGGAATAGCCATACGGCCGACTTCCATACCCAATGCATTGGAGGTTATAACGTAACCACCCGTCCTGGTATTCACGGCACCACCCGTCATAATGTCCAAGTACCATTATAAAATCATAACACATAAAACCAACATAAAGGAATGATAACATTTCCACATTTCAATCACAATATATCATTTAAATATATTGACATAATATAATCCTTTATCAAAAACATTTTCAATAACGAAATACAAAAAAAGTATATGGTATTTATTTTATTTTAAAAACATTATGGCTTGTTGAAGAAACCAAAGTCAAATAATACTCGCGGCGGCAGAAAAGGTCGTTGTCACCGCGTACGTTAAAAAAACATTCCTTTTTGTCATTTAGTAAAACGCTTCGTATAAAAAGATTCCTTTTGTATAAAAGTAAAATTCAAAGGGGTTTATACACCATATAAAATAATGTTGTGTATAAAACGAAATATGCCTCAATGAAAGGAGATTGAGACGAAGTCCCTTACAACGACGGTATCCTTAGTTTAAGGATAAATCAATTACATAATTATGTGTGACAAATGAATAAACAAAATATAAGTGGATATTAAGTGTAAAATAATCAAAGGTCATTAACACATATTCAAAGGATGACATATTCAATAACTACATGTTGAACCCAAAGAAATCGAAATTGGGTTAAGAAGTTCCCTTGACAGCCTAACGGTGTCACATCAAAATGGGTTGATGAGAGATAAAAAGTGTATCTCATCACTTGGACATAAAAGTTACATCAATAAGGATATATGAGAACATATCCCAACATAACAATATGTAAATTAAAAGACCCAACAAAATAAGTCTTTTAAAAAGAGTAGGGTGAAAGGTTCCCCTACCGACTTGGGTATCTTTCAAAACATACACCCCATGAAAGAAGGACAATACATCATTGATGTAAATACTCATAAAAAGAAAGTATATTACAAAAAGAGTAGAATAATGGGCAGTACATAAACCACTCAAAGGAAATTGTGGCAAATGTAGCATAAATCTCATGGGAATAAAAGTGAGATGAAAAATCCCTTACGAGAACTCGGCAGCCTAACGGCGCCACATAAAACTTACAAAAAAGTATTGATGAGATGAAATAGGGTATCTCATCATATTAACATAATGTTTATAGAAAGAGGAATATAAAAGAACATCCCCCAACATAACAAAGTGGACCTTAAAAGAAGTGACATAAAGGAGAGTACTAAAATAGAAAGAGAGAGGCTGGATCTCTTACGAAAAATTCGGCAGCCTAACGGCGCCACTCAAAACTTCCAAAATGGATTGATGAGAGAGAATAGGGTATCTCATCATATGAACATAAAAATTACAGTAAGAGTAATATAAAAGAATATCCCAATAACAAGAAATATTATCTTTAAAAGGAATGACATAAACGAATGTACTTAAAAAGAAAGAGAGGTGTAGGATCCCTTACCTCGGGTCCGACTTGACTCGATGGTTCTTTAACGTCCTGAATAATAAACTTGAGTTAATTTATACTTTCTTAAGAACCCTTTTTCAAGTTCATTATTCCTTTTATATCATTTATTACCATGTCATGAACACTATGTAATTATTTAAGTTAATAACGGTTGTTTTAACGATCATTGGTACTTGAGTCAAAAATAATCCCTTTATAATTATATGTTGTTCATGTATCCATTATATCTATAATGGTATTCATGATGTAGATATCATATATGTCATATATATCCAGTACATGCATGCATTTATAATATTACATAATCATTTAGAGGTAAGAAATGAAATGCACCGTTCATGGAGACGGTAAGTCGTACGTACGCATGAACGCTACTTTCATTTCTATTTTGTATTTTATAGAATGGAATCATAATTATATAAAGTTATATTATATTTCCAGTATAATATCATATATAATATCATAGTTCCATCCTTTATATGTCCCACATATGGTATTTAACGAATCAACTCACTTTAAGGGGGCGGTAGTCCGCACTTCCTTAAAGGAAGATATCGCGTTTACACATAATGGAAACCATAAAGGTATGACCAAAATGAAAAATACATAAGCTTAAAGAAAAACATAATAATATTATATGTCATATATAAATATAGTTACATCTTAATGGCCACCATTGAAGGTGTTAAAAGAATGTTGAACAATCATCGTTTCGGGAGGCATAAATTCACCATCCACGGAAACTGTATGTTCGTTAACAATTATATGTAGATGTGTGTAAGTGTAGCTCGAATCCTTCTTATAACAACATCCTAGTATATTGAATATACTGGAGTTGTTACAAAAGAAATGAATAAAAAGGGTTTAGGGGGTTGGAGAAGCAAAATAAAACAACGAACTCAAGTGAAGACTTTACCTTAAAATCGGGTAACTCCCTTTGGTTTGAGCTCAAAGGCTTCCTTGGGAAGTCTTCTGCCCAAAGGGAGGCTTCAAGGAGTATGGGAGGGAAGTGGAGAGACAAAAGGGGCAGGGTTTGGCCGAGCCAAATGCTTTGGGAGGGTGGTAAAAGAGGTAGAGGTGGGGGCCTTTTATAAGAGGAGAGGAGGGGCACTCTTGGAATGTATAGATAAGTTACTTTATTTTAAAAAGCGTTTCGGATTCAAAAGGTCCCACATTGATATAATTAGGGGATAAGTTGATAAGGGTTCGAAATCCACTCATCCAATAGGTTTTGGACATGTTTAGATATTAGATATTACATTATCATTCCATTTTATTTAAATCGTTAAATAATGAGGTCATCACTGCATCATCATTATGTCATTAATAATTTAATTTATTTAACGTCTAAAAATTATAAAAAAAATACTATGATTTATGAAATCTTTTTATCTTTCCAATTAATATTTATAGTCAAAAATCTGACTTGTATAACCCCATTTAAAAATTGTTTTAGTAAAACATCTCATGTGTGTGTCATTTTTACTTTGACATTAAATAAAAAGATATTAATGTCATTTTCCAACCAAAGTGGCTTCATGGGGTCCCCAAGCTGACCCATGGGTTGTCTAGGTCGGCCATGACACATCCAATGATGTTAGGACATGTGTCAAATTCATTTAATATTATTAAAACATTATTTTTACCTTAAATTACACTAATTACCTCTAATCGCGATTAAAAACTTAATAAGTTACTATTCACCAAAAAATTATTTTAATCCCATTGAACCACATTTTACTTCTTAATGACAACCATGTATGTCGGATTTTTTAAATTCAAAACAAAAAGGTGGCAAATTTTCATTTAAACGGAAAATCAGTTTTTATAAGTACCACTTAGTGGTTTCACTATTCATCAAAAATTGAAGTTTTTCAGAAAATTACCAAAAATTCACCCTAAGCTATATTTGATATTACGAATTCAAAAATGAAGTCTATTTTAAAAAATTCAAAACATATAAGTCACATTAATTAATTTAATAATTAATTCCCGCTGTCAGAACAAATAGCGTGTTTTTATGAAACAATAAGTATCAAAAGATTGACACTAGTTTAAGTCCGATTTCAAAGTGAAATTAATTCCAACGAACACTATTGGATTTAATGTTAAAAACATATTCTAATTTCAATTTAAAACCAATTAAAAAGATAATATGATCATATAAATAAATTATATTAAAAAGTGGTTTTGAATTAAAATACAACATTTTACACTATTCATTAAAAAAATGAACTTTATCGGAAAGATACCAAAAATTTACACAAAGTAAATTTTGATGTCCCGATTCTAAAGAAGAGTTTTATTTGGTCCAATATAATGTATAATAGTGAAAAAAAAATATATTTAATGACGGTTCACCATCAAAAGGTGATAGGTGAATCTTTAGTGAAAACTAGGGCATATACGCCTAAAATTGAATTCTTTCCGTATTTTAAGCCTTTATCTTTTATTGGATAAATGTAAAAACATTTAAAAACATATATAATCATGTTTTAGTTATTTATATCCATTCCCACCAATACAACAGCTACATGTTAACTTCCATTTAAAATAATATTATTTTATTATTAGAGTGCAACGTAAGATTCCCAAGAAACTTGTTGTTGCGTGTTGGGTACGCCATCGAGCATAGAGTCCCCTTTAAAGTCATATTAATATTGTATTCAAAAATATGGATAAATATGAAAATGTCATATTCTTTATTTACCTGGGGTGTTACATCCTTCCCCCATTTTGGGAATTGCGTTCTCGCAATTTTAAAATTGGGCTTGGAAGCATCCTTGAAAGTCCCACATCGGAAGAAGAGTCGGTAAAACAATCACTTTAAAATAAAGAAAGATAATTACAAAGGTCACCCAAGTTAACCCATACTAGGATTCCAAGTATGAAAACATGGACATGGAGGAGAAAACATAGGGTCATGTTCTGATGGAGAGTGATAGAAAACTTGTTTAGGAGAAAGTTAACCATGAGAAAATCACAAACTTGTGATGGATTAAACGGTATTCGATTCCCCAGTAGGAAAATTTAATAGACAACATTTTTGTTTTAAGTTACTTTTTATTGAGGAATTTATTCATAAGGAAACATAATCACTTATCATGTTGAATTTCAACTTTTATTTGATTCCTTACACAAACTCATATTTTTTTCCAAAAGACGAGTATTTAGGGAGACTTGTTCACATTA
Organism: Viscum album; assembly: GCA_963277665.1. Lineage (NCBI taxonomy): Eukaryota > Viridiplantae > Streptophyta > Magnoliopsida > Santalales > Viscaceae > Viscum > Viscum album. The sequence goes on along the minus strand of OY728126.1, from coordinate 2,091,505,900 downwards.
AGAGTACTATAATCAACTTCTAGAGAATTACCTAACCCAAAAAAGAGAACTATATACTTCCCATGTCTTTAGAATTTAACCAAAACCAAAACCCCAAAATTAGTAAAAGATCAGATAACCCAGAAAAGGATAACCCATTAGAAAGAAAATCTATTCTTAATCTCCAAAATTTGTCCAATAAAACCCAAAGTTCAACGAGGACCATCCGATAAACAATTTGTCCATAAAATTCCTCAAAGTAAACCGATCTAAGATTGAAACCCAAACATTTGAAGGATTTAGTCACATTGTCTTCCAAGTTAAATCATAACATTTATCTCCAAACAACATATGTTTCTCCTAAAGCCTCGTTTTGAAAAGTAATTAACCTAATCACATATCCTCCATGATAGGTTAATCATTTTCATAAATAACCCAAAATCAGCTTACTCTTAATTCATAAAATCATATAACTAAAAAGAATCAGTCAAACTAACCAGGGACTTCACGTAGTCCAGTGGTAGGCGATAAATACCAGTCACACTTTGGTTGTGGGTTCGATTCCCACGGCTTTGTCCGACGCGACGGGTTGTCACACGGTCTACGTGTTGTCCTTTTTCCAAAACTATATAATTCTTAAAACATTCCCCAAAATGAGATAAAATCTTCAAGAATAATCATAACATATTTTAACCTCAAGTTTATCTCATTCCTTTCATTTTCCATCATATCATATAATAACCCATAATTACCTCAAAAGTAAGGATCATATAAGCTCTAATGGTTACCTTTATAATTATTACCTGAACTTCCACATCGATTGGTCATCTCATACACGATTCATCACAGAACATACCAAGGTTCAAGTGGTTGATCATGACTCCTTGATAGTTGGTTTAGAACAACCATGAAATTCCTCATTGAATCCCCCATTTTATCTAGTATCTTAATCAGAGAACCACCACAGTTTCCTTCAAACCTGTTGTCTCTCTGGTGCCTGCTAGATCCAGCCATTTACTAAAACCAAAAAGGTTAGTGTGAGTATATCAACAAAACCATCATGTACTAATGAGTAAGATAAACACTAATATATACTTACTCATTCACTTTATCTAAAACTAGGACACTTTCTAAAATCCAAACCATTGTGGTAATGTCACTTATGCTTAGAGAATAGCCTAACCTCTAAAGTTATCTAAACCGACCTCTGATACCAACTATAAGGCCCCAGCCTTAAACCTTACTTAATATTGAATTAAATGAGTAATTCACATTGAGGATATTTTCAGGTTTAGAGTTTTAGAGAATTAGGACATAACTATTACATCTCAAAAGATTACAAAGTAGTCGCTTCTACTAAATTTCCATAAAATAAAAACTCTTAAAAAGAAACATGTATAGTTCCATGTTTAGGTAGCATGACTTTCCCTTGATCCCATCCTTGACCCTATTCCACGCTAAGTCCTATGAAAAACATTTCAAAAACTTGGGATGAGCATAAAAAGCTCATTAAGGGATACACAAAGAATGAAAACTGTTAGTTTTTCAAAACAACAAGTAAACCATGTATACTTTATCAAAGTAATACTTTTCACCTTTATGAAGTAGTCAAAACTCTTCACTGAATAAAATATCATTACATACCATTTTGTAACCAAAGTATTACCATAAAACCCATATAAAGAACACATAACATATATAAAGGTAACTTGGGATATAAACATACTTAAGTGGAATAACCATACGGTCGACTCCCACACATATCACTTAATGGAATAGCCATACGACCAATTTCCATACATACTTAATGGAATAGCCATACGGCCGACTTCCATACCCAATGAATTGGAGGTTATAACGTAACCACCCGTCCTGGTATTCACGGCACCACCCGTCATAATGTCCAAGTACCATTATAAAATCATAACACATAAAACCAACATAAAGGAATGATAACATTTCCACATTTCAATCACAATATATCATTTAAATATATTGACATAATATAATCCTTTATCAAAAACATTTTCAATACCAAAATACAAAAAAAGTATTTGGTATTTATTTTATTTTAAAAACATTATGGCTTGTTGAGGAAGCCAAAGTCAAATAATACTCGCGGCGGCGGAAAATGTCGTTGTCACCATGTACGTTAAAAAAACATTCCTTTTTGTCGTTTAGTAAAACGCTTCGTATAAAAAGATTCCTTTTGTATAAAAGTAAAATTCAAAGGGGTTTATACACCGTATAAAAGAATGTTGTGTATAAAACGAAATATGCCTCAATGAAAGGAGATTGAGACGAAATCCCTTACAAAGACGGTATCCTTTGTTTAAGGATAAATCAATTACATAATTATGTGTGACAAATGAATACACCAAATATAAGTGGATATTAAGTGTAAAATAATCAAAGGTCATTAACACATATTCAAAGGATGGCATATTCAATAACTACATGTTGAACCCAAAGAAATCGAAATTGGGTTAAGAAGTTCCCTTGACAGCCTAACGGTGTCACATCAAAATGAGTTGATGAGAGATAAAAAGTGTATCTCATCACTTGGACATAAAAGTTACATAAATAAGGATATATGAGAACATATCCCAACATAACAATATGTAAATTAAAAGACCCAACAAAAGAAGTCTTTTAAAAAGAGGAGGTTGAAAGGTTCCCCTACCGACTTGGGTATCTTTCAAAACATACACCCCATGAAAGAAGGACAATACATCATTGATGTAAATACTCATAAAAAGAAAGTATATTACAAAAAGAGTAGAATAATGGGCAGTATGTAAACCACTCAAAGGAAATTGTGGCAAATGTATCATAAATCTCATAGGAATAAAAGTGAGATGAAAAATCCCTTACGAGAACTCGGCAGCCTAACGGCGCCACATAAAACTTACAAAAAAGTATTGATGAGATGAAATAGGGTATATCATCATATTAACATAAAGTTTATAGAAAGAGGAATATAAAAGAACATCCCCCAACATAACAAAGTGGACCTTAAAAGAAGTGACATAAAGGAGAGTACTAAAAAAGAAAGAGAGAGGTTGGATCTCTTACGAAAATTTCGGCAGCCTAACGGCGCCACTCAAAACTTCCAAAATGGATTGATGAGAGTGAATAGGGTCTCTCATCATATGAACATAAAAATTACAGTAAGAGTAATATAAAAGAATATCCCAATAACAAGAAATATTATCTTTAAAAGGAATGACATAAACGAATGTACTTAAAGAGAAAGAGAGGTGTAGGATCCCTTACCTCGGGTCCGACATGACTCGATGGTTATTTAACGTCATGAATAATAAACTTGAGTTAATTTATACTTTCTTAAGAACCCTTTTTCAAGTTCATTATTCCTTTTATATCATTTATTACCATGTCATGAACACTATGTAATTATTTAAGTTAATAACGGTCGTTTTAACGATCATTGGTACTTGAGTCAAAAATAATCCCTTTATAATTATATGCTGTTCATGTATCCATTATATCTAGAATGGTATTCATGATGTAGATATAATATATTTCATATATATCGAGTACATTAATGCATTTATAATATTACATAATCATTTAGAGGTAAGAAATGAAATGCACCGTTCATGGAGACGGTAAGTCGTACGTACGCATGAACGCTACTTTCATTTCTATTTCGTATTTTATAGAATGAAATCATAATGATATAAAGGTATATTATAATTCCAGTATAATATCATATATAATATCATAGTTCCATCCTTTATATGTCCCACATATGGTATTTAACGAATCAACTCACTTTAAGGGGGCGGTAGTCCGCACTTCCTTAAATGAAGATATCGCGTTTACCCATAATGGAAACCATAAATGTATGACCAAAATGAAAAATATAGAAGCTTAAAGAAAAACATAATCATATTATATGTCATATATAAATATAGTGACATCTTAATGGCCACCTTTGAAGGTGTTAAAAGAATGTTGAACAATCATCGTTTCGGGAGGCATAAATTCACCATCCACGGAAACTGTATGTTCGTTAACCATTAGATGTAGATGTGTGTAAGTGTAGCTCGAATACTTCTTATAAAAACATCCTAGTATATTTAAGATACAGGAGTTGTTACAAAAGAAATTAATAAAAAGGGTTTAGGGGGTTGGAGAAGCAAAATAAAACAACGAACTCAAGTGAAGACTTTACCTTAAAATCGGGTAACTCCCTTTGGTTTGAGCTCAAAGGCTTCCTTGGGAAGTATTCTGCCCAAAGTGAGGCATCAAGGAGTAAGGGAGGGAAGTGGAGAGACAAAATGGGCAGGGGTTGGCCGAGCCAAATGCTTTGGGAGTGTGGTAAAAAGAGGTAGAGGTGGGGGCCTTTTATAAGAGGAGAGGAGGGGCACTCTTGGAAAGTATTGATAAGTTACTTTATTTTAAAAAGAGTTTCGGATTCAAAAGGTCCCACATTGATATAATTAGAGGCTAAGGTGATAAGGGTTCTAAATCCACTCATCCAATAGGTTTTGGACATGTGTAGATATTAGATATTACATTATCATTCCATTTTATTTAAATCGTTAAACAATGAGGTCATTACTGCATCATCATTATATCATTAATAATTTAATTTATTTAACGTCTAAATATTATAAAACAAATACTATGATTTAGGAAATCTTTTTATCTTTCCAATTAATATTTATAGTCAAAAATCTGACTTGTATAACCCCATTTAAAAATTGTTTTAGTAAAACATCTCATGTGTCTGTCATTTTTACTTTAACATTAAATAAAAAGATATTAATGTCATTTTCCAACCAAAGTGGCTTCATGGGGTCCCCAAGTTGACCCATGGGTTGTCTTGGTCGGCCATGACACATCCAATGAGGTTATGACATGTGTCAAATTCATTTCATATTATTAAAACATTATTTTTACCTTAAACTACACTAATTACCTCTAATCGCGATTAAAAACTTAATAAGTTACTATTCACCAAAAAATTATTTTAATCCCATTGAACCAAATTTTACTTCTTAATGACAACCATGTATTTAGGATTTTTTAAATTCAAAACAAAAAGGTGGCAAAATTTCATTTAAACGGAAAATCAGTTTTTATAAGTACCACTTAGTGGTTTCACTATTCATCAAAAATTGAAGTTTTTCAGAAAATTACCAAAAATTCACCCTAATCTATATTTGATATTACGAATTCAAAAATGAAGTCTATTTTACAAAATTCAAAACATATAAGTCACATTAATTAATTTAATAATTAATTCCCGCTGTCAGAGAAAATAGCGTGTTTTTATGAAACAATAAGTATAAAAAGATTGACACTAGTTTATGTCTGATTTCAAAGTGAAATTCTTTCCAACGACCACTATTGGATTTAATGGTAAAAATATATTCTAATTTCAATTTAAAACCAATAAAAAGATAATATAATCATATAAATAAATTATATTAAAAAGAGGTTTTGAATTAATATACAACATTTTACACTATTCATTAAAAAAATGAACTTTATCGGAAAGATACCAAAAATTTACACAAAGTAAATTTTGATGTCCCGATTCTAAAGAAGAGTTTTATTTGGTCCAATAGAATGTATAAGAGTGAAAAAAACTATATTTAATGACGGTTCACCATCAAAAGGTGATAGGTGAACCTTTAGTGAAAATTAGGGCATATACGCCTAAAATTGAATTCTTTCCGTATTTTAAGCCTTTATCTTTTATTGGAAAAATGTAAAAACATTTAAAAACATATATAATCATATTTTAGTTATTTCTATCCATTCCCGTCAATACAACGGCTACATGTTAACTGCCATTTAAAATAATATTATTTTATTATTAGAGTGCAACGTAAGATTCCCAAGAAACTCGTTGTTGTGTGTTGGGTACGCCATCGAGCATAGGGTACCCTTTAAAGTCATATTAATATTTTATTCACAAATATGGATAAATATGAAAATGTCATATTCTTTATTTACCCGGGGTGTTACATGACATCTCAATGGATTTAATCACAAGGTTAGCTACAGATCAGAGAGTTTTTTACGTTACCTTTGTGATCAGGGATTGGTTGATGAAATCATCCCACTTATTAGCGATCTAGGATTTGATCACAGTTAATGATTTGGATAATAATCATATAGATGATGTGGTGTGGTTTTATGGAGTTTCTAGTTCCATTATATTAGATCGGGGTGCACATTTTACCTCATGATTCTATATGGGATTACAACATAACTCTTGAACTCAATTAAACCTCGTTACTACTTTCCACCCTCATATAGATGGAAATATGGAGTGAACCATCTAAACATTGTAGGCCATGTTGTAGACATGCATCTTTTACTTTGATGGGTCATGGGTACGTCACTTTCCCTTGATTGAGTTTTTTTAAAATAAAAACTTTTACGCATCCATCATTATGGCCCCATTTTAGGATTTTAATAGGTGAATTTTTCATTCTCCATTGTGTTGGATTGAGTTTGGGGAGGTAGAAGTTCTTGGTCCTAATACGGTGCAGAGAACTATAGAAAATGTTCAGTTGGTTCAGGAGAGGATGAAAGCAGTGAAATAATTTCATATGTCTTATTCCAATGATAGTAGTAGACCCTATGAGTTTGAGTTTGGGGACCATGTGTTCTGGAAGGATTCCCCTTGACATGGGTAGAGTGGTTTTGGTAGGGGCCATAATATTTCCTCTATGTTTATTGGTCCCTTTGAGGTGTTGGGTTGAGTTGGTGAGGTGGAATATTAATTGGAATTTCCACCATGGCTTAAGAGGATCCAAGAATTCTTCCACGCCTCTCATCTTTTTTGGTGTCTTCATGATGAAACCCATTCCATTGACTAGGGAGGGTTGGATATCAAGTATAACATGAAATTCATGTAGCGAACAGTAGAGATACAAGATCACCAAGAGAAACCCCTTCATGGAGAGAGCATTCCCTTGGTTCTCAGTTTTTGGAGGCATGATGGCCTGGAAACGATTAATTAGGGGTGAGAGATTTAGTTTTTTTCCCAATTCCCAGTGCTGTTTTGATTTTTTTCTAACTTATTTTTTCTTGAGATGTGATGTTTGGATCTTTTTGTGTTATTAGAGTTTCTTTTTATTTGTGATGTGTGGTAAAGTAATGACATATGAAGAGGGGATGACCTGATTCCTAATAAATACCCATTATACAAAAATGTTATCAAACCAATACTGGTGAGTCACTTAAACTCAAAGTGGATAGTATGTTGACATTGAGGATTAAATTCCATGATTCTTATTTTTGGGTGGTGTAGTTTTTTGGTTGTATCATTTGTTGGTTTAGGATTTTTGGAGGTTGAAATGGTTATGTGGTGGTGTGTTTGTGTGTTTGTGTGAAAGGAGGCAGTTTTTGGGCTATAAAATGTGTTTCATGGGTGTTTTGATTTGCATGTTTGGTTGGTGGTACCATTGAGAAGTAACAATATCCTTGAGGTATTTCTCATGGGGGGCTGTGTGGACCCCTTTCCTTAATGGATTGTTTTTTAATTCTTGAGGGCATGAATAATTTGAGAGTAATCTTATGTAATTTCTTATGACTTTCTGACCTATTACTTTGTCAGTTATTAGTGTTGGGGATTTCTCAGAGGAGGCTTGAGGAGGTTCGATGGTTGTCAGTGGTGTATTAGAGAAACTTTGGGATATTCACTTGTTAAAAGATTTACATGATGTGAACTAGAGTTTCACATCTTTTATAGCTATTTGGATTTATGGAATGTGTGTTGATAAGGTGAAATACATGAAATGGATTCAAATTATGAAATTAATTCATATCATGTAGTTCAATCAAGTTGAGGTATTTCAAATTTCAGGGAAAGATAATTTTTTAGGAAAACCCCTGAAATTCATTTTGTGAATCGGTTACATGATGTGAAAGTGTTGAGTTTCAGGTTTTAAATAGGTCTCTAGATTGAACCCCACCTTCTTAGGCCATACCTATTTTCTCTCAGTTTTTGGTTGAACCCTAGGTGGCTCCTAGAGTATTTTAATACCCCTTCCTCCTACATTAATCTATTGGTTCTAGTGGATTCTCGTTGGTGATAGGTGGTAACACATTCTCTTCTTCTTATTTTTTTTTATTCCACTCTTCTTCTGTGGATCTATTGCAGTGGTGTGGTTTGGGTTTGGGTTGTGAGTTGGAATTCATTTTTAATAACCCTTGATGTGTTGTAGGTTGATATGGTTTTTTTTCATGTGGTTGTGGTATGTAAGCATCTCTTCTTTTCCCAACAGTGTGCAGTGAGTTGGAAAATTTTCTATGAGGTAAGTAATTTCTTAATTTTTCTTTTTTTTGTATATCATGTGGGAGTATATTTCGCTTTTTTATCTATGGGGCATGGTTATGATGGTTTAATTAAAGATAAATAATGGGATAATTTAAATATAAGGGCTAAAGGGGAATTATTTTCATTTTTGTACATTTTTTAAGTGATTGTAATGTTGTTATTATATAGACTAAATGACCTACTAAAAATTATGTTTGTTTGGGGGGGGTTCTTCTGTTTTGTTATCTATTTTGGATCTATTATTGTGGGGTTTTTGTGATATCACCCTAATATGAAAATTAGATAAAAAAATTATATTTTATTAATAAAATCATTAACCATGGATTAATAGATTTTGTGATAAATCCCCTGAAATAAATTGAAATGTGATAAAATCCCCTTTGTTAAATCTATAAAATGGTCATTAATGGGTGTTTTTAATGTGGTGTGGGGTGATGGGTGGTTTTTTGGCCATGATTTTGGGTGGATAGGTGGTGGTTTTTTGGTCGTGCTTATGGGGTGGCAAGGTGATGTTTTTCTTGTTATTATTTTTTGTCAGGAGGTGATGGTTTTTTGGGTCATAATTATGGGGATCTTAGGTGTTGGTTTTTTTCATCAATCTAGGTTGGCGAGGTGATAGTTCTTTTATTTATTTTTGGGAGGTGGGGTGGTGGATTTTGTAGTCATTCTTGTGGGGAAAAGAGGCAATTGTTCTATGGTAATTATTATTTTCTTATGATGTGTGGTTCGTTTGTTCTATAATCCCAATTATTGATGGAATTATTATTTAATAATAATTTAAATGGTTGGGGTTTGGTTTGGTTAATTTTATATAAATGACTAATTTACAAAAAAAATGATGGTTTTGTGGTTAAATTTAGTTATTATTATACGATCGAATGAATGTGATGCATAATGGAATTGGTTGGTGGTGTGAGATTTGTCTTGTGGTTAGTGTAGTGGTATTCATTAAGAGGTGGAAGTGAAAGTTGAAGTGTTATGAGTTGGTCAGTTTCTTTTTGTGAACCCATAGGTTGGTCTTGTGTGTGGCTTATAAATAAATAAATATATATATATATATATATATAATTATATATTCCTTCTAATTTCTATATGCACACCATCTATGATTAGAACTATGTGTCAACACCCATGTTTTCACATTATAGTGTTTTTTTCAACATCATTGTGATGAGGATGGATTCCTGGATACCTGCTCTTTCCCACTCTCTCTTCTAGGTGAATAGATATGTATAAGTTGTGACTGAAGGAGGTTTTTAGTGCACCAGGTGATGGACCTAGTGTCCTTAGCCATTATTTGATATGATCATGGTGTGGGGAGGCTTATGATGGAGGAGAGCATAGGGTTGATGTCATTCATGTTCATGAAACCCTATTACTCCAGTCATGATTGTGATGTAATGGCCTAGAGGTCTGCGAGTGAGATGACATGTTATCGTGTTGTGGGAAGGTGGACCAGGTTTTTTAAAGAGTAATGTAATGTGACAATGTTGTAGGAAGTGTTTTATGTTATTCATGAAATATGGGAGTGTTAGGACGTAAGATGTTGGGATGTGAGATTGAAAAGTCAGTGGGAAAGTAGAGTGGGCTACCCCTTATCGATTTGATTCTTATTATGTCATTATACATGGATTGAATTATTTGTTGAGCATGCCTTGGGGAGTTTGGGAGGATAGTTTACATGTTTAGGTGTTGTTGGTTCTATTATTTTCTCATTGGTGTATTAGTATGATATTTCACATGTTCATGAAAACCTTGGTTTTCCTACTAAGTATACTTTTATGATAACCCTATGTATATGAACTAATTTTTAGGTTTCCAAGAGGATTAGGTGGATCATGCTGGACAGTAATAGCTCAAACCTTTTTGGATAGTTTTTTTCTAGCTAATTTATCTATTCTTTTGGGTATTTACTTTTTGATAATTGTATCGATGTCATTTTTATTTATTAATGCTATATAAGGTGGTTTTGATTTCTTTTTATATTATTTCATATAGTTTATTTTGGACGATTCATCTTATCTTCTGGTCCTATATTATTATAGAGGGTAATTCATCCCATTTCATGATAATTTTATACCATTAACTCTAGTTTCCAACCAAAGGCTTACTAGAGGTGGGACTCAGGGGTCATTATCTCTCTCCCACCATTGTGGTTTCATTGGTGGGAGGGGTTGTGACAAACTAACTCTCTGGTCAAAACATCCAATATTTTCCTTTAATTGATATTGTATTAACCAAAACATTCTTTGATTCAACTTCTAACACCTTATCACAAATCACCCAAATAATACCTGATCTAGGTGTGCTATCTAACCTAAGTTGTATCTCCTTGCATTTCAGACACTACCAACTAGTAGTAATGGCTTGGAAAATTCATGGTAATACTATTATCTCAATTATAAACATAAAGTATATGTAAAAATATAAAAAAAAATTACATTATCCATATATAAAACAAACTTACCCAAAACCATTAGATATAAAAAAACGAGTTAATAGGGAATCTAATAATATATAATATATAACTGAGGTATTCAACATAATTCATCAAATAAAATAGAGTAGCAAAAAAATATTACACATCACAAGAAATAATAAATAAACAATTACATCCTTAGATGATAAATTTTGTGATAATATATAAATAAATAAAATAAATAATATGGCCTTAGACCTAATTCCCAATAATCTCCTACCAAATCATCAACCTTTAATATACTACTCATCCAAATCCATTTATCTGTATCTAAGAAAAATTCATTTTCTGAAATAATACATGATGGCCTACCCACATATAATGAAACCTATGCTATTTTATAGTGATGTGGAGTAGGAGATTCTCTTAGTGACCTTCAACCACTATAAAACTTATAGTGTCCTCATTATTTTACTTCTTTTATTTTTCACAAATTATCTGATTTAAAAAGGCTTATATTAATGAGATAATTTGAATTGGTATGTTTAATTTTTGAATGGGTAAATTTATGAAATCAATTCCCCCTCTAGAGTAATAATATTAGATAATATCATCACAATATTTGGTATCAAATCAAATATTTTGAACTCTCTATATTGCTTAGATAGAATTTTGAAGACCTATCTTATATTTTTATAATTTATAATTTTACGGAAGGAATTCCAATAGTTAGAGATATATATTTCATTAGAGAAAACAATGGATTAATTAAAACAATGATAGCTACCTATCATACACATTTGGGTTTATATGTTTATATAACAGTGTAGAAACATTCAAAATCCCAACTGGTGAGCCTAATTTATGGAGTACAGTTCAAGAAGTAGAATTTTATTTAAATTATATATTTTTCATTGTTGTTATATATGATTTAGGTTTTTTGAGTTTGATGGTGTTTTATAATTTTATTCTATATATGAAATGCTTGAAATTATCGTTTTTTATTATGAAATTATAGAGAATTTTACATAATTGAGATAAAATACTACAAAGATGAAATTTCATAATTTAATAATCTTTTTTAGATAAGTAATTAATCTAATGAAGGGAAGACATACTGGGATTATTTTTTATATTGCTTATTGGGAGATATGGTATATTAATAAGATCAAGATTTGAATTTCATAATAGTTTTACTAGAAATATTGAGTGGTATATCATTTATTATTCTATATTCCACTCCAATAAAATATTTTAAAATAAATAATATGATCTACACTCTTATTATTTATGAATTTGAAATGAAAGTTGTGGTATATAATCATAAACATTTTCATAGTAACAGATTTTATCATACATTTTTTACTTAAAAGGATGAAAATAAATACAAATAAATATCTTTTAACAAATCTAATGGAAGATATTTTAGTTGTTCCAATTATTTTAATGAACATTCTCATTTATCAATAAAGTTCAATAAATTATACATGCGAGAAAAGGTATTAATAATATATTTCAATAAATTCATTAAAAAAGATATAACTTATAAGGAAGTTTGATTTTATAAGTGTACGAAACTTATAAATATCAATAATAATTTTCCTTGACTCAAATAGAAGAATAAATATTAAAAAATTACATATAACATCATATTATAAAAAAAATCCATGAAAGTTATTTGAATTTATATTGAAGACTTGAGTGAAAAATATAATTTTTATTTCGAAGTTAAAAAATCATATCAATAAGGTAAAATGTGTTTTATGGGTCAAAATAAAGTTATACATTCATTTTGTTTACATATACCTGAAATTGATGATTTTTCATTTGATAAACATAATGGGTATTGTTCCATATTTAAATAAAATATGTTTCTTTGGAGAAATAATATAAATCCCTTAATAAATATTGTGGTTTAGTTATAATTTAGAATGACTTCTTATCTAAAAAACATTTAGATATTAATTCTAAAATTTTTAAAGATGAATCCATTATTTCTCTGCTTAATAATAATATTGATAATTTTTTATCAATAATATTTACATTAAAATTAGTCATTATTCTATTTAATTAACGGGGAATTACTTAGTAAAATTCTATGTAGAGAAAAATATGCTAAGAATAAATAATGGATTGGAAGATAAGTTTAAAATTCAAAACAATATAAAATCAAGTTTTTATGATTCAATACGGAAATTCATATTTAATATTACTTGATTTTAGTCACTATGCTAATTGTTTCAATTTAATATTTACTCTATTTGTTAGTGTTTGGATTCACCAATCTGTAATCACTAACTCCAATAGACCCAAAATTTCATGGGTACCAAAACACATAAATTTTTGAAACATACTTGATTCTCATATTTCATTGTAAATATAAAATCATAGTAAAAGAAACAATAATTGATCATTAAAATCATTAAAAATATATTTATTCATATCCTGAGGAGACAAAGACCAAAAAAGGGTGAGTGCAGGTACATGGTAATGGTTACATAGAATAGAATCTATCATTAATAAAAAATAAAAAATCAATTTGGAAAAAGTGGATAATTAAAACACTTTTCATACAATCGACATCTTTAGTTAAATGAACATCTATGGATAATATAAATATATCAATCACATGGAAAATAAAAACTGAATTCTCAATAATGGAAATGAAGAAATATAGAAATTCATGAAATTTCCATCAAGTCCTCAACCATGTTATTATAAATATTTCCATAAAGGCCTTAGTTAAGACATCATTTTTAATAAGTGGTTATGTGTAAACTAGATACCCATCTAATGTGGAACGCCTGTTGTTTTTTCTCATAAGATCTGTGTATGCATTAAGGGGATATCAATAATCAGGACCCACCCATAATTTACAAGTCCTATCATTCCTAATATATTTATTGATCAGTCCAATTAATTCTCTATATTACATATAAATCTATATTTATTCGTATTAAGTCGAGAGTAAAAAATATTTCTCAAGTACATGAAGTAATCATTATCAATAAACTTCCTTCAACTGATACCATATATGGAACTGGTATACAGTTGAGACAACATAAAATTAGTGTAAATGATTCTGTATAAATCTATGATACTTAAAATATATACATGGAGGAGAAAATAATTTCCAATGAAATGATGGATCCTGATAAGGAATGTGATCGTGAGAAAGTTAATGACCACCAAAACATGAATCATAAATGGATGAAATAATACCATAAATTCCTCATAAATGATGGTTTTGTAGTAAAATCGTTCCTTTTGGGAATAGAAAACAAAAATTATGAAAAACATAAAAAAGAACTACCTTATAACATTGTGTAAAATCAAATTTATAAATAACTTTCAAGACTCATTTCAATCCTTTAATAAAATAATATCTTTATTTTTAGCTGTCATTAAAATCTAAAAATTACTATAATATTGATAAAAAAATTGTCTGGAGGTACCCTCGGAAACTTATAATGGAAAATTTATTATAAATAATGGATATGATTAGTATAAAGGGTGGTCAAGTCATATACATTAAAAAAATCTTATTTCACTTTAATATAAATTTGAAAATAAACCATATTGAATATTTTGAAACGTTTCCTTATTAATACTTTGTAAAGAAGGTCAAAAATGATATAAAAATACCATTATCCAAATTTGAAATATAATTCAAAACATTCGTAAAATATTTAAAAGAATCTCTATAAGGAAGAAAATTAGTTGGAAGGAAATCATTAAATCATTAATTTTAAAAGTAATTCCCTTACATGTGAATTACTTGTTGACTCTTAATCCAATAAGAGATGAATTGAATTAATAACATATAAACCCCAAACATAACTAGATTAGAATAAAATATATTGAGTTTAAGATGTTAAAATTGTATAATTTTAACAAAGGAAATACGAGAATAAACAATCCAAGAATAAAGTGAGATCTTCAAAGAAATATCTTACCTTCGGTCTCCACTTAGTCATATGTGTTTGATCCTCTATAATTGAAACTCGTGTGTTAAATTTCATTCCCCTTCAAAAATTTCATCCTAAAATTTTCAAAATATTCACCTCATGAAAAAATGTGGGTAGTTATTCAATATAACTTATTTAGGTTCCCACTTTACCTATAGCGACCCAGGCTTAACATACATGGATATTACATCAATTTAGAGGAATATTCAACACATTAAAAAAGTACATTCCCAAGGACCATATAGTTTAGTGTCTTTGGAAACATGGAAACATAATATTATAGCCTATTAAAATATATTAAATATATTACTTAGAGATCTTACCCATTAGAACTTTTATTTTAAACCTCTCTTCATAACCCATGGAAAGTAAACATAAGAAAGGTGTGAGATCAGATGCTCAGTAAGGGTAAACAAGGGATATATGTAATCATAACATGAGAATAAGGGTATTAGAAGATGATCTTAACATTATAAGATCATACCATATATATAAATGATCATAAACATGAATCATGGAATAAATATTGGCAGTTCATAAGACATGGATATCAGGGGAATCAAAATCAGAAGACATAACATCGGAATAAGACATAGAATTTGTGGAAGACATATACGCATATAATGTTTTTTCTATAGAAGCCAAGTGTTAATTACAAGGCCATCTTAGTGGAATGGGTTCACTCCCCAACCCATCTTAGTATTCAACGTTCACTCCCAAGACCATCTTAGTGGACAAAGTCCTTTACTAAACTAAGTTCACTTCCAGTTTCAACCATGTATTACTGAACCATGTTCACCTCCTATTCCAGACTTATAGTATTAAACGAGGTTCACCTCCTATTCCAGCCCTATCGTACTAAATGGAGTTAACTCCTCTTTCAATAACTATATTACTGAACTGACTTCACTCCTTATTCTAACCTTGTGTTATTTAACTGAGTTCACTCCTTGTTTCATCCCTGTATTATTTAATCGATTTCACTTGTTCAAATCCTGTATTACTAAACTGAGTTCACTCCCCATTCCAGCCATTTCTATCTCATGATATATATAAATATTTACCCAAATCATTCTAGGGAGATATGGGTCCCACCCATCAAATAATTACATCATACATACGTGTGATACAATATAATAAAATATTCATCATATCATGACCCATAAAAATGAGATGGGTTTCAAAAATAACATATCATAACCCATGAAATGAAATGGGTGTCATAAAAATTTCATCATTCATAAGATATATAAAAGAGATAGGTTTTATAATCATTTCATCACAGAATAATCTATGAAAGGAAGTGGGTTTCATAATCATTTTATCATAGTATAACCCATGGGAGAGAAACGGGTTTAAAAAAATTCATCTTAATCACAAACCATTCAAATAATGAATAATAATGTTGTCCTTAGATCATATAACAAGTAAATAATAAACTATATCAAATTATATAATCTTAGATAGATAAATATTTTAGAAATATCACCTGGAACATAACATTTAATTAAAAATCAACTTTTAAAACATAAAACATTTTCAAAATCCTATTCCATCAAACCAGATTGAAAACATATAAATTAATGATGAAAATAATTTAAAACATTTCTTGAGAAAATTACCATTTCTTATTTGAAAAACAATTTTTAAAATATAAAATATTTTTAAAATATATTCCTTTGAAAATAAATGTGAGATCATATAAAATAATCATTGAATTTGAAAACCTTTTTATTTGAAAAAAACATTAAAAAATAATTACAAAAATATGAGGGAAAAATTCATATAAAAATAACCTTGTAAACTTTCAAAGTATTCTTCAAGGAAATGATGTTGGGTAAATTTGTATATTCCAAACATTCCTTTTCCACCATAAAAATTTTAAAAAAGTGCCTAGATCAAAAAAAGAGATTTATTTTAAAACCCTTTTTATTAAAAATAAAAATAAATGGATAAAAATTTCTTTTACATATCATCGTGAAACATTTTTTGAAAACATTTTTAGAAAACAAGTTTTTCTGAATAAATCAAATTTCTGACCAAAGAGAGAAATTATTTTGGATTTTCTTAAAAAAACCTTCTTAAATCTATGTAAAAAAGAGTGAAAAATTGGTACCAATACATGGAGATATTCTGGATATCCATAGGATAAGAATATTCATTAGATTTTATGAGATATTTATCATAATATTTCGTCAATGGAAGCATAATCATAAATAATCTCGATAAATAAAGATATTGTAACAATAAATCATTACAACTTTGGTAACTTTAAATAAAAATAATTTGGAGAGAATTAAATTACATGAAGATTAAAATGTCATAAAAATAATTATATTTATTATATAACATTTCAATGTTAATTAAATACATATCCTAGAATAATATAGGTTAATAACATGACATGTGTCTCAAAGAAGGAAAATGGAGATGAAATTACCTTACTAGTTTGGTAACTTTTAAACCATTAGACACATAAAGGAAATTTTAGAAAAATTATGTGTAAATACCCATAAATTTATGTAAAATATTCATATAATAAATTAATTGTAATTATATACACCACAAAAAATAAATTAGTAGTGAATAAGGTATAAGTCGCATAAAAATAAATTTGAGGTAAGAAACCCCTTACTGCTTCAGTAACAATTGAACCATGAGATATGGGAATGAATAACATCAATTGAAACATTTTATATCACAAAATATATTAATCTCATGCTATAACATGTCATAATAATTTATATACATCACAAAAAAAAATAAGTGCTTAATATAGCAAGTATCTCGTAGAAATAAAAGTGACATGAAATTCTCTTACCTTAAGTCTTGACTTTCTTCATACAAATTAAAACCAAATGAATTATATATATATGTTTATTATTAATATACCATATAACCATATTATTTTATATAATACCATACATTAATTACTTATGACTTTATATTACCCATTTATTTACAACTCAATGTTAATGTTAGGTTTCAGGTAATATTCGCTTTGTTTTTCATATATGTTTCAACTTGTTATTATTGATCCTCTGAATCAGATCATGATTTAATTATTTACAGAATGTATAAAATTATATAAATAACATATATATTCATTATATAAATATTTATAACAATATATTAAAGGTTTAAATAGAAAATTAAATACACTGTTCATGGAGACAGTAGGTCGTACATACACATGAACGTTGTTTCCATTTTATTATCGTTTTGAAACAAAGAAAGTAAATGACGTATTGGTATACATAAATATACTATAATTATAGTATAATTATTATTTCATATATATCATATAGATTCACTAAACTTATCCTTAATACATTCCATATAAAGTGTGACTGAATCACATCGCTTTGAGGTGGCGGTAGTCCATATGTCCAAAAATGAAGTTATCATATTTACAAAAAATGAAAAGAATGAAGTTATGTGTTATATAATAATTAAATAAGTATAATACATCATAAATATCATATATAAGTTCTAAAATATTATTTCCATCATAATTCTCAAACATGATAGGTGGTAAAGGAAAAATGAATGACATTGTTTCGTGAGGCGGTAGTCTATCATACACATGAACAGTAAGCTCATTACCCATTTGATTATAGTGTGTGTAGGTGTAGGTATAACCCTTAGAATAAAATAATCTCAAAATATTTAGTAAACTTATTTTATTATATAATCATTTACTTATAATATTAAGGGGGTGTAGAATGAAAATAAAACAAACTAGCTTCTGGAAAGATGTTTCCTCTTCTTTGGGTAAATCCTCTTGCTTTGCAACAAAGGGATTATTTGGATGGATTTATTACAAAGGGATTATTCTAGGATGAAGGGAGGTAATTTTTTAGAAGCTTTTTTCTCATCCAAAGTTCTTTATAGGTGTGAATAATTGAGGGGGGTGTGTTCCCTTTTATAGTGGAGGATGAGTACCATTATAGTAAATATAAAATTGTAAATACAATTGAGAAATATCCCGTACATAATGTGCCTCCAATAATTTTATATTTTCAATAAAATAGGTTAAATAGTCTATATATTTCCATACAATTTACTTTGGGAATGTATCTATTTTATTTTTCCCATTAAATTAGATTTTAACCACAATGTGATCTTGTTTTTAACTTAATCGATGTAATTATTTTTAATTACTTTCACAGATATTTTTTTAAAAAACAAAGTTAAAATTATTAGAAATTATAAATTATACTGATTTTAAATATAGAATCAATTTTTTAAAAATTCACCCAAAGTAAATATTGATATTCTGATTTAAAAAATTCATTAAATTTTTTCATATAAAAAATATAAAATTGTCCAAAATTATATTCAAAATGGGTGATCCACTAAAAGGTGGTAAAATTACCTTTCAGAAAATACCTCTTTTTTCATAAAATTGGATTTATTGTTATCATAGAAAAATAAAATTTGTTGGATGAGTGTCAAAAATTTTTATTTAATATATAATTTATAAATTTTATTGATAACTTTCAAATAAAATGTTTTTTAATTTATTGAGTTAAAATGGAATTTGTACATAGAAGAATAGTTTTCATAGAAAATGATTTTCTTTATTTCCTAAAAAATATTACTTTAATTTATAACTAATTGATAACCAAAATATTCATTTAATAACCATGTGAAAACTATTGTTTCATAATTTTGTAAATATCATTCGTATCTTTTATTCTAACGTCTAGGTGATAATTATTTTTATAATAATATTAATAATATATTGTAGTTTGGTAAAACTTTGTCTTATATGCAACACAAGCTATAAAAAGGACTCAGTATTGTGTGTAACCCAAGTCAAACATAGTGTTTTTTGTACCAAAAGATAATTTAAGTGTTTCTTGTAGTGAAAGATTAAATTGTAGTTTCGTATAACACAAGAAAAACATAGTGTTTTCATTTAACAAAATCTATATTTAGTGTTTAAAAATATCAAAAATATTAAATTAATTTTAAAAAAAATACAAAAAATTTGGGGAGTTACATTCTACCCCACTTAAAATTATTTTCTTCCTCAAAATTCATCTATTTTATCAATGGTTTAATATTTTTATGTTCATTTCATAGAAACCAACATCGTAAAAATGAATACTAAAACTTTCTTTAAAAAATGAATGCTAGAAATATAATGGTTACCCAAAGTAACTCAAAACTAGGATTCCACATAGGATAACATAGGTGGTAAGTGAAAAAAAGGATATGTAAGTTAAATATAACTGTCAAGTACATATAGAGAGTTATAGAGAACATGGTTAAGAGAAAGTTAATGATCACAAATACATAACCCAAAGAGTCTTGAAAAAGGTCATTGATATCATCCAAAGTGATGATAACATGACAAAAATTTATTTTATTAGCATTATTCCTAATGTTGAAAAATTTTCATGAGAATATATACTTACATGATTTCAGGGAAACCTCACCCTTTCTTGTGCCTTGATCAATATTCACTTCACCACTAATTCAATGAAATGAAGGTAATCTTTTCATTACTAAAGAATTAGAAGATCATGAGATCTATATATGGATTGATAGGTCATTCCATGTATCATTATCATAATAAAAACTTATACTAATTTATCCAATATTCATAAATCCTCATATGGTGAGATAATACTTTAATCTCTAAAACCTCATATAAAGTTTTACACAAACCATTCTATAAATGGTTAACCTTAAAAACCTTCTGAAATATGAAATTAAAGAAATTTATAAATAAGTTCACTATATTTTAAATCATCTTAACATTGATCCCCCATGTATCATAAAGTAGAGCTTATTTTTCACATACCAAACATTGAATACATTAATCATGTATTCTCTTGAAACATGATAATTACCAAAATTATGATAAATATTTATTTAAAACATGAATGTTTCCTTCTTCCAAAGTTTATTTGATATATTCCATAAATACAAAAATGTTGTAATCCTCATCAATGATATCCAGAACAAAATTTTCCAAAAATCCTTAATCAGTTCCAAGGTAATATATATCTTGCAATTTACTTATTGATATCCCACATATCATTACCCAAATATCATTATCTCAACATTAGGAACATATTAAAGGTTATATTTCCCTTAATATTGTGTTTTCCATGAATATAACCTTGCCATTAAATAACTTGTAAGTCAACATAAACCCTTCTACATATCCTTGTCAATACTCCTCTAAAAATATAAACTGAATAATCCTGATATATTTCATCATTAATAAAACATAGTTATTGTATCCTAATACTTAAAAACTTTGATTACTAAAATTCATACTTAATAAATTAATAAGTCAAGATCATTGTATTATATAATACTTATTTCCTTTCACATTTCACTATTTGTCTCATCATCAAACGAAATATAACTATTACTCATACAACCTTACTGATTCTCTTCCTAAGTATTTTACCTTGGATATCGATTGGAATAAGGACTATTCATTCCACACTTAATGCATTAATCCATTGATGATGTCTTAGGGTGGCCAATATTCTCAACCATTTTGTTAACCAGTATTTTATTTTTTCTTTTCAATTACTTTATTTATCTCATTATTTTATATAGTCAAAACATCTTCTTGTTCCTCTAGGGAATTCACTTGGGTGATTCATTTAACATTCTTGACATAAAGGTAACTATATATTCTTTCCTCAATGGTCTTCATTACCTAAACTCTCATCAAAATCCTTATTTCTTTTATTTGGTGAGTCCAATAGTTGGTAAAGGTACACATTGTTAATCATGTTCCTTGGAAATTTATTAGGTGTGATCAAAACATTCTTTACCCCAGTGATCATCCCATTTGACTTCTCATCAGCAAATTTTCCATCACATTCAATGTTAACCTTGTTCTTGTTGGTTCTCCCCATTGACTAAAGACATAAATCATAGTTTGAGATGTACTTATCATAGAGGAAAACCACATAATCACAAAAAAATCTATCGTAGGTAGTATAAATTATGACATCATTTTTAAATCTATTACACATTTGGCTTATCCTTAGAGACATCCTTAGGCATATCCGTAGTAATATTCCTATGGATCTAACTAATGTTTTCTCATACTAGTTTCCAAATGATGAATAAACCATTCCTTTGACACCAACTATAGCGACCCATGATTAACATGCATTGATTTTAGATGAATTTAGATTAATATTTAGCACATTACCAAAGTAATTTTATGAGGACTATAAGATTTTAGTGTCTATGGAAACATAGAATCATAATATTCTATCTTGGTTAAGGATATTCAACATCTCCCATAAATATCTTCCCCATTATTACTCCTACTTAAAACCATTCATCATGACCTAGGGAAAGGAAACATAATAAGGGGTGAGGTCAGATGCTCGGTAAGGGTAAACAATAGAGATATGTAAGCATAACATGAGCATAAGGGTGTGATATAATGATCATGATCATACCCCTCCTATTAATGATCATAAAAATAATTAGTGGAATAAATATTGGTGGTTAATAAGACATGATTCATATATTAATCAAGATAATAATCCCTAAAATCATAACATAGGAATAAGACAAATAATTTTGGTAGACACATAAACATAAAAATGATTTTCATAGTATTTAAGGCTTAATTCTTTGGAAATATTTGTGTAATGGGTTCAATCCCCAAAATATCTAAGTAATCAAGGTTCTATACCAATGTTATATTAATTTATAAATTCCTTTATTGAACTGAGTTCACTCCCCATTTTAAACTTGTATTACTGAACTAGTTTCACCTCCCATTCCAACATTGTATTATTGAACTGAGTTCACTCCTCATTCTGGCCTTGTATTACTAAACTGAGTACACTCCCCATTCTATCCTTTTATTACTGAACTAAGTTCACTCCTCATTCCAGTACTATATTATTGAACTGACTTCACTTCTCATTCTATCCTTTTCTATCTCATGAGATAAACAAATCCTTACCCAATTCAGCGGAGGGATATATGGGTCCCACCTTTCACATAATGAAATCATACATACATGTTCCACAATATAATAAAACATTTATCGTACCAAGATGTATAAAAAATAGATGGGTTTCATAAACATTGTATCCTAATCCATGAAATTAAATATGTATCATGAAATTTTCAACATATCATAACCTTTGGAAAAGAGAGAGGTTTTATAATAATTTCATTATAGAATACCTCGTGAAAAGAAGTAGGTATCATAACTGTTTTTCCATGGTATAACCTGTGGAAGAGAAACATGTTTCATTAAAAACTTGTCATATTAATCATAAACCATTATAATAAATAATTAGAATGGTGTCCTTGGATCATAACCCTAGTAAATCATAAAATATATCAAAATAGATCATCTTATATTGTAAATGATTTTAAAATATCCCTTGGAACAAAACTTTTCTTTGAAAATTACTTTTAAAAACATATAATATTTTCAAAATTCTCCTCTTTGAAACCAATTTGAAAAAATATAAAGGAATCATTAAAAATAATTGAAAATATTTCCTAAAGAAAACATCCTTCCAACATTGAAAAATTATTTTTAAAACATAAAATATTTTGAAAACATTTTTCTTTTAAAATATCCTGAAAGCATATAAAGAAATATTTGAAACCTGTTTTAAACACCTTTTAAAATATAAAAAAAATTAAAAAAAATTCATTGAAAACCAATTTTTAAAAAATACTAAATATTAGGAAAAAAATTTTTATTTAAAAATAACCTTCTAAAATTTCAAAGTAAACTTCAAGGAAATTATAAAGGGTAAATTCGTACAAGTCGAATATTCCTTATTCGCTGTAAAAATTTTATTAATGTTCCTTGATGGGAAGAGGATAATAGGTTTATTTTAAAACCCTTTTTATTAAGAAGTTAAAAAATTAATAAATATATATTTTCACAATATAATAAAAAACTTTTGAAATTATTTTTAGAAAATATGGTTTTGTGAATAAAACAAAATTTTGACCGATGAGAGAAATAAGTTGGTATTTTCTAAAAACACCTTCTTAATTATCTTAAGTAAAAAAGAGTGTAAAATGGAACCAATACATATGGATATCCTGTATAACCATAGGATAATAAATTTCCTAATATTTACTGAGATATGGATCATAATATTTCATCAATTCAAGCATAATCATAAAAAATGTCGATAAATGATGAGATTTTAGAAATAAGTTGTTTCCACTTTGGTAAATTTGAATCATAATAATATGGAAAATTGAGACAAAATTCCTTTACCGATTTGGTAACTTTTAAACCATAAACCCCATAAAATAAAGGTCGTAAAAGGGTTATTTAAATACCCTTAAATTTAATTATAAAAAACATAAAATACCTTCATGGGAATTATATACACCATACAAAATACATGAGTGGTGAATAAGGCATAAGTCTAAGAAAAATAAAAGTGAGATGAGAAAACCCTTACTGATTGAGTTACTTTGAACCATGAGATATGTGAAAGAATAAAATCAATTGAAACATTTAATATCATGAAAAAAATTATTTCATGATATAACATGTCATAGTTCATTATATACAGCACACAAAAAGACTAGGTTGTGAATATAGCATGTATCTCACAGAAATAAAAGTGAGATGAAATTCCATTACCTTAAGAATTTAATATCTTCATACATGTTCAAAACTCCTATATAATAAATATAAGTTAATTATACATATACCTCATAACCGTATTCTTATAAATAATATTGTATATTATTTTTTATGACTTTATATTACCTGTTTATTAATAACTTTATTTTAATGTTATGTTTTAGGGAATATCTGCTTTTTTTGTATATGTTTTAACTTATTATTCATGGTCCTATTACTTAGATCATGGTTTACTTATTTAAATATTTATAAAAATGATATAAATATATTATATTTAGTATATAAATATTTTTAATAATCTTGAAAATGTATAAATTGAAAATGAAAGACATCATTTTTGGAGACGGTAGGTCGTACATATGAATGAATGTTGTTTCCATTTTATTTTCATTTTTAAAGAAATAAAGTAAATTAAATTTTTATAAATATATAATATAAAAATAGTAGAATTATTATGTCATATATATCATATATGTTCACTAAACTCATCCTTAATAAATTCCACGTAATGCGTTATAGAATAACATCACTTTGAGGAGGTGGTAGTCCACATGTCCACAAACAAAGTTATCGTATTTACAAAATAGGGAAATCATGAAGTGATGTGACATATAAGAATTATATAAGAATAAATATATCATATATATCATATATAAAATTTGAAAATATTATGTATATCATAATTCCCAACAAGGAGAGGTGGTAAAGGAAAAATACACAACATCATTTTGTGAGGTGGTAGTCTACAGTACACACAAATGGTAAGTTAATTACCCATTTGATGGAAGTGTTTGTAGGTTTCGGTTTAACCCTTATAATAACAATATATCAGTATTTATTTTATTATATAAACTTTTAAAAATAAAATTTTAGGGGGTGGAGAATGAAAATAAAACCATGAATCTTGTGGAAGCATGTTACCTCTTCTTTGTGTAACTCCTCTTGGGGTGCACCAAAGGGCTTCAAGGGTTGGATTTATTCCCAAAGGGAGTATTATAGGATTAAGAGAGGAAATTGGGAGGATATATGGGTATTATTTAAAAAAATGTCTTGAATGGTTTGAAGAAGTTAGTGAGGTGAGTTCCCTTTTATAGTAGATGAGGAGTGGTATTCTTGTAAATATAAAAAGGTAAACACTATTGAGATGTCTCCCTTACATAATGTTCCTCCAATAATTTTACAATTTATATAAAATATGTGAATTTTCCAATAAATTCTTATAAAATGTAATTTTTACATATTTTTAGGTTATTTTCCCCATAAATTAAAGATTATCCCTAAAGTAATCTTGTTTTTACCTTAATCACCCTAATTAATTTTAATTACATTCACGAATATTCTGGGTAATAAACTAAGTTTATCTTATTATAAATTATTAATTATGATGATTTAAAATAATAAATTCGTTTTTTACAAATTCTTATCATATAAGAGGTTGAAATTAATTTAAAATTAATCATTCAAATGCGATGGTACAACGAGTTTTTAAAGCCATAAGGTCTAAATGTTTGAAATGTTTTTATATCTTATTTCAATATGAAATTGGTTCTAGTAACCTAAATTGGAATAATTTATATATAATATATCTAATTATAATTTAAAACCAAATTAAAAGACAATTTAACTATATAAATAAATTATAAAAAAAATTATTTTTCAATTAAAATTCAATGTTTTTCACTATTAATCAAAAAATGAAACTTCTTAGAAAAATACCAAAAATTAACCCAATGTATATTTTGATATTCCACTTTCAATAATGAAATTTATTTTTAAAATAAAAATTATAAAAATTTCAAAAAATATATCTAAAAAAGTATTCCATTAAAATTCAATAAAATTATCTTTTTGAAAAATACATCTTTTTATTCATAAAGTTAGATTTATTCTTTTATTATTCCTATCAAATCTATTGGATGAGTGTAAAAAATTTATTTAATATATAATATATAAATTTTATTAAAAAATTAATCAAAATTTGTTTGTTTAATTTGTTGAGATAAAATGGTGTTTCTACATAAAATAATAGTTTTCCAAAAAAAGAATTTATTTATTTCCAAATAGTTCTTACTGAATTTATAACTAATTGATAACTAAAGGATTAATTTTATATACATGTGAAAACATAGTTTCATAATATACTCAATATGATTCATTTATTCCATTCTAATAGTTATATGATAATTATTTTAATAATAATAATATTATTATATTGTAGTTCGGTAAAACTTTGTATTGCATGTAACACAAGCTATCAAAGGGACTCGGTATTGTGTGTTACACAAGACAAACATTTTGTAGTGTGTACTGTAGGAAGATATAAATGTTTTGTGTAGTTAAATATTAACATGGTATTTTATATAAGTCAATCCAAAATTAGTGTTTTTGTATAACAAAAGCTATATTTAGTGTTGAAAAATATTGAGAAGATTAAATTAATTCAAAAAATAACAAAATCTGAGGGTGTTACATTACCTCTTCTGTTTAATTATTTTTCCAGATTACATTCACCTATGAAGTCATATAATTCAACTATATTGTTTCTCTAGTGAAAAGAATCTATATAGTCTCTTCACAATAATACAAATCAAATTCCAGTTTTATTTCCTCTAAGGTGAGCACATGTGATGGTTATGGAACATATTAACTTAATAAAAAGATATAGAACATGTCATAATCATTAGAGAGGCTCACTGGTATTTCCACAAAGTGATCCATGGATCCAAGTCTTTCTAAAATTTCAATGGTCCTGATGTTCTAAGGACATAGATTGTCTTTCTTTTCTAACATTATAATATCCTTCCATAGAGATACATTCAAGAAAAGTGTATCCCCTAATGGAAATTTTATGTCCTTCATTTAGTTATCAATATAAATCTTTTACCTCTTTTGAGACACCTTGATTTGAGTCTAAATATTATTTACATTATCCATTATCTACTACAAGTTGTAGAACTAAAAGATTCTTTCACCAAATTTATCCCAATAAGTAGGTTTAGGAAATATTTTCCAATAAAATACATCATATAGTTCTATTTTAATGCTTGAATTTATGCTATTATTTTAAGATAATTCCAAAAAAGGTTGATATAAACCCATGTACAATAAAATTCAAGTTAGTATGACCTCATCACGTCTTTCAATGTTTGAATAGTCCTTTTAGAATATCCATATACTTTATAATGAAAATAAATCATCAAAAATATCTTAGTGTCAATAGACATCTAAATACTCATCCATAATTTCAATGTAAATAAGGATTTTTGTTCAGATACAACCAAAAATGGTGCACCATGATGTCCCATAACATCATTAATATAGAGTCGTGTGAGGAAATAAAGAGAAAGATATTCCCTTATAGTGATGAAATATGTGTACTTGGTAAAGTGAACAATAATAACCCATATAGAATCATTATTTCTAGGAGTGTTTGGAAATCCATTTGCAAATTCCATGCTGATATCATCCCATTTTCACATTGGAATAGGTAGAGTTTTATAAATCCTTTATGATGTTTTTTTTCATCCTATACCTATGGAAAAACCCGGAATATTTATATATAGTTGGAAATATACCATTTCATATTATCCCACCAATAATTCTCCTTCAAATCCTAATATATTTTGGTGATATAAGGGTTAATAGTGAAATTTGAGCTATTAGATTCATCTTATAATTCTCTATTTAAATCAGGCATGGATGGAACATATATCCTCTTTCCAGATTTCAATATACAATCTTCATAGGAAAATTATACCAACTTCCCATCATTCAAAACAATTATTTTCATTTTAAAATTATTATCATTAACCTAGTAACTTTTTATTCACTCTAATAAAGATGTTTTAGAAATCATTTAGAAAAAATGTTATGTTTCCCCTTCTTTAATGATTCCTATTCCAACTTTGTTAAACCCATTAATATATGGTATTTTTCAATCCTCATTTTATTCAAGACTCTATGACCTTTCCTACCCAATGCATCAACCACCTTATTTTCCTTCCCATTTTTGTATTGTATTAAAAAATCATAATCCTTGTGTAGTTCTAGTCATAACCTTTTACTCATGTTAATCTCTTTGTGTGAGAATATTTATTTCAAACATTTGTGATCTATACATATTTCAAATTTTTTACCATAAAGGTAATGCCTCCGTATTTTCAATGGAAAAATTATATATTATAACTCATTATCATGGTTTGGATAATTCTATTCATGTGTCTTTAACTATATTTATTTATAGGAAATAACTCTACAATTCTACACAAGGACACATTTATGTCCATCATTAGATGCATTAAAATATATAAAAAAGTCATCCCTTACTAATTCTAAAGTCAATAATAGTGCATTGCATATTCTCTTTTTTAGTTGTTCAAAACATTATTTAAATTCTTATGAACGTATAAAATTATCCACTTTACATGTCATCTTCATTAATGGGTTAGCTAATCAATAAAATTTTAAAAAAATCATCAATGTTAATGTGTCAATCCAAAGAAACTACATACCTTGATTGTATTCATTGGCATTATTCATTCGATCGATGCCATTATCTTTGAAGGATCAAATGATATTCCATCCTCTGAGACAACATATCCAATAAAAGAAACGTCATGAATACATAATACACATTTTCTAAATTTTCTATATAACTTCTTTTCTATAAGAGTCTCAAGAATAATTTACAAATGAATCTTATGCTCGTCATAGATCTTAGAGCATGTCTAGATATCAGCAATAAATACCACAAAAAAATTTTTACATAATCCTTGAATTCTCTATTCATTAGATCCATAAAAAAATAGGGTTCATTAGTCAATAAAAAATCCATTATAATAAATTCATAATGCACATACCTCATATGAAATACCATCCTTGTAATATCTTCCTTCTTTTCTTGTAGTAGATGATACCTAAAATTAATATCAATCTTTCAAAATATTAATCTCATTGAGGGTGATCCAAAAACTCACCAATGTTGGGAAGAGTATTTTTTTCTTCACATTAAGGGACTTGATTTCGATATAATCAATTTACATCCTCATAGACTTATATTTCTACTTAAAAAATAATAGGGGATCCTCATAGTGAAACATTAGGGCGTATAAATCCATTATCACACAAATCCCATAGTTATTTATTTGGTTCCAATAATTCCATTATGGTCATATTGTAGGGAGTCTGAGATATAGGATTTATATGAGGGATGAGATCAATAGAAAACTCAACTTCATGATCATGTGTATATCCTAGTAGTTCTTCAGGAAACATGTAATCATATTCTTACACATTATGTATATTCTAAATTATAAGGATAAATTTCCCATTAATAGGTTTTTCTATATCTTCTTCTCTAAGGATTTCATTAAATTCAACTATTTTTGGTGGATGTAGATAGGACTCATATGGTGTTGTCTCCCCTCTAAAGACAATGGTTTCCATATCTCCATCCTGAATCATAATCTTTTTCCCTTAGAAACAAATTTTCACATTATAATTTCAAATACAATCCATCAAAACGATTATATCATTCTCAACCATAGGTATAATAACCAAGTTCTAAAATAGGGATTTTCTATGTATCATAATGGTAAATGACTGACACGTCCTTATTGTAATAAAACTTCCACTCTGATTCTTGATTGTTAACTATCTTCTTTTGGTTCTAGGGATGGATTATTTTTTTGGAATACATGGAAGTTTCAAAAGAGTGAAAATGTCCAAAATTAAATAAATTAGTATCTAAATTTAAGGTTATTAACAAAGTACCTACCACCAAATATTTAGTAAATTCCACCTCAGTTATATTGATTTCATAATCTTGGTCATTCTCCCTTAGCCTTTTATGAGGTGAATTCCCTTGACACTTGGGACATTGGTTTAAATAATTCCCCATATATTTATAGCTAACGCACTAGATAACAATGGTTCTTTATTTACCATATATTTTTTAGCATTATGACTCATTTCTCTACACTTCTAACAGAATGATGTTCCCATTAATCAAGTACCTGGGTGTTTCCTTCCAAAATTATCACATATTATAAATCTTATCTTCCCTTTCTAATTCTATGAAACATTTATTTTTTATTGGTGGTTATAAGGACCTGGCCTAAAAATTACACATTCTAGTAACATTAAACTATAATTAACTTTATTTCTTTCCCAAATATCGTTTAGGTTTATAGTCTTAGATAGTTAGGTTATAAATCATACATAAAAACCTCATATATTACAAAGGGAACACTTCAATTCAGTATCCATTTTTTTATAGAGAAAAACTTTTAAAAAGAAACATGTTTTATTTTTAGGAAAAATCTTCACACTATTCATCTTGACCTCAAACATGTCCCTAATCATAATTAAAATCATTTGAAAAAAAAATTAAACCATGGTATTAGCATAAGAATCTTCGTAAAGGGAATATAGAGAAATAAATAATCCATTAGTGCATAAATACTTATAAAAATTTTCCTTTTTCAAAATAAAATTTGGGAACAAAATATACATTTTCTTACCAAATAAATTACTCTCTTATAAAATATTTTCATAAAAAACACATTAAAATATGAAAGGAAAATATAAAAAACATAATTTTTTCTTTTCAATCATGAAAACTCTTAAAACGTATTCATAAAGTTATATTTTTCACCCTTAAAATATATCATATACTTTCATTTGAACATAATATCATTGTATAACCATGATAAATCACAATATTTCTATAAATTCCCATATAATGAATAGATAAAACTTGTTGGTAATTGTGGAAATCATTTCCATATCCCTCTTAAAATCACTCTTATAAATGGAATAACCATACACTCAACTTCCATACCCAATACATTATAGGGGTATCAAAAACCCACCCATCCTTGGTATATAACTAAACCTCTGATCCCTGGTTAATAAAATAACAAAATATCCTTGGTTTATAATGGAACCGCTTATTCTTAGTGTTTAATAGAACCATCCATCATCATAAAAAATTCCCAAGAACCATAAAATAGCCATAAAAATGGAAACTTTCATTATACCCATTACACTCATAAATATATTCTTTACACCCATATGAAAACATATCTTGATATTGAAATATTCATTCCATTTTAAACCCTTTTTTGAAAATAACTAAAACATAAGGAAATAGGGGTTTTATTTAAATAAAACATGGAATCTTATAAAGGAATCCAAAAATAAAATAACTATTATGGAATTTGGAAAATACATTTTCTCCTTATACATCATAATAGAACATTTCTTTTATCTTTTGTAAATTAAGTAAAAAATTCTTATAAAATACATAAAAATATTCTTTTTGAAATCCTTTTAATGAAAGTCAAAAGTCACATAAAATTTACATTATAATTATTTTATATCCATATAAATAAATTCCTTAAATAATTTAAATAATAGTGAAATTGAAGAAAAATAGGTGTAAAGGAAACTTTATAATATGATTTTTAAAATAATGTCTCTTACCTTGAGTCTTACTCATCACTTACATTCTTTATCTTCTTGAATAATAAACTTATGTTAATTATTTACTTTCTTAAGAACCTTTTTTATATTTATTATTATTTTTTACTATGTTATAATGTAATGAATATAATTTTTTCATGTATTAATTTATAATATAATATGGATTATTTTCATAGCTAAATGATGAGACAGCATGAGATTCTAAGTCTCAATGAGACAAGAATTGGTTTTTTACAGAAATAAATATATTAATATCACACTCACACATTTTTCTAGAAAAACTAGAATAACTCCTAAATAGTGGACCAGATCAGAAATCTAAGACCACTGTTCAAAATGTGAGTTTTTTCCTAGGTGTGACATAATCTTTGTTAGTGTCGAGTGTTTCATTAAAGTGTTATTGTGGGGAAAAATGATAAAATAAAATAAATTTATATATTTATTACTTTATTTTCACGTAATGACCAAGTATCCTCTATTTAGACATGTTTATGACTAAATACCTGGAATTAGTCTCATAACCTAGGGATTGCGAGGGGAAATTGGAGAGGAGCTATTGGAGGATTTTTTGCAGATGAAATCATAACGAGAAAATATCGAGGATCATGCAAAAATGGAGTTGATGGATCACACCAATGAAGGAAATGAATGAAATTTACTTTTCAATTTTTGATCTGAACCCCAGGTGGGATGTTTTATTCATGTGATTCCATCCTACTTCTTCATCCTTGTTGAACAAAGATCAATTCCACAAAAAATAATTGATTCACGCAATGATGGTTGATTTATTTGTTCATTGATGTTTATACCTCTTCATTAATAATATTTTATAACAAAGGATCAAGGCTAAAAATGAACAAATGTCAAGGTCCATTCCTCATGATAATGTTTTACGGTTTTTTCTATCATTTCATGGCATTTTCATTATTTTTATTTTATTTGGACAACATTTCAACAAAATACCATATATTTTATCATTGTGTGATCGTTCTTCGGTGCAATGAATCAATACTATTGGTTCATTTTGTGATCGAGGTTGAGATTGAGGTATGAAGATGATAGATGATGATCATGGGTAGATCTGAATGGATTTATGGTTCTCGTTCTTCCCATTTTGACCTTCAATAGGGATGGTTTGGATCAACTGTGATATTATCCAAGATAATAAGAGCCCAAATCCCAGAGATTGGAAATTTAAGGGGTAAGATGACCGTATATCCATGATTCTGGGTTGGAATCACAGTGGTGATAGCATGGAAGGATGTCATAATGAAGAAACAGAGGGATCTGGAAATTTCTATATTACATGTTATGTAATCTGGAACTACATGGAATGTGGATCCCTAGCTATAGAGCATGGGTTTTTGTAGTGAGGATAAGGATCACACACAATTTGGTCCCTACCACATACTATGTGACCCTCCTCCATATTTTGGGTTTATAGCCACGGGGTGCATGGGTAGTTATATAGAAAGGCACATGGGATGGTACTTGGGGAGGCCAGAAGTACACGAGCATGAATAGACAACACAAGTAGGGTGTTTGAAGACCTCTACAAGTCTTTTATCCTTTATTACATGCCTTTTATATGGAGTTCTATATTTCATGTTAGACTAAATCACATAGGTATACTGGGGTTCGGCTAAACATTCCATATACCCCCATTACATGTATTATACCCCCTTTTAGGGTGTTTGGATCCATTCATTCCTTCAATTTGGACAAGTATCGGTTCAGTGAGTTACCTCATTCTATCCACACAAGGGTATAGTATAGAATTTAATCCAAAATTATATATTGTGATCTACTCTAGAGGATGAGCCTCCAATGGAGTTTGTTGTGTCCCTCTGTGAGATTGGGGTGTGATCCTCTATAATTACTTCTTATACCCTATGTGGGATTCATGGAATTAACATAACCTACTTATATAGGGCATTGATCCCCCATCTACAAATACATTTTAGTAGGGTTCACGGTATAGTCATTATAAGATCCCCTACATAGATTGTTGACCAAGATTGGGTTTGTGGTATCCCCCAATGTTCATGAATGTGATCCACTATCTATGTATCGAGGTATTCAGAGACTAGAGAGTTTTCTTGTGTGGGTCCCAATGATCATGAACACATGGTTGAGTGTGTTTCATGATTGCATGGATCGTGGTAAGGGTTCTATAAGATTGAGCATTTTCTAGAAACATTGAGTAGAATCTTATGGCTGGTAGTTTGGTTGAGACAACCTGGAGGAACGATGTAATACATCATTATATCTATGTTTTTGTTCTTACTTTCATTGTAGTATTACTATTATGAGATTATTAATCTTGATGAATTATGTTTAGTGATTTCAGGGTGTCTGAATAGGTGTTTTTATACTCACCCCAGCATGAGCTATGCCTATACGTGTCATGTCTTAATCAAATGAGAGGCCTTTTGAAATATTCATAAAGGAACTAGGACTAGGCCAATAATATTGATCCAGATAAACCAAGGTGTATTCTAGTGGTTTCATTTGATATAATTCCCTTCCTAATTATCAGGTTTTACTTTTTTTTAGTTTCTTTTGGGTGGGATTTTATTTGGACCCTTTATGCTTTCAAGTAGTTTTTTTATGCTAATTGTGGGATTATAGATCTATGAATTAATTTATATCAGATTTTTTATATTTTATAATTGTATGGGATTGGAGATATATACATGTGTTTATTTACCTTTGGATACTTCCTCCCATGTGTGTGATATGTCTACTTGAAGCTGGTCACCAGCCTCTAGCGTATTGGAGGAGGGCTTAGGGAAGTCACAGCTCAAGACCCATCGAGCTGGTTCATGATGGAGTGGTATCAAAGCTAGTATTTTATAATTTAGAAATATAGTCTGTGAGATTTTTTTGGGATTTATGGATACGTATTTTAAATATTTTCAAGTTCAGGTTTCAGGCTATGGACCCCAATGTTGGAATGGTGGCTGACATATCCATTCACCAGGATTATGAAAACATTTTTGTTGTATTGATACTTGTATACATTGGTTGTAGGGAAATACATTGGTACATACATCATATAGGAATATGTTATGGTTATAGTATTTTAATTGAGTCATATTTCTAGATATACTCTTTAACATTGGAACATCTTGTTTATTTCAATATTCCTTCACGAGGACAGCCATCCAGGATTCCACTGTGTGATTACAAGGATGGTCTATTGAATGATGATACTTCAGTAAAGGGGAATATATAGTATAGATTACCTCTGGGTGGTTTACCATCTATTCCACCACCTTTTGATAATAATTTATTTAAATTAGTACTGAATGGGGATTCATGCATGTTGAGAGCGCTGCAAGAAATCTATAGGCAGTGAAATCCAATGTTTTAGGGTGAGCCAGTCCCCCATGTGGTTGAGGACCGGTTATAGGTAGTCACTCAAGTTTTTTCATCTTGTGAGGAAACCTTCATTTCTGATGGCAGTCATCACAATGATACTTCTTCAGGTCTCTACTGGTAAATAGTAGTGTTTTGTGACATAATCACATGATGAGATAGTTCTATCCTAGTCAAACATTGAGCATTACTTTAAGGAGGAGTTTTATCCAACCGTGTTGTGATTAGTGTTCATATAGGATCTTATGCATCTATAGCAGGGAAGTGTGATCATGGAGTACTATTCTATGAGGTTTATAGATCTCTTACAATACTCCCCATATATAGTGTGAGATCCATTTTTTAGAGCATGAAAAAATTGATCATAGATTATTCTAATATATCAAGGCTTTAGTGATATCTCTATTCATTTCCACCTATAATGGAGTACTTGAGAAGGAATTGGTAGTGGAGATATCCTTGATAGGGAATACATTGATAGTGGGTGCTAGTTGTGGGAACCTAGGCTCTGATACCAAGGTTGTTGGTAGCTAACGATGGTTGTCAGTATCCAGGTATGTCAGACTCTTCTAGATATGATCCTAAGATAGGGGATCAGTGGCGAAGGTCTCCCAGGATAGCTTGAGATATCTATGGGGGAGTTTGTGTTTCTCATCTGATGGTCGGGGAATCCTGTATGGGATTGTCTAACCCATTATACAACTGATCCAAAGACAATCAAGGGACTTCCCAGGAAGATAGAGAGGTGGGAATAAGAATGATATAAGGTAGAGTTGTAGGCAGCTGGTGTTTAGGGAGCTGGTGTTCAGGGAGCTGGTGTTCATTGAAGAGGACAACTACAGTATATAGAGACCTATGACCATAAGGCTCTAAGAATTATATGAGGTCTGATATATGTCTTTTATACCTTATCGTTAGTACTAATAGACACATGTGTGATTTATTACACTCATTCCACTTCTCTAGCTTGAAACTTATAGATTTTGGTTGAGAATTTGGATAAACCCTTGAACATAGAGACATCGATATAAGGTGACTAAGATATTACGCACTTCTATTTATAGTGTGATATAACACTTGGATGTGCGAGATTTATATGGGATCTATTTATATAACTAATTAGTCCTTATTATTTCATATTAGGTATGGACTGGGTATACATTGTCTGTGCCAAGATTGAATTCTTTAGGTGGAGGGTGTGGTGTGTCCACAATTATGGGATGATGTTTTCCTTTTTGAGTAGAAATGAAACCCTATAAGAGAAGGATGGGCTCATACATAGGAGGGTTCATCTGAGTACTCGCCAGTTGTCTTGCATAACTATTGGAGTAGTGGATTATATAGGCTACCAGTTTCCTGTAGTGGTGGTGGATTATGAGGATGTCTTTCTTGAGGATGTGTCAGGATTAATTACCCACTAATAGATATACTACTATGTTGAATTAAATTCTAGGTGACCCATATATCTATTACAGGATATAATATGGTTCCCACAAATCATCTTGGGTTGAGGGTAAAATTATCAAACTTACAAAAGAATGGATTTGTGATACAAACTTTTTCCCCCTGAGAAGCCCCAGTGTTTTTCTCCAAGAAGTTGAATGGGAGATAGAGGTTATGTGTGGATTAAAAGCACTTCTACAAAGTTATTGTGAAGAATAATAATAGACTACTAATGATTGACACCCTCTTCAATTGGTTGAGAGGGGCATGATGGTTCTCGAAAATTGGACTCAGAACAGGATATCACTAGTTGTGAGTACGGGATGATGATATACTGAAGATGTAATTTAGATTTAATTATGATCATAATGAGTACTAGGTGATTCCCTTTTCCATGATGAACACCCCCATCACTATTTATGGGTCTCATGAACCAAATCATTCATCCTTTCTAAGACTAGTTTTTTGTGGTCTTCATTAACAATGTCCTAGTGTACTCGGTTTCTGAGGAGGATCACATGAGACACTTAAGAATGGTCATGGACACACTCTAATAGAAACATATTTATGGGAGTCTCTTGAAATATTAGTTTTTCCTTTAAGAGTTCCACTTTCTAGGAAACATCATATCAAAGATAGGATTGTAAGTGGATATCCTGATGTTTGAGATAGTGATAACATGGGAGCTACCTGGGAGCATTATTGAGGTACAGAGTTTCCTTGGGTTGGTAGGGTAATATTTGAGGTTTTTACAAGATTTCTCCAGAGTTTTAACACCTTTTATGGATTTGAACAGGAAGGGGTTTCCTTTTACGTGGACTGAAAGGTTCCAATATTGTTTCCAAGATTTGTGGTGGATCTTGACAACGGCCCCTATCTTGAGATTCCTGGAGAAATTTTTGGAGTATGTAGTGTTTTTTGATTCTTTATGGACCAGACTTGGTTTTGTTCTGATGTATAGGAATTGGTGGTTGCCTATTGGTCTAGGCAGTTGAGACCTCGTGATCAAAACTATGTGACCCATGATATTGATCTAGTAGTGTCATTCCTCTCCCTAAATATGTGGTGACACTAACTTATGGAGATCGATTTACAATCTAGTCTTACCATAAGAGTATCAAGTATATATTCTATAATAAGGATACTAAATTGAGACAAATGTGAGGGCTAGAGTTCCTATATCACTATGAAATTGATATAGTATATAATCCAAGGAAGAAGAATTTGGTGGTAGACACCCACATCAAGATATCTTGTTCTTAGTTGTTGGATAAGGTATTAGAGCATTTATTCTAAACGTAGTTGTTCTTTGTGGATAAGGATGATGCTTCATATATTGATTATATGTTTCTTTCCCCACCACTTTTATATAATGTTAGGTAATCTTGGTATGGATATACCAACTATGAGACCTTACATACTCAGATATCCATTGCATGTGTTCTTGATGGATTTTATAAATATGAGGAGCACATTTCCCTATTATGAGGATGTGAGGTGGTACTTGTGATGTTGTGTGAGGAGGTTATGATGTTGTTTTATACATACCATTTTTCAGTACATACAAGAGTGGAAAAGATATACTGGGACTGTTGGTGTTATTTTTTTTGTCTTGGAATGAAGTGATGTGTTACAGAGTTTGTCTCTCAATGCCACACTTTTCAACAGGTGAAGGTTGATCACCTAATTCTAGTCGGTATATCTCAACCCCTTGAGGTGACTGAGCGATAGTGGGATGATATGTCTATGGATTTTGTGAGGGGTTTACCATGTACACCCAAAGGATATGATTATTTATGGGTGATTTTAGAGTGACTCACCAAGTCGGACCACTTCCTAGAAATTTGATGGTAGAGTTGAATAGAGAGCTTGGGATGCTTGAATGTGAAAGAGATAGTTTGTCTCAATAGAGTTCCATAAACGATAGTTTCCAACCATAATTCTTGATTTACATCATGACTATAGAGAGGGTTTCGAAATTCCTTTTGGACTCAATTTAATTTGATCATAGAGCCCCCCCCCCAACTGATGACCATACTAAGAGAACTATTCAGGTCTTGGAGGTCATGTTACAGGATTAAATGTTGGATTTTGGCCTTAGTTAGAAGGATTTACTACCCTTGGTAAGGTTTTGATATTAAAAAAAGCTACTATTCCACCATTAGTATGGCACCATTCAAGGCCTAGAATGGGTGACCCTAAAGGTCACCAAATTTTTGGAATGATCCAGGTGAGTTAGCACTCATGAGCCAAGAGTCGATGTGATCTACGATAGAGAGGGTGAAGATTTTCCAAGAGCGGGTGAGGACTACATAGACATATTATAAGTCCAATTTGGATTGATGATGGAGGGATTTGGAGTTCTAGTATGGGACCATGTGTTCCTTATAGTCTCACCTCAATGTGGGTTATAGAGATTTGGATATGGTGGAAATATATCTACGAGATTCATCAACTCTTTTTAGATACTATATAGAGTTGGTGAGGTGTAATACCACTTATCTCTACCCCTACTATTAAAATGGGTACATGATGTATTCCATGAGTCATGGTTGAGTTATGCACATGACTCATCACAAGTTATTGATTGGGGTGATATGGAGATCGATGATGGGGATACCTTTGCAGAGTACCCAGTAGATATCAATGATTGGAAGAAGAGGATACTCCATGAATAGATTATTACCCATGTTTGTGTCTAGTGGCCACATGAGAATCATCCGGAGTGCACCTAGTGGCTAGAGACCTAGATGCGATCTCAATAAACTCTACTTTTTGGAAAGGGTTTTTTAATTTTATTATTAAAATCACTAAGGTGGAAAGAATGTAATGAATCTTATTTTTTCATGATTCCTTTGGAAAATTATATGGTTTATTTCAGAAGCTAAGTGCTGAGAGGATATGAGATTATGAGGCCTGATGAGCCTGAAATTGATATTTAAAAATATTAAATATATTAACGTCACATGCACACATTTTTCTTGAAAATGTGAAATAACTCTGAAAATGATTCCCATATTGGATATATGAGACCATCATTGAGTTCAAAATGTAATATTTATCCTAGGTGAGACATAATATTTCTCGATATCAGGGATTTTGATAGACTACTATAGAGGGTCAAAATTAAAAAATAAAATTATTTAATGATTTAGTTTCTTTATTTTGATGTAGTAACCATTAACCCTCTATTTAAACATGTATATGCCAAAATTCCTAGGGTTAGATGCATAACCTAGATATTGAGAGGGGCCATTGGAGAGGATCCATTCAAGGATCATCAGAAGAAGGAATCAAATCAATATCAGATTGAGGATCATGCACTAATGGAGTTCATGGATCTCTCCCATGATAGAAACACATGGACATTCTTCATCAGCGATCAATACAAACCCTAGGTAGGATTTTTGAATTTTGTGATTCCATCCCATTTCTTCATCCGGGACAAACACGTATCAATTCCAAGAACATTAATTGATTCATTCATTGATGATTGATTTTTTTCAGGGTTGATTTCTTTTTTCTTTGAGGTTTATACCACTTCGTTAGTATTCTTATATGAAAATGAATCAAGGATGAAAACAAAAAAAAAAAGTTAAAGGTTTAGTCATCATGATTATGGTTTTTTTGTCCCATGTTTCTCTATAAATTCCTCATTGGA
This sequence comes from Viscum album, assembly GCA_963277665.1. NCBI lineage: Eukaryota > Viridiplantae > Streptophyta > Magnoliopsida > Santalales > Viscaceae > Viscum > Viscum album. The sequence continues at coordinate 2,091,465,604 of OY728126.1, read as the reverse complement.
ATTTTATTTTTACAACAATTCAATGAAATATCAGATATTTGATGGTTATGTGGCCATTCTTTAAAAAATGTTTCAATATTGTGGGTGTGTTCCATGATCAAGTGTGTGATCAAGGTTCAGTGATGGTGGAGGATAATAGAATGTATATTAGAATGGATTAATGGTTCACATTCTCCCAAATTTGACGTGCAATGGTGACAGAGTGGCTTGAAAGGGGCATTTTCTAAGGAGAATGGTTCCTAGATCCCAATGATCAGTGATGATAGGGGTTGAAAAGACTCATATATCTTATTAACATATGGAATCATAGTAGTGGTAGTGTAGATAGATGAAATTAATAAAAACATAAGGTTTATCAAAATTTATTAATTACACATCGTGTAATACGGAACCATATTCCATGTAGGTCACTAGCTATGGCACTAGGGTTTACACGGTGAAGATAAGGATCACACACCATGTTGTCCCAACCACACACCATGTGACCCTCCAGTGGAATCTCATCATGTAACCCCGTTGTAACATCCTTCCCCACCTCATTGGATTGAGTCAAGGGGGAATTACTATTAGTCCTTAGGCAATATCACCAAGATATGAAAGGCTGGAAATAAATGTGAAGGTCTTGAAAAAATTGTGGGAATATATTCCATTTCAAAATAATAACAACCACAACCAATCATACCATAAAAATCACTATACGATGCAAGATAATAATGTAATACAACTCTAATTGATTCCAACTGATATCAAAATCAAACTATACTAGAGTACCCAAGCGTAAGACAACCAGCGTCTAATTACAAAGTGGAAGATAAAACCAAATAGTTCAAAGACTCCAAATAAGAAAACTCAACAACTCCCAATATGCTCCAAGCTCCAAATCCCTAATACAACCCAAATTATCACAATGAACCACTAAATAAATGATATGATTATCCTTTACCTGATTCTTGATAAATGATATCTGCAAAAGCACCAAAGTTCCAAAGTATGGGGTGAGTAATGAAACACTGTAGGTTTTCCCCAAATAAATTTCCTACTCACACCACTAGTATAGAACATGTTGTCACATTTATGTAAAACAATTTTTATAAACACTTTAAAACATTTGATAGTTTATATCAAAGATAATAAATTCTAACCACAAATAGTTTCCAATAAAAACTATTTTCCAAGTAAATAAAACAACAATGATTTAAACCATTTCACATTCATTTTTCACATACCCATTATGTGATTCACACATACACCCACACATTCATGATTCATTTATAGTTTCATAAACTTGATTGGTTTCTCATCCATCCATAAAGTCATCACTAAGTGGCCAATATCATGATTCTCCAAAGTCACACACCCCTTATACAGGGTCATGTTCCTTATACCCCAATGGTACACGTCCCTTATTTAGGTTCACATTGAAAGCATGATCTCACTCCAACCCATTAATTCTGAAACCATTCCAATAAAACCATTTCAATCCACTTCATTAAAAAAATTATTCTATTGAAAACATCACCATCAAACCTTTTCCATGAATCAAAAAAATGTACATTATAAAATCCATAAATAAGACCTTTCTCAAAAACCAATTTTCACAAATACACAAACCATTACTGAAGATCTTTTCTATCTTGATTCACATAACAATTTAACAATCAATTTCAAGAAATTCAATCAATTTGAAAATAATAATTAAAGTTATTATAAGAGGTGTTGAGAGTTAATCCACAAACCTTGAAAATTATGGTGAAAACAAAGAATGATACACATTATTCAAAAAAAATAGGGTTAAATATTTAAAAACTCACATTAAATATCACTCCATAACATCAACACATCCAAATATCATCATTATAAGCATAAAATATCATATATCAATCACTAATAAACTATATCTATGAATACAAGAGAGGGATGAAGAATAGATCTAAGGAAAACCACCAGGAATAGAGACTTATCAACCCATACAACCTTCAATTCACTAAGATTTTCCAACTAATCTCTCCTAAATCAAACATAAGAGTCTCTATAACTTTGGGATGAGAGAAAACCAAGTTAGAGTAGAAAAGAGTGAAAATTAGAGGTTTGGGGGTAAAACCAAGTGAGATTAACTTTCTTAGGATCTAAAAATTAACTATGCATAGTTGGGTCACATAGTTAGTGTAACATTCATATATTTTATGGTATGTATCTTATTAAATTTAATCTCTTTGGTAGATTACTTTCCGAACAACACTGACCTTAAAAGTACCACAAATACTATTAATATTATTATTTAAGAAGAAATTATCTCTGAGCCATTAAATTGGTTGTTATAAATAGGATTAACTAAATTTTAAAACATATTATTTAATTCATTAGTTAAAATTAAATTATAAATAAATATAAAAACTAATTTAATATAAAGGAAATTGTTTTTTATAAAAACTATTTTAATACGTACAAGTGTGCTTTATACCACTAAAATAATCAAATAAGACTATTGTATTACATTAATGAAATATATATATATATATAATATTCAATATAATGTTTAAAATTCATACTCTGAGTTTTCTATAAATTATATAAGAACAAATCCAATTTTACGCTGAAAAGATGTGTTTTTATAAAAAGACGGCTTTGTGGGATTTTGTTGGTGCGCTAGTCTTTAATATAGTTTTTAACACTTTTATAATATATATTTGAAAAAATAAACTTATTATTTTAAAGAGAAACATAAAAATTTATTTTGGTTTAATTTTTTATATTTTTCTGATAAGTTTTATCTTTTGAGGAATAGTGATAAAATATTGCATTTTAATTGAAAATATCTTTTTTGTCTAAATAATTTATAATTTATAATTATATTTTTCACTAGTTTTAAAGTATAATTAGATCAATTTTGTATCATTTAATATAATTTTGTTCATTTTAATTAATTACTCATTGAATTTGGATATAAAAACATTTCAATGTTTTGAACGTTTTCACATTAAAAAATTGTTTTCTCATTTTGTCAATGGAATTAATTTTAATTAATTACTCTAAATTCTATGTTATGAATTTTTAAAACAAATTTAGATATTTTGAATCATTGGTTCCACATTATTAAAATATTTCCCTTTTATTTTTGGACATTATGAATAGTAATTTTAGTAATTTTTTATTTACATTGTTAAAGGTAAATCAAGTAATTAATGGTAAAAATAAGATTATAAATATTAAAAAATTATCATAACACTTGTAATAATTATTTTATGAGTTATGGTCAAACAAAATAATTTTTGGGAATATTTTATTACCTCTTGGAGCCACTTGGTTGAATTTAATCCATTTATAGTATTTTATTCTAACAAATGTCTAATATGTCACCCTCATGTTTTTAATAAGTATTAAATTTTATATATGAGGTTATTTAGAATATATCTTCAACTATAAATAGTAATTTTATATCTAAATTTTTTATATTTACCATGGTAAATTATTTTTAATTTTAGGAAATAAATACATTAACTAACGCTTTACTCAATGATGATGTAGTAATTGTTTAATTAATCGACACACCAAATAAATGTTATTAAAAATATTAAAATAAAGTTATTTTTCTATAATTAATCTCATCATATAATTTTATATATTACATAGGCATATTAGGTATGTAATAAATTTTTTTTTCGAAATTATCTTTGGTGTTGATATTTTTAAAAAAAAAAGTCAAGTAATGAATAATGTCAAAATTGACATTAATTATATTTAAAAATAAATAATATTTTATTAAATGATATAAAATACATAAATATATAAAATTATTCCAAATAATTGTGATGAGTTTTAAAATTTCATCTATGACTCATTTATGGTTCATTTGGCATGTTATAGTTACTATATTGACCTTCTAAGAGTAAAAACAAATGTTTTCATGATAAGAGTTAAAGAGTTTAAAAAGGGGTCAAAACAAAAATATAAGGGAATAACCATGCCCTATACTTGAAAAAAAATTATCGGATAATGATTATTAAAACCTTACAACCTTATTATCAATTTTGAGTTGTTTAATGGATACTTTTTAATGAAAATAAATTATATATTATTTAAATCAAAAATAGTTGAAAAATGTCACTCTCTTGGTATTTAATATAATATGTGTGTCCATTTAGGGAAAAAGCAAGACATGAACGAACTAAATTTAAATTTTAATATTAATATATTTTTTCACATTATAGAAATTTATTATTAATTTTTATAAATTATATAACTACCTTAGATTCTTCTTCAATGCTAAAATAGTATTTATTTAATTAATAGAAAAAATAATAATTGATTTTAAAAGTATATGTTTTGATATATTTGGGATTATTTAATGTTTACAATGAATTTTCTATATCTATAAGATATATTAGTGATTTTCTAAAGAATTATAATCAAATTACCACTTTTTCTTGATGTTTTTGAAGTCAAAATAAATAAATATTATTAAATTTGAGAATAATAATATTTTATTGAATTAATATATTATTAAATAATTCTAAAATAATAAAAATATTAAATAATTACAACTGGGATAAGTATTTTCAAAATTTTCTTACCCTATTCAATGATATGTAATTTTTATGTTTCTGGATCTAGAATATTCTTATTGTATTTTAATATTTTGAGGATTTCTGAAAGATTCCCTCACCTCAATTATAAAAGGGAACCTCCTCCTTCACTTCATCACACCACTTTGATATTTATAGCTCTACCATGTCCTACCCATTAATCCTCCCAAAAAAATGTTAGGAATTTAATGGAGGTCTCTCTTCTAAAAATAACAACCCTAGATCCCTTAAAAAGTGATCTAAATTGAGTTCGCCGAAGAAGAGGTAATCATTTTTACTAACTCATTCAAGTTCATTTCTTATTCTACTTCCTCTTCATGTGTTGTTTACATTATCAATTAAATAATATACTATAATCTATATGATTATATTTTACTATGATTATAGGGAAACTATATTCCACTTTTTATCCATATTATTAAAAGAAAAATCATTGTGCGTGTGTGTGTACGGCTTACCATCTCCACAACATGGTGTTCTCTGTTTTTCATCACCACTTTACTTGGATAGGTATAATGATAAAAATAATTAATATATATGATAATTATGAAATGATATAGATTCTGGGGAAATTAATAAACCATAAAATTCCATATCATTTAACATATTAAGGTAATGATATTGTCGCTCATGCGTACGTACAACCTATCATCTTCACGACGTGATGTGATTCATTTTCCATAGAAAATATTAAATAATGGAACTAAAAATTAATATAATGGTAAAATATGGTATTCATAACATTAATATAATTATTTAGATGTTTTATATATATAATATTCAAAATAATTGAGACTTTGATGACAAAACATGAATAGGGAAATGAAGCAGTTAACACCCAAAATAAGGGTAACCAAAAATTATTATGAACAAACATGTGGTAAAATAATATATTAGGATAATATAGGATATCATAAATATGTATGTGGTTCGGGTTCTGGTATATGTTTATAACATTCTTAAAGCCATTACACAGATTTCTAAATAATCTTCTACTAAAAGAATCATAAGGTAAGGGTTTTCACGTCTCACTATTACTTATGTGAGATATATGGATTGTTCACCACTTATTCCTCATGTGTGGTGTATGTACTTCCCTTTGATATATCATATCATTAATTAAATTTTTTTATGATCAATTTTATTGTGGATGTGCTATTTTGAAACCATTCATGGTTTATGGTTAAAGTATTCACATTCCATATGGTAATTGTTTAATACAAATGCTTATATCATTTATGTTTCACTCATTTCATATGAGTAATGTACTGGACTTAGTATGTTATAGGTGGGGACCTCTATATCCCCTTGATGCATCGACAGGTATCAAGAGACAAAGCATATATGGATTTGGTTGAGGCCTTACCCATTTCTTTTTTTAGATGTCTTGGTCATGGCATTAACAATATGTTTCAGATGTCTAGAATTATGAATTATGTCCTTATGAGATTAGTTATTGATATTTTATATGATTATTAGACTATTATAATATCAATGGTTAATTTTACTAGGCCATTTGATTATTTAAATTGAATTTTTTTCAGTTATTTACCTTCCATATTTTTTTGGCCATATTTACTCATAGATTCCAATGTATGCTTACCCTTACTGAGCATTTGGGCTCACCCATTTCAAATGTTTCAATTTTCTCCCAATATTCCACAATGTATTTTATAACTAATATAAGGGTTTACACAATGGGGAATAATTGATGACTCAATAAAACTCATTTTTTATATAATATTTTATAATGTATTATGGATTTCATGTATGGATCTAGTTTACCTAAACTACTAAACTATTTTTTCCATTGGGATGAATTTCCTTATATATTATTCCACTGAAATATGTAAGGCACCAAATCTATACTACTGGGGTTTGGGTCTTTATATTTGGTATCATAGGAATTTTTTTAGGAACCTTGGGAACTAGATTTCAAAAAACATATATCAGGGAGTGAAACCCAATAAAACAATTTAGAAATATATCAAAATAAACTTAACTTATGATTTAGAGAATAGATATACCTAAATTTTCAATTCATGTTATATGAATAAATAGTTATAAGATTATACGTTATGTTTCTTATTTTTATGATCTAATCTACTATATTCCATTCTTTAGAAATGGTCCTTAGTAAAAGGAATGGGAACTATAAAAATTAACATAATCTAAAGAATAAGAATGATCATTTATTTGATGGGTTTAACCCAATATTTGTAAGGGACTTGGTCATCCAAAAAATTTTTTCCTATGACGGAATTGTATCATGTGATAACCTGATAAGTAAATAATTCTCTAATAATTATGGCACTGGAGGGATGTGTGAGAATAAGAGTGTAGCTAGGAAAAAGTTTGATAAAGGAAAGTAGAGAAAGAATTATTTTCTCACATGTGATAATTGTTGAAAGAATCATACTAGTACTTTATTAAATGTAAAGGGATTTTTCTAAAAATGTGGAGTGAAAGGCCACCATTCTTATTATTGAAAGGGTAAAAAAAGGTTTCCAATGTAAAATGCTTCAACTATAATGAGATGGGACACTATACAAATCAATGTCTCATGGGCCAAAGGAATACCCTACAAAACAGGATATTGTATAATAGTCAAGATTATACTAATACCATAGAAGAATATTAATGATTAATGTGATTATTCTTGCATTAAAAAATTATTTCATTTGAGTATTTTATCAATGATGTACTGGTCATAATAATTATGTAATAAATAAGTATTGGACTATAGTAGTTCTTTTTTTACGTGTTTGTAAGCTTGAATGTTTTCATTAAGGTTTTTATGGTGATAAAAGTTTTTGTATATGAAAATATGAGTTACATTAGGTTGTTTGAGGAACTTGATTTTAATATTGATATTGTAAATTTAGATAATTTTTGGATTCTGAATTTGGATATAATTATTTGGGACAATTATTAAGGTTAGAATGGATTAAGTTGAACATTGGATATTTTTTGTTTGATTTTAATGTATGATTTATTAGATACTATATGCTAAAAATTTTTGTTTCATTATACACTTTGAAGATGAAGGAATTTCTTGTGGAACTTATGATTCATTAAAGGTGATTCAAGCATAAAAAATCTATCTTGAATAACCCTTTCTAGATTTAATAAATGAAGTATAAATATATGAAACAACAACCAAAGGATAAAATTATGATTACGAACAAGAAATAAATCGAGTAAGTTTATTTTAATAATTTATTATCTAGAAATTAAAATGATTCATCAACTCTAGGAAATAAATTTTCAATGAAAAACGATTCTTGTTAAATTTTCTTACTGACAAATCAATAGCCACTTTAACCAATAAAAAATTTATGGTTTTATGAATATATACTTTCTGATTCCCATGTTCTCTATCACTCTCCATTAGAACTAGATATTTTTATTTCGATTCCATGTCTAAATTTTCACTTTCCACTAATGATTTATTATTTGAAATCCATATTTTATGGTGACCTTCACATTGCCCTTTCCCTCTTATTAAAATGATGTTTTATTAACCCTATTTATGTTGTGGGTTTCCCACAATTAAATTTTCAAGTATCAACCACTGATTTTCAAAGTGAAATTTCAAATTTTGAGGATCAAAATTATTAAAGGATGGGTGAATAAGACACCCAAATACATTATGGAATGTATCTACTTAAATTTAATCTCTTTAATAGTTTACGATTCGCACAACATTGAGCTTAAAAAATCATGAATACTATTAATATTTTTATTTAAGATGAAATTATCTCCTTGATTTTAAATTGCTAATTATGAATAGTATTAAATAAATTGTGAGAATATATTATTAAATTCATTGGTTACAAATTAATTATAAATAAATATAAAAACTAATTTAATATAAAGGAAATGTTTTTTTATAAAAACTATTTAAATGCTCACATGTCTGTTTTATACAAAAAAAATAAACAAATCATACTTTTGGATTATATAAATTAAATATGTATATTTAATATATTCAATATAATTTTTTACATTCTCCATATGCGTTTTATAAACATGATATAAGAAAAAATCTTCTTTTACTAGAAAAAGATGTATTTTTTAAAAAAGATAGATTTAGTGTCTTATGATGGCGCAATACTATTAAATATAGTTTTTAACACTTTTATAAATAATATTTGACAAAATAAAATTATTATTTAAAAAAATAACATAAAAATTTAATTTCATTTAATTTTTGATATTTTTCTAATAAGTTTCATGTTTTGATGAATAGTGATAAAATATTGACTAGAATCCATTTTTTTTGTATTTTCAAATGACACTTTTAAAGGGTATGTGTAAACCTTAAAAACATCCACCAAATAAAAACATAAAAATGAATTCATACCATGTGGCTATAGGAACTTCCCCTCCCCATCGACTACAACGTTATGTCAAGCCTCCACCTTTATACGACTACTTGGCTAACTGCTGCAAGTAGGGTTGCACGGGCCTCATACCAATGTAAAAATCATACCCTCTCAATATTCCTAATCTAAATATCTAAGATCTAGTGAATAATTCATGTTCTGAATCCTCATCTAGAGCTATTCCATTTAGATAGTCTAGGTTCTTCCACATTCCATAAAAAATATCATCAAAAACCAACATGCAGTTAAAAATTAAGAAGAGTCGTGCATGGACAACCTCAACCCAAAAACATATTCAATCATCAGAATCCTTCAAAGACATCATAGAAAAACACATCTATGAAATCAGTAACCTATGAGATCCAACAAATATGAAAGCACCATAATAAGACTATGGTCACTCACCCTCACCTCCCAACTCTCCATGAAGACCACCACTTAGATCCACCTCTGAGAGAGTGGAGGAGTCCAGGAGCAATAGAAGTTGAATGATAAGATAATTCCCTCGATGGAGATCATCTCCAAGGACACCCAACACTGATGGCCACCAAAAAAATCAAATAAGAACAATTTAGAAACTAGAAATACAAAGAGCATCCCATCCAACCAGCATCAGATCACTTAACCTTTCATAGAGAAATCCCTACGAACCATCCCTGATGAAATAGAGAAAAAACTAGGAGAAATATCAAACTAGATATTTTCTGAATAATTCTGTGTCAGGAAACCGATGGTTACCTATCCACACCTCCAAAAACCTCAAAGAAACCACCTCTGCATATCCGATTGGGAAAGTCGCCACGCGATCGAGAGGCCAGAGCGGGGATAGGCGACTGATACCACCGGACAACAAAAACAGCAGTGGGACAACCACCGTAAGGGCCACTAGAAGCTTCAACACCTTTGAAAGATTCATGGTGGGTAAGAGGTGTAATCCTAGGAAGGATGGACCAGCAATGACAGAGGGTTGGGAAATCCTCTCCACCGTTGTTGAAGCTGAAGGTGACACCGAGCTTCTGCCCACCAGATCCAAACGACACCACCATGCACGAGTCACATCTAAAGACGTATCATGGCCAATGAAGCCTCATAATCCATTGATGAATACAACCCACATTATAATTATGATAAACACTCTCTAGACCCAAGCATCGTTTTCGCCTGACGACTCCATCGTCCGCCCATTGAGAACCCTCACCGCTACAACCCTCACTATGAACCCATTGACCATGACATTTACTTTTACCACACAAAAACCATCATCCCCAAAACACTAGGGAGATCCTTAGAGAAGATATCTCCTGAGAACACTACCTTTGTGATAAAATATTACATTTTAAATGAAAACAACCTTTTCATCTAAATAATTTATAGTGTTAATTTATATTTTTTATTGGTTTTAAAGCATAATTAGATAAATAGTTTATAATTTCATCTAATTTTGATCATTATAATCAATTTTACATTGAATTTAGATATAAAACCATTCAATATTTTGAGCATTTTCACTTTAGTAACTTGTTTTCGCTTTCCATCGGCAGGGATTTATTTTAAATTAATTACTGAAAATTATGTGTTTAGATTTTTGAAGAATGGATTCCATATTTAGAATTCATGGGTATAAATTATTTAAATAAGTCCCATTTATTTTTAGAGATTACGAATAAAAAATTTAGTAATTTTTTTATTAACCTTGTTATAGGTAAATCATGCAATTTAGGGTAACAATAACATTAGAAATATAATAAAATTAGCCTAAAACTTGTAGAAATATTATTGGATTATTTATGTTTGACTAAAATCGTTATTGAGACTATTTTATGGCTTCTTGGATCCACTGGGATGACTTTAAGACTTTTATATTATTTTATTTTAAGGAAAGTCAAATATGTCATACTCATATTTTTAATAAGTATTACATTTATTATATAAGGTTATTCATAAGATATATTTGACTATAAATTGTAATTATATATATGTGTGTAATTTTTATTTTATTCTTGTTAATTTGTTTTTAATTTTTAGGGAAAATTAATTAAATTAAAGGCTTGCACAATAATGATGCAATAATTTTTTTATTAATAGACTCATCAAATAAATGTTATTAAAAATATGAAAAGAAAGATAATTTGATTTAATTAAAGTCATCCACTAATTTTATAGATGAAAAATACATATTAGGTATGTATTAAAGAATGTTTTTGAAGTTATCTTGTGTATTCATATCTTTTAAAAAGCTTTGTGATGAATAGTGTCAAAATTGACATTAAGTATATTTTAAAATAAATAATATTTTATTAAATGATATAAAATTTATAAAAATATAAAAATAGTCTAAAAAAATTTTATAAGTTTCAAAATTTCATACATGAATAATTTGTGGTTATTTTTTAATTTTATAGTAACTATATTAAGCATCAATGAGTAATAACACATGTTTCCACGGTACGAGTTAAAGGGTTTAAAAATGGGTCAAAACAAAAATATAAGTGAATAAGCATGGCCAAAACATGTAAAAAAATTATTTAATGAATATAATTCAACCTTTATCAACTTAGGATATAATTTTATTAGTTTAATCGGCACTTATTAATGAAAATAAATTATTTATTATTTAAATCAACCATAGTTACAAAATCTCACTCTCTTTGAATTTAATATCATTTATATGCCCACATAGGGAAAATCCGGATATGAATGAACCTAAATGTGTATTTTTATCTTAATATAATTATTTTTATTATATAAATTTTCTTTTATTTTTTGTAAATTATATACTTCATTAAATGCTTCTTCAATTCTAGAACAATATTTATTTACGTAACAAGAAAAAAATAATTGATTTTGAAATTTTTAATTTTGGTATATTTAGGAATATTTAATGTTTCCACTGAATTTTAAAGATATATTGGATATATTAGGGATTTTTTAAATCATTATATTATAATTCTTACTTTTTGGATGTACTTGAATCTAAATTAAATGAATAGTATAAAATTTGACAATAATAATATTTTATTGAACTAATATATTATTAAATTTTTAAAAAACATAAAAATATTAAATAATTACAAATGAGATAGTATAAGATCTAAAATTTCTTACCCTATTCAATTATAGTTGATTTTAAGTCTTCATCTCTATAATGACCATAATGTATTTTAATATTTTGGGTATTTTCAAAAGTGCCTCTCACCTTAATTATAAAAAGGAACCTCATCCACCACTTATTCACACAACTTTGAGCCTTATATCTTAACCAATTGCATCACATTTCTCCTCCCAACATATTTAAGCAATTTATCGAGGTCATTTTCTCTAAAAAAAAGTTCAACCCTAAATACCATAAAAGGAAATAAAAATGAAGTTCACTGAAGAATATAAAATCATTTATACTAACTCATTCAAGTTCATTTCGTCTTCTACTTCCTCTTCATGTATTATTTACATGATCAATTAATAAATCCAGTACCATATATATTATTATATTTTACTATGATTATGGGACAAAAATATTCAACCTTTTATCCATCCTAGGAAAAGAAAAAGCATCGCACATGCGTACATGCGGTTTACCATCTCCATGTCGTAGTGTTATTTTTTTGTCACCACTTAACATGTATGGGTATAATGATGGAAATAATGGATATATATAATAATTATGACATGATATAAATTATGTAAAAATTAATATACCATAAAATTTTTTATCCTTTCACTTATTAAGGTAATGATATTGATGCTCGTGCATACGTATGGCCTACCGTCTCCACGACATGATGATATTCATTTCCCATATCCAACATTCAATAATAGATATAAAATATTTTATTTAATATTTAAATTTGATATTAATAACATTAATATAATTGTGGATATTTTGGATATTTATCCTATGAAAAATAACTAAACCTTTCATTAAAAAACATGCATAGGAAAATGAAGCAGTTAACACCCGAAATATGGGTAACAGCGAAATACTTGAAAAAATGGGTGATAAAATAATATAATAGGATAATATATGATATCATAAATATGGATATGGTTCTTTTATAAGTTAATAAAATTTCTAAAACCATTACATATGATGTTAAATCATGTTAGACAAAAGGAAGTGTATGGTATGGGTTTTCTCATCTCATTTTTAATTCTATGAGATATATGTCTTGTTAGATAATTATTCCTTATGTATGGTGTATGTACCACCCTTTGATATATAATATCTTTAATCTCATTATTATCATGATATTATATGTTTCATTTAATTTTATTCCTTGATAGGTATTATGATATAATTTTTTTAAATTGGTCTAGGACACTTTGTAAGGATTAAAGATTATATCCCTCAGGAATTTTTCAATGGTCTCTTTTAAAGGTATATTCATATTTGTATATATATTTTTTTGAATCTTGTAATTAATTGATTTTTATATATTATTATACCATATACCATATTTTATTGATGTATTTATGATCATTTTGATTGTGTTTGTTCTATTTTGAAACCATTCTGGGTTTATGGTTAAAGTATTTACATTTCGTCAGCTATTTTTTCAATATGGATATTTATGTCATTTATGTTTCACCCTTTTTATATGAGGAATATATTATAATTATTAAGTGATTGGAAGAGGCCACTATATCCCCTAAATTCAGTTATAGGTCGCATGAGACAAGAAGATATTGGTTTTGTTGAGGTCTTGCCAATTCTTTTTAGATGTCTTGGTCGAGGCCTCGAAAGTATACTTCAAATGACCATAATTATGAATTAAATAATTATGAGATTAGTTATGGATATTCCATGAAATTATTTGACTAGTATAACACCCATGTTTATGTTTCTTAGATAATGTGATTATTTAAATGACATATTTTTATTTATTTACTTTTCCATATTGTTTATTCCATATTTACTCATAGATTCAAATGTACTCTTACCCTTACTGGGAATTTGAGCTCACCCATTTAATATGTTTCAATATTTTACAAAGATTACAAGAAGTATATTATGAATGATATGTATTTTTACACAAAGGGGTAATAATGGAATACTTATTGAAACTCTTTTTTAATTTTATGTTTTATAATGTAATGTGGATTTCAATTATGTACTAGTTTACCAAGTATACTAAACTATTCAGTCATTTGGGATGAAATTCTATGTATTTTATGCCAATGTAATAAGTAAGGAAAAAAATATGGGATACTAGGGTTGGGTTAATTATAGTTAGGGATAATATGTGTCAACCATGTGACACCTACTACCTCCCAAAACCCTTTGCACGATTATCTCACACGTTTAGACAAACCATATAAAAACCATGTTTTTTCTCTGTTCCACTTTTCAGGGTTAATCCTAGGTGGATTCATGATTTTTCAAAAACAATTCACCTAATATTTATCTTACCTATATTCCACTAACACACATTTCATGGTTTTCTATAATAGTTTCACAATTTCTTCTAACCATGCTCAAATTTTGGACCTCCAGAAAAGCATCAAAAACATTCCAAAAGTATTAAAAACCCTCCCAAACATCACCCAAACACTTTAATAATTAATATAAATAAATAAAGGGTTACTTGATTGAAATAAATGGTGTTATATTCTCCTAAACATTAGTCTTTCCATCCTCATAAAGTATAAAACTACCATTTTACTGAAAGAGATTTGGTCATTGGTTGACCATTTATTTCTCCCATTAATATGTTTCCTCTTGAATTTAACCATGTTACCAAAAAACCCCACACTATACTGATGATTTTCTGACATAATAAATTCTCTTACCTATCAAAAAATCATACCAACATATGAACAAACAAATATCTATCTCCAGGTCAATGTTATCCCATAGAATCATATTATTAGGATTAGGCTGATACTTTTTCAACTAAGATACATGAAAAAAAATTATGCATAGCACTAAATCATGGTGGAAAATCCAACATGTATGAAACCTCACCAACTTGTTCAAGTATCTTGAAAGGTTCTATGTATCAAGGATATAACTTTACCTACTTTCAAAAATGGCAGTGCTCGAGCTTTTTATAGATTCTCAAGAACACATGATCAATCACCATGAATGAAAATGTTCATCAGTGATGATCTGCATATTAATTCTGATGAATATGTGTCGTATCCATTCTCTTCCTGATCAACTAAATCTTCTCTATTTTCTCTTAGACAAGGCTTGGCCCAACTAGTGATGTCTCTCCTATTTCCACCCAACAAAGTAGAGAACAATAATGATTATCATATAATGCTTCAAAAGGAGTCACATATATCAAGGCCTGTTAATTTTATTATAAGAACTGAAACAACAGTATGTGCTCCTCCCATGAGCAACTAAAATCAATTATAAAATCTTATAGCATATATTCAAACATTTGTATTGTCCTTCTCAATTTTCTATCAATATGAGGGTGATACTTCATACTCATAGTCAACTGATTCCTAAGGTATTATTATAAGGATTTCTAGAAATGAGACATAATCCTTAGATCTCTATATAACACTATCAAAACTAGTACACCATTCCTCTTTAACACTTCTTGGATATAGATTTTTGAAAATACCTCCACTGTATAATATTCATGGATAGGGATAAAATGGGATAACTTTTTAAGTCGATATACTATCACCCATATGTAATCAGGTTTCTAAACCATTCTTGGGAGTATTATTATAAAATTCATGGATATATGCTCCCATTTAGAAACATTAATATGTAAATATTGCAACATAATTTTTGGTAATTTATGATCTTCCTTAACTTTCTAAAAAGTTAAGAATCTCAAAACAAACTCATCCACCATCTTTTTCATGACCTCCCACAAAAACTAGGATCTCAATGCCTTATACACCTTTTATATTCTCAGCTGAACAAACCATCTTGAATAGTGGTATGAATGAAGATGTTTTTCCTAAGAATCCATAGGTATGACCATCTGATTTCAAAACAAAAAAAATTGAAATCTCATTCAGCTTCCATCCCTCAATGGTCTCCCAAACATTTAGTTGCAACATTATCACAACACATTATGAATCGAATGTATGTTCCTCTTTAACTATCAAAAACGAATAAGGAACAAAATAAATTGGAAATAAAATTACAAAATTACCATGGTCTTCACATTCCATGTGCATTTTGGCTATAATTGACATTATCAGCCACTGATCTGAAGCCTCTTTTTCTAACTGAGAATATGTCATTTTTCTTAATGCATCTCCCATCGAATTTCCTTTATCCAGTGTAAACATCAAGTCAAATTAAAAAAATTGGAGATAACCCATCCATATTCTTTGGCATAGGTTCATATCCCTTTTTAAAAAAATATGTTTTAACCTCTTATAATCCATAAAAATCATAAATTTATCACCAAAGAAGTAGTGACACCCTATTTTCATAGCATGGACTACATCAGTTAACTCCAAATTGTGTGTTGGGTTATTTTTCTCCTGAAATCTTAAATTTTCTGATCCATAAAAAAACATGATATCCTTGAATGGGAACACATCCAAACCAAGAACTTGAAGCTTCACAATATACTATGTACCCTCGTCTTGATTCTACTAATATCATAATCAGTGATGATGTAAGAAAAAGATTCAGTTCTTGAAAAGACAACTATCATTCCTCATTCCATTCGAATGAAAAATTCGTCCTTGTAAAAGGTTTCATTGGTGAAACTAGTCATGAAAAATCATGAAAAAAACTTCTATAATAACTAGTAAAATCAAGGAAACTATGTATCTCAAAGACATTCTCTGGAAGTTTCCAAGAGGTAAAAACTTCTATCTTATTTATATCCATAGAAACACCTCTATCATATATTACATGGTTAAGTAAACGTTCATCCTCTATCCAAAAAACAAACTTTGATAATTTTGAATTCAGATGATGATCCTATAGAATTCCCAACAAAGTTTCCAAGTGTTTCTCATGCTCATCCCTTGTCCATGAGTACACCAACATGTTATTCAAAAACACAACCCCAAAAGAATATTGATATATTTGAAATATTCGATTCATCAATTCCATAAATATAGATGGTGAATTCAAAAGATCTAAAGGCATAACCACATACTCATAATGGTCTTATCAACTACTAAAATTTTTCTTTGGAATATCCTCTTTTCAAACCTGCAATTGGTGATATCCAAGTCACAATTCAATTTTAGAGAACAAATGGGATCCCATGATTTAATTAAATGTGTATTAAATGTGTGTAAGTGGATACTAATTCTTTATTGTAACTTGATTGATCTTTTAATAATCCACACATAACTGAAGAGTTTCATACAGATTTAATAAAAACAGGACTGGTGCTGCCCATAGAGATGTGATAGGTGGAATTAACCCTTTACTTTATATCTCTTCCAACATCACTTTAAATTCCCTTAATTATATTGGTTTCATTTGATAAGATTTTAAGAAAATAGTAATGGTCCCTTTAAAGAGATTTATTGTAATCTCAACTTCTTTTTTGGGTGGATTCCCTAAGAAATTTTTAGGAAAAACATCTAGAAACTAGTAAATAACCATTATAAAATTTATACTTTTGATATCTTCCATAAATTCCAAATAAAACTCTACCAACTAGTATAATATCATTCTAATTTTTGGCGCCAAAAAGCCTATTTCACCTACTTTTAAATTACATTCCCCTTTAAAGAGATTTTTAATACTATCATTAGTTATAAAACTAACCATTCACCAATAATATTTGATGTGATCCTTGAACATTCTCAACTAATTCATAACCTATATTATATCATATATATCCATTTCAAGCATAGATAAATCTCATATGAACTTTGCTCCATCAACAGTTATATAATGATCAATACAATTCATGTAATCCTCATATATTGAATAATCAATATAATTCATTCTAAAAAATCCTTATAAATCAACAATTATATATATCGAATCAAGAATAGAGAATATTTCTCCATTTAATGAAATAAAAATTATCAATAAACTTACTTTAATAGATATTGTATATAAATGTGGTGTTCAGTAGAGATAACATAAAAGTGGTATAAATGATGTCCTTTAAATCCATGATACTTAAAATATGGTTATAGAGGAGAAAATAATGTCCAATGAAATGATGGATCATTATATGGAATGTGATCATGAAAAAGATAATGATCACAAAACCAAAAAATATTAAATGATCAAACAATACAATAAATTACTCAAAAGTGATGGTTTTGTATTAAAATAAAGCCTTTTGGTAATAGAAAATAATGTGCAAGAAAAAAATTAAAAATAAATTCATTATAACTTTTAATAAAAATGATATTATAAATCACAATAAAAATTATTTCCATTCCTTAATGAAAGTAATACCCATTTTTTGGTATCCTTAAAAACTAAAATTTTTAATAATATTGATAAAAATCATATTTTTTAAAATAACCTTGGAAAATTATAAATAAATCATGAAAAAAAATTGTGGTTAGGACGGTGGGAATAAGAATTAAAGTCATATATTTTAAAAACATTCTTTCTTCACTTTTGTAAACAGTTGAAAATAAACCATATGGAAAATATTGAAAATTTTCAATTTTAATTATTTGTAAATAAAATAAAAAATGACTACGAAGGACCTTTAACAACCTTTGAATCATAATTATTAATATTCATAAAACCTTTAAAATAACCTTGAAAAGAAATAAAAAAAAGTTATAAGTAAAGCATTAAAATAATATTTCTAAAGAAAGACCCTTACGTATAACTTACTTATTTATTTTTAATCCAAAAATAGAAAAACTAGAATATAAAATTATAAAACCCAAACCAAAATAGATTAGAAGAAAATAAATGGGATTTAAGAGGTTAGAATCAAACATATTTCCCAAATTAAATCTGAACATAAACAATTCCAAAATAAAATGATATTTTAAAATAAATCTCTTATCTTGGATATTTTCTTAGTCATATTTGTTTGATCCTCTATAATTGA
The DNA here is from genome assembly GCA_963277665.1 of Viscum album. Lineage (NCBI taxonomy): Eukaryota > Viridiplantae > Streptophyta > Magnoliopsida > Santalales > Viscaceae > Viscum > Viscum album. The sequence goes on along the minus strand of OY728126.1, from coordinate 2,091,446,659 downwards.
AGCTCATGTGTTATATATACTCTATCAAATATAGATGTTCGAATGTTATTTTTTGAGATGATGCAAAAGGTAAAACTTTTGGAGCCAGATTAATTAGTAATACATAAGAAATTATTATCAAAAAAATATTTGTTGAAGGGTTAAATAAAAATATTACAAGTCTTTCTTAACTATGTGATGATAGTTATAATATTTAGTTTTATAATAATTTTTTCTATTATAAGGATAAATATCTTATATTTAATGCACCAATAACTAAATAAATTACACTTTATATTTTGATTATTTATATAGACAAAATGTTAATTGTTTGAATGCTGAAATTCATAAATCATGATTTTTTTTATATACGATATGTAAGTTATAATGTTTATTCCTTAATAAAGTTTTTTAAGAAAATTTGAATTACTAATTTATCAAAACTAAAGTTTTATTATTGGGTTATCTTTGGGATTTTTTATAAAAAAGTTCAAAATAAAAAATATTTCAAAATTATTTCTACAAGAAATCACCATGTAGGAGAATTTGAAAGTAATGAGTTCAAATCATTTTATTTAAATCATGGTATTAAATATAAATTTTCTACTCTAAAAACACTTTGAAAAATTTTTATTATTGAAATAATAATTAGGACTTCATAATAAATTTCTAGAACTATATTATGTTAATATATCTTACGTAATCATTATTTGGTAGCTATCAATAAAGGATTTTATATCATAAAGAGGATTATAATTATATTTATTTCGATGAAAATTCATTATGAGTTAAAGATGTAAGAAAACCAAATTTTTGATACTTTAATGTTTTTGGATAAAAAATTTATATCTTATATACTAAGGATAATCTTGAAAATTTTGATCTAAATTCTAGTGAAGGAATACATATTGGTTATACTATTCTTAATGCTTATAGAGTTTTTAACTAAAAATCATGGATAGTTAAATAATATAATCATGTGATGTTCGATGAAAGATTTCCTTTTTATTTCAAGATAACTTCAATTGACTATCTTGATTATTCTTTTGAAAACTTGTTACTCGATACTTATATAAACAAGAAAAGGGATGATTATGAGGAATAAGTTCAGGTAGTACCATTTTCTAAAGAGTACGTGACAAAAGAAACTGATATGGTAACAACAAGAAAAACTAGAACATTGAAATTATATCCTTTAGAGAATATGATTGCTGGTTTAGATGAAGGGGTTAGGACTAGAAGTATTTCTAGAAATATAACTGAGTTTTTTAATATTATTTCACAATATAAACCTATAACCATATAATAATCCTTTAGTGATGATATTTGGATCATAGATATTTGTGATGAGTTGAATTAATTTGAAACAAATAAATATTTGTATTCAGTTGAAAAACCTACTAACTATCCTATTTAATAAGGTGCTTAGAAATAAACATGATGATCAAGATGTGATTACAAGAAATATGGCCAGATTTGTGGAAGAAGGTAATAATAAAGAGGGAGGAATAGATTGTATAGAAACAATTACACCTATTTCTAGGTTATAATCCATTATGATCCTTATAATGTATCCATATTATAGGAATTTAATGCATTTTAAAATGTTTGTTAATCCTCATTTTTTAAATTATTTATTTTGGAGGAAGTTTATGTAAAACTACTTCTTTGTTTTCAAAATCATGTTTTTCTGAATTCAGTTTTTATACATGCTAAAATCTTATATGGTCATAAATAGAATCCAAAATCTTGGTATGAAAGTATTAGTTCTTTTTTTTTATCAGATTAGTTTGTTTTAAGAAAATCAAGCCCCTGTTTTTTTTAATATAATTACATGAATATATATCTTTATTTTTCCAATATATATTGATGATGAGTATTTTGATTCAATAAGAAGATATATAGTAAATTTTATAAACTCATGCAATAAGAGTTTAGAATGTTCATAATGTGTGATTTTAATTTTTTACAAGGGTTTTAAATATTTTATAAATACTTTGGGAATGTTTTATTTTAAATAAAATAAGAATTTGATTTAGTAAAAAAGTTTGAAAAAAAACAATAATTCATATGTTACTTTTATGAGTTAAAATATTAATCTAAACTTGGATGAATTTTAGAAACCAGATGAAATAAATTTATTAGAGAAATAATTGTGAGTGTAAAATATCTTAATACCATTAGACCTAATATCATTTTTTGTATGTATAATTGTATTAAATTTCCAGATAATCCTAAAAACCCCATATGAAAGCATACAAAATGATTTCCATGTATCTTAAAGTTTCTGTTAATATTAGTTAGTTGTTTTCTAAAACTATTATATTTTATTTTATTTCATATTATAATGCTTTATTAGTTGTAGGGTAAATATAAAAAGTGTCTCTAAGGCTTACTATTTCTTGGGATAATATTTGGATTCTTAGTTAAGTAAAAACTAACTTTGTATTTATAAAAACTAACCTGAATCACCAAATTTGAACTAGATTTCCACATAGCCCCCTGTGTGCCTCCCTATATAAAAGAGGTTTTCAAATATAAGTGAGGATCCAAACATTATTAGTGGGGAGATTAAACCCTCAGTATTATAAAATACAATCATAGATAATAACATAGAAGAACATGGTAGAATAAATGAACAATTATATAATGAATGGAATGGAAAGTATTTTAAGTCATAATAAAAGATAAAATGGGGGCCCATAAAGTGAAAATTCAAACAATAGTACAATAAAGATAGGTTTGTAAATATATAAAACATTTTGGAATCACTCCGGAGTCTATCCCCATGCCACCTACAAATTCCATGTTATGTCTTCTATATCTCTACCACTAAGTCATTTCCCTTTCCTACATACTTGATCATGAAGTCTTCATGTACATTGAGATGATCATGTAGGGTGTGAGTATAAACTAAGTAGGACACCACTAATACATCCTTAATAGAAGTGCACATTCAAAAAATTGTATGATATCAAAATAAATAAATGTGTAAGAAAATAAAACAAAACTGTTTATCGAATAATAATGCACTAACCAAGATGCCAAAAAACGTTGGTCATACATTATTTATCCCCATGCCAAAAATATAATAATATTATAAGTTGTAGAATAGAGTAGACCATATGGTCCCTACATGCACCCCATAGCCACCACAAGGCTAATGTGTCTTGGGTTGACCACAAGGTCATTAGATTTCAACACTGCCTTAGGATTTTTCATAAATACATCATATCCTAGCACTGTATCCTAGTTCATGTTGTCGAATATCATCATTCCCCACTATCGTTTTTTTTTTGGTCACATCACAAAATCCCATCATACCCCTAGGTCAGGCCACACAAGGCTATTATACCCCATCATCTAACTTCATCTTATCATTTTGTAACATGCAACATCTGAACATGCTTCCCCTATATGGAAAACAGGCCATGATGTTTCCACCTATCACATTGGTACCATGGATAGAAAAATAATAACATATCAAATGACTAATACATTACATTGAAACAATATCATCATAATAGCCACATATAACAAAAGTCATGACACAACATTCATGTGTAAAAGTATCCTAACACAAAAATTTGATCAAACGCAAACATGAGTCTCATGGAAAAAGCTTGTACACACTTGTGATCAAACATCAAACATGTTCTCACAACCTAATCACACAAACACATTTCATAAAATATCAAATATGATCTCATGGGCTACACACACATGTGATTAAACTCAAGCATAATATAAGGCATATAACAAAAAAATGTCATTTCATGGTACGAACCATATACATGGATTAAACATGGTAATTGACTTCCTACCTCAAGGTTTTTAATGTAAATTTCATGATTCATCAAGAGTTTCATCGACCGAACCACGTTCAAAGACCAGTCAAAACAATCCCGCAATCCCATAGCTCCTAAAATTGATTAAAACCTAGCATAACATGGGTTATAGAATGAGAATAAATAATGAATGAAGAAAATGGTATAACTAGAACTTACCCAGTGATGATCACCATCAATAGTAGTTTTTATGTCCTATTGTTGAAATGAAAATTTTTATTGTTCTTGGACAGTGAGAAGAGAATAGATTTAGGGCTGTCACAAATCTAGTCTTCCAAGAATAGGTCTCAGACCAACAATGTATAATCTTCCAACAAGGTATGTTAAATAAAAACAAGTAGGATGAATCACTTATGGTTTAGATTCATCAAGGATATTTTCCTAAATACTTAACCTAAAGCACCTATAATTCATTTGGAAATCATCCATATCAAAGGAATCAATGAGGAGATTGGAATAATTAATTGGGGAAAAGAATCGATAAGAAATTAATTCAAGACCCCACATTTAAGATTCATGTGTTTCAACATTAAAATTATGAGTATTGAGAATAATGGTGATAGTTTTGGCGATTTAAAAACCAGATCGACTACCAAAAAATCTCTATAATAGTCTACAACACTGTCATGGTGTTCCTGACACACCGAGCATAATGTCCATCCCCTAAGGCATGTTCCCAAATATCAGTCCACTTTCACGCACCATAGTCTCGACAGTGGGTGTGGTGAGGTTTTCCAATCCATGAACCATATGATTTTTCCTATATAACCTTGTTCATGGACACACCTTGACTAATCATATAACCCTTTTTTACACTAAAGTGAACTAGGCGCAACTACAACCATGGTGTTTCCCGTTTTGGAATAAAAAACTCTAAAACAAATTTTATGCTTCCAAAAGCTACAAAAACCCCAAAAAACGTTCCAAAATAAAAGATCAGCCCAAAAACTCAAAGGATAATATGGAAAAAGTGCTTAAAATATAAGAAACAAAATTTCTAAGGCTTTATAATCTCCCACTCTTGGGATTATCATCCTCGAGAAGTGTCTATAGTAGACCAACTCAAACAAATTAGGCCCTTGAGCTTGAATGTATGAATATTTCTCCCAGATATACTCATAGATCCATCTATATTACTATAAGATTTAAAAAATTGGAACCTTATTCCCTCAACACAACCTCCTTCTCTAGCCAATAATGTAACACCCAAAAATTTTAAAATATGTTCATCATATTTGATAGCATGTATGACACATAAAACCAAGAGTGGAAAGGAATATAACATCCCAAGACAATAAGATATATTTACTATTTTATATAAATTAAATATATTAAATAACTTGTAATGAATTCAATACTCACTTAACTTGTGTTACATAAAACAACGGGTTTCTTCGATAGCTTGCGTTACATACAAACCCAGGTTTATCCCAACAAAAATATACTATAATTATTATTATTTAATATGATAGTTATCACTTATCCATTGTAATGGAGGGTATGGATAGGATTAAATAACTTATGAAATTATATATTTTACACACATTTATTTTTTTTCTGTTGATTTGTAAAAAAACCCATTTTAAAGAAAAGGAAATGTTATCTGAAAATAGTATTTTTTTATAAAAGACAATTTAGTCATGCTTTGTGTGCATAATTAAAAATTAATTTTTAAAACTTTGAAAAAATTTATTTTACAAAATAAAATTAATTTTTTAATGAGTAATACCAAAAGTATCTTTGGGTGAATTTTTTTTTTCTAATAAGTTTTATTTTTTAATGAATAGTGAAAATTTTGGATTTTAATTGGAAAATTCAATTTTGTCTAAATAATTTTTTATGTTAAATTATTTTTTTAATAGGTTAAAAAGAAAAAATAGTTTAATAATAAATATATTTATCCAATTAGGTTATTATAATCATTTTTTTACTTAATTTGGATATAAAAACATTGAACATTTTTGAACATTTTCTCTTTAAATAACTCTCAATCTCGCCACGTCTATGGGATTAATTTTAAATGAATTTTTTCCACTTCTGTAATTTGAATTTTTAAAAATTTATTAAATTTTTTGAATAATCTTAATTTATAATGTCTAATAATTAAAACTTAGTTTTTTAACAAAGTAATTAGTGAAAACAGTTAAAATTATTTACATTTATTAATGCAAAAAATGTGTTTACTTTGTAGTTAATCTTAGAATATAAGTTTTAAAAATGAAAAGAAATGAAAAAACCTATTATATATCCATATTTTAATATTATCTATTATATTATATAAAATGGACTATTATTGGGTCCTGGTGATAGGGAAGAAAATTATTGGATTTCACTCTTTCAAAAACATTATATGGGTGCCACTCAACCCACTTAAAAAGGCCACCCCCCTATCCTCTCCATATACCACCTTCAACCCACTTTGGTTTAGGAAAGACCTCCTCAAATAATTTACCAAATTCCATCCCCTAATCATAGAATTCTTATATTATTCATAAAGAAGCTTAGGAAGGATTTAGTGGAAACTTATGGAGGATACCCAAAGAAGAGGTAATGTTTTTCTAGTAGTTATTTTATTTTATTTCCTTCTACACCTCTTTAAATTATAATTATACAATTATTATATAACAACATATGTGTCTCCCATATTCTAATATTTTTTTATGTTAAGTGTATGACCTAAAAAATTACACACTTCCATCAAATGGGTTACGAAATCATTTTTCTTGTGTATGACGGACTACCTCCTCACGAACCGATGGTGATCATTTTTCCATTACCACAATTCAGGGTTAGAAAATAATGAATGATTTATAGTATAAATATGATATATATTATAGTTATGATATTATTATACTTCATTAATTATTATATCTATCATTTCCTAGAAATTATATGTATTTTTTTAATTATATAGAATTATTTCAAGACCAGAAGCTCTTACGACACTTGATTTCGAGGCCCGGTGACCATGAGATAGAATTTTAAACTTTTTTTAAGTACATTAAATTAAACATACCAATTGTTTTTTCTAACATTTAAACTAGTTCTTGGATCAAAAATCTTAGGTCACCTTTTAACTCATAATGATTGGATTCGCTTAGAATGGACCTAACCTCGACCAGTGCGGGTTGAGGGAAAAAGTTATTTTTTAGACTTTTAAAGAAAAAGTTAGAAAAATAAAATTGTTTTATTTTATTTTTCTGAATTTTCTAATCATTTAAGCTCAATGTTTTTCCAACCAAGTTAAAAAAAATATGTTGTTTCATTAAATGAAATAGTGTAACCACTTTGTAACTGAAACATAACTGAAACAAGGATTCATGATTCATCCTTTAAGGGACAAGCAGAAAATGTAGGATCATTGGTACAATCATGGTTCTACTCTAAAGGTATGGTGGGTGACAACAATGAATGCCAACCCCCCCCCCCCCCCGAACAGATCATCACTAATGATGATCGACCAACAGTCGTAAGCAGTGGATCACGGAATGACGAACACAGAAACACTGTTCATTACCAACGAACGATCCGACTCAGGTAGGGGTTATTGTTGTTGTTGTGGAATATCTTTTCCCATTCTTTAATCAAAAACGAAGAATGTGGATTAACGCATGAACTGTTTGATCCTCAGATTTCATGTTAATGTGGGAGGGTGCTTCTTTCTGGGTTTTTTCATCAGTAATGATTTTTATTATTCAAATCTTGAACCTCAAACCCCAAACCTCCCCCTTGTTTCTAAACCTCTAACACTGAGGGCATAGGCCAACACGAACAAGTTCAGAACACCTCTTCCTTGTGTGTTCTTCATGGATGAACTTTTTAAATGGATGTAAGTGGATTTTGAGGCCTTATCAAAGAAGTCAGAACCATATAGAGGCCGGACGCAGAGACGGTGCAAAGAATAGACCACAGGAGCAGACCTGGTGGTCTGTGAAATAACCCATCAGTTGTGGCACACGAAGGCGGCCGCTAGCGGGTGGCAGAGTTCCATGAAAGCATGACATAGGCACCAGCCATGGATGGATTGGGATTTGGTGGAGTAGAAAGAGCCACTGACTAGACCAATGGCTGGTGGAGGGACTCGGCCCCTCGGTCGCGTCGGTGGAGAGGGTCGTCAGTTCGTGTGGCATGTGATCCCCAGACCACGTGTGAAACCCAGGTGGTCGGGTTTAACAAGCCATGTGAAAACACCCCATATGCGCTATTCATCTAGACTGAAGAAAGTTAGTCCAACAAAGGTGGTCAGGACCCATGCCCTCTAGGCTAATCCATATGAGATCAGGTCGCAGGGCGACCCGGTGGGCTATATCTCCGGCCAAATCAGGCTGAGTCCAGCGAGTCCCAAAGGGCCTGGCCCACTGGATTGACCAAAAGGGGCTGAACCATAACCAAATCAGTTTATTTTGGGTCAGTTGAACTATGTCGGGGCATGTGGGACCCCCACGCCGGGTTGGTCGTGTTAGTCCGACCGGTTCGGGCAAGGCCCAAACACAACCGACCCCAGTTTACTGAAACGCCAATAACATACAAACCAGGTGTCCTGTTGATGAACCGTTTGTGGAATTGGAACCCTTATGATGAGGTGGATCTTGTGGATTAGTCTATGGAGGATTTCATGGAAGTTAATATATAATGAATTTCTTAAGGAGCGCTTCTCCCAGAATCAAGCGCACTACGTGCGGAAACCCTACGGTTGTCAAAGACATCATGACTGCTGATAAGAGAACCTATTTGGATCAGCTACAATGGCCTAGTGGGAAGCAGCTCTATATGAATCGGCATGCCCATAGTGGAGAGTAGATCTTTGTGACATGACATACCCATGGTACTCAATGGGGAGGATTACCTCAATATGGACAAGGTTGGAAGCGGTTCTGTGTGACCCGACAAGACCATGGTGGGGATAGACTCTGTGTGACCGAGAATACTCATGGTACTAATCAGTGATGAGTACCAAAGCAGCCCAAGGATAGTGGGAAGTGGCTCTATGTGACCCAAAATTCCCACTTTACTCGTAGAGGAGGAGTTCTCCATCAACCTAAGGTGTTCGATGATATGAATGCTTTCTCTTACAATACATACTCTAGATTATACCTGGTGTGAGCTATCTTGAGTCCTGGTTTTTTTGTGGATTACATTCTGGTACTTCCTTGTTGGTTTGAGGTGCCTACTGAGTATTTTGTTACTCACCCCAGCATGGGCTCCGCCCACACATGTTGTGTCTGGTGCAGATGACCGACGACTTGGTGGAGGCCATGATAGCCCATGACCAGGTGGTGCCCAGTGATATCAAGTAGGCAGGACGTTTGTCTACGGCTTCCAGTAGCTACTCTATACATACCCATTAGGTGGGGTTATTATTGGATGACTTTTAGAGATTCCTTGTACTTTCCTATTTTCAGTTCTTCTTTTGTTGGGTTTGTATTTTTGACCCAATTGAGCTATAATTTTTACTTTTACTCACTGGTTTCTTAGTGGAAATCATGTTTACCTTTCCAGCATTGGGACATGGTTGTGTGTGTGTGTGTGTGTAGGTACTCAGGAAAATTCCTCCCATTTACAGTTTGACGCCTTCAGCGCTAGTCACCAATCCCTGGAAATCAGAAGTCAGGCTTGGGGGATGTCACAGTACAGGCCATGGGGGACGGGTCATGAAAAAGTGGAATAATAGGTGGTCGGTTCTACCTCAAAGATCTGGAGTCTATTGTTTTGTGTTTCGAAAACAGTGTTAAATGTTTCGAGTTTGACTTTCAAATTTAGAGAGTCCAGTGTTGGTGTGGCGTCCAACATATCCATACACCAGGACCTTGAATTCTTCTTTTCATCTCTATACATAAAAACACTAGTTCTATGCATCATATTTGAATTTTATGTTTCCTCATGTTATTATTTTATTAGAGTCATCTCATCAAGTATAATCTATTGACAGTGGTACATCTTCATCTATTTTCAAATTCTTTTACACAGATAGCCAATTAGGATTCCAATGCGTGACTAGGGGACAACCGGCCTAGTTATGAGGCATCATTTCAGGGGAACGTGCTAGAGATCACCCCATCGGGTGGTGCACTAGTGTTACAACCACTTGTTGATCGGCGGTTACTACCAGCGTTATCGGTAGAGGACGCACACAGGCTCATCATCTTGCATGATTTTCAGAGATAGAGACCTCCCATGTTCAGGGGAGAGACAGATCCTCATACTATTGAGGACTGGCTAGTGGTGGTGACACCTGTCTTCCACTTAGTGAGGACACCACTCGACCAGATGGTGATCTTATGCATGATCCTTCTTCAGGGATTGGTAGGGAGATAGTGGAGTTTTAAAATTTAGGCTCATGATGATGAATCCCGCTATTGGGATGACTTTGAGTGGATTCCCAAGAGTAGTTCTTCCCCATGACCTTGGGCAGAGTGTGCATATAGGAGCTGCTTCATCTACAGTAGGGAAGCATGTGAGTGGCTGAGTACTTTGCGAGTTTTACAGACCTCTCCTGCTACTCTACAAACATGGTGTCAGACCCTTTCTTTAAGGTATGGTCCTTTGAGAAGGGACTCCGGTGGGAGATCAAGGCGTCTATTATTTCCCACAATATCCCCACTCAGGCTGGAGGGCGAGAGTGATCCCTTCATTTGGAGATCTTACTGTTCGAGTAGGTGCCAACTGTTGAAGCCACTAGTAGACACCAAGCAGTATAGTCTTTAACGGTGAGTAGCAGGTAATATATGTGGAGACCCAAGAGTGCCATATCATTCAGAAGGAGACCCCGGGACATAGGATTAGTGGTGTGAGGCCACCAGGGTAGTGGGTGTCTGCAGAGCAACAAGGAATGCTACTCCTGCGGGTGGTAGGGACACATGGCTCATGACTGCCCAACCCGCCACACAGAGGATCAGTAGATGGTCTAGGGACTGCCAATGTATAAGTAGAGGTTGGATCGGGGAGGTTCGCAGGGCAGCGGACATGGTAGGGGATCAGGCCGAGCAGCAGGCGGTGAGTGACGGTTCGAGCTACTACCTCCACCACCCCTAGTGGTCCACCACATCCTCAGGGAGCAGGTGTAAAAGGGCGATCTCAGCTTCAAGAAGTGGAGGCCTATAACCACGGTGCTCCCGAGAATGTTAGAGGTATGATTTGTGTCTTCTAAGCCTTAGTTATAGTTATTATAGACATAAGTTCCAGTCATTATTTCCTTTCCACGGACCTCATTCGAGGCTCTGGGATTTCAGTGGAGTTGTTGGGTTGATCCTTAAGATTATAGACTCTTAATTGAGGATATTCGATATTAAACATTGTTGCGGGTAGTGTGATCTTACTCTAGGAGGCGATATCTTTAGGTGGGATCTCCTATTATCAATGTAGAGGCCTTACGATGTCATCTTGTGTATGAACTGGTTATCTATAGTCCATGCTCAGATTGATTGTATTAGGAACAAAGTGTGATGTGTCTGTGAGGATTGGACTAGGTTTTCCTTCACCGGAAAGAAGGGAACTTTTGTGGCAATGGAATGACTTTCTTGAAGGAGGGTGCAACCTATTACTCACGAATTGGCTAGCCTCACCCTTAGTTTTGTGGATGAGAGGAGTGAAAGCTTTCATGTAGTGGTGTACGAGTATGCGTTTGTCTTTCCTGAGGATGTTTTGGGACTACCTCGTCATGGGGAGGTAGACTTCAGCATTGACCTGTACCCTGAGATGGTATTTATATCTACACCAGAATATCAGATGGATTCTGCAAAGCTACATGAATTGAGGGTATAGTTGGAGGACATGTAGGATAATGGATTCGTGAGGCCCAGCATTTCACCATGGGAATCCCCAATGTTGTTTTCTAAGACGGTAGATGGGAGCTTGAGGATATGCGTAGACTCCCAGTTTCTGAACCAGGTGACTATGAATAATATGTATCCACTACCAAGGATTTATGACCTCATCTATCAGCTAAAGGGAATGAGGTGGTTCTTGAAGATAGACCCCAGATCAGGTTATCATCATCTTCGGGTACGGGATGAAGATATACTGAAGACATACTTTAGATGCCGATATGGCCACTATGAGTTTTTGGTAATGACTTTCAACATGACCAATGCCCCAAAAATGTTCAGGGGACTCATGAACAGGATAATCAATCCTTACCTCGATCGTTTCATGGTGGTCTTCTTTGATGACATCTTGGGGTACTCGGCGTTAGAAGAGGAGCATGCTACACATATGTGGATAGTTCTGGATACACTCTGAGAGAACCAGCATTAAGGGAAGCTCTCGAAGTTCTAGTTCTAGATTTAGGAGGTCCACTTTCTGGTACACGTCATCTTAGAGGCTGGTGTTGCAGTGGATCTGGTGAAGATAGAGGCAGTGCTTGCTTGGGAGACACCCAAAAGCGCGACTGAGGTGAGGAGTTTCCTGGGGTTGGCTAGATACTACATGAGGTTTGTGCCTGACTTTTATAGAGTAGAATCACCTTTATCAGCCTTTAAATGGAAGTCATAACCCTTTGTGGGGATGGATAATTGATATCATAGTTTACATGAGCTAATGTAGAGACTGAAAAGTACCCCTATATTGAGACTACGATATGAGGGCATTGGGTATGTAGTTTTCTACGATGCATCATGGACCATACTAGGTTTTTTTGGATGCAGGAGCGAGCAGTAATTGCCTACGGTTCATGTTAGTTGAGGTATCATGAATAGAACTACACGACCCATGACTTGGAGTTAGAAACGTGATCTCTATTTTGAATATTTGGAAGAACTACTTGATGGGTGAATAATTTACTATTTACTCCGAGCACAGGAGTCTCAGGTATATCCTCTCACAAAAGGACCTGAACATGAGATAAATGTGATGGATGGAATTCCTCTAGGAATATTACTTTGAGATAGTATATACTCTTGGGAAGGGGAACGTGGTGGAAGATGCGCTCAGTAGTAAGTATGGTTTACAACTGTTGAGTGAGGCGACGGAGCAGCTAGTCGTAATGTTGATATCCTTCATAGATGATAATGGAGAAAATTACCTTTAGTCAATGACTATCACTCCTCTACTCTTATAGTGAGTCAGGGAGGCACATCTTCTTGATGTTGACTGTGAGGCCCAATGTACTCAGTTAACCTTAGGATAGGCTCCTAATGGATTTTTTATAGGTGGGGAGCATGCTACCCTTTTCAGAGGATACACTCTAGTAGCAGTGAAGTTGTAGTAGGAGGTGTTGAGAGATTTACGTACATCCCATTGGTGGTACATCCTAGTGTGCCGAAGATATACTAGGACCTCTCACATCAGTATTGGTGGTCAGGGATAAAGAAAGCGGTGGTAGATTTCATTTCATAATGCCTCACTTTTCAGTAACTAAAGGATGATCATCAGGTTCCAGCAGTCTTGGCCTAGCCACTTGAGGTACTGGAGTGGAAATGGGATGGTATCTCAATGGACTTATTGATGGGTTTACTATGAATGTCCAAGGGACACGACTCTATTTGTTTGATCATTGGATGACTCACAATGTCAGATCACTTCCAACCCATCCAGGAGTAGGGATCAGGAGATGGATTAGGATGCCTCCACGTTTAAGAGATAGTGCCAATTCATAATGTGCCTTTGATGATCGTCTCAGACTGTGATGCACGCTTTACATCCCAGTTGTGGAAGTGATTGTAGGAGGAATTCAGGACTTAGTTGAACTTGAGCATATCCTTTCACCCACACAAGGATGGTCAGAGAGAGCAGACTATACAGACCATAGAGTACATGCTTCGTGCTTCCATACTTGATTTTGGTCGTAGTTGGGAGGACCACCTGTCACTGGTGGGGTTTGCAAACAACAACAGTTATCACTCAACCATTGGCATGGCACCATTTTATGCCTTGTATGGGCGTCCTTGTAGATCACCTCTATGATGTATAGACCTAGGAGAGTCAACACTCATGGGTCCAAAGTTGGTACAGACAACCACTGAGAAGGTGAAGATCATCCAGGAGTAGAGGAGGACTACACAGAGCAGGTAGAAATCATATGTGTATAGGAGACGAAGAACCTTGTATTTCTAGGGGGAAGACCATGTTTTAGAATAGGTCTCACCCTGACAGGGATTGTTGAGATTTGGTCGAGGCGGAAAGTTATCTCCTAGGTTCATCAAACCTTTTCAGATTATTAGTAGAGTTGGCGAGGTGGTGTACCACCTAGCTCTCCCCCCACAGATGCACCAGGTGCATGATGTGTTCCACGTGTCACAGTTGAGGAGGTATGTGCATCATCCATCACACGTCATCGACTAGGGTGAGTTGGACATTGATGATGGGGAAACATTTGTGGATATCCCAGTGGAGATAGGGGATCAATAGTAGAGAGTCCTTTATGGATGGTCGATTCCTATGGTGTGTATTTAATTGCATCATAAGAATCTCCAATATATCACATGGGAGCAGGTGGTTCGGATTTTTTTCTCAGTACCCCCATTTGTTTATTTGGCATTATTTTGCCTTACGAGGACATTAATCCCTTAAAGGGGGGAGTAATGTAACGTCCCAAAAATTCAGTGCAATTTTTTTATTATATGGAATTATTTTGAGACCATATGCTCTAACGGCACTTGATTCTGAGGCTTGGTGAGCCCGAAATAGAATTTTGAACTTTTTAAGTACCTTTAAGTAAACATGTGAGCGGGTTTTTCTAAATTTTAAACCGGTGCTCAGATCCAAAATCTAAGTGCACTGTTAAACTCAAAATGGTGTTATTATTCTCGAATATACCTAACCTCGACCAGAATAGGTCAAGTAAAAATGTTGTTTTTTATACTTTTAAGGAAAAAGTTAAAAAAAATAAACTTTTTTTATTTTATTTTTCCGAATTTTCAAATCATTGTAGGTCAACAGTTTCCCAAACTAGTGAAACTGAAACACTATTTCATTAAATGAAATAGTGTAATGACTTCATAACAGAAACATAACTGAAATGATGATTCGTGTTTAGTCCTTTAATGGCCAAAAAGACAGCACAGGATTGTTGGGACAATCCTAGTTCTTCTCTGAATCTATAGTTGGTGACGACAATGAATGCCAACCCCCCACCCCCCCCCAATGGATCATCACTAAAAATGATAGACCAATGGCTGTAAACGGAGGATCACAGAACGATGAACATAGAAACACTATTCATCACCAGCAAATGATGTGACTCAAGTATGGGTTATTGTTGTTCTGGATTATCTTTGTTCGTTCATTATTCTAAAACAAGGAATGTGGATCAACTCATGAACAAGTTGATCTGCAAATTTCTTTTTAATGTAGGAGGGTTCTCCTTTCTAGGGTTTTTGCATCAGGAATGATTTTTATTATTGGAATCTTTAACCTCAAACCACAAACTCCCCCCCCCCTTGTTTATAATACTCTAATGCAGAGGGTATGGCCCAACACGAACAAGGCCCAATCCCCTCTACCTTGTGTGTTCTTCATGGTCGAACTTTCAAAAGAGTGGAAACATGATTTTGTGGACTTAGTAGAGAAGGCAGGGTGGAGGCGTGCCACGAAGGAACACTGGAGGCAGAAGCAACAACCATATCGGGCCACAGCAAAGCAGCAAGAGCCATCGTTCGGGCCAGCGGCTGGAGGTGGGATGTGACCCCTTAGTCGTGTCGGTGGAGCAGCCCATAGCCATGAGCAGCAGCTTCATGTGGCACACAGTCCCATGACTGCATGCAAAACATAGGTCGTCAAGTTTGACCAGCCACGTCATAGTTCTTTGGATGCACTACATGTCTGAGTTGAAGAAATTCGGTCCACCCGAGGTGGACTAGGTAGTGTGTGACTTGCACCCTGCAGGCCGGACCCACCCCATCGTGTCAGTACATATGAGACAGTGTCACTGGGAAACCTAGTGGGCTGGACACCCAACCAAACTAGGTTGGACCTGGCCAAACCAAACCCAAACAAGGTCAAGTCGAGTATGTTGAACTAAATAGAGACATATGGGGCCCCAAGCTGGGTTTTTCGGGTCGTTCCGACTGGGTTGCACTGGGCCTATATGCAACCAGCCTCTATTTACTAAAATTACAACAACATACAAACCATAAATTAGATTGATGATCCGTTTGGGGTGTTGTAACTCCCACAACAAGACGGATCGTTTCAATTACTCCAAGGAGGCCTTCATGGAAGTTATAATATGATGAATGGACTAAGGATTGGTTCTCACATAATCAATTTTCTACATGTGGAAACCCTATGGTTGGTTAATACCTGAAGACTGCTGACAAGAAACCCTATTTGGATCAGTTATGATGGACCTATGGGAAGCATCTCTATGTGATTTGGAAGTCCCATAGTGGGGAGTGGCTTTGTGTGACCCGGAAGTCCCATGGTACTCAATGGGGAGAAGCACCTCAGTATGGCCAATGTGGGAAGTGGATTTGTGTGACCCAACATACCCACGGTACTCATCAAGGATGAGTACCACAACATCCCAAGGTTTGTAGGAAGTGGTTTTGTGTGGCCCAGTATTCCCACTGTACTCATAGAGGAGGAGTTCTCTCGGAGCCCAAGGTGTTCGATGATAATAATGATTGGTCTTACTTTCCTTACTCTAGATTATACCTGGTGTGAGTTGTCTTGCTTCGTGGCTTTCTTTTTGGATTTCTTTGTGGTCTTTCCTTGTTGGTTTGGGGTCCTTACTGAGTATTTTTTTACTCACACCTGCATGGGCTCCGCCTGCATGTGTTGTGTCTAGTGTAGATGATGGATGACTTAGAGGTGGACTTAGTGGCCTAGGATTAGGCAGTGCCTAGTCAGATCAGGTAGGCAGGATGTGCTTCGACAACTTCCAGTAGCAACTCTACACTTACCCATCAGGTGGGGTTTTCAGTGGACGGCTTTTAGGTTTTCCTTGTACTTTCCTATTTTTAAATAATATTTTTTTGGGTTTATATTTTACCCATTTTACCTAAATTTTGTACTTTTACTCAGTGGTTTCTTATTGGAATGCATGTTTACCTTTACATCATTGGGACGTGGTTGTGTGAGCGTGCGTACAGGTACTAAGGCAAATGCCTCCCACTTGCAGGTTAACGCCTTCAGTGCTAGTCACCAACTCTTAGCCTTCAGATGGTGGACTTGGGGGATGTCACGGCATGGGCCCTGGGGGACAGGTCGTGAAAATATCACACATAACTTCATTCTTTCTATTTTATGGAAATACGATAATGTAACTCATGTGTACGGTGTACAAACACCTCGCGAAGTGATGTGATTCATTTACACATTAAATAGAATATATTAAAGGTGGGTTTAATAAAAATATGTGATATATATGGCATAAAATTAATATTTTAATTATATATATACATACATTTATTTCTTTCAATGTGACAAGAAAATGGAAACAATGTTCATCCGTACATAAGGCCAATCGTCTCAATAAACTAGGTATTTCATTTCCTATCACCAAACATTATTAGTTAATCTAAATAAATATATAATGACCATATATGATATTTACATAATGGTTTAAATTATTTATATGATTAAAATTTGATCTAATTATTATGAATAAAAAAAATAACAAGTCAAAACATACTTGAAAAATAAGGCAATTAACACCAGGAACATTGAAAATAATAAATGATTATTAATGAATGGGTAATAATATGTTATAAAAGGATAATATATGATATCATAAATATTAATATGGATATATAATAACTCAATAAAATTGTTAAAATAATTATACTAGAGGTTAAATAATGTTCAATTAAAGTAATCAAAAGGTATGGTATTTCATCTCAATTTCATTTCATTAAGACATATTGTAGTGTTATAAACCAAATTTATTTTATATGGTGTATATATTATAAATTTAACATGTAATATCATTCATAATTAATTATTTAGGGTATTTTAAGTTTCAATTATAATTTTTTCATCTAATGGGATTTGAATTTAAAGTTACCAAGTGGTAATGAAATTGTATCACTCTATTTCTTTTCATTGGGTTTTATTACTTCTTTATTTTCATTGAAATTATATTATTATGTATATAATGTATTTTTAATATCAATTGTTTTATTTGAACTTGTTTTATATTCATTTATTTTTTATACAAATAATATATTCATTTATTAATTCTCACTTCAACATTTTGATCATTTTAAGGGTTTATTTCTCAATCTCATTCTAGTATAGATTGTTTATTATATAATTTAAATTAAAGTAAATTATATGGTAATTGTTTAATATACCATTTAATTTTATTATCCTCTAGTAATTCATGATCTTTTTCAATTTATATCACTATTTTTTCACTCTTTGATAACTAAAATTATTGAGAAATTGTTTTAATAAAATCTGACTTCATTTCTCTCTTTGGTCGAAAATCTGTTTTCTTACAAAACAATGTTTTCTAAAAAAATTGAAAATTTTTTATTTAACCATTTAAAATTTATTTATTTAAGGGAATTTTTACCTATTATTTATTTTTTACAAAAAAATTAAATTAATATTCTTGTCGCTTTCTAAACAAGTCACTTTTAGAAACTTTTTACCATTCAAAATGAATGTTCTTTATGACATGTATGGAATTACCATCTGGGATGACCATAATTTATTTGACGATTCCTTTGAAATTATATTATGATATTTTTAAAGAAAATGTTTTAAAATGTGATTTTCATCGAAATGGTTTTTCAAAATGTTTTTCAAAATGAAAAAGGATATTTTCATCAATAATTATTTTAAATAACAATTTATGTTATTTATATTCATCAATGAAAACAACCTATAATTCTTAATTCAATTGGTATATGTTATATTTATACCATCCTTATTCTTTCTATTGATGGTTTATGATCATTCTAATTAAGTAAAGTATTAACATTGTCTTTATTAATTCATTTTTGTAGTCAATAACTTCCCCTTGGAATGTTCACCTTCATGTGATCATTAGACATTAAATATACACTAAATATCCAAATTATTTATCGTGGATTTTATTATTTCCTAAACTGTATACCATTTTTATATATGGTGATCACTTTGAATATTATTTGATTATCTGTGGAAGTTTTGATAAATCAGTATTCTTTAGTCCTTATATAAATTTCAGAATGCACATTAATTATGAATTAAATTGATTATTTGATATATGAGTAATTATTTGGACCCGTATAACTTGGGTTTGGGAATGGTTAATATAATCCCATTGATTTATCAGTAGTATCATGGGAAAAATCATTTGTCTAGCCTCGTCTAAATGGTTTTTTACCCAATATGTTTTAAACTATCTTATGAAAGGTATTAATAGTAAAGGTTCCATGTATCTGGGAAACATGGCATCTAATATTTAATCATAAACTTTATTCAGAATTTAGTTATTACTATACAATATATTTTCACTATGATATTATCTTTAGATACATTTCATTTTCAAATCATTGATTAAATAGAATTTGTTTTCAGTTATTTACCTTTCCAAAATTATATTTCTTTATTCGGTTATTTAAATAGAATGTGTGCTCAGTTATTTACCTTTTATGTTGATTATTCTCATTAATTCATTATTTATTCTATTTTCCTTAACCATTACTTAGGATTTTATCTCACCCTTATTTTATTCCTTTTCCCCATAATTCCAGGAAGTTTACTATGTCTGATATGCATGGATATTCTAGATGGAAAAACTTTATTCTCAAGAAAAAATTATACAATATTTTTTTTATTCAAATGTAATATTTGAATCATCTTTGTATCTAGTTTACCAAGACTAACAAATTGATCAGTCTTTGGGATGTGATTCCTTTTATCTTATACTAATATAGTGGTAGTAGGCACCAGCTCTGGGCTATTAGGTTCTGGGTCTCTATAGTTTGTATCTGATAAAATTTATTAGAAACCTTATGAACTAGTTTTATTAAAACATTGATTATGGAACATAACCCTAATATATTATTTAAGGATAATTATATAACAACATCCTAATGTTTTGGTAAGATAGATGTTATGTGGTTTTTCCTTGAAATACATCCATTTCTAGACACTGCAAGAGGATGTGGTTCTAGTAAAGATATACCTTAGGATAATAAATCCAAAAAAATAATGGCATTCCTAACTTTAGTAACCCCTGGTACACTACAATAGGCCTTACTATGATCATAGTTTGACACTCTAGGGATATTATTAGGATTATTCACATTTTCATTACAAACCATTGTGAAGGAGTTGAATAGATTATGACAATGAATAGCCAATGTTAAACCTTTGTTTTTTAGATTGAAAATAATGTTCCATGATTTAGAAATACTATAAATGATTATATAGTTTTCCCACTATGATTATTACTTCTTACACTATGCTTTTTGGTTTTAGTAAACAGTAGGAACCTGAAGAAATCATGTTAACATTGAACATGATGTACTGTAACATCCCAGGTTAATAAAGAATATGACATTTTTCATATTTATTAATATTTGTGAATTAAATATTAATTAATTTTAAAGGGGTTTCTATGTTCGATAGCGTACCCGATACGCAACAACGAGTTTCTTTTGAATCTTACATTACACACTAATAATATAATATTATTATTTTAAATGGTAGTTAACTCCAAGTCGTTGTATTGGCAGGAATGAAAAAAAAATAACAACAATATTATTATACTTGTTTGTTAAATGTATTCACATTTATCAAAAACAAATTTAGAGGCTTAAAATGTGAATAAATCTAATTTCAAGCATAATTTACATTAAAAGGTCGATTTACTGTCTTTTAATGGTGAACCCTCTTTAAATACAGTTTTTATCACTTTAATACATTCTAATTGACCAAATAAAATACTTCTATAGAATGGGGACATAAAATTTTACTTTGGGTAATTTTTTAGTATTTTTCTGACAAAGTTCATTTTTTTAATTAATAATGAAAAATATTGTATTTTAATTCCAAAGTGCCTTTTAATCTATTTATTTATATGGTTAGATTATCTTTTTAATTGGTTTTAAAGTGTAAATAGATTATATTTTTACTATTTAATAAAATGTTGGTCATTATAAGCAATTTCACTTTGAAATTGGATATAAACAAGTGTCAATCTTTTGATAGATATTGTTTCTGAAAAACACGCTATTTGTTTTGACAGCGGGAATTAATTATAAAATTAATTAATTCAACTTCTATATTTTTTATTTTGTAAAATGGACATCATTTTTGAATTTTGAATTCCAAATATATCTTAGGGTGAATTTTTTGTATTTTTCTGAAAAACTTCAATTTTTGATAAATTGTGAAACCACAAGTGGTAGTTAAAAAAACTGATTTTTCGTTTAAATGAAATTTTACCACCTCTGTGAATTGAATTTAAGAAATATGACATACATGGTTATTATTAATAAGTAAAATTTGGTTCAACGAGATGAAAATAATTTTTGGTGAATAGTAACTTGTGACTTTTATTTACCTCGGTTAAAGGTAAATAGGATAATTCAAGGTTAAAAGAATATTATAATAATTCAAAATTACCTTAACAATTGTCCAAACTTTATTTTTTGAGTCATGTACAGCCATGGTAATCTTTGGGTTGATTGTTGGACCCCTTTTATCCACTTGGAAGTGATAATGACAATTTAGATTAATTAACTTAAAGTAAAGACAAAATTGACATTAATAAAAATCTTTTAGTAATTAATTTTTATGATGGTACTTGGACCTTTGACAGGTGGTTACGTGATAAACCATATGGTGGGTGGTGCTGTGAATACCTGGATGGGTGGTTACATTATAACTCCAATGCATTGGGTATGGAAGTCGGTCGTGTGGCCATTTCATTTAGTGATACGTATGGAAGTTTACCGTATGGTTATTCCATTTAAGTATGTTTATGTCCCAAGTTACCTTTGTATGTTATGTGTTCTTTATATGGGTTGTATGGTAATATTTTAGTTACAAAAGGGTAAGAAATGATCTTTTATTCATTTAATATTATTTACTACTTCATAAAGGTTAAAAGTATTACTTGTGACATTCATGGCGTACTAGTTGTTTTGAAAAAAACTAACAGTTTCCTTCTTTGTGTATCCCTTACTGAGCTTTTTATGCTCATCCCATGTTTTTTTAAATGTATTCCACATGACTTAAAGATGAATAGGGTCATTGATGGGATCAAGGAAAGGTCACGCTGTCTAAAACATGGAACTAGACATGTTTCTTTTTAAGAGTTTTTATTTAACGAAAAAATAGATACAGAGTAGTAGTGTCTACTTGTAATATTTAAGTTGTTATGTAATAGTTATGGCCTAATTCTCTCAAGCTCTAAACCTGAAAAGATCCCCAATGTGTATTATTCATTTAATTCAAGATTATGTAAGGTTTAAGGTCGGGTCCTTATAGTTGGTATCAGAGGTCGGTTTAGACAAATTTAGGGATTAGGAATTTTTGTTTGACAAATGGTTAGTCCCTATCTATTATTTCAATTAAATCCTTGTTTTCTAACTTTTTTAGATCAAGTAAATTCAGTTAAAAATGGAAGGAGGATGATCTCAAATGACATTACTATCTCTTCTTGATGACATTCTTGCAATAATTATTGCAAATTCATGTTCGGATGATTGTGAAACTTTTTCTAGCATACAACTCACTTGCAAGAAGTTGTTTGAGATATCAAACACCTCCACTATACATCATTATCATCGTGGATCATGGGTTGTATTTAGAAAAATCCAATTTTCACAATATTCTCATATTTTCAAGAAAGGTAAATATTATCAAGGCATTTTCAAATATTTTACCTTATCACAAGATTTTGAAGCATATTATGATTTTAAAAAGGGTGCTGAAAAAGGATACCCTTGCGCAACCTATTTATATTTGATTTTAAAATATATTCTCTCAGAACCTACTTATGGTATTTTAAAAGGATTTTTAATTGAATGTTTCAACTCAAATTCGGTTCGACTGTTTTATAGAAATCATGTTTTATTAGATGTTTTGAAATTATATGCCATACATGATTATTTTCCAAAACTATTTTTCAGTGAACACCCATATGACCCATGTTGTACAAGGTGTATTTGGATGGAGTAAGAAAATGATTTTAAAGGATCTCTAAATCATTGTTGCAATGCATGGACCTTCTACCTACGTGAACAAGATGACGATGAAACCAAATGGAAACCATGGTCAAGGTATGATGTTCTTCATTTTGGGGACTGTTTTATTTTATTATTTATTGGTGAAATAAGACTTCAAGAATTAAAATGTTGATATCATAATGAATTTGGATTAAAATGAGAGGTATAAGGAAACCATTTAGGTTAAAACATGTTGGGGTTATTTTGGAGTTTTATAAAAAGGACAACCCGTATGATCGGTGACAACCTGTTGCATCCGGCAAGGCTATAGGAATCGAACCCACAACCGAAGGGTGATAAGGGCGCATCGCCTACCACTAGCTTACTTGAAGTCCCTAGTTAGTATGAATTATTATTTAATAAAATGTTTTTATGGAAAAATAATAAGTTTATTTTTGGAACTTATGTTTTATCAAATGTATATACTTAGTATTGAAAAATGATTTAGTGATTAAGTGATAAAAGGTTGTTGTGGAAGATGTTCTCTATTTTGAGGAAACACTGTGTGCCTAAGGAAGATAAAATACTATGGGATTTCAATTGTGGAATAATGGTTGAAATTTTAGTTTGGAAGAATATATGTTTTTATTATGGACACATGATGATTTGATTTATTTATGAAAATGATTAACTTATCATGGAGAATATGTGATTAGGTTAATTACTTTTCAATTTGATACATTATGAGTAACTGGTGTTACTTGGAGATAAATGTTAAGATGTATCTTGGAAGTATATGTAATTAAATCCTTGTGAGATTTGCATTGAAATCAAAGTTTGGATTACTTTTGAAGAATTTTAGTTACAATTGTTTATTGAATGGTCTTTGTTGAACTTTGGGTCTAGTTAGACAACATTTGGAAATTAAGAGTAGTTTATCTTTATGTAAAAGTTTATCATTTTCGGGGATTATCTGATCTTGTACTAAACGTTTTGGTTTTAGAAAATATCTAAAGACAAGGGAAATATATAGTTCATCTTTTTTGGATTATTTGATTCTCTTGAAGTTGATTATAGCACTTTTAATGTAAACAAGTCATCCTGAATACTCATCATATGGAGGAAATATGAGTTTGTGTTAGGAATATAGTGAAGGATAAAAGTATACATGAAAAGTAAGTATGTTTCCTTATGTTTTATTTCAGCCCATAAATAAATTCCTCAATGAAAAGTAACTTAAAACAAAAACATTGTATGTTAACATTTTCTACTGGGGAATCAAATACTGTTTAACCCATCACAAGTTTGTGATTTTCCGGGGGTTAACTTTCTCCAAATCATGTTTCCTATCACTCTCCATCAGAACATGATGGTTTGTTTTCTCCTCCATATCCATGTTTTAATGGAATCCTAGTATATATATTTTTTTACCTTTGTACTTCTCTTTATTTCTTTTAAAGTGATAGTTTTACCGACTATTTTCTGATGTGGGACTTTTAATTAAGTTTCCAAGCCCAATTTTAGAATTGCGAGGATGCAGTTCCCAAAAGGGGGAAGGATGTAACATCCTAGGTTAATAAAGAATATGGAATTTTTCATATTTATTAATATTTTTTGAATTAAATATTAATTTATTTTAAAGGGGTTTCTATTTTCGATAGCATACCCGATATGCAACAACATCTTTCTTTGGAATTTTACGTTGCACACTAATAATATAATATTATTATTTTAAATGGTAGTTAACTCCTTGCCGTTGTATTGGTGAGAATGAAAAAAACTAACTACAATATTATTATACATGTTTGTTAAATGTATTCACATTTATCCAAATAAAATTTAGAGGCTTAAAATTTGAATGAATCTAATTTCAAGCATAATTTATATTAAAAGGTCGATTTACCGCCTTTTAATGGAAAAACCTCTTTAAATATAGTTTTGGTAACTTTAATACATTCTAATTGACCAAATAAAATCCTTATATATAATGGGGACATAAAATTTTACTTTGGGTAATTTTTTAGTATTTTTCTGAAAAAGTTCATTTTTTAAATTAATAATGAAAAATATTGTATTTTAATTGAAAAGTGCCTTTTAATCTAATTTATCTATATGGTTAGATTATCTTTTTAATTGGTTTTAAACTTTAAATAGATTATATTTTTAATATTTAATCTAATTTTGGTCATTAGAAGCAATTTCACTTTGAAATTGGAAATAAACAAATGTCAATCTTTTTATAGATATAGTTTCTTAAAAACACGTTATTTGTTTTGACAGCGGGAATTAATTATAAAATTAATTAATGCAACTTCTATGTTTTGAATTTTGTAAAATGGACATCATTTTTGAATTTGTAATATCAAATATATCTTAGGGTAAATTTTTGGTTTTTTTTTGAAAAACTTCAATTTTTGATGAATAGTGAAATCACTAAGTGGTAGTTAAAAACTGATTTTTCATTTAAATGAAATTTTACTACATCTGTGAATTTCATTTCAAAAATCTGACATACATGGTTGTTATTAATAAGTAAAATGTTGTTCAACGATATGGAAAAAAATTGGTGAATAGTAACTTTTGACTTTTATTTACCTCGGTTAAAGGTAAATAGGGTAATTCAAGGTTAAAAGAATATTATAATAATTCAAAATTACCTTAACACTTTTCCAAACATTATTGGTTGAGTCATTTACGACCATGGGCATCTTTGGGTCGATTTTGGGACCCCTTTGATTCACTTGGAAGTGATAATGACAATTTAGATAAATTAACTTAAAGTAAAGACAAAATTGACATTAACAAAAATCTTTTAGTAATTAATTTTTATGATGGTACTTGTATATTTTACAGGTGGTTACGTGATAAACCATATGACTGGTGGTGTCGTGAATACCAGGACGTATGGTTACGTTATAACCTCTAATGCATTGGGTATGGAAGTTGGCCGTATGGCTATTCCATTTAGTGATACATGTGGAAGTTGATCGTATGGTTATTCCATATAAGTATGTTTATGTCCCAAGTTACCTTTATTTGTTATGTGTTCTTTATATGGGTTTTATGGTAGTATTTTGGTTACAAAAGGGTAAGAAATAATCTTTTATTCAGTTAAGAGTATTTACTACTTCATAAAGGTTAAAAGTATTACTTGCGATATTCATGGTGTACTAGTTGATTTGAAAAACTAACAGTTTCCTTCTTTGTGTATCCCTTACTGAGATTTTTATTCTCATACCATGTTTTTTTGAAATGTATTCCACAGAACTTAAAGATGAATAGGGTCATGTATGAGATTAAGGAAAGGTCACGCTTTCTAAAACATGGAACTAGACATGTTTCTTTTTAAGAGTTTTTATTTTATGAAAAAAAAATAGATACTAAGTAGTTGTAACACCCCAGGTAAATAAAGAATATGACATTTTTATATTTATCCCTATTTGTGAATAAAATGTCAATATTAATTTAAAGGTAATGCTATGCTCGATGGCTTACCCAATACGCAACAACGAGTTCCTTTGAAATCTTACTTTGCACTCTAATAATAAAATAATATTATTTTAAATGGTAGTTAAAACATAGTCGTTGTATTGGCGAGAATGAATAGAAATAACTAAAATATGATTATATATGTTTGTTAAATGTTTTTACATTTATCCAATAAAGGATAAAGGCTTAAAATATGAAAAGAATTCAATATTAGACATATATACTCTAATTTTTACTAAAGGTCCACTTATTGCCTTTTGATGGAGAACCGTCATTAAATATTGTTTTGGTCACTCATATACATTCTATTGGACCAAATAAAATTCTTCTTTAGAATTGGGACATCAAAATTTACTTTCTGTAAATTTTTGGTATTTTTCCGACAAAGATCATTTTTTAAAGAATAGTGAAAAGTGTTGTATTTTAATTCAGAACCTCTTTTTAATCTAATTTATTTATATAGTTAGATTATCTATTTAATTGGTTTTAAAGTGAAATTAGAATATATTTTTACCTTTTAATCCAATAGTGCTCGTTGGAATTAATTTCACATTGAAATCGGACTTAAACTAGTGTCAATCTTTTGATACATTTTGTTTCATAAAAACACGCTATTTGTTTTGACAGTGGGAATTAATTATTAAATTAATTAATGCAACTTCAATGTTTTTAATTTTTTAAAAATAGACATCATTTTTGAATTCGGAATATCAAATATAGCATAGGGTGAAGTTTTGGTATTTTTCAGAAAAACTTCAATTTTTGATGAATAGTGAAACCACTAAGTGGTACTTAAAAAACTGATTTTTCATTTAAATGAAATTTTAGCGCCTCTGTGTTTTGAATTTAAAAAATCTGACATACATGGTTGTCATTAAGAAGTAAAATGTAGTCCAATGGGATTAAAATAATTTTTTGGTGAATAGTAACTTTTAAGTTTTTAATCGCGATTAGAGGTAATTAGTGTAATTTAAGATAAAAATAATGTTTTAATAATATGAAATGAACTTGACACATGTCCTACCCTTATTGGTTGTGTCATTGCCGACCAAGAAAACCCATGGGTCTATGTTTGGGACCCCATGGAGACACTTGGGAAAGATAATGACTTTAATACCTTTTATTTAAAGTAGAAGTAAAAATGACACAAACATGTATTGTTTTACTAAAATAATTTTTACATTGGGTTATACAAGTAATATTTCTGACTATAAATATTAATTGGAAAGCTAAACAGATTTCCTACATCATAGTAATTTTTCTATAATTTTTAGACACTAAATAAATTAAATTATTTATGACATCATGATGATGCAGCGATTACCTCATTATTTAACGTTTTAAATAAAATGAAAAGATAATGTAAAATATAAGAACTACACTTGTCCAAAACCTATTGGATGGGTATATTTAGAACCCTTATCACCGTATCCTATAATTATATCAATATGGGACCTTTTAAATCCGAAACTCATTCTAAAATAAAGTAACATTTCCTTACTTTCAAAGAGTTCCCCTCCCCTCCTCTTATAAAAGACCCCCACATATACCACCTTACCCACACCTCTAAAGCCTTTGGCTCGGCCAACCCCTGCTCCCTTTTTCTCTACACATCCCTCTCCTCATCCTAGAAGCCTTACCTTGGGCAGAAATCTCTTCAATGAATCCTTTTGGTTCAAACCAAGAAGAGTTACCCGATTTTAAGGTAATATCTTCACTTGTGTTCTTATGTTTTATTTTTCTTCTCCAACCCTCTAAACTCTTTTTATTCCTTTCTTTTGTAACAAAGCCAGTATTTTCAATATACTAGGATGTTTTTATGAGAATTATTAGTTCTACACTTACACACACCTTCGTCTAATGGTTAAAGAACATACTGTTTCTGTGGATGGCGAATTACTGCCTCACGAAACGATGATTGTTCAATATTATTTTAACACCTTTTAAGGTGGCCATTATGATGTCACTGTATTTTATATATGATTTATGTTATGTTTATGTTTTCATAATTCTTATTTATTTTTCTTTTATGGCATACCTTTATGGTTTCCATTATGGGTAAACACGATAATTTCATTTTAGGAAGTGCGGATTACCGCCCCCTCAAAGTGATTTGATTCGTTAATGCCATATGTGGGACGTATAAAGGATGGATTTAATGTTATTATATATGCTTTTATGCTGGAATTATAATATACCCTTATATAATTATGATTTCACTCCATTAAATATGAAATAGAAATGAAAGTAGTGTTCATGCGTACGTACGGCTTACCGTCTCTAGGAACGGTGCATTTCATTTCTTACCTCTAAATGTTATATACTATTATAAATAAATGTATATTCTGGATATACATGATATATATGATATCCAAATAATGAATATAATTCTGGATATAATGAACCTTTGACCACATAAACAACATGTAATTGTAAGAAGTCAATTTTTGACTTAAGTACCAAATATCGACAAAATGAACATTGTTAACTTAAATGATTACATATTGTTTATAACATGGAAATAAGTCATATAAAAGGAATAATAAACTTGAAAAAGGTTCTTAAGTAAGTATAAATTAACACTAGTTTATTATTCAGGAGATTAAAGAGCAATCGAGTCACGTCGGACACGAGGTAAGGGATCCTACCCCTCTCTTTCTTTTTAGTTACACTCTTTTATGTCATTCCTTTTAAGCTCATATTTCTTATGATTGGGATGTTCTTTTATATTACTCTTACTGTAATTTTTTTATGTTCATATTATTAGAGACCCTATTTTCTATCATTAATCCATTTTTTATTTTTTTTGAGTGGCACCGTTAGGCTACCGAATTTTCGTAAGAGATCCAACCTCTCTCTTTCTTTTTAAGTACTCTCCTTTATGTCACTTCTTTTAAGCTCCTCTTTGTTATGCTGTGGGATGTTCTTTTATATTCCTATTGATTTACATTTTATGTTAATATTATGAGAGACCCTATTTGATCTCATCAATCCATTTTTGAATGTTTTAAGTGGCATCGTTAGGCTGCCGAGTTTTCGTAAGGGATTTTTTATCTCACTTTTATTCCTGTGAGAGTTATGCTACATTTTCCACCATTTCCATTAGGTGGTATACATACTGACCATTATTCTAATCTTTGTGTAATATAATTTCTTTTATGAGTATTTACATCAATTTTTTATTGTCCTTCTTTCATGGGGTGTATGTTTCGAAAGATACCCAAGTTGGTAAGGGAACCTTTCACCCTCCTCTTTTTAAAAGACTTCTTTTGTTGGGTCTTTTAATTTACATATTTTTATGTTGGGATATGTTATTCTATATACTTATTTATTTAAATTTTATGTCCATGTGATGATATACCCTTTTTATCTCTCATCAACTCATTTTCTGAATTTTTAAGTGATGCCGTTAGGCTGTCGAATTTTTGCAAGGGAACTTCTTAACCCAATTTTGATTATTTGGGATAAACTTTCACTCCTTGAATATGTCATTATATGAATATGTGTGAATAACCTCTGATTCTTTTACACTTAATATCCACTTATATGTGGTGTATTCGTTTGTCACACATAATTATGTAATTGATTTATCCTTAATCCAAGGATATCATCTTTGTAAGGGAATCTGTCTCAATATCCTTTAATTGAGGCATATTTTGTTTTATACACAACTTTCTTTTATACGGTGTATAAACCCCTTTGACTTTTATGATTATTCAAAAGGAATCTTTTTATATGAAGTGTTTACTAGATGACAAAAGGAAATGTTTTTTTGCCGTACGTATGCGGCGACAATGACTTCTCCGCCACCGTGACCATTATTTGAGTTTCTGCTTCCTCTACAAGCCATACCTTTTTTTAAATGAAAAATAAATACCATGTTTTACTTTTCTTTTCATTTGGTATTGAAAATGGTTTTCATAATGTTTTTATATCAATGTGTTTTATTGATATCTTGTGATTGAAAAGTGGAAATGTTATGTTTCCTTTATGCATGTTTTATATAATACGATTATGTTATGGTTATTAGGCATTATTATGAAGACGGGTGGTTCCGTGATAAACTAAGGGAGGGTGAGCCCGATATAGCTCTCCAATGCATTGGGTAACGTGAAGGGGTTAAATGTTAAATTTTCTCCGAAGAGATTTAGGGAATATACTGTAATGGGTATTCCAAACGTAACCAAGAGGGTTACTCCCTACGTAAGAATGTTATGAATGCCTCAAGTTACCTTTATGTCTTATGTTTTCTATGAGTTATTCATGAATCATATGATTTCATGAGGTATGAATATGTGCTTATGTTTTATGAGTAAAGTATGATTTCATTGATTTTTATGTATACATGGACTAATGTTTTCATTCTGTACTTTTAAATCCCTTACTGATCTTTTTATGATCATCCCATGTTTTTGAAATGTTTTTCACAGGTCAAGGGAAAGGTACATGATGTGATGATAGGGTCAAGGAACTGTCATGAAATAATCCATCTTTTATTTTGAATATGATTCCGTTGACGGGAAAAATGAGTACAATCTTTTATGTAACCACTTTGTTTAAATGTGGAATGTAATGCATGTTTTATGATCTAATTCTATAAAACTCTAAACCTGAAAAGATCCTCAACGTGTATTCTTGAAATAACTCAAGATTAAGTAATGTTTAAGGCTGGGGCCTTATAGTTGGTATCAGAGGTCGGTTTAGACAACTTTAGGGATTAGGAGTTTTTTTTTTGGACACATGGTTAGTCCCTATATCTAATATTTCAGTTAAATCCTTGTTTTATAATTTTTATCAGGTCAAGTAAAGTCAGTTACGAATGGAAGGAGAAGGATCTCAAATGACATTCCTATCTTTTCCTGATGACATGCTTGCAATAATTATTGCAAAGTCATGTTCAGATGATTGTGAAACTTTTTCTAGCATACAACTCACTTGCAAGCGGTTGTTTGAGATATCAAACACCTCCACTATACCTCGTTATCATTGTGGATCATGGGTTGTATTTAGAAAAATACTATTTTCACAATATTCTCATATTTTCAAGAAAGGTAAATATTATCAAGGTATTTTCAAATATTTTACCTTATCACAAGAATTTGAACCATATTATGATTTTAAAAATGGTGCTGAGGAAGGAGACCCTTACGAAAACTATTTATATTTTCTTTTAAAATATAGTCTCTCAGCACATACTTATGGTACTTTAAAAGGACCAATAATAGAAAGTTTCAACTCAATTTCAGTCTGACTATTTTATAGAAATCATGTTTTATCAGATGTTTTGGAATTATATGTCATACATGATTATTTTCTAAAACTGTTTTTCTATGAACACCCATATAACCCATGTTGTACGAGGTGTATTTGGATGGAGGAAGCAAATGATTTTGAAGTATCTCTAAATCATTATTGTAATGCATGGGACTTCTACATACGTGAACAAGATGACGATGAAACCTAGTGGACGCCATGATCAAGGTATGCTGTTATTCATTTTGCGAATCGTTTTATTTTATCTTATGGTGGTGAAATAAGACCTCATGAATTAAGATGTTGAGATCATAATGATTTTGGATGAAAATGAGAGGTATAAGGAAACTATTGAGGGTAAAAAATTTATGGTTTTTTTTGAGTTTTATAAAAAGGACAACACGCAGACTGTGTGACAACCCGTCGCGTCGGACAAAGCTGTGGGAATCGAACCCACAACCAAAGTGTGACTGGTATTTATCGCCTACCACTGGACTACGTGAAGTCCCCGGTTAGTATGCCTTATTCTTTTTAGTTACGTGATTTTATGAATTAAGAGTAAGTTGATTTTGGGTTATCTATGGAAATTATTAACCTATCATGGAGGATATGTGATTGGGTTAATTACTTTTCAATATAAGACATTAAGAGTAACTGATGTTATTTAGAGATAAGTGTTAATTTGTACCTTGGAAGACTATGTGACTAAATCCTTCAAATATTTGGGTTTCAATATTAGTTTGTTTTACTTTTAAGTATTTTATAGACAATTTTTTTATTGAATGGTCTTTGTTGAACTTTGGGTATTGTTTGATAAATTTTGGAGATTAAGAATAGATTTGTTTTTTAAAGGATTGTCCATTTTGGGTATTATCTGATCTTATACTAACCTTTTTGGTTTTGGTTTTGGTTAAGGTCTAAAGATATGGGAATTATATAGTTCTCTTTTTTTGGATTTTGTGATTCTCCAGAAGTTGATTATATTACTCTAAATGTGAACAAGTCTTCCTAAATACTCATCATTTGGAGAAAGTAAGAGTATGTGTAAGAAATCTAGTAAAAGTTGAAAGTCAACATGACAAGTAAGTATGTTTCCCTATGATTTAGTTAATCTCCAAAATAAATTCCTCAATGAAAAGTAACTTAAATAAAAAAAGGTTTTCTATTAACTTTTCCTACTAGGGAATCAAATACCATTTAACCCATCACCAGTTTGTGATTTTCTGGTGGTTAACTTTCTCCTAAACATGTTTTCTATCACTCTCCCTCAGAACATGAACCTTTTTTTTTCTTCCATATCCATATTTTCCTAATTGGAATCCTAGTATGGGTTAACTCGGGTGACCATTGTACTTATCTCCCTTTATTTTAAAGTTATTGTTTTCCCGACTCTTGTTCCGATGTGGGACTTTCAATGATGTTTCTAAGCCCAATTTTGAAATTGCGAGGACACAATTCCCAAAAGGGGGGAAGGATGTAACACCCCAGGTAAATAATGAATATGAAATTTTTATATTTATCCCTATTTGTGAATAAAATTTCAATATTAATTTAAACGGAACGCTATGCTCGATGGATTACCCAATATGCAACAACGAGTTCCTTTGAAATCTTACGTTGCACTCTAATAATAAAATAATATTATTTTAAATGGTAGTTAAAACATAGTCGTTGTATTGGAGGTAATGAATAGAAATAACTAAAATATGATTATATATGTTTGTTAAATGTTTTAAATTTATCCAATAAAGGATAAAGGCTTAAAATACGAAAAAAAATCCAATATTAGACATATATACTCTAATTTTCACTAAAGATCCACTTATCGCCTTTTGATGGAGAACCGTCATTAAATATAGTTTTGGTCACTGTTATACATTATATTTGACCAAATAAAATTCTTCTTTAGAAGCGGGACATCAAAATTTACTTTCTGTAAATTTTTGGTATTTTTCCGATAAAGATCATCTTTTAATGAATAGTGAAAAGTGTTGTATTTTAATTCAAAACCTCTTTCTAATATAATTTATTTATATAGTTAGATTATCTTTTTAATTGGTTTTAAAGTGAAATTAGAATATATTTTTACCATTTAATCCAATAGTGGTCGTTGGAATTAATTTCACTTTGAAATCGGACTTAAACTAGTGTCAATCTTTTGATACATTTTGTTTCATAAAAACACGCTATTTGTTTTGACAGCGGGAATTAATTATTAAATTAATTAATACAAATTATATGTTTTGAATTTTTTAAAATAGACATCATTTTTGAATTCGGAATATCAAATATATCTTAGGGTGATGTTTTGGTATTTTTCTGAAAAACTTCAATTTTTGATGAATAGTGAAACCACTAAGTGGTACTTAAAAAACTGATTTTTCATTTAAAATAAATTTTAGCACCTCTGTGTTTTGAATTTCAAAAATCTGACATACAAGGTTGTCATTAAGAATTAAAATGTAGTTCAATGGGATTAAAATAATTTTTTTGTGAATAGTAACTTTTAAGTTTTTAATCACGATTAGAGATAATTAGTGTAATTTAAGATAAAAATAATGTTTTAATAATATGAAATGAACTTGACACATGTCCTACCCTTATTGTTTGAGTCATGGCCGACCAATTCAACCCATGGGTCGATTTTTGGGACCCCATGGAGCCACTTGGGTAAGATAATGACATTAATACCTTTTATTTAAAGTAAAAGTAAAAATGACACAAACATGTATTGTTTTACTAAAACGATTTTTATATAGGGTTATACAAGTCAGATTTTTTACTATAAATATTAATTGGAAAGATAAAAATCTTTCCTACATCATAGTATTTTTTCTATAATTTTTATACATTTAATAAATTAAATTATTTATGACATCATGATGATGCAGCGATTACCTCATTATTTAACATTTTATATAAAATGAAAAGATAATGTAAACTCTAAGAACTACACTTGTAAAAAAACTATTGGATGGGTATATTTAGAACCCTTGTCACCTTATCCTAGAATTATATCAATTTAGGACCTTTTAAATCTGAAACTCATTCTAAAATAGAGTAACATTTCCCTACTTTCCAAGAGTGCCCCTCCTCTCCTCTTATAAAAGGCCCCCACCTCTACCACCTTACCCACACCTCTCAAGCGTTTGGATCAGCCAACCCCTGCTCACGTTGTCTCTACACATCCCTCTCCTAATCCTAGAATCCTTACCCTGGGCAGAAATCTCTTCAAGGAACCCTTTTGGTTCAAACCAAGAAGAGTTACCCGATTTTAAGGTAATATCTTCACTTGTGTTCTTATGTTTTATTTTGCTTCTCCAAACCCCTAAACTCTTTTTATTCATTTATTTTGTAACAAATCCAGTATTTTAAATATACTAGTATGTTTTTATGATAATTATTAGAGCTAAACTTACACACACCTTCATCTAATGGTTAAAGAACATACTGTTTCTGTGGATGGTGAATTACTGCCTCACGAAATGATGATTGTTCAATATTCTTTTAAAACCTTTTAAGGTGGACATTATGATGTCACTGTATTTTATATTTGATTTATATTGTGTTTATGTTTTCCTAATGCTTATTTATTTTTCTTTTATGGCATACCTTTATGGCTTCCATTATGGGTAAACACGATAATTTCATTTTAGGAAGTGCGGACTACCGCCCCCTCAAAATGATTTGATTCGTTAATGCCATATGTGGGACGTATAAGGGATGGAGTTAATGTTATTATATATGATATTATGCTGTAATTATAATATACCATTATATAATTATTTTTTCACTCCATTAAATACGAAATATAAATGAAAGTAGCGTTCATGCGTACGTACGGCTTACCGTCTCCATGAATGGTGCATTTCATTTCTTACCTCTAAATGTTATATACTATTATAAATACATGTATATGCTGGATATACATGATATATATGATATCCAAATAATTAATATCATTCTGGATATAATGAACCTTTTACCACATAAACAACATGTAATTGTAAGAAGTCAATTTTTGACTTAAGTACCAAATATCGACAAAACAAACTTTGCTAACTTAAATGATTACATATTGTTTATAACATAGAAATAAGTTGTATAAAAGGAATACTAAACTTGAAAAAGGTTCTTAGGAAAGTATAAATTAACACCAGTTTATTATTCAGGAGATTAAAGAGCAATCGAGTCACCTCGGACACGAGGTAAGGGATCATACCCCTCTCTTTCTTTTTAAGTACACTCTTTTATGTCATTCCTTTTAAGCTCATATTTCTTATGATGGGGATGTTCTTTTATATTAATCTTACTATAATTTTTTATTTTCATATGATGAGAGACCCTATTTTCTCTCATCAATCCATTTTTGATTTTTTTTGAGTGGCGTCGTTAGGCTGCCGAATTTTCTTAAGAGATCCAACCTCTCTCTTTCTTTTTAAGTACTCTCCTTTATGTCACTTCTTTTAAGCTCCTCTTTGTTATTCTGGGGATGTTCTTTTATATTCCTATTGATG
Organism: Viscum album; assembly: GCA_963277665.1. Lineage (NCBI taxonomy): Eukaryota > Viridiplantae > Streptophyta > Magnoliopsida > Santalales > Viscaceae > Viscum > Viscum album. Next base: position 2,091,410,524 of record OY728126.1, on the reverse strand, counting down.
TAAATTTTATGTTAATATAATGAGAGACCATATTTGGTCTCATCAATCCATTTTTGGATGTTTTAAGTGGCGTCGTTAGGCTGTCGATTTTTCGTAAGGGATTTTTCATCTCACTTTTATTCCCGTGAGATTTATGATACATTTTCCACCATTTCCATTAGGTGGTATATATACTTCCCATTATTCTACTCTTTCTGTAATATAATTTATTTTATTAGTATTTACATCAATTTTGTATTGTACTTCTTTCATGGGGTGTATGTTTCGAAAGATACCCAAGTCGGTAAGGGAACCTTTCACCCTCCTCTTTTTAAAAGACTTCTTTTGTTGGGTCTTTTAATTTACATATTGTTATGTTGGGATATTTTCATATATATCCTTATTGATGTAAATTTTATGTCCAAGTGATGAGATACCCTTTTTATCTCTCATCAACTCATTTTATGACTTTTTAAGTGACGTCGTTAGGCTGTCGAATTTTTGCAAGGGAACTTCATAACCCAATTTTGATTGTTTGGGATAAACTTACACTCCTTGAATATGTCGTTCTATAAAAATGTGTAAATAACCTATGATTGTTTTACACTTAATATCCACTTATATGTGGTGTATTCATTTGTCAAACATAATTATGTAATTGATTTATCCTTAATCCAAGGATATTATCTTTATAAGGGAATCCGTCTCAATCTCCTTTAAATGAGGAATATTTTGTTTTATACACAACTTTCTTTTATACGGTGTATAAACCCCTTTTACTTTTATGATTATTCAAAAGGAATATTTTTATATGAAGCATTTACAAGACAACAAAAGGGAATGTTTTTTTGTCGTATGTATGCGGTGACAATGACTTCTCTGTCATCATGACCATTATTTGAGTTTCGACTTCCTCTACAAGCCATACCTTTTTTTAATGAAAAATAAATACCATGTTTTACTTTTCTTTTATTTTGGTATTGAAAATGGTTTTCATAATTTTTTTATATCAATGTGTTGTATTGATATCTTGTGATTGAAAAGTGGAAATGTTGTGTTTCCTTTATGCATGTTTTATATGATATGATTATGTTATGGTTCTTGGGAATTATTATGAAGACGGGTGGTTCCCTGATAAACTAAGGGCAGGTGAGCCCGATATGGCTCTCCAATGCGTTGGGTAACGCGAAGGGGTTAAACGTTAAGGTTTATACGAAGAGATTTAGGGAATATATTGTGATGGGTATTCCAAACATAACCAAGAGGGTTACTCCCTACGTAAGAATGTTATGAATGCCTCAAGTTACCTTTTTGTCTTATGTTTTCTATGAGTTATTCATAAATATTATGATTTCATGAGGTATGAATATGTGCTTATGTTTTATGATTAAAGTATTATTTCTCTGATTCTTATGTATACATGGGATAATGTTTTCATTCCGTACTTTTATATCCCTTACTGAGCTTTTTATGCTCATTCCAAGTTTTTGAAATGTTTTTCACAGGTCAAGGGAAAGGTACATGATGTGATTATAGGGTCAAGTAAGTGTCATGAAATAATCCATGTTTTATTTTGAATATGATTATGTTGATGGTAAAAAAGAGTAATATATTTTATGTAACCACTTTGTTTAAATGTGGAATGTAATGCGTGTTTTTTGATCTAATTCTCTAAAACTCTAAACCTGAAAAGATCCTCAACGTGTATTCTTGAAATAACTCAAGATTATGTAATGTTTAAGGCTGGGTCCTTATAGTAGTAGTGTCTACTTGTAATCTTTAAGTAGTTATGTATTATTTATGACCTAATTCTCTAAAACTCTAAAACTGAAAAGATCCCCAATGTGAATTATATAATTAATTCAAGATTATGTAAGGTTTAATGTCAGGACCTTATATGTACAATGTGATAAAAATGAACAACCAAATGGTACGTTAATAGTGTGAAAGAAATCATGTTTAAACCTAATAATTTTTTTCCAAAATATGATTAATAACACATACCATAACTAACTCTAGGTCTCACCAAAAAATATAAGGATGGAGTTTTCAAAGAGCTTGAGTGGTGGATAACGTGAATAAATAAGGGATTAATTTATATAATAAAAGAAATGAGGAAGGATAAATCCAGTAAAGTGTCTCAATTGAATGAGGAAATGCTTTATGTGTGGAAAATAAGGGCATAAATCAAATATTTTTTTAGGAATAATGAATAGTTTGATGGAAGGAAATAAATATCATCCTAAGGATCCATTTATAGTTTTATTTCTTATCTATGCAGAACCTGGGCATTACCCAAGTCAATTCCCACTACTTAAGGGTAACCACTATACTATGGAAGGACCTATGTAGGAATAAAATGGATGAAGTATTTTTGTATTGTGGTTCAATAAATAAATTTTTGAATTGTTTTACCATTACTATTTTTGTTACAAGAATCATGAAACATATTATGATTCTTTTAAATTTTAGAAGTAATTGTGTATTAATTTACATAAGAGTTATGGATACCATCCAGGGTTAATGAGTTTAAGATTGAAAATAATATCAATGACTTAAATAAATATTTTAGGTTTTATGTAATATTGTCTACCAATATTGAAGACATTTTGGAGAAACTTAAGGAAAGTATATGTTTTAGTGAAAAATGTATTTGAGTAATAATGAGTTTACATTTTATAGTCATAAGTTCAAAGGTTTTGATAAACTTTATGGTTTATATGATTATTAATGACCCTATAATAATAGTCAAATAATAGTATTATACTTTGAAAAAAGTGGGTTTGTTTGAAAACCATAGTAAATAGGTTTTTTAATAATTACTTATATTTCAAGGATTTCCATCATATTTTTTGGGAATGTTATAGGAAATATATTAATATAGATTTAGAAGAAGGAAAACATGAATTTTCGTTGAAAACCCATCACATCCGGAAAGGTAGTGAGGCTCAAACCTGTGAATGAAGTACGATAAGAGTTTTGCACCTACTACTGGCCTTGGTGATGTCCTAGTTAATATGTCATCATTTTGTCTAAAAACTTTGATGAATAAATATTAATAATGAAATAGTAGAACTAAATTTTAGGTTTAGAGATTAATTTATTTAACCGTATTGGTTTTGTAAAAAATATTCATAGAAAGATGGAAATACTTGTCTCTCTTTTCAGGATCTTATGATCCATTAAAAGTAAATAGATTTTTACACCTAATATGTATTGATTTAATGTTCTTAGTAGTTAATTGTGACATATGAAATTGTTTCTATAATTATGATGGTGACACGCTTTTATGAAATAAAATTATGGTTCATGATTTATTTATGATGATTTTTCACTCTTTTGATACATTTATTTTGAAATGATAAAGCTTCATTCCATGATGCATGATAGATTGGTTATAAAAATTTTAATTTATGTTCATAATATCATACCTTTATGATTATTTTATGATTTTGTAGGATCGTCAATTGGCATCTCACATGTTTACCCATACTGTGGATCTAAGATCACCCTTTTTTATGATTCCTTAACCCAGTTTATGAAGAGATGTTTTAGTAGGGTGTCTCTATAAAGTTTACTATATTGGAATATATTTACGGGATATATTTAAGACCTTTCATAAAATATGAATATTATGTATCTAGTCTCCAAAGACACTAAAACATTACTATCCTTAGGCATGTATTTGTTAAATGTATTGAATATTCATCTAAAATAATGTATACATATATATATATATATGAAAATATTGGGTCACAATAGTTCTCTAATGTTAATAACTATCATATATAAAAAAAATAAACATTTTAAAATTAAAATATTCAATGGCATCACAAATATATCACAGAAGTAGTGGAAAAAGGTATATCACCAAACGGATAGTTCATATCAAGAAATTTAATTATAGAACTACCATTAAGAACTCAACAGGTATACATATATGACATTTGATCCTAATTTCTTATTCATGATGTGTGAACACACCCAAATCCCATAAAATAGTAATATAATGATATACTCAAAATCAACATGAAACTATAAAACCATAATTGTAAATGTAGTCCCAAAAATGGAAACTAAGAGGAATATTAAAACATGTATTGCCTAGACACACATGGAAATCCATTTTTCGAGTCCTATATATACTAAATACTTTCTACCATTCCTCAAAACATATTCAAAAAGAATGAAATAAGAAAAACCTCCTCTGATACAACTATGTAATTCCCTAACCCAAATGATTGAATCTGATCCAGAGCTCCACATGGCCTCACATGTTCCTGAACATATGTGAAAGGTTTTTGAAAATCAGTGAGGGTCTAAGTGCCAATAGTGGGATTCATATACCCTCAATATTAGTAAATATAAGTATAAATAATAAAACAAGAGAGCATAATGAAATAAATGGAAAATGATATAAATAATGACATGAAAAATTTCTCAGGTTATATAGAATGATAAACTAAAGAAACCCATTATGGCAGGTCAGAAAAGAGTGTGAGTAATACAAGTAAGTAAATAAAACATTATGGAATCCATCTATAATTTGTCCCAGGACTGACACTGAACACCAAGCTCCACCTCCTAGCTCTTTATCATTGGGGACTTTCCCTTTCCTGTATCCCTAATCATGAAGTCTACACGTGCATCCATATGCCCTTGAAGGGTTTGAGTATAAACCCATTATGACACCACAAATTCATCTTTAACATAATTTCACATTCATAAGAGTCTATAACAATAAAATAAATTAATTTCCAAGAAAACAAAATATAATCATGTGTTGAGCATATGTGCTCTAACAAAAATGACACAAACCCCCAAGCATACCTACATTGACCACATGGTAGAAATGAAGTCATAATAGAATTCCTAGACTATATTTGACCACAAGGTCCCTACATGTATCCCATAGCCACTACAAGTCTAACATGTCTCAGGTCAACTATGATGTTATTGTATTTTGACACCACCTTAGGTCAGGATATAAGTCCATTGTGTCCCAACACCATTTCCAATGTAAGTTCATGGAAGACAATCATGCCCCACTATCACCTTTCACGTTAGATCACACAAGACCGTCATACCCATGGTCAAACCACACAAGGACATCATGCCTCTTTGTCTAACTCAGTATTTTCATCATGTTACATTCTGTATCTAAATATTATCCCCCTCTAGGGACACTAATCCATGGTGGTTCCACTTATCACTTTGGTACAATGCATAGAACAAGAATATACCAAATACATCACATGGAAATAGTATCATCATATCAGTCACATATATCAAAAGTAATAGCACAAAAATCATGTGTAATAGTATCCAAACACACATATGTGACCAAAATAAAATGTGGGTATCCAAATCTATGAATGCATGTACATTTGGTGAAACATAAAACATGGTCTCATGGGATATGCACACCCACATGTGTGATCAAAAATCAAACATGGTCTCACAGGTTACACATGAACACACATATGATCAAACTAAGGCATAGTCCATGTCATATGATTAGAAAATGGTATTTCATTCTAATAACCATACACAAGGCCTCAACATGGTAAGGAACATTCTACATAAAGTTTATAGGCATAATCTCATAATTCATCATGACTTTCATCACTCAAACCACATTCTCACACCAACCAGAATAATATTGCATGTCCAGAGTACTTAGAACCAATTCCAATATATCATAACATGGGTATTAGAATGAGACTTGATAAGAAACCAAACCAAGGGGTAGAACTAACACTTATATAGAAATAGTTACCATCAATGGTATTCTTTACATTTGGTTGAAGGAAGGAGAATTTTCATCATTCTTGTATAGTGAAAATAGAGGAGATACAAGTTTATCATGAATCTAGATCTCCAATAACAAGTATCATCCTCCAAAGTTATTCTCTTCCAACAAATTTGAGTAAAGATAAACAAAGAGAATGAATATCCAAATCTCATAGATTCATCAAGGATATTTTTTCGAATATTTTCACTAAAATTCCCAAAATTAATCTTGAAATCATCTATATCAATGGAATATTCAAGGAGGGGTGAATAAATTAATAAGGTAAAGGAATTGATTAAGAATTCATTTAACAGCCAAAATTTTAGATGAACGTATTTACCCTTCGAAATAGATTGTATCTGAGAAGAGCAGCGATAGTTTTAGCCATTTCAAAACCATCCCAACCACCCAAATGGCCTCCACTATAGAAATGGTATTCTGGAAATTTTGAGTAAAATTTTTATCTCCTATGGTGTGTTCTCGAATCCCAGGTAATTTTCCCTCACCATAACCACAACCACATGCATAGTATGGTTACCCTTATTGTGGCCCACAGAAGCATTCCCTGAGAATAATAGTGGTGGCCATCCACTGGCCATCCATTGCCCCCTTACCCATTATAAACTAATGAAAACTAGGGACCATCATAGCTTTCACCACAATCATGGTTTTTTCCTGTTTTGGACCAAAAATACAAAACCCAATTTTTAAGCTTATAAAAGCTATACAAGTCAGAAAAAACATTCCCCAAGAAAGTATCAACCTAAAATCTTAAAAGAGAAGATGGAAATAGGACTTAACATTTTATGAACAAATTTTTGAGGACTTAGGGTCTTACCCTCTAGGTATTATATTCCTTGAGAAGTGTATTTAGAAGTCCCACTCGAACAACTAAGGCAACTGATCTTGAATGTCTAAATCTCACTCAAAAGTTTCCTCCTAGATCCATATATGTTTACATAAAATGTGAAAAAGAAGCACCATATTCCCCTTCAATAAATTCTCACTCCATTATATAACACACACTAATATTTTCACAAAATATGTATCTTGTTTTTACTCAACATCCTCATAGTTGACCACATGCATAAAATCAACCATGTACCTCTAAAGATAAGAAATGTGTAACCCATCATACTTTCCGTGACATTGTGGAGGAAGGTAAAAGTGTTAATACACTGATATGATATGTTTAGTGATCTTAAATGGTCCCATAAATGAAAATTCCATATTACCCTTCTTCCAAAACTAATGAGGCCCCAACCACGGTAACACCCACAAGAAAACCCAATCACTAACAGCGAACAACAAAGTTCATCTTCTTTAGTTAACATATAGTTATTTCAACCTCTTATTGTTAACCAACCAATTATTGATCAACTAAACTCTCTATAATGTATTTGAAACCATACTCTACCCATGAAAGTTTTCCACCCCAACCTCATTCCAACATAGCGGTTAATGTAACAGCCATCCATAGAGATCCTCAAAAGGTTCCATCTGAATAGAAACCTATAAACTATTTTGTAAGATAACTCCAAAAAGTATAGTTTCTCATCCCATGATCCACCAAAGTATAATATTCATTCCCAAAGTATATCCTAAAGAATCTGAATCTTCATCTCTGAATAGCTATCAGCATGAGAATGGTATATTAGACTCAACTTCAATAGAGTTACCAAATCCTTATGCAATCCTTACCCAAATCAAGATGTAAAACTTGTTTCCTAGTCCAATATTATACTAGAATGAAATCCATGTAGTCATACAATCTCTCAGACATATACAATTCCCAACTCGTCTACAAATTGATCCTCTCAGATCAATAAGAAGTGTCACACTTTCATAAACCGATAAACTATAATAAAAATGGAATCAAAACTCGTCAAGGCCTTGGGTAACCCCATCAAAATGTTAATCATCACTTAATTACACTTATACAATGGAAAAAGAAGTGTATAAAGTAAACCACTACGATACTAATTTTTGGCCTTTATCCTCTGTTGGGTAATGCATGTGAGACAAAATTTGTGATGTCTCTCTTCATAATTGTCCACCAAAACTAATGTTGGATGTCATGGTACATCTTCAGTGATGCGGGGTGTATTTCTCACTTCAAATAATGAAATTATCTCATTAAATAGTCTCTAGATAAATCTAGTAAAACTAATCTTCCATGGATATAGATCATGTCTTCATCATCTAAGGACCACCCTGGAAAAAAATCATCCCCCACTAAGTGCTCTCACATAACTATGAACTCAGGTTCTAAATCTTGGATCAATTTCACATTGTCCACTAAATAATATGAGATAACCAAAAGTTAAAAATTTATAGGACAATTATCATTAGATGAATCCACAATCCATTCATCCATCAAACTCATAAAACATCATACCCCTTATGAAGGCATCTCTCCAAGATCCTACATCTCTAGGATTTTTCTGTTGAGATAATATGAAATATAATTACACTTCCTCAAAGCATAGTCCATATCAAAGTCAAATGTATATAGATACTCTATCTAGTACCTTGGCCTCAAACTGATATCCCATTGAGAGAATATATATTATAGGTTCTTGTGGTTATTGTAAACAAAAAAAATCACACCGAAGAGATAATGTCGCCAACACTTCATATCATGGACCACAAATTACAACTCAAAGTCATGTGTCAGGTAGTTTTAATCATGGTTTCATAGCTTATGTGACCCATAAGTTACAATAAGATCCCTATAAATCATCAAAACTCCCAACCCAACACCTTAGGAATCATAATAAACAATGTGTCCAATCCTAGGCTATGGGAGTGTAAAAATTGGGGTTATATTCAATATTCTCTTCAGCTCTAGGAAATATACTTCACAAATATCAATCCACTCAAAATTTACTCACTTATTTGTAAGAATTTTCATATGTGATACCAAATTGGAGAAGTACTGTATGAACTTTATGTAGTACCTAGATAACTGAGGAACAACCTTTTCTCGAAAATATTCATGTGATGTTCCCTAGACATCCCCAAATCTACCTTCTCTAGGTCCACAAAAATTACCACCTTATAAATTACATGAAAAATAAATCCTACCTTATAAATAAAAAATTTAAACTAATAAAATTTATCTTAATTTGATACACTCAATGTTTACTTGAAACAATCTGAAGTTGTATTGTTTTCATTTCTGTGGTTTGTGGGTATATAAAGATATTGTCAAAAATTACCATAATAAGGAGTCGAGATAAGGATGGAAAATCATGTTCATGAGAGTCATGAGAACCACTGTTACATTTTTCATCCCAAAATAAATGAAAATATACTCATAGAGTTCATATAAACTATTAAAAATCGTCTTAGGAATATCCTCCCCTCTGACCCCCAACTGATGGTATCATGACTGTAAGTCAATCTTGAAGAACCATTGAACTCCACATAACTAATCAAACAAGTAAAAAATCCCCATAAGATGGTATTTATTCTTTGAAGATAGTTAGATAATCTTCCTGTAGTCCACATAGAATCGAATGCTACCATCCTCATTTGTGAACATCACCAGAGCACCCCATGTAGATGTGCATCATCTGATAATTCCTTTCTCCTCCAAATTATCTAGTTATGCCTTGTGTTCCTTAAACATGGTTGGAATCATATGAAATGGGGAAATGAATATATGTTGTTCTCTTGGCATGATTTTGATATCAAAATCAATTCCCCTCTAAGGAGGGATACCTGAAAATCTATACAGGAATATATCCTAATATAGGTCCACCACTGAAGGATAAAAGGAGGTTAACACTAGCTCTACTGCAAGAACCATGCCAGCCATCTATTCTATAATAGATCCAATATGGATTAGATTGGGTCACATTCTTCCTTCTCCCACATCCCACTTACCAATTAAAAAAACACCACTCCTTTAGGTGTAGTAAAGGATATCATTCTTCTATAGTAGCTTATGTGCACCCAATAACTAGTCATCTAGTTCATGCCTAAGATCACATCAAATATAGTCATCTCAAGGATCATAAAATCCCTCAGATTTCAATTTCTATCAACTATTATGGTTTATCATGGAAATATATAAATCTAATCCACTTTCTTTCCCAACAGTGTATCGAGATGTAAAAACATATAATATAACTCGACCGATAATTCAATCCCAATTAAAATTAATATAGATACAAACAAATATGAAGAACCAATATCAAATATATTGGTAGAAATAGTATAGTTTCTCAGGAACATTCCATGAAAAGTAAATTGACCCTCTCTATAGTTTTCTAGAACCTGGTCTACTGCATACACTCAACATACCTAAGATCCTCAACCCTTTCCATAATATGCATGAATTTATAGATTTATCATCATATAAGAGGATAAAACCTACTACTAAGGGCCCTAGTAATCCCAATGGATTCTTTACAACATCTAAATTAACCCCCCCCCCCTAAGACCTCATCCATGATACCTTTAAGTAGAAATGTTGTAGATACCCAATATTTATGCACTGATGACACTTGACTTGATCAATTGGGGAAACATTTAAATAATACACACTAATTCTACAGTAGAAGTACTGAGGACATTATTCTTCCATAGAATGTGTTAAATAACCCCTACTCTTTTCTATATATCTTTCACTACTCTTTTATGAATCCTCTAACTTCAATTTTCTACTACCATAAGTATCGTTGATTTTTTTTAATGATAAAATAATACCCATATATATTTCCTCCTACATATCCTTCTTAATCATCACGTATTTCCAAAAAACCTCCGCATATTTTTTCAAGTAAAAGTTCTAGGCCTAGTGTCTCAACTTCGGTCAGAGGTTAATCTCAAACTTCCTAGACTTTTATGCCGTGTTCCCAATCAAGAGAGGATAAAGGTGAAGTAACTTCATAAAATATTCTAAGTAAATATATACATCTATCGAGAACTGATGAAGCGCCAGTAAATAATGTTCTTGGTCCAACTTCATCATACATAGAAATAACTCCTCTAAGAAAATATTATTGAAAGAAATCCATGTCATACCGTTGTATATTCATTCTTTGTTCATGAAACCCAGCCACCTTATAATTGGTCCTTGAAGCATGGAGGAAACTAGGTTTACTTGAAAATAATCTAGAGTCTATACTTAATCACAGATTTCCTCAATGATTCTAATATAGTCCTCAATATCCTAAGGGCCTTCAGTGCCCTATAAATATAATGGGTGTTAGAACTAGAAGCCTCAAGCATAGTTGATCACAATCTTGGAAACTTCTCCATCTTGAATAACCACTATGTGGAAGACTCTTGGATGAAGAGTTTCTTCTTCCTGAACCACTGGAGTGGGTGTAGGGGAATTCTCCTACATTTCTAGTGACATAACCAGAATGTTCTCCCTTGTGGGAGTATTCAATCCTTCTCCAGCAAATAGTCTAGTCAAGCATCACCAAGGTAGAATTTTTTGAAATTAAAAAAACATTCAAAACACCTATAGAATTTTTCTTAGGTAACAACCAAATAATTTGATAAACACAAAAAAGGTATAACAAAAAACTTATACTATCAGGATATCAATAATAAGAAAACATGTCCCTCCTAGTACAACTCAGGGATCAAGACAAGATCTCAATTATTTCATGTTATTAATAGCCACATACAATGAAAAAAAGCATGATCATGTTTAAATTATCAATACCAAAAAAATGTATCACAAAAATAAGAAAAATAGGTATATCTCCAAATATAAAGCATATATCATGGAATTTTATTAAATTAATTCCATGAAGTAATCAAAAATCATATATATATATATATACACGATCCTAAGTTCCTATTCATCATACATGAATACAATAAAATACCATAAAATAGTAACAACACAATCTGCTCAAGATAAACATTAGGTCATAAAACCATAATTGTAACTACAGTCTAAATGATAGTAACTCAGAGGTTAGTTTCTCATGTACTGACAAGTCACAAAATAAACTCCCACTCTTGTACCTACATAAATCCTAACTCCTTTATAGTTTTATCCAAAACATAGTCAAGAAGAGATAAATATGGAAAACCTCCTCTGATATAACTTTGTAATTCCATAATCTAAATCGTTGAATCTGATTCATAGAGCCACATGGCCTCATATATGCCTCCCCAAACACAAGAGGCTTGGTGACTAGAAGTGACGGTTCTAATTCCATAAATGGAGAGACTATACCAATGGTATCCGTAAATAAAAGTATAAATTATAACATAGGATGACACATTGGAATAAATTAAAAATACTATAATAAATGGAATGGAATGTATATCAAGTCATATATAAAAATAAACCAAGGACCTGCAAAGTGGAAGGTCAAAAAAGAGCATGAAAAATATATATAAGTAAATAAAAAACTAAAAAATACCTCTGGAGTCCTTCTTGGTGCTATCTCCAAACACAAAACTTCTTATCCTAACTCCTTTTAATTTGGTCCTTTCCCTTTCCTATATCTCTGATCGTGAAGTCTACACATAAATATAGAGTCCTGTATATGGTGTGAGTATAAACCTAGTAAGACACCACCAATGCATTCTTAATATGAGTTCACATTCATAAGAGTGTATGAAATAAAAATAAATAGATAATTGTGAAAACAAATAACATATAATTATGTTTCAATCATTTATTCTCTAACTAAGCTTCCAAAAACCTCGAGTAATAACTGATTTTTCATCATGAGGGAAATGTATTCATAATATAAGTAGTGGGAAACCGTCTACCATAATTTCACTACATAAATCCCACAACCATCATATGGATAACGAATCATAGGTCAGCCCCAAGGTTATCTTATTCTAACACCACCTCATTTTAGTCCTGAAGGACATCGTATCATGGAACCGTATCCTTGTTAAATTCACTAAATACCATCATGCTCCACTATCACATATCAGGTCAGATCACACAAGACCACCATACCCTCAGGTTAGGCTACACAAGAAAATCATGCCCCATCTTCTAACTCATTCCTATCATCATGTCACATGCAGCATCTAATCACGCTCCCCCTCTAGACCCATTGAGCCACGATGGGCCCACCTGTCACTTTTTTACCATGTATAGAATAAAAAAATGTCATATACCAAATAAATCACATAGAAAAAATTTCATCATATCATTCACATATATCCAAATGCATATGATATTAATCATGGGTTAAAGTATCCAAATACACACATGTAATAAAAATCAAACTTAGTTCTCATAGGCTATGAATATACACACACGTGATCAAAAATCAAACATATTCTCATGGTATTTGTACACACATATGACATTAAATATCAAACATGGTCTCATGGGATTCACATGCACACACATTTGATCAAACTCAATAATAGTCTAAGGCATATAATAACGCAATGTCATTTCATTCTAAAAAACATACACACATCCTCAATATGCAAAGCAACATCCTACCTCAAGGTCATTGACATAAAAATCATGATTCCTCAATAGTGTCATCACCCAAACCATGTTTGTACACCATCCAAAACAAGTTCATATGTCAAGATCATCTATAGCTAATTCCAACATAGCATAATATGGGTTCTAGAATGAGACTCAATAAGTAATCAAGAAAGGGGTGGAAATAACATTTTCCCAATTAAAATTGACATTAATGGTATATGTTAAGTCCAATGGACGAATAAATTTTTTCATTCTTGGATAGTTTCAAGAGAAGATATGTAAGGATATCACGAATTTTATTGTCCAAGAAACAGTCTCAACCACCTAAGGTATGATCATCAATAAGGTTCAGTGAGGAGAAATAAGGTGAATGAATCACCCAAGGTATTAGACATAGTGAGTAAATTCATCAGAATAATTTCCCTAAAATTATCGTTATTCATATATAAATCATCCTAATATAAAGAATAAATAAGAAGAAGATTTAAATAAATTAATAGGTGAAAATAAATGATTAAAAATTCATTTAATATCCCACATTTAAGATTAACACAGTTATCCTTTGAAATGGATGAGATTTAAGAATAAAGGAAATTGTTTAAACTATTTTAAAACCATCATGACCACTAAAATATCCTCCACCATGGCCTATAGTATGGACATGGTGTTCTTGATTCAGCGATAAAAATGAACATCCCCAACAGAATGTTCCTAAATCCTAATTTTTTCCCTCATCATAGACACAACCATGAGAATGGTGATGTTTCCCAGGACATGGCCCATGAGAGGCTTCCCTGGGAACCATAATAATGGCCATGCCTTGGCCAGTTATTTACCCCTTTTCCATTTTATATGAATCGAACTAGGGACCACCATAACTTTGGTGTTTCACATTTTTACCAAAAAACACTAAATCCTATTTTTACACTTCCAAAATCTAGACAAAATTCAAAAAACACTACCCAAGATTGACTAAACCCCAAAAAATAAAATAAAATATGGAAAAATTATTAACATATTAATAATTTTTTTGTGGCTTTATAGTTTCACTAATAACAGTTACAGCTGAATATACTATGTTTGGGAGTTTTTGTGATCAATCTTTTAGATGAAACATCATTTAACTGATTTTGGATTTAATTTTGAGCATGTTCCTATCTAATGTGACAATACAAGTGCTATAAATGTTTCTAAAAAATCCAATAATCTATTCTAGAACCCATAACATATAAATAAGGGGTCATTTTTTGAGAGATCAGACACAAAAATGTGAAATTTATATTAAGTTAATTGAAATTAAACAATAGTTGGTAAATACTTTCAAAAATCCAATTACTTAAAATAGATTTGATTTAGATAAAATTAAATTATATTTATTAAATTTTATGGGAATATATTCTCTTTAAATTGATTTTTTAAATTATTTAACCTTTTTTTTGTGTTTTGTTGAGTTTTATTGTTTTACCATACATAAGGTTTTTTATTTTCTTAATAATCTTACATTAGTAGTTATATTCTATTTTAATATTCAACTATGTTTTTTTAATCATAGAGACTATGATTATTCTTTTTTAATCATATATAATTTCTTATATGGGTAGTTTTTTTATTATATAATATAATTTGGTTTCTATTCTCATTATATAAGATTAAATTTATTGATATTTATCACATATAATAATTACTATAATTTACTATTACATTTATGATTAATTAATTAAAATCTATTATGTAAATTTCATTTTATTTAATGATGGTTGTCAATTTAGTTTTTTACAATTTAATCTTTAGAATAAAAACTCTCCAAATATAAGGATGATTGATTTTTCTTTTATTATGTTATTATATAAACTTTTAATTATTTTTTTGTATTAACTATTATATATATATGTTAATTATTTTAAAACAAAATTTGTTAACAAGACTTGTTTTTTTTATATTCATAAAATTTCCATTCAATGTGAATAACTAATTATGTTATATATTTATAAATACATTCTTTTTAATGTCACAAAAAATGTATGATGTTACTGATAACACAAAATTTAACTTTAAGTGTTAATACTAATTAAACTATTATTATATTTAAATTTAAATTTCATGATTTGTAAAATTTTATGTTTACATTTTATAGGTTTTGTGATCATAAAATGAGTGAAATTATTGGGGTGTTTTTATGTTATATCTTTCAACCCAACTTATCTTAAATTTTAAAACTCACAAAATCCAATGATTTTAATCCTAATGATTTTAATCTAAGTGTGTGAAATAATATTTATTAATTATTTTTAAGAGTTTATCAATGATTATTTATTGAATATCTTAAAGAAAATATTCTAATAATTATTTAAAGAGATTTAATATTTTTTATTAGGGCTTAAATTATTATATAATTAAGGAAATGTTTTATGTATAAAACCTTATATAGTTGGAGATAATTTTTTAAACATAGTTGAAATAAAAATTAATTCTTATATGTAGAAAATTGACTAAGTGTATAATATTATTTAATTATATGTTATTCATACATAACTTGTTCAATTTTACAGTTATTCAAATGTGATAATTTTATTACCAAGTAAAATATCATTAAAAGACATAAATTATTCATATGTGATAGTTTTTTTATAAATTGTAAAAACTTATGGATATATTTATGGTCATAATTTTTATTACATGAAGAATGAATTGTTATTAGATGAGTTCATATAAATTTATTCATACATAGGAACAAGAAAGGTGAATTTATTCTTATGCAGGTGATTTGTTTCAAGATTTTTATTAGATGAAAGTTTGAGATAATTTTATTCATACTTACTATAAATATTTGGAGTTATTCTCATTGATTTTTCATGGTTACTAATTTTTAAGAAAAGATTTTTTCAACATTTAAATCATTTGTTAATAAATTTATTCCTTTTGGTGAAGGTTTAGATATTTATTATTGAATATATTATTAAGTAAGTCCTAAGAAACTCTAACAGGTATAATTATTAATTGATTGTATGGAGAATACCAAGTGGTTTTTGGCTCAAATTAAATAAATATAAATTATTATTTAAACATGTAATTATAGGAGTGAATAATATAATAATATTTTATTAAATATATATGAATATTTATTGAAATTAATATTTAAAATTATGAAAGTTCATCTACTCTCTGTTATTTTTATATTCATAACTAAGAAGGAAAAAATAAAAAGAAGAGGATGAGGAGGAGGATTAGATATTGAATATTTATCTATTTATACTATGATTTTATAAATAATACTATACATCAGTATAACTTATTTATAACTAATGAAATAATAATGTTTTATTTTCTAGAGAATATCAGTATTTTTCAATTTTGTTTATCACAATTGTGTGCTTGTTACTATCATCAAACAACATTCTTTATATTTCTTTTAAATGTAAAACTTATTATACTATCTTCGGTTATGAGGATGAGGGAAGGTATAGTTATAATATCTTAGTTGAAATCTCTAGTATTTTGTAAATACACTACGTATTGGATCCATCTACTCATTTATGAAAATCCCCATCAAAGGGATCCTAATAAAATTAGCATACTTATATTGTGTGATGGTGGAGTGGAGTTGGGGATTGTTTTGGAGATCCCAAACCACTATAAAAATTATAGTGTTCTCTATCCTTTACTTTGTTTTATTTTCCATAACTTATCTGATTTTAAAAATGGATATATTAAAGAGATAAGTTGAGGAGGGGAGTTTAATGTTTTGAAAGAGTAAATTTTTGAACTTTCAACTCCTTATTGATTCATTATATTAGATAACACGGGTACAACATTCTCATAAATTCACATGTATTGACATATGTGTGTGTCATCATGGACATAAGACATAGAAGCCTCATTGACTCACTAATAATTCCTAACTCAATCCAAGTCCAACCACCTATAATTGATGATTTGTTTAACCTCATGAACCAATTATTTATGCCACACAACCACCCATGTCTCATAAAATTTAATATAAAAGAGTTATAATTATATCTATAAAGAATCATCCACGAGAGAGTCCAACTATAACCCATAGTAACCTCACTATCGATCAATAACCAAATCCCAAAATATCATGGGAAATGAAAATGATATCAAGAAATAAAACAAAGGGAAATAAAATAGAACCCAAATATCAATGTTAATTTCCAAATTAAAATGAAAACCAAAAAGTGTATTCAAAGTGGGAATAAGGGAACAAATATCATATAAACTACAATCCTATATATAATAAAATATTCCAAATAAATAATGGGGCTCAGTCACATAAAATAACAATCTAATCACTCATTCCCTATCCAATATCATCACACTGATCCTCACTAGAGATACCCACTAAACTAACCTTATAGAAACTTGAGATCTAAATGATATATTATAATCCAATGTAGGGGTTGGATCCAATTGTATTTTGATATAAAAATCCAATAATCCATCAATAAAAATCACAAAAACATAACAAGTTTTTTGCATGGCCATGTTCTAACCTAAGGTGGTTCCGTGGAGAAATAATTTCATATTGTCATAGTATGAATCTGTCAACATCATCTAATAAACCTCTAATAAACCACCTAGAATCTTGTCTATCAGGGATCTATATTTAGACACCCATTATAAATAGCATAACTAGGATGAGTCCATATCCCAATTGGGTAAATCAATCCATGTATATGACTTTACAAATAAAATTAATCACACTCTTTAAACTAAAACATAAACACTAAGTTCATCCTAAATGACACCTCCCATAAGATTCATATCCTAATTATGAAGTTTGTCACATTAGTGTAACTCCCTCATGAGTTACATGTCTAGTCACTCTATTTCATACTATAATAAGCCAATATCACTCAAGAGGAACCCACTCTTCTCTGATCATAACCCTATGGGGGGAACCCACACCAATTATCCCATATCTCAATCTATATCAAGGATCATCATGATACATTGAAAAAAATCCCAAGAATCCAGACATAACCTTAAATAAAAACATAAAAATTATTATCTCACACCTAAATCAATATCATCAAATCAAGAGGGAACTCATACAATAAATAAAAGACGTCAACCATTAACCAATAATTTTAATAATTTCCAAATGTATAATTTTGATAATTTACCCATAACTTGATCAAAAACCTGGTATTCTATGCCATCACAAGGTCATAATATGACAAGGCCACATCTTATATATGATTACTCAGTCAAAGTCTCACTAAACCCTATGACTCTATCTAATCATTTAGGGTTACTAATATTTCTTAGACTCAATTACCTCTAAAGGTTATCCCAAGTTTCATATGAACATATAAAAAAGGAAGATAGTCAGTGACATAAACAAGTATAACCACCCAACACTCAATGGAATGTTTCTCTAAAGGTTTCTATATTATCATGAAACTGGTGGTAACAATAAAATAATCCATAATAAATAAGCTCCAAATATAATAAAATAATTGTAAAATAGGGAATCACCCTCAAATGTTCAATCTTTCCAAAATCATTCATAAAAAACTCTCTTATTCTTCCTTTAAAATATAATTCAAAATAATCCTTCATCATCAATTTAAAAAAGTAATGTAATGCTAATTGTACTCAAAAAAGTTTGTGGCTATGACCAATGAAAAGCCTAATGGAAACCCATCTACTTTTTTTGAAATCCCTTTTCAAACCCTTAATTTTAAATATTTCTTTTTCCAAAATATATTTCCTTTTAAATTATATTCTAAAGTTAAGTCCATTTAATTTTAGAAGTCCAAGTGGAAACCAACTCACACCACTAATAAAATCTATAATATGGGTCACCAGTACTCATTTGACCAAGGCACGACTAACAAACCATTAATAAATATATATGGCCCTTTTTTATAATTAAGACAACATGATCATATCTCATTTATAGATAAATGTGATATCATATGAGCATTCCATCAATAATCACAATAATTCACATAAATATAATATACCAGCAGTCAGTCTAAGATTTTTTTTATACACTTTTTGAAAAAAAAAATTAAACGTCCAAGGTTAATTTTTTTTAAAAAAAATACCGCTTCAAGGTGGCATCGCAGGTGCTGCCTTTTCCCTAAAACACTAATTTTTTTCTCTTTTAATTATTTTTTTTATATATTGAATATTTTAATGTTTTATTATTATGTTCGTATAGTTATATATATATATATAACTTAATGTTTCAATATAATTTATCTTTTATTCAAGTACGTGACTTTTCTAGCCTATATAATATAAACTGTAAGACAGATATAAATGAAATTTTAAACATTACTTAAACATATAACAAGTAGTCCAAAATAAAAATAAATTATTAAATAATCTTGGTGAAAAATTGTTTATAAGCTTTCTAATCCACCAACTTGAAACTTAAAAATGTTTTGAGTGTGTGAATTTAATGGCCTATATAATATAAACTATAAGACAGATATGAATTAAATTTTAAATATTGCTTCAACATATAACAAGTAGTCCAAAATAACAATAAATTCTTAAAAAACTTTGGTGAAAATTTATTTATAAGCTTTCTAATCCACCTACATGAAACTAAAAAATGTTTCAAGTACGTGACTTTTCTAGACTATATAATATAAACTATAAAACAGATAAGAGTGAAATTTTAAACATTTCTTAAACATATAACAAGTAGTCAAAAATAGAAATAAATTCTTAAAAAATCTGGGTAAAAATTTATTTATAAGCTTTCTAATCCACTTAATTGAAACATAAAAATGTTTCAAGTATGTGACTTTGCTAGCCTATATAATATAAACGATAAGAAATATATGAATGAAATTATAAACACTTCTTAAAAATATAACTAGTAGTACAAAATAAAAATAAATTCTTAAAAAATATTGGTGAAATATTTTTTATAAGCTTTCTAATCCACCTACATGAAGCTTAAAAATGTTTCATTTACGTGAATTTGCTAGCCTATAAAATATAAACTATAATACATAAATGAATGAAATTTTAAAAATTGCTTAAACATATAACTAGTAGTCCAAAATAATTAAAAATCTTAAAAAATCTTGGTGAAAAATTATTTATAAGCTTTCTAATCCACCTACTTGAAACATAAAAATTTTTCAAGTACCTGACTTTGTTGGACTATATAATATAAACTATAAGATGGATATGAATGAAATTTTAAACATTAATTAAACATATAACTAGTAGTTTAATTTTTAGTTTTTATTTATATGGGTATTATAGTTTATATTTAATAGGGTTTCAAAGTCAAGTAGGGGGCTTAGGATCCTCGTTGACGTTTATTCTTTTCACTCTCACTTCTCAGTTACATTTCTTACATTCCTTTCATTATAATTTATTTATTTTATTTATGAAACTCTTTATTTTCAACAACTTTTTAGATGATTAGGATATATTTTAAATTTTATTTTCATTGTTTTCATACTGTAAATTTTTTAATCTTTAAAAGTTATTTACCTGAAATTTACTGATTATTTCTATGTTTCAAGAAGTCGACTTTGAAAGAAGTCAAATATAAATTGTTCCTAAAATATAAATTAAAACTAAAATATGGGATAAACATGTAAGAATAAATAATAGTAATAATATTATTTTTATTTTAGTAGACATAAAACATGTAAACAAAAATGTACAATCAATTTCTATGTCTGTGGTGATGATATTCTATCACACATGGTGGTCTGCGAATAGGACGTCTACGTCGAGTGTGCAGTGGAGTTTGATGACCTGGAGAAGGATTATCCTCAGGCACTAGAACATCGACCGGTGCCTCCTCCATCGATGTGTCAGTGGGAGGAGTTGTTAGTTGCATCTTGTACTACCTTCTAGATCCTTCTCCCACTAGGGTGGTAGAAGGACCTGCCTCCATCACAGTGGGGACCAAGTCTGCGATGGAGCTATACCCCAAGATGACAGTGATGGATCTGGAATCCAAGGCTGTGATGGATCCCAATGTTGTGAAGG
The DNA here is from genome assembly GCA_963277665.1 of Viscum album. Taxonomy (NCBI): domain Eukaryota; kingdom Viridiplantae; phylum Streptophyta; class Magnoliopsida; order Santalales; family Viscaceae; genus Viscum; species Viscum album. Next base: position 2,091,389,312 of record OY728126.1, on the reverse strand, counting down.
GTCTGGAACCCAAGATAGAGATAACTGCAGATATCCTGTCAGGAAAGACATATCTCATGCCACCTGAGGCACATCCTGAATCGGCTAATCTAAGACTACTAGAGGGATGACCTCTGTCTATGGAATAGGTGAGGCCTCACATGCAGCATGACATTGTCTACGTCGCCATGGTCATTTCTCCTCGTCACTAGCAGCAACTTCACGATGTTCCTCTGGGGCAGGAACCTCCTCTCTCTGGGTCAGGCACGTGAAGATGCTCCCAGAAAGCACATTAAAAGAATCCCTCGCCTCCAACACTATAGAATGGACGGATGCCCGGCTAAAGACCCCCTCCTCCTCTTCATCACTCATGCGAACAAGCTGATCTATGTGACTGCCCTGTAGTGAGATTCAAATTATATTATAAAATAGTTCAATAAACAAACTAATGGAAATTTATTGACTTACCATCCTCTACATCTCAATGTCGGGTGTAGTAAGATACAGTATAGACTTCAGTCTATACCATGGCGCACACTCAACCTGATCCAAAAGAGAGAATTTATTCGTAGGAACACCCTGAATACAAAACTCTGCACGTCTATGCCTTTAGTAGAAAAATATGGCATGTACTCAGGATCAGTAATTATCTTGCCTCCCTTTCAACTTCATCTGATGAATTCGTATTGTCTGTCTCGATGGTAATGGAATCGACTGAGTACGGAAAAATGGGCCCATGACTCAGTTAGGCTACTGCCACTCAATAATATGGAAGTGAATGAGGGGAACTATATCCATAGCATCCTCAAGCCCATCAATGTAGTTTGTTGGAAAATGGTCTATAATACTCCAGTATGGAAGCCATGAAATCTGTAATGAAAAGTTATTTTGTCAAAAAATCACATAACTAAAAACCAAAATTGATGCAATTATTAAATATGTTAGATAGTGATAGATTGTATATATATACCTGATCTGGTAAGAGACCATCCAACTTTAGCCGATATACGCCCAAATGTTATCTCTGAACCATGTCAAAATTATGTCACTGACACCACCTGTAAAATACATCATTGATAGTGAAAAATAAAGAGAAATTATAGTCAATAACTCATAGTAGAATAAGAAACCAATAAAAATGATTGATCATGCCAGCGTCCATGCGGAGCATCATGCAGCACCTCCATCTTGACCGGAAGACCAGTAAGGTCTGGGTGGAATGCCGGTATGTGCTCTCATGCCCACATCTAAATAAGGATGAAGCATCCCCCGAGACCTGTGTGTTCCCTATGGGCTATCCAGTATAATGCTCTATATGTGTATGCCAAGCAAGCTGATCCCCAGTTGTACATCCCATCCTGATCAAAGTCCTCTAGTAGGGGTAGATACATCATGTGCATGTGCATCCCTAAGTGACCAGTACACATGGTCCCGCCAATGAGTCATAATATATATGCACGAACATAACGCATGACAGTATTCTCCTCATCATCATCCTATAAATGTGGAATCTGTGACTCCAACCAAGGAATAGATATAGATGAACCATTTGTAGTCCTATGGTTGTAAAAAATATCAATTCCTAACAAGTGCTGAGAAAGGTATGGCCAAGCTTCATTTGTGAGTCCAATAACGAGTCTCCCCTGGATAGGAAGACTGAGAAACATTGCCACATCCTTAAGGGTGATGGTCATCTCTCCCTCAGGCAGGTGGAATGTGTGTGTCTCTGGTCTACACCTCTTGATGAGGGAAGCAAGTGGGTAATGATATACAAATGTGAAATCTGATACGGCAAGGCCATAGAAGCAATCACATCACAAGTATAGTCTAATGGCATGTAGAGGCTCCTTGTGATGAAAATGGTGTGGTTGAAGAACCTTGATCAATCAATCTGGATGACCCTCTAACACAGCCTGTGAAATATGGGTAGGTTGTGGAGTTTGAAGTATGGTATCATCCATCAGCATATAAACAAATGAAATGAGTTGTAAGTGTAAAATGTAAATATAGTGTTATGGTTAGCATAATGTTATGACTTTTAGGTTTATTATTTTTTGTTTGGGGTTTAGGATTGAGGGTTTACGGTTTCAAATTATGATATTAAGGTTTACGAAACATGTTTTTAGGTTAAGTGTTATGATTTTTGGTTTTGGGGTTTAGAAAACTAATAAAAATAAAAGAGATAAAAACATTTACTTTGCAAAAAGGGTTAAGTGTTCGGCTTTTGGATTTATGAAATAAATTCAATTATCTAATATTTTATTTAAGGAATAAATAGAAAGTTATTTCTTGAAATCAAGACTATTTTTATGAAATAAGTTATATTATCTAAAATATTGGGTCTTGAATTTGGATAGAAATATTTTGGAGGATATTTATGATTAACTAATTATGAATTGGATTAAGATAAACCATGTCAAATACTAATGATGTTTTAGGAATTTATCTAATTATATGTATTGAATAACTTATGATAATCATTATGATACTATTATTTCTTTATAGAATAATTTATTAAAATATCACACATAATTTAACCAAAAACCATGGAAAAGGGAAGTTGTTTTTGGGTTGGGATTTAGGTTTGAGGGTTTAGGGTTTTGAATTTTTTATATTAAGTTTTAGGAAACATGTTTTGAGGTTAAGTGTTACACTTTTGTGTTTTGTGGTTTAGAAAACCGAGAAAAATAGAAGAGATAACAGTATTTACATTAAAATATGAGAATGTCACCATGAAGACAATACATCTTTCTGGATGAGACAGTGAACTCGACCCCACAACATTATGGCATCATTTCTGGTTATGACCTTATTTATGACATATCATGTATTACAAACTCTTCCCTTTTTCTTGAGGCCAGTCTATCTCATTATGCATTCTACTGGCCTTTGGTCTCCCACAAGGATGTAACTGATTCATGTCAGGTATCATTATTGGTTGGACTTCAGGCATTGGGAAATAATGATACTCTCTAATAGGTGTCCATGGTGCAGCATAATAGTTAGAAATGGAATCCATCTGGTACATTGGATCAATATATAATTCCCAAGATATGTTCATAGAGGCGCATGTTGTGATGGCATGTGTGTCTGGAAACCATAAGGCCTAAAAGTTTCCACATTGACATTTACTTGTTTCTAGTAATATCACTGTTTTTTCACCAATGCGATTTGTGATGGGGTCTGAACACTCTTGAACTTCAAATCAATAGTCTTCTCATTGAAAAAGGCAGACGTGATAACCAGAAGCTTCTTCAATATTCTTTTCAATCTCTCATTAAAAGTGTATTCCATATCATAGCCCCTGTTGTATTCCGTCTGATGTTTGTTTTTTTCTATCAACAAAGTACTTCACGCATTGATATAATGTCTCTTTAACTAGGGCAGTAATAGGTAGTTTGTGAAGCCCTTTGAATACACCATTGATGCACTCCATAATTTTTGTCGTCATGTGTCTGTACCTCTTCCCCCCGTCATATTCCAATGTCCATTTCTCTTTTGCAATCCGCATTATATAATCAAAAACTTATTGATTAGACTGGCGGATTTGTTCAAAATGTTCTTCAAACCGCCATTGGTCTGACTCATATGCTACACAGAATAGATGATATTTCACATAAATTGATTTTATCTTTATGTCGAAATAGTAAAAAATAACGAATACAATGCGTACCAAGCCTCGTGATTTCCTTCTTCATCGGTTCATTGTGGAATTTTTTATGCACATTGATAGAAATTTATCTAATACAGAACTGATGATGTGCATTTGGGTATCTCCATGTATTAGGATTCTCATTGATTGCCTCATTAATTGCCCGATGGAAATCAGATATCAAACAAAGACCTCGAATGATGAATAAATGGTTTCTGATACATTCCAGAAACCAACTCCATGATTCGTAGTTTTATTTATATACAATGTAAAAGGCAAGTGGAAGAGGTGAACGATTTCCATCTTGGGTTGCCGAAATCAACAATACACCCTTGTATTTTCCATACAAAAATTTTCCATAGATCTGAATAAACTATTTTCTTAAATAAAATGTGGAGATATGGGGAAGGAATTCCCAGAACAACCAATGAAATTGAACACAAGATGGATGAAGTTGATTATCATGAGACACATGTTTGTTTGTATCTAGATGGAATACATCTTGGTAATGAAGCCTAAGTATGGCTATAAATTATGGAAACACCTAATATGAGTCATCCCAATCACCATAGACCTTCACAATTGCATTTTGTTTCTCCATCCTTACCTTGTTATAAGAAATCTTATAACCGAATATATATTGAATCCTATCTTGCACAGGGGCTATCAGAACATCTTAACATGTTCTAATCATCTCAACAACAATAGATGACACAAATTCTGCATCTAATGAGGTATGATCTTGTGTGAGGTTTGGCTGAACGCAAGTATGAGCCACCTCAATCCTCAAGATTCTTCATCCTCCAAATGTAATGTTTGGAATTGCACTCAAGCAAAATCTACAATCATCCCCATACTTCTCACACCATATGATATATTTACTACAGCATGGTTCATGAACTATATAGCTGGGGTGCCTCTCAATATGAATTCTCTTTAGTGTGATTTTTAATGCATCTTTACTTATAAAATTCCTATTAACATATAAGGTTTTTTCCAACTCACTAAACCTATCTGGTACAACTCTGGGGAACTCATCTGCCAGTGCGAGAACATTATTATAGAATTCAGGCACATGTGTCATTGTTTCTAACCTAGATGAAAGGAGTGGTGAATGATGTATTGTAGGTCAAGGTTGATGTACAACTAATACATTTCTTAGAACCGCCTTCTTAACATCAGTTGATCCCTCCACATCATCACTTTTGTCACCATATGATTTTTCATTACTAAACTCCTCATTAGAAGTCGGATTGACATGTATATCAGGGATATCATCTACATTTTCCTCTTCTACTACATCATTTGGAATAGACTCAATTTCACGGGGTGGACTATCTTCAACCACTCTTGTAATTCTATGTCTTCGTACAATTCGACATTGTTGTTTTACAGTTGCAACATCAACTTATAACTCCATCATTGTACCAAATTAATTACTTAGACCCACTATGCATCAGCAACTAATGGACAAGCTAGATGCCACAGTGTTGTAGGGAATTGCAAATGTCTATAACTCATAGACTTGATCTCTTGATCGGGTCCCAGATTTAAAGAACCACGAATTCTCTCTTGAATGTCGCTTATGGTTACACAATCATCTGTACTAACAACCGTTATTGGTTGTGTACTATAAGAATCTCTTTTCTTTGTTTGAATAACCTCTCCATAGCAATACACATAGGCAAACATGATTCACTATAACAAAAATGTTTCTTTCATCATAATTATGATAGTGTAACAAATATTAACAATGATGGTTGATGATATAATATTTATTAGAATGTAATTTTCGGATTCCTTTTTTAACCTAAAATATGCTAGTAATGTTTCATTATATAAAAGTTTATTATAATTTTAGTCACATAACGTTTTGGAAACCAAGGTAAAAAGAATAGGAAACATCAAATTAGTCTATTTATCATTGAGAAAATGAAAATTCTGATCACATAAAGTGAAATAAAGAAGAAAAAACACATTAAATAACACATGAATGATTTATAACATATAATAAATTCGTTGACATTTTTCAATAGAATGTGTTTTGGATGAGATGAGTCTCAGTTCAGATGAGGTAAATCCAGATTATTTTTTATTGAAAGCTTAATAACATCTTTGAAAGATATGTAATTCAATTTTGAACTTTTAAAATATTTCAACCTTCTAATGAAATTTCTTAGATTTCATTAGAAGGACAAAAACTTTTGAATGTTCAATAGTTTAGTACATATCCTTTGAAGATGTTATTAAGCTACCAATTACAAATAAGCTTAATTTTACTTCATGTATGAAGTGAGAGCCATCTCATCCAAACCACATTCTATTGAAAAATGTCAACGAATTTATTGTATGTTAAAAATAATTCATGTGTTATTTATTGTGTTTGTTCTTCTTCATTTCACTTTATATGATCATAAGTATCGTTAGCTAATCATTATACGGATTTATGTTTTAATCATATGTTATTTATTAATTATTCTATAATTACTCATTGATAATAAAAACTATTTTTTCTAAACTATATAATCTTTACGATAATATCATTTTAAAACATTTTATTCTCCATTTAATTTTATATAATCATAATTTTCATTTTATCAACTGATTTTCATAGAACAATTTTTAACTAATAAATCATTCTTTAATCACTATGTTATTATTAATTAATTTTTAATTAATCATTACTAATAATTATTATTATTTCTAAAATATATATAACTAATTAAAATACTTAATATATAACATCTTTAATTACTAATAATAACTTTCATTCATTAATTCTTTTGTCCTTATTTCATCCTATAACATCATAATTATTATTTTATCATTGATAAATATACTGATTTGATTTTTCTTTTCTTAGATTTTTTAGTAGTTTATTAATAAAATATGAAGCATCTTAAGCATATCTCCCAGGAGTGTCAAACCAGGAGTGCAGAACAGTTCATGTTCGAGTCTAGCTCAAAGTGGTGTTTTTGGGTTTTACCCCTAGGTACATATGTGCTAGAGCCACATCCACTGGTTTGTATCCAGACAGGGATTTGATTTCTTACATAACACCATAATCTTTAAGTTACCAAAGTTTCAAAATAAATAATCTTAATTTAATCCTAAGTTAATCTATACTTAATATATACTTAATCTATACTACAAACAATAATTATTTCAAACTATATATAACTAATTACATAACCTAATAAAGAAAATATTAAGAACTACCTAAACTACTTAAAAATGAAATATTTAAAACTGAAAATAATTCAATTAAATAAATAAAAAACATTAAATTAAAGAAATAAAAATACCTCTAAATGATGCTTTGTAAAAACTCGCACAAAAAATGATTTTTTTAGAGAGATAGGGAGAGAATTTAGGAGAGATAAAGGAAAGACTTGAGTGAGGATAAGGGGGCTGCCCTTTTATAGGGAGTTGAGGCCAAGGTGGAATCTACACCACTTCCTTTGCCATGTCATCGATCCAGGACAAAGGCATCATGGGGGAGAAAAGGCGGCATCGGTGATTCCACTATTGTGGCATATTTTTTAAAAAATATTATCCTATGCTATTTTAAAAAAAATTCCAAAAACGTAGAAAAAAAACTCATCAATCCAAACAACCAAGAAATCACTATTATAAATGAACAAAATCATCTTACCTCATATCATACTCCATTTATTTATTCCAATTCTATGTTAACCACCATTAAGATAATAAGCACCAGCCTCATCAATACATTTTAATATATCAACCAATAATATATTCAAAATCCAATCCCCCAAATGGAATAATTTATAGAGATAATATTTTCCTCATTTTTTATGTGTATTTAAATTATTTAATACCTCATAATTTATCAATTTAATCCTTTTTTCATCAATTTTGTAATTATGGTGTTTTTTGGCCTAAAATGTGAAAATTTCTTAATTCTCGAATTTTAGCAGATTTTAATCACTTTGGTATTTTGGGAATAAAATTTAAAATATTATTACAATTTGTGTAAATTTTTTTGTAGTATTTCTTGATTTATAAGATTCAATATTTTCTTCTGGACCAAGATTTTAATTGAACATCTAGAGGAACAAAAAAATCAATCAAGTTGATATATTATTCAGGCAGACATGGTGGACCCCACCTATAGAAATGAGGCATAATTCAAGCTACACACCACCAATTGAGGTTATTATAAATGTATGTGAAAAATAAATTATTTAAATTTTCCCGCATTAAATTTTAAAAATTTATTAACTCATTAAAGTGTTCATTGGATACTTAACATTGAAAGATGATTCATGATGCATTCAGACATAAAAAAAATTATGGAGTCATTTCACTTTAAATTTTTCTAAATGTGGATAATTAAACTGAAATTTTTAGATCGAATGTAAAAAATATTTAAGAAAAAACTTTCTAGAGAACAATGATTTATTATTTTGTTAAAAAAATGGTAAACATGTGTAAACTTTTGAAGGAAAAAAGTGAGAACTAAAATTTCAACTATTGTTGAACATTATTTCCGGAAACAAATTAAATGGTGTTTTATGAAACATCAAATCCTATTAGATTCCCATAAATGGGAGGAAAGGTAAGGATTTAATAGAATATATGTTGGATATGGAATATCATATGACAACCATGATTTAGGATTTTTTTTTCTTTTTTTTCTTTTCAATTTGAGTTTTCTCTTCCCATGTAATGCATTCATCATATTTTTTATTAAAGTGTTTCTATTTTTCTTCCATACCTTTTTCTCTTACAAACCTAATATTGTTATATCACTCATCCATCTTTTCATTGTGATCTCTTTTTTACTTTTCAATGGAAATTCACTAACCCGATTCTTGTCCCTAGGTAGGGTTTACAACGTTCTTTGTTATTGCACTTCAATTCAAAAATGATTAAATCTTTTTGTGGGGGATGTCAGAGTATTGCATGAGTGCAGTAGTCATAAATCATGAAATTATTTAAAAATACATTTATTTTCTTTGATTAATCTTTTTCACTCCTTTATCTCAGTAAAACCCTTCATACAGTGGAGTTGGGGTTTCTTGAAGGGATGAAATGACATGTGGTGGAGCCAAGTCTTTTAAGAATTGCATTCTCAGTTAAGGTTTTATCATATTTGACTATTAAAGTAGGTTTGGTTTGGTGCACCAAAGGAATCATCAAACTAAACACTCAATAAATAAATTTAAAGTAATTCATTAATGAGGTTTCATTAAATGAATTATCAAATTGAATTGAAACAAAAAATAACTAACAAATGAACCAGCGTCATCAAACCCAGTATCGCGACCTTTCTTCCCTAATTTTACGTTGATTGCATCATCGTTTATATTTCAATTATATATTTATTTATTTTAATTTTTAATTTCAAATAAAAATTCCATTATTGTCATTGTCATAAATAATGAAAAAACTAAAAATAATTATATTTTGTGAATTAAAAATTAGTTATTGAACTGACTATAATGCTCCTCAACTAAAACGGCCCTCATTAGCCTTTGTGATACATTAAGAAAATTAAATTTCTTTTTCCATGCCCTATGATATGCAAGCATTATAACTAGCACCATTTTTGGGAGTGAAATAGTTATTTTGACCACTTTTCTGAATTCATATTTTGTAAATATTTTTCATTATTTTGTTTATTAAAAAATATAAAAAATCCCACTTTCCATGATGTATTCAAATTCAAATATTATTAATGGGAATATTAATAATAGGTTCATTAACAACAAAAACAACTAGAAAAACAAAAGGAAGATTATAATATAGCTCGGATGCAAGAACCTATAGAAAACATAGAAAAATTGATTAGAAAAGAAGATAGGTATTTTAAATATATTAGTTTATTAATGAAACAACCCAAACCTAAGATAGAGAAAGAACCTGAGGTAGTGGTGGAAGAAATTTTACCACTCATCATTAAAATTAAAGAACGAGAGGATGTAAATGGGGAGTTACCTGAAGATTCATTCATCCTCACTCAACTATTTTTTGGAGAGATAGATGAAAAGGATTTTCCTTTTAAGCTATATGTGTGAGATCAAAATGAGCTGGACGACTTCTAGAATGAAATTGAGTAACTACTTAATCTATCAAAATCTTTCAAAGAATAATATCCAATACCATTTAATGTCTCCCTATATATGGAACAAAAATCAAACCAAGTGGTAAAATTCTAATAAATACTGTAGGATCCAAACAACCTACACCAATCTAATGAAGATCGAGTCCAAGAGGTACTTTCAATTGAAGAAGAGATTAAAGCCAAACAGATTCATGGAGATGATAAATTCTTGAACTCAAAATATTTTAATATTTTTGAAATTAATTTGAGTATCAGTCTAAATAGTTTTAAATTTATAGATTTTTCCAACTCATATTACACCCTGGGAGACGATGATGAAAAATAAGATGCACCTATTGAAGAGCACCTGGAGTTCCCTTAAGATATTAAAAAATTACAATAAGGGGTACAAGAAGATATCCTAATTGATCTACCTAAATAACAAAATTTTTAAGTAGTAAACGTTAAATTGGATTATTTTTATACACATATAATTTAACCACTGGAAAGAGAAGAATATGTTGTGGAAATAACAATGTAGGCGGATGAGGTTCCATACTTCATCCTACCCTTGATATAAAAGTTGTTCCACATTGTGAATTGGAAGGATATAGTGTACTCTATACGTTGAATTATCCTCAATAATAATATTTAAATGAAAGCTGGGATGAACAAAATGTGGTGGTTCAAGTCTATGAAACTCCACCCACTGATAGATTATGTATAATAGTCGGTACTACCCTTCTACAGGTAGTAAATATTTATGTACCACATGGAGGAACATACCAAGATTTATCGTTACATTATTTATAGGAATTTAGATTTCAAATTAAATCTTATGAATTAGTCCATCATGAATCCCACTCCCTCATATCTTTTTGAGCTTAAATGAAATGATCCATGTGCTTAATGGAGTAATTTTATTTTGTAGGTTCATAATGGCACAAGGAATCACTAAATAGGCAAGTTGGAAATAGGATTAAGATTCATTTCAAAATGGATTTTAATTTTAATTTTTATCTTTTAAACTCCTAACATTTTTGTCTAAAAACATGTTTTTGAGCTTTAAAGTTGAAATTTCATGCCACACTTGATTTCTAATTTACTCAGATTATCTAAGAGACATTACTTTCTTAAGAATCATGTGATTCCATGTTTTAGATTTCAATGTTAATCAGATTTAATGAGTAAGGTGGATAATTAAATGTTTAAATTGAAGCATGGATATTGAAATGATGACTCATGATTTGAGAGAATTTATTGATTCATGTAAATCAAATTTCCCAACAATTTTTCAGGATTTTAATTAATGAAATTTATGTGAATTGATTTGTTATATTTAACCATTCCTTGAGTTATTGTCTAATATCATTTTCCTATTATCAAGATGACTTATAGACCAAGAACTTATTATTTCTTATTGAGAATATTTCCTGAGTGATATTGGGACATGTCACTACTACAAATCAGGCCTTCAACAGTGCTAGTAAAAGGTCTTTATCAGTGCTATAGAAGCACTGATAAAGTAAGTAATGTTAAAGGGATATATCTAACCATATTGGTAAAAAGAACTAATAAATATCACCTTTAATAACACTAAAAAAACTAATAAATGGGGTCTTTATCAGTGTTTTTTAGTGCTTATTAAGGGTGGATTTATCAGTTCTTTTTTTAGCATTGTTAAAGGACACCCTTATCAATGATTTTTTTAGCACTGACAAAGGGTGTGAATTTTTTAATCACATCTCCCCCCCCCCCTTTTATCAGTACTTCCCCACCCCTTTATCAACAATTTAGATAATCCCATACCTAATACGCACCCCTAACTCAAGTGGGTTTTGAACCTGAGACCTTCAACTTGTACACCAATGCCTTTTCCACTACACTATACTATTTTGTTTTACATTTTATGATATATCTATATATTAATATATGTTTAATTATATTTTTTTATCCATATATTTATATATTTATGAATCTTTATATGTTTATATATATAGTTATAAATAATATTTTAAATACATATTTATTTATATATTTTTTTTAAAATGGATATTAACTCTAAAACCCCTTAAAACACAAAAAACGTTAAGATGCTCTGAAAACCCAAAACCCCTAAAAACCATGAAAAGACCATAAAATCATATATTTTAGTCCATATCAACTCCAAAAACATTAATATCAAACATCATGAAATAATATTCAATATGATATATGTATAGTCTAAAAGGACACCTGGATCAGAAGTTATAGCCATTTGAATTTTAAGCAATCAGAGTCAACAAAAAAACATAGTTTTAGAGGCCATTTGGGTCGTTATGGGATTGAAAAATAGTAAATATATCTTTAACCTAGGTATGAGACCATATTGGGAATATATCTCATCACAAGCTTCAAATTGATATGTGGTGGAGCCCAAACGGACATCCGGATAAAAAGTAATGGTTGTTTGAAGTTTGAGTTTGATTTTTGACTTTTTATAAACAATAATATATTTTATTCCTTCGATTATCATGTGATTTAAATATCATGTGGTTTTAACTCATTTTATAATCTTCAATTTTACTAGTTGTGGATCTGAAATGTACTCATTGATCGAAAGTTAGGATCTTTTTATGGTTTTTAGGGTTTTAGAGTTTTTAGGGGTTTTAAGGATTTTTCACATTCAATGACCTTATAAATGGCCATATTTTGTGAACTATGTGTTCTTTTTTCCTATACCATAAATAAAATGGAATCTTGAGACAATATCTACACATCGGTGACCCCTGGGAACACTTAATAACCTATATTGAGTCCAAAAAAAGGCCCAGAATGCCTCCAAATGGCTATAACTTCTTCTATGGGTGTCCATTTATAAAATATAATTATTAAAAAAAATACACTTTATCAATACTAGTAAAAATCACTGATAAAGGGGGTATTTATCAGTACTTCTAAAGAAGTACTGAGAAAGACCACCCTTTTATCTTCACTTTATTAGAAACACTAATAAAGACCCCCCCCCCCCCCCCTTTATCAGTGCTTTTTTAAAAGTGTTGATAAATGCCTATTTCATAAATAGTTTTTTACTATCTCTGATAAATGGGGGGCCTTTATCAGTTATTTTTTAAAAGCACTGATAAATTTCCCCCTTTAAGAGGACTTTTTTAAGTGCTGTTACATACCCCTTTTAGCAGTTCTAAATACGATGTTAAAGACCCCCTTTTACAACGCTTTTTATAGCACTAAAAAAGGGGTGTTTTAACAGACCATTTGGAAATATCAGCTAAAAACCTAACATGGGATAAACCTAGTTTTTTAGTATTGTTTCACTGACCATAACTTTCATTTGAACTTGTCGAAGTTGTGACTATATAAAAACACATTTAAAATGATTCAAAATATTTTGATAAACCACTTATCCTTAAAAGAAAACCTTTACAGTAGTCCTTATATATCCCATATAGACCACGAATGACCTTTATAGGGACGATCCATGTTTTAATCCATTCCTACCATACTCTTGATATTTTCATGATATTTTAAAGTCGAAGTATCTGGGTGAAGGGAATCATAGTGTAAGGAATGATTTAAATTATAAAGAAAAAGTGTGGAGGTGATTATTATGATAGTAAATTAATGTTGTTGATCCATTAATAATAATTCATTTTTCCCCTATTTAATTAAAAAAATGGAAAATGAAAAAATCCCAAAAAATGATAAAAATGGGTTGTGATTTGGGAAAACCAAAAATAACCAGTACTGGACCCATGATTTTTCTCATACATGTTTAGGTGGTGGATGTAAGGTTTATTCTAATCATAAACTTTTAAAAAGATTAAAAAATGAAAACTTTCATTGAAAAAGAAAAAAGGGGTATAAAATTAAAAAAAATCACGAGGGTGAACAAATAATTCCTTATTCTTTATTTGATCAAAACCTTTACTTTGAGTTTTAGGGAAGTGGGATTTACTAATTTGAAGGGGAGAATTTCATTTCACATTTAATTTTTAAACCATGAATTTTACTAAAGAATGAAACATCCTTCTTGAGCATTAATTTTCAAACATCAATTCCTACAAACATTAAGCCTCATAGTCATTTGAAACTTTAATGAAAGACCTCAAAATTTTATTTGACTTTTTTCTTTATAAAATGGATAAATTAATTCCTTCACAAGACTATGTATATGAATTATTTTCTCAGGAAGTGATCATAACTCCACTTTAATTATAATGTTAGTTATAATAGAAAAGAATACATTCTTAGGTTGATCCAGATTTGGAATGTTTAAAAATAAGTAATTGATCAACTTAAATGAATAAAAGGATAAGTTTTGTCATTTTTTAAAGGGGAAAAATAAATTTCAAGAATTTATTATTTATTTTAAAATTGATAATTTAAATTGATATTTTGTGTGGATTTTTGAAATATGGATTGGAAAATTATTTTTTTTTTGATTTTATTGCTTTGGAATTTGAATATTAGTAACATTGGTGCAATTTTAATTCCATGTTGAGATTTTATGCTTGAGTAAAAGCATGGTTTAAGTTTGGAGGCATTGATATTGTTATTATTTTATATGTATTTCAATTATTTAACCCTCCCAATTAATCAATTTCATATTATTTGCATCAATTTTGGAATTATGGTGTGTTTTTTTCTACAATGTGATAGTTCCTTAATTATGAAATTTTAGCATATTTTAATCACTTTGGTATTTTGTGCATAAATTTTAAAATATTATTCCAATTTGAGTGAATATTTGTTTTATGATTTCTTCATTTATGGGCTTAAACTTTTTATTCTTGATCCATAACTAATTTGAACATATATATGACCAAAAAATAAATCAACTTGAAATATTGTTCGGGTGGAAATAGTAGACCCCACCTCCGAAAATGACGTACAAATCAGGCTAAACACCTTCAATTAAGGTGATTAAAAGTGGATATAAAAATGATTCATTAAAGAGTTCCATAATTTAATTTTAAGTATTTATTAACTTATTAAAGCGGCTATTGGATGCTTCACGTTGAAGGATGATTTATGATGCTTTCAGGCCAAAATAAAATTATGGAGAAATTTGGATATAATATCTTATACATGCTTTTGATTAAGTTAAAATTTGGATGTATAATGTAAAACATATTTTAGAAAAACGTTCAAGAAGACAATTCTTTATTATTTGGTCAAAACAATTGGAAACCACATGCATTATTTTGAAGGAAAAATTATGGAACCAAAATTTAAACTATTGTCGACCATTATTTCCCAAAACAAATTAAATGGTAAGTTATGACACCCCAAATCCTCTCCCATGACTATAAATAAGTGGGTAGGGTTTAATTGAAGAGAATATGTATCAAATAGGTAATCTTTGATTACATCTATGATTTATTATTTTTATTTCATTTCTTTTTTATTTCAGTTTTCTTTTCCCATGTAACACATTCATTATATTTTTTATTAAAGTGTTTCTGTTTTTTATTCCATCCCTGTTTCACTTCCAACCCTAATCTCAGTATCTCTCTCTACCATATTTCCATTGTTATCTCTTTTCACTTTTCAATGTAAATTGACTAACATGAGGCTTATCCCTAGGAGAGGTTTCATAACATTTTTTTGTTATTATGCTTCAATTTAAAATATTTTAAATCTATTTCTTTTGGATGTTATAGTATTACATGGGTGTTGTGGTCATCCAACATGTAATTATTTCCAATTCCATTTATTTTATTTTATTATTTTTTCCCTCCATTCCCTCAGGAAAACCTTTAATACAGTGAAGTTGGGGTTTCTTGAAGGAACAAAATGGCTTACAATGGAGTTGGGTGTTTTAGGAATTGCATTCTTGATTGAGGTGTTGTCTTATTTGACTATTAGTGAAGGTGTGGTTTGGTGCATCAAATTCATGTTAAAATTAAACACTCAATAAATCAATGTAAATTAATTCATCAATGAGGTTTCATTAAATGAATTACCAAATTGAATTTAAACAATAAATAAATTAAAAATGAACCCGAGTTATCAAACCCTGGACTAAGAAATTTCATTCATAGTTTCATTCAATCTACATCTAAATTTATATTTCAATTCTACATTTCATTATTTTAATTTATCATTACCCATAAAATCCCCCTTACCATCATTGTCATAAATAATAAAAAAACAAAAAAAATTATATTAAATGAACTAGAAATTAGTGATTGAACTGACTGTAACGCTCCTCAAGTGAGAAGACCTTGGTCAGCCTCTGGGTCACATTTGAAATTTTTATATTTATTTTTTCATTCCCTATTACCAGCATGCATCAATAATAAATACCAAACTTTCTAGGTTAATCTATGATTTTGAAACCATAATCAAAGGGGTGTGGTCCACTCTTAATGCACCCCCAAACCTAAGTTATGAAAAATACCAAAAATAATAACACCTTATTAATAATTAATTTTATCTTATTTTGTTAAAATGTATAATTAAATTCATTGGATGACATGCCAAAACTAAAAAAACATGTAATGATAGGATCTAAATCTTCCATGGACTTTTTTACTCACTGTTCATGAAATACCCTTATTTAAAAAGTTACTATACGATGCTTTGGTGGAATTTGAAATCAAACCCCTTAGTAACCACAAAAAAATTAAATGTGAAATAAGGATAAAGATAAATAATATGGAAGAGAGAGGAGTTACCATGAATACATGTTATGAATCAACTCTTAAACACATGGATTGAAGGGGTTGAGGGTAAGGAATAAAAGGAAAATGATTCTTTCCCCCTTTTTCAGTTTAGATGGAATAAGTAAATATCAAGGGGTTAAAATGAACCCCCATGAAAAGAAAAAACTTCCCCATCACAAAATTTGGTAGTAACCTACTGGGTAATAGATACCCTACCACCAGGTACCTAGTGGCCCATAGAGTACTTGGCAGAAGACCACCATCCACTAAATGTTAAAAATGGTGGGAAACCCACATTGGTTGTTCCACTATGTATTAATTGGCATGTCACAAATAAATCCCTTTAATATTTTCTCAAAAACTTCTCAAAAAATTAAATTTGGTATTTTTCACTCATCATTACACCTTCAAAACATCCTTGTTTACACTTAAAATATTCCTAAAACTTATTTCCTTCGATCTGAAACCAAAAAAAAAATAAACCATATGATAAAGTGATAAAAGTATAAACCTTATTCTAATTCAACAACATGTGAATGATTTAGTTGTTATAATATCCCTAATTTATAACTAATTTCATTCAAACAGTAAAACCCTAAATCTAGTATCCAATTCATCTTTTGAGTGTCGTAATTTATTGATATGAAAATGGAAGTTGATAGGGGTTTTTGATCAATAATGGTTTAAAAAATGGTTTAAAAACTATGATGAAAATTTTTTAAGGGTTAAAAAAAGTGGCATTAGCTTCATCGTGGTTAATGGAATGGTTTACAAACCATGAAAAAATCATGCAAGGTTTTGAATTTTAGCCAATGGATTGAGTATGGTATTTGGAAAATGTTACAAATCAAGTAGAAAACCACTCTAGAATTAAAAATATTTATTATCTTCCTTAACACTCATTGGTTATAATAAAAACATGTTAGTTGACCATTATTTATTATTTATATAAATTCTAAAGGGTTTTCTCCATCAAATGATAAATTTTTCTCATGTATTGTATAGATCGAAACATTAATTTTGTTAAGAATTATTAGATCAATTGTTATCATTATTCTATTTATTTATATCTTTTATAAAATTGATCATTGTATTGGATCCTGGAATTTTGGGTCATGAGGATGAAATCCCTCATGATCAGAATTGAAGGATTAGGTTAGAAATAAGATCTAATAATATTTATCTGTGGAATTATAATTTTTTTCATCTAAGGTTGGTGCATTTTATCATTTACTATTACTATTTTGAACCATTTTTTCATTGTTAATTTGATTTAATGATGTTTTGATTATAGAATTGATTTATAAAATAATTTTTTATTTAAATTTATTTGATAAATCATAGTTTTTTATAATTCATAAATTAATTTTTATAATTTATGGAATTTAATATTTTAAAGTATATATTTTTTCAATAATGGGAGTTGATTTAGAAAATCTTAATTTTTGGTAAATCATGGAATTTGGTTAAAAATGTAGAATTTTTTGAAAACCGCTTAAATGGTGTAATTTATAAGAAGATGTTGTTTTAATTTTAAATAAATAAGTTATTTAAAAGTATTTTTTTCCTAAAAAGTTAGTAAATAATAAATAAGGGTTTTAAAAATGGAGAAAATGATGAAATACATGGATAGAAGTGTCAAGGACATGAACAAAAACACTGGGATTAACATAAGTGTGAAGGACCATAACATAGATAGGGAGAACAGTAAAGGTAAAAATGTTAATGGATGATGATACATAATAGATGATACTATGATGAACATTGTTTGATATGGTTATGTGTCATTAATTTATGTTTTCATGAGTATAAGATCAATTGGGTTTGGATTTATAGTTAACATCATATTAAATTATGATGGATATTCCTTTAAGGAAAAGGGTATAATGGAATTTTAAATGTTCATATTTTTATATTTTGATTGATAGTGTGGAAATGTTATTGAATTTTTCTATATTTTTAGACTAATGTTTATGAATTCATAATTAGATTAAATTATTTTATTAATTTTAACTCCCAAATTGATAGTTCTAGTTCTAGAGTTTATTTTAGTTTACCTAATATGATTATATGTGATTTCTAAAGAGAGTGAAATATTGATTTGGGTTAGAAAACATCCACTGTTTAAGACCTAAAATATTTATCTTGTCAGTTTTCTAGGTTTTTTATTAGAACAGGCTAATCAATAGATCAACTTGTATTATCATCATTGTTGGATGAGAACCCTATCATGTTTCCTAAAAAAATTTAAGGACTAAACCCAAAAAGGTGTATGGAATTCTCTATTTTTGTGTTTCCTATAAATAGACCAATATATTTACCTTTTTATCACATGGATACTATGTATTTTTTATAGATGAAAGTGCATTTGGATGACCTGGAGCTGAAGGGGTTATTCAAAAGAGCATTTTGACTTGGGTGACATCAGTTTTATTTGTGACTAAATCGGATGGTAGGTACATTATACCTCACATAAATTATTTATTTAATGATATATAGAAATTTTAATGGTTTTAACTAATTTAATTGAGATTAGGATATCATTAGATAAGGGTGGAGGAGGGATAAATTACAAAAATAGATTTATGAAGCCAATATGTGTAATCACTCATCTATATTGTATACTTTTTACTTTTTACTCACAGTATATATGAGTGTTGTGATTGTTTTTTTAGTTTTTTTTTTGAGTGATTAAACATATTATATAATTATTTCCATAGATAAAAATATTAATGTGATAAGATAAACACATTTTCATTATTTTGATAAATAAAAGTATAAATAAATAATATACACTCCTAATGTATAATGATAAATAAAATGAGAAAATATTAAAAGTAAATATTATAAATAAAAAATTTACATATCAAGGATCATGGTCTTTCATAATCATAAATAAAATGATGATTATTGTAATATTTAAGAAAGTTAATAAACATGGAATATGCATCCCTTCAGATTCATCACAATCATTATTTTATGAATTTATAATAGGATGTTTGAAATTGAAAGTAAATATTAAACAAAAATATGGATAATAAGTACAAGTAAATATCACATAACATATAATATTAACCAAATATTATAATTATAAGAAACATGGTGAATAATGAAAATTGAATATGACATGAAATATATATGTCGTGTGAGAAACATGCTTTTAAAGTTAGAATTGTGTGCGTGAGAGAGATAGAGAGTGAGTGTGCGTGCATGCATGCATGCGTGTGCACATTGTGTGCCTTTGTTAAATAAGCATAGATTACATGATCATTCGGTGTGATAATTATATAGTAATTTTATAAATATTAGAAATAATCATTAAACAATAAAAATAATATAATTTTATATATATTTACAATATTATTAACTGAGAGTTCATAATAAAATTTTAATAAAATAAAAAATAAAAATTATTTTAATGGTAAGAAAATATTTCTCACCTTAAAAGCATGATTTTATAATTCACTATGACTTTTAATGGTAAGAAAATATTTCTCACCATAATATAATTTTATGAACATTTATCATAATAATTTTTATCATTTCTTAAAATTGGTTATCTAAAATCTATTATATGGAATTCTTGATTCATTTTATGCATATAACTTTATTTGATAACTTTATTTCACATATTCTTAGAGTTATATATAATAAAATTGTCTACAAGATAATTTTCATGCTATAATTACAATTTCACTACAGTAAATAATGATTGAAAATAATGAATTTAATTTTTAAATAATGTTTTACATTTTTTTTGTCATTCTATATGCATTTTTCTCCCTTAATTGTTATAGATGTATTTATTAAATTAATTTTTATATTAAAATATAAATATAATAAATAAATCATAATGTAAAACACTATGAAATTAATTTCATTTTTTTATTTATAATAAAACATTACCAATCAAGTACATATACTATCTGTATATAGGAAAATTAAAATAAAATAATAAATACTAAAAATTATCAAGACTATAAGTTGGAAATATCTTGACTCAAAATCTCTCATTATCTTTACAGATAGAATAACCACAATAACTAAGAATAAAAAACTAGTGAAGGAATATGAATACTTCTAATTTTTTTAATGAATAAAAAATATTATTTTAGGGAGTGTAATGAAGTAAAAATATAGGATTTCAAGAAGGTAAGTATAGTTGTTGGAATGTGAACATTGGAATATGACTATTATATGACCATTATTTTACATTACCTTATTGTTACTTGATCATAATATATATTTATCATGTAACCATTAACAATAAATAGTTGAAATTAAAATAATTTATTTACAAAAAATATTATTCTACCAATGATAAGTAAATAATGTGTATAATCATTCGAAAAATAAATATATTTTTTTTATAAAAACATAAAATTTTAAGAAACTTAGAATTTTTATTTAATAATTAAATTTCATATAATTAATATTTATTTTAATAAATTCAAATTTAAATTTGGAATCAATATGTTGAAATTATTCAAGAGTTTTTTTTTATTTTTCCAAAAAAAAAATTTGATATGAATAGTAAAAATATTGTTTTTGAAGGGGTGTGTTTTATGACCAAATTTGGATATAATAATGACATAATGACTTATAGATTTTTTTTAAAATGAGAAAAATTAATCTAAGAAGTTAAATAATGTATTTTAAAATAATAAATTAAATTTCTAAGCCTATAAATTATTTTTCAAAATATAAATTTTATTTTACTCTTTCAAAAAGTATCTTTTACGTCTTAAGAGATTTTCAATAATAAATATTACAAAAAATAACGTATTTTTCCCATTTATGTTTGAAATATCATATGAAATTATTTAAATTTCAAATACCATAATCCAAAATCATAAAATAATAATTTTAAATGAATTTTCGACAAGCTAATTTTCTTAAGTCTATATTTAAAAAAATATTAAATAATTATCAATATTCTCTTATAAATTCCCACCTAATAAATCTATTTTCCACAATTATAATTCATATTTTCCCTTTTGTTTTCCATAAAATACTCTTTCCTAATTTCTCCTCTCTAATTTATAGAAATTTAGAAGTTTTTAAGGGTGTTTTCTGATGATAGAAAGACTCTATGAAAAGTAAGAGTTTATTTAATCTAAATCCCTTTTTGATTTAGAATTGTTTTATAATAACCCTTTTAAATTCAATTTTATAATCAATTACTATCGTATATTAATTTTTTTACTATCCATTTGAGTTATTATACTAATTTGATACCTATTTTCTTTCCATATACAATAATCCTTTATTCATCATAATCTTTTTATCTCCCTATATAGATGTGTTAATGAAATGTAGTTCAAAAGTGTAATTTTGGGTAAGTGGGGGTTTTTCATGACATTCCCCCACTGAGAACCCCTCTTGTTCTTAAATTTAAGACACAAATAACCCTAAAATCCCACCTATAATTTCATATTTAATAAAAAAACCCATTATTTAGGCATTTCTCATATTTAATTCATCTACTACCCAGTTATTTTATGCATTCACAATTAATTAATAGCAGCATATCATTCAATTCCAACCCTGACCCATTACCATTTTCATTATTAACAATCATAAATTTCATAACTACAAGGTAACTATAATACATCCACACAAACATCGACTAACAACTATACAACCACCTTATAACATGGTCCATCATCCCCCAAAATTACCATGAAACCATCCCTTTCCCACAAAACTATCCACACCATCCTTCTAAATTAACAAGGATATATCCTTTTTCCAAAAGTGTTAAGGTATCTACAAGGGACACTAGAAAATATTCACCCATGACCCAAAACCATCCATAATATTCCATTAACAAAACGACACTAATCCTAACACTAACACTAATCATACCAATAATAATCATCACCCAGTTCTAGCAACCAAAACACTTCCATAGTCCCCCTTTTAAAACATGGATTGACATTAGTCTGTCATATATTGTTAGGGTGGTGGAAAAACAATTTCATATTTCACACAACTATTTTTTTACCTTATATAAATATTTAACCTTTTATTAAATATGAATCGAATGATTCAAGAACATTATCCAACAGGCACATCAAAAAAAAGATTTACTAGAAACATAAATCATCCATAGTCACAAGCAATAGAAAGGCATCATATAACCACATGTGGTTCACCTTATCCTATTTCATTTCATTAGTCCCAATTTGTTATCTTTATTTAGTAAATTATTACCATACACCAAAGGAAATCAAAATCATGAAGCTTCAATAATATACATATATATAAATAAGATTTATCAAATACCCTACCTCACATGAATCATCACAGCCACTACATAAGAATAAGGTGAGAAAGATATGAGCACACGACTGAGATCTTGCAAGTGAATCCTTAGTGTCCTTAGATCTCCATTAGTTGATATCTCAACACCAAGGGATATATCGAATCATTAAGGGTTCAAGGGTCTCTAGAGACACACCTCTAGTTGACTAAGACTCAAGAATAATTATGGAAAATAAAAGAATTTAAATAGTCTTCTAAATTTGTACTAAAATTAAAAATTAAGGGGTCACAACATGACATGTCATAGTGACATTGTGATTAGGATAATTCCACTGAAACCCCAAAAATTACATCATGATATAATACACCTCACTTTATTTAAATTCCATTATACCCTTTAATTTGGTATAATAGAGTAAGGGTCGCATTGTGATTAATTCAATATGGCACAGCATCACCAGAAACACCAAACCCCTATAATTATCCTCCAAGTTTATACATCACGAAAACTATGGTTTCGCCATGAATCATATTCCAAAAAAATAGAACAAAATTTCCAAGGAGTTTTCACAACATAAGAAAAACATCAATTCCACTGTCCAGATATAAGAAAAATAATCCATAAGAGTAATCAAATATTATTTAAGAGTCATCTTAGTGAAATGTAAGGTTTTATATTCAACCAAAATCCTCTTCAAAATGTTTACACCATGAGAGGCACCCATCACGTTGTGATCCAATTTCTCCTTGAGATAGCATGAACTCTAACTCTCATGTCATACACACCAGATTCATGACACTTTCCCTAGATCACGACTCACAAACTATAACACTACTCTGATCTCTAGATAGTCTTTCATGCAACAACCCCCAAGGCCTTGTTATGACCTCTTTGTCCTAGATGAAATATTAGATCCAACAGTATTTGTCTACCTTTAAAATTTTCTCAACACCTTTAACACTTTAATCATGAAAAGTATTGATTTGAAAAGGTTTAGTCTATTACATTAAATAACTTTTAGTGATTCGCATCCTCAAGAATCAAAACTAACCCAAAAAAGAGACCAAAAACTACCAACCTAAATAGTTACTCAGGTGATACCACTCAAATGGAACAACATTATCATCGAGGAATAATGAATCATAAAATATAACTATCCCAAATCATCCATCCATAAACAATCATCTATATAGATTCAGGAACAAAATAAAATATCCTAATCATTATAGAAAAAAAAGTTTCAAAACAAATCAAGATACTAAGTGTAAATTTGTGAGTTTTGTTCATATGTACTCTCCCCCAAGACACCATGCCTCTACAAGATGTGAACTAAGGGAATAACTTTTCAATATGGTGCTACTCCTAATGGTTCTAAATCTTGACAATCCTATCTAAAAATTTCATGTATCCCTCCATGTATAACACTCCAATCTCAATAACTTGGGAATAGTTTTGAAGGTACTGAAAAAGTTGCAGCACATGGAAGAAATCGTGGATATTATCTTGCATTGAGGTAGAGCTAATCGATACACCACATCACCTAAGAATCCCAATGCCTAAAAAAGGCCAATAAACTTGGGATGAATCTTGCTCACCTAAAATAATATAAACTATACATGATGAGGGGAAACCCTTAAAAACTCAAAATCTATAACCGTAAACTTTAAAGGCCTCCTCACATAACCAATATAAGACTTATTATGATCCTTTGTATCTTTTTTCTAATATTAAATCATCTGGACCTTCTTTTTCATGCTCATCACCACATCTAGTCTGAGGATCGTAGACTCTCCCACCTCAGTCTTAAACAACAGAGTTCAACAGGGTTACCCATAAAATGCCTCAAATAGAGCCATGTCTATTGAATAGTTATAATGGTTATTATAAGTGAACTCGTCCAAGGGAAGGTGTTTCACCCATGATCTACTAAAATAAAAAAACATAAACTTTTATCATATATTCTAGTGTATGAATGGTCTAATTTGTCTATTTTTTCTATCTGGGGATGGAAGGTTGGGATACGACATAGCTAAGAGACAAAACAATTTTGAAGTCTTCCCCAAAATTATAAGGTAAAATGAGAATATTATTCATAGATGATGATCCTTAGTACCTTAAGAAGTCCCTTTATCTTATTCACATGCCACCTTTTTGTAATATCCATGAATCCAAACTCCTATATCACTAGGAAATAAGCCAATTTCATTTGTCGATCCATGATCACCCAAGTATCATCACACCTACCTTATAATTTGGGTAACCCAATGATTAAATCCATTGATATGTCACCCCAATTATAGTTAGGGATATCTAATGGATATAATAAACCACTAGGAACATGATTCTCTACCTTGAACTACTAATAGGATCAATACCATGATGGGAACTCATCCATGGATTGTTTCATCTTGAGCCACCAAAACTGACACCTTGAGGCATGATATATCTTGTATATAGTATGATTCTCTACCAAAACTAATCTATGGATCCCATAGATAAATTCCCTTAACTTACCAAAAAACCAAAAATATAACTCGAAACAACATTTAATGTTGATCATCCTCTAACTGTCCCTTAGGAGCATCACCATAGAAGATGTGATATTACATCATCATTGCCTTTGAGTCTCCCCACTAAGACTCTTACACCTACTGTATCAAGGAGAATAACACGGTAATTTGTTATAGGTGACCTCTACCATCAACCTCCTCTATATAAATATGTATTATTTACGGTTCCTCCATCAATATCCAAGCATCTCCAGACTCTTAAATAGCATCTACCTAAAATTTCCAACTTAATTCATATGTAACCACATTCCCCTAATATAGGGAGTAAAAGGTCCCTAATTATAAGTCCTACAAGTAATCCATCCACTTCCACTAATTCAAATTCAAATACTTATGAAAGAAAATATACCAAAGTTTCTTATGATCTGTGAAGACTACAAAATACTCACTGATAAAAGTAATTACACCATAAATTTAGATAAAATACCACCACTACCTACTTGAGATCATGGATGAAATAGTTATTATTATGGGTATACAACTTCTTTGACACATATAATATCACTACCCACAACTAAAACAACACTAAACCCAAACTAATATGGGAAACATTACAAAAAACTCAAACATTTCTCCATCCTATGGAAATAGAAGAATGGGTGCACTAATCAACTTACCGTTTAGGTTATTGAAAGCTTCCATATATTGACCTGCCCAAATAAAAGTAGGGTCATTCTTGTTAAAGGATAACAAATAGGCTACAATATAAGAGAATTAATACATAAAACTCTAATAATATCATTTAATACCATGTAATATATGATCCTCAACAATATTCTAGGATGGTTCCCAAGAAAAAACTACCACAAACTTAGAAGGATCTTGTGCCACTCCCTGCTGAAACACAATATTCTCGAGGAAATGTTCCTCATGATTTTAAAACATGAATCTAGGAAACTTTTCATATATTTTATGGTTTAAAATGACTTGTAAAATAAACCTAATATGATCATCATACTCCTACTATGACTTCGAGTACATGAAACGCTACTATGAACTGATCTAGGAACTCATAAAACATAGAGATCATGATTTTGATGAAAAAAACTAGGGATTTCATGACATAGAATAGTATAACCATGAACTTGAGGTTCCCATACTAACACCTAAATGCATACTTTGGGATACCCTCCTCCTTCATCATCATATAATGATGTCCATACCATATATCGGTCATAAAAACTAGTTATCTCCCTTCAATTGGTCATATAAATCATCTATCATTATTAGGGGATAATGATTCTTTATTATCACCTAATTCATACATTTGTATTCAATAAAAAACCATAATACACTATCCACCTTCTTGGAAAATAAAATCGGATCACCCTATAGTGATGCATTGTGCTAGATGAAGCCCCTCTACATTAAATTTTCAATTTGAATCCTCAACTCCCATAGCTCAAAGGGTATCATATAGTAAGGATTTTTAAAAATTGGATATTAATTGGGATTTAAATTTACCCTAAACTCAATATCATGTTGAGAAGTTATAGTTACTACCTCTACTAGAAACACATCTAAGAAATCATCAATAACTCTCGAAAACTCTACCATCTATGCCTTTACTGAATCCAAAGACAAAACTACTAGCTAAGAAAATAATTTAATAGACTCATGTGGTCCATATTATGATCTTTCTCACCAATGAACACTACACATCAGTCTTCCACATCGAGGAACACTTCCCTCCTAATAAATAAATTGATAAAGGCTGTCACAAAATATAAAAATTTAATTCCATGAATGACATCATATTGTTTCATTTTTTGAAAAATAAATAACATAATGATTTTTGTTACACCATCATTATTCTACAAACAAAACACATATAAAAAATACTTGAATGGCCTCCAACTAACATGATCAGTATCATGGTCACTAGAAGTATCTCCACCTTCAATACCAAGGCCCAAACTAAGCTGAAGTAAATAAAAGATTATGATACTATAGAATAAAATAAATTATAAAATGGGGTACATGATAAAAATATATAACTTCAAACAATATTTTCCCCATTTGGAATTACAATCTCCATGGAATATAACTAACCATGTATAGATTATCTACTTTATTTTTTATATGGGTTAACACCACCATGGATGTTCTTATCCATATTCCCCTGAGGGTATGGAATATCATGAGGTTTTCCTTTAAATTCTCTATCTCCCCTCAAATTCCCAAATACCTATTGATAATGCTACTGATAAGGACTTTATAGTAACTAATGTTGAGGCTAAAATGGAAACTGATTGTCTCTACCACACTGCTCCTTGAGGATTTAAAGGCACTAGAATCACTTATGACCATGACCTTTACAATTGAATCACATATGAGAAGATCACTTAATGGATTCATGGGAACTGGTCACTTCAAATAAGTGTGAAGATGGTAGTTGAGCCCTACCTCATGATAGTTATAACCTCTACTTCCATGATATACAAGACCCTCCATCAATAGACCTACTCTATAGGAATCCTTGATAATACCCCTATCAAGAAGATCCAAGTTATTTATACATTATCTCCATCACCTAAACCTTCTTTTTCACCTCCGGATACATAGGAAATATAAATGGGGTAACCACCTACTAAATAATTTATCATAGTTACACCTATAAACACTTCTCTCTAGAATTCTCATCAAATAAAATATTAAGGGGAATGTGGATAAGGACCTTAAATTTGATCTTGAGATATTCCATGCTCAATAACCACCACTGAAGGGATAGAAACTCTTTCCTCTTCGCAAACCTAATAATATATCTTAGTAACTCTACATGAAACTATTTCAATAATTCATCCCATTAAATTTACACTTCCTTTCACTCTCTTAGATATAAAATACACCATTTTCATGTTACACCTTACATTTGACTACCTTTCAATGGAACTCGATACTCTAACTTGGCTCATGTCAAACTAAAGACGGTCTATAGATTTAGTAACTAGTGATCATTCGCTACATTAGATATGATCTATTTATAATTTTATAACCCTTATCACTAGAACTCAAATAGAATAGTCATCCAAGACTCATCATCCTCATCCAGTTCAACCCTTCATTGGTCACCCGGATCAACCTATTATACCTCACTAACTTAAACCAGATATCGACAATGATTGATATGAATATCTACAAACCAGAATGAATAATCATAAGCTCATTATCATGGGATTCTTTTAATATTCATTTAGTTATATTCATTTTGAATTTCCCCAATATCACCAAATCTCAAACACAAACACAAAAAAGTTTGATGCATGTATCTATCCTTGGGATCTTACCCAAATTAGCATTATCTTGCCTAGGGTGATTAGTAAGCTTAAAATATGTGTGTCATATCACAACGATCATAATCACATGTGTCCTAACTAGTCTCCCTAGACACATCACACAATGGATTTGACTAATATTGTTTCCCTAAAAATCCTATTTAGTCCTCCAGAATGCCTAACTCCATTCTTTATCCTAACTTTCATCCATAGATTTGATACCACTCTATCGCAACCCACCCTAAATAGTGACCCCTCTTTGGACTATATTGAATATGTGTGTGACCCCCAAATCCCACTGCTAATTTTATATTTATTAATAAACTATTCTTTATACATTACCTAAATTAAATCCAATCATTATCCATTCATTTCAAGAATTTAAAATTCATTAACAGTCACAGCTTATTCAATTCCATCACAAACCCATTAATATTTACATTATTAACAATAATAAATTCCATAATTATTGAGAAACAATAATATATCTTTATTCCCATAAACTAACCACCATAAAACCTCCCCATAACATGGGTCATCATCCCTCACAATTATCATGAATCCCTCTCTTTCACATATAACCATCCATGATAATTTTTCATATCAAAAACCACATCTCATCAAACCAATAATTGAAAGGTATCCACAATGTTTACTTCACAATCCTAACCCATGAACAAAAACTATCTATGATCACCCACAAAAAAATTACACTAATCATAGTGCTGAAACCGATAATACCGACAATAAAAACTATCAGATTTCAGCAACTAAAACACTTCTATAGTTTCATTTTTAAAACATAGAATCAAATTAATTTAAAATTTATATCATGGGTGATGAAAAAATAATTCCATATTTCACATAGTCATTTCATTAAAATATTTGAATATTTAACCTTTTATAAAAATTGAATCCAATAATTCAAACATAATATCCAACAAGAATATCATAGTAGAAAAAAGACTCATAAAATCAACACATATTTTCCATTGTAACAATTAATATAAAAGAATCATATAACCACATGTGATTCTACCCATCCCCTTCTATTTCCTTAGTATAATTTTTTATCTTGATTAAGCCAATTTTTACCATCGACCTAAGGAAATAAAAATAATGAAACTTACAAAATTCACATAGAAATTTTGGATGTTTCTTGAACCCCATTCCTTAGTCAAAGATTCATAATTTTTGTATAAGAATAAAAGGAGGAAAATAAGTTCACTTGTCCAAGATCATGAAATTGAATACTTAAAAAATTATATTAACACTGATTTGTATCTTGAAACTAGGGGAAATCCTATATCTAGGGGTTCATGGGTCTCTAGGGATGCACATATGTTTACCTAAGACTTGTAGTGAATTATGTGAAATAGAATAATTCAGATGGGGTTGTGAATGTATACTAACATTATAAATTAAGTCAACATGGTGTGAGAAATCTTGTTCACACCACAATAGGGATAATTTCAAAAAATACCTATAAATCATGTCATGATTTAACTCCACCTCCTTTTATTTAAAGCTAGTTTAATCCTTAAATCCAATATAATTGAGCAAGGGTTTCATCGTGACCAAGAAACCATGGGGAGTCATCACCTCAAACACAAAACCCTTCAAATAATCCATCATATCTCCACATCATTTCATCTATGGCCCTGTTGTGAATCATGTTTGTAGAAAATAAAACTCTCCAAGGAAAGTTTATTATGTAAACCAAACCTACATGTCATGACCAGGAAATTGGAAGAAAAAAATGTAGGAGAAATAAAATCTTATGTAATAGTCATTTTAGTGAAACATAAGGTTATATACTTAACCAAAATCCCAATAAAATCATTTACATTGTGATATACACCCATCATGTCATGACCCAAATTTATCCTCAAAATAGCATGAACCTTAACTCTCAAAACCCTGGCACCAGATCCATGATTATTTCCCAACACCATAACTTGCCAATTCCAGAACCACCCTCTTCTCCGACTATCCCTTTGAACCACAACCATTAAGCCCATGTAATTACCTCTTTATCCCAACTTAAATCTTAGATCTAATAGAATATATATCCATCCAATATTCTCACAACACCTCCAACATTCGAATCATGAAAATTAAAAAAGACAAAATGTTCTATTATATTATAGGTTACTCGACCTCTATGGATTTCAAAATTAAGATCACATGACTTAAAATTTCTCCACTATGATCCTTCTTGGATTTTATCCTTGGATTATCCTTCCATTGAAATACATTTTATTATTACTTTAACAATTATTTTATATGAATTTTTTGTAATAGGATTGAATACAATATACTCTATATTGTGAATACTCTATAATTAATTATTATCAATAAAGGGAATTCACCTAGATAGATAATTCATTAAATTAAATTAGTAAAACTATTAATTTGACTATATATCCATTTATTTTATATAAAAACCCTTTTAAATAAAACCATTGATTATTAACTAATGTGTTTTTATATTTTTAGTGTTTGAAAATTATAATATATATCACTAAAAAAATTATTATATAATGGAATATAATTGATGATTTGTGAAATATCTTAGTCATAAAATTAAATATTCCCTTAGTGTATCAATAATTTTTTAGAAGGTGGAGTCTATTTTAGTTTACTATAAATTTATCCATTGGAATTTCATTCCTCAAAAATTCAAGCACTAGATGATGGTATGAACATGAGTTGGGGAAAGGGGAAGTAAATCACCCCCAATAGTCGTAAGTACATTGGAAATTTTTTCTAATAATGGTTCTATAGTGATGCATTGGAAGTTTATAAGGTTTAGAAAAACTAAAAGGTCACTAAATTGGTAATCATTCAAAGGTGGTCAGGCTTAGTGATTTTTGATTTAAGGGTAGTAGTTATAGGTTGATTGTTTGGAAATTAGTATATATAACTGAGTGGGTCTCTCCATGAAAAGTGTGTTTTTAAGATCATGTTTTTTAGGTATGTCCCTATTTGATTTTTGGGTTTAAAAACTTTTTTGGTGTTTTCCATCTTCTTTAAACCTTGGTAGTGGGGTCTCTTTTGGAGATGGAGAAATTTTGTAGGTGAAAGTGGCCTAATGTTCATGGATGTAAATTTTTTTGAATTAATGGAGTCCTGGTATAAAATTTTAAAGTACTTAGGATGGTTTTATATGGTTTGGAATCCTTATGAGGTGTTTTGGGATGTTTATATATTATTTGGTTTGTGAAATAACTTACGGACACTTTCACTTCGTGAACATATTACATGATGTGAACTTGTGTCTAGGAATATGTCATGAACTGGTTCAGATCATGAAAGTTTACATACCATAAAATAGTCAATCAAGATTATTTTAACCCAAGGTGATGTGTTTTTTAGAATATCCAATAAATCAATAAATTCACATCATTAAAGGGTTTGGCTTCATGAATATATTTCAATTAACAGTTTAAACCATATATTGTGTATGATTTCTTTTCCATACACCATGAAAATATATCTCTCTCTCTCCCTCTCAAACCATAGGGAAACATAAAATGATTTTTGGAGCAATTATTTCCCTTCCAGCCATCTCTATTAATCATTTAATTCCTAGTGAGTTTTTTCACTTTGGATTTCAATTTTCTATAACTATCATCAGGTATAGTAGTGTGATATCTTAAACATCATTGAATCTGGTTTTGATCCTGATGTTAGTGTGATCTAGGTTTTTCTTGTGATCATTTTCAAAAAATTTATTATTGGAACTACCTATTAGGAGAATTAATTTAATCTCCAAATCAATGTAGTTGATCTAAACCAAAGATATATGGTTTGTTTATATTTATTATGTGTGTTCAATATTATGTGATTTTTCTGACACAATATACACATTAACTAATAAAACAATGGGTGATGATAAAAATGTGTTTGGACTACACCTTGGATTCCTTTTGATCTATAGTGTTGATACTTGTTTATTAGCTTACTGTAGGGTGAGCCTACCCAGGAACAATATGAACTGGATAATGGATTAAAATTTGATTAATCATGACATGAAATTTTAGGTGATTTATTATGATAGATTCTTTTTAAAAACATGATTCCTTAATTAATGAATTACTGATGATGATTTTTATAAATGGGTGTATACACTGGAATGATAACGCCTTAGGATATAATTTTATGAATGAATGGATAATTTAAATACAAACGGTAATTATATAATTTGAACATTGTGACCTTTGATGTTATGTTTTGATATTATGTCCATTATGACTAATGATGTGATTTATATTGAAATTATTTTATAAAGGTCTTTGCCTAGTGATACTGAAAAGCTTAAATAAATGGATTTCCTCAGTTATACTAAATTGCTTATATAAAGGGATTTTCCTGGTGATGCTGAAATATTTATATAAAGTTCTTTTCCCACTGATGTTCAAATTCATATATAAATGGATTTTTTTTATTGATACTAAAATGATTATAAAAAGGAATTTTCCTAGTGACACTTAAATTCTTATATAAAGGATTTTTCTAGTGATTTTGAAATAATTATATAAAGGTATTTTCTCAGTTATGCTAAAAATATTATAGAAATGGATCTTCCGGGTTATGATGTAATTCTTATTGGGCTTAGCCCAGTTATGTTATTATGACATGGACTTGTGGTTATGGTTGGAATGGTTATATTACATTCTTAGAGATATTCTAGCATTGTTTCATAGTAGGTTCGTTGTTGTATTGTATTAATTGATTAACTAATACTTCTAATTATCACACTATTTCATTAACTTATTATCATACTAGTTTTTTTAGACACGGTGGTCTATACCTACTGAGTTTTACTCACACCTTATTCAAGACATTGTTTGGTACCTAAAAAGATTACATGGATGTAGGTTTGGACAAGGGAAAGGGACCTTGTTATTGATTTATTCTTACTGGATGGGTTGGATCTTAGATATAGGACCAATATAGAGTTCAAGACCAAGTTATTTTGAGTTTATTTTTTGTCTATATAGTCTTTTATCTTTATTACTTTAATTTTTACATGTACATACATTCTATCTTGAAATTACATAGTTTATTATTATTTGGTTTACTATGTTTATACTTTATATTCTAGTTGTATGATGTATTATTTCTATTATTTATCTTACTCTGATATTTTTTTATTTCCACTATATTGCTATGATGTACTAGGGGTATAGTCTCCCACTATGTTCTCTACACCCCCACTACTAGTTTCTAGCTTATGTATTATGGGGAGGTTTACATGAGATCCAGTAACCAAATCGGCCATGACAGAGAGTGTCATGCCAGGGGATGTTACCAAGTGGTATTAGAGGGGCATGTTGTTCTTTTCTATTTCATTACAAATTGGTAAAGGTTGAAAAGATGTAATGACCCAAACATTTTAATAATACTTATTTCCTAAATTTGTGTGTTATTTTATATTCAAAAAATTTATATCCTTTAATTAATGAAGTGAGTATAATTAAATGAGACTGTTGGGTTTCGACAGTTATATGACCATTGGTCAATATGACCGTTGGAAACTAAACACTTTGAATTACAATTATTGATTATAAATAAAGGTGATCTTGGTTAATTAATACAGAAAGAAGAGTTGATTGCCTCATCCAGTAGACTCAGATTGTACGAAGCCCATCTGTCAGAGCTTGGGAAGGAGGTAGCATCCTGGGACATTGTTCTGGACCAAGCCCAAACTGAGCTTCAACATGTGAAGCTAGAACAAAATCACCTAAGGGAGAAGTTCAAGCAGATAGAAATCACCACTCGGGAAATGTTGTCCGAGCTGCCCCAATATTCTATCACCATAGCACACCTTACACTTAGGTATTATGCTGGTGTAATAAGGGGCTATGTAATGTTGCCTTAGATAATTTTTATAATCCATTGGTATAAAAAAAATTATTTCTTTTAATGGAAAAGTTGGTGAATTTCAAATATCCCGATAAATTTAGGACAAATTTGTTGTTCCATTTTACTAATGACTTTTGGAAGAAAATGGGTATTTTAAAATACTAATGTAAACTTTATATAATTAATAATGTGAAATGATTTTCAAAAAATGGTCTTCTACAGTTGTGATCAGTAAGAAAATTAGAGTCTAATAAGATCAACTTGATTTTTTAGTGAATAGGAAATTATGAATAGTAGCATACCCTTATGAATAGTAATGAATAGTAAATTGGCCAAAAAAATAGAAACAGATCCCATGAATTTATAAATACAATTTAGACATCTTAAAAGTGAAAAAAATGATCATAGTATAAGTTTTGGTGTTTTTGTATATCATAAATATTTTATTTACAATTCTATAATTAATTTAATAATTTAAAATGAAAATTAATTTTCATAAAATGTAATCATAAATTTTTACTTTTTTTCTTATGGTTATACGATAATTTTATGGGACCTTGATTACTTTTTCAAGGTGTTACAAAATAACTTATAGTTTTATAGTTTTTTATGAATAAATAATGATTTTATTTAAAAAATAAATTAAAAATATTTAGAAAATTATTTCTATAAAATTTATTTCATTTTTAAATTCAAAGCATTGATATTAGGTTAGGGTAAATTCTTGGGATTTTTCTGAAACAGTTCAATTTTCATTGAATAATAAAAATACAGTTTTGAGTTTCAAGTGTTTAATGACATCATTGATGATGTAATCATGATGTAATAAATATTTTAGACTTTTTAATAGTAATATATTTTATTAGGTGTCCCAAGTGGCCAATACCGTGGGCAAATACCATGGGCAAGCCCATGGTTTTTCAAATACAACCGATGAGGTGTCCCTTAGAAATTAATTAAATATTCCCTCACTTTTCCTATAAATACCAAGACATTCCCTCATTCATTTTATTCAAAAATCCTCCTCAACAAAGCTCTGGTCTTTTTTGCTCCCAATGAGTCCTCCCAAGGTTCCCTCAATCCCCCATGGTCCCAACCTTTTAACTTTCGAAGTCACTCTTTAAGGTAAGGGAACCTTTCACCCTCCTCTTTTAAGTCATGACTTCCTTAATGTTTTGTCTTCTAGTTTCCATCTTATTATGTTGGGGTATATTCTTATATATCCTTAATACTATCCATTTCATTTCCAAATTATGATATACCGTCTCCACACTCATCAAGATATTTTCTGAATTTTTAAGTGATGCTATTAGGCTGCCGAATTTTTGTAAAAGAAATCACATTTCCTCTTTTCTTTCAAGTTTCCTTTTCTTGTGGTATGTTATTAAAATATCCATATCATGATCTTATTTCAATTTTATTATGTCACACTACTGTAAAATGATTCATTTATGGATGGTTTACCCTTAACCCCTCTCTTTTTATTGTTTTATAAAACCATGTTATATAGTCGTTATGATTTAGAAATTTCATCTCAAAATTTCTCTCTCTTTATCTAATTAAATTATCTAATATTATTTATATTAATACCCTGACCTATTTAGTCTCTTTGGGTGTTCATAAATACATAAAAATTATATTCTTTATTCTGTAATTTACATACATATAACCCTCGCTCTCTTTCCATGGGTTATAAATGACATAACAGTCTTTTTTAAGCACTTTTTAAACATCAAGATTTTGAAGTAAACCCCATTTCTTTTACTCTCTTTGGGTTATTTATGAAATGTATGATTATTATATATTTTTTTTACATGAAAATAAAGAAATATTAAGGTTTCTCCCTGATAGTGCTCCAATGCATTGGGTAAAGAATTTAATCTCTATAGATGACAAGTTTCACGATACCAAGGTGAATAACCTTGGTAATATTTTTATGACACCTTAGGATGAACCTTGGTGATATGTTCATGAATGTCTAAATGAAATATTGTAGACACATATTCAATTTTTTATTCATGTTCTTTTTAATATGATATTCCTCGTTTTTTATTTCTCATATCTTATGGTTTTCATCAAGTTCTTATTGATATCACAAGTAAACTGATTCCCTTGTTTTTCTTACTAGTCCTTCAGCTCACCCTTTCCTTTGATGTATGTCTCCATGTTTTGAGATACAATAATTGTACATAGGATGAAATTTTCAAGAATCTTTTCATGGGTATTTAAAATATTGTTTTAAGTTTTCATGTTTTATTGTTCCGGATTTCCAAGACACTGGACTTTAAAGATCCTCTGTTTATAAAATGTAATGAAAAGTTATGTAATAAAAAGGAGGGATTCCATAGTTGGTATCAAATTATAGTTTAGTTATTTATATAAATTAGGCTATTAAAACTTTAGGAAGAACCCTATAGAAAATTTTAAATATAGGAAAACTTCCATGTATTTTGGTGAGTGTTGAGTAAGTGGTTTATCAAGAAAATACATCCTCGTCTGGATAAAAATACGTAGAGGAGACTCTAGAACAGATGTACCTTGGAGTGAAAAATATGACAAGGAGTTTTAGGCTTGACCCGAGGTATCCTAGTACACAACAATGGGCCTTTCTTCACTCTTGATTACAACACTCCCGAGGGATTTGTTTGGTTAATCACAAGCTTTTTATGAATCATTATGAAGGATTTATAGAGAAATGTAATTGTTTAAAGCATAAAGTTTTAAGACATAAAATCCTTTATAGGTAAAATATTCATAAATGAAATAATCTTCTCACTATGGTTTTATTATTTTAGAAAATGGCGGGAAATAGGAGGAACTGTGAAAATGGTGACCACAATGGACCATGCAATGGTGGCCCTCCGTTGGAAGCCGGAATAGAAAATTTCATACAAATGATGACCCAACTGACTCAAGTTATAGAAAATAACTAAAATCAAGCTAAGAGACCAATATCCCGGAGAAGGTAACAACTTTATGTTGTGTCCTTTATGCATAAACGGACACCAACCTTCAGTGGATCGACTGACCCATTGATTTCTCACTAGTGGATCAACTCTATAGAGAATATTTTTCTGTGCTCCGCTATTCATAGCAAGAGAAGGTCACACTAGATATCTATATCTTAGAGGTAGAATCTTATCAGTGGTGGTAACTGATTAAAAACATGATTCCAAGAGTGGAGGTTGAAGCTATGGAGTGGGAAGAGTTCAGAGGGATCTTCTTCAGAAAGTATTTCCCTCGATTGATGAGAAAAAGAATAGATAAGGAGTTTCTGGAGTTGAAGCAGGAGGAGAATGAATCTATTGGAAGCTACGAGATGAACTTCACTAGACTTTACTGATACACCTCTATATTTTTCATGGATCCAAATGGTAAGTTTGATAGATTCCTTGGTGTAATGAGACCACATATGCAGAGGAATCTAGTCAACCGAGACTATGATAGCTATGAGGAGATTTTTTGGAGTGAAATGAAAGTTGAACTGGAGTTTGGTGAGACGCAGTGGTCTCATAAATCCAATGAAAATAAGAGATTGATGGAGCCAAGATTAGGAAGGATCTTCGATCAGCGAAGAGGAGGTAAGAAAGTGCAACATTCCACGTGTAATAAATGTGGGAAGAAGCATTTGGGGAACTACCTCCTCAGGAGTGGGAAGTGCTACAGGTGTGGTAGAGATGGCCACATTGCACGAAATTATCATAGTGAGGTAAAGACACAACTTCCCAACACTAACGAAAAGGGGAAGATGGTGCAGGCTCTACCTGATGTCTAATCCTATAAGTGTGGAAAACTTGGTAACTTTCCCAATCACCATTCAAATATGAGGCCAGCGAAGGGAAATCACGTTCAGCCTCTACAACGGAAAAGGGAACAATGTTGTACTTTTTCATTCACTACGTTAGAAGTTGAAGCGCCAAATGATGTGGTGGCAGGTACTCTTGTTGTTCTCTCAAATCTAGCAATTACTTTGATTGATTTTGGTTCTACGCATTCCTTTATTTTCTCCATGTTTGCAAATAATTTAGAATCGACCCCCGATTTTATAAAAGTATAGTTATCATTCAAGACTCCAGGTGGGATTTTCCAAGAATCATCTGTGTTTAAAAACTCTAGTATTTACTTTAGTGAGCAAAATCTTATCACAAATCTAGTAGTCATTCCCATGATGGAATTAGACATTATACTAGGGATGGATTGGATCTCAATGTATAATGCTATGATCAAATGCAGAAGCAAGGAAATATCTGTAGTCTTGAATGGAAAACCTACAGTTATCTTCTAAGGAGAGATATCTCAACCTGATCTTTTTCTATGATAACCTCCAATATCCTTATTTATAGAGTTGATTGGTGAAGAAGAAGAAGGAAGTGAGAGTTTGAGGATATAAAATATCCCCATAATCCAGGAATACATTGAATTATTTGATGAGGAGTTACCCAGACCACCCCCAAAAAGAGAGGTAGAGTTCTCCATTGAACTCATACCTGGATCCCATCCGATATCAAAGACCTCGTATAGGATAGAAAATTTGGATCTGGGGGAGTTAAAGAAACAACTCCAAGATCTTTTTGAGAAGGGTTTTATCCGACCATGTGTGTCTCCTTGGAGAGCACCAGTTCTCTTTGGGAAGAAGAAGGATGGATTGATGCAACTATGCATTGATTATAGAGAGTTGAATAGGATCACAGTAAAGAACAAATACCCTCTTCCAAGAATTGATGACTTATTTGACCAACTTAATGGGGATCAATTCTTCTCTAAGATTGATCTTCATTATGGTTATCATCAATTGAGGGTGAAGAAAGAATATATTCCAAAAACTTCCTTCTGATCAAGATATTGGCATTACGGGTTTGTTGTTATGCCCTTAGGACTGACTAATTCACCTACTATTTTTATGTATTTGATGAATAGAGTCTTTAAGGACTACCTTGATAACTTTGTGGTAGTTTTTATTGATGATATTCTGATATATTCCAAAAGTCATGAGGAGCATGGGAATCATCTAAGGGTTATTTTAAAAACTCTATAGAAGGAGAGACTTTTTGGAATGTTCAGGAACATTGAATTCTAGTTACAACAAGTTGATTTATTTAGGAACATTGTTACCAATGAATGAGTCATAATTGACCCTACAAAAAAAATTTGTAGAGGAGTGGCCTTAGCCTAAAACAATAACTGAGATTCATTGTTTCCTTAGATTATCAGGATATTATAGGAGGTTTGTGAAAAACTTCTCACAACATTCTAATTCAATAACCAAGTTAACTCGAAAAGGGATCAAGTTCATCTGGACAGAAGAGTGTGAGGAATGTTTCCAAGAGCTGAAGAAGAGATTGTTTACTCAACCTGTCTAAACTTTTTCCTCAAGTGGATAAGGATTCATTATTTTTAGCGATGCATCTCTGAAAGGGCTTGGGTGTGTCCTCATGAAAAATGACAAGGTCATTACTTATGCATCTTAATAGTTGAAGACTCATGAGAAAAACTATCCTATGCTTGATCTAGAGTAGGATGTGGTCATTTTTGCTCTGAAGATATGGAGGCACTATCTTTATGGGGAGAAAAGTGATATATACATAGACCATCAAAGTTTGAAGTATATTTTCACACAAAAGAAATTGAACGAGAGACAGAGGAGATGGTTGGAACTTCTCAAAGACTATGATTGTTCAATTCATTATCATCCTGGAAGATCAAACAAAGTCATTGATTCATTAAGAAAGAAAGACCCAGTTGTTCTTTCCATGATGAGGATTAAAATAGATCCTTTGATCAATGACCTAGTAAAGATGGATATGGGAATTATAATGGAAGGGACATTATCAATCCTAACCCAAATTATTTCTCAACCTTCATTACTAGAGAAGATCAAGAAATATCAAAAATAAGGTCCTTTGATATAGAAGAATTTTGAGGCTATGAAGGATGGGAAGTTTTCTGAGTTCAATATTGATCAAGAAGGTGTACTGAAATTTCGTACAAGACTATGTGTTCCATTTATTCCCGAAATAAAGAAGGATCTGATGGATGTAGCTCATAGATCTACTTTCTCTATACATCTTGGAAGCACAAAAATTTATAGGGACCTTTGTGATCATTATTGGTGGTATAATATGAAAAGAGATATTGCTGACTACACTTCAAGGTTCCTAGTATATCAACAAGTGAAGGCAGAGTGACAACTTCCTAAAGGGGTATTGCAACCACTACTGATACCAGCATGGAAGTGGGATAATATCACTATGGACTTCATCACTGGTCTCCTAAGAACTTCTAAAGGAAACAATGTGATATGGCTTATTGTGGACCGTCTCACCAAGACTACCCATTTTATCTCTATTCATGAATATTTCTATCTTGATCAACTTTCCAGGATTTATGCGAAGGAAGTAGTAAGTTTTCATGGAGTTTCACTTAATATCGTATCTGATCGTGATCCAAGGTTCACATCAAAATTCTGGAGAAGTCTTCAAAATTATCTGAGCACTGAATTGAATTTTAGTACTACCTATCACCCCCAAACTGATGGCTAGTCTGAAAGGACTATTCAAACACTTGAGGATATGGTGAGAACATTCTCAATGGAATTTAAAGGTTGGTGGGATCAACAGCTCCCTTTAGTTGAGTTCTCTTACAACAATAGCTTCCACTTGAGCATTCAAATGGCACCCTATAAAGATATATATGGTAATAAATGTAGATCTCCTACTTGTTGGTATGAAGCTGGTGAGAGAAAGATTCTTGGGCCTGATCTTGTACAAGAGATGACAGAAAAGGTCTATGCCACCCAGCAACACATTAAGGCTGCTTAGAGTTGGAAAAATATCTATGCCGACAATCTTCAAATGGACTTGGAGTTTGATTATGGTGACAAAGTCTTTCTTAAAATTTCACCTTAGAAGAGATTCATGAGTTTTTCGAAGAAAGGGAAGCTCAACCCTAGGTACATTGGACCTTGTGAAATCCTTGATCGTGTAGGATCAGGGGCATATCGGCTTGCACTTCCTCCAAATCTAGCACAAGTTCATGATGTCTTCCATTTATCCTTCTTGAGGAAGTACATACCTGATCCTTCACATGTACTAAATCTAGAGGTGGTACAATTATAACATGACCTCTCTTGTAAGGAGCATTCGGTGGAGATCTTGGATCACAGAGACAAGGTTTTATGCAACAAGACTAACCACCAAGTTAAGGTGTTTCAGAATAACCACAAATGTGAAGAAGCCACGTGGGAACTAGAAAAGTCTATGAGTTATAAGCACCCACACCTTTTCTCTTGTCAGTGAATGAGTTAAAATTTCAGGGACAAAATTTTTTAAGGGGGGAAGAATGTAACAACTCGAACTTTTTAATAATATTTATTTCCTAAATTTGTGTGTTATTTTATACTCAACAAAACTATATACTTTAATTAATGAAGTGAGTATAATTAAATGAGATCATTGGCTTTCATCTGTTATATGACCGCTGGTCAATATGACCGTTGGAAACTAAACTCTTTATGTTACAATTACTGTTTATAAATACAAGTGATCTTGGTTAATTAACATAAAAAAGAAGAGTCAATGGCCTCATCCAGTAGACTCAGGCCATATAAAGCTCATCTGTCAGAGCTTGGGAAAGAGGTAGCATCTCCGGGCTTTGCTCTGGACCGAGCCCAAGCTAAGCTTCAATATGTGAAGCTTGAATAGAATCTCCTAATTGAGAAGTTCAAGCTAATAGAAATCACCACTTGGGAAATTTTGTCCGAGCGGCCCCAAGATTCTATCACCATAGCACACCTTAAACTTAGGTCCTATGCAGGTGTTATAAGGGGTAATGTAACGAGGCCTTAGATACTTTTTGTAATCCCTTGGTATAAATAAAATTTTTATTTCTTATTAT
Source organism: Viscum album (assembly GCA_963277665.1). Classification (NCBI taxonomy): domain Eukaryota; kingdom Viridiplantae; phylum Streptophyta; class Magnoliopsida; order Santalales; family Viscaceae; genus Viscum; species Viscum album. The sequence continues at coordinate 2,091,347,066 of OY728126.1, read as the reverse complement.
GGAAAATTTGGTGAATTTAAAATATTTGGATAAATGTAAGTTGAATTTATAGTTCCATTTTACTAATTAATTTTGGAATAAAAAGGGTATTTTAAAATATTAAATGTAAACATTAAATAATAAATAATGTGAAATGATTTTCAAAAAATGGTCTTCTACAGTTGTGATTAGTAACAAAATTAGAGTCTAATAAGATAAACTTGATTTTTTTTAGTGAATAGTAAAGTATGAATAGTAACATACCCTTATGAATAATAATGAATTGTAATGAATAGTAAATCAGCCAAAAAAATAGAAACTTCTCCCATTATTGTATAATTACAATTTAGACATCTTAAAAGTGAAAAACTAATCATAGTATAAGTTTTGGTATTTTTGTATGTCAAAAATATTTTATTTACAATTTTATATTTAATTTAATAATTTAAAATAAAAATTTATTTTCAAAAAATGTAATCATAAATTGGTACTTTATTGTATTATGGTTATACGATAATTTTATGGGACCTTGATTACTTTTTCAAGGTGTTACAGAACATGTTATAGTTTTATAGTTGTTTTTTTAATAAATAATGATTTTATTTAAAAATTAAATTAAAAATATTTAAAAAGTTATTTTCATAAAATTGATTTTATATTTGAATTCAGAGAATCTATATTAGTTTAGGGTAAATTTTTGGGATATTTCTGAAATAGTTAAATTTTTGGTGAATAGTAAAAATACAGTTTTGAGTTTCGGGTGTTTTATGACATCATTTATGATGTAATCATGATGTAATAAATCTGGTCAACTTGTTAATAGTAAGATATGTAATGAGTTTTCCCAAGTGTCTAATACCATGGGCAAGTCCATAGTTTTTCAAATACCACTGATGAGGTGTCCCTTAGAAATTAATTAAATATCCTCTCACTTTTCCTATAAATACAAAGTCATTACCTCATTCATTTCATTCCAAAATAATCATTAACAAATATAAAGTTTTTTTCCTTCCAAGAAGTCCTCCCAAGGTTCCCTCAAGCCCCCAAGGTCCAAACCTTCTAGCTTTCTAAGTTACTCTTCAATGTAAGGGAACCTTTCACCCTCCTCTTTTAAGTCATGACTTCCTTTATGTTATGTCTTCTAATTTGCATCTTATTATGTTAGGGTATGTTCTTATATATCCTTAATACTGTAAATTTTATTTCCAAATGATGATATACCCTCTCCACTCTCATCAATTGATTTTATGAATTTTTAAGTGACATCGTTAGGCTGCAGAATTTTCTTAAAAGAAATCACATTTCCTCTTTTCTTTCAAGTTTCCGTTTCATGTGGTATGTTATTCAAATATCCACACCATTATCTTATTTCGAATTTATTCTGTCCCTATACTATAAAATTATTCATTTATGGATGGTATACCCTTGTCACTTCTCTTATTATTATTTTCTAATACCATGCTATATAGTCGTTATGTTGTAGAAATTTTGTCTCAAAATTTCTCTCTCTTTCTCTAAATAAATTCTCTTATCTTACTTATGTGAATACCCATACCTATTTCGTCTCTTTGGGTGTTCATAAATAAATAAAAATTATATTCTTGATTCTGAAATTTACATACATATAACCCTCACTCCCTTTCCAATGGTTATAAATGACATAACGGTCTTTTTTAAGCACTTTTAAAATGTCACGATTTTGAAGTGAAACCCATTTCTTTCACTCTATTTGGGTTATTTATGAAATGTATTATTATTATCTCTATGGATCACATGAAAATAAAGACATATTAAGGGTGCGCCCTAATAGAACTCCAATGCATTGGGTAAAAAATTTAATCCCTAGAGATGACAAGTTTCATGATACCTATGTGAATAACCTTGGTAATTTTTTTATGACACCTTTTGATGAACCTTAGTGATATGTTCATGAATTTATAAATGAAATTTTGTATCTAAATATTCAAGTTTTTATTCATGTTATTTTTATTATGATATGCCTCTTTTTCCATTTCTCATGTCTTATGGTTTTCATTAAGTTCTTATTCATATCACAAGTAAATTGATTCCCTTGATTTTCTTACTGGGCCTTCACCTCACCCTTTCCTTTGATGTATGTCTCCAGGTTATGAGATGTAGTAATTGTACATTGGATTAACTTTTCAAGAATATTTACAAGGGTATTTAATAGAGTGTTTTAATATTTCATGTTTTATTGTTCCTGATTTCCAAGACACTATACTTTAAACATCCTCTGTTTGTAAAATTTAATAAACATTTATGTAATAAAAAGGTGGGATGCCATAAAAGATACTAGAATGTATTAGTAATTTGTAATGATATTTTTCACGGGAGTAGTTAACCCATGTATGGGGGTAAATCAAAGTACCCAGTGATGGGATCGTTGTTCAGGATGTTTGTTTGTTATAGTTGATATTATTCCACCTTGGTAGATTCACATGTTGTGTGATGTTTTTGTTTTTGTATATTTATTCTCCTGGAAAAATATGGTGTGATATGAGTATGCATGTATCATTACAGGAACATTGGGATATATATTTATATCCATTATTCATGATAGGTACATATTTATTGTATGTGATATATTTTCTTGTATGAACTGTGAAATGAGATACATGTTATATCTGATATATAAAATGAAAGAACTATTTTTTTATGCTAATTAACTTGTTAAGTCATTTTTAGAGAGACCATGAGCAGGTGGTTTTATGTTATTATCATCTACTGTGTTTGACCTTATTTTTATCTGTTGTTCAAATGAGTGTGTTTATCTTGTAGAGAAAATTCATCCTCGTCGTCTCTGAATTGAGCATGAGGAGAGAGGAAATTAGAACACTCCTAAAATAGTTGAACTGAAGCTTCACGTATATCCTAAGGATCATATGGAAGTTCATCTTTGTGACAACTTCCTAAGGGTCATGCGATCTATGGAAAGGGTACTGTTTAGATAGTGCCTTCGATTTCAAAGCTGATAAGAGTGTTTCAGTGGTAATATTTTCCTATGTTCACTTTTGAGGGTGGCCCCCAACAAGAATACTTATAGATTGAGTTAGTCTATATGATCTTAAATCCCCATGATACTCCCTTAAATAGAAGGGTTAATCTTTCTACACACATGCTTCATGGACTATCCAAGTGTTGGTGGGACACTTTAGAGAAAGCAGGGTAGTAAGAGGATTTATCTTTGAATGATTTTAAGGTATGTTTCTTGAGTCCCTTATATCCTAAAATGTCTAGGGATGAGAAAGATCATGAATTCATACACCTAGAACAAGAGGAATCATCAACGATGGACTACAATGAACATTTCACTTACTTATTGTGCTTTGTGTCGTCTTTAGCAGATGATAAGATTTCCAATATGAGGTGTTTATAGGATGAGATTTTCTATGAGATTAGGTCATAGGTGAATGTTTTTTTATTTTAGTAGAATTTTGAATGTTATAAATTAGGATCTCATCATGGGTGGGAATCTGAGAGAGGCATCGAGTAGTGGGCAGGTTGTTTCAATAGGTTGAATTAGGAGATATTCTTTTGGAGTCAAGAATCACCTCTATGATATTTATCACTAAGGAAACAGTGGGTAGAGCAGTCAGGAAAGTGGGTATCCATATCAAGACCATGTTTTGGTGAAGTTATTTTAGTGTGTAAATTTTGGTCACAAGTTGCCTCAGAGTCCATACCTCTATTTAATTTATCATTCTTGTAGTAGTTCGGGTCACCTAAAATGGTTTTTTAGAGGCATGTAGTAGAAAAGTAGGGTTAGGTGATTGGGATAGGTACAAGAGTCTTTAAAGGACTTAGCGACCCCTTAATAGACTAGTAGATAGAGTCCCACTAAATGTTTAAGTCAAGGAAGGGGATGTGGATCCCTATCATAAGAGAGGTAGTACAAGGAATAGGGAATAACATAGGGGAGTCATACTAAATCCCAAATAAGAGGAGAAAGTCAGCTACATGATATGTAGTCTAATCCAGGTAGCTTGGATGTAGGACCTTCTATTGTGAGAGGTACAATTCAGGTATAATCTACCCTTTCTTGCATTTTTTGATATAGGATAATTGTATTACATTATATAATCTATTATTTTTTTAAAAATGGTCTTGGTTATAGAAATCTTGAATGGTTTTTTGACCATCGATACACCTTCGAGAGTGCGGTCAAAGAATATCAAACATTGCATGGAGTGTTCTCTATAAATTGGTGGTTACCATTTATTTTGGGAATTTTTTGTGATAGAAATGAGAGTTTTTAATTTGATTATTAATATGGATCGTCTGGTACAATACCAGGCTTATATTAACTATTACTGGATGAGAGTTACCTTTTTATCTCCAGAAGGAGGTGGCTATTTTAACTTGGGTGAGTGGGATCTTCAAGCAAGTTGTGCAGGACCAATTTGGTGCATATTATATTTTCTCACATCTTAGATGGTAGGATTTTTCTAGATTATAGTGTAATGTATAAGGATTATTTACCTCAAGTGGTAGACCATTTTTAGGATGTATTTATTAATTATTTCTATAGATTATAACCTAAGAATGAGATCAATTTCCTGATCGAGTTCATTCCAAGAGCAGAGATAGTTTCTATCCCACCTTACATGATGACACCAAAATAGATTCATGAGTTGAATGTTTATATGGAATATTTTTAATCCAAGGGTTTTATACAACCTAGTACATATCCATGGGGTTCTCCAATTCTTTTCTCTAATAAGGGTGATGGGACTTTATGCTTATGTGTGGATTATCTGATATTGAACCAGATGAAAATCAAAAAAATAATATCCCCTTTCATGCATTGACAATCTATTCAACAAGTTGAGAGGTGATAAGATATTATCCAATATCAATTTTAGATTAGGATACCACCAATTGAGGGTGAGACCATCAAAAATAACTTGGACTACTTTTAGGAGCATATATGGCTTGTATGATTTTGTAGTGATGGTGTTTGGTTTGATGAATGCACCAATAGTATTCATGGCCTAAATTAATTGGAACAGTCATCCTTTTCTAGAGTAGTTTTTCGTGGTTTTTTATAAAATCTCAGTGTACTTCTAGTTGGTGGACGATCATTCCCAATATCTTGAAATCATCTTGAGTACATTGAGATATCATTGAATTTACACTAAGCTAACCAAATGCAGTTTCTGGATTGATAAAGTACACTTATTGGGTCATCTTATATCAGAGGTTAGATTGTTAAATGACCTAGAGAAGGTTGCATCCATGGTATCATGGGAGTGGTCCAAGAATGTATTCAATATTCAGATGTTTCTGGATTTAGAAGGTTATTATCAATGTTTTATCTATGCCTTCACCCATATGGAAGCACCTATGTTCAAGCTAACCATGAAAGGAATGAATTTTGTTTGTTTGGAATCTTGTGAAAGAGATTATTAGTTGTTTAAGGTAATTATTACCTCATCACGGATCCTCACCCTACCTATGTTGGGTAAGTCATATATTTTTTATTGTGATGAATCTTGAGTTAAACTCGTAGAATTTCTTATGTAGGAGGATTGAGTGGTTTCTTACTTCTTCAGATAGCTAAGACCACATGAAATTAATTATCTTTCTCATAATCTTGAGTTTTCTATAGTGTTACATTCCCTGAGATTCTACAAAAACAATATTTCAAGTGATAGGTTTGTGTTGTATATAGAACACAAGATCCTCAAGAATATCCTCTCTTAGTGGGACCTAAACCATAAACAAAGGAGCTTGGTCAAGTACCTATAGTCTTTTCATTTTGAGCTATCTTACACACTAGAAAAGGGAAATATAATTGATGATTCCTTAATCCATAATATGCATACAAAGTAGATGTGGGATTCTTGATATGAATGGTGTATGATGAAACTCTTTATATACATGCACTTTTTATTCAAGAGTTCGGAGGATGATTAGCTCTGACTTTGACATCAGTTATACCCAAAATTCTTAACCAGATCAATATAGATCAGTTAACTGACCTGAAGGGATTACCTATGAGAGACATCTTAAATAGTGGGGGGCCATTAGGAATTTATCTTGTATATGGAAATGTTATTCTTTTCAATGGTTGGGTATCAGTTTGTATGGTCTTTCCTATGGAGTTGATGAGAGATTTCCATGCTTATATATAGGAAGTACATTCATAGCTGACATAAATGTTTTGTGATCTCCAAAGAAAGCACTGGTGTCAAATAATGAAGAAGAAAGTAGTGGGATTCTTGGAAATATGTTTCACCTTTTAATAGGTGAAGGTTGGGCATCAGAGTCCTATGGGCTATTTTATAATCTTCCCATTATTGAATGGAAATTTTAAGATGTTACTATGGATTTTGTGATAGGATTACTGAGGACCCCTCATAATAATGATGTAGTATGGGTGAGCATGGATCAAAAAATGAAGGAATCATACATATTTATGATTAGGGATACCTTCATTATTTATGATCTGTGTAGTATTTATGTGTGGTGGATAGTTTGATTACATGATTTTTCTATGGGTATCATTTCTGATAGAGATAATTTTTTCACATCTCGGTTCTATAGGGGTCTTCAAAAGGCTCTACGATCATAGGTTATTTTGAGCATAGCCTATCATCTATAGACTTATGACCAATATGAACTAACTATTTGGATTCTAGAGGCTATTTTACAAGCCTATTTTTTGTATTTTAGTGGTTCATGTGAGTAATATTTATCACTCATGAAGTTCTATTATAATAACATCCTCCAAGAATCAATACAAATGGAACCTTATGATTCTTTCTATGGAAGATCATGTTGTTCACCACTTTTTTGGTTGGAGGAGGGTGTGGCAGTGCTTGTTGACATAGCCTCATGCTGGTGACATTTGAGTAGGTTTATTTGATCATGAGGTGGTTGGTGAAACTTAGATTGAGGCCTCCCATAGGTTGACACTTAGATTGAGGGTGCCCATAGGTTGACACTTAGATTGAGGGCACCCATAGGTTGATTCAATAAAGATTTTTCTTGTGATGGTTTCAACTTGGAAAAAGGAATACTTGATTTTTGAATGACTGGTAATGATTTGATATAAACGAGTGTGTACACTATCATGATAATGTCTTAAAAAATAATATAATGAATGGATGGATAATTGAAAGAAAATCTTTATGGAATAATTTTACCATTGTGACCTTTGATTTTATGTTGTGTTATTCTATCTGTTATAAATTTTGTTGTTATTTATACTAAAATTATAATAAAAAGTACTTTTCATGGTGATACTAAAATTCTTATTTAAAGGTATCTTCAAGGTGATATGGAAATTTTTATATAAATGGATTTGCCCTATTCAGGTTGTCGATTGGTACCCAAGAATATTACATGGATACAGGTTTGGACAAGGGAAATGGGCCTTATTGTTGATTTTTACTTACTAGATGGGTTGGATCTTCAGTACGACACTGATATAGGGTTCAAGATTGAGTAATTTTGAGTTTATTTGTGTCAATGTTTTATTTTATCTATATTACTTTCAGTTGTAAATTTAGATACATTCCAACCTAACATTACATGGTTTATTATTATTTAGTTTACTTAGTTCATCCTTTATCTTCTAGTTGTATAATGTACTCTTTACACTATTTCTATTACTCTAATATTTGTTTATGTTAACTGTATTGAAACTTTGTACCATAGGGTATAGTATATCCACTATGTTCTCTACACCCCTACTTCTAGTCAGTATCCTCTAGTGTATGGGGAGGCATGCTTGAGGTCCAGTAACCCACCTGATTTTTCCATGTGAGACAGTTTCAGGTTGGGGATGTTACAGTATTTCTTTGACTAAGCCTTTATCAAAAACTAATAATTTGGTTTTTATTACTTGTATTTTGTAATCTAGTTGTATCACATGTAATATTCTGATTATAATAAAAAACAAAAAGCATTGTATTTCCCCATGCACATAGGACATACAACAAAGTATGTTAAAATAAATGTTCTTTCTTACTTTCTATATTTTTTTAAAAAAATTACCATTGAAAACATTTCATTACATTGTTATTTTGGGTTTAGTGTGTACAAGAATGAATTCGTGTGGTGCATAGGGTGTAGTGACTTTCTACTTCTCGTACACTCAGTTACAGGGAATAAAACTTTTGGATATTTATTTTATGCTACATAGATTAACCTAAGTGTAGTCCTCTAGTGTACTGATGTGAAAGAATATTGTGGTCTTATCTGAATCACATGTTATTTTTTCATGGTTTCATCCCCAATAAGTTCTATCAAAGTGTAACTTTCATTTGAAGGTTTGGCATACCAATAATAGCTCGAGCATGGAATTAGATGATGGGAAGATTTGGATTGATGAATATTATTATAAATAATTAAGATTGAATATTATTTGGTTCAAAAGGACTTGGTGGTTCAATTTTTTGGAGTGAAGATAGTGGTGATGGAAAAACAAGAATGGGAACACTTAGATAAAAACATATTGGCACTCGTAATAATGTCACATGAAATGAATATTTCTTTCCATATTCGGGATAAGAAGAATACAGTAGATGTTATAAAGGTATTGGATGATATGTATGAAAAATTGGCATCCCTTAACAATTTTTTCATTTTATGATGGTTTTTCATATTAGGGTTATTGAATGGAAGACCAGTGTAAGATCATGTGAAAGGATTCAACATGATATGTGGGAAAATCCAATTGGTAATGGTAATTTTTTATGATGTATAGATTTCATTACTTCTATCTTCACTTCCATAGATTTGGGATACAATGGTTATTGTGGTTAGTAACTTCATTAGAGAAAAACATGGTATTTGAGGATATTAGAAATTTTATATTCATTGAGTAAATATCATTTAGGGAATTTAAAGAACAACCTGTTATTTCTATCAATCCAAACAGATGAGGATGGTAACCCCATCAGAAGTAGGTATATTAGAAGAATCCATCGAAAGAAAAATGATGGGAGAAGATTCAAGGAAACTTGTATGGTCCTAGTCCAACCTATTAGAAGTGTGGGAAGAAAGGACACATCAATAAGTATTAAAAATTCTTAATGAGAACATTAGAAAGGAATCAAATTCCAACAATTCAAATTCCATTGGTTTATCATAATTAGGTAGAAATTATTTTCTAAGTATGAAAAATTTAGTAAAAACATGGGTGATTTATTTTATAGTATCTTTCCATTCAATTCGTGATCAAAGATTCATAATCAAATTTGTATCACGGATATTTTTGAATGTCTATTTGGTGAATTTTGAATCCTTTGAAGTTTTTAAGAAAGGAAATTTCAACATCCATAATGAAGGATATAGGATTCTTGAAACTATTGAAAGCTAACCACAACCCTGGTTTATGGGAAAATATTATTTATATTGGATAATTGGATAATTGGATAATTGGATAATTAGGATATGGGAAAAACATTAAAATTGGGGTGTGGAAATATTCTTAGGGATCCATGGTGGTTACAAAAGGAGTAAAATATTGAACCCTTTACTTGACTGGAAATTTAGATATAAATAAAATGGTCATAAATTTAACTCTTTATGATCTAGAAGTATATAACTATAGGTCCAATCACCTTAGTGAGAATAATATTAAGGTTCTTAAGGATAAGTTCATATTGAAACATGATGACATGGAAATTGTAAAGTTAGATTTTTTGTGTTGGGGAATAAGAAAATAGTTTCTTTCAACTTATATGGGAAGAAGCCAAATGATCAAAATTTATAGCTTGTACACTAAAATTTTTGGGTACCAACCCATGTTTAATATTATGGTAGCTTTATTTAATTTATTACTTTCAATTATAATTATATAAGGAAAGAATGGATTTAATTCTTAAAGCATAAATCTGATGCATTTCAAGTGTTTATACAATGGAATTATTTAGTAAAAAGTGAATGTGGTCAAAATTTAAAGTGTATATGGAAAGAAAATTGTGATTATTACACCAGACACAACTTCTTTAATTTTGGAAAGAATAAAAAATGATGATTGATAAAATGATGCACAAAACTCCATAGTATAATAGAGTATCTTAAATATTTAATAGTACTTTAACAGAGAAATCTAAGAGTATGAGGTTTCACTTAGGAATGCCTAAGGCGACTTGGGAAGTATAACTCAACATGAAAACTTATCTCACCAAAATAATTATATCATCAGTATTTTTTTTGTAACTCCTTGAGGATTTATGGTCTATAAAATGATCGTAATTTCATCATCTTGAAGCCTTCAATAGTTTAAAATATGTAAATGTAAATTATAAGGATAGTGAAAAAATGAATCAAAATATGAAATGTGTTTTTTATTGGTTATGGAGATTAAAATTTTGGATATAATTTGTGACATGGTGAAATAAAAAATCATCAGTAGTAGAGATGTTCACCTCAATGAGAAAATTATATAAAAAACAAGAACTTATTGGAGTAGAAAGTTGAATAAAAATCAAGTGTTAAAGCCTAGGTTGATTGGAGTATTAATAATTTTTAAAAACATAAAAAATCATATGTGAGTGATAAAAACACTAAAAGTAAAGTAGTAAGACCATCATAAATACTACAAAGTTCATGGGTAGATGAATCTTGAGTGGGTTCACTGGAATTACAAGCATTAAAAGTTCAGGTACTAGAAATCCAAGTACTTATAGGGAGAGCATAGTAGAGTATCCTAGAGAATCCGATTTAGTTGAGGATATTAACCAAAATTAGAATATCGTATCAGAGTTAATGGAATTATATGAATTTTCTACTCAAAATAGATAAAACAGAACCTAAAAATATGGTGGAATCATATTCACTTAGATACTTTCAGTGGTAGGAGTTAGCCATGAATGAGGGGATGGATTCATTGAAGTTCAATAGAACATGAGATATGGATGAAATTTTGAAGGGTAAAAAGGTACTTGAGAATAAGTGGGTTTACTAGATTAAGTAATAAGCTAATGTAAATAAGAAATACAAAACACATCAGTAATTAAAGGGTTTCTATATAAGAAAGGAGTGGATTTTCAAAAAATATTCACATTGGTAGTCAGAGCTGACCCTAGGGAAAGCTGAGAAACCCCCTAGTCTAGGAAAACCAATGATATTTCTATTCTAAATTTATTGTACATGCAATTTAATATCTTGGAAGAGGAAAAAGTTCTACTCCTAGTCTTGGGAAACAATTCAAAGGGTTTTCAGGGTCGGTTCTATTTATAGTTAAACATTTAACCATATGAATAGTAAAAAGAATGGTATTATAACAAGATACATATATATAGAATATGGATTTCAATACCACTTCTCATCATATTGAGTTGCAGGAGGATACTTATATTCAATAATTGATGCATTTTATGGTAGAAGGGAACCATAATTTGTTATGTATGTTAGAGAAAATATTGCATGTCTTGATGTAGCACCTCGACAATGGAATTGAAAATTAAATTCATTATTTTCTAAAGAGGGGTTCTGTAGGGTAAATGTAGATCATTTTTTTATCAAAATAAATGTAAAGATAAGTCTTTTATCTTTTTTATTTTATATATGGATGGCATATTTATAGCTGGACTAGATGCTCAAAAAATATGAAAGTTAAAGTGTGATATTTCCAAAATATTTGAAATAAAATATCATGGATAGGCAAGAAAGATGTTGGGGATGACGATAAAAAGATATATAAGAGATATAAACTTGGTATAGTCTCATAACGGTTATATATGGAAGATCATCAATTTTTTGGGGATGGCCGGTAGCAATATAGAAACTACCTATATTTTCTCTCGTTTTAAAATAACCAAACCACAAGCACCTGTAATAGAAGTTGAGGCCATGTACATAAAGAAGGTACTGTATACATCAGTAGTTAGAAGTTTGATGTATGCAATGGTAAACACAAAGTCATACATTTACCATGTAGTGGGAGTTGTGGGTCTTTACATGGAAAATACAAAGAAATTATACTAATTAGTTGTGAGTGGGTCCTTCGGAATTTGAAAGGATTAAAATATCAAGACCTGTGATTTAGGACTGATGATTCATTATAAGGGTTTGTGGACTCAAACATTTAGGTGATATGGATAGAAGTAAATTTACAACCATCTTTGTGTTTTCTTTTAGATGAATGGATTTCATCTAGTCATCAAAGTTGCAAAAACTTGTTACTCTAAGTTTGATGGAAGCTTTGTACATAGCTACAATAGAATTTGGGAAAGAAATTATACGGTTCAATAAATTACTGAATGAGTTAGGAAAGAGTTGGGAAGGATCAATGATTTACTGTGATAGCCAAATTATAATTCACCTAGTTAAAAATCATATGTTCTACACTCAGACAAAGAATATCAAACTGAATTATCATTTTATCATAAATTTAGAGCCAAGGGATCTAGATCTATGGAAGATAGTGGTAATCCAAGATATAGTGGACAGATTCACTGAAGTGGTAGTTAGAGAAATCATTAGAAAACATCAAGATGTAGTGGGACTTGGGTGAATAAAGGAAGATGATGAATAGGGGATGTTGTTTCATTCTATGTATTGGATAGTTTCTTGGATTCCTTGACACAAAATTCAAGTGGGAGATAATTGGGAGGTGAATACCATTTTAGTACACTGGAATTTCATCTATCTGAATTTCATTCATCTAAAATTCATGTATCAGATGATAAGTTTCACATAAGATACAAATAGTGGCAGTATATCTTCAACAATAGTAGTAGGTCCATCAAAAGTTCATTTCTATGGATAGATTTGTATTGATGTTATAGAAGGTCCAAAAGTTTATCAACATTTAAGGATGTTCGAGTTCATAATCAAGCTCAGGTAGTCACTCTTGTTGATCCATGGTTTTAGGGGAGTTGGTATTATAGGTTTACTAGTTGTAAATTAGTATATATAAATGAGTGTGACCATCAATGAATATTGTGGTGATTCGAATGAGATGTTATTATAGAACTGATAAAATTGCATGGATTACATGTCTTTTGTAATCTTTTTGTATCAAATTTAATCTTATGGATATAATAAAATCAAGCAGTGGTGTATTTCCCTCATTCACATAGAAAATATTTCAAAGCACGTTGAACTCTATGTTTTTTATTGCTTTCATTATTTTCATTGCATTTTTTACCATAGAATGTGTTATTAGTACTTTTTAAGATTGTGTTAAGGTGTGTGTGAGGATGAATTTTTTAGTGGATATGGTGCAATGAATTCCCACTTTTGGTATACTCAATCATAGATAATCAAACATCTGGAGATCAATTTTTTTCAATGTAGATTCTGATGTGTGTGATCATTTAATGGACATATGTATAAAAATCCGGTGGTCTTATCCAAAGCATGGATCATTTTTTGTAGTATTTTCCCGAAAAGAGTATTATTTTATAATTAATATTGGTTAATGGGGTCATAATTACCATTTATGTATAACGACTTGGTACAAGGCCTCGATGTTATGTTTATGATATCCAATATTATGCATTCTCATCATTCTGATATCCATTCACTATAGAATCCATGAGTTTGTATTATTTATGTTATTACTATGGATTCATTAATATAGTGTTAATTTGATTATTTAATCCTTATTATTCTATAGAAATGATAGATTCATAGATATGTTATCCCTTACCAAGCTTCTGAAATCAGTCCTTTTTTATATTTCCTCATTTTCTTAGGAAAGTAAATGTTTTATAGATGATGGAAAAACTATATATTCGTTGATATATATATATATATAAGTTATTTTAAATAATTATTGATATATTTTTTGTCATGTATTATATCCTTATACCCAAATATACTAAACTTAATGATCCTGGTAATTGTCTATATGTAATAAAATTTATATTAAGCAATGAATGTGGTAATTTTTTAGCACTAGAACTAGGTTTACGGGTCTAGGGTGTATTAATTAGTATCAAAGTAAAGATTGGTTATTGTTAGGAATTAATATAGAGAAAAATTAATTCAAAACACATATTTATAGAACACTGGTATAATGATATATGGTTAGAATTTCCCCTATATTTATATTTATTAACATCATTAACTTATTTTTATATATTTTTTAATTTTTTAAATTAAAATTTGGTTCTACTAATATTAGGTGAATGAATTCATATATAACCCAATAATAAATTCACCATATCATATCCTTATATAATTATTGATTTTAATAGTTATTTTTAAATATTTTTTTCTAATTCACAACATTATCCAATAGATTAAAGAGTATTTCTAAAGCTGTATGGGAGAAAATCATGCAAAACTGTCTTATCTTTTATTAGGTAATTGATTGAAATTATTATCAAAAAATACAATTCAAGTGATCTTGAAACATTTTTCAGTATTCCTTTTATTTGAAAATAACTATTAATTTAGTCTAACTCTTCTTCCATACTTTGATATAACTATGGATTATGAGAAATTTTCAATTGTATTTTAAATGAACATATTTTATATATTACTTAAGTTGGAAAGTAACAAAGGAAATTTATCAAATTTTCATGATGTCACATTTCAACAAAGGTATTTAAACCCATTAAACAACTATAGTGGGGGTGATCATCGAGAAGTCTGTATACATATATATCTTATTTTTGAATTTAGTATAGATTTTATATATTTACTAATTCAACTATGTTTTAAACCACTCAACTGTGATTATATCAGAACGTATTATGAAAAACAATTTCAAAGTGATGTTACAATACATTAAGTTCTAAATACACTATTATCCTAAAATATATATTTTTTACAAAATCTATTTCAATCATATTATATTAATTATATAACAAAAAAATAAGAAATTTAAAAAAAATTATATAACATCATATCACTTCATTGAATCAACCTAATGTTCTATGGAGAAAAAAATATTTGCAATGGAATTGGAGTACCTTGAGATCCTCATTTTCAATTTATGAATAAAATTATCCTTTTTATTTAGTAATTAGTAAAAATTGTGAGGACATAATTTATTTAAGGGTGGAAGAATGTAATAAAAAATATATTTATTGTATAATTTTTTTTCATTTTTTCATTACATATATATATATATGTGTGTGTCATGATTAATTTACTTTTACTTTTCCTTTTAAATTAATAAAACTAATTACAAAATAATGTTATAGATAAATAAAGGAATATAATATGATAAACACAATTTCAATATTTTTATAGAGGTAAGTATAAATAATATATAAACATTCCTCATATGTAATTTTAAATAAAAATGGGAAAACAATAAAAATAAATATTATGAACAAGAAATATAAATATCATGAATCATAGTCTTCCAAAATCATCAATACAATTATTATTACTATAGAAATAACCACTATACTTATTATGGGAGGGTGTGTGTGTGTGTGTGTGTGTTTGTGTGTGTTCATATACATGTTTGTGTGTGTTCATCTCTCTCTATCTTTGTGTGTGTTTGTGTTTTAATTATATGTACATTAAGTATATATTTATTAAATTTTATCTATAAATAATCATTTTTTAAAACCTTGTAAATATTAAAAGAATTTATTAATCATAATAAACAATAGATTTATATATATGTGGGTGTAAAACTCCAACCCCAATAACTCAGAGCTTGTGTCAACATTATTACATTATTATATGATATGAGGGATCTCATCCCAAATGAATGATTATTTTATTAGTCTTTAAGAATAATATACATACATGATTCTTATTGTACAATGGAAATAAAATATAAAAAATAACAAAATAAAATGTTAGAAATACTTGAAAATCATTAAAATATTACTACTTTATTTTAAAATGAATGGGAAAATGTGGGTGAGCACAAATTCTCAATAATATTTAAGTACAATAGAATCTATCATGAGTAAATTAGGCATAATCAATATGGAAAGGTAAATAACTGAAAACACATTTCATTTAATCAAAAACATGATAAAAAAATTCATCCATGGATAATATAAATTTATTATTATCATGGATAATAATAAATAAATTATTAATTAAAATTTTCTTAATTTTTTACATCATGATCTCATAAATCATGATATCTCTATAGTCAAAGTTTTATGCCATGACAGTTTAAAAAATGGGTAGGCACACACTAAAAACCTATATAACTTAAGCAACTAATTTTTCTCATGAAACCTATTAATTCATCGAGGGGATATGTAATTCTAGTCCTCACCCATAAATTAATAATTTCATCTCATTCATCATACGAATAATCAACACAACATAATCAATACGCCTTAAAAATCAACAATTATCCTTATTGGAAGAACTAGCATAAATAATGTCAATACTTTACCAAATAAAGTTTAACATAAACCATCCATAAAAATATACTGTATGGTATCCTCATAGTCTATCCTTGGTAAATGATATGTTTTAATAAAGGATATTTATATAGATGAAAATAATTTAAAATGATTACAAGAAAATTTCTTGAGGAAAAATACACCTTTTTCTTTTGAAGTATCTTATTTAAAATATAAAAACTTCCAAAAAATATTAATTAAAATGTTTTATTTTAAAATAACCTTAAAAACTTATAAATAAATATTCAAATCATTGATAATACATGATCTTGAGAAATTATTTTCATACCATATAAGTTAAAAAACAATACCTTCACAATTCTATAAGAAAAGTTAAAATGCACCTCATTTAGAAAACAAAAGGAAGATTCCTTGTAAACCATATTATTAAAATTAAACATGGGTAAGAATTTATTTAATAAAAAAATTTTAATATAAAAAATATTCTTTAAAAAATTTTAAGGAAAATATGTATGTGATGAAAAATATTCCTAACTGAGTAGAAAAACAAAGTCTATTTTCCTTAAAAACATGATTTTGGCATACTAAGTACTTAAAGAGTGGGAAATAAAATAAAAACTAATAATTTTAATAAATAAATATAGTATAAGAAATTATATTAGTTTTAGGATATAAATAACAAATAATTCCTTCATTGGATACTTTAATATAAATAATCCTAAATAATGATGAGATTGTGAAATAAACTCTTACCACTTTGGTGACTTTCTAACTAAACCCCTTGGATGAAATAATTTGAGTTATAACTTTAAATAGAATGATGAATCTTGGATTATTTTTTCCTATTTACCTTTAAAAGTTCTTTTTCTTTTCTATAATTTTTATATCGACACTCGGGTCGAATCCTCATTGATGGTACAAATTTTGGAGTGAATTTTTTTTCTTTATCTTTTGAGTGGGAGGTTTGTTTTCAGAGATTATGTGAAATTAATTTTTCATGGATTTGGTTTAAAATTATAAAAATTATTGTGTTTAGTTTTTAATCAGGGTGTTAATGTTACTATATCCTGGATCTATTCAATATATTTCATTAAATTAACACCCACTTCACAAGAGGATTTTTTATTGAAATTCCTAAATGTTTTGGATTTAATCCAAACATCAACAAGGGTATTGATCATAATAAATTATTATTGTTGTAAGATTCAATATTTCATGAACACATATATACTTTAGGTTCCAATAATCCATTTAATCCACATTCCAAATAAAACATTTCATTAATCCATAACATTTTAAGTTCAACATACACAATATAAATTTCAAGAATATTAATCAAGAAAAAACTCTCAATCACTTAATATCCCCAAATTATGACGCACCCCAATGGTAGATTTACTCTTCCATTTAGAATGTTAGTAATATAGTTTAATAATTTTATGGTGATTAATTATAAAGAGAATAAAAGTAATAGGATAAGAAAAGAGTTGTGCACTGAACTCACACATAAATAATGAAGAGAGTTAAAAATGCACTTTTGATTGAATAAGAAAGAAAAATAAGGGAATGTATTTCAACATTAAATAAAAAATTTTTAGAAAATTAATATTAAACAACATAGGGTGTATTATTATTGTAGAATATGAAGATTAAACATTCATTAAAATTCAATTGAAATGAAAACAACTAATGAAATTTAAATTGAAAACAATTGAAGTACGTAAAATTACAGCGCGGTGGAAAGGTCTATAAAGTATAAAATTGAGTTTTATAGGTACTACAAAGAATTTTTCAGGGGATTTTTTATTCCAAATATATTCTTCTTTGTTATGAATTTCCAACTCAATATAGGGATAATAGGGGAGTGAATTTATATCCCAAGGTGATGGACTATTTACATTCCAAAAACATCCCCTCTACATGGATTGCAAATTTGATAATCCAGACATCAAAATATGGAGAAATTTTTTTCTTAAAATCTTTATATATGTATGTGTAAATTAAACCCTCTAAATTTTATTTCCATTGGACATATTTATCCAAGTTTATATTTGTTTTTTAAATATTGTGCTTCTATCTATTTTTAACCATACTTTTTCAAAGGTCACAATGGGAATGGGTTTTTGGATAGGAATATGACCTAAAATCAGAACTATTTATTCAAAAAATTTGGATTCCTATATATTTTATTAAACACTACTGAGTATGATCTCTATTTTATTTATATATTGGGATAAAATTCAAGTATTGTGTACTACTTTTAAATCCAAGGAAAATGGGGGGGATAGACTTTCACGGATCAATTGGGCCCCATATTGGTTGATTTAGGCCTAGAAATTTGTTTAAAAGTTGAAATGCATTGTACCTAGACTTATAGTGAAGAATAAATTAATTTTTAATTCTATATTTATCCCATAAAATATAACATCATAGTTGGTCCAATTTCTTTGATAGATTCTTTGGTCCTTCTTGTGTGGTCTATATATCCCTTCAAATGGCCAAATTGGCCAAATATCTAGTATAATGGGTTGTTTTTATTTGAATGAGGAACAACGAAAAAGAATAATCACATCATTTGGATTATTATTTTTAATTATTTGATAAAAACATTAAATTATAATTTAATTAAACTAATTCTAACAATACTCTTTATATATGTTTCTGATCAAAACTTGAACATTGAATAGAAACTAATCATTTTTAAGTGAAAATTATGTGATGGGGGTAATTTAATATATTTAATCAGTATTTAATATCAACTCCTCTACACTTATGATAGTGCATGTCCTCGGGCACACAAACACAAAAAAACACAACAAAATCATTTCTACTCATCCACAAATATTAAAATTTTGTTTTTTCTAATCAAGGAAGGTTGAGAAAAATTCACTCATCTATAATGAATTCCAATAAAAAAAATTATAGAAATATTTTTCCCAAATTTATTCATTTTTCATGCTCAAAATTATAAATGAAAAATTTGGGGACTCATAAATCACTCCTCTTAAAATGATAAAAATTTATTTATGGAGGTTTACTCATTCACCAACCAAAAGAGAAAATCAAAGAGTTTAAAAGAGCTCTCAGATTTCATTAATTATTCAAAATTTCACATCAATAAATAGTTATTTTTTATTTTTTTTTTCATTGGGTATGGTACGGTATGAATATAATTTCCAAAAGAGGGGAAAAGGGGGTAAAACACCAACATAGAACAGGCAATGCACAAGATTTTTTGAAATGGGACATGGAAGGAAATGGAAACACATATTTACAAGGGAATGAATGTGTTAAGGAAGAAAAGATAGGGATAATAATTTAAAAGTATTAAATGATGAAATATGTAAAAAACAAAAAAAAAATCCCAATAACACAAGAAAAGATCATTCAGGGGGTTTTTTCATTTTTTTCTTTTTTTTTTAAAGTTGAACTTGAAACAAATATCACACTCATATCCAAATCCATGATTGTTATCCTCACGAAAAAGATTTTAATAGTTATAAAAATATCAAATATTTATGAAGATATATTTTTGACTCTCCCAAGACACAACCCATTCTTTTTTTTATTTTATTTTTGTTTTTTTCTTCTTTTTTTTTAATTTTTTTGAACACTTTTCAATATCATTTGTACAAGATTTCATAATCATATATAAATTCCAAAAACTCACTGAATAACAACCTCTCCCCCATACTTAGATATATTCTTTCCTTTAAGAATATGATGATGTGTTGAAAATCAAGGAAATGGTATGCAAACTGAAATTTGGTCCCCCTATAAATAAATTTCAATAAATCATGAAATAAAAATCCATATAGATGTTGGATGGAAAAGGTTCTGGGATTGTAATGTGGATATAAAAAATCATATTATTGAATGGGATTTCAAAAGGAGGATCAATGTAATGGTAATGGGAGGCTATTTGGCTATTGTGATTCTCACGTGGTTCAGAAAATTCCTATGTCATATTAATGTATGATAAAGTAGTAAATTTAGATTCATGGTCCAAAAACTAAAGACTCTTTATTAGGGTTGAAAAACAAAAAATATGAAAATATGTCCATAGGTGACCTTGGCATGAAAGATAATATTGTTCCTCATCATTACGGAAGAATAATTTTACAAAATCAAAATATGACTATTCAAAATGTATGGATCTTGACAAAACATTATTTATTCAAATTTATAATTAAAAATATGTTTAAGATAGAAACAATTCATTGGAATCCCCAAAATGTTTAGCCAAATTTTTAAAATTCATTGGTGTGTAATTATGAATCTTTTTTGTTTTTTTTTATTTTGTTAGTTTTTTTTAGTTTTTTAAATCCACGCCAACACAAAAGAGAAAGAGGGAAAAAGGGTTTGGTGAATAAAGTGGTAAAAAAGTTGAAAATGAGATAGAAATAAGAGAGATTGAGTGAGATAGATAATTGAATAAATAAGATAGGGAGAGGGATTTAAAGGGAAATAGGTCCCCCTGGTTTAGATTTTGGTGGGTTATCATGTCCATCCAGTGGTGAGTCAGTAGTAGACGATGGGATTTATGGGGCATGTGTTCTCTCTATTGATGCTTTATAAAATGACCATTGCCTAAAAAATAATCAAAAAAAGAAACATTATTTATTAAATAAAAAAAGTTCCCAAAAGTAAAATAAAACATGGGTTACCTCCCAATAAGCGCAGCATTTATTGTTTCAACAGTTGGATATTTGTAGTGGACTCCCCATAGTCCAATGGTGGTCACTGTATTTTCTCAACTCCATTATTCTTCTAGAAAAACTTCTACTTTGGGAGGCCCAATTTCTAATTGGATAATTTATTACCTTCCATGTTGTTATGATTTCAATTTAATGGGGGTTAAAAGATAATTTGGGCATCCTCCCTTTGGTCTTCAACTTGAGGAATTATGTATTCCACTGATTGTTGGTTTTATATGCTTAGAGGTTTAGTAATATGCTTCAATTATTATGGTTCATTGTTTGTGTGGTTCATACAATATTAAATTGAAGTATGATATCTCAGTTGTTTCTAACTCGTTAATTTCATCACATTCCAATGTGCAGTAATGAGGATCAAAGGGGACATGATATTGAATAGATTTATCCATATCATTAATATCAATGTTTTTATTCCAAAGAATGGTCAATTTCTACCATACCAGTTATCAATTTACTAATGAGATAACAAATATATCAAAATTTACTACCATTAGGACAAGATAAGAACATTATTTTATGGTTTACTTTACATATAAGAGAGTTTTTTGAATCATGGATAGGAAGATATGAATGTTGGATAGTCTAATTTAAATCAACAAATGAGCATGCTAGTTTATTTTTCTCGTTACCATCAAAGTGGAGATCAAAGGTAAGATGGGATTCTGAGGATTTTTCAAGATCCATTAGATCGATGGAGCTTACATGTGAAAGTTCAACATCAACTTATACATTTTTGAGTTTTTTAATGAGGTATAAAAATTAAAAAACTAGTATATCATTAGAACAGGAAAAACATGATAGATCAGGGTTTAACACACTCTGAGAGAGACTATCAAAATCATGGATAGAGAATACATAGTTATTCTCTAATGGGTATCGCATGGATTGAAGAATATTGAACTTGACTAGTTTGTCACAAAATTCCATGGATAAGATGCCAGCATTGACATCTATTTTTATTCTATATGACATGAGGAAAGGTCTTCCTAGAATCATAGGAGATTGGAAAAAAAATTCCAACCTTCCATATCAAGGACATAGAAATATGCTGGGACTATATGGTCATTTAATCGGACAATGACATTATTAATTATCTCCTCGAGACTGGAAGTACATCAATTGGGTAACTAGATGAAACACTCATTGGGTGTAAGGGACCTAGAATAAGGTTGGATAAGATGGATTTTGGCATGAAATTTATCAAAGATCCTAGGTCTATGAGTGCACCATCAAAGTTGGAACTCCCTATTTGACATGAAACTGTAAAGGTACCTGGATATATACACTTCAGGTGTATAGAATTCTAGGTTAAAACATTTTCAATAGTTCTAAGTTGTCCCTTATGGGTGAAATTTTCATTAAGAAACTTTTCATACTTGGGTATTTTTTTCAATGGAATTTAATAGGGTAATGTTGAATTAAACGTGTCTAAACATGTTAATAAATTCAAAATTTGGTTCAAATGGATTATTTGTCTTAGAGAAGTCATGAGGAAAAGGAATTGGGTTTTTTAGAGGTATGGAAGGAGGTGAGGGAGTTTCTTCAGGTTATTTTTCTATCTTTTTTGTTCTTTTATTTTTCAATATCAACATTTAAAGGGGATATAGATTATTTATCATGAGGCATAGAAATTTTATTTCCATATCTAATTGAAATTTCACTTACATTACCCTCGGGGTTGGATAATGGTTGAGATGGGAGTTGGGAAGAATTAGATTATTGCTGCTAGATGAGGTTGGATGGAATTTGACCAATTTGGTTTTCAATGTTTTTGAGGCTAGAATGGATGAAGGATTCAATGTCTTCCATAACACTTCCCCATGGTTTCATGGAAGAATAGGTATTTCTATCATTGGTATTAACTTGATTTTCATTATTAGGAAATTTATTGTATTAGGTTAGGAATTGAGAAGGCTAACTAAGATGGTGGAAATTAGGAGGAGTGGGAGGATGATTGTTCTTTTGAGTTTTAGGAACAAAGGGAAAAGGTTTTTGGAAGTTACTACAAACATGACCATATTTGAATTGGTTTGGATTTGGAGGAGGGAACTAAGGGGGTGATAAATGGAATTTTACAACCTTAAGGTAGGGTTATAGGTATAATAGAGGGGATCAGAGCGGGGTTGGTTGGATTTTATAATGAACTGACCTGATTGTTTAGGGATGGTATTCTGTTGAGCACATGATTTTTTTAGATCTGTTGGACCAGAACAATTTGAGGTATCATCCTATAATTGTGTACATGTGTTAGTTGGATGAGATATTGGGCTATATATTCCACAATTTGTTATAGATATATGGAATATATATTGAGGAGAATATGAGGTGGGGGCTTTGGCATCCATTGACAGTTGCCACACAAGGCCTGTAAGTTCACTCATCCACTTGGTCATTTTATTAATATATATGGATTGATTCTCTTGGAATTCTTTAACTTGATCATGTTCTCAAGTATGGAATTTATTTGTGTTTTTAGCCATGTTTCTTATGAGATCTCATGCAATTCCATGAGTTTTGTGGATAAGAACACTTCCACTTTTAGTATCAATGAGAGTTCAATCCACAGATAATAACCCATCAAAGAATTATTATATTAGGAGTTGGTCAGGGATTTAGTGGTGTGGGTTGGTTACCAAATGTTTTTTGAACCTCTACCAGTACTCATGTAGTGATTAATTAGGAAATTCATGGATACAACTTATTTACTTTTGGATAGAAGTGGTTCGAGAATGAGGGAAAATTTTCTCTAAAAAGATATGCTTTATGCAAATAAATGAGTTTATAGAAACAGGAGGGAGGTATTAGATCCATGACTTGGTGAATTGATCTTAGGAGAAAGAGAATTATTGATGTTTTATTTATTCTTCAGAAACTCCTTAAAGCATCATGATAGATAAAACCACTTACAACACTTTTATGGGATGATGAGGATCCTTAAAGGATATCCTATGGAGATAAGGTAGAAGATACATCAAACTGATTTGAGTTAAAAATATGCCTCAATGTTTGGATATTGAATACCAAGGGTTTGGTAATTCATATCATCTAAAGTGAGTTATTTAAGGGTTTTTTTCCTAGAATTATTTACAACTAGTTCATTTTTATGGGAAATGAATTGGTATTAGTTGATTTGATTATCCCTAATGTTCATCCTAAGTCGGAGAATACTTGATTTTTCGATCAAAAAAAAAATTTAGATTGTTTTGGAGAATATAGAGAATTCATAGATTTTTTAAAAATATAGGGAAGGTAGTTTTTTCATTTTTTTCATTTTATGATTTTTATGGGAAGAAGGGTTTTTCTTTGTCTGTGTTATCCAGATTTTTTTTTTTGATTTTTTGTTTGTTTTTTAACAAAAATAATATAATTATCGATTAATAGTTGCACCATCCCCAGAAACAATATCATTTGAAGCTTGGATGATTGTTTCCTTTAAACCGTTCAAAGTTCTGGTACTCTTCTATAATGTGTATAGAAGCATTTAGGTTGATTCCTCATTTATGGTTCAAATTTTGTAGTTAAATTTTTTTGTTCTATCTTTGGATCAGGGGGTTGTTTAAAAATCTTATGGGAAATGAATGATTAAGGGATTTAGATTCACAATTTAATAATAATTAGGGTAATTTCATTATTAGGTGGTTAATTTTGTGATACCCTTGAGCTCTTATATATATTTAATTAAATTAAAACCCACTTCATAAGATGATTTTTTATCAGAATTCCCAAAAAAAATTTATTTAATCCATGATTCAACTAGGCTAACAATCTTGATAAATTATTTTTTATGGAAGGTTCAATATTTTAGGAACCCATGTTTACTTGAGGTTTCAATAATCTATGTAATTCATATGTTAAAAATATTTTTCATTAATCCATGACATTTTATGTTCAACATAAACAATATAAATTTAAAAAATATTAATCAAGAAAAAACTATCAATCAATTAACATCCCAAATTATAACTCATCCAAATGGTATATTTACTCAAAAATTGATATTTTTATTAATTTGGTTTAATATTTTTATGGTGATGAATTATAAATATAATGAAAATAATGGGATAAGAAAGTACTTGTGCGTCGAACACACAAACGAATGAGGAAGGGACTTAAAAATGCACTTTTGAGTGAATAAGAAAGAGAAGTAAGGGAATGGTTTTCAACATTATTTAAAAAATATTAAGAATATTTATATTATACAACTGATGTTGGATTATTATAAGATAACATGATGATTATACATGTATTAAAATTCAATGTAAATGAAAAAAACTTATGTGATTATAATTGAAAATTATCGAAGTACATGAAAATAAAACATTGAGGAAAGGTCTCTCAAGTATAAACTTGAGTTAGGAAGGTCCTAAAAATAATTTTTCAGTTATTTTTCCATTCCAATGTATCATATTATGAATTTAATTTATAAATCCTTGTAAGGAGTAGAATGGAGGAATTTATAGCCCAAGGTGGTGGGCTGTTTGCATTCTAAAACATCCCCTTCTCTTGGATTTCCAATTTTATAATTTAGAAAGATGAATCTGGTGAAATATTCTTATTAAAAGTTTTATATATGGATTTTTACAATAAACCTTTCAAATTTTTCATCCATTGGACTTTTTTATCCAATGTTATTGATGTTTTATTAAACAATGTGTTGATTTCCATTTTATCTAGGATTTTTAAAAGGTCACAATGTGAATGGGTTTTTGGACAGGAATATTACCTCAAATATAAAACATTTCTTCGAAAAAATTGGATGACTATATATTTTATTTAATACCAAAAAATACCAACTCTATTTAATTTTTATATTGGGAGAAAAGTTATTTATTTTGTACTAATTGTAAATCTCGAATAGAATGGTGACCTGGAATTTCATGGATCTATTGGGCCCCTTATTTCTTGATTTGGTCCTTGAAATTTTTTTAAAAGTTTAAATGTATTGTACCTATACTTATAGTGGGGAATAAATGAATTTTGACATCTGGATTGATCCTAGAAAATATAAAATCATAGATGGTCTAGTTTCTTTGATAGATTCTTTGGGCCTTATTTTGTGGTTTATATAACCCTTCAAATGGTTGAATTGGCCAAATATCCAATTTAATTATTTGTTTTCATATGAATCAGTAATACTAAAAATTAATAATCACATAATTTTGATTATTATTTTTAATTTTATGATCAAAACATTAAACAACATTTTAATTAAACGAATTCGAATAATGCTCTTTATATATGTTTATGATCAAAACGGGAACATTGAATGGAAATTAATCATTTTTAAGTGACAATTATTTGATGGGAGTAATTTAATATATTTAATGAATATTTAATATCACGTGAATCAAGAAATATATATGATATAAAATGTAAAAGGATCATTATATACACCTCATAAACATAAATAGGTGTATAACATCTAATATGTCTCAATGAAACAAAATTTTGACGAAGAACCCCTACCTCAGGTTTGACTTCCTTTGTATGTGTTAAAACTTCCTATATAATAAATATAGATTTATTATATATATATTCCAAAATAATAATCATATATATCATACCATATATGATTTACTTATAACATTTTATCACCTTTTTATTAATATTTCTTTATTAAAATCACTATTCTGAGTTATAATAGCTTCGTTTTTCACATATATTTTGGTTTGGTGGTTTTGGACCTTTTAATTTGATCTTGGTTCCACAATATTTTAAATTTTAATCATGGTATAAATATAAAATATATTTATTATATATATTTCCATAAAATATAGGGATAGATAAATGAATTACACTATTCATGGAGATGGTAGGTCATACGTACACATGAACATTATTTTCACTTTTCAGAATATATGAGAAATTATAGATAAATAATAATTCACCCTTATAGGATCATTTTTATATCATATATACCTTATTTATTTAGTAAATACATCCTTATTACTATCCATTTAAAGTGTAAATGAAAAATTAAGCACATCTCTTCTCGGAGGTGGTAGTCCACACGTACGCACAAGTGACGTTATCATTTTCGAAAAGATTGTAAGGAAAGAAGGTCGATATAATATTATAATTATAAAATAATTATTATTTAATAAATATAAAATATAAATATTAAACCCATTATAATAATCATCCATAAAATATGGTGGTGGAAAATTAACGGTATCGCTATGTGAAGATGGTAAGATGTATATATGCACGAGCGATACATTCACTTCCCATTTGATGGAAAAGAGGGAAGATAATTGTGGTTTCATAGTCACAATAAAATTTTAGTGTATTTATTATAATTAAGTTAATATTTTATGATAAATAATATATATATATATATATATATATATATATATATTTGGTAAAAGGATAAAAAAATGATCGGCTAAGGTGATTACCTGTTCTTTGAATGAACACCTTTAGATATCCTCTCAAGGACTCTAGGTTTGGTCTTATGGGGAGACCAAAACCTGTATAATTTGTATAAGGATGTTTAGAATAGAAATCGGTAGTTATTGTTTGAACTAGTTTTCTCAAATTGGTGTAGATAAGAGAGAGAGGGGTGTCCTTTTACAAGGTAGGAGAGGGGAACTCTTAGAATTTCTTAAAAGATTAAAATATAATAAATTAAATCTCAATCAAAATGCTTCCAAATGGCCATATATTCAAATATAAGGTATGATATGGTTTGAATATCATCAAACAATAAAATTGGACATTTTTAATTGGTAGTGTAAACCATATCTTTTGGTTTAACCCCTTCATTAACCTATTTTAACTTTAACTACGGTAACGCCTTTCCACTTTTAAAGGGTTTTACTTTCACTTATAGGGTAACATTTTCCCATAAATGGAAAAGGGATGTAATTTTATACCATTTATTATCCATATTATCCTATTTTATTATTTTTATGATTTTTAAATAATTTATTAGAATATTATTTTCATAAAATATCATTAATGTCATTTTTGACACAATTCATTTTAATTGACCTTAAAGACAAAAATATAAATAAATAATCCAAATATAATACTTTCACAAATCCATAATATTTCATATTTATATAAAAACTTCTTGGAATATAATAATTCTTCCAAATTTTGTTTTTTTTTATATTTTTAAAATCATTTATTTTATTTTTCTATTAATTGAATAAATATTGTGTCGGTGTAGTGTATTCGTTTAGGATAATTATTAAATAAATAAAAATTTAAAATAAATTAATATAATAAAAAAAATTATATATCAAATAAACCTTTATAACTGATAATAACCTCTTTTTACCCTTATCATAAAATATTATTGTTATTAAAGTCAAGAGCTTGACAATTTTTACATTATAATTATTTAAATTAATATAAAGTTCATAATCAAAGAAATATGGAACCAATTGGCCATATATTTTATAATAGAATATAAATTTCTGAACTTCACCCATCCAATAGGATAAATTCAAGTTTTAGTAAAATTTTAAAGACCTACCTCAAAGTTTTAACCCTATTTTACCCATTTTACCCTTACCGAGATGGAACAAATTACATTGATTACTATTCATATTGACAAAAAATAAAAGGGTTAAATATTAAAAATTTCAATCACCTCATTCCAAATATTTTAACCATTTTTATGGATTCAATATCTATAAGTGAATAAATTAATTTAACATATAAAACAAATTGCATCGAAAAATTGTATTTTAGAAAAATGCCTTTATAAGTATAAAAATGTTTTTATATAAAATTAAACCATAAAATAGATTAAAATTAAATTATTTGGATTATTAAAAATATAATATATCTAATTTTACTTTTAAAACATTTTGAAATAATTTTTAAATTTTTAAATTTTGGAAACAAAAATACAATTTAAAAAAATGATTATTTTTTTCTATTCACTAGAAAATCAATCTTCTTAAAAAATAACAAAAATTAAATGTAAGATAATTTTGGTATTCTGGTTTTAAAAATTATGTTATGTTTATCAAATAAAAAAATTAAAATTTCTAGAAATTAATTATAATATTTTCTCACAACAGACAATAAAACCCATTTTTGAAGAAAACGTATTTTGAAGAATAAAATATCATTTCTAAAAAAATGAGTGTTTTTTTCTTAAGAATTAATAAATATATTTTTATTTATTAGGTACTTTATATATGTATATATCATAATATGGTTAATCTTATTCATTCCTTCAAATTCAACGACAAGGCTATAATGGTCATATTTAAATAATAGTATTTTTAGTTCATTTAAGCTAAGTGTTGCATGTTTTATACGCTATCAAACAAAGTGTAATTTTAAAATATTAGGGTGTTACATTCTCCCCCCACCCCATTAAATAAATTAAGTCCTCAAAATTTTAAATTTTTATTTATACTCATGGGTTTTACATTTGAAAATTTCTTTTTTGGAAAACTCACATCGTAAAAAGTTTCAATAAAAATTTCTATTAAAAAGTGGTAATGGGAAATACAAAGGTCATATGAAATAACCAAAAACATGGTTTCCAAAGAGGATAAAATTATTTTAAAGTTAAAATGTGGACATAGAGAAGAAAATTAATCCCCAAGGACTAATAGGTAGTGATAGAGAACATGGTTAGGATAAATTTAAGGACCACAAAACCATAAATCTATAATGGGTGAAAAGACCATCGATTCATCATAAATGATAATAATATGAAAAAAAAATTTGTTTCAAGATCATATTAAAATATTTAAGGAATAAATTTTCCATATAAACTATATAAATAAATAAATATACTTAATTTACAAGTATATTTTCTTCTTTTAATCAATTTCAACTATAATATTATCATTTGACTAAATAATGAGTATTCAATATTAATTTTTCATGCCTGATGAAATAAAATCAACTTATTATGAATAAAATAATCCAAAAAAAATGACAACATGATATTCCCAATGTCTTTATATTTTTACCTAAAATAAATGGTTATCAAAATTTAAGAAAATATCCAAATTGTATAATCCTTCATATGAAGAAATAATAAATTTTACATAAAAATTTACACAATAACACCAAAGGTTCAACTTAGATTATTACAAAAATAAATAACTATATATTTAAATTAACCTCAATAACCTTAACATTAAATAATCTGTTAACCTCAACAGTGATGTTATACCTTTTAACTTTTATTCCCAAAATTTTATTAAATTCTTCCCAAATATTCTTTCGTGTTAAATAAACTTATTAAACATAATTATTACATGTAATTAAACCCAATGAAGCATCCCAAAAATATCACTAATCACCATGATAAGTCACCATAAAATCTTATATTGTAGTGAACTTCACTAGAACATCATGAATCAAATTTATATACTAACCTAAAAGTTAATCCTTATCTTGGATGTAAATATATCTAAAAATATTACCTTATAATGAATCACTATTTAACCATCAAGATTATATATCTTCCATTATCAAATAGACCATAAAAAGTTATATACTAACCCAAATGGTTATTTAAAACTCAATAGATTATTCTTCTGAAAACCCAATAAAATTTTCAAATGACCTCAAAATATCATCACTTAAAACATCAAAAGGGGCATCTATGCCATTGAACTTATGGAAATATTAAACTTATAAAATTGTGATTGAATCCAAAATTATTAATTTAAACCAATATGAAAACATATATGCTTCCAAAAATTAACACAATACTTATTCCTCTAATAAAATCACTAACTATTTCAAGAAATCCAAAAATGCAATACACTTCATCAAAGATGACCTAAATCACTTTTTCATCAAATCAATGACCAATTTCAAGGTCACCAATATTATCCCATTTACATCATCAATGTCAATAATCCCCTTATCCCATTATATAATTAGTTCAATCCATGCACTTAAAAAACTAGAATAACATGTCACACCCCGACTGACACTTATTTTTAATTTAATTATTTTAAATCTTTTTTTTTGATATGTGGTTTGAACCGGTTCTATTTTAGAAGAAATTAGGATCTTATATGGGTGTGTGACTGTATGCGCGACTGGGTGTAGTGCCCAACCTTAATAAGGTAACATTTTATGAATAAATTTATTATTACATAGACGCAAGACTATATCGTGACCACGCACAAGTTTGTGCACAGAGTCCAGACTCAACAATTAATGCAATTATTTTGTAACTGGTTTTATTACTTTAGTATTATTATTAATATTATGATTATTTAAATTAATGTTTCAATTAGGTTATTATTATTATTATTATTATTATTTCAATTGATATTTTAAATTAGTCATGGATGTTAACTTAAAGTTACAATTATAGAATTATTAACTTATTATTATTATTATTATTATGGTTTATAATGGATTAAGCTTCCATTTTTTTCTGTTGGATTTTGGTTTTTTTTCAATTTCTTTTTATCCTCTTTATATATTCTTTATTTTCTTTTTATTCTATTTTATTATCATTATTATTATTATTCTTTTAATTTTAATTTTATTTATTTTACTTTCTCCTTTTTTCCCTTTTCCTCCCTCCCTCTTCCGCCTAGGTCGCACCTCACCTCCCTTCTCCAACATTTCACCCTCGCGGCCCTTATCTCCCTTCGCACCATAACCCTAGCGGATCTCCTCTTCGTCGGCCTCCTTTCCATCACGCAGCCCTCGCACCATACCTCCGGCTGGACCCAAACCGTCACCCTCCTCTCCTCCTATGGACAACAGCCCCACACCACTACTGGCTCACACCAAACCTGCCCCGCCCAACCTCTCGACCAAACCTCCTTCAAGCCGTGCCCCTCCTGCTCCCGACCGGCGTCGTCCCAACCTCCTACGGCGCACCACGCTACTGTCGCACTGCTCTCCCTTCCAGTTCGAGACCCCCTGCACACCTCTTCCTTCCTTCTGGCAGACTGCCACGCACCAGTGAACCCCCTTAACCCTTGTCCAGCAGGTCGTGTACCACTCTCTTCACTCGGCCGAATGCCCAATGATCTTCCATGTTGTTTCCCGATGCTGCACAAATTCCATCATCCCTCGTCGACCTCGGGAAGACCTCTCGGACCCTCGTTGTAGGTGCAAAGTCCCTCTTTATTCATCCTTTTAATTTTTGTGGTGTTGCGGTTAGGTTTGGTTTGCAATTCGTTTTTTATGGTGTAATTAGTCCAATTTTTTTGTTTTTAGGGTTTAATTGTGTTGTTTGTGGTGCGTTGGGCATTCGGCGGGAGTTTCCCACCAAGATCATGAGGTTTCCTATATTCCGAGGTAGGTGATTCCATGTTTAATTATTATTTGATTAATTAATTTTCAAGTTTAATTAATTTATCCTTTTATTTACTTAATTTGTGTCCTGTGAAATTGGTCTTCTCTGAGGTTTGATTTGTAGTTTAATTGTTTAGTTGCCTATTTATACCATGTGTGCGCTTTCTACTAAAGTCTTATTTCTAGTTAAGTGTTAGTGTTTTTATTTTAGTTGTGCAGTTAGCTTATTAATTTTTTAGTTTGGTGAGTTCGATTTTACTTGAGGTTTAGTGGGTTTTGATGTGTCAAGTAGGGTGAAATTGGTGTTTTGATGTTGCGTATGGTTGTGTTTTGTCAAAAATAAGCCTTTTAATGAGTGTTTAGTGTTTAAAGTTGTGTGGTATATTTTGAAAATGTTTGGAAAATGTTTCTGGAAGTTCTCTTAATTATAGTAATGGTATTTTTTTTAAATGTGCGGGTGGTTTCTTAAATTTTGTGTGTGATGCAGATTGTGTTTCTAAGGTGACGTTGTGTGCGTGTGATCGTTTAAGGGGGTTTGGGTCGGTCCAGTGTATAAAGTGGTATTTTGCACATTAAAATTTATTTATGAAAATATTGGGTTGTTTTTATTAAATAATTATTAATGGTGAAAAAAATAGATTTGGTTAAATTGGGTGAATATTTTTTATGCTTAATGTCATGAGACATGTGTGAAATTTGTTTAATAAATTTTGTTAGTGGCGTGTTTGATAATAAAAGTGATTTCTTTGACTATGCAGTCTTTATTTTGGTTGTGTGAGTGATACAGATTTAGTTTTGGGATATTCTTAGTGTGCATATTATTTCAAATAGCATTTTGTGTGTGAAAATGGTGGTATTTGGTGTGCTTAGTGCCTTGTTTTTTTTTGAGAGTATGATTATGACATGTGACATGAACTCTGAACTACTTGAGCACAAATGGGAAGCCTGGGTACTAGGTGGGCGGACTAGGACTAGTGTGCTAGTGATACGGAAGTGGCATCAGCCCGGTTTCACTTATCTGGATTTGACGACTACAACACTAACTAAACTTTTGGATGATCGGAGACCACTAGGTTATGGATGTGTTTCCCTATCTAGTGGCCCATGCACTAGAACTTATATTGTTGTGTTCTTGTACCATTGTTCACCGAGACACGAGGTTCTAGGGTCCCACTCCACGATAGTATCTTTAAGGACTCTCCCATGTTTTGTGCTCCTATTTTGCTTTGCGCTCACCGTCGACACATGGTGTGATGTTGGGGGTTACCAAGGAAGTGTGTGTGGGTGTGTGGGTGTGTGTGTGGGTTTGTGTGTTAATTTAAGTTGTTTTCCATTTATATTAGTTTTCCCTTGAAAACTGTTTTCATTAAAAATTCTTTAAGCGCTTATTTTTTTTTATTTCCTTAAATTGCAAAGGTATTTTTCATTTAATAATTATGCATGGAACCATTTCTCGGTGGCATCCTACTGGGCTTCTAGCTCACACCCTACATACACCCTTGGGTGTATGTATATTCTGTTTCTTCTGCATTTCAGGTTGATGCATCGTGCACAGCATTGGTGTTTCACATTGTCAGCGACATCCCCGGGTTGGTTTGGTGAATTTAGCTTGAGGTCATTGAACTTCATGGTACTTGGAGGTTTGAGTTAGTGTTTTTAGGTTTTTTTTATTTATTGTCGTTCCTTTTGGTTTTTTGGTTCAAGTTGTAAACTTAAATTTTGACTGTAGATTGAGGTCTTGTTTGGTTATATTTTTTTTAGTTTTAAATAATTTTTCTGGTCATTTGTTTTATGTCTATCTATTCGAGTAAATCATTCCCAAGTTTCATTTTTGATACTCGTGCACTTGTGCCAGCCCATGGGGATCGGGAACGCCCTTTGGGCCATGTCACGGACTGGGTCGAGCACTGGGTCGGATGGCGATCCGGCCTAGTTCATGACAAAATGGTATCAGAGGAGTTTGTGTTCTTGTTATTTGGGGTGTCAGGTAGATCGGAGATAAGATTGTCGGTACTCGAGTGGTAGGTGCGGGAAGAGCGTCGTGAACTCTTGCTCATTCTGATCCTCGAGTAACCAGGGGTAGTCAGGGATCTATGTTTTGGCCTTGGTCTTTGTGGATGGGGGATGACAATAGGAGTAAACTGGTACTCTGTGCGGTCTCACATTGAGTAGCGACCCATGTGATACCTGAGAGTACTGTTCGACACTCCTGGTGGTTGGTGCTTGCCTAGGGCATGGTCTGCCAAACCATGTAGCCGGGTTAGATATGACCACTAGTCCTCCACCCAGGTACTTTAATGTTTGTGATATCTTGTTTTAGTTTTAGGATTGGCGTGAAATTATTTCCCTTTAAAAAGGGAAGTGGACTTTTTTTCTGCTCTTATTTTGTTTTGGGGTGCGTTTCTCATGGACCTTGTTTTTGGAATTTGGTGTTGATTTGAAAAAGTTGAATTTCTAAAGGGATGTCTTGGGTTATCTGTAATTGAAATGTGTTGTTTTAGAAATGGAAATCATTCTTGAAATTTTCCTTGAATTTTTGAAATGGATTTGAAAAAAAATGTATTTCCAGATATTGAGAATGTTTTGTTTTGAAAGCGGAGTAACCTTGTTTCTTTCCAGTGGTACTCCTATGGGTTCTCGCATGTTCATGTGGACTTTATTAATGGATAGTTGGTGAATTGTGTGGATGGGTGCCTGAGTGGCATGAAAATGCATATTTGCGAGGCACCATGGAATATCAGGGGTGGTTGATTGATTTTTAAGGTTTCCTCTTATTTCCTAGAAAGTGGGTCTTTTTCTTACATTGGTTTTTGTGAAGAAATGGTTTTTGAAATGGAAAAAAATGACATTTCATTTAGAGTAAAGATGGATTTTTCAAAATAGCTTTTGGGCTTGTTGTGCGGTGCTTGGTTTTCCAAGTTAGTGTGTTTCGTTGAAAATGAATTGATGTTTTATATTAGAATTATTGGATTTGTGTCTGTAATATGGGTGTTTGTTTGGTGAGATGATTGGTTTTTTGGAAGTTTGGTTTTGTGTTTCTCGTTCGGATATGCCCCCCTAGAAATGTCCCAT
This sequence comes from Viscum album, assembly GCA_963277665.1. Lineage (NCBI taxonomy): Eukaryota > Viridiplantae > Streptophyta > Magnoliopsida > Santalales > Viscaceae > Viscum > Viscum album. Next base: position 2,091,311,770 of record OY728126.1, on the reverse strand, counting down.
GGGTTCTAGCCGGTCTCTCTCAGTTATTGGCCCGACCCAGAACCTCATTGGAGTGGCAGAGTTGGGTTCTTCTCAGTTGTGTTAGCTTTTTTGTTGATGTTGAGGAAAAATGAGTATTGTTGAATGCTTTGTGAAGTTGGGAGTGTCGTCAGTTTTTAAGGAACTCTAAATGTTGTATGGTTGTAAGTTGTCTCGAGTGTGTTTGGAGGAGCGGGACTAGATTATTAAATGATGATCGTATCGTTTTTCTATGAATGAGGATCTCTTGAGCGATCCCCAAGAATACCTTCATCTTGAGGTTGCACCTAAAGAAGCGAAGACGAGGTAAAGTGGTTGATCTCGTAGGTGCTCAACCAGTCAACAGGCGTCTAAGGGGTGAGTTGACCTTTCTGATGAACTGGATTCATGTTCTCCATAGGTTGTGTGGAAAAACCAACTTAAGGTTCGTAATAGTTGTTGGTCTCGTCCATATTGTGGTGAGTGCAGGCCGCTTTTCCAGTGGAGGAAGTTCCAGTCAGAGGTGGTCATCTCGTGACTGCGAGGCTGGAGATGCTTCAAACATCAGTGCCCCATCCATAGGTCTCGGGGTGAAGCTTGTGCGCAGTCAAAACTCATCGGACGTGGGGTGGACTTGATCCGAATTAAGTTCATAGTGACTGTATGGGGAAAGATTAAATTTCCTTATTACGGTACCCTCTCTGAGGGCATCATTCTTTTTGTGAGGGGCATGGAGCCCTTGTCTACTTATCGTGGTCTTATTTTATGGGAGTTCTTCTTGGGCCTTGAAGAGGTTCGGAAAATCTGTATTCTGGTAAATCTAGTGGATGTGATTCATGAACCTTCTTGTGGTCAGAGATGCTCATGTCTTGTGGAATTTTCATACTCCTGTCTGGTTTGCCTCCTGGTTATGGGTTTCTGCTATAAAATCTATCTCATGTGGCAAAGTGGCAAAGTGTTGTCCACTGTAGGAATAATCAGTGCGGGTCAGCCCGTGTGGTGGGTTCGTGATGAAGGGTTTAGTCAGTATTTCTTAAAGTAAACTATAAATTCCCATGTGGGTTTCATGGTGTTAGGAAATTTTTAAATGGTGGGGAGACCCACCTCGAGTCTCGCCGATGTCCCCCCTTGTGTTGGTTAAATGTAAGGAGCTTGGATGGTCAAGTTAGTGTTAGATTTTTGACTGAGCTTGTGAGACATTTGGTTGGGAGAAACAATGTTTGACGAGAACCCTAATATGGTGGGGAGACCACCATAGTATGAGATTGTAGAATACTTTGTTTTCAAAGTGCGCTTGGCGGAGAAAACCCCCTTGCTTCTGCTCCGCCCAACCTCGACCATGCCAATTGGCTAGCTCATGTAGTGGGTCGTTGGACAAGGGTTTTGGGAGAACTCGAGTGGACCTAGTGATCCCTACATTAGGAGTCGGGGTGTTCCATGTTGTAGTTGTGTTTGGAGGTGACTTCCTTGTTGTTGGTTATTTTTTGAAGTGATTTGGGTTTTGAGTTCTTTGAAGTTTCAGGTCATGGGTGTTTTGAATGCCTGATCTTCGGGTAATTGAGGTTTTGTTTTAGGTGTCTTCATGGTCTCCCTTGGAACCTTGGGTTGACCTAGTCTTTTGGAACATTCTGGGGGTAGAAAGTGTCATGGTGGGGAGAATTGTCACACCCCGACTGACAATTATTTTTAATTTAATTATTTTAATTCTTGCTTTTGATATGTGGTTTGAACCGGTTCTATTTTAGAAAAAATTAGGATCTTATATGGGTGCGCGACTGTACGCGCGACTGGGTGTAGTGACCAACCTTAATAAGGGAACATTTTATGAATAAATTTATTATTACATGGATGCGCGACTATGTCGTGACCACGCACACATCTGTGCACAGAGTCTATACTCAACAATTAATGCAATTATTTTGTAACTGGTTTTATTACATTAGTATTATTATTAATATTATGATTATTTAAAATAATGTTTCAATTAGGTTATTATTATTATTATTATTTAAATTGATATTTTAAATTAGTCATAGATGTTAACTTGAAGTTACAATTATAGAATTATTAACTTATTGTTATTATTATTATTATGGTCTAGAATGGATTAAGCTTCCATTTTTTTCTTTTGGATTTTGGTTTGTTTTCAATTTCTTTTTATACTCTTTCTATATTCTTTATTTTCTTTTTATTCTATTTTATTATCATTATTATTATTATTATTCTTTTAATTTTAATTTAATTTTTTTTACTTTCTCCTTTTTTTCCTTTTCCACCCTCCCTCTTCCGCCTAGATCGCGCCTCACCTCTCTTCTCCCCCATTTCACCCTCGCGGCCCTCATCTCCCGTCGCACCCTAACCCTAGCGAATCTCCTCTTCTCTGGACTCCTTCCCATTGCGCATCCCTCCCACCATCCCTCTGGATGCACCCAAACCAACAACCTCCTCTCCTCCTACAGACATCAGCCTCGCGCCACCACTACCTCGCATCGAACCTGCACCGCCCAACCTCTCGGCTGAACCTCCTTCAATATGTGACCATCCTGCTCCAGACTGGCACCGTCCCGACCTCCTCTGGTGCACTGCGTCACTATCGAACAGCTCTCCCTTCCAGTCTGAGACCCCCTGCACACCTCTGTCTTCCTTCTGGCAGACTTCCACGCACCAGCAAACCCCTTTAACCCTTGTCTAGCAGGCCGCACACCACTCTCTTCAATCAGATGAATGCCCGATGATCTCCACTGTTGTTTCCCGATGCCGTGCAAATTCCAGAAGCCCTCGTCGACCTCCGGTAGACCTCTCGGACCCCTTGTCGTAGGTGCAAAGTCCCTCTTTATTCATCCTTTTAATTTTTGTGGTGTTTCGGTTAGGGTTGGTTTTCCATTCGTTTTTTTATAGTATAATTAGTCCAATTGTTTGTTTTTAGGGTTTAATTGTGTTGTTTGTGGTGTGTTTGGCATGCGGCGGGAGTTTCGTGCCAAGATCATGAGGTTTCCTACATTCCGAGGTAGGTTGTTCCATGTTTAATTATTATTTGATTAATTAATTTTCAAGTTTAATTAATTTAGAATTTTATTTAATTAATTTTTGTCGTGCGAAATTGGTCTTCTCTGAGGTTTGATTTGCATTTTAATTGTTTTGTATCCTTTTTATAACCTATGTGCGCTTTCTACTGGATTCTTATTTCTAGTTAACTATTAGTGTTTTTATTTTAGTTGGGTGGTTAGCTTATTAATTCGTTAGTTTGGTGAGTTCAATTTTACTTGAGGTTTAGTGGGTTTTGATGTGTCAAGTAGGGTGCAATTGGTGTTTTGATGTTGCGTCTGGTTGTGTTTAGTCAAAAATGAACCTTTTAATGAGTCTTTAGTGTTTAAAGTTGTGCGGCATATTTCGAAATTGTTTGGAAAATTTTTCTAGTAGTTCGCTTAATTATAGTAATGGTATTTTTTTTAACTGTGCGGGTGGTTTCTTAAATTGCGTGCATGATGCAGATTGTGTTTCTGAGGTGACATTGTGTGCATGTGATCGTCTAAGGGGGTTTGGGTCGGTCTAGTGTGTAAAGCGGTATTTTTCACTTTAAAATTTATTTATGAAAAATTTGGGTTGTTTTTATTAAATAATTATTAAGGGTGAAAAAAAAAATTGATTTGGTTAAATTGGGTGAATATTTTTTGTGCTTAAAGTCATGATACGTGTGTGAAATTTGTTTAAAAAATTTTGTTAGTGGCGTGTTTGATAATAAAAGTGATTTCTTTGACTGTGCAGTCTTTATTTTGGTTTTGTGAGTGATGCAGATTTAATTTGGGATATTCTTAGTGTGCATCTTATTTCAAATGGCCTTTTGTGTGTGAAAATGGTGGTATTTTGCGTTCTTAGAGTCTTGTTTTATTTGAGAGTATGATTATGACATGTGACATGAACTCTGAACTACTTGAGTACAAATGGGAAGCCCGGGTACTAGGTGGGAAGACTAGGACTAGTGTGCTAGTGATACGGAAGTGGCATCAGCCCAGTTTCACTTAGCTGGATTTGACAACTACAACACTAACTAAACATTTGGGTGATCAGAGACCACTAGGTTATGGATGTGTTTCCATGTCTAGTGGCTCGTGCACGAGAACATATATTGTTGTGTTCCTATACCATTGTTCACCGAGACACGAGGTTCTAGGGTCCCACTCCTCGATAGTATCTTTAAGGCCTCTCCCATGTTTTGTGCTACTCTTTTTCTTTGCGCTCACTGTCGACAAACGGTGTGATGTTGGGGGTTACCAAGGAAGTGTGTGTGGGTGTGTGGGTGTGTTTATGTGTGTGTGTGTGTGTGTGTTAATTTAAGTTGTTTTCCACTTAGAGTAGTTTTCCCTTGAAAACTGTTTTCATTAAAAAAAATTAAGCACTTATTTTTTTCATTAAATTGAAAAGGTATTTGTAATTTAATAATTATGCATGGAACCGTTTCTCAGTGGCATCATACTGGGATTCTAGCTCACACCCTATATACACCCTTGGGTGTATGTAGATTCTGTTTCTTATTCATTTCAGGTTGATGCATCGTGCATAGCATTGGTGTTTCACGTTGTCAACGGCATCCTGGGGTTGGTTTGGTGAATGTATCTTGAGGTCGTTTCACTTCATGGTACTTGGAGGTTTGAGTTAGTGTTTTTAGTTTTTTTTCTTTATTTCTGTTCCTTTTGGGTTTTTAGTTCAAGTTGTAAACTTAAATTTTGACTGTAGATTGAGGTCTTGTTGGGTTGTATGTTTTTAGTTTTAAATTATTTGTCTGGTCATTTGTTTTATATCTATCTATTCGGGTAAATCATTCCCAAGTTTCATTTTTGATACCCGGGAACTTCTGCTAGCCCGTGGGGATCGGGAACGCCCTTCGGTCCATGTCACAGACCGGGTTTGGTGCCAGGTCGGATGGCGACCCTGCTTGGTTCGTGACATAACATGTTTCCTTACTTGGTCTTGGAGTTAAACCGTATATTAGATAATTAGATTGGATAGTTCCCATATTACTTAAATTAAACTTTAAATGGTACTTTGGGATGAATTTCATATCCATCCATTAAAATATTAATTATTACAGGATAATTAATTGACCTAATCACTTATTTTCCATACATAAAAATTTTTCCATTTCCTTTAATAAAATCTTTGGGGTATCTCTTTCCACATTTCTGACATGAAGGAAATTTATCATTCTTTCCTCCAGGGTCTCCACCACCTGATCACTCAGTAATATATATTCTTATCTTTTTTGGTGTCTCTAATAGTTGGTTAAGGTGTAGTTTTTTAATCATATATCATGATAACTAATTATTCATAATCATAATATATTTCACTCCAGTAGTTATTCAATCTGGTTTCACATAATCACCACATTTTCCATCACATTCATTGTTAACAGGATTCCTCCTAGTTCCATCCATTGACTAAAACCAAAATCCATAGAATGAGATACAATAAATATAGTGGGAAACCACATAATTTCTACCTTACCAAAAGTTTAGGATGTTATCCTATATTTAGACTTATCCTGAAAGTCATTCAAAGGGTCATATTGCCTAATTAGTGTTTTCCTATATCTAGTTTCCAAGGTTCCTAATAAACTTCCTCTAATACCAACTATAAATACCCCAACCCTAATATCCCAATGTTAGTGTTTACTTTATTAAATTAGAACTAGATATAAGGAATAACATCCTAAAGGATCGAATAGTTTAGTAGTCCAGGTAATCTAGATACATACTTGAGTCTCATAATGCATTTGAAAATATAAAATTCAAAACATAGTGAAATTAAACAATTTTCATCCTTGTAACTCATTAAAATATTATTTCTTAGTCTCCTATGGAAAGGAAAAATAATAATTATGTGTTTAAATGATTAGAAAGGGTTAAGTATAACTGAAGTAAATATGAGTAAATAAGGCATAATCAATATGGTAAGGTAAATAACTAAAAACACATTCCTTTTAATCAATAACTTGATCACAAAATAAATCTATGGATAATATCAATAAAATAATGTTATGTATAGTAAAAAATAAATTATAAATTAAGTAAATTATTAGTTTTTGACTTTATGATCTCATACATCATGATATTTGCACCATCAAGGCTTTTTTCCAAAATAGTTTAAACTGTGGGTATCCATACACCAAAAACCCATTTAATTTTTGCAAAAAATTTTTATCATGAAACCTATTAAGGAATTGAACGAATATGTAATTCCATACCACACCTATCACTTAATAAGTCCAATGTATTCATCATATAAATAAATAATAAAACTTATTCAATATTCCTTAAAAATCAATAATTATTTGTATTAGAAGAACTAGCATGTGGTAGGTAAATACTTTACCTAGATAAATGAACATAATAAATCCATAAAAACATGGAATATGGGATATTTGGAGTACACCCTTATAAAATAATAATATTCAATTAATTATTTTAACATATAATAAATTACTTTAAAATATCACTAGAAAGTTTTTTGAAGAAAAATACCTCTTTTCCATTTGAAATAACTTATTTAAAATATAAAAATTTCTCAAATATTAAGGGAAATTTTTTATTTGAAAATAACCTAATAAAATTGTAATTAAAGACTAAAAACATTGATGAATCGTGATGGTGGGAAATTATATCCATACTATATAAGTTAAAAAATCTCTTTCACACTTTTGTAAGAAAATTCAAAAAGTACCTCATTTAGAAAAAAATAATAATATTCCTTTTAAAAATATTAAAAAAACTATAATGGGTAAAAATTTCATTAATAAATCATTGGAGAATATTTAAAATAGTTTTTAAAACATTTTAAGTAAAATATGGATATTAAAGAAAAATATTTCCAACGGAGTTGTAAAACAAAGTTCGTTTTCCTTAAAAAATATTTTGGTATCTTGAGTACTTAAAGTGTTGAAAATGAAAGGAAATATTATAATTTATATAAATAAACCTAGTATAATAAAATATATTAGTTTTAAGATATAAATATCAAATAATTCCATTAGTAGAGACTTTAACAAAAACAATCTCAAATAATGATGAGACTGTTTAATAAACCCTTACCACTTTGGTAACAATAAAATTAAAACCCCTTGGATGAAATAATATTAATTATAACTTTAAATACCATGAATGAAAAATTATCAATTATATATCATGTAATATTATCTCTATATACACTTAATAAACATAAATATATTCATATCATCATATATTTCTCAATGAAACAAAATTGAGACGAAGAGACCTTACCTCATATCCAACTTCATTTTAATTTTTTTTAAATTACTATATATTAAATATATATTTATTATAAATATATTATAGAACCATAATAATATATATCATTCCATATATGATTAAAATATAACCTTTTATCACCCATTTACTAATAATTTATTATTAAAATCACTATTTAAGGTGACAACCGCTTCATTTTTCATGAATGTTTTGGTTTGGTAGTTTTAGTACATGTAATTTTATCATGGTTAGATAATATAAATTATTTTAATCATTATATAAATATCGTATATATTCATTATATATATTTCCTTAAAATATATATTGAAAAACGAATTACACTGCTCATAGAGATGGTATGTTGTACATACGAATGAACATTGTTTTCACTTTTTGATTGATGAAATAAAAGAAATTTGATTATTAATTAAACATTACCGGATAATTTTTATAATATATATATATATATTACTATTAAATCAATATTTATTATAATCTTTGTATAGTTTAAATCAAAAATAAATCACATTGTTTTGTGGTGGTGGTAGTCTGCACATACACACGAGCGACGTTATCATTTTCAAACAGATTGGAAGGTAAGAATATAGCTAGTATATTGTAACTGCAGGGGCATAATTATGTCATAAATATCATATATAATCATTAAATCCATCAAAATAACTATCCATGAAATATGATGATGGAAAATGAATTGTATCACTATGCGGAGACGGTAAGTTGTACATACGAACAAGAAATACTTCTGCATTCCATTTGATGAAAAAAAGGGAGGATAATGGTGGTTTAATAAAAATAATAACATTTTAGTATATTCATTTTACTTAAGTTAATATTTTATGATAAATAAAATATATTTAGTGGTTTTAAAATAAGAATTAAAAAATAAAGTTATTGGCTATGGTGATTACTTCTTCTTTGAGAGAACTCCTTTAGATCTCCTTTTAAGGATTCTAGGGTTGGTTTTGGGGATACAAGGACCCCTAAATTTTGTATAATGATGTTTAAAATATAAATGGGTAGTATTTTTTCATCTATTTTGGTCAAATTGGTGTAAATAATTGAGAGAAGGTGTGTCCTTTTAAAAGATAGGACAGGCGTACTCTTTGAATTTCTGAAAATATTAAAATATAATAAATTCATTATCAATAAAAATGATTCCAAATGGATAGATATTGTAATATAATGTATTATATTATTTAAATATTATCAAATAATAAAAATTTTATAGGTTTAGGTGGTATTTTAAAAATAGTATTTCATTTTAACCCCTTAGTTGACCTATTTTAGCCTCAACCATGGTAACACCTTTTTCAATCATAAATGATTAGGATTTTTATTATAATGTAAAAAATGGATAAAAATGGTAAAGGGGTTAAATTTTCAACCATATATTATCTATATTTATATATATCAATATTTTAATTATTTTTATATAATTTATTAAAATATTATTTTTGTAAAAAATCCTTAATTTTATTTTTTTGACACAATTCATTTAATTTGACTTTAAAGACAATGAGAAAAATATATAATTGAAATATAATCCTTTTACCCATAAATAATATGTCATATTTATCTAATACATTTTTTAACACAACAATTCATCCAAATTTTGTTTTTTTAATAGTTTCAAAATGATTTATTTTTATCTATTAATTGAATAAATATTGTGTTGGCATTGAGTAAGGATTTTGGGTAATTATTCAATCACCAAAAATTAAAAATAAATTACTATGATAAATAAAATTTATTTATATCTCAAATAAACATTTATAGCTAGTAATAACCTCTTTTTACCATTATGATAAAATATTAGAGTTTTTAAATTCAAGAGTGTGACATTTTTTACTTTATCTTTACATAAATTAATATAAACGTCATAATAAAAGAAATATGAAATGAAGTGTCCATATATTTGATAATTGGATATATATGGGATAAATTCACCCATACAATTGGATAAAGTCAACTTTTAGTGAAATTATAAAGCCTTGTCACAATGTTTTAACCATATTTTACCCATTTTTATCTTATTGAGATGATAAAAATTTACTATAGTCACTATTCCTTTGGACCAATAATAAAAGAGTTATATCTACAAAATTTGACACTAATAATTCTAAATATGTTATAAATTTTTCAATATTCAATATTTAAATGTCACATCCATTATTTTATTTTAATTTTTTTCCTTTGTTTATTTCTCATCTTGTATTTTCCCCTTGGTTCCCCAGGGAGTTTTCAGTGAAAAATAGGATTTTTGGGCTCGATAGAAGGTAGAGCATGATTGAAACATGGTTAATGGAAATTGTGTACTAGTCTAGGGTAAATTGGGTTCCCTGGATAGTGTTACCTTATAGGTTCTACAGTTAGGCACACAGGCATATGCCCTCCCCTAAGAAACAATGCAGTTTATTTCCTCTGGAACAAAAGAGACCACCTGGTTACCGAATGGTTTGGAAAACTATGTGGGATAACCATGAAACATGTCCAAGTCATTAAAATTGGTGAATTACCTTTCTACCCTCACCTATTTTAAATCCAAACCACCCCTAATTTCATTCATATGGTATTTGTATCCCTATGAGCCTCATATTCTCCCACTTAGCTCCCTTGAACTCCAATATTTAGGTGGATTTAGTGTGGGAACTTCAAATTATCATCAAGTAAGTCTCTTTTATTTTTATTTCTTCTTTTTTATAGGTTTTTTGTTCCCCCTCATTGATTTCTTCTTACTCAGTGGATTTTTTTCCCTAATAATAGTTTGATCAAGATTTTTTGAGTAAATTCTTAATGTTTATGGTTCGATCTTTCCATTATAGGGTTCCCTTATGGTGTGGTTGTGGTTTTCCATTATATTTTTAAAGTTTCTAAGATTGAGTTAGGTGATCCCATGTTTTATAATTATTAGATGATTTTGGTATACATGATTTATTTCTTAGATGTGTTCTATCAATTATGTGAAAGGTGAAAAAAAAATTTCTAAACGTTTTATGGTCTGTATGTCTTGGAAAAAGGTTTTTAAAAATTATATGGGTTGTGTCTCAGGTTTTATTCCTTATGATACTTCTTTAATGTGTTCCATTAATTTTTTAACCGGTTCAAAAAAGTTTTTAAGTGGATTTGGTGTGTGATTGAACATGAAATAGGTTTTACCTATGAGAAATGGTTATTTTTCATGAGTAAACAAATTTCTTGTCTTATGGACATGAAAGTGATGATTTATGTGACATGTGAAGTGGAAAATCAAGAATAACTTAAATCCTATGTATCTATGTAGGTAGACTAAAACTAGTGTTCTAGTTATATCAGTGGTGTCAAGGTTCATTTTCTTCTAGCAGGATTTATGCTACAACACTAACTAAACTATGATGTTGATGATTGGATAACACAAGAACTATGGATAGATTCCTCTATAGTGGCTCATTCATAAATAAGTTGTTGGTTATTCTTACCATATCATGTTCCACCAAGATATGAGGTTCCCAGTCTCTCACTAGTGCTATTACTTATAAGGATTTCTAGTGATGTGGTTTTATCTTGTGCTTTTGTGCATACCATCAGCATACGATGGAATTTACTCTTATGTTAAATTAAAAATCATGTTTCTTTGAAAATGTTTTCCTTAAAAAAAATTAACAAAAATATTTCCAAGTTCCTTCTTAAATCATTCATGGTGATTTGTATTCTAATTTTATATCATGGAATATTACTATTGGGGCGACATCCTACTAAACTATGTCTCACACCTTATATACACCTTTTGGTGTATGTAGACTTTTCTATTTTTGACCTAGGTAAAAGAAATATCTTCCATGGTGGTGATGGTGGTTTCATTTTCTAGTGTTTCTCCCCTTAAATGTGTTGGTGTTGGTGTAATGAGAGTGATGTCCCTCTTTTTTCACAGAGGTTTTGGGTTGTGTAGTCGGTTTTCCTCCCCATTTTTGATTTTTGGTTTAAATTTGTGAAATGGTTAACTTGAATTATTGTATCTATTTTGGTTATGGATATTAATTTTGGTGTAATGTTTTATCTTGAGATTTTCTCATGGTTATTTATCATGGGTGAAATCATTCCCAAAGTGTATTTTTTATTCCCAGGAACTAGTTATCAATCCATGGGGATCAGGAATTCCCTTTGGGTCATGCCGTAAACTGAGATAGGTATCGGGTTGGATGGCACCCCAGCATGGTTCGTGAAAAAATGGTATCAAAGGTAGTTTTTTATCTTTTTTGGAGTCATGAAACATATAAGAGTCTAGATTGACTAGAGTTATGATTTTTAGGGAATGAGGTTCTAGTTCCAAGTGGGGTATATGGCCGACACACATCCTGAAAGATCTTGAGTTTCCATGGGATGTTTGAATTTGGTTTGACTTCTTCCAAAGGTGAGACTTATAGGATTCTGATTGTGCATGGAAACTGGGTTGGGGTGAAGTGGTTTGTATTCATATTATGATGGATATGGTTTGGTTTTGATTCCAAGAAGTATTTTGAGTTTGTTTTTGTTGCTATAAATTTCTCAGAATGGTGTGTAGATAGGTCTTTCTTGTGGTTGTTGTTTGATGTAATAATATTCCTCTAAAGATACTTCATATGCAGTCATGGGAAGAGGTCGTAGAGAGTTCTCCCTCACTAATTGATCAGAGACAAGTGGAATTCATGGTTTAGAGTTTCAAATATTTGGTTCAACGAGTGGAATCTGGTCCTTCTTATGTTGGGGAAGCTAAAATAGATCTTAGAAAAGAAAAAAATCAGGAGTTCCTAAAGAACAAGCCTCCTACCTTTTAGGGTAGCACGGATCCCTAGAAATAAGATAAGTGGATTGAGAAAATAGAAAGAATATTTTAGTTTCTTGATACTTTTGGGGAAGTTAGGGTTAAATGTGTGTTGTTATTTTTCAAAGGTTATATTCAGAGGTGGTGGGATTTAGTGGTTTAGGCTGGGAAGAATGAGAAAATGGTCTGGAAGGATTTCAAATTCATATTTGATGAGAACTATTTCCCCAATAGATTTTCCTTTTCCAAGACTTGAGAGTTTTTGGATCATCACCAGGGGGACCAGACCGTCATGGAGTATGTCAATTTCTTTGTAAAGTTGGTCCGGTTCACACCCAAAGTTGTTTAAAATGAGCAGTTTAAGGATGAATATTAAAATTGGAGCTATGACTGGATATTTGATCACAAGTATTATTGTTTAAAATTAACACTTTTGATAAGGTGTTTGATCATGCTTTGTTGATAAAGATCAATCAGATTGGAATGTTCAGTTTCTCTAGAGCAGTGCTAGTAGTGGGCCATGGTAGTGGCAGTTCGTCTCAAAAGAGGAGGAAGCGGGATGAGTAGGAGAATAAGGGAGGTGGTGATTCAGGACATACTTCCCAATATTCTTCATCTGTGACTTCAAAAACTAGGTCAATTTTGTGACATCAATGTGGGATGGGGGGGAATATGCATTCATCCTTTTCAACTCCACCCAAACCTTGCCATGGCTGTGGACATATGGGGAACTTGTATCGTTTTTCCAAGGCCACACGTCCATAACATGGTGGTTCAGCTTTAGTAGCTTTAAGAGGGATGTTAGCCTAATCATATCTATCTTGGACTGTAGGTTCTAGTTTTGGTGGTCATGGTAGTAGGGATAGATCTTCTTTTGGGAAGAGTCGCAGGTCTATTATCGTTTGAAAACTGAGGAAGAGATGAGGAGTCTCCATGATTTGTATCAAACACTAGCGGAATCAAATATGGTACCTATGAATATTCAAGGTACCATTCTTATTGAATCATTTATAGCTATTGTTCTATTTGAAACTATTTCTTTAGTTTATTTTATTTCTTCTTGTTTAGTGGATTTGCAGAAATTTTCCACTGAGATCTTATCGTATGTAGTAGATTTAGTGACGTCACTTGGTAAGAATCAAGAAAAGTGTTTTCTATTTCTATCTTGTGAACTCACCATGTAAGGGGTCAAGATAAAATGGGATTTATTGGTTTTGTAAATGGACCTCTTTGACATGATCATCAGTATAGATTGGATGGTGTTTTTTCAGGTGAAAATTGATTGTTATCAGTGGTTAGTGAGTTTTGTGGAACCAGATGGGAGTACCCAGGTTTTTTAAGGTCAATAGGATCCTCAGTTAGGACATGGTGGACCTCCACTACCATAGTTGGGTAGTATTTATTTTATATTTTTTCGCTCAAGTTGGAGGATGGTGGTGGTATTGGTTCTGATATTGGATTACCTCCTATGGTGGATAAGTTCCTTTAGGTATTTCTAGATGACTTATTAGGGTTTACTATAGATCTAGATGTGGAATTCACCATCGATTTGGTACTGAGAACATAGCTAATATCTATTTCATCATACATTATATCCCCCACTAAGTTTAGGGAGTTAAAGGTACAAGTAGATGATTTGGGATCCAAAGAATTCATTTTCTCGAGTGTCTCAGAGTGGTCCACCGCAGTTCTATTTTCTAAAAAAGATTATGGATCTCTTTGGTTGTGTATCGATTGTTGAAATCTGAATAAGGTAACGATCAAGAACAAATACATGTTTCCCCACATCAATGACCTTTTTTATCAGCATAAGGGGGAAAGGTGGTTCTCAAAGATCTATTTTCATTCTGGGTATCATCAAGTCAAAGTTAGAGAGATGGATGTTCCAAAAACATCTTTTTGAAGTATGTATGACCATTTTGAGTATTTTTTTCATTCCTTTAAAGTTGAAAAATACTCCACTGGCCTTTATGTAACTAATGAATCGGGTCTTCCATCAGTATCTCGACTCTTTTTCTGTGGTATTTTTGGATGATATCCTAGTCTATTCTGAGACTGATAAGGAGCATGAGTGGAATTTTGAAGATCTTGTTGGGAACTCTTTGGGAACATCATCTCTATGTAAAGTTTTCTAAGTGTTCCTTATATATTAGGGAGGTAAATTTTATTGGTCATGTGATCTTGGAAGGTGGTGTTTCAGTGTACCCTGATAAGATGAGTACAGTGATGTCATGGGAGCAGTTGAAGAATTTTTTTAGATCGTGAGATTTTTGGAATGGAGGGGTACTATAGGTGGTTTTTTTAGCATTTCTATTAGCATTATTCATCCATGGATGTGCTTAACTATAAAGGGGTAATGTTTAACTGGAGCCCAGAGTTTCTAGAATCCTTTTAGGAGCTTAATAAATGGTTGATCACTGACCCAATTTTGATTTTTTGGGAATCTATAATGGGTATGTGGTTTTTTGGGATGCTTCAGGAAAGTTTCTTGGGTGTTTGCTAATGCGGGACATGAATGTAGTTGTGTATGGTTCTCTACAACTCTGACCAGATGAAAATAATTACCCAACCCATGAACTAGAGTTAGTGGCAGTGATGTATGACCTGAAAACATGGAATTATTATCTATTTGGGGAGAAGTATTTTATCTATTCTAATAATAAGATCTTTTCATACATATTCTATAGCGACCCAGTATTAATGTACATGGACATTACGTCACTTTTGATGAATACTTAAAACATTTAAAAAATGGACTCCCAAAGACTGTATTAGTTTAGTGACTTTGGAAACATGGAATAAAAATCTTCTAGCTCAATGAAAGATATTCAATGTTTCCCACGAATATCTTCCACCATAGTAATTCTACTTAAAACATTTATTTATAACCTAGGGAAAGGAAACATAATAAAGTGGTTATATAAAATGATTATAAAGGGTAAATAAAGGAATTGTGTTTTCATATCATGAACATAAGGGTATAATAATGTGATCATGGTCATTAAAATATCATAACTTGAATATCAAATATTGTAAACATGAATCATGGAATAAATATTTGGAATTTATAAAACATGAATCATAAGTAAATCAAGAGCATAATACATGAAAGTATAACATAGGAATAAGACATGTAATTATGGAATACAAATCAACGTATAACATAGTGAACATGTATAAGTAGAAACATGTTCACACATTAAGTTAAGTACATGAAATCAAGACCTCTCATAGACTTAGGGACATGCAACCAGGTCCATGAATAATGTTGTGAACATGAAATCAGGTTCACTCATAAAATTATGAACATGTAATCAGGTTGAAGCATGAAATTTTGAACACATAATCAAGTTCAATCATAATGTTGTGAACATGAAATCAGGTTAATTCATAACATTGTGAACATGTAATCAGTTTCATGCATAAACTTATGTACATGAAACTGGGTCTAAGAATAACATTGTGAACTTGTATTCAGGTTCATGCATGGCAATATGAACATATAATAAGGTTCAATCAAAACATTTTGAACATGTAATCAGGTTCACACATAAACTTATAGACATGTAACTAGGTCCATGTATAACATTGTGAACATGTAATCAAGTTCATTCATAAAATTTATACTCATGATTCATCCATATTTACCCAACGGATTAGAGGTAGATATAGGTCCCACCCATCACATAATAAAATCATACATCCATGTTCCATATAACATTCATCATTTCATAATCTATAAAAAGAGATTTTTTAAATAAACGTCAAATCATAACCCACAAAATGAAATGGGTATCGTCAACATTTCATCACATCCTAACCTATGGAAAAGAGATATATTTCATAATCATTTCATCAAAGAAGAACTTGTGAAAAGAAGTAGTTTTCAAAATAATATAACCAGTGAAAAATAAACATGTTTTATAAGAAGCATTCCATCAAAACATAAACCATTCAATAAATAATATGAATTGAACATTTAAATCATTTTCTAGAATGGATTGAGTGACATCAACAGTTGTCATCTTAGATAGAAAATAACTTGGAAAGAAATTTTGAAAACATTACTTGAGAAAAATGTCCTTTCATCTTTGAAAATGGTTCTTTAAAAAATAAAACTCTTAAAAAACCATTTTCTTTTAAAATACATTGAAAACTTACAAATAAGTCTTGAAATCATTTTGAAAACATTTTCCCATTAAAACATATAAAATAATCTTGAAAAAAAATTGAAAACCTTTATATTCTTGAGAAAATATAAAATAATATCAAAAAAAATTTGAAAACCATTTCCTTTAAAACACTTTGGAAACATATAAATAATCCTTGAAAACATTTTGAAACCCATTTTCCTTGAAAACTTGTAAAACAAGCTTGAAAATGTTTTGAAAACCATTTCTTTGAAAATACATTGAATACTTATAAAGAATTATTGAAAATATTTTTAAAACATTTTTTATTGAAAATGAATTGAAAACTTATGAATAATAATTGAAAACATTTTTATAAAACATGGTTTTTAGGGAACATATATTTCTGACCAAAATGATAAATAAAGTGGAATTTTCATAAAAACAATTTATTAATGGTATTAAGTACCAAAGAGTGTAAAAATGGTACCATTAATTGGATATTGTAAAACCCGGAAATTTCAAGTAAATTTTTTTTTAATTTCTTTGGGATTTTACGAGTCTCTGGTTTCTGACGGCGCCTGATTCCGAGGCCCGGAGTGCCCAGAATGATCTGTCGAAGTTTTGTTAAACTTAAATTAACGTGTGTAAGCAGTTTTCCTAAAAAAAGTAGAATAACACTTGAACGGTTGCTCAGATCAAAAATCTGAGTGCACCGTTGCACTCAGGATGGAGGGATTGCCCTAGGCGCGACTTAAGTTTAGTCGACGTGGGCCTCCTATGAGAATTCCAAAAAATGGATAAATTGTAAATAAAATAATTAAATAAATTATTTTATTTTTTAAATTCTTATAACTCACAAATGGTAGCTCAGATTAAAAATATTAGACCACTACTGAACTCGTGAGGGCATGATTTATTTAAGAAGATACTAACTTTGGCCGGCGCGGGCCACCAGAAAAAGTTATTTTTTGGCCGCAAATAAAATAATTAAATGACAATTATTTTATTGTAAAATTCATAACTTCTAATCAGTAACTCGGATTGAAAATATGAGAGTACCATTGGGTTATTTGGGGTCTTTTTTACCTAGGAAGATCCTAACCTCGACCGGTGCGGATCGAGGGTTACTGATAATAATTTTACGAACTTTCTTTTTGGGTACGTTCAGTAAACGTACGTTCGGAATTTTATAACTTTTGAACTGGTGCTTAGAATTGAAATCCGAGAACACCGATAAACTCACAGCGTCGGTATTCGCTTAAGGGGTCCTTTACCTAAATTGCGTTTTATGCGGTTTAAAAGTTAATTTTTTGGGGATTTGTAAAAAAAATAAATAAAATGGTTGTGCACCATTTTATTTATTTGGGTGGTTATATCCTCTAAGAGTAAGTTAGGGGTGGGGGTCCACACCCCACATAACCTCCCATGGGAGGATTTTTTTTTTTTTTTGAGGTGGGGCCCACATGAGGCCTAACCCTCCACCTCCCTTAAACCCCCCTTTAACACTCCCTTGCATTTAAATGTGCCAACTCCCCCCTAATTAAGAGATCTCTTCACATTCCCCACTCCCATTAATTATGCCAACACTTTATTTAATTAAAGTGGTGTGAATTTTGAAATACATGGGTTAATAAAATAATATCCATAGTCTATTATTTTAGTTTGGGACTTTCATTGTGTTAAGAAGAGTTGGGAGAGAGCTCTTGAGATGGAGAGAAAAGTGTTCCTCTCTTCAACGAAGAATGACTTTCTACCTCGACGAAGAACGATATTCGATTCGATGAACGTGAAGTCGTCAACACCAATTCCTCCTTGGATGCACCCCAACGTCCACAGAATCGACGTCCGATCTCCGCGACGCCTGACGTGTGATGAAAATTATCGAGGTAGGTGAATATTGATTGTTTGAAATTTAAGTGGTATTATCTCATGAGCATGAGAATTTATTTATATGATGTTTGTCTTTTCTGTTGTAATTTCGTTCAGTTGTAGTTGTACTTTCAGTTGGGTTTGTATTCTGGGCCACTTTATTTTCAGCACTTTCTTTTGTACTTAGTGTATTACTTCCGCTTGTACTCTGTGATGTTTTGTTTGCTATTATAAAGGAAATTCCTTCCCAGTTATCGGGATTTACGCCTTTGGTGCTATTCGTCAGCCCCTGGACTATGGAAGGTCGGCTTGGGGTAGTCACGGCACGGGCCCCGAGGATGATTCGTGACCAATTGGTATCAGAGGAGTCGGTTCTACCACAGGACTTATAACTCTGATATTTTCTTTTTGTGAAGCAATAGTGTTAAGGGTACTAAGTGTGGTTTTCAGTTCAGGGAGTCCAGTGTTGGTGCGGCGGTCGATGTATCCGTACACCAAGACCCTGACTACTGATTTCTGACTTTGTGCACGAAAACACTGATTGCATGTGTGTTTCCAAAAGTTTAAAAGTCAGATCAAACCAGGTCAGATCACCAGGTATAAAATGTTGACCGTGTTGCATCTGTTCAGGATGTCTCCATGCAGACAGTTATTTGGAGTTCTGAGATTGTACTCGATGGCGGCCCACCGAGAGGCAAGGCTCCGGTACAGGGCCCTTTTTACTATATTGGCACCCTCGGGTGGTGTACCAACAGCACCACCACCTGTTGGGCAGCAGATGCCACTAGCCATACTATCGAACTATGCATGCTAGCAGAGCGTGTTGCACGAGTTCCAGTAGTAGAGGCCTCCGAGGTTACGAGGTAAGGCAGATTCCCAGACAGCAGAGCACTAACTGGAGGCGATTGCTAGATTTTTCCGCCTAGCTGAGCCATCAGTAGAGTGGATGGTGGACTTGGCTACTATTTTTTTCCAATGAATGACCATGAGGATGGTCTGCATAGTGATGAGGCTTCGGTACGTGGACTGATGCCTGTGATAGTGCCTTCGGGTAGTGTGTCAGCTATACATCACTACCTGTTGTTCAGCAGTTACAACCGGCGATACCGGTAGGTGACACATGTAGGCTTACTGCCTTACACGTGTTCCAAAATCAGATACCCTCAAGTTCCGAGGAGAACCAAACTCACAGGCGGCTGAGGACTAGCTTGATGAGGTGGCTAAAAGTTTTCTAGAGCTTATACAGCTTCGGCAGGACAACGTGTCGGTAGCTGAGAATTCATTGAGGCATACCGAACATTCCGATTACTCAATGAATACGATTCGATCAGTGCTATAGAGCTCGGACCTCTGATCATGGTGTGTTTAAGGATATTTGAGCCATCACTTTTTCCTCTATGCATTCCTACTCACGTTAGGGTGCTAGAGAGAACCTTGAGGTTGAATGTTCTTTGGCTGAACGAATACAGCTAGAGAATGTTAGAAGTTGGAACACTGCGAGATGGTGTCAGTCTCAGAGACTTGGGTGTGCGAATGTTTCAAGAAGAGAAAATGTTAATGAAAGATAAATCTACAGAGCAGTAGACGTGGAGGCAGAGCTAGTAGAGCAGTATGGGGTGGTGTACATTTCAACATGTTACAACCACCCGCCTTTGTTGTCCCTTCCAGGATCAGGGAGCTAGAGGGCAGGGGAAGAGAGTAGCTGCATATGGTCAAGGAGTGTGACCCAATGGCTCTAAAACTGATTCAATGGACAATCTGTGTCCACTAATAGCTGTTGTAGTAACAGACGTTGATATGAATCATTCCTTCCTTCCACGAATCTTGTCCCAGACCTAGAGTTTCCGGTAAGCTGTGGACTTGACCCTCACGTCTGGAGATACCTTTGGGAGGAGACTCGATAATCACACGTACACCGACAGTGTGATCTGACCCTCGAGGCGAGAGTTTCGGTTGGAATCTCTTGGTGGCAGCGTCGAGGCCTTACGACGTTGGTCTCGGTATGGATTGGATTCACAGTTCATGCTCATATTGACTGTATTAGGCAAAAAGGTTGTGGTCTAACTACAATGTCGGGATAGGTTTTCCTTGGTCGACGAAAAGGAAACCCCAGGAATCATAGGATAAACTCATGCACATAAGGGTGCGGTCGATCACTCTTGAGTCAGTCAACCTTACCCTCGTGGCAGCGGGAGTTTTGAGTTTCTATTCTAATCAAGAAATTGAGGCCTCTTGAGTTCGAGGATGACGACTACGTCCTTATACGGGTCTCACCTCGACGAGGTTTACGGAGTTGTGGCCAAGGTAGCAAGTTATCTCTAAGGTTCAACGGACCTTTCTAGGTCCTCAACAAGGTAGGTGAGGTGGGTTACCGCTTGACCCATCCACCTCAGTTGCACCAGATGCACGACGACTTCAACGTATCTCAACTGAGTAGATATGTGCTTGACCCAACGCATATCATCGACCATGGGGAGATGGACTTTGGCGATGGGGTGACTTTTGCGGGGTTCCAGTAGAGGTTAAGGATCGACAGGAGCAGGTCCTACGAGGATGGTCAATTCCTCTTGTGCACTTTCATTGGCAGCACGGGAACCTCCAGGAGAGCACATGGGAGCGGAAGGCTCAGATGCGTGCTCTGTACCACTTTTGTATCCCTAGTTTGTGTTAAAGATTTACGGGGACGTAAATCCCTGAGGTGGGAGTAATGTAAAGACCTGGAAATTTGAAAGAAATTTTTTTATTAATTTCTTTTGGATTTTACAAGTCTGTGGTTTCTGACAGCGCCTAATTCTGAGCCCCGGAGTGCCCGGAATGATCCGTCAAAGTTTTGTTAAACTTAAATTAATGCGCATAAGAAGTTTTCCTGAAAAAGTGGAATAACTATTGAACGGTTGCTTGGATCAGAAATATGAGTGCACCGTTGCGCTCAGGATGGCGGTATTACCCAAGGAGCGACTTAAGTTTAGTCGGCGCAGGCCTCCTATGAGAAATCCCAAAAATGGCTTAACAGTAAATAAAATAATTAAATAAATTATTTTATTTTTCAAATGCTTATAACTCAAAAACGGTAGCTCGGATTAAAAATATGAGACCACCGTTGAACTCGTGAGGGCATGCTTTATTTATGAAGATACTAACTTTGGCCGGCACGGGCCACCAGAAAAATTTAGTTTTTGGCCGCAAATAAAATAATTAAATGACAATTATTTTATTGTAAAATTCATAACTTCTAAACGGTAACTCGGATTGAAAATCCGCGAGTATCGTTGGGTTCTTTGGGGCGTTTTTTACCTAGGCAGATCCTAACCTTGACCGGTGCAGGTCGAGGGTGACTGATAATAATTTTCCAAACTTTATTTTTGGGTACGTTCAGTAAAGGTACGTTCGGAATTTTATAACTTCTGAACTGGTTCTCAGAATTGAAATCCGAGGACACCGATGAAATCCCAGCGCCGGTATTCGCTTAAGGGGACCTTTACTGCAGTTTTTTTATGTGGTTTGAAAGTTAATTTTTTGGGGATTTGTAAAAATAATAAATAAAATGGTTGTGCACCATTTTATTTATTTGGGTGGTTATATCCTCTAAGAGGAAGTTAGGGGTGGGGGCCCACACCCCACATAACCTCCCATGGGAGGATATTTCTTTTTGAGGTGGGTATCACACGAGGCCTGACCTTCCACCTCCCTTAAACCCCCCTTTAACACTCCCTTGCATTTAAATGTGACAACTCCCCCCTAATTAAGAGATCTCTTCACATTCCCCACTCCCATTAATTATGCCAACACTTTATTTAATTAAAGTGGTTTGAATTTTTAATTACATGGGTTAAAAAAAATAATAGCCATAGTCTATTATTTTAGTTTGCGACTTTCACTGTGTTAAGAAGAGTTGGGAGAGAGCTCTTGAGAAGGAGAGAAAATTGTTCCTCTCTTCATCGAAGAACGGCTTTCTACCTCGACAAAGAACGCTCTGTGATTCGAAGAACGTGAAGTCACCAACACCGACTCCCCCTTGGATGCACCCTAACATCCACGGAATCGACGTCCGATCTCTGCGACGTCCGACGTGCGAGGAAAATTATCGAGGTAGGGGAATATTGTTTTTTTCACATTTAAGTGGTATTATCTCACGAGCATGAGAATTTATTTATATGATGTTTGTCTTTTCTGTTGTACTTTCATTCAGTTGTAGCTGTACTTTCAGTTGGGTTTGTATTCTGGGCCACTTTCTTTTCAGCACTTTCTTTTGTAATTAGTGTATTACTTCCGCTTGTACTCTATGATGTTTTGTTTGCTATTATAAAGGCAATGACTTCCCAATTATCGGGATTTACGCCTTTGGTGCTAGTCGTCAGCCCCTGGCCTATGGAAGGAGGGCTTAGGGTAGTCACGGCACGGGCCCCGAGACGTCCCTTTCCGCGACAAACCTCGCTCGATGACAACGCTTGAGGTAGGAGATTATTTTGTTTCTGTTCGTGAATACATTCATCGTTGATCATCGTCTCTCATTGAGCTTCCTTTTATCGCAATAACGGGAAGAGGTCGGACCGCACGAACACGGCCGACCCTCCTCCCCCCTTGATTGTTTGAATTGTTTGCGGCACGAGCAAGGCAGCGAGGTTCGGTTGCACCGCGTGGAAATAATAAGGAATGGGTGAAGAAGCGTGGCACCTTCGCGCCACGCCGTTAAATACGAAAAAATCCATGGCGCTGTTGCGCCGTGCCGGAGAACCTCAAAGAGGCCGCGGCCGGAGCGGGGCCACCGCGGAGGGGCGTAGCGCCGTCACGCCACGGCCTTTGGCCGCGGAGGAGCAGGAAGCAGCGGCCGGCTTCCGGCCGCCGGCGTCGGAGCAGGAGGGTGGGAACCCGACGGTCCCGCGGCAGCAGCAACCGGTCGGCCGGCTTCCAAGAATCCGGGGGTCGTAACCCCTGGCTGGCCGAAGGAGCATCCCCCCACATGGGGGTCGTGGTTTCACAAATAGTGGGCAGCGAGCCCCCCGCCTACCGCTCGGCCGTTTTGGCTGAGCCGCCTGGCCACGCAGGCCAGGCCGAGCGCTCTAGGCCGGGCCGCCAAGACGAGCCGCCCAGGCCGGGCCGGGTCGCGCCCACCGGGCTAGTCCATGCCCTAATGGTCCGGACCCGAACCCTATTCGGGTCGACCCGGTTCGGGCCGACCTAGGGGGTATCGGACCGGGCCTGAACCCCCTATTTTCCAGACCTCTTTAGGTTTTTTTCCAATAACTTGGGCTGCAGACCTCCGATCGACGTATCGTTAGCTGAAATGCGATCCTCGGATCGAGACGGTCGTTTCGATATAATACACTCAAGGTTTTGTATAACTTTGGGTTTAGCCGGGTTGGTTCGAACATGAAACCAACTGGGCCCTCGGAGCGGAAACGCTTATAACTTGAGCTCCGGATGTCCGATTGACGTGCTGTCGACTTTGATGGATTCCTCATAGTGAGAAGGACCTTTTGGATTACTCCGCTCGAGGTTTGGACATAGTTGGAGTATGGTCGGGTTGGTTTTGACTTAAAAACCAACCGGGCCCCTGGGACGAAAAATCCAATAACTCTCAGACAGGACGTCTGATTGATGCGGCGTCTGTGACGTTGAGTTCCTGTTGACGATATGGAACTTTTGGATACATCAACTCCGGACTTCGTGTCAGTTGATGTATCAGCCCTCGGCTCGTGGAGCGGACCCTCCCCGAACGAGCTTGCTATGTGCGGGAACCCTAGAGCTGGTTGCGACTACGACGACGATGACGACTGTAAAGAAACCCTCCGTGGGTTCGACAGTGACGACAAAAGAACTCAGCGATCCTGTGTGGATCAGTGCCTACCGATCCTATGTGGTTCAGCGCTCAGCGGTCCTGTGTGGTCCAGCACATACCAATCCTGTGTAGTTCTGATCCTGTGTGGGTCATTGCGGGGGTTAGTACCTATCGATCCTATGTGGGTCATTGCAGGGGTTAGTACCTATCGATCCTCTGTGGGTCATTGCGGGGCTTATTACCTATTGATCCTGTGTGGGTCTGATGAATTAGATGAATTAGTGGCTATATCTGATCATCTCTATCGTCTTACGAAGAAGTATATCTGTGTGAGCTGATTCTTGACTTACAATCATTATCTTCAATATGATTGACTTGCTTTCTTATGTGGATTGTATTGTTCTATCCTGTGTGGACGTGATCGAACTTGGGCTCGGATGCTGGAGACGAACTGGAATTGATGACTTAGGTATATGTACGGGCATATACCTAAGTAGTGTTGGTTGTTACTTCATGATTATATCCTTCTTTTTTGGATTATCCTTTGTGGGTTCTGGGAGACCTTTGGGGGTCTCGGGGTCCCTACTGAGTAGCTTATACTCACCCCTGCATGGGTTATGCCCGCACTACGTTGTGTTGGATACAGACGATGGACAACGTTGATCGTGGTGGAGGCTTGTGGAGCGAGTCGGTACCTAGAGGTGGACCACTGGGTGGGACATACATGGAGCGGACGGCTAGACCCATGGAGCTGAGGAGGCTATTTGTACCCACCCTTCATGTGGGACTTCCTATGGATGGCACGACGTTGCGGATTTACTTTCAGTTGATGTACTTTCTTTCCAGTTTTATTTTACTTTCAGTTTGGGTTTGTATTTTGGCCCACTTACTTTTCTGCACTCACTATTGTACCTAGTTTTACTTAGTTTTTACTTCTGCTTGCTTACTTCTTGTGTTTGTTTACTTTAAAAATGCAATGGCTTCCCTTTTTATCGGGAATTTCGCCTTGGTGATATTCGCCATCCCCTGGCCTATGGAAGGCGGGCTTGGGGTAGTCACGGCACAGGGATACCCCAAGCCCACCTTCCATAGGCCAGGGGCTGGCGACTAGCACCAAGGTGTAATTCCCGATAAAAAAAAGGGAAGGCATTGCCTTTGTAAAGTAAACACACACCACAGACTAAGAAAAAAGAAGTAAACACTAAGTAAAACTATGTATAAAAGTAAGTGCGGAAAAGTAAGTGGGCCAGAATACAACCTCAAACTGAAAGTAAAGTACAACTGGAAAGAAAGTACAGCAACTGAAAAGTGAAGCCGCAATGTCATGCCATCCACAGGAAGTACCACATGAAGGGTGGGTACAGATAGCCTCCTCAGCTCTACGGGTCCAGCCGTCCGCTCCGTGTACGTCTCGCCCAGTGGTTCACCTCCAGGTACTGACTTTCTCCACAAGCCTCCACCACGATCAGCGTTGTCCGTCATCTGCATCCAACACAACGTAGTGCGGCCATTACCCGTGCAGGGGTGAGTATAAGCTACTCAGTAGGGACCCCGAGACCCCCGAAGGTCTCCCAGAATCCACAAAGGATAATCCACAAAGGAAAGATACAATCACAAAGTAACATCCAACACTACTTAGGTATATGCCCATACATATTCCTAATTCATCAATTCCAGTTCGGCTCCAGCATCCGAGCCCAAGTTCAAACACGTCCACACAGGATAGCACAACACAATCCACATAGGAAGCAAGTCAACCATATCGAAGATAATGATTGAAATTCAAGACTCATCTCACACAGGTATACTTCTTCGTAAGACGATAGAGATGATCAGATGTAGACACTGATTCATCTAAGCCGTCAGACCCACAAAGGATCGATAGGTACTAACCCCCGCAATGACCCACAAAGGATCGATAGGTACTAACCCCCGCAATGACCCACACAGGATCTGACCCACACAGGATTGGTATGCGCTGGCCCACATAGGACCGAGGAGCACTGACCCACATAGGATCTGATCCACACAGGATCGGTAGGCACTGATCCACAGAGGATCACTGGGTGTTGTAGTCGTTGCTGTCGAACCCACGGAGGATTCCCGTACAGTCTTCATCGTCTTCGTAGTCGCAGCCAGCTCTAGGGTTCCCGCACACAGCAAGCTCGTTTCGGGAAGGTCTGCTCCACGAGCTGAGGGGATGATACATCAACTGACACAAAGTCTAGATTTTATGTATCCCAAAGTTCCGTATCATCAACAGGAACTCAACATGACAAACGGTGCGTCAATCAGACACCCGGTCTGAGAGTTATTGGCTTTTTCATCCAAGGGGCCCGGTTGGTTTTTAAGCCAAAACCAACCCAACTGTACTCCAACTGCATCCCAACCTCGAGCGTAGTAAGCCAAAAGGTCTGTCTCACTATGATTAATCCATCAAATTCGATGACACGTCAATCGGACATCCGGAGCTCAAGTTATAAGTGTTTCCGCTCTAAGGGCCCGGTTGGTTTCGTGTACTAACCAACCCGGCCGAACCCCAAGTTCTCCTAAACCTTGAGTGTAATATACTGAAACGACCGTCTCGATCTAAGGATTGCATCACAGCTGACGGTGCGTCGATCAGAGGTCTGCAGCACATGTTATGGGAAAAAGACCGAAAGAGGTCCGCAAATAGGGGGTTCAGGCCCGGTCCGACTCGGCCCGATACCCCTTGGGTCGGCCCGAACCAGGTTGACCTGACCCGGGTCTGGGTCCGGCCCAATAGGGCGCGGCCCGGCCTGGCGCGCTCGTCCTGGCCGGTGTGGCCAGGCGGCTCGGCCGTAACGGCCGAGCAGAAGGGGGGGGCGCTGCCCCCTGTTTGGCGAACCACGGCCCCCATGTGGGGGGGCCGCTCCTTCAGCCGGTCGGGGGTTACGACCCCCGGTTCCCTGTTTGGCCGGCCCGGCTGGCCGACCGTGCTACTGCCGCGGGACCCCACGTCGTGACTACCCCAAGCCCGCCTTCCATTGGCCAGGGGCTGGCGACTAGCACCAAAGGCGTAAATCCCGATAACTGGGAAGGCATTTCCTTTATAAAAGCAAACAAAACATCACAGAGTACAAGCGGAAGTAATACAATAAGTAAAAAAAAGAAAGTGCTGAAAAGAAAGTGATACAGAATACAAACCCAACTGAAAGTACAGCTACAACTGAACAAAAGTACAACAGAAAAGACAAACATCTGGAAGAATAGAAGCAGCTCCGGGGTCGTCCTCCTCGGATCCTACCTGAAGGGTAGGTACAGATAGCGCAGCACCTGGATCGTCCACCACGGATCCTACCTGAAGGGTAGGTACAGAGAGCCTCCACAAAGCTCTCACCCGTCAACCTCCTCCAATTATCGTCTGGTTGTGAAGTCCACCTCCGGATACTGACTCGTCGTGTGGTCCACCTCCGGGTACCATCCAGTCCTCGAACACTCGGCCTCTGTCAGTGCTACCCGTCATCTGCAACCAACACAACGAGGTGCGGGCATAGCCCATGCAGGGGTGAGTAAACGATACTCAGTAGGGACCTTGAGAGTCTCAAGGTCTCACTAAGTCCAACAAGGATAATCGCAAAGAAGGATCTCAACAGATAACCCTTACTTAGGTATAATCCCATACTTATACCTAAGTTATCAAGTAACCCTTCTCAATCATGAGGAAACACAAAGGTTATGAAATCAACGGATAACCACTACCTAGATATATTCCCATACATATACCTAAGTTATCAAGTGACCCATCTCAATCATGAGGTAAACACAAAGGTCATAGACTCAGCTCAAACCATGATTTTTATTATCGAAACCGTAACTACTGAAGAGCTCTGTCTCTGGAGAGTACAGTGATCCTGTCATGACTCTGAGGTACTGCTGAGGTACTCCTCCTGTCGAGTAGTACGGGTCAGCCACCCAAACACAGTAGTGCTTCCCGCCGGGGTCTGCCACCCAAACACAGTAGTGCACCCCCCCTAATAGCCTGCAGAGGTACTTCTTCTGTTGAGTACCGAGGGTCTGCACCCAAACACAGTAGTGCTCCATCCGCCATGGTTCTTCACCCAAGCATAGTAGTGCTTCATCCACTGGGCTAGTCGACTCACTCCAAGTCGAGTCGGTCAAGTAGTCATCAGGCCTCAGCCAGCTACACAGTCTACGTACTCTGTATGCTCATCTCCAGGAGGGTCCGCTCCACGAGCTACAGGTCGATACTCCAAGTATCACAAAGTCCCATGAAGAAGTATCTCAAAGGACCGCCTCGTCATAGGGGTCTCAACGCAACAGACGGCGCTTCAATCGGACGCCCGGTCTGGGAGTTATTAGCCTTTTCGTCCCAGGGGCCCGGTTGGTTTCGTGTGCGAACCAACCCGGACGTATCTCAACTGTACCCCGAACTCTCATAGGGTATACTCATAGGGACCTTTTCTCAACGTGATCACCAACGCCGCTGACGGTTTGTCAAATGGACGTCCGGTCTGAAAGTTATCAGCTTTTCCATTCTAGGGGTCCGGTTGGATTTTGGGTTCAATCCAACCCTGCCACTATCCAACTGCATCCAAACCTCATGCGAAGTATGGCGAAAGTTTCGTCTCATCAATAGGAATGAAACAAAGTCGACGACACGTCAATCGGACATCCGGAGCTCAAGTTATAAGTGTTTCTGCTCCGAGGGCCCGGTTGGTTTCGAGTTTGAACCAACCCAGTCGTACTTCAAGTGACACCAGTTAACCAAACCGGTCACACCATTGCGATCCATATGAAAAAACACACTAGATGGACTACCCATTGGTCCAAAATGGATAGTTGGTGAAAAAGTTGCATTTCACCGCAACACGCGCGAACCGGGCCTTGTGGGGCCAGCACCTTGACCTCGACTTAAATATCCAAAATTTGTTTTGAAACATCTGTCTTAATTTCAGAATCGCAACCTCGCAGACGGTTCGACATTCTGACACCGTATGAGAGAGATATGTCTGATACAAGATCCCGTAATAATAATAATATTATTATTATTTGGTGTTTCATGGGCTCGAGCCACGAACCAGAATTTAGTATTCAACATTAGACTTGAATTGACCGTATTGATGTCAGGATTACATCGCCACTGATGGCAAGCCAATCGGACGTTGCACGCCTGAGTTATGGCGGGTTGAAGATTTAATAATAATATTAAATCTATTATTTTCTGAGCGCTTTCGGTACCCAATTCAAAAACCCGAAAAAGATATCCAATATTGGACTCATAAATTCTTTCTCGGAGTCAGGTTCACACTGCCGCTGACGGTTCGTGAAACCGAGGTCGCACGGGGACGATACCGTCAAAATACAATTTTCCCAACAAAAATAATAACAACATTATTATATTATTATTTTTTCTTAATTTCTTTGGGATTTTATGAGTCTGCGCTTTCTGACGGCGCCTAATTCTGAGGCCCGGAGTGCCCGGAATGATCCGTCAAAGTTTTGTTAAACTTAAATTAACGCACGTAAGTAGTTTTCCTGAAAAAGCGGAATAACTCTTGAACAGTTGCTCGGATCAGAAACCTGAGTGCACCGTTGCACTCAGGATGGTGGGATTACCCTAGGCGCGACTTAATTTTAGTCGGCGCGGGCCTCCTATGAGAAATCCCAAAAAATGGCTTAACCGTAAATAAAATAATTAAATAAATTATTTTATTTTTCAAATGCTTATAACTCACAAACGGTAGCTCGGATTAAAAATCGGAGACCACCGCTGAACTCGTGAGGTCATGCTTTATTTAAGCAGATACTAACTTTGTCCGGCGCGGTCCACCAAAAAAAGTTAGTTTTTGGCC
This sequence comes from Viscum album, assembly GCA_963277665.1. Classification (NCBI taxonomy): domain Eukaryota; kingdom Viridiplantae; phylum Streptophyta; class Magnoliopsida; order Santalales; family Viscaceae; genus Viscum; species Viscum album. Next base: position 2,091,282,095 of record OY728126.1, on the reverse strand, counting down.
GCAAATAAAATAATTAAATAACAATTATTTTATTGTAAAATTCATAACTTCTAAACGGTAACTCGGATTTAAAATCCAAGAGTACCGTTAGGTTCTTTGGGGCGTGTTTTACCTAGGCAGAGACCAACCTCGACCGGTGTAGGTCGAGGGTGACTGATAATAATTTTCCGAACTTTCTATTCAGGTACGTTCAGTAAAGGTACGTTTGGAATTTTATAACTTTTGAACTGGTACTCAGAATTGAAATCTGAGGACACTGATGAACTCGTAGCGCCGGTATTTGCTTAAGGGGACCTTTACCGTAGTTGCGTTTTATACGGTTTGAAAGTTATTTTTTTTTGGGGATTTGTAAGAAAAATAAATAAAATGGTTGTGCACCATTTTATTTATTTGGGTGGTTATATCCTCTAAGAGGAAGTTAGGGGTGGGGGCCCACACCACACATAACCTCCCATGGGAGGATTTTTTTTTTTGAGTTGGGGCCCACACAAGGCCTAACCCTCCACCTCCCTTAAACCCCCCTTTAACACTCCCTTACATTTAAATGTGCCAACTCCCCCCTAATTAAGAGATCTCTTCATATTCCCCACTCCCATTAATTGTGCCAACAATTTATTTAATTAAAGTGGTTTGAATTTTGAATTACATGGGTTAATAAAATAATAGTCATAGTCTATTATTTTAGTTTGGGACTTTCATTGTGTTAAGAAAAGTTGGGAGAAAGCTCTTGACAAGGAGAGAAAAGTGTTCCTCTCTTCAATGAAGAACGGCTTTCTACCTTGACGAAGAAGGCTCTGCGATTCGAAGAACATGAAGTCGCCAACGCCGATTCCTCCTTGGATGCACCACGACATCCACGGAATCGACGTCCGATCTCCCCGACGCCCGACGTGCAATGAAAATTATCGAGGTAGGGGAATATTGTTTGTTTCACATTTAAGTGGTTTTATCTCACGAGCATGAGCATTTATTTATATGATGTTTGTATAATTTATTCTTGAATAAATTATACCCTTGTCGTAGTTGAAATCAAGTGTTTGATTATTGCCAATTGATAACGCCTAAAGCGGAGAGCGCGGGACGAATAAACATGGCCCGACGACCCTCCGCTGGCTGTTTGTTTGTGCGCGGAGTCGGGGCGGCCGATGCGAGAGCGAGGCCGGGATAACGACATGAGCAGGACATCGTAGGTAGGTGGCCGGTATGGTGGTCCAGCGATATGATTGAGCGGACAGGAGGCGCAGCAATCCGGAGGCGGCGGGTGCGCAAGACCCTTGGCGGGTTGGGTTTCATCTGCGGCTGAATATTTGGGTTGAGGAGGCGTCATTTTGGGGAAGGAGTTTTATTTATTTATTTATTGAGTGTGAGGAATCGAGATGAATGAAATTATATTGGAGAGAGAATAGAAAATAAGAGAAATAAATTAAAATATAGAAATCTATCATGTTTTGAGCGTGCCGCATAAGGAGGCACTAATGTGGTGGTGCATGGATGTTTTGGATGAGGTAATTTGAGGAATTAAATTAAATTAAATAATAATAATAATATAATAATATTGTTATTATTTTTGTTCGGAAAACTGTATTTTGACGGTATCTTCCCCGTGCGACCTCGGTTTCACGAACCGTCAGCGGCTGTAACACCCCAAGATTTCATAGTGTGTTATTTCTTCAAAATAATTCAATAACTTTCACTACACGCAACACCGAGTTCAAGCACACCATGACTTACCAAACAAGCCATTCAAAAGAGGTTATGAATAGTATTAACTAAATTTTAAACTTTATATAATCCTTATAATTTTAGAATTCATATTATGAGTTTCTTAGACATAATGTAAGAACAAATTCATTTTCAGTATTGCACTTTTACCAACTTTTAATAGTGAACCCTTTTTAAATACAATATTTTAAACTTTTTGACTAAATGGGGACATCAGAAATTTAAAATGAAACATCCCAAGCTTCCATGGTACGCTTTCCTTTGAATAATACAGTAGCATGTGTTGTACGCAACTTCGAGTTCTAACACACACCGCAACCAATCAAACTAGCCGTTATGAATAGTAATACCTACTTTTTGAAATTATATATATTTTATATTTAAAAATGGACTTCATTTTTGGATTCGGAATATCGAATTTAGCCCAGCGTTAAATTTTGGAACTTTTCGGATAACACTTATATTTTGATGAATAGTGAAAATTACTAAATTTTAATTAAAAACAACTTTTTTAATCGAAATAATTTATATTGATAAATTATGAATTTGAGTGGTTTTAAAGTATATTTAGAATATATTTTTACCATTTAATATAATTTGGGTCATTATACATAATTTTACAATTAAACCGGACATAAACAAGTGTCAATCTTTTGATAGTTATTATCTCTTAAAAACACGCTTTTTGTTTTAAAAATGGGAATTAATTTTAAATTAATTTCTGCCACTTTTGTGTTTTGAATTTGGAAAAATTGATTCCATATTTGGAATCAGGATGTTCATATTTTGTAAACAGGTAACTTTTATTTTTAGATATTTTGAATAATTACTTCGGTAAATATTTTATTTACCATGGTTAAGGGTAAATCCAGTAAATAAGGGTTAAAAAATAATATTATAATAATACTAAATTACCCTAAAACGTGTCCTAACCTTATTGGTGGATACATGTCCTACCATGGGCATCTTTGGGTCGATTTTGGGACCCCATGGAGCCACTTGTAGGTGATAGGGACACTTTATTTTAATTAAGTTAAAATAAGTACAAAAATGACATAAGCATATATCTTTTAGAAAAACAATTTTTACATAGGGTTATATATGTTGGAGTTTCGACTATAAATATTCATTAGAAATATAAAAATATTTCCTACATAATGATATTTTATTTATAATTTTTAGACAATAAATAATTTAATTTATTTATGACACAATGATGATGCAGTAATTACCATAATAGTGAAAAATTAAAATAATTGATATTATAAATACCCAAATAAATATAATTTGAGACTTTTATTGAATTAAACTAATTTTATAGGTTAATATGACATATTAGTATTGATTTAATTGACTTTTTTCTAAGTAATCATTCTGTTATGAGTTTCACGAAAATCAATTATTGAATAGTGTAAAAATTGACATAAAAGAGTTTTAAAAAAAATATTATATTATTAATTGATATTAAATTTCTAAAAATCTAAGAATCGGCCAAGAGACTTATATCATGATAGTTGTTTCGTTAATGGATCACTTGGGGGTCTCTTGGATGTATATAGTAAGTTTATTGACCATATAATATAAAAATACAAAGAGACATTGTAAAAGTGAAACTAATTAACTAAGAGTTAATACTTAAAGATAAGGTTAATATAATGACCCAAACCTATCTAAATTCTATTTTTTGAGTGGTTTTAGACCCATACCCACCTTAAACTTTAAATAATAAACTTTGGAGCCATTAGAAACTGAATATGAATTTATTATAAATTAATATTTCTAGCTTTTCCAAAGGTTCCCCTCACCCCTCTTATAAAAGGGAACTCTCCCTTCTCATTAACTCACACCGTCAAAGCCTTTTGGCTCAGCCAAACTCTGCCCAAATACTCTCTCAACATCCCTCACTTCATTAAAGAGACCTTCCTTTAGTCAGAAATCCAACCTAAGTGCCCTTTTGATCAAATCAAAAGGAAGAACCCGAAGAAGAGGAGGTTAACCTACCCCCAACCAAGGAAAAGTACAAGGTAATGGGTTTTCATATCACTCCTTATTCTCGTGAGATTCATGCCATATTTCCACCATTACATTTTGTGTAGTGTATGTACTGCCCATAATTATATTCTTTGTGTAATACACTTTAATTTATGTGTATTTACATATTCATTGTATGATACCTCTTTCATGGGTTGTACGTTTCGTAAGTTATTTATTTCGCAATCTCTTCATTATCCGAGGTTGTATATACGTAATAATCTACTGGGATCTCTTTATCATCCACATCCATGTTTCTTAAAAATGTATTTCAAAACATTTTTACTATTTACAAGAATATGGGTTAAAGACATTTGTATCGTTGTTTGACTTTTTATAAGAGGTTTATAAAGGAATCCTTCTGTCGTTTTCCAAACAAGGTCCTTTTTAACATTTTTGACAAAATTCAGGTAAGAATGTCTTTTTTTAACTTATACGAAGGGTTCGGTTATTATCCGCCGTTATTACACCTTTGAAGCTTCCTTTACAAGCTTATAAATATATTTTCAAAATAAAGGTTTTCTCTATAATTATGCGACTTTTAAATGATTTCAAAAAAAGAGATATTTCTCTCAAATAGTATTGATTTCATCCATGTCAACATCCTTTGATAAATTTTAAACTTGTTTCAAGTTGATTTATTATGATACAAATCATCCATATTGTATTTAAGGTTTTGTGATATTTTTGACTATGGATGAGTTATTTTTATGCCATTAATGGTTTATGATTAAAGTTTTGACATTTTGTATGTTAGTTTTAATACGAATGTTTATGTTATATTTCATCCTCTTATTAAGATGAATGTGTTGGACTAGTATGTTCCGGGTTGGGGACCGGTAAAAGTAAGCCCTCTGGTTGGGGTCCGGTTATTAGAGGCACTCCGGTTTGGTGTCCGGTTATTAGAGGCACTCCAGGTTGGTGTCCGGTTATTAGAGGCACTCCGGGATGGAGTCTGGTTACAGAGGCTCTCCGGGTTGGGTTCCAGTTACAGTTATCCCTTAGGTCTTGGAACGAGGCCTCGACAGAGAAATTAAATTTTGGCATCATGCATTCCATTATTATGAAAGTGTTTATTGATATTGCATGTGATTGTTCGACTAGTAGAACATTCATGTGAATAAGTAAATGGAATTATTTCATTTTATCTTATCCATGTTATGTTGAAGTTCAAGTTTAAAAGAATTTTGTTTTAGTTATACATTGCCTTAAATGTTTATGCTTATTTATGAAAGTTTCCGCTGTATTTCTTACCCTTACGGAGCGTTTGAGCTCACCCCTTTGCTATGTTTTATTTTTTCCAGGATTCCAAGAAGTATATTGTGATTGATAAGAAGGGTTAAGACAAGGGAATAATAGCATTAATAAAGGATTATTTAGGTTTTTTTGTATGTTATGAAGTGTAATGTAACATTCATGTATGTAATCTATTTTCCAAGACTACTAAACTAATTGGTCCTTTGGGACTTGATTCCTTGTAATCATGCCAATGTATTAAAATAATGCACCGACTCTGGGTAACTGGGGTCGGGGCGTTACAGCAGCAGTGTGACCCTGACTCTGAGACGGAATTTATGAGTCCAATATTGGATATCTTTTTTGGGTTTTTGAATCGGGTACCCGAAGCACTCGGAAAATAATAGATTGAATATTATTATTAAATCTTCAACCCGCCATAACTCAGGCGTATGGCGTCTGATTGGCTTGTCGTCAGTGGAGATGTAATCCTGACATCAATATGGTCGATTAAAGTCTAATGTTGAATACTAAATTCTGGTCTGTGGCTCAGGCCCACAAAACACCGAATAATAATATTATTATTATTATTACGGGATCTTGTATCAGACATATCTCTCTCATACGGTGTCGGAATGTCGAACCGTCTGCAAGGTTGCGACCCTAGAATTAAGCCAGATGTTTCAAAACCAATTTTGGATATTTAAGTTGAGGTCGAGGCGCGGGCCCCACGAGTCACGGTTCGCACGTGTCGCGGTGAAATGCAACTTTTTCACCAGCTATCCATTTTGGACCAATGGGTAGTCCATCTTGTGTGTTTTTCCGTATGGATCGTAATGGTGTGACAGGTTTGGTTAACCGATGTCACTTGAAGTACGGCCGGGTTGGTTCGAACCCGAAACCAATTGGGCCCTCGGAGTAGAAACGCTTATAACTTGATCTACGGACGTCAGATTGACGTGCTGTCAACTTTGTTGGATTCCTCTGGATGAGATGGAACTTTCGGAATACTTCTCCTGAGATTTGGACGCAGCTGGATAGTGTCTGGGTTGGATTGAACCTAATTCTAACTGGGCCCCTAGAACGGAAAAGCTAATAACTTTCAGACCGGACGTCCGTTTGACGAACTGTCAGTGGCGTTGGTGATCACATTGAGAAACGGTCCCTATGAGTATACCCTATGAGTGTTCGGGGTACAATTGAGATACGGCCGGGTTGGTTCGCACACGAAACCAACCGGGGCCCTGGGATGAAAATTCTAATAACTCACAGACCGGGCGTCTGATTGACGCGTCGTCTATTGAGTTGAGACCCCTATGAAGAGGTGGTTATTTGAGATACTTCTTCGTGGGACTTTATGATACTTGGAGTATCGACCTGTAGCTCGTGGAGAGGACCCTCCCAGAGACGAGCATACAGAGTACGGAGACCGTTTAGCTGGTTGAGACCTGACGACTGCTTGACCGACTCGACTTGGAGTGAGTCGACTAGCCCAGTGGACGGAGCACTACTATTTTTGGGTGTAGACACATGGAAGATGGAGCACTACTGTGTTTGGGTGCAGAATCATGGTAATCAACAGAAGGAGTACCTCTGCTGGCTATTGGGGGGTGCACTACTGTGTTTGGGTGGCAGACCCTAGCGGGAAGCACTACTATGTTTGGGTGGCTGACCCACGGTACTTGATAGGAGGAGTACCTCAGCAGTCTTAGGTTAGTGAACAATACCTCAGAGTCGTGATAGGATCACTGTACTCTCCAGAGACGGAGCTCTTCAGTAGTTATGGTTTTGATAATGAAAATCCTAGTTTGAGTTGAGTCTATGACCTTTGTGTTTACCTCTTGATTGAGATGGGTCACTTGATAACTTAGGTATATATATGGGCATATATCTAGGTAGTGGTTATCCATTGATTTCATAACCTTTGTGTTTCCTCATGATTGAGATGGGTTACTTGATAACTTAGGTATAAGTATGGGATTATACCTAAGTAAGGGTTATCTGTTGAGATCCTTCTTTGCGGTTATCCTTGTTCGATTTAGTGAGACCTTGAGAGTCTCGGGGTCCCTACTGAGTATCGTTTACTCACCCCTGCACGGGCTATGCCTGCACCTCGTTCTGTTGGTTGCAGATGATGGGCAGCGCTGATAGAGGCTGAGTGTTCGAGGACTGGACGGTACCCGGAGGTGGACCACACGATGAGTCAGTATCCGGAGGTGGACTTCACGATGAGATGATACTCGGAGGAGGTTGATGGGAGAGAGCGTTGTGGAGGCTATATGTTCCTACCCTTCAGGTAGGATCCTTGGTGGACGATCCAGGAGCTGCACTATCTGTACCTACCCTTCTGGTAGGATCCGAGGAGGACGACCCAGGAGCTGCTTCTATTCTTCCAACTGTTTGTCTTTTCTGTTGTACTTTCGTTCAGTTGTAGCTGTACTTTCAGTTGGGTTTGTATTCTGGGCCACTTTCTTTTCATCACTTTATTTTTTACTTAGTGTATTACTTCCTCTTGTACTCTATGATGTTTTTTTTGCTATTATAAAGGCAAGTCATTCCCTGTTATCTAGATTTATGCCTTTGGTGCTAGTCGCCAGCCCCTGGCCTATGGAAGGCGGGTTTGGGGTAGTCACGGCACGGGCCCCGAGGACGGGTAGTGACAGATATAACATGCATATGAAGAGGTTAAGAAAATTCATTAGAGTTATTGAGAAATTGATTATAATATTTAATCCATTAAAGCATAATTTTAAACAAACTCGATAAATGATGAGATTGTATCAATAAACTATTACCACTTTGGTAAATTTGAATTATAATATAATGGAAAGAATAAAATTAAATGAATATTAAATATAATGAAAATAGTTATATTCATGATATAACATTTCAAAGGTATTATACAAACCTTATATAAAAATATAGGTGTATAACATGTCATACGTCTCAAAAAACGAAAATTGAGACAAAAAAATGTACTTTACCGATGTTGTAACTTTTGAAACATAAATCACAAAAAATAAGGATCCTAAAATGGATATGTAAATAACTATAAATTTAATTATAATATTATATAATACATTCATGGTCATTGTATACACCACACAAAATAATTTAGTGGTGAATAAGGCGTGTATCTCACAGAAATAAAAAGTGAGATAAAATCCATTACCATGTGACTAGACTCTCTTTGTGCTCGAAATAACCTCTTATATAATAAACATAATTTTATTATACATATTTTAAAGAACCATATTATTATACCTAATTCCAAATATGTTCTTATTATTACTTTATATTACCCACCTGTTAACAATTTTATGTTAAGGTTACGCTTCGGGTAATATTCGGTTTATTTTTCACATGTGTCTTAATTTGTTATATTATTGGTCCTTATACTTATATAAAAATTTCAAGAATTTAAACTATGATATAAATACCATTAATATTAATTATATTTTTATTATAATAATCTATATAATATAGAAGTATTAAATGCAATACACTGTTCATGGAGATGGCAGGTCGTACGTACGCATGAACGTTGCTTCTGTTTTATTGACGTATTGAAAGAAAGAAAGTAAATGAATTATATTTATATGTATACATGTATATAATATAATTAAATTATCATTATTATTTCATATATATCATATAATTTCACTAAAAAAATCCTTAATACATTCCATGTAGTGTGTGAACGGATCACATCTCTTTGAGGGGTGGTAGTCCACACTTCCTAAAACGAAATTATTGAATTCACACAAGATGGAAAGAATAAGGGTACGTTTTAAATAAAAATTACAGAAGAATAAATAAATTATAAATATAATATTTAAAATATATAAATATATTGTCCATCAAAATTTCCATCATGAGAATTGGTAAAGGAAAAAATGAGCAATCATCATTTCATGAGGCGATAGTTCGCCATACATGTAAACAGTTTGTTCGTTACAAATTAGATGGAAGTGTGTGTAAGAGTATGTTGAAACCTTAGAATAAAAATATACTAGTATATTTAGGATACTTATTGTTATAAAATCATGGAATAATAATATTTTAGGGTGTGGAGAATGGAAATAAAAGAAAAGAGCTTGAGAGAGGGTGTTACCTCTTTATCTGATAGCTTCTTTTGGTTTGAACCAAAGGGATTAAATGGAAGTATTTATTCCAAAAGGTATTCTTAAGGGAGGAATTTAGGGATGTTGGGAGGATATTTTAGCATATATGTTCCTAACCTAAGTGTTTTTATAGGTGTGAAGAAGTGGGAGAAGAGGAGGCCTTTTATAGTGGAGGAGGAGTGGCACTCTTGTAATATTTTGGCAACGGAATTCCATACGTGTTTTTCACATGTCAAGTGCATCCAATAATAAAAAAAATTAGATAAAGGGGAGTTTAAGGTATAAATATTACAATACAATGGATCTTGGACAATCTTATTGGTCTTTTGGGACTTAAATGTAAGGTTTAATACTTTGTTAACCTAATTTTTCTATTAATCATTGTAATTAATTTTAATCACATTCACTATACATTTTGATAAAAAACTAAGTTGAACATAATATAAATTATAAATTATTATCATTCAAAATATGGAATAAATTTTTTCAAATTCCAAGCACATAAGTGAGAGAAATTAATTAAAATTTAATCCCACGGGCAGGATAATGCTGCGGGTTTTTAAGTAAAAAATGATCAAACCTTTTAGAAGTTTTTATATCCAATTTCAATGTGAAATTGGTTCCAATGACCTAAATGGGATTAATTGATAAAAATATTATCTAATAAAAAATTTAAACCAATTTAAAATATAATTTAACCTTATAAATAAATTATATGAAAAGGCGTTTTTGAATTTAAATTTATTATTTTTCATTAATCATCCAAAAATTAAGTTTCTAGGAAAAATACAAAAAAATAACCCTAATATAATTTTGATGTTATAAATTAAAAAATTATTTTTATATTATCAATTTAAATTTATACATGTGTCTAAAATTAATTTTATTTTTTTCGTAGAAGGATATGAAAATTAGTTCATTGGAGAAAATAGTGTTTTTAAACAAATAAGGACTTTACCAAAAATTATATCTTTTGTTATCAATGTGTTTTATTTACATAAAATAATTATAAAAAATATTTGAAAGTGGTTATTACTATTCATATTACTTTTCTTAATGGTTAGGTTATAATTATCTCATTTAAATAATTATAATAAAAAATATGTTCTATAGAAACTCAGTGTAGCGTGTAAATACAACCTCCATTTCTAATTTTATTTCACAAAAAACAATCCCTTCATAGATACTAAAGTATTTTATGTCCAAATCCCTTATGAGACTTTGATTTAATCCACTTAATAACCTATCAACTTTAATTTTTGGTTGGATGATAATACTAGAAGCTTACCTCGCAAGTCTTGTGAAATTAGCCTTATAGGTACCGATAGATTCACCATCCTTTGGATTCAACTCAAGGAAAACATTTTCTATCTTTGTATGTAGAACACAAGTAAAGTTATTATTAATGAATAAGTTATTGAACTCATACAAATCCATGGAATCAATTTCATCTTGCATCCTTGTCTTCTTGATTAGATTTCACCACTGGTATGTTTCACCATCTAACCGATAAACATCCAGAATGACTTTCTTAGGATCTAAACACTGGTGAATGGAGAATATCTATTCCATGGTACTAATCAAGTGTTCAGGAAAAAATGGATCAAAATACCCACTAAATGAAGGTGGAAAATGCCTCATGAAGGAATCAACTGAATTTTTTTTCCTCTTTTTCTCATTTGAAAGCTCGGGATGATTCATAGCTTGAGAAAGCTATGAGAGTATAGAAACAAGGTTTTATATTACAACCCCCATTGAATTTAGATCTTTTGTAGGAAATTTTTTCATTTTCAATCACAATCACCATTATCATAGTTCCTTCGGGTTCCATCCACTGACTAAAACAAAAATCATAGAGTAAGAAACAGTTATCATAATGAGAAACCACATATCATAAAAAATCACTTATAGGATGTCTAAATTATGACACCTTCCTTAATCTATGAAACCTTAGGTGTATCCTAGGTTATTCATATCCAAATTATATTTAAATCCTTCATTATTTTTTTTGAAGAGTTCATGAATTCAGAAAGCATATCCCTAGAGAGTGGAATACCATTGTGTAGCAAGGCCCATTGTTATATACCAGATTACCCTGAGTCAGACACGAAACATATTGTAAGAGTTTTTACTCCTAGGTAAATATTTGCAAGAGTCACATCCATAGATTTATTTCTAGGAAACCACTTACTCTATCTATTACCAGAATTCCAGGACACTTCTTTATACTTGTCCTTATCCTTAGACTTATCCCTAGACATGTCCTTAGGGTTATCACTATGTTTTTCTCATCCAAGCTTCTAAAGTTTAACTAAAATTTTTATCTAATACCAAATATAGAGACCTAGTCTTAATATACATTGAAATTACATCAATTTTGAAGAATAATTAAAGCATTACAAAAAAACGCCCAAAGCCTATATTATTTTAGTTCCTTTGGAAAATTGGAATAAAAATCTTCTATCTCAGTGAAAGATCTTCAATGTTTCCTATAAAGACATTACCCCTTAGTAATTATACATAAAAACATTCCTTTATGACCTGGGGAAAGGAAAAATAATAAATGTGTGATCTCAAATGCTTAGTAAGGGTAAATAAAAGAAATGTGTGTGCATATCATGAACATAAGGGTATAAGAATGTGACCATGATCATTAGAAGTTTATACCCTACATATCAAAGATCATAAACATGAATCATGGAATAAATATTTATAGTTTATAAGACATGAATCATAAAGAGATAAATATTATAATACATGAAATCATAACATAGTAATAAGACATGGAATTATGGTATACACATCAATGTATAACATAGTGAACATCTATAAGTAGAAACAGGTTCAAATATTAATTTAAGGACTTGAAATCAGGCCCTCTCATGGAATTATGTACATGCAACCAGGTCTATACATAATTCTGTGAACATGAAATTAGTTTCATGCATGACATTGTTAACATGTAATTGAGTTCATTCATAACATTGTGAACATGTAATCAGGTTCACACATAATTTTTTGAACATGCAATCAGGTTCACACATACATTGTGAACATGTAATCAGGTTCACACATAAACGTTTTGACATGAAACCAAGTCCATGAATAGAATTATAAACTTGTATTTAGGTTTATTCATAACATTATGAACATATAATAAGGTTTAATCATAACATTTTTAACATGTAATATGGTTCATGAATAAACTTATGGACATGAAACATGGTCCATGAATAACATTGTGAACATCTAATTAGGTTCACACGTAATATTTATACCCATGAGTCATCCATAATTACCCAATTCATTGGAGGGAGATATATAAGTCTCAACTAGCACATAATGAAATCATACATGCATGTGCCATAAAACATTCATCATATCATAACCTATGAAAGGAGATCAGTTCTATGAACTTCAAATCATAACTCATTAAATGAAATGGGTATCATTAACATTTCATCACATTATAACCTACAGAAAATTGATAGGTTTCATAATCATTTCATAAAATCATAACATTTGAAATGAAGCAACTTTCAAAATCGTATAACCTATGGAAAACAAAAAGGTGTCATAAGAATCATTCCATAAAAACATAAACCATTCAAGGAATAATATGAATTGAATATTTGGATCATTTCCTATAAGGGATTGAGTAACATCAACGGATGTCATGTTAGATGGAGAATAACTTGGAAAGATATTTTGAAAACATTTATTGAGTAAAATATCCTTTATTCTTTGAAGAAAAAAAAATTAAAACATAAAACCTTTAGAACCCCATTTTCTTTTAAAATTCATTAAAAATTTATAAATAATTCTTGAATTCATTTTTAAAACATTTTATCTTAAAAAAATATAAAAGAATTTCGAAAACATTTTTAAAACATTTTTTTTTTGAAAATATAAAAAATAAGATTTAAAAAAATTTAAAACCATTTATTTTTTAAAAAAAACATTGAAAACATATAAATAAACCATGAAAATGTTTTGAAACCCATTTTCCTTGAAAACTTATAAAACAAGATTGAAAACGTTTTGAAAACAATTTCTTTGAAAATACTTTGAATACTTATAAATAATTCATTAAAACCATTTGAAAAACTTTTTTATTGAAAATATATTGAAAACTTATGAAGAATACTTGAAAACATTTTTATAAAACATGGTTTTGAAAGAACATATATTTCTGATCAAAGGAGAAATAATGCCAAATTTTCATAAAAACATTTTGTCAATTATATTAAGTACAAAAGAGTGTAAAAATGGTACCATTACTTGGATATAACATGTATATCTGGAGGGTAAAAAAATTCATGAGATTTCTTGAGATATTAATCATAATATTTAATCAATGAAAGCATAATCGTAAATAATCTTGATAAATGATGAGATTGTAACAATAAATTTTCACCACACAGGTAACATTAAATAATAATATAATGGAAGGAATAAAATTTAATGAAACTTAAATATCATGAAAATAATTAGATTCATGATATAACATTTAAAAATCATTATATACACCTTATATAAAAATATAGGTTCGTAACATGGCATGTGTCTCAAAGAAGGACAATTGAGGCAAAAATTATACTTTACCTATTTGGTAACATTTGAAACTTTAACTCAATAAAATAAGGATCATAAAAAGGATTTTTAAATAAACATAAATTAAATTATAATATGAATATAATACATTTATGTTCAGTATATACACCACACAAAATAATTTAGTGGTGAATAAGGCATGTATCTCACGGAAATAAAATGTGAGACGAAATCCCTTACCTTATGTCTTGACTCTCTTCGTGCTCGTAATAACTCATTTATAATAAATATAAGTTTACTATACATATTTTAAAGAACCATATTATTATATCTAATTCCATATATTATTTGATTATTACTTTATATTACCCTTTTGTAAACAATTATATATTAAGGTTGTGCTTTGGGTAATATTTGCTTTGTTTTTTCCACGTGTCTTAATTTGTTATATCATTGGTCCTTATAATTACATCAAGATTTAAAGAATTTAAAAAATAATACAAATATAATTAATATTCATTATATTTTTATTATAACAATCTATATAATAAATAAGTATGAAATGGAATACATCATTCATGGATACAGTAGGTCGTACATACGCATGAATGTTGCTTCTGTTTTATTAACGTATTGAAAGAAAGTAAGTAAATAAAATATATGTATATGTATATATGTATATAATATCATTAAATTAGAATTATTATTTCATATATATTATATAATTTCACTAAGAATATCCTTAATGTATTCCATGTAGTGTGGGAATAAATCACATCTCTTTGAGGGGATAGTAGTCCACACTTCCTCTAATGAAATTATCATATTCACACAAGATTGAAAGCATAAGGGTATGTTCTAAATAAAAATTAAATAAGAATAAAGAAATTATAAATATCTTATATATCACATATAAATATATTTTCCATCATAATTTCCACCATGATAAGTGGTAAAGGAAAAAAATGAACAATCATCATTTCGTGAGGTGGTAGTTCACCATACACATAAATAGTATGTCTGTTACCCATTAGAAGGAATTGTGTGTTAGTGTAGGTAGAAAAAATATCATAAAAAATCCTAGTATATTTAGGGTACTTTTTCATACAATAATTTAATAAGGAGAGTTTAGGGAGTTTGTAATGAAAACTAAATAAAGTAGCTCGGGGGAGGGTGTTACCTCTTAATCGGGTAACTCCTTTCAGTTTGCACTAAATGGATTCCGGGAAAGTATTTATTCCAAAAGGAATTATTAAGGGAGGAAGTGAGGGATTTTGGGAGGAACTTTTATAAACAATTTTCTGATCCTAAGTGGTTTGAGAGGTGTGAAGTAGTGGGAGGAGAGGAGGCCTTTTATAGTGGAAGAGGAGTGGCACTCATGTAATATTTTGACAATGGAATTTAATACATGTTTTTCACATGTAAAGTGGGTAAAATAATGGAAATTATTATATAAAAGTTAGTATAGGTTTTAAATATGTTCATAAAATGGCTCTTGGAAAATTTTCTAGGTCATTTTTTGTCTTAAATTTAAGGTTTAGTACCTTATTAACCTAAATTTTCTCTTAGTTGTTGTAATTAATTTTAATCACTTTCACTAATATTTTTTATCAAGAAATAAGTTTAAATTAGTAAAAACTATAACTTATGATTATTATAAATAATTAATCCATTTTTAAAAATTCTAATCACATAAGTGGCATAAGTTAATTTAAATTTAATATCACTAATGGGACAACACTGTGGGTTTTTAAAGCAAAAATAATAAACCGTTTTCTATGTTTTTATACCCAATTTCATTGTGAAATTGGTTTCAATGACATAAATGGAATTAATTTATAAAAATATTATCTAATTATTTTTTTAAACCAATTTAAAATATAATTTAACTTTATAAATAAATTAGATGAAAAGTTAGTTTTGAATTAAAATTCAGTATTTTTCACTATTCATCCAAAAATGAAGTTTCTCAGGAAAATCCCAAAATGTCACCCTAAGCTAGTTTTGACATTATAAATTCAAAAATTAAGATAATATTATCAAATTAAATTTCTAAATGTATCTAAAATTAATTTTATTTTTTTTTCAAAAAAAGACATGAAAAGTAGTTCATTTGAGAAAATAGTATTTTTAAACGTATTAGGACTTCACCAAAAAAAAATATCTTTTGTTATAAATATATTATATTTATATAATACCATTATAAAAAATATTTGAAAAATATTTATTTTTATTCTTATTACTAAGTCTAACAGATAGGTTATAATTATCTCATTTAAATAATTATAACAAGAAAAAAATATGTTTCATGGAGACTCAGTGTTGTGTGTAACGTGTGTCAAGTCAGTGTTGCATGTAATTTATGAAAATTCAGTGTCATGTTAAAGGGATGTTTAACTTAGTTAAATTAAATATATCAATTAAAACTAATTCATTCAAAAAAAAGATCCATAAAAACTTGGGGTGTTGCATATTCTCTCCAAAGGATGTGAATTTAAGGCAGCATCGTTGGGTCGAGTACCTTTAGGGGTTTGATTTTGACATCATATATACCACAAGTAAGGGTAATGTGGTTGCAGATTCCTTGAGCAGGAAAGTTTCAGTGCAAGATTTGACAAAGTCCAGTAATGAGTATACCATGATGGGTCTTTTTTCCCAGATGCTTCTAGAGGCTAAGAAGTATAGTGTATGTGCATTCTTGGCTAGTGTTCATCTAACACCTTCCCTTTTAGATTTGATTTGTTAAGAGAAGTTGACTGATGAGTTGTGCCAGTAGTCTATGAAGTTACTAAATGGTGGGGATGTGCCTTGTGTTTAGTCGTTGTCTCTTGAGGGAGCTCTATGTTTCAAGGGTTACTTCGTGGTGTTTTTTTCATTCTAGAAGGTGGTGATATAGGATAGAAACCAGTTTAGTGGGTAATTGATCCTAGTACCACCAAGATGTTTTATGATGTACACCACTAGTTTTGGTGGGAAGATATAGGTCAGGACATAGCTGAATTTGTATCTAGGTGTTATACATTTCACCAGGTTAAAGTAGAGCACCATAGGCCCTCCAGTTTGTTTCAACCTTTTCCCATTACAACTTCGAAGTGGGATAAGGTCACCATGGATTTCATTATTGTCTTTCCTGATACACCCTGGGGATGGAGTTCTATTTGTGTAGTAATTTAATGTCTCACCAAATCATCTCATTTCATTCCAATCAGGGATTCATCCAAATTGGATGAGTTGGGGTAGTTGTATGTTCAAGAGATAGTGAGGCTTCATGGTGTGCCATTGGAAATTGTTTCATACATGGACCCTTGTTTCACCTTATAGTTTTGGGAAGTCCTTCATAAGAAAATGGGGTTACATTTCTAGTTGAGTGCGACATACCATCCCCAAATAGATTTTCAGATGGAGCAGGTGAATCAAATCTTGGAAGACATGCTTTGGACATGTTTGTTAGATTTTGGAGGATCAACAAATAGCTATTTAGGGTTGGTTGAGTTTTTGTATAATAATGGTCACTAATAATCAATCCAAATGGCTCTCTTTGAGGTGTTTTATGTTTATCTATGTTGTTATCCTTTATGTTGGGATGAGGTTGGTTGACCTCATTGTTGGGACAGATCCTTGTTCAAGAAATATCTAATAAAGTCAATTTCCTCAGGCAACATCTATTTATAGTGAATATATGCCATAACTCTAATATTGATCAGTGGTTTTGGGATTTGGAGTTCTCTATGGGTGACATAGTGTTTCTAAAAGTCACACCTATCTTGAGTCACAGTCATCTTGGTAAGTAAGGGAAGTTAACCCTGACGTATGTCAGACCTTTTTAAATTATTGAGAGAGTTGGTATAGTGGAATACAAATTAGATTTTCCTTATCATTTGACATCAATTCATGACGTGTTCTATGTTTCATAGTTGAAAAAGTGTAACTGATTCATTCTCAGGTGTTGAATTGGGAATAATTGGAGTTGAAATCATATTTTTCAGTTTTTTAGTGACAAGTACAGATTGTGGATTGCTAAGAAAAACTGCTTTGAGATAAGTTTATACCATTGGTCTGAGTTATTTGGTAGCATCGTTATGATGAGAATGATACTTAGGAGAAGAAGTCTTGGGTTGAGGGGTAGTATCCATTTTTGTTCTCTGATTAGACTCTGGAATAACTTTTTGATGGTGGAAAGTTTTCATGGTGGGGAGAAGTGTCATATGGATAATTTTATTTCAAGGTATTCATTTGTTTATTTCAGGTCTTGTATTTTCTCCTTGGTACCCCTAGGACTTTTTCGAGAAAAATGGATTTTTTGGGCTTGGTAGTCGTTGGTGCAAGGTTGGAACACGAATGGGGGAAACAATGTTCCAGTCTAGAGGAAACAGTGCACCCTAGACAATAGCATTTTCTAGGCCACACTGTTAGGTGGACATGCATGCACCCTCCCCCGGGAAACCATGCAGGTGATTTCCTCTTGGATATAGGATATCACATAGTTGCCACATGGTTTGGAAAACCATGAGAGATAACCGTGCAGACTATCCAGATCATTAAAACTGATGAATTACCTATCTACCCTCTTCCTATTTTAACCTCAAATCACCCCTAATTCAATCCATATGGTATTTACAGCCCTGGGAGCCTTCCCTTCTCCCTCTTGGCTCCCTTTAACACCAATATTTGTTCTATTTGGTTCGGTAACTTCAAAGAATCATCAAGTAATTATATTTTTTTATGATTTGTTTCTTTTTCTAGGGTTCTTATTCCTCCATCTTTGAGTTATTACTATCCATCAGATTTGTTGACCTAATAAGGGTTTGATATTGAGTTTTTGATTAAATTCTTTATGCTTATGGTTTTATCATTCCATTATAGGGTCCCTGGTGTTTTGGTTGTGGTTTTCCACTGGATTTTAGAATTTTCCAAACTTGAGGGAGGTGATTCCTAATTTTATCATTATTAGATGATTTTGGTATGCTTTAATTATTTCTTTCATGTGTTCTATGGATTCTTTTAAAGGATGGAAATGTGTTTTCAAGTGGTTTTAAGTTGTTTATGGATTTATAAATGGTTTTCAAAAATGAAATGGTTTGTGTCTCATGTGTTCTGACTTATGATTCTTCTAAAATGTGTTCCATGAATTGTACAAGAGTTGTGAAAAATGTTTTAAAGTGGATTTGGTGTGCTTTTGAACTTGAAAGTGGTTTTTTATATTAAAAATGGTGGTTTTTATGTGTAAACATATTTCTTGATGTGTGGATGTAAATGTAATTATTTATGTTACATGTGAAGTAGAAAATTGAGCACAAAGGAAATCCAGGTTATCTAGGTGGGTGGACTAGTACTAGTATGCGAGTAAGATCAGCAGGGCTGAGACCTAGTTTATTCCAGAAGGATTGAACCTAAAACACTAAATAAACTATGACGATGATGATTATATGACTCTAGAACTTCGTATAGATTCCCCTCTCATGGATCGTGCATGAGGACATTGTGGGTTATGCATTTTATCCCATGTTTCACCAAGATATGAGGTTCCTCATGTCCCACTAGTACTTGTAACTATTGGAATGTCCTACAGTGTGGTTATTTATTGTCTTGTTTTATATACCATTAGTATAAATTGGACTTTACACTTATGTTAAATTGAAAATCATGTTTCTTTGAAAAAAAATTCATTGAAAAAATAATAATAACATTTTTCAAAGTTCTTTCTTAAAACATTCATGGTGATTTGTCTTATAATACTGTATCATAGAATCTTTCTCTTGGGGTGGAATCCTACTAGTTTTGGATCACATCCTATATTCACATTTGGGTGTATATAAACGGTTCTATGTTTAACCCAGGTAAAGAAAAGATGTTCTACAATAGCGATGTTGGTTCTGGTTTCTAGTGTTCCTCTCCTTGCAAGTGTTAGTGGGGGTGGCATGAGGATGATGGCCCACTGGTTTCATGGAGATTTTGGGTTGTGTAATTGGTTTTCCTCCTAATTTTTTTTCTTGGTTTAAAGTTCTAAAATGGTTAACTTGAATTTTTGTATCTATTTTGGTCATGGATATTGATTTTTGTGTGATGATTTATCTTGATAATTATTCATGGTTTTTTATCAGGGGTGAAATTGTTCCCAAAATGTATTGTTGATACCCAGGCACTAGTTATTAGATTATGGGGATCAGGTTTTCCCTTAGGTTAATTCCATATACTAGGTCAATTTTTGGGTTGTATGGAACCTCGTCTTGTCACGACCCGTCCTCAGGGCCCGTGTCGTGACTACCCCAAGCCCGCCTTCCATAGGCCAGGGGCTGGAGACTAGCACCAAAGGCGTAAATCCCATTAAAAGGGAAGGCATTTCCATTATATAAGTAAATAAACACAACATAGTACTCAAGATAAAGTAAACACTAAGTAAACTGAGTAAAAAAGTAAGTACTGGAAAGTAAATGGGCCAGAATACAAACCCAACTGAAAGTACAGTACAACTGAAAAGAAAGTACAGCAGTAGTAAAGTAAATCAGCAACCACCGAGTTGTTCTCCATCTATCCCACCTGAAGGGTGGGTACAGATGGTCTCCTCAGCTCCTCAGGTCCGGTCATCCGCTCTGTGTACGTCCCGCCTGTTAGTCCACCTCCGGATACTGTCCCGCTCCTCAGGCCTCAACCATGGTCAGCGATGTCTGTCGTCTGCATCCAACACAATGTATTGTGGGCATAGCCCGTGTAGGGGTGAGTATACGATACTCAGTAGGGACCTAGAGACTCCAAAATGTCTCAATGAATCCACAAAGGATGTACCACAAAGGAAAGATAAATAACACAAAGTATCAAACAACTCTACTTAGGTATATTCCCATACATATACCTAAGTCATCAATTCCAGTTCGGCTCCAACTCATGAGCTCAAGTACAACCCAGTACACACAGGAAAGCATAACCCAGTCTACACAAGAAATTAAGTCAATCACATCGATGATAATGATTGAATGTCAAGACTCATCTCACATAGGTATAATACTCATTAAGAGGGGTGGAGATGATAGATGTAGCCTCTGAATCATCTCCCCTGCCAAAACCATGTAGGATCCAAGTACAGAAGTCATCGCTGCTAAACCCACGTAGGATACTAGTATAGTAACCATCGTTGTCGAACCCACGTACGATCCAAGTATAGTCGTCATCGCTACCGAACCCATGGAGGATCAAAGTACAGTCATCCTCACTGTTGAACCCACATAGGATCCAAGTACAGTCGTCATCATCGTCGCGGTCGCAGCCAGCTCTATGGTTCCTGCACACAGCACGCTCGATTCCGGGAGGGTCCGGTCCATGATCCAAGAGGGTCGATACATCAACTGTCACAAATTCCAGAGTTTATGTATCCCTAAGTTCTGTCTCATCAATAGGAACTCAACGAGATAGACGGTGCATCAATCGGACACTCGGTCTGAGAGTTATTGGCTTTTTCGTCCCAGGGGCCCGGTTGGTTTTGGGTTCGAACCAACCTATCCATACCCAAAATTTGCTGAAACCTCGAGTGTAATATACCAAAAATACCGTTTCGATCTAAGGATCCATACGCAACTGATGGTGCATCGATCGGAGGTCTGTATGCCAAGATATGGGAGTTTGAACGAACCTGGTCTGAAAATAGGGGGTCTGGGCCCGGTCCGACCCAGCCCAATACCCCTTGGGTCAGCCAGAACCGGGTTGACCCGACCCGGGTCCGGGTCCAGCCCGATTGGGCGCCACCCGGCCTGGCTGGTGCGGTCGGCCCAGCCCGTGCGGCCTGCAGCCCGACTCGGAAGCCGGTTGTGACTCGGCGCTGGCCGAGCAGGGCGCGAGGGGCACGCCCCCTTTTTCTGGAAATGGCGGACCCAATGGGGTCCTCCCTAAATGATGGTCGGGGGGGTTACACCCCCCCGATATCCTGATAACGGACAACCTTTATGGCTGGTCGGTGAGCCGCCACGGGACCCCTTCTGGGTCCCACCTCCTGAAGACGCCGGCGGCCGGCTCAACCGGTCGCCCCCTGCTGGTCGTCGCGGCCTTAGGTCGCGGCTTGTCTCATCAGTGCAGTGCGACGGCGCCATGCCCCTCCGCTGTGGCCCGCTCATGGCCGCAGCCTCACCGGCGCAGCGCGACGGTGCTGCGCACCCCCGTCGTGGCCTTCTCCTAGTCGCGGCCTCCCTCGGCCTCCCCAGCGTGGTGCGAAGGCGCCGCGCACCACCGCCGCGGCCCGCTCCGGCTGCGGTCCTCTATGTCCCCATGCGGTACAACGACACCGCACCGCCTTCGTCTCAATCATCAATGAGGAACAACAAGAAAAAGGGGAGGAGAATCGGATGTGTTTTTGCGGTCCGATCTCCTCCCGTTATGACGATAACATTCATCCAAATCTTAAACAATGAAGGACGATGATAAGAATTGAACAAAGAAATAACCCCTACCTCGTAAAGAAGTTCGTGGTTGTCAAGCGTCGTGGATGATGGCGTCGTTTCCATCATCGTCGGTGTGCACCTGAGGAAATGATGTCTCCTCTTTTATCACAAAGAGAAGAAGAGGATTGAGCATCATTGATCTTCGTGGATTTGGTGCTCTATGTTGAAGAGGTGTCATTCTTCATGGAGAGGATGACGTCTTTAAACGACGGAGGAGCTTCCTTCTTTCTTTACACAAGGCTCTCTCCCCAAAATCCCACACAACAAGCCAACCAAAATTAAAATAAGGTCACCCCTTATTTTAATTGTTTATGCCAAGCCTTTTAAAATTCAATAATTCAAACACTTCCTTAACTAATTTAAGTGGTTCAGTTAATTGTATAATGTGTGTTGGCAAGAGCTAAGAGGGAGAGAGGGAGAAGGTGGAAGGGTTACACAATGAATTCCAAGGGGTTAAGGGGTTATGGAAAATGAAAAGGTTGGGGCTTGTGTGGGCCCCACCTTACATTTATCCTCACATGGGTAGTTAGGATGCTAGTGGGTCCCACCCTAACTCCCCCATGTAGGATAAAATCACCTTAGAAAAAGAAATAAAACTGTACCACAATTTTATTCACTTTTCATTTAATCCACATTTTTTAAACATCTCTTCCCGAGCAAACGCATCTTCGGTAAAGGTCCTCTTAAGCAATTATCGGCACTGTGAATTCATCGGTGCCCTCAGATTTCAATTCCGAGCACTGGTTCAAAAGATAGAAAAACCTGCTTATTCGTTCACTGAACGTACCCGAGCTAAACTTCGGAAAATGATTTCGGGCACACCGGGCCTCGGAATCAGGTGCCTTCAGAAACTGCGTACCCGTAAAATCCAAAATAATTTAAGGAAAAAAAATTTCCTTGTAATTTATGGGTCTTTACACGTCTTTTGTTTTTGACACTATAAGTGGAAGAAATTAATTTAAGATAAAAAAGGAAAATCGCAACGAAAATCAGTTTTTCAGAAAAATTCATTTTATGTATAAACATATTTTTATACAAAATTCAACCAAAAAATAGATTCCAATAAACTTAGTTCAAATATTCATAATATAATTTATTTTATTTTACTTTTAAACCATTTTAAAAAAAATAGAACTATATAAATAATTTAAACAACACATATAATTTTTAGTAAAAAATCTGTATTTTTTACTATTCAGTATAAAATCAATCTTCTCAAAAAAAATATCAAAAATTCAACATAATATAATTTATGGTATTCCGATTTTTAAAATAATTTTTTTATCTAACACAATTTATAAAAATTCTATAAATTAATTATAATATTCTCCCATAAGAAGCAATAAAAAACATTTTTAAAGAAAACTTATTTTAAAGAATAAAATGTATTTACTAAAAGTTGAGTGCTTCTTTCTGAAGAATTAATAAATAAATTTTTAATGATCAGGTCCTTTATGTGTATATATATATATATATATCATAATATGGATAATCTTATTCATACATATCAATTTAATAGCTATGTTATAATAGTCATGCTTAAATAATAATATTTTTTGGTTCGTTTAAGCTCAGTGTTGTGTGTTGTTTAACTATCAAACATAGTGCTCTTTTAAAATATCAGGGTGTTAAAATATAAAAATAATATTATTAAGAAATATTTAACCATTAAATTTTATTAAATAAAAATAAATTCATTTAATGGTAATAAAATAACTCTCACGCAAAAAACTTGAAATTAAAATGCCCTATGCCTTTTATTTCTTATATATTTATAAAATTAATAATATATTAATTAGTAATGGTGTATTTAATATTAATAAAAATGATTATTAATTCATTAATTTTAATATAATTTTATTCCTATTTATCATAGTAATAATTATTTCTTAAAAATAGTTTTTTGAAATGTATTATAATAAATACATGGATCTTTTTACACATATAATTTTATTTGATAGCTATATTTTTCATATTTATATTGTTATTCAGAACTAATTGTCAACATATAAATGTAAACTAATATTAATTTATTTTTAATATTTAATAATTGAAAATAATTAATTTAATTAGTAAATAAGTTTTTATATTCTCATGTTACTCTATATGCATTTTCTCTCTTAATTATTATCTATTTATTGATTAAAAATGTTAATTTGAAATATAAATACAAGAAATTAATCATAATTAAAAAAATAATGAAATTAATATGATTTTATTAATTCATAATAAAAAATTTCCAATCATGTATATATTCGTTCTATGTAATTAGAAAAAATAAAATCGAGCAATAAATATAGAAAAGGATTGAGACTATAAGTTGGAAATCTCTAAGATCATAGCCTTACATAAATATTATAGCTTGAAAAACCATGGTAACTGGGAAATAAAACACTAAAAATAGAATAGGCATTGATCTATTTTCATGAGAGAATAATAGGTATGATTTTATAGTATGGAATGAAGTGAATTTATAGGAAATTAAGAAGCTAAGTACAATCATTAGAATATGATCATTAAAATCATACCATTATTTGATGGTTACCTAGTCATTATATGAACATCAGAAATAATAAAAATTTAATCTTTAAATTTTCTAAGTGAAAATTATTATTAATAAATTTCTCAAAATTAGTAATATACCAATAATAAGTAAATAATATAATTAATAATTAAAAACGTAAATAACATTCAATAAAATATGAAATTTTAAGTAACTTAAAGATTTTATTCTATAATTAAATTACATATGCATAGGTTTTTCAATAAATTTTGGAATCTATACATTGAAATTAATCAAGAGTGATTTTTTATATATTAATTTGAAAAACATGTATTTTGAGATGTGTAATAAAAATATTATTTTTCTTAAATGGTATGTTTTATGGGTTCCTTTTTTTGTAATAATGACATGATGAATTCTATATTATTTTTCATAACTCAAAATTAATTTAAGGAATTAAATAACATATTTAAAAAATAAATTCAATTTCTAAACATATAAATTAATTTCCAAAATCAAAAAATCTTTTACTTTTTTAAAAATTATTTCATTTTGTCTTAAGAGATTTTTTCCTGATTAATATAAAATAAAATAATGGATTATGTTCATTCATTGTTGAAAACTCACAAACTATTTTTAAAATATAAAATAATTTAATCTAAAACCATGTTTGATTAATTTTAAATTATTTTTCACTAATATAGTCTTTTGAGGCCTATATTCACAAAATATTATACAATTCTCAAGCTTTAACTATAAATAATCACCCCTTAATCTATTTTCCTCACTTCTAATTCATATTTACTATTATATTCTCTCTCAAGTACTCTCTATTATAGTTCCATCTATAATTTAGAGTAATTTAGAAGTCTCATGCGTCTGTTTCCAATGATTGGAAAACTCTAAGAAAAGTAAGGGTTCTTTTCCTCTCTGATTCATTACTATTTGAAATTATTTTATAATATCCATTTTAAATTTCATTTCCTATTCAATTATCATTATATAATATTTGAGGTATTATCTATTTCCGTTATTATGCCAATATGATTACTGTCTTCTTTTCATATACTCTAAAATATGATTTCATCATAATTATTGTATTCCCCTATAAAGGAATGTTGAGGACATATAATTCAAAAGGGTAATTTCGAGTGAGTGGGGATCACATAGAATTATTTTCTTTATATATAAATTCCACACGTATTTTTTATTATCCATCAGGGCCCAACTGTAGTGACCTGAGACCCCAGAAAGCCCAGAGTAGGGGTCTTATATCAATTGCATTAGCATGATTATAAAGAATAAAATCCTGAAGGACCGAGAGATTAATAGTATTAGTAAACCATATACATACATGATTATTTCATTAAAAATTAATACACTAATTAAAAAATAATTTTTTTCTAAATAAATTTGTGGATAACTTTATCCCATCTATTATATCCTTGCATATCTTTCTTAGTACAAATCTTGGAATCTTTGGGAAAAGGAAAAAAATAAGGGTGATCTAAAATGCTCGCTAAGGGTTAAGTATAGTGGAACAAATAATAAATCAATGATAATAATAATTATGGAACGATAAATAACTAAACACACTTACCATGTAATCAAAAAACTGATAAGGAAGTGCATAAACAATATGAAAAGATAATAAATGGAAACATATTACTTCCCAATAAATAGATAAGGGAAAAAATATTGAAATGTAAGAAGCTAAAACATATTCCATTTAATCAATAAACTGAGAATTAAATTCATCCATATATTTTATTATATGAAAACCGCATGGATAATAACAATGATAACTAAAATTTATATGAAGGAAATGCTTAATTATTGGACATCATGTCCAAGTCACATGAGGAACTATACTATCAATATCTATCCTCCAGATAATTTAAAAATATGGATAGAAACTCATTTAATTTTTGAAACTTATTTTTCTCATGAGAACCTATTGATGCACAGAGGATCTATATAAATTATGTGTTCCACATTTCATTTTATATCAAAATAATAACTCATATAGAAGAACGAATGTAATTAATATACAATATGCCTTACCAAATATCCATATGGAATAAATAATACATAATTATCAATATTTTCCCAAATAATCAAATAACTATAAAGGTAGACACCATTATAAAATGGTATATTATTTAGGAAATAATAATATAAATGATAAATGAAATGGATGATTTAGGGGAAATTCAATGTTTAATGATCATAGGAGATTGAATATTTCAAGGGGACTAAAAATGAATCTAGTAAGAGAATGTGAATAATATCTTTATCCAAATCAATCATATACCATCTATAGGAATTATAAGTATGGTATTAATAAAATATATACCAAGTTGATAAAAATAAAAGGTTTTTTTTCACTGATGAATAAAAATAAAATAAAAATATTTTTAAAAACATTCTTGAGGAAAATATCCTTTTTTAAACTTTTAAAAAACATTTTCATTAAATATCACTCTTGAAAAAAAAATTATTTAAAAAAATTAATCTTTAAAACATGCAAAGTAAGCTTCAAAGAAATAGGTAATTCCATACATCTTGAATGAGGTAAAAAGAACCTTCATTTTTCAAAGAAAAATGGTTATAAAAATTCATTATTCAAAAAGAAAAAAGAATATTCCTTTGAAAACATTGGTAAAAGAAAAAACGGGTAAAAATGTATTTACCAAATAATGTTAAAAACATTTTTGAAAACGTCTTTAGAAAAAAGAGTTTTTATAAGAAAACAGGTTATTCGACTAAAGAGAGAAATAAATTAGGTTTTTTTAAATATATTTTCTAAAACATTTTGAGTACATAAGATTGGAAAAATAGTGCTATTACTTAATAAATTTCATTAATAAATAGAGAAGAAAATTAAAGGGTTTATTAGATAGTGATCAAATAATTTCTTCTGATGGAAATGTCAGTGTAAAAAGTCCCAAACAAAATAAGATTGTAAAGTAATCCCTTAAAAAGAATATAATGTTAGAGTGAGAATCCATCAATGAGTAGGTTAGGTGTTTCAACTGTAAATCCACATATATAAGATTAAATACATAAATAGATAGTGAAATTAATTATAGAATATAAGTGACAGTAATCAAGTAATATAACCCAATGAAAATAAATTTGGTTATGAAATTAATTTCCACTAGGTAACTTTTCACTCAAATCCCCTTAGATGAAATTGTAATGTCTCGGATTTTTCTGTGCATTTTTTTTATATTATATGGAATTATTTTGAGACTGGGCACGAAGACGGAACATCATTCCGAGGCCCAGTGAGCCCGGAATGGTGGTTTGAACTTTTTTTAAGTTAAGTGAGTCCGCACTTGTGTGTGGCCATGGAAGTTTCCAAACGGATGCCTGGATTAAAAATCTAGGGGCACCGTTGCAATCAGGATGACGACTTTACCTAAGAACAAGCCTAACTTCGACTGGTGTGGGTTGAGGTAAAAAGTTAATTTTTGGACGTTTTAAGTAAAATAAAATAAAATAAATTAGCAAAGTTTATTTTATTTCTTTTTAGAAATATCTGTTGTAGTACAGCGACGGGGCAATTGATTCAATCATTATTGTCATGTCATAATGACTCAGAAATAGCAATGATGACTCATTAATTCCCCAGCATGATGGGATGTCAAAAATGTTTCCCTTTTATTAGGATAATCAATTTTCGCTCGTTGGCGATGATTGAGAAAAATATCTAGAGAATCCGCAGAGCTTTGGAGAAAACTCTCTGCGACGAATGAGGAAGGATCGAAGTTGAGAATTGCTATGACAATGAAGTTGAAGGATATCCACAATGACTGCAGTGCGACCCTTTCATCAACGATCGATCCTTTCTTAAAGGTTGGGGTTGTTATTTCATTCCCTTTTTCCCATTTTTTAATATAAACAACGAACATGGATCAACCACAAACATGTTGATCCGTGGATTCGTACATTCTTGCGGGAGATATTTCTTTGGGATGATTATGGGTAATTAATCCACTTTGATTATTTTTGTTGATTTCTTCTCCGTTTAAGCCAACTAATGGGAGCGGATCAACACCTTGACGAACGATGGTGGAGGTTCATTCCTCAATTTTGCTTATTGGATTTTTCTCCCCCTTTTCTTCTTGTGAATTCTTCGCGTTCTTTGCGGGGTGATGAACAATGGATCATTATGCACCCGTATTACAATGCAACGATCCCAAACCATAGATCTAACATCGCAATTACCCTATGGAGGTGCGACGACCATGACGGACGACGAATCGGATCAAATCAGAAGAGGTTGTTCTTTGATAATTCTTTATGCGGGAAGATCAGATAATGTTTTCAGATCCGATCAGAGGTCCAAAAACAAAAAGATCAGCCTCATGGAGTCAGGGTGACCAAAACTCGGGTGTTCCAGGGTGATCGGACGACCGAATCGTCAAACTAGGAATCACCGGAAGCGTGACGGCGGAGGTCCGTGTTTCTGGAAATTTCCAGAATACACGGCATGTACATCTGAAGAACACATCATGTAGTACTAGTGGAAGCGGCTAGGTTTTTGGGGGTTATAGAGGGATCACACGGTGTGTGGCCCTGGTCACATGGCATGTTGGACTTTCCCCGAAGCTCGGTTTGTATTTTGGGAAGTACATAGACATGGGATGATCTACAGAACTTCAAAACACGGTGTGTACAGCATGGAAGAGGCAGCTACGTGAGACTTGGCATGTATCTAGGGGTACACGAACATGGGATGGAGTACATGACCATGTACTCCATCACATGGCCAGGTGAGGCCAGTAACGCGGGTCACCCCACTTACTAATTACACGGGTTAGAGTACACGGGTTGATGACTGTGTACAGGCACATGGCCAGCGTACATGGAGCCAACCCCAGTCACTAGGACACGACATGTACACCGTACTACATTCCGTGTACTCACTTTTCTACATGACCAACCCTACAACATGGTCCTTTTTACACGGGTATTACCCAGGGTCAGACAACATGGTGTGTAACTTTTCTACACGCCGTGTACTTTTTGAAAAAAAAAAGGCATGGTCCTCTTGTTCATCATATCTTGGACATATTTTTTTTGGTTTAGTGCCCCTTCTTCTCGTTCCTATGAAGTTTAGGTATCATTTCTTCCTACAGGAGTATGATCCCTTCAGCAGGACTTTCTATGATAGAGTCGGAATCCCTCCAAGAGGCCCAGAGTGAGATCCTCTATCCATTCCTAGCCCAAGGTAGAGTTAGGCATTGACGTGACCAACTCTATCAGGCATTGATCCTCTACCTAGCTAGTGAATCACCAAGCTAGTGAATCTGGGTGAGTCGCGGTATCTACCCTGGCCCTAGAAATGATCCTCATCTGTGTATCATGATTCTTTCCAACTCATGAGTGTGTCTCCCGTAATGAGTACTTCTATCTACCGTGATCTTCCCACTCAGGATTGTGTCTCCTATAATGAGTGTAACTACCTCTCATGATTTTTCATGAGGAATAGTACTTCTCGTACGGATGTCATCAGAGCTATCAGACTCATGGAGTGTGTTCTCTCGAAACGAGTACTTCGTGGAAATCTTCCAACTGAATCCATAGTGAGGTATGTGGTTGTGTGACTTGTCTCCAGACTACGAGTCTGGGATTTGAGTATATCTAAATTGTGATCTCCTTTTTATGTAGAGATGATTGTGCCTTTCCTTTATGTACTTGATTTTATTTTTTGGGGTCCTCTACTGAGTATTGTTATACTCACCCCTACACAGGCTTTTCCCACACGTGTCGTGTCTTGTGCAGACGAGCAGTCGTTGGACAGATTCCATGGTGGAACAGGATAGGACTGAGCTTCCTGAGTTCCCTACAGGCTGAGGAATTCCTTCGGCTACGAGCAGTAGTCCCAGTACCTCGTTGTGTTTACAGGTTGGACTTTCCAGTTTTTAGACTCTTTTTTTCAGTGGGCTTGTATTCTAGACCAGTTTACTTTCAATACTTTACTTTTCATCGTACTCTATTGATTGGGTTTAGTAGTATGCATGATTTTTGTTCCTTAGTGTTTTTTACATTTCCGTATTTGTGGTCTTGGAGATGTGTGCATGTGTACATGTTCTTAGGCAATGCCTCCCATGTAGTAATATGCATACTCGTTTCTAGTCACCAGCCCCTGGCCTATTGGGGGCGGGCTTGAGGAGTCATAACGTGGGCCCCACTGGGACGGGTCATGATAGAGTGGTATCAGAGGTGGTTGATTCTACCATAGGACCAAGAGTCTGTGAGATTGGTTTGTGGAAACAGTGTTAAGTGTTTCAAGTTCGGCTTTCAGGCCAGAGACTCCAGTGTTGGTGTGGCAGCCAACGTATCCATACACCAGGACTCAAATAACCTGATTTTTGACTCGATACATGAAAATACTTTTTGCGGGGAAATAAAATAAAGGTACATGCATCATATAAGAATGGGTGGTGTATTCCACGTCCTTTGTGTCAGCTATCCAGATATACTCATTGACCATGGTACATCTTGTTTCCTTATAGGATGCCTCTGTGACGCATACCTACTAGGATGAAGTAGCACGATCATGAGGATGACCCCCTCAATGACGAGGCTTCTATACAGGGACCAATTACCCAGGTGTTTCCACCAGGTGGTGCACCTATCATACCACCACCAGTGGAGAATCTCGTGGTACCCACAGTACTGACCAACGAAGAGCGTAGGCTAAGCGCACTCCATGAGTTCTAGAGACAGAGACCCCTCCAGTTCCAAGGCGAGCCTGACCCTCAGGTGGTTGAGGACTAGCTTGAGGCGGTGACCAGAGTTTTTCATCTAGTTAGGACACCAGCAGACTAGATGGTGATCCTAGGAGTGATCCTTCTTCAAGGTTCGGTGGGACGACGGTGGAGTCTGACCACAAAGACTCACGACAAGGAGACTATTTCATGGACGGAGTTTCAGCAACTCTTTAGGGAGGAGTTATCTCTGGTTACACTGAGATCTGTGCACATCCAGGAGCTTCTTCAGCTCTAGTAGGGCAGTTTGACAGTAGCTGACTATTCATCGAGGTTCACCAACCTCGCTCGGTACTCGATGGATATGGTCAGGGATCAGTACTTCAGAGCTCGGACATTCGAGTGAGGTCTACGACGGGAAATCCAAGCTAGTTTCATGCCTCTATGCATATTGACTTATGCTGGAGTGCTTGAGCGGACCTTGGTGATCGAGAGCTTCTTGGCGGAGTAGAGACAGCCGACAGCAGTCAACAGCAGGCAGACAGGTGCGGAGACCCCGGCAGCAGGGATCCGACATCGGACGTAGGGATCAGGACATAAGAGACGTCAGAGGAGGACCCTGGATAGGGGATCGATTGTCCAGGGCTCTTAGGCTAGATCCAGTCAGCCTAGGGAGAAGCGATGTTTTGTGTGTGACGGTAGGGGACATCTAGCTAGAGATTGTCTGACCTATCGAGTTGTTGACAGGGAAGCAGTGGATGGACCACCGAGGAAAAGGCAGAGATTGGAACATACAGACCCACAAGGCATCAGACGTGGCAGAGGATCAGGGATAGCTGTGGGTGGTGGCAGGCGCTTTGAATTACTTCCACCACCACCCCCAGGAGTTCTGCACCAGGCTCAGGGAGCTGGGGGACAGGGACGAGGACAGCTGCATGCGGTTGAGGCATATGACCCAGAGGCTCCAGGGATGATTTGAGGTATGATCTGTGTCTTTTCTACCTTAGTTTCCATACTTATAGACATAGGTGTCAGTCATTCCTTCATAGTCACATGTCTTGTACAAAACCTCGAGATTCTGGTAGAACCGTTGACTCGATCCTTACGCTTGGAGACACCTACGGGAGGAGACTCGATGATCACGTACCTTTGCAGACTGTGTAATCTTACCCTTGGAGGCATGAGTTTCAGTTGGAAACTCTTGATGGTAGCATCAAGGACTTACAACGTCATTCTCATTATGGATTGGTTATCTTCGTTCCATGCCCAGATTGACTATTTTAGGTGAAGAGTACGGTGTGTCCACCGTGATGAAATGAGGTTTTCCTTTGTTGGAGAAAGGGAAACCCCGGAAGCGTCGAATGGGATTTTGTGTAGGTGGGTATAGCCAATCACTAATGAGTTGGCTAGCCTTTCCCTCGGAGTAGTGGATGTTGTGAGCTCCCAGTTCCCAGCAGTAGTGGCGGAGTACGAGGATGTCTTTACCAAAGATGTTCCAGGATTACCTCCCCATCGGGTTATCGACATCTGCATCGATTTACACCCCGGGATGGCACCGATTTTCTTATCAGCATATCGGATGGCTCCCACAGAGCTTCGCGAGCTGAGGGTGCAGTTGGAGGATTTGTAGATAAAGGGTTTCGCGACACCCAGTGTTTCACCCTGGGCGGCCCCAGTATTGTTTACCAAGAAGGAAGACGAGAGTCTGAGGTTGTTCGTGGATTACTGGCACCTGAACCAGGTGACGGTGAAGAATCAGTACCCACTATCGAGAATTGATGACATCTTCGATCAGCTGAGAATGGCACGGTGGTTCTCAAAGGTTGACCTTCGATCAGGTTATCACCAGTTACAAGTACAAGATGAGGATATATCGAAGACGGCTTTCAGATGCTGCTACAGTCACTATGAGTACTTGGTGATTCCTTTCAGCATAACGAATTCCCCCACAGTGTACATGGGATTGATTAACTGGATCTTCCATCCGTACTTGGGCTGGTTCGTAGTGGTCTTCATCGATAACATCCTTGTGTACTCTATGTCGTAAGAGGAGCATGCAAGACACCTGCGGATGGTTCTAGACGTACTTCGGGAGCACCAGCTTTATGGGAAGCTCTCAAAGTGCCAGTTCTGGATTCATGAGTTCCACTTTCTGGGACATGTCATCTCAGTAGATGGAGTAGCTGTAGACCCAGCCAAGGTGGAGGTTGTGTTAGCATGGGAGCCACCTTGAAGTGTGACGGAGGTGTGAAGCTTCCTTGGGTTAGTAGGGTGTTACCGGAGATTCATCTCTGATTTCTCCTGAATATCAGCACCAATGACAGCCTTGACCAGGAAGGGGTAACCCTTCGTATGGATGGAGAAGTTCCAGTAGGATTTCTAGTAGTTGAGAAAGAGTTTGACGAGCGCCCCAGTCTTGAGATTGTCAGAGGAGGGTGTCGAGTACATAGTTTTTTGCTACGCATCAGGGACCGAGCTTGGTTGTGTCCTGATGCAGAGGCAGGTAGTGATTACTTATGGTTCATGCCAACTTAGGCCACATGAGCAGAACTATGCGACCCATGATCTTGAGTTAGCAGCGGTAGTCTTCGCATTGAAGATGTGGCGACACTACCTTATGGTTGAGCAGTTTATCGTCTACTCTGACCACAAGAGCCTCGGGTACATCTCTTCGCAAAAATATCTGAATATGAGATAGAGGAATTGGCTTGAGTTCTTCCAGGACTATAATTTTGAGATCATCTATACTCATGGGAAGGGGAACAAGGTGGCAGATACTCTAAGCATAAGGTCAAGCTCACAACTGTTGAGTGGGACGACAGATCAGTTAGCCGCGTTGCAGTTATCCTTCATGGACAGAGAGGATACAACTTACCTATAGTCAATGGTTGTTTCCCCTCCACTCTTACAGTGCGTTAGGGAGGCACAGCTAGTAGATGTCAACTGTGTGGATTTACGTGCTCATTTATCCACAGGACATTCTCCTGATGAATATTCGCAAGGTGGATAGAATGTACTTATTTTCAGAGGACACACTATTATACCAGTGGCGTTACAGGAGGACATCCTGAGGGAGTTCCATACATCCCCTTTGGTAGTACATCCTAAAGTTACAAAGATGTACCAGGATCTCTGATGAAAGTTCTGGGGGTCAGGCATGAAGAAGGCAGTAGTAGAGTTCATTTCCCGATGCCTCACATGCCAGTAGGTGAAGGTTGAGCATGAGGTTCTAGTGGGATTAGCTCACCCCCTAGAAGTTCCATAGTGGAAGTGGGATGGAATATCGATGGACTTCGTGATAGGCTTACCACGGACGTACAAGGGGAATGATTCTCTATGGGCTCTCATTGACAGACTCACCAAGTCGGCCCACTTCCAAGCTATCAGGGAGCAGAGTTCCGTAGAGATCTTGGGACGCCTCTATGTGAAAGAGATAGTTCAATTACATGGAGTCCCTTCGATGATAGTCTTGGACTGAGATGCCCGCTTTACATACCAGTTGTGGAATGGATTACAATAGGATTTTGGGACTCATCTATGCTTGAGCACAGCGTTTCATCCCTAGACATATGGTCAGATAGAGAGGACCATTCAGGTTCTAGAGGATATGTTGCGAGCATGTGTCTTGGACTTTGGTCACAGTTGGGAGGACCACCTACCACTAGTGGAGTTTGCGTACAACAATAGCTACCACTCCACCATTAGTATGGCACCATTTTAGGCCTTGTATTGGAGACCCTGTCGGTCACCGCTTTTCTAGACCGACCCCGGAGAGTCAGCACTCATGGGTCCAGAGTTGGTGCGAGCTACCACCAAGATGGTGCAGATCATCTAGGAGTGGATGAAGACTGCACAGAGCCGGAAGAAGTCTCATGTTGATAGATGACGGAGACCGCTGGAGTTCGAAGAGGGAGACCACGTCTTTCTTCAGGTCTCGCCTTGATGAGTGTTATGAAGATTTGGTTGAGGTGGCAAGCTATCTCTTAGGTTCATTGGACCCTTCTAGATACTGTGCAGAGTTGGAGAGGTGACATACCACCTAGCTCTACCGCCACAGTTGCATCGGGTACATGATGTCTTCCACGTGTCGTAGCTGAGGAGGTACGTGCATGACCCATCACACGTCATTGACTGGGGCGAGCTTCAAATTGAGGATGGAGTGACCTTTGTTGAGTACTTCGTGGAGATCGATAATTGGTAGGAGAGGATCCTACGTGGGTGATCGATTCACTTGGTGTGCATCTGGTGGAATCACGGGAATCTTCAGGAGAGCACGTGGGAGCGGGAGGCCCAGATCTGTGCCCAATACCCACATATTTTTGAGTAGCCTTATTTTGGCATTTCGGGGACATAAATCCCCATGGAGGGTAGAATGTAATGTCTCGTATTTTTCTATGTATTTTTTTAATATTATATGGAATTATTTCGATACTAGGCATGAAGACGGCACATCATTTCGAGGCCCAGTGATCCCGTAATGGTGGTTTGAACTTTTTTTAAGTTAAGTGAGTTGATACTTGTGCGTGGTCGTGGAAGTTTCCAAACAGATTCCTAGATTATAAATCTGAGGGCACAGTTGCATCCGGGGTGACGACTTTACCTAAGAACAAGCATAACTTCGACCGGCAGGGTCGAGGGAAAAAGATAATTTTAAGACGTTTTAAGTAAAATAAAATAAAATAAATTTGCAATGTTTATTTTATTTATTTTTGTAAATATCCTCTACATCGCAGTGACGGCATAGTTGTTTCAGTCATTATTGTCATGTCATAATAACTCAGAAATAGCAATGCTGACTCATTAATGCCGCAACGTGATGGGAGTTCAAATACGTTTCCCTTTTATTAGGATAATCTATTTTTTCTCGTTGGCGACGATTGAGAAAAATCTCTAAAGAATCCATGGAGAGTTGGAGAAAAATCTCAGCGACGAATGATGACGGATCGAAGTTGAGAATCGTTGCGCCAACAAAGTTGAGGTATCTCAACGTTGACGGCAATGTGACCTTTCATCAATGATCGATCCTTTCTTAAAGTTAGGGGTTGTTATTTCATTCCTTCTCCCCATTTTTGAATTTAAACAACGAATACGGATCAACCACGAACATGTTGATCCGCGGATTCATACATTCTTACAGGAGGGATTTTGTTGGTATAATTATGGAGAATTAATCCATGTTGATTATTTTTGTTTATTTCTTCTCCGTTTAATCCTACTAATGAGAGCAGATCAACTCTGTGACAAATGAAGGTGGAGGTTCATTCCTTGATTTTTCTTATTGGATTTTTCTCCCCCTTTTCTTCTCGTGCATTCTTCACGTTCTTCATGTTCTTCACGGGGTGATGAAAAAATGATCATTGTGCACTCGTCTTGCAACATAATGATCCCAAACCGAAGATCTAACATCGCAACAACCCTATGGAGGTGTGACATCCATGACGGATGACGAATCAGCTCAAATCGGAAGAGGTCGTTCTTCAATCTTTCTTCGCGCGGGAAGATCAAAGCAAGTTTTCGAAGATGATCGGAGGTCTGAAAACAACAGAAGCAACCTCATGGTGTCAGGGAAACCAAAACCCAGGTGTTATAGAGTGATTGGACAATCGGATCAATGAACGAGGCATCACTGGAAGTGCGACAGTGGAGGTCCATGTTTCTGGAAATTTCTAGAATACACGGTATGTACTTCATAAGAACACGTCGTGTAGTACTGGTGGAAATGGCTAGGTTTTTAGGGGTTAGATAGGGATCACACGGCATGTGACCCTGGTCACACGGTGTGTTGGACTTTACCTGAAGATCGGTGTGTATTTTGGGAAGTACACGGACACGGGATGATCTACACAGATTCAGAACACGGTATGTACAACATGGAAGAGGTGGCTACGCGAGACTCAGTGTGTATCCAGGGGGTACACAGACATGGGATGGAGTACACAACCATGTACTCCATCACACGGCCAGGCAAGGTCAGTAACATGGGTCACCCCGTATACCGATTACACGGTTTGGAGTACATGGGTTGATGACCGTGTACGGGCACATGGCTAGCTTACATGGAGCCAACCTCAATCACTAGAACACAGCGTGTAAACCGTACTACACGTCATGTACTCACTTTTCTACATGAACAGCCTTACTGCATGGGTTGTTGTCCATGGGAAATACCCAGGGTCAGACCACACGGTGTGTAACTTTTCAACACGCCGTGTACTTTTTGAAAAAAAAGGCATGGTCCTCTTGTTCACAGCATCTTGGACATCTTTCATTTGGGTTACTGCCCCTTATTCTGGTTCCTCGGAAGGTAAGGCGTCATTTCCTCCTACAAGAGTATGATCCCTTCAGAAGGACTTTCTGTGATAGAGTCAGCATCCCTCCGAGAGGCCTAGAGCGAGATCCTCGATCCATTCCTAACCCCAGGTATAATCAGGAATCAACGTGACCAACTCTACCAGGTTTTGATCCTCTACCAAGATGGTGAATCCAGATGAGTCGTGGTATCCACCATGGCCCTAGCAGTGATCCTCATCTGTTTATTATGATTCCTTCTCACTCAGGAGTGTGTCTCCTATAATTAGTGCTTCTATCTACCGTGATCTTCCCACTCAGGAGTGTGTCTCCTGTAATGAGTGTAACTACCTCTCGTGATGTTTCCTGATGAACAGTACTTCTTGGACAGACGTCATCATAGCTACTAGACTTGTAGAGTGTGTTCTCCCAGAATTAGTACTTCGTGGAAATCTTCAAATAGAATCCCTAGAGGGGTATGCGGTTGTGTGACTTGTCTCTAAACTATGGGTCTGGGGTTTTAGTATATATGTATTGTGATCTCTTTTTTATTTATAGTTTACTTTGCCTTTACTTTATGTACTTACTTTCTATTTTTCAGGGTCCTCTACTGAGTATTGTTATACTCACTCATGCATGGGATTTTCCCGCACGTGTCGTGTCTTGTGTAGATGAGAAGTTGTTTGATAGAGTTCAGGGTGGACCAGGACAGGACCAAGATTTCTGAGTTCCTTACAGGCCGAGGTGTTCCTTCGGCTACAAGCATCAGTCCTAGTACCTTGTTGTGTTTACAGGTTGGACTTTTCAATTTTAAGACTCTTGTTTTCAGTGGGCTTGTATTCTGGCCCAGTTTACTTTCAGTACTTTTCTTTCTGTCATACTCTGTTGGTTGGGTTTAGTAGTATGCATTCTTTTTGTTCCTTAGTGGTTTTTACATTTCAGCATTTGTGGGCTTGGAGATGTGTGCATGTATACAGGTTCTTAGGCAGTGCCTCCCATGAAGTAATATTCCTACTTGGTGCTAGTCACCAGCCCCTGGCCTATTGGAGGCGGGCTTAGGGAGTCACGTCGTGGTCCCTACTAGGACAGGTCATGACAGAAATAATTTGAAACTAGATATATCATGAAGAATGATTGAATCGTGATATTATATGAAAAAGTGGAAATATTTGCACCATATATAATGAATTGGGTGCACAATAATAAAGTGATTGTTTCACGAGAAAGTTAACAATCATAGAAAGAATTGAGATTTCAAATATAATCATTAAAAATGTTCTTGGGGGGAATAACATTCAAACATTCCAAAGTGTCCCATACCAGATTGAAACATTTGAATCATAATCTCCATTAAAGAATAACATTAAATTAAACATATAATATCATGATAATATATATTTTCATGGTATATTTTTTCAAATGGATGTATATACAATATATAAAAGAAACTAGGTGCTTAACAACAAATAAGCCTCAATGTAATATAAATCGAGACAAAATCTCTTAGCTTGAGTATGATTTGTATCGTGTGTATTTATATTCCTGAATTACAAAATTATGTTAACTATTTACTTAATTTACAACCTTGTTCATAATTATCATAACTTTTATTTCACTTATCACTATGTTGTATACACCTACATAAACAATTATGTTTACAATGGTTATTTTGAAAAAAATTGGTTTATGTGTCAAAAACAACTTTGGTAGGTCAATTATGGTCAAAGGGGTCATTATATAACATCTATAGAATAATAATCATGACTTAATTATCATATTTATACAAAAATTCTACTTTTAAAAACAATCATTAAATATGGTTATGAAAAATTAATCAATGTTACAAACATGGAGATGATAGGTCATACGTACGCATGAGTACTGTACCCATTTTTCAATGATCGTTATGGAAAGAAGTTAAGTAACACTATATATTTCTAGAATGATAAATATATCATAAATAACATGTTATTTAATCATATATATATATATATATATGTAAAGGTAATCACATCTTGTCGAGGAGGTGGTAGTCCATATGTCCATGACTAACATTAGCAGTTTTTAAGTGTGTGAAAGGGTAACAAGAAATTGATATATATATATATATATATATAACTTACAAAAAGGTAATTATGTTATGAAAATCATATATATTTTTTTTATGTATCAGATGTTCAATTATAATCATCCTTTATACATTCCATGTGTCCTCTGAATGAATTACATAGCTCTTAGGAAGTGGTAGTCCACACTTCCACAAAGGATGTTATCGTATTCCCAAAAAATGGAGTGCATAAAGATATGTGTTATAAAATAATTAAAGAAATATAAATACTTTATAAAAATAAAAATTTAAAAATATATAAATAGAGTTTCCATCATAATGACCACCATGATAGGTGGTATAGGGGGAACGAAGAATCATCATTTTGTAATGCGATAGTTCATCATTCACATAAACAGCATGTTCGTTACCCATTAGATTGGAGTGTGTGTAATTTTAGGTCAAAACCATAACATAAAAACATCCTAGTTTATTTAGTATAATTTTTTTATATAATAATGTAATAAGAAGTTTTTAGGGGGTTGATAATGGAAATAAAACTAAATAGCTTAAGGAAAGATGTTACCTCTTAATCGAGTAACTCCTTTTAGTTTTCACAAAAGGGCTTCCTTGGATGGATTTATGCCCAAGGGGTGGCTTCTAGGATGAGGGTATATATTTTTATGATATATTTGGGAATATCTTTTTTATCAAAAGTTTCTTTAGAGTTGTGAGAAAGTGGGAGAGGTGGAGGCCTTTTATAGTGGAGGATGAATGGCACTCTTGTAATATTTTGAAAAAGGAATTCCATACACATTTTTCACATTGAAATTGGATCTCATAATGGTAAAAATTAGATAAAATTGGGGGTAGTTTCAAAATATGGACATATAATAGATCTTGTACAAGTTTATAGGTCATTTGGTCCCTTAAGTTTATGATTTAGTCCCTTATTAAGCTTAATTTTACCCAAATCATTGTAATTAATTTTAATTAATTACATTAATATTTTTGGTAAAAAACAAATTTGACCTTATTATAAATTATAAATTATTCTGATTCCAAATATTCTATCCAATTTTTCAAATTAAAATCACAAAATTCACATAAATTAATTTAAATTTAATCCCACAAATGGGGTGACAATGCGGGTTTTTTTAGAAAAAACATCTAAAAGTTTAGTATGTTTTTATAGTCAATTTTAAAGTGAAATTGATTCCAAAGAAATAAATTGGATTAATTGACACAAATATGATCTAATTAAACTTTAAAATTACTTTAAAATATATTTTAACCTTATAAATAAATTATATGAAAAAAAAATTGAACTAAATTTCAATATTTTTCACTATTCATTAAAAAATGAAACATCATAAAAAAATACCAAAAATTGACCATAACCTAATTTTTTATGTTTTTCATTCACATATGAAGTTTTTTTTTAAATATATAATCTATAAAAGTTATAAAATCTGAATTTAAAATAGGTTCACCATTAAAAAATCATAAAAATGCCTAAATAAAATTATTGTATTTTATGTGTAAAATTGGGTTTGTTCTTATCTTTTGTCTATAAGATCTATTGTATGAATATAAAAAATATTTGATTGAATATAATATATATATATATATATATTAATATCAATCACTAATTTTAATTAATTTAATTTATTAGGATAAAATATATTTATGACCATAAAAATAGTTTTCTATAAAATATTCCATTTATTTTCATTTGGGTCTTATATTCATTTCTAATTAATTTTTAACTAATGAATTAAAATTATATTTTTAAGCCTTGTATCTTTATAAGTTAGTTTATATCTTTCATAATGTCTAGTTTATGTATTACTATATTAAATAATAATATTTTAATAATATATTATGGTTCGATAAAAGATGGTCTTGTTTGTAATGAAAGACATTAAAGAAAATATTTGTTACATATTTTGGGAACTAACTTAGTATCACATTCATTTCAAGATATAAATTATATTTAATTTATTTAAAATAGTAAATATATTATAAAGTCTCAGGATATTATATTCTCTTATGTTCTTGGTGTTGTGTGTCATTC
This sequence comes from Viscum album, assembly GCA_963277665.1. Classification (NCBI taxonomy): domain Eukaryota; kingdom Viridiplantae; phylum Streptophyta; class Magnoliopsida; order Santalales; family Viscaceae; genus Viscum; species Viscum album. Next base: position 2,091,240,365 of record OY728126.1, on the reverse strand, counting down.
ATTATGTCAAATACAATGTTCATACTTTTGATTTTTAGGGTGTTACATTCTCCCCACCTTAAATAAATCACGTCCTTTCAATTTAAACTTGATCTTTCTGATAGATTGTCTGATATTTTCTATGTTTAAAATTTCACATTGTGATAAGGGTTTATAAAAAATTCTCTATAAAATAGAGAATGGGAATTACAAAGGTCACATGGACTAACATGTAACTATGTATCTAAGTCAGATAACATTAGTTGAAAGTAAAGACATATGCATAGAGCCTTGGAGTGGCATATACTTTCTCTCACGGTGGTTAGGGTTCCCCTTTAGGTGTTTTCTCCTTCTCTCCTATGGTGTGCTCAGTAGTCTTGGTGCCATATTCCTTGACTTGGGGTCGGTGAGGTGCAACGATGGCTTAGCCATGTTCAGGCTCATCTGCTCTAGTGCAACTCAGCATCTTCAGCTTCTGGTGTGGATTTGGTGTGCAACTCAGTTCATCTCAAAGTTGGAACAACTTGGTGATTGTTCTATTGTTCCAGTGAGGCAAGGTTGGGCGTTATCTTTATAGCAGCTCAGAGGGGGGAGGATTTCTAGTTTTTGACTTTTGGCGGTGGCTTTGCTGCTTTGAGTTTATCATGATGGCATCTATGATATAGTGATGCAGTAGTTTTGTTTCGGTAGGTTTTTGTTTAATATATGGTTTTGGAGGTACCGGCATTTCCCTGCACACATTTCTCTATTTTCCTCTCATTGTTTGGTGGTTTCTTCTGACTCAGCAGCTGATGAGGGTTCCTCCTCTATTCAGATCCTCCCAATTTCATCCCAGAGAGGCACTTTGGGTTCAGGTCAACTTGGTTCCCCTCCTCAGTGGCTCTTCTATGGTGTGCTTTCTGGGTCTTCTAGCCCAAGGTGGTGATGACTCTACACCTTACATCTTGGATTGCATGCCCCTTCGGATTGATTGTTGTTGCGGTGTTGTAGGGCTATTGTGGGAACCTCACGGTGGGGACATTTTTGACAATGGATCTGCGTTGCTTATTCCATTGTCATTTTGATCTGGTGTTGATGGTCTTCATCCTTGATGGTGTGCTTGGTTTGAGTTTTTTTATGCATAATTCCTTTTTTGGTGTCTATAAAATGTGGTCTGTTGGAATGGTGATACACCCAAACTCAACCACATGGAATTAGCCCTAGAGGAGGTTCAAGAGTTGGGTGCTCATATTTGCAGATATTTCTGGATTTGGATGTTTGAGAGGGTCTGACGTCACCATCGGATCAGGCCTGTTCTTTGACATAGGACACTTTATTTCCAATCATCCATTCAATGGTGAAGAGCTTTATCACATTCAAATGCTGGGGAGGGGCAGCTCCATGTTGTCAATCTGGTTTTACTCTTTAGGACCATTGGGTTGTGATTTTCCTTATGGTCATGAAGTCTGTTTGGGTACCCCCCCCCCCTTCTTCCCTTAAAAGGGGGTTTATTTATAATAAAAAAAATTACAGGCCTTCAGGTCATTGGATGGTAGACACATACTTGAAGTAAATGCATAAATAATTATAGGGAGTGATTGTGTCTATAAATCACAAACAATTGAATGATCAATGTAAAGTTAAGGGCCTCAAATCAATAAATCTATAATGATTTAAAGACCGTTGGTTCAAAAAAATTATGGTATTGGGACAAAATTTTATTTCTATGTCATTTTCCTAATGTTGAGTAATTATTTTACTACCTAAGAATATAAGGAAGTTTACTTACAAGATATGTTTTAATTTTATGTGAACAATTACTTCTTTTGGTTATGATTTTATCAGATTCTGATTCATTCCTTACTTTAAGTAATGGATATCCAAAAATTAACTTTGATGCCAAAAGAAATAAAATAAATATTTAATGGATCATAATGCTCAAAGAAGAGTAAAAAGTATAACTATTTGTCTCTAAATATTCTCCAAAGTCAATATGGTTCATACATTAATCTCTAAACCTAAAAAGGCACATTAATGGTTCATAATTAATATTTATTCATCAAATTGTTCAACTAAAAAATGACTTATTAATAAAGACATTTTATAGGTCAGTGTTCGATGTGAATCCCTTATCATCCTTCAATCATGGGTTCAAGTCTTTTGGCCTTTTAGAATTTGATTGGTTGTCACCAGTATTACAGGTTTTCATTTTATAAAACCATATTAATATAATTTCTAGAATAAATTTGATGTATATCCTTGAAATAAGGTTAATCACTAAATTTTATTTTAACTAAGGTTTTCATCACAATATTAAAGCACAAATAACTCATCTATTTTATTTCAACATAGGTCCTTCCTTGGTATATTTTTTCCATAATATCATTTCGAGTATTTATAAATCATGACACATTATTTTAAATCTAAAACACCTTAGGTTTAACCTAGGTTATTCATTATCAAAATACTTCACAATGTTTTTTAAATAAAATGTTAATTATCCTAAGCATATCCCCCCAGGAGTGTCAAACCAGGTGTGCAGTAAGGCTCGTTATTGTGTACCAGGTTACACTGAGTTAGACCCAACACACCTTGTTAGAGTTATTACTCTTAGGTACATTTGTGCTAGAACCACATCCACTTATAGTATCCATCCAGTGATTTATTAATAGAAAGACCCTCACAATCTCTAATTTACCAAAATTCTAGGATGTTATTTATACTTATCATCAAATACTGCCTCAGGGATACATTATCTAAATTATGTTTTCCTAAATCTAGTTCCCAAGGTTGCTACTAAACTTCTATTGATACCAACTATAGTGACTCAACCCCATAAATCATGGATCTGGTGTCTACTATCAATTATATTGGCATGATTACAAGGAATCAAATACTAAAGTGCCAAGAGTTTAGTAGTCTTGGTAAACAAGACACATACATGATTCTTTCATTAAAAAATAATACACTAATTACAACATATTTCTTCTAAATAACTTTCTGGATAACTTTACCCCATCTAGCAAGTCCTTTCATATCTTTATTAATAAAATTCTTAGAATCTAGGGGAAAGGGATACAAAATAGGGGTGATCTCAAATTCTTATTAAGGGTAAAGTATAGCAGAAAAAATAATGAATCAATGAGAATGTTAATTATGACATGTTAAATAACTGAACACACATACCATGTAATCAAAAAACTAAGAAGGAATCACAAAAACAATATGGAATGGTAATAAATGTAAACATGTGCCATCCCAATAACTAGATAATGAAAAAATAAATATGGATGGGTAAGAAACTAAAACACATTCCATTTAATCAATAAACTGAGAATTAAATTCATCTATATATTTTATCATATGAAAACCTTAGGGATAATAACAATGATAACTGAAATTTCTATGAAGGAAATGCTTATTTATTGGACGTTCTGTCTAAGGCACATGAATACCTATACTGTCAAGATCCATCCTCCGAAAAGTTTAAAACTGTGGATAAAAACTCTTTTAATTTGTGCAACATATTGGTCTCATTAGAACCTATCAATGCATCGAGGATCTATATCAAGTTTGGCATCTACCCATCATTGCATGTCCAAAGCATACCTCATATAAAATAATAAATTTAATCAATAAGAAATATGACTTATCGGATATCTGTATGAAATAAATAATACATAATTATCAATATTTCCCCAAAAAATGGAATAATTGTCCAAGTAGACACCATATATAAAATGGTCACTACTACAAAACATGCCTTTAACAGTGTTGACCTTTATCAGGACTAGAAAAAAAAACTCTGATAAAAGTACCCTTTATCAGTGCTAAAATAAGCACTAATACAGGGTACCTTTTATCAGTGCTTTTTTTCTAGTACTAAAAAAAGGCACCCTTTATCAGTGCATATTTTTTAGCACTGATAAAAGGAAACCTTTTCCAATACATTTTTTAGCACTGATAAAGGTTGTCCTTTATCAACACTTTATGTTTAGCATAGATAAAGGACACCATTTATCAGTGCATTATTTTTAGTGCTTATAAAGGAATATTTTATCAGTGTTTTTTTAGCATTGATAAAAGTATGAATAAAATGAAATAATTAAATAAATAAAAAATAAAAAATATTTTATCAAAATAATATTAAAACTTTTATTAATTAAATAATTATTAATAAAAATAAATAAATTGATTATATTATATATAAATTATAAACTATATATATTAAATATATAGATATATGTAAAATAAAAATTAAACAAATAAAAAATAAAAATGAGTAAATTGAGAAAAATATTTGGCATTTTATTAATTACTTAATTATTAATAATTTTAATAAATAGTGTATATTAAATATATAGATATATATATATATATGAATATATATAAATATTATTTATATAATACAAAATATTATTTATTCTTTATAATAAATAGTAATATCTTTAGTGAGTAATCGTTATAATTAAAATTTTAATATGAATTCAAAATATTGACTAATTACATCGGTTAATGGACATAATTGAATGTTGTTTTATTTTTTAATTTAACATGGATCAAACATATTATATTGATTTCACATATACATAATTAATGGATTTTTATATATATACGTGCACACATAAATATTTTTTTAGGAATTTAATCGATTTATATTATTTGTTTTATATATATTTATTTACTATGTTTTAATACTTTCAATATGTATTCATCTTTATTTAAATATATATCCATTTTTTAATGATTTATATTAATCAAACTTATCCAAATTTTCAATATTGTACTCATTTGTAATTAACCAATTTTACTCATTTTTAACATGCATTCACTTAAGATTAAATATTCATTAATAATGTTAAAAATTCATTTATAAAAACATATTTATAAATTTATATTTACTATTTTTATACATTTAGAATTATAAATAAATAAATAATTTTTTTTAAAAGTAATTATATATTTATAAATAAATAATTATAAATTTATAATAAATTTATTTAAATAATAAATATATTTATTATATTTATATATATATTTATAATTATATAAATATATGAATATTATGAATATTATTTTTTTAAAGTATTTATATAATTATAAATAAATAATTATATATTCAAATAATTATAAAATTATTATTTTCTAAAAAGTATTATTATAAGAATTATTATAAGTATTATATTTATATATAACAATTATACTTTTTTTAAAAATATAATTTAAAAAAAATTATTACGAGTATTTATCAGTGTTTTTGTAACGCTGATAAAGATTCATTTTATCAATGCTTTTTTTGGAAGCGTTGCTAAAAGTGTCGCAATCTATTTTAAGAACCATAACCATCGTGAACTAGTTCATGATATCTGAAGCTCTCTACTGAAGTGGCCTACTGTCGGTGCTCATTGTTGTCAAAACCAAGCAGGAATCTATGTAAAAATCAAGTCTCTAACTATTCCAAGGCTTGAATCCAAGGCTTGAGCGATTCAAGAGTTGAATGAAACCAAGGCTCAAACAAAATCCAGGTTTTTTGATATGTATAATTTCCATCATTTATCTACTAAACCTTCTAATCCCACACTCGTGTATCCCAAAAATTCCAATTGCACTATCCTATAAAAAAACAACCCAAAATTAATTGTTTTTTTCTTTTGAATGAGGTCTGAGCTTCTTAAAGAAGGCTCTTTTGTTTAAATTTAAAAAGTATAAAATATTTACACTTTCAATCGATATATAAATCTAGTTTGACCTCTATTTTGTTTTCTTCTTTGTTTATATTCTGTAAACATCAATGAAAAATAAAAATGCATATAAGTGGACCCAATAATAGCTTTCTTGGCAAGGTGCACACTGAATGAATAAATAATATATACTTCATTTTTTTATGAGTAGGCTATAAATTGGAGTCTTTCTCAATAGTTTGGTTGAGCCTTCCTTATTCTTTTAATTGTTGCATGTCCTACTTTCATCTTACCGGTACGATACACACAAATATAAATGAGATCGAGTGAGCTTTTCTAGTGAGTTTTATTCCTAGAATAAGAAGAAGAAATATTTAGCAATCAAATAAGGTACATTGTCCATTTTATTTCTGTGTTCATATTTTAATAGTAAGGAAATTTATTTTTATTCTAAGGATTTATCTTGAAGATGGTACTTTTTTAGAAATATAATATTTTAAAGATATTAATTTTTTATTTATTTTAACATTATTTATTTTTTGGAAGGAAATTTATTTTCATATGTCAGATTTTTATTCTAAGAATTTTTCTTATAATATTTATATTTCATTTCAATTATAATAATTAGATTTGATTAGTTATTTATTCATATTAAGTTATTTAACATGATTATTTTTTTCATTATGTAAAGACTTATATTTTTCAACAATAATTACAATATCATGAATATATATATGTATATTATGTAGATACTTCAATATGAAATTATTTTCAAGTTATTCAGATATTTAAATCATATTTTATATTCATTCAAGTATTTCATTTTTTTAAACATAATATAAAATAATAACTATTTCTTTCTTGTTATTGTTAAGTAGATTTTATTTTATCAAAATATATGTTTATATTTCAAACAAGAAAATATATTATTTTATGCCTCTACGATAAATAAAATTTATTATCATTTGATTTTTATTATTGATAGTAAGTTTTAAATAATTAAAACTATCATTTCATGTGTTCAAAGTGAATAGAAAATCATGAATTTAATTTGTAATATAATATATGGTCATCATTTTAACTCAGGACATAACATACATCCACTAGTTCTATTATTCATATACATGTATGTGTTTTGAATGAATTATCCCTTTATTCCATCATCTTATTATTCATGAACTAGTTTTATTATTCATGTTTTTGTGGAATATAATTGTCTCCTAATACCTATATTCTATGAAATCTACCTCTTTGAAATCATCAAATTTTAAAAAATTCATCCATATAGCGGTCAGTTTTGTCATTGGTTTGGAATATTCCATTGAAAATAACTTGGGAACCTATTTTTCATATTTTTATTGAGAAATTAATGTGCTATGATTTTCTTGATTTTCCTATAAACCAAGTAAAATATTTCACCAATCATAGATATCTTGATACTGTACCTCATATGGTCCAAAAAAATTCATTGTGTTTTTTCCAATCCTTAAATATTGTTTCTTTAACATATATGTGAACCAACATCCTTTGATCATTCTTCTTCTTGATGCAGAGGGTGTGATCTACTATACCTTGGTAAAAACCAATCTTTCTTAGGTATTGATCAAACCATAAAAACTAGTTCCTTAGTGATTTATTTATCTTATACAAAGAAATCGTTAAATGGCACACCTTTCTCTCATTTTCATCCATAATAAACCAATTTTTTCTCAATTTATACTATAGAACCCCATTTAGGAACTTATATTTGACATCCATTTGGGATACATTTTAACTATATTTGCACTGAAATAGCCAAAAACATTAAAACAAAGTTTTCAACCGGGCTATGAGAGAGTAAATTTATCATAAATATAAATTGCTTTGATCTAAGAGTTCCCCTTTCATATTGTCCATTCTTTATTTTGAGCCACTTTTCCATAGTTAATGATTTTATTACTGAACACCCACTTGGTTCTGATAACATTCATGTCCTCCAACATTGGAACAATTTCCCATGTCATATTGTTCTTATTCAGATCAAGATCCTCATGCATATATATTTGATCCAATTATATTACTTTTCATGGCTCTCCAAATGATTTAGGCTCTACTTGGGAAAAATGAGTTTTTTTGTATCATCTTACTCTTTTGAGTTTTCACAAAAAGTGTACGGTCCCCAATGAAATTTTATTCATTGATTTTAGTGTTGCTTTTATTTCTTGCGGTTGATAATCCCTCTTCATTTTCCTCACCATCAATATCTTATTTTTATTTTACCTCATCCCTGTGTTCTCCCTCATATTCTACTCAATTCATCATTAATTTCCTCTAATGTTTCATTATTATTTTAATTATTAAAAATATTTCTATTCTAATTAGTAAAAAATACCTACCAATTTTATCTTATCATTATAAAAACATCTCAACCCACCATTTTGAAGTTAGTATTTAATTGTATCATTGTCTAATATGATCAATTTTTCACTACCACAAATCAATTTCATTTTTTAATGATGTTTTCATAGTAAAATAATTATCCATATAATTAATGTAATGTTTCATATTTATATTTAATTTATTTATTTTTATTATTAATCATATAATAATTTTTTCTTGTAAATGTGGATTCTTTTGTTTGAGTTGGAATGGTTTTTTTGAAACTACTCAAACTCATGAGGGTTTGGACTTCGAGCCTACAACTGAGATAATTACAATAAGGAAATGCATCAAGAATGCATAAAACCATCAAGAAAAGGTGAATTCTTACTACTTATTTAATCAATTTTTTCATCATTTTATATACTATTTCGATGTTAACTTCATTATCATTTTTATTTAATACTTATTTAGTTTTTTTGATAGATATTTTAGGAACTAAATTTATTTCTTTCAACTATCTACAATAAGCCACAAAAGAGATAAAATAATTCTTTCTACCAATGTGGCTACATTTTCTATTTTCATTACCTTTATTTATCAAACTGCCAAAACTGCATATTGATTTGATATTATTATCTAAAAAACATTTCTCATTATTGAAATTCAAAATAGTATAGGAAGCTCATATTCACATTGTGGTGACTTCTAGTGATATAATGGGCACATTATCTTCTTATTCTATTTTGACTTTCAATGATGAGAAAGGCTTTTCAGCTAAGAACATCAAGTCAATATGTAGTGTTGGATGTTCGACATAAAAAGACAATGGAAACATTGTAACATTTTTATTTAGGATTTTTTGAGAATTTGGGATGTGTATGAATTATCCACACCTCAATCTGATAAATGATGTGACTGGTATGACTCCAAGGACTACTTTTTATTTAAAATTGACATTAATTTTACTAAAAAGGAAAACTTACCTACTCAAAATTAAGATAACAAATTCGTATTATTTTGATAATTTAGTATGATTATCCATAATTCATTTGTGACTTGTAGGAAATAGTAACACCTCAATATGATACACCATTTGTTTGGTATGACTCAATGTGTCTTTTATCAAATTAAAATCAACATTTTAGTTCAAAAACTTTCACTCAATGAAAACTGAGAAAATGTGCTTGGATTGTCTTTATAATTTATTAAAATGATTCATAAGTCATTTGTGACATTCAGAAATTTCTATCACAACAAACTGACACACGATGTTACTATTATGAGTCAAAGTTTGTGCTTTCAGTTTAAAATGACATTTTAGTAAAAAAGAAAACTAGCATACTCAAAACAGATCAAATTAATTTTGGATTGTTTTAATACTTTAGAAAAAATATCCATAAGTCATTTTTGACATGTATGAATTAGCCGCACCTCCATATGATACATAATGTGTCCGGTAAACTCAATGTTTATATTATCAGTTTAAAATCGACATTTTAGATCAAAAAGTTTCACTCAATGAAAACCAAGAAAACACACTCGGATTATATTTATAATTAATAAAAATGGTTCATGAGTAATTTTTGATTTGTAGGATTAGGTATCACATAAAAACAACAAATAATGTGACCAGTATGAGTCAAAGTGTGTGTTTCTAGTTTAAAATGACATTTTAGTAAAAAGGACAACTAACCTACTCAAAAATGATAAAACAAATTTTGATTGTTTTTATACTTTATTAAAACAATCCTAAAGTAATTTGTGATCTATAGTAATTAGGATCACCTCAATTTGATACACGATGAGTCATGTATGACTCAATGTGTTTGTTATCATTTTAAAATTGATATTTTAGTTCAAAAAATGTTACTCGCTGAAAACTAAGATAAAACACTTGGATTGTCTTTATAATTTAGTAAAGTAATTCATAATTTATTTTTGATGTGTAGGAATTGGTATCACATCAAACCGACACATGATGTGATTGGTATAAGTCAAAGTGAGTGTTTCCTATTTAAAATGTCATTTTAGTAAAAAGGACAACTGACCTACTCAAAATTGGGAAAACACATTCAGATTGTTTTGATACTTTTGGAAGATAATACACAAGTCATTTTTAATGTGTATGAATTTTCCTCACTTCAATATGTTACGCGACATTTCTGGTATGATTCAATATGTCCATTATCAGTTAAAAATTGGCATTTTAGTTTAAAAAGTGTCACTCATTGAAAACTAAGAAAATGCAGTTAGGTTTTCTTTAAAATTTAGGAAAACAATTGAAAAGTTATTTTTTATGTGTAGTAATTGGTATCACATCAAGACAACACACGATGTGACCAGAATGATTCAAAGTGTATGTTTCCAATTTAAAATGGAATTTTAGTAAAAAGGACAGCTAACCTACTCAAAACCAATAAAATGAATTTGTATTGTTTTTATACTTTAAGAAAATTATCCATAAGCCATTTTTGATGTATAGGAATCAGCCTCACCTAAATATGATACACGATGTGTTCGGTTGACTCAATGTTTCCATTATTAGTTTAAAATTGATATTTTAGTTCAAAAAGTGTCACTCACTAAAAATCAAGAAACCATTCTTATATTTTATTTATAATTTATATAAATTATTCATAAGTCATTAGTGATGTTTATAAATCAATATCATATAAAATAGACACACGATGTGACCAGTATGAGTCAAAGTACCTATTTTCAGTTTATAAAGACATTTTAGTAAAAAGGATAACTAACTTACTCAAAACTGGTCAAACACATTTGGATTGTTTTGATACTTTGGGAGAAGTATCCATAGGTCATTTTTTTATGTGTAGGAACCATTTGTACATCAATATGATGCATTATGTGTTCGTTATGAATCAATGTGTCTGTTATTAGTTTAGAATTTGCATTTTAGTTAAAAATGTTTCACTCACTAAAAACCAAGAAAACATGATCTGATTTATTTATAATTTAGGAAAAATATTAATAATTCATTTTTGACATGTAGGAATTAGTATCACATCAAACCAAAACATGATGTGACTGTTATGAGTCAAAGTATGTGTTTCCAGTTTAAAACGACATTTTAGTAAAAAATATGACTAACCTACTAAAAACTGAGAAAACACATTTTTATTATTTTGATACTTTATTAAAATGATTCATAAGTCATTTTTTACATTTATAAATTATCCACACCTCAATCTAATAAATGATGTGTCAGTTATGACTCAATGTGTTCATCATGATTTTAAAATCAACATTTTCATTCAAAAGGTGTTACTCACTAAAAACTGAGAAAACATGATCAGATTGTCTTTATAATTTTTTAAAATGATTCATAAGTAATTTTTGATATTTAGAAATCAGCATCACATCAAATCGACACATGATGTGACTAGTATGAGTCAAAGTTTTTGTTTCCAGTTTAAAATGACATTTTTGTAAAAAAGACAAGCAATGTACTCAAAAATGGGAAAACACATTCATATTGTTTTGATACTTTGGGAAAATGATCCATAAGTCAATTGAGATGTGTAAGAATCGGTCGTACCTCAATCCAATGCTTGGTGTGGCTAGTATGACTCCAATAGTGTCTTTTCAATATATAAGTATCATTTTAGTTTAAAATGTGCATCACATCACCAAAACCAAGCAAACAAGCCTAGATTGTTTTCTCATTATTATATCTGTTATTACTTAAGTAATTTATTTATCATTTTTATCTTATACTTATTTAGTTAATTTTCATACAGAAAATTCTTGAAGACGAAAAAAAAATGGTGTGATGTGCAAGAATCAACTGCAACTCAGTCTGATACATAGAGTTCCTTGTGTGACTCAAAGTTTAGTTTAAAATTAAAACATTATGTTAATTTAATTCTTTATATTATTACAAATATAAGATTTTTTTCTTATAAAAGTGTTTTTTTTCTTGAGTAGGGGTTAGTATTAATATATAATAGAGGATTTTTACTTTTGAATGTATATAATAATTTGTACTTATCTACTTCTATAAACCAATGTTTAAAATATCTATAATATAGTGTATTTTTCTTATATTTATGTTGTAAATTTTATTTCATTTAAATTCAATATTAGTACTTGATTATTCTGATTTTTTGCTGATTTTGTGTGCTTTTACAGAACACTGCACTGGTGCTATAGTGTGTTGTTACAGCACACTACAGTATGCCCCTTTATCAGCACTTTTACAAGGGCAGATAAAGGGACCTTTATTAATGCTTTTACTATTGATAATGAAGGGTCCTTTATCATTTATGTTATAAGAACTAATAAATTCAACCTTTATATGTGATTATATAAGCTCTGATAAAAGACTAGGGCTTTTAATCTTGATCCAGTAGTCAGCGTTTCTCTACTGCTGATAAAGGCCATTTTTAGCATTGTTAAAGGCCTATTTTGTAGTAGTGGGTATACTGTTTAGGAAATATTAATATCCATAATAAATGAAATAGATGATTTTGGATAAATTCAAAGTTTAGTGATTATGGAATATTGAATATTTCAAGGGGAATCACAAATGAATCAAATAAATGGATGTTAATGATATCCTCACAAAAATGAATCATATACTATCCAGAGCAAGTATAAGGATGGTATCAATAAAATATATCCAAAGTGTTTTCAAATGAAGGGTTGTTACATTGATAAATATAAATACTATAAACATATCTCTTAATATAATTCTTAAGAAAAATATCCTTTTGTTTTTAAAAAAACCTTTTGAAAACCCTTTTCTTTGAAAATCACTTTTGAAAAAAAAAATAAAAAAATTAATCTTTTAAACATGAAAATGAATCTTAAAACAAATGATGGTAGGTAATTCCATAAATTTCATATGAGGTAAAAATAATATTCCTTTTTCAATGTAAAAAAGGATAGAAAAATACCTTATTTGGAAATTGAAAAGAATATTCCTTTGAAAACATTGGTAAAAGACAAAAAGTGTAAAAATGTTTTTAATAAATCATATTAATAACCTTTTTGAAAACCTTTTTAGAAGATGAGAATAAAATTAAATGGTTTATTAGATAGTTATCAAATAATTTCCTCTGATATAAATTTAAGTGTAAACAATCTTGAACAAAATGATATTGTAAAGTAGACCCTTGAAAAGATTATAATGTTGGAGTGATATTCAATCAATGATTAGATTGTCTATATCAACTACAAATGAATATATAGAACATTAAATACATAATTAGATATACAAAGTCATTATATAATATTAATGAAAATTATTAAGTAATATAACCCAATGAAAATAAATTGGGTTAAGAAATTCTTTTCCACTTGGTAATCTTTAACTCAAATCCCCTTAGATGAAATAATTCAAATTGAAACTAAAAATATCATGAAGAATGATTTAATCATGATATTATATGAAAAATTGGTAGTATGTGCACCATATATAATAAATTATGTGCACAAAAATAAATTTATTATTTTAATATAATTTTAATAATCACAAAAGGAATTGAGATTGTAAATAAAATCATTAAAAATGTTCTTGAGGAGAATAATCTTTAAACATTCCAAAGTGTCTCATACAACTTTGAAGTATTTAAATCATAGTCTCCATGAAGTAATAACATTAAATGAAACTTATAATATCATAAGAATATATAGTTTCATGATATAACATTTAAAATGGTAGTATATACACCATATAAAAAAATTAGGTTCATAACAACAAGTAAGTCTCAATAGAATGTAAATTGATATGAAATCCCTTACCTTGAGTCCGATTTTTCTAGTGTGTCTTTATATTCTTGAATAAAAAAATTATGTTAATTATATAATTTATTGATAATATTTTTCATTTTTATTTTAAATTTAATTTCACTAATTAATAGGTTTTATATAACTAATTAAACAATTATGTTTACATCGGTTGTTTTGACCAAATTCGGTTTATGCGTCAAAAACAACTTTGGTAGGTCAGTTATGGTCAAAGGGGTCATTATATAATATCTCTATAATAATAATAATGACTTAATTATAATATATTTTTATTATAATGGAATCCCAAGGTGTGTCTTTTTCAAACCCCCAACACCAGGAAACCCCCCTCCCCGTGAAGGGATCACTCCAGAGAGAGACCCAATAAGGAAGGAGTCGTTTCTAGCTGAGATGGAAGAGAGTCCCAGTGGGTGAAGACCAGATAGGAAATTTTTTAATATATAAATCCATTAGCACAGGTGGGTCATGCATCATTTCACCCACCCATCCAGGAACCGGGTGACTCGACAAGACAAGTGGATCCTGAGGGACGGAGAAATTTTCCTAAGAGCGAACTCCCAAGAATCGAACCCTACACCTCCCAAAAAATGAAGTTATTGTACCCCTCTCCTTCACCATTGCACCAAAACTGATGTGGAACTTAATTATCATATTTATACATCAATTATAATTTTAAAAACGATAGTTAAATACGGTTATGAAAAATTAATCAACATTGCAATCATGGAGATAGTAGGTTGTACGTACACATAAGTAATGTTCCTGTTTTTCAATGATTGTTATGGATAGAAGGTAAGTAACACCATATCTTTCCAAAAATGACCATTATTTCATAAATAAATTATAATTTAATAATATATACTTATATATATAGTTATTTTTATGTAAAAGTAATCACATTATGTCGAGGAGGCGGTAGTCCACATGTCCACGACCGACATTATCACTCTTTAAGTGTGTGAAAGGGTAATAAGAAATTGATATATTTTTATATTTTTATATATATTATATTTCAATAAAGGTAATTATTTAATGAATATAATAATTATTTTTTTTATGTTTTTTATGTTTTTTATGTTTAATTATAATCATCTTTTATACATTCCATGTATCATGTGATTGAATCGCATCACTTTTAAGAGGCGGTAGTCCACACTTCCATAAATGATGTTATCATTTTCCCAAAAAATGGATTGCATAAATATATGTGTTATAAAATAATTACATAAGTATAAAAACATTATAAATATTATATATAAGATATATAAATATATTTTCCATCATAATTACACCATTATAGGCCGTAAAGGAATAACGGACAATCATTGTTTCATAAGGTGGTAGTTTGTTGTTCACATAATTAGTATGTTTTTTCCCCTTATATATGAGTGTGTGTAAGTTTAGGTATAACCATTAATATAAAAACATACTAGTATATTGATTATAATTTTTTTTATATAATAATATATTAACAATATTTTATAGGGTGGATATTGGAAATGAAACTAAAGAGCTTAAGGAAAGTTGTTACCTCTTAATCATGTAACTGCTTTTGGTTTGCACCAAATAGATTCATTGGATGGATTTATGCCCAAGGTTTGGATTCTAGGATGAGTAGAGGGATTTTTAGAATATATTTTTTCGATATTTTGGTCAATCCAAAGTGGATTTAGAGGTGTGAGGAAGGGGGATAGGTGGTGGCCTTTTATAGTGGAGGAGGAGTGGCACTCTTGTAATATTTTGACAAAGGAATTCCATAAATGTTTTTCACAATGAAATTGTCTCCCATAATGTTCCCATTTTTATATATGTGAGTATAGAGTTGAAATATGACTATCAAATGGCTCTTTTAAAATTTTCTAGGTCATTTGGGCCCTTAAGATTATTGTTTAGTCCCTTATTAAGCTTAATTTAACCTTAATTGTTGTAATAAATTTAAATTTCATTAACTAATATTTTAGGTCCAAAACTAAGTTGAAATTATTAGAAATTATAAATTATTATGATTCAAATTATTGAATCCATTTTCCCAAATTCAAATAACATAAGTGGTAGAAATTAATTTAAATTTAATCCCACAGAAGGGGGGATAATGTGAGGTTTTTAAGTAAAAACATTTGAAAGTTTGGTATGTTTTTATAGTCAATTTCAAAGTGATATTGATTACAATGACCTAAATTGAATTAATTTATAAAAATATTATATAATTAAAATTTAAAACCAATTTAAAATTTAATTAAACCTTATAAATAAATTAGATGAAAAATTATTTTTGAACTAAAATTCAGTATTTTTTTTATTCTTCAAAAAATGAAACTTCAGAGAAAAATACAAAAAAATCACCCTAAACAAATTTTTTTTCCTTAAAAATATTAATTTTATTTTGAAATATATAATATATAAAAGTTTTAAAATTTTATTTAAAATAGGTTCGTCATTAAAATGCTGTAAAAGTGCCTTAATAAAAATATAGTATTTTATGCATAAAATTGAGATTGTTGTTATCTTATGTCTATCGGATCTATTGGATGAATATAAAAAAAATTTATTGAATATAATATATATATATATATATATTACATTAACATCACTCACTAATGTTAATTAATTTAATTTGTTAATATAAAATAGCTTTGTGAGCATGAAAATATTTTTCTATTAAATATTTTCTTTATTTTAAATTGCCTCTTATATTCATTTCTAATAAATTTGTATCTAATGAATTAATATTATATTTTTTTAAGCCATATATTTTCATAAGTTTTTTAATACCATTCATAATGTCTAGTTTATGTCTCACTATGTTAAATAATATTTTAATAATATATTATTTTTCGTAAAACTCGATCTTGCGTGTAACGCAAGCCATTGAAGAGACTCATTGTTGAGTATGTTGCATGCTAACTTACTATCATGTGAAATGAAATCTATAAATTATATTTAATTTCTTTAAAATATAAAATATATTATAATGTCTCGGGATATTATATAATCTTACGTACTTGGTGTTTCATGTCATTCACGCTATCGAATACAATGTTCCTATTTTAGATTTTTGGGATGTTACACCAACTTTGATCTTTTTCTTTTTATTCGTCTTTCATTGTGATGATTTTGATTGTTAAATTAATAATTATTTCATAAGGCCTTTGTGTAACAAGACTGGATAACATATTCTCTAAATTGTGAATACTTTATACTTTATTATTCTGATTGAATGGTATTTTCCAAGATAGTCATACCTTTCGATTGACTATATAAAACTATTTATATGACTTTATATCCTTTTATTATATGTAGGAAAATCTTGTAAAGTGAATCATATATTATTAAGATATATTTTATTATGTCCTACATTATTAAACATCACTATATGTATTTCTTATCCATTTTTTCCATATGATGAAATGCATTGGAAAATATATGCATTGAGTGGGTATCAGAATTGTATATCCTATCAATGCATTTTTCAATATCATGAAACAAATAAGATAGGGTAATACGAGTTCCCTTAACTTTTATAAATGATATCTTGGCACAAATCCTCAATGATATTCTTATAATTTTTGACATTATTTATTATCATCATTATGATATCCATTCATTATGGCATTCATGATTATGTAAATTCTTGTGTTATTTTTCATGTATTCTTTGATATGTATTTATATTGATAAATTATTTCTTCTCTATTATATATTTCATTATCATGATAGATTCATAGAATCATTATCCCTTAATGATCATCTAATTTCACCACATAATTATGTTTAATCATTTTCCCATGAAAGAAATTATTTTATAGAGGATAGGTAAACTATGGATTTGTGAATATATCTAAATGATATTTTAAAAAAATTATATTTGAATTATTTCCAACTTATCCCAGTATTTAAAAGATGTTATCCTTTATTTTTTCTCTTTAATAAAATGGGACTTGACCCTAAACCTTTTAAAAAAATATTTTTGTTAATTAATGAATTTGGTAATATTTTAACATCATATTTGAGAATGCGGGTCTAGGGTATCTCAGCATGAACATTCAGAGTTTTTTTAATTCCATTTTGGGTTACAAATAGTCTTATGGTATTTATAACTATGATAAATCAAATTTTCCAAAAATATATTAACAATTTTGTTGTTGTTGTTTTTTTATTATTTTCTAATTTATTCTCGATCATAATAAAAACATGGATATATTTTGGAAATGATTTTATAAAATTAATAGGAATAGAGGTTGTATGATAAATTTTCTAAATTACATTTTTTGATCCAATGAGTGAATTTATTAAGTTATGTATTCTATGAAGAAGTAATGTTTATTTAACCCGATGAATTTTAAGGTTTTGATGTCTTCTTAAAGACCCAGAAATATTTTTGGGATTTAGAGATGTGTGGATTTTCCTAATATTATCAATGTTTTATTCAACATTTTTCAATTTTTTTCATCATTGTGGTGTATATAATGTATAATATTTTAAGTTTGAGTGGGATGAAAAGTTCTAAGAGGTACTTTATGTATTAAATAGAATTATCACCTCAACTTTAAGGTTGGTATTATTGGACTAAAACATTAAAAACAATTCTCAATTGGGAGATTATTATATTTGGTGAGATAATTTTATTCTAGTTCAAGTGTTAAGGATTTGGAAGTTTAGTCACCATAAGTAACACTTGGCAGAACATAGATAAGGAAATTATACCCACACCATGGAAGTATGAGTTTAGGTAGTAGAAGTAAGTTCACTCGATGCAATAGTAGTCTGAATTGAATAGAATTTCATTAAATCCTCATAATGTTAAGTCAGTGGAAGCATGTTGGATGGTTTGAATTCACCAGAAGAAATGATAGCAGCTAGATGTATTCAATCCAATTGATGGAGAAAATTGGATTCTGTTTGTGGGTATTTTGAGAAGGGATATCATATTCAAGATTTCATGGATTCATTCATGTTTATGGGGAATGTAGTGAGGTATATGGAAGGGAAATATTTCGATATCCAAATTAAATTATTGAATGGGTCTTGAAAAGTATAGAATTTCATGACAAATATAAAGTCATTGATGGAGGATATGGAAGGTTTTAACCATATATATAGAAAATTAAATATTCTTCAAATTCAAAGAGTGGATAAAAAGGAAATTTTCACTCTTAATTGGGATTTGGCATCCAATGTAATGAATTCTATATGAAATAAAAAGTTTCACATTACAAAGAGGCTCTCCTGTAAATATAGAAAGGTGATAATGACTAGATGATTAGTTGGGACCTCTATAAATAGTTTGATTTGTCCAAATATTCATGGTATACTGAAAAGTTATAAGGAAACTAGAAGAGAGACAAAAAGGACTAAAAAGTATGAGGTGGCCCTAAAAGGATCGCATCTAGGTGCATCTAGGTGTCAGAGGATAAAGTGTCAAAGGCAGAGGTTAAAGGCTGAAATGAGGAAGATGATATGGATAAAAGGAGATATGTGATGACTATAAGATATTTTTGGTGAGTATTATTTCATTCAATTAAGTAGGGTTATCAGAATATTTTTTACTCATGTAACATAGATTACTCTATTTCCAATGAAATGAAAGAAAATATTGTCATTCTCTCATGGATATAGGATATAATATCTGAACCACATAATCTTTGTGTGAATTGTGTTTATGATTTTACTATTTCATGTTTGTGTTATTTTCTTGTTCATTTCTATACTTATCAGAAGGAATATTGTGTGGTGTTCAAAACCTGATGGTGGAGGAAGACTCGATGTGGTGTTTGAGGTGATTGGTCTTCCCAGTTCTGTTCTTCTAATTCCTGGGGGATATTCGATTGGAGGAAGGCACTTTTTATGGTTGAAGTTCTATTATACTATATTACTAGAAGGGAGAACTTCTAGTGATCAGGAAAAGGCACTCTCATCGTCAACATGTATTACCAAACTATAGTGATGTATTGTTTGTGTACTGTGATATGTTAAAAGTATGATTGGATAACACCCATATGCAAGGAGATAATGTGGTGGCATATAAATCGAGGTTGTGATGGCCCCAAGAATAGTCTTGGTTCACTAAAAGTGGGTAAATCAGTGAACAATATTCTGTTTTCATTTTTATTATTTCTTATAAAATTAATATTTTACACTTGTTAGAGTGAATGATCTTGATACTGAACTCTCATACTCCAAGGAAAGAAAACAAAAAAACAACAACAACAGATGTAAAATATTCACTACTCAAAAATTAGTAGATACTTATTAGAATGATCAAGTAAAAACCAATATCACACGGTCTACTAGAATCACCATTATGGATATAATGATCAGGGTATATCATTGACTTATAATACAAGAATTTGAATAATGGTGTCTCTTTAAAAGTCTCCAAAAAATATTCACATCTATCATGTATTTTTATGAGGTAAGTATTATCTTTATTCCTCTAATTTCATTATCTATAAACAATGTATAGCTCTCTCACACTTCTTAAATTTATAAATTTTTTACTTCTTACACACTTATTTGGCCCATATACAGATAATAGTGTGATTTAAACTCTTCCAACAAACAAACTTTATGTGTACTCTTATTCTTATTCCTTCTATTCTCTTCCACTATATTTTATCTCACTCACTATTATTCTATATTTACATTCATGCAAGACCCTTGCTCCTAATCTTATGTAACAGAATTACTTTTTCCCTCTTCAAGTTTGAATTTCAAATTTAAAATTCAAACAAGTATCTATTAATAAAATAATTCTCATTAAAATATAATCTATTTGATAATATCAACCTTTTTAGTTACCTTTGATTTATTTAAGATACTTTTTGGATGATATTTTATCCCCTTTGATTCATCTAAATTGAAAAGAGGTAGTTTTCAAGTATTTAATTTTCAACATCTACTCTAGTCTGTGAAACTTAATATTTGAAAAATTCTATATTTACTTATACTTATTGGTCAACCCTTATGTATCATTATACACTATAAAGTGACTATTACATATCACAAGAAAACTTTATATAACCCTTATGTATCATAGGAAAACATCAGGAAACCTTTATGTATCATCTTTTATTATGAATCTAACCTTTATGTACCATTAAAATTTAGCCATACATATTTCCCTTTATTACTTTATAGACCCAATATTCTCAACATAATATGGCCCATATGTATTGGGACTGCCAATTTTCATACTTTTCATTTTCATCATAGATTTACCCTTACGTATTGGGACTTTACCATTTTTTTAGACTCAGTGTGATTAGAAGAGAGTAACCCTTATATATTGGGACTTTACAAATTTTTAGAGCCAATCTGGTCAACACAGAGTGGCCCTTATGTACTAGGTCATTACTAATTTTCAAATATTGTATACTCAATATAGAGTGACCCTTACATACTATGACTTTACCAAGTGAACATTACATACTAAGTTTTAAATAGTTTATAGATCCAATATTCTTAGTGTAGATTAAACCTTACATACTAGGTCTTTACCAATTTTATGACCCTGTATACTCATCATAGACTAGACCTTACATATTTCAATAAGATTCAAAATGAATCTTATATACCAAGTCCATTTTTAAACTCTTCAATTAACTTTTAACTCTGAATTTCTCCATATCTCTTATAAACACTTATCTTCAATATCATAACTCCTTTCATGGTCTTACCGAATAGCCTAAAGACCTTCATTTTTTATTATTTTTGATAATCCATCTTTCAAGGGGTGAGGTGTAACCCTTAAAAGGCCCAAAGGCTTAGAGAAAATTACATGGCCTATAGGGATTAGAAAGAATCACCCAGAAAAGACAACTTGGAACTACTCCTCCCCAGCACATGTCATGATATCATCACTCCACCTTCATAGGTTTTGTCAGCTAGATGTCATGTGCAGAGCTGCACAGGCCTAGTACCGATAGCAATATCATACCCTTTCATTCGTCCAATTCCGGTTAGCAATTCTCTGGTGAATGCACCTACTCGGAACCTCATCTAGAGCCTTGTCCCTATTAGTCTAACTAGTACATCTACATATTCATGTGGCCCAAAGGCCTTGGGGTGGCCTAAATGCCTTAAGGTGGCCCAAAGGCCTTGAGAGAAAACTGGCCCAAAGGCCTTGGGTGGCCCGAAAGCCTTACAGGACCTATGGACCAAACTAGTGGCCCAGAGGCCCAAATGGATGAATAGTTTCAACTGTTATAGTACCAAACATTGCCTACTATAGTAACATGGAAATATGCCTCCACCCAGATTTGATCTCGGGTCTCTTGGATTCACTTGTCGAGTCCTCACCAACCGAGATGAGGCGCATGTGCTCATGGTCTTTAAATCACTCTAAAACCTTAGAATGAACTTTATGTTAAATGAAACATCATGTAACACTTGAGTTTGATCATGATATATTTGTTGATAACAAATGACAACATAAGAACCATATTCATTTCTTCTCTTCTCCGATTCATATTCTTCTACTTCTAACCCCAAAAAACTTCACCTGGGTCAAAACAACCTACCCAATGTCAAAACCACTCTTCATCTCAACATCTTCTTCATTAATGGTCTCAGCAATCTCCATGTATGAATTTTTTTATCAACCATTGAATATAAAACACTTTTTATACTCAGAACACTTAACAATGAATCATAATTCAATAATTCTAAGCCTACATGATCAAACGCAATATAGAAAATAATTGAACAAAAATATCATGTTTTTCATTGAAGTGACTTACATTAAATTCTTCATGTCTCTTATTCCACTTGATATTCTTGTTCCACTTCACAAAAAAGTTCTTTAAACTGGTGAATAAAAAGTTACAGCATAAATTCTCAACAAACATGTTAGAAAAAATCAAAAACCACATATACTTACTTCATAACTTATCCATTTAAAAAAACTCTTTCTAAATATATAACCCCCATAAATAATAGATCTCTCCTATATTAGGATAAACACGTATGATTATATTTTTCACCTATATTTTTTTATCACCCTTTAAAAATACATTTTGGGATAAATATAAATCGATTTATGATTTATTTCTTCTCCTTTGACAAAAAATACTCAAATAATAAGTGAGATAAGGGATGGGTTCATTATAAAATGAATTTTAATAATTAAAGGTTTTCATTTATTATTTAACCTTCATGGCTTGGTATTCAACTCCCTAGTATCATTCTTCTTAATTTTTACTTCTACTGGTCTCACTTTTTCTTCATCACCTTCATTTTACTTCTTAAAAATTTCTTATTTATTATTTTCCATATGGAATGTGGATCTATATGTGGAACTTCAATCTTTGAGAATTCTAGAATTTTCACATCAACACTATAAATAATATTCATTTTTACTTGGATTATATTTTTCATATTACTTTGACCATGGTGGAAAAGTCTTTTATTTCAAAATTATGTTCAATTAGAAAAAAAAATAAACTACACTAATGTAAAATAAATTAACTCCTGTTTTATATCCTCTCTTAAAAATAAATCAATTTTTAAATACTTTCACAAAAGATTCATTCTACCAAAATAACACTTCATTTAATTTGTCACAGATCTGAGAGACACTTAATATTTTGTGTTTTAACCCATCAACAAATAATGTGTCCTTCAATATGGCATGTCTTTTCCAATGATTGTTGAACCAAATCCCCTAATTTTGAGTGAACTTCCATTACTAGAGGTCATCGATCCTTCCTTTCACTTATTATCATCATTAAAAATCTTTAAATCTTTGATCATATGATAAAATCATTCACTTTACAATATCCATGGATGATTCTTTTAGGATTTTTGAGTGCCATTTCAATAATAAATGTCAACTCCTTTCCTTTATCTTTCTTATTATAATACTTTTGAGTATTATAATTCATAATCATCTTTATTGGTAAAATGGTGAGACAATTATCAAAAAACCAACCTTGATAGTCACATCTTCAACAAATCTCATCCAGTTGTTAGAACTTATTATCAACCTTCACCTCATAATTTTTAAATTGATTCTAAACATTTATTTAGAGAGTGGGTTGACCCCCCCCCCCCCCCCCCTCAAAATGTGTCTCTTGAATAATATAGTCTCATAAAAATATTTTTATTTAAACTAATGTATTCTTGTAGAGATTCCAAATACTCTAAAGTTTTAGCAGTAACTATAAAATGCATACTTTCCTATCAAAAATACTTTCCTAGATGTTGACTCCTACACTAATTATAGATTTTAAACATCAATTTTATATTCTTTTTATAAACCCAAATTTTTATATACTCCCAACACTATTTATAAAATTTTACTTTTAAATTAGTGTTCTATGAATTTAAAAATTTATGATAGTCAGTTTTATTTTCCCCAAGTTCAATTTATTCACCTGAATCAGCATTTTCACTAACGATTTCAAGATATTTTTCAAACATTGAATATGATCTTTATTGGAGTACTTTAATTTCATCATTCACATTTCATCTTTATCTAACTTCCTACATGTATTTTTTAAAGTTTAATTTAAATTTATTTAATTCATTTTCGACCACTTTCAATTTTTATTTAACAAGATCAAGATCCATCTCCTTTTATTTGACCTTCATTTTCAAGTCAATATTCAAATTATTCTCATAAATAAGAAACTTATTTGATTTTTAAATATCATTTATCAACTTCAGATCTTTTCCGGTATGTATATTGTCATTGTATATATATAATTCATAGTCCTTCTCCAAACCATTGTTCGCCTTTTCCATTTGAGATATCTTGAAGCAACACTCTTTGATTTATTTTTTCAATATAAAATCCATTTGGGTTTATTAATAGATTTAATAATTTTTTCTTTCATCACTAATGAATTTTCATCATTTACTTTAACAATCAATAATTTTTCATCAAATTCACTAGAAGTATCTACTTCCTTTTCATCCTCACCACTATCATCATCTTTAAGGTTAGATTAGAAATTTATCTTCTTAAATTTAGAGAAATTATTACCTTTACCCTTTGAATAATATTTTAGTAATTTCTTCTTTGAGGAACTTCTTGGATTATCATCCTTATCATAACTAGCTTTCTCTTCCTATAATTTAGAAAAAAAATTTGTAAAAAGTTTAATAACTCTACAATTTAAGTACTTCAATGGTATATTACTCTCATACTTTCCTTGACCACTTCTCACACTACATGAATTGAATATCATGAGTTTTTTAAATTTTATTTTTACAACTAATTCATCAACATATTCTTCATCATATTCATCAATTTCTTTCCTAATATTTTTTTTCTTCAAATATTTAAAGGATATTTTCCTATAATCCTTGTTATTATTTTTGAAGGTACCTTCCTTTCACATTTCATAAGAAATTAGAATGATTTGAAAATAATACAACAGAAGTGTACCTATATCAAAGTATTTTAGTTTTAAAATATTTTCATTAATATTTTCTAAAAAAATACATTGTATCTAATCAAAAATCATAGAATCCTCCAACTTCTCACCAAAATCTATGATGGTTCTCACAACTTCATTAACATCAATGAAGAATTCATCTGATATATTTTTATCATTCATCATGATATCTTCCTATTTTAATAAATAAATGTATAGTTTAGATTGTTTATCTTTCACATTACCTTCATATATATTATCTAATTTATCACAAATTCACTTTTTTGTTTTCATCCCTTTAACTTTGATAAACCATTTTTCTAAAATCAATAAAAAAATGAAATTTTTATCACGCCCATTATTCGAAAAATCCTTTTTATCTATTACCATCATTACAACACCATCAGTATGAAGAAACAAATAATTAGTTTAAAGCATAAAAACAACTAGAATGATTGATTTAAGATATATAAGAAACTGAGCTTTACAAATGTAATAATTATTCCCATAAAAGGTGGAAATCCCATTAATATTTATTGAATTAATATTTTTTATGATTACAATATAAATTCAAAGAAAAAACCTTAAAACACAGAGGAAAAAAATTAATTAGTTAATCATATTTAAAGAAAACATGGATGGATGTGATACCACTTTTGATGTCATGAGGCATGGGGTTGGTTCACTAAGACGTGAATGAATCTGTGAAAAATATTATTTTTTATTATTATGATCTCTTATTAAATCAACCTTTTCACATGTTAAATTGAACAATATGACTACTAAAAGTCTCATACTAATTAAAGAAAACATACAAATAACACATAATGTACAAATTTCACTACTCAAAATGAGTAGCTACTCCTTCGAATGATTTATTTTAACCTAACAACACACAGTCTACTAAAATAACCATTCTTGGTATAGAGAGTAGGGTATCCTTGACTCATAATATAGGAATTTAAAAAATGATTCCTCCCAATAAATCTTCTAATAAAATTCATTATTTTCTTGTACATCGATGAGGTAGGTATTATTATTATTCCTTATATTTGACAATATCTTGAAAATGTATTGTTCTCTTGTACTTATTCATTGTAGAAGAAGTGTTCCTTCTTCTACACTTATTTAATACACATAAAAAAAATGGTGTGATTAACACTATTAAAACACATAAACTATAATGTTTTGTGACCTCCCAACATATTACCTTTCCAGCTTTGGGGTTGGAGAGTGATCGAAGGAGTATAGAGGAGGTTCGGTGGAGTTTGGAGTTGTAGCAGAACTGGAGTGGGATTTTTATGCCATAAAAAATGATTTTATAACATAATAATTTGTTTTATAGTTTGAGTGTCTGGTGTTTTATGGATTTTATGTGGTAGTTGGGTGGCCATGAAAAAGGGTTTTACATCATAAGTAATGTATTTTCGATGTAAAAAAATTAATCCCTAAACAGCATGTTTTTTTGTGTAATTTGAGGTTTTGAGATTTTTATGGACTAAATTTTGTTATTACAATGTAAGATTTATGGTCCCATGGAATTTATGGGGTAAACATTTAATTTATACTGTAAATTGGGTGAGTTTTAGGTTTTTTATAAACCTAGTTTCGCAAATTCTTCATTCATTCAGTTGTTCCTCTATCTATAGTTTTGGGTGAACCCTGGGTCTTTTTTGAAGATCTTTTCGTCCCATTTTTCCTACTTCAATCCATAGTTTATTTTGATAGAGTTATGGTGATCGGTAGTGATTTCTTCTTATTTCTTGGTTTTCTTCCTTGCATTATTCTTCCAAGAATCTGTTGTGGTGTTTCTACTTTGGTGCATGATATGTTTGGGTTATGTTATTAGTGACCCTTTTATGCATTTCAATTTGATCTTGGTTTTCCTTATAAAATTGTGGTTTGTGGGATATTTCTTTTTTTCCAAATGGTGTGAAATGATATTTGAAATCTTCTTTGAGGTAGGGGACCCTCATTCTAACTTGTTTACATGGTATGTGTGGGGATCAATTGGTTTTTATTTCATTTTAATGGATAGTAAGGGTTATAATAAAAATATAATTAATTGTAAAAATTGAAATTGATGGGTATGGTGAGTTTTCACATGATTTACTTCTTTGATATATGTTTCTAATTTCATTGGTCATGTTTGTTTCCAATATTTAAAATAACTATTGTTGGGAGCCTTATTTTCACTGTAGTTTTTATGTTTTGATGAACCTTTCTATGTTATTATGTGATCACATCCTGAATAAAAGGATAAAAAATTTATATATGGATAAATAACTAGTTTCTCATGAAACCTATTTTGTTTGATAATACCCATTCTAAATTAAATAAGTAATTTGAATAAATCCCTTGAATTATTTATGGAAGCTGGAATGTGTTGTTGTGTGTTTTCTTCTATATTGCCTTGTGTTTATGGGTTTTTTTGTGATAGTGGTGATAATAAAATAGGCTTTACAATGTGTGGGATTGTGATGTGGTGGTTGGTTTTCATGGATTGATTATGTGAAATTTTGTGAGGTGTTAAGGTGCACAGAGGTGTGGTGTGTGGTGGTGATGATGTGTAGTGGTTTTGTGCGATGTGGATGTGAATTGCGATGGTTGTGGAATGAAGTACTGGTGATGATTGGAATTTAGTGGTTGTGGAATGTGGTGGTTTTGATCATGGTGGATCAGACATGTGGTTTTTGTGGTGATATGGATTGGGTGATGTGGCACTACAATGATGGTGGATTTTTAGTGTTGTGATGTTGGTTGATGTGATTTGGGCTAGTTGTTGTGTGTCATGGTTGCATTAGTTTCTTGGTTATCCATTGAATAAATGATGATGTTGAATGAAATGAATAAATTAATGGGCTATGTAAATGTGAAAGAATTTTCTTATTAATGAAACTTAGGGGAGCTTTTCATATCTAGAAAGTGGTGAAACTTGTAAATGAAAGTGGAAAACAAATTGTCGTGTGTGGTGGTTGTGTGGTGTTGCATATAGTAGTGGAAGTGGTTATGATGGTTGATGTGTGGTATGGTGGTTGTGATGTGGTGAGTTCTAGCTTTGTTTCTTTAAACCCATAGTTTGGGTATTGTGTGATATCTATATATCATGTATGATTATGTTATTTCAATACATAACCCACTCGAGTTAGATAACCTTACCAATGCACAGATGTTTTGGGTTCTTGATGTTTTCTCCAACATCGAGAATGGCGGAAATACATATGGATGGCTATCCCCTCTTCCTTGACCATCCTTCAATAGTGATGGCTTAGGTGTCTTCAGGTGAGATGTGAAATAATGGACTAGGTGTTTTTGGGTGAGGTGTCATGTGATTAGGATGTGATTAGTTATGATAAGGGGTTAGGTGTAGTATGAGGATGGAATGAGGTTGATATCCTTAACTTTCATGATATCCTAGTACTCAGTTTATGTGACTATATGTGGTGTGACAGGCTAGGTGTCTTTTTTTGAGAGGTGTTTTTATTGCCCATGTGTCTTTGGGTGTGACGTGATGTGATGATACATGATGCTAGCATTGTATGTTAGACCATGAGAGGGTGGGGTAGTTAGGGATAAGTCCCAACCCACATTAGTTATGGTTGTTATGTGATGTAATGTGATGTTATTTGTATGGAAGGTATGGGAGCACAAGATGTTCGGCGTTGGGGTGTGAGAGAGGAAAATCAATAGGGAAGTAGGTAGTGGAGAACCTTGCTTTGTTATGGTCACAATGATATAATATTATACTGGATGCATGATTTTCGTGAGTGATCCTTGGTGAGGCTAGAATGGGATATTTGACATGTATAGGTTCTTATTGGTTTTGTTATTTTTTTTATTGATGCATGAGCATGCACTTTTCACATGTTCACATGAGATCTTGGTTATTTTACTATTAAGTATACCTATTATGCTCACCCTAAGTATATATACTATTTTTTATGTTTCTATGAGGACATTGCAGACTAATATTGACATTTCTATCTTGGGTTTGGAGATTTTATTAAGTCACTTCCATAGAATTTTCTTTTGGTATTTTTTTAGAGACTTTTATTGTATCAATTTAAATTGTTCATAAATTATGGTATGGTTTTTATCTTAACTTTATTTTATCTACTAGAGTTTCTTGGTGATTAGTTATCCTATCTCTAGATCATGATTTATATTATAGAGGGTAATTCCTCCCATTTGTGAGTTTTTTATACCCTTTGTGCTAGTCGCCAACTTGAGGCCTACTAGATGTGGGACTTGAGGGTAATTATCTCTATCCCTTCATAGTGGCATATTTTGTGGGAGTGAGAGATAGTATGGATTCTATATTTTGGTACTTTGAAGTTTTCATGGGTTTATAGGGAAATGATGTCAGTTGATCTTAGTTCATGACATGGGCCAAGGAGACTAGCTATGACAAGGGATTTTAGGACCCCCTATGATCCAATTCATAGACACTAATCTTATTAAATAACCAAGTGATATAGTCCTATTTATAGGGTAGAGACCTAGTAGAGGTACAGACATCATGATTGTCTGTGTTCATGTTAAAATCAGGTTTTGTGGGAATAAAAAAATGAATTTAATTAATAACCCTATGATAGAATTCTATGCTACTGGGCTTAGGGTGTTATCCTTTATTTTTAGGAATTGATCATATTCATCATTTGTGAGTGGTTCAGGAAGTTAATGTGCAGCAGGCTAATCCATTTGATCATTAGAGGGTTGACCTAACAGAGAAGGATGAGGTTTGGTAGAGGGATTTTCATTCCTTTTAGTGCAAGAGTTTGGAAAAGTACGAGGGGGCATATCAGATCTAGAGATAGAGCACAGGTAAGAGGATCTTGAGATATATTTTTTATGATCTGATTATGGATTGATTTCTGTGCGTAATTGGCAGTTATTTAGATGTGGGTAGTTACACATTAGTGGTGTATGTTGTTTCTTGGTAACCATAATAAGGTAGATGTGTTGTGTCTAGACTTTCATAGAGAGTTTCAGTAAGAGTTCCTATCATAAATGATGAGGTTATATAAGAGGTCGGAGCTTCTCTCCCTTCAACAGGGGATCTTGAGTGTGTGGGAGTTGGGGATTATATTCATGTACCTCTTCCACTTTGCTTCAGATTTTTTCCTTGATGAGGATTCTAATGTGAGGTGTCTATAGGAGTCTTTGTACCCAGTGATTAGCTATGCAATCACACTATTTATACACCCTATGTATATTGAGGTACATAAAAGGGATGAGGTAATAGAGAGGATTCTTTATTTGGGATTTGAGTCTTGAGAGAGTGGTCATCAAGGAATCTTGAGGAGCAAGGATTTAGGTAGTGGGCCATGGGAGTTCAAGAAATTAGGTTTCCAGTCAGTGGGGAGCTGAAAGTGGCAGATATTTCCCCATTATTCTAAAATAGGTGTCTTCTGATCACCTATTAGGGGGTTTCTATTTTTGTGCTTTGTTTTCTGGGGATAGGTACACTATTGTGATCAATACATAACCACTTAGGGAGGCTAGTATAAGAAGGGTGTTCAAACCCATTTTCGACAGCAATAATAATGGCCTCTGAGGCAGTTTCAGTAGTAAGGACTATCATTTCATGTTAAATATATGAGATCAAGAGGTGTTGGTAGAGTGAAGCCTTATGATAGTCCCCATCTATAGGAACCTAGGCCAAAGCGTGGCTATGGAGGTAGAAAGTAGAGAGTAAGGGGAGATGGGTGTGGTTAAATTCATTCATTAGAGGTATCAATGCCAAAAAAAATTGGGAGTTGTTTGATGTACGATTATCTTATCATATACCCTTGTGTGTTATTTTTTTTATTAAGTAGACCCTCACTCCTTTTTTCTACCACTTTGGTCTTTTCTTTGGGATAATACATGTAGAGGCTTCCAATTCTCTTAGTGTTATCCAAACTAGTTGTTGTTTATTCTATTTTGTTTGATGTGTTCTAGGGATGTGGACTAGTGATAGGGTACAACCAATCTATAGGGGACTTATTATTATTGTAGATACATATATATGATATTATCCTTGGCATGGATTGGTTTTATTTCATGCATACATTCATTGACTTCTTCTATATGAGAGTTTTATCTTCTGATGTGGAGGTCCAGTGAGTGGCGTTCGTTGGAAAAAGTGGTTATCATATGGGTTATAGGAAATTGGAGTCTCTTTGGTCTCATTCAGAAGAGATATCAATATAATATTAGGTAGAAGGTATTCTAAGAGATTTGGAGGAGTTATTATACATTTTCACAAAGAATATTATGACACTACCCCCCTTGACATGATGTTGAGTTTTGGATAGAGTTACAACTGGGATCCTCTCTAATTTTGATGGATCCCTATCAGATAACACCTATGATGTAGTAAAAGTTGAGGTTTCATTTGGATGATTTGATGTATATGGGTTTCATTCAACCCAGTTTGTCTCATTGGGGTGCTCTATTTTTGTTCACTAAGAAGGTGGATAGTGGTTTAAAATTGTGTATAAACTACCTGAGGTTAAATCATGTAATAGTTAAGAATCATTAACCTATTCTAAGGATAGATAATCTATTTTACTAGTTGGTTGTATCTAGTTTGTTTTCAAAGTTTAAATTGTAGTGTGGATATTACTATATGAGGGTGAAAGATATGGATATCCCGAAGATAGATGTGTCGGTATAGACACTTATATTTCATGGTTATGTTTCTCAGCCTTATGAACACACCAGTCATGTTCATGGGGATCATGAAATATGTGTTCTATGAGTTCATGGACTAGTTCTTCATTGTATTTATTGATGATAGCTTGGTATAATAAAAATTAGAGGAGGACCATGCTAAGAATCTCATAGCAATCTTACAGGTCATTTGATACCACCATATCTATAGAAAGTTTTCCAACTACAACTTATGAATATGAGAGGTGTGTTTTATTGGATATTTGGTGTCTTATTAGGGTTTTGTAGCAAACTCATCTAATATTGAATCATTTTTTTCTAGGGAAACACCCAATAATGTAGTATAGGTTTATATTTTTCTTATTATTTCTATTTATTATTGGAGGATTGTGCTTAATTTATCTCGATTTGCAGCCCCACTAATGGATTTAAATAGAAAGGACTTGTATTTTGTGTGGGGTGATTAGTGGCAAGCAACATTTGTTTACCTGAAGGAGAAGTTGGTCAATGATTCAGTGCTTAGGTTTCCTAAGGAGGGAGTATTGTTTAAGGTTTTTTAAAATGTGTCCCATTTAGGATTTGGATAGTGTGTTGTGGAGGCATGGTGGACTAGAGGAGAGTACTTGGGATTGAGAAATGTGGATGTGTTTCTATAACTCGAAGCTATTTTGAGATTTCATTTATTTGTTTTTTCATGAATATTTTGTTGAGGGATCTTGTTATTTTATGAGATGTGATGTTTTCTTGATGTGTGATGTGTGATCATACTCTTAGAATATGAAAAAGGGAGGACATGAATCCTAATCAGGACATGTTATACTCTAACATGATTAAAATCATGCGGGTGAGTTAGTTCCACACAAAGTGGATAATATCTTCACATGGAAGATGGAACTCCATGATTTGTGTGCTCAGGGAAGTGGTGTGTGTTTATTATTGCATTGGTTGGTTTGGGCTATACTGATGTTGATATAGTTGTTTTTTTGTGCAGTAATGTGGTTTCATGGGATATTTCATGGGTGTTTTTTGTTGGAATGTTTGGTTTGTGGAATTTTAGGTGTAATGAGATCCTTGAGATGTATATCTCGGTGTGTTTATTTGAACCCTTGTCCCTCTGGGTTTTGTTTGGATTCTAAAGGGAAAGAATCATTTAAGTGGTATCTAACAGAATGGTATGTGAGCTTCCAAACCATTACTTTTCTAGTTTTGGGCTGGATAGTGATCAGAAGAGGCTATAGGAGGTTCAGTGGAGGTTGGAGCTACAGCAGAACTATAGTATGGTTTTTATTACATAAAATAAGATTTTGTATTGCAAGCATTTGTTTTTTAGATTTAGTGTTCTATGATTATGATTCATACATGGTAGATGGGTGGTTGTGAAAAAGTGTTTTATACCATAAGATAGGTATTTACAACATAAATCAATTAATCAACAAATGCTATATATTTTTTGTAGAAGATGAGGTTTTGAGGCTTTTATGACCTAAATATTAGTTTTATAGTGTAATATTTGTGGTCCCATGTAACTTATGGAATTGAAGTTTAATTTATATCATAAATCATGTGAGTTTTAGATTTTTTGTAAACCTACTTCAGCTGATTTTTCATTCATTTATCATTCTCTCTCTCTCATTTCGGGTGAACCCTAGTAGGTTTTAAAATATCTTGATGCACACATGTTGTGGGGTGTGGAAAAAGTGATTTATTTTCCCCTAGTGGTGTAGTATTAGTAATAACAAAAATTCATATCCATAGGGTAGTGTTTTAATATAGTTGTCACGTATGTGAAAGTAAATAAAAGAACAAGATTGAAAATACTAGAAATAAAGTGAACTTGGATTTTTTGAAATTCTGATGAGAGATAGGTGATTGGATTTAGTTTAGGCTTTCCCCAATTGGAATTATATCATGGTTTTTAATAAAAATTAATCTTTTTGTTTTTATTAAAATGATTAAGTGAATGGAGTAAAAAAAATTATCTTTATTCACATTTGATTAATAGTTAACAATGTGTGAAAGTCACACCAACCATTCTTTAAATTATTTAGGAAATACCAAATCTAGTATTGACATTTCCCAAATATTCAAATCAGTCCACTGTTCTTTCCTCAAATGTTTAGTAATCACAAAATCACTCCTCTACTTTATTTTAGATCAACCAATCAGTATGATCCAAAATTAAGAAGTGATAATAAATTATTAAATCAAAGCAGTTTAAAATTTTATAATTAAATAAAACACAATCATATTAAATTTTAATTAAAATATTGTCAAATTTAAAACCATTAAATTAAAAAGAAGAGAATTTTGAATTTGATTACACTCAAAACTCAAGAAACACAAAGGGTTCTCCTTCCCTTCACCCAAAAACCAAGGCTTCTACTCCACCATTGAGGAGGGGGTCTTTAAAGAAGAGGAATAATAGAACATAATGAAGATAAAAATAAAGTGGAAGGGAGAATAGATCATGGGAGAATTAGTGTCCTGCACTCATTCTTTTAGGTTGTGGCTCCTCCTTTGGAATGTGATGATCCTCCCACAGCTTCCCCTCTTCCTCCCCCAGTCTCGTCTCTCCCTTTCTAATGATACTACCTCTTCTTAAATAGGTAGATAGGGTAGTGCCTTAGAATCCCCTATTCCTCTTTATTATACTTTATCTTAGGCAATTTAAATTTAAAAAAATAAAGATATGAATCACTCCATAAGACCCATGGGGGTGGTCTCTCTGCCGGAAACACCTGAACATATCAAGTGTTCATAAAAAGGTTCTCCCATAGATCATGTTTTATGCATGGGAATATTGGAGGGTTACATTTCATGGTGCATTCCTAGGATCATGGAAACTTCATGTTGCATTGATTGTGCGTGGATGATACGACAGAGTGGAATGTGGTCTTTGGGGGTGAGCAACAGGGTAGTGGAGTAGTGGCGGTATCAGAGCTCCTTCATCTCATTTGTCCTTCACATGGGCAGATTAATCACGGACTTTATTCATGGGGATCATCTAAGACTTATGAGATGATCAGTTGATGTCCTAGCCTTCAATTTTGGTGAAAGGTTTGAGCTTGATCTTGAAAGGTGGTAGCAATCATGATAGCGGTGCCAGTGGTCTCCTCCGAATCATCTGCCTTCACATGGCTAGATAAAGGACCAAGATGGGAACATGGGGATCATTCGTAGTTTATGAGGTGGTTGTGGGTGTTCTTGATCCTTATAAGTGGACATTGGATTGAGGTGGATCTTGAGAAGTGGTCGGAGATATCAATCTATACAATGATGGTCAGTGACGTCAGGTGGTGGAGCCATGGAGGAGATGGAAAGGCAGAGCATGAGAAGGATTTTAGTAGCGGTGTAAGCAAAATTTTCAAATGGGATGAAAAATTCTATATAAAATATATTACACATTGAATTTTCAAGGTAGAAAGAAATTGTTTTTAAGACTGAGTGAGGCTACTCACATGCAATGAAGTTGGACTGGGGGCTAAAGGACCCTTGATGCTACCATGCATTGCCCTGTGCCAATGACGCCTTCCACAATCGTACAGGCTTGAGCACCGCATTCCCATGTGCTTGAGCTTCGACCTACCAATGGACCCCATGTATTTGAACCTCATGGGACCCTATGCACAGGCCTGATTCCCTCATGCACACCATTTGGTTTGAGTTGGCCTTCTCACTATGCCCTTGGTTGGTTGGCCTCATGAAGTATAGGCTATGTTACTTGGGATTCTTCAGTTAAGGGATAGCTATCCTCTTGGTTTATTTATTTTTGTAAACACCTGAAAGTTGGTGAGATTATAAGTAAGGTTTCAAGCATATCTTTCAAAAATAAATTTTTAAAATTACAATTCCAAATTAAATACCTTCATAAAATTAAACATTTAAAACTCCCACATTAATTAAATTTCAATTCATTTTAACTCCTCAAAGGAAATTTCCCACATCTAAAAAAACATTGAAATATATAGGATTATTAATTAAAACAAAATATATATATATATAATTTGTTTAAAAATATGAAAAAAAATGATTTTTTCAAATACTCCCACACTTAAATCAAACATGCCCTCAATAATTAAAACTCAATAAGGAATTTATAGGGAACCAATGTTACCAATATTCAAATTTCAAGGCAATGAAATCAATAAATTTTCAATGTAAAATCATATTTTCAAAAATCCACATAAAATATAAATTTAATTTCTCAATTTCAAAATAAAAAATCAAATCAATCATTTTACTTTCTACATTTTAAAAAAAATAGTGTAACTTCTCCTTTCAGTCATTCTATTTCCTCAATTTATTATTATTAAACATTCTAAATAATGATTTACTTCTCTTTTGAATATTTTCACTCCTTAATCATGATATTAATTCAAGTAGAGTTACGCTGATATAATGAACACATTATCCTTATCCATAAGATCATAAAGTAACACTTTTCTCCACTTTGTAAAGAAAAACGACACATGAAATCATGAGGTCTTTTCATTAAAGGTTCAAATGACTCTGAGGCTTTAGTTTGGTAAGAATTGATGTTTAAAAATAAGGCTCAAATAGGAGGTTTATCTCTTAAAGTATAAATCATGATATAAAAAATGAATTTTCAATAAAATTATCCCCTTCAAATATAAAAACTCCCTCTTTTCCAAATATCAAAGTAAGATCATGATCAACGTAAATCATAAGGAATGATCTTTGTACCCACTTAAAATTTTTTATATTATTATACTCACTTTTTTCATTTTTACAAAACCTTTTCATTTTTTTTCTTTCTTGAAATTTATTCATAGAATAGACCTCACATCTACCACATACCCACATATGATAAAAATAAAAGGTCTAGTAATGGATTTTTTTTGTTTTCCCAAATCACAACCGATTTCTTTTTTTTTTGGTTCTTTTTGTCACTTTATTTTTTTCAAGAAGGGAAAACAAATAAATTACAATGAATAAATCAAAAACCATTATCAATACTCATAATGTAACTCCCACACACTTATAACTTATAATGTAAATAATCCCTTTCTTCATTAATCCCTTCTCCCCTACAATTTAACTTTAAAATACCATGAAAATATTAAAAGGGAAGGAATGGATAAAAATGGATTCAATCATGGCTCATTCCTAACAAGGTTATTCATAGTTTATATGGGTTAATAAAGGATTAATTTAAAGTAAGTATTTAAGTATAAGGTATTTTAAATACTCCTCAATCATTTTAAATGTTTTTTTTGTACATTCATAGCTTTGAAAAGATTAAATGCATGTTCTAGTTGGTGACATGTCCCAATATCACTCAAGAAATATGAGAAAGAATAAATATAAAGTAATTGGTCTAGAAATATTATCAAGAATTGAACATATGGTTTTGAAAAATCACCTAAGGAATAACTAATAATAAATAAATTCACATGAATTTCAAAAATTCAATTCATAAAAAATGATTGGAAAATTTCATTTGAAATAATTAATTAATTTATTAAAATCGTGAGTCATCATTTTAAAATCCGTGATTCACTTTAATAATCAAATTATATATTTTACACATTCAATATCATTAACATTGAAATATAAAACATGTAATCATAGGATTACAAAGAAACTCAAGTCTCCTAGATGAGTCAAGTAAAGCAGAAATTTGAATGTGGGAATGCCAATTTCCAGTTTAAATCTCAAAACATGTTTTCATACAAAAATATAGGGAGTTGAAAAGATAAAAGTGAACTCACTTTTGAAAAAAAATCTTTGGTCCTCTTCCTACACTACTTTAGGCTACCATGTGGTTTTCTTCCACGATAGTCCTATAAAAAACTCATACCAATGTAAGAATCATTCCATTAAATCTCAAATGGGTGAAGTAAGAGGTAACTAAATCCTAAATCCTAAGAAACTAGTAAAAATAGTGTTTCCTCCTAGAAGCACCTTTGGTTAATTTGGTTGGCTCAACCTAACCTCATGATAAAAAATTAGTGTATGGATTGGAGAAGTTTGAGCTCCTCTATTAGTTATTAAGGTAAAATTCCATTGAATTTTCCAGACTTTTCCCATTTACAGTGGATGGTTTTTCATCCTCCTATTTTTTGATCTAAATATAAATAAAATTATAGAAATTATTAACAAGTAAAGGCCCTTACCATCAAGAAAAATCTTACCTGGCATTAAATTCAGTCTGGAATTATAGATCATGAATTGGTCTCTAGGTTGAAAGTTCTTTAGTTAAATTAGTCTTTCATGTGCCACTCTAGTTATTTATTTGTAAATTATTTAATTTTAGAAATATTATCTTCTAGATTATTCCATATCCTATAAATAAAGTTTTCTATATTTTATGACACACTCTAAATCCAAATTCACCTTTTTAATAGCCCAATATTCTTTATGCGCCAATAGAACTGGTAGAAGATGACTTTTTTCATAAATAAACTGGTAGGGGATCATACCTATAGGTGTCTTATATACTATTAAATATTCCCATAAGGTTTTTTCAAGACTTTGGATCCAATACTTTCATATTGGTTTGAATATTTTATCCAAAATAATTTTAATCTCCTACATGGACACTTAATCTAGGCCATTTTATTAGGTATGGTAAGGTGTATATGTTTTGTGGTGCACCCCATAATTTTTAATCATATCCTATATTATTCTATTTAAAAAATGTGTCAATTGTTCACTGATGATAGCTCTTGGCATTCCAAAACTACAAAATATATTGGCCCTAAAAAAATCACACAAAAATTTGGCATCATCAGTCTTGGTGGACTTGGCTTCCGCCCATTTAGAGACATAATCAACAGTAAGTATAACATAAGATTTACCAAAACACATGGGAAATGTTCCCATAAAATAAATTCCCTAAAATTCAAATATTTCACAAAAAATGATGGCTTTTGGGGGTATCTCTTTTCTCTTTGAAATATTTATAGAAAATTAACAATTTTTACATTTATTAAAATAATCATGAGCATATTTGAATAAGTTCATCCAATAGATTCAAGATTACAATACTTTTATAGTTGTTATTTGAGGTCTAAAGTGGCCTCCACAAGTAAGTGTATGAAAAAATTGAAAAAAAGATTCTATTTCACATGTTGGTAAACATCTTTTCATGACTCTATCATTGAAAATTTTCTATAAAAATGGATCCTCCTAGATATAGAGTCTATATTTAGCTTTAAGTTTATGATTCTTATGGGAGTTAAGGGAATAAGCTACTCGATATTTGGCCAAATAATTTACTATGTCATCATACCATGGTACTACACCTTATATGATATGTATCTTCTCTTCGAGTGTGTGATCATTGAGTGTGATCGATTCTGGAATTTCTATTTTAGTAGTATTTTATAGCCTACTGAGTTGATATTCCACTTGGTTTTCGTATCCCTTTTTGTCTTTAATTTCTAGATTAAACTCTTGTAAGATTAATATCCATCTTACTAGCCTTGTTTTGGAATTTTCATTCTTCATAAAGTACTTAAGTGTTGCATGATCAGAAAATACAATTACGTTAGTTCCAATTAAATATGACCTGAATTTATCTATTTCAAATACAATAAAAAGAAACTCATTTTTAGTGGTTGTGTAATTTATATCAGTAGAATCCAAGTTTCTTGAGGTATATGTTATGACTTGAGTTTTTATTTCAATTATTTGGGAAATAACAGATCATATATTTTGGTTTGATAAATTATAAAGAAACTCAAATGGATGTTCCCAATTTGGTTGTTTCATTATTGGTGGGGAAACAAATTCTATTATATCTCATCAAATTCCACCCTGAAATTATGATTAAAAACAAATTCATCTTCTTTTAAGAGAAATATTTACAAAGGAATATAAATCTTACTGAAGACCTTGATGAATCTTCTAAAAATCCCCACATTCCCCAAAAAATGATCTAATGTGTCTCACACAAGTGGGATATAGAAAAGAATTGAACACATAAATTTTAGATTTATCCACCTTAATGCCTTTTTATGATATGATATTTCCTAGAACTGTTCCTTTTTCAACCATAAAGTGACACTTTTCACTGTTTAAAACTTTATTTTTATTCTATTCCTGTTTTAAAAACTTTCTCCAGATTCCCTAAGAAATGATCAAATTATTTCCTTAAAATCATAAATTCATCAAGAAATACCTCAAGGAAGTCCTCAATGAGATCTGAGAAAATGATTACCACACATCGTTGAAATATACCTGGGGCATTACACAATCTGAAAGGAATCATTTTTTAAGAAAAGGCCCCAAAATCACAGGTGAAGTTTGTCTTCTATTAATCTTTTGGGGAAATTGATACCTGAAAAAACCATAAAAACCATCGAAAAAGCAGTAATGTTTCCAACCTGCTATCCTTTCTATAATTTTATCAATGAATGAGATTGGGAAGTGATATTTTCATGTGACTTTGTTCAACATACTATAATCAATTAATTACCTCCAAATATTTTGGACTCTCATTGAAATTAATTCATTATTTTTTATTTTTCACAATGGTCAAGCCTATTTTCTTGGGAACCACATGGATGGGGCTGAACTATTTAGAGTTTGAAATGGGGAAAATGATGTCATCCATCAATAATTTTTCAATTTACTTTTTTAAAACCTCCATGATGGTGGGGTTAATTTTTCTCTAGGATGCCTAACAGGTCAAGAGTTCTCTTCTAAAAAGATTCTATGGGATCAGACCTTGGGTTTGATTTTGGCTATATCTCCTAGACTCCATCCTATGTGTTGGTAATTCCTTTTTATAAGGTTAATCATAGTTTTATCTTGGGTTCAGATAGATTATTGGCAATGATAACTGGAATCTTTTCTCCCTCTAAAAGATACACATATTTTAAGTCATGTGGTAAGGGTTTAAAGTCAATATTCTGGGGTTGTTCTATGGTTGATAATGAATTCAAATTTCCCAATTATAAAATTGAATTCCCTTGGTAAAGGGTATCATATTAGTTTATGCTAGAAAATTATCAAATAATTTAGAGGTTATTTCTTTTTGTTTTAAAGGCATAGTTTTTAGATTTTTGAGTACTGTCTCCTTCCCTGATGTTTTCAATAAAAATTTGATCTCCTGTGGATAAGAATTTTTTAAGAATAGATTAATACTATATGGGATCAATACCTTATTCATGGAAAATTACAAAGAGTGAATGATTATTTAAAGGGTTCCTTTTAGAGTCATGAACATTGATGTTCACATTTATGTCCCCCAACTCCATAGTGTGGGTTCCTTCTTGAACATTGATAATAATTTTGGATATTCTTAGAAATGGTATTCCCAAAGTAATGGGTGAATTTTATGGTTCATTATCTTCCTCCTTGCTGATTAGGTAAAAGTTTTCTAGAAAAATTAGTCCTTCAACACCTACTAGCACATCTTCCACAACTCTCAGAGGAAAATAGTGGATCAATTTTCTAGTTCGAAAAAAAATATTATGGGATTTAGTTCACCTATTTCCAATGATGTGAAGAAATATATATATATATATATATAATTAATGGAAGCACCAAGATAACACAAAGAATCAGAAAATTTCAATGAACTAATATTACAGGTAATAAAAAATTTCCCCGGATCTTGAATTTTTTTGGGAAATGGTGGTTTGATCATGGCTGAGACACTCCTTCCAAATCTAATTATTTCATCCCCATAAAGCCTCTTTCTATTAGTTCATTTTTTTGATAAACTTTGAATATTTTTTATTTTTTTAATT
Organism: Viscum album; assembly: GCA_963277665.1. Classification (NCBI taxonomy): domain Eukaryota; kingdom Viridiplantae; phylum Streptophyta; class Magnoliopsida; order Santalales; family Viscaceae; genus Viscum; species Viscum album. The sequence continues at coordinate 2,091,198,837 of OY728126.1, read as the reverse complement.
TCCTCTAGAAATGGAATGTTTATTTCAACTTTCTGGAAGGTTTCCTAGATCTCTCTTTAAAGTTTCTCTTCTTCAACCTTTGTTGATAGAGTTAACACGGAAGGGACTAGAGCCTTATTTTATTTTTTCTCCATTATATATCTTTGTAATTATGTTTTTTTCTATATTTTGGTTGGATGGGTTGATCATTAAGATTTTTTTTAGAATCATCAAAATTACTTGGTTCAGGCGGTGGAATCTATTTCCCACTTCATGTCATAATTTCTTTGACATTCTATTTGGTATTCGGAACTATCTAGGATATAAGTTTTCCTATATTCTTGGTAATAATATCCAAAACATTCTTTAAATGGATGGATAAATCAATGAAATTTTCTTTTATCCCCTAAACAATGGAATTTAGTTTTCAGTTCTTAGTTTATGGTGCACTGGTTGATAGTTTCTCAAAAGTATTTTGTTGTAAATGTGGTGGTTGAAAGGCTAGAAATTGCTGGAAGGTCTATTTGTAGGATTTTTGGAATGGTGCCAAGTTTTGATATTTCTGCTAGAAAGGTGTATGATTAGAAAATAGGGCTGATCCCTTGGTTTTTTTGACATGAAAATCCTTGTTGGGATTTCCCTTCTCTCTATTATTGATTTTTTGGATACTACCATTGTTAGAATGCAGCTGCACAGCTCTTTGTACCCTGTATCTCAACACATTGATAAGTTTAATTATTAGGTGATGAACATAATCCACACACCTAAGTTGTATATGGTTGGTCACTCACTTGATTTATATCCATATATATCACCAATATTTTCAATTATTTAATTTTAGTTTCAAGGAAAGGTGATGAGTTAGAAGTTATTACCTCATGAACACTACTCATACTAGTTCCCCTTATTCTGAATTATTGTGAATTCTAAGTTATCTTCTCAATGAGATTATTGGCTTCTACTGGTGATTTTTCAATCAAATCTCCCTTAGATGATACATCCAAAAGTTTCTTATCATTGTCTAGAAATACTTTTTATAAGAAGACTTGGAAGTGGTCCTCTTACACTATTTGATGTAGTAATCTTGTATAAAGATTCTTGAAATGTTCCTAGTATTCATAGATAGTCTCACCAGTAGTTTTTTTAAAGGTGTATATCTTCTTTATAATTTTTGTGCTCCGGAAGGTTGGGAAGAACCTCTACATGAGGCTTTGTTAGAGATCATCCCATTCATGGATCTCTTCTTGTTTTAAGATATACAACCATTACTTATTTTCTCAATCAAGTGAAAAGGGGAATGCCCTCTACTTGACTTGATCCTCAGCTACTCCTCTTGGCTTCAAAATTGAAAAAAAATATTGAAAGGGTTGATTGGGGTCTTCACCTACAAGCCCAAATAATTTAGGTATCATAGGAATCATAATGACATTTAATTAAAAAAAATTCTCTTTAGGCATGTTTAACTGATTTTTTTAGTTCGAAAATTGTGGGGTATAAACATCCCTTAAGGTCTGTTGTGGATTTATTGTCATGTTTGGTGGTTTTGAATAAACACTTGAGGTTTCACTTGAGTCTTCCAAATTGATTTATTCAAAAAAAAATATTAAGACTCCTAAACCTATTTAACAGGGTTATTTCTATCTTGGGGTCAAAAATAAATAGTTCCTTGTTGTAGGTACTAGTCATGTAAATTTTTAGGGTTATATTAACACTTACTCCCTAACAATAGAACCTATTTTAACACACACCTATTGTGGGGTGTATAAAAAGAAATTTATTTTCACCTAGGGATGTAGTATGTGTAGTAACCAAAAGTCTTCTCCATAGAGTATTGTTTTAATCTAGTTTTCGCATATATAAAATTCAATAAAATAACAAGATTGGAAAGACTAGAAAAAAAGGAAATTGAAGTTTTTAAAATTCACATGATAGAGAAGTGATTAGATTTAGGTTAGGTTATCCCATTTTTTAATTCTATAGTGGTTTTTAATAAAAATAAATCTTTATGTTTTTATTAAAATGATTAAGTTAATTGAGTAAAAGTCATTTCTATTTATTCACCACTAGTTAAGATTTATCAATGTGTGAAAGTCACATTGTCCATGATTTCAATTATTCAAGCAATACTAAATCTGGTATTGACATTCCCCAAATATTTGAATCAGTCCACCATTCTTTCTTCATGTGTTTAGTGATCACTAAATCACTCCTCTACTTGATTTTAGATCAACCAATCATTATAATCAAAAAATAAGTATAGGGGTAATAAATATTAAATCAAAGAAATTTAAAATTTCATAATTAAATAAATCACAATCATATTTAATTTTAATTAAAATATTATCAAATTGAAAACTAATCAATTAAAAAGAAAATAATTTTGAATTTTATTACACTCAAAACTCAAGCATCACAAAGGGGTCCCATTACCTTCACCCAACTACAAGGGATTTTACCCCACTATGGAGGATGGTTCATTGAATAAGAGGAAAAATATGACATAATTAAGATAAATAAATAAATATTATGTGAGAAGAGAGCATGTTAGTTCAAGTAGTATGCACTCCTCCTTTTAGCTTGTGGCTCCTCCTTTGGCATGTGATGATCCTCCAACAGGTTCTCCTCATCATCCCCTAGTCTTGGATCTCCCTTTCTATCAAGGTCACCTCTTATTAAATAATAAACAATGTAAATTCCTTATCCTCCCATTTTTCTTCATATCATTTTGTATATTAGGAGATCTAAATTTAAAAAAATAAAGATATCAATCTCCCCAGAAGACCCTTGGTGGTCATCTCTCATATGAAAACACCCAAAAATACTAGTCTTTCATAAAAAGTTTCTCCCATTAATGATGGTTTATGTGTGAGAGTCCTGAAGGGTTCCCTAAAATGGATCATGTCTGGGATCATGGAAACTCTATGTGTCATAGGGTGTATTTGGATGGTGCATCATAGAGGGATGTGATCTTTGGTAGTTAGTAGTGGGGCAGCAGAGCAGTAGTGGAATTGGATCTCCTTCATGTTATTCATCCTTCACATGGCCAGATGATTCCTTGAATTACTTCATGGGGGTTTTCCAGGACTTATGAGATGTTAAGTTTAGGTCTCGAACTTGTTTAGTTGTAAAGGGATCAAGCTATATCTTGGTAGTTTGAGGCAATGGCGATAGTGGAGGTGGTGGTCTCCCCTGAATCATCTGTCCTACACATGGCTAGATGAAGGCTCGAGATGGGACCATGTGGATCATCTGGGTTTCAAGAGGTGATCTTGGGTGTTCGATGTCCTTGATAGAGGATTTGATAGAGGTTGAGCTAGAGAAGTTATCAAAGATAGAGATATTTGGTGTTGCAGTAGTAGCTGGCGATGTTAGGTAGCATAACCATGATAGAGACAGTGATGTGGGGCACAAGAATTATTTGAGTGGAAGTGCATGAGAAATTTTCAAATGGTGTGAGTATTACCAGATAAAATTTATACCATGTAGAATTATTTATGTGGAAGTCACTTTATTATAATCCTAAGTGCAATTACTCACAGATAATGAAATCGGACTGGGGGTTGGAGGACCCTTGAGGCCACCACACACCACCCCGTGTCGGCAAGGCCTTCCTCCCACAATCATGCAGTCTTGACCACTGCATGCCTCTGCGCTCAGGATTTGGCATACCTATGGACCCCATGAATTTTATCCCCACAGTCCCCTATCCATGGGCCTGATTCCCAAATGAACACCATGTGGTTTGAGTTGGCTATCCCATTAGTCCCTTGGTCATCTGGCCTTAGGAAGGGCTATCTATGTGACTTGGGCTGGTTCATTTGAGATCTATCCAGCCTCTTAGGTTATTTTTCTGTAAACACCTAAAATTTTTGGAAATTATAAGTAAGGGTTCAAACACATCATTCATAAATTAAGTTTGATAATTAAAAATTTCAAATTAAATACCATCATAGACTTAAAAATTTAAAACTCCCACTTTAATTCCATTTCAATTAATTCTAAATCCTCAAATTAAATTTCCAACTTATGAATAAAATATTTAAATATATGGGATTATTTAATAAAATCATCAAAAAAACTTCTAGAATCTATTTAAAAATATGCACAAAAAATGAGTGTGTCAGATCTTCCATCCCCCTTCCTCCTACTTCAATTCATGGGTTCCAATGATCAAGTTTTGGTGATCGATGGTGATTTCTTCTTCTTTCACAATTATTTTCCTTGCATTCTTATTTTGTGGATCTATTGTGGTGGTGTTTCTTTGGTTTAGGATGTGTTTAAGCTATGTTTTTTGTGACCCTTTGATGTTGTTCATGTTTATCAAGGGTTTCCTTGTGTAGTTCTGGTTTGCAGGATATGTCTTCTTTACCCTGTAGTGCACAACAAGATCGAAAATCTTTTTTGAGGTATGGGTCCTCTTTATCACCTTTTTACATGATATGTTTCGGTACTTCATTGATTTTATTTCCTTTGGGTGGATATTAAGTGTTGGAATAATAATATAATTAATTTGAATAATTTAAATTGATGGGTATGGGGTGTTGTCACTTGATTTACTTCTTTGAAATATGTTGTTAATATCATTGACCATGCTTGTTTCCAATACTGAAAATAATAGATGTCAAGAGACTTTTTTCACTTTAGTTGTTATATTTTTATTACCCATTGTATGTATTTATGTGATTTTACCCTAAATAAAAGGTTAAATAATGTATATATGGCTAAATAACTGGTTTCTTGTGGAACCTGGTTTCTGTGATAATACCCATGACAAATTAACATGGTAATGTGATGAAAGCCCTTGAATAATTTGTAGAATATAGAATGTGTTGATATTGTGTATTTTTGTTTTCTATGTTACCTTGTGTGTTATGGGATGTTGTGGGGTGGTGGAGACGACTTTATGGGCTTTGTGATGTATGGGATTGTGATTTGGTGGTTGGTTGGAATGGATGTGATGTGGGAAATTGTGTGATGTGGTTAAGGTGCGTAGAGGTATGGTGTGTGGTGGTGGTGATGTGTTGTGGTGTTGTGCGATGTGGATATGACAAGGTTGTGGTGCATAATATTGATGATTAGTGGTTCATAGTAGTTATGGTGTATGGTAGTTATGATGATGGTGGATGAGATGTGTTGTTGTTATGGTGAGATGGTTTGGGCAATGTGGCATTGCAACAATAGTGGATATATAGTATTGTAACGATGTTTGATGTGAGTTGGGTTAGTTTTTTGTGGAATGGTTGTGTTAGTTTTCTAGTTATCCATGTAATAAATTATGTTGATAAATGAAATTAATAAATGAATGGGTTTTGTAAATATAAAATAAGTGGATTAAAAATGAAGTTTAGTGGAACTTATCATATCTATAATGTGGTAATATTTTGAATGAAAGTGGGAATTTTTTTGTGGAATGTGTAGTGGTTGTGTTGAATTTCATATAGTGGTGGAATCAGTTGTGAAAGTGGATGTTTGGTATGGTTATAGTGATATGGTGTGTGCTATTGAAGTTGTTTTGAACCCATAGGTTGGGTATTGTGTGTTATCTAAATATCATGTATGATTATGTTATTTTTTACGTGACCCCCCTAAGTTGGGTAACCTTACCAATGGTAAAATGTTTTGGGTTTTGGTTTTTTTCCCAAAAATATAGGATGGTGTTGATATGGATGGTTGGATACCCCCTCTTCTCCACTCTTCATTTGTGATGGCCCAGGTGTCTTCAGGTGATATGTCCAGTGATGGACCAGGTGTTTTTGGGAGAGGTATGATGTAATGAGGGTGTGATGAGTTGTGATATGTGGTGGGGTTCATGAATGTTATGAAGATGTAATGAGGTTTATTTTATTCACATGTATGACACCCTACAGATCTGGTTATATGATGAGATGTGGTTTGATTTCCTAGTTGTCTTTAGGTGAGAGGTGTTGTGATGGCTCAGGTGTCTTCGGGTATGATGTTATGTGATGATACATAGTGATAAAACTGAATGATAGACATTTAAATGGTGGAGTAGGTAGGGATGCATCCAAACCCACATTAGAGATATTTTTTATGTGATGCGGTGTTCATCAAAGTGATGGGATCACAAGATGTTCGATGTGGGCTTGAGAGTGAAAAATCAATGGGGAAGCGGTAGTGGGATGGCCTTATTTATTATGATCTTGTTGATATATTATTATATTGGATTTGTGATTTGGTGAATAGTACTTGGTGAGGTTGTGATGTGATATTTTACCTGTATATGTGACTATTAGTTCTGTTGTTTTTTCATTGATGCATTAGCATGCTCTTTTCACATGTACACTTGAGACCTTGGTTATGTCCCTACTTAGTATAGCTGTTATTCTAACCATAAATATATGAACTATTTTTCAGGTTTCCATGAGGACTTTGAGGGATGAGTTGGACATTGATATCTTGGGTTTGGAGATAATGTTGATTCACGACTATAGACTTCTATTTTGGTATATTTTTAGAGACTTTTATTATATCAGTTAACATTATTCATGCATTATGGTATTGTTTTTGGTTTGCCTTTATTTTATTTATTGGATTTTCTTCGTAGTTACTTATCTTATCTCCTAGTTTTATATTGTTTTATAGAGGGTGATTCCTCCCATTTGTGATATTTTTATACCCTCGGTGCTAGTCGCCAACTCAGGGGGCTACTGGAGGTGGGACTCAGGGGTCATTATCTATCTCCCTTCATTAAGGCATATTTGGTGGGAGGCGTCATGACATAAATTTCATGTGTACTTTTATTCTTATTTTTCTACTTCTCTTCCACTCTATTCCACACTAATAACTCTTCTTCTCAATTCAAATTCATGCAAGACCCCAGTTCCTAGTCTTATATTGCTGCAACACTTTTTACCTCTTCAAATTTTAATTTCAAAATCAAAATTCAAACAATTAACTACATCTAAAATTATTCCCATTAAAATATTATCCCTTGGATCATATAATCCTTTTTAATTACCTTTTATTTTTGTATGTTACTTTCTTTGATCCTCTTTGAGGCATCCAAATGCAAATAGCTAGTTTCCAAGTAGTTTTTTTTAACTACTTCTCAGATCCATCACGTTCGACACTTGGAAAAGTTTGGATTTACCCTTACTTATTTGGTAACCCTTATGTATGACTATATACTATATATTGACCATTATATACTATAAGAAAGCTCCAAATATCCCTTATGTATCATAAAGAAACTTCAGTTAACCCTTATGTATCTTCTTTTTTTTGTAAATCAACCTTTATGTACCATGCAAATATACCCTAACATATTTCCTTTAACAACATTCCAGACCCAGTTTACATAGCACAATGTGACCCTTATATAATAGGATTATAAAGTTTCAGACCCGGTCCGATCAAAACAAAGTGAACCTTGCGTACTGAGACATTACCTATTTTTATACCCAATATATTTAGCATTAAGTGACCCTTACATGGGGGGAATTTACTGATTTTTAGACCTATTATTCTCATCACAATGCAACCCTGCTTACCGGGTGGCCATTATGTAATTGGAATTTATCAAAGTTTAGACCCAATCTTCTCTGAATATAGTGACCCTTACATGTTGTTACTTTACCAATTTTTAGTGTATTCCAACTCAACACAAAGTGACCCTTACTATAATGAAATTGTATGGTATATCCCTTTGAAGGATGCCCAAACCGACTATCCACTAAACCGAAAGGAATTCTCAATCACCAAAGGCCAGAAACTAGTTCCTATGAATCATAGGAAAAAAATTGAGAATATTTTCTCCTAATAATAAGAGTAAAATACAATAGTAGTAAAGTAAATAAAATTTCAGCATGACTCAGTTGAACATCAGATGTTTACACCAGAGAAAAAAATAAAAAAAACAATAACCTAATATAAAAACCAAGAAAACAGTGAAACGATAGTGAGTACCAAAAACATCCCTCACCCTCTGAACACCCTCTTCTATAAGTAAAATATTCCCACCTCCAATGGATATACTTCTTCCGTCAACAACTATAGTTACCCTTCATCCATATAAATCTATAAAATCCTAATCATCCAATGCAATAAAAGAACCTAAATTAAAAACTAAACTGCATAGATACATATCTCCTAATGAATACATGAGTCACCATCAAAAAATAAAGAACCAAACCACCCCATGGGAGAGACTAATGTATAGGCTAAAACTATAATTGAAAATTATAATATTGGAATGAGAAAAAAAATTAGTCGATAGGACACTACTACCTACCGAATCTATGGAAACCCCTTAGTAAAATAGTTTATAAAATTCTAGTATGAACATAAAGTATAAAATTGGTTTTTTCAAGATTTATGAAACCAAATTTCTTGTGTACTTTTAGAAAACTACCCATTTTATAAAAATAAAACATGGATAGTTAAACATTCTAAATAAAACATTTAAACTGAGGGAACAACCAAAACACTTTTCCCTTTTTCAAAAATTGCATGAAAATCCCATTTTCATAATCAATTTCAAGGAAAACTCGATAATTTAAAACTATTAAAGAAGTACAAACCATTTTCCTTTTCAAATAAATTTTGAAAACAAACCATCACATGCTCTAAAACATTTCAAAAGAATTTATAATAAATACTATAACTTTGAAATCAAAAATACTATCATAAGGAAAACTACAAAGTTTTAAATCTTAATAATAATATAACCAACATGTCAATATATTCATAACATAACAAGTAAGAAAATCAAATATTAAATTGAAATAAAGAAGGTGTAACATACCATGTACATCTTGAGGTAACACTCAAAGGGAATAATGTGATAGTACAAGACCTGAAAAGTTGACCAACTATCAGAAGGTTAACGGTCACACATCCATCAACCAAATCACTCAAACCAGTCTCCTTGGTGACATCCCTCAAGCCAGTGCATGAATCTCATCTAGGGGAAACTAGCCAGTGTGTAAATCTCAACTATCCTAGAAATATCCTACTACTTCCCACTTAGTAACCTTAGTTCCTCATGGAAAAATAAATAGATGTGGACCCTGAACAAATCATGTAATCACATGATAATAACAAAACCCAAGTTCTAATACCATAATCACATACTTACCACCTCATACTTCTCTTAGAAATATCCCTAACCCTTAAGCACATCGTGGATCACAATCAATCTTCTAACACATGGATATACATAAACATCATCATGAATATAAAGGGTATCAATAAGGTCAGGAAAATCAATAAATATTTCAAATCTTCATAGGTGTCAGCGAGGCCTTTCACTTATCACTTATAAAATATAAATATATATATATATAGCTTTGAAATCCCTTTACAAAACTATTTTTAAATCCAAACATAATTCCAAGGGGAAAGAACAATCATTACTAATAACAACTAGGTATCATGCCTTAATAGGGGTTTTCATTCTCTAGGATAAATACTCAAAGTTCCAATCGGGCCTCAAAGTTTTAAATAGACATTCATAATTTGAAAACCCATTCAAAATCCAAATATTTCCTAAGTTCTATGACCACACTCCCCACTTACACACACATTCACCCCAATATATATATAACCCTTGTCTCAATGTATATATACCCACCTTTATGAGGGAGTATATACAAAGTGGATACCTATATATATGTATATATGTATATGTGTATAAGCCAAATTTAAGAGAAGGTACAGGATCAGAACCCATTTTAAAGATCCTTGTAAGCCAAACATGCCACTGGGTCTTTGTTAAAAACTGGATGAAATGCTGAAACAAATTTATTCTTTTCAAACTAAAAAATTTAAAATCAATTGTAAGATAAAATAAACACCTAATGTGCCTAGTATTTTAAATCATCATGGAACTATTTTAAATAACTTTTCTGACAATTTTACAAGCACCTGGAATGTGGCCTAGGCCCATGTCGAGCACAAAAGCCAATTGAAAACCCAAAACAAGCCTGATATATCATATAAAAAGTTTTTAATTTTATAAAAAAACATTTAAAATTAATAATAAATTTATGACATGAATTATAGGGGGTTCCATAGAAACACAAAACATAAAAGAACAGCATGTGAGCTAAAATTGTCTGAAATGATTTTCCTTCAGAGGAGGATGTCAAAACATGCATGAATCCAAACCAAGAGACCCATAGCATACCCTAGAAATTAATAAATTACTATAAATTGGGTCAAATATTAACCAAGGGTTTATCCAGGAAAATAGGGATGATGGGAGAGAGGGAAAACAGGGGAATTAAGGAGGGGGTAGAGGAGATCTTACCATGAATGATTAGCCAAGAATCCTGAAGAAATCAAGTGAAAATTTTCACAAGGTGGGAGATAATAGGAGAGGCTGGTGTGTGGAAGTGGGGTCAGCTAGAGGATGTGTCCCACGAGAGAGGGGTTAAATGATGGAGGAAGATAAAAAATAAAGAAATAAGAAAAGAAAGAAACAAAATAAAATAAATTTAAAATCTAGGTATCTTGCACAGTTTAGGAACATAATTTACGTAGTTGTACACTAACCATGATTCCTTTTCTAGAAAAATACAAAGTGCTCACATGATTACATCTATTCAAGTCACATGGTTGGAAAAAAAATTCCTTCAACTATTCCAAATAGAACTGCCACACACATAGCGGAACCACACACTTATCGACCAGTTTACTTAGCAGTGCGCAAGTCGTGCGCCTTAATATAGACCCACTAAAGGAACACACAGTTACTCCTAATTGAGTATAATGATTTATATAACCATGCTCAATCCATTTTAATTAAAACCCTTCTATTCATAGAATCCCCATACACTATTGGAAATGGACATTTTCCCAACGGTTCAGAACCATTGGGAAAGCTTGCAAAACCGTTGGTATATTTTATACCAACAGTTCTAAAAACCATTGGTAAGTAAGCCATTTGGAAAGATTTTCCCAACGGTTTACACAGAACTGTTGGGATATCTTAGAAAAATGAAGTTATCCCAATGGTTGTACCAAACCGTTGGGATAGTTTTTCCCAACAGTTTGGCTTGAACCGTTGGGAAAACCAAAAATAGGAATTCTTACCCAACGATTTAGAAATCGTTGGAAAAGGTTTTTTACCAACGGTTCTCTATGAACCGTTGTTAAAAAAATACTCAAAATCCTATGCCAACGGTTTGAATCCGTTGGCATAGCCTATGCTGTGCAAATTGCACAACAACCTATAATTTTCACATTTAGGATGCAATTTGCAAAGCAGCCTCCAATTCCCTCTCATTTAAAATTATTGTACCTGCAATAATCAACTGACACATACATATACAATTACTATACCAGCAATAACCAACTAACACATACATATACAGAACAAATTCATACACATTTAACATATAATGCATCCTAGAACTATACACATCCAGAATTAAATCAGAATTCATAACGTAATTATAAACATATATAATTCATTTTGAATTCAATTTATAATTTAGATGACAATTATATGTGGAATCCGGAATTCAATTCATAATTTGATCGGTTTTTCATATACCATATTTTTTACTAGAAATGATGTTCATTTTAAACAAAATACATACACCTAGAGTGATACCGGCCACACCATGCCTCGAATTGAGGTGAGGTTAACTCTTACACGTCACAAATGACCCATGGATCATTGTCCTAAAGTATCAACATATTACAAAAGTGTTTGGTCAGTTTTCCGTATGTCAGTTGTTGTTTTCACTTAAAATGAAGTGATTTTTAAATAAAAGAGAGACACTTTGAGTGGTGTCGGCCACACCGCGCCTCATACTGAGGTGGGGTTGACTCGTACACCTCACAAATGACCCATGGATCGTTGTGCTAAAGTATCAACATAATCAGAATCTGTTTGGTCAGTTTTCCGTATGTACTTAAAATGTTATCCATTTTAAACATAAGAGAGACACTTTGGGTGGTGCCGGACACACCGTGACTCGGATTGAGTCACGGTTGACTCGTACATGTCACATATGACCCATGGATCATTTTCCTAAAGTTTCAACAGATTCTGAATGTGTTTGGTCAGTTTTTGGTATGCCTGTTGTTATTTTCACTTATAATCCTGTCCATTTTAAACAAAAGAGACATAGTTAGAGTGGTACCGGCCACACCGTGCCTCGTATTTAGACGGGGTTGACTCGTAAACGTCTCAAATGACCCATGGGTCATTTTCCTAAAGTATCAACACAATCATAATGCGTTTGGTCGGTTTTCCGTATGCCAGTTGATGATTTCACTTAAAATGATGTCCTTTTGAAACAAAAGAGAGACACTTTGAGTGGTTCCGGCCACACCGCACCTCAGATTGAGGCAGGGTTTATTTTTACATGTCACATATGACCCATGGATCGTTGTGATAAAGTATCAACACAATCAGAGTCTGTTTGGTCAGTTTTCCATATATACTTAAAATGTTATCCATTTTAAACAAAAGAGAGACACTTTGAGTGGTGCCAGCCACACCGTGGCATGGATTGAGGTAGGGTTGACTCGTACACATCAAATATGACCCATGGATCGTTTTTCTAAAGCATCAACACATTCTGAATGCGTTTGGTCAGTTTTTCGTATTTCAGTTGTTGTTTTCACTTAAAGTGATGTCCATTTTTAATAAAAGAGAGACACTATGAATGGTGTTGGCCACACCGCACCTCGGATTGAGATGGGGTTGACTCATACACATCACATATGAACCATGGATAATTGTGATAAAGTATCAACACAATCAGTATCTGTTTGGTCTGTTTTCCATATGTCAGTTGTTGTTTTTAATTAAAATGAAGTTCTTTTTAAATAAAAGATAGACACTTTGAGTGGTGTCGGCCACATCGCGCCTCGGATTTAGGAGAGGTTGACTCATACACATCACAAATGACCCATGGATCATTGTTCTAAAGTATCAATAGAAACCGAATGCGTTTGGTTGGTTTTCCAAATGTACTTAAAATGTTGTCCATTTTAAACATAAGAGAGACACTTTGGGTGGTGCCAGCCACACCACGACTTGAATTGAGGATTGGTTGACTTGTACATGTCACATATGACCCATGTATTGTTGTCCTAAATTTTTAACATATTCCGAATGTGTTTGTTCAGTTTTTAGTATGCCAGTTGTTCTTTTCACTTATAATCCTGACCATTTTAAACAAAAGAGACACAGTTAGAGTTCTACCGGCCACACCGCACCTCTGATTTAGACGGAGTTGACTCGTACACGTCTCAAATAACCCATGGATCATTTTCCTAAAGTATCAACACAATCTGAATTCATTTGGTTGGTTTTTTGTATGCCAGTTGATGTTTTCACTTAAAATGATGTCCTTTAGAAACAAAAGAGAGACACTTTGAGTGGTGCTAGCCACACCATGCCTCATATTGAGGAGAGGTTGATTCATACACATCACATATGACCCATGGATCGTTGTTCCAAAGTATCAACACAATCAGAATCTGTTTGGTCAGCTTTCCGTATATACTTAAAATGTTGTCCATTTTAAACAAAAGAGAGACACTTTGAGTGGTTCTGGCCACACCGTGCTTCGGATTGAGGTGGGGTTGACTCTTACACATCAAATATGACCCATGGATCATTTTCCTAAAGCATCAACACATTTCAAATGTGTTTGGTCAGTTTTTCATATGTCATTTGTTGTTTTCACTTAAAATGATGTCCATTTTAAACAAAAGAGAGACACTATGAATGGTTATGGCCACATCGCGCCTCAGATTGAGTCAAGTTTGACTCATACACATCACATATGACCCATGGATATTTTTTCTAAAGTATCAACACAATCAGAATCTGTTTGGTCGGTTTTCCGTATGTCAGTTGTTGTTTTCACTTAAAATGAAGTTCTTTTTAAATAAAAGAGAGACAGTTTGAGTGGTGTCGGTCACACCGCACCTAGGACTAAGTCAAGGTTAACTCTTATGCATCACATATGACCCATGGATCGTTTTTTCTAAAGTATAAATAGAAACCAAATGTGTTTGGTCATTTTTTCGTATGTACTTAAAATGTTGTCCATTTTAAAAATAAGAGAGACACTTTGGATGGTGTCGGCCACACTGCGACTCAGATTGAGGCACGGTTGACTCATACACATCACATATGACCCATGGATCCTTTTCTTAAAGTTTCAACAGATTCTGAATGCGTTTGGCCAGTTTTTCATATGCCATTTGTTCTTTTCACTTATAATCCTGTCTATTTTAAACAAAAGAGACACAGTTAGAGTGGTACCGGCCACACTACACCTCATATTTAGACAGGGTGGACTCATACACGTCTCAAATGACCCATGGATCATTTTCCTAAAGTATCAACACAATCCGAATGCGTTTGGTCGGTTCGTATGCCAGTTGATGTTTTCACTTAAAATAATGTCCTTTTGAAACAAAAGAGAGACACTTTGAGTGGTGTCGGCCACACCGCACCTCAGATTGAGGCGGGGTTGAATCGTACACATTACATATGACCCATGGGTCATTTTTCTAAAGTATCAACATAATCAGAATCCGTTGGGTCAGTTTTTCATATGTACTTAAAATGTTGTCCATTTTAAACAAAAGAGAGACACTTTGGGTGGTTCCGGCCACACCATGCCTCGGATTGAGACGCGGTTGACTCATACACATAAAATATGACCCATGGATCATTTTCCTAAATCATCAACACATTCTGAATGTGTTTGGTCAGTTTTTCGTATGTCAGTTGTTGTTTTCACTTAAAATGATGTCCATTTTAAACAAAAGAGAGACACTATGAATGGTGCTGGCCACACCGCGCCTCGGATTGAGGCTGGATTGACTTGTACACATCACATATGACCCATGGATCATTTTGCTAAAGTATCAACACAATCAGAATCCATTTGGTCAGTTTTCCTTATGTCAGTTATTGTTTTCACTTAAAATGAAGTGCTTTTTAAATAAAAAGAGACACTTTGAGTGGTGTTGGCCACACCGTGCCTCGGATTGAGGCAGGGTTGACTCATACACATCACATATGACCCATGGATCGTTGTGCTAAAGTATCAATAGAAACCGAATGAGTTTGGTTGGTTTTCCATATGTACTTAAAATGTTGTCCATTTTAAACATAATAGAGACACTTTGGGTGGTGCCGGCCACACCACGACTCAGATTGAGGCGCAGTTGACTCATACACGTCACATATGACCCATGGATCGTTTTCCTAAAGTTTCAATAGATTTTGAATGTGTTTGGTTAGATTTTCATATGACAGTTGTTCTTTTCACTTATAATCCTATCCATTTTAAACAAAAGAGACATAGTTAGGGTCGTACCAGCCACACCGCGCCTCGGATTTAGACGGTTTTGACTCGTACACGTCTCAAATGAACCATGGATCATTTTTCTAAAGTATCAATACAATCTGAATGTGTTTGGTTGGTTTTTTGTATGCCAGTTGATGTTTTCACTTAAAATGATGTCCTTTTGAAACAAAAGAGAGACACTTTGAGTGGTTCCGGCCAAACCTCATCTCAGAATAAGGCGTGGTTTATTCTTACACATCACATATGACCCATGGATCATTGTTCTAAAGTATAAACACAATAAAAATCCTTTTGGTCAGTTTTTCGTATGTACTTAAAATGTTGTCCATTTTAAACAAAAGAGATACACTTTGAGTGGTTTCGGCCACACCGTGCCTCATATTGAGGCGGAGTTGACTTGTACACATCAAATATGACCCATGGATCGTTTTCCTAAAGCATCAACACATTCTGAATGCATTTGGTCAGTTTTTTGTAATGACAGTTTTTGTTTTCACTTAAAATGATGTCAATTTTAAACAAAAGAGAGACACTATGAATTGTGATGGCCACACCGCACCTCATATTGAGGCAGGGTTGACTCGTACATGTCACATATGACCCATGGATCATTTTTCTAAAGTATAAATACCATCAGAATCCGTTTGGTCGGTTTTCCGTATGTCAGTTGTTTTTTTCACTTAAAATGAAGTGCTTTTTAAATAAAAGAGAGACACATTGAGTGGTGTCGGCCACACCGCACCTCGGATTGAGGCGGGGTTGACTCTTACACGTCACATATGATCCATGGATCGTTTTTCTAAAGTATCAACACAATCAGAATCCGTTTGGTCGAATTTCCGTATGTCAATTGTTGTTTTCACTAAAAATGAAGTTCTTTTTAAATAAAAGAGAGACACTTTGAGTGGTTCCGGTAACATTGCTCATCGGATTGAGGCGTTGTTGACTCATACATGTCACAAATGACCCATGGATCGTTGTGCTAAATTATCAATAGAAACTGAATGTGTTTGGTCAGTTTCCATATGTACTTAAAATGTTGTCCATTTTAAACATAAAAGAGACACTTTGGGTGGTGTCAGCCACACTGTGACTCGGATTGAGGATCGTTTGACTTGTACACGTCACATATGACCCATGTATAATTGTCCTAAAGTTTCAATAGATTTCTAATGTGTTTGGTCAGTTTTTCATATGTCAGTTGTTCTTTTCACTTATAATCATGTCCATTTTAAACAAAAGAGACACAATTAGAGTGGTACCAGCCACATCGTTCCTCAGATTTAGACGTTTTTGACTCGTACATGTCTAAAATGACCCATGGATCATTTTACTAAATTATAAATACAAACCGAATGCGTTTGGTCGGTTTTTCGTATGCCAGTTGATGTTTTCACTTAAAATTATGTCCTTTTGAAACAAAAGAGAGACACTTTGAGTGGTTCCGACAACACTGTTCCTCAGATTGAGGCAGGATTGATTCATACATGTCATATATGACTCATGGATCATTGTTCTAAAGTATCAACATAATCAGAATCTGTTTGGTCATTTTTCCGTATGTACTTAAAATGTTGTCCATTTTAAACAAAAGAGAGAAACTTTGAGTGGTTCCAGCCACACCATGCCTCGTATTGAGGCGGGGTTGACTCGTACATGTCAAATATGACCCATGGATAATTTTCCTAAAGCATCAACACATTTCGAATTCATTTGGTCAGTTTTTCGTATGTCAGTTGTTTTTTTCACTTAAAATGATGTCCATTTTAAACAAAAGAGAGACACTATGAATGGTTCTGTCCACACTGCACCTCGGATTGAGGCAGGGTTAACTCGTACACAACACATATGACCCATGGATTATTGTGCTAAAGTATCAACACAATAAGAATCCTTTTGGTCTGTTTTCTATATGTCAGTTGTTGTTTTCACTTAAAATGAAGTGATTTTTAAATAAAAGAGAAACACTTTGAGTGGTGCCGGCCACACCATGTCTTAGATTTAGGCAGAGTTGACTCGTAAATGTCACATATGATCCATGGATCGTTCTCCAAAAGTTTCAAAGGAAACTGAATGTGTTTGGTCGGTTTTCTGTATGTACTAAAAATGTTGTCCATTTTAAACAAAAGAGAGACACTTCGAGTGATCCCGGCCACACTGCGACTTGGATTGAGCCCGGGTTGGCTCGTACACGTCACATATGACCCATGGATCGTTGTGATAAAGTATCAATAGAATCTGAATGCGTTTGGTCGGTTTTTCGTATGCCAATTTTTTCCTTTCACTTATAATCCTGTCCATTTTAAACAAAAGAGACACATTTAGAGTGGTATTAGCCACACTGCGCCTCGGATTAAGATGGGGTTGACTCGTACACGTCTCAAATGACCCATAGATCATTTTCCTAAAGTATAAACACAATCTGAATGTGTTTGGTTGGTTTTCCGTATGCCAGTATATGTTTTCACTTAAAATGATATCCTTTTGAAACAAAAGAGAGACACTTTGAGTGGTGTCGGCCACACCGCACCTCATATTGAGGCAGGGTTGACTTGTACACGTCACATATGACCCATGGATCTTTTTCCTAAATCATCAACACAATCATAATCCATTTGGTCAGTTTTCCGTATTTACTTAAAATGTTGTCCATTTTAAACAAAAGAGAGACACTTAGAGTGATCCCGACCACACCGTGAATTGGATTGAGATGGGGTTGACTCGTACACGTCACATATGACCCATGAATTGTTGTGATAAAGTATCAACAGAATCCTAATGCGTTTGGTCTGTTTTTCATATGCCAGTTGTTCTTTTCACTTAAAATCTCGGCCACACCGTGCCTCGGATTTAGACGGGGTTGACTCGTACATGTCACTTTGAGTGGTGTCGACCACACCGCGCCTCAGATTTAGGTGGCCTTTATTGCCAAGTATCTCACATAGGGGACCGGGTATCACCTGAGGCATGGTATTACCATCTTGAAAAACAGGCATTTCCTCAGTTTATCTTAAAGGAACCAATATCACTCATGAGTAATAGAAACCGTCCTGGTAGCCCTCACCTAGAAACCAAATCATTCATCCTAGAATTTCAAGTCTAAATTCCCTAAGCCTGATGAGTCTATCCATGAGTCCTTAACATGTAACCCATGTCTTATCCTAACAATTGACAAGTAAACCAAATCAAACAAGGCATAATTCACATAACATGGAGAATGTACAACAAGACTTTGTATTCAATTTAAAGCATATCATCACATGCATTTGATGAGCATGAGCTAATAATATTACCAATACATTCATATAATTCAAGACATACAAAAATGGAATAATCCTAAATAACATTGCATGATCAGAGAAATAAAAAAAAGGCTTGTGAAATCAAGGAGGAGGGTGGGGGCTGTCTGGGGGTCTAGGGAGGAGGGTGGGGGGCTGTCCGGGGTCCAGGGAGGAGGGTGGGGGGGCTTTCCGGGGGGGCTGTCCAGGGGGCTATCCAGGGGGCTGTCCGGGGGGCTGTCCGGGGGGTGTCTGGGGGGCTATCTGGGGACCAAAGAGGAGGGTGGGGGCTGTTCAGGGGGGTGTCCGGGGGCTGTCTGGGGGGCTGTCTGGGGTCCAAGGAGGAGGGTGGGGGGCTGTCCGGGGGGCTGTCTGGGGGGCTGTCTGAGGAGTTCCCAACACACAAAACTCTATAAACATGCTCAAGATACACCGCAACCACTAAAAGACATCAACATCCATGAAAACAGACAATATATAAAAATAAATCAACTCCAATACTATATTACGGGTCTAGATAAAACCAACAACTAGAATTTATTAAACATCAAATCTCGGTAATATTATTCAAAAATGTAATAGATCAACTTGTCCCACATCACCATCACCATCATCACCATCATCATCACCCTCTTCCTCATCCTCTCCCTCCTCAACGCCCTCCTCCTCGCCCTCCTCCTCACCCTCACCATCTTCCTCGCCCTCCTCCTCTCCCTCCTCTTCCGCATCAGACTCCTCGCCTTCATCATCGTCAAGCTGAACATTGTCTTGAACACCACTATAACTGACACCTAGAGAACCATATGTAGAACGTATCAATGAAATATATTCATCAATAGCTAGGTTGGCCTCTAGTGGAAGTGTTGGACGTAGAACTTCAATAAATTTTATAAATGCACTGTTGTCCCTAGAAGACTCTTCTGTTGTCTCTGCAGCCCTTTTTTCAGCCTGTTATGCATGTGCCCTAACTTTCTGCAGCTCGGTGGCACAAGAACTCATACCTGAGGAGGTCCAATACCTTGTTGGGGCTATCCTAGGTCAGCAGCATACTCTGCCAGGATGCTCCTCTCCTAACACCTGATGTAAGTGATCAGTTGGCCCAAAATTGTCTTGTTCTTGGGAATTGAGGGCCTCTAAAGTAGCCTGTTACAAATAGAAATATATTATTAAGTTAAAAATAGATATTAAAATATAAAATCAACAGATTAAAACTTACAATCTACTGCTGAGTCACTTCGTTGATGGCACTTCCATCCTTTTTCCGTCTACTCGATCAAAATAGTTTTGCTCGAGGCACACGTCCTTCAATATTCTGTATTTTCCTCTACAATGACATTGAAAACTAAATTTATATGAAAAATTTAGAAAATTATTAAATAATTGAGAAAAAAATAAATTGTAAGTCGTAAAGAAAACTTATAAACAATTGTCATACCTGTTTCCTCTCATGATCTGGCATCGTAGTATGTCCCAGTGTGTAGAGGTGTTTTTTGCATCAATGTTTTTTTTATTTTTTTCAGATGATTCCTAAATAAAATTTGATAATTCAAAATATAGTATTAATGCAAAACATTAAAGTTATTATTTAAATACCTCAAATGTAATTAATACCTTAAACTGGGTAGTCGTCCATTGAGTAATCATCTAACGATACTGCTCTATAGGACAATCATCCACGACTAGTACCGCCTCTAACTCAGTGCCAACTCTAGCACGCCAGCCAATATACAACTCACGCATATAGGCTCTCCAAATATCACCTAAATCCTTTAGACATTTTGGTCATGCAACCTCACCATCGGGAAAATTAAATTAAAGATGACATCAAAATATTAATTCATATAAATAAAAATAATAATTCATGGCATTAAATACAATAGATTTTTTCCCCATATCTCTTCCCAAGCTCTATCCTTGACCACATATGGAAAATGTCTCCACGATAGCGGGCTGACGGGAATGATGTCGGAGTATTTGGTAGGAGTCGCCAAAAAACTCCGACATTGATGCCCTGTTTTCTCAACCATTTGGTTGTCTTCATTGTAATCCACCATAACCTGTGTGCGGTGGTTCCACACAGCACACATTCATGTACGTCCCTGCCCCCGCCTCATGTCAGTAGATGTATCTGTCATGAAAGAAAAACAAATATTTTATCAAAACATGTTATAATGAAAATAAATATTACTATAAAAATTTGTTAGGGTTCTATAAATATACCTGCGCCAGTCTGATAGCTGAGCGCCGCTGGATCCACAGAAACTAATGGAACACCCTGTGGTGGAAAAGGAGTCAAAGACGATGGAATATAGAAGGTCGGAGAGACAGAAGTAGTAGGAAAAGAATATGGGACAGTTGTATGACCAGATTCTGACTGGGGAGTGGGAATCATCATGGGATATGAAAAAGATGGGCCAGAAGATGCAAAAGGTGGTGAAAACATGGGAGGTCTAAATATCCTGTGTGTCCCTAATGACACACCATGATCAGAATTTGGGAAGGATGACATGTCAGTGGGAGGAGCAGGTTCTAGTCAGGTACGCAAAGCTGGTCATCCACCTCTGGTACAAACCCTCGTCGTACCACCAGTCTGAGTACTAGGACCAGTACTAGGCTCCTCGTCAAATAACTGTCGACGTATAGGTGGATCCTACAAAAATTTTACAAAAACAATTAATCACATGACATTATATATTCTTTAAATATATATATTTGAAATAAAGTACTCACTATAGGCACTAATGGTGGAATTCCAATCTCCACCATTCGACGATTGTTCTCCATCGTTTTTTTCCTTCACCACTCTTCAATTGGCTGCATTTCCTACTTTTGAAAACAAATATGTAATTAATTAGAAAAAAGAAACTAATTTGTAACCCCAAAAACTAAATATATGAGGGAATAGGGGGATTCATTGGTAATTTAGCTATCAATTGTTTTAGAAGAGCTTGAATGGATTTAATAAATCATAAATTTTTTAATGTTCACCAAGTTAGAAATATTGTTTGACTAGGTTTGAGTACAGTTCAATTCCAAATTAGAAAATGAAATTCAAATAAAACTGTAACCAATAAACATTGAAAATTAACATAACGGTCAGGTTAGCTAAAACATATTTGTGATCAATACTAAATAAATTTGAATATTACCAACCTTGACAACCCAACTTGAGGTAAACCAAAATAATTGAGAACATGGATGAATGATTCTATATATTTTCAACCACAACTTCAGGTTCACAATCAAATCTAACAATTGAGCTATTAGATTCATCAAAAGAAATAAATGGATTGGTTCCAATGGCACTAGGGAAAGTGTTAATTCCATCATCACCATCATAAAAAATATGTCTTGGAATTACTTCAACTATGACACCAAATTCAGGTTGAAGTTGGTCTTTGATATAAAAAAACTTGTTTAGCCATTGATGCCAACACATATGGTTCTTCAGTAATAAGAGTGTGAGTCATATTAATTACTTGAAATCCACAATCATCAATAAATGTGCTATGTCTCGTCATCGAATCAAACCAATGACATTTCATCATTGTGACTTGTCCATGAGAGTAATAATCCAATATTATTATTTTCTCAACGACTCCATAATAACCCACATTTTCAAATCACGGTCTACTATCTGATGCACTGGAATAACAATCTATTGTGGCAGTAACCATAACACCATCATGTTGTGTTCTCATGTTCTTTGCTCATTCAGTGACAATAAATTTGTACCCATTGATAAAAATTGATTTACAGTCACGAACCACGGTATTGGGACCAAAATCCAAAGCTCTTATTTCCTCAAAGATAGATTCAGCAAAAAAAAACTCAATACCTGCAATATAAATGACTATTAAACTTAATTAAATATTGATATAATTATTTTAAATAGTAATATTTTTACCTTTAATTTTAACCAAGCAGAAAACCCTTTGCTATGAAAAGTCTCCCTCCTTCTCAAAGATAAAGAATGATTCTTTCTATTTATCATTGTTTTATGTTCCCTGTAGATAAAAAATATGAATAGTTTAACATATATATGTGTAAGATATACATATTCAATTTAGTTACCTGATATAGTCATCGAACAAATCACAGTTGAACAAAACTGTGCGATGTGCCATCTCCCGCTCTTTATGGCTTAATGTCTTCAATGTATATGATCCAGGAATTCCTCCTGTTTGAGGAACTGATGGAAAACTGGATTCAATTTTCTCATACTATTCTTATTCATTTCTTATTGGTCTCTTCATTCTTGTAGTAAGATCAAACAAATACATTGAGCAAAAATCCATACATTCTTGAGCCAAGTAATCGTTCACGATAGAACCTTTGGGATGATTCTTGTTTTGGACATAAGACTTTAATGTGTACATATTTATTTCAGTTGGATACATCCAACGAAAAGAAACAGGTCCTCTGATAAGTATTTCAGTGGGAATATAGATAGTCAGATGCAGCATGCATGTGAAAAATGATGGAGGAAATATTTTCTCCAACTCACACAAAATTAATGGGGAATATATCAACATTTTTTGCAAGAAATACTTGGAAAACTTCTTAGCACAAAGATCTCTAAACAAATGGCACAACCAAATAACAGTCACTCTTACATTATTGGACAAAAGATGACAAATTTCTATTGGAAGCAACTCATGCAGTAGAACGTGATAATCATGAGTCTTCAAAGATTTTAGCTTCAA
Source organism: Viscum album (assembly GCA_963277665.1). Classification (NCBI taxonomy): domain Eukaryota; kingdom Viridiplantae; phylum Streptophyta; class Magnoliopsida; order Santalales; family Viscaceae; genus Viscum; species Viscum album. The sequence continues at coordinate 2,091,175,563 of OY728126.1, read as the reverse complement.
CTCTCTTCTGTTGACCCGTTTAGATATGTTTCTTGAATAGCCATCAGGAACTCTAATAGTCTCTAATACTTCCATAAATTGTTTTTTTCGTAGGTGTCATCACATAAGAAGCACATTGAAGTTGACATTTATTTTCACTGATACGCATAGGATGCAATTCTGGTCGGATGCCTCAATCCACCAAGTCACGCTGAGATCGTAAATCATATTTTGTCTTCCCCTTGACATTTAGAAGAATTGAAAGCAACATTTCGCATATATTCTATTTAATATGCATTAAGTCTAAGAAATGACGTAAAAAATTGGTTGACCAATAAGGAAAATCAAAAAAGATACTCCTCTTCCTCCAATTGTAACAGGTTTTAGTGGAAACATTATTTCTCTTTCCAGATTTCATTGGACCCTTCCCAAATGAAAAACTGAAATCTTTAAATTCATTAAGCACATCAGTTCCAGACATACACTGAGGTGGATCATTGGTCTCTATGGTATTATCAAATCTTCGATGATCCATTCTATATGGATGATCCTTTGGCAAGAATCATCGATGTCCCATAAAACTGAAACTACAGTGATGTTTCAATCTTCTGGATCGTGTATTCTTCATACAAACTAGACATGATAGTTTTCCCTTCGTGCTCCATCCAGACATCATTGCATAAGCCGGAAAATCATTGATCGTCCACGTAAGAAAAGCACGCATCTGAAATATTCCTTTTGAACATGCATCGTATGTGCTCACACCCACATCCCAAATAAGTTTCAACTCTTTTATTAAAGGTTGCATGTATACATCAACATCAATGCTGGGATCAGAAGGACCATATATGAGTATACTCATGAAAGTGAAATGTTTTTTCATACACAACCACGGGGGAAGATTATAAATGTGTATAAAAACAGGCCATGTGTTGTGCGAAGTAAGCATCTACCCAAATGTATTAAAACCATCGCATGAAAGACCCAACCTCACATTACTCACATCAGCTGCAAAATTAGGATGTCGAGCATCAAATCTCTATCATGAAAATCCATCTGGAGGATAAACCAACTCATCATTATTCTTCTTTCTCTCGGTATCATGAAATATCATTTTTTTATATGTCATCAGACATAAAAAGATTCTAGAGTATAGGGATCAATGGAAAGTTCCACATTACTTTCTGTGGAACGTGGGATGGTGTTCCATCAGATTTTTACTTCTAGCGGGATGTGCCACATTTTATAAAATAATTTTGTTCAGTAGTTTCCTCCCAGAATAAACTGCAATCTTTCATGCAAGCATGAATTTTGTTTCTTGAAAATCCAAGTTCCACAACTAGCTTCCATGAAATATAGTGGTTTGAGGGAATATATGTATCATCTAGAAGTAAATCCTTCAAGAGGGTAAGAATGTAATCAATTGGTGTATTGGAAATCTCATACATAGTTTTCCCATGAAACAATTGGATTAAAAATTCCAGCTTTTTCATTTTATCGCATTGTCGATATACTAGAGTTGTGGCAGCATCATTTAATTTTTTCACCCTATCAATATCATCATTTTCACTAGATGCATCATCTGTCCTCATATCAAATTCTTCTTGAGTCTAAATCCTTTCTTTTTCATGATGATAAATAAACATAAATCGATCATCTAACAAATTATCCATTCCAGTCCCTTCATTTCGATCATCACCATTTTGAGATTTCATTTTCTCCCCATTGTGATACCACAAAAAGTAGTTTGCTTGAAAACCATACTTTTTTATGTGGTATCTGACTTATTCACGGCTCAACCAAGGTCTACCAACACAATTGGAACATGGGCAGTGTATTTGACCACTATCTAAAGCATTGTGAAATGAAAAATCTATAAATCTCTCTAAATTGTTTTGAAAATCTCTTGAGATCTGATCGGTTTCATACATCCAACTTCTGTCCATTATGTAAAAAGAATTTATATAAGTCATTTTGTCATAAACAATTCAATAGGATTGAACTTTAATGGAAAATACATTTAAGTAAATGATAAAGGGAGAAGTTTCTAGTCGACGTAGTGAACTATTAAAATAATGTAAAGAACAAGTACTCAAAAATTAAATTAAAATTTATTTATATTCATTTTCATTAGGTCTATAATAGGCACATGCCTCAGGTCCCATTATGTGTTATAGGCATCCCAAATCATTCACCCATGTTCAATAACTCATTATTGGCACCTCTATGGCCATACCTTTCATTACCCAATTACTTCCCCAAGTCAAGCGCACCCCATGGGTGAATAAATTTTAGGCTTCTAAACTAATAGGTTGTTCATGGATTGTAAAAATATTTAATTTCATAAAGTATAGACAAAAACATTTATTTTTAAATTTGAGATTAATAATAAAGTATGTCAATGATAACAACATTACTGAATTAAACTTGTGACTTATCTAACATTTTTATGGATGTCTACACATGCCAGCATGGCTAGTGAAAAGCACCCCACCCTCATAAAAGTGAGTATTGGCCAAGAAGGACACATAATATACAACATACAATGAGAACCATATTTAATTGACCCTAAAGTTATATTAGTATAGTCATCTTGGGGAAAATGGAATATATGATCCTGGTTAACTGATGAATTCAAAAGCTCGTATTCCATATGTTGGACACTATCTAAGGTAAGAAATCATGTGAGGATGGGTATACATCATTCAATTTCTTACATGCTAGTGAGAATGAAGGCTTGAATTAATTACTTGAGTTCACTGATTAAATGAGGGTAGAGGTTGCATAGGCTGTGTAAACAGAATGGTTAAATAAGGGTAGAGGTGGAATACACTATGCATGGTGGGGGAGTCTTATCCAATTTAGAAACTAAAATAAATTCCATCATAGGTATCAATAAGAAACATCAGCATCAAAATAAACTCAAAATAAAAAAGGACTAAAAACATCAAACACTTTTTATGTTATCCCATCAAAAAATGATCATGAATGTCCCTATACATTTTCATACTTCCAAAATTTATAGAGAGTCTATAGTTATGAGCTTCGTCCACCTGCACACCCTCCCCACCCCACTTGGACAGCCCTACCCCCACCCCACCCCACTTGGATAGCCCTACCCCCACCCCACTTGGACAACCCAGCCCCCACCCCACTTGGACAGCCCTACCCCCACCCCACTTGGACAACCCACCCCCCCCCCACCCCACTTGGACAGCCCTACCCCCACCCCACTTGGACATCCCTACCCCCACCCCACTTGGACAACCTAGCCCCCCCCCCACCCCACATGGATAGTCCTACCCCCACCCCACTTGGACAACCCAGCCCCCCCCCCCCCCACTTGGACAGCCCTACCCCCACCCCACTTGGACAACCCATCCCCCCCCACCCCACTTGGACATCCCTACCCCCACCCCACTTGGACAGCCCATCCCCCACCCCACCCCACTTGGACAGCCCTACCCCCACCCCACTTAGACAACCCTACCCCCACCCCACTTGGACATCCCACCCCCACCCCACTTGGAAAGCCCTACCCCCACCCCACTTGGACAACCCACCCCCCCCCCCCCACTTGGACAGCCCTACCACCACCCCACTTGGACAACCTACCCCCCCCCCCCACTTGGACAGCCCTACCCCCACCCCACTTGGAAACCCCCCCACCCCCACACACACACCCCACCTGGACACCCATACCCCCCACACCCCACTTGGAAAACCCAACCCCCCACCCCACCCCACCTAGAGAGCCCTACTGTCACCCCACTTAGACAACCCATCCCCCCACCCTACCTAGACAACCCCTCCCCCACCCCACCTGCACACCCTCCCTGCCCCACTTGGAAAAACCTGCCTGGACACCCTCCCCCACCCCACCTGCACACCCTCCCCACCCCACTTGGACAAACCTACCTAGACACCCTCCCCCACCCAACCTGCACACCCTCCCCCACCCTAAATAGCCCTACCCCCACCCCACATGGACAGCCATACCCCCACCCCACTTGGACAACCCATCCCCCCTCCACCCCATGTGGACAACCCTACCCCCACCCCACCCCACCTGGACACCCCTACCCCCCACACCCCACTACGAAAACCCATCCCCCCCCCACCCCACCTGGACAGCCCTACCGTCACCCCACTTGGATAACCCTACCTGGACACCCTCCCCCACCCCACCTACACACCCTCCCCCACCCCAAACAGCCCTACCCCCACCCCATTTGGACAACCCAACCCCCTCCCCCACCCTACCTAGACATCCCCTCCCCCACCCCACCAGCACACCCTCCCCACCCCACTCGGACAACCCTGCCTGGACACCCTCCCCCACCCCACCTACACACCCTCCCCCACCCCCAAACAGCCCTACCCCCACCCCATTTGGACAACCCAACCCCCTACCCCACCCTACCTAGACATCCCCTCCCCCACCCCACTTGGATAGACCTCGACATCCTCACCCACCCCATTTGCACACCCTCCCCCGCCAAAAATTGAAACATAAATTCATCCAAATCAAAAAATAAAACAAAAATTCATAGATTCATAAATCCAAATCAAAACAGAAAAAAAATCATAGAAACATAACAAAAAAACAAAGATAGTACTTACCGAATTAATTATTTGCAGTGTAGAACAAGAAAAGTGTTGATTGAAGAGGATGGAAGGAGTTTCCGAAAGTGGGTAATCAGATAGCTTCGGGAGAGACAGTGAGCTAGGGAAGTCGCGTGCGGATAGGGAATTGGGGGTTCCGTGTATTTGGAGTAAAACTTTCCCAATGGTTTTAAAAAACCGTCGGGAAAGGTATTCTTTACCAAAGGTTTTGTATAACTGTTGGTAAAAGATGTTAAAAATAGAGATTTCCCAACGGTTTGAGGAAACCGTTGGGAAAAACTGATCTAATGGGAGATTTCCCAACGGTTTCCTTAAACCGTTGGGAAAAATGAACTATGCCAACAGTTTTCTCAAACTATTGCCATGAAATTGTTGGTAAATACCACCATTCCAGTAGTGATACATATTTAGTGTATGGTTACCCCTAAGAAAGTGCAAACCTTACACATCACCAAACCCCTTTAAATTTTAAAATTCATCCTGAAACTCTTGGAAACCCACAATGACTTAAAATTAATTAAATTAATTTTTTAATTAAATCCACAGTGACATGGAAGGTGACAAAAACTCTCCACCATACCAGTTTATTCCCCTATAAATTCCCTAGTCAAAGTAAGGGAATCAACCACTCAGACTTCTAGAATTGAGACACTTTCTATACTCTATAACTTCCAAGGAACCACCAAAATCCTCAATCAATGCAAACAACCTCAATAGGGGATCATCTTCAAGAATCCAACAAGAATCATCAAAAGAATGAAGACTAAACAGAGGTATCCCCTCAATTTAGAATTAATCTAAATTGTGAAGCATGAAAGGACCACTCATACAATGGGAGTGTCACCAAGATAACCACAAACAAATGGTTCAAGACCACAATAAGATCTATACTATGAGAAACCTCAAAATTGATAAAAAAAATTTACATCATCAAAACGTAATATGTCCAAAACCAAGGAGAATAATAAAAGAAGATGTGCCTCATTATGAAATGATAGGGGAAAACCTAAAGGTCACATTGGGAATATGAGGGTGTTTAGATCCAACTCTTAAAAATACTATCCCATGGAAATTATAATGGAAACATATCCCAGTGGTATCCTCAGCCCAACCGAAATCAAAACTACACCTTGAGTATCTATGCATGAACCCTAGGTTCTTCTCATGTATAAACTAGAAACCTAAAGTTGTATGTATTATACACCACCTAAATAAAAAAATAATAATAATCAAGTAAGAAATGAGGCACAAATAAATTCCCAAGGGAAAAACCACTGACAATGGGAAACCAAATAAGATCCTAAAAAAACCAGGCCTAGCCTTCCTCAAACCAAATTTTCCCTAAACTCACAAATCATAATTTCCAAAATGGTTTTCCTCCTAAAGAGACATAACCCAACACCCGAAGGTTACTTCAAACTATTCCCACTCATCCATTAAACCTCAAAAGAAATATCACACAAGATATTTCAAAATAAAAAATGATCCCCACTAATCCATCTATCAAACTAAGGCTCGTGGGTCTAAACCACTAGACCCAATAATCACCAAAAGAGTTTATAAAGAAAAATTGCCTCTAAAAAATTTTAGTGACCACACTTTGAGAAGGAAAAGACACATTACCCTCCACTAGAACCATGGGAAGTATTAAACAAAGGAGTAAGGACCCCTAAGACAAACACTCTACTATTTCACGAGACATTTGTTAAGATATGGGGGCTCATATAAAACAACACAATACATAAACCCCTACATGATCATGTCCCTAAAATCACACCAAATTGTCCCAAAAAACACAAGGAAAAAAACAAAACACATGTACTACTAAAATAGGGTAGTTTTTTTCAAAAAATCCCATTTTGAAAACACATGGAACCATTAAAATTGGGACTACTTTATTTCAAAACTAATTAGAAACCATTTTAAAAATGAAAACCCTAATTCCTAACCAAACTTGGTAATTTTTAAAAACATTTCAAAAAATGATTAAAGAAAATTCCAATTATTTTAAAACTAAAACACCATTCTAATATTCCAAAATAAAACCCACACTCTCCATTTGAAATAGTTTTCAAATCCCTTACACTTTTGAAATACACACGCCAAGGGTAAATATTCAATTTGGAAAACACTGGCTTCCCTTAAAAGAGAAAAAACATTTTTTAAACACCACTCACTTGAGAGAGAAACCACCCACATGTATAAAAATTCCAAATTAAAAAATTAAATCAATTGTTTCAAAATATTTTTTGAAACCAAGATTATTTTACAAAAAATCCATACAGCTATGTTTTAAATCTAAAAACAATTTCTTGTAAATACATTTTTCATACACACACAACTAAATTTCACATCGCATTCACAATATCATAAAAAGAATAATAATATGGGCCTCAATAAAAAACACTATCAAAATATGGAAACAAATCACAAGACACACTATGACTTATATCATGTTTATATAAATCACACTAGGAAATACAAGGGTCAAGTGGTATAAATAACAAAAAAAAACCAGGTTGTAGAACCATTCCTAACCTGGACATGTGATTTATAGACACATGCCAATTGTTTTTTGGTTCCTAAAGGGTGCTCAAAATCAAGCATTTAGTTTTCACTTGGTTTTTCAGGCCCTTTGAACCAACCACATGCCTTGACTTCATTCCTCATCACCATCCCAAAAACATCACATATGACCCCCAAGGAAAATCAAACCATATATATGAAGGTAAAAAATAAATTTCATTTGAATAAAACCATAATACAAAAATTCCATCAAATAAAAAACCAAAATTAAAAGAAAAATCCTAACATCCCATGGAAACTCGAGGCTTGGGATCAGAAAGAGCTTGAGACACTCTCCCTGCACTTACCTTTCGAGTCTTGACAACCTCATTTCCAAGATCCCAACACCAAAAATAACATAGTTCATTTCAAAGGCTTAGTATTATATATAAAAGAAGAACCCAAACCATATCTGATACCATTTGTAATAAAAAATTCTAGGTCATTCCTCTAATGGATGCCCGAACCAGCCCGCCACTAGCCCAAAGGGTGTTTCCAATCACCACTGGCTAGAATCTAGTTACTAGGAATCATGAGAACACACTTTGGAACAGTTTTGTTTAATAAATAGAGTAAAATATAGTATCAGTAAAGTAAATAAAAATCTTTCATTTCCTTTTTGTATGTCGAACATCCACACCAGATAAAAAATAAAAAAACTACAACCTAATATCAAAACTAGGAAAATGGTGAAAATGTAGTGAGCACCAAAAACCTATCTCGCCCTCCGAACACCCTATACTATAAAAGGAAAGGACACCCACCTCAAATGAATCTTCCTCACCCACTATAAATTATAATTTTCCTCTGTTTGTATAAAGTAATAAAAGAATAATTAGCCATTGTGATAAAATAAACTGAAATAAAAACTAAACTACAGACATACCAATCTTCTTAGGACTACATGATTCACAACCAAAAAATAAATAACCACACTATTTCATGAGTGATTATAAAGGATAGTATGAACATGTAACTAGAAATAATAATATACATGTGATCACAAAAGAAATCAGTAGGCCACCACTAACTACTGAATCTATGTAAATCCTTTAGTAAAATAATATATAAAATTCTAGTTTAAACATAAAGTATAAAATAGGTGTTTTCAAGATTTATGAAACCAAGTCACATGTGTACTTTAAAATAACTAACCATTTTATAAAAATGAAACATGGATAGTTAAAAATTTTAAATCAAACCTTTAACCACAGAAACAACCAAAACATTTTTCCCCTTTTTTAGACATCGCATGAAAATCAAGTTTTCATAATAAATTTCAAGGAAAAATAATTTATTTAAAGATATTAAAGAAATAAATTATATTTTCCTTTTCAAATAAATTTTCGAAACAAACCCTTGCATGGTATAAAACATTTAAAATTCATTTCTAATAAACACAGGAACTTTTAAATCAAAAATATTATCACAAGTAAAACCATAAAATGTAAAATATCAATCATAAAGGAACCAACATGTCAATACATGAATAACATAATAAGAAAATAACATGATTAATTAAAATAAATAAGGCATATCATACCATGCATATCATGAGGCAACACCAAAAGGGACTAACGGGACAGTATAGGATACATAATGTGTACCAACTGTCAGTAAGTTAACAGTCACACATCCATCAACCAAATCACTCTAACTAGTATACTCGGTGAAATCCCTCAAACCAGTGGTTGAATCTCATCTAAGGGTGACTATAAAGTCTATAAATCTCAATTATCCTATCAATATCCTAGTACTTCCCACTTAGTAACCTTGGTTCTATATGGAATAATAAATGGATGTGGGATACGAACAAACAATGCCATCACATAACAACAAAAAAACTCAAAGGCTAACACCATAATCACATCCTTCCCACCACACACTTCCCTTAGAAATATACCTAACCCATAAGCACATCATGAATCAAAATCAGGAATCCAACACATGGATATACATAAAAATCATACAAATAAAAATGGGATCAACAAGGTCATAATAAACCAATAAATCCATCATCATTTCAAAGGTTACAACCTAGCCTTTCAATTATCACTTATAATATATATATATATATTTTAAATCCCTTTAAAAAACTATTTTGAAATCCAAACATAAGTCTATGGTGACATCACAATCAACACTAATTTCAACCAAGGACCATGCCTTAATAGGGGTTTTCATTCCTGAGGAAAAATCCTAAAAGTACCAACCCAGCCCCAATGTTTTAAAGAGACATTTATCATTTGAAAAATCATTCACAATCCAATTTTTTTCAAGTTCCATGACCATGATCCCCACTTACACACATATGAACCTCAATATATATATATAAACCCCTTATCCCAATGTATATAGTCTAACCTTTATGAGGGATTATGTACAATATGGATACCTAAATATATATGTGTGTGTGTTTGTGTGTCTAGATATGTGTAAAAACACATTTAATAGAATGAAGAGGATGATAAACCATTTTAAATCTCCTTGTAAACCAAACATGACACTAAGTATTTATATAAATCTAGTATAAAGGCCAAATCAATTTTATTATTTTCAATCTCACGCATTGAAAAATAATTGGAAGATAAAACAAACACCCAAGGTGATCATTATTTTAAAACAAGTTGGAAATGGTTTTAAATAACCATTTAGGAAATTTTTCAAGTACTTGGAAAGTGTCCTAGGCCCATGTCGAGCGTAAAATAAAGTTGAAACAATAAGACAAGCATAATATGACATATAACAAGTTTCAAAATATATATGAAAGCATTTAAAAATCAAAATAAACTTATTACATAAATTAAAAGGTAGTTCCATAGAAACCCTATCTTAAAATAATGGAGGGTGATCTGAAATTGTCTGAAATGCTTCACCTTCATTGTTGGATATTGAAACACGTATGAAGCTAACATAAAAGACCCATAACATACCCAAGAAATGAAGAAATTACCAGAAATCGGGTCAACCCTTGACCTAGGGTCTAACTAGGAAAATAGGGGTGATGGGAGAGAGAAATAACTAGGGGTGAAATGAAGGAGATGGGGAGGATATCTTACCATAAATGATTATCCAAGATTTAGAAGAAATCTGATGAAAAAAGCTGCAAGGATTGAAATCAAAGGATAGGGTGACACATGGTAGGGAGTTTGGCCAGGGGAGTCGATGTAAAAGGGATGGGGCGAGAAATGAGGGAGGAAGTTAAAAAAAACTAATGAGAAAATAAAGAGAAATAAGAATAAAATTTTTAAAATTTGGGTGTTGCACATGGTTTAGGTTCACAATTTACTAAATCATATGCTTATTGTGCTGCCTCTACTAGACAAACAAAAATTTCTTGCATGGTTAACACTAGGAAAGTCACATGGTTAGAAAAAAAATGTTTTAACCATTCCAAATAGCACTGTCACACAAAGATAATAACCTCATGCTTATCGAATGGATCACTTAACCTTGTGTAAGTTGTGTGCCTTAGGCCAGACCCATGAAGGGACCACACGATTACTCCTAAGTGTTTCACATGGTTGAGCTAACTATTCTAAATTTGTGAAAATCGACACTACCCCATTGATAAACCCCCCACACAAGGTCAACACCTGGTTACTCCTAAGCATGCACAAACTATTCACAACACCAAAACCCTTAAAAATTTAAAAATTTAGTATGAAACTCTTGGGAACCCACAATGGATAAAAATTAATTAAATTACTTATTCAATTAATTCCATAGTGACAAAGAGGGTGTCACACTTACATACTATGACTTTACTAATTTTCATACCCATACTTATCAACATGGAGTGACCTGTGCTTATTAAAATGAGCATCAAAATGAATCTTACATACATATTCCCTTTTCAAACTCTTCAATAACCTACAACTCAAAATTTTTCCAAAACTTTTATAAACACTTATTTTAAACATCAAAACTTCTTCCATGTTAGTAAAAATAACTCCAAAACCTTGGAATTAAATTCATATAAAATGAAACACCATAAAATACTTGATTTTAAACATGGTTTATGTGTTTAAAACAAAATAAAACACAAGAATCATACCCACTTCTTCTCTTCTCCAATTATTCTTATTCTGCTTCTAACCTTAAAAACACCCCATGGTCCATAACATCCAACTGAAAGTAACAATCACTCTTGATCTCAATATCTTCTTCATTTGCTGTAAAAATTTATGAAACTTCATCCATAAGTGAATAATTACTCAACATGTGACTAGGATTTGGTTGTAGTCATGCATAGTATGAAGATTTGAATAAATTACCTATTTGGTGAGAAGTTCACAATATATTTTGATAATAATATTTTGAAATATATTTTTTACCTATGGTATTTGAACTTGAGGGAGTAAATATTGGTTGAATATCTTCAAATATCCACTTAAAAATTATATTATACATAGGTAAGGGAAATTTTGAAGTTGAAACTTTTAATTGGAAGTCACTATAGTGAAAGTGGATGCCCTATACCTAACATAAATAGTATTTTTTTGATTACCATATCATGTATACAGTGAGTTGGGAATGATGTAAACTAACTATAATAGTGTCAAAACCTCTATGTCCACTATTTACATGGTAATGTCCTTATATTATTTGGCATATCAATGGGTTTCAATAGTTCCCAACTATAATTAGTACCTAGGGATACTATGACATTAATCTTAAATAGATTTCATATTAATTAGATACATCATATTGATTGTAAAAAATATTATGTATGATTATCTGGTGATGGGGGATCATAATCATTGAGACTTCTTCTCATAAAATTCTCTCTTGGTGATCTCAAGTTTAAGATATTGTGAAGACTAATCCACCAATAGGAACACCACATTTTTTAGGTTTCATTGGTTATTCCTATTTACCATGTGTGTATTAGTCTATAGACTTGAGATCATTATCAATATGTACCATTTAATCGCATACTTTTATTTAAGATGAAAACCATGAAATTTATGTTGTGGATAGGTATCATAAGTTGGGTGCATTGTTGATGATATGGAATTGGTGGAATGTTCCAGAATTGTTTTTTTTTTACTTTTGAAAGGATGGGATGCCTTGGGCCCAGTTTACTAGGATGGTGGTACCTTTATTAAATCCATGGCTATGATGATTAAAGGTAAGTCTATCTAGTAAGGTTATGAATAAATAAATAAATAATGTATGATGTTATGAAGCATGTGTCCTATTTTATGAGATATTATGAGACATAGAGATTATATTACATGGTGTGTGTTCATATGAGGTTTTCATTACTTTTAATAAACCTTACTTACTTATGGGGTTGTGAGTATCACTTACTATTGTCGAGTTAAGGTCCAAGAGGTTCATTGTTTAATCTAGATATTCGGGTTTGGTGGGGTTTGATTGTGATGGGATCAGTACAGTTTCGCAATCAATGATTTTGGTAGGGTTTATTTATAGATTCACCCAATGGTTCCCATAGTCATAATGAATCAGGGCCTTCTTTTCAAAGGAATATGTTTACTTAGGGTTTCATACCCAATGACACTTAGGAACTCACATTGTTTGAGAGGATAGGAGATTGGTCTCATCACACTCTTTTGGGAGAATTATTTCCTATTTCGGGACTCTATTATATATTTAAGATATGTTTGTGAAATCCTTCCCAAGACCCAATACAAGGTTGGTTACCTATGTTCCAATGACTTGATCAAGACCATGTGTTTATGGGAACAACTGTGTGTTTCATGGGTTCTCTATTATTTTCTTATCTATTTATTATGCTTTAGTTTCTACCCATTTTAGTCTCTCTAGAGTTTATTACCATCCAAGGATGTGATTGGTGTCTTTTGGATGGGATTGAACCTCTATGAGGCATCTAATATATCCTATGAGAATAGAAATCAAAAAATATGTAGTTAGTTTGACATAATTTAAGGTCATATGATAGGAATATACCTCTCAGTTTAATGTCATGTAGAAATAATGTAAATATAGGGATCGATCCTTAAGGAGGCAACTTATATATCCTATTAAGATAGGAATAAAAGTCCACATAATTCATGTTATAGGAATATACATCATAAAAGATACAACAATAGTATAACATCCCGCCATTTTATAACATAAACTTTCATTACATTACACAAAACTGAGGATCTTTAAGGTCTAGTGTCTTGGAAACCAGGAACATAATACATGAAAACAAAATAAAACATTCTTCTTAAACACTTGAAAGGCGTCTCCTTAAGTTCATTCTAGGTTCATTACTGCATCTCATAACCTAGGGACATACATCAAAAGAAAGGGTGAGCAGAATGCCCAGTAAGGGAAACAAGAGGAACATTTTACATGTGAACTTGAGATACTTCAATAAGGACATGAAAAGAACTTTAAGGCATGAGAAAGAAATCATGAGGCATTTCATAATAAAAATAACATTTTCCATAACTTGAAGATGTGGCTACATCATTTAACATAGACAATCATGAACATATCACCAAGGTCCATCCCCAAGGTGTCATTTGAAAATTACCAAGGTTATTCACCAAGGTATCGTGAAAATTGTAATCTCTAGTGGTTACATCATTACCCAATGCATTGGAGTGCTATCAGGGAGCACCCATAAATTTGCCTTTATTATCATGTGAGCCACATATATCATCATCAAACATTTCATAAATATCCCACATAGCATAAAATAAATGGGTTTCATTTCATAATCATAACGTTTTAAAAACTGCTTTAAAGGCATGATCTTTACGTCACTTTAAACCCACGAAAAGGGAAAGTGGGTCTCATGTATGTAAATCCCAGAATTTAAAATAGAACATTTTGATATATATGTGAATACCCTTGTAGAAATAAGAGCTTTGTGTATTCACTTTATAACATAAAATAATTTTTGAGAAAAGAGAGAGGCATTTTGAGACGGAAATTCTGCAGCATAACGGCTATGTTACAAGGTTTTAGAAAACATTGAAAAGAGAGGGGACATGGGTCACCCACTCATAAATGATCCATAAAACAGTAGGGGGAGAGAATAAGATGGATATATGGACATGGTAATGAAAATTTAAGGACATACCATTTGAAATGAAAAACATGGAAGGAAGAAAAAAATTAGATTTCTCTTATGAAAATTCGGCAGCCTAACGGCGTCACTTAAACTTCAATAAAAATGAATTGACAATATCAAATAGGGTCTCTCATAATATGATCATAATATATCATTATGATAGATATAGAGATCATACCCCAATTTAATAAAAAGGAACTTGAAATACTTGACATGAAAATCGAACTTGAAAAATGAGAAGGGTGAAAGAATCCCTTAAAAATTCGGCAGCCTAACGGCATCACTTAAACATTCATAAAATGAAATGATGAGAGTAAGAGGGGATCTCTCATCATATAAGAATGAAAAGGGAAGTAAGAGGAATATAAAAGAACATCCTCTCACATAAGAACATGGATCATAAAAGGAATGACATAAAAGAGATTACATGAAAAGAAAGAGAGGGGTCGGATCCCTTACCTTAAAACGTGACTCTTGAAACTCAAAGGTTTGGACCTTGAGGGCTTGGGGGAACCTTGGAAGGACTCCTTGGGAGGTAAGGAGACCAGAACTTCGTTGGGGGAGAGTTGGGAGTGAAAACTAAAGGAGGAAAGGGTGGGTATTTATAGGGAAAGTGAGGGGACAAGGCATTAATGGCCAAGGGACACCTCACAAGTGCTTTTCTCAAACCCATGTGCTCTCTCATGATATTTTTCATAAAGTTAGGCCACATGGGGCCCCCAAAACAATAATTCATCACCCTTGGACGGCCAACCCTTGAAATATCTCATGACATCATCATGACACAGTTATGATGTCATTAAACATACCGAAACCCTAAAACTGTATTTTTACTATTCACTGAAAATTCAACTTTCTCAGAATAATCCCAAAATTTCACCTTAACCAAATATCAATGGTCTGATTTCAAAAATGAAATCCATTTTATAAAAATAATTTTCTAAATATTTTTAATTTAATTTTTAAATAAAAACACTATTCATCGAAAATTCATTTTTTTCAGAAAAATCCCCAAAAATTACCTTAACATAATATCGATGCTCTGAGTTCAAAAATAAAGTCCTTTTTATAAAAATAATTTTCTAATTATTTTTAATTAAATTTTTAATTAAAAAACACTATTCATCTGAAAAAACTAATACTTGACTAATGATTTATGAAACCATTATTTACCCATTTTATTGAATCACATTACTTAATCTAGGTGTCTAAATTATATTAAAACTTTCTTTGAGTGAAATTACTAATCCATTTGGTCATATTACTAATCCTAAGCGTAAAATCACTATTCATAATTTACTATTCATCAAAAATTAAGTTGATCTTATTAGACTCCAAATTCCTTACTGAACACTTTTGTAGAAGACCATTTTTTGAAAATCATTACACATCATTAGTTATTTAGGGTTTACATAAATGTTTTAAAATATCCCTTTTTCAAAAATTCATCAATAAAATATATCCTAAAATTATCCGGACAAAAGAAAATCCACAAACATCACTAAAGTAAGATATCTCAATTTATTCACCCGAAAGGATTACACAAGGAAGCTAGGGTCTCATCACATAGCCCCTTATAACACCGGCATAAGACCTAAGTGTAAGGTGTGCTATGGTGAGAGAATCTGAGGGAGGCTCAGATAACATTGCCCTAGTAGTAATCTATACTAACTTGAACTTCTCCTGTAGGCGTTTCCGTTCAAGCTTGACACGCTGGAGTTCGGCTTGGGCTTGGTCCAAAGCGAAGCCCACAGATGCTACCTCCTTCCCAAGCTCTGATAAGTGGGCTTCATAAGGGTCGATTCTACTGGATGAATCCATTGACTCCTCTTTCTGCATTGACCATTAACATCTTATTAAATAATTAAGAGTAAGTTAATATACTACTCAAAAATATTGGGTCGTTACATTCTTCCCCCCTTAAGAAATTTCGTCCCCGAAATTTACACTTGAGGCCTAGTCGAAAAGGTGAGGGTACTTTTGCTTCATTGTTTCCTCAGGCTCCCAAGTCGCTTCTTCATATTTGTGATTCCTCCACAACACTTTCACAAGGTGGGTAGTCTTGTTTCATAGGACCTTGTCTCTATGGTCCAAGATCTCCACTGGCTGCTCCTCATAAGAGAGGTCATGTTCCAGTTGTACCACCTCTGGGTTCAGTACATGCGAAGGGTCGGGTATGTACTTCCTCAAGAGAGATACATGGAAGACATCATGAACTTGAGCTAGGTTCGGTGGAAGTGCTAGACGATAGGCCACTGCTCCTATGCGATCAAGGATTTCATAGGGGCCAATGTACCTAGGGCTGATCTTCCCTTTCTTCCCAAACCGCATGACTCTCTTCCATGGAGAAATTCGAAGGAAGACTTTGTCACCAACACCAAACTCCAAGTCCCTTCGACGATTGTCAGCATAGCTCTTCTGCCGACTTTGAGCAGCTTTTATGTGTTGTTGGATGGCATGAACCTGTTCCTTCATCTCTTGCATGAGATCAGGCCCAAGAATCTTCCTCTCACCAGTTTCATCCCAACAAGTAGGAGTTCTACATCGTTTTCCATACAGAGCTTCATAGGGTGCCATCTGAATACTCTAATGGTAGTTGTTGTTATAGGAGAACTCAACTAATGGGAGGTGTTGATCCCATCCACCTTTAAATTCCATTGATCATAATCTCAGCATGTCTTCGAGTGTCTGAATAGTCCTTTCAGATTGGCCATCAGTTTGAGGATGATAGGCCGTACTAAAATTCAATTCAGTATTCAGAGCATGTTGAAGACTTATCCAGAATTTTGATGTGAATCTTGGGTCACGATCAGATACGATGGATAGTGGTACCCCATGCAGCCTTACCACTTCCTTCACGTATATCTTGGCAAGCTGATCCAGAGAGAAATCTTCCCGAATAGAGATAAAATGGGTTGTCTTGGTGAGACGGTCCACAATAACCCATATCGCATTGTTTCCTTTGGATGTTTTTGGGAGACCAGTTACAAAGTCCATAGTGATATTATCCCACTTCCATACTGGTATGGGTAGCGGTTGTAATACCCCCTTAGGAAGTTGTCGTTCTGCCTTTACTTTCTGACACACCAGGCACCTTGTAGTGTAATCAGCAATCTCCCTCTTCATGTTATCCCTCCAATAATGATCACGAAGGTCTCTATACATCTTAGTGCTTCCCGGATGTATAGAGAAAGTAGAGCTATGAGCTTCATCCATCAGTTCTTTCTTTATCTCCGGAATAGATGGAACACATAGTCTTGTACGAAATTTCAATACACCTTCTTGATCAACATTTAAATCAGGTAACTTACCATCCTTTACAGCCTCGAACTTCTCCTGCAGCAAAGGATCTTCTTTTTGAGCCTTCTTGATCTTCTCTAGTAATGAAGGTTGAAAAATCATTTGGGATAGGGTTGATGATGTCCCTTTCCTTATAATTCCCATGTCCAGTTTTACTAGATCTTTAATCAAGGGATCCCCTAGGATCCTCATTGTTGCCAGAACAATAGTATCTTTCCTGTTTAACGCATCCACGACTTTGTTTGCTCTTCCAGGGTGATAATGAATTGAACAATCATAGTCTTTAATAAGCTCCAACCATCTCCTTTGTCTCATGTTCAATTCTTTCTGTGTGAAAATATACTTTAGACTTTGGTGGTCAGTGTATATATCACATTTCTCCCCATAAAGATAGTGCCTCCATATCTTTAGAGCAAAAACAACTGCCGCCAGCTCTATATCATTCGTAGGATAATTCTGCTCATGAATCTTCAACTGTCGAGATGCATAAGCAATTACCTTGTCATTTTGCATGAGGACGCACCCAAGCCCTTTCAAAGATGCATCGCTAAAAATAACGAATCCTTCTCCGATAGAGGGTAGTGTTAACACAGGTGCAGTAACCAATCTCTTCTTCAGCTCTTGGAAACTTTCCTCGCATTCCTTTGTCCGTATGAACTTAACCCCTTTTCGAGTCAACTTGGTTTGTGGATTAGAAAGCCGTGAAAAGTTTTTCACAAACCTCCTATAATATCCTGTTAAACCAAGTAAACTACGAATCTCAGTTACTGTTGTGGGTTGAGGCCACTCCTCCACAACCATTGTCTTTGCAGGGTCAACCGAGATTCCTTCATTGGTTACGATGTGCCCCAAGAAATCCACTAGTTGTAACCAAAACTCACACTTGCTGAACTTCCCAAAGAGCCTCTCCTTCCGTAGAGTTTTCAAAATAACCCTCATATGATCTTCATGCTCCTCACGACTTTTTGAATATATCAAAATATCATCAATAAAAACTACCACAAAGTTATCAAGGTAGTCCTTAAAGACTCTATTCATCAAATCCATGAAAATAGCAGGAGCATTAGTCAAGCCGAAAGGCATAACAGTAAACTCATAATGCCCATATCTTGATCGGAAGGCAGTCTTTGGAATATCTTCCTTCTTCACCCTCAGTTGATGATAACCAGATCGAAGGTCAATCTTAGAGAAGAATTGAGCCCCGCGAAGTTGGTCAAATAAATCATCAATTCTTGGAAGAGGATATCTGTTCTTCACTGTGATCCCGTTCAGTTCTCTATAATCAATGCATAGCCGCATTGATCCATCCTTATTCTTCACAAAGAGAACTGGTGCTCCCCAAGGAGACACACTCGGTCAGATAAACCCCTTCTCCAACAAGTCTTGGATTTGTTTCTTTAACTCTTCTAGCTCCACATTTTCCATTCTATACGGAGTCTTTGATATCGGTTGGGACCCAGGTACGAGTTCAATGGAGAACTCTACCTCTCTTTCTGGGGGAGGTCCAGGTAACTCCTCAGGAAATACATCCATGTACTCCTGAACAATTAGAACATCTTCAATTTGTATGCTCCCTTTCCCTTCTTCATCATCACCGATTAACTCCATAAAGAAAGCTATGGGAGGTGCTTCTAGATAGGGATCAGTTCGGGATATCTCTCCTTGGAAGATAACTGTAGGTCGTTCATTCAAGACTACTGAGATTTCCTTACTTCTGTATTTGATCTTAGCGTTATACTTTGAGAGCCAGTCCATCCCTAGTATAATGTCGAATTCCATCATGGGAATGACTACTAGATTTGCGATAAGATTGTGCTCACCAAAGTAAACACTAGAGTCTCTAAATACTTTTGATGCAAGGATAATCCCACTTGGAGTCTTGACTGACAACTCTACCTCTAGCAGTTCGGGGATTGATTCTATATTCCTTGCAAACTTGGAGGAAATAAAGGAATGTGTAGAACCAGAATCAAATAAAGTACTTGCTAGTTTTGAGAGGACAACAAGAGTACCTGCTACCACTTCGTTCGGAACATCAACTTCAGTTGTTGTGATAGAGAAAGCACGACCTTGCTCCCTTGGCCTCTGCTGAGGTTGATGGTGATTCCCCTCCACTGCCCTCGGATTTGGACATTGATTAGCAAAGTGGCCAAGCTGTCCACACTTGAAGCATGTGACTTCGGGTAGGGCCAGAACCATCTTTCCTCTGTCGTTAGTGTTGGGAAGTTGAGGCTTCACATCACTACGACAATTCCGAGAAATATGGCCTTCTTTTCCACACCTATAGCACTTACCACTTCCGATCAAGCAGTTACCCGAATGCTTCTTCCCACATTTATTGCATGTGGCATGTTGCATATGCTTTCCACCTCTTTCCTGATCAAAACTTATTCCCAGGCTTGGTTCTATAGTTCTCTTCTTCTCATTAGATTTTTGAGACCACTGTGTCTCCCCAAACTCTAGTTCAACTTTCATAGCACTTCGAACAATTTCTTCATAGCTATCATAGTCCCTATTGGCTAGATTCTTCCGTAGATGAGGTTGTAGTCCACCAAAGAATCTATCACCCTTCCCATTAGGGTCCATGAAGAAGCTTGAGGTATAACGGGAAAGCCTTGTGAAGTTCATCTCGTAGGTTCCAACTGATTCATTCTCCTTTTGCTTCAGCTCAAGAAATTCTTTCTCCATTCTCGTTCTCATCGAACGAGGGAAATACTTATTAAAGAATATTCCCCGGAACTCTTCCCACTCCATAGCTTCCATCTCTCCTCATGGATTTGTGTTTTTGATCAGTGACCACCACTGATCAGATTCTCCATCTAGGCGGTAAATAGCAAGGGTGACTTTTTCTTGTTCCGAACAATGAAGTACAGAAAAGATCTTTTCAATGGAGCTTATCCATTGTTCCACAACCAATGGGTCAGTAGATCCACTGAATGTTGGTGGTCGTTGACACCTGAAGTACTCAACAGAAAGTTGTTCGCTTCGTGGTGAGGTCAGCCTCTCAGCTTGATTCAAGTTATTACTCATAACTTGAGTTAGTTGGTTCGTCATTCGCATGAATGTTTCCATTTCGGCTTCCATCGGAGGGCCGTCAGCACATGGTGCATTGCGGTCACCATCGGCATGGTTCCTCCTATTTCTCGCCATTTTCTAAAAGAATAAAACCTTAGTGAGAAACTTATTTCATTTATGTATCTTTTAACTAAGACTTCATGCTAATACAATTACACTTTTCTATAATTCCTTCATAATGATTCATAAAAAGATTGTGATTAACCAAACATATCCCCCAGGAGTGTCGTAACCAAGAGTGCAGCAAGGCCCATTATCGTGCACCAGTTCCCGTTCGAGTCTAGCTCAAAGTGGTGTTTTCGGGTTTTACCCCTATGTACATCTGTGCCAGAGCCGCCTCTACCTGCTCGTATCCAGACAGGGATGTATTTGTTTGATAAACCACTTACTCAATACTTACCAAAATACCAGGAAGTTTTCCTATATTTAAACTTTTCTATAGGGTTCTTCCTAAAGTTTTTATATCCTAATTTCCACAAATAACTAAACCATCCTTTGATACCAACTATAACTTCCCGCCATTTTATAACATAAACTTTCATTACATTACACAAAACTGAGGATCTTTAAGGTCTAGTGTCTTGGAAACCAGGAACATAATACATGAAAACAACATAAAACATTCTTATTAAACACTTGAAAGGAGTCTCCTTAAGTTCATTCTAGGTTCATTACTGCATCTCATAACCTGGGGACATACATCAAAAGAAAGGGTGAGCAGAAGGCCCAGTAAGGGAAACAAGAGGAACATTTTACATGTGAACTTAAGATACTTCAATAAGGACATGAAAAGAACTTTAAGGCATGAGAAAGAAATCATGAGGCATTTCATAATAAAAATAACATTTTCCATAACTTGAAGATGTGGCTACATCATTTAACATAGACAATCATGAACATATCACCAAGGTCCATCCCCAAGGTGTCATTTGAAAATTACCAAGGTTATTCACCAAGGTATCGTGAAAATTGTAATCTCTAGTGGTTACATCATTACCCAATGCATTGGAGCGCTATCAGGGCGCACCCTTTAATTTGACTTTATTATAATGTGAGCCACATATATCATCATCAAACATTTCATAAATAACCCACATAGCATAAAATAAATGGGTTTCATTTCATAATCATAACGTTTTAAAAACTGCTTTAAAGGCATGATCTTTACGTCACTTTAAACCCACGAAAAGGGAAAGTGGGTCTCATGTATGTAAATCCCAGAATTTAAAATAGAACATTTTGATATATATGTGAATACCCTTGTAGAAATAAGAGCTTTGTGTATTCACTTTATAACATAAAATAATTTTTGAGAAAAGAGAGAGGCATTTTGAGACGGAAATTCTGCAGCATAACGGCTATGTTACAAGGTTTTAGAAAACATTGAAAAGAGAGGGGACATGGGTCACCCACTCATAAATGATCCATAAAACAGTAGGGGGAGAGAATAAGATGGATATATGGACACGGTAATGAAATTTTAAGGACATACCATTTGAAATGAAAAACATGGAAGGAAGAAAAAAATTAGATTTCTCTTATGAAAATTCGGCAGCCTAACGGCGTCACTTAAACTTCA
Source organism: Viscum album (assembly GCA_963277665.1). Lineage (NCBI taxonomy): Eukaryota > Viridiplantae > Streptophyta > Magnoliopsida > Santalales > Viscaceae > Viscum > Viscum album. Next base: position 2,091,153,382 of record OY728126.1, on the reverse strand, counting down.
ATAAAAATGAATTGACAAGATCAAATAGGGTCTCTCATCATATGATCATAATAGATCAGTATGATAGATATAGAGATCATACCCCAACATAATAAAAAGGAACTTGAAATACTTGACATGAAAATCGAACTTGAAAAATGAGAAGGGTGAAAGAATCCCTTAAAAATTTGGCAGCCTAACGGCATCACTTAAACATTCATAAAATGAAATGATGAGAGTAAGAGGGGATCTCTCATCATATAAGAATGAAAAGGTCAGTAAGAGGAATATAAAAGAACATCCTCTCACATAATAACATGGAGCATAAAAGGAATGACATAAAAGAGATTACATGAAAAGAAAGAGAGGGGTCGGATCCCTTACCTTAAAACGTGACTCTTGAAACTCAAAGGTTTGGACCTTGAGGGCTTGGGGGCACCTTGGGAGGACTCCTTGGGAGGTAAGGAGACCAGAACTTCGTTGTGGGGGAGTTGGGAGTGAAAACTAAAGGAGGAAAGGGTGGGTATTTATAGGGAAAGTGAGGGGACAAGGCATTAATGGCCAAGGGACACCTCACAAGTGCTTTTCTCAAACCCATGTGCTCTCTCATGATATTTTTCATAAAGTTAGGCCACATGGGGCCCCCAAAACAATAATTCATCACCCTTGGCCGGACAACCCTTGAAATATCTCATGACATCATCATGACACAGTTATGATGTCATTAAACATACCGAAACCCTAAAAATGTATTTTTACTATTCACTGAAAATTCAATTTTCTCAGAATAATCCCAAAATTTCACCTTAACCAAATATCAATGCTCTGATTTCAAAAATTAAATCCATTTTATAAAAATAATTTTCTAAATATTTTTAATTTAATTTTTAAATAAAAACACTATTCATCGAAAATTCATTTTTTTCAGAAAAATCCCCAAAAATTACCTTAACATAATATCGATGCTCTGAGTTCAAAAATAAAGTCCTTTTTATAAAAATAATTTTCTAATTATTTTTAAATAAATTTTTAATTAAAAAATACTATTCATCCGAAAAAACTAATACTTGACTAATGATTTATGAAACTGTTATTTACCCATTTTATTGAATCACATTACTTAATCTAGGTGTCTAAATTATATTAAAACTTTCTTTGTGTGAAATTACTAATCCATTTGGTCATATTACTAATCCTAAGTGTAAAATCACTATTCATAATTTACTATTCATCAAAAATTAAGTTGATCTTATTAGACTCCTAATTCCTTACTGAACACTTTTGTAGAAGACCATTTTTTGAAAATCATTACACATCATTAGTTATTTAGGGTTTACATAAATGTTTTAAAATATCCCTTTTTCAAAAATTCATCAATAAAATATATCCTAAAATTATCCGGACAAAAGAAAATCTACAAACATCACTAAGGGAAGATATCTCAATTTATTCACACGAAAGGATTACACAAGGAAGCTAGGGTCTCGTCACATATCCCCTTATAACACCGGCATAAGACCTAAGTGTAAGGTGTGCTATGGTGAGAGAATCTGAGGGAGGCTCAGATAACATTGCCCTAGTAGTAATCTCTACTAACTTGAACTTCTCCTGTAGGCGTTTCCGTTCAAGCTTGACACGCTGGAGTTCGGCTTGGGCTTGGTCCAAAGAGAAGCCCACAGATGCTAGCTCATTCCCAAGCTCTGATAAGTGGGCTTCATAAGGGTCGAGTCTACTGGATGAAGCCATTGACTCGTCTTTCTGCATTGACCATTAACATCTTATTAAATCATTAAGAGTAAGTTAATATACTACTCAAAAAGATTGGGTCGTTACAAACAGAGTCCATGAGTGTGACATATGCATGTAAGGCTTCCATGAACTACCTCATCAGGAGTATGACCCTTTGATTGAATATTAGATGTAATCAGGCTTATATCCCAATGAAGGTCCCAAATTGGGGAAATATTTATCATGTTATTGGTACAATCATTATTGATCTCTAAGACCACATGATTCATGCACGATGTGAGAAATACTATATAGTAGAAAATTGGATACATTGCATGAGAGAAAATTTGTACGGGGTTTACACTTTAAATTTTCCATTAGAGGGGTATGATCACCAGTCTTATGGAGAAAATAGTATAGAGCTAATGCCTTAGGAAGGCATACTACATATCCTATTAAGATAATAATTATATTATATGTTGTTCATATTTTCTAAACTTGCTGATGGATTTAGGGTACTTGAGGACATGGCTCGGGCTTACACTCAAGAGGATGCTCTTATATAAACGCACCTCTCATCTGCTGATATGCAAGGATGATATAGAAATATGACGATTTGGGCTCTATGAGCCAAGGTAATTGGAATATGGATATAATTTCACTAGGGTGGATTCTCATGTCACATATTCATTATTTTATCCTTTGATGGATAAAGATAGATAATTACCATGAAAGGTCAATTGGAAATATTTGTATGGTGGAATAACCTTTCAAGAACATGACACGAATAGGGTGTCATGAGTGAAAAATACTAACCCATTAAATAATCACCCCTTATAAATGGGGGATAGTCTAAAGTTTCATGGCTAGGAGTTTGCATGGTGTATGTCCAAGTGTGTCTTCTATACAAGGTTCACATGTCATAGGGTGTCTACCCGACATGTCCAAGGTATCTTCCTAACACATCCTGAGTGAATATTCGATATGTCTTGATTGTCTGCCTGACATGTCAAGGTTGTCTACTTGAGATGTCTAGGGTGTCTTTTTGACAAGGTTGAAAAGTCTTAGGGTGCTTCACAAGATCAAAGTTAAAATGTCAATGGGTTTTCGCATGACCATACTGACATGTCGAAGGTGCTTCATATGATCAAAGTAGACATGCCCATGGTGCTTTTCATGATAAAAGGCCAACATGACATGGGTGATTCTCATTATCAAAGAATACCTATACAAGGTATTTTGCCTAATCAATACCAACATGCCCAAGGTGTTATGCCATGACCAAGGATGACATGTACAAGGTTCTTTGCATGATCAATATAGACATATACAGTACCATTTGTGTGATCGAAGACCGACATGTCCAGGGTTCTTTACATAATCAAAATAGAATTTTCTAAGTACTTTCACATGATCAAGGATAGTATGTATAGGGCTATATAAGGGAATCATAATATCAATAAGGGGTCGTATGATAACGTTGTCTTAAGAGAATCACACAACGATGTCTCATGATCATGTCCATGGGTTGAAGTTTCATGTTCAAGGGGATAGTTCCATGGACTCATGGGAAATGTTTTTCATGTTTGGTGGAGTGAAAGGTTGAGGTTAATGTCTAGGATAAACCACCTGGGTTATGAATATAATAGGGAGTGTATGTTTATGGATGTTAATATGCATGTCATGGCCACATGTTAGGGAGTTATTGTATGAAAAGGGTGCATGTCCAAGATGGATGGACTAATGGTTTGTGGAAAATGGTTTTTGAGGGAATTTTATGTCATGGTAAACATTTCCTAGGCCACCTACATGCCATGGGGTGCCTGAACAACCAAGGGATTTAACCATATATAAAATAATAGATTTCATGAGACCTAGGATTTCCATATGAGGGAATAGAATGATGTTCAATTTCTCATAAAACCAGGTGACCTTAAAGGGATCATGTGAGGGGTTTTCATGGAGATATCTTGAGGTTACATAGAGGATTTATCTAAAGGTAGAAGTCCACTCTTCTCCTCCACTCATCTATTATGTGTATAATTTGATATCTATCCCTTATCTCATATGTGTTTTTTTCAAATGATAAGGGGTTTATATAGTCATAGGTCGGCTGAGGATGGTGTCTCATTTCATGGTGAAGTCGACATGTGCACTGACTTGAGGTGGTGGAATGCTTTGCCTGATCGACATAATGGGATCACAAGAAGGATTATTATGATTTCTATTTATTAATTTGATAGATTTATGAATGAAATAAATAAAAATTCCAAGTGTAATACTCTCACAAATAAAGGATATAATATTTTCCATGTGAATCGTGTGATATATGATCGGTTCCCTTGAATGGAATCTCTCAATCACATGATCCCTGATATAACTCATGATGGCCTCTTGTGACCTCATGATCGGTTTCATGTAGAGGCTCTATTTTTTGAAAATTATATGTATGAAAGGTAATCATGGCCTTGGATTTCCTATCCTTTATGAAATGGGGTAGAAGACATCTAATAATGGCTTTGCATGATTTCTTTGGGGGATTAGTATGATCTTGTGGCATGTTAGTGGGCAGCCACAGGAAGGCTTCACTTATGAAAATAATAAATAAAAATTCCAAAGGTGGAATCCTCTCATAATGAGGAATATATAGTATTTTTCAGGTGAAACATTTGGTTTCACCATTTATCATGTGACCATCATCTTATTATTATATGACTCTTTAATCTTCTTATGATAGCCTCATGAGGGTCGTGTGATCGAAATAACTTCACACAATGATTTGGTTTTAGTTAATCATACCTTGGAAATATAAAATCCTTTAGAAGATAGAATTATGTCTTAATATCATGCATATAAATCCCTTTGAAGACCAAAGGTTGAAATCGATGTCCCTTTTGAAGACATGATGGCTCAGTGATCATAGAGGTGGATATGTGATTCACGTGATCCATAGTGCATAATGTGAGTGCTTTATGTGAAGGCTGATCAATTGGTGGTTTTTGATCTTTGAAATAAACCTATGCATGAGAGGCATATATTGAATTCATGGTGTATTGGTTGATATGTGATCACATGATACTTGATCACCCACACGATCGATGAAGATCATGTGACAGCTTGACTTTACTTTCCAACAGACGCATGCATGAAAGGTTTCATGAATGGATATAGATATTTGAGTGGACCTTGGTCACTTTGATTGATCATTGAGAATGAATATTATGAAGAAAGTTAGGTGATGGAGTCGACATCGGGTGTATCAGGATAAAACCACTAGCATCGGTGTGTGGAACAGATGGAAAGAGTTTGAAAACTATCGCATGAGTTGATTAGATGGTTGGGATTGGCTTAATCAGAAAGTTGTGGTTCTGTCCATATATTTTTATAGAGAGATAGTTTTGTGCCCAACTCTATATCCCACATCAACCAGGTTCTTGTTTAGAGATTGATTAATAACTCAATCTGCAGAATAATGTTTTCAATCTAGTAGTAAGGTTGGCACCCGTAACACATACACCTTCACCATCACTGGACACACCACACCCTTGAATATCATTCCTAGGCATCACCTTCTTGAACCATGTATTCCCATAGAAGGTACTATTATCCCCCACCTTCATCTTTAATTCTAGATGGATGTTCTGGCTCCCAAACACGGCTGAGGATACTCTTGCATGTGCCATTGGTTGAGTCGGTCGGTTCATTAGCTTTCCTAGAAATTTTTTTTATCCAAAGAAAAACTTAAATATTTAGAATAAAAAATATATGTAGAAAAAATGTAGAAATAAGGGCCAAAAAATAGTTCCTTTATAAAATGAAGCCCAATCCTTTATTATTCAAGGATTCCACCTCTAAGTTCTTCAAACAAAATATGAATTTTATTTTCACAAGATTTATAATTCTAAAATATCAAACAAAAAAGGGTTCCAACAATCTCCCCCCTCCCCCTTAGAATTATATTCATTCATAAAAATAATAATTTGATTCTAAGGTAAATATTGATCACTTTTACATATATTTATACATCTTAAGGGATTTGATATTGATCCATGTGAGAGGATTTGTTGGGTGTGTGTTGACTGAGGAATTTCAGGTGCTATAAAGAGAAGAATCTTAACCTTTAGTGGTTAGATGAATCCAAGATAGGGAGTAGCCTTGAATTAGGGAATGAATATCATGAAATTCAAATGTGTATAAATTCCATGATGGAAAATGGATTGGGTGGAAAGGAACTTACAGGTAGATGAAAAATAAGAAACATTGATGTGTCTATGTATCCCAAAGGAATGGGAATCAAGTTGTACGTAGTTTTGAGATGAACTCCTATATAGATCAGGTTCATGCATAGGGTACATAGGTTCATGTATGAATAAATATATAACAAAATATCCTATATAGATCTAGTTCATACATAGATAAGGGGATGCCATCACTTTATGATGAAATCGCGGATAGGGACCCATGTTTTGGTGGAGGTGTTTCACATATCTGAATCTAGTGCCACATTTCATGTAATGTCCCGGTTCCGGAAGCCACCCAGAGGCGCCCCATACTCAGTTGGACACATGGACTCAAGCGCATATCCCCAAATGCCAGAGGCTGTCGACTAGCAGCGAGGTCCTTGGGTGTGATCGTGGGGAAACTATTCCCTCATTGGCAGAGTATACAGTGGAAATAGTTAAACATGCAATAGCGGAAGCAGTGAATAACCAACAATAATAAATAGCAGAAGACTAGATCAACAAACTAGAACACATATGTATATATGTAATGATGCAAGATACAGCTCTAGGAAAGCAACCAAGCAAGTCACAATGCTGAAAACACCGCAGTACCAAAACAAGTACAAAAGAAAAGTAAACAGCTCCTTAGCATCGCAAGCCAAAGCTTGGTCCCATGCTCTCCTGCTCCAAGAAATCAAGTACTAGAAGTCGAAGGTCACTTTACCTTGTCTATACCTGCAACAAAATAGTATTCTTGGGCCTAAAAGCATTTCCCAGACAGGGTGTGAGATAAAATCCCAGTAGGCAACCACCTGAATATCTGTGCCTAATAGTTAGTGAGTATATGGCAGGTAATAGTACAGTAAGCAGAAAATAGTAGCAGTAAACAATAGGTAATAAATAGTAAGAAGTAATAGGGTGACGTACAACAGTAGTCAAACCATAGCATAACAAGAAGCAGAGAATCAAATAGCTAAGCACAAACGGAAACCCCCTGGGAAGTACTCGCAGCCATCCCCTCTTGTCCTATCCAAGAAGTACCACAACCCTATGGGAAGTGCACTCAGTCTAACCCCTTTGGTTTGGTCATATGAATTTATGAGACTCTCTGGGGAAGATCACTCGGTCAATTCCCCTTATAGTCTAGGGTAATCAGGGACTCTCTTAGGAAGATCATACGGTCTAACCCTCTTAGCCCCAAGGTCTAGAGACTCTCTGAGGAAGCTATCTCGGTCAATTCCTCCTATAGCCTCAGGTATTCCACAGACTCTCTGAGGAAGCTCACTCGGTCAATTCCTCCTATATCCTGGGAAGGTTCTTAAAGAGAAAACAAACAAGGTAAGACTCTCTGAGGAAGCTCACTCAGTCTACCCTCCTGTAGTCTATAATATCTGAAGGCACCCTGGGAACCTCGCTCGATCTATCTCATGTGGCCTATAATGTCTAAGACTCACTGAGGAATCTCACTCAGTCTACCCTCCTGTAGTCTATAATGTCAAAGACTCTTTGGGAAGTTCACTCGGTCTATCCCTTATAGTCTATAGCACCAGGTTCTCACAATCATGTGCTAGTCAGTGCATGATAATGCTATAAGTCCAACGTACACCTATAGAGTTACTTGGCTAACAAAAGTACACCTATAGAGCTACTTGGCTAATAGTCTACAAGGCAACAAGCATGTTATGAAAAAAAACTCCATCCTATAGACACAAGACATGGAAATAGGTGTAATAGCCAAAGGCAATGAAGACCCAAGGGTCAGTAACAGAACAAACATGGGCAAAACATCCAAGCACAAAAAAATATCCTCTAACATGATTGATTTACCTCTACACAAGCATACAACCAAGGCAGGAAAACAACAAGGGAGAAAAGGTAAACACCTAATACTCCATTCACGAGTATTGGTGGAATTTGGACATAAAACTCAAGGACATTGAACGGTAAGGCACAAACCACCTACCTCGATCCTAGGAGATCGATATATGTGAACCACGATGACTGATTATCCTTATAATGTTGAAGATCTGAGAAAACTACCAAAATGTTCAAACCACGATAACTTGAGAAGGATGAGGAATTGGAAAACAAGTCTCAAGTAGAAGGAAGAACTCACTGCTGTGATTCCAACATAATTGACGGTGCTCAAATCAGAGAACGGACGGATGAATGGTGGCTCATCAAAGATATGCGGATTCTCGGCATTCTCGGATGAACAAGACCTAGAAGAAGATGTTTATGGCTATCAGGCGTGACCCCGGTCCGTTTAATGAAAAAAAGAAAGTACACAGCGTGTACTTTTAGAGTACACGGTGTGTACTAGGTCTTTCTGCACTCCACCAAAATCGACCTCCATGTCACCCCTACACACTGTGTGTGTGGCCTGAACACGGTCAACACACGGATTCGAGTGGGAAAAGAGTACATGGAGTGTACTTAGAAAGTACACGGCGTGTACTTCAAAAATTTCCAGAAACTTCATTTTTCTCAAAAACTCAAGAAAAAGGAAAGCATACCTGAAAACAAAGATCCCAGTTCTTATAAACTTCCCCCCTTAAATAAATTCATCCCTGAATTTCCCTAATGAGGTGTAGAAGAAGAAACCCTGAATAGCTCTGGCCACTACGATCGTACATCAGCCTCTCTCTCCCAGGTCTCGTCCTGTACTCGCCCATGCTTCCAAAGCACCTGTACTAAAGGAACATATCGTCCATGGAGAACCTTCATACTATGATCGACAATCTGGATGGGAAGCTCCTCAAACAATGCATCTGCTTCGAGCTCAACCTCCTCAGGCTGAAAGATATGTGACAGGTCTGAAAAGTAACATCGGATCTGAGAGACGTGGAAGACGTCATTCATGGCCCAGTACCTCTGAGGTAACTGCAACCGATAGGCAACCGGCCCAACTCTCTCTAAAACCTCAAATGGCCCGACATACTACGGTGAAAGTTTACCCTATCTCTGAATCATCTTGTGTCCCAAACTTGGTGTGACACGCAAGAAAACCTGATCTTCGATCTCGAACTCCAGAGGTTGTCTCCGCTGATCAACATAAGACTTCTGCCGAGACTGCGTCATGGCCATACGCTTCCGAATCAACTCTATCATCTATGAGGTCTCCTGAATAAGACGAGGTCCCAGCAAAGCTACCTCTCCTGACTCCAACCAACATAAGGGTGATTGGTATGGCCTACCGTACAAAACCTCATAAGGTTCCATCTGAATGGTTTCCTGAAAACTGTTGTTGTAGGAGAACTCCACAAGAGGTATATGCTTCTCCCAAGAACATCCAAAGTCTAGAATGCAAGCTCAGAGCATATCCTCAAGCACCTAGATCGTGTGCTCAGACTGGCCATCAGTCTGGGGATGGTATGTTGTACTCAAAAGTACATGTGTACCCAAAGCCTTCTAAAGTCTCTACCAGAACCGAGAGGTAAAGAACGCATACCTATATGAAACAATAGAGTGTGGAACTCCATGTAAACTTACAATCTCTCGGATGTATAGTCATCCCAGATCATCAACACTGAAGGTATCCTTGATCGGCAAGAAGTGTGAAACCTTCATAAGCCTGTCGACGACAACCCAAACAGCATCACTCCCCTGAGGTGACCTCGGTAACCTGGTCAAGAATTCCATCGCGATATTGTTCCACTTCCACTCGGGAATGGGTAACTACTGTAAAAGCCCTGCTGGTCATTGATGCTCTACTTTCACCTACTGACAAGTAGAAAATCTCATGACAAAACCAGCAACATCTCTCTTCATACCTAGCCACCAGTACTGGTGGTGTAGGTCACAATACATCTTGGTGATGTCAGGATGAACTTCCCAAATTGAGGAATGAAAATCCCACATTATCTCCTTGCGTATGTCTGTTGGCACCCATACGCATCCTTGGAAATGCAATATCTCATCCTCGCTCACTATCCATCTAGGAAGAGGGTCCCCTCCTGACACACTCTCCCACAGGACTAAGGCCTCCGAATCTGATAGATGCCTCATCCATACCCGCTCAAGAAGTGTAGAGGTAATAGCTACAGAAGATAGGACAGTCTTTCCTTTCCTGTCATGCACTTCCAAGTGCATCTCAGAGAACAGATCCATAAGATTCTAATCCCTGTTGGCCTCCTGAACTTCCTGAATCTGAGTTCTTCTGCTCAACGCATCTGCCACTGCATTTCCCTTTCTCGGAGTATAGGCGATCTCTAAGTCAAAGGACTAAATATACTTGACCCACCTATGATACCTTAGATTCAAATCACACTGAGTGAAGATATACTTGAGACTCTTGTGGTCGGTGAAAACCACAAAGTGCTCTCCCAGAAGGTATTATCTCCAACAGCGTAGGGCATGAACAAAAACTGCCAACTATAGATCGTGCATAGGGTAATTCCTCTTGTGTGGCCTCAACTGCCGAGACCCATATGCAATGACTCCATCTCCCTGCATAAGCATAGCTCCCAGCCTAATACCTAAAGCATCACAGTAAACAGTATAGCCCTTGCCCGGCTTTGGAAAGACTAGTATCGGTGCAAACATCAACCTCGCCTTCAGATCCTTAAAGGCTGACTCACAAGGATTTTACCATAAAAACTTCGCACCTTTCTTGGTCAGACCTGTCAACGGTGATACTAGGTGCGAAAAGTCTTGTATAAAACGTCTGTAGTATCCGGCCAACCCTAGAAAACTCCGCACCTCAAAGACGTTCTTCGGATGATCCCAGGAAACTACATCTCTCACTTTCTCTGGGTCCACATAAACTCCTGTCTCTGAGATAACATGACCCAAGAAGTGAATCTGATCCATCCAAAAGTGGAACTTCGAGAGCTTATCATATAACTGATGCTCTCTCAGTGTACTTAGAATGATCTCAAGATGTGTGGCATGGTTGTGTCGAGTGTGAGATTACACTAAGATATCGTCCACGAAGACCATGACTAAGGAGTCCAAATAAGGATAAAACACTCGGTTCATCAGTGCCATGAAAACTGCAGGTGCGTTCGTGAGACCGAACGGCAAGACTGTATACTCATATAGACCATACCTGCTCCTGAAGGCTGTAAGAGGTATATCTAATGGTCTAACACGCAACTGATGATAACTGGACCTCAAATCGATCTTCGAGAACACTCGGGCTCCTCGAAGCTGATCAAAGAGGTCATTTATCCTCGGCAAGGGATATCGGTTCTTGATCGTCAACTGGTTCAGCTTCCGATAATCCACCAAAACCGAAGGGTATCGTCTGCCTTCTTCGCAAACAAGACAGGAGAACCCCAAGGAGAAGTACTGGGTCAGATGAAACCCCTTGCCTGAAACTCCTTCAGCTGTATCTTGAGCTCCTACAACTCAGGTGTAGCTATCCTATAAGGATGAATGGACACCGATGCCGCTCCTGGAACGAGCTCAATCGAGAAGTCTACCTCACGCTCTAGAGGCAAACCTGAAAAGTCCTCTGGAAAGACATCCTTGAAACGATCCACCATTGGGGTAAAGTTTAACTGTGAAGTCTCCTGGTCATCTAGATAAAGACTAGAAATCTGGGTTGTAACTCCTCCTAGCCCATAATGCTCAGGTCCAGCTCTACCCGCCTGGGCATCCCACTCGCCTCTCTGAAGAAAAGATTTACCCTCTGGTGATACGAAACTCACCCTGCGGCGATAGCAATCGACGACTTCCTGGAAGGGAACCAACCAGTCCATACTGAGAATGAATTCATAGCCCTTCATCTCTAGGACATAGAGGTCCCATAAAAATGACACCCCGAAACCTCAAGAAGGAACTCTCTGCACTAACGTACGCTAGATTTCCTCATTCCCAACGACGTGTCAAGATTCAACAAGTCGGTAGAAGAAAAGATACAGAGCCTAAGGCTCTCCACAAAAACAATAGAAATAAAGCTATGTGAAGCACCAGTATAGAAAATAGATGAAGATAAAACTGAGGCTAATAAGATCGTACCTTGAACTGTAAAAGGTCTGGGATCCTGCTCCTGATAGGTCTTCTCTATGGCGAAATACTGGACTACATCGCGGCCCTGCGCCCCTGGATGACTGCTCTGGGCCGATCCACTCTACTGTCGCTGATGACCTGTTGACTGACCACCCCGGCCGCGACCTCCACCTTAGCTCGAACAGCCGGAAGAACTCCAGTTCTCAGACTGGTGGGAAACTGGCGAAGCATCTCCAGAATGCGGGGTCATTGAGGAACCCCTACCACCAGCTAAAGGTGAGAAGATATGACAAAAGCACTAAAGATGGCCCATCTTGCCGCAAGACCGGAACTCCATCAGATTCCTTTGGCACTGAGGCCTAGTATGCCCACTCCTACAGCACTGGTAGCATACAACCTGGCTGCCAGAAGATGCACCCCGCAAACCCCGATCTCCTCAAGAAGACTGTCTGCGACGCTTCCTACTATCCATAGGAGGAACACCAGCTCTGGGTGTCATATCGCCCTAGCTCACTGCTCCAGAATCCCTCATATTGCACTCAGTAATGAGTGCCTGGTTGATGATAGAAGATATCGAAGTCAACTAGAAGATATTCACATTGGAACGGATCTCCTGCCTGAGACTGTCCTCGAACTTCCTAGTAAGGAACAACTCATCTCCTGCTAGGATCAGCGTGAAGTGTTGTAGCTCAATGAATCGAGACGAATACTCCATAATAGAAAGAGTACCCTTCTGCAGAATCATAAACTCCCAGGCTCGATCGGCCCTCAGGGTCTCCGGATAGAAGTAGTCATAGAAGGTGCATCGAAACTCATCCCAAGAAATACCATGATGACGCCATGACTGTGAGATCACCTCCCACCACCTCTTGGTGGTGTCTCAGAGCATATAGGTGTCCAGATTTACCCTCTTATCTGGGGGTATCTCCAGATGCTCAAAGATAGTTAGGGTGGCCTCGAAACACAACTCTGCAGCCTGGGGTCCTCCATCCCCTGAAAAAGTAGGAGGATGCTGCTGCTGAAAGACTCGCGTCAACTCAGCCATCGATGGGGCAGGAGGTGGAGCTCCCTGAAAAGTATGCATCATCCTCAGGAAATCCTCCCTGAACTGTGCATCGGTGCCTACGATGGGTATAACTGCTGGTGCCAAGGCTGGCACAGTAGGAGGATCAACAGGAGGTCCCTGATCGGCCATTTCCGGTGTTTAGTCACCGTTTGGTAACTGACGTACAACCGGAGGACGTCTCGGAGTCATAGCTCTAAAAGATCAAAAGAACACCTTGGATCATGATTTATAAAGACTGAAAACACAGGAGTACAAAATGGGAACATGGAAAGGGAAACTATCAAGTTTTACAAAACACGACTACACGGCGTGTATAAAAACTACACGGTGTGTCTTCTTTAGCCATTAACATGGGCGTGTACCCCATCCAACAGGTCGTGTAACACCCCAAACTACACGGCGTGTTGTCCCCACACACGATGTGTACTTGAACTCTAAACCCCTACTCGGGTCTCCTTACACAGCTAACCCACACGGTCCAACTAACCCCAGATTACACGGCGTGTTCCCTAGGGACACGGCGTGTACTAAACACGGTCTTGGTGGCCCGTGTTGTTAGTTACATGACTGTCTACACGGCTACCCTTACACGGAGTGTTCCGAACAAACACGGTGTGTATAGGAGAATATAACACTGACCCATGTTGTTCGTGACACGGTCGGGTACCTGGGACAAAACTACACGGCGTGTTCTTTACCCACATGGCGTGTTCTACTCGAGCTTCCCCGGCTCGTGTTGTTAGTGACACGGCTGGGTGCACGACTCTAAACTACATGGCGTGCACTAACCATACACAGTGTGTTCCTGAAGTTATTTACACGACACCGTGTTTCTACTCACACGGTCAGTGACATGTCCTGAAAACTACACGGCGTGTATCCAGAAAGTACATGTCGTGTATTCTGGGTTTTTCTAGGCAGTAGCTTAGAAACTACACAGAATCCCAAAAAACACAAAAAACAAAGCAAGGAGGTGCCAAATTCCGACCCACAAGGGCCCATACTCCCCACAAATCAAATCTTGGAATCCATCACAATCATATATAAGGAAAAACGGGTCGATGATCCACCAAGTTCTGATTAATGAGGGGCCATAACACCTCAAGAACCAAAATTTGGCGTTCATTTTAAGAAATGTACAAAAAAAAGAGTTTCTCTATCAAACTGCAGAGATTCTATCAACATTTATCACAACATCATGCATAATCTACACAACATCTATCATGACAACATGCAATCTCTAATGCACCCAAGATGGCATGGCAAGAATGCATGGCATGTGATTTCGAATAAGTGCCTATATGATGCATGAGATGGAATAAACTCATCTCATCGGGTTGTGACAAAAATAGAACTTCAATAGCCAAACAATAATAACAATTCAAGTCATGTGAATCACTCTAGGTGAAATCATATCAATCGTAAAATCTCAAAACCGGAAAACTACAATTACAAGGTAGTATGGCTTTTCCCTGTACAAGGGTTAGCTACTCTCGGGCACAGCTCATTACCAAGTACCGAATCCATCATATCCCTGGCTAATGCCTCCAAACAGTAAATCAAGAGAAAAGAGTTCCTCTAATACCACTTTGTAACGTCCCAGTTCCGGAAGCCACCCAGAGGCACCCTGTACCCGATTGGTCACATGGCCTCAAGCGCATCTCCCCAAATGCTAGAGGTTGCCGACTACAAGCGAGGGCCTTGGGGGTGATCGTGGGGAAACTATGCCCTCATTGGCAGAGTACACAGCGGAAATAGTTAAACATGCAATAGAGGAAGCAGTGAATAACCAACAATAATAAATAGCATAAGACTAGATCAACAAACTAGAGCACATATGTATATATGTAATGATGCAAGATACAACTCGAGGAAAGCATCCAAACAAGTCACAATGCTGAAAACACCACAGTACCAAAACAAGTACAAAATAAAAGTAAACAGCTCCTCAGCATCACAAGACAAAGCTTGGTCTTATGCTCTCCTACTCCAAGTAATCAAGTAAAAGAAGTCGAAGGGCGCTTGCCCTTGTCTATACCTGCAACAACACTGTCTTCTTGGGCCCAAAAGCATGACCCAAACAGGGTGTGAGATAAAATCCCAGTAGGAAACCACCCAAAGATATGTGCCTAATATTCAGTGAGTATATGGTAGGTAATAGTATAGTAAGCAAAAAATAGTAGCATTAAACAATAGGTAATAAATAGTAAGCAGTAATAGGGTGACGTACAACAGTAGTCAAACCACAGCACAACAAGCAGCAGAGAAGCAAACAGCTAAGCACAAATGGAAACCCCCTAGGAAGTACTCGCATCCATCCCCTCTGGTCCTATCCAAGAAGTACCAGAACCCTCTGGGCAGTGCACTCAGCCTAACCCCTCTGGTTTGGTCATATGAATTTATGAGACTCTCTGGGGAAGCTCATTCGGTCAATTCCCCTTATAGTCTAGGGTAGTCATGGACTCTATGAGGAAGATCACGCAGTCTAACCCTCTTAGCCCCAAGGTCTAGAGGCTCTCTGAGGAATCTATCTCGGTCAATTCCTCCTATAGCCTCAGGTATACCACAGACTCTCTGAGGAAGCTCACTCAGTCAATTCCTCCTCTAGCCTGGGAAGGTTCTTAAAGAGAAAACAAACAAGTTAAGACTCTCTAAGGAAGCTCACTCGGTCTACCCTCCTGTAGTCTATAATATCTGAAGGCACCCTAGGAAGCTCGCTCGATCTATCCCCTGTGGACTATAATGTCTAAGAATCACTGAGGAAGCTCACTCGGTCTACCCTCATGTAGTCTATAATGTTAAAGACTCTCTGGGAAGTTCACTCGGTCTATCCCTTATAGTCTATAGCACCAGGTTCTCACAGTCTCGTGCTAGTCAGTGCATGATAATGCTATAAGACCAATATACACCTATAGAGTTACTTGGCTAACCAAATTACACCTATAGAGATACTTGGATAACAGTCTACAAGGCAACAAGCATGTTATGCAAAAACACTCCATCCTATAGATACAAGACATGGAAACAGGTGTAATAGCCAAAGGCAATGAAGACCCAAGGGCCGGTAACAGAAGAAACATGGGAAAAACATCCAAGCACAACAAAATATTCTCTAACATGATTGATTTATCTCTACACAAGCATACAAGAAAGGCAGAAAAACAACAAGGGTAAAAAGGTAAACACGCAATACCCCGTTCATGAGTATTGGTGGAATTTGCACATAAAACTCAAGTAATTTTAACATTAAGGCACAAAACACCTACCTAGATCCTAGGAGATCGATATATGTAAGCCACGATGACTAATTATCCTTAGAACGTCGAAGATATGAGAAAACACTCAAAACGTTCAAACCATGATAACTTGAGAAGGATGAGGAATTGGAAAACAAGGCTCAAGCAGAAGGAAGAACTCACCGCTGCGATTCCAATGCAATCGATGGTGCTCGAATAGGAGAACGGACCGAGGAACGGTGGCTCATCGAAGATCCGCGGATTCCCGACACTCTCAGACAAACAGGACCTAGAAGAAGACGTTTATGGCGATCTGGCGTGACCCTGGTCCGTTTAATGAAAAAAATAAAGTACATGGGGTGTACTTTTAGAGTACACAGCATGTACTAGGTCTTTCCATACTCCGCCAAAATTAGCCTCCACGTCACCCCTACACACTGTGTGTGTGGCCTGGACATGGCCAGCACATGGATTCGAGTGGGAAAAGAGTACACGGCGTGTACTCAGAAAGTACACGGCGTGTACTTCAAAAATTTCCAGAAACTTCATTTTTCTCAAAAACTCCAGAAAAAGGAAAGCATACCTGAAAATGAAGATCCAGGTTCTTACATTTCAGTACACACAAAGTAATCAATTATAATCATTTTAAGCTCTTATAATATGGACCAAGTCTCATATACTTTTAAGGAATGAGAATACTAGGGACCCTTAGGTGGGTCTTGAAAAATAGAGATGTGCTCTAATTTTTTTCTAGGTTAGTGGACCTAGAGAGCATAGATTATTTTTTTTAGGAACAAATAATGATACCTAAAATATTTTTATATTATTTTTTTTGCCCTAATTTTTGTGTAAAATATATATGGGGAAATTTTAGTAGGCATGGACTTGTATTTTTCTTAGGCTTACCTTTATGGGTTTTTAGCCTCACAATTTTTGTGCCTTTTCCATTTCATTAGTGTTCAATGTTTCCTAAATCACACAAAGTGTGTGTCCAGAGAATAGAGGCATATAATGTTTTTCTAGGCTAACCTTTATGAGTTTTTAAACTTTTGATCAATGTGTCTCTTTAAATTGGTTATTTTAAGGTCTTACAAACTAGACTATTATTGTAGTTTTGGGTCTTCTAGCTCAGACCATCTAATGCTATAATTTAGGTTCTTCTCTCTCAAAAAATCTATTTTTGTATTTTACGGTCTTCTAGATTAGACCATCTATCATTGTTTTTTAGGGTATTCTAACTTAGTCTTTCTATTATTGTTGTTTAGGGACTTATGGCTCAAAACCTCTATTGTTGTAGTTTAGGGTCTTTTAGCTCAGACCATATACTGTTGTAGTTTAGGGTCTTTTTACTCCGACCATATGCTAATATAATTTAAGGTATTCTAGCTCAGGACATTTGCTACTATATTTTAATTTCTTCAAGCATGGTCCATCTACTATTTTACTTTAATATCTTCCATCTCGTACCATCTATTGTTTTAGTTTTAGGTCTTCTAGATCGGGCCGTCTGTTTTTATAGTTTAAGGTATTATATCTTGGACCATCTACTTCTAGTCATGAAGGATGGTTATTCATGAAGGGTTTTTATGCCCCACATTCTTAATTGATATTATGAATAATGGGTGTTCATTAAGGGTTCTGATTCCCTTCCTTCTTACGTAAATTATAAAGGATGGATATACGTGATGGGTTGTGAAACCATGAATCCTTACCCGAAAGAGTATAGGTAGATGGTAAACTGTTAAGGATTTTGAGTCCACTTTGATAGTTGTAATATGGGTTGTGTAAATCATGTTTCTAGGATATTGAACCGGTGAATATGTAATGGGGAATATATGTCGGGGATGATCACAAAACACCCTAAAGTGTCAAGTTTTGTTGTGGTATTACTAGGGATTAGGAGGATTGGAGATCATTTCCTATAAGAAGGAGATTCCACTAGTTAATAGGTGAAAGGCCCTTATGAATGAGCCCATAGGGTGTACATAAATGGTTAATAAGAAGGGTCCCCAATATTTTCAAAGGTCCATGAAAACATTGTGAAGATTCAAACATTTATATGATGAATTTGTAAGTATAGAAATAGCTGTCTAAGAAGGTTTCTAGGATCATATGGGTAATTATTTTTATGGTTGAAAGGCTCAAGTCCCACACCATGTAGTTTCAAGTCACATGGTGTGGTCCATCAAAAGGTTTGGGAATATAATATCGCATTCCTTCTATGAGAATGGGTATAGTACACAATGATGTAACGTCGAGGATGTCAAATCTTCTTGAATAGTGTGATTATGGGGATTGTAAATCATGACCCAAGAATATCTAATTTATCTATAGGTAGAAACTAATGGGAACAAGTTAACCACTGATAACATAGAAATCACATATTCCATGAATTGAGGATAAAAACTTATGGGTTTAAGAGGGGCCCCCCTCTAGGGCCAAAACATCCTATATGCACAAACTCTTAGCATTGTTTCATTCACTAGAAAATCCTAGTTGGGTATCTTTGGATCAACTAGTCCCTATTACCATATTGGTGGAGGGGAGAACTAAGAGAAATAACTTGAGGCTATGTGTTTATCAAATAAGGGTATCAACATAACAAATTGGTGAGTTTCATCTTAGAATTTTATGACATGAACGGTATTTATGGAAAACATAATATTAAATTAGGGTTTGGGCACCCTAAAGGTCATATTGTCTCTTAGTGAACTCATTATTGTGTCTAGGGGATGTCATAAATCATCACTCTAACTTTTTCTTGGACTAGGGGTAAAATGAGCATAGATCATCTTTTACTGGGGCCACAATATGGGCCCCATAAGCTTTGTTTATTTTTTATTTAGGCCCTAACTTTTTCCTAAACTCTAAAGGTGAATAGTTTAGCGAGTGAACACTTTAAGTTTTCAAATACTTCCCTTTGTGGGTTTTCATCATGAAAAGTTTTATGTATATTCCACTAATAGTTTAAGGTCTTGTGATTTGGACCATTAGAGGCTAAAATTTAAGGTCAAATAGATTTAACCAAAGTGAATATGGTTTAATGTCATGATGCATGTGGACCTAATATCAAGGGGTGTTACATAGAGGCATAATTAGGATTCTCAAGGTCAAGAGTACTCCAATATCCTTTTGAGAAAGATATGGGGATTTTATATATCATGGATCAAGGTTCTTAGGTCATGAGTAATGGTATGAGACATTCATGTTGAAAATAATCATGAATCACTCTATGGTGACAAGATCCACTATGATGATGTCAAGGCTCACAAGGACTATAAGGACATTCCAATAATTCCAATATACTTATGGTTTATGGGTATAAGTACCTTGTTCATATCCATCTCTTACATGGTCAAATAGATGCGTATTTTCTTCTTTCCAAGGGCCATGGAAGGTTGGCGGCAACCCGAGATACTCAAGACATGAAGTGTGATCTATGGATTGAGTTGCTTAAAATATGATGGAGTAACATCATAATATGGTTGACCAGGGAAATTATCTTGTGTTACTTTAATAAGGAATGATGATGGGTGATGGTTTGTACATTTTAACATCATATAGTTGAGATGTATCTATCGTGTAGTTTAACATCATGCGACAAGGACATTTTTCTTGTTGTTTAATGTTATGAGATAAGGACATTGTCACCAAGATGAATGATACACTCATAGAATTTGGGTCTTCACATAATATGCATACCCAGTATGAATGGTTATAAGAATAAAATGTTATGATCTTTCATTAATAATGGGTACAATGCACAGATTAATAGCATCAAGAGTATCTGAATCTGCTTCAATAGTTAGTTTATGGTAATTTTAAATCATAACCAAAAATATCTGAGTTAACTAGAGGTGGAAACTAGTGGATATAGGTCAAACATTAATAATGGTGGAAACCCATATTCCATTTAGTAAGTATAATAACTTTTGGGTTTAATGGGGATTCTCCTCTAGGGAAAAAACATCCTCTAGGAACAAGTTCTTTGGATTTATGTCATTCACCAGTGAATCCTAGATGGGTCCCTTTGGACCTATTACTAGATTTCTATAGAGGAAAAAAAGGGAAAAGGGAGCCCAAGGACAATGGAGTTTGAAAAGAGTGGTATCAACTCATAGATTTGGTTGGTAGAAACTTAGATATTGAAGATATGAAGTTGTTTCATGGAGAACATAATACTCAAGAAGGTTTTGAGCACCCTAAAGGATACACCAACATGTATTACACAAATTTTGAGGTGAAGGGAGAAAAAATGTGATTCTAGGGTACATGATCATCAAAGGAGATGATCCGATCATAAAGGCCTCTTGTTATGTAGTTTAACATCATATGATAAGAAATTTATTATGGAGTTTAACATCATGAAACTAGGACGTTGTTCCCTATCTTCAAATAGAACATGTCTCAATAACACCATTTAGAGAGGCTTGTCAAGTTCCCTAAGCTCACATGATTCATGATAGACATGATAAAAAGGGGAAACTAGATAGTTGATTGAGTCATGAGGGGTTTAATAATAGGAAATATGCAAGGATCTCACATTTTTTATGAGTGATAATCCTCACACAAATTTAGTTCTCATTAACGGGATGAGTTGGAACTTGTGATAACTCGCAATTGGGTCAGAAATGGAGAATCTAAGAACCGCTGAGTATCCCATAGTATGTGAATCAATACACATGTAGTTATTTAAAAGATAGATCCCTAAAAATATTGGTATCATGTGTTGGGAAGGTTAATTTTGTCATTGCATCATAGTTGGACCCAGGATTAGGGACTTGGGTGTCACTATATATCCTATTGTAATAGGAATAAAGCCTCGTTTAGTTCTTAAGAAATGTAAAATTCCCTATATAGGTTTGACCCATACATAGGGAGGGGTATTTTTTCCATTTATATTTTGGATGGACCCAGTATTGGAGATTCGGGTTTCACTGTGTATCATGTGGTAATAGAAATCAAGCCACACATAGTTCTTGAATGAAAATTCCTTGCATAGGTCAAACTCATATGTAGGGAAGGGATACATTTTTATATTGTAGATGTCCCCAAGATTGAAGATCCAAGAATCACTATATATCATATAGAAAATTGAACCAAGCCACATGTAGTTCTTGAATAGGAATCCTCCACGTAGGTTTGACCCATATATGGAGGGGGTATTCATTTCATTCTTATATTGTAGATAGACCAAGAATTGGGGATCTAGGAATCACTATATATCATGCGGTAACAAGAATAAAGCCACATGTAACTCTTGAATGGGAATCCTCCATATAGGAATGACCCATATATAGGGGAGTATTCTTTTCCCATTTATATTGTGGTTGGAATCAGGATTGAAGATTCAAGTTTCACTATATATCATGTGGTAATAGGAACCAAGCCACACGTAGATCTTGAATATGAATCATCCACTCGGGTCTTACCCATACATATATGGGGGTATTCTTTTCCTGTTTATATTTAATATAGACCTAGGATTGGATATTTTTCAATCAATTCATATCTTGTGGTAATAGGAATCAATCCACACATAGATCTTAAATGTGAATCCTCCACACAGGTCTGACCCATACACAAAGGGGTAGATTCTTCTCCCATTTATATTGTGGTTGGACTTCGGATTGGAGATCCGGGAATCACTAAGTATCCTGTGGTAATATTAATAAATCCACACGTAGTTCATGAAGTTCCCTATGGGGATCTGACTCTCATATAGGGGCATAGATACTTCATTTTTTACTTTACATAAATCTAGCTCATGTGCAGTGAATCTTTCATTAAGTAATGTCATCCATGTAGTTTAAAATCATGTGGTAGGAAGTCTTTTTTATAGATTAACATCATGCAGTAAAGAATTATTCTATACATTTTAAGGTTATTTAGTAAATATGCAAGATTCTATGTAGTTATAAGTCTTACTGTCAAGACCTGGGATATTGTGAAATTTAGAATCTTGCCACCAGGACCTGGGATATAAATTCATAAACAATTAATGCATTCTTGATCCATCTTGGACATGGTGAAAATGGATGAAATGTACTATATATTTTAATGTATTTAACAAAAATGATCAATCGATTATTGGTAGGACTAATGTCACACCATTATAGAAATGGTTCATGGGATTAAGGGGGACCTTTTCACTAGGACTAAAACATCCCCTAATCACAATCTCTTCAGCATTGTGTCACTCACTAGAGAATTCAAGTAGGGTTGATTTAGGATTGGTCGGTCCTTATTAACTATATGCCATGAAATGTTAAGAAAATATGTGCTCATGTTATCTAGAAATTTATAAATGAAAATAGTGGAATCTAGTTTGAAAAGGGGGTATCCAAAGGTATTTCTAATCTCAAGTAAGTTAGGTCTTCTTGTGGGATACATACCTTTAAATAAAAGGGTATAAGGATACGATATCATAATATTACATTGAAAATGGTTAAGATGCATGGATGAGTAACATCGAGGGTATCTAAATACACATGAATAGTTAGGTTATGGGAAGTGTAAATCATAATCCATGAATATCTAATTCAACTCAATATGAGGACTGGTGGGTATAGTTCAACCATTAGTAATGGTGGAGAGCCCATATCTCACACAGTTGGGACAATAGCTCTTAGATTTAAGGGTGGAATATTCTTTAGGACGAGAAATAATCTCTCTGGTATTATTTTATTCACTAAAATATACTAGAATTTTCTATTTGGATTATCCATCCCCAGTTACTAGCTTCTTAGAGGGTGGGTCCAAGATAAGGGGATCCCAAGGTTCATGGGTTTCCAAGATAAGGATATCGAATTTAGGAATTATTTGGTATTGACTCAGAAATTGAAAATATGAAGTTGGTTCATATATAATGTAATATTCAAGTGTTCAAGAACACTAAAGGTTGTACCAACATGTATTGAACACATCATTAGGGTGAAGGGATGCAACATGTGATTCTTTGGTATGCATTCATTTAGGGAATGATCTATTTGGCATGAAGACCTCTTGTTGTATAGTTTAATGTCATGTTATTAGTACATTATTATGTAGTTTAACGTTCGGTGACTATGAAATTTTCATGTAGTTTAACATCATGTGACTAGGATTTTGTTGTGTAGTTTAACATCATGAGACTATGATGTAATTACCTATCCACAACGTGTCTCAATTGTGTTGGCCAGATCGGCTTTCCAAGTTCTCTAATCTCACATGATTCATGTTTTTCATGAGAATCAAGGGATAACTTATTAGTCAATTAATCTACATGATAATATGTGATAGGGAATATGTGGTAGTGTTCACAATTTAATGCAGACTAGAACCTCTTCATGGATTTGACTCTCATGCAGGGACATGATTGGGAGTGATGGAAACTCATGGTTGGACCTATAATTGAATATCCAAGCATCACTATGTATCCTTTAGTAGTATGAATCAATCCACATGTGGTTCTTGTATGGAAAATTCCCTATATAGGTTCGTCCCATATGCAAGGAGGGGTACATTTTTATAAATGTTGTGGTTGGGCCCACAATTTTGAGATATGGCCATCAATATGTATCCTGTAGAAATAGGAATCAAGCCACACATAATTGTAAATATGGAGGACTCCCTTATGAAGATCTAACTCAAACATAGAGATATAGGAATTTAATTCTTCTTCATATATCTAGCTCATGTACATTGAATTTCTAATGAAGTCGCATCCCTGATCAGGAAGGGAGTAAATCCATTGTGAATAAGGTTCTAGTGCCAAAAATAAATGGGACCACAATTCTCCCAACCCTATGGGATGGGGTTGATTTGGATCCATCATTGTGACCCTCTTATCCTATTTTTGAAGATCCAATGATTCCTTGAGTGGTGATTGAGATATAAAATTCCCCTAGCCCTGGGGGTTGGGGTTAGTTTGGAGCCACTTCCAATTGTTTTGGGACCCTCTTGGGGTTTGATGACCATGGGGGTGGAGGTGGTAATAAATATTCCACCGCAACCCCCAATCCTTATGGTCTAGGTTCACTCCTGGATAACTACTATAAAGGTTTCTATTGTGATTCGCCTGATTTTATTCAATCTCATTCATGCATGTGTCAGGTGAAATTGATGCTTGTTGTGGTAGTCACTTCTTATGAGAAGATTTCGGGTAATTCAAAACCTCATCTTCTGTGTTTGGGGTGTGTTTCCATTTTTCTAAGAGGCCCAAATTATGAGTATGTTGTCATCCCTCTATCTCCATTCTTAATGTATTTTCATCCACAAAATAGAGGAGTATCTTTGTATTCAGAAACTATACCACACATCGCATGGTCCCCTAATTTTTCCTATGACTATGACATTATAAGATTCCATATCTAGGGGAAAAAATTCCTACGGAAATAATAAATTTTAGTGCCTCGTACTTTCATCATCCTTGTATATGAACGTCTGAAGTGGATTTAGAAATTAGTCACTAGAATGTTTTCATGATGTGGAGGAAAACACGTCGTAGATGTTTGTTATGATCTTCTGATCCTAGGTTCTAGGAAAATGAGAATGTGACCATTTCTAGATGAAAATAGAGTGTATTTATGATCTGGATGTGAACCTCATATCTTTTATAAGGGAGGTTTCTATCCTTTAATTACTAATATATCACCCACATATCCAGGAATGTAAATGACGTACTCCATTTCTAACCTATCTGGGATCTTGTAATTGAAAGTGTAAATGGGACCAAACATATTTAGGAGGATTTTTCTAGAAAACTTCCTCCATATATCCATTTAAGACTCTTTTTCGTCATTTTTATATATCTCCACCTGGTCAGACCATAGAGATTACTTCTCTGGGTTTCCTGTTAACCACATTGAAGTGTTGTTGATGGTTGAAGGGGCACTATATATGGTTATACCCAGTGTTTAGAGCACATCTCTATATTAATGTGTTTGGTTAAGGGTAATATTTACTTGTCTTGGAGATATATCATCATGGGGAGGTTGACTACATCAGATGTTAGAAGTAGAGTCCCTAAAATCCATATCTTCACTACTATGAGAAGGAATAACAAATTAGTGATCACCTTAAACTTTAGTTTAATATTTGATGAACCCTTGAGGTGTCTTGGATATAAATAGTACAACCTCAAGATCTCTATCATTGAGAAGATCAAGGATATGAGCCTCATTTTACATCATGGATGGAATTTGATAACCTTTCTTATGGGTTTGAGCATGGATATGAGCATGTTTCATGATACTCATTGGAATATGTTAATAACTATATGGTGTTATGGGGATTTGATCCTACTTCTAAGAAGCTATCTAAGTATTTTGGTGAGCTTCTATACCATTGGTAGGGATATGATCCTACCTGTGAGTGGTTGTCAGAATATGTTGGTCAATCCTTGTTGAAGAGGGGGTATAATTCTGGTTCAAAATATCAATCCCTATTGGAATATTCCAAAGGACCTCTAGGAGAAGGGATATTATCCTCCTCCTATATATCCTCTAAAGGATGTTGGTGTAGTCTTTTTCTAGTGGGAACAAGGATGTGAGGCTGGTCATATAAGTTTTTGGAATGTTTTGAGTAACTTCATCGACAGGGATGTGATCCTTCCATAGGGTAATTTTCATACTACACTGACATACCTCAATTGGATCAGGGGTATAATCCTGGTCCTATGTATTTGGATTATTCCTCTTACTTTATTTGATAGGAATGTGAACCTATCCCGAGTAATATTCCAAACTAGCTTGGTGAGACCCAGTTCGAATGTGGATATGAGCTTAGTCTTGTACCTCATCCTTTACTGGAATATGCTGATAATCCTCCTAGATGGGAGAAATAATGTGCACTTTCTCCATATTATCCAACTATTCATGCTAATCATGGTTATATGTCGCTCTATATTTGGGGATAGGAATGTTTTCATGTCCTTGTATCATCACTAGAATATACTGGTGGAGATCCTCAGTTGTTATCAAAAGGTATTGGCACTTAAAAAGGGTATTCATGAGAATGTATGCCTAAACTCTCCCATTTTCCAAGATATATTGGTCAATGACTTTTTCTAATGGGAATTTGTGTTGACTCATTTCCTCCTCATTCCATCATAATATACTGATGGGCATTATGCACGGGGGTGTGGATTGTGCCTACACCAATATTACTACTCAGATATGATAGTATACTTTTCATGAGAGAGCAGAGATATGATCCCACTCACTAATTTATATTGTAATATGTAGAAAGTATTTTTAGTTGTAGGTAGGGGTATGAGTCATGTCCCTCTGGTCCAAATCTTCCCATATTCAAATAAATGTCCTTGATGACTAGATCTGAGTGTCTAAGGAGGTGACCTGTCGGGTAACACCCTCAGCAGGTGACTAAGGGGTATTGGAAGTTTTGTGATATTTCAAGGATTGAGATTTTAATATATCAATGGTACTTATGGAAACTATAATTCCAACCTAATGCTGATGATATCTACCTGATATTGAGATGTCACACCATTTAACATCTTGTGACTAGGATGTGTCTTGTGGAGTTTCACATCATGTGGTAAGGACACTGTCATACAATTTAATGTCATGAGACTATGACTTTGTCTTGCAATTTAATGTCATGTTATTAGGACGTTGTTGTTTAGTTTGAAATCATACAACTAGGAATATTTCATGCATTTTAACATCATGTGACTAGGATGTATCGTGAAATTTAACATCATGTGACTAGGACATATCATGTATTTTAACATCATGCGACTAGTACATATCATGTTAAAACCTTTGATGAGGGAGGATTTTATAATGGATCTTAGATAAGTCTTATGCATATTTCATGAGTTTCATAATCCTCTAACTCTATGAAGCCTTCATTTACATGATTCACTATCAAATCATTAAATCTAAATCAACTATCTATTGTGTTCCCAATAATCAATTGGTAGGGGAAGTGATTGTTATGTCCTATATACTCCACCTCACTCATCCTCCTCATTGTTGGGATTTCCATAAAATCATTATCTATGGCATGGTCAAAGTACCTGGGGACATTTTTTGGCTGGAAGGAATAGACTTTGTTCCATCTAGAACTGATAGATTGTCATATATCACTATGAGATATGTGGACCATGTTCAGCTACACATCCTGTGTGTTCTTATCAAAGTGATTATATGACTGGAATGGGGATTTAGGTGTTAGTGGTTCCAATATCCCATCATCTATCTACTTCTAAATCCAATTCTTAAAGTTAAAGAAAATCTCTACTGTATTCCTGAGATTAAAATGGTTGGGATAGTGGATATCATGTCCTATCAACCCCACCTCACACTAATTAATCATTATTGGGAGTTATATCAAATCATTATCCATGGAATAGTCAAAGTACATGCGGACCTGTTTTGGTTGGAAGAAATATACCCTTCATTATCTGTCATCAAGATATGGAAAACTACGCTTCTTATACCATGTGCTACATATACCTTTGTTATCATGGGTAGATGGATAACTTTGAAGTCTGAGGTGTAGAGCCTCAGTGTTTATTAGTTTGGGGGTAGGTGATAAAGCATTGGGGGCCTTGAATGATTCAGATACTTCCCACTGATTAAAGGAACCTGACTCTCCTAGAGGTTTTGTGGAAACTGTTGATGTCGGATGGTTTCTGGAGTACCCCTAATGAGGGGGAGGAAAATATAGAAATTCCCCTAACCTTATGGGATGGTGGTCTTATGAATATGAAAATTCCCATAGATCTATGCACTGGGGTGAGGTAGAAAAATGTCTAGAATTCATTCGATGAGGGGATAACGAATATAAAAATTCTCCCAGCCATGTGGTATGGGGTACTTCAATGTATGGAGGGACACTATAGGAGGGTGTTGGTGCATCATTCCAAGGAAGAGATCCCAGGATTATTATCATAATTATTACCCATAGATCCTTTTCTATCATTGTAGTTGATTGGTCTACTTCTCCATAAAAATTACTTTTTCATCCTTAAGGGGATGAATGGTGGGAGTCATGATAATACCCTTCCCTTTTTCAATGGTAGAGTAGGTGGATGATGATGGGAGTCTCAACATAGACCTCAAAAACCGAATCATCTATTTCCAATGGACATATTCTCTATAGACATTACACTCTGAAGCACTAACATAGTCAATGATACCTTCTCTAGATTTATGAAAATACCATTGAGCCCTTCTTCCTATGTCGGGGGAAGAAAGTGGGCCAATCTACTATGACTCAGATGATTGTCGAAGGTTATGATTATAATCTTCAAGAGTTTAATCATTTGGATCCAATGATAAGTCCTCATATTCAAATTATATCATGTTGATGGAGGCATTGGCTAGCTGGATCTCCTCTTTAATGGAGTATCTTGTTTGATGGTTCATTTCCCAATATAACATTTGGTGGGACAGTACCCATTTTACTATTTGGTGGGTCGGAACCCATTATACCATTTGGTGGTTTGGCACCAATTATACCATTTTGTGGGTTTTATCCCATATTTAAGATAATCCCAAGGATAAAAATGAAAACAATACCCCCATCCCTATGAGTCGGGGTTCTCCTTGGGATTCCATAGTCACCGAAGCAAGCTATAATGAAGTCAAAGGCGCCTAACTAGTGATGATATGAGATTAATTTTAGGCCGATTTTAGGATACAATAATGGGATTTATATAAATTGGTGGTAATAAGGATATAAACCTACTCTATAGTTTCATTGTTTAGATATCTCAGTTAGGCTCCCCTATTGGATTTCCCAATTTGGATGGTTCGGGTTTTCACAATTTCCTCTATAGCTCCCTATGGAATTATGGTCATATGTCAATGATGATGACCCAAATGGATAGGATCCCTCCTAGACATCTCCTGAGTGGTTTAGTTGACATGGTGATTTTTCTCATCCACCTCCTTGAGGTAGGTAATTTATGTGTATCTTGTAACACCACGAGATTTTGTGAAATATTTTTTTGAATTAATTTAATATTTTTGATATTTTTGTCATTTCACACAATGCTAAATATAGAATGTGTTATATGAAATCACTAATATTGGATTTAATTTCATGAAAAACCATGTTAATATTTCACTACAAAAAATGCTTAGATTATCTTGTGGTATATTTAACATAATTTTTGGCTTTTATTACACACAATATTAAGTCCCTTCGATATCTTGTGTTACACACAAGGCTGAATTTTAACGAACTACAATATACTATTAATATGATTATTAAAACACTATCATAGATACCACCTAACCATTGAAATGGAAGTTATTGATAAGATTAACTAAATTTTGAAAATAAAATTTACACATGAATCCTTTGGTTATCAATTAATATAAGTGAATGAAATAACTATCTTACAATAAAGAGTTTACTTTTCTAATAAATATATTTTTCTATGTTCAAACAAAATTTTATCTCAATAAATTAAACAACCCAAATTGATTAATGTTTTTGATAAAATTTATATATATTCAATCAATATTTTTTATACTCATCCAAAAGATCTAATAATTATAATATATGAATAAATCCAAATTTATGAATAAAAAGATGTATTTTTCTAAAAGGAAAGTTTACCACCATTTGATAGTGAACCCATTTTAAATATTATTTTTGAAAATTTTATAATTTTTATTTGAAAAAATAAATTTCATTTTTGAAATTGGAATATTAAAATTTAATTTGGTTGAATTTTTGGTATTTTTGTAATAAGTTTCATTTTTTGATGAATAGTGAAGAACATTGAATTTTAATTCAAAACTATTTTTTCATATAATTTATTTATAAGGTTCAATTATATTTTCGATTGGTTTTAATGTTTAATTAGATAAATTATAGAAAAATTAATCCAATTAGGTAATTTTAATCAATTTCACTTTTAAATTGGATATAAAAACTTAGCAAACTTTTGAATGTTTTTACTTTAAAACCCCACATTGTCGTCCCGTCTTCATGATTAAATTTAGATTAATTTCTAACACTTATGTGGTTTTAATTTAAAAAAATGGACTCCATATTTGAAATTATAATAAATTATAATTTCTAATAAGTTAAACTTAGTTTTTGACCCCAAAAAATAGTGAAAGTGATTGAAATTAATTACAGCGATTAAGAGAAAAATAGTTTAACAAAGGATTTAGCCTTAAACTTAAAGGACAAAATGACATATAAACTTTTTAAAAATATATTTTATAGAAATATTTATACCCTATACTCCCTTTTATATAATTTTTACCTTTATTTGTTCCAATTTAATTGGTAAAAATGTGGGTGGAATTCCCTTTTCAAAACTTTACAAGAATACCAATCCTCCTCCACTATAAAAAGTCACTCACCCATCCCACTTATTCACACCTCTCAAGACCTTTAGATCACCCAAACTATGATAAAATAATATCAAAAAATCTATACCTTCATCCAATAATCCTCCCTTATGGAATAAATCCATCCAAGGAATCCCTTTGGTGCAAACCAAAAGGAGTTACCCAAAGAAGAGGTAACATCCTTCCCCAAGCTCATTTGTTTTATTTCCACTATCAACGACCTAAATTATTATAATTCCATGATTATATAATAACCATAGTATCCTAAATATACTAATATGTTTTTATTATAATTTTTCTACCTACGCTTACACACACTTCCATCTAATGGGTAAAGAACTTACCATTCTTGTGTATGGCAAACTACTGCCTCGCAAAATGACGTTGTTCGTCTTTACTTTACCATCCATCATGGTTGGAAATTATGATGGAGACTCTATTTTTATATTATATTAATGATATTTATGTTTTATTAATTCTTCTATAATTATTATATAAAATATACCTTTAGTATTTCAATTTTATGTAAATACGATAACTTCGTTTGTAGATGTGTGGACTACCACCTTCTCAAAGTGATGTGATTTGTTCACACTTTACATGGAATGTATTAAGGATGGGTTTAGTAAAAATATATGATATATATGAAATAATAAGAATAATATAATTTATATATATATATATATATTAAAATATATTTCATTTGATTTATTTCTTTCAAAATGATAAGTAAATGGAAACAGTGTCCATGCGTACGTACGGCCTATCATCTCCATGAATAGTGTATTCCATTTCATATTTATATATTTTTATAAATATTTATATACTGAATATATATGATATATACCTCATTTTTTACATTCTGAAAATAATTAAATCATGATCTATTGGTTGCGCCCAAATTTACCCTACCGGTAAAAGCGGTCGATGTAGTACATGTAGGGGTCGAATCCACAGGGACCGAAGAAGAAACCTTGAGACACTTTGATTAGATACGGGATTGGCTATGAAGTGGCCAACTATGGTGTTGATTGATTTGAAGAAATATTTATTTAAATTAAAGAACAAAATCAATAAAATTACTTGAATTAAAACAACTAATTAATGTGAGTTGATCCTAGGTTGTATCTTGGGCTTGATTGGATGTATTTGTTTTTCATTTGATTTTCTGTTTATCGGTTCAAGAGGTATCCATTAAACGAAATAATTCCTCAATATCATTCTCCGATTTAATCCATACACAATTTCAAGGCTAATCACCAATTCACTTAGAGGATCAATTTAATGAGCACTCCAAGGAATTGGATCGTACTAGCACTCAAAATGTGTCGTCGTTAAATTCGGTGAAGACAAAGAAGAAGATAAATCAAAGAAAGGAACTCTTAAAATAAAGAACAAATTTAAGAATTTAAGAACATCAAATAACATTCAATCCAACTCATGCAACTTCCTAGGATCAACCCATAATAGGTTAGCCCTCCATTGATTCTATTCTATCAATGGAAGTGGGTAATTGACTTAAAGAAGCGGGATTGAAGAAGAAAGAAAAAAAAACATTAATCAAAATGAACACTCCACCGTTGTGTGATGAACTCACAAGTGCGGGTGTGAATAAATTCACACTACGATTCAACGGTATCAACGTGTGAAGAAAAGGAAAATAAAAAGTGAAGAAGAAGAAGAAATTTTATTAAAATACTAAATGTGAATGAAAAACTTACATTAGAGAAATTGACGATACCATTACAAAATGAAAGCGGGAAATTACAATTGAAAGAAAAACTTGGATTCAAAGG
Organism: Viscum album; assembly: GCA_963277665.1. Classification (NCBI taxonomy): domain Eukaryota; kingdom Viridiplantae; phylum Streptophyta; class Magnoliopsida; order Santalales; family Viscaceae; genus Viscum; species Viscum album. The sequence continues at coordinate 2,091,121,075 of OY728126.1, read as the reverse complement.
AAAATGTTAGATTCAAGGAAAAATGTTAGATGATTATTCCCTTCACCACCAGCTCCTTATATACGCATATTAGGAGCCTTATGTCCACCCCCAACAATAAATTCACCCCCCAACAATTAAGAGATTCAAAAGGAGGGTGAAGAATCAAAAGGAAATTGACGTTTCGAAGTTGACCCGGAAAACTGTCCAGATTCATCCTCCATTTTAACGTGTACGTTTGACACTTCATATGGCCGAATCCGAAGGTGTCATAAATATACCATATCTTCGTACATGTGTCTTCTAGAATCTCTCAAAATTTCAGGAAATTTGGCTCAGCCGTTTGGAATTTATGGTCGAACTGGTGGGACAACTTTCTGTGCATTAATGACAAGTCCACCATTTAAATCTCAACTTCAGATCCCTTTATCATCATTAAAACATCAGAATTAGCTCCGTCCACAGTTGAATAAAATGATCCTCATATTTTCATCTTTCTACTGTATAAATTTGAACTTTATTGGGCTTGGTTTCTGGGCCCCACATTTGTTTGATGGGCCTTAGGCCCATTATGCTTTTTCCAGCATGTTTCTGCCTTCAGGCGCAAAATTCTCCATCTTCCTTTGGGATTCATCTATCGGACCTAAAAGATAAAATATTCCAAACAAAGTGATAAATCATATCCCAAAATTTCAAATTAAAATGATGAATATTGTAATTTCCACAGGCAAATTATTGAGTGGGCCCAAATTGACATTTTAAGCATGAATTGCACAATGATGGGAAATGAAGTTCAATTTCTGAATTGGACTAAAATTGATGTTTATGAACTTTTAAACACATTAATATTAAGATCTTAACAATGAATATTAGCCACTTTCAGTGACTAATCACACCCCCCAACTTGATTTTTGCTAGTCCCGAGCAAAATAAATTACAAATATGAAATCCAAATCCCTTTTTCCAAAAACATTTAAATACACATTGCTCACTCAAAAGATCTCATACCAAAAAAATTATGGAACCCATCAAAATCATTTAAAACAAGCTAGGTCCATAAGCATATCCCAAGCCCAAGCCCATTCCTTTGTTCAAATTCATTGCCACATTTCATCCAATTCCAATTAAGCATGATAAAGTGTTGTGCATCATAATAGATATGGGGCCCATTTTATTGTTCAAGAGGAAAAAATGGAAGCGCTAGGTGGGAATCACATTAAACCTTAAGATGAGTATCCCTTTTTTTATTTTTTTTATTTTATTTTTTTTAACCACAATAGGTATGAAAAGACTAACTCTGGGCAAGACAACTATGGAGTCACGATCCCCAAGTGCCGAACGCCACACATATTGTCAATTTCATGCTCTACAATAGAGATATAAAGCCTAACTCTGGGCAAGACAACTATGGAGTCACGATCCCCAAGTGCCGGACGCCACACATTTGGACAAAACATTGCTCTATGTGGTCATTATTATTTTTTTCAATTTTTTTTTTGTTTTTTTTGTTTTTTTTGGATACTCAAATTAAACTAAAAGTGACCCCAGAACCCTATGCTATAATGAAAGGGACCCAAGAACTCAAATTTACACCCACAATCCAAAAGACGTGCATTGTGGCATTTTTATTAAGAGGATGAAAATGTAAACTTTGAAAAATCACATTGGACAACCGAACTTTCCAAAAACTATGCTCATGAACATAAACTTGCATTAAAATCAAAATCAAGGCATGCAAAATTTATTTGATATCCAATTTTAGAGTTTGCAATGTGTGTTTATCATGTTTATGGTTAATGGAATTTTTTTTCATGCATGTTCTTATTCAAAATAAAAATCATTTTTTATGTCCACCCAACTTAGAATGACACTGTCCCCAGTGTTTAAAGAAAAGAAAAGTTAGAAGGGGGTAAGAGAGGAGTTCAAAGAGTAAATTTTAAATGATAATCATGGAATGAAGTCACCTGGTGGTTGATGATGATAGTGCGTTCCACAGTCTCCCTTCACTCCTGGATTTGATTCTCAGCAGCTTGGATGGTGGTGAATGGATTCTCCATATGACTTAAGACGTGACCTTTTATTTTTTTAACCTATAAAAACATAATAATAAACAAAACAAAATAAACTGATGATACATTGTCTTCTTTATATTTTCTGGGTAAGGTATTACTCAGAGATCACACCACGTGACACGGATGAATATGGCGCTCCCCTTTCATACCCATCCTTACTCATAAAATAAGAACAGGTCAACAGCTTATGGTAATTTATTATATGAAAAATAAAATGATTCAAAATAATTAGAAAACATGAAAACCATGGGTTGCCTCCCATGCAGCGCTTTTGTTTAACGTCATTGGCTCGACTTTTACCCCCCAACTTATCCAATTCCAACTTTCAGCATTTTAATTAACCCATCTTTTTCCACTTCAATAAGATTGAGATTGATTATTTTTTTAGAATCTTTTCCTTTTATAAATACATGTTCTAAAATAAATCTGAAGATACAAGGAATGTCAGAAATGGATGATCTAGTTTCATTTTTTGTCTTGCCTAAGACGTCAAGGTTCATTCCTACATTATTGGTTTCATGAGATGGATGAATGATAACTGAGAGGTCTTGTTTGTACCCTATGATGGGATGCCTGATTGGGGAAGTAAGGACATTGATTTTAAGTTCAGGTTGGATAGGACATTCAAAAATAGATAAGGAATTATAATCAATATCAATTTCATTTTCAAAATTTCCCAACATAATTGGTTCCCTTTGAATTGAAGATTCAACCCCAAAATTTTCTAGATGAGTTTCATAAATGGGTATGGGTTTGATGTTTGTGATTTCTCCTAATGGTTTAGTGATTGGTGTTTCTGAAAAATCATCATTGTAGAAATATTCCGAACATTCAATCTCTGAAGAAAAATTTCCCTCTTCTGAATTCATGAAATCAATTTCATCCTGATTTAAACACTCGTTAACAATTCCATCATGTTCATTAGCTTGACTTTCAAAATTACCTGACCAATTCACTTTATTATCCAAATCTATTTTCCAAGATTCTAAAGTGGGTTCATCACTAAATTCACATGAGTTATGTGGGAAACAAGATTCTTCTATTAGTGATGTGGAAAGGACATCTTGAGTGGGAATGGGTTCTTCATAAGTCTCAATGTTTTTTATTTCTAATCTCAGTGATGAAACTTCTGAATTCATTTTAACCATTTTTTCACACAAATGTTCAAGAATTTTTTCAGAATTAGGATTAATTGTTATTTGTATATCATCATCATCATTAAGTTTGATCTCTTCAATCATTCTTGATAGGTATGGAAATTGATCTTGTAAACATTCTGCATCCCATTGATTGTACATCTCTTCTGGTGTGGTGTATTCAATTAAGGATTGGTCAATGAAATTTTCTATGTGAGGTGATTCAAAATATTGATTTTCCAGATGATTATATCCTTGGTATATTAATGGGTATTGTTGAAGATAATCCATTGGAATTGATTGGAAATTGATTTTGGGATTCATTGGACACACAGGAATATAAAGGGGAAAAGAGAAGAGAAATTTGGGTGAGAATAGAGAATTTGGGGTGAGAAAAGAAGATGAGTGTCTAAGGTACTTACTTGGGTCCCCGGCAACGGCGCCAAAATTTTGTTGCGCCCAAATTTACCCTACCGGTAAAAGCGGTCGATGTAGTACATGTAGGGGTCGAATCCACAGGGACCGAAGAAGAAACCTTGAGACACTTTGATTAGATACGGGATTGGCTATGAAGTGGCCAACTATGGTGTTGATTGATTTGAAGAAATATTTATTTAAATTAAAGAACAAAATCAATAAAATTACTTGAATTAAAACAACTAATTAACGTGAGTTGATCCTAGGTTGTCTCTTGGGCTTGATTGGATGTATTTGTTTTTCATTTGATTTTCTGTTCATCGGTTCAAGAGGTATCCATTAAACGAAATAATTCCTCAATATCATTCTCCGATTTAATCCATACACAATTTCAAGGCTAATCACCAATTCACTTAGAGGATCAATTTAATGAGCACTCCAAGGAATTGGATCGTACTAGCACTCAAAATGTGTCGTCGTTAAATTCGGTGAAGACAAAGAAGAAGATAAATCAAAGAAAGGAACTCTTAAAATAAAGAACAAATTTAAGAATTTAAGAACATCAAATAACATTCAATCCAACTCATGCAACTTCCTAGGATCAACCCATAATAGGTTATCCCTACATTGATTCTATTCTATCAATGGAAGTGGGTAATTGACTTAAAGAAGCGGGATTGAAGAAGAAAGAAAAAAAACATTAATCAAAATGAACACTCCACCGTTGTGTGATGAACTCACAAGTGCGGGTGTGAATAAATTCACACTACGATTCAACAGTATCAACATGTGAAGAAAAGGAAAATAAAAAGTGAAGAAGAAGAAGAAATTTTATTAAAATACTAAATGTGAATGAAAAACTTACATTAGAGAAATTGACGATACCATTACAAAATGAAAGCGGGAAATTACAATTGAAAGAAAAACTTGGATTCAAAGGAAAATGTTAGATTCAAGGAAAAATGTTAGATGATTATTACCTTCACCACCAGCTCCTTATATAGGCATATTAGGAGCCTTATGTCCACCCCCAACAATAAATTCACCCCCCAAAAATTAAGAGAGTCAAAAGGAGGGTGAAGAATCAAAAGGAAATTGACGTTTCGAAGTTGACCCGGAAAACTGTCCAGATTCGTCCTCCATTTTAACGTGTACGTTTGACACTTCATATGGCCGAATCCGAAGGTGTCATAAATATACAATATCTTCGTCCATGTGTCTTCTAGAATCTCTAAAAATTTCAGGAAATTTGGCTCAGCCGTTTGGAATTTATGGTCGAACTGGTGGGACAACTTTCTGTGCATTAATGACAAGTCCACCATTTAAATCTCAACTTCAGATCCCTTTATCATCATGAAAACATCAGAATTAGCTCCGGCCACAGTTGAATAAAATGATCCTCATATTTTTATCTTTCTAATGTATAAATTTTAGCTTTATTGGGCTTGGTTTCTGGGCCCCACATTTGTTTGATGGGCCTTAGGCCCATTATGCTTTTTCCAGCATGTTTCTGCCTTCAGGCGCAAACTTCTCCATCTTCCTTTGGGATTCATCCATCGGACATAAAAGATAAAATATTCCAAACAAAGTGATAAATCATATCCAAAAATTTCAAATTAAAATGATGAATATTGTAATTTCCACAGGCAAATTATTGAGTGGTCCCAAATTGACATTTTAAGCATGAATTGCACAATGATGGGAAATGAAGTTCAATTTCTGAATTGGACTAAAATTGATGTTTATGAACTTTTAAACACATTAATATTAAGATCTTAACAATGAATATTAGCCACTTTCAGTGACTAATCATCTATGTAAGAGCATCAAGAATAACAAGTCAAAAAATGAACGATAAACAAAGTAGTTATTACCTGAAGTGTTACTTTAACATTGAATTATTAATAAAATGGTAATATAAAGTAAATATTGAATCATATATGGTATTATATATAATAATATGGTAGGTATATTTATAATAAACTTATATTTATTATATAGTAGTTTTGAATGTGTGTGAATAAAATTCAAGACTTAAGGTAAGAGAATTTCATCTCATTTTTTATTTCCGTGAGATACATGCCATATTCACCACTTACTTATTTTTTGTGTTATATATACTACCCTTTTAAGTGTTATATAATTAATTTAATTTATTTAATTATATTAAAATAATAAATTTATGTTATTCTTTCATAGGGATCACAACTCTAAAGATACTCAAGTAGTAAGGGTTTTCTCATCTCACTTTTATTTTTGGGGGACTTATTCCTTATTCTCCACTAATTTATTTATGTGGTGTATATACTACCCATAAATGTATTATATTATTATTATACATAAATTTATGTTTATTTATATATCCATTTTATTATTTTTATTTCAAGGGATTTATAGTTCAAAATTTACCAAATCGGTAAAGTAATTTTTTCTCAATTTGCCTTCTTTGAGACACATGCAATGTTATACACCTATATTCTTCTACATGGTGTATATACTTACATTTAATGTGTTGTATCATTAATATTTTTATTTTCATTATATTTTAAGATTCATGTAATTTTATTCTTTCCACAATATTATGATTCAATGTTACCAAAGTGGTAACAATTTATTGCTACAATCTCTTTATTTATTGAGACTGTTTATAATTATGCTTCTATTGATGAAATATCATGATTAATATCTCAATAAATCAAATGAATTTTCATTCCCTATTTTTATTAATGTTATATACAAGTAATTTTATCATTTTTACACTCTTTGGTACTCAAGATAATTAAGAAAATGTTTTTATGAAAATCCAACTTTATTTATCCTTTTGGATGAAATTTTGTATTCTTTCAAAAACATGTTTTCTATAACTAATTTTAAAAATGTTTTTATATTATCCTATTATGTTTAAATAAAAATTTTAATAATGTTTTACCATCATAAAAAATGAATCTTCTTATCATTCTATGATCAAGGAACATTTCTAAACTTTTAAGTTGAAAAAGGAATGTTCGGCATGTACGGACTTACCCACCGTCATGATTTTAATTTCCCTAAATAATTATTTTTATGTTAACAAGATTTATTTTTAATAAAAAAAATTCAAATTTTATGTAAATTAATTATTTTTAAAAAAAATTCAAAGAAAAAGGTTTTCAAAAAAATTATTTTGAAGAAGTGTTTTAAATTATTTTCAAAACTTCATTTATATATTTTCAAAGAAAATTTTTTCAAAATGTTTTCAAGATTATTTTATAAGTTTTAAAATAAAAAGGTTTTCAAAGTGTTTTTAAACTTAATTTATAAGTTTTAAGGATTATTTTCAAATAAAATGGTTTTCAAAAGGTTTTATTCTTTAAAAATTATTTTTCAAAGAATAAAGGATATTTTTCTCAAGAAATGTTTTTAAAAGATATATAAAAATTATTTCCATCTAACATGAAATTATTTTTTATACTTTATTTTTTACTAGGGATATTATCCAATAATACCATTCATATTCTTTCTTGAATGGTTATGTTTTTATGGAATGATTTTTATGACACCCATTACACTTCCACAGGTTATATTCTTTTAAAACCCACTTATTTTCATGGGTTATGCTTTGATGAGATGATTATGAAACTTATACCTTTTACATAGGTTATGATATGATAAAATCTTAATGATACCCATTTCATTTCATGGGTAATGCTATGATGAATTTTTTTTATCTTGTGTAAAATGGATGTATAATTTCATTATGTGATGGGTGGGACCAATATCTCCCTCCAATGCATTCAGTAATGATGGATGAATCATGTGTATATGTTTTATGTGTGATCCTGATTAAATGTTCACAAAATTATGCATGAACATGATTACATGTTCACAAGGTTATGCATGGACCTAGTTTCATATCCATAAGTTTATATATGAATCTGATTACATGATCATAATGTTATGAGTGAATTGTATTACGTGTTCACAATGTTAGGTGTGAACCTAATTACATGTTCACAATGTTATGAATGGACCTAGTTTCAAGTCCATAAGTTTATGCATGAACCTGATTACATGTTCACAATATTATGAGTGAACCTGATTGCATGTTTTCAACATTATGCGTGGACCTGTTTTTTTTTTAAAAGTTTATGTGAGGGCTAGATTTCATGTACTTAAATTAATGAATGAACCTATTTCTACTTGTACATGTTCACAATGTTAGAAGATGATGTGTATGCTAAAATTCCATTTATATATGTTATGATTTAATGGATTATGTTCCAAATTATCTTATGATTCATTTCTTATAAACTACTAGTCTTTATGCCATGATTCATGTTTACGATCATTGATATGTAGGGTATGACCTTATAATGATTCGATCATGTTATCATTCCCATATACTCATTTTATTCTTACATATATCCCTTTTTTACCCTTATAGAGCATCTGTTATTACCCCTTTCTTATGTTTCCTTTCCCTAGGTTATGAAGAAAGGTTTTTAAGTAGGAGTACTAAAGGGGAAGATCTTTACTCAATACATTGAAGATATTTCACCAAATTAGAATATTGTGTTCTAAGTTTCCAAATAAACAAAATGATTATAGTAATAGGACATTTATTTTTATAATATTCTAAATATTCATCTAATGTGATGTAATATCCATATATGTTAGTCATGGGACACTATTATTGGTATTAAATTAAAGGTTTAGTCAACCTTTGGAAACTAGGATGAGAAAACATTAGTGATATCCCTAGGGATATTTCAAAGGATATGTCTTGGGATGTATCTAAGGATAATCCTAATGTTTCATTTATTTAAATGTAGGTTTCATGATTCAGGAATCCTATAAGTAATTTTTCGTGATTATGTTGTTTTTTGCTATGATAAGTGTTTCTCACCCTATTCTTTATGGTTTTAGTCAATAGAGGGAACTAGAAGGAACATGGTTAACACTAAATGTTTCAGATTTGGAAATTATGGGAATGATGAAAATTGATTTTCTAAGTGGAAATATCATAAATAGAATCAGTAAGGTGGTGTGGGTGTTGGTTATACTACTGAAGATAAAGGGACAGCAAATGACATGTGAAAGGTATGGGATGTTCTTTCAGTATTGTTTACATTAAAGTAAGAAACATGATTAAATTGAGGTTGAGGAACCTTAATAAATTATTCATATTTCATATTCGAGGAAATATGTTTTAAGGAATAAGTTTATGAATCCTGATTAATGGTTTAAGAATAAAGTTGGATGATTTAAGTGTATATATTTTAGAATTCAAAGATTATTTTATATGAATCATGAAGTATATAAGGATTTTTTGCAGAAGTGTTTCTTTAAGTATTTCCAAGAATTTGTTAAATGGTATTGATGATCTAGATGTTTTATTGAATGGTAAGGTTACATTAAGGTAAGGTAACCCTTGACATATTCCTGAGGATGAGAAAATGATATTTAGTATGGATAAAGAGGTAATGATATAGATAAAGTAAATTGGATAGTATTTATGGCCTTATAAATGATAAAGGATTTTTTGAAAAATTATTATATTTTATCATGGATAAAGTTTAAAACTTATTAGATATAAGGAATATATCTCTTAATATTTAGAATAAGGAAGCATGTATGTTTTCCAAAAGGATTTATGGTAATTCAGGTTATTTCCATGTTTCAGGAGAATATACGATGAATTTATTCACATGTTTGGAATGTGAAAACCAAGATATACTATATTATATATGGTGGATCAATTTTAATCTAATTCATTGAATATATTTATAAAGTTTGGTATTTTTATATTTTAAAAGGGTTATAAGGTTAACCATTTATGGGATGGTTTAAGTTAAGCTTCAAATGAGATTTTAAAGATTAAATTATTATCTCACCATATGAGGGTTTGTGAATATTGGATAACCTGTTCTAACCATTTTCAATGAGATAAAATTATTAATTTAAGTATTTATCATTCTATTTATGTATCTCAGTATCTTTTAGTTCTTCAGGAATGATAAATTCACCTCCATTCCCTAGAGTGAGATATGGAGTGGGAATTGATCAAGGCACAACCAAAGGGTGAGATTGTGCATATAGAATGGAATTAAATAAAGTAATTATATATTATTATTAAAGTTCTTAAACTTTAGTAGAAAGGATCTTTAAACCAAAAAAATTTTATCCTAGTACCTTCATTTTTTATGAATCAAATGGCCCCTTAGATCATCATAGTTGTATGCCTTTTTTATAGTTATCTTTCTTCTAACAATGTTCTCTATCACTATCCATCAAAACATGATAGTTATATTTTTATTTTATGTCCATTTTTTCACTTCCCTCCTATGTTATCCTAGGCAGAAACCTAGTAATGTGCTACTTTAGGTAACCGTAATGGTTCTAACTTTCTTTCTTTTTTAAGGAAGATTTAGTGTTCAGGTTTATGATGTGGGTTTTTATGAATAGAACTTTCAAGTATTAAACATTTGATAACCTAGAATAATTTAGAGGGTGTAATTAAAAGGGGGTATAATGTAACACCCCAATATTTTTTGAAATATTCTTTTCGAATTAATTTAATCTTTTGGATATTCTTTTCATTTCACACAATGCCAAATATAGCATATGTTATATGAAATCACTAAGATTAAATTTCATTTAATGCAACATCGAGTTAATATTTCACTACATCTAACACTTATATTAGATTTTGGTATACGCAACATAATTTTTAGCTTGTATTACACAAAATAAAAAATTCCCTTTGATAGCTTGTGTTGCACTCAAGACTGAGTTTTACCAAACTACAATATATTATTAACATGATTATTAAAATACGATTATAGCCACAAACTAGATATTGGAATGGAAGTTATGTATAAGATTTAAAAACTATGAAAATTTTATTTACATAATAATCCTTTGGTTATAAATTAATATAAGTGAATCAATGAACTATTTGACAATAACGAAATTACTTTTCTAAGAAAACTATTTTTCTATGTACAAAACCAATTTTATCTCAATAAATTAAACAAACCACTTGGATTAATGTTTTTTATAAAATTTATATATATTCAAAAAATATTTTTTATACTCATACAATAGATTTTGTAGGTGTGATATCAGAATAAATCCAAATTTATGAATAAAAAGAAGTATTTTTTTAAAGTTAATTTTACCACCTTTTAATGAAGAACCCATTTTAAATATGATTTTTGACACTTTTATAATTTTTATCTGAAAAAATAAACTTCATTTTTTCAAATTTTAATATCAAAATTTACTTTGGGTGAATTTTTGGTATTTTTCTAATAATTTTCATTTTTTGATTAATAGTAAAGAGCACTAAATTTTAATTCAAAACATCATTTTCATAAAATTTATTTGTAAGGTTAAATTATATTTATAATTGGTTTTAATGATTAATTAGATCAATTATGTAACATTTAATCCAATTTAGGTCATTGGAATAAATTTCTCTTTGAAATTTTATATAAAAACTTTTCAAATTTTTGAACGTTTTTACTTTAAAAAACCTGCATTCTTATCTCATCTACAAGATTAAATTTAAATTACATTATGTTACTTCTATGATTAGAATTTAGAAAAATGGATTCCATATTTTTAATCATAATTATTTATAATTTCTAAAAAGTTCAACTTATTTTTTGACCAAAAATATCAGTGAAAGTGGTTAAAATTAATTACAACGATTAAGAGAAAAAATAGCTTAACAAAGGGATAAGCCTTAATCTTAAGGAAAAAAATAACCTAAAAATTAATAAAAATCCATTTTATGGCCATATTTAAACCCTATCCTCAATTTTATCTAATTTTTTACATTATTGGAGCCACTTGACATGGGAAAAATGTGGGTGGAATTCCCTTTTCAAACATTTGCAAGAATGTCACTCCTCCTCCACTATAAAAAGGAACTCACCCATCACACTTATTAACACATATCAAGCCATTTTTATCACCCAAAATATACTCAAATAATATCCCAAAATCCCTCCCTTAATACTAGAATCATCCCTTTGAGAATAAAATCATCCAATGATTCCCTTTGGTGAAAACCAAAAGGAGTTACCCAAAGAAGAGGTAACATCCTTCCTCAAGCTCCTTTGACTTATTTCCATTCTCCACCAACTCAATTATTCTTATTCCATGATTATATAATAAACTAAATATAATAAATATACTAAGATTTTTTTTATTCTAATTTTTATACCTAAACTTACACACACTTCCATATAATGGGTAACGAACTTATCATTCTTGTGTATGGAGAACTACCGCCTCACGAAATGATGTTGTTCATTTTTCATTTATAGTCTCTCGTGGTTGGTAATTATGAGGTAAAATATGATTTTATATTATATATAATGTATTTATAATGTATTTATGATTCTTGAGTTATTATATAAAGCATAACTTCATTCTTTCCATTTTTTGTAAATATAATAACTTTGTTTGTGGATGTGTGGACTAGAGCCTCCTCAGAGCGATGTGATTCATTCACACTTTACATGGAATATATTAAGGATGGGTTTAGTAAAATTTTATGATAAATATGACATAATAATTCTACTATAATTATTCTATATATTAATATATTTAATTTAATTTCTTTTTTTCAAAATTATAAATAAACAGAAACTACATTCATGCATACGTACAGCCTCCTGTCTCCATGAATGGTGTATTTTATTTCATATTTATATATCTTATAGATCATTATAAATATTTATATACTTAATATATATTATATATAAATCATTTTTTAAATTAGTTTAATAAGTAAATTATTATCTAAGTAAGAGGATCAAGAATAACAAGTCAAAAAATGTATGATAAACAAGTAGTTATTACCCTAAATGTTACTTTAACATGGAATTATTAATAAATGGGTAATATAAAGTCATAATTGAATAATATATTATATTATATATAATAATATTGTTATTTTTCAGATTTATAAATAAATTATATTTATTATAGAGTATTTTTTAACTTGTCCAGAGAAAATTTAAGACTTAAGGTAAGGGGATTTCATCTCACTTTTTATTTCCATGAGATACATGCCATATTCACCAATCTATTCCTTATGTGGTGTATATACAGACCCATGAAATGTTATATCATTAATTTAATTTATTTAAAGATATTAAAATCTTTAATTGGTGTTATTATTTCATGTGGATCATTAATCTAAATATACTCAAGTAGTAAGGGTTTTCTCGTCTCACCTTTATTTATGTGAGACTTATTCCTTATTAACAAATAATTTCTTTGTGTGGTGTATATAATTCCCATGAATTTATTATATTATTATTATACATAAATTTATGTGTATTTACATATCCATTTTATGATCTTTATTTCATGGGGTTTATGGTTCAAAATTTATCAAATCGATAAAGTAATTTTTTCTCAATTTTCCTTCTTTGAGACATGTTCCATGTTATGAACCTATATTATTATATAAGGTGTATATAATTCCCTTTGATATGTTATGACATTAATATAATTCTTTTCATGATATTTTAATATTCATTTAATTTTATTATTTCCATATTATTATGATTCAAAGTTACCAAAGTGGTAACGGTTTATTGCTACAATCTCATCATTTATCAAGATTGTTTATGATTATGCTTCCATTGATGAAATATAATGATCCATATCTCAAGAAATATCATGAATTTTCTTAAACTATGGTTATTCATGTTATATACAAGTAATTTTACTATTTTTCTACTCTTTGGTACTTAATATAATTAAGAAAAAAATTATGAAAATGTGACTTTATTTCCCCTTTCATCTAGAAATCTATGTTCTTTAAAAACCATGTTTTCTAAAAATGTTTTAAAAATGTTTTATTATCATACTATTATGTTTAAATTAAATTTTTACCCATGTTTTACCTTTTTAAAAACTATTTTTAAAAGGAATCTTCTTATTTTTTCTGATCAAGTCACTTTTCTAAAATTTTAAGGTGAAAAGGGAATGTTTAGCATGTACGAACTTACCCAAAATCAAGACCATAATTTCCCTAAATATTCCATTGTAAGTTCAAAAGATTTATTTTTAAGAAAATTTGTTTCTAAATATTCTCAACATTCATTATTTTTAATATTGTTTTCAAAGAAAAAGGTTTTAAAAAAAATTATATTCAAGACATGTTTTAAATGATTTTGAAAGATTCATTTATATGTTTTCAAAGATATTTTCAAAGAAAAGTTTTTAAAAATGTTTTCATGCTTCTTTTTTAAGTTTTAAAAGGAAAATGTTTTCAATATTTTTTTAATCTTACTATATAATTTTTTAATTTTATTTTCAAAGAAAATGGTTTTCAAAATGTTTTATGTTTTAAAAATAATTTTTCAAAGAATAAAGGATGTTTTCCATAAGAAATGTTTTTAAAAGATATTTCAAAATTATTTTCCATCTAAGATGAAATACTTTGTTATAGTTTATTCTTTACTAGGGATATGATCCAATAATACCATTCATATTCTTTATTTAATAGTTATGTTTTGATGGAATGATGTTTATGACACCCATTTCTCTTCCACAGGTTATATACTTTTGAAACCTGCTGTTTTCATGGGTTATGCTTTGATAAAATGGTTATGAATCTTATCCCTTTTCTATATGTTTTGATGTGATGAAATGTTAATGATACCTATTTCATTTCATGTTTCATGATATGATGATTATTTTATCTTATGGAACATGCATGTATGATTTCATTATGTGATGGGTGGGACCTATATCTCCCTCCAGTGTATTGGGTAATGATAGAAGACTCATGAGTATATGTATTATGCATGAACCTGATTACATGTTCAAAAAGTTATGTGTGAACATAATTAAATGTTCACAATGTTATTAATGGGCCTTATTTCATGTCCATAAGTTTATGCATGATCCTGATTACATGTTCACAATGTTATGAGTAAACCTTATTATGTGTTCATAATGCTATGCGTGAACCTGATTATATTTTCAAAATGTTATGCATGGACCTAGTTTTATGCCCATAATTTTATGTGCGAACCTAATTACATGTTCACAATGTTATATTTGAACCTGATTTCATGTTCACAACATTACTCATGGACCTATTTGCATGCCCATAAGTTTATGTGAGGGCCTGATTTCATGTACTTAACTTAATGTGTGAACCTGTATCTACTTATACATGTTCACAATGTTATAAGCTAATGTGTGTGCCACAATTCCATGAATTATTCATATGTTATACTTTCATGGATTATATTTCTGATTATCTTATGATTCAAGTCTTATGAACTGCTAATATTTATACCATGATTCATGTTTATGATCCTTGATATGCAGGGTCTCACCTTCTAATGATATTATCATGTTCTCATGACCTTATGATCAAGTTATTCTTATATATCTCCCTTTATTACCCTTAATGAGAATCTAATCTCACCACTTTATTATGTTTCCTTTCCCTAGGTTATGAAGAAAGGTTTTAAAGTAGGATTAATAAAGGGGAATATCTTTACTGAAGTCATTGAAGATATTTCACTAGGTTAGAATATTTTGTTCCATGTTTACAAATAAACTAAACTTTTACGGTCCTCAGGCATTTATTTTTGTAATATTATGAATATTTATCTAAAATGATTTAATATCCATGTATGTTAATCTTGGGTCACTATATTGATGCACTCTAGGGATAATCTCCCAAATAAGTTTAATGTGGAAAAAAGGGAAACTTCCTCTTCTGCTACATGTCATGGGAAAGGAAGCATGTAGTGCTTTATTCTATGAAGAATTTCATCATCTATCTCCATATTATGGATGGATCTATTGAGTTCCTACTCCTGGAAAAATAAATTCACCAACTAGCATTGGAGGTATTGAGTTGGTTACAACATGTGTTGGGGTTTTAGGTCCAAGGATTATATGGTATATGGTACACCTGATTAGGGTGTCAGCTAGTTGTTCACAGCAGCTTGTGGTGTTCTACAGACATTACCATCTTGTCCAAAAACCTCAAAATCCATTGGAACATTTGAATATATCATTTGGATTATATGGAGTCTGATAATTCGTGGATGGAAAATAATACAACTTATCAGTGCAGCATCATTTATAAGAGTACATGGTCAATCAATTAATTTCATAGTTAATGGATAAAGAAGTGGTCACTTTTCCTTTTTTATGAAAGGTTCATCATAGTTAAAATATTTCATATTGATTTCACCATTTTTTTCCTTAATACGGTGGGGAAAAATGGCATGATTTTTTTAAACCTATTTTATTTTTTACCTGTAAATCTCATGTCAGTTTCACCATTTTTTTATTTATATATTATGGTCTGGTGGCGGTTTATTATGAGGAGCTTAGTATAGTTTCATAAAAAATGAAGTTAGTAGGGTTTATCCATATAAAACCCCAATGGTTCCAACAACTATAATAAATCTAGGCCATCCTTCCAAAGGTAGGTGGTCTCTTAGGGTTTTAAACCCAATAACACTTAGGAACTCACATTGGTTGAGATGATGGTAGGTTGACCTCATCACACCCTTTTAGGGAGAATTATTTCATATTCTAGAACCCTATTATAGATTTAAGATGTGTTTTTGAAATCCTTCCCAAGCCCCAATACAAAATCAGTTACCCATGTTTCAATGACTTGATTAAGATCATGTTTTTATGACAACAACTGCATGTATCATGGGTTCTTAGTTATTTTCTTGTATATTTATGATGCTTTAGTTTATAGCCATTTTCAGGATCTCTGGAGTTTATTTTTGTCTAGGGGTGTTTGGTGTCTTGAGGATTGGATTGAACTTATATAAGGCATCCTATGTATCCTATGAGAATATGAATCCAAACCCAAGTAGTTCATTTGACATAGTTTATGGTCATATGATAGTACTATACCTTATAGTTTAACATCATGCGACAAGGATGTAAATATTGGGATAGATTCTTGATGAGGCATCAAATGTATCCTACTAATATAGGAATTAGTGTCCACATAGTTCATGTTATGAGCATCTGCGTCATAAAATATGTGATAATAGAGGCATTCAATAGGGCTTGTGTATGTAAGGCCACCATGAAATGCCTTATTAGAAGTATGATCCTTTGAGTGAAGTTGAGATGTAATAGGGATTACATCCCAATTAAGGGCCTAGAATGGGGGCATACTCACCATTATATTGGTAAAATCTCTTCTAATATCTAAGAATGTGTGATTCATGAACAATGTTAGAAACAAGAGATAGCAGAAGATTGGAAAAATCACATGAGAGAAAATTTGTACAGGGCTTACACATTAAAGTTTCTCTTAGAGAGGTATGATAACCAGTCTCATAGAGAATATGGTATAGAGATCAGAACTTAGGAAAGAGTAATATGTATACTTTTAATACAATAATAAAATTACATGTAGTTCATATGTCTTTAATCTACTGATGGGTTTAGGTTAGTTTGGGGCATGGCCAAGGATTACACTCAAGAGGATTCTCGTTTATAAACCCACCTTTCATATGTTGATGGATGAAGAAAGATGATAGACACAGAAGATGATTTGGATTTAATGATACAAATTAATTAGAATATTGAGGTAATTACACTGGGGTGGATTCCCATGTCACAAATTCATTATTTTATCCTCTGATAGATAAAGATAGATAATGACCATGAAAGGTCAATTGGAAATATTTGTATTCTGGGAAGACCCTTTCAAGAGAATGAAATGAATAGGTTTTTACATGTGTGTAACCTTAACCCATTAAGGAATATCTCCTTATATAGGGGTTACTCAGTTACTGGTTCATGGCCAGAAGTTCACTTGGTGTATGTTCAAGTGTTTCCACCGAACAAGGTTGACATATCCTAGGGTGTCTGCCTGACATGTACAGTGCATCTACCTGACAAGTCCTAAGTGTCTACCCAACATGCCCTGATTGTCTACCCAACATGTCTAGGGTATCTGCCTAACATGTATAAGGTTTCTTTATGAAAAGGTTGAAAAGTATGAGGTTGATTCGCATGATCGGAGCTGATATGTCATTGGGTTGTCACATGACCATACTGACATATCGAAGTTGATTCATATGATAAAAGAAGACATTCCCAAGGTGATTTGTGTGATCAAAGTCTGAAATGTCTAGGGTGATCCTCATTATCAAATAAAACATCTCTAAGTCCTTTCATATGATCAAGGCTGACATTTCCAAGGATCTTTCACATGAACAAGGTTGACATTCCCAAGGTGCTTCACATGATCAAAGTATACATGACCAGGACCTTTTGCATGATCAAAGGCCGACATGTCCATACTGCTTCGCATGATCAAAGAAGACATGTCCAGGGATTTTATCATGATCAAGGCTGACATTTATAGGGACTCATGAGGTAATTACATGATTAGTGATGTTTCATGCGATTGTGTGATCTTAAGAGCGACACACGACGAGGTCTCATGATCACGTACAAGTGTTGAATTTTCATGAACAAGTGGATCATGCCATGTCCACATGGGAAATGGTTTTCATGTCAAGGGGAGTTCATGGTTGAGGGTCATGTCTAAGATGCACCTCCTAAGGTCTTCATGGAAAAGAGAGTACATGTCCATAGACATTCATATTCATGTCAAGGACACATGTTAGGGAGTTTTTTCATGAAAAGGGTGCATGTACAAGATATGTAGACTAGCAGTGCATGGTCAAGGGTCTGTAAGGGCACTGCATATCATGGTGGACATGTCCAAGGCCACATACATGTTACGAGTTACCTGTGTGACTGATGGATTTCACTTTATGGTAAAGAGTATACATTACAATATCTAGGATTTATGCATGAATGAATCACATGATGCTCAATTTATCATGTGATCACATGACCTCAGATAGATCTTGTGAGGGTTTATCATGGTGAGATATCATTATTACCTGGAGGATTTATCCAAAGGCAGTATCACACTCTTCTCTTCCACTTTGAACCTATATTAATCCTTCTCTTCCTCTCCCCCTCATCTAATGTGGGTGTTTTTTAAAAGTTGAATGGGTTTATATAGGTAGAGGTCATCAGAGGACGGTGTTGTTTGAATGTTGAAGGTTCCCCATGAACTGACTTAAGGTGGTTGACAGATTCACCTGATCGACATCATCCGATCTCATGAAGGATTTTTATGATCTTTTTTTATTCATTTTATGTCCTTATGTGAGAAAATAAATAAAAATACCAAAGGTGGAATCCTCTTGTGAAGCAAGGATACATTGTTTTCCATGAGAAAAATGTGATGTCTAATTGGTTTGAATGATCATCATACCTCGATCGCATGATCCCTAATACATATTAGGATGGCCTCTTACGATCTCATGAGAAGTTTCATGTGTAGGATCTATTTTTAGAAAATTTCATGCATGAAAGGAAATCATGGCCTCAGCTTTACTATCCTTTATACAATGTGGTAGAAGATATCCAAAGATGTATTTATGTGATTGATTTGGAGGCTTTGTATAATCATGTGGCATGCCATTGGATATTCAATTGAAGGGTTAATGCATGAAAATAATAAATAAAAATTCAAAAGTTGGAAGCCTCTCATGATAGAGAATATAAGATATTTTTTAAGAAAACCATGTGATGTCACCAAGGCTCATGTGATTGTCATCCTTTGATTGCATGACTCTTTAATTTTATTATGATAGCCTCACATGGGTGGTATGATCAAAAGAACTTCACGCGATGTTTAGGTTTTAGTTGATCATCCCTTAGAAATATCAAATCCTTTAAATTAAAGCATTATTTCTCAATCTCATGCAAAAAAATATATTTGAAGGATGATGGTTAAAGTTGATTTCCATTTTTAATAAATGATTTTTTAGTGATCATGGTGGTGGATACATGATTTGTGTGATATATAGTGTATCACATGTGTGGTTCATGATAAGGCTACTCTTTTGGTGGTTTTTAATCTTTGAAATAAACCTTGGAATGAATAAAATAGATTTCATGCATGGTGGATTGGTGGATATGAAATCATGTCATACTTTATCAATCATGTGATCAATTAACATCATGTGATGGCTCAAGTTTTCCTTAAAAAAATCCCATGCATGCAAGGTTTCATGCATGGATTTGGATGGTCGAGTGCACCTTGGTTGCTTGTATTGGTCGTTAGGAATAGAATTCATGAAGGACTTCGAGCTATGGAGTCAAATTTAGGTGTCTCGAGCTCAAACCATTGGTGTTGGTGCATGGATCGTATGGTCAGAGGTTGAAGATGATCGCATAACAAGATCGGATAATTGGGAACATCTTGATTGGGCAGCTGTAGTTTTTTCCATATATTTTAATAGAGGGACAATTTCATTCCCATATCCACATCCAACATCAATCAAGAACTTGTTTGGAAAGTGCTTAATAACTCAATCTTTGGAAGTATTTTATCAAGTCAATAATGGGATCAGCACCCACAACAAATAGACCCACTCATTCAATGGGAACTCCACACCCTTGAGTGGCCTAATTAGGTATCACCTTCACACATCATGAACTCCAATAGTGGTTGATATGCTCACCCACCGTTATCTACCAAGATGGATGGCTATGTCGGCTCTAAGGAGTGGTTTAGGAGACTTCTTCATGTTCCCTTAGTTGAGTCGATTATCTGGTTAGCTTGGATGGCTAATTTATTTTGGCCAATGGTAACCTTAAATACTTAGAATAAAAAATTTAAGTAAAAAATTGATAAATAAGGGCCAAAAAATATGTGCCTTTATAAAATAAATCTCAATACTTTATTCTTCAAGGATGCCACATCCAATTCCTTCATGAAAAATATGAATTTTATTTTCATGGTCTTAACAATTATAAAATATCCAAGAACAAAGGGTTCCAATAGTCACATGAAAAGAGTATCCATAATCTTAACCAATTCTAGTGAATTAGATATTAGGACATGGTGGAACCTACGATAATGGTTGGGTAGTGTCTAAGTTTATACAATCACAAAGGAAATAAATTAATTCAATATTATTTGAGTTTATAATAATAACCATTTAATTTATTTACTTATTATATTCAAAAGTTATTTAGAGAATATAATAAAAAAAAATTTAAAAATTATTTAATATTAAATATTTGGTTTCTGTTAAACATTCATGGGGAGACGATACAATTTAATGACTTATAATTTATCACATAACACATTTTTACTATTACAAGTGATAAATTAACTATGATCATTGGAACACATTTGTGAGGATATAATTGTTATTTAGGGTGTTTAATAAAGGTTCAACTTATTAAAGGGTTAAGTGAAATTTTAATAGGTTTACACCTTACTATAAATGAAAAAATAATCCCAAATTCAAGAGACTATTAATTCCATTGAATTTGAAAGACTCTCTCCCTTCTATAACAATTTATATAGGGATAAAGTGAGGTTTAAAACACCCTGATATAAGATATCTTCCCTAAATCAAAGATACAATGATCCCATGATTGTTGGGGTGTTAAAGAAAACTTTTTTACTCTATGCTAGCACCTAGAACATAAATATCGATGATCTCCAGGCTTCCAGAATGTGTGTGGATGATCTAGAGGGTTCTAGGTTTGGTTCATTCAAGCAATGATCACTAAAAATGAGAAAAACATTATTCTAATTGAAATCAGAAGAGGTATAGTTTTGATTTATATTTTGTGATTAAATTAAATTATGTGTGATCCTCGGGTAGTAATTGTGTTGTGATTATGCTGGTGATAACATCACAATGCTGATCACAGCATAAAATTCTTAAATTCTCAATATTTCAAACTTCTACTACTCACCCGGTACCAACAATTTGTATTGTAGGAACCATATGTTTCTTTAAGACTGGTAAAATTAAATTTGCATTAAATCAGTGAATAGGGAATCGTTATGGTCTCATCATCATAAATGATGATTCAATCAAACATTAGATGGTCAAGATAAGATCATACAAATATTGATAGATAGATTTTTAGGGCTGGTTTTTTAAGAATAAAAATCTATTTTACCTTGGTTAGTGGGCGATGACATATTTTGGTGATTCTCGATGCTTTGGACGTTGGAATAGTATTTTCTAATGGGGGGAATACTCCATAAATTTTTGGAATTCAAAAAAATAAGAATCCAAAAACTAGTATTGTGAGTTTTAAAAGAAAAAAACATTCTATAAGGGGGTAATCTTTAGCCTCCCCACTTTTGGGGTGGATCATTTTTAATCCCGTTCCAATTGGTGCAGGAAATATTCTTTTAAAAAAATTGTTTTTCTTTTTTTAATATCATGGGGAGATTGTGCCCCCCACCCTCCACTACTTACCCACATGCAAGTTGTGTGGGGGACTGTTGTCTGCCAAGCCAATTCGACCTAACCCGTCCAGCCCTATCTTGGCCTAAAATGGCCCGGAACTAATTTTTTGGTGTTTTCATGCCACCAGAGGGCCTAAAAATCATTAAAAATAAAAATTTAAGTAAAAATTTTTGGAATGTGTTTAAATTTATCTTGGGGAAACGTAATTTAATTTTTGGGAATTAAAATTAGATAAAGTTATTTTATTTCATTTAAATTTTCCTCAAGTAAAATTTGTTGTGAATACAATTTAATTGCACATTTATTTTCCATGTTGACTGATCTTGAGCATTGATCGACTAGGGTATGTTTGGAGTTAAATTTATTAAATTTAATAATTTCAATGTGTGGGATGTTTGTAATAATTAATTAAAAATAATGATTTTTGTATCACATTCCTCTCTCATTATATGTATAAAATCTTGTATGTCCATAATTAAAGTTATTTATTTTTATTTCACACTACCAAATCTCCCTCATATGTATGTGAGTATACATGTGATAAAGATAAAAATAGATGTGTAGCATGTTATTATTAGAAAAAGTACCAGACAAGATTTATATACATTGCAAAGGGTGAGAGGTCTGGCAAGAGTCGTACATGACTAAGGTATTCACCCCTAAGGTCGTGGTTGATCCATTTATGCTCAATAGATCAACCTATAGTAAATTCTCAAGAGCAGTTATGTTATTCCTTTATTTATGTGTAGTTTATTATTGTTTTGTATGTAATAGATCACATGGAATAATAAACAATCATTCGTATATAAAAGTAATGAAGACCTTATGAATGTTTTTCTATTTAATACATTGTTAAATTATGAGTATGATCAAATAGTAAGGGCGTGTTAAATATAAAAATGATTTCATTCATTGATAAAAAATAAAACCCATCAAATAAATAATATGTTGTAGAGATTTATATCACTTTAATTTTAATAAAATTTAGTGTATGAGGTACTCGTTAGCCCTATTTGAGGGTTTATCCTACTACTAGGGAGTTCTTATGAGAGTGATGGGTTAAATTAACTAAATTTGACAACAAGTAAGTGTTTATAACTATCTTTTTTCCACTTTAGGGGAAAACTGTTGAGAATTGAAAAGTTTTCCTTCATAGGATATGGGAATATACTCAATAGATCAAGGGGTCATGAGTAAATGTGGTTCTCTAGGAAAAATCCTACCTTGAGAATATTCTAATAGTAGAATAGGCAAAACTTAGACTATAAGAATAGGTTTTAAGGATCTACACCACTAAAATAATCAAGTGACTAAGTATTCTAAATCTAGTAAGTTTAGGGATACAAGAATTTGATAAAATATTGGGAGAAATTTAAGATAATAAAATCTATAATGTTTAATAATTGGTAATCAAGATAAAATTAATAATCTACTTAAGTTTTATTTTATATATGAATGGTTAGTAATACCTCAAGTTCACTATAATAAATTCTGGATAAAGATAATATCTTAATAATAATGAATTTCCAAGTGTATCATATGATCTTGAGAAATGTAATGTGATATGAAAGGAAATTATATGTATTGGAATCCCCACTACCGGTTGAGCCACCTCAGGAAGAAAGAGTGAAAAGGATACTTATAGGAGACTCATGAATTATGTTTTTTATGTCTATATCATAATGAAATCATCAATTTCAAAAGAGATTCAATTGAAACATGAGGAAATGGATGTTTATATCATGTTATCTCATATTTGAAATGTATGTGAGTAGAAATTTAATTGATATATAAATGAGATTATTATTACACTAAACATGTTCAAATTGAAATATGTTTAATGATCATTTAATATATCCCTTTCTAATATAATTATCACCCAGTTACTCCAAATTTTTTTAGAATTATATTAAATTTTAAATATATATAAAATGATTCATTGCCTTTTGGGTAAGGTTCTCCAAGTAGATAAGAACTTAAATAAAGATTAATTTTATTTATTATGGTGAACAAGTTGAAAGAAAAGGTGAAAAGGTCAATGGAAAGTGTGATGAAAAAGGTGCCTTCATAATGTCCCTCAAAGAAAATAGGAAAATCATCACATAAGAGGTTATTTGTTTCACATGTCCTGAGATAATTCTATAGAAGATAAAATGAAATTAATTGAATTAGAAGAATATAGATACTTCGGATTAGTATATATTCATCATTGTATGTGATGTTTCTATATTAATTTTTAGGTATTAGATATTGAATGCGTATCACACATTTGAATCCAAATATTATAACCAAGTAAGTATAAAAACATTACAATAAGTAAGGATAATTCTCTAAGTGGCTGAAAGATGGTGATTCCTTAGTTAGTGGTGAGAAGTCATAACTTCTAATTTCTAAGTTTACTAATTCTAATTGAACTTTTGTTAAGTATTACCAAAATATTTATCTCACTTGTTTCTTGGACACAAGATGACATTATTCATTTTTTGGAATGAATGTT
Source organism: Viscum album (assembly GCA_963277665.1). Taxonomy (NCBI): domain Eukaryota; kingdom Viridiplantae; phylum Streptophyta; class Magnoliopsida; order Santalales; family Viscaceae; genus Viscum; species Viscum album. The sequence goes on along the minus strand of OY728126.1, from coordinate 2,091,096,654 downwards.
GTTTATGGTGTCACATACTAATCTAATAGTTTAGTAATTATTGAATCATTAGCTATATCAGATGAATATAAAATATAGGACTTAAATACATAATTGTGGAAAGGTGATTCTTTGTCTGGTAAAACTGAAAGTATTTGTCAAAAATATAACCAGTATGGTATTTAAACTCTTTAGAGATAAAAACTTGTGGTATTATCAACACATTTACTTATATGGTTTTGGATAAAGAAAGCTTTGAAAATAAAAGTGGGCTATAAAGCTTTCAGAATTAGTTCATTTGGAGAGTGTGAACTATTACAAGGATAAGTTATAGTTAAATACATATACTTCATTATATTACTTAAATAGTAGTAAAAGGATGATCAATGATGGGTTTTGTAAGTAATACAAAATATTCCATTATCTTTTCAAAAAATGATTCACAAATAGCGATGTTAACCTATAACCATATGCCAACTATAATGAAAAATGGATACCATATGAGTAATAGTTTAAAATAGATCCAATATGTTATAAATCACGTGTTCTTGATGAAAATAGTTTGTTAAGGCTAATTCAAAAAATAAACTTTCATCAGGAAATAAAAAAAATTCATCTCATGCACTTATCTAATATTTTTTAGGATATTACATAAATCACTAAGATATAAAAGTAATAGTAAATAGAATAAATCTATTTCTATAAAAAGGTTTCACATATATATTTTATTTAGTGGTAGATAAATTGACTTCTTTGTGTCAAGGAATGATATTCACAAGTAGTTTTCAAATGAACAAGTTATTTAAGAGTTTTTTGGAATTTATATGTTCCATAGACATATAATTGTGTAGGAAAGAAAAAACCAAATTGAGATGGTTTTATTATCAAAAATCCAATGTCATATATTATTCAACTAGAATAAGTTATTTTATCCTAAAAGTAAGTGGAAAATAAAAATAAACTATGTTTGAAAAGGTTTATATGAATTTAAAAATGGATTCTATTGTAATGGCCCGGACCTCTCCGGCTCATTCCTTTGTTAAAAAGAGGGTCTTGAAGTGTTCTGGAGGGTAAAATGGACTTTTCCCACACTTTCAGAATTTTGAAACTACACGCCGTGTAGTGTTAGTACACGCCATGTACCCCCTCACCAGTTATACCCCGTGTTGAAGGTCGTGTCCTTACCATGTGAAATAAATGAGTACACGCTGTGTAGCCAATACTACACGTCGCGTAGTCCCTCTCCACGTACGTGTTACCCTCAAACCACGTGTTGACCAGTCAATGGTCGTGTGCCATGTGGGAGCTGTGTCCTTACCGTGTGAAATAAATGAGTACACGCTGTGTAGCTAATACTACACGCCGTGTACTCCTTCCCCGCATACGTGTTACCCTCAAACCGTGTGTTGACCAGTCAACGGCCGCATACCGCGTTGAAGGCCGTGTTGGAAGCCGCGTGGTGGCCGTATGAAATGGCCAAGTACACGTCATGTACCATAAAGTATATGACATGTACTTTTTTTCACGCCTATAAAAGGAGGGTTCCCCTCCTCCTTTTCAACACACCCCTCTCCTCCCCTTTCCTCTGAGCAGAGCTCTCCCAAGAGACTCGAAGGATCCTTTTTCTTCCATAACTTCTTCGTCCGAGCTCCGATTTATGATCCGTCAGTGGCCACGGGATCTTAACAATGAGGAAGAACTTCTGATCTTGGATCCGTTGTATTTCCTTCGACCTTTCCTTCCCAGCTTCCACCCAAGGAGGTTTTTCTGGGTTTCAACAGAAGTGACGGACGACGATGGATGTCTTCTAAAGTTGATACGGGGGAGCGTTGTGATCATAACCTGTTGAGGTAGGGATCTTACCTTCGTCACTCTAATTTGTGCAACATGAGGGGTGGGTTTCCTCTTGTTTACGTGAAACACTTTTGAACCGTTTTAATAAAGATAATAACTGGATTATATAACAGGGATGGGAAGTTGTGAATGTAGTTACCTTTTTATTTATATCCTGTGATTTTATGTTGTTAATTTAATAGGATTATGCCTACTGAAAATCATGGTCGTTGGGGGCCTTTTCTTGCGCAATTAAATGTTTCCCTATCTTTCTAGACTGTTTTTCTGAATGGAACTTTGTTGAATGTGGAATTTGGTTAATCACGTAAAGTTGGATGATTTAAAATTTGAAACCCTTGTGTGATCACCCCGGTTGAACAAAATGGAATAATGAACATGTGGGTGTTGGCTTGGATACGTGTCATGTGATGGGGGTGTTTTTCTGGGTTGTTGTGGATCGGGTGAGCAGCAGGGCTACGGTTGGTGTGGTTGTGGTTATGGTGGTTGGCAGCGGGGCTACAGGGTTGGGTTTGAATGTCAGCGAACTATGGGTTGTGATTAATAAATAAAAGTGGAAAAGTTAATGAATGGTGGGGCATGATTGTGGAATGGGAATAATAGTTAATGGGGTTGGTTGGTTAATAAGAAGGACTTGGTTGTGTTGCTTATGCTTTCCTAACTAGATTTGTGGATGGTAGGGATATGTTTTACGAATTATTGTTGTGGTTAGCTGTGGATAGTTTCCCAGTAGTTAAGGAATTAAAAAACTGATTCTGTTGAAACATGAAAACCTAAATGGGGTTGGGGTTGTTTGTTATATGCATGCTTCGTAGTAGCAGTGCTGAGGCACATGCTCAGTTCTGGTATTAGTAGCCATAGTTTGGGCTGAGTGTTTGGTATATATATATATATATATCTGTATCCTTGTGTTTTATCGCACCCCACCCATGTTGAGCACTTAGTGCCGAACACTCCCATTTCATGGGAGAGGGTGTTTTCCCCTTAGTTACTAGCTCCTTCATGCTCCTTCTTCCCTAGGTTGTGATGGCTTAAGGTGACCTTACACCCAAGACTCTTCGGGTAGGTTTAGATTGGGGTGGTTTAGCCCAAGACTCTTCGAGCAGGTTTTACTATTTTCCCAAGAACCTTTGGGATGAGGCCCAGGTGTGTGAGGGCAGGATACGTGGTTGTGAGGCCCAGGTGTGTGCGGGTGGGATACGTGGTTGTGAGGCCCAGGTGTGTGCGGGCGGGATACATGGTTGTGAGGCCCATGTGTGTGCGGGTGGGAAGAGTGTGGTAGCGTCAGGACGTTCTCCGTTAGGAAGAGCAGCTAGCTAGTGGGGGAAAATGGTGTGGGGTACCCAATACTCTTGTTCTTATATACTACTACCTGTTGTGATTGTGTTTTTGGTGAGTGTGGCTGGTGAGGTTGGGTGGATATAATTCCTTTCTAGGTTTCTTCTGTTGTTCTCATAGGACATTAGGATGTCTCCCCAATTGTGCATGAGAGCTTTAGGTTTCCCTACTGAGTATACTTGTATGCTCACCCTACGTTTACTTTCAGGTTTCTAGATGGACTACCAGGGCCGTGTCGGACCCTACTAGTTGAGACAGTTGGATTTACTGTAGTTGTTGTACTCTTGTTTCTTTTGGTATTGTACTTTTGAGCTTTCTTGTACTTGTACCTTGTTTTAGAACTATTTAATCATGCATGTGGGATTGGTTTGGGTTATTTCTATACACTTGTTCTTTTTTTATTTTTGGTGGTTGAATTATCATATTTCCTGATCTTAAATAATAATAAAAGGGTAATGCCTCCCATATTTGTGAAAACTCATACCCTTGGTGCTAGTCGCCACTCCAGGGCCTACTGGAGGCGAGACTCGGGGGTCATTATCTCCCTTTCACCTTTGCCAGCTCAGGAGGGGAATCTTTGGTGGGAGGGGGTCGTGATGGAATGGTATCAGAGGTGATGCTTGAGAGATAGGATGGAGTCTGGAGTTAGGCACAGTGAGTATTTCATGGGATGGTAGGGCAACAGTGTTGGTTAATCTTGGTGCGTGACAAAGGCCAGGGAAGACCATCTAGGACATGGGATTTTAGGGCCCCCTGTGATCCGATGCAAGGACTCTGAGCCTACCGAACGACCAAGTGAGACTACATTGATTATAGGGTAGAGATCCTAGGGAAGGTACATGCATCATCAGGATTGTGTTTTACTTGATTTGGGCGTTCTAGGAAAGAAATTGAAATAATGTGATAAAATAAAACCTTGAGAAATTTCCTTACTACTTGGGCTTAGGCGATCTTGTTTACCATATAGCTATGGCACCTGGACGTCATCCTCGGGTGGCTCAGATGGCCGAGGCCCAGCAGATTCAGGCAGTCGATCAGATGAGGATTGACCGAGAGGAGGAAAATATCTAGTGGCAGAAGACTCTCCGTTCTTTCCAGCGGAAAACCCTCAAGAAGTACGAGGGTAGTACTTCGGATACGGAGATGGAGGGGTGTCTTGAGGAGCTACGGATCGCTTTTACCTTGATCCGTGCTCCGAGGGAGTACTGGGTTCCCCTAGCAGTCAGTCAGTTGAGAGCTTCGGCGCGAAAGTGGTGGACGCTCTAACTCGGAGAGAGGATAGAGGCAGAGGTTCTGTGGGCTGACTTTGAGAAGGAATTCCGAGAGGAATTCCTTTCTTCCATGATCAAGGCGGAGAACTGGCAGGAGTTACTCTCCCTCCAGCAGGGGAGTATGTCAGTATGAGATCTGGGGATCATGTTCAAGGATCTCGTGCACTTTTCTCCGGATCACTTTCTGGATGAGGAGTCTCGGGTGAGATGTTTAGAGGAGGCACTTCGTCCTTCACTCTAGTATGCTGTCACCCCCTTCACCCTTCAGATGTACTTGGCGGTATAGAAGAAGGAAGAGTTTGTAGAGAGGATACACTCACTGGGAGGTGCACCATGATAGGGGTTCCAGCCAGGTTCATCAAAGGGGAAGGTAGTCAGCAGCAGGTCACCTACGACGGGACCTTCCAGGTTTAGGCCAGTGGGGAGTAGGCCCCAGCAGTTCCAGTTCAGATCTTCAGGTCCTCGTCCCGTTTCCACAATCCCAGGACTAAAGTGTTTTTCTTATGGAGGTTTCGGGCACATTCAGAGTCGGTGCCCGGCCCGAGCTTAGTACGGTAGAGGTGGGCAGGTTCAGCGCCCACCTCAGCAGCACCAGTTGTCAGCGAGGCCCTTCCAGCAGCAGCAGGACCATGCTCCTCCGAGGGAAGACTTTGCAGGAGGAGTCCAACCTCAGGGTGCTCCTCAGTGACCTCGACCAGGGCATGGTCGGGCAGGTGGACGACATCAGAGAGGCAGAGGAGCTGGGAATGGACAGTTTCACACAGCAGAGTTGGTAGCTCCAGCAGGACCAGAGGTGGTACGAGATACGATTTTTTTTGTACAGCACTCTCATTTATGCTTTGTTCGATTCAGGAGCTTTGCACTCCTTTGTTGCACCGGGTCTAGCCCATTCTTTGGGACTAGATGTAGAGAGACTTTCCATACCACTGGTACTGAGTACACCAGTTGGAGGCCAGACCAACATATCTTGTGTTTTTCGGGGATGTGGGATGACGTTGGAAACACATCAATCTAGTGGGGATCTTCTTCAATTATAGATGCATCCATACAATGTCATCCTAGGCATCGACTGGTTGTTTTCTTTTAGTTCCGTTATCAACTGCTTCCAGAGAAGAGTCATGTTCTCTGACATGGACGGGCAGCATGTAGCTTTCATTGGAGAGATGAGCTATCAGGTGGGAATCTGGCGTGTGGAGCCTCTCCTTTCTTTGTTAGGCAGGTTATCAGTGGTTCCGACTGATACAGAGACGATGGATGTCCCAGACGTTGTTGTGGAGTTCCTCGATGTTTTTCCCGAGGAGGTTGTGAATCTACCCCCCTGATGTGACGTTGAGTTCAGGATAGACTTACAGCCTGGTGCCCGTCCGATTTCGATGGCCCCTTATCAGATGGCACCTTCGGATTTGCGGGAGTTGCGGATTCAGATTGATGATCTGATGGAGAAGGGTTTTTTTCGACCCAGCATGTCGCCATGGGGTGATCCAGTTTTGTTCGTGAAGAAGGAAGATGGTGGTCTCAGGTTATGCATAGACTACCGAAGGTTGAACCAGGTAACGGTCAAGAACCGTTACCCCCTTCCAAGGATAGATGATCTCTTCGACCAGCTGAGGGGAGAAATTTGGTTTTCTAAGATTGATCTACAATCGGGATATCATCAGCTGACGGTGAAGGACAGTGACATCTCGAAGATATATTTCAGGTGCAGGTATGGGCACTTCAAGTTTGTATTGATGTCGTTTGGAGTTACGAATGCATCAGCTGTGTTCATGGGACTTATGAACTTTGTCTTCTGAGAGTTTCTGGACTGGTTCGTCGTTGTGTTTATCGATGACATCCTGATCTACTCAAGATCAGAGGAGGAGCACGTTGAGCATCACAGGGCAGTCTTGGAAGTCCTTCGACACCACCATCTTTATGGGAAATTTTCAAAGTGTAAGTTCTTGACGCAATAAGTACACTTCCTTGGGAACGTGGTGTCTTAGCATGGAGTGTCAATGGACCCGTCGAGGGTGGAGGCAATTGTTTCTTGGGCAGCACCCAAGAGCGTGGAAGAAGTTCGTAGTTTTCTAGGGTTAGCAGGTTACTATCGGAGGTTCATTTCAGACTTCTCTCGAGTTGTTGCTCCATTGATAGCTTTGACTAGGAAGAACCAGGTCTTCCTATGGAGCGAGCAGTGCCAGAAGGCTTTCGACTACCTGAAGGAGAAGTTGGTTAGTGCTCTCGTACTCAGGTTTCTAGAGGAAGGGTTATTGTATGAGGTGTTTTGTGATGCTTCTGGCCTTCGTCTTGGATGTGTGTTGATGCAGAAGAAGGGAGTGATCTAATATGGGTCTAGGCAGTTGCACCCTCACGAGCGTAACTATGCCACCCATGACCTGGAGCTTGCAGTAGTAGTGTTCGCACTGAAGTTGTGGCAACATTACCTCTTTGGTGATCACTTTTTGGTCTTCTCAGATCACAAGAGCCTGCGTTATATCTTCTCTCAGTGTGACCTGAACTTACGGCAGTGGATATGGGTTGAGTTCCTCCAATACTATGACTTAGAGATCTCTTACATTGAAGGTAAGGGAAACATTGTGGCGGATTCCCTGAGTAGGAAGTCGCATAAGGAAGTGGTTCGGGAATCCGCTGATGCTTGGAAAGCAATGGGAGAGTTGGATGCCTTGCACTTTGATGTCAGGGTAGAAGGTGTTAGAGGTTGTTTTTTTCAAATGACGGTACATTCCTCCTTGTTGAATTAGGTGGAAGAGTCTCAGTGGGGGGGACTCCGAGGCGGAAGTAATGCAGGATCGTGTCGATCAGGGAAACGCTCCATAGGGATGGTCATAGGACAGCCGACATTGAATGCTTTTACATGGAAGGTTGTTTGTTCCGGAGGCGATGCATGAGGGAGTTCTCCGTGAGTTCCATAGCTTAGCCTTGGCGGTACATCTAGGAGTTTCAAAAATGTACCAAGGCCTGAGGGAACGGTTTTGGTGGCCCGGGGTGAAATGGGAAGTGGTGGAGTTTGTGGCTAAATTCCTAGTGTGTCAGTAAGTGAAGGCTGAACACTGTGTTCCCAGTGGTTTGTTGCATCCTTTAGATGTCCCCGAGTGGAAGTGGGATGACATCTCAATGGACTTCGTCACGGGACTACCCAGATCTTAGGGTGGTTATGATGCTATCTGGGTAGTGTTGGATCGTCTGACGAAATCAGCTCACTTCTTATAAATTAAGTAGTTGGACCCGGTGAGTACCTTAGCACAGAGGTACGTAGACGAGGTGATGCGTTTTCATGGAGTTCCTAAAAATATCGTCTCAGACCGGGATACTCAGTTTACCTCACGAGTCTAGAGGGGGTTACAGCATGCTTTTGGCACCCAGCTACGCCTTAGCACTTCTTTCCACCCCCAAACTGATAGGCAGACAGATCGGACTATCCAGATGTTGGAGGACATGCTGCGAGCATGCGTTCTGGATTTTGGGGGATCATGGGTATGAAACTTGCCTTTAGTAGAGTTTTCCTACAAAAATAGCTTCCACTCTACTATTGGCATGGCACCGTTTGAGTCTTTGATTGTAAGACCATTTTGTTCACCCATTTGCTGGGAAGAGGTTGGTGAGACAGGTGCTCTTGGGCCAGAGGTAGTGCAGAGCACCACAGAGAAAGTACATCTTGTATTGAGAGGATGAAAGCGTCTCAGGACCAAAAGAAGTCTTATGTTGATCATCAGAGGAGGTCCTTGGAGTTTGAGGTGGGTGATCATGTGTTCTTGAAGGTTTCCCCTCGACAGGGGCAGCGGAGGTTCGGGAAGGGGAGTAAGATCTCCCCTAGGTTCATCGGACCTTTTGAGGTGCTGAGGTGAGTCAGTGAGGTGGCATATCAGCTAGCCCTACTACCTCAGTTGGAGAAGGTTCATGACATCTTCCACGTCTCTCAGATTCGTCGGTACTTACACGATGACTCTCACGTTATCGACTGGGGAGATTTAGATATAGGAGACGACGCGAACTTCGAGGAACGACCAATCAGAATCGAGGATCGTAAGGATAAGGTGCTCCATGGATGAACCATTCCCTTGGTTCGTGTGTTGTGGAGGCATGGAATCCTCGAGGAGAGCACTTGGGAGAGGGAGGCTCAGATGCGCGCTCAGTACCCGGAGTTGTTTTGACTTGTGGTTTCTTTGTTCTTCTGAGCTTTGTTTTGATTTTATACTTTGTACCTTTGATATATGGAATGCTTGGCTTGTCGGTTATGAGACCTTTTGTTTCCTTATTCTTTGGGAGTGTGTAACTTGTTCGGGCATGTGGGTAAGGGAAAAACCTGATCCTTAATTGAGATGTATTAATGCAGATACGATTGAACCCGTTCAGGTGAGTCAGTGCCGCCTAAAGCGGATAATATCTCGACATAGGAAAAGGAATTTTCCCCAACCCACATGTTTGGGCAGTGTGTGGGTTTTGCGGTGTTGGGGGAAGTGTGAGTTTAAAAATCCTAATGTATGGAAGTGGGAAGACCCAATTCTTAATCGAGACGCATTAATGAGGATGCGATTAAACCCATGCAAGCAAGTTAGTGCCGCCTAAAGCGGATAATATCTATACATAGGAGAAGGAATTCCTAACACCTATGATTAGGGTTGTTGCTTGGGTTCCTGTTATAACGAGGGACCTAAGAGGTATCTTGTTGGGTTCCTCTAGGTTGGCTTTTGGATTCTCGGGGATGAGAATGTTTTAAGAGGTATCTGATGTAATGTCCCGGACCTCTCGGGCCCATTCCTTTGTTAAAAAGAGGGTCTTGAAGTGTTCTGGAGGGTAAAATGGACTTTTCCCACACTTTTCAGAATTTTGAAACTACATGTCGTGTAGTGTTAGTACACGCAGTGTACCCCCTTGCTGGGTATACCCCGTGTTGAAGGTCGTGACCTTACCGTGTGAAGTAAATGAGTACACGTCGTGTAGCCAATACAACACGTCGTGTAGTCCCTCCCCGCGTACGCATTACCCTCAAACCGTGTGTTGACCAGTCAATGTTTGTGTGCCGTGTGGGAACCATTTCCTTACAGTGTGAAATAAATGAGTACACGCCGTTTAGCCAATACTACACATCGTATAGTCCCTCCCTGCGTACATGTTACCCTCAAACCATGTGTTGACCAGTCAACGGCCGCGTACCGCGTTGAAGGCCGTGTTGGAAGCCACGTGGAGGCTACGTGAAATGTCCAATTATACGCCGTGTACTTTTGTTTTTCACACCTATAAAAGGATGGGTCCGCTCCTCCTTTACAACACACCCCTCTCCTCCCCTTTCCTCTGAGCAGAGCTCTCCCAAGAGACTCTAATGATCCTTTTTCTTTCATAATTTCTTCGTCCGAGCTCCGATTTATGATCCGTCAGTGGCCACGGGATCGTAACGATGAGGTGGAACTTCTGAGCTTGGATCCATTGTCTTTCCTTCGACCTTTCCTTCCCAGCTTCCACCTGAGGAGGTTTTTCTGGGTTTCGACAGAAGTGATGGATGATGACGGGTGTCTTCTAAAGTTGATACGGGGGAGCATTGTGATCAGAACCTGTTGAGGTAGGGATCTTACCTTCGTCTCTATAATTTGTGAAACATGCGGGGTGGGTGTCCTATTGTTTATGTGAAACACTTTTGAACCGTTTTAATATAGATAATAACTGGCTTATATAACGGGGATGGGAAGTTGTGAATGCAGTTACCTTTTTATTTATATCCTGTGATTTTATGTTGTGAATTGAATAGGCTTATGCCTACTGAAAATCACGGTCGTTGGGGTCCTTTTCTTGGGAAATTAAATGTTTCCCTATCTTTCTAGACCGTTTTTGTGAATGGAACTTTGTTGAATGTGGAATTTGGTTAATCATGTAAAGTTGGCTGATTTAAAATAGGAAACCCTTGTGTGATCACCCCAGTTAGAATAATGAACATGTGGGTGTTGTCTTGGATATGTGGCATGTGATGGGGGTGTTTTGTGGGTTTTTGTGGATCGGGTGAGTAGTAGGGCTGCGGTTGATGTGGTTGTGGTTATGGTTGTTGATAGCGGGGCTACAGGGTTGGGTTTAAATGTGAGCGAACTATGGGTTGTGATTAATAAATAAAAGTGTAAAATTTAATGAATGGTGGGGCATGATTGTGGAATAGGAATAATAGATAATGGGGTTGGTTGGTTAATAAGAAGGACTTGGTTGTGTTGCTTGTGATTTACTAACTTGATTTGTGGATTGCAAGGATATGTTTTACGAATGATCGTTGGGGTTAGTTGTGGATAGTTGCCCAGTAGTTAAGGAACTAATAAACTGATTATGTTGAAACATGAAAACCTAAATGGGGTTGGGGTTGTTTGTTATATGCATGCTTCGTAGTAGTAGTGTCGAGGCACGTGCTCAGTTCTTGGATTAGAAGCCATAGGTTGGGATGAGTGTTTGGTATATATATATATGTGTGTGTGTGTGTGTGTCCTTGTGTTTTATTGCACCCCACCCATGTTGAGAACTTAGTGTCTAACACTCCCATTTCATGGGAGAGGGTGTTTTCCCCTTATTTACTATCTCCTTCCTGCTCCTTCTTCCCTAGGTTGTGATGGCTTGAGGAGACCTTACACCCAAGACTCTTCGGGTAGGTTTTGATTGGGGTGGTTTATCCCAAGACTCTTCGGGCAGGTTTTATTATTTTCCCAAGAACCTTCGGGATGAGTCCCAGGTGTGTGCGGGTGGGATTTGTGGTTGTGAGGCCCAAGTGTGTGTGGGCGGGATACGTGGTTGTGAGGCCCATGTGTGTGCAGGCAGGAAGAGTTTGGTAGCGTCAGGACGTTCGCCGTTAGGAAGATCAGCTAGCTAGTGGGGGAAAATGGTGCGGGGTACCCAATACTCTTGTTCTTATATACTACTACCTGTTGTGATTGTGTTATTGGTGAGTGTGGCTGGTGAGGTTGGGTGGATAGAATTCCTTGCTAGGTTTCTTCTATTGTTCTCACGGGACATTAGGATGTCTCCCCACTTGTTCATGAGAGCTTTAGGTTTCCCTACTGAGTATACTTTTATGCTCAACCTACATTTACTTTCAGGTTTCCAGAAGGACTGCCAAGGTCGTGCGGGACCCTACTAGTCGAGACAGTTGGAGTTGCTGCAGTTTTTGTACTCTTGTTTCTTTTGGTATTGTACTTTTGAGCTTTCTTGTACTTGTACCTTGTTTCAGAACTATTTAATCATGCATGTGGGATTGGTTTGGGTTATTTCTATACACTTGTTCTTTTTTTATTTTTGGTGGTTGACTTATCCTATTTCCTGATCTTAAATAATAATAAAAGGGTAATGCCTCCCATATTTTTGAAAACTCATATCCTTGGTGTTAGTCGCCACTCTAGGGCCTACTGGAGGCGCGACTCGGGGGTCATTATCTCCCTTTCACCATTTCCAGCTCAGGAGGGGCATCTTTTGTGGGAGGGGGTCGTGACATAATGGTATCAGAGGTGATTCTTGAGAGATAGGATGGAGTCTGGAGTTAGGCACAGTGATTATTGCATGGGATGGTAGGGCAACAGTGTTGGTTAATCTTGGTGTGTGACATAGGCCGGGGAAGACCGTCTAGGACAAGGGATTTTAGGGCCCCCCGTGATCCGATGCAAGGACTCAGAGCCTACCGAACGACCAAGTGAGACTACATTGATTACAGGGTAGAGACCCTAGGGAAGGTACATGCATCATTATGATTGTGTTTTACTTGATTTGGGTGTTCTGGGAAAGAAATTGAAATAATGTGATAAAATAAAACCTTGAGAAATTTCCTTACTACTTGGGCTTAGGCGATCTTGTTTACCGTATAGCTATGGCACCTGTACGTCGTCCCCAGGTGGCTCAGATGGCCGAGGCCCAGCAGATTTAGGCAGTCGATCAGATGAGGATTGACTGAGAGGAGGAAGATATCTAGTGGCAGAAGACTCTCTGTTCTTTCCAGCGGCAAACCCTCAAGAAGTACGAGGGTAGCACTTCGGATACGAAGACGGAGGGGTGGCTTGAGGAGCTAGGGATCACTTTTACCTTGATCCGTGCTACGAGGGAGTACTGGGTTCCCCTAGCAGTCAGTCAGTTGAGAGGTGCGGCGTGAAAGTGGTTGACTCTCTACCTTGGAAAGAGGATAGAGGCATAGGTTCCATGGTCTGACATTGAGAAGGAATTCCGAGAGGAATTCCTTTCTTCCATGATCAAGGCGGAGAAGCGGCAGGAGTTACTCTCCCTCCAGCAGGAGAGTATGTCAGTACAAAAGCTGGGGATCAAGTTCAAGGATCTCCTGCGCTTTGCTCCAGATCTCTTTCTGGATGAGGAGTCTCGGGCGAGACGTTTGGAGGAGGCACTTCGTCCTTTTCTCCAGTATGTTGTCACCCCCTTCACCCTTCTGACATATTTGGCGGTACAGAAGAAGGAATAGGTTGTAGAGAGGATACACTCGCTGGGAGGTGCACCATGAGAGGGGATCCAGCCAGGTTCATCGAAGTGGAAGGCAGCCAACAGAAGGTCTCCTATGACGGGACCTTCCAGGTTCAGGCCAGTGGGGAGCAGGCCCCAGCAGTTCCAGTTCAGATCTTCAGGTCCTCGTCCCTTTTCCACAACCCTAGGACCGAAGTGTTTTTCTTATGGAGGTTTTGGGCACATTCAGAGTCGGTGCCTGACCTGAGCTCAGTATGGTGGAGGTGGGCAGGTTCAGAACCCACCTCAGCAGCACCAGTTGCCAGCGAGGCCCTTCCAGCAGCAGCAGGACCATGCTCCTATGAGGGCAGACTTTGCGGGAGGAGGCCGACCTCAGGGTACTCCTCAAGGACCTCGACCAGGGCATGGTCGAGGAGGTGGACGACATCAGAGAGGTAGAGGATCTGGGCATGGACAGTTTCACGCAGCAGAGTTGGTAGCTCCAGCAAGACCAGAGGTGGTACGAGGTACGATTTGTTTGTTCAGCACTCTCGTTTCTTCTTTGTTCGATTCAGGAGCTTCACACTCCTTTGTTGCACATGGTCTAGCTCATTATTTGGGACTATATATAGAGATAATTTCCATACCATTGGTGCTGAGTACACCAGTTGGAGGCCAGACCAGCATATCTTGTGTTTGTCGGGGATGTGGGCTGACATTGGGACCACATTGATCTAGTGGGGATCTTCTTCTATTACAGATGTAGCCATACGATGTCATCCTATGCATCGATTGGTTGTTTTTTGTTAGTGTCTTTATCAACTGCTTTCGAAGAAGAGTCGTGTTCTCCGACATGGATGGGCATCATGTAGCTTTCGTTGGAGAGACGAGATATCAGGTGGGAAGCCGGCGTGTGGAGCCCCTCCTTTTTTTGTTAGGCGGGTTATCAGTTGTTCCGGCTGATACATAGATGATGGATGTCCCAGAGGTTGTTGGGGAGTTCCTCGATGTTTTTCCCGAGGAGGTTGTGACTCTACCCCCCCCCCCCCCCCGATGTGACGTTGAGTTCGGGATAGACTTACAGCCTGGTGCCCGTCCGATTTCGATGGCCCCTTATCGGATGGCACCTTCGGAGTTGCGGGAGTTGCGGATTCAGATTGACGATCTGATGGAGAAGGGTTTTGTTCGACCCAGCGTGTCACCATGGGGTGCTCCAATTTTGTTCGTGAAGAAGGAAGATGGTGGTCTCAGGTTATGCATAGACTACCGAAGGTTGAACCAGGTAATGTTCAAGAACCGTTACCCCCTTCCAAGGATAGATGATCTCTTCAACCAGTTGAGGGGAGCAAGTTGGTTTTCTAAGATTGATCTACAATCGGGATATCATCAGTTGGGGGTGAAGGACTGTGACATCTCGAAGACGGCTTTCATGTGCAGGTATGGTCACTTCAAGTTTGTAGTGATGCCATTTGGAGTTACGAATGCACCAGTTGTGTTCATGGGACTTATGAACTTTGTCTTATAAGAGTTTCTGGACTGGTTTGTCGTTGTGTTTATTGATGAAATCCTGATCTACTCAAGATCAGAGGAGGAGCACGTTGAGCATCTCAGGGCAGTCTTGGAAGTCCTTCAACACCACCAGCTTTATGGGAAATTTTCAAACTGCAAGTTCTTGACGCAATAAGTACACTTCCTTGGGAACGTGGTGTCTCAGCATGGAGTGTCAGTGGACCCATCGAAGGTGGAGGCAGTTGTTTCTTGGGCAGCACCCAAGAGCGTGGTAGAAGTTCGTAGTTTCTTAGGGTTGGCAGGTTACTATCTGAGGTTCGTTTCAGACTTCTCTCGAGTTGTTGCTCCATTGACAGCTTTGACTAGGAAGAATCAGGTCTTCCTATGGAGTGAGCAGTCCTAGAATGCTTTCAACTACCTGAAGGAGAAGTTGGTTAGTGCTCCCGTACTCAGGTTTCCAGAGGAAGGGTTGTTGTATGAGGTGTTTTGTGATGCTTCTGGCCTTGGTCTTGGATGCGTGTTGATGCAGAAGAAGGTAGTGATCTATTATGGTTCTAGGAAGTTGCACCCTCACGAGCTTAACTATGCCACCCATGACCTAGAGCTTGCAGTAGTAGTGTTCGCACTGAAGTTGTGGCAACATTACCTCTTTGGGGAGCGCTTTGTGGTCTTCTCAGATCACAAGAGCCTGCGTTATATCTTCTCTTAGCATGACCTGAACTTACGGCAGCGGATATGGGTCGAGTTCCTCCAAGACTATGACTTCGAGATCTCTTACACTGAAGGTAAGGGCAACGTTGTGGCTGATTCCCTGAGCAGGAAGTTGCATAAGGAAGTGGTTCAGGAATCCGCTAATGCTTGGAAAGTGATGGGAGAGTTGGCTGCCTTGCACTTGGATGCCAGGGTAGAAGGTGTTAGAGGATGTTTCTTTCAAATAACGGTACAGTCCTCCTTGTTGCAGCAGGTGGAAGAGTCTCAATGGGGGGGACTCCGAGGTGGAAGTAATCCAGGATCGTGTCGATCAGTGAAACGCTCCAGAGGGATGGTCAGAGGACAGCCGACATCGAATGCTTTTCCATGGAAGGTTGTTTGTTCCGGAGGCGATGCGTGAGGGATTTCTCCGTGAGTTCCATAGCTTAGCCTTGGCGGTATATCCAAGAGTTTCAAAAATGTATCAAGGCCTGAGGGAACAGTTTTGGCGGCCCGGGGTGAAACGGGTAGTGGCGGAGTTTGTGGCTAAATGCCTAGTGTGTCAGCAAGTGAAGGTTGAACACTGTGTTCCCAGTGGTTTGTTGCATCCTTTAAATGTCCCCAAGTGTAAGTGGGATGACATCTCAATGGACTTAGTCATGGGACTACCTAGAGCTCAGGGTGGTTATGATTCTATCTGGGTAGTGGTGGATCATCTGACGAAATCAACTCACTTCTTAGAAATTAAGGAGTCGGGCCCGGTGAGTACCTTAGCACAGAGGTACGTAGATGAGGTGGTGTGTTTTCATGGAGTTCTGAAGACTATCGTCTCAGATCGGGATACTCGGTTTACCTAACTAGTCTGGAGGGGGTTACAACATGATTTTGGCACACAACTACGCCTTAGCACTGCTTTCCACCCTCAAACTGATGGGCAGACAGAGCAGACTATCCAGATGTTGGAGGAAATGCTGCGAGCATGCGTTCTGGATTTTTCGGGGGATCATGGGTACGACACTTTCCTTTAGTAGAGTTTGCCTACAAAAATAGCTTCCACTATACTATTGGCATGGCACCATTTGAGGCTTTGTATGGAATACCATTTCGTTCACCCATTTGTTGGGCAGAGGTTGGTGAGACAGGTGCTCTTGGGCCAGAAGTAGTACAGAGCACCGCAGAGAAAGTCCAGCTTGTAGTGAGAGGATGAAAGCGTCTCAGGACCGACAGAATTCTTATGTTGATCATCGGAGGAGGCCCTTGGAGTTTCAGGTGGGAGATCATGTGTTCTTGAAGGTTTCCCCTTGACAGGGGCGACGGAGGTTCGGGAAGGGGAGTAAGCTCTCCCCTAGGTTCATCGGACCTTTTTAGGAGCTGAGGCGAGTCGACGAGGTGGCATATCAGCTAGCCCTACTACCTCAGTTAGAGAAGGTTCATGACAACTTCCATGTCTCTCAGATTCGTCGGTACTTACACGATGAATCTCACGTTATCGACTGGGGATAGTTAGATATAGGAGATGATGCGACCTTCGAGGAACGACCAGTCAGAATCGAGGATCATAAGGAGAATGTGCTCCATGGACAAACCATTCCCTTGGTTCATGTGTTGTGGAGGCATGGTAGCCTCGAGGAGAGCACTTGGGAGCGGGAGGCTCAGATGCGCGCTCAGTACCCAGAGTTGTTTTGACTTGTGGTTGTTTTTTTCTTCTGAGCTTTGTTTTGATGTTATACTTTGTACCTTTGATATATGGAATGCTTGGCTTGTCGGTTATGAGTCCTTTTGTTTCCTTGTTCTCTGGGAGTGTGTAACATGTTCGGGCATGTGGGGAAGGGAAAAACCTGATCTTTAATTGAGACGTATTAATGCAGATGTGATTGAACCTGTGCAGGTGAGTCAGTGCCGCCTAAAGCAGATAATATCTCGACATAGGAAAAGTAATTTTCCCCAACCCACGTGTTCGGGAAGTGTGTGGGTTGTGCGGTGTTGGGGGTAGTGTGAGTTGAAAAATCCTAATGTATGGAAGTGGGAAGACCCGATTCTTAATCGAGACGCATTAATGAGGATGCGATTAAACCCGTGAAAGCGAGTCAGTGCCGCCTAAAGCGGATAATATCTTGACATAGGAGAAGGAATTCCTAACACCTATGATTAGGGTTGTTGGTTGGGTTCCTGTTATAACGAGGGACCTAAGAGGTATCTTGTTGGGTTCCTCTGGGTTGGCTTTTGGATTCTCGGGGATGAGAATGTTTTAAGAGGCATCTGATGTAATGGCTTGAACCTCTCCGGCCCATTCCTTTGATAAAAAGAGGATCTTGAAGTTTTCTGGAGGGTAAAATGGACTTTTCCCACACTTTTCAGAATTTTGAAACTACATGTCGTGTAGTGTTAGTACACGCAATGTACCCCCTTGCCGGTTATACCCCATGTTGAAGGTCGTGTCCTTACCGTGTGAAATAAATGAGTACACATCGTGTAGCCAATACTACACGTCGTGTAGTCCCTCCCTGCGTACGCATTACCCTCAAACCGTGTGTTGACCAGTCAACATTCGTGTGCCATGTGGGAGCTGTGTCCTTACTGTGTGGAATAAATGAGTACACGCCGTGTATCCAATACTACATGCCGTGTAGTCCCTCCCTACGTACGTGTTACCCTCAAACCGTGTGTTGACCAGTCAACGGCCACGTACCGCGTTGAAGGCCGTGTTGGAAGCCGCATGGTGGCTGCTTGAAATGTCCAAGTACACACTGTGTACTTTTGTTTTTCACACCTATAAAAGGAGGGGTCCACTCCTCCTTTTCAACACACCCCTCTCCTCCCCTTTCCTCTGAGCAGAGCTCTCCCAAGAGACTCGAAGGCTCCTTTTTCTTCCATAACTTCTTCGTCCGAGCTCTGATTTATGATCCGTCAGTGGCCATGGGATCGTAACGACAAGGAGGAACTTCTAAGCTTGGATCCATTGTATTTCCTTCGACCTTTCCTTCCCAGATTTCACCCGAGGAGGTTTTTTTGGGTTTCGACAGAAGTGACGGACGCTGACAGGCGTCTTCTAAAGTTGATACGGGGGAGCATTGTGATCAGAACCTGTTGAGGTAGGTATCTTACCTTCGTCTCTCTAATTTGTGAAACATGCGGGGTGGGTGTCCTATTGTTTACGTGAAACACTTTTGAACAATTTTAATAGAGATAATAACTGGCTTATATAACGGGGATGGGAAGTTGTGAATGCAGTTACCTTTTTATTTATATCCTGTGATTTTATGTTGTGAATTGAATAGTCTTATGCCTACTGAAAATCACGGTCGTTGGGGGTCTTTACTTGCGCAATTAAATGTTTCCCTATCCTTCTAGACCGTTTTTTTGAATGGAAATTTGTTGAATGTGGAATTTGGTTAATCACGTAAAGTTGGCTGATTTAAAATCTGAAACCCTTGTGTGATCACCCCGGTTGGAATAATGAACATGTGGGTGTTGGCTTGGATATGTGGCATGTGATGGGGTTGTTTTTGTGGGTTGTTGTGGATCGGGTGAGCAGCGGGGCTACGGTTGGTGTGGTAGTGGTTATGGTGGTTGGCAGCGGGGCTGCAGGGTTGGGTTTGAATGTGAGCGAACTATGGGTTGTGATTAATAAATAAAAGTGGAAAAGTTAATGAATGGTGGGGCATGATTTTGGAATGGTAATAATAGTTAATGGGGTTGGTTGGTTAAAAAGAAGGACTTGGTTTTTTTTCTTGTGCTTTCCTAACTTGATTTGTGGATGGCAGGGATATGTTTTACAAATGATCATTGTGGTTAGTTGTGGATAGTTTCCCAGTAGTTAAGGAACTAATAAACTGATTATGTTGAAACATGAAAACCTAATTGGGGTTGGGGTTGTTTGTTATATTCATGCTTCGTAGTAGTAGTGTCGAGGCACGTGCTCAGTTATTGGATTAGAATCCATAGGTTGGGCTGAGTGTTTGGTATATATATATATATATATCTGTATCCTTGTGTTTTATTTCACCCCACCCATGTTGAGAACTTAGCGTCTAACACTCCCATTTCATGGGAGAGGGTGTTTTCCCCTTAGATACTAGCTCCTTCCTGCTCCTTATTCCCTAGGTTGTGATGGCTTGAGGCGAACTTACACCTAAGACTCTTCGAGTAGGTTTCGATTGGGGTGGTTTATCCCAAGACTCTTTGGGTAGGTTTTACTATTTTCCCAAGAACCTTCGGGATGAGGCCCAGGTGTGTGCGGGTGGGATACATGGTTGTGAGGCCCAGGTGTGTGCAGGCGGGATACATGGTTGTGAGGCCCAGGTGTGTGCGGGTGGGATATGTGGTTGTGAGACCCAGGTCTGTGTGTGCTGGAAGAGTGTGGTAGAGTTAGGATGTTCTCCGTTTGGAAGTGCAGCTAGCTAGTGGGGGAAAATGGTGTGGGGTACCCAATACTCTTGTTCTTATATACTACTACCTGTTGTGATTGTGTTTTTGGTGAGTGTGGCTGGTGAGGTTGGGTGGATAGAATTCCTTGCTAGGTTTCTTCTGTTGTTCTCACGGGACATTAGGATGTCTCCCCACTTATGCACGAGAGCTTTAGGTTTCCCTACTAAGTATACTTGTATGCTCACCCTACGTTTACTTTCAGGTTTCCAGGAGGACTACCAGGGCCGTGCGGGACCCTACTAGTCGGGATAGTTGGAGTTGCTGTAGTTTTTGTACTCTTGTTTCTTTTGGTATTGTACTTTTGAGCTTTCTTATACTTGTACCTTATTTCAGAACTATTTAATCATGCATGTGGGATTGGTTTTGGTTATTTCTATACACTTGTTCTTTTTTTATTTTTGGTGGTTGACTTGCCCTATTTCCCGATATTAAATAATAATAAAAGGGTAATGCCTCCCATATTTGTGAAAACTCATACCCTTGGTGCTAGTCACCACTCCGGGGCCTACTGGAGGCGGGACTCGGGGGTCATTATCTCCCTTTCACCATTTCCAGCTCAGGAGGGGCATATTTGGTGGAAGGGGGTCGTGACATCTATGTACTGAAATTAGTTTATTATTTTTGTGATTTATCTAATTGATATAAATATTTTGGTGGGTATTCAATATAAACTATAGGTGGGTGGTATAAGTGTTGTAGAAATAAATATTTTTTAGTTATACCAATTCTTCAAGATTAAATACATTTTAATTATACTTGTTATAGAAAATTTCTATAATCATTATATTAGGCATTGGATGTCAGGATAACCTTTGTTGAAAGGTGTATATATGAAACAACCTGAAAGGTTTGGTGACACCATCTAATACCAATATGAAATGAAATTTGAATAGATACATTTGTGGATTAATTTAAGCATCATGATCATAGAACATTCATTTGGAATGAGAACATTCCATGTTTATTAAAGAGGTTTGTGGGAGCATCATTGTCTTCCAAGTGAAATATATTGTAAAACATTTGTAAAATAGTTATTAGACTTACCGTTAGTTAATACTGGGATAAAATTAACTCTCCAAAGATTAACTTAAAGTATCAACCTAAGTTCTAGGGAATGAGATCTACTATGGTATATATACGGATTTCTTATACCAAGTTAATGTACATATATTGACAAGGTATTATAAAAATACAAGTTAGAACAATTAAAGAGAGACTTATTACCAAAATAACATGGCATAAATCTATCTAAGAAGAAAATTATGTGAGTCATAGAAGGATATTATAGTGGTGATTATAATTCCATAAGTTTTAGTAATGGATCTATCCCATATTTCATTCTATATACAAGATATGATATTTACAACATTTACTTTCTAGTAGGAAAATATCATTTAAATTTTGGAGGACTACATAGGAAGTTGTCAGAACTATCCAATTGTACATGAGAAGGTACAAGGGATATATACCCGGTACTTGGATAGGAAGGTACCCTAGTAACCAGGGGACACAAAATAATCTTCCCATGGATCAATATGATCTAAAATCATAGTTAGGATAATTTAATGAGAAAGATCAATTCATTAAATTCATTGGTTTTTATATCTATAAAAATAGAGTATGTTGCTACTCCTGATGTAGATAAAGAAGTTGTATAAAAATACTTAATGAATTGTTCCTATTCTTGGAATCATATAAAAGGTTCTAGACAAGATTTCAAGATTGTGACAATGGATATAATAGAATATAATTGGGTATATCATTTCCTAAGGATTATTACTCAGGTAGGTGAAGTTATAGATAGCAGAGTTTCCATGTAAGGAAACATGGAAGGCCCAATGACTAAATTCATAACTCAGTGGAAGCAAGATCTTATCATGTGAGAGCTAGAATGGATGTCTAGAAAGTTGGATCAAGTGAGAGTTTGATATTAGGAAAGTGGGTTCCCTGGACCCAACTTGAATGGTACTTTTTTATTATCATATCATGTATACAGTGAGTTGATCATGTTGTAAACGTATCATAATAGTGTTGAAACTTTTGTGTCCACAATTTATATGGTAATTTCCTTAGATTATTTATCATATCAATAGGTTATAATAGTATCGAGATATAATGAGAAACTTGAGATAGTATGACATTAATCTTAAAAATTTGGCATATGATCTAGATACATTTTACTAACTGGGTTATGTGATATTTAACTATCAGGTGTTAGGGACTCATAGGCATTGAGAATTATTCTCATGAAGTTCATACTTGGTGATCCCAAGTATAGTGGATCATGAAGATTTACCCGTCAATAGGAATTCCACATGTTTTAGGTGTTATTGGTTGTTCTTATTTATGAGCATATGTTTTAGTCTCTAGACTTTAGATTATTATCAATATGTATCATTTGATCCAGTACTTTGATTAAAGATGAAATAAATGACGTTTATTTTTTGGTGAGATATCTTGTGATGGGTGCATCATTGATGGTATGACATTGGTTGAATGTTTAATAAATTTTTTGTCACTTCCAAAAGGATGAGATGTCTCGGGCCTAGATGACCAAGATTGTAGTTCCATTATTAAATTCATGGATATAATGATTAAAGGTAAGTCTATCTAATAAGATGAAAATATATAAATTAATAAAAGATGATAACATGAAGTGTTTATTCTAATTTATAAGATATCATGATACAAATAGATTATATTACACGGCGTGTGTTCATAGGAGGTTGTTGTTTCTATTACTAAACCTTATCTCCTTAGGAATCGTTATGGGTTTCTAGACTCCACTCCTAGTCTGTGAGTATCACTCACTTCTATTGAGATAATTTCCTAAAGGGTCACACAAATTGTTTATTTATAAGCTTGACTAATTCTAGTGAAGTGGATTTTAAGACATGGTGGGACCTACAGTGGTGGTCAGGTAATGTCCAAGTTTATATAAACACAAAGGAAATAAATAAATTCAATATTATTCAAATTTAGAATAATAAACATTGAATATATTTACTTATTATATTCATAAGTTATTACAATAATATAATGAAAAATATTTTTTGATTGAATATTTAATATTTAATATTCAGGGTTTGTTAAATATTTACGGGGAAACGATTCGGGATAATAACTCTACATTGATCATTTAACATGGTTTTATCATTACATGTGATAAATTACTTATGATCATTATGGAATGTTTTCTAGGTTATAAGTGTTATTTTTTGAATTAAATGAAGAGTTAACTTATTAAATAGATTAATTAAAATTTTAATAAGTTTAAACCTAACTATAAATGCTAAAATAAGCCTAAATTCGAGGTAATATTCATTAAATAAAATTTGGGAGAATCTCTCCCTACTCTCTCAAGTTTTATAGGGAGAAAGGGTGGTTTGGAATACCCCAATCCCATATCTCTTCCACGGATCGATGATATGGTGATCATGTGATTATTGTGATGTAGGAGATCTCTCTATTACTCCATGCTAGTGCCTGGAGCACAAATATTGATGATCTCTAAGATTCTGAAACTTGTGTGGATGATCTAGAGCATTTTGGATTTGGTTATTTAAAAAATGATTTCCAATGATGAGTAAACTTTATTCCAATCAAAATAATAGTAGGTACGTTTTGATTTAAATTTTTTGATTAAATTAAAATATATAGGATCCTCATGTTGTATTCGGGCAGCAATTAAGTTGGCGATGACATCACAGAATCGATCGAAGCATAAAATTTTTAATTCTTGATATTTTAAGCTTCTATTGTATGATTAGTACCAAAATTCTGAGACTCAAGTGTTGAAGGAAGTGAAAATACAATAGTGATTGATAATCATACTAATGAATTTTCATCTATATGATGAAAAGGATAGAGAAACATGGTTTGGTCTCAGGTTGATATCACTTCAATTCTTGTAGATCAATTACAAGTAAAATCATATAATTATAAATTTATAAATATTTGTGTCATATTAAATGGTGATAATACCATTAATGGTTGTAATCTATATGTTGAATCTCTATTTGAGGAATAGAGTAGTTGTTCCCTTAATTTTGAAGGAATAAGCTATGAAGGAATTTCATAAATAAATATGGGTTATTCATCCTCAAGCTATGAAGATGTATAATTACATGAAATACTAATTTTGTTAACATTGAATGAATAGATATATTTGGACTTGTTTCTCGTTATTTGAATTGTCAACAAATAAATGTCAAGTATCAATGAAATGTGGGATTATTGAAAACTTTACTCATGCCAAAATGGAAATGAGAAAATATATTGATGGATTTTCTAATTCTTTTTTCAAGATCACCATGAAATCATGATGTTATCAAAGTAATTTTAGTTCAATTTATATTTTTATTATATTTATTACTTATTTTTAAAACATATCTAGTGGAGGATTTTGGTAATTTATATGGGAATGAAGTTGTGTGATTTCATGTGGTCCTCTTATTTATTTTATTTTATCATGATCCATGTTTTAAATAGATTATATAATGGAATTCATAATGTTATTGGTACTCAAATGACGATAAGTATAAATTATCATCCTTAAAAAAATGGAAAAATGGATCAAATCACACATAATTTGGAATATATTCTTTGAGGTAGTGTGCTAGATTTCATAAGATCATGGTTCAATCATATTTCTTTGGTAGAATTCTTTTATAACATGACAAGACCTAACACCATCAATACCCCCACTCAAGTTGATAACAAGGTCATTTTTACCTATCCAAGACCACCTCTAATAGGTCAAGGGTTGGGAACTAATACCAAGAGGGTGTATACATGTAATGGGAGGCATTCACCCATGAAACTTGCAACCATTAAATTTCCAACACAACTTTAAAACAATGTGCGTGACCACATACCTAAGATATGTATAAAAATAAATGTATTCATGTGTGATATCATAACATCTATCAATAAAATAATTACAAAAATGTTAAATTCCATTATAATAATGGATATAGTATAGTACCCTACAACATAACCTAAAGTATACTCATCAACTAACAATGAAAGATTCATCGCAAATACACATATGATAATCACCAATGGAACACCTCTACTGATTGACACCACCTTCTCCCCAACTACTATGATCTAATATAAAATGGTATATGTATAAGTATCCAAGCCCAAGCTTTCCACAAACAACGCTCCCTAAAAAACAAAGATAGAAAACATACACATGCCAAAAAAGGCCTAGACCAACCACAACCTTATCCATCAAATAATGTCATTGAATAATAAGGGTATCTCACAAATTCAAGTAGGTATTAACTATTAGAATTTCATAATCTTGTCATGGTTGATCCCATAATTCAATTCCTAGTGTTTTGAAAATTAATTTTCTAACTCCATGTGTCAATAAATCGAGAATCACATAGTGTTGAGCATAATGCTTACAAAGTAATACCCAAACCTCATTAAAATACAATATTCACTAATAAACATTAGATATAATATCCTAATTTTTAGGTATCACTGGGAAAAAATTGAGGTAGTTGTTCACTATAGTGCTATCACTAAAATAAAAATAAAATTTCTTAAGGATTAACAAACTCATTATGATGGTTATTTTTAAGGGTAGAATCATGTATCATCATATGCATCCAAAATCTTAAATTTAGGCAACATAACAACTTTTTTTTTGTATCACCATCTCCAAAGTGTGAATCCATAAGGCACATCTCTCTTAACCATCAAGATGATCACAGATCAATCCATAATCAATGTCTTCATTTCTAGGAACCCAATCCACATGCATCAACATGCTAGGACATCAGACTAAACAATGGGGTTTCTCATCATCAATAGTATCAACTTGAAGAGATAAACCCACTGCGTCAACATTCACAGTCAATCAAGCTGGTTAAAAAATGAGACTTCGACCTAGCATTGTTTCCAAGATCAGTTATCCCATAAAATTTATGAGGAGAACCATTTGAAAGATCTCATATAGTAAAAATCCTCACTCAAAACACGCTACCCCCACCAATAGTATAGAATATAGAAAACATGAGAATAATATCATAAAACTAACATGGCGAACCATGTTTTCATTCTAAAAAGTTTACAATGGTCATTACATGGCACAGCATTCTTGTGTTGTGATGAATCAATATTAGTAATGAGTCAATGTAGATATATTATAGATCATGGGACCCATGAGGAGATCCTTATACTTAACTGTTATTAAATTATAATCACACATATCAACAACTAAAATTTTATTTTATCCAAAAATTCTTTATTATGAAGAAATTTTTTATTTATAAATAAATAAAATGAACACGGTGGAACTATTAGAAGTTTTCTTATTGTTTAAATTTCCAAATATTTAAATTATCCAAAATAACCTTTAAATGGTCTTAGATGACATTGATGATATCATCATTATGATCTTTGTGGGAAAAAGTAAAATAAATTATATATAAATTAAAAATAAATAATGGGTGAAATTATACATTTTTAACAATTTTAGGGAAAATAAAGACCATGCGGCAACCTAAGGGCACACCACATAGTGTATAATGAGAAGGGAGTGTGAGACAGAAACAATTCATGGGTTCATGGGAATGTTAATACCATTAATCATGTATAAATTACATACACCTTGGGATACTAAACATCCAGTCTAGATCTGGTTTAACCCACTCCACACTATAGACCAATTCTCTACAACCCTAATTTTTGAACTGAGGTCTCGTTCGTCTACCCACACATCTCGTATGGAGTTGGGTTATGGTCCACCACATGCATCCCATTTTTTACCCCACATTCATTAGGCCACTTCATGATTTGAGCAGGCCCACAATCCTACTTAGTTCAACCGATTGAGTAACTCATGTTAGTCCATATGACCACATGAATTGAACGGGTCATGGATGACCACGTGTATAATCAAATAGACTTGGGTCACCTCTCCCAATTGTGAACTAGATAAGAATCATCTCATGTTAACCTTTTAACTAGATATTTCAGTACTCCCCTAGGATTATTACATTTTTTGGTTTTATTTTCAACTGTCGGATCAATCATGTAGGGAACTCCCCATATTTAAATTTATTTATGGGTTTTTCATTTTTTGAGGAAAATCCCTAAGACGGGTTTATTTTCAACTGATGTGACTTTGATTATTGTAGAGACAATGAATAATCTGGTGATAGTGACTACTCCAAAAACTCTAGTGAGATTTGGTGATGAATTTTCCAACAACTTTAGTGACTCCAAGGATTTAGCTGACACTAAAGAGTTCTTGAACACAATGTCACATTTCCCTCAAGCCTCCACCAACACAATGGAATGATTCATCTTCCTTGAGAACTATAGTGACTCAAGTGGTTCTTAATCTCATCCCCCAACACTTATTTTGTATAAAATAGGTACCAATGGAAAAATAATGTGGAATAGATTATCTATTTATACTGAAATAAAAAAAATCCTTATTAGTGTAAGATCACTTTTCAATTTTGGAAAAACTAAATTTTCTTTTATTTAAATTATTTTTTTAATACATCTCCCTCATTTTTTTAGTTTTATTTAAATGTTTTATGTCTATATTTTTTCAGTCCTAAAATAATATATTTAGAGGCCACTACATCCCATGAAATTAGAAGAAGAAAACTATTTTACTAATGAAATTTTCATTGAAAATTCCACTAGAGGTTGCACTAAAACATTCATTAGAAACTCCATAGGATGTTCCAATAAAATTAACACTGTGAGTTCTACTTGAATTTCATTTGTGTATTTATTTTACATGGAATCCACTCTGAAACTTATTGTGAATATTTAATTTTAACTTTCGATGAAGATTACAATGGAACTTGTTGTAGAGATTCCACTAGAACTTACAGTGCAACTTTCAGTGGAGATCCACTATAACTTCCAGTGGAACTTCCAATCCTATTCTAGGAAGAGTAACTAAATTTTTTACTGAAAATTTTACCCTCATTTTTGGAATCCTCAAAAAAACATGTTTTATATTATACTTCAATTTTTTGTAGGATTGAGGGTGAAATTGTTTTATTGTTCCACAATGGAACTTCCACTGGAGGTTCCACTAGATGTTCCACTAGAACTTTCACTGGAAATTCAACTAGACCTTCCATTGTAACTTCCATCAGAGGTTCTACTGGAACTTATACTAGATATTCCACTGGAACTTTTAATGGAAGTTCTACTGGAACTTATAGTCCTATTCTAGATAATTACAGTGAAAATATACCTTAAGTTGAAACCTATACTTTAATTTTTGGAATCCCCAAAAAAATATTTTTTCTATATTATAGTTAAATTTTTATAGGATTTAGTATGTAATTTGGTTCTGTTCTTTCCCCACTATAACTTCTAGGGTAACTTCCACTAGAAATTATGGTGAAACTTCCAGTCCTATTATACCTTATGTTATGACTGAAACATGTAATTTAATTTTTGGAATCCCTAAAAAACATATTTTCTATATTTTACTAAAAGAATTATAAGATTAATCAAGTAATTTTATTCTATTCTTTCCCCACTAGTTCCACTAGAACTTCTAATGAAGAATCCACTAGAACTTCCAATGGATAATCCACTGAAACTTCGAGTCCTATTATACCTTAAGTTATCACTAAAATAGGTAATTTAATTTTTGGAATCCCCAAAAATAAATGATTTATATATTCCACTGGAGGTTCCACTGAAACTTCCATTGGACCTTCCATTAGAGGTTCCACTGAAACTTCAACTAGAGGTTCCACCAAAACTTCCAGTGGAAGTTCTATTAGAACTACCACTAGAACTTCCAATACTATTCTATCTAATTATAGTAAACATATACCTTAAGTTGAAATATATATTTTAATTTTTTGAATCCCAAAAAAAAATTCTATATTGTAGTAAAAAAATTATAGGATTCAGTAGGGAATCTGGTTCTATTCTTTCCCCACTGAAACTTTTAGTGGAACCTTCAGTCCTATTTTAAGTTATCATTGAAACCTATACTGTAATTTTTCGAATCCTAAAAAAAACATGTTTTCTATATTACACTAAATGTTTTATAGGATTCATCAGGGAATTTTGTTATTTTATTTCCCCACTGGTTCTGTTATAACTTCCAATAGAAGTTCCACTAGATATTCCAGTGGAGCATCCACTAAAACTTCCAATGGAACTTTAAGTCTTATTATACCTTAATTTATCATTTAAACCTATACTATAATTTTTAAATCACCAAAAAAATTATATTTCACTAACATTTTTATAAGATTCAAAAGGGAATTTTATTCTGTTCTTTCCCCACTGGTTCCACTAGAAATTATAGTGGATAATCCAATGGAAATTCTAGTGTATATTCTAGTCCTATTCTAAATTAATTTATCACTAAAATATGTATTTTAATTTTCAGAATCCCCAAAAATCTGTTTTATATATTTCAATAAAAAATTTATAGGATTTAGTATGGAATCATTCTATTCTTTCCAGTCATATTGTAAGTTCTTTGATTCATAAGGAAATTTGTTACTTTTAATTTTTTGGTGTTCACTTTAGGTCAAATATGTTATCTTTACAAAGAGTATACAAGAAATCCAACTAAATTTAAAATATAATCATACAATTTCACTTTGAGAGAGACCTTTTTGGAATATGTTTGTTGATTTTATATCCAATACTATATCAGGATTGGATTGTAAAAAATACGATAGCTCTATTTTTTATGTTCTCAATAACTATGATTCCTCAAAAAATGATTTCCAAATTAGTTATGTGGAAAGACAATTATTTAAAGGTGATGTTCAAAGAATATTTAGGATAACTAAAGGAGAAATAGAAATGGAAGACACATGTTCTTTCAATCCAACCAAGGAACCATTATATATATAAATATTTCAAAAATGTGTTAGATTATTAACATAGAAGTCAATAAAAATATCTCTTTAGAAATCTGTAATGGGAAATGAATAAGAAGATCATATTAACATAGCATCACTCCTATGTTTATAAACCTATGATACTGTGTTTTTCCTTACTATGGATTCTTACCTGAGTTTAGGTTTCATCATTTATATGGATAGTTTGATAGACATGAGAACAATAAAGTGGTATCATGTAATACACCAATAATTGATGAATTCTATTAAATAATTTCATAAGAAATTGTCAAAGATTATAGATGATATTGTCACATTACTGGTATGGATTGAAATTTATTTTCACTTCTATGTATAATGAGTATTCATAACATTGTTATTGTTCTAATATTAGTATTGTGAAGAAAGTAAATTACTGAAAGGAAATAAAAAGTATCGTAATTCACCTTTTATGAAATGGAGCTTGTCAAATTTTGATTTTTCAGTCAAGAAACTAAATATTCAACAAGATGGATTTAGTGGGTTATGAATACCAATTATAGTATTAAATTAATGTTTTTCTCAACACTCAATTATGTAAAAATAAAAATATTACTGATGTAGAAACATGAAGATTGTGTTGTAGCTAGTGGGTTTAGTCTACCAATTATAGTCTTCAATTAATGATTTTCTCAACCCATGATTATGTAAAAATAAAAATATTACAGATGTAAAAACATGAAGAAGATGGAAAGAATAAAATAACCACTAAGGAATGTAGTGTTTCATAGTAGAAACATTTAGATGATAAGGACATAATAGAAGTTGTGAATAAGAAAATTCAATATTGAAAATAAAAATAGAGACCGTGGAAGTGAAATTTAGGAAATAGGATAGAAAAATTAAAAAATTGAAGTTTTTGATAAGTGATAAACCCAAGAAAAAGAAAATAAATATAGAAGTTGTCTTTTATAGAGAGAAAATAAACCTTGCTGTAATAGAGCTAAACCGGATAGCAGGTCCTAATGAAATTGGGATCCATGGGGAGGTAGAACATCAAGAAGAACCTACTGAAAACCTCAAACCTCTATTATACATCAGTCAATCAGAATATCCATAAACACATACTCTTTAAACTAGAACATTGATTAGAAATGTGAAATCATGAACAATAAAATAAAACCAATTGGATTCGGTATATGTTCATAAAACTTGAACTAGGATTAGAAGAGCGGAAAGAGAATAATTAAAATTATTAGAAGATCTAGGTGATCTAAAAAACCATTTACCTAGCTAGTATTTTATAGAAACTAGAACATATAGGGTTTGTTATAGGACTGGCTTTTATACAAAAATGGGTTAGGTAGAATCAGTAACTCTAAAAAATAGACTATGAGCACCTCAAAAAGATTATAGAGTTGGATAAAACCTAGTATGTTCCCTTAATTTAAATTCCCCTTAACTGAACATTTTTTTTTATAAATAATTGTTATTATTTTGTAGTGAATATGTCTAGGAATCTGAAAATATATATATATTCTATAGTAATGGATGATATTTTCTCTCTTTTCAACAAAACAATGATAAGTAGAAGGGTGATTATTTAAGTTCAACAATCGTATTTTAAAATAATATTAAATTAGTTTCATATCCTATAATCCTTTCCAATTATATCAGGTAACAGATGTATATGGTAAAATAATAATAAAAATGTGAAATGGATAAGATAGTTGGAATTTTTCTAGATAAATCAATAATTATTACAAGTTCTTTCATGGTGAGAATATTATTCTATACATTATTTTAGTTTAAAATGTAATAATTAATAATAGGACTAAATTTATACATATTTATAGGTCATAATTTCTAAGAAAAATAAAAAATTTGATAAAGATGTTAGTAGAGAAACCGATTAGAGATGCACTACAATTTAATGGAAAACTTTTTGTCCCCATCAACACTGAAAATCTACATTGGTAATTTCTTGTTTTTAATATCAAGACAAAATATATCATCCAATAGAACTCGATGTAGCCCTGTTTGGGTAGTGGTGGACATCATATTTATCAGAAAGATGCATTAGTAATGGTACATTTTAACCTATTTGGCATGAAATCAATTTTAAAATAAACTAATTCACATAATTAAATTTTTACAACTTATAGAAATAATTTATCAAAAAATTCATAAATAAATAGATCCCTGATTACTTGGATAAGACAGTTTCCACATCCATAGTGGAAGTTACTCCTCAATAGGGTGATGCAATCTTGGATTACACAATAATAGTTTTTTATCTTATGGAGAAGATGGAAACATATCAGTCATATAATAGGAATCTATCCTAAGAATAAGTTTACTTGTGGCTATATTTGGCACATTACTT
Source organism: Viscum album (assembly GCA_963277665.1). Lineage (NCBI taxonomy): Eukaryota > Viridiplantae > Streptophyta > Magnoliopsida > Santalales > Viscaceae > Viscum > Viscum album. The sequence goes on along the minus strand of OY728126.1, from coordinate 2,091,064,954 downwards.
CCTTTACGACCCTTCTAACATCTGGTTGGAAACATCATTTAGAATTAGAAGTTTTATCTTGGATTAAATTCCACCAACATCAATATAAATAATTAAATAGAACAATTTTATGGGTATGACATTAAATTGGAATTGAACATGTTCTCGGGTTCTTGGATTTGTTAGAATATTTGGTATAGTAGTAGATTTGTTTGAATATAAAATTCCATAAAAAAATGTTTTCATATAAGGGAAGTGGTTTCAAATACCCAACTGGACACATTATCATTAAAAATAGAACATCTTTTTTAGTTCTTCCAACACTATTTAAACATCATTGAAACATGAAGTATAAATGGTCACAAATACCAAACTAGTTTTTTTAAAAGTAAAAATAGTTCTTGGATGTGTAAAAATTCTCATATAGAACATCAACATACAAATTTTAGTTTCTTAAAATGTTATCCCAATCCATTATAATTCAAAACATCCTATAAATGGTCTCAAATACCAAAGTGGATATTTTTCAAATACCAAAATCATATCCCAGTATAAATACTTCAATGGATTTGTATAACAATTATCATATAACACATCTGCATAAAAAATTAGTTTCTTAAAAAAATTTCCTAATATATTAAAATTCAAACCACCATATAAAAGCTTCAATAGATTTGTAAAAAAAATATAATATAGTAAATATAAATAAAAATTTTAGTTTCTTAAAATAGTGTCCCAATCCGTTACAATCCAAATCATCCTATTAATTCTTTAGTGGATTCATTACAAGCATTTACATGGTGTAGAGGCATCACAATTTAACCCAAAAAATATCTTTCATCCAATGTATGCCCTACTCATCCTCCTCTAATTCTATGGAAGTCTACCTCCAAATATAAAGTTCCAAATTGGTTGACTAGTCTTCCTACAATATAGAAACAAAACAATTAAAGAACTTATAGACAGGAATGATGTTGTTAAAGAAATTACAGTTAACAGTGTTTTTATGGCTACAACAACAAAATCCAATCTTTCTTGGTCTACAATTACCTATGTGCAAATAAAAATGATATCAGATACCACATTACCATTACAATACTTCTCTTAAAAATTAAATACATCATAAATTGAAATCCATACTATCATCATAGCATAGACTTGTTCATATTTTTATTCAATTATGTCCACTTTTGATTGCCATTTTAAAAAAGGTTTTGATTCTATCACCCCCTTTCCTCTTTTCTTTCCTTCTAAAATAGGCCTTTCTTAAAAGTTTCTCATAACATTTACAACCAACAACTCTATTCATTGATGTATTTATGGTATTCAACTTTATGGAAAACTTACATAAATTGGATAATGCAATGACATAACCCGCATTTGTCTCACAAGCGATGGTGACCAACTTCATTGCCATTAGTGATAATTCTTTATAACATTTTTCTATAACTGAATTTATATCATCATTTACATCAAAGGAATATCCTTCAAATGTTATAATATTTCTAGCTAATTGGTTCCACCTCACCAGTATATATTTCTCAGGTATTGATCACACATCAAGATGATCATAAATTTTTAATACATGAAAACAAAGATGACCAATAGACTCAAATTTTTTACAGGAACATTGAACAACTTCATTGGAAGCTTCATATGATACACGGAATCAGTCTTTAGTGCCAACCATTCCAATAACATACATAAATTAAACTCAAATTTCAATACATGATATTAGAAAATAGGCACCAATCATTTGATATTAATGTTGAAATAAATCAAATAGCTTAGGTTTATATCTAATATAAACTTGGAACATCAATGCATGGTAAGTTTAAATATTATGAGTAAACTTCTCTCACATATCAAATTCATCCTTTATTTCTCTATATCTATTATTTTACAACAATTTCTAAAAATCCATAAAGAAATCGACAACACTTAACTTTTGATGAACATGTTCTTTAAGTAGTCCATTAAAAATTTCTCTTAATTGAGTGTTGGAAATACCCAATGTTAAAGTACCTTTCAAAAATAAATGTACCCACTTTTCTTGCAACACAAATACATTATCTAACCATTAATATTTCTCATCCCCGTTTTCTTCTTTGAGGTAATCCCACTCCTGATCAAAATGATTTGCATCATAGTATTAGAAGATACACTTCTTAAATATAGTTATAAAACTATATCCATATTTCATCTAATTATCTAAATTTTTAATTCCATTTTGCATCAAATTCCATGTACAAAGGCAATTCTGAGTCCCCACTAAAACATCATAAATGGATTTTCCCATTGCTGAATACTTATCAGTAAATATTTTTTTAGGTTAGTTAATGTAATATACCAATAATATTTTTTGAAACAACTAAGAAAAGGAACTTCTGGTTTCATCATATAATAAAGATACCCCAAAAATGATACTCATCCAATGATGATGGACACCTGTAAAGACACTTAAGGTACTTTACTCTTTATTAGTGTTGAAAGTGGTGTAAAAAATAACATCTCTAAATAAATCATAATCTTTATTGATTTTTGGATCATCCTAGAAAGTATAAGTAACTTTCCATGTCAATTCAAACAACATAGTACATAAAAATGATGGATTCTCCTGACTTTGTCTTTCCAAGTACTCAAACATGCAACATGCATCCCAGTGAACCAAATCCCTTTCCCGATTAGACTTAAAAAATTTCAACAGATCAACACCCATGTACCCAAGAACATCTATACTCCCTACAATAGTTTTCACTAAGGAGAAGGAATCATTTGGTTTAATACCTACAGAAGCATTCAAATCTAACTTCTCTACTTGTTCTTTTATTATTTTTCTTTGATACATAATCATATGAATAGATTTAGGATAGTGCAAGGGTTGATTATGCCCTTAAAAATACAATACATGCATATTTCTCACAAGACAACAAATTAACCCCTGTTTGGGAAAGAAAACCTATACATGTCTCAACCTGAGGAAATTTCACCCTACTATAATGTTTTTCAACCTCCATATGACCTTCTTTTTTACATTTATAAATCCATGATGTGATGATTGATTTATCATTTCTCCTTTTATTTGAGTATTCCTGGCATACATTGAACCCATTTACTCCCCCATACATAATATAGAAACATTGTGCATTATCAAGTGATTTTAACATCATCCCTACAACTGGTTTAACAAATGATGATGCAACATCAACATCATTAGCATTATTAAAACCTATAACATAAAAACATAAGTTCAAGAAAAGTTCATAAAAGAACAAACTTTGTAAATATCATGTATAAATCCTTCTATATAAATTTCAAAGGAAGATCTACTGAATTTCCATTGTAACTTCTAATAAATGTTCTGAGAAAAATCTAGAAATTTTTCCAAAGGAAATTCTAGTGAAAGCTCCAGTGGATGTTTCAAGGTTCCAGTAAAAGTTCCAGTAGAAGTTCTAGTGGAAATTCCACAATACAGACAAAATTTTATACTTATAAAACTAAATTTAAATAAATATAATTTTATTAAATGAAATTATAAAAACTTTTAATTACATTTGTTACATAAATTTTATAAAAATAAACATTTTAAAATTTATAAACTATATGAATAAAAATGTAAATAAAATTTATATATTTGTGAAAATAAATAATTAAAAATATAATTATATTTATCAATTTATAAATAAAACTAAATTTACAATATATATTGAATATATTTTTTATAAAATATCTAGTGTAAGTTTGAGTGGAAGTTCCACAATACAGCCAATAGTTTATACTTATAAAGGTAAATTTAAATAAGAATAATTTTATTAATTGAAAGTATAAAAAAATTGCATTAAATTTGGTATATAATTTTTATAAAAATAAATATTTGAACATGTATAAACTATATGAATAAAAATGTAAATAAAATTTATAGATTTAGGAAAATAAATAATTAAAAATGTAATTATATTTCTCAATTTATAAATAAAACTAAATTTAAAAGATATATTGAATATATTTTTTACAAAATATCTGGTGAAAGTTCCAGTGGAACTTACACAATATAGCCAATAGTTTATACTTAAAAAACTAAATTTAAATAAATATAATTTTATTAAATTCAATTATAAAAACTTTTTATTACATTTTTTATATAATTTTAAAAAAAAATAAACATTTTAAAATGTATGAACTATATGAATAAAAATGTAAATAAAGTTTATATATTTAATAAAATAAATAATTACAATTATAATTGTATTTCTCAATTTATAAATAAAACTAAAATTATAAGGTATATTGAATAGATATTTTTCAAAATATCCAGTAGAAGTTCCAGTTTAAGTTCCACAATAAAACCAACGGTTTATACTTATAAAACTAAATTTAAATAAATATAATTTTATTAAATGCAATTATGAAAACTTTGTATAACATTTGTTACATAAATTTTATAAGAAATATTTGAAAATGTATAAACTATATGAATATAAATGTAACTAAAATTTATATATTTAGGAAAATAAATAATTAAAAATATAAATATATTTATCAATTTATAAATAAAACTAAATTTATAAGATATATTGAATATATTTTTTTAAAAATATCCAAAGGAATTTATGGTGGAAGTTCTGGATGAAGTTCTAGTAGAAGTTCCACAATAAAACAAATGTTTATTCTTATAAAACTAAATTTAAATAAATTTTATTTTATTAGATGAAATTATAAAAATATTTTATTATATTTGTTATATAAATTTTATAAAAATAATCATTTGAAAATGTATAAACTATATGAATAAAAATATAAATAAAATTTATATATTTAGAAAAATAAATAATTAAAAATATAATTATATTTCTCAATTTATAAATAAAATAAAATTTAAATGATATATTGAATATATTTTTTACAAAATATCCATGAACTGTTCTAGTGAAAGTTCCAGGAGAAGTTCTAATGGAACTTGGCCTACAAATTTCATGGAAAGTTCTAGTGAAAGTTATAGTGGAACTTCCAGGCCAAATTCTAGTGGAAATTCCAGGCCAAGTTCCAATGGAAATTATAGTGGAAGTTACACAATACAACAGAAGTGTATATTTATAAAACTATAGAATATATTAATAAAAAATAAATTTTAATAAATAAATTTTATTAAATATAATTATAAAAAATATGTATTACATTTGTTAAATATTTTTTATAAAAGTAATTTAATTTACCATTTGAAAGTGTATAAACTATATGAATAAATATTTAAATAAAATATGTTTATTTAGGAAAAAAATATTGAAAAATATATAAAATATAATTATATTTTTAAAATTATAAATAAACATAAATTTATAGGATATATTGAAAATATTTTTAAAATATATATATAAATAAAAATTATAAATCCATTAACTATTCTATAAATGACAATTATAAATCCATGAATTTTAAAAATGGAAGTTCTATTGAAAGTTCTAGAGAAACTTCCAATAAAAGTTCAGATGGAAGCTCCCACTGAAACTTTCACATTAATCTTCAGCATCAGATTAATTTATTTATTTCCATAAAACATCCACCAAAACTCATTCCTTTAGTAAAATTCATCATATAGTATTAGATATAAACTAATTAAAGTTTAACCACAAATATAACATGCAAAAACTTCAAATATAATCTTTAATACCTTCATTTGTGGCCATTATAAGAAAAACTAAAAAAGAAATCTCCAAAATATAGTAGAATGCAGACTACTATCTCCCCATGATGGTGAAACCCAACAAAAATGAGGTCTCTAATGAAACTGACCTTTAGTGATCACTATAGAGAAAATTGATGACCTTGCCCAACAAAACCCCATACTACACCCACAATGGTGAAACCCAGCAAAAATGACCTACATGGTCAAAACTCCACTCTAACGACTCTAACAAAATTGGCCTCCAGTGAGTGCAATGGAGAAACTCAATGACCATTCCCATTGAATGACTATTCTATATCCATAATGGTGAAACCTTAAAAAATGACCTACACAGTCGAAACTTCTCGCTGATGACTCTAAAAAAATTAGCCTCCACTGACTCTGATGATTCACGCTGCATCAAAACTCAGCAACCTTGCCCAGTAAAACCCCATAAAAATGCCATATCCTATGAAATCCATCATTTCACACACCTTATTTCTCACTTCTTGTTTCCCAAGAGTTGAAAATTACCTCAATGAAATCACTAAAATTTGATCCTTCCTTTATTAAAAATAATGATATGTTAAAATTTCACCACCTCACTGGATTATCCTATAAAATAGGGAATAGGAGATAATAAATCATGAAGAACCTCCATACCCCATAAAAACTCTAGATTGGCCATCTACATTTTCACCTCCATTGATATATCTTCCCCCCATCTTGATACCATGTTACCTCTAAAGAGGTACCCTCAGGTTCATCTTCGAGAAATGGGTTCCAATTTTTATTTTTGTAAACTTCAACTGATACTCAATTAAAGATTCCAAGTGAATAATCACACTAGTTAATTCATTAAAATAAAATAAAAGGAGTCAATTTATCAATATAATAAACTTAAAATCAAATAAGTCATATAATAATATTTATTAACACATTTTAAAGCATTGTATGATAGAAAGTGATGATCAGTAGAGCTTGTTTTGTTTTTTGTTTCATTTTATATCACTAAAGTTTGTTTTAATTTAGTTTTAATTTTTAATAAAAAATTTATTCCATAGAGTTTATTTAGTTATATTTAAAATTTAAATCGCTCCCTAGTGGTTAATTTTTTTATCTCAAGACATTAGTTTTCAACCTTTATCAATTGAGACCCATGCTTGGGGTCTCAAAATTTAGGTATTAAATTTGGGTCATTACACAAACAAAAACTTTTTCAAGGAATTAAATCCTTAAAAATGAAAGTATATGCCCTTACAAGGTTATCCAGAACCAAGATAATTGTAAAAAAGTAGTACCATGGCTAACAGTCCAAATTCCAACTCCTTTTCTAACTTAATAACTATATAAGATCCTACATGTACACAAGTTACAAAAATATTATAATCATATTCTTGAAGATTACACAAATTGAGATGACTCGTGTTAATAGAACAATGATTAAAATAAAATTTAACTAAATGAAATCTTACGAATGATCTTAATTTTTAAAATCTTCCATGAAAGATAAGATCTTGAAATTAATTTTAACTAAGAATCCCAAATTTATTAATGAACATAAATGTTATTCTCTTATAACTAATACACTTATTAATGAACCAAAATGTTTCTCTCTTATAACTAATCAACTTATAAATAGAATAAGAGGAAATATTTATAGATGCTTCAAAGGTGTTGGAGCACATTTTATTTACAAGTAATAACTCTTGAAATGTACAAAACTTCATTTAATAACATTTTCATCCTATTGAGGCTACCTAAATTAGACTAAGTTTTTGTTTCATAAATAATTCAATTTGAGACCACATTTGAGAATGACTAAGACAAAATAGTAAATTTTAGTGTTTGAATGTGATCCATTAGGGATTTCATATGTTATTATAAAATTCCTCACAGAATAAATCATAAGGGTAATATGTTATGATACTTTCATTAAAATGATAAACTAAAGTAACACAGGAAATAAAATCAATATAAAAACAAAAAAATACAATAAAAATATTTAAAAAAACTAATAGCTCATGAGGGAGATAAAATTTATATCTTCAAAAAAGAAGCTTGTAGTCAATAGAATAAAGAACAAGTTATATTGAAAATAATTCAGAAGGGGATAAACTTTAGATTTTCTTTATCTTCTAAAGGATCACTAACCTTCAAACATATTGCTCACCTAAAGGGGTTAAAACCAAAATTATAACTTCTTGTGATATTTTTCTTCTCCATCGATTTGAAAATTCAATGTAAAAATATGTGTTCTCACTCAAAATAGATTAAAATATTAATGAAAAGTGAACATAAATAAATCTTCTAGTTCAAGTTGATTTAAACTCTATTTTATCCTTTATCATAACATGTACATTTGTAATTATGTGTTATTCCAACATCTGAAATAAACCCAACATAAGGTATGACAATATTTAGCATGAAACATTCAATACTGAAATTTGGTATGTTAATAGAAACTAAAAAATATAAATTGGAGATAAATCCTCCATAGTTTAGTAAAATTTCATATATATTGTGATTGAAGAATGATAATTTCCATAAATATTAGTGTGAGACACTTACATATCAATATCAGTAAGAAATTATGATTAATGAAGCTCCATAGAATGGAAAGATAGAAGCTAGTGTCGAGGTTGGTCATAGATCAATGAGAAATTTGGTCTTGGACGAAGCTATCTTCATGGAAAAGATTAATAGTTTTAAGTATAAGGTGGGGTTTCCTATGTTTTCCAAAGAGGATCTATTCAGAAAGATTACTAATGTTGATACATGTTTATTGGTTAATTAGACTTCCAATCTATCACATATTTTTATAGAGAGTATGACTCTATATTCGTTCTTGATGTGACAGAGTTCATTTCCAAGTTTGAATTGGGAAAAATTTAACCCTACACTAATGGAAAGGTATGGGAAGTCTAATAAGGAGGAGGTTCCACTACAGTGTTTGAAGGAACTTCAGCAAGCTGAAATTTAGGAGCAACAGCTTGGTTCTAGTTTGGTATGACTTGAGGAGGAAATTAACCTAAGTTCTAGAAAAAGTAAGTGGGACAGGGCAAGGAGGAGTTTATACTGTAATTATATACAAAACCACTTCTAGATGACAAGGCTAGATCTGGTGTATTTCCAACTAAACATGTTCTGCAAATCCATGATGATCATTTTTCAGAAAAACAAAATATAGCATGTGTACAATGTCAATATTATAGCGTTTTTACTTTCTCAATGGAGTTAGGTGAGTCCATAGGGATACCAACACCTATTTGAGGAATATGGGAGCATCTTACACTGAGGAGAATTGATAGGAACAATAAGGGGAAGAAACAGCTCACTTGATTTTTGGTGGATGATAAGGAAAGGCATCTTGAACCAACATTGCATTCGAATCCATTACTACGACATAATAAGTGAGGAAAGGAATAAAGTACAACACATATACTATCAATGATAATAAAATATACTTTTCCTATCATAGCTTGAGTCTGGTATAACAAATCATGATGAGTGCAAGTAACAATGCTTATAGAGTAATAAATGGAGGTTTAAACTATAAAATCCACAGTGTTGATGTGTTTTGCATTAGATCCTGGTAAAAAGGTAGTGAGGAAAAAGTTTTCTTGGGATTTAAAAGATAGAGAACAACATACTATCAAAATGATGGAAAAGAAGCCTATGGATTCTGTAACATAGGAGGACATCAACTATAAGGGTAGTTTAGCATGTTAGATACCAAAGAATATCAAATTACCTACAAGTTATGTATATAACACCCATCACAAATGTCTTGGTTCCATGTTCATGGAAGTGACACCAAGGATTCTGGGTTTAAGGGGTCTGATGAAGTGCTATAGGAAAGTGGGCATGGTTTTTTCACTCGGTGTGCTTGGAGAGATCTTGGTTGTTATGGAAAATTCATGTATTATAGTGCATTTTGTAATCAAATTGGGAACATGTGTCCTGGCTATTGATTTTTTTGAGACATTAATTTTATGATACTTCACTAATATTGTTGATAAAATTAAATTTTGTTATAAGTTTAAAATATTTCATAGAAGACTTTTATTTGGAATGGTCACCTCTTTTTTCATGTGGTATGTTGGTTGGTACGGTCAGTTCAGGTCTCAGCTAAATTTATGAGATCGGCAATTTTTATCAGAATTCCCCTAAAAGACATAGATATGAATTTTTAACATAAATTCTATTTTAAAGAATAAATTTATGGTATTTAAAGTTTGATTCAATGAGGATAATTATATCCTTAAATTTCTTTGATGATAGAGGCCATTAATGTGTCCTTCTGTGGGGAATTTAATAAGGTCTGCAGTTATGGTCAATTAAAATCCTATATGTGATCTAAGATCCTACTCACTTCATATATGTTAATTCTAAAGTGAGGATCTTTCCTTTATTCTTTCCTACTTTCATTCACTCGATATGGGTGGTGCTTAATCCTTTCCCTTGAAGTCTTGGATCCCTATTCCATGGTTGCTTTTGGTTCTAGCTCTTCTTGTAGTGGTTCCCTCCTATGCATTCACACCATGTTCTTAATACAGTGGATCACAAGGAGATTCTTTATTCTAATTGGATGATCATTCATCTCTCTCTATGTTTCATCATGCAATAGTGGTATGTTTTTTTATCCCTGGGAATATTTTTTTCATTCAGATTAAGAAAGATAAATTAATAGGTTGAATTAATTTGAAGGGTAAGGGGGATGAGATAACATGTTTTTATGAGAAAAAATTGATTCCAATCGAAATCAGAAGAGGTGTGTATTTTATTTAAATTTTTTTCTTAAATTAAATTATGTAGGATACTTAGGTTGTAATCGAGTAGTTATTATATTAGAGATGACATCATGATGTCAATCAAAGCACAAATTTTTTAAATTCTTAATATTTCGAGCTTACACTATGTGCCCGGTACCCATAATCACAGACTCAAGTATTAAAATAACTGAAAATCCAATAGTGATTGATGATTATATTAATGAATTTTCATTTATAGGTAGAAAAGGGTAGAGAATAATGTTTTTTTCATGAGTTGATATCACTTCAATTCTTGTAGATCAAGTAGAAGGAAAAACATTTAATTATAAATATAATAATATGTGTGGCATCTTAAATGGTGAAAATACCATTGATGGGTGGACTCTATAATTTGACTCTCTATTTTAGGAATAGATCTGTGGTTCCCTTAATTTTGAAGGAAGAAGTTGTGAAGGATTTTCATAAATCAATATGGGTTTTTCATCCTCAAGATATAAAGATGTATAATAAAATTAAACACTAATTTTTTTAACATTGAATGAATAGATATATTTGAAATTGTTTCTCATTATTTGACTTATCAACAAATAAAGTTCAAGCATCAATGACATATGGGGTTATTGAAAACTTTACCCAAGACAAAATGGAAATAAGAAAACATATTGATAACTTTCCTGATTTTTTCAATATCATCATGAAAACAAGATGTTATATAAGTAATTATAGGTCAACTTATAAATTAATTTTTTTTTTTTTATTTGTGAAACATATCTAAGGAGGATTTTGGTAATTTTTATGTGAATGAAGTGGTGAGGGTTCATGTGGTTCTTTTATTTATTGTATTAGATCAGGATCCATGTTTTAATTAGATTATATAACGGAATTCATGATGTTATGGTTACTCAAATAAAGATAATTATAAATTATAATCCTTAAACAAATGGAAAATTGGAGAAAACCATATAGAATTTGGAAGATATGCTTTTAACTCATGTGCTAGATTTTGGAAGATCATGGGAAGATCGTATTCCTTTAGTAGAATTCTCTTATAACATGACATGACCTGATTCCATCAATACCTCACTCAAGTCAATGACAAGGTAGATTTTTCCTCTCCAATACCACCTATGATAGGTAAATGGTTGGGAAATAATACCAAGAGGGAATATGAATGTAATTGGAGGAATTCTCCCATGAAACCTGCAACCATAAAATTTCCAACAACACTATAAAATAATGTGTGTAACCACATTCCCAATAAATGTATAACAAGAAATGAATTCATGTATGATATCATAACATCTATCATGAAAAAAATTATAAAAATGTCTAATTACATTACAATAATGGATATAGTATAATACCATATAACACAACCCAAAGTAAACTCATCATCCAGTGATACAAACTTCATTGCAAAGAAATTTTTGATAATCACCACTAGATAACCTCTACTGATTAACACTGCTTACTCCACAACTACCATGATCTCCTATAAAATTTTAGATGTATGAATTTCCACAAGTATGTTACCATAAAAATTCTCATGAAAGGGTGATCATAACAACCCATTAAGACTTCCAAATGGTTGAGCAATGTCAAAGTCGAGATCATGCATTCATAATAATAAAGTTATACAAAATCATAATAAAGATAGTCATGGACTCACATCTCAATAACACCATAAGGTTTATCGAGTTCAATCCAACTACTAGGGTACTATAACATCCTAGGAGTATATATATCATCATCTAAAAATCCATCCAATAAAGGTAAACCATGCCCAAGATTTACACACAAAAAAAATCTATAAAATAAAAAATCTAGAAAACATAAACATTCCAAAACAAGGACCAAACTGACCAAAAACTTAGCCATCAAATAATTTAGCTGAATAATAAGGGGATATCACTAATCCAAGTGTGTATTAACTAAGGGAATTTAACAATCCCATCACGGGAGATCCCATAATGAAAATACTAGTGTTCTAGAAATGAATTCCCCAACTCCACACAATACTGAGCATAATGCTAACAAAGGAATACCCAAACCTCATGACAATCCAATATTCACTAATAACCATTGGAGATAGCATCCCAATTTATAGGTATCATTGGAAAGAAATTGTGGTAGTTTCTCAATACTTTGTTATCACTAAAATAACAAGAAATTTACTTAGGTAATCACAAACTCATTATAAAATTTGTCTTTAAGGGGAGAAGTAAATTTAGGCAATAGAAAAACTCATTGTTTGTACCACCATATCCAAAGTGTGAATCTATAATTCACTTCTCTCTTGACCATCAAAATGATCATAGATTAATATACAGACAATGTCATCATTTCTAGGAACTCAATCCATAAGCATCACCATGATAGTACATCATACTAACCAATATGGTAGTTCATCATCAACAGTATAAATTTGAAGAGATAAACCTGCTACTTCAACATTCATAGTCAAGCAGGCTGGTTAAAAAGTGATACTTCAACCTAGTATTGTTTTCAAGATCAGTTATCCCATAACATTTATGAGGATAACCATTAGAAAATCATCATCTAGTATAAAGAATCACTCCAAACACACTACCTCCCACCTATAACAGGAAATATGAAAAATATGAGAATCATATCATCAAACTAACATGTTAAACCATGTTTTCATTCTCAAACATTTACAATGATCATTCCACAGCCTATAAATCTTATGTTGTGATGAATCAATGTCAGTATAGAGTCATTGTAGGAATATTCTAAGTAATGGGACCCATTAGAATCTTCTTATACTTTACTATTATTTAATTATACTCATAAATATCAACATCTAAATTCTTATGTTATCCAAAAATTCTTTATTAAGAATAATTTTTTCTAAATCAAGAAAATGAACATAGCATCACTCTTAAAATATTTCTTGTTGTTCCATATCCAAAAATTTAAATTATCCAAAACACCCTTTAAATGGTCTCAATGACATTAATAATATCATCATTGTGATCTATGTGGGAAAAATTAAAATAAACTATCCATAAATTACAAACAAATAATGGGTGAAAATTATACATTTTTAACAATTTTAAGGAAAATAGAGACCATGTGGTGACCTAAGGGCACACCATATGGTGCATAATGAGAAGGTAATGTGATATAGTAAAAATTCATTGGTGAATGGTTGAAGTAATACCTTGCATCACCCATGTATTACATGCCCTTGGGCTACCAAACAACTAGTCCACCTCTGGTCTAACCCACTCTACATTGTAGCCTAGTTCACTACCACCCTGAGTTTTGAACTAAGATCTCACTTGTCAAACCACACAGTGCATATGGAGTTGGGTTATGGACCACTGCATGTGGCCCACTTTTTATCCATCACTTATTATACAACTTCATAATCTGAGCAGGCCCACAGCCCTAATCGGTTCAACCAATTGGGTAACTCATGTGAGGCCATAAAACCACATGAATTGAATAGATCATGGACAACCACGTGTCTAATCTAATAGCCATGGGTCACCTCTCCTGATTGAGAACCCCATTCCCCCATAAAAACTCTAGTCTTTCCATCTACAACTGCACCTCTATTTTCACCTCTTCTCCCCATCTTGAGACCTTATGCCCCCCAAAAGAGGTACCCTCAAGTTCATCTTTGAGAAATGAGCACCAATTTGTATTTTTGTAAAATTAAACCAATATTAAATTAAAACTTATTATTGAATAAGTACACCAGGTAAACCAATAAAATAAAAACAAGATTCAATTTATCAGTATAATAAATTTCAAATCAAAGTAGTCATATAACAACTTTTATTAACACATTTTGAATCATTTTATGATAGACCATGTTGATCAATAGATATTTTTTTGTTGTTCATTTCATTTTGGATCACTAAATCTAGTTTAAATTTTGTTTTAATTTTTAATAAAATTTGAATTCCATATAGTTTTTTTACTTTTATTTTAAATTCAAATCACTCCCCAATAGTTAAGTTTTAATCATGCGACATTAGTTGTCAACCTCAGTCAATTGAGAACCATTCTTGGATTCTCAAGATTCATGTATTCAAGATAGGTAATTACACTAACCAAGACATTTCCAGGTCATTAAATCCTTAAAAATGGAGATCCATACCCTTTCAGGGTTATCCATAACCAATCCAATTGTACAAAAGCAGGACCATGGCTAAAAGTCCAAATTACAACTCCTTTGTTAACTTAATACCTTTATAACATCCTAAACGTATGCAAGTTACAACAATATTATCATGATATTCTTGAAGATTGAAAAAATTGGGATGAATCACATTAATAGAATTATGACTAAATGTGTCACGAACCAGCCCGGGTACCCTGGTAACCCGATAACTGAGTCGGCCCTGACATAGCCCGAAGGGCGTTCCTGATCCCCATGGGTCGTCTACTAGCACCCGGCATCATACAACATAAAAGTGGGAATGATTTTTTTACACAAGAATACATAAGCAAAAGAAAACAAAATAGTATGCATTACAAAAGAAACTCCACTGGGAGTAATGTACCAGAATACAAAGAGGCATAAAAAGCCCGAAGTACTACAACCCAAGTACTAAAAATGGAAAAACATCCCCAAGGTCCCTAAGGAAACAACTCACCAAGACCAGAGATCAACAACTGGATCCACCTCAAAGAGACCCCTTTCCCTTTGCTCGATCCTGGAAGAAGAAAGTCTATAAACACCCGAAGGAAAAAGTAGGGTTTGAGCTTAAGCCCAGTAGGATACCACAAAAGATTTCGTAACAGATGCCAAATATATATTATCCAAAGAAAATCTTTCAATTTTCAAATAAACAGGTTTGGAAATTCAAAATCATATTTTAACAAAACATGCTATACATTTTCAAATGATGGAAAAATTACTTTAAGAAAAGGATTTACAATGATGGAATATTTCTAAAACAATGGATTAAGTAAAACATTTATATAAAACATTTTATATAAATTCAGCAGGCATGTAAAGCAGTTCAAAATCATTGGCATACATTTATATCTCAAATATAAATAAACAAGCAAGCAACATGGTCATCTGCCAAAAGGTACGATAGTATTAATCAGTTATAGGATTTCTCGCTCTCTATGTGAACTCAGAAAAATGTGTATACACACGTCCCTATAACATTGGCCAAAGGAGACTCGTCACCAACCCATCAGGGATGTGACCCACTGCAAGTATGTTTTAGAACGTTGTCGTAGCGTAGAGTGTATCCAAATAACTCACTAGCTACCTAAGGCTTGCATGCGCTCTTACATGATGGGCGGACTATTTTAATAATGTTTAAAATATGATCAATCCCATTATTCCATTTCAAAAGTTCCAATTTCATTCCATTTAAAACCAAAACAGGTTTTATTCAAAACATGCCTTTTTCAAAAGATAAAACCACTGGGTTTCTAACAAATCATTTTAAGCCATTTTCACCAGTTTGAAATCCATTCAAAACCAATTCCATCATCACACAATTTATTTTCACAATTAAATTCAACAATTTAATTGAAATCATTTCCATCAAATTCATAATTTAAATAGAACAATTTAAATTAGTAAATTTCCATAAACATACCCAATTCAATGGAATTGGGGTTTTCCAAATTTCCATGCCAAAACCATTTCAAATATCTCGATTCACTAGAATCGAGTTTTTATCAATTTAATTGAAAGAAAATTTGTGCAATTAAATTTAAATCAACAATTGAAATAAATCAAGAAAATACAATGATAAACAATTTGGTAAGTCGGGACGGAACCACCTACCTCAAAGGTTTTGACCAAAACCACAACGGTCGAGAATGCTCCAGAAAACCGGGTTGCTCCTTCAAGAACCCGCCTTAGATCTCTTCTCCTAGAAAGATCAAGACCAAATCTCATCATATTTGGCATCCACACACTTAGATCTACCCATAATAGGCGTAGATCTAAGAAACCGAGAGAAGAGGAGAAGTAGATCTAAGTAGATCTAAGAAACCGATCAAGAACAATGAAGAACGATCACATACCTCAAGGATCCATCTTCGATTCACCAAGAGGAGAATTTAGATCAACTCTGGAACGATGAGAGAACCTTCTCTGACCTTAGGAGAAGACAAATCCCGAGTTAAGGCCACTTATGAGGACAAACAAGGAACTTAGGCAAAAACGAGTGAGATCCACAATTTAAGGATCTCATTTAAGTTCATGCATGGTTAGTTTGCATGGTTTGACAAACCGTGCGCTAGCCATGCGTTAGCTACTACCTCGTCCACCCTTCACGCATGGTTTGGTCACACGGTTTGACAAACCATGCACTACCTGTGCGGAAGCTACTGCCTCCAAGACCAATTGCACACGGTTTGGCTACACGGTTTAAACAACCCGTGCGCCGCCCATGCGACTTCCCCTTTCCCCCAAAACAACATTTAAAGTTCTCCCGACTCTCCCAAGTCACTAATCCAAAACAGAGGAATGTAGAAACATCAAAAGTACCTAAAAACGTAATGTGATGTTACAACCTCCCCACCATAAGATCTTTCTGTCCCCAGAAATCCTATGAAGAAACCTCCACGTCAAAAAGATGAGGCCACTGCTCTCTCATTAGTGCCTCCCTTTCCCAGATCTCATGAGAATCAGAACCATGCTGCCAAAGTACATGGACCAGAGGTATCGTCCTCCTATGAAGTACCTTGGTCTCAGAATCAACAACCCTGATTGGTCGTTCAGTCATAGATAAATCTGGTTCAATCTCAAGATCATTCCAACTCAAAATATGAGATGGATTAGAGAGATAATTTTGCAGCTGTGATACATGGAACACGTTATGTATCGACGTCAGCTGTGATGGTAGAGCTAGACGGTAAGAAACTTTCCCTACAAGACCAACAACCTTGAAAGGTCCCAAAAAATGAGGATCAAGCTTCCCTTGCCTCCCAAGCCATCAATGACCTAATCGGGATGAAACTTTCAATAACACTTGGTCACCAACTGAGAACTATAAAGGTTTATGGCGATAATAAGCAAAAGACTTGTACTGATTCTGTGTTGTCAACATTCTATGACGAATCAACTAAATCTTAGTTGTCATCTCTTGGACCAAACTAGGTCCTACCAAGGAACTTTCACCAATCTCTGACCAACATAAAGGAGAATAACAAGGATGGCCATAAAATGCCTCAAAATGATCCATTTTGATCACAGACTGATAATCGTTGTTATAAGAAAACTTAACTAGCCCCAGATGATCATCCCAAGACCCACCAAAGTCAATAACATATGTGCGGAGCATTTTCTCAAGGATCTGAATATCCCTCTCTGTCTGGACATCTGACTATGGAAGGTAGGTCATGCTCAAATGGATCTGAGATCCTAGTGCCTCCTGAAGGCCTCTCCAAAAGTGAGAAGTAAACCGAGGATCCCTATCAGAGACTATAGCAGACAGAACTCCACAAAAACAAACAACTTCTTTCACATAGATATTTCCCGACTCCTCAACTTTGGTTGTATCTCGAATAGGTATAAAGTGAGCCGATTTGGTCAGCCTGTCGATCACAATCCATACCGCGTTCTTCTTCCTCTGGGTTTGAGGTAACCCAACCACAAAGTCCATAGAGATTTCATCCCACTTCCATATAGGGACTGGAAGTGGTTGAAGAAAACCCAAAGGTTTATGGTGCTCGGCTTTCACCTATTGGCATGTATAGCAATGAGATACAAACTCAGCAACGTCTCATCTCATACTTAGCCACCAGAACTGTCGCCGCATATTATATAACATCTTCATGGTTCCTGGGTGTACAGCCCACTGAGAGTTATGGAAATCCCCCATCACATCCTTTCTTGCTGATAACGGCACAACGTAACAGTTTTGATAACACAGAACACCCTATTTGGAGAACGACCACTAAATTTCAGTCTGCCCACCATAAAGAGAGTCCCTAATGTTATGGAATTTATCATCCAGTTTTGTTTATTGAATAATTAACTCAAGAAGAGCAGATTTCAACTGAACATTGGCTAAGGAAACTTCATTCCCCTTCCACTAAACTCCAATATACAACTGAGAAAAAAGAGCCATCAAACTCCACTCTTCTGAATATTCGTTCACAACCTGTGATGGAAGTTTCCTACTTAATGCATCTGCAACTACATTCCCTTTCCCCGAGGTATAGGCAATGTCAAAGTCGAAATATTGCAGGTAATCCACCCAATGCCTTTGGTGGAGATTAAAATCTTTTTGAGAGAAGATATAACTCAAGCTCTTGTGGTCTGAATACACAGTAAACCTTTCTCCATGAAGGTAATGTCTCCAACACTTAAGTGCGTGCATTACAGCTACAATTTCAAGGTCATGGGTAGGATAGTTCTTCTCATGAAGCTTAAGATGACGAGATCCATAGGCAACAACATGATTACCTTGCATAAGGACACATCCCAAACCTGAACCTGATGCATCACAGAAGACCACATAACCTATCCCGGCCTCAGGAAGAGTTAACACCGACGTAGTAGTCAAAAGACGCTTTAGATCAACAAAAGAACTCTGACATTTATCATTATAGGAAAACTTCACACCCTTTCGAGTCAGAACATTCATTGGAGAAGCTAACTTTGAGAAGTCTTTAACAAATCGGTGATAATATCATGCTAAGCCCAAGAATCTCTGAATCTCGAAAACATTTCATGGTTGTTCCCAAGTCATAACAGCCTTCACCTTCTCAGGATCAACTGATATTCCTTGTTCTAACATGACATGTCCTAATAATTTCACTTCCCGAATCCAGAAATCACACTTTGAAAGCTTGGAATAAAGTCGGTGATTCCTTAGAAGACTCAGAACTGTTCTCAGATGACACACATGATCCTCCTCAGACTTGGAGTAGACAAAAATGTCATCCACAAATACTACCACAAAAGTATCTAGATACTCACGAAAAACCTTTTTCATCAAATCCATGAAAACTGCATGAGCATTTGTTAGGCTGAAGGGCATAACAAGGTACTCATAATGGCCATATCTACTCCGAAAAGAGGTCTTATGAATGTCAGATTCTTTTATCCTCAACTGATGGTAACCAGATTGAAGATCAATTTTTGAAAACCACTTCGCCCCTTTTAATTGATCAAAAAATCATCAATTTGTGGTGACGGATATTTGTTCTTTATCGTAACTTGATTGAGCTTTCGATAATCAACACATAACCGAAGAGAACCATCAGCCTTCTTGGTGAAGAGAACTGGTGTTGCCCAAGGTGACACACTCGGGTGTATAAATCCTTTCTCAAGAATATTTTCTAACTGAGACTTCAGTTCTTTTAGTTCAGTTGGAGCCATTCGGTAAGAGGGAATAGAAACCAGTTGAGTACCAGGCATTAAGTCAATTGAAAAATCAACCTCCTTTACTGGTGGCAAACCAGAGAAGTCAGAAGGAAACACGTTGGGAAACTTAGCAATGACTGAAGGAAGATCGCCACACATTGAATCTCTCTCTAGATCAAAAGCAAACACTGATATAACATTCCCTAACTCTAGATAAGAGGGTCCGGCTCTGCTTGACCGTGGGTCCCATTCTCCTTGAAAAACAAGAGGCACACCACTGGGTGTAGTAAGTTAGACCCATTAAAGATAACAATCGATCCGGGATTTATTGGTAATGAGCTAATCCATCCCAAATATGACGTCAAAATATTTCATGTCAAGAACCAAGAAACTCCAAGCATGATCAACATCTGATAGTGAGAAAACACAAGCAGGACTATGGAGACCCTTCTCTCTCATTGTACCAAGGGGTGTACTAATATCCATCGCACAAGATAAAAGTTCCATAGGTAGATCAAGAATATTAACAATATGGGTTGAAATAAACGAGTGAGATGCACCAGTATCAAAAAGAGCGGTCACTAAAGATGAAGCTATAGTAATGGTACCTCTCATAGTTGCAGGACCCGTATCATCTACCTCTGGCGACTCTTCCACTGCATGAAGAAGCTTCGTTCCAGATTCCTGTGGCTGGAACCCATTTGTACGTGAAGCATTTGATTTCCCCATAGTTTCTAGAGGTGCTGATGAACCCATTCTACTATGTGGAGTAGAGGAGTGACGGCGGAATCTATGTAAGTTCCCTAAAAATCCACAGGAGCTACAGCTCTTGGGTGCCTCAGTGCAAACCCTCTTAGAATGTCTTGGATTTCCACACTGATAGCAAGTCAAAGAAGCCCCTCCTGTTGCTACCGGAGGTCTGGAATGACTCTGTTGTTGAGAACTTCCATGAGAAACATCATGCTTCTGTTTTCCTTTAAAGGAACCAACACTACCACTAGGAGGGAAAAGAACCTCCTCCAACCCTGACTTTCCTACCAGGTCCATCTCAACCATCATGGCCCTATCCAGTACATCAGCATAAGTGGGTAACTTCAGTAAGAAAACCTGAGAATGGATATTTGATATAATTCCCAACTCAAATCGTCGAGCCTTCATCTTCTCATTAGATACAATCTCAGGAGCAAACTGTACCAACTCAAAAAAGCGATTTGAGTACTCAGTCACAGTTTTTTTGGCCTGCTCAAGCTTGAAAAACTCCATAGCCTTGGCCAACACCATTGATTCTGGATAGAACTAACTAGTGAAAAGAACCCTAAAGTCTTTCCACTCCAAACCCTCATGTTTCCCAGCTATCACCATTGTGTCCCACCATCTCCTACTTGGCCTCTCCAGTACAAAGGTGTCACAATTCACCTTGATCACATCAGGTGTCTCCAAGAACCCAAACAGATGTTCAATCTTACCCAACCATTCCTCAGCATGTTGAGGGTCAGTGGAGCCTTTGAAAACTGGTGGCTTCTGGCATAGGAACTCTTGAGAACAACTTCAGAGAATATCACTAGGAGGATCTATAGCTGGAGTTTGAACAAGAACTGGAGGTGGCACCTGTCCCAGAGCTTGGACAGTGCTAACAATCACCTTAACCAGACTCAAATCCATAATAGGACTCGCTTGCTGAGATTCAGTAATAGCCTCTTTTTGGATCTGATTCCCACGTCTTCTCAGAGGCATGATGCTACACAACATCAGAAAACACATTTGATTAACACTCAAACAGAGTAACAAGGAAAACTATTCTTAATAGAAGGGATAATAATATTTGGATTCCACTCTATCCAAATCAAAATAGGGAAAATACTAGAACTAATCCACAAGTCGTATTTCCCTAACCAACCCTGGGGACTTAAGGTTCATTGTGGGGAGAGCTAGCCAGGCACTCAATCACAACTACCTCCTAAGTCCCGATAAGAATACTCAAATGCATATTGTTATCAAGGAAAGATGCTTAACCTGCCCCTTTGATACCATTTTGTCATGAACCAGCCCAGGTACCCTGGTAACCCGATAACCGAGTCAGCCCTGACATAGCCTGAAGGGCATTCCCAATCCCCACGGGTCGGCGACTAGCACCTGGAATCATACAACATACAAGTGGGAACTATTTTTTTCCACAAGAATGCGGAAGCAAAAGAAAACAAAACAGTACGCATTACAAAAGAAACTCCACTGGGAGTAATGTACCAGAAT
Organism: Viscum album; assembly: GCA_963277665.1. Classification (NCBI taxonomy): domain Eukaryota; kingdom Viridiplantae; phylum Streptophyta; class Magnoliopsida; order Santalales; family Viscaceae; genus Viscum; species Viscum album. Next base: position 2,091,042,966 of record OY728126.1, on the reverse strand, counting down.
ACAAAGAGGCATAAAAATCCCGAATTACTACAACCCAAGTACTAAAAATGGGAAAACAGCCCCAAGATCCCTAAGAACACAACACACCAAGACCAGAGATCAACAACTGGATCCACCTCAAAGAGACCCCTTCCCTTTGCTCGATCCTAGAAGAATAAAGTCTCCAAACACCCGAAGACAAAAGTAGGGTGTGAGCCCAATCCTAGTAGGATACCACCAAAGATTCTGTAATAGATTCCAAATATAGATTATCCAAAGAAAATCTTTCAATTTTCAAATAAACAGGTTTGGAAATTCAAAAGCATATTTTAACAAAACATGCTATACATTTTCAAATGATGGAAAAATTACTTTAAGAAAAGGCTTTACAATGATGAAATATTTTTAAAACAATGGCTTAAGTAAAAAATTTATATAAAACCATTTATATAAATTCAGCAGGCATGTAAATCAGTTCAAAAGCATTGGCATACATTTATATCTCAAATATAAATAAACAAGCGAGCAACATGGTCATCTGCCAAAAGGTATGATAGTATTAATCAGTTATAGGATTCCGCACTCTCTATGTGAACTCAGAAAAATGTGTATACACACGTCCCTATGACACTGGCCAAAGGAGACTCGTCACCAACCCATTGAGGATGTGACCCGCCGCAAGTATGTTTTAGAACTTTTTCGTAGCGTAGAGTGTATCCAAATAACTCACTAACTACCTAAGGCTTGCATGCACTCTTACATGATGGGCGAACTATTTTAAGAATTCTTAAAATGCGATCAATCCCATTCTTCCATTTCAAAAGTTACAATTTCATTCCATTTAAAACCAAAATAGGTTTTATTCAAAACATGCCTTTTTCACAAGATAAAACCACTGGGTTTCTATCAAATCATTTTAAGCCATTTTCACCAGTTTGAAATCCATTCAAAACCAATTCCATCATCACACAATTTATTTTCACAATTAAATTCCACAATTTAATTGAAATAATTTCCATTAAATTCACAATTTAAATTGAAAAATTTAAATCAGCAAATTTCCATAAACACACCCAATTCAATGGAATTGGGGTTTTCCAAATTTCCATGCCAAAACCATTTCAAATATCTTGATTCATTGGAATCGAGTTTTTATCAATTTAATTGAAAGAAAATTTGTGCAATTGAATTTAAATAAAAAATTGAAATAAATCAAGAAAATACAGTGATAATCAATTTGGTAAGTCGGGACGGAACCACTTACCTCAAAGGTTTTGACCAAAACCACAACGGTCGAGAACGCTCAAGAAAACTGGGTTGCTCCTTCAATAACCCACCTTAGATCTCTTCTCCCAACAGGATAAAGACCAAATCTCATCATATTTGGCACCCAAACACTTATATCTACCCATAACGGGCGTAGATATAAGAAACTGAGAGAAGAGGAGAAGTAGATCTAAGTAGATCTAATAAATCGATTAAGAACGATGAAGAACGATCACATACCTCAAGGATCCGGCTTCGATTCACCAAGAGAAGCCTTTGGATCACCTCCGAAATGATGGGAGAACCTTCTCTGGCCTTAGAAGAAGACAAATCCCTAGTTAGGGCCTCTTAGGAGGACAAACGAGGCACTTAGAGGAAAAAACGAGTGAGATCCACAATTTAAGGATCTCATTTAAGTGCATGCACGGTTAGTTTGCACGGTTTGACAAACCGTGCGCTAGCCGTGCGTTAGCTACTGCCTCGGCCACCCTTCATGCACGGTTTGTCTTCACGGTTTGACAAACTGTGCGCTGCCCATGCGGAAGCTACTAACTCCAAGACCAACTGCACACGGTTTGGCAGCACGGTTTAGATAACCCGTGCGCCACCCGTGTGACTTCCCCTTTCCCCCAAAACAACATTTAAAGTTCTCCCGACTCTCCCAAGTCACTACTCCAAAACAGGGGTACCTAGAAACATCAAAAGTACCTGAAAACGTAACGTGATGTAACAAAATGAAAATAAAACTAAATAAAATCTTGTTAATGATCTTGATTTTTAAAATCGTCCATAAAAGACAAGATCCTGAAATTAATTTTAACCAAGAATACCAACTTTATTAATGAACAAAAATGTTATTATATTATGACTAATCAACCTATTAATGAAAAAAAATGTTCTATTATAACTAATCAATTTATAAATAGTATAATAGGAAATATTTATAGATTCATCGAAGGTGTTTGAACACATTTAATTTACAAGTAATAACTCTTGAAATGTTCATAGCTTCATTTAATAAAATTTACAGCCTACTAAGGCTACCTAAAGTAGAAAAAGTTTTTGTTTTATTAATAATTCAATTTTACACCAAATTAGAGAATTCCTAATATAAAATATAAAATTTCAATGTTTGAATGTGCTCCATTAAGGTATTTCATGTTTTAATATAAAATTCATCACACAAAAGAAATCATAGGGGTAACCAATTATGAGACTTGCACAGAAATGATAAACTTAAGTAAAGTGGGAAATAAAATAAATATAAAAACAAAACAAAAATATAATAAAAATATTAAAAAAATGGTGCATGATGGAGATAAAATTTAAAGCTTTAAAAAAAGAAACTTGTAATCAATAAAATAAAGAACATGTTAGATTGACAAGAATTAAGAAGGGGATAAACTTTGGATTTTATTTAGACTCTAAAGGATCATTGGCCTTCAAATATATCGTGCACCTAAAGGGTGTAAAACCACAATTCTAACATATTGTTATATTATTCTTCTTCATCGATCTAAAAATGAAATGTAAAAATATTTATTCTCACTCATAATAAATTAAAATATTAATGAAAAGTGAATATTACTAAATATTTTAGTTCATGTTCATCCAACCTATATTTCCACCTTTATTAGAACACCTAAATATATATCAACAAGTGATGCCAAAATCTAAAAGAACCCATACATAAGGTGTTAACATATTTAGCATGAAACATTCAACATTGAAATTTGGTTCATTGGTAGAAAATATAAAATGGAATTTGGTGATCACTCCCTATAGCAAGCCTCACTTTTCATATATTGATATTACATAAATTTTTTGGAACATATCATACAATATAAAAACACGCACCCAAAGACCATATTAGTTTAGTGCCTTTGGAAACTTTGAAACATAAACAACTGGTTCATAACACTTCTACTTATTCTCCCGGTTATTTCTTCATAACTAGAACCTTTTTTGACATATCAAACTTAATACCTTTCTTCATATCATGGGGAAAAGAAACATAATAAATGGTGAGATCATATGCTCAGTAATGGTAAACAAGGGAGACGTGCAATCATAACATGAATATAAGGGTATGAGAATATAAAAATAACATTTTAGGATCATACCCTGCAAATAAAATATCATATACATGATTCATGGAATAAATATTATTAGTTAATAAGACATGAATCATAAGGGAATCAAGAGCATAAGCCATGAAATCATAACATGGATTAAGACATGAAATTTACAGCAGACATATAAACATGTAATATCATTCCCTATAAGTCAAGGCACATTTCCAAAACTTTACAGGGCACTTCATGGGGGATGCACCTCCTAAGCAGGACACACCACCATCCCAATTCATAGTATTTTCCTTGTAAGAGGTCTGGTTTCCCCATCTTCCCTTAGTGGATGGGGTTTCCCCATCTTCCCATAGTGGATCGGGTTTCTCCATCTTATCATAGTGGATCAAGCCTGTAGAATTGTTTCCATCATTATCTCATGAGAATTAAATATTTTCTCAATGCATTGGAGGGAGATAGAGGTCCCACACATCACATAATGAAACCCATACACATGTGTTCCACAATAACATAAATCATATCATAATTCATGAAATGAAATGGGTTTCATAAACATCATTCAATCATAACATAACCCATTGAAAATAAATGGGTTTCATAAATATCATTCAATCATAAACATAAACCATTATTAGAAAGAAAATTAATAGTATCATTGAATCATATCCCCATTAAAATATAAGAAACATCAATTAACGTTATCTTATATGAAAAATAATTTTTAGAGATCATTTGAAAATATTTTTTGATGAAAATATCATTTCTTCTTTGAAAATGTTTTCTATTCATAAAATACCATGAAATTTTAAAAGAAAAAATTTTATTTGAAAATAAACTTATAACATTATAAAGTAATATTCAAATCATTAAGTCATCATGATGGTGTAAAATTATGTTCATTCTGTATAAGTACAAAAGGCATTCCTTTTATACTTTTTTTAAAAAAAATCATAAAGTACCTCATTTGGAAAACAAAAAATATATATATTTTAAAATCATGTAGTAAAAAGTAAAAAATGGGTAAAATGACTTTAAAAATACATATAAGAACATTAAAAACATTTTTGATATTATTTTTAGAAACATGGACATGGGAGATAAATATTCCCCAATGGAGACTTAAAACAAAACAATCTTAAATACTGATGAGATTGTGAAATAAATACTCATCACTTTACAATCAGTAGAATCATATGCCCCATAAAAGAAAGAAAATTATATGCATATGAAAATATCATAATATTTTGGATAAGACTTATAAAATATATTCATGGGTATTATATACACCACATAGATGAAACAAGTAGTGTATAAGGCATGTGTCCCATAGAAGTAAAAGTGAGACATAAATCTCTTACTACTTGAGTAACTTCAGAATCATGTTCTCCAAAAAATAATAAAATAAATTAAAGATTTTCATATCATTAAATAAAGTAATTTGTGATATAACATGTCATAGGTTAGTATATAATTCACACAATAGAAGCGAGTGGTGAATATGGAATGTATCTCATGGAAATAAAAAGTGAGATGAAATCCCCTTACTTTAAGACTTGAATTCCTTCACACATGTTAAAACCTCCTTTATAATTAATATAATTTTATTATCCATCTACCACATAATCATATACTTATATATAATTCCATATATAATTTACTTATGACTTTATATTACTCTCTTATTAACAAATCCATGTTAAAGTTATGTTTCGAGTAATAACCGCTTTGTTTTTCATACATGTTTAGAATTGTTATCCTTGGTCCTATTACATAGATCATGATTTAATTATATATATAATGATAGCTATGATATATATATATATATATACATTAAGTAAATATTTATTCATGGTGATTTATAAAAGTTCTAGGTAGAAAATAAAATACGTCGTTCATGGAGATGGTAGGCCGTACGTACGCCTGAACGTTGTTTTCATTTTCTTTTCATTTAAAAGAAAAAAAATTATATGATATATTATCATTAAAAAATAATTTTAATGTTATATATATTATTTATATTCATAAAATTAATCCTTAATACCATCCATGTGAAATATATATGAAAAATTGAATCACATTGCATTGTAGAGATAGTAAGTCATACGTACACACAAGTGACGTTATCATTTTCAAAAAGAATAGATAGTAAAAAGGGTAGATATGATATTATAATTAAATAAGTATAATTAATTACTAAATATCATATATATCATAAAAAAAGTGTGTCCATCACAATTCCCACCCTGAGAGGTGGTAAAGGAAAAATGAACAATCATTGTTTCGCGAGACAGTAGTTCACCCAACACAAGAACAGTAAGTTCTTTACCCATTTGATGGAAGTGCATGTGAGTGTGGGTAGAACCATTAATATAAAAAAAAAATTATATTTATGATACTTAATTTATTATATAAACATGAAATAAAAATAATTTAAAGGGTTTAAGGGAGAAATAAAACAACAACATTCATTGATGAATGTTACCTCTTCTTTGGGTATCTTCTTTTGATTTGCACAAAATGACTCCTTTGGTAGGATTTATACCCAAATTAATGACTATAGGATGAAGTAAGGTATTTTTTTAGTATATTTAGATAGATTTTGGTTGAACCAAATAGGTTTGTAAGTGTGTATGGAAGAGAATGACAGGTGTCCTTTTATAAGAGAGGGGATGGTCGCTTTTGGAATTTATCAAAATATTAATTTATAATAAACTCAATCTCAATACAAAAACCTCAAAAAAGAAATTTATTTGAAGATAAGATATTATAAGGTTATAATATAATCAAAAAATATATTTTAGGAAAGTTTTGTTTCATTTTAAACCTTTTCATTTTGATTAACCCTTGGTTAAGCCATTTTAATTTTAATTATATAACAATATTTTTAATATTAAGAGGATGTAATTTTTACGTATAAAGTTTCAATAGGACCATCAATGGAAAATTTAAGATATTTTAGACCATATATAATCCCATTTTCCTTATTCAATATTCTTATTATTTTTAAATAATTTAATAAACTTTTATTTTCATAAAATATCATAAGTGTAAATTTTGACACTATTCATAACATTGACTTTAAGAAACTCCGTACAACAATATAACTTTAAAAAATTCATTTAATACACTTATAATATGTAATATTGACCTATAAAAATAGTTTAGCACCCTAATTAATTAAAATTATATTTACTTTAATATTTATAATATCATTTAATTGATTGTTTCATTAATTGAATAATTATTGTATCATCATTGTGTAACTATTTATTATAATTATTTATTCACTAAAAATTAAAAACAAAATTCCATGATGTATTAAAACATATTATATTTCATAATAATATACATATTTAAGAATATCCTTTATTTAACCACATATTAAAAAAATTATACTTATTAAATGTAAGAGTGTGACATTTTGTCACTCCCTTTGAGTTTAATAATATTTAAGTCATTTTCATGGATAAGTGTCCATTAAATTATTTAATTTAAATCATTATATTTTAAGGGTATAATTAAAGTCTTAAAATAAAATTTGGGAAAGTGTTATAGTATTTTTATAATATTTATAATATTATTTTTACCTTTAATTACCTGATTTACCCTTAATTGTGGTAATAAAAATTACTAAAGTTATTATTCATGTTGTCCAAAAATAAAAGGGACCTAATTAATAAATTTGAAACTTATGATTAAAAATATTTAATTCATTTTAATAATTAAAAACACATAATTTTCATAAATTAATTAATAATTAATCTTGTTGACGGATCAAGAAAATAGGTTTTTAAAGTAAAAACGTCCAAAAGATTGAAATGTTTTTATATCCAAATTCAATGTAAAATTGATTCTAATGACCTAAATTGGATTAAATTATAAAAAAATTATTTAATTGTACATTAAAATCAATTTAATTCATAATTTAACTATATAAATATGTTATAATAAAAAGTAGTTTTAAATTAAAATTCAGTATTTTTCATTATTCATCAAAACATGAAAATTCTCAGAAAAATATCAAAATTTCACCCAAAGTAAATTTTGATATCTAAATTTAAAATAATAAGTTTATTTTTTCAAATATAAATTATAAAAGTTTCAAAAATTATATTAAAAATGGGTTCTCCATTAAAAGGCAGAAAAACTACCTTTTTTAGAAATACTTCTTTTATGAGTAAAATTGGATTTGTTATTATATCATGTCTAGTTAACACATAAAATTAATGTTAAAATATATTATATATATATCATTCATATAATAAAATATGAGTGATTTTTTTATTTATTTTTATAAAACACACTTGTGCAAATTTAAAAAGTTTTTCAGAAGAAAAAAAATCCTTTTATTTTAAAAAGGATTTTACATTCATTTATAATTAATTGGTTAAAGAATTATTTTTAAACTATAATTTTATAATTCAGTTAATCATGTTAATATCTTCCATTCTAATTTCTTGGTTATAATTTTCATAGTATAATAATAAAATGATGTTTCGTAGAAACTAGGTGTTGCATGTAAAGAAAGCTAAGTAAGTGTTGCACGTAGAGCAAGCTTAACTCAGTGTAGCATATAATGTAAGACATCAAAGAAATTTAACTTATTCAGAAAAATAAAAGGTACATAAAAACTCAAGGTGTTACATTCTACCCCCCCTTAAAATTAATTTCTCCCTTTAAATTCATCATTCTAATACAAAAAAAATAAGGATACTTCAGCCTCATCAAATCCTCAAGTTACCACACATCTTCTCCAAACTGGTGGGTTTCTCCACAAAAATTTAACAAGGTGAGAGGCCTTGTTTTATAGAACTTTATCTCTACTGTACAAAATTTCTATCAGTTTCTCTTTATAAGAAGGATCTTGCTCCATCAGTATGACCTCTGAGTTTATTACATGTAAAGGATCAGGTATGTACTTCCTCAGAAGATATACATGGAACGCATCATGAACATGAGAGAGATAGTGGAAGTAAAAATGGATAAGCTACCATTCCATTGCGATTAATAATTTTAAATGGAAATCACATCCTTGTAATTTGAAATTGCACTTCAAAAATCCATGGTGGATTTTTAATAATTTCTTTATGGGAAACCCATATCATAAAAGTGAATACTAAAACTTTTATTTAAAAGGGGAAAGTTGGAAACTTAACGGTTACCCAAAGTAACTCATAACTAGGTTTCCACATAGGATAACATAGATGGAAAGATAAAATATAGACATGAAATGGAAATATAACTATCATGTTCTAATGGAGAGTGATAGAGAACATGGTTAGGAGAAAGTTAACAATCACAAATCCATAAATTTGGGATGATCTAAGGGGCCATTTAATTCATCAGAAAAGAATATACTGGGATAACATTTTTTTGGTTTCAAGATCATTTCCCTAGATTTAAATAATCTTCTTGAGAATATATACTTACTTGATTTCAGGAAAACCTCATCCTTTGTTGTGCCTTGATCAATTTCCACTTCATCTCTTATTCCAAGAAATGAAGGTAAATTTTTCATTCATGAAGCGTTAGCAGATCATGGGATCCATAAATAGAATGATAGTTCATTACATTTATCTTTATCATAAAAAAAGGTTAGCACAAGTTATCTAATATGCATAAATTCTCATATGGAGAGATAATACTTTAATCTAGAAAACCTCATTTTAAGTTTAAAATAAACCATTTTATAAATGGTCAACCTTGTAACCCTTATAAAAGATAAAATTATAAAACTTTAGAAATAAGGTCACTAAATCTCTCAAAATCAGATTAACATTGATCCCCCATATATCATAAGGTATCTCTTGTTTTTCACATACCAAACATGTGAATACATTCATCATATACACTCTTAAAACATGGAAATTACCATAAAAACTTATTGAAAACATGAATTATTTCTTAATAAAAAGATTATTGAACATATTCCTTTAGTCCAAAAATGTAGTAAACTCCATCCATGATAGTATAACCACTTTTTCAACAAATAATTAATTAGGTAAAAGGTAACAAGTACCATCTAATTTACTTATTCATATCTAGCATATCTTTATCCAAACATCATTATGACAATATCATGCACATATTAAGCATTATCCTTCCCTTAATCATGTGTTTTCCAAAAATATCACCTTACCACCTCAATCACTTTTCATTGTTACTAGTACCATTTAACATATGATTTCAAATCCTTAAGGAAAAACTATAGTGGAAAAATATTGAGAAGTTTCATTATTCCATAATACCATAAAAGCACTTCTACAATATTATAATTGAATCTAAATACATAAATACTTTAATCCATCCACTTCAATGATTGGTATGAAATAGGTCATTTTTCTAGAATTTAATCCTTGGGTCAGGGCATTGATTTGGATAATGTCCATGTTCCACACACATAATACATTGAACTCCACTATAATTTTTCAATCTATGACCTTCTTTTCTACATAGATAACATCTTCCCCTCTATTTGAGATATTACTCCATGTTCTTCTTCCCACCTTATTAACATGTAGGAAGCCAAGTCTTATTTACAATTTGTTCATAACCACATGAACTTTCATAAAATTTTATCTTATTCTTATTTTATGTTTTACAAATCTCACTAATGTTGATATTTTTTATAATAATATGATATTACTAATTACTCATAATCACAACATCCTTTACTCCGGTCGTCATACAATTTTTTGCTCATAGTAGCCAAAATTTCCATTAGATTCAATGTTAACATGATTCCTTTTGGTTCCATCCATCAACTAAAACAAAAAGAATAATGTGATAAACACTAACAATAGTGGGAAAACCACATAATCAAGGGAAATTACTTATAAAATTTCAATCTATGACACCTTAGGTTTAATCCTATGTTATTCATGATCATTATGAAAACTCTAGGATTGTAACCTAAATGTAGAATTATCCTTAGAGACATCCCTAGATATATCCTTAAAATATATCTAGGGATATTACTAAAGTTTTATCATCCTAGTTTCCAAAGGTTGGATAAACCTTTGCTTTGATACCAACTATAGTGACCCTTACTTTTCATACAAGGATATTACATCACTTTTGTGGAACGTATCATAAAATACCCGAACACATGCCCAAATACCATATTAGTTTAGTGCCTTTGGAACTTAGAAATATAAACAAATGGTTCATAACACTTCTACTTATTCTCCCACCTATTTATTCATAACTAGAACCCTTTATGACATTTTATACTTCATACCTTTCTTTGTATCCTAGGTAAAAGAAACATAAGAAAGGGTGAGTTCATATGCTCAGTAATGGTAAACAAGGTATATGTGTAATCATAACATGAACATAAGGGTATGGGAATATAAAAATAACATTTTAGGATCATAACCTTCATATCAAAGATCATATACATGAGTCGTGGCATAAATTTTGGAAGTTCATAAGACATGAATCATAAGTTAATCAAGAGCATAAGCCATGAAATCATAACATGTAATAAGACATGAAATTCATGGCAGGCACATAAACATGTAATATTATTACCTATAAATCAAGGTTTCCAAAACTTAATAGGGAACTTAATGGGTGTTACACCTACTGGATGAGACACACCACCGTCCCCAGTTACATCCCTTTCCTTATAAGGTATCAGGTTTCCCCATCTTCCCTTAGTGGATTGGGTTTCCCCATATTCTCATAGTGGATTGGGTTTCCCCATCTTCCCATAGTTGATCAAGCTCATCGACTTGTTTCCATCATTATCTCATGAGACATAAATCTTTAACCAATGCATTGGAAGGAGATATAGGTCTCACCCATCACATAATGAAAACCATATACATGGTACCACAAGAACATAAATCATATCAAAATCCATGGAATTAAATGGGTTTCATAAACATCATTCAATCATAACATAACCCATGGAAAAGAAATGGGTTTCATAAATATCATTCCATTATAAAAAATAAATCATTCTTAGAAAGAATAATAATGGTATCATTGAATCATATCCCCATTAAAACATAAGTAACATTAATTAACATTATCTTAGATGGAAAATAATTTTGAGAGATAATTTGAAAATAATTCTTGTGGAAAATATCTTTTCTGCTTTGAAAATGTTTTCTTTCCTTAAAATGTCACGCGTTTTTAAAAGAAATTTTTTTATTTTAAAATAAAATTGCAAGATTATAAAGTAAGCTTCAAATAATTAAGGCATCATGATGTTGGAAAATTCTATTCATGTCTTATAAGTAAAAAAACATTCCTTTCATACTTTTGTCGGAAAATTCACAAAGTTCCTTGTTTTAAAAATGACAAAAAGATTCTTTTCAAACCATTTAGTAAAAAATAAAAATGGGTAAAAATGACTTTAAACTTCCATAGCGGAGTAGTAAAAAAATTGAAATTTTTATTAGAAAACAGGGACATGGAAGATAAATTTTCCCCAACACAGACTTAAAATGAAACAATTCCAAATATTGATGAGATTGTGAAATAAATATTCATTGTTTTACAATCAGTAGAATTGTATGCCCCATGAAAGAAAGAAAATTATATGGATATGAAAATACCATAATTTTAGGGATAATAATAATAAAATACATTCATGGTTAGTATATACACCACGTATAAGAAAAAAGTAGTGTATAAGGCATTTTTCCCATAAAAATAAACATGAGACATAAATCCCTTACTACTTAAGTAACTTTAGAATCATGATCTCCAAAAAAGAATAACATAAATTAAATATTTGAATATAATTAAACAAAGGAAATTAATAATATAACATTTCATATGGAAGTATATAAACCACACAATATAAGCTAGTGGTGAATATGGCATGTATCTCATGGGAATAAAAGGTGGGATGAAATTACCTTACCTTAAGACGTGAATTCCTTCGCACACGTTAAAACCTCCTGTATAATAAATATAATTTTATTATAAATATACCAAAAAATAATATTCATATATATAATACCATATATAATTTACTTATGACTTTATATTACTCTCTTATTAACAAATCCATGTTAAAGTTATGTTTCGAGTAATAACTGCTTTATTTTTCATACATGATTTGACTTGTTATCCTTGGATCTCTTACATAGATCGTGATTTCATCATCTTCATAATTATAACCATGATAAATATATATATGTGGTAAATATTTATTCATTTTTATTCATAAAATTTATAGGTAGAAAATAAAATACATCGTTCATGGAGATGGTAGGTCGTATATACGCATGAACTCTGTTTTCATTTTCTTGTTATATTAAAAGAAAGAAAATTATATTATATATTATTATTACATAATCATTTTAATGTTATATATATCATATATATTTATAAAATTCATCCTTATTACCATCCATGTGAAATATAGATGAAAAAACTAATCACATCGCATCGTGGAGATGGTAAGTCATATGTACACACGAGCGATGTTATCATTTCCCAAAAGATTAGATGGTAAAAAAGTAGATATGATATTATAATTAAATAAGTATAATTATTTCCTAAATATCATATATATTATAAAAAATAGTGTATCCATCATAATTCTCACCATGAGAGGTTGTAAAGGAAAAGTGAACAATCATCATTTCGCGAGACGATAGTTCAACATACACAAGAACGGTAAGTCCATTACCAATTTGATGAAATTGTGTGTGAGTGCAGATAAAACCATTAATATAACAACATATAATTATATTTAGGATACTAAGGTTATTATATAAACATTAAATAAAAAAATTAAGGGGTTTAAGGAATAAATAAAATAACAACATTTGTTGATGAACATTACCTCTTCTATGGGTATCTCCATTTGATTTTCAAAAAAGGAATCCTTTAATAGAATTTCATCCCAAAGTAAGTCCTCTAGTATGAAGGGAGTGATGTTGGGAGGATGTTTAGACAAAGTTTGTTTGAATAAAATAGGTTCTTAATTGTTTAGAGAAGAGAAGGATTGGTATCCTTTTATAAGAGATGGGAGGGTCACTTTTGGAATTTATCAAAATATTAATTTATAATAAACTCAATCTCAATCCAAATACCTCCAAAAGTTCGTTGATTAAAAGATAAGATATTTTAAGTTGTTAATATCATAAAATAATATATTTTAGATAAGTTTTGGTGTCATGTTAAACCTTATCATTTTAATTAACCCTTAGTTAATCCATTTTAATTTTAACTATGGTAACAAAGTTTTTAATATTAAGAGGATGTAATTTTTACATATAAAGATTCAATTGGACCATAAATGGAAAATTTAAGATATTTTAGACCTTATATAATCCCCTTGTTCTTATTTAATATTTTTATGATTTTTAAATAATTTAATAAAATATTATTTTCATAAAATATCATAAGTGTAAATTTTGACACTATTCATAACATCGACATTAAGAAAATCCATACAACAAGCTAACTTCAAAACAATTAATTTTAAACTCCTAATATGTCATATTTACCTATAAAATTATTATTTCACCATAATTAATTCAAATTATATTTATTTTTTAATATTTATAATATCATTTAATTGATTGTTTCATTAATTGAATAATTACTGCATCATCATTGTGTGATTATTTATAATAATTATTTCTTCACTAAAAATTAAACATAAAATTCCATTATGTAATAAAACCTATTATATTTCCTAATAATATAAATAGTCTAGAATATCATCTATTTAACCACATATTAAAAATATTATACTTATTAAATAAGAGAGTGTGACATTTTGTCACTCCCTTTGAGTTTAATAATATTTAAGACATTTTCATGGATAAGTGTCCATTAAATTATTAAATTTTAATTTAAATGTTAAATTTATAATTCAATTCATCCAATAACATTTGGTCAACTGTTATGGTAGTTTTATAATATTTTTAATATTATTTGTATCCTTAATTACCTAATTTACCCTTAATCGTGGTAATAAAAACTACTAAAGTTATTATTCATATTGTCCAAAAATAAAAGGGACCTAATCAATAAATTTGTACCTTATGATTAAAAATATGGAATCCATTTTTCAAAATTCAAAACACATAATTTTCATAAATTAATTTAAAACTAATCTTGTTAATGGATCGAGAAAATGGGTTTTTAAAGTAAAAATGTCCAAAAGATTGAAAAGTTTTTATATCCAAATTCAATAAAAAATTGATTAAAATGACCTAAATTGGATTAAATGATAAAAATTGATTTAATTATACTTTAAAATCAATTAAAAACATAATTTAACTATATAGATAATTTATAAGAATAAGTAGTTTTGAATTAAAATTTAGTATTTTTCACTATTCATAAAAAACATAAAACTTCTCAAAAACATTCCAAAAGTTCACCCAAAGTAAATTTTTATATACTGATTTCAAATAATAAGTTTATTTTGTTAAATATAAATTATAAAAGTGTCAAAAATTAAATTAAAATGGGGTTTTCCATTAAAATGTGGAAAACTGCCTTTTTTAGAAAATACTTCTTTTATGAGTAAAATTGGATTGGTTATTATATCCTATCTAGAAAAAACATAAGAATAATGTTAAAATATTATATATATATATATATATATAATTAATATAATCCAACATTAGTTATTTTTTTTGTATCAAACACACTTGTTCACATTTAAATTGTTTTTCAAAAAAACATTTCCTTCTATTTTAAAAAGGATTTTACATTCATTTATAATTAATTGGTTGAAAAATTATGTGTCAACTATAATTTCATAATTCTATTAATCTTGTTCATATCTTCCATTCTAAAGGAAATTTTATAATTGTCTTAGTATAATAATAAAATGATGTTTCATAGAAACTCATTGTTGCATGTAAAGTAAACTAATTTAGTGTTTCATGTAGTGAAAGCTTAACTCAGTGTAGCATATAACGCAAGAAATAAAATAAATTTAATGTATTTGGAAAAAGAAAAGGTTCATAAAAACTCATGTTGTTTTACTCCCCCACAGTTTAGTACACTTTCATATATATTGTGATTGAATCGTGATATTATCCATACATATCAGTGTGAGACACTTCTATATAGAGATCTGCACAGAAATATGATTAATGAAACTTCAATGGATGGAAAACCAGAAGATACAGACCTTGCATAATCTTCATTCTAGGTTCAAGTAATTGGTGCCCCGTTGGGTTTTCTGAAATCTAAAACTCATGCAATCTATTGGAGATGTTATTTGTGGTTTAAGCTAGAACGTGGATAAACTAAGAACCTATGTTGGATGCATGCAAGGTTATGCCAAAATGAGGTGGAGGAACCACACAGGAAGTGTGATATAGAAGAGAAGACACTGGATAGAATCAAGAGGATTGAGTTTCAAAAGAAACCAGGATCTGAAATAGGTAAACATAGTATAACTGCATTGGATATTTCTGGATTCAGTAATCATGCTAGTGTTAAGGTTGGTCATGGCTCAAGGAGCAATTTGTTATTGGACAAATCTATCTTCATGGAAAAGATGCGGAGTTTTAAGCACATATTGGAGCTACCTATGTTTTCTGGAGAGGATCTATTCAGATGGATTACTAAGGTTGATATATATTTCATGGTTAATTAGACATCCAAGTTTGAACAGCTTTGTATAGAGAGTAATTCTATATAGGTTCTTAATGTGATAGAGTGAATTTCCAAGTATGACTTGGGAGAAATTTAATCCTACACTAATGGAAAGGTATAGTAATTCTACTGAGTAGGAGGTTCTACTATGGTGTTTGAAGTCACTTCAACAAGCTGAAATTTAGGAGCAACCACATGGGTCTAGTTTGGTATGACTTGAGGAGAAAATTAACTTGAGTTCTTGAAAAAATAAGTGGATTGTTCAAGGTTGAGTTTATACCAAAATTTTGTATGAAGTCGCTACTAGAGTAAGAGGCTAGATCCAATGTATTGCCAACTGAACATGTTCCTCAATTCTGAGATGCTCATTTCTTGGAAAAACAAAATTTCACATGTGTAAAAGGTCAATATTATAGTGTTTTTACTTGATCAATGTATTTAGGTGAATCTATAGGGCTACCAATGCCTATTCAAGCAACGTGGGATAATCTGCATCTGAGTATCATAGACATGAAGGATAAGGGTAAGAAACAACTCACTTAGTTTTTAGTGGATGATATGGAAAGGAAACTAGAACCAACATTTTGTTTAAAGCCTTTAACTATGAAATAAAACGTGATGTGAGGAACATAATACCACACTTTTTCTCTTAGTGATAAGGAATCTGCTTCACTGATCCTAGCTTGAGTCTCATAGAACAAATCATGACGAGTGCAAGGATAAAATATCATAGAGAAAGTAATAGAGGTTTGAAAGATAAAATTTGTAGTGTTGTTTTGTTTTCACTGGATCTTGGAAAGGAGGTGGTGAGGAAAAAATTTGCTTGGGATTTTCAAGAGCGAAGAAAAAATACCATCCAAACTATGGAAGAGATGCCTATGGATTCTGTGACATGGGAGGATAACAGCTATAAGGGAAATGTAGTAGTTGAGATACCAAGGAATGTCAGATTACCTATAGGTTCTGTGTATAACACATGTCACAAATGTCTTGGTTCCATGTTCATGGAATAGATACTAAGGATTTTGGGTTGAAGGGGGCCAAGGGAGTGCTGGAGGAAAGAAGGTATGGTTTTTACACTCAGTATTCCTAGAGAGAGCTTGGTTATTATGTAAAATTCAAGGATTTTGGTACCTGTTGTGATTGAATTAGGAACATGTGTCCTAGATGTTGGGTTTTTTAGACACTACTTCCATGTTGGTTCACTGATATTTTTTATATAAGGGAATTTTGTTATCATTTTATAAAATTCCACTGGAGACTGTGATTTAAAAACCACAAAGAGATAACACAACCAACAGTTCTACTAGAAATTTTTTATACAAGCAGACTTCGTATTGGTAGATGCCTATAAAGGGGGAGATGTATCATTTGTAAAATAATAAGGCCTTTTTAACCTTGTGTTGATTTTATCTACATACAAAGAGAAATTTTGGGTTCAATGGGAAGCATATGAAGGGGTTGTAGGACACCCTTGTTTTTGACATCTGGAATTGTGAGATAATCTATTTCAATTTCTTATGGGAATACCGAGTTGTGGATGAGTTTTTTGTGCCTATTTTTAGATTTAATCTAGATTTCACATTAAGGAAAATATTTTTAACTATAAATTTTAGTTCTTCTATGCATCTAAAATAGGATCCAATTATAAAGCCTACAAAAGTGGTGTAATGTCCCAAACTTCTAAGACCCTTTCCTTTACATTACCTAAGATCTGGTGGGATTAATAGGGTGTTTAGAGTTTTTTTCCTTTTTTCTCAATTTGTTCATGTGGTTAGTTGGCACGGTCACTTGTCTATTCATACGATAGGATGGTTGTTCATGGAGTCAGTTAGAATGGTCATTGTCTATTCATGCAGTAGGATAGTTGGTCGTGCAGTCAGTTAGCATGGTCACTTGTCTGTTCATGTATTAGGGTGGTTGGTCATGCAGTCAGTTGGCATGGTCACTTGTGTTTTCATGCAGTGGAATGGTTCCTCATGCGGTCAGTTGGAATGTTCACTTGTCTATTCTTGTAGTATGGTGGTTAGTCATGCAATCAGTTGTCATAATCACTTGTCTATTCATGCGGTGGGCTGGTTAGTTGTGTGGTCAGTTGGCAAGGTCACCTATTTTTTATGAGGTTGGTTGGTTGGTTATGCAGTCGATTGGCATGGTCACCTATTTGTTCACATGGTAATTTGGTTGGTACAATTAGTTCAAAACTTGGCCAAATTTCGAAGATTTACCTTTTTTCCTAGAATGCCCCAAAAAGACGTAAATATGAATTTTTAACGTAAATTTAGTTTTAAAGACTAAATTTACAATATTTAAAGGTTGATTTGAGGAGTATAATTACATCCTTAAATTTCCTTGACAATAGAGGATATTAATTATTCCTTCAGCATGGAATTCAATGAAATCTACATTTATGGTCAATTAAAATCCTATCCCCAATCTAAAATCCTACTCATTTCAGATCTATTAATTCTAAAGTGAAGATATTTTCTTCATTATTTCTTACTTGCTTTATCTCAATATGGGAGGTTCCAAAGCCCTTCCCTTAGATTTTTGGAACCATATTCCGATAGTTTCTTTTGGTTTGAGATCTTCCTATAGTGGTCCCCTCTTATGTGTGCACCCCCTGTTCTTAGTACAGTGGATCGTGAGGAGCTTCTTTCTTTCGGGTAGAGGATCCTTCAATGCTCCCCTACTCATCCAATCCTGAAAAGGAATCAACAACCTAATTGGTACTCCCAGGATTATAGATCACTTCAAAGTTTAAACCCAATAACTTAGCTTTCCATCACTGTTGGTTGATAATAGTAGGTATTCGTAGGTTGGGTAAATGTTTTGAGGGTTTTTTTGTCCATATAAACCACAAAATGATGTCCCATTAGATATTAATTCTAATGGATTATTAATAATACTAATTCCATTATCTCTTTTTCATATATTGACTTCGAAATATTCTCGTCAACCATATCCTAACTATAATAGGCCACTGGTCTCAAATCCTAGTAAAAACCATGCTTCTTGGTCAAATTAGTTAATGGTTTCCCTATCTTCCAATAAATTTTAATAAACTTCCAATAATATATTTTGAATCCCAAGAACCCCTACACCCCATTGACATTATAGGTATTAGGACAGCACTTCACACACTCAATATTATTGGGGTCTATAGACACCCCATCCCAAGAAATTATATTCCCCAAATATTACACCATTGATTGAGAAAATGAGAATTTATTTTTGTTGAACTTTAGCCAGTCTATACACAAAATTATGAGAAAAATCTTTGAATGTTCGAGATTCTCAACCCAAAACTTGTTGTAGAAAAAAATATTGTCAAAGAAAACCAACACAATTTTCCTTATAAATCCCTTGAACATCCTATTCATAGTCGACTAGAAAATCTTCAATATATTTCTGAAACCAAAAGGTATCATAAGGAATTCATAATATCCTTCATGTTTTTTGAATGTCGTCTTACAAAAATCATCCAGTTTTATCTGGATTGGGTGGAAAGTAGACTTCAAATCTAATATTAGAAGAAAAAACCCATTCTCTATGTAGCTTATCCTCAATAACTGGAATCAAAAATATGTCTGGTACCATAAGTTTATTTAATGGTCTAAAGTCCACACACATTCTCCAAAATCCATCTTTATTTTTAACCAAAATAATTGGACTAACATAAGGGTTTCTACTATTACATATTATACTAGTTCCAAGAATCTCTACCACCTTCCACTCAACCTCATATTTGAGGTAGTGAGCCAATTTATAAGGTTTGATGTTCACTGGAACTCCACCAGGGTAATAGTATGATCCATAAACCTACTTGGGGGCATCCCTTTTGGTTCATAAAAAAGGTTTTAAAACTCATACATCAATTATTCTATTTGCTTATAGAATTTCCACTCACCATGGATTCCCACAATGTTCGGGAACACAAGATCATCCTTCCACACTCATACCTCCATTGATGTAGCTAACAAATGAAAAAACTATTGTAATTCACCTAGCTCTTCTTGAAGCTTAGTAATGCCTTGGAATCTCACTTATTTTCCTTCCCAAATGATATCCATGGTTTTTTGATTTGGTTGTTAATAACATACCTAATAGTTTTTAACTTCATTCTTAAGACTAAATCTTATACCCAGTATTAAAAAAATGCTTCAATTGTGATAAAAAAATTGTCCAAGCTCATGACCACCTACCTCCAAATCCCCTGTGAAGAAGCTTTATGCCCATCACCCAGTCTAATTCCAAAGGGTACAGTCATGCAGTTAGACATCACATTTACCACTTTAACAAGGAATTTTGAAATGAAATTATGACTTTTTCCACCATCAACCAAAATAACAATTGACACCCCAAAAAAAATTCCCCCTAAACAGTAATTAGTCTGCCTTACCCTCTCTCATACTCTAAAACTCAAGTAGTTCCTAACTGTACTTTTTTTGTTTCTAATGGATATGAATCATGTCACTTATCCAACTCTCTCACATCATCCATGGTTGGCTCTTCAACTTCCCATACCATAAACCTCAAGTACTTATCTAGACACTTATGAAAATGACTATAGGGATTTCCACAGTGGAAACACAACCCATTTTATTTTTGTACATCCCTTTCCTATTGACTAATTGATTTCATACCACTCCACTTTACATCTTCTCTGATAACTTGTTCCTTGTCTTCTCTTTTAATTTTATTGCTTACTGTTTTTTTAGACATGAAACTTTCCATTGCAAGTCCTACACCATGAGAAACCTGTGGAAGAACTTGTTTACTGTGAACCCCCCTTAAAACACATTCCCCCAACCAACTATCTCTCAATATTTCTCACCAAGGTAATCATCTTCTATTTATTTTCAGGTTCATGTGTGGACATGCTATTTTCTATCTTAGAATAAAAGACTCCCATAAATAAGCTCATATACCATGGTCCATAAAAATATGATATCTGAAGAAACACCTATTCAAATTCTTCAATATACTCTTAATGGAATATTCTATGCTGGTGGTCTTCAAAAAATGAATCAAATCACCCTTGTTTGACTTACCTAATCTATCCATCAAGTTCACCTTAAATTTCTCCCATTTTTGTTCTAGATTTGATCTCTTCCAAGAGAGGAACCAATATAAAGTAGTGTTTTCCATGAAAATTTGTGAATAAGTAAATTTCATATCATCTGGTGTCCATTTAATCTAGAAGTGTGCTCACACCTTGTAAATCCATATGAAAGGATCCTCTCTTATGAACAAGTGTAATTCAATTATCTTTATAATACTCCTCATTCCTTCAATAATTATTACATCATCCTATTAAAGGTCTCATCCTTCTCTATTATTGTACATATCATTCCTTACTCCACTACCTAACATACTCTCCATGATTGTCTGACTCCATTTTCCATATTCCGTATTCTTTTCTTCTTTCCCCTTTGCAACATCCCACTCCTCTGAATCTCTAATTCGGAGAGGAGAAATTTTCTCCTCATATTTTTGTAACTGATTTTTCAAAAAAAAATTGGAAATTATATTGTCCACAAATTAACATGTAAATGTTGGTCCATAAGTCCACAAATGCCTGATCACAAGCCAGCTCTCGTTGTTTGTGTGCCTATTTTGTCTCCACAATCCTCTATTTCTAACTCTCTATAATTGATTCAATAGACACTAATAAACTTTCTATTTTGGTATGCATATAATAAAAAATCCACAATCATTGACCTCACCCAATTTGACTAGAAAAAATGGTCACTCGACAATTAAAGCTCAACATTTAAGATCTCTCAGTGAAAGCATCAAATTGTTAGGACAACAGCTAATAATAGATTGCATGGTTGAGTTTTCAAGAATGAAGATTAGATCAACATTATTTCATTGCACTATTGAACTTTTTGTAAAGGGGTGAAATAGAGAGAAAAACTATTTCACAAAGGGAAAACCCTAGGAGAGACCACCTATTTCATCACTCCTCTACCACGGAAGAATAATATGGAGAGAGAATTCCTCCCCTTGTAACTTCTCTAGTGGATTTATTCCAAAAAATAAATGATTCCAACTCCCAATCTCATCCCATGAATGTATACCCCCAAATATGAAGTAATTAATATGTAAATTTACAATACATCCCCTAGAAATTAGGAATTATTCCCCCCTTAATGAAACATCAACTAACTCTCCCTCACATAGGTATCCCTCTTTGTCCTTCCTTATTATCCCTTTTTTAATAAGTAGGTAAAACAGGGGGTCGAGTCCTATCACATTGATTCCAAAAGTGAATAATCCAACAATATTTTCAAGCCTATCAGTTTATGTAATGTTGTTTACAATATTTTCTAAAAAAATCTAATAGGATTGATTTTCTTCCACTTATCATATCAGAGGAGAAAAGTTATTTTCACCTAAGAGGCTCATTACTTAAAATTATATTATTGCACATGATATATTTCACTCCATGATGACTCAGTTTACATAGAGGTGAGGTACTGTAGCTTTAAAACTGACTGAAAATTAAATTTTTTTTATTATCAGAAATCCCCTTTTAAGGGTTGAGGGGGAACCCAACATGACTTCAAATACTTAATACATCAAACCATGCCCCAACGGATCAAAAGCTAAAAAACCAGATCAAACAACAAAGGAATGCCCCTCCCCAACATAAAAAACAATAAGTCCAAGGAATCCTCTATCACCTTATTTGTTAATTATAGTCATTGATGTTTTTTCAAGGATGGTCAAAAATGAAATTTCTATTGGTAGAATACATGGTGTGCAAGCTAGTAGGATAGGGCCTCAAATTACCATTTTTTATTTGTGGGTGATAGTTTATTACTCTCAATAGAAACTTCTGAGGAGTGTAATGTGATTATTGGATTAATTGTGGACTATAAATGGGCTTCAGGGGAAAAGTTAAATTTTTAGAAATCATAGGATTCTTTTAGAAAAGGTATAGAAGAGTGTAAATTTGGGGTATCACTAATGTTAAACTAATTTAGAAACATGATAAATACTAGGTACTTCTAACTATGGTTGGAAAATAAAAAAAGAGAGGTTCTTGCATCGGTTCTTGATAAGAGGGTCAATGGATGGGTTGGTAAGAATATTTCAAAAGGTGTTAAAGAGGTGATTCTAAAATATATGTTTCAATATATTCCACTTTATATTATGTCTATGTTTAAAATGTTTGAGTCTTATAAATCAGATTCATTCAAGGATCTTAATTTCTAGGGGGAACGGTTATATGGTCAGAGTAAAATGCACCTGATTTTTTAGGAAAAATATTTTTATCAAAAGTAGAGGGAGGTCTTAGGTTTCAAAATATGGATAAATTTAATTTGGACCTCCTTACTTGGAAAGGATTTCACCTTATTCCCAGCCTTGACTCTCTTTATGGAAATCTCTTGAAAGCAAAACATTTTCCTAGGGATGATTTTTTGCATGCGGTGTTGGGTCCTAGTAGGCCAAGATATTTTTGGATTCTCCTTCAAAAAAAATTAATGATGGATGTTATTGTAGAATTTAAAAATATACATAGGGTGAGTGAGTGGTATGACTCTTAGATATGGAATAGTACTCAAGTTAGGATTTTATCACCTATTTTTTCAGGTTTAGGAAATGTTGTGAAGCGTGATCAGTGATAAAGAATGGGTGGTTGGTGCCTTGAGAAGATTCATTCATGGTTTGATGAGAGGGATAGTGACTCTGTTATGAGTTTTCCAATATGTTAAGGGAGATCTTTGAATTGAATTTCATGGCCTTTTACTAAGGACAGGTTATCTACAGTGTGTTCTGGTTATAATTTAATTATGAACATTGGTTTCAATTATTTTGATCAGGTTTGGTGAACTATCTGGTTTGTTTATCTCAAACCCAAGGTCCGCTTTTTTGGTGGAAAATATGTATAGATTCTCTAACAAGGATTTTGTATCTAGGATATATGCAATTCCAGACACCTTAGGTCCCTACTACATTGATTTTAATGAAGATGTGATGCATGAAATTTTAATTGTGATAAGGTTCAAAGAATCTAGAATTGGTGGAGCAGGATCCCTTCGATAGTGTTAAACTAGATAACTGATTTCAAAAAAACTCCATGAAATGTATTTCACATTTTGATTCAAATATTTTCCAAGAATCATGTATTTTATCTTTGTTCATTTGGATAAAAATAAATGAAGTCTGTTCTCAAAATATTCATCAGCCTAATGAAGTTTGGTTACATCATATATTTAGTATGCTTTATATTTGATAGAGGAAGGAGGATGTGGTGTAGGTTGATAATTTTTCTAAGATGTATTCATGGTGTCCACCTCTAATAGGGTTTATAAAGATGAATGTGGATGCAACTATTCTTAGAGATGAAAGAATTGGTCTTGAGGTGGTGATCAGGGATGAATTTGGCAATGTGATAGATGTAACTCATAAATGTGTTTTAGATTAATGGAATCCCCTTATCGTTGAAGCTAAAACAATGATTCTCGGTTTAGAGTTTGATTTTGTACATGGTTAGAAATTTTTTGATGCTAAGTCAGATTTCCAGGTGTTGATTAATACTCTTGATGATGGGTTGATAATCATTCTTATATTGGTCTTCTTATGGAGGATATTCATAACTTTTTTGTTCCTTTTGAGTGTTGTTGGTTTTCTTCTATAAAGAGATTGAGCAACCAAGACACGCATTATCTTGCACATTTTCCTGTTGAGGGTAGTGATATGGTTTGGGTTGATTTTTGTACCTCAAGTCTTACAGCCTTTTGTATTGAAGTATTTGATATTCTAATATATTTTATTCTTTTTATCAAAAAAAATGTGGAAGGAAACATGTAGAAGTCCAAAAGATGACTGAGAGGATAGTGGTAAAAATTCAGATGGTTCAATCAAAGAGGCATCTGAACATAATGATCAACATGAGATGTCAGTGGTTTAAATTTGAATTTCAAATTGTTTTCATGCACCCATAGTTCAATCAAAGAAATGTCAAAAGGGAGTTACATATTTATTAGAGTCAAGCTTTCTATTCTGGATTTCATGCTTAGGGTGTAATTGGTTTCAAACTAACTATCAAAGAGAAATTAAAATGTCATCTATAAATACCAACACCATTCAACTACTTCATCCCTAGAGTACTATAAAATGAGGTGATTATAGAATTTGAAAATAATGACGGCACAAGAGAACTACAACGATCACAATCTCAATGAGCCTCGAACACTCAAACAAAATAAAAGGAAAATACTTGGGAACTTAAAAGTCAGATTGATAGGGATGTGTGGGTATGTTGATGATGCATAAGGGTAATAGGGGGTATGTAAATGTATTGGGTTATTGGGGGTGTTGGTGTTTTTTTATACATAAGGGTTTCCTAGGGCAGAGTTGTACTTTGGATCGATAGTCATGGTTGTTGATATTAGGCTAGGGTTATTAATTAGAGTGGATGCTTGAAGGGGGTGGAATTCAGATATTTAATTGGTTTTAGCTCGGCTAAAAGGATGGTCTCAATCTTGACCTTGGGAGGCATCTTCTTAGGGGAGTCTTCTTCTCCATCTCCACTTTTCTTCTTCTTATTCTTCTTCTTCTTCTTCTATTTCTTTAAAATCAATCTCTTATACTACTTATGATTCAATACTTCTAATAGAAAACCACAACATTATTCTATATTTTCCTCATTTTTTCACCTACAATCTTTCCATTTGGTGTTTCCCTTAAAATCAACACAGCTTCTAGAGGTAAATTGAGGATCGTTTGTGAATGTCGTCCAAAATGGAGGCTATTGTTGCTTCAGTGGAGTACATGAGTTCAAATTGGAATGGATAGTACAAATACAAGTGATCAAGTCACTTTGACAAATAGAGGGTCTAATAATTCAGGAAGGTCGCATGCAAAAGGTTCAAACATATTTAGAAGTTCTTATTAGGGATAGTCAGAGTTTTTTCATCAGTAGCGTATAATGTGAGAAATGTTGTAAGAATGAGAAAGATCCTTAGCTGGTTTTTTTGTTTGAAAATATACTCCTAGATTTTCAAAACATATGCTTGAGGTTACCAATCCAAAGCAGCAGCATGAGTAGCAACTTTTTTGGGGGGAGAAAAAAGGATTTCACATACATGTCAGTATGTCAGGCATATCCTGAACACATGAAGCAAACGAAGAACAAAGCTGTAAGTTTGAAATTTGTTGTATTAATCTTGAAATCTTTTTGTTCTTGATGGAAAAGGAAAATAAAGGAGGGTCTTTGTTCCATTTTGATTTACTCCAAATAGGAAGTTCTTAATCTTATTTCTAGCATATATAGCATGGCACAACTATCTTGGGTGATTGATTCTTAGTGAAGTGGATGAGTTGAGAAAGAAGCTAGAGATTGTGACTTCAACCCAACTGAGCAAGAAGACTCTTCTAGCACTAAGGGGTCATGATACCACCACTTTTAGGATCTCAAGAGGTCAAGGATCAACTCCTAAATTGTATTTGATAAAAAATAAATTGTAGGACTCTGTAAAAATTATCATGTTCAACCTGATGTCATCATCACAAGGGTGTGCATCACTTGAATTAAATTGCTCACAAGTAGTTGGGGATTATTAGCCCCAATAAGTTAAATACCCAGATAGGGAGGGTGAATCAGGGTATGATGAATTAAAATGACCACCCTTTTTTATCTTGTTTCATTATTAAACAAAACACTCTTCTCTCTTTTTCTCCTAGCAATGCATATATACGGAAAAAAACATGCAAGAGACATGGTGATTTTACTTGATTCAACATACCAAGATAATACAATAAGAATACAAAGGAAATGTTTCAATGTACTAGAATCCAATAAAGCATTCTATTGTTACATTATTCATATTGGACGCACTATCCCTCCTAGTTTACAACCACTCACGCTCTGAGAACTCATTGTCTTATCAACTGAAGTGAACACACTGCTCCTCATAAATATTCTTCAAATAATATGTATCATTTCTAAACTGAAATGGGTGTTACATGAAGATCTTTATTTATCCAAGAGATGAGATACACTTTACCACATAGTGTTTGTTTAATGAAAAAAAACCCTTTACAGACTGTTCCATGTGCTTTGTGAACCGTTAGTGCTACATGGACAACTTGTGCTTTGCGAACAGCCAATGCTTCACAAATGGATACCTCCATAATCTATAGTGCTATGAGAACTCAACCTCTTTCACATCATGAAACTTATTTAGGACTTATCTTAATTTCTCCAATGATGATATTTCTCTAATGAAATTCTTTCTTGCTTAATGAAGCGATTAGGGATCCGTGTATACAAAGAAACTATGAAATCCTACTAATCGCAAAATTATATTTAACCCTTTCACCTAATCTCCTTATCCACATCGCATACTTCTCTTTCTTTGTGGTATGTGTAGTGAACCTCCTTTGTAATTTAAAGACTTTCCTTCATGGTTTGTGAACTCTTCACCATGTATGATTTTCCTATATGGCTTGCATAGCGAAAAAATCCTTCGCAATGGCCTATGAATCTTCACCTTTCTCTTGCAAATGAAAAACACCCTTCATGGAATTCCCTTGGCAGTCACCCTAAAAATAATAGTTGTGAACTTCCAATGTGGTTGTTGTGAACTTTGTATGTGTTCCGCATAATGCAGCTACTATGCGAACTCCCTGCCTTTGCCAAATTTACTCTGGAAAACTTGTTTCGCAAACAGTTTCTAAACACCTTTGTGGCTTTAGGTAAATACTATGTGGTCTGTGTACTTGCTATGTGAAAATCCTCCCTTTGTCATAAAATCAACTTTGAAATTTCACACTCAAAATTTTATCAAACACAAGGAAACTTCACTACATTCCAAACTCTTGATTTGGCAATAAACCTGCTGGAACTTTTTCAATCAAGTTTTTCAATAAGCACAATAACTAAAAAACCATGAAAATACATCAAGAGGGATTTTTTCCCAATAATCCCCCCCCCCTTTCAGGTTTGTTGACAACACTTCAAAGCCACTTATAAACTTATGTTAACAAAAACACATGCACATTTTTCTCCAACCACAACTCGCTCTCTGCGACTCAAGATAGATATCAAAGATTTACTCCATATGTATTATAAACCCACATGAGTTAAGATCATCATGATAAACAAGAGTAACATCCAAAGTTTATCAATGAACCACTTTCTTGATACCACATATTGAATATTTTTCGAGATGACCACACCACATATCGGAAACGATTTGCATCATAAACCCAAAGGTTCCCTTTTAAGATATGTTTTCATTGATGGGATAGATTCAGCATCGTCATAGTTAATAAGACTCTTCTTATTTCTATGATTCCCTGGATTTAGCATAGAACATCTCTCCTCACGGCACCAAATTTTCATCCATGAACAAGACATCTCCCTCTTTGTTAATGAACTCAAAGTTCACTCTGTTACGGTCTTCAATAGAGGAAAAAACATATATTAGAACATAGGGAAAATACACACCATACCTCGAGGAGTGGGGGTCCCATAACCACACTATAAGTATAGGGAGTCAACTGGACTTCAAGAGTTGGTCAATTTCTTTCAAATGATTCTTTAGGTAAGGCCTTCATCATAATATTTATGACTTGAAGTTCAGTTGGCATATACTCCAATATTATTAGCCTTTGTTCCAATTTCTCCTTGATGAAATGATATTTGATTTCAATGTGCTTCATCCTTGAGTGATAGATGATATTTTTTCTAAGATTAATAGCACTAGAAATGGAACAACTGATTTTGATCAGATACTTCACCTCAACTCTCATATCTTTAAGTTATTACTTCATCCAAAAAAGTTGCATGCAAACTTGAGTGATCGCAATATATTCATCCTTTATAGTTCTCAAAGAAATGAAATCTTGTTTCTTTCTCAACCAAGAAATACATAATCTTCCAATGTAAACATGTCATCTAATGTTGAATTTTTTTCATCTGTTGAACCATCCCAATCAGTGTATGTATATCCCAACAACTCATGTTCTGATGTTTCATTCTAAAATAAGCTGAAATCAATTGTGCATTTGATATACCATGGTATTCTTGTTATTGCAAGCATGTGGATATTTTTAGGATTACTTTTATACTATTTCACCTAACATGTGGAAAATAAAATATTCAGTCATTTCATTATTAAGTACAATAAGATTCTAATGATATGTGTGTATTTTGTGGCATTAACCACATTGTCATTATCATATCTTGATGAGTAGAAAAAAGAGTCGAAATCACCTAGGAATCCTCCATTCCAATTCTTCACTAAAACCTCTTTAGCATATTTAGATTTAGAAATGAACATATCATTCTTTCCTTGTGTCATCTACAAATTGATAAAAAATAGAAACTCGTCCATCATTGACATTTCATACCCACAATTCATGAATTATGTAAAATGTTTTCATTGTGCTTCATCTGCTCCACCAAATATTATGTTATCTGCATACACTAGCACCAAAATTCTTTGATTACTCTCATTGATGACATAGAGATTGTAATAAACCCTATCACACCGTAAAATGAACTTCTTTAAGTATTGATCAAGTCATGAATACCATGCACTTGGTGCCTTCTTCAACTCATACAAGGTCTTATTCAACCAATAAAATTTGTTCTCATCTTTATGGATAATAAAACCATCCAAATATTCAATGTACACATATTCTTCTAGGAATCCATTTAAATTTTTTGATTTGATATTCATCTGAAAATATTTGAATTGTCTTTGAACTGCTATGGCTGAGAATGGTAGAATTGTCCCTATCCTTACCATGGGTGAAAATATCTCATCAACATTGATTCCATCGATCAGGGAGTAACCCTTACACACTTCATGAATTTTTAGAAATGTTTACATTGTATTTCATCTGCTCCACCAAAGATTATGTTCTCTACATACACTAGCACCATCATTCTTTGATTACTCACATTATTGACATAGAAATTGTAATCAATCTCATCATGTTGGAAACCAAACTTCTTGAAGTATTGATCCAGTCATGAATACCATGTTTCTGGTGTCTTCTTAAACCCATACAAATCCTTCCTCAGCCGAAAAACTTTTTTCTCGTCTTTATGGACAAGAAAACCATATGACTATTTGATGTACACCTCTTCTTCTATGACTCCATTTATAAATTATGACTTGACATCCATCAAGAAATCTTTGAATTGTCATTGCGCTACTATGGATGAGAATGGTAGAATTTTCTCCAGCCTTTCCATGGGTGCAAGTGTATCATCAACATCGATTCCCTAAATCAAGGAGTAACTGTTACACATCAGTCATGATTTGTTTCAAATCATCATGTTGTATTCATTCATCTTGTTGTGGAATACTCATTTGGTCCTAATTATATTCTTGTTTGCTGACCTCAAAATAATATCTCAAATCTGATTCTTCTTGATTTGGTCAATATCTTAATTCATCACTTGAACCCAACTTTCATTTTTTAACAGTTTCTTCAAAAAAAATTGGTTATACATGTGATAGGAAATATGTTTGTTGTAGGTACTTCATTATCCTCATCTACATTGGTGTTGTTTGGTTACCAATGACATTTTACCTATCAGTTTCATCTCAAATCTCCAACTTCTGATCAAGATGCAATTCTGAATTTACCCCGCTCATCATTGGTACCTTCTTCTGAATCGGTATTTTCCACTTATGCTCCCCTTATACCTCTTACCTCCTCATCGCTTTCATTGGGAAACTTCTCATTGTATTTTTGAAGATTCTTCCCATTCTATACTACAGGGACATCATTTCTTTTGAAAACATTTTATATCCTCTTATTGAACTATTTATATGCTTTATTTTTTCCTAATTAGTCAAGAAAACCTCATTTCTCCATGGGATTCACACTTCCTGTGTTTCTCCTTATTGAGACGCTTTTTAATATTTTAATGCACTTCAATATAGGATTTTTTTTCATACTAAAACTCATATGGAACCTTTTCTTCTCTCACACACAACAAAGATCTGTTGAGAATATAGACCAATGTCAAATATTGTTTCCTTCCAAAACTTCTCTAGTAGATCCTTTTCAATAAGAATCATGTTGGTCATGTTTTTTATGATTTGGTTTCTCCTCTGAACTACATCATTTTTCTGAGGAATTCTCACTGTTTAAAATTGGTACCTTATCTTGTGCTTCTCAAGGTAATCATCCACCTGATTGTTTGTAAATTGTGTGCCATTATCAGTTCAGAATTTCAAAATTTTTTGTCCAAGCGCATTTTTAGTCTCCCTCTAATACTATGTTATGAAACTAAACACATTGAACTTGTGATTGATGGTCACAATCCACACCATCCTACTATAATCATCAATGAAAAATCATAATCTATTCTCATCAAAATCTCTTGGTGATTTAAGTCCACACACATCAATATGCAACATCTCAAGCACTCTTTTTAGCTTTTGTTCTTTTTTCTTGTATTTCTTTTGAGTAATATTACCTTTTTGTGTACGATCATGTGATAGCTTAGGGAGATCTAGAGTTCTGTCACTTTTCACTAGATTTTCCAAAGGTTGGTTAGCTCAAATAGTTAAGCCATTTATGTCGCAACCTATTTTATTATTATTTGGATATAAAGAACATATCTTATTCTCCATTGATTCCCCTTTGTGTGTTTCCACTTCAAAAAAAATACATCCTCATTTCCCTTGATGGTACATGTCTTCTTGGTAAACATTAATGCATGTGCTGAGTCACACAGTTGATTGACACTTAGAAATATGTGACTGAGATCTTCAATAACCAACACATCTGCATATCTCATATCTTTTCCCCCCAAAATTTGGCTTTCCTAGAACTAATAATATTTAGGCCTTGATCATTTTCATATCTGAATAAGCTTTTTTGTTCTTGATGTTTGTGATAAGATCCATATTTACCTTCATGTGGGAAGTGTATCTACTATAAAGGATCCATACACCAGCATGATCTAGTGATTTCAGTGAAATATTTGCAGCCACTGGATGCTCATGTCATTTCTTTTTTATCCATGTCTTTTTCTTCACACCTGATGTTGATTGTCATGTTTGATCCTCTACAAAGTTTGATGGAACAACTTCAACTTTTAAAGCTGCAAATCAATTTTATGTTTTCAGCTCGCTTGATGATTCCTTGAGTTGATGTGTATGCCCATTTTTTATCTTCATTGACACATTCCTCTGCATTGTTGATGAACAATACCTAACCATATATCCAAATCCTTTACACCAAAAATAGTGGCCATGAAAATCATCCCTGGAATATTGAGGTCTGCTCGGCTTTCTTTGTTTCTCTTATGCCTTCTGATACCTCTTGGATATGAAACAAACATTTTAGTAATGGCTCATTTTTTCATAACACCACCTAATATGAGTTTCATTCTTATGTGTCATTATTGCAGCATAGTGTCTATTAGGTTATCTAAATATTTTGATTTTGAATCATAATCAACCTTCAACTTTGAAGTGGGTACTTGTAGTCTAGTATCAACCATCAAAGATTTCTATTTACAATCAAGCCTTATATCATCCTTGTCATTTGGATATGACTTTTTCTTCAACTGATAGTATTTTACCTGACTGTCTAGACCTCTATGCACCACTTTCACTTTTTCTATCACGTGTGTGATCATCTTTCCTGATGTCATATCTGGTGTCATGAGTCTCTCCTAATTTACTTTTCATCATGGTCCAACAACTTCCTCCTCAAGCTCTTAGATACGTTTAACCCAATATTTCACCGACTTAGTCAAACTATCAATAATTTTAGTTTGTTCTTCAACTTTGAACTTCTTCTCAATGGCCTTCTCTGAGTTTCCTATCTTTAAGGATTTGAGATTTTCAATTTTAGCCTTTAGCACAGACATTTCTCATATTCTTGTTGATGCATATAGGGTTTGACACCATAAACCACATTGTTATATTTCTTCTAAACATTTGTTTTCTTATGAAATAAAATTATTCTTCTTGAAAAAATTATGCTTAGAGCTTCTCATACCCTTTCACATTGGTCGAAGATTCAAGGGAGTCTCATCATCATCTTGAAAGTTCTTGGGCCAATTTGTAGTAGGGGGTCCAACCTCATCATCGAAATCATACAAGTGGAAGGTTCCCTCTAAAATTTATTTTTCCCTTATGTGGATTTGAGGAAAGTAATGAACTCCATCCACCTATTCTTATTACCAATCATCCTCCATGGTGAGCTTCTTTTATAGCCTTGAATGCTATCACCTTAGATTTCCCCTTTTCCACATCCCCATTATCATCATTTCCCATCTCATTCATGACAAGAGGATTGTGAAAACTATCTAATGTCAGTTCATTTGGATTTTTATCCACTAATATAGAGACTTTCGTATTGAATCGGGGTGTCCTCCAGTATAATGACTTTCATATTGTACTCAATGACCTTCTCTGAGTTTTCTATCTTGAAGGATTTGATCTTTTTAATTTATGTCTTCATTTTGAAATTATTCTCTTCTTACTTATGCATATAAGGTTTGACTCCTGAACCACTCTATTAGTTTTCTTTTGAAAAATGTATTCTTGTGAAAGCGGTTTCTTCTTGAATAAATTACGCTTAATGATTCATCAACACATGCATATTCACCAAAAACTTCTTCAAGAAAATTTCATCATCCTCATCATCATCTTGAAAGTTCTAAGAACAATTTTTCGCGAGGTTTCCATCCTCTCCGCATCGAAAGCAAGCAGATGGAAGGTTCTCTTTAAACTTTCTTTTTCCCTTTTTCAAATTTGAGTAAAGGAATAACATTAATTCATCTGCCTCTTCTTCTTCCTAGTCATCTGCCATTGTGAGCTTCTTTATAGTGTTAAATTTTACCTCATTATATTTCCCCTTTTTCATAGCCTCAATATCATCATTTCTCATCTTGTATGCGACAAGAGTACTGTGCAAACTATCTAATGCCATCTCATTCAGATCTGTGTCCTCTGATACAAATATTTTCATATTGAATCGGGGTGGAAATCTTCTCAGGATTCATTTGATGATCTTTACATCATCGAGGGTTTCTTCATGATTGTGCATGTCCTCTACAATAGCATTCACTCAATCAAAGAATACATCAACAAATTCATTCAAGTGCATCCTTAAGTGCTCATACTTGTTCCACAGAACCTGCAATTTTATTTTTCAGAGTTCTGAATTTCCATCATATATGTTTATCATCTTTTCCCACATGGTTTGTGGTGATTTATATGAAATTGCCTTCATGTAGATTATGTTGTATAAATATCCCCCTAAAGCATTAATTCTTATGGAATCAGCATTCGGTTCTCTTCAAATTGTGTCTAATAATGCCCTATTATCCATGCTAACTGATATCCCATACATAGCAGTTGTATATACATCCATGCCTCATGATCAAAAATAATAATGCACTTGATTATCCCATAGTTTAAATTTGTTTCCCTCAAAGATTGGAATCGCTTTGTAATTGACAGTTGTGATGGCTTCTACTGAAAGAGATTAACTAGACTTTAACTTTTACCTCTGATACTAATTGTTGGTCCCATTATGTTAAATACCCTGAGAGGGGTATGAATTAGGGTATGATAGATTAAAACAACTACATCTTTTGATTATGTTTCGTTGTTAAAACAAATCACTTTTCTCTCTTTTTCTCACAGCAATGCATATGCAGAGAATAAAGCATACAATAAACAAAATGGTTTTATTTAGTTCACCCTAACCAGGTTACTCCAAGGAATATAAAAAGGCAATTTGTAAATGTACCAAAATTCACTTAAGTGCATTGTTGTTACAGTGTTCAGAGTAGACTGGATTTTCCTCCTAGTTTACAACAAATCATGTTTTGAGAACTCATTGTCCTCTCAACTAAAGTGAACACATTGTTCCTCTAGAAGATTCTTCATATAATTTGTTTAGCTCTAAATGGGTTCACACTAAAATGGGTGTGACATAAATCTCTTATTTCATCCAATAGATGAAATCCACTTTACCGCATATAGTGGAAAATCCTTTCGCAAGTTGTTCCTAAAATGTTTTCTCCTTCTGGTTTACAACCAATCACACTTTGAGAACTCACTATCCTCCAAATTGAAGTGAATGCACTACTCCACCAGAAGATTCTTTAGTTAATTTGTATCATCTCTGAATGGGTACACATTGAAATGGGTACATGAAGCTCTTACTTAATTCGAGAGATGAAATCCACTTTACCGTGTAGCATTTTCTTTGTGGAAAATACCTTCATGAATTGTTCCCCATGCTTCACAAACTGTCTGTGCTACGAAAACAACTTGTGCTTCATGAACAACCAATGCTTCATAGACCACGAACTGTTGCTCCTTCACAAGAGACAATGATCCATGATGATCTTTCCCTAATAAAATTCACTTATCCTTAATGAAGTTATTATGATTCTTTATATTATTAAGATTACTTATACAGGAAAAGAAACATGAAAAAACCACTAACGATGAGCGTCGTTCATGGAATTCCCTTTCCAATATCCCATAAAAACACCATCATGGACTTCCTATGCAGTTTTTGTGCACTTTCTATGTGGTTCTTATAGAGCATCTCCCATGAAAACTCCCTTCCTTTTCCAAATTTCCACCAGCAAACTTGATACACAGTTTGAAAATAGTCCTAAACCTCCATCACAAATCCATATAAATATTATGTGGTCCACATAGTTGATATGCCAAAATCCTCCCTTTGGTGGAAATGTAAATGTTATGTGGTCCGCATACTTGATATACCAAAATCATCCATTTGTTGGCAAGCACTGGGAAACATTATAACAACCCAAACTTTCATTAATGAAAATTCCTCTTGATCTAATTAAATATCTTATTATGGTTATATAAAATGTGAACTTCATTGGTTTTATGTTTCTGGATTTTAAAATACTGTTATGAATTGTGATCGTTGCTAATATAGTCGTTGAACAGTGATCACATCATTAGTATAAATATAAAGCTTTAACAAATCCAATTTACTCAGACAAAGGAAGTGATGACCTCATCCAGTAGACTTGCCTCGTACGAAACTCATTTGTTGGAGCTTGGAAAGGAGGTGGCATTATTGGGTTTCGCTCTTGACCAAGCCCAAGCCAAGCTTGAACACGTTAAGCTTGAGCGGAACCAACTACGGGAGAAGTGGAAGTTAATAGAGATTACCACCAGAGCGATGTTATTCGAGCCACCCCAAGAGTCTGTCACCATCGCACACCTTACCATTCGGTATTATGTGGGTGTTATAAGGGGTTATGTAACAAGACCCCAGAACTATGACAATGTACATTATTTTTGTATAAAGAATGTTCATTAATTTTATTATTGTTACTTCGTAAAAAGTTTTTAAAGCACAAATAGTATTTTTAGTTAATATTCAACTAAGAAAACTATTTTGATGAATTAATGGATTTTTGAACTAAATAATATTTTAATAAAATATTATTATTAAATTACTTTTTATTAAATATAAATGATCATATAATTTTATGAATGCAATTGTAATTTTTATTAAGGTTTGAAAACTGTTTTTGTCAAAACCCATGAATTTTCAGTAAATGTTGGTTTTTATTTAAAAAGTAAAAATTCACCTATTTATAAAATGAATATGTTTTTGGAATCAGGACGTCGAAATTATCCAACAGTGAATTTTTCATAATTTTCTATGACAGTCGAATTTTTGGGTAAAAATTAAATACCGTTTAAATATATAATGTGTTTTATGACATCATAATGACCCAATAGTGATGTAATAAAATACTATAAACATTATGTTCGGCCAATATATGTTTTATAATTAAAATAATGTGATTTTAGATTTGTTTGATTTATTTTACAAAGCTTTTGTGGACCCTCCAACACTTATAAAACATTTTGTCTTTTTAAATTGTTTTCCTTGAGAGTGTGACTCACCTCCACATAAGCAACCCTATTATTTTAAGAAGTTCGGTTATTGGCCTTATAAAATATTATTTTCCAATCCCCTTTGGCAAAAACCATGGGTTGGTTTGTGGTATTGATTAGTTTAATGTGAGGTGTCCCAAACCTAAATAATAAAGAATTCTCTCTCCTTTCCTATATAAACTCACTCAAGCTTTCACTTACTCCTCACTCAAAGCCTTTGGAGTTTGACCAACCTCTGCTCTCCTCTCTCTAGAATCCTCCCAAGGTGCCCCAAGCTCCCAAGAAGCATCTCTCAAGCCTCTCCCAAGCCTTTGAGATCACACTTCCATGTAAGGGATTTCTTCCTTTCTCATTTTTGTCTAATTTTCTTTAAGTTGTCATGCCCTTTTGTTTTCAATTACAAATGTTGGGGTATGATTTTGCACCTCCCTCATACTGTCATATTTATGTTTGGATGATGGGAGACCCCTTTATCTCTCATTAAAACCTCTCATGTACACCTATTACCATGCCGAAATTTCGTGAGGGATTTCTCTCTCCTCTTTTACATCCAAGTAATTATTTTGTATTATGCATCAAAATTCCATTACGTTTGTTGGGACATGTATCCATATGACCCCCTTACTGTTCATTTCATGTACATATGATGAGACACCATTTTCTATCTCATCAACTATTTTCATGAATCCTTATGTCACGTCGTTATGCTGCCGAAATTGCACCGCGTTTTTTCAAGACAAGATCATTGTGTAGTGAATACCATACTCATGTCTCTATCAAGGGTATTCACATTTATGCACATATACCTATTTAATGGTACTTTTATGTATTTATTCCACATTACTTAATCTTGGAATAAATTATTATGTTGATTGATTTCATGTTATATGATTCATGTCGCACACTTATGCATGAAATGAAATGTTTAAGAAGGGTGCGCCCTGATAGCGCTCCAATGCATTGGGTAAAGTATAATATCATGATACGTCATGTGCAATGGGTGTTGACTCGTGCTAATTCAAGTGCAACGAGGTTTTACTCATGTTTCATGTGCAATGAGGGTTTACTCATGCTCCATGTGCAATGAGCATTGGATCATGCTAATTCTATGTTAAGTGTTGTTGCTAAATTTCCATGTTATGATTATCATGTTTTATCATGTCTTTATGTTCATGCTTATCTTATGCTCCATTGATATGCCTATTTTCTAACATGTATTGTATTCCTCATGTTATTCCATGTTTATTCCCTTACTAGGCTTTATAGCTCACTCTTTTCTTATGCATATCCTCAGGTTATCCCATGTAATTCTAAGTACAAGGGAATGTAGTTGTCATGTAAAGGAAGTTTTCAATAAAGATGTTGTGTATTTTATGTTCTAAGATGTTATGTAATATTCCTAAGCCTCAAATACACTAGACCTCTCGATCTTCTATGTTGTATCAAGTGAAGATTTTATGTAATAAATCAGGTTTAAGTGTGTAATAAATAGCAGAGTTGTCATAGTTGGTATCAGAGGGAGGTTTAGTTATTTTTTGGATTGGGATTAGAAAACCCTAGTGAAGACTTAGAGACAAGAATAAGTATAATAAAAACATCCCTAAGTATTGGTGAGTATTGAGTAAGTGGTTTATCAAACAAATACATCCCTGTCTGGATACGAGCAGGTAGAGGCGGCTCTGGCACAGATGTATCCTAGGGGTAAAACCCTAAAACACCGATTTGAGCTAGACTCGAATGGGAACTGGTGCACGACAACGGGGCTTGCTGCACTCTTGGTTACGACACTCTTAGGGGATATGCTTTGGTAAATTCATAAGCTTAGCATGAACCCTTATTAAGGGAATTAAAAAAATGCCCCTAAGAATATATGTTAGAAAGTAGATCATAAATAGCATAGATTAAAGCCTATGGATTCATAAGTTAAGGAAATAAAAGTTATTTATAAGTCATCAGTTTTGTCCTTGGATTACCCTTTATGTGTTACCCCTAACTTTCCTTTTATTCCAGCCAATGGTCGGTAATAGGAGGACCCGGGCTAACAACCGATGTGAAGATCAATGTGATGACTGTGCAAATGAGATGTTCAATCCGATGGGAGTGGGAATCGCGAACTTTGTCACACTTCTCTCTCAGTTAACTCAAGATTTGAATAAAACATAGGTCAAGAGGAACGTTCAACCCCCCCCCCCCAGAAAG
Source organism: Viscum album (assembly GCA_963277665.1). Lineage (NCBI taxonomy): Eukaryota > Viridiplantae > Streptophyta > Magnoliopsida > Santalales > Viscaceae > Viscum > Viscum album. The sequence goes on along the minus strand of OY728126.1, from coordinate 2,091,003,935 downwards.
AACAAGTCACTATCGAGAGTTTCATGAGACAAATGCCTCCTACTTTTAATGGATCGTTTGATCCCTCAATCGTCGAACAATGGATCAACTCCATTGAAAAGATCTTCTTCATCCTTCAATGTTCCGAACAAGAGAAGGTTCTTCTGGCTGCTTATCGTATGGAAGGTGAAGCCGGTCAATGGTGGATGTTGATCAAAAATATGAAGCCTGAGGAAGAGATCGAGGCATTGGAATGGAAGGATTTCCAGAAGATGTTTTTTGATAAATATTTTCCACGCGCCTTCCGACTTAAGATAGAAAGAGACCTCCTTGCCCTCAAGAAAAAAGACTATGAATCTGTCAGAGCGTATGAGGCAAACTTCACAAGGCTTGCACGATACGCCTTCGGCTTTTTCGTTACCCCCGAATGCAAGGTTGACCGCTTCTTTGGTGCGTTGAAACCTAACCTACGGAAAGCGCTGGCAATCCATGACTTCGACAGCTATGAGGAAATTGTCTGATGTGACCTCAAGGTCGAAATGGAGATCGGAGAATCTCAGGGGTATCATGGGGATAAAAAGCATAAGGTGGACTTCAATGCTGGCAGTCCGGTGGATAGATCCAACGGTGCTAAGAAGATCAAGCACCCCACTTGGAAAAAGTGCGGAAAGAATCACCCCGGAAATTGCCTGAAGGGGGCGAGGAAATGCTTTAGGTGTGGAAGAGAAGGGCAGCTAGTTGTTAACTACCGACAAGAAAAACCTGCGACTGCAACAGAGGAGAGGAATGCTCCATTCGAACCTCAATGCGTTGTTCATTGCTACAACTGCAAAAAACCAGGGCATCTTGAAAATCAGTGCCCTAAGACAAGGAATTTCAGAGGCAACCAACAACCTCCAAGGCGCCAAGGGAGAGCTTTTGTCATCACTACTGCCGAAGTGAACCCCAACAACGAAGTGGTGATAGGTACGCTAGTTATTCATTCAAGAATAGTGAACAAACTTTTTGATTCAAGTTCTACGCATTCTTTTATATCTCAAAAGTTTAGTAGAACAATCTCAGCACCACCACAAATCATTAAGTAAAGATGTCGGTGAGTACGGCAAATGGGGTAATCATTGCATCCCATGAATATAACTTCTCATCTGTCATAATCTGTAGATTGAATTTCTCGACAAACCTCGTCATACTCCCTCTGGTGGAATTTGATGCAATTATTGGCATGGATTAGCTTTCCTTATATAGAACCAACATAAATTGCTGTGAGATGGAAATCACTCTCCATGTGGAGAATCGACCCTCGATTCTATACAAGTGCAAGGAGGAAGATGAATCTTCTTTAGCTCCATCATCTCAAGTGTGGATATTACTTCCCTATAAGAATGCGTATCTGGCTCAGATGATTGAGTCTAAGGAGGCAACCATCCTTGAAGACATGCATATTGTGAGGGAATTTGCTAAAGTGTTTCCCGAGGAATTGTCTGGTCTTCCTCCTAGAAGGGATGTTGAATTCTCAATTGATCTTATACTTGGGGCATTGCCAATATCCAATACTCCATATATAATGGTTGTTGTGGAGCTTGAGGAGCTGAAGAAACAACTATAGGAGAATCTGGATAAAGGGTTTATATGTCCAAGTGCTTCACCATGAGGTGCACCAGTCCTCTTCGTCAAGAAGTATGATGGGTCAATGTGCCTTTGCATCGATTATCGTGAACTTAACAAAATCACGATAAAGAACAAGTATCCTCTCTCACGAATTGATGACTTGTTTGATCAGCTGCATGGAGCACAATACTTCTCCAAGGTGGATTTGAGGTCGGGATATTATCAAGTAAGGGATATTATCAAGTAAGGGTGAAGAAGGAAGATATCTCCAAGACTGCTTTTCGTACAAGATACGGGCACTATGAATACATAGTAATGTCTTTTGGACTCACTAATGCTCTGGAAATATTTATGGACTTGATGAATAGAGTCTTTAGGGATTACCTCGAAAAATTTGTGGTAGTCTTTATAGATGATATTCTGATATACTCCAAAACCAAGGAGGATCATGAGGAGCATCTAAGAACTGTACTAGAGACCTTGTGGAAGGAGAATCTCTATGCAAAGTACAGCAAGTGTGAGTTCTGGTTGAAGGAGGTCTCATTCTTGGGTCATATCATCACAACCAATGGGATATATATGGATCCCTCCAAAACAGATGCAATTGAGGGATGGATGAGGCCAACATCGGTAACGGATATCCGTAGCTTCTTGGGGTTAGCTGGATATTATCAACGATTTGTGAGAAATTTCTCACGATTGTTCAACCCTCTTATCAAGCTAACTCAGAAGGGAGTAAAGTTTTCTTGGAGTGATGAATGCGAAGAAAGTTTCAAGGAGTTAAAAAGGAGGTTTATCACTGCGCTCGTGCTCACTTTACCCACAAATGGAGAACTTTTTGTGGTATTCAGTGATGCTTCGAAGAAGGGTATGGGCTGTGTGTTGATGAAAAATGACAAAGTAATTGCCTATGCTTCAAGGAAATTGAAAGTTCATGAGCAGAATTATCCAACACATGATTTGGAGTTGGTTGCGGTGATCTTCGCTTTAAAAATTTGGCAGCATTATCTCTTTGGGGATAAGTGTGAAATATATACGGACCACAAAAGCTTCAAGTATATATTCACACCAAAAAAGTTGAACATGCACCAACGAATATGGTTAGAGCTGATCAAAGTCTATGACTGCTCATTCCATTACCACCCTGGGAAATCGAACAAGGTGACAGATACTCTAAGTAGAAAAAACTCAGCAATTCTATCATTGATGAGAATTGAGAAGGACCCAATCTTCTTAGATTTGATGAAGATGGACATGGGAATCATAAAGAAGGGAACATCATCAATCCTTTCACAAATGATTGATCAACCATCTCTTTTGGAAAGGTTAAAGGATGCTCAAAAGGATGATGTGGGAATTAAGAAGAGAGCGGAAGCTATCAGAAAAGGGAAATCCTCAGAGTTCAATGTTAATGAAGAAGGAATTGTGAGATTTGGGAAAAGACTATGTGTTCCATCAAGTCCGGAGCTGAAGAAGGAACTTTTGGATGATGCACATAGTTCAAATTTATTTATTCACCCAGGAAACACAAAGAGATATCGAGATCTTCGAGAGCATTATTGGTGGGATAATATGAAGAAGGAGATCGTTGAGTATACATCAAAGTGTCTAGTGTGTCAGCAAATGAAGGAAGAGAGACAGAAGTCTAAGGGGATGATGCAACCATTTCCCATACCAGTATGGAAATAGGAGAACATCACCATGGAATTTGTCATTGGACTTCCGAAGACATCCAAAGGCAACAATGCAATCTGGGTTGTTGTGGATCGTCTTACAAAGTCTGCACACTTCATTTCAATTCAGGAGGATTTCCCACTGGATCAGCTAGCACAGATATATATCAGGGAAGTGGTAAGGTAGCATGGAGTACCACTATCTATTGTATCTGATCGAGATCCAAGATTCACCTCTATGTTTTGGAATAGTCTTCAACATGCTCAAGATACTGAGCTGAACTTCAGTACGGCTTATCATCCTCAAACTGATGGTCAATCCGAGCGGACAATCCAAACACTTGAGGACATGTTGAGAGTGTGTTCTATAGACTTCAAAGGAGGGTGGGACCAACATCTTCCACTGGTTGGATTCTCCTACAATAATAGTTTCCACTCGAGCATCCGAATGGCACCTTATGAAGCCCTGTATGGGAATAGGTGCAGAACACCGACATGTTGGGATAAAGTCGGTGAGCGTAAGCTGCTAGGACCAGAAATGGTCGAAGAAATGGTGGAGAAGGTGAAAACCATTCAGCAGCATATCAAGGCAGTCCAGAGTCGACAGAAGAGTTATGCAGATAATCGTCGATGAGACCTTGAGTTTAAAGTTGGAGACATAGTATTTCTATGCATATCTCCATGGAATAAAGTCATGAGGTTTGGAAAAAAAGGAAGTTAAGTCCTAGATACATTGGCCCCTTTGAGATTCTTGATCATGTTGGGGTTGTGGCCTATCAACTGGCACTTCCACCTACCATGGTCAAAGTACATGATGTCTTTCATGTATCCCTCTTAAGGAAGTACATATCAGACCCTTCACATGTACTCTCTTCAGAGGTAGTACAGTTAGAGGATGATCTTTCTTATGTGGAGCAACCAGAGAAGATCTTAGATCGCAGAGAAAAAATTCTACGAAATAAGACAATGCCCCTCGTCAAGGTGTTGTGGTGAAACCACAAGTTTGAAGAAGCGACATGGGAATCAGAGGAAGTGATGAAGCAAAAAGTTACCCACATATGTTTGAGTGTGGAAAAAGGAAATTTCTAGGGTGAAATTTCTTAAGGGGGGAAGATTGTAACGACCCAAACTTTCATTAATGAAAATTTCTCTTGATCTAATTAAATGTCTTATTATGGTTATATAAAATATGAACTTCATTAGTTTTATGTTTCTGGATTTTAAAATACCGTTATGAATTGTGATCATTGCTAATATAGTCATTGAACAGTGATCACATGATTAGTATAAATATAGGGCTTTAACAAATCCAATTTACTCAGACAAAGGAAGTGATGGCCTCATCCAGTAGACTTGCCCCGTACAAAACTCATTTGTCGGAGCTTGGAAAGGATGTGGCATCATTGGGCTTCGCTCTTGACCAAGCTTAAGCCAAGCTTAAACACGTTAATCTTGAGCGGAACCGACTACGGGAGAAGTGGAAGTTAATAGAGATTACCATCCGAGCGATGTTATCCGAGTCACCCCAAGAGTTTGTCATCATCGCACATTTTACCCTTCGGTCTTATGCAGGTGTTATAAGGGGTTATGTAACAAGATCCTAGTACTATGACAATGTACATTATTTTTGTATAAAGAATGTGCATTCATTTTATTATTGTTACTTTGTAAATAGTTTTTAAAGCACAAATAGTATTTTTAGTTAATATTCAACTAAGAAATCTATTTTGGTGAATTAATGGATTTTTGAATTAAATAATATTTTAATAAAATATTATTATTAAATTACTTTTTATTAAATATAAATGATCATATAATTTTATGAATGCAATTTTAATTTTTATTAAGGTTTGAAAACTGTTTTTGTCAAAACCCATGAATTTTCAGTAAATGTCGGTTTTTATTTTTAAAGTAAAAATTCACATATTTGTAAAAATTATTTAGATAAAATGAATATTTTTTTGGAATCAGGATGTCGAAATTATCCAACGGTGAATTTTTCATAATTTTCTGTGACAGTCGAATTTTTGGGTAAAAATTAAATATCGTTTAAATATATAATGTGTTTTATGACATCATAATGACTCAATAGTGATGTAATAAAATACTATAAACATTATGTTCGAACAATATATGTTTTATCATTAAAATAATGTGATTTTAGATTTGTTTGATTTATTTTACAAAGCTTTTATGAACCCTCCAAGACTTATAAAACATTTTGTCTTTTTAAATTGTTTTCCTTGAGAATGTGACTCACCTCCACATAAGTAACCCTATTATTTTAAGAAGTTCGGTGATTGGACTTATAAAATATTTTTTTTCACACCCCTTTGGCAAAAACCATGGGATGGTTTGTGGTATTGATTAGTTTAATGTGAGGTGTCCCAAACCTAAATAATAAAGAATTCTCTCTCCTTTCCTATATAAATTCACTCAAACTCTCACTTCCTCTTCACTCAAAGCCTTTGGAGTTCGACCAACCTCTGCTCTCCTCTCTCTAGAATCCTCTCAAGATGTCCCAAGCTCCCAAGAAGCCTCTCTCAATCCTCTCACAAGCCTTTGGGATCACACTTCTAAGTAAGGGATTTCTTCGTTTCTCATTTTTGTCTAATTTTCTTTAAGTTGTTATGTCCTTTTGTTTTCAATTACAAATGTTGGGGTATGATTTCGCACCTCCCTCATACTGTCCTCTTTATGTTTGGATGATGGGAGACCCCTTTCTCTCTGATTAAAGCCTCACATGTACACCTGCTACCATGCTGAAATTCCGTGAGGGATTTCTCTCTCCTCTTTTACATCCAAGTAATTCTTTTGTATTATGCATCTAAATTCCATTGCGTTTGTTGGGACATGTATCCATATGACCCCATAACTGTCCATTTCATGTACATATGATGCGACACTCTTTTCTATCTCATCAACTATTTTCATGAATCCTTATGTCACGTCATTATGCTGCCGAAATTGCACCGCGTTTTTCCAAGCCAAAATCATTGTGTGGTGAATACCATACTCATGTCTCTATCAAGGGTATTCACCTTTACGCACAAATACCTATTGAATGGTACTTTCATGTATTTATTTCACATTACTTAATCGTGGAATAACTTATTATGTTGATTGATTCCATGTTATATGATCAATGTCGCACACTTATGCATGAAATGAAATGTTTAAGAAGGGTGTGCCCTGATAGCGCTCCAATGCATTGGGTAAAGTATAGTATCATGATACGTCATGTGAAATGGGTGTTAACTCATGATAATTCAAGTGGAACGAGGTTTTACTCGTGTTGCATGTGTAATGAGGGTTTACTCATGCTCCATGTGCAATGAGCATTGGCTCATGCTAATTCCATGTTAAGTGTTGTTGTCACATTTCCATGTTATGATTATCATGCTTTATCATGCCTTTATGTTCATGTTTCTTTTGTGCTCCATTGATATGTCTATTTTCTAAGATGTATTGTATTCTTCATGTTATTCCATGTTTATTCCCTTACTGGGCTTTATAGTTTACTATTTTCTTATGCATGTTCTCAGGTTATCTCATGCAATGCTAAGTACGAGGGAATGTAGTGGTCATGTAAAGGAAGTTTTCAATAAAGATGTTGTGTGTTTTATGTTCTAAGATGTTATGTAATGTTCTTAAGCCCCAAATACACTAGACCTCTTGATCTTCTATGTTGTATCAAGTGAAGATTTTATGTAATAAATTAGGTTTAAGTGTGTAATAAAGAGCAGGGTTGTCATGAACATCGTCACCTTCAAAACCACTGCTTCGACAACAAACCTATTGAAACTTTATCAACTGGCTTTGACAACAAACACAACGACCCAAAAACCATGAAACATCATCGAGAGAGATTTTTTCCCAACAATTGTTCAGTCAAGGGAATGCAAAGTGAGAACATGGGTCAAAGATATAAATAGATGTGGTAATTTATCCAAGTCGTCTTCTGGTTCATAGGATAATGAAAGTGGACTAATAGAGATGGAGCTCAATACCTAGTTCAGGGAAATGTTAAATGGGCATAGGGGCATCCCCATTTTTAAAATGGGAGAAGGAACTTCCAAAGATCATTATTGAACCATGTTTCAAGACTGTTCCAAGTTATTCTATGAGGAGATCTTTGTTTAAGCATAGCATTAAAACAAGAGCTGAGGGAGAAAGCAATGAAAAATGAGCAGCTCAAAAAACTGCAATAGAGGCTGCTAGAATAAGTTGCAGATATCGGGGTTCGAAAGTAAGGCATGGAGGATCAAGAACCACTACATCGAAAGGAGTATCATCATGTTCCAAATACTGTTGTAATGGAGGAAGTGAAAGTTGTACAATATTATCTTGAATATTTCATCGATGACGCAAATTGGTGTGGAAAGAGAAGCTCAATTTTTGTGATCTGACACTAAAATTGATTGTTTAGATTTAGTTGGGTTTGGTTAGATATCAGCAAAGGCTGGAAAGGGTGGCTAGCATTATTTAGATGTGAGACGAGTATTTATTGAGAGTTCTTGTTTAGTCGAGCAAGTGGAGGGATCTTTGGGTGCAATGTTACCTATCCTTCCTGAAATACACCATTTTCATTTATTCCAGAAGTTGAGCATTGTGACGAGGATCTTTAAAAGAATGATTCAAAAAATGGCATTGTTCATGATGTTTTAAGGGCTTTTTTCCCAATATTAAAAGTAACGGGATGGAAGAGAGGCACATAAAATAGTAATAAAGACACCTTTTGAAGTTATGGATTCCATTAAAGAAGAATGTGGTCTTCCATGCATAACTGTTGAACTTATCCTAGAAATTTATCCATTGTTCACCGATCAGTGCTACAATATTAAGGCCTTTATGGTCGATGACCAATTGATTAAACATTTAAGCAGTCATGGAGTGTCAGTGGCATTGGATTTGAGACCTCAAAAGGCTAGCTTAGATTCAAAAATATATTATCATGAGGGTGGGAAAAAATATCGATCTGTTGGAAGAGAAACTGCCTTGGGTTGGTTTTTTATGAATGGCAGTTTTTTTCTTGTTCGAGTCCTAAGAAAGAGAGGTCATGTTATTGCTATAACGGGTGATGGCACTAAAGTTACCCTAGCCCTGAATGAGGCATAAATTGGTCTTGCTATGAGAATACAAGTGACAGAAAATGCAAAGGTTCGTCCAATTTTTGTGGTCTAACACTGAAGATTCCCTAGCCCTTAGATATTGTTATCTCGAATGAAAGTTTTTGTAACAATCCAAGGCTCGCACTTCTGGATTCGGTATAAAAACATGTTGTGTATTTTTTTTATAAACACTAACTCAAAAATACACAGTGCTTTATACAACTAAGGACCTTTTTCGGTCTAGGCTCTTGACAATTAGACAAAAACATACAATTAATCAAAGTTGAACAAAATTTAGACAATTAACTAATTATCTTCACATGCGCTACCTCCTTAAATGAAGCAGGCACTATTAGACATTACCTGTGAAAAATATTTTAAAGCATGGGATAAGAATAAAATTGTCCAGTAAGGGGTTTTAAAACCAGTGAAAAATACTTTTATAAAAACTCTTTTAAAACATTTTATATCAAATACAGATATTTGATATATATAAAATACTTTTCAAAAAAACTTATCATTTTGAAAATTATTTTCAAAAATAATCTTTGAAAAAAAATTGGATTTCTCCTTTAAAATCATTTAAAAATAATAATTTTTTTCATGGATTAATATAATACTCGACGGATCTTATAAAACCCATGAGGTCACTTAGTAATATCACTTGTAGAACATCATCCCCTTAAAGTGGTGGGTTCACTCCCCACCCCTTAACATTTCATTTGATATGCAAGATCCAATTTTAAGAAAACATTTTTTTGAAGATCCATATTTCTCATAAATAACCAATTAAAAACTTTTCCAAATCTTACATATATTATTTTCATAAAAGTAAATAATTTTATAACTTCGACACTTGGAAAAATCTCATTTTTTTAGAAAATTCAAGTGTTAGGAGAAATCCCTCTTTTCAAAATAAATACTCATAATCAAAAGACATGAATACAAATGTTTTGAAATTAAAACAATTGCTTAAATGATATATGCATGAATGTCAGTAATATAATATATAGCCATATTTATATGAATGACATTACAAAAATCATTTTTCATATAAAATAAAAACTTATATTTATTTCAAGGACATAAAATAACAACTTTTCTCATTAAAAATATTAACATAAAGATTTTGATAGAAATCAAATACCCTTTAAAAATTAAATTTAAACAATAACAAAACAAATTTTTGTTAATATTTTACACCATAAATAAAATTAGAATTTTTTTTGAAAAATAATTCAATGTTTGAAAATCATTTCCCTTGCAGAATTGAAATATAACTATAATTTTTAAAAAAAATAAAACCCTTACAGAGGCGGGCAAAGCCGATCGAAGAAGAAAAACGAAGAAAAAAACAACATATCACTGTTACAGTGAAAAAGATCCTAGAAATAGGATTATCATGAAGAATCGGACACCTAAAAACAAATAAATACACCTACCTCACAGATCTCTGTAAATCACGAAGCAGGAGGATGAAGACGAAGAACATCTCGCACTTCTTTCGTGTTCGAAACCCCTTCGCAGTAGAACCTCCTGGAATCGAAGCCCTATCCAGCGGCCAAACCCTATACAGCGTTCGGATCTTCTTCTCCGGCGTTCGATCTTGACTCGATCCCCTTCCCGAGCTTAGTTCCTCCTCGCTCGGCCTCCCGGAACAATTCGAAGCCCTCGGTCGACCCCTTGGTCGTGCTCGGTTCCACCCGAGAACCCTCTACGCCTCTCGAACCTCCTGCCCTCATTTGCTCGAAGCCCTATTGAAAATCGAAATCCCTCTTCTCCGAAATTACGATTCCCTTATCTTCTTTTTATTCATTTTAATACAATTATATGCACATTTCGGTTAAATAGGATTTTAAATAATTATTATCATAATTACTTATATTCATTAAATTTATTAAACTTAACATTCCAAAATATGACTTATAAATATAAATCATTTTTTAATTTAGTGTTGAATTATAATTCCTATAATTTATTTATTTCAAATAAATTATATTACCTTTGATTATTATTTTCATTTATATAATATAATTTCTTTAATATTCATAATTAAAATTTTAAAACAAATTTTAATTGTCATGATTTCATATAATTATAAGAAGATATATTGAATTTTATTTATTTCAAATAATGATAAAATTTTAATTATAATTAGTGTCGTCAATTTTAAATTAGATATATGTACATTTCAATACATATGTATATTCTATTTTAAAATGTTGTTCTTAAATAATCATTTTACTTTTCAAATAACCTTTTGATAAAAATTCTCAAAATGTATTTATTTAAATCTTATATTTTTACAAAAATAATCAAAATAAATATATTTATATTAAGATATTATTTTAAACAAAACAATACCATATTTATAAAACAGTATTTGTTTATAATTTTGAATATTAAACAGTATTTGTTTATAACATAAGATTTGAAAACTATATTTTTCAAAAAAGCATAACTGGTGAAATAATTTAATATGTCATCATTTATAATAAAGGTATTATTTTTTGAAAAATAATACAAAGTAAAATATTCCACTTAACTTATAATCAAATTTTATTTTGATTAAATAAAATCACTTAGTTTTATTTTATTATTTTTCATAACTTATTTTATTTAAACGATAAAACAAGTCATTTAATAAACACTTATTAAGATTCTAAATTTTCTGGGATGTTCTTTTATTGTGAATGTGAGGTCCATCCAGTTACAGTCACAAATAGATGTTACAACACTTGCAACTAATGTAGTGGTTGCAGTTCTCTCTAGTGTTGTCCTCGTTATTGCAGTTCAACTCTTCTGGTAGAATCTTATAATGGATTCTTTTGCCATCTTAGCATTGGGTGCTAAACCTCCAACATATCACAAGTCTCATAAAGGTCGAAGGGGACCTTGGGTAACAAATGTAGTGTGGAGGAACTTCTTGTTAGTTATGTTTGTCCTTCGCTTCTAAGGTAAAAGCATTTTGCACCTCACCAATGGATTGGTTCATGACAATAGGGTTAAGAATACACTATTCAATGCAAAGAAGTTGAGAGGCACAATTCCCATATTTTCACCTAGAGGACAAGATGGATTTTCAAAAGGGTAGAAGTAATAGGAAGGTGTGGGGTTTTGAGTGTACAAGATTGATACACGAACCTTCATCCTTTGAGATGATCCAATGATTCATTCTCATTGTGGGGGTTTTGAGTGTACACTACTCGTACTTGGTTTAGGGAGCATTGATTTTGTTTTAGTTACCGAATATATTCCAAATTTGGGTATTAAGGTTGTGGTCAAGAGATATGAATAAGGCGTATAAATTGGTAGTCATTAACATGATGAACTCCGTATCAACCTTGTCATCATGTTGCCATCACATTGTATCATCACATTTTAATCTCTTATTAAAATGCTACACCGAGCCTTGAGTTTTATCATCCTCTTTGTTGGGGCTCGGAGCCCGGTGCCGCAGTGGAAGTAGTTGCATAATTTTGGGCTTGATAAAAATTTTAAGCCCAATTGTTATTCGAATTGGACTAGCTCGCACTTCTTGGCATCCAACACCATGGTGGGCCACAACACACTTATTTGGAGCCCAAAATTACTTACACACATGGTAATGGATGGAAATTCGTAGCAACACATTAAAGAAGAGAGAGAAGGTTTTCATTGTAGGGGTTTTGAGTGTACACTACTCGTACTTGGTTTAGGGAGCATTGATTTTGTTTTAGTTACTGAATATATTCCAAATTTGGGTATCGAGGTTGTGGTCCAGCTCATATCTCCAATTAATGTAATCAACATGTATTATTCCACTCCATTAATGCTTGGGAGAAAATCCTTCATTAATATTGAAAATATCTCATGATTAATAATTCTCTTCATTATTTAAATATTAAATCATAAATCCAACACTTTTTTTTGCATATCATGTTTGGGATAAAATCATCCATTCATATTGAGAATATCTCTCAATTAATAATTATCTTCATTATTTAAATTTTAAATCAAAAATCCAACACTTTTTTTGCATATCATGTTTGGGAGAAAATCCTTCATTAATATAAAGAATATCTCTCAATTAATAATTCTCTCTTCATTACTTTTTTTTTGCATATCATGTTTGGAATAAAATCCTCCATTAATATTGAAAACATCTCTCAATTAATAATTCTCTTCATTATTTAAATTTTAAATTGAAACACTTTTTTTTTGCATATCAAATCTTCCGAGTGGAGTTTTTAATAAAGGTTTGTAATTAAGATGGACAAATAAGAGAACATCATTATAAAAAGATGAACAAATAAGAGAACATTTACATAAATCTTTCTATCAAACTAGACCAATCTAGTATCAATTTTGTTTCATGTATTTAACTTTGGATGCATTTATTCCTTTGATTCAAGTATTATGCGAAACCATTTTTGCTTAACCACGTTGGTAAACTCCCAAGTAATTCGGCTTGGAGATTCAGCAACAATCAGATTTGTCCTAAAATTGTGATGAGATCATAATATGCAAACATGAACTACAATAAAGATTTATTCACAACAGTCACAGCATTTCAGTATTACCCCAACAAACCAAATAGAACACCCAAACTAGGAGAAAAGAAGAGACAGTGAAGCAAAGCATCCCCCACTATTCTTACAGATAACCACCACAAAGACGGAGGACAAGGTGGATAAGCCGCTGCTGGTTAGGGAGAATCCCCTCCTAACCCTGATAATGCTGAAATGTTTCTGTGCCTGTTGTGAATAAATCCTTATTGCACCGTCGACTCCTTCGGATATTATAGTCCGCCAGGGTCCTCCCATCCTCCAGCTGCTTTCCTGCAAAGATCAATCGCTGCTGGTCCGGAGGGATCCCCTCCTTATCTTGGATCTTAGCTTTGACGTTGTCGATGGTGTCCGAACTCAACTTCCAGCGTGATCGTTTTCCCTGTGAGCGTGCTTTCTAGCAAAGATTAACCGCTGCTGATCTGGGGGGATCCCTTCCTTGTCTTGAATCTTTGCCTTCACGTTATCGATGGTGTCCGAGCTCTCAACCTCGAGGGTAATGGTCTTTCCGGTTAGGGTTTTAACAAAGATCTGCATACCACCACGAAGACGGAGGACTAGATGTAGTGTAGACTCCTTCTGGATATTGTAATCGGCGAGAGTACGCCCATCCTCGAGTTTCTTGCCAGCAAAAATAAGCCTCTGCTGATCCGGGGGGATGCCTTCCTTATCCTGTATTTTAGCCTTAGACATTATCAATCGTATCGGAGCTCTCGACCTCGAGAGCGATCGTCTTTCCGGTGAGAGTTTTCACGAAGATCTGCATCTGTAAAACGAAAACACAAACCCTAGATTTTAGATAATTATCAGAAAACAAAATTGAAATACGACTAAAATAAAACCAGAGCAAAGATTTGAAAAAAGAGAAAACCAGAACCAGAGCAAAGATCGGTAAAAGGAGAAAACCAGAATTTAGACCTTGAAGGAATCAAGAAGATAAGTAGCGTTCTTCAACGACTGAACACGAACCGTGAACCAATTAGTTTAGAAGCTTACTGAAGGGGCGCGCTTTATAGGCCGCTCTGCGTCGGCAAATTGGAAAAACTATAAAAAAAAAAGAGGCAAATAATAATATCGGGAACATTCTGGAACGGAGACGTGGGTAACCTTCAGAGGTGGAAAAATTTGAATATGGGGTTTAATTAAATTGTATTAGGGTTTTTTTTTTAAACGCCACTTGATGTGGCGTTTTGCATATAAATATATGATTATATATTAATAATTATAAATAAGTATATATAATTTAAACTTATATAAAATTATATAATTATAATTACAAATATATATATATATAACAAAACTAAATTTAAAATTATTAGGTGTTTATTAATCTGAACATGTTCGGATAATATTTTTAAAACCCAAACCTTTTTGGAACCTCATTACGGGGTTTCTGGAGCCGAAACATATTTAGAAATATTTATTTATCAATATATTTATAAAAATATATTTGTAAATAAATATTTAGAAATACATATTTACAATTTTTTAAATATATTTATAAATGTATAAATAAATATATATTTTTATATATAAATATTAAATATATTTATAAATATATTTTTAATTTATATACAAATATTTTTTAATCGTTATGTAATTATAAATATATTTATATTTATATAATTATAAATATATATTTATATAGTTATAAATATCTGTTTATAAATAAATTTAAAATATTTTTAGACATATAATAAATTGTTAATAATAACACTAATAATAATAATAATTTTTTTTATATTACTAATTTAATTAAGATTTATTTTTAATTATATTATTAATTATTTAATTAGTATTATTGACACTATTATTCGTATTTATTAATGTAATTATTGTAAATATTTAATGATATAATTAATATTTATTAACAATGTAATTAATAACTTTCAATAATAACAACATAATTAATAATACTTTAAAATAACATAATTCATACTATAATACTTGAAATGAAATATGACCATAAATTTTTTTAAAGTGTAAATGTAATGGTTTTAAACAATAAAGTTTGTGTCATGTAAATTAGTTTTTGTTTGATATATTTTTATATTTCTATTTATTTTTCAATAATTTATTATATATTTAGTCACTCTGACAAATTTCAATTAGATAGTATGTATACTTTATAATTTATATGCTTTGAAAGCCACCTAAATAAAACATAATAATGTTAAAAATATGTGACTTTGAAAATCCATAAATTATAAAGTATAAACACAATCTAAATGCAATTTGAAACGGTGACTAAACATATAAAAATGATTGAAAATAAAAAGAATTTCGTAAAAACAGTTAATGAAAAATAATTTTAAAGGCACAAAACATCATTGTTTTAATTAATAAAATAATACTTAACAAAAAATATGCTCATAAATTATGTAAACTGTAAATGTAATGTTTTTAAATTATAAAGCCTGTGTCATGTAAATTAATTTTTGTTTACTATATTTTTGAGTTTCTTTTCATTTTTCTATAAATTATTATATGTTTAGTCGGTGTGAGAAATTTCATTTAGATTTTATTTTTACTTTATAATTTATACACTTTTGGAGTCACATATATGAAACAGAATAATGTTACAAGTATGTGACTTTGAAAGTCTATAAATTATAAAGTATAAATACAGTTTAAATAAAAAAATTTATACTGACTAAGCATATAATAAATTATTGAAAAATGAAAAGAATTTTGTAAAGAAAGTTAATGAAAAATAACTTTAATGGCACAAAATATCATTGTTTCAAAACATAACAATTGTACTTTTTTTTACATTTCCTCAACTACTTGAAATGAGATCTATAATAATATAATAAATCAACATTGAAGGTTTAGATCTGATTTCCAGTAGTGAAATGAATGTCATAATAATTTATAAGTACAAATGTTATGTTACAAGAAATCTTATAAGATGTAAACTATAAGTAGAATCTAAGTAAAACTTTAAATTGTTCAGAGTTTGTTGTTATTTATTAAAAGTTCATTTAAATTAGTTTTTTTTATTATTTTTCTAAAACAACAATTAATTATCTCAATAAATAGGTTTTTAATATATACAATGTGACATCGGAATACATCAACATTGATGCCCCTCAGTACCACAACCCGGCGTATGATCCTCATGCCTACTCTATGTCCAACATCTCTGCCGCTCTGGTGTCCTAGTTATAGGCGTAGGTTCCTCCTCTTGCAGTGTTGTGTGTGCTTCCTCATACCACTGTGTAGAGGACTGCTTGACATCATATGCGGAGGACTGCCCAACATCATATGTGGAGTCATATGACCCTGAAGCTCCTAAATAATGGTGGCAGTGTGATATTAAAGAAGTCATCGTCGGTGGGAGTGGCGGCCACCACAAGCTGTGTTACCACACCCAGGTCGTAGTCCATCGTAGTCAGTTGAGATAGAGATGACATATGTGGCACATAAACCTCTCCTGGTCGTGCAAGATTGTAATGACCCAAACTTTTTGAATGATAATTGTTTCCTGAAAATGTGTGTTATATTATTTTGTACACAACAAAACTATATCCCTTTAATAATGAAGTGAGTATAATTGAAATGTGACCATTGAGTTTTGACTATTATATGACCATTGGTCAATTATGTCTGTTGGTCAATATGACCATTGGAAACAATACTCTTAATAATAATTTTAACGTTATAATTAGTATTATAAATAGAAATGATAATGGTTAACTAATGCAGGAAGAAGAATCGGTGACCTCATCCAGTAGAGTCGTGTCGTACAAAACCCATTTGTAAGAACTTGGGAGGGAGATAGCATCTTTGGGCTTTGATCTTGACCATGCCCAAGATGAGCTTCAACATGTTAAGCTTGAATGAAATCTCACACAATAGAAGTTCAAGTTAGTGAAGATTACCACTCGGACAATGTTATCTGAGTCGCCTTAAGAATCTATCACCATCGCACACCTCACCTTTAGGTTGTATGTGAGTTTTATAATGGGTTATGTGTTAAGGCCTTAGTTACTTATTGTATAATACATTTGTATAAATAAAATTGTTGTTCCATCATATTCGTTTTGAGTTTAGATTTTCTTAAAAAATATGATGAATTTGATAAATTGATTTTTGGGCAGAAATTGTACTTTTCAAAAAAGATATAATTATTATAATAAACTAAGGTATTATTAATAATGTTTATTTTAATGAAATTGTATGATTAAAACGCTCTCATTTAAATTTAAATGATAATTTTTTTCAAGTGTTAGAAATTTTACTATGCATTTTACTATGCAGTTTTTGCCCGCTATTATTTTTAACAAATAAGTATTTTTATAGTTAAAAGTTAATTTTTTCATATTTATAGAATTATTATGATAAAATAGATTTCATTTTTGAAATCAGAATGTCGATATTAGGTTGAGGTGAATTTATGAGAATTTTCTAAAATACTTTAGTTTCCCGTGAATAGTAAAAATACAGTTTGAGTTTTTCGGTATGTTTAATGACATCATAATGATGTAATAATTAATATAAAATTTTGGTCGACACTTATGGATTAAAATATGATATTATGTGTCCCAAGTGGTCAATACCATGAGCAAATACCATGAGCAAATACCATGATCTTGCACATGATTTTGCAAATACCACTACTGAGGTGTCCAAGGAAATCAATAAAAAAATCTCTCACTTTTGCTATAAATATCCACCCATTTCTTCATTTTATTTAATTTAAAATTCATGCTCCATGAATCTTTGATAGTATTACCTCCCAAAGATCCATCTTAAGGTGTGCTCAAGCCCCCAAGACCCCAATCTTCAAGTTTTAGGAGCTACTCTTCAAGGTAAGGGAAATCTCAACTTCTCTTTTCATTTCAAGATCCCTTTTTATGTGGTATGTCTTTAAAATTTATAAACTAT
Source organism: Viscum album (assembly GCA_963277665.1). Classification (NCBI taxonomy): domain Eukaryota; kingdom Viridiplantae; phylum Streptophyta; class Magnoliopsida; order Santalales; family Viscaceae; genus Viscum; species Viscum album. Next base: position 2,090,986,127 of record OY728126.1, on the reverse strand, counting down.
GTTATTCTATCCATTTACTGTATTTAGAGTATTTTATGAGTGAGCGAAACTTTTCCCCTATCTTTTTGATGTTTTCAAAAACCATGTTTTATACCTGTTATGCTGCCGATTTTACTTCTCAAAATTTCTCTCTTTTCACAAGAAATTATTTTATGAATACCCAAAACTCTTTATTTTCCAAGGGTATTCAAATAGATGTCAAAATGATCTATTTTATTCTAGGATTAACATACATGCAAACCTACTTCCTTTTAAGTGGGTTTAAAATGACAAAAGGATCTTCTTTTTAAGCACTTTCTAAAACACCATTATTTTGATATGAAACCCGTTTCTTTTATTCTCTAGGGGTTATTTATGAAATGTTTTATTATAATCTATGTGACTCACATTAATTAAGACATATGAAGGGTTCACCCTGATAGCACTCCAATGCACTGGGTAAAGAATTTAATCTCTAGAGATGACATATTTTATGATACCTTGGTGAATAACCTTGGTAATTTTTATGACAACCCAGTGACGAACCTTGGTGATATGCTTATGAATGGATCGATTAAATGTTGTAGTCACATTTCTATGTTATGAATCATATTTTTTCATTATGATATTCATTTTTTACCATTTCTCATACCTTTATGATATTCCTTAAGTTCTTATTGATAATTCTCATGATCACATGTAAATTTTTTATCTTTATTTCCCTTATTGGGCCTTATGCTCACCCTTTCTTTTGATGTATGTCCCCAGGTTGTGAGATGCAATAATTTTACTTAAGATGAACCTATGATGAAGCCTTTCAATTAGGTTAGAAGAATGTTTTCATGTTTTCATGTATTATGTACCTTTTTTCCAAGACACTAAACTTTAAAAGATCATCTGTTTGTACAATGTAATGAAAAGTTATATAATAAAAAGATAGGATTTCATAGTTGGTATCAAAAGAAGGTTTAGTTATTTTTGGAAATTAGGATTTGAAAAATTTAGGAAGAACCTTATAGAAAAGTTTAAATATAGGAAAATATCCTGGTATTTTGGTGAAGTATTAATTAAGTAGGTTTCCAAGTAAAGAAATCTATGTCTGGATATGAATAAGTGGACGTGGTTCTAGCATAGATGTACCTAGGGGTAACAACTCTGGCAAGGTGTGTGAGGCCTAACTTGGCGTAACCTAGTACATGAAAACAAGCATTACTATAGACTTGTTTTAACACTCCTGAGGGATATATTTGGTCAAGCATAATCTTTTTATGAGCCATTGTGAAGGATTTATTGAAAATATAATTATTGTTAAAGAATAACATATTTAAGCATGATGTTTTATGTTAGGTCCACAAGGCTGAATACCCTGAGAGGGGGGGTGAATCAGGGTATGACTAATTTAAAATTAACACCCGTTCTGATCTTGTTTCGCTGTTAAGAAAAACACTCTTCTCTCTCTTTCCTGTTGCACAAATTAAACATAAAGTAAATCATGCACAGGACACAACAATTTTACTTGGTTCACCTCAAAGGGCTAAGTCCAAGGAGCATACGCCGACAAGTTGCCGGTCGTACTAATTCCACTAAACTTCACTAGCTGTGGATTACAATGTTCGGGCTAGATCACTTCTATGCCCAGGCTCACTACCTTTACAAATTTTAGGGTCAGCTCACTACTTTCCCAAGGGTCACTCCCTGTTTCTCTCTCTCTGGCTCACTGCCAGGGGAGAGGATCACCTTCTTCCTCTTCCTAAGCTCACTGCTCTGTGAAAAGATTCACTCACAGTTTATAGACCTGTAGGTCTCTTCATTTGCATGAAATAATGCATCTTCAACTGTTGATAGATGCTCTGTTGAAGTCCAACTTTCATCCACTGATGAATAGAACTTTGCCTCTAACCACTGGGCAACTACCTTTGGAAAGTACCTTCGCAAAGCACCCTACTTCGCGAAGCTCCCAATTTCACGAAGCTCAAACAAGCCTTCGTGAAGCTCCTGCGTTTTCGCGAAGCACTTTCGCGAAGCACTCTCATGAAGCTCAAACCGTCGCAAAGCAACATCCCTTGTGAAGCTTACTAAGCCAACGCGGAGCTCGTAGGTTTTGCAGAGCTACAATAGTCGCCGCGAAGCACCTCTTTCGCGAAGCACACTGGCTCCGCGATCCACCTTCGCAATACGAGAGAAAAATATTTTCTCTGAAAATTCTCTCTACTTCTCTCGAGGGGGTCGGCCTCTATTTATAGGAAATTCCACCGAACCTCGAAATTTCCGCGTGAAGTCAACGCCACGTCATCTCAAATCGTGAATCTCCAAAGTTTCTACCGGAATTCTGTCCAAATCGTGAAGCACCATGACAATTTTCCGTTCGCGGAGCTCGTCGTAATCGCGAAGCATCACCATAAACATTCCTTCGTGCCTTCGCCGCGAAGCTCCCTCGCAAATCACTTCACCGCCGCGATGCGCTTCAGCCTCTACCGTTCGTGAAGCTTAACGTAATCGCGAAGACTCACCGCCTCCATTCTTCTGGTCTTCGCGATTTCCAAACCATGCATCCTATCTTCACGAAATTCATGTCTTTGCCATATTAAATTATGATCTTCATGGAAATCCTATTTTCGCGATGCTCACCAAACTCTGAATTTTGGACCCCAAAAATTTGGAAAACACTGGGAAACGACGCCACCTTGTACTACTCTTTTTGTACCGCCTCCAGATCGTTCTTTCCTTTTTCATCGTTCTTTGTCAACAAGGATTGTCAACAACTTCTCAGGAACTCGACAATTCTCCATGGAAACCTGCTTTGTCAACAAACACAATCAACCTAAAAATACTTCAATATTACCTTGAGGGATTTTTTCCCAACATTTTAAGACCTGAAATTCCTTTAGAATTATAATATTATTAAACGAAACACATTTCTCACTAAGGTATTATTCTTTTAGAAAATGGTGGGAAATAAGAAGAACCACTTAAATGGTGAGCACAACATACCAGGTGTTGATGGCCTTCCAATGTAAGCCAGAATAGAAAAATTTATGAGAATGATGAATCAACTGACTCAAGTTAGGGGAAATAACTTGAATCAAGTTGAGAGACCAGATTCACCTTGAAGGGAACAAATTTCTATTGAGTCTTTTATACATCAACGACCACCTTCTTTTAGTAGATCTACCGACCCATTGATTGCTTAATAGTGGATAAGCTCTATAGAAAAGATCTTTTCTGTACTTCATTGTTTAGAAAAAGAGAAAGTCACCCTAGCTATATATTTCTTAGAGGGGGAAGCTGATCAGTAGTGGATACTGGTTAAAAACACAAATCCAAGAGGGGAGATTGAAGCTATAGAGTGGTAAGAGTTTAGGGGATCTTTTTTCAAAAAATATTTCCCATGTTCAATGTGAATGAAAATAGAGAAGGAATTCATAGAGGTGATATAGAAGGAAAATGAATATGTGGGAAGTTATGCGATGAAATTCAAAAGACTTTCTCATTACACCTCTAGATTTTTCATGGATTCTAATGGGAAGGTTGATAGATTCTTCAGTGGACTAAGACCTCATCTACAGAAGAATCTTGCCAACTGGGACTATGAAAACTATGAGGAGAGCATGAAGAGTGCTATGAAAGTTGAACTAGAGTTCAGAGAGATACAATGGTCCCATAGATCGAATGAAAATAAGAGATCTTTGGAGCCAAACTTGGGGAGAAGCTCTGATCAAGGAAGAGGAGGAAATCAAGTGTAACTTTCCACATGCAACAAATGTGAGAAGAAGCATTTTGGGAACTACTTACTTGGGAGTGGGAAATGTTATAAGTGTGGAAGTGATGGCCATATTTCTCAGAACTATCATAGTGAGGTGAAGCCTTAAATTCTCAATACAAACGAAAAAGGGAAGATGGTGTAGGTTTTTCTTGAAGTCCAATGCTTCAAGTGTGGATAGCTTGGACACTTTTCCAATCACTACAAAAATATGAGGGCAGTAGAAGGGAATCACTATCAACCTCAACATAGGCCAATGGAGCAAGGTCATTCTTTTTTTATCATGACAATTGAAGTTGAAGCTCCAAATTATGTGGTGATAGGTACTCTTGTTGTTCTCTCAAAGCTAGCAAGTACTTTGATTCTGGTTCTACACAAAACTTTATTTCCACCAAGTTTGTAAAGAATATAGAATCAATCCCTAAACTGATAGAAGTAGAAATATCAGTCAAGAATCTTGGAGGGGTTATCCAAGAATCAAAAGTGTATATAAACTCTAGCATATAATTTGGTGATAAAAATAACATCACAAATCCAGTGGTCATTTCTATGTTGGAATTTGACATTATACTAGGGATGGACTGGCTCTTAGAGTATAATAATAAGATCAACTGTAGAATAAAGTAAATCTTAGTAGTCTTGATGGATAACCTACAATTTTTTTCAAAGGAAATATATCTTGACCTAATTTTTGTCTAGAATCACCTCCTATAGCTTTATTTATATAAATGATCAGCGAAGATGAAGAAGGAAATAAAATTATACAAATAGAGAATGTTCCCATCATTCAAGAATACATTGATGTATTTCTTGAGGAGTTACCTAAACCTACCCCAAAAAGAGAGGTATAGTTCTCCATTTAACTCATGCCCAGATCCAAGCCGATATCAAAGACCCTATATATAATGAAAAATGTAGAGTTGGAGGAATTAGAGAAATAACTCCAAGATCTTTTGGATAAGGGGTTTATTCGACCAAGTGTATCTCCTTGGTGAGCACCTATTCTATTTGTGAAGAAAAAAGATGGATCAATGTGGTTATGCATTGATTATAGAGAACTTAATGAGATCATAGTGAAGAACATATACCCTCTTCTAAGAATTGATGATTTATTTTTTCAGCTTTGTGGGGCTCAATTCTTACCCAAGACTAATCTTCGATCTCATTATCATCAATTGAGGGTGAAGAAAGAGGATATTCCAAATACTACCTTTCAATCAAGATATGGGCATTAATAGTTTGTTATTATGCCCTTTGGCTTGACTAATTCTCCAGCTATATTTCTGGATTTGATGAATAGATTCTTTAAGGACTACCTTGACAACTTTGTGGTAGTTTTTATTAATTATATTCTAATATATTCTAAAAGTTGTGAGGAATATGAGGATCATATAAGGGTTATATTGAAAAATCTGAGGAAGGAGTGGCTATTTGGAAAGTTCAGCAAATGTGAATTTTGGTTACAACAAGTTTCTTTCTTAGGGCACATTGTAACCAATAGAGGAATCTTAGTTGACCCTGCAAAGATAAAGGTTGTGGAGGAGGGGCCTCATCCTACAACATTAACCAAGATTCATAGCTTCCTTGGATTAGCGAGATATTATAAGAGGTTTGTGAAGAACTTTTCATGAATTTCTAATCCACTAACCAAGTTAACTTGAAAAGCGGTCAAGTTCATCCGGACAAAGGAGTGTGAAGAAACTTTCCAAGAGCTTCAAAAGAGATTTGTTACTGCACCCATGTTAACTCTACCCTCTATTGGAGAAGGATTCGTTATTTTTTGTGATTCATACCTGAAAGGTATTAGGTGATTCCTCATGAAAAATGATAAGGTGATTGTTTATTCATCTTGATAGTTGAAGCCTTACGAACAGAACTATCCTATGCATGACCACAATGTAGTTTCATTTGTTTTTTCTCTGAAGATATGGAGGCACTATCTATTGGAGTTAGTGCCCTAGAAACTAAATTCTTTATACTTTATTATAAACCTATATTCATTGGATGAATATTAATAAAATCCTTATAAAATCATGATTGTTATTCTTCGTGTCATAGTATGTGATAATTTCCTAAGAATAGTTGTCGTACTAAAAGGTTATAGTAGATCCCTACTATAATGAGAACCCGAAAGTGCCATGACACTATTCTTGAATATGTGTTTTATGACCAGATGATATCATTTGAAGGGACACAAATGATATGGGCTATCAGGGGTGGGGACTCATGAAACTTTGAGTCACCTTCTCATGGTGTGCGCCCTTGGTAATATCTAGGAGAATATTATGAGAACAAGACCCGCCAGGAGGAAATCCACATTCATAAGTGTCATTGGATGTTCCTATTTGTGGACATGTTTATTGGTCCTTAGACTTTAAGATTATTATTAATGGGTATTATAACTCACACACTTAGATTTATTGACAAAAATCGTGATGACAAATGTTCGCGGTGAGGTAGGATATGTTGGGTGTGTCATGAGTAATACTGCATTAATGAATAATGTGAGAAAGGATTTTTAACTTCTACAAAATTAGATATCTCATGCCCTTTGATTGAAATGATATAGCCTAACTAAATCCATGGCTGTGGTGTTCACTAGGAAAGTTCAATTCTGGGAAGTCAAAGAATGAGAAATCAAGCACATGGGTTGATAACACTTGCATACAACCCACTTGATTAGACATATCATAAAAATGGATTATATTACACAGTAAGCATTTGTATGAGGTGACATGTCGCCGCGACATCAACTTATTTCTATTGGGTTCCTTGAACAATTGCTATATAGTAATCCTGGACTTTATGTAAGCCTGCTTAATGCCAACGAGAAAGAGGCCTAAAGGGTCACATACTAAGTGTAACCAGTATCTCAGTTAAATAATTTATTTATTTAACAAGTTGAATAAATATTATTACTGATTGTGGTTTAATAATTATTCAAGTATGTCCTATCACATTTCTTTCGTCGAAATAAATAAATAGTCAACTAATAATTTAGTTATATTTATTTAATAAATAAATAGTCATTATTCAATGCCTGGTAAATATTAAGGAGGATTGGTGGACCAAGTTATGGGTTCTGTGAGAAATAATATTAAATATTATTTGGTTAAATAATATTTAAATATAACGTGCAAGTTAAGCACATGTCATGGAGATAATAACATTGTTATTATTATTTGACATGGGGTTTTCACACAGAATAATAAATTAAGTAATCTTGTGCTAATTATTTATTATTATCTAGTGAATTAAATTTATTAAGCCCATGTCATGAAAATAATAGCATTACTTTTATTATTTAACATGGGGTTTTCAAATATAAAAATAAATTATGTAACGACACCTGTGCTAATTATTTATTATTACCCAGTGAATTAAATTCCCCATTATGTTATTATTATCTATATAAGCCAAGGGGTCATTCCACTGGCTAACCAATCGTTGTGTGCACAACATATTTGGAGAAAAGCTCTCAAGTCTAGAGAACTCTTCCCTCTCCAAGAATTCTCTTAAGAATGAGAGAGATCCTCCTCTACCATATCTAAGAGAATGATTTGGAAGCGATTCTCAAAGCGATCAAAGGCGAACATCACAAGCGCAAGGATCTTCCGCGCTAGCACCTAAAGACTCCTTAGAAGATGTCCAAAGATACGCGGAGCATGTGTGGATCACCACTAGAGGATTCCCATCCTTGGATTCTACATTGCAACAAAGATGCACCTCAAACCCATGGTCGGACGCATCAACAAAGAAAGAATCACCTTGGAGGTAATTCTATAATTTAATTAATTTAATTATAAACAAAATATGTCGATCCTCTCTTCTCAGTTCTGGGTTCTCTCTTTTGTATTTTATCTTTGATTCAATTCTATGGATATTGGCATTAATCGTCGTATTGATCCCAAATTAATCATCGATTATAGTAATTTGCAAATTTGGGTACACACCCATCCTATGCTTCCACTGCACTCAGAATCTACAAGTGGTATCAGAGCAGGTCATATTTTCGTTTATAATTATTTAAATAATTCATTGATGATTTACGATTTAATAATTTAGTTTGTCAATTCATATTTAATCATTCTTGTAATCTAAATTTCGAGATCTATTCCTCCCTTATTTTTTCTTAGAGGTCTATCAGAAACAAATAATTTTATGATTAAAATTAAATAGAGGATATAATCAGGAGGAACCGACGGTTCTGTCCAGATAACACAAGAATACATGTTGTGTAGTCAGATCTACATGCTGTGTATTTGTGTTCAATGCATTAGGAGTAATTTGGAAATTACTCAAGCCATGTGCATTAATGACACGAGGTGTAGTTAATTCTTACATCACATGTTGACCAGGACAGACTAGTGCACGGTCAGCTAGACTACACACCATGTGGCCCACTGGACACGACGTGTAGTCCCTTTGAGTCAGGGTCAAGTCGTGTATCCCATACACGGCTTGCCCAACTGGTGACTATGTAACTCAGAGTCTACACGACATGTGACCCACTGGAAATTTTGTGTACTCTGAATATTTTTGAAGTACACTTAACACGTTGTTTCCTTAGGCATGTGCTTTAGATGAATAGTGAGGAGGGTACACGCTGTGTAGTCGGATCTACAGGTTGTGTAGTATTTCTAGATTACACAGATTTAAAAATTTATTATTATATTATATAAACCTTGATACATGTACCTTTATGTGGGCGTAAAGCTGTGACACAACATGTGATAGGTGTTTGATATATATATATGTGTGTGTGTTTAATTAACATCAACATAATGTTCAAATATCTGCACATCATGTATGAGTTGTATTATAATTATAATTCTGCATACATGCTACATGTCATAAAGAATAAAGTGCATACAATTATAAATACACACTGGGTAGTTTTGGATGGTTATTTATCGGGTTACTTCTAAGGTAAAAGTTATGTACAAAGTTATGGATGATAATCTTAAGGAAATTTATAAAAGGATTAAGATAAAAAGTATTGATTAATTAAAGATAATGATTAATCGATTCGAGCGTAATTTATCTTAACAAGAACGATTAAATAATTGAATGCTAGTTTTATTAAATGTGTAATTTGTTGAATGTATATGGATAATCATGAGTTAGACCATACCTTTGTATGTGATTGGTTCCATTTTAATTAATTTATTAAATTAAAATTGTTGGCCTACGTGCCTCCATATTAATATGTTGGGCCTGCATGCCCAAGGTCTCTTTTATGTAATCCACTTTTTACCCCTCACCTAAGTGTGAGTTAAAAGCATATGTAATGGATGAATCTCCCAAGATTGAGGAGGAAGCTCAAGTTAGGAGCTGAGGAGAAACCAATCCAAGGAGATACAAAGTTGGACATGTGGAAAGTTGTAAACACAAACCTTAAACGGTTAAAAGTGTTTCTCCCCTAGGTCAAGGTTATTTTATCAAACACTAGATAAACTAAACAATAGTAAATCTCATGATCATACCCTTTATTTATTTCTATCAGTTGTATGGTTATTCATTATGGATGTTTGACATGATCACATAATTAATGAACTAACAAGCATACAAGATGGAACTAAAATAAAATGGACTATGCGTAAATATTATCTATACATGGTTAATCACTTAAGTATATCCCACTTTACATTAACAAGAATGTGAAAAGATAATAAGTGGAAATTTATGCATAAAAAATAAAATCTCTCAACTAAATATTAAGTTGGTATAACCTTCCATTACTTCGGTTAGAATCAAACCATAGTTTAAAGTACTTAACCAACCCTATTTAGGGTGATTTCAATTATTGGGGAATTCTAATTTGAAGTTTTGGGTTGACTTAACTTAGTTTACATCAAGGGTTGACTGCCCTAGTAGGACTTAGTGTAACTAAGAGGCAAAGCTTGAGGAAATCCCAAAAAAATTAAGGATTTAAGGATTTGGGAGTCCACTCAACAGATCAAGGAGTTGTGAGTTAATGTAGTTGACATTTGGAATGTCTACCTAAAACCTTTCAATTTTCTTGACCAACCCTAGTTGGGGTAATGCGAAGGGAAATATGGATCCTTTCCTCTAGAATGTCCAAGCAATATGATATTCTGAATCCAATGGTGAGGGCTATTGGGTTTCGACAAAATAGTGGGAGAGCAATATATATTAATGTATTTATTTTTCTATATTTATCAAGATAAAGTACTAACATTCTGTTCATTTTAATTTTTAGAAACAATAATCAAAATTAAATCATACATATCATTGCTATCCATAATCGAGAAGGAAAACCTTCTCACCAACACTAATTTCCAAGAGTGGAAAAAGCGCCTTCAGGGTATCTTTCGCCATGAGAGGAAAATTTATGTGCTGGAAGATCCTTTACCAGTTGCACCTAGAAATGAGGTGAGGGATGAGGAACTCTCTGTGTACAAGAAACATCTGAATGACACTACTAATTTTCAGTGCCTAATGTTATCATCCATGACCAATGAGATCTTGAAGTAACATGAGGAAATGGATGCTTATAGCATGATGTCTCACCTTTGGGATCTCTATCAAGAGTAGGGGTGTCCATGGGTCGGGTCGGGTTGGGTTTGAGGGGTTTTTGGACCCGACCCGACCTATTTTTGGTCGGGTCAGGTCAGGTCGGGTTATATTCATTTTTTTCAGACCCGACCCGACCCAACCCATATCACATTGGGTTGGGTTGATCGGGTCGATGGGTCGATCAGGTTATGTAAAAAAAATCGTCACCATTGATTATTATCTCACCGCACACGCCTCCTTCACATTATCCTCCCTGCGACTCTATTTCTTCCTCATTGACAGCCATCGAGGGTTCAAGATGGGTGATCTGCTTCATCCCAGACTGATTGTGATCCCGTTCATCAGCGCGCTTGGTCAGTCGTGATCTCCCCCTGACAATTTTATTTTGATCTCAGGCCGTTGCGCATGAAATTTTGATCTCAGGTCGCCGCCCTCATTCTTAATCAACACAAGTTCAGACAGATTCGTTGAGGAGGAGGTGCACATCGACGAATCAAATCCATTAAGGCGATGCTCTATTTTTTCCTTCGGTGACCTCGAGCGGATGCCGACATTCAATTTGGGGTTTCATTCAACCAACGAAATGGGGAAACAATGCTCAGTTCGAAGACCAGTATTGGGATTCCTATTTTTCTCATATGCAGGTTTTCTCTGGTGGATTTGGGGTCATGGATGGCGGTCGTGTTAGAGATGGAGGTGGAGGCGAAGCCGACGTGTGGGTCTGCGGTGGTCACAAATGATGGTGGAGCGAGGTAGCGCGCGGGTCCAAAAGATGCGCATGGGTAGTGACGGGTTGGTTGGGTCAGGTTGGGTAATTTTTCTCCCAACCCGTGACCCGACCCAACCCGATCATGGGTCAACCCGAAATGACCCGACCCGTGAATATGAAATCTTGAACCCGACCCAACCCGACCCAACCCGATCGGGTCGGGTCGGTTCAGTCGGGTCGGGCTGGGTCTGGACACCCCTAATCAAGAGAAGGAAAGACAGGAGAGATATGAGATCTCCAACGCTTTGTTCATTACTAAGCTTGGAGAGTATGTGCCAGCTGGACCACATGTAGTCAAGCTTATTGGCTACATTGAGCATCTGGAATTCTTAGGGATTAAATTTCCAGATGATTTGCATATATATCTCATACTATCATCGTTGCCTAAGACCTTCTCTAGTTCTATTATGAATTATAATATGAGCAATAATGAGAAGAGTCTATCAGTGCTTCTTACCCTTATTCGCCAAGTTGATAAGAACATAGGACATGAAAAATCCGTAGTCCTTATAGTGAATAGGAAGAGGAAGGACAAGGAAAAGGGGCCTAATATTTATAAATAATCTAAAGACTTCGAGCACTGTTCGACCAAGAAGAAGAAGATCTAGAGGCAGGGCAAGGAAAAGAAGGCAGTATGATTTGCATGTGGAAAGTCAAGACATTGGAAGAGGAACTTCACCCAGAGACAAGGGGAAGCCAAAGATGCATTCATTATCGAGTGCAATATTTCCATTTCTACACATTAGGTATTAGATATAGCTTGTGGGTATCACATTTGTATTCAAATGCAGGAACCAAGTAGATTCTGGAAAATTACCAGAGGAGATATGGATCTGCAAGCTGCCAATGGTGAGAGGCCGACAGCTCTTGCCATTGGTGAATGCCACCTCACATTTCTGACAGGAAGGATTTTGGTTTTACATGGATATTATTATGAACCTAGTGTTACCAAGAACATAATTTCTATATCGATTTTAGATACAAATAGATTTATTTTTAAGTTTGAAAATAAATGTTGTTACTTTTATAAGGACAATATATGTTATGGTATGACACATTTAAATAATGGTCTGTATGTATTAAATTATGAGAAACAAGTATTGACAATTGATAACAAACCAAGTTCACATGACTCATACAACACCCAGTTGCGTCATCACTACCTTGATCATGTAAATGAGAAGCACCTAACAAAGCTCTATTAAGATGGTTATTTAGACTCTTTCGAGCTAAAACCAATTGATAGATGTCACACTTGTTTACAAGGGAAAATGACCAAACCACCATTTGGTGGACAAGGTGAAAGGTCCATAGAGCTTATAGGTTTGGTAAATACTGATGTGTGTGGACCATTTCCAGTATAATCTAGAGGTGGATATTCTTACTTCATTACTTTTACTGATGACTTGAGTAGATATGGATATGTCTACTTAATGAGGTATAAGTCTGAGTCCTTTGAGAAATTCAAGGAGTTCAAGAATGTAGTAGAGAATTAGCTTGGTAAGTAGATAAAAAATCTTCGATCAAATTGAGGCATAGAATATCTTAACCATGAGTTCATCGACCTTTTACGGGAGTTTGGAATTCTATCTCAACTCACTCTACCTTATACACCACAATGGAATGGTATTAGTGAAAGGAGGAACCATACCTTATTGGACATGGTAAGGTCGATGATGAGTCATGAATATCTTTCATTATCCTTTTGGGGATATGCATTGCAAATTGTGACATACACATTAAACCAAGTACCAACTAAGGCGGAAAATGGGATTCCCTTTGAGCTATGGAGTGAAAAGAAACCCACTTTATCACATACACATGTATGGGGATGCAAGGATTTTGTTAAGGCTTTCTTAGGCAACAGACTAGAACACTGGGGCATGAAGTATATCTTTATAGGGAATCCCAAGGTAACAAAGGGATACTACCTATAAAATCCCTAAGAAAAGAAAGTGATTGTTTCTAGAAAGACTATCTTTCTTGAGAGGGATCACATCCTCAAAAAGGATAGTGGGAGAAAGATTGACTTCGATGAATTTGATGCTCAAGATACATAGGAGTTGGTATAGGAAAAAGTTCCATAGGTCCCCATGGAAGAGGTAGTTCCTAAAACACAAGTACTACGTAGGAGCACAAGAGAGGTAATGGAACCAGAGAGATATGGGTTCCTTGTCACTGTGGATAGTGAATCATTATTGTTGGAAAATGATGAACCTCTATCCTAAAAGGAAGCAGTAGAAATCTTAGAAGATACAAGATGGATAGAAACTATGAATTCTGAGATATATTCTATGTATCAAAACCAAGTATGGGTTCTGGTTGATGTTCGAGTTGATATAAAGCCTGTTGGGTGTAAATGGGTATTTAAGAAGAAACTAGACATGGATGGTCAAGTTAGTACCTATAAATCAAGGATAGTGGCTAAGGATTTTAAACAACATCAAGGAATTGACTATGATGAAACCTTTTCACCAGTTTCCATGTTTAAATCCATAAGAATCATACTTTACATAGCAACTTTCCATGACTATGAGATTTGAAATATGGATGTCAAAACTATATTCCTTAACAAGAACCTTCAGGAAGATTTCTATATGACACAACCAGAAGGGTTTGTGACACTAGGTGATTCTAAAAGGGTATGTAAGTTATAGAGATCCATTTATGGATTAAAGCAAGCATCCAAGTCATGAAACATTCAATTTGATAAAACCATAAGAGAATTTGGTTTCATTAAGAATGAATTTGAGCCATGTGTTTACAAGAGGTTTAATGGGAATGTGGTCATTATCCTAATAGTGTATGTTGATGACATATTGCTTATTGGAAACAACATACTAGTCTTGCTGTCAGCCAAGGACTAGTTGAACAAGTGCTTCTCTATGAAGGACTTAAATGAAGTAGCCTACATTCTAGGGATCAAGATCATTTTTGATGGATCCAAGAGGATTCTTGGACTAAGTCAAAGTACATATATTGACTAGATACTAAAGAGATTTAGTATAGAACAATCCAAGAGAGGATTGTTTCCAATGTCACATGGTATACATCTTTCCAAGAAAATGTGTCCCCAAACACAACATGATAAATATAGGATGAGTAAGATTACATAAGCTTCCGCGATAGGATCTATCATATATGCCATGTTATGTACCGTACTTGATGTTGCCTATGCACTAATCATGGTAGGTAGATATCAAGAAGATCCAGGAGAACAACATTGGACTACTATTAAGACTATTCTTAAGTATCTGAGAAGAACCACAGATATGTTCTTGGTGTATGGAGGAGATGAGGAGCTTGTTATCAGAGGGAATGATGATGATGGTTTTCAGATAGATCAGAATGATATAAAGTCACAATCAGAATATGTTTTCTATATCAACAGAGGAGCTATGAGATGAAAGAGTTCAAAGCATCTAGTTTTTGCTGATTCTATAGTAGAGTCCGAATATATTTTGGCTTCTGATATAGCCAAGGAAGCCATATGGACTCGAAATTTTTTCCAGGAGCTTGATGTGGTGCCTAATAGTAAGGATCACATTACATTGTATTGTGATAATACTGCAATGGTGGCTCTTTCAAAAGAGATAAGGTCACATCAATGGACAAATCACATACTCTGAAAGTATCACCTTTTGAGGGATTTCTATAAAAGGGGTGAATTTGTAGTGAGTAGAGTGTCCATGGAAGAGAATGTGGTAGACCCCATGGCTAAAGGCCTATCTTAATAGAAGCATGAATATCATGTGATAGATAGCAGATTGAAGGTTGTTAGCAGTTGGCTCTAGTGCAAGTGGGAGACTGTTGGAGTTGGTGCCTTAAAAACCAACTTCTTTGTACTTTATAATAAACCTGTATTCATCGGATGAATATTAATAAACTCCTTATCACATCATGATTGTTCTTATGCATGACATAGTATGTGATAATTTCCTAAGAATATTTGTCGCACTAAATGGTCATAGCAGATCCATGCTATGATGAGAACCTAAAAGTGCCATGACACTATTCTTGAATATATGTTCTATGGCCGAGGGACACAAATGATACAGGCAATCGGGGGTTGGGACTCATGAAACTTTAAGGCACCTTCTCATGGTGTGTGCCCTTGGTAATATCCATGAGTATATTATAAGAATAAGACCCGCCAGTAAGAAATCCACATTCATAAGTGTCATTGGATGTTCCTATCTGTGGATGTGTATATTGGTCCTTAGACTTTAAGATTATTATTAATGGGTATTATGACTCTCACACTTATATGTATTAACAAAAACCATGATGACAAATGTTCGTGGTAAGGTAGGATATATTGGGTGTGCCACGAGTAATACTGCATTAATGAATAATGAGAGAAAGGATTTGTCACTTATATGGAAGTAGATATCTCAGGTGCTTTGATGGAAATGATATAGCCTAACTAAATCCATGTCCATGGTGTTTACTAGGCAAGTTCAATTCTGGGAAGTCAAAGAATGAGAAATCAAACACATGGGTTGATGGAACTTACATGCAACCCACTTGATTGGAGATATCATGACAAATAGATTATATTAAATGGTAAGTATTCATATGAGGTGACATGTCATTGCGAAATCAGCTTCTTTCTCTAGGGTGCCTTGAATCGTTTCTAAACAGTAATATTAGACTTTAGAAAAACCCACCTAATGCCAATGAGAAAGAGGCCTAGAGGGTTACACACTAAGTGTAGCTAGTATCTCAGTTAAATAATTTATTTATTTAACAAGTTGAATAAATATTATTCCTGGTTTTGGTTTAATAATTATTCAAGTATTCCCAATCACATTTATTTCATAACTAGTTATTCGAGAGAATATATTGCGGATGGAATATTTAATTTATCGGCGAATAATGCAGTTATATTTATTTAATAAATAAATATTCATTATTCAAGGCTTGGTAAATATTGAGGAGGATTGGCGGACCAAGTTATGGGTCAAATGAGAAATAATATTAAATATTATTTGGTTAAATAATATTTAAATATAACATGCAAGTTAAGCACATGTCATGGAAATAATAGCATTGCTATTATTATTTGACATGGGGTTTTCACACAGAATAATAAATTAAGTAACGACACCTGTGATAATTATTTATTATTACCTGGTGAATTAAATTAATTAAGAACATGCCATGGAAATAATATAATTGCTATTATTATTTGACAGGGGGGTTTCACATGGAATAATAAATTAAGTAACAGAACCTGTGCTAATTATTTACCATTACCTAGTGAATTAAATTCCCCATCATGTTATTATTCTCTATATAAGCCAAGAGGTCATTCTTTCGGCTAACCAATCATTGCATGCAAAACATCCTTGGAGAAAATCTCTCGAGCCTATAGAACTCTTCCCTCTCCAAGAATGCTCTCAAGAATGAAAGATATCCTCCTCCATTGGATCTAGGAGAATGATTTGGAAGTGATTCTCAAGGTGATCAAAGGAAGACATCACAAGTGAAAGGATCTTCCACACTAGAACCTAGAGACTCTTTTGGCGATGTTTGGAGATACTTATATCACGTGTGGATCACCGCTATAGGATTTCTATCATTGGATTCTACATTGAAACGAATCTGCACCTCAAACCCATGGTCGATCACATCAACAAATAAAGAATCACCTTGGAGGTAATTCTATAATTTAATTAAATTAATTATAAACAAAATATGTCAATACTATCTTCTCGATTATGGGTTATCTCATTTTTCTTTTATCTTTGATTTAATTATGTGGATACTGGAATTCATCATCATATTGATCATGGATTAATCATCGATTATAGAAATTTGCAAAGTTGGGTACACACCCATCCAGCACTTTCGTTGTGCCCAGAACCTACATTATCTTTATGGGGAGAAATGTGATATATACACAGACTATCAAAGTTTGAAGTATATTTTCACAAAAAAGGAATTGAACATGAGACATAGGAGATAGTTGTAACTTCTTAAAGACTATGATTTTTCAATTAATTATCATCCCAAAAGAGCAAACAAAGTCACTGATGCATTAAGTAGGAAAACCCTAATGATGAGGATTCAAGGAGATCCTTTGTTCAAAGTCCTAGTAAAACAAGACATGGGAATCTTAAGGGAAAGGAAAAAATCACCCCTATCCTAAATTATTTCTCAACCATCATTACTAGATAAGATCAAGAAATCTCAAAGAAAAGATCTTTTGTTACAAAATAAGTTAGAGGATGTAATGAATGAGAAGTTTCATGATATCAATATTGATCAAGAAGGTGTACTGAAATTTCATACAAAGCTATGTGTTCCATCTATTATAGAAATAAAAAAGGAGTTAATCGATGAATATCATAACACTACATTCTCTATACAACATGTAAGCACTAAAATATATAGGGACATTCGTGATCATTATTAGTAGGATAACATGAAAATGGAGATTGCTGACTACACTACAAGGTGCCTATTGTGTCAAAAAGTGAAGGTAGAGAGAAAAATCCCTAAAGGGGTATTAAAACCACTACTCACGCCAGTATGGAAGTGGGAAAATATCACTATGGACTTTTTCACTGGTCTCCCAAGAACTTCCAAAGGAAACAATGTGATATGGGTAATAGTGGATTGTCTCACTAAGACTGCCCATTTTATCTCTATTCGGGAATATTTCTATCTTGATCAAATTTCTAGGATCTATATGAAGGAAGTGGTAAAGCTTAATGGGTTACCACTTTCTATCATTTCAGATCATGATCCAAGGTCCACATCAAAATTCTAGAGAAGTTTTCAACATGATCTGAATACTGAATCGAATTTCATTATGGAATATCGCCCACAAACTGATAGCCAATCCGAAAGGACTATTCAAACACTTGAGGACATGCTGAGAACATTCTCGATGGAATTTGAAGGTGTATGGGATCAACATCTCCCGTTATTTGATTTCTTATACAACAACAACTTATATTCAAGTATTTAAATGGCACCCTATAAAGATCTATATGGGAAGCGATGTAGAACTCCTACTTTTTGGGATGTAGCTGGTGAGAGAAATATTCTTGGACCTGAAGTTGTGAAAGAGATGATAGAAAAGGTTCATGCCAACCAACAACACATAAAGTCTGGTCAGAGTTGGCAGAAGAGCTATGCTAACAACCATCGAAGGGACTTGGAGTTTGATGTCGGTGACAAAGTCTTTCTTCGAATTTCACCATGGAAGAGATTCATGCAGTTTGGGAAGAAAGAGAAGCTAAAACCTAGGTACATTAGTCCCTATGAAATCCTTGACCACATATGATTAGTGGCATATCAACTTGAACTTCCACCAAACCTAGATCAAGTTCATTATTTTTTCCACACATCTCTCTTGAGGAAGTACATACCTGACCCTTCACATATACTAAATTCTGAAGTGGTACAACTAGAATATGACCGATCTTATGAAGAGAAACCAGTGGAAATCTTGGATCGTAGATACAAGGTTTTACACAAAAAGACTACCCACCTCATTAAAGTGTTTTGGAGGAACCAAAAATATGAATAATCCATGTGGGAACCAAAGGAAACAATGAGGCAAAAGTACCCTCTCCTTTTCTCAAATGAGGGAAAGAGTTGGAATTTTGAGGACGAAATTTCTTAAGGGGGAAGAATGTAACGACCTGAACTTTTTGAATGATAATTTTTTCAGGAAAATGTGTGTTATATTATTTTGTACATAACAAAACTATATCCCTTTAATAATTAAGTGAGTATAATTTAAATGTGACCATTGGGTTTCGACCATTATATGACCATTGGTCAATTATGACCATTATTCAATATAACCGTTGGAAACAATACTCTTAATAATAATTTTAATGTTATAATTAGTATTATAAATAGAAATGATAATAGTTAATTAAATTAGGAAGAAGAGTCGATGGCTTCATCCAGTAAAGTTTCATTGTACAGATCTCATTTGTCAGAACTTGGGAGAGAGGTAGTGTATTTGGGGTTCACTCTTGACCAACCCCAAGTTGAACTTCAACATGTTAAGCTTAGACAAAATCTCATGCAGGAGAAGTTCAAGTTAGTAGAGATTACCACTCAAGCGATGTTATCTGAGCCTCCCCAAGAATCTATCACCAGCGCACACCTCACCCTTAGGTTATATGCGAGTGTTATAAGGGGTTATGTGTTAAGGACTTAGTTTCTTATTTCTTAATCCCTTTGTATAAATATAATTATTATTCCATCATTTCCATTTTGAGTTTAGTTTTTTTTAAATATGATGAATTTGATAAATTGATTTTGGACAGGAATTATACTTTTCAAAAAAGATATAATTATTATAATAAACTAAGGTATTATTAATAATATTTATTTTAATGAAATTGTATTATTAAAACACTCTTATTTAAATTTAAATGATAAAATAATTTTTTTTCAAGTGTTATAAATTTTACTATGTATTTTACTTTGCATTTTCTATCTGCTATTATTTTTAATAAATAAGTTTTTTATAGTTAAAATTTAAATTTCTCATATTTAGATAATTATTATGATAAAATAAATGTCATTTTTGAAATCAGAACATTTATATTATGTTAGAGTTAATTTATGATAATTTTCTAAAATACTTTAGTTTTTTGTGAATAGTAAAAAACATTTGAGTTTTTCAGTATGTTTAATGACATCATAATGATGTGAGAATTAATATAAAATTCTGGTCAACTATTTTGGATTGAAATATTATATTAGGTGTCCCAATTGGCCAATACTATGGTATAATACTATGGGGCAAGCCCATGGTTTTGCAAATGCCACTACTGTGGTGTCCAAGGAAATCAATAAAAAAAATCTCTCACTTTTGCTATAAATACCCACCCATTTATTAATTTAATTTCATTATAAATTAATCCTCAAAGAATATATAATATTATTACCTCCCAATTAGTCCTCTCAATGTGTCCTCAAGCCCTCAAGGTCCCATATTCGAGTTTTAGGAGCTACTCTTCAAGGTAAGGGAAATCTCAACTTCTCTTTTCCTTTCAAGATCCCTTTTTATGTGATACATCTTTCAAATTTACAAACTATGTTCTTATATCCATTTTATTCTATCCCTTTAATGTATTAAGAGTATTTTATTATGAAGATACCCCTATCCACTCTCTTTTTAATTTTTTATAAAACCATGTTTTATACCTGTTATGCTGTCGATTTTATTTCTCAAAATTTCTCTCTTTTTTCCAAGAAATTATTTTATAAATAACCAAATATCTTTCTTCTCTAGGGTTATTAAAATAGATTTAAAAATGATCTATTTTATTCTGGGATTAACATACATGAAACCAAATATCCCTTTCCATGGGTTTAAAATAGAAAAAGGATCTTGTTTTTAAGAACTTTCTAAAACACCATGATTTTGATATGAAACCCGTTTATTTTATTCTCCATGGGTTATTTATGAAATGTTTTCTTATGATATATTTGGATCACATTATTTAATACATATTAAGGGTGTTCCTTGATAGTGCTCCAATTCATTGGGTAAATAATTTAATCTCTATAGATGATATGTTTTACGATACATTAGTGAATAACCTTGGTAATTTTTATGACACCTCAGTGACGAACCTTAGTGATATGCTTATGAATGAATTGATTAAATTTTATAGCCACATTTATATGTTATTAATCACATTATTTTCATTATTATATCCCTATTTTACCATTTCTTATGCCTTTATTATAATCCTTAAGTTCTTATCGATAATTCTCATGATCACATGTAAATTGTTTCCCTTACTTTCCCTTACTGGGCCTTATGCTCACACTTTCCTTTGATGTATGTCTCCAAGTTATGAGATGTAGTAATTTTACTTCGGATGAACCTATTATGAATCATTTTAAGTGTATTATAAGAATATTTTCATGTTTTCATGTATTATGTTCCTTTTTTCCAAGAAACTAAACTTTAAAAGATCCTCTATTTGTACAATGTACCGAAAAGCTATGTAATAAAAAGGAGAGATGTCATAAATATACTTAGGCTATTATGTAGGATAATCTCTCTATGGTGAAAGAACATATGTAGGAGCTTTTTTCAAACATCTATGTCCTCACCTCTACCCTAACTGATATCCTCGTCTCTATCCTCTGGTTGGTGGTGGTAGTGGCAGTGCATCATCCTCATTGGGCACACTAGAGACATCATCATCCCCAAGAGCCTCAACTGGAGCATATGGATTAGGATATAACTATGTATCCTCATCATAAACACTCTCACATATGAAATGGATAGGATATATAATAGGTACTATATCTGGGTAAAACACATTCTCCCTAATAAATTCCTCCTCCCAAGAATCTGTGATATGTAAAAGACAATTAAGGTCATCCGACTGAAAATGAAATAACATTAAAATTAATAAAAAACATGATCTAAACAAATATAATAAATCTTAGTAAACACACCAACTATTGAATTTCTATCCCCAGATGTGTAAGGTACATGATCATGTGTTTTGGGTACCAATCTACATAATCTCCCTGATCATTTAACCAATAACATGTTGTGGGATATATGTGATGAAAATCCCATATTGGGAATGCATGTCACATTACTCAATATAACATGCATGAAACTGCAATCAGTATGTTGTATGTCTACCTGTAAGCATAATGGAATGTAACCCATCAACGTATCATGTTTCCATGGGTATATGTTGTATATAGCCAAACTGGTGCATGACCCAGTCTGGCTGGTGCCACTCAATGATGTGAAAGGGGATGAGTGACACTATTGTACCACGATCTCCAATCATAGTTGTGTAATATAGTGGAAGTGATGCGTAGAAAAAACATTTATATGAGGTCTATAAATCCTTAAATGTAAACTAAAAATAATAATTTATAAATTAGCAAGATAATGTTACTAAGATAACATTAAAATATCTTTAAAATTTAATAACTAAATTAATTTTTCTATAAAAAATTTAATGTTTAACTTACATCAATGGGATGTATAGCATCAATTATCTGTCAAAAGTTATGCACACTATGTCTTGGAGTATGTGCATAATGTTAATACTCACTCCACCTGGTTAAAAAGAAGTAATATATGGTAAGTTTATAAAATACATTAATAAATTTACCAAATAACTCAAAGTAATGACGTAAACATACCAGCGTCCCCAAGGACAGTCCTAAAATAGGTGTTGTGTAAGTGGTGTGACAACTCTAGGAGTGATACATGGAAATTTCTTCTAGACCCACATCTGTACCAAATCCATACAACCTACAATCTGTTATACATTAGCTTGAAAACCATTACAGAGACATTTATATAGATGTGATAATACAACAGAACCCCAACTATATCTATTTGTCTGGTCAAGATCCTAAAGTAATGATAGGTACATAATATGTACCAAGGTGGTGGAGTAGCACACACATAACATGCCTCTGATTAGTCACATAATATATGCATGTGTGTTCCAAATAAGCATCTCCTTTCCTGCATCATCAAGAATGAAAAATAAATTTTCATCAAGACTCCCCATGCGCAAGAGGGAACCTTGGAGGACATGTGGTATGTCGATGACGTCAAAACCTAATAGATGGTGTATGACTGCACACCAGTCTCCAATAGCGACACCCGTAACTGTCTGTATGTGGATGGGTAGACTGAGTGTAACACCCCAACCCTAGAAGCCCAAATCCGGTGCATTACTTATTACATTTCCATGATTAATAGAAATGAAATCCCAAAGGAATGATCAGTTTAGTAGTCTTGAAGAAACTAGATACATAAATGTAACTCAAATTACATTGGGAAAGGTAACAAAATACAATACATAACAAAACTAATAAACTACATCCGTGAAAACTCAATAAATGATCTCATATTCATAACCTATTGAAGGTAAACAAGTGAAAGGGGTGAGATAAAATGATCAATAAGGGTTAAAAATGGAGGAATAATGAATCAATAACTGAATCATAAACAATTTGACATAATCAATATGTCATGGTGAATAAATAAAAAACACACGCCATTAATAAACTAAGAATGAAACTATATCCATAGATTTTTTCATAGTGAAAACCTCATGGATAGTAATAACTGAAAATGAATAAATAGAATTCTTATTAATTAGACATCATGTATCTATCACATGATACCACTATACCGTCGAAACGGTTTAAGTCTATGGGTAGAAACCCGTCTGATTTTTGGAAACAAACTTGAAGGGTTTATTGCCAATTGATTTGTCTCATGAGACCTGTCGATGCATCAAGGGGCTATAACAGGCCCCACCCATCACTGCATGTCCAAATAATTATTTATACATAGATTCAATGCAATATCAATATGCCTTTACATTATCCGCATATAATAGAGGATACAAATTCATCAATACTTCTACAGTTAAAACAACATTCAAAATAAACACCGTATGTAAAATGGTATACGACTTAAAAAATAATCATATCCATGATATGAGAATATGGATATTTAAAAGGAATATAATTTCAAATTAAAAATTATCTCAAATGGGAAGTAGGTACACCACATAAGAATTATTAGGTGCACAATAAAAAGTAAGTCACAACGAAATGGAAAATTGAGACAAAGACCATTACCATATTATAATCAATCGTTTCGTGTGACCAAGAAATAATAATCATAAAATGAATAAGTTAATACCATGAAAATAAAGAGATTCATGATATTATATATCAAATGGAAGTAAACATACACCACATTCAAGAAATAAGTGGTGAGCAATGGAAATCTCACGGAAATAAAAGTGAGACGAGAAACCCCTTACAAACATTTTGGCATGGTAAAAAGTGTTCTTGTGAGGGATTAATGAGAGGTAAAGGGGTATCCCATAATTTATATATCATAAGGGTAGTATGAGGGAGGTGTTAAAACATACCCCAACATTAGGAATTAAAAATAAAAGGACACAATATAGGGGAGATTCTTGAATAAAAGTGAGAGAGAGGATCCCTTACAAAGAATGTATCATTAGATTTAGGAAAAATCAATGACATAATTATGTGTGACAAACATAAACCCACAAAATAAAAGTGGATATAAAGTATAAAACAATCATAGTTCATTCACACATATTTTAGGAAATACAAAACCAATGACATTGATGTTTAACTCAATGAATGGAAATTGAGTTAAGATATCCCTTACCTCAGGTTCGACTTCCTTAAAAATTGTCAAAACCTCCTATAATATGGTTTGAATAGTGTTATTAAATTATTACAGAACTAAAATAATTTTTATCATACCATACATAATTTTCTTATACCATTTTCCATCCATTTATTAACAATATTTTGTTTTTTCCATTGTTTTGGGTATGTTCTTGTCATGGTTTCAAAGGTCGGATTATTATGAAATTCCTTCTAAAAAAGAAATAATAATCCAGAATTGATAAAATATATATATTTAGGTCATTTTAAACAATTACATGTGATTTGAAACTTCCCATGATTGTGGTAAAGTGAAACAAAAATGAATTATCAACAAAGGCGGTTATTTGACACACCACAAATGACGATTTTGTTATTTAAGAATAAAAGAAGAAAATAATAGATTTTATAATGAATATAACATAAAAAAAATTATAGTATATATATGATACTAGAGTTGTAATGAATCATTGGATAATAGGTAGGGATAAGTTATAAGTGAGAAATAATTTGAAAGAGAAGAAGAATGAATCTTACCTCTTGAAAATATCTCTTTTAAAACCTCATTAAGGCTCTTGGAAGTGGTATTTTTGTTATACTATAAGCAAAATAATGTGTTAAGTGATATGGAGGATGTAATTTGGTAGAGTTTGGATGAACAAGAAGGCTCAAGGTGATTAATATTTGTGAAATAAAGAGTCTCTTTTTATAAGTGAGGTGAAAGATAACTTAGGAATTACTAAAATTATTAAATTATAATAAATATATTATTGGTTTCAAGACATAAAAAATCCCTAAAACTAAAGTTTATTACATTGTAGAATTAATCTTATCATTTTGGGCCTTTTTCAATAATTTTGGTATTTTTAAATAATTTAATAAAATATTTTATTCATTAAAAACAATTTTGTCAATATAAAAACTATTCATAAACAAGACTTTAAACGCATCAAAAAAAAGTTCCAATATTATAAATGTCATATTAATCTATGGAATCCATTAATTAGCTTAAAAATATAAAATTATATTTATTTTATTATTTTTAATATCATTTATATTATTTATTAATTAATTAAATTAATACTGCATCATCTTTGTGGAATCCATTATTGTATTTATTTGTTGTCTAAAAATTAAAATTAAAATTCTACGAGAAAGACAACATTATTAGGTTTCCAAAGAATAATTTTTTTTTCAAATAAAACTTAAGGAAAACCTTACATTAAAATTGTTATAAAAACTAAACTTTATAGTGTGAACACTTTGCCTTTTAAATAAAATATTCTATAGGTCTTAAAGTGATTCTTGTGGGTCCAAAGTGTCCCCAAATCGAATACAAAGTAGATAATAGTATAAAATTACATATATATTAAGTTTTATCCAAAATATTGGTCATTTAATAATTCTTATAATTTTATTTAATTTTATTCTTCTTGCACAAGCACTGCATCAGTGTTTCATAAGCAATAATGTTAATTATATTATATATAAAAATTAAAAATAAATTACTATCATAAAAATAAATTAATTATGTTTAAAATAAAATTCTAAATTCATTCATTATGTATATTCACTCTTATACATAACAAGACATCTTCTTAAATTTGTTATTTTGTCTTTTCTCCACTACCACAAAACATGGAAAAGGAAGCACTGCCCTTTATCAATGCTAAACATAAAGCACTGATAAAGGGGCATGCCTTTATCAGTGCTAAAACAAGCGCTGATAAAAGTTTTTATTATTAATTTATATAAAATTATTATATTTATATTCAAAAATAATGTTTATTTGTATACATTAAATAAAAAACAATTGTTTCTATTTAATATATATATTTTAATAATTCAAAAATATATATATAATGTTTTAATTGAAAAAATTATTTCTAAGATTATAATTATATATATATATATATATAATTAAATAATTATAATATTATAATAAACTACATTAAATAATAAATATATTTGTTAGATTTATTAGATTTATTATGTTTATTATATTTATTAGAGATTTATTAGATTAATTCATTGTATTTATTATATTTGTTATATTTAATATATTTATTTTATTTATTTTATTTATAAATATATAATCCTTTTTAATATATATATTTATAATTAAAATTATTTAATATATGTGTGTTTTCCAATAAATTTGGTCAATGAATATATGCGTATATGTTATGTATGCATGAATGTTCATTTGTATATTACATGATGTGGTATATATTGATTAATTCATAATGTTACCCATATGAACTATATATGTTCTAAAAAATGTACTTATAAAATTACATTAAATATATTTAAATAATAAATATATTTTATTATATTTTTAATGATATATATAAATATTTTTCAAATACATTTGTAATTATAATTTTATTAATATATATTAACAATTATATACCAATATTTATAAATATATACTATTTATAGTTATAAATATTAATAAATATATATATATTTATCCTATATATCATTTTAAATAAATATATAAGAATATAAATAAATTATTAAAATTATACTTTTATAAAATAAGTATTTATCAGCGCTATAATTTTAGCGTTGATAAATAGATGTTTTATGAGCGCATTTTTAGCACTGATAAAGGTATGTTTTATCAGTGCTTTTATTTTAGTGCTGATAAAACATACCTTTATCATCACTTTTAACTAGCATTGATAAAGGTTCCAGAGGTTTTTATAAAAGAACCCTAACCGGCCCTCCTCTCTCGCACCCGTTCAAGCCTTCCCGGAAGCTGAACCGGACCCCTCCTCCACCGCGACCCCTCATCCTCATCCTCCACCACCACCTCCTCCTCCTCTTTCACTGCTGCTGCCTTTTCCTCCTCCTCCTCCATGACCATCCTCCTCCTCCTCTGTCGCCGCTGCCTCCGTCGCTGTTGCCTCCACCGCTGCTGCCTCCGCCGCGATCCCTCCTCTGCCGCGATCCCTCCTCCACTGCGATCCCTCCTACTTGGTAACCCTTAATGGTTTATAATGACATATTGTGTCTTGGTTTACTAGTTTTCATTGAAGAAAGAATCATCCATCTTGTTTATATGTATGTTCCATATGATAGAATAATGTTGATTTCTAGGAGGTTTTTAAGCCTTATTATGGAATAGGTTAAGTACCAATTATATAGAAAAATTCCCTAGTGGCCTTAAAATCATGAAAATATTTTAAAAATTCAAATTCATTACTATATAAAGGTTTTTAAATGGGAGTTTTACACTTATTGATTCAAAAATAATGTGTTTGGGGTGTGTAATGTTATTGAAGTGTCCTAAAGGGGTTGTTAGATTTTACAAGGGTGTGTTAACCCATATGAGTTATATTGTAAACATTATGATAGACTTTCAATATTAAAAATGTTATTATTTTGGATTTTTGGATCCCATGTGATTTTATAAAATTATATTCATAATATTTGTCTTAAGAGTTGATTTGGAAGATATTTTAAATCATTATATTTGGATTTTCACCCTTAAAATATTTTTTTGTTCATTTGGGACATTATGAGAAATGGTTTTTTATAAAATCATTATGATCAAATTATACCCATTTTTGTTTTGTTCTAACTAATGGGTGGTTCTCTATACATGTGGTGTTCTTATGATAAAGAAATGTGATGTTTCTTTATAGGGAATTTTGTAGCGACTCAGGTTTTGGCCCTGTAAGACTTTGTAATATTCCTATTAATAATTCCAGAGCTAGGCGCGAAGACGGCGTGTGATTCCGAGGCCCGGTGTGCTCAGGATTAATTTTATAAAAATATTAAGAATTTTTGTACTACGCGCATGTCAGGGTTGTATTTTCTCCTAAACAGTAGCTCAAATCAGAAATTCAAGGGCATAGTTGCATCCGGGGCGTGCCGTTTACCCTAGATGGGGTGTAAATTATGCGGGCGCGGGCCTACTGTGGAAAAAACCACCAGGGGAATTTTTGTAAATAAGTGGAAAAGTTTATTTATGGGAATCATCTCGAATAACTCCTGAACGGAGTCTCAGATCGAAATTCTGAGTTCGTAGTTGCGTTCAGAACGCTGAGTTTACCCTAGGGGCGACCTAATCTCCTTTGTACCGGGAGGTCTGATCGGGGGTGTTGTTGTAATTAATTAAATTAATTAAATTAATTTAAATGTAATAAATCACCCCCATCTTTTATCTTCCTCTAGTGGTGCATGAAAAATGACCACCTCCCTCCTCATCCTTCTTCGATGGATCAAGGCACCACATACGTCCATTTTTTGGCGCCAATCATCAGCGGATCGAGCTTCAGAGCGTTGCGAGCGTCGTTCTGCACCCAAAGCTTCAACGTTTCACCCGCAAGGTAGGTGATTTGAGTTTTAATCCCCAGATACCATTTATGGTTAGTTTTTCTTAAATTTTAAGCCATAGATGTGTATATAGGGTTCCCAGGGTCACGTCGTTGGTCGCTGATCTGCGTTTGGACCACCGGGGTGCCCCCGGCGGTCCGCGGCGCGGCAGCGCTGCCGAAGGGACCGCTGAGCGAAGGCGGTGGTCCGATGTCAATCAGTGGTGACCCTAGTGGGGGTCGGATGTGGGTGGATGTGCGCACGTGGGGTGTTGCGTGGCGGGAGAACCACCGGCAGGCCCAGGCCGGGCGGACCGGCCGGTTTGGGCCGGTCCAGCTCTTCGCGAGTCCCGGGGTTCTTAAAACCCCTGTTTCTTGCAATCTAGGGGTCGGAATCGTGAGACGTCTGTGATGATGTGACCTTGGTGACAAGATGAACCATTTGAGGTGGGTTTAGGAATTTTAACATTCAGTATTGTGGCCCAGGAGCTTAAAACGTCGAATATAATAATAATATTTTATTTTTATTCGACTTCCGACCGTCGTACCCGGGGCATCTGATTAATGTGTCGTAAGTGGCATTGAGACCCTGATGGTATGAAGGAATTTTCAAGGTAGTTTTTGGGCATTGGGACTGAGGTTTTGGTGTGGACCCCATGAGGCTAGTTTTTGGGCGTTTACGAAGAAACATGACTTTTTCGTCTGGTGTCCATTTTGGATGAACGAGTAGTGGATCTCATGAATTTTTCCAAGGGGATCGTAATGGTGTGGTCAGATTAATGAGTTTTAGGATCGAGTTGTGGGCCCTACCTGGGCTTGCTACAATGAATAGTACCTTTTCACCGATTGTCCGTTTCGGGTGAGTAAATAGCCTATCCTGCATGTTTTCCCATGTAGATTATGGTGGTGGCCTCAGTATAGGCCTAGGAGGTGTGCAGTGTGGTGATGTTATGGGTCACTCAGGTTAGTGATATTTGGACCATCAATGGTTGAGTGTACTCCCTTGGTTTGTTCTTATGAGGGTTTGTGTGGCATTAAAACCTTAGTATAGGTTTGTTATACCCTCGATAGGATGTTTTTTTGATAGAGTTGTGACATCCCTTTAGTGGGCCCAGAGTGGGATCCTCTAGCTTCGCTTCCCCAGATCGGGTTCTTGGTATCGTTGTTACCACTTATTCACGGGCGACGATCCCCTATATAGTAGGTTAATCCCGTAGGGTTTGAGGCATCATCAAGAATATGATCCTCTACATAGTGGGATGTGCATAGTAGGGTTGTGGCATTGTCAGGTATATGATCCCCTACTCAGTATGTGGTTTTAGTAGGGTTACAGAATCATCGGTTATACAATCCCCTACTCAGCATGTGGTTTTAATAGGGTTGCAGAATCGTTGGTTATACGATCCCCTACTCAGCGCGTGGTTTCGGTAGGGTTGGTGCATCGTCATTTAGATCCCCTACATCACGAGTTATACCAAGTAGGGTTCTGGTATCATTATGACCATCTTCACACGGGTGACGATCCTCTATCTGAGTTATGTGAACTGTAGAACGTCAGATCGGGTTTTGGTATCCCCCAGTAGATCCTGGGAGTGATCCCCTATTTGTGAGATCTTCAAGATACTAGAGTGGGTTCTTGTATCCCCTATAGGACCCTAGGAGTGATCCCCTATCTAAGAAGTTTAGTGTTTCCATTGTTTCAGCGTGATGTTCTCAGTGACGATATCTGATGAGCATGATCTCTCGGATGGGCATTTGGGATGTTGGTGTGAGACCCGATGGAGTGTATCTCTCAGACGAGTGTCATCTGGGATGCAAGAGCTCATGGAGTGTGTTCTCCTTGTTATCTACCTGTCGCAGGTGCTGTGGATGGAACCACGTGAGGCTTGGTGCGTGGAATGAGAATATCTAGTTGCTCATGGTATATGTATGGGAATATACCTGAGCAGATGTTCATGGTGTATGTATGGGAATACACCTGAACTGAGTTGACTAGTCCTGTTAGACGAGGATGGTCTCGAGGTGGAGTTTCTCCCTCGTTTAGGTTCCCTCTGGCTGGGATGAGCTGACTGTTGTATTTCAGTTTCTCCCTTTTATTTTGGGGTTTTGGGGGTGCCTACTGCCTGCAAACCATTTTTTCCCATTTTCAAAAATCCGCTTTAAGGGAAGCGGGAAACCATACAATTCGAGTGGGATGCACATTCAATTCAAATTACAACTTTCAAAAACCTAATCACCATCATGGTTCCCACCAACCTAGAGTCGAGCGCCTGCCTCGTACACAACGCCTCCCTCGAGTCGAGCACCCATCGCATCAAAAAATCCT
The DNA here is from genome assembly GCA_963277665.1 of Viscum album. NCBI lineage: Eukaryota > Viridiplantae > Streptophyta > Magnoliopsida > Santalales > Viscaceae > Viscum > Viscum album. The sequence continues at coordinate 2,090,955,231 of OY728126.1, read as the reverse complement.
TGCTAATAGCCTCCCCATCATCACCATGCTAGATAGACCCATTGGAAACCTACACGGGCTTTGCCCACACATGTTTGTGTCTTGTGCAGACCACAGGCCTTTCGATGGAGCTCCAGGAGGACCCAGAGCAGGCAGAGCTTAGTGAGCGAGACTGACCTGGGTGTTTACCGGAGGTGTGCCGAGGAGCTTACCAGCGGGTGTATTTGGTAGTGTTTTCCCTCCTTCTAAGTGGTTTGGATGCTTTTATAGTTTTCCTTTGGTGGTCCCTGTTTTTCCCTTTTTTACTTCTATTGCACTCTGATTTGGGATAGATGTGTGCATTCATTCCCTTTTTAGTTTATATATATATATGCACCATTTCATGGAGGTGTATGTGGGTGCGTGTGTACAGGTACCTTAGGCCAATGCCTCCCATGTGTGTGATAGCCTACTTAGTGCTTGTTGCTAGCCCCTGGCCTATTGGAGGCAGGCTTGGGGAGTTGTGTCTCGAGCCCCATTGGGTTGGGTCATGATAGAGTGGTATTAGAGGAGGTTCCACCTTTGGGATCATAGATGGTCTAGCTGTGAGCTTGGTTTGGTTTTCATAGCGGTAGTGTTATGATGTTTAGAGTTTGGATTTTAGGCCAAGGACTCCAGTGTTGGTACGACGGCCGACGTATCTATTCACTAGGACTTTGATAACCTGCCTTTCGACTCGGGACATTTGGACACTAGTCGCAGGGACATAATGGTGCATGCATCATCTAGGATTGGGTTTTGGGTTTCCCTTGTTCTTCTTGAGTCAACTCCCTAGATATACTCTTTGACCATGGTGTGTCTTGATTGTATTTTAGGATTCCTCCAGGACGACAGCCAGTGAGAGTTCCGTAGAGGAATTTTGGTGACGATCCACCCCGTGTAGAGGTCGTGGACTAGGGCACAGGTTCTGAGGCTGGAACTCCAGTTGTGCCACCACCTGTCGAGCAGCTGGTTGTGCCGATAGTGTAGGATGAGGTTGCGCACAAGCTGAGTGTGCTGCACGAGTTCCAGAGGCAGTGACCTCTGAGGTTCTGGGGTGATCCAGACCCTCAGGAAGCTGATGACTGGCTTGAAGCAGTCACCTAGGTTTTCCGCCTGGTGAGGACACCTCCAGATCATATGGTGGTTCTAGTGGTGAGCCTTATGCATGGTTTGGCCAGGCAATGGTGGAGTTTGGTGATTCAATTTCACGATGAGGAAATGATCACAAGGATAGAGTTTGAGCGACTCTTCCAAGAAGAGTTCTATCCGTTGACGCTAAGGTCAGTGTGGATTCAGGAGCTTCTACAACTTCGATAGAAAGGAATGACTGTGTAGGAGTACTCAGCGAGGTTTACAGACTTGTCGTGCTACTCCCTAGATATGGTTCAAGACCCATTCTTTAGGGCTTAGACCTTCGAGCAGGGGCTACGTAGGGACATCCAGGAAGGTGTGGTTTCCTTGTGCCTACCCACTATGTTGGAGTACTGGAGTGAGCCTTGGTGGTGGAGATCTTTCTAGATAAGAAGATTCAGCTTGTTAGTGTTGGTCATGTGGAAGCTGAGACATCGGTAGATGGTAGCAGGTAGCAGTCATAGGGGTCTGGACGTGGCTGACATTTTAGGAGGCAACCCCAGGATGAAGTATCTAAGGCTCAGGGCTCAGAGGGCTCGCAGGCCAGTTTTGGTCAGCCACAGGAGAGGTGGTGTTATGCTAGCGATGGTCGGGGAAATCTTACTAGAGATTTTCCAACCTGTCGTACAGCTGAGAGGGAGCCAGTCGACAAGCCGCCTTGGTAGCAACAATGTCTAGAGTTTGGAGGTCCGCAGGGTGGCGGATGTGGTGACGAAGCTGGTGCAGCAGCAGGAGGTGGTAGGTGGTATCAAATGCCACCACCACCACCCCAAGGTGGTCCACGTCAAGCTCAGGTAGTTGGAGGGATAGAGAGAGAGGAAAACTGCAGGCCTTAGAGGGTGTTGAACCATAGGCTCCACATATGGATAGAGGTACTCCTTGTGTGCCTTCTACTTTCTACAGTAGTTTTAATAGACACTGTTTAGCGGTACTCTTTCCTTTCCATTGCTTGCCTGAGTTTTTTTTTCAGGGCGTTGGTAAGACCCTGTGTGGGTGTTGTTCGGCGTGATTAAAATTCATAAGGAAGAGGGATCCTTCCACCACCGAGATGCGTTTTTGTGACGTGATTAAAACCGTGCGGGTGAGTCGGTTCCACCAAAAGTGGATAGTGTTGAGGTGTGGTGGAAGAGTCCCTCTGACTTATGCGTTCAGGTAGGGGTGCGTGTTAGCGAATTCGCTGGAGTGGGAGACCCAATTGAGATTTTAGTTGTTTTCCTTATGCTTATGGATTTTCAGGGACGAAAATTTCTAAGGTGGGGAGGATGTTGAGACTCGGGTTTTGGTCCTGTCAGACTTTGGAATATTCCTATGAATAATTCCAGAGCTAGGCGCGAAGACAGCGTGTGATTCCGAGGCCCGGTGTGCCTGGGATTAATTTTATAAAAATATTATGTATTTTTGTACTATGAACGTGGAGGGGTTGTGTTTTCTCCTAAACAGCAACTCATATCAGAAATCTGAGGGCACAGTTGCATCCAGGGTGTTCCGTTTACCCTAGGTGGGCTGTAAATTATGCGGGTGTGGGCCTGCTGTGGCAAAAGCCATCAGGGGCGTTTTCATAAATAAGTGAAAAAGTTTATTTATGGGCGTCGACTAGAATAACTCCTGAACGGAGTTTCAGATCGAAATTCCGAGTTCTCCGTTGCGTTCAGAACGCTGCATTTACCCTAGGGGTGACCTAATCTTCTTTGCACCGGGAGGTCTGGTCGGGGGTGTTGTTGTAATTAATTGAATTAATTAAATTAATTTAAATGTAATAAATCACCCACCATCTTTTCTCTTCCTTTGGCGGTGCACGATGAACAACCACCTCCCTCCTCCTCCTTCTTTGATGGATCAAGGTGCCGCAGATGTCCGTTTTTTGCACCGATCGTCAGCGGATCAAACTTTAGAGCATTGCGGGTGTCGTTCTACACCCAAAGCTTCAATGTTTTGCCCACAAGGTAGGTTATTTGAGTTTTAATCCCCGGATTCCATTTATGGTTCTTTTTTCTTCAATTTTAATCCATATTTGTGTAGATCGGGTTCCCAGGGTTGCGTCGTTGGTCGCTGATCTGCATTTGGACCACCAGGGTGCCCCCAGCGGTCCGTGGAAGGTCCGCAAGCGGCCGGCAGCGGAGGGCCGTGGACCGGTAGTGCTACCGGAGGAAGGGACCGCCGCGCGAAGGCAGCGGTCTGGCATCAATCAGCAGTGACCCTAACGGGGGTCAGCCGTGGGAGGATGCACGCGCGTGGGGCGTCGTGTGGCGGGAGAACCGCCGACCGGTTCGGGCCGGTCCAGCTCTTCGCTAGTCCCGTGGTTCTTAAAACCCCCGTTTCTTTCATCCAGGGGTTGGAATCATGAGCTGTCTATGGTGATGTGACCCTGGTGACAAGATTAACCCTTTGAAGCAGGTTCAGGAATTTTAACATTCGGGATTGTGGCCCGGGAGCTTAAAACATCGAATATAATAACAATATTTTATTTTTATTCGACTTCCGACCGTCGTAACTTCTGCCCAAGGAATTTGATTGACGTGTCGTCAGTGGCGTTGAGACCCTGATGGTACGACGGACTTTTCAAGGTAGTTTTTGAGTGTTGGGACGGAGGACAGGGTGTGGACCCCATGAGGCTAGTTTTTTGGTGTTTACGGAGAAAGGCGACTTTTTCATCGGGTGTCCGTTTTGGACGAACGAGTAGTCGATATCATGCATTTTCTGAGGGGATCGCAATTGTGTGGTATACTTGATGAGTTTTGAGATCGATTTGTGGGCCCCACCCAGGATTATTACGGTGAATAATACCTTTTTCACCGGTTGCCCGTTTTGGGCGAGTAAATAGCATATCCTACGTGTTTTCCCACGTAGATCGCGGTGGTGGTCTCGGTATAGGACTAGGAGGTGTGCAGTGTTGTGATATTGCGGGTCACTAGGGTTAGTGATGTTTGTATCATCAGTGGTTGAGTGTACTCCCTTGGTTTGTTCCTATGAGGGTTCGTGTGGCATTACAACCTTAGTACAGGTTTGTTATCCCCTCGATAGGATGTTTTTCTGACAGAGTTACGATATCCCTTCAGTGGGTCCGGAGTGGGATCCTCTAGCTTAACTTCCCTAAATCAGGTTCTTGGTATCGCTGTTACCGCTTATCCACAGGCGGCGATCCCCTATCTAGTAGGTTAATCCCGTAGGGTTTAAGGCACCATCGATAATATGATCCCCTACATAGTGGGCCGTGAATAGTAAGGTTGTGGTATCGTTGGGTATACGATCCCCTACTCAGCATGTGGTTTCAGTAGGGTTACGGAATCGGTGGTTATACGATTCCCTACTCAGTGTGTGGTTTCAGTAGGGTTGTGGAATCATTGGTTATATGATCTCCTACTCAGTGCGTGGTTTCGATAGGGTTGGTGCATCATCAATTCGATCCCCTACATCACGAGTTATACCAGATAGGGTTCTGGTATCATCGTGACCATCTTCACATGGGTGACGATCCTCTATCTGAGTGATGTGAACTGTAGAATGTCAGATCGGGTTCTGGTATCCCCTAGCAGATCTTGGGAGTGATCCCCTATTTGTGAGATATTCGAGATACTAGAGTGGTTTCTTGTATCCCCTAGAGGACCCTAGGAGTGATCCCCTATCCGAGAAGTTTAGTGTTTCTGCTGTTTCAGCATGATGTTCTCAGTGACGATATCTGATGAGCGTGATCTCTCGGATGGGCATTTGGGATGTTGGTGTGAGACCCGATGGAGTGTATCTCTCGGATGAGTGTCATCTGGGATGACAGAGCTTGTGGAGTGTGTTCTCCTAGTTATCCACCTGTCACAGGTGTTGTGGACGGAACCACGTGAGGATTGGTGCATGGAATGAGAATATCTGGTTGGTCATGGTATATGTATGGGCATATATCTGAGTGGATGATCATGGTGTATGTATGGGTATACACCTGAGTTGAGTTGACTAGTCGTGTTAGCCGAGGATGGTCTCGAGGTGGAGTTTCTCCCTCGTTTGGGTTCCATCTGGCTGGGATGAGCCGACTGTTGTCTTTCAGTTGCTCACTTTTATTTTGGGGTTTTTGGGGTTCCTACTGAGTATTTTATATACTCACACCTGTACAGGCTTTTCCCACACATGTTTGTGTCTTGTGCAGACCACAGGCCTTTCGAAGGAGTTCCAGGAGGACCCGGAGTAGGCAGAGCTTAGTGAGCGAGACTGACCGGGGTGTTTACCAGAGTTGTGCCGATGAGCTTACTGATGGGTGTATTTGGTAGTGTTTTCCCTCCTTCTGAGTGGGTTGGACACTTTTTTAGTTTTCCTTCAGTGGCCCATGTTTTTCCCTTTTGTACTTATGTTGCAATCTGGTTTGGGATAGATGTATGCATGCATTCCCTTTTCAGTTTATATATATATATATATATATATATATATATATATCTGCACTGTTTCATGGAGGTGTATGTGGGTGCGTGTGTACATGTACCTTAGGACAATGCCTCCCATGTGTGTGATATCCTACTCGGTGCTATTTTCCAGCCCCTGGCCTATTGGAGGCGGGCTTGGGTAGTTGCGGCTCGAGCCCCGTTGGGTTGGGTCATGGTAAATTTGAGATTGGGTGATCATTTATTTATAAATGTATTCAATTTGGATGATTTTTGATGCATTGAATTTATTGATTTATAACCACTTTGTTTGATGTCTCAGGACTCTTAGGAGACTAGGTATTGATCTGAATATGTGTAAACCATTGTATAGGATGTCTATAATATTTGGAGGGTGCCCCACTGGTCTGAGTGAGATAATATATTAGAGAGTGAACATTATATCATGGAAGGTAAAGAGATATAATCTCATGTCCCATGGTATTTGTGTTCTCCTAAGATATTTATCCCTCAACCATTCGATTGGGGGAATGCCTTGGTGGGTTCTAGTGATGGAATAACCAATGGGTAGGTTGTTGTGTGAGATATATCAAGGATTATTTTAAATCTTATATAGTGTTGACTACATGGTTTGTATTGAATATCCAGCAGAAAATATTTATCATGGCTATATGAAATTGTGATATCTCCCTTAGAACCCTTATAGGTACAGTACATGGAGTGGGGTTGATTATGATGTTAGTGGAAATGATAATGTGGATTCTTTATGACCTTAAGGGTAGGGAAATCCACACATGGGGTGGTGTAGGTTGGTAACTAAATATGAATAAATAGATTTTTTGTTGATATATTGTTACCTATAGGTCTTGGGATCATCATGATATATTTTTTAACTATAGGATATGCTAATTATGGAGATATTTAGTGAGGCTGCTTCAGATGTGTCATGTATGAGTTTCTTATGTAATAGCCTCTTGCTCGATGCTAGGTAACAATCATTGGCTAGCTAAGATCTATGATGAGTCTTATCTTCCATGATTTTTCATTATATCTTAATCGTTATTATATATCTATGATAAGGATAAGGCCTATAAACCTTGATATTGCAATGTAGAGATACTCCACCAAGGTGAACATTCTTTCAAATTTTTTAAAGTTTATGTTTGGATATACATCATGGGGTATATGCAATTTTTCATAAGACATAATTTATTTTAGTGGTTCGGATTGTGTTAAAGTTTAGATTGGTTATTCCTCTTTAGGTCCTCCTTTATGTATGCGAGTTTATCCATGTGACCCACCTTATGTTAATGGTTTGGATCATGTGGGAGGTTGGCTATGTTATGCCCTCCATACTGTTTTTTGGGGGGTGGATGTTATTCCATGAGGCATATAGTCACATCACAATTCATGATCAAGATTTAATGGTTCTGCCTAGGGGATGAGTGTTACAGTGTATACCTTGTGGTAATTCAATAATGTGATATCATAGGGTGTACTATTCAATAGACCCTTAGGCTACACCATAATACACCATATTCTTGAAATGAAAATAGATTTTTTTTAGTATTTTTAATGAGGTTCCCCTATTTTTTATTACCCACTCGACCCCATCACCCAAACCCCTCTTCCCCATAATTTTCTCCTCTCATAATTCACTATTTAGGATCCCTAATGGCCATTTCATAGTGGACAACCCACCCCCTAGACATCCCACCCCCCTCCCCACACCCCTGTACCCTCCCACCCCACCCACCTAGGCAGCTCACCCCCTCCCTAAACAACCCACACCCCTCCCCCAGACCCCTATATCCCCCCTACCCCCCGGAAAGGCCACCCCCTTCCCCTTTGAACCTTTTACGTTTTACTTTATTTCCCCCTTTTCTCGTCGAGAACCCCTCCACGCTACACCACCCTCCCCTTCCTCTCCTCTTGGGTGGTTCTCCCTCACCCGGTGTATGTTTCATATTTAATCACTTGTATTGGAGAGCCTAGGATAATATTTAACTCTCTTAATACTTCTATATATTAGTCTCCCCCCAATCCTATATTTAAATGGACATGGGTCAATTACAATTGAAAATATAATGATTCGGCCCAGGATGGTATCACAACCAACAACTGACCTGACTTTCCACTAACCTAAGAGGCGTTCATGATCCCTATGGGATAAAAACGATCCCCTAGAAAAAATATATAATTAATGTGGAATATTTTACCCCTAAATTAGAGTAAATTTAAAATGATCTTTCTCCTGAAAAGCATACATGTCCCATTCATAAGTTGAACATCTAAGAAAATAGTAGATATGCAAAAAATAAATAAACAGGAAGAAAATATCATAGATGGAAAATAAAATCCCACTATTGAGAAATAAAATTGTTTAACCAGACATGTCTCATTCCTAAATATCATTGGACCTATTTTGGATAGTTATAACATATGAGTTCTCATTTTATGTTTTCTTTTTAGTTGGAAATCTCCTCTGTCGTGCACCTCTCCTCTGCCACGAATGCACCTCTGTCGCGCGCTGAACGACACCTTCGTGGTGAGTTTTCTCCTCTTAATCATTGGTTTTCTCTTATTATCATGTTAAAATATTTTATATTGATGTTTATAATGTGAAATTTATGGGCTAAATTCCCCACTAAAAATCATGGCTGTTGGTGGTCTTTGTTTGCGAACTAAATGAATTGCATGTTGGTTAGTTCCTGTTGAACATTTGAATATCAAAATTGGTAATTTACATGTACTGACTAATGAATGAATGCCCCAGGATGATAAAACTTATGTGATAACCCCTGAATTAACAAATGGAATTGATTAAGGGATGCTTTTTAAAATATGAAATTGTGATTGTTTGGTTTTTATGGTGTTGCGATTGTGAGCATGATTGTTTGTTTGTATGGTGTTGCGATTGTTGGCATGATTGGTATGCCATTTGTTTTCCATGTTGTGGTTCTTCCACCATTAAATATCAATCCAAAATTTACCCATTTCAATGGCACCACCACTTTGTTACTAGTGAAATTCACCTGAATCCTAGAAAACCACTTCACTAGAGGACTCTATGAGACACTTTATGGACACCCTAGTCAAATAACCATAACAACACATATAATGAATCCTTCCACCCAAAAACACTCTATTGAAAATTATACCATATATTAGTTTATTAATATAGTTCTTGACTAGAGACATTATGTTTCTAGAGAAACACTAAAAAACCAGTTTACAAAAATGCATATAGATCACATGTGGGATACTAAAACATTCTAGTGTAAGGGATTCTCATAGCTTGTTGAACATATTTTGTGTAATTATTTTGTTAAATATTAATATTACTATATCAAATAGGATGAATATGAATAAATAATGGATGAATGTTAATTGGTTGACAAAAGAGTATGAAGATGGCGTGAAAGAGTTTATCAAGTTTGAAAAAGATCATGCATGTGACCCTTCTCAAATCCTTTTCCTGTGTTTACAATGTTCTTATTTAAGAAAAATTAGTCTAGAGGAGTTTTAAGAACACCTGATCTATCACGGAATAGATCTAAGTTATACATGTTTGAATAAACATGGGAAAAAATGAATGTAGGTAGTGGCTCGGATAACACGACATTTTATGGATCATCTGATATGATTACAAGCATAAACAATGAAGAATATCGTATAGAGGATGTGATTACACACGTGAATGATGATGAAGATCGTATTGAGGAAATGACAAGGACAGTTGAAGATGAACTTCATGATTGCCCAAAATTGTTTGAGAAGTTAAAGAGTTGTGCAAAACTACTATTGTATGCTGGTTTCACTAAATATATAGCATTGTCAGCCATACTGAAGCTATATAATTTGAAATCAAGCAACGGGTGGAGTGACTCCAGTTTTACAAAACTACTTAGTCTCCTGAATGACATGATCCCAAAAGATAATGAGCTCCTGAGCCGAACATATTATGTTAAACAAATGCTACGCTCGATGGGTATGATCTCTGAAATAATACATACCTGCCCAAATGACTGTATATTGTTTCGCAAGGACCAAAAATCACTAAAATAATTCCCAAAGTGTGGTGCTTCTCGATACAATAAAGACGATTCTAGTCCTATGAAAGTTGTATGGTACTTTCCAATAATTCTAAGTTTTAGGTGCTTATATGGAAGTGAGGAGACTACAAGACAATTGACATGGCATGTAGATACAAGAATTAAAGATGGGAAACTATGTCACCTAGCAGACTCTCCTCAGTGGAAGAGAATTGATCATGAATATCCTGAATTTGGAAATGATCCGAGAAACCTTCATCTTGCGTTATCTACATATGGGGTGAATCCTTTTGGTTTTCAAAGTAACATTCACAATACATGGCCAGTTATGTTGGTAAATTATAACTTACCACCGTGGTTATGAATGAAACAAAAATAAATCATGTTATCTATGATTATATCAGGACCAAAACAACTAGGTAATGATATTGATGTTTATTTGGCTCCATTGATCGATGATTTGAAATTATTATGGAATTCAGGTGTTACGTTGTATGATGCTTACAAAAATAAAGATTTTACTTTGAAATCCATGTTGTACAGGATGATAAATGAATTTCCTACTTATGGAAATTTTTTAGGATATAGCATTAAAGGAACTCAAGGGTGTCCCATTTGCAAACAAGGTACACAGTCAATTAGGTAGAAACATTCATCAAAAACCGTGTTTCTAGGACATCATAGATTTCTACCATGATGGCATAAGTACTAATCTTGGATGACATCATTCGACATAAGTTCAGAAGAATGTACAACACTATCTCCACTAACAGGTGATCAATTATTTGATAAATTAAAAGATATGGACACTAATTTTGGTAAACCGTTTTCGAAAAACTTTACGAAAACTAGTTGGAAAAAGAGATCAGTTATTTTGAATTACCATACTAGAATTGTCTGTATGTTAGACATTTTCTTGATATTATGCATGTTGAAAAAAATGTATGTGATAGTGTCATCGGCACATTTCTAAATGCACCCAGAAAAACAAAGGATGGAATTAAGGATAGATTGGAAATGGTTGAGATGGGAATACGAGAAGAGCTAGCACCAGTGAAGGGTGAAAAACGAACATTTCTTCCTCCTGCTCCTTACACTATTTCCAAGTAGGAGAGATATTAGTTTTTCAACTTCTTAAATGACGTAAAGGTTCCAGAGGGATATTCATAAAATATCAAGAACATCGTGTCAATGAGTGATTTAAAATTAAAGGGTCTGAAATCACATGACTGCCATGTTTTGATGCAAGATATAATTCCTATAGCTTTACGTTGAATTTTTCCCAAGAATGTCCACCATACATCAACGAAGCTCTATTTCTTCTTCAAAGCTATATGCAGTAAAGTTATAGACCTAACGAAAGTTCCAACTATCAAAAGATAAATTTCTATCATATTATGTGAATTGGAAATGTTCTTCCCACCGACATTCTTTGATATGATGGTTCATTTGATGGTTCATTTAGTGAGATATATTTGACTATGTTGTCCTATACATTATAGTTGGATGTACCCCATTAAATGCTATATGAATATTTTGAAAGGGTATGTCAAAAATAGAATTCAGCCAGAGGGTTGTATTGCGGAGTAATATATTGTTGAGGAAGCCATTGAATTCTGTACCGAATACCTGTCTAGTGTGGAAAAAGTTGGCCTACCAAAATCTCATCACACTGGGAAGCTTGAGGGTGAATGTTGAATGATGATATCATAGAGATGGTGTTGGATGATATCATCATAGGGATGTCGTATTGGAAGTTTAGATCAGATGATATGGTAAGCAGTAGTTAACAAACAATAGTAAAGTGCACAAAGAATCGTTAGTTTTGTTATCATCTTATATATAGACCAAAGAAACCATTTGGAAAGATGTAAAGGTAATGTTATGATATAATATGTCTATTTTAATGAAAAATTATATAATGAAATGTTGATTTTATTTTCATTATTCCTTGCAGGGTTCGTTTATTTTAGAAGATTTATGTCCATGTGACATGCCTATGTAGGAAGAGCAATGATCACTACTACAAATTGGCCCTTTATCAGTGCTAAAAACCGACATTAATAGCTCTAGAAAAGTGCTGTAAATGCTGGTGAATATAAAGGGGGGTCCCCTTTATGAGCGCTTTGAGCGCTGATAAAGGGCCATTTTATCAGAGCTCAAGATAGCGCCGATAAAGGGCCCTATTATCAGTGCTCAAGATAGCGCTGATAAAGGTGTCCTTTATCAGTGCTCAATATAGCACTGATAAAGGCTCCTTCAGCTGCACCTGCAGAACCAGCACCTGTAGAAACCAGCACCTGCACCTGTATAAAATAGCACCTGCACACCTGTACAAAACATCACCCGCACATAATATTTTGACGAACATTCCTATATACATTTACTTAACATCATGAATACAAAAAAACAAAATGCTATATACATTTCAAACAATGTTTTACATGGTTACAATTATAATTATCCAACAAAAGTTATAAACATTAATGTTTCATCCTTTTATATCCGTGATCCTCTCTCAAAAATTTTCGTCCACGGTATTTTTTTCCAAACAAAGCATCCAAACTCAAGGAAAAAAATTCACCTATATAAGAAAAACAATATTATGTTAGTAATACAATAATGAAATAAATTAAAACATTAATATGAAAGAATAAATTAATTTGGAAATGTGAAACTAAAATATGGAAATGATAAACTCAAATGTTTTCATTCTGATAACAATGAAAGGGAATAATGTAAAATCAATATGTTTTTGGATGATTTATCTCATTTAATAAATACTGATTCTTTATCTAATGAAAAGCTTTACCGGTCACACCATGTGTTAGATTGAGGTGTGTTCTATTCATACACCTCACAAATGACTCATGGATCGTTGTCTTAAAGTATCAAAATAATCCGAACGCGTTTTCTCAGTTTTCCATATGTCAGTAGTTTTGTTTTCTTAATGTCAATTTCAAACTAATATCAGACGCTTTTAGCCTTACCAATCACACCGTGCATCGGATTGAGGTGTGGTCGATTATTACACCTCAAAAATGACTCATGGATCGTTTTACTAAAGTATAAAAACAATCCAAACACGTTTTCTTGGTATTTCGTATGTCAGAAGTGTTGTTTTCTAAAGTTAATGTCAATTTGAAACTGATATCATACAATTTTAGACATACCGGTCACACCGTGCATCTGATTGAGGTGCAATCGATTCTTATATGTCAAAAATGACTCATGGATCATTTTCCTAAAGTATCAAAACAATCCGAATGTATTTTCTCGGTTTTCCATATGTCACTTGTGTTGTTTTCTAAAGTTAATGTCAATTTGAAACTGGTATCAGACACTTTTAGCCATACCGGTCACACCGTGCGTCGGATTGAGGTGCGATCAATTCGTACACCTCACAAATGACTCATGGATCATTTTCCTAAAGTATCAAAACAATCCGAATGCGTTTTCTCAGTTTTACGTATGTCACTTGTGTTGTTTTCTAAAGTTAATGTCAATTTGAAACTGGCATTAGACACTTTTAGCCATACCGGTCACACTGTGCATCGGATTGAGGTATATTCAATTCATACACCTCAAAAATGACTCATGGATAGTTTTACTAAAGTATAAAAACAATCAGAACGCATTTTCTCAGTATTCCGTATGTCAGTTGTGTTGTTTTCTAAAATTAATGTCAATTTGAAACTATTATCAGACACTTTTAGCCATACCGGTCACACCGTGTGTCGAATTGAGGTGCGGTCAATTTTTACACCTCAAAAATGACCCATGGATCATTTTCATAAATTATCAAAACAATACGAATGCGTTTTCTCAGTATTTCGTATGTCAGTAGTGTTGTTTTCTAAAGTTAATGTCAATTTCAAACTGGTATCAGACACTTTTAGCCATACCGGTCACACTGTGTATCAGATTGAGGTGCATTCAATTCTTACACCTCAAAAATGACTCATGGATATTTTTCCTAAAGTATCAAAATAATCCGAACACATTTGCTTAGTTTTCCATATGTCACTTGTGTTGTTTTCTATAGTTAATGTCAATTTGAAACTGGTATCAGACACTTTTAGCCATACCGGTCACACTGTGTTCCAGATTGAGGTACGATTGATTTTTACACATCAAAAATGACTCATGGATCGTTTTCCTAAAGTATCAAAACAATCTGAACGCATTTTCTCGGTATTCCGTATGTCAGTAGTGTTGTTTTCTAAAGCTAATGTCAATTTGAAACTGGTATCAGACACTTTTAGACATACCGGTCACACCGTGCCTCATATTGAGGTGCGGTCGATTTGTACACCTCAAAAATGACTCATAGATCATTTTCCTAAAGTATAAAAACAATCCGGATGTGTTTTCTCGATTTTCCATCTGTCAGTTGTGTTGTTTTCTAAAGTTAATGTCAATTTGAAACTAGTATCAGACACTTTTAGCTATACCGGTCACACCATGTGTCAGATTGAGGTTCGTTCAATTTTTACAAGTCAAAAATTACTCATGGATAGTTTTCCTAAAGTATCAAAACAATCCGAACACGTTTGCTCAGTTTTCCGTATGTCACTTGTGTTGTTTTCTAAAGTTAATGTCAATTTGAAACTGGTATCAGACACTTTTAGCCATACCGGTCACACCGTGCGTCGGATTGAGGTTTGGTCAATTCGTACATGTCAAAAATGACTCATGGATCGTTTTCTTAAAGTATACAAACAATACGAACACGTTTTCTTGGTTTTCCGTATGTCATTTGTGTTGTTTTCTAAAGTTAATGTCAATTTGAAACTGGTATCAGACACTTTTAGCCATTCCGGTCACACCGTGCACCAGATTGAGGTGCGTTCGATTCGTACACATCAAAAATGACTCATGGATATTTTTCATAAAGTATCAAAACAATCTGAACACATTTTCTTGGTTTTTCGTATGTCAGTAGTGTTGTTTTTTAAAGTTAATGTCAATTTGAAACTGGTATCAGACACTTTTAGCCATATCGGTCAAATCGTGCGTCATATTGAGGTGAGGTCGATTCATACGCGTCAAAAATGACTCATGGATCATTTTACTAATGTATCAAAACAATCTGAATGTGTTTTCTCAGTTTTCCATATGTCACTTGTGTTGTTTTCTAAAGTTAATGTCAATTTGAAACTGGTATCAGACACTTTTAGCCATACCAGTCACACCGTGCATCGAATTGAGGTGCGGTCAATTCTTAAACCTCAAAAATGACTCATGGATAATTTTCCTAAAGTATAAAAACAATCCAAACACCTTTTCTCAGTTTTATGTATGTCAGTAGTGTTGTTTTTTAAAGATAATGTCAATTTGAAACTGGTATCAGATACTTTTAGTCATACTGGTCACACCGTGCGTTGGATTGAGGTACGGTCGATTCTTAAACCTTAAAAATGAATCATGGATAGTTTTACTAAAGTATCAAAACAATACGAACACATTTTCTTGGTATTCCGTATGTCATTAGTGTTGTTTTCTAAAGTTAATGTCATTTTGAAACTGGTATCAGACACTTTTAGCCATACCGGTCACACCCTGTGTCGGATTGAGGTGCGGTTGATTCGTACATGTCAAAAATGACTCATGGATAGTTTTCCTAAAGTATTAAAACAATACGAAAACGTTTTCTTGTTTTTCTATATGTCACTTGAGTTGTTTTCTAAAGTTAATGTCAATTTGAAACTAGTATCAGACACTTTTTTCCATACCAGTCACACCGTGCGTCGGATTGAGGTGCGGTCGATTCATACACATCACATCTAGACACCCCCTCCCTCTTGGACACACCGCCTCCTGGAAACCCCCCCACTCCTATACACCCCCTCCCTCCTGGACACCCCTCCCTCCTGGACACCCCCACCCACATATAAGGGAAACTAAAATTAGAAAATTGAAAATCCAAGATATTGGTTCCCATCAAGATTTTAAGATGCTCGTGAGTGGACTGAATGACTATGAATCGGTAAAATTCCACACTATTGACCAGTGTAGTCCAATGAGTTATGCTTTACTAGAAAGACAAATCATATCTAAATCCATTCTTCATAACCTAAGGATATAAAACATAATAAAGGATGATCATATATGCTCAGTAAGTGTAAACAAGGGAGATATCAATGATCATATATGGATAACATTAGTAGGAATTCACCTTCATCCTATTTGTGTACAATCTTCCATTAGGTATGTTGCCCATTCATTTCTAAACACATCTATATCATCTTATAAATATGAGTTTTTGCGACAGTCATGGTAGTACTGAAAAAATAAAAATACACAAAGGAAAAATAAATATTTTAAATGAACTCATAATTATTTTTGAAAATACCTCGTCAGGGATGCTAATTTGTTGATGAAATACAATCTCTTTCATAAATTTACAAACATAATAACCATAGTCCTTTCCGTTTGTTTGTTTTGGACACTGCAGAAACATTGACAACAATAAGTAATTTTTTTTATGTGTTTGGATAGTTCAATGTTATTATATATACCTAGATAGTTTTCTAGTTGTAGATCTTGTAGGCTTTCTCATCCTTATGCCCTGGATTCATTCCATGCATTAGACGATATTGATGCACCACCCTATCATAATAGAATCCTCATTAAAAGATAAAATAAATTATATAACTAGATGTTTAGTTTTAAAATGTTGGATCTAGTGTATTACAAATTAACAAATGCCATAATGTGTGGTCAGTTTGTTGGATATCCATGCATTGAATCCAGAAAATAAATCTTTGGAGTATCCAAATTGACTATAATCAGCATCCAATGCTCCCTAAAAATAAAAAAAGGAATAAGTAAAGAAAGAAATGAAAATATATTTGATATGATTAAATTGTAGAGTTTTACCCCTACATTGTTGGTATTAAAAAGAGTCTGTCATCCATAAAAAAAATTTCAAACGATTTGAGCAGGGATGACATTACTGCAGCCTCTTTATCAGAATCTATTTCTTCTTTTGAAGAGGTGGTGTGAGGACTAATGAGTCCAAATTTTTGTTCATGGGGAAATCCCGTCAATTGTTTTTCATATATACAATTTCGAAAAATATAAAATGTATTTAGTCATTATTATCAGAGTATATCAGCTTTTGTAAAATCAAATCATGAAAACATACCTCATGTATACATTTACAACTGAGGTACCTAGCCATTAATACTTGAGGATTTCATTTACATTTTCAGCACTAATGAAATCTGATGTTTCCTCTCTGTACATATTTTTTTTAAAAACAACTGTGTGAGCATTGGTGTCTATCAACTTTGTATCCACATGAGCCTGCAATGATATTAACTGTGGATATAGAATGGGCGGGGTGAAGGTGATCTCAGTAGACCATTTCAATCGGTTGGTTGATCCTTGAGATATTTTTGAGTTGATATTTCGTTTCACCCCCTTCTCTTTGTTGTTTTGTAATAACATTCATTGGTTCAGACCTTTTTTAATTAAATGTTAAAGGTCTAGCTTGAAAAATAACTTGTAAATGGATACCTCCTTGTCGACATGTTTTTTTACAAGAACTGATGGCCATGCGATGAATGTTCCAACAACTTGTTCAACCATATGAATGTCGCCATCATCATTTAGAATAGGTAGCTCGACAGTCGGCTCATTAGCTACATTAATTGACACTCTGAAATGATCTGTTGGAAGATGTCTGTTGTGTAGCATGTCGTTCTGTGTATTGAACACCGTAGCCCTCGCTACAAGGCGATATGTGGGAGTTTCTAGATATAAATCACAATCATTTTCACCCTATATAATATTAGTACAAGAAAGGTATCAGTGTCTATGTGAATCACATTTCACAGAAACAATTATTAAAACATTGATTACCTCAGCTAAGTCATATTTTTTAAGGGAATGACTTACCTCAAAGTTGGTGGGGGTGGGGAGGGATCGTCATGCATGGGTTATTGTTGAGTTGTTTCTTCTCTTTGCCTCCCCCCATCAATGTTGCTATCATCTCTCTCTGGTATTGTAATTATTCTTGAAAAATAGCTAATTTTTATTGCAGCTTTTCCATTTTTTCATTTTCATCATCCGCTTTTTTTTGTTTTTGAAAATATGTTCGGGGTGTCACCCCAAAACCCGCACCTCTGACGTGACCATACTGGTTTGGCCGCTTCAAGGCTGCTGAAAGTATGTCTGCATCTGGTGTGGGTATTGTTGATTCCTGTGACTATGTCAGATAGAAAATATAGAAAAATAAGTAGTCATTGTAATGTAATAGCGATTTAAAACAAACCAAATTTATATTATGTCATACTTACACATGTTTCCCACACTTTTGTGTGTTTTCATCTATCAGTATCCTCTCTTTATTTACATGAGCCTACTTCCATAGCACATGGCGTGGGATGAATTTGGCTTTCGATTTCGATTCATCAATTTGTATATAAATAGAGAAACATGGTTATGGTGTTGTTTTATGTCACATATAAGTAGTACGGTAGATTTAAAAGATGTACCAATTTTTTCTCAAGTGAAGCGTACCCCAACCTTTCTTTATGGTAAGGGTACGCTGGTTCTGCTGCGCGTTTTTTATTTTCAGCACTCAGTTTCTATTTCATAAATAAAAAACTGTCAATCAAAGTGATGAATATAAGCAACATCAAACAACTTATTACCCCACACAATGTACCTGAAAATTATTCTCCCCACGACGGTTGATAAATGCATCCCACGCTCCTTGGGATATCAAGTGTACATAAAGAGGAGGTGGGTACGACTTGATTTTCCCTTCAGCATCTTTAAGATGATATTTCATTAAAATTGTGCGGAAACCTCTATGAATCCTTCCTACAACTCTTAATACATATTCCTTGTGTGAGGAATCTACTATAAATGCACTCTGCAATGGATGATGAAGAGTAAGACAATGTTTTGGTATTTTATTTTAATAAATTAAAAAAACAATATCATAATGTTACCATAATCTCTTCCCACATTAGTGTCTTAAGACTGGTGACAACATAGTGCCACGACTGTACATCAATCGGCACGCGTTGCCGAGTGACGATTCCAATGTAGCTACTAAAGATGGCTTTGTTGGGGTTAACATGTTGGCGTCGCTTATTCCATCCCACCTAAAATTTGATGCCTTTTTATTTTGCCTTAAGGATTTTGGATAACATTGTAAAACTACGGCGCTCTTGTTTTTTTTGTGCTTTCAGGGTTTCATTTCCCACCATTTCCTCATAAGTATCATCAATATCTTTCTCCGGAGCACTAGTATCAGCACTGGGACCAGCAACAACAGGTTGAGAAACTTGTTGTTGCTCTGCACTGGGACCAACCACAACAGGTTGAGAAACGTGTTGTTGCTCTGCATTGGGACCACCAACAGCTGGTTGAGAAACCTGTTGTTTCTCTACACTAGGACCACCAGCAGGTGGTTGAGAGAAATTTTGTGCCTCGGGATTGGGCACATCAGTAGGTGAAGAAGTCATTATCTGTAGAAGTGGTTTAACATTTAATTTAGATTACATAAAAGTACCAGTGAATAGATAATAACATAATGTAACACAATGTATCTTACAATAAACAAATAACCTGATTATTGTACTCTCTTTTTTTTCTTTAAAGGATGAAGAGATTTGACTGCTCTGTCGACTATGTAAATCCCTTCATTGTGGTCTCCTCTGACATACAAAATTCCGTCTACATTGGGACCATTGCGAAATGATTGTGAAGTCCCTATAAAAGGGTCATCCTCTGTTGAACTTTCATCCGACCCTTCAATTGTTTTGGTCGATAACAGAACAATTGACCAATTTCGGTTTGCGGGGTCTGGAACATAAAATACTTGTACTGCCTGTGATGCCATTATAAATGGTTCGTGTTTCTCCCCTTCCTTACTGAAATCAACTTTCACGAATCCTAATTCATCTATTTTAACAACACTCCTGTTATCAACCCACTTGCATTAAAAAATCGGCACTTTTAATTTCGTATAATCCAACTCCCATATTCGGTTGATGATTCCAAAGTATGACATATTCGCATAAATTGGATTTTTGTCCTTAGCACCAAAAACATGCATCACCTCAGCCACAAGTCTAACCCCACTATTCTGTATGGTATTGTCTTCATCATGTTCATTAGTATAGAATGTATAACCATTAACTTCATAAGCATTTTAAGATAATACATACACACTTGCTCCTCCGGCTAGCCATCGAAGTCATTCTGAAATTGAGTCTGGATTTTCATCTAACTGCTTCAAAATATGGTCCTGAAACCGTCCTATAAATTGTCGATTATGTGTATCTGATATCCATTTTTCATCCCTATATGGATTCAAATGCCTAATAATTTTTTTGTGGGTTTGAACATATGGGTCAATGTCGAAACTGTTATGCAAAACGTAAAGGTGAGCCTGCTCCCGATCTGTAATATTGATTGTGAAAACCTCTCTTCTAGAAATTCCTTCACCCTCAATTCGCTTAGTGTGACAAGATTTAGGTAGGCCAATGTTTTCCACACAAGACAGATATTCAGTACAAAATTCAACAGCTTCCTCAACAATATATTGCTCTGCAATACAACCCTCTGGACGACTTCTATTTTTGACATACCCTTTCAAAATCTTCATATACCGTTCAATGGGGTACATCCATCTATAATGTACAGGACTATATAGTTGAATCTATCTCACCAAATGAACCATCAAATGAACCATCATATCAAAAAATGTCAGCGGGAAGAACATTTCCAATTCACATAATATGACATCAATTTCTCTTTCCATAGTTGGCAATTTCATCGGGTCTATAACTTTGCTGCATATAGCTTTGAATAAGAAACAGAGCTTCGTTAATGTATGGCAAACATTCTTGGGAAAAATGCAATGTAAAGCTATAGGAATTAGATCTTGCATCAAAACATGGCAGTCATGTGATTTCAAACCCTTTAAATTTAAATCGTTCATTGACACTATGTTCTTGATATTTGATGAATACCCCTCTGGAACCTTTACATCATTTAATAAGTTGTAAAACTGATATCTCTCCTACCTGGAAATAGTGTAAGCAGTAGGAGGAAGAAATGTTCGTTTCTCACCCTTCACTGGTGCCAACTCTTCTCGTATTCCCATATCAACCATGTCCAATCTATCCTTAATTTCATCCTTTGTTTTTCCTAGTGCATTTAGCAACGTGCTGATGACACTATCACGTACATTTTTTTCAATATACATAACATCAAGAAAATGTCTGACATACAGACAATTCTAGTATGGTAATTCAAAAAAAACTGATCTCTTTTTTCAACCAGTTTTCGTAAGGTTTTTCAAAAATGGTTTACCAAAAGTAGTGTTTAAATATTTTACCTTCTCAAACAATTGATCACCTGTTAGTGGAGACGATGTTGTACGTTCTTCTGAACTTTCGTCGAATGATGTCGTCCAAGATCGGTACTTATGCCGTCGGGGTAGAAATATGTGATGTCCTAAAAACATGGTTTTTGATGAATATTTCAACCTAATTGACTGTGTACCTTGTTCACAAATGGGACACCCTTTAGTTCCTTTAATGCTATATCCTGAAAAATTTCCATAAGCAGGAAAGTCATTTATCATCCTGTAAAACATGGCTTTAAAAGTAAAATATTCTTTTTTGTAAGCATTATACAACGTAACACCTGAATCCCATAATATTTTCAAATCCTCAATCAATGGATCCAAATAAACATCAATATAATTACCCGATTGTTTTGGTCCTGATATAAGCATAGATAACATGATGTATTTTCATTTCATGCATAAACACGGTGGTAAGTTATAATTTACCAACATAACCAGCCATGTACTGTGACTGCTGCTTTGAAAACCAAAAGGATTCACCCCATCTATAGATAATGCCAGAAAAAGGTTTCTTGGCTCGTTTCCAAATTCAGGATACTCATGATCAATTCTCTTCCACTGAGGAGAGTCTTCCGGGTGACGTAGTTTCCCATCTTTAATTCTTGTATCTGTATGCCATGTCAATTTTCCTATAGTCTCCTCACTTCCATATAGGTGCCTAAACCTTGGAATTATTGGAAAGTACCATACAAATTTCGTAGGACTAGAATCATCTCTCTTGTATCGAGTAACACAACACTTTGGGCATTCTTTAAGTGATTTGTGGTCCTTACGAAACAATATAAAGTCATTCGGGCAGGCGTGTATTCTTTCAGAGATCATACCCATCGATCATAGCATTTGTTTGGCACCGTATGTTCAGCTTGGGAGTTCATTATCTTCTAGGAGCATGTCATTCAGGAGAGCAAGTAGTTCCATAAAACTGGCATCACTCCACCCGTTGCCTTCTTTGAAATTATACAGCTTCAGTACGACTGACAATGCTGTATATTTAGTGCAACCATCATACAATGACATTTTTGCACAACTCTTTAACTTCTCAAAAAATTCTGGGCAATCACGAAGTTCAACTTCAACTATCCTTATCATTTCCTCAATACGATCTTCATCATCATTCACATATGTAATCACACCCTCCATATAATCCTCTTCACTATTCACACTTGTAATCATATCAGATCTTCTATAAAATGTCATGTTATCCAAGCCACTACCTACATTATTTTTTCCCCATGTTTATTCCAACATGTATAACTTCGATCTATTCTGTGAAAAATCAGGTGTTCTTCCAACTCCTCTAGACTAATTTGTCTTGAATAACAACAGCATAAACACAGACAGAGGATTTGAGAAGGGTCACATTTATGATCTCCTGCAAACTTGATAAACTATTTCATGCCATCTTCATACTCTTTTTTCAACCGATTGGCATTCATCCATTCTTTATTCATATTCATCGTCTTTATGGGTTCGATCTTGAACTTGCTTAATATTATGTTTTAATTAATCAAGAAGCATTGTTTGGGTTTTAGAAAAAAAATCATGGTACAAATGCCTTTACAATGAAATAGAGGAACCTACCCCAAAACATGTGAAAGTAATTGAACTCTATCTATATATGGGGGATTGTGCCCTATCTTTTGTATATCTCCATGGAGTACCTAAAACCTATACATGGAGGACTCTTCGCTGAAACATGGGGAAGTACCATACTCCATATTTTCTCCAAACATCTCACTTGTCACTTGTCAACTCTCAAGCAGAGTAAAGATAATTAAAATATCCAAACCACATCGTGTGCAATTTCCAATGAATGAGGGAATCATAATATTGTGATCTACATGAGAAGATATTTATAATGGGCTACTCATATGTGAAATATTATCATCTAAGTGAAAAATAAATAATAATAATGAAATTAACATAGTACACAATTTGTTCAATGGATACACAATGTGTAGGGTTCTCAGTCAAGGTTGGTTGTATACTACCATTTCTAAACTCATGTGAAATCCATATACATGGTGTGTCCAGTAGGGTGAACATCGTTTATGGATAAGATACCTGATTTAATCTGACATATATCAAATTAATTCCAAGTTATTCTTACAAAGACTGCATGATGCCTTTGAAAATACATGACATATAGAATAACTTGAGCTGAAGGCATGTACTTTAGATACAAAATGAGTCACTTCACCGGATATGCATCACATTTTTGTGGAATACACGGTGTGTAGTCCTTACATGACCACTAGGGGTGTATAGTCTATACACATCAAGTTTTTATGGTATCTATACATGGTGTGAGTGAAGTAAAACACATATCATATGGTTCTACCATTATTTCATGGCATGTACATGGTTTCATGCTGAATTATATGTCTTGGAGATACATTGTGTGTGACCTACGTTCACATGACATGTAACATTTAAAATAAAACTTATTCCAAGTTTGAGTCAGAAGATATGTGGTGTAAATTTTGGAGATAACTATTGTCTGGCATTAAAATCTATATGAAATCCATGTATGGTGAAGCATGTTCCATTTAACAAGACTATATACCATGTATTTTAAAAATATATAGAATCTGAAAAACATCATCTTCACACCATAAAGTGTCTCATAGAGTCCTCTAGAAGTGGTTTTTTAGGATTCAGTGGAATTGCACTAGTAATAAAGTGGTGGTGCCATTGAAATGTGTAAAGTTTGGATTGATATTAAATGGTGGAAGAACTACAACATGGAAAACAAATGGAATATCAATCATGACAACAACCGCAACACCATACAAAAACACAATCGTGCTCATGATCGTAACACCATACAAACCAAACAATCACAATTTTAGATTTTACAAAGCATCCCTTATTCAATTTTGTTTGTTAATTCAGGGGTTATCATAGATGTTTTATCATCTTGGGGCATTCATTCATAAGTCAAGTATACATAAATTACCAATTTTTATATTCAAATGTTCAATAAGAACCAACCAACATGCAATTCATTTAGTACGCAAACAAGGAACACCAATGGCCACGATTTTCAGTGGGGCATTTAGCCCGTACATTTCACATTATAACCATCAATATAAAATATTAATAACATGAAAACAAGAGGAAAACAATGAGTAACAGGAGAAAACTCACCGCGAAGGTGTCGTTAAGCACACGACAGAGGTGCGTTCGTGGAAGAGGAGAGGCACACAACAGAGGATATTTCCAACTGAAAATAAAACATAAAATAGGGGAAACTCATGAGAATAAAATAATCTAAAACCGATTACACCATTTACCACATCCCACAAACCCCAAGAACCCACTAAAACTGAAATCAACCCACACCATGGTTAAACACACCTTAAGATAATAAGAAATTATAGAATCCACCTTCGATAGAACGAGTTCAACAAACTTTTTAAAATATAAAAGATGAACATACAATGGGTAAGCCTTGAACAATAGGTCCTCCTTACTAGGTATAATCCCCAAGTTTATTCTAGATAGCATATCCCAAATGAGTAAGCCCTGGTCAATCCTTTGTTATCACACCTTTCATGACACATACATCCTAATCGCATGACTTTAAACTTCATGGTACAATATTTTATACACAACACGTGGTATCTAGTGAGTAGGATCATATCCCTATTCAAAATCAATGAGACTACCCATACATCTTGACAAAAATTAGGGGGAATGCACATATTTCCAATGGGACACCCCTGGCACTCTTTTCCAATCTTAACATCACACCATGCCAAAACTCACCACACGATCACTAGTTACCCAACATTATTCCAAAACCAAAGGAATATACACATGCTTCATTACCATAAACCCATCCATCTTGGTTCAATATTGATGGTCACATTAAAACCATGCTATAAATCAATAAGGTTAGGAATCCAAATGATCATGTCCCTCAACCCAATCATAACACCAAAACTCAAGAATAGAGACTGATTCCTTTATACAAATCCAAGGCATGACCATTCCTTCGCTATCAAATTGATAAAACCTAATATGAATCAATCCCTCATGTCAAAGAATCTACCCTGGATTTATGTATCTAAGGTATTCATAACACCAAGATAACCCCACTCATTAGTCTCCCCAACCACCAAAACTCACTAACTCACTACCATCCTGAGTTACATGCTAACGACCACTGGGATCTCACACAAACCCCTTACATCAATTATTACACAATCCTTAGCCCGTGGGTGCCACTCTTATCCCCACCTCAAAACACACATCATCTAGTGAACCAAACCAACCACTTATTATAGGTTCTCAGACACCTTCTATCTAAAACAACCTACAATACAAGGGTCTCACCACCTGAGCTCTCACTCTTTCCCCAACTACCCATACATAGGTTCAACTCACTTATAAAAAACTATAAGTAATCATAATAATTCAAGGATCATCATTTCTCATTTATATTAACCCAAGAGAAGGAAAAATACTCCTACAATGACCGGCGGCGGTGGCGGCGGAGGCAGCAGCAGCGGAGGCAGTGGCGGTCACGGCGGCGGAGGCAGTGGCGGTCGCGGCGGCGGAGGCAGCGGCGGTCGTGGCGGCGGAGACAGTGGCAGTTGCGGCGAAGGAGCAAAACCAACGGCATGGAGGCAGCGGCAGAGGAGCAAAACCCAATGGTAGCGGCAGAGGAGGAGGAGGAGGAGGATGAGGAGGATGATGAGGAGGAGGAAGATGAGAACGTGGCGCGAATGAGGAGGAGAAGTCACGGTGGAAGAGGGTCCGGGTTCAGCTTCCACGAAAGCTTTACCGTGTGCGAGAGAGGAGGGCCTGTTAGAGTTATTAAATAGAAACCGCTGGAACCTTTATCAGCACTAGTTAAAAGTGCTGATAAAGGTATGTTTTATCAGCACTAAAATAAAAGTGCTGATAAATATATGTTTTATCAGTGCTTTTATTTTAGCACTGATAAATATTATAATTTTATATAAATTAAGAATAAAAACTTTTATCAGCACTAAAATAAGCACTGATAAATGTGCCCTTTTATCAGCGCTAAAAAATGCACTAATTAAGGGTATACCTTTATCAGCACTTATTTTAGCACTAATAAAGGTTGTATTTATCAGCGCTTTTAACTAGCACTGATAAAGGCATACCCCTTTATCAGCTCTTTCTGTTTAGTGCTGATAAAGGGCAGCGCTTCCCTTGCCCTGTTTTGTGGTAGTGGATGTTTTATCTGCTCAATCATAGATGTAATGGGAAATCTATTTCACTAATGACTCAATATTTCACAGCTCTATGAGAACTCTTAGTTTTTTTCTCTACTTCACATAATCCTCTTCATGTGATCATGTCACATAATATCCTTTGTATGAATGCTTCATGTGAACTAATTGTGTTATCTCATCACATGATCAAATCAAATAAAAAAATCACATAATCAATTAAGTTAATTCACTTGAACCATGATTCGTGTATTCTTGTCTTATTTAAATGATCACATAAAGCTTCAAGGGTCATGTAATTGTATAAATCTCCCAGGTTCATTTGATCACGTGATCCTATTATGGTCATGTGATCACATGACTTTGAACAAGTCATGCACTTAATATGATATTTATAATTATTCATGTGCCCATTTCTTAAACAAGTCCATTTTTAACCCAAAATCCCCCATTTTCATAATTAATCAAAATTTTCTCTTTCTTATGATACAAATGAATTCAAGAATTGAAGCTGAGGAGGCTATAGTTCATTGGACTACAATGGTCGATAGTGTGGAAGTTGACCAATGCATAGTCATTCAGTCCACTCATGAGTATCTTAAAAGCTTGATGGGAACCAATATCTTGTATTTTCAATTTTCTAATTAGTTTCCCTTATATGTGGGTTGGGGGTGTCCAGGAGGGAGGGGGTGTCTAGGAGTGGGGGGTCCAGGAGGGGAGGAAGGTTTCCAAGAGGGAGGGGGTGTCCAGGAGGGAGGGGGTCTCCAGGTGGGAGGGTGGATGGGGGGTGTCCAGGAGGGAGGGGGGGTCTCCAGGTGGGAGGGTGGGTGGGGGTGTCTAGGAAGGAGGGGGGTTTCCATGTGGGAGGGGGTGTCCAGGAGTGGGGGTTTCCAAATGGGAGGGGGTGTCCAGGGGGGTGTCCATGAGTGGGGTGTCCAGGAGGGGAGGGAGGGGTGTGTCCAGAAGGGAGGGTGTGTCCAAGAGGGAGGGGGTGTCCAGGTGTGAGGGTGGGTGGGGGTGTCCAGGAGTGGGGGTGTCCATGAGGGGAGGGAGGTTTCCAAGAGGGAGGGGGTTTCCAGGAGGGAGGGGGTCTCCAGGTGGGTGGGGGGTGTCCAGGAAGGAGGGGGTGTCCAGGAGGGAGGGGGTGTCCATGAGTGTGGGGTGTCCAAAAGGTAGGGGGTGTCCAGGGAGGTGTCCATGAGTGGGGTGTCTAAGAGGGGAGGGAGGGGGTGTGTCCAGAAGGGAGGGGGTGTCCAGGAGGTAGGGGTGTCCAGGTGTGAGGGTGGGTGGGGGGTGTCCAGGAGTGGGGGTGTCCAAGAGGGGAGGGAGGTGTCCAAGAGGGGGGGGGTGTCCAAGAGGGGGGGGGTCTCCAGGTGGGTGGGGGTCTCCAGGTGGGTGGGGGTGTCCAGGAAGGAGGGGTGTCCGGGAGGGAGGGGGTGTCCAGGGGATGTCAAGAGTGTGGGGTGTCTAAAAGGGAGGGGGTGTACAGGGGGTGTCCATGAGTGGGGTGTCTAGGAGGGGAGGGAGGGGGTGTGTCCAGAAGGGAGGGGGTGTCCAGGAGGGAGGGTGTGTCTAGGTAGAGATCCATTCAATTTCATTCAATACTAATAATATACAATGGGTATATCACTTATAGAGTAGCCTGAAGTGGGTCTGTAGTGAGGCATCAAAAGTTCCAACCAACCAAACTAATTTCAAGCCCATGTAAAGGCCCAAGAATTATATTCCAGTTCAATTTGAGGCCCAATATATCTTATTTAATGTCATAAAGACCCATCATATGCATAATTTACCTTTCTCACATTAGATTTCTAAGAAACACACTTTTTGTCTGCACCAATATTGTAGTAGAATACATCTGCTGGAAAAATTATTGATGATATATGGGTTTTATGGAAGGAATAATTTCTGATCTAGAAGAGTTGTGAGGACACTCTCAACTAAATCAATTTTTACCCTCAATCCTGGCATGTGGATGAAATCTACAGAATGAGATTCTTTTTACCAGAAACTGAATTCTAGAAGATGTATCCCCGCTAATTATATATATATATATATCCATTTTCCCACTTTCCATAGGATTGGCATCCACTGGTTGTGTCATAGGATCTCTATGTTTCTTCTTTATGTATTTTTAAATTATATTTTTGTTAATGTTATGTGAAATTTCATTCCTATTCCTCCAATATATTTTTTGTTTGGTGTTTTTCCTTGATTTTTTGAACTACATATATTCAAAAATTATGAAATTGGAGTACTAATCCAAGTTCATGAATTCCCAGGGTAGGAAACTAAGTACTTCAATCACTTTTTCTAATTTTTAATATATTATTCGATTGAGAGGAGGCATCAATGTTTATTCATGTTTGGTTTGGATACCAATAAATTTCTCTAATGATCTTCATGTCTCTTTATAACCTTAGAAAATCCATTATCTACCCCTTTTTATAGCTCTTGTTATACCCAATGTGATGGAGGAAGTTAGGTACGTGAAAAAAAGATGATGGAGTTGGGTGGAGTTTGATTATTTATCTATGATTATGGACTGATCAATATTCAAAACCATGTAGGATTTGAAATTTAGTACACTTAGGATATTTCTAAAATTATATATGATTTTATAATTCATATTAGTGAATGATGATGTATGAATAATATTTATTCCATTATCAAATATATGATTAAAATATAGTTGGGTAAAGAAGGTTATTAATGGGTATGCACTGGATTCATCCCTTTCGTACTAATATCAATTTAGGATTGTTTGATACTTTATTTTAATTGTATGATACTTTATTTCCAGGGGTGGGAGGGGGAGGGGGTTATCCAGGGAAAGGGAGGGGGGATACTGGGGGAGTGGTGGGGGGGTGTCCAGGTAAAGGGAGGGGCTATAGGGGGAGGTAGGGGGTTGTCCAAGGGGAGGTAGGGGGGCTTCAGGTGGAGTGGTGGTGGTGGTGGTGGGGGGGGTGTCCAGGGGTAGGGAGGGGGCTGTACAGGGGGGTTGTCTCGGTGAGGGGAGGAGGGGGGGGGGGGTCTGGATAATCACACTAAAGAACTAAGAGGGAGGGGGTGTCGAGGTGGGAGGTGGTCTCCCAGTGGGAGGGTGGTTGGGGGTGTCCAGGAAGGAGGGGGTGTCCAGGAGGGAGGGGGTGTCCAGGAGTGGGGGGGGGGGTTCCCGGAGTGGGGGGTGTCCAGGAGGGGAGGGGTGTCCAGGGGGTGGGAAGGGGGCTGTCTAGGGAAAGGGAGGGGGATGCAGGGGGAGGGAGGGGGTTGTCTAGGAGGAGGGAGGGGGGATGTAGGTGGAGTGGTGGAGTGGTGGGGGGGCTGTCCAGGGGTAGGGAGGGTGATGTCCAGGGGGGTGTCTCAAGGAGGGGAGGGAGGGGGTCTAGCTAATCACACTAAAGAACTAGGAGATGAAGAGAAAAGTGAACTGATATGATCATGGCCAATCTAATTGTGTTGTTTATCATCAGGACATCTCTAAAATTGAGAAATAAATTCCTTCCATAACTTCAAAGGGACCTTAAATATTTTATGGGGTCCTTAGAGAGGCATAAGTGGTTAGGGTCCAAGCAGGGTTGGACCTGATGTCTAATGTGGACATGCTAGCACTCATTCCCTTTGACCTGGCATGGGAGAGTACACTCTTAGAGTTTTCTGATATATGTAACTATTAGGTTTATAACCTATATAGGATGGTAGTATCATTTGGAAAATGTTAGAATTTATACTAAAATTGAATTCTCCTATGAAATTGAATACACCATCATGTATGTGTCATATCGTATAACCTGTGGAGATTGCTACCTTTTTTTTATTGTCAATAAATGAAACTTTTTGGATTCCATGTTGTTGTTGACATTTCTTCCTCTTCTTTTCTTATCCATGTAATCTTAACAAAATAATATTTATAATTCAATGAGTCATGTTGAGCCTCTTCTAAAAAATTAATTCAATCCAAGGAAATACAGACATGTAAAGGTTGTAATAGGTAACAACTGACATTTTATTAATGTATTCTTTCATATTAATGTTTAATTTATTTCATTATTGTATTACTAACATAATATTTGTTTTCTTATATAGGTGATTTTTTTAGTTCGAATGCTTTGTTCAACAACTAATACCCTGGACGACAATTTTTGAGAGGAGATCACAGATGCAAAAAGGATGAAACATTAATGTTTTTAACTGTTTGTTGGATAATTGTAATTGTAACCATATTAAACATTGTTTGAAATGTATATAGAAGTGTTTTTTTTGTATTCATGATTTCAAGTAAATGTATATATCATTGTTTGGGAAACTATTGTGTGTGTTGTTTTGTTCTTCTATGCTTTTGTGTAGGTGTTGTTTGTGCTGTGTGTGCAGGTGTTGTCTCAGTTGTGTAGGTAATGGGTTTGCTCAAGCAACTTGGCCTTTATCAGCGCTAATTAAGCACTGATAAATGTGTAATATATCAGCACTCAAAATAGCGCTGATAAAGGGGGTCTTTATCAGTGCTATTTTGAGCGCTGATATATTACACATTTATCAGTGATCAAAATAAAACTGATATAGGGGGACTTTATCAGCACTCAAAATAGCGCTGATAAAAATGGTCCTTTATCAGCGCTAAACAAGTGCTGATAAAGGGGGGCCTTTATCAACGCTTTTTTTAGCGTGGATAAAGGTGATCCTTTATCAGTTCTATTTTGAGCACTGATAAAGTGGACCCCCTTTATCTTATTCATGGTTATCTGTGCTTTTCTAGCACTGTTAAAGGCAGTTTTTAGCACTTTTAAAAGCCATATTTGTAGTAGTGCTCGCCCTACACAAACATTGCATATATACTTGGATATCACTCATGCTATATAAAACTAAAATTATAAATTAACAATAAAAAACATAAAAAAACATAATAAATAATAAATAATTCATGATAATAATTTTTAGCACTCAATTATTATATAAAGATACCAATTTTAACTTTGTCAGTGCTGCACATGCACTACGTCGACATTGACAATGATTTTTATACTTATAAAAAAATATACTATTCATGTTCTAAATTAATTATGTAAAATATTCCAAAATTAATATTATTATTTCGTTATTACATAGTTTAAATAAATTTTTATATCATAATAATTTCATGATGATGTCACGAAAAATGTCGCATTTCATAAAAAACTATATTTTTTACTGTTCAACAAAATTAAAATATTTCATAAAAATCCCAAAAATTCATCCAAACCATTTTTCAACATGTAGAATCCAAAAAGGAATTCCATTTTAAGAAAATAATATTCTAAATATGAGAACTTTAATTTTTAATTAAAATCATCATTTACTTGAAAATACCAATTTTAACATTATAAATTATTTTATGACACTCCGAAAAATTAACTAGGGTCTCATAAAATTATCTTATAAGGGTAAATTACTATTCAAGTTACTATTCATAAGGGTACATTACTATTCAGTAATTTTTTTATATTATCAGACTCTAAATATCTTACTAAACGCAATCGTGTATGTCAGTTTTTCGAAATTCAAATCAGAGAGGTGGAAAAATTATGTTTACTGGCTAGTTTATAACTATCTCCTATAACCAAGTGTTGTTTCACAAGGAATCAGTTTTGTATGTATTATAATCTATCTAATGAATTGAAATTATTCATACCATAAAATATTGGGGTGTTATACCGAGCATGCATGAGATGTACTATAAAGTAATGGTCATCTCCCCCTCAGGGAGATGAAATGCATGTGTCTCTAGCCTCAATCTCTCAACCAGTGAAACACTCAAGTGGTGATCAATGGTTTCTAAGTCACACATGGAAAATACATAAAATTTAGCCCATTTTAGGTGTGGAAAAGTAACCACTGGAGGTGCATCATGATGAAAATGATGTTCTCTTCGAACTATAAGATGTCTAACAAGTCCCCATGCCAGCATGTCGCACAACATGTGAAACAGTTGGGTAGATAATAGAGACTTATCCATCTGAATATTTGAATAATAGAACATTAATTTCAACATCTATTTAAATCATAATTGTTTTTATGATTTGGAATAAAATATTTTTTAATATTTTTTTTTATAAAGATGAAGTATGTTATTTCAAGTGACTGCATATGTACTTTGAGATGATGTTATTTTTAAGTGAAAGTCATGTTTGTGGATAAATGAAGATATACTTTTACAGAGACCAACAGAGAAACATGGGCATGCAATTGTAAAATGGTTTCAAAAGTTAGAAAGGGTTTTCACACTTGTGTATAACTGAGTTCTGATCAAACCATTGATAATTTTTTTGAAAGATCAAACTATATTAATCTATAGTTTTAGTTAATTAGATGTGTGTATAAATTGAAAGTTTTTATTTTAAATTATTTTAACAAAAAAAATTATTTGGAAACTGAATTCAACCCCCTCTTAACTATTTTACTTCGACCAATAAATGTTAATTAAAAAATGATTACATCTAAAAACTTTTACATTAACTAATAAAATACATGAATCATTTTAACCATTAGATTATTTATATATGTATCTAGTTTTGAGTCAATAAGGTTTTCCTTATGACTTTTCCATTCCTTCTTGTTTTGAAAATCACAAACACCTTATACTTAAGCAAATATTATTTTTACCCCATAAGGAAAATTTACTTCTTTAAGGAAATTTACCCTAACCTGGATTTTCTTATACATAGAAATATTTTTTCTTAAATTCAAAAACCGGATTCATACCCAAAATCCCGGATCCATATAATGAAAAGATTTGGAGCATTATGTTTTTAGGATCCGAATTCTGGATGTGATCTGTAATATAGTTCTAATTCGAATTCTGGACTCCAAACTCTGAAGAAGTTCGACTCCGAACTCTTAAGCTGTCACGACCCGCCCTCGGGGTCCGTGCCGTGACTACCCCAAGCCCGCCTTCCATAGGCCAGGGGCTGGTGACTAGCACCAAGGCGTAAATCCCGGTAAAAAGGGAAGGCATTGCCTTTGTAAAGTAAACAAACACCACAGAGTAAGCAAGCGGAAAGTAAACACTAAGAAAAAACAGAGTACAACTGGAAGTGCGGAAAAGTAAATGGGCCAGTATACAAACCCAAACTGAATGTAAAGTACAACTCGAAAGGGAAAAACATCAACTGTAAGTAAAAGCCGCTACACTGAGCTGTCCACTGGAGATCCCACCTGAAGGGTGGGTACAGATAGCTCCACTGCTCCACGGGTCCCGCCGTCCGCTCCGAGCACGTTCCGCCCAGTGGTCCACCTCCAGGTACCGTCCTGCTCTGCAAGCCTCAGCCAAGATCAACGCTGTCCGTCGTCTGCAACCAACACAACGTAGTGCGGGAAAAGCCCGTGCAGGGGTGAGTATAAGCTACTCAGTAGGGACCCCGAGACCCCTGAAGGTCTCTCAAAATCCACAAAGGATAAACCACAAAGAAAAGTAAAATCACGAAGTAACAACCGACACTGCTTAGGTATATGCCCATACATATACCTAAGTCATCAATTTCAAATACGCTCCAACCTCCGAGCCCAAGTACAACTCAGTCCACACAGGAAAGTAAACGTATTCCACACAGGAAAGCAAAACGTAATCCACACAGGATAGCACAACACAATCCACACAGGAAAGCAATTAGGATTCAGCTCACACCAGGATTTTCATTATCAAAACCGTAACTGCTGAAGAGCCCCATCTCTGAAGTGTACAGTGGTCCTGTCACGACTCCGAGGTACTGCTCACTAACCTAAGACTGCTGAATTACTCCTCCTGTCGAGTACCGCGGGTCTGCTGCCAACTACCGGGTGCTCCTTCCGCTGAGGGTCTGCTGCCAAATACCGGGCGCTCACCCAAATAGCCTACAGAGGTACTCCTCCAGTCGAGTACCGCGGGTTTGCTGCCAACTACCAGGCGCTCCGTCCGCCGTGGGTCTGCCGCCAAATACCGGGCGCTCCGTCCACTGGGCTAGTCGACTCACTCCAAGTCGAGTCGGTCGAGCAGTCTTCAGGTCTCAGCCGGCTACATGGTCTCCGTACTCCGTATGCTCGTCTCCAGAATCGCGGGACTGCCGCTACAACCAAGCGCACTACCTCTATCGAGTAAAATAGAAGGTTCAGCTCACACAGGTAAACTTCTTCGGATGACGGTGAAGATGATCACTGATCCATCTAAGTCTTCAGACCCACGAAGGATCGATAGGTACTAACCCCCGCAAAGACCCACACATGATCGTAGCACTGTTCCACGTAGGATCGCTGAGTGCTGTAGTCGTCGTCGTCGAATCCACACAGGATCTCTGTACTGTCGTCGTCGCAGTCACAGTAGCAGTAGCAGTAGCACTAGGGTTCCCGCACACAGCAAGCTCGTTCGGAGGGTCCGCTCCACGAGCCGAGAGGCTGATACATCAACTGTCACAAAGTCCAGAGTTGATGTATCCAAAAGTTCCGTATCGTCAACAGGAACTCAACGCAACAGACAACGCGTCGATCGGACGCCCGGTCTGAGAGTTATTGGCATTTTCGTCTCCGGGGCCCGGTTGGTTTTTAAGGCAAAACCAACCCGACCGTACTCCACCTGCGTCCAAACCTCGGGCGGAGTATGCCAAAAGATCTGTCTCACTAAGAGGAATACAACAAAGCTGACGGCACGTCAATCGGACGTCCGTAGCTCAAGATATGAGCGTTTCCGCTCCGAAGGTCTGGTTGGTTTCGTGTACGAACCAACCCGGCCGAACTCAAAGTAATTCGAAACCTTGAGTGCGATATACCGAAACGACCGTCTCGATCCAAGGATCGCATCGCCGCTGACGGTTCGTCAATAGGACATCCAGTCTGAAAGATATCAGCTTTTCCGTCTCACACCCTCCCTGGGAAACTTCCCAGGAGGTCACCCATCCTGATCACTACTCTAAGCCAAGCACGCTTAACTACGGAGTTTTAACCCCGTAGGCTCCCGAAAAAGAAGGTGCGCCTTGAGTATAGTATACCGAAACGACCGTCTCGATCCAAGGATCGTGTTGCCGCTGACGGCGCGTCGTTCGGAGTCCCGAAGCTCAAGTTATGAGCATTTGAACGAAAACGATTCGAAAACGGGGGGTCCGGGTCCGGGCCGACCCCCCCACCCCCCCCCCCCCCCCCGGGTCGGCCCGAACCGGGTCGACCCGACATGGGTCCGACCCGGCCCGGCCGGCGGCGCGGCGCGGCGCGGTGGCGCGGTCCGGCACGGCGGCGCGGCCCGGCCGGCGGCGGCACAGCCTGGGCGCCGCTCGGGTGCCACGCGCGGGGGGCATGGCCCCCGCCCCTCTTTGCTGGCGGCGCGGCTGAAAGCCGCGCCTTTGGTGAAACCGGCCCCCCTCGTGGGGGCCTGCCTTTGAGAAAAACGGGGGGCCGCCTTCCCCCCTTTATGAAACCGGCCCCCCCTTAATAATGGGGGGGCAAGTAACCTGGCCGGGGGAAATTAATTCCCCCGGTCTTTCTCCTTCCGGCCGGCCCACCTGGCCGGGCGGTTTTTCTTCAACGGGACCGGAAAACCGGTCCCCTTTCCGGCTTCCGACGCCGGCGGCCCGGCGAGCCGCCGGTCCTCTCGTCCCGCCGCGACCCGGAACCGGCCGCGGTGTTCGTCGTCCGGCGCGGTGCGACGGCACCGCACCCCTCCGCCGCGGCCCCGCTCCGGCCGCGGCGCCTTCGGTTTTCTTCGACGCGGCGCGACGGCGCCGCGCAATGCAACCGTGCGAATTCCCGCGTGGTGCGACGGCACCACGCCATCTCATCATCCACAAGAAAATAATAATAATCACGAACAGAGGGGGAATTCGGCCGTGTTTGTGCGGTCTGACCCCCCTCTCGTTAGATGATAACTCTTAAATAATCATCCACAAGACTATCATGCTAGAACCAAGAACGAGAGTAAATAAATAATCAACAACAACCCCTACCTCGGTTTCAAGTACGATGATTGTCAATGACCCGCGGAAGGCAAGCGTCGCGGAGGTCGGGCGTCGCGGTAATCGTTCGTCAATTCCGTTGACGAAGAGGTACGTCCGAAGAGGTACGTCGTTGGTGAATCTTCGTAAGCCGACGAAGGAAGTCCGAGGAGGAAGCAGCGTTCCCTTTCGTTGACACGGAAGGCGTCGTCGATCTTCGGAACAACCGGCTACGAAGAAGAGAGGAGCGGCGTTCTTCGTCGGAGCTTGAGCGTTCATCGTCAAATATTGAGCATTCTTCATCAAGGCTTGAGCGTTCTTCGTCAAAGTTTGAAGAAGAAGGAAAAGCTCTCAAAAGCTCTCAAGATGGATAAAGAGTTCTAACCCAACAAAATAAGATAAGAGCTTATTTTATTCACAAACTTAACAAATGATTTTCAAAGGTTTGAAATTCAAAAAGGATAACTCCAAAATTAAATAACAATTGTCATGTCATTTAAAGAGGGGTTAAGGGAGTTTGAGAGAAGATGAAAAGTTTAGGGCTCGTGTGGGCCCCACCACACTTAATCCTCTCAAGGGAGGTTAAGTGGGTGTGGGTCCCACCCCTAACTCCCTTTGAGAGAAGTTAACCAACAAGTTTAAAACAAAAAAAGTGTTCAACATTTTTTTTATTCAACTTTTTTATAATTCTCCCCAAAACTAACTTTCGTCCCGCAATAAACGCAACTTCGGAAAAGGTCTCCTTAAGCGAATATCGGCGCTGTGAGTTCATCGGTGTCCTCGGATTTCAATTCCGAGCACCGGATAAAAAGTTAGAAATTCCCGCTCGTTCGTTCACTGAACGTACCCGAGCCAAACTTCGGAAATTGATTTCGGGCACACCGGGCCTCGGAATCAGGTGCCGTCAGAAACCGCGCTCTTGTAAAATTCCAAAGAATATTAAGAAAAAATTTCCCTTGAATTTTACGGGTCTTTACATTACTCCCACCTCAGGGATTTACGTCCCCGTAAAGATACAACAAAAACTAGGAGAACAAATTAGGGTACTGAGCACGCATCTGAGCCTCCCGCTCCCATGTGCTCTCCTGGAGGTTTCTGTGCTGCCATCTGATGCGCACAAGAGGAATCGATCGCCCACGCAGGACCCGCTCTTGTCGATCCTCTATCTCCACCGGAACCTCTTTAAAAGTCGCCCCATCGTCAACGTCAAGCTCCCCATGGTCAATGATGTGTGTCGGGTCGTGCACGTATCTCCACAGCTGAGATACGTGGAAGACGTCGTGCACCCGGTGCAACTGAGGTGGCAGAGCCAGGCGATAAGCCACCTCGCCAACCCTGCTGAGGACCTGAAAGGGTCCGATGAAGTGCGGAGATAACTTGCTGCCTCGGCCAAATCTCCAAATACCACGTCGAGGTGAGACTCGCAAGAAGACGTGGTCGCCATCCTCGAACTCCAGTGGCCTCCGCCTCCTGTCAGCATAAGGCTTCTGCCGGCTCTGAGCTGTACTCATCCGCTCCTGGATGACCTGGACCTTCTCTGTCGTGGCCTGGACCATCACAGGTCCCACAAGTGCTGCAAGATTTCTTCTTTGCCGACAAGAGAAATCTAGTATCATCCCCTGGATGAACCACATTCTTTGCCTAATACAGCCAATCCTAACATGGATGATACTAATCCATACCAAGGAAGACGTCGTAAGGCCTCGACGCTACTACCAAGACATCCAACTGTTACTCTCGCCTCCAAGAGTTGAGTCACACTGTCGGCATCAGTGTGTGGTAACTGGGTCTCCTCCAGTAGATGTCTCACAAGTGAGGGTCAAGTCAACAGTCAAACTGGAACCTCTTAGTAACAACACAAAAGAGGACAGGAATGAAAACATCACAAGGTATGCGTCTTTTATTATTGCAGCTCATAATACAAAGACGCTACACAATAGCAACAAGGAACTAGAAGTACAAAGGACGTATCCACTAGTTCTGCTCATGTCCATCTGCTCCCAGAGCTCCATGATCGAAGGTCTCGACTACCTGAAGCTGAGCTCTCGCTTGTTCACATACTCCCTGTGGTCGGGGTGGACCTCCTGGTGGTGGTGGTGGGAGAGCCTCAAAGCGTCACCCACCACCGGCTGCTCGTCCAGCTCCTCTGCCTCGTCCGCCTCCTCTCTGCGGACCGCCACGGTCGACCCTCTGCCTCTGCCTCGGTGGTCCCTCAACCGTCTGCTGCTCCTCGGCACGGCGGGTCGGGCAGTCACGAGCCATGTGGCCCTGCCCGCCGCACGAGTAGCACTGTCTGCCTCTCGAAAGACTGGCTCCTCGCTGTGTGCCCCGCACTGCTGAGCCAGTGTCCTGAGGTCGTCTGCCTGAAGGTCTGGTCTGCCTGGACCCCTGAGTCATCCGTCGACTGCCTGCTGCAGATGACTCTGCCACGTGCCGCCCTGCGGTGGGTCGCTGTGCTGGTGTAGACTCAGCAAGGAAGCTCTCGATCAGAAGGGCCCGCTCCAGTACTCCTGTCTGAGTCGGTATGCTGAGGGAGATCAGCGATGCCCTGATCTCGTGTCTCAAACCCTACTCAAAGGTCCGAGCCCGGAAGAATGGGTCTCGTACCATGTCGGTCGAGTAGCGTGAGAGATCAGTAAATCTCGCCGAGTACTGAGCGACCGTCATGTTGTCCTGCCGCAGCTGAAGAATCTCATGGATACGCACCGCACGAAGGGTGGCTGGGATGAACTCTGAGCGGAAGAGGCTCTCAAAGTCCATCCAAAGTAGAGATGCCTCATCGTGCACCTGGAGCATCAAGCTCCACCATCGTCCTGCTGCTGCGTGTAGTAGGCTCGCAGCGAGGATCACCATGAGGTCTGCTGGTGTCCTCACTAGCCTAAACACACGTACCACTGCCTCCATCCAGTCCTTGGCTGCTTGGGGATCCGTCTCCCCGTGAAACCTGGGTGGTCGTTGGCGCTGAAACTCATGAAGTGCACTGAGGCGACGTGCATCGTTAGCGGCTGGCGCTGGAAGCATCGGGGGCTCGGCGGGTAGTGCTACCGCCGGTGCCACTGCTGACAAAGGGCCCTGCACCGAGGCCTCGTCGCTCGGTGGGCTGTCATCACACTCGACTCTCAGAACCCTAGCTGGCTACCGTCGTGGGGCCATCCTGAATAGGAAACAAGTGCGCCACGGTCAAACAGTATACCTGGTGAGCTGATACAAAGAAATCACAAAGAAAACTTTGAAACACACATGCAATCAATGTTTTCGTGCATTAAGTCGGAAATCAGAAGTCAGGGTCCTGGTCTACGGATACGTCGGCCGCCGCACCAACACTGGACTCCCTGGACTGATAACCACACTCAATACGCTAAACATTATTGCTTCACATAGAAAAGATCAGAGTTCGCGGTAGAACCGAACTCCTCTGATACCACTTTGTCACGACCCGCCCTCGGGGTCCGTGCCGTGACTACCCCAAGCCCGCCTTCCATAGGCCAGGGGCTGGTGACTAGCACCAAGGCGTAAATCCCGGTAAAAAGGGAAGGCATTGCCTTTGTAAAGTAAACAAACACCACAGAGTAAGCAAGCGGAAAGTAAACACTAAGAAAAAATAGAGTACAACTGGAAGTGCGGAAAAGTAAATGGGCCAGTATACAAACCCAAACTGAATGTAAAGTACAACTCGAAAGGGAAAAACAACAACTGTAAGTAAAAGCCGCTACACTGAGCTGTCCACTGGAGATCCCACCTGAAGGGTGGGTACAGATAGCTCCACTGCTCCACGGGTCCCGCCGTCCGCTCCGAGCACGTTCCGCCCAGTGGTCCACCTCCAGGTACCGTCCTGCTCTTCAAGCCTCAGCCAAGATCAACGCTGTCCGTCGTCTGCAACCAACACAACGTAGTGCGGGAAAAGCCCGTGTAGGGGTGAGTATAAGCTACTCAGTAGGGACCCCGAGACCCCTGAAGGTCTCTCAAAATCCACAAAGGATAAACCACAAAGAAAAGTACAATCACGAAGTAACAACCGACACTGCTTAGGTATATGCCCATACATATACCTAAGTCATCAATTTCAAATACGCTCCAACCTCCGAGCCCAAGTACAACTCAGTCCACACAGGAAAGTAAACGTATTCCACACAGGAAAGCAAAACGTAATCCACACAGGATAGCACAACACAATCCACACAGGAAAGCAATTAGGATTCAGCTCACACAAGGATTTTCATTATCAAAACCGTAACAGCTGAAGAGCCCCATCTCTGAAGTGTACAGTGGTCCTGTCACGACTCCGAGGTACTACTCACTAACCTAAGACTGCTGAAGTACTCCTCCTGTCGAGTACCGCGGGTCTGCTGCCAACTACCGGGCGCTCCTTCCGCTGAGGGTCTGCTGCCAAATACCGGGCGCTCACCCAAATAGCCTACAGAGGTACTCCTCCAGTCGAGTACCGCGGGTTTGCTACCAACTACCAGGCGCTCCGTCCGCCGTGGGTCTGCCGCCAAATACCGGGCGCTCCGTCCACTGGGCTAGTCGACTCACTCCAAGTCGAGTCGGTCGAGCAGTCTTCAGGTCTCAGCCGACTACATGGTCTCCGTACTCCGTATGCTCGTCTCCAGAATCGCGGGACTGCCGCTACAACCAAGCGCACTACCTCTATCGAGTAAAATAGAAGGTTCAGCTCACACAGGTAAACTTCTTCGGATGACGGTGAAGATGATCACTGATCCATCTAAGTCTTCGGACCCACGAAGGATCGATAGGTACTAACCCCCGCAAAGACCCACACATGATCGTAGCACTGTTCCACGTAGGATCGCTGAGTGCTGTAGTCGTCGTCGTCGAATCCACACAGGATCTCTGTACTGTCGTCGTCGCAGTCACAGTAGCAGTAGCAGTAGCACTAGGGTTCCCGCACACAGCAAGCTCGTTCGGAGGGTCCGCTCCACGAGCCGAGAGGCTGATACATCAACTGTCACAAAGTACAGAGTTGATGTATCCAAAAGTTCCGTATCGTCAACAGGAACTCAACGCAACAGACGGCGCGTCGATCGGACGCCCGGTCTGAGAGTTATTGGCATTTTCGTCTCCGGGGCCCGGTTGGTTTTTAAGGCAAAACCAACCCAACCATACTCCACCTGCGTCCAAACCTCGAGCGGAGTATGCCAAAAGATCTGTCTTACTAAGAGGAATACAAAAAAGCGGACGGCACGTCAATCGGACGTCCGTAGCTCAAGATATGAGCGTTTCCGCTCCGAAGGTCCGGTTGGTTTCGTGTACGAACCAACCCGGCCGAACTCAAAGTAATTCGAAACCTTGAGTGCGATATACCGAAACGACCGTCTCGATCCAAGGATTGCATTGCCGCTGACGGTTCATCAATAGGACATCCAATCTGAAAGATATCAGCATTTCCGTCTCACACCCTCCCTGGGAAACTTCCCAGGAGGTCACCCATCCTGATCACTACTCTAAGCCAAGCACGCTTAACTACGGAGTTTTAACCATGTAGGCTCCCGAAAAAGAAGGTGCGCCTTGAGTATAGTATACCGAAACGACCGTCTCGATCCAAGGATCGTGTTGCCGCTGACGGCGCGTCGTTCGGAGGCCCGAAGCTCAAGTTATGAGCATTTGAACGAAAACGATTCGAAAACGGGGGGTCCGGGTCCGGGCCGACCCGGCCCGACCCCCCCCCCCCCGGGTCGGCCCGAACCGGGTCGACCCGACCTGGGTCCGACCCGACCCGGCCGGCGGCGCGGCCCGGCCGGCGGCGGCACGGCCTGGGCGCCGCTCGGGTGCCACGCGCGGGGGGCATGGCCCCCGCCCCTCTTTGCTGGCGGCGCGGCTGAAAGCCACGCCTTTGGTGAAACCGGCCCCCCTCGTGGGGGCCTGCCTTTGAGAAAAACGGGGGGCCGCCTTCCCCCCTTTATGAAACCGGCCCCCCCTTAATAATGGGGGGGCAATTAACCTGGCCGGGGGAAATTAATTCCCCCGGTCTTTCTCCTTCCGGCCGGCCCACCTGGCCGGGCGGTTTTTCTTCAACGGGACCGGCAAACCGGTCCCCTTTCCGGCTTCCGACGCCGGCAGCCCGGCGAGCCGCCGGTCCTCTCGTCCCGCCGCGACCCGGAACCGGCCGCGGTGTTCGTCGTCCGGCGCGGTGCGACGGCACCGCACCCCTCCGCCGCGGCCCCGCTCCGGCCGCGGCACCTTCGGTTTTCTTCGACGCGGCGCGACGGCGCCGCGCAATGCAACCGTGCGAATTCCCGCGTGGTGCGACGGCACCAC
The DNA here is from genome assembly GCA_963277665.1 of Viscum album. NCBI lineage: Eukaryota > Viridiplantae > Streptophyta > Magnoliopsida > Santalales > Viscaceae > Viscum > Viscum album. The sequence continues at coordinate 2,090,912,874 of OY728126.1, read as the reverse complement.
GCCATCTCATCATCCACAAGAAAATAATAATAATCACGAACAGAGGGGGAATTCGGCCGTGTTTGTGCGGTCTGACCCCCCTCTCGTTAGATGATAACTCTTAAATAATCATCCACAAGACTATCATGCTAGAACCAAGAACGAGAGTAAATAAATAATCAACAACAACCCCTACCTCGGTTTCAAGTACGATGATTGTCAATGACCCGCGGAAGGCAAGCGTCGCGGAGGTCGGGCGTCGCGGTAATCGTTCGTCAATTCCGTTGACGAAGAGGTACGTCCGAAGAGGTACGTCGTTGGTGAATCTTCGTAAGCCGACGAAGGAAGTCCGAGGAGGAAGCAGCGTTCCCTTTCGTTGACACGGAAGGCGTCGTCGATCTTCGGAACAACCGGCTACGAAGAAGAGAGGAGCGGCGTTCTTCGTCGGAGCTTGAGCGTTCATCGTCAAATATTGAGCATTCTTCGTCAAGGCTTGAGCATTATTCGTCAAAGTTTGAAGAAGAAGGAAAAGCTCTCAAAAGCTCTCAAGATGGATAAAGAGTTCTAACCCAACAAAATAAGATAAGAGCTTATTTTATTCACAAACTTAACAAATGAATTTCAAAGGTTTGAAATTCAAAAAGGATAACTCCAAAATTAAATAACAATTGTCATGTCATTTAAAGAGGGGTTAAGGGAGTTTGAGAGAAGATGAAAAGTTTAGGGCTCGTGTGGGCCCCACCACACTTAATCCTCTCAAGGGAGGTTATGTGGGTGTGGGTCCCACCCCTAACTCCCTTTGAGAGAAGTTAACCAACAAGTTTAAATAAAAAAAAGTGTTCAATATTTTTTTTATTCAACTTTTTTATAATTCTCCCCAAAACTAACTTTCGTCCCGCAATAAACGCAACTTCGGAAAAGGTCTCCTTAAGAGAATATTGGCGCTGCGAGTTCATCGGTGTCCTCGGATTTCAATTCCGAGCACCGGATAAAAAGTTAGAAATTCCCGCTCGTTCGTTCACTGAACGTACCCGAGCCAAACTTCGGAAATTGATTCCGGGCACACCGGGCCTCGGAATCAGGTGCCGTCAGAAACCGCGCTCTTGTAAAATTCCAAAGAAAATTAAGAAAAAATTTCCCTTGAATTTTACGGGTCTTTACATAAGAAGTTCGACTCTGAACTCTTAAGCAGTTCGACTCCGAACTCTTAAGCAGTTCGACTCCGAACTCTTAAGCAGTTCGACTCGGAACTCTGAAGAAGTTTGACTCCGAACTCTTAAGCAGTTCGACTCCGAACTCCGAAGAAGTTCGACTCCGAACTCTTAATTAGTTCGACTCCGAAATCTGAAAAAGTTCTACTCCGAACTCTTAAGTAGTTCGACTCCGAACTCTTAGGTAGTTCGACTCCGAACTCTTAAGCAGTTCGACTCCGAAATCTTAAGTAGTTCGACTCCGAACTCTCCAAGTTCAGAATCCGATCTCTGGTGAAATTAGACTCCGAATTTCTATAAAAAAGAATCCGAATATTTCTTAACATAGACTCTGAATTTCATTTTGGTTAGACTCTGAACTTTTGACTTGCTTACACTCCGAAATATTGATTAGCTTTTACTTACATATGCTTCATTTCAAAACGATTTCGTATATTCAGTTATACATGTTTTATTATAAAACGATGTCGTCTATTCTGTTTCTAATTAACTGTTGGTTGAGTTACACGTGTTCAGGTCCCTCCGAATTTCATGGAAAATATGACCGTTGGAAGAGGGATCCGACCGTTGGAAATTTTCCAATAAATAGGAGCTCATTTGGAAGAGCTCAAAAATGAAGAAACAAGTTGATCGATCTAAAGAACACACGCTGTTAAGGTGATATCTAGAGAGAGAATCTTTTCATGCCTTGTGCATACTGAACTACTTGTTCAGATTGCTTCGTGCGACTCCGAATGTCGGTGATTACATTCGAGGAATTCCGGGGATAGGAAGATAGAGGTGCCGACTACCTTGAAGTTCGAGGGATTCCTTGCTGAGGAAGACATAGGTTCCAACTACCTTGAAGTTGATGGCTTGTGGGGATAGCAAGACAGAGATTTCGATCTTCCTATCGAGGGCTTATCCTGGTGTGGGTAAGACAGACTTGGTTGAAAGTTTAAATCAAGAGACCTTTATCCAAGGTTGTTGGATACCCTTCTCTTTGGGTTAAAAGAGTTATTGTTTGTTACTTGTAGTTTTACTACTTGTTTGTTTCCACTGCATATTTTATTGTAAGGAAATTATAACCTTCTTATACTTCCTTATACTTGTACTCTGATTAGTTTAGATTTTATACGCTTTAAGGTAGAATCTTATATCATTAACTTTGGTTCCATTTCTCTAGTTGGTGATCAGAGGTGTTGTGAATTTGCTTAGTTTAACTTTGTTAAACCTAGTTTTTTTTTCTTGTAAAATGAAAACATGGTTATCCATAACCAACTTTAAAGGTTCCAAAGGAATTTTTAAAGTGTACAATTCACCCCCCCTCTTGTATATTGAGCATCTACATTGTTATTTCGATCTTAAAATTGGTATCAAAGGAGGTCTCTGAAATACTCATACTCATGTATAAGTTTTTCTTGCTCACTTTGTCATTTTGAACTTTGTCATTCCGAACTTTTTCATTCCGAAATTTTTCATTCCGAACTTTTTCATTCCAAACTTTGTGGTTACGAACTTTTTCTACTAACTAGTTTGGTTTCCCAAGTTGTTTTAGTATGGTGGGAATCAATGTTGGTTCTATAGATAATCTAAATCCTAAAAGACCACCAATCTTTGATGGTAATGACTATGAGTACTGGAGAGATCGAATGAAGACTTTTGTTATCAACACTGGAGTGGAAAATTTCGTTATGCTTGCTGGTGATTATAAAATTCCTGATAAGGAAGTTAGAACTTTCACTAACCAGGAAAAGCAAGAGTATCAACTCAATTATAAGGTACGCAATACTTTACTATGTTCAATGACTAGAAATATATATAGCCAAATTTCTTCTTGTGAAGCAGCTAATTGTATCTGGAAGAAGTTAGAAGTTACACACTTTGGTACTTATAAAGTGATTGAAACTAGGAGAGCTATGCTTAGAGCTGAATACCATGGATTCAATTTTCCATATGGAGAACCAATCTGTAAAGTTCAATAGAGGTTTATGACTATTGTCAACAGCTTACAGTCTATGGAAGAAAAAGGGTTAGATGATGAAGCCCATGTAGATAAGATAATTGATATTATGACCAATGAGTGGGAATCAAAGAGAACAACTATAGATGAGAACAGGAAGTTCACTCAGATTTCTCTTGATGAGCTATTCAGAACTCTTCTCCAACATGAGACCAGAATGAAGAGAGATGCTGACAACATCAAAAAGAAGAATGGGAATGGTACTGTTTCTTTTAAAACAACATCAAATCATATGAAATCTAAGACTCCTGAGAGAGTAACCAGATCCAAGACTAAGAAGGTGGTTGTTCAATCAGATTCTAGTGAAAGTGAAATCTCAGAAAATGAGTTAGCAAATCTTGCTCGAAGGATGAACAAGATAGCCGACCAGATAAATTTCTAATCCAAGTATAAGAAAAAGGAAAGGAAAGATAGGAAAGATGGAGAAGTTACTTGTTACGAATGCAAGATAACTGGACATATTAGACCAGATTTCCCTCTACTCAAAAAGAAAGAAAGGAAAGAAAGGCATTTCGAAAGGAGTAGGAAGAAGTATTACAAAACCAAAGCTAAGAAAGTTCTAAAAGAAAATGACACCTGGAGTGCCAGTGGTGGTGAATTTTCAGATGAATCATATCATTATGAATCTTTAGGAAAGAAGAATCTCGGTCTTATAGCCAGATTACCTATTGACAATAATTGCTTTATGGCTAAGGTACGCAATGCTGAATCATTGACCAATGTATCTTTAAATACTAATGATATTAAGTATTATAACTCCTCAGATGAAGAATCCTCTTCTGATGAAGAAAATACTTCACCTACCTATGAAGAAGTTTCTAGGTTTTCTGAACTTCTTGAGATTGAGAACTCTAAACTCAATAAGAAACTTGATAAGGCAAACTCTAGGAATTCTATTCTTACAAAAGAGATATCAGATCTTTCTAAAGATCTTAATAGAAAAAATGCTGATTTTATAAGTATTTCGAAAAATCTTGAGGAAGTAAGTTCTAAGAGGAACAAACTTTCTAAAGAGTTAGAAAAAGTAATTTCTAAGAAAAGTGTTTTCGAGCCTAGCTCTAGTTCTAAATCTAATGATTTTGAAGATAAAAACTTGGTTATAAAACTCAAGTCCGAAATCTTTTCCTTAAAGAAGTGTTTATCAAACTTTACCCATGGTAAGTAAAATTTTGATAAAATGTATTCTCAAATACGACCTTTAAGAAACAAATCTGGATTTGGTTATACCCATGCAAAACCAATTTTTAGTAACAACTACTTTGTTCCACAAAGTGCCCCATTTTGTACCAAGTGTCAATGTGGTGGTCACCGGGCAAAGAATTGTTCTTTAAATAAAACCCAATCTCTAGGTTTTCATATATCCTATTTTTCTAAGAAAGTGTGGGTTCCTAAAATTTTGTTGTCTGGAAATTACGGATCCAAGAAAGTTTGGATTCCGAAAATATAATTCTTTTCTTGTCTTCAGGAAGATAGAGGAAGTACCAACAACAATACATGGTACATGGATAGTGGATGTTCCCGGCACATGACTAGTAACAAAAGCTATTTTGAAAAGATTATCAAAATGAAAGGAGGAAAGGTAACTTTTGGAGATAATGCACAGGGAGAAATTGTTGGTATTGGTAGTATTGTTTTTCTAGGTAAAACTTTGATTTAAAATGTTTTATTTGTTAAGGGTATTAAGCACAACCTCATTAGCATAAGTCAATTATGTGATGAAGGGTACCGTGTGAATTTTAGGAATGATAAGTGCTTAGTACACAATTTCAAGGAAGAATTTATTCTCTCAGCCAATAGGCAAGAGAATGTTTACAATTTGAACTTAGAAGACCTAAGGAGCTAAGATTTACCTTGCCTAAGTGCAATGGAAGATCATTCCTAGCTATGGAATAGAAGACTAGGACACTGTAACCTTAGAAACTTATGTAAACTCTCTAAGAAGATACTAGTTAAGGATCTACTTGAGCTTAGATTTGATTCTTCTAAAGTTTGAGATCCTTGTAAATATGGCAAGAAACATAAATCTAGTTTTAAATAAATTGGTGAAGTCTCAACGACTGATGCATTACAGTTAGTGCACATGGATCTTTTTGGTCCAACACAAACTAGAAGTATTGGAGGAAAATACTATGTGTTTTTTCTAGTGGATGATTACACCAGATTTACTTGAGAGAAGAAATAGAATTCTTCAAGAGGTAACTAGAACCATGTTGAGTGAATATTCTATAGCTAGAAATTTCTGAGCTGAAGCTGTAAGTACTACTTGTTATACTATAAATCGAGTTTTGATTAGACCTTTTCTTAATAAAACTCCTTATGAGTTATGGAATGGTAGAAAACCAAGACTATCCTACTTCAAGGTTTTTGGTTGCAAAGTATTCATTCTGAATACTAAAGATAACTTACATAAATTCTCACCAAAATCTGATGAAGGAATTTTATTAGGTTATTCCACAACTTCTAAGGCTTATAGAGTTTTTAATAAAAATACTTGTACTGTTGAAGAAATAGTGCATGTAAAATTTGATGAGTCTGGTCCTTTTGTTTTTAAACTATCCCAACCTACATCCTCGGATGTGTTTTCAAAAACTAATTTTCAACCCTTGATAGAAGATCCTTCTGATAAGGAAAATGTTCAAGAAGATACTTCTAAAATATTTACCCCAGAAGACTTTCTACCCTATGTTGATGAACAGGTTTTACAAAACCCAAATCAGGTATTTCTTAAGAATCATCCCAGTGATAGTATCATTATTGATGTAAATCAACCCTCAAGGACTAGAAATTCCTTAATAAATGAAGTAGAACATCTAGCATTTCTTTCCCAATTAGAACCAAAAAGCACTGATGAAGCTTTAGGTGATAAAGTCTGGACCTTGGTTGAAATACCTAAGGAAACTTCTGTTATTGGAGTAAAATGGGTTTTCGGAAATAAATGTGATGAAAATGGAGTCATAGTTAGAAATAAAGCTAGACTCATTGCTAAAGGCTATAATCAACAAGAGGAAATAGACTATGAAGAAACCTATGCTCTTGTAGCTAGACTTGAATCTATTCGTATTCTACTTGCCTTTGCAGCATTCTTCAATTTTAAACTTTTTCAAATGGATGTGAAATGTGATTTTCTTAACGGTTATGTTTAGGAGGAAGTTTTTGTTGAACAACCTCCTGGTTTTTAAGATACAAAAAATCCTGATCTTGTTTTTAGACTTACCAAAGCTTTGTATGGTCTTAAACAAGCCCCACAAGCATGGTATGATAGACTCACAGGATTTTTGCTTCAAAATAACTATGTTAAGGGAAATTCAGATCCAACCCTTTTTATAAAGAAAGATAAGAAAAATGTTTTGATTGTTCAAATTTATGTTGATGACATCATATTTGGTTCAACTCAGCAATATTTAATTGATTCTTTTGCAAGTCTAATGAAGTCTAAGTTTGAAATGAGTATAATGGGTGAGTTAACTTTTTTTCTTGGTTTTCAAATTTCTCAAAAACCAGAAGGAACCTATATATCTCAACATAAGTATATTAAAGATCTTCTCAAAAAGTATGGTTATGACAACACTAAGAGTATTAGTACTCCCATTGGTACCTCAAACTCTTTAGATCTTGATGAAGCTGGGAAACCAGTAGATCAAACGTCTTTTAGAGGTATGATAGGAAGTCTACTTTACTTAATAGATAGTCGACCAGACTTAATGTTTTCAGTGTGCTTGTGTGCAAGATATCAATCCAATCCTAAGGAATCTCATTTAAAGGCAGTGAAAAGAATTTTCCGCTACCTAAAGGGAACCATGGATCTAGGATTATTTTATACTTCTGGAAATGATTTTGTTCTAAAAAGATTTTCTGATGCTAACTTTGGTGGATGTATAATGGATATAAAAAGTACATCTGGAACTTGTCATTTCTTAGGAGATTCATTAGTTTCTTGGTCCTGCAAAAAGCAACATTCTGTAGCACTTTCCACTGCTGAAGCCGAATATGTAGCAGCTGGAAGTTGTTGTGCTCAAGTGTTGTGGATGCAACACACACTCACAGACTATGACATGAGTTTTACTAAGACTCAAATTTTGTGTGATAACACAAGTGCCATTTCCCTAAGTAAGAACCCTTCACATCACTCTCGTGCAAAGAACATAGATATTAGGCATCACTTTCTTAGGGATCACACACTTAAAGGAGATATCATTCTTCAGTTTATCAGAACGCATGATCAACTTGCTGATATTTTCAAAAAATCATTACCCTCTGATAGATTTGAATACATTAAACAAAAGTTAGGAATGATAAATGTAAGGTAATAATTCTTCATTAACTTCTTGTTGAACAATTCTCCTAACAGTAATAAACTCCTCTTTATAGGGGGAGTACATTTGATTGTTAGTGTAACTATTTTTTTTAAAAACCTTTCGGAACTGAACTTCCGGAATGGAAATTTCTGAAACTAAAATTTCCGGAATGGAAATTTCCTGAACTAAAATTTTCAGGACTGAAATTCTCGGAATGAGAACTTCCCGAATAAAAATATTTGTACTGAAAACTTCCAGAATGGAATTTTCGTACTGATAAGTTTCGGAATGGAGATTTTTGGACTGGAGCTTTCGTAATGAGATTTTCATACTGGAACTTTCGTAATGAAGTTTTTTTTATTCAAGAAGAATATTACCAATTACGAACAATATTTCTAGTCAATCCGTAAGCTGTGTTTTTCTTACTTATAGTTTTGTAATCAAATTTTTCTTACTGGTATTTTCCTTGTTTTTTAAATTCAGATTCTTGTTTTTCCTCAAAATCCAGATGTTTTCTTTAAAAACCTCAAAAGATCGGAGTCAATTTTTTTTCCCTTGTGGGATTGTTCTCAACCGTCAGATCAGATCAAAGTTTTTTCAATCGTTATATGGCTTTTGGAAGACCAACGGTCAAATTCTTTGCCTATATAAAGGGGACCCCAAGACTCGTCCCACATCGGTCTTTCAAGCTTTTGCGTCTCGAAGCTCTGCTGATCTTCTTAAGGCTGGTTCCAAACTTTGTGAAGCTGATCCGAATCTTACAGATTACTTCACTCCGAATGTCTGTTGAAGCAACTTCTCAAGATATGTCAACTACGAAACCAATCTCAAAGTGGTTAGTTTTCAGGGAAAGATTAGTTCACCCTGATTTTTATAAGCTTTATTCTCTTATTTTAAAGAATATTAGGCTGAATGGATGGGAAGACATCTGCATAGAAAAGTCAGATAAACAGGATCTGATTTATACTAATTTATTGATAGAGTTTTACGAGTCTGTTTCCTTCCTAATGGAAGATGGAAGAGAGAGGTTTTCTTTCAAGTCTTATGGAAAGACTTATAAGCTTTCTTACACTAAGGCAGCGAGCCTGGTTGGTATATCATATGAAGGAGAAGCTGAATTCTGCTCTCACAAACTTCCCGATGTGCAAGGGAGTTTTAATAAGGAGAAGGCAATGAAGTGTCTTGGGCTTAAGGATGATTCATCAATTAAAATTTCTCGTCTCACTCCGAACAATATAATCCTTCAACTATGGGTGCAAGGTTTTATGGTTCCAAGAAGAGGAGATAAAGACAATCTGAAGAAGAGTGATATCTATGTCTTAGATTTTTTGGTAAATCTAAGGAAGATGAATCTGATGAGGCATGTCTTGGTTATGATCAATAATATCAAAGAAGGAAATTTGAGAGCTCATATTATCATGTTTCCTGCCTTGTTATCTAAGCTGATAGTTCGATGCTTAGAATCTTTCAAGGTTGCCTGAAAATCAAAGATCCGGAATTGCAAGCTCATGCTAGTCAGTGATGATACTCTTAAAAGGATGAAGATGGATTTTCCAGTGAATCTGGAGAATTTTACCCCTTATCTGTGGAGGAGTTTGAAGTATCTCAAAAATAAACACAATCTCCAAAACCATCAAAAAAGCAAAGGAAGAAGAGAAAATCTAAGGAAGTGGTTGTTGATGAAGAAATTCCTCATGCTAAGGAAACTCAATCTGCTCCCCCAAGCCGAAGAAGCAGAAAACATATACGGATGAAGTAGTATCAAAGTGGAGGGAAGATAAAGAAATGAGGAAGGAAGGGGATCCTCAATTCGGACTGGACCCTACCGAGGCTAAATCCTTAAAGGAAAAAGCTGCTGAGGAGCTAGAGAGACAAGCGAAGGAAAAGAAAATGAGAAAGAATATGTCTGAAGCTGAATTGGTGAGATCTTTGCTGAAAGATATAGAGTTGGCTTCCGAAATGATTCCAGTTCCGGAATATTTTGGTGTTGAACCTTCTTTACCAGAAACTCCAGCTACGAACTATGTCACTCTAGAAAAGGACAAGGGTAAATAAATTGTTGTAGAAGCTGAGAAGGAATTTGCTGAAGAAGTTGAAGAAGAAGAAGAAGAAGAGGAGAAGGAGAGTGAGGATCTGGATACTCTGATAAAGCAAGTACAGAACTATAAAGATAAGGCTAAATCTGCAAAGTTAGTTACTCCAGTAAAGGGAGATGAGGAAGCTAGAAAGCAACAAAAAGAAGAAGAAGAAGAGAATGTCTTGTATGATGAGGAAGAATCTTATGAAAGGAATTTTCTTGAGGAAGGACAAGAAAAACAAAAACCAGATAAAGACCAGATCGTTCAAGTGTCTGAATCTGAGGAAGTATCCCTTAACAAGGAACCTATTCCGAGAGCTGATAAGGGGAAGAAAACTCTCATGGAGACACCCATAAAAGATTTCATCAGGAAGAAAGAGGTTGGTGGCACCTCTAGAAGAAATTTGGTGCAAGCTGAAGAAGATCAGTCTCCAAGCAAAGTTTCTGATTCAGAATCATCATCTCACAGACATGATTTTGTGGTTCAGTCTCTGAGAAAGTTGGTGGACACAATTCCGATTCTTCCAACAATAGATTCTAGATGCCAGTTGCTACAACAGTCTATGAATCAGAAATCATATTCTTTATCCATGGTCATGGATAAGTTTGTGAAGTTGGAAGATGAACAGAAAAGTTTTCTTATCGATTATGATGTGCATAGGAAGTCCTACAGTAAGGTAACCAAGTGGTCTAAGAGAGTTGATGAAGATGTAGTTCACTTTGAGAATTTTCAGACTGAAGTTCAAAATGATTTTTAAATGGAGGATAAAAAGGTTAATGAGTTTTTTGAGAAGTTGACCCAGGAGAAAAATTTCCAGAATCAACATGTCAGGGATTTGAATGGGAAGCTTAACTCAGTATCTCAAAATTGGAAAACTGAAAGAGATTTCCGGATTGAGTTTCAGCAGAAGATGGAAAAGCAAGATGAGTTGTTAAAGTTGTAGAAAGAAGCCTTGCAGGCTCAGACATAGGCTTTAAAAGCTCAAGAAGAAAAGGTAAAAGCCTTAGAGAGGCAATGATAGGAAGATCAAAGAGACTTGAAGAAACTAAAATTCTTGTTAAAGCAACTCATTCCGAAGGAAAAGGAAGACAAATGAACCCACTCAGATCTTTTGTTGTAGTTGTCTTTCCTTGTAATTTTTTTCCCAACTCTAATGAAATAGTTATCTGGTTGGTTGTATCTTGTTATATACTAATGTTTCAGGTATCATACTTTGTTTTCCATTCCCTTCAATTCTTTTTGAAAATCACAAAGGGGGAGAAGGAAAAAGAACTACTCCTAAGTAGGAGAAAGGAAAAATTTCTAAGAGAAATATCCTTAAAGAAAGGGGGAGTTTCCCACTACGAAGTTTTTCATTCTTACAATAATGAAAACTCCACTCCAGAAACTCAGAATACAATCCTTAGAGTTTCAATGCCTAAGGGGGAGTTAGTTTTATTCACTTATATCCATGAACAAAGGGAGATAGGTTTTCATTTTCAAAGTCTAATGAAAATTTTCAAAATCCTTATATGCTTTTTCGAAAGGATGTTTGTGCTTTCCAAAAAGGGGGAGATTGTTGTGTCAATAAGGTTTTCCTTATGACTTTTACATTCCTTCTTGTTTTGAAAATCACAAACACCTTATACTTAAGAAAATATTGTTTTTACCCCCATAAGGAAAATTTACTTCTTTAAGGAAATTTACCATAACCTAGATTTTCTTATACATAGCAATATTTTTTCTTAAATTCAAAAACCGGATTCATACCCAAAATCTTGGAGCCATATAATGAAAAGATTTGGAGCATTATGTTTTTAGGATCTGAATTCTGGATGTGATCTGTAATATAGTTCTAATCCAAATTCTAGACTCCGAACTCTGAAGAAGTTCGACTCTGAACTCTTAAGCAGTTCGACTCCGAACTCTTAAGCAGTTCGACTCCTAACTCTTAAGCAGTTCGACTCCAAACTCTTAAGCAGTTTGACTCCGAAATCTGAAGAAGTTCGACTCCGAACTCTTAAGCAGTTTGACTCTGAACTCTGAAGAAGTTCGACTCCGAACTCTTAAGTAGTTAGACTCCGAACTCTGAAGAAGTTCGACTCCGAACTCTTAAGTAGTTCGACTCCGAACTCTTAGGTAGTTCGACTCCGAACTCTTAAGCAGTTCGACTCTGAACTCTTAAGTATTTCGACTCCGAACTCTCCAAGTTCAGAATCCGATCTCTGGTGAAATCAGACTCCGAATTCCTATAAAACAGAATCCGAATATTTCTTAACATAGACTCCAAATTTCATTTTGGTTAGACTCCGAACGTTTGACTTGCTTACACTCCAAAATATTTATTATCTTTTACTTACATATGCTTCATTTCAAAACGATGTCGTACATTCAGTTATACATGTTTTATTATAAAACGATGTCGTCTATTCTGTTTCTAATTAATCGTTGGTTGAGTTAAACGTGTACAGGTCCCTCCAAATTTCATGGAAAATATGAACGTTGGAAGAGGGAGCCGACTGTTGGAAATTTGCCTATAAATAGGAGCTCATTTGGAAGAGCTCAAAAATGAAGAAACAAGTTGATCGATCTAGAGAACACACGCTGTTAAGATGATTTCTAGAGAGAGAAGATTTTCATGCCTTATGCGTACTAAACTGCTCGTTCAGATTGCTTCGTGCGACTCCGGATATTGGTGATTACATTCGAGGACTTCCTGGGATAGGAAGACAGAGGTTCCGACTACCTTGAAGTTCGAGGGCTTCCTTACTGAGGAAGACAGAGGTTCCAACTACCTTGAAGTTGAGGGCTTGCGGGGATAGCAATACAGAGATTCCGATCTTCGTATCGAGGGCTTATCCTGGTGTGGGTAAGACAGACTTTCTTGAAAGTATAAATCAAGAGACCTTTATCCAAGGTTGTTGGATACCCTTATCTTTGGGTTAAAAGAGTTATTGTTTGTTACTTGTAGTTTTACTACTTGTTTATTTCCGCTGCATATTGTATTGTAAGGAAAGTATAACCTTCTTATACTTCCTTATACTTGTACTCTGATTAGTTTAGATTCTATAAGCTTTAAGGTAAAATCTTATATCGTTAACTTTGGTTCCATTTCTCCAGTTGGTGATCAGAGGTGTTGTGAATTTTCTTAGTTTAACTTTGTTAAACCTAGTTTTTTTCCTTATCAAAGGAAAACATAGTTATCCATAACCAACTTTAAAGGTTCCCAAGGAATTTTTAAAGTGTAAAATTCACCCCCCCCCCCCTCTTGTATATTGAGCATCTACATTGTTATTTCGATCTTACATCTAGGAAAATGTGTCCTCGTGTGACCTTCCTAGCTGCATATATTTCACCTGTATCCAGGTGCCTGTTCATTGGGCCAATCCATCTCATTCTGAATATGAGTCAACTTTGGCCTCCCTTTTGGTCGTAGCCTAGTTATGTTTGGTAGAACCGTGAGTGTACCATCATATAGTTGTATATTATAATATTCCCCAATAGGAATCCATAAAGAACTGTAGTAATCATTAATAATCTCTAGTCAACAAATTGGATCAGATAACTGCTCCCAAGATAAGTTTATGGAAGCACATGATGCGATCACATGGATGTAAGGATATCATAATGCTTGAAATTTTACACATTCATAGTAATTATGTTCCAGTAAAACAACTCGCACATGAACACTACTACCAACCATAGAATCATAGAGCTCAATGACCAAAAATATTTTCTCTACACAATCAAATGAAGTGACTCGAAATTTTTCAGCCTCTTGAAGAACTCTATCTGACTCGCACCGAAAAGGGTGACCCTATCACATCCCTCTGTTCAAACCATCTTTAACCTACTTTACTCATTCCAAAAAATACTTTACACTATGATATAAAGTCTCCTGTACCAAGCCTATAATTTACATTTAAAACATTATACTAATATTATATTATATTTACCACTCTATTAATTAACATATAATCTAATATTCTTAATTAGCTATGATGGGTAATTTTTGAACTCCCTTGAAAAATATATTTGTACATTATATGATGTTGGTTGTCATATGTCCATATATCTTCCCATCATCATATAAGAATGACCATTTATGCTTTCTAATTTTCATCATGTAATCATAAAAGTTCAATTAGCTATGTGAATATCATTGAGATGCTCCTCCATCCTTTGTTGTTGAGGTTCATATGCTAACAAACAAGAAGTAATCAGAATCTATATGACAATAACTATTCCAATTATTTTTAAACCAAAAAAGGATATTCATACCAATTTTTATGATTTCTTTCTTCATAGACCCATCCTTGAAATTCTTTCACACATTGCTGGAAATGTGTTGAATATAGTATCGATGATGGTAATAGGGTAGTCTCCCCGTCAAACCCTTAGAATGTACTATCTCCTTGATTGCTTGATGATGATATGAAATAAGACTAATGCCTTCTGCACCTATAACAAACTCTCTAAGGTAGGACATAAACCAACTCCATGATGAGAAGTTCTCATTCTTGATAATAGAAAATTTCAAAGGTAGAGGTGCTCAATTACCATCTCATGTGGTGACAATCAATAAAGTTCCAATATACTTTCTTTACAAAAATGTTCCACCAATATGTATAAACTTCTTTAAATGTCTCAAAGTATCCAAAAATGGTAAAAATGTCCAAAACAATCTATCAAATACAACTATTGACTAATCAACTTGTTGTGTTGGTTAACATATTCAACAGTATGTAATTGATAAATTCATTGATTATTGTGGTGTAAAAGCTCCATAATCTATGGTAAAAATATATAGAAGTAATCCAAGTAATCATAAAATTTCACAATAGCATTATGTCATGTCTCCAATTCCTTACATTAAGATATTTGATACCAAAAAATCTGTTTGATTTTCTCCACCACTAGAACAATAGGAAAATATTGACATGCTCTTATCATTTCAACAACAATAATTGAAACAAACACAAAATATAATTATGAGTGTTGCTATGAAAATATTGGGTCCACACATGTGTGTGGAGTAAATCTAGAGATGCACCAATAGTGAAAAGTGTTATCAATTATAGTTCACAAACATATTTGATAGTCTGAATCATATTTTTGACACCAGATCACATAATAATAACTCTTTGACTCTTATAAAACATAACTATAATGTATTTCAATGTGACATTGTTTTATTATATTTTTAATTGCTTATTTTCTCTCAAAATCTCTTCCAATATACATAAAACCTTCATCCCACACTTGATTTGTGCCACTAATAATTCCTAGAAATTCTATACTAGGAGTAATAACTGAACAATCAAATTTTGGTAAGAAATTCATGTCTTCAGTCGATCATAAGGATAATAGTAGAGGATGGTTAAAAGGTAGATTGAACCTCATAGGAGTGGGCACCCACTATTCTTCAACATTCTCTTCTTCTTCAACTTCATCATTAGATTCTTGTTCTAAATTGTCATCATCCTCAAAATTATCAACCAACACATCTAAAGTATGTGGGGGACTATCCATAGAGACATCACTTCCTCTATGAGATATCACAACATGAGGATGTGAAACTGTGGCCTGAGGATATGATGAAACAACTACCATTTCTAGTGGAACTTCTTGAGGTGTTCTCACATGAGGATGTGAAATTGTATCATGAAGTTCTGATGGACCAACTTCTAATGTTGATGGAGCCTCTATTGTATCTATGGTGACATACAACTCCATAATTTGATTCTTAGGCTAATACTTAACTAATGACAATATGTGTTCCCATTATTATTCATCAGCTACTAGATAGGATATATTCCAAAACCTATTGTTAAATTATAGATGTATGCATATGATGAACTTTATCACTTGATTCACCATCAGTTTTAACTTTTTATGAATTTTTTATTGAACAGATTCCAAATTTGTATAATATCCAAGCATCACAACTCTTTCTAGTCATATACTATAACTACGTCCTTTTTTAGTCTCAATTATTTGACCATTGTAATATATACAAGAAACCATATTTTTTATCTAAAATAAACCATTTTTATTAATTAAATATAACTAGAGAAACAAAATATCAATTTCAAATATTATAACATTTTGATGGAATTTCACACTTAGTATTTTGAGGTGGATTTAATCTCACCATCTTATCTCATCTTATTCCTTTTTTATGTATGCATGCTTCTAGTAATTTAGGTTGAAATAATATTCCCCCACCAAATCAATATGTTTGAACCATATTGATGTGTAAATTTTTACACAACCCATGAGTTTGTGTTGATTACCAAAAAATAGAAGTTAAACATATTCATACATATCCACATGCATCATATGAATGAGGTAAATGAACACATCATGTAAAATCATCGAGTTATATGAGATTGGAAAACTCCAAATGAGTAAGATGAGAGTGATAAATAGCCAACTCAGTTCACTTTCCTAGCCAAGACAAGCCTCCAGGAAAGTAGGTGGTCTGACCCAAATCCCCTCTACCTGGGGAGAATTTACACAAGAGATAATTCAATTTAGGGAAACTCTAACACTTAATATGCACAAAATATATTCAACAACTAAATTCTAGTTTATGACTTCAATTATAAACTGAGGTCAAAGTATATGAAAAACTAAATTCATTATCATACCTAGAATATAATGCAAGGCTCTATTCTAGAAGAAATTTATCAAATATACTATAATATACATTCATTCATAATATAAAAAATTTATAGATACAAATAAAAATTCTTAATTAATTAGTTTACTAATTATAATTAATTAGTAATTAATCATTACTTACTCAGTACTTCAGAATTAGTGAATCTTATGTTATTCACTCCTTAATTAGTTATTTTATTATTAATAAAATTTTAATCAAATTTTAATTAATTTTTAATTCAAATTAAATAGTACGCCATTATTAATTAGTTATCTGACTAATTTTAATTAATTAATTACAAATTACACTTAACTAATTACTAATTACAATTTAGTAATACTAAATTAATTACTAATTCCAGTTATGTGACTACTAATTACAGTTATTTAATTACAAATTACAACTACTTACTTACTTAATTAATTACTAATTATAATTAATAAAGTACTAATTAAAAATAATTAATTATTAGTTAAATTTAATCAATTTCTAATTATACTTAACTAATTACACTTAACTAATTATTAATTACAATTAAGTAATGCTAAATTAATTACTAATTCTAGTTATTTGATTACTAATTATAGTTATTTAATTACAAATTACAATTACTTAGTTAATTACTAATTACAATAAATAAAGTACTAATTAAAAATAATTAATTTCTAATTACATTAAATTAATTATTAATTACACTTAACTAATTACTAATTATAATTAAGTAATAATAAATTAATTACCAATTTCAGTTATGTAATTACAAATTATGGTTATTTAATTACAAATTATGATTATTTAATTATTTAATTACTATTTACTATTAATCAAGTACTAAATATAAATAATTAATTATTGATTACATTAAATTAATTTCTAATTACACTTAACTAATTACTAATTACAATTAAGTAATACTAAATTAATTACTAATTCCCATTATAAAATTACTAATTAGACTTATTTAATTATAAATTGTAATTAATTAATTATTTATGTAATGTATCATATTTTCTGTGTATTATTTTTGTATATTATATGAATTATTTTCGAGACTAGGCACTAATACAGGGTGCAATTCTGAGGCCCTATGTGTTCAAAATAAATGTTTGAAATATATTAAATATATTAAATAACACACACACACAGTTTTCCCAAAAAAGTGGAATGACTTCTAAAAGGTTGACCAACTTAAAAATATGAGGGTACCATTGAGTTCAGAATATAGGTTTTACCATAGGCGTGACTTAACCTTAGTCATCATGAGTCATTTGTGGAAAATCCTTCATGGGCGTAAAATGAATAAAATAAATAAATTAAATTATTTTAATTATTTTATTGACACAACGATGCAACGAACTAATGTTTCTATTTAAATATATACTTATAGAAAATTCACATTGTTAATTACATAACCCTGTTAATTGGTGAGAGCCATTGGAGTCGTTGGAGGAGATCTCATTGGCGGATGACAACCGGATCATAGATCGATGACCGGTGCAGGACAAAATTGAAGGATCTCACCAACGAACGTGACACAACATCATTATTCATCAATGATCGATCTAAATCAAGGTAGGTCAGTTATTTAAATTATTTTTCTTCCATGTTCTTGATTTCTATGATGAATGTGAATCAATCAATTAACAGATTGATTCGTGATTCGAATATTATGTGGGATGAGTTTACTTTTATGGGGATTTAAATTGGGATTTGTTTATTTATTTGGTTCTTCATTATTTGTTCTAACAACAATGAATCAAGTCCAACCAAATGTAGCTAAGGTTCATTCCTATTTTTTGTGTTTCATGGTTTTCTCCCATATTTCTATGTTCATCATGAGCGTTCTTCATTTGGCCCAAAATTCGACGTTTTACCAGACAATCGAATGTTGTGCACTCATTTCTTGATGTAACGGTTTGAAATTTTAGATTTGGGATTGAAATGATGCAGTAGAGGTGCAACGGTGGTAGCGGTGAGTGAATCAGATTGGATTGGAAATCCCCAATTCGAGCAGGGTGAGCAGACAATGATTATAATGAACAAAATCCATTTTCCAAATGGATTTGAAGCCTAGATTCTGGAAAATGACCATGGTGGGGTTTGGACGAGGGAGATCCATGATTTCTAGTGTGATTAGAGCTATGATCTGAGGCAGTGGTGGCACGTGCATGCATGGAAGAAAGAATAAGGGTTTTTGGAAAATCCCAATCCACACGGCATGTAATCCAGGATTACATGGTGTGTGGGTCCTCCCTTGCGGAAACTAGGGTTATGGGTAGGATTAAAGGATCACATGGTGTGTGATCCCTCCCTGGAGACACGACATGTACATAAAAGATACATGGACATGGGGTGGACTACATGGGAAGCCTACACGATGTGTACTCCCCCACATAGACATGACCTAGGCCAGGTACACTGGCTAAGCCATGTACTGGTAAATGGGCACATATACATGGGCTGAAGTCATGTACTAGCACATGGGTAGACTACACGGGCAGCCTACACATCATGTAATTCTACATGGACATGAGTAAGAGACATGGTCCATTTACACAAGTAGGACTGAGGGTCAAGGGACATGACGTGTGAACCCTTCTACATGTTGCATACTTTTGTAAACATGGATTAGATCCCTTGTACTCCATATCTTGGACAAGTTTTTTTTGGATGATTTCCACTTATTCTTTCCCTGAGGGTTAGTATGAAATCATCTCCTACTCCTAGTACTATGATCCCTTCAATATGAATTATTGGATAGAGTTATTGGAATCCCTCCAAGAGGCTCGGAGTGAGATCCTTTATTCATTTTCGTGACCTAAGTGGAGTTCTTGGTATCATCATGACCAAAACTATGCAGGATTCAATCCTATACTTAGTGGGTTAATCCAGATCGAGTTATTGGTATCACACCATGGCCTTGAAAATAATCCTCATCTGTGTATCATATTCTCTTCAGGATATCATCATGTACTTTTAATGACGAGACTCGATGAGCAGTATCTCTCGAACATACGTTATTAATGCTATCAGAATTAGGAGTGTGTTCTCCCAAACAAGTTCTTTGTGGAATCTTATATATGAATTCCTAGGCTGTTATACTATGGTTGTGACTTACCTTTAGACTATGTGTCTTTGTTGAGTATATCTAGATATTCTTGTTCTATGTGTTGTAGACATATACATGTGTGGAGCTGATTGTATTTCCATTTTTGTATGCTTTGTGCTTTTGGTGTGTCCTACTGAGTATTATTATACTCACCCTTGAACAATATTTTCATGAACATGTTTTGTCTTGTGTAGATGATTTTTGATAGAGTCCTAGGTGGACCAAGGCATGTTTCTATGACTTTATAACACCAGTCCCAGTACTTAATTTCAGGTTGGAATTGTGTTTCAGACTCTTTGCGGAGGGATTTTATTTGTCCATATTTACTTTCCTTTACTTCCTATCATACTCTAGTTATGAGATTTAGATGTATGCATGCATGGTTGTCAATTGTTTATACATTTCAATATTTTATAGGCTTGGATATATTTGTGTGTGTGTATAGGAACTTAGGCTAAGGCCTCCCATGTTAGTGATATGCCTACTCAGTGCTAGTCGCTAGCCCTTGGCTTATTGAATGTGGTCTTGTAGTGTCACAGAATGGGACCCTCTGGGATGGGTCATAACAAAGTGGTATCAGAGTGCTTGGTTCTATTTTAGTACTAGAGTCTATGACATTGTTTTGTGGAAATAGTGTTAAGTGTTTTGAGTTCAGATTTCAATCCAAGGAATCCAGTGTTGGTGCGATGATTGACATATCCATACATAAGGACTCTGATCACCTGCTTTTCAACTCAGTATAAGAGAATACTGGTTGTAGGGAAAATAATAGTGCATGCATCATGTAGTAATGGGTTGTGGTTTTCATGTCTTTCTTAAGTCATCTATCTAGATATACTCATTAATCGTGGTATATCTTGTTCACTTTTAGGATTCCTTTGTGATGTATGTCAGCTAGGATTCATCATCATGATCATGAGGATGGCCCCCTCAGTGATTAGGTGTTGATATAGGGACCAGTTCTTGAGATGTTACCTCTAGGTGGTGCACCATATATACCACCACCTATAGAGAAACACATGGCACCTACAATACCAGTGGATGAGGTGTATAGGTTGAACGCACTTCAAAGTTTTAATGGTAGAGACCCCTCAAGTTCCGAGGTGATCCCAACCCATATGCGGCTGAGGACTGGCTTGATATGGTGACCCGAGCTTTCCATCTAGTCAGGATACCAACAAATTTGATGGTGGTCCTGGAAAGGAGCCTTCTTCCTGGATCAACAAGGAGATGGTGGGGGTTAGTGACCCAGTCTTACGATGAAGAGACTCTTTCATGGAAAATGTTCGAGCACATTTTCAGGGAAGAGTTCTCACCAGCTACATTGTGGGTTGTATGCATCCAGGAGTTTCTGCAACTCCAACCGGGAAACATGACAATAGATGAGTATTCATCAATGTTTACCAAGATTTCCAAGCACTCGATGGATATGGTTCACAACCAGTTCTTCAAGGATCGGAATTTTGAGTGAGATATACGTAGAAACATATTGTCTAGTGTTATCCCTCTATGAATTCCTACCTATACTGGGGTGCTAGATAAATCTTTGGTGGTCGAAAGTTTCTTGGATGAGTAGATACAACCATTTGTTGTTAGTAGTGGGAAATTAGAAGCACAGTCCTTAGTAGTAGGGAACTGACATTAGTCTCTGGGATCTGGATGTGTGAGATATTTTAGGAGGAGGTCCCAGTATAAAGGATCTACGGTACAAGGCTCACAGGGTGGGTCTAGTCATCCCATATAGAGGTGATGTTACTCATGTGATGATAGGGGACATCTTGCATGAGATTGTATAACCCACCGTATGAATGAAATAGAGATCATAGATGGATCACCGAGGCAGAGGCAGTGGCAGGAACATGTAGTTTCACAAGGTGGAGGATGTAAAAAAAGAGTTGGGAGAGCATCATAAGGCAGACAAGATTTTGAATTGTTACCACCACCACCCCCAGGTGGCCTATGCCAATCTTAGGGAGTTGGAGGACAGGGACGGGGATAGCTTCAGGTGGTCAAATCTTATGAACCAAAGGATTCGGGAATGATTCAAGGTATGATCTATTTATTTTATACCTTATATGGAATATTGATAGTCATAGGTTCTAGTCATTCCTTTCTTGACACATACCTCATATGAGACTTAGAGATTCTGATTGAACCTTTGGCTCAAACCATACACTTGGAGACTCATATTGGAGAAGAATTAGTGATCACGCCCTTGTGCCAACATTATGAACTGACTCAAGGAGGTGAGGGTTTATATTGGAATCTCTCGGTAGCAGTTTCAAGGCCTTATAAATTCATTCTTGGTATATAATAGTTATCTACAGTTCATGCCCATATTTATTGTTTTAGGCAAAGGATGTGGTGTGTCTGCAGTGATGGAACCAGGTTTTCCTTTTCCAGTGAAAAGGAAACCCAAGTAGTATAGGATGGACTTATGAGTAGGAGGTTGAAACCTATTAATCATCATTTGGCTAGCCTAATACTTGGTGTAGTGGATTTTATGAGTTCCTAGTTTCCTGTAGTGGTGGCAGAGTATGAGGAAATCTTCTCTGAGGATTTTCTAGGTTTACCTCCCCACCAATATATAGACTTATGCATTGATCTACACCCCGATATGACACTGATACCTTCTCCAACATATCGAATAGCTACCATAGAGCTTTCCAAGTTAAGGGTGTAGTTGGAGAACTTGTAGACAAAGATATTTTTTAGACCCAATGTTTCACCCTAGGTAGCCCCGGTTTTTTTTCCAAGAAGGTATATAGGAGCTTGAGGTTGTGTATAGATATCGATGCTTGAACTTGGTGAACATGAAGAACAAGTATCCACTACTGATGATCGATGACCTCTTTGATCAGTTGATAGGGGTAGGATGGTTCTCAAAGGTTGACCTCAAATCAGGCTATCACCATCTGTGAGTATGAGATGAGGATATATGGAAGAAGACATTCAGATGTCGCTACAATCACTATGAATACTTGGTGATGACCCTCAACTTGATGAACATCCCAAGATTCTTCATGGGACTCATGAACTGGATATTTCAGCCGTACTTAGACCGGTTTTTGGTAGTATTCATTGACGACATCCTTGTGTACTCAACATCCAAGAAGGATCACGCGAGACACTTGAGGATAGTTCTAGACATACTCTAAGAGAACCAGCTTTAAGGAAATATCTTGAATTTCCATTTTTGGATTTAGGTGGTCCACTTTCTGGGATATGTTATCTCAGCAAATGGAGTGGTAGTGGACCCAACCAAGGTTTAGGTAGTGTTTGCTTGGGAGCCACCCAAGAGTGTGATAGAGGTTAAAATATTCCTTGGGTTGGTGGGATGTTACCAGATATTCATACTTAATTTATCCAGAGTAGCAACACCCATAATAAATTTGACTCGAATGGGGAATCCTTTTGTGTGGAAAGAGAGGTTCCAGTAGGCTTTCTAGTAGTTGAGGAAGAGTTTGATGAGCATTACCATCTTAATATTTTTATAGGAGGGTGTCAAGTACGTATCTTTTGTGATGAATTAGGAACTGGGCTTGGATGTGTTATGATGAAGAGGTAGGAAGTGATTGCCTATGGTTCACATCAGTTGAGACCACACAAGCAGAACAACACAACCCATGATCTTGAGTTATAAGTGGTAGTCTTATCACTGAAGATGTGGAGACACTACCTTATGGGTGAGTAGTTTATCACCTATTCCGATCACAAGAGTCTCAAGTATATCTTCTCTCACAAAGATATCAACTTGAGACAGAGGAAATGGATAGAGTTCCTCCAGGACTATAACTTTGAAATTGTTTATACTCTTGTGAAGGGAAACCTAGTAACAAATGCTCTTAGTAGGATATCTTGTTCGTAGTTACCTAATGAGGTGTTGGAACAGTTGGCATTATTGTAGTTATCTTTTTTGGATAGAGATAGATCATATTATCTCCATTTGATGGTTTTTACCCCTCTGTTCTTGTAGCAAGTCATAGAGGCATAGTTAGGGGATGCCGACTGTGAGACCCTACATACTCAGATATCCACTGAACATGTTTCTAATGAATTTTACAAAGGTGGGGAGCATGTCATTCTTTTCAGAGGATGCATGATGATATAAATGATGTTGTGGGAGGAGGTTCTAAGAGAGTTTCATACATATCCTTTGGTGGTATATCTAGGTGTGACAAAGATATGTCAGGACCTCTAACGTCAATTTTGGTGGTCATGGATGAAGAAAGGAGTTGCAGAGTTTGTGTCTCGATACCTTAATTGTTAGAAAGTGAAGGATGAGCACCAAGTTTCAACATGTTTAAATCAACCCCTTGAGGTTCCAGAATAGAAGTGGGTTGGGATATCCATGGACTTCGTGAAGAGTTTACCACATACATCTAGATGACATGATTCCATTTGGGTGATTGTATAACGACTCACAAAATCATCCCACTTCTTATATATATGAGAGAAAAGTTTAGTAAATATCTTGGGATTCCTCTATGTGTAGAAGATAGTCTAACTCCATGGAGTTACATTGACGATTTTTTCTAACTATGATGATCACTTCACATTCTGGTTGTGGAAGGGATTACAAGAGGTGTTTGGGACTCAGTTATTCTTGAGAACAATGTTTCACCCCCAAACTGATGGCCAGACTAAGCAGACCATTCAAGTTATAGAGGACATGATGCAAGATTTCATGTTGTAAATTGACTGTAGTTGAGAGGATCACTTACCACTGATAGAGTTTTCATACAACAACAGATACCATTTCATCAAGGCTTTGTACAGGTGACCCTGTAGGTCACCACTTTACTAGACTGAACTAGGAGAGTCAACACTCATGAGCCCAGAGTTGGTGAAAACTACAACATAGAAGGTTTATATCATATAGGATTAGATGAAGACTGCACAAATTCATTATAAGTCTTATGATAATAAGTTACATAGGCCTTTGGAGTTAGAGGAAGGAGACTATGTGTTCCTATGGGTTTCACCTCGACATGAATTGTGGAGATTTGGTTGGGACAACAAGCTATATATAAGATTCATTGGACCTTTATAGATACTATGTAGATTTGGAGAGGTGGTGTACCCCTTAGATCTACCTCTGCAGTTAGAACAGGTACACGACATCTTCCACATGTCGCAACTGAGGAGGTATGTGCATGACTCATCACACGTTATCGAATGGGGTGAGGTGGACATTGAGGATGGAGAAACATTTGATGAGTACCCAATAGAGATCAGGGATTATTAGGAGAGGATACTTTATGAGTGAGCGATTCCTTTAGTTCATGTCTAGTGGAAGCATGAGAATCTTCAGGAGCAGGAGGCTTAGATTCATACTCAGTACACACATATTTTCTATTAGCCCTTATTTTTGGATTTTTGAGGGTGTAAATCCCCAAGGTGGGGAGAATTTAATGTCTTATATTTAATGTGTATTATTTTTGGATATTATGTGAATTATTTTTGAGACCAGGCGTAGAGACGACATGCGATTCCAAGGCCCGGTGTGCCCAGAATAAATGTTTGAAATATATTAAATATATTAAATAGAATGCATGCACATTTTTCCTAAATAAGTGGAATAAATTCTAAATGGGTGACTAGATCATAAATCCAAGGGCACCATTGCATTTAGAATCTGGGTTTTACCCTAGTCGCAACTTAATCTTAGTCGGCATGGTTTGTTTGTGGAAAAGTTGTCATGGGCTTAAAATGAATAAAATAATTTAATTAGATTATTTTAATTTTTTTTGTTGATGCAGTGATGTAGCAACCTAATATACCTCTTTAAATATGTTCTTATAGAAAATTTGTAGGGTTAGCTATATAACCCTATGAATTGATGAGAGCCATTGGAGCCATTGGAGGAGATCCTGTTGGCAGATGACGACTGGATCAGAGATCGATGACCGGTGTGGGACAAAATCGAAGGATATCGCCAATGAATGAGACACCACATCATTATTCATCAGTGATAGATCTAAATATAGGTAGGTAAGTTCTTTGACTTATTTATCTTCTATGTTATTGATTTCTACAATGAACGTGAGTCAATCAATGAACAAATTGATCTGTGGTTTGATCATTATAATAGATAAGTTTATTTTAATGAGGATTTAAATTGGGAGAGGTTTATTTATTTGGTTATTAATTCATCATTCTAATTACAATGAATTTATTCCAACCAAACATAACCAAGGTTGGTTCCTATTTTTGCGTGTTTTGTGGTTTTCTCCTATATTTCTTTATTCATCATGAGTGTTATTAGTTTGGCCTATAGTTCAATGTTTTACTAGAAAATAAAATGTTTCACACCCGTTTATTGTGATAAAGGTTCAAAATTTTAGATCTGGTATTGGAAGAACATAGTAGAGGTGCATTGGTGGTAATGATGAGCAAATCAAATTGCATTGGAAACCCCCAATTCGAGAGGGGTGAGTGGAAAATGATTAGAATGAAAAAAATCATTTTTCCAAATTAATTTGAAGCCTAGATTCCAATAAACAGCCATGGAGAGGTTTGGCCGAGGGAGATCCATGATTTCTGGTGTGATTGGAGCCGAGATCTGAGGCATCGGTGGCATGGGCATGCGCAGAAGGAAGAATAAGGGTTTCTGTAAAATCTCAATCCACACAGCATGTAATTCGGGATTACATGGTGTGTGGGTCCCCCCTTTAGGTGGATAGGGTTATGGGTAGGAGTTAAGGATCAAAAAACATGTGACCCCTCTCTAGAGACTCAGAATGTACCTCGGAGATACACAGACATGGGGTGGACTACATGGGTAGACTACACGCCATGTACTCCCCCACACAGACACAACCTGGACCAGGTACATGGGCTAAACCATGTATCGGTACACATGCACATGCACACGGGTTGGAGTCATGTACTGGCACATGAGTAGACTATATGGGTAGCCTACATGATGTGTACTTCAACACAGATACGGGCAAGAGACATGGGTCGTTTACACGGGCAAGACCCGGGGTCAAGGGACATGGCTTGTTACCCCTTCTACACACCATATACCTTTTTATAAATGGATTATAGCCCTTTTCATCCATATTTTGGACTAGTTTCATTAAGGTTCATTACCCTTATCTTTTCCCAAATGGTTAGTATGGAATCGTCTCCTACTCGTTGGACTATGATCCCTTCAACAGTACTTCTTGGATAGGGTCATTGGAATCCCTTTGAGAGTCCCAGAGTGAGATCCTCTATTCATATTTGTGCCCTAGGTGGAGTTCTTGGTATCTGTTAGAGTTGGTGTCCTAGAAAAAACTATTTGTAATTTGATTAAATGAATATTTGATATATTAAATATTAAATTAAACATCTTATTACATATTGTTCATTATTCTTCATGACCATAATGTAATAATGTCCTAGAGTATTTTTCGCATTAATAAGGTCATAGTAGTTCCCCACTATGATGAGAACCTTTAAGTGCTATGAAAATATTCTTAAAAAATTTCTACAGTTAGATAATATACTATGATGGGACATGTAGTATATAGACTGTCATGTGCGATTACTCATAAGAAGATGAGACTTATTCTCATGAAATTTGCACTTGGTAATCTCTAAGATGAAAGATTATGAGAAAAAACCTGCTAGTAAGAATTCCACATGTTTTGGTGTCATCAAATATTCCTATACGTGATCTTGTGTAATGTTCCTTACACTTTAAGATTATCATTAATGCATGTCATGACTCCTACACTTAGATTTTCTGATAAAAACCGTCACGCCATATGTTGGCAGAAAGTATGGTATGTTGGGCGCATCATGAATAACATGTTATTAATGGATAATTCAAGAAAGGATATGCTCCTTCCATATTTATGAAAGTTGATATCTCAACCCTTTGATTGAAATAGAATAGTCACCATAAATTTCATGGACATGGTGTAATGATGAGTTTATTTTAGATAGTCAAAGAATGATGTATCAAGTATATAGGTTGATGACACCGTCATGAAACCTACTTGATGAGATTATGTGACAAATGGATTATATTTCACAGTGAGTGTTCTTATGTGATTGTCATCATTACGAATTTAAGTTCCATCTCTTGGGTGCCTTGACCTATTTCTAGATAGTAATCTTGGACTTTAGGTAAGCCTGCCTAATGCCAATGAGAAAGAATCCTAGAGGGTCACACACTAAGTGTTTCTAGTGGTCAAGATTAAATTCTATTTGAATTTAATTAATGGGATAAATATTATTCTCAAGACCGAGGAATAATTTTATTTAAGTTATATTGATCGCATAAATTAAATAAATATTTATTCACCAAATTGTGAATAAAATATATTTATTTATTTTATTGAATATTTAATAAATATTTATTTACCAGTTTTTGAATAAAATATTTATTTAAGAGAATAAAATATTTATTTGTGTGTTCAATAAATACAAGAGAAGTTTTATGGATCCAGACTGTGTCTGGTGATAAAATAATTATTTATGAGTTGGTAAATATTATTTATCTATTCTGCACAAGTTGTCATACCAAAAAATAATAATACTACTATTATTATTATGTGGCATGGGATTTCATTAATGGTTATAATTATATTTAATGGTTGTTATGAAATTAAATTTTATAACCAAAATCCTAGATCTATAAATAGACGGCTATGTCTATTGTGTAATTCATTCAAAGCCAAATCCAAGTTTGGGAATAGAGAATTGTTGCGCATAATGAATTCTCTCTCGACTCATCCTCATCTCTCTCTCTCAAGAATGATAATCCCAAGAGATAATTTCATCAAGACCGAAGAATGAGTGATCAAGAACGAACAATGAAGATATTCGATTCTCTATTCTAGCACCCAGAGAATGACTGGCATTGTTCAGATACCATTGAAGCACATGTGGATCACTGCTAGAGAGATTCTACCCTTGGGTCCTCACAAGCGTAATGAAATCAATCCCGAATGGCCATTTTGGATGACCAAAAATCATCAATTAAGAAATTTCCTAAGACCAAGTATTTATTTTTTTAGATATTAAATAAATTAATTATAAATTGGACATGGACGATCCTTGCTCTTGGTTTCGGGTAATTATTATTAAACGAAATTTTAATATATCACCCACTACCACACGCTTATACTGAACCTACAATGAACAAGTGGTATCAGAGTAGTCACATTTAAATTTATGATTATTTATTTGATTATTGATCTAGGCGCAATTGTGGTTGGATTTTATTTCATGCCACTTGTTCTTTAATCCGATTTGCATTAACATGTTATCGAAATATTAATCATGTTCATTCAGTGTTTCATTTTCTTAAAGGTTTAAGAACAAATGAAGAATAGCCTAAGATGTCATCGAGAAGTTCCAAATCATTGGCCAGTAAAACTAGGTTACATGACATGCAACCGGAGCACATGATATATACCCATGCACAATGTATCTTGATGTGCCAAGTAATTAATTACATGTGTTTTTATTTCACACTGAGTGTTGACCGGTCCGACCTGGAACAAAACAAGCAGATACAGGGTGTGTAATTGGCATGTACACACCATGTAGTCTGGCTGAGTCCACACACCGAAGCCCCAGGTGTATGACTTGGATATACGACAACCAAGGTACATGAAATGTAGGTACATGTACACACCGTGTATTCTCTCATTAATGGAAAAAATTAAAATTACATTAAATTTGAAATTAAAGCATTAAAACCTTATTTTATTAATTAGCACATCATTGTGTGTTTGACAATTTAATAATGGTTTTAAAGAATTTTAAATTCTCAATTAATTTATTGTAATTAATATGTCATTTTTAGTTTTTTTATTTATTTTCCATGAATTCCATTAATGTTGGGAATCTCCAAATAAGACAGAATTATCATTAATATGAAATAGAATTAATTAATTAATCTAAGATCATTTATCTTAAATAATAAAATAACGAATAATGAAATGAATGCTAGATGTTTAATTTTGCATATTTTTTGCATGTGTAATCATTCATGAGATTGACCAAGACCTATGTATGTGTTGGTATTTATTCAATTAAATTTTTTCATGATTTTGAAATTATTTAATATTAAATTAAAAGATGGCCTATGAGTCATCCCTCCCTCTATTATTATGTAGGACCTACATGTCCAAGTTTATTTATGTAATTCCCTTTAACCAATAATTTGGTTTCCCTCACCTATGTTTGAGTAATAAATATTTTTAATTAATGGAGCATCCCAATGTGCATGAGGAAGGTTCAAGATGTAACCATAATGATGCCAACTTAGTGATATATAGGTGGACAAGTGGAATGTTGTAGCTCATGCCAAGTCTGACATAAGGATTTATTTCCCCTAGGTCATAGGTTGATTTAATGTCTGCTCATTAAATCAACCATTAGATAAGATCATGATCAGATTAATTAATTAATTAATTATTTTCTTTCTAATGCATTAAAATTATATTTATTGATGCAAGACCACAATCACATAAATGAATGAATTAATATGAAAAGATAGAGTTTAAATAAAATTGATTATGTGTAAATGTTTTATCCAAACATGGTTAATTAATTAAGTAAACATCCACTTAAATATTAGCAAGACATGTAAAAGATAAAACAAGATAAAAATTTATTCATAATAAAATAAAATCCCTCAATCTAATATTAAGTTATACTAAGCCTTTTGTAACTTGATTAAGAACAAAACTCAATAGAACTATGTGTTTGAACAACCATTTTTGGGACACTTAATTTTATAAGGGGTTTTATTATAAAATTTTTGGGTTGAATTAACCATTTTACATCAAGAGGAGTAGCCCTTTCTAGACATGGTGTAATTTAGAGGCAAGTGTTGAGAAAATCCAATCCAGGATTTTTGGATTGGGGAGTCCACTCAACGGATCAATGAGCTGCAAGACCGCAGTTAGTAAATACTTTCCCACCTAAATACCTTAAAAATACCTTGACCAACCCTTGTTGGGGTTATGAGAAGGGTAATATGGATCCTTTCCACTAGAATGTCCAAGCAACTATACATTCCAAGTTCAATGGTGAGGCCTATTGGGACTTGATAAAATAGTGAGAGATTTAATAAAATCAATTAATTATTTCTCACAAAAAATATAATCAAGAAAATTACTAATAATCTACTCTTTTAATTTTATAATAAAATGAAAATATCACTATCCCTATGATAAATATTAGATAAATACAATCTCCTCACTGGTAGTAACTTCCAAGAGCACTTTAGACGTCATCGGGTTGTTCAACGCCATAAACAGAAATCTTACATGATAGAATCCTCAATGAATGATCTACCTATTCAAGAGGCAGGTGATGAAGAGTTCCTAGTCTATAAAAAACATATGAACGATGCAGTTTATGTTCAATGTTTTATGCTTTCATCTATGTCCAGTTAACTCATAAAGTCTGACGAAAACATGGATGCGTATAACATGCTTGAGAACCACCACAGTCTTTACTAGGAGAGAGCTAGAAAAGAACAATTTGATATTTCCAAGGCCCTATTTCAAAGTAATCTTGTATAGGGTTCCTCAAATGGGCCTCACGTAGTCAATATAATTGGCTACATTGAACACCTAGAGGTTCTAGGGTTTAAAAATCCCTGAATAACTGGGCACCGATCTCATTCTGGAATCACTCTCTTAGAGATTATCTAGTTTTTTTTTATGAATTTTAATATAAAAAACATTGAGATATATCTTCTATATCTTCTTATCCTCCTTCACCAAGTAGATAAATATATTAATTATGAAAATCCTTATGTCCTTATGGTGAATAAATGAAAAGGTAAAACAAATAGATTTAAGACCAAATCTTCTTCACGCCCTTCCAAGAAAAAGAAGATCAAAGGGGAAGCAAGGGAACAAGATGTTGTCTGTTTCGCATATGGTAAGAAGGGTCGCTAGAAGAAAAACTATACCCAACTAAAGAAGCATGGGGAAGCTTCAGGTGAATTTTTTATCGATTGAAATTCATCTATTTCTACAAATTGGGTATTAGATACAGCTTGTGGTGCTCACATATGTATTCAAATACAAGAACCAATTAGATTCAGAAAAATTGACCAAGGGGAGGTAGATCCACGAGTATCCAACAGAGCTAAAATTTCTGTTGTAACTACTAGGGACTACCACCTCACATTGCCGAACAGAATGATCTTGGTTTTAAAAGGTTGTTATTATGTTCCTTTAGTTACCAGAAACATTATTTCTATATCTAGACTAGATACAGATGGATTCATTTTCGAATTTTGAAATAAATGTTACTTCTTTTATAAAGATAGCATTTGTTATGGTAAGACACATTTACATAACGGTCTTTATGTGTTGGATTACAGGAACCAAGTAATGAAAATCAATAGCGAAGTTACTTCACATGACTCATACCATACCCAACTTTGGATTCACTAGCTAGGTAATGTAAATGAAAAATGCTTGAAAAAATTACATCAAGATGGATATTTAGATTCTTTTGAACTAAAACAACTTGGTGTATGTCATGCATGTTTACACAGAAAAATGACCAAATCCCCATTTAGTGGGAAATGTGAAAGGGCTAAAGATCTTATTGAATTAGTTCATACTGATGTGTGTGGACCATTTCTTATTGAAGAAAGGGGTGGGTACTCATACTTCATAACTTTTAATAATGATTTTAGTAGATATGTATATATCTACTTAATGTGATATAAGTCAAATTCTTTTGATAAATACAAGGAATACAAGAATGAAGTTGAGAACCATCTTGGTAGGAAGATTAAGAAACTCCACTTAGATCGAGGTAGAGAATATCTTAATCAAGACTTCATTGATTACTTATGGGAGTTTGGGATCATATCCCAACTCACTCCTCCTTACACTCCTTAGTGGAATGGTGTAAGAGAAAGGAGGAACCATGCCTTTTTGGACATGGTAAGATCAATAATGAGTCATAAAAGTCTTCCATTATTTTTTTGGGGATATGCGTTACAAACAACGACACACATACTAAACCAAGTACCAACTAAATTGATAAATGGTATCATATATGAATTTTAGAGTGGAATAAAAACCATGTTATCAAATTTACATGTGTGGGGAAGAGAAGTGTTTGTTATGGCCTCTTCATGTAACAAACTTGTACCCCAAGGAACAAAGTGTACCTTTATAGGATACTCGGGGTAAATAAGGGGATATTACATATACGAACCCTTATACAAAAGGGTTATATCAGAAAACATGCCATATTCATTAAGAGGGAGCACATATTCAAAAGATATATTGGGAGAAAGATAAAATTTGATGAAGTCGAGGCTTGAGGAACACAAGAGTTGGTAAAAGATCAAATTCCACAAAGCCCCATGGAAGAAGAAACTATTCAAGAGACACAAGAACTACGTAGGAGTATAAGAGAGGTTATAGAACTAGAATGGTATGGTTTTCTAGTTACTGATGATGGTGACTCATTATTAGTTGATAATAATGATCCTCTAACCTACAAGGAAGTAGTAAGTGGAATATATGTTTCCAAGTGGAAATAATCCATGAATTCTGAAATGGATTCCATATACCAAAACCAAGTTTGGATTTTAGTAGATCCTAATTGGATATAAATCTTGTTGATTGTGAATGGGTATTCAAGAAGAAACTGGACTTAGAAGGACAATTTAGTACCTATAAGATGCAATTGGTTGAAAAAGGGTTTAAACAATGTTAAGGTATTGACTATGATGAAACATTTTCACCAGTTGCAATGATGAAACCCATTATAATTCTACTTGCCATTACGAATTAACATGACTATGAGATTTGGAAATTGGATGTCAAAATTTCCTTCCTTAATGGGAACCTTTAAGAAGATTTCTACATGACACAAACTGAAGGGTTTGTGACTCCAAAGGATGACAATAATATATACATGTTGCAAAAATGCATTTATGGATTAAAGAAAGAATCTGGGTCATGGAACATTCATTTTGATGAATCCACAACTGAATGTGGTTTTATAAATAATGAATTTGAGCCTTGTGTCTACAAATGGTTTAGTGGGAGTACAATCCTTTTCTTAATAGTATATATTGATGACATATTACTTATTAGAAATGAAATACTAGTCTTATAGTCTGTCAAGGCATGGTTCAATAAATGATTTTCCATGAAATACTTGGGTGAGGCAACATATATTATTGGGATCAAGATCTATCATAATAGATCCAAGAGGTTTATTGACCTAAGTAAAAGTACATACATTTACAAGATACTCAAGAGATTCAGTATGGAACAATCCAAGAGGGGATTGTTGCCAGCATCACATGACATCCATCTTTATAAGAAAATGTGTCCTTAGACCCATAAGGAAATAAATAGAATGGAAATGATTATATATGAATTAGTGATTGGGTCATTCATGTATCCTATGCTATGAACTAGGCTAGATGTTTACTATGCATTAAGTGCAGTAAGAAGATATTAAACTGATCCAGGTGACCTCTATTGGATGGTAGTCAAGACTATCCTTAAGTATATGAGGCATACTAAGGATACGTTCCTGGTTTATGGAGGATATGAGGAACTAATCATAAGAGGATATGTAGATGCTAGATTATAGACTAGTCAAGATGACATGGAGTCACAAATGGGATAAATATTTACTTTTAATGGAGGTGTTTTGAGCTGGAAGAGCTCAAGGTAAGTTGTGGTCACAGATTCTATAGTAGAGTCTGAGTATATTGTAGATTCCAAGGAAGCTAAAGAAGTAGTTTGGATGTGAAATTTTTTCCAAGATCTTGATGTGTCACCTAGAATTAAATATCTTATCACACTCTATTGTGATAATACTGTAGTGGTAGATCTTTCAAAAGAGACAAGGTCACATCAGTGGATGAAGCACATACTTCAGAAGTATCATCTCTTGAGGGATTTTTCTTAGAGAGGTGAAGTTGCAGTGAGCAGTATTTCCATGGAAGACAATGTGGAGGACCCCTTGACTAAAGGCTTGACTCAAAAAAAACATTATTATCATGTGAGGTCTAGCGGACTGAAAGTCATAGGCTGTTGGCTTAGTCCAAGTGGGGGTTTATTAGATTTTGCGTCCTAGAACCAACTATTTTTACTTTGATTATATGAATATTTGATGTATTAAATATTAAATTAAACATCTTATTACATATTTTTTATTATTCTGCATGACCATAATGTAATAATGTCCTAGAGTATTTGTCACATTGATAACATCATAGTAGTTTCTGCTATGATGAGAATCTTGAAGTGCTATGAAAATATTATTAATATAGTTCTTTGGTTGGATAACATACTATTATTGGACACATAGTATATAGACCATCAGGTGAGAGTACTCGTAAGAAGATGAGACTTCTTATCATAAATTTCTCATTTGATAATATCCAAAATGGGAGATTATAAGAACAAACTTATCAGTAGGAATCCTGCATGTTTTGGTGTCATCAGATATTCCCTATTTGCGAGTGTGTGTAATGGTCCTTAGACTTTAAGATTATCATTAATGCATTTCAAAACTCATGCACTTAGATTTGTTGATGAAAACCGTTATGTCATATGTTGGTGGAAAGTAGGGTACATTGGGTGTATCATGAATGACATGTTATTAATGGATAATTCAAGAAAGTATTTTTCCCTTTCATATTTATGGAAGTTGATATCTCAGACCTTTGATTGAAATAGAACTGTCGCCATAAATTCCATGGACATGGTGTAATGATGAGTTTATTTCATATAATCAAAGAATGATGTATCAAGCTTGTAGGTTGATGACACCAACATGAAACCTTCATGATGATATTATGTGACAAAGGGATTGTATTACACAGTGATCGTTCATATGTGGTTTTCGTCATTGTGACTTTAAGTTATTCATCTTGGGTGCCTTGAACCGTTGCTAGATAATAATCTTAGAATTTAGGTAATCCCACCCAATTTTAATGAGAAATAATCCTAGAGGGTCACACACTAAGTGATTTTGGTGGTCTAGATTAAATTTTATTTGAATTTAATTAATGGAATAAATATTATTCTCAAGACTGAGGAATAATTTTATTTAAGTAATATTGATTGAATAAATTAAATAAATATTTATTCACCGGATTGTGAATAAAATATATTTATTTATTTTATTCAATATATAATATATATTTATTTACTATTTTGTGAATAAAATATTTATTTAAGAGAATAAAATATTTATTCGGTTGTTTAATAAATACAAGAGGAGTTCAAACGGACCAAGACTATGTTCGGTGATAAAATAATTATTTATGAGTCAGTAAATATTATTTATCCATTTTTTACAAGTTGGCGCACCAAAAAAAATAATACTTTTATTATTATTATGTGGAATGGGAATTTTATTAATGGTTATAATTATATTTAATGGTTTTTATGCAATTAAATTTTGTAACTGAAATCCCAGCTCTATAAATAGATGACTATGTCTATTGTGTAATTCATTTGAAACAAATTACAAGTTTGGGAATAGATAATTGCTTCACACAATGAATTCTCTCTCGAATCCTCCTCCTCTCTCCCTCCTAAGAACGAGAAACCCAAGAGAGAATTTCTGCAAGAACGAAGAATGAGCGATCAAAAATGAATAACACAAGACATTAGATTTGTCGCGCTAGCACTCAAAGAACGAGTGGCATTACTCAGAGACCATTGAAGCATGTGTGGATCACCGCTAGAGGAATTATACCCTTGGATCCTCGCTAGTATAATGAAGGAAATCTAGAAGGTCTGTTTCAGACGATCAACAATCATCAACGAAGAAAGTTCCTAAGCCCAAGTATTTATTTCTTTAGATATTAAATAAATTAATTATAAATTTGTTGTGAAAGATCCTCACTCTTAGTTTTGGGAAATGATTATTAAAAGAAATTTTAATATATCACCCACTACTACACGCTTCTTCTACCCTCGGAACCAACAATATCATTATAAACAAAACTATGTGGGAATAAATCCTCTACTTAGGGGGTTAATCCAGATTGAGTTGTTGGTATCACCCCATGACATTGGAAGTGATACTCATCTGTGTATCATATTCTCTTCAGACTATTAGCATGTACTTATAATGACGAGACCTAACGAGCAGTATCTCTTATATGAACGTTATCAGTGCTATCAGTCTCAGGAGTGCGTTCTCCCAAATGAGTGCTTTAAGGAATATTAGAGATGGAATCCTATGTTGGTATACTACGATTGTGACATATCTTTAGATTGTGTGTCTTCATTGAGTATATATGGATATTCTTATTATATGTGTCAGAAATATACCTATGTAGAGATGACTATATTCTCTTTGTTGTATGATTTGTGGTTCCGAGGTGTCCTACTGAGTATCGTTATACTCACTCCTGCACGGTCTTTGCCCGTATGTGTCATGTCTTGTGTAGAAGATCGACCTTTTAATATAGTTCTAATAATACCATGACCAGACGATGCTTAGTGAGACTGGACAGATTGAGGTGTGTTCTTGCGGCTTTCTGACAAGTAGTCTTAGTGTTTACATTCAGGTTGGACTTGTGTTTTAGATACTTTGTGGTGGGATTTTATTTGGTCTTGTTTACTTTCCTTTACTTCCTATCATACTCTGGTTATGAGATTTAGATGTATGCATGCATGGTTTCCAGTTATTTTTACATTTCAGTATTGTATAGGCTTGGAGATGTGTATGTGTGTGTATAGGTACTTAGGCGAAGGCCTCCCATGTTAGTGATATGCCTACTCGGTGATAGTCGCCAGCCCCTAGCCCATTGGAGGCTGGCTTTGGGAGTTGCGACACAACCCCCTCTAAGAAGGGTCGGGACAAATTAATTACTAATTACAATTAATAAAGTACTAATTAAAAATAATAAATTAGTAATTACATTAAATTAAATATTAATAAAAATTAACTAATTATTAAATAAAATTAATTACTCAATTAAGTAATTACTAATTACAATTAATAAAGCACTAATTACAAATAATTAATTGCTAATTACAATAATTTATTTACTAATTACAATTAACTAATTACTAATTACAATTAAGTAATACTAAATTAATTCTTAATTATAGTTATTTAATTACAAATTACAATTACTCAATTAATTAATTAGTAATTACAGTTAATAAAGTACTAATTATAAATAATTTGTTTCTAATTACATTAAATTAATTACTAATTACTAATAAAAATTAACTAATTACTAATTACAATGAATTAATTTATCAAGTAATTACTAATTACAATTAACAAAGTACTAATTACAAATAATTAGTTTCTAATTACAATAATTAATTTATTAATTACAATTAACTAATCACTAATTACAATTAATTAATACTAAATTAGTTCATAATTATAGTTATTTAATTACAAATTACAATTACTTAATTAATTAATTAATAATTAAAATTAATAAAATACTAATTACAAATAATTAATTGGTAATTACATTAAATTAATTACTAATAAAAATTAACCAATTACTAATTATAATTCATTACTTAATTAAGTAATTACTAATTAAAATTAATAAAGTACTAATTACACATAATTAATTACTAATTATAATAATTTATTTACTAATTACAATTGACTAATTACTAGTCACAATTAAGTAATACTAAATTAATTCCTAATTATAGTTATTTAATTTAAAATTACAATTACATAATTAATTAATTACTATCAAAAGGGGTCCAAGATCCAGAAAAACCTTCTCCTACCAAAGATTTATTGAAAAATAAAAGACAATACATGAAAAAGAGAATGGACGGGTTCAAACAAAGGGCACGCCCTCAACCAAAAAAGAAAACTACAAATGCGGGGAAACAAGATCTCCATCCTCAGCATATTCCCATTCTCACTGTGAATTCTTCTGATTAAAGAGTAAAAAGTACTTTTTCCTGAGTTTAACCTGCTCTAGAGTGAGCTCCTTATGAGAATACCTGGAAGCCCAACCATTCCCATCACTACCACATCCTTAGCCTTAGTTTTTTGGATGACACCCCTGTTTTCATGCCTTGGTTTGTTTCCAATCCCCTTACGATGAATCCCCCTCCGAATGAGAAACATTATCCATGAGTGGTTATCCCTTAGAGTCAACCGTCTCCATCTTGCTCTTTCCTTTGTTGGACTGCACAAGTTCCACATCCGCTTCTTTCTGCACAACCCTTTCAAATCCCAGGTTCCTTCACCGAACTTCCAACCACAACTGCTCAAGACTTACTGGAAGAGTCAAGACGTGCTCCATATAAAGGATCCTTACTGCTTCTAAAAGTGCAAAAAATAACTCCAATGAAGTTTCTATGATCCTCCTTGTCTTCTTGAACATTTTCCTCGACAACCAGGGAGTTCTATTATTTTCCATCCATGGTATCATCCCTTACAAGGAGATCCGAAGGTCTCTCAAAGAAATCCCCCACCAAGGGAGTAGGGCCCTCCTTTCCCACATTATCTTCTTAAATCTTATAAGAAATCCTAGTTTCCATCTTCTTCTTTGAGAAATTACCAGCTTCCTTATGCCTGGAAGAACCAACTTTATTCGTTAAGATTCTAAGGACACGTCTGTTGGAACCATGGTCATATATGCATGAATTGGAGTATGGTTTGTGTTTTTTATCAATCCTCATAGGAAGTTCATAATGTGTGCCAGTAAAGTGCTCATATAGGTCAAGCTGATAATAGTATTGAAGGTGGCACCGTTTTCCAGTGTTTAACAAATTTCTGGACCTCAAAATTGAAAAAAGGGGAAAACAGTGCTATTTGAAAAAGGGACTTGGGCACTGACTATATGGAGGCTTGGGAAGTTGCGCGCCTGTTGTTTTTCAAGAACAGAACTTCAAAATATGGAAAAGGAAAGAGGGTCTCGCAAGTATTGGTTTAGTCGTGAAAGTGACTTGTGTGCCATGAAGGGACTTGCGCGCCGGTACCTAGAAGGTTTGGAAAGTTGCACGCCAGATGTTTTTCATGATCAGATCTTCAAAATATGGCAAAGGTAAGAGGGTCACGCAAGTATTGGTTTGGTCGCGCAAGTGAGTAGCGCGATAGAGGCTTGGGCAGTTGGAGCTGCGCGCCGGAACTTGCGCGCCGTGAGGAGGCTTGCGCGCCACCACGCAGGGTGTCCATTTTGCCTATAAATAGAGGACCCCCCTCCTCATTCATAACGGAGTTCAAGACTTGGTGATTTTCAGAGCTCTCATCGCGCAAGTTTTGGAGTCGCGCAAGTGGTTTGGTCGCGCAAGTACAACTTGCGCACCAGTTGTTGGCTGCGCGTCCAAGGTGGTTTGGGCCTAAAAGACAGTGTGTCGCACAAGTGTGTAATAGAAGATAGAGGTGTCATGCAAGTGGGTTGGTGAGACTTTCGCGCCAAATTTTTTCCGCACAGGTGACTTGCGTGCCAAGCAGTAAAGAAGCGCGCCAGTGTTTTTGAGCTGCGTGAAAGTTGGGAGATTGCCCGGTACCCTTGGTGGGAAGTGAGATTTGACTACAAGTGAGAGTTGGACTACAACAGAGCATCTACATGCAACATAGGATGTATTATTTAGCGATGATGAAGAGACCTTAAAGTCTATAAACTGAGTGGGACTTCACCAAAGGCAGTGAGCCAGGGGGAGTCAATAGGAGTGACTCGAGGGACGCAGTGAGCTATCCCTGAACCTTTGTAAAGGAAGTGAGTCTGGGACAGAGTGATTGTGCCCGAACCATTTTAATCCACAACAAGTGAAGAATAGTGTAATTTGGTACGACCGAAAATCTTTCGACTTATGCTCATTGGATGTAGCCCTTAGTGGTGAACCAAGTAAAAATTTTTGTGTCGACTCTCTGCATGTGAATGTTTGATTTTTGATCTTTTTCATCATACATGTTTAACAAGTTCCTACCAACATGGGAACAAGATCCATCACATTAAAAGAAAAAGTTTACACCCTGATTCACCCCTCTTCTCTCAAGGTGTCCCGGGGTCCTATAAGTGGTATCAGAGGGTAAAGGTTGCTGGTGTTGAATCTGTCCTTTATCATCATGGAGAATGCAATAAATGTCAGGGGAGTCCCTCTCTTCAATGGAAGTAATTTACATATCTAGAAGAACAGAATGCGATCTCATTTAAGATCTCTAGGAATGGAAGTCCTCTTTGCTACTGTGCAAGGAATACATGTTACTGATCCAACAGGTCTGGCTATGACTGATACAGACAGGAAAGTTTTTGATGCAGAT
This sequence comes from Viscum album, assembly GCA_963277665.1. Taxonomy (NCBI): domain Eukaryota; kingdom Viridiplantae; phylum Streptophyta; class Magnoliopsida; order Santalales; family Viscaceae; genus Viscum; species Viscum album. Next base: position 2,090,872,323 of record OY728126.1, on the reverse strand, counting down.
GCTAAAACCTAGAATGCTATCATTACAGCTATTTCTGATCAAATTTATCTAAAGATGATGATTTTCACCTCAGCAAAGTCTATGTGAGATAAACTTGAAAATATATATGAAGGAGACAACAAGGTGAAAGAGGTAAAACTTCAAGTCCTACACAACAGGTTTGATGATCTAAAGATGCATCCTGATGAGAATGCAGATTCATTCTTCAATCGAATCACTGAAGTAGTGGGAGAAATTCGACGGATTGGAGAGGAAATCAAAAACATTTATATCGTAAAGAAAATATTATGAAGACTTCCTACTATATACAATGAAAAGGTATCATCCCTTAAAGAAAGAGATCTATCTAAACTATCTCTGGATGATATGCTAATTAGTCTAGTGGAATATGAGATGAGAGTCAAACCTGAAGAAGCTATGACTCGTGTTAGCAAGGAAATGGCATTCAAATCCATGGACAAACTGAAAATTTCAGAAGATAGTGGTGATGAAGATGATGAGGAAAAAGAAATTCTTTCTCTTATTTCCAAGAAGATGAAGAAGGGAAAGGGTAAATTTAAAGGTAAGTTACCTTTGGCATGCTTTCACTATGGAAGAGTTGGGAACATTGCCTCTCAGTGCCAAAGAAAGTTCAATGATGATGAAAGTGAAGAAGAAGACATTGAGAAGCCTTATAAAATGTTTTTCAAAAAGGGATACTTCAAATCTGGAAAGAAGATACCGGAGAAGAGTTTTTTCTGTGAAGAGGAAGAGGATGATATTGAATTCTGTGAAGAAGAAGAACCCGAATTCAAAACTGGAAACCATGCTTCCATGATGGATACCGTTGAAAAGTTAGAACCCTCTATTGACAAAGACAGAGACAATCATATGACTCATAATTGTGATCCTAGGTTTAAAATTAAGGATGTTTTTTCAAATCTTGAGAACAAATGCAAGAAATGTAGTAAGTGGAAAGAAATGGTGAAAGAATCATCAGAATATGTGGATGAGCTTGAAGCTGAAATTGAACGACTAGAAGAACTAGTGAGAGTTCAATCTTCAATCCTTGAAAGCACAGACGACATTACAGAATTGAAGCTTAGAATTGAAGAACAAGCGAAGGTCATAAATGACCTTACATCCAGACTGGAAGAGAAGTCCAAGACTGTTGAGGGTCTTGAGGAAGAAATTGTTATTCTTAGAATCAAACTTGAGTGTCGATCAACCACAAATGAGGGTAAGAAGAAAATTCATTTTGGAAGATTCTCATATTCAGAGTTACTGGAAAGAGCCAAGAGTGGTTCATATGGGGTTGGAAAAATATTGAGTGATAAAAGACCCGCATTCATGGGAAAGAGTGGAATTGGTTGTGAAGTTAGGCCTTCAAATGCTGGAAGTGAAGAGAGCCAAAAGAAAGACAAGATGAAAGTTGGACATGTTGAAATGTTGCCTGAAGTGCTGAAAAAGAAATCATCAATCCAAAATAAAAGAAGAACTGAAGATTATCCTCAAACTTTCATAAATACCAGGCAGTCCAACCATTCTCCCAAGGAAGAATACATGAGGAGAAATTTAAGTGAGAAGACATTTCCCCTCATGAAGTGTCAGTTCTGTGGCTATCTGGGTCATACCATGTCATATTGCGAAGAAGAAAGAAGCTATTTGAATGGGGAAGATCTGAGAAGTCAACAAAGGAGACTAATTTCATATCCTCCATATTATAGAAGAAATAACTTCTATGGTTATTGTTTTCATTGTTATAACTTTTTCCATAAAGCTATGTATTACAGGAAGAGGTACGATAGGAGAAATTCATACAACTCTCAGAGATGGGCTAGTTTTCACCCACCTGATGGTGTTGTTCTCACAAACAGTTTCCTCTGGAAGAAGATTATGGGTATGAAGAATCAGATTTTATGGAGGAAAGTGTCAGAAGGCCATCAGTATCCTTTACTCGATCCAGCATTTCATGGAAAGAAAAGAAGAAGATCAAGAAATCCAATCTTGCAGAAGTAGCCCTCAAAGCTACAAAGAGCAGTTACACCTAGATTCTTGATAATGGATGCTCTTCCCATATGACGAGAAATGATGACCTTTTAAAGAACATTAAAAATAAGGTTGATGGAATAGTGAGGTTTGGTAATGATGGTGCTTTGATGATTAAAGGCAGTGGGAATACTGCTCTCGCCAATGGAGAGCTAAATAAGACTGAAGTTCTTTATGTGGACGGTCTACGTCACAATCTCCTTAGTGTGAGTCAACTCTGTGAATCAGGGATCATAGTAACTTTCAATCAAAAAGGTTGCACTATAAAGGGAAAAACAGGAAATTCTCTTATGAAAGGCTGCAGAACATATGGAAACTTATATCAGGTCGACAACAAAGTGAACTCCTGCTATTTTTCTGTTGAAGATGAAAATAATTTGTAGCATCGAAGGCTGGGGCACATTAACCAACAAGACATGGAAAAGATATCTAAGCTGAAGATAATCATGGATATCCCCATTCTGAAACGTGAAGGGGAAAAATCTTGTGATTCTTGCATTCGTGGGAAGCTGGTCTATAGTTCATATCGGCCAAAGAAGAAAAGGGCATCGCATCTTCTTGATCTCATTCATACAGACGTATGTGGCCCAGTAAATGTTGTTGGAACTCATGGAGAAAGGTACTTCGTCCTTTTCATAGATGATTACAGCAGAATGGAATGTGTAATGGTTATACATAGGAAATGAAAAGTGTTTGACTGCATGAAAACGTATCATGGAATCGCTGAGAATGATACTGGACGAACAATCAAAGTGTTACGATCAGACAATGGAGGGGAATACACATCCATTGAATTTGAAAACTACTTGGAGAAGCATGAGATACAAAATGAGGTAGCTTCCATGAGAACTCCACAGCAAAATGGAGTTGTTGAGCGCAGAAATCGACAGGTTAACAATATGGTCAGGACTATGCTGATTGAGAGCAGTATCTCTCGCCATTACTGGAAGGAAGCTGTTGAAGCTGCAGTGCACATTCAAAATCAAACAAGGCTTTATATGGGAGAAACGAAGACACCATATGAATTGTGGCATGGAAGGAAGCCTTCGTTGAAATAATTTTGTGTTTTCGGAAGCAAATGTTTCATCCGGAACAAAGAAGGAAATCAAGGGAAGTTTGGTGACAATGCCGATGAAGGAATTTTTCTTGGGTATCCAATGAACAGCAAAGCCTACAAGTGTTTCAACAAGCGATTAGGAAGGATTGTGATAAGCAGTGATGTTAAGATAATTGAATAGAAAGCCACAAATGCTTCAAGGACGTCATATGATGATGCGATAGAAAGTGAGGAAGAAAGTGAGTGTGGAGAAAATACAACTACAGAAATAGAGGAAGCTGTACAAAACACTCAGCAGTCACATCATGATGTTGACTCAGAAGAAGAATCTGAAGAAGAAACTGTGGATGGAGGGAATGCGACTGAACCGCACAAGAGAAATCGTAGAGCTGATATTGATCCATCTAACATAATTGGGGACAGGAGTGCACCCACTCAAACAAGGAGGATGAAGAATAACACACAATCTGCATTTCTGTCAGTTGTGGAGCCATCCTCATTCGAAGAATCTGCAAAGGATGAATCTTGGGTGAAAGCCATGAATGAAGAGTTAGATCAGATTGACAAGAATCAGACATGTGATCTTGTCCAGAGACCTGAAGGTCGCAATGTGATTGGTACAAAATGGGTCTTCAAGAACAAGTTTGATGAGCATGGAAGTGTTATCAGAAACAAGGCTCGACTGGTATGTAAGGGATATTCCCAGATTGAAGGTGTTGATGTTGAAGAAACCTTTGCTCCAGTGGCTAGACTGGAGTCAATCAGGTTGTTCCTTTCCATGGCTCTCCAGAGAGGATATAAAGTATATCAAATGGATGTCAAGACAACATTCTTAAATGGTGTACTCGAAGAAAAAGTTTACATTGAACAACCAGTGGGTTTTGTTCTTGGTTTTGATGAAACAAAGGTCTGCAAACTGAAGAAAGCTCTATATGGTTTGAGGCAGGCACCCTGAGCATGGTATTCCCAACTGGACTCGTATCTCAAGAAGCTGGATTTCAAAAGAGGAGGAGTGGACCACAATATATACGTGAAGAATTCTCCAAAAGATCAGTTCATGGTTCTAGTCTACGTTGATGACATTATTTTTGGTGGCAGCAAGCAGAAATCAGTGGATGAATTTGCCTATCACATGAAATCAGAATTTGAAATGTCTATAATTGGGGAGCTCACATATTTCTTAGGGATGCAGGTGATTCAAAGGCAGAATTACACTTTCATTTCACAAGAAAAGTATGCAAGAGAGCTGCTGAAGAAGTTCAATATGCAAGACTCCAAACCAATATCAACTTCGATCGTAGTTGGAACCAAACTTGGAAAGCATGAGGATGGGGCATTTGTAGATCCCACTCTGTACAGGAGGATAATTGGGAGCCTGATGTACCTGACAGCGACACGGCCAGATATTGTCTTTGCAACCTGTCTAGCGGACCGCTTTTAGAGTAATCCAAAGGAAGAACATATGACAGCAGTAAAAAGAATCATGAGTTATATTCAAGGTACTCACAATTGTGGCTTATACTTTGCTGCAGGAAGAGACAGTGAATTATCATCATTTTCTGATACTGACTGGGCTGGTGATGTAGTGGACAGAAAGTCCACCAGTGGTGGAGCGTTCTATATTGGGAATAAATGTGTTGGCTGGTTGAGCAAGAAACAAGAAAGTACTTCTCTTAGTACTGCTAAGGCTGAGTATATATCTGCTACAAAAGCATGCACTCAACTACTATGGATGAAGCAATAATTGACATATATTGGTGATGAGTTAAAACAACCAATGGTGATTTACTGTGATAACATGAGTGTAATTGATCTTACAAAGAATCATGTTCAGCATTCTCATACAAAACATACTGAAATAAGGTATCACTTTATCAAAGAAAAAGTTGAGCAAGACGTGATTAGAATGGATCATGTGGGAACGGATGAGCAAGTGGCTGATATCCTGACCAAGCCACTGTCAGCGGCTGTGTTTGAGAAGCATCGGTTGAACCTCGATGTTCAGCCACCTCTAAGTGCATAAGGAGGCTACGAATTACCCCTCTCCCCAGTTATGTTAATTGTTTTTAATCTGTTTATGAATGTGATGCAGGTTTGTGGGGGAGATACTGTCCAGGGGGAGTGTGGTTTGAGCTGAACAATGAACAAATACCAGTCTTTGGATTTATTGTCAATGGGGGAGAAAGGAATAAATTCAGGATGAGAAGGAAATGAGATTTCAGGATGAGAAGGAAACGGGAACCCAATTCACGCTTTCTCTCTTGTTTTCTACACCGAGCATTGCTCACGTAGACTTAGAGTGTTGGTTGAGTTGATTCTTGCGTTTTTGGTTTGCATATGGATGATGATCTATTGAATTTATTCACTGATTGCCAACAAACTCAAAGGGGGAGATTGTTGGAACCATGATCATCTATGCATGAATTGGAGTATGATTTGTGTTTGTTGTAAATCCTCAGAGGAAGTTCAGAATGTGTGCCAGCAAAGTGCTCATACAGGTCAAGCTGATAACAATATTGAAGGTGACACCGTTTTCCAGTGTTTACCAAATTTCTGGACCTCAAAATTGACAAAAGGGGAAAACGATGTTGTTTGACAAAGGGACTTGTGCGCCGACTACATGGAGGCTTGGGAACTTGCGCGCCTGTTGTTTTTCAAGAACAGAACTTCAAAATATGGCAAAGGAAAGAGGGTCGCGCAAGTATTGGTTTGGTCGCGCAAGTGACTTGCGCGCCATGAAGGGACTTGCGCGCCGGTACCTAGGAGGTTTGGAAAGTTGTGCGCCAGATGTTTTTCATGATCAGATCTTCAAAATATGGCAAAGGGAAGAGGGTCGCGCAAGTATTGGTTTGGTCGCGCAAGTGAATAGCGCGACAGAGGCTTGGGCGGTTGGCGCCGTGCGCCGGAACTTGCGCGCCGTGAGGAGGCTTGCGCGCCACCGCGCATGGTGTCCATTTTGCCTATAAATAGAGGACCCCCTCCTCATTCGTAACAGAGTTCAAGACTTGGAGATTTTCAAAGCTCTCATCGTGCAAGTGTTGGAGTCGTGCAAGTTGTTGTTTGGTCGCGCAAGTACAACTTGCCCACCAGTTGTTGGTTGCGCGTCCAAGGTGGTTTGGGCCTAAAAGACGGTATGTCGCGCAAGTGTGGAATGGAAGACGGAGGTGTCGCGCAAGTGGGTTGGTGAGACTTGCACGCCAAATTTGTGTCGCGCAGGTGACTTGCGCATCAGGCAGTAAAGAAGCGCGCCGGTGTTTTTGAGCTGCGTGAAAGTTGGGAGATTGCCCGGTACCCTCGGTGGGAAGTGGGATTTGACTACAGGCGAGAGTTGGACTACAACAGAGTATCTAAACGCAACAGAGGATGTATTCTTTAACGATGATGAAGAGACCTTCAAGTCTATAAACTGAGAGAGACTTCACCGAAAGCAGTGAGCCAGGGGGAGTCAACGGGAGTGACCCGAGGGACGCAGTGAGCTATCCTTGAACCTTTGTAATGACTATGAGCCTGGAACATAGTGACTATGCCCGAACCATTGTAATCCACAACGAGTGAAGAATAATGGAATTTGGTACGACCGACAATCTGTCGGCGTATGCTCCTTGGACGTAGCCCTTAGTGGTGAACCAAGTAAAAAGTGTTGTTTCGACTCTCTGCATGTGAATGTTTGTTTTTTGATTTTTTTCATCATATAGGTTTAATAAGTTCCTACCAATGTGAGAATAAGATCCATCGCATTAAAAGAAAAAGTTGACACCATGATTTACCCCTCCCCTCTCAGGGTGTCCCGGGGTCCTACAATGTCTGCATCCTAAAACTTGATGGACAACAACTTGGTATAAATCACAAAAAGAGGGAATAACTTCATATTCAATCTCAACATCAATTTTTAATCCATCAACTAAGAGAGCGGCACTGCTTGGAATTGGATGCAGATCAAAATCAACCAAAACCCTTGCATAATACCCAAATTTACCTATCATGGTATTATTATCAAACTTCAGAGGTGCCCCTATATAAGAAGCAACGTCATTCAAGATTCACGAATGCCAAAGAACCCAACTAAGCCCATGAATGCATACCCAGATATGTGCATTAGTGTTCTTTTGATTGTAAGTATTAAAATAAAGCTCCCATATTGAGAGCTGAAAGACACCTAGATTGAGTTTATAGAAACCAAATTTCCAGGTAGCAAAATGATGAAATTCATATTTAAAGATAAGATGAAAATATCCATTGCCAATTAGCACATTAATCGTATTGTCTCCTTTGAAGAGGATCAATTGGCAAATGAATGATAATTGACATAGATCGAGCCTTTCTTGCAAAATAGCTCCATTGAAAGAGATAAGAAATCTATCATTTTGATTTCTAGAGATTCATTATTCATTCACAACCTGATTGAGGAATCAGCACCCCTCCGGATAAAATATCTGCAAAAGAGACACCCTTCCTACGCACAGACCCATGGAACAAATCATATGAAGACCCTCGATCAACTACGACATTCGCACCATCTGGGTTGAATCGATCCCTAACCCGATTGTTAGAAAACACTGCATCATCCCTATTAGGGTTCACCATGCACACGATTACCAGATTGAGTCAGTCCCTAACCCAATCATAAAAAGCATCCCTGCTAGGGTAATCCGCATAGACCGCAATGTCCCTAGAAGAATCTACGGTCTTCAGACCAGCAACATCCATGCACGGGACATCCTAATGGAGTCGAACCCCAACCGCAACATCCCTGGAAGACGACCGATTTGCAGTCTTAGTCTTCAAATCCGCACCATCCACACATGGAGCATTCGAAAGACGAACCCCAACCCGATCCGTAGTGTCTGATGATTGATATGCGGTCTTGTTCAGATCCGTAGCAACTCGATCCGCAATGTCTGTTGTAGCAGCCCGATCCGCAGCATCTGGTGATTGATCTGCAGTCGTAGGGTCTGTAGAAACCCGATCCACAACGTTTGATGATCGATCTGTGATCTTAGGGTCTGTAGAAACCTGATCTGCAATGTCTAATGACCGAACTACGGTCTTAGGGATCAGATCTGTAGCAACCCGATCCGCAACGACCAATGATCGATCCGTGATCTTAAGGTTCATAGCAATCCGATCCGTAGGGTTCAGATCCGTAGCATCCCGATCGACGCACAGAACATCCGGATGGAGACGAACCCCAACCCGCTCACCAGCGTGCCATTGAATCGCCCAGAAATCACACCGACATTGCTCCATTAATTATTAATTTCAGTTAATAAAGTACTAATTACAAATAATTATTTGATAATTATATAAATTAATTACTAATAATAATTAACTAATTACTAATTACAGTTAATTACTTAATTAAGTAATTACTAATTATAATTAATAAAGTGCTAATTACAAAAAATTATTTGCTAATTACAATAATTTATTCACTAATTACAATTAATTGGTTACTAATTACAATGCAGTAATACTAAATTAATTCCTAATTACAATTATTTAATTTCAAATTACAATTAATTAATTAATTACTAATTACAAATAATTAATTTCTAATTACATTAAATTAATTACTAATAACAATTAACTAATTACTAATTACAAGTAATTACTTAATTAAGTAATTACTAATTACAATTAGTAAAGTACTAATTATAAATAAATAATCACTAATTACAATAATTTATTTACTAATTACAATTAACTAATTACTAATTACAATTAAGTAATACCAAATTAATTATTAATTATAGTTATTCAATTAAAAATTACAATTATTTAATTAACTACTAATTACAATTAATAAAGTACTAATTACAAAATAATTAATTTCTAATTACATTAAATTAATTACTAATTACAATTAACTAATTACTAATTACAATTAAGTAATTATAAGTCAATTAATAATTACACACAAACTATTAAATTAACTACTAATTACAATTATATAATTGTTAGGTTCTAATTATAATACATCAAATATTTACTAATTATAAATTAATTACTAAACAATTAAATAAACAAATTAAAATATTAAACAAATTAAACAAATTTAAAAAATATAAATATAAATATAATTACCTCAATATTGGATGATGATGTCTAAATGAGGGTAGGGAGGGGCTTCAGAGTGGAGGGTCATTGTGGTCGTAGAGCTTCAGAGTGGAGGGTTGTTGAGGCTGCATAGCTTCAAAGAGGAATTTAGGTTATTGGAATGAAGGGAGGAGAGGGGGTGGTTTCCCTTTTATAGGGTGGGAAATTAATGGTTCCACTTGAAGTGGCTCCATTTGGCATTTGGTTTCATTAACGAGTACCACTTCAAGTGACGCTCTTAATTTAAAAGTTTTACCCATGAGCGCTAGATGAAGCAATGCTTTGTGATTCGAATCCCCATAACACCAATTCAACTAGCACTTCAATGACCCATCTACCAAATTTTCAAACCCTTAAACCCATTTAATAAAATAAAAAAAACCCCATATTAAAATTTTACCCTTTAAGGGAGATGACCGTTAAAATGGAGGCGATGGGAACCTCAGGTCACATGATCTTATCCCGATATTTACTTATCCGTGTTAATGGGATGGATTAGGAGCAACCCATTATTGTTCATGACAATAATGTAATATGGGTCACATGAACACGAGAAAAGTGAGCTTGGGTGGGTTTGGAGATTTGGAATGTGAAGTTAACAGGATATTCCAACACAAGTTTGGGATGGTTACATGTGTACAAGTTTATTCTAAATCATTCGATCAATGCAGTGAGGCATGCCAATTTTTTGAATATGGGGACGAGTTTGCCTTTTTCTCCCCAACACCCTAAGATGATGCATGATTCTTCTCTATGGTGATTTCTATGATTCCAACAATTCTTCCTTTGTTACTATGAAGGGATAGATTCTTCCTCTGGTACATTAATGCACTACAACGTTTCACTCAACTTCCCAATGTGAGGGCACAATTCCTCTCTTGAAGACCTCAACAATTTTTCATATGATACCACACAATGAAGGTACTACTGCATTTCCCCAACCCCCAGCACAAAGGGTATGATTCCTCTTCCCTGAGAAGTTTAGTGATTCTTGATGGGTTTTGTATGATCATCATATGACCATATGTAGTGGAAGACAACCCAAGAACAAACTGATTTATCTTCGAGAATCAATATATAAATAAAACTATAAAAACATCATACTTGTAAATCGTCAACGACAATAGTCTTCTTTCTCAATGAAGGAGAATGCTTAATGAAGACCACATAGTAATGAACAAATGCATCCTACCCTCGAGGGGGGTAAACCAACCAATGGATCCACAATTTTATCGCAAGGATACCCGAATGCTGAAGGGGTGCTAGCGCCTTCGTCTCAGATGATGAAAAGCAGTGTGAGAGGAAGAGAGAATTGAGAGGTTTGCTCACAATTGCTTGTAAACAATAGAAGGGACCACATCCCTTTATATAGCTATCCATGATAAGCTTTATTAAATGAAAATGAATTGTCTATATTAATGTATCCACATATATTTATTCCCATAATTCATTGAATCTTATTCAATGAGCAGTCAAGCCAATTAATTCATTCATAATAGATTATAACTGATAACAAAACTATTTGAGGAATATATATATATATATATATATATATATATATATATATATTTATAATTGAATTTATTTAAATATTCACTTTATATATATATATATATATACTAGTTCATATCTAACAATCTCCCACTTTCACTAAAATCCCATATTGACTTTATGCATAACTTCAAAACACTTTGTGAAACCATCCAAACTCTTTTGGATATAGTTTTTCATTAAACTCTCTTCATTTTGAACAAAAAAAAATTTCCAAAATTTTATCATTATCCAATGGGACTAATTGTGTGACCCTACAGGCCTTAGAAGCATTGACAACAACTATGAAATCTCTATTTCATAGATGCAAGTAAAGAGCATCCTCTAGAAAAACATCAATGCTACTCATGCTACTAAGGGGTCTAGTGTGATCTCCATTAAACATACTCATATCTTTATATAAAAATTTCTACCACAAAACATATCATATACATTATATTTATATTATATAATCCCTTTTTCCATGAAATCGAGTGACCACTAGACATGGAACATGTCAATCTAGAATAGGCCTCTTATCATTTTATTGATTCTTTGAAAAAGAATGACCAAGTGGATGAATACATCATATGTCAGTCATATTTCTGATAAGTACATCACATATCACTTTTCCAAATAGTTGAACATATCATATGTGAAACAACTAAGCATGACTATGCATTTCCTTTGTCTAATTCAATCAAGGTCCAAATGTCTTTTCTTGTCATAAAAGTGGATAAATCTCATCTTGGTTGCACTCCAACTGACAACATGTTCATCAACATACCTAACCACCTCCATATGAGCTAACTTCACATGTTGACTTGAGTAAGTAGGGTATCAAACTATGAAGGTTCTCATGCTAGGTATCTCACCAACCTCAGGTAATAAGGATTGATAATAAGCTTACACCCTAAGTATATCTATGACCATATGACATTCCACGAGATATAAATTAGTGGATTGGTCCAAGTAATAAGTATATAATTATTACCTCAAGAACCTATTCTTAAATTTCTCATATACAAACCATTGTAATGGATATAATAATCTATTCAAGCTAACCTTTACATATAATCACAACCCATTATACTCCATGATGATCATCGGTTAGGGAAAACTCAAAGGTCGTACTTTGAGGGGATATTTATCATTCACCCATTCATGAAAAATATATTTCAACACACATGAATGAATAATAAATAGAGTTTTCCTTTATTATAATGTCATGATACATTTAAAAACATTTCAACCAATCTCTCATATAGATATAACATGACCCTCATGTGGTTTCTGTAGTAATGGATTCATTTTCCAAACATTACATCCATATTTAATTTCCATCAAATCCCCATGTGACCATTTGATAAAATAACCTCACCAACCTATTAGTGATTAACATTATAAAAGAAAGAAGTTTTGAATGATGGTGATACTTAGGAATCATATTTCTCATGTTTAACTCTTTGAACTTATATTCAAACTTCTTAACTTCATAACATTACAGGTTATCTTGTTAAATTATATTGTATACTTGGAACTATTTATAAGTACATCATCATCATCTTATAAACCCTTTACATTAAACTCTTTCATTAAAATATTTTATAAATAATGTAACTATTTATATTATCACTTTACCAACACATCCTAAACTCTTTTAGGATATAAAGTGTAACACTTTGAGTATTAACTTATAATACTTTATGGAATGGTTATGTTCACTTGTTATGACAACTAAATGTAACTCTTTACATTTTTCTTTACCATTATATCCTAAAAACTTTTAGAATTTTAAGTGAATTTAGCTTTCTCATTGTCACAAATGTGACTATTTACATTTTTCATCATTTTCATTTCTTAAAACTTCTTTTAGGATATCAGATGTAATTCACTTTCTTACAATAACTAAATATTACTCTTTATATTTATTTGTCGTCATATATCCTAAATATTTTAGGATATTCAGTGAATAATAACTATAATATTATACTGTTTTAATCCTTTAGTTAATAATAATATTGACTTTCTCATAGTAAATAAATGTAAATATTTACATTTTTCTTTACTTACATATCCTAACTCTTTAGAAATTAACCACTTAAACTAAATCTGGTACAATATTTTATTTTTTAACTTTGGACTTTTATAAGTACAAACATACTCCCACTATCCTCTTAGATATTTTGTTCTCTTTGAAATATCTTTCTAAGATTCAACACAAACTACTTTGTATTTTAGGAAATAATATTCATTTCCTTTTAGTAGGAATATTAAAAAAATAAACTATTATTTCCATATCATATATGGTATTCTATATGTTTGAATCATTTCCTTTTGTAAATAATATTTTATTAAAATATCTCATTGATAAATGGTGAGAACACATTCCCTCATATTTTAAAAAATATACAGATAAACACTTTTCTCCTCGATTAACACTTTTATCCCAATATTCTTATCAATTATTTTATATAAATCCAATGAATCATAAACCATGTGTATAAATTTAGTCATCTCACAACAACGCTTTTTTGTTAAATATATTCTCTTACCACATAAGAGAAATTAAATGAAGATACACATCTTATACTTAAATTCATTTAATCTTAATAAACTTCTTTACATTCAAATTCTTGATGTAGTAATTATTTATGTCATCTCATGAATATAAATTACAATATCAATAAATTCTTCTAATGATTTTGAACTCCTTTATATTTACAACATTTGTAAACATACAATCAGTATCACATACCCTTAAAAATCAAAGAAAAATCTTCAAATATTTATTGGATAATCCAATAATAATGAATTATTACTATTCCTTCTTGAAAACCCTAGGTTTCAATGAGCTTGATCAGATTTTTAAAGAAACATTGTTGAACTTTTTCAATAAACTTTTCTTCTTCTAGTTTGAATTTTTACCCACTTTAACTATCTTCATAGTATCATAATCCAAAAATCATATTCCTAGTTGATCTATTATAAACACTTTGAGAGTATCAGGTAAAATTCTCTCGAATTCATCCATCTCAATGGAAAATTTCCATAGACGACAATAGGATAAATTCCCTAACTAGAACAATCATTATATGAATTTTCAGTATTTCCAAACATATTCAATATTATTGAATATCATGGACTTACCCAATCATATTAAGTATATGAGACTAGAATTCCTTAGGTAAATTATGCAGTAAATTCCTTTGAAACCTTAAATGAATCATTCAATGCTTCCATAAGCAACTAGATTCATTTGTTGAATAATTTTAATAGTTGATTACTCAAGCATGAACTATTATGACACATGGAATATTTCTCTTACTCAATAACTTTTCTTAATCTACCAGTCTTAGGATTTATTACTTTTAAGATCCTCATTTAAAGGCTTAATATAAAGTTTATTTTGATGATGATGATACATTTATCTAAAATATAACCTTTTATCAAAATAATATCATTTGTTATTTCTTTCATTAATAGTTTTAAATGAAAGTGACCCTACTAAAAAATGATAACCCCATATATCATATCCATTTAGTGAGCTAAGTCCCATATTTAACTATGTTCCAGGTTTCTTTAGAATTTCTCCCATTACTTAGCTATTTAGGTAGGGAATCATCCCAATCACAATATTTGTTACTCTTGGATAGTTGAGTGGATAAACCTTTATCCAAATCTATCACATGGATTCACTCAACTCTATTCCTTTAGTAACCTAATCCTATTAAGGTCTCTCAACTAGTGTAACCCAAAGAAATATCCAAATACAATCTAACTAAGGGTGATCTAGGGGCACCCATCTTTAGCACGACCCACCCATAGAATAATCTGGAGTTACTCATTACTTGCTTGCCTTACACAAGCTAACCCAGAGGCACCTAACTTTAGCATGACCAACCCAGTTGGATGACTGAGGTCAAGACAAGTGTCTCTTTGGAAGGAATCTCACACTAAGTATTTGTAGGGATTTCTTTTAAGGTATCAACAATTTAATATACATAATATTAATAATAAATTCATAACGATTACATACTATGTAATAATTATCTTCTCATGTTTTATTCCCTCTTTGTGTATACATGATTATGATGATTTAGTTTTGGAATCCTTATTCCAACCACCAAATTAACATGTTTACACCACATTAATATGAAACTCTTTACACAACACACAATTTTTGTGTTAATCACCCAAAAATAGAATTCGAGTATATTCATACATATCCAAATGCATCATATGAAAAAGGTACATTAACACTTCATGTAAAGGCGTAAAGTTATATGAGATTAACAAACTCCACATGAGTAAGTTTGGAGAAACATATAGCCAACCCCATTCACTTTCCTAGCCAAGGAAATCTTCCAGGAAAGTAGGTGGTCTAACCTCAAGTCCCTATACTCGAAGATACTTTACTCAATATAGAATTAAATTCATGAAAACTATAACACCTAATATGTAAAAACTATTCCCAACAACTATTCTTAAGCACATGACTAAAATTACAAACTGAGGTCAAGGTAGATGAAAACTAAATTTTTTGATATCAAACCTATCATGATATTAAAGGATCCATCCTAGAAGCAATTAATCATATAAACTTTGGCATATAGTCATTCATAATATAATTTTTTTTAACTATGAATAAAATAGGGAATAACCATTAAATAAATGAACAATTCAAATATTTAAACATGATATTTATAAACAATTTCATAAATAAATTCTAATTATAAACCCTTTCATAGTTTTACCTATTACATTATGGACATTCCATAATTCTGAATATAAACTCTATATATTTTTTCCAATATGAATTATTTCATATTTATCATAATATGGAATTTCCTTTTTAAGTATATAATATTATATGAGTCATAAACTATTTATAATTCAGTTTATATTATGTAAACCTTTTATATAATCTAATATCATATACTTAATTATGATTTAAATCTTGATCAAACCAATTCTATAAACACCTTTTGATGTGGCTTAAATAATATCCAAATAAAGCCAATTAAATTTCAACAATTTCAAATTAATTAATTATGAATTAAACATGAATATTAAATAATTTTAATAAATAAAAAATTTATTTTTTTTCCAAAATATGAGACATTTATTAACTATTCATAAATAAATTCTAATTATAAACATTTTATAAATTAGAAAGAATATAATAAATTTATATTCCTATTAATATAAAACCTTTCAAATTTTATATTAAATGACATTTATATGATATTTTAGGAATTATAAATTTTTTATTATTCAATATATATTATCTAAATATTTTTATATAATTTAAATATCATATATATTGGAATTTATACTCTTTATAAATTTCCTTTTATGATTTTTAAATAAACCATTTATTTTTATATCATAAATCATGCCATTTAATTTTTCAAAAGGTATTTAAAAAAATATTTATCAATTAACTGCAAATATTTTATAGTTAATTTATTTGTAAAACATTTTTATTAATTTTTATAAATATTTCAAAATACATTATTATTATTATTATTATTATTTATAAACAATTTATAAATAACATAATTCAATTAAAAATTGAATAATCTTGATTCAAATAAGCACTTTATTTATTTTTCATAAACAAGATTAATATAAATAAACTTTTTATATTTTATTTCTAGTCTTGAAAAATATCATTTTACTATTAAAACATATTTTTCATAAATCAATAAATGTTTTTATTTTCCAAAGAAGCCTACCCTCTGATACCATTGATACATGGAAGAATCTCTATTCTACATATGAACATGTCAAACATGACATTCATATGAACCTATAAAAGGACTCTATTACCCCAACTCTTTAGGAATGCAACTCTTTGCATCGTAATGGATCTCTTGGGAGGAGAGCCACACTTCACCACTGTTCATGTGTGAGAGTTCCCAGGAATCGTAAAACTGTTTATCCTCTCCTTTGGTACCACTGATGGATGTTTTATGATAATCATATAACCATATGAAGTAGAATATAACCCAAACATAGGTAGATCTATCTTTGAGAATCAATGCGTAAATAAAACTATAAAAAAAAATCATACTTGGAAATCACCAACAACAATAGTATTCTTCCTTAGTGGAGAAGAATTATTAATGAAGATTGCATATTAGTGAACAAAAGGACCATTCCTATGAGGGGGTACACCAGCCAATGGATCCACAATCATATCACGAGGAAACCTGAATGCCAAAGGGGTGAAAGTGCCTTCATCTCAGATAATGAATGATAGTGTGGGAGGAAGAGAGAATTGAGAGGCTTGATCAAAATTTCTTATATACTACAGGAGGGATCACATCCCTTTATATATTCATATATGGTTCATTTTATTAAATGAAAACACATCATCCATATTAATGTATCTATATACATTTATTCTCATAATTCATTAAATCTTATTCAATGAGCGGTCAAGCCAATTAATCCATTCATAATGGATTGTAATTGATAATAAAACCATTCATGGAAAATAAATAAATAATATAATATATTTATTATTTCATGTATTTAAATATAAACTTTATATATATATATATATTCTATTTTTCATTTGGTACTCATCAATGATCATTAAGGCATTGTTATGTTTCTCCCATGTGATGTCGTATCATTGTAGAAAAGAGGGACTGATGGTAGAAGAAGGCATTTTTTCTATTATTGTAAAAGTTTTAGTGAGATTTCATTTGAAATTAATAGTGTCCATATTATTGAAATTTATAGTTCTATTATAAACTATTATCAAAATTTACCATTGGTACATTCATAGAAGAATATAGTTGAGATCTCAATGAACTTCCATGCATTTACCTCAGAACTTGAATTGTAATTTCCAATCTTATTATTAGAAGTTCTAGTGTAAATTCTCCTCAAGTAGTGACTAAAACATAGACTATAATTTATGGAATCTCCAATGTACATTTCACTAAAATCTCTCCAAGATTTAGAGGGATAATTTCTCAGTTGTATCCCCACTGTAACTTCCATGCATTTTCAATAGAACTTCTGAGGAAACTTCTAGTCCTCTTATTCTAGGAAGTTTTGATTGAAATCCATCTCAAGTAGTGCCTAAAAATTGTAGTATAATTTGTGTAATTACCAATGAAAATTGTACCAAAATTTCTCAAGTCTTGAAGGGTAGAATTACTTGGTTGTTTCCATACTGTAACTTCTATGAATTTCCCCTAGAAATTCTAGTGAAACTTCTAGTGTTCTTATTCTATGAAGTTTCAATGGAAAACCACCTCAAGTAGTGACAGATACTAGAACTCCAATTCTTATAATCCCTACCGACACATGTTATGCACATTACACTAAAATATTTTCTATCTTGATAGGGGGAATTACTCAGTTGTTGCTTCATTGGAACTTTTATGCATTTCCCTTGGAACTTCTATTAAAACTTTTAGTTCTTATGTTCTAGGAAGTGAAGGTACCGATGGTAGAAAAGAAAGATAGTGGGCTGAAGATTTTAAAAATTTCATCGCCAGAATGATAAAACTTATCATCTTCGATGATTCAAGCCCTGATATAGTTCGAGGATCTCACATGAATTTCTCAAAGCACAAAAATAAATCAAAATGAGTACCTCATTCTAAATCAAAGTGCGTTCGAAAAAAACTCATCGTCGGTGACCGTTTCTTAAAGGATCCAAATTATCACCCATCTTGAACATCCACACATGCTCCAATAATCTTCACGCTTTTTTTTCATCGAATTACAGGTGCTAGCCTGGAGCTTTGATGAATCCTTTAGTGTCATGTCGATCACCTCAATCCCATCCCTTTGATCCCACAAAAGTGACTTAGATCAATCTTCCAGAGAGAGGATCTATCTCTCTATAAAGTGGTAAGAGAGATAATATCTCATTCATGATGAATGAATAGTCGTTGGGATGAGCCTATCTCCATTTTTATATAGTGGGTGTTAAAAAATACCCAGATAGAGTTCCCCAAACCCCAAAAATTTAACACCCACTAAATAAGTAATAAATAATAATTATGCTGAACTAAAACACATCATAAATATTATTTATATTTTTATCACATACTTATAATATATATTAAATATATCACATGATAAAACCGAGTTATAAACTCAACTTTTAATTCCCACTTAATATTAAACGAACCTGTAATATTAAAATAATATTCATTCGAATAAAATTATTTCTTGTATTCACTAAATATCTCATGAATAATTTGAATAAATAAATTCAACCAAGTTATTATTTACTTGAATAATAATGAATTTATTTATTTATAGGTGATCAATGACTTGGACAACACTCAAACCACATGGTGGGGCCCATCATGTCCCATATACCTATTCACCAGAATATAGTATATTCTTGAATATGCTATTGTCTGTGACCCTCTAGGACCTTATCTCGATAATAGTGAATAGTATTCATAGACTAAGAGTGGAGTCTAACAACCCATCAAGGCCCCAAAAGAGATAAGGTGTAGTCATAGAAACAACAACCAAACTACGAAAACATACTGTGTAATATAATCTCTTTGTCCTTAAATATACCATAAAGTAGGATGAACACTTGTTTCATCATCCTTTATTACATTGTTATTTGTTGAACTAACTAGATAGTTTTACCCTCAACTACCTTGGAAAAGGTCTTATGAAGGAACTACCATCTTGATCAACCAGGTGAAAGATATATCAATTCCTTAACTCAGAAGTAATAAATCCTATCTTGACCATTCAACTAATGTCATGCCACCAATGATGCACCCATCACAAGCTACCTATCCGCAATTTTATTATCATGGTTTTTACCTTGCATAAAAGTATGTGATAAAATGGAACACATTGATAATGATCTAAAGTCAGAAGACCAATACACATGTTTGTAGATAGGAACATCTAATGAAACCTAAACATGTGGTGTTCCTATTGACGAGTTTGTCCTCATAATCTCAACTATTAGAGTTCACCAAGTGAAAACTTCACGAGAAGAAGTCTCATTTCTTATGAGCCCCAAACACTTGATAATAAGACATCTATTGTGTCTAGTTAGTAAGATGTATCTAGACTATAGGACATATATTTAAGATCAATGTCATAGTATCTTGAGGTTCTCATTATAGCATGAGATCTACTATAACCTTTTGATATGATAATTAATCTGTGCACATTACCATTTAATAGTGTACATAGAAATGTACACACTATATGGTAAAAATACATCATGCACATATCATTGTATACATGAAATGGTAATAAAAAATTAATCTATAATTGGGTCTAGGGAATCCACTATTACAACACTCCCACTTTCACTAGAGCCAACTTACTAACCACCCTTGTTAGATGTCACATGATAAAGATCATGTTTCTATTGAGTCACAACTTTATTTATTGGGTCTTTTACATTTCTTCTGTGTGGTAATTCTATTAAGTGTGACCTCACCTCTTTAAGTTAAACTTTTCAAGAGATGGAATACCTGAGTACATTCCTTTTGTACACTATCAAAACATGAAATATTGGCTAGTACCGACAAAACAATTATCATAATGGTAAAAATTTACTTACTAGGTGTGATTCCAAGAAATGTAACTAATAGTTTCATTTAATAACTGCTTATTATCTATCTCAGAAGCTGCAACGTACTCAGTATTTATAGGTATGGATATCACCGGATTTTATGACACTGTCTCGCTCATTCCCTTAGCCTGACTATGATATTAGATAAAATTGATCTAAGGAAGAATAGTCTATTTCTCCTCAAAAGTAGTATCCATTCTTCTCTATATACTAGTTATATATCCTATGTACTTTATCTAGTACCATTAGATAGTTCTAACTACTTCTCTTTCATTTATCCTAGATATAACTGATATTTTCCCACTGTAAAGTATATACTGGCAATATCATATCTTGTACATATCATGGAACATGTGATTGATCCATCACAGAAGTGGATAAGATACGGATCAACACATTAATATCCTCCCATGTCTCATACATGTAATCTTGGAGATATCTAAGATCTATTCTTTTTCTAGGTACGTCTCTCTCTGAGTTTTTTATTAATATTTTCTTTCGGTTTCATTTTCATTGTGAAAGTCTATCATTTGAATAAATGAAATCTTGGGTTGCAAGGAAACTTGAGAAAGACCGGAGACTATCCACGAGGATAGATTGTTGGATAAAATGACTTAAATTTCAGATATGTATTATTATTTTAATTAATGAAGTATAGGTATAAATTGGTTAAGTTTTCATGGGTTCTTATTGAGATGAGAAACTTTAAAAGAGGTTCAGATTTTTTAAAAGGAAAATTGGCAGAAAAATTAACTACATAACATTTAAATGCTGTGTAAAGGGATTTCACATCGTGTAATTGTTTGAGGGTTTTAATAAAATAAATCTGAGGTGATGGGTTTTTTGGTATATTCTATTAAAAACATTTACATGATATATGATCACATTACATGCTGTGTAAATGCCTGACCTACTATTTTAAACATGTTGTATAGATAAATTCTATTTTTTTGGCTATAGCTCTTCTCCTCTTGACCCTAGGGTTTTCTCTAGGAGATTTTGGGGTGCCAACTTACCTTTTGAACATCCCATTTGTGTGTGCAATCCTTGGTAAGTCTTTTCAGTTAGGTTTCTTCCTTCTCTTCCTTATTCTCTAACTATTATGGTGATATCTCTTGACTGAATGAATTATTGGTTTTGATCTTGATAAGTTTTGATATAGGAACATCTTTGCAATTATTTGAACCTTATTTCTCATGGGTGTTTTCCATTGTAAGTGTTGTTAGATCATCAGTTAATGGAAGGGGGTCTAAATCTTAACCCACTACTACAAAACTGGGCATTCCCGGTGCCACCCTTTATCAACACTAACGAAAAAGCGCTGATAAAAGTACCCATTTATCAGCGCTTTTTTTAGCGCTGATAAAGGTACCCCCTTTAACAACGCTTTTTTTAGCGCTGATAAAGGTACCCCCTTTAACAAATCTTTTTTTAGCGCGGTTAAAGGGTACCCATTTATCAGCACTTTTTTAGTAGCGCTGATAAAGGGGGGTCTTTATCAGCGCTTTTAAAAAAAAGCGCTGATAAAGGGTCTACTTCCCAAAAAAAAATTAATTAAAAAATATATATTAATATTTAAATATATAGATATAGTTATATTGATATAAATATAAATTATATTTTTTAAATATAATTTTAAATATATTTTAGATAAGTATAAATATACAGTTACACTTAATATATAAGATATTTAGTGAAAATGGCTTATAAAAAAATTTAAAAAATATTTTTAATTAATAATTTGCTAATTATTATGGAGTAATAGTCATTTAATAACAATTTTAAGACTAAAAAAATAAAAAAAATTAAAAAAAGATAAAAAAAATATGTTGAAAATGCAACTCGAACTTCAAATGGCCATAACTTTTGATCCGGGTGTCCGTTTGAGCTCTGCCACATACCAAATCGAAGCCTGCGATGAGATATACGTCATTATAACCAGGGATACCCCGGTCTAGGTTTTTAAGAGGCCAAAAAAGTCCCATAAGGACTAAAAAACTGAGTTTTTAGTCAGGGTACCCCGATTTTTTAACATTTTGTGGATTTTCAGCCTCGTTTAAGGGGGAATTATTGGCTTTTTTTTGTGGGGACTGAATTTATTCCATGGTATTATATTCATATTGATATTATGTCTTTGTAATTTTATCTTTTTTATATTGTACTGCTATTTATAATCAAATATATAACTATATGTACATATTTTTTATATATTCACATCTAAAAATTTAATTATAAATATAAATAATAAAATATATTTACATATAAAATATATTAGATTTATCTAAATAATAACTAATATCCATTTTATTTAAAATAAAAATATATGAATATTTATATACCTATATATTAATCTAACTATATATATATATTAATATAACTACATATATATATTGATATAACTATAAATATATATATTAATATCACTATAAATATATATATATTAATATAACTATATATTTATATTAATATAACTATATATTTATATTAATATAACTATATATATATATATTAATATAAATATATATTACTATACGAATAAATATAACTAAATATATATATAACTAAATATATATATAAATAAATTGATATATCACTAATAGGAAAACAAATCAATATAGAGGAGTGAAAAAGGCTTCAGGCGCGTAGGGGGGAGGCCTCGAGATCAAATCCGGGTGGAGGCACGGACGCGTACGCATGGGTGAATCTGGGGATAGCGCTGATAAAGGGTGGAGGGGTACGTGCGGGGCGCTGGAGGGGGGAGGAAAAGTGCTGTAAAAGGGGGGCTCAAGCGCTATAAAAGCCCCCCCAAAAAGCAGGATTTTTTTAAATTTTTATAAATTTTTTAGAGACCAAAAGATTGACGTACATGAACATTACATTACTTTTTCGGAATACTCAATACATAAGAAACATAGACACCAAAGGACTGTAATAGTTTAGTGTCTTTGGAAACTCAGAACATAATCTTCTAATCGGGGTGAAAGATCTTCAACATCTCCCATAAAGATCTTCCCCTTTTGTTTTCTTACCTAAAACCTTTCTTTATATCCTGGGGAAAAGAAAACATATAAAGGGTGAGCTCAAATGCCCAGTAAGGGTAAACATAGAGAACATAAAAAAATACATAAACATTTGAATGCAAAAACTTGAACATAAAATCTAAACATCAAAATCTTGAGGAAAGACATAAATCTTGGATGTACGTAAGGCATATATCACAATGGAACATAAATCATGATAAAATAGCATGGGAAGAAAACATGTAATTGTGTCAAAACATTAAGCACATGATATGATTTCCATAGTAGCCAAGGCATTGCTGCCAAGACCATCTTAGTGGACAAATTCCCTTTCTGAATCGAGTTCACTCCTCGTTTCAGTCCTGTAACATTGAACCGGATTAACTTACCCTTCCAGCCATGTCTATCTCATGAGATATAAATCATTACCCAATTAATTTTAGGGAGATATAGGTCCCACCCATATCATAATAAAATCATTCTTACTTGTGCCACAATGTAAACATAAATCATTCATCATAACCCAAAGAATAAAAATGGGTTTCATAAACATCGTCCCATCATAACATAATCCATATAAAATATGGATATCATTTCATGATAAGAAAATTGAAACCATGTAAATCATAGAGAAATTATACTTGAAACATACACATATTAAATAATTCCATCTTATATAGAAAATGGTTTTGATAAAACACTTTAAATGAATTCTTGAGGAAAATATCCTTTCTTCTTAAAAATCATTTTCTTTTCACAAAATGCCATGCAATTTTAAAAGAAAAGGATTTTGTTAAAAATAGTCATTAAATCTTGTAGAGTAAGATTCATGAAAATATGGTGTTATGAAACCATAAAAATCCGTTCATGCTGTATAATTTTAAAAAAACATTCTCTTCATACTTTTGTCGGAAAAGTCAAAAAGTACCACGTATGGTAAACAAAAGCAAGATTCTTTCCATAACACAAAGTAAAAGTCATGAGGGGTAAAAATTACTTTAAACATAAATGTAATAATATTAAAAACTTTACAAAAACATTTTTATGGACATGGATGAAAAATATAACCCCAGTAAATACTTACGAATAAGCAATCTCGGATAAAAATGAGATTGCAAAATTATCCCTTACCTTAGGTTCGATATGCTTCGTACGTATCCGAACCTCCTGTATAATAATTTAAATAATGTCATTTACTTATTAAAGAATCATATTCATTGTTATTATATCATATATGGTTCACTTATGACTTTATATTACCCATTCTTTTGTAAATTCCATGTTAAAGCAGCGTTTTGGGTAAAATCATTTTATTTATCATACTTGTTTGGACCTGTTGTTCTTGATATTATTATTACTTATATCATGATTTAATTAATTCCAGAATTTAAATCATGATTTATATATCACATATATTCATTATATATATATATATATAATAGATATATAAATGAAATGAAATACACCGTTCATGGGGATGGTAGGCTGTACGTACGCATGAACGCTGTTTTCCTTTCCTTATTGACTTGAATTGAATTAAGTAAATAACATATAAATAAATCCAGTAGAATTATTATGTTATATATACCATTATTATTCATTATATATACTTTATAATCATTCTTTAATGGTTAACATGGAGATTGAATCTCATCGTGTCATGGAGACAGTAATCCGTACGTACGCACGAGCGATGATATCATTCCCATAATTTTTGAATGGAATTGGAGTGGATGATATAATATATAATAATAGGTATGATGTTATAGTATCAATATATAGTTATTCTTTACACCATTATACCCATCCAAGTAAGGTGGTGGTGAAAAAACAGATTACACCACGGCATGGAGACGGTATTCCGTACGTACACACGCGCGGTGATTTCATTTTCCGTAGGATGGATAGAAGGTGAAATGGGGTTGTTTAATATTTATAATAACATATCAGTATATTAGAGATACTTATGTTATTACTTTATAATGAAACAACTAAATAAGAAGAAGTTGAAGAAGAGAGAAACTTGAAAGAATCGGTAGAAGAGATTACTTCTTCTTCGACGCACCTTCTTTAAGCTTGCTCTTAAGGGACTAGAGTTGGTCTTTTGAGAAGACCAAAACCTCCAGAATGTTTATAGGGAAGTGGAGAAGAGAAATGTTCAGGGTTTTGCCGAGATTCAAGGCCCAAAATGGTGTGAAGAGAAGAGGTAAGGGGTGCCCTTTTATAATGGAGGAGAGGGGTACCTTAGGAAAAACATAAAATATTATTTTATAATAAAGTCGTATTCGGTTTTTAATAGCTGAAAATTGATTTATTTCTAATATAAGGTGGGTATGGGTAGAAATAATCTCAACCAATAGGTTTTAGACAAGTTTAGGTCAGTATTTTATCCTTATCATTTATATTTAACTCTAAGTTAAATAATTTAACTTTTACCGTGTCTTTTTGTTTTCTTAAACTATATGGTTAATAAACTTACTATAACAAGCTAAAAGAATCCCAAGTGGTTAATTATTAATATATATATCCTTATCTAAGTCATTTGTCCGAATATTATATTTTTAGGAATAAAATAACAATTAATAATATAATATTTATTTTAAAAACTATTTTATGTCAAATTTGACACTATTTTGTACTTGATTTTTGTGAAAATCATAACAGCATTATTAGTTCGACAAAAGTTAATTAAATAAATACTAACATGTCATATTAACCTATAAAATTATTTTAATTCATTAAAAGTATAAAATTACATTTATTTGGGTATTTATAACATCAATTATGTTAATATTTCATTAATAAGGTAATTACTGTATCATCATTATGTCATAAATAACTTAAATTATTTAATGTATAAAAATCATAAATAAAATATCATCATTTATTAAATATTTTTATATTTCTAATGAATATTTATAGTCTAATTTATATTATGTATAACCCTATAATAAAAATGTTTTACTTATTAAACTTTGATTTTAACTCTTTTAACTCTTCTTTGAATTAAATAATAATAAATGTCCTAATCTAATCCAAGTGGACCTAAATGGTCATATTTTATTCCTAAGGTTGTTTTTGGTCGATTTAAACTTATCCAATAGAATTAGGACATGTGTCAGGGTAATAATAATATCATTTTTACCCTTAATTACCCTATTTACTTTTAACCGTGGTAAATAAAAGTAAAAAGTTACTATTCACCAAAAATTATTTTCATCTCATTGAACCACATTTTACTTACTGTCATCAACCGTGTCTCTCGGATTTTTGAAATTCCACTCACAGAACCGGTCAAATTAAGTTTTATGTAAATTTGCAAATTCTCCTAGGAGGTGGGTAAAAGACGGTCAAAAGTTCAATAAAATTTTTATATATCTAAAATTATTATAAAATGACTCCAATGAATTACATTGAACTTATATAGGTATTATGTATCAATTTTTACCTAAAGTAAATTTAAATAAAATAAATAATTATTTAAATAAAAAGTCAGTTTTTAAATAGTAACATAGTGTTTTCACTATTCATCAAAAATTGAAAGTTTTCAGAAAAATTCACCCTAGGATAATTTCGATATTCCGAATCCAAAAATGAAGTCCATTTTGAAAGATAAAATTTCAAAAAGTGGGTATTACTATTTATAATGGCTAGTTCATAATAATATTATAATAATATCTTGTTTAGTGAAACTTGGTATTGCGTACTACACACACTATTGAAGAAGGTCTTGATTGCATGTAATGCAAGACAAGTCAGGGCTACGTGTAGTGAGAGCTTCGTTTGGTGTTGCATATAACATAATCAAAACTTATTTCATTTATACATTAAACAAAATCTATACTTAATGTTGCGTAGAATAATTTCCACAAAATGAACTTGAAATTGTGTATAACACGAGCCAAGAATAGTGTTGCGTATACTACAAGCTAATATGGTGTTTTGTATAGTATAAGATAATATTGGTGTAGTGTACAACACAAGACATCAAAGTAGTTAAAAATAATATTTCTCATAAAATCTTGGGCTATTACATTCTACCCTCCTTAAAATGAATTTCACCCTCGAAATTCGTCAGGGTTATAAATGGTTTACTACTTGAAAGTTTCTTTCATAGAAACCCACATCGTAAAAAGTAATACTAAAAATTCATTTTAAAAAGGAAATTTAGTAATGTAACGGTTACTCAGATTAACTCATCACTGGGTTTCCACATAGTAGAACATAGGTGGAAATATGGATATGGAAAAAAAATCTAACCATCAAGTTCTAATGGAGAGTGGTAGAGGACATGTCTATGAAAAATCCAATAATCACAAATCCATAAATTTGTGATGATCTAAGGCACCATATGATTCATCAGATATAAAGGCACCAGGAAAACATTTTTGGTTTTCAAGATCATTTCCCTAAAGTTGAATAATTTGAATTAGAAGAAATACTTACTTTATTTTGGTACAATCTCACCATTGTTCGTGGCTTGAACAATTTCCACTTCATCTCTTAAAGAAATGAAGTTGAATTTGTCATTCGTGAAGTTTTAGCAGATCATGCGATAGAATGATAGGTCATTCCATCTGTCTCAAATATAAGTTAGCAAAATTTATATACACAAGTCCATCTATGGTGAGATTAATCGAATATAGTTCCAAAATGGACTTATACTTAATCTATCATCCTGCTTAATAAAATAAAACTAGTTTCTACTAACCAGGGACTTCTTGTAGGCCAATGGTAGGCAATAAAGGCCTGTCGCACTTTGGTTGTGGGTTTGATTCTCGCAACCTTGTCCGACGTGACGGGTTGTCGCCCGTCCTACAGGTTGTCCTTTTTCTAAAAATATACTATTATAACATTTCAGAAATAATATCAAAAAAAAGTTCTATCCTTAAACAATACTATCTTATGTCCAACATAATCCATTCCAATATTTAGGCTTATACATATGTCCAATCTCATAGTATAAAGAAAACGATTACATGAAATGTCACATAACAAGCACGTGAATACCATCATTTATCCCCCATATATCATATGATACATCTTGTTGGTCACATTACAAACATGTGAATACCTTAATCATGTATTCTCTTGAAAAATGAATACCCATTGAACCTTAGTGAAAACATGAATGCTATCAAAAGTTAACTCTTTCCACATACCAATATCCCAAAATTTCTATATACTCAAACCATGATATCACTTTGTCCTTATATCAGTCATGGGCTCATTAATACTATCAAACATATTATTTTCTCCTTATCCCTTCATTATTTGCATATTATCTACTTTCCAAAATATTTGAATTACTTTTCATGGCTACCGGTACCATATAATTATTGAAAACCACAATGGACCAATACATAGATATTCCAATATACCATAAAAGTACCTCAACAACATTATTCTTGAATACCAATACATAAACACTTCAATCCATCCTCTTCAATGATTGTTGTGGAATAAGTCCTTCCTTGATTTAGAAATAACCTCTTAGGTCAGGGCATTGAGTTGGGTAATGCCCATGTTCTCCACAGATAAGACATTGGACTCCATAACAGTTTTTCACTATATGAACCTTTTCTCCACATAGATAACATCTTACCCCCCATTTGAGGTATTCCTCAAGGTTCTTCTTCCCTTCTTTAGAAATCTCAATCTTTCCTTCTCTATGCTCCTCACCATGTGAACATGCATAAAATTCCATCTTCCTCTTATTTGATGACTTAGGAATACAACTAAACTTCACATTGTTAATCATATATCGAGATGACTGATTCAACATAATCACAATATCTTTCTCTCGAGACGTTACACAATTTCGTTGATCATAGTCACCAATTTTTCCATTAGAATCAATGTTAACTGAATTCCTTCTCGTTCCCTCCACTGACTAAGACCAGAAATCATAGTGTAAGAAACAGTTAAAATAATGAGGAGCCACATAATCATAAAAAGTCACTTATGGGATGTCTAACTTATCACACATTCTTTAATCCATGACACCCTAGGTTCACCCTAGGTTCTTCATTATTTTCAACATAATTCTAGGAATGTAACCTATAGTTATACTAAACCTTAGGGACATCCCTAGACATACCTTAGAAATATCTCTAGGGATCTCACTAAAGTTTTTGCATCCTAGTTTCCAAAGGTTAACTAAACCTTTCCTCTGATACCAACTGTAGAGAACCAAAGCTTGACATACATGGAAATTACATTACTTTTTAGGAATACTTAATACATAACAAAAATAGACACCAAAGGACCGTAATAGTTTAGTGTCTTTGGAAACATAGAACATAATCTTCTAATCGCGGTGAAAGATCTTCAACATCTCCCATAAAGACCTTACCCTTTTGTTTTATTACCTAAAACATTTCTTTATATCCTGGGGAAAAGAAAACATATAAAGGGTGAGCTCAAATTCCCAGTAAGGGTAAACATAGAGAACATAAAAAATCCATAAACATTTGAATGCAAAATCTTGAACATAAAATCGAAACATCTAAATCTTGAGCAAAGACATAAATCTTGGAAGTACATAAGGAATATATCATAATGGAACATCAATCATGATAAAATATAATGGGAAGAAAACATGTAATTGTGGAAAATCATTAATCACATGATATGATTTCCATAGTATCCAAGGCATTGCTTCCAAGACCATCTTAGTGGACAAAGTCCCTTTCTGAATCGAGTTCACTCCTCGTTTCAATCCTGTAGCACTGAACCAGATTAACTTACCATTCCAGCCATGTCTATCTCATGAGATATAAATCTTTACCCTATGAATTTGAGGGATATATAGGTCCCACCCATCTCATAATGAAATCATTCTTACTTGTGCCACAACGTAAACATAAATCATTCATCATAACCCAAAGAATAAAAATGGGTTTCATAAACATCGTCCCATCATAACATAATCCATATAAAAAAATGGATATCATTTCATCATAAGAAAAGTGAAACCATTTAAATCATAGAGACATTATACTTGAAACATACATATATTAAATAATTCCATCTTATATAGAAAATGGTTTTGATAAAACACTTGAAATGAATTATTGAGGAAAATATCCTTTCTTCTTCAAAATCATTTTCTTTTCAAAAAATGCCATGAAATTTTAAAAGAAAAGGATTTTTTTGAAAATAGACATTAAATCTTGTATAGTATGCTTCATGAAAATAAGGCGTTATGAAACCGTAAAAATCCGTTCATGCCGTATAATTTAAAAAAAACATTCTCCTCGTACTTTTGTCAGAAAAGTCAAAAAGTACCACATATGGTAAACAAAAGAAAGATTCTTTCCATAACACAAAGTAAAAGTCAAGAGGGGTAAAAATGAATTTAAACATACATTTAAGAATATTAAACACTTTACGAAAACATTTTTATGGACATGGATGAAAAATATAACCCCAGTAAATACTTACGAATAAGCAATCTCGGATAAAAATGAGATTGAAAAATTATCCCTTACCTTAGGTCCGATATGCTTCGTACGTATCCTAAACTCCTGTATAATGATTTAAATAATGTCATTTACTTATTACAGAATCATATTCATTGTAATTATATCATATATGGTTCACTTATGACTTTATATTACCCGTTCTTTTGTAAATTCCATGTTAAAGCAATGATTTGGGTAAAATCGTTTTATTTATCGTACTTGTTTGGACTTGTTGTTCTTGATATTATTATTACTTATATCATGATTTAATTACTTCAAGAATTTAAATCATGATTTATATATCATATATATTTAGTATATATATATATATATAATAGATAGATAAATGAAATGAAATACAACATTCATGGGGACGGTAGGCCGTACGTACACATAAACGCTATTTTCATTTCCTTATTGACTTGAATGGAATTAAGTAAATAAAATATAAATAAATCCAGTAGCATTATTATGTTATATATACCATTATTATTCATTATATATACTTTATAATCATTCTTTAATGGTTAACATGGAGATTGAATCTCATCGTGTCGTGGAGACGGTAATCCGTACGTACGCACGAGCGATGATATCATTCCCATAATTTTTTAAGGGAATTGGAGTGGATGATATAATATCTCATAATCAGTATTATGTTATAGTATACATATATAGTTATTCTTTACACCATTATACCCATCCAAGTAAGGTGTTGGTGGAAAAATAGATTACACCACGGCGTGGAGACGGTATTCCGTACGTACGCACGCGTGGTGATTTCATTTTCCGTAGGATGGATAGAAGATGAAATGGGGTTGTTTCATATTTATAATAAAATATAAGTATATTATAGATACTTATGTTATTACTTTATAATTAAACAACTAAAGAAGAATAAGTTGAAGAAGAAAGAAACTTGAAAGAATCGGTAGAAGAGATTACCTCTTCTTTGACGCACATTCTTTAAGCTTGCTCTTAAGGGACTATAGTTGGTATTTTGAGAAGACCAGAACCTACAGAATGTTTCTAGGGAAGTGGATAAGAGAAATAGTCAGGGTTTGGCCGAGCTTCAAGGCTTAAAAGGGTGTGAAGAGAAGAGGGAAGGGGTGCCCTTTTATAAGGGAGGAGATGGGTACCTTAGGAAAAACATAAAATATTATTTTATAATAAAGTCATATTCGGTTTTTAATAGCTCCAAATTGATTTATTTAGAATCTAATGTGGGTAAGGGTAGAAATACTCTCAACCAATTGGTTTTAGACAAGTTTAGGTCACTATTTTATCCTTATCATTTAGATTTAACTCTATGTTAAATAATTTAACTTTTACCGTGTCTTTTTGTTTTCTTAAACTATATGGTTAATAAACTTAATATAACAAGCCAAAATAACACCAAGTGGTTAATTATTAATATATATATCCTTATCTAAGTCATTTGGCCAAATCTTAGATTTTTAGGAATAAAATAACAATTAATAATATAATATTTATTTTAAAAACTATTTTATGTCAATTTTGATACTATTTGGTACTTGTTTTTTGTGAAAATCATAACATAATTATTAGTTATAAAAAAGTTAATTAAATCAATAATAACATGTCATATTAACCTATAAAATTATTTTAATTCGTAAAAAGTCTAAAATTACATTTATTTGGGTATTTATAACATCAATTATGTTAATATTTCATTAATAAGGTAATTACTGCATCATCAGTGTGTCATAAATAAATCAAATTATTTAATGTCTAAAAATCATAAATAAAATATCATTATGTATGAAATCTTTTTATCTTTATAATTAATATTTATAGTCTAATTTATCTTATGTATAGACCTATATTAATTTTTTTTTACTTATTAAAATTTGATTTTAACTCTTTTAACTCTTCTTTGAATTAAATAATAATAAATGTCCTAATCTTATACAAGTGGACCTAAATTGTCATATTTTATTCCTAAGGTTGTTTTTGGTCGAGTTACACTTATCCAATAGAATTAGGACATGTGTCAGGGTAATAATAATATCATTTTTACCCTTAATTACCCTATTTACTTTGAACCGTGGTAAATAAAAGTAAAAAGTTACTATTCAACAAAAATTATTTTCATCTCATTGAACCACATTTTACTTACTGTGATCAATCGTGTGTCTTGAATTTTTGAAATTCCACTCACAGAAGTGGTGAAATTATGTTTTATGTAAATTTGAAAATTCTCCTAGGAGGTGGGTAAAAGACGGTCAAAAGTTCAATAAAAATTTTATATATCTAAAATTATTATAAAATGACTCCAATGAATTACATTGAACTTATATAGGTATTATGTATCAATTTTTACCTAAAGTAAATTTAAATAAAATAAATAATTATTTAAATAAAAATTCAGTTTTTAAATAGTAACCCAGTGTTTTCACTATTCATAAAAAATTGAAAGTTTTCAGAAAAATACCAAAAATTCACCCTAGGCTAATTTCAATATTCCGAATCCAAAAATGAAGTCCATTTTGAAAGATAAAATTTCAAAAAGTGGGTATTACTATTCATAACGGCTAGTTCATAATAATATTATAATAATATCTTGTTTAGTGAAACTTGGTATTGCGTACTACACACGCTATCGAAGAAGGTCTTGATTGCGTGTAATGCAGGCCAAGTCAGGGCTGCATGTAGTGAAATCTCCGTTTGGTGTTGCGTATAACATAATCAAAACTTATTTCATTTATACATTAAACAAAATCTATACTTAATGTTGCGTAGAATAATTTCCACAAAACGAACTTGAAATTGTGTGTAACACGAGCCAAGAATAGTGTTGCGTATACTGCAAGCTAATACGGTGTTGCATATAGTAGAAGCTAATCTTGGTGTAGCATACAACACAAGACATCAAAGTAATGAAAAATAATATTTCTCATAAAATCTCAGGCTGTTACAATTTTTATCAGCACTTTTAAAAAAGTGCTGATAAAAGGGGTCTTTTATCAGTGCTAAAAAGAAAGCGCTGATAAAAGACCCCTTTTATCAGTGCTTTTTTTGAGCACTGATAAAAGGGGTCTTTATCAGCGCTTTTTGGAGCACTGATAATGGGGACCCCTCCTTTATCTTTGCCAACATTTAGAGTGCTTTTCTAGCGCTGTTAAAGGCCATTTTTAGTGCTGATAAAAGCCATATTTGTAGTAGTGACCCTATGGTTTCATAATTTCCATGTTTATGCAATATTGTGATAACACCATTGTTGTGTATTCCCAAATTAATTAAATAAACAAATGAAATTATTCCTTGAATTTCTTTGGTTTCAAATGGATTTGTAATTATATTATGACTGCCCATGGGGTGAGAAAATAAAAATAATAATTTAATTAAAAAAAAAATTAAAGTATGTTTATCTTGAAATGTGACCTAAGGTGATTTATTGTTACAGAATCCCTATATTTAGACTTATTTCTTATTTATATAATTGTTAATAAATTGTGAATTAAATTGAAAGTGGAATATAAAATAGGAATGGTAATTCTCATAATTAAAGATTGAGATTTGTGATGTGATATTGCAATATCCAGGTTGTATGATAGGGATTGTGTTCCATACTGTAATGCTTATATATCATGCTCCACCCTGGAACTTTCACAATTATATTCTATAATGCTGATATTGAGTGGGATCGACCATGTCCCATGCTACAATTCTTATAGAGAGTGGGATATGCCTAGTCCCATGTTTTAATGTTTATAGGGATTTGACATAGATACTATAATGCTTATAGGGATTTGAACCAGATTTTTGTGAATATACCATGTTTATATGGTTATGGTTGACATGTTTATAAAACATGCCTAGCTATATTCTGATATGGAGTTGAAGCGGGTTCTTTTACCTTGGTTATATGGTTGTGGTTGGCATGGTTGTAAGACATGCTCAGAGATATTCTGACATGGTGCTGAAGCAGGTTATTTTACCTTGGTTATATGGTTGTGGTTGGCATGGTTGTAAGACATGATAAAAGATATTCCGGTATGGAGCTGAAGTAGGTTGTTGTGGTATTTTATTAATTGTTAAATTAATTAACACACCTGGTTATAACTTTATTGAATACAATTCTTATCATCCTTATTTTGTTTAGACATGGTGGCATTGACTTACTAAGTTATACTCACACACTATTTAGGCCACTATTTGGCACCTAAGCATATTATGTGGATGCAGGTTTGGATAAGGGAAAATGACCTTGTTGTTGTGTATTTTTTTGTGGATGGGTTAGAGTTTGGAGATGGGACCGATGTTGTAAGAACCTGGGTTTTTAGAATGGGTCAAAATCCCGACCTTGTTTAAATTTTGACTTGTCCCTAAGAAAACTAAGAAAATCTGAGATATTCAAGAAATTTCTAGACTACACGCCATGTACTCTAGAGTACACGCCGTGTATAAGCTGGGCGAGTATCAGATGTGTGCTCATCGAGTACATGTCGTGTGATGACCATGTAGGAATTTCTTACTACACAGTGTGTAGTTATAGACATGCCGTGTACCCTTGACCGTGTGGAGGCCATACATGGCGTGTAGGCTTGTTGGCTAGGTAGAGTGTTTTTATCCTGTACACGTCGTGTACTATTTGTACACGCCGTGTAGAGGGGTTGTGTATGGGGATATACATGGCGTGTTGGGGATGTCGGCTGGGTAAAGTGGTACACTCCATGTAGCCAATTGACAAGTCCTCAGTGAAATACCATCCGCCTTATGAATAGTAAAATGATACACGACGTGTAGTCCTAAAGTACACACCGTGTATTGTCTTTTCCCCCCGCTAAAATGGGCAGTAGCCTCGTTTTGTGGCAGAACCCAAACCCTTGACGGGTTTGAGTGGGGAGAGCTGGCCGAGACTTCAAATCTCTCCCGTTTCTTCATCCGATGCCAGATTCAAACACCATTTAATCCATTGGAACCCCCTCGGTAAGGCCTTGATTCCTCTTAAGCTATTCTTCTGGATTTCTGTTCTTGAATGAGTTATAAGGGTTTGAGAGGTTTTGATTCTATTGTAGATCTACCACGTTTTAGACCTAATTGGAGGCTATTATCGGAGGAGTATCATCGTACAAGCCTCAGGTAGGTGGTTCATACATTTTTTGTGTTTTCACATACTTTTGGGTGGCGCAGCCTATGGCACGTTTTTGGGTATTTTGAGAAAGACCCAAATTTACCTTCTATTTCATGTTTAATTGTTTAATTGACCTTTGAGATGCCCTTGGGTATGCCCTTTTACCATTTTTCTTGAGTGAGGTTGGGCGAGGGGCTGTTGTTCATCGGGGCATTTTGGACGGGGGATGCCAAAATGGTTATAATTGTTTTGTATTGTTTTAAACTGTTGAGCTTAGTGTATTGGACCTTGATATGAATTGTTGGAGACCTTAAAGACCCCAGTGTTGGTATGGGACAACACTTGGTTAGCATGTACAACTGTTTAGATTGTTTTGACTATTTATGTGTTTTGTTTAAATTTAATTGTTGAATTGCATATGATGGAACCTTTGGGTTGTTTTGGGCATGGCCTGAATATTCTTGAGTGATGCTGATCACAAGTTGGGCTTGGCCCGTGTTACTTTGGGTGGTGTTGACCACAAGATTGGGCATCATGGGCATCGGCTTGAGGAAGGATGTCTGTCAGGTTAGGCATGGCCCTGGTTATTAGGATGGTGAGGCCATCAGACTTGAGTGGCATGGTCGTAGGGACATGAGGTGTCAGAGGTGTTGTGGCTTGGGTACTATTTTGGTGATTACTGCTCACCCAAAACTATGAGTAGTATCCACATAGAGAGACTCTGTGATGAGGTGGTTTTGACCACTCATGTGGGTAGAGGCCCCCGTTAGTTGCAGTTTAGGTACTATTGGTTGGGGTTCTTGCCGTAGGAAGCCATGTGGAAGGTGAGGAGCCTTCAGGGGATAACATTGAGGCTATCGGGTTGGGGGAAAAGGCTCACCGTGATTTGAGGGAAGACATCGCTATTCCTATGGTTACTTTATTTTTAGGGAAGACATCACTGTCCCTCCGATTACTTTATTTTGAGGGTAGACATCACTGTACCTTCAGTTACTTTATTTTGAGGGAATACATCGCTGTCCCTCTGGTTACTTATTGAGGATAGGCATCACTGTTCCTTCGGGTTACTATTTCTTGGGCGTGCCTTTGGGACGTCGGTACTTGAGACACGCGATGTTAGGGGTCACATGGTGCTGGGTTACATGATAGAGATTCTAGCGTTGGCTGAAGCAGGTGACACTCCATGGTGGTTGCTCAACACTAGTAGGTTTGTGTTTATTTGTGCATTGTACTGTTTACTATTTTCCTTATAACTGCATGCCTGCTTAAACACTTATATTAGGTATGAACCTTTGGGTGGTATCCTACTGAGATTCGTCTCACACCCTGCATGGGCCCTTCGGGACGTGTGCAGACTTTATGGATTTATGTGAAGGAAAGAGGTCAGCTTGAGGAGCTGGACTACATTAGCTATTTCATGGAGATGGTATGGACCTTGAGGTCTTGCCTAGCTAGAGTTTACTTTGTTTTGCTTTCTTTACAGTATCATCATGCTTACTTGTTTTGTAACTACTGTCGGTTATCCATTGGCGCCTTTTACACATGGATATGTACAACATACTTTGGATATAATGTTTATTGTTCAGTAGTAGTTACAAGTGATCATCATGCTGTTGTCTTTACTTTCCGCTGTTGTTGTTTATATTTATTTCTTCTGTTGTTTATCAGTATTGAATGTGCTTCTACTCTGTGGGTATGGTTCAAGTTTGCTGAGTCTTTTATTCCTCTACATCTTTATTATTATACTCAGACCAGTACCGTTATTATCCTTTGAGAGGGTATAGCCTCCCCACTATACCTATAAGACCCTCGCTGCTAGTCAGTAGCCTTTAGCATTCAG
Source organism: Viscum album (assembly GCA_963277665.1). Lineage (NCBI taxonomy): Eukaryota > Viridiplantae > Streptophyta > Magnoliopsida > Santalales > Viscaceae > Viscum > Viscum album. Next base: position 2,090,834,593 of record OY728126.1, on the reverse strand, counting down.
GGAGGTGTGCCTAAGGTAGTAACACCTGACCCGTTTAGAACTGTTCGGGTGGATGATTGGGTTTGGATCGTTACAAAGTGGTATCAGAGTAGTTCTTAACAGGGATTTAGTAGTAGGGGTTCGCTGGATACTGATGAGATTGAGACCTCTCTTTTATTTTCTGTTGGTTTTACTATTTGGGATATGGTAGAATGGATATAGGTTGTTACTGGAACTGGGTTTCTAGCTTGTGATTGGGTGCCTGCAACCCCAGGTATGAGGGATGGACCAAGTTTACATGGATGAGAATTGTAGTTTGCTTTGGTTAGATTGAAGTTTATACGATTTCCACCTTGGTGGATCACTTGGTGTGTGATGTTAATGATTGTGATATGTAAAACTTGACCCGGTGCGGTAAAGGAGAATTGGACCTTGGCCTGATATGGAAAGGCTTGTTTATTTGGATTTTTATAGGCACATTTTTAGGGTATTTCAATCTCATAACTGCACGTATGCTTTGTGAAGTGATAATTCCATGTGAATAATATCAAATTTCCATGCTTATATTCTTTGGAATGTGAATAGGTGGAATTATTGATAGAATTTATTATTTATTGCAATGTGTTATTCCATGCTTTTTATATATATAGAATTGCATGTGGCAGGGTATTTGGGTCTGGCTCTTATGAGAGAAGGCATGTACTATGGTTGAGGTGATTTTGATCACCAGGATTGGGGGACTCGGTCATCGGTTTGAGGCAACGTTAGTTGTCAGGACGGGCATGGCCCGAGGTACTTTTGATACTTGGCTCTTTTAAGGGCGGGTAAGGAGGTCATGGGGCCGAGATTCCATGGGGCATGATTATGGTGGGGGAGAGTAAGGGTAGTATTTATGCACTAACTTTTACTGCTTTCCTTATCTGCATTATATATGTATAAATTGTTATATATGTGGCCTATCTAACCATTTATGGTATTCAGCGGGTTCCCTTTAGTCGAATCAGATGGAGCATCAGGAGGGAGATGGTACAGTGCCGTAGGAGAAGGATCAGGTTCAGGATCCGGTGCAGGCAGAGCAGGAGCTGCAGGTATAGGCTCAGGGATAAGATCAGGTTCAGGATCTAGTGTAGGTAGGATAGCAGCTGGGTTTGACAGCATTCAGATCATGGCTCGATGAGCATCTCCGAGCTAGCCTGGTACGTGTCTTGCAGGGGATCGACAAAGGTGCAAAGGGTACATATCCATCTATGGCATATCTGATGCGGGATTTCCAGTCACAACACCCGCTGCTTTTTCAGGGAGAGGGTGGTCCACAGGTGGCTGAGAACTGGATATAGAGCATGAAGATGATCTTCGAGCAGCTCGAGACACCTCTAGGGCAAACGGTCAAGCTGGAAATGTACATGTTACAAGGACCAGTGAAGCATTGGTGAGATGTGCAGGTTCAGGCTCGCAGGCATGAGGAACTAGCATGGAAAGACTTCGAGGACAGGTTCTTCGAGCACTTTTACCTAGAGACACTGAGGGACGAGAGAGCTCAGGAGTTCTTGAGCCTTCAGTAGGGAGACATGTCCGTCATGGACTATGCAACTACTTTCACTGAGCTGTCTCAATTTTCACCTGGTATGGCAAGTGATGACACAGTAAGGGTGAGGCACTTCAAGGATGGCTTGCGACATGCCATTCAGATCCAGGTGAATATATTCAGGCTGAGTTCTTTCTTAGAGGTGGTGAATCAGGTGTTTATAGTGGAGGGAAACCAGAGGGATAGACCCTAGGTTGGTCGGATGATGGCTTCAGGTGATGGTTTGGACAATAGGAGGCGAGGAAGGGATGAGTTCTAGCAGGGAAGTCAGGCCAAAGACTCAGCTAGACCACCTGGTAGCAGATCTTTAGTGATTTGATTTCAGTGTAGAAAACCAAGACATGTTTGGACTCAGTGTGATAGGACTCCAAAAGAGTGTCGAGCATGTGTACAAGTCAGACATCTGGAGAGGTTTTGCAGGAATCCTTCTCAGACAGCCAGCAGGCAGGGACCAGGACAGATGGTGGCATCTAGAGTTGGTTCAGGTTCGGTACCAGGTGATGGTATCCGAGATTCAGTTGCACGCGGAGGACATGATAGAGACAACGAGATCTAGCTGAGGGGTCAGTGGCTGGTGACTAGAACAACACCACCGGGAGGTCATACATCAGAGAGCTGCACTTCAGGCCAGGTGCACGCCATAGAGCTTCCAGAGGCTGAGCTGGCTGGTGAGCCGATGACGATTAGAGGTACACCACAGGTGTGGCCATGATTTCCATGTTTCTTTTTTTGCATGACCTGTAGATCCATGTCCGTTTTGAGTGCATGTGATGCACAAGATCTATGTGGACTGACTAGATGCTGGTCAGTGTGATTAGCACCATATCTGGTGCATGATATAATTATATACATGTATGATATGCGTAACATCAGGGGCATCGAGGATGTGGGTTACTTGAGGCGCCTTGGGCATCAGGGCATTGAGGATGCGGGTTACTCGAGGTGCTGTGGGTATCGGAGCATTGAGGATGCAGGTTACTTGAGGTGCCATGGGCATCAGGGCATTGAGGATGCATGTTACTTGAGGTGCATAACATCCGGTTTTATTTGAGCATATATGGGATGCATGACCTTATGGAGGCAGACACCGACATAGTGCATGATACATTGGGTGTCTGGAATGGCAAAGGAGCACCAATGAGGCGCAGAGGTGACGATGTGTCATGAGAGGACCATGCATCTGGAAAACAGGTTAGTGAACATTTTCTTGTTTTGAGTTTTGTCAGGTTGAGACCGAGCTAGGCAATTCCTAAGGTGGGGAGCCCCTTGAGTAATTTAGTCAGAACCTTTGAAACCGGAAAGTCCGGGTTACTTGATCAGAGTGGTATGTTCGGTGCCATATTCGGGTTTTGTTTGATAGCTCAGGGATGAGCTATGTTAAGGTGGGGAGATTGTAAGAACCTGGGTTTTTAGAACGGGTCAAAATCTTGACCCTGTTTGAATTTTGACTTGTCCCTGAGAAAACTGGGAAAATCTGGGATGTTCTGGAAATTTCCAAACTACACACCGTGTACTCTAGAGTACACTCCGTGTATAAGTTGGACAATTACCGGCCGTGTGCTCGCCGAGTACATGTCGTGTGATGATCGTGTAGGAATTTCTTACTACACGACATGTAGTTATAGACACGCCGTGTACCCTTGTCCGTGTGGAGGCCATACATGGCGTGCAGGCCTGTTGGCCGGGTAGAATGTTTTTAGCCTGTACACATCATGTACTATTTGTACACGCTGTGTAGAGGGGCCATGTATGGGGATATACATGGCGTGTTGGGGACATCGGCAAGGTAAAGAGGTACACGCCGTGTACCATAGGTACACGCCGTGTAGTCAGTCAACAAGTCCTCAGTGAAATATTTTCCACCTTATGAACAGTAAAATGATACACGACATGTAGTCCTAAAGTACACACTGTGCATTTTCTTTTTTTTCTCTCACTAAAATAGGTAGTAGCCTCATTTTGAGTTAGAACCCAAACCATTGACGGGTTTGAGTGGGGAGAGCCAGCCGAGACTTCAAATCCTTCCCGTTTCTTCATCTGATGCCAGATTCAAACACTATTTAATCCATTGGAACCCCCTTGCTAAGGCCTTGATTCCTCTTGATCCATTCTTCCTGATCTATGTTCTACAATGAGTTATAGGGGTTTGAGTGGTTTTAATTTTTTGTATATCTACCATGTTTTAGACCTAATTGGAGGCTGTTATCAGAGGAGTATCATCGTACGAGCCTCAAGTAGGTGGTGCATACCTCTTTATATGTTTTCACAGACTTTTGGGTGGCGTGACCTTTGACGCGTTTTCAGGTATTTTGAGAGAGACCCAAATTTACCTACTATTTCTTGTTTAATTGACCTTTGGGATGCCCTTGGGTATGCCCTTTTATCGTTTTTCTTGAGCGAGGCTGAGCGAGGGGCTGTTGTTCATTGGGACATTTTGGCCGGGGGATGCCAAAATGGTTATAATTGTTGCGTATTGTTTTAAACTACCGAGTTTAGTGTATTGAACTGTGATATGAATTGTTGGAGACCTTAAAGACTCCAATTATGGTATGAGACAACACTTGGTTAGCACGTACAACTGTTTATATTGTTTTGCCTATTTATGCATTTTTTTAAATGTAATTGTTGAATTGCATATGCTGGAACCTTTGGGTTGTGTTGGGCATGGCTTAGATATTCTTGAGTGATGCTGATCACAGGTTGGGATTATCTCGGGTTACTTTGGGTGGTTTTGACCACGATATTGGGCATCATGGGCATCATCTTGAGGAAAGATGACTGTTAGGTTGGGCATGGCTCAGGTTACTGGGATGACGAGGCCATCAGACTTAAGCGGCATGGTTATAGGGACATGAGGTGTCAGAGGTGTTGTGGATTAGGTACTATTTTTGTGATTACCGTTCACCCGGAACTATGAGTAGTGTGCACACAGAGAGACTCCATGATGAGGTGGTTTTGACCACTCATGTGGGTAGAGGCCCTTGTTAGTTGAGGTTTAGGTACTATTGGTTGGGGGTGCTTTCCATAGGAAGCCACGTGGAAGGTGAGGAGCCTTCAGGGGATAACATTGAGGCTATCGGGTTGGGGGAAGAGGCTCACCATGATTTGAGGACATTCATCGCTATTCCTCTGGTTACTTTATTTTAAGGACAAATATCACTGTCCCTCTAGTTACTTTATTTTGAGGGAATACATCGCTTTACCTCCGGTTACTTATTGAGGATATGCATCGTTGTTCCTCTAGGTTTCTATTTCTCGGGCATGCCTTCGGGACGTCAGTACTTGAGACACATGGTGTCAGGGGGCACATGGTGATGGGTTACATGACAGAGATTCCAGCGTTGACCGAAGCAGGTGACACTCTATGGTGGCTACTGAGCACCAGTGGGTTTGTGTTTATTTGTGCATTGTACTGTTTACTGTTTTCCTTATATCTGCATGCCTACCTAAACACTTATATTAGGTACGCACCTTTGGGTGGTATCCTACTGAGATCCGCCTCACACCCTACACGGACCCTTCGAGATGTGTGCATACTTTATGGATTTACGTGTAAGAAGGAGGTCAGCTTTAGGAGCTAGACTGCATTAGCTATTGCATGGAGATGGTATGGACCTTGAAGTCTTTCCTAGCTGGAGTTTACTTTGTTTTGTTTTCTTTCCAGTATCAGCATGCTTACTTGTTTTGTAACTACAGTTGTTTATCCATTAGTGCCTTTTACATATAGATATGTATGACTTTATTTGGATGTAATTTTTGTTGTTCAGTAGTAGTTACAAGTGATCAACATGCTTTTGTGTTTACTTTCCACTATTGTTGTTTATATTTATTGCTTCCGCTATTGATCGGTATTGAATGTGCTTCCACTCTGTGGGTCTGGTTCGAGTCTGCTGAGTCATTTATTCTGATGCATCTTTATTATTATACTCGGACCAGTACCGTTTTTATCCTCCGAGAGGGTATAGCCTCCCCAGTACACCTATAAGACCCTCACTGCTAGTCGGCAGCCTTTAGCATTCGGGGAGGTGCGCCTAAGGTAGTAACACCCGAACCGTTTAGCACTGTTTGGGTGGATGATCGGGTCTAGGTCGTTATAGATGTGGGGTTTCAGACCCAGGATATTGAGTCTTTTATTTGTGTATGATAGTATTTTTCTTGTATTGTCCTAGCATGACATTTAGTTTCATTCCAGTTTTTCTTTATATTATTTATTATTTATTCATTGGATTATTAAGTTGGATTGTATTATTTTTTCCTCTATGTCTTCACTTTGATTATTTCCATTGTATTATGAATTGTTTCTATTATTATGAAACTTCATACGAGGGGGTATAGACTCCCAACTATACTTTTTACACCCCCAGTGCTAGTCTATAGACACTGGCATACATGGAGGTGTGCTTGAGGTCTTGTAACCAAACTTTTCCGGCCATGTGAGAGTGGGCCAAATTGGGGGACGTCATAAAGAGGTCTTCGAGAAGGTTTTATTTTCTTCTGATTTATTATTTGGGAAAGGTAGAAATGAGACTAGGATCTGTTAGGACTTGGTAATGATATTTTTCATGGGAGTAGCTAAACCATATACAGGGGAAAATCTAAGTTCCTGGGGATGAGATCATTGTTTGTGTTGTGTGCTTGTTACAATTTATGTTATTTAACCTTGGGTGATTCACATGTTGTGTGAGGTTATTAATTTATGATCTTAATATTTCTTAAGATTTTCACTTGTGACCCAGTATGGCATGAGATGAGAATACATGCATCATAATAGGCATATAGGTATATATTGACATGCATTGTACATGATAGGGGCATATCTATTTTTTCATATGATATATACTTTCCTATAGAACTATGATATGAGATATCTATTCCATCGGATAAATAAAATGATTTGATGTGTCATTCTAAAATAATTGTAATCCATGTATAGAGAGACCAAGAGTTAGTGGTTCTCTATTTTAGTCACCTGTTGGGTTAACCTTGTTGTTAGCCAGTTTTCTAAGGTGTGAGTTTGTCTTATAGAGAAAAATAATCCTCATCGTCTTCAACTTGAGCATCAGTAGAGTGAAAATTAGTACATTCCTAACATAGCTGAACCAGATCTTCCTGTAGTTCCTAAGGAGTAGATGTATGTTTAGCTTCACATCAGCTTCCTGAGGGTCAGGCGATCCATGGAAAGGGAGACTGTTTGTACCGTTCCTTCGATGTATAAGCTAATAAGATATTTTTAGCTGCAACATCTACCTAGGTTTATTGGGGAAGGGGGACCCAAGGCATCTGAGTTCTAGATTGAGTTAGTCCATATGATCTTCAATCATCTCGATACACCCACATATAGGAGAGTGAAGCTTGCTATGTATATGATTCATAAACCTGCCAAGCATTGGTGGGATATTCTAGAAGAATATAGGAAACATGATGATCTACCTTAGAAGGAATTATAGACAAATTTCCTAATCCATTTATATCTCAAGAACTTGAGGGATGAAAAAGCTCATGAGTTCATGCATCTGACATAGGAAGGTTTGGTAGTGTTGGACTGTGTTGGAAATTTTACCAACCTACAGTGCTTTGCGCCATATTTGGAAGCTGATGAGATATCTAGGGTGAGACGTTTCTAGAACAGTCTTTATTATGAGATAATTTCATAGGTAATTTTTTTTCTTCTGTTTAGGAAACTTTGAATATATGATGTATCAGACACTCATCATAGAAGGGAATCTAAGAGAGGCCTCAAGTAGAGGTCAGACTGTTTTAGGAGGGAAATCTAGTAGTTCTTATTTAAGTGGTAAGAAGTGTCATTATGACAGTTTCTGCCAAAGTATTAGTGGGAAAAGTAGTCAGGGAAATGGACAACCATCTCAAGATAATGTTCTATTATAGTTCCATCTCTGTGGAAAGTTTGTCCACAAGATCCCACAATGTCCTTAAACCACAATTGAGTGTCGTATCTATGAAAAAATGGGTCATCTTAAAAGGTTCTATATGAAATTTCCATAGAATACCAATGGTAGAGGATCAAGACATGTACCGAAGTCAGGATGGGGCTCAACTACCCCTTAGTAGGCTGGTAGCTGGAGTTCCACAAGCTTTTTAGACTGAGGCAGGGGACATGGTACCCCAGTTCATGAATAACAGTATTAGGTAAGGTAAATAGATTAGGGTAGTCATAATGGATCCCAAGGCAGAGGGATAAGTTAGTTTAATGTTATGCAGTAAGAGAATATCAAACTTTGAAAGAATTTTTCTGTAGATATTGGTGGTTACCATTTCTTTTGGGAACCATTCTTGATAGAAATGATAGGATTATACTTGATTATTAGTATGGATTGGTTAGTTCTATACCATAATCATATCAACTATTATATAAGGATAGTTAACTTCCTATCTCCAGAAGGAAGCATCTATTCTCATCAGGGTGATTGGGATCACCAGGTTGGTCGTGCGAGAAAAATCCAGTGAAGATTGGATTTTCTAATGGCTCAGATCACCAGTCTTTCTCTAGATAATTATGGACTGTAGTGGGATTATTTTACTCTAATTGTATACTATTTTTCATAATTTTTTCCTTGAATATTTCTATGGTTTACTGTCCAAATGAGAGATTGAGTTCACGATCAAGTTGGTGCTGGGAGCAGAGCTAGTTTCTATCTCACCTTACCAAATGGAAGCAACATAGCTTCAGGAGTTGAAATTTTAGTTTTAAGATATAGAATTTAAAGTCTTCATATGTCTAAGTACATATCCTTGGGTTTCTCTAGTTCTCTTCGCTAAAAGGCAGATGGATCTTTGTGCTTATGTGTGAATTATCAGAGGGTGAACCAGATGATGGTCATGAACTGATATCCTTATCCATGAATTGATAATATTTTTGATCAATTGAGAGGTTCTAAGATCTTCTCCATGATTTACTTGAGATTATGATATCATTGGTTAAGGGTGAGACTATCAAACATACCTCAGACTACTTTTAGGAGAAGGTATGGATTGTATGAATTCATAGTGATGCTGTTTGGGTTGACTAATGTTCCTGTGGTATTCATGGCTTTAATGAATAGGATATTTGATGCTTTTTAGGATTAGTTTGTGGTGTTTTTATTGACGATATCTTAGTGTACTCCCATTTATCAGAAAATCATACCAAAAATCTTGACATCTACCTGATTACATTGAGAGGGCATCGGATTTATGCCAAGCTAACCAAATGTAGTTTATGGATTAATGAAGTGAACTTCTTGGGCCATATCATCTCAGAGGCAGAAGTGTTAGTGAACCCAAATAAAGTTTAAGCCATGATATCTTGGGAAAATCCCATGAATGTATTTCAAATTCTGATATTTTTGGGTTTATAAGGTTATTATCGGTGTTTTATCTAAGATTTCTCATGTTTGGCAGCACCAATGTATGGACTGACCAAGAAAGGGGTAAAGTTTTTTTGGTCTGATTCTTGCGAGAGAGATTTTCATGAGATGGAAGGAAGACTGAACTCAACACCTATCCCCACTTTACCTGTGTCAGGTAAAGTATATACCATGTGTTGTGATGCATCTAGAGTTAGACTCAGAGTAGTTATAATGTAGGAGGATCATGTGGTTGCTTATGGCTCCAGGTAGCTGAGATCACATGAGAGTAATTACCCTAATCATGATCTAGAGTTAGCGGCAATGGTACATTCCCTGAGATATTGGATACACTATCTCATGGGTGAGAGGTTTTTGGTATACACAGATCACAAAATCCTTAGGTACATCTTTTCTTAATGATACCTGAACCTTCAATAGAGGAGGTGGGTTAAGTATCTACAATCATTAAACTTTGAATTGGCCTATACAATAGGCAAGGGCAATGTCGTTGTCGATAATTTGAGTTGGAATAGATAGGAAGAGGTAGTAAGGGAGTCTTGTGATGAGTGGTGAATAACGTCCCTCTTTATATACATGCATCTGAATGTTTAGGAATCTCATGGGCGAGTAGCTTTGACTTCAATATCTATTATACTCATGATTTTGGACAATATTAAGACTAAGTAGTTGTTTGATCTGGAAGGATTAGTTCTAAGAGACAAATAATATGGTGGGGATACACCATTAAGATGGTCTCTCAATAGTGGCAAGTCTATTATTTTATATGGCCAAGTGTGGGTTCCTATAGGCTTGTGTGAGGAGATAATGTGAGAGTTTCATGATTTTAGATGAGCGGTGAATCCTGGTTTAATAAATATGTATCATGATCTTCATAGAAAGTATCAGTGTTCAGGAATGAATAAGGATGTGGCGAGATTATTGGCTAGATTTTTCACTTTTCAGTAGGTGAAATCCAAGCATTAGAGGCCAACTGAGTTTCTACAGCCTTTTCCCATTCCTGAGTGGAAATGGGATGATTTCACAATGGATTTTATGATAATACTACCCAAGACAACCCAAAATAACAATTTTTATGGGTTTTTGTAGATAAATGGACTAAGGTATCCCACTTTTTACCTATTAGGGAAACCTTCATAGTTGATGATATGGGAAAACTTTATGTGCATGAGGTGGTTCAGTTGCATGGTGTTCTAAGGAGTATCATTTCAGATAAAGATACTCATTTTACATCGTGTTTCTAGAAGGGTCTCCAAAAATCCCTGGGATCACAAGTTATTTTAAACATATCCTATCATCCACAAATTGATGGTCAATTTGAGTAGACCATTTAGGTTTTGAAGGATATGTTATATTCCCTTGTTTTGGATTTTAGTGGTTTATGGGAGCAATATATGACACTCTTGGAGTTTCCATATAATAATAGATTATAGTAATCAATCCAAGTGGCACATTTTGAGGCTTTTTATGGAAAACCATACCGTTCACATCTTTTTTGGCTGGAGGTAGGTGAGTCAGCACTTGTTGGGCCTAGTATCATGCATAATATATCTAAATAGGTTCAATTGATTAAACAGTGGTTGGTGACCTCGCAAAGTAGGTAGAAATCATATGCTGACCATCAGATACACCTTTAGAATTTGAGTTTGGTTATCATATTTTCCTTTAGGTTTCACCTAGGTTGGAGAAACACTATGTTAGGGAACATAGAAATATAGCAACCATGTTTTTTGGGCCATTTGAAATAGTGGTAAGGGTCGGTCTAGTGGCGTACCACTTAGCCTTTACACAACACTACAGTGCCATGCACAATATGTTCCATGTGTCACAACTATGAAGATATCATCCACACCCTTCCCATGTGATAGATGTAGCAGACATCGATCTTTTTAATGACATGTACTTTGAGAAGAATCCAATATAGGGTGTATATCGTAGTGAGAAATATCATTGGGATAGGACTATATCATTGTTTCAGGTGTAATGGAATCATGAGCGAGTTCATTAGGAGACCTGAGAGAGCGAGTCTAACATGTGAACAAAGTGGATATAATTTTTTATTGAAACCTCACAGTGATGCTTGGAGAAGCTTAGGGATGAGCTGTTATAAGGTGGGGATGTTGTAAGATCCCATATTTTTTCAAGTACTTCTCTCTATGAGTTTTTCATTAATATTTTATTTCGGTTTTGTTTTCATTGTGAAAGTCTGTTGTTTGAATAAACATAGTCTTGGGTTGCAATGAAACTTTAGAAAGATCAGAGAGTATTCATGAGGAGAGATTGTTTGAGAAAATAACTTAAAGTTTGGGGATATATGCCTGTTTGAATTAATGGAGTTTGGTATAAATGGGTTAAGTGTTTAATGGGTTATTGGTGAGATGATAAACTTTAAAATAGGTTCATATTGTTTAAAATTAAAATGGGCTAAAAAATAAACTTCTGAACATTTACACACCATGTAAATGGATTTCATATCATGTAATTGTTCAAGGGTTTTAATAAAATAAATCTCAGGTAATTGTTTTTTCGGAATATTCCATTAAAAACATTTACATGATGTTTAATCACATTACATGTTGTGTAAATTCCCAAACTGCTAATTTAAACATGTTGTGTGGATGAATTATCATTTTTTTCAGTTGCATCTCTTCTCCTCTCAACCCTAAGGATTTCTCCAGGTGATTTTGGGGTGACAACTTCCATTTTAGATGTCTCGTTTTTGGGAATGATCCTTGATAAGTCTATTTGGCTAGGTTTCTTCCTTCTATTCCTTTTTCTCCAACCATTGTGGTTATATCCATTGAATTAATGCATTTTTGGTTTTTATCTTGATCATTTTTCATCTAGAAACCTCTTTGTAATCATCCTCACCTTCTTCCTCGTGGGCGTTTTCCATTGGAAGCATTGTTGGATCATCGATTAAATATAGGGTGTATAAATCTTAACCCCATGGTTTGATAATTTACAAGTTTATACAATATTATAATAGCACCATTGTTTCATGTGCCCAAATTAATTAAAAAAATAAATGGGATTATTCCTTGAAGTACTTTGGTTTAAAATGTATTTTTAACTAGATTATGACCGCCCATGGGTTGAGCGAATCAAGATTATAATTGAATTGAAAAATAGATTAAAGTATGTTTAGAAATACATGTGACCTAGGGTGATTTATTGTTATAGAATCCCTAAATTGAGGCTTATTTCTTATTTATATAATTGTTAATCAATTTTAAATTAAAATGTAAGTGGAATATGAAAGAATAATGGTAATTCGAATAATTAACCATTGAAATTTGTGATGCGATATTGTGATATCTATGTTATATGATAGAGATTGTGTTTTATACTGTAATGATCATATATTGGAATTAGCCCTAGAACTTGCACACTTATATGTTGTAATGTTGATATTGAGTGGGCTCGGCCTGGTCCCATGCTATAATTCTTATAGAGAGCAGTCTATGCCCAGTCCCATACTGTAATACTTATAGGGATTTGAACCAGATGCTGTAATGCTTATAGGCCTCTGACCTAGATTGTTGTGACTATACCATGGTTATATGGTTGTAGTAGGCATGGTCATAAGACATGCTCAGAGATATTCCAACATGGTGCCGAATCAGTCTATTTTAACTTGGTTATACGATTATGGTTGGCATGGTCATAAGACATGATCATAGATATTCTGACATGGCACTGAAGCGGGTTATTTTACCTTGGTTATATGGTTATGGTTGGAATGTCCATAATACATGCTCATAGATATTATGGTATGGATCTAAAGTAGGTTTTGTGGTATTTTTTTAATTGTTAAATTAATTAATACACCTGGTTATCGCTTTATTTCATACACTACTTATCAGACTGGCTTCTTCAGACATGGTGATGTTGACCTACTGATTTATACTCATACCCTATTCGGGCCATCATTTGGTACCCAAGAAGATTATGTGGATGCATGGTTAGACAAGGGAAAAGGACCTTATTGTTGAGTGTTTGTTTGTGGATGGAATGAAGTTTGGATATATTAACGATGTGGGGTTTGGGACCCGAGACTTTGAGTCTTTTATTTGATTCTTCTAGTATTTTTATTATACTGTCTTATCAGACATTTAGTTACATTCCATCATGTCTTTACATTATTCCTTATTTATTTATTGAATTATTCAGTTAGATTTTATTTTTGTCTTTCGCTATGTCTTCACTTTGATTATTTTTGTTGCATTATGAATTGTTTCTACTGCTATGACACTTCATACTAGGGGTTATAGTCTCCCCAATATACTTTTCAAACCCCCACTGCTAGTCATTAGCCTCTGGTGTATGGGGAGGCATGCTTGAGGTCTCATAACCAACCCTTTCCATCCATGTGATAGAGTTCCAGATTGAGGGACATTAAAGATTTATTCTATGTGACACTGGTAACAATTCACTCTTAGATTATTCCATCTTATATTTTTCAATACCATATCAGTATATGTATGATTTACTAGGTCTAAGAAAACATTAAATCTAGATACTGTTCACTAGAACTTAGGCTACTACTATAAGTCAATCACATGAGAATTACTTTCATCATGGTCTTAACTGACTGTAAGACCAATATCTATTTTCCATATGTTACCAAACATATTTCACTTGGAATAAAATGGAACTCCCATTAACCTCTGGTAGGCACATGAAAAATATTCAATCCAAATTAATGTTCTGAGATCTTATTTCTTACTTCAATTCTAAACTATATTTCAGTAACTTGAAACCCTATTGGAATTCTATGATTCCACCATCCCTTCTGGTTGCGTCATATAGACACCTTCCATGATTGGTGGTCTTAACATCCAATGTTCAATAATATAATCTTAGAAATTAGTTATGAAAAGTAGAAATTCTATTGGATTTAGGAATAATGACTTGGTATGATCGATCAAGTCTCATTGTCACCATGCTTGTATCACCCATGTATCATCTCATTTGAATACCCATCACAATATTCAATATAATAATCACCTGTTATTTTATACATGGAATCCATTATTGAATTTTAATTGGTCTTGTCAATTTTATCTTGTTTACATATACTACTTTATTGTTGGAATTATTATTATCAATGGACAATTTATCACCAACTGCGGTGAATGTAAAACCATCACAATGGTTTTAACCTTCCTATGTAGTATGTTTCTCTAGAACATTCCTTTTTACACATCTTGTTAAACTTTTTCCTATGTCAACTATTTGTGCATCTCTTATCATTGACTAAATACAAGTTAATCATGATCCCACTATATGTGCACCCTTATATAGAAATATAGTCAATAACTATGACTATCACTTTTCTATCATAGGGATTTCTATAATATATTAAGAATCTTTTAGGATAATTAATTCAGATGAACTTCGTGTTTTTCTTGATGAAAGCTTGTTTATATCCTTACAAAATATTTTCATAGAAACATGTATTATGAAATAATATATTACCATCATACAATGAATTATATGATATCCATTTGTCATGATAGTTGACATATGGTTATGGGATATCGCTGTTATTTTTGAAGCACATCTTGAAATATAATGAAAGTTTCAAAAATATATATTAACATTGATGATCCTTATACTTACATCATGAATTTTATGTATAAAAGGAAATGTGTGTTTAAGAATTACTCCACACTAATTTTTTTTGATCAATTTTAAAATGTAATGTTTATCATGAATCCTCCTTATTAACATCAATGTCGTGATGTAGATAAGGTAATGTGCATTTAGGAATTACTTCACACTACATTATATTGATTGATAAATGCTTAGTCAATATATTCTTTAGCATGTCGGCCCGAAGCATCTTATATATTCTGAATATGTATATTACATACTTCACTTTATCATTACTTAAAGACTTCAAGGAATCTTATGAAGTATATTTACCACTAGACTACACTTGAAATAGTTTACGCTCACTAACTAAACTAATTCTGAAATATTTGTGACATACCTTTATTTATAAAGGTTTATTTGTCCAATCTAAATAAGTATATATGTCAATAATACCTATGATGTTTAGCTCTACTAAGTCTAAATACCATACTGGGTATATCCTTGACATTTAATTTTAGTTTTTACTTGATAAAGAATTATATTTCCATAATTGGGTATATTAGTCTCATGTTTTATACTCACCACATATTACATATGATTCATGTACCCCTGAACTATTTTTTGAGTACAAAACACCATAAATAACATTCATTCACGAACTTGGAATAATGTATCCTTGTGTCTAAAGGACATGTGAGACAAATGTTTTGTTTATACTCGATAAAATTTCTACTAGAATAAATCACTTAGAAATTAGAAGTTTTTTATTTCTCACAATGGACATAGGAACCACCCTTTCTAAACTATCTGGATAATAAAGTTTACTTATTGTAATGTTTCTATACTTACTTAGTTATTGTATTTATATACACATATGTGATAAACAAATTTTATTTAATACCTAATAAGTATGTCTGAAACAATACTTATAATTGATGAATATACACTAAAGAAGAAGTAAGTACTTTCTTATTCAATTCAACTTATTTAATTTAACTTCCATAAATATTATTTCATGATATGCAAAGAAAATAACCTATTATTTATTACCTATCTCTTTTAAGGATGTTGCAAAGGTTCCTTTGGCATCACTCTTTCCATTAGACTTATCACCTTGTCTTTAAATTTTTTCTCCATAAGAATTAAAGATTAATCTGCCTTTCATATTCTTATTTATTGATGGAATTTACATAAAAAGGTAATGAAGTGTTTACTCCATCCTGTTCATTTTTCAATATTAAATAAAACTGAAGTAATTGGGTGAAAAATATGTAAGAATGGCGTGTCTTGAAAGATCATGGTATGCCTTTCATATTATGCTTCATTTTCCCCTTGTAGACTTTTGGGAGATGAGATAATATGTAACATCATCGATGTCCCAATGTTGTTCCCACAACTAGAATCAGAGTTTGATGAAAGCATTATGACATAACCATCATATGAATCATGCATGAGTCTCCTGTAAGAATTTTTATCACCCTCACTTCTTGTGGTATCTTAAAAGGTATTGGGGACACTAACACCTTGAATTTTCAATGTTGTAGTATTGTGCACTAGCACCTATACTACACTTGGAAATTCATGCTAGTTTGAACATTCACTTTTCCATGATTATCACAGTGTATTTGTGGTATTATTTGACATTTTTTATAAAAATAAAATCTAACAGATTAGTAATTTTATTTTGATTTCCGATTCAGAAATTATTAATTAATTAAATCATTAAATGTCTCCTACTATTTTATAAAATTCCAGGAACCCTTTGTAATATAATCATAAAAATCTATTTCTTGAGTATTCTAGTGGTGAAGATCCTTGAACTTCCTCTCATAGTCTACAATCTTTGTCTACGCCACTACATGGAGAGTTCAAGGTAGGCATTTGACTAGAAAAATGCATTAAATCATAGTTCCTTGATCTTTTGAGTGAAGTCACGACTTCTAAAATCATAAAATTTATTTACTAAACGACTGTCTTTGAAGTTATAGAAAGCCAGTTTTGGCTACTTCTTTACTACCAACTTCAGTTAAGTAAACCCACCACTCTCATAATAACTCCCCGGTAGTAAGAGGCACCCTCAATTTTGACTGAAGAGCACCACGAACACCTGGTTTTGTTCAAATTCAAATAATGGAAGATGTTTTTATGTCTTAATATTTCTTTGAGGGATTTTTATATTTTTATCGATGAATGTAATAAATTTATATTAAACTCATTCATTCTATGTTTTCATGCTCACATATGAACATTAATAGAAAAATATCCATCACTTCTTTATGAATTTTACCTATTTATTATTTTAGTGTTTTCACACTGTCATGCATATGCATAAAATAATAAAAAAATGCATGAAGGAAATAAAGTACCTGACTAGTCTTGAACATATAATATTGGTTGATCCATTTAAACATAATGAACCAACCACATTATAGGGGTAACATACTTGAGTCATAAATTTACTAATAATGAATCTCATCTCCTATCCAGTGTGTCCACATATCATTTGGATTGCCACCTCCTCTTGGAAGGGTCTACGTCTTTTCAGGAGTACCGCCTCGTCTTGGCGGGGTCCATATCATACACTGTCTTCGTCAAAGTATAAATATACTCAAGAACAGGTGATAGACACTAAGGGCGCAATATAAAACAAAAAAATTTGGATGCCCATACCCTTATACATATTGGATGAAAATATTGATGATGTGTAGATCGTCTTATTTAATTACAAACAATGCACACAATTAAATAATTGATTAAATAAAACCAAAATACATGGGTAGGGTCAATACCTAAAGACCAGCCGGTATAAAATAAATGCATGATAAAATTAAATTATAATAAATTAAAGTATGAGAGTATATAATTAAATTAAAATAATTAATTAAATTCAAATAATTTAATTTTATTCGGTCCCATAATTAATTTAATTTTAATTCCAATAAATAAATAAATAAATTTAATACCAAAATTAAATTGATATTTCTGGGTATTAAAATGATTATTTTTAAACAAAAATTAATATTTTAATTAATATAATTTAATAGAAAAATTAAATTAATTAATTAAATTAATTATAGTTATCTTGGGCCCCAAAAACCCCACACAAGCTCTTTTTGGGCCGTACAATGCCAGTGTAGGGATATTCTGAGCCAGGTAGACCTACCCAGCCCCGTTCTTGGTCATGAAGACCCACCCTGACTCACTACAGGGTGGTTTGAGTCCGACAATACCAGTGGAAAAATGATGCAGTAGGGTAGCAAGGGGTACTTCACTACTACAAACGCCGGACTGAGCGGATCTAGCCGGGAAGGGGGTTGTTCGATGTCAAAGGTGACATGGGGGAATTGTGAGGTCACCAGTAGCGGGATGTTGTGATGGAAGTGGTTCCCAGTGAATGGGAATAAACCCATGATAGTGCGGTTCTCGGTGACTAGGAAGGAACCCGTGGTGGTGCAGTCCTGCAAGTGTCCGTTCGAGCGGTCGGTCAGCTTGGTATGGCGACCTCTGTAGTGGTAGATCTAGATGAAGGAGAATCCCACCGAGTTGGGCATGAAACATGGGCTCTATCCATGCGGTGGTGGTGTTGACGATTGATGGGAGGGAAGCTGGGACTCCAAGTTTAAATCTGGGTGGCAGCCGTATCTCACACCAAGAGAGGGAGTCATGACATCGACAGGGTGGTCCAACTGGCATCTTGGCTAGATGATGGTAAGGAGGCTGGACATCAGAGGTGGAATCCGGTGTTGATGTTTGGATTTGGTACTCCCGATGGCGCCGTGTAAAAGGTGATAGGGTAGTAGACATCGGGGGTCTGTGCTGTGCCAAGATGGTGCCATCGAGGTTTGGTGAACTGGGGTGGCTAGCTATAGGTCTAGGAGGAGGGCGAAAACTAATTAGCTGAGCGGTGACCATAAGGAGACTAGCCGAGGGTGTGTCAGCTATTTCGAGTAAATAGGAGGAGGGTTCAAGGGGACCTCTCCTCATTGACCTTCTTTTGTTTTGTTTTTTTGGTTTTTCTCATGTGTCAAAGTCTCATTTTTTACTTTTAAATTGCATTTAAAAACCAAAAGCACACCAAATTCCACCATTTATCTTTAAGCCTCAAATTAAGAAATTTTAAATTATGTTATCATTTTTTTTGTTTTGAAGAATTCCAAACAATTGTGGAATTGTGCTTAAGGTTGGATAAGACTGTTCTAGCCATCACCAGCCAAAATACTCATTTATCAAAAATCAAAAATGATAAAAAATCACATATTAAATATATGATTTAATACCCATTAAAACTGTAACGACCCGAATCTGGAGCCCCTTCACTGGTGCCCCGTACCCGGTTCGCCACATGACCTCAGGCGCATTTCCCCAAAACGCCAGAGGCTGCCGACTAACAGCTAGGGCCTTGGTGAGTTGATGGGGGAAACTATGACCTCATTCGGTAAGTATACAACGGAAAAATAACAGTCAACAACAGAATCAGTAACAACATGAATAACAACATGAACTCAACAGCGGAAACAATAACTATATAGCAAATGATAATAATGATGCAACAAGTATAAGTACCTAAGGAAAATAGCAAACACAACAATGTTCTGAAGTACAACTGAAAAACAAAATGCAAAGGAAAACAAGATAAACTCCTCAGCATCGCGAGCCCTGGCTTGGTCCCATGCTCTTCAGCTCCAGTTCAATCAAGAACCTGAAGTAGAAGGGCGCTTGCCCTTATCTATACCTGCAGCAACATAGTCTGCTTGGGCCCAAAAGCATGGCCCAAACAGGGTGTGAGATACAATCCCAATAGGCAATCACCCAAAGATTTGTGCCTAACAGTCAATGAATACATGGTAGTAATAAAACAAGAAACAGTAAACACGAAATCACAAGCAGCTACAATCCACAGTTCTAACAGACAGAGTACACAAGTAAACAGCCAGAAACAAGAAGGAAAAAGGTAACCCTCTGGGTAGCTCTCACAGCCTAACCCCTATGGTTAAACCTATAAGTACCAACAACCATTTAGGAGGCACACACAGTCTCACCCCTCTGGTTCTGCTATGAAATTAATAGACTCTCTGGGGAAGCACTCACCGTCAATTCCCCTTATAGTCTCGTATCGTGCTAAAGGCTCTCTGGGGAAGCACTCAATGTCTATTTTCCTTGTGGCCCACGTCGAGGAACTACAAACTCTCTGAGGAAGCACTCAATGTCAATTCCCCCTGTGGTCTTGCATCATAATTAAAAGACACTCTGGAGAATCCCTTCTGTCAATTATCCCTTTGGTATACTACTCTAGGTTCTCACAGTCCTGAGTGAAACTAAACATGCTCAGCACACGTGCATTGTCCAAGTAAACCTCAAGAACTACTTGGCTATCAATTAATGCTCAGCAGCAAAACAAGGCAACAATCCACAATCCTACAACTAGGCATGACAACTGGCGAAACACCTAATAAGCAAAACAAGCATGGAAAAGCAACCTGAGCACAAAATAAATTACTCTACTCACAAGCATAAACCTCTACTAAAGAAATCAAGCAAAGCAGGAAAAAATCAGGGAAAAAACAGGAAACCCCAAATTCCCCATTCAAGGGAATTGGTGGAATTTGCACCAAATACTCACAGACTTTCTATGGAAAGGCACAAACCACCTACATCGATCCTAGGAGATCGATATACGTGAACGATGAAGACAGATTCCCCTTAGAACGATGTAGATCTGATAAAATGCACAAAACGATCAACCTAAGATAACTTGAAAACAAGGATGAATCAAGAAACAAGACTCAAGCATAAGGGAGATCTCACCACTGCGATTCCAACACAACCGACCACGCTCGAATCAGAGAACTGACGAAGAGGCGGGAGCTCGTCAAAGATCCGGCCGTACGGTCGCTCTCGGGCGGACAGAATCTGGAGAAGAAGATGAATTCAGGGGTTAGGCGCAACCCCGGTCCATTTAATGAAAAAAAAGAAAAGTACATGGCATGTATTTTTAAATTACACGGCGTGTAGTGGTTTTTTCCGTACTCCGCCAAAATCGGCCTCCACATCACCCCTACACACCGTGTGTGTGGCCCGGGCATGGACAACACACGACTTTGAGCTGGAGAAGAGTACACGACATGTACTCACAAAGTACACGACGTGTACTTCAAAAATTTCCAGAAAGTTCATTTTTCTTAGAAACTCCATAAAAAGGAAAACTATACTTGAAACGAAGATCCGGGTTCTTAAAAACTTTCCCCCTTAAAGAAATTCATCTCCAAATTTCCCTACGAGGTGGAGAAGAAGAAACCCCGAACAAATTCGGCCATTGCGATTGTACATCAGCCTCCCTCTCCCAGGTCTCATCCTGTACTCACCCATGCTGCCATAGCACTCATACCAGAGGGACAGACCACCCGCGGAGAACCTTCATACTGCGATCAAAAATCTGGATAGGATGCTCCACTAATGATGCATCTGCTTTAAGCTTGACTTCCTCGGGCCGAAAGACATGAGACAGGTCTGAAAAGTAACGTCGGAGTTGATAGACGTGGAAGACGTCGTGCATGGACCGATACCTCTGAGGTAGCTGCAACCGATAGGCGACCGAACCCACTCTCTTCAAGACCTCAAATAGCCCGATGTACCACGGTGAAAGCTTACCCTATCTCCGAATCCTCTTGTGTACCAACCTTGGTACGACATGCAAGAAAACCTGATCATCGACCACGAAATCCAGAGGTCGTCTCCGCTGATCAGTATAAGACTTCTGTCGAGACTGCGCTATAGCCATCTGCTTCCGAATCAGCTCTATCTTCTCTGAGGTCTCCTGAATGAGATGAGGTCCCAGCAAAGCTACCTCTCCTGCCTCCATCCAACATAAGGGTGATCGACATGGCCTACCGTACAAATCCTCATATGGTTCCATCTGAATGGTCACCTGGAAACTATTGTTGTAGGCGAACTCCACCAGAGGAATATGCTTCTCCCAAGAACTGCCAAAGTCTAGGATGCAAGCTCAGAGCATATCCTCAAGCACCTGGATCGTGCGCTCGGACTGACCATCAGTCTAGGGATGGTATGCTGTACTCAAAAGTACCCATGTACCCAAAGCCTTCTGAAGTCCTTGCCAGAACCGAGAGGTAAAGCGCGCATCCCTATATAAAACAATGGAGTGTGGAACTCCATGAAGACAAATGATCTCCCGAATGTAAAGTCATCCCAGATCATCAACACTGAAGGTCTCCTTAATCGGCAAGAAGTGTTCAACCTTTGTAGGCCTGTCGACGACAACCCAAACAACATCGTTCCCTCAAGGTGACCTCGGTAACCCAGTCACGAAGTCCATCACGACGTCGTTCCACTTCCACTCTGGAATGGGTAGCTGCTGTAAAAGGCCTTCTAGTCGCTGGTGCTCTGCCTTCACCTGCTGAAAAGTAGAACATCTCATGACGAAACCAGCAACATCCTTCTTCATACCTGGCCACTAGTATTGGCGATGAAGATCCTGATACATCTTGGTGACACCAGGATGAACTGCCCAAACTGAGGAATGAAAATCCTGCATCAGCTCCTCGCGTATGTTTGCTGGCACCCATACGCATCCCTGGAAACACAAGATCTCATCCTCACCCACTGTCCATCCGAGAAGAGGGTCCTCTCCCGACACACTCTCCCGCATGACTAAGCCTTCAGAGTCTGATAACTGCCTCATCCGTACCCGATCAAGAAGTGTAGAGGTAACAACTATAGAAGATAGGAAGGTCTTTCCTTGCCTGTCATGCACCTCTAGATGCATCTCAGAGAACAGAGCCATCAGCTTCCACTCACTACTGGCCTCCTGAACTGCCTGAATCTGAGTTCTCCTTCTCAACGCATCAGCCACATCGTTGCCCTTACCCGGTGTATAGGCAAGATCGAAGTCAAAAGACTGTAGGTACTCAACCCACCTGCGCTACCTCAGATTCAGATCACGCTGAGTGAAGATATACGTGAGACTCTTGTGGTCAGTGAAGACCACAAAGTGCCCCCCCAGCAGATAGTGTCTCCAACAGCGTAAGGCATGAGCAACAACTGCCAACTCCAGATCGTGCGTCAGGTAGTTCCTCTCATGTGGACTCAATTGCCGAGACCCGTAGGCAACGATTCCATCTCCCTGCATAAGCACGACTCCTAGACCGATACCTGAAACATCATAATACATAGTGTATCTCTTTCCTGGCTCTAGCAGGACTAGTATCGGCCCTGACGTCAATCTTCCCTTCAGCTCCTGAAAGGCTGACTCACAAGAATCTAACCATAAGAACTTCGCCCCCTTCTTGGTCAGACCTGTCAAGGGTGCTACTAGATGAGAAAAGTCCTAAATGAAGCGTCTGTAGTATCCAGCCAGCCCTAGGAAGCTCCGTACCTCAAAGACGTTCTTCGGATGCACCTAGGAAACTACAACTCTCACTTTCTCTGGGTCCACAGATACTCCTGCCTCTAAGATGATGTGACCCAAGAAGTGAATCTGATCCATCCATAAGTGGCACTTCAAGAGTTTAGCATAAAGCCGATTCTCTCTCAGTGTAATCAAAATGATCTCAAGATGTTTGGCATGGTTGTGTTGAGTGTGAGAGTACACCAAGATATCTTCCACAAAGACCATGACGAAGGAGTCCAAGTAAGGATGGAACACTCGGTTCATCAGTGCCATGAAAACTGCAGGCGTGTTTGTGAGGCCAAACGACATGACTGTATACTCATATAGACCATACCTGCTCCTGAAGGCTATCAGAGGTATATATGATGGTCTAACGTGAAACTAATGATAACTAGACCTGAAATCGATCTTCGAGAACACCCGGGCTCCTCGAAGATGATCAAAGAGGTCATCGATCCTCGACAAGGGATATCGGTTCTTTACCGTCAACAAGTTCAGCTTCCGATAATCCACACAAAGCCGAAGGGTACCTTCTGCCTTCTTCGCAAACAGGACAGGCGAACCCCAAGGAGAAGTACTGGGTCGGATGAAACCCTTAGCCTGTAGCTCCTCCAACTACTTCTTGAGCTCTTGAAACTCTGGTGTGGCCATCATATAGGGAGGAATGGACACCGGTGCTGCTCCTAGCATGAGCTCAATAGAGAAGTCTACCTCATGCTCTGGAGGCAAACCTGAAAAGTCCTCTAGAAAGATGCCCCTAAAGTGATCCACCACTAGAGGAAAGTCCAACTATGGAGTCCCCTGGTCATCCAGATAAAGACTAGAAATATGGGCCGTCACCCTTCCTATCCCATGATGATCAAGTCCTACTCGACTCTCCTGAACATCCCATTCGCCTCTATGAAGAAAAGATTCACCCTCTAGTGAGACGAAACTCACTCTATGACGATAGTAGTCGACGAATTCCTGAAAGGGAATCAACCAGTCCATGCCGAGGATGACATCATAGCCTGTCATCTCTAGGACATAGAGATCCCATAAGAAGCGATACCCTGCAACCTCGAGAGGGAACTTTCTACACTGGCGTACACTAGATGTCCTCGTCCCCAAGGGTATTTCTAGTGTCAACGAGTCAGTAGAAGAAAATATGAAGAGTCCAAGGCTCTCCACGACAACAACATAGAAAAAGCTATGCATAACACTAGTATCGAAAAGGGATGAAGATAAAACTGAGGCTACTAAAATCATACCTTGAACTGTAGAAGGGCTGGGATCCTGCTCCTGATAAGTCTGCTCCATGGCGAAAGACTGGCCTGCACCGTGGCCCTGCGTCCCTAGATGACCATTCTGAGCTGAACCTCCCTGCTAGTGCTGAGGAACTGGTGGTTGATCGCCACGACCTCGACCTCCACCTCAGTCCGAATGGATGAAAGAACTCCAGTTCCCTGACTAGTGAGAAACTAGTGGGGCTTCTCCTGAATGAGGAGTCATGGAAGAACCCCGGTCACCAGTTGCTGGTGAGAAAACCTGACAGAAACGCTGAAGGTGACCCATCTTTCCGTAAGATCGGCACTCCACGGGGTCCCTCTGGCACTGCGGCCTCGTGTGCCCTAACCGGCCACACTGGTAGCATGTCACCTGGCTGCCTGACAATGCATCTCGATTCCTTGGATCACCGCGTGTAGGCTCTCTACGGCGCTTCTTACTGTCATCTAGAGGAAGAATAGCTCTGGAAGCAGAACCGCCCTGGTTCGCAGCTCCAGAGTCTCTCAGATTGCGCTCTGCAATCAGTGACCGGTTGACGATGTAAGTGATAGAAGTCAGCTGGAAGATGTTCACTTGTGAGCGGATCTCCCTCCTGAGGCCATACTCAAACTTCCTTGCTAAGAACACCCCACTTCCATCCTGGAGGGGGGGGGGGGGGGTGAAATGCTGCAGCTCGGTGAAGCGAGAGGAATACTCCATGACAGAAAGAGTACCCTGCTCTAGGCTCATGAACTCCTGGGCTCGATCGGCCCTCATGGTCTCTGGGTAGAAGTAGTCGTAGAATACACGCTGGAACTCCTCCCAAGCGATAGCCTACTGATGACCCGCCTGTGAGATCACGTCCCACCACCTCTTGGTGGAGTCTCAGAGCATGTAGGTGGCGAGCTTGACCCGCCTCTCTGGAGGCGTCTCCAGATGCTCGAAGATAGTCAACATGGCTTCCAGCCATGACTCTGTAGCCTGAGGCCCTCCTTTATCTGAGAAAGTGGGAGGATGTTGCTGTTGAAAAACTCACGTCAGGTCTGCCATAGTTGTGGCAGGAGGCGGTGCTCCCTGGAAGGCCTGTATCATCCTCATGAAACCTTCCCTAAATTGCGCATGAGCACCTGCAACTGGTATAACAGCCGGTGCCAAAGTTGGCCCGACTGGAGGATCGGCAGGAAGTCCCTGATCAGCCCTATCTGGTGTCTGATCACTGCCTGATGACAGATGTACGACCGAAGGATGTCTCAAAGGCATAGATTTGAAAGATCAAAGTACACCTTAGATCAGAAAAACAAGGACAGATAAAACAAGAGTAAAAAACGGAAACAGGGGAACGAAAACACAAAAGTTTACAAAACTCGACTACACGATGTGTAAAAAAACCACACGACGTGTCTTCTTAAACCACTGACATGGGCATGTAATTTTGCCCCACAAGTCATGTACACTTAAAACTACACGACGTGTTGCACCCACACACGACGTGTACTTGAAAACTGTTCCCCTGCCCGATTCTCCTTACACGGCTAACCCACACGGTCCGACTTAACCCGAGACTACACAACGTGTTCTTAACACACACGGCGTGTACTAGACAAGGCTTCGATGGACCATGTTGTTAAACACACGGCCATCTACATGGATGAACCTTACACGGCATGTTCCGAACAAACACGGCGTGTATAGGTCGAGGTGACACCGTCCCGTGTTGTTCGTGACACAGCTGGGTACTTGGAAAGACTACACGACGTGTTCCGAACAAACACGACATGTGGAAAATAAGGTAACGCCGACCCGTGTTGTTTGTGACACGGCCGGTTACCTGAACAGGACTACACGGCGAGTTCCATACAAACACGGCATGTGGAAAAAAAGGTAACGCCGACCCATGTTGTTCGTGACATGGCCGGGTACCTGGACAGAACTACATGGCGTGTTCCCTATGGACATGGTGTGTTCTTACCCGAGCTTCCTCGGCCCGTGTTGTTAGTGACACGACCAGGTACACGGCTCCAAACTTACACAGCGTGTACCTGTCGTACACGGCGTGTTCCTGAAGTTACTTCCACGACACCGTGTTCTGCTCACACGGTTAGTGACACGTCCTGAAAACTACATGGTGTATATCCAAAAAGTACACGTCGTGTATTCTGGGTTTTTCTGGGCAGTTGCTCAGAAACTGCTCAGACCCCCAGAAACACTAAAAACAGGGTAGAGAGGTGCCAAATTCCGATTCGTGAGGGCCCATACTCCCCGTGAATCAAAGCTTGGAATCTACTACAGTCACATACAAGGGAAAACAAACAGCTCTCTAGCATAACTATAGGGATTCTATCAAGCATCTATCACAACAGCATGCATAATCTATACAAATCCTATCACAAGAGCATGCAATCGCTAATGCACCCTATATGGCATGGAAAGAATGCATGGAAAGTGATTTCTAGAAGTGCCTATATGATTCATGATATGGAATACCCTCATCTCATCGGGTTGCAATAGAAATAGAACCGAAATATCAAAACAATAACCGCACAAGTCATGCGAATCACTCTAGGTGAAAACATATCAACCATAAAAACTCTAAACCAGGAAACTGCAATTAACGAGGTAGTATGGATTTTCCCTGTACATGGGTTAGCTACTCCCGAGAACATCTTAATACTAAGTACCGAGTTCATCCTATCCCTGGCTAAAGTCTCCAAACAGTAAAGCAAGAGAAAAGAACCTCCCTCTGATACCACTTTGTAAAGACCTGAATCTGGAGCCCCTCCACTGGTCCCCCATACCTGGTTCGCCACATGACCTCATGCGCATTTCCCCAAAACTCCAGAGGCTGCCGACTAGTAGCAAGGGCCTTGGTGAGTTGGTGGGGAAACTATGCCCTCATTCGGTAAGTATACAGCGAAAAAACAACAGTCAACAACGGAAGTAGTAACAACATGCATAACAACAGGAACTCAACAGTGGAAACAATAACTATATAGAAAATGATAATAATGATGCATCAAGTATAAGTACCTAAGGAAAATAGCAAACACAACAACGTGTTTAAGTACAACTGAAAAACAAAGTGCAAAGGAAAACAAGATAAACTCCTCAGCATCGCGAGCCCCGGCTCGGTCCCATGCTCTCCAGCTCCAGTGCAATCAAGAACCTGAAGTAGAAGGGAGCTTGCCCTTATCTATACCTGCAGCAACATAGTCTTCTTGGGCCCAAAATCATGGCCCAAACATGGTGTGAGATACAATCCCAGTAGGCAATCACCCAAAGATTTGTGCCTAATAGTCAATGAATACATGGCAGTAATAAAACAAGAAACAATAAACAGGAAAGCACAAGCAGCTACAATCCACAATTCTATCATACAGAGTACACAAGTAAACAACCAGCAACAAGAAGGAAAAAGGTAACCCTCTGGGTAGCTCTCACAACCTAACCCCTATGGTTCAACCTATAAGTACCATAAACCCTCTAGGAGGCACACACAGTCTCACCCCTCTGGTTCCGCTATGAAATTAATAGACTCTCTGGAGAAGAACTCACCATCAATTCCCCCTATAGTCTCGTATCGTGCTAAAGGCTCTATGGGGAAGCAATCAACGTCTATTCCCCCTGTGGCCCATGTCGAGGAACTACAAACTCTCTGAGGAAGCATTCAACGTCAATTCCCCCTGTGGTCTCACATCGTAATTAAAAGACACTCTGGAGAAGCCCTTCCGTCAATTCTCCCTTTGGTCTACTACTCTAGGTTCTCACAGTCCTGAGTGAAACTAGACATGCTCAGCGCGCGTGCATTGTCCAAGTAATCCTCAAGAACTACTTGTCTATCAACTAAGGCTCAGCAGCAAAACAAGGCAACAATACACAATCCTATAACTAGGCATGGCAACTGGAGAAACGCCTAATAAGCAAAACAAGAATGGAAAAGCAACCTGAGCACAAAAAAAATTACTCTACTCACAAGCATCAACCTCTACTAAAGAAATCAAGAAAATCAGGCAAAAAGCAGGGCAAAAACAGGAAACCCCCAATTCCACGTTCAAGGGAATTGGTGGAATTTGCACCAAATACTCACAGAATTTCTACGGAAAGGCACAAACCACCTACCTCGATCCTAGAAGATCGATATACGTGAACGAAGATGACAGATTCCCCTTAGAACGACGTAGATCTGAGAAAATGCACAAAACACTCAACCTACGATAACTTGAAAATAAGGAGGAATCAAGAAACAAGACTCAAGCAGAAGGGAGAGCTCACCGTTCTGATTCCAATACAACCAACCATGCTTGAATCGGAGAACGAACGAAGAGGCGGGAGCTCGTTGAAGATACGGCTGTACGGTCGCTCTCGGGCAGACGGAATTTGGAGAAGAAGATGAATTCGGGGGTTAGGCGCAACCCCGGTCCATTTAATGAAAAAAATAAAAGTACACGGCTTGTATTTTTAAAGTACACGACGTGTAGTGGTTTTTTCTGTACTCCGCCAAAATTGGCCTCCACGTCACCCCTACACACCGTGTGTGTGGCCCGGGCACGGCCAGCACACGACTTCGAGCTGGAGAAGAGTACACGGTGTGTACTCACAAATACACGGCGTGTACTTCGAAAATTTACAGAAAGTTCATTTTTCTTAAAAGCTCTAGAAAAAGGAAAACCATACCTAAAACAAAGATCCAAGTTCTTACAAAAATCTTAATTTTCAGTACATATTTTTTTTCTAAATGGCCATAACTATACCTGTCAAATAATTCTCAATACCATGGGTTGATCCATTAGCCTGCGGATTTTTGTGGGTTAGGGGTTTGAATATTTAACCTCGCAAAAATTTGGACCGCATTTGATCCAACTCGCAGCTCATGTGGACTAGCCCACCGGGTGTTCACAGGTCCCATTTGATCCTCAATTACAATTAGTATTCCAAAAATTTATGTTTGAAAAATAAAATAAATAATACAATACAATAAATTAACACAAGTGTGGGAAAAAATAGTTCAAGTTTAATACAACCATACATAAATAAGGAAAATATAATCCCATGTTGGGTTTTGAATAAGACAATCAGATTGGCTGTGGGATGGATTACACATGTGTTTATTTGGAGCGTGACACCAAATTAATAAATAGGTTTGATGTATTAAAACATTGATGTAATAATTCTGAAAATGGAGGTACAATACTACCCTTTTTTTCTAATACAATGCATTGTTGATATTTTTATTTATGTATTTTAATTTTATTATTATAATTTTTCATATATTAATATTTATGTATTTTTTATAGTGTTTTAAAATATAAAATAATGTTTAGATTTTTATTTTAAAATAAAATATATGTCAACATAAGTTTCCTATTTTAATAATATTTGACAACATCAAAGAATTAAAAAAATTTAATATACATTATTTCATTTTAACAATATATATATATATATATATATATTACAATGAGTATTTAAAATTATATTAGAAAAAAATTAATAAATAGGATAAAAAAATAATAAACAATCTACGAGTTCAGAAATGTTTCCAGTGACCCATCCCTCCGCAAGCCTAACACTCAAGTGCGTTCCTTATGAACTGAGGCTTATTATGGTTTGGACTTCCACATTGGTGACACACTATATATCTATTAGTTCATTTCACCTGGATGACACTGCCCCCACATGCACCCTCAAAATGGTGCTTCCGACTACCAAAAGAACCATATCCCTACCTTAGAATAGAACCACCCTGGCTCACATTTCCAGCCTCTCTAAGATTCCATTATGTAATTAGGGATTGGTTCACTATCTCTATAATGTTATTAAATTGAAATATGTTCACCTGTGAGTGGAAAACATGCCCAATCCCATCCTCAAATCACCTCATAGTCATCAAATCATCACCGGTCATAGAAGGAGCGAAACACCGAAGCTTGGTAAAGCGAGCAGAATACTCTAGCATAGTCATAGTTCCCTACTAAAGATTCATAAACTCCTTGGAATGATACACTCTCAAAGTTTGTGGGAAGAAGTGATTCTATAAGGATGTTTGGAAGTCTTCCCAGACCATACCTTGATGACGCTCATCCTGGGATATAACGTCCCACCAATGCTTTTAAGAGTCATGTAACATGTAAGTAGCAAGATTCAACCTATTCTCTAGTGTCATCTCAAGATGTTTTAAGATAAATAACATGGCTTATAAATATGACTCTGTAGCATGAGGTCTGCCATCCCCTAAGAAGGTGGGAGGATGCCACTATTGGAAGTCCCGAGTTAACTCTTCCATAGTTGGGGAAGGCTGAGGTGCACCCTGAATAGACTATATAAACCAGAGGATTCTCTCACTAAAATGAGCTTCTGTGCCTAGAAGAGGATTAATAGGAGTTGCCTTAGGTGGAACTATAGGAGGTATAAGGGGTGGTTTAGGTCCGACCACCTCATGAGTGTTCTCATCACCACTCTCTTGGCATACATAATGAGGAAATCATGGTGGAATAGCTCTAAAATTATCAAGAGCACTCCTCAGACAGAATTTAAAACAGATAAGGAAAGAGGATAAAGAAAGTGATAATAAGGATAGGTATAAAGCCTACCTCTGAGCATAACATAACTGACAACCTACTCCTAGATCTAGGTCTAGATAAATGAAGAAGGTCTCAAAAGGTCATAGAATACATGACCTACAACTTGTTTTCAAGGTAAGGTTAAGGTCAAGGTTTTACAATTCTCATGTTTAAGGACCATTTAACTTTAAATTTGGTTTTAACTTTAATTACTTTTTACATTTAATCCCCTATCAATTTAGTTGAATTAGGTGGATCACTATTCCAATTCATAAGGGCCTATCCACCTCATGAGTTGAAATTGTTGTCCACTTAATCCAAACTATAACGTATCCTTACAATATGGATTGGAACACTTCTATAATTATAACAAAACATGCACTATAAGGCATATTAAGCAAAACACAACCAACAATCTCATGAAAAATAGGAAATGCACACTGAAATTAGATATTGAATGACATAATGCATGACATTTAATGCTATGATGCCTAGTATAATGAATTCTTTTAGTATTCCCTTATCTCATTAGGCCAAAGTAATATAAATCATCATTTAAATAATAAAAATATAATAACATCATAAAACAACTGTGTCACCAAATGATGAAGTCGTATCAACTATAAATTTCATAATCAATAACTGAAAATTTCCATCCTAGGTAATTTGGGATTCCCCTGTACATGGGTTAGCTACATTAAAGAACATGGTAAATTTCAAATTATAATTTCCTGGTCTCCTATCTAAACCCAAACAGTAATACAAAAGGAAAAGAGGATCAGATACCACTTTGTAGAATCCCACCTTAGTTTCCACTTAATAGTGCCCCAAGATGGTGGGACACAAGACCTCAAGTGCATCTCCCTGAATACCAGAGGCTTCTGACTAGTAGAAAGGGACTATGGTGTGTCCATGGGGAGACTATACCTCCATAGATTAGATCATGGACAACCATAATGATAAATAATAAATAGTGAAAACACAATAATAAAAAATAATTTTAATGTCCCAGATTTTCTGTTTATTATTTTTGAATATTATATGGATTAATTTCAAGACCAGGAAATGAGACAACGAGAGATTCTGAGGCCCGGTGTGAATGAAATAAATGTTTGAAATATATTAAAATATTAAATAGCACGCACACATAGTTTTTTGTAAAAAATGGAATTACTTCTAAAGGGATGCCTAGATCAGAAATCTGAGGAAACCATTTTGTTCATAGAAAAGGCTTTACTCTAGGTGAGGCCTAACATCAGCCAGTGTAGGTCGAACATGAAAAGTATTTTTTGAACATTTTAATGAATAAAATAAATTTATAATTTATTTTATTACTTTCTGTTTCATTGACGTAGTGATGTAGCGGCAATTTATTTTAAATAAACCTAGAAGTAAGGATCCAGGGTTAAGATCATAACCCTAGAATTCCCTGGAAACTCTAGAGAAGAACCCTAGAGAATTATCTCAGCGGCGGATGATGACGATACCTTAGATTGAAGATCGAAGGACGCCTTTATTGACGAATCTCGCCAACGGTGATGACACAACAACTGATATTCTTCAGTGAGTGATCCAAATCAAAGGTAGGGCGTGTTATTTCAATCTTTATTTCCTATTCTTGAATTCAATGATGAACATGTACCAACCAACGAACAAGTTGATCTGTGGATTGATCGTTCTTGTAAGATGATTTTTATTCGAGGGAATTATCAGGGTTTGATGTAGAGATTTTTTTTGGATTTCTTGATAGTTCTTATGGGAACAGATCAAGGCCGAAATAAACAACAGATGATGTTCATTCCTTGGGTTTTTCTTTGCACATTTTCTCCCTTGTTATATTCTTCACATTCTTCCTTTTTTTGGTTTATGAAATAATGATCATTTTGCCTTCAATCCTTGGAATAACAATCCAAAATTGAATATTAAGCATTGGGGAGACCTATTGGAGGTCTGAAGAAGATGGAGATGGATGAATCGAAGCGACTTGGGAATACCTATTCTTTGAATGATTTATGAGTGGAGGAATGGAATAGGATTTACGAGCCAATTGAAGGCCCAAAACTTATCGATTTAGTGCTACGATGGTTAGAAGACCCTAGATCTGTATTTTCGAGTTGAAAATACCTTTATATTGAGCTCTGTATGATCATATGAGGTTTGTAGAAGAAGGTGACAGTTTTTGTAAAATTGTGATTAACATAATGTGTAACCCAGGGTTACACGATGTGTGACCCCCATTGAGTAGAGACTAGGGTTTCAGGAGGCAGTTAGGTGTCACATGGTATGTGACCCATATCACATGACTTGTAGGCCCTTCCCATATACTCGACGTGTATCTCAATAGATACACTAACATGGGGTGGAGTACATGGGTTTCCTACATAGTTTGTACCGCACCACATGGATTAGCCCTGACTGGATACACGGGTTAACCTGTGTGTTGGTACATGAGCATGCAGACACAGGTTGACACCATGTACTGGCACATGGCCAGATTACACAGGTGGACCCTGTATAGAAGGACATGACGTATAAACCTTATACACGGCGTGTACCCATCTTCTGCATGACATGTTCTAAACAACATGGGTTGTTGTACACGGGCAATACTCAAGGTCAAGGGACACGATGTGTGACCCTACTATACCCCATGTATACCTTTCTACATGTATTGAATCCCTTTTCCACCGTATCTTAGAGAAATTTCATTAGAGTTTGTGCCCTTGATCGTTTTCCTGAATGTTGATGAGTACCATTTCCTACTCATTACAGTATGACCCCTTCAGTAGGATTTCTTGGATAGAGTTGTTGGAATCCCTCCCAAGAGGCCCGTAGAAGGATCCTTTATTTATTCTTTATGCCCTAGGTAGAGTCCTTGGTATTGATGTGACCAAGTTCATCAGACGTCGATCCTCTAATTAGAAGGTTAATCTAGATGGAGTTGTTGGTATCACCCCATGACCCTAGATTTGATCCTTATCTGTGGTATCATATCTCACTTTAGATCTATCTGTGTATCTATCTCATGAATATTCCTGATGAATAATACTTCTCAGATGGATGTTATCAGTGCTACCGTACTTAGGAGTGTGTTCTACTAGATTAGTGCTTTGTGGAATCTTCAGACTGAATCTCTAGTGTTGATATATAGTGGTTGTGACCTACCTCTATACTGTGTGTATTTGTTTGAGTATATCTGTATGTTCTTGTTATATGGTATATAAACATATACTTGTGTAGAGATGACTGCATATTTCCTTTGTGTATTGATTTTTGGTTTTGGGGTATCCTACTGAGTATTGTTATACTCACCCCTGAATGAGATTTTACCGCATGTGTCATGTCTTGTGAAGACGAGTAACCTTTTGACGGAGTCCTAGGCAGACCAGGACCAAACAGAGCTTTGTAAGTTTAGACAAGCCGAGGTGTGTTCATACGAATACATACATCAGTCAAAGTACCTTTTTTTATAGGTTGGACTTTTTGGTTTACAGACTTATTTTTAGTAGATTCTATTATGGCCTTATTTACTTTACTACACTTTACTTTCCCATCATAATCTTGTTGGGATATAGTGGTATTCATGCATTTGGTTCTTATTGGTTTTTTCATTTCATCATTTTTTGGGATTGGAGATGTGTGCATGCGTACAAGTATACATGAAATGCCTACCATGTTAGTGATATGACTACTCAGTACTAGTCACTATCCCCTGCCCTATTGAAGTTAGGCTCAGGGAGTCACAGAACGGGCCCCAACTGGGGCGGGTTGTGACAAAGTGGTATCAGAGGTGGTTGGTTCTACTTTAGAACTAGGAGTCTGTGAGATTAGTTTGGGGAAACAGTGTTAAGTGATTCGAGTTTGACTTTAAGGATAAGAATTCTAGTGTTGGTGCAGCGGCTGACGTATCCATACACCATGACTCTAATAACCTTCTTTTCAACTAAGTATACAAGAACATTGGTTTTAGGGAAAATAATGGTACAAGCATTATATAGGAATGAGTTTTGGTTCCATGTCATTGAGTCATCTCTCTAGATATATTCATTGACCATGGTACATCTTTTTTTCTTACAGGATTCCCCCAAGAAGAATACTGGTTAGGATTCAGTAGCTCGATCATGAGGATGACCCCCTTAGTGAAGATGGTTCGATACAAGGACTAGTTCCCTAGATGGTACCTCCAGGTGGTGCACCAGCCATACCACCACCTGTGGAGTAGCATGTGGTACCTGCAGTACCAACAGATAAGAAGCATAGGCTGATTGCGCTTCAAGAGTTCCAAATATAGAGACCCATTAGGTTCCTAGGTGAGCCTGACCCTAGAGTGGTTAAGGACTGACTTGAGGTGGTGAACATAGTTTTTCATCTAGTCAGGACACCAACAGATTAGATGGTAGTCATGGTGGCGAGCCTTCTACATGGCTCAATAGGACGATGGTGGAGTTTGGATATCCATACTCACAATGAGGAGAATCTTTCATGGACACAGTTCGATCATCTCTTCATAGAGGAGTTCTAACTAATTATGCTGAGATATGTGTGTGTACATGAGCTTCTTCATCTCCAATAGGGTAGCATGGCCGTGGATGATTATTCATTGAGGTTTAACAACCTTTCTAGGTACTCGATGGATATGGTTGGAGATCAGTACTTCAGGGCTCAGACCTTCGAGTGAGGTATGCATAGAGACATCCGATCCAAAATTATATCTCTTTGAGTTCTAACATATGATGGGGCACTTGAGAAATATTTGGTGGTCGAAATCTTCTTGTCTGAGCAGGTATAGATGGTGGTAGTCAACATTGGATGAGTAGGTGAAAATACCTCAACAACAGGGAGCCAACATCAGTATCAGGGATCCAAATATGGGATATATTTTATGAGGAGATCCTTTTATAGAGGATCTGTAGTTCAAGCCTCATAGGGTGGGTCCAATTAGCCTAGAGATAGGTGGTTCTATTCGTGTTATGGTAGGGGACATCTCGCTTGTGATTGTCTGACCCACTGTGTTGCTGATAGGGAAACATTGGATGGACCACTGAGGCAGAGACAATGATAATAGTAGGCAGATCTATAGGGTGGAGGATGTGGAAGAGGATTTGGGAGAGTAGCAGTAGGTGATCAGTGTTTTGACATGCCACCACCACCACTCCCTATAGGTCCACGCCAGGCTCAGAGAGTCAGAGTACAGGGGTGGGGACAACTTCATGTGGTCAAGGCATACGACCTAGGGGCTCTGAGAATGATTCTAGGTACAATATGTGTCTTTTCTACTTTATCTACAATACTGATAGACACAGATGCTAGTCATTAATTTCTTTCAATATATCTTATTCGAGACCTAGAGATTCTAGTTAAACCATTGAATCGACCCTTACGCTTGGAGACACCTACTGGAGAAGACTCATTGATCAAACATCTACGCCGATAGTGTGACCTGACCCTTGTAGTTGAGAGTTTCAGTTGGAACCTCTTGGTTAAAGCGTTGAGGCCTTACAATGTCATTCTTGGTATGGATTGGTTATCCATAATCCATGCCCCATATTAACTATTTTAATAAAAGGGTAAAGTGTGTCCATAGATATGGTTTTCCTTTTTTAGTGAAAAGGAAACCCAGGAATCACAAGATGGACTCATGCATAGAAGGGTGAAACTGATTACTCATTAGTTGGCTAGCATGAACCTTAGTGCAACTGATGTTATGAGTTACCAGTTTCCTGTAGTGGTGGTGGAGTATGAGGAAATATTCCCTAAATATGTTCTAGTATTACCTCCCTATCGGGAGATATACTTCTTCATTGAATTACACCACAAGAAAGACCAATATTAGCACCATCATATCAGATGGCTCTCACAAAGCTTCTCAAGCTGAGGGTGTAGTTGGAGGACTTATAGAGGAAGGGATTCATGAAACCCAGTGTTTCCCTCTAGGAAACCCCTGTTTTTTTTGTTAAAAAGGTAGATGGGAGCTTGAGGTTGTGTGTGGAATACCAATTCTTGAACTAGGTGACCATGAAGAAAAATTATCCACTACCAAGAATCAATGAACTCTTTGATTAGTTGATAGGGGTAGGATGGTTCTCAAAGGATAACCTTCAACCAGGCTATCATCAGCTACGAGTACAGGATAATGATATACCGAATATGGCATTTAGATGTTGTTACGGTCACTAGGAGTACTTAGTGATGCCCTTTGTCATGGAGAATGCCCCAGCAGTGTTCATGGGACTCATGAAATGGATCTTCCAGCCTTATTTAGACTGGTTTGTGGTAGTCTTCATTGATGATATCCTTGTGTAATCAAAATCTAAGGAGGAGTATGTGAGACACTTAAATATAAATCTGGATGTACTCTGAGAGCACCGGATTTATGGGAAACTCTCAAAGTTCCAATTCTAGATTCAGGAAATCCACTTTCCGGGACATGTTATCCTAGTGGATGGAGTGGCTATGAACCCATTCAAGGTTGAAGCATTATTATCATGGGATCCACCTAGGAGAGTGATGGATGTGTGGAGCTTCCTCGGGCTAGCAAGCTATTACCAGAGATTCATCCCTAATTTCTCCAGGATATTAGCACCAATTTCATATTTTACTTAAAAGGGAAAGCCTTTCATATAGACAGAGAAATTCTAGTAGGCTTTTCAATAGTTAAGGAAGAGTTTGATGAGTGCTCTAATCTTGAGATTGCTGGAGGAGGGTGTTGAGTACGCAATGTTCTGTGATGAATTATGGACTGTACTTGGTTGTGTCCTGATATAGAGGTAAGGAGTGATCACCTATGGTTCACACTAGTTGAGACCACATAAGCAGAACTATGTGATCGATGATCTTGAGTTAGAAGTGGTAGTCTTCACATTGAATATGTGGAGACACTAACTGATGGGAGAGCAGTTTATTATTTACTTTAATCACAAGAGTCTCAAGTATATGTTCTCTTAGAAGGACCTAATCTCAAGATAGAGGTGATGGCTAGAGTTCCCCCAATACCATGACTCTAAGATTGTCTATACTCCTAAGAAGGAGAACTTGGTGGATGATGCTCTCAATAGGAGATCTAGTTTGTAGTTTCTAAATGAAGCATCAGAGTAGCTAGCCTCGTTGTATTTATCCTTAGTGGATGGAGATGGAGTAGCTTACCTTCAGTTGATGGTTGTTACCTATACACTCTTACAATGATCCAGGGACAGACAACTTGGGGATACTGACTATGAGAATCTATGTTCTCAGATATCCATAGGGAGTGCTCATAATGGATATTCTAAAGGTGGAGAGAACATCATCCTTTTCATAGGATATACAGTAGTTCTAATGGAATTGTGGGAGGAGGTTCTGATGGAGTTTTATACATCCCCTTTGGCAGTACATCTAGGTGCGGTGAAGATGTACCAGGACCTCTGACATTAGTTTTGGTGGACAAGAATGAAGAAGGTAGTTGAAGAGTTCGTCTCTTGATGCCTTACTTATCAGCAAGTAAAGGCTAAACACTAGGTTTTAACGGGTTTATCTCAACCCCTTGAAGAGATATAATGGAAGTGGTATGGGATATCGATGGACTTCATGATGGGTTTACCATGTATGTCTAGGGGACACGATGTCATTAGGGTGATTGTTGATTGACTCACCAGCTCATCCCACTTCCTAGATATTTTAGAGTAGTGTTCAGTAAAGAGCTTGGGACGCCTCTACATTTAGGATATATTTCAAATCCATGGAGTTACATCAACAATTGTTTCAGATTGTGATGCTCATTTTACATATCGGTTGTGGAAGGGATTGCGGGAGGTGTTTGAGAGCCAATTGCACTTGATAATAGCATTTCACTCACAGATGGATGACCAAACAGAGTGAACCATTCCATTTCTGGATGACATCCTACGAGCTTGCATGTCAGAATTCATCCATAGTTGGGAGGATAACCTAAATTTGGTGGAGTTTTCAAAAAACAACAACTACCATTCCACCATTTTTATAACACTATTTGAGGGATTGTACATGCAACCCTATCAGTCACCACTTTGCTAGACTAACCAAGGAGAGTTAGAACTCATGGGACAAAAATTAGTGTGAGCTATCATAACGAAGTTTCAAATCATCCAGGAGTGGATGAAGACTGTACAGAGTCATCAGAAGTCTTATACTGATAGACGGTAGAGGCCTTTGGAGTTTGAGTAAGGAGATGATGTGTTCCTTCGGGTTTCACATAGACATTGATTATGGAGATTTGGATGTGGTGAGAAGCTATCTTTGAGATTCATCAGCTCTTTTTAGATACTGCATAAAGTTATCAAGGTGGTGCACCACTTAGCTCTACCCCTACAGTTAGGATGAGTATATGACATTTTCCATGTGTCTCAGCTGAGTAAGTATGTGAATGACCCATCACACATTATCTATAGGGTCGAGCTAGACATCGATGATGGAGTGACTTTTGCTGAGTACCTAGGATATGATCCTTCATGGGTGAGTGATTCCTTTAGTGTGTGTTTGTTGGCAGTATGTGAATCTCTAGGAGAGAACATTGGAGTGAGAGGATCAGATTCATGCTTAGTAAAAACATCTTTTTAAGTAGCCTTGTTTTTAGATTTTCAAGGACGTAAATCCCTAAGGTGGGGAGAATGTAATGTTCTGGATTTTATAGGTATTATTTTTGAATATTGGATGAATTAATTTCTAGATCAGGTGCCAAGATGATGTGCGATTCTGAGGCCCAGTGTGGTCAAAATAAATGTTTGAAATATATTAAAATATTAAATATCACATGCACATAGTTTTCTTGAAAAATTAAAATAACTTCTAAATAGGCCCTCAGATCAGAAATATAAGGGTACCATTGCGTTTAGAGCAGTGACTTTACTCTAGGCAAGGTCTAACATCTTCTGATACGGCTCGACTATGAATAGTAGTTTTCATTAATTTTAATGAATAAAATAATTTTAGAATATATTTTATTTCTTTTTGTTTTGTCGATGTGGTGATGTAGATATGGTTTATTTTAAATAAAACTAGAGGTAGGGATCCATGGTTAAGCTCATAACCCTAGAATTTTCTAGAAGCTCTAGAGATAAACCTTGGATAATTCTCTCAGCGATGGAAGATGACAGAACCTTGGATCGAAGATCGACAAATTTCGTTCTTGATAGATCTTTCCAATGGTGATGACACAACAACTGATCTTCTTTAGCAAGCAAACCAAATCAAATTTAGGGTGTGTTATTTCAATATTTATTTCCCGTTCATGGATTAAATGATGAACGCAGACCAACCAATGAATAGGTTGATCCATGAATCGATCATTCTTGCAGGATTGTTTTTATTTGCGGGAATTATCAGGGTTTGATGTAGAGATTATTTTTATGGATTTCTTGATCGTTATTATAGAATGGATTGAGGCCAGAATGAACAACAACCGAGGTTCGTTCCTTGGGTTGTTATTTGCGCCTTTTCACCCCCATTATATTCTTCACATTCTTCATTCTTCTTGGTTTATGAATGAATGATAATTTCACCTTCGATCCTTGGTAAAATGATCTAAAATTAAAGATCTAGAATCAAGGTGACCTAGTGGAGGTACGACAACGATGATGATAGATGAATCAAAGTGATTCAAGAATACCCATTCTTTAGATGATTTATAAGAGGATAAAAGAAATTAGATTTCAGAGCCGATTAAAGGCCTAAAACTCACCAATTCGGTGTTGTGATAGAGAGATAACCATGGATCTATATTTTCGAGATGAATGGACCTTTGGATTAAGCTCCATAGGATCGACTGAGGCGTAAAAAGGAAGGAAGTTTCTAGAAAATTGCAATGAACACATCTTGTAAACCAGGGTTACACAGCGTGTGGACCCCACTGAGTGGTGTATAGGGTTTTGGGAGGCAGTTAGGTATTACCCGGCCTATAGGTCCTTCACAAAGACTCAACATGTATCTCGGGTGATACACAAATATGGGGTGGAGTACATGTGTTTCCTACAAGGTGTGTAACCCACCACACGACTTAGCCCAAACCGAATACACGGGTTACCCTGTGTAGTGGTACACGGGCATGCATGAATGGGTTGACACGGTGTACTAACACATGGCTATAGTACACAGGTGGACCTTAGATGGAAGGACACAACATGTGACCCTTCTACACAGTGTGTACCCATATTCTACATGACATATTATAAATGACACATGCTGTTGTACACGGTCAATACCCGGGGTCAAGGGAAACAACATGTGACCCTACTACACACTGTGTATCCCTTTCTACATGGATTGAATCCCTTGTCCACCATATCTTGGAAAAGTTTCATTAGGGTTTGTTCCCTTGATCATTTCTTTGAGGTTTGATGAGTATTGTTTCCTACTCGTAGGAGTATGATCCCTTCAATAGGACTTCCCAGATAAAGTTGTTGGAATCCCCCCTAAGAGGGCCAAAATAGGACCCCCTATTCATTCTTCATACCCTAAGTAGATTCTTTGGTATTTATGTGACTAACTTCACCGAGCATCAATCCTCCACTTAACAGGTTAATCCATATGGATTTTTTGGAATCACCCCATGTCCCTAGATGTGATCCTCATATGTGGTACAATATCTCTCTTCAGATCTATCAACGTATCTCTCTCATGATGGTTCCTGATGAAGAGTACTTCTCAAACTTACATCATTAGTGCAATCAGACTTAGGAGTGTGTTATCCCATATGAGTGCTTGATGGAATATTTGGACTAAATCTCTAGTGTTGGTATACTGTGGTTGTGACTTGCCTCTAGACCGCGTGTCTTGGTTTGAGTATATCTTGATATTATTTTTATATGTTCTGTAGACATATACTTGTGTAGACCTTACTATATCTTTCCTTTGTGTATTTATTTTGTGGTTTTAGGGTGTCCTACTGAGTATTATTATACTCACCCCTACACAGGTTTTTACCGCATATGTCATGTCTTGTGAAGATGAGTGACCTTTTGATGGAGTCCTAGGCAGAATAGGACCAGGCAGAGCTTTGTGAATTCATAGGGGCCAAGGTGTGTTCCTACGACTATAGACACCAGTCCCAAAACCTTTATTTAAAGGTTGTATTTTTTGTTTTACAGACTTATTTTTAGTGGGCTTGTATTCTGGCCCAGTTTACTTTACTGCACTTTATTTTCCTATCATACTCTGGTTGGGATATTATGGTATGCATCATTTGGTTCTTAGTGTTTTTTACATTTCATCATTTTGTGGGCTTGAAGATGTGTGCGTATGTACATGTATATAGGAAATTCCTCCTATGTTAGTGATATGCCTACTCGATGCTAGTCACCAGCCCCTAACCTATTAGAGGCGAGTTTGGGGAGTCGCAACACAACCCCCCATTGGGACGGGTTGTGACAACAATATTAGTAAAATAGAAATAAACCATGTAAGAGATATAGATAACTAGAGGAAGATGAATAACAAATAAAGATAAAAAATTATGATCATGAAGTCAAGTGTCTATACAATAAGGTGAGTATGGGGAACTGGGGATACAAGCATAAACTACATGCAAGAAAAAAATATACAAAAAGAAAAAAACTACTATTATAAGAATATTGAGAATAGGCTCAGTCCTCTACCCCATGTTCTATCCTAAGGTTGTAAATCCATCAAGAATTGGAAGCTGCACACTTCCCTTTATGCATACCTACGATGATAAAATATTCTTGGGTTCCAAGGGAGACCTAAATAGGGCGTGAGATATAAATCTCAGTAGGCTGGAACCCACAGTTTCTAGGACAAACCATTTCATGTAATAAATAAATGAGAGTGTGAAATAATAGTAAATGTAGGGAAATAAATAAATAAACAACAACTTGGTCTAAGTCCCTAAACAGACATCCACCCCATGTCACCTAATTTAGTCCAAGCTGGATATCTGAAAATAGGTACTTATGAAAATCATGATATATATACATAGGCCAATACAATTAAATCAACCAAGGTATAAGAACAAGACCCCAATCTTGTGCTTTATCTTGGAGGTTTCGTTTCCATGTCATCATATGAACAAGATCATAATATAAAGGATGAAATCACATGTGTGCAAGCAAAAATTTAATCTAACAATTACATTGGTGGAGTCCCAAGCCTGTCTGATGTGATCTAATCAGAATACCAAGGGTTTCTATAGGTAAAATCTATTATAAAAAATGCCTCCACATCCATCCAAGGCAACCCATATGACGTCTCCTGTATCACTCAAGGCATGGTGAGTCTTAGTATGTACCAAGTATCTCATATAGGGGAACAAGTATCACTTGAGGCATGGAATAGACATCTTTCCAATGGGTCCATCCTCAGTTTCTCCCCTAGGGAACTAGTGTCACTCATGAGTATAAGCAAACTACCTGGAGAGCTCGTACCTATAAATCCAAAGTATCTCTCCTGGTGTGTCAAGTATATCCAACCATGAACGATGAGTCCACCCATGGAATCCGTAAATCAGGACCCATGTTCTCTCTCGACCAGTAGTAGGTGAGCCATATCAACAAAAGAACATCGTAAGGTAAGGTATATATATAATTACTTTCCATCAAATAGACATCTCAAATATCACATGCTCACCAAACTAACCAAATAAGCAATTTTATCCAACACACATGGAACAATTTATATGGTAAAGTTTTAAGTAATTAGACATGGGAAAGACATCTCATGAGGCCTATGAAATAAGGCCTATCATGTTTATAATCACATGTCATCAATGAAATTTCAAAACCACAATCTTCAACCATGACCAATCATGGAATTCAATTCAAACAACCCAATTATGGCATAAGTAATGAGTTCAAGGCATAAAGAACCTAGCATGGTATAAATGGAAATAAATTTCATAAGGTAATAAACATATTCATCCAACCAATTTACCATAATCCAATTATAGGTTGAATTTATTTATCCAATGGAAAACTAAAATGGATGATAACTACTCAAATCATGGAAAAAAGGACATTCAAGGTGGAACACCAAAAGGAATCACCAACAATAAGAAGAAAAACCCTACAGATGGGTTTTCCACATAGTAGGTTCACAACAGATAGGAAAAATCATTTTAAATAGTTTATTAAACACGAAATAAGTGTTTCCAAAAGGGTCCAGTGTGCATCATGACCACACATCATTTAAAAAGTGATGAAATGATTAGAAAGATCCTAGACCACCTACCTTGATGTAGTATCACTCCACTTGTCCATTATCAGGCCTTGATTTGACCTAAAAAGGAAGAAATTGATGGATTTTTCAAATGAACTGAAAATAGGTAAAAA
Organism: Viscum album; assembly: GCA_963277665.1. Lineage (NCBI taxonomy): Eukaryota > Viridiplantae > Streptophyta > Magnoliopsida > Santalales > Viscaceae > Viscum > Viscum album. The sequence continues at coordinate 2,090,790,563 of OY728126.1, read as the reverse complement.
GCATCAGATGAAAATAGCATAACAGATGGGAGAGGAACCATTAAATATATTATATAGGAGGATGGATATTACCAAGATGGATCTAAAACTTCCTATAGTGAGCGATTCAGACTTCAGATGAAGGAGGTAGATAAACCCTATGAAGAGGGAGTAAGAGAGACACACTAACCAAGGGGGAGGAGAAATCCCACTAGAAAATATAGGGGAGTAAAGAAAAGAGGTTTACAAAACCCATTAAAGAAAAAATGGATATTTCGCCCACATTTTACACTATGCTTGATTTGGACACACGGTTTCCAAACCATGTGCAAACTGTACACCATTCACTACTTTAAAGTGGCATACCACATGGTTAGGTGCACAATTAATTAACTGTGAAAAAATGGTGTGAAACATATTTGTCCAAAACCTATAGGTAGTTTCATGACCATGATGCATGGGTCACATGATTGTAGAAAAACCATGTGGCCCAAAGGTTCCCATTGTCAACAACTGCACAGTTTAGGGAAATCGTATGGGTTGGACTGCATGGATTTCTCTAACTGTGAGACCTATTATGCTATTTAAATTCTTGGGGATCTAGGCTCCGAATGATCCCCCAGACACCCCCACTATTCCCTTAACCTTTAGGCATAAATAATAGTGATGTTTAAAGGAATTTAAACTAAAATTTAATGGTCTGTACCTTTAAGAAAAACCAGGACGTTACAAGTGGAAGCAAAGTCAGATGATATACAATTCTCTATCAGTGTTGATAGTCATCCCTAATATAGTGACTATGAAAAGTCTAAACTACTAGAGTCCCCTATCACATGTTTTTATAGTTAGTATGCACTTACTACAGTACCTTGTTGGTATTGCACATCCAACTCTGCTATAGTGGTCAGCATTGCTATAGTGCTTTAGAAATTTGGGTCAGGGTCCTTCGTCCCTCAAACCTCTGAGCAGGGGCACATTACCCCTACCACCCCAAGTGATATAACCGCAAGATTTGTGCCATAGTGTGAAAAATTGGTTTCCAATAGTTGGCCCAACCTCATTCAAGGATCAGGCTATACTAGTCCAATAAACATTACCTTGCTTGATCTTCTCCTTATGAAACTCTTTCACCCTACTATATATGAGATTATTTTTCGCTCACCACTCACTAATTTTTTCTTATAATTTTATGGAAAAAATGAATATATATTAATATGAATTGTAATATGATTAATAAATAAAAAAATAATATGATTAAGGAATTCATAGCAATATAATATCAAATTTTAACATACCTTGTATGAATCAGTAGACAACCTATCCACAAAATACTTCCAATACTTTCTATGTATCCCTTAGGTAAATTATCATATATTTTATGATGGATTAATGAACTATCACTAAACTCATATCATAGTATATACTTGAAATATTTCTATTTCCCCCAAAAAATTTCGAAGTCTGATGAGGTAAAATTGCGTCATCCACCTCAAAATATAAGTCCACCTACAAATAAGAAATGAAAAGGTTATTATAATAATAATCATTATAGTAATTTAAAATAAATAAATAGTTTACCAATATTCATTTTTATTTACCTTTATTTTATTACCATCTATCTCATTATTACAATTGATTGAAACATTCCTTCAGTCATGACTCAACTATACATTTTTTTTTCACTTATTTGATTATTTATATCTTTTAAACAAACATGTTCAATAGTTAGTATAGCTATTAAATAATTAATGTGTTCAAAATGACATACATGCTAATAATGGTCACCTGAAAATATTCTTGTGATGGTATGAGTGAAAAAATATGTGTAGTTGAGTCATGCTAGTCTACTAGATGACCTAATTCCCTAACACTCTCACCCACTATCCCTATATCATTGGGAATAATACCTATTGTAGTAGGTAGTGTACCTGATGGATTTGGGATCGTTACTGGTGGTGTAGTTTCATTTGACTATGTGGACCGACTATAGTCTACATACCATTTATTCCTTTGTATTATTCAGAAAATATAAAAAATGGTGAAAGTAATTAGAATATATAAAAATGATACAAGAAAATAATTAAATTTAAACTTACCAATATAAAATTTCCAATCATATGTTGGTATTTAAACTATAATGACTCGTTCCTTAATCAACCCATTAATATGAGCTATATAACACAGATTTAATTTTCTTACATTCCTATGATATTTTAGGTTTATAGTTTTAGAGAATTAGGAAAAACTCTTACATATCAAAACCTTATAATATAAATTGTAAAATTACACAAAATTTATATTTTTTTCTACAAAAACAATATTCTTAAATATAAATTTCTGTTTCATTAAAAATACACTTTATTCTTTTAAGATGTATTCCTATAGAGGAAATATAGAACTTTCTATAGTTCATAATCATCCTTAATCCCAACAAAAAACATTTGAAATCATGATATGATCATAAAAAATCTAATTAAGGGATACAAAAAGCAAGATACTCATTAGTAAATTTTGTATATCATGAAATTCCATATAAAATTTTCCTTTTATATAATTATACTTGAGCTAAAAATAATCATTTACTTACTCAATAAATCAACTTAACTCCCTAAATATTTTTCATAAAACATATCACGATCAATCTTAAATGAAAAATCATAATCATGATGGTTTCTTGAAAAACATGTGTACTCGGGAAAACATTTTATTAAAAAATATTCTTTTCAAACTTGAAAGGGGAATAAAATTTACTTTAAACATAATCTCATTAGATTACCTTATGAAATCAATTTACTTCCATGAAAAATCTTTTTCAAGAATAAAAAGTCATATATGTACCTTGGGGCATCATATTGATATCACTCTTATAATTACTCATATAAACACTCTTATAAATGGAATAACCTACTCGGTTAATTCCAATATATATTACCTAATGAATTGGAGAGCTATATTAGAATAACTTGTTATCATAAAAAATTTCCAAGAACCATAAAATACATAAAATATATATAATATTTCCTTTTAATCATCAAATATCATAAATCATTTTTTTAACACATATTCAAATAATGCTTTCAGGTTTCACATAAATATAAGGATAAAAATACATTTTCTTTGAAAAATATTAAAATAAAAATTCCCAGAAGAATATGAAATAAGATATACTTTAAAAAACCATGAAAAATTGTAGAGGAATAATTTTAAAGAATAACGGTCATAGAAGTGTGAAAAGGTGGTCATATAGTAAACATTAAAAACATTCTTTTATGCTGTGGTAAAAAGAGTCAAAAGTGAACAAAAAAAATCATTTGAGAATATTCCTTTTTTAAACCACTCTAATGAAAGTAAAATATATATTTAAAATTTCATTAAATTACCATTTGAGTAAAATAAGTTCTTGAAAATTTTAAAAAACATGGATATAGAGGAAAAAGAGTTGAAAAAATGTTAAAAATTTTTACACAAGGTTTTAAAGAAAATCCTTTACTTCGAGTATGAATTGCCACATATGTACTTTAACTCATATATAAAAAATTTATATTGATTATTTAATTTCTTAATAAAAATTTTCTGGTTTATTATCTTATTATTATCTCTTTTATTTCATTTATTACTATGTCTTATATAGTTATTAAAATATTTAAGTTCATGTCAGATGTTTTGAGGGAATTTAGTTCATAATCCCCCCAAAAAAATTTGGTGGGTAAAACATGATCAAAGGGATCATTATTAAATAATATAAAAAATATTAATCATGACATAATTGTCATGTATATACATTAAATATAATTTTAGAACTAGTTATTGAAAGAAAAAAATGAAAAACGAATCACATCGCTTCATGGAGGCGGTAGTCCAAACGTATGCACGAGCGACATTATCATTTTACAATAGATGGAATGGAAAGAAATAAAGTAATATATATCTTTATATAATAACAATTATTTCATAAATATCATATATATTAATTTTATCCACTATTTTAAACAACTATATGAGGCAGTGATGAAAAAATGCATCACTTTGTGGAGGTGGCGAATAAAAATATACACAAGTAGAGTGAAATAAATTTTCAAAAACATTTAATAAAATAATAACTTTTTACTTTTAAAAATTCATAGAATAATAGTAATATATATTAATTTTATTAAAATAAAATAAATGATAGTTTTGCAAAAATTGGTATTTTTCACTGTTCACCCAAAAATAAACCTTCTCAGAATAATACCATAAAAATATCTTCAGGCTATTTTAACATGATGATTTCAAAAATTATTTCCAATTTATCAATTTTTTTTCTAAAATTGGAATAAAATTTTTATAATATCCGTTCACAAAATGTAATGAAGATCATTTTTGAATAAAATGTATTTTTAAAGTATAAAATGAATTTATACTCATTCCTTATCTAGTAACCACCATTCGATTAATTTTAATTTATTTTATTAAATTTATAATATATGAATTTTATTAAAATCATTCATCTATAGTGATTAACTTAATTTATTTTGATAAAAATGATTTGTGTATATAAATTAGTTTTTTGAATAATATCTCATTTAATCTTATACGATCTTATTTAAAATTGAGTTCTTATTTACAAGGAATTAATCAATACATTTGTATTAAGGAAAAATTTCCTAAATATATTTATAATGTGTTTAATAATGTTCATACCCTCCATTACAATAACTAGGGTATAACTGAAATATTTAAATAATAATATTTTAATAGTATATCACAGTTAGTTTTATGCTTGGTATTGCGTGTTGTCATGACCCGACCTTCCCCAGGTCACGAACCCGGTCAAATGACTTCATGGGTATCTTGTAGTACCTTGGTTTCCTTCCCAGCAAACTATAAAATATTACCCACTAGGTCACTCATTGTAATAATACTATACTTTTTCCTCACTCACACACACCCTCCGAAACATCCTAGGAGGTCACCAATCCTGACACTACTCCAGGCCAAGCCTTACTTAACCATGGAGTTATATCATGTTGGATCATGAAAAGAAATGTGAACCTTATTGACATGGGTAATATTATTTAGTCTTTAATGCTGAATTTTACAAGGGCGTTATGCTCTCAAATCCTTTAAATGACAACACCCGTGTTGTATACTCCACTCCTCAAACCCAAGTAATGCCACCACACTTTTGGCTGGGTATTAACTCTGATATCATTTTTCATGAACAAATCTTCCTCAAGTCATGAACTTGGTAAAATGATACCATGGGTATCCTGTAATAACTTGATTTCTTTCCCAGAAAAAAACATGGTATTACCCACTAGGGTCACTTATTAGACTAATGACTCTCCCCACAGGCCGACACATGTTCTTTCAGTGTGCTTTATCCTCACTCATACACACCCTGAGAAACTCTCTAGGAGGTCACCCATCCTACCATTACTCTAGGACAAGCCTCAATTAATGATGGAGTTATAATCATGCAGTCACTCAAAAATAAAGGTGCACCTTGTTGACATGGGAAGTAACATTTATTCTTTTAAGTCTCATTTTCCATGGGTGTTAGACTACCCCTGGATTTGGTGCTTGTGAGCCTTGATATACAAAGATAAATCCTAAGGAGACACTCTTAGCCATTTCCTACTAAAGGATGGAAACCCAAAAATCCCATCCCAAAATATGCTCAATCTAAAAATTGAGCCAAAGGGAGGAGAACAACTACTTTAATTGGGGGAAAATTAGTCAAGAGATGCATTAAATCTGTAACACCCTGAGATATTTTGAAATATATTTTTTCCAATGAAGATATTTTTTTTTATTTTGTGTTACATGAAAAACTAAGTATATCTTAAATTATATGAAATACCATGCTTATCTTACATTATTTAAAACAATGAGTTTCTTTGAAAGCATCCATGACACTCGACACCAAGCTTTAGTGAACCATGAAATAATATTAATTTAAATATGACTATGATAACCTAGCCATTAAATAGGTGGGTATGAATAATATTAACTACTTTATGAAATATACATATAAATTTCACACTCAATATAAATTTAATTATAAATTCTTAGTAAATAATCAATAATTTTTTATTAAAGTAATCATATTCATCAAAAATACGTTTTATTCAAAAATGATTTTTTATTTATTTTTATGAAAAAATATCATAATTAATTTATAGATATTTTAGAAAATTTATTTGATAAAATTAAATTAATTTTTGAAATCATAATATCAAGATTAACTTAGGGTGAATTTTTTGTATTTTTCAAGAAATATTGATTTTTCATTGAATAGTGAAAAATACGTATTTTTTGAAAAACTACCATTTATTTTAAATAAATTATGAAATTTAAATTAAAAATTATGTTTTAAATTAAAATAAGTATTATTTATTAATATTTAATCCACTTAATTAATTTTTAATGAAATTTATATTGGATTCTAGTATAAGTTTATTGTTGGGTTTGAAACGGGGTTTTTCTGAACAATGTTTTAAAGTGTATAATATTTATTTATTTTAATTTATTAAAAGAATATCTAATTAGGAATTTTTTAAATGAAATTTATATATTATATATCAATAAATTTTAATTTATATTCATACAATGATTATTATTATACCAAGAGTAAATATAAATCATCTTGTGCTTGAAAAAAATACAGTTCTCGAAAACCTTCTTTTTCATCATGTTTGTCGGTTTTGTTTTAAATTTAATTTTTGAAAATTTTAGAAATTTTATTTGAAAAATAAATTTAATTTTTTAAATCATCATGTAAAAATTATATTACTATGCATTTTTGATAATTTTATGAAATATTAATTTTTTTAATGAATATTGAAAGGTACTGAATTTTAATTGAAAACTGCCCTTTAATTTAATTTATTTATAAATTTAAATTGTAGTTTAAATTGGTTTTAAAGTAATAATAGTTCAATTATACATCTATTAATCCAATTTATGTCATTTTTATAAATTTCATATTTAATTTTGATATAAAAACTTTGTAAACTTTTGAACATTTTCTCTTTAAAAACCCGTGTTCTCATCACATCTGTAGGATTAATTTTAAATTAAAAATTTCCAATCTTGTGAATTTAACTTGGAAAAATGGATTTCGTATTTTAATAAACATAATTTATATTATCTAATAAGGTAAGATTATTTTTTTACTAAAATGAATATTAGAAACAAAAAAAATTATTTACCATGGTTAAGGTAAAATCGGGTCTACTAAGGGTTAAAATAAAAATAAAAGGGTGAAAAATAACCTATAAATTGAACAAAACCCATTTTATAGCCATATTTATACCTTATAAATTATATTATTATAGCCCTGTTACATGAATAAAATATGGGTGGAATTCTTTCTTTCAAAAAATTACAAGTGTCCCACTCAACTCACTTATAAAAGGCCACCCTTTATCCCCTCCTCTTCACACCATAAAACCATTTTGGATAGAAAAATACCTACCCAAATAAATTAAAAAATTACCTCCTCTGATCATAAAAGCCTTATTTTGAATATAAATCCAACCTAGGAAGGATTTTGGTGCAAACCTAAGGAGGAGACCTGAATAAGAGGTAACTGTTGGGAATATATTATCTCAACAACACTCTATATTTTATGATGATTTTTATGTTCACAAAAACCCCTATTTGTTTTCTAATAAATTTTTGTTAAGTGAGTTTTATAGGAAGTTATAATCTATTTTAAATGAATTTATCATTACAGGAACGATTCTAGAAACACTATTTTCAACCCTACGTTATGTTGAAAAAATAACATTTGCGTACAGTATCAAACCTATATTACACCAAGGAGTTTTGCATTTGGATTGTCATCCTTACATTTAGAAAATTGACATGCATATGGATCAATAACCCTACGTTGGAGTCTAGATTTACTGTTTGCAACCCCATGTTTGGGAAAATTGAACGTATGGTGAATTAATGCTATGTTCAGGATTTTATGATAAAAAAGGATGAACGTATGAATCATTATCCCAAAATTACTTTTTAATCCCTACATTACATCCAGATAAAAATATGGATAAGGAACCATAAATTATGTAGTTGAACCCTACGCTATTCAAAGTAAACCTATGATATGTAAAGGAATCCTACGCTATGCAAAGGAACCTTACGCTATGCAAAAGAACCCTACACTACACAAAGGAACCCTACGCTATGCAGAGGAACCCTATTCTATGCAACTCGACCCTACATTGTGTTCTTAATGGTGAAGTTCTTCAAGTTTTTTTTCAATCCAAGATTAGTGCAATGGTCAATACAGAAATGAAGACCAATTCAAGGATCGTTTTGATTATTTCAAAGAACCATGTTCATTGGGGAAAATATATACTATTTATAAGGGAAGTTATGAATATCTTAGTGAATTTAAATTTGAATTTCAGCAACCAATCAGGCTATTATTTTGGATATAGAACACTGAATAATGTCTTTTATATTCTATATATTCCTTTAGAATATCTCTTAAAATATACATTTGATAAGTGATTCACATACAAGACTGCCTTATTGAAATTATTTTTAAGTTCAACAACAAACAACTCTGATTAAAGGACTACATTTTGGAGATATACATGTTCTATCTTGTTATACTATAAGTTTTCAACTTTTCTATTTTGGTGCTGCTTTTAAATTGAATATTTATATGCAACCTAGATCACTTCAGACTCATTCTCTCTTGAAGACTATTATTTTTTCAGAGGAAGATCTATCTACTATCAATTGAGTGATGCAACAATTGTAAAGTTTAACCTTTTTTAATCAAATCAAATCTCTTTTTTATTTATTTGAGTTTCAACTACTCGTATTCAGTTATGGTGGATTATCAGCTTCTCGATCTAATTTGTGGATAATCAATTCTCTGTTATAGAACTAGAAGTATTTTTATTTGGTCTTGTAAAAGTGTCAACTACCTAAACTCAATTGTGGATTCTTGGTCTTATGATAAGAGGAAAATTCTAGTGAAATTTACCAAGCTCACTGAGAGGGTGATTGATAGAGTGGACTAGGGGATCTTTGTGCCCCAAACCACTATAAAAAGCTATGTTCTTTATTTTTGTTTATCCATTGTATATTTTCATACATAATAATAACACTTCATATTCACATGAATCATAGTGGGTTTTGAAAGCCATAATTGTGGAAGATTTTGGAAAGACATAATTCACCCCCTCTTGTGTATTACTTTGTATATTCTGACCTAACAATTGGTATCAAAGAAAGGTTTTTTGAAAAATCTATAGCAAGAATAAAGTTGTAAGGTCTATACAAAGATGGAAATGGTTAATCCTAGAGAAGGAATGTATATGGTTCTAGCTCCATAATTCAATGGTGAAGAGTATGGGTATTGAAAATCAAGGATGATTATTTATCTTAAAAATATTGGATTCAGAGTTTACTAAAAGATCATTACCCCATATAAGATTCTTAAGAAACTAGAAACATGGTATGCTACAACAAAATATGAATATGAAACGAATTTAAAAGCTATTAATTCTATTATTTATGGTCTTGGACTAGATGATTTCAATCGTGTCCACAATGTTCTACTGCCTATGAAATGTAGAAAACTATTTCAGTTGCTTATGAAGGAATAGACAATGTAAGATAGATGAGGTATGCAATAGAAAATCTGAATTTTGAAACCTTTAGAATGTTCGATGGAGAAATAATTACATATATGAATATAAGTCTTATAAAAATTATCAACAATATTACAACATTATGAACCCATAAAAAAATCTTATCAATCCTTAAATGTAACAACCCTGCTCTTTATTTCACACTTAAACACAATTTATTACATAAAAAATTCACTTGATACAACATATAAAATAAATAGGTCTAGTGTCTTTGGGGCTTAGGAACATTACATAACAAATTAGAACACAACATCTTATTGAAATCTTCTTTTACATAAACACATCAATCCTTTGTACTTAGCATTGCATGGGATAACCTGAGGACATGCATAATAAAAGGGTGAGATATAAAGCCTAGTAAGTGAGTAAAAATACATAACATGAAGAATAAATTACATGTTAGGAAATAGGAATATCAATGGATCATAAGAGAAATATGAACATAAAGTCACGATATAGCATGATTAACATAACATGGAAATATGGCAATGACATTTAACATGACATTAGCATGAGCCAAGGCCCATTGCCCATGGAGCATGAGTAAACCCTCATTTCACTTGAATTAACATGATTAAACCCTCATTACACTTGAATTATAATTATTAAACCATCATTTCACTTTAAGTATCATGATACTAAACTTTACCCAATGCATTGGAGCGCTATCAGGGCACACCCTTCTTAATTATTTCATTTCATGCATAAGTGTGCCACATGGATCATATAACATGGAATCAATCAAGATCATAATTTATTACAAGATAAAGGAATGTTTAATACATACATGAAAATATATAATCAATAAGTAAATGTTCATAAAGTTTAATACCCTTGATAGAGAATTGGGCATGGTATTCACTACATAATGACTTTGGCTTGGAAAATTGCAGTGCAATTTCGACAGCATAACAACGTGACATAAGAATTCCTAAAAATGGTTGATGAGAGAGAGAGGGGTGTATCATCATATTTACATGAAATGGATAGTAAGGGGGTCATATAGATACATTTTCCAACATAATTATTGGAATTTAGATTCATAATACAAAATAATTGCTTGAATGTAAATGAGGAGAGATAAATTCCTTACGGAATTTCGGCATGGTAACTGATGTAAATGGGAGGCATTAATGAGAGATAAATGGGTATATCATAATTAAAACATAAATAGGGAAGTTTGGTGGAGGTTCTAAATCATACCCCAACATTTGTAATTGAAATTAAAAGGGTATAACAACATAATGAAATTTGGGAAAAAATGAGAAAGGAAGAAATCCCTTACTTGGAAGTGTGATCTCAAAGGCTTGGGAGAGGCTTGAGAGGGGCTTATTGGGAGCTTGGTTAACCTTGGGATGATTCTATAGAGATAAGGTTAGGGTAGGGATTTGCTCCAAGGGTTTTTAGTGAAGATAAGTGGGAGCTTGGGTGGGTTTATATAGGAAAAGAGAGGGAATTATTTATTATTTAGGTTTTAGACCCTACACATTAAACTAATCAAAATCACAAACAATTCCATTATTTTTGCCCATGTTTTTTTCCAAAGGGTATTTGAAGACAATATTTTATAAGGGAAATGATTTAAATTATTAAAATATTAGGATTTATTATGTGGAGGTGAGTCACACTCTCAAGGAAATCATTTTAAAAGTTAAAATGTTTTATAAGTCTTGGAGGGTCCACTAAAGATTTTTTTAAAAAATAAAACAAACCTAAATTCACATTATTTTAATGGTAAAAAATATATTTTATAAAAATCTCATTTATAGTATTTTATTACATTACTATTGGGTCATTATGATGCCATAAAACACATTATCTAATTAAACAGTATTTAATTTTTATCCAAAAAATTCCTGTCTCAGAAAATTATGAAAAATTCACTGTTGGATAATTTCAACATCCTGATTCCAAAAAATAATATTAATTTTATCTAAATAATTTTCTAAATATGTGAATTTTTACTTTTAAAATAAAAACTGACATTTATAAAAAATTCATGGTTTTTGAAAAAAATAGCTTTCAAGCCTTAATAAAAATTACAATTGTATTCATAAAAATTATACGATAATTAATATTTAATAAAAACTAATTTGGTAATAATATTTTATTAAAATGTTATTTAATTAAAAAATCCATTAATTCATAAAAATAGATTTCTTAATTCAATAATACTATTTGTGCTTTAAAAATATTTTACCAAGTAACAATAATAAAATGAATGTATATTCTCTATACAAAAAATAATGAACATTATCATAATTCTAGGGTCTTGTTACATAACCCTTTATAACCCCCAAATATGACCTAAGGGTAAGGTGTGTGATGGTGACAGAATCTTGGGGTGGCTCAGATAACATCGCTCGGGTGGTAATCTCTATCAACTTCCACTTCTCCCGTAGACAGTTCCATTCGAGCTTAATGTGTTGAAGCCCGAATTGGGCTTGGTCAAGAACGAAGCCCAGTGACACCAACTCCTTTCTGAGATCGAACAAATGGGCCTCGTATAGAGCAATTCTACTAGATGAGGCCATTACATACTTTGTCTGAGTAAATTGGATTTATTAAATCCCTATATTTATACTAATCATGTGATCACTCTTCAACATCTATATTAGCAACGGTAATAATTCTTAACGTTATTTTGAAATCCAAAAACATAAGACCAAGGAAGTGCATACATTTTATATGACCATTATACATAATAAGACATTTAATTAGATCAAAATGAATTTTCATTAACAAAAGTTTGGGTCATTACAATCTTCTCTCCTTAAGAAATTTCACCCTTGAAATTTACTTTTCACACACTAAAATAGATGTGGCTAACTCTACTTCATCACTTCCTCAGATTCCCACATTACTTCTTCAAACTTGTGGTTTCTTCACAACACCTTGATGAGGGGCATTATCTTATTTCGTAGAACTTTTCCCCTACAATCTAAGATCTTCATCGACTTCTCTTCATAGGAGAGGTAATTCTGCAATGCTACCACCTTTGGATTGAGTACATGCGATGGGTCTGGTATGTACTTCCTCAAGAGTGATACATGGAATACATCATGTACTTAAGATAGGTTCAGTGGGAGTTCTAGTCGATAGGCCACCACTCCAATGTGATCAAGGATCTCAAAAGGTCCAATGTACCTTGGACTAATCTTTCCCTTCTTCACAAATATTATAACTCTCTTTGATGGTGATATGCAGAGGAATACCATGTCTCAGACATCAAACTCTATGTCTCATCGATGATTATCAGCATAGTTCTTTTGTCCACTCTGAGTAGCTTTAATGTGCTGTTGGATGGTCTTAACATTGTCCACTATTTCTTCAACCATTTCTAGAACTAGGAGTTTTTTCTCCCCAAATTCATCCCAACATGCTGACGTCCTACACCTCTTCCCATAAAGGGCTTCATAAGAAGCCATTTGGATGCTTGAGTGGAAACTGTTGTTATAAGAGAACTCAACTAGGGGAAGATGTTGATACCATCCTCCTTTAAATTCCATTTAGCACAATCTCAACATGTCCTCAATTGTTTGGATAGTCCGCTCTGATTGGCCATCAATTTGAGGATGATAAGTCATACTGAAGTTCAGCTCAGTATTCATAGCATGTTGAAGACTCTTCCAGAACTTAGAGGTGAATCTTGGATCTTGATAAGATACAATATATAGTGGTACTCCATGCATCCATACCACTTATATGATATATATCCATGCCAGTTGATCTAATTAGAAATCCTCTTGAATTGCAATGAAGTGTGCAATCTTTGTAAGACGATCAACAACAACCCAGATATCATTATTTTCTTTAGATGTCTTCAGAAGTCTGGTGACAAAGTCCATTGTGATGTTCTACCATTTCCATGCTGGTATGGGTAATGGTTGCATCATACCCTTAGACTTTTACCTCTTAGCCTTCACTTGATGACATACCAGGCACTTTGATGTATAATAAATGATCTCTTTCTTCACATTATCCCACTAATAATTCTCTCAGAGATCTTGATACATCTTTGTATTTCCTAGGTGAATGGGGAAATTCGAACTATTTGCATCATCCAAAAGTTCTTTATTTAACTCTAGATTTTATGGAACACATAGTCTTGAACCAAATCTCAAAATTCCTTATTCATTAACATTGAACTCTGAGGATTTCCCATTTTTGATTGTTTCCACTTTCTTTTGAATTCCCACATCATCCTTTTGAGCATCCTTTATCCTTTCCAAAAGATACAGTTGAGCAATCATTTGTTAAAGGATTGATGATGTTCCCTTTTTTATGATTTCCATGTCTATATTCATCAAATATAAGAAGATTGGATCCTTTTCAATTCTCATCAATGATAGAATTGCTGGGTCCTTTCTACCTAGAGCATCTTCCACCTTGTTCACTTTCCGAAAGTGGTAATGGACTGAGAAGTTAAAGTCTTTGATCAGATCTAACCATCTTCATTGGTGCATATTCAACTCTTTCTGTGTGAATATATACTTAAGGATTTTGTGGTCTGTATATATTTCAAACTTCTCACCAAAGAGGTAATGTTTCCAAACTTTTAAATAAAATATCACCATAGACAACTACAGAACATGTTTTGGATAGTTTTTCTCATGAAATTTTAATTGCCTTGAAGCATAGGCAATGAATTTTGCATTTTGCATCAACACACAGCCTATAACCTTCTTCGAAGCATCACTAAATAGCACAAAAGTTCTCCACTTATGGGTAGTGTGAGCATGGACATAGTGATAAGCCTCCTTTTCAACTCCTTGAATATTTATTCACATTCATCACTCTAATAAAACTTCACTCCCTTCCGAGTTAGCTTGGTAAGGGGGTTTGATAATCGTGAGAAATTTATCACAAATTGACGATAATATCCAGCTAACCCCAGGAAGCTATGAATATCTTTCACCGATGTTGGACTCGACCATCCCTCAATTGCAGCTGTATTGGAGGGATCCATAGATATCACATTTCTTGTGATAATATGACCCAATAATGAGACCTCATTTAACCAGAACTCACACTTATTATACTTTGCATAGAGATTCTCCTTTCTCAAGGTCTCTAGTACAGTGCTTAGATGCTTCTCATACTCCTCCTTGGTTTTGGATTATATTAGAATATCGTCTATAAATACTACCACAAATTTGGTGAGGTAATCTCTAAATACTCTATTCATAAAGTACATAAGGATTCTTGGAGCATTAGTAAGTCTGAAATGCATTACTATGAATTCATAGTGCCCATATCTTGTAGAAAAAGCATTCCTGGGGATATCCTCTTTCTTCACCGTTACTTGATAATATCCCTACCACAGATCTAATTTAGAAAAGTATTGTGATCTACGTAGCTGATCGAACAAGTCATCAATTCGGGGCAGAGGATACTTGTTCTTTAATGTGATTTTTTTGAGCTCACGATAATCAATGCAAAGGCACATTGACCCATCCTTCTTCTTGATGAAGAGGACTGGTGCACCCCATGGTGAAGCACTTGGGTGTATAAACCCTTTATCCAAATTATCATGTAGTTGTTTCTTCTGCTCATAAAGTTCCACAACAACCATTATATATGGAGTCTTGGATATTGGCAACTCCCCAGGTATAAGATCAATTGAGAATTCAACATCTCTTCTAGGAGGAAGACCAGACAATTCCTCGGGTTGTGCTCCATGTAGCTCATCGAACAAGTCATCAATTTTTGGAAGATGATACTTGTTATTTATCATGATTTTTTTGAGCTCATGATAATCAATGTAAAGGAACATAGACCCATCCTTCTTCTTGACGAAGAGGACATGTGCACCCCATGGTGAAGCACTTGGGTGTATAAACCCTTTATCCATATTATCCTATAGTTGTTTCTTCAGCTCCTCAAGTTACAAAAAAACCATTCTATATAGATTCCTGGATATTGGAAATGCCCCAGGTATAAGATAAATTGAGAATTCAACATCTCTTCTAGGAGGAAGAACAGACAATTCCTCAGGAAACACATCATTGAATTCCCTCACAATAAGCATGTCTTCAAGGATGGTTTCTTCCTTAGACTCAATCATCTGAGAAATATATGCATGATCATAGGGCAATAATATCTATGCTTGAGATGATGGTGCTAAAGAAGATTCATCCTCCTCCTTACAATTTTATAGAATCGAGGGTGGATTTTCCATATGGAGAGTGATTTACCTCTCACAGTAATTTATGTTAGATCTATATAAAGAAAGGCAATATGTGCCTAGAATTTCATAAAATTACACTAGAGGGAGTATGAAGAGGTTCAACAAGAATTTCAATCCACAAATTATGATAGGGGAGAAGTTATATTCCTGGGATGCAATGATTTCCCCATTTTTCGTTCTCAACGACATATTTACTTCCATGATTTGTGGTGGTGTTGGGATTGTTCTACTAAACTTTTGGGATATAAAAGAATGCATAGAACCAGATTCAAAAGGTACGTTCATTATTCTTGAATGAATAACTAGTATACCTATCACCACTTTGTTATTAGGATTAGATTCGGTGGTAGTGATGGAAAAATCTCACACTTTCTTCCTTGGAGGTTATCGGTTTCCTCCTAAAACCCTTGTCTTAGGGCACTGGTTTACAAAGTTCCCTAGTTCTTTGCAGTTGAAGCAATGAACAACATGTTGAGGATCGAACGGTGCATTCCTATCCTCTATCACAGACGTGAGTTTCTCTTATCGGTAGTCAATACCTAGATGTCCTTCTATTCCACACCTAAAGCATTTCCTCACCCCCTTCAATAAATTTTTGGGGTGCTTCTTTAAACACCTTTGGCAAGTGGGGTGCTAGATTTTCTTAGCACCGTTGGATTTATCAATCAGACTGCTAGAATTAAAGTCCACCTTACGATTCTTATCCCCATGATACCCTTGAGATTCTTTGATATCCATTTTGAATTTGAGGTAACATCAGACAATTTCCTCACAGCTATCAAAGTCACAGATCGATAGGGCTTTCCGTAGGATAGGTTTTAGCCCACCAAAGAAGCGGTCAACCATGCATTCGGGGGTAACGACAAAGCCGGGGGAATATCATGCAAGACTTGTGAAGTTTTCCTCATACACTATGATGGATTCATAATATTTTTTCTTGAGGTAAAGGAAGTACCTTTACATATTAAGTCATAGGGTGCAGGAAAAATATTTGTTGAAAAACATTTTATGGAAATCCATCCATTCCAATGCCTTGATCTACTCCTCAAGATTAATATTTTTGATTAATGTCCACCATTGACCATCTTCACCATCCATATGATAAGAAGCCAGAAACACCTTCTCTTATTCATAACATTTAAGGATGGAGAAGATCTTCTTAATGGAGTTGATCCATTGTTTGACAATTGAGGGATCAGATGATCCACTAAAAGTAGGAGGCCTTTGTCTCATGAATCTCTCGATTGTGACTTTTTCTTTCTTAGGAGGGGTTGAATGTCCCACTTGGACCATGTTTATATTCAAAACATGATTTAATTAAGAGAGTATCGTGACAAAGTTCATGATTCCCAATCCCATCAGATTGGGCATCTCATTAGAACAATCGTCACCTTGATCTTCGCATCAGTTGTTAGACCGAGTACTCCTATTACCGGCCATTGGATGGAATAAAAGGAAAATTAGGGGTAACACATAAAGGGTAATCCAAAGAAAAAAATGGATGACTTATAAATTACTTTTATTTCCTTAACTTATGAATTTATAGGCTTCAATCTATGTTATCCATGATCTACCTCCCAACATATATTCTAAGGGGAATTTTTTTAATTACCTTAATAATGGTTCATAATAAGGTTATGAATTTACCAAATCATATCCCTGAAGAGTATCATATCCAAGAGTGTATCAAGGCCCGCTGTTGTGCACCAGTTCCCATTCGAGTCTAGCTCAAAGTGGTGTTTTCGGGTTTTAACCCTAGATACATCTGTATGAGAGCCGCTTCTCTCTACTCATATCCATACAGGGATGTATTTTCATAATAAACCACTTACTCAATAATCCCCAAAATTTAGGGATGTTTTTATTATACTTAGTCTTATACCAAATCCTTTTACTAGGGTTTTCTTATCTTAATCCCCAAAATAACTAAACCTATCCTCTAATACCAACTGTAAAACACTGCTCTTTATTTCACACTTAAACATAATTAATTACATAAAATATTCACTTGATACAACATATAAGATCGAGAGGTATAGTGTATTTGGGGATTAGGAACATTACATAACAACTTAGAAGGAAACATCTTATTGAAAACTTATTTTACATGACCACATCATTCCTTTGTACTTAGCATTGCATGGGATAACCTGAGGACATGCATAAGAAAAGAGTGACCTATAAATCCCAGTAACAGAGTAAAAAGGCATAAAATGTAGAATACATTACATGTTAAGAAATATGAATATAAATGGTTCATAAGATAAATATGAACATAAATGCATGATATAGAATGGTTAACATAACATGAAAATCTGGCAACAACATTTAACATGATATTTGCATGAGCCAAGGCCTATTGCACATGGAGCATGAGTAAACACTAAATTAACTTGAATTAGAATGATTAAACCCTTATTTAAATTGAATTATCATGAGTAAACCTTCATTTCACTAGATGTATCATGATACTAAACTTTACCCAATGCATTGGAGCGCTATCAGAGCGCACCCTTCTTAATCATTTCATTTCATGCATAAGTGTGCCACATGGATCATATAACATGGAATCATTCAACATAGTAATTTATTCTATGATAAAGGAATGTGGAATACATATATTAAACTCTATAATCAATAATTAAATGTTCATAATGGTTAATACCCTTTATAGAGAATTGGGCATGATTTTCACTACACAATGACTTTGGCTTGAAAAATCGCGGTGCAATTTCAGTAGAATAACTGTGTGAAATAAGAATTCATAAAAATGGTTGGTGAGAGAGAGAGGGGTGTCTCATAAAATTTACTTGAAATGGATAGTAATTGGGTCATATATATACATGTCCCAACATAGTTAATGTAATTTATATTCTTAATACAAAAGAATTTCTTGAATGTAAATGAGGATTGAGAAATTCCTTACGGAATTTAGGTATGGTAACAAGTGTAAATGGGAGGAATTAATGAGAGATAAATGGGTCTATAATCATTAAAATATAAATAGGGTTGTGTGGGGGAGGTGAAAAATCATACCCCAACATTTTTAATTGAAATTAAAAGGGTATAACAACATAATGAAATTTGGGAAAAAATGAGAAAGGAAGAAATCCCTTACTTGGAAGTGTGATCCCAAAGGCTTCGGAGAGGCTTGATAGGGGATTATTGGGAGATTGGGGAGGCTTGAGAGGATTCTAGATAGGTAAGTTCAGGGTAGGGACATGGTCCAAGTGTTTTTGGTGAAGATAAGTGGGATCTTGGGTGGGTTTATATAGGAAAATAGAGGGAATTCTTTATTATTTAGGTTTGGGACCCTACACATTAAACTAATCAAAACCATAAACCATACCATGGTTTTAGCCCATGGTTTTTTCCAAAGGGGAGTAGAAAAAAATATTTTATATGGCCAATTTCCGAACTTATTAAAATATTAGGCTTGCTTATGTGGAGGTGAGTCACACTCTCAAGGAAATCATTTTAAAAGTTAAAATGTTTTATAAGTCTTGGAGGGTCCACTAAAGCTTTGTAAAATAAATAAAACAAACCTAAAATCACATTATTTTAATGTTAAAACATATATTGGCCAAAAATATCATTTATAGTATTTTATTACATCACTATTGGTTCATTATGATTTTATAAAACACATTACATAATTAAACAGTATTTAATTTTTACCCAAAAAATTCAAATTTCTAAAAAAATTATGAAAAATTCACCGTTGGATAATTTCAACATCCTGATTAAAAAAATAATATTCATTTTATCTAAATAATTTTCTAAATATGTGAATTTTTAATTTTAAAATATAAACTGACATTTATCAAAAATGCATTGTTTTTGACAAAAAACAACTTTCAAGCCTTAATAAAAATTACAATTTTATTCATAAAAATTATATGATCATTAATATTTAATAAAAATTAATTTAGTAATAATATTTTATTAAAATATTATTAAATTAAAAAATCCATTAATTAATCAAAATAGATTTCTTAATTCAATAATACTAGTTGTGATTTAAAAACTATTTACAAAGTAACAATAATAAAATGAATTAATATTCTCTATACAAAAAATAATGCACATAATCATAGTTCTAGAGTCTTGTTACATAACCACTTATAACACCCGCATATGACCTAAGGGTAAGGTGTGTAATGGTGACAAACTCTTGGGGTGTCTCGGATAACATCACTCGGGTGGTAATCTCTATCAACTTCCACTTCTCCCATAGACGGTTCTGTTCAAGATTAACGTGTTGAAGCTCAGTTTGGGATTAGTCAAGAGTGAATCCCAGTGATTCCACCTCCTTTCCGAGATCCAACAAATGGTCCTTGTATGGAGCAATTCTAATGGATGAGGCCACCACTTCCTTTGTCTGAGTAAATCGGATTTGTTAAATCCCTATATTTATACTAATCATGTGATCACTATTCAACGACTATATTAGCAATGGTAACAATTCTTAATGGTATTTAGAAATCCAAAAAAATAAGACCAAGGAAGTGCGTACATTTTATATGATTATTCTACATAATAAGACATTTAATTAGATCAAGAGGAATTTTCATTAACAAAATTTTGGGTCATTAGAATATTCCCCCCTTAAGAAATTTCACCCTCGAAATTTCCTTTTCCCACACTAAAATAGATGAAAGTAACTCTTCTTCATCACTTACTCCAATTCCCATGTTGCTTCTTCAAACTTGTGTTTTCTCCACAATACCTTGATGAGGGGAATTGTCTTATTTTGTAGAATTTTTTCCCTATGATCTAAGATCTCCACCAGATTCTCTTCATAGTAGAGGTCATTCTCCAATAGTACCACCTCAGGATTGAGTACATCTGATGGGTCAGGAATGTACTTCCTCAAGAGTGAAACATGGAATACATCATGTACTTGAGATAGGGCCGGTGGGAGTTCTAGTCAATAGGCCACTAATCCGATGCAATCAAGGATCTCAAAAGGGACGATGTACCTTGGACTAAGCTTTCCCTTCTTCCAAAATCTCATAACTCTATTCAATGGTGATATGTGTAGGAATACCATGTTTCCAACGTCAAACTCTAGGTCTCTTAGATGATTACCAACATATCTCTTTTTTCGACTTTGAGTAGCTTTAATGTACTGTTGGATGGTCTTAACCTTCTCCACCATTTCTTTGACCATTTATAGAACTAGGAGTTTTCACTCCCCAACTTCATCCCAACATTCCAGCGTCTTGCACCTCTTCCAATAAAGGGATTTATAATGAGCCATTTGGATGCTTGAGTGGAAACTGTTGTTGTAAGAGAACTCAACTAGAGTAATATGTTGATCCCATACTCCTTTCAAGTCCATTGAGCATGTTCTAAACATGTCATCAAGTGTTTTGATAGTCCGCTCCAATTGGCCATCAGTTTGAGGATGATAATATGTACTGATGTTCAGCTCAGTATTCTGAGCATGTTGAAAACTCTTCCAGAACTTAGAGGTGAATATTAGATCTTGATCAGATACAATAGATAGTGGTACTCCATTCATCCTTATCACTTCTATGATATATATAAATTCTATTTGATCCAATGAGAAATCCTCTCAAATTGAAATGAAATGTTCAGTCTTTGTAAGGTGATCAACAAAAACTCAGATAGAATTGTTTCCTTTGAATGTATTCGGAAGTCCGGTGATAAATTTCATGGTGATGTTCTACCATTTCCATGCTGGTATGGGTAATAGTTACATCATCCCATTAGACTTTTGCCTCTCAGCCTTTATTTTCTAACATACCAGACACTTTTATGTATACTCAGTGATCTCCTTCTTCAGGTTATCCCACAAAAAATGCTCTTAGAGATCTCGATACATCTTTGTGTTTCCTGGGTGAATGGAGAAATTTGAACTTTGTGCATCATCCAAAAGTTATTTATTTAACTCTGGAATTTATGGAACACATAGTCTTGACCCAAATATCAAAATTCCTTCTTCATTAACATTGAACTCTGAGGATTTATTTTTTCTGATAGTTTCCACTTTCTTCTGAATTGTTACATCATTCTTTTGACCATCCTTTAGCCTTTCCAAAAGAGACGGCTGAGCAATCATTTATGAAATGATTGATGATGTTCCCTTCTTTATGATTCCCATGAACATATTTATCTAATCTAAGAAGATTGAATCCTTTTCAGTTCTCATAAATGATTGAATTATTGGGTCCTTTCTACTTAGAGCATCTACCACATTGTTTTCTTTACTAGGGTGGTAATGGATTGAACAGTCATAGTCTTTGATCAGCTCTAACCATATTCATTGGTGCATATTCAACTATTTCTGTGTGAATATATACTTGAGGATTTTTCATTCTGTATATATTTCACACTTCTCCCCAAAGAGGTAATGTCGCAAATTTTTTAAAGCGAAGATCACTATAACCAACTCCAGATCATGTGTTGGTTAGTTCTGCTCATGAAATTTCAATTACCTCGAAGCATAGGCAATGAATTTTTCATTTTTCATCAACACACAACCCATGCCCTTCTTTGAAGCATCATTAAATACCAGAAAAAGTTCTACACTTGTGGGTAGTGTGAGCATGGGAATAGTGACAAGCCTCCTTTTCAACTCCTTAAAGATTTATTTGCATTCATCAGTCCAAGAAAAATTCAATCCCTTCTGAGTTAGCTTGGTAAGAGTGTTTAAAAATTATGAGAAATTTCTCACAAATTAGCGATAATATCCAGATAACCCCAGGAAACTATAGAAATCCATCACTGATGTTGTCCTCATCCATCCCTCAATTGCAATGCTCTTGAAGGGATCCACAGATATCCCATTGCTTATGATGATATGACCCAAGAATGATACCTCATTCAACCAAAACTCACACATGTTGTACTTTACATAGAGCTTCTCCTTTCGTAAGGTCTCTAGTATAGTGATTATATGCTCCTCATGCTCCTCCTTAGTTTTGGATTATATTATAATATAGTCTATAAATACTACCACAAATTTGATGAGGTATTCAGTAAAGACACTATTCATCAAGCCCATAAAGATTGCTGGAGCATTAGTGAGTCTGAAAGGCATTACTATGAATTCATAGTACCTGTATCTTGTATGAAAATCTATTTTGGGATATCTTCTTTCTTCCCTTACTTGATAATATCCCAACCATAGATCCAATTTTGAGAAGTATTGTTCTCCACATAGCTGACCGAACAAGTCATCAATTTGGGATAGAGGATAGTTTTCCTTTATCGTGATTTTGTTAGCTCATGATAATCAAAGCAATGACACATTTACCCATCCTTCTTCTTGACGAAGTGGATTGGTGCACCCCATGGTGAAGAACTTGGGTGTATAAACCCTTTATCCAGATTCTCCTATAGTAGTTTCTTCAGCTCCTCAAGCTCCACAATAGCCATTATATACAGAGTCTTGGATATTGGAAATTTTCTAGGTATAATATCAATTGAGAATTAAACATCTCTTCTAGGAGGAAGACCAGGCAATTCCTTAGAAAACACATCATCCAATTACCTCACAATAGGCATGTCTTCAAGGATGGTTTCTTACTTAGACTTAATTATATGAACAAGATATGAATTCTCATAGGGCAGTAATATCCATGCTTGAGATGATGGTGCTAAATAAGATTCATCCTCCTCCTTGCACTTGTACAAAACTGGGGGTTGATTTTCCACATGGAGAGTGATTTTCCTCTCAGGACAATTTATGTTGGCTCTATATAAGGAAATCCAATCCATGCCAAGAATTGCATCAAATTCCATTAGAAGGAGTATGATGAGGTTATCTGGGAAGTTCAATCCAAAAATTATGATAGGGGAGGAGTTATATTCGTGGGATTCAATGATTTACCCATTTTCCATTCTCACTGACATCTTTAATTCCATGATTTTTGGTGGTTTTGGGATAGTTCTACTAAAATTTTGGGATATAAAAGAATACGTAGAACCAGAATCAAAAAGTATGTTCGCTATTCTTGAATGAATAACTAGAGTATTTTTCACCACTTCATTTTTGGGGTTCACTTCGGTGGTAGTGATGAAAAAAGCTCTCCCCTGCTACCTTGGAGGTTGTTGGTTTCCTCTTAAAACCCTTGGCTTAGGACACTAGTTTGTAAAGTTCCCTAGTTCTTTGTAGTTTAATCAATGAACAACGCGTTGAGGGTCGAATGGTGTGTTCCTATCCTATTTTATAGCCATGGGTTTTACTTATTGGTAGTTAATATCTAGGTGGGATTCTCTTCCACACCTAAATCATTTCCTCATCCCCTTCAAGAAATTTCTAGGGTGCTTCTTTCAGCACCTTTGGAAAGTGGGGTGATGGAATTTCTTAACACCGTTGGATTTTTCCATCGGACCTCCAGAATTAAATTCCACATTATGTTTCATATCCCCATGATAACCTTGAGATTATCTGATTTGCATTTCGACTTTGAGGGCACATCAGACAATTTTCTCATATCTCTCAAAGTCACGGATCACTAGGGATTTCTGTAGGATAGGTTTTAGCCCACCAAAGAAGTGGTCAACCATGAGTTTGTTGGTAAATACAAAGGTAGAGGCATATCATGAAATCCTTGTGAATCTTTCCTCGTATGCTCTGACGAATTCATCGTATTTTTTCTTGTGTGCAAGGAAGTCCCTTTCCATATTAAGTCGAAGGGTGCGAGGAAAATATTTTTCGAAAAACATTTTCCAGAAATCCTTCCTTTCCAATGCCTCAATATCTTCTTTATGATTCGTATTTTTGATCAATTTCTACCATTTATCAGCTTCTCCCTCAATAAAATAATCATCCAAAAACACCTTCTCTTATTTAAAATATTGAAGTATGGAGAAGATATTCTCAATGGATTTGATCCTTTGTTCGGAGATTGAGGGATCAAATGATCCATTAAAAGTATGAGGCCTTTGTCTCATAAATCTCTCGATTACGAATTGTTCTTTATTGGGGGGGTTGAATGTACCTCTTGTCCCATGTTTCTATTCAAAACTTGAGTTAATTGAGAGATTATCATGACAAAGTTTGTGATTCTCGCTCCCATCGAATTGGTCATCTCATTAGAACAGTCGTCAGATTGATCTTCACATCAGTTTTTAGCTCGTGCCCTCCTCTTACAAACCATTAGCTGGAATAAAATGAAATTTAGGGGTAATACATAAAGGGTAATCCATATAAAAAAATGGATGACTTATAAATTACTTTTATTTCCATAACTTATGAACTTATGGGCTTCAATATATGTTATCCATGATCTACCTCCCAAAATATATTCTAAGGGGCATATTTTTAACTCCCTTAATAATGGTTCATACTAAGGTTATGAATTTACCAAAGTATATCCCCCAGGAGTGTCGTAACCAAGAGTGCAGTAAGGTCCATTGTCAGGAACCCGTTCCTGTTCGAGTCTAGCTCAAAGCGATGTTTTTGGGTTTTAACCCTAGATATATCTGTGCTTGATCCGCCTCTATATGCTCGTATCCATATAGGGATGTATTTTCTTGATAAACCAATTACTCAATACTCCCCAAAATTTAGGTATATTTTTATTATACTTAGTTTTATCCCTAAGGCTTTCACAAGAGTTTTCTAATCCTAATCCAAAAAATAACTAAACCTATCCTCTGATACCAACTGCAACAACCCTGCTCTTTATTTCACACTTAAACATAATTTATTACATAAAACCTTCACTTGATACAACATAGAAGATTGATAGGTCTAGTGTCTTTGGTGATTAGGAACATTACATAACAACTTATAATGTAACATCTTATTGAAAACTTCTTTTACATGACCAAATCATTCCTTCGTACTTAGCATTGCGTGGGATTAACTAAGGACATGAATAACAAAAGGGTGAGCTATAAAGCCTAGTAAGGGAGTAAAAAGGCACAAAATGAAGAATAAATTACATGTTAGGAAATAGTAATATCAATGGATCATCAGATAAACATTAACATAAGTTCATGATATATCATGATTAACATAACATGGAAATATGACAACAACATTTAACATGATATTGGCATGATCCAAGGCCCGTTGCACATGGAGCATGATTAAACCCTCATTGTACTTGAATTATATTGATTAAAACCTAATTAAACTTTAATTAGCATGGGTAAACCCTCATTTAACTTGATGTACCATGATACTGAACTTTACCCAATACATTGGAGTGCTATTAGGGAACACCCTTTTTAATCATTTCATTTCATGCATAAGTGTGCCACATGGATTCTATAAATGGAATCATTCAACATCATAATTTATTCCATGATAAAGGAATGCGGAATAAATAAATGAAACTATATAATCAATAAGTAAATGTGCATAAAGGTGAATACCCTTGATAGAGAATTGGGCATGGTATTCACTAGACAATGACTTTGTCTTGGAAAATCGCGGTGCAATTTCTGTAGCATAACGACGTGACATAAGAATTCATAAAAATGGGTGATGAGAGAGAGGAGGGTGAATAATCATATTTACATGAAATTTACAGTAATGGGGTCATATAGATACATGTCTAAACATATGTAATGGAATTTATATTCATAATACAAAATAATTGCTTGAATGTAAATGAGGAGAGAGAAATTTCTTACGGAATTTCGGCATGGTAACAGATGTACATGTGAGACATTAATGAGTGAGAAATGTATATATCATCATTAAAACATAAATAGGGAAGTGTGGGGGAGGTTAAAAATTATACCCCAACATTTTTAATTGAAATTAAAAGGGTATAAAAACATAATGAAATTTGGACAAAAATGAGAAAGGAAGAAATCCCTTTATTGGATGTGTGATACCAAAGGATTAAGAGAGGATTGAGAGGGGATTTTTGGGAGATTGGGGACCCCTGGAAGGATTATATAGAGATAAGGGAAGGTTAGGGACGTGTTTCAATGGTTTTGAGTGAAGAGAAGTGGGGGATTGGGTGAGTTTGTATAGGAAAAGAGAGGGAATTATTTATTATTTAGGTTTTAGACCCTACACATTAAACTAATAAAAACCAAAAACCATACCATGGTTTTTGCCCAGGGTTTTTGCCAAAGGGGAGTGGAAAAAAATATTTTATAAGTCCAGTGACAGAACTTATAAAAATATTAGGCTTGCTTATGTGGAGGTGAGTCACACTCTCAAGGAAATCATTTTAAAAGTTAAAATGTTTTATAAGTCTTGGAGGGTCCACTAAAGCTTTGTAAAATAAATAAAACAAACCTAAAATCACATTATTTTAATGGTAAAACATATATTGGCCTAAAATCTCATTTATAGTATTTTATTACATCATTATTGGTTCATTATGATGTCATAAAACACATTACATAATTAAACGGTATTTAATTTTTACCCAAAAAATTTGACTTTATCAAAAAATTATGAAACATTCACCATTGAATAATTTCAACATCCTGATTCCAAAAATAATATTCATTTTATCTAAATAATTTTCTAAATATGTGAATTTTTACTTTTAAAATATAAACTGACATTTATCAAAAATTCATTGTTTTTGAAAAACAACAACTTTCAAGCCTTAATAAAAATTACAATTTTATTCATAAAATTATACGATAATTAATATTTAATAAAAAATAATTGAGTAATAATATTTTATTAAAATATTATTTAATTCAAAAATACATTAATTCATCAAAATAGATTTCTTAATTCAATAATACTAGTTGTGCTTTAAAAACTATTTACAAAGTAACAATAAGAAAATGAATGTATATTTTATATAGAAAAAATAATGAACATAATCATAGTGCTAGGGTATTGTTACATAACCACTTTTAACACCCGCATATGACTTAAGGGTAAGGTGTGTAATGGTGAAAGACTCTTGGGGTGGCTCAGATAACATCCCTCGTGTGGTAATCTCTATTAACTTCAAATTCTCCCGTAGACGGTTCTATTCGAGCTTAACGTGTTGAAGCTCAGTTTGGGATTGGTCAAGAGTGAATCCTGGTGATTCCACTTCCTTTCCAAGATCCAACAAATAGTCCTTGTATGGAGAAATTCTACTGGATAAGGCCGTCACTTCCTTTGTATGAGTAAATTGGATTTGTTAAATCCATATATTTATACTAATCATGTGATCACTGTTCAACGACTATATTAGCAATGGTAACAATTCTTAATAGTATTTTGAAATCCAAAAAAACAAGACTAAGGAAGTGCATATGTTTTAACAAAAGTTTGGGTCATTAGAATCTTCCCTCCTTAAGAAATTTCTCCCTCGAAATTTCCTTTTCCCACAGTAAAATAAATGCAGATAACTCTTCTTCATCACTTCTTCCAATTCCCATGTTGCTTCTTTAAACTTGTGGTTTCTCCACAACACTTTGATGAGGGGCATTGTCTTATTTTGTAGAATTTTTTTACCTACGATCTAAGATCTCCACCGAATTCTTTTCACAGGAGAGGTCATTCTCCAATGGTACCACCTCGGGATTGAGTACATCCAATGGGTTAGGTATGTACTTCTTCAAGAGTGATACATGGAATACATCATGTACTTGAGATAGGGATGGTGGGAGTGTTAGTCAATAGGCCACTGATCCGATACGATCAAGGATCTCAAAAGGGCCTATATACCTTGGACTAAGCTTTCCCTTCTTCCCAAATATCATAACTCTATTCCATGGTGATATGCACAGGAATACCATGTCTCCGACATCAAAATATAGGTCTCTTAGATGATTATCAACATAGCTATTTTGTTGAATTTGAGTAGCTTTAATGTACTGTTGGATGGTCTTACCTTCTGCACCATTTCTTCGACCATTTCTGGACCTAAGAGTTTTCACTCCCGACCTTCATCCCAATATGCCAACGTCCTGTACCTCTTCCCATGAAGGGCTTCATAAGGAGCCTTTTGGATTCTTGATTGGAAACTGTTGTTGTAAGAGAACTAAACTAGAGGAAGATGTTGATACCATACTCCTTTGAAGTCCATTGAGCATGCTCTCAACATGTCCTCAAGAGTTTTGATAGTCCACTCCAATTGGCCATCAGTTTGAGGATGATAAGATGTACTGATGTTCAGCTCAGTATTCAGAGCATGTTGAAAACTATTCTAGAACTTAGAGGTGAACATTGGATCTTGATCGGATATAATAGATAGTGGTACTCCCTGCATCCTTATCACTTCTCTGATATATATCCATGCCAGTTTATCCAATGATAAATCCTCTCAAATTACAATGAAATGTGCAGTATTTATAAGGAGATCAACAACAAATCAGATAGAATTGTTTCCTTTGGATGTCTTTGGAAGTCCGGTGAAAAAGTCCATGGTGATGTTCTACCATTTCTATGCTGGTATGGGTAATAGTTACATCATCCCCTTAGACTCCTGC
This sequence comes from Viscum album, assembly GCA_963277665.1. Classification (NCBI taxonomy): domain Eukaryota; kingdom Viridiplantae; phylum Streptophyta; class Magnoliopsida; order Santalales; family Viscaceae; genus Viscum; species Viscum album. Next base: position 2,090,761,349 of record OY728126.1, on the reverse strand, counting down.
CTCTCACCCTTCATTTTCTAACATATCAGGAACTTTTATCTATACTCAATGATCTCATTCTTCATGTTATCCCACCAATAATGCTATTAGAGATCTCGATAAATCTTTTTATTTCCTGGGTGAATGGAGAAATTTGAACTTTGTGCATCATTCAAAAGTTATTTATTTAACACTGGATTTGATGTAACACATAGTCTTGACCCAAATCTCACAATTCCTTCTTCATTAACATTGAACTCTGAGGATTTCTATTTTTTGATAGTTTCCTCTTTCTTCTGAATTCTTACATCATCATTTTGATCATCCTTTAGACTTTCCAAAAGAGACGTTTGAGCAATCATTTGTGAAAGGATTGATGATGTTCCCTTCTTTATGATTCCCATGAAAATCTTCATCAAATCTAAGAAGATTGGATCCTTTTAAATTCTCATCAATGATAGAATTGTTGGGTCCTTTCTACTTACATCATCCGCCACATTGTTTTATTTCCTAGGGTGGAAATGGATTGAGCAGTCATAGTCTTTGATCAGCTCTAACCATATTCGTTGGCACATATTCAACTATTTCTGTGTGAATATATACTTGAGGATTTTGTGGTCTGTATATATTTTACACTTCTCCCCAAAGAGGCAATGTCTCAATGTTTTCAAAGAGAAGATTACTGAAATGAAATCCAGATCATGTGTTGGATAGTTCTGCTCATAAACTTTCAATTACCTCAAATCATAGGCAATAAAATTTTCATTTTTCATCAACACATATCCCATTCCCTTTTTCGAAGCATCACTAAATACCACAAAAAGTTCTCCACTTGTGGGTAGTGTGATCATGGGCATAGTGATAAGCCTCCTTTTCAACTCCTTGAACCTTTATTTTCATTCATCAGTCCAAGAAAACTTCACTCCCTTCCGAGTTATCTTGGTAAGAGTGTTTAACAATCATGAGAAATTTATCACAAATATGCTTTAATATCCAGTTAACCCCGGGAAGCTATAGATATCCGTCACTGATGTTGGCCTCATCCATCCCTCTATTGCAACTATCTTGGAGGGATCTATAGATACCCCATTTATTATGATGATATGACCCAAGAATGAGACCTCCTTCAACTAGAACTCACAGTTGTTGTACTTTTCATAGAGCTTCTCCTTTCGCAAGGTCTCTAGTACAATGATTAGATGTTCCTCATGCTCCTCCTTAGTTTTGGAGTATATTAGAATATCATTTATAAATACTACCACAATTTTTCTGTGGTATTATATAAAGACTATATTCATCAAGACCATGAAGATTTCTGGAGCATAAGTGAGTCTGAAAGTCATTACTATGAATTCATAGTGTCCTTATCTTGTACAAAAATCGGTTTTGGGGATATCTTCTTTCTTCCATTACTTGATAATATCCCAACCATAGATCCAATTTTGAGAAATATTGTGCTCCATGTAGCTGATCAAACAAGTCATCAATTTAGTATAGAGGATAGTTTTTCTTTATCGTGATTTTTTTAGCTCACGATAATCAATGCAATGGCACATTGACCCATCCTTCTTATTGATGAAGAGGACTGGTGCACCCCATGGTGAAGCACTTGGGTGTATAAACCCTTTATCCAGATTCTCTTGTAGTTGTTTCTTCATCTCCTAAAGCTCCACAATAGCCATTATATATGGAGTCTTGGATATTGGCAACTCCCTAGGTATAAGATCAATTGCGAATTCAACATCTCTTCTAGGAGGAAGGCCAGACAATTCCTTGGGAAACACATTAGTGAATTACCTCACAATAGGCATGTCTTCAAGGATTATTTCTTCCTTAGACTTAATTATATGGGCAAGATATGTATGCTCATAGGGCAGTAATATCCATGCTTGAGATGATGGTGCTAAATAAGATTCATCCTCCTCATTGCACTTGTACAGAATTGGGGGTTGATTTTTCATATGGAGAGTGATTTCTCTCTCATGACAATTTATGTTGGCTCTATATAAAGAAATCCAATCCATGCTAAGAATTGCATAAAATTACACTAGAGGGAGTATGATAAGGTTCTATGGGAAGTTCAATCCACAAATTATGACAGGGGAGGAGTTATATTCATGGGATTCAATGATTTCCCCATTTTTCATTCTCACAGACATCTTTTACTTCCATGATTTTTGGTGGTTTTGGTATTGTTCTACTAAACTGTTGGGATATAAAAGAATACGTAGAACCAGAATCAAAAATTATGTTCACTATTCTTGAATGAATAACTAGAGTACTTTTCACCACTTCATTTTTGGGGTTCACTTCGGTGGTAGTGATGGAAAAAGCTATCCCTTGCTACCTTGGAGGTTGTTGGTTGCCTCTTAAAACCCTTGGCTTAAGGCACTGGTTTGTAAAGTGCCCTAGTTATTTGTAGTTGAAGCAATGAACAATGCGTTGAGGGTCGAACAGTGTGTTACTCTCCTCTTTCATAGCCATGGGTTTTACTTATTGGTAGTTAATATCTAGGTGGCATTCTCTTCCACACCTAAATCATTTCCTCGCCCCCTTCAAGAAATTTCTAAGGTGATTCTTTTGGCACCTTTGGAAAGTGGGGTGCTGGATTTTCTTAGCACCGTTGGATTTATCCATCGGACCTCCAGAATTAAAGTCCACATTATGCTTCTTATTCCCATGATAACCTTGAGATTATCTGATTTTCATTTTGACTTTGAGGGCACATCAAACAATTTTCTCATATCTCTCGAAGTCATGGATCACTAGGGATTTCTGTAGGATAGGTTTTATCCCACCAAAGAAGTGGTCAACCATGAATTTGGAGGTAACAACAAAGGTAGAGGCATATCATGAAAGCCTTGTGAAGCTTGCCTCATATGATCTGATGTATTCATCATCTTTTTTCTTGAGGGAAAGGAATTCCCTTTCCATCTTAAGTCTGAGGGTGCGAGGAAAATATTTTTCGAAAAACATTTTCTAGAAATCCTTCCATTCCAATGCCTCAATCTCCTCCTCAGGCTTCATATTTTTGATCAATGTCCACCATTTATCAGTTTCTCCCTCCATAAAATAATCATCCAGAAGCACCTTCTCTTATTCAGAACATTGAAGGATGGAGAATATCTTCTCAATAGATTTGATCCCTTGTTCAGAGATTGAGGGATCAAATGATCCATTGCAAGTAGGAGGCCTTTGTCTCATGAATCTCTCGATTGCGACTTGTTCTTTCTTGGGGGGGGGGGGGTTGAATGTTCCTCTTAGACCATTTTTCTATTCAAAACTTGAGTTAATTTAGATATTATCATGACAAAGTTCGTGATTCCCACTCCCATCAAATTGGTCAACTCATTAGAATTGTCATTAGATTGATCTTCACTTCGGTTTTTAGCTCGATTCCACCTCTTACCGACCATTAGCTGGAATAAAATGAAATTTTGGGGTAACAAATAAAGGGTAATCCAAATAAAAAAATGGGTGACTTATAAATTACTTTTATTTCCTTAACTTATGAATTTATAGGCTTCAATATATGTTAACCATGATCTACCTCCCAACATATATTCTAAGGGGAATTTTTTAATTCCCTTAATAATGGTTCATACTAAGGTTATGAATTTACCAAATCATATCCCCAAGAGTGTCGTAACCAAGAGTGCAGCAAGGCCCATTGTCATGCACCCTGTAAGAACCTGGACCTTCGTTCAGGTATGTTTTTCCTTTTTTCTGGAGTTTTTAAGAAAAATGGTTTTTCTGGAAATTTTCAAAGTACACGCCATGTACTTTCTGAGTACACGCCATGTACTCTGTTCCAGCTCAAAGCCATGTGCTGTCCGTGTCTAGGCCACACACACGGTGTGTAAGGCTGAGGTGGAGGCCGACTTTTCGGAGTACGGAAAAAATTTAAAGTTCACGCCGTGTACTTTCTTTTTTTTCATTAAACGGACCAAGGTCGCGCCTAACCCCCATATTCGTCTTCTTATCTAGTTTTCGACCATCCGGGAGCATCCGTACAGCCAGATCTTCGATGGAGTCCTACCTCGCCGTCCGTTCTCTGATTCAAGCACGATTGATTGCGTTGGAATCGCAGCGGTGAGTTCTTCCTTCTTCTTGAGCCTTGTTTCTTGATTCCTCCTTGTTTTCAGTTATCGTGGGATGAACGTTTTGTGCTTTTTATCAGATCTACATCATTCTAAGGGTAATCTGTCATCGAGGTTCACGTATATCGATCTCCTAGGATCGAGGTAGGTGGTTTGTGCCTTTCCGCAGAAAGTTTATGAATATTTTGTGCAATTTCCACCAATACCCTTGAACGGGGTATTGCGTGTTTCCTTTTTTTCCCTTATTACTTTCCTTCTTTGCTTGATTGCTTTAGTAGAGGTTATTGCTTGTGATTAAAGTAATTTGCTTGTGCTCAGATTGCATTTCCATGCTTGTTCTTCCTGTTTGGCGTTTTTCCAGTTGCCATGCCTAGTCGTAGGATAGTGGAACTGTTGTTATTTATTGCTGTTGAGCCTTAGTTGATAGCCAAGTAGTTCTTGAGGTTTACTTGGATGATACACACATTCTGAGCATGTTTAGTTATTTAGGATTGTGAGAACCTAGAGTATCAGACCAAAGGGAGAATTGACGGAAGGGCTTCTCCAGAGTGTCTTTTAATCACGATGCGAGACCAAGTGGAGAATTTACGGAAGGTATTCTCTAGAGTGTCTTTTAATTATGATGTGGGACACAGGGGGAATTGACGTTGAGTGCTTCCCTAGAGAGACTTTAGCACGATACAAGACTATAGGGGGAATTGACGGTGAGTGATTCCCCAGAGAGTCTGCTTAATTACGTAGCTGAACCAGAGGGATGCGACTGTGTGTGCCTCCCAGAGGGTTTCTAGTACTTAGAGGTTGAACCATAGGGGTTATAATGTGAGAGCTACCCAGAGGGTTACCTGTTTTCTTCTTGTTGCTGACTGTTTTCTTGTGTGCTGTATTTGTTAGAACTCTGGACTGTAGCTGTTTGTGCTTTCTGTTTACTGCTTCTTGCTTTAGTACTTCCATGTATTAATTGACTATTAGGCACAAATATTTGGGTGATTTCCTACTGGGATTGTATCTCACACCCTGTTTGAGCCATTATTTTGGGCCAAAGCAGACTATGTCACTGCAGGTATAGACAAGGGTAAGCGCCCTTCTACTTCAGGATCTTGACTGCATCAGGAGCTGGGGAGCATGGGACCGAGCCGTGGCTCACGATGCTGAGGAGATTATTTTGTTTTTCTTTTTCACTTGGTTTCAGTTGTATTCCAGCATGTTGTTGTGTTTGCTGCTTTCCATAGATACTTGTACCTTCTGAATTATTATCATCATTGTTATATATCTGCATTGCTTCCGCTGTTTTGGTTTCTATTGTTATGCATGTTGGTTGCTGTTTCCGTTGTTTATTGTTGTTTCTTACCTTGTATACCTTATCGAATGAGGGAATAGTTTCCCCAACGACTCACCAAGACCCTCGCTGCTAGTCGGCTGCCTCTGGCATTCGGGGAAACACGCTTGAGGTCATGTGGCGAACCGGGTATGGGGCACCAGTGGAGGGGCTCTGGAATCGGGACGTTACAAAGTGGAATCAGAGGAGTTATTTTATCTTGATTTACTATTTGGAGACCTTAGCCAGGGATATGACGTATTCGGTACTTGGAATTAAGTTGTGCTTGGGAGTAGCTAACCCGTGTACAGGGAAAAGCCATAATACCTCGTTAATTGCAGTTTTGCTGGTTTTGAGTTTTATGGTTGATATGTTTTCACCTAGAGTGATTCGCATGACTTGTGCGGTTATTATTTTGATATTTAGGTTCTATTTCTGTCACAACCCAATGAGATGAGGGTATGCCATCTCATGCATCATATAGACACTTGTAGGAATCACATTCCATGCATTCTTGCCATGCCATCTAGGGTGCATTAGCGATTGCATGCTGTTGTGATAGACTATGTGTAGATTATGCATGTTGTTGTGATAGTTTCTTGATAGATTCTCTGTTGTTATGTTAGAAAACTGTTTGTTTTGTTCTTTGCTTAAAATGAATGCCAAATTTTGGTTCTTGAGGTGTTATGGGCCCTCACGGATCAGAATTTGGCATCTTTTCCCTCGTTTTTAGTGTTTCTAGAATTTTGCGCAGTTTCTGAGCTACTACCCAGAAAAACCCAGAATATACGACATGTACTTTTCAGGCACACGCCGTGTAGTTTTCAGGCCGTGTCATTGACCGTGTAAGCAGAACATGGTGTCGTGGGAGTAACTTCGGGAACACACCGTGTACCATTGGTACACGCCGTGTGAGTTCGGAGCCGTGTTCCCGGCCGTGTCACTAACAACAAGGGCCGGGAAAGCTCTGGTAGAACACGCTGTGTCCAGAGGGAACACGCCGTGTAGTCTTGTCTAGGTACCCAGCCATGTCACGAACAACACGGGCTGGCGTTACCTTCCTTTCGACACGCCGTGTTTGTTCGGAACACGCCGTGTAGTCTTGCCCAGGTACCCGACCGTGTCACGAACAACACGGGACGATGTCGCCTTCACCTATGCACGCCGTGCTTGTTCGGAGCACACCGTGTAAGGTCCAGCCGTGTATTCAGCAACGCGGACCGCCGAAGCCTCGTCTAGTGCACGCCGTGTTTTATTCGAACATGCCGTGTAGTCTCAGGTTGAGTCAGACCGTGTGGGTTAGCCGTGTAATGAGACTCGGGCAATGGAATATTTTCTAGTACACGCCGTGTGTGGGGGTCAACACGCCGTGTATTTTGAAGTGTACACGACTCGTAGGGCAGGAGTACACGCCCATGTCAGTGGTTTAAGAAGACACGCCGTGTAGTTTTATACACACCGTGTAGTCGTGTTTTGAAATATTGTTTGTTTTCTTCCCCTGTTCCCATTTTGTACTCTTGTGTTCCTTGTCCTTGTTTTTCTGATCTAAGGTGTGCTTTTGATATTTCAGAGCTATGCCTTTGAGACGTCCTCCGGTCATGCGTCTGTCATCAGGAAGTGATCAGACGCCAGATAGGGCTGATCAAGGACTTCCTGTCGATCCCCCAGCCGAGCCATCCTTGGCACTGATTGTTGTACTAGTTGCGGGCACCGATGCGCAGTTTAGGGAGGGTTTCATGAGGATGATACAGGACTTCCAAGGAGCACCACCTCCTGCCTCATCTATGGAAGACTTGACGCGGGTCTTTCAGCAGCAGCATCCTCCCACGTTCTTGGGGGAGGGAGGACCTCAGGCTGCAGAGTCATGGATGGAAGCCATGCTGACTATATTTGAGAATCTGGAGACACCTCGAGAGAGGCGGGTCAATCTCGCCACCTACATGCTCCGAGACTCCGCCAAGAGGTGGTGGGACGTGATCTCACAGGCGGGTCAGCACCAGGCTATGACTTGGGAGGAGTTCCAGCGCGTGTTCTATGACTACTTCTACCCGGAGACCCTGAGGGCCGATCGAGCCTGGGAGTTCATGAGCTTAAAGCAGGGTACTCTATCTGTCATGGAGTATTCCTCTCGTTTAACTGAGTTGCAGTATTTTACAACCCTTCGGGATGGGAGTGGGGTGTTCTTGGTGAGGAAGTTTGAGGATGGACTCAGGCGGGAGATCCGCTCGCAGGTGAACATCTTCCAGCTGACTTCCATTACTTCCATCGTCAACCAGGCACTGATTGCGGAGCGCAATCTGAGAGACTCTGGAGCTACGAGTCAGGGTAGTTCTGCTTCCAGATGCACCCTTACTTCAGATGACAACAAGAAGCACCGTAGGGAGCCTACGTACGGTGATTCGAGGAAGTGAGACACATCATCAGGCAGCCAGGTGACATGCTACAAGTGTGGCCGGACAGGGCACACAAGGCCGCAGTGCCAGAGAGACCCCGTAGAGTGCCGATCTTGCGGCAAGTTGGGTCACCTTCAGTGTTTCTGCTAGGCTTTCTCACCAGCAGCAGGTGACCGGGGTTCTTCCATGACTCCTCATTCAGGAGTAGCCCCACCAGTCTCTCACCAGTCAGGGAACTGGAGTTCTTCTGGCTGTTTGGGCCGAGGTGGAGGTTGAGGCCGTGGTGGTCAACCACCAGTCCCTCAGCACCAGCAGGGAGGTTCAGATCAGAGTGGTCAGTCAGGGGCACAGGGCCGCGGTGCAGACCAGTCTTTCTCCATGGAGCAGACTTATCATGAGCAGGATCCCGACCCTTCTACTGTTCGAGGTACGATTTTAGTAGACTCAGTTTTATTTTCATCCCTTTTCGATACTGGTGCTACGCATAGCTTTATCTCTGTTGCTGTTGTGGAGATACTTGGACTCTGCATCTTTTCTTCTACCGACTCGTTGACACTAGACACACCTTTGGGAATGAGGACATCTAGTGTACGCCAGTGTAGAGAGTTCCCTCTCGAGGTTGCAGGGTATCGTTTCTTGTGGAATATCTATGTTCTAGAGATGACAGGCTATGATGTCATCCTTGGCATGGACTGGTTGATTCCCTCCCAAGCAATCGTCGACTACTATTGCCGCAGAGTCAGTTTCATTTCACCAGAGGGTGAATCTTTCCTTCATAGAGGCGAATGAGATGTTCAGGTGAGTCGGGAAGGACTCGAGCATCTTGGGCTAGGAGGAGTGATGGACCAGATTGCTATCCTTTACCTGGATGATCAGGGGACTCCAAAGTTGGACTTCCCTCCAGTATTAGATCACTTCCGGGATGTCTTTCCAGAAGACCTTTCAGGTTTGCCTCCAGAGCGTTAGGTAGACTTTTCTATTGAGCTCGTTCCAGGAGCGGCACCGGTGTCCATTCCTCCCTATATGATGGCTACACCTGAGTTGCAGGAGTTCAAGAAGCAGTTGGAGGAGTTACAGGATAAGGGTTTCATCCGACCCAGTACTTCTCCTTGGGGTTTTCCTGTCCTGTTTGCAAAGAAGGCAGATGGTACCCTTCGGCTTTGTGTGGATTATCGGAAGCTGAACCAGTTGATGATCAAGAACTGATATCCTTTGCCGTGGATTGATGACCTTTTCGATCAACTTTGAGGAGCCCGGGTGTTCTCAAAGATCGTCTTGAGGTCCGGTTATCATCAGTTGCACATTAGACCATCATATATACCTATGACAGCCTTCAGGAGCAGGTGTGGTCTATACGAGTATACAGTCATGCCATTTGGTCTCAAGAACACACCTGTAGTTTTCATTAAACGGACCGGGGTCGCACCTAACCCCCATATTCGTCTTCTTCTCCAGTTTTCGACCGTCTGGGAGCATCCGTACGGCCGGATCTTCGACAGAGTCCTGCCTCGCCGTCCGTTCTCCGATTCGAGCACAGTTGATTGCGTTGGAATCGCAGCGGTGAGTTCTTCCTTTTGCTTGAGCCTTGTTTCTTGATTCCTCCTTGTTTTTATGTTATTGTGGGATGAATGTTTTGTGCGTTTTCTCAGATCTACGTCATTCTAAGGGGAATCTGTCATCTAGGTTCACGTATATCGATCTCCTAGGATCGAGGTAGGTGGTTTGTGCCTTTCCGCAGAAAGTTGATGAATATTTTGTACAATTTCCACCAATACCCTTGAACGGGGTATTGCGTGTTTCCTGTTTTGCCCTTATTACTTGCCTGCTTTTCTTGATTTCTTTAGTAGAGGTTATTGCTTGTGATTAGAGTAATTTGTTTGTGCTCAGATTGCATTTCCATGCTTGTTCTTCCTGTTTGGCATTTTTCCAGTTTCCATGCCTAGTCGTAGGATAGTGGAACTGTTGTTATTTATTACTGTTGAGCCTTAGTTGATATCCAAGTAGTTATTGAGGTTTACTTTGATAATACAAATGCACTGAGCATGTTTAGTTACTCAGGATTGTGAGAACCTAGAGTAGCAGACCAAAGGGAGAATTGACGGATGGGCTTCTCCAGAGTGTCTTTTAATCACGATGCGAAACCAAGTGGAGAATTGATGGAAGGGATTCTCCAGAGTGTCTTTTAATTATGATGCGGGCCACAGGGGGAATTGACATTGAGTGCTTACCCAGAGAGCCTTTAGCACGATACGAGACTATATGGGGAATTGACGGTGAGTGCTTACCCAGAGAGTCTGCTTAATTACATAGCTGAACCAGAGGGGTGAGACTGTGTGTGCCTCCCAGAGGGTTGCTAGTACTTAGAGGTTGAACCATAGGGGTTAGACTGTGAGAGCTACCCAGAGGGTTACCTATTTTCTTCTTGTTGATGACTGTTTTCTTGTGTGTTGTACTTTTTAGAACTGTGGACTGTAGCTGTTTGTGCTTTCTGTTTACTGCTTATTGCTTTAGTACTGCCATGTATTCATTGACTATTAGGCACAAATCTTTGGGTGATTGCCTAATGGGATTGTATCTCACACCCTGTTTGGGCCATGCTTTTGGGCCCAAGCAGACTATTTTTCTACAGGTATAGACAAGGGTAAACGCCCTTCTACTTCAGGATCTTGACTGCATTAGGATCTGGGGAGCATGGGACCGAGCCGTGGCTCGTGATGTTGAGGAGATTATTTTGTTTTTCTTTTGCACTTGGTTTCAGTTGTATTCCAGCATGTTGTTGTGTTTTCTACTTTCCATAGATACTTGTACCTGCTGCATTATTATCATCATTGTTATATATCTGCATTGCTTCTGCTATTTTGGTTTTAGTTGTTATGCATGTTGGTTGCTATTTCCGCTGTTTATTGTTGTTTCTTACCTTGTATACCTTATCGAATGAGGGAATAGTTTCCCCACCGACTCCCCAAGGCCCTCGCTGCTAGTCGGCAGCCTCTGGTGTTCGGGGAAACGCGCTTGAGGTCATGTGGAGAATCGGGTATGGGGCACCAGTGGAGGGGCTCCAGACTCGGGATGTTACACACCTGTTCCTATTCGAGTCTAGTTCAAAGCAATGTTTTTGGGTTTTAACCCTAGATACATCTGTGCTAGATCCGCCTCTACATGCTCGTATCCAGATAGGGATGTATTTTCTTGATAAACCACTTACTCAATACTCCCCAAATTTTAGGGATGTTTTTATTATACTTAGTATTATCCCTAAGGCTTTCACTAGGGTTTTCTAATCCTAATTCAAAAAATAACTAAACCTATCCTCTGATACCAACTGTAACAACCCAGCTCTTTATTTCACACTTAAACATAATTTATTACATAAAAACTTCACTTGATACAACATAGAAGATCGAGTGGTCTAGTGTCTTTGGGGATTAGGAACATTACATAACAACTAAGAATGTAACATCTTATTGAAAACTTTTTTTACATGACCACATCATTCCTTCATACTTAGTATTGTGTGGGATAACCTGAGGACATGCATAACAAAAGGGTGAGCTATAAAGCCCAGTAAGGGAGTAAAAAGGCACAACACAAAGAATAAATTACATGTTAGGAAATAGGAATATAAATGGATCATCATAGAAACATTAACATAAAGTCATGATATATCATGATTAACATAACTTGGAAATGTGGTAACTACATTTAACATGATATTAGCATGAGCCAAGGACCATTGCACATGGAGCATGTGTAAAACCTCATTGCACTTGAATTTTCATGAGTAAATCCTAATTACACTTGAATTAGCATGGGTAAACCCTCATTTAACTTGATGTACCATGATACTAAACTTTACCCAATATATTGGAGTGCTATCAGGGAACAACCTTCTTAATCATTTCATTTCATGCATAAGTGTGCCACATGGGTTATATAACATGGAATAATTCAACATCATCATTTATTACAAGATAAAGGAATTATGAATACATACATGAAACTATATAATCAATAAGTAAATGTTCATAAAGGTGAATACCCTTGATATAGAATTGGGCATGGTATTCACTAGACAATGACTTTGGCTTGGAAAATCGCGGTGCAATTTCTGCAGCATAACGACGTGACATAAGAATTCATAAAAATGGATGATGAGAGAGAGGAGGGTGAATAATAATATTTAAATGAAATGTACAGTAAGGGGGTCATATATATATATTTCCCAACATATGTAATGGAATTTAGATTCATAATACAAAATAATTTCTTGAATGTAAATGAGGAGAGATAAATTTCTTACGGAATTTCGGCATGGTAACAGGTGTACATGGGAGGAATTAATGAAAGGGAAATGGATCTATAATCATTAAAACATAAATAGGGAAGTTTGGGGGAGGTGAAAAATTATACCCCAACATTTTTAATTGAAATTAAAAGGGTATAACAATATAATGAAATTTGGAAAAAAATGAGAAAGGAAGAAATCCCTTTCTTGGAAGTGTAATCCCAAAGGCTTGGGAGTGGCTTGAGAGAGAATTTTTGGGAGATTGGGGCCCCTTGGAAGGATTATAGAGAGATAAGGGTAGGGTAGGGACGTGGTTAAATAGTTTTGAGTGAAGAGAAGTGGGATCTTGGGTGGTTTTATATAGGAAAAGAGAGGGAATTCTTTATTATTTAGGTTTTGGACCCTACACATTAAACTAATCAAAACCAAAAACCATCCCATGGTTTTTGCCCATGTTTTTTGAAAAAGGGGAGTCAAAAAAAAAAAAATATTAAAATATTTTATAAGTCCAGTTATAGAACTTATTAGAATATTAGGCTTTCTTATGTGGAGGTGAGTCACACTCTCAAGGAAATCATTTTAAAAGTTAAATTTTTTTATAAGTCTTGAAGGGTCCAATAAATATTTGAAAATAAATAAAACAAATATAAAATCACATTATTTTTATGGTAAAACATATATTGGTCGAACATATCATTTATAGTATTTCATTACATCACTATTGGGTCATTATGATGTCATAAAACACATTATATATTTAAACGGTATTTAATTTTTACCCAAAAAATTCAACTATCTCAGAAAATTATGAAAAATTCACTGTTGGATAATTTCAATGTCCTGATTACAAAAATAATATTCATTTTATATAAATAATTTTCTAAATATTTGAATTTTTACTTTTAAAATAAAACCTGACATTTATCGAAATTCACAGTTTTTGACAAAAACAGCTTTCAAGCCTTAATAAAAATTACAATTGTATTCATAAAAATTATACAACCATTAATATTTAATAATAATAAAATTAGTAATAATATTTTATTAAAATATTATTTAATTCAGAAATCCATTAATTCATCAAAATAGATTTCTTAATTCAATAATACTATTTGTTCTTTAAAAACTATTTACAAAGTAAAAATAATAAAATGAATGTATATTATCTATACAAAAGATAATGCACATAATAATAGTGCTTTTATATTGTTAGATAACCCCTTATAACACCTACATATGACCTGAGGGTAAGGTGTAAAATTGTGATAGACTCTTGGGGTGACTCGGATAACATCTCTTGAGTGGTAATCTCTATCAACTTCCACTTCTCATGTTGAAAGTTCCGTTTGAGCTTAACATGTTGAAGCTCAGATTGGGATTGGTCAAGAGCATAGCCTAGTGATGCCACCTCCTTTCCAAGATCCGACAACTGGGCCTCGTACGAAGCAATTATATGGGATAAGGCCATCGCTTCCTTTTTCTGAGTAAATTGGATTTGTTAAAGCCCTATATTTATACTAATCACGTGATCACTATTCCACAACTATATTAGCAAAGGTAACAATTCTTAACGGTATTTCGAAATCCAAAAATATAAGACCAAGTAAGTGAATATGTTTTATATGATCATTATACATAACAATACATTTAATTAGATCAAAATAAATTTTCATTAACAAAAGTTTGGGTCATTACATTAAAGGTATTGAGAGTACTACCTTTTAAATGGAATGTCATATCTGCTGCTATTCGACAATAATCACCTGTAAAATATCTGATAATGAAATAATTAATTGAGACACTGATGATATATGAAGTAAAAATTCAAGATGAATTTGAAGATTATAAAATTATAATAAATAAAGAAAATATTTCTCTGAAAGTAACAGCTCAGAAACATATTATAAGATCAAAGAAAGAAGTCAAAAAGAAGAAGAATTCAGATTTATCTGATTCTGAAATGAATCTAGCTTAGTTATCTAGGAAGTTCAACAAGTTATACAAGAAGAAAATAGGATTCATAAAATCCTTTAATATGTATGATAAAGACTCTAGATAAGTCATATGTTATGAATGGAAAATGTTAGGTCATATTAGACCATACTGCCCCTACTAAAATATGAAAGAAAAAGTCTAGAAAAGTGATATCAATTTTTTTTGATTATGAGCATAAAGGAAAAAGAGAAATGAAATATACATGGAGTGTATCTGAAGACTCCATAATCCATTAAATGTCTGATTCAGAGAAGGAGTAATCAAATCTAAAGGCCTACATGTGCTTTATGTCCAATGAAGAAGAAGAAAAGGTACAAACTTATTATTCTTATGATTATGATACTAGTGATTTCTTAAATGATAAAATAGTTGCCTACTATTCAATGTTAGAAGAAAAATATGATTATTTGATAAATAAGCATAACTATTTTAAAAATATTAATAATTCTATTTTAGGTGAAAGAGATACCATGCTTAAACAACATTAAGAGTTGATGGAAAAATTCAATTCATCCAGAACAAACTATACTGATCATGAAAAAAGGATAAAAACGTTACAATATAAAGTAGAAACTTATAAGAGTGATTCTCTTTTTTTTACTAAAGGAGAAAATATATTAAATGAAATCCTTGGAAATAATGTTATTAAAATAGAAAGATTTGGTATAGGAAGTAAGGGTGAAAAATCTAAACTATACAAGAATTATTTTTATCCCAATTCAAAAAATGAAACTTGTTACTTTTATGGAATAAACGGGAATGTGAAAAATAACTATTATTTGATAAATCATCAAATCAGTGGCATTAAAAGAGCCTTTATTTCAAATAGTTTATCTAAATATAATGATATGAGCTGTGGAAAAACATAGCAGGTCTGGATTCCATGATCTCTGCAAGCTAACTCTACTGGACCCAAGAAAGTGTGGGTACCAAAATAATTTTTTTTAAATACTTTTGTAGGAAATAGGCCATAAGAACAAAAATTGTGTATAGTATATGGATAGTGGATGTTTGAGGTATATGAGTGGAGATCCATCAAATTTTAACACACTGACTCAAAAGGATGGAGGTCTTGTCACTTTTGGTGACAATGCCAAAGGAAAAATAATTGGAGTTAGAAATATTGGAGATCCAAAGACTATCTCAATCAACAAAGTAATGTATGTGAAAGAGTTACAAGACAATATGATAAGTATTTCTCAACTTTTTGATGATTTATTTTATGTTGATTTTTCTAACAATTTTTATTCCGTGTTTAAAGATAAGTTACTTAAATTAAGAGCACCTAGAACTGATAATGTTTATACTTTGAACTTAAATTACTTATGTAAATCAAAAGTGAATTGTTTAACTTCTAAGGAAAATGAATCATGGATTTTTCATAGAAGACTTGGAAATTTTAATATTTATTTTTTACATAAATTATATAAGAAACGGTTAGTTTCTGATTTTTCTAGTCTTAAGTTTTAGAATGAGAGATTCTGTGATGCATGCCAAATTGGAAAGCATCACAAATCATCTTTCAAATCTATTAACAAAATTTATACATCAAAACCTTTAGAACTTATCCATATGTATTTATTTGGACCATCAAGGATAGCATGTTTGGCCGTTAAATTATATATTTATGTTTTAGTAGATGATTATACTAGATTTACTTGGGTTTATTTTCTAAAACTCAAAAGTGAAGTTTTCACTGTTTTTGAAAGTTTTTGTAAAATATTTCAAAATGAAAAATGTTTTAAAATAATTTCACTGAGAAGTGATCATGGTGGAGAATTTGAGAATCTATAATTCAATTATTTTTTCTCAAATTTGGGTACTAAAAACACCTTCTCTGCACCTAGAACACCTCAAAAAATAGAATTATTGAAAGAAGAAATAGAACTATTCAAGAAATGGCTAAGACTATGCTGAATAAATATAGTATTCCTACCTATTTTGGATATAATCTCTAAGCACCAACCTGCTATATCATGAATAGAGTTTTAATTCATCCTATTTTCAAAAAGGTACCTTATAAACTTTGAAATAATAGAAACCCTAAAGTAAAGTACTTTAAAGTTTTTGGATGCAAGGTGTATATCTTAACCACCAAGGATAATCTTGGTAAGTTTGATCCAAAATTTGATGAATGAATATTTTTGGGTTATTCTTATACCTCTAAAGCTTATAGAGTGTTTAATAAAAAGTCAAGGATTATTGAAGAATCCGTTCATGTGAAGTTTGTTGAAACCGACCCTTTTAATAAAGAGAAAGATCAAACTAATGAGGTCACTGACTCTTTTGATAACATGAGGCTTAAAACCATTAAAAATGATTTTGATTTTGATATTAATAAATTTGAGTCCAATTTTAAAGAATATGAAACTGAAGAACCTAGAAGTATTCTACCTAGACAGACTAGAACCCTAAAGAACCTTCCTTTAAAAACTATTATATGAGATCTATATACAGGAATTAAAACTAAAGAAATGTCGGAAAACTTGATAAATTCTTTGCTTTTTTATCTCAATTAGAACCTATGACTATTGAATAAGTCTTAGATGATGGGAGTTGGATGTTAATAATGCAAGAAGAGCTAAACCAGTTTGAAAGAAATGAAGTTTGGGAACCAGTAGAAAGACCATCCAATTATCCAGTTATAGGAACTAAGTGGGTCTTTTGAAATAAACAGGATGATCAAGGGATCATTACCAAGAATAAATACAGATTAGTAGCTAAAGGATATAATTAGGAAGAAGGTATAAATTATGATGAGACCTTTTCCCTTGTAGCTATATTAAAATCAATTAGAATCCTTTTAGCCTATACATATCATATGAATTTTAAATTGTATTAGATGGATGTTAAATCTGTCTTTTTAAATGGTTATTTAATGGAGAAAGTTTATGTTGAACAACCCCATGGTTTTGAAAATACTAAAAAATAAATTATATTTTTAAACTTACTAAATTTCTCTAAAGCCTTAAACAATAACATATATCTTGGTAGGAAAGATTAAGTTCTTTTTTTTGAAAAATGGATTTAATACTGGTTTGGATGATCCCACACTTTTTAAAAAAACTATTTTTATGATATTTTATTAGTTAAAATTTATGTAGATGATGTTATTTTTAGTTTAACCAATAAAAATCTTAGTTACAATTTTTCAAATCTAATGCAAAAAGAATTTGAAATGAGTATGATGGGAGAGTTAAATTTATTTTTAGGATTTCAGATTTACCAAAAAGATTTTGGAAATGTTTTAAATCAAAGAAATTGTATTATTGATTTGTTGAAAAAGATTTTACATGAGAACAACAAGACATATACAACTTCTATGTGTACTAATATAAAACTATGAAGCTGAAAAACTAGTTGACAATAAGTTATATAGAGTTATGATTGGAATTTTGTTATATCTTACTACTAGAAAACCAGAAATTATGTTTTCTGTATGTATTTGTGCTATATTTCAATCAAATCCAAAAGAATACCATCTTACTAACGTCAAAAGAATTTTTAGATATTTAAAGGGAACTATTTTTCAATCTCTTCTTTACCACAAAACTTATTATTTTAATTTAATTTCATATTCAGATGCTGACTTTGGAGGGTGTAGATTAGATAGAAAAAGTACATCAATAATTTTTCACTTTTTAAGAAAATCTTTATTTTTGTGGTTTAGTAAGAAGAAACACTCAGTTGACCTGTCAACCATTAAGGAAGAATATGTGTCTACTAGAAATTTCTATACACAAGTTTTGTGGATAAAACACTCAATTGGATTTTGGACTAAAATTTAATAGTATTCATATTTTATGTGATAACACTAGTG
This sequence comes from Viscum album, assembly GCA_963277665.1. Lineage (NCBI taxonomy): Eukaryota > Viridiplantae > Streptophyta > Magnoliopsida > Santalales > Viscaceae > Viscum > Viscum album. The sequence continues at coordinate 2,090,743,462 of OY728126.1, read as the reverse complement.
CTATTAATATTTATAAAAATCCTATAAGTCATTCTAGGACTAAGCAAATTGATATAAGGCATAATTTTCTAAGATATCACATACTTAAAAAAGATATATATTTAGAATTCATTAATACTGAATATCAATTAGATAATATTTTTACTAAACCACTTTCTAGTTATAGTTTTGATTTTATTAAGGGGGATTTAGGATTATTTTAGTTTAAGTGATTTTTACTAATTTATTTTTAGTTCTCTAATTTTATATTAGTAAGCCTTATTTAATATGTTTGAATTATTTTTATTTGATTTCGTTTTAATTTTTTTAAAAGAATTTTATTTTAATTTTATTTTATTTGTATTTTAAAATTAAAAAACAATGAGTATATCCTTGATCAGTGAAAGAAAACCTTTTTCCTTCTCTCAATCTCGTAATCCTCTCCATTTGACTCACATAACACCTCTTTATTTCATTTCCCATCTACCACAAACCCTAAACCTTCAAACCCTTCTATTTTAAAACCTTCAGAAATGGAAACTTCATGAAGATATGTTGATGCTGAGTTGGATAACATTATGTATGCTACAGGGAAATGTTTCAAAGTCTTGCATGTAATGATAATAGATTTTGAATATTTAGATTCTACAAATCTGTCTCTTAAAGAAGCTATGAAATTTCAAGGTCTGGTTTACACCTTTAGGGAAGATAATATGCCAATGGTTTATGAAATAGAAGTTAAATAATTTTGTAAGAATGATTGTTTGGTTTTGGTTTTGAATAAGATTATATTCTTTCTAAGATTGATAATAAAGAGCTTTCATTATCGTCTATTTAAATGGATGAAATGTTGAGATGTCACTATGAGGTGGAGTTTCTGTTTGATTTAAGGAACATTAGAAATGGAGGACATATATCTGAGGACATTATGTTTTCTCTATTTAGAAAAAGGGATATCAATAAGGTTTTTATGAAAGAACCTTCTACTGATTGATGAGTTATGATGAAGTTTATTCAATCAAGGTTTTTTTTTCAGAACCATTGAGCTTGAGAAGGTTCTCTATCTAGACATGTACATCATGTATCTACTTTTGAATAATGTTAAGTTTAATTTTTCTTGGTTCATGATTTGTTATGTAAATCACTACTGCCACCTAGATTATAAGATGGGGTATTATCCCTATGGTAGGATTCGTTCTTTTTGTAAAGAAAAGGGAAGATTTTGAATATGTTTTTTGTAAGATCCTATCACCACAACAATACGTTGAATGATGGGACAATAAAGAAACTCATATTTGTATGTAGAGACTCATGAAAAAGTTTGATTCCAGTTGGTGATGAGCAAGAACAGAGGTTGTTACCAGCTTCTTAGTGGGCACAAAGAGTTATCCCTTTTGTAGAATCTACGAGACAAAGGCCTAAAGATAAAGGAGAGTCAAGGCCAGAAGGATCTCTTGTTCAAAGAAGAAGACTATCTGTTAATGTTATAGAAGCTGTTGTTGAGGCTGCGGTTGGAAATTTGGATGACATTCCACCTGGTGAACAATGGGAAGCTGTTGGTCATGAGAACCTAGTATATGTGAAAGTTTAGCAGGAGTCTCAAAGTCAATAGATCCCTGATATTGGAACTCATATTATTCCTAATTATAGTGTTTTGGGAGGATCATATTTGGGCAACAGAATAGAGGGAGCTAGTGAGCCAAGCCTGGCTATTAATGAAGTTGATAAAAATGATCTAATTATACTGAATCTTTATATTCAGAGGCTAATTCTTAGGTTATAAAGATATAGCTTTTGGAAGCTCAATTTTTTTTGGAAAAGAACAGTTGGAAGTAGGGAAGAAGAAGTTTTAAGAGTGCAAATTTTCTTCAGTAACACGATCAGAGTATGAAGCTCAGAAGCTTTATTTGAGAAAATTAAAAGAAAATCTCATTTCAGTTAGAGATCTTAAAATGATTATGACCATAAAGTGAAGATAATTTTGTTCATTAATAGATGATTCTATCAAGAAGACAGAGTTTGATGAATTTAAGTTGATGATTTAGAGAGAGTTTCAATATCTCAGAGCAAGAAATCAAGCATCTACTTCTTATCAATATACACTTCCAAAATTACTTAGGAAGTTTGAAGAAATTAACTCAATCCTGGATGATTTTAATGATAGGATACACACTCTTCAGTGCGATAACATACCTTTAAATGTTCTGTTGGATAATCAAATACATCTATTGAGTCAACTAACTTTGAATGAATCCTGGTTGGGACTAGTAATTAATCAAGTTAAAGAAAAGTTAATCTCTTTTATCCATTAATAAGAATCTCTAAATGAGTTTGTGAAAATCAATTTGGTTGAAAGTTTAAAGGTTGGAAATGATTCAAGGAAACTCATTCAACACTGGATAGAAGTGTCCAACAATCATTTTTAGATTCTTTTGCTGAAGTTGGTTGATCTTAGTAGTGCGGTTCAAGTAATTCCTCATCTAGAATAACCCCTAGTCCCTGCTAAAATTTAACTCTAAACCATTAATTTTTATTCCGCTTGATGATTATAGATTGTACTATAACATTTTAAAACATTTGAATGTTTTTTCAAATTCAGTTTATCTAAATTTATATTTATTTTTTTATTTCAGGTCAATACTTCACTGCCAATCTTAGATTTAATTTTCTAATGACATAATACACAACTATTTATTTATAGTTCTGTGCTATATTAAATTGTGGTTTATTTCATTTATTCTTTCAAACCATATTTTTTATTTTAAAAAAAGGGGAAGAAGATTTAAGTTTATAGAAACTATCTCTGAAGGAGATGGGGAGAATATTTTCAAACCACAACATTTAATTTATTTGAAAATTTTTCTTTATCAAAATAATTATATGAAATCAAAATTTCAAAAAATATCTTTATCTTTTCGTATAATTTTTACAAATCCTATATTTAATTTAATTTTTTTAAGGATTTTGTTATGGGTTTTGTGATTATCAAAAAGGGGGAGATTGTTGGGCACATATTGTCTCAACAATACTCTATATTTTATAATGACTTTGATGTTCACAAAAATCCCGATTTGTTTTATAAAAAAGTTTTATTAAGTGAGTGTTATAGGAATTTATATTCTATTTTAAAGGAATTTAGAATTACAGGAATGATTTTAGAAACAATATTTTCAACCCTATGTTATGCTGAAAAACCAACATTTTCATATGGTATTAGCCCTATGTTATGCTAAGGAGTTTTGATTTTGGATCATCATCCTTAATTTAGGAAAATTGACACACATATGGATCAAAAAACCTACATTGGATTATAGATTTACTATTTTCAACCCTACCTTCAGGAAAATTAAACATATGGTTAATTAATGCTACATTCAAGATTTTATGCTGATAAGGATGAACATATGGATCATCATCCCTACATTACTTTTTATCCCTACTTTAAATGTAGATGAAAATATGGATAAGGAACCATACATTATGTTGTTGAACCATAAAATACACAAAGAAACCCTATGCTACACAAATGAACCCTAATCTATGCAAAGAAACCCTATTCTACGCAAAGGTACCCTACGCTACATAGCTCAACCCTATATTGTGTTCTCAACGACGAAGTTCTTCAAGCCGCATTTTCAATCTGAGATTACTACAATGGTCAAGATAGAAATGAAGACCGATTCAAGGATCATTTTGATTGTTTCAAAGAACCATGTTCATCAGAGAAAATCTCTCCTATTTCTAAGGAAATTTACAACTATCCTAGTTAATTGAAAATTGAATTTCTATAACCAACCAAGCTTTCTTTAAGATTTAGAACACCGAGTAAAGTCTTTTCTATTCTATATATTCCTTCAAAATATCTCTTAAAATATACATGTGATAAGTGATTCACATATAAGACTACCTTATTGAAATTATTTTTACAATTCTATAGAAAAATAAGAACTATTATTAAAGGAATGCATTTTGTAGATATAAATGTTCTATCTTGTTCTACTATAAGTTTGCGACCGCTCTATTTTTTTACTGCTTTTAAATTGAATATCTATATGAAACCTAGATCACTTTAGAATCATTCTCTCTTAAATACTATTATTTATTAAGAATAATATCTATCTACTATCAATTGCATGTTGCAAAAATTGTGAATTTTAACCTATTTCAAACAAATCAACTCTCTTTTGATTAATTTGAGTTTCAACTACTTGTATTCAGTTGTGGTGGAGTATCAACTTCTTTATCTAAGCTGTAGATAATCAGTTCTCTATTATAGAACCATAAGGATTTGTATTTGGTCTTGTAAAGGTGTCAACTACCTGAAATCAGTTGTGGATTCTTGGTCTTATGATTAGAGGTCAATTCTAGTGAAATTTACCAAGCCCGCTGAGAGAGTGATTGCTAGAGTAGACTAAGGGATCTTTGTGCCCTGAACCACTATAAAAAGTTGTGCTCTTTATTTCTTTTTATCCGCTATATATTTTTATACAGAATAATAACACTACATATTCGCATAAATTATAGTGGGTGTTAAAATCTGGATTTGTGGATGATTTTGGAAACACACAATTCACCCCCCTCTTGTGTATTACTTTGTATATTCCGACCTAACAGTAACATTCATCAATGATAATTTTTTTTTATTTCTTCATTCACAACCTTAAATTATTATTATACCATGATGATATAATAAAATCAATATCTTAAATATACTGAGATATTTTTATGTTAATGTAATAACCTAAAACCATCTCCACTTACATCAAATGAGTTATGAAATCCTCATTCACATGTATGACATACTATCGTCTCACGAACCGATGTCATTCATTTCTCCATTACCACCTCTCATGGATGGAAGTAATGATGGATTTATTATTTATATATAATAGTTATGATATTATTATTATTATTTAATAATTATATCCCATATTCCTTCATGTTTTCTATTTTTCAGGAATATGATAACGTCGCTCGTGTGTGTGGCATACTATCACCTAGTGAAGCGATGTGATTCATTCACATTTTACATGGAAGGTATTAAGGATGAGTTTAATGAAAATATGTGATATTTATGAAATAAAAATTATTATTTAATAGTAATATATTATTCAACTTTATTTCTTTCAATCCGATAATAAAATGGAAACAACATTCATGCATGCGTACGTATGACCTACCGTCTCTATGAATGGTGTATTTCATTTCCATCACTAAATTTTATAGATTACTATGAATACATATATAATGAATATATATTATATTTATATAAATTTTAAAATTATAAATATTTTTAGTTCAAGATAAAATTAATAGGACCAAAAATAATTAATTAAAACATATATAAAAAACAAAGCGATTATTACCCGAAACGTAATTTTAACATGGAATTGTTAATAAAAAAGTAATAAAAGGGCATAAGAAAATAATATATGGTATGATATATATAAATATTATTCTATAATAGATTTATAATAAGATTATATCTATTATAAAATATTTTTTAATGTGTATGAAATAAGTAAATATTTTAAGTAAGGGATTTCTAGTCTCTCTTTTATTTCTAGGAGATAAGAAAAGTCACAAATCATTTCCTTTATGTGATGTATATACTACCAATTTGAAATGTTATATCATGAATCTAATTCCTTTAATGAAATTTAATGTTTCATTTTATGTTATACTATATTTTATCTTATTGTTCAAAAGTTACCAAATCGGTAAGGGATTCTTGTCTCAATTTTCCTTCTTTGAGGCATATGATTATGTTACATACCTGTATTCTTATATGATGTGTATATAAACCCACTTTGACAAGTAATACCATGAATTTATTTATGCTCATAATATTTTAAATTTAATTTAATGAAATTCCTTGATGGGGATTACGTTTCAAAGTTAACAAAGTTATAAAGATTTTATTTTATAGTCTCTTCATTTATCAGCATTATTTATGATTATGTTTCCAATAAAAGAATCTTATAATCCATATCTAAATAAACTCATTAATTTTATTATCCTATTGTTATTTCATATGAATACATGTTTTCCCTTCATTTTCCTCTCTTTAGGTTCTCAATATTTCAACAATAATGTTTTTAATAAAAATCATATTTTTGGTCGAAAACCATTTTTATTCAAAAACTATGTTTTATAAAAATGTTTTCTAAATATGTTTTTATTTTTTTTAAAAATAATTTATTAAATAAATTATTACCCATGTTTGAACTTTTAAATTTTTTAGGAAAATAATCTTCATGTTGTTTTTTAAATAATGACCATTTTTCTTTTACCGAAAATGTGAAAAGAATATTCATTTTTAACTTGCATAAAATGAATATTATTTATCGATTTCATGACTGCTCAACATTTCATGATTTTATTATAAGTTTTCAAAGTTATTTTCAAAGAAAATATTTTCCTTAATCTTTAATAAAATTTTAAATTTTAAAAACATTATTTCAAAGTAAAAAAAAGAATTTTAAAAATGTTTTAAAAAGTGTTTTCAAAGTGGAAATGATATTTTTCTCAAGAAACATTTTAAATTATTTTTAATTATTCCTTGATAACTTTTATTTTTTATTTTGAAAGAAAAGTATTTCCAATTTTTTTAAAAAAAATAGATTTTCAAATAAAATTTATTTTTCTTAAGAAATGTTCTAAGTGATTTATATTTCAAAACCATTTTCTATATAATATGACATCCTTTGATGAAAAGTTTTCTTTACAAGGGATAATATCCAAGGATACCATTCTTATTATTTCTCTGAAAGGTTTGTGTTTATGATGAAAATACGTTTATTAAACATGTTTCTATTTCATGGGTTATACCATGATAAAATTATAGTGAAACCTATTTATTTATCCATGGGTTATGTAATGATGAAATGATGAAATGATTTTGGAATGCATCTCTTTTCCACAAGTTATGGTACGATGAGATGTTTATGAATCCCATTTCATTTCATGGGGTTTGATACAATTAATGTTTTTTGATATTGTGGCACATATATGTATGATTTTCATTATGTGACGGGTGGAAAAAATATATCCCTCTAATGAATTGGGTAAGTATATATATATATATATATCATGAGATAGACTAGACTGGAATGGTGAGTGTACCTAGTTTAGTAAGGGAATTTTTCCACTATGATGGTCTTAGGAGTGAACCTTGACTACTATGATGGTTTGGGGAGTGAACGCATTCTACTATAATGATTTTTCAATTATCCTTGACTACTATGGGAATGATTTTATATTCTTATGTGTATGCCCAGATTTCATGTGTTATTCTAGTGTTATGATCTAATGGTTCATGTTATTTGATTTCCTTATGATTCATGTCCTATGAAAAACCAATTTTTATTCCATGATTCAATATTATGAACTTTGATATACACGGTATTGTTTTAAAATTTTATACTCATGGTCTCAAACACTTATTCTCATGTTATGCTTACATATCTCCCCTGTTTACCCTTACTGAGTATATGAGATCACCCTTTCTTATGTTTCCTTTACCCAGGTTATGAAGAAAGGTTTTAAGTAGGGTATGTTTTTGAATAGTACTAAAGGGGAATATATTTATGAGAAACATTAATGATATTTCATAAAGAAGATTGTGTTCCATGTTTCCAAAGTCAATTTACTATTACGGTCCTTTGGTATCTATTTGTGTAATGTATTGAATATTCATCTAAAAAGATGTAATATATATGTGTGAGAATCCTAGGTTACTATATTTAGTTTCAGATGATATATTTTTTTAACCTTTAGACACTAGGATTATAAAACTTTAGTGATATCCCTAGTTATATTTCTAAGTATATTTCTAGACATGTCTCTAAGGATGAGTCAAAGTTTAGGAAAATGTACTAGAATTTTAGTAAAGGATAAAGTGAGTGGTTTCCAACAAATTGAATCCATGTCTGGATACAACAAGTGGATGTGGCTCTAACATAAAGATACCTAAGGATAATAACTTCAAAAAGGGCGCATTGAGCTAGAATCGATAACCACATGGTGCACAACAATAGGCCTAGCTTCACACCTGGTTTGACACTCCCTAGGGATATGATTTAGAAATTCAAAAACTCTTTACAAACCATTATAAAGGATTTAAATAGATGATTACTATGAATGAACTAGGATGAAACTAAGGTATCATAGTTTTAAAATAAGGTGTCTTGATTTAGATATCCAAAATTATTTTTCAGACTATGTGGTTTTCCATTAAGATTAGCATTACTCACACTATGATTTTTGGTTTTATTTAATGGAGGGAACTAGAAGGAACTAGGTTAATATAGAATGTGATGAACAATTTTCTGATGAGAATCCAAATGGGATAATGATTGGAATGAAGGAGATCGTGATTATTCCAAATCATTTATCATGATATAAGATTAACAACGTGCACCTTAACTAACTATTGAAATTACTAAAGAAGATATGGATAGAGTTAGTTGAGAGTTTAGGTAATAGAGACCATAGAGGAAAGAAAATTTAGTTTTCTATATTTCAAGAATGTGGGAAGAATCACTACATGGAATGTCTCATAGGAATGAGAGGATGTTTTATGTGATGAGGAGAAGAACACAAATTAATAGATTTCTAAAGAAAAATAAAAAGTTAAGGAAAAAAAATGGATAGGAATATTGGTATCTCTAAGGTATCATCGATTGTGGAATGTTTTAATTATGGAAAGTATGATAATTATGAAAATCTATGTCCTAAGGGGAAATATAATAAATAGAATTAGAAAGGTTATATTACTAATGGTTTTTCTGTTTATGATGAAGATACTATAAATGACATATGAAAGGAAAGAAGTATTATAGAATAAGTTGATGACTCCTAGTTAATGGTTTGAGAATGAAGTGGGATGATTGAAGTTTTTATGTATTGGAATTAAATAATTATGGAATATATAAGGATTGTTGAGTATAAGTTTTTTATTAAGGATATGTGAGAATACGTTGAATAAAATTAATGACCTAGAAAAGTGATTTAATGGTAAGGTGATATTTCATGAAAAACACATAAGTGAAACATAACCCTTAATATGTCCCTAATATTGAGATAATGATGTTGGGATAAAGAGATAATTGATATAGATGAAGTAAATTTGATAATAAAAATTACCTTGGAACTGATTACTAATTTCTGGGAAAAGTGGTTTATGTTATCATTGATAGAGTTTACAACATTATTGGATCTAAGGAATATGTTCAATAATCTATGGTTTTATTCAAAGAATGAGGAATCAAGTAATTTTTCAATAATGTTTTATGGTAATTCAGTTTATTACAATGTTTCAAGATAATACATGATGAGAGTATTCACATGTTTGGTATGTGACAATTAAGAGCTACTTTGGTATATTTGGGGGATTAATGTTAAGTTTATTTTGATAAATTTATCTACCTTCTTTATAAAATTTGAATTTTGTAAGGGTTATAAGGTTAACCATTTATGGAATGGTTTAATTTTAATTTTATATGAGCTTTTAGATATTAATTTATTATTTCACAATATGAAGATTTATGAATAACTTATGCATATAATTTTTTATTGATAATAACTGGAGAATGAAGGAATGACTTATCATTCTATTATGGATCTTACGATTCATTAAAGTGAATTTTAATGCTTCAGGCATAAAAAAAATTCATTTTTGGATATTTGTTTTTATAATAAGTGATGAATTGGAAAATAATCAAAGAACATGATGAAATTGTTCTTATGAAATAGAAACATATCAAGTAAGTACATTTCCTTATATTTTTTGACAATAAAATATTTCCTCAAATCTAGAAAAAGGAAATTTAAATAAAATGTTATCTTAATACCTTCATTTTTAAAAAAATGGTCTTTTAAATCAATACGTATTTAGGGTTTTCAAGCCCTTAACTTTCCATTGATCATTCACTTTATTCTGATCAATGTTCTCTATCACTCTCCATTAGTATTTGGGTGGCAGTTTTCCCATCTATGTCAATGTTTTAAATTCCCACTCATGTTGTCCTATGTGAGAACCTAGCTATGAGTTAATTTAGGTAATATTTATGTTTAAAACTTTCCATTTTTAAGGTAATTTCTATTATTAATTTTTACAATGTGAGTTTCTATGAAGGAATTTTCAAATGTTAAACCCTTGATGACCGAGACAAATTTTGAGGGTGATATTCAGTTTAAGGGGGTAGAATGTAACACACTGAGATTTTGTGAAATATATTTTTTAAAATGAAGTTAATATTTTTGATATTTTATGTTATACAAAAATCTAAATATATCTTTCATTATATTAAAAACTAATATTAGTTTTTGTTACATGAAACAATGATTTTATTCCAAATCATGCATGACACATGACACTAAGCTTCAATGAACCATGAAATAATATTACTTTAAGTATAACCATTATAACCTAGCTTTCAAATAGGTATATATAAAAATTATTAACTAATTTATGAAATATTCATATAAATTTCCTACCCAATATAAATTTATTTATAAATTATTAGTAAATAATCAATTTTTTTAGAAAACTAATTATACTCATCAAAAATATGTTTTCATCAAAAATGTTTTTTAATACTTATTATAAAAAATGTTATAATTAATTTATAGAGATTTTATAAAAATTATTTGATAAAATTAACTTAATTTTTTAAATCATCATATCAAAATTAATTTATGGTGAAAATTTGGTATTTTTCATAAAATATTAATTTTTCAGTGAATAGTGAAATATATTGATTTTTGTAAAACTACAATTTCTTTTCAATAAATTAAGTAATTTAAATTAACATTTTTTAAATTAAAATAATTATTCTTTATTAATATTTATTCCTCTTTATTATTTTTGTATCAAAATTATATTGTGTTTTAATATAAGTTGTTTTTGGGTTTAAAAAGGGAGTTTTCTAAAAACTATTTTAAAGTGAATAATATATAGACATTTTAATTAATTAAAAATAATCCCCAATTAGGAATATTTTAAATGAAATTTATAGATTATATATCAATAAATTTTAATATATATCCATAGAATAATTATTTTTAGACATAGAGTTAATATAAATCAACTTGTGCATGAAAAAAGACACTTCTTAAAAACCCGTTTTTCAATGTGTCAACAGGTTTTGTTTTAAATTTAATTTTTTAAAAATTTATAAAATCTATTTGAAAATATAAAAATAATTTTTAAATCATAATTTCAAAATTATATTAGTATTATTTTTTGATAATTTATTGAAAAGAATAATTTTTTGATGAATATTGAAAAATACTAAATTTTAATTGAAAACTACATTTTAATTAAATTTATTAATAAAGGTAAATTATAATTTAAATTAGTTTTAAAGTAAAATTAGTTAAATTTTAAATAAATTAATCTAATTTATTTCATTGGAATTAATTTTATATTGAATTTAGATATAAAATCTTTGTAATCTTTTGAACATCTTCTCTTTAAAAACCCGCATTCTCATCACGTATGTAGGATTAATTTTAAATTAATTTTCTCCAATTATATAAGTTATATTTGGAAAAATGGATTCCATATTTGGAATTATAATAATTTATATTATATAATAAGTTAAAATTAATTTTGAATAAAATTAATATTAAAAACAGTAAAAATTATTTACCATGGTTATGATGAAATTGGTTTACCGGGGGTTAAACTAAAAAGATATGGGTTAAAAATAAAAAAAAACTTATAAAACACCATTTTATGGAAATAATTTGACATTATACATTCTATTATTTATAATGGTTCATTATTAGATCCTTTTTAAATGAAAAAATTGTGGGTGGAATTATTTCTTTTAAAACATTACAAGTGTGCCACTCACCTCACTTATAAAAGGATACCCCTTCTCCTATTCTATTCACACATTTAAACCATTTTTGATCATTAAATATCTACATAAATAACTTTTAAACATCCCTAATATAATCCTATAATCCTTATTTTGGTATAATTTCAACCTGAAAAGGCTTTTGGTGCAAACCTAAGCCAAATACCAAAAAAAGAGGTAACGTTCATCAACAAGATTTTTTGTTTTATTTCTTTCTCAAGCTCATTAAATTATTATTTTAACATTATGATATAGTAACCTCATTATATTAAATATATTGATATGTTTTTATGTTATTTTTATGACCTAAAACCATCTTCACTTCCATCAAATGAGTTATGAAGTCATCATTCATATGTACAGAGGACTATCGCCTCCCGAACTGATGTCATTTGTTTTTTCCATTACCACCACTCAAGGTTAGAAATAATGATGAATTTATAGTTTATATATTATATTTATGATATAATTATACTTCTATAATTATTATATCACACATAACTTCTTATTTTCCATTTTTTGGGAACACTATAACGTCGCTCGTGTGTACAACAGACTACCGCTTCACAAGACGATGTGATTCGTTCACTCTTTACATAGAAGGTATTGAGGATGAGTTTAATGAAAATATGTGATATATATGAAATAAAAATTGTTCTTTAATAGTAATATATCATTTAAATTTCTTTCTTTTAACCTGACATGAAAATGGAAATAGCGTTCATGCATACGTATGACCTACCGTCTCTATGAACGATGTATTTCATTTTCCATCATTATGTTTTATAGATTACTCTAAATTAATATATAATAAATATATAATATATTTATATCATGGTTTAAATTATATATATGATGAAATAATTAGAAAATTAAGAGGACCAAAAATAAAAATCAAAACATATATGAAAAACAAAGCAGTTATTACCAAAAACATAACTTTAACTTGGAATTGTTAATAAATAGGTAATAAAATGTCATAAGAAAATAATATATGGTATTATATATAAAAATATTTTTATTTAATAGATTTATAACAAAATTATACTTTTTATACAGGAGTTTCTAACATGTACGATGGAAGTTAAGACTTTATATAAGGGATTTTCAGTCTCTCTTTTATTTCTGGGAGACATGAAAATTCACCACTCATTTTCTTTGTGTGGTATATGTGAAGAACCATTGAAATGTTCTATCATGAATACAATTATTTTAATTATATTTTAATTTTCATTTGATGTTATTATTTTTTAGGTCTTACAGTTTAAATGTTTCCAAATCAGTAAGGTAATTTTTTTCTCAATTTTCCTTCTTTAAGACATATGAGTATGTTATGCACCAATATTATTATATGAAGTGTATATATAGCCCATTTTATGTGTAATATATTGAATTTATTTATCCTAATAATGTTTTTAATTTTCATTTAATTTTATTATTTCATGGGGATTACATTTCAAAGTTACGAGACAGGTGAATATTTTATGTTACAATCTCATCATTTATCAGGATTGCTTATGATTTTATTTCTAATGAGAGAATATTATGATAAATATATCAAGAAACTAATGAATTTTATTATCCTATGTTTATGTGCTAATAATACATGTTTCCCTTCATTTCCCTCTCCTTATGTGCTCAAGAGTTCAAAAATAACGTTTTTAAGAATAATAATCTTTTAGGTTAAAAACCATTTTTCTTCCAAATCCATGTTTTCTAAATATGTTTTCAAAATTTTAAACATTTTTTTATAAAAATTATCTATTAAATAAAATTTTAACATGTATTACCTCTTAAAAAATGTTTTTAAATCTATATTCAGGTCTTTTTACAAATAATTCTCATTTGTCTTTTACCAAAAAATATGAAAAGAATATTTTTTTAACATGCATGACAAGAAAAGTATTTCTTACTGTCATTACTGCTTCAAAATTTCAAGATTTAATTACTAGTTTTCAAATTTTTTTCAGAAAAATGTCTTTCTCAATCTTTGGGAAATTTTTAAAATTTTAAAAAATTATTTCAAATTAAAATAAAGTATTTTGAAAATGTTTTAAAAAGTGTTTTTAAAGTGGAAATGAAATTTTAATAAAGAATTGTTTTAAATTATTTTTTAATGTTTCCTTTATAATTTTAAAATTTTATTTTCAAGGATAATTATTTACAAATTTTTTTTTTAAAAAATACTTTCAAAGAAAAATTAGTTTCCTTGAGAAATATCCTAAGTGATTTATCTTTCAAAATAATTTTCCATCTAAGATGATATCATTTGATGTAACTTGTAATTTACTTGGGATAATATCCAAGGATTAATTTTTTATTAGTTCTCTGAATTTTTTATGTTTATGATGAAAATATGTTTATGAAACTCATTTCTCTTCAACAGGTTGTACCATGATAAAATTATTATGAATCCCACTTCTTTATCCATGGGTTATGAAATGATGAAATAAAAAAATGATTATGAAATATTCCTTTTATATATATGTTATGATATGATAAAATATTTATGAAGCCCAATTTATTTCATGGGTTATGATATGATGAATGTTTTTTGATATTGTGTCACAAATATGTATGATTTTCATTATGTGATTGGTGAGACCTATATGTACCTCCAATGCATTCAGTAATGATTTATATCTCATGAGATAGACATGAATGGAATAAGAAGTGAACCTAGTTCAGTAAGGGACTTTTTCCACTATGATGGTCTTGGGAGTCAACCTTTATTACTATGATGGTTTGGGGAGTGAACCTATTCCACTATGATGGTTTTAGTAATTATACTTAACTACTATGAAAATTATTTTCTATGATTATGTGTATTCCAAAATTCCATGTCTTATTCTAATGTTTTTCTAACATGGCTCATGTTATTTTATTTCCTTATGATTCATTTCTTTTTAACTACCAATATTTATTCCATAACTCAAGATTATGATCTTTTATATAAAGGGTATGGTTTTCAAATGTTATGTTCATGTTCTCATACTCTCATAACCATTTTATTCTTACATATCTCTCATTTTTTCCCTTTCTAAGCATCTAATATCACCCTTTATTATGTTTCATTTCTCCAAGTTATGAATCAAGGTTTTAAGTAGGGTATGTTTGTGAAGATTACTAAAGGGGAATATCTTTATGGGACACATTGAGGATCTTTCATTAAGAATATTGTGTTCCAAGTTTCCAAAGATGCTAAAATATTACAGTCTTTAGGCATGTGTTTGTGTAATGTATTGTATATTCATCTAAAATGTTGTAATATATATGTGTGAGAATCCTAGGTCACTATGAAATACACCCATTAAGGTTACACATGGCTGGAGTAACCACCCAAGAAGATCCGGAAACTAATTTTTCATTTTAAAAAGTTGAAACAACTGCCACCATGCCATGGTGATATCCACCACGACCACGGTGGATTCACTTAAGAGACAAACCATGAGCACCGACCATGTCTTGGTGCATAATCCTAAGTCATTTTGGGCATACCATAGGATATACCATGGTGTGGTGAGGTCCCTATAGTTGGGGTCGATAGGAAGACTCCCAACGTGTTCCACCCGAGGCTATTCTTAGTTACTGGGTGTTTTGGTTCAGACCATTTTACATAGGAGATCCATAGGAACAACACAACCTCCACCGTGCCTAAAATACTTCATGTTTTTTAGAAAAACATAAAAAAATTAGTTTTAAGACACCATACACCTTTGAAACCTCTAAAACTGAAAAGAAAATGGAAAAATAATATTTACACTTGAATCCATATACTGAGGGGTGGAAATTATCCCCACTATAAAATATTTTTTTCACTAGAAAGTCTTAAGATCATGAACCTAAAAAGATATAATCCATTATTGTATCATTAATTCTTCACCCTCCCATGTCTCATGGTTGTAACTACCACACTACCATCTTAATAAAACCAAAGTGATTGTTTTTCCATGTAGAACCTTATCCTTTTGATCCACTATCTGGATAGGCATTTCAATCACTGGGGTGTTGGGTTCAATCTCAACATCCTCCCACTCAGTCATGGGGGATGGATCCAACTGATAGATCTTCAATTGGGAAATATGGAACACATCATGGATATATTTCAAATGAGTAGGTAAGTCTAATTTATAATCCACCCACCCAAGTTGATCCAAAATATCAAATGGGATGACATAATGATGTACTAACTTACCCTACCTCCCCAAGTGTCTATAACCCATATCGGGTGAAATTATGAGGAAAACCCAATCACATGCCACAAACTCTAATGGAAAATGACACCAATTGAAGTGTTATTACTAGAAACTTTAAGCTATTTCTAAACTTTTATTGATCAATTTCATGATATCCATCATCTAATGGATGATGCTCCGTCCAACCAAGGACTATTCCCAACCTATTCCCAATAAAGAGGCAATTTAAAAGGCCTGCCATAAAATGCCTCAAATGGATCCATCCTGATCAAATCCTGATAACTATTATTATAGGAAAACTCCACCAAGGGAATATGTTTCTCCCATGATCCAATTAAGTCATGTATGCATGCCCAAAGAATATATTTAAGAATCTGAATAATTAGCTCAGTTTTACTATCCATCTGATTATGATATTCCATGCTCAAATTCAACCAAGAACCAATCACTTCCTGTAATCTCATCCAAAGCTAAGATGTGAATTGAGAGTCTCTATTTGAAATGATAGCCTAAGTAACACCATAAAGTCTAATGAATTATGACATGCACAAGTTCCCAATTTTCTCTACCTTAATTGACTCCATGATATATATGAAATGTGATGATTTCATAAGTCGCTCAATAATATCCCATATTGCATCCTTACCATTAGTATTATGTGTTAGCCTAATCAAAAAGTCCATGACTATCTTATACCATTTACATAATGAAATGGGTAAGGGTTTCATAAAACCAATAGGCCTATAATGTCTTCCTTAATTATCTAATGCATAAGGCATTGAGACATAAAATCCACAATTTACCATATCATTAACAACCACTAGTAATGATGTATCAGGTAACAATACATCTTAGTAGCTCTGGGGTTCATGAAACAAATATATTGGTGTCTATTATCCATAAATTCCCATCTCAGGTCTATCAAAACAACCATACCCACTTGGAAGCATAAAAACCCCTTAAGAGACTGAGACCACTCACCAAAGGTCTCCCCACCATAAATATTATTGATAGAGAACTAAAAATCTGTATCCTCAGCTTTTCTAAGTCAAATTTGATCATTCATAAATTATCTAGCCTAATAAAAATCTAGGAATACCTATCCTTGAACTCTCCCTTTATCTAAGCACAAGCAGTCATTTTGGTTTGTTGAAATTCTTGATCAACTACCTGACATTATATGGGTTGTTACTCCAGTTGTGTTCAACCCTAATGGGGAGATGTAATTCATCTCTTGACTGATTTTACCTCTATTAAACTGACCATTATCCTCCCTTTGGCTAGAATTTTAGACTGAGCATGTTCTGGTAAGGGGTTTTGGGGCAATCATCCTTTGAAAAGCACTGAATAAGAGTGTATCCTTGGGATTTCTATTTTTAGATATAGGATGGGAGGAGGATAAATCTCTATTCTTGAGAGAATTCTTAGAGAGGAATATCTTTAGGGATTTGAGATAATTCTCTCCAGATGTCAATTTGTACAACAAAAAATGAAATGGCCACCCTTAAGAAAATTATATAATTAGATTTATATACCATTAGGATTAGAAAATAATAATTACACAAGTTCCCCTTTATTATTTATTTAATTCACATGGAAGCCCATATCTATAATTATAAAAATATTATTATTATTATTTAATGACATGAACAAAGTTAGTGAATTAAATTAAATATTTTTTATTTAAATAATATTTAATATATAATATTTCTCACTAGACAATTAAACTCAGTATTCCATTCCTCCACAATATTTAATAGGCTTGGAATAATGAATATTTATTTACTAAATAAATATCACTAAATTATTCACCAATAAATAAATAAATATTATATTCACTAAATAACAAATAAATATTTATTAAATATTCCACCCAAAAAATATTTCCTTGAATAACCAATGATAGAATATATGTGATCAAGTAGACATGAATAATTATTAAACCACATGCAAGAATAATATTTATTCAACTTTTTAAATAATTAATAATATTATTATTTAATTGAAGTTCTAGATACACTCGGTGTGTGACCCTCTAGGCCTCCTTCTTAGTGGCATTAAGAAAAGTAGCCTAAAGTACAAGGTTAGAATCTAACAAAAAACCAAATAACCACTAGATAAATAATTTAATGTTGAAACATCATAAAACATCATAGGAATTATTACTATTTAATATAATTCCTTTATCATGATATCTCTAATCAAGTAGGTTGCAAGATAGTGCCATCAACCTAAATGTTTGATGTTTTTTATTTAACCTTTTGGAAATTGATCTTGCCTATAGGGAACTATAGAAATTGATTTATTTAGGTTATATCATTTCAATAAAAGGTCTTGAGATATCAAATTCCATTAAAGAACAACACAAAAAAATCCTTTCTCGCATTATTCATTAATGAAGTATTACTCATGACACACCCAATGTATCATACTTTGCCACAAATATCTATCATCATGGTTTTTATAAATATATTAAAGTATGTAACTCATAATATCCATTAATAATAATCTTAAATTATAAGGACCAATATAAATGTCCATAGATAGGAACATCCAATGACATATATAAATGTGGATTTCTTACCGGCAAGTCTCATTCTCATAATCTCTTACACTGAAAATTACCAAAGTTTTACACCATGATAAGGTTCCTAAAAGTCCTATGAGTCTCCACCCTTTATAGATTGTCTCATTTATGTCCTTAAAATTATTTCTTTCATCAATAGGACAAATATTTAATAATACCGTTGTGACACTTCTGGGTTCTCATCATAGTAGGGAATTTTTATGACATTTTTCTATCATAGATACTCTTAGGACATTATTAAATGATATGTTATGTAGAAGAACAATCATGATGTGATAAAGAGTTTATTAATACTCAAAAATATAAATTTAGGTAATCATAAAGTACACATAAGTTGGTTATAGGGCACCAAATCCAATAGAATCCCATTTTCACTAGATCCAACTATTAACAACGTTCATTTTTCTATATATCACATGATACTCATGCTTTTATTGAGATAATTATTTAGTCAAGGGGTTCACTAAGTTTTATTCCATAGAAACCATGATTACTGTAACTTCACCCCTCTAAGAAAAATCACTCAAGAGATGATACTTTCAGAGTATATTCTTTGTTTGTTGGTGTGACCTTGGAACTTTTTCAAGAGAAAACATTATAATATTATTACAATATAATGTGATAGGGTCTTAACTACTAGGTACCACAAAAAGATACTAGAAAAATATTCATATCCAAACATCTTATCAGGATACATTATAAATTGTTAAATACTTGGATTCAACTGTAGAATCGATGACAACTAACCACTTTGAACTCTCCAGCTCACAACTCCTCTCTTGAGACTAAAAACTTATCAAAACTATAACTCTAGATCATTCTAATCTATCTAAAAACTAGAATCAGTATAACCCTTGATGATTATCTTCTTGTTTCCTCCATACACCAGGAAAATTTCATTAGTTATTATCAGATACTTAAGGATATCCTTAACATTATAACCACATTTTTCATCAATATCAGCTTGATAAATGCCTACCATGCTTAATTCATAGGTTACAATGAGTCAAGTACATATCATGGCATACATTATTTATCCTATAAATGAAGAGTATAATATCTTACTCATTATCTCTTTCTCTTATTGTGTTTGAGGACACATTTTCTTAGAAATATATATACCATGTGACACTGGAACAAATCCCCTCTTGGATTATTCCATACTAAATATCGTTAGTATTTGGTAAATATATGTACTTTAACTACAACAACCCATACTTTACATACATTGTTATTACTTCAGAATTTAAGCACACTTATTACAATATATAACAAAACCAAGAAAGGACCGTATAGGTATAATGTCTTTAGAAACTGGGAAACATAAACAACTGGTTCATAAAACGTCTACACTATCTCCCATTTATTTAATCATATCTATAGTCCCTTTTGGCATATCTTACTTAATAACCTTCTTCCTGACCTGGGGAAAAGAAAACATAAAAGGGTGAGCTCAAATGCTCAGTAAGGGTAATCAAAAGAAATATCAATCACATCATATACATAAGCACATAACTTTTGGAAATCTTAACCTGCAAAAGAGACCATAATTTCATAACATGGGATAAATCATGGCAGTGAAATGTAATCACAATAATCATAACTTAAAACATGAAACTTTGTGGCATACACACATAATCATAGAGAATAATTTATTGTTAGTGAAGACTCATTTCCAAGACTATCTTAGTGGACAAAGTCCCTTTCTGAACCGAGTCACCCTCATTTCAGTCCTGTTTCACTGAACCGGTATAACCTACCATTCCAGCCATGTCTATCTCATGAGATATAAAATCTTTACCCAATGCATTGGATGGAGATATAGGTCCCACCCATCTCATAATGATACCATTCTTATGTGTGCCACAAAATCATAAACCATACATCATTGCATAACCCATGTAATAAAAATGGGAATCTTAAACATCATGACATCATAAAACAATTCATATACGATAAAGGAATTCATAAAATTAATTCCATCACAACATAATCAAATAAATGTAATAATATGGATAGAAACAGAACCCTTTATTATCTTAGATGGAAAATAATTTTGATAAAACACTTGAACTCCATTCTTGAGGAAAATATCCTTTCCACTTCAAAAACACTTTTCCTTTCTTAACATGTCATAAAATTTTAAACTAAAAGAAGTTTATTAAAAATAAACTTGAAAACATGTAAATGAAGCTTCTTTGAAATAATTTTTTTAAAAATCTGTTCATGCCGTATAAGTTAAAAAAACATTCTTCTCGTACTTTTGTCAGAAAAGTCAAAAAGTACCTTATATGGTAACCAAAGGAAAGATTCCATTCATACAATGTGGTAAAAAGTAAATAAAGGGTAAAAATGCCTTTAAACATCCATGGAAGAATGGTAAACATTTTATGAAATCATTTTTATAAATCATGGTCATGGATGATAAACGTAACCCCAGTAAATACTTACGTATAAGCAATCTCAGATAAAAATGAGATTGAAAATTTATCCCTTACCTTAGGTCCAACTTGCTTTGTAAGTGTCCGAACCTCCTGTATAATGATTTAAATAATGTTATTGAATTATTCCAGAATAATACTTATTTTTATGATATCATATATGGTCATATTCTTAGCTTCTTAGTAGTAATATTTCATTGCTACTTGTTATTCGGGTGTTTATAACTTTTTGTTGTTATGCATGTTTTGTCGAATAAATTATTATTCTTTTCTTTAGGTTATAGATACCTCATTTCCAGAATGGTATTAGTGTAATATATATCATATTCATTCATTCAATTCATTTATATAATCATTATGAAATGAAGATCATGTAGAACGAGTCGCATCACATCGTGGAGACGGTATTCCGTACGTACGCACGAGTGATGATATTGTTCCTATGATCGTGGAATTGTATTTGAGTATATGTATACTATTTAAGAATAGATATCACATTATAATAGTCATATATAGTCATTATTTACACCATTATACCCATCCAAGTAAGGTGGTGGTGGAAAATAGATTACACCACGGCGTGGAGACGGTATTCCGTACGTACGCACACGCGGTGATTTCTTTTTCCATAGGATGGATAGATGGTGAAATAGGGTTGTTTCATACTTATAATAACATATCAGTATATTAGTGATAATGATGTTATTACTTCATAATGAAACAACTAAAGAAGAAGAAGTGGAAGAAGGAATACAGATGAAAGAATCGGTAACGAACATTACCTCTTCTTTTAAGTGCTTCTTTGAGACCTTCTTTTAGGGCACTAAAATTGGTCTTTGAAGAATACAAGGACCTCTAGGATGTCTATAGGGAAGTCTAGAAGAGAAAGTGGTAGGGGTTGGCCGAGATTTAAGGCTCAAAGTGGTGTGAGGAAGAGGGGGAGGAGGTGTCCTTTTATAAGGGAGGAGAGGGGCACCTTTGGAATAACTAAAACTATTATTTTATTATAAAGTCAATTTCGGTTTTAAATAGCTCCAAATTGATATATTTCGAAGCTAAGGTGGGGATGGGTCGAAATAATCTCATCCAATAGAATTTAGAAAAGTTTAGGTTCCTATTTTAACCTTATCATTTAGATTTAACATTAAGTTAAATAAGTTTACTTTTACCGTGTCTTCTTGTGTTCTTATACTATAAGGTTAATAAAATTACTATAAGAAGCCAAACAAAACCCAAGTTGTTTATTATTAATATATATAACCTTATCTAAGTCATTTTTCTGAACCTTATATTTTTAGGAATAAAATAAAAATTACCAATATAATATTTGTTTTAAAAACTATTTTATGTCAATTTTGACACTATTTAGTAATTAATTTTTGTGAAAATCATAACAGAATTATTAGTTCGAACCAAGTTAATTAAATCAATACTAACATGTCATATTAACCTAGAAAATTAGTGGGATTCATAAAAAGTCTCAAATTACATTTATTTTGGTGTTTATAACATCAATTATGTTAATATTTCATTAATAAGATAATTACTGCATCATCATTGTGTCATAAATAAATTAAATTATTTAATGTCTAAAAATTACAAATAAAATACCATTATGTAGGAAATATTTTTATATTTCTAATTAATATTTATAGTCGAATTTATCTTATTTATAACCCCATATTAAAAATTATTTACTTATTAAACTTTGATTTTAACTATTTTAACCCTTCTTTAAATAAATTAATAATAAATGTCCTAATCTAATCCAAGTGGGCCTAAATGGTCATATTTTATTCCTACATTTGTTTTTGGTCGAATTACACTTATCCAATAGAATTAGGACATGTGTTAGGGTAATAATAATATCATCTTTACCCTGAATTACCCTATTTACTTTTAACTGTGGTAAAAAAAAGTAAAAAGTTACTATTCACCAAAAATTATTTTCATCTCATTTAACCACATTTTAGTCCTTGATATTAACCGTCTCTCAGATTTTTGAAATTCCACTCACAGAAGCGGTAAAATTAAGTTTTATGAAAAATTCAGTTTTTTTAACTACCACTTAGTGGTTTCACTATTCATCAAAAATTGAAAGTTTTCAGAAAAATACCAAAATTTCACCCTAGGATAATTTCGATATTCCGAATCCAAAAATGAAGTCCATTTTCAAAAATAAAATTTATAAAATTTCAAAAAGTGGTTATTACTATTCATAACGGCTAGTTTTAATAATATTTTAATAGCATATCGTTGTTTAGTGAAACTCGGTATTGCGTACGACGCAAGCTATCGAGGAAGCTCGCGATTTCGTGTAAAGCAAGCCAAGAAAGTGTTGTGTAGAAAAAGATTCCTTTGATGATTTATATAACATAAAAGTCTCGGGTGTTACATTATACCCCCCTTAAAATGAATTTCGCCCACGAAATTTGTCACTTTGTAACAAACAGATGAGGATACCTCTCCCTCATCATATCCTCAAGTTCCCATGTAGCTTCTTCTAATTGGTGGTTCCTCCATGAAACTTTCACCAATCGAGTGGTCTTGTTTCGTAGGACTTTTTCGCTACGATCCAGAATCTCTATCGGTTGTTCTTCATAAGAAAGATCTTGCTCCAGCGGTACAAATTCCGAGCTAAGTACATGTGAAGGATCCGGTATGTACTTTCTCAGGAGAGATACATGGAACACATAGTGAACTTGAGAGAGATTCTGTGGAAGCACCAATCAGTAAGCTACCTTCCCAACACGATCCAGTATTTCGAAAGGACCGATATATCTAGGGCTCAACTTCCCCTTCTTTCCAAATCTCATAACCCTCTTCCAGGGAGATATTCATAAGAACACTTTATCACCCACTTCAAACTCTAGGTCTTTTATTCGGTTGTCGGCATAACTTTTCTGTCGAATCTGAGCTTATCTTATGTGTTGTTGAATAGATCTGACCTTTTCTGCCATTTCATCAATGAGATCAGGTCCTAATAGCTTTCTTTCCCCAACTTCATCCCAGCAAGTTGGAGTCCTGCATTTCTTTCCATAGAGAGCTTCATAAGGAGCCATCTGAATACTGGAGTGAAAGCTATTATTATAAGAAAATTCCACCAAAGTTAGGTGTTGATCCCAACCACCTTTGAAATCCATAGAGCAAGCTCTCAACATATCTTCTAGAGTTTGAATTGTTCTCTCAGACTGACCGTCTGTCTGAGGATGATAAGCAGTGCTGAAACTCAACTCTGTATCCAGAGTATGCTGAAGACTTCGCCAAAACTTCGAGGTAAATCTCGGATCCCGATCAGATATAATAGAAAGTGGTACTCCATGCAATCTTACCACTTCCTTTACATATATCCTGGCAAGCTGATCCAGAGAGAAATCCTCTCTAATAGCAATGAAGTGTGCAGACTTTGTAAGACGATCAACTATGACCCAGATAGAATTATTGCCTTTGGATGTTTTAGGAAGTCCTGTGACAAAGTCCATAGTAATGTTTTCCCATTTCCATTCAGGTATGGGTAATGGTTGTAACATCCCCTTAGACTTCTGTCTCTCAGCTTTAACTTGTTGACAAACCAAGCATCGAGAGACATATTCAGCAACATATCTTTTCATGCCATCCCACCAGAAGTACTCTTTCAGGTCCCTATACATCTTCGTGCTTCCAGGATGAATAGATAATGAAGAACTATGAGCCTCATCCAGCAGCTCCTTCTTTAATTCGGAGATGGGAGGAACACAAACCCGATTCCTGAACTTTATTATCCCATCACAATCAAGGTTGAACTCAGGAACATTTCTCACCTTCTTTTGTAACTCGACATCTTCTTTCTGTGCCTCTTTAATCTTCACATGTATAGATGGTTGAACATTCATTTGAGAAAGATAATATTTTTACCCTTCCATTATAATTCCAAGATCCATCCTTTGTAAATCCATAAATATTGGATCTTTTGTGATCCTCATCATGGATAAACTAGCATGGTCTTGTCGACTTAATGCATCTGCCACCTTGTTTGCTTTCCCAGGGTGGTAATGGATTGAGCAGTCATAATCCTTAATCAGCTCCAACCATCTTCTTTGACGCATATTCAGCTCCTTTTGTGTGAAAATATACTTTAAAATTTTATGATCAGTATAAATATCACACCTTTCACCATAAAGGTAATGCCTCCAAATCTTTAATGCAAAGATTACTGTAGCTAACTCCAAATCATGTGTTGGGTAATTTTGCTCATGGATTTTCAACTGTCGTGAGGCATAAGCTATCACCATATCATTTTGCATAAGAACACACCCCAATCCCTTCTTGGATGCATCACTATAGATCACAAAACTTTCTCCACTACAAGGAAGTGTGAGCACAGGTGCACTGGATAACCTTCTTTTCAACTCCTTGAAATTCTCTTCACATTCCTCCGTCCAGACAAACTTAACTCCTTACCGAGTCAACTTAGTGAGTAGATTAGATAATCGTGAAAAATCTTTCACAAAACGTCGATAATATCCAGCCAAACCAAGAAAACTTCGGATCTCAGTTACTGTTGTTGGTCTCGACCATCTTTCGATAACCTCTATTTTTGCTGGATCCACAGATATCCCCTCTTTTGAGATTATGTGACCCAAAAATGCAACTTTTTGAAGCCAAAATTCACACTTGGTAAATTTGGCATAAAGCTTATCCTTTCTCAGGGTCTTCAATATAATTATCAAGTGATCTTCATGTTCTTCCTTGCTCTTTGAATAGACAAGAATATCGTCTATAAAGACTACCACAAATTGATCAAGATAGTCTCTAAAGACTCTATTCATTAGATCCATGAAGATAGCAGGGGCATTAGTAAGACCAAATGGAATCACAATAAATTTATAGTGTCCATACCTTGTACGAAAAGCCGTCTTTGGTATATCCTCCCTTTTGACCCTTAATTGATGATACCCTGAACGAAGATCAATCTTGGAAAAGTATTGAGCTCTGCGTAGTTGGTCAAATAAGTCATCAATGCATGGGAGAGGATATTTGTTCTTGATAGTGATCTTGTTAAGTTCTCGATAATCAATGCAGAGTCTCATTGATCCATCTTTCTTCTTAACAAATAGAATAGGTGCTCCCCAAGGTGACGCACTAGGGAATATGAATCCCTTATCAAGATTATCTTGGAGTTGCTTCTTCAATTCCTGCAACTCAATTGGGTCCATTCTATAAGGTGTCTTTGAAATAGGCAAATCACCCGGTACGAGTTCTATTGAAAACTCAACTTCACGATTCGGTGGAAGACCCGGTAATTTCTCCGGAAAGACATCATTAAACTCCCGTACAATGGGAATATTCTTAATCGTGAGTTTCTCACCAACCATTTGAGATAAATAACCTTCATTTAGTGGAATCAATACCCATAAAATGGAAGAAATTTCCACTGGAAGGTTATGTTCATCCTTGCATTGATAGACGATCATAGATTGATCTGGAATATGAAATGTGACTTCCCTTCTTTTGAAATTGATATGAGCTCCATATAAAGAAAGCCAATCCATGCCAAGAATCACATCAAATTCCAATATAGGAAGGATCACAAGATTTGTAGGAAACACTTTCCCACAAACTTCGATCGGAGAAGAATTATAAACTTTTGATGCGACTGTTGTGCCATTAGGTGTTGTCACAGCTAACTCAACATCTAATTGTTGAGGTAATACGGTGATACCCTTAGAAAATTCTTCAGAAATAAAAGAGTGAGTGGATCCAGAATCAAATAAAACATTTTCTACTTTAGAGTGGATGATAAGTGTACCTTTCACCACATCGTTATCATACTCCACATCGCTGATAGAAATTGCATGTGACTTTCCTTTGTCTTTAGCCTTAAGAGTTTGTTGACGTCGACCATCATCATCAACCCTTGGATTAGGGCATTTATTGGCATAATGTCCCATCTCCTTGCACTTGAAACATTGAAGTGTAGTAGGTTCATTCTGTGTATCCCTTCCTTTGTTTGCATCATTAGACATCTTCTTCCCATCATCGCGGCATTCAAATGCCCGATGACCTTCCTTTCCACATTTGAAACATTTACTTGTCCCTTTAATACAACTCCCTCCATGTTTCTTTCCACACTTTGAGCATAAGGGAAAGCTCATCTTCTTTTCAGTGCGCTCTTTAGATTTTCCTTTGAATTCCATTTTCCTCTTCTTATCAAACCCATATGACTGATGGGTTACTCCAATCTCCATCTCGACTTTGAGAGCACATCGAACGATTTCCTCGTAGCTATTGAAGTCCCTTATGGCTAACACCCTTCGAAGGCTTGGTTTTAAGCCACTAAAGAATCGATCGATCTTACTCTCAGGTTGGATAATAATACCAGAATCATACCTTGCAATTCTTGTAAAATTTCCTTCATAGGTACCAACAGATTCATCATCCTTTTGCTTTAGTTCAAGAAAATCTTTCTCTATCTTTGTTCGGAGAATACGAGGGAAGTACTTATTGAAAAATAAGTTCTTGAACTCGTCCCATTCCATGGACTCAATTTCATCCCTTTTCCTCGTATTCTTAATAAGATTCCACCATTGGTCAGCATCTCCTTCCAAACGATACACTGCTAGGATGACTTTATCATGTTCAGAACATTGAAGAACTGAAAATATCTTTTCAGTAGTACAAATCCATTGTTCAGCAACTAATGGATCGGTAGACCCGTTGAAAGAAGGTGGACGCTGCCTCATGAAGGATTCAACAGAATGTTGCTCCTTCCTTTGCTCGTTTGGAAGTCCTGCATGATTCATAGCTTGAGAAAGTTGTGTGAGCATGGCTACAAGATTTTGCATTCCAGCTCCCATAACGTTGGGTTGCTCAGGGGGACAATCATTGCATTGCCCGTCGCATTCCGCATTAACACGATTCCTTCAGGTTCTATCCATTGACTAAAACCAAGAAGAATTGTGTGAGCAACACTAATTATAATAGGAAAACCACATAATCAAGAATAAAATTTCACACTTAAGGTCTTATCCTAGGTTATTCATGGCCATTTCTAAAATACTAATATTGTGTTCTATGCTTAGACTTATCCTTAGTGTTCTTACTAGGGCTTTCACATCCTAGTTTCCAAAGGTTGACTATACCTTTCCTCTGATACCAACTATAACGACCCATACTTTACATACATTGTTATTACTTCAGAATTTAAGCACACTTATTACAATATATAACAAAACCAAGAAAGGACCTTATAGGTATATTGTCTTTAGAAACTGGGAAACATAAACAACTGGTTCATAAAGCGTCTACACTGTCTCCCATTTATTTCATCATATCTATAGTCCCTTTTGGCATATCTTACTTAATAACCTTCTTACTGACCTGGGGAAAATAAAAAATAAAATGGTGAGTTCAAATGCTCAGTAAGGGTAATCAAAAGAAATATCAATCACATCATATACATAAGCACATAACTTTTGGAAATCTTAACCTGCAAAAGAGATCATAATTTCATAACATGGGATAAATCATGGCAGTGAAATGAAATCACAATATTCATAACTTAAAACATGAAACTTTTTGGCATACACACATAATCATAGAGAATCATTTCTTGTTATTCAAGACTCATTTCCAAGACTATCTTAGTGGACAAAGTCCCTTTCTGAACCGAGTCACCCTCGTTTCAGTCCTGTTTCACTGAACCGGTATAAGCTACCGTTCCAGCCATGTCTATCTCATGAGATATAAAATCTTTACCCAATGCATTGGAGGGAGATATAGGTCCCACCCATCTCATAATGATACCATTCTTATGTGTGCCACAAAATCATAAACCATACATCATTGCATAACCCATGTAATAAAAATGGGAATCTTAAACATCATGACATCATAAAACAATTCATATACGATAAAGGAATTCATAAAATTAATTCCATCACAACATAATCAAATAAATGTAATAATAGGGATATAAACAGAACCCTTTATTATCTTAGATGGAAAATAATTTTGATAAAACACTTGAACTCCATTCTTGAGGAAAATATCCTTTCTACTTCAAAAACACTTTTCCTTTCTTAACATGTCATAAAATTTTAAACTAAAAGAAGTTGATTAAAAATAAACTTGAAAACATGTAAAGGAAGCTTCTTGGAAATAATTTTTTTAAAAATCCATTCATGCCGTATAAGTTAAAAAAAACATTTTTCTCGTACTTTTGTCGGAAAAGTCAAAAAGTACCTTATATGGTAACCAAAGGAAATATTCCACTCATACAATGTGGTAAAAAGTAAATAAAGGGTAAAAATGACTTTAAACATCCATGGAAGAATGGTAAACAATTTATGAAATCATTTTTAGAAATCATGGTCATGGATGATAAACGTAACCCCAGTAAATACTTACGTATAAGCAATCTCAGATAAAAATGAGATTGAAAATTTATCCCTTACCTTAGGTCCGACTTGCTTTGTAAGTGTCCGAACCTCCTTTATAATGATTTAAATAATGTTATTGACTTATTCCAGAATCATACTTATTTTTATGATATCATATATGGTCATATTCTTAGCTTCTTAGTAGTAATATTTCATTGCTACTTGTTATTCGGGTGTTTATAACTTTTTGTTCTTATGCGAGTTTTGTCGAATAAATTATTATTCTTTTCTTTAGTTTATAGATAACTCATTTCCAGAATGGTATTAGTGTAATATATATCATATTTATTCATTCAATTCATTTATATAATCATTATGAAATTAAGATCATGTAGAACGAGTCGCATCACATCGTGGAGACGGTATTCCGTACGTACGCACGAGTGATGATATTGTGCCTATGATCGTGGAATTGTATTGGAGTATATGTATACTATTTCAGAATCGATATCACATTATAATAGTCATATATAGTCATTATTTACACCATTATACCCATCCAAGTAAGGTGGTGGTGGAAAATAGATTACACCACGGCGTGGAGACGGTATTCCGTACGTACGCACGCGTGGTGATTTCTTTTTCTATAGGATGGATAGATGGTGAAATAAGGTTGTTTCATACTTATAATAAAATATCATTATATGAGTGATACTGATGTTATTACTTCATAATGAAACAACTAAATAAGAAGAAGTGGAAGAAGGAATAAAGATGAAAGAATCGGTAACAGACATTACCTCTTCTTTTAAGTGCTTCTTTGAGACCTTCTTTTAGGGCACTAAAATTGGTCTTTGAAGAATTCCAGGATCTATAGGATGTCTCTAGGGAAGTGGAGAAGAGAAAGTGGCAGGGGTTGGCCGAGATTTAAGGCTCAAAGTGGTGTGAGGAAGAGGGGGAGGAGGTGTCCTTTTATAAGGGAGGAGAGGGGCACCTTTGGAATAACTAAAACTATTATTTTATTATAAAGTCAAGTTCGGTTTTAAATAGCTCCAAATTGATATATTTAGAAGCTAAGGTGGGGATGGGTCGAAATCCTCTATTACAATAGAATTTAGACAAGTTTAGGTTCCTATTTTAACCTTATCATTTAGATTTAACATTAAGTTAAATAAGTTTACTTTTACCGTGTCTTCTTGTGTTCTTATACTATAAGGTTAATAAACTTACTATAAGCAGCCAAACGAACCCCAAGTTGTTTATTATTAATATATATAACCTTATCTAAGTCATTTGGCCGAACCCTAGATTTTTAGGAATAAAATAACAATTACCAATATAATATTTGTTTTAAAAACTATTTTATGTCAATTTTGACACTATTTAGTAATTGATTTTTGTGAAAATCATAAAAGAATTATTAGTTCGAACCAAGTTAATTAAATCAATACAAAAATGTCATATTAACCTATAAAATTAGTGGGATTCATAAAAAGTCTCAAATTACATTTATTTTGGTGTTTATAACATCAATTATGTCAATATTTCATTAATAAGATAATTACTACATCATCATTGTGTCATAAATAAATTAAATTATTTAATGTATAAAAATTAAAAATAAAATACCATTATGTAGGAAATCTTTTTAGCTTTATAATTAATATTTATAGTTGAATTTATCTTATGTATAACCCCATATTAAAAATTATTTACTTATTAAACTTTGATTTTAACTATTTTAACCCTTCTTTAAATAAATTAATAATAAATGTCCTAATCTAATCAAAGTGAGCCTAAATGGTCATATTTTATTCCTAAGTTTGTTTTTGGTCGAATTACACTTATCCAATAGAATTAGGACATGTGTTAGGGTAATAATAATATCATCTTTACCCTTAATTACCCTATTTACTTTTAACTGTGGTAAAAAAAAAGTAAAAAGTTACTATTCACCAAAAATTATTTTCATCTCATTTAACCACATTTTAGTCCTTGATATTAACCGTGTCTCTCGGATTTTTGAAATTCCACTCACAGAAGCGGTAAAATTAAGTTTTATAAAAAATTCAGTTTTTTTTAACTACCACTTAGTGGTTTCACTATTCATCAAAAATTGAAAGTTTTCAGAAAAATACCAAAATTTCACCCTAGGCTAATTTCGATATTCTGAATCCAAAAATGAAGTCCATTTTGAAAAATAAAATTTATAAAATTTCAAAAAGTGGTTATTACTATTCATAACGGCTAGTTTTAATAATATTTTAATAGCATATCGTTGTTTAGTGAAACTCGGTATTGCGTACGACACAAGCTATCGAGGAAGATCGCGATTTCGTGTAAAGAAAGCCAAGAAAGTGTTGTGTAGAAAAAGATTCCTTTGATGATTTATATAACATAAAAGTCTCAGGTGTTACATTAACTTAGTCCAAGAAGCCTCTTGGATCTATCATGAATGATCTTCATCCCTAGAATGTAGTTTAATTCACCTAAGTCCTTAATGGAGAAACACTTGTTTAACTAATCCTTAATAGACTGTAAGACTGGTATGTAAGTTCCAATAAGTAACATTCCATCAATATATTATACTATGATAATGGCCACATTCCCATTAAAACACTTGTAAACACATGGCTCACATTCATTCTTAATTAAACAAAAATATTTAATAGATTTATAAAATTGAATGTTCCATGACTTGAATGCTTACTTCAATCCATAAATGGATATCTATGGATTACATACTCTTAAAATCACCTATAGTCAAAACTCATTCTAGTTATATCATATAGACATCATCATGAAGTTTCCCATTAAGAAAATCTATTTAAAACTCCATCTATAAAATTTCATAGACATGGTATGTTTTTATAGAAAGTAATTTTTTATGGATTTAGACATGAAAACTGGAGAAATTGTTTCTTTATAGTCAATTACTTGATTATATTTAAACCATTTATCCACTAGCCTTTATTTATAGTTACTTAATTTACCCTCCTTATCCAATTTTTTCTTGAAGTCCCATTTGTACCCAAAAGGATTTAGATCAACTTGAAGATCGACCAGAACCCAAACTTGGTTATGATACATGGAATCCATTTTATAGTGGATTCTTTCTGTCTCATAGATTCTAATAACTCTACAGACTCTTTTTAGGGTATAGTTTCATCATTTTTGAATGATAACAAGTCACCATATTTGGTTAATGGAAAACCATATCTCTTTGGTTCTCTTACCCTCTTGGGTTATCCTACATAGTGCTTGTGTTGTAGGAACAACTTCTTCCATGTAGACCTATGGAATTTGTTCCTATATCGAATCTTATGTATATTGAGAAATAAAATCATCAAATTCAGTATTTCTCCCATTATTCTTCTTGAGTATGTGTTCCCTCTTAATAAAGACTTATTTTCTAGAAACAATCACTTTATTTTCTAAGGGGTCACTACTATAAATCTTTCCTTTAACAACACTAAAAATGGATTTATCAGCAATAAAGAAGCGATGATAACATGATCGATGTAAAATGGACGGAATTATCACCACTCAAAAAAATCACTTATAATGGACCCCTTTACCAGTCATAAAAAAGTGCTGATAAATGGGGCCTTTATTAACACTTGTTTTTAAGCACTGATAAAGGTTAATTGTTTTTAGAGATCTCTACCACCCCTTTGTTTGCACTCCCCCATCCCTTTATCAGTGGTTTCCCATACATTTTTCAATAATTTTAACCCACTCACCAACCACCCCTTTATCAATGCTCAAAATGGGACTTTGTCATCACTTTATTAAATTCCAGTCTATTGTTGACCCGTCGCATGCACTTGGATTTGATCCCTGCACCTATCCTTTAGAACTCGAATACATTTACCACTGCACTAAGATGTTTTGTCACCTATTTTATGATATTTCTCATTATATATATATATATATATATTTCATATATTTATACACTTATTTTTAAATACATCTATAAAGTATATGTTTGTGTGTGATATATATATATATACTTATATTTATTTAAATATAATATATATTAATATTAATTTTCATATATGAGAGTATAATATAAACATATATCCATTTATTAATACACACACACATATAAAAATTATATATATATATATATATATTTGTATAAGTATATATATATTCATATATTTTTATAATGTAAAAAAATGGTTATATATTGTTTTAAATACATTTTTAGAATATGTTTATATATTGTATATTTACATATAAATTTTATACATTACATATATATATTTATATGTTTATATATTTACATATAAATTGTTTATAATTTATTTATAAATATTTACTGTAAAATACATTTATATACTATATTTAATGATAATGATAATGATTTATTTATAAACACACACACACACAAATATATATATGATGTATATATACATAATACACACACACACACACAATTATACATTTATATTTCTCACATACATGTACAAATATTTATATAATATGTATTTGCTTACATATATTAGGATATATATAAAAATATATATATTTTTTATTGGCACACATGTGTTTATATATAAACATTACTTGTATAGGTATATATATAGATATTAATGAAGTTTTATAAAGTAACTAAAATGGATAATTTTTTATTTTAAGTAAAATGAAAAATAAATATTTATTTACATTTGGTTTATATATTTAAAAATACATTTTTATATAAATATGTATTTGTGTATTTGATTTATTATAAGTAAATATAAGAAAATATGCATATATTAAATTATAAATAAAACTAAATTATAAAAAATAATAAAAATTCAAAACCATAATATAAATATGAATGAAATACCAAAGAATAAATTTGGTCTCCACTGAAAAAAGATAATAAGATCCCCTTAAACAAGGCTGAAAATCTATCAAATGTTAAAAAATTAGGATACCCCAACTAAAAACTCAGTTTTGGAGGGCTTCTGGACCTTTTTTTCCTCGAAAAAATAGTGATCATGTTTCCCCCATGATCATGATGTAGATATCTTCAAAGAAATTGATTTTATATGTAGTAGAACCCAAACAGACACCCAAATCAAAAGTTATGATTGTTTGAAGTTCAAGTCATTTTTTCAACTTATCTTAGAACATGAATCAATTAATTTAATTTTTATGTCATCCAATTGTTATTAAATGACTATTAATCAACAATAATCAAAAAATTATTAATTAATAATATTATATAATTATTTTTTAAACCATTTTCACTAAATAACTTATATATTAAGTGTAAATACATATTTATCCTTATTTAAATCATATTTTGAAAAAATATATTATATATTATATTTATATCAATATATTTATATTTTAATATATTTTTTAATGAAATATAATTTTTTTAATAAAATATACCCTTTATTAGTGCTATAAAAAAGAACTGATAAAGGGGGCCCTTTATCAATGATTTTTACTTGTTCTGATAAAGGGTTCCCTTTATCAGCAATTTTTTAGTAGTGCTGATAAAGGATCTCCCTTTGTCAACACTTTTTTATGATCACTAGTAAAGGGATCCCTTTATGAGTACTTTTTTAGTAGCATTAATGAAGGCACCCATTATAAGTGCTTTTTTATTAGTGATGATAAATCCTAATGCTGGATAAACCCAGATTTATATTAGTGTAAACCTAATTATATTATTTTTCCATTATGGAAAATTCATATTATTATGCACAATGAAATCTAGAGAATCATATCAAATCCCTAGATATATCCCTAATCTAAGCGCACTCTCAAGAATGGAGAGAGATTTTCCTCTATATTCCACTCACGAGTAAAGATAGGTCAAATAGAATCCTTTGGAAGCAATTCTTACGGTGATCAAAGGCAAAAAACTCAAGTGATAGGATCTACAGTGCTATCACTTGGAGATTCATATGATGATGTTCAGATATTTATGGAACATGTGTGGATCACCACTATAGGGAATCTAATATTTATTCCTAAAATTCAATAATAATACGATGTAGATCCTTTTTCAGATCCATTAATGAAGAAATAATTTCTTATAAGGTAATTCTTTAATTACTTAAATTAATTATAAATAATATATGACAATTCGACACTTTGGTTCTGATGTTTATCCACTATCTATATTCTTTGATTAAATTCTATTGATCACAATGTTTATCATCATGTAAATCTTGTATTAATCATCAACCATGACAAAAAAATTGGGCATGGCCCATCTGATGCTTCTACTGTCCTGGGAACCTTTAAAGTAAACCTATAGCGTCATGAGGATTTTTTCCACTTAAGTGATGGGTATGCTCTATATAGTAATTTAATGTTCCATGTTTACTGAGTTTTTTTCTAATCTTACTGAATATCATTGAATTTCATAATAAAATATTATTTTTTTTCAAAAAAAATTAATGTTTGTATATAAAAGCCTAGAATTTGCAATTTCGGATCCAGTGCTAAAAAAATAAACATTACATTCCATATTTTGATACTGATAAATGTGACCCAATTTTTTATAAAAAAACTTATAATGTCAAAAAGAAATATTGGATCAATTATATATCCAATAACATTTTAGTTTTAGATCTTTAGATAATTAGAACAAGATCTTAACAAATTGGGTTCATAAAAAATTGGCTCAACATTATGTTCCACTATACCCAACTCTCACAATAGGTCATTAACATCATCCATGTGAAATCCTTCTTGACACAGTTCATTTAAAATATTTCCTCTTAACTTGGGGAAAAGAAAACATAAGAAGGGCGATATCAGATTCTCAGTAAGGGTAAACATAAGAGTAATCAAACCATGATCATATTAAAGCATAATATTACCATAAGGGTTTGTGATCATGAACATAATATTTGAAAATTATACCATGTATATCAAAGGTAAAAATCTTAAGTCATGAAATAAAACATGGATGTTCAGAAGACATGAGTTATAAAATAATCAAAGAACATGAACCATTAAAATGACATAAACATGATCCAAGGCTAACTTCTAGGACTATATCACATGGTGAATAAATTCCTATAAAGGAATTAGGTTTACTCCCTATCCCAACATGACGTCTCATTAGACATAAACATTATTCAATGCATTGGAGTGCTATCTAGGTTCACCCATTACAACATGCTCATAAATATGTGTGCCACATGAAGAATCAAACATATGGAATAATTATAAGGATTACCCATGGAATAAAATAGGTATTGTAATATTTTCATGAGGCATGACCAAAGGAAATATAAAAATGGTATCAAAATAGTATATCCCTAGTCAAACAAATAATAAACCATTTAATAAAATATGGAATATGGTTTCATAATAGATCAACCTAAATGAAGTACAATATTCAATAAAAGATATTGACATAGATAAAAATACATTAAATGAGATCATAGATTTTTTTGAGGAAGATACACCTTTTCACTTTGAAAATTACTTATCTTTAAAATGTTGCAAAAATATAAAAGAAAAATTTTTTATTTTAAAATAATTAATTAAACATGTAAAGTATTTTTTAATGCATTAAGTTGATGTGATTATGGAAAAATCCTCTCACCTCGTATAAGTTAAAAAACATTCCTTCCATATTTTGTCATAAAATTATCAAAGAACTTTGTTTAGAAAACCAAAAAGTATACCTTTAAAACCATTTAAAAAAAAGTAAAACATAATCCAAAATTAATTTAAATAAAAATTTTATCATAGTAAATTTATTTTTGGAAACAATTTTAGAAAACTTGGTCATGAAAGAAAAGACTGTTTTAAGGTAAATTTTAAAAGGATAATTTTTAAAAGAAAACCCCTTATAAATATCATATCATTGAAGTGAGAATTAATTAAAGGAATATAATTTATTTATTTACTATAAAGTAACATAAAATAATTTTAAATACAACATA
The DNA here is from genome assembly GCA_963277665.1 of Viscum album. Lineage (NCBI taxonomy): Eukaryota > Viridiplantae > Streptophyta > Magnoliopsida > Santalales > Viscaceae > Viscum > Viscum album. The sequence continues at coordinate 2,090,706,116 of OY728126.1, read as the reverse complement.
ATATATTGGAAATTAATTTCACACACAATCTTAGCATGATATAAATAAGAAGTATTAGTTTAACCCAAAGAATAGAAATTGGGTTTAGAATTACCTTACCACTTTGTGATCAGTTGAATCATATGCCTCAAAAAAGTAATTATTATGAAATTAATAATTTAATACCACAAATATAATTATATTCATGATTTTATATATAAAATTTTAGTATATATACATCACACATAATAAATAAGTGTTGAATAAAACAAATATCTCACAAATGTAAAAGTGAGACGAGAAACCCTTACCCCACGCTTCCATTTAGTGGTGTGTACTTTAACCTTCGGTATAATGGTTAAATAATGTTATTGAATAATTAAATAACCATATTAATATTTTTAATACCATATTTTATTATTTTATTTCATCATATGACCCATCCATTAATAATATTTCATTATTTTAATGGTTTCATGTGCCTTTGTTTCATGGTTTAATGATCGGTTTATTTGTGCATAATTATGGATTATCATGTTAAATGGAAATAAAGATATATAAGTGAAATTAAATGGTATTAATTAAATTAAATTAGTATAAATGGTCCCATATATCATTTTAGTTTCTAATATTAGTATGATTCATTTAATAAAATGTTAGTGATAATTGTTTAGTTAATTCTGGTCGTTTTTTCGAACATCATAAAACAATTTCATTTTATTTAATATTATTAGTATATATCAATCACATAACATGAAATGTGTTATAATATACATATTAAAATCTTTATTATCTAGAATAATATTTTTGTGACCATCCATGAAGGCGGTAATGGAAAATGAACAAAATCATTATTTACAGAGGAGATTAAGTAGCATAATTTGGACAATAGTTTTATTTATTTGAATAATAAGAGGTACTAAAAGGAATGTATATAATATATTTAATTAGAAACATAAAATTAAATTATTTAAATTATTCAGTAATTATTATGTCACAATGTATGGAGGAGTTGAGGATGAAGTATAAGAATCAAAAAAATTAAGAGAGGTGTTTTGAGAAAATCATCTCTTGAATATCACATCCTTGAGAGACCCTTGAGGGCATTGTATTTGATCTGTCGGTGATACCAGAAAAACTTATACATGGGGATAGTGAGTAGGAGTGGTTTGGGAAGAGATTTTATGAGCTATAAGGATTTTGGGTTGAAATTGTGTGGTATTTATACTTGAGGAGAGGTGGGTTTAAGTGATTAAAATAAGGATTATTTTATATTAAAGCCAACCACAGTGAGGTGGAATTAATTTCAAAAACTTATATTTTTAATTAATACTATGTAGGATGGTTAGGGTTTATAAATACCCCAACCAACCATTAAATTTTTTAATTTTTAGGTGTGTTAATCTTTTACTTTTTATCTTTAACCATTGTCACTATTTTACTAATACTACGGTAAATAATTTGTTTACCACAGTAAATTTTTTATAAATAAAAATAAAATTGAAATTAAAACCTAATTTGGACCTTATTATTCTAAATATGAAATCCATTTTACCAAATTAAATTCACATAATTAAAAAAATTGTATTTAAAATTAATCATATAGATGAAACGGGAAAAAATGTTTTTAAAGTGAAAAGTTGAAAAGTTTGAAATGCTTTATATCATATTTCAATGTGAAATTGATTAACTTTTACTAAATTGGTTTTATTTATATATAATTAAAATTATTATTATTAAAAACTAATTTATAATATAATTTAACTATATAAATAAATTAGACGAAAAAACAGTTTTCAATTAAAATATAGTATTTTTCACCATTCATAAAAAAAAATAAACTTCTCCAAAAAACACCAAACTTTCACCATAATATAATTTTGATATTAATATTTCAAAAATAAACTTTATTTTTTCAAATAAAACTTTAAAAATTTTCAAAATTTGGAATTAAAATAGGTGCACCATCAAAAGGTGGAAAAACCGCCTTTAGTAAAAATATAGATTTTTTATACTTAAAATTGGATTTTATTCTTGTCTTAAGACTTTAAAATTTATTATATGAATTATAAATAATTATATAGAATATATAAAACATAAACTTCATTAATATCTTTCACTAATAGTGATTAATCTAATTTATTAAGATAAAATGTCATTGTGGGTATAACAATAATGTTTTTTTATAAAAAAATGCATCCTTCTTGTTCGATTGCTTTTCTTTTTCTTTTTAATTAATTTGAAACCAATGAATTAATTTTATAAATATGTGTAAAATATATTTTCATCATTTAGTCACTCTCATTCATTTCTTCCATTCCAACAGTTAGGTGATAACCATTTTAAAATAATAATATTTTTGTGTTTGTTTAGGCTCAGTGTTTTTCAAAAAGTAAGCTGTCGACGAGATTTGATTTATTTAAAAAAAGATACATAACATAAAATATTTTGGTGTTACATTCTACCTATCTTAAATATAATTTCTCCCACTAAATTCATTACTCAAATATAAACAAATGAGGATACCTATGATCCAAAATCTTTACTGATTGATCATTATAGGAAAGATCTAGCTCCATGAGTATGACCTCTGAGTTTAGTAAATGTGAAGGATATGGTATTTACTTACTCAAGATAGATACATGGAACACATAATGAACTTAATAGATATTTAGTTGAACCATGAATTGATAAGATACCATCTCGATACGATCAGGAAATTTAAGAAATTGTGTCCTTAAAATTTGAAATTTCACTTCGAAAATCACATATGGATGTTTGAAAATTTTCTTTGTGGGAAACCCAAAATGTAGAAGGGGCCAATAAAACATCCCCAAAATAATAGAGAAAGGTAAATGTGAAGTTCACCACAAAACTAGGCTTAGGAATAAGATAAAATTAGTGCGAAGTGAAAACCATGATATTGAAGTGAAATCAAACAATCAAATTTTGATGGAGAGTGATATATAACATGGTAATTAGAAAGTATACTATCACAAAACCATAAATCTGTGATGTTTTAAATATTACATTTTCTTATCGATAAAAAAATTTAATGAATAATGTTTTTTTTCATGATTCTTTTCATAGAGTTAAGAAATTAAATTACTTCCCTACCTAAAAATGTGAGTAAATATACTTACTTGACAAGTAGAGTTTAATCCTTTAATAAATTTCCACCACAAGCTGATATTTTTATCCAAATGATGAGTATGAATTTTTTTATTCCTAAAGTAATAGTATCAACTTCTGTTTATTAGAAAATCTACAAAATATAACAATATATTCCTCCTGTCTTTAGGAATTAACCAATACCAAAATGGTTAGTAAAGAGTAATTATCTTCCAAAAATAATAAACCATTATATGATGAAAACTACTTTAATATCAAAAATTAAGTAGTAATACCCAAAGTTAAACATAGATCCTTTTATAAGTAACTATCCTTAAAATTCCTCAAAACTATTCTAGACTAATATTGAAACCCAACAATTAGAAGGATTTGATCACATAGTCTTATAAGATAAATTCTAATATTTATCTCCAAATAAAATCAATCACTCCTAATGTATCATAAAAAAAATGAAATATCCTAAATCAAATAATCTATAAGATATGATAAATATTTCCATGAATAAACAAACTCAACATAAAGATACAATAAAATTATATATTCTTCCAAAATATAAATCAATATTTATTCCCAAAATAAAATCATATTGTATTATATTTACCATAATCATATAGGGTTGTCAAAATTGTGAACATCTTCTAAAATTAAATTAATCACTTAATATACAAATCATTTTATAATCACATGGTTATCAATACTATAAAAATATGTTACCAAAATGAACTTAAACTTTATTCGTTAGATAATTTAATAAAGAATAACAATTTTATACTAACTAAGACATCACATAGGCTAGTGGTAGGCGATTCAACCTTATCGCCATTAAATTTTGGGTTTGATCCTTGCATCCTTACCAGATGAAACGATTTTTCACCCATCATACATGTTGTCCTTTTTCTAAAACTATATTAATATAAACCTTATAAAATTATAGAAATGTCAGAAAAATCCTAAAAAATAACCTTAATATTTTTTAACCTTAAAGGTTATCTCATACCTTTCATTTCTCATCCCAAAATATAGAACCCATAATTTCCTCTGAAATAAATGTCTCTAAAAATACCATTAGTCACTATAAAATTTCACCATGTAATGCCTCAAATGGGTTTCTAAGACACTGAAATTTTGATCATCCTAAAAATTATAAATCCATGATGATATCCTCAACTATTAAGAATACTGTAAAAGAAAATATCTCAATATAAAAAGTTGTATAAACCTATATTTGATACCAACTATAACAGCCCAAAATCCACACTTTCAGATCCACTACTAAGAACATAAACAATACATTATTGACTTTGATACTGATAAATGTGACCCAACTTTTTCCAACAAAACTTAAAACATAAAAAGGAAATATTAGATCACTTACATACCCATGTAAATTTTAGGTTTGGAGTTTTATAAAATTATTGAATAACTCTTAAAAACTTGGGTTCACAAACAACTGGATCAATATTATATCCCACTATACCCAACTCTCACAGTAGGTTATTAACATCATCCATGTGAAATCATTCTAGGCATAGTTAATTTACAATATTTTCTCATAACCTGGGGAAAAGAAAACATAATAAGGGTGATCTTGGATGCTCAGTAATTGTAAACATAAGATTAGTCAAAACATGGTCATATAAATTCATAAGATGACCACAAGGGCATGTGATCATGAACATAACATTTTAAAATTATACCCTTTCTATCAAAGGTCAAAATATTGATTCATAAAATAAAACATGGATATTTATACAACATGAGTTATAAAATAATAAAAAAATAATGTAACACCCCAAGCTTCCACAGTACGCTTCTCTTTGAATAATACATTGAATAATTCAGTAGCGTGTGTTGTACGCAACTTCGAGTTCTAACACACTACAACCAATCAAACTAGCCGTTATGAATAGTAATACCCACTTTTTAAAATTTTATAAATTTTATCTTTCAAAATGGAATTCATTTTTGGATTTGGAGTATCGAAATTAGATTAGGTTGAATTTTTGTAATTTTTCTGAAAACATTCAGTTTTTGATAAATAGTGAAAAATACTAAATTTTAATTAAAAACAATTTTTTTTAATCAAAATAATTTATAGTGATAAATTATACTATTGAGTGGTTTTTAAGTATAATTAGATTATATTTTTACCATCTAATACAATGTTGATCATTGGACGTAATTTCACATTTAAACTGGACATAAGCAGGTGTCAATATTTTGATAGTTATTATTTCTTAAAAACACGTTTTTTGTTATAACAACGAGAATTAATTTTAAATTAATTTCTACCACTTCTGTGTTTTGAATTTAGAAAAATGGATTCCATATTTTTAATCAGGAGGTCCAAATTTTATAAATAGGTAACTTTTATTTTTAGAGATTAGGAATATTTATTTTAGTAAATATTTTATTTACCGTGGTTAAAAGGGTAAATCTCGTAAATAAGGTTAAAAAATAATATTATAATAATATTAAATTATCCTAAAACGTGTCCTAACCCTATTGGATAATACATGTACAACCATGGGCATCTTTGGGACGATTTTGTAACCCCATGGAGCCACTTGGAAGTGATAATGACATTATATATTAAATAATTTAAAGTAGAGACAAAAATAACAAAAGCAAATATCTTTTAGTAAAATTTTTTTTATATGAGGTTATATAATTGATATATTAGACTATAAATAATAATTAGAAATATAAATATATTTCCTACCTTAGGATATTTTATTTATAATTTTTAGATATAAAATAAATATATTTATTTATGACACAATGATGATTTAGTAATTACCTTATTAATGAAAGAATCAAATAAATAGTATTATAAATATTAAAATAAATATAATTAAAAAGTTTTTATGACATCCACGAATTTTATAGGTGAATATGACATGTTAGGGTTGATTAAATGTATCTTTTTCGAAGCAATAAAGTTTTGATGACTTTCACAAAAACCAAAAACCAAATAGTGTCAAAATTGACATAAATTAATTTTTAAAACAAATACTATATTATTGGTTGATATAATATTTATAAAAATATAAGGTTTGGAAAAAGGACTTATATGATGATAGGTATATCATTAATTAACCACTTGGGGTTCTCTTGGTAGTTTATATTATGTTTTTTAACCAAATAATATAAAAATACAAAGAGACATGGTAAATGTCGAACTAATTAACTAAGAGTTAAATCTAAAAGATAAAGTTAATATAGTGACCCAAACCTGTCTAAAACCAATTGGTTGAGTGGTTTTAGACCTATAACCACCTTATCCTTTTAAAGAATCCCCTTTTTATCCATTAGAAACCAATTATTAATTTTTTATAAAATAATATTTCTTGATTTTCCAAAGGTGCCCCTCACCCCTCTTATAAAAGGGCACTCCCCCTTATCTCTAATTCACACCTTCAAAGACTTTTGGATCGGCCAAAACCTGACCAAATATTATCTCAACTTACCTCAATTAAACCTAGAGGCCTTATTTTGATCATAAAACCAACCTAATGATCCCTTTTGTTCAAATCAAAAGGAATAACCCGAAGAAAAGGTAAATATATCATCACCTCTTTCAAGTCCTTTCTTCTTTCAATTCCTCTTTCTTTGTTGTTTCAATTATAAAATAATAACTCCAGTATCTTATATATACTGTGATGTTATTATAAATATGTTACAACCATATTCACTATTCTATCCATCCTTTTAATGACATGTCACCATACGTGCGTACGTACGGCTTACCGTCTCCATGTCGTGGTGTAATTGTTATTCAGTACATTATTTGGATGGGTATAATAATGATGTTTAATTGATGTAAATAATAAATATAACATGATAATGATTCTGTATATATGATATAACATCCAATTATATATTATTTTAATATCAAAATAATGATATTATCGTTCATACGTACGTACAGATTACCGTCTCCACGAACGCGATGAGACTCATTCCCCATCATTTCCATTCAAGAATAACTTTCATTATATAATTAAAAATAATGTTTAAAGACTTAATATAATTATAGATATGAATAAGATACATTCCATCCATAAAAAATATTACTTACATAACAAATCATATAAAGGAAAACAAATCAGTTAACACCCGAAACGACGATAATACTAAGATATCATTAACAAAGCAATGATAAAAGATTATATATGATATAATATTAATTTATATGATTCTTGTATAATTTAATAACAATTAATTCACCATTATACATGATGTTAACCTACCCTTGACCAAGGAAAAGTACAATTTAAGTGTTAATTTCACAATCTCTTTATTTTATGAGGTTGTTTTTACGTAAGTATCTACTGGGACCTCTTTATCATCCATATCCATGTTTCTTAAAAATGTGTTTCAAAAAATTATTACTATTTTATAGACTATGGGTTAAAGTCATTTATACCCTTGTTTTACTTTTTATAAGATGTTTATAATGGAATATTTCCATTGTTTTCCAAACAAGGTCCTTTTTAACCTTTTCGACAGAATTAAGGTAAGAATGTCTTTTTTAACTTATACGGCGAGTGTGGATATTTTACGCCGTTATAAAATCTTCTAAGCTTCCATTAAAATCTTATAAGAATATTTTCATAGTAAATGTTTTCTTTAATAATTATTTTACTTTTAAATGATTTAAAAAAAGAGATATTTCTCTCAAATAGTTTTGATTTCATCTATGTCAACATCCTTTAATAGATTTTAAGCTTATTTGAAGTTGATTTATTATGATAAAAAACTTCCATATTGTATTGAAGGTTTTGTGATATTTTTGACTGTGGATGTGTTATTTTTATACCATTGATGGTTTATGGAGAAAGTATTGACATTTCATATTCTAGTTTTAATATGAATGTTTATGTTATTTTTAAACCTATTCATATGAGGAATGCATTGGACTTAGTAAGTGACGGGTGGAGCCCGCTATAGCTCATAGATGCATTGGTAGGTATCATGAGACAAACTAGTGTCTTGGAACAAGGCCTTGAAAAAATCTTATTTGTAGTCTTGGCACAAGGCCTTGACTATGTGGTTATGATAGTCTGGAATTACGCATCCCATCATTATGAAAGTGGTTATTGATATTGCATGTGATTATTCGACTAGTAGAATATCCATGTGAATAATTAAATGGAATTATTTCATTTTATTTTTTCCATATTATGCTAAAGTTAAAGTTTAAAAGGCTTTTGTTTTAGTTATACATTTCCTTAAATGTTTATGCTTATTTATGAAAGTTTCCACTATATTGTTATCCTTACTAAGAATCTGAGCTCACCGCTTTCTATGTTTTATTTTTCCCAGGATGTGAAGAAGTATTTTATGATTGAACTGCATGGATAGTATGATGGGTTATGATTGTGGACTATGGAGACTATGTTGTTGTAGTTTTTCACTTTATCATGTAATGTAAGACTTATGAATGTATCTAGTGTTTCCAAGGATATTAAACTAATCAGTCTTTCAAGACTTGATATTTTGTGATCATGCCAATGTTATGTAATAATGCACTGACTCTAGGTAACTGGGGTTAGGGCGTTATAGTTGGTATTAGAGGAAGTTTAGTACAAACCTTGGATGCTAGATTTTGTTAAACTCTGATTAGAGCACATAACCCTAAGATAGAGTTTGAATATTATTATAGAAGAACTTCAGAGAATTTTGGTATTGTAGAGATTTTGTGAGTTTTCTAAGAAATACATCCCTATATAGATAAGAGTAGGTAGAGGAGGATTTGGAACATATGTACCTAGGGGTAAAACCCGAAAACACCGCTTTGAGCTAGACTCGAATGGGAACTAGTGCACGACAACGGGCCTTGCTGCACTCTTGGTTACGACACTCCCGGGGGATATGCTTAGGATAATTATCATTTTCTTTACAAACCATTATGAAGGGTTTATGAGTATATACTTCCTCAAAGAAAACATTTTTATTATTATGGATTATATCCATAAACGGTTCAATTTATGTTAAGTGTTTTACAAGTTTGGATTTAAGTATTGCGATTCGTAAACTAATCTAGTGTATGCCATTGTTTAGAAATGACACCTAGTGGAAAGAATGGAAACTGTATCAATTCACGCACTCCATGTAGGGATTTCCCTTCTGATCAAGATAATTATAATGGTGCTGGTGATGCAACTGGTGCTGATCAGCTAATCACCATATTGGGACAACTCACTCAGGTTATGAATAATAACCTTACCCGTATAGAGCACCCTGATCTGTAGCGTGGAGGATCAATGTTAGATCACTTCATGAGGCAAAAACCACCAAAATTCAATGGGGGTAAAAATCCACTAGTAGCTGAGCAATGGATAAATTCCTTAGAGAAAATATTCCACGCCTTGGGGAGTAGTGAAAGGGAAGAAGTTTTCATGGTAGTTTACTGCCTCACTGGAGATGATGATCAATGGTGGTCATTGATTCAAAAAAAGAAGGAAGATGATGAAGTATAAAATATGGAATTGAGGGAGTTTAAAAAGATTTTATTAGAAAAATAATTTCCTCATGACCATCGAGCAGATATGGAATGACAATTTCCGAGTTTAAGGCAAAAGGAGGATGAGAATGTCGTAAAGTATGAGGCTAACTTTACAAGCACTACTGGAAATGGGGTCTATCCCCACGCACCTATTCCCATGGTTCTTTAAACCGTGGGGATAGTATGTTTTTTTGATGTTTATACCCACGGTTTTATTAAAACCGTGGGTATTAATTTTTTTTTCGAGCCCTTCTATCGGGCTCCTCCTCATTCTCTCCTCAAATCCGCGACGCATCGCTCTACCCTACCTCCCCAAGCCGCGACGCCGCTCCCCGACCACTGACTCCCGACCCTCCCCTCTCCTCTCCGACTCCCCTCCCCGGCCTCCGACTCCCCTCCCCGGCCTCCAACCCCGGGCTCCGACTCCCGGCTCCGCCTCCCGGCTCCCGACTCGCGGCTCCCGACTCGCGGCTCCCGACTCGCGGCTCCCGACTCGCGGCTCCCGACTCGCGGCTCACGACTCGCGGCTCCCGGCTCCCGACTCCCGGCTCCCGACTCCCGGCTCGGCCTCCCGGCTCACGACCTGGACCTCCCGGCCTTCTCAGTAGTGATTTTTTTTATGCTGGAGTCCCAGATTTCCTGGTAATTTCTTAGTCTTGGCTGATTTCCCATAATTTCATCATATTACCTCTTGATAATCAATTAGTGTTGTAGTCAAAGGTAGCAGTTGATGCATTCATAGGTTAATGGAGTGGTTTGATTCTAAATTTTTTTAAGCAATTTCATTTTTTTATGATGGAATACTAAAAGATGAATGATATAAATATCCTGATTATCAAACCCAGTGAGAATATTTCCCCAAATTAATTTAGCATTGATAATCCTAAGATGCACTATTTTGGCCTTAAAATAGTATATATGAAGGTATGTACATACACATGTTGAGCAGTTCCGGGTGGTTGTTTATAAATCTATCAAGTTTCAGGTGTTGGCTTGGTTCCTCTTTGAGGAAGGGTACCCTTCCAATTCCTCAAATTTATTAATGCATTAATTAGTTTCTTACTACACGTTTTCTTTGTTTTTAGTTAATGCAGTGAATACATTAGATTAAATTCCTCTTAATCTTGAATTTAGTATGTTTCATGATTTAAGAGTTAAAGGTAATAAATGATTGTTTCATAAGAAATATCATGTTTATATATTAAAACCCCTCCAACGGAGGTGCGCTGTCTTCAAGTTAAAAAACAATTATTAGACTTTTAGGATTTATTGTCTTGTTGTACTGATATTTCTTTATGAATTGATGTTATGTTTGAATTATGTCATATATGACCCCTAATGGAATTAAAAAAACTAAGTTTTCCTTTTTAAATGATTAAATAACCAAGGAACCGTTTAAGTTCTTTGACCGGTTTTTATATTGGAATTACCCATGTAGAATTGTTTCCCATAATTTTCATTTTAGTATGTTGACATGTTTGAGCCACCATTCGGTGAGCCTTAGATTTAAATTTCTAAGGGTATGATTTTCTATATTAAATGGCTTGAATTATCTTTTGAATTTCAGAATGGAAATTACCCTGTATGCACAACATTTAACCCGCCTAATGTAAGTGCTTCAATGTAATAATAAACTGTGAAATAGAAATTGTAAAGTATACTAAGTACATGAATTAGCCGTATTAGATGTAATTGAAAAATATGTTGCGTATTCATAGAACCCCTTACCATGTTAATGGAAGGTACCAGAGTGAACCTTGATTATTGAAAATGCCTTAAATGGATTAAATGAGTGGTTTCAAGCTACATGGCCTTGTCACACTAATGAAAGGCTAGGGTTGAACAAAATTGACTTATTGATTAATTATTACTTGATTAAAGGGTTTCATGCTACTTGGCCTTGTCACACTAATCAAAGGAAAGGCTTGAACCAAATGGAATATTATATGAATTCAATATCAAAGTAGGTGTGGCCTGACTCAAGCTCACCTTGGATACTTGAGAGAAAGCCTTGAGCACTCAAGGACCCTATTCCGAATTCAAGGATACAACTTTCTTAGGTTGAGACCTACATAGAACCTGATCCTTGTCTAACTTTAGATGCCTGGTATGACACCATATAATCCCTCATGTATTACAACAAGATTCCTTAGATACACTCCTTGGTTCCAGAATTGACAAGTAGGTGCCATGGTTAAATCCTAGCCCAATCTTTTCTTAGACCCATTTTACCTTGGATGAACTTCTTAGACTAGATAGTCCTCTTATTGTGGAATTAGTTGGACGGTTATCCTTGGATTACACTCTTACCCCATGTGAGGCTATAGTTATTACTAAGTTGTTGACACTTGAGGTCTATGTTTCCTTGGTTATAACCTTGGAACTTCATTATTAAATATCATTACATGTTTTCTTCTCACATCTTAGAACCTCAATATCTTTCTCATATAAATTATATTTAAACTGGATAAAATTGATTAATGAAATGGTTACACATTCTGACACCAGTCAAAGGCTAAAGAAGGTATAACTGCTATGTGTCCCATAGGAACCTGTACGGGTGATGTTTATTTATCTCTCTATTATTATTCTATATACCAGTGAACTATATATTTTATACTGCACTATCTAGATTGGGCTGGACATCAGTGGTTCCATCCTATTATTATTTATATCTCACACCCTACTCAGGCCGCTATTACATTGGGATACTCGAGTATACTTTCATTTTCTCAGGACCTTGGACCTTGCTTTTCAATGTATGCTTGTAACTAGAGTTAGGAGAAAAGGACTGAGTTGGATCTCGGGATGCTCAAGGAGATCGCCCATGGGGTTTTGATGTGACTTTATTATTTTTTTATTTTATTGAAAATAATGATGTAATGTTTACTACTTTTAGATATGTATCATTACCATGTCATGCATTCATCTGTTGTTTAAACTACCATTGACCACTTTAATTCAGTTATAATAATATTTATCTTATGCTGCTTTGTCATTTATTTACTACCTCTTTCATTGTTGATTGTTATTTATTCAATTTTACCACTGTGTATATGTGATAAGAGGGTATAGTCCCCACTATCACCTCTCGAGACCCTCACTACAAGTCAAAAACCTCTAACGTATGGGGAGACTCACCAGCCCCCCTGCCCTACACAACCTCTCCCCCTCCCTCTACTGCACCAGTCCCTCCCCCTCCCCCTTCCCTTGCACCAGCCCCTCCCTTAACCCCCTGCTGCAACATCCCCTCCCCCTGCACCAGCCCCTCCCCCTCCCCCCTCTTGCACCAGCCCCTCCCCCTACCATGCACCAGCCCATCCCCCCCACCAGCCCCTACCCCCCCCCCCCCCACTACACCAGCCAGCCCCTCCCCCTCCCCCCTTCCCTTACATCAGCCCCTCCCCCCCCACACTGCACCCCCACCAGCCCCTTACCCCATGCTTCCCCAGCCCCACCACCAGCCCCTCCCCCTCCCACTTTCCCTGCTGCACTGGCCCCTCCCCCTTTCCCTGCTGCACCAACCAACCCTCTCCCTCCCCCCTGCACTACTTTCCATGTGGAGTGTCTTTTTTAACTTTTTTCTTTAGTTTACATCTCAAGGAAGACCTTTTTCTCTTTTTCCCTACTTATTCAATCATGAACTCTTGTCATTAAATACTTGTCATTAAATATGTTTTGCTAGCTACTAATATGCTTTGATTGATTTAATAATAAAATTGATTGTAATGATTTTTTTAAATATGATTTACATTGTTGATTGAATGATAATTTTTTTTCTTGTTATAGAATGGATAGAAGCTGGATGTATCGTACCGATCGGATTTCAACCGAGTTTCAAAATAATTTGGAGAATTTTTTAGATTTTGCATTTAGCAATGCGTCAGATGGAGGTTGTATACAGTGTCCCTGCTATAATTGTGTTGGAAGACCATGGTTAAGACGATAAGAAGTTAGTTACCATTTAACGAAATTTGGATTTCAAGCAAACTATAATGTTTGGTTTCACCATGGAGAGACGAGTCAATCTTCGACTGTTCATAAACGAAATGAACGAAGTGACATGGAGAATTTGATATTTGATCGGTTTCCATATGTGCATCATTCCGAGAGAGATAGCATGCCGGTGCAAGAAGACAATGATATCAGTACACATGAGGAAAATGCTGAAAATGATGATGTTGACATAGTGAAAAATTTATTGGATGATGCCAGAACTCCAGTATATCAAGAATGTACTAGAATGACCAAGTTGGAATTTTTAATGCGGTTATATCATGGGAAAACTATGTATGGGATTTCTAATACTGCCATTGATTATATTCTTACATTTTTGAAGGACTTGCTTCCTGATGGTGCAGATATTCCCTCAAATCATTACATGGCATGGAAGTTAATTAAGCAGCTTGGATTTGCTACTAATAAAGTCCATGCTTGTCCAAAAGATTGCAGTTTATTTTTGGAGGAAACAGCTGACCGTAATGACTGTAAAGACTGTGGTACATCTCGATGGAAGACAAATGCAGATGGAACACCGTCTCGTGTGCCACAGAAAGTCATGTGGCACTTTCCATTGATTCCCAGACTTCAAAATCTATTCATGTCTCCAGAAATCTCAGCCAATATGCGATGGCACGATGTTGAGAGAATTAAAGGAAATGATGAGCTGGTCCATCCAGCAGATGGATTAGCATGGCGGACATTTGACGCACAACATCCTGATTTTGCAGCTGAGGTGCGTAATGTCAGATTGGGCCTATCATGTGATGGTTTTAATCCGTTTGGTCAGATGCTTACTGCTCATAGCACGTGGCCGGTTTTTATTCATGTTTATAATCTTCCTCCGTGGATGTGTATGAAAAAACCTTTCACTTTCTTGAGTATACTGATATCTGGACCTTCGGATCCTGGTAATGACATAGATGTATACTTGCAGCCTTTAATAAAAGAGTTGAAACAACTTTGGGATTTAGGTGTGCAGACATTTGATGCTTCTTCAAAGAATACGTTTCAGATGCGTGCTGCCCTTCTATGGACCATAAATGATTTCCCTGCCTATGCAATGATGTCTGGGTGGAGCACGAAGGGAAAACTTTCATGTCCCGTTTGTATGAAGAATACACGATCGAGAAGGCTTAAATATCGTCGTAGTTTCAGTTTCATGGGGCATCGCCGATTCTTGCCAATGGATCATCAATACAGGAAGAATCGTCGGAGGTTTGATAATAATGTTGACACTGAAGAACCACCTCAACGTATGTCAGGAAGTGATGTGCTTGATGAATTGAAAGATTTCAGCTTTTCATTAGGAAAAGGTCATTTGACATCTCGAAAGAGGAAGAATGCTGATACTGAAGTCATTTACAATTGGAAAAAGAGAAGTATTTTTTTTGTGTTGCCATATTGGTCTACTAATTTGTTACGTCATTGTTTAGACGTAATGCATATTGAGAAAAATATATGTGAAATGTTGCTTGCAATTCTTTTGAATATTAAGGGGAAGACCAAAGACGACTTCCGATCTCGTCGGGATTTATTGGATTGGGGTATTCGACCAGAACTACATCCTGTTTGTATCGGTGAAAACAAATGGAAAGTTCCCTGTGCTTCTTATGTGATGACACAGGCAGAGAAAGATCAATTTCTGGCAGTATTGGAGAATATTAAGGTTCCAGACGGCTATTCCAGCAACATATCTAAACGAGTCAACAGAAGACATTTGAAATTGAAATCCCTAAAAACTCATGATTACCACATCCTTCTTCATGAATTGATTCCAATAGCAATTCGACATTTGCTATCCAATAATGTAAGGGTGGCAGTGATTCGGCTGTGTCATTTTTTTAGAGACCTTTGTGCTAAAAGGTTATCCAAATCATTGTTGATAAAAATGCAGCAAGAGGCACCATTAATTCTGTGTGAGTTGGAAAAATTTTTTCCTCCATCCTTTTTCACTTGCATGCTGCATTTAACAGTTCATCTTCCAACTGAGACACTTCTTGGGGGACCAGTTGCTTTTCGGTGGATGTATCCCACTGAAAGAAATATGTGCACAATGAAATCATATGTCCGAAATAAAAATTATCCTGAAGGTTCCATTGTGAGGAGTTATCTGGCCCAAGAATGTATGGATTTTTGTTCAATGTATTTGTCTGATGTGAGCACAAGACATAATCGACCAATGAGAAATGAAGATGAGCAGTATGAGGAAATTCAACCCTCGTTTCCATCTCTTCCCCAAACAGGTGGAATTGTCGGGTCATATACATTGGTTACATTGAGCTCTGAAGAGCGGAATATGGCACATCGTACAGTCTTGTTTAATTGTGGTTTGTTCGATGCCTATATCAAGTAAGTAATTTGAATATATATATGTTATCTCATATGATATCATATCACATATACCTTATACTTTTATTGTCATTTTCTGTAGAGAACATAAACAAATTATAAGTAGAGTTCATCGGTCTTTGCCGTTGAGAAGGAGAGAGGCTATGCATAGCCAAGAGTTCCCAGCTTGGTTGAAATCTAAGGTATGACCATTACATTAAATACCTTAAAATATAGATATATATTTAATTATATTACTCATGTATTCCAGGTATTGAGTTTACCTGCTGACTTCATTTCTCAAGAATTAAGAGCGTTGGCTTTTGGTCCCAATTCTTTGGTTCGTGACTGCAAATCTTTAATAATCAATGGATACAAATTTGTTACAACTGATAAAGCGGTGAAAATGAGAACACAGCATGATGGCGTTATGTTAATTGCTAGAACGGATTGTTATGCCAGTGCATCTGATAGTCGACCTCGATATGAAGATGTGTATTATTATGGACTGGTTGAGAAAATATTGTTATTGGATTACTACTCTCGAGGTCGAGTCACTATGATGCAATGTAAATGGTTTGATTCAATGACGCGCCATGGTACATTTATTGATGATTGCGGATTTAGAGTTATTGACATGAGTCGATTCCTGCATACCGATGAACCATACATTTTGGCATCAATGGCAAAACAAGTGTTTTATGTGAAAGATCATCTGAACCCTGATTACGGTGTCATTAATGAAGTAATCCCAAGACATATTTTTCATGATGCTGGGGATGAAATTGTCACCATTGACGCCCCCATCGGTGATAGCCAAAATATTGCATTTGATGACACAAATTGTCCCATTGTGAGGGATGATGTTGAACCTGAGGTAGTGGAGGGTAATATATAAAAGCAACCATATATATTCAGAGTTCATTCAGTTTACCTTGACGTGAGTTTCTCAGGTTGGTACTAATTTAATTACTTTAATTTACTTTTAGTTTGAAATGATATGTCTGTTTTAGTAATGTTTGGTTTCGTTTCATTTAATTCTATTTCTTTCAATTCAGAAAAGTGGTTTTAAAATGTGGTTTTAAAAATTGTATAACTTGGTTGTAAATTATCATTACTGAAAGATGTTATGACATTTTTTAAGTAGTATCTATGATTTGTAAAAATTGTTGCTAAAAAATATTTATTTCATTCTTATGCAGATTATGAAGAAAACTACAGAAGCTCGCAGGAAGAGATTATTTTATGCTGATCCTGTTAGACGTGAGCGCGAGTTGTCTTCAGTGAGTATATTAATTTAAATATTTATCTTCTGCATTACAAATAATATTAAGTTCATATTTTTGATCCAATTATTTAGGGACATGTAACTCCAGAGAATCCTCTTCCCAGTATGGGACCGAGTAGGGATCCTCCTAGACCTAGGCGGAGCTCCCGTCTTACCACTCCCCACACTGACCCATTAGTGGACATCCCATCTACCACACATGTCCGCCCTCCGCTTGAGACCCCTGGGATGTTCCCATACATGCCGCCATCATCATCCCGTTTACCCTCTTTTTCCCATTCCATGTCCACGCCGACTCGACCGATGTTCTCACCTGCACAGTTTTCATATCCATTCATGTATCCCCAGACCTACTATGCATATTCTGACATGTCTACGCCACATCCTTTTCCTACCATCCATCCTACACATATTGAGTCTGTTCCTTCAGTTTCCACTCCTGTTCATGAAGATCAGCCGGAGCATGCTGTGGAACAGATACTTCCTTCGGAGGATGCTGATCCAGCACAGTCTACGGATGCCTCACAGCCTATTCAGGAGCCTGCATCAGGTTTTTTTATTATAAATGTTTCAAATTATAGCATTTCACTTTTTTTCTATTGTATTGTCACCTAACTCTTCTCTTGTCACCTCTTATCTTATTTAGTGGGATCTTCTAGTAGGCGACGTGGGCGCACTCGAATGAGGGATGCTTGGAATCGTGAAACTCAGATTATGGTGGATTACAATTCTCAAAATCAAATGGTAGGTAAAAATGCTAAGGAGTGTAGAAGTTTCATGGCTACTTTAGCCAAATATCATGATATCGTTCCGGTGGAACCGGTCTCATGGAGACATATCAGTGCCGACATCAAGGATAGGGCATGGGCGCAGATATGGGTACGAAAATTTTATAAATTTATATTGATATTAGTAATGTATTTATATGACTTAACATGTTTGTTGCAGAGTCGATTTAACTTTCCTAACGGTGAAGCTGCCAAAGCTGCTAGGTTGAGTGATCTTGGAGAGTATTGGCGGTCATACAAGTATGAGTTACATATTGGTTGGAGGAGCAGAGTGGGTACTGAGTTAGAGGGTGTACCCACAAACCCTGATTGTCCAAAAAGTCAATATCAAAAAATGACCGCACATTGGAATACTGAACAGTATAAGGTACTACCCATCTTTACTGTTTTTTATATAAAATTTAATTTTTATTACTTGTATTGTTTTTTTGTTTCTTAGGAAGTGTCAGCGAAAAATAAAAAAAACAAAGATGAAATGACATATCTACACACATTGGGGCGCACTACAATGCCCAATAAAGAGAAGCGGCTGGTACGTTCATCTGAATTAAAATAATGTCCTTATTTATAACATGTCATCATAACTTATTCATGCTTTCCCTTGGTTAGTCCATGTCTTTACCTCAATGTTTGTGGGTCTTTGTTGCAACTCACTTCAATCCAATATTTTGCATTTATCATATATGGTTGTAATTCAAATTTGTGCACTTCTTATATGCAGCAAGCTGATTTGGGCATTGAAGGTCCTGTACCTCGTGCCAAATTATTCTGCTTCAGTAGGAAAAAAAAAGATGGAACTGCAGTTAATTCACAAACACAAGATAAAATTGTAAGTTTGTTTATTTATATTTCAAACATTTATACGAAATTCATAATTTAATATGTTTATAATTTCAACAGTCTGCCTTGGAGGCCATGGATGAGAAGGAAGCTGACAACTTAGGGCCAAATGATCATTTCAGTCAGGTGTTAGGTGTGGAGCATCCAGGAAGAGTCCGTTGTAGACCAGGCAAAAACACTGTCCCCTCTAGGTATTGGTCATCATCAGACTCCTCTAAGGCCTCTGAGTTGGAAAGTGCGCGTGCTGAATTAGCTGCGACAAAGAAAATAGTATTAGAGGAGCGTGAAAAAAGTAAGCTGATGAATGAACATTTCATGAAAGCTCTGTCAGTTTTGAGTCAGTCACTACCATCAGAGGTTGCTGCCACTTTTCATTCATGTATGACATCAATGCGCTCTTTAAATAATGCCTCGGGTGATTCCCATGAGGGTCCTAGTGGCGATAACGGTGGTGGCGATAGAGCTGACGAGGATGTTGCTGATGATGTTGTTGGTGATGAGATTGCTGATGATGATGCTGACGGTGCGGTTGGTGATGATGTTGCTGTCGATGTTGCTGCTGATGATGATGATGCTGGACATGAGGATGACAGTGATGGCGATGGGGGGGATATTAATCCCCTCCATTTTTGACTTAGCAGAGAGACGTGTGTTGGAGTTTAATGTTTTTTTTTGTATTGGTGGACTGCTTGTATGTGAATTTCTTTATGCAATGAAATGCATTTTGGATTAAGTTTTCATCAGGGGTGTTATTTGTCAGTTATTTAGGTAATTTTCACATGCCATTCTGTTTACTCCTTGTTTTTTCATGAACTTTCTGCAGGGGGAGGTGGGGGGGGGGGGGTGGGCAGGGGGGGAGGGGGGAGGGGGGCTGGGCAGTGGGAGGGCTGGGCAGGGGGGGAGGGGAGGGGGAGGGGGAGGGGGGAGGGGCAGTGGGGGGCTGGGCAGTGGGGGGCTGGGCAGTGGGGGGGAGGGCTGGGCAGGAGGGGGAGGGGGAGGGGGAGGGGGGAGGGGGTGGCTGGGCAGGGTGGGGGAGGGGGGGGGGTGCTGGGCAGTGGGGAGGGGAGGGGGGTGGCTGGGCAAGGGGGGAGGGGGGGGGGGGCTGGGCAGGGGGGGAGGGGGTGGCTGGGCAGTGGGGGGGGGGGGTGGCTGGGCAGTGGGGGGGGGTGGCTGGGCAGTGGGGGGGGGGGGGGGCTGGGCAGTGGGGGGGGGTGGGCAGTGGGGGGGGGGGGGGGGGCTGGGCAGTGGGGGGGGGGGGGGGCTGGGCAGTGGGGGGGGGGGGGGGGCTGGGCAGTTGCCCCGCGGATGTCGCTGGACCGGGCCAACACGCTGCGGTCACACTGCGGTCACGCCGCGGTCACGCCGCGGTCACGCCACGGTCACGCCGCGGTCACGCCGCGGTCACGCCGCGGTCACGCCGCGGTCACGCCGCGGTCACGCCGCGGTCACGCCGCGGTCACGCCGCGATTTGGCCCTGCTCCAGGACGACACCCTGCGGTGGTTACTCCTCCTTAGAGAAACATTGAATGGTTAGCTCTATAATTTTTCGTATTTCCTCATTCCTAAAATATATCTCCTCTCAGCGCTGCCTCTCATCCATCTTTCCACAAAACGTGCATAGCAGGTGGTACAAAAGCTCAATTCAACTGAAAACATTGGTTTGGAATTGTCTGGCATATTTTATTCCTCTAGGTATTCCTACACATTTCTAGATCTCCAAACCTCACCGAATTAGGTATATCAGGGGTCATCCAATCCTCTATTCATCACAGATTACCATTCATTTCTTTAAATCTTCTGAGAAAACATCCTCTCATGTTGTCCATATCATCCTATTTGAAACTAAGTGGAAGATGTTGCCCCGCGGATGTCGCTGGACCGGGTCAACACGCTGCGGTCACATTGCGGTCACGCCGCGGTCACGCCGCGGTCACGCCGCGGTCACGCCGCGGTCACGCCGCGGTCACGCCGCGGTCACGCCGCGGTCACGCCACGATTTGGCCCTGCTCCAGGACGACACCCTGCGGCGGTTACTCCTCCTTAGAGAAACATTGAATGGTTAGCTCTATAATTTTTCGTATTTCCTCATTCCTAAACTATATCTCCTCTCAGCGCTGCCTCTCATCCATCTTTCCACAAAACGTGCATAGCAGGTGGTACAAAAGCTCAATTCAACTGAAAACATTGGTTTGGAATTGTCTGGCATATTTTATTCCTCTAGGTATTCCTACACATTTCTAGATCTCCAAACCTCACCGAATTAGGTATATCAGGGGTCATCCAATCCTCTATTCATCACAGATTACCATTCATTTCTTTAAATCTTCTGAGAAAACATCCTCTCATGTTGTCCATATCATCCTATTTGAAACTAAGTGGAAGATGTTGCCCCGCGGATGTCGCTGGACCGGGCCAACACGCTGCGGTCACACTGCGGTCACGCCGCGGTCACGCCGCGGTCACGCCGCGGTCACGCCGCGGTCACGCCGCGGTCACGCCGCGGTCACGCCGCGGTCACGCCGCGGTCACGCCGCGGTCACGCCGCGGTCACGCCGCGATTTGGCCCTGCTCCAGGACGACACCCTGCGGCGGTTACTCCTCCTTAGAGAAACATTGAATGGTTAGCTCTATAATTTTTCGTATTTCCTCATTCCTAAACTATATCTCCTCTCAGCGCTGCCTCTCATCCATCTTTCCACAAAACGTGCATAGCAGGTGGTACAAAAGCTCAATTCAACTGAAAACATTGGTTTGGAATTGTCTGGCATATTTTATTCCTCTAGGTATTCCTACACATTTCTAGATCTCCAAACCTCACCGAATTAGGTATATCAGGGGTCATCCAATCCTCTATTCATCACAGATTACCATTCATTTCTTTAAATCTTCTGAGAAAACATCCTCTCATGTTGTCCATATCATCCTATTTGAAACTAAGTGGAAGATGTTGCCCCGCGGATGTCGCTGGACCGGGCCAACACGCTGCGGTCACACTGCGGTCACGCTGCGGTCACGCCGCGGTCACGCCGCGGTCACGCCGCGGTCACGCCGCGGTCACGCCGCGGTCACGCCGCGGTCACGCCGCGGTCACGCCGCGGTCACGCCGCGATTTGGCCCTGCTCCAGGACGACACCCTGCGGCGGTTACTCCTCCTTAGAGAAACATTGAATGGTTAGCTCTATAATTTTTCGTATTTCCTCATTCCTAAAATATATCTCCTCTCAGCGCTGCCTCTCATCCATCTTTCCACAAAACGTGCATAGCAGGTGGTACAAAAGCTCAATTCAACTGAAAACATTGGTTTGGAATTGTCTGGCATATTTTATTCCTCTAGGTATTCCTACACATTTCTAGATCTCCAAACCTCACCGAATTAGGTATATCAGGGGTCATCCAATCCTCTATTCTTCACAGATTACCATTCATTTCTTTAAATCTTCTGAGAAAACATCCTTTCATGTTGTCCGAACCAGATCATCCTCATCCTCTGCACATGTCGTCTGAACCGGATCAGCCTGTTGTGATAGAAATTCAATGTCTGCTTTTGACTGAATTTCACACCAAACCAAGAGATAATAAATGAGTCAAACAATCAGACAAATGGTTTAGGTTCTTTTTCCTCTGCTCACTACACCTATGACTCTAAAACTCTGGATGCCACTGGCACTGCTATAAAAACCAGAAAACTCTCCACTAATCTAAACGTCATTCATACCACTGGTTGTCCTATAAAAAATAGGAATCCTCATATTAGTCTAAAGTCTCTTTAGGCTAAGGCACAAACAAAACACACTAACATGGATAAACAAGGTACCTTGACACTGGAACCTATAAAACATACAAAAGGAAGCAGGGGGAAGGGGGGGGGGGCTGGCAGGGGCAGGGGCAGGGGCAGGGGGGGGGGCTGGTAGGGGGCTGGTAGGGGGACAAGTAGGGGGAAGGGGGGGGGGGGGGGCTGGCAGGGGCAGGGGCAGGGGGGGGGGGCTGGTAGGGGGCTGGCAGGGGGACAAGCAGGGGGAAGGGGGGGGGGGCTGGTAGGGGGACAAGCAGGGGGAAGGGGGGGGGGGGGCTGGTAGGGGGACAAGAAGGGGGAAGGGGGGGGGGGGGCTGGCAGGGGGACAAGCAGGGGGAAGGGGGGGGGGCTGGCAGGGGCAGGGGGGGGGGGCTGGTAGGGGGACAAGCAGGGGGGAAGGGGGGGGGGCTGGCAGGGGGACAAGCAGGGGGGAGTGGGGGGGCTGGCAGGGGGACAAGCAGGGGGAAGGGGGGGGGGGGGCTGGTAGGGGGACAAGCAGGGGGAAGGGGGGGGGGGGGCTGGCAGGGGGACAAGCAGGGGGGAGTGGGGGGGCTGGCAGGGGGACAAGCAGGGGGGAGGGGGGGGGGGCTGGCAGGGGGAAGGGGGGGGGGGCTGGGCAGTGGGGAGGGGGGGGGGGTCTGGGCAGTGGGGAGGGGGGGGGGGCTGGGCAGTGGGGAGGGGGGGGGGGGGGTGCTGGGGAGGGGGGGGGGTGCTGGGCAGTGGGGAGGGGTGCTGGGGAGGGGGGGGGGGTGCTGGGCAGTGGGGAGGGGTGCTGGGCAGTGGGGAGGGGGGGGGGGTGCTGGCAGGGGGACAAGCAGGACGACACCTTGCGGCGGTCACGCGGCGGTCACGCCGCGGTCACGCCGCGGTCACGCCGCGGTCACGCCGCGGTCACGCCGCGGTCACGCCGCGGTCACGCCGCGATTTGGCCCTGCTCCAGGACGACACCCTGCGGCGGTTACTCCTCCTTAGAGAAACATTGAATGGTTAGCTCTATAATTTTTCGTATTTCCTCATTCCTAAAATATATCTCCTCTCAGCGCTGCCTCTCATCCATCTTTCCACAAAACGTGCATAGCAGGTGGTACAAAAGCTCAATTCAACTGAAAACATTGGTTTGGAATTGTCTGGCATATTTTATTCCTCTAGGTATTCCTACACATTTCTAGATCTCCAAACCTCACCGAATTAGGTATATCAGGGGTCATCCAATCCTCTATTCATCACAGATTACCATTCATTTCTTTAAATCTTCTGAGAAAACATCCTTTCATGTTGTCCGAACCAGATCATCCTCATCCTCTGCACATGTCGTCTGAACCGGATCAGCCTGTTGTGATAGAAATTCAATGTCTGCTTTTGACTGAATTTCACACCAAACCAAGAGATAATAAATGAGTCAAACAATCAGACAAATGGTTTAGGTTCTTTTTCCTCTGCTCACTACACCTATGACTCTAAAACTCTGGATGCCACTGGCACTGCTATAAAAACCAGAAAACTCTCCACTAATCTAAACTTCATTCATACCACTGGTTGTCCTATAAAAAATAGGAATCCTCATATTAGTCTAAAGTCTCTTTAGGCTAAGGCACAAACAAAACACACTAACATGGATAAACAAGGTACCTTGACACTGGAACCTATAAAACATACAAAAGGAAGCAGGGGGAAGGGGGGGGGGGGGCTGGCAGGGGCAGGGGCAGGGGGGGGGGGGGCTGGTAGGGGGCTGGCAGGGGGACAAGCAGGGGGAAGGGGGGGGGGGGGGGGGGCTGGCAGGGGCAGGGGCAGGGGGGGGGGGGGGCTGGTAGGGGGCTGGCAGGGGGACAGGCAGGGGGAAGGGGGGGGGGGGGGGGGCTGGTAGGGGGACAAGCAGGGGGAAGGGGGGGGGGGCTGGCAGGGGGACAAGCAGGGGGAGGGGGGGGGGGCTGGCAGGGGCAGGGGGGGGGGGGCTGGTAGGGGGACAAGCAGGGGGAAGGGGGGGGGGGCTGGCAGGGGGACAAGCAGGGGGGAGTGGGGGGGCTGGCAGGGGGACAAGCAGGGGGGAGGGGGGGGGGCTGGCAGGGGGAAGGGGGGGGGGCTGGCAGGGGGGCAGGGGGGGGCTGGCAGGGGGAAGGGGGGGGGGGGGCTGGCAGGGGGGCAGGGGGGGGGCTGGCAGGGGCAGGGGGGGGGCTGGCAGGGGCTGGCAGGGGCAGGGGGACAAGCAGGGGGGGGGGGTGGCAGGGGGACAAGCGGGGGGGGGGGGGGCTGGCAGGGGGACAAGCAAGGGGCAGGGGGGGGGGGGGGGCTGGCAGGGGGACAAGCAAGGGGCAGGGGGGGGATGGCAGGGGGACAAGCAAGGGGCAGGGGGGGGATGGCAGGGGGACAAGCAGGTGGCAGGGGGGGGGGCTGGCAGGGGGACAAGCAGGGGGGGCTGGCAGGGGGGGGGGCTGGCACAAATTTTTGCTAGATGTTTTTATTTCCATGGCTTTTATTGATGTTTTAATGCATTTTAATTTATGTTGTGCAGCTTGAAAGTTTCTTTTATTATTAAATTCCTGTCTCCAAATCACTATTCTTGTTGAACATCTTTAATGCAATATCCATTATTCCCATTGTGCTGGTAGTATCTGTATTGCTTCATTTTTTCCCTGCGGTTTCAAGCTATAGCCATGTAATGTTTTCAATGCCTATAATTAGACTTATTTTTAACTTGCACATTGTTCCATGTAGGATGATCAGAAATTTGTTAAGCGGAAAACAGAACTTGGCGGAACTTTCTCAATTGCAAGCTGCATACTTTTTGTTCTTATATTTTGTTCTTATATTTTGTCTTCAGGTAGAATTGTAGAGCCTGCTGCCAGGCCTGTGTTGATGCAGGGGACATTGCAAATACCCACGGTTCATTTGAACCGTGGAAATATCCTGGCGCTGGAAACATCTGTACCCACGGTTCACTTGAACCGTGGGTATATTCTGCAGCTGCAAAAAAGTATACCCACGGTTATAAAACCGTGGGAATACATATATACCCACGGTTCAAGTAAACCGTGGGTATATTCTGGAGCTGCAAAAACTATACCCACGGTTTTATAACCGTGGGTATACATATATACCGGAGCTGCAAACTATACCCACGGTTATAAAACCGTGGGTATACATATATACCTACGGTTTAATGAACCGTAGGTAATATAAAAATTTCTGGGTCTATACCCACGGTTTTTTAAAAACCGTGGGTATAGGGCTATTGCGACGGCATTCCAGCCCGCGGTTGGCGAAACCGTGGGTATACCCTATACCCACGGTTTCAAGGGCTATACCCACGGTTTCAAACCGTGGGTATAGGTGCAATTTCCAGTAGTGAAGGTTAGCGAGGCATGCTGCAGATTATATACATAACCCAAGAAGTAAGATTGATCATTTCTTTGATGGTTTAAAACTATTTATCCATTGAGAATTAGTCTCACAATCCTTCTCGTCATACGAAGATATTGTCTCATGTGGTATCAAGACAAAAAAGTAATTCTCTAAGTCTTACAACTTTAAAGAAAAGAAAGAGAAGAAGAGATCTGCTGATCACTCTGGAAATGGAAATAAGGGTAAGAAGGGAAAAGTTGAATATCCATCATGTAGTAAATGTGGGAAGAAACACCCCGATACTTACTTTAAGCTAATGGAAGTTTGTTACAAGTGTGGTGAAAAAGGCCACCAAGCTCGTGATTACAAGGGGAAGAAAGAAGCTACCGATGTTCAATGCTACAATTTTAGAGAGATGTGACATTATGCGAATGAATGTCCTAAGTGTCAGAGGAACTTACCTCAGAAAAGGCCAAGGGATAAAGGCCAAGCTTATGCTATCACTACTGCTGAGGTAGAAGCTCCGAAAGACGTGGTGGCAGGTAATTTAATGGTTTCCTTAAGTTTAGAAAATGCTTTATTTGATTCTTGGTCATCACATTGTTTCATATCTTCCTAGTTTTCTAAGAAAATTATATATTTCCAATTTTATTTAACAAGGGAGTTTTCAGTCAAAACTCCTAAGGGAAGTATCATTGCTACAAAGTTTTGTGAATCAGTTCCCATTATGGCATATAAATGTTTTTTATCTACTGATCTCATCATCATACCCATTATTGAATTTGATATAATCCTCAGTATGTATTGGATTTCGGACCATGATGCAAAAATTTATTATAATAAGGAGGTTACTATTTTGATGACGATGATGAGGAACACCTTATCTTTAGAGAAGAATAATCACCACCTAATTCTTATATAGATCCACCCCCAGTAGCTCAACTAAATTAAATTATTGGGGAGGAAGAGAATGAAATTACTGTGGGTGTGGAAAATAATGTTCAAATAGAGGAAGTACCTATTGTGCAAGAGTATGTTGATGTATTTACAGAGGATTTACCTGGACATCCTCCAGAATGAGAAATTGAGTTTTCCATTGATTTAATTCCTGGATCAAGGCCTATATTGAAGACCCCTTATAAATGGATACTGTGGAATTAGTGGAACTAATGAAACAACTAGAGGAATTGAATAATAAGGGATTTATTCACCCAATGTTTCTCCATGGGGATCCCCTATCCTTTTTGTTAAGAAGAAAGATGGATCTATGAGGCTGTGCATTGACTACAGGGAGATCAATGCTATAACAATAAATAACAAGTATCCCCTACCTCACATTGATGATTTATTCTAACAAATTCATGGAGCTCAATACTTTTCAAAGATTGACCTTCGATCTGAATATCATCAATTGTGTGTGAAGAAGGAAGATATTCTGAAAACAACATTTCGAACTAGGTACGGGCATTACAAGTTTACAGTAATGCCTTTTGGGAAGACTAATTCACCCTCTATTTTCATGGATCTAATGAACAATGTTTTTAAGGAGTATCTTGATGAATTTGTAGTGGTATTTATTATTGATATCTTGGTATACTCTAAAAGCTACGAAGATCATAAAAATCACTTGTGCATTATTCTAAAGACTCTTAGAAGACAAGAATTATATGGAAAGTTTAGCAAGTGTGAATTCTGGCTTCAATGGATTTCTTTTCTTGGCCATATTGTCTCTAAGAATGGAATCTCTGTTGATCCTTCTAAGACAAGATCAATCCAATAATGTCTAGCACCGACGAGTATAACTGAGGTACGCAGTATTATTGCTTTAGTAGGTTATTATCAATGTTTCGTCCAGAATTTTTCCTGATTGGCTAACCCATTGAAAAAGCTCATACGAAAAGGAGTTAAATTCATTTGGAAAAAATAATTTGAAGAATGTTTTGAATAACTGAATAGAAGATTAGTCAATGCTACTATTTTGACTCTACCATTGGGTAATGATGGGTTTTTTATTTATAGTGATGCTTCAAAGAAAGGACTTGGTTGTGTCCTTATACAGAATGATAGGGTTGTTGCCTATGCATCACGTCAGCTAAAAATTCATGAGAAAAACTATCCTACTCATGATCTTGAGTTAGCAGCAGTAATATTTTCTTTGAAGATATGGAGACGTTATCTCTAGGGTGAAAAATGTGAGATTTATACTGATCACAAGAATTTGAAGTATATTTTCTCACAAAAAGAACTCAACATGGGGAAAAGGCAATGGCTTGAACTACTCAAGGATTATGATTGCACGATACACTACGACCCAGGGAAGGAAAATAAGGTGGCAGATTCTTTGAGTATAAAGGATCATGGAGTTTTCAACAAGATGAGAGTTGAAAAGGATCCTATATACATGGATCTAGTAAAGTTGGATATGGGAATAACCATGGAAGGTGAAACATCAATACTTTTTCAAATGGTTTCCAAACCATATATACTAGAAAGGATAAAGAGTTCTCAGACCGGTGATGAAGAGTTTCAAAAGAAGATTAAAGCTATGAATGATGGGAGATTGAGTGACTTTGTGTATGAAGATGGAATTTTGAAATTTGGGAAGAGAATTTGTGTTCCCTATATACCTGATCTAAAAAGGGAATTGTTGGATGATGCTCATAGTTCCAATTTCTCTATACACCCTGGTATCACCAAAATGTAGAGAGATTTGAAGGAATATTTTTGGTGGGACAACATGAAGAGGGAGATTTCTGATTTTGTGTTAAAATGTATGCTTTGTCAACAAGTGAAAGCTGGAGGGCAACAGCCTGTAGGAGTCTTGAAACCTCTTCCCATACCTTAGTGGAAATGGGGTAATATTATGATGGACTTTGTCATGGGACTACCAAAGACTTCAAGAAGGAACGATGCAATATCGGTCATTGTTGATTGTATTACCAAGTCAGCACATTTTCTTGCTATAAGAGAAGACCTACCACTTGAACGTCTAGCAAGACTATATATTAATGAAGTTGTGAGACATCATGGAGTACCCCTATTGATTATTTCTAATCGTGATCCCTGTTTTACATCAAGATTCTAGAAAAGTCTTCAGAAATCCCTGGATACTGAGCTTCGTTTGAGCACTACTTACCACCCCCAAACTGATGGACAATCAGAACAGACTATTAAAACCTTAGAAGACATGTTTATATCATGCTCACTTGACTTTCTAGGTATGTGGGATCAATATTTACCTCTGGTAGAATTTTCCAATAAAAATATCTTCCATTCAAGTATTCGGATGGCACCATATGAAGCGTTATACGGAAAGAGATGTTGCACACCAACCTATTGGGATGATGTTGGTGAAAGAAAACTAGTAGGCCCAGAACTTGTGGAGGAAATGATGTAAAAGGTGTAGGTAATCCAAACCCACATCAAAGCAGCTCAAAGTAGATAGAAGATCTATGCCGATAACCGAAGGAAGGATTTGGAATTTCAGGTAGGAGATCATGTTTTCTTGAAGGTATCTCCATGGAAGGGTGTTATAAGTTTCAGTAAGAATGGAAAATTGAGTCCCAGGTACATCAGACCTTTCAAAATTCTAGAATGAATTGGGGCTGTAGATTACTGTCTAGAAATGCCACCAAGTCTTTCCAAAGTTCACGATGTGTTCCACATATCATTATTGAGAAAATATATGTCTGAACCAACGCATGTACTCACATATGAGGAATTCGAGATGGAAACCGATCTGTCTTATTACAAAGATCCTATCAAGGTTCTTGATACAAGAGAACAAGTGTTGAGAAACCGAACGATTCGTTTGGTAAAAGTTCTATGGAGAAACCATAAGATGGAAGAGGCAACGTGGGAACCTGAGGAACTTATGATGATAAAACACCTGAGTCTTTTTACGTAGTAATACTCTAGAAATTTTGAGGACGAAATTATTTGAAGAGGGGAGAATGTAATACCCTAATCTTCCAAGGTACGCTTCTCTTTGAATAATACATTGAATAATGCAGTAGCCTGTGTTGTAATCAACTTCAAGTTCTAACACACCACAACCAATCAAATTAGTCGTTATGAATAGTAATACCCATTTTTTAAAATTTTATAAATTTTATCTTTCAAAATGGACTTCATTTTTGGATTCAGAGTATCGAAATTATCTTAGGGTAAATTTTTTTTTAATTTTTCTGAAAACATTCAGTTTTTGATGAATAGTGAAAAATACTAAATTTTAATTAAAAACAAAATTTTTAATCAAAATAATTTATAGTGATAAATTATAATATTGAGTGATTTTTAAGTATAATTAGATTATATTTTTACCATTTAATCCAATGTTGACCATTGGACATAATTTCACATTTAAACTGGTCATAAGCAAGTGTCAATCGTTTGATAGTTATTATTTCTTAAAAACATGCTTTTTGTTTTGACAACGGGAATTAATTTTAAAATAATTTCTGCCACTTCTGTGTTTTGAATTTATAAAAATGGATTCAATATTTGGAATTAGGAGGTCCAAATTTTATAAATAGGTAACTTTTATTTTTAGACATTATGAATATTTTAGTAAATATTTTATTTACCGTGGTTAAAAGGGTAAATCCAGTAAATAAGGTAAAAAATAATATTATAATAATATTAAGTTATCCTAAAACGTGTCCCAACCTGATTGGATGATACATGTTCGACTATGGGCATCTTTGGGTCGATTTTGGGACCCCATGAAGTCACTTGGAAGTGATAATGACATTATATATTAAATAATTTAAAGTAGAGACAAAAATAACAAAAGAAAATATCTTTTAGTAAAATTTTTTTTATATGAGGTTATATAATTGATATATTAAACTGTAAATAGTATCTATAAAGATAAAAATATGTAATACCATAGGATATTTTATTTATAATTTTTAGACATAAAATAAATATATTTATTTATGAGATAATGATGATTTAGTAATTACCTTATTAATGAAAGAATCAAATAAATAGTTTTATAAATATTAAAATAAATATGATTTCAAAGTTTTTATGACATCCACGAATTTTCTAGGTGAATATGAATTGTTAGGGTTGATTCAATGTATCTTTTTCGAAGCAATAATGTTTTTATGACTTTCACAAAAAGCAAATACCAAATAGTGCCAAAATTGACATAAATTAATTTTTAAAACAAATACTATATTATTGGTTGATATAATATTCAAAAAAAATATAAGGATCAGCCGAATGACTTATATTATTATAGGTATATAATTAATTAAACACTTGGGTTGGTAGTTTATAGTATGTTTTTTAACCAAATAATATAAAAATACAAAGAGACATGGTAAATTTCAAACTAATTAACTAAGAGTTAAATCTAAAAGATAAGGTTAATATAGTGATCCAAACCTATCTAAAACCTATTTGTTGAAAGAATTTAGACTCATCCCCACCTTATACTCGAAATAAATTAATTTTTAGCCATTATAAACCGAATATGAATTTATTACAAAATAATACTTTAAGTTTTTCCTAAGGTGCCCCTCACCCATCTTATAAAAGTGAACTCCCCCTTGTCTCCAATTCACACCTTCAGAGCCTTTTGGCTCGGCCAAACCCCACCCTAATATCCTCCCAACTGTCCTCCCTTAATCCTAGAGACCTTAATTTAGTCATAAAGGCAACCTAAGGTGCCCTTTTGATCAAATCAAAAGGAAGAACCCGAAGAAGAGGTAAATATTTCATCACCTCTTTCAAGTTTATTTCTTCTTTCACTTCCTCTTTCTTTGTTGTTTACATTATAAAATAATAACTCCTATATATTATATATACTATGATGTTATTATAAATATGTTACAACCATATTCACTATTCTATCCATCCTTTGAATGACATGTCATCATACGTGCGTACGTACGCCTTACCGTCTCCACGTCGTGGTGTAATTGTTATTCAATACATTATTTTGATGGGTATAATAATGATGTGTAATTGATGTAAATAATCAATATAACATGATAATTAATCTATATATATGATATAACATCCAATAATATATTATTTTAATATCAAAATAATGATATTGTCGCTCGTGTGTACGTACGGATTACCGTCTCCACGAACGCGATGAGATTCATTCCCCATCGTATCCATTCAAGAATAATTTTCATTAGATAATTAAAAATAATGTTTAAATACTTTATATAATTCTGGATATTAATAAGATACATTCCATCCATAAAAAATATGACTTACATAACAAATCATATAAAGGAAAACGAATCAGTTAACACTCGAAACGATGATAATACTAAGATATTGTTAACAAAGCAATGATAAAAGATCATATATGATATCATATTAATGTATATGATTCTTGTATAATTTAATAACAATTATTTAACCATTATACAGGAGGTTAACCTACCCTCGACCAAGGAAAAAGTACAAGGTAAGGGTTAATTTCACAATCTCTTTATTTTCCGAGGTTGTTTTTACATAAGTATCTACTGAGACCTCTTTATCATCCACATCCATGTTTCTTAAAAATGTATTTCAAAACATTCTTTATATTTTATAGACTATGGTTTAAAGTTATTTATATCCTTTTTTGACTTTTTATGAGATTTTTATAAAGTAATCTTTCCGTCGTTTTCCAAACAAGGTCATTTTTAACCTTTTGGACAGAATTAAGGTAAGAATGTCTTTTTTTAACTAGTACGGTGGGTGCGGCTATTTTCCGCCTTTAAAAAATTGTCGAATATTACCTTACAAGATTATAAGAATATTCTAAAATTAAATGTTTTCTTTTATAATTATTTTACTTTTAAATAATTTCAAAAAAAGAGATATTTCTCTCAAATAGTTTTGATTTCATCTATGTCAACATCCTTTGATGGATTTTAAGCTTATTTGAAGTTGATTTATTATGATACAAAACTTACATATTGTATTGAAGGTTTTATGATATGTTTTACTGTGGATGTGTTATTTTTATACCATTCATGGTTTATGGAGAAAGTATTGACATTTTTTATGCTAGTTTTAATATGAATTTTTATGTTATGTTTAAACCTGTTCATACGAGGAATGCATTGGACTTAGTAAGTGACAGGTGGAGCCCACTATCACTCCTCGATGCATTGGTAGTTCTCATGAGAAAAAATAGTGTCTTGGAACAAGGCCTTGACAAAATATTATTTTTAGTCTTGGCACAAGGCCTTGACTATGTGGTTATGATAGTCTGGCATTATGCATTCCATAATTATGAAAGTGGTTATTGATATTGCATGTGATTATTCTACTAGTAGAATATCCATGTGAATAAGTAAATGACATTATTTCATTTTATTTTTTCCATATTATTCTGAAGTTCAAGTTTAAAGGGCTTTTGTTTTAGTTATACATTGGCTTAAATGTTTATACTTATTTATGAAAGTTTCCTCTATATTGTTATCCTTACTGAGCATCTGAGCTCACCCCTTTCTATGTTTTATTTTTCCCAGGATGTGAAGAAGTATTTTATGACTGACCTGCAGGGATAGTCTTAGGGGTTTGGAGTGTGGACTATGGAGACTATGTTGTTGTAGTTTTTCACTTTATCATGTAATTTAAGACTTATGAATGTATCTAGTGTTTCTAAGGCTACTAAACTAATCAGTCTTTCGAGACTTAATATTTTGTGATCATGCCAATGTTATGTAATAATGCACCGACTCTGGGTAATTGGGGTCGGGGAATTACAAACAAGATCCATGAAATCATAACATAAAACATGGATTTTTGGAAATAACATATAATTAGACATAAACATGATTCAAGGGTAACTTCCCAGTCTATATGACATGGTTGAAAAAGTATCATTAAGGAATTAGGTTTACTCCCTATCCCAAAATGACTTCTCATGAGACTAAAACATTATCTAATTAATTGGAGCTCTATCTGAGGGAAACAATTACAAAATTATTATACATATTCATGCCACATGAGGAATCAAACATATGGAACTATTATATGGATTACCAATGGAATCAGATGGGTATTATAATATTGTTAAGAGGCATGACCAAAGAAAATATAACAATATTATCAAAATAGTACATCCTCGATAGAATTGATAATAAACCATTTAATACAATATAAAAGATGGTATCATAAGAGATAAAAGTCAACAAAGGACAATATTTAACAAAGTATGTTTACATAGATGAAAATACATCAAAAAATATAATTGGAAAAAATTATGGAGGTAGATACCCTTTTTTAGTCTGAAAATTACTTATTTTTAAAATGTTGCACAAATATAAAATAAAACATATTCTTTTAAAATAGTCAATTAAACATGTAAAAGATGTTTTAATTCATTAATGTGGCATCATTGAGGGAAAATAGACTCATTTTGTATAAGTTAAAAAACATTCCTTCTATATTTTGTCAAAAAGTCTCAAAGAACTTTGTTTAGAAAACCACAAAATATACCTTTCAATTTTTTTTGTAAAAAGTAAAATATGAGTAAAAATTAAATTAAATAATAATTAGATAATATCAAAATAATATTAGAAACAATTTTTGAAAACATGGTCATTAAATAAAAGATATTTTTAAGGGAGATTTTAAAAAGTTAATTTTTAAAAGAATGTCCCTTATAAATATGACATCATTGAAGTGAGAATCAATAAAATGAATAGAATATGTGTATTATCTGAAAATTAACATAAAAAATAGGAAATAAAAAATAATATATTCAAAATTAATTTGACACACAATCTTAGCATGATATAAACAAGTTGTATTATAACCCAAAGAATGGAAATTGAGTTAAGAATTCCCTTACCACTTTATGATTAGTCAAATTGTATGCCTTAAAAAAGTAATTATTATAAAATTAAGATTTAAATACCATGAAAATAATGATATTAATGATATTATATATATAATTTTAGTATATATACACCACACACAATAAATAAGTGGTGAATAAGACACATATCTCACAAATGTAAAAGTGAGATGAGAAACCCTTACCTCATGGTTCCCTTTAGTGGTGAGTACTTTAAACTCCTATATAATGGTTAAATAATATTATTAAATAATTAAATAAATATATTAATATTTATAATACATTATTTTATAATTTTATAATATCATATGACCCATTCATTAATAACATTTCATTATTTTAATGGTTTCAGGTGCATTTTTTTCATGGTTTCATGATCAGTTCATTTTTGTATAAATTATGGATTATCATGTCAAATGTAAATAAAAATATAGAAGTGTAATTAAATAATATAAATTAAATTCCAATAGTATAAATGTTACCATGTATAATATTTTTTTCTAACATGAGGATGAATCATTTGATAAAATGTTAATGATAATTGTTTAGTTAATTCTGGTTGTTTTTTCTGAACATCACGAACTAGTTTAGTTTAATTTAATATTATGAGTATATATTAGTTATATAACATTAAATAGGTTATAATATACATATTAAAATATTAATTTACTAGAAATAATATTTTTTTGGCCAGACATGAAGGTGGTAATGGAAAATGAACAAAATCATTATTCATAGAGGTGATTAACCAACATAATTTGGAAAATAGTTTCATTTCTTTTAATAAGAGGAGGTAATAAAAGGTATGGATATAATATATTTCATTAGAGAAATAAAATTACACTATTTACATGATTATTTAATTTTTAGGTCATTATGGATGAAGGAGGTGAGGATAAATTAGAAGTAGAAAAGAAATTAAGAGAGGTATTTAGAGAAAAATACCTCTTGAATATCACCTTATTGAGAGACCCTTGAGGAACCTTTATTTATTATTTTGGTGACAAAATCATATATTTTACATTTTTATAGTGATTAGAAGTTATTTTTATTAATATTTTAGGATCTACAAGGCTTTTGAGTCAAAATGGGATGGTTAGGGGTGGTATCTATACTTGAGGATAGGTGGGTTTAAGCGATTAAAATAATATTTAATTTATATTTAAAGCCAACCAAATTGAGGTGTAATTAATTTAAATGAATTAAATTTCTAATTAATCTTTAATATTATGTTTAGGTTATATTAATAAGTCAACAAACCATTGAGTTTTTTAATTTTTAGGCATGTTAAGCTTTTACCTTTTAACTTTTACCCTTGCCACTATTTTACCTATATTATGGTAAATATTTTTTATCACAATAATTTTTCTTAAATAAAAATTAAACTGAACTTAAAACACAATTTGGACCATATTATTCAAAATATAGAATCCATTTTAAGAAATTAAATTCACAAAAATTGGATTTAAAATTAATCTCAAAGACGTAACAAGAAAACAATTTTTTAAAGGGAAAAGTTCAAAAGTTTGAAATGTTTTTACATCTAATTTCAATGTTAAATTTCTTAAAATTACCTATATTGGTTTTATTTATGTATAATTAAAGTAATTATGCTTAAAAAAAATTTAAAATACAATTTAACAATATAAATAAATTATACGAAAAAATAGTTTTCAATTAAAATTTAGTATTTTTCACTATTCGTCAAAAAAATTAAGCTTCTTCGAAAAACACCAAAATTTAACCCTAATACAATTTTTATATTACTATTACAAAAATAAAATTTATTTTTTCAAATATAACTTAAATTTTTTTCAATATTTATGTATAAAATAGGTGCGCCATCAAAAGGTAGAAGAGTTGCCTTTAGAAAAAATATAGCTTTTTATACTTAAAATTGATATTTATTCTTGTCTTAATCCTATAAAAGTTATTGTATGAATTCAAAAAAAATTTATTGAATATAAAAAATATTAATTTCCTTAATATACTTCACTAATAGTGATTAATTTACTTTATTAAAGTGAAATTTCATTGTGGGCATAAAAATAGTTTTTTATAAAAAACACATCCTTTTTGTTCAATTGGTTTTCTTTTTTATTTATAATTAATTGGTAACCCGTGAATTAATTTTATAAACATGTGTAGGTTATATTTTTATAATTTTGTTAATATCATTCATTTTCACTATTCTAATGGATAGGTAATAACCATCATTAAAATAATATTTTTTTGGAGTTTGTTTAAGCTTAGTGTTTTGTGAAAAGTAAGCTATCAAAGAGATTTAATTTATTTTAAAAAGGTGAAATATCATAAAATATCAGGGTGTTAAATTTTATTTAAAATAAAATACTTGATTTTAAATAGATTTTAAGGTATGTTATTTTAAATAAATATATTTTATGTTTTTCTAAGGGAATTTTTCAAAAGTGTCAATTTCTCTTATGAAACTCTCTTTGATTTCAAAGAAAATTTAATGTTTGATCAGATGATTTATAAAGTTTTATGCTTTTAAAATTATTTTAAAATGTTGCCAATAATTTATTATTTCATTATTATTATAAAAATCCCTTACTGGTCATTTTATGTTCATCCAAAGTTTTAAAATGTTTTTTATGTGGATAGGAATGAGTAAGATCAATATTTCCATTTGAAAAGTATCAGTGTGGTACATGTGTAGAAAATTAGAGAGTTTTATTGCATATCCTTGGAAGTGGAACGTTTGGTTTTTTACATGAAATAGTTATCCCAACTCTATAAAACTCTAAAACTAACAAGATTCTTAGGAACATAGTGACCCAATTTTAATTTTTTATATAGTCTTCATTATTTTTATTTTTTAGGTTATAATTATTTAATGATAAATTTGAGTCACTTTATTTAGAAAAAAGACTACAAACAATGAAAAAATATATTTTATAACCATATCCAAGAGTACAGGTTTGAGGCTATTATAGTTTGTATCAAAGAATTTTTAAATAACTTTGAAGATTCGGATGTGATCGGTTTATGATAATTTATGTTTCTAAGGATTTTGGAGATAATATTTTATGTAATTGAAGGTATTTTGGATGAAAGTTGTCATAGAAAGATCTTTTTGATCCTAGTTTTCAATAATTATATTAGCTTTCTAGGTTTCATTGTTTGGATATTGGAATTAATAGAGTGCTCTATTAAAATGAAAATTTTTCATGAAATAATTTCTAATTATTTTTTATGAAATTTATCATTACCAAATTCTAAGTAATAATAACTAAGAAAAATATTATCTATTCTATATTTAATCAGGAAGTAAAATTTCTCATGTCCTAGATAATTAAAATTCTAATAATTAAATTTATTTAAGGGTGGATAATGTAACATCTCTATTTTTTTTAAAATAATTACTTTCGCAAAAAAATGAAATTGAAGTACAAAACACTATGTTTAAACTATTTGTATCATGAAAGAATTATTTTAACCATATTTATAGTCAATAAATTATAAATAATATATGGATAAATAACCATTATCTAAAAAAATACATTTAATAATATATGTGTAAAAAAATTTATTCTGATTTATAACCAAAAGGTTATAATTATGTCATTATGATATATAGTAATTAAATTTTAAATTTAATTTGAGTTATTATACTTATAAAAATAAATAATTGTGTTTAAAATAAAATTTATTTGTGTGTGTATATATATATATAATAAAGGGGCTTCATAATTTTTGAACAAAAATATTAGGCAAATTTTTTGAAAACTTGGGTAGAATGACAAAAATAAACCCACACAGATACATACATACATACATACATACATACATACATACATACATACATACATACATACATACATACATACATACATACATACATACATACATACATACATACATACATACATACATACATACATACATACATACATACATACATACATACATACATACATACATACATACATACATATATACATATATACATACATACATACATACATACATACATACATACATACATACATACATACATACATACATACATACATACATACATACATACATACATACATACATACATACATACATACATACATACATACATACATACATACATACATACATACATACATACATACATACATAAATACATACATACATACATACATACATACATACATACATACATACATACATACATACATACATACATACATACATACATACATACATACATACATACATACATACATACATATAAATAAATTGGTGGGTTATACTAATATTATATATATATATATTATATTTTGAAATATATGGAATATTATGAAATATGTAATTATATATATATATATATATATATCAATGGAAGGATGAGGTTGATCGACGATGACATCATCGTCTTCCTCCTTCGACCTTGGAACCTATAGGGTTATCATTAAGGGTATGTGATGAAGACCATTCGTGACATCCTTGATAGTGTTTTACCCATTGTTCCCTTCGATTCTATCATCAAATGTAAGATGTAAGTGAATCCACATACACCATCTTCAAGATCCGACTGTCTCAGATAATATTGAAGAATATATAAATATAAATCTAAATCTAAATATATATAACATGTCATTATTGGACTAGTTTTCATAGTGAAATATCATATATATTAAGATATATAATTATTAAAATCATTACATGTATATTTATTTGCGTGGTGGGATTTCACTCAATGATATCCACATAGAGGTCTTGCGGCACGTGGGGAGCACCAGAGATAAGGGATGCAATAATTTAATAAACTATGTACATAAAATAAAAAGGAAAAACCTGAATGAGTTCAAATTTTAAATTACAATAAATATCATGAACAAAAACTATTTCACTCTTATATATAGACCCTTAATATTTTAAATATTTTATAAATAGAATATCAAGGTCAGAGTTGGATAAAATCTATTCAGATTATCATCTTTTATAAGTGATAAGGATATAAAAAATCATATATCAAATACTTAATTTTGGTTATAGTTGGTTATAAAAGGAGGAAATTACTCTATGGTTAGGGGTTATGGTGTGCTAATAAGGTTCCTACCATATAAATAAAAAATATTTGTTTTAGAGAGAGAGAGAGCAAAGAAGTCTATTCATAAGACCCCTTCAAGAAAAAGAAATTGCGTATGAGTTTAGATTGTTTCAAAGATACAAGTAAGGGTTTGTTTTTAAAATTTATATTTTAAAATTTCTAAGAAC
The DNA here is from genome assembly GCA_963277665.1 of Viscum album. NCBI lineage: Eukaryota > Viridiplantae > Streptophyta > Magnoliopsida > Santalales > Viscaceae > Viscum > Viscum album. Next base: position 2,090,666,054 of record OY728126.1, on the reverse strand, counting down.
CCTTATATTTTCATAGTTTCCAAAAATTAAGTCTTTGATTTTATTTATCTAAATTATAATTTTTTTATTCAAAAACTTCCAACCTATGTATTTTGGTTAAACCACACACTAATAGAAATTAGAGCTATACCAATGGACCTATACCAATGGTTTAGACAAAACCATTAGTATAGGTACCTTAGAGAGACCCTATACCAGTGGTCTTTTTGAAACTGTTAGTATATATACCATGGGGAGACCCTATACGAACAGTTTTGGCCAAAATCGTTTATATAGGTCCCTTTTGGAGACCATATACACACATTTTTGGCCAAAACTGTTGGACTCCCCATGTATTAATCATGTTTTAATGATCAAAAATCCTATTCAGTATATAAACCATGTTAACTCTATGTAATCTATCTCACATTAAATGCACAATTATTTAGTAAACCTATCCAAAGCTCTTAAGTGCTATACACTCAGTTTGGTTACTATACCCTATCTTTTGATTCACTTTATAATGATTTCTCTGAAAAATGATTAAGTTTAATTCATTCCATAAATATCACTGCTTAAGTTTGAATACAGATATTTGCCTAAGTATAAGACACCATGAAAAATCAGACACCATGACAACTAGACACCATGACAACTAGACACTATGAACAAGCAGACACCGTGACAACTAGACACTGTGAACAAGACACCGTGACATCGAGACACCGTGAAAACCAGACACCATGAACAAGACACTGTGAACAAGACACCATGACATCAAGACACCGTGAACCAGACACCATGAACCAGACGCCGTGGCCACAAGACACCGTGACCAATCCAGAAACCGTGTGAAGGAGACACCGTTTCCATGACATACTGTGATGCCATTTCTTAATATGTTTTTTCATCAATCAATTTAATATCTAACAATCATATTTAAATATTTTAAATGCACTGAAATAATTCATATTTCCTTGTAGACATTTAATTTGACAGTACAAGGTACGAGGTGTATAATACATGCAACCTATTGGCTCAAACACATGAACTCCAACATAAAAGAGTAATGCGGCCCAAGAAAAATAAGAAGTGTGGAATGATACTAAAAAGAAAAACAAGCGGGTGGCTATGAAAACAACAACTGAATACACTTATAGGATTATTAAATAAATAATTTTCTCACGCAACTCAACGCTGCTGTAGAACACACAAAGCTCAATTGAATCCCAGAATCGAGAACGTCTTCGCACTGTCAAACATCACGAAGAACATAAGCCCGATCTGTCTGACTTGTGACACTCTGTTTTCCATACGAGGACTTTATTTATGCATCTTCTTCATCTCAGAAGTCTAGATCTACAAAGACTAAAATTTAGATCATTTCTAAACCTATCTCAATATCTCTTCTCTGTTGTGTATCATTTTACTATCTTTGTAGAAGTGTGTGTATTTGTATAACAACACACTCTGTCTCCCACATTAAACTGAAGGATACACGATATCCTTACTCAAACATCTTTTTATATCTGTATACCCACTAATAAGTGTGGAAGAGGTCCCTATGTGGCCTAGTTTTTTGTTCCCATGAAGAACTGTGGAATAGGTCCCTGTATGACATGGATAGTCCTATGTACTGTTGTTTAACCCCAATCCAGGGTGTGGATCAAATTTATTTATATAAAATGCTTGGTGGTAGGTGATCAACAAGTGGAGTGAATTATGTCTCGACTTGAGATTGAACCACTTGTTTCATATCCACTATGCGGCTTAATTTAGTATTCTCTATTTTACTACTTTACTTTATAATTAAGATATCACTAAATCCAATTTGATAGTTAATTGTGGAAAGAAGTTATAATTGTCTTGTCTTTGTAGAATAGCTTCAAAAGTAATATTAATAACTGAAATTAAGATTACTGATAACTAATCAATCTTATAAGAAGTTATTTAAACATTCAAACTCTTATAACAGTATAACCTTGATTCATTGGGCTGTATTTAACCTTTTGGGGAAACCTTTTTAAGAATAATTTTTAACCAAATTTTTTTATAGACAATCAATTCACCCCCTCTTGAGTAATATACTCTGACCAACATTTGGTTTCAAAGGTTGTTTATTAAGACTTTGTTTAACCTTATTCAACTTTGATTGTAGTTGTACTTTGAATATCTGTAAATTTATTTTAATTCTAAATTTCTAGCTCTCTAAAAGTATTTCTGTATTATGGATAATAGACTGGAAGTTGATGAAACCAATAGACCACCATTATTTAATGGAACCAACTATGCTCAATGTAAAATTAAAATTAAAATGCATTTAGAGAGTATGACTTTTGAAATTTGGTCTTCCATTGTAGATGAATATAATATTCATACTACTGATAGAATCACATGGGATGAACCTATCAAAACTCCCTACAATAACAATTGAAAAGCTATTAATGATTTATACTTCTCCTTAAGAGATGAATAATTCAATAGAATATTTTCTTGGAAAACTGTCCTTGAAATTTGGGATACCCTATCTGTCTCACATGAAGGAACATCTAATGTAAAAGAAATGAGACTTAATACTTATACTATTAAATATGATAACTTTAAAATTAAACCTGATGAGGCTATCTATGATATGTATCTTAGGTTCAATGATATTTCAACACAATGATTTCTCTTGGAAGAGAAGTCACTGCCAAGGAATAGATCATGAGAATTCTCAGATGTCTGCCTGACAGATGGAGAGGAACCTCTGTCTATATTAGATAATCATGCGATGTCAGCAAGCTACTTGTAAAAGAACTCATTGGGAAAATGATGACGTATGAAGAAGAGCTAAAAGTCAACAAGGAATAGGAGGATGAACCAAAAAGGAAATATGTTGCATTCAAAACCACCACCTATAAACACAAAGACAAAGGGAAATTGGAAGATTCTATAGAAAGTTCAAGTAGTGAAAAATCATCACATGATAGTGATGAGGAGATGGCTCAATTAGCCAAAAGATTCAAGAAATTTTACAAGAAGAAGAACTTTTTCCGAAAGCCTAACTTCAAGGGAAAATATGAACAAAAAGGGAGTTGGAAGAAGGATTGGAAAAGAAGTGACAAGACTGATGAGATTGTCTGCTATGAATGTAAGCACAAAGGACATATCAAGGATGACTGTCCAAATCTCAAGTATAAAAAGAGATATGAGTACAAGGACATGAAGTATAAAAAGGTAATGAAAGAAACCTAGAGTGATTCTGAGGATAGTTCAAGTGACTTAGAAACATAACATGATGAACAAGCTAACAAATCCAATATGCGTTTTATGACAAAAACATTTGAGGTAACACTAGACTCTCCTGTACATAATTCATACTATTCTGGAGATGAGAGTGACTATGAAAATATGAATAATGAAGAAATGTTTGAATACTATAACATGCTTTAAGAAACATGCAATGAACTAAAAGACAAATATAAATCATTCAAGAAATAGTATGCTCTTACTGTGACTATTAAATCTGAACTCACAATTGGAAAAGAGAAAAATAATCAACTGCTCAAAGAGAACAACGAATTAAAAATGTCTAATAAGCAATTAAATAATGACCTAGAAACGTTTACCAATGGAAAAAATACCCTTACTCAAATTCTAGGTAAACAAATTGTCCCTAAGTATAACACTAGAATTGGTTATTAACCTGGAAAATGAAATATTGGTAGAACAAATTTTGTTTCTAAATCTAGGATATATAGTTTTACTCCCAGTTCTGGACACAAATCAACTAATTCAATTTATGATACAATTTCTAATGTTTCATGTTTTTCTAGACCAAAGAGAGTTTACTTTTCAAATACTTTACTTAATGCTTATAAGAAACCTATGAGGAAGATATGGGTTCCTAAAGCACTCATTACTAATATTACTAGACCCAAACAAGTATGGGTACCAAAATATGTTTTTTCTTAATCATTTTGTTGGAAAGATTCTTAAAGAGTTCCTGTAAAGGTTTATGGTACTTGGAAAGTGGATGTTCAAGACATATGATAGGAGACTACTCGTGCTTCAAGAACCTAATAAAAATAGATGGAGGATATGTCACATTTGGTGACAATACCAAAGGAAAGATTGTTGGCCTCAACCAAATTGGTAACTCTAACTTTGTTTTAATTTCTAAAGTACTATTTGTTCATGGATTAAAATATAATCTACTTAGTATCTCATAATTAAGTGATGATGTATTTCATGTTAGATTTGAAAATGATGCTTGTAATGTATTTAATTCTATATAAGAATTAGCATTTTCTACATTAAGAAATGAAAATGTTTACTCTCTTAACATATATTCCTTAGCTTCTCAAAATGCTTCATGCTTAAGTTTATTTCATAAAGAGTCTTGGATCTAGCATAAGAGACTAGGAAACTGTAATATTCACTCCCTTAGAAATCTAACTAGAAAAATATTAGTTAAAAATTTACCCAAACTTGAGTTTCCAAATGACAAAGTGTGTAATCCCTATCAAAAGGGAAAACAACACAAAATTTCCTTCAAACCAAAGAAAGAAGTGTCAGCTTATCGACCTGTTGAATTGGTTCACATGGATTTGTTTGGACCATCTAGATCTTCTAGTTTAAATGGGAAGCACTATGTTTATGTTCTTGTAGATGACTTTTCTAGATATACTTGGACCTTCTTTATGTCTCAAAAAAGTGAACCCTGCTCTTATTTTACTAAATATTCCAAGTTTGTGGAAAATATTAGTGGACTTAGAATTAAATCCTTAAGAAGTGATCATGACCGTGAGTTTGAAAATCAAGATTTTGAATCCTTTTTCTCACAAAATGGTTATAGTCACAATTTCTCTACCCCTAGAACACCTCAACAAAATGGAGTTATAGAAAGAAGAAATATAACCCTGCAATATATTGCTAGAACAATGCTTAGTGAATATGACCTACCTATTTATTTTTGGGTTGAAGCTGTTAATACAACATGCTACATAATCAATAGAGTGTTTATCAGACCATTTTTAAAAGGACTCCTTATGAGTTATAAAATAATAAAAAACCTAAGGTTAAATAATTCAAAGTTTTTGTTTGCAAAGTCTATATTCTTAATACTAATGAAAATATTGACAAATTTTCACCCAATAATGATGAAGGTATCTTTTTAGGATATTCCATGGCTAGTAAAGCCTATAGAGTGTTCAATAAAATAACTAAATGTGTGGAAGAATCTGTCCATGTCAAATTTGATGAAGAAAATCCACATGAGTCTAAAAACATTCTAGAAAACCTGTAGGATGATTTATCAAATCTAAACATTAATTCAAAATCCTCAAACCGTTCTGTGAAAGAATCTGTGAAAACTTCTAGTTCTGGAAATTCCTTAGACTCAAGTCACAATGAACATGAAACTATTGATGAACCTGAAATCACTAGTCCCTCGTTTTCTAGAGCTTTTATAACTCTTAAGAACCACCCTTTAGATGCTATTGTAGGAGAACTTGACAAAGAAACTCAAACTAGAGCTTCTCTTAGAAATCAGGTTGAACATCAAGTCTTTTTGTCACAACTTGAACCTAAAAACATTAATGATTCTATCAATGATGAATTTTTTGTGATGGATATGCAAGAAGAATTTAATCAGTTTGAAAGGAACAAAGTTTGGAAACTTGTTGAAAGACCTAAGGACACTTTCACCATAGGCACTAAATGGGTGTTTAGAAATAAGGTAGATGAAGCTAGTAACATAGTTAGAAACAAGGCTAGATTGGTTGCACACCAATATAGTCAAGAAGAAGTAATTGACTATGAGGAGGCCTTTGCACTAGTAGCTAGACTTGAAGCCATCAGAATTTTACTTGCTTATGCTGCACATATGAATTTCAAAATATATCAAATGGATGTTAAGAGTGCATTCTTAAATGGGTATATAGCTGAGGATGTCTTTTTTGAACAACCCCTGGCTTTACAAACCCCCATTTTCCAAATCATATTTTAAATTATCAAAAGCATTATATGGTTTAAAACAAGATCCAAGAGCTTGGTATGATAGGTTGAGTACTTTTCTTATTTCTAAAGGTTTTACAAAAGGAATAGCTAATCCTACCGTGTTTATAAAATGAATTTCTAATGATGTTTTAGTTGTTCAAATCTATATAGATGACATTATCTTTGGATCTTCATGTAATTCTTTATGTGTTTATTTTTCTAAAATGATGCAAAATTAATTTGAAATGAGTTTAATGGGTGAACTAAAATTCTTTCTCGGATTTCAAATCTTTCAAAATAATGATGGTATTATTTTAACTCAAAATAAATATACTATAGATCTTCTAAAACGCTTTGGATTGGATAGTAATAAAAAAAGTGACACTCCCATGAGTACCACTTGTAAGTTGGATCTTGATAAATATGGAAAATCTGTTGATCAAACCACTTATAGAGGAATGAATGTAAGTTTACTCTACTTAACAGCTAGTTGACCTGACATTATGTTTAGTGTGTGTATGTGTGCTCGTTTTCAAGAAAATAATAAGGAATATCATTTAAATGATGTAAAGATAATGTTCAAATACCTCAAGCATACACCCAATCTAGTACTATTCTATCCTAAAGGACAATAATTTGAATTAGTTAGTTATTCTGATACTGAATTCGGTGGCTGTAAGTTAGATAGAAAAAGCACCTCCGGAACATGTCACTTTTTAGGCAAGTCACAAGTATCATGGTGTAGTAAGAAACAAAATTCTATTGCATTATCTACCACACAAGATGAATATATAGCCGCTAGAAATTGTTGTGCATAAATCTTGTGGATGAAACACACATTACTAGATTATGGATATCAATTCGGGCATGTACCTATAAATTGTGACAACAAAAGTGCTATTAAAATCTCAAAAAGTTCTGTTTCACATTCTAGGACAAATCATATTGATGTAAGACATCACTTTTTGAGATATCATTATCTAAAAGGTGATATCACTTTGGAAATCATTGGTACTGAGTATCATCTTGCTGATATATTTACCAAACCATTAAATTCTGAAAGAATAAACTACATCATATATGAATTAGGCTTGATAAATCTTAAGTAAATGTATTACTGTTTTATATCTTACTGTTTTATATCTTACTATTTCATGTTTATGGTCTCATAGTTAGTATTTTGTGATTTCTATCTGACAGTCACTATCTCACCGTAAGGATCAGTCACTGTCTCACTGTAAAGATCAGCCACTGTTTCACTATAAGGATCAGTCACTATCTCACTGTAAGGATCATTAACTGTCTCACCATAAGGATCAGTCACTATCTCACAGTAAGGATCAGTCACTGTCTCACTATAAAATTCATTCACTATCTCACTATAAAGATTTGATATGGTCTCATCGTAAATATTTTTATGATTTTTATTTAAAAATTAAAAACCATATCATGGTAATTATTCATTTCACTTTTTTATTTTCCCGCTCTTTTAGTTTTGCAATGTTTGGTATTCTTAAATGATAAAATAAAGGAAGTATCACTTGTCCTTCAATCTATATTTCTTCTATTCACTCAATTTGTAACCCTTCTTGAATCCTTCCACCCTTCTCTCTCTCGAACCTTTGGTGAATGCCCAGGATGAAACACCATTCATCATCGACTCTGGAGAAATGTATCTCAAAGAATACAAAGATCGCACCTAAGATGGAACCCGAAATACCTCTAAATAAAAATTTGGTGAACCGAGTAGTTGTACCAGAAAAAGTGATATGCCATGAGTGGGTTCCGTCGAGAAAGTCTCTGGTTTTGAAAGTTTTAAAAGAGAAAGGCTGGTTAGAATGGGTTTTGAAGAAAGATAGACCTATCTACCCTAAGATTGTGGATCAATTTTATTAGTATGTTCAGTTCTCATTTGATTCTGAAGATGGTTATGCTGTGAGAAGCTGGATAAATGGCCAGAAATGCTCATTCTCTTTGAGGTTGTGGGATGCATGCCTTAGGATACCTCATGAAAGCATCTATGAGGACTATCAGAGAGGACCTCCACCTTCCAGTGAATTCTTTGTTTTGGAAGATGCTCTGAAAATCTTAACAGGAAAGGGCACCAAGAGGAGAGCCATTGCTGCTGAACTGGATGAAGAATCTAGAATTATGTTTAAGTTTATACCGAACTTGATTAGCCCCAGAAAAGGTGATTTTTCTATACTAAAATATCAGGATGTGTTTCTGATTCATCTTATGAAAAATGGGAATAAGATCAACCTTTGTAAGTATGTCATACACCATATGTGTGATCTAATCAAAACCACATCCAAGTCAACCTACTTATTTTATTCTTGGCTTATCTCAGCCATGATTGATGCCAAAGGTATGGTTGGATCTAATGAAGAAGTTATCAAGGATTTTGAGTTCTTCCTTTCAAAATTCATTATCAAGAGGATGAAAATCAATTGGAATCCTTGGAAAAAGGAATGGGTGGAAGTCAATGATAGGATTTTTGAAAAGTTAAATCCAGTGGAACATCCCTTAAGACCAAAAGATATTACTGATCCTAGTTTGGAACCATATGAAGTTGTTGAGTATTCTGAAGAAGAAGTAGAAGAGGCTACTATGCCTCCCAGGGAAACTATTTCTGATAAGGAAGATAACACTCCTGTCCCTCATGTAGTAAGTGAAAAGAAAGTGCCTGCTTCTAAATATGTTGTTAATCTGGAAGATCAACCCGAAGTTGAAACAGAATCTGTTTTCAAAGAAACTGAAAAGAATGCTATGGAGGATCTTATAGAAAAAGAATTAACTATTTTGCAAGAAGCTAACCTTGAGGAACTCCCAGTGGAACAATATGTTACTTAAGTCATTCCTTTAGCTGAGGAATGGATGGATCATGCTTTTCAGTTGGCTAGACAGGAAATGAGAGAGGAATTAAGAGATGAATTCATGGAAATAGATCAAGCCCCTAATCCTCTTAGTGTTGAGAAGGATGCAAATCTCGAGGGGGAGAAACCTCCAAATCTGGAATCTATTGAAGTACCAAACCCGATTGATCCAATCCCTATAGATACTCGATATAAATTCTCCGGATTTTATGATGTGAATGACTCCCAAGAAGTCTCAGTAAAAGGACTTGACATTTCCAGTATGTTCCAATTGAAATCTCTCTCTAATATTTCCCCAGAAAAAGAACCTGAGCCTGTATCAGTCCCTATATCTGAACCTTCACCAGAACAACCATCCTTGGTGAGTAAAGATGATCTGAAAGAATTTGAATCTACCCTTTTGGATGGAGTTGAAAAAATCCTGAATACCCAACCAAACCCTGTAACAAATCTATGTGAGAGAGATGCCTCACTGTTGTTGGAAAAAGTTATTTGGAAAATTCAACCCAAAATGCTTCATGAGATTCAGGAAGTCAGAGCTAAAAAACAGACTACTTAGTGATGAAGTGAAGGCTCTAAGAGGTATGATTGAAGATATGCAGATTGTGATGAATTTGAGATTAGAGATTTCTTCTCATCCTATGGAGCCTGTTGTTCCTCAAACCCCCAGAATGTTGTCTCTCAGATTCAACCTCATTTATCTTCCTTAGCTGAAAAGGTAATCGAAAGAAACAAACAAATTGTGAAATAAATGTGAGAGATTGTGGTTAATCTTAACAAGCTCACTAATGAGTATACGGGGTGCCTTCAAAACTTTCTAAATCAATAGAAATATCTCACCTCAGCTATCACTACTTCTAAGACATCTAGAAAATCATATCAATATTCATTAGATAGTGACCAGCTCAGAATAGTAGTCAAAGTAGAACTTCAGACTGTGCTTAGTGGTTTCAGTAAATATTCTCTATCTGAAGTTATCAAGAACAGTGACATAGTTCTTGATCTGGTCCAAATCTATTAAAAATTTACTAATGATTCTCAGTAAGAAATTTTCAAGAAAGTGGATTTCTACTTCAACTGAATCTTCTCAAAGAATGGCATGACCAATCTTTTCAAATATCTTGTATAAAATATAAGGATTCATCCTGTTACTCAAGATTTCAAGACTCAAGTCCAAAAGCTCACAGAGTTCACTCTTCTATTGGAAAATTTTATGGAAAACAAGGATGAATTCAAGAAAACTTTGAATTATGGTGGAGAGATAATTGATGATTTTATTAAGCTTCTGAGGCCCTATCTTCATGTATAGAGTAAAACCATTGTTGATCCTACGACTACACCTCTGAGGCCTTGTTTTACAACATTACCCTCTGCCCTATCCTCCACTTCTATGTCTATCAGTCAGGCACTGAGTCAGATAAGGACTATGATCCTTGATCAACAACTGCCTCGGTCTTCTACTACACCTACTTTGGCTCCCTCTTTCTTTGAAGGTCTTCCTTTAACCTCTCTATCAACTAGCTCACTCCCTTATTCTACCTCAACCTCTGCTCCTATGGCTTCCTCTTCTACTGCTGCCGCTAAGGGAAAAGAGAAGACTAGTCAGTGAAGAATGACAATGCTTACTCTTTTTTATGGGAATCTTGTTAGTTTTGTTTTACTTTTTGTAATGCCCCTATTTTTATCAAATACATTATGCCATTTTCTTGTCTCTTTTGTCTTTATTTTTCTTGATACTTTTTGATAATCCCAAAAGGGGGAGAAATATAGAAGACATATAGGAGAAGAGAACACTCACTCTATATATGTTATATGAACATTCAAACTATGTTGTTAGAACAAATATACACTCTAAATGTTCATGATTTGTGATCATTAAAAAGGGGGATATTGTTGGAATCCTCATGTATTAATCATGTTTTAATGATCACAAATCCTATTCAGTATATAAACCATGTTAACTCTATGTAATCTATCTCACATCAAATGCACAATTGTTTAGTAAAAGATATCCAAATCTCTTAAGTGTTATACACTAATTTTGGTTACTATACCCTATCTTTTGATTGACTTTATAATGATTTATCTAACAAATGATTTAGTTTAATTCATTCCATAAATATTACTACTTAAGTCTGAATACAAATATTTTCCTAAGTACCAGACACCGTGAACAAGCAGACACCGTGACAACCAGACACCATGACAACCAGACACCATGAACAAGCAAAAACCGTGACAACCAGACACCGTGAACAAGACATCATGACATCGAGACTCCGTGAAAACCAGACATTGTGAACAAGACACCGTGAACAAGACACTGTGATATCGAGACACCGTAAAACAGACACTGTGAACCAGACACCATGACCATAAGACACCATGACGAATCCAAACACCGTGTGAAGGAGACACCATTTCCATGACATACTGTGACACTGTTTCTTAATATGTTTTTTCATCTTTCAATTTAATCTCTAAAGTTCATATTTGAAGATTTTAAATGCACTGAAATAATTAATATTTCTTTGTAGACATGCCATCTGACAGTATGAGGTACGAGGTGCAGAATACATGCAACCTTTTGGCTCAAACACATGCACTCCAAGATAAAAGAGTAATGCGGCCCAGGAAAAATAAGAAGTGTGGCATGATACTAAAATTACAAACAAGCGGGTGGCTGTGAACACGACAAAAAAATACACTTAGTGTATTCTTAAATAAATAATTGTCTCATGAAACTCAACGCTGATGGAGAACACATGAAGCTTAATTTAATATTAGAATCGAGAACATATTCGCACTGTCAAACATCACGAAGAACACAAGTTGGATCTATCTGACTTGCAACACTCTGTTTTCCATAAGAGGACTTGATTTCTATATCTTCTTTATCTTAGAAGTCTAGAGCTGCAAAGACGAACATTCAGAGCATTTCTAAACCTATCTCAATATCTCTGCTATGTTTTGTATCATTTCACTATCTTTCGAGCAGTGTGTGTATTTGTATAAAAAAAACTTGGTCTCATGCATTAAACTAAAGGATACAATATATACTTACTCAAACATATTTTTATATCTGTATACCCACTGATAAGTGTGGAAGAGGTCCCTGTGTGGCCTGGTTGTTTGTTCTCATGAAGAAATATAGAAGAGGTCCCTGTGTGACCTGGACAATCCTATGTACTATTGTTTAACCCTGGTCCAGGGTGTGGATAAAGTTTATTTATATAAACTGCTTGGTGGCAGGTGATCACCAAGTGGAGTGGATTAGGTCTCTGCTTGAGACTGAACCACTTGTTTCATATCCGCTGTGCTGCTTAATTTAGTCTTCTATGTTTTACTGCTTTACTGTATATTTCCGATATCACTAAATTCACTTTGACAGTTAATCTTGGAAAGAAGTTATAATTGTCTTGTCTTAGTAGAATATCTTCAAAAGTAATATTAATAACTGAAATTAAGATTACTGAGAACTAATCAATCTTCTAAGAAGTTATTTAAATAGTAAAACTCTAATAATAGTATAACCTTGATTCACTAGGCTGTATTTAACCTCTTGGGAAAACTTTTTTAAGAATAATTTTTAACCAGAAATTTTTATAGATACTCAATTCACCCCCTATTGTGTAATCTACACTGACCAAAAAAACCATTGGAATAATTCCCTTATAAAGTCCCTATACAAATGTTTTTTCTAAAACTATTGGAATAGTTCCACTTGATACCAACAGTTTTTCCAAAACCATTGTTATGGGTCATAAAATATGGGTACAGATACTAATTATTTTGAGAACCGTTGGTATGGGTACCCATATTTTTTATGGATTCTTTTGTCAAATAAAATTAAATTGATAAAAAGTTAAAATAATTTTACACACACACACATAGACAAATAGATATATATATTTCTTAAATTATGTTCAAAAAATTCATATAAACTTATTGGTAAGGTTGTTGGAATATAAATGGTAGGTGTTGGGATCAAAACCAGCTGGGTTTTATTTTTTACTTTACTTATACTAACGGTTTGGAAAAATCAATGGTATAGGTTTTTCACATGACCTATACCAAAATTTTTCCCAAAACCATTCTTATAGGGATATACCAACACCATAACATCCAACACCCCTCTAAAAAATGGTTATAGGCTTTAACAACAGTTCCAAACTGTTGGTATAGGATTTTCTTCCAGTAGTGATGATTTCATTTGAAAGAATTTTTTTTATGGGTCTATTCCATTAATTATCATCATTCAAGTTTTAAAAATAGGTCATATAAAGTCACTCTGTTATATGAATATTCATCCACAAACCATGAATATTATTTCAATAAAATTTCTTTTTGTGCTTCAATTTCATGTTTTTTAAATGGGATTTCTATAAAATTTATTCTTGTTTCTGAACAATACTTTTACTCTTTTAAAGTCCATGTTTCATGAAGACCACCCTTCAATGTGTTTTTAATGAATAATTATTAATTTATGAATTAATTTTTATACTAATGAAAATTATTTGAATAGTGAAATTTTGAATGTGAAAGGAAAGCTATTAAAATGTTTTATTAAAATGTGGTACTTGGACATTGTAAATGATGAAAAGGGATGGGAAGTGAACCCATAACCTCAAGGGGATTTTGTCTGCTGAAGTTATGATCATTACCTATATATTCATACAATTTTCTAGGTGGCCTAACGATTTTATGATCTTCTTGAATATCATTGTGTTTCATAATAAAATATTGTTTTTTTTTCAATTTTTTTTTAAAAATTTGTATTAGAAAGAAGATCCTTGATTATAAAGGGAATAAAGCTATGTAATTTTAAATAAAGATGTTTTCTATTTTGAAATGGGATGTTTTTAAAAGTGTGATTTTCTATTGTGGAACTCTCTTTGACTTGAAAGAAAAATTTATGTTTGATCTAATGATTTATTAAATTAAAATATTTTAAAATTATTTTAAATCATTTTAAAGCAATTCCAAATTTTGATTTCATATCTATTTAAAAAAACCTTACTAAGCATTTTCTGTACATCCAAAGTTTTAAAATGTATTTCAGAAGGCAAAGAATGAGAAATATCAATATTTACATTTGTTAAGTCTAGATTAGTGTGGAACAAATGTAGAGAATTAGAGAGTTTTATTCCATATATTTGGAAATGTTATGTTTGGGTTTAACATGCAACAATCATCCTAATTCTCTAAAATTTTAAACCTAAAAAGATTATTTGGAATGTAGTGATCCAATTTTAAATATTGATGCTGAAATCATTATTTTGTATTTTGAATTTGTAATTATTTAATGATAAACTTGGGTTACTTCACCTAGAATCAAGGCTATAAACAAAGAAAAAAAATATTTTTAGCATCGAATTTTGGAGTGTGGGTTTGAGGCTATTATAGCCATGAAAATTCAGTACCTGAGTAGAAATCTACGTTTTTTGGTTAAAAATTTATGTCAAGGGACTATTTATCATTGTTTTTATTTTCATTATAGAGTGGAGTATAGAATATGGGACCATGAAGAACTTGAGACTAGTTGGAGATGAGTTCTTAGTTTTATTTTATTTTTGTGTATTTTTTTATGTATTTGATCCTCTATGAGAGATATTGATTTTTTTATGGAATACACATTATTTTTAAAGCATGTGATGTGGTGCTTATTTTTTAACACTTGTATGCTTTGTCTGTAATGGTTATTTAGCTTGATGTATGTGATTAATTATTATTGTTGTTATTATACCAACTATGATAATGATGGAATAATCTTCCTAAGGTAACTCATAGGCCCTTACTACTGGTTGGTAGCGTCTGGCATATAGGGATGCGTGCTTGAGGTCATGTAGTACATCAATCTGGCTACTTCTTATAGTGAGCTATGACAAGGTGTTACAGTGAGTCTCATAGAAAATAACTTCATGATTAATATTCATGATAATGATTTATTCAAATAGATAAAATGGAGATCTATAGATTTTATAAAGTTACAACCATTACCATGCTCATCGATTGAACCGTGAATGCTAACACATTATTCAGTTTTTATGAAAATTGTATTGAGATGGTTTTACTACACACATTATTCATATAATGATATATCATATAGTGTGCTATCATTATTAATTTCAGATAGATTATCTATCCAAATTAAATGATTAATGTTTATATTTCCCAAATGAATAAGAAATATATTTTTCCAAATTTTATAGTTGTCACCCTTTAATTCAAGAATTCCATAGTGAATATCAGAAAAACCTGATGGTATAATTTCAAATTAAATACATGATAATTAGTCTAAATAACATAATATATATAGTAAATTATGTTAACAAGAGTCTAAATAATATAAAAGTGCATGTGTACTAAATTTTAAATTTAATAGATTCAAAAAATTAATTAAGATTTATCAACTCATAAGTTCATGAATTATGATTTGGTTATTCAAAAAATCATTTGAAAAAAATATTAAATTATTAATATTTATAGTATTTTTGGGTAAATTATGAAAATTAAATTTACTATTTCATCTAATGAAAATGTAATAAAATTTCATGTGTGGTAAAATTTATTATATTTTATATACATATTATTTAACGTGATTCAATGAATATGTAAAATTTATTTAATTAGGAATGTTGTGGAAAAACCCAATTTTTAATAAAATTTACAAAAATCACAGTTAGATAATTATTTTTTTGAATGAAAATCAAATATATATAAGTATCTTTAATTACTAAAATTGAAACAAGTACATATATTATTCAATGTTTTTTTACTAAACATATAAATTTTATTTAATTAGGAATGATGTGGAAAAACCTAATTTTAATAAAATTTATAAAATATTAAACCAAATAATTGAAAATGCATAATAAACATATTTAATAACCAAATATGAATAAATGAACTAGATGATGGTAAAAAAAGAATGCATCATTTCTAAACCCAAAAATATGAGAGGGTTTTATTAAAATAGAGTGTATAAAGTCTTATTACAAGGAAGATGTATAACATTGCTCTGATACCAAATGTAAGAATTTTAATAAAAATTAATTTCAGATTCTTTTTTAATTTACCTAAAACAAAACAAATAATTATTTATCTTTAGTCATTGAAAAACATAGGAAATTGATGAATCAAACTATGAATGTACTCTATACTCTACACGGTGGATATATATGGTGTATGTTCTTTTGTATCTTATGAGTGTAGGGGGATTAATATTTATAGTGAGTTCTAACATCAAGATAGGGGTCTCTTAAGAACAAGAACTTGACTTATTTTAATGTTTTGGAGCACTATGATTGATTTGGTCAACCTCTGTAAGAATTTTTTTGATGCCCCCTCTTTGAGACTCCTTATGTCAGTCATTCCAAAACATAACAGAGCTCCCAGTTCCATGCAAGGGAGATGGGTCCATTAGTTCCCTCTTTACTCAGGGAAAAATTTGAACATTGAAGGTTCTTGCAACATGAGCATCATACAGGGTGGGGGAGTTGTTCGGGATACTAGGGGCCTATGGTTTTGGAATTTTCAGCATATTTGGAAGATATGACTCCCTTCAAGCAGAGGCTCCAGTAATGATCACTGACCTCTTCTTATGTATACAAAATAATATCCATCCGATGGATGTTGAAACAAAATTTCTCACTATTGACAATGCCACTCTTGGCTTGGGATCTATACCTTGGTCTATTGCACAAACTATTGACTAGTGCAAGAGGCTCGTGCCAATATTTATGGAGGTTCTTTATACGTGGCAGTAAGGGAATATAGTTGTGGTCTTTCTTACCTCCATGGAATCCTATGATGATTTGATTAATTGTTTTTCAAGTCTCTATTCCTTTCCACCTAAGGGTGTGAATCATATATGAGCGGACACTCTCGGTGTCCCCCACTTCATGCCTCCATGAATCCTCTATATTGTCTCTTTTGTTCTCTGTTTGTTCTCATTTCTCTCTCTCTTGTTCTTGTACTTATAGTTGATTAATAAAATGTTTATTATTTTGGTAAATTTATACCATCAAGAACTCACCTCAATCCACTCTTTCAATAAAGAGTATTAATGCACGAGATATTGATTTTCATCAAATAATAAATAAATATTATAGACTAAATTTAATATATTAAATCCATAGACAATAATTTATTATATTTAACATAATGTACCATATTAATTTTATGTACTATAATTTATCTATCCATAAATTATTACATGACCAATTAATTGATGGACCATTTATTATAAAGTTTTTAACCATTATTTTAATTAAAAACTTTTTGAGATTCATTAATTGTGAGAATTATGGATATTAAGATATGGCTTTGGACTACTACCACATCAATACATTGTTTTTTCTCTAACTAATGTTATTGATATGACAAGTTCTGACTCTATAAAAATTATTACATGTATATTTATTTTCATGGTAGGATCACACTCAACGAGATCTACATAGAGGTCTTGCGACGCATGGGGTTCACCATAGATAAGAGATGAAATAATTTAATAAACTGTGAACATTACATAAAAAGGAACATCATGAATAACCTTAATTTTTAAATACCTATAAATATCAAGCATAGAAACTATTTCTCACTAATAGATAAACCCTTCATATTTTAAATATTTTATAAATAAAATGTCAAGGTCACAGTTGGATAAAATCTGTCTGAATTTCCATCTTTCATAATTGATAAAGTTATAAATAATTATATATTAAATAATTAATTCTACTTATAGTTGGTTATAAAAGGAGGAAATTAGTATATTTGTAGTTTTTATGGCGAGATATTATGGTTCATACCATACAAATAAAAAATATTTTTGAGAGAGAGAGAAAATGAGTATGTTCATTAGGGTCCACCTTCAAGAAAAATAAATTTCACAGGAGTTCAGATAGTTTCAATGATACTAGTAAGGGGTTGTTTTTAAAATTTATATTTTAAAATTTATAAGCACCCCACTATTTTCATGGTTTCGTAAAAGTAAGGCCGTGATTTTTTTATCTCAATTATAATTTTATGTTTTATTCAAAAACTTACATCCTATGTATTTTGGTTAAACAATACAATATTAGAAATTGGAGCTATACCAATGGAAATATACCAATGTTTTGAAAAAAAAACATTGTTATAGTTACCTTAGAGTGACCCTATACAAATGCTTCTTCAAAAACCATTGTTATAGGTACCATGGAGAGACCCTATACCAATGGTTTTGACCAAAACCGTTAGTATATGTCCCTTGTAGAGACCCTATACCCATGGTTTTTTAAAAATTGTTGTTATAGGTCTATTTGATACCAACATATTTTCCAAAAATCATTATTATGGGTCAAAAAATATTAGTACCGATACCAATGGTCTTGAGAACTATTGGTATGTGTACCCATATTTTTTATGTTTTTTTGTAAAATAACATTAAATACATCAAAAGTTTAAATAATTATATATATATATATATATATATATATATATATTTATCAAATTATGTTAAAGAGTCATATTATCTTAGTGGTTAGGTTTTTGGAATATAAATGGAAGGTATTGGGATTAAAACCAACTTGGTTTTATTTTTTACATTACTTATATCAATGGTTTTAAAAAATAGTTGGTATTGGTTTTTCACATGACCTATGATAATGGTTTTCCAAAAACTATTGGTATAGGGATATACCAACTCCATAATATCAAATTCCCCTCCAAACCATCGGTAGAGGATTTACTAATGATTCCAAACCATTGGTATATGATTTTTTCTAGTAGTGATGATGTCATTTGAATAGAATTTGTATTTATGGGTTTGTTCCATTCATTATTATCATACATGTTTGAAAAATAGGTCATGAATAAGAAATATCTTCTATGAATATTCATCTAAAAACCATGCATATTATTTGAATACAATTTCTCTATGTGCTTCAGTTTCATGTTTTATTAATGGGGTATTCTATAAAATCTAATGTTGTTTCTGAACAATACTTCTAATTTTTAAAGACTGTGTTTTATGGAAACCACCATTTGATGTGTTTTTGAAGACTAATTGTGAATTTATGAATTAATTTTTTTACTAATAAAATGGATTTGAACAGTGGAATTCAGAATGAGAAAGGCAAGAGACTAAAATGTTTTATTAAAATATGGTACTTGGACATTGTAAATTACAACAAGGGATGAGAAGTGAACCCATAATCTCAAGGGGGGTTTTCCCACTGAAGTGATGGTAATTCCATATATATTCATTCAATGTTATAGGTGGCCTAATTATTTTTCTAAGTTTATTGAATATCACTGAATTTCATAAGAAAATATTTTTGTTTAAGAAAAAAGAAAATTTGTATTCGAAAGAAAATACTTGATTTTAAAGTGAATTAGGGTTTGTGATTTTAAAGAAAGAGGTTTTCTTTTTCAACATGGTAAGTCTTAAAAAGTTTCATTTTATCTTATGAAACTCTCTTTTATTTTGAAGGAAAACTTACGTTTAATCAAATTATTTATTAATTTCAAATCTTTTGAAATTATTTTTAAAGCATTTCTAAAACAGGATTTCCTATCTATTTTTTAAAAAACCTTACTAAGCATTTTGTGACCATACAAAGTTTTAAAATTTCTTTCATAAGGATAAGAATGAGTAAGATCAATATTGGAATTTGAAAAGTCAAGATCAATGTGGAACAAGTGTAGTGAATTGGAAATTTGTCTTTCATATTTTTGGAAATATAATGTTTGGGGTTGACATGTAACAATTGTCCTTCTTATCTAAAATTATAAACCTAAAAAGATTTTTGGGAATGTAGTGACCAAGTTTTAAATATTGATGTTTACTCTTTATTTTGGATTTTGAATTTTGAATTATTTAATGATAAAATTGGGTAACATCATCTAGAATTAAGGCTATACAAAAAGGAAAAAAATGTTTTAACACCGAATCTAGGATTGTTGGTTCAAGGCTATTATATCCATGACACTTGAGTACCCAGATATAAGAATATGTTATTAGGTTAAAAATTTATGTCAAGGGCCCTTTTATCTATATTTTAATTGACATGCTATAGTAGAGTATTGAATATGGGACCGAAAAGAACTTGAAACCAATTAGAGATAAGTTCTTAGTTTTCTTTTATTTTTGGGTATTTTTATCTGTATATAATCCTCCTTGAGGGATAATAATTTTTCTGGAATTACCATTATTGTTATAACATGTGATGTTATTCTTATTTATTATCACTTTTTAGACTTTTTCTGTAATGGATATTTGGCTTGATCTATGTGATTAATTATTATTTTTGTTATTATACGAAATATGATAATGAGGGAATTTTTTACCCAAGGTAACCTTAGAGTCCCTCACTACTAGTCGGTAGCCTCTGACATATTGGGAGGTGTGCTTGAGGTCATGTAGTACACCAATCTGGATACTTCTCATAGTGATATAAGATGAGGTATTTCTATGAGTCTCATGGATGATATATTCATGATTAATGTGCTTTTTAATGCTTTATTAAAAGTGATAAAATGGAAATATATAGCTTTTATCAAGTCATAACCATTATCATGCTCATCGTTTGAACTGTGAATGCTAACACATAATTTAATTTTTATGAACATTGTATTGAGATGGTTTGACTTATATCATTGTTCATATAACGTTATATCATATAGTGTGCTATCATTATTAATTTCAGATAGTTTATCTTTCTGAATGTCATGATCAATTTCCATCCTTCCCAAATGAAAAAAAACTATATTTTTCCAAATTTTATAGTTGTCACCCTTTAATTCAATAATTACATAGTGAATATTAGAAAAACCTAATGGTATAATTGAAAATTAAATACATTCTTATCAGTCTAAATCACATAATCTATATAGTAAATTATGTTAACATGAGTGTAAAAAATATAAGATTTATTGGGGACTAAATCAGAAATTTAATAGATTCTAAAAATTAATTAAGATTTATCAATTCATAAATTCATAAATTATGATTTGATAATTAAATAAAATCATATGAAAAAATATTAAATTCTTAATATTCATAATATTTTTGGGTAAATTATGAAAATTAAATTTAATATTCCATCTAATGATTCATTAATTAAATTTCACATGGGATAAAATTTATTATATTTTAAATATTTGTTATTTCATGTGATTCAATGAATATGTAAAATTTATTTAATTAGCAATATTGTGGAAAAATCCAATTTTTAATAAAATTTACAAAAAATCATAGTTAGATAATTATTTTAGTGAATGAAAATAAAATATATAAAAATATATTTAATTACTGAAATCAATACAAGTTTATTTATTATTTAATGTAATTTTACTGAATATGTAAATTTTATTTAATGAGGATTGATATTTAAAATCCAAATTTTAATAAAATTTACAAAATAATGAACCAAATATTAAAAAATTCACAATAAACATATTTAATATTCAGAGATGATGAAATAAAGATGATGAAAGTAAAAAAAGAATACATCATCTCTAAACCTGAAAGTATGAAAGGGTTTTATTAAAACAGAGTGTATCATGTTTAATTACAAGGAATATTCACAACCTCAATCTGATACCAAATATAATAATTTTGATAAAAATTAATTTTATATTCTTGTTAATTTATTTAAAACAAAGTAAATAATTATTTACCTTCGATCATTGGAAAAAATAGGAAATTGAGGAATCAAACTCGGAATGTATTCTACACTCTACATGGTGTAGATAAATGGTGTATTTTCTTTTGGATACATTAAGTGTTTGGGTCTTAATATTTATAGTGAGTTCTACTATCAAGACAAGGGTCTCCAAGGCAGTATAACCAGACTTATTTTCAAGTTTAGAATAATTGTGATTGATCTAGTTAACCTCTATAATAATTGTTTTGCTTCTCCCTCTTTCTTAACACTTATGTCAGTAATTCCAACACCTAATAGAGATCCTTGTTCCATGCAAGGGTGATGGGTCTATAGGTTCCCTTATTAATCAGGAATAAAGTTTAACATTGTTGGTTATTGAAAAATGGACATCTTGTGGGGCGGGGGAGTTGTTTGGGATACTTGGGGCTCACTAGTTCTGGTATTATCAACATATTTTGGAAGAGGCAACTCCCTTCAAGCAGAGTCTCAAATGAACCTCACTGGAATCCTATTATGTATAAAGAATAATATCCATCCCAGGACTACTAAAATAGACTCACCCACTATCTACATTTACACTCTTGGCTTGAGACCTATACCATGTTCTATTACACAGACTATTCGCAGTTACAAGAGGATCATGACTAATTATATAGAGGTTCTTTATACGTGGTGGGAAGGGAATACAGTTGAATATTTTCTTTCCTCTAAGGATTACCATGTTGAGAGGATCACTTGTTTTTTAGGTCTCAGGTTCTTTCCATATGAGGGTGTGAATCTCGTCAGATCAGACATTCTTGGTAACCACTACTTCAGGCCTCCATAACTCCTCATCTTTGTCTATTTTGTTCTATTTTTGTTCTCATTTGTTTTTATCTTTTATTATGGTACTTATAGTTTATTAATAAAGTATTTCTTATTATATAAACGTTCTACCACCAAGAACACACCTCAATCCACTCCTTAAACATAGATTATTAATGAATGAGATATTAATTTTCATCAAATAATTAATAAATATTTTGGAATGAATTTAATAAATTAAATCCATAAATAATAATTTATTATATTTAACATAATGTACCATATTAGTTTTATGTACTATAATTTATCTATCCATAATTTATTACATTCATAATTAACTGATGGACTATTTATTATAAAATTGTTAACCATGCTTTTAATTAAAAACATTTTTAGATTCATTAATTGTGAGAATTTTGGATATCGAGGCATCACTTTAGACCACTCCCACATCAATACATGGGTTTGTACCTAACCAAGTCTAGTGAGAAGACAAGTGCTTACTCCATCGAATTCACATTAAATGATATATCAGTATAAAAACAATCAATTGATGACATTTTTAGAGATGTAATTTTCTAAAACATGGATAATATTTTATTTTAGCCAAGTTTTTAAGAAATGTTTCTAATTTAACCACATTTTATTAAAAAACATGGCTCAATCAATGATGTTAAAAAATGACTAAATTTACAAAATTTTAAAAAACATAACTAAATTTAAATATATTAATATGTATATATAAAAATGTGGTTAAATTAAATAAAAAATAATTAAATGTTATTTATATTATATTAAAAACAATTTGAAAAAAATGGAGGATCAAGTTTGGCCAAGGATAAGGTAGATCTGGGAGTGGGGTTATGGAGTGAGGGGTTAGGGTGACAGTCGGGTATAGATAGGGTAGATCTGAGTATTCTGTTTATACAACTTGGACTTTCATTTTTTATATATATTTGATAATGTATGACACATCATCTTGATTATACTTATTGATAATTTGGATTATCTAACCTATTTCTATGTTGCTATATCTATTAGAAAACAATGAATTTGTTTTCTCTTAGTTTTTAATAGTGTTGTTTTTGTTTACAGGATAAGTGAATTTTTTTTCTACATTATTATTGTCTCATGGAATGAGAACTGTTATATACTTATTTAGGATTCATTTCAATCATATATTTTATTTTATTTTAATAATATAGCCCATTAACATGTTTGATATATAATTTTTAGGGGATAAATATGTATCCATGTATATCAAGATAGTATGTTTTTCTTTTGATTTATTAAAA
Organism: Viscum album; assembly: GCA_963277665.1. NCBI lineage: Eukaryota > Viridiplantae > Streptophyta > Magnoliopsida > Santalales > Viscaceae > Viscum > Viscum album. The sequence continues at coordinate 2,090,642,468 of OY728126.1, read as the reverse complement.
TTGAAATTATTTCCTCTTTAATTTAATGATGCTTATAAACTTTTAAGACATTGTTTCTAAATTTTATATTTGGATAGTAATCCTGAATTTTCTATTACTTATGTTGATGGCACCCATCTTTATAGAAAAACATATATTGCTTGTATGAATATTGTTGGGTTCTACAATTTTACTTGCTCTTTTAGTTTTATAGAATTGAATAGTAAATTTTTCTTATTTTCTTCACATTATATGAATTTTTTAATGAAAGAATGTGTGGCAATTAACTAGTGTTATATATATATATATATATTAAAATTTGCTTTTTTAAAATTTCAAACCACTGTGTGCTAAAAAAAAATTATTTAGTGTTAATCAATGCTTGCTCTATGTTAATTTTCAAATGTTTTATAATATTTTAAGTAAGATTTTTCTTACTGGTAAACTTTTATATAATAAAATATATATATATATTTTTATATTTTACTTGTATTTATTTTATTATAGTTATGTTTTTTATGATTAGTAAATCGATTATAACGATGGTTGTTATTTTTATAGAACCAAAAATGTAATTAAATGTTTTATGAGTTTTTGAAAGAGAGCATGTGTCTCCTTTAAATTTTTTTATACATTAATTTTTATTTTTAAATATCATTAAATTTATACATATTCTATTTGAAGCTTATAAGTGTTATTAATAAGTATTTATAATACTCATGATAGATTATTGTGCATTTAGTATTTCTAGATTTCATATTAAAAAACGTTTTCAAATCATTCATTTACATATTTTTCTTTAAGAATTCATGTATAAGTGTTTTTTAAGAAAAAAACAAATAATAAATATTTTTGATACTGTTTATCATATCACTGATCACTTATGATGAGAAGACTAAAATAATAAGTGTAGGTTATTTTTTTTGAAAATAATTAAATTATAGTTGAAAAACACTTATTTAGTTGTCAATTTTCTTTTGGAAACTCTTTACCACCATAAATTCAATATATTAAGATCAAATTAGAACTAAATGCTTGAATGTATATGATTCATTTCCATTAGAGTTGGTTTCTAAACCAAATCCTTCAAGTGAAACCATAATACGAACTTCAATATATGGAATCCCTGATCCTTTCATTTTATAATTAAAGATCATATTAGATATGCATACCATCATGCCCCACTTTCATTGGAACTCATCTTGGGATAGAAGTAAAGAAAAGTTTGAATTCCGAATCCTGACTCTAATAAGTCATGAGTTGGAGAAAAACAATAAAGTTATATAAGAGGTATTATGCTCATAAATCCCAAGAATGAAATAAAGAAATCCACCAATTAACTCCAACTGAATAATATAAAATTAAATAAGTTCCCATAATGCATGTAATGTTATACATAAACTAAAAAAATAAGGAAATAAAAAACAATTCTTATAGAAGAAACTCAAAATCCAAGGATTACCACGAGTTAATAGTTTCTCCCCTATCATCAAATTTTTCCTACAAATATATAAAAATAGTATACAAAACATAGGGGTGAGCATACAAGTATAGTAAGTGTAATAATCCCTAAAGCCTTTAATGAAAATATATAAGAAGCATTATAAGACCTTAAATAATTAACAAAAAAAACCAAATCACTACCTAAATAGGTTTAATAATACCCATCGTCCCATGGTTCACTCACCAAACTAAACACAATTATAGTAATATAATGATGAATTTACCCTGATCCAACATCTCCACTAAACTACTTGACCTCATGCACTAATGAGATTAATCCTAGTGCACCTATTCATTTCATATCCATATAACTACATACCATATCACAACCATGGCCTCATATCCACAACCACATACCACATATAAACATAAAACCACATCATATCATCTTCACTGAAATTCCATATACTGTAACCTTAGGCCACCACAATTTATACTACATTTGAATAAATATATATGGGAAGTATTTATCCATACATATCATGTAAATCATGGATTTTTATGAAAACACTTGGAAAATAAAATATCATATGGGCGTTGGTCATGTTACCTAACTCTATTGGTGAAACATAAGAAATAACAAGAAATATAATGAATATATATCAATCATGAAACCCCATCCTAAGTTTCAAATCCCTAATAAAACCCCTCTAAAACTCCATTGGTGACACATAAGAAATAACAGGAACTGTAATTAATCTATATTAATCATGAAACCCCATATTAAGTGTAAAATCCCAATCAAAACACCTCTAAAACCACAACCCACATCGCCATCGCCACATAAAATCAAGTGCTACTGCCTCCAATAACAACAAAAACTCCACTACAATACAACACCACTACCTGACAACAATCATCTTTTATGATGCATGGGGTTGTAAAGGGGGAGAGGTGGTGGTGATGTTGTTACATAAGGGGAAGGTCTAGGGGTAGGGTTGCAATTCTTTATAAGGGTTTTTTATATAGCTGTAATTGGTTAGAGTGGTTAGTAGCAAGAAAAGGAAATTAAATAGGGTGGTTGGGGGGAAATAAAGAGAATATTTTTTGGGGGTATGACCTTTGGCTTAAATGATAGGGATGAAAGGCCTCTCAAGTTTCTCCTTTTTCCATCAATTCTTCTTCTTCCTTCTATTTTTGGAATTCCAGTCCAAATTGATTTATGGTCTATTTTTCATCATGGAGGGAGACCTATTGGTTTATTTAAAATGGTTTGGAGTTTCTGGAACAGGTTCTGTAGATGAATTTTCTAAGTGTTTTTGAGTGAGGGTGTTATTCCATGCAGTTGTTTCCACAAAGGTTTGTTCCCATTTAGTTTGTATTTCCCTATTATCCTTGAATACTATTTTCCCCACCATTGAGATGATTGGTCAAACCATTCAAGGAGGAGACCACATGCTACACTTAAACAACTCCTTGAATAGTATGGGTTTGACCCCCATCAATGAAATTTATTGCAATGACATTCCAATTAATTTTTATGTATCCTAAAGTTCTCAGCCAAAAAATTACTAATATTAAATCCAGTCCTCATTAATCAAAAAAATGATCATCAATCAAACAGGCATAGGTTCCCATGTTTATCCATGGTTATTAGAATAGAACTTGGGACCACATTCTATGTCCATAACCTAAAATTATACATTTTTGTTCTATATAGATCATGATCAAGGATATCAAAGTAGTTAATTTTGTGAAATGAAATTGTGTCTTGCGCTATTGTCTATAAGGACTAAAATGGGGATTTCAGAAACACGAACTTCCAATTTTATTGAATATAATTTGTCTCCATGTTGGGATTGTTAATAGGTGTATTTACCATGAATTTACAAACCTATAATTCTAATTCATCCAGGGAAACCCCTCCATCTATTCCAATGACCTCATCTGTCACATCAACCTCCTCAGCCTGGTGAACTTCATCCTCAACCAAGAGTAGGACCCTCATCTTGGAATCTGAAAATTTATGCATTAAACTCTATGGGTTTTCACATATGAAGTATATCCCCTTATTTCTTAATTCCTACCATTCTTGGTTATATAGATTTCATACCCCCTACCTTCCTAGGATTCCTTATATTGGTGCCTCTAGCCTCGGTCCTCCCATATTAGTCCTTACTTGCCTTTCTTGTTCAAATAAGGGTGAACTATGTGGCTATATACTAGGGTGTAGAGGCTGCGGCTAGAGGCTTCCATCAATATGGAAATAAAACCTTTTACACATATTATTACATGATTCTCAAAAAAATATATACAATAATTAAAACATAAGGATCATAAAGGCCTAGCTCCTTCTAAATATTGGGTTATTAATATAGAAAATGAAAATAAAACATGGATTCCTTATTTTATTCTTCATAGTGAGTTCTTAAAATCCATTCAAGATTCTAAACCTTTATGAGATAACCTAAGGAATACATAAATAATGAGGTGAAATGAAAATCCAAGTAAGGGAATAAACTTGACAAGGAAGTGTAACAAGTGAGTCAAAGGTATAACATGATATCATAAAAGAGAAGACACATGAGTGATCACATGGAAAAATAAACTAAATAAAATGGTATGATAAGGTCATGACATCCTAGGAAATGTGATATAAATATAAAACTTGAAATAAAAAAAGTTAAGGCTATCTATCAATATGACATCACATGGTGGATTGAGTCCCATTGTGGATTAAGTTCAATCCCTATTCTCATACATGATATCTCATGAGACTTAAACATTACCCAATGCATTGGAGAAAAATAAAATTCTGGGCCCACCCATCACATTCATTTCATGTTAATAAATATTCATGCCACATAATTAACTTAATAATAAGGAATAAACATAATAATTAGACATGAAAACAAAATGGGTTACATAATCTTACCACATATCATAATCAAAGTAAATTTCATAATGAAGGCATTTGAGAAATGAGAATAAGAAATGTATTACCCCATTAATGTAATGGAATGTAAACTAGGTATATATGTGGGAAACATATAAAAAAAATTTAGAAGCATTTAATAATGTTAAATGTTATTGTTATTTATGAATAGATATACCTTTAAAAATATTAAAAACATTCTTGACAATTATAACCTTTCCATTTTGAAAATCACTTTTCAAAAAATAAAATTCACAAAATATTATGGAAATAATTTTATTTGAAAAAATACTTGGTAACTTATAATGAAATCTTCATAATAAATAATGGCCATGACAGCATGAAATACCGTTTATGTTGTACATGGTAAAATGAATATTCCATTCACATTTTCGATAAAATTTTAAAAGTACCTTGTTCTGAAAATGACAGGAGGATTAATTTTAATTTTTTTAATAATTAAAACAAAGGTAAAAATGACTTTTTCACTATTATAGGATAAAAGTAAAAACATTTTTGAATTTTTTTTAGAAAACATAGATATGGAAGAAAAAGAGTTTCTGAACAAAGAGAGAAAGGGAATAGATTTTCTTAAAAACATTTTCTCAATCATTTTAAGTAACAAAGAGAGGGAAATGACATTATTACAAGAAAAGTTTATTAATATCTAGATGGTAATAAAATGTAAGGGGTTATTAGGCAATGATCAAATAATTTATAACAATGAAAATTGAAGCATAAATAATCCCTATGAGATTGAAACATAAACCATTATCGATTTGGTAATTTTTGATTCATAACCCCCATAAATGAATAAAGTGAAATATAACTTAAAATATACTGAATTATGATGGATTTATGATATAATATAAAAATGGGAACTATATACACTATATTAAGAAAACTATGTGCATAAAAAAATATGTGCCTCAAAGAAGGAATTTTTGAGATGAAACCCTTACAAAGTTCATATCATTGGGGTGAGAGTTAATCCATGATGTGATTATGTGTAAAAAATGTTTATCCAAAAAAATAAATTTTTAAATACAACCTAAATTAATTAAATTTAATTTCACTCATAATATTGACATAATATAATCAACAAGGTAGACATATAACCCAATGAATGAAAATTGAGTTTAGAAACCCCTTACCTAGAACTTCCCTATAGTTAAGAACTCTTTGAACTACTGTAAAATGGTTATAAAAATGTTATTAACTTGTACAAGAATCATATTAATATTTATAATATTATATAATATAAAATTTTTAACATCTTATCAACCGTTCGTTATCAAACATTTATTATCACTAGTTTTTGGGTGTTAATTGTCTTATTTTATCATAGATGTTTTATCATGAAAGTTCTAGATATTGAACATAGTATAAAATTTTATAATCTCTAGAATTTTATTAATTTATAATTTTTTTTTCAGATAAATATTTATAATCATTATTGAATTTTGTACATGGAGAAAGAATCACATTGATTCGTGGAGACGGTAGGCCATACGTACACACAAGCGGCGTTGTCATTTAATTAACTAGTGAAAGGTTAAAGAAGTTGATTGTAAATTAATTTTCCATAATAAATATTATTTCATACATATCAAATATATTCATTAAATTTATCTTTTATTACATTCCATGTAAAATTTTCGTGAAAAATGAATTACGTCGCTTCGAGTGGTGGTAGTTCGTCGTACACATGAGTGACGCTATCATTTATTCAATGGATGATAAGACAATAAATTATATGATATATTAATTTTATATAATTATTAATATATTATGAATATCATATATTAACATCAAATTAATCATTATTACCTTCCATGTAAAGTTTAAGTGAAAATGAATCACATCGCTTCGTGAAGCGGTAGTCCTCAGTCCACACGAGTGACAATATTGTATTCCCTACAGAATGGGAAAAAAGAATATATATGTGATATTATAAATAGATAAGTACAATTGTATAATTAATATAATATATAGACATTAAATTCATCAATATATTCATCAGTTAGAAGTGGTGGTGGAAAACAAATTACGTCGGTTCGCGAGGTTGTAGTTCTCCATACACACAGTCAATAGTTTGTTTTCCCATTTGAGATAGGAGAAGATGTTTGTAGTTCATGACCTTAACATAACAACATATCAGTATATATGAGATACCAAAGTTATTATATCAACATGGTTTAATAATAATTGAAGGAGGTGAAAGAAGAATTAAATAAAATGCGTGGTTAACGATGTTACCTCTTCTTAGGACAACTTCTTTAGGTTTGTAACAAAATAATTTCTAGGTTGTATTTTTTATCAAACCAAGACTTATATAATGAGGGAATTAAATTAGGTAAGTGATTCAGTAAGAGATTGGATGAACCAATTATTTTTGGAAGTGTGGAATGGAGAGGATATGGGGAAACCTTTTATAAGTGGGGCGAAGACACATTTGTAATTTTTGAAAAGAAAGAACTCCACCCACATTTTTCTCATAAAACAATTATTAAAAATAGACTATTTTCAAACATTATAAGTAATAAGTGTTTGGTTATAGGAATAAAATAATTTTATAGTGGTGGATGATATATTGATATTTTTTTTAATAATCGTTTCCTGAAACCATGAGCGAGGATCTTGCATGTCAAATTATTTTTTTTAATATTTGAAGAAATAAATATCCGAGATTATAAAATTTATTTTTTGATGTTTGTTGATTTTCAAAAAGCTATTTCATATTTCCTTTATTTCACTATGCGGATTCAAGGATATAATTCCTCTAGCGATGATCTACACATGCTCTAATGATGTCTGAGCAACACCACTCGATCACCGCTTGCTAGTGCAATAAATAAAATGTCCTGTATTGTTCATTATTGATAACTCATTCATTAGTATTAAATAAATATCTCTTGAACATCTCATTCTTGAGAGGGATATAGAAGGAGGAGTCTAGAGATGTTTTTTTGTGCGAAAAAATTCTATATTCCCAATTTTTTGGATGCAATATACATGAGATATAACCATTTATTTATAAAGTTAGAGTTTTAGTTAAAATATAATTTAATTCCATGCTGACCGTTAAATAAAATGTAAAACCTTTAATAAACCCCATGACACATAATAATTATATCATTTTTATTATTTTTTGGCATGAACCAACTTGAAAAATAACAAATATTATGTAATGGTCTTGTTAATTAATATTCATCACCAGACTCGGTTTTGGTCTGTTCAAAATCCTCTAGTATTTATTGAAAAAAATATATTTTATTCATAAATAAATATTTTATTAAAAATATAGAAAATAAATATTTATTAAAATATTCTATAAATAAAATAAATATATTATTCAAAATCCAATGAGTAAATATTTTATATATATTCAAGTAATCAAATACATTATTTATTAATACAAAATAATTATTTATTACTAGGTGAATATTTGGGATCAATAAAAATTGAATAAAATTATACCTCGGTCTTTAGAATAATATTTATTCCAATAATTAAATTAAAATATAATATAATTGAGACCAATAGAAACACTTAGTGATTATTCCTATAGGATTTTATCTCTTTTTCAGTAGATGGGGTTGCCTAAAGTCCAAGATTATTGTCGAATAATGGGTTAAGATAATCAAGAGAAAGAACTTATTATCACAAAAATGGAAACCAAATACGAATGTTCACTGTATAATATAATCCCTTTGTCTTAATATCTCATCAATCAATTTTCGCATCCGTTTCACCAATCTATATTCTTGATGTGTCTTTTTTTGACTATGTGAAATAAACACACCATTACACCATGTCCATGGAATTTATGGTGACATTTCCATTCCAATAATAGGGTTGAGATATCATATTCCATAAATATGGAAGGGAAAAATCCTTCCTCAACTCATCCATTAATGACATGTCACTCATGATGAACCCAACATATCCAACTTCACCATGAACTGTTACCATCATGGTTTATGAAATACATATAATTACATGAGCTATAACATGAATTAATAATAATATTAAAGTCTAAGTACCATCACACATGCCTGTATATAGGAATATCTGATGACACCAAAACATTCTAAATTCCTACTAGTGGATATATTCCCATAATCTCACATCTTGGAGACTACCAAGTGTGAACTTCATGAGAATAATACTAATATACTTATGAGTACTCACACCTGATAGTCTATGTACTATGTTTCCTATCATAGTACGTTATCCGAATGAAAAAAATTATTTAACAATAACATCATGGCACATAAAGGTTCTCATCATAGAGGGAAACTTCTATGACATTATAAATTCAATGTATACTCTAGAACATTATTAAATTAGAGCCATGTAGAACACCAATCAATATTTAATAAAAAGTTTTATTAATATTTAATAGATATAATAAACATGTAATCGAAGTACAAACAGTTGGTCCTAAGACACAAAATCCTACAAACTCCCACTTGGATTAGATATAACTACCTACGACCTTTATTCAGCTAGACCTCACATTATAGTCATGTTTATTCTAATTCAAGGATTTAGTTAAGGGGTTCACCAAATTTTCTTTTGTGGAAATACTTATCAATACAACTTCACCTATCTTAGAAAAATAAATATAGATATGATACTTCCAAAGTATGTGCTTCATCCATTGATGTGAACTGGGATCTTTTGTAAGAGACACAACTGTAGTATTATCACTATAGAGTGTGATATGATATTTACCACTAGGTACCACATTAAGATCTTGTAAAAATTTTCACATCCCTAATACTTCTGTAATTTCATTAGAAATCACAATATACTCATACTCTATTGTAGAATCCGTGAACAAAATCTTATTTGATCTATTTCATCCCACATCACCTCCATTAAAAATGAAGATGTATACCATTTGTGTCTTCATGTCATGTTTGTCAGTTTGGAAATTATCATATGTATATCCTCTAGTGACTAGTTCTTCAACTCCTCTATAAACTAGGAGCATATCCTTAGTACGCCTCTGGTACTTAAGGATAATATTGACTGCCATCCAATGGTGGTCACCTAGATCATCTTGATATCTTCCAAACACACTTAATGCATAAGAAACATCTAGCCTAGTACACAACACAACATACATGACTGAACCAATCAATGATGCATATGGAATCCTTATCATTCTATTTCTTTCGTCATGTGTATGAGGAAATATTTTCTTGGAAATATGAATTCCATGTGATGCTAAAAACAACCCCCTCTTGGATTGTTCCATATTGAATCTTTTCATTATCTTGTCAATTTAGGTACTTTGACTTTGGTAAAACAACTACATGGATCTATCATGATGAATCTTGATCCTAGGAATATATTCTGCCACACCCAAGTCCTTTATAGAGAAAAATTTATTCAACCGCACCTTAAAAAACTGTAAGATTGTTATTTCATTTTCAACAAGTAGTGTTTCATCAAATTATACTATTAAGAAAATGACTGCACTTTAACTAAACTATTTATAGAAATACAACTCATATTCATTCTTTATAAAACCAAATTCCATTATAGACTGATCAAAATAAATTTTCCATGACCCGAATCCTTGCATTAATCCATAAATGGATCTTTACATCTTGTATATCTTGTTAGAATTTTTTGGAGTCACAAACCCTTCATGTTGTGTCTTATAGAAATATCCTTGAAGGTTCTCATTGAGGAAGGCTGTTTTGAAATCCATTTCCCAAATCTCATAATCATGGAAAGACACAATTGTAAGTAGAAATATGATGGATTTCAAAATTTAAACTGGTGAAAAGGTTTCATCATAGTTAATACTTTGACACTGTTTAAACCCTTTTGAAACCAGTCATTCCTTATAGATACTAAATTTTCCTTCAATTTCTAGTTTCTTCTTGAATACCCATTTTTAACCAATGATATTTACATATATTGGAGGGTCTACCAAAATCAAAACTTGGTATTAGGACCTAAAGTCCATTTCATAATTCATGGAATCTTTTCACTTGGAAACATCTCTGCCACTCACTACTTCCTTGTAGGTTATATGATTATTATTGTCAACTAATAATGAGTCAACATCTTTACTAACTAGAAAAACACACCGTTCTGGTTATCTAACCTCTTTAGTAATCCAACATAGTAACTATGTCTCTAGAAGAATTTATTCTTCCATGAGGCTTTGTGGAATTTGTTCCCATGACAACTCTTGTGTATCTTGAGCTTGTACTTCCTAAAAGTCTATCTCACTCCCACCATCTCTTTTAGAGATAATATCCTCCTCAAGAAACATGGGACATCTTTTTTGTATGACTGATTGTATAGATAAAATCCCTTTTTTTCTTTAGTATATCCTATAAAGATAATTTTTTTCCTTAGGGTTCAAGATTGTTACCTGAATATGCCTTAAAAAATGCTTCGCAACCCCACACATGCAAGTAAGAAAATTAAGATTTCTTTACATTCCATAATTGGTATGGTATACATTTTGTTTCTTCATTTTCCACTTGATTTAGTACATATGCTTCTCATTGTAATGCATATCCCCAAACAGATAATATAAGTCTCTCATGAATCATCATTGATCTCACCATGTCCAACAAGGTGAGTTTCATCCTTCTACTTAAACCATTTCACTAAGGCATATAAGGAGGAGTGAGTTGAGATAATATCCTAAACTCCCATAAATAATGAATGAAGCCTCGATTAAGATATTATCCACCTTGATTTGAGTGGAGTTTCTTAATCTTATTACGAAGACAGTTCTCAATTTCATTCATGTAATCCTTGAATTTATCAAAATTATCTTACTTATACCTCATTAAGTAGACTTATCCATTTATAATAAAAAAATTAGTAAAAGTTATGAATTTTGGGTACCCACCCCTCAACTTAATAGAAAATGGTCCACAAAAATTTGTATAAACTAATTCAAGAATCTCTTTATCCCTTTTACCTTTCCCACTATATAGGGATTTGGTAATTTTTTCTTGTAAACATGTATGACATACACCAAGTGGTTTTTGTTCAAAAGAATCTAAATATCAATCTTGATATAATTTAGTCATGATATTTTCATTTAAATGACCAAGATAGTGATGCTAAAGTTAGGTTTGGTATGTTTCATGTGAATTAAATTCTTTATCAATTTCCATTACTTGGTTTGTGTAATCCAACACATAAATACATTTAATTAAATGTTCCTTACAATAAAAAATGCTATATTTATAAAAGAATCAACATTTATTACCAAATTTGAAAATAAATCCATCTATATCAAGTATGGATACATAAATAATGTTTTCAGTAACTGAAGAAATATAATAAACACCCTTTAAAACTAAGATCAATCTGGTTGGAAATGTGAGGTGGTAGTCCCCAATAGATACAACAAAAAAGTTTCTCTTTATTGGATGTTCATAGATCTACGTCCCCTTGGCCAATCTTTCTGAATCTACTTAGTTCCTATATTTGAATACATATTTGAGAACCATAATATATATGTAATACCCAATTTATATAAATAGATAAATTGCTCTCGATAAAAAATGTACCTTAAGATACCCCTTTCTTCTTTGGATGAGTGAAGTTTTTATTCCAACAACCCTTATTTACACATTTGAAACAAAAAACATCTTATTCTCTTGCTTGAGCCTTGATATTGATATTTTTATAAGGGAGTGAAGAAGTTTTGAACTTAGAGCTATTTTATTTCACTTTCCATTTATTCACCATCTGGGTATAAGGATTTTTTCACATTGTATCCTTATCAACTTGGATTAGAAGAGTTAGAAGATATGAAAGATACTTCTCAAGGTTGTTCATATTAAAATTCACAAATATATATATATAATCTCTAAGGGAGTAATTCCATAATGATATTGGTGCCCAGTTCTTTGGGATGTTTAAACCCTAGAACCTCTAGGAGCTTGATTTAGCCAATGAGCTTGACTATGTGAGGCCCAGACGGGACACCCTCTCCAGCCTTGATTTTGAAAAAGTTCCTTGGAAATATGAAACCGTTCCTATCTAGATATCTCCCTGTATAGACTACAGAGTTTCTAAATCATTATATACACATCCATTATTTCTTGAGACTTCATTATCTCACTAAAAATTGATGAAAACTTAAAAAATTGGACATCAAACTAACCGCTCAATTTTTTTTCATAGATAAGAAAATCTTCATCACTGACCTCTTTAGTAGAAGGATCAGAAATTGATAATTCTATCAAATAAGATTTCCATTAATGGCATAAAATAACCAAAAGACATCTAAAACACTCCTCAATGTTACTTCCATTTAGGAGGTGGTATTTCTACAATATTTACTATGGGGTTAGTGTGGATGATGAGATTTCCATTTTATTCTACTATTAAAAGATAATATTATTAGTTATTTTTCTTGGATACAACTTATGTGAGTAATAATATATTAATTAATGAATTTTATTAAATCCCCCACTATTTTCTCAATAACCAATAGCCCTCACCATTGAATTTGGAATGTATAGTTCCTATGAAACTCTAGTGGCAAGGATCCGCATTACTTTTCTTAATATTCCATACTTTGACCATGAAAACCACAATAAAGTAATTTAGGTAGGTGGTCTTTCCAACTACAGGCTTGCAGCTCCTTGATATGTTGAGTGGATTCTGCTATCCTAAAATCCTTACTTGGATTTCCTCAACACTTACCTCCAAATTTATATTTAAAAGAATTTGGTAGTTAAAATCAATAGAATTTTAGTTAATTCAACCCAAAAATCTCATATGAACTCCCTGATAAAGGTAAGTGTTCAGACTTTGGCCATATACTACACTTAGTTCTACGGTTTCATTCCCAATCAATTAATGGAAGTTTTAGATTGACTAAATATTAGGTTGAAGGATTTTAATTAATTTATGGATAAATTTTATCTTGTTTTATACTTTACATATCTTTTTAATATTAATTGGATGTTACTTAATTAATTAAATGTATTGGATAAAACATTTATTCATAATTCATGTATTTAATTTCGGTCTTTGCATATTAATTCACTCATTTATGTGACTGTGGTATTGCATACGTAAAATAAATAATGCATAGATAGAAATAAATAAATAAAGTAAATGAACCAATCCTAAGCTTATATAATGGTTGATTTAATGAGTGAACATTAAATCAACCAATGACCTAGGGGAATAACTTCATTTGTTATCCATGACATAAGTTACATCATTCCACCTTTATATCTTTGTATCACTGAGTTTACATCATCGTGGTTCTTCTTGAACCACCTCCAAAACCTTGGGATGATCCATTAATTACAAGTATTTATTATTCATAAGAAGGTGAGGGTAACCAAAGCACTGGTTAAAGAAAATTACATAAATATCCTTAGACATGCAAGTATAACATAATAATGGAGTGAGGGATGACTCACATACCATCATTTAATTTAATATTTAATATTTGAAAATACATGCAATAAATTAAATTAAATAAATTCCAACACATATCTAGGTCGTGGTCAAGCTCATGATTGGTCATATATGAAACAAATTCACAAAAGTAACTGGCTAGCATTCATTTATTTATTCATCCTTTATTATAAAGATAAACACGCTTACATTAATTAATTATCTTTCATCTTAATGATCATAAAATATTAATTGAAGACACCCATCATTTATAATATTCATGACATATAAATGACAGAACCAATAATTAAATATTAATTATAATAAATTAATTGAGCATTTAATATTCTTTAAAACCACTATTAAATTATTAAACAAACATTGGTGTTCCGATCAATAAAATAACGTTTTAATGCTATAATTTTTTAATTTAATGTAATTTTTAATTCTGTCCTTTAATGGGAGACTACACTGTGTGTAAAATCCAGCTACATGCTATGTACCTTGATTTCCGTGTACCCGAGTCACTTGCCTAGGGATTCAGTGCATTAACTTGACTGGACTAAACAACATATACATGATAGCTACACACTATATATATGCTTTCCGTGAGTTAGGTCTGGTCGGTCAACACATGGTGTGTAATAAATTCACCATGTGTAATTAATTTTTTAGTGCATCTAATTACAATGTGCATGGATATACAATGTGTACTATGGCTACACATTGAGTAACATAGTTTTACTGTCAAATGATTTGGAACTTACTGATGGAATATTTGGTCATTCTTTATCTATTACTAAACCTTTAAGAAAATGAAACCTTGAAAAAATATGATTAATATATCAAAGCATGTTAATTAAAATCAGATTAAATAATTAATAATAAGAAATGAAAATTCAACCATGATTGTATATGGATCAACAATCAAAAAAATAATTATTAACTTAAATGTGACCACTCTGATACCACTTGTTTGGTTCTATATGTAGAAGAAGTGTGTGGTGGTGGGTGGTATATTTATATTTATTTTAATAATAATTTATTGAAACCAAGAGAAAGGATATTACACATCAAATTTAAAATTAATTTATTTAATATTTGTATAAATAAATACATGGTCTTAGAAACTTTATTTTATGATGATTGTTGATCATATGAAAAGTCCCTTTTGGATTTCCTTCATTTCACAGTGAGGATTAAAGGATATAATCCATTTACCGATGATCGAAACGTGTTCCAATAATCTCTGAGAAAAGACATTCGACCACCGGGTGCTAGTGTAGTAAATCAAATGTATTGTGTTGTTCATTCTTGATCGGTCATTCTTCAGCCTTAAAGAAATATCTCTCATGCTTCTTGTTCTTTAGAGGGAGAGAGAAGGAGGATTTGAGATAGAATTCATTACGCCCAACAATTATATATTCTCAATTTTTGGATGCAATATACAATAGAAATAACCTTCTATTTATAGATTTAGGGTTTAGGTTAAAATATTATTTGAATACATTCCAACCATTAAATATCTTTTAAAACCTTTAATAAACCCCATGACACATAATAATAATATCATTATTATTATTTTATTGTGTGCACCAACTTGCATAATAACATATATTATGTAATGGTATTGTTAATTAATATTTGTCACTAGACTTGGTCTTGGTCCATTTGATCACCTCTAGCATTTATTGAACAACCGAATAAATATTTTATTCATAACTAAATATTTTATCCACACTGTAGAGAATAAATATTTATTAAAATATTCAATAAATAAAATAAATATTTTTTTCACAACCTAGTGAATAAATATTTTATATATATCCACGCAATCAAATAAATTATTTATTAATAAAAATAATTATTTATTACCTTGTGAATATTATCGATCAATAAAACTTGAATAAGATTATTCCTTGGTCTTGAGAGTATTATTTATTCCAATAATTAAATTAAAATAGAATATAATTGAGATCAATGGAAACAATTAGTGTGTGACCCTCTATGATTCGTTCTCATTGGTATTATGTGGGATTTACTAAAGTCCAAGATTACTATCTATAAATGGGTTAAGACACCCAAGAAAAAGAAATTAGTGTTGCAAAAAGAACAACCACATATGGAAACTCACTATGTAAAATAATCCCCTTGCCTCAATATCTCACCAAAAAGGTTTCACATATGTTTCACCAATATATATGCTCGATACATCTTTCTATGAATATCTGAAATAAACACATAATTACACTATAACCTTGGAATTTAGGGTGACTGTTCCATTCCCATCAAAGGGTTGGTATTTTGGATTCCATAAATATGGAAGAGACAAATCCTTCCTTGAATTACCCATTAATGTCATGTCACTCATGATGCACCTAATGCATTTAATATTCCCATGAATTGCTGTTATCATGATTTATGAAATACATCTAAGTACACGAGTTGTAAAATACATTAATATAAATATTAAAGTATAAGGACCATCACACACAATTTCATATAGGAATATCCGATGACACCAAAACTTGCAGAATTCCTACTGGTGGGTCTGTTCTAATAATCTCATATCTTGGAGATTACCAAGTGTGAAATTATTGAGTATAAACCTCATCTTCTTATGAGTACTCGTACTTGATAGTCTTTTTACTATGTGTCCCATCATAATATGTTATCTAACTATAGAACGATATTTAAGAATTTCATCATAGCATATCAAGGTTCTCAAAATAGTGGGTAATTGATATGAACTTATCAATGTGACATATACTCTTGGACATTATTACATTAGAGTCATGCAAAACAATGATCAATATGCAATAGGAAGTTTTATTAATATTCAATACATCGAATATACATGTAATAAAAATATAAAAAGTTGGTCCTAAGACAAAAAATCTAACAATAAGGTCAAAATATGACCATCTAGTAGGAATTATACAAGTTTTGGGTCATTTTTAACCCTTATAGTTTTAGTTAAACCCTCAATAAACCTGTTTTTACCTTAACTACAGTAAATAATTTTTACTATTTTCACTATTCATTAAAGTAAAAAATTAATTAGAGTTTATTAGATAATACAAATTATAATTATTAAAAATATTAAATCCATTTTTACAAATTCTACTCACAGAAGTGACATAATTTAAGTTAAAATTAAACCAGTAGTCATGTTGAAAAACAGTTTTCCAAAAGAAAAACTTTCAGAAGTTTAAAAAGTTTTTATATAAAAATATAATATGAAATTGATTCCAATTAACCAATTTTTATTAATAAATATATAATTTAAATAATCAAAATTTTAAAACCAAATTAAAATAACATTATTCTGGTAAATTTATTAAACAAAAATGCAGTTTTTAATAATAATTAGTATTTTCACTATTCATTGAAAATTGAACTTTTCATAAAAATACAAAAAATTCACCCAAATATAATTTTTATATGATGATTTCAAAAATGAAGTTAATTTTATAAAATAATATTTCTAAAAATCATAAAATATAATTCTAAATTATATGTGAAAATTGTGACTAAACAACCTTTCCAAAAAATACAGTCTTTCAGAAAACAATTATTTTTTATTTTAAATGATTCTTATTTTATTTCCAGTAAATATATAATCATTGAATTTATTTTATCCATGTGTAAACCATATAATTTTCATAATTTATTTAGTCTTATTCGTACCCATCAATTTAATGACTAGGTTATTATTATTCATTTAGATTTAGGGTTTTGTGTTCTATAAGCTGTCAAAGAGATTAAATTTATTTAAAATAAAATATATCATAAAGTCTGAGGGTGTTACATTATCTTATAATATTGGTGTTGGGTGTATTATACACTACCAAAATTGATTTTCCTCTTTTAAAATTTTAGGGTGTTACATTCTACCCTGTTAAATAAATTACATTCTCGTAATTTAATCTTGATCACAGAAATCAAGGGTTTGAAAATTTATTTTTGTTAAAACCGACATCCTAAAAAGAATTAATAAAACATTCTATTATAATTAGGGAATGGTAAATATGAAATTCATCACATAACTAGGTTTTCGCATAGGATAACATTGGTGACAAGTGAAGATATGGACATGGAAGAAAAGTGTAAATAATTATAAAGAGTGGTAGAGATCATTGATCACAAGAAAGAGAATGATCAATAAAAAGATAAGGACCTCAAAACCATAAATATATGTTGATTTAAAATAATATTTAATTTATCCAATATGAAGGTAATATGATAACATTTTTTTTCTCAAGATCATTTTTCTAAAGTTGAGGAGTTCTTTTACTATCCAATAATATAAGTAAATATACTTTATATCTTTCTATTTCTTAAGCACAATTTCGTCCTTTGGTTGTGCTTAAATTAATTTTAACTTCATATCTTACTCTCATAAATGAATATAAAAAATAATTTTTTATTCTTGAAGTACTAAAATTAAATTTTAATGTATTGTAAGATTCATAAAATAATAACAAGATATTCCTCTTATCCTTTTTTTAAAACCAAAATGGTTGTAAGAAATAAGATAATATCAAAAATGAAAATGAATATATTAATCTCCAAAATTCAACAATGAAACCGATTGTTTAACATGGATCATTCCCTAAATAAATGACCCTATATCCAAAATAATTTCAATAACATCAACATGAAAGAAGGTTTTAACCTCAAAGTTTATATCATACCCTTTCAACATACATATCAAAAATATAATAGTATTATTCCCAAATAATACTTTATGTTAAAACAAAAGGTTATATATACTTTAACATAATAAAAAATCTCTCATAATATCATTAGTCACCCAAAAATAAAATTACTTGGTCCCATAATATGTTTCCCAAAAATCAACATAATATTT
The DNA here is from genome assembly GCA_963277665.1 of Viscum album. Taxonomy (NCBI): domain Eukaryota; kingdom Viridiplantae; phylum Streptophyta; class Magnoliopsida; order Santalales; family Viscaceae; genus Viscum; species Viscum album. Next base: position 2,090,623,824 of record OY728126.1, on the reverse strand, counting down.
AAACTTCAAACCATATAATTAAAAATAATGTTATACTGACCAATACATCACGTAGGACATTGGTAGGCACTGCACTCCTATTTCCCTTCGTTTTTGGGTTGAAGCCCTGTGGCCTTATTTGATGCGATGGGTTGTCACCCAGCTTGTGGGTTGTCCGTTTTCTAAAACAAATGAAAAACTTATGTGATTTTCATATTCATAATTCACCTTGATCCTATAACATTATCACGAATATAATTATCATCTTAAAAATAACATTAGTAATCAAATCACCTTTTTTTTAACCACTAAGGTTTTTTTATACAAATCATTATTTTCCAAAACAAAAACAACTAATTTCCTCAACATCAAGTACATCTCCATGATCAAATTTTCCTTAATTATGTGTTTTTTCTATAGAGTATCACCTTACCAATACATCACCTTTCTAGGTTATTAGTACCATTTGATATATTCTTGAAAATCCTCAATGTAAAACTTATACAACGAATACTCATATATATATATATATATATATCATGATTCACATAATTATTGAATTCCAGTATGTAAGAATTTTAATTATTCCACTTAATTATTAAACCATTAACTAGGCTTCATCATCCAATCCTTAATACCTCTTTACTTTCATATGTCATTTTTTTTCTCTTCATCATCAACAGAGAAACCTTTACATTTACAATATTATTGATCATCTTCTTGATCTCCCCCCTAAGACATTGATTTTCACATTTCCCATTATTTCCACATTAAAAACATCCAAAATTTGGTGATTCCTGAGGAAAACCATTATTCTCATCCATTACATTAACTAAATTTTTTATTTTTACTTGGAAATTAATTACATTGTGCTCTTATTCTCCAAAAATAAAAACTATTCTCATTATATTTAGGAATTCCTTGGATTCTTATTCCTCCATTATTGACATATAAGAAACTGAATCTTTATTCCTCCATAGTCTCCACCACCCAAAATCTCAATGAACTCTATCCTTCTCTTATCTGGTGAGTCTAAGAGTTTGTTAAGGTGCATTTTTTTAATCATATGTCATGATAAATGATTATAAATAATCATAATATCATTTAATCTCGTTATTAACCCATTTGTTTGATCATCGACACATTTTATATTACGTTCAAAGTTAGTTCTCGCTTATAAATAAAACCCCAAATCATAGTATGAGAAATAATAATCATAGTGGGAAACCAAATAATCATGAAATAATTTATAGGATGTCTAAATCATGAAACTTTATTTTCAATCCATGACACCTTAGGTTGAACTTAGGTCATTCATGGTTATTATTTATTCTAATCCTTCATGATGGTTTGTAAAGTTCTTTTGAATTTCAAAATCATACTCCCTAGTGTGTCAAACTAGGTGCATAATAAGGCTTGTTTTCATGTATGGGGTAATAATAAAGTCAAGATCAACACACATTTTTTAGAGTTATTACCCCTAGGTAAATCTATACTAGAACTATGCCCACTTGTAGTATCCGAATATGGATGCCATTTCTCGGAGACAACTTTTTCTAAACATCACTAAAATTATAAGATATTTTCCTATATACATATCCTTATAATTAAACATAGACTTATACTTATAGTTCTCACTAAGGTTTATCATCCTAGTTTCAAAAGGTTAACTAAGCCTTTACCTCTAATACTAACTATGTCTACCCAAGCTTTTTACTCATATTATCACATGAATCTTAAAAATAAATATCCAATAATTATAACACAATGATCTTAAAGGCCTAATGTCTTTATAAGTCGAAGTTCTTAATACATAAAAGGAAACTAAAACATGAAATCCTTATTTTATTCTCTATAGTGAACTCCTAAAATCCATTCGAGCTCCAAAATCTATATAGGAAAACTAGAGGAATACATAAAAAAAGGGTGAGCTAAAAAGCCAAGTAATGGAAGAAACATGATAATGAAACATAACATGTGAGTCAAAGGTATAACATGATATCATAAAAGATAAGTTACACGATTAATCAAATAAAACATAACATAAAGTACATGATGTAATAAGACCATGGAATCATAGGAAATGTATAATAAACATAAAACATGACGTAAATATAATTCAATAATAACTACCAAGACAACATCACATGGTGGAAAGAGTCCCATAATGGATTCGGGTTACTCCCTAATATGATACATGACATCTCATGAAACTAATGCATTACCCAATGTATTGGAGGACTATATAATTATGGGCTCAGCCATCATATTCATTTAATATACTTTCAGATGCATTCCACATAAGGAAATCAATCACAAAATATAAACATAATAATTACCCATGAAAAGAAAATGGGTTACATAATCTTGCCTAATATCATAATCAATGTAAATTTCATAATGAAGGAATTTGAGAAATGAAAATAAGGAATGTATTACCCCATAAAAAGAATAGAGTTTAATATATGTATACATGTTTGGGACATATATACAGAATTTATAAGCATTACATAAAATTAATGGTTGTTGTAGTTGATGAATAGAAATACCGTTAAAAATATTAAAAACATTATTGAGGAAAATAAACTTTCCATTTTAAAAATTACGTTTGAAAAACTAAAATTCAAAAAATATTTTGTAAAAACTTTTCTTTGAAAATATCTTTGGAAACTTATAAATTAATCTTCATGGAAAATAATGGTCATGATGGCAGAAAATAACGTTCATGTCATACACGCTAAAAAAAGTATATTTTCACATTTTCAGTAAAAGTTAAAATGATCCTTGTTAGGAAAATGACAAGAATTATATTTTTAAAACAATTTTTAAAAAGTCAAACAAAGGTAAAAATGAATTTAAAAAATCATAGTGTAATATTAAAAACATTTTTGAAAATATTTTTAGAAAACATGGAATTAAAATGGTTTTTGACTGAAAAGAAAAATGAAGTTGATTTTCTTTAAAAAAAATTATCAATAATTTTAATTACCAAATAGTGGGAAATGATAATATTACTTGAAAATTTCATTAATAAGAATAATATAATAAAATGGAATGGTTTTACTAGGAAATGTTCAAATAATTTCCAATAATGGAAATTCAAGCTTAAATAATCCTGATGAGATTGAAACATAAACTCTTACCTCTTTGGTAATATTGGAATCACAACCGCCATTAATGATGGAAATTAATTATAACTTAAAATAGAATAAATTATGAATAATTAATGATATAATATGAAAAGGGTATTATATACACCATATAAAGGAAACTAGGTTCATAAAATAATATGTGTCTCGAATAAACAAGTTTTGAGATGAAACCGTTACGAAGTTCATATCATTGAGGTGAAAGTTAACACACGAGGTGGTTATGTGTAACAAATGTATTTAAATAAAATTAAAATTTGAAATAAAAGATAAATTAATCAAATTTATTTTCACACATAATATTGGAATAATATAATTAACGAAGTAGTTATATAACACAATGAATGAACATTGAGTTAAGAAACCCATTACCTCACGTTTCCCTTTAGTTGAGACCTATTAAACCTCATGTATAGTGGTTTTAAACTTGTTATTAGCTTAAAAAAAATCATATTAATATTTATAATATCACATATTATCACTTTTATAACATATTATCACCTGTCCATTAATAATCTTTCTCTATCACTATTGTTTCGGGTGTTAATTATCTTGTTTTCTCATTCATGTTTTATCATAAAAGTTCTAGATATCGAATTTAGGATTTAGTTCCAAAATATATATAATTATATTAATGTTATAAATATAATTAATTTTCATTATATACATATTTAGAATCATTATTTAATTTTGAACACAGAGAATGAATCACATCGCTTTGGGGAGACGATAGGTCGTATGTATGCACGAATGATCCTATCATTTCCTTAACAGGTTAAAGGATAAGGAATTGGATGGTATATTAATTTTAAAAAATAATTATTAGGTCATATATATCAAATATATTCATTAAATGTATCCTTTATTACCTTACATGTAAAACATCAATGAAAAACAAATCACATTTCTTTTATAGATCACCGTACACATGAACAACATTATCATTTATTCAATGGATGGTAGGGTAAGAAAATATATGATATATTTATTTTATTAAATGATTAATATATATATCAACATCAAATTAATCCTTATTACCTTCCATGTAAAGTGTAATTGAAAAATTAATCACTTCAATTTGTACAACGGTAGTCTTCCATACACATGAGCAACACTATCATATTCTCTTTAGAAAAAAAGTATAAGGTTTATGTAATGAACCAAAATTTTATAAATAAAATTACCCTTTCAATTTAATTAAATGAATTATTATATTTTATTAATGTAGAAAGAAATTAACTTATTTGTTTTTGGTATATTCTATCATATTTAAAAGACCATTAAGCATTATTACTGTTGATAATATATCCATTGAAAAATGATCATATGATTAGTATAAATATAGTGTTTTAACAAATCCAATTGACATGGAAAAAGGAAGTGATGAACTCAACCAGTAGGATCATACCCTAAAAATCCCATTTATCATAGATTTCAAGGGAGATATCATCACTGGGCTTTACCCTTGACCAAACCCAAGCTAAGATTTAACAACTTAAGTATGAGAAAAGCTGTTTATGGGAAAATTTAAATATTATTGGGATCATGACCCAAACTATATATGCTAAACCACCCTATGCAAGTCTCACCATCGTGCAAGTTACCCTTAAGGAATTTGTTGGTGTATTAACAAGATATGTATCAAGACCCTAGAAATATCATTATGTACAATATTTTCAATAGAATAATGGATATATTTACTTCTTATTATTATTACTTTAAAAATAATATCGATTTTGATACAATAAAACACAAACATATTTTTGGGAAATATTAAAATTAAATTAAGGCATTTTTTTCATGAATTAATGTATTTTTTAAATAAATAATATTTTATTGAAATATTATTATTAAACAATGTTTATTAAATATAGATGATTGTATAATTTTTGGAAGTTAAATGTAATTTTTATAATGGTTTGAAAACTGTTACTGTAAAAAACCCATCATTTCTCAATAAATATCAATTCATATTTTAAAAGTTAAAATTAAAATATTTTGAAAATTATTTAGATAATATGAATATTATTTTTTTAATTAGAACATCAAAATTATCCGATGGTTAGTTTTTCATAATTTTCTAAGACTGCCAATTTTTCGGGTAGAATTTAAATGTGGTATGAATATATGATGTGTATTATGACATCATGATGACCAAAAAATGATGTAATAAATATTATAAAAGTTATAAAAGACTAAATCTATGTTTTCCCTTTAAAATAGTATAATATTAAGTTTATTTGATTAATTTTATAAAATCATTATGATTCCTCCAATACATATAATATATTTTAAATGTTTTAGCATCATTTCATTAAGAGTATGACTCACCTCCACATCACCAAGAGTGTTATTTTAATAGTTTCTGCACTTTGAATTATAAAATAATTAAAACCACCCATCTTTGGTAGAAACCATGTGAAAAACCCATGATAATTTTTATGGTTTTGGTTATTTTATTATAGAGTCCAAAACCAAAGTTTGAGAAATGATAAATAATTACCCACTCATTTCCTATATAAAACCACAAAATCCCCAATTTATCTTCACTAAAAAACCTTATATATTGTCCTTACTCTTCCCTCCTCTCTCTAGAGTCCTCCCAAGGTTCCACTAATCACTCAATAATTTCATCCCAAGCATTTGGAATCACCCTCTCAAGGTAAGGGATCATCTCCTTCTCCTCATTATTCAACTTTCTTCATTATTTAATTTATTTTATCTAAAATTTCTAATTATGGGATATATTCTTCCATATCCCCATTAATTTAAAATTTATGTTTAAATTACAATATACCCCTTTCACTCTCATTAATACCTTCCATGAACATTTATACACCCTTGTTATGCTGCCGAAATTTCATTGCAATTTTCCATGCCAAATAATTATGTAGTGAATAACCATACCCATTTCATATCTAGGGAGTTCACCATTATGAACATATAAATATTTAGTTTGGACTTAAATTTATGGATTCCACACTCCTTGATCATGGAATAAATTATTACGGTGAATGAATCCATGTTGTATGATCTATGTAGCACACTTAAGCAGAGAATGAAATGAATGTGATAAGTGCACACAAAATTATATAACACTCCAATTAATTGGGTAATATTTTAGTCTCATGAGACATCATCATGGTATTAGGGAGTGAATATAATCCACCATGATACTTTGCCTATCATGATGTCTTGGCAGTTATCCTTAACCTATGTTTATGATGTAGTTTTTTAAGTCATTTCCACATTTACCATGTTTCCTTTATGATAATCATGATATATCATGCCTAATTGTTCTGGTTTATGATTATCAATTATTTTATGCCTTATTTATATGCCTATTTTCTAACATGTATTACTTTCTTCATGTTATTCCATGTTTATTCCCCTATTGGGATTTAGTGCTTACCTCTTTCTTATGTATGTCCCAAGGTTATCCCATGTAGTTTTAAGTATGAAGGATTATTATGATCATGTTAAGGAGGTTTTTAATAATGGAAATGTATTCTCTGTTTTAATTTCTTATTTAATTTACCTAATTCCCAAATACACTAGACATATCGATCTTCCAGGTTGTATTATGTGTAATCTTATGTAATAAATAATGAATTATTATGCAATAAAGAGAAGGGTTTCCATAGTATATTTTATATTATTATTATATAAGTATAATTATATCATAGATATCATATATAAATATTAAATAAATCATTATATAAAGTCATTATAAGCGGTGTTGGAAAATGAATTATATCAGTTCGTGTGATGGTAGTCCGCTATACACACAATTAATGATGTCTTTTCCCATTTGAGAGAGGATGACATGGTTGTAGGTCATGAAATTAACATAAAAATATATTATTATATTTAATATATTGAGGTTATTATATCATAATGGTTTAATAATAATTTAAGGAGGTTAAAAAATAAATAATATAAAATGTTCGATTAAGGACGTTACCTCTTCTTTAGACAACTTCTTTAGGTTTTCACCAAAATCTTTTTTTGGATGGATTTATGATCAATAAAAGGATTATAGGATGAGGTGAGGGAAGTAAGTAAGTGATTTGGGTAGGTCTTGTATTATGAAATGATTTTTGTAAGTGTGTCGTGAAGAGGATAGGGGTGAATTTTTATAAGTGGTGGAGAGTACACATTTGAAATTCTTGAAAATAATGAATTCCTCCCACATTTTTCTCATGAAAAAAGGATATAAAATGTACAATTTTAGAAAATTATATTTATAATGTCTAAATATGACCATAAAATAGAAATTAGACAAGTTTTTTGTCATTTTAACTCTTAAATTTTTAGTTTAACCCACTATAAACCTGTTTTTACCTTAACCCTAGTAAATAGTTTTTACTTTTTTCACTATTCATTATTGTAAAAAATTTAAGTTGATCTTATTATATAATATAAATTTTACTGATTCTAAATATGGAATCCATTTTTTTAAATTAAACTCACATTAGTGACATAATTTAATTTAAAATTAAACCCACAATTGTGTTGAAAAATAGTTTTCCAAAAGGAAAACTTTCAAAAGTTAAAAATGATTTTATATTAGAATTAAATATGAAATTGATTAAAATTAGGTAATTTGTATTAATAAATATATAATTGAACTAATATTAATTTTAAAACAAAATTAAAATACAATGGGTGTTGCAAATTCTTTAAAAGAAAATATAGTTTTTAATAAAAATCAATATTTTCACTATTCATCAAAAATGAAACTTTTCAAAAAAATCTTAAAAATTCACCCTAAGATAAATTTTATATGACGATTTAAAAAATTAAGTTTACTTTATAAAATAAATTTTCTAAAAGTGATAAAATTAATTTTAAATTATGCGCGCAAATGATGACTAAACCACGTTTTATAAAAATACAGTCTTTTAGAAAATATTTATTTTTTATTTTAAATGATTCTTATTTTATTTACAATAAATATATAATCATTGAATTTATTTTATACAAGTTTAAAACATATAATTTTTATAATTTAGTTATTTCTATTCATACCCTCCAATTTAACAACTTTTCTATTATGGTTAGTTTAGATTTGGGGTCTCGTGTTCCACAAACTATCAAAGCGATTTAATTTATTTAGAAAGAAAAATATCGTAAAATATAAGGGTGTTAAATTATATTATAATACTAGTGTTATATTTCATCAACATTATCAAACATGATGTTCCTCTTTTAAAATATTGGGGTGTTACAATCAAGACTAGGTTTCATGCTTGAGCTGCCTTTATGAGTGTGAATTCCCACCCCTATTTTCACTACAAGTTCCACATAGTGGGATAACTACATTACTTATAATCATGTTTATAGATTATGTATACATTACCATTTGTTAATATCAATGTGAAATACATACATAAAATATCTGAAATATTTTGGATTTGACTATCGATGTAGCAGAGAAACAAGGTATTCAAATTGTTCGATGTAATCTTGGACTGATTCATGTTGGTAAAGATTAGCCAGATCCTTAATGGATTTTGGATCTCCAGGCCACTAAATTGATCCAAAATCTGTTGTTTGAGAAAAAGACAGTCATTTAAGAATGAAATTATCATAAAATAAAAAACTAGTGAGTTAAGATCCTGTCCATGATCACTTGTTTGAGTGATGGTTTTGCCTCCTATGGTGTTTGGTGGATTTGGAAGACCAATTCATCTCACATTATCCAACTTCTTGGATCCTTTCCTTAAAACATCCGAAATCCCACTCACCAAAAAGTTTTCATTGGGTCCTAAGTAGTGTTAGTCGTGATCAACTAACCTGTGGAATCTCTATGTGTATTGTCCTTGAGGCCAGCATCAGCGAAGAGTATGCTAGATTTTTCTACCAAATCTGATTTTCGTGAGTCATCTTGCACTAACATATTCTCTGTGAGCTATAGCAAGGCCGATATGGAATTATGAAAATTTTCCATCAACATTTCTTATCAAAAAACTATAGTTTCAAATTTTTCCATGCACTGCTCCACACCCACTTCAATGTGCCCATGCATTGTTCGATCCTCTAAAGGTGAGCTTGGAGTCTTCACCCCGTCGTCATGAATTCCACTATTAAATTGTCCAGAATATTAGACCAAGTTGATAAAGACACAATACCAAGAGAATCCCTCAGGTATTTTATATTCAAATATGAGTGAATTATAGGAAAATTTTAAGATGGGGGGAGGGTGTAGAATAGAATAGAGGAGAATAAACCTTTAGAAAGAGTGTATCCTCTCAATCTAGCCTAATCCTAGGTTGTTACAATAGAGTTTACTCATGGGTCGCACTCTCCCCTATCCTTTTAACAACCTACTGAAGGGAATATCCTAACCAATTCAAGTAGTGACCACCTCAGGATGTTGGGGAAGAAACTAGGGCCATTTTACCTCTCCTGAAATGCAATTTATAGGTACCCTAGGTATCTCTTATCCTATTAGAGGCCAATTTAGTCTTTCCACAATGTCGATATTTATGAAGTTATTGATCTAGTATACATGATACCTTTCAGAACTCTATTTAGGTAAAGTTTTGTTTCTTTATATACCATGAGCCACCACCATGGAACCCAGTGTGATTTTCCACACACCATTTTCAAAGACAGTATATAATCATGGATCATCAAGTCAACCAATGAAAATTAGGTTCTTTCATAAACCTAGGATATTTATGACATATTTCAAATGCATTAGAAATTTTTTCATAGTTAAAATGGTCACAAAACCTTTTCTAATAACCTAGAGTGAATCTCTATATAAAATATGAACCTTACTAAGGCTTCTATACACACAATTTCACACATTTCCTCTTTTAGAAATTGATTTAATTGAAGCTCTTGAATCATTAATCCATAAATCCATTGAACTTATGGGACTAAGAACCAAAAGTGTCTCTCACCCCTTTAGATATGTATTTTTAGATAAAAATAGAAATATTTTTAAAATTTATCTACATCTATTTACAATCCTTTCGTAATTGTCCCTTATTTCCACATTAATAACATGAAGAGTCACCAAGGTCAACCAAATTCCCACAAATTTTCTCGCTTATATTTTCTCATTTTTTTCCTTTGATTTCTTCTAGTAGATAATCCCCAGTATTTCATACTAAATGTACTTATGGTAGACTTGTAAACCTCCTCCTCCTAGATCTTTTCATTCAAGATTAGATTATGTATCTCATCGAAGACCAAGTCACTTTTTTGCTGTAATTACTCATAGTAGTTTCTATCACATACCATGATTCTAAATGTGACAACAGAAGAATCAAAGGCCACACACCTTTAGTGTACATTACAACAATAGACTGTAGATGAATCTGGATCACATTGAACTCATTTATATAACCATATGCTAACCTTCCTTCCTATATCCTCATGTTGAAAAGTCTTCACAACTTGAACACTTTTTTCATCATGTAGGGATTCTACTACATTATCATAATCTTATCCATAAGTTTATTAGTTGTATTCACATAATGGATGTTTAAGGACATGTTCTAGTCCAACATAATCTGAATAAAACCCAATGTTTTCATATTAGTCCTTTCCCAATCCACCTTGTCTATTGCTTCTAGATTTTTCCTGATCAATGAAAGATCGAGATATTTCCGAAATAGGTATTCCTCCTCCTACATCTTCCAAAAACCAAAGTCCAGTCTATATAGATTTTCTAGAATCATATTTTCCTCTTTCAATCCCATATTCCAAAACATAAAAATCCCACTAAATCAAGTGACACATGTTTTTCTTGGAGGTTATTGTCTGATATGTCCTTTAGAACTCTGAACTGGGCTCTAATACCACTTTTTTTTTTCATCAGATGTAGTAATTATGGAACTTAATTTCCAACTTATAGAATCTTAAATGCGGAACAAGGTTACCAAAAGGTTCATAAAAAATCAATGTTATAGATCAAAATATTTGGAATCAAGAAGCCACTCACCTGAAACACACACCGTCTAATTCACCCAAGAGATACTCACAATAAAAATTCAAAAAAAAAAGAATAGGTAATAAATTAAATTAAATCACTTAATGAATGAATATAAGGATTATTTTGTCGTTAAGAAAAAGTTTTAATCTATGGTAAACAACAACTTCACTAGAAGATTAAACAAAATATTGCAACATAAATAGTTAAATCCAAAGCTCGATCCAAAAAAGGAATAATCTTAATCTAAAACCATTATACATGAAAATGAACCTAACACCAAATTATAAGATAACTATAATAGTTAACTTCCGGTAATACCAGTTCAACCGCTAAATGATTTTTTAAGACAATACACAACATGGATTTGATCTTCATGTAGATTCCTCCACACGACCAAAGATATCCACCACCTTAACTTATTCTTCTGGTGAATAATGAATGCCTATAGAAACTATCATGAGTAACCTTTATGTAATATTTTTAAGGAACTTACATATCAACATAATCAACTATTTTGTAATTTCTTTTAATCTATATGTACCCACACCGGTGAAATCTTCCAAAACACATCCTCTAGCTTCATCACTTTCATCATCCAGATTTACTACCATTACTACTACGGGCTCCAGACTTCGGGATTAATAAGATATTTTCATTTGGCACTTATTACAATTTTATAGAATCTAATCCATTCCAAAAGCTTTATTACTTAGCCTAAAAATGACTTATGACACTAGGCCTAAGATAAATGTAAAGTCCCTTATGATATCATTGCTTTCATATGAATCAAAATAAAATCTAAGAGAAGAAGAGATGCATCATAGAGGACCCGAAACATGACCCCCTTTCCTATAAAACAAATAATATGTTCACTGATATGCATATATTTTAGACAACCAAATACTATTTCAAATTGATCTATCCATAAAAATACACGATTCTTCATGGTCAAGGCTGTCAAAGGGGAAACAATCCAAGAGAAATTAATCACGATCCACCTATAATAGCCTGCAAGAGCAAGGAATCTGTGAACCTCTGCAACATTATTGGGATCCACCCAATAAATAATCACATAAATCTTTGAAATATTGAAAACTACTCTCTATTAATACAAAACATTCCCAAGGAAATGCACCTCCCAAGCCCATAACTTTTTTTTGGGATTTTTTATAGAATTGATGTGATAATGAAAGGAATCACTGATCTAGTAACTCATGAAATACTAAATTCCTCATTTGATTTGGAACTCATGAGAATTTCATTAATGAGAACAACCAAAAAATGATCTAGGAACTCCTGATATACTGTATTCCATTGTTTGATGAAAATAATTAGGGTGCTTGTGATAATGAAAGGCATATCTATGAGCTCAAAATTCTCATAGCGACACCTGGTAAAATTTCTTTGGAATATCTTCCTCAACCCTCATTTGATGATTCCCTTATAACAAACTGATCTATAAAAACTAGAAATATCCCTTGAACTAATCAAATAAATCAACATTTCTTCGATGGTGATAGTGTTTCTTCATTGTCATTTCACTCAAATGATGGTGATCAATGCATAACTGAAAACTACCATATACCTTCTTTCCAAACAACACCGTAGCACCCTAAGGTGACACATTGGTCTAGATTAAACCCTTTTGAAATTAATCATTGATATGAATGTTAAACTCTCACAAATAAAAAGGCAATTCTATATAGAGATAGATATAAGAGAGATGTCATGCTAAAACTTCATAACAAACTTGATGTCATGTTCAGGGGGTAGCATTATGAACTTTTTAGAAAAGAAATGTATAAATTCATTGTTAATACTCCTAAATATCACTACCTTAACTTTTTTTGATCCTAACATAAACTCCACTAGTTGAGAAGATAGAGGCTTCATAATTTTGTAAATCATTTAATGTTCCCGCTCATTGATGAACACTATACGCTCACCTTACATAGTAAATAAAAAAACTAGTCCATGAAATCATTCAATAAAATCTTGAAAAAAATTCAACAAATCCATGAAAAACATCACATTGTATGATTATATCATCAATAAGTGGAAATCCCTAAAAAACTAACGGTTACTTATCACTATATCACAACCTCTACACACCTCAAACAAGTTAGACTAGCCTCTAACTAGCATAGTCAAAACAAATACACTATAAGTACCTCCACATTATATACCAGAGCACATATCATGGTAGGTAAAAGAAATAATTGTGTATATTTTGAATTAAATAAAGGATAAATCAGGATACGAGTTAAATAGATAGTATCTCAAATTAAATCTAGTCTACTTACTGAAAACTCCATATCATGTAACCAACTACACTATTCTCCTATTCCTCACTACCCCTGATGAAAACAACCTCTATAACCATGATCAACCCTATATCCCCAGGGACTATAAACATAATGGTGTTGTCCTTTGATAGCTTTATCTACTCTCTGCTTCCAAAAATACTAAGGGATGACCTTTACACTGCAAATAATACCATATAGGTTTCTACTACTAAGTATATATAGGAAACTAAATAACTTCCCTCTACTAGCCATTGGGAATGGTTTAACACTAAAACAATTAATGGATTTGAACTCCACAAGTAAATAAAACTACACCAAATCTCCTAGAAGTGGCATGAGAACTACCAGCTACATCAAAATGGGAAGAAAAAAGTTATACTCCCCTCTGGGAAATTCTGAGAAAAACCTCCACCACATAGAAATAGGAGAACTTCCATCCACAAATATACTCTTTTAGAAGTTATAATGACTTTCCTCTCAAGATGATCTGGTCTGTGCTAATATCTTTTTAGTTACCTTAGCCTCCAAAATCACCTCAAGATACATTTGAAAAGTAAAATGGGTGACTTGGAATTGAATATTTGGATGTAATGCCTCCTTTAAATGTCAGACCCTAGCATCATCATTTGGAATAAGATTAAGATCATAGTTATGAAGGTCCTTGAACCAAATTCCAAGATTTATCACACTAGATATCCACTTCTGGAGGGACTAAAACTTCTTCGATCATGATTTATTCAACATCAAAATTAGGAACTCAACACAAAATTGGCTATATAACTTCTCCCAAGACACCTATCGAATCATCATAACCACAAAGGAAAAAAATCCACTATTTAGGAGCAAATCCCCTCAACAAGTTAATTTCTAATAGAATACAATCCCATTTACTATCATATATAAAAATAAATTTAATCTCAAGATCCTATAACCAACTCTATATCTATTTATTTAAGATAATATCCTCATACTTCATCAAGATCTGGTGCTGGAATGCATAAAATTCCTCCCTCCAAGAATCATCCTCCATAGGGTTAAGTCTCTTACAGTTGACCGAAGAAAACTACTTCACCTCTCCCACCTAAACCATATGAGGAATCCTTACATTAGACATATCTATAAATTAAATAATAAATCATAATATTTAGATATATATTTCAATGAAGACCATTTAATTAGATTCATTTTAATTCCCCAACATTTTCCCAATTCTAACACAAGATAAGTATAGCACAGTGAATATACTATACCTAGGCCTCCACACTAAAATTTGAATCATTTGACTTTAGTATGTTTAGAAACATTAAGGTCCTTGTGTCTGATCATAAAGGCATTGTCTGTGCCGTAGTTAGTCTCCTTTACTAATATCACATTTTAAGTTTTAATGAGGTTTTTTATATAATAACCTAATTAAATCCTCAAAAGTGATTAACTAAAAACTACACATTAACTCCTAATAAATTATTTGATACCACTTATTTATAACCCACCTCCATTTGAACCCCTTTCTAGTTAGTAGTGAAGACAAGTGTGAGCCGCACAATCCTGACTCTAATATTCCATGGGCTTGAAATAAGTGTTGATGGTATATACCACACATGTGGGAGGAATTACCCCTATAAATCATAGGAATAAAAGAAATAAATCCACTAATAAAATTAAATTGAACAATAAAAAATAAACCAAGATCCCACAATGCATGTAATTTCATATATAAACTAAAACAATACCAAAATAAACCTGATCCTATAGAAGTGGCTACAACTATAAAGATCACCACAAGATAATAATTTTTAGCTCGATCACTAAATATATTCTAAAAATATCTAAAAAATAGGATATAAATTATAAGGGAAAGCATACAAGTATACTAAATATGATCCTCCCCAAAACCTTTTGTGTAAATGAGGAAGAAACATATTAAACTGCTCAATGAATAATCAAAGAAATCATCCTATTACCTAATTAGATTTGTAACATCCCCTTTACCAGTTATCATGTACTTTTAATCATTTTTTATCATCCTTTATTTGGTTCTTGGTTTGGGTTGTTTTTTGTGTACTTTTTTAAATTCATGGAAGTTTTTGAAGTTATGCATGGTTGGAGCATAGTTAGGAAAAATTTTGCGGGCTGTACTAGGAAAACGTGTGCCTTGTCTCTAGGTTCTAGAAGGGGGAACTCACTAAGTGAAAACCATGAAGCCTCCCCTAAAACCATGTATCTTTGGATAGTTTAAGAATTCATGGTTTTTTCATGGGGTTTTAACCATGCACCCAAAACATGTACCCTTCTACAGTGACCCAGGAGGGAGTGCACTGTTGGTGGATAATTTTTCTAACACTGCGTCCAAACCATGTGACTCTATCTCCAGAATCTCAGTAAGAGAACATAGTTAGGTGCATGGTTAGATATAATTGATCATCCTAACCTAGGAAACCATTAAAATGATGTTTTTATCCCCTAATTTTTTAATTAATATCTCTAACCCCCATTATAAATTCTAATCCATATTTTAAAACACTTTAATTCATGATTTATTACATAAAGGTACACATATAAAAATCCAAAAAGTTCATAAATCCTAGTGTATTTAGTAAATTAGGTGCATATCATAACAAAATTAAATAATAATATAATGAAATTATTTATAACTTTCCTAACATGCCCCTAAAATTCCACCATTCTTTTAAAACTATACTATATAACCTGGGGCGTACATAAGAAAGGGGTAAGATATAAAGCCCAGTAAGGGGATAAAAAAATCATAGCATACGTTATAGTAGTACATGTGGTACAAATGAAATATAAAGGTAACATAATATGGGTGATAATCATAATATTTAACAAAGAGGCACATTATAACATGATAACATAAAGGAAACATGGGAATGTGACCACAACATTAAACATGAAATCATAAACATAGTTTAAGTACAACCACCAAGACATCATAAAATGGTGGAAAAAGTATCATAATGGATTAATTTTAATACATAATCCCATAAATGATGCCTCATGAGACTAAAAAATTACCCAATACATTGCAACACTATCAGTGCACCCCCATCATTTTCATATCATGTACATGTATAAGTGTTCCACATAAATAATACAATATAAAGATGTATTTAATCAATTTTAATACCATGATAAATGATTTTGGGTTATATATATAGATTTCAATAATCAATTAAGGATATTTAAATCTATGTGAATACTCTTGAGTTGAAATAAGGATGTGTATTCATAAAAAAATGTTTGGCATGAAAAAATCCCAAGATGATTCCATTAGCATAATAGGGGTAAATAAAGGATCATGGGATGGATTAATGAGAGTGAAATGGGTCCTTAATCACTTGGAAATAATAATTTCATTAATAGTTATTTTTTAAATCATATCTCAATTTGAACAATTGGAAAACAACAGGCATAATATAAAGGAGGTGGTTGAATAAAGAGCAGAAGGAGGAGATCCCTTACCTTGAGAGGGCGCTAGTAAAAGCTTGAGATGAGCTTATTAAGAGAAAGTGGGAATATTGGAAGGACTCCAAATATGGAAGGATAAATTAATGTCGTGATACTATGGTTTTGAGTGAATATAAGTGAGAGTTCATGTGGGTTTATATAGAAAAAGAGAGGAGAATTCTTTATGAATTTCCAAACTTAGGTTTTGGACTCTATATAATAAAGTAATCAAAATCACAAACATTACTGTGATATTTAACCATTTTTTCTTCCAAGGTGAAATGGTTTTAATTATTTTTCATTTTTAAGAACCAATATCATTAAAATAGCACCCTTGATGATGTGGAAGTTAGTCATGTTTACAAAGAATTGATTTTAAAACCTTAAAATATAATATAGGTTTTAGAGGATTCATTAAGGGTTTTTAAAATTAATAAAATAACATAAAAAATATTATTATAAATATTTAATATGTATCTGGTAGTGATTAACTTTTATGGAATATATTACCTCATTTTAGGTTCATTATGATGTCATAATATATACTGCATATTTACATCGTATTCAATTTTGACCAAAAAATTTGACTTTCTCTGAAAATTTTGAAAAAATCACCATTGGATAATTAAAATATTGTGATTTAAAAAAATAATATTTATTTTATCAAAATAATTATCTAAATATGAAAAATTAAACTTTTAAATAAAAATGACAATTTATAGAAAAATATTTTTTTTTAAACAATAACAGTTTTCTAACCCTTATAAAAATTAATTTCGACTTCATAAAATTTTATTATAATTTATATATAATAAATATTGTATAATAATAATATTTTATTAAAATATTTTTTTTAAAATTCTTGAAATCATTAAAAAGAGTGTTTTGATTGAAACTACATATTTCCTAAAAATATAATTTGTCCTACATTGTATAAGAATATAAATTTTATCAAACACATTATTTAATCCTTTAAAAATTAATAAAAAAATAGGACAAAATAATCATTTTTTAGTTAAATTAAAATATAGAAATTAATACCATTATGTTCTAAATATATATCCCTTTATTACACCTGCAAATTACCTAAGTTAAGGTATGCGATATTGAGATTTTCTTGGGGTGATTCCGCATACATGGTTTGAGACGTGATCTCTATGATCTTGAAATTCTCTCGTAAATGGTTTTGTTTGTGATTTAGTGGTTGAATATTGGCTTGGTCTTGATGAAGAGAAAATCCCAATGATGCTATCTCCCTCAGAATCTTTGATAAATAGGCTTCATAGGGTACCATCCTATTGGTAGACTCCATATCTTTTTTCGTCTTATCAATTGGAATTTATCATAACCCTTTATACAATAATCTTAATAGTCACTATACAGTGGATATATTATTAATGGTTATGATTCATAGTGGTATTTTAAATTTGATAGACCATATAACTGTTCAAAAAATAACTAAATTATTTCATCTATTTTCTATAACTTCATTACTTGATAATGCATTTATTTTTTCAAAAATAGAGGATTTCATTTATAAAAGTTTGGGTCATTATAAGGAAGAAAATATACACACCCAATGACTCTAGGAAGACCATGTCAAAATCCCTAAAAGGGTTTAACCACATCCATTTAAGATAGACACTCATATAATCACAAGTTCATACCAATAGCATAGATGCAAATCTGCCGCTACAACACCACATTGTATCCCACTAAAGTGCCTCACCATAGTTGATAGGATCATAGGTGAAAAGTGAGTAAAAAGAGATATTAAATTTAGATTATTAGGATAGTTTACAACATAAATGGATGAATTGGAATCGTGTAAACACATTGAGTGGCATATATAGTGGAGACTTGAAAACAAGCTTGGTGTTGCATTGGGTGGCATTTCTGTCTTCTCAACATAGTTAGGAGATGTATTATCTTACACTACATCTTTTGATGAAATATTTGAAGTGTTTTTTGTGTCACCATTTCATTATCTAACTTTTTATATTATAATTCTACATATTTCCATTTTTAACCTAATCCATAAGTTAAAATTTTCAGTATTCACTCTTATATTATAATCACAGTACCCCTCTCCATAAAAAAGTTTTTTTTATAAAATGTTCTGTTTTGGTAAAAAAGATTTAAAATAAAAAATTCAATTTATAAAATTATATTAATTAAAAAAATCATGAATAGTTATAAATGGTCATATTTTATCCATGTTTTTTATATCATCCAAATTTAAAAATGTGGCTAATTTCATTACCCACTATTTTAAATAAAATATGGGTGAATTTATTGATAGTAAATTAGAAATTTTCCAAATATAGTTAATTAGCCATATTTTTCTAAGTGTCATTTATTTGAAACATTTTATAATAACTTCAATTATTTCCAATGTTTTTAAAAACATTTCTAATTATTCATGCTTTTTAAAAATGTAACTAATTACCCATATTTTAAAAAATGTGGATTATTAGTCATGTTTTTGGGAAACATGGGTAATTTGAAGAATTTTTAAGAACATGCCTGCATCATGGAATTTAAAAAAATGGGTAATTTATCCATTCTACATTTTCCTATGTTTTTTAAAACACCTATAATGATATTAGTTTCATTTTTAATTGTGGATAACATAAGAAATATGATTATTTTTTTTTCTATTAATTTATTTGGATGGTGTTAATTAAGTGACTAACATTTTAAATAAATTTTAAAATTATATTTTCTTAATAATAACGAAACTATAATAATAAAAACTATAAATGATATTGATAAAAATAAAATCACTTAATAATTTACAATTAATATTTTTTTGAGTAAAATGATTCATATAACTCAAATTTTAATTAGTATAATATTATAACATTTCAAGTAGTGGATCATGACATGTAGTTATATTTTTTATAGTTGGAATGTAATTAGTTTAGGTCAAGAAGTTTTTTATAATATACTACTATTTCTAGAATTCTCACATTTTCATTTGAGCTTGACCACTTTCTGAGGATGGTAGGACATTAGAGTTAATTAATAGAGCTTCGGGTATTGCATACCGAAACCAAGGGTATAGGAGGTCAACTCAACTCATTGGAATGCTTTTTTTAGTATGGGAATATATTTTATATTTAATAATATTTTCATGAAATCCTTCATGATAAAAATATCGATTTCTTTACATTCCCTATCATCTTAGTTGGAAAATAATCCTCTATGAAAGTTGTTGGCTTGTTAGGATATTGAAAAATCACTTCAATTAAAGTAAACCATCCTGTACACATGGAACTTGGAATATCATTCATATTTATCTAGGACACATGTATAAATGCAATGATTCTATAGTTTTAGGCCATTTAAGAGGTAAATATAGAATTTAAATCCATCTATGAAGGTATTTGAAACCACTGGCTCATCACTAGGGAGATTTAAAATTTACCAACTCATTATAAGTGAATTAATTTATTTGGATCTTCACCAAAAGATATTTGAATTCACTGGAACATAACCAGTAGATTGATTTATTATATTTTTATAAATACTAATGTAAATTTAATAGAATATCACTAACAAATTAGTTTATTGAATCATCACCAATAGTGGTGTGAATTTACTGGCTCATCACTAGTGGATTGATTTATTATATTGTCACCAATATAGATATGAATTAATTGGATTATCACCAGTGAATTGATCAATAGGATCATAATTGGTAGTAATGGGGATTTTTTTTCTCATATCTAGTGGATTGATCTATTTGTTCATCATTAATAAGTATTATAATTTGGGAAAGGTACACTTTTAGAATGATTCTAGATGTTAAAGGTAATATTGAAGATTTATTTCATCCTGAAAGACTTATAGGTCAGGGGGGTTCATTAGATCATCACTTTTGAATTAAAAAACCACTGACTCATCTTCAGTTAAGGTATTTTTAAAGGGTATACCTTTGGTTGGATATCAGAGAAGAGGGGTATGCTGGAGTCTCACACCAACAAGTATGGATGAACAAGATAGAGTAAGAAGTTGTAATAAAGTCAGGAATGAACAAATTAAAATGGATTCCTATATACCCCTATGAATGGAATCAAAGCCCATATAGTGAAATTTAATAATACATGTCATAGCTTTTAGGGTTGTTTTTTAAGGGTCAACATATTTACTTTTAAGGAACACAATAATTACCTGGGGTATGAATTTTATGGTATTTCACCTAAGACTAATGTTTGTAGTTTTTAGGGTATATGACTAGGAAAGTAACCAAAAAGTTTAATTTCAAGTATATTAAACTACTAGGTGGGGGATGCCCTGTATACTTGAGAAACCTTTTTTAGATGAGTCTTACACCATGTCAGTGGAACATTTGTGTTTATATCCTATTTAACTGATATTTAATAGAAGGGAAGGATAATTGGATGGATGTGTGATGAAAAAAAGGGGAAGAAAAGTTGGGTTTTATACTATATTAACAACCCATTTGTCCCTTGGTTCATTGATTGGACTATAGAAGCATACTGTATGCTCAAGAGATTTATATGCAAGTTGATAGTGGTCAAGATAAGTATCCTGATCTAGGGAATGGTCCATTTGTAACACCCCGAGATTTTATGAAAAATATTCTTTTTAATTTCATTAATGTCTTGTGTTGTATGCTACACCAAAAGGAGCTTGCACGACACGCATCCTTGACTTGCCTTGCATTACACGCAATCACGACCTTCCTCGTTAGCGTGTGTAGTACGCAATAACGAGTTTCACTAAACAACAATATGCTATTAAAATATTATTAAAACTAGCCGTTATGAATAGTAATAACCACTTTTTGAAATTTTATAAATTTTATTTTTCAAAATGGACTTCATTTTTGGATTCGGAATACCGAAATTAGCCTAGGGTGAAATTTTGGTATTTTTCTGAAAACTTTCAAATTTTGATGAATAGTGAAACCACTAAGTGGTAGGTTGAAAACTGAATTTTGCATAAAACTTAATTTTACCGCTTCTTTGAATGGAATTTCGAAAATCTGAGAGACACGGTTAATATCAAGGACTAAAATGTGGTTCAATGAGATGAAAATATTTTTTGGTGAATAGTAACTTTTTACTTTTTTTACCACGGTTAAAAGTTAATAGGGTAATTAAGGGTAAAGATGATATTATTATTACCCGAACACATGTCCTAATTCTATTGTATAAGTGAAATTCGACCAAAAACAATCTTAGGAATAAAATATGACCATTTAGGCCCACTTGGATTAGATTAGGACATTTATTATTAATTTATTTAAAGGAGGGTTAAAATAGTTAAAATCAAAGTTTAATAAGTAAATAATTTTTAATATGGGGTTATACATAATATAAATTCGACTATAATTATTCATTTTAAAGATAAAAAGATTTCCTACATAATGGTATTTTATTTGTAATTTTTAGACATTAAATAATTTAATTTATTTATGACACAATGATGATGCAGTAATTATCTTATTAATGAAATATTGACATAATTGATGTTATAAACACCAACATAAATGTAATTTGAGACTTTTTATGAATTAAAATAATTTTATAGGTTACTATGATATGTTAGTTTTGATTTAATAAACTTGGTTCGAACATATAATTCTGTTATGACTTTCACAAAAATCATATATCAAATAGTGTCAAAATTGACACAAAATAGTTTTTAAATAAAATATTATATTATTAATTGTTATTTTATTCCTAAAAATCTAAGGTTCTGCCAAATGACTTAGATAAGGATATATATATTAATAATAAACAACTTAGGGTTATTTTGGCATGTTATAGTAAGTGTATTAACCATATAGTGTAAGAAAACAAAAAGTCTCGGTAAAAGTTAAATTATTTAACTTAGAGTTAAATCTAATTGATAAGGTTAAAATAATAAACTAAACTTGTCTAAATCCTATTGGTTGATAGGATTTCGACCCATCCCCACTTTATCTTCGAAATAAGACCATTTTGAACCATTATAAACCGATTTTGACTTTAATATAAAATAATATTTTGAGATATTCCTATGGTGCCCCTCTCCTCCCTTATAAAAGGACACCTCCTCCCCCTCCTCCTCACACCAATTTGAGCACTCAAGCTCGACCAACCCCTTCCAAAATCCCTTCTCCAATTACCTAGAATAATCCTAGAGGTCCTGGTCTTCTTCAAAGACCAATCTTAGTTCCATAAGTGGAGGATTCAAAGAGGCGTTTCAAAGAAGAGGTAATATCCATTTCCGATCTTTTCAATTTCTTTCTTCTTCACCTTCTTCTTTAGTTGTTTCCTGACAAAGTAATAACATAAGTATTACTTACATACTGATATGTTATTATAAATATTAAACAACCCTAATTCACCTTCTATCCATCCTACGGAAAAATGAAATCACCGCGCGTGCGTACGTACGGAATAGCGTCTCCATGCCGTGGTGTAATCTATTTTCCACCACCACCTTAATAGGATGGGTATAATGGTGTAATGAGTAACGATATATGATTATTATAAAGTGATATTGATACTGAAATAGTCTACATACACTTCAACACAATTCCACGACCATGAGAACGATATCATCGCTCGTGCGTACGTACGGACTACCGTCTCCACGACGCGATGAGATTCATTCTCAATGATTAACCATTCATGAATGATTATAAAGTATATATAATAAGTACTAATGAAATATATGACATAATAATGATACTGTATTTATGTAAATTTATATGTATGTCATCTACTTAATTCCATTCACTTCAATAAGGAAACGAAAACAACGTTCATGCGTACGTACGGACTACCGTCTCCATGAACGGTGTATTCCATTCCATTTATCGATATTATATATATATATATATATATTATGAATATATATTATATACAAATCATGTTTTACATTCTGTATATAATTAATCATGATTCAAGTAATCATATTAATAATTACAAGTTAAAAACACGAACGACAAATGAGACGATTTTACCCAAAACGCTACTTTAACATGAATTTACAAAAGCACAGGTAATATAAAGTCATAAGTGGAACATATATGATATAATAACAATGAATATGATTCTGGAATAAGTCAATAACATGATTTAAATCATTATACAGGGGGTTCGGACACTTACTAAGCAAGTCGGACCTAAGGTAAGGGAAATATCACAATCTCATTTTTATCCGAGATTGTTTATGCTTTGAAATTTACTGGGGTGTATTTTATTATCCACATCCATGTTTCCTCAATATGTAATATTATTTCCATCCACCTAAAATTGTTTAAATCCAATTTTAACCTTTGATGAGTTTTCAGTAAAGGATATGAAAGGAATATTTTTTCGTTTTTCGTACGAGGTACTTTTTGACTTTTCCGACAAAAGTACGAAGAATGTTTTTTTTAACTTAAACGGCACGAATGGATTTTTACGGTTTTATAAAGCCTTATTTTCATGAAGCTTCCTCCAAAAGATTTCATGAATATTTTTAATAAAATCTCTTTCTTTTAAAATTTCATGATGTTTTGTGAAAAGAAATTGATTTTGAAGAAGAAAGGATATTTTCCTCAAGAATTCATTTCAAGTGTTTTATCAAAATTATTTTCCATCTAAGATAATAAAGGGTTCTGTTTCTATCCATATTTTTACATTGATTTGACTATGTTGTGATGGAATTATGTTTATGAATTCCTTTATCTTATATGAATGGTTTTATGATGTCATGTTGTTTAAGAATCCCATTTTTATTACATGGGTTATGAAATGATGTATGATTTATGATTTTGTGGCACACATAAGAATGGTATCATTATGAGATGGGTGGGACCTATATCTCCCTCCAATGCATTGGGTAAAGATTTTATATCTCATGAGATAGACATGGCTGGAATGGTAGGTTATACCGGTTCAGTGAAATAGGACTGAAACGAGGGTTACTCGATTCAGAAAGGGACTTTGTCCACTAAGATAGTCTTGGCAATGAGTCTTGACTAACAAGAAATTATTCTCTATGATTATGTGTGAATGCCACAAAGTTTCATGTTTTAAGTTATGATTATTGTGATTACATTTCACTGCCATGATTTATCCCATGTTATGAAATTATGATCTCTTTTGCAGGTTATGATTTCCAAAATGTTATGTTCTTATGAATATGATGTGATTGATATTTCTTTTGTTTACCCTTACTGAGTATTTGAGCTCACCCTTTTATGTTTTCTTTTCCCCAGGATATAAAGAAAGGTTTTAGGTAAAAAAAAGGAAGATCTTTATGGGAGATGTTGAAGATCTTTCACCACGATTAGAAGATTATATTCCAAGTTTCCAAAGACACTAAACTATTACGATACTTGTGTGTGTGTTTTTGTTATGTACTATGTATTCTGAAAAAGTAATGTAATGTCCATGTACGTCAGGCTTTGGGTCTCTACAGTTGGTATCAGATGAAAGGTTTAGTCAACCTTTGGAAACTAGGATGCAAAAGCGTTAGTGAGATCCCTAGAGATATTTCTAAGGTATGTCTTGGGATGTCCCTAAGGATAAGTATACATATAAGATACAGTACTAGAACTACGGTAACAATCATAGAATTTAACCTAAGAAGTTAGATATTGAGGATACTCCCCCTTTATAAGGTTGTTTTCCCTAGCATGATTTTTGCCTCTCACACTATTCTTTTTGGGTTTTAGACGATGGCTGGAACCCGAAGGAACCGTGTTGATCAATGCAATGAACAATGTAATGATTGTCCTCCTGAACAAAAAAATGTTATGGGAGATGGAGTGCAAAATCTTATTGCTATACTTACACAAGCTATGAATCATTCTGGACTTCCAAATGAGCAGAGAAGGGAACAATATTCTATTGAGTCCTTCATGAGGCAACGTCCACCTTCTTTAAGTGGGACTTCCGATCCACTTGTTGCTGAACAATGGATCAGTACCACTGAAAAGATATTTTCAGTTCTTCAATGTTCTGAACATGATAAAGTCATCTTAGCAGTGTATCGTTTGGAAGGTGATGCTGATCAATGGTGGAATCTTATCAAGAATACGAGGCCAAGAGATGAATTTGAGTCCATGGAATGGGACGATTTCAAGAACTTGTTTTTCAGTAAGTACTTCCCTCGTATTCTTTGAACAAAGATGGAAAATGAGTTTCTTGAGCTGAAGCAGAAGGATGATGAATCTGTTGGTATATATGAAGCGATTTTTACAAGACTTGCAAGGTATGCATCTGGCATTATCATCCAACCTGAAAGTACAGTTGATCGATTTTTCAGTGGATTAAAACCAAGTCTTCGAAGGGAATTAGCTATAAGAGACTTCAGTAGCTATGAAGAAATTGTGCGTTGTGCTATCAAGGTAGAAATGAAAGTTGGTGTTACATATCCATCTCATGGTTTTGACAAGAAACGAAAGATGGAGTTCAAGGAGAAATCTCAGAATAATGGTGAAAAGAAGATGAATGTTTCCTTATGCACAAAGTGTGGAAAGAAGCATGGTGGAGATTATCTTAAAGGGACTAGAAAATGTTTTAAGTGTGGAAAATAAGGTCATCGAGCAGCTGAGTGTCGAAGTAATGGAAAAAGGGTTTCTAATGATGTGAATAAAGCAAACACTGCAGAGAACGCACCACCAACACTTCAATGCTTCAAGTGCAAGGAAATGGGGCATTATGCTAATAAATGCCCTAATCCAAGGGTTAGTGATGATCGACATGAGCAACCGCTTAAGGCAAAGGATAAAGGGAAGTCACATGCGATCACTATTGGCGATGTTGAATATGACAACAATGTGGTGGAATGATTAAGTGTTTATGTAATGGGATTCCAAAATAATGTTGTATCACGGAGTATTGGAATATTTATGTATTGGTCTAATGTGGTATTCAAAGTGATTGAGATATTTTTGGAAATGAGACGATATGCGCATAATGAAGTGAAAATGAGAAAATGAAATGTTTAACAGTATTCATGAGCTCATGATTGATATAAGGACTAAGTGATATCATGGTTTGATTATAAAGAATTTTGAGGATTTTGGTATGTGAAAAGTGTTAACTTTTAACTGTATTCATGTTTTCACTAAGGTTCAATGGGTATTCAAGAGAATACATGATTAAGGACTTTGAATGTTTGGAATGTGACCAACAAAACATATCTTATGATATATGGGGATCAACGTTGGTATTAAATCTCTTGTAATCGTTTTCACTATGTTATAAGAGTGGACTGTAGTATTATGGATAAGCCTAAATATTGGAATGGATTATGTTGGACATAAGTTAGTATTATTGATGGGATGTTATAGTAATATAGTTTTAGAAAAAGGACAACCTGCAGGACGGGCGATAGCCCATCGCGTCGGACAAGGCTGTGGGAATCGAACCCACAACCGAAGTGCGACTGGCCTTTATCGCCTACCACTGGCCTACAGGAAGTCCCTGTTTAGTAGAAACTAGTTTTATTATATTAAGCAGTATGATATATGAAGTATAAGTCCATTTTAGGAACCATATATGATTAATCTCACTATAGATCGACTTATGTATATAATTTTTGCTAACCTTTTGTTTGAGACAGATGGAATGACCCGTCATTCTATTACATGATCTGCTAACACTTCACGAATAACAAATTAAACTTCATTTATTTAAGAGATGAAGTGGAAATTGTTCAAGGCACGAACAACAGTGAGATTATACCAAAATAAAGTAAGTATTTATTCTAATTCAAATTTTCAACTTTAGGGAAATGATCTTGAAAACCAAAAATGTTGTCCTAGTGCCCTTATATCCGATGAATCAGATGGTACCCTAGATCGTCACAAATTTATGGCTTTGTGATTTCTGGCTTTTCCATAGCCATGTTCTCTACCACTCTCCATCAGAACATGATGGTTAGATTTCTCTTCCATATCCATATTTTCTCCTATGTGGAAACCCAGTGATTAGTTTATTTGGGTAACCGTTACGTTTCATACTTTCGTTTTTAAATATTGGTTTTGGTATTCCTTTTTACGATGTGGGTTTCTATTAAAGAAACTTTTGAATAGTAAACCATTTATAACCCCGACGAATTTCGAGGGCGAAATTCATTTTAAGGGGGGTAGAATGTAACACCCCGAGATTTTATGAAAAATATTCTTTTTAATTTCATTAATGTATTGTGTTGTATGCTACACCAAAAGGAGCTTGCACGACACGCATCCTTGACTTGCCTTGCATTACACGCAATCACGACCTTCCTCGTTAGCGTGTGTAGTACGCAATAACGAGTTTCACTAAACAATATGCTATTAAAATATTATTAAAACTAGCCGTTATGAATAGTAATAAACACTTTTTGAAATTTTATAAATTTTATTTTTCAAAATGGACTTCATTTTTGGATTCGGAATACCGAAATTATCCTAGGGTGAAATTTTGGTATTTTTCTGAAAACTTTCAAATTTTGATGAATAGTGAAACCACTAAGTGGTAGGTTAAAAACAGAATTTTGAATAAAACTTAATTTTACCGCTTCTGTGAATGGAATTTCGAAAATACAAGGGACACGGTTAATATCAAGGACTAAAATGTGGTTCAATGAGATGAAAATAATTTTTGGTGAATAGTAACTTTTTACTTTTTTTTACCACGGTTAAAAGTAAATAGGGTAATTAAGGGTAAAGATGATATTATTATTACCCTAACACATGTCATAATTCTATTGGATAAGTGAAATTCGACCAAAAACAATCTTAGGAATAAAATATGACCATTTAGGCCCACTTGGATTAGATTAGGACATTTATTATTAATTTATTTAAAGGAGGGTTAAAATAGTTAAAATCAAAGTTTAATAAGTAAATAATTTTTAATATGGGGTTATACATAATATAAATTCGACTATAAATATTCATTAGAAAGATAAAAAGATTTACTACAAAATTGTATTTTATTTATAATTTTTAGACCTTAAATAATTTAATTTATTTATGACACAATGATGATGCAGTAATTATCTTATTAATGAAATATTGACATAATTGTTGTTATAAACACCAAAATAAATATAATTTGAGACTTTTTATGAATTCCACTAATTTTATAGGTTACTATGATATGTTAGTGTTGATTTAATCAACTTGGTTCGAACATATAATTCTGTTATGACTTTCAAAAAAATCATATATCAAATAGTTTCAAAATTGACACAAAATAGGTTTTAAATCAAATATTATATTATTAATTGTTATTTTATTCCTAAAAATCTACGGTTCTGCCAAATGACTTATATAAGGATATATATATTAATAATAAACAACTTAGGGTTCGTTTGGCATGTTATAGTAAGTGTATTAACCATATAGTGTAAGAAAACAAAAAGTCACGGTAAAAGTTAAATTATTTAACTTAGAGTTAAATCTAATTGATAAGGTTAAAATAATAACCTAAACTTGTCTAAATCCTATTGGTTGATAGGATTTAGAACCATCCCCACTTTAGCTTCGAAATAAGACCATTTGGAACCATTATAAACCGATTTTGACTTTAATATAAAATAATATTTTGAGATATTCCTAAGGTGCCCCTCTCCCCCCTTATAAAAGGACACCTCCTCCCCCTCCTCCTCACACCAATTTGAGCACTCAATCTCGGCCAACCCCTGCCAAAATCACTTCTCCACTTCCCTAGAATAATCCTAGAGGTCCTTGTCTTCTTCAAAGACCAATATTAGTTCCCTAAGTGGAGGATTCAAAGAGGCGTTTCAAAGAAGAGGTAATATCCATTTCCGATCTTTTCAATTTCTTTCTTCTTCAACTTCTTCTTTAGTTGTTTCATGACAAAGTAAAAACATCAGTATTACTTACATACTGATATTTTATTATAAATATGAAACAACCCTAATTCACCTTCTATCTATCCTACGGAAAAATGAAATCACCGCGCGTGCGTACATACGGAATACCGTCTCCACGCCGTGGTGTAATCTATTTTCCACCACCACCTTAATAGGATGGGTATAATGGTGTAATGAGTAACGATATATGATTATTATAAAGTGATATTGATACTGAAATAGTCTACATACACTTAAACACAATTCCACGACCATGGGAACGATATCATCGCTCGTGCGTACGTACGGACTACCGTCTCCATGACGCGATGAGATTCATTCTCAATGATTAACCATTCATGAATGATTATAAAGTATATATAATAAGTACTAATGAAATATATGACATAATAATGATACTTGATTTATGTAAATTTATATGTATGTCATCTACTTAATTCCATTCACTTCAATAAGGAAATGAAAACAGCGTTCATGCGTACGTACGGACTACCATCTCCATGAACGGTGTATTTCATTCCATTTATCGATATTATATATATATATATATATATATATATTCTGAATATATATTATATATAAATCATGTTTTACATTCTGGATATAAGTAATCATGATCCAAGTAATCATATTAATAATTACAAGTTAAAAACACGAACGACAAATGAGAAGATTTTACCCAAAACGCTACTTTAACATGAATTTACAAAAGAACAGGTAATATAAAGTCATAAGTGGACCATATATGATATAATAACAATGAATATGATTCTGGAATAAGTCAATAACATGATTTAAATCATTATACAGGAGGTTTGGACACTTACAAAGGAAGTCAGACCTAAGGTAAGGGAAATATCACAATCTCATTTTTATCCGAGATTGTTTATGCTTTGAAATTTACTGGGGTGTATTCTATTATCCACATCCATGTTTCCTCAATATGTAATATTATTTCCATCCACCTAAAATTTTTTAAATCCAATTTTACCCTTCGATGAGTTTTTAGTAAAGGATATGAAAGGAATATGTTTTCGTTTTTCGTACGAGGTACTTTTTGAATTTTCCGACAAAAGTACGAAGAATGTTTTTTTTAACTTAAACGGCACGAACGGATTTTTACGGTTTTATAAAGCCTTATTTTCATGAAGCTTACTCCAAAAGATTTCATGACTATTTTTAATAAAATCTCTTTCTTTTAAAATTGCATGATGTTTTGTGAAAAGAAATTGATTTTGAAGAAGAAAGGATATTTTCCTCAAGAATTAATTTCAAGTGTTTTATCAAAATTATTTTCCATATAAGATAATAAAGGGTTCTGTTTCTATCCATATTTTTACATTGATTTGACTATGTTGTGATGGAATTATGTTTATGAATTCCTTTATCTTATATGAATGGTTTTATGATGTCATGTTGTTTAAGAATCCCATTTTTATTACATGGGTTATGAAATGATGTATGATTTATGATTTTGTGGCTCACATAAGAATGGTATCATTATGAGATGGGTGGGACCTATATCTCCCTCCAATTCATTGGGTAAAGATTTTATATCTCATGAGATAGACATGGCTGGAATGGTAGGTTATACCGGTTCAGTGAAACATGACTGAAACGAGGGTTACTCGATTCAGAAAGGGACTTTGTCCACTAAGATAGTCTTTGCAATGAGTCTTGACTAACAAGAAATGATTATCTATGATTATGTTTGAATGACACAAAGTTTCATGTTTTAATTTATGATTATTGTGATTACATTTCACTTCCATGATTTATCCCATGTTATGAAATTATGCTCTCTTTTGCAGGTTATGATTTCCAAAATGTTATGTTCTTATGAATATGATGTGATTGATATTTCTTTTGTTTACCCTTACTGAGCATTTGAGCTCACCCTTTTATGTTTTCTTTTCCCCAGGATATAAATAAAGGTTTTAAGTAAAAAAAAGCAAGATCTTTATGGGATATGTTGAAGATCTTTCACAACGATTAGAAGATTATATTCCAACTTTCCAAAGACACTAAACTATTACGATCCTTGTGTGTGTGTTTTTGTTATGTACTATGTATTCCGCAAAAGTAATGTAATGTCCATGTACGTCAGGCTTCGGGTCTCTAAACCATTGGTTTCCTAGGGATATATATATATATATACACATTATTGAGTAAATACATGATTTCATGTACTCAGAGGATTTTACCAGTCAAGGGAATAATAAGTGGGAGATCTTTTTCAATGATTTTGACTCCTATTATAAAAGAAATACATGATTGTGAGGGTTGAATGAATGAAAAAATTATTTAGATCATGAATATCTATAGGACATGGATGAGTCCTAAATGAAGTGATTTATTTAAGGGATGAACCTAGTTAGAACAGTTCTAGTAAGGTCTTTAGACCATTCAAGAAAATGGGTTAAATTTAGACCATGTGATTAACCTAGAATATCTCTCAATCCATAGGTGATGGATGAGGGTAGAAGGATTGCATAAATCTAGTAAAGAGGCATACAAAAATGTGTGAAAGTGTAACTTCACTATGAATAAGGTGTATCTTAAGATCAAAGTAAAACTTTAATGCTCAACATTTATGCACTTGATATTTATGGATAATGGAAATTTTTTGCATAAGGTGGAGTGTCACAATTTTTGAAACTTTGGAATAGATTGTGGAAGTTATGCTCAAGAATTTTTATGCAAAGTGAATCACATAGGTTTATGTATAGTGGAATTACCTTCGAGTCCCTAAAGTTTAAGTGATTCTATTCATCTTTAAATGTGGGTTGAGAGAATGTACCATATGCGCAACCTACACTAATCACATAGCAAGAAAGTTTCTCTTCCTTCTTTCGAGTAAATATTCACCTAATGGAGATGAGTTTGAACTCACGGGTTTTCTCTAAGTCATGTGTGGAATTCATTGCGTATAATTATTGAGTTCTGCTCATTGGGATTGTTTTTCCTTAAATGGGTTGGTATAATGATTCAATCCACTAAATTGTTATCTTTCTAGGGTATTTAAAAATTAAAGATGCTCACTTGTAAAATTTAGGTCATGGGAGTGAAACCAGTTATGTGAGAATAGAAATTGAACCCTCATACATGGAAATAATACTATTGTGGATGAATTTTACCCACAAAAGTATTTTTGTGAGCATGAATGTGTAGTCCCCACCAGTTATGTTCATGACCTGAGAGTTCTAGAGTGCCCCATAAGTGTAGAACCTTTCATGTAATGTACCAAACATTTTCAAACCATTAATTTGTGTATTTTTGGTTGTTAGAGGTGTTATGAGAAGGTTGAAATAAGGGAGATGTTTCTAGATAATATATTTCATTTAGAAGGATTGAATCATAGTGTGTCCATAAATGTTATTTTATTGCACCAGAACCTGTACACCCAGATTTGGCGCTAAAAAACACACTCTTTAAATATTGTCTTTGATAAAAACTAAAAAAAACAAAAACATCTACAATTTCATTTTAAAAACTAATATTGAGTCACTTACACCCTAAAGTCCTTTTAGGTTTAGCGTTTTAGAGAATTATGAAAAACCTTTTATATAACAAAACCCCTGTCTTTCTCATCAAATAATAATTGTATACACTATACAAAAAATTTATTATTTTACATAAATTCATCAGCATATCCCAAAAAATTATTCTCTCTTGATACCCATCTATACATATCATAAAAAATACTTTTTCTTCATAACCTTGGGAAACAGAAACATAGGAAGGGTTAATTCAAATACTCAATAAGGTTAAACATATGCATTAACAATCAAAGATCATAATAGATCATAATATGATCATATGGGTTTGATAAAATAATCATATTTTATGGATATAACATAAGAGAATCATATCCAACCAAACATAACTCATATATATTTAAACTTCATAGTGAGAAAACTTCATGTAATAATCTCATACACAATCATAATAGAATAATCATGAAGATTACTTGGGAAACATGAGAAATCATGAAATATTTTGTTCTTTGAAAATATATTTTAAAACTTTATAAGATCATAAACATTAATTCAATCATGAAACCATTTTATTATCATAATATTTCCAATAATCATCATAACAAGCATAGAAAAACCATGTAGGCATATTGGGATATTATCCTTACAATCACCCTTACAAAGGAATAAACTTCATGGTTAATTCAAACACGTATTATATAGAAAAAATATATTTACCCAAAAAATTAGAGGACTATATTATATAAACCCATAAATATATAAAATTTACTTAAACCATAATATGAATTATATACATAGGAGATTTCAGTTTCACCATAAAACTCATAAACATTGACATCATTCCTTTATAACTTGATTAACCTAAAGAAAAGAAATGAATTTCATGTCAATTTCCTTAAAATATCATCATAATACATCTTGAGAAATGTGGATTGAATCATTAGAATATATACCTAGTGATGAATAAGAATCATTTAAAAAATAAATGTAAAACAATTTAGTAAAAGCATTTGAAATATGCTTTAGAAAATAAGTGGAAATGTATTTTTATTTTTATAAATTTTAAAGAATAAAAATTCTTATAACAAATAGAGAAATATTATATTTTGAAGACCATAAAAAATTGTAAAGTAATATTGGTGACAAAAAATTTCATGATGATTGGAAAATCCATTCATTCTATATACGCTAAGAAACATTATTTTCATACTTTTTTAAAGTAAGTCAAAAGTGATTTATATATAAAACCATTTAAAATATTACTTTTAATCATTTATAAATTTTTTTAAAGTTAATAAAAATAATATTTATAAAAAATTTAACAATATATAAAAACTTCCATAAATTAATTTTAAGAAAATGGTCATGAAATGCGAGAAGTTTAAAACATTATAAACAAGGTTTTAAGGAAAATATGTTATGATTTTTAAAATAAAAAACCCTTTTGAAATAAATAACTTGATAAGTAACATAAAATACCATTAGTAAAATGGGTAATGATATTATATTTCAAATATATATTATATACACTATATAAATAAATATAGGTGCATCAATCAAAACATGTCACAAAGAAGGAAGTTTGAGATGAGAAAACCTTCCTTATTTGGTAATGATGGAATTAAAAAGAAATTAAATGAATAAAGTAAATATTATTATATTAAACCCATAATTTTTAGGAAATAATGTGTCAAAATACATTCATGTGGTATTAAGTTTACCACATAAAATAAATCATCGTGCACAACATGAAACATGTCTCAAAGAATCTAGAATTGAGACTGAGAACCTTTACAAAGATCATAAAATTTAAAATAGGAATGAATCAATGAAATTATTACATGGAAAAATATTAAATTCATATGAAACAAGTGTAAATATAATATCAAAATTCATAGTTCATGATATACACAATCTTAGTATAACATAGTCAATAATATTTTATATAACTTAATGATATGAAATTAAGTTAATAATCTTCTTACCTTAGACTTCTACTTGGTCACACACTTACTAATTTCCTATAAAATAAATTTTTACTTATTATAAATCTATACCAGAACCAAATTAATAATTATATTACTCTATATCATTCCATTATAATTTCCAATTACCCATTTATTAATAATTCTTTGCTAAAAATCAATGTTTATGTGTCAACTGTCTTGTTTCCCATGAATGTCTCAATTCAGTGGTTTCGATCCTTACACATTGATCATCATTTCATCTCCTAAATAATTTTCATGATTATTTAATATATTTATTTTACATGACCCTATAGTTACCTTTAAATCTCATAGAACTTATGGTGACTATTCACATGAGAAACTTTAAAATTCTATTTTTTAGAATTTTTAATTTCATTGAAAGAATTGATTTTATCAAAACATATACATATATACACACATATATATTACCATTATATAATTGGAAAAAAATCATACATTCTTCTTTATTATTTAATATTAATAGTATATAACATTTCTTCGTCATTCATGACATAAAATTCATAACAATGTTCATGAAGGTGGAAAAACCGACCAAAATAAGAACATGTTACAATGATTGAATGTTTAAGAACATGTTGTTGTATAATGATAGTATCACTTTTACAAAATCCAAATCATGTCATAAATATCACATTTATTTATTAAATTCATTTTTAGAACAACCCATGTTTATAGGTAATGAAAAATAAAATACGTCGTACACAGAGGTGGTAGTCCGCACGTACACAGGAGCAATGTTTTCATTTCTCAAAAGATGATACATAAGAAAATTAGGTAACAATTTATCTTTATATAATAGTAATTATCTCAGAAATATAATATATATTCATTAAATATTTCAATATAAACATATATGCAAAAAAATGATGATAAATGAGATATGTCACTTTGTGGAGGCGGTAGTCCCCACGTATGTACAAACAATGTTTTCATTTTCCATTGGATGGAAATGAGGTATAAAATATTTATTAAATCAACATAATAACATTTAAATATATTAATTACACTGATTTATTTATGTTTTATTGTTAAAATATATTTAAAAGAAGTGGAAGAAGAAAGAAACATGAACGATCTCAGTTAGAACATATACCTCTTCCTTGGATAGTCTCCTTTGATAAACGCCTTTAGGCTTATTAGATTGGTATTTTGGGAAGAAAATAACATCTATGTCATGGATAAAGCTGTTGGGAATTTATTTTTTTAGGGATTGGTTGTGATAAATTTATCAATGTGAGGGAAGGAGTTTCCATTTTATACATGAGATAAGTCACATCCTTGTAAATATTAAGAACTTTTAAATATAATAAATGTATTTATCATGTAGAGAGGATCCAATTAAGTTTAGTTTCAAATATAGAATATTTTAAGGTCAAAATACACTCATAAAATCAAATTTATACAAGTTTTTTAGATATTTTAATCCCCATCTCTGAGTTTAACCCATCTTTAACCCTTTTAACCCTTAATGAGATGACTAACTTTTACAATGGTAAATTAATTTTTGTGAATAAAAATTAAATGCAAATTATTAACTAATTTGAAACTTGTGATAAAAAATATGAAACATATTTTAAAATATTCAATTTCCATAAGTGTTAAAAATTACTTTTAATATAAAAATACAAACCACAGTTAAAAATAGTTTTTAGCAAAATGCATTCTTAAGAATAAATAATATTTTACACCAAAATCCTATATAGAATTGATATCTATGAAACTTATTGATTTATGAAAAATAATTAAGATTTATGTGAATTTAAAATAAATTAAAAATTGAAATTTACCTTATGAATACTTAATTTAAGGAACAATTATGTTAGTTGAGAACATTATATTTTTCACTATTCTCCTGTAGTGACCCTGTTTTTTTCCTTACAAGACTTTTGAATATATTAAGGAATATTTTTGGAGCCAGGTGTAGATAAATAATGATATTCCATGGCTTGGTGATCCTAGACTTGATATTATAAACATATTAAATATATTAAAATCATACGAGAATATTTTTCCTAAAATAGTGAATTAAATCTCTAGAAGAGTTTCATATTAGAAATCTGAGACCACTATTGATTCCAAAACATGAGTTTTTCCTTAAGCATGACCTAAGGCTGGTCATTACCAAACATTCAGTTGAGGCACCTGATGAGTTCATAATTTGTACATAAATGTCAAAATTTTAATTATTTAATGTCATTTCTTTTAATTGCGTAACACCCTTGTATTAATTCATAATATTCATTTTATATAATTTTAATTTTGAATGAAATTTTAAGAAAAAAAAATAAAAAGAGTGGGAATACATATTTTATAATTTATTATTCATATCAAATTTTTTGTGTTGTATATGAATAATTTTTAAGCGAACTTGTGATAATTAATGGGCCCACACCAGAAAGCACTCAACTAAGGACGAGAAAGCCACATAGTAGGACCAAGGGGCCTACCATACAAGACCAGACTTTGGAAGGACATATAGTTGGGTTAACCCTTACACAGGTCGGCGTAGGGGAATATGAAGAATCTTGCAGGAAAGAGCATCGGCGTATGGGGAATGTGTCTACACGGTAGTAGGAGGAAGGGATTGTCGGTGTGGGGTGGCACACAATGGTAGTAAGAATACTTTGACACTAGTAATAATTGATTGGGATAGTATTAGAGGCATTAAAATAAATATTATATAGAATCTACTTGAAGATTATATGTTGGATGTGTTCTCTCCTGGTTACTATTCATACTTACTGAAACACCACTGTTTCATCCCCTATCATGCATCAACCACCTTGAAAACAACCTGGTTACCTCAAATTCCCTTTACATCACCAAACCATCACTACTAAACACAAAAAACCACCATGGCCTCCATCGGGGAAGCTTAAACTCAAGTTATCCTC
Source organism: Viscum album (assembly GCA_963277665.1). Lineage (NCBI taxonomy): Eukaryota > Viridiplantae > Streptophyta > Magnoliopsida > Santalales > Viscaceae > Viscum > Viscum album. The sequence continues at coordinate 2,090,585,731 of OY728126.1, read as the reverse complement.
CACTATTGAACCCTAAAAACACTATGAACAATTTCAAGTACTTCAAATGACTTTGGTGAAGGAAATTTCAAAGGATAAAGATTCCATGTAGTATGATGAGAAGTCCCATATATCCAATGTGAAGGGCACGTTAAAGGTGGAACCCGTGTGCTATTGCTACACTCACCATGGAGTGCTTTCCTATAACCCGAGGATGGAGGAGAATATCACTGCACCGTGGTTAAACCAGCTACACCTTGGTTGGCTTTCAGAAAATAAAGAATAAATATTCTATAGAATAGGAACTCCAATGTGATGTTTAGGTGCCTAATATTGAAGTTTCATGATGAAAGGATGAGGAATCACTGATATTCCATGGAAAACCATTGGACTATAGCCCATGGTAAAGACATGCACATGTTTCATGGCTGTGCGGTATGGTGAATCTCTACGCTGTAGTGTTTTAGTTATCTACATATTTAAATACCCAATTTTTTCATGTATTTAATGGTATTTCCATTCACCACATTTGATCTTTTGGGAATATATAAATTAAATAAATGTGTGGAGGCTCAACTACAATAAAGGATATTTAATCAACCCCACAAATCAATGAAGACCAATATTGTAAGACCATGTCAAGTTTAAATAGTGAAATAATGGGGTGTTTTGAGTTGAAAATTAAAGAGAGGGATATAATTATCTCGATTATAATGAAAATAGAAGGAATCTACTATGCAAGGGTGTACTGTTTTTGGGGATCCCAGGAACCGGACAACTATAGGAAGCTGTTGGAGACCTCTACTGCTGCAGTAGCTGGTCTTTTTATTTTTCATATCCCCTCATGACTAGAATGAGGGGGTATACTATTTTTTCTAAGATATGTAAATAAGTAGAGTTTTAGTCATAGTGGAACTTTCTATATTGGTTTGTTACTTTTCCATTTTCATCAATAGAGGTGTTCAGGGGTAGTTCTAGGAGTTTTTGGTGGAATATGGAGGTGCAATAGGGCTACTTCAAGAGATACATGTCATGAAAACTTTATATGATGTGAAATATAGTTTACCATATTTTCTAGGGTTGGTTCATGACATTTAAATCTTTGGGTTTAAATAATGAAAATGTGATGTGTTTTTTGGAGAAACTGAACCCCCAAGATTACACGATGTGAAATGGGATTACCCGTTGTGTAAATCCCTGATGTAATGTAGTTTTAAAATTTATTTTTCATCCGAATTTTCAATCATTCATCCTTAGATTATCCTTTCTCTAATTTTGGTAGAATACTAGGTGCCTCAAGGAGGTTTTCAATCCCTCTTCCTCCCTCTTTGATATGTTGGTCCCAGTGGTTGTTTGTTGGAAATCTGTGGTAAGACCTTCCTTCTTCTTGGATGGTTTTCTTCCATTCTCCTTGAAATTTTTGTTGTAGTGGTGTGTTTTTGTTGGGTTGTTTTTTGGGATGTGTTTTATGGTCTTTGGGTGTGCTTTAGGTTTATCCATGGTTTGTTGTGGATTAGTTGTGGTTGTGGGTGCTTTTTCCTCACCTACAGTGTGCGGTGAGTTGGAAAAGCTTCTTTAAGGTAGGGAATCCCTTATTTATCTTTATTGTGTATCATGTGAGATGGGTTTTCTATTATTTATCTTTGTTTTAGGGTTTTTATGAGTTAATAAATGATAAATAATTTATTAAATTGAAATTTAAAGGGGTAAATTGGGTTTTATTCAAATGATTTTACAACTTTGATACTATTTTTGATATTTTGGATTATATCAGCTTGTGGCCCTGCTGAAAATTATGGTGACTAGGGGATTCTTTTTGTGATGGATGATATGTGTTGTGACTATTGTACCTATTGTGATTATTGTGATATCATCCTAAAATGGAAATTGATGAACCACTTGTATTTGGATAATTTTTTCCCTAGGATTATGGATTTTGTGATAACACCCCTGAAATAAAGTGAAATGTTCTAAAATACCCTTTGTAAATCTATAAAATTATGTTGATATCTTGTGATGTTTGGCCGTTTTTTGGGATGATGCTATGTTGTTGAGGTATGTGGGTCCAATGGTCTGTGGTCTATGCTTTTGGGGTGTTGAGGTGGTTTGTGGGCCATGATTTTGGGGAAGATAGGAGGTTTATGGGTTGTTCTTTTGGGGTGGTGAGGTGGTTTGTTGGTCATGCTTTTGGGTTGGAGAGGAGGTGTTTTCTTTGGGATATATTCTTGAGTTGTGATGGAATAAATAATTAATAATGATTGGAATGAAATTGGTTGGTTTGGTTAATGGGTTGAAAATTGTTAAAGAATAATTAAATGGTGGGTTGTGTGATTAAATATGGTTGATTCTACATAACGAGAAGAATGAGATGATTAAATGAAATTGGTTGGAAATGTGAATGTCGATCATGGCTTGTTGTGTGGTGTTACGCATATAGAGTTGTAAACAAAAATGATGGTGTTGTGAGTTGGTTGGTTTATTTGTGAACCTAGAGGTTAGGATTTAGTGTTTGATATTATTTATATATACTTGTATATTCTTTTGATTTATATATGCACCTCACCCATGTCGATCACTATGTTCCAACACCCTCATTGTCACATGGGGGGTGTTTCTTTCTAACATCCAGTGAAGAGTATGAATGATAGGGTACCCACTCATTCCTACTCTATCTCCCAAGCGAGGTAGGTATTACATAGGTTGTGATGGTCGGAGGTCTTCCAGTGAATTAGATGGTGGTTGTGATGGCCCATGTTTATTTGGGTGGGACGAGATATGACCATTCTTATCAGGTGGCTTCTAGTGGGTGTCATGCATGGTTGGAGGAGGGAATGAGGTTTTTGTCCTACATGTTCACAATACCCTACTACTCTGGTTTTGGTAGTGGTTGTGTTGTGGATCAGGTGTTTTTTGGTGATATGTGTTGTGACTGTGCTTGTGAAGCGGCGATCCCAGGTGTCTATGGGTGAGGTATGTTGTGACCATGCTCGTGAGGGAGTGTGGTATACTGAAGATATGGGAGCACCAAGTATTCACAACATTGGGTGTGAGAGCATGATACTATTGGGAAAGTAGTGAGGGGTACCCTTATTGATGCGAATCTTGTTATATTATATTACTTGACTTGTGTTAATTGGTGAGCATGCCTTGGTGAGGTTGGGATGGTCAGTATACCTTCATAGGTGACGTTTCATTCTAATGTTTTCTCACGGGTGCAATAGTATTCTTATTTCACATGTGCACGAGATACTTTAGTTTTCTTATTGAGTATAGTTGTATGATCACCCTATATATATAAAAATGTTTTTAGGTTTCTAGTACATTTAAATAGACCGTTCTGGATGTTACTAGCTCAGACATTTGGATAGATACCATGTTTCTAATTTAACTTTAATTTTGGTTATTTACCTTGGAGACTTTTCATTTGTATCAGTTATATTTATACAAGAATTTTGGGATGGTTTGGGTTTATTTTTATATTATATTATGGATTTAATTGTGGTCATTTCATTTTATCTCCCGATATTGTTTTCTTATAGAGGGAAATGCGCCCCCATATTGTGAGATTTTTATACCCTTAGTGCTTGTCACCAACCCAAGGCCTACTGAAGGTGGGACTCAAGAGTCATTATCTCTCTGTATTCATTGCATAATCTTTGGTGGGAGGGGGTCATGACATAGTGGTATTAAAGTTTATGGTTGAGAGATAGGGTGGAGTTTAGAGTTAGAAATATTGAGGAATGTATGGGCTGGTATGGAAAGAAATCAAGTTGACCTTGGTGAATGAAATATTCCATGAAAACTAGTCAAGACACTAGATTCTAGGCCTCCCTATGATCTAGCAGACAAACTATGAGATTATTGAATGACCAAGTGAGATGGATCTGCTTACATGGTAGAGACCTAAGAAAGGTACATGCATCATGATGAATTGTGTTATTATTTGAATTGGGTTATTTTAGGAAGGTTAAAATGATTAAATTTAATTAAAATGAATCTTAATAAAATTAAATACTACTGGGTTTAGGGAGTTATTTTTTTCCTTAGAGCTATGACTCATGTTCATCGTCTTCATGTGGCTCAGGTAGTTTCGGTTCACCAGGATGATCCAGTTGATTTCTACAGAGTTGATTTGGAAGATGAGGATAAGGCTTGGTAGAGGGAATTATATTATTTTCAATGGAAGGATTTGGGGAAGTATGAGGATAGTGTTTCAGATTTGGAGACATAGAGATTGATGTAGAAGCATGAGATTGCTTTCAGTTTGATCAAAGCCCAAATGGAGTACTGGGTCTCTTTGTTAGTCAGTCAGATGTGAGGAGATACACATCAATGGTGGACATTGTATCTGAGAGAGAAGGAGGAATATGTTTTGTGGGATGACTTCCAGAAGGAGTTCTGGGAAGAGTTCTTTTCACTGACCATGAAAGCAGTAAAGAGGTAGTAGCTTCTTTCTCTTCAACAGGGGAGCATGTTAGTACAGGATCTGGGAATTAGGTTCAAGTACCATATTCATTTTTCCCTAGATCTTTTTTCAGATGAGGAGTCTCATTTGAGATATCTTGAGGAGGCACTCCATCCATCTCTCAAGTATACAATTACTCCTTTTACGTTTTCAACATATCTGGAGGTTTAGAATAAAGTGGATGTGTTTGAGAGGATGCACTCGTATGGAGTTTTTCCATGGGAGGGGAACTGATAGGGTTCTGAAATGAGTAGAGTTGTCAGTGGTAGGTCTTAGGCACTAGGACCTTTTAGGATTCCACCAGAAGGGAGTCAAACTCAATAGCTTCCTTTACAGCCTTCCGGGGCTAGTGTTTTTTTTTTCCTAAGATATTTATGCCAGTTTTTTTTGGTTGTGGGGTCTGTGAACATCACCAAAAATAATTTCTAGTGGTTCCTGAAGCTTTTTTTGGTAGATTTGGATAGGTTTAGTGCCTACCTCAGTAGCAGTTTCTAGTGGGACCATTTTAGTAGTAGGGAAACAATATTTTCTCTTCCAAGGGAAGATGTAGCAGGTAGAGGCCAACCTCAGGATGTTCCTCACACTAAGGGACCAAAAAATGAGCATGGCCACGGAGGTGGTTATTAGTAGAGAGGTATAAGAGTTAGTAATGGTTAGTTTCACACATTAGGGGAAGTAGTTCTAGAGGGGTCAGAAATCGTTAGAGGTATGATTAGTTTTTTTAGTAATCTTGTTTTGTGGTAGTTTTTTCCAGTAGAAATGAATGAGGGAATCATCTGTGAGTTTGATAAATCACCTTTTTAAGTAAACCTATGAGTTTTAAATATGTACCGTGGCTTGAGGATATGGTTTGGTGGTTTGGGATGAAATGGGTAATGGAAGAGTTTGTGGAAAGGTGCTTGGATTGTTTGTAGGTAAAGGATGAGAATCATATTCCTAGTGGTTTGTGGTAGGCCTTGGATGTTACCTTGTATAAATCAGATGAAATATCAATGGAATTAATCATAGGGTTTCCTAGAGCTAAGGGAGGTTGTGATGCTATCTGGGTGGTTATGGATCAGTTGATGAAATCAATCCACTTCTTAGAAATCAATGATTCTGGAATAGTAGAATCTTTGTCTAAGAGGTATGTGGATGATATGGTGTTGTTACATGGAGTTATAAGATCCATTGTCTCATATTGGGACACATTTTTTACCTCATGTGTCTAGGGGGGATTATAACATGCTTTTGGAACTTAGTTATGCATCATCAACACTTTACACCACTAGAGAGATGGGAAGAAAGAGTAGACTATCTAGAAATTGGTGGATATATTGTGGGTGTTCATATTAGACTTTGGAGGATCTTGGGTATGACACATGAATTTGATAGATTTTTCTTATAATAATAGCTATCAATCTTCTATTATAATATATCCATTTGAGTCTTTGTATGAGAGATCGTGTTGTTCTCCGTTATTCTGGATAAAGGTTGGAGAGACAACCATTCTTAGTCCCGATGTGGTGTAGAGAATGATATATAAAGATTATCTTGTTCATGAGAAGATGAAAGTAATGCAAGACTAACAGAAGCCCTATGACAATCGTAAAAGTAGGCCATTTTCATTTGAGATTGGGGAATATTTATTCTTGTAGGTTTCCCCTCAACATGGTTAGTGGAGGTTTGGTATTGAGGGAAATCTTTCTCCCAGGTTTCTTGGGACATTTTAGGTGTTGGGGAGAGTTGGTGAGGTGTCGTATCAGTTGGAATTTCCACTACAGTTTGAGAGGATCCATGATTTCTTCCATGTCTCTCATCTTCTATGGTATCTTCATGATGAATCCCATGTCACTGATGGAGGAGAGTTGGATATCATGGACAATGCGATGTTCGTGGAGCAAATATTAGAGATCCAGTATTGTTAGGATAAGGAACTACATGGATAGACCATATCATTGATTTGTGTGTTGTAAAGGCATGGTGTCCTAGAGGAGAGTAATTGGGTGTCAGAGACACAAATACGTGCCCAATACCCAAAGATTTTTTTTGAGTTTTTCTTTATTATTTATTACTTTGTGATATGATGTTTGAGATCTTTTTGTTTTACCTGATGAGATATTTTTCCTATTTTGTGTGTTGTGTGATGTTTGATAAAGTATTGACATATGAAAAGTTGAGGATTCAATTCCCAATCGAGACATATTAACTACGATGAAATTAAACTCATGTGGTCGAGTTAGTGACTCCTAGTGCAGATAGTCTCTTGACATGGTTAATGAAATTACACGATTCATTTGTTCATAATGGTACGGTTCATTGGTTGTAGTGGTTGTTGGTTTGGGCTATATGGATGTTGAGATGGCTGTGTAGTGGCTATGTGGAAGTGTAGTTGTATGAGAGGAGGAGACTTATGGTTGTGGTGATGTGGTTGTGAAGTATGTTTTGAGTTCATTTGGGTTGGCATGATTGGTTGGTGGTAGTGTTTGATGTATGATGAGATCCTTGAGGGGTATCTCATGGGGTGGTTGTTCGGACCCCGTTTTCCTTCTAGGCTTGGTAGTGGATTATTGAGGGTGAGAATATTTTTAGATTTATTTTTTGTAATGGTTCATTCTCTCTTATTCTGTTAATTTTCCAATTTTGAGTGTTAGAGGTGTTCAGGGGAGGTTTAGAGAGTTTTCGGTGGAAGCTAGAGGTACTTCATGGATACTGCAGGAGATACATGTCATGTCAACTTTACATGACATGAAATCCAGTTTTACGGCTTTTCTAGGGACATTTCATGACATGTAGATTTTCAAGGTTAGGTAATAAAAAGGTGATGTGTTTTTTGGTGAAAATGAACCCCAAGGATTACATGATGTGAAATCGGATCACACATCATGTAAATCCCCAATGTAATGCAGTTTTAAATGTTATTTTTTGGTTGAATTTTAATTCATTCAGTTGGGGATTGTTCCTCCTCTCATTTTGGGAGAAACCTAGGTTCCCTGAGGAGTTCTTCAAGCCATATTCCTCCCTAGTTGACCCGTTGGTATCAGTGGTTGTTGGTTGATAATCTGTGGTAATCCCTTCCATCTTCTTGGATGGTTTTCTTCTATTATCATTCAGAGTTGTACAACTATGGTGCGTTTGGTTTGGGTTGTTTTTTGCATGATTTTTTATATTCTTTTGGTATGATGTAGGTTGATCCGTGGTTTCTTGTAAAATATTTGTTGTTGTAGGTGCTTTTTCTTCACCCTATGGAACACATCGAGTCCTAAAAGCATCTTGGAGGTAGGGAATCCCTCATTTATCTTTATTTTTTATCACGTAGGAAGGGTTTTCATTTCATTATTTGTGGGTTATGGTTGTGCTAGATTAATCAAAGATAAATAATTGGTTAAATTGAAATTTAAAGGGGGGGGGGGTAAATGGGGTTTTATTCTCATGATTTTATATCTTTGATATTTTTTGTGAAATTTTGGATTATACGGGCTTGTGGTCCAATTGAAAATTTTGGTAGTTGGGGGATATGTTTGTGTTGGATTATATATTATATAACTATTGCGCCTGTTGTGATTATTTTGAAATCACCCTAAAATGGAAATTTATTAACCAATTATATTTTTATAATGAAATGGTTTCCCAGGATTATGTCTTGTGTGATAAAAACCATGAAATAAAGTGAAATGTGCTAAAAGAACCTTTGTAAATCTATAAAATGATCTTGATGTGTTGTGATGTTTGTCTATGCTTTTGGGATGATGATGTGTGGTTGGGGAATGTGGGGATAATGGTTTGTGGTTCGTGCTGTTGAGGCGATGAGGTTGTTTTTGCACTATAATTTTGGGATGGTGAGGTGGTTTGTGGGCCATGTTTTTTGGGGCGGTGAGGTGGTTTGTTCATTGTGATTTTGGGGCGCTGAGGATGTGGTTTCTTTGTGCTATATTCCTGAGTAGTGATGGAATAAATGATTAATAATTATTGAAATGAGATGGGGTGGTTTGGTTAATGAGATGAAAATGGTTAATGAATAATTAAATGGTGGTTTGTGTGGTTAAATATTATTGATGCTAAATAATAAAAAGAATGATATTATTAAATGAAATTGTTTGGAATCATGAATGTGTCTCGTGGCTTGTTGTTTGGTGTTATGCATTTAGAGGTGGCATCAAAAAACATGGTGTTGTGAGTTGGTTAGTTTGTGAAACTATAGGTTGGGCTTGATTGTTTGTTATTATATATATAATTGTATATTATTTTTATTTATATACTCACTCTATGAACATTGAGCACTATGTGTTGACACCTGCATAGTCATGCAGGGTGTGTTTTTCCTGACATTTGGTGAGGAGTGCAGATAGATGGGTACCCGATCTTTCCCACTCTCTCTTCAAAGTAAGGTAGGTGTTTCATAGTTTGGGATGGACAAAGGCTTGCTAATTCATTAAATAGTGGTTGTGATGACCCATGTTTTTTCATGTGGGATGAGATATGACCATTCTTGTGGGGAAGCTTCTTGTGGGGGTATTGCATGTTAGGATGGGGGAATGAGGTTGATGTCTTACATGTTCATGATACCCTACAACTCTGGTTTTGGAAGTGGTTGCATTGTGGACTAGGTTTTTTTTGGCGTGAGATGTGTCGTGGTCATGCTTGTTGGGTGGTGAGATGAGCTGTCTATTTGTGAGGTGTTTTGTGACCATGCTTGTGGGGAAGTGTGGTATATGGAAGATATGGGAGTTTCAAGACTTATGATTTTAGGTATGAGAGTATCATACTAGTGGGAAAGCAGTGTGGGGTACCCTTATCGATGTGATTATTATTCTATTATATTAATTGGTTTGCGTTATTTGGTGAGCATTCCATGTTGAGGTTGGAATGGTTAATATATATTTATCGGTGCTGTTTGTTTCTACTATTTTATCACAGGTGTATTAGTGTTCTTCTTTCACATGTGAATGGGAGACTTTGGTTTACCTATAGATTATATTTGTATTCTCACCCTACGTATGTAAAATGGTTTTTAGTTTTCTAGGCGGTTTATGTGGACTGTTATAGATATTACTATCTCAGATCATTGGATAGTTGTTGTGTCACTACTTTAGCTTTACTTTTGGTTATTTACCTTGGAGACTTTTTATCTATATCAGTTCTTTTTATACATTATTTGTGGGATGGTTTGGGTTTCTTTTTATATTATGTTTTGGAGTTGATTGTGGTGAATTAATTGTATATCATGATCCTGTTTTCTTATAGAAGGAAATGCATCCCATATTAAGATATTTTTGTACCCTCAGTGATAGTCTCTAACCCAGGGCTTATTGGAGGTGGGACTCGAGGGTCATTATTTCTCTCCCTTCATTACGATATCTTTGGTGGGAAGGGGTTATGACACACATAGTGTAGTAGATTATTTTTTATTAAAATTTTAATGGGTTGTCTATATTTTTCATTTCAGGTTTTATATCACACCCTTATCTATTAGGCATGACCAATGCTGAAAGAAAAGGGTTTTCCCTTTTAAATTTATTTAACTAGTGAACCATAAACATGGCACAACCAATGAATTAATATTGGGTCAATGTGTTTAAATATGGTTCTAATCACCTATTTATGAACTAACCTAAGACCGAGGAGTGGAATACGAGGTTTATAATTTTGAGGGTGAGCACTATGAGGGGAGGCTCATTAAAAGTAGGTTTCGACACCATTTAAATTAAAAACAACACACATATTTCCATCACTAAGTTCAAAAATTGGAACTTATAAAAACATGGAACATCTATCTCATCATCTAAGAAACCAAACCAATAAATCATCTATTATCTTGTTTTCGAAAAGTTTTCCTAAACATTTTAAGATGTTTCCACACTATTCTCAGAGGATGTACATCAATTTTATAGTATACTACATATTATATTAGTTAGTGATTGTCAAGATTACTAAAATTTATTATTTAATATACCTAAAAGAACTAATAACACTCTTGGGTGATGTCAGAAACTAAATCCATTGTTGGGGAATGATAATTAGTTATGATTAAAGTTTTTAGGAAGTTTCCTTTTAGTTTTTTATATAGTTTCAAAAATTTCACTTGGTATTCTTTCAATGTTATTTTAGGATCAAACTATGTTCATGAATACTCCACTAAGAAAAAAAAGTAAGGATATCCCCCTTTAGATCATGAGATCAAAAGTAAAATTAGAAGAAAAAAACACACAACAAGAAGAGGAAAATATGGCTAGCAGTGAAATTCAATGAGTTGGAAGAGAAAAATTCAAGGATATGTTAGGGGAAAAGTATTGGAATAAGTAATAGATGTTATATCATGATCAATATAAAATGTTAGAGGAAGGAAATAGAGGGTGAAATAATTATTCAAATATGGAATACCTTCAAACACAGTGGTTCATACTAGCATTTTGGTACATTTCATATCTGATCATCACTTCAAAATAAAGATAATGATTATTCAAATTACCACTCATTTAGTTCAATTATTTGATCTGTAACATGAATACCCAAATTATCATATTAGTATTTTTATTAGAATGTATTGATAATTTTCAATTCAACAACATACCAAGTGACGTGGTGAGATCACACCTCTAAATATTTTCATTGAAGGATAACCCACACAAATGGATTCAGAGTGTACCTCCATAATCAATCACCACCTGGTAATATTTTTTAAGGAAGTTCTTAACGAGGTTTTTCCCACCTTATAAATCAATGCATATGTTTGTAATTATTCTAAACATTTCTCTATTTACCAATGAATAATTATACCGTTCATGGGATAGATTTAAAAGACTAATTAAATAATGCCCTCATCATGGAATTGAAATGTGGTTGATAATCCATTTGTTTATAATATATTTTCATATGGAAGTAGGTCAATCATTGATGAATCTATTGAAGGTTCCCTCATAAGTAAATTTCACGAATAAAGTTTTGAATTTTTGGAAGAAATTTATACTAATAGTTCTAATAGAAAATAGACCATGGGAATACAATGCAAGGAGTGCACATGGTGTAAAATAGCTGTGTTTCCACACAAATGAATGAGATGTTAAGAAAACTCAACATAAATATGGATAATTAAAAACCCCAAGGTCTGAATTGAGAAGATTGTAATTACATTGATTATAATAGACAACATTTTTTATAGGGATGGAGGCCATAATTACCACCACAACAAAAGAGAAAAATCTAGAACAAGGTCATTCTTTCCTCCCAAGGAAGCAAGGTTTTCATCCCAAACATCATTACCCAACACTCATGAGTAAAGTTAATTATTTAGATGAGGCCCTGAAAAGTTTTATGACCATAAAAGGTGTAAAACTTAAGGAATTGACAACTTATGAAGATATCTATAGGAAAAAAATCTATAAATTTAATGATGACTCATGGAATTAATGTGATTTAATGAGGAACTTGGATATCCAAGTTAGATAGATTGATGAATGATTGAATGAGAGGCCCCAAGGAGTTTTACCTAGGTACACTAAAGTCCCAAGACATAATAAAATCAAATTCATCACCCTGATTAGTGGAAAGAGCACCTATAAAGTTATGGAAATAAGAAAACTAGTGGAATGACAATAAATATTGAAAGAGAATAAGGAGAAAGAAAATAAATCTGAGAAATATATTTTTTAAAGATCCACTAATTTATTAACCCCAACTACCATTTTTGGAGTGACTAAGATAAGAAAATTTTTATGCGAAGAGAGAAATGTTCATTGAGATGTTTAAAAAGTTTCACATCAATATTCCATTCACTAAAGTGATTATGAAAACTCTAACTTATTCCATATTTATGGATGATTTGGTGATGTAAAAAAGGAAGTTGGAGGAATTGATAACCATACCATTGACAGGATATTGCTCAGCTGTGGCATTAAGGAGCTTATTGAATAAAATATGTGATCCACGTGGTTTATATATCCCCATTGTCATTGGATCTAATATGTTTGATGAATCTATTTGTAATTTAGATGAAAGTGTAATTATTATGTCATAAAAAACATTAATGATCTTGGGTTTAAGATAAATGAATCCAAAAAAGGTATGCTACTACTAGAAGGTAGAATAGTGAGACATCTCTGAAGGCTACTTGAGGATTTCATTATCTTGGTAGCCAAATTATACTTCTTAGAAGATTTTTTAATGATGGACCTAGATGAGGATAACACCCCAATAAATTTGGGAAGACCATTTCTAGAGATAATAAGGGAATTTTTTGATGTAAAAAATAAAGAATTATGTTTTTGAGTTTCTAGAGAAGAATTGAAATTCAACATTCACAAAGGTTATAAAAAATATGGATAAGGAAATAATTGAAGAGTTTAGAGAATACAAGTTACTAGAAGTCGAGGAAACTGTTGTCCTTAGAGGAAGAGTTGAGTTAGATTTTGTTAAAATAGAAGATGAAGCTAAAAAATAGTAAAATAATGGTTACAAGATGTTGAAAAAAATCTAGAAACAATGAGTAAAAGGTTGTCCAATAAGTGTTTGTAGAGGGGAAATAAGTTTGGGTAGTTAGTGAGATGCCATTTGATTATCCAAGAAGGGATAAAACTCAATTTATTAGGACCATAAAGATTAATAAGTTGGTAACTAGAGGAGTGGTAAAGTTAGTTTCCAAAAAAGAGAGAGGTCCCATATATATGCAAGAGTTACAACTTTGAATATTTTAGATCTAGATAGGGTAAATTATTTCCTACCTTTGATAACTTGATAATGATATGTAAAGTCAAGCTTAATGATAATAAACAAAACTCCTTCGAGAGGTGACATATTTTTTTTTGATTTTTGAATTTCATTTCTATTTTAATAACCACTAGGAGTGAATCCCATTAATGATATTTAAACATTCATGTAATGGTCCTAAACACTCACTGTCTATCTTGTATTTTTATATATATAGAGATTAAATGTAAAAGGACCTTCAACGAGAAAGAAAATGGAACAAAAGAAGCGTTTTAAGGTGAAAGGGTATTTTACTTTAAAGTTTTAGTACTTATACTCCCTTGTAATTTTGTCAAGAATATGTTTGGTGATATTTAAAGGGAAAAAATGCATTCCACACTTACATTAGTACTTTATTTTGATTAATGATACATAGAATTGTTATGAACCTCAATATTTTATGTTTAATTTTTTCAATTAATGGAATGATACAAGTAAAATTGGTAGATTAAATGATTAAAGTGAAACATAGGTATTTAAAATCAATGAATCAGGTTTTAATTTATATTCACATATTGCTAAAAATTACCTTCCATCTTTAATGCTTCTATTTTTATATATTCATGTTTATTATTTTATTGTTAGATACATGTAAATAGAGAATGTATTTAAATTACATGCTCTTATTATAAAACCATGAGATTTTAAAATAGTATTGTCATGTTTGATAGATTATAAAACATGGAACATCAAGCATATAAGAGAATTTAACACCCTGAGACTTTATGGCGTATTTATTTTTAAATTAATTCAATATCTTCAATAGCTTTCGGAACCTACAACCTTGAATGTAAATGAACCATAATGTAGTATACCATTATAACATAGCCATTAAATTGGAAGGTATGAATAAAAATAAATAAATTATGAAAATTATATGGTTTAAACATGTATAAAATAGATTTAGTTATTATCTATTAAATATAAATAAAATAAGAACCATTTGAAATAAAAAGAAATGTTTTCTAAAAAACTATATTTTTTAAAAGGTCATTTAGCCACTCTTTGCACACATAATTAAAAATTAATTCATACCAATTTTAGAAAATGTATTTTAAAAAATTAAAATAATTTTTGAAATAATCATATTGATATTAACTCATGGTGGAATTTTTGTTTTTTGGAAAATATTTATTTTTTCAGTGAATAGTGAAAAATACTGATTTTTTATAAAATTGTCATTTATTTTTAATAAATTATGTTAAATTATTCATTTAATATGATTTCAAATTAACATAAGTATTATTTATTTATATTAGTTCTATTTAATTACATTTAAATAATCTTTATACTATATTTTAGCATAAGTTTATTTTTAGGCTTTGAAACACATTTTTTTCCTGAAAAATGTTTTAAAGTGCATAATGTTTCTCCATTTTAAATAAATTAAATTAAACCTAATTTATAATTTTTGAAATGAAATGGTATATTATATATCTATAAATATTAATATAAATTTATCTAATTATTATTACTTTCCATATAGTTAATACAAGGTCATCTTTTCCTTAAAAGATGCATTTAATGAAAACCATTTTTTCGACATGTTTACAGGTTTACTTTTAAATTAAATTATTTGAATTGTGTGAGTTGAATTTGGAAAAATAGATTCCATATTTTAATCATAATAATTTCTATTATATAAAAAAGTTAAATTAATTTTTTACTATAATGAATAGTGGAAATAGTAAAATTTATTTACAGTAGTTAAGCAAAAAATGTGTTTACAGGGGGATAAACTAAACATATAAGGGTTAAAAATCACCCAAAACCTTTCTAATTACTATCTAATGGTCATATTTTAACCTTATCACATCTATGGTTTTAAAATGGTCCATTTTGGATCCTTGTGGAATGAGAAAAACAAGTGTGTAATTTTTTCTTTTCAAAAATTACAAGTGTGTCCTCTCCCCCACTTATAAAAGGCCACCTCCTTTATTCTCCTATTTACACTTACCAAAATAATTGGTTAATCCAATACTAGATAAAATAAATTCCTTAATTTCTGCCCCTCATCCTATAATCCTTAGTTTTGTTATAAATTTAACCTATAAAATCTTTTGATGCAAACCTAAATAAGTTATCCAAAGAATAGGTAATGTGAGGACCTAACCCCAGAAGCCTGGATTCAGTGCCTAATACATGGTGGGTATTTTTTTTATAACAACATGATAATAAAATTACACATCACATTCTATCATAGATAATCTTCCCAATCTAGGTTCTGGAAAACCAGATACAACCGACACGTTTCTTAAAAATTGAACGAGATAAGCTTTATAAAGTTTCCACCACTCTAAGATGACAAAACTAATAATCTGGTAAAAAAATAACTTAAAATGTAGGTTGAGGACAATAATTCCCAATAAGGGGTTTTAAAAAAAATTAATGAAATTCCTTTCTAAAACACCCTTTCAAATAATTACAAAGCATTTTCTTAAAAGGAAAATAACATTTCTTGAAGCACATCATCAACTTTTTTCAAAGGTTAATTGAATTTTTTAGGGAAATATATTAAAAAATAATTTATATATTTATTTAAAATCTACTGATAAAAAAATATCATTGTATGAAAACATGTACAAAAATTCTTGGAATGCAGCATATAATTCAGGAGTTGATCTGACTAATTTAAGGCTGACATGAAAGGCTGAAGGTACGAACTAACACATGTAAAAAAAATACTTGATTATAATTGAAAAAGAACTATGTCATAATTCAATTAACACATAAAATGTAATTCATGGAATGACAGTTTTAGTATTAACTTATTTATAAATGTTCTAAAAATGGATGCTACACTTTCTTTATAAATGACTTTCCATGTACATACTTTATTATGCAATGTGAATTTATTACCATTATAATAAGTAAAGGATTATTAATCAAGGATATTCTACTAGTCTAATAATCACATGGTTGGATAAATATTAATCACATATTGAGGAAATGGATAATTCCAGAAAATCATAACAATCTGTCGAGGCCTTGTGCCAAGACCATACAGAATCATTCTTTCAAGGCCTTGTTCCATGACATAGTTTGTCTCATGAGACTTGTTGATACATTGAGAGGATCTAGCGGGCCTCACCCATAACATAATAAATCCAATGAATTCCTTATATGTCTAAATGTCTTTAAATCAAAGTGTCCCATACCACTTGGATTTATTAAATTATGTCTCTTATTCAAAGTGTCCCATACCACTTTGAATAATTAAATTATGTCTCTTATTCAAAGTGTCCCATACCACTTTGAAAAATTAAATTATAGATCCATTAAATATCATAAGTGATAAATTAATAATAGATTTTTTGGGTTTTTACATAAAATAATAATTCTTAAAACCCTTGTTCCATGAAAGTAAACAACTAATGTACTAAAATACATGTTTTTGAATTCAAGATAGATATCATTCATATTTTCCATACATTGATAAATTGTAGATCTGACCAGATTAAATCATAAACTTTAATAACTAATAGCATTCATTTTTGTAGATTCATCATGAATTGAAATATAATAACTATAAATGTAAAATAATTATTTCATGGGAGGTATTCATGAATAAGAAAATAATTATACACATTTCACTATATGTGCTTATGCATGTATATATATTTATGTGTAATGAAAAAAAGATTATTCCAACCTTCTATCCTAAAATTTATAAATTGGGGATGCATTCATGTAATATCAAGGTGACGAATTCTTAAAATTTTCAAGAGCACAATAAAAAAACAAAGTTTTGTTATTTTTTGCCAATATAAAATTGTATTTGTGATCACTTAACCAAGTAAGACATGAATATATGTAATTGTGATACATATATATATATAAATGTT
The DNA here is from genome assembly GCA_963277665.1 of Viscum album. Classification (NCBI taxonomy): domain Eukaryota; kingdom Viridiplantae; phylum Streptophyta; class Magnoliopsida; order Santalales; family Viscaceae; genus Viscum; species Viscum album. The sequence continues at coordinate 2,090,568,721 of OY728126.1, read as the reverse complement.
GGCTTTTAAATTAAAATAATATATTTAAGTATAAGGATCACCTTAAAAATAATTATTTATCTTAAGAAGATATAAGCTTAATCAGGTTAGGGTTAATACTATATTTATATAAATATATAAACATATAAACATATATATGGTTATATATGTTTAAAAACTCAAAATAAGACATTCTCAGTAACCCCTTTTCAAGTAATACATGCATAAAACATTTTTGATAATCATCACTTGGAAGAAGAAAAATATATTAGGTTTTAAAAATTAAAAAAAATGTGTATACACATAGTGTATACATGGGATTTTCATAACCAAGATAAGGTTTGATAAATCCTTGTAAGTATCATACACTTCAAAAACATTATTTAATCACAAAAATCAGTTTTATGAAAACTTAAATTAGTTGAGAATTAAAATATATATATATATATATATAAACCCGTATATACACAAAGTTTATATTTGGGTTTTACATATCAAATCTGAAGCTAAAATAACCCTTACATGGTTTACATGAGTAATGAACATCATACCAATATTCATCATTCAAAAAATTTGAAACAGAATAGGTTTATATGTATCATATATGTATATAAGGGTTAACCAAACACCAAACTAAAAATAAAACCCTTTAATGTATTACATGCATTAAGAAAATCATTTAAAAATAAATGATCTTCATTCTAAATTCATAAAAAAATGAATAGGTTTGTTTTATAAATAAACATATATATATATATATATATATATATGGTTTAATCAACACAAAAACTAAATAATCCCTTACTTGAACTCAAATGTGGGGTTGAGCTATGTAGAAGATGGAGAGGAGTTGGGAGGAAAAAAACCCATAGGGTTATGGTAAAAATTAAGGTTTAAATAAGCAAGTTATATAAACTATATACATATAATTTTATATACCATAGTTTATCACAAAAAAAGAGACTTTTAAGAAAACTGAAACTAATTATTTAGAAAAAAACCAAAACCTTAATCAAATAAGGCATTGAATAATTCAAATATTAGACAAAATATAAATATTTCATAGTAAACTTACATGATACACCAAAGGGTTTATATTAAACAAATGAACTTAAGGTGGACTTGTGAAAAAAACCAGCTGGGTCCAAGGAGAGTAATGGAAAGGCTCACGAGAGGAAGAATAAAAAGTGGAGAGGATGGAGATGGCTACTAGTGTGGCACAAGGAAGAAGAAGATGAAAGGTGGAATATGTGGAAAAGAATGGATGACCATGATCGACCGAGGCTGATCGGATGGATGAGGAGAGTTCCACAGTTTAAAAAAAAGATGAACAATTGAGATTAGATATGGTTTGATTAGACAATCATGGGGAACCATGATTTTTAAAAAGGGTTGGGTGGATGAGATCAGCCGCATCCTGATCAGACAGATGAAGGAAAATGTGGTGAAAGGGGGCGGTCAGTGGAGTTTAAAGGCAAGACCAGATCAAAAAATCAAGATCTCACATGGCGAGATTGGATAGATCATATTAGTTTTACCTTAAAAACAACATTCCACATCAAAACAGGAAAAGAACTTAGACCACCTTATATATCTCGACCCCTCATCCATATGACAATAACACAACCCACACTGTGGGGTCCTCCCCCATCCCCGCGGGCCTTGGCCCACGTGCACTCAAGCCGGTGCATGACCTGCCTCACCCCCTACGCGCACTTGACCAGGACCTATACATGGGTCTGAGTATGTGATTATACCTCACCATGCATGGCCTATGCACGACTCGACATGCCCATGCATGTGCTGCCTGAGGGTTCTCTCACTTTAGGGTTCTATGTGAGACGCCCACCAGACCATGAGGGCTTGGCCTTCAAGGATGCCCTTGGTTGGTGGTACTCACCCAAATTTTTGTCAAAACATTATTTTTGTTTCATTAGAAATATGAACACATATAAATAATAATGTTTTAAAAATAGAATATATATTATTTAATATGGTTAAAAAAAACTATAAAAACCATTTTTTTCATAAGTTTGTATACATTTTGAGTTTTAAAACATTATAAGTTCAAAATCTAAATACAATCTCAATTAAAAACCATGTCATTACTTTTATAAGTTTATGTTTATTTTAAAATAAATCTCATGGATTTAAAATAAAAATATACCGTAACTAAAATTATGTCATTATTTAAGCCATGATATAACTTTAAAATATTTAAATCATTTTCAAACATTTGAAACATATATATTTCTATATCAAATAATTGTTTACATTTAATTTTTATTAAAAGATATACTTTTAATATATAGAGAGGAATTCTTTCAAAACTTTACATTTTCTTAAAAACATAATCTTACTTTCAAACATTCAAAACCCTTAATGTTTTTAAGGTTGTTAAAATAATTAAGATACTTTGAAAACTAAGAATATTGAAAATACTTATATTCTTAGAATACTTAAAAAAATAAAAATACTTCAAATACCTAATGGTTATAAAATCTTATAACCATTAAAAAAACTAATGGTAATATTTAACTTTAAGTACTTATAAATACTTGTGTTGAGTGTTCCAAACATTAAAAACCAATTCGGTGAAGATGGTTCTCTACATCCCCTTAATGCTTATTATTGTTTCAATTGTTCTTTCCATAATTTTTTTCATTGTGATAGACCCTAAGTAATTTCACTATTTTCTTGGTCTGTTTGTTGTGTTTGGTAGTCTTTCGGTGATTCTGATAGGTCTCGTAGTATGTATTCTGGGTTAGTGAGGATCTTTTGGCCTTATAGAAATGTAATGTTTCAACATTTCTATTGAATAAAACATGTCTTATTATTATTATGCAAGTATTTAATTTGGATGGAACCATTATTAAACAATAAAATATAGTAATAATACTAATAATTTAAAAAATATTATTATTAAAAATATAAATATGTATGAAGCATTACTTTATTCCCCCCTAAAAATAATTGCATCCTCGCAATTCCATCGTACTCTTATGATTCCCGACACCATACCATATAAATCACTCTTGATGTCTGTAAAAACATTTTTTAATCATTATTAATTAACAAAATTTGAATAAAAAACAGTATTTTATTTATACCTTAACTATTTCCACTAGTTTCGGCAATTTTCCCAATTCCTTCTAGTTAAACGAATCACCAAAATAGGGGTGAGAAACTCAGGTCAAACTCATATACACAACTATAGTATCTTAAGAGATTGAAAATAGGGGTGTAAAGTTGGGAGACATCAATATGGACTTGATTTAGGTAAAACAAATGAAAAGGATCGACCTCTAGAATTTCAAAGTCACAAACTTGACCATATAGACCATAGGAAATGATTTGACAAAGATACACCATGTGAAGGTCACCATCTCTTATAGATCCTTGGAAATCCCTCAGGGACAAAAAACTATTATCTAGGGTGAAAAATTTAAGGAGGCCCTCAAATTACTTTCCTTGGCGTGCCTAGAATGGAAGTTGAGCATGCACCATGAGTAAATAAACAATGCTTCATCCTCGATGGAGGTGAAGTATACTAGGAGTGTTAGATACATGGTGAAGATGTTTGGAGGTCAAACGAAGGTTCCAAAAGGGCTCAAAGTCATCCATGCATGACTTGACAATTATGGTTTAATCAACATGAAAACAAAATAAGCCCTTACTGGAACTCAAAGGTGGGGTTGATCCATGCAGAGGTTGGAGAGAAGTTGGGAAGAGAAAAATGCGTAAGGTTGTGGTGAAAATGAAGGTATAAATTAGTGGGTTATATAAACTCTATACATATATTTTTATATTCCATGGTTTAACACAAAAAAAAACAATCAAAGAGATTTTGAAGAAAAATGAAACTAATTATTCAGATAAAAAAAACCTTAATCAAAGAAGACCTTGAATAATTTAGACATTAGAAAAAAAAATATTTCATTGGAAACATAAATGATTCACCAATGGGTTTGCATTAAACCAATGCAACCAAGGTGGCCTTGTAAAAAAATGAACCAAATGGGTCTGAGGAGAGTGATGGAAAGGCTCACAGGAGGATGAATAAAACGTGGAGAGGATAGAGATGGCTATTGGTGTGGTGTGAGGAAAAAGAATAATAAAGGGAGAAGATTTAGAAAAGAAAGGATGACCATGATTGACTGTGGTTGATTGTATGACCGAGGAGAGTTATGAGGTTTAAAAAAAATGAACGACTGAGATTATCCATGGTTTGATCAGATGGTCATGGGGAACTGTGAGTTTTAGAAAGGGTTTAGTGGATGAGATCAGCTGCATCCTGATCAGATGACTGAAGGAAAATGTGGTGAAAGGAGGTAGTCAGTGGAGTTAAAAGGAAAGATAAGATCAAACAGTCAAGATCTTGTGTGGTGAGATTGGTTGGATTAGATTATATTTCTCTTAAAAACCACATCTCACATCGAAATGGGAAGATAACTTGGAATTAATTATATATCTCGACCCCTCATCCATATGAAAATAACAAAACAAACATTGTGGAGTCCTTACCCATAGGACCCCCACCCCCAAAGGCCTTGGCCCACCCACACTCGCACCGGTGCACGACCTGCCTCAACCCCTACATGCGCCTAACTAGGCCCTATACATGGGTTTGAGTACGCGCTTAGGCCTCACTATGCATGGCCAACATGTGACTCGGCATGCCCATGCATGCGCTACCCGAGGGTTATCTAACATTGAGGTTATATGTGAGATGCCCACTAGACCATTAGGGCTTTACCTTCAAGGATTCCCTTGGTTATGTGGGTAGTCAACAAATTTTTTATCAAAACTTCATTTTTGTTTCAATAAACATAAGAACACTTATATATAATAATGTTTTAAAAATAGAATATATATTCTTCCTTATGGTTAAACAAAACTCTAAATACCATTATTTTCATAAGTTTGTATTCATTTTTGAGTTTTAAAACATTATAATTTCAAAAGCTAAATACAACCTTAACTAAAAACCATGTCATTAATTTTATAAGTTTATGTTTATTTTAAAGGAAACCTCATGGTTTTAAAATCCATATATATTGCAAACAGTAGACCATGAAAATATCCATGGCCTCCGAAAAATATTATTAAAAAATTAAACAGTACATAGTAAGAGAAACTGATAGCAGGGGATTAACCCTATAAATACAATAAAATATCATATGAAACAACTATCCTTTTCTTCCACGACCCCATCCACAAGGCCCGAATCTACCTCTGGAATGCCTTCCCCTTTTCCACTGGTTAGGAGTAGGCCAATCCTCACTTTCAGTAAGTATTTTCACCTGACTTTCACTTGCACCCTCTTTGTGATCCACATCAACTAGTAGAGGCATATCTTGAGACTCTTCCGTTCGCAACTCACCAGTCCACACATGTTCATCAGTCTGCGCCACTTCAGAAGGAACCTGTTCGGGTCCAGGGTCATTTGTCACTATAGGAGACAACGATTCCTTAACTTTTCGACTCCTTCTCTCTATGTAGGCTTTGTCAAAATCTGGAGAATAATAGAATACAACATAGTGAAGAAATTGGGTTTCACGGGAAAACCACCAGTAACAGCCTCATTTGAAGGCTCGTGTAATGGAGCCAAACCAGAATGAGAGCCCACCTTATCAGCACAAGGAAGGACACCACTAGGAGAAGAATTCTCCTTAGTGGCTTATTTCTCCTTGATCTCAATGTCCGCATTGCCAGGAATCATGTCAATAATAGGAGATTTAACCATGTCAACAATAGGTGATTTTGATAGGTATCCTAGTAGGTATTATAAGTTAGTGAGGGTCTTTTGGCCTTATGGAAATGTAAGGTTTTAGAATTTATACTGAATAAAACATGTATTATATTTATTCTGAAAGTATTTATTTTGGATGGAACCATTATTATAAAAAATAATAATAATAATAATACTAATAATTAAAAAATATTATTATTTCAAATATAAATATGTTCGAGGTGTCACCGGTAACATCATTAACTGATCATTTTATGTTATTTCTTCTTACACCTCACTAAAATTTTATTAAATAATGATAATATAATAACCTTACTATATTCCATATAATGATATGATTTTATGTTTAGTTCATGACTTAAAACCATATCCTATTACCTCAAATGGGAAATGAAACTGTTGGTCGTGTGTGTGGCGGACTGCCCTCTTGAGAATTGATGTAATTCGTTTTACATCACCACATCTAATGGATGGATATAATTATGTATTTAATGTTTATATATTATATTTATTATATATTTATTCTTTTTAAATTATAATATCATATACCTCTTCTTAATTTTCATTACTTAGAGAATACAATAGCATCGCTCGTGTGTATGGAGTACTACCACTTTGTGGAGCGATGTGATTATTTTTTCACCTACACACTACATGGAATCTAATAAGGATGAATTTAATTTATATATATGATAATAATGATATATTAATTTTTTTTTAAAATTAACATATCATATAATTTCTTACTTTACTATCCATTGAAAATGATAACATCGTTTGTGTATACAGCAGACTACCACCTCACGAAGTGATGTGATTAATTTTTTAATATTGAATTATATGGCTTGTAATACCTCGACCCTAGAATCCCAAAGAAAGTGAATTGTTTTAATAAATTGTAATGATACAAGGAATCATGTCCCGAAGGACCAATCCATTTAGCTATCTTGGAAAATAGATTACATTCATCAACCTTACATTACAATTCAAAACATAAACTACAACATAGATAATCCTTTGAGAAAATTATTATTACTCTATCTTAACCCTGAATATCAATAAAAAAACTTCTTGGAATCCTAGGAAAATAAAACATAATAAATGGGTGAGATCAGATGCTCAGTAAGGATAAACAATATAGCGGAAGCTATTACAATTAAGCATAAATGTTTAAGGAAAGGTACAAAACTAAAATAAAATCCTTTTAAAACAATATATTCTGCATAATATGGAAATAATAAATCAAATAATCTCATTTAAAAATTCACATGGATATTCTTCTAGTCGAATAATCACATGTAAAATCAATAACTAATTTCATAATAAGGAAATGTATAATTTGGGACATCTTAAACATACTGTCAAAGCTTCAGCAGAGACACCATACCTAATTGGATAAGACATTTTCCAAAACCCAAACATAATAGTCTCATGATACTAATCATGCATCAAGAGGCTATATCAGGTCCCGCTCGACATTTACAAAGTCTAATGAATTCCTCTTATGAAAGGGCTAAAACATAACCAACATAATGATTCATATTAAAACTAGTATATGAATGTTAATACTTAAAACATAAGTTATGAATGATATAAAAATAGAAAATACAAAGTAAAACATATCATAAATCCTTAAATACAATATGAAAGATTATATCATAATATATTAACCTTAATTAAGCCTAAAATCCAACAAAGGATGTTGAAATAGAAGAAAGTGATCTAACAAAATCATTAAAACTCTTTTAGAAATATCCCCTTTTTACTTTGAAATCATTTAAAAGCCTGTGTAATTATAAAATAATACATTTCCTTTGAAAATAATTTGGTAATATCATAAAATAAGCTTCAAAATGTTAATTCATCATAATGGTGGAAAATATCCACTTGTTCCTTATAAGTTAAAGAAACCTTCTTTCCTTACTTTTTCAAATAGGTAATATAGTACCTTATTTAGAAAAGGACAAAAAGATTCATTTAAAAATGTTTTATAAAAAGTCAAAAATGGGTATAAATGAATTTCAAAAATAGTCTAGGAATATAAATATTATTTTTAAATACATGTATAAGAAACATGTATGTGGATGATAAATATGTCCCAATAGATTCTTACGTATAAACAATCTTGGATAATAATGAAATTTTAAAGTTAACCCTTACCTTGTACTATCTCTTAGTCGAGGGTGTTTTAACCTCATGTAAAATGGTTAATGTTTATTTATAAATTATACCAGGACCATATACATATTTATAATATCATATATGATCCTATTATCTCGTTTTATTGTCAATATTTCAGTATTATCATTATTTTGGGTATTAACAGCTTTGTTTTCTTATGCATGTTTTGTTAAGTAAGACATGTTTCTTATGAATAAGATTTATTATATTCAAATATAAAATTATATTAAGTTCATAAATATTATATTTACTTATCCAATGATATTTATAATCATTCTTGAATGTTTAGTGCGGAGAATGAATCTCATCGCATCATGAAGATGGTAGGCCGTACAAATGCACGAGCGACAATATCATTCCTTTAATGGTTAAATGATATGAAACTTGATGGTATATTAATTATATATAATAATAATCATATAATATACATAATTTATGTCTATTATACTAATCATTACAACCATCCAAATAAATTAATGTTGAATAACAAATTACACCACAGTGTGGAGATGGTAAGCCATATGTCTGCACACATGGTGATATTATTATTCATAGGACAGATAAAATGATGAATATAACTTCCACATGATTATAATAACATATATATTGATTATACTGTATTTATTAATGTTTTATGGAGAAAAAATAGAAAGAGGAAGTATAAGAAGAAAATAACTTTGAAAGAAGTGATCAAATGATTACCTCATCTTCGGGTGTCTCCTTTTGATTTGCACAAAAGGTCTCCTTAAGTTGGTTTTATTCACAAAGGGTGGACTCTAGGATTAACTGAGGAAAGTTTGGAGGATATTTGGGAAAGGTTTTCTTGATCCAACGTTCTTTGTAGGTGAGAATAAAAGAGAAGGATATTTCCCTTTTATAGGAGAGGTGAGGGGAACTTTAGGAAAGTCTTGAAATATTAATTTATTAAAAATTTATTTTTAGTTTATAATGGATCCAAAGTGAATTAATTCAAGGGTAAGATTATTATGGGTCAAAATAATCTCAAACAATAGGTTTTAGACAAGTTTATGTCATGAATTTAACCTTATCTTACGGCTTTATCCCTTTGTTAAATAAGTTAACTCTTACTATGTCTTCCTGTATTATTATACAATATGGTTTATATAGTTACTATAAAATTCCAATAGAACCTAAAGTGTATAATTAATGACATTTATAATACTATATAAGTATTTGGACGAATATTAGTTTTTTAGGACTATTTTATCATTTAATAAAATAGTATTTGTTTTAAAAAATCATCCATGTCAGTTTAGACACTATTTAGTATTTGTTTTTTAAGTCATAACAACTTGATTACTTATAAAAAAGGGAATTAACTCATCCCTGATATGTCAATATCATATATAAAATTCATCCTCACATCAAAATGTTCAAATTAAATTTATTTTAATATTTAAAAATTCATTTATTTGAATGTTTCATTAATAAGGTAATCACTACATTATCATTGTGTCATAAATAAATATATTTAGTTAATATCTAAAAATTATAAATAAAAATACCATGATTTTTTAAATATTTTTAGATTTATAATGAATTTTATAGTCAAAGAGATAAATTATATAACCCTATATTAAAATTTATTTAGTAAAAGATACATGTTTATGTTATATTTCCCATTTCTTTAAATTTTAATATTATAAAATTTTCTTTTCACACCCAAGTGGCTCCCGAATGAAAAAAATTCAGCTGAATGATGCTCATGGTTGTAAATATATCATACTATAGGATTAATACATGTTTTAGGTTAGTTTTATATTATTATAATATTATTTTTACCCTTATTTACCTTATTTACCCTTTAACCATGGTAAATAAAAATAATTACTAAAGTTACTATTCATAATTTCCAAGAAATAAAATTTACCTATTTTAAATATTTTTACCTTATTATTACGAATAAGGAATCTATTTTTTCTAATTAAAAACACATAATTCGTAGAAATTAATTTAAAATTAATTCCTATTGTCAAAACCAAAAAGCGGGTTTTAAAGAAGTAAAAACTATCAAAAATTGACATGTGTTTATGTCCAATTTCAATGTGAAATTACTTATAATGACTAAAATTTTATTAAAGGATAAAAAAATATTCCAATTATATTTTAAAAAAAATTAAAAATATCATCTAACTATATAAATAATTTAGATAAGAATGCGGTTTTGAATTAAAATACAATATTTTTCACTATTCATAAAAATATGAAAGTTGTCAAAAAAATGAAAAAAATTAAATAAACTAAAATTTTATGTACGAATTATAAATAATAATTTTATTTTGTAAAATTGAATATATAAAAGTGTCAGATATTGGATTTAAAAAGGGTTATCCATTAAAAGGCAGAAGAACTGTATTTTTTTTAAAAATTATTCTTTTATCTGAAAAATTGAATTTGTCCTTATATTATGTATAATAAACACATAATATGAATGTTAAAATTATATGGTATATATAAAATTAAAAATTTGGTTGATACTATTCATAACCACTTTTTAAACAGCTAGTTTGATAGGTCGTGGTGCGCTTGAACTTAGTGTTTCGTGTAGGGCAAGCTATTGAATTTTAAGAAGAAGTGTATCATGGAATATTGGGGTGTTACATGAGTGGTATATATAAGGGAATTTAAATAAATAATATTATATTTATGATTTAATTATAATTATTTAAATACAAAATAACACTTACCTTATTTCCATTATGATCATCAAAAAAATAAAAACCTTACTCATGCGTACGTACGACCTACCATCTCCATGATTGTAACATAGTCAATTTTTCATTACCATAAGTCATGGTTGGTTATAAAATAATAATTGATGTATAATGATAATGATTTCATGATTATTATTCTTTAAATAATTAATTAGTAATCTCTTTGACTTTATCAACTTACTAAAGTTATTTTGGACATATTAGTCGAGCAACGTCAAAATATATGACTTGAACTTAAATGACTAATTAATTAAACATATAATAATAATAAAGAAAATCAAAGTAATAATAAAATTAAAAAAATTTCTTAATAAATTAAATAATTTATAAAATTTTATTATTCTGTAAGATAAGAAATGCACATGATGATTCAGGCTTCAGGTAAGGGGTATCTTAGCTTAGTTTCCATTCGTTGGGTTATATGTCTACTTCATTGATTATATTATGACAATATAATGTGTGAAATTACATTTTTATGATTTATTATTTCACTTGAACTTTTCTTTGTGTGTAGTTAAATTTGTTACACATAATTACTTCATTGATTAACTATCTCTTCAATTATATGAACTTTGTAAGGGTTTCATCTCAAAATTTCCTTCTCTAAGACACATGTTATTTTACACACCTAATATTTTTAAATGGTGTGTATAATTCCCATTTAAATACTATATCATGAATCCTTCTTAATTCTTGATATTTTATGTTACAGTTTATATACTTCATTTATGGGAATTTATGATTCATAATTTACCAAAGGGGTAATGATTTATGTTTCAATCTCATTTTATTTGGGATTGTTTATGATTTAATTTCCATTATTTTAAATTATTTAACCATTTAGAAATAAAAAACTTCCATTTTTTTCTCATATGTTTATTCATTAAAATTTCATGTAATAGTACCACTTCCCTCTCTTTGGTACTTAAATTTATTTAGAAAAGGTTTTAAGGAAAACCGACTTCATTTGTCTCTTCAGTCGAATTCACTTTTTCTTCCATATCCTTATTTTATAAAAATATATCAAAAATGTATTTAATATTCTCATATTATTGTCAAAATATATTTTTACCCATGTTAAAATTTTTATAATATTTTTTAAAAGGAATATTCCTATCATTTTTCAAACAAGGTACTTTTTAAATTTTACATAAAATGTGAAAGAAATATTTATTTTAACTTGTATGACATGAATGGTATTTTCTTACATCATGAAAATTATTTTAATTGAACATTAATCTATAATTTTCCAAGTATATTTTCAAATAAAATAATTTCCCCAATATTTTTTGAATTTTAGTTTTTTAAAATTTATTTTCAATGTGGAAATGTAATTTTCATCAATAATATTTTTAATCCTTTTAAAGGTATTTCAATTCATCAATGAAAAAAACCTTTACTATTATAGAATGATAATAACTTATTTTTATATTCCTATTACAAATATACCTACCTTATTATCCTTTTCTTTGATGGTATAATACATGCCTTATGACCATATCTCAAATGGTTTCTTTAAGGAATATCTTTTGATTATGTTATGAGACTAGATTATGCATGCCATTTCTTTCTATGGATAATTATTATATTTATTTCTTATGATTGATATCCATATATGTCATGCATATGAATGTACATGAAATTAATGTGGTGGGTGTTCCTAGGATTATATATCCCTCCAATCCATTGGTTAATGTTTTAATCTTATGAGATGTCATGTATGGGATTAGGGAGTGAACCTAATTCATTATGGGACTCTGTTAACAATGTGATGTTGTCTTGGATGTTAGCCTTGGATTTTGTTTATGTCATGTTTTTTTGATGCATCATTTCCTATGATTCCATGTTCTTATGATACCATTTTCTTTATGATATGTTTCCCTGTGATAACTCATCTTTCTTCTCTTTTATGATTTCATGTTATATATTTGACTCACATGTTATGCTTGATTATCATGTTTATTTTCTTACTGGGATTTTTATCTCACCCATTTATTTCATGTATTCCCTAGGTTATCCTATGAATATTTAGGATCTCAAATGAATTTTAGGATCTCACTATAGATAATGAAATAAGTATGAAATGTTTTAGTTTTATTTTATGTAATATAAACCTAGTATTCCAAATACCCTAGGCCTTTATGATCCTTGTGTTCTATTAATGGTTATTTATGCTTATAAATCATGTAATAATTTGTGTAAAGGTCATGGTTCACCATAGTTGGGGTCATAGGAAAGGTTTAGTTAACATTTTGAAACTAGGATGAGAGAAATTTAGTGAGAAACCTAGGCATAAGTCTAAGGATAAGATTAAGTATAGAAAAAATTCCAAGAATCTTAGTAAAGTATAGATTTAGTAGTTTTTGAGAAATTACATCCTTTTATATAAACTATAAGTGGATTTAGTTTTAGAATAGATGTACCTAGGGGTAATAAATCTGAAATATATGCATCAGGATGGACTGTATCATTACCTAGTACATGATAATTAGTCTTACTGTGAACCTGGTTTGACACTACATGGGGATATTCTTTAGAAATTCACAAACTCTTTACAAACCATTATGAAGGGAATGAATGACTTATTTTGTTATAAAACCTAATAGGATTATTCACAATGGGTAATTTATATTGAAAACCCAGTCCCATAAGTCAGGACATACTTATCATTCATAACTTATTCCTTATAGGTTTATATGTTTTCATTTTGTATGTCAATGCATCCTCATTATTTCTTTTTTATTTTTTGTTAATGTAATGAAATCAGAGAAATAATTTCAAGAACCAATGTGACGATAAATGTAATTATTTTACTAATGAGAGGCCTAAATTAATGGGAATGGTAGTTATACATATTGTTTTCATTCCAAATGAGTTATCTTGAATCATGATTAACAACTGGAACATATCGGAATTTATAAACCATGTCAAAGAAGAGAAGGATGGAATCTATTGGAATGTTAAGTGCTAATAATGAAAAATAAAATCATATTAAATTTTCTAAAATTAAAGAATATTGGAATAAGAACCTATAATAATATCTAAAATAGACTGAAATATGTTTTTTTATGTGGAAATAAAGCGAATAGAGCCATAATTTTACAAGGAATTGGATTTATTTTATATGGGGAACTTGGTAATTATCCAAGTCAGTGAAATAATCCAAGTATTAATTTCTTAGGTCCTGCGTTATTGTAATGACCCGCCAATTCTCATTTTTTTAAGAGTAAAACAAGTTATTAATTTTCCTTTGGAGACATCCCCAAGATGCCAAAGTCTTGAAATAAAGGCCAAAGGGTTTCAAACACATGTGGGGGATGATTTACCCTTTAAGAATAAACTATTCACCAAACGACTCACTAAATGATGCATGAAAAAAAGAAAGGCAACTCAACAATATTATATATATCAAAACCACATCAAAGTATGCAGAAGCGGAAGACCCAACAACTATCAAAGTAAATAGTGGAAGCCAACTAAATTATCCAAGAAAACCACAAGACTCCATGCTCCTTGTTCTCCGTGCTATAAGATCACCAAACAGCCGGATCATCATGAAGTGGTTCTAAAAACGGGTGAAATATTACCTTTTCCCCTATCCTTGAATATAACATATGCAAATAAACCAACGTTCCAAATTAGAGATGAGTATAAAACTCAGTAGGATTTCCCCAATGAATTAAATACTCAAGCCACTAGGATATAAGATTTAGAAATAATTATTTAAAATATTTTATATAAAAAATTTTCTCAAAAAAGGTTTATAACTAAATATACACATGTTTTCAAAACAATTTATTACAAAAAACATACAAGTTAAATTCAAACCAATTTTATAGCAAGTTATTTTTTCAGAAAAATAACTAACCAAAACTTTAAAACCATTTCCCAATATTTTTTTGGCATACCCAATCCATTCCACACATCCACACTACCAACCATTCATGCTATGTGATGACAGTTCTATACTCATGAGTGGATTCTCATCAATCTACAAAGTCTTCACAAGGTAATTATATCCCATATTCCATTTGAAATTTGGAATTGAGCACAAGGTCGTATTTCTACCAAGCCCCAGAAATTCAATATGAACTCACACACCAATATTACCAAGGGTCATAAAAAAAGAACCTATTCAATAAAAACACCTATTTAATGAAAACCATTTCCATCAAAACCATTTCAATGTGAAGCCATTTCAATAAGACACACTTTTTATTGAAAAAACCATTTTCATAAAACCATTTTTCAATTCTAGCACATCCATAATTTAAAATCACTGTTTTAAATTCCAGAAACTAAAACAATTTTCACAAAGATTCACTGAGATTACACAATTTTACCAAAATGATCAATCACCCCTAAAGAAGATTTATTCCATGAATTGAACCAAGATTTCACAATAATTTTCATTGAATTTAATAAACTTGAAGCTAATCTAATCAATTCTAGAAAGAATAGATGATATTGAAGCCACCTACCTCAATTTTTTTGACGAAAATTGACAACAGACGAAGAACACTTAACAAAATCGGGTCGATTATTCACGGAACCTCCTTAGATCACTTATCTTAGCAAGATAAAGACCAAATATCAACTTGTTAGGCACACAAACTCATAGATCTACCCATAATGGTTGCAGATATAAGAAACCAAGAAGAAAGAAGAAGTAAATCTAAGTAGATCTAAGAAACCGATCAAGAACGAAAATGAACGATCACATACCTCAAGAACCTGACTTCGAATCACCAAGGGAAGCCTTCATATTGACTTAAAAACACTTGGTAGAGGTTCTCCTATCTTCAAGGAAAAGAAATACCTAGTTAGGGCCACTTATGAGTAAAAAACAGAAACTTAAATGAAAAAACATGTGATATACACTTTTTTTGGATCTTAATTTAACCATGCACATGGTTAGTTTGAACATTTAGAAAAACCATGCACTAACTACGCATTAGCTACTACCTGTATAGAAACTTTCATGTCCTCTTTACACAATATTCTTAACCATGCACACACCATGCTGAAGCTCTCTACCTCCAACCTACTATTGTGCATGATTTTCCTTGGATTTCAACACATTTTGGATAAACCATGCATAGCCTGTGTACCTCTCCTTTAGCCCCCAAAACTTATTGAAAGATTTAAAAAATCTCCCAACATTACCCCGTATACTTTTTATTCATAAAAACACAAATGAAGGGTTACATACTAGGAAACAAAGGTACTACATTGTCCCCACCATCTGTCTTTCTGTCCCTAGAAAGTAGAAAACCAACGCTGCCCTAAAAGAGTTCTGGACATT
The DNA here is from genome assembly GCA_963277665.1 of Viscum album. Classification (NCBI taxonomy): domain Eukaryota; kingdom Viridiplantae; phylum Streptophyta; class Magnoliopsida; order Santalales; family Viscaceae; genus Viscum; species Viscum album. The sequence goes on along the minus strand of OY728126.1, from coordinate 2,090,552,769 downwards.
AGTATTTAATTTCCTTCTCATGTTCCTACGTCTCTTCCTGAATATGACAATGTTTCCATAAAACCCGCACTAGATCTATGGTTTTTTCCATGCAAGACTTTATCTTGTCTATCCAAAATACACACTATTATATATACCAATGAAGCATCTGACTCTGGACCAACATGATCCCATCTGTTCACATGGTCACGATTAGGATTGTACTTTTTCAAATAAGATACATGGAACACATTATGAACCAAACTGAACCACATTAGTAGTGAAAAATGGAATTCCACCTCTCCAAACCATTCCATTATCTCAAAGGGGCCTATGTATTGAGGATATAACTTACCCTGGTTCCCAAAATGACGATGTCCAAGCCTTAGAGAGATCCTCAAGAACACATGATCACTCACGGAAAACATCAACAACTATTGAAGATGATCCACATAAGATTTCTTACAAATATTTGCCGTATCCATCCTCTTTCTAATAAGATAAATATTCTATATTGTTTCTTGGATAAGGACTGGCTTGACTTGTAAATTTTCACCTATTTCCACCTAGTATAGTGGAGAATAATAAGGATGCCCATACAATGATTCAAACAGAGCCATACGTATTGAGGAATGGTAGTTGTTATTATATGAGAACTCCACTAAGGGTAAGTGCTCCTCCCATGATCTACCAAAATCCATTTCAAAATCCAACAACATGTCTTCCAATAATTGTATCATCCATTCAGATTTCCCATCCATCTGAGGATGATACGCCATGCTCATATTCAACTGAGAGCCAAGGTATTTCTGTAAGGATTTCCAGAAACGAGATGGGAACCTCAAATCTCTATCTAAGACAATTGAAACTGGTATTCCATGTCTTTTTACCACTTCTTAGATGTATATATTGGACAGATCCCTCATTGTATGAGTTTAAAAAATTAGAATTAAATGAGATATCTTGGTAAGATGATCAACTTCACCCATAATGAATCATGTTTCCAAACCGTTCTTGGGAGACCTGTAACAAAATACATCACCATTTTCTCCCATTTCTACACTAGGATAGGTAAATACTACAACATACGCGCTGGTCTATGATGACTTACTTTAACTTTCTAACCAACTGAGTACTGCGAGATGAACTCAGCCACCTTCCTTTTCATGCCTCTTCACCAAAACTATGCCTTCAGTTCCTTATACATCTTCTATGTGGCTATATGTACAACCCATATCGAATGTTGGTATGCATAAAGGATTTTTTTTCATAAAAATACATAGGTATAACCATTAGATCATTGAAACACAAAATTGAACTCCTATTAAGTTTCAAACCCTCAATGGTCTTCCCACTATTGAGTTTTGTACTCATAACCAGGCATTCTGCATCAGATGTTTATGCCTCTTTAACCATATTTACCAAATTAGAAATAAGCATAGATGAAAATAAAACCTCAACATCAACTTGGTATTCAAATTCCACATGCATGTCGGCTAGGGCTGACATCAACTGTCATTCATCTGAAGCTTATTTCGCTAACTAAGTATATGACTTTCTGCACAATGCATCTTCCACCAAATTTCTTTTTCCTGGGGTATTCATCAAGTCAAAGTCAATATTTTTGAAATACTTCATCCATCTCATTCTCCTCAAATTCAAATCTCACTATGAGAAAATTTGTTTCAAGATTTTATGGTCTATGAACACAATAAATTTCTCACCGTAGAGACAATAACGCCAAGTCTTCAAGGCATGAACGACTGCTACTAATTCCAAGTCATGTGTTGGGTAATTATTATCATGAACTCTCAAATTCCATGAACCATAAGCCACAAAATGGTCTCCTTACATAAGAACACAACCCAACCCTAATCCATAAGCATCACAGTACACAACATATCTCTGCCTTGATTCTGGAAAACTAAATATAAGTGTCTATGTAAGACAAACTTTCAGCTCCTGGAAAGTCTTTGGGAATTTCTCTATCCATTAGAATAGAGCATTCTTCTCTATCAATGATGTCACTGGTGAGGATATCCATGATAAGTCATGCATAATGCGTTAGTAATAACCATCTAGACTAAGAAAACATTATATCTGAAAGTCATTCTTTGACAGTTTCCATGAGATCACATCTTTTATCTTTTCAGGATCCACCGAAATACCTTTTTCAGAAATCACATGGACAAAAAAGTTGACCTCATTTATCCAAAAATCACATTTAGATAGTTTAGAATACTAATGGTGATCTCTTAAGATTTTAACACTATCTCCTAGTGTTACAAATGCTTAGTACTTTTCTTTGACTATACCAAGATGTCGTCTACAAACACCACAACCAAAGAGTCCACATATTTATGAAATATATGATTCATCAAAGCCATGAAGACTGCTGGTTCATTCATGAGACCGAAAGGCATGACTACATATTTTTAGTGTCCATATCTTCTTTTAAAAGCTGTCTTCGGAATATCTTCCTTCCGAACACGCAATTGATGATATCCTGATTGAATGTCAATTTTAGAGAACCACTAAGCACCCCTCAATTTATCAAAAAAATCATCAATGCGTGAAAGTTGATACTGATTATTTACCGTAACTTGGTTAAGCTTACCATAATAGAGGCATGACCGAAGAGTTCCATTCACATTCTTCAGGAACAAAACCAGGGCTTTCTATAGAGATTTACTGGGTCAAATAAAACCCTTGATTTCCAGATCCTGCAACTACACTTTCAAATCCCTCAAATCTATTTGTTCCATCCTATAAGATGGAGGGGAAATAAAACTGGTCCTCGGAAGGAGATCAATCATAAAATCCACTTCCCTTATAGGTGATAACCCTGAGAAGTTCTTAGTAAATACATCTAAAACCTGATCCACCGCTGCTGGAAAACTAGCATCTTGGACCTGTTCTATCAATTCCATAGTCAATGATTCCAACTAGTAAGATATATTTCCCACCATTGGTTCTAATAAACCAGTTTCACCCTTCTTCATAACCTTATCTCCTTTGAAGAGATGCTTAATTCCATTCTCATTCATGAAAATAAATGTCCTCCTATAATTGTCGATGTGAGACTTGAAAATTTTCTGCCAATCCATTCCTAGGATTACATCATAGACATCCGTCTCCAACATCAAGAAGTCCCATTTTAGCTCAGCTCCATCAATAGTTATAGAACAAGCTTTACAGAAAAATTCTCAACATTCTCTTTCACCGAGAGGAGTTTGGAGTTTTATCACAGAAGTCATCATTTCATGTTTCAAACATAACAGGTCAACAATAAAAGAATAAATAAAGGAATATGATGCACCAATATCAAACAGTACTTGGACGAAGGTAGAATTCAAAAGAATCATTCCCCTCACCATAGATGGTCCAAACTGATCATCCAAAATCCTCTACTTAGCTCTATAAAATTTCTTCATCGCTGCACTCTTCTCTTTGTTGCCTTATTGAGATTACAATTTCTAAGGAGTGATGGTATTATGAGAATCACCATGGATAGATTTTTTCTACTGGTGAGACTGATTATACTGGCCTTGTCTTGTCGAAACAATCGATGCTTGCAATGCCTGAGAAGTGTCTCGAGCATCTAACCTTAGAGCACTGTAAAAAAAGTGCTTCAGGTGTCCCATATTTTTGAAATTATGGCATGCTACTGGTGGTTATGTATACTCCCACTTTATCTGGTTAAAGGAACCACATTGGTAGAATTCCACTTGTCTCTTTGGTCATGGAGGAAGATTTAATAATCCAGTTGTTGGATTCTGATTATTTATCCCACCTTCGAAATATGTATCTATATTTTTCTTGCTCCCAACATTGAAGTTTCAACCATTTTCAGTAGGGATCATCATATTTTCTCCTCCAATAGATTCTGAGATGTCTCACTTGACTACCTCCACGATGTTCACCATCTCTGTATAGTCATTAATATAGAGCACCACAATATTTGATAAACTTTCATGCCTTATCCCTGATTCGAAGATGTGTTCCTTCAGGAAAACACTCGCCATAACTTCTAGTGAAAAGAATAATAAATTTATGAATTCAGATGCATTCTCTATGACAGAGAGATTTTCCTACTTCTGAAAAAATAAGCCTGTTGTCCTATGGATCTTGAATGTGTGAGGATATAATTTTTTATTAAACAATCCCCCAAAATCCTCCCAAGTAAGGCCTTGATTCTATTTAGTGTGAACTACTAGTTTCCACCACTGGCATGAAATATCCTCAAGCATATACATCACCATCTTAAACTTTAGCTCCACTAGTGTGATGATGAACTCGAAGATACGATTCGTCATACTGAGCCACTCCTCCACCTTCTCAGGTTCATAATCACCTCGGAAATGGGTAGATTTTGCTTCATGAACTAGATGGAATGGTCCACATGCCTCATCTCATCCCTCTGGTTCCTCATATCCACAACTTGAAATACTTGAACAATACTCTGAACTAATTCTTGGTTCACTTGTGACTCTAGTGCAACCACGTTCTCTACAGCTTCTTCTGGTTGGTTTTTATGATGCCTACTAGGTGCCATTTTCGAAACAAACAACCACTTGGTAAGTATCACTCCCTAAAAAGTGATGGCTAATAATTTAAAATTTGATCACATCAACTATCACATTGTTTTTTTACAAACAAAAACATTTCCACGTTCAACCATTTTTTTAAAAAATTTATTATTTCCTTTGAAAATCACACCATTTTCAAAATACACCAAGTATCCTCTATTAAAAATCTTTCATTTGAAAATAAATTCTTTATTTTTTAAAAATTTACACCTTTTAAAAAGATAATAAATCATTTCTCCAAATGAAATATACAATCCTAGTGGGAGGTCATTCCTATAATGCATGACATGATTGCCTCATTAGCTAAACCCATGATAAAGAGATTTCGGTATCCTATAAGTGTCTCCAAAACACTTATGTACCCAACACACTAGTAACTTGTTGTTCAACATAAACAAGTTTTCTACATCATTTTATGATATACATTTCAAGTCTTGACAATCCTACACCTTTATAATATCACAACCCAAGGTATAGACAATGATGAATGAACTCCAAAACCATGAAAGTGAAAACTACTTGTCAGGACAGGACCAAACAAAATGATACCATTTGTAATGACCTTCTAATTATCATTGTCTTGAGAGTACAATGAGTCATTACTTGGCCTTAGGAAACACCCCCAAGATGAAAAAGGTTGGAAATAAATGCCGATGGGTTTAAAATACAAGTGGGGGATAATTTACCCTTTAATAAATAATCTATTCACCAAACGGCTCACTAAATGATGCATGAACAAAAGAAAGGAAACTCAAAAACATTATATATATCAAAACCACATAAAATTATGTAAAATAGGAAGACCCGAAAACTATCAAATTAAATAGTGAAAACAAACGAAAGACCCCATGAAGACCACAAGACTCTAACCACAACATTCCCCACACTCATAAATCACCAATCAACCCGAGCATCACGAAGTGGTGCTAAAAACATGTGAAACATTACCTTTTCCCCTATCCTGGAAGATAGCTTCTACAGAAGAACCAAAGTTACAAAGTAGGGGTGAGTATAGAACTCAGTAGGTTTTCCCCAATGAATTCCCTACTCACACCACTAGGATCGAAGAGTTATCAACAATTATATAAATATTTTATATAATTTGTTTTCTCAAAAACAATTTGTAACTAAATATACACATGTTTCCAAAACCATTTATAACCAAAAACATACAAGTGAAATTGAAACCAATTTTCCAGAAAGTTATTTTTCCAAAAAAATAACTACACAAAACTTTAAAACCATTTCTTAATATTCCTTTATCATACACAATCCATTCCACACATCCATACAACCAACCATGCATGCTATGCGATGAAATTTCCGTGCTCATGAGCGGTTTCTCGTCGATCTACCAAGTCATCGGAAGGTAATTATATCCAGTGTTTCATTTGACCTTTGCGATTGAGCACACAGTCATATTTGTACCAAGCCCTAAAAATTAAATATTAACTCACACACCAATATTCCCAAGGATCATGAAAGAACCCTTTCAATAAAACGCCTTTTTATTGAAAATCATGTCCATAAAAACCATTTTAGTAGCAAAAAATTTCAATAAATTACAGTTTTTATTTAAATCCCCATTTTCATCAAACCAATTTTCTATTCCAGAAAATCCATAATTTAAAATCACCATTTTAAATTCAAGAAACTAGAACAATTTTCAGAATAATTTACCAAGATTACACATTTTCACAAAAACGATAAATCACAACTAAAGAAGATTAATTAAATGAATTAAACCAAGATTTCACAATCAATTTCATTTAATTTAATCAATTTAAAACAAATAAATTCAATTCTAGAAAGTGTATATGAGAGTGAATCCACCTACCTCAATGGTTTTGATGAAACTTGACAACGGACAAAGAATGCTTAAGAAAACCGGATCAATTCTTCACAGAACTTACTTAGATCTCTTCTCCTAGGAAGATAAAGACCAAATATCAACTTATTTGTCATACAAACTCATAGATATACCCATTATTTGTATAGATATGAGAAACCATTAAGACATGATAAGTATATCTAAATAGATCTAAGAAACCAATAATGAACGAAGAAGAATGATTACATACCTCAAGAAGCCATCTTCGAATCACCAAGTGAAGCCTTTGGTTTGACTCCAAAACACTTGGGAGTGGTTATCCTATCTTTAAGGAATAAAAATCCCTAGTTAGGGCCTATTTGAAGAAAATAAACCAACTTAGAGGAAAAAACGTGTGAGATCCACTTTTTTAGGATCTCAATTTAACCACGTGCATGGTTAGTTTTCATGGTTAGACAAACCATGCGTTGACTGTGAATTAGCTACTATCTAGAAAGACCCTCGCACAACCTCCTTGCATAGTCTTCTTAACCATGCACACACTATTCAGAAGCTCTCTACCTCAAATCTACTATTGCTCATGGTTTCTACTAGTATTTCCACACGGTTTGGATAAACCGTGCGCAACCCATGCACCTCTCCTTTATCCCCAAAAAATTATTGAAATATCACCAAACTCTCCCCACATCCTGCCTTATACTTTACATCCATAAAAAAACAAATAAAGGGTTACATTCTAGGAACCAAGGGTAAAATAGTTATGAAAATTATTAAAGTATAATTATTGATATTTTTAGGTTTTGGAGTTCGAGAAACATGTTATTAAAGTGTTTATTTTAATTTTATCGTGAAACTTCTGTGGATCATTATGAAATAGTTTTTATTTAAGTATTTTAAATTATTTTTCTAATGATACTAATGAACTAGAAATTTGTTTTAATTGTAAGGACATGTTTTTTTGGGAAAACTAATGATTGAGTAAAAGATAATATTTAATATATCCATGATGTTGATATAATTATAGTCAATTAAGATTATTTGATTTTGTGGAAAAAATAATCTATATAAAAAACCAAAGTGTTTACAAGATGATCTGATTGTTGATGTTATTCTGTGGATGTTCATCATAATTTTGGGAATGTTATATGAAAAATATAAATATAGTTTTAGAGAAAGGAAAACTAGTATTTTGGCTGAAAACCCATCGCATGTGGTAAGGCTTTGGGGCTTGAACCCATAACCAAAGGAAGATAAGGATACACTACAAACTTATGCCATACATAATGTACTAGTTTTTATGACATTGTTTTGGAATAAATGTTTTGGTGTATAAATATTAAGTTAAATTTGGGAAAAATATTAGAGGATCAAATATTTTTGAATTTTTTAGGATTTTGAGGTGATTAATAATATTTTGGAAAACGTTTTATTATGTGTATATATATAGATAAAATTCAGGTTTAATGTAAAGGATTATTTTTGAATAATTATATTATGTTTTTGGAGATGTAAGTTAAAGGGCATGAGATAACCTTTGAGGATAAAACCTTATTTTATGTTGAGGTTATTGAAGTTATTTGGGCTATAATGTTATTTATTTAAGGAATGATCTATGGTAACTGTTAATTTAATTATTTAATTTTAGAGATTAATATATTCATATTCATTTTGGGTATTATCTCACTTTAGGCTAATATTTTTGGGTTTCATAAAGATAGGAGGAATATCTTGTTACTATTTTTAGATTTTATGATTTATTAAAATTTAATTTTAGGGATTCAGGTATAAAAAAATTCATATTGGATATTAATTCCTAATAATAATAGGTGAAGTCGAAATTTTTCAAAGCAGAAAAAAGGATGAAATTGTGCAAGTATATTTTTTGGTTTTCCCAGTCTTGATAGAAAAGTAATACTTCAACTCTATGAAAATAATATTGAATAAAAATGTTATCTACTTAATTTTATATATGATGAACCAATGGTCTTTTAAATAATATTTTTTTGGTTTTATTATTTCTATCTTTCTCTTGATCATCCACTTTATTTTGATCAATGATCTCTATTTCTCTCCCTAATTATTTACACTTTTCTTTCTGGTTTTTATTTTCACATTCTAGAAAGGTTCTCCAACTTGAAACCCTAGTTATGTGTTATTCCATATGAAGTTCATATTTCCAATTTACCTCTTTTTAGGAGAATTTTTTATTAACCCATTTTATGATGTGGGTTTTTCCATAAATACATTTTCAAATTTTAAACATTTTATTTCCTAGATCAAGATTAAATTGTAATGAAGCAGTTTATTTTAGGATATAAAATGTTACACCCAAGGATTTTAAAATAGGAACATCATGTTCAATATCATATGTGACATGGAACACTAATCTTATAATATAATATAAAACGATGATACTTTATGATATATATCTTTTTAAATAAATTCAATCTCTTCAATTGCTTATAGAATACACAACCCTGAATCTAAATGAACCATTATATAGTATACTGTTATAAAATAAATATCAAATTATCTGGTATGGATATGACTAAAGAAATTATGAAAATTATATATTTTACAAATTTATAAAATAAATTCAATGATTATTTATTTATTTTAAATAAAATAAGAACCATTTGAAAGAGAAAGAAATGTTTTCAGAAAAACTATATTTTTCTAAAAGGTGGTTTAGTCATGCTTTGTTCACATAAATTAAAGTTTATTTTTAAAATTTTTAGAAAATGAATTTTAAAAAATTAACATCATTTTTCAATTCATCATATCAATATAAATTATAGTGATTTTTTGTGTTTTTTCAAAAAATAATAATTTTGCAGTGAATAATGGAAAATATTGTTTTTTATAAAATTTTCATTTATTTTCAATAAATTAAGTTCCATTATTATTTTAATATGATCTAAAATTAAGATATGTATTATATAGTAATATTAAATTAAACTAATTATGTTTAAAATATCTTTATACTTGATTTTAGTGTAATTTTTTTAGGCCTTAAAACACCTTTTTTTCTGAAAACTATTTTCAGGTCCATAATATTTCTCCATTTTAAATAATTAAAATAACCACTAATTTTGAATTATTTAAATTAAATATTTAGATTATATAAATATAAATATGGATTTTAATTCATCTAATTATGATTACTTGTAATATAGTTAATAGTAGAACATCTTTTCCTTAGAAAATGAATTTCTTAAAAACCATTTTTTCGACACATCTATGGGTTGAATTTTAAATTAAATTTTAGAAATTATATGTTTTTAATTTATAAAAATGGATTCCATATTTGTAATCATAATAATTTATATTATCTAATAATATCAACTTAATTTTTGACTATAATGAATAGTGAAAATATTAAAAATTATTTAGCATAGTTAAGGTAAAAACGATTTTACCGAGGTGTTTAAATACAAATATAAGGGATAAAAATGACCAAAAAACTTATCTAATTAATATTTTAAGGTAATATGTATAACTTATAAATTCTAATATTTTAAAATTTTCCATTTTTTTATCCTTTTGGAATGAAAGAAACATGGGTGTAATTATTTGTTTTCAAAAATTCAAAGTGTTCCCTCTTTCCCACTTATAAAAGGCTTCACCCTATCCTCTCCTATTTCACTTCAAAAATACATTGGTTTTTCCAATACCTACCAAAATTAATTATTTAATTACCCCATAATCCTATAATCCTTGGTTTTATCATAAATCCAACCTAGAAAGTATTTTGATGCAAACCAAAAGAAGTTTTCAAAGAAGAGACAACCTTATTAACCAAGGGTTTTATTTTACTTAATTTTTCAACTAATTAAAATATTATTAAAAAATTTTATATAATAACTTCATTATCTTCCATATAATGAAATTTTTTTATGTTAAGGTTATTACCTAGAACCATCTCCTCCTCCCTCGAATGGGAAATGAAACTATTGATCGTATGTATGATGGACTACCGCCTTGTGAACCGACTTAAATTGTTTTCCAAAAAATCTTCTCATGGATGGATTTAATGTTGTATATAATTATTATATATTATATTTATGATATAATTATACTTATTTAATTATAATATCTCATATTTCTTCTTTATATTCCTTAGGGAATACAATAAGTGTGTACGACAAATTACTGACTCATGAAGTGAAGTGATTTGTTTTTCATCCATAATTTACATTGAAGGTAATAAGGATTAATTTAATTTTATATATGATAATAATTAAATATTAAACATTATTTAAAAGAAATATATCCTATAATTTCTTTATTTACCATCCATTGAAAATCATAATGCCGTTCATGTGTGTGGTGGACTACCGCCTCACAATGCGTTATGATTCATTTTTTTAATACAAAAACATATGGATGGTATATGAAAGGTTATTTAAAAAAACAATATGATATTTATTATATAATTATAATTATATAAAGGTAAATTAATAGTTACCTTATTTTCATTATTATCTTCGAAAAATGGAAATTTTATTCATGCTTAAATACGATCTACCATCTCCATGATTGTAATGTAGTTCATTTTTCATAACCACACTTCATGATAATTTTAAAATGTATAATTGATGTATATAAATGGTAACTATTTCATTATTATTATTTTGTAAATTATGAATTTATATTCTTGTTGAATTTATTCAACTTACCGAAGTGATTTTGTACATATAAGCCGAACATCGTCAAAAAATTGGAATTGAACTTAAATTATTAAGTAATGGAACACAACATGAAACTAAATAAAATAAAAGGAATAATAAACTTGATTTTTTTAATAATAATGTAAATAATTATCATAAGTTTTCTATTCAGGAAGATAAGGAAGACACATGATGAATCAGGCTTGAGGTAAGGGGTTTCTTAACTCAATTTCCATTGATTGGGTTATATGTATACCTAATTGATTATATTATGCCATGATTATGTTTTAAATGAAATTTAATTTATTTATGATTTTATTTCCACTTTTATTTCTATGGATTTTAAAATTTCACACACAATCACTTCATTTATTAACTCTTACTTCAATGATATGAACTTTGCAAGGGATTCATCTCAAAGTTTCCTTCTTTGAGACACATGTTCTTTTATGAATACAATATAATTTAAATGGTGTATATACTACACCTTTAAATAATATATTATTAATCCTTGATAATTAATGATATTTTAATTTATAATTGATGTATTTCATTCAGGGGAAGTTATGATTCAAAACTTACCAATGCAATCAATGTTTATGTTTCAATCTCATTTTAATCGGGATTGTTTATACTCGAATTTCAATTTTTAGAATTGATAATTTCCCAATAAAACCCATAAATTTTATTCTCCTATATTTATTAATGAAATTTTTATTTAATACTACCATTTTTATCTCTTTGGTAAAGGATTGATAATTTTTTTTAATAAAATCATCTTCATTTCTCTCTTCGGTCGAAAACACCTATTATTCCATAAACATGTATTCTAATAAAAATTTCAAAAATGTTTTTAAATTATTATTTTATTGGTAAAATTAATTTTTATCCCAATTTTACTTTTTAAAAAATGGTTTAAAAGGGGACTTCTTATCATTTTCCAAACAAGGTACTTTTTAAATTTTACCGAAAATGTAAATGGAATATTTGTTTTAAAATGTTTGTCATGAATGATATTTTATGTAGTGAGGACCATTATTTTCCTGAAAAATTAATTTATATGTTTCCAAGTATATCTTTAATGAAATAGATTTCCAAAATATTTTGTGAATTTTAGTTTTTCAATTGTGATTTTCAAAGTAGAAAGGTTATTTTCCTGAAGAATGTTTTCAACCCTTTTAATGGTATTATATTAATCAATTATAACAAAATTTAAAGTTATGGAATGATTCTAAATTTTTTATATATGTCTATTACAAGTATATAACCTATTATCCTCTTCTTTTATAGGGTAACACATGCCTTATGACCATATCTAAAATGACTTCTTTACAGAATCTCATTTGATTGTTTTATGAGAAAATATTATGCAACCCATTTCTTTCTATGGGTAATACTTATGTATATGACTTATAATTGATATCCTTATTTGACATGAATATTAATGTACATGAAATGAATGTGGTATGTGGGATCAGAATTATATATCCCTCCAATGCATTGGGTAAAGTTTTAGTCTCATGAGATATCATGTATGAGATTAGGGAGTGAACGTAATCCATTATGGGACTCTATCCACCATGTGATATTATCTTGGAAGTTATCATTGATTTATGTTTATTTCATGATTCTTGTAGTGTCCAAATTTATAATGATTCCATGTTATTTTGATACCATGTTCTTTAGATTATGTTTCCATTTGAATACTCTTGGGCCTTCTCTTTTATGATATCATGTTATACCTTTGACTCACATGTTATGATTCCAAATAATGTTTATTTCTTTAATTGGCCTTTTAGCTCAAAAATTTCTTTCATGTATTCCTTAATATATCCTCTGCATATTTAGGATCTAAAATTAATTTTAGTAGCTCACTATGTAGAATAAAATAAGTATGACATGTTTTAGTCTCGTTTTAGGTATTATGAACCTAGTATTCCAAAGATACTAGGACTTTTTTATCCTTGTGCCTTATTAATGGTTATTTATGTTTAGAAATCATGTAATAATTTTTGTAATAGGATTGGGTTGGAATAATTATTCCTTAGTGGTCACTAAACAAAATTTTTCAATATTTCTTAGTAAATTTCCTGAGAGAACATGGGATAAGTTACCAACTAGTATTTTATTATAATCTTTTCAAATAAATGATTTTACAAAATCAATATAAAAATGATTGATGCATTTTTATTTTATTTATACATTATCCTAGAGATCTACCTAATATTTTTCCTTCTTTTAACCCTTAGAGTCCATGAATGAACTTTTATTGGAATGGCCACATGATGTTCAAAGGTAATGTGTGGGGGGTGGGGTGGGTAGACAAATTTAATGGAAAATGTATTTTTTTTATTTGAGAGATAGTTTATTTTATGTTTCATTGGATTTTGGGAATAAGGTTCATTTTAATTTTCACTATTTTTATTTTTTAACCCTCTAGGAATATAATGATAAAATAAAGACAAAAATGAAACAAATGTGGGTTTAGTTATGGTGGGTAAAAAATAACCATCATTTGAGAAATTTTTTTTATCATTTGGGGTTTAGTGATTGATGCATGACTTGTATTAAATAAATTTTTGAAAAATTGAAGAAGAAAAAAAAATTAGATGGGGAATTCATTCGTTGGGTTTACATTGATCATAGACTTACTTGATCTTGGGAATTTTAGAGAGAGATATCAATTTTTGAAGAGGATAGTGTTATTGAATTTAATGTGATAATCAAGCTTAATGCATGCATATTAGCCTTCTTTTTGAGCCTTACATTTTATACATCAATTTCCCACTAACACTTAACCTAAGAATCATATGATCCTAATTTGAAAGTCCTTTTGATTTTCAGTGATTTTTTTCTAATAAGTGGAGAAAATAGATCAGTTTTAAATTCATATTATTGGTGCATGTACTCAAGTTATGAGGAAACCAACATATTCATTTTACCATGAGTGATCTAAGAAGAAAAAAATGGAAAGGTAAATCACAACTTTTCATGTTAATGATGGTGAACTAAAATACTTGAATGATATGGAAGATAAGGTCCATCATTGTTCTTGAGAAAATTCAAATTCATTCTGTCTAGTGATTTTTTAGAATTTATTTTTATTCATAACTTGAAATTATTTCTCTCCATTGAAAATTGTTTTATTTTATTAATTATATATGTTAAATATTGGTAGAATGGTGATATGTTTTTAAATTCATATTTGATATATATGGTTGATAAAAAGCATGATTTATTTATGGGGGATTTGATGAGTTCATATTTTGTGTGTAAATTTCAAAAACTTATTTTTCTAATGTCATTTTTTTAATTATTTAACAACCGTGTATTAATTCATAATTTCATTTTATGTAATTTTAAATTTTAACAACATTTTAAAAAAATTAAATAAAAAATAGGGAATAAATGTTTTATAATGTAATATTCATATCAATATTTTTTATAGTGTAAGATTAATTTCTAGAGGAACTTGATCCAAAAATAAGCCCACAATTAGGTAGTTGTAAACCAAGGATGAACAAGACACCTAACAAGACAAAGGGACCCACTAGCCAAGCCCATCCTTAAGAAGGTTGTGTTGCTGGTGAAACCCCTACATTGGTTGACATAGGGGTAGAGTCAGAAGAATACAGGCATGAATTTTATCATGTGGGGCACATTTCCACACAGTGGTGGGAGTAAGGGCTCATTGGTGTGGGGAAAAAACAATAATGGGTGTCATCCTTCGACACCATTTGACTTTATTGGGATGATATCAGAGGAATTTACATAAATAGATGTGTGAATTGAATTGATGTTTCAATGTGGGATGTGTTTGATCTCATTATTTATTCATACTTACTAAAACACCACCGTTTCACCCCTACTCATGAGTCACCCACTCAGACACATGTTAACTACCTCAACCGCCCTCAACATCACCAAACCACCAATGATATCCATCGTAAACAACCATGGACACCATTAAAGAAGCTCAAACTCGAGCTATCCTATAATAATAAATCCTAAAAACACCATGGACAATCATAGGTTCATTGAATGACTTCAGTGAAGGTAATTTTGAAGGGGAATGATTCCATACAGTAGTATGAGAAGTCCCATCTCACCACTATTATGGCTATATGGAAAGAGGAACCCATGTCCCTTTTCTACACCCCCTATTCCTTGGATTCATGTAACACGAGGATAGAGGATAATATCACTTCACCATGGTTGAACCATTTACACCATGTCTATTTTAAGAAAATGAAAGAATAAATATTCTATGGTGTAGGCACTCTACTATGAAGTGGAGGTCACTCATATGATAGTAACATAATGAAAGGTGGAGGAAGCACCTCTATTTCATGGATAAGCCACTACACCTTGACCCATGATGAATCCATGTACATGTTTTATTTCTATTCCCACTCCACAATGTTTCAGTTACCCTTATATTTAAATACCCAATGTTTTTGGGTATTTCATGGGATTTTCACACACAAAAGGAGATCCTTAGGTAAGATATAAAATTAAGAAACATCTAGAGGCATGACTATGAAAAAGAAGATTTAATCACCCATCAAATCAAGGATGTCCAACATTGAAAGATTGGGTCAAGTGGAAATAATGATACAGTGGGGAGTTTTGAATTCAAAACTGAGGAGAGAGAGATAGAAATCTTTCGATGAGAGTAATAATTGATTAATGATTATATTAATGGGTGGAATATTTTTGGGGATATCAAGAATTATAAAACTAAAGGAAGCTACTGGAGACCTCTACTAATTTCATATGTGATCTTTTTATTTTTTCTATCCCTCCATGACTAGAATGCGAGGGTAAGATCTTTTTTCCTAAGCTATGTAAATAAGGGGAGTTCACATAGTATAGTGGATTATTTTTGATTTAAATTTTAATGGGTTGTCTATATTTTTTATTTCAATTTTTATACCTTACCCTTATATATCGGGCATAAACAATGATAAAAGATAAGCATCTTCCCTTTAAAATTCTTTAACTGGTGTCCCTTACCCATAACTCAACCAATGCGTGAGTATGGGGTCAATCTGTTTATATATGGTTATAAAAATATATTTATGAACTATCCTAAGAACAAATAGGGGAATAAGATATTAATAATTTAGAGGGTTATAAATCTGAGGTTTGGGTCACTAGAAGTTGGTCTTTAAAACATTTAAATTAAAAATCCCACACAATTTCCCCTCACTAAGTGCACAAATCAGAACTTACAGAAACTTGGCACATCTACCTCATCATCTAAAAAACAAAACCAATCAATCCCTTGTTATCTTTTTTTCTTAAATTTTTCCTAATAATTTTAGGAATTTTATACACGGTTATCATTTTAGAAACATCAATCTTACATTTTATAACATTTTAAATTAGTTATTAATTAGATTAATAAATTTGTTTCTTTGATGTCCATGAGGGAAATAATGATGCTCTCAGGAGATGTCAGAATACATTGGTGGGTTTGTTTAATGAAATATATAATTAAATTACTTATTTATTTTATTGAAAATCCAAACTTAGTGAATCCTAAATAAGTACCACTTATAAAAAATTTCCATGGTTAGCCATATAACCCTGGGGGGATTTTAGCAGACATATGAGCATTCTTCATTGGTGGATCGCATCAGAGGATTATGGGAGATCAGATCGAGGTGGATTGAGAGATATAAAATGAATCAGGACTTATCCTTGGTCAGATAATTCATTCTTCAAAAATGATTAATCTAGATCAAGGTAGGACTCATCAAAATTTTCCACCATTTTGATTAAAATACTGAGCATGGATTTATTATCTTTTTTAATCTATGAATATTTGATTCTTTTATTGATCCATTTTAATAAATTTGATTTTTGATTTCAATTTATTTATTGTGAAATTTAATCCCCCATGAACCCGAACTTGGGATCGTTGAGCATGTTCACATTGGCCAATAATGTTTATCACCTTTTTTCTTATGCTTTTCCCCCACTAATTCTTTTTGTTTTTTTTCTGTTGGACTATGTGTTTATGGTTTGAAATTTTGGGTTGATATTGAGAATTATTTAACACCCATATATGTTATGGTGATGTGAAATATATAAGGATTTGATATTTGGGGAATAATCATAGTGGTTTCACAGTTTCAGGTTACGAATTTGGGTTTCATAACCCCAAACGATGATGGTTCGTGCGATAAGATCTCAATGGGTGATCATATTTCCAACCATAAGAGGTCAATAATCAATGAGAGAAGGATTTACCCTTTAATTTTGGGTGGTAAAATTCTTGAATTTGTGGTGTAGAAGGAAAACCTAGGATTTGTGTGAAGTAACCCTAGTTTTTATAAAATTATTGAATACACACAGTGTATCTTAGAAGAACACACGTCATGTAGCCGCATTTGGATGTGGTGCTGTTTCTTATGCTTTCCAATAGGGCCACACATCACACATTGTTTTCCCCCATATTCCAACTTTACAAAGGTGGGTTAAATCTTCCGAAATGGTTGGTGATGTAATCTTATTAATTAGAATTGGATGATGGGATATCAGTTCCTCCTTCTATGGATTCCTCCTTGGAGCTCGTCACCTTGTCTGAGTCTCCCTTAATGAATTAATTCATGTTCATGAAACTAATTACTAGATCCATATTGTGGTTGATATTGATTAATTATACTGATTCTATCTTAAGAGGGAATAAACCTTCGATTAGAGTATATAGTAACACTGGGCATGTCTAGGAATCTTTGGACATTAGGTATGTTGGGAAACTATAAAGTTATAATCTTCTAAAGCTGATGGAATCTCATATGTGAGGAACCTTAGGTTTATAACCCAAGGCATCCCATTTTTTACATGAGGTATTTGAAACTAGGGGTATAAATATTCCAAGTCTTTTTACCACAGGCATCCCATGTTTATTGTATTTGGTATAGATTTTGGACCAAGTCACAAGTTTAACGCCTTATGGGGATAGGTAGGTCACATGTTTAACATATTGTAGAGATGATACTTCAATGTGTTTTCATGGGGGATATGTTAAAAACTTGGGAATTAGTTATGTGTGTACCCAAAATAGACAATTTCACACTTGATGGTTTTATTAAGTGTGCCCCAGAAGGGAATATATCACAATCGGGGGTATGATGGTAAAGTTGAGGGTATCAGGATTGAACATTAGGGTGGCATCCCATATTTTTTGATATATTGGAATTGAACCTCAAGAAGGTGTCCTATGTACCATGTTAGTATATAGGGATCGAAACCCACATAGTTCGATGTTGTAGTTTAAGACTGCATGACAAGATCAATTCATACAGTTTAACAACTTATTGTAAGGACACTCATATTATCGACAAATAATTAATGTGGGATGGTAAAAGGCTTATGTATGAAAGCTAACAAAAGCAATAGTATTATCACATGGTTGGGATATGGTAGCTTCCTATGATGATCATACATTGGGAATCCTGTGTTCAACACAATGTTTAAAGATAAAGTATAACATCATGTATTGAGGAAGTTGTCTTGCAATTTAATATCATACAACTAGGATGTTGGGATGTATAGTTTTATATCATGTAGCTTAGACATTTTCATGATGAACATCAAGGAAGACAATCTCCAAGTAGAAGAGGAATTTTCAGTATAATACCACTATTAGGAAAGGTCAATAGTTTCTCATAATTTTTCCACATTTGGGGCTTACATGTCTATTTCTCATGTTCCTATTGGTAGGTTATGGCATAAACACCATCATGAAGGATTGGAAATCTGGGGTCCCAATGTTATAGTGGCTATTCTTAGGGTAAATTAAAATTAGGGTGACTATTATTAGGATAAAAAGGAAGGGTAATGTTGTAGGACATTCTTGACACATATATGTAAGACATGAGGGTTGGTGATACTGGTCACACACGAATTTGGCGTGAGGATAATCTATTTTTGGATAGGTACTACAACCAAGGGAACTTAACTTCTGTGTAAGGGTATTAGATGAAAGGAAGCACCATGGAGAGGTATGTTGGATGGGTTTCATGAAGGTTGGGGTATTAAAAAAGTTGAGGACTTCATGAAAGATATGCGTCTCATGAAAGTGAATGTTCTTAAAAATTGGGTGGACTTACCTGAGAGTGGAGTATTGGTTCCCATGGGGTCAGTTTTGTGAAGGATAATTATCTTGAAAAACCCAAAGAGCTACAAAGGGATTTATTCTTATGAAAATATCATGTAACTCCATGAAAGAAATCTCTACTATGGGTTGATAATCTCAAAAACCCATGGGAGGCAGTTTTGTAAAATATGGACACCTTAGAAAATCTATATCCACTTTTTCCCATAAAGGTTAGAGTTTTGAAAATTCGGAGATTTTTATAGAATTCCAAAGGTCAATTTTCTTGAAAATTTAGAGATGGGTTAGTATTTATAGGCCTAAATGTGGCGGGGAATCAATTTTGGGAAATAGAAGGGATTTATTGAAATACTATGAACTTTATTACATCAGGGGTGTTTTTTGAATAGACATACATTATTTAGAGTTTATCTCCTTAACCTTAGCATGGACTAGAGACCTCCAAAAATTAGATATACACTGAGTAGAGGTTACCACCTCTCCCTTCGCATAGATCAGAGACCTCCATGAATTAGAGATACATTGCGCGAAGGTTACTTCCCATACCTATACATGGCTAGTCCACCTTTTCAAATTGAAACTTGTTTGTAAAGGTTTTATCCTTTGTGAACACATCCCACTAGGTGGATTATAGATCTCTTTTAGCCTAGATTTTCCCCAAACCCACCATGCCTTCCTCGACCTATCCCATGAAATGTTTATTTCAACATCAAAATATGCCCCCCTTAGAATCATATCTAATGAGGGAGACAAGGGTAAGATTCTAATAGAAAACTATGAAAAATCTGTGATATGGGAACCCTATTCATGAAAATTGTTCTGAACCTATGCCAATGAATAGGGGTTGGGTCCCTAAGGGGACCATGAGTTTTTCAATAAAAATATATTAGTGCTCTATTTTCATGAAACACAATACTTTCATGATCATTTTGTGATTTTGATCCCCAACACTGATGAAACATTACTATTTTACAAACTAAACTTAATTGAATAGACTTCTATGAGGCTTGAAAAATTTTGTGAAATCTACCTTTGCAAACTGAACTTCATGAACTAGTTCCAAAATTTTTCTAAGTCTTAGATTAAATATTTGTTGAAGGAACCAAATATTTTTCTAATTGATTAAGGGAGATTTCTGAAAAACTTATGATTGGTGAGAGCCTTAGAGTGATGTCTAACCACAATACTGTCACATAGTTACTGATGGAGATGCATCAAGAATACCCACTATCCATGAGACTAAAATTGTATGGTTTTTGGTTGAGGGAAAATGTGTTCATCGCCAATTCCAATAATGATGAACCCATTTATTGGTATTGGAGAACTCCTAGTTAGTACTAATGGAATAGATCAATTGGGGTTCAAATTGTGAAGGACTACACATGGCTTACTTCTCACACCCTATAGAACCATGTGAAAAACATAAATGGGGAGGAATTAGAGGAAGAGGTGTCTTTTCTCACTATGAGAGAATTATTAAGATGAGGTTGACATACCATATCTAGGGCCAGACCTAGTAATGAGACCTACACCAGGGTGGAAACTTTATGGATGAATGGGCCTTGGTATGTCAATCTGGTCATGAATTTTAGGTGGAGTTGAAGAGGGTTGATCCTTTAGAGGAATCATGGTCTCCACAGTTTCATGTTTATCATCACCTGGGTATCATGTTAGAGAAGTTGAGTAGGTGGTCACTAGGTACCAATACATTTCACTTACATCTTGGGGAGGTGAGCATTGGTTTATGGGACCTCCACCACATTATGGGAATCCCCATCCAAGTGGAGATGTATAATGATTTCCCCCAAGATGAGGATGTTTTTGAAGACTAAGAGAAGATTAAAGTGATCATAATGGATCTAATATAGTTGGTACATGGGAATAGTGACAAAAAAATGGGGATTAAGAATATCCTTTTCAACCAATGGTTTGACTATTTATTGAATGAATCTATGTTCATGCTGCCTAGAAGGCCACACCAATGTATGAAGGCATCAATGTGAAGTAAGGAGCATTCATATAAGAGTATCCTGGTGGTGATCTAGTGGAAACTATGGGGATATAGTGTGAATCCTAAGGATACCATATTTTGGATGATGGTATTTATTATTGTGTTGATATATAGGTGGACGATTCCGATGTGGGATTGTCACATGGGTGTGAATCCGAGAGCCCTCATCATGGCGGTGATGCTATAAATGGGGAAGCACATAAAATTATAAGTCTCAGTGCTTGTAATGTTTTACGAGGTGTTGCGATGTATCAATCAGTGTAATAATACCTTTCATGTGTATGGAAACTTATATTTTTTGTATGGTTGGTTCACTACACACATGGGGGGATACAAATACCCAAACCTTATCTCCCCTCCCAACATGAATTTATGACCGTCGATCATTAACATCACTAGAATTTGACCTCTTGACTTGTGTTCAGTTGATGTGCTAATGAGGATCAAGTCAGTGGAATGATTCATCTTTTATCCATTTTCCCTCCCTATTGGAACAATATCCAATGTTGGAAAAGTGACCATCAAGAAAAGTCATTTATCTAGCCTATTGAGGAAGGGTATTGACAGCCAGGGTGGACTGTAGAGTAATATGTGAGTTGTACACCCCACACCATTTTGTGTGGAAGTTCTAGTGCCTCTAGCGGCTCACCCCCAAGGTGTATTTGGGGGAACATAATGAGTATCACCACTTAGTTATTTGGTATATATGGTATATGTTTACATATGAATATTTCATTGGGTGAAATGATATATTTCCACCTACTATTGCTTATGGGATCATCCATGAATACACACTAAGTTGGGAGAGTGTGTATCCTAGTGATAGGTATATGAGACCAGTGACTTTATCAGATGAGGTGGAAGGTGCCCTACAACCATTGGGTAAAGGGTAGGCAGAAGGCATGGCATGTTATGAAGAAAAATATTCCCTGACAAGTATAATAGTGGCTAAAACTTTAGTAATGTTGTGTATTGCATAGGTGAAATACCCAAGGAGGTGAGTAGAAATAGACTCAATGCTCATGGCAATGTGGATTCATGAGGAAGGTGGTCCCTCTAGAGTAGTTCCAAGGTAACAAGTCCAAGGGTTGGGGAAGAAATTGTGTCACCCAGATATCTCTAATGATACCATTTTCCCTGATGCCTGAGAGAGTTAGAGGATCCACATACAAATCAACTCTCTTCATGAGATATGAAAAAATATCAATTTAAAGGGGATATACATTACTGGGTAGGTCATAAAAGAGTAGGTTTCCAAGTCCCTTGAGATGAGGTGGTGTAATACATGGTGGAGATGCAATAGTTGTTCCATTATCATGACATCATGCATCCCCTTACCAACAGATTGAAAGTGTTACTGGGCATGAATTCTCTTTTGGATATTCTTATAGACCAATTGGATTCTAGTGTGTCTGAGGCCAAGGGATTAGAGGAGTATTTTTGGGGAAGATATGCTTATCAGGACCCCCCTGGGGATGGAAATCTTTCCAAAGATCTGGTAAATATTTTGATCTTTTATATCTCAAAGCCTACCAAATCTATAAGATTGTTTCATAACTAATTTCTCACTTATTTTGGAATCAAAGGGCACTGAGTATGGGGAAGCCTATGATGAACATAAAGTGAAAGATGTGGGATCCCCAATGCCTAACTAATTTTTCACTTGTGCAGGAATCAAATAACAGTGAGGAAGGGGAGGTTCATGATGAAACTCAAGTGTAGGATGAGGGATCCACAAACCTTGAGGGGGGTGGGTCCAGGACCTCTTCTCAATGTTATGGTCATAGGAGGCCAAATATCTATTGAAGTGGTGCCCATGACTGGGGTGATGTCTCAACATTACTAAGTGCTTTCTGGTAACCCTTATTCCCTGGTAGATATTTTTTGGACCTGTTCTTGAAATTGCGATGACTTGTTGGTTTCTTCTGGATAGAGTCAAAATATCCATCCATGGGGAAGCTTCTGATAGGTAGGGTGTCTAATATCATGGGGATGCTGTTTCCCAGTGGATATCCTATAAACCTTTCTAAGTTTCTGGTCGAACTATTCCACTGTTATAATCCTTATACCCTTTTCAACTTTTTATTTTTTTCCTCCCATAAGTTATGCTCAGCTAAACCTGTACTTAAAATGGTAGTTAAAATTGTGTTTGGGGATCAACTATCTATGTCGACACTTGATTCAATGGAGAAAACAATCATGGTTGTGACAACTAAAACCGATGTCCCCACTGAGATGGATGAGAAGCTTGTGACTTTTATGAAAGTAGTTTATGTGGATACAGTTGTTGGAGCAACTATATATTAAATTTAGGGGGTAGCTACTAGGACTGAATCTTGAATGGAGGGCGTTGAAATCATGCCACCAACAAAGATGGTTAGGAGGCTATGATGATCATTCCTACATTGGAAGTGTCATCGATAATGCGTGTCAGATCTGAGGCCTCAACTTATGTGTTCAAGATTGTGCCACCAACATAGGTGGTTGAGGAGTCTGTAGTGGCCGATCCTACCTCAAAAGTTCAATAGGGTGTTAGGGAAGCTCTCATTGTTTGTGAAGGATTCAATGAGGATTCATTTCTCCTAGGACCAAGGATTATTCCACCTATGCAATTGCCTATACATGATCCCACTACTGATGTGTTGAAATAATTCACTTTATATGAGCCTATGATATCTAAATAATTATAATATTATGGTTATGATATTTTTGAGGAGAATCGGGTCATTCATCACAGGGTGTTAAATATTGTTCAAAATTTCATAACTCGCACTCCCCTGGCTGATCTTCCAAACTAGGTGGGATCCCTCCACAATTGGTTAGTCATCCCATGGACTGGTGGGATATATTTTAGAAACCTCAACACACTAGATTTGGACTTTCTCATGAAATAAGAATGAGTGAGTAGTAGGAGTTCGACATTTCCTAGTATAAGAAGAAGTTCAAGGGAAACCAGGAACTTTAGGTAGCTAAAGAGAAGACCAGTCATCAAGAAGAGATGGTTCTAAATAATAAATCTTTTATAACTTCTCAATAATATATCATAAAAGAATGAGGGATCATTTGGTAGTGGATGAGTCTATGTCATTGGTGGTGGAATCTTTAGTGGATAATTTCAAAGATTGGAAGGATTGGTAATGAATTAACATGGATGAGGTCCACACTGCTTATTAGGAGTAAAAGGATGGGTTGGCCGAGTGAAAAATACCCTTGAGGCTACTTGAATGATTCTAGTTGAGCTAGAGAACTCATTCACTAGGGATGATTCTTATGGAATTTACTTAGTTTGAAACAATGGAGAGAATTTGATATGTGGATGACCCTAATAAAACTTTTAGAATGGTTTCTTTAAATTTACCATAAGATTCAATGTGTTCTTGTTGCTATATATCAATCATATTAACAAGAAAAGAACAATAAATTCCATTCCAAAATGAATCATGATCAATGTGGGAAAAATGGAACAACATAAGATTTCAAATTTATATGAAAGTTCAAGATAATTTCCAAACACTTGGGGTTTGAATTATTTACTAACCACATGTGACATCCTAACCAAAAAAGATGTGGCTAGAGAGAAGGTCCCTTTATACATCTGACTTACTCTCCCAATGTGTGATAGTTCACAAATTGGGTAATTCTAGGGGTGTTTAATTCTACTCAAACAAAAGTTGAGTGATGAAGAGAATGAATCAAGATGCTTCAGATCTAGAACACAAAGGTGGTGATAGGGTTATAGGGGATGATTTATCATTATTTTCAAAAAATAGATTACACTATCATTCCATCAGGGATGGGGAGAAAATTATGTTTTTCCTTTGACCTTTTTTGAAACATGGACCTGTCAAAATTTTCTAATAAGTCTTTTGGAGTGTGTGCCCAAGAAGGTAGGTGAACAAGTGTGGACAAGTACCATTTCAATTAGGGTCCCATTCAGACATGAAAGGCGATGAGTATCCAAATTCACAAGGACATGTAGTGTGGAGATGAACTGGTGGAATGTTTTAATGGAGATCAACACTCTCAAAATTACACCACTGTGGATTTGATCACATTTGGCTGGTGTATTTGTCTAAACAAAGGTTAGACTCGAATTCCAAGGGTGTTTTCATATTTGATGTTGATCGATGGTTGAAGAGCATGAATGGTGCGGTAGGTGATCATAATATTAGGAGAAAATGGATTTCCTGGTGGGGTAGTGAGATTTTTCATAGTTTTATTATCATACAGTAGTGTTTTAAACACATATCTTAATGTCCCACAATGAGGAAAAGGTTCCACATAGTTTAATTTCATGTTATTTGGATGTTTGATGCATAGTTTATCATCTTGAGACTGATACCTATGAACCAAAATGAATAAATCTAATATTTCCATGGTAGTGGTGTGCATGAATAAGAGATATGATTGGTGGATCCTCATAGAGGAAATTCTGAGGCAAAGGGAGATGATATTTGGATCTAAATGTTTCTTGAACAAATAGGTTTAGTGAGCATAACCAAGTTTTTGTTGGGGCCCATGGCATGGATAATGGATTTCTACCTTTTTTACTTACACCCTCATTTTTTCTCAAGTAACAAGAGTGACTTGGTGGGTGGGGGTCTGGATTTTGATTGAGTTTCCCCTTTTATTTTTCAACCTAACAAATGTATGTACCTCTTGCCTTAGGTAGTTTTTAAGGTCATACCAGTCTGACCAACCAAGAAGTCATAAATATTTTAAGGCCATAATTTTTGGACCAGGGGTTAAAAATAATCTAAATTCGTAATTATTGGACCATGGGGTTGAAAATAGTTTAAGGTCATAATGCTTGGGCCATGGGGGAATATTAAAGGAGTTTATGTGGAATGTAAGAGAGGAAACCCAATGAAAATTGAGGGAAAGGGAGGCCTGATGACACATAGAACATCTAGGAAATAACTCACACACAAATTAAGGTAATAATTTTTGGACCTTAACTCATAGTTTAAAATTGTAGATTTTAGAACAAATATGTGATGCTCTATTTAAGAAGTGCTTGCATGCCACAAAATTACTTAGGAAAATTCCTCCCCAACTTCTAATCCCACATGATCCATTCTTGACGTGAGAAACAAGGAGTGGTAAAAAGTTCCCCTTATTTTCTACGGAGAACACAATAGGGGAAAAAGTGACCAACATGGGGAAGTCCAAAAAGATTCCATCTTATATATTCACCATATGCATGTTCTTGGGGAAATGATGCACAATGTGTTTGGATTGTAACTAGAACAAATGTAAATATAAGGGAAGGAAAATTGTGACTTCTAAGACTTGGATAGTGAAAAGGGGAAGACTGATGAGTGGGGAACAACCACTGACTATGTTCAAAATAGTTTTTCCACACCCAAACTAGTCAAGGATGGGTTGAAAAAATGTGGGATTGACCAATGAAGTTTATTGAAATAAGAGAACCACATTATATTACCAAGGATTCTTTGTGGCATGTTCCTAGGATGGTAGGTGATCCAATGTGGCCTGGAACCATTACTGTTGGGGGCCTGTTTAGATTTAGGGGATAATGAGGACCCAAATAAATGGAAGCATAAAGTCTGAAAGTGGAATTGGGGAATGTCTTGGGGGTATTTTGAGTTCCCTAGGATCTATCTCAACATTCACTTGAACAAATTGGACGATCATGTCAGTAAGAAAGGATCTAGTGCTACCTAGAGGGGAAAGACCCCATAATGAGTAAGTGGTGGTGATGGTGCTAGGATAAAATATCCAGGTATCACTACACATCCCATTGAAATGGGGATCTATACACATGATGTTATTGAACATAGCTTGGTAGGGGATAAATTTTGAAATAGTAGTGTTCTTTCTAGCGAGGATGATGGATTATCCCATAATTATCATATGAGGTATCCTATGTTCACCACATTGGATGAGGATATAATTTAACATCATGTGCCGAGGATTCTAATTTTGGCCATCCCATATTTGTTATATGAATCATCATGGGTTCATATGAGGTAAGGCTACAATTTAACATTGTGTACTGAGGATGTTGGTTTTATTCATCTCTTACTTATTATATGAGGCATCCTTTGTTCATCAAATAATGTAAGGCTACAGTTTAATGTCATGTGCTAAGAACATTGTCTTTTTTAGTTCATCTCATATTTTTTGTATGATTCATCTTATATTCATCACATAAGGTAAGGATATAGTTTAACATAATGTATGAAGGACATTGTTTTTGGTTTATCTAATATTTTTCATATGAGGCATCTTGAGTTGATATGGGGCAAGGATATAGTTTAACATCATGTACTAATGATGTTTTAATGTGTAGTTTATATTTATATAATTTGAACTAAATATGATTCTAGTTTAAGTTCCTAGAGATTAGACCAAAGGGTGTGGTTTTATTAAATAATCTTGCGTGGAACAAAAGAGTGATAATTCGATGAGAAAGAGGGCCATGGAGACCCTTTTCCATAGTAACTTCCATGAAAAACTATACACAAGTTGACATCATGATGCTGATGGAGGAAATACCCCATGATGAGTTTATGGTGGGAGATGGATCCCAGATATGAGATTTGGGAATCACTAAATATCCCATAGAAATGGGAATCAGGCTATTTATAGTTTTGGAGTGCGGCATGGTAGAAGACTGACGCTGGTAGGGTGGATTCCTTTTGAGTGAGGAAGTGATGAAAAAGGGAAGTGGGGAATAAATTTGTTAAAACACCAGTGATAAAGAAAACTATGTGAACATGGGTCCACATGGGGGCTGAATGCACGTAGTTTAAGGTTATAATTCTTAGAATTAAAGGGGTTTAGGTACTTCAAGGATGTTTAGGTAGTGAGAAATAGTTTAAAAAACCTAGCATGAAGAAGAAACAAAGGTGGCCCTACACCACACAAAAAATCCAGAAAGTAATTCCATAATGTTTAATGTAATGAGGATCAGACCAGGTGAGGCCCCAAAATAGGTCAGTATAGAGGCTGGTTCCGGGATTTTAGATCCAACTATCCTTAAGCATCCCATTAATCATGTGAATTAATTCATGAATAGTTTTGGGATATTAAATGGTATGAGAATGAGGTTCTATTTAGAGTGTACAATGAATCATCTCATATTTTTCATATATGGCATCATATGTTCTAAAGATACCACTTTGTGTATGAGTTGTATTTATTTTCAATGATTATAATTGGTTGATAATATTAATTAATAAAATATGAATATTTCATTTATTTCAATATGATGAATAAGTTCCAAAGTTAATGAATCTTGGTTGAATTCCTTAAGTATTGATATTTCAAGAAACATATATTGGAGACTTTAATTTTAGAAGGTGATTCTTGGGGAATTTTTGGGGAAGAATTTGAGTTTAAAAGTTATTCTTGGATAATTTTAATTGATTCATTAAATGACATTAAATTTCATGTTTGAATAATTATCCTAGTAACTCAGAATTGGTGATCTGATCTTCACTTCAAATATATGTATCAAAGGTGATACATTATTTAAAAAAAAGGATAAAGTGGTTTTCACATTGAATAAGTTATTTGGGATTTAGATTCCGAAAAACAATAGAGGGAGTCCATTTTAATAATGTCATTAAATATTTCACTATTGCATAAGAACCATGAAAGAGATAACTTGAATAACATAATGATTCCAATTTTCATAAAGAGGTATTTAAATAAGATAATGAAAAATATTATTTCTCATGAAGTAGAACCATGAAATATAATTATTACATGAGGGGTTACTTGAAGATGAAAAAGTGGTTATATGTATTTACATTTGATGTTGTAATTATTTATTAAACTTATTTTTTACTAAGTAGTTTTATTGGGATTACATATCAAAAAATTATCCAACCACACTTAGTAGCCAAGAAAAACTCAACCAGGGAACATGTGAGACCTATAGGTCAACCACACCCATGGGACGTTGGCACAAGACACCTCATATATGGCACCCATGAAGGGTATAGTATAAATCACAAAGGGCCTAGTCAAAACCACACCTAGATTATGCTTGATTAGGCTAGAAGCCTATAGGGAAGCCTATGGACCATGTGTGGCGTGACCCGTGAGGGTATGTGGTATAGTGTAATCCAAGTGTCAACCCCAGTTTTGTCTTAAGGTACTATTGACGTGCTTTAATGTAAAAGTAATCTCTTGATAGATCGTGAGATCGATGTGGGATAGGTTTTGGGTGGCACTATTCATGAGTTTGAAAAGGATACACATATAATATTGTCCATTCAATTAAAATTAATCTTGACTACATGATTATTGTATTCAATCATCTTCAATCTCTTAAGGATTCACCATTGTTCTTCTATGGTGATAATCTTTGACAGCTGAATCAAGATCAATGGGATTTCGAACTCATCATGTTGATACATCGATCACTATAACAATAGACATGCATATGCATTTCGATGTGTCTACAATTGTTTACTCTAAGAGCAAGGTATTTAGAAATGAATTTTTTAGAGGATGTTCATATGTATGATTGTTAGGAAAGATTTTTAGAATATTCATTCATTATGTTTCACTTGACTGCATGCTGATGATGTGTTTCTAAAACTGAAGAGAGCCACATCATGTAAGAAAGTCCAATATAATATTTGGTGTATAATAATACCTACACTTTAAAGGAGTCAAAGACGATATCTTTTGATGTTAAATAGGTCATCAACAAGGAATAAATTAAGGGATTTGAGTCAGTGAAAGAGTTATTGAGAAGTACTGACCCAAACTTATATAAGGGGATTCATCAAGAAAAGTTGAATCTTTCACTCATGCATTATTTTAAGAGATTTCATTTTTCTTGAAAAAAAGAATGTCTGACTTTAAACTTTCTTAAAGGAGAAGATCCCATGGACATGGGATTGGTGTTTATACACCCTCATCATGCTTTGGGAAGATGACCAATTCCAAAATCTAGTGATGAGTGATACACTCCCACTAAGTTACGCAAAGAAAAAACTCACATTTCTTCTTTATATACATTTGAATCTAGTAGTATTAGAGTTCTATGTGAAGGATAGTGAATATAACACACTATTTTTTCATAAATAAGAAGGAATATACGTATACAACCTTACATAAAGGAAGAAGGAACTATGAACTCACATAGGGAATAACCCATGTAATATTATTAATATACTGAACCCTAATTTAGATTATAAAAATATATTCAGTTTTTCTGAATAGGTAGAACTAAGAGGAAATGAACATAAAAAAGGTTGTGCGCATATATAATGGTTTGTACAGAGTAAAGGAAAGGGGAGTAAATAGTGAAGGTAAACATGCATTATAATTTTATTACCAATCATATGTGGCATTCATTCATTTTAAAAGGAATATAATGATGATTGAATGAAGTAGGAGTAAACAGTGAAGATGAAAATGAAATATAATTGACTTACCAATCACATGTGATTTTAATTCATTTTAAAAGGAAAATAATGATGGTTGAATGAAGGAATTATCTGTTTAATAGTGAAAAAAATGGTATTTATAATAAAAGAAAATAATAATGTTCACATGCAGTCTTGATGATATTTCCATGCAACACATGCATAGTGTTACTTTGAAGTAATTTTAACAATTTATTGATTTTTGAGAGATCATTATTCCATAAAATAATATTAAACGTGTGGTGTAATCTAGTTGAAAAAATACCTACTGCACTAGGAAGAATATATATGATCTAATACAAAATATGTGTTGATATTGTGTATCATAATACTAATTAATTATGATGGTGTTTTTCTATGAATAGATTACATCGATTTAATAATCAAAAAGTAGTTTTTTATTCTTATAAGAAAAATAATATGGTGATTTAGTGAAGTATATTTTTTACTAAAGAATAAAGTGATCAAGACACCGATATAAACTATTATATATCACCATGTGTCAAATATCATAGTTAGAAGAAATAGTTACTATCCAATTTATATTCAGTTGATTATCATTGGGGCAGAGAGAATTCTAATTATTAGTCTACAAAATATTAATATTTTTGTGATTGATAGAAGAATAAGAAACTGAATCTTTTAGTTTTCCACCGGGAATAAGTAAGAAGTGTTTCTTTCCCGCTACTATGTAAGTAACATATTGAATAATAAGTTAGTTAAATGACTAATCAACACTCTGATAATCAATAATAATGTCAATATTTGGAATAATGTTTTTGTGTTACAAGTAAACTTATCAATAAAGTGGATACTATCTTCAGAGGGAGTGTAAGATCTACCCAATATCTATAAAACATGCACTTTCAATTGAATATAGTGCATTGTAAGTGAAAGGGTATTTCATACTTTCTATAGCCACATTCAATTTACTAGTTTCTAGTGGTTGTGTTGTCAAAATCATTTCTAGACTAGTCCAAGGACTAGCCACCCTTTTTGAGTAGTGAACCTTATAAAAACACCATGCTCTATTATTTATTTCTTTTATATACTTCTATGAAATAGGGAAGATAGAATAAGTGAATTGATATCTTAAAAGGTCTAAGAGGTAAAGGGATAAAAAGTTTTAATTAGATTAAAAATACCCAAAAATGATTAAATAAACTCTTAGTTTTAATATTATCCCAAAATGTGCTTTCAAGTGGTATTATACAACAATTTCACCTATGTTGGATTCTCTAAGTTGAATCACTTCACTTTTGAAGATTTGAGTTTCTTTCAAGTTCCAACAATGAAGTGAAGTTTTATGAATATTAAGTTATCTCTAAGAAGAATTCTATATCTACCCAAACCCTAATTCATAAGATAAAGGAAGAGAAAATAAATTTGAAGAAGATTTACTTCTCATATAAAGAAGTGGAAGTTTCTATATCTCCTCACCTTTACAACAATGAAGACATATCCGGGTTGGAAAGTGAACAGATGGTGGATAAAGTCTCCACCAAGAGGAAGGAAAACCTTTCTATCTCAAGTAAATCAAGATATTCAAGTTATCAATAGGTATTTATTTTTTCCTTTGAAAATTTTCCTCAAGATGAATATTCTAGTTGAAGTGGTGATGATCAATCTATAACTAATCAAGATATATCAGTTCATATATTAAGAGATTTTCTATATTGTGTTCCTACACAAATAGTTTCCCTTGTTTGTGGAGTCCTTATATTTATGCAAGAACGAACCACCCAGCTAAAAGAGAAGGATGATATACTAGATAAGGTCTTACAATAAAAAATTGTAGAATTTTTAAATATCTCTAGATAGGTAGGAACCTTCTAGGAAACAAATAGAGAACATGAAATATATTCCTTTGAATATATAAAATTATTTAAAGATAAATAGGGAGTCAGGAAGACCCTTGAATAATAGGTCCATGAAATTTCAGAAATTTTGAAGATAATATTAATGTTAATGGATTGCAATTGGAATATAAATGAAAGAAGATAAATGAACTTGACTCTTTGATTTCAAAAAAGAAAATCTGCATGAAGAGGAAGTTGATAGAATGAAGAAGTCTTGAGTAGAGAATATGATTATAATTTAAGATCAAAAAATCATCATCAATATAAAATGTCTAGATTTGGATGTTTTAGTTGGAAAATCTTGATAATACACATGTTGAGACTTCAAAAGAGAAGGAGACAATTTCTGCTGGTACTCAATACTCATTGGAGGATTCTAGATCAAAATACATCCAAAATGTGATAAAAAGATCAGGAATTCATTCAATTATCTATTAAAAGAAGCTAAGAAGATATATGTACCATCCATACCATCCTGTGAAAATATTTCTAAATATATTTTCATGAATAATTTAGGTTTGAAAACAAATTCTGAACAAGTATGGGTGCAGAAAGGTGATGATAAACCTACCACCATGAATAGGGTGGATAAGAAAAATAAATTGGAATACGGTTCCCCATGAAGAGCACTACAAGTTATGAAGAAAATAAAATAGAATTCAGTAGAAGAAATCATAAGGTCAAGGTTTTTGGGTCAATTTTGGTGATATAACATATTTGGGCATTGTGAATTATATTGTTGGTATAATCCTAAAAAATAAATTGAAAAAAGGAATCCTATGTCAATTTGAAGAAATATAGAGTTGAATATGCAATATCCATAAGCCTATAAAAATATGTACACTTGAAAAATATTTGGAAATATTTAAAACATCTTTGATGTATGTAGTGGTAGTGGTCACAATATTGGTTCATGATCATATTGATATGTATCCATGGATGATAATAAAATAAGACAAAAAATTTTGGCTAATAACGAAGAAGATTCCTTGGGAAGAAATCAGAAGAATATGGTGAAAAAAATTCTCCCAAGAAGATTTCATATAAGGAAGATGAGAAGACCTTGGACTTAGAATCTATGATTTCAAGAAAGGATAATCATCTAAAAGAACTACTAAGTTGGATGGAACTATGAATAATCCATGTGGAAAATCTAAACCTACTTACAATGTATCTAATGAAATATTTGTTATCTGGTTATAAGATTTTAAAAAAATGAGGAAAATGGTAGATGAACAAGGAAAGGATAGTGAAAAAGGTAAAGAAAATATTCTAAAAGTTGAAGATAAGGTTCATGAGAGTTTATTTAACCACAAAAAAGTCTTATGTTAAAGAATTTTTCTATGAGAGATAAAATAAAGATGGTCATATTGCAAAAGGTTGTTTAACATTTATAACAGAACAAGAAGCATTCCTTAAGAGGAGAAATAATGTATCATAAATTAAGGATATTAAGAAGAAAAGTTCTCCCCAAAATAATAAGATAATATGAAGAGTTACATGCCACCATAACATAAATTAGTATAGTTGTTCAGATATTCAAGCATGAATACTAGAGTAAATGGAAAAACTTCTATGATAAAACTATCTCAACCATGCTATTAATATTGATGTAGTAATGATGATCCACCTTATACCCTTAAATATTTGTGTATTGTATTTGTGCTTATAATTCAAGGAATTGAAGTCAAAGCATGTTCTCAGAGGGAGAACCTGAGAAGCAGTATTTGAGGCCAATTCTTGGGAGTATAGCTGAAGAAGTTACCATCCTTTAATGATTCTTGGATTTATATTCAAATATAAAATTGATGTAGGATCATATTTGATGAATTTGAATAAAGTTATTTCCTATTATGTACTTCTTGAATAAATAAGATACCATCTCAGTTTGATATTTTTTATCCTATAGAACAAGTGTTCAAGATGATCATCCTTGGTGAATTTATGAGAATTTTCAATCTTGATAGTCACAATTTAAAGATCCATGCTATTTTATTCTCTAAATGAAGAAACTTGAAATTCATTCCTAAAGAGAACTACCATTATGACGATACTTAGGGGTGTTTCCCTCGAGGGGGAGAAAAATAAAGAAATATGATATTGCTTCCAGAATCATTATTTTGATTGGTATAAAATATGATTATTTTGGAAATTTCTTGGAGATCATGTCCTTGGAAAAGGTGTTTTTTTCTTCACCTATCATTCTTGGTTAGTCAAAATAAATATAATTTTATAAAGGATTTATTTAATTAATTAATGACATAATAAAAATGGAAATGTTCTAAGGCCACTAATCCTTCTTGTTTCACTTGAATGTTTCTGAACTATTTGTTAAAGTGAGTGCCTGAGGTTTTGGTATATATTACTTAAAAAAGTATCATGTATGTATTTTAAGTATCTTTTGCTTGGAATGAAAGTGTAAAAACCCTTGAATACAACTCTATGAGTTCTAATTTCATGAGTTTTCATGATTTGTTGGTAAGTGGAATATTTGTTGTCTAAGTCAAATCCTTTTGTTTTCTACACCGACCACTGTACAAGTAGACTTAGAGTGAAATGATGGATGCTGTAACACCCGAAGATATTGTAAATTATTAATTCTTTTGAATTAATTTATCCCTTTTGATATTTTTCATTTCATGCAACACTGAAGATATTATATTTTATTAAATCACTATGTTTGGATTGTGTTATATGAAACACCAAGTTAATCATGCTTTACATACAATATAAACTTTGTCTTGCTCAACACACAAAACTGATTTGGAATACGATGCACACAACAGTGAGTTTCTACAAAAAATTTTCTTTATATAATTATTTAAATGATATAATGATAACCCAAACATTAAAATTAGTTATAGGAATGGTAATAACTACTTTTTAAATATAAGTTATAGTGTTTTTGATAATGGAAAGTATAATTTCTGGTAAAGTCTTTATATGTTTAAAACTATTATTTTCTCAAAGGAACTACTTTTCAAGTACTTCTATGAAAAATAATAAAATTAATTTTAGACACTCATAAAAATTTATTTTTATAAAATAAAATTTATTTTTTAATTCAGATTATCTAAATAAACTTAGGGTGAATTTTTGATATTTTTTTGAAAAGTGTCAATTTTTGATGAATAGTGAAAAATACCGCATTGTAGTTAAAAACCAACTTTTTCATTTAAATAATTTTTTAAATTTAAATTTATTCTAAAGGAAAAATATATAAATAATAAATATATTAATCTGATTTAGGTCATTGAAATAATTTTTATAATATATTTATATATAAAAAATTAGTGAACTTTTGAATGTCTCTTTTACCCGCATTCTAGCCACATTTATGGGATTAACATTAAACATAATTTTACCAATTTTTTATTGTGAATTTAGAAAAATAGAAATACGTGGTTTTAATCAGTATGAAAAATATGGTCTAATAGGATAAAAATAATATTTTTTGAATAATAACTTTTGAATTTTATTTACCACGGTTAATGGTAAATAGGGTAAGTGTTTTTATACCCAAATAAACCTTAGTTAAAGAATATGATCCTTTTTATTCCACTTTTGTAAGATACATACATTTATTATATTTTATTTAAAGAAGCGTAAAAAATATCATATTCAAATTTTAATAACTAAATATTTTTTTATCATACGGTTATACATAAGAAAAATTAGACTATAAATATTAATTAGAGATATAAAAAATTTATCTACATCATGGAAATTTATTTATAATTTTTAGACATTAAATAATTTAATTTAATTGTGACATAATGATGATGTTGTAATAGATTTATTAAAGGAAGAATCAAATAAATGATATTAATAATATTAAAATAATTATCATTTGATCTATTTGATTCCATAAATTATTTTTTTGGTTGAATAAGACATGTTAGGGATGGTTTAATGTAGTTTTTAAGTACTAAATTTTATATACGTTTATAAAAACTAAAATAATAAATATTATCAAAATTGACATAAATGATACTTTAAAATAAATAATATTTTAAATTTTATAAAATTAATAAAAATATATAATTAGAAAAAATAAATATGATAATGTAAAATATTTTATTAATGATCCAATTGGGGTTATTATTTCATTTTATAGTGAGTATATTAACCCTATAGTGTAAAAAGACAAGTTGTCATGGTAAGAGTAAAATTGTTTAACTAAGGGTTTAAAACAAAAGATAAGGTTCATTTTGTGACCTAAAAATGTCTAAAATTAATTTTATATGGGGATTTATACCCATTATTATCTTAAATTATAAATAACTCACTTTTTATCTATTTGAAATCGAAAATAAATTTATCATAAATTAATAGGTTTGGAGATTCCAAAATTGCCCCTCCTCTCTCTTATAAAAGGGGACCACTGCTTCTCTTTTATTCACCCCTATAAAGCCTTTTGGCTCGGACTGACCCTAAAAATTTCTTCTCCCAAATTTCCTACCTTCCATTTGTAAGACTTCCCTTAGGCATAAGGCAACTCAAGGAATCCTTTTGGCCCAAATTATAAAGAGTTACCTGATTTTGAGGTAATGTCTTCTCTCAATATATTTTACTTCTCCAAGCCTTACACTATATTTATTCCATTATTTTATGAAAAATCCAGTATCCTAAATATACTAGTATTTTTATTCTAATTTTTTTACCTAAAATTACACACACCTCAATCTAATGGATATCAAACATACTGTTTCCGTGTATGAAGAACTACTGCCTCACGAAATGATGATTGTTCATTTTTACTTTACACCCAATCATGGTGGCAATTATGATGGACTCTATATCTATATATATATTACATATAATATTTATTATATCTTTAATATTTTTTATTTCTTTTTACAACACATACCTTTTTTGACTTTCCATTTTTTTAATAAGATAATCTTGTTTGAGGAACTATGGACTACCACCCCCTCAAAACGACGTGATTCATTCACACACCACATGGAATGTATTAAGGATGAGTTTAGTGAACATATATGATATATATGATATAATAATTATACTGGAATAATTATATATACATACATATATTTCATTTATATACTTTCTTTCAATACGACAATTAAACAGAAACAACGTTCATGCGTACGTACGACTTACCATCTTCATAAAAGGTGTATTCCATTTCATACTTATTTATGCTATAGATTATTGTAATATAAATATATTGGATATAAATTATATTTATATCATAATTTACTTTTTGGAATCATGATATAATTATAAGGACCAATGTTATAACAAGTTAAGGCACATGCGAAGAACAAAGTGAATATTACCCTAAGTGAAACCTTAACATAAGATCGTTAAAAAATGGGTAATATAAGGTAATAATAAAACCATATTTGGTATTATATATAGTAATATTCATCTATAAAATATTTATAATAAACTTATATTTATTATATAGGAATATTGTTCAAGTACGAAGAGAGTCAAGAAACAAGGTAAGAGATTTATGTATCACCTTTATTTTTGTGAGACACATGTCATATACACTACTTATTTCTTATAAGCAGTGTATATACTTCCCATGAATGTATTTTATGAGTCTTATCTATATAATCATGATATTTATATATTATTATAATTTTATTTTTTACATTGGACATATGATTATATTTATTATAAAGTTATGATTATTGATTTCACAATCTCTTACATATTTGGGATTGTTTCATTTTAAGTCTCTGTTGGGGAATATTTCTCATCCCTATCCATGTTTTCTGATTTTTTTTCAAAAAATGTTTTACTATTCTCCTGTGAAAGTTTAAAATCATTTTTACCCATTTTTACTTTTAATTTATAGTTTTAAAAGATTATTTCTTTCATTTTCCAAATGAGGTACTTTTTAATTTTCTAGAAATAGTAAGAGAAGAATGTTCTTTTAACTTATAAGGCATGAATGGGTTTTTACGCTTTCATGAAGAATTATTACCTTGAAGATTCTCCTATAATCTTACAAAGTTATTTTAAAATAAATTTTTTTCTTTTAAAAGTGCATGAAATTTTAAGAAAAGAAATCTATTTCAACAAAGAAAGGATATTTTACTCAAGAACTATTTTAAATGATTTTCATGATTCCTTTATATGTTTTCAAATTGGTTTCAGAAAAAAGAGTTTTTTAATTTTTTTTAAAAGTGATTTTTAAGGAAAATTCATGTTCCAAGTGATCTATCAAAATCCTTCCCCACCTATGATGACATACACTGGTATAGTTCAAGAATTTCATTCATATTATTTCACTGAATGGTTTATGTTTTTATGGAATTTTTGTGTAATAAACCCCCTTATTTTCATGTGTTATACTTTTCATGAAATTATTATAAAACCTGTCTCTTTTTCATAGGTTATTATATGATTACATTTTTATAACGCCCATTCCATTACATTGGTTATGATATTATTGTTTATGATATTTTTGAAAATTTATGTGTTATTTCATTATGAGATGGGTGGGACCTATATCTCCCTCCGATGTATTGGGTAAAGATGGAAAACTCATGTGGTATATATTTTATGCATGAACCTAATTTAATGTTCACAATTCTATGCGTGGACATGATTTTCATGTCCATAATTCTATGCGTTGACCTAGTTTTCATGTTTATAATTTTATGCGTGGAATAGGTTTTCATGTTTATATATATATTCAAGGGCCTAATTTCATGTCCTTAATAAGTGAAATTGTTTCTATTTATACATGTTCACAAAGTTAAAAGTTGATATATATTCCACAATTTCATGATTTATGTCAATTTTATGATCTTATGGATTATATTCTTTTATTTCCTTATGATTCATGTTTACCTTTGATATGTAGGGCATGATATTCTAATGTTATGATCACGTTTTCATACCCTTATACTCATATTATGCTTATGTATCTTTTTTTACCCTTACTAATCATTTGAGCTCACCCCTTACTTATGTTTCCTTTACCTAGGTTATAAATAAAGGTTTTAGGTAGAATTACTAAAGGTGGAGATCTTTATTGGATATGTTGAAGATCTTTCATCAGGATAGATGATTTTGTTTCCAAGTTTCCAAAGACACTAAAATATTATAGTCCTTGGGCATGTATTATAGTAATTTACTAAATATTCTTCTAAAATGATGTAATATCCATGTATTTTCAGTATGGGTCACTATAGAAGCCACATTTCTTAAGTATGCACTAATAACATTTCCCATGAACTTTGTATTCCTTATTAATAAGGGGAGACAATGTGAAATAAAATTACGGAAAAGTAAAGGGGATAGAGAATAAAATGGTCTACATATTAACACATTCATTTTGATAGAACTTTGAATGAATTTCCAATATATACAAAGGGTGAGATTAAAAATACCACTTTGTGTATGAGTTGTATTTATTTTTAATGAATTTTATTGGTTAACAATAGTGATAAATAAAATAAGAAGATTTCGTTGATGTTAATATGATGAAGAGTTCGAATGTTAATGGATCTTATATGAAGTCCTCAAGTACTTATATTTCAAGAAACATATGTTGAATACTTTGAGTTTCAAAGGAGATTCCTGTAGAATTGTTGTGGAATAATTTGAGTTTCAAGGTTATTCCTAGAGAATTATTATAGATTCATTAAATGACATTGGATGTCATGCTTGAATAATTCTCACAGTGACTATGCCGATTGCTGAACTGATATTCATGTAAAACACATGTTTCAAAGGTGAAAAATTGATTACAATAAAGAAGAATATGATTTTTACATTTAATAAGTTATTTAGAATTTAGATTCCAAAAATAATAGAGGAAGGTAATTGGAAGAACATCATGAAATATTTCACAATTGTAGGAGAACCATGAAAGAGATAACTTGAAGAACATTCAGATTCTAATTTTCATAAAGAGGTATTTAGAGAATATAATGAAAAATATTATTTTTCATGAAGAACAATCATGAAATGTAATTATTACACGAGGAGTTAATTGAGATAAATAAGTGGTTAGATGTATGTAAAATTGAAGTTGGAATTACTACTTAAAATTAGTTTTTACTGAGTAAATTTATGGAGCTTATATATCAAAAAATTATCCAACCTCACTTAGTACTCAAGACAACCTTAATAAGGGAACATGTGAGACCTAGATGTTAACCACACCCATGATAGGTCAACTCAGTCCACCTAGTAGGTGACACCCATGAAGCATATACGGGCCCGTGTATAATCTATGCAGATGGAATGACTAAAGCTGCACATAGATTGCGCTAGAAGGCCATAGGGAAGGCCATGGATCACTTGTGGCATGGCCCATGAAGGCGTGTGGTGTAGTGTAATCTGGTTTATGACCCTGATGCTAGTTCTAGGTTCCTTTTACCTGCTCCCAAATAAAATGAAGTTCTCAAAGGATAGTGAGTTCGATGTGGGAT
Organism: Viscum album; assembly: GCA_963277665.1. NCBI lineage: Eukaryota > Viridiplantae > Streptophyta > Magnoliopsida > Santalales > Viscaceae > Viscum > Viscum album. The sequence goes on along the minus strand of OY728126.1, from coordinate 2,090,511,866 downwards.
GGGTTTTGGGTGTCACTGTTCAAGTGTTTAAAAAGGATACACATATTAGTGTAGCCATCCGATTTAATTAAGCTCACCCACATGATCCTTAAATTTGATTGTCTTAAACCTCCATAACCTTCTCCAATGTTCTTTAGCTGTGATCATCTCCGACAACCAAACCTAGATCAATGATATGGAGCACTCATCAGGTTGAGACCTCAAGCACCATATGAATTGACAAGAATATTTATTTTGTTGTTTTTTAAAAATTTTACTCAAAGAAAAATGTATGGATGAATGAAAATGAATTTGTAGTGTCCGTTAGTATGTTATAACTTTAGAAAATAGTTTAAGGTTATGCACGCATGAAACTTTTCTTAACTATATGTTGATGAGGTGCTTCTAAAAGAGAAGAGATCCTCATTGAAAAAGAGAAGGTGACATAATATTCAGTGTACAATAATTCCCATGGTTTGATGGTGTCAAAGAAGGTATATTTTTCTATTGAATAAGTCATTATAACAGAATTAATTCATGGATTTTAGTTGGTGAATGAGTCATTTCAAAGTGGTGAACCTTACTTATAAAAGAGAAACACCAAGCTAAGAAAAATATTCTACCTAGACATTCATTTAAGAGATATGTTTTTTTCTTGAGAAACAGAGCATCTATGATTTAATGCTTTTGTGAATGAGGAGATCCCATGAACACCTGATTAGTGTATATATTCCATATTATATTTATTAATGATGACCAATTATACAAGATAATGTTGAGTGATACACTCCCATTGAGTTACGCGAAGAAGAAACTCATATTGCTTCTATGTATACAAGTTAATCTAGTATTATACGAGTTCCACCTGAAGGATAGTGAATAATTCACACTATTTATTTTTCAATAATAAGAAAGCAGGCTCGTATACAACCTTACATGAATAAATTAGGCATTGTGGACTCACATAAGGAAAAACCCATGTGATATTATTCATATAGGGAAGCTGACTTAGGATTAAAAAAATCCATACGATTTCTTGAAAAGAAAAAACTAGGATGCAATGAACTTAAAAAAGGGTTTGTGCATATTTACTATTTTGTGAGAAGGAAATAAATGAGGAGTAAACAGTTATGGTGTGCATGCATTACAATGGAAATAAAAATCACATGTGGTTTTCATTCATGTGAAAAGAAAAATAATAATTCTTTCATAAAGGAAAGATATGTTAAATAGTGAAAAAAAGTGTATTGATAATAAAAGAAAATAATAATGTTCACATATGGTTTTGATGATATTTCCATGAAACACATGCATGATATTTTATTGAAGTAAATGAAATAAGTTCTTTATTTTTGAAAGATCATTCTTGTATAAAATAACATTTAAAGTATGATGAAATCTAGTTGAAAAAATATCTAATATACTATTAAGAGTAGAGAGTAATTGAAACAAAATCAATTTTTGATGTTTTTTATCTAAGAATAAGAATTAATTGTGAAGATTCTATATTAATCCAAGATTACATTAATTTATTAATCACAAAGAAGTTTGTGATTCTTGAAATAAGAATAAAATGTGATTTAGTTTTGTATTATTTTCACTAAAGAAGAAATTGACCAAGACACTAATACACACTATTGAATATTAGTGCATGTTATAGATCATTGGAATAAGATGAAGTTACTAACCAACTTATATTTAGTTGATTATCATTGCATCATATAGAATTTTGTTTATTATTCTGCAACATATTCATATTATTGAGAATGATAGAAGAAGAGGAAATTCAAGATTTCAGTTTTATAATGTGAATAAGTAAGAAGTGTTCATTATCTGCTACTGTGAAAATAACCAAGTTAAGAAGAAGTTAGTGGAAGAACTAACCTGCACTGTGACAACCAACAATAGTCTCAGTATGGGGAATAATTTCTTAGCATTACAAAGAACCTTATCAAAAAGGTGGAGACTATATTTTTAGGGAGTATAATGATCCATCCAAGATCTATAAAACATGCAATGTCTATTTACTATAGTGTGAGATCCCATAGTTGAAGTGGGAGGAATGGATTCAAATTCATTGCTCCCACCTGTTGCTCAGTTTCCTACAGATCCTCCATGTCGGCCGAGTTTGTTCCGGCTGATCTTGGGTTTTAGGGGCCCGGAGGTAGATCATCTCGTTCTCCCCAGACATCTTTCAAATATGCACTTATGTTTCCACCTCAGTCCTATTTTCTGTGTCAGGAAGGGGAGAAAATGGTGCCTGTTGGGGCTTCTTCGTTCTTGAATAATGACTACCCCATCCTCATGGTTTCTGCAACGTCCTTTGAAGAGGTAGAAAAAATCGCCAGTGGACACTGGTTGTGAGATTTGGCACTGAAAATCCTCCAATATCACTGTTCTAGGACTGCATCAAGTAGTGGGGTCTCTACTTCCTGACCACATTGTCAATATTAGATTGGAAGGCGTTTTGTATCGTCCTGGCTTCTAGGGTAGAATTTTTCAAAGCATGGACCAGGATCCTTCATTGGGTGGGGCATTGTCACTTCTCTCTCTCCTGTTGGTCAATGGAGGCTCACTCCGGGAGGAAGATCCCTCTCGCGAAGGTCTGTATCTCCATCCCCATGCTCCCTCTTCCCCGAAAGCAATAATATTTATTAAAGGAAATTGGGGATTCTTTGGGGTCATACTTGTGTGTGGATATTCAGACAACTCTTCTAGAGGAGGCATCAATCACTCATATCTGTTTCGAAATAGACTATTCTCACCCAATTCCAGATTAGATCATGCTCATGATCGAGGAGATGAAGGACCATCACCATTCCTTGATCTACCCAGCCTATCCTCGATTCTACTCATTATATCACATTTTAGGGCATTCCATTCAAGTTTTCCACAAGGTTTGGGGGAAGGGTCAGAATCAGCACCCTTTCAGTCAGAACCCCTCCCAGGATCTAGCTAAGATCGTTGAGCGGGGAAAAGGGGTGGTATCTTATCCCCTACTCATGCTTCAGAGGCTTCATCCTCCATGTCCTAGGATTCAGCCTCTTCTTGCAGGGATCTGGCATGTTTCAACCATGGAGCGGAAGGCAGAGAGGCGGGCCCCCCCTAGATGGGATGCTCCACAACAATCCTTTCAGGCATTGTCTACGTGATCCATGGGTCACTTCCCACATCATAATCTATGAAATCCAACCATTGTACTTAGGGCCTGCAGAGTTAGAAGTGACCCTTTTTCCCCTGTCCAATGAGCATCTACTTCCTTCATCATCTTCATTATAGTTTCTCCCAGTACCTTCTCTGCTGCATGCAATGACGGGTATGTTATCCTCTCTATCCCTACCTCTAGGATCTCCAGTGAGGAGTTTTAATTCTCTATCTCCTTTGGTTCCACTGGTGAAATCCTCTACCTCAGATCTAGTATCATCGAAGCTGTTTTCCCTGAGGGTCCAAAATTCTATGTCTCCGGTCAGGCAAAACGGCATGTACACCCGCTCTATGTTGAAATCCGGTGGTTCTATTTGCCCACGGTTGTCTATTCAAGACAAGTGCTAGGAGTTTGGAACCAAAGCCAGAAACCAATGTCTCAATGTCTAGGATATTAATCTAGAATGCCTAAGGGCTAAGGGCGAGGGAGAAATCCGACTTTCTCATTAATAAATTAGTTAACCACTCAGTTTATATGGTGGCAGTTCTTGAACCAAAATAAGTGTCAGGTAGAATAGTTGAGTATTTGAAAAGGCTCAAAGTTCATGGATTTTTACATGAGAACCCTTCCAACTCCAATATATGGCTGTTCTAAATGGATAATATTTTGGTGGATTTGATTAATGTAACATACCAATCCCTCTACACAAAAATATCGGTATGATCTCAATACTTCTCTTTCTATTTTATTTATGTAAAGTGAAATGACCAGGAGCAAGAGGTTCTTTGGAGAAACCTTGAAGGCCTTCTTGATGATAAAATCCCCTGGATTGTCAGAGGTGAATTCAACACAGTAGCATCTCCAGAGGAGAAACAAGTGGGAGGGGAATTTGCAAGAAGTGAAAGCCAATCCTTTGTTGCTTTCTTGGCTATATGTGGTCTGATGAATGTTGACTTCGAGGGAGACTGTTACAGCTGGTGTAATAACCAACGTGGGAGAAGACATGCTTGGTGTCAACTTTATCGGTGCTTGATGAACCAAGAAACTCTGTCTCTATTCCTGGATGCTAAAGTATCCCACCTAGTACGATGCTTATCTGAATACTCTCCACTGCGGCTTTTTCTGGGCTCCAGTACTCAGATAGATGATCATATCCAATTGTCATGCTCGTGGATGTAAGATCCAGGATTCAATGATGTGGTTAGGGATGCATGGGACTGGCTGCACTCAGGGAACACATGGATATCTTTCCACAATAAGATGAGGAAGCTAAAAAACCTTCTACAAAGGTGGAGGAAGAATGTTCTTTCTCATGATCAGGATCTAATCATGATTAGTAAGGAATTGGAATTCATGGAGACCTACCTGGAAATAGGATGGGATGATTCCTTGTTTAACGATCTCAGGGCTAAGAAGGGTCTCTTAACTGATCTTCTTTTAAGGCAGGAGAGGCTGGTGAGATATGGATCAGGGGTTAGGTGGCTTCGTGAGGGGGACCAAAACACTAGTTTTTTTCTTGCATGCATTAAAGAAAGGCGTCATAATCAAATTCCATATATTCTCAGAGAATATAGTTCATATACCAATGATTGGGATGAAGTGGGGAATATGGCCAATGACATCATCAAATATTTACTAGTAGGACTAAATTCTAACTGGGAAGAAATCTATCCAAGTGTGGAAACATACCTTTTTGAGGAAATCCATAGGTTTGTTTATGATGATATTAACGAGGGGTTGAGGATGCCTTCATAAGAGGAATAAGTAAGAGAGGCGGTGTAGTATTTGAACCCTCACAATGCTCCAGTTCCAGACAGGATACCCAAATCTTTTTATAGGACTACATGGGATACAATCAAAGGGGAATTAGTGAGAGTGGTGCAAGAATTCTTTCAAGGTGGCTATCTTTTGTGCATAGCCAGCACGACCAAGGTGGTTATGATACCAGAAGTGAGAAACCCCCATCTTGTTGATCATTACATGCTGATCAACATGTGCAACATTCCTTATAAGGTCTTGGCGAGTGTCCTAAAAAAAAGTCTAGCGGTGCACTTAAATGGATGGTTGGAAGTAGAGAATCATGGATTTATCAATGAGAGGTCAATTCCGAGTGCAATCATAGTGGTGCATGAAATGGTAAGTGGGATCGACAATAAGACTTTTGGGAATAGCCTAGCTATCAAACTTCACATGAGTAAGGCCTACAATAGAATGAAATGGGGTTTCATTTTAAAGGTACTGACTTGCTTGGGTTTCTCTAACTAGACCTAAGATCTCCTCTTATGCTGGTTTATCTTGACATGGATATCCAATTATTTTATGGGTAAACATTTAGTCTTCTTCAAGGCATGTAGAGGTTTAAGGCAAGGGGACCCCATATCTCCCACTCTATTCATTTTATCTCAAAATGTTCTAAGCTTATTTATAAAGAGGGGCCTGTGCATGGGGAGAATCCTTCCATATCAGGATAGACATGCTCAGAAGGGGATATATAACTTGATGTTTGATGAAGATACCATATTATTTATCAATGGAAGTAGGAGACCAGTGAATTGGTTGAATGGGATTCTAGGGGAATATTGCAAATGAAGTGGAAATGTGGTGAATAGATAGAAAATCATGTTTTACACTACTAAGGACCTCTAAACCAGGAGGGCTAGATCTCTGTAATTCAATTTGAATACATGGATAGGATCCTTCCCCATAGAGTATCTTGGAGCCCCGGTGAGTCCAAACTCCCTTCGTGTTCATAAATTTTACAATATTGTGGTCAAGATCATGGGGCATATTCTCAATTGGAAAAACAGGTTCCTATCCTTTGGAGGGTGCATTACTTTGGTAAATAGTGTTCTAGTTTCAATACCCATTCACCTCATGTAAACTGTAAAGGTCCTAAACGTGTGATTGTGAATATGGAAAGGATAATGGTCTCCTTCATATGGTACAACCATATGGAGAAAAAGCATCACTGGGACTCAAGGAAGCATTTAGCCAGACTTGTATCTAAAGGGGGAATCAATTTGAGGAGTGCATCTTTTACCATGTAAGGGATTCATGCCAAGATAACATGGGAGGTGATGAAGGGAAGAAATCTATGGGGACAACTCATGAATGATAAATACGATCTGGATATGGAAGTACAAAGGTTTCAGCTATCGATAACATGGAAGATGATTCTCCCTTACTCTGAGGGACTTCTTCTTCATGCGCGATGGCTGGTGGAAAGAGGTGACATGAATTTATGAAGGTAGGATTGGGGGTGGGGAGGGAATATATGGTTTACAGACTGTCCAATACCAAAAATATCCTTCAAAGAAGCTAGTGGGAACCTTGGTTTTATCCACACCATGCTGAATGACGATCAACTCACTGCCTTCAAGGAGGTCATTCCAAATGAGGACCGTGATCGTCTCATTTTCACAGGAACTAAGTCAGGTGAGTTTTTCCTTAAAGTGTATAGTAGTGTGAGGTAGAACCCTAGATCTGGAGACCTGTGGGGAGAAACTTTGTGGTGTAAGGGGATATCTCCAAAGTATAACTTTATGTTGTGTATAGTCTAGAATAATTCCATGCCCACTGATAACAACATACGATGCATGGGTGTTAACTTGGCATCCAGATGTTGGTGCCGCATTAACCCCCAACAAGAAACAATGGAGAGTCTATCCATCAACATCAATTTGGCTCGATGGAGTTGGTAGGCGCATGGATAACTCTTAGGGTGGAAAGCTTTAGGTGGGAGGCAATGGGAGGTCCTAAACCAGTGGTTCTATGGTGCAAGTGATCATGGTATAGAGAGGAAAAGCAGAGCTATAATACTAATGGTGGGTTGCTAGACTATTTGGAAATAGAGGAACGATGTGAAGCACAAAAATTCCTCTATAACCCGAGTTAGCATCAGCTTTAAAATGAAGAATACATTGCTGGACTTAGTCAACTTATGTGCAGATTTCCGTGATTATCCATCGGTAATATCTCTTATCCAGTGTGTGGTCTATCAAAAGGGGAGGATGGGAAAAGTTCATTGGGTACATTGGTACTCCCTATGTGATGGGTTCAAACTCAACCCAGCCTGATCCCTCTGGGGGGGGAGATGAGAGGTGGTGGTGTTATAAGAGACTAGAGGGGCTTTGTTGTGGTGGTCTTTTTAGCCTTTTATGGTAGAGGTAACACACTTCAATCCGAGGCTAAGGAAATGGCCATGAAGGTGGAGGTTTGTGAACAAAGGAATATATATTTGAGGATGGTGGAGACAAATTCTTTTATTCTCTGTAAAGATTTATCACGATGTGGAAGTATACCTTGGAGCACAACTTATCTTATTCGTAAGTGAAAGCAGATCATGGGTGCCTAGATGGGTATCTCCCACACATTGCATGAGGGGAATAAAGTTGTATACTTCTTGGATTTCCAGGCTTCCCCAAACCTAAAATGTTTCCCTCTATCTTAATTTAGGATCCTCTCCTCTTGGAGACACTCACTTTGTTATCAATGATGCTTTGGACCTTTACTAATTCCAACCTCCTTGATGTATCTCTCTTTGATGTATGTCTCCTAAAGCAATAAAAATGATAATGTTCAGTATTAACTATAGTTCTTTATAAGTGAAAGGGTATTTCCAACTTTATGTAACTACATTTAAAGGATTACATTATAGTGGTTGTGTTGTTATGATCATTTCTTGAGCATACTAAGGACTAAATACTCATACTCAGTAGTGAACCTTGTAAAAAAATCATGTGATATTATTTTATTCTTTCAAATACATTCATGTGATAGGTAAAAGATAATAATTTAATAGAGATCCTAACATATCAAAGAGTTAAAGGGAAAAAACTTTTAATTGGATTAAAAGTCCCCAACACTGATTCACCTTCCTCTCAGTGTTAGGAATATCCCAAACTAGTACTTTTATGTTCATCACATATGGTAAGTATAACACCCTGATGTTTTTATTAATTATTATTTTTGAATTAATTTAATCTTTTTGATATTTTTATTTTCATGAAACACCAAATATAGATTTTTTATATAAAAACATGAAGTTTGGCATGCATTACACGCAAAAAAATTCAATATTTCACTACATTAAACACTTATAATAGAATTTGGTACACACAACACTATGTTTGTCTTGTATTTCACACAATATCGAGTCCCTTCAATATATTTCATTACATGAATGGTCAAGTTTTACTAAACTACAACATACTATTAATATCATTATTAAAATATTATTATAGTCACCACCAAGCCACTAGAATGAAAGTTATTAAAAATATTAACTAAATTATGAAATTATTATGTACACATGTATATAAAATTAATCCTTTGGTTTTAAATTAGTTATAAATGAAAATGATAACTACTTGAGAATGAATAAATCCCTTTTCTAAGAAAACTATTTTTCAATGTGCGAACAAAATTTTATCTCAATATACTAAAAAAAATCTTTAGAATAACATTTTAAATAAAATTTATATATTATATATTCAATCAATATTTTTTATACTCATCAAATAGATGTTTTAGGTATAATATAAGAATAAATCCAATTTTATGAATAAAAAGATATATTTTTCTAAAAGTTAATTTTACAGCCTTTTAAAGGAGAACCCATTTTAAATATAATTTTTCAAAATTTTAAAATTTTTATTTTAATAAATAAACTTAATTTTAATAATAATAACATAAAAATTTACTTTTGGGTAAATTTTTGGTATTTTTATGAGAAGTTTCATTTTTTTGATGAATAGTGAAAACACTGAATTTTAATTTAAAACTGCATTTTCATCTAATTTATTTACATAGTTAAATTAAATTTTAGTTAGGTTTAAAAGTATAATTAGATAAATTTTACATTATTTAATAAAATTTAGCTTATTTGAATAAATTTAACATTGAAATTTTATATAAAAACATTTCAAACATTTGAACATTTTTTACTTTAAAAACCTATTTTTTCGTCCTGTCTACGGGATTAAAGTTAAATTAATTTCTGCCACTTATGTGATTAGAATTTGGAAAAATTGATTAATTATTTTTAATAATAATAATTTTTAATTCATAATTATTTAAAATTAGTTTTTAACCAAAAATATTAGTGAAAGTGATTAAAATTAATTACAACGATTAAGAGAAAAATTTGCTTAACAAAGGAATAATCGGAAGATTAATGGAAAAAATAACTTATAAACCTGTAAAAAATATATTTTATGTAAATATTTATAAAATATACTACCTTTTGTATAATTAGTACCATTATTAGAGACACTTGACATGGGAAAAACATTGTTAGAATTCCCTGTTCAAAAATTTACTAGAATGCCACTCCTACTCCACTATAAAAAGGCACTCACCCTACCACTTATTTAAACATATAAATCCATTTTTATCTCCCAAAATATGATAAAATAAACTCTAAAAATACCACCATTAATCATAGAATCCTCACTTTTATCATAAATCCAACCAAGGAATCCCTTTGGTGCAAACCAAGAGGAGTTACCCAAAGAAGAGGTAACATTCTTCCTCAGCCTCTTTTGTTTTATTTTCATTATTCACCCACTAAAATATTATTAATACAAGATAATATAATAAACTCAGTATAATTAATTTACATATATGTTTTTATTCTAAGGTTTCTACCTACAATTAAACAAACTTCCATCTAATGGGTAATGAACTTAACGTTCTTATGTACAATGAACTACTGCATCATGAAACGATGTTGTTCATTTTTTCCTTTTAAAACCTCTAATGGTTGGTAATTATGATAGAAAATATATTTTATATGATATATATGATATTTTTGAGGAATTTATTTTTCTGTAATTATTATATAACTCATAACTTCATGCTTTCCATTTTTTATAAATAAGATAACTTTGTTTGCGGATGTCTGAACTGCCACCTCCTCAAAGTGATGTGATTCATTCACACTTTAAATGGAATGTATTATGGATGGTTTTAGTGAACTTATATGATATATATGAAATAATAATGATTCTTTAATGATATTATATATATATATACATATAATTCATTTAATTTTCATTCTATACGACAAAAAAATGGAAACAACGTTCATGCGTACGTACAAACTACCATCTCCATGAATGATATATTCCATTATATATATATATTTAGATTATTATAAATATTTATATAATTAATATATATGATATATAAATAATTAAATCTTGATCTAATTAAGAGGATAAATAATAAAATTTCAAAACATGTATGATAAACAATGCATTTATTACCCAAAACGTTGATTTAACATGAAATTGTTAATAAATGGGTAATATAAATAAATAAGTGAATCCTATATTGTATGATATATATAAATATGGTTATTTTTTGGATTTATAATAAACTTATATTTATTACACAATATTTTTTATCATGTAGAAAGAATGTTAAGACTTAATGTAAGGGGTTTCTCGTCTCACTTTTATTTCTGTGAGACTCATGCCTTATTCACCACTAATTTATTTTTTGTAATGTATATAATGCCCATGAATTTATTATATGATTATTATAATTAACATTATGAGGATTTACATCTCTATTTTATGATCTTTCTTTCATAGGGTTTTATGGTTTAAAAGTTATCAAATCGGTAAAGTGATTTTTGTCTCAATTTTCCTTTGTTGAGATACACGCCATGTTATATCATGAATATACTTATTTAATGATATTTTAAGCTTAATGTAATTTTTTTATCTCATGTGGATTATGATTCAAAGTTACCAAAGTGGAAATAGTATATTACTATAATCTCATCATTTATGAGGATTGTTTACGATTATGATCTCATTGATGAAATATTATGATCCAATATTGAAGAAAACTCATGAATTTTATTACATTATGGTTATTCATGATATCTTCATTTCTGGTACCATTTTTAGCTCTTTCGTAATTAATATAATTAATAAAGCGTTTTAATGAAAATATGAATTTATTTCTCTCTTCGGTCAAAAATTTGTTTTATTCACAAAAATTTGTTTTAGAAATATGTTTTAACAAAAGGTTTTACTATGATTTATAAAATAATTTTTTTCCCATTACTTATTGTTTTCTAATCATGATTATTTCTAAAATTTTTACGATGGAAAAGAAATTTTGTACAGGCACAGTTATACCCACTGTCATGACAATCATATCCTTAAAGCTTCCTTTGTATGTTTAGAAGGTTATTTTTTAAGGAATGTTTTTTACTAATATTATTGTTTTTTAATTTTAAAATGGTTTTCATGGAAAAATAGTTTTCAAAAAATTGTTTTATGTTTAAAAAGTGTTTTAAATTATTTTCAAAGCTTTCTTTATATGTTATCAAAAGGATGTTTTTAAAGAAAAGGATTTTAGTGATTTAAATGATTATTTTATAAGTTTTCAAAGTATTTTATAAGAAAACTGGTTTCAAAAGGATTTTAAAATTCTTTTATATTTTTCATAGAAAAAGGTTTTCAAAATGTATTCAAGCTTTAATTATGAGTTTTCAAGGTGTTTTCAAAGAAAAATTTTTTAAAAATATTTTCTTTCATTATTTATAAGTTTTTACAGCTATTTTAAAAATAAAAAAGTTTTCAAAATGATTTATGTTTTAAAAAGATTTTTTTGCAGTAGAAACAATATTTTCCTCAAGAATTTTATTAAAGGAAATTTAAAATCATTATTTATAATAAATGTATTTTTGAAATGGTTTTATGAAAAGTATTTAAAAAAGGCTATTTTCCTTATGAAATATTTCATGCAATCTTTCAAAATAATCCTCCTTCTAAGATGACATATTTTTTTTATAGTTTATGATTTACTAGGGATATATTCCAAGAATACCATTAATATTATTTATTAAATGGGTTATATTTAGATGGAGTGATGTTTATGACACTTGTTCCTCTTCCACAAGTTATATGCTTTTGAAAACTATTTCTTTTCATGGATTATGCTTTGATGAAATGATTTAGAAGCATATATATTTTACATAGGAAATGATATGTTAAAATGTTATGATACCCATATCATTTCATGGTTTATGATATGATTTTTATGAAACCAATTTATTTTTATGGGTCATGATATGATGGAGGGTTTTTTTTATCTTGTGGAACATGTATGTATGATTTTATCATGTGATGGGTGGGAACTATTTATCCCTCCAATTAATTGGGTAATGATTTATATCTAATGAGATAATGATGGAAAATTAGTTGACATGATTGATCCAAAATAGTAAATAGCTGCTTCCGGATCCAAAATGGGAAATAGATATGTCCTGATCCACTATGGGAAGATAGGGAAACTTGATCCAATGTGAGAAGACGGGGAAACCCAATCCACTATGGGAAGATGGGGAAACAAGATCCACTATAGGAATATGGGGAAACATGATCCCTTATAATTAAAGGACTGTGATCGATGATGGTTGTATGTCCCACCCTGTAGGTGTATTCACCATGAAGTTACTTGATTAGTTTTTGGTAATGAGCCATGACTTATAGGGAGTGATATTAAATTTTTATGTTTTTTCCATAAATTATATGTCTTATTATTATGATATTCTCATGTGGTTCATGTTATTTATTATCTTATGCTTCATTTCTAATGAAATACCAATCTTTATACCATGTATCATGTTTTCGATATTTGATATATAGGTCATGATCTTTAAATTTTATGATCAAGTTCTCATACCCTTATGTTCATGATATGCTTATGAATTTCCTTTATTTACCCTTATAGACCATTCAAGATCACCCCTTTCTTATGTTTACTTTCCCTAGGTTATAAAGAAATGTTTTAAGTAGAAGTACTAAAGGGGAAGTACTTTGCGGGAAACATTGAATATCTTTCACCAAATTATAAGATTGTGTTCCAAGTTTCCAAATACAATAAACAATTACGGTATGTAGGCATGCATTTTTGTAATGTGATGAAAATAATTCTAAAATTATGTAATATATATGTATGTTAACCAAGGTCGCTATAGTTGGTATCAAAGTAAATGTTTAGTCAACCTTTGGAAACTAGGATGAGAAAACTTTAGTGAGATCACTTGTGATGTTTCTAATGATATGTCTTGGTATATCTCTAAGGATAAGTCTAACGATGTGTTAATGTATAGGAAAATGTACTAGAATTTTGGTAAAGGATAGAGTGAGTGTTTTCCTAGAAATACATCCTTTTCTGGATACTATAGGTGGATTTGTATCTTATACAAATTTATACAGGGGTAATAACACCCAAAACACGTTATTGAGCCAGACTCAATTGAGAACTGATGCATGACAATGGTCCTTGCTGCACACCTAGTTTTACACTTCCCGATGATATGATTTCAGAATTCAGAAGATATTTATGAACCATAAAGAAGGATTTAAAAAGAAGATGATGACAAATATCCTAGGATAAACCTAAGGTTTCATATATTAAAGAAGTACGTGTTATTATTTAGATATTCTATAAGTAATGTTTCATGATTATTTTGTTTTTTATTATGATAAGTGTTTCTCACCCTATGATTTCTAGTTTTATTCAATAGAGGTAACTAGAAGGAAATGTGTTAACATGGAATATTTTTGATGTAGAAAGTATTATAATGGTGAAAATTGATTTCCTAAGTGGAAATCTCATGAAGATAATTAGAAAGGTCCATGAGTATTGGTTATACTACTGAAGATAAAGAGACCCCAAATGACATGTGAAAGGTATTTGATGTACTTACAGTAGTATTTAAATTAAACGTAAGAAACATGATTGGATTGAGGTTGAGAAACCTTAAGAGATGATTCATATTTCATACTCTATAACATGAATATTAAGGGATAAGATTATAAAGCATGAGTAAAGGTTTAAGAATAAATTTAGATGATTAAAGTGTATATGTATAGGAACTTAAAAATTATGTTATATGAATCATGAAGTATATGATTTCATTTAAGTATTTTGAAATATATATTGAATGGTGCTGATGAGCTAGGAAAGGGATTTAATGGAAAGGTGATATTTTGATTAAGGTAAGGTAACCCTTAATGTGTCCCTCATGTTTCGAAAATTGTGTTTATCTTGGCTAAAGAGATGATTGATATGTGATAAAAAAATTTATTAAATATTTTATTTATAATAAATGATATAATTTCCCCAAATTGTGTTTAATATGTTCATTTATGGAATTTTTGGGATTAGATCATTCATTTAAAAATTTGATGAAAAATCCAGTTTTATCCTTTTAAAATGAACTGTAGAATTTCGAACATAAATATTTTAATATTCCTTTTTTTCACTTACAATTTTGTAAAAGTTTTATTCAATTAAGTTTCTACAACTTTTATTCAGGACACTAGAGCTAAAGAGTGAATTTGGACGGAGTAAATGGGTGGTTTTGTCAATGGTGGGCTGGAAACGCGATATTGAAGGTAACTTTAGTGTTTGGGACATATCATCTACATCCATGAATGGATTGAGCCCAAATTTTGAGAGAGATAAAAAAACAAAGTTATCACATATTATCCTTCTCGAGGGGCAACTAATTCATGCGTTTTAGTGGTCAAGAAGGCAGTGAAAGTGAGATTAAAATATTTGGTAGAATCTTCTCATTCACACTTGAAACCACTTTTAACCTATCCTCCCCTCCACTATATAAATATCTGTTTTTCCCATTTGTAAGGGTTGATACTTGCATTTTAAAGTTTAGGACAGAGGAGAAGATTTTCCACTCCAATTATCCAAACAATTCAATAAGGGTATCTCTTGAATCAAGGATCCCTTTGTCGAAGCCCTATTCTTCTTCCTCATGTTGTAATGTTTGTGTTTTCATAGTAAAATTCTTTGTTATTATTTTATTTATTCTCTTTTATTCTATTTTGATCAAATTTATTATTCTCTTAATCTTCATAATTGGGCTGGAATCAATTGTAGAAATGTGATTGGTTTATACCCTTCCTAAACCTTTTCACGTGCAAAACATTTCTACGATGCCTACACCGCCCATGGAAGAGTAGTTCTTTTTAGTAATCGATCTACCTATAAACTTCTTCATTCATTTATTTCGAATCAATGAGCTACTGTAATTTACTTAATATTATCTATTAATTTAGTTTTTAATTTAAATTAAACTAATAAAGCAATTGAACAATTTACACAAAAACACACATGGTCGGAATTTGGGATAATTGTGAGAATGTGATCTTAATCGGTAATAAAAGACCACAAAGGATAAATTTGTAGAGTTAAAATATAATCCCTAAACTCAATTATTCCTCATTTACAGAGTGGATATGTGCTATAATTAACCCCTTACCATAATATAACCTAAGAACATCAATCAAAGCAGGGTGCTACGATTGCATGTTCCGAAGCTAGCCAAGGGTTTAAGTAATTTCATATTTATGGTTAAGTTAACTCCCATAGGGTTCTAGGGTTAAAAAATAAGAGGATTATAATTATGTGGATGTTAATTTAAATGATAATTAAAAATAATTTAGTGAATAGGTAGAGTTATATCGATTACACCTTTTTAATATTTTCTAAAAAAACAACTTCTTGTTGTGTTATTTTAATCAAACTTCATTTGAAAACTAAAAACAAAAAAAAATATAATCTTCTTTTAGAAAACTTATTATATATTTATAATCTTTAAACAACCCCATCCTTTTAATTAATATTCTTATTTACTATTATTTTACTTTCAAAATACCTTTAATATGTTGTTAAATTTACTTCCTCCTTTGAGAGACAACCTTAGTCATCCACTCTGCTGCACCTAAGTAACCAAAAATCACATATCATTTGAAAGTTCCCATGATACTACCTTTCAATATAGATAAAGAAAATTGGATAATACTGATTACACTAGAACTAATTATTAATTTTTTGAAAAAGTGGTCTATGCCATCATGGTTGTAGTTTTCAACTTCTTGGATATAAGGAATATATCCTCTATTATTTAGAATAATGAAGAATTCATGTTTTCCAAAAGTATTTATGGTAATTCAGGTTATTACCATATTTCAAGAGAATATACAATGAGGGTTTTCACATGCTTGGAATATGACAACCAAATGATACTTTGTGATATATGGGGGATCAATGTTAAGCTTATTTAGTGAACTTATTTATAATGTTTTGGATTTTTATCTTTTGAAAGGGTTATAAGGTTAAGAATTTATAGAATGTTTTGTATTAAACATTGGATGAGGTTTTGGATATTAAAGTATTTTCTCACCATAAGTGGATTTATGAATATTGGAAAAAATGTGCTTACCATTTTGTTGTGATGTTAAATAAAGATATATATAATGAATTATCATTCTATGTAATGATATTTTAGTTCATTTGGAATGAAAAATGATCCTTCATTTCTTTGAGTAAGAGATTAAGTGGATATCAAGCAAGGCACAACCAAAGAATGTGATTGTGAATATTTAAATATTTTATATTAAACTTCAGGTGAGTTTTTGAAGATTAAAGTATTATCTCACCATAAGAGGATTTTTTTTCATATTGGAAAACATGTGCTAACCATTTTTTTGTGATGTTAAATAAAGATAGATGTAATAACTTATCATTCTACCTAATGATATTTTAGTTCTTTAGTAATTAAAAATGAACCTTCATTTCTTGGAGTAAGAGATAAAGTAGATATTGAGCTGATCACAACCAAATAATGATATTTTGAATATATAAGAGTTGGTTTCCTAGAACCAATTGGTTGTACTTTGATTACATTGATATTTATTGTATTTAAATATTAAACATCTTATTACATATTGTTCGTTGTTTTTCATGACTATGATGTAATAATTTCCTAGAGTATTTGTGGAATTGATAAGGTCATGGATGTTCTCTACTATTATGAGAACCTTGAAATGGTATAATTTTGTTTTTAAATATAGTTATATGGTTAGATGACATACTATAATGGGACACATAGCATGAAGAACGTTAGGTGCGAGTACTCATAAGAAGATGAGACTTCCTCTCATGAAGTTCGCACTTGTTAATTTTCAAGATATAAGATTATAAGAATAGACCCAACAGTAAGAATTCTACATGTTTTGGTGTCATAAAATATTTCTATCTGCGATCATGTGCATTGATCCTTATAATTTAAGATTATCATTAATATGTGTCATGACTCGTGTAATTTGATTTACTGATGAAAACGATCACACATACCACTGGCAGGAAGTAGGGTACATTGGGTACGTCACGAGTGGCATGTTATTAATGGATAAGTCAAGTAAGGATTTGAACCTTCTATTTATGGAAGTTGATATCTCGACCCTTTGATTGAAATAGAATCGTCACATGAAATTCCATGGCCATGGTGTAATGATGAGTTTATTTCAGGAAGTCAAAGAACAACGTATCAAGCATAAAAGTTGATGAAACTATCATGAAACCTGCTTGATGAGATATTGAGACAAAGGGATTATATTACACAGTGAGAATTTATATGTGGATGTCGTTTTTGTGACTATAAGTTCTTTCTATTGGGTGACTTGACACGTTGCTAGACAGTAATATTATACTTTATGCAAGCCCACCTAATTCCAATGAAAAAGAATCATAGACGGTCACACACTAAGCATTTTTGGTGGTCTTGGTTAAATTTTATTTGAATTTAATTAATAAATATTATTTTCAAGAAAGTGGAATAATTTTATTCAAGTTAAAATGATTTCATAAATTAATTAAATATTTATTCACTAGATTGTGGGTAAAATATATTTATTTATTTTATTGAACATTTAATAAATATTTATTTACTAGTTTGTAAATAAAATATTTATTTAAGAGAATAAATTATTTATTTATTTATTTGGGTGTTCAATAAATGGATGTGGAGTTTGAGTGGACCAAGGCTGGTCTGATAGTAAAATTATTATTTTCAAGATGGTGAATAATTATTTAACTAGTTGGCACAAATTAAAATAACATTGCTATTATTTTTTCATGTGAAATTTTATTTATAATTCCATTTTTCACAAGTCAGCGCACCATAAATAATGAAGCTGTGTTATTATTAAAATCACGGGTAGGTTATGAATGTATTTAATTTCTATTATGCAAATAAATATTATAACTGAAGCCCCATGTCAATAAATAGACACATACATCTATTGTACCATTTACTGTACCGCACACCCGATGAATTGATAATTGTTGAGAAAAAAAATTATCTCTCAAATCCTCTTATCGACCCTCTCAAAAATGAGATATGTTCTTCAAGGCCGAAGAACAAGCGATTAAGAACGACCGACACAAGACACTCGCTTCTTTGCGGTAGCACCCGGAGAATGAGCGGTGTCGATTGGAGGCCATCAGAGCATGTGTGGATCACCACCAGATGGATTCTAGTTTGGATCCTTGCAAGCGTAACAATACAGACAACATTGAGATGTCTCTATCTGATCTTCTTATCCCCATTTTCCATGTGGACAAATATATGAAGTGCGAAAAGCCTTTTGTCCTTTTGGTGAATAATAGGAAAGGGAAGACGAAGTGATTTAATCCCAAATCTTCTTCACAAAATTCCAAGAAAAGGAAGATCAAAGGGGAGGTAACGGAATAAGAGGCTATTTGTTTCTCATTTGGCAAGAAAGGACACTGGAAGAAGAACTGAACCCAATATAAAAAGAAAGGGGAAGCTTTAGGTGCATTTTTTATCGAATGAAATCTATCAGTTTCTATAAATTGGGTATTAGATACAGCTTATATCACTCACATATGTTTCCAAATATAAGAACCAAGTAGATTTCTGAATGTTGACTGAGGGGAGGTAGATTTGAGAGTAACCAACGGATCCAGACTTGCTGCTGTAGCTGTCGGGGAATACCACCTCATGTTTCTAATTGGGATGATCTTGGTGTTAAAGGGTTGTTATTATGTGCTGTCTACTACTAAAAACATTATTTCGGTGTCCACATTAGATACATAGATACTTCACATGACTCATACCACACCCAAATTTGGAATCACTGGCTCAGTCATGTAAACGAGAAATTATTGACAAAGTTACATCAATATTGTTTTTTATATTCTTTCTAACTAAAACCACGTGGGGTATGTCATGCATGTTTACAAGGAAAAATGGTCAAATCCCCATTTAGTGGGAAAGGTGAAAGGGATAAAGATATTATTTAATTGGTTAATACTGATGTGTGTGGACCATTTCTAGTTGATGTAAGGGGAGGGTACTCAAACTTCATGAATTTTACAGATGATTTTAGTAGATATGGATAAATCTACTTAATGAGGTATAAGTCAAATTCTTTGGATAATTTCAAAGAATAGAATAATGAAGTTGAGAACCAGATTGGTAAGAATATTAAGAAACTCCACTCAGAACGAGGTAGATAATTTCTTAATCAAGACTTCATTGATTACTTACTGGAGTTTTGGATCCTATCCCAACTCACTCCTCCGTACACACCCCAGTATAATGGTGTGAGTGAAAGGACGAACCACACCCTATTGAACATAGTGAGATAAATGATGAGTCATGCGATTCTTCCATTATCCTTTTTGGGAATATTCATTACAAATAGCGGCGCACATACTAAACCAAGTAACAACTAAATAGATAAATGGTATTCCATTCAAGTTCTGATGTGGAAAGAAATACATGATATCAAATTTACATGTGTGGGGAAGTGATGTGTTTGTTAAGGCCTCTTCAGGTAAAAAACATGCACCCCGAGTCACAAAGTGTTCCTTTATAGGATACCCCAAAGAAATAAGCAGATATTACATATACAACCCCTTAGAAAAAAAATTATAATGGAAAGACACACCATCTTCCTTGAGATGGAGAACATCTCCAAAAGAGATAGTGGGAGTGAGATATACTTCGATGAAGTTATGGCTCAAGGTACACAAGAGTTGGTACAAGGGTAGATTCCACAAAGCCCCATGGAAGAAAGAACTGTTCCAGAGACACAAGAACTGCGTAAGAGTACAAGAGAGGTTAGAGAACCAGAAAGATACAGTTTTTTAGTTACCAAGGAATATGACTCATTATTAGTTGATAATAATGATCCTCTAACCTAAAAGGAAGCAGTAAGTGGCATAGATGTTTCCATGTTTAAAGAATCCATAAATTCTAAAATGGATTCCATATGCCAAAACCGAGTCTAGATTTTGGTAGATCCTCTAGTTGATGTAAATCCAACTGGTTGAAAATGGGTATTCAAGAAGAAACAGGACATGGAAGGACAAGTCAATACCTATAAGGTATGACTGGTTACAAAAGGGTTCAAACAATGTCAAGGCATTGACTATGACGAAACCTTTTCACTAATTGAAATTATGAAATCCATCATAATTCTATTGGCCATTACTGCTTACCATGACTATGAGATTTGGAAAATGGATGTCAAAACATCATTCCTTAATGAGAACCTTCACGAAGATGTCTACATGACACAACCTGAAGGATTTATGACTCTAAAGTATTCCAATAAGTTATGAAAATTGAAGAAATCCATTTATGGATTAAATTAAGAATCTAGGTAATGGAACATTCGTTTTAATGAATACATAAAAAAATTGGTTTTATCCAGAATGAATATGAGCCTTGTGTCTACAAATAGTTTTGTGGGAGTGCAGTAGTTTTTATAATAGTATATATTGATGACATATTACTTATTGGAAATGGGATACCAATCTTACATTATATTAAGGAATGGTTGAATTAATGCTTCTCCATGAAGTGATTAGGTGAGGTAGCATATATTTTTGGGATCAAGATCCATCATGATAGATCCAAGAGATTGTTGGGCCTTAGTCAAAGTAAATAAATTGATAAGATACTAAAGAGATTTAGTATAGAATAATCCAAGAGGGTATTATTACTAGCATCACATGGTATTCATCTTTCCAAGAAAATGTGTCCTCAGACACATGAGGAAAGAAAGATAATGGCAAGGACTCTATATGCATCAGTGATTGGGTCAGTCATGTATGTCATGCTATGTAATAGGCTTGATGTTGCCTACATATTGAGTGTAGTAGGTAGATATCAAGATAACCCAGGTGACCGCCATTGGATGGCAGTCAAGACTATCCTAAAGTATCTGAGGAATAATATAGACATTTTCTTGGTTTATGGAGGAGATGAGGAAATATTCATTAGAGGATATACAAATTCTAGTTTCTAGACTGATCAAGATGACATGAAGTTGAAAACGGGATACATCTTCACTTTTAATGGATGTGCAGTGAGCTAGAAGAGCTCAATGAAGAGTGTGATCATAGATTCTACTATAGATTCCGAATATATTGAAGCTTCTGAGGCAACTGAAGACGTATTTTGGATGTAAAGCTTCATTCATGAGTTGGATGTGATACCTAGTAGTAAAGATCCCATTGCACTATACTGTGATAATACTACAGACATCAGCGGATGAAGCACATACTTTGGAAGTATCATCTCTTGAGATATTTTTCTCAGAGAGGTGAAGCTGCAGTGAGAAGTATTTCAATGGAATACAACATGGAAGACCCCTTGAATAAAGCCTTGACTCAGTAGAAAAATGATCACCATGTGAGGTCTATCGGACTGAATGTCATAGGTAGTTGTATCTAGTCCATGTAGGAGTTTATAAGAGTTAGTGTCCTAGAACCAACTAGTTATACTATGATTACATGGATATTTAATGTGTTTAATTATTAAACATATTAATACATATTTTTCATTGTTATGTATGACTATGATGTAATAATGTACTATAGTATTTGTTTCATTGATAAGGTCATGGAAATTATCTGCTATTATGAGAACCTTGAAATTCTATAACAATATTCTTGAATATAGTTTTATTGTCGGATAACATACTGTTATGGGAAACATATAATGTATATTGTGAGGTTCAAGTACTTGTAAGAAGATGAGACTTCCTCTCATGAATTTCACACTTGGTAATATCTAAGACAAAAGATTTTGAGAACAGACCCGCCAAAAAGAATTCTGTTTGTTTTGGTGTCATCAGATATTTCTATCTATGAGCATGTGTAATGATCATTATACTTTAATATTGTCATTAATACGTGTCATGACTTGTGTAATTTGATTTATTGATGAAAACCATCATGATGACAGTTGGCGGGAAGTATGGTACATTGGGTGCATCATGAGTGGCATGTTATTAATGGATAAATCAAGGAATAATTTATATATTGCATTTATGTAAGTTTATATCTCAACCCTTTGATTGAAATATAATCATCGCATGAAATTACATGGACTTGGTGTAACGATGAGTTTATTTCAGTTAGTAAAAGAACGACGTATCAAGCATAAAAGTAGATGACACTATCATGAAACCTGCTTGATGAGATATTGTGACAAAGGGATTATATTACATAGTGAGCGTTCTTATGTGGATTTTATTGTTTTGACTTTAAGTTTATTCTCTTAGGTGTCTTGACCTATTGATAGACAGTACTCTTGGACTTCAGGGAAGCCTGCCTAATGACAACAAGATAAAATCCTATAGGGTCACACACTAAGTGTTTCTGGTGGTCTCAGTTTAATTCTATTTGAATTTAACGAATAAATATTATTCTCAAGACTATGAAATAATTTAATTCAAGTTAAAATGATTGCATAAATTAAATAACTATTTATTCACCGGATTTCGGGGAAAATATATATATTTATTTTATTGAACATTTAATAAATATTTATTTACTAGTTTGTAAATAAAATATTTATTTAAGAGAATAAATTATTTATTTATTTATTCTCATGTTCAATAAATGGAAGAAGAGTTCGAACAGACGAAGGCTGGTCTGGTAGTAAAATAATTATCTGCACGATGGTGAATAATTATTTAACTAGTTGGCACAAATTAAAATAACTCTGCTATTATTTTGTGACATAGAATTTTATTTATAATTCCATTTTGCAAGATATTATTATTAATAGAATTAGTTTTATCTAAGGTAATGAATGTATTTAATTTCTATTACCCAATTAAATATTTTAACTGAATACCTATGTCAATAAATAGACACATACATCGATTTTTCTATGTACCAAACCCCACACCCAGTGAATTGATAATTTTTGAGCTAAAAAATTTCTCTCTCAAATCCTCTTCCCACCCCTCTCAAGAACAAGATACATTCTTCAAGTTCTAAGAACATGTGATCAAGAATGACCAACATAAGACACTAACTTACCCGCACAAGCACCCAGAGAATGATAGGTGTCAATCGGAGGCCATCAGAGCACATGTGGATCATCGCTAGAGGGATTCTAGTTTAGATCCTTTCAATTGAAACAATATAATCTAGAAGGTTCATCCTGGATGATCAACATCATCAATGAAGAAGATACTGAATATCTATGTATTATATTCTTTATGAAATTAATTAAATTGATTATAAACATGATAGTAAAGATCCTCTCTAAAGGGTTCAGGCCTCTTCCTTCTTTATCTAAATCTTTGATTCTATTCTATAAAGACTGGTATTCATCATCATTTCGATCCTTGAAGAATCATTGATCATGGTAAAAATTAAAGTTGGGTTATGACTCAACCGCGCTTCTGCTATGCCTAGAAGCTTGAAAATGAACCTTCATTTCATGGAGTAAGAGATGAATTGGATATCGAGCAAGGCACAACCAAAGAAAGATATTTTGAATATATACATGAATGAAATAAATTAAATATTTTTCCTTAGGTTCTTATATAGTAAAATTGTCACGACCCGTCCTCGGGGCCCGTGCCGTGACTACCCCAAGCCCGCCTTCCATAGGCCAGGGGCTGGCGACTAGCACCAAAGGCGTAAATCCCGATAACAGGGAAGGCATTGCCTTTATAAGTAACAACTACCACAGAGTCAGCAAGCAGAAAGTAACTACAAGTGCAGAAAAGTAAAGGGGGCCGGAAATACAAGCCCAACTGTAAAGTACAACTCGAAAGGGGAAAACAGCAGCTGGAAGAACGAAGCGGCTCCTGGGTCGTCCGCCTCGATTCCTACCTGAAGGGTAGGTACAGATGGCTCAGCTCCTGGATCGTCCACCACAGATCCTACCTGAAGGGTAGGTACAGATAGCTCCTCTACTCCACAGGTCCTGTCGTCTACTCCGGGTACGTCCGCCCAGTGGTCCACCTCCGGGTACCGACCTGCTCCGCAAGTCTCAACTGCGATCTGCGCTGTCCGTCGTCTGCAACCAACACAACGAAGTGCGGGCATAGCCCGTGCAGGGGTGAGTATAAGCTACTCAGTAGGGACCCCGAGACCCTTAAGGTCTCACTAAATCCAACATGGATATCCACAAAGTAAAGGCAGCAATCACGAAGTAACATCAGACTCTTCTTAGGTATACGCCCATACATATACCTAAGTCATCAAGTAACTCATCCAATCTCAAGGATACACAAAAATCATGAAATCAACGGATAACCATCACCCAGGTATATGCCCATACATATACCTAAGTTATCAAGCGACCCATCTCAATCATGAGGAAACACAAAGGTCAAAGTCTCAGCTCAAACCAGGATTTTCATTATCGAAACCGTAACTGCTGAAGAGCTCCGTCTCTAGAGTGTACAGTGGTCCTGTCACGACTCCGAGGCTGCCGCTCACTAACCTAAGACTGCTGAAGTACTCCTCCTGTCGAGTACTGCGGGTTTGCGGCCAACTACCTGGCGCTCCGTCCGCTGAGGGTCTGTCGCCAAGTACCGGGCGCTACCCAGATAGCCTACTGAGGTACTCCTCCCGTCGAGTACCGCGGGTCTGCTGCCAACTACCAGGCGCTCCGTCCGCCGTGGGTCTGCCGCCAAGTACCGGGCGCTCCGTCCATTGGGCTAGTCGACTCACTCCAAGCCGAGTCGGTCAAGCAGTCGTCAGGTCTCAGTCGGCTACACGGTCTCCGTACTCCGCACGCACGTCTCCACTGTCGCGGGTCTGTCGCTACAACCAAGCGCACACACTCCGTAGAGTATCGCGGTTCCGCCGCTACAACCAAGCGCTCCACCGCCAAGGGTCTGCTGCTGCATCCAAGCGCACCACCACTGCCAAGTACCACGGGTCTGCTCCACGAGCTACTGGTCGATACTCCAAGTATCTCAAAGTCCCACGAAGAAGTGTCTCAAAGGTCCGTCTCGGCACAGGGGTCTCAACGCAACAGACGGCGCGTCGATCGGACGCCCGGTCTGTGAGTTATTAGCCTTTTCGTCCCAGGGGCCCGGTTGGTTTCGTGAGCGAAACCAATCCCGACCGTATCTCAACTGCACCCCGAACTCCCATAGGGTATACTCAAAGGGACCGTTACTCAACGTAACCACCAACGCCGCTGACGGCTCGTCAAGCGGACGTCCTGTCTGAAAGATATCAGCTTTCCCGTTCCAGGGGCCCGGTTGGATTTCGGGTACAATCCAACCCGGCCATACTCCGACTGTATCCAAAACTCGGGCGGAGTATGTCAAAAGTTCCGTCTCATCAAGAGGAAGTCAACGAAACAGACGGCGCGTCAATCGGACGCCCGGTCTGTGAGTTATTGGCATTTTCGTCTCCGGGGCCCGGTTGGTTTTTAAGGAAAAACCAACCCGACCGTACTCCACCTGCGTCCAAACCTCGGGCGGAGTATGCCAAAAGATCCGATTCACTAAGAGGAACACAACGCGACTGACGGTGCGTCAATCGGACGTTCGTGGCTCAAGATATGAGCGTTTCCGCTCCGAAGGCCCGGTTGGTTTCGTGAACGAACCAACCCGGCCGAACTCAAAGTAACCCGAAACCTTGAGTGCGATATACCGAATCGACCGTCTCGATCCAAGGATCGCGTTGCCGCAGACGGTTCGTCATTCGGAGGTCCGAGGCTCAAGTTATGAGCCAAGAACCGAATCTGGTCCGAAACGGGGGGTCCGGGTCCGGGCCGACCCGGCCCGACCCCCCCCCCCCCCCCCCTGGGCGGCGCGGTGGCCGGCGGCGGCGGCGGGCGGCGGCGGACGGCGGCGGCGCGGTGGCCGGGGGCGGCGCGCGGCGGCGGGCGGCGACGCGGCGGCCGGCGGCGGCGCGCGGCGGCGGGCGGCGGCGGGCCGCGCTGGCGGCGGCAGCGGGCCGCGCTGGCGGCGGGGTGCGCCGCACGGGGTGGTCACGCGGGGGGCTTGATTGCCCCCGCTTCTTCACGGACGGCGCGGCCTTTGTGCCGCGCCTGGGTAACAAATCGGCCCCCACGTGGGGGCCGGTTTTGGAGAGTCAACCGGGGGGGGCTGCTGCCCCCCCCCCCCCCCCTTTTATTGAACCGCCCCCCCCTCTTAAAGAGGGGGTTATATTGAACCGGCCGGGGAATTTAATTCCCCGGTTTTGTGACATCCGGCCGGCCCGCTGGCCGGCCGGTTTTTACCAACGGGACCGGAAATTCCGGTCCCGCCCTCGACTTCCGACGCCGGCGGCCCGGCCGCCGGTCTTTCCTTCCGCCGCGGCCCGGAACCGGCCGCGGTCTCCTCGTCCCGCCGCGGCCCGGAACCGGCCGCGGCGTTCGTCGTCCGGCGCGGTGCGACGACACCGCGCCCCTTTCGCCACACGTTAATTTCTTCAACGCGGCGCGACGGCGTCGCGTTCTTGATGTTCCTTCCATGGTGTGCGCGCGACGGCGTTGCGTAAAATAAACGCACGATCATCCACGTGGTGCGACGGCACCACGCCTCTTGCTTCCTCCCGCAAGAACAAACAAGATCATTGGAGGGGGTTCGGCCGTGTTCGTGCGGTCCGGCCCCCCTCACGTTAAATTAATAACGCATCTTAAAATAATCAACATCCCACGTTAGTTATACGAACCACGAGAAAAAGAGATAATTAAATATTAAATCAACCACCCCTACCTCGGGTTAAGATTTGAAGATTTGATCACGCTCCACGGAAGACGGCGTCGCGGAGGTCGGGCGTCGCGGTCGACGTTCGTCAAATCCGCTGACGAAGAGTTATGTCCGAAAAGACACGTCGCTCGGATCTTCGATTGCCGACGAAGAAGGTTCGGGGAGGAAGGAAAGGTCCGAAGATACCGGGTCGCCGAGTCGATGATCCTTGACGAAGTGTTGTCGTTCTTCCTTGAGGATGAAGACGTTCTTCGTTCTTCGTCAGAGCTTGGAGATGAAGGGGAAGCTCTCCAAAGACAAACAAAGAACTCCAAATAAAATAAGACTACCTCTTATTTTATTAACACAACACAAAAGAATTTCAAAGATTCGTTTCTCACCTTAGCTGCCGAACGAGGATTGGCTGCGGAAGAAGAGGCGTCGCCGAAGAACGTCGCGGGTAAAGCTCGTCGACGTCGCAGATCTCGGTGTGCGTCGTCGAATTTTCGGTCGCCGGCGTTCTTCGCGTTCTTCGCGTTCTTCGCGGGGAGATGAAGAAACAAGATCCTCTCAAATCCTTTCAAAGGATTTTTAGGTTGGTCTTATTTTATAAACATGCCAACACACGAAACCGGTTAAGAAACGATCCATTAAATCCACGAAAGAAACAGTCCATTTAATTCACGAAATAAACCGCCCAATTAAATGGTCTGTTAAGAATTAAAGAAAACGCGTCGGTTGACTTTTCAGTTACTTTGACGGGTTTTCGCGGGTGCGTTACTTAGCGAAAGAAACGGCGGGGCTCGTGCGGGCCCCACCTCACAAATATCCTACCAAGGGGTAGGATATTTCTGGATAGCATCCTATCCAGTTCAACTCAGTTCAAGCCGCCTTTAAGTGGCTTCAAGTGGCTTCCAAGTGGCTTAAGCGAAATAAAATAAAGTTGTCGCAAAATTATTTTATTTCTTAACCTTAAGCCCGAAAATTAAAAACCACATCCGAGCAAACGCAACTCCGGAAGAGGCGTTTCTAAGCGAATACCGGCGCTGCGATTTCATCGGTGCCCTCAGAATTCGATTCCGGGCACCGGTTCAAAAGTTAGAAAAACCCGCTCGTCCGTTCACTGAACGTACCCGAGCCAAAACTTCGGAAAATGATTCCGGGCACACCGGGCCTCGGAATCAGGTGCCGTCAGAAACTGCGTTCTTGTAAAATTCCAAAGAAAATTAAGAAAAAAATTTCCTTGAAATTTACGGGTCTTTACATTACTCCCACCACAGGGCTTTACGTCCCCGTAAAGCTTCACCACAGACTTAGGGAAACAAAGCGGTACTGAGCACGCATCTGAGCCTTCCGCTCCCATGTGCTCACCTGGAGGTTCCCGCGCTGCCAAAGAAAGTGCACAAGAGGAATCGACCATCCTCCTAGGATCCGCTCCTGTCGATCCTCGATCCCCACAGGAACCTCCGTATAAGACACTCATCGCCACCGTCAAGCTCCTCATGGTCGATGATATGCGAAGGGGGTCGAGCACGTATCTCCTCAGCTGGGATACGTGGAGGACGTCGTGCACCCGGTGCAACTGAGGTGGCAGAGCCAGGCGATAAGCCACCTCGCCAACCCTGCTGAGGACCTGGAAAGGCCCGATGAAGCGGGGAGACAACTTGCCGCCTCGGCCAAATCTCCGCAAACCACGTCGAGGTGAGACACGCATGAAGACGTGGTCGCCATCCTCGAACTCTAGTGGCCTCCGCCTCCTGTCAGCATATGACTTCTGCCGGCTCTGTGTTTTCCTCATCCGCTCCTGGATGACATGGACCTCTTCTGACGTGGCCCGGACCATCTCTGGTCCCACAAGAGCTGCGAGATTTCATCCTTGCCGATAAGAGAAACCTGGTCTCATCCCCTGGATGAACCACATTCTTTGCCTAAAACAGTCAATCCTAACATGGATGATACTAATCCATACCAAGGATGACGTCGTAAGGCCTCGACGCTACTACTAAGAGATCCAACCGTTACTCTCGCCTCCAAGGGTTGAGTCACACTGTCGGCATCAGTGTGTGGTAACTGGTTTCCTCCAGTAGATGTCTCACAAGTGAGGGTCAAGTCAACAGTCAACTGGAACCTCTTAGTAACATCACAAAAGAGGACAGGAATGAAAACATCACAAAGGATGCGTCTTTTATTATTGCAGCTCATAATACAAGACGCTACACAAAAGCAACATCAACAAGGAACTAGAAGTACAAGAGACGTATCCACTAGTTCTGCTCCTGTCCACCTGCTCCAAGAGTTCTACTGTTGCTCAAGCATTTGTCGTTGCCTCTTTCTCGGTGGCTCCCTCAAAGCCTGCGGATCGGGAGTCGGACAGTCACGTGCCAGATGACCCTTTCCGCGACATGAGTAACACAACCTGCTCCTTGCACGGCTAGCTCCGTTCCCACTCCGGGTGCCCTGCACCACCGGTCGTAAAACCCGAGACCGTCTAACTGCTGGTCTGGTCTTTCTGGGCCTCAGCATCATCTGTCTACTGCCCACAGATGACTCGGCTTCTGATCGAGAAACACGTGGCAAAGGCAGCAGCTCCTGATCACGCTCAGGGTGTAGAGCTACTGGCACAAACTCCACCCTGAAGAAGGTCTCAAAGTCTTCCCATGCGAAGTCCATCTCATCGCAAAACTGAAACAAGTGGCTCCACCACCTACCTGCTGCTGCCTGAAGGAGGCTGGTAGCAAAGATCACCATGAAGTCTGCCGGCGTCCCCACTAGCCTGAAGACTCCCACCACGGCCTCCAGCCAATCCTCAGCCGCCTGCGGGTCCATCTCTCCCCCGAACCTGGGTGGCCTCTGGCGCTGGAACTCATGCAGTGCGCGCAAGTAGCGGGCATCGCCTACTGCTGGGGCTGGTGGCATCGGTGGCCCAACGTATGGTAGTACCGCTGGTGCCTCCGCTGGTGCCTCAACTGCAAGAGGGCCCTGTACCGAAGCCTCGTCGCTCGACAGACTGTCAGCACGCTCATCCCTCCGGGCTCTAGCTGGTCGTCCGAGAAAAGACATCCTGAAAGAAACAACGTAACACGATCAAACGATTATACCTGATGAGCTGACCTGGTTTGAGCTGTTTTAAGGGGGGAAACCTTTGAAAACACACACGCAATCAGTGTTTTCGCGCACAAAGTCGGAAATCAGTTGTCAGGGTCCTGGTGTATGGATACGTCGGCCGCCCGCACCAACACTGGACTCCCTGAACTGAAAACCACACTCGGTACCCTTAACACTATTGCTTCACATAGAAAGAAAAGACGATCAGAGTCTGCGGTAGAACCGACCGCCTCTGATACCAATTTGTCACGACCCGTCCTCGGGGCCCGTGCCGTGACTACCCCAAGCCCGCCTTCCATAGGCCAGGGGCTGGCGACTAGCACCAAAGGCGTAAATCCCGATAACAGGGAAGGCATTGCCTTTATAAGTAACAACTACCACAGAGTCAGCAAGCAGAAAGTAACTACAAGTGCAGAAAAGTAAAGGGGGCCGGAAATACAAGCCCAACTGTAAAGTACAACTCGAAAGGGGAAAACAGCAGCTGGAAGAACGAAGCGGCTCCTGGGTCGTCCGCCTCGATTCCTACCTGAAGGGTAGGTACAGATGGCTCAGCTCCTGGATCGTCCACCACGGATCCTACCTGAAGGGTAGGTACAGATAGCTCCTCTACTCCACAGGTCCTGTCGTCTACTCCGGGTACGTCCGCCCAGTGGTCCACCTCCGGGTACCGACCTGCTCCGCAAGTCTCAACTGCGATCTGCGCTGTCCGTCGTCTGCAACCAACACAACGAAGTGCGGGCATAGCCCGTGCAGGGGTGAGTATAAGCTACTCAGTAGGGACCCCGAGACCCTTAAGGTCTCACTAAATCCAACATGGATATCCACAAAGTAAAGGCAGCAATCACGAAGTAACATCAGACTCTTCTTAGGTATACACCCATACATATACCTAAGTCATCAAGTAACTCATCCAATCTCAAGGATACACAAAAATCATGAAATCAACGGATAACCATCACCCAGGTATATGCCCATACATATACCTAAGTTATCAAGCGACCCATCTCAATCATGAGGAAACACAAA
Source organism: Viscum album (assembly GCA_963277665.1). Taxonomy (NCBI): domain Eukaryota; kingdom Viridiplantae; phylum Streptophyta; class Magnoliopsida; order Santalales; family Viscaceae; genus Viscum; species Viscum album. Next base: position 2,090,480,783 of record OY728126.1, on the reverse strand, counting down.
GGTCAAAGTCTCAGCTCAAACCAGGATTTTCATTATCGAAACCGTAACTGCTGAAGAGCTCCGTCTCTAGAGTGTACAGTGGTCCTGTCACGACTCCGAGGCTGCCGCTCACTAACCTAAGACTGCTGAAGTACTCCTCCTGTCGAGTACTGCGGGTTTGCGGCCAACTACCTGGCGCTCCGTCCGCTGAGGGTCTGTCGCCAAGTACCGGGCGCTACCCAGATAGCCTACTGAGGTACTCCTCCCGTCGAGTACCGCGGGTCTGCTGCCAACTACCAGACGCTCCGTCCGCCGTGGGTCTGCCGCCAAGTACCGGGCGCTCCGTCCACTGGGCTAGTCGACTCACTCCAAGCCGAGTCGGTCAAGCAGTCGTCAGGTCTCAGCCGGCTACACGGTCTCCGTACTCCGCACGCACGTCTCCACTGTCGCGGGTCTGTCGCTACAACCAAGCGCACACACTCCGTAGAGTATCGCGGTTCCGCCGCTACAACCAAGCGCTCCACCGCCAAGGGTCTGCTGCTGCATCCAAGCGCACCACCACTGCCAAGTACCACGGGTCTGCTCCACGAGCTACTGGTCGATACTCCAAGTATCTCAAAGTCCCACGAAGAAGTGTCTCAAAGGTCCGTCTCGGCACAGGGGTCTCAACGCAACAGACGGCGCGTCGATCGGACGCCCGGTCTGTGAGTTATTAGCCTTTTCGTCCCAGGGGCCCGGTTGGTTTCGTGAGCGAAACCAATCCCGACCGTATCTCAACTGCACCCCGAACTCCCATAGGGTATACTCAAAGGGACCGTTACTCAACGTAACCACCAACGCCGCTGACGGCTCGTCAAGCGGACGTCCTGTCTGAAAGATATCAGCTTTCCCGTTCCAGGGGCCCGGTTGGATTTCGGGTACAATCCAACCCGGCCATACTCCGACTGTATCCAAAACTCGGGCGGAGTATGTCAAAAGTTCCGTCTCATCAAGAGGAAGTCAACGAAACAGACGGCGCGTCAATCGGACGCCCGGTCTGTGAGTTATTGGCATTTTCGTCTCCGGGGCCCGGTTGGTTTTTAAGGAAAAACCAACCCGACCGTACTCCACCTGCGTCCAAACCTCGGGCGGAGTATGCCAAAAGATCCGATTCACTAAGAGGAACACAACGCGACTGACGGTGCGTCAATCGGACGTTCGTGGCTCAAGATATGAGCGTTTCCGCTCCGAAGGCCCGGTTGGTTTCGTGAACGAACCAACCCGGCCGAACTCAAAGTAACCCGAAACCTTGAGTGCGATATACCGAATCGACCGTCTCGATCCAAGGATCGCGTTGCCGCAGACGGTTCGTCATTCGGAGGTCCGAGGCTCAAGTTATGAGCCAAGAACCGAATCTGGTCCGAAACGGGGGGTCCGGGTCCGGGCCGACCCGGCCCGACCCCCCCCCCCTGGGCGGCGCGGTGGCCGGCGGCGGCGGCGGGCGGCGGCGGACGGCGGCGGCGCGGCGGCCGGCGGCGGCGCGCGGCGGCGGGCGGCGACGCGGCGGCCGGCGGCGGCGCGCGGCGGCGGGCGGCGGCGCGGCGGGCCGCGGCGGCGGCGGCGGCGGGCCGCGCCGGCGGCGGCAGCGGGCCGCGCTGGCGGCGGGGTGCGCCGCACGGGGTGGTCACGCGGGGGGCTTGATTGCCCCCGCTTCTTCACGGACGGCGCGGCCTTTGTGCCGCGCCTGGGTAACAAATCGGCCCCCACGTGGGGGCCGGTTTTGGAGAGTCAACCGGGGGGGGCTGCTGCCCCCCCCCCCCTTTTATTGAACCGCCCCCCCCCTCTTAAAGAGGGGGTTATATTGAACCGGCCGGGGAATTTAATTCCCCGGTTTTGTGACATCCGGCCGGCCCGCTGGCCGGCCGGTTTTTACCAACGGGACCGGAAATTCCGGTCCCGCCCTCGACTTCCGACGCCGGCGGCCCGGCCGCCGGTCTTTCCTTCCGCCGCGGCCCGGAACCGGCCGCGGTCTCCTCGTCCCGCCGCGGCCCGGAACCGGCCGCGGCGTTCGTCGTCCGGCGCGGTGCGACGGCACCGCGCCCCTTTCGCCACACGTTAATTTCTTCAACGCGGCGCGACGGCGTCGCGTTCTTGATGTTCCTTCCATGGTGTGCGCGCGACAGCGTTGCGTAAAATAAACGCACGATCATCCACGTGGTGCGACGGCACCACGCCTCTTGCTTCCTCCCGCAAGAACAAACAAGATCATTGGAGGGGGTTCGGCCGTGTTCGTGCGGTCCGGCCCCCCTCACGTTAAATTAATAACGCATCTTAAAATAATCAACATCCCACGTTAGTTATACGAACCACGAGAAAAAGAGATAATTAAATATTAAATCAACCACCCCTACCTCGGGTTAAGATTTGAAGATTTGATCACGCTCCGCGGAAGACGGCGTCGCGGAGGTCGGGCGTCGCGGTCGACGTTCGTCAAATCCGCTGACGAAGAGTTATGTCCGAAAAGACACGTCGCTCGGATCTTCGATTGCCGACGAAGAAGGTTCGGGGAGGAAGGAAAGGTCCGAAGATACCGGGTCGCCGAGTCGATGATCCTTGACGAAGTGTTGTCGTTCTTCCTTGAGGATGAAGACGTTCTTCGTTCTTCGTCAGAGCTTGGAGATGAAGGGGAAGCTCTCCAAAGACAAACAAAGAACTCCAAATAAAATAAGACTACCTCTTATTTTATTAACACAACACAAAAGAATTTCAAAGATTCGTTTCTCACCTTAGCTGCCGAACGAGGATTGGCTGCGGAAGAAGAGGCGTCGCCGAAGAACGTCGCGGGTAAAGCTCGTCGACGTCGCAGATCTCGGTGTGCGTCGTCGAATTTTCGGTCGCCGGCGTTCTTCGCGTTCTTCGCGTTCTTCGCGGGGAGATGAAGAAACAAGATCCTCTCAAATCCTTTCAAAGGATTTTTAGGTTGGTCTTATTTTATAAACATGCCAACACACGAAACCGGTTAAGAAACGATCCATTAAATCCACGAAAGAAACAGTCCATTTAATTCACGAAATAAACCGCCCAATTAAATGGTCTGTTAAGAATTAAAGAAAACGCGTCGGTTGACTTTTCAGTTACTTTGACGGGTTTTCGCGGGTGCGTTACTTAGCGAAAGAAACGGCGGGGCTCGTGCGGGCCCCACCTCACAAATATCCTACCAAGGGGTAGGATATTTCTGGATAGCATCCTATCCAGTTCAACTCAGTTCAAGCCGCCTTTAAGTGGCTTCAAGTGGCTTCCAAGTGGCTTAAGCGAAATAAAATAAAGTTGTCGCAAAATTATTTTATTTCTTAACCTTAAGCCCGAAAATTAAAAACCACATCCGAGCAAACGCAACTCCGGAAGAGGCGTTTCTAAGCGAATACCGGCGCTGCGATTTCATCGGTGCCCTCAGAATTCGATTCCGGGCACCGGTTCAAAAGTTAGAAAAACCCGCTCGTCCGTTCACTGAACGTACCCGAGCCAAAACTTCGGAAAATGATTCCGGGCACACCGGGCCTCGGAATCAGGTGCCGTCAGAAACTGCGTTCTTGTAAAATTCCAAAGAAAATTAAGAAAAAAATTTCCTTGAAATTTACGAGTCTTTACAAAAATAATTCATCAACTCTTGGAAAAGGATATTGAAAAATATTTTCCCCAATACCATCATTTATTTTGAACCTATGGTCTTATAAATCATAACACATTTATGGTTTTGAGGCCCTTAACATTCGATGGATCATTAAATTACTGGTGATCAATGATCTTACTCACTCTCGATAATTATTCCGAACTTATTACACATCCAATATTCACTCAAAACCTATTTAATCATATGTGGAGACCTAGTTATGAGTTAATTTGGATAACTGTTATGGTTCTAACACATATTTTTAAAGTAATTTTTAGTACTCATTTCTATAATGAGGGTTTTTATGAATGGAAATTTCAAGTATTAAAACTTTGATAACCCAGATGAATTTCTAGGGAGAAATTAAATTTATGGGGCTTAGAATATAATACCTCAATATTTTTTAATTATTTTTTTATAATTAATTTAATCTTATTGATATTTTTAATTTCACACAACCTTGAATATAGATTTTGTTATATGAAAGCACTACTTTTGGATTGTGTTACACGCAAAACAAATAAAAGATTAATCTACATGAAGAACTTATATTAGATCACAGCATATGAAACACTATGATTGACTTTTATTACACACAATAACGAGTCCCTTTGATAGCTTTCATTACACACAAGTTTGAGTATTACCGAACTACAATATACTATTAATATTATTATTAAAATATTACTATAGTTGTCATCTAGCCATTGGAATGGAAGTTAGTAATAAGATTAAATAATTTTTTAAAATATAATCTACACATACATATAAAATTAATCCTTTTGTTTTAAATTAGTTATAAATGAAGGTAATAACTATTTGATAATGAAGAAATTCCTTTTCTAGGAAAACTATTTTTCTGTGTACAAAAACAATTTTATCTCAATAAATTCAAAAAACCTCTTTCAATTAATGTTTTCAATAAAATTTATATATTATATATTAAATAAATATTTTTAATACTCATCCAATAGATATGACCGGTATAAGATAAGAATAAATCCAATTTTATGAATAAAAAAGTAAATTTTTATAAAAGGTAATTTTACCACATTTTAATAGAGATCCCATTTTAAATCTAATTTTTGAAAATTTTAAAATTTATATTCGAAAAAATATACATAATTTTAGTAATTGGATTATCATAATTTACTTTGGGTGAATTTTTGGTATTTGTTTCTAAGAAGTTTCATTTTTTTGATGAATAGTAAAGAACATTGAATTTTAATTCCAAACCGCGTTTTCATCTTATTTATTTACATAGTTAAGTTATATTTTAGTTTGGTTTTAAAGTATAATTAGATAAATTTTAAATTAATTAATCAAATTTTTGTCATTTTAATCAATTTATTATTTAAATTGGACATAAAAACATTTTAAACATTTGAACATTTTTTACTTTAAAAACTCGCTTTGTTGTCCTATACGCAGGATTAAATTTAAATTAATTGCTTCCAATTATATGAATATAATTTGAAAAAATGAATTAAATATCTATAATAATAATAATTTATAATTAATAATAATCCCAAATTTTTTTTACCAAAAATATTACTGGAAGTGATTAAAATTAATTTTAGCGATTAAGAGAAAAATTAGCTTAATAGAGGACTAAACCTTAAACTTAAGGGTTATAATGACCTATATAATTTTCCAAAAATAAACTAGATGAATATATTTAGACCCTATACTAACTTTTCATGAATTTTTCTCATTATTTTATTGTAGAAAATGCAGGTGGAAGTCCCTTTTCAAAAATTTACAAGAATGCAACTCCTCCTCCACTATAAAACGGAACTCAGGCCTCCCACTTATTCAAATATTCCAGACATTTTTCTCACCCAAAATCTACAAAAAAATAAACTACCAAAATTAAATAAAATAAACTCACAAAATCCTTACCTTAAACCTATAATCCTCCCTTTTGGAATACATCCAACTAAGGAATCCCTTTGGTGTAAACCAATATGGGTTATTAAAAAAGATGTGATGTCCTTCTTCAAACTTCTTTGTTTTATTTTCATTCTCCACCACATAAAATATTATTATTAAATTATTATATAATAAAGTCAATATACTAAATATTATAATTTTCTATTATTATAAGGGTTTTACCTACATTTACAAACAATTTCATCTAATAGGCAACGAAGTTGCTGTACTTGTGTATGATGAACTACCGCCTCAAGAAACGATATTGTTTGTTTTTTCCTTTACCACATCTCATGGTTGGAAATTATGATGGAAAATATATTTTCCTATGTTATATATGAGATTTATTATGTATTTATACTTATTGAATTATTATATAACACAAACCTTTTTTTCTTTTCATTTTTTTGAAATATGATAACTTCGTTTGTGGATATGTCGACTACGGCGTCCTCAAAGCGATGCGATTCCTTTAAAATTTACATAGAATGTATTAAAGATGGGTTTAGTGAAATTATATTATATTTATGACATAATAATTCTAATTTAATGATATTATATATATACATATAATTTATTCACTTTTCATTCAATATGATAAGAAAATAGAAACAACATTCATGCATACATACGACTTACCGACTCCATGAACGGTAAATTCCACTTCAAATATCTATATTTTTATATTATTATAAATATTTATAAACTAAATATATAATATATATAAATAATGTTTTAAATTATTTAAATAATTTACTTGTGATCTAAGTAATTGAATCAAGAATAAAATTTCAAAACACATATTATAAATAAAGTGGTTATTACCTGAGAGGTTGTTTTGACATGGAATTGTTAATAAAAGGGTAATATAAAGTCATAAGTGAATCATATATGGTATTATATATAAGGATATGTTTATTTTTTGTATTTATAATAAACTTATATTTATTATATGTGAGGTTTGAATGTATACAAAGATTGTCAAGACTCAAGGTAAGGGTTTTCGCATCTCACTTTTATTTCTGTGAGACTTATGACTTATTCACCACTCATTTATTTTGTGTGGTGTATATACATATCATGAATTTAATCTAGGATTATTATACTTAAATTTATGGGTATTTATATTTCCACTTTATGATAATCCTCACATGGGGTTTTATGGTTCAAAAGTTACCAAATCGGTAAAGTGATTTTTGTCTTAATTTGCCTTCTTTGAGATACATGACATATTATGCACCTATATTTGTCTGTGGGGTGGATATAATATCCTTTGGATAGGTTATATATTGTATATAATTAATTAATTATATTTTAATAGTCATTTAATTTTATTGTCTCACATGTATTATGATTCAAAGTTACTAAAGTGGTAATAACTTATTGCTACAATCACAACGTTTATCAAGATTATTTGTGATTATATTTCCATTGATGAAATTTTATGATCCATCACTCAAGAAAACTAATTAATTTTCTTATATTATGGTTATTAATGATATATTCATGTTTGGGTACAATTTTCCCACGCTTTGATAATTAATATAATTAAGAAAGTGTTTTTAAGAAAATCCAACTTTATTTCTCTCTTTGGTTGAAATTTTTTTTTATTAAAAAATCCATTTATTATAAAACAAATTCAGAAAATATCTTTACTATGATTTATAAAATAAAATTTTATCCATGCTTTAACTTTTAAAAATAAAATAATTGTTTTAAAATAAATTTCTTTTTTTCTAATCAGGGAACTTTTCCAAACTTTTAATGGTGTAAAAGGAATGTTCAACATGTATGGTTTTACCTACAGTCAGGACCATCATCTCCTTGAAGACTCCTTTTTAAATTTAAAATGTTATTTTTTAACGAAATTTATTCCCAAATATCATGGAAATCTGTTTATTTGTAAAAGGTTTTGAAATAAAATTGGTTTTTTGTTTTTTTTATGTTTAAAAAATGGTTCAAATGATTTTCAAATATTCCATTATAAGCAATAAAAAGTTTTATTTTAAAAAACTGATGATTTAAATGATTTCAAATATTCTTTTATATGTTTTCAAATTATTTTCAAAGAAAAAGGGTTTCAAAAGTTTTTCAAGATTCTATTATATTTTTTCACTGAAAATATTTTTCAAAAATATTTCTTGATTTTTTATGAGTTTTCAAGGTGTTTTCAAAGAAAAAGGTTTTCAAAAATATTTTCAATATTCCTTTATAAAATTTCGAAGATATTCTAAAAATAAAAAAACTTTTAAAATACTTTATGTTTTAAAAAGATTTTTTCTTAAAATAAAAATATATTTTCCTCATGAATTTTTTTAAATGAAATTATAAGGCCTTATTTATAAGAAAAGGATTTTGAAATGGTATTATAAAAAGGATTTTCAAAGAGAATTTTTTTCCTTAAGAAATATTTCATGTGATATTTTAAAATCCTACTCCATATAAGATGACATACTTGGTTATAAATTATGATTTACTAGTCTTATGATCCAATAATACCATTCATATTATTTATTTAATGGTTTATGTTTAGATGGAATTATGTTTATGATACATGTTCCCATTCCAAAAGTTATATTATTTTGAAGCCTATTTCTATTCATGAGTTATGCTTTGATGAAATAATTATGAGACGTATCTCATTTCCATAGGTAATGATGTGATAAAAATTTATGATACCCACTTCATTTCATGGGTTATGATTTTGGCTCATGTATATATGATTTTATTATGTGATAGGCGGGAACTAGATATTCATCCAATGCATTGGATAATGATTTATATCTCATGAGATAATGATGGGAAATATGTTGACGAGATTGATCCAAAATGGGAAATAGGTGCATCCTGATCAAAAATGGGAAACAGGTGTGTCCCGATACACTATGGGAAGATAGTGAAACCCAATACACTTGGTATGATGGGAAATCTGATCCACTATGGGAATATGGGGAAACCTGATCCACTATGGGAATATGAGGAAAGTCAATCACTTATAAGGAAAGGGATGTGACTGAGGATGGTGGTGTGTCCCTCCCATTAGGTGTAGTCCCCATGAAGTTCCCTAACATGTTATTAGAAATTATCTTTTAATTATAGGGAATGATTTTATATGTTTATGTGTTTTCCACAAATTCAATGTCTTATACCTATAATATGATCACATGTTTCATGTTATTGATTATATTATGATTCATGTCTCATGAACTGAAAATATTTATTCTATGTCTCATGTTTCCTATATTTTATATATAGGGTATGGTCTTCAAATGTTTTTCTCATGTTGTCATACCCATATTTTCATGATATTATTATTTTTTCCTTTATTTACCCTTACTAAGCATTCAAACTTACCCCTTTATTATGTTTCCTTTCCACAAGTTATGAAAAATAGTTTTAAGTATAACTACTAAAAGGGAACATCTTTGTGGGAAACATAGAATATATTTCACCAAGTTATAATATTTTGTTCTAAGATTCTAAATACTTTAAACTATTATATTCCTTAGGAATGTATTTTTTCAATGTTTTGAATATTCATCTAAAATGATGTAATATATACAAATGTTAATATTAGGTCACTATTTTAAGGCTATATATTAAATTCATATGCTGAGGACATTTTTATTTTTAGTTTATCTCATATTTATCATATGAGGAAAGCTATGTTCATCACATAGGGTAAGGATACAGATTAACATCATTTATTGAGGATGTTTTGATTTTTAGATCATCTCATTTTTGTCATATGAGGAATCCAATGCATGTCAAATTAGTCAAGGATATAGTTGAACATCATTTGTAGAGGACATTGGTCTTGGTTAATCTCAAATTTTTCATATGAGGCATCCCATGTTCAACAAATAGGGTAAGGCTACAGTTTAATGTAGTGTACTGAGGAAATTTATCTTTTTAGTTTTAGGTTATACAACTCAAACTATAGATATTAATAGTTTAAACACACAAAGCTCAAACCACAGGGGAAACTACTAGTTTACTAATATAGAGTTTGGACCATAGGGGTTCCTACTAGTTTACAATCATAGAGATCAGACCATAGGGTTATCATCTAGTTTAAAGTCATAGAGCTCAGACTATAGGGAAAACATATAATTTACAGTCATAGAGATTGGACCATTGGGGTTTCAAATATTTTAACATCATAACTATTAGACCATGTTTCTATAGTTTAGATCACATATCTTTGACCAAATATTTCACATGAAGTACCAATTGAGAAAATTAGAGTTGCTGGGAGGTGTGATAATTTCTCCATCCATGGTTATTAAAGAGTATTCTCCATTATAATATAACTTATGGATAATTTAATGTCCTTCCCACTTGGGTTATAACTTTGGAGGTTTTTTGTGGGCATCATCAATTTCCTGAGATCTTGTACCATGTCACCTTGAAGGAATAATCAGAGGAAAAACTTCTTATGGAATGCTTGCGATACTCAGTTATAGCATCTTTTTAAGTTCTTTAATGCATAATGATTGTTCTACTAAATAGATTCTAACTCATCTAAATAGACTTCCACTATTTTATATTGTTGCTTCTGACCATAAACTTCTATTCATAGTGATAAAAACTAAACTTCAATTGGTAAAACATCCTTTTTTCAATACACCAGGGATCATGGGGTCGCATGGGTGAAATTTTGAGTTGTCTTCTAATAGGACTTAAGGGAATTGGGGAGATTATTTGCAAAACTCTTCTTGTTCTATTACAAAATATTTTACAGGATTTTAGGGAGGGTTTTTTGAATGACTCAATCTATCCATTCACCTGTGCATGGTAGTGGGAAGTGTGGTTAGACAAGATATTGTACTTTCTATACAATTTATTTAGATTAGAAGCCCAAAAATTAGTGTTATTTTCCATGTTAATAGTTTGGGGAACCCAAAATATATTTATGATGTGGGAGTTCGCAAATTAGATCATGTATTGGGTTTCAAATTATTTAATGGGATATAATTTTTGACACTTTTAGAAGAAGTTTGTTATGGTCAAAATGAACCTACACTGTCAAGTCATCACTGGTGGATAGGGACCCACAACATGGTGTCCTAAAACTAAAAAGGGAATAGAATATTTGGAATTGTTTGGAAGATCTAGAAGTTGATGCACAATGTTTATGTGAATTTGACACCCACTAAACCTCTTAGATAACTAAATGAATTCATGAACCCGGTCGATCTATAAAAAACCCAATCTCCAAATTAGGTGAGAGAGATTCAATACTGCCCGATGAGAATCATGTAATCTGGTATGGAATTATACGATAACTGGAGATATCTCATCTCCTTGGATGAAATAAATAATAATTACATTGAACCCTCACTTGTAGAGGATTTGCTTAATGTTAGGTCCATTCTAGAGTATGAACTTTGCTGCATGATAGTATATTCTCTACATTCAGCTCTACCTAGCATGTAGATATTTTTTAGAGATACTCAAAAAATGGAATCATCCAATCATTCATTTCCTCGATCATGGGGAAATTTTAGGGCCCTAGAAAAGAATAATTTAAAGGTAGTTCATATACCTATTTATTTTATCATCTTTAGAAGTGGTGGGTGTGATGACCCTCTATTGTTCTATATGAATGGCAAGGTCATCTTGATCAGGTTATGAGAGAGATGAAGATAAGATTTATTGAGCATCGACTAAGTAGTTCTAAAACTTCAGAACATGTGTCACCTTTGGTTTGGAATGGAACTAGGCCATCAGCTAATGAATTCATTCCAGTAGGGGAACATAATCTTGTTTTCTAATTATGTATTCTCCCTTGATCTTCTTGATGACCAACTCAGAGTTTCTCTGCACTTGTAGACATTGTAATTAAATCCTAAGGGGAAATTAGAGACTAGTGATGAGTTCCTGATACATTGAATCATTGTTAGTAAAAACATCTTATAACAAGAATGAGTATGCAGTACATCCTATGCCGGAGTGATGAAGAAAATTCTTAGGTCCACTCAACTGAGCTTCGAGTTGTTGAACCATCTACTGATCAGAATCTTGGAGGCACCATCAAAATGAATAATCTAACATGGAAAAACCTGATCCATTGAGATAAAATCTTCATCTAGAAAATTGAGGTCTAGGGGTAATTCCTCAAGGGTCGGATGTGTAACTAAGAAGTATTCTAGTTCTTGGTCCTTGATGAATTTTTGTGGGAAAACCCTGATGTTGAGCTATTAGAGGATTACTACCCAGAACACTAATCACCCTGTCGACATGGGGTGATTGAGTATGTACATTAGTGGTTCAACTCATGACACCAGTTGTATCTAATGGTGTTGAAAACAATTTTGTAAGTTATACACAACAAATACCTACATGAGAAATATCTTCTCAATGTGGGAGTTTTTGGTATCTGTGTCAAGAATCATCTGGACGAGACATTATAATATTTTTCCCTACCCTAATTATTCTTCTATGCTATGAGGGTACCAAGGGATCATTTCAGAGTGGCCACATAGAGGACCACAGGGTTTCCTAAGTGGCCACGTAGTTTATAATGCTTAATATCCTTATAGACAGCCAGGAAATCCTAATCCCATTGGAAATAAATTACTTTCTTCATGATCATTAAGAATATATTACACTTTCGTGCCATATTTTTAATCAAATAAAGAATATAGGGTAAGTATTCCAAGATTCTCCACAACCCCCAGAGGTTTGTGGGGGAATAATTTTTTTGATGGATTTAATTTTCTATGAGACAAATTTGATACCCCTATAAATGATAATGAAGCTAATAAATTTTCTAGAGGTGACCCTGAATTTACTCCTTATATGGTTCATTTTTAAGTTGTGGGAATAGAGAAAATTGAACAATTTCTCAACATATTTTGATATGGTCCTCACATTAGCAGAATTTGACCACAAAATCATCCACATAACAATCCACCAATTTCTTGAGGAGTGGTTTGAAGATGCAGTGCATGGAATAATAGTAAGTGTATCTATAATTATTTAAGACAAAAGACATCTCCCAATAGTAGAAAGTTCAATGGGGTCCTTTAAAGGCAGTATACTACTTATCCTTGGGGACAACCCAGATTTGAATACACCTGGAATATGCATCCATGAAGGAGAGGTCCTGGATCCCAACCATAGAACCAATCAAAAGCTCTATCATTGTAATGGAAAATTCATCCTATAGATAATGGTGGTTGAGGTCCTGAAAGTCAATACATAATATGATATGAACATTCTTCTTCCCTACTAGAAAAATGTTGGCCCACCATTTTGGGTACTGGACCTTTCTAAAAAAGTTATCTTTAATAAGATTTTAAACTACAACCTCAATTGTGATGTCCCGAGCCTATATGCCACTGAACGGTGCCTTGATCCTGGTGGACCACATGGCCTCTAGAGTGCCTCACTTTATTCTAGAGGCTTCTGACTAGGAGTGAGGGTCTAGGGTGTGTCCATGGGGAGAATATTCCCTCATATCCAAAGTGTAGAATAATATATAAGTAATAATAGGTAAATCATGGAAGAATATGTAAACAGATGTCATAAAAGAAACATATACTATAACAATAGGACCAGTAACTCGTCATAGTGGAAGAAGATATAAACTACAAAGAAACAGATATTAATCAAAATTTTGAAACTCAATCATGTACAAAAGTTGGTGATAATGTATTTCATTCCTCTATAACATTGAAAAATAGGTATACTAGGAAGTTGGAAATACATGCTATACAAAAGAATAAAAAAGAATCCAAAAACTATCCAGCATCTCGAGCACTGGAACGATCATATGCTACTAAGCTCCATCATAAGAAATAAATCAAGATTAAGTGTCCAAATATCAATGCTTCAACTTATCAACACCTTCATAGATATAATATTCTCGGGTACCATTAGTGGCCCGAATAGGGTGTGAGATAAATCTCAGTAGGCCAGCACCAATGGAGTCCATACCATCTGGTCTATATATATAAAATAAATAGTGTGTAGGAATATATACATGGAAGTAAAGATAGTATAATAATGTAAATACCCAGATTCCTATTTTAGCCTCAGATGGTGTCTGTACATGTAAACATTTAATTAATTAATTTATTTAAGTTCAATATTTATAATTAAGTCACGTGAGTTATAAAAAAACTGAAAAAGTATCACGATAATAATAATAGAGGACCCAAGGTGTAATGGGTCATCGTATATTAATGAAAGTATTAAAACAATATTCAATGTAATAAAAAATGAATCATTGGGGATGATAATAATAAAAAGGATCTAAGGAAATAAATAAGAAATCCTTGACCTCAAGGGTCAATCCAATATAGTAATAACATAAAAACTAGCTATAAGAGGTCTAAGTGTAATCCCAGGGGTGTCTCCCAAGGTATTCCAATGTAATAGATTCTAATTAAGACCAAGGATCCCATCCAGGGTAAAATGGGGTAGGCATGACTGGGTCCAATGGGGTGAATCCATGGCACCACATTTCCAAATATGCTAATCTAGACCCAAGAAGTGTCTCCAAGGCATCTTAGTACCCAAAATATAGTGAAGGTATCCTATGGTGTCATCACAAACATTCACTAGTAAACAAGGACAATGTACCAAGGTGGGTATCTCTATTGGAAATTAGATCCTTGAATCAAAATGGCATACTATGAGTGATCAAGGCATTCCATCGGGAATCCAAGGCATAGTTCAAGTCTGACCACTCCTATAAATATGAAAAGGTCTATCTACAATGGGAACCTTATACATAATTCAAAATTTAATTTAGGTCATGTAATACTAATTCCATATAATATGTTTGTTGGTTCATTCCATTTCCTTTCATACTAAGTGAAAAGGCTAATAAGTACATGAAACCATTTAGTACCTTAATTACTTAATCATTATTTCAGTTCACCCCATTACTTTCTATTAGGGATGGAAACATGTGATACAAAAATACAACCAAGTAATTCAATTAAATTCATATAGGTCAAGTGATACTTATATTATAATTTCCATTGAGAATTTATATTCATTTATTATTTTGAAACAATTACCTTATAAGGGTCAAGAAATACATAAAATAGACCTGTACTTAATGATTCATTCATTTAACTAAAGAGTTCTTACCTCTAGCAGGTTCAAGCCACACACCCGAACAATGTCATAGATAAACCCACATGGGTTACCAAGGGATAATTAAGTAATCACACTACATGGGGTGGATAATGTTGAGGTATCAACCTCGAATGGTATAATGAATAGGAATAGGATGGTATCTAGAATATGTTCACATTGATTATAATTAAGGAGTATGAATTTAATAGGAAATACTCAATTAAATTGGTGTGTGCACAATGATGATAGTTTATAAATTGGTGATACTTGAGGGATGAGTCATAGAACAACTAACTTAAACCTATAACACTATTCTCATCTAGTATCAACCTTTATTTTGGTATAGTTTAGAAGAGAACTGAAGAATGTATCAATACCCTAAAAATAGGGCATGTGTGCTTGCATCAAAATAGTATCTTTATGGATAAGAAAAATGAATAATGACTTAAGATGAATATATTACTTACTGATGCACATCCAATAAGATGAACAAGGATTAAATAAAAATTTGGATGAAGTAATGGGATTAGAACTATGAAAAAAGGACTAGAGAGATTATTACCAGAAGAAAAACAAGCCCCTATCCCCTAGAAGAGAAATTAGAGGGGATGGGTTATGTTAACTAGAATTAAGGGATAAATGGTAAATTTATCCAAAAATTATGGTTCAGACGATTTGGTAGCATGGTTTCCCAAATCATGAACTAATAGTGTACATGGAACTTTCATAAGGTGGACCCCATGTGGTTAGACCACACAGTTAAAAAAACCATGTGCCAACTGTGAAAAAAACCCCAACTATATTTTGCTAAGATACTCACAGTAAAGTGCGACCCTAGGTGCATATTTTGGGAAACCTGTGTTCCCTTCTTGGAAATATTCCTAGCTCTTATTATTTATAAGTAATCACGAGTCTTATCCAACAAGGTTTCTACTAACCATGAATCCCCATCATTTTCTTCACATTCTAGGGTTCTGAACTTTGAATAAGCCCAAAACCCCCCAAAACAATTGTGAACTCATTAGGAATCAGTATTAGGTGAAAAATAAATAATTATACTGAAATTAAAAGGATCCATACATCATGAAAAAAATCAGGTTCTTACAGTTTTCCCCCTTGAAGGAACTCATCATCAAGTTAACCTTCCAAGGGGGGAAAACTTAATCTAAGAACAACTCTTGCTACTAGGAATGTATGTCAGTATCTTGCTCCAAATTCTTTTCATGTACATTACTATGAAATCACAACACTCATACTAAAGGTACATAAAGACCTTAGAGAGACTTCATGCGCTAGTCAACAATGTGTATGGGATACTCTTCAAATAAAGAATCGATATTCAGTTCAACCTCCTCAAAATCTAATTTATTATACAAGTCAGCATGATAATGGAAAAGATATAAAATGTGGAAGATGTTGTGCCTAGAATGGTACCTCTATGGTAGTAGCAACCTATAGGCTTCCAATCCAATTCTACCGATAATCTCAAATAGACAAATATAATGAGAAGATAGATTCCCCTACCTTCATATCCATATATTACCAATTCTAGGGGATACCCACAACAAAACATGATCCCCAAACTCAAAATATATAGGTCATTAGTGGGGATTAGCATAGTATTTCTATCTAGAATGAATGGTAGACATATGATTCCTAAAAAGATGAACCAACTCTGATGTATCAAGAATAAGATTAGGGATTAGTTGTGATGCCTATCCTTCATCTAACTAGAATATGGGTGAACAAAACAACCTATAATACAAGGCCCCATAAAGAGCTATATTAATCGTCACATGAAACCTATTATTGTAGGTGAAATCAATGAGATGGATATGATTCTGCCAAGAATCTAAAAAAATCATGAATTCATGATCAGATCATGTCCTTTGACACCTATATTATCCATTATGATTGGCCATTGATCTGTGGGAGGAAGGTTGTACTCAATACCACCTGTGTACCCATAGCCTTCTGTAACCCTTACCAGAACCTTGATGTGAAATGAGCATCCCTATCTGAAATTATAGTACGAGGGATCCTGTATAGCTCTTTGATCTTATATATGTACAATCTCCCCATATCATCAACTTATAAAGTCTCCCATATAAGAAAGAAGTGGGAGACTTTCGTTAGTCGATCCATGACTACCCAAACAACGTCACTACCTCAAGTAGACCTCATAAATCCAACTACAAAAATCCATAAAAACATCTTCCCATTTATATTTTGGTATTGGCAATAGATGTAACAAGACAATCGGTTGATGGTGCTCCACCTTCAACTAATGACAAGTGGAACACCTAATGATAAAACCTGATATCTGTCATTTCATCACATGCCGCCAATACTAGCATCACATATCTTGATAAATCTTAAAGATGACTGGATGATCTAACCACTAAAAAGTATAGGACACGTGAATTAGTTCATCTCTAAAATCTATTGAACCTAGTCACACCCCTGTAAAAAGAGGATATCATCTCCATCAACCATCCAATATAGAGTCAAGTGCTCACTAGATGTTAGGACAAAGATGAAGGAAGAGATGGTTTGCATGGATTGTATTTTGTTGATCTTTAGGAAGTTTTTATAAAGGAAATACACCTTGAATTTATAAGAATTCAGAAGCTGGAAGTTTGAATATTCGGAATCGAGTACATTGAACATTCGGAACCTGGTGTTCAAAGAATGCGGAGTCTGGAATTCGGAGTCTGGAAATTGAGATGTTCGGAACCGGGAAATTGCACATTCTTGAAAGCTGGATGATAGAAGATGTGAAGGAATTAATTGTGACGATTCTTTTCTATTTTGTAACTCTAATTTGTGAGTACATGAAAGTACTCACGATGCAAGAAAAAGTTGGTTCGAGAAGTCATACCGAGAATCTCGTGAAGATGTTACGAGAACCAGAAGTGCAGAGTCTACTTATAGAGTCAGAAGTGCAGAGTCGACTTCCTAAACAGATTTGCAGAGTCTAATTCTTGAACAGAATTTGCAGAGTCTACTTCTTGAACATGATTTGCGGAGTCTACTTCCTGAAAAAAATTTGAGGAGTCTACTTCCTAAACAGAATTTGCAGAGTCTACTTCCTGAACAGAATTTGCAGAGTCTACTTTCTGAATCAGATGTTCGTAGCGAGAAGTTCAGATTTGACTTCCTGAGTCAAAAGTTCATAGTGGAAAGTTCGGAGTCGACTTGCTGAAGAAGAAGTTTGTAGCGAGAAGTTCAGAGTCGAATTCCTGAACCTGAAGTTCGTAGCCAGAAGTGTGGAGTCATGACGATAGTTGGTGAAGGCGAATCCGAGAAAGTGATACCGAGAAACTTGGTCGGATCCAGAAAAGGCCAAAGTTCTAAATCAAGAGGAGTGGAAGAAGATTCAAGAAGATTCTAGAAGCATTGAAAAAGTCTTAATTACTCATATATTTCAAGAGAAATTAAGATTGGGCGAATTTAAGTGAGCGGGAAAATATTTTGGTTTCCCGCCTAAGCACACTTTGGAGCACCTATAAAAGGAGATCAGAGTGCAAAGTAAAGTGGTGATGATCAAATAGAGAGATAAGCTCTGATAATCTAGAGAGAGATAAAGAAGTGTGTGGCCGATTGAGTTTTCATTGCAGTCTCAATTGAAATGAGAATTTGATACTGGTTGACACCGTATTGAGTTTCTCAGACCGAGGAAGACTCGGATTGAAGAATCAGAGTGAAGAAGAAAATCTGGAGTGTAGAATTTGGAGTGGATATTCGGAAAGGGTAATCAGTACTGGCTCTCACCGTATGGAGTTTCTCAGACTAAGGAAGGATCGAAATGAATAATCGGAGTGAAGAAGAAATATCAGAGTGGAGATTTTGGAGTGGAGATTTGGAGTGGGAAGTTCAGACAGTAATTGATCTATCTCAAGTCCAAGGATTCCTTGACTCTATTCTGGGTAAGGAAGTGAAGATTTTTGATGAACTTTCTTACACTTGTGTTTTGAAAGGAAGTGCAGGTAACATAAATTGTTACAAGAAAAGAGACTTTTCCCTATTGTGCTAAGAGGGTGCACACGCACTAGAGTGATTGTTTCACAGTGCTTCACGAGTGTAAGGGTATATCCTACTCGTTGTAATCCAATGATTTTTTTCTTAGTGGATTGTATGGTGCTGGATTGTTTCCAACCATACCAAGGACGTAGATATTCTTATTGAATAGTGAACATTGTAAATAGTTGTGTTCCTTTGGATGTGTGCTTGTTTGTTTCCTAGTAGGGAAGTTTATCTTTAACAGGCGAAAAAGGTTGTTCTCTTTTTAAGGGAAGTTAAAAGAAGGAAAAAGGGGTACCACTGATTCACCCCCCCTCTCAGTGGTTCATTACTCCACCTGGGTCCTTACAAGCGGTATCAGAGGCGAGGTTGCCTTTGTTTTCCTTGCTAATGGAGAATTTGAATTGTGTGAATAGTAAAGGCATTCCGATATTCGATGGGAAGATCTATCACATCTGGAAGGATAGAATTCTACCATATCTCATGTCTATTATTTATGAAGTTCTTGAAGCTACAACAGTTGGGTTTCCCCCCATTGAATACAATGTTCCACTTACACCTGTTGACAAGAAGTTTCTTGAGAATGATGGAAGAGCCAAGAATGCTATATTGTATTCACTTTCTGAAAGTGAATTATTGAGAGTAAAAGGATTTTCCACAACCAAAGGTATATGGGACAAACTAAAAAACATATACGAAGGCAATAAAAAAGCCAAAAAGGCAAAACTTCAAATCTGGAGATTAAAGTATGAAGACTTGAAGATGGGAGAGCATGAATCTGTTGGGGATTTATTCACCAGGGTAAAAGATATTGTTAGTACCATCAGATGTCTTGGAGAAGAGATGAAAGAATATACTGTGGTGGAAAAGATCTTGAGGATTCTTCCTGATAAATTCGATGCGAAGGTATCCTCATTAGAAGATAGAGATTCAGAGACTCTATCTCTTGATGATTTGCATAGCACTCTCATTACTTATGAGATGAGAAGGGAAAAGGCTATAAAGACCAAGACAAAGGTTGACATAGAATTATCTTTCAAAGCCGTGAAGAAGCAAAAGTATAAGAAGATCTTGATTGAAGAAGATGGTGGTGACTCTAACTCCAAAAGTGAAGTATGTAAAAATCTTAACGATATTTTATCCTTGTTTTCAAAAAATGTTAAAAGAGGAACATGTAAATACAAGGGAAAACTTCCCTTCAAGTGTTTTGAATGTGGAGGCATTGGCCACTTTGCGGCTAGCTACCCTCTAAGGGAGAATGAAGAAGATAGTGATGAAGAAGAAAGAAAGCCAAGAAAGTTATGGAAGAAGCAGGGTGGTAAAGGAAAGTCAGGGAAAGAAAAGAAGTTCCTCAAATCCAAGAGAAAAAGTTTTATATCTATAAATGATGAAGATGAAGAAAGTGATGCTGAATCTGAAAAAACAGTTAAGCATGGTGTGGGAAATACTTTCATTGCAATAGTGAATGATGAAGATTTCGGAACCAGCAGCTTGGAAGAATAAGAAACTCAGCTTGAGATGCATCTGAAAGAAGAATTGAAGGAATGTTTAAGGAAGATTAGAAGGCTGGAGAAGCTTAACAAAAAGTTGTAAGATGAACGTTTCTTAGCATCCAATCAAGCCAATGATAAAGAAGAACTTAAAAAAGAACTTAATGATTTGAAGAAATCTTTTGAAGATGAGAAAAATCAAAATGAGCACATGAGAGATAAGCTGAAGGCAAAAGAGGAAGAATTAGAACTCGTTCAAAAGAAGCTCTCATAAGTTGAATAAAAAAAACATTCACTTTCAAAACTCAACTACTAATGTTGGTGAAAGCTCTCAACAAGAACATTCTAAGAAAATTCAACTGAAGAATAAAGTGGTTGCTGTGAAGAAGAAAGCTGAGAAAGTTTCTTATGTGGTTAGGACCCGCATTACTGGGAACTCTGAAGTTTCAAGGAAACCTAAGTCTAACACTGGTGAAAAACAACCAAAATCAGAGAAGGAAAAATTCTAGCAGAGAAATCTTGCTAACAAAAGAATGGTTGGTGGGGCTGAAGAAAGATAAACAAATAAGTATTAGAACAAAAGCTTTATAGGAAGGTACTCCTTATGTGGGTACTGTTGGTATTGTGGTGTATTCAGGCATACATCGAATATGTGTTGGTTCAATCAACATTATTACCACCACCCCACAAGTTATGAAAGGCAGATATTTAGGGGGAGTCAATCTCCTCAAAGGAAGAAGAATGAAAAGTTTTTCTTGAAGAAAGATGATAATAATGAAGTCAAGATAAAAAATAGGTTCCAGCTTCTGGAGACCATTTGTGAAAGGTGTGAAAAACCTAGACACCTTGAAAAAGGATGTATTGTGCTGTTACTGGCTCAACAAAAAGTTCTTAATTCTCAAAAGATGAAGGTGAAGAAAGAATTGAAAGAAGAAAAAGCTATTGTTGTTGAAACTTCCCTAAAAGTTACAAAGGAAGAACGACCTTGGATACTTTATAGTGGGTGTTTTTCACATATGATAGGAGACTTAAAGTTGCTAAAGAATGTGAAAAAGTTTAAAGAAGGAACTGTGAAATTTGGAAATGATGAATCTTTAAAAATCAAAGGTGTTGGATCAGCCATCATTGGGAATGAAAAATTGAAGTCCAAGAAAACTCTGTATGTTGATGGGCTGAAGCACAACTTGCTGAGTGTATCAAAATTGTGTCATGAGGGTAAAAAAATTTTCATCACGAAAGATGGATTTGTTGTGAAAAGTGAAGAAGATGGGGAGATTGTTACAAGAGGACAACAAACTAAAGGAAATATGTGTCAGGTTAGAAACTCACAAAACACTTGTTACATGAGCTTAGTGGAAGAAAATCAGTTGTGGCACAGAAGACTTGGACACATGTGTCAGAGAAATATGAGCAAGTTATCTCAAAGGGACAGTGTTCGGGATATTCCACATTTTCCAAGAAGAAGAGATTGGTGTTGCACTACCAGTCAGAAAGGAAAGATTACATGTGTTGTTCATAAGAAGGTTGAAATTTGTTCAAAACAACCCATTGAACTAATAAATTCTAATATATGTGGGCCGATGAGCAAACAATCAACAAACGGAGACAAGTACTCACTACTGGAAAAATACCTTATACCAACGGTTTGGAACCGTTGGTATAGGCCCTCAAACCGTTGGTATAGGCTATACCAACGATTTGGAGGACTGTTGGAAAGTAAGCCGTGACAATAGGTCTATACCAATGGTTTTGGGAATACCATTGGTATAGACCTATACCAACGGTTTTCAAAACCGTTAGTATAAGTAATATGAAAACCTATACCAACGGTTCTCAAAACCGTTGGTATATGTATTTCAAAAAAAAAACATTCCGTGGGATTTGATCCCAGGACCTCTAGTTTATAATTGAATGACTTAACCACTAACCTAACATGACTTTAATGAACATAATTTCATAAATATGTATATGTATTGTTTTAATAATTTTAAATTTTTATTTATATAATGTTCTTGGTAAGAAAATTCGATTAAAAATAGAAGGACCTATACCAACAGTTTTGCCAAAACCGTTGGTATAGGTCCTATAGGTCCCCCCTATACCAACGGTTTGTCCAAAACCGTTGGTATAGGTCCATATAAGTGACCTATACCAAAGGTTTTGGACAAACCGTTGGTATAGGTCCAAATTAATGAACTATACCAACGGTTTGGCCAAAACCGTTGGTAATAGTCATATTTCCAGTAGTGACTTCATCACCTTCATTGATGACTTTACTCACATTACATGTGTTATGTTTATGAAGCACAAGTCAGACACCATGAAAATGTTTAAAATCTTCAGAATGAAAGATGAGAAAGAATGTGAGTACTCTATAAAGAAGTTGAGAACAGATAATGGTGGTGAGTATAATAGTGAAGAATTTGAAGACTATCTTGAAAATCATGGGATTAAGTATGAATACAGTGCTCTATATACAACTCAACAAAATGGGGTTTCTGAAAGAAATAAAAATAGATTAGTGGAAATGGGAAGAACCATGTTACTTGAACATGTCCTTACTCATTACTTTTGGAGGCAAGCTACAAGTACAACGGTGTATATTCAAAATCAATGTTTCTATAGGCCCCAACAAAACAAGAATCCTTATGAACTTTTCTATGGAATTACTCCAAGCATGAAGCATGCTAATGTTTTTGGGAGCCCATGCATCATAAAGAAGAAAGGTGTAAGTAGTGGAAAATCCAAGCAGAAAGGAGAAAATGGAATTTTTCTTGGTTATGCACCAGAAGGAAGAGGTTATAGATGTTTTAACAAAGAAACATGAAGAATTGTGGATTCAGTTGATGTAAAAGTCATTGAAAATCTAGGGAAAGATAAGCATGTCCAAACATACAAGGAAGATGAGGAAGATGAAGTCGACAATTATGATAAGGATATAATGAATTGTAATCCTAATCAAGATGAAGAATCAGATTCAGCCATATCAAGTGATGAGGAAGGCACACAAATAACTTATCCTAGGCTGATGAAACAAGTGCAAGCTCAGAATATTATTGGTGATCAACGTCACATGGTTCAAACAAGAAGAACAATTAATTCTATATCACATAGTTTCTTATATTCCAAAGTGGAACCAAATGATGTTAAAGAAGCCTTTGAGCATCTGGAATGGGTTCAAGCCATGAATGAAGAATTGGATCAGATTAAAAAGAATGACACATGAGAACTCGTAACCAAGCCTGAAAATAAGAACATTATTGGAACTAAATGGGTCTTTCGGAACAAGTTAAATGAATAAGGTGAAGTTATTATAAATAAAGCAAGACTGGTTTGCAAAGGCTACTCTCAGATTGAAGGAATTGACTTTGAATAAACTTTTTCTCCCATGGACAGATTAGAAACTATCCAAATATTTCTTGCTATTGCTGTACAACGTGGGTAAAAAATCTTTCAAATGGATGTTAAATCCACATTTCTTAATGGTGATCTCAAAGAAGAAGTTTATATTGACCAACCATGTGGCTTTATTGATGGGAAGAATGAAAGTTATGTGTGTAGGTTGAAGAAAGCCTTGTATGGGCTAGAGCAAGCTCCAAGAGCATGGTACTCCAAACTGGATACTTTCTTAAAAGAGATGAACTTCAAGAAAGGAAGAGTTGATAGCAATTTATACATCAAGTAAAGCCAACATATTTTTCTCATTGTGATTGTCTATGTTGACAAAATTATTTTTGCTGGAAATGATGAAAGAAGTTGTGAAAGGTTTGATGTAGAAATGAAGACTGTATTTGAGATGTCCATGTTGGGTGAAATGAGATACTTTCTTGGGTTACAAATTTTTCAAAAAAAAGAATTAATTTTTCTCTCCCAAGAAAAGTATGCTAAGGAACTTCTTACACTACTGGAAAAATTATTTTTCCCAACGCTTTTATACCAACGGTTTTTAAAAACCATTGGTATAGGTACCCTTTCCCAACTGTTTGGCCAAACCGCTGGGAAAACCCATTTTTTGGCCACCTTTCCAAACGGTTTGCCCAAACCATTGGGGAAGGTTTAATTCTGGATCCCCTTTCCCAACGGTTTTCCCAAACCATTGGGAAAGGGGGTCCAGAATTCAACCTTCAACCAAAATTTCGAAAAAAATGCAAGACCTTTCCCAACGGTTTTGAAAACCGTTGGGAAAGGTCCTTTGATTTTTTTCGGAATCTACCTACGGAGAACATTATAAAAATCAAAATTTAAAATAATTAGAACAATACATATATATATTTATGAAATTATTTTAACAAAAGTCATGTTAGCTAAGTGGTTAAGTCATTCAGTTATAAACTATAGGTCCTGGGATGAAATCCCACCAGATGTTTCTTTTTTGAAATACATATACCAACAGTTTTGAGAACCGTTGGTATATATTTTCTAATTAATTATACCAACGGTTTTCAAAACCGTTGGTATAGACCCTATACCGACGGTTTTCCCCAAACCGTTGATATAGACCTATTTTCATGGCTTACTTGCCAATAGTCCTCCAAACCGTTGGTATAGGGTATTTTTACAGTAGTGTTAGGACGTTTGGGATGGAAAACTCAAAACCTGTATCAACTCCTATCTCAGTGGGAACAAAGCTAAGAAAAGATGATGAAGGAAAAGAAGTTGATTAGAAAGAATATCGAAAGCTGATTGGAAGTTTATTATACTTGACTGCATCAAGGCCATATATTGTTTTTGTTGTTACCTTATGTGCAAGATTCCAGAGTGCTCCTAAAGAATCACATCTTGTTGCTGGAAAAGAATTCTCAGATACATAAAAGGCACATCAGAATTCGGAATCAAGTATAGTGGTTCAAATAACATTGTTTTTTTAGATATTAGGATGAAGATTGGGTAGGAAATGTTGATGATAGAAGATCCACATCTGGTGGAGTGTTATTTATGGGAAAAAGTTGTGTTGGCTGGCTCTCGAAGAAGCAGAATTCTGTGACACTTAGTACAGCTGAAGATGAATATGTTGCTGCAACCATGGCTGCTACTCAACTTATCTGGATGAAAACACAGTTGGAAGATTTGATAGTTGAAGTGAAGTTTCTCTTGATCTTGGGCTGTGATAATCAAAGCACAATTAATCTTACCAAAAATCCATTCCAACATTCTCAATCGAATCATATTGACATCAAATATCATTTCATCAAAGTGCATGTGAAAAAGAATGAACTGAAACATGAAAATGTTTCATCTGCTGAACAAGTTTATGATATTTTCATGAAACCTATGCCAAAGGAATCATTCTCAAGAATGAGGTTGAACATGGGTGTCCAACCTCTTTCTCTTCAAGGATAAGGTATGTTGTTCCGTCCCCTCTCTCTTCTTACCTTTGGATTGTTTTTCAAGGGGGAGAAGTTTTTTTTATAATAAATCTATTGTTTAAAGAGAGATTTTTGGGTAAGCTATGAACTCATCACTGCTTATGTATGTGAACTATTCTAACTATTTGTTGGAGTGGTTGTAGGAAAGAACTTGAAGTTGTTTATAGGATGTATGAAGATGAAGATGTATGAAGTTGAAGATATCATTTTCACTACCTATGGACAACATGGTTTTTGCTGTCAATGATTCTTGTTTCCTACAATGAGTTAGCTCACATTGGATTAGAATTATTGATAAGTAATCCATTGCTTGAGGTTAAAAAGTATGGTGATTTATGAAAACGTGGTTGACAACAAAATCCAAAGGGGGAGATCATTAGGACCAAGCTGAAGGAAGAGATGGTTTGCATGGATTGTCTTTTATTGATCTTGAGGAAGTTTTTATGAAGGAAATACACCATTAATTTCTAAGAATTAGAAAGCTAGAACTTTGAAGATTCGGAACCGAGTACATTGAAAATTTGGAACCTGGTGTTCAAAGAATGCAGAGTCTGAAAATTGAGAGGTTCGGAACCGGGAAATTGCACATTCTTGAAAGCTAGCTGATAGGAGATGTGAATGCATTAATTGTGATGATGCTTTGCTGTTTTGTAACTCTAATTTGTGAGTACATGAAAGTACTCACGATGCAAGAAAAAGTTGGTTTGATAAGTCATACCGAGAATCTGGTGAAGCCATTATGAGAACTAGAAGTGCAGAGTCAACTTCCAGAGTCAAAAGTGCAGAGTTGACTTCCTGAATAGATTTGTGGAGTCTACTTCCTAAACAGAATTTGCAGAGTCTACTTCCTGAACAGGATTTGAGAAGTCTACTTCCTAAACAGGATTTGTGGAGTTTACTTCCTGAATAGAATTTGCGAAGTCTACTTCCTGAACAGAATTTGCGGAGTCTACTTCCTAAATCAGAAGTTCTTAGCGAGAGGTTTGGAGTCGACTTCCTAAGTCAGAAGTTCGTAGTGGAAAGTTCAGAGTCAACTTGCTGAAGAAAAAGTTCGTAGCGAGAAGTTCATAGTCGACTTCCTGAACCTGAAGTTCGTAGCCAGAAGTACGGAGTCATGCTAAGAATTGGTGAAGGTGAATATGAGAAAGTGATACCGAGAAGATAGATGGGAAAATCTGAGAAAGTGATGCCGAGAAGACAGATGAGTGGATTCAAGAATGTGATACCGAGAAACTTGGTCAGATCTAGAAAAGGCCAAAGTTCTAAATGAAGAGGAGTGGAAGAAGATTCAAGATGATTCTAGAAGTATTGAAAAAGTCTTAATTACTCCTAGATTTCAGGAGAAATTAATATTTGGATGAATTTAAGTGAGCGGGAAAATATTTTGGTTTCCCACCTAAGCACACTTTGGAGCACCTATAAAAGGGGATCAGAGTGAAATGTAATGTGGTGATGATCAAATAGAGAGAGAAGCTCTGATAATCTATAGAGAGAGAAAGAAGTGTGTGGCCTAAAGAGTTTTCATTGCAGTCTCAATTGAAACGATAATTTGATACTGGTTGACACCATATTGAGTTTCTTAGACTGAGAAAGACTCGGATTGAAGAATCAGAGTGAAGAAGAAAATATGGAGTGAAGAATTCGGAGTGGATATTTGGAATGGGGAATCAGTACTGGCTGTCACCATATTGAGTTTCTCAGACTGAGGAAGACTCGGATTGATGAATCGAAGTGAAGATGAAATATCGGAGTGGAGATTTCGTAGTGGAGATTCGGAGTGGGAAGTTCGGACTGTAATTGGTCTATCTCAAGTCCAAGGAGTCCATACCTCTCTTCTGGGTAAGGAAGTGAAGATTTGTGCTGAACTTTCTTACACTTGTGTTTTGAAAGGAAGTGCAGGTAACATAAGTTTTTACAAGAAAAGAGACATTTCCCTATTGTGCTAAGAGAGTTCACACACACTGGAGTGATTGTTTCACAGTGCTTCATGAGTGTAAGGGTATATCCTACTCGTTGTAATCCAAGAATAGTTTTCTTAGTAGATTGTATAGTGTTGGATTGTTTCCAACCATACCAAGGACATAGCTATTCTTATTGAATAGTGAACCTTGTAAATAGCTGTGTTCCTTTGGATGTGTGCTTGTTTGTTTCTCAGCAGGGAAGTTTATCTTTAATAGGAGACAAAGATTGTTCTCTTTTTAAGGGAACTTAAATGAAGGAAAAAGGGGTACCACTGATTCACCCCCCTCTCAGTGGTTCATTACTCCACCTAGGTCCTTACACTAGAAACATAGTCCTAGAGAACCAAACCCTCAGGATTTGAAAACCACCTAATATTAACCATATCAAACAGTGAAGAGGTTACTAGAAAGGCTAAAAGAGAATACCAACTTTGACTCTCATGAAACTTAAGATTTAGCTTCTAGAATAGGTCCATTAATTTCCATTCATCACTAGTTTCCTACAGGGCCTATGCCTGAGTTTTCTGACTTAGGGAATCCTCCACCCCATTGGAAATTATAATCGTGTAAGAAATCTTAAAGTTGAAGGAATGAAGATATTCAACCCATCTATTCTGTATGAGATTCAATTCATGCTACTTATAGATATATTTGAGGTACTTGTAGTCTATATACACTAGAAAGTGATCACCCCTAATATTTTGTCTCTAGAAGAATAAGGCATGTACAACGGATTCTAGGTCAAGGTATTGCATCCGGTAATTCCTCTCTTGATCTCTCAACTATCGAGATCCATATGCGATAAATAAATCCTCATACATCATAACATCACTTAGACCAATTCCTAACGCATCATGGAACACTGTATAGCCTCTTCTAGTATCTAGAAGAATCAGAATTGGTGCCAAAACAAGCTTTCCTTTCAGCTCCTGAAAGGATTTTTCATACACTTCTGACCAAAAATAACTTAACAACCTTCTTTTTAAGACTATTAAGAGCTGAAACAAGATGTGATAAGTCTTTTATGAAAGGCTTGTAATATCCAAACATCCCCATGGAACTATGTATATCAAACACATTCTTGGGCTACTCCTAGGAAAGCACAACATTAACCTTATATGGGTCAAAAAATATTCCTAATTTTGAGATAATATGACCTAATAAGTGAAATTTGTCAATTTATAAGTGGCACTTAGAAAGATTAGAATAAAGATGATGCACTCTTAGTGTATTCAAAAAAATATCAAGGTTTCTAACATGGTTTCTAAATGTATAAGAATACACCAATATGTCATTCACAAAGACCATGATAAAAAATCCAGATAGGGATGGAAAACCCTATTCATCAAAGACATGAAGATGAAATGCACATTCACAAAACTGAACAATTTCAATAGATTCTCAAACAGACCATACCTTCTACAGAAATCTATATGAGGTATGTATAAAGGCTTGAATCAAACCTAATTATAGCCCAATATCAGGTTCATATTTGAGAATAACCTAGATCCTTGGAGTTGGTCAAAGATATCATCTATTTGAGCAAGTTAATACCAGTTATTTAACCTAATATGGTTCAAATATTGGTAATAATCACTTAAATGAATGGTCCTATTCATTTTTTTGGGAAAAAGAATAGGTGAACCCCATGAAGAAGTACTGAGTCTGATAAAGCCTTTAGATTCCAGATTGTCCAACTATCTATTGAGATCCTAGAGTTTAGTAGGTTCCATTATATATAGTGGAATGGACAATAAAGATTATATTGGAATCAGACTGATCATAAACTCTACCTATCTCTTAGGAGGTAAGATAAAAGAATAATTTGAAAAAATGTCCCTGAAACAATCTACTTCGGGAGAAAAATGTGTTTGAGGAAAGACCAACTCCTTGATGAAAATAATAGAAATAAACCGGTCACTCCACCTAGTCCATGATTCTTTGGTCTAGTTCTAATGGTATAGACACCCCACTCACCCTTATGAAGATAAATACTACCCTCTAGTGAGGTAAACAAAATCCTGTGGTGACAAAATTCCAAAAAGGAAAGATAGGGAATCAACCAATCCAACCCAAGAATGACGTCAATGACTATAATATCAAGGAGAAAGAGGTTCCATAGAAATGGGTAACTTCCTAACTCAAAGGGAAAATCCCTATATTGGGCTATTCAATCTAACCATACATACAATGTTTTATCTAGGGTCATCAACCCATAGTAATAATTAATTTCCTGTCCAATATCTTCCACGTCTGATAAAGAGATAAAGGATTCTGAAGCACCTGTATTGAATAAAGAAGATTCAAGAGTGGAGTATACTAGAATAGTACCATGTATCATCGAAGGTCATGAACCCTGATCCTTAGGTATCAACTGTATGTCATGCAACTAAATTGACTCCCATCCATCTGCTATAGAAGGAATACCGTGAGAAGGTATACTCTGTTAGAACCTATAATAAAAAGTATGGATACCCTATCCATGAACTCCTTATCAACTATTACTAATAATGATAATCTAACTCCCTACCTAATATAGAGTAAAAGATCCTACCCATGAATGTGGAGTTAGTTTGAATCCTCTTCCATTGGAAGAAGATAGAAATGTCTGAAGGAATCTCTGAATATGCACCATATATCCAAAAGCATGACACTGTATTAGGTCTCTATCACACTGAGGTTGAGATTCCCCTTTCATCCACACTGATGGAATATAATGTAGATTCCAGTGTTGATAATTTGTCCACCACTGCTCTAATTAGAATCCTCAAAGTTATGATTCCAACTACTAGAAGAACTACTACCCTATATCCACACAAACCCTCTATTCTCATAACTATTGACTTTCCTAAGGTTGTGCTCAGTGATAAGGGAATGGTTAATGATATTAAAAAAAGTAGTTAGAAGAACAATATTCACATGAATATGTATGGTATACTTGATCCCATCCTAAAATATTCTTGCACATGATAGCTAATCCCTAAATAAAAGTAGTTAAAAGAATTGTAACTCTGTAAAACACATTGAATTATCCACGACTGACATAACACCTGATCTAGGTGCATGAACTCTTTGGATTGATCTTCTCTTAGTCTCCGAGGACTGAAGTGATCATAGAAGGAAGTATGGAAGTCCATCTAGACCATACCCTAATGATGACCAACTTGGTTAATCACATCCCACCAGAACATAGCTGAATCATGAAACATATAGGTGGAAATCTTGACCCTCCTGTCTAAAGGTATCCCTAGATATAAAAAGATAGACAGAGTGGCCTTTAAATATGAGTCAACAACCCAGGGATTTTCATCCGTTGAAAATACAGGAGGATGATATTACTGAAAATCACGTTTTAGATCAACTATCATAGGTGTAGGTCATAGAGAATTCTAAATGGGATACATCACATATAGAAAACTGTATCTAAGCCGAGTGTTAGTGCCAAAATCAGGCATAACAGGTGGTGCCTCAAATGGAACTCCTGGTGGTAATACTGAAATCTAATAGAACACCATCTCTATATCATGTTTGTCACCACCTTCCTGTCGCATGCCACAAGGATTTCATGGTGGTATAGATCTATAAAATCCAATAACACACCTAGGAATATGATCTGGAAAAATTAGAATCACTAGATAAAGAACGATATAAGAATAGGGGATCACTACCCAAGGTACTAATCTAACTACCTACTTTTGAGGTTAAGGTACTAATAAGTGACCAAGTTTAATTTAGAGGGATTCTAATAGGTGAAGAGTCAACTATACCTTCCCTCTTAATTTACTAGAAACCATTTCTTTATATGTCATGTTTTAAATTTTATTTTTTCATTTTCTTATTTATATGTAACAAGATTTAATTTAATATTGATTTCCATTCCTAGTGAATAAGGTCCCATACACCTTATCACTCAAATTGATACCCATTTAATTTCAATTTATCCCAGTCTACATTCAGTCTCAGAATGTAATGTGTTAAATATGATGTATTTACTTGTAAAATGACCCATTCCTACCCATGAGGTCCCATACACCGCATGTATTAAAACAAGAAATCACTCAATCAAAACCAAATAGAAACAAAATCATAATATAACTACCATAGGTCACTCAAAAATCAGAGGAAGCACAAATAATGAAAGCAGAAAAATGAACCTATATGGCATGGAATATTCCTGGAATGTGAATTCTAGGTGACTATAATGATGAATTATTGATGCTTACTTACCCTCATCACATAGAAATAAGTATAAAAATGAAATCCTCAATCCTAATAATAATAATAACCATCACATATAATGCATGTCACCAAAAAATGAAAGGATATAAACTTTAATAAGAAAAATAAAGAAAAACAATTCCTCATTTCAGGAAACATGGTATTTACCCCTAACATGGGTTAGATATGCCCAAGAAAAACTTATAACCAAGTTCCAAAGAGTTACCAATATCTTATCTATTTTCTCAAAATATTAAAGAAAGAAAAACAACCTCTGATACCAATTTGTGATGTACTGGACCTAGATTCAACTGAACGGTACCCTATGCTTGGTTGGCCACAAGTCCCTAAGCACACCTACCCATACACTAGAGACTTCCAACTAGCAATGAGGTTCTAGGGTGTGTTCTTAGGTTGACTATTACCCTATAAATGGAGTTAAAAATAGCAAATAAATAATAACATGTAAATAACAGAATCATATATAAACATATGGCATGATAGATATTTATACTATAATAATTAGACCAGTAACCCACCATAGAAAAAGTATACATAAAAAATTAAACAATAGATAATAATCAAAAGATAGTGACTGGATCATGTAAAAATGTTGATCATAATGTATGCCATGTATCAATAAAAATGGAAAATAAGTATACATGGAAGCTGATAATACATGGTATAAAAGAGAATTCACAACAACCTCATCCTAGTTGGTAAGGACACAAAACGTTAATCCAAGAGACCCGAGATCAAATTTGGGTGGAGACATAATTATAGGTACTATAGAAGTACTGAAGTAGGCATTGTAGAAGGTACTATAGTAGCCAGAACTATTCATCCATTTGGGATTTCGGGCCACCGATTTGGTCCTCGAGTCCTTCAAGGTCTTCGGGCCACCCAAGGTCTTTGGGAAAGAAAGGATTTCATTCCACCTCAAGGACTTCCGGCCACCTTAAGGCCATCAGGCCACCTCATGGCCTTTGGGCCACATGAAAGTGTTATTAAATGGACCATGAATACTCTACAAGGATCATGATCTAGATAAGGATTCAGAGCAAGGTGAATTCACCAGAGCAGAGCTAACAGATTTGGAAGAACAAGAGGGTGTGAAAATTTCCATCGAGACCAGACTGTACATGCATGGGAAGACTAATCGAACAACCATGTGAAGGTGGAGATCTAACATCATGATGTAGATTCTGGGGAGGAGTAGTTCCAAGTAGTTATAGTCTGGATGATTTCCTCTAAGACCTTCAGGTCCTGTAATTTCACAAATCTTACGAGCCATGTAAGGGTTCCCCTTAAACCCTTAAAATGGGGATTATAAAAAATGAATAAAAACAGAAGGACTTAGGGCATTCATTAAATAAGAATAAAAAAGAATCCGAAAACTATCTAGAATCCCCCACACTAACCTGATCAATTTCTGCCAAGATCCATCTTATGTATGTAATCAAGATCAGGTTTCCAAAGTGGGATTCTTCATATTATCAACACATGCATACATATAATCTTCTTAGGTACCATTAGAGGCCCAAATAGTGTGTGAGATAGATCTCAGTAGGCCACCAAAAATGGTGTCTATACCATTCAACATGTAAATATAAACTGAACAGTTTGGAGGCATCTATGTGTAGAAGTACATATAACATTGTAATGTAAATACCCTGATACCTTCTTTATCCTAATATGGTGTATTTACATGTAACCATTTAGTTAATAAATTTATTTGAATCTTGTTTTTATAATTAAGTAATGTGAGGTATAACAGCACCGACAAAGTATAGTTATAATAATAGTAATAGAGGATCCAATGTGTAACAATGAATCTTGTAATAATGATAGTAATAAAAGAGGATCCCAGGTAATAACCAAGGAATCCTTGAGGTTTATAGTAATAAAGAGTATTCAATGTAATAACCAAGGCATCCTTGACCTCAGGGGTCAAACTGACACAGTAATAACAAGAAACCTTGCTATAAGGGGTCTGAGTGTAATCTATGGGGAATCATCCGAGGAATTACTCTATAATAGATTCTAACTAAGTCCAAATATCTCATCCAAGGTAAAATAAGGTAAGCATAAATAGAACTAATCAGGTTAATCCACAGCACCTTATGTTTGAATATGTAAAGCTATATCAAAGGAGTGTATCCAAGCTATCCAAATATTTAGAAGATAATGAAGGGATCCTATGACATAATGTTGGGAAACCAATTGCAGAAAAGGACTATGTTCTAGGGTAGTTATCCCCCTTCGTAACTGACTCCTCAAATCGGAATGGAGTCCTTTAAGTTCTCAAGGAATTCCCTCAGGAATAAAAGGTATAGCTCAAGTCTGACAGCTCTTATAAAGATGAAAAGTTCCATATGAAATAGGTACCTTAAAAATAAATAATAATTTAACTTAGGCCATATAATACTCATTCAATTTAATATGTTGATTGGTTTATTCCATTTCATTTCATACTAAGTGACAAGACTAAAAATTACAAACAACCATTTAGTACCTTAATTACATAATCATTAATTAGGTTCACTTTACTACCTCCCATTAAGCATGGGAAAGTGTGTTATGAACATGCAACGAAGTCATTCAATTACATTAAAATAGGATAGGTGATACATATATTATACATCCCATGTATAATTTAGATTAATTTATTATATTGAAACACTTAATTTAGAAGGGTAAAATGATACATAAACAATTACCATGTGCTTAATGACTCATTTATTTAATTAAGAGAGATTACCACGAGCAGGGTTAATCCAAAAACTAGAACTATATCATAAATATACACACATGTGTTAGCAAGGAATAATTTAGGAATCTCCCTTCATGGGGTGAAAGGTGTTGAGGTATCAGCCTCCAATATTATAATGAACATGCTTAGGAAGGTTTATAGAATATTATCACATTGATTATAAGAAATAAATATTAATTTAATAGGTAATTCTGGATGAAATCGATGTGCACACAATGACAAAGGTTTAAAAAATAGTGAGACTAGAGGGATTTGTCAAAGACCACCTAACTCAATCCTATAACACTCACCTCATCTAGTTCATCCTTTAGTTTTTCCTAGATTGGAAGAAAATTTAGGAATGGGTCAATGTCATGAAAATAGGGCATATGAGCCTTCATTAAAACAACATCATTGAGGAGAAGACAAATCTTGAACTGCAAAAGATGAATATAGTACTTATTGATGAATTTCTAATGAGAAAAAGGAGGATCAAATCAGACTTTGTAAGAAGGAATGAGATAAAAATATATGAAAAGGGGGCTTGAGAGGTTATTATGGGAAGAAAAAAAGCCACATTCCTGCGGGAGGAGAAATAAGAGGGGATGGGTTATGTTAAATTGATTTTAAAAAAGGGTAAATTTACCCAAAAAATATGGGTGGCATGGTTTGGATGCAGAGTTTGAGAAACCATGTGCCAACCATGCACATGGAACTGCCTCAAGGGGGGGCACACATGGTTAGGCTGCACGATTAAAGAAACCATGCACCAATAGAAAAAATAACAACTTCCACATTTTTTTGAGATAGTCAAATGGGAGTGAAGACCTGGGTGAATAGTTTGGAAAACCCATGCATCCTACTTAGCCCTCTTCTGAGCCCCACACTGTTATAAGTAACTGCGAGGTCTATCCCTCAGAGCTTCTACTAACTGTATGAACCAGTCCTTTTCTCCACCAATTGGGTTTCCGAGCAATGAACAAGCCCCAGACACCCCCAAAAAAACCATGAACTCATTAGGAATCTATATTAGGTCCAAAATAAATAAGTATACTGAAATTTAAAGGACACATACCTCATGAAAAAACCATGTTCTTAAATAAACCATGGAAGAATGAGTGGTGTGAAATTTTTAAGGAGGCTATTTAAACTCAAGGTGGACCATTAGGAGGATAAAGTGATGAATAGAGACCTAAGGTTTAAGCCCTTGAATCTCATAATAGATCTATAAAAACACATTGTTGTACTATTTTCAGAATTTCACATATTTCTGTTATTCCTATAGATACATAGTTATTTTGATCAATGTTGATTTCAGATATTTTATAGTGTCGATGTTCACCCGATTCAACTCATCAATAGTGGTGGCGACATCATCTTCAATTGTAGAATGAGAATATTTAATATCCTCTTAGTCACCATAGATATGAGGATTAGAGGGAGGAAGTAACTCTCCTAAAGCTACCGGCCTCGAGATAGCATCATAACGTGATATTATTGTAAAAGAGTATTCAATAAGGAACTATTTATACAAGGAGATTATAGTGATAAATGGATGAAAATCCAATCCCATTTGGTTTCACACTACATATTCTACTACTTATATCAAGGAAATGATGATGGGTCGACTCCCATCGAGTCAGACCTGATTTTTTGAACATAGATGAATTCTGTGGATTGGTGGCCATGGGGAGAACATCTCGATAATTTATAGGGGTAGGGTCTTATGGTTTAGGCCAGTGCTGTCCAATGTAAGATCATGATGTAATCTGTGAGAACTCTTTCTTTTTGGGGACTGTGTAACAACCTCCCAGTTCTAGTGTCATGGGTTCCAACCGATGAATTGGGAGAATAAAACTATACTTCATGTTTACCCAAGGATCTATTGTGGTAATAGTTAGATTGTTATGGGAATTAAAGTGCTTCAACTTGTTAGTTTGTACCTTTTTAAATCACTTTTAGTGTACCCAATGTCCATATAATGAGCCTAATAGGAGTCAAAGTGAGATGCATCACCCTGGAGTACCACAAATTGTCATTCAATGGAGTATTTGATGCACTGGTGGTATGAATAGGGTATTGTTACATGAAAATTAAGTCAGGGCCTCCCCATCAATGTGTTTTAGGTAGTTTCTTGTGAGACTACCATAAATTTAGGGCTTTCTATTAGGCTACCAAACTGTTTTTGCATTAAAATCTTTCTATAAACCTTCTACTCTCTCTAATAATACCCCTGAATTTTTAGGTTAGAGGGATTAAAATCCTCTTCCATAAACACGAGTTCTTGGAGAATATGGGTTGGTATAAGGTTGATCCCAAATCTACTATCCACAAGGAAATGATTTATTTCCACACCATTGAACTATTATGCGACATATATCAAGTTTATGCTTCCCTGAATAGAAAGACCTCCATATTCTTATGAAAATTAGACAATGGTCCAACATTCCTCCCATTCAGGCTCTTCTACATAATATGCCTCAATAGTAGCTACCAAAGTCTCAAAATGAAGGGGGATCTTCAAAATTTCAACGAGGGATTCATGAATTTCATTTGACAAGAGGAGAACCTCAAGTATCAAGAGCCTCAAGGGTATAACAATGAGGAGCTTCAACACATCATTCTTCTCAGTGAGGAGCATGTTTTTTTCTATAGAAGGATATTCTTTAGCAGGGGTACAACATGCACTGTTGGATGAGGTTCTGAGTCCTAGATAGTGCTAGAGATATTTTTCTATTTGTTAGTAAAATTTCTATAAACATCTAATATCTATGTACTAGATAGTTGAGGATGATCCTTGGATGGATGTGGATGATCATGATGTGGTCACGACTGAGTCGCACAGTCAACCAATGGAGTCTACTATGGAGGTGTTCCTGATGGAGTGGACTGGGTGGTTTGTGCTTGCTGAGTCTTGTGCGAGGCTTGATATTCGTTATTTGTGGCATGAATATTATGGTTTGAGATGTTAGTATGGTTATTTTTTCTTTCGCATGACCTATTCCTCTCCTTTTTTGACATCAATTAGAGGAACCTGAGGGGGTCACAAGTCATTCCTCATTATTTAGTATCATATAACGGTCCACTAGTTTGATGAAATTCATATAGGTCCACCCTTTATCCTCATTGATATAATATTCTAGGCCTAGACGTACCCGTGGAACATCCCCCGATTTAGTAGGCATGAAGTCTCCAAGGGAGTAAAATAATTTCAGCACCCCTGGGGGAATCTGATTTATCTTCTATTCACACCATATTCTATTTATAGACATAGAATTATCTAGCATATAAGTGGATACGAAGGCCGAATGAGCTGTAGTGACCAAAAGAGGTTTTGTTTTTCTTAAGAAGGAAAAAATAATACCATGGGAATGATCAACTTTATTTCAAGTAAACCATTATTTATACTTCTATATTTTATCACTAGGTGCCTACTTTCACTCACCAGA
Source organism: Viscum album (assembly GCA_963277665.1). Classification (NCBI taxonomy): domain Eukaryota; kingdom Viridiplantae; phylum Streptophyta; class Magnoliopsida; order Santalales; family Viscaceae; genus Viscum; species Viscum album. The sequence goes on along the minus strand of OY728126.1, from coordinate 2,090,442,868 downwards.
GTCTTTACTGTGACTATCAGGGTTAGTGGAGACATGTGACACTTATATTGGGATGTCACTCAATTTGAGTAAGCTATGATCCACTCGGTATTATATTCAGTATTTAAAAAAAAATGAATTCTTTGATAGTGTGTCCCAAGAACTTTTGGTATGGAAAGTGGTTTGGTGATTAGTATGTATAGTCTATTGCAGTCTCATATATTCTTTAATTTTTAATATCCCTTTTTCTAGGGTGCAGATGAAATATCTTGGGACCTATGAATCCCTAATGGAGTAGATTTTATTATTTACTTCTTTGAAAGGAACCCTATGTGCCTGGAAATGATATGGGGCCAAGGAAACATTTTAAAAATGAGGTTTTGGCTGATGAGGATACACTAAATGAGGGTGCTCTTTTCAGGGTTTCACCTGGTGGTGTTTTTATGGTAAAGGGTCCAGTAGGTGAATAGGATCAGGAGCCTACAAAAATAGATGTATCTGCTTTCATAGGACTTATCATAAGATATGGAAGTGGTAATGGGTGTGATTGTTTTGTTGGTCCACTACAAGGATTCTTCCAAACACCAAGATCTTTCAGAGAACTCCAAAAATCCATCAGGATAGTTCAGGGAAATGGGGGTAAGAACAAGATCATCTATGATATTTCATTTAACATCACAAGAAACTTTTCTTAGGATAATGACACGTTAAGAGTGTAAGTGAGTCCTTTACTTCTAGAAATAAAGTCATCCACTCACTCATTGGGATTATATTTGGATTTATAGGGGCTCTAGATACTAGTATTTCATTAGGTTGAGCTAAACTGATAAGGGAACTATCTGTGGAAATCCTCCTAGCCAAAAATGGATCTTGGGGATAACTGGATATACCACATGGACATGGGTCCTTCCATGGTTTGGAGAACACATTAGATATTAATAGCTTCCTACTATTCTAGAGACCCCAATATTGGGCCACACATTGAGGTGAAGTGGGATGGATCTTAAAACTGATCACCTGTACCATTGAATGGGGTGAAACTCAAATTTTAAAATTCTAGTGGTGGGTGTATCTAGTCTACCAATGATGGATACTAGTTCTCCTTAGGTGGTATTGTCACATGTATCATTTCAGAGGCCTTAATGTGGGAGTTGAAAGAAGATATCACATCATCCTAGTGATTATTCTTGGTCACTTGTTCTCTAACCAGATCATTGGTCTGAGAGGCTATAACAACCCAAGATTAACATACATGGATATTACATAATTTCAGATGAATATTTAGTACATTAAAAAAATATATGAATGAGGACCATAATAGTTTAGTGTCATTGAAAAATTGGAAACAAAATATTATATCTTAGTGAATGATCTTCAATATCTCCCATAAAGATGTCCACCTTTATAACTTCTTCCTAAAACCTTTATTCATAACCTATAGAGAGGAAAAATAAGAAAGGGGTGAGATTAGATGCTCAGTAAGGGTAAACAAGAGATACATGCAAGAATAAACATGAATATAGGGTTTTGATAACATGATCGTAATATTAAGAGATCATACCCTACATATCAAAGATCATAAATATTAGTTATGGGATAAATATTGGAAGTTCATAAGACATGAATCATAAGGAAATAAATATCATGAGACATGAAATCATAACTAAGGAATAAGAAAAAGGATTTGTGGCATACATATGAAAATAAAAACTTTTTTTTCAAGGCTACCTACCAAGACCTTTATAACATGTTAGGCTTGGTCTACGACCCATGTACATACTTCAGGCTTGGTATAGAATCCCATAAACCCACTTTCATTTAGGCTTGGGATAAAACCCATGTACCTTCTTATTTTCCGACTTAAGATACAACCCATGTACCCTCTTTATTTTAGTCTTAGGCTACAACCCATGAACCTTCTTTCTTTTAGGCTTGTGAGATAAACCATGAACATTTTTTCTTTATGGCTCGCGCTACAACCCATGAACCTTCTTTCTTTTTGGCTTGGGATAAAACTCATGATCCTTATTTCATTCAGGCTTGGGCTACAACCCATATACCCTTTGATATTATATAAAACTTATCATTACCAAATGAATTGGAGGGAGATATAGGACCCACTCATCACAAAATGAAATCATAAATCAATGTGCCATAAACTATTCATCATATCATGTCTCCTGAAAAGATATGGGTTTTATTAACATCAAATCATAAACCACCAAATGAAATGGGAATCAATAAAATTTGATCACATTATAACCTATGGAATAGTAATAGGTTTGATAATTATCTCATCATATCATAACCCATGAAAGGACTGGGTTTCAAAAGTATATAACTCGTTAAAAAGAAACGGATTTCATAAAGACTATGAAATTAAGTATAAACCATTCATAGAAAGGATATGAATGGAACCATTAGATAATTTCTTATAATGGAATGAGTAACATCAACATATGTCATCTTATATGGAAAATAATTTCTAAACATCAATCAAAAACATTTCTTTAGGAAAATATCCTTTCTCCTTTGAAAATTTCTTTTTAATACATAAAACCATTTAAAATTAATTTTCTTAGAACATAACTTGGAAAAATAAAAAGAATACTTGAAATCGTTTTGAAAACCCTTTTCCTTGAAATTTACTTTTAAAAATATTTTATTAAAGATTATCCTTTTAAAATGAAGAGGAATCTTCAATGGAATGATAGTGGGTAAATCCATACATGTCCTACAAAGTAAAAAGAACCTTACTTTTGCATGGTAAAACGGTTTGAAGGAATGCATATTTCTAAAAGTGACAAGAAGATTCCCTTGAAAAGACTGGTTAAAGACAAAAATGGTAAAAATTTATTTTAAATCTTATTGGATAGTGGTATAATATTCTTTGAAACCATTTTTAGAAAAAATGTTTTGAAGGAACATATATTTCTAACCGAAGAGAAGGTAAAGTTAGGATTTCTTGAAAACACTTTCTAAACTACATTATCTACCAAAGAGTGGAAATATGGTACCAATACATGATTATAACTTGTATAACCAGGGGAGAATAAAATTCATGAATTTATTTTAGATATGGATCTTATGATTTCATCCAAGGAGGCATAAATAATATCGGAAAAAATGATTAGATTTTCTCGATAAACACTTATAACTTCGTAACATGGGATCATAATCTACATGTAATAAATGAAATTTAATGAATCTTAAAATAGGATTAAAAGACTTATATTCAGGATATAACATGTAAAATGGAATTATATACACCTCAATTAAAGAGTTTAAAAGCATAAAAAAAAATGAGTCTCAAAAAAGGAAAATTGAGACAAAACTGTTTTACCGATTTGGTAACTTTTGAAACTTAAACCCCATGAAAAAAGGATCATAAAATGGAAATGTGAATACCAATAAATAAAGGTATAAGATACATATAAAACAATCATGGGATTTAAATACACCATACAAAAGGAAATATTTCCAAACATAACATGTATCTCATTGAAATTAAAAGTGAGATGGAATCCCCTTACCTTGTGTCTTGACTCTCGTCGTACTCATTAAAACAACCTTTATAATAAATATAAATTTATTATACATATTTTATGTAACAAAATTATTATATATAATACCATATATGGTTTTATTATGACCTTATATTACACACTTGTTAACAATTCTAGGTTAAGGTTTCACTTCAGGTAGTATTTGCTTTGTTCTTCACATGTGTCTTAAATTGTTATATCCTTGGTCCTTATACTTATATAATGATTCCAGAATATAAATAATGGTAAAAATATCCTCTATATACAATATATTTATATTATAATAATTTATATCATAAATAATTACACAATGTAAAACACCATTTGTGGAGAGGGTAAGCCGTACATATGCATAAACGCTGTTTCCATTTTTATGATCTTATTGAAAGAAAGTATGTAAATGACATGTATATATATATTTATTTATGTATTTATAATTATTAAATAATATTTATTATATCATATATATCATATTATTTCATCAAAACCATCCTTAATACATTCCATTTGGTGTGTGAACGAATCACATCGCTTTGAGGGGGCAGTAGTCCACACTTCCTCAAATGATATTATCATATTAACACCAAATGGAAAGTAGAGATATGTGTGTTAAAAAGGAATAAATAAGATTAAATACATAATAAATATAATATATAACACATATATATATAGTTTTTATCATAATGGCAACCATAATTTGTGGTAAAGTAGAAATGAATAATCATAGTTTCGTGAGGCAGTAGTTCACCGTACACAGAAACAATATGTTATATTTCTATTAGATGGAGGTGTAAATAAGTTTAGGTCAAAATAATTTCATAAAAAATCCTAGTGTATTTTGGATACTGGATTTTTCACACAATAATGGAATAAAGAGAGTGGAGGGGGTGAAGAATGAAAATAAAGGAAATGATATTTATAGAAGACATTACCTCTAAATCAGGTAACTCCTTTTGGATTGTTCCAAAAGGATTATTTGAGAGGATTTATTCAAAAAGGGGGGATCAAAAATATAATGGAGGATTTTTGGGAGGCTACTTGGGCACAAAACTTCAGAACATAAAATTATTGATAAGTGTAAGGAATGGGTAGAGGTGGTGGCCTTTTATAGTGGAAGTAGAGAGACACTCTTGTAAAAATTTGAAGAGAGAATTCCACCCAAATTTTTCATGTTACAAGTGGATAGAATAATGGAAAAAAGTATATCTATTTGATGATAGGGTAGAAATATATCCAGAAAATGGGTGTTGGACATGTTTCTAGGTCGATTTGGGTCTTAAATTTAAGGTTTAGTACTTTATTAACCTAGTTTTTCTCTTAACCAATGTAATTAATTTCAATCACTTTCACTAATATTTTTTTGAAAAAAATTTGATCATATTAGACAATATAAATAGTTTTTTCCAAATATTGAATACATTTATCCAAATTATAATCACATAAGTGGTAAAAATTAATTTAAAATTATTGCCATTGACGGGATGACCCTGCGGGTTTTTAAAGTAAAAACGTCCAAAAGTTTGCTAAGTTTTTATATTACATTTCAAAGTGAAATTGGTTAAAATGACACTAAATTGGATTAATTGATAAAAATATTATCTAACTAAACTATTAAAAAAATCAAAAATAAAATTTAAACTCATAAATAAACTAGATGAAAAAACAGTTTGGAATAAAAATCCAGTATTTTTAACTATTCATTAAAAGATGAAACCTTTCATAAAAATACCAAAAATCTATCCTAACCTAATTTTGATTTTTCATTTCTAAATATAAAGTTTATTTTGAAATATAAAATCTATAAAAGTTAAAAATATGATATTTAAAATGGATTCTCCATTAGAAGGTGGTAAAATTACCATTATAAAAAAAGGTTTTTTTTGCATAAAATTGGGTTTGTTCTTATCTTATGTCTATTATATATATTGGATGAATATAAGAAATATTTTATTGATTATATAAAATACATATTAGATTAATATCACTTACCAATTTTAATTAATTTAATTTACTAGTTTAAAATAGCTTTGTGACTATAATAATATTTTCCTTTATATTCAATCAATTTTCATATTCATTAATTGGTAACCTATGAATTCATATTATACTTGTGTACACAAATTGTTTTCTTAATTTAGTTAATAATATTCATATCCATTAACATAAATACTAGGTTTTATTCCATTATAATAATATTTTTAATAATATATTATTGTTAGGTTACGCTCGATCTTGCGTGTTACCCAAGCAATCGAGGAAGGTCAATCTTGCATGTAACATATAATAAAATTGTTGTTCTGTGTAACGTATGATAAGTTGGGATTTAATGTAAAATATAAAAAATTATATGTATGTGTAATAATATTTTAATTATTGAAAATCTATTTTCAGTGTTGTGTGATGTGAAAAATATCATAATATTAAATTAATTTGACTAAAAAATTCACCAAAATATCAGAGTGTTGTAGAGGATGTGAGACCTGGATCTCTAGGAGGATAAACACACTAATCAGATGGAATATGAGACTCATATCCTAACCATTTATCTTTTCCCCCATCTCCTACCTTAATTGAATACATGGGGCCACTAGGTTAAAATTTGGGTACCTAGAAGAGAAGTACTAGGTGTCCAACTGGAAGATAGATGGGGTCCCATTTGACATTATCATCTCCCAAGCACTGCTCAAACATAGGCTCTATAGTAAGACTCTTGTATCCCTCTATCTCATAGAGCAAGGTATCCATCCTTAAATCTAACTTAGTCTCCAAAATAGTTTCATATGGATCTGTAAGCTTGACATGCACCTTTACTTTTTTGATATATCTATGGGTAAGTAATAATGTATCATTAGGGGGAATCCCAAGGCCTAACTCCAGATTCTGATGAGGAGTACGACCACCTTTTGAGGGATTTATTTGGTATTGTGTCACCCCATGGAGCAATTTTTCTCTGTCATGCCCTATGTTGGTGGTCTTAACCTCTAAATTTATATAAATACTTTACATTGATACCAACTATAACACCCCGAAACCCATACACCCTGCCCCAATGCTAAAAAACACTATTTATATATTGGATTTGATACAAACTAAAGTGAACCAAACTTAAACATACATAATTACAATGTAAAAAAAATACCGGTTCACTTATATCCTGAAGATATTTTAGGTTTATATTTTTATAGAATTAGGAAAAAACCATTACATAAAAAACCCATTTCTTTCTCATAAAATATATATTCTACCATTATACCAAATATCTATTATTTTACATAAAGTATTTAACATCTCCCATAAAATTATCCACAAATAAACTCTTATAGACATATCATATGTAATAATATTATATATAACCTAGGGAGGTGATAACATAATAAGGGGGATCCCAAACACACAATAAGGTAAAATATAGGGATTTACAATGGAAGATCATAAGAGAGTTTAAGATGATCATATGGTTATCAAAACATAATCAACATTATTGAATATAACATAAGAGATTCATATACATCCAAAAATCAAATAGATATTATTAAACTTCTTATCTCAATAATTCCTTAAAACAATCCCATAATCAAGAATAAATGAATAATCTTGAAGATTACTTATGTAAACCTAAGAACTCACAAAAGAAATCGATTTTATTTGAAAACAAACTTATCACCTTTTTAACATTCCTTTATTCATGAATTTGTTTTTTATAAAAATATTTATAATAATAATCATAGAATGCCTAGAAAAATAATCTATGTATCTTGGAAACTATCATTATAATCACTAATAAAAAGAACCTTTTTAAAGGAATAACCTTCAGGGTTATGTCCAAAATGTCTCCTATAGAGAACATATCATTAACCAAAGAATTGGAAGGATATATTAGACCAAAAAATTTTCATATAAAATGTAAAATAACTATAACATGAATAAAATAACACGAGCTTTCACTTTCCTCATAAAAGTCATAAAAATAGCCATCATTCCTTTATAAATTGATTCATCAGTGGAAAAGAAATGAGTTTCATGTCAATTTCCTTAAAATTTCGTCTTTATCTATCTAGATTATGAAGGTACAAAGAATAATTAGAATATATCACCAAGGAATAATAAGAACCATTTAAAGGATATATGAAAAACACTTTTGTAAATGTGTTAGTAATATTATTTAAAAAATAATAAATATTCTTTTGTTTTTTTTATAATTTTTACTATATAAAAAAATCAACAAAAATGGGAATATGATTTTATTTTACAAAACATGAAAAATTTTAAAGGATTATTTATAATTAGAATTTCTTATGATGGAGGGAATATCCATTTACTCTGTATATGTTAAAAAACATTATTTTTAAAATTTTTAAAGAAGGTTAAAAGTTATTCTTATGGAAAATATTGGAAAATATTACTTTTAATCAATTTTAAGGAAATTAAAAGTTAGTAAAAATGACCTTTTTAAAACATTTAAGTGTATAAAAAAACTTTTATAATGTAATTTTAAGAACATGCACATGAAAGAAATAGTTTTTATAACATTTAAAATAATATTTTAAAGAAATATCACCTTTAAATATTAAAATGAAAAACCATTTTAAAATAATGTACTTGAGAAATATATTAAATTACCATTTGTATAAAGACTATCATGATATTATATATAATATAGGAAGAATATACACCATATAAATGAATATAGGTTCATCCATAAAAATATTTTTCTAAGAAGGACGTTTAAGATGATAAAACCTTACAAATTTGGTAATAATTGAATCTAACAACCATTAAATGATGGAACTTAATATGATTATGTAAAAAATAATTTCCCTAAAATAAGGTGTCAAAAAAATTCATGGGGTATTATGTTTGATATATAAATTGTAACACCTCAAGATTTTATGGAATGTCTCTTTCAAAATTAACATATTCGATAGCTTATGGTACATGCAACACTGAGTTTAAAATCGTTATATACTACTAAATATTAACATAAAAATTGGAATAGTAATGTGACCTTTATGAATAGTAATCTAGCAATTGTAATAGTAACATCACCTATTAAAGTATAAATAAAATTTAGGAAACTAATAAATGAATAAATGATATATTTATATAATGAAATTAGTAAATAAATACTTTAAAAATAATAAACTAAGTGTTGGTATTTTTTTGAAAAGTAAATATTTATTTAAAATTTAATAATTAATATAATTATTTAAAAGAATATTTATTTTCATAAAATATATTCATAAATTATTATTTTTTTCTTATGATTATAAGATAATTTTATGTGACCTTAATTAAATTTCCAACGAGTCATAAAATGAGTTATAATTTAAATATTGGTATTTTTTGAATAAATGATGATTTTAAATAAAAATAAAAATAATTATATTTATGAAGTTATTTTCATAAAGTTAAGTCCATTATTTAAATATACATGTAGAAAAATGGTTAGGGTGATTTTTTTGGTATTTTTTTTTAAAATAGTTGACTTTTTGGTGAGTAGTGAAATACAATAATTTTTGGTATTTATCATTATATGTAAATAAATGAATTATTGAGACAAATAGGATGTATTTATAAGGTAAGAACTCATTATTTTGTAATAAAATTATTAATTTACTAAATTTAGTCGTAATAATAATTACTGTTTATATTTTTGAACCAAAAATAATAAACTAATGAATAAAATAATAAAAAAATACCCATATCCTCTACTATAAATACCACCCCACACCACCCTTATCCTCAAAATATATAAGCCATGAATATTGTCTATATTATAACCAATTACCTTCCCAAACCTCTCTTTTATGTCCTAGAGGTTTTGGTCTTAATTAACGACCAAACCCAAGTGCCTTAAGGTGGTTCTCAATGAGAAGAAATTCAAGAGGTTAAATCCTCTTTCCTTCTCATTTAGTTTATTTTATTTTATTTTCTTTTCATATTATATAATCCCATCTCCTATATAAAGAGGAATTATAACTCATGTATCATATGTATACTTTAATTTTATTTTTTTAATGGATTAATCCATCATCAAACCTCTTCCCCCTCTTATTTTAATAATTAAAACATCATCTCTGATGTGTCGATTCACTGCTTTCATGGATGACAAGTTTTCATTTTCCATTACCACCTTCAAGGTGGGTCATAAAACCTATATTATAGTTAAAAAATATTTTATTATACATAATACATTTTATATAACATTATATAACCAATATAAAAACATGATATTAAATAAATTTAAATAAGTACGTAATGGTCATAAAAACCGCCAAAATAATTTAAATCATTTTCATTAACATTTAATTTAATGAATCGTCCTAAAAAATATAAAAAATGATAAATAAGTACGTTTATAATTATTTATTTTCATTAATATCATATAATATAAATTCTAGAGAATTATACTCATTTTACATGAACTTCTATACTTGTATTCAGGTGAATTGATCATTGAAACCATGAAACAAACTCTCCCGGAATGGAAAAATTGAACTCTATAACTCATAGAAATGGACATAAATGAACTAAATAAAATTAAAATAAAGAAAATTTATGTTGAGTAGGATATTAATTAAGTAATTAATATATGTTTATTACCGTGGACATTAAGTACAATATTAGAACACTTTAGGTCATATGGTAAGGGTTTTCTTATCTCACTTTATTTCTTTGAGATATGCCTTATTCACTATTTACTCCTTGTGTGTAGAATATGTATACTTACATTTTATATATCATATCATGGTTATATTTATATTAATGGTATTCAATTTTTCATTTTATTACCACTAATTGGGTATATGGTTTAAATGATTACAAAGTGGTAAGGGAATTCTTAACCACATTTCATTTATTTGGGTTAAAATTCTACTCCATTACCTATGTCATGATATGATTATGTTTCAAATAAATTTTTATTATCATAATATATATTTAAAATTGTTTTATGTGGGTTTAAATGTGATATATTCCTTTTATTAACACCCACCTCAATGATATGATATTTGTAAAGGAATTTAGTTTAAAAATACCCTTTTAAATGTTTATTTAAAAAAAAAAATTAAAAAGAAATGTTTTTAAAACTTATGAGAAGATTATACCAATTCAATGATACCTTAATTTTTTAAGGAATCATTTATAAATATACTAGGTTATTTTAAAGAAAATTTTTTCTTTTATAATTTTATAGCTTTTAAATAAATGATCCCAAAGAGAATTGGTATTTCTTTCAAGAATTTATAAATGATTTTATGAGTGTGTTTTCATCTATGTCAAAAATCATTGAATAATATTTTTATTAATTGAGTTTGATCTCTTATGACACCATCAAGCATATTTTATTGAATGGTTTATGATCATTTTTATTGGGTCTCTACTATTTTTATTCCATTATCCATATTACTCAGGACAATTTATAATTATGTTTACTAATTGGGTAAGTTATTTCAATTTCATATTCTAGTTTTAATATTGATGTATATGTTGATTATGATTCAGACATTTTATATGAGGAATAAATTGGACTTCGTAAATTTTGGGTAGGGCCCTCTATAGCCCCTTGATGCATCAGTAGGTCTCATGAGACAAACTAGACTGGGTTTTAGATGGGGTCTTACCCATTTATGTAGACCTATTGGTCGAGGCCTTGATGGTATGTTTATGATTTCCTACATAATGAATTACCTTATGATAAGATTAGTTATTGATAATCCATGTGATTATTCTACTAGTAGAATATCTATGGGTAAGTATAATTTTAATGTGATTATTTATATGGTGTTCTTTGATCGTATTTTACTTATTCCATATTATGCTCAAGTTTATATTTTAATGGAATGTGTCAATAGTTACTAACCTTGAATTATTTTTATAATTATTTATGATAGATTTCAGTATTTATTACCCTTATTGAGTATTTGAGATCAACCATTTATTTTGTTTTATTTCTCCCCATGATGACAAGATATATATTATGATCAACATGAATGGATAATCTAAGAGAGTATGGATGTTTTCAAAGGAGTTTCTATTTTTTTTTAATTTCATTTAATAATGTAAAACTTATGTTTGTATCTAGTTTTCCAAATATTCTAAACCATTCGGTCCTTTGGGATGCAATATCTTGTTCATAGTACCAATGTAATAAAGTAATACACAAGATCCTTTATACAAGTATCAGGATAATTATAGTTGGAATTAGAGAAAGCTTAGTAGAAAATTCAGAAACTCGATTTAGGAAATCATAGATTAGGGAAATAAATCCCTATAACTAACTTTGTGAATATTCACATGGTAAATTAGTTTATTATTTTTATATTAGTTATAAATTTAGTGTTTCATTAGTTTTAAAATTTCATAATATAATATAGTGTATATGGTTGTTTAGAAATCGTTCATAGTAAAAGGAATGAAAATTTTATTAACTCACATATTCTATATTTGGGTTTCCCGTCCTATGAAAGATAATGATGTTAGAGATGGAGATGAAACTAGGGAAGAAAAAATTATAAATATATTTGGAGAACTAAATCAGGTTATGATCAATAAGCTTACTCACAAAGAGTATCCCGATACACAACATGGTGTAACAATGTTAGATTACTTCAGACAACAACCTCCATCATTCAATGGGACTACAAAACCATTTCTAGCCGAGAAATGGATAAGTTCTTTGAAGAAGATATTTATCACTTTCAATAGTAATAAAATATATAAGTTTGTTAGGTTAGTTTATTATCTCTAAGGAGATGAAGATCAACAATGTCCATTAAATAAAAACACAAAGGAGGATTTTAAAATTGAAAATATGGAATGAAATGATTTTAAGGAAATTTTGTTGGAGAAATATTTTCCTCATGAACAACAAGAAGATATAGAGAGGAAATTGTTGTGTCTAATATATAAAGAAGATGAAAACACTTCTCAGTATGAATCCAAATTTAAAATTTTATCAAGGCATGCCAAAAACTATATATGTAAACCAAGGAGCAAGATTGACCTTTTATTTGATATTTTTAATCCAATTCTATGAAGGGAACTAGTATCCCAAACATTCTCATCATATGGGGATATAATATCATATACCATCAAGATAGAGAAATAATTTTACATTTCCTATGGATTCAAAGGGAAGAAATATAAGAAGAGGGGTGCTAATTACTCTAGAGAAGGAAATAAGGGAATTGGGAATAAGATAAGAATAAAATTTACAACTTGTAATAAATATGGAAAAATAATAATGGGACATGCTTACTGTGTATGAGAGTTTATTAAATGTGTGGATAAAAATTCAACTAGGCCCATTATTGAAATGGAAAGAAAGAAGTTGAAAATGTGAAATGATTCAGCAGTAAGAAGATAGGTAACTATGCACATGAATGTTCTATACATCAAGGGAACTTCTCCAAAAAAAAGGACAAGGTAATAAATAGATACTTATGAAGTGAAAATGGATGAGTTTGAAGTTACTAATGATGTGGTGGAAGGTACTTTAATCATATCCTCAAATTTAGATAAAGATTTATTTGATTCTAGATCGTTGCACTCCTTTATATCATCCTATTTTTCTATAAAATTTATTTATTTCAAATTTAAATTAATAAAGGAGTTGTCAGTCAAAACTACTAGTGGAAACCTTATTGTAACAAAGATGTGTCTAATAGTCCTTATTATGACACATAAATAGGCTCTAATTATTGATTTTATTAACATAACTATGGTTTATTTTGATTTAATCCTCAGTAAATAATGGATTACAAAATAAAATTCTAAAATTTATTATAATGAGAAGGAAATTATGATTCTTGATAAAGATATAGAATTTATTATCTTTAGAGGGGATAATTAACCATCTAAGTAATTTCACGATACACCTCTAATTGATCTTCTAAATGAGATACTTGGAGAAGAAGAGAAAATAAAACCTACCAATGAAGTAGGTGATCTTAAAATTGAGGATGTACCTATTGTATAGGAATACATTGATATATTTCCATAGGAATTACCTAGACAACCTCCAAAGTGATAAGTTTAGTTTTCTATTGATTTTATCCTCGATGCAAGACCTATATCAAAGATTCCCTATAGAATGGCCATGGTGGAGTTAATAGAGTTAAGGAAATAATTATAGGAAATGATTGATAAAGGATTTATACACACTATTGTTTCACCTTGGGGATCTACAATTCTTTTCATTAAGAAGAAAGATGGATATATAGTGTTGTGAATTGACTATAGGGAGATCAATGCTATTATGATAAAGAACAAGTATCCTATAAATCACATTGATGACATATTATACCAACTTCACAGGTCTCAATATATTTTAAAGATTGATATTTATTATAGATACCATAGATTTCAAATAAAGAAAAAAGATATTATAAAGATAGAATTTCAAATATGTTTAGGACATTACGAGTTTACAGTAATGCTGTTTGAACTAAGTAATAAACCCTATGTTTTTATGGGTCTAATGAATATAATATTCAAGGAATATTATGATAAAATTTTTGTGGTCTTTATTGATTGGTGTACTAAAAAATATTTGAGGTCTATGAGAACTACTTTAGGATTGCACTCGAGACTCTTAGAAGAAAAGAGTTATATAGTATGTTTATAAAGTGTGAATTATAGATTTAAACCGTTTCTTTTCATGGCTATATTATCTCCAAGGATGGAACAACATTTCATCCTACAAAGAAAAATGTAGTATAGGAATGTAATACACTAATGAACATAACCGAGGCATGTAATTTCATTGGTTTAGCAGGTTACTATCAGTGGTTTTCTCAGAATATTTCCCGATTAGATAACCCTTTAACCAAGATCACTCATAAATGGGTTAAATTTACTTGGAAAAATGATTTTTATGAATTCTTTGAATAATTGAAGGGGATATTTGCTAATTCAATGATATTGTCTCTACCATAATGGAATGGTGGATTTTTGATTTATAGTGATGCATTAAAGAAAGTACTTGATTGTGTCCTTGTTCATAATGATAAAGTTATTACCTATGCATCAAGGTAGTTAAAAAATCATGAACAAAACTCTCCAACACATGATATTTATTTAGCAACTGTTATCTTTTCTATGAAGATATGAGGACACTATCTCTATGGTGTGAGATTTGATATATATAAACAGATCACAAGAGTTTGAAATATATATTCTTAGATAAATCAATATGAGGAAAAGGAGATGACTCAAAATATCGAAGGACTATGATTGTCCAATACACTACCACTTAAGGATGGAAAATAAGGTACCAGACACATTGAAAATGAAGGATCATGGAGTTCTTAATAAAATGAGTATTGAAATGCATCTTGTGTATATGGATCTTGTAAATATGTACATGGGATTTTTCAATGAAGGTGAAACATCACTACATTTTCAAACGGTTTACAAACCATCTTTTCTGGAAAGGATTAAAAGTTTCCAGTCTCTTGATGAGAATTATCAAAATAAAATTATAGTTGTGAATGCTAGGAAATTGGTAGAGTTCATATATGAGGATGGAATTTTGGAATTTCAAAAGAGTCTTTGAGTTCCGTATATACTCAAGATGAAAATTTAATTATTAGAATATGATAATATCTTGAATTTCTCAATACACCATGGTATAACTAAGATGTATAGAGATTTGAAGGAATATTTTTGGAGGGATAATATGAAGTGGGAAATTACCTATTATGTATCAAGTTGTATAGTATTTCAATAAGTGAAGTCTAAAAGGAAAATTTATAGAGGATTCATGCAACCTATACCTATTCCTACATGTAAGTGTGATGAAATTACTATGTATTTTGTCACTAGATTACTAAATACTCCAAGAAAGAGTGATGCAATATGGGTAATTGTTGATTAACTTACCAAATCTGCACATGTCCTCACAATAAGGGAGGATTCTCCACTGCATCACCTTGAATGAATCTATATTGATGAATTTTTTTATACATAATGGTGAACCAATTTCAATCATGTCTGATCAAGGTCCCCGTTTTATATCAAAATTCTGGAAGAGTCTTCAGAAGGCTTTGCATACTATGCTTTATTTGAGAAATGCTTATCACCCTCAACTTGATGGGAAGTCATAAAGGTATATTCAAAAATTATAAGACTTCTTGAGGTCATCCTCACATGACTTTCAAGGTTTGTGGTATGAGTATTTACCTTTGGTAGAGTTTTTCTATAATTATTGATTACATTCCAGAATTCAAATGGCACGACATGAAGAGTTACATGTAAAGAGATGTCATACACCAAATTATTTGGATGAAGTTGGTGAAAGGATGGTTTTATGCCTAGAACTTATGGAGGAAATAATATAAAATTTATAGACTATTCAAACCCATATCAAAGAAGATAAAATTAGGAAAAAGGTTTATACTAACAATTAGATAAATGATTTGGAGTTTCACATGGGAGATCATGTCTTTCTAAAAGTATCACTGTGGAAGGATGTCATTAGGTTCTGTAATAAAGGGAAACTAAACCCTAGGTATATTGGAACTTTTAAAATTTTGGAGATAATTGGAGTTGTGGAATATAATTTTGAAATGAAACCTAGCCTTTACAAAGTTCATGATGTGTTCCACATCTCTTTATTTAAAATGTACATCCTGGACCCAATGTATGTTCTCACTTCGGAAGAAATAGAATAGGAACTTGATTTATCATACTGTAAAAAGGCTATCTAGATTATGGATAGAAGAGAACAAATTTTGAGTAATTATATTACTTGGATGGTATAAGTACTTTGAAAAAAATCATAAAATTGAAAAGGCAACATTATAACCAAAGGAAACTATGATGAAAAACTACCTAAATATTTTTGTGTGGTGAAATTATAGATATTTCAAAGAGGAAAAATTTTATGGAGGGGAGAATGTAATCCCCCAATATTTTATGGTATGTCCCTTTTAAATTTAACATATTTGATAGTTTATGTTACATGAAACACTGAGTTTAAAATCACGATATACTATTAAATATTAATATGACTATTGGAATAGTATTTTGACCATAAGGAATATTAATATGAATATTAAAATAGTGACATGACCTATTAAAGTATAAATAAAATTTACATATCTTATAAATGAAAATATGATATATTTATATCATGGAATAAGTAAATAATTTTTTTTAAAATGATAAATTTAGTGTTGGTATTTTTGTGAAGTGTAAATGTTTATTTACTATTTTATAAATAATATAATTATTTAAAAGATTAATTATGTTCATAAAATATATTGGTAAATTATTATTTTCTGGTCTTATAATTATATGATAATTTTATGAGTCCTTAATTAATTTTTCAATGTGTTAAAAATCAGTTATAATATAAAAATTAGTATTTAAAAAAAGTGATGATTGTAATTAAAAATTAAATTTATTATGTTTATAAAATTATTTTCTTAAAATTGAGTTGATTTCTAAAATCTACATCTTTAAAAATGATAAGGTTGAATTTTGGTATTTTGCTAAAATAGTTTCATTTTTGGTGAATAGTGAAGTATGGTATTTTACTGTATTTACCATTATAAGTAAATAAATGAATTATTAAGTCATGTATGATTTATTAATGTAGTAATAACTCTTTATTTATAAATAAAATTCTATGTTAACTTTATTTATTTATAATAATCAATACTATTTATACTCTTAAGCCAAAATAATAAACTAATAAATGAAATAATCAAAAAGCACCTCTCTCCCCCACTATAAATACCACCCCTACCCACCCTTCCCCTCACACATTCTAATCCATGAATATTGTCTATATTATAACCAATTACCTTCCCAAGACTCTCCCTAATGTTTTAGAGATTCTATTCTCAGTAAAAGATCAAACCCAAGAGCCTTAAAGAGGTTCTCAGGGAGAACAAATTCAAGATGTAAAATCCTCTTTCATTGTCATTTAATTTAATTTAATTTAATTTATTTTCTTATTATCTCCTCACCTCCCATATCCAAGTAGGAATAATAACTCCAATATCATATATATGCTGAAATTTAATTGTGTTAATGGAATAATCCATCATCAAAAATGTTCTCCTAACATTTTATTTTAAAAATGAAAACATCATCCATGGGGTGTTGATTCACTACCTTCGAGGTTGAAAACTTTTCATTTTCTATTATCATCTTCAAAGCTAGTCATAAAAAAATTATTATGGATAAAAATTAATTTATTATACATATTATAATATATATAATGTGAAGGAACTATGTTTTCATCAAAATCCCCAAACATGTGTTTTTTTAAAAAAATTCCACCGACGGTCGACACGAACTTGTCGACATCGGCGAACAGCTTCCTGGTCAAAGCAAAGGATCTTGCGTGATGTATTTTAAGCACAAAAAAAAATTGTAAAATACCTAGTTTAAATCTGAATCCACGCATGATGTCTGTTCTTCATTGACAATCACTGTTTGAATAATTAGAATCCAAATTCTTCTAGATCATCCACATTAAATTCAAGGAATAAATGGGAGCACTGATTGTCGTAATCTGGGTTCTTGCGCGGAGCTATGATGACTCCTTCGACACATAGACGATCACCGCATTTCTTCTCTAGTGATGCTAGGGAGAGTGCTCCATCCAAGATCCTTATATCTAGAGCCTCTCTCTTTAGGATATTGGAGAGAGAAAAGGAGAGGGAGAGGCAATGAATAGTACTTTGAAAGTTCCTCTCCTTATTTCTTTATAGAGTGAAATGAAATTATCCGGAAATGCTGGCCCGACCCATGAACAATTAATCACACGATATAAATAATATTTTGACTGCTAAAATGAGTCCTAAATATTATTTTTTATTATTATCACTTAACTGTAATAAATATATTACGTGATAATACCCAATCCATTAACTCAACATGTACTCCCACAAAATATTAATTGAACATTGAATATTTTAATATTCATTTAAATAATATTTTTCATATATTTACTTAAAACTTATAAATACTTTTAATAAATAAATTCAAGGATCCTTATTATAAACTCATATAATATGAATTTATTTATTGAATTTGTGATCATATTTCTTGGAAAATCACAGACCCCAGTGGTAGTGCCCACCATGTCCAAATCCCATATTCAACTGAATAAAGAATATTATTGAATACACTATGGTGGATGACTCTCTAGGCCCTTATCTCGATAATAGTGAATATCATTCATAGACCAAGAGCGAGATCTAGAAACCCATCATGGAACCTAAAGAGATAAGGATTGTCAAAACAACAACAACCAACCTACGAACACATACTGTATAATATAATCTCTTTGTCTGTAATATCTCATAAAGCAAGACACACTCATGTGTCTTCACCCTTTTCCTGCGTTATTGTTTATTGATTTAACTGGATAGATTTACCCTCGACTGCCATGTGTGTGGTATTATGAAGGTACTTCCATCCTTATCAATATGGAATGAGATATATTACTTCCATAACCCAGAAGCGACAAATAATTTCTTGACCATTAAACCAATTCCATGGCACCAATGATACAACCAACACAAACTACCTCACCACGACTTCATTGCAATGGTTTTTGTATTGTGTCAAAGTAATCAATAAAATGACATACATTGGTAATGATCTCAAGTCAAGAGACCATTACACATGATTGTAGATAGGAACATCCAATGATACCTGAAACATGAGGTGTTCTATTGGCGGGTTTGTCCTAATTATATCACTACTAGAGATCACCAAGTGTGAGCTTCTTGAGAAGACGTCTCAATGCTTATGATCCCCAATCACCTGATAGTCAAAAATCTACTATGTCTAGTCAGCAAGATGTATCTAGACCATATAACATATATTTAAGATTAATTTTATAGTATCTCGAGGTTCTCATTATAGCCAAGGAACTGCTATAACCTCTTGATAGGACAATTAATCTTTGGACAATACCATTTCAATAGTGGATACAAAAAAGGGCTACACTATAATGGTATGATGACATCATTTATAGCTAACTAAATACACGATATGGTAATCAAAAGAACTAAATATTTGGGTTTAGGGAACCCACTATTTCAACACTCCCACTTTCAATAGATCCAAATTGATAAAAAAAAACTTGTTAATTACTCACATGATGAACATCATGTTTCAGTTGAGTAACAACTTCAGCAACTGGGTCCACCACAGTTCTGCCACATGGATTTTCTACTATTGCGACCTTGTCTCATTGAGTAAAACTTCTTAAGAGATAGTATCCTAAGTATATCTCACTTCTACACTATCACAACTTGACATCTTGGTTAGTAAGAATATCATAATTTATATTATGATAATACTTTTCTCACCAGGTGTGATTCCAAGAACTGGAACAAATCATTGAATTTAATAACTACTTCTTAACTGCCTTAGAAGCTATAATGTACTTAGTATTTGTAGGTATGGGTACCACTGGATTATATGAGATTGACTCACTCATTGTATTTATCCTAAATACAATAGTAGATTGTATTGATCTATGGAAGACTAGTTTGTATTCTAGAAAACTAGTATCCTTCTTCTCCATTTACCAGGTACTTATATTTTGTACTTTCTGAAGTACAAATAGATAGTTCTCACTACAATACTAGCAATGCTCTTGGATATAACAAATATATGCCTACTATAAAATATACCTTGGATATATTAGTTCTTGTGCATAACATGGCATATGTGATAGATCCATCACTTCGACATATGGATTTCAACTCACCACATTTATCTCTTCCCATGCCACAAAAAATGTCAACCTGAAGAGATTATACCCTGTGACACATGCCACAATTCATCTATTGAATTGTTCCAACTTGTATTTTTCAATACAACATCACTATATGTATGATTGACTGTGACCAAGAAACCTATAGATCTACCTTAGTAGATCTTGTTCCCTAGAACTTAGGTTGTTACTTTAAGTCAATCACTGGAGAATGAATTTTATCTTTGTCTTAACTAAATTGAAGAACAATGTATGTTTTCTATATGTTACCGAACATATTTTTCTTGGAAAACTTTGACACTCCCACTAACCTCTCGTAGACACATGGAAGTCATTTTTTGAAAATGTATATTATATGATCATGTTGCTTACTTTAATCCTAAATTTTATTTCAGTAACTTGTAACCTTTATTAGCATTCTGTGACATGACCATCCCTTTCTGGTTGCATCGTATAGACACCACCCATGATTGGTGGTCATGACATCCAATGCTAAATAATTTGATCATAGATATTAGCTATGATAAGTAAAGTTATAACGGATTTCGGCATAATGACATGGTCAAACCAATCAAGACTTATTGGTTCCATGCATGTACCACCCATGTATCAACTCACATGAATACCCACTATAGTATTCAGAATAATAATCCCCTTTGCACTGTGATATATGAAATCCATTAATTGAAGTTTTGTTGGTCTTATCAAAATTTTCTAATTTCCATACACTTCTTACTTGAAGGAAATATTATTCACATTGAATAATTTATCACCGACCGTGGTGAATATAAAAACCATCACCATGGTTTTATCCTTCCTACAAAGTATGTGTCACAAGAACATACTCTGTTCCACATGTTCTTGTGGAACTAATTCATGTGCCAACTATTTGTGCATATTGAGCATTGACTAAACACAAGTCAATATAGCTCTCAGTATCTCTAATAGAGATGTGAACTCTTATATAGATATGTAGTCTATCACTTGACTACAACTTTTCTGTCTTAAAGATTTATGTAATATCCTAATAAACTGTTAGGATTATTACACAAAATGCAAAATGTGTTTATCTTGATGTAAGTTTGTTTATGTCCTAACAAAATATTTTCATCCAAACACATGTCCATATAACATAATATATTTCTATCATACCATCACTCATATGATATTGATTTTTCATTTATAGTTGGCATATGGTCATGGGATATCGTCATTATTTGTAAAGAATTTGACAAAATATAATGGAATGTTTTGCTAGTTGCAACATTGATATTACTTATATCAATTATTTTTAAGTATAAAATGATCGTTTAGGAATTACTCCATGCTACATTTTTCTGATCAATATTAACATGTAAAACTTCATCAAAGATTCTCCTCATTAACAACAATGTCGTGATGTGGATAAGGTAATGTGCATTTAGGAATTACTCCACACTACATTGTCATGATCGATGATTGCATAATCAATATATTCTTCAACATGCCAGCTCGAAGCAGCTCATATCTTCTGACCATGAACTTAATTCATTTTACCATCCCTTAATTACCTAAAGGAATCACATGAAGTATATATACCACTATCTTATACTTGTAAAAGTTCACATTCACTTGTTAAACTATTTCCAAAAGATTTGAGACATACCTTTATTTTAAAGGTTCCCTTGTCCAAACTAAATACATCTATAATACCAGAAGTATTTAGCTATGCTGAGCCTAAATACAAAACTTGTTATTTTCTTGACATCCAATTTTAGTATTACTTGACAAAGAATTATCTTGTCGCAACTGGGTATAAGAATTAAAATTATATTCATCACTAATTTATTACGATTCATGTATTACTAAACTAGTGATTGAGTTTTAAATACCAAAAAAATAATAATTCTAGAACCTGAAATAATGTCTCCCTATATCCAAGGACACATGATATTAATGTTTGTGGTAATACTCAATAGTAGTTCAACACAAATCTTTGACTTGGAAATTTAAGAAGTTGTGTACTTCTCACCACTAGCCTAGGTATCACCCTTTCAGAGCCACTTGGAGAATACACCTGGATTATAGTAAGGTTTCTATACTTACTTGGTTACCATATTAGAATACACATATTTCACCAACATATTGTATTTAATAACCTAGTAGTAAAACTGAAACATTACAATTGATTAATACTCCTGGTTGGTGTGGGTTCGGGGTGCAGCGCGACACACTTAGGAGAGGTAGGCTGAGGTGGAGGTGGCCAGCCGGGCACCTATTGAGGCTAGTGGCGGCGCTGGTTCGCTGGCCTGGTGCGCATCACCTTTGTGGGGAATACCAGTGGACATGGGGGAAACTCAACCCCCCAAAACCTACACTTTTTTTGCCTTGTTTTTTTAAAGTGTCTCCCACTCCTTTCCCCTTTTGTTTTTTTGTTTTTTTGATATATTTGAAGACTTGCTTTGTAGGTCTTGCCTCATTTTTTTTAAATTACTAAAACCTACTTTGTCGGTCTCCCCCAACCCTTTTAAAAAATTTTCCAAAATATAAATATTAGCCTTTGAAAAAATAATAATAATAAAACAATAATAATACTATTATAATAAAATAAATATTATTATTATAATAAAAAAAATAATTTTTTAATTATAATAACAATTCAAATAATTTTAAGATATTAATATCAAATAAAAATTGATTTTCTGGTGAGTATTTCGGCCACACAATTTCCAATCGAAATACAAAACACAAAGAGAATTAAACTATGAATCTGAATTAAAAAAATTGGATGGCTGAAAACTGGCCATCTAACATCTGATTCCGATTTTGTCTCTAGTGTTGGGACCATATCGATTCCCTTCATTAAGTTTAATGCAAATTTAATTTGTACTTGGCTTAAAATCAACATTCTCTTGCTCTGATACCACTTGAAGGAACCAAGTGTGCAATAGAAGACCCAAATAGGTGGGGTTTTAAAAATTTTCCACCAATGGTAGACGTGTACTTGTCGACGTCAGTGAACAGCTTTTCGATCAAAGTCGAGGATCTCGCGTGAAGGTTTTTAAGTACAAAAATAAACCGAAAATACTTTGTTTATATCTGAAGCCACGCACGATGTCTGTTCGTCATTGGTGGTTACTATTTAAAGAATCCATAGCCGAATTCTTCTAGATCATCCACACAGGCTTCAAGGAATCAACAGGAGCACTGATCATCGTAATCTGTGTGCTAGTGCAGAGCTACGATGAATTCTTTGACACTCCGAGGATCATCACATCACTTAGCTTGCGATGCTAGAGAGAGAGAGATCCATTCGAGCTCCTTGGATCCAGAGCCTATCTATATAGGATGTGGGAGAGGCAATAATAGAGAGAGTGGCAGTAAATATTACATGCTAAACTCCTCTCCTCCTCTATTTATAGAGTGAAATGAAATTATCCAGAAATGCCAGCCTAACCCCCGAACAATTAATCAGACTATATAAATAATATTTTGACTACTAAAATATTTCATAAATATTATTTATTATTTTTATCACTTAACTGTAATAAATATATTATGTGATAATACGCAATTCAATAACTCTAATCGTACTCCCAAAAAATAGTAATTTAACCTTGAATATTTTAGTATTCGTTCAAGTAATATTTTTCAGGTATTTACTTAAGACTCTTAAATACATTTAATAATTAAATTCACTCCTCATTATCTTGAACTCGAATAATATGAATTTATTTATTACATTGGTGATTATATTTCTTCGAATAATCCCAGAACCCAGTGGTGGGGCCCATCATGTCCAAATATACTATTCAACTTCATAGGGAAGATTCTCAAATACGCTATTGTGTGTGACCCTCTAGGACCTTATCTCGATAGCAGTAAATATCATTCAAAGAACAATAACAGGATATAGAAACCTATCATGGCCCCTAAAGAGAAAATGATTTTCATAGCAGTGATAACCAACCTATAGACACGTAATGTGCAATATAATCTCTTTATCTTTAATATCTCATAAAGAAAGACACATTCACACGTCATCGCCCTTTCCTTACCTTGTTGTTTGTTGATTTAACTGGAGAATTTACCATTGACTACTGTGCCCATGATCTTATGAAGATACTTCCATCCTTATCAACATGTCCCGAGATATATTACTTCCATAACCCGGAAGTGACAAATCCTTTCTTGACCATTCAACCAATTACATGCCACTAATAATTCACCCAACACAAACTACCTTTCCACGACTTCATTTCCATGGTTTTCATCTTACATCAAAGTAGGCAATCAAATGATATACATTGATAATAATCTCATGTTAGGAGGCCATTACACATGATCATAGATAGGAACATCCAATGACACCCAAAACATGTGGTGTTCTTATTGGTGGGTCTGTCCTCATGATCTCACTACTAGAGATCACCAAGTGTGAGCTTCTTGAGAAGAAGTCTCAATGATTATGAGCCCCCAACACCTAATAGTAAAACATATACTATTTCCACTCAGTAAGATGTATATATACTATAGAACATATATTTAAGATTAACTTCATAGTATATTGAGTTTCTCATTATAGCCTAGGAATTACTATAACCTGTTGATACAATAATTAATCTAAAGAAATTACCATTTAATTATTGAACACAAAAAAAGCCTACACTATAATGGTAATATGAAATCATGTATAGCTAACTGAATACACGATATGGTGTTCTAAAGAACTGAATATTTGGGTATAGAGAACCCACTATTTCAACATAATGTTACGGAATCTAAATATAAATATGATATTAAACAAAATGATATAAGTACGTAATTCTTGTAAAACCACTAAAATAAATTAAATAATTTTCATTAACATTATATATATTGAATGATCCTAATAAAATATAAAAAAATTATATATAAGACCATTAAAACATCTATAATTTCATTAATTACATATATTTTAATTTAGGGTACTTATTATTATTTTATGTGAACTACTACACTTGTATATAAGTGAACCGATCATGAAAACCATGAAACAAACAGTCTCAAAAGATGAAATTGAAATCTATAACACTTAAACATGTCTATAAATGAACTAAATAAAATTTTAATAAAAAATATATATGTTGAGGGGGTTCTTAATTAAGTAATTAATGAATTTAATTTGATTGTCTAGGACTATAAGTATAAATGGAAAATTATTTCAGACATATGGTAAGGGTTTTCTCATCTCACTTTTATTTTTGTGAGATATTCCTTATTCACCATTTATTAAGTGTGTGTATAATATATATAGTTCCCTTTAAAAAATAATATCATGAATCTATTTATATTAATGTTGTTTAATGTATTATTTGATGATCATTAATGGGGAATACAGTTCAACTGATTACAAAGTGTTAAGGGAATTCTTAACCCCATTTCCTTTGGGTTAAACTTCTACTCCATTGAGTATGTGATGATATTATTATGTGTAAAAAGATTTTTTATTATCATAAGTTGTATTTCAAATTTTTTTATGTGGGTTTACTTTTGATCAATTAATTTTATTAACTCACACATCAATGATGTGATATTTGTAAAGGAATTTCATTAAAAAAATACCCTTTTAAATGTTACATTTTTTAAATTAAAAAGAAATTATTTTTTAAAAATTATGAGCGGACTTTTCTACTTCCATGATACCTTAATGTTTTCAGGAATATGTTACATGTTTAGAAGGTTCTTTTCAATGAAAAAAATTTCTTTTATAATTGTGTGACTTTTAAATAAATTATCTCAAAGTATAGTGGTATTTATCTCATGTATTGCTAAATGATTTTATTAGAGTATTCCCATCTATGTAAAAAATCTTTGTTAGAACTTATTATTAATTGAATTTGAAATATTATGATACCGTAAACCATATTTTATTTAATGGTATATGATCTTTTAGACCGGGGATATATTATTTTGATACCATTCACCATATTACTCTGGAATTTTTTATTATGTTTACTGATTGAGGAAATTATTTACATGTCATATACTAGTTTAAATATGAATGTATATGTTGATTATGTTTTATCCCTTTAATTTGAGGAATGAATTGGAATTAGTAACTGTCAGGATATACCTTCTATATCCCTTAAATGCATCAGTAGGTCTCATGATAAAAAATAGATCGAGTATTGGATGAGGCCTTACCCATTTATGTAGACTTATTGGTTGAGGCCTTGATGGTATGTTTATGATGTCCCATATTATGAATTCCCTTATTACGAGATTAGTTATTGTTAATCCATTTTATTATTATACTAGTAGAATATCCATGGGTAATTATCATTTCCATGTGATTATTTTAATGGTGTTATTTTATCATCTTTCATTTCTTCCATATTATGACCAATTTTGTGTTTTAATGGCATGTGTTGTTAGTTATTCACCTTGACTTATTTTTCATATTTAATTATGTTAGATTACCCTATATTAATTACCCTTACTGAGCACCTAAGATCACCCCTTTATTATGTTTTATTTTTCCCTGGATTATAGGATGTATATTATGATTAACATGCAGGGAGAATCAAGGAGAATAGGGATGTTTCCAAAGGAGTTTCTATATTGTATTTATTTTCTGGTTATAATTTAAAACTTATTTTTTATCTAGTTTTTCAAATCTACTAAACTATTCAGTTCTTTGGGATGCAATTCATTGTTTATAGTACCAATGTAATAAAGTAAGGTACTGGCTCCAGACTATTAGGTTCATTGTATTTACATAAATTAAATAATTTTGCATAACATGAAACATGTGTCAAGGAATTTTAAATTGACACCGAGGTCCCTTAAAAAGATCATAATAATTGAAATAGAAATCCATCAATGAAATGATTATGCGAGAAAAATTTATATCCACATTATATAATTTTAAATACAATAAAAAATAAAATTTCATAACACACATAATATTTACATAACATAGTTAAATAAGAAGTGATATAAGCCAATGAATGAAAACTCAGTTAAAAATCCTCTTACCATGTTATCTACTTGGCAAAAAACATTTAAAAACATTGCATAATAAATTTAGGCTGATTATAAATATATAATTGAACCAAATTTATAATTATCTTACTATATATATCATTCAATTATAATTTCCAATTATCTATTTATAAACAATTATTTGTTAAAAATAAATGTTTATGTGTTAATTATCCTATTTCTCATGTATGTTTCGATTCATTGGTTTTATTACGTTTTCTTTGGTGATTATTTCAACACCATTAGAATGTTAATTAATTTTTAATATATGTATTCTATATGATTATATCATTCCATGGATATGTTATGGAACTTATGGTAATTATTTGCATCATAAGCTTAAAAATTCCGTTTTTTTGACGTTTTGATTTCTTAGAAGGAATTTATTTTATCAGCACACACAGACATATTAAAATTCAAAAATATTGAAAACAAAAAAAATCATAATTATTACATAATATTAATAGTAAATTATATTCTTTAATCACTCTTGATATAAACCTTTTAAGAATGTTCATGTAGGTGGTAAACCCAACCAAAACAAGAACACACTTTAATAGTAGAATTAGTGTGAACATGTTATTGTATAATGTTAACTTCACTTTTTAAAATAAATTAATCATATAATATATATAATATTTATATTTTAAATTCATTTTTAGAACAATCCTTGTATGAAATTAATTAAATGTGAAATATTTTATAGATGGAGGTGATTGTCTGCACATACACATGGGCGAAATTTCCATTTCTCAATCGATGGGAGGGAAGGAAATTAGAAAATATTTTATATTATAGAGTACTAATTATTTAATAAATATCATATATATATTCAATATATCCATCTATATAACTATCTATGCAAGACAATGATGAAAAATGTGGCATGCCACTTCATGGAAGCGGTAGCCCACACGAACAAATGAGTAGTGTTATCTTTTTCCATTAAAAGAAAATGAGGCAGAAAATAGTGGTTACATAAAAATAAAAATATTTAATTATATTAATTTTAATTATTTAATTATATTATTCTATTCAAAATATATTTTAATGATGTTAAATAATAAGTAAACTTGAAGGATTTTGGTTAAAATATATACATCTTCATTGGATAATCTTCTTTAAAAAACACCTTAAGGATTCTTAGATTTGTATTTTGGGAAGAAAGAAACAACTTTTTCATGTTTAAGGATGTTTTACAATTATTTGGGTAGGTATTGGTCTAGATAAAATGCTTAAAATGGGTGGATAAGTGAATATAGGAGGTTCCCTTTTAATAGTGAGAGGAGTGACACCCTTGTAAATATTAAGAACTTTTAAATATAATAAATGAATTTACTATTGAAAGTCGGTCACATTTAGTCCAATTTTTAAGATAGGATAATATAATTTCTAAGTAAAATCATAAAATAAAATTTATACAAGTATTATAGATATTTTAATTCTTATCACATAGTTTAACCCCCCTTTAACTCTTTAAACCCTTAGTGTGGTGACTAACTTTTACTGTGGTAAATTATTTTTTGTGACTAAAAATGAACTGAAATTCATTACATAATATCAAAATTATTATTCCAAAAATTGAATTCAATTTATAGGATTCAATTTTTATAAGTGTTAGAATTTAATTTTAATTTTAATTTTCAAAATGCAATAAAAAATAGATTTTAGAAAAATGTATTTTTAATCATAAAATTGAATTTACTCCAAAATCATGTATACAACCGATCCATGTGAAATTTATTGATTTATTAATAAAAAATAAGAGTTTGGTGAATTTAAAACCAAATTAAAACGAAAATTAACCTTTTAAATAATAAATCAAAGGAAAAGTTACAATATTTGAGAACAAAGTAAATTTCACTATTAACCTAAAAATAAACCTTTTCATAAAAAATATAATGAAAATCCTCTTTTATAGAAAATAGAACCTCTTAAACTTTAAGTGTTTTTAACTGTATTTAATTTTTAATACCTAGGTGTTTTAATTTATTTGTTTGAAGAATATATATTTATAAAATATATATCTCTACCTTACCTTTTAATAAAGTATCATTTAATTTAGTTTGGTGTTGTGTATATCACAAGATATTCAATAAGATATTTATTTAAAGTAATATAACTAAAAACTCAAGGTCCTACAGTTGTTCCATGGGAAGGTGTTTATGATGTCTGTTCTATCAGTCTTTCATACTATTTTTTTGACAAAATCCCAGGGTTACTATTTTAATAAACCAGAATTTTATAAATGAAATTTCCTTTTTTTGAATGAATAAAACAATTATCAAGTAATGAAGTTATTGATAAACTATTAACTAATATAGTTGTTTTATTTGAAAAGTTATATGGTATATAAAATTTAAAAGGCCACTATGAATCATAAAAAATGATAATATCTCCATTGTATAGTGACCATTAATATTATTATATTAAGGTTTTTAATAAAGTCCAATTGATACTGAAGAAATAAGAGATGGTCTCAACCTATAGGATCATACAATATGAATCCAATTTATTAGATCTTATGATGGAGATAACATCATTGGTATTTTCCATCGATCAATCCCAAGGTGATATTCAATAAATAAAGAAAAAAAAACAAAACTATTTATGGAATATGTTCAAACACATAGAGATCACAACCCAAATCATTTATGCCAATCCACCCTAAGAAAATCTCACCATCACACACCTTAACCTTAGGGAATTATCTAAAGTAATAAAGGGATACTTTTCTAGGACCTAATAGTATAAATTTATATACTTTATTTTAATTAAACAATGGTTATATTTATACTTTATTATTATTATTTAATAAATTATTAAATAATGATTTTGATAAAAAAATAGATTCTAATATGATGAAACAGACATTATATTTTTGAGAAATAGAAAGTTTTAATCAAGAAATTCTTTTAAATGATTTATAGAGTTATTGAAATATATTTTATTTAAAAAAAATATTATTATTAAATAAAATTTAAAAAATATAATTTATAATACAATTTTATGATGTCCAAAATAATTGTTATAAGGGCCAGGAAACATGTATTATAAAAAAATACAAATTTTCAATAAATGCGAATTTTGATTTAAAATTATAATTTTCTCAATTTAGAGAATTATTTTGGTAAAATAAATACTATTTTTGAAATTATCACATTGAAAATATCCAATGGTAATTTTTTCATAATTTTTTGTGGTAGTCGATTTTTTGGGTAAAAAATTAATATAATATAAATATACGGTATGTATTATAACAAAATAATGACACAAAAGTGAGAAAACATATTCCACATGAGGTATCCATGAAAAAATAAATATTATCCATTTAAAATAATTTTTTATGTTATTTGATTATTTTTATTTACTTTTAATGAATCCTCCAATACCTATATTATACCTTTTGTTTTTAAAATAAATTCATTATAAACATAAATCACTTCTACATCACCAATTGTATTATTTTAATGATCTCATTTATTAAGATTGTAAAATAATGAAAAAATTCACTTTTTTAGAAAACATGGGAATGTTTATGGTTTTTATTACATTATGTTTGTAAATTAATAAATAAATCACCTACCTTTTCTCTACACAAACCCACCCAAACCCCCCATTTATATTGAATCAAACCCTTATATCCTACCATTACATTGGAATTACCTCTATATATCCCCTAAGGGTGTCCCCAAGCTCTTAATATTATCCTCTCAAGATTTTGGGAACACCCTCTCAAGGTAAGGGATCGTCTCCTTCTCCTCTTTATTCAAGAACCTTCCTTATATTATGCCTTTTTTTCCAATTATTAATGTTGGGATATTATTTCAATCATATTTATTTCTACTATTATGATTTTGAACTTATTAGAGACCTATTTCAATATCATCAATAACTCCCATCAACCTCACTCGTTATGTAACCAGAATTGTCCAGTGATTTTTCCATGCCAAACAGATTTTTTGTGAATACCCATCCTTCTTTCTACTCAAGGTTATCCCCCTAGCTGTACCTATCCTTAATTTATTGGGTAATTCCATGCATATAACCCACACTCCTGTATCATGGGATTAAAGTTCGTGAAATTAATATTTATGTTGTATGATTCATATAGCACACTTATGCATCTACATGATATGAAAATAATTGGTGCACCCAGATAGCGATCCAATGCCCTGGGTAATGTTTTAGTCCCAGGAGATGTAATGAATGGAATTAAGGAGTAAACCTAATGTATTTTGGAACTTTTTTCCACCATGTTTTGATGTCTTATTAGTTATACTTAATCTATATTTAAGATGTCATGATTAGTGTTTTCACCACATTCATATGTTGCCTTTATGTTACCATGTTATATCAGGCCTCATTTTTCAAGATTATGATTATCACCACATTATGTTACCATGATATTTCTTATGAATCAAAAGTACTACTTTAACTTATACTTTGTTTTTTAGTCCCTAACTGATCTTTATATCTCACCCATTTCTAATGTATGTCCCCAAGTTACCCCGTGTAGTTTTAGAAGAACGATGGAATTTTAGGATCATGTTAAGGAGTTTTTAAATAATTTCATTGTATTCCTATTTCAAGTTGTCATTATATTTACCTAATTTCCGAAATATACTAGGATTCATGATCTTTTTGGATTTTATTATGTGTGACTTTATGTAATAAGTCTTGTATTAAAGTTTTTTAAAATATGTGTTTTCATTGTTGGTATCATAGAAAACTACAGTTATTTTTAGGAATAGGAATAGGAAAATATTGTAAAAGACATAAAGATAAGGGAAAAATTAGAAAAGATCGCTAAATTTTAGTATTGTATAGAGTACATGGTTTTCAATAAAATAAATCCTTGTATGGACACTTCAAGTGGATTGGCTCTGAAATATTTGTATATAGGGGTAATAACCCTACAAAGAGAAAATTTAGACGGACTTGATCATTATATGGTTCACAAAAATGGTCCTTACTATTCACCTAGTTTGACACTTCTAGGGATATGATTTGGAAAATTTACAATCTTCTTACTAACCATTATTAAGGGAATAAAAATTCCCATAAGAATTTATGTTAGGAAATAAATAATTTATAACTTATATTGAGCCTAAAAAATCATTTTTTAATGAATATATATCATTTCTGAGTTACAACATTAATGATCCTGGGTTCCCATTTATATGTTTAGTAGTTTAAATATTATTAACCATAATTTTCCATTTAATTTTGTTAATGGATGATAATAGGGGGAATTGATTCAATATCCAACGTGAGGGGAAATGTGATGGATGAAAAAATGAGATTCGCAAGCCGATGAGAATAGGAATCATGTTTTGAATCGAAACTTGAATGAGGTGGAACACTAGAATCCCTTTAATAAATAGAAATCTTCAATTGATAAATTTATGTGACAAAGGACTCCAAATTTTAATGGATCTTCTGATCCCTTAATTATAGATAAATGGATCAACTCCATTCAAATTATATTCCACATCCATTAATGATTATAGAAAGATCTTGTCATGCTGGCAATTTATTTTTTGGAGGGAGAATATGATTAATGGAAACAATTATTAAAAAATAAAAATCCCAAAGAGAATATCAAAGAGATGAGGTGGAAGGAATTCAATAAAATTTTTTCAAAAAATATTTTCCCTATAATAATTGATTGAAAATGGAGAGGTAATTTCTTAACCTGAAAAAAATAATGATGAACCCATCAAGCTGTATGAGGAAAACTGCAATAGACATGCATGATACACCTTTGTATTTGTCATTACCCCCCAAAGTAAAGTTGACCTCTACTTTGGTGGGATGAATCCAAGTCTAAGAAATGACTTGTTCATTCATAACTTTGAAAACTATGAGAAAATTGTCTAATGTGGCCTCAAATTTAGAATGGAGATCTATAAATATAAAGGGTTTCATGGGGACAAGAAGCTGAAAATGGAGTATCATTTTAGCGATAAGATAGAGAAATCTATTAGTGGAAATAAATCCCAACATCCCTCTTTTAAAAAGTGAGGGATAATTAATACTTGAAATTTATTAATTGGGATGAAGAAATTCAATAGGTCTGGGAAGGTAGGGAACCTGGCTGGTGATTGCTAACAGGAATACCCCACCAATGTGATGGAAGAAAGGAATGCTCCTGTCAACCCTCATATAGTAGTACAATGTTTTAAATTTAATAATAATGATCATTATGAAATATAATACCCTAATTCTTGGGTTTTCAGAGAAAATAAATTCCAATAACCTCCAATGAAGTAAGGGTGACCTTATTCCCTCCCAACTCTAGAGGTGGATCTTGATAACAAAGTTATGATTAGTATGATAACTATCAATTCAAGTATAGTGAATGTAATTTTTTGGATTTTTTATAATCATTCTTTCATATCTCACAATTTTAGTAGAAAAATTCAAATACCATAAAAAATCATGGAATTAGAGCTATCAATGAATATGGAAAATGGTGTAATTATTTCATCTAAGGTATATAACTCCTCCCCTATCAAACTTTATGGGTTGAAATTCCCAGTGAGCCTTGTGACACTACCTTTAGTATAATTTGATGCAATTTTGATCATGTACTATCTTTCTATATATATAACCAACATAAATTAATGAGATAAGGAAACCACTACCCATACCATGAATCACCCTCCAATTCTATATAAGTGCAAGGAGAATGATGAATCCTCTTTAGTACCAAAATCTAAAGAATGGATATTATTGCCTTGTGATAAAATGCATTTAGCATAAGTTTTTGAGATTAAATAAAATATCATACTTAAGACATTCCCATTGTAAGGGAATTCACAGATTTATTTCCTGAGAAATTTCATGGTCTTCCCACTAGCCGTGATATTCAGTTCTTAATCAAGACCATATATAGAGATTTTATAATGTCAAAGAATCCATAGAGTATATAGTGTTTAATTAGAGGATATAAAGAAAAAATTATAGGATAATCTAGATATAGGGTTTATATGACCATGTGCTTCACCATGGGGTGCACTAGTCTTATTCTCCAACAAGTAGGACGAGTAAATGCAACTATGCATTGATTATTATGAGCTCAATAAGAGCATGATAAATAAAAATAATCCTATACAAAAAATTGATGACTTTTTTGATCATCTAAGTGGATCATAGTATTTCTATAAGGTGGATATTCAATTGGGATATTATCAAGTAAATGTAAAGAGGAAGGATATCCCTAATATTTCCTTTTGTACAAGGTATGAGAACTATGAGTTTATATTGATGCCAGTTGGGTACATTAATTCTCAAGAAATACTCATGTACTTCATGAATAGAGAATTTTGAGATTAAATCTATAAATTTTCTTATAGTATTTATTGATGATATTCTCATCTACCCTAAAATGTAAGAGGAACATGAGGAGTATTTGAATACTCTACTGAATACCTTTTCAAGAAAAATGTTGTATGTGAAGTATAGAAAATGTTAATTTCTATTGGTGAAAGTATATTTCTTGGGAGATTTTATCACGAATAAAGGGATATATGTGGATCCTCAAAAATTGAGGTAATAGAATGATGGAAAAGTCCAATATATGTGATAGAAATTCAAACTTTCCTTGGATTATCTGGGTACTATCATCGATTTGAGAGAAACTAATCATGATTTTCAAGATCATGGACCAAGCTTACTTGGAATGGTGTCAAGTTTTATAGACCAATGAATATGAATATTTTTTAAAGAGATGAATAAGAGGCTATTCACCATACCTGTACTCACTTTACCCATTAGTGGGGAAGGATTTGTGATCTACTATGATGCATCCAAAAATTGATTGGGTTGTGTACACATCAAGATGATAAACCGATAGCCTATACCTCGCACCAGTTAATGATCCATGAGAATAACTACCCAAATCATGATCTAGAATTAGTTTTTGCTCCTTTTTCATTGAAGAAATGGATAAATTACCTATATGGAGAAAGGTGGGACAAATATTGGGATCATAAATTCCACAATTATATTCTCACAAAAAAGTGAATAATATGAACAAATGAAGTTGGTCAAATATATTCAAGGATTATTATTGTTCAATCCATTACCATATGGGGAAAGCAAAGAAAGTGGAAGTTGATTTGAGTATAAATGATCCTGTAACTCTATCATTACTGATTATCGCAAGGGATCCAATATTATTGGACATGAAAAGGATTGATACAGGAATAATAAGAGTATCTTCATCCTACCTTTATCAAATATATTCCTAGCCATCCATTCTGGAGAAGACTATAGATGCCCAAAAAGAGGATGAGTTACTAAAAAAATAAAGTACATATTCCAATGTTCAACTTTGGTAAAGATAGAGTTATAAGGTTTGAATCCCAGTTATGTTCCCCATAAAAACCAGATTTGAAGAGGTATCTTTTGGATGATGCACATAGCTCATCCTAATCTATTCAGCTGATGAGCACTAAGATGTATAAATATTTAAAGAAAAAACTTATGGTTAGATAACATTAATAGGTAGATTGCGAAGATTGTATCTTATTGTGTGGTATACCAACAAGTCAAGGTAGAATGATATAAATATAAGTGTATGATGCATCCATTACCCATACCAGTGTGGAAATGGGAAAACATAACCACAGATTTAGTTGTAGGACTCCGTAGGAACCATATATGAAATAAATCCATCTGGGTTGTAGTCAACCACCATACCAAAAAAATTATTTTGATTGTTATTAAAAGAGATTTCTCTCTTGAACAAGTTGGCAATGTTTACATAAAGGTAGTTATAAGAATCTATGGAGTTACACTCTCTATTATATATTGAATAGAGGTTTAACACAAGCTTTTGGAGAAGCCTTCAGAAATAATTGGATATAGAACTATGATTCAACATTTCTTATCATCCTAAAAAACATGGTTAGTTTAAAAAACCATTAAAAATATTTAGGATAACCTAATATCATTTTCAGTTTATTTCCAAGGAGGTTGGGACCAAAAACTTCCCCTAGTATAGTTCTCTTATAACAACAGTTTCCATTCTAGAATTCAAATGGTTTCTTATGATGATATGTCTGGGAAGAGATGTTAGAATCTGACATGATGGGATGAAGTTAGAGAGAAAAATATAATTATACTAGATCTTATCCAACAGATGACAAAGAAGTTTCAAACAATTTATCATCATATGTAATCCGTACAAAGCCGATAGAAAAGATATCCATATAATAGTCGGTAATGCATGGATTTTGATGTTATTGATAATGAGTTCCATCATATATCATCATGAAATAAATTATTTAGGTTTTGGAAGAAGTGAAATCTTAACCACAGATACATTAGTTATAGAAACATCAACCCTTTTGATATACTTGATCACATCAGAGTGGTGACCTATCGACTAGCACCCCCACCTATCCTATCTCAAGAAAATGATGTGTTCCATATATCCTTCTTGAGGTAGTACATACAAGACCCATTACATTTAATAAATCTAGATGTGGTACCATATGATAATGAACTTTAATATAAGGAGTAGTCGATGTCAATCTTAGATCATTGAGACAAGGTTCTATGAAACAAGACAACTCACCTGGAAAAAGTGTTATGGAAGAACCACAAGTTTGAGGAAGTGACATGGGAACTAGAAGAGGAGATGAAATAGAATTACCCTCATTTGTTTTAGTATATAAAAAGAAAATCATGAGTAAAAGTTTTTGGAAGCGGGGAATAATGTAATGAATTGAACTTTTAAAAATGAAATTCTCTATTTTTTAATGAATAAATTCATAATCAAGTAACGAAATTACAAAAAACACATTCACTAATTTGGGTATTTTGAATAGTTATAAGATCTATAAACTTTAAAATATAATCATGAATCATGACCATTGAACAACGACCATTAATATTTGAATATTAATGGTTATGATGAAGTATAATTGATATAGATGAAATAAGTGTTGGCCTCAATTAGTTGGATCATTCTATATGAATCCAATTTATCAGATCTTCCAATGGATATAGTATCATTTTTCTTTTCCCATTATTAGAGAATTATTTTGATAAAATAAATATAATTTTTTAAATAATAATTTCAAAATTCTCCAATAATGATTTTTTTTATAATTTTATTAGATAATCAAATTTTTGGATAAAAATTAAATATGGTTAAATATAAGATATGTATTATGTCATAATAATGACCCAAAGTGATGTAATACACACCATAAGAGGTATACCAAACCAAATACAAACTTATTATTTGAAATATTTTATTTTTAGGTCATTTTATTAATTTTATAAGCCCTTAATTAATCCTCTAAAACCTATATTATATTTTAAGGTTTTAAAATCATTATTTATAAACATTAATCACTTACACATCACCAAGGGTATTATTTTTAATTATATAGGTTATTAAACTTATAAAATAATGAAAACCACTTACCTTTGGTAGAAACCATGGGAAAAAACATGATATGTTTTGTCTTATTGATTACATTATCATATAGATTCCAAATCCTATGTTTGAAAATGAATAAAGAATTCTCGTACCTTTTTCTATGTAATCCCAGCCAACCTCCCATTTCTATTTACTCAGAAACCTTTTATCATAATATTAATATTCCATTCACTCTATAGATCCCTCCATAGTTTTCTAAATCTCTTACTAATATCCTCCAAAGATTTTGGAAACACTCTCACAAGGTAAGGGACCTCCTCCCTTTTATTCAAGAACCTCGTTTATATTATTCCATTTATTTCAAAAATTATCATGTTGAGATATGATTTCAAACATTTATATTACAAAAAATTATATTTTAAAAGTGACTAGAGACTCCTTTCAATCTCATTAATCACTCACATGAAACATTATGTACACTCATTATACTTATAGAATTATCATGTGATTTTTCAATGCCAAACATTTTTATCGTGAATAACCATCCTTTCTTCCACTCAATAGTTTTAAACCTGATGTACTTATCCTTTATTTATTAGGTAATTAAAAGTATATAACATAAAATCTTTGATTATGGGATTAAAATTGATTAAAAACATCTTTATGTCGTATGATTTATGTGGAACACTTATGCATGTACATGATATGAAAACGATGGGTGGAACCAGATAATGCTCCAATATATTTGGTAATGTTTTAGTCTCATGATACATCATGTATGGGAATAAGGATTAAAAATAATCCATTTTTCACCATGTTTTATGTCTTTTTGGTTATCCTTGACCTATGTTTAAATGTCATTCTTAACGTTGTCACTACATTCCCATATTGCCTTTATGTTGTCATGTTATGTCATGAATCATTTTTCAAGATTATGATTCTCACCCCTCATATGATACCCTGATATTATTTTTGTCTCACATGTACTACATTAGCTTATTCTATGTTTTATTAATTCCCTTACCGGGACTTATAGTTCACCTCTTTCTTATGTACATCTCCAGGTTATCTCATACAGATTTTGAAGAATGATTTAATTTTAGGAGAATGTTAAAGAGGTTTCCAATAATTTAATTTAATTTAAATTGAAATTTCTTATGCTATTTATTTAATTTACAAAATAAACTCGGATTAAGGATATTTTTGGATTTTATTATGTGTACATATTTTTAATAAATCATGCATTGAAGTGTTTTAAAATATGGGTTTTCATAACCCATACTTATTGAGTTATGCTTATGTATCCTTAAATATTGTATAATAACCCTTACATATTACCCTGATATATTTTTATATATCATAGAGTAACCCTTACATACAACCCTTATAAATTATTATAAATTACAAAGAAACCGTTGTATATGACCCATATATATCTTTATATACAGCAGAGTAACCCTTATGTAAGACTCGTACATATCCTTATATATCATAGAGTAACCCTTACGTATCTAAGTGACCCTTATGTAAAAGAGTATTTAAAGTAATATGTAAATGTTACTAGTAATTGGTACATAATCAATAATGGTAACACCACTTAAACCCTGGATTTGTAAGAGACCACCATTTATAATTGTAATGAAAATTTTTATATGTAAGAGTCATCCCACAACATAAATGAATGAGTGTAACTCATTCTGAAACCATGATGCATATAATCAATACCTTTTCTTTTTCACTCCTCTGATAATCCATAAACTGAACTAATGATGTGTGGCATGATTCCTTGGTTTTTGAATTCCTTGGTTCTATTTTCTTGGAGATCATTGCACCAGTGTATAGGTGGCGCTATGGTCATGGTTTGGGTTGATTGAGTTTGAGGTGGAGACAAAAGGTTTGCACTATTATTTTTGAGAATTTAAAATTTACACCATGATGATATCCATTGTACTTTGACCTTCCTCATTCATATAAAATACAAGATTCATGACCAAGTCTTAAAAGGGAGATCACCTGAGAGGATCAACCTTTGATCCTTTGAAACGTTCTGGAAACTGCCTCGTCCCATCATGACTTTATATTTCATGTTGTGATTATAATAATTTTAATTTTTAATAAAGGTTTATATGATAATTATATTCATTTTAGGTGGTTTTTTTGGTGTGGATTGACGTTAATTTTCATAGTAAGATCTTCTCATGGATTCATTAGTTATTGGATTCAAACATCCTGACATGGAATTTCATGGTTTTATTAAGGTAGGGGATTTATATATTTTTCTTATATATTTTGGAATAATATATTTACCTAGTATATTATGTAATATTTTAAATTAAAATTGGTGATCCTTAATACATTTTATTGTTATCACCTTTGAATATAATGATAAGACCCCCTTTTTATTGGTCCCCTTAATTTTTTTTACCATCATTCAATTTGATTGGAAAGCTTCTATTGAATTCCATAAGTCATGAATATTTTATAGTTCCACTATAACATTTGATAACTAACCCATTTTCATAATTTATGAGGTTATTCTTAGATATGTTATGTTCATAATATTCCCTCTGTACCAATGATATATTTTTCATCTAGGTGAATGAGTAATTTTATGCCTTCTTTTATTTTTTGTATTACACCGTTCTCCTGAGATCGATAATATAGGATTTGGTTCAGGGGAAGAGTATATTTTATTTTATTCTTTAATTTAATTTATATATTTAAATAATTTTATCATATATTTCTTCCATTGTTTTTTTCTTTCTTCCTTTGATTTATTATTAGAATAGTATTCATATGTTACAGATTCCTTGATATGTAAAGAGAAGGTATGAATTTGATTATGAAACAAATATGGAAAGTTGACTGTGTTGGTTAGTTTCCTCATAATATCATATTTATATTAATTATATTATAAGTGAAAATTCATGATTATGTTAATAATTTTTATTTTTTTTAATATTAAGAGATGATTTGAAAGTATTTTTACAGGTTGGAGTGAAAGATTTATCTTTTATTAATTCTTATTTATTCCATATTGTTATAAAGTTATGTGAAATTTATTATATACTAATGACTTGTGAAGTTGATATATTATTTAAATCATATATGTAAATGGTAAGTGATTTAATAATATTAATGTTATTATAATAAATTTTAACCTTTAAATTAGTGATTAATGAATATGGAAATGATTTGGGTAGTATAACTAGGTTTCTCAAAGATTGAGGAGTGTTTCTTTACATTATGAGGTTTAATGTCTTGCTAGGGGTTTTAATCGTGGGATTTATTTGAGGTATATTTGAAATATTTTTGAGATATAGTGTGTGTTTTTATTAGTCTCTTGAGAATATTCAATGCATTCCAAGTTTGTTTCCTCCCTTGGAATGATGTATTTATGCTTGCTATTGGATAGTGGCCAGTAGGAATTAAGAATACAGGTTAAACATTCCTTCCTATAGTGACACCATTAATTATTCTATTATTTATGGTGATTAAGGTATCTAAATGGGTAGTGTGTGTTTTTTTGTTGGGTGTTTTGGGTAAAAATTAGTGAAGGGATACATTAAAGGCTGTGGTTATGTTTTAGAAGATGGGTTTGAGGTGTTGGTTAACTGTTCATATTTTGTTGTCTTAGATAAGTAGTGTGTGAGGTTATCATATTAGGTCATGGTTATTTTATGGTTTTTTATAATTAATTTTTTGTGTTAAAATAATTAAATATTTAGTTGACATAGAGTAATTATATTCATGGGAAATAAAAAAATCTAACTAAGAAATTATGAATATTTTTTGGTAGTAATATATAATATGAATTAATATTATAGTTTAGATTATGTTGTAACATTTTCCTACTTATTCCTAAATTTCTTCTATTATGTT
Source organism: Viscum album (assembly GCA_963277665.1). Taxonomy (NCBI): domain Eukaryota; kingdom Viridiplantae; phylum Streptophyta; class Magnoliopsida; order Santalales; family Viscaceae; genus Viscum; species Viscum album. Next base: position 2,090,401,308 of record OY728126.1, on the reverse strand, counting down.
ATTACATGATTTTTTATTAAAAAGAAATGTTATAATGTTTTGACTTGGTGTAATGATTGTTATTCAAAATGAGTAAATCAAATGAATTAAAATAATAATAATATGAGAGTGAGTTATATATAATGACTATCTTAAGAAATGGATTCATATAAGAAAGTTTGAATTAACAATTATGGGATAAATAATTAAAATATGAGAATGAACATGATATGGAGATGATGGTTTCTTATAGATCTTTTTTTATCATATTGAGGATTGGATCATGAATTTTGGTCATTATTTTATTATCTATTGTAATTTTGTACTTCAATTATGATATTTTATGATGTTTCATTAACCACTATTGTTTATGTATTTTTTTGTATGGTTGCCTGTGATTTTATGATACTATACATAAAGGTTATAATAGATTTATTTTAAGTGTATACTTTTATGAGATTTAATGGATTAAAGAATTTTTAATGGCTCAAGGTTATCACACACACATACACATATATATTAAACTAGTTGGAATGGGTTACAATGGTGATATAAATTTATATATATACAAAATTTTTATTGTATTAAGGTACAATGTGTGTATATATATACGAAGTCTATAATTTCTCAAGTTTATGACTCATACCCATATTTACAGGCTACAATGGATCAATGTTTAGACATTTATACATATACTAGGGTTGTGATGAATTAAGGTTATGTGAGATATATTGGCTTAGATGACACCCATTTATATCATTAGTTGATGAGATGGTGATGTGGTAGTGAGTGTGATGTGACTATGATTTTGGTGATGTGATGGTGGATGTGATGTGGTGGTGGTTTTGGTTATGTTTTGGTTGTTGTGATGATGTGATGGTGGTTGTGATGTGGCTATGGATATGGTGATGTGTTGGTGGTTAGGATGTGTCTATGCTTTGGATCATCTAATGGTGATGATCTTATTATGATTGATTGATGATATGGTGGATTAATTATGATTGATGAAAGAGTATTGATATGTTTCTGGACATTCCCCTTTATTAATATATGTTTCAATTTTTTTATATTAGTGGGATATTGATGTAATGTGGGGGTTGTTGTTGACTCTATTGAAAATAGTGTTTTTGTTTACCTTAGGATATGAGAAATTACCTAACCCAACTCCCGATACCTTCTTTATCCTTTGCTTAGTTGATCTTTTTCAGGTCTAATCTGACACATTTATTTCACATGGATGTTGAATTGTTTAAAATTCCGATCCTACTGATTACTCAAAATTACTCAATCATCTAATGTTTTCTTGAGAAATTTTACAGGATAATGTGATGGAGATTAGGGATGTTATGGTTTTAGTTATTGGAGGGGAGTCTAGAGGGCATTTCATGAACTATCCTTGATTTCATTATATTCTTTGACATATATATATATATAATTTTTATTGTAGAATTGTTATTTTAATAGTTCATATATGGTGTTGATTTGTGGTTTTGATGTATTTTCTAGGGAATTTTGAGGGAAATTTATCCCATATGTTTGAAATATACACTCAGTGATAATTATTATACTGATGCATATTGGAGGTGTTCTTTGGGGGTCTCTCTTGTCTTCATAGCATACACATGTGAGGTTCATATTGGGATGGGTCATGAAAAAGTGGTATCATAGAATTTGGTTGATTGATATGATGGAGTTTTGAGTTAGGAACATGTGAGGATTTCATGGGTTCAGTAGGGAAACAATGTCATTTAACTTAAACAGTTATGAAGGCAAGGCATTGAAAAGAATATTTATATTTATCACGCCTTTTAAATGATTCTATAACCCTTAATGTCAAAGAGAGACCTACTAGTTCATAGGCACCATATTCCCCCTATGATCTGAATCAAGGACTATAAAAAACAATTAAGCATGTTTTTTTCTAAAACTGTATGAATTTTAGCGTACATTTTTTTAGAATGGTGCATGAATTATTATCATTAGTTGAATTTAAGTTAAAATTATGATTTGTGATTATATATATCATATTTATTTAAGATAAAATATTTTGATATGATTTAGTCCTTATTATTATGTTTCATTCATTTTAAATTAATTGATTCATACTATTTAAATATGATTTATTAAAAAATAAATACGTGATACGATTTTTAGTATTCTTTCTATAAAAGGACATTTTTAGTTTTATAATTTAAATTTAAATTTATATTAATTAAAAGATCTAGGGGAGGTATTAGTTCCTATGAGACTGATGGAAATAGATAGGGGTGAATTGTATTCCCATGAAAATAATAATAGTATATGATATATTTTTTAATTCAGTGGGTGAGGGGAAAAAATTTTAAGCATAAAATATTAAACCAGTGTGTGAGAAGTGTGGTTACTAAATAAAATAACTCGATGAATTTTATATTTTCTTAGAAAAAACGATACTATTTCTATGCTTCAATTCTCATTACTCAGTGAGAGAAGTGACAAAAATTATGAAATAGTATTATACAATGGATATAGGTGGAGTTCATTCTTTTAAAATAGATTCATACCAAACCTAGTCAGTTACAAGGAAGACAAAACCTATAACATTTTAGGATGGTGTTAATATAACCCAAGATTTTGAAATGAGTAGCCAAAACCTAGTGCAACACCGCCTTTTGGTTAGGTGGGAAGACCAAACTATTTATTTTGATAGGAATTATAATTATATAAGTGTTACGATGAAAAAACAACACTATAAAATAAAAACTAATAATAAAATTTCTTGGAAGTTGTAGATATAAATTCTAGTGTAGTAAAGTAATCATCACTCCTTAATATAAGTAGTGGAAAAATTATTTTTAAGTGATCTAACTATGACTCAACAACTCAATAGAAGTGGAATAATGTATCTATATCACTTTTCAGTATTTAGTAACATTGTAATGGATTCATGTTTTATTGTATGGCTACTTAAATATTTATTTATAGATAAATTAGAAATGATTAATTACATCATCAAAATCTCTATGAACTTATTCATGTGGGTGTTTCCTAAATTCATTACAATAATTTTGTAGAAAAATGTTAGATATAAAAAATAAAATTAAACCATTACCTATATATTGAAATATAAAATTTATTATTACCATATTTCAGTTCCTAAAGAAGCCGTCTCATTAATGTAGATTAGAATAGTTCTTTACAAGACATTCTGCATGAAACATTGTCTTAGTATACTTTTGATAATCCATTTTCCTTAAAGGTATGTGTATATTAATTGTTTATATTGAATTAAATCCTTAATGAATTATCTCACTTTATTTGGATATTATATTTTTATCAACATAGTGTTAACCTTAACATACATAATGAGCAATAATTTTATATAATAACTTTCTCAAACATTTATCAAATGATTTGAAACTAATTTAAATATATTTATTAGTATTTATAAGTATTTTAAAAGTTGATAAAATAGTTAGAATAAACTGGATAAAATTAAAGCAAATAGAAAACCAAAAACTGTGTGAATTATAGTTTCACAATGCTAAAAACCTTGGAGTGACCTTATATCTTTATGATAAAACTATAAATGTAATTTTTACATCATAAAATTTTATTTTTCATGAATGGAATAACATATTATTTTTTACAAATTCAAATCAAATTTTTTTTATTCTTTTGATCTTAGTGTTTGGAGGAGTTTTGAACATAGGATATTTTTTCCGAGTTCATATATACCATAAGAGTAAAATGTGAAATAGTAAAGCAAGAATCACCTAAGAATCATAAAATAACTTAAGATTAATTTACATAAGGATGAGTGATATCCGATAAGTTCTATTTTTTAAAGATAAAAACCATAAGTTATTTTTATATAGATTAAAAACAATAATAGTTATTTTTTCAAGGGTGAAATTTTATAAGAGTGATTTCTGTAATGATGAAAACCCATAAGTGTCATTTTTGAAAGCCTGAGAAACCATAAGAATCTTTTGGAACCTTATAAAAATTTCAAGAAAGTACATTTCATTAGAGTACACATCAACCTCATAATGTTAAATTAGTTTTCCAAAATTTAAAAATCTTTATGTAAAATAATTATTCTTCAAACAATAAAATAATTATATTTGTTAAATAATAATTAAAATTATGATAATAAAAAATTAAAGTAAAAAAAAATTAAATATAGATTAAATAATAATAGTAATAATAAAACCATAATAATAAATAATTCTAAAAAATAATAAATAAAGTATGGATATTTGTAATTATCAAAACTCAATTAAATATAGGTAAGGAGTTGTTCCAACAATCTACCCATTTTTGAAATTAAAAAAAATCAAAAATCAATTAATTTTTTTTATCCTTTTTGGTTTGATTAAAAAATAAAAAACATGAAAATAAATTTCTCCCCATAAAAAATGATTCCATTCTCCCTTAGAAACTAAAAAAATACAAGAATTTAAATATCCCCAAATTTTTAAGCAAAACGTAGGTATATAAAAAAACATTCAAAAAATAAACAGATAAAAATTATCCACTAATTATAAAACACACAATCATGCTTTTTCTGAAAATATAAAATTAATAATTACTTATTTTTAAAAACAATTATAAAAAATATAATTCCAGAAAGTTAAAAAACATAAATAAATCCCCCTAAAATTATACTTTCTGAAAATATATATATCGATAGTTAAACAAAATTAGAAATGACGCCTAATTTAAATAATAATAGATTGATTGTAAAAGGATTTTGTCATTTATACTTTCAAAATCCTATTTTTTTTAATATAATAATTTTTGTCTCAGTCATTGACTAAGGCATCACCACTCAAAAAATAATTACAATAGATCAAGAATCAATAAATTAATATCCAGTGAAAAACTCAACCCATAAAAAAAATATAAAACACTAGGAGCTACAAAAAACATGTTAAATAATATTCAAAGAATTATAAAAATACTTATAAGAACTTTTTAGGTTCCAGGAACAGTAGAAGTTACTTTTTGGGATTAAAAAATTGGATTTTTAGTTATAATTTATGTGTAATTATTTTTGTACATGATTAAAACATCATATCTAATGAAAACCGTAGATTACTAACTAAAGAAAAATTCTATAACCAGAAGGGTAGGATCATCACATGTAATTTATAATTAATTTATGAGCAGATATATAATTACCTTAACTTGTAATTCTCTCTTCATTGATGATATAGTTGATTAAATCTCATTATGACATCATTTCAGTGTAGGATCCAAGTGGATAATTTCTCTAGTTGTTATCTACACATGCACCAAAATCTATGAACGTCACTGAGTATTATCATGTGACAGTAGGACCAATCCTAATCACTTATGTTTTTTGTGGTTGATCGCAGCTGAATTCTTCAAGAAGAAGTAAAAACTATTGATTTAATCTTGATGTCTTGAGAGAGGATAAAAATGGAGCACATTCTATATTTATAGATCTCTCTCTTGGGATTGATAGAGTCTCTATCTCTCCATTGTACACCAAAATAGTGAGTATAAAAATTGTAATAATTTGATATTTATTATGGAAGGTTTAGGGTTGAAAAATAGAATACAAGACCCTTTACAATTTTATAATTATTAATTAACCCCATGTTTAATAATAATAACAATATTGTTAATATATTGACATGATTTTTTTTAATAATATAAATAAATACTATTTTGACCATTTCTAAGATTGATCCCCTTTCTCTCATCGACATTTACCGATCATTAAATAAAAAATATTTATTTAATAAATAAATATCATTGTATTATTTTTTTAATAAATATAATAAATATTATATTCACCTAACCTTGAAAACAAAAATATATTATCATTATATAACTCACTATATTATTTAGAATAACTTGTGTTTAAATTAGGGTGATAAAAAAACCTGAATAAATATTATTTATTATGGCTTATTAAATTTTATACTTGAATTTAATTGAGATTACAGATAAACTTAGTGTGTGAACCTATAGGCCCCTTTCTTAGTGGAATTAGGCATAACCACCTAAATTCCAAGGTTAGCATCGAGAAACACACCAAAAAACCCATAAAGAGAAAATTAATATCACAACAACATCAAACCGCATAAGAATGAATGTTTTCCATGTAATATATTCCCTTTATTTCAATATATAAAATCATGTAGGTTTCATGATTGTTCCATAAACCTATATGATTAATTTCTATTTATTTGAATTTATGGAAGTGAACATGACCACCGAACACCATGTACATGTATTTATGTATGCAGTTCCATTTCCATAAACGGGCTTGAGAAATAAACTTCCAGTAAGTGATATAAGGGATACATATTTTCTTGAATTATTCATTAATTTGATATAATTTATGATGCATAAAATATAACCTACCTCTCTATGTGAATATGTCAACTCATTTTTCATCAATACATCAAAGTACACAAGTCATGATTTCCATTAATGATTATATTAAATTCTACTGATCAATACACATTCCCACACATAGTAATATATAGTGACACTTGGAAATATAGGTTTCTTTATGAAAAGATCTATTATCATAACATAATATCATTAATATTAACAAGGAAAAACACCAAGAGAGTGTGTATCAATGTCTTATGAGCCTCCTACCCCTGATAGCCTATACCATCTATGTATCGATAGAAAATATCATCTAAACATAAAATATTTATTCCAAAACATCATCATTGACCTCTAGGTTCTCATCCTAGTGGGTAAATGCTATGAAATTTCATTGTGACTATTTTTATTAAGTCTCTATCACATAAAAATTACATGCAAAGGAATACTCATGATATGATAAATAATTTAATTAATAAAGAAAACATATAATTTACTAAGAAATTTAGGTATAGGGGACCAATTAAAAAAATTAAAATGATATAATTTAGAGAACATTCTTGTAAATAATAAAATTGAAACTAAATATATTTGGTCAGTGGAAAAAATGATATAAATAACATTTAAGAACACACCATTTTACTATATATTTAAAAGAAGAATGGGTATGTATACTAACTAACTGACATATAATTACAGGGGATTTTATACCAACTTTGGTCCAATCAAATTCAAGAAAGAACATTTAAGAACCCACTTCACAGAAGTTTTTTTGTTTCTATTTAATAGAATATTTAGAAATAAATTGATTCTTGTAACCTAGATATTGATTAAACTATAAAGAAAAATCACTTCAATAATGACCTAATAAACCACACTAAAACAAAGAAATATAAGAACTAACTTCAATTACATCATTGAAAAATCTATTCCAGTATATCTATGGAAATATTGCTTCAAAACCAAGATAATTTCTATTTGTATTTGATCTATATATTTTCAATAGTCTCATAAACTCATCCAAAATTTGACTTCCAATAGTAAACTTGGATAGTATTTTCTTTAAACTTTCAACCTCAAATTAAAGTTTCCCATTTTCTATTTTTACATCTTCCAAATCATCATATATGTTATCTTTTATACTTGAACTATAATTTTGTAAAATATTATTCCCCTTTTACAACTTAAAAAAAACCCATAAAAATTTCAAATTTATCCTTTATCTATTCATCATTATTAGAAAAATAAAATTTTATTCTATCATTTTCCAAAATTAAATAATCATTTTTCTTAATTGTAATTTTATGATCCTTACTCAACATTTTGTACTTTTTCAATAGATCTTAAATTTCCTCAGGATATTTGTCACAAATTTCATTTAACTTATTAATATTGGACTTTTAAGAGCCATTATCAAAAGTGGAATAAAAATTAAAAGTACTAACCCAACTCATATCTATTTCCTTGAGACAAATATTTACCAAATTTATTTAAATTCCATACACTTCACTCAAAATAGAGTTTTTTTATAAAAATAAAAATAGTATCTAATGAATTCTTCTTTTTATTATCCTTATTAATTTATTATATTTAATTTTTAATCCCCATTCAAAAACATATGTCATTGAGGACTATAAACATATTTTTGTTATCCTCTATAAGCTTTATCTAATCTCATCTTCTAAAAGTCAACAGGACCGACCCTCTTACTAATGATAATACCCTAAAGGTAGCTACGACTAAGTCAACATAATAAACTAACCACCCACTAGACATGCACCATTATAAATAGTTTAACACTACAACTATTGATGGCTTTGACCTCCCCAAGAAAAGAAAACCACACCAAAGTTGTTGTTAGATGATTGAGAACTATTTGCTAAAAATAAATAGGAAGAATAAAGTTACGGTTCCCTATTGAGAAATTCTAAATAAAACCACCACTTCCAAGACAACGGAAAAAATCCCTTGACAACATAAATATTTGATGAGTTCTAATGAATAACCTATTGAGATGAATTAGTTTGTGATGACATATTCTTAATTAAATTATCCTCCCCAATCACCTTAAGATACAATAAAAATGTAAAAGGGGTGACTTGGAATTGAATATTAGGATGAAATGAATCATTTAAATGTTATACCCTAGCCTCCTAATTAGTAAAAAGATAATGATCATAGAGAAAAAGGTACTTAAACAAAATTCCATGATTTTTTACACTAAATATCTCTTATTGGAGGGAACAAAACTTCTTCTATCATGATTCCATAAATATCAATGTTAGGAACTTAACAAAAAACTAGATATTGACCTTCTATCAAGATACATATTGAATCCTTATGATCACAAAGGATAAAAATTAAAAATTTATGAGAAAATAACCTTATTAATTTAATGGATAATAGAATCCAATACTTTTTATTATCATGGAAAAAATTGAATTGAATCTGATGCCCATCTGAACACATATTTATCTCTTGATCTGAGATAGTCCAGTCCGACCTCATCAATCTCTAGTTATAAAACCCACACAATCACTTCCACTAAGAATAATACTTTTTAGTGTTAACTCTCTTATAGTTAACTTTAGAACATTACTGCACCTCTCTCACCTGAACCATATAAGGAAGAATTCCACTCTCTATCTCTAGAAAGGAAATAATAAATTCTGAGACTATGATATCGAATTCATTGAAGATCATTTAATTAGATTCATTTTAATTTCCCAAAATTTTCTCAAATTAAATCACAATCTCATTCAATAATGGTTCATGTACCACACCTTGGATTCCTATCAATAGTAAGAATCATATAACTTTAGTATGTTCAATAAGATTGTGATACTTATATCAGATCACCAGGGCCCTATCTGTTTTATAGTTTGTCTCCTCTTCCAACATAACATACTAAGTTTTAATGATAATATTTAAATACTAACCAAATACAATACTCAAAAGAGATTGACTCAAAAATACATCTTGAATCTTAAATAATGGTTTTATACCATGCTTTAATCAACCAACTCCATTAGAACCCATTTTGGGTTATTAGTGAAGATAAGCGTGTCCCCAAAAATCCTGACTCTGATAATACATGTGTTAAAAATAAGAACCGATGGTATATTAAACACATCTGGGAGGAATTACCCTCATAAATATCTAGAATTAAATAAATTCATCATTATATCATTACATAATCACCACATTTATAAATACCATAACCTCAAAACACCGTCAAATATAGTATATATAGAAGAGAGATAAAGAATGGCGGAGTGGTCAACCATCCATATCACCTATATCATGGAAAAACCAAGAATCGAAAACCTCATATATGTATTGGTCATGTTTACTCACTAAGATGGTAGAGAATAATAGATAATAAGAAATATAATGAATATATATTATAATTAAGAAGACCTATTTTAAGGTTCAGCTACCTGATGCAACACCTCTACAACCATTTCCAACATGGACCTTATCACAGAATATCAACTACTACAACCTATAACAAAAACAGATCCACCAAAACATGACCACACCACTGCTCACAATACTAATCTTTATTCAATTTAATATTAATTTATTAGTTTAATTTTTTTTAACTCTTAACTATATTTATTTAATTAATTTTAATTTAGTCCCAACTACTTCATGCAAACCACTTCATTATTTTTATAAGAAATATCGTTTTCATACCACTCTATTCACAATTTCCATAACATCATTTATTACACAACAACCCATTTACATAATTCTATCCATTTCATATTTTGAGAATAAATATATACCCCCTAAGAAATCTTGACACGAACCACTTCTTTCTCTCCATACCAATGCATAAAAAACTATTCCAACAACTACAACATCACTTATACTATCCCCATAGTAATAAACTATATATAAAAACATTAAAAAATCATTTCAAAACCACATATATATATCAAAATATGGGAAAAAACTAATAATACCCCAACTATAGTATAAAAAAATAAAATTATATCATCAAATAATAAAAACATAACCCCATATATTTATGATATCTAACTTATTCAAAAGTTAATATTTAAACTATATCCAATTCTAAATCCAGATCTCCACTAGCTATCCTTTTGACTATCTTTAATTTATTTAGCTAATTTAAATATGATATTATATATCACTAATATCATAATATCACTACAAAAATATTAAAACATTAATCAATCAAACAAGAAATCAACGATGATAAGAAATAATAAAAAACATTCTTATATTAATTCCCAAAAGCCAATTTTCCATTTCAATTATTATATTCATAAGGTGAATTCAAACTCTTTACCCAAAGAATAACACAATAATTTTAATTCCAAATTTAACACAAAATAAAAGAGTGTTTTTTAATCCCCTACATCAATTAAATCTCCAACAACCAAAATATATGAATTAGAAGGAACCGATGATAAAAATTCACCAAAATCACAAGAACTCACCCAAAATGTATACACACCAACCCTTAATTAAGAATTTAACCATATTACATCAAAATGAAATCCACCACTCTACAATATTATTATGATATGGAAAGAAAATAGAATAAAAAAGGAAACATAAATTGAAAGGGACCTCAGATCATAAACAATGGTTCTGATGAAGTGAAGGCTAAAAATCCTCTAACAAATTACCAATATCACAAAAACTGATACCTTGGGTTGTATTTGGTTTGAGAGATTCCAAAATAATCCAACTAAGTGAATAGGGATGTCGAATTTATAATTAACATTCAATGAGTATTTCAATTGTATGGTGATGGACACATTATGGAATAATGATGTATGGAAAACCAAAATCTATGGTTTATGGAAATTAAAATGGCCATATCCCTTGAATACTACTTTCTATTTTGTTGTAGGAAAAAATGTTTGACCACCACTATGAAATAGTGGAAATAGACACATTGTGGAAAAATTATCCTGTTGACTTGATTCCTAAGACACCATGACATGACACTTTCCAACATTTCCCTTTCAGTTCCACATCTATGACACTACCATACCATAGTGGTATCTAAAACACAAAGTAATTTAATATGAAATCAAAACTATCCATTCCATCATTATCTATGGCTCACAAGGATTTCACTATGGAACATGCCTACCAAAATATCCACCTCCTTGGATTAACGAACTGGCATAGTTTAAACATTCATGAAGACAATATAAGACAACCCAAACACTAAAATATTAAAAAATGACCAACATACTATTCCCTAAACTGGACTATGTTGATCTACAAGGCACACCATGGAATGGGGGGAAACCACCACACCCTTTTGGACCAAAAAAATTCACAACATCACTCTCATTGACCTCCTCTAAGATTCCTTTCAAAAATTATAACAACTAAAAATCACAAAGTAGAGGAACAAAAAAATATGTGATTATACACACACCACATGAAAAATACAATCAAATAAACTATCCTTTCAAATGATTGATTATGATTTGTTTGAAATTATTTACTAGAGATTGCTTACAGTACTCATTACTTATAATTTGTTTACAAATTATAGTTGAATTTTGTTTTCTATTTTATTAAAATCATTATAAATACATTTTTATAAGAAAATAACTTAAATTTAATGAATAAAATAAATTTCTGTATGTGTCAGGTGATAATTTATAAATCAGTTATCAATATTTCATTTTTTTTCTCTTCTAACATTACATGATTTTGAAAATGTAATATTAAATTTTTTGTAATTGGTAAGGGTTAATTTCTAAAGAAGTTTTCAATCATTTTTTTCCTCCATTAACATGATTTTATTTTTCTCATAACTCATGATTATTATTTATATTAATAAATGTTTCATTATTAATAGTTAATAAAATAATTATTAAAATGAAATTATAAAATATTTTTAAATTGGTTAAAAAAACTATTAAAAATATATCACTTTTCAACAATTGATAGATTTCATCTCATTATTTATTTTGACTTATGGTTATCTAGAAATAGTATTTTTTTATTAAAACCAACTTACAATAGAGTTCATAAATTTTATATTATATTAATTATTTTTTATATATAAATAATCCCAATATTATATTGAAATTAATATTCCACTTTTTTTATTATCAAATTGTTACATCTTTACAATCTTATTGTTATGTCAAAACCATTTTTATATTGTTTTGAAGTTACTATTAATTGTTTTTCACATATACCTTTAATTCAACATGTATTTGTATTTAAATTACTTTTATATTGTGATAAACATAACTATATATTGTAATCATCAGGGAATTATGTTCAAACACTTCTTGTAGTATTGTATAGATTCACTTGTGAGATAATACTACTATTTTATGTACATTATATTATATATAAAATGTGATTAATATTTAAAAATATTTAGAAAATCTATGAGTATATTCACTAAATACCTGTTTTGATGTGATGTGAGAATAAAAAAATTATATTTTTCTTTTTTCAATTACTTTTATTCAGAGGACATATTTTTAAACCTATGTGCTAGGAACCTTTTATAATTGAAAATATACAACAATAATCATATAGAAGTTTAGTAGTTTTTCAAATTTTATGGATTTATTCTTAAATAACATATTTTTTTTAGTTTTAGATACTACCCATCATTAGTTGAAAGGGATTATAAAATTAATAATTTCTTTTTTTAAGGTGTTATAAGTATGTTCATAGGTAGAATTTTCCTTAGACATCAGGTTTTATAAAGGATGATTTCCTAAAAATTAGTTACATGATGTGGTGGAATTTGTAATATATTTCTCTGGAAATAAAATTATAGTAATAATTCATTCATATTTACATATAGAGCTTGCAATTTATTAATTTTGACCAAAATAATGTTTTTTTAAATAATTAATAATTAGTTAATTTTGTTCAAATTTTAAGTACTCTAAGAGAAATTCTTTAAACTATTATAATTATTAAATTTACTATCTCCTAATAAAAACATAATTAACCATTATGAAAATTAAATTTTCTTTTGATGCCTTCCAAATTCAAGTTGATTGTGTCATGGAAATACTTTTTGGACATGTACATATACATGTTTTATAACTACAATTAAAAATTAAATGGTTTATTTTGATATTAACTTGAGTAATTATTGGGATTTAGTATTATTCCCTAAGAAATGTTTTTTCATATTAATTTTGTTATAGAATGTTCCAAAATTAAGGGTTGTGTTTTTGAAATTTTTGTCATAAACTCAAACCCATTCATTTAATATATTATTATAGGAATTATTATCACTTTATTTGATTATAATAATTTTATTTTATATATTTCTATATATAATTTTTTTAGTTTTCATTATATAGTAACCTATTTCATATAATGGAAGTATACTTAATAAATAAACCAACCTCTAATGTACTCTTTCTTCTTATGCTAGATATCTTAGTAGAACGACTTAATAAATTAGGTACAATTTTATGAAAGAGAAAATTTCTTATTTTTAACATGAGTGTTAAATATTTGGTGAAGAATGAATTCAGGGTTAATAATTTGATACTATATTCGGGGTACAATTCATAAGTAATACAACATACCATCCATTAACTATTGGAAGACCAAGGAAACATCCCATAAAGGGTCAACCCACACCCATTTACGATAGGCTCCTAGAGACTCACAAGTTTACCACAAACTAGAAAACCCCCCCAAAGCTGCTGATACAGTACCACATAGTCTCCCGATACTATGACCCACCAGTTTTGATTGTATTATAGGTTAAAATTGAGTAAAAATAGGGATTATATTGAGATAAGAAGAATAATTTTCAATGGAAATAGCTAAATTGTAAACTTGAAAACACATTGAGTGGCATATGAATTGGAGCCTAGATGAGAAGCTTGGTTTGAAATTATTTTTCATTGGGTGGCATTGATGTCTTCTCAAAATAGATGGGTGATTATTTTACTTATACTACATTATTTACTGACGTCTCTGAAGTGTATTCTATTTATCCATTTGATTTTATAATATTTTAATAGTGTAATGATGTATATTTTTATTTTTTAAACTAATTTAAAGAGTCATAATTTGTGGGTTTGACTCTTTTGTTATAACATTAGTACTCATCTCTATATATAAGGTGGTTTTTAGAAAATATTTTTTTTGGTAAAAAATATTAGAACTAAAAATTTAATTTATAAAATGATATTAATTTAATAAAATTTTGAAATGTCATAAATGGTCATATTTTTTTCATGTTTTAATATATTATACTTTTTAGAAAATATTGCTAATTTCATTAACAGATTATTTAAATTAAACATGAAAAATGTGTTTATATTAAATTATCCATGTTTTTAAACATATTTTAATATCCATAATTTTGTAATTGTATTTAATTTTCTATATTTTTAATAACATAATCAATTTTATATGTTTTTAAAAACATTTCAAATTAGCCATAATTTTAAAATGTAACAGATTACCCATGTTTTTTAAAAAGTTGTTTATTAGTTATGTTTATGGGATACATGTGTAATTATATTCATTATAAAAAACATGCCTACTTCATGGAATTACAAAACATGGGTTTTTTTATCCATTATATATTTTTCTATGTTTTTTAAAAAACAAACAATGATATTAGTTAAATTTTTACATGTGTATAACCTAAAAAATATAGCTAAAATTGATTTTCTTTTAGTGTATTGTAATGATGTTAATTAAGAGGAAAATAGTTTCAATAAATTATAAAATTGTATTTCAAAAATAACAATGTCACTATAATAATAAAAATTATTAATTATACTAACCAAAACAAATCCTCTAAATAAATTACAATTTATTTTTATGTAAAATGATTCACATGACTCTAATCATAATTAGTATAAAAGTATATCAGGTTATTTTGTGGATCCAAACTTCTATATATATATATATTCATTATACTGGGGATGTAATTAATGTAGATTAAGATGTTAGTTATAATATACAACTATTTTAAGCATTCTCACATTTGAATTTCTAAAAAACCACTTTCTGAATGTGGGGGGGATTAGAGAGAATTAACAAATATTTGAGTATTTCATGCCGAAACCAAGAGGATATGAGTTCGACTCATCTCACTAGGGAGATTTTGTTTTCTAGTATAAGATTTTCTTTTAGATTAAAAAACATGGTCATGAAAGGATTCTTAATTACAATCCTAGTTTATTTATATTACCTACCATCTTATTGGGACCTGTATCCTCAATAAAAGAAATTGACTTATTAGGAAGTTTTATAAAAACTTCAATTTAATTAAGTCATCCCATGCTCATGGAACTTGTAATCTCATTCATATTACACCAAGATACATGTATACATGAAATGATTTGATATTTTTATTCCATGTACAAGGAAATTAAGAATTTAATTCCATATAGGAATGTATTTAATATAAATTTATATCCACTAGGGAAATTTATATCTTACTAGATCATGCCCAACAAATTGATCCATTAGGATCATCCCCAATATAGATGTGAATTTATTGTAACATCACCAAAAGATTGATTTATTTTATTTTCATTAATACTAATGATAATTTATTAAAACACCAATAATGACTTAATTTATATTCTCATCACTAATAAATAAGTGAATTTACTGGCTCTTCCCTAGTGGATTCATTTATTGACTTCTAACCAATATAGATATGAATTTACTGGATTTTCACCTGTGAGCTGATCTATTGGCTCTTCACCAATATGAATGAGAATTTATTTTCACATATATAGTGGATGGATCTATTGGTTCATAAAAAATAATGATTATAATTTGGAAAAGGTACCATTTTATAAGTATATCACACATTAAAGGTTATTGTGAAGTTTTGAGTAATATAAGAAGACATACGGGTCAAAGGGGGTCACTCGATTATCACAGGTGGAAAAAAGTCACTAGCTCATATTTAGTGAATGTATATTTAAAGGCAATTACTAATAGATATATAATAATAGAGGTATTATAAAGTTTTTCACTTTCTAGGATGGAATATTAGGGTATAAGAAATAGTTGAAATATTGTTGGGATTTGGAATGTTATTTGGAATTTCTATATATCCCTAAAAAGGGAATTAAAACACCCGTAGTTTGGTGTTATTTAAAGTTTAATGTATTAGATTTCAAGGTCATGTTATAAGGACCAATGCTGTGCCTTTTAGGGTCACATAGTCATTATTAGGGTTGTTAATTTTAATGTTTTGTGCCTATAACTGATGTGTATATAGTTTTATGGTTATATAACTTAGACAGTATCCAAGAAGTTTAAATTCAAGTGTATTAGAATACTTGGTGAATGATTCATAGTATTCTTTAATGTCATTTTTTAGTTCATGATTATACCATATTAGAGGCCCATTTTTTTTAAATCTCTAATCTATAGATAGATGAATAGGATGGAAGGATGTATGAATGCATTTATGATTCAAAATAGTGGAATAAAATTTGGGCCTTATACCAGATTAGAAACCCATTCAATCATTGTTTTGTTGATTGGATAATATAATCTTACCGAATGATTGAGATATTTATATATTGGTTGAGAGTTATCATGATGAGTTTCTTGATCTAGGTAAAGTTTCATTGGCTTCCTAAGGATATAGATCCTCATCATTAAATTAATACATAATTTCTTGTAGTCTAATGATATTTTTGGTTAAGTGATAAATAAATGGGTTATATTTTTAAAAGTTTCTTATTATTATTATCAAAAGTAATACATGATTGATCGAGATTATTTAATGTAAAAAACATCTTGATCAATCATATCCATATGTTATGGAATATGGACAGAGAAATTGAGTTATTAAAAGGATAAACATGTTCAAAAGAGTTCAAATAATGTCTTTTAGAATATTCAAGATAATAGATTTAATTTGCATCAGGTGATGAACCAGGAATATCTCTCAATCAATAGGTGATGTATTATGGTAGATAGATCACATCACTTTATTACAGTGGCATTATCACATGTGAGAAATTTTTTATCTAAGATATGGAAGGTGGGTCTTATGTTCAAAGTCAACCTATAATGCTCAAAATTTATGCATATGATCATTGTGGTTAGAAAAATATTATTTCCTAAGGTGGAGTGTCTCATGTTTAGAAAATTGGGTGTATTTTGGGGACGTTATTCTTATGAATCATCATGTCAAGGTACTCACATAGGTTTATGTGGATTGTAATGACCTTTGATTCCCCCGATCAGAAGTTCTTCAATTCAACCTGAAAGGGTGTTTTAGAGCATGTACAATGTGGGGAACATGCTCTAATCACTTAGTGAATTTGTTTCTATTATTTATTAGAGTAAATATTTACCCGAGGGAGATGGGTATGGGCTTAATGGTTCAATATATGTCCTTTGTAGATGTTCTTTCAAAGTAGTAATAATTTTCACTAATTGTGATTATTTTCCCTTAAATTGTTTGGTATAAAGATCCAATACCCCCACATTTCATCTTATAGGAGTATTTATAGATGAAATATGTTCACAGACAGAAGTTAGGTCATGATAGAACATCCTGTTAGCATAGAAATTCAGGCCCCATACATGGAAATCATACTATCATGGACGAAGTTCTCCCACAAAGTATTTTTTTGAGCATGAGTGTGATGGCCCCTCTAATTATGTTCATGACCTGAGAATTCTATAGTGCCTTAGAAGTTTGAAACCCACCATGTAATGTCCCACAGATTCTCATACTATTACTTTGTGTGTTTTGGGTGTTGGAGGTGTCATGATAAGGTTTAAATAATGGTGGTGTTTCTATAGATTATAGTTGAGCTCAAAGAGAAGCATCATGAAGTGGACATAAATGTTTTTTTAACGTCCTAGAACCTATACACCTGGATTTGGTGCTAAAAAAGACACTATTTACATATTGGATTTAATACCAACTAAATTGACCCAAAATTAAACTTCTATAATCACTTTTTCAAAGAAAACATAGAGACACTTACATCCTAATAACCGTTTAGGTTTATAGTTTTTTAGAATTAAGAAAAAACCTTTCCCTAACAAAACCCATTTTTTCTCATCAAATAATAAATTGAAACACTATATAAAGAAAATTATTATTTTATATAAGGTCTTTAATATCTCCCATAAAATTTTCCACACATGATACCATTATAGAAGTATCATACATAATACTTTTATTAATAACTATGGGAAATTTAAACATAATAAATGTGACTCCAACCACTTATCAAGGTTAAATATAGAAATTATTATCCAAAGATCATAAGAGATAATAAGATGATCACATGGTTATGAGAAAATAATAAATGTTATTGTATATAACATAAGATATTCATACCCAACCAAACAAAATAAATATACATATCAACTTATTAGTTTAATTACTTAGTATAATTATCCTACATACAAGCATATAAGAATAATCATGGATATTAGTTGATAAAACATGAGAACTCATGAAAGAAAAATATTTTATTTTAAAACCAAAATTTAAAATTAATAAGATCATAAAAATTCCTTAAATCATTAAGCAATTTTATTATCAAAATATTCCCAATAAGGATCATAAAAAACATAGAAAACCTATGTATGAATCTTGGCACATTATCCTTAGAATCATCCCTACATGAAACATTATAAAATAATAACCTTCGTAGTTTTTTTAAAACATGTATCGTCTATAAAAAACTATCATTACCCAATTATTTTGAGGAGTATATCAGACCCACATTCTAGTATATAAAATTTCCAAAAACCAAAACTTGAATAAAAAACATAAGATCTTTCACTTTCACCATAAAACTCATATACATTACCATCATTCCTTTATAACTTCATTTACCCATGATAAAGAAATATGTTTAATGTCAATTTAATTAAAATATCATCATAATATACCAATATAATGGTGTATGTAATCATTATAAAATATTCATTGTAATGAATTATAATCATTTAAAAGATAAATGAAAAAACTTTTGTAAAATTATTAGAAATATTCATTGAAAAAAAAGTGGAAATATAATTTTCATCTTATAAAAATAAAAAAATTACTTAAAAAATATAAATAATACTTTATTTAAAAAAATATTGAAAGATATAAAGGAACCATGTTATCAAAAAAATTTCATGATGATGGGAAATTTTTTATTGTCTTATAAGTTAAACAAAATATTTTTTCACACTTTTATTAAGAAAGGGAAAAGTGATTCATACATAAATCATTTTGAAATATTCATTTTAATATTTTATATACAAATAAAAAGTTAGTAAAATGAAATTTATCATACTTTTATGTATATATAAAATATTCCATATTTTTTTGAAGAACATGGAAATGAAAGATAAAATGATTAAGACATTTAAAACATGGTTTTGATGAAAAATACCTTATGGTTTTTAAAATAAAAAACACTTTTGAAAGAGATAAGTAGAGAAAGAAATTAAAATAAAATGATTATAAATAGAGTCATGATAATATATATAAAATAATTTTTATATACACCATAGAAATGAAAATAGTCACAACATTAAAAACTTGTCTAAACGAAATATGTTTGAGAAGATGAACCCTTACAACTTTGGTAATGCTTGAATAAAAAAGCTGGAAAATTAA
Source organism: Viscum album (assembly GCA_963277665.1). Taxonomy (NCBI): domain Eukaryota; kingdom Viridiplantae; phylum Streptophyta; class Magnoliopsida; order Santalales; family Viscaceae; genus Viscum; species Viscum album. The sequence continues at coordinate 2,090,381,357 of OY728126.1, read as the reverse complement.
GGAACTAAAAATGATTCCATAAAACCCATAATATCACTGAAAAAATGAGTCAAAATATATTCATGGGGTCATAAGTGTACCATATAAAAGAAATCATGATGCACAACTTGAAACAAGTCTTATAAAATTTAAAATTGAGATAGAGAACCTTTACAAAGACTGTAACATTTGAAATAAGAATCCATTAATGAAATAATTATATTGAAAAATGTAAATTCACATCAACAAAGTTTAAATACAAAATAAATAATTATAATTCATAACACACATAATCTTTGTATAACATAGTCAATAAAAATTTATATAACCTAATTAAAGAAAATTGAGTTAAAAATCCCCTTACCCCAGACTTCCACATGGTCAAACATGTTCTAAACTCCTATATAATAAATTTAGAGGTATTAAAAATATATAAATTAAATAAAATTATACTTATCTTACTCTATATCATTCCATTATAGTATTCAACTACCCATTTATTAATAATTCTTTTCTAAAATCTATATTTATGTGTTAATTGGCCCGTTTCCCATGCATATTTTGATTCAACAGTTTTAGTAGAAATACCAATGACATGGATTAATTAACTCCATAATTTTCATTATAATTTCATATATGTAGTTTATCTTATTTTATAGTTCCATGAATATTTCATATAACTTATGGTGATGATTCACACGTAAATCGAGAAAATTATATTTTTTAGAAGTTTTGATTTTGTAGAAAGTGTCGATTTTATCAAAACATATACATAGATATATATATATAATACCATTAAAAAAGTATTATATCATCATAAATTATTTTTTATTAAATAATATTAATAGGTTATAACATTCTTTAATCATTCATGAAAAAATATTATAACAATGTTCATGTAGGTGGTAAAACCGACCACAATAAGAACACGTTATTATAGTTTAATGAATAAGAACATGTTATTATATAATGATAATATCATTTTAAAGGTTCTTAATCATGTTATTAATATCAAATTAATTTATTAAAATCATTTGTAAAAAAATCCATGTATGGAGGTAATGGAAAATGAAATATGTCATACATGAAGGCGATAGTCCACACATACACAAGAGTGATTTTTTCATTTTTAAACAGGTGATATTGAATAAACTTATGTAATAACTTATGTTTAAATAATAATAATTATCTCATAAATAGAAATTATACTCATTAAATCCATATATATAACCATATATGTGAGACAATGATGAAAATGAGATGAAATACTTCATATAGTTGGTAGTTCGCACGTAAGCCTGAGCTACGTTTTAAATTTCCATTAGATGGAAAGGAGGTAGAAAATATTTCATAAAATTTAATTATATTAATAGTAATAATTAACTGATTTAGGATAGTAAAAAAACATTTAAAGGACTTTGAAGAAGAAATAAACAGGACAAAGCTTGGTTAAACATATACCTCTTCCTTGGAAGGTGACCTTTGAAAAACACCTTATGGAATATTAGATTGTTATTTTGGGAAGAACTAAAACTATAATTCATGTATAAGGATGTTTTAAAAGTATTTGGGTAGGTCTTGGTTGAGCTGAAGTTCTCAAATTGAGCAGATGAGGTTCCCTTTTATAGGTGTAGTGAGTGACATCGATGTAAATATTAATAACTTTTAAATATAATAACTTTATTTCACATTGAAAGTGGCTCTAATTTAGTACAATTTAGAATATAGAATAATTTAAGGTCTAAATACACTATTATAATCAAATTTTTTCAAGTTGATAGATATTTGAAACATTATCTCTTATTTTAGTCTCCACTTTAACCCTTTCAATCCTTATCATGGTGTCTAACTTTTACTATGGTAAATTGATTTTTATGACTGAAAATGAAATGGAAATTATTACCTAATTTGAATAATGTAATCCCAAATGTGAAATATTTTTTAAAATATTCAATTTCCATAAGTGGTAAAAATTTCTTTTAATATAAATAATAAAAACACATCGAAAAATAATTTTTTGGAAAATTACGTTTTATGGAAAAAAAGGAATTTGCACCAAAATCGCATAAAATATTTATCCCCATGAAATATATTGATATATGAATAAAAAATAACATTTATGTGACTTTGAAACCAATTAAAAATTGAGATTTACCTTATGAATACATAATCAAAGGAACAATTTTGGTATTTGAGAATATGTTATTTTTTACTTTTCACATAAATGTTAATCTTTAATAATAAATCACAAAAATTAACTCTAACGAAATTTAGATATGATTAATTAAAATATAAAGTTCATTTAATCAAATTAAAAGCTTAAAAATAAAAAATATTTATTTAAATGGAAATAAAAAATACAATGAAAACCCACTTTTATAAAAAAAACGACCATCATAATCTTTATGTGTTTTTAAACTTATTTTATATCAATTTCTTATGAGTTTTAATTTTTTCTGTTTCACATTATATATTCATAATGTATTTATTTTTACCATGAATTTTAATATATTACTAATAACATTGGTTTGGTGTTTCATATATCATAGTTTATTAAAAAATATATATATTTAAAGTAACACATACTAAAATCTCGGGGTGTTATATTCCCACTTAAAAGAATTGAGTCTTTGAAATTTTAATTTTTTATTAAAAAATTAATATATAATGAAGAAATAATAAATCATATATAAATTTCATCATGATAAGTAATTTCTATTCCATTACAAGGAAAATTCTTATTTATTAAGTAAATTTTTATAAAACCATGCATATATCTTTATAAGACTCATAATTTTGAACAATTTTGAAAGCATACATTACTGAGAAATATTTTCCACATAATAATAAATAGATTTATACTCCTCTTTCTTGAATTTGAGTTATTATTTAACATCAAGATAGAGAATATGAGAAAATATAATTACTTAATTTATTTACATTCTTTAAGTAAAATTTCATTTTTTTATTTTGTGCTTGGACCAGTTTTTCACCTCTAATTCATATCATATTATAAAAAACAAACAACCAAGATGAATTTTACTTACCTCAAGCATTAAAATAAACCTTCAATAGACCATAATATCCATAAAATATTGAAAAGTTATTCTTCTTTTCAAAAAATATTTACCAAATCCAAAATGGTTTGAATAAATGCTCATATGAGTAAATAATACATTAATATCCAAAATATTTACAAGAAAACCCATAGTTAAACCTAAACCACTCCATAAATAATTAAAATTAAAACTCTTCCAAAATATGTTTCACTAAAAATCAAAACCCAACAATAATAAGGATTTGATCATATATTCTTCCAATAACTACATAACATTTATATTAAAACAAAATTAATCACTTATAAAGTCACATAACAAAAATTTATATACCGTAATAATATATTATATAAAATATGAAAATCCTTCCCCAAAATAACTTGAATCACTCTAAGATAAATCCAAAATAAAATCATATATTCTTGAAAATGTTATTTCTAGCTTTATTCTGAATATAATATCAACCCCTTCAATATAAAATCCTAACATATCCAATAATATTCCATTTTCATTAGTCATACAATTTTCACAATAGTGTAAAATGAATCATAAATAACTTTAATCATGTAGTATCCAAATATGATTTTAATCCCTAAGGTTATCTATATTTCTAGAACATATGCTCCTAAAAACTTTTTTCCAAAATAACCATAATTGTAACCTTAAAGTATATAACCTACCTAAAGTTTATCTATACCATAATAATGTATTTTTCATAAAACCTAAAAAATATTTTCTAGAAATATTATTTATCACCTTAGAGTACAATCACATAAGACCTACAAAATGGGTATCTGTACAATTTAACTAATGACCCTCCTTAATTTTTTTCAACCTTTAAATAAAATAACACTGCATAATAACTATTAAAAACCTATATGTGGACACTTTAATCATAAACTTTCTATAAAAAATTTTAACTAAAATTTTCTATCTTATTCCTCAAAAATTCCATCATACAATAAAAAAAAGAATCATATCCTAATATTTATCAACTTCAATCCAATATTGTTTTCTACTTTGAACCTAAGAAAAAAATACAATTCTTACATTTTATATATTATTCATGATTTTCTCATATTCAGTTATAATAGTATATGAATTTTATAAACCATTATTTGTATAATCTTATTCATCCCCTTCATGATATTTCCTCTCAGGGAATCAATTTGCATAATTCCTATACTCCCCATATTTAAAATATTCAATTGATACCTTATAAGAAACATTATTCCTCTCCATTATTCTAACCAAGCTCTTTATTTTTTTCATTTTATTTTATTTCTCCATCACCTCTATTACCATATATGAAACATCTTCTTGTTCTATTGAGACATTTCCTTGGGGTCTTTTTCTCCCATTCCTGACATATAATATTTTTAATATTTTTTTACTCCTTGGTCTTTTTCACCTAAACATCCATGAAACTACATTTTCCCCTTATTTGGTGTGTTAGGAAATTAAAATAGATCAATATATTTATTTATAACTCAAGATATATTGTTTGGAATAACCATAAGACTCCACAATTCATCTTTTTTACTTGTTTTAATTCTCATTCAGATAAACTCTGAATTTTCTTTTAAATATATTGTGAATCTATAATATCTTTATTTTAACATCTCTTCCCTAGTATGGGTAATCAAGAAAGTGTGTACTGCACACATCATGAGTAACCAAGATTATTTAGAGGAAATAACTAGCCTATGCTGTTACTCCATCACTGTGAGTATCCTTACCCTAAAAGGGGAATGAATGTGGAAATTAAATAGTATATTCCAAAGGATTATGCTAATTAGGGGGTCCTAGGAATAGATAATGATAGACATAAGGAGAGTATATTATCACATAGTTTTCCACTTAAATGAATGAAAAATAAGATCTTTGAGATTTAGATATGTTCTAATGGATATGAGATTCCTTATAATATAAGAATGGGAAATAAACTTCATCCCTTTGAATATTAGAAACACCCTAACATATGTTTGGAATTTAATTTTTATTCTCGACTAGTTATACTAGAATCCATGAATCCTATGGGGAAATTCATTTAGGGTGGGTAATTCGATCTAGTTGAATTGGAAAATTGATAAACCATGTGATTGGAATCATTCCATGGTTTTAGTTAAAGTAGACATATCTTGAACCTTAGTTGAAGAGGCTATTATAACAACATGAGATGGAAACATCAATCTATAAATTTATTATAAACTATGACCAAGATTATTCTCAAACTATAGTCTCTCTGTACATATAACTTTTGAATGCAACGAAGAAAAAAACTATAGATTATATAAAGACAAGGTTTATGAAGAAGCTTCCTATATAAATGATAAATGGAAAGATAAGGTTTATGTACCTTTTCACCCAAATGTTGCATCCTCAGACCCCTCTCCCAAAGTACTTTTATGTGGGGAACCTGATTCTTCAATGGATTCTCAATATCAAACTACTGAACATCCTCGAGATATGAAGATAACTATGGATAATAGAATTGAATAGATGAATGGTGTTGTTGAAATTGAATTGGTAGCCAATGTTCACCAAATTCATCAGGAAATTCCCCCTTCAGATGGATCACTGATGGATGTCAACATTCATTTAGCATTTAAGCATGGATAACCCAACTTGGGAAATGTTCTGGTAGCCAAAAATTATATGTACCTGTATGTGGACAACACATCTTGAAGGAAACCCTATGAAGACATATGAGTGTACACCTGATGACCCCCTCTATATTAAGAGACTTACATTAACAAGTTTATGAATTAAAAGGCTTCTGATTCACTGTATCTCTAAGTGAGCCCTATGAGTGACACATAGGTATCCATAAAATTTGTGAATCCACAATTCAAGTAGTACTCCATCACAGATGTCATTATATCTATAGTAATAGTATGACATGATGGATGATATAGACCATTATCATAAGTTCCCCTTCAAATTATGAAGGAGAGTAGAAAATGAGGAAACCCCCTATAAACTAGTACAATTTGACAACATGTTTTCCCCTTCAAATGTTTAGTTCTAGGCTGATGACATTGAAGTTTTACAACCTACTAAACTCAACTGGGATGTGAAAAAAACACCAACAGGTTGTGAAAAAAAGTGGAGACTAAAATACCAAATAAAAGGATGAATAAGATGGAAGGAAAAGGGAATAAAGTACAAGTAAATATGATATAATAAGGAGGGACTTTAATTAAAGGAAAATATCTTAAAAAATGAAACTCCTCGACTGGAACTGTCAGGGGATTAGGAACTTAACCATGAACCCAACCCATATACATTACCATATGACTGACATGCCTCTTTTAATTTGAATTTATAAACCCAAAATAAAATTTTATAAATGAATATCCTTCAAATGGGCCACTCTTGGATATATAAATGTCACCCTTAATATATATAGCTTTGAAATGGATCATCTATGGGTCCTCAATCATGATAAAATTGAGCTACTTGATGTCTAAAAAAGCTATTAGTGGATATCAATTTACCTCTCCAATAATTTCCACACCCTACGTAAATACTTAACATATGCCTACAACTCTTATATAAAAAGAAGGGACATGTGGAGAGAGTTAGAATAGACTTTCAATTAAATGAGACATAAATGGGTTATTATAGTGGATTTTAAAACTGCCTTGAGACCTAATAAAAAACTAGAACCAACTTCAAAAATATTTCCTCTCATGATTTTTTTCTTCCATTTACTTCTATAATTTTACAGAGGTCTCAATTTCTAAGGCTGAATTCACCTAGAGTAGATATAACAAAATGGATGACATACTATTAAGTTGGATAGATTGTAACACCCAAGACTTTTATGAGAAATATTTTGTTTTTATGTTATATAAATCATAAAAGGAATCTTTCACTACACAAAACACTAGCTTGACTTGCTTTACACGCAATCGCAACCTTCCTCGACAGCTTGCGTCTTACGCAATACCGAGTTTCACTAAACAACGATATGCTATTAAAATATTATTAAAACTAGCTGTTATGAATAGTAATACCCACTTTTTGAAATTTTGTAAGTTTTATTTTTCAAAATGGACTTCATTTTTGGATTCAAAATATCGAAATTAGCCTAGGGTGAAATTTTGGTATTTTTCTGAAAACTTTCAATTTTTGATGAATAGTGAAAACACTAGGTTACTATTTAAAAAACGACTTTTTATAATTATTTATTTTATTTAAATTTATTTGAGGTCAAAATTGATACATAACACCTATATAAGTTCAATGAAATTCATTGGAGTCATTTTATAATAATTTTAGATATATAAAAATTTTATTGAACTTTTCACCGTCTTTTACCCACCTCCTAGGAGAGTTTGAAAATTTACATAAAACTTAATTTTACCGCTTCTTTGAGTGGAATTTCAAAAATCTGAGAGACACGGTTAATATCAAGGACTAAAATGTGGTTAAATGAGATTAAAATAATTTTTGATGAATAGTAACTTTTTACTTTTTTTACCATGGTTAAAAGTAAATAGGGAAATTAAGGGTAATATTATTATTATTATTACCCTAACACATGTCATAATTCTATTGGATAAGTGTAATTCTACCAAAAACAACATTAGAAATAAAATGTGACCATTTAGGCCCACTTGGATTAGATTAGGACATTTATTATTAATTTATTTAAAGAAGGGTTAAAATAGTTAAAATCAAAGATTAATAACTAAAGAATTTTAATATAGGGTTATACATAATATAAATTCAACTATAAATATTCATTAGAAAGCTAAAAATATTTCCTACATAATGGTTTTTTATTTTTAATTTTTAGACAATAAATAATTTAATTTATTTACGACACAAGGATGATGTAGTAATTATATTATTAATGAAATATTGACATAATTGATGTTATAAATACCCAAATAAATGTAATTTGAGACTTTTTGTGAATTAAAATAATTTTCTATGTTAATATGATATGTTAGTATTTATTTAAATAACTTTTTTCGAACTAATCATTCTGTTATGATTTTCACAACAAATCAATTACCAAATAGTGTCAAAATTGACATAAAATAGTTTTTAAAACAAATATTATATTATTAATTGTGAAAATAGTGTCAAAATTGACTTTTTGGATGTATATGGTAAGTTTATTAACTATATAATATAAAAATACAAAGTGACATGGTAAATTTCAATCTAATTAACTAAGAGTTAAAACTAAAAGATAAGGTTTATATAATGACCTAAACTTGTCTAAATTATATTGGATGAGATGATTTCGACCCATACCCACCTTATCTTCGAAATAAATCAATTTGGAGCTATTAAAAACTGAATATGACTTTATAATAAAATAATATTTTTAGTTTTTCCTAAGGTGCCCCTCTCCTCCCTTATAAAAGGGCACCTCCTACCTCTCTTCCTCACACCACTTTGAGCCTTCACGCTCATCCAAACCCTGGAAAATTCTCTTCTCCACTTCAATAGAAACATACTAGAGGTCCTGGTATTCTTCAAAGACCAATTTTAGTTCCCTAAGAGGAGGTCTCAAAGAGGTGATTCAAAGAAGGGGTAATATCCGTTACCGATTCTTTCAGCTTTATTTCTTCTTCCACTTCTTCTTCTTTAGTTGTTTCATTATGAAGTAATAAAGTCAGTATCAATCATATACTGGTATGTTATTATAAGTATGAAACAACCCTATTTCACCATCTATCCATCCTATGGAAAACAAAATCACCGCGCATGCATACGTACAGAATACCGTCTCCACACCGTGGTGTAATCTATTTTCCACCACCACCTTACTTGGATGGGTATAATGGTGTAAATAATAACTATATATGATTATTGTAAAGTGATATTGATTCTGAAATAGTATACATACACTCCAATACAATTCCACGATCATGGGAACGATATCATCGCTCGTGCGTACGTACGGAATACCTTCTCCACGATGTGATGCGACTCGTTCTACATGATATTCATTGAAAAATGATTATATAAATGAATTTATTGAATGAATATGATATATATTACATTAATACCATTCTGGAAATGAGGTATCTATAACCTAAAGAGAAGAATAATAATTTATTCGACAAAACACGCATAAGAACAAAAAGTAATAAACACCTGAATAACAAGTAGCAATGAAATATTACTAATAAGAAGCTAAGAATATGTCCATATATGATATCATAACAATCAGTATGATTCTGGAATAAGTAAATGACATTATTTAAATCATTATACAAGAGGTTCAGACACTTACGAAGCAAATCGGACCTAAGGTAAGGGAAAATCTCGCAATCACATTTTTATCCGAGATTGGTTATACTTCAGAATTTACTGGGGAATATTTATCATCCACATCCATGTTTCCTCAATATGTAATATTTATATCCTTCGACAATAGTTTATATCCAATTTTACCCTTTGGTGAGTTTTTGGTAAAAGATATGAAAGGAATCTTTTGTCGTTTTTCGTACGAGGTACTTTTTGACTTTTTCGACAAAAGTACGAGAAGAATGTTTTTTTAACTTATACGGAATGAATGGATTTTTAGGAAATTATTTCCATGAAGATTAATTTACAAGTTTTCAAGTTTATTTTTAATCAACTTCTTTTAGTTAAAAATTATATGACATGTTAAGAAATGAAAATGTTTTTGAAGTAGAAAGGATATTTTCCGCAAGAATGAAGTTCAAGTGTTTTATCAAAATTATTTTCCATCTAAGATAATATAGGGTTCTGTTTCTATCCCTATTATTACATTGATTTGATTATGTTGTGATGTAATTATTTTTATGAATTCCTTTATCTTATATGAATTGTTTTATGATGTCATGATGTTTAAGAATTCCATTTTTATTACATGGGTTATGCAATGATGTATGATTTATGATTTTTGTGGCACACATAATAATGGTTTCATTATGAGATGAGTGTGACATATATCTCTCTCCAATGCATTGGGTAAAGATTTATATCTCATGAGATATACATGGCCAGAATGGCAGGTTAAACCGGTTCAGTGAAATAGGACTGAAACGAGGAGTGAACTCGGTTCAGAAATGGACTTTGCCTGCTAAGATAGTCTTAGAAACGAGTCTTGACTAATAAGAAATGATTCTATATGATTATGTGTTTATGCCTCAAAGTTTCATGTTTTAAGTTATGATTATTGGGAGTACTTTTCACTACTATGATTTACCCCATGTTATGAAATTATGATCTCTTTTGCAGGTTAGGATTTCCAAAATGATATGTTCTTATGAATATGATGTGATTGATATTTATTTTGTTTACCCTTACTGAGAATTTGAGCTCACCCTTTTGTATGTTTTCTTTCCCGAGGTCAGGAAGAAGGTTATTAAGTAGGATATGCCAAAAGGGACTCTAGATATGAGGAAATAATTGGGAGACAATGTAGATTCTTTATGAACCAGTTGTTTATGTTTCCCAGTTTCTAAAGACACTATACCTATACGGTCCTTCAAGGTTTTGTTATATGTTGTAATAAGTGTACTTAAATTTTGATGTATTAACAATGTATGTAATGTATGGATCATTATAGTTGGTATCAGAGGAAAGGTATTATCAACCTTTGGAAACTAGTATGTGAAAGCCTTAGTAAGAACCCTAAGGATAAGTCTAAGCATAGAACACAATCTTAGTGTTTTATAAATGGCCATGAACAACCTATGATAAGACCTTAAGTGTGAAATTTTATTCTTGATTATGTGGTTTTCATATTATAATTAGTGTTTCTCACACTATTCTTCTTGGTTTTAGTCAATGGCTGGAACCCGAAGGAACCGTGTTAATGCGGAATGCGACGGGCAATGCAATGATTGTCCCCCTGAGAAACCAAACGTTATGGGAGCTGGAATGAAAAATCTTGTAGCCATGGTCACACAACATTCTCAATCTATGAATCATGCAGGACTTCCAAACGAGAAAAGGAAGGAGAAACATTCTATTTAATCCTTCATGAGGCAGCATCCACCTTCATTCAGCGGGTCTTCTAATCCATTAGTGGATGAACAATGGATCAGTACCACTGAAAAGATATTTTCAGTTCTTCAATGTTCTGAACATGATAAAGTCATCTTAGCAGTTTATTGTTTGGAAGGTGAAGCTGATCAATGGTGGAATCTTATTAAGAATACGAGGCAAAGGGATGAAATTGAGTCCATGGAATGGGACGAGTTCAAGAACTTCTTTTTCAGTATGTTCTTGCCTCATATTCTTAGAACAAAGATAGAGAAGGAGTTTCTTGAACTGAAGAAAAATGATGATGAATCTATTGGTACCTATGAAGAAAATTTTACAAGACTTTCAAGGTACGCTTCTGGTATTATTATCCAACCTGAGATTAAGATTGATCGATTCTTTAGTGTCTTAAAACCAAGTCATATAAGGGTGTTATCCATAAGGGACTTCAATAGCTATGAGGAAATTTTTTGATGTGCTCTCAAGGTTGAGATGGAGATTGGAGTAACCCATCAGTCATATGGGTTTGATAAGAAGAGGAAAATGGAATTCAAAAGAAAAATCTAAAGAGCACACTGAAAAGAAGATGAGCTTTCCCTTATGCTCAAAGTGTGTAAAGAAACATGGAGGGAGTTGTCTTAAAGGGACAAGTAAATGTTTCAAATGTGGAAAGGAAGGTCATCAGGCATTTGAATGCCGCAATGATGGGAAGAAGATGTCTAGTGATGCGAACAAAGAAAAGGCTACACAGAGTGCACCTCCTACACTTCAATGTTACATGTGCAAGGAAATGGGTCATTATTCCAATCAATGCCCTAATCCAAGGGCTGTTGATGATGATCGACGTCAAAAAACTCTTAAGGCTAAAGAAAAAGGAAAGCCAAATGCAATTTCTATCAGCGATATAGAGTACGATAACGAAGTGGTGAAAGGTACACTTACTATCCACTCTAAAGTAGCAAATGTTTTATTTGATTCTGGATCCACCCACTCTTTTATTTCTGAATAATTTTCTAAGCGTATCACCGTATTAACTCAACAATTAGATGTTGAGTTAGCTGTGACAACCCCTAATGGTACAACAGTCGCATTAGAAGTTTATAATTCTTCTCCGACTGAAGTTTTTGGGAAAGTGATTCCTACAAATCTTGTGGTCCTTCCTATAGTGGAATTTGATGTGATTCATGGCATGGATTGGCTTTCTCTATATGGAGCTCATATCAATTTCCAAAGAAGGGAAGTCACATTTCATATTCCAGATCAATCTATGATCGTCTATCGATGCAAGGATGAATATAACCTTCATGTGGAAATTTATTCCATCTTATGGGTCTTGATTCCACTAAATGAAGTTTATTTATCTCAAATGGTTGTTGGAAAACTCATGATTAAGAATATGCCCATTGTACGAGAGTTTGATGATGTTTTTCCAGAGGAATTGTCGGGTCTTCTACCAAATCTTGAAGTTGTGTTTTCAATAGAACTCGTACCGAGTGCTTTGCCTATTTCAAAGACACCTTATAGAATGGCCCCAATTGTGTTTCAGGAATTGAATAAGCAACTACAAGAGAATCTTGATAAGGGATTCATACGCCCTATTGCGTCACCTTGGGGGGAACCTATTCTATTTGTTAAGAAGAAATATGGATCAATGAGACTCTGCATTGATTATTGAGAACTTAACAAGATCACTATCAAGAACAAATATCCTCTCCCGGACATTGATGACTTATTTGACCAACTACACAGAGCTCAATACTTTTCCAAGATTGATATTCGTTTAGGGTATCATCAATTAGGGGTCAAAAGGGAGGATATACCAAATACGGCATTCCGTACAAGGTATGGACACTATGAATTTATAGTGATACCGTTTGTTCTTACTAATGCCCCTACTATCTTCATGGATCTGATGAATATAGTCTTTAGAGACTATCTTGATTAGTTTGTGGTAGTATTTATAGACGATATTCTTGTCTATTCAAAGAGCAAGGAAGAACATGAATATTAATTGAGAATTATATTGAAGACCCTGAGAAAGGAGAAGCTTTATGCCAAATTTACCAAGTGTGAATTTTGGCTTCAAAAAGTTGCATTTTTGGGTCACATAATCTCAAAAGAGGAGATATCTGTGGATCCAGCAAAAACAGAGGTTATCGAAAGATGGTCAAGACCAACAACAGTAACCGAGATCCGAAGTTTTCTTGGTTTGGCTAGATATTATAAACGTTTTGTGAAATATTTTTGATGATTATCTAATCCACACACCAAGTTGACTCAGAAATGAGTTAAGTTTGTTTGGACGGAGGAATGTGAAGAGAATTTCAAGGAGTTGAAAAGAAGGTTATCCAGTGCACCTGTACTCACACTTCCTTGTAGTGGAGAAAGGTTTGTGATCTACAGGGATGCATCTAAGATGGGGATGGGGTTTGTTCCTATGAAAAATGATATAGTGATAGCTTATGCCTCACGACAGTTGAAAATCCATGAGCAAAATTACCCAAATCATGATTTGGAGTTAGCTGTGGTAATCTTTGCCTTAAAGATTTGGAGGCATTATCTTTATAGAGATAGGTGTGATATTTATACTGATCATAAAAGTTTAAAGTATATTTTCACACAAAAGGAGCTGAATGTGCACCCAAGAAGATGGTTGGAGCTGATTAAGGATTACGATTGCTCAATTCATTACCACCCTGGGAAAGAAAACAAGGTGGCAGATGCATTAAGTCGACAAGACCATGCTAGATTATCCATGATGAGGATCACAAAAGATCCAATATTTATGGATTTACAAAGGATGGAACTTGGAATTATAATGGAAAGGTAAAAATAATATCTTTCTCAATTGAATGTTCAACCATCTATACATGTGAAGATTAAAGGGGCACAGAAAGAAGATGTAGAGTTACAAAAGAAGGTGAGAAATATTCCTGAATTCAACATTTATTGTGATGGGATAATAAAGTTCAGGAATCGGGTTTGTGTTCCTCCTATCCCAAAATTAAAGAAGAAGCTGCTGGATGAGGTTTATAGTTCTTCATTCTCTATTCATCCTGGAAGCACGAAGATGTATAGGGACCTGAAAGAGTACTTCTGGTGGGATGGCAAGAAAAGAGATGTTGCTGAATATGTCTCTCGATGCTTGGTTTGTCAGCAAGTTAAAGTTGAAAGACAAAAGTCTAAGGGGATGTTACAACCATTACCCATACCTGAATGGAAATGGGAAAACATCACTATGGACTTTGTCACTGGACTTCCTAAAACATCCAAAGGGAATAATGCTATCTGGGTCATAGTTGATCGTCTTAAAAAGTCTGCACACTTTATTTCTATTTGAGAGGATTTCTCTCTAGATCATCTTTCCAGGATATATGTAAAGGAAGTGGTAATATTGCATGGAGTACCACATTCCATTTTATCTGATCAGGATCCGAGATTTACCTCAAAGTTCTGGAAAAGTCTTCAGCATACTCTGGATACAAAGTTGAGTTTCAACACTGCTTATCATCCTCAGATAGACGGTTAGTCTGAGAGAACAATTCAAACTCTAGAAGATATTTTGAGAGCTTGCTCTATGGATTTCAAAGGTGGTTGGGATCAACACCTAACTTTGGTGGGATTTTCTTATAATAATAACTTTCACTCCAGTATTCAGATGGCTCCTTATGAAGCTCTCTATGGAAAGAAATGCAGGACTCCAACTTGCTGGGATGAAGTTGGGGAAATAAAGCTATTAGGACCCAATCTTGTTGATGAGATGGCAGAAAATGTCAGATCTATTCAACAAAACATTAGAGCAGCTCAGAGTCGACAAAAAAGTTATGCCGACAATCGAAGAAAATACCTAGAGTTTGAAGTGGGTGATAAAGTGTTCTTACGAATATCTCCTTGGAAGAGAGTAATGAGATTTGGAAAGAAGGGAAAGTTGAGCCCTAGGTATATCAGTCCTTTCGAAATACTGGATCGTGTTGGGAAGGTAGCTTACTGATTGGCGCTTCCACCGAATCTCTCTCAAGTTCACGATGTGTTCCATGTATCTCTCCCGAGGAAGTACATACCTGATCCTTCACATGTACTCAGCTCAGAAGTTGTACCACTGGAGCAAGATCTTTTTTATGAAGAACAACCGATAGAGATTATGGATCATAGCGAAAAAGTCCTACAGGACAAGACCACCATCTTGGTGAAAGTTTTATGGAGGAACCACCAATTAGAAGAACATACATGGGAGCTTGAGGATATGATGAGGGAGAGGTATCCTCATCTGTTTGTTACAAAGTGACGAATTTCGAGGGAAAAATTCATTTTAAGGGGGGTAGAATGTAACACCCGAGACTTTTATGAGAAATATTTTGTTTTTATGTTATATAAATCATCAAAATAATCTTTCACTACACACAACACTAGCTTGGCTTGCTTTACACGCAATCACGACCTTCCTCGATAGCTTGCGTCGTACGCAATACCGAGTTTCACTAAACAACGATATGCTATTAAAATATTATTAAAACTAGCCGTTATGAATAGTAATACCCACTTTTTGAAATTTTGAAAATTTTATTTTTCAAAATGGACTTCATTTTTGGATTCAGAATATCGAAATTAGCCTAGGGTGAAATTTTGGTATTTTTCTGAAAACTTTCAATTTTTGATGAATAGTGAGAACTCTGGGTTACAATTTAAAAACCGACTTTTTAAAATTATTTATTTTATATAAATTTATTTTTGGTCAAAATTGATACATAATACCTATATAAGTTCAATGCAATTCATTGGAGTCATTTTATAATAATTTTTTATATATAAAAATTTTATTGAACTTTTCACCGTCTTTTACCCACCTCCTAGGAGAATTTGAAAATTTACATAAAACTTAATTTTAACGCTTCTGTGAGTGGAATTTCAAAAATCCGAGAGACATGGTTAATATCAAGGACTAAAATTTGGTTCAATGAGATGAAAACAATTTTTGGTGAATAGTAATGTTTTTATTTTTTTTACCACGGTTAAAAGTAAATAGGGAAATTAATTGTAAAAATGTTATTATTATTACCCTAACACATGTCTTAATTCTATTGGATAAGTGTAATTCGACCAAAAACAACATTAGGAATAAAATATGACCATTTAGGCCCTCTTGGATTAGATTAGGACATTTATTATTAATTTATTTAAAGAAGGGTTAAAATAGTTAAAATCAAAGTTTAATAACTAAATCATTTTTAATACAGGGTTATACATAAGATAAATTCGACTATAAAAATTCAATTGAAAGCTAAAACGATTTCCTACATAATGGTAGTTTATTTGTAATTTTTAGACAATAAATAATTTAATTTATTTATGACACAATGATGATGCAGTAATTATCTTATTAATGAAATATTGACATAATTGATGTTATAAATACCCAAATAAATGTAATTTGAGACTTTTTATGCATTCCAATAATTTTATATGTTAATATGACATGTTAGTATTGATTTAATTAACTTTGTTCGAACTAATAATTCTGTTATGATTTTCACAAAAATCAATTACCAAATAGTGTCAAAATTGACATAAAAAAGTTTTTCAAACAAATATTATATTATTAATTGTTATTATATTCCTAAAAATCTAAGGATCAGCCAAAATACTTATAGCATGATAGGTGTATCATTAATGGATCACTTGGGGGTCTCTTGTATGTACATTGTAAGTTTATTAACTATATAATATAAAAATACATAGTGACCTAGTAAATGTCAATCTAATTAACTAAGAGTTAAAACTAAACGATAAGGTTAATATAATGAGCTAAACTTGTCTAAATTCTACTGGATGAAAGGATTTCGACCCATCCCCACCTTAGCTTCGAAATAAATCAATTTGGAGCTATTAAAAACCGAATATGACTTTATAATATGTAATGGCCCGGACCTGTCCGGCCCATTCCTTTGTCAAAAGAAGGTCAAGAAGTGTTCTGGAGGGTAAAATGGACTTTTCCCACACTTTCCAGAATTTTGAAACTACACGCCGTGTAGTTTGAGTGCACGTCGTTTACCCCCTTTCCGGGTATACCCCGTGTTGGAGCCGTATCCTTGCCGTGTGCAATAAATGGGTGCACGCCGTGTGACCAGTTCTACACGCCGTGTAGTCCTTCCCCATGTACGCGTTACCAGTCAATGGCCGTGTACCATGTTGGAGGCGTGTACTTTCCGTGTGAAATAAATGAGTACACATCGTGTGTCTAAACTACACGCCATGTAGTCCCTCCCCGCGTATGCGTTACCCTCAAACCATGTGTTGACCAGTCAACGGCCGCGAAGCCGTGTTGGATGCCGCGCAGAGACCGTGTGAAAGAACCGAGTACACACCGTGTACCATAAAGTACATGCCGTGTACTTTTTCTATTCACACCTATAAAAGGAGGGGTCCCCTCCTCCTTTTCAACACACACCTCTTCTCCCCCCTCCTCTGAGCAGAGCTCTCTTAAGAGACTCGAAGGCTCTTCCTTCCATAACTTCTTCATCTGAGCTTCGATTTACGATCCATCAGCGGCCACGGGATCGTAACGACAAGGCAGAGCTTCCGATCTTGTATCCATTGTCTTTCCTTTGGCCTTTCTTTCTGACTTCCACCCGAGGAGGTTTTTCCGGGACCCGAATGAAGTGACGGACGCTGACAGATGTCTTCTAAAGTTGATCCGGGGGAGCGCTGTGATCGGGAACCTGTTGAGGTAGGGATCTTACCTTTGTCTCTCTAATTTTTGTGCATCATGCGGGGTGGGTATCCTATTGTTTTCATGAGAAACAGTTGAACCATTAAATAAAGATAATAAAATACTTATATAACGAGGTTGGGAAGTTGTGATTTTGCTGTTACTTTATATCTTGTGATATTATGTTGTCAATTGAATGAGCTTCTACCTACTAAAAATCATGGTCGTTGGGGGCCTTTGCATACGCAATTAAATGTTTCCCTCTCCTTCTGGATTTTCTTATGGATGGAAACCTTGTGGAATGTGGAAATTGGTTAATCACGTAAAGTTGGCTATTTAAAATCTGGAACCCTTGTGTGATCACCCCGGTTGAACAAAAATGAAATAATGAACATGTAGATGTTGTCTTGGTTACGTGGCATGTGATGGGGGTGTTTTGTGAGTTGTTGTGGATCGGGTGAGCAGCGGGGCTATGGTTGACTTGGTTGTTGGTTGGTGTGAATGTTATGATGGTGGTGGGCAGCGGGGATGTAATAAATGGTATTAAAGGGATAATAATGATAAATGGGCTTCAGTGTGGTTGTGGTTATGGTGGTTGGCAGCGGGGCTGCAGGGATGGGCTTGTATGTGAATGAATAGTGGGTTGTGAATAATAAATTAAAGTGGAAGAGTTAATAAATGGTGGGGTGTGGTAATGAAACAGAAATAATAATCAATGGGGTTGGTTGGTTGATAAGAAGGGCTTCGTTGTGTTGCTCAAGTTTTTCCTAACTTGATTTGTGGATGGCAGGGATATGTTTTACGAACGTTTGATGTGGTTGGTTTTGGATAGTTTCCCATTAGTTAAGGTACTAAATAAACTAATTTCTGCTGAAACGTGAAAACCTATAGGGGGTTGGGATTATTTGTTGTATGCATACTTCGTGGTAGCAGTGCCGAGGCACATGCTCAGTTTTCTGTTTAGAAGCCATAGGTTGGGCTGTGTGTTTGGTATCTATATATATATATATATATCTGTATATTTTGTGTTTTGTCGCACCCCACCCATGTTGATCACTTAGTGCCTAACACTCCCATTTTCATGGGAGAGGGTGTTTTTCCCTTAGTTACTAGCTCCTTTCTGCTCCTTCTCCCCTAGGCTGTGATGGCTTGAGGCCACCTTACACCTAAGACTCTTCGGGTAGGTTTTGATTGGGGTGGTTTTAGCCCAAGACTCTTCGGGAAGGTTCTACTATTTCCCAAGAATCTTCGAGATGAGGCCCAGGTGTGTTCGGGTGGGATACGTGGTTGTGAGGCCCAGGTGTGTGTGGGCGGGATGCGTGGTTGTAAGGCCCAGGTGTGTGCGGGCATGATACGTGGTTGTGAGGCCCAGGTGTGTGCGGGTGGGATATGTGGTTTTGAGGCCCAGGTGTGTGCGGGTGGGGAGAGTGTGGAAGCGTCAGGACGTTCGTCATTAAGAAGAGTAGCTAATTAAAGGGAAATGGTGCGGCGTGCACAAATACTCTTGTTCTTATACTACTACTACATGTTGTGATTGTGTTTTGGTGAGTGTGGCTGGTGAGGTTGGGTGGATAGAATTCCTTTCTAGGTTTCTTCTGTTGTTCTCACGTGAAATTAGGGTGTCTCCCCACCTGTTCACGAGAGCTTTAGGTTTCTCTACTGAGTATACTTGTATTCTCACCCTACGTTTACTTTCAGGTTTCCAAGAGGACTACCAGGGCTGTGCGGGACCCTACACGTCGGACAGTTGGAGTTGTTGCTGTTGTTGTACCTTTGTTTTCTTTTGTTATTGTACTTTGAGCTTTCTTGTACTTATACCTTGCTATAAAATTGTTTAAACAAGCATGTGGTTTTGGTTTGGGTTTATTTCTATACACTTGTTCTTTTCCTTTTTGGTGGTTGACTCATTCTATTTCCCGATCCTAAATAATAAAAAGGGTATTGCCTCCTATATTTGTGAAAACTCATACCCTTGGTGCTAGTCTCCACCCCAGGGCCTACTGAAGGTGGGACTCAGGGTTCATTATCTCCCATTCACCATTGAAAGCTTAGGAGGGCCATCTTTGGTGGGAGGGGGTCGTGACATAATAAAATCATATTTTTTGTTTTTCCTAAGGTGCCCCTCTCCTCCCTTATAAAAGGGAACCTCCTCCCTCTCTTCCTCACACCACTTTGAGCCTTCAAGCTCAGCCAACCCCTACCAAATTCACTTCTCCACTTCCCTAGAAACATCCTAGAGGTCCTGGTCCTCTTTAGAGACTAATTTTAGTACCCTAAGAGGAGGTCTCAAAGAGGCGCTTCAAAGAAGAGGTAATGTCCGTTACCAATTCTTTCAACTTTATTTCTTCTTCCACTTCTTCTTATTTAGTTGTTTCATTATGAAGTAATAACATCAGTATCACTCATATACTGGTATGTTATTATAAGTATGAAACAACCCTATTTCACCATCTATCCATCCTACGGAAAATGAAATCACCGCGCGTGCGTACGTACAGAATACATTCTCCACGCCGTGGTGTAATCTATTTTCCACCACCACCTTACTTGGATGGGTATAATGGTGTAAATAATAACTATATATGATTATTTTAAAGTGATATTGATTCTGAAATAGTATACATACACTCCAATACAATTCCACGATCAGGGGAACGATATCATTGCTCGTGCGTACGTACGGAATACCGTCTCCACGATGTGATTTGACTCGTTCTACATGGTCTTCATTGGATAATGATTATATAAATGATTTTAATGAATGAATATGATATATATTACATTAATACCATTCTGGAAATGAGGCATCTATAACCTAAATATATGAATAAGAATTTATTCGACAAAACACGCATAAGAACAGAAAGTAATAAACACCCGAATAACAAGTAGCGATGAAATATTACTAATAAGAAGCTAATAATATGACCATATATGATATCATAACAATGAGTATGATTCTGGAATAAGTCAATGACATTATTTAAATCATTATACAGGAGGTTCGAACACTTACGAAGCAAATCGGACCAAAGGTAAGGGAAAATCTCGCAATCTCATTTTTATCTGAGATTGTTTGTACTTCAGAATTTACTGGGGAATATTTATCATCCACATCCATGTTTCCTTAATATGTAATATTTATATCCTTATAAAATAGTTTATATCCAATTTTACCCTTCGGTGAGTTTTTAGTAAAATATATGAAAGGAATCTTTTGTCGTTTTTCGTACGAGGTACGTTTTGAATTTTCCGACAAAAGTACGAGAAGAATGTTTTTTTAAATTATACGGCATGAATGGATTTTTAGAACATTATTTCCATGAAGCTTACTTTACAATTTTTCAAGTTTATTTTTAATCAACTTATTTTATTTCAAAATTATATTACATGTTAAGAAAGGAAAATTTTTTTTGAAGTAGAAAGGATATTTTCCTCAAGAATGAAGTTCAAGTGTTTTATCAAATTTATTTTCCATCTAAGATAATATAGGGTTCTGTTTCTATCCCTATTATTACATTTATTTGATTATGTTGTGATGGAATTATTTTTATGAATTAGTTTATTTTATATGAATTGTTTTATGATGTCACAATGTTTAAGAATCCCATTTTTATTACATGGGTTATGAAATGATGTATGATTTATGATTTTTGTGGCACACATAAGAATGGTTTCATTATGAGATGGGTGGGACCTATATCTCCCTCAAATGCATTGGGTAAAGATTTATATCTCACGAGATAGACATGGATGGAATGACATGTTAAACCAGTTCAGTGAAACAGGACTGAAATGAGGAGTGAACTTGGTTCAGAAATGGAATTTTTCCGCTAAGACAGTCTTGGAAATGAGTCTTCACTAATAAGAAATGATTCTTTATGATTATGTGTGTATGCCACAAAGTTTCATGTTTTATGTTATGATTATTTGGATTACATTTCAGTACTATTATTTTCCCCATGTTATGAAATTATGATCTCTTTTTCAGGTTAAGATTTACAAAATGATATGTTCTTATGAATATTATGTGATTGGTATTAATTTTGTTTACCCTTACTGAGCAATTGAGATCACCCTTTTGTAGGTTTTCTTTCCCCAAGTCGGGAAGAAGGTTATTAGGTAGGATATTCTAAAAGGGACTCTAGATATGATGAAATAAGTGGGAGACAATGTAGTTTCTTTATGAACCAGTTGTTTATGTTTCCCAGTTTCTAAAGACACTATACCTATACGGTCCTTCAAGGTTTTGTTATATGTTGTAATAAGTGTACTTTAATTTTGAAGTATTAACAATGTATGTAAAGTATGGGTCGTTATATAGATGTTTTTCTCAAATAGATAATATGAATAATTCTATTTTGATCTCTAGGTTCACCCTCCCCAAATATCTTTTAGATCATAACTATATTATTTTATACTTCTCAACAAAAATCAATAGGACGTCCCCTCTCCCATTAAAATTTAACAATGGATGAATTGTTATACCTTGATGTAGGGAAGTTGTTCTTGAAACATGGAAGCTAGAACCCTTAAGTATCCCACATAAAATTCTTATTGAAAAACTAAAAAATGCGGAAGTAATTTATAAAGGAGATGGAGTAAAAACAATTTAAGATTGAGGGTGATATTAGAGATAATGAAGAAAATATTTCTTAGTACCAATATAGAAATATGAACTAGGATACCCCATATAGAGGGAAAATTCAACATCTCTCTAAGATTGATGGTATTTTAACACTCAATAAGAGGCTAGAACACAAATATATCAATATAAAATAGATAAGAGAGAGTGGAAAACTCCAAATTTTACATTAGCTGTGCAAAGAGAAATGTTTGAAAAGAGGGGATAATACCATTTATATCAATGGTTTCATCCTCGCATCAAAAGATAGTATCTCCAATGCTATGATTGATCATTTTTATCTTATATTATGATTATTTAATTGAAATCACCGACATTATAATTTATATCATCTCTAATTTGATTTCGGATCTCGAAAATAGAAGCATTACCCAGAATTCTTTTGAATAATAATTTAAAAAACTATTTAGTTTTAATATTGACAGTGCTCTTGGTCTTGATGAATTCACTAATAAATTCATTATGTTCAGCTATTACATATTACTTACTGAGGTAACAAATTCTACCAAGTATTTATTAAATCATTCTTCCATTCCAAATGGAATCAATTCAAGTTTCACTTCTCTCATTGAAAAGAATAAAAATACCATAGACATTAAAGACTCCAGACTAGTTTCAATTGGTAACACTGCCCCCAAAATCATTTGAAATTTCATGATGACTAGGGATAGGGCATTCATTAGGGTCATTATTACCCCAAATTGGTTTGGTTTTATCCCTGGAAGAAACACCCAAAGTTTTCTATTTACCACTTCATAGAGTTTCAACCAAATGAGAATGGAAATAAAGGATGGGTGCTTTACTATAAAACTTGAAATCTATAAAGAATTTGAAAAAATGAAATGAAGTTTCCTTTTTTACTATCCTTATAAAGTATGGAATCTATAATGAATTTTTCAAACTGATCAACACTATCCTCAACAATATAAGACTTTCCATTATCATTAATGTGTCCCATAGAGGCTTCCTCTAATGATTAGGGGTTTCCAGAAATGGGGACCCACTCTCATGATTTCTATTTTCCATTTTTGAATATTAAATTAAACTCTTTATAAATTATATTTTTTAAATTGGAATGTAAAAATGGATCAAGGTATGTAGGTTACTGTTTGCTCCTTTACATCTCCTCTATGCTGATGACATCCTCCTTCTTGGGCAGGGCCATAAAATCACTATGTCTGCCATCAAAACAATCTTTAGTCACTGTAAATATGAGGAATAATAATCCATGAGATAGAAAAAAATATTTTATTATCTTTAGGGATGATATCTTTTCCAGCAGGGAAAATAAGATTACCAAAACTCTTAGAGTGAAAATTGGTACACTCCCTTTCATCTACCTTGGGTTCTCATTATTTTGTGGAAAATTAAAAAGATAAAATATTGATAGTATCTATTCTAACATAGTAAATAAAATTTTTAGTTATAAAGGAAAATCAATGTATTAGGATAGAAGAGTTTTTTGGTAAATGTTATGGTCACATTTATATTTATATCTGCATTTTTATACAAAAATGTAATGGATTATTCATCAATAATATGAAAAATGATTAGAAATTTAATCTAAAAAGAATATTTGAATGAAAGAAAGATTATTAATATTTCATTGAGAGAATTCATAATTCCCATTACTATGGGTGGATTATGAATCAAGGATATGAAGATCCTTAATGATTAACTTCTCAGAAAGTTCACTTGGAATATCATTACATCTAACGATCACCCTTTAGATTTTCTGTCACACAAGTTTGTTCCTAAGCTGATGGATAGATAATATAATTATGACTTCATCCATTTGGAATACTATTAGAAATTATTTAAATGGAATTATGTGAAATTAAAAATTAATGGTTCGTAAGATAGCCCGACAGAATTGTTTGTACACTCCCTAGATGGATGCACCTATTGCTGACAACACATATTTTCCCTAAATCATATAGTACATGACCATTTATGAACTCATCCACAAGAAAACAAATCTGAGTGATTAATTAGCCTCTAAATAATACCTTGAGATTTAAAGATATGTGTTTTTTGAGATAAACATTCTCATATAGAAATCGAATGGAAACGACCTCTTCAACACCAAACAGTACTACAAGATAAAGTGTGATGGTACTATAAACACACCATCATATATGATGAAATTCCAAAATACATTCATTCATAAATCAATGTAGATACTCTTTTGGAATATATGGAGAGATCACCTTCCCAAATATGACTGGATGCATGTAATGGGTATTAATATTTCTTTGGGCTTCCACTTTTTTCTAAGAGTAGCTAAAAATGTGCATCGTGTCTTCATCAACAGTCAATTTCCATCAAGACTAGGGAACCGCTATTAGAAAATATTTGGAATCAACATCTATATTGATAACCAAATGTATGTTCTGATGT
Source organism: Viscum album (assembly GCA_963277665.1). NCBI lineage: Eukaryota > Viridiplantae > Streptophyta > Magnoliopsida > Santalales > Viscaceae > Viscum > Viscum album. The sequence goes on along the minus strand of OY728126.1, from coordinate 2,090,356,585 downwards.
TATCCATATCTAATATTGAAAAGAGTGAACAAGTACATAATCCACTTCTCACAACCACAACAAACATCATGTCCTACACCCAATAAACCTTAAATTCACTGATCTTTGAATATCAGATTCCCTCCATTCTTGTAGGAATTATGGCCATGCATAGGTATTTTTTCATTCTATACAAAATGAAAATAGTTGCGACAAAAACAAAATTTATGATAGGAATATATTGAGGATATTGTATCAGAATGAATGGCCTAAAAACCTATTGCTAAAATCAATTATATGGGTTATCCCCATTACTTCATGGATGGAGGTAACTTTGGATGGTGAAACCTATAGAAGTAATGGACCTTCTGGATGTGGAGGCATATTTCGTAGCCACTGTGGACTTTTCATAGGAGTCAATTATTATTATATCAGAATTGATTTCTTTGAGGTAGAATTAATGGAAATAATTATTTTTATCATGAATTCTATCCATCATGTATTGAAATCCATATAGATTGAGTCAGATTCACAACTTGTTGTTGAATCCCTAAAGTCAGAACTCAAGCTATCCCTTCGAAAGTGATTCTATATTGTATTGAATGACTCAATACCATCAGTCACCCAAATTTGGTTATTTCACATGCATAAAGTGGATATAAATAGGTTAAAAATGATTTTTCAAAGAGAGAATAGATGGGGATGATCTCTAATTGGTCTTATTGGATCCTAGAATTTTACTCACCACTAGTGGATGTGGATATCCGGGGTGAGATTCACTCATGTATTTGTAAATCCCCCTTTAATTTCCGAACTATTTTACTTATCTTTAATAAATAATAATATCAACCTCATCCATATCTTGATGATTTTTGTTTTTATACTAAGATGTCCTTAACTATGTAACATTTTCTTTAACTCTTTTGGTTAAGCCACTAATCCAAAAAAATGAACATAATTCTCCATAACATACTAATATTTATGGTTATAAAGGACTTCTAACTTAGGATTATGAAAAAAAATATTCAAACGTAATCTTTTGAAAATATTTTTAGTTATTCTAATATAAAAACGTAATTACCTTTATATTTACCAAATTTTTTTTGATACCAACTATAACACCTCGAAACTTGTACACCGAGATCCAGTGAAAAAATAATAATTTATACACTTTATTTGATACAAACTAAAGTAACCCAAACTTAAACGTCCATAATTACATTATCAGCATAAATACCAAGTCACATAAATACCAAATAACATTTTGGTTTGGAGTTTTATAAAATTAAGAAAAGCCCATTATATTACAAAACCCATGTATTTCTCATTAAATGGGAATTTTACCCATTATACCAAGGATTTATTGTTTTACATAATGTCTCCAATTTATCCCACATATTATCCACACAGGAAATCCTTATAGATATATCATACATAGTTTTTTTCTTTATAACTAGTGGAAGTGTAAAAATAATAAGGGTGGGATCAAATGCTTAGTAAGGTTGAATATAGGCATTAGAAAACTATGATCATAAGGGAGCATAAGATTATCATACGGGTATGATAACATAGTAAAATTAATTGGATATAACATAAGAGATTTATACCCAACCAAACATAACATATATACATTTAATATTATTAGCTCAATAATTTCAAAGAATAGTTTTGTAAGCAAGCATAAAAGAATAATCATGATGATTACATAGGAAAACATGATAACTCAAGAATGAAAAAGCTATGAGTTGAAAATAAACTTTTAAACTTTAGAATATTACTTCAAAAATGTACCATTTTTCTTATCAAAATATTTCTAATAAGAATCATAGTAATAAAATAAGAACTATGTATTCATCTTGGGATATTATTCTTATAATCACCATTTTAAGAACCCTTTCCAAGGAATAACCTTCATGATTAACTCCAACAAGTATCCACTAGTAAACATGTCATTACCCAAGGATTTAGAATGATATATTAGACAAGTTATTAATCATATAAAATGTAAAATTACCTTAATATTAATGAAAAAATCAAATCTTTCATTTTTATAATAAAACACATAAAAAAACCATTATTCCATTATAAAATCATTAATCAATAGAAAAAAAGAGTTTCATATCAATTTTCATAAAATATTATAATATTACATAATGATAAATAAGTTTATAGAATAATTAGAATATATCCCAAATGAATCATAGGAACTATTTAAAGGATATATGAAAACACTTTTATAAAAGCATTAGAATTATGCTTTGAAAAAAAGAGGAAATATCCTTTTATTTTTTTCAACTTTAAAAACTAAAAAATTCTAGAGTAATGGTAATATTATTTTTTATAAAAAACCATTAGAACTTATAAGAAGCATGATAATGAAAAATGTTTAGGATAGTATGAAAATTTTTTCATCTCAGATATATTAAAAAATCTATATTAAATCTTTTTTAAAGATGGTAAAATGTAATTTATACAAAAAATATTTGAAAAGATTCATTTTAATCAATTATAAATATATCTAATGTTTCTGAAAATGAACTTGGTCAAACATTTGTGTATTTATAAAAAAAATTATAATTTTTTGAGAATGTGTATATGGAATAATTTTTTATAAAAAATTTAAAACAAGGTTTAAAAAAAACACCCTTATGACTTTTAATATGAAAAACCATTTTGAAAGAAATAACATGAGAAGGAAATTAAAATAACATTATTATAATTTGATTCATGATATTATATATCAAATAGGTAGTATATACACCATATAAATGAATATAGATTCACCAATCCAAACATGTCTAAAAAAGGATGTTTAAGCCAAAAAAACCCTACAAAATTGGGAATACATTACTAAATAATCTATTAAATGAAGTAAATTAATATGATTCTGTAAAAAACATAATTTCCCTAAAATAATGTGTCAAGATAAATTTTTATCAGGACAAAGAACCCTTATAAAGATTGTAAAATTTAAAATATAAATATATTAATGAAATTATTATGTATAAAAAAATTAAATCCACAAAAAAAATTCTAAATTAAAAAAAGAAATAAAAGTTTATAACACATATAATCTTGACATAACATACTCAATAGAGAAGTGATATAACTCGATGAAAGGATATTGAGTAAAAAACCGTTTACCTCAGGCTTCCTATTAGTCAAACACTTTAGAATACAATATATAATAAATTAATACTTATTATAAATCTATACAAGAACCGTATTCCTACTTATCTTACTATATATCATTATATTATAATTTTTAATTACCTTATTAATTACGTTTTAAAAAAATCAATGTTTATGTGTTAACCATCATGTTTCTCATGCATGTTTCCATTCCATGATTTTGGTCCTTACACCTTGTTAATTGTCTCATAAACTTAAGAATGTTCAGTATGATTTAAAATTTTAGTTTTATATTATTTTTTAGTTTTATGAATTTTTCATGGAATGTATAGTGATGATTCTCAAGGAAAGCTTAAAATACTATTTTTATTTTTTTTGACTTATTAAAAATAATTGATTTTATTGATGCACAAACCTATTAACATTATATAATTTTGAAAACATAATAAATTAATCTTCGCTACATAATATTAAGAGTAAATATTATTCCTTAATAACTAATTATAATGACATTATAAGAATGTTCATGTAGGTTGTAAAACTGACTAAAACGAGAACACGTTATAACATTTTAATGAGTATAAAAAGGTTATTGTATAATGATAATTAAAATTTTACAAAAGCATAATTTTTTTAAATTATCATATTTATTTATTAAATTCATTATTAGTACAATCCATGTATGGTGGTAATGAAAAATGAAATACGTCGTATATGGAGTTGGTATTCCATAGCTACAAATGGGTGGTGTTTCCATTTTTCCACAGATGGAACAATAGTAAATTACATAATATTTTATCCATAAAGAATCATAATTATCTCATAAATATCATATCTTTTCATCATACATCTATATAATCATTAATGTGATATAGTGATGAAAAATGAGACACATCACTTCATGGAGGTGGTAGTCCACATGTACCTACGAGAAACATTTTCATTTCCCATTGGATGGAAAGAAGGTAGAGAATAGTTTTTTTACATCAAAATATTAAATGAAAGGATATTAATTACAATAATTTAATTATTTTAGGATATTTATAATATATTTTATATATGTGTAGGAATAAAGAAACTTATAATGTCTTTGTTAGAACATGTACCTCTTCTATGGATAATTTTCTTTAAAAACACCTTAAATATTCTTAGATTAGACTTTTGGGAAGAATAAAACTTCTAAGAAATAGATAAAATTTTTGGGAAGGTATTTTTGTAGGTATTAGTTGAGGTAAAGTGATCAAAGTGTGTGGATATGTGAGGAGAGGAGGTTCCATTTTATAAGTAATTTAAGTGACACCCTTGTGAATATTAAGAACTTTTAAATATAATAAATGTATTTTTCTTGCAGAGTTTATCTAATTTAGTGAAATAATAAATATATGATAATTTAAGGTATAAATACAGTCATAAAATAAAATATATAATTATTAAAGTTATTTGAACCAGTATATCTTAGTTTAACACCTCTTAAACCTTTTAAACCCATACCATGGTGAATATATTTTTATATTGTAACATTATTTGAGTGACTAAAAATGAAATGGAACTTATTATCTAATTTAAAAATTATTATTCAAAAAATTAAATTCATTTCAAAAAATTTAATTTTTTGAAGTGGGAAAAATTAATTTTAATTTAAATATGAAAAATACCACCAAAAATATTTATTTGAAAAAATGATTTTAAAGCATGAAAATGATTTTACACCAATATCATGTTTAAAAATGTTACCCATGACATTTATTAATTTATGAATAAATTATAAGAGCTATGTGAATTTAAAACCAATTAAAAAGAGAATGAAACCTTGTGAATACTCAATCAATAGAAAAGTTATGGTATTTGAGAATACCCTATTTTTTACTATTCACTAAAAAATAAGCCTTTCAAAAAAAAAACAGTAAAACTTTTCCCTAATAAAATTTCGATATAGTAAATTAAAAAATGAAGTTAATTTCATAAAACTAAAATTTGAAAATAAAAAAATTTATATTTTAAAATAAAAAAAATATAATTAAAACTCACTTTTATAGAAAAATAACTCTCATAATATTTAAGTGTTTTTAACCTTATCTCATATTAATTACATATTAGTGTCAATTAATTTGTTTGTTAGTTTTATATTTATAATTTTTTGATTATTTCCTTATATTTTAATAATTTTCTATTCACTTTAGTTTGGTGTTGTGTATATCAAAATTTATTCAACAAAATATTTTTTGAATGTAATACATACTAAAATCCTGGGGTGTTGCAGTTGTTCTGTGAGGAGTTGGTTAGGGGAGGTTAGTTTAGAAGTCTAGTGTATTAGTATACCACCATAATTTTTATAAAATTCTATATTTACACATACTTATTGAGTAACCCTTACATATAACCCTTACATATCCTTATATTTTGGATAGTAACCCTTATATACGACTCTTGCATATCATTTTATATCATATAGTAACCCTTATACATGAACCTTAAAAATTCTTAAATATCATAGAGTAACCATTGAGTACAAATCTTTTGTATCCTTATATATTATAGAGAATACCTTTTGTATTACCCCTACATATCCTTATATATCATAATGAAACTATAATGAATTAGAGTGACCCTTATGTATCTATGTTTTTTGAGGCATACATAATTGTTACTAGTATGTTATAGACAATGAATAATTGTTACACTACTATAACCCATGATACATAAGGGACTTTCCTTTATTAATGAGATGAAAACCTTGATATTTAAGAGTCATCTCATGATATAAAACAACAAGATTAAACAGGTCAAAAACTGTAATATATAAAATCAATCTCCTTTCTACCATACTTCTCTCATAATCGATAATGAAAATTTAATCCATGTGTCATGAGTCCTAGGTTTTCTAATTCTATGTTCATATTTTCAAAGGGATAGTTACACCATATTGTATAGGTTGTTCCACAGTCTTGGTTTGGGTTGTTTATGTTAGAGGCGGATACAAAATGTTTTTTTGTTTTCATGATTTCATACTTTTTGGTATAATGATAATAATTTTACTAGGACCCTCCTCACTCATATCAAAATTTAGAGACTGGATGAAGTTTTAAAAAGGGGAAAACTTGAGTGGATCACCCTATTATCCTCATAATCATGCATGAAACTATCCCATCATGATGCTAATTTTTCTATCATGTCATGATTTCATGCATTTGAATTTTTATTAAAGGTTTAAATGATGATTAAATTTTGTGTTAGTGGATTTTTTGGTGTGTATTAATGTTAATCAGTTTATTGGGATATTCTACTAGATTCATTAGTGTTTGGATTCAATCTTATAGATATGGAATTTCTCGACTTTATTGAGGTAGGGGATTTATAAATTTTTCTTATATATTATATAATGACATGTTTTCTTAGTATGATGTGTAATATTTTAAATTACCCTTGTTAATCCTTAATCTATTTGATTATTATCTCCTTTGAATCTAATGATAACACCCCCTTTTTATCAGTCCCTTAAAACTTTTTTACTATCAGTCACATAGATTGGAACCATTCTATTTAATTTTATAAGTCTTGACTCTTTTGTTATATCATTAGAAATTTTGATAACCAACATAGTTTCCTAATTCCAGTGATTCTTATCCGATATGGTTAGTTTATACTCTTACCTCAAATTTAGTGCTTTCTTTTGTTTTTGTGTAAGGGGTTATTATTTTCTTTCTTTTATTCATTATATTACTCCATACTCCCGAGATTAGTGTTACAATTTTTGGTCTGGGTGAAGGGGATATTTCATGTTATTATTTTATTTAATTTATATATTTCTTTAAATTTATCATATATTGTTTTTTTAGTAATTTTATTTATTCATTTGAGTTATTCTTAGAATAATATTCATATGTTACAAATTACCTGAGAAGTGAATATAAGGTATAAATTTTATTATGAACTAAATATGGAATGTTGATTGTGATGGCTAGTTTTCTATTAATTTCATATTTCTATTGGTTATATTTTAAGTAAAAAATTGATTATTATATCTATGATGTTGTGTTTATTTATTATTGGTATATTATTTGAAAGTATTAATACGAGAGGGTGTGAAAGATTTATGATTTCTTAATTCTTTATTATGTCATGTTGGTATGAAGTTAAGTGATATATATTATGTACTTATGCTTTGTGATGTTGATATCTTGTAGAAATAATCTCCTTAAATAATTAGTGATTTTAGAATGGAAATGTGAAGATAATAAAGTGAAAAAATGAAATTAAAGATTAATGAATATGGAAATGATTTGGGTAGAGTAATTTTATTTCTCATAGAGTCGGCAGTGTTTCTTTAGTTGACCATGTTTAATGTCTAGTTAGGGGAAGTCATACTGGGATATACATTAGAGATAATTAATATATTTTTGTGATATATAGTGTTTTTTTATTATCCACTTGAGAATATTCATTTCCATTCAAGTATTTTCCATCATCTAGAATGATGTATTTATGTTTTGTGTTGGATATTGAGAAGTTCGACTTAAGAAGATGGGTCAAGTGTTCTTTTCTTGAGTGACAAAATTATTTATGCTTTTAGTGAAGGTGATTAATTTATCTAAATTTGTAGTTTGGGTTTTTCTAGATTATTGGGTAAGACTTAGTTATGGGAGACATGAAAGGCTTCAATTAAGTTTTTGAGGTTGGGTTTGAGGTGTTGGGTAACTGTTGGTATTTTTTTATCTTAGGTAAGTAGTGTTTGAAATTATAAGATTAGTTTGTGGTTCCATTATGGTTATTTATAATTATGCAGTTGTGTTAAATTAGCTAAAAATATTTTTTAAATAGATTTAATAATGAAATTTGTTGGTAAGATAAGAATTTCACTAAGTAATTATAAATATTTATTGGTATAAATATAATGTAAGAATTATTATTTTTGTTTTATTTATATGTTCACATTATTCTTGTTATTCATGGATGACTGCGATTATGTAATTACTCATGTTATATCTTAAATTAAAATTTTATAACGTTATGACTTTGTGTAACTATTATGATTCGTAATGATATAATCAAATTAATTAAAAGATATACTATATGAGAGTGAGTTTAATATAAAGACTATTGTAAGAAAGGGATGCATATATGAATGTTTGAATTAAATATGAATGGATAAATAATTAAAATATGAGAATGAACATGATGTAGCGATGATGGTATAATCTAGATATATTTTCTATCTAATTGATAATTTGACCATGAATTGATATCACTATTTTTTTATTTGTTCTAATGATGTTGTTTGTTTAGGATATATTATCTTGTTTCCTCGATTTTTATTATTTATCTTTTTTTATTTGTTTGTGATATTATGATACTATAAATGCAGGTTATAATAACTTTTAGTAACGTGTTTTCTTACACAAGCTATATTGGCTTAAGGAATATGTAATGGATCAATGTTATCACATGTATATATCGTACAAGTTCCAATGGATTATGGTGGTGATATCAATTTATATACACACATAGTTTTCAATGGATTAAGGTGTTTTGTGTGTGTGTATATATATATGTGTGGATGTTAATCACTCAAGGTTAAGACACATGAACCTATTTATAGTGTATAATCAGTCAAGGATATGACATGAACACATATCCTCATGCAATTATGGATTCAGGTTACGACATACATATTACCTATGATGACCCCATTGTTTTAGCATGAGTTGTTGAGATGGTGATGTGGTGGAGAGTGTGATGTGACTATGTTTATGGTGGCATGATTTTGGTTGTGGTCGGGGTGATGTGGTGGTGGTTTCGATGTGGATGTGGCCATGGTGATGTGGCAGTGGTTGTGATGGGGCTGTAGTTGGGATCATCTGACAGTGATAATTTATTTGTGCATGATTGATTCCATGGAGGATCAATTTTGATTTTTGAAAGAGTGGTGATATATTATTGAAACTTCCCCTTCGTTAATATATGATTCTAGAAAGTTTTGTTTTTACTATTATATTATTTATGTAACATGGTCAGTGAAGGTGATGAAATTGAAAATAGTGACTGTGTTTACATTTGTCTATGAAAAATTTACTAACACTACTATTGATACATAATTTATCCTCTGATTAGTTGATCATACATAGTGTTAAGTCAACACATGTATTTCACATAAATTTTAAATTTTTTAAATTTATATTCCTACTCATTACTCCCAAGTGCTCACCCCTCTACAATTTTATTAAGTTATTTTACAGGAAAATGTGATGAATATTAGGGATGTTGTGGTTTAGAAAATATGAGTAGAGTATATGAGGTCATTTATGCATTTCTCTTGGTTTAGATATATTATATGACATATAGTGATAATTTGGGTTTGAGAATTACTATCATTATAGTTTATATATGGATTTGATTGGTGTTTTCAATTAATTTTCTTTGGAATTTTGAGGGTAATGTCTCTGAAATGTGTGAATGATGCACTCAATGGTAGTCACCAACATGGGGCCTATTGAAGGCTATAATTAAAGGGTCTCTATTTTATTCAATTCCTGCAAAGGTGGGGTTTTAGTGGGGTCTGGTCATGAAAAATTAATATTAAAATTTTTTGTTGATAGATAGGATAAAATTTGGAGTCAGGCACATGTGAGGCACACATGGTGTAACGTCCCGATTCTAGGTGCTACCCAAAGGTTCCCCATACCTGGTTGGTCACATGGCCTCAAACACATTTCCCCAAATGCCAGAGGCTGCTGACTAGCAGCGAGGGCCTTAGAAGTGATAGTGGGGAAACTATGCCCTCATTGACAGAGTATGCACAACAGAATAAAAAACAATAAACATTAGCAGAAATAATAATACCATAAAACAATTAAACAATATAATACTGAAAGTAAATAAATAACTAGAGAACATATATAAATGATGCATGTCCCACATGTCTAGGAAAACATCCAAACAATTCACAATGTTGGAAATACAGTACTAAACCAATGTAAAAAATAAATCAAAGAAACTCCAGTATAATTGAAAGAATCATCTTGGTCACATGCTCTCTAGCTCCACAACAATCAAGTACCTGATGACGAAGGTAGATTTCCCTTATCTCTACCTGTAACCATATAATTTGTTTGGGTCCAAAAGCATGACCCAAAAAAGGTTTGAAATGAATCCCAGTAAGAAACCACCAAAAGATATATGTCTAACTGTCAGTGATTATATATATCATGTAATACTAGAAACGCAGAAATGTACTAGGAGTACCCAAATGTAAACAATCATACAGTTTCCATTTACATCCATTAGCATTTAATGTTCATCATTTAATAAAGTCAGTATCACAAATAGGTATCTCAAAAGGATACTTAACAGGAATGAATTCAATATTGTAATTTTTCTTGGAAGACACATCACAACATTCAATATTTAAATTTATCCTCTAGTTATCCCACACAGTTTAACCCCTCTGTCCAAATAATTCAATAAAAAGGCAAAGACACTCTGAGGAATCCCTCACCGTCAATTCTCCCTATGGTCTTTCTGTAATAACTACATACTATCTCGGGAAGCACTCAAACTCAATTCCCCCTGTGGCCTTGTAACATAAACTATAGACACTCAATGAGAGAACTCACCATCAATCCCCCTTGTGGTCTCGTAGCGTGAGATATAACAGACACTCTGAGGAATCACTCAACTTCAATTCCCCATGTGGTCTAACTACACCAGGTTCTCACAGCCCTGTGCAATTCAATCGTGAAAAAACGATACTAATAAGACCAAATTAATCTCAAATACTACATGGATAAAAAATTCCAATGCACATCATAAGAATTTAACAAACAACAAAAGTCAAACAGTTTCATCCTATCAAGGAAGGCAATGAAACAAGGTCTGCCTCATTGGAAACCTGGATGAAATGGCCCTAAACATTCAAACAAGGAAACAGACCCATGGGGTGTTCCTCAAACATTCAATTTCACATAATATCCCATCAAAAAACCCTTAATCCAATAATCAATCTAAGACAGATAAAACATGGTTCAATTTACTTAACCCGAAATACCCAAAAACACGGTTAATTGACATTTTGGCATATAAAACTCAAAGACACCCAATGACAGGAAACAAACCACCCACCTCGACATTTTACAAGGAATACTCTAAAACATCGGCCCTTGAATTGAACTAGATCAATGTAGATCTATTAAAATGTTAAAAATGTTCAACCTTGAATAACTCAAGAGAGAGGAGAAATCAAGAGAAGGGTCTCCAGTTGAAGGAAGGAATCACCGGTGGGATTCCAATGCAACCAATTGGGTTTGATTAAGAGAATGGATGATAGATCAGTGGATCGAAGAAGAATTGGTGATTATAGATGCTCCTTCATGAGGTACTACTAGAGGAAGATGTTTTTGGGTGATTAGACGTGACCCTGGTCCAATTAGTCAATTAAAAGAAAAAGTACATAGTGTGTACTATTTTTGAACACGTCGTGTATTTCACTCAACTGGCCCCCAACATTAGTGGTCTACCACATCACCCCACACATCCATGTCTCGGCCGTTACATGACCAGTACACAGCTACTCGTAGAAACCTGGTACATGACCTGTACTCCTAATTACGTAGCACATACATATAAAATTTTCAAAAAACTATCATTTTTCTCAAAAAACACCCGAAATCAAGATTCATACCAGAAATGAAGATATATGTTTTTACAAACATCCCCCTTTACAGAAATTATCCCTGAATTTCCCTAAAAAGGTGGAAAATAAGAATCCTCAAACAACTCTAGCCACTATGATCACACATCAGGCTCCCGCTCTCAAGTCTCGTCCTGTACTCACCCGTGGTACTATAACACCTGTACCAGAGGAACATAACAGCCAAGGATAACCTTCATAATATGATCTGAAATCCAAATAATATGCTCCTCGAATAATGTGTCCACATATAAATCAAACTCCTCAGGTTCAAAAACATGATATGAGTCTGAGAAGTAATGTCTTAGATGATAAGTGTGGAAGATGTCATGCATATCCTGGTACGTTTGGAGTAACTGCAATAGATAGGAAACCAGACCGACTCTCTCTGAAACCTCAAATGGGCCGAAATATCTCAGTGAAAGCTTCCACTATCTCCTAATACTTCTATGTACCAAAATTGGTGAGACATATAAGAAAAACTGATCTCCGACCTCGAACTCCAGAGGTCATCTCCGTCGATAAGCATGATATTTCTGGTGAAACTATGTAGTACCCATCCTCTTTAGAATCAACTCCACCAACTCAGTGGTCTCTTGGACAACATGAGGTCCCTGCATAGACACCTCTCCTAATTCCATCCACCATAGTGGTAATTGTCATGGAATACTACACAAATCCTAATAAGGTTCCATCTGAATCGTCATCTAAAAACTGTTATTATAGGCAAAATCCACAATGGGTATATGTCTCTCCCAAGAGCCCCCAAAATATAGGATGCATACTCGAAGCATGTCCTCCAACACCTGAATCATACACTCAAACTGGCCATCTGTCTAGGGATGGTAATTTGTACTCATAATTACCTGTTTACCCAAATCCCTCAATAGTCCCTTCCAGAAATGAGAAGTAAAATGGGCATCTCTATCTGAAATGATTGAGAGTGGAACCCTATGCAACTGTAAAATATCTCAGAAGTACAACCATCCAATATTATCAAAAATAAAGGATTCCTTGACCGAAAAGAAGTGTGAAACCTTTGTGAGTATCTCAATGAGAACCCAAACAACATCATTTTATCGAGGAGGCATCGGTAACCCAATCACAAAATCCATCACGACATCATTACACTTTCACTCGGGAATGGGTAACTACTGTAAAATCCCCACTGGTTACTGATGTTCTGCCTTCACCAGCTGACAGGTGGAACACCACATAATAAAACTAGAAAAATCCATATTCATACTTGGCTACCAATAATGATGGTGTAAATTTTGATACATCTCAGTGACACCAGGATGAACTACCCAAAATGAGGAATGAAAATCTCGCATCAACTCCTCTCGTATGTCTGCTGACACCCATACACGTCCATGAAAACATAAGACCTCATCATTTATTGTAGTCCACCCCGGAGTAGGGTCCTCTCTTGACACACACTCCTATAGGACTAGGCCTTCAGAATATGATAGCTGTCTCATTCACACATGATCCAGAAGAGTAGAGGTAACAACTACAGAATGAATAAAGGTCTACCCCGGTCTATCATGCACCTCCAAATGCATCTCAGAGAACAGAGCCATAAGTTTCCACTTAGTGATGGCCTCTTAAACTCCCCGTATCTGAGTCCTCTTGCTCAATGAATTATCCACTGTGTTTCCTTTCCCATGCATATAGGCATGATTAAAGTCAAAGGACTGATGGTACTCAACCCACCTTTTCTGTCTCAAATTCAAATAACACAGAGTAAAGACATACTTGTGACTTTTATGGTCAGGGAACACCAAAAAATGATCTCCCTAAAGATAATGTCTACAATAGCATAAATCATGCACAACAACAACTAACTCAAGATTGTGCATTGGGTAATTAATCTCATGTATCCTCAACTACCGAGACCTGTATGCAATGAATCCACCCCCTTGTATAAGCACTGCACCCAACCAGATACCAAATACATCATAGTAAATAGTAAAAATCATTCCTGGATCTAGTAAGATTAGTATTGATGCTAATGTCAACCTCCCTTTCAAATCCTAAAATTATGAATCACCTTAATTTGTTCACAAGTACTTCACACCCTTCTTTTTCAGCCCCGTTTGTGGCACTTCTAAGTGTGAAAAGTCATGTATAAAATACTTTTAGTAACTAGAAAGACCTAGAAAACACTGTAACTCAAAGAAATTCTTCGAATTCTCCCAGAAAATTATTTCTCTCACTTTCTCTAGGACTAATGATACTTCTATCTCTAAGATAACATGACCCAAGAAGTGAATATGGTCCATACAAAAGTAGATTTATGAGTGCTTAGAATATAACTGATGCCCTATCATTTTAAACAAAAAGATCTCAAGATGGGTGGCATGGTTGCGTCGAGTGTGAGAGTACACCAAGATATCATCCATGTAGACTACCAAGTATGGATGGAACACTCATTTCATCAATGCCATAAAAAATTCTGACACATTCGTGAGACTGAATGACATAACCACATACTCGTATATTCCATACTTTCTCTGAAAGTATATAAGAGGTATATCTGATGGTCTAATGTAAAAATGATGGTAACCAGAACTCAATTCAATCTTAGAGATCGCCAGGGAATCTCTAAGATGATCAAAGAGATCATAAATACTAGGAAAAGGATATCATTTCTTAACCGTCAAATGGTTCTACTTTCGATACTCCATGCAATATCTGAGGGCACTGTATGCCTTTTTCACAAAAAGGATAGACGAACCCCAAGGAGAAGTACTAGGTCAGTTGAACCCCTTTTCATGTAACTATTCTAAATTCTTCTTCATCTCTTGTAACTCTAGTTTATCCATCCTATTAGGAGGAATGGACACCTGTGCTACCCTTGGAACAATCTTAATTGAAAATTCTACCTCACGCTCAGAGGAAAACTTGAAAAGTCATCTGAAAAAACATCTAGAAGATGGCAGAACACTGGAGGAAAGTCCATTTGTGAAGTTCATTGGTCATCTAGGTACAGACTAGAAATATGGGCTGTAACACCTCTCAACCCATGATGCTCGAGTCCAAATCTGCTCACCTAGACATCCACTTTTCCCTTATGTAGAAACAAACAGCCCTTTGGTGTTGTGAAACTCACCCTACGATGATATAAATCAACAAATTCCTGAAAGATAACTAACCATTCCATTCTAAGAATGATGTCATATCTCGTCATCTCTAAGACATAAATGTCCCATAATAAGTGGCACCCACTAACCTCAAGAGGGCACTCCTTACACTGATGTATACTAGCCGTTCTAATCCCCAAAAAAGTTTATAATTTCATGATATCAGTAGGTGTAAAGATGCAGTACCCAAGGATCTCCATAAAAGGCACAAATATAAAGCTATGGGAAGTCCCTCTATCAAAAAGAGTAGAAGCTAAAATTGAGGCAACCAAAATAATAACTCTAACTATAAGGCCCCAGCCTTAAACCTTACTTAATCACGTGTTATTACAAGATTACACATTGAGGATCTTTTCAGGTTTAGAGTTTTAGATAATTAGATCAGAAAACTTGCATTACATTCCACATTTAAACAAAGTGGTTACATAAAAGTTAGTATTCATTTTTCCCATCAACAGAAACATATTAAAAAAACATGGAATCTTTCTTGACACTTCCTTGACACTATCATCATATCATGTACTCTTCCCTTGACCTATTAAAAACATTTCAAAAACTTGGGATGACCATAAAAAGCTCAGTATGGGATATAAAAATATGGAAAGGAAACATGAGTACATGTATACACAAGAATCAATGAAATCATACTCTAATCATTAAACATAAGCACTTTAACATACCTCATCAAATCATGAATAAATCATAGAAATCATAAGACATAAAGGTAACTTGAGGTATTCATAACATTCTTACGTAGGGAGTAACCCTCTTGGTTACGTTTGGAATACCCATTACAGTATATTCCCTAAATCTCTTCGAAGAAACCTCAATGTTTAACCCCTTCGCATTACCCACTGCATTGGAGAGCTATATCGGGCTCACTCTCCCTTAGTTTATCACGGAATAACCCGTCTTCATAATAATACCCAAGAACCATAACATAATCGTATCACATAAAACATACATAAAGGAAACATAACATTTCCACATTTCAATAATAATATATAAATACAACACATTGTTATAATGGAAACATTATGAAAACCCTTTTCAATACCAAAATAAAATAAAAGTAAAACATGGTATTTATTTTTCTTTTAAAAAAAGGTATGGCTTGTAGAGGAAGATGAAGCTCAAATAATGGTCACGGTGGAGGAGAAGTCGTTGTCGCCGCATACATACGACAAAAAAATTCCCTTTTGTCGTTTAGTAAAACGCTTCATATAAAAAAGATTCCTTTTGGATAAACTTAAAAGTCAATGGGGTTTATACACCCTATAAAAGAAGATTGTGTATAAAACAAAATATGCCTCAATGAAAGGAGATTGAGACGATGTCCCATACCTCGGGTCCGACTTGACTCGATCGTTCTTTAACGTCCTGAATAATAAACATGAGTTAATTTCTAATTTCTTAAGAACCTTTTTTCAAGTTCATTATTCCTTTTACATCACTTATTACCATGTTATGAACACTATGTAATTATTTAAGTTAATAACGGTCATTTTATCGATCATTGGTACTTGAGTCAAAAATAAAATCTTTATAATTACAAGTTTTTCATGTATCCATTATATCCAGAGTTATACTCATGATGTAGATATCATATATATCATATATATCCAGTATATACATGCATTTATAATATTACATAATGTTTAGAGGTAAGAAATGAAATGCACCGTTCATGGCGACGGTAAGCCGTACGTACACATGAATGCTACTTTCATTTCTATTTCATATTTTATGGAATGGAATCATAATTATATAAAGGTATATTATAATTACATTATGATATCATATATAATATCCTTAATTACATATTTTATATGTCCCACATATGGCATTAACAAATCAAATCACTTTGAGGGGGCGGTAGTCCGCACTTCCTAAAATGATGACATCACGTTTCCCCATAATGGCAACCATAAAGGTATGACATAAATGAAAAATACAGAAGCTTAAGTAAAACATAAACATATTATATATCATATATAAATATAGTGTCATCTAAATGGCCACCTTTGAAGGTGGTAAAAGAATATTGAACAATCATCGTTTCATGAGGCAGAAATTCGCCATCCACGGAAACAGTATGTTCTTTAACCATTATATGTAGGTGTGTGTAACTGTAGCTCAAATCCTTATTAGAAAAACATCCTAGTATATGGAAGATACTGGTGGTGTTACAAAATAAATTAATAAAAAGAGTTTAGAGTGTTGGAGAAGCAAAATAAAACATAAGAACACAATAGAAAACACTACCTTTAAAACGGGTAACTCTTTTTGATTTGATCTCAAAGGCTTCCTTGGGAAGACTTATACCCAAAGTGAGGATTCAAGGAGTAAGATAGGGATGTGTACAGACAAAATGGGCAGGGGTTGTCCGAGCCAAAGGCTTTGGAAGTGTGGTTAAGGTGGTAGAGGTGCGGGCCTTTTATAAGACGAGAGGTGGGGCACTCTTGGAAAGGTAAAAAAAGTTACTTTATTTTCAAATGAGTTTCAGATTTTAAAGGTCCCACATTGATGTATTTCGAGGATAAGGTGATAAGGGTTCGAAATATACTCGTCCAATAGGTCTTTGACAAGTGTAAGTTATAGTTTTAACATTATATTTTCATTTTATTTAAATCCTTTATTAATGAGGTAATCACTGCATCCTCATGATGTCATAAATAATTTAATTTATTTAATGTCTAAAAATTATAAAAAACTATCATGATGTGGGAAATCTTTTTATATTTCAAATGAATATTTATAGTAAAAAATATGACTTGTATAACCCCATTTAAAAATTGTTTTATTAAAACAACTCATGTTTGTGTCATTTTTACTTTTACTTTAAATAAAAGGCATTAATGTATTTATCTTACCCAAGTGGCTCCATGGTGTCCCAAAAATAGACCCATGGGTTTTCTTGGTCGGCCATGACACATACATTAAGTTTAGGACACGTGTCTAGGTCATTTCATATTATTAAAACATCATTCTTACCTTAAATTACACTAATTATCTCTAATCGTGATTAGTAAACTTAAAAGTTACTATTCACCAAAAAATTATTTTAATCCCATTGAACCACATTTTAATTCTTTATGAAATCCATGTATGTCGGATTTTTGAAATTCAAAACACAGAGGTGGTAAAATTTCATTTAAACGAAAAATCAGTTTTTAAGTACCACTTAGTGGTTTCACTATTCATCAAAAATTGAAGTTTTTCAGAAAAATACCAAAACTTCACCCTATGATATATTTGATATTCTGAATTCAAAAATGATTTCTATTTTAAAAAATTCAAAACATATGAGTTACATTAATTAATTTAATAATTAATTCTCGTTGTCAGAGCCAATAGAGTGTTTTTATGAAACAATAAATATCAAAAGATTGACACTAGTTTAAGTCCAATTTCAATGTGAAATTAATTCCAATGACCACTATTGGATTAAATGGTAAACATATATCCTAATTTAACTTAAAAACCAATTCAAAATATAATCTAACCATATAATTAAATTAGATGAAAAAGCAGTTTTGATGTAAAATGTAGTATTTTTCACTATTCATTAAAAAATGAACATTTTCAGAAAAATACCAAACAATTATCCATTGTAAATTTCAATGTCCCAATCATAAATAATAATTTTATTTTGACAAATAGAGCCTATAAAATTTTCAAAAGTTTGATTTAAAAATGGGTTTCCATCAAAAGGTAGTAAAACAATCTTTTAAAAATATTAGTGTATTCCATGCTTAAGATGGGATTTATTCTCATTTTAAGCCTCTAAAACACTATCTAATTCATTAATAGACAAAGATATAGATATCTATTATTCATTACTTACTTGGGATGTTACATCCTTCCCCCCTTTAGAAAATTGCATCCCCACAATTTATTTACTTATCGAATAAGTGGGGGTATTTAGCCCTTATTGCATTTTCAGATTCCCATGTTGCCTATTCAACCATATGGGTTTTCCATAAAACCTTTACCTAGTGAATTTCCTTATTCCGTAACACTTGCTCCCTGTGGTCAAGAATCTGGACCGGTTGTTCCTCAAAAGATAGGTTCTCTTCCAGCTGAACTACCTCTGGACTCAAAACATGAGATGGATCTGGAATATACTTTCTCAACATCGAAACATGAAAAACATTGTGTACCTGAGATAAACTCGGAGGTAAAGCCACTCAGTAAGAAACTGATCCAACTCTCTCTAGAATTTCATATGGTCCAATGAACCTTGGACTCAACTTTCCTTTCTTACCAAATCGCATCACACTTTTCCATGGTGAGACTTTGAGAAAAACATGATCACCTACCTCAAAAGATGGATCCTTCCTCCTATTGTCCGCATAACTCTTCTGCCTGCTCTGAGCTGTTATCATGTGTTTCTGCATCAGATGAACTTTTTCTGCCATCTCTTCTACTAATTCTGGTCCCATCAGCTTCCTTTCACCTACTTCATCCCAAAAAGCTGGAGTTCGACACTGTTTGCCATATAATACTTCAAACGGAGCCATCTGTATACTGGAATGAAAACTGTAATTATAAGAAAACTCAACCAAAGAAAGATGTTGGTCCCAACTTCCCTGATAATCCATCAAACAAGCACGTAGCATATCTTCCAAAGTCAGAATTGTTCATTCTGACTACCCATCTGATTGTGGGTAAAAAGCTATACTAAAATTTAATTCAGTATCCAACGACTTCTGAAGGCCTTACCAAAAGTTAGAAGTGAACCTTGGATCACGATTAGATACAATTGAGATAGGAACTCCGTGTAACCTGACTATCTCTTTAAGATACAAACGGGAAAGTTGATCTAGGGAGAAAGTATCTCGAATCGGAAGGAAATGAGAAGATTTAGTAAAGTGATCAACAATAACCCAGATTGCAATATTACCTCGAGGTGTCTTCAGAAATCCCACAACTAAGTCCATGGATATATTCTCCCATTTCCACTCGGGCACCGGTAAAGGCTGAAGCATCCCATTCAGTAACTGTCGCTCTGCTTTAACCTGTTGACAAGTCAAACACTTCACAGTAAAATCAACAATATCCCTTTTCATTCCATCCCACCAGTAATATTCTCGCAGATCTCTGTACATCTTAGTACTGCCAGGATGAACTGAAAACGGAGAACTATGAGCTTCACATAACAACTCTCCCTTCAACTGTGAATCACAAGGCACACAAAATCTCTTCCCAAATCTCAAAACAAAATCATTATCAATGATGAATTCAGGAAACTTACCCTTCTGAACCAGCTCTACCTTTTTCTGCAACTCACTGTCTTGCTTCTGTGCTTGCTTGATTCTGTCTGATAGAGAACATTTCACTGATACCCGAAACAAAATAGAATGACATCCTGCACCCACAACTTCTATGCCAAAGTTCATCAAATCCTTAACCAAAAGATCACGTTCCAAATGCAACATTGTTAATTTAGCATTACTTTTTCGACTCAAACCATCAGCCACTTTATTTGCTTTTCCCGGATGGTAATGAATTGTAAAATCATAATCCTTGATTAATTCAAGCCATCTCCTCTGTCTCATGTCCAATTCTTTCTAAGTGAATATATACTTTAAACTTTTGTGATCAGTATATATTTCACAATTTACTCCATACAAATGATGCCTCCAAATTTTTAAAGCAAAAACTACAGCAGCTAATTCCAAATCATTTGTAGGGTAATTTACCTCGTGAGTTTTCAACTGTCGTGAAGCATAAGAAATTACCCGATCATTCTGCATTAAGACGCAACCAAGTACTTTCAATGAAGCATCACTTTAGATAACAAACTCCCCATTCCTGGAAGGTAGTGCCAAAACTGGAGCATTCACCAATCTTCTTTTCAGTTCCTAAAAGCAATCATCACATTCTTTTGTCCAGATAAACTTAACAACCTTCCGAGTTAGCTTAGTCATTGGACTAGATAACCTTGAAAAATTTCTAAAAAACCTTAGGTAATAACTTTCCAAACCAAGGAAACTACGAATCTCTGTTACATTTGTGGGTCTTGGCCATTCTTCAACAACCTTTATTTTTGCAGGATCAATAGTTATCCCATTTTTAGAAACAATATGAACAAGGAAAGAAATTTTTTGCAACCAAAACTCACACTTGCTGAATTTCCTATACAATTTATTTTCTTTTATGGTTTGTAAAATAACCCTTAAATGTATTTCATGCTCCTCTTTACTTTTAGAAAACACCAAAATATCATCAATAATAACAACCAACATTTTTCACTTGAGTCAACTGAGCCATCACTGCAAAAAACTTTTTAGTTCTGATTCTGACCATCTCAGGATACTGATTTGAAAGGTCATTTCCCTTTGTATGCCTTCCCAGAAAAGCTGCTCTGTTTCCTCTATGGAAAACCATTCTTATCATAGAAATACCTTAGGTGAAACAACATGGTAATCTTTAAATGCTATATCATTTCAATTTGACCATAAAAAAAATATTTTTGGATAATCATTTAATAAAATTCTAACTCCTAAAGTTATCTAAACCGACCTCTGATACCAAATATAAGGCCCCGACTTTAAACCTTACTTAATCTTGAGTTATTACAAGATTACACATTGATGATCTTTTCAGGTTTAGAGTTTTAGAGAATTATATCATAAAACATTCATTACATTCCACATTTAAACAAAGTGGTTAAATAAAAGTTAGTATTCATTTTTCCCATCAACAGAAACATATTTAAAAAAACATGGATTCTTTCTTGACACTTCCTTTACACTATCATCATATCATGTACCCTTCCCTTGACCTGTGAAAAACATTTCAAAAACTTGGGATGAGCATAAAAAGCTCAGTAAGGGATATAAAAGTATGAAATGAAAACATTAGTCCATGTATGAAATCATACTTTACTCATAAAACATAAGAATTTTAACATACCTCATCAAATAATGAATAAATCATAGAAATCATAAGACATAAAGGTAACTTGAGGCATTCATAACATTCTTACGTAGGGAGTAACCCTCTTGGTTACATTTGGAATACCCATCACAGTATATTCCCTAAATCTCTTCGTAGAAACCTCAACATTTAACCCCTTCGCGTTAACCAATGCATTGGAGATCTATATCGGGCTCACCCGCCCTTAGTTTATCACGGAACCACCCATCTTCATAATAATTCCCAAGAACCATAACATAATCGTATCACATAAAACATACATAAAGGAAACATAACATTTCCACATTTCAATCATAAGATATCAATACAACACATTGATATAATGGAAACATTATGAAAACCATTTTCAATACCAAAATAAAAGAAAAGTAAAACATGGTATTTATTTTTCTTTTAAAAAAGGTATGGATTGTAGGGAAGCCGAAACTCAAATAATGGTCACGGTGGCAGAGAAGTCGTTGTCACCGCATACGTATGACAAAAAAATTTCCTTTTGTTGTTTAGTAAAATGCTTCGTATAAAAAAGAATTCTTTTGGATAAACATAAAATTCAAAGGGGTTTATACACCGTATAAAAGAAGGTTGTGTATAAAACAAAATATGCCTCTATGAAATGTGATTGAGACGAAGTCCCATACCTCGGGTCTGACTTGACTCGAACATTCTTTAACGTCCTGAATAATAAACTTGAGTTAATTTCTAATTGCTTAAGAACCTTTTTCAAGTTAATTATTCCTTTTACATCACTTATTACCATTTTATGAACACTATGTAATTATTTAAGTTAATAACGGTCATTTTATCAATCATTGGTACTTGAGTCAAAAATAAACCCTTTATAATTAAAATTTGTTCATGTATCCATTATATCCAGAGTTATACTCATGAAGTAGATATCATATATGTAATATATATCCAGTATATACATGCATTTATTATATTACATAACGTTTAGAGGTAAGAAATGAAATGCACCGTTCATGGAGACGGTAAGCCGTACGTACGCATGAACACTACTTTCATTTCTATTTCATATTTTATGGAATGGAATCATAATAATATAAAGGTATATTATAATTCAATTATGATATGATATATAATATCATTAATTACATCCTTTATACGTCCCACATATAACATTAACGAATCAAATCACTTTGAGGGGGCGGTAGTCCGCACTTTCTAAAATGAAGATATCGCGTTTACCTATAATGGAAACCATAAAGGTATGCCATAAATGAAAAATACAGAAGCTTAAGTAAAACATAAAAATATTATATATCATATATAAATATATTTTCATCTTAATGGCCACCTTTTAAGGTGTTAAAATAATATTGAACAATCATCGTTTCGTGAGGCAGAAATTCGCCATCCACGGAAACAGTATGTTCTTTAACCATTAGATGTAGGTGTGTGTAATTGTAGCTCGAATAATTCTAATAAAAACATCCTAGTATATGTAAAATACTGGTTTTTTTACAAAAAAATTAATAAAAAGAGTTTAGAGGGTTGGAGAAGCAAAATAAAACATAAGAACACAAGAGAAAACATTACATTTAAAACGGGTAACTCTTTTTTATTTGATCTCAAAGGCTTCCTTGGGAAGACTTATGACAAAAGTGAGGATTTAAGGAGTAATAAAGGGATGTGGAGAGAACAAATGGGCAGGGTTTGGCCAAGCCAAAGGCTTTGGAAGTGTGGGTAAGGTGGTAGAGGTGGGGGCCTTTTATAAGAGGAGAGGAGGGGCACTCTTGGAAAGGTATAACAGGTTACTTTATTTTCAAATGAGTTTCGGATTTTAAAGGTCACACATTGATGTATTTAGAGGATAAGGTGATAAAGGTTTAAACTATACTCATCTAATAGGTCTTTGACAAGTGTAAGTTATAGTTTTAACATTATATTTTCATTTTATTTAAATCCTTTATTAATGAGGTAATCGCTGCATCATCATGATGTCATAAATAATTTAATTTATTTAATGTCTAAAAATTATAAAAAAATATGATGATTTAGGAAATCTTTTTATATTTACAATTAATATTTATATTAAAAAATATTACTTGTATAACCCAATTTAAGAATTTTTTTATTAAAACAGCTCATGTTTGTGTCATTTTTACTTTTACTTTAAATAAAAGGCATTAATGTCTTTATCTTACCCAAGTGGCTCCATGGGGTCCCAAAAATCGACCCATGGGTTGTCTTGGTCGGCCATGACACATCAAATAAGGGTAGGACATGTGTCTAGGTCATTTCATATTATTAAAACATTATTCTTACCTTAAATTACACTAATTACCGCTAATTGCGATTAATAAACTTAAAAGTTACTATTCAGAAATAAATTATTTTAATACCATTGAACCACATTTTACTTTTTAATGAAAACCATGTATGTCGGATTTTTGAAATTAAAAACATAGAGGTGGTAAAATTTCATTTAAACGAAAAATCTGTTTTTAAGTACCACTTAGTGGTTTCACTATTCATCAAAAATTGAAGTTTTTCAGAAAAATACCAAAACTTCACCCGAAGCTATATTTGATATTCCGAATTCAAAAATGATGTCTATTTTAAAAAATTCAAAACATATGAGTTACATTAATTAATTTAATAATTAATTTCCACTGTCAGAGCAAATAGCGTGTTTTTGTGAAACAATAAGTATCAAAAGATTGACACTAGTTTAAGTCTAATTTCAAAGTGAAATTAATTACAATGACCACTATTGGATTAAATGGTAAAAATATATTCTAATTTAACTTTAAAACCAATTCAAAAGATAATCTAACCATATATTTAAATTAGATGAAAAAGCAGTTTTGATGTAAAATGTAGTAATTTTCACTATTCATTAAAAAATGAACATTGTCAGAAAAATAACAAAAAATTATCCATTGTAAATTTCAATGTCCCAATCAAAAATAATAAGTTTATTTTGACAAATAGAGCTTATAAAATCGTCAAAAGTTTGATTTAAAGATGGTTTCCCATCAAAAGGCAGTAAAACAATCTTTTAAAATTATTAGTGTATTCCATGCTTAAGATTGGATTTATTCTCATTTTAAGCCACTAAAACACTATCTAATTCATTAATAGACATAGATAAAAATATCTATTATTAATTACTTACTTGGGATGTTACACTAACCTTAGAGGGTCCGAGATCCCGCTCCTGCTGGATCGGCTCCAATGCAAACTTCTGACCTTCGCTGTGGACTTATGAAGATGTACGAGATCCCTGAGATGATCCACCCTGCGGCTGTTGAAAACCCAATGCCTAACCACTGCGGCCATGACCACCACCTTGGCCAAAATGACCAAAAGAACTCCATCCACCAGTCTGATGTGGAATTGGTGGTTATCTCTAATACGAGGAGTCTAAACAGATCATCCCTCACTAGCAGCTGGAAGGAGGGCATTACAGAAACATTGAAGATGTCCCATATTGCCCTAATATCGGCACTTAACTAGGTCTCTCAGGAATCAAGGTTTCTTATGTCTTCCCTTCCCGCGTTGGTAGCACACCACATGACTACCTGAAGGAAAATCACACCTACTCGGATCTCCATGAGTAGACTCCCTATGGCCCTTCTTGCAATCAGTCAGAAGAGTACCAAATCTGGATGCTAAACCACCCTGGCCCACAGATCCAGAATCCTTCAGGTTGTTCTTGGTTACTAGCGCATGGTTAAATATAGAAGATATGGAAGTCAACTTTAAGATGTTCACCTGGGATTTGCTGTCATGCCTGAGACCATCCTCAAAAGTACTCACCAGAAATAACTCATCACCCCCCATAATGGGTGTGAACTAATGAATCTCTCTGAAGTGAGAAGAATACTCCATGCCTGAGAGATTACCCTACTCAAAACTGATGAACTCTCATGCTTAGTCTTCCCTCAAGGTATCCGGGTAGAAGTAGTCATAGAAGGTGCCCTGTAACTCATCCCAAGCCATAACTCATTGGCGTCCCACTTGTAATTTCACATCCCACCATATTTTGGAGGAATCACATAGCATGTAAATAGAGAGCTTAAACCTCATCTCTGGAGGTGTCTCGAGATTCTTAAAGAGAGACAACATGGCTTCCAATCATGACTCTTCAGCCTGAGGTCCTTCATCCCCTGAGAAGGTTGGAGGATGATGCTGCTGAAAAACCTGGGTCAACTCTTCCATAGATGGGGCAGGATGTAGAGCTCCCTGGAAAGTCTGCATCATCCTCGTGTAGCCTTCTCAGAACTATCCGTCGACACCTGCATCTGAAATGACGGTTGGTTCCATGAAGTGTATAACGGGAGGGTCTTCAATTAGTCCTTGGTCTACCATTTCCAGTGTATGATCACTACCCCGAACCTGGCGTACAACCGGAGGACATCTCAGTGGCATGAATCTGCATGGTCAAGAACACGCCTTAGATTATGATTATCATGGATTAAAACTTAGAAAATAAATAGAGGAACAGGAGAAGAAAACATTCATGTTTTTCAAAATAGGGTTACATGGCGTTTATACCCTCCACACGGTGTGTTCCCTTGGGTTACAACATGGGATTGTACCTCTTCCAACCCTAGTCACGAACACCCTTTCACACATTGTATTCCTCCCGTGACACAACATGTACTTGAATCATTCCCCCTTCCTGAGTTCCTCTACACGGATAAACACAGAGTTCTTTCCTGGGTAATACTACATGGCATGTTAACCCTAGACATGACATGTACCCCTTATTTCATAACCCTCATGTTGTTAGTCACACGTTTGGCTCTACACGGAATGCATTAATTGAACACGACATGTAAAACCTATGTTTCATCCACCCATGTACTTGGTCACACGGTTGGATACACAGCTCGTACAACACGCCGTCTAATACAAGTACATGACATATGTCACCAAACATTTCCCTACCATGTGTATCTACTCACACAGTCAGTCACATGAATAAGGACTACACGGTGGGTATATACAATACATGAGATGTACTTTATAAACGTTATTTATTCCAGAACAGAAGATCACATGGTGTGTGTTCAAAATACCAGACGCCGTGTTGTCTGGGTTTCTATAATATAGGCCATTGTAATGTCTCCAAAACCCTATAAAGCTCATAATTTTGTCCAAGTAATGAAAAATTCTGATCTGGGAGAGCCCATACTCCCATGAATCAATGTTTGGCATCCTTATTCATATCATAACATGAAAAAATTCAACTAAAGTTCATACATGATTTCCCAAATTCTGATCCAAGAGGGCCGCTAACACCACAAGGACCAAGGTTTGGATTCCATAAAAATTAAACTTTACATATTTTAAAACCCTATCGAAAAAGAAGATATTATATGATGACATATATCACAACAACATGCATATTTATAATATCATCTATCACAAAAACATGCAGTCAACAATGCACCCTAAATGGCATGACAAGAATGCATGAAATGTGATCTCTATCAAGTGCCTACATGATGCCTGGGATGAAATACCCTCATCTCATTGGGATACCTAAAAAATAAAACCTCAATAATATCAATTATAACAACTAAAAACATGTGAATCAGCAAACAGTGAAATTAAATCAACTGTAACAATTGCCAAACCAGAAAAATTGCAATATTCGAGGCATACTAGCTTTTCCCTATACATGGGTTATCTAATCCTAGGAAAAACTTAATACCAACTACCTATTCCTTCCTATACCTATCTATAGGCTCTAAACAGAAAGACAAAGAACAAAATAACCAACCTATGATACCACTGTGTAACATCCTAGTTATGTGTGCTGTCCAAAGGTGCCCTGTAGCCGGTTGGTCACATGGACTCAAGCACATTTCCCCGAACAATAGAGGCTTATGACCAGTAGCGAGGGGCTTGGGTGTGATAGTCTGGAAACTATTCCTTCAATGGAAGAGTATGCAGAGTAGAATAAAAAAAATAAACAATAGAAGAAGCAATAATACCATATAACAAGTAAACAATAGAATACTGAAAGTAAATAAATAACTAGAGAAAATATATAAATGATGAAAGTCACATATGTATAGGAAAATAGAAAAAAAAGTCACAATGATGGAAATAAAGTACTAAACTGAAGTACAAAGAAAACAAATAAACTCCAGCAGAATCGCAAGAATCAGCTTGGTCCCATGCTCTCCACCTCGACAACAATCATGTTCCTGATGAATAAGGATGCTTTTCCATATCTATATCTGCACCATATAATCTATTTGGGTCCAAAAGCATGACCCAAATAGGGTATGAGATGAATTCCAATAGAAAACCACCGAAATATCTGTTCTTAACTATCAGTGAGTATATATAGCAGGTAATAATGGAAATGCAGCAATGAACTAGGAGTACCCAAAAGTAAACAATCCTATAGTTTCCATTTACATTCATTTGCATTTAATGTTCATCATTTAATCATGTAAGTATCACAAATAGGTATCTCAGAAGACTACCTAACATGAACAAATCCAAGATTATGATTTGGCTTGGAAGATGTATCACAACATTAAATATTTACATTAACCCTTTAGATAACGCACACAGTCTAACCCCTTTAGCTAAATAATGCAATAAAAATGCAAAGACACTCCGATGAATCACTCACTGTCAATTACCCCTATGGTCTATCCATAATAACTACAGACTCTATAAGGAATCACTCAACGTTATATCCCCCTGTGGTCTTGTAATTTAAACTATAGACTATTAGGGAGCACTTATCGTCAATCCCCCCTAGGGTCTCAGAACGCGAAATATAATAGGAACTATGATGAAGCACTCAACGTCAATTCCCGCTGTGGTCTATCTACACCAGGTTCTCACAGCCCTATGCAATTTAATCATGTATAAAAGATACCTAGTATCCCAAAGTAATCTCAAATACTACATGGATAAACAATTTCAATGCATATCCCAATAATTTAGCAAGCAGAAAAAGTGAAACAGTTCCATCTTATCAAGCAAGGCAATGAAACATGGTCTTCCTTATAGGCAAGCTGGACCAAATGGACCTAAACATTCAAACAAGGAAATTCACCCATGGGCTGTTCCTTAATCATGAAATTTCACATAATATCACATCAGAAAACCCTTAATCCCACAATCAATCTAAGGAAGATAAAACATGGTCCAATTTCTTTAACTCGAAATACCTGAAACAGGGATAATCGATACTTTGTCTTATAAAACTAAAAGAAAACCAACGAAAGGAAAGAAACCACCTAGATCAATGTTTTATGAAGAACAATCTCGAAAATAAACCCTTGAATCGTCCTAGACCGACCTATATATACAAAAATGTTAAAAACATTTAACCTTGAATAACTCAAGAGAGAGGAGAAATCAGGAGGAGAGGCTCTAGAAGAAGGAAGGAATCACTGGTGGGATTCCAACAAAACTGATGGGGTTTGATTCGGAGAATAGATGAAAAATCGGTGGATTGGAGAAAAATTGGCGATGTCAGACGCTCCTTTGCGAGGTATGGCCAGAAGAAGATGTTTCTGGGGACCATAAGTGACCTCGGTCTGATTATTCAATTAAAAGAAAAAGTACACGTTGTGAACTATTATTGAACACTCTATGTATTTGCCTCAATTGGCCCCTAACATTAGCGGTCTACCACGTCACCCACACAACCATGTTTCTACAATTACACGGCTACCCACAACAACCTAGTACATGACATGTACTCTTTAGTACTCAGTGTGTACTTATAAAATTTCCAAAACACTTTTTTTTCTCAAAAAACACCCGAAATTAAGATCCATACCTAAAATGATGATCTGGGTTCTTACATATGGGTTCAGTAAGGAAATAATTTTATTTAACTTAACCTATTATGGTGGCATGTGACTGGATAAAATAAACAAAATTAGGGTCCCCTATGAATGATGATGTAACCCATAATATCAAAGTGAGACCAGCTAGGACATGATTATCATGGCCCCCTATTATCCGATTCAAGGACTATGAAAACTAATTAAGAATGTTTAAATGAAAATGCACAGATTATAGCATATAAAATTTAAGAAGGATATATGAAACATTATCTCAGGGTTCACTTAAGTTAAAATTTTGATTTGTGATTATATTTAGCACGATTATTTATGATAACATATATTGATATGATGTATTCCTTATAATTATGTTGCATTCATTTTAAATACATTGATTCATAATATTTTAAATTTTATTTATTACAAATTCCATGCATGATATGATGCTTAATTTTCATACCAAAATATGACATTTTTAATTTTATAATTTAAAGTTTAATGTATGTTAATTATAAGACCTATAGGATCTGTTAGGTCCTACAAGAGTGATGAAAATTGAAAAGTGGGGTGGGGGTGAATTTCATTTCCTTAAAAATATCTGCCATACAAAATGTATTATGTAATTCAGTGGATAAGGAGTTAAAAAAATTCAAGAATAAAACAAAAAACCGGTGTGTGGGAAGTGTGCGAAATGAAGAAAATAAAATAATGAATTTAATTGTTTCTCAGATAAAAAGGATCCTACATCTATTCTTTACTTATATCTACTCACTGAGATAAATAACACAAACTATGAAATAATATTTTTCAATGGGTATAAATTTAAACTACTCTTTTAAAATATGATCAAGTCAAACCTTTTCAGTTACAAGGTTGATCAATCCTATAAATTTTTTTCCATGTACATATATAACTTAGTATTTTCAAAGGATTATCCCTAACCAAGTGTAATACTAACTTTTGGCCAGGTGGGAAGAAATAAATGTACCTTTTGATTAGAGGTAAAATTGTATAAGTGTTAAAATGAATAAAAACAACTCTAGAAAATGAAAGCTAATAAAAAATATTTAGAAGTATCAGATATAAATTTGGGTGTAGTAAATTAATCATTGACCATTAAAGGAATTTGTGAATCAATTAACATCAGGATATCAAGCTACGACTCATCAATTCAACATTAGTGAAACAATGTAGGTCTCTCACTTTTCAATACTTAGTAATTTCGTAATGAATTCATGTATATAAGTAACCGGAATTAAAACATTACATAATCTTGAGTTCTATTCAATAATTCTATTTTTTACATTTTTTTGGATCTTTACGTTTTAAAGTTTTAGAGAATTATTTCAAAACTCAAACATAAAAAACCTGTATATTAAAAAGTGGAAACACCTAGTTAGTATCCATTTTTCCTATAATATAAAACTTTTAAAAATAAAATAATTTTCTTTTGATGAATTATATTCAAAATGTTCATTTTTACCATATCCTTGTCCCTACTCATCCTTAAAACCTGGTAACAAACATTTGAAAATGTGTGATGAGAAAAAAACACTTAGTACGGGACATAAAAGATGAAAAATTGTTAGTCTAGTGAAAAACATAAAAATCGATAAAATATTTAAATTTATTAAATATTATTTGATCATATGAAAAAATAACGTCATTAAAAAAAAATATTTTTTCTCAAAGTAAACCTTTAAAACTCATAACAAGAAAATAGAAACCCATTTTTAGTAACATAGAGATTTATATTCATAAATCATGTCAAAAATTATTAGAGACTTTTCAAATCCACAAGATAAATCTACCTAGTTAACTCCCTACTTATTTCATATCATGACAATGTACATTACCCATTACATTGGAGAGTTCTAATGGGGCTTACTCTTTATACAAGCTGTATCAGGATCAACCATTTGTATAAGCTATATCTAGATCACTTTCTCATATAAGCTATATCATCTTCACACACTCTTCATCTGTAATTATCAAGTAACAAATCAAACACATTTTTATATATAATTTTCATCATAAAACCCTTAAAAAACTCTTTAAAACCTATATTCAAAAGACTTTATGATATTGAAATACTGTTTCTTCTTAAAAACTAATTCTTAAAACTAAATTACCTTAAATAAAGTGAAATATGATTTTTATTTGAAGAAAAAATAAAATATTTTAGAGTAATCCAAAAAAAATAATTCATTTTAGTGGCGATAAAGACCTTTCATTTCATATACATTAAAATAGAACATTCCCATTTTCTATTCTAAAGAAAGTAAAAAACATTCCATATAAAATAAGTAAATAGATTCGGTTTGAAAACCATTAAAATAAATTCAAAATTGACCTATAATATAATTTTTAATTATTTTCTATCTATATAAATACTTCCATAAATAATTGTAATAATATGGATATGGAAGAAAAATTTCTAGACAATAAATCTTTAAAAAATTTAAAATGATGTTTAAAGTCAAATTGTGCCATACCTTGAGTCCGACTCATCATGTACATTATTAATCTCCTTGAATAATAAAATTTTATTAATTATTCACTTTCTTAATATCATTTTTAAAGTTTATCATTTATTTTGTTTTATTTATTACCATGTTATGTTCAATTAATTAATCATTTAAATACATTTTGGACGTTTTGATGATATTTGACTCATATATACAAAATGATTTCATTTGGTTGACTATTGTCAATGAGGTCATTATTACATCTTATAAAAAATAAAAATCGGATGATAATTATTTTTTTGTACATAAATTATACTTTTAAAAGCAATCATGAAATTTGGTCATGTAAAAAATAAACTACATGACAACTAGGGAGATGGTAGGTTGTGTGCATGCTTGAGTAACCTTTGCACTTTACAATGATCAAGATAGAAAATAGGTAAGTGTTATTTTATTTTAATAAATAATAATTATATCATAAATACCATATTATTTATTTAAATACACTTATATATATCACCCGTATGAGGTTGTGATAAAAAATGAATCACATCACTTTGTGGAGGCGGTAGTCCACACGTACATACAAACTATGTTATTATTTTTCTGTGAAAAGACAAATATGAAATTAGATGATATATTACTTTTATAGAATGAATTTATTTTAGGAATATCTCATATATACAATAAATACATCATTATAACTATCCTTGAGAGGTAGTGATGGAAAATAAATTACATTGGTTAGCGAGGAGGTAGTCCAGCTTATACACGATGGGTTTGATTCTTATTTGATGGAAAAGTAGATGGATACCTATTATTCCATTAACATAAAAAATAAAATTATATATAAGATAATGATGTTAATATCTCAGTATTTTTGGATTATAATTTAATAAGGTATAATAATAAATAAAATGAAGATAATGGTTAAAAACCACACATATTATTTAGAAAACCTCTATAGATTTATACCTAAATCTATCCTCTATTGAATATAGGATTAAAAAGGGCATATCCTATGTTATAAGTAATGTAATTATGTGATTTTTAGAAGGAATTTCCCGAACCAAAATGTTTTTTACGTGTGAAGAAAATAGGATAGGCAGTTCCCTTTAATAAGTGAGGGAAGGACCCTTTTAGAATTACTTGAAGTATTAAATTAATATCAATTATGTTTCAATGAAAAATGGATCCAAAATGATATAACTAAAATATAGGATTACTATTAGTATAAATAATCTTGTAAAATAATATTTGGAAAAGTTTATATTTTTTTATAGCTTTTTTTTGTTTAACCCATGTTAACCCTTTTTGACGATTACCGTGATAACTATGATTTTTAATATTTAGGGGGAAATATAGTTATTAAAAAAGGATAAATTCTCATAAGTGGGACATTATTGACATTTTAAACCATATCAATGTAATTTGGCGAAATATAGGATTTTTATAAAATCTAAATCATTTAACAAAGTACTATTTGTTAGGTCTGAATATAAAAATATACATAGGGGGTGAATTGTGTCTTTTCAACCTTTTCAAAAATCCTTCAAAATTCTACCTTTTTATGTTGAATAATGATTATGTAGATAAATAGTGTTTACCTTCCATATGAAATTATGAGAAAAGGATAAAATAGAAATATTGAACATGACTATTTATAGTGGTTCGAGACATAAAGATCCTCTAATCCACTCCACCAATTACTCTCTCCACGAGTTTGGTGAACTTAATTAGTCATGAACTCATATCATAAGACCAATCCACAACTGAGTGCAGGTAGTAGACACCATTATAAATAAGGCTAAAACTGATCCTTTTGGTTCTTTAACAGTGAACCAAAAAACCACATCTTATCGAGAAGCTGATACTCCACCGAAACTGAGTTGGACCAGTTTAAACTCACAATAAAAAGATATTGATAAAAAAGGGTTGTAGTTGAACTTTATAGTTGAAACAAAAAGTGATAGTAGATGGATCTTCTTCTTCTTTTGAAAATAGTTTCTTCATGAAACAGTAGTTTTTAAGTGATGTAGTTTCAATATACCTTTGAAATAAAATAGAAACAAATAGAAGTATAAGACTTATAGTAAATACTAGATTCAGAACACGTATATGTCCACTATAGCCTCTTCTATAGAAAACAGAGTCTGATCAATTATTGGAGTAGATATGTAAAATATCTTCCTAGGAATTCAGTTTCACTCAAAAAATATGTGTTGCAATTTATGTCTCAATATATATCTCAATATATATATTCTTCTTTGAACCGTAAATTGATATATTGAAATAATACACCGATAGAATAAATAATGTTGAGTGCCTACTTTTCAATTACAAGTCCACGAAAATTTCTGGATAAATCACAAGAACTCAAATTATCGAGATAGATTAGAGTAGTCGTAACTTCTCTTAAGAATAAGGGATAATTTCTCTATTTAATATGATTATTTTAATCAATCATAACAAGATTTTAATTGTTAAAAAAGAAGCCTTAAATTTGCCTAATATTCTACAAATACTATTTCACAAAACTCTAATAAAATAGTAAATTCAAATCTATGGTGATGAAAAGTCAAACGTAAGGTTCCTTCAACAAATGAAAAAATACCAAATATGGGGTTCAAATATGTAGCATTCATTATCTGAATGTATGGTTGAAAACATAAGGATGATCACAAAAGTAAGGTTTTTGATCCGTACAATTTCTTCTCAAATGTAAGGTACCATACTTATATAGGGTTATTTCACCATACTTTTTCACTTAGTCAAACATTTGGTTTCATCCAAATGTAAGGTTCTTTATCCATAGGTTTCTGTCAATGTAGGGTTGACTAACCATACGTGCTAATATTTCAACATAATGTTTAATAAAAATGTAGGGTTTGTTCCTTACGTCATGTTCTTAAATGTATGGTATGAAAAATGACTCTATAACATGCTTAAAATCATTTCAAACTCTTTGATGAATATTCCAAACAAATTATAGGATTGAATATAATTCCAAAATAAGAATTAAATATAATATTAATTTCCCAAAATAAACATAAATTAATATCATTAGTAAAACAAATAAGGGTATTTGTGAGCATCAAAATTAATAAAATTTATAGAGTATTATCGAGACACTAAATTCCCAATAATATACCCCTTTTTTATGATCACAAAACCCATAAATTAATAAAAATATTTAGAATTTTTCAAAAAATTAGAAGAAAATAATTTGAAATTTGATTTGATAGAATTATTTCAATAAAATGAAATGATATGTTTATAAAAATTTATCCCCCTTTTGTGAGATCAAAAACAAAGTATAGAAAATGATTAAAACATATTTAATTTTTCACAGATCAGTAAGTGAATGTTATAATAATATGTTTAAATAAATAAGACTAGATCATTGTCCTGAGACATAACCATAAAAGAATATGAAATAATGTATGAAAAAATAAAAGTAAGAAAAATTTATTGATCAAAAAATGTGTATAATTAAAATAATCAGTATGACTATGAAACATGTTTAGTCAACTGAAATGATTAGGGTAAAAAATATAGGGAAGGATTTGGATCGGTTAAGGTTATGAGAATTTTGAGTAGATTAAAACAAATCTTCCAAGTCTGCCATCTATTACTATAACTTTCTCATAAGGCTGTCCCCCAATTGCATAAATAAAACTCTAGAATCTTGATTAATATGAAAATTATCAATAAGATTGAGTTTCAAAAATTCATTCAAGCTCTCCTATAACTGCATAAAATGATTCAATTCATCTGTAATCTTGTTCAATATAAATTTGATACCCGGTTCATTATGAGTCAGTTGGTCAACTAGAAATTTCCGATTTTCCAACAGAACTAACAGATGAGTACTATTACACTTGAGTTTTTGAATATGACCATTCATATCTACCCTAGCAGAGGTGATTTCCTAAAATATATGAATTATATCTATACTAGAAGTCGGAGTAGTGGTAGATGTACTAGTCTGACCAAAACTATTCTTGATTGATTCAAATTGACACCCCAATTACCACTTATGATTTGAAAATTTGGACTTCGAAACAACTTCACACTTAATCATTCCTACTTCATCTAGCATCTCTCTCTTTAAAGCATCAAATTCCATATTGGAAACATAATTTTTTTAGGATCCTGTAACTTTTTCCTAGTAGATTTTTTCTCTTGATGAAGATTGGCATTATCTTCCTAAGGCTAATTAAACATAATTACAAGCTCTTTAACTTTATTAGTGGGGGAATCATATGTCCCTTCATCTGGATGTTGTGACTAACCAACTGCCACAATTGCTAAAGATATTGAAAGAGACTCTTTTGCAGACATCTCTACTGGTATTTCAATTGACTTTTCACTTGAACAAGAGAAACTATCAAGAACTTCTAATTTTTTTAGTTTAATATTGATGTCTTTCATCCACATGATCAAAAATAAAGAAAACTAGATTCTAAAAAATTTTAGTAGCCACATTGTTTGATCGGAGCATCTGTTACTACTCAAGAATATCTGGCTCTTCTTCCTGAATAACTGGAAAATAATATTCTTTAGATCATTTATCTGGCTTTCAACCTATCGATCTTCCTCTAGAAAAGTTTCTTCTAAATTTACTGACCTGGTAGCCTCACCAGAACCCAACATTAGTTCTTCTATAGATGGATCTACCCTTTTCCATGGTTTTACAACCAATTATTCTTGAACCGCTTATTCTTATCTTATTCTTTAAAAAATTTGAATTTTATTTGGGTTGGTTTGGAAATTACTCCACCTTAGGTGTCCCCAATTCTTTTATTTACAATTTCACTTTTCTCCCCCTAAGTAAAAGATCTTGATCCTTGTCAGTCATCTACACCAACTGGGAATATTTTTACTTTTAATGAGCTCCAGTAAAAACCTAACTTCATCAAAGTTTCCACATTCAGTACTTTTTTTGTGTTGACATTTGATTCAAGAATCTATTAAACAAATCATAACTTTCTTAAACAAAATATGACGGATTATCCTTCCATAAGGATAAAAAGTCACCCTAGCATCTTTATGATAGTAGTAGGACAAATATCTAAACATATACCATGTAAATTTCATCATTATTTCATTAAAAAACAAAAATAAGATATACATGTCTATATATAGAATATTCTCCATCTCATCCATTCTTAGAGAAATTACTATTTGAATAAACATAACCAAGATTTTATAGTCCGCCTTGAGATCCTTGAAAATCATTTTCCAAAGATCTGTTGAACCAAATAGAAATTAAATAATTTATTTAGAATTATGGTCTTTATCTCTGATAGATCGCAGATCGAAATGAAAAACTCCCTCATGAGGACAGTTCAAAATTTAAAAAAATTCAGTTGATGAAATAGAAAAGTCCTTAACTTATATTCTTGCGAAAATTTTGTCTTCTGAATCCCCAAAACTAATCTAAACACTATTTTTAAAAACATTCAGTTTTTCCTCATAAAGGAACTTAGAGTTCACCTCATTGATCATAGATTCATATCCTTGAAATTCTAGAGCTTTCTTTAGAAGAAGATTTGTCTGATAGATCAATTCAAAATCAACTACTTTTTCTTGCAGAATCTTTCTTCCAAAAATATTCTAACACATCGGGTTGCTGGCTTCAAATTCTATGGTTCTCTTAGTATAAATTATTTCTAAGAAACTAAAGCTTTGAGGATTTTAGATTCTAGGGTTTTAAAATAAAACATAGGTAAACTAAGGTATATGAGAGGTTTGGTATTAAAAAAGGGTTTGAGAAAAAAGGATAGGTGTTTGAAATATTTTTGACAGTTACATGTTTCTCGTGCCATTACATAAGATAATTATGAAAATATTGAAAACATGTAGTGTGACTAAATTTAGGATAAAATAAATGAACTAAAATATATAGTGAAGAAAAAATATTAAATTAAATCAAATTTAATGTAATCAGAAAATAAATTTAACATAAAAAAATGGAATAAGTAAATAAAATAAATTAAAATAAAATAAAATAAATATTTGAAATTAAAAAGATTAAAAATATTAACATTTGATTAAAAATTATATAAACCTAACTCCCCCTTATTAGAATCCAAACTTACAGTGAGAAATGGTTTAGTAAAAATATCTGCTAGTTGATATTCAATATTTACAAATTCTAAAGATATATCAATATTAAGAACATGAACTCAAATAAAATGATGCCTAATATAAATATGATTAGTTCTTGAATGAATTTTTGGATTTTTTGAAATATTTATAGCAATTATATTATCACATAAAATAGGCATATTGTTAAAATTTTAACCAAATTCTATTAGTGTGCTTTTCATCTACAATACTTGTTCACATCAACTGCCTGAAGATACATGTAATGCCTCAAATATTGATAGGGAAACTGAGTGTTCTTTCTTACTTGACCATGATAGTAAATATTTTCTTAAAAAGTGATAGGTTCTAGGGGTACTTTTTATATCTTATCTACAACCTTCAAAATCAGCAGCTGAATATGATATTAAATTAAAATCAGAAGTTTTTGGATAAAGAAGATATTGAAAAACAGTTCCCTTTAAATATCAAAACTCCATTTGATAGAAATAAGATGATATTATTTAGGATTTTTTAGATATAACACATAAACATATAGAAAACATAATATCTGGTCTACTAATAGTAAGAGATAATAAATTACCAATCATAACTCTATACAACTTGTTGTTCACTGGTTTTCCATCATCATCCAAATTAAGTTTTATATTAGTACACATGGGAGTTATAAATTTTTA
Organism: Viscum album; assembly: GCA_963277665.1. NCBI lineage: Eukaryota > Viridiplantae > Streptophyta > Magnoliopsida > Santalales > Viscaceae > Viscum > Viscum album. The sequence goes on along the minus strand of OY728126.1, from coordinate 2,090,317,651 downwards.
TTGCTATTCTCATGACCAAACTTTTTCAATAAATAAGTAATATATTAACTTTGGTTTAAAATATTTCTATAATCTTTTTAATATATTTAAAGTCCTAAAAAAAGTTCAATTATCCTATCATACTCGTCTCAAATTCTTTTTGCATAAGTTCTGAAAAATCTTTACACAGTTTTTCATTAGTTAAACCACAAATAACATCAGAAAAATATATTTGAACTAACAATATATTAGAAAAAATGGTTCTATTAAAATGATTTGGATCTACCAATCCAACAGTAAAACCATTTTTCAAAAGAAAAGAACTTAAACTTTCACACCAAGCTTTAGGTTCTTGTTTAAGGCCATACAGAGCTTTACTACGTTTAAAAACAAAATTTGGTTTTTGAGAATTTTCAAAACCAAGAGGTTGTTCAACATAAACATCCTCCATTAAATAACCATTTAAGAAGGTAGATTTAACATCCATATGATACAATTTAATGGTTATATGATATGCGTAAGATAAAATAATTATAATTTCTTTTAAATTTGATAGAAGTGAAAAGGTTTCATCATAATATATAGCTTCTTGCTGATTATATCCTTTAGATACTAACCTAGACTTGTGTCTAGTTATAATACCTTGATCATATTGTTTATATTTTAAGACCCAATTAGTTCATATAATTGGATAATTTGATCATCTTTCAACTAATTCTCATACTTCACTCCCGTTGAATTGGTTTATCTCATCTTACCTTGCTAACATCCAACTCTCATATTCTAAGGCTCCTTCAAAATATTTAGGTTCTTGTTAGATAGAGAAGGATATAATTAAACTAGGTTTCCTATATTTATTCTAGTTATTATTCTTATGTCTAGGTATCCTATAGTAGTTTCTAAAGGATGATTCTTTTGGGTTCTAGAATGTCTAGGTAAAACAGTTTTAGGTTCATCAGTATCATGTTCTTTTGAACATGACTGAATTTTATTTATGATATTTTAAAAATAAATTTTCAGGTCTTCAAGTCTCATGTTGTTAGAAGAGTTGGTAATTTCATCAGTTTGATATTTCTCTTTAATAAAAGGGTAATTTTCATCAAATATTATATGAACTGATTCTTCAATAGTTTTTGACTTCTTATTAAACACTCTATTGGCTTTAGAGGTCACAGAATATCCTAAAAATACTCCTTCACCATCTTTTGGGTCGAACTTACCTAGATTATCCTTGGTGTTCAGGATATATACCTTGCATGCAAAGACATTAAACTACATTACATAAGGATTTCTATTCTTCCAAAGTTCTTAAGGTGTCTTTTTTGAAAATGGGCCAAATTTAAACTCTATTCATGATATAGCATGTTGTGCTTTCAGATTATACCCATAATTAGGTAGATAGACTCTATTCATTCAGCTTACTCCTAGCGATTTCTTGAATAGTTCTGTCTCTTCTTACAACATTTCTATTTTGTTTAGGTGTCCTTAGTATAGAAAAGGTGTGTTTAATAATCATATTGGAACAAATGGAATTGAATTACTAATTCTATAATTCTACACCATGATCCCTTCTAAATTAAATTATCTTAAAACCTTTTTCATTTTGAATAATTTTATATAAACATTCAAATATAGAAAAAGATTCACTTTTGAGTTTTAGAAAATAAATCCAAGTAAATCTAAAAATCATCAACTAAAATAAATACATATAATTTTCCATCCAAACATTCTACTCCTTATGATCCAAAAATATCCATGTGGAGAAGTTATAGAGGTTTTGATGTAGAAATTTTGTTAATATATTTGAAGGAAGATTTGTGTTACTTTCCAATTTGTCATGCATCACAAAATTTTCCACCATCAAATTTAAGACTAATTAATTCAGAAACTAACTCTTTATTAGATAATTTATGTAAGGAATACGTATTACAATGACTGAGCCTCATATTCCATTCCCAAGACTCATTTATCTTACCAGTTAAACAATTCAAATTATATTTACACAAGGAATTTAAATCCCAAGTATAAACATTATCAGTTCTAGGTTTTCTAAACTTAAGCAGATTATATTTAAATATAGAGTAGGAATTTTTAGAAAAATCAACAAAATATCCATCATCATAGATTTTAGTGATACTTATCAAGTTATGATACAACCCTTGTATATATAGTACCTTGTTGATTGAGACTATTTTTGGATCTCCAATAGTTCCAAGTCCAATTATTTTTCCTTTATAATTATCACCAAAAGTGACTAGACCTACATATATTTGAGTCCATGTATTGTAGTCTAATTAGTTTCCACTTATATTCCTGAATAAGACACTATCCATATTCCATATATATTTTCTTTTTCTGTGACCTATTTTCTGTAAAGTTAATTTAAACAAGAGTTTTTTGGGTACCCATATTCTCTTGGGTCCTACAGTGTTAGCTAATAGAGATCTGGGATTCCAGATATGCTTTGTTTTTCCACAAATAATGTTATTTTCTTCAAATAATATATTTCAAATAAAATCCATTTTAATTATACTTATTTAAGTATTTCTTAAAAAAACGTTTTTTGTAATATATCCTTCTTTTCGACAAAAATGACAAGTAACCGTTTTTTGAGTTTGGAACAAAATAATTCTTATATAGTTTAGATTTTTCATCCTTACTATACCAAATATTTTCATTCTAAGGAATTTTTTTACCAAGAATATCATTCAAAATATTTTCTCATTTTTTAAATAAGAGAGAAACAATTTTATAAGTTTCTACTTCATATTGTAACACTTTAATATTATTTTCATGATCAGTACAATTTATGGTATATGAGTTAAATTCTTCAATTGACACTTAATGTTGTTTAACTAAGACATCTCTTTATACTAAAATAGCATTGTGAATATTATTTAAAGATTTTTTTCATTAATATGGAGTCATATTTTCCTTCTATCATTTTTCTGTAGGCCAAAAATTTATTATTTGAATAATTTTAATCAAAATCATAATTAGAAATAGATAAATAACAGGTTTTTACCTTATCTTCTTCTGCTATTAAGCACATATTTCATTTCAGATTTTATTCTTCCTTTTCTAAATCATATTTTGATGAGCTTCTTGAGTCTTTTGAAACACTCCATATAGCCTTCATTTCTCTTTTTTCTTTATGTTCATAGTCATCATTTTTTTTGATATATCTTTTTTGTCTTTCAATTTTCACCTTTTAGCTGAGGATTATTAGGTCTTATATGAACTAATTTATTACAATAATAGCATCAGAATTCCTTTGAGTCTTTATCATCTCTCTTGAAGGGTTTTTTGAATCCTCCTTTCTTCTTATAAAACTAGATAAACTTTCTAGATAATTGATTTAGTTCCAATTCAGAATTAGATGTATCTAAATTCATTTATTTCTTTATTTTTTTCATTAGTTCTATGATATTACCTTTATATCAGTATTATCCTTTTTCACTAGGACTTTATGATCTTCGGCTTCATCTTAAATTTCAGATTCATACAACATCCGTGTCCCAATTAATTCTCTTAGTTTAAATTTTTTGACAGGTGATGATTGATGAATTGCAACTGATATACAATTCCATTTGGTAGGTAGTACTCTCAGTACATTCAAATCTTGATCTTCTTGTTTAATATGATCACCAAAGGCTATAATATTATTGATAATCTCAGTTATCCTTTTATTCATTTGAGTGATACATTCTCCATCAAACATTATAAATTTATCAAATTTCATCTTTTCGTTTTCATACCTCATTTTTATTACTTTCTTTGTTCGGTCATAGTCAACTGCAATGGTTTTCCACATTTCATAAGCAGTAGGACATTGTGATACCCGATTGAATTCATCTGGTTCAAGACCACAAATAATATCATTCATTGTAACATCCCAGTTAAATAAAGAATAAAACATTTTCATATTTATTAATATTTACAAATTAAATATTAATTCTACTTTAAAGGGGTTTCTATGTTCGATAGCGTACCTGATACACAACAAAGATTTTCTTTGAAATATTACGTTGCACACTAGTAATAAAATAATATTATTTTAAATGGTAGTTAACACGTAGCCGTTGTATTGGCGGGAATGAATATAAATAACTAAAATATGATTATATATGTTTGTTAAATGTTTTTACATTTATCCAATAAATGATAAAGGCTTAAAATACGAAAAGAATTCAATTTTAGGCATAGATACTCTAATATTCACTAAAAGGTCGAACTATCGTCTTTTGATGGTGAACCCTCTTTAAATATAGTTTTTGTCACTCTAATACATTCTATTGGACCAAATAAAATTCTTCTTTAGAATCAGGACATCAAAATTTACAATGTGTAAATTTTTGGTATTTTTCCGATAAAGTTCATTTTTTAATGAATAGTAAAAAATGTAGTATTTTAATTCAGAACCTCTTTTTAATATAATTTATTTATATGATTAGATTATCTTTTGAATTGGTTTTAAAGTGAAATTATATTATATTTTTACCTTTTAATCCAGTTGTGGTCATTGTAATTAATTTCACTTTGAAATTGGACTTAAACTAGTGTCAATCTTTTGATATATATTGTTTCATAAAAACACGCTATTTGTTATGACAGTGGGAATTATTTATTAAATTAACTAATGTAACTTATATGATTTGAGTTTTTTAAAATTGAAATCATTTTTGAATTCGGAATATCAAATATAGCTTAGGGTGAAGTTTTGGTATTTTTCTGAAAAAATTCAATTTTTAATGAATAGTGAAACCACTAAGTGGTACTTAAAAAACAGATTTTTCGTTGAAATGTAATTTTACCACCTCTGTGTTTTGAATTTCAAAAATCTGACATACATGGTTTTCATTAAGAAATAAAATTTGGTTCAATGGGATTAAAATAATTTTTTTGGTGAATAGTAACTTTTAAGTTTTTAATTGCGATTAGAGGTAATTAGTGTAAGTTAAGGTAAAAATAATGTTTTAATAATAATAAATGACCTTGAAACATGTCCTACCATTATTGGATGTGTCATGGATGACCAAGAAAATCCATGGGGCAACTTGGGGACCCCATGGAGCCACTTTGGTAGGAAAATGACATTAATAACTTTTTATTTAATGTTAAAATGAAAATGTCACAAACATGTGTTTTTTTACTAAATTTTTTTTTACATGGAGTTATACAAGTCATATGTTTGACTATAAATATTCATTATAAATATAAAAATATTTCATACGTCATGATATTTTTTTTATAATTTTTAGACATTAAATAAATTAAATTATTTATGACATCATGATGATGCAGCAATTACCTCATTATTTAACGATTTAAATAAAATGAAAAGATAATGTAAAATCTAAGACCTAAACTTGTAAAAAACCTATTTTATGGGTTTATTCCAAACTATTATCACCTTATCATTGAAATATATAATTTTAGGACCTTTAAAATCCGAAAATCATTTTATAATAAAGTAAGCTTTTATAACTTTCCAAGAGTGCCCCTCCTCTCCTCTTATAAAAGGACCCCACCTCTACCTCCTTACCCACACCTCTCAAGCCTTTGGATTGTACAAGATCTACTCATTTTATCTCTCCACATATATCCCTTCATCCTTGAAGCCTTACCTTGGGGAGCAAGCTCTTCAAGGAACCCTTTTGGTTCAAACCAAGAAGAGTTACTCGATTTTAAGGTAATGTCTTCACTTGTGTTCTTTTGTTTTATTTTGCTTCTCCAACCCTATAAACTCTTTTTATTCCTTTATTTTGTAAAAAAACAGTATCTTCAATATACTAGGATGTTGTTATGAGAAGTATTCGAGCTACACTTACACACACCTCCGTCTAATGGTTAAACAACATACTGTTTCTGTGGTTGGCGAATTTCTGCCTCATGAAACGATGATTGTTCAATATTCTTTTAACACCTTTAATGGTGGCCATTAAGATGTCACTCTATTTATATATGATATATATTATGATTATTTTTTTCCTTATGCTTCTGTATTTTTCATTTTTGTCATACCTTTATGGTTTCCATTACGGGTAAAGACGATAATTTCATTTTAGGAAGTGCAGACTACCGCCCCCTCAAAGTGATTTGATTCATTAATACCATATGTGGTACGTATAAAGGATAGATTTAATGATATTATATATGATATTATAATATAATTATAATATTTCATTATATAATTTTGATTTTACTCCATTAAATAAGGAAATAGAAATGAAAGTAGCGTTCATGCGTACGTACGGCTTACCGTCTCCATGAACGGTGCATTTCATTTCTTACCTCTAAATGTTATGTAATATTATAAATGCATGTATATACTGGATATATGTTATATATATGATATGTACATAATGAATATAATTCTGGATATAATGGATATTTTACCCCATGAACAACTTGTAATTATAAAGAGTCTATTTTTGACTCAAGTACCAATGATCATCAAAATGACCATTATTAACATAAATAATTATGTAGTGTTCATAACATGGTAATAAGTGATATAAAAGGAATAATGAACTTGAAAAAAGGTTCTTAAGAAAGTATAAATTAACTCAAGTTTATTATTCCGGAGATTAAAGAGCGATCGAGTCAAGTCGGACCCGAGGTATGGGGCTTTGTCTCAATCTCCTTTCATTGAGGAAAATTTTTTGTATACACAACCTTCTTTTATACGGTGTATAAACCCCTTTGAATTTTACATTTATCCAAAAGGAATCTTTTTTATATGAAGCGTTTTACTAAATGACAAAAGGGAATGTTTTTATCGTACGTATGCAGCGACAACGACTTCTCCGCCGCCGTGACCATTATTTGAGTTTCGGCTTCCTCTACAAGCCATAATTTTTTTTTAAATGAAAAATAAATACCATGTTTTACTTTTATTTTATTTTGGTATTAAAAATGTTTTTCATAAGGTTTTTATTATATCAATGTGTTGTATTGATATCTTGTGATTGAAATGTGGAAATGTTATGTTTCCTTTATGCATGTTTTATGTGATACGATTATGTTATGGTTGTTGGGAATTGTTATGAAGATGGGTGGTTCCGGGATAAACTAAGGGAGGGTGAGCCTGATATAGCTCTCCAATGCATTGGGTAATGCGAAGGGGTTAAACATTAAGGTTTCTCCGAAGATATTTATGGAATATACTGTGATGGGTATTCCAAACGTAACCAAGAGGGTTACCCCCATGTAAGAATGTTATGAATGCCTCAAGTTACCTTTATGTCTTATTATTTCTATGATTTATTCATTATTTGATGAGGTATGTTAAAATTATTATGTTTTATGAGTAAAGTATGATTTCATACATGGACTAATGTTTTCATTTTGTACTTTTATATCCCTTACTGAGCTTTTTATGCTCATCCCATGTTTTTGAAATGTTTTTCCCAGGTCAAGGGAAAGGTACATGATGTGATGATTGTGTCAAGGAAGTGTCAAGAAAGAATCCATGTTTTATTTTAAATATTATTCCGTTGATGGGAAAAATGAGTACTATCTTTTATTTAACCACTTTGTTTAAATGTGGAATGTAATTCATGTTTTATGATCTAATTCTCTAAAACTCTAAACCTGGAAAGATCCTCAATGTGTATTCTTGAAGTAACTCAAGATTAATTAATGTTTCTGGCTGGGGCCGTACAGTTGGTATCAGAGGTCGGTTTAGATAACTTTAAGAGTTATAATTATATTAACTGATTATCCAAAAATATTTTATTTATGGTAAAATTTAAATGATATAGCATTTGAAGATTACCATGTTTCTTCATCTAAGACATGTTTGTTCAGAATGGTTTTCCATAGAGGAAATAGGGACGCAGTGCTAGGAAGGCATATAGAAGGTAATGACCTTCCGAATCCGCATCCTAAGATGGTTGGAATTGGCACTGAACAGTTTGTTGCAGTAGTGGCACAGTTGACTCAAGCGATAAATGGTGGTGGTATCCATGCACGAGATCAGCCAGATCAACCACAGAGGAACATGTCAGTGGTGGAACATTTCATGAGGCAATATCCCCCATCATTCAGGGTATCATCTGACCCTGTGCTAGCTGAAGGGTGGAATAAAGCACAAGAGAAGATTTTCGATGTCATGGGCTGTTCAGAAAATCAAATGGTTAGTCTTGCTATTTACCATTTGGAGGGTGAAGTAGATCAGTGGTGGTTGATGGTTAAAAATATCAGGGACGCTGCTGAGATTGATGCTCTCGACTGGGATGAATTCAAAGCTATGTTTCTTGAGAAGTATTTTCCTAAATCTGTTCGACTTAGGATAGAAAAACAATTCCTAGAATTGAGGCAAGAGGAACACTCAGTGGCTGCCTATGAAGAGAGGTTCACTTGATTGGCATGGTATGCTCCAAATTTTATCCGAGACCTTGATAGTAAAATCAATCATTTTTACTTAGTATTAAAGCCAAAATATTGATGGGCTTTAGCTTATCGCAAGTTCATGAGTTATTAAAAGCTTGTTCAATGTGATGAGAATGTGGAAATGGAGTTTTACGATGATCAAGTGTTCTATAACAACCAACAGAAGAAGAGACCGAGGTGGAAGGAGAAAGGAAAGAATTCTTCAAAAAGGTATGATGGTAAGAAAACTATGTTTCTAGTTTGTGATAAATGTGGTAAAAGGCATGCTGAGGAATGTCTTCTGAATTCTGGAAAGTGCTACCGATGCGGTAAGATGGGACATAAGACTCGTGATTTCACTAAAAAAGATCAGGGTGATGGTAAGACCAAATTTGATTTACAGTTAGTGAAATGTTTTAAGTGAAATGAGATGGGTGACTATGAAAATGGCTGTCTGACAAAGATCTCAAGTGATGAGAAGTAGTTAGACTACAAGCAGAAAGGGGTGGTGAAATCCTTTGCAACTACTTCAGCAGATGTCGGGCCATCAAATGAAGTTGTATCAGGTACTTTGTTTGTTTTTTCAGATTATGCCAGTGTGTTGTTTGATTTGGGGTCTACACATTCTTTCATCTTTGAAAAATTTTCTAGTAAAATGGGAATAACATCTCAAGAAATGACTCCTGAAGTTTTGGTAAAAACACCTCGGGGAAATGATGAGCCAAAAAAGAATTTATAAGAATCTTCCTATTTATATCCATGGAAAGAACCAACTTTCAAACCTTATTGTTTTACCTCTAGTAGAGTTTGATGTTATCCTGGGTATGTATTGGCTCTCTATTTACCATGCTAATATTGACTGTAGAGCTAAAGAAGTATTTTTTTTCAGAAAGACTTTCATTTTGTGTACAAGAATGAACCCTAAATGTTGATAACATATCAAGAGGCCGAGAAACTTGTAAAAGATGGAAATGAATGTTACCTTGCACATATCATTGAAAACAAGGGAACTGTTTAGATTAATGATGTGCCAGTGGTAAATGAGTATCCTGATGTTTTTCCTGATGAGTTTCCTGAAATAATACCAGATTGGGAAGTTGAATTTACTATTGACTTAGTTCCTGATGCTAAGCCCATTTCAAAACCCCCTTATCGAATGGCTCAAACTGAACTTTTAGAGTTGAAGGAGAAATTGAAAGATTTATTAGAGAAAGGTTTCATTTGACCCAGATCATCACCATGGGGTGATCCTATTTTATTTGTTAAAAAAATATGGTTCTATGAGACTTTGCCTTGATTATAGAGCCTTGAATAATATAACTCTTAAGAACAAGTATCCAATGACTCATATCAATGATTTGTTTGATCAGCTCCAGGGAGCTCAGTTTTTTTCAAAGATTGAACTGAGATCAGGGTACCATCAGTTGAAGGTAAAGGAAGCAGATATTCCGAAGATCACGTTTCGAACAAGATATGGCCATTATGAATTTGTAGTAATGCCTTTTGGGCTAACCAATGCACTTGATGTATTCATAGAACTTATGAATAGGATTTTCCATGAGTTCTTGGATAAGTTTGTGGTTGTTTTCATTGATGAAATTTTGGTGTTTTCTAAAAGTAAAGTGGAGGATGAAAGGCATTTAAGGGTTATTTTGCAAACCTTAAGAGAAAATAAATTGTATGGGAAATTCAGCAAGTGTGAGTTTTGGTTGCAACAAATTTCTTTCCTTGGTCACATTGTTTCTAAAGATGGGATAACTGTTGATCCTGCAAAAAACAATGTTTGTTGAAGAATGGCCAAGACCCAAAAATGTAACTAAGATTCGTAGCTTCCTTGGTTTGGCAGGCTATTACCGATGGTTTGTTTGAAAGTTTTCACGGTTATCTAGTCCAATGACTAAGCTAACTCAGAAGGGTGTTAAGTTTATCTGGACAAAAGAATGTGATGATTGTTTTCAGGAACTGAAAAGAAGATTGGTGAATGCTCCAGTTTTGGCACTACCTTCCAGGAATGGTGAGTTTGTTATCTACATTGATGCTTCATTGAAAGGAATTGGTTGCATCCTAATGCAGAATGATCAGGTAATTGATTATGCATCACGACAGTTGAAAACTCATGAGGTAAATTACCCTTCATATGATTTGGAATTAGCTGTTGTTGTTTTCTCTTTAAAATTTTGGAGGCATCATTTGTATGGAGTAAAGTGTGAAATATTTACTTATCATAAATGTTTAAAGTATATATTCACTCAGAAAGAATTGAACATGAGATATTGGAGATGGCTAGAATTAATCAAGGATTATGATTGTACAATACATTACCATCTGGGAAAAGAAAATAAAGTGGCTGATGCTTTGAGTCGAAAAAGTAATGCTTCATACACAATGTTGCAGTTGGAACGTGATCCTTTGGTTAAGGATTTGATGAACTTTGGCATAGAAGTTGTTGGTGCAGGAAGCTCTTCTTTTTTGTTTCAGGTATCAGTGAGATTATCACTATCAGACAGAATTAAGCAAGCACAGAAGCAAGACAGCGAGTTGCAGAAAAAGGTAGAGCTGGTTGATAAGGGTAAGTTGCATGAATTCAACATTGATAATGATTTAGTTTTGAGATTTGGGAAGAGATTGTGTGTGACTTGTGATTCACAGTTGAAGAGAGAGTTGTTATGTGAAGCTCATAGTTACCCGTTTTCAGTTCATCCAGGCAGTACAAAGATGTATAGAGATCTTCGGGAGTATTACTGGTGGGACAGAATGAAAAGAGATATTGCTGATTTTACTGCGAAGTGTTTGGCTTTTCAACAGGTAAAAGTAGAGCGGTAGTTACCGAAAGGGATGCTTCAGCCTTTACCAGTACCAGAGTAGAAATGGGAGAATATATCCATGGACTTCGTTGTGGGATTGCCGAAGACACCTCAAGGTAATAATGCAATATGGGTTATTGTTGATCGCTTGACTAAATCTGCTCATTTCCTTGCTATACGAGATACTTTTTCCCTAGATCAAATTTCCCATTTGTAACTTAAAGAGATAGTCAGGTTACATGGATTTCCTCTCTCTATTGTATCTGATCGTGATCCCAGGTTTACTTCTAACTTTTGGAAAGGCATTTAGAAGTCGTTGGGTACTGAATTAAATTTTAGTACAACTTTTCATCCTCAATCAGATGGGCAGTCAGAAAGAACGATTCAGACTTTGGAGGATATGCTACGTGCTTGTTCGATGGATTATCAGGGAAGTTGGGACCAACATCTTTCTTTGGTTGAGTTTTCTTATAATAACAGTTTTCATTCCAGTATACAGATGGCTCCATTTGAGGCATTATATGGTAAACATTGTCTAACTCCAGCTTTTTTGGGATGTAGTGGGTGAAAGGAAGCTGATGGGACCAAAATTGGTTGAAGAGATGGCAGAAAAAGTTCATTTGATTCAGAAACACATGAGAACAGCACAGAGCTGGCAGAAGAGTTATGCAGATAACCGGAGGAAGGATATCTTTTTTGAGGTAGGTGGTCATGTTTTTCTCAAAGTATCACCATGGAAAAGTGTGATGTGATTTGGTAAGAAAGGAAAGATGAGTCCAAGGTTCATTGGACCATATGAAATTCTAGAGAGAGTTGGATCAATTGCATACCGAGTGTATTTACCTCTGAGTTTATCTCAGGTACACAATGTTTTTCATGTTTCGATGTTGAGAATGTATATGCCAGATCCATCTCATGTTTTGAACCTAGAGGCAGTTCAGTTGGAAGAGAATCTCTTTTATGAAGAACAACCAGTCTAGATTCTTGACCGAAGAGATCAAGTGTTGTGAAATAAGGTAATTCCCCAGGTAAAGGTTTTGTGGAAAAACCATATGGTTGAAGAGGCAACGTGGGAATCTGAAGATGCTATGAGGGAAAAATACCCCCACTTATTTTGATAAGTGAATAAAATTGCAAGGACGCAATTCCCAAAAGGGGGGAAGGATGTAACATCCCAGGTAAATAAAGAATAAAACATTTTAATATTTATTAATATTTAAAAATTAAATATTAATTTTACTTTAAAGGGGTTGCTATGTTCGATAGCGTACCCGATACACAACAAAGAGTTTCTTTAAAATATTACGATGCACACTAGTAATAAAATAATATGATTTTAAATGGTAGTTAACATGTAGCCATTATATTGGCAGGAATGAATAGAAATAACTAAAATATGATTATATATGTTTGTTAAATGTTTTTAAATTTATCCAATAAAGGATAAAGGCTTAAAATACGAAAAGAATTCAATTTTAGGCATAGATACTCTAATATTCACTAAAAGGTCGAACTATCGCCATTTGATGGAAAACCCTCTTTAAATATAGTTTTGGTCACTCTTATATATTCTATTGGACCAAATAAAATTCTTCTTTAGAATCGGGACATCAAAATTTACATTGTGTAAATTTTTGGTATTTTTCTGATAAAGTTCATTTTTTAATGAATAGTGAAAAATGTTGTATTTTAATTCAAAACCGCTTTTTAATATAATTTATTTATATGATTAGATTATATTTTTAATTGGTTTTAAAGTGAAATTAGAATATATTTTTACCATTTAATCCAATAGTGGTCATTGGAATTAATTTCACTTTGAAATTGGACTTAAACTAGTGTCAATCTTTTGATATATATTGTTTCATAAAAACACGCTATTTGTTCTGACAGTGGGAATTAATTATTAAATTAATTAATGTAACTCATATGATTTGAATTTTTTAAAATATACATCATTATTGAATTTGGAATATCAAATATAGCTTAGGGTGACGTTTTGGTATTTTTCTGAAAAACTTCAATTTTTAATGAATAGTGAAACCACTAAGTGGTACTTAAAAAACTGATTTTTTGTTTAAATGAAATTCTTCGACCTTTGTGTTTTGAATTTCAAAAATCTGACATAAATGGTTTTCATTAAGAATTAAAATGTGGTTCAATTATATTAAAATAATTTTTTGGTGAATTGTAACTTTTAAGTTTTTAATCGCGATTAGAGGTAATTAGTGTAATTTAAGGTAAAAATAATGTTTTAATAATATGAAATGACCTTGAAACATATCCTAACCTTATTGGATGTGTCATGGCCAACCGAGAAAATCCATGGGTCAACTTGGGGACCCCATAGTGCCACTTTGGTACGAAAATGACATTAATAACTTTTTATTTAATGTTAAAATGAAAATGTCACAAACATGTATTGTTTTACTAAAAAAATATTTACATGGGGTTATACAAGTCATATTTTTTACAATAAATATTCATTAGAAATATAAAAATATTTCCTACATAATAATAATTTTTTTATTTTTTATACTTTAAATAAATTAAATTATTTATGACACCATGATGATGCAGCGATTACCTCATTATTTAACGATTTAAATAAAATGAAACGATAATGTAAAATCTAAGACCTGCACTTGTCAAAAACCTATTTGATGGGTTGATTTTGAACTATTATCACCTTATCCTAGAAATATATAATTCCAGGACCTTTAAAATCTGAAAAGCATTTTATAATAAAGTAACCTTTTATAACATTCCAAGAGTGCCCCTCCTCTCCTCTTATAAAAGGTCCCCACCTCTACCTCCTTACCCACACCTTTCAAGCCTTTGGTTCAGACAATATTTGCTCATTTTATCTCTCCACATCCCTCCCTTCATCCTTGAAGCCTTACCTTGGGCAGAAAGCTCTTCAAGGAACCCTTTTGGTTCAAACCAAGAAGAGTTACCCGATTTTAACGTAATGTCTTCACTTGTGTTCTTTTGTTTTATTTTGCTTCTCCAACCCTATAAACTATTTTTATTCCTTTATTTTGTAACCAAAACAGTATCTTAAATATACTAGGATGTTTTTATGAGTAGTATTCGAGCTACACTTACACACACCTCCCTCTAATGGTCAAAGAACATACTGTTTCTATGGTTGGCGAATTTCTGCCTCACGAAACGATGATTGTTCAATATTCTTTTAACAACTTTAATGGTGGCCATTAAGATGTAACTATTTTTATATATGATATATATTATGTTTATGTTTTCCTTATTCTTCTGTATTTTTCATTTGTGGCATACCTTTATGGTTTCCATTATGAGTAAACACGATAATTTCATTTTAGGAAGTGCGGACTACCATCCCCTCAAAGTGATTTGATTCGTTAATACCATATGTGGTACGTATAAAGGATAAATTTAATGATATTATATATGATATTATACTGGAATTATAATATACCTTTATATCATTATTATTTCAGTCCATTAAGTAAGGAAATAGAAATGAAAGTAGCATTCATGCGTACGTATGGCTTACCATCTCCATGAACGGTGCATTTCATTTCTTACCTCTAAATGTTATGTAATATTATAAATGCATGTATATACTGGATATATATGATATATATGATATCTAAATAATGAATATAATTATGGATATAATGGATATTTTACCCCATGAACAACTTGTAATTATAAAGATTATATTTTGGACTCAAGTACCAATGATCGACAAAACGACCATTATTAACATAAATAATTACATAGTGTTCATAACATGGTAATAAGTGATATAAAAGTAATAATGAACTTGAAAAAAAGGTTCTTAAGCAAGTAGAAATTAACTCAAGATTATTATTCATGAGATTAAAGAGCGATCGATTCATGTCGGACCCGAGGTATGGGACTTCGTCTCAATCTCCTTCCATTGAGGAATATTTTTTTTATACACAACCTTATTTTATATGATGTATAAAACCCTTTTAATTTCAAATTTATCCAAAAAGGAATCTTTTTTATACGAATCATTTTACTAAATGAAAAAAGGGAATGTTTTTGTCGTACGTATGCGGCGACAACGACTTCTCCGCCGCTGTGACCATTATTTGAGTTTCGGCTTCCTCTACAAGCTGTAACTTTTTTTTAAAATGAAAAATAAATACCTTGTTTTACTTTTATTTTATTTTGGTATTGAAAATGGTTTTCATAATGTTTTTATTATATCAATGTGTTGTATTGATATCTTTTGATTTAAATGTGGAAATGTTATGTTTCCTTTATGCATGTTTTATGTGATAGGATTATGTTATGGTTCTTGGGAATTGTTATGAAAATGGGTAGTTCCGTGATAAACTAAGAGCAGGTGAGCCCGATATAGCTCTCCAATGCATTGGGTAACGCGAAGGGGTTAAACCTTAAGGTTTCTCCGAAGAGATTTAGGGAATATACTGTGATGGGTATTCCAAACGTAACCAAGAGGGTTACTCCCTACGTAAGAATGTTATGAATGCCTCAAGTTACCTTTATGTCTTATGATTTCTATGATTTATTCATGATTTGATGAGGTATGTTAAAATGATTATGTTTTATGAGTATTGTATGATTTAGTACATGGACTAATGTTTTCCTTTCATACTTTTATATCCCTTACTGAGCTTTTTATACTCATCCCATGTTTTTGAAATGTTTTTCACAGGTCAAGGGAAAAGTACATGATGTGATGATAGTGTCAAGGAAGTTTCAAGAAATAATCCATGTTTTATTTTAAATATGATTCCTTTGATGGGAAAAATGAACACTATCTTTTATGTAACCACTTTGTTTAAATGTGGAATTTAATGCATGTTTTATGATCTAATTATCTAAAAATAAAAACCTGAAAAGATCGTCAATGTGTATTCTTGAAGTAACTCAATATTAATTAATTTTTAAGGTTGTGGACTTATATTCATAGCTTTAGAATTCGTGTCATACTCCACCTCTGTAACAATAATCCAAGATACAGGTTTTTCAGAAATTATATAAGTAGTAATGATCTTTGAGTAGTCTTTAAATAACAGATCATTTAAATAAATAATCATCCGTGATTTTTGGATTCCATAATCTTCACCATTGAAATATAGAGTATGAATCATTGAAATTCCTTCTCTCTGATTAGGCATCTGCATCTTTGTATAGACCTTATTCTTTTATCTTGTTAGATATTTTTCAAAAATCTCTCATTTGATACCAATTGTTAGGTCGGGATACATAGATATACACAAGAGGGCCGGTGAATTGTGTATTTTCCACCTTTTCAAATATATTTCACAATTCTTCCTTTTGATATCGATTGATGATTATGAAGATAAGTAGTGTTTACATTCTGTATGAAATAATGGGCAACAGATAAAAGAGAAATAAAGAACACAACTGTTTATAGTGGTTCATGGCCTAAATATCCCCTAGTCTACTCCACCAATCACTCTCTCTATGTGTTTGGTTAATTTCACTAGTCAGGTCCTCATATTATAAGACCAATCCACAACTGAGTATAGGCAGTTGACACCTTTACTAATAATTCTAAAAACAGAGCCTTCTGGTTCTTTAACAGAGAACCGAAAAAACATCTTAGATCGAGAAGCTGATAATCCACCACAACTGAGTACGGGTAGTTGATACTCTAAATAAAAATATATTTATAAAAAAGGGTTTTGGTTGAACTTCACAGTACAAATAACAACTAACAACAAATGGATCTTATTCTTCAGAAAATAGTTTCTTCAGGAAAGAGAAGTTTCGAAGCAATCCAGTTGCATTAGATCATTGAAATAAAAATAGAAACGAATAACAGTAGAATACATACTGTAAATACTAGATCTAGAACACATATATCTCCACTGTAGCCTCTTCGGTAGAAAAAGTATTCTGATCGATTGTTGTAGTATATAGGTAAAAGATCTTCACAAGAATGCAGTTTCACTTTCAAAATTTCTATCACAATATATGGTTCAATATATATATCTCAATATATATTTATATATTATTCTTTGAATCATACATTGATAAATAGAACAAATACACAGATAGAATAAATAAATTATATATCATATTCTTCAATTATAATCCAAGAAAATATCTCGATAAATCGTAAGAATTCAAATTCTTGAGACAGATCAGAGTAGTCATAACATCCATTAAGAATCAGAGAGAATTTATCTATTTAATATGATTCTTTGAATCAATCATAATGAGCTTTGAATTTTTCAAAAACTAGATTTAAATTGGCCTAATATTCTATAAAGACTGTTGCATGGAACTTAGATAAAATCGTAAATTGAAATCTCTGGTGATGAAAGGTCAAATGTATGGTTCCTTCACAAAATGAAAAAATACTAAAGGTAGGGTTCAACTACGTAGCATCCATTCCCCTAAAATAAGGTTGAAAACGTAAGGTTGGTCACAAAAGTAAGGCTGACGATCTATACATTTACTTCTCAAATGTAAGGTTCTATACTTACATAGGGTTATTTAACCAAACTTTCTCTCATAGTCAAATTTAAGGTTTCATCTAAACACAAGGCTCTTTGTCCATACGTTTCTATTAATGTATGGTTGATTAACCATACACAATGATCTTTCAACATAAGGTTTTATACAAACATAGGGTTTGTTCCTTATGTTATGTTCTTCAATGTATGGTACGAACAGTGTTTCTAGAAGACGCTTAAGTGCGTTTCAAAAACATTAACGAATCTTCCATGTGAATAATAATCTTGAATTAAATAAAAAAATAATTAAAAACAATATTAATTTCATGAAATACACATAAAGTAATATCATTATTAAAACAAACAAGGTTGTTTGTTAGCATCAAAATAAATAGGATTTAAAGAGTATTGTTGAGACAATACATGCCCAACATTATTTATTATAAAATATCCTTAATGTCATTTTTGGAACCATTCATTTAATTTGAATTTGAAAAAAAACATAATAGTAAATTTATTTTTAATATAATACATTAACACATCCCTAATATGTTATATATATATATAAATTCATATAATAGAATAATTAATTCAAATTTAATTACTTTTTATATTCTTATGATCATTTATTCTATTTGTCTATTAATTAAATAAATTTTGTGTTAGTATTGCGTAAGAATTTAAAGCAATTAGTTAAAAATAAAAACAAAAATAAATTTATTTGATTAAAAATAATATATATATATAATATACATTTTGAACTGAAAATATTTTGTTTTTATCTATATAAAAAAATAGATATTAAAAGAAAGTTAGTGGCATTTTTGAATTTATCATGTACTTTAATATTATAAAGGTAAAAATTAAAGGAATATGAAACCAATTTACTATATTTTAGTAAAATGTATGTAAATAAATGAAATAAATTAATCCAATTGGATAAATGAATGTTTTAGGGTCATTTTTTATCCTTATCAAATTATTTTTAACCTTAATTACTTGATTTATCATTATTGTGGTGACAATTATTTACTATATTTACTATTCATAATGAAAAAAATAAAAAGGCACTATATAAAAAATTTGTAGCACATAATTCGAAATATGGAATTCAATTTTAAATATTAAATTTCTATAAGGGGAATAAAATAATTTTAGATTAAAATAAAAAAGGCAATGAAAAATGATTTTTAAAAAATGCATTTTTAAGCCCAAAATGGAACTTATAACAAAATTAGGTATAATTATAATCCAAAATAGATTATATAAAATTAAATAATTATTATGTTAATTTTAGATAAAATTCAATAAATAATGATGTTTTTTCCAAAGAAATGATAATTTCATAAAAACCTGTATTTTTTACTATTAAAAAAAATAATTATTCAAAAAAATCTCAAAAAGTCCCCCTAAGAAAATTTTGATATGACAAATCAAAAAGTTAAGTTAATATTATAAAATTAAAACTAAAAAAATCTTTAATTAAATATATTAAATAAAACTATATACTTAAACAAATTTAGTAAGAATAAAACTATCTTTCTTTTTTTTATGGAAAATTACTTAATATTATTATAATGAATATAACTATAAAAAATATAGTTAATTAATATTAATAATAAAATAAAATTATTTTTTCTAACATTACATAGGTTTTTACATTCTCATTCCCCTTGGAAATGATATGCTTGCAATTTTATTCATCACCTAAACAAGTTGTTATATCTTTCCCTCATAGCATTTTCTGATTCCCATGTTGCTTCTTTGAACCATATTGTTTTCCAAAAAACCTTAACATGATGATTTACCTTATTCTAAAACAACTTCACTCTATATTCAATAATCTATACAAGTTTTTTCTCATAAGAATGGTAATATCTTATGTAAACTATATCAGGGTTCAAAACATGAGATCAATCTGACACATATTTTCTTAACATTGAAACATGAAATACTTTATGTACCTGGGATATACATGGAGGTAAGGTCACTCAGTAGAAAATCAATCCAACTTTACCTATGAATTTATATAATCTAATGATCCCTAGACATAACTTCTTCTTTTTACCAAAATACAAAAATATTTTCCATGATGAAAATTTATGAAAAACATGATCACCTACCTCAATATAAATTTCTTTACTCCAGTTATCTACATAAATTTTATTCTTTATCTCATCCATACTTATATATTGATGAATCATATTTATAATCTAAACCATTTCCTCTAATAACTATGGTGCCATCAACTTGCACTTTTGTGGTTCATCCCCAAAATTTGGAGTCCGAAACTGGTTTCCATATAATTATTCAAAATGTGTCATCTATATACTATAATGGAAACTGTTGTTGTAATGAAACTCAAATAATGAAATATATTGATCTCAAATTCCCTGGTAATCCATTTAATAGTAATGAAGAGATTCTTCCATGTTCTGAATCTTTCACTCAAAATTTCGATTCGATCGTGGATGAAAATTTATACATAAAACTTAATTCAGTACACAACAACTTATGAATTACTTTCAAAAAATTAAAATTGAACATTTGATCGTGGTCATATTAAAAGGAGTGATGAATTCCATGTAACCTGACTATCTCTTTGATATATACTCATGAAAGTTGATCTTACGGAATAATATATTTAATGGGATGTAAATGATCATATTTAGTGGATTGATCAATAATAACTCAAATAACATTATTACCTAAAGATGTATTTGGTAATCCCACTATGAAATAAAATGATAAATTTTACCATTTATAATATAGAACTGGTAAAGGATAAATCACCCCTTCATTTATTTCCATTATTCTTTTAACCCATTGACAATTCAAATATTTCAAGGTAAATTAAAAAATATCTCTCTTCATCCCTTCGCACAATTAATAAACTATATTTTCTCTATACATCTTAGAACTTCTAGGATAAATTGGAAGTGAGGAACTATAAGCCTCAATTAAAAATTCTATCTATGATTTGTAATCATAATAAACACATAACACTTTTCTAAATCTTAAAATATAATCTTTATCAACTATAATATCTGGTCACATACCGTTTTTAACATATTATACCTTTTTCTATAAAACATGATCCTCCTTTTGAGATTGATTAACTATTTATTAGAGTGATGATTGTACTATCACAAGAAATATAACAAAGTCCCAATATGCACAATTTCTGGGCCCAAATTTATCAAAACATTAACCAAATGGCCATATTCTGAACATAACATGGTTAATGTTTCATTATTTTTACAATTCAAAGCCTAAACTATATTTTTTTCTCCTCTAGGATGGTAATCAACAATGCAATTATAATCATTATTCAGATATAAACATCTTCCCTACATCATCTTCAACTATTTCTATGTGAATATATACTTCAAAACTTAATGATAAATACATATTTGACATTTACTCCGTAAAAATTATGCCTCTAATTTTTTGAAGAATAAATATAATAGCTAATTCTAGATCATGTGTAGGATAATTTAACTCATGCGGTTTCAATTGACATAAATCATAACAAATCAACAGATCATTCTGTATTAGGACATAGTCAAGTCCCTTCAAAATAATCATCATAGCAGGTGAATTTTTTCCCTTTCTAGTATGTAGGAATAAAATTGTAGAATTAAAAAAAATATTATTTTTAGTTCATAAAAAATCAAGATACTCTTTTATCTAGATTAATTTAACTCCATTTCATGTTAACTTAGTTAAATGACTAGATAAATGAGTAAAGTATTCAACAATCCACCTTTCATAACCCACTAATTCAATAAAACTATAAATCTTTGTGAAATTTTTAGGTATTAGAAATTATTCAGAAATTTTAGTTTTAGTATGCTTAATAATTATTCCATATTTAGAAAAAATATTTCTATGGAAATAAATTCACTGTAACCAAAATTCACAATTATTAACTTTTATATATAGTTTATTTTATTCTAATGTTTATGAAACAATCATCAGGTGACGTTCATTATCCTAATAAATTTTAGAATATACCATTATATCATTAATTAATATAATTTCAAACTTATCCAAAATGTCATGGAATAATATGTTCATAAGGTCCATTAATATAGATAGTTCATTCAACAACACAATGGGAATAACTACAAACCCATATTGTCCATATCTAGTCCTAAAGATAGTATTTAAGATATCTTCTTCCTTCAACATCAACTGATGATACTCTTACATGAGATCAATCTTTGAAAAATACTAAGCACCATGTTGTTAATCAATGAAAGCATTGATATGAGGGAAATGATACTTGTTTTTAACAATGATGTTATTTAAGTCTCGATAAGAAATGACAAATCTCATTAAACTATAATTATTTTTAAAAATTAAATTAAGACCACCCCATGGTGATGTTCTCGGATAAATGAAACCTTTTCCATATACTCTTGAAATTAATTTTTCAATTAAAAAAGATTTACTTGATCCATTCATTAAGGTGTTTTTGAAATAGACCTAGTATCAAGAACTATGTAAATAGTAAACTCAACCTCCTCATCTGGAATAACACTGGGAAAATAATTAACAAATTCATCCATAAATTCATTAACTATTGGGAGATGAATACTATCGAAAATTTATTTCTTTTAGAAACATGAGTTATGTAAATTTCAATTCCATATCTAATAAACTTCACATATTTTAGGTAGGATATCAATGGTACAAAATCATTGAATAAAACATTCTTGGCTCTACAATCTGTCTTAGCATGATAAACTGAAATGAAATCCATACCCAAAATAATATCAACCTCTACTATGTTTTGTTCAACTAGATTTGAAGTAAAGACCATCCCATTGATAATAATAGTAAGTATAATTACCCATACTTTACATACATAGTCATTACATAGAAATTGAAGCATAATTATTACAACATATAACAAAACCATGAAAGGATTGTATAGGTCTAGTGTCTTTAGAAACAGGGAAACATAAACAACTGGTTCATAAATCATCTACACTGTCTCCCTTTTATTTTATCATATCTAGAGTCCCTTTTGGCATATCTTACTTAATACCCTTATTCTTTACCTGGGGAAAATAAAACATACAAATGGGTGAGCTCAAATGCTCAGTAAGGGTAAACAAAAGAAATATCAATCACATCATATTTATTAGAACATAACATTTTAGAAATCTTAACCTGCAAAAGAGATCATAATTTCATTACATGGGATAAATCATAGTAGTGAAATGTAATCCCAATAATCATAACATGAAACTTTTTGGCATACACACATAATCATAAATAATCATTTCTTAGTAGTCAAGACTCATTGCCAAGACTATCTTAGCAGACAAATTCCATTTCTGAACCGAGTTCACTCATCATTTCCGTCCTGTATCACTGAACCGGTTTAACATTCCATTCCAGCCATGTCTATATCATGAGATATAAATCTTTACCCAATGCATTGGTGGGAGATATAGGTTCCACCTATCTAATAATGAAACCATTCTTATGTGTGCCACAAATTCATAAATCATAGCATAACACATGTAATAAAAATGGGATTCTTAAACATCATACCATCATAACATAATCCATATAAGATAAAAGGAAATCATAAAAATAATTCCATCATAACATAATAAAATCAATGTAAAAATAGGGATATAAACAGAACCCTATATTATCTTAGATGGAAAATAATTTTGATAAAACCCTTTAACTCCATTCTTGAGGAAAATATCCTTTCTACTTCAAATTTTCTTTTCCTTTGTTAACATGTCATATAATTTTAAACTAAAAGATGTTGATAAAAAATAAAATTGAAAACTTTTAAAGGAATATTCATGGAAATAATTTTCTAAAATTCCATTTAGGCCGTATAAGTTAAAAAAACATTCTTCTCGTACTTTGGCCGAAAAAGTGAAAAAGTACCTCATACTAAAAAAGACAAAAGATTCCTTTCATATCTTTTACTAAAAACTCACCAAAAAGTAATATTAGATTTAAAAAATTGTAAGAGGATATAAAAAATATTACATATTGAGGAAACATAGTTGTGGATGATAAATATTCCCTAGTAAATACCAAAGTATAAACAATCTCGGATAAAAATGAGATTGTGAGATTTTCCCTTACCTTAGGTCTTATTTTCTTTGTATGTGTCCGAAACTCCTGTATAATTATTTAAATAATGTTATTGACTTATTCTATAATCTTATTCATTGTTATGATATCATATATGGTCATATTATTAGCTTCTTATTAGTAATATTTCATTGGTACATGTTATTCGAGTGTTTATTGCCTTTTGTTCTTATGCGTGTTTTGTCGAATAAATTATTATTATTATTTTTAGGTTATAGATAACTCATTTAAAGAATTTTATTAGTGTAATATATGTCATATATATTCATTAAATTTATTTATATAATCATTATGCAATGAAGATCATGTAGAACAAGTCTCATCACATTGTGGAGACGGTAGGCCGTACGTACGCACGAGCGATGATATCATTCCAATGATTATGGAATTGTATTGAAGTATATGTATACTATTTCAGAATCAATATAACTTTAATGTAATCATATATAGTTATTCTTTACACCATTATACCTATCCAAGTAAGGTGGTGGTGGAAAACAGATTACACCACGGCGTGGAGACGATATTCCGTACGTACGCACGTGCGGTGATTTCATTTTCCGTAGGATGGATAGAAGGTGAAATACGTTTGTTTAATATTTATAATAAAATTTTATTATATGAGTTATACTTATGTTATTACACCATAAAGAAAAAATTAAATTAGAGGAAGTCTAAGAAGAAATAAATTGGAAAGGATCGGTAATGGATATTACCTCTTCTTTGACGTGCCTCTTCTTAACCTCCTCTTAGGGCACTAGAGTTGGTAATTTAAGAAGACCAGGACCTCTAGGATGTTTCAAGGGAAGTGGAGAAGAAAAATTGGAAGGGGTTACAAAGATTTATGGCTCAAAGTGGTGTGAGTAGGAGAGGGAGGAGGTGCCCTTTTATAAGGGAGGAGAGGGGCATCTTTGGAAAACTAAAAATATTGTTTTATAATAAAGTCATATTCTGTTTTTAATAGATCCAAATTGATTTATTTGAAAGCTAAGGTAGGTATTGGTCTAAATCCTCTCAAGAAATATAATTTAGAGACGTTTAGGTTACTATTTTAAACTTATCATTTTGATTTAACTCTAAGTTAAATAATTTAACTTTTACCGTGTATTCTTGTTTTCTTACACTATATGGTTGATAAACGTACTATAACAAGCCAAAAGAACCCCAAGTGGTTCATTATTAATATATATATCCTTATCTAAGTCATTTGGACGAACCTTAGATTTTTAGGAATAAAATAACAATTAATAATATAATATTTGTTTTAAAAACTATTTTATGTCAATTTTGACACTATTTGGAAATTGATTTTTGTGAAAATCATAACAACATAATTAATTCGAAAAAAGTTAATTAAATCAATAATAATATGTCATATTAACCTATAAAATTAGTTTTATACATAAAAAGTCTCAAATTACATTTATTTGGGTATTTATAATATCAATTAGGTTAATATTTCCTTAATATGGTAATTACTGCATCATCATTGTGTCATAAATAAATTAATCTATTTAAAGTCTAAAAATTATTAATAAAATACCATTATGTAGGAAATATTTTTATATTTCTAATTAATATTTATAGTCGAATTTATATTATTTATAACCCTATATTAAAAATGTTTTAGTTATTAAACTTTGATTTTAACTATTTTAACTCTTCTTTAAATAAAATAATAATAAATGTCCTAATCTAATCCAAGTGGACCTAAATGGTAATATTTTATTTCTAAGGTTGTTTTTGGTCGAATTAAACTTATCCAATAGAATTAGGACATTTTTAGGGTAATAATAATATCATTTTTACCCTTAATTACCCTATTTACTTTTAACCATGGTAAATAATAGTAAAAAGTTACTATTCACCAATTTTTTTTTCATCTCATTGAATTAAATTTTACTTACTAACATCAACCGTGTATCTCTAATTTGTTGAAATTCCATTCACAGAAGTGGTAAAATTATGTTTTATGTAAACTTTCAAATTCTCCTAGGAGGTGGGTAAAAGACGGTGAAAACTTCAATAAAATTTTTATATATCTAAAATTATTATAAAATGACTCCAATGAATTAAATTGAACTTATATAGGTATTAAGTATCAATTTTGACCCAAAATAAATTTAAATAAAATAAAAAATTATTTAAATAAAAAGTTGGATTTTAAATAGTTACAGAGTGTTTTCACTATTCATCAAAAATTGAATTTTTTCAGAAAAATACCAAAAGTTCACCCTAAGATAATTTTGATATTCCGAATCCAAAAATGAAGTCCATTTTGAAAGATAAAATTTATAAAATTTCAAAAAGAGGGTATTAATATTCATAACAGCTAGTTTTAATAATATTTTAATAGCATATCATTGTTTAGTAAAACTCGGTATTGCGTACAACGCAAGCTATCGAGGAAGGCCGCGATTGTGTGTAAAGAAAGACAAGCTAGTTTTGTCTGTAGTGAAAGATTTATTTGATGATGTATATAACATAAACACAAAATTTTTCTCATAGAAATCTCAGGTATTACATTCTACCCCCCTTAAAATGAATTTCGCCCTCGAAATTCCTCACTTTGTAACAAACAGATGATGATACCTCTCCCTCATCATATCCTCAAGCTCCCATGTAGCTTCTTCTAATTGGTGGTTCCTCCATAAAACTTTCACCATGCGAGTGGTCTTGTTCCGTAGGACTTTTTCACTATGATCCAAAGTCTCTATCGGCTGTTCTTCATAAGAAAGATCTTGCTCTAGCGGTACAACTTCTGAGCTGAGTACATGTGAAGGATCAGGTATATACTTTCTCAGGAGCGATACATAGAACACATCATGAACTTGAGAGAGATTCGGTGGAAGCGCCAATCGGTAGGCTACCTTCCCAACACGATCCAGTATTTCGAAAGTACCAATATACCTAGGGCTCAACTTTCCATTATTTCCAAATCTCATTATTGTCTTTCAAGGAGATATTCGTAAGAACACTTTATCACCCACTTCAAACTCTAGGTCTTTTCTTCGGTTATCGAAATAAATTTTTTGTCAACTATGAGATGCTCTTATGTGTTGTTGAATACATCTGACCTTTTCTTCCATCTCATCAACAAGATCAGGTCCTAATAGCTTTCTTTCCCCAACTTCATCCCAGCAAGTTGGAGTCCTGCATTTCATTCCATAGAGAGATTCATAAGGATCCATCTGAATACTGGAGTGAAAGCTATTATTATAATAAAATTCCACCAAACGTAGGTGTTGATCCCAACCTCCTTTTAAATACATAGAGAAAGATCTGAACATATCTTCTAGAGTTTGAATTGTCCTCTCAGACTGACCTTCTTTCTGAGGATGATAAGCAGTGCTGAAAGTCAACTCTGTATCCAAAGTATGCTGAAGACTTCGCCAAAACTTTGAGGTTAACCTGAGATCCCGATCAGATATAATGGAAAGTGGTACTCTATGCAATCTTACCACTTCCTTTACATATATCATGGCAAGCTGATCAAGAGATAAATCCTCTCTAATAACAATGAAGTGTGCCGAATTTGTAAGACGATCAACTATGATCCAGATAGCATTATTGCCTTTAGATGTTTTAGGAAGTCCAGTGACAAAGTCCATAGTGATGTTTTCCCATTTCCATTCGGGTATGGCTAATGGTTGTAACACCCCCTTAGACTTATGTCTCTCAGATTTAACTTGCTGACAAAAAAAGCATTGAGAGACATATTCAGAAACTCCTCTTTTCATGCCATCCCACCAGAAGTACTCTTTCAGGTCCCTATACATCTTCGTGCTTCCAGGATTAATAGAGAATGAAGAACTATGAGCCTCATCCAGCAGCTCCTTCTTTAATTTTGGGATGGGAGGAACACAAACCCGATTCCGGAACCTTATTATCCCATCACAATCAAGGTTGAACTCAGGAACATTTCTCACCTTCTTTTGTAACTCTACATCTTCTTTTTGTGCCTCTTTAATCTTCAGATGTATAGATAGTGGAACATTAATTTGAGAGAGATAAGATTTTTCCCCTTCCATTATAATTCCAAGATCCATACTTTGTAAATCCATAAATATTGGATCTTTTGTGATCCTCATCATGGATAAGCTAGAATGGTCTTGTCGACTTAATGCTTCTACCACCTTGTTTTCTTTCCCAGAGTGGTAATGAATTGAGCAGTCGTAAACCTTAATCAGCTCCAACCATCTTCTTTGGCGTATATTCAACTCCTTTTGTTTGAAAATATACTTTAAAATTTTATGATCATTATAAATATCACACCATTCACCATATAGATAATGCATCCAAATCTTAAATGCAAAGATTACTGCAGCTAACTCCAAATCATGAGTTGGGTAATTTTACTCATGGATTTTCAACTGTCTTGAGGCATAAGCTATCACCATATTGTTTTTCATGATAACACACCCCAATCCCTTCTTTGATTCATCACTATATATCACAAACCTTTCTCTACTATAAGGCAGTGTGAGCACAGGTGGACTGGATTACCTTCTTTTCAACTCCTTGAAATTCTCTTCACACTCCTCCGTCCACACGAACTTAAATCATTTTTGAGTCAACCTAGTGAGTGGATTAGATAATCGTGAAAAATCTTTCACAAAACGTCAATAATATCCTTCCAAATCAAGAAAACTTCGTATCTCAGTTACTTTTGTTGGTCTCTACCATCATTCGATAACCTTTGTTTTTGCTGGATCCAAAGATATCCCCTCTTTTGAGATTATGTGACCAAAAAATGAAACTTTTTGGAGCCAAAATTCACACTTGGTAAATTTGGCATAAATCTTCTCCTTTCTCAGGGTCTTCAATACAATTCTCAAGTGATCTTCATTTTTTTCCTTGCTCTTTGAATAGACAAGAATATCATCTATAAATACTACCACAAACTGATCAAGATAGTCTCTAAAGACTCAATTCATTATATCCATGAAGATAGTAGGGAAATTAGTAAGACCAAATGGCATCACTATAAATTCATAGTGTCTATACCTTGTATGAAAAGCCGTATTTGATATATCCTCCCTTTTGACCCATAATTGATGATACCCAGAACAAAGATCAATCTTGGAAAAGTATTGAGCTCCGCGTAGTTGGTCAAATAAGGCATCAATACGTGGGAGAGGATATTTGTTCTTGATAGTGATCTTGTTAAGTTCTCCATAATCAATGTAGAGTCTCATTGATCCATCGTTCTTCTTAACATACAGAACAGGTGCTCCCAAAGGTGACGCACTAGGGCGTGTGAATCCCTTATCAATATTATCTTGGAGTTTCTTCTTCAATTCCTGCAACTCAATTGGGGCCATTCTATAAGGTGTCTTTGAAATAGGCAAAGCACCCGGTATGAGTTCAATTGAAAACTCAACTTCACGATTTGGTGGAATACCTGGAAATTCCTATGGAAAGACGTCATAAAACTCCCTTACAATGGGCATATTATTAATTGTGAGTTTCTCACCAACCATTTGAGTTAAATAACCTTAATTTAGTGGAATCAAAACCCATAAGATGGAAGAAATTTCCACTGGAAGGTTAGGTTCATCCTTGCATCCATAGACGATCATAGATTGATCTGGAATATAAAATGTGACTTCTCTTGTTTGGAAAATGATATGAGCTCCATATAAATAAAGACAATGCATGCCAAGAATCACACCAAATTCCACTATAGGAAGGATCACAAGATTTGCAGGAATCACTTTCCCACAAACTTCAATCAGAGAAGAATTATAAACTTTTGATGCGACTGTTGTGCTATTAGGGGTTGTCATAGCTAACTCAACATCTAATTGTTGAGGTAATATGGATATACCCTTAGAAAATGCTTCAGAAATAAAAGAGTGGGTGGTTCTAGAATCAAATAAAACATTTTCTACTTTAGAGTGGATGGTAGGTGTACCTTTCACCACTTCGTTATCGTACTCCACATCGCTGGTAGAAATTGAATGTGACTTTCCTTTGTCTTTAGCCTTAAGAGTTTGTTGACGTCGATCAACATCAACAACCCTTGGATTAGGGAATTGATTGCCGTAATTCACAATTTCCTTGCACTTGTAACATTGAAGTGTAGGAGGTTCACTCTGTGTAGCCTTTTCTTTGTTTGCATCACTAGAAATCTTCTTCCCATAATTGCGGCATTCAAATGCCCAATGACATTCATTTCCACATTTGAAACATTTACTTGGCCCTTTAAGACAACTCCCTCCATGTTTCTTTCCACACTTTGTGAATAAGGGAAAACTCATCTTCTTTTCAGTGTGGTCTTTAGATTTCCCTTTGAATTCCATTTTCCTCTTCTTATCAAATGCATATGACTGATGGGTTACTCCAATCTCCATCTCAACCTTGAGAGCACATCGAACAATTTCCTCGTAGCTATTGAATTCCCTTATGGATAACACCCATCGAAGACTTGGTTTTAAGCCACTAAAGAATCGATCGATCTTACTCTCAGGTTGGATAATAATTCCAGAAGCGTACCTGGAAAGTCTTGTAAAATTTTCTTCATAGGTACCAACAGATTCATCATCCATTTTCTTCAGTTCAAGAAAATACTTCTCGATATTTGTTCGAAGAATACAAGGGAAGTACTTATTGAAAAATAAGTTCTTGAAATTGTCCCATTCCATAGACTCAATTTCATCTCTCGGCCTCGTATTCTTGATAAGATTCCATCATTGATCAGCTTCACCTTCCAAACGATATACTACTAAGATGACTTTATCAATTTCAGAACATTGAAGAACTGAAAATATATTTTCAGTGGTACTGATCCATTGTTTATCCACTAAAGGATTAGTAGACCCACTGAATAAAGATGGATGCTGCCTCATGAAGGATTCAACAGAATGTTGCTCCTTCCATTGCTCATTTGGAAGTCCTGCAGATTCATAGCTTGAGAAAGTTGTATGAGCATGGCTACAAGATTTTTCATTCCAGCTCCCATAATGTTTGGTTGTTCAGGGGGACAATCATTGAGTTTCCCGTCGCATTCCGCATTAACACGGTTCCTTCGGGTTCCAGCCATTGACTAAAACCAAGAAGAATAGTGTGAGAAACACTCATTATAAGAGGAAAACCACATAATCAAGAATAAAATTTCACACTTAAGGTCTTATCACAGGTTGTTTATGGCCATTTCTAAAACATTACGATTGTGTTCTATGCTTAGACTTATCCTTAGGGTTCTTAGTAAGACTTTCACATCCTAGTTTCCAAAGGTTGACTATACCTTTCCTCTGACACCAACTATAACAATATGGAATTACTTACAGTGGACTATAATTGATACCTATCAGGGCACTACATGGGAGGATACACCCCCTGGGTGGAACACACCACCATCCCCAGTGGTAGCCATTTTCACATGAATCCCTTGGGGGCGGAGAGCCATGCTTTGTCCAACGCTCACAAGTGAGAGTTCCCAAGGATCAGATACATTCCTACATCCTTTTCCTCTGATAACAACTATAACGATCCATACTTTAAATACATTGTTATTACTTCAAAATTGAAGCACAATTATTACAACATATAACAAAACCATGAAAGGACTATATAGGTATAGTGTCTTTAGAAACTGGGAAACATAAACAACTGTTTCATAAATCATCTACACTGTCTGCATTTTATTTTATCATATCTAGAGTCCCTTTTGGAATATCTTACTTAATACCCTTCTTCATGACTTGGGGAAAAGAAAACATACAAAAGGGTGAGCTCAAATGCTCAGTAAGGGTAAACAAAAGAAATATCAATCACATCATATTCATAAGAACATAACATTTTAGAAATCTTAACCTGCAAAAGAGATCATAATTTCATAACATGGGATAAATCATAGTAGTGAAATGTAATCCCAATAATCATAACATGAAACTTTGTGTCATACACACATAGTCATAAAGAATCATTTCTTAGTAGTCAAGACTCATTGCCAAGACTATCCTAGCGGACAAAGTCCATTTCTGAACCGAGTTCACTCCTTGTTTCAGTCCTGTATCAATGAACCAGTTTAACTTTCCATTCCAGCCATGTCAATCTCATGAGATATAAATCTTTACCCAATGCATTGGAGGGAGATATAGGACTCACCCATCTCATAATGAAACCATTCTTATTTCTGCTACAAAATCATAAATCATAGCATAAACCATGTAATAAAAATGTGATTCTTAAACATCATTCCATCATAACATAATCCATATAAGATAAAATGACATCATAAAAATAATTCCATCATAACATAATCAAATAAATGTAAAAATAGGGATAGAAACAGAACTCTATATTTTCTTAGATGGAAAATAATTTTGATAAAACACTTGAACTCCATTCTTGAGGAAAATATCCTTTCTACTTCAAAAACATTTTTCCTTTATTAACATGTCATACAATTTTAAACTAAAATAAGTTGATTAAAAATAAAATTCAAAACTTTTAAAGTAAATTCATGTAAATAATGTTCTAAAATTCCATTCAGTCCGTATAAGTTAAAAAAACATTCTTCTCGTACTTTGGCCGAAAAAGTCAAAAATTACCTCGTACTAAAAAAGACAAAAGATTCCTTTCATATATTTTACTAAAAACTCCCCAGCAAGTAATATTGGATTTAAAAAATTGTATGAGGATGGAAATAATATTACATATTGAGGAAACATGGATGTGGATGATAAATATTCCCCAGTAAATACCAAAGTATAAACAATCTTGGATAAAAATGAGACTGTGAGATTTTCCCTTACTTTAGGTCCGATTTGCTTCGTATGTATCCGAACCTCCTGTATAATGATTTAAATAATTTTATTGACTTATTAAAGATTCTTATTCATTGTTATGATATGATATATTGTTATATTCTTAGCTTCTTGTTAGTAATATTTCATTGTTACTTGTTATTCGAGTGTTTATTGATTTTTGTTCTTTTGCATGTTTTGTCTAATAAATTCTTATTCTTCTTTTTTAGGTTGTACATACATCATTTAAAGAATGGTATTAGTGTAATATATATCATATTTATTCATTAAATTCATTTATATAATCATTATGCAATGAAGATCATGTAGAACGAGTCACATCACATCGTGGAGACGGTAGGCCGTACGTACGCACGAGCGATGATATCATTCCCATGATCGTGGGATTTTATTGAAGTGTATGTATAATATTTTAGAATCAATATCAATTTATAGTAATCATATATAGTTATTTTTTACACCATTATACCCATCCAAGTAAGGTGGTGGTGGAAAACAGATTACACCACGACGTGGAGATGGTATTCCGTACGTACGCACGCACGGTGATTTCATTTCCCGTAGGATGGATAGAAGGTGAAATAGGGTTGTTTCATATTTATAATAACATATCAGTATATGAGTGATACTGATGTTATTACTTCATAATGAAACAAATAAATAAGAGGAAGTAGAAGAAGAAATAAATTGGAAAGGATCGGTAATGGATATTACCACTTCTTTGATGCGCCTCTTCTTAACCTCCTCTTAGGGCAATAGAGCTGGTCTTTGAAGAAGAACAGGACCTCTAGGATATTTCTAGGGTAGTGGATAAGATAAATTGGCAGGGTTTGGCCGATATTTATGGCTCAATGTGGTGTGAGGAGGAGAGGGAGGAGGTTCCCTTTTATACGGGAGGAGAGGGGCATCTTTGGAAAACTAAAAATTTAATTTTATAATAAAGTCATATTCGGTTTTTAATAGCTCCAAATTGATTTATTTAGAATATAAGGTGGTTATGGGTATAAATACTCTCAATAAATAGATTTTAGACAAGTTTAGGTTACTATTTTAACCTTATCATTTAGATTTACCTCTATGTTAAATAATTTAACTTTTACTGTGTCTTCTTGTTTTCTTACAATATATGGTTAATAAACTTACTATAACTAGCCAAAAGAACCCCACATGATTCATTATTAATATATATATCCTTATATAAGTAATTTGGCCGAACCTTATATTTTTAGGAATAAAATTACAATTAATAATATAATATTTCTTTTAAAAGCTATTTTATGTCAATTTTGACACTATTTGGTAATTTATTTTTTTGAAAATAATAAGAGCATAACTAGTTAGAAAAAAATTAAAAAAAATCAATACTAATATGTCATATTGACCTA
This sequence comes from Viscum album, assembly GCA_963277665.1. NCBI lineage: Eukaryota > Viridiplantae > Streptophyta > Magnoliopsida > Santalales > Viscaceae > Viscum > Viscum album. The sequence continues at coordinate 2,090,283,728 of OY728126.1, read as the reverse complement.
TACAATTATTTTAATTCATAAAAAGTCTCTAATTACATTTATTTGGGTATTTATAATATCAATTAGGTTAATATTTCCTTAATAAGGTAATTACTTCATCATCATTGTGTCATAAATTAATTAAATTATTTAAAGTCTAAAAATTGTAAATAAAATACCATTATTTAGGAAATAGTTTTAGCTTTCTAATGAATATTTATAGTCTAATTTTTCTTATTTATAACCCTATATTAAAAATGTCTTAGTTATTAAACTTTTATTTTAACTATTTTAACTCTTCTTTAAATAAAATAATATTAAATGTCCTAATCTAATCCAAGTGGACCTAAATGGTCATATTTTATTACTACGTTTTTTTGGTCAAATTAAACTTATTAAATAGAATTAGGACATGTTTTAGGGTAATAATAATATCATTTTTACCCTTAATTACCCTATTTACTTTTAACCGTGGTAAATAAAAGTAAAAAGTTACTATTCACCAATTTTTTTTTCATCTCATTGAACCAAATTTTACTTACTGACATAAACCGTGTCTCTAGGATTTTTAAATTCCATTTAAAGAAGCGGTAAAATTATGTTTTATGTAAATTTTCAACTTATCCTAGGAGGTGGGTAAAAGACAGTGAAAAGTTAAATAAAATTTTTATACATCTAAAATTATTATAAAGTGAATCCAATGAATTACATTGAACTTATATAGGTATTATGTATCAATTTTGTCCTAAAATAAATTTAAATAAAATAAATAATTATTTAAATTAAAAGCTGGTTTTTAAATAGTAACCCAGTGTTTTCACTATTCATCAAAAATTGAAAGTTTTCAGAAAAATACAAAAAATTCACCCTAAGATAATTTCGATATTCCGAATCCAAAAATGAAGTCCATTTTGAATGATAAAATTTATAAAATTTTAAAAAGTGGGTATTACTATTCATAACGGCTAGTTTTAATAATATTTTAATAGCATATCGTTGTTTAGTAAAACTCAGTATTGTGTACAACGCAAGCTACCGAGGAAGGCCGTGATTGCGTGTAAAGCAATCCAAGATAGTATTGTGTGTTGTGAAAGATTCCTTTGACGATGTATATAACATAAAAACAAAATATTTCTCATATAAATCTCAGGTGTTATAGTAAGACTCCTATAAATTTTGTTTTCTTTAACATTTCCACTCAGAGTTTTAACTTAATGTTCTATATTCTTTACATGAGGTGATATTTCCATTTTAATTGCAAATTTTTTTCCCAAATTAAAGAATGTAAAGATCTACAGTAAATGGGGAATTGGATTAATTAATATAAACCTACAATGTACTTGTCACTACTTCATTAGATGCACCAACATCAACCATAGTAGTAGAAAATGATTTTCCACACATTTCTAATTTTGATCTTGATAATTTCTACCTTGAGTAACTAACTTAAAACACACAGTAGAATAACTTCCAAACTCATTGAAGCTAAAACATCTCACCATTGAATGGTTATTTATTACCACATTCTTGGAATATTTAGGAATATTTTCTTTACAATCATGAGCCATATGACCAAACTTATCACATAAGTAAAACCTTTTAGATCCAACTAAAAATTCCATGAAATCTATTTTATTGTATTTAGAAAAATTTCGGGAAATACATTAAGGCTTATTAGTTGAATAATTTCCAATGCTTTCCACCTAGATCACTTATTACTATTATCATCTTTATGAACATAAGTGTGAATAGAATCCATTTAAAGTTTCCCAATATAACAAAAAAATATCTTTTAACTTTTAAAATATCATGTAGACAAATCTATTCATAAACTTGGTTTCAATACTGAGTAAATTTATTTAATTTCACTATCAATGTCTTGGAAAAATTCGGTACATACATGTCCAATACTGTAAAATTTTATTCATATGTGGCTGTTGAATATTTATCTTTTCACCTCAACTATTGGAATTGTTTCCCCATTGTGAACCAAACAACCATAGTGAAATATTTCAATTGAATATTTTCTTAAAAGTGTCATATTTGATGACATAAAACTAATATCTAACTCTGGTATTCATTAACAAATTCCACCATCGATCAGTTTTACCTTCAAAATGATAAATGGAGAGAGTTACCTTCTGAAATTCAGAACATCCCATTACTTAAAATATCTTTCTTCAAGCACTGATCCATCCTTCTTCTACCTCTAGATTTGAAGTTCCACTGAACTTTTGAGGGTCATGTTTTATGAAGTTCTCAAATATTGGAATGTTTCTATATTGAAAATAATCTTCTTCTCTTACATGGACTCCAACAACATTTATATCCTGAATCAACTGATCCATCAGTGCAACAAACTACTCAGTTCCAATTACAACAACTCTAGGATACTTATTTTGAATAGTATTTTGTTCTAGCAATCTTCCATCTTATACTTCCCTGTTTCCTCTACATAAAACCACTATGAACAAAAGCAGACTAAAAAAATCAACATAGTAATATTCAAATTCCATACTATTTACACATAAATATAAAGTAGAATCTTTTAGGGTTTTTTATTACCATAACCTCAAATTCTATCTAAACCTTTTTTTCTGATACCAACTATAAGTACCAGTCCTTAAAACATTAAATAATGTGGAGTTCTATTCAAGATATAGATTTCTTACATTTTTAGGATCATTATGGTTTAGAGTTTGTTATAATTAGGTCACAACTCTTACATAACAAACCCATATATTACAAATTGAACACTTCTACTCAATATATATTTTCCCATAATATAAAACATTTAAAAATAAACACATTTTTCTTTTTATGAAATATATTCACAATTTTATTCATGAACTCATCCTTGTCCCTATTTATAAATACAACCCTATGATTTTTTAAAATGTGATATGTATAACAAAATCATTCTAAGGGACATAAAATAAGGAAATCCATTAATCTATTGAAAAATATGAAATACAATAAAATGTTTACCATTATCAAATATTATTTGATTGTATGAATAAAATCTTATGCACCTTAAACACACACACCTTTTATCCTAAATAAAACATTGTAAACTCATAGCAAGAAAATAGAAAACCATTTTAGGTGACTCATAGAATTATATTCATAAATCATATAAAAAATAACTGGAGCCTAGTTTAATCCATAAGAGAAACATCCCAATTTAACTCCCTCTTACTTGGCTATAAAGATAAATAACATTACCCAATACATTATGGAGCTATAATGGGGCTCACCCACCATATTAGCTCTATTGGGCTCAATTGTTTGTGTAATATTTATCAGGTTCACCTTATTGTATAAGTTATATTGGGATCACCCAGTCATTATCTATAATGCTGAAGTACTATATAAAAAAAATCATACATGGAATTTTAATCAGGAAAACCATGATAAACTCTTTTAAACCCATATGAAAAACACTTTTGGATATTTAAATACGCATTCCTTTAAAAACATTTATTAAAAAATAAAATACCCAAAACAATTAGAAGGCTGGTATTTATTTAAGGGAATCCAAAATTTTCATGATGGATCCAAACATAAGATTATTTTTGTTAGTGGTGGGGAATACCATTGACATCATATAAATTAAAATAGAACATTCCTTTAACATTTTATAAAGAAAGTAAACAAATTAGGTATAAAATACAGAATTTTTTTGATAACTTTAAATAAATTTAAAAGTAAAATAAAATATCATTTATAATTCTTTGATTTATAAATAAATACATCCATAAATAATTTTAAGAATACGAACATGTATGAAAACGATTTAGAAACTAAATCTTGATAACATTTAAAACAAGGTTTTAAGTGGAAGTGTCCCTTACCTTGAGTATGAATCATCACATACATTCTTTATCATTATGAATAATAATATTATATTTATCATTCAATTTATTAAGAACCTTTTTAATGTTTATTATTCTTGTTATTATATTTATTACATGTTATATTCAATTATGTAATCATTTAGGTTCATGTTCGACGCTTTGATGATATTCAGCTCATATATCGAAAATGAATTTGATAGGTTGAATGTGGTAAAAAAGGTCATTGTTAAATCATATCTAGAATAGAAATCATGAAATAATTATAATTTTATCTATAAATTTTACTTTTAGAATCATTCATGAATTATTTCAATGAAAAAAATTAACTATGTTATAATCAAGGAGACAGTAGACCATACACAGACTTGAGTAACGTGTCAATTCTTTAATGATCATAATATTGAAAAGTTATATATTATTTTAACTTTTTATAATGATAATTATATAATAAATAACATATTATTTCTTTTAAATATATTTATATTTATCATCCATGTGATGTGGTGATGGAAAACAAATCACATCGCTTGAAGAGGTGGTAGTCCAAACATATACATGAACACCACTACCCTTTTTCAATGAATTGAATGGTAAGTAGTAAGACAATATATTAATTTTATAGAATGATAATTATGTCCTTATTAAAAAATATATACATTAAATTCATCACTATAACTGGCCGTGAGATTTAAATATGGAAAATGAATTACATTAGTTCGCGAGGCGGTAGTCCTCCGTACAAATAAATGTTGATTTAATTTATAATTTTATTGAAGAGGATATAAATTTATGTAATTTCATAAACATAATAAAATTTTATTATATGTATGATAATTATGTTATTATATAAACATGGTTGCAGAATATTTTAAGGATGTAGAAGAAGAAACAAAATTAAAACCCTTGGTTAAAAATCATACTTTTTCTTCTTTAGACAACATCTTGAGGTTTATAACTAAAGACTTACTAGGTTTCTTTTCTGATAAAACAAAGGACTCTAATATGTGAGAAGGGATGTAAGGAAGATATTTTTCCAGGTATTGGCATAACCAATATGCTTTCAAAATGTGAATAAATTAAGAGAGGTGGTTCCCTTTAATATGTGATAGAAGAGGAATATATGGAATTACATAAATTATTAAATTAATAAATTAATTTTGAAGGAAAAATGGATCATAATTGATATAATTATAATATAGAATGATTATTGTATCATACAAAGTTTTACGAAAGAAACACTAAATTTAAGGGTGCACATGATTTGCTACATCGAGTTAAACAAACAACTAAATAATATTATTTTAATGTTACTCTTTTAATCTAGCCGTTGGAATGCTGGGAATGAATAGTATCAACGTAATTATAAAAATATGGTTTAAACATGTTTAAATAATGATTCATTGGTTACCAAATTTATTTGAAATGGAAATAAAAATCAATTGAATATAGAGGATGTATTTTAATGAAAGACTATATAAAAGAGAATAATTGTGTTTATCAAATCATATCACTCTTTATAGATTTTAAATGTTTCACATTTAATGTAATATTTAAAATTCTTCTTATATGTTTTCTAGATACGATATATCAACAAATATATTTTTTTTGGGATAAAAGAATTATTTTTTCAAAAAAATATAGTTTTACAGTCTTTTTATAGAGAACCATTTCCAAATATGGTTTTCGAAAATTTTATAAGATATATTTGACATAATAAGCTTATTATTTGGAAGAATGAAATAAAACTTTACCTGGGTTGAAATTTTGGTATTTCTCTGATGAAATTCATATTTTAATGAATAGTGAAAAATACTAAATTTTAATTCAAAACTACCTTTTTTATAATTTATTTATATTGTTAGATTATCTTTTTAATCAGTTTTAAAGTGTAAATTGATTATTTTTTTATCATGTAATCTAATTTATGTCATTGGATGTAATTTCACATTTAAATTGGACATAAACATGTGTCAATCTTTTGATGATTTTTACATTTTAAAATCATGTTTTCTCATTTTGACAACGGGATTTAATTTTAAATTAATTATTGAAAATTTTGTGTTTTTAAATTGAAAAAATTGATTCCATATTTGGAATCATAAATTTCAAATTGATTAAATTTTTACATTTTATTTTTGGACATTAAGAATAGTAACTTCAGTAATTATTTTTATTTACCATGGTTAAAGGGAAAATTATGTAATACAGGTAAAAATAATATTATAATAATATAAAACTACCCTAAAACTTTTCTTAATTTTATTGGGTGATTCATGGGTGACTAAATAAATCCTTAAGACAAACCTCTGGAATTTGAGAGCCATTTGGGTGTGAAAATGACATGTTATAACAACTAATTTAAAGTAAAGGGAAATATAACATAAACATGTACCTTTTTACTAAAACAATTTTAAGGTGGGGATATATAATTGATATGTTTGACTATAAATAGTAATTAGAATTCTAAAATGATTTCCTACATCATGTTATTTTATTTATAATTTTTATACATTAAATAAATAAATTTATTTATTATACAATGATGATGCATTGATTTCTTTATTAATAAAGGATTCAAATAAATGATATTATAAATATTAAAAGAAATGTAATTTGAAAATTTTGATTCCATAAACTAATTTTATGTATGCTTATGACATTTTATATTTTATTTAATGTTTGTTTGAATGAATAAAGTTTTTATGACTAACAAAAATAAATTACTAAATAGTTTAAAAAATGATATAAATGAGTTTTTAAAAGAAATACTATTTTCTAAAATGAAATAATAGTCATAAAAATATAAGATTCGTCCAAATGAATTATATAAATATATAAATTTCATTAATGATCCACATGTTATTTTATTGTCATTTTATAGCAACTTTAACCATATAGGGTAAAAATACAAGAAGACCTGGTAGGAGTTAATTTATTTAACTAAGGGTTAAAGTTAAAAGATAAGGATAAAATTGTGACCTAAAATTGTCTAAAACTTATTTTTTAGAGGATTTATACACATACTCATCTTATAATTGAAATATATCACTTTTAAGCTATTATAATTCGAAAATCAATTGATAATAAAATAATATTTCAAGACTTTCCGAAAGTGCCCCTCCTCCCTCATATATAAGGTCACCACCTATACCCACTTACTCACACCTATAAATCGCATTGGATCCCCAAAATTATGCTCAAATAATCTCCCAACATACCTCAATTAATCATATAATCCTTACCTTGGTCATAAGTCAATTCAAGAAATCATTTTGGCTCAAATACAAAAGAGTTACCCGATTGAGAGGAAACATCTTCTCTTAAGCTCCTTTGATTTATTTTCCTTATCCAACCCCCTAAGATCTTTTTATTATATTCGATTATGACCAAAAAATTATCCTCAATATAATATTATGTTTTTATTATAATGGTTCAACCGAAACTTACACACACCTCCATCTAATGTATATAAAACATAGTGTTTCTGTGTACGGCGAACTACTGCCTCACGAAACAATGATTGTTCAATTTTCTCCTTCCACCTCTTATAGTGGCCATTATGATGGAACTATATTTATATATGATATATATATTATATTTATATTGTCTCTATTCTTATATAATTTATATTTACAACATTCCTTTAAGCTTTCTATAATGCGTAAATACGAAAACTTCATTTCCAGAAGTCTGGACTACCACCTCCTCAAAGTGATATGACTCCTTCATTCCATACATGGAATGTATAAAGGATGGAGTTAATGAAATTATATAACATATATAACATATATATTATACATTAATTATAATAAACCTATCTATTATTTATATTTCATTCCTTTAATATGACAAAAAAATGAAAGTAGCATTTATGTATACGTACGGCCTATCGTCTCCATGAATGGTGAATTTCATTTTTTATATCAAAATGTTATGGAATATTATAAATACATATATAATGGATATATATGATATTTAAATCATTAATAATATTATATATATGATGAAATTTTTACCACATAGACAATTTACATAAAAAAAGTTAATTTTTGACTCAAGTACCGAATAACGACAAAACAACCGACATGAACTTTAATAATTATGTAATTTTTATAACATGGTAATAATTGATATAAAAGGAATAATAAAAACTATAAAGGTTTTCATGAAATTATAAATTTACCTATGTATATTATTCAGGAACATAATGATTGTACATGATGAGTCACACTCAAGGTAAAGGAATTTATAAACTCAATTTCCACTCTTGGGTTTTACACATATTTCGTTGATTATATTATAAAAATATTATATGGGGAATCAATATTTATTTATTTATGTTTTAATTTCCACTTCCCTTTGTTTGGATATACTGTTTCTACACATTATAACCTCATTGATAAATTCTTACATCATTTATACGATCTTTGTAAGGGAAATCTTAACTCAATCACATTTAATTGATTTAAATATCCATGTCATTGGTTTTAGAGTATTTGTGAATGAAATATGATATTTTTCACTAAATATACACTTATATTAGGTTTATCTAATTTTTTCACAAAAAATATGTCATTGATTTATCCCTAATCTAAGGAAACAAGCTTTGTAAGGGACTTCATCTCAATCTTCTTTTATTGAGACATTTCTTGATGATATAATCCTTTATTTCATTATAAAGCGAATATACAAAACCTTTTACAATAATTATCCATATTATATCTATAATAATTAAATTTAATGTCTTTTAAAAGTTTCTACTTTCATGTGGAATATAATTTAAATATCCAATAGTGTAATGTACTCTTTATCTAAAACATAGTTTTAAATGTTTTAAAGAGTTAATCTTATAAATACTTCTATTTCATGTCCATGTTTTCAATAATATTTTAAGGAAATTTTTATATATATAAATGAAGGTTTTTATGTGTAAATTACTTTCAAAATATTAAAAGTGGTATGAGACACTGTGATTCAAAAAATTTCTTTTAAAATGTTTTAATTGTCTTTTTAAAGGGGATAGATTATTTCAATAACATTGAATTTTTTTATAAATTGTGAATTGAATTTATCACATTTATGTAACTATTATGTATAGATGTTTGGTTTAAAATTTTACATTTTATTTTAAAATAACTTGTTTCCATTTATGATTACGTGTCTTGTAAATATGAAATGTGATTTCGTAGTGGAAATGTAATTTTTCCATAATGCTTGGATTATGTATTATGATTATGTTTTGGTTCTTTGGAATTTATTAAGTATATGGGTGGTTATATGATAAACCAAGGGAGGGTGAGATCATGATATAACTATGATGAATTGGGTAATGTGACATAGGTTAACCTTAAGGTCTCTTTTTAGAGATTTTGGGAATATACTATGATGGGTATTCCAAACGTAACCATAAAGGTTACTACCTATGTAGCTTTGAAAGGTACAATGTAAGTATGGTTTGGATTCCACAATTTACCTTTACTGTATATACCCAAAGCTTGACGTACATGGAAATTACCTTACTTTAGCGAAATACTTAATACATAACAAAAACAGACACACAAGGACCGTAATAGTTTAGTGTCTTTGGAAACATGGAACGTAATATTCTAATCGTGGTGAAAGATCTTCAATATCTCCCATAAAGATCTTCCCATTTTTTTCTTACCTAAAACCTTTATTTATATCCTGGGTAAAATAAAACATAAAAAGGGTGATCTCAAATGCTCAGTAAGGGTAAGCATGGATAAAATAAAACATACCATATACATTTGAACTTAAAAACATGAACATAAGGTTTAAAAATCAAAAGCTTGAAAAATGACATAAAACATGGAAGTACGTAAGGAATAGATCATAAAGAAACATTAATAATGATAAAATAGCATGGGAATAAAATATGTAATTGTGGCAACCATTAAGCACATGGTATGATTTCCATAGTGGCCAAGGCATTGCTGCCAAGACCATATTAGTGGACAAAGTCCCTTTCTGAATCGAGTTCACTCCTCGTTCCAGTCCTGTATTACTGAACCAATTTAACATGCCATTCTAGCCATGTCTATCTCATAAGATATAAATCATTACCCAATGCATTGGAGGGAGTTATAGGTCCCACCCATCTCATAATTAAACCATTCTTACTTGTGCCACAAAATAAACATACATCATTCATAATAACCCAATGAATAAAATGGGTTTCATAAACATCATCCCATCATCACATAATCCATATAAAATAAATGGATATCATTTCATAATAAGAAAAGTGAAACCATGTAAATCATTGAGTCTTTATACTTAAACCATACACATATGAAACAATTTCATCTTAGATGGAAAATGGTTTTGATAAGACACTTGAAATGAATTCTTGAGGAAAATATCCTTTCTTCTTCAAAATCATTTTCTTTTCAAATAATGTCATGCAATTTTAAAAGAAAAGTATTTTGATGAAAATATTCATGAAATATTTTGGAGGAATCTTCATGAAAATAAGGAATTATAAAACCATAAAAATCCATTCGTGCCATATAAGTTAAAAAAACATTATTCTCGTACTTTTTCCGGAAAAGTCAAAAAGTACCTCGTAAAAGAATGATTCCATACATACCATGTAGTAAAAGTAAAAAATGGTAAAAAATGACTTTAAACATACTTGAAAACAGTTTTATAAAACATGGAAATGGATGATAGAAATAAACCCCAGTAAATACTTACGAATAAGCAATCTCAGATAAAAATGTGATTTGCAAAATTATCCCTTACCTTAGGTCTGATATGCTTCGTACATATCCGAACCTCCTGTATAATGATTTAAATAATGTTATTGACTTATTAAAGAGTCATATTAATTGTTATGATATCATATATGGTTCACTTATGACTTTATATTACCCGTTATTTTGTAAATTTCATGTTAAAGAGCGTTTTGGGTAAAATCGTTTCATTTGTCGTCCGTGTTTTGACTTGTAATTATTCATATGATTACTTAGATCATGATTACTTACATCCAGAATGTAAAACACAATTTATATAAAATATATATTCAGAATATACATACATATAATAGATCGATAAATGGAAATAAATACACCGTTCATGGAGATGGTAGGCCGTACGTACGCATGAACGTTGTTTTCGTTTTCTCATTGAATTGAATGGAATTAATTGGATGACATACATACATATACATATATATATATATATAAATAAATCCAGTATCATTATTATGTCATATATTTCATGATTACTTATTATATATACTTTATAATCATTTATGAATGGCTAATCATTTAGAATGAATCTCATCGCGTCGTGGAGACGGTATTCCGTACGTACGCACGAGCGATGATATCGTTACCATGATCGTGTAATTTTATTGGAGTGTATGTATACTATTACAGAATCAATATCACTTTAAAATAATCATATATAGTAATTATTGACGCCATTATACCCATCCAAGTAAGGTGGTGCTGGAAAATAGATTACACCACGGCGTGGAGACGGTATTCCGTACGTACGCACGTGCGGTGATTTCGTTTTCCGTAGGATGGATAGATGGTGAAATAGGGTTGTTTAATAATTATAATAACATATAAGTATATGAGTGATACTGATTTTATTACTTCATAATAAAACAACCTAATAAGAAGAAGTGGAAGAAGAAATAAAGGTGAAAGAATCGGTAACGAAAATTACCTCTTCTTTGAAGCGCCTCTTTGAGACCTCCTCTTAGGGCACTAAATTTGGTCTTTAAAGAAGACCAGGACCTCTAGGATGTTTCTAGGGAAGTGGAGAAGAGGATTGGTCAGGGTTTGGCAGAGCTTGAAGTCTCAAAGTGGTGTGTGGAAGAGAGGGAGGAGGTGCCCTTTTATAAGGGAGGAGAGGGGCATCTTTGGAATTCTTAAAAATATTAATTTATAATAAATCTAACCCCACTTAAAAACCTCCAAAATGACTCATATTAGAAGATTAGATGATATTGGGTTGTAATATCATCAACCAACCAAATTTAGACATGTTTGGATCTTATTTTAAACCTTATTATTTTGATTTATCCTTATTTAATCTATTTAAGTTTATTTGTGGTAATAAAATTCTAAATTTTAAATTATTACAAATAATTACTTATTTGTTTTTAATTTCCATAATTTTTTATTTTATAACATTATATACCATATAAATTTAAATTTATAATTTTTAAATATTTTTGTGATTTTTAAACAATTTTGTAATATGTTATTTTTATAAAACAACAATAATGTCAATTTTGACACTATTCATTTATTTGAATTTAAATAAAATATATACATAAGATATGTTCGAACTAAAAGATTTAATAGATTCATAAAATGTCATATGTGTCTATAAAATAAGTGGATCACATTAAATAGTTCATATAATATTTATTTTATTATTTTTAAAACCATTTATTTGGTTTTTCTCTTAATAAAATAATTACTACAACATTTTTATATAATTATTTAATATACTTATTTGTTGCATAAAAATTAAAAATAAAATCTTATGATGAAGATAAATCTATTATCTTTCACAATAATACTTTTACTAGAATTTATCATCTTAAAATCACAGTATGTAAATTGTTATATTTATTAAATTATGAAGGTGACAACTTTGGGATCATTTAAAATAAAATAATATAAGTGTCATAATAACTTTTATAAGGCTCCAAACGGTTATATATTAGGTAATTGGATGATTAAGGTGTATATATACACTACCAATAAGTTTTGGTCAGGTTTGTGGGCCTTTTAATGGGTATTATTATTTCAATAAAAACTATATTACTTATTTTCCAATTAATAAATAATTTCCGTATCATTAATGTATCACCGTTAATGACAATTATTTAATCCCTAAAAATTCTAAATAAATTATCATGATGTATATAATTTTATTATAATTCTGGGGAATATCCATGTTCAAAGTTTTATGATGTTTATCACTAAATTAAAATTATTATACTTATAAGATTTAAGAGAGTGACATGTTGTCACTTTCTTTGGTTTTAATAATAATTAAATTATTTTCATGGTCAAAAGTCAATAAAATGAATCTAATCCGACCCTTAGGATATATGGGTCTAATTTTATCCATCCAATAGAATTTTGTCATGTGTTAGGGTAATTTTATAATATTATATTTACCCTTAATTTCCCAATTTACCTTTAACTATGGTAAATAAAATTTACCGTAGTTTCTATTCATAATTCCAAAAAATAAAAATAGATAATTAACATAATTTGGACCCACTGATTCCAAATATGGAATCCATTTTTCAAAATTCAATACACAAAAGTTCTAGAAATTAAATTAAAATTAATCCCGTTGTCGAAAGAAAACGGGTTTTTCTTTAAAACAGAGTAGAAGATTGAATTGATTTAACCTACGAATTTAAGGTAAAATCAATGCTAATGACATACATTATATTAAATGGTAAAAATATATTCTATTTTTACTTTAAAACCATTCAATATTATAATTTAACCATATAAATTATTGCGATGAAAAAAGTTGTTTTTAATTAAAATAGAGCGTGTTTTTACTATTTATCAAAATATGAAAGTTACCAGAATAATATGAAAAATTTATCCAAAGTAAATTTTTTATTTCTTTATTCCAAAGAATAATTTTATTTTGTCAAATTAAACATATAAACATGTCAAAAACTAGAATTAAAGTGGGTGCGCCCTCAAAAGACGACAAAACTGCAATTTTTAAAAAATACTTATTTTACCTGAAAAATTTATTTTGTTCTTATACCATGTTCTAGAAAATTTGTAAGACGAATAATAATGTTATAAAATTAAAAATTTAGTTAATACTATTCATAACGGCTAGTTCATAATAATATTATAATAATATATCATTGTTTAGTAAAACCCGGTATTGTGTACAACACACGCTATCGAAGAAGGTCGCGATTGCGTGTAATGCAAGCCAAGTCAGGGTTGCGTGTTGTGCAAGAATCCATCGTTGTTTCGTATAACAGAATCCAACCATATTTCATTTATACATTGAATATATATATATATATATATATACTCAATGTTGTGTAGAATAACTATTATCAAAATTGTGTGTAACACGATCCAAGAATAGTGTTGCGTATACTGCAAGCTAATATAGCGTTGCGTATAGCGCAAGGTAATCTTGGTTTAGCAGACAACAGAAGACATTAATGAAATTAAAAGAATATTTTTCATAAAATCTCGGGGTTTTACATTTACATTTTATGATTTTATGAAGTTTTGTAGGAATCTTATTATTACATTATGTAAGATAAGTAGTTTATGTTTTATGGGTGGAAAGTATGATTTTTTTGAAAATGTTTTCTTGGGTTTTAAATATTCTTGGACTAACAGTTTTATTCCTTATTTTATATTCCTTTCTGATAATTTTATGCTCATTATATGTTTTTAAATGTTTCCTATAGGGAATAAGGATGGATAAGAGAAAGGAAGATTCAAGACTATTTTTATCAAGAAAGAGAAATCATTTTTTAAATGGTTTCCTATGGTGAAAAAAGTGGATATTGAGTGTAAGTATCCACATGTAATTTTTTGGTTCTATTATGTAATAGTTATGGCTAAATTATCTAAAACGTTAAACCTAAAAAGAACCTCAATGTGAATTCTCGACTTAAAACAAGATTATGTAATTGTTAAGCATGGGGAATTATAATTATGGGTTGAAATAATCTCATCTAATAAAATTTGGACAAGTTTAGATTATTTTTTTAGCCTTATCATTTTTAACCTATGTTAACCCTTTTTAGAGATTACCATGATAAAAAACTTTTTTACAATTTAGAGGTCATTATTGTTACTATAAATGAAACATTTTCCCATAAATGAATGAAGGTTTATATTTTAATCTACATACTAATCACTTGGCTGAATAAAGTATTTTTAAAAATTTTAAACCATTTAATAAAATATTACTCATTATAAAATATCATTAATTCCATTTTTAGAACTATTCATTTAATTTGGCTTTGAAAATGAGTTAAAATATAATCCTGTCACAAATCCATAACATGTTATACTTATCTTTAAATTTTTTTGAAAATAATAATTCAATCAAATTTATTAATTTTAGTATTTTTAGATCATTTATTTTTTATTCTAATAATTTAATAAATACTATATAAGAGTTTCATAAGAGTTTATGACAAATATTTAATTACTATAATCAATAAATAATTTATCGTGATAAAAAATATTTTTTTTTTCAAATAAACATATATTATTGAGAGAAAATTTTTTTTATCCATGTCACAAAATATTATAGTTATTAAAAGTTTGGATGTGAAAATTTTAAATTTATCTTTTACTTAAATATTATGAAGGTCAAAACCAAAGAAATATAGAACCTAGTTTATAAATTTTGAAAACTTGGATGGAAATGTTATAACTCCAGTCATCTAATAGGATAAAGTAAATTAGTCCTTATCATATCATTCTAAATCTTAATTACATCTTTAACCCTCATCGTGATGATAATTATTTACTATGTTCACCATTCAAAATGAAAAAAATAAAAGGGACCTATTTACCATATTTTTACCTCCTAATTCCAAATATAGAATAAAATTTTCAAGATTCAATTTCAAGAAGTGGTATAAATTAATTGAAAATTATAACATAAAACATAATGAATATTTTTTTAAGAAAAATGTGTTTTACGAACAAAAATTAACATTTACCAAAATGGGTTATAAAAATGATCCAAATTATATTATATACAATTAAATAATACTTATGTTAATTTTAGATAAAATTTAAAGAATAATGAACCTTTTTTAAAGGAAACGATGATTTTACAAAAACCCATATTTTTCTCAATTCACTTAAAAATAAATACTTTCAGAAAATACCAAAATTTTACCCAAAATATAAATTTGATATTATAATTCCTAAAAGAGAGTTCATTTTGTAAAATTAATATATAAAAGGCTAGAAATCCAGGCATTAAATAAAGTTGTAGTGCTTTGGGCTGAATTGACCCCTGGGGGGGATATCTGTGGATTTTTTTTAAAAATTATTTCTTTTGAATTCAAATACTTGAACATGTGAAAGTTATAGATCCACTTTTTGATATCTCAGAGTTTGAATTCATATGTTTGAATAATAATATTTGTCATGACACATGATATTTATAAGGTTCAATATAAATACCCACTCATTTCCATGTTGGTTACCCCCCAACATGGACTCTGTGCTATAAAATTATTTTCAGTTAAAATGTTCAATACATAATCACACCATATCTAATCATAAATTAAAATATGAGGTTCTTTATACTATAGTCCATTGTGTTACCAGAATTCACACTCACATGCTATAGAATCAACACTAGATACTCTTGCTCTTGAATTAACTAGGAAACATCTTTTGCTCTCAGCTCCAATTGAGAGACTTCCTAATTTATTCAAGAATTGATCCAATGTAGGATGATATATTGATCTTATTACATGATCTTTAATAATACAAATTTCTCATGTACCCTTCTAGTACCTTTATAGAGATGCTGGCCTTGCTCAATTATTATGATAACCTATATCTGATTAGTTTCCTTAATGAAACAATGCTCGTTAAATAATTCTTTCTATTGATGGATTCCTGAAATTAGTAAATGTGTTCAAGTGGTTGAAAAATTTATTTAATAATATTTTATGGACAAAGGTTCTTTAAAAATGTCACGTTAGTATTCCTTCTTTAATTCTTAAACATTATTCATGCACACATGCAATAATTATTAGTGCACAAACAATGAACTTAAAATGTTATCATTTTAATTATTTTACTTAATTTACAATATTAATTATTTTATATAAAAATGTCTCAAGAACCACTTTAAAACTTACTCTTTTATTTTCTTTCCAGACTATTGATGTTTATCAACGATGGTCCCTAGGGTTCATGGAATGCATGGGTTGCATGAAATATATTGCGTAAACAATTTTTCTATCATTCATTTGAATAACCTAGAAATATGTTTACAAGTTCTTAGGGATATTCATGAGAGGGTTTCATGTGGACAAGTCACTTGAACCCTTATGTCATTCACATGATAAATTTTTTTGTGGGTTCGTTCATGTGAAAAGAGGTGTGTTCATGGGTTCACTTTCACATGACAAGGGTTTTTCAGGAGAATCTCCACAAGTGAATTCACATAATAAAATTTGTATTTGGATATCCCATTCAAAATATTGGATAACTTGAACTCTTATTTCTCATGTGAAAGAATCATGCGATAACTCGATGTCTTTTCACAAAGTACACATATAGATGCTCTATTTTCCATCACGATAGATCTAAATATCAATTTATCAATATTGAAACATCTTATTACATTATACATGCTGGTATATAATGGAAAGGAATTACTTCATGTCCTCTTGATTTTATTTCATTAAAAGAAATCATTCAATTCAATGAGACCTCAACATATCTTTGACATTTTGAATGGATGAAAGTATTGAAATCATCATGTTTTTATAAGGGGTAATGTGATCATATGATCTCACTGATTATTCATGAAAAACCTCTGTGATTCATGTGATCTTCTTTTATTAGTGTGAAACCATTTTGGAAAGTTAATGGACTACTAGAAAAATATTTTTTTATAGTAGCTGACCAATGTGGAATCATCATGTTAATGAAGTTACATTATTTTTCATATGACAATATCTCATGATTGCTTGATTACAATGCACAATCTAAAGCATATAATGTGATGCCAATATTTATTATCTTCATGCCTTCACATGATAAATTTTGTTCATGTAATAAATTCATGTGAAACTGTATTATACTCCTTGAAATAAAGTTCTTTTAATCATCACAGTCATATAAGATGAAGTTTCATGCATGGATTCAGTTCAATTGAGAGGTCTCATTCTCATTGTTTGATAGGATTGATTGATGGTAATATTCATTATTAGTGATCACTAGGTTTCTTGAGTATGTATAGATATAACAAGAAAGGATATGGTTTAGGATGATCAACATTGGGAAAAAAACATCTCAGATGTTCCGAATTGAACATGAAACATTATTTAGGTATTTTTTGGAAGAGGAACAATGATACACTTCCGAGTTGTCTCACATCGAATATATATTCAGATTATCTCTTCTATTTATCATAACTTTTCCCACTAATAATACAATACAGGACCTTGTGGTCGGCTCTCAAACACACATCACACACGGGATCATGAATTGCATACCTTGCCATGCTAGCTCACCCTCCCATCCCATGTGCGCTTAACTAATCATGATTATCTAATCCTATACATAGAACATATATTTTTATACACCCAATCACACCTCTGCTGCCATGTGAGCTAGGTCACAGTGTCTCCCTTGGGGGAAATTGACCACTTGGTCCCATAATGCATTGGTTGAGCCCGACCTTGTCTTTCTTGTGTGGTTGGCCTATATTTTTTTAATAAGGCCACAAAATCTCATGTATATAGAAATACTCTAAGAATGAAATAAAATAAAAATACTTCCTCATAATTCATCTTCAAAGACACTTCCTCCTCAAATATTATATATGTAAAATCAAAATCCATTCTATGAGGCCTTTTTCAATTCTATACATATATAATGATTTTCATGATCATCATTAATTCATCATCTTATTTTGCATGTTGTAAAAAATATATACCCATTGATACAAGTCTTGTAACATATGATCAGTATAAAAATCATGAAAATTCCAAAGAAAATTGTTTAAGTATGATAGATAATATCATAAAGTGAATCCATAACAATTCTCCAAGCATCATTATTTATCACTATCAACTTAGTAAATACATGTTGACAATTCATTGAAAAAAATGAAACACTAGGCCCAAAAATATACCCCTTTTTATTTTGTTTTTAATATATCTTCAGATATTTAAATTTAAATATATGTGATAAAAATTTATCTTCCTTATTGGAAATAAAATGAAATGAGTATGCAGAGTCATATAAATAACATTATCTCCTCATTTTGAAGATTATTTCATGAGTATTTCTGAGAGAGGGATGATATCACATGGTCCTATTAGTAAATAACTTTTTTTGATCAACTCTAACTATAAGTGGGATAAACTAGTGTAAAAACAAAATAGATATAAACATGAATGTATAATTTATACAAACACTACTATTAATGTGAAATCATTATTAGAAATTTTCAATTTCTTTTTCAGGTGTTGGAAATAATTTTATTTATCAATGAAATGCTAAATTCAACAAACATTATAACAAATATATTGGAATATTCCTATAAAAAATTTAAATATCCCCATTTTTGTTTTCTTATCATAATCTAAGAACTACCATTTAACTGATATGATTAATACAATTAATAATGATGGATGAAATAGTGATTGGTACACCACATCTTGCAATTTTATAAATCTATTCAGAAGTTTCACATTAAATATTTAGTGAAGATTTTAAATATTTAATTAATCAATGATCACCCTCAAGGTATGAATCCATATCCCTAAATTATATTAATGTTTTTATAAAATAATATATATAAGTGAATAGGGGGGGGATTTGTTTAATTTGGATTGACATTCAGTCTGAGAAATTCCTCTCAACCATGGCCATTCTTTTCTCTCAATCTCATTCAACTTCTCATCAACTATGTGAAATAAATTTTCCACCTCAATTTTTATTGAGACTTTATTTCATTTAGATTTAGAAAGTTTTTCATATTCTTCAAATTTATTATCCTATTTCAACTGAATCAGCCAAACAAATTAGAATTCCTTAATAATATTTATTGTCTTGTCAGAATCTTCACAACAATTGAAACTATTTTTCTATTGAATCTTCCTCCCTTTCCCAGTATAGGGAATATATCCTAAAAATATTGTAATATATTTCTCAACATTGTGAACCTTTTGATTACATATTTTGGAAAATTATTTTAATAATTTATATCTAATTTTTCTTGGAAGGTTTAATGAATTTATGATCCCAAAATTATTTCTCTAAGAACTTGATCTCTTATATTCACCAGGAATCCCGATTGATTCTTGCCTTTTTCCTAGAAATGACATTTTATACCAAAAATAGTAGGATTTGTTCCCATAAATTTCACTTTGATATATATTCTATCTAGATACTTTTTGTTACTGTGGTTCTTCCAACTGAGCCTTATTTTTTCTAGGGGGTAGTGGTTTTGTGAAAACATTTCCTTTTACCTTTGACATTAGATAGGTTACCTCACTTATCTTCTTGGTAAAAGTCTGTTTAACAATATTTTTGTTTTATCTACATCTAATGACTAACTTTTTACCTTATTTTTTTTAAAATGATTTCTTTTTTTATGGTCTTCTATTCACATCATCAGATTATTTTTTCATTATAGGTACACAAAATCTCTCATCAAAATAGTGAAAGAATTTGGAGCATTAATTATAAAAATCTTAAAGGCATTTAAATATATTCTTTTTAGATAGATTTATTTTCTATGGATTATCCATCTATAATGCAGGTATTCTATTATATTTTATTTTCTTCCCATGAATGGATTCCTTCTATTATTTTCATGAATTTTCAGGTTATTCCAACATTCATAATATTTATGACCAAACCTTAAGAAAAGCTAAAAATATCATATAAATATGTTTTTATTATTTCATAGTATAGTTTTAATTGATTTTAGAGATTTTGAAACTTTTTATCTTTGAGTGGAAAAACCACTGTTTTTTATATTTCATAAGAAAAAAATATTCATGTTTGTTTTCAGATTAACCATTGATGTGGTGGATTTATTATAATTCTTTAGCATACTTAATTTCCCAAATTTGTTCTTAAAATATGTACCATCATTTAACACAATATTTGTAAACAAAATAGTTTCTAGGTTATATGATGACTTCTTATTAGAGGATTCTATCATTTTATTAGAGGTTGATATCATTCTATTCTTTATGTCATGATCCTCAAAGAAGATTTTGGCGGAAACATATATTATTCTTGAAAATTGGGAAGTTAAAGATTTTAGTGATTATTGATTCTCTAATTTAAACTCCAACACTAAAAACTTCATGTTTTGGAAGTTATTATCATCCTCAACTGATCTCAACATATCTCCCTAATCATCCGTCAACTTATTTATTTGTTCATCATGAATATTTCTTTATTCTTGAAAAGAATTTTCAATTTCCTTGACCTATTTTCCATATTTGAAAGGTGGGATGCTCTGATAACCATAATAACTTAGTGAAAATTTTAAAATGCATGTAATGATTCTACAAATAAAATCTCCGAGAAATATTTCTCACAAACATTTATTTGGAATTATTTAAAAGATTCAAATTATATTTCTTTGAAAAGAGAAATTGTTTCTTTCTTTCCTTTCATAACTTTTGTGAGAGTGTTTGATTTTACAGACCTTTTATTCAATTCCTCTTTCATGACATCATACTCTTCTTCTAGTTGTAATTTATCATCATGTAAACCCTTGATTCCGCTACTAATACGTTTTACCACTTATTTTGGGATCTTATTTAAATTTTCAATGAATATAGAATAAAGATCACTAAGTGATCTATCATCATCATATATTGACCATGTTTCATTTGAAGAAACATAAAAAAAGTATTATTTAAATATATTCTAATATGACTACCTCTTATCTCTACATTTAGTGTGATATTCTTCTTCAACTTATTTACATGTCCTTTATTTATATTGTTATAAGTATTTGTTAAAATATTAGGATTAGTATCATTATTAGTAACTTAATTTTTATTTATTTGAGGTATCTTAGTCATTTCATGAAAGCTATAGTTCATAAAGACTCACTTGGATATTTATAGGGAACCTTTCTCTAATACCATTATTGTTCCCTAGGTTGGATTAACCAATGAGAGTGGGGGGGGGGGGTTGAAATTAGTGGTTTCTTGTTTATAAATTATTTCTTTTTAATTAAAAATATTTAACTTGTTATGGTTATTAATATACTCAAACATTTCTCATAGTCTAACTTCTTATGCAGAAATAATAAGATAGAGAGAAACACATGATATTTATAAGGTTTGATACAAACACCTACTCCTTTCTATGTTAGTTATTCACCACCCAACATGAATTATAAACTATAATATTATTATAAATTAAAATGGATTTTATAGAATAAAAAATGCATCTACTCTTGAATCCACACATAAGGTTTTTTATACATCATCCCACAGTGCTACCATAATCCACACTGGTCTGCTATATAATCCACACTAAATACTTCATCTCATCAATCACATAAGATATTTATTCTACTAATAGATCCAAATAATTGGTTTCCTAATTTTTTTCAAAGATTTTTATTTGAGGGTTTTTTTTCATGAAAATCCCAATCAAGAAACTTACCCCTAGAGAAATGAAATATATATGTCCTTATATTTCTTCTAAAGGTGGTTTCAATATGAGTTATAATACTATGAATTTTTATTTGTTTATTTTTTGAATAATATTTTTTTGGATTTTGATAAAAGTTATAAAACCAATAATAAATAAGAAATAAAACTCTATAAAATTAAATAACAAAAGATAATTTTACTAGAAGTAAAAATATTGTGAAATCAGAATTGAAGTAGTAGTTATGGAGAATCTCAGACATTCAAAACACTCCACTCTTCCTTATTTAAAAATTATTTGCCAATTGAATTTTTAAATTCCCACCCAAAGAACATTATATGAAAACCCCTATTTATAAAGATATCATATCATTACACCAATATGCTTATTTTCCGTCCTATATAAGTTATTCAATTATTTCAATATCTCTAATTATTAAAACCTAATCAAGATCATTATGTTCAATGACAAGACCTGGAAAAAAAAAATATAAATTGTGAAATAAATTATTTTAAATCATATATTGAAAAGGTAATAAAAAATTAGTATAAAATGTATTAAATAAATAAAAAAACTTTTTTATTATAAAATTTATATTCAATATAAATTCAAAAAAGATAACACAAGAATATCACAACATGGAAGTGGGTGTCTATCGGTTGTCTCTATCCAGAACCACTTGGTTATTTACCTTGAATCACATGATATAATCCCATATTCATAATTATATATTGAATAAAAAACATATTTATCAACTAATATATCACATCCTTACCATTTCTTTCAATATCCAACAACAATCCTTGAAAATATGTGGATATGGTAATATAAATTTTTAGAGGGATGGAAATTTGTTGTCCAGTTTCTCTAAGTTTGAATTTGTTTTGATTTATTCATCCTTCCTTGATCAATATAGAAAATAAGATTCTATAAATTTATTATAAAATTAATTATATGTTTTGCCTAAAAATTTAATGTTGTTTGAACATTTTTAAGAAAAGTTATAGATGATTTACTAAATTCCTTTTTTTTATTTCTAAAGAGACTCTTCACCTTCTTCATGTTTCATGCACTGAAATACCATCTTAATATATGAATTTGAATATTAATTTCGATGGAGATGTTATATGTATAATTATATATCATATCCACGTGAAAAATATGAATTTAGACACTTTTATCCAGAGTTATTTCTTATTTAATTAGGTGGGGAGTGTTCTGTCATCTAAAACTATTTTCTATATTGAATGAATTATTTGTGCCTCAATAATTTTGAATCAGAATTTGATCATATTGAAAACTTTTTATCACATTAAAATATTAATCCTAAAAAAATTAAAAATAGATTTTAAAAAATATTGAAAATGTTAATATTGAGAAAAAAAGGTGATTGAAAATAGTTAAATTTACATAATTAAGAAATTTTCACCTTTTATCTCAAAACTCAGCAAATTAAAAAGATGATGAAATTTCACATGAAATGATAAATTATTGGGGATTATACGATTGAAATAAACATGAAAAATAATGGAAATGTTGGTTATATTACTTCCCCTACACTTAGCACTGGGACGCTTGGACAGGTGTAGACCAAAATCATATCAAGGAAAATAAAAAAAACTCATAAAATCCACCAATTTAATATCACGAAATAAAAGACATAATTTCTCATTGAAAAAATATTTCAAGTTATCCATTATTTATATAAAATACACTTCCACTTCTTTTCACTTCCCTAGCACACCACACACTTACCTCACATAAATTTGATCTCAACACATAAATATATATTTTCAAAAAGTATTTTCTCCTTAAAAATCATAAAAGAATCACCAGAGTCTTGATAAATTTATAAATATCACCAAATATGAGGTAAGAACATGTGTTTTTCATGAGGAATTTTTAGGGTTGTTCAATGGATTTTGGTTGGTGGGTTTTAGATGTAAACAATATTGTGGTTGAATAAGGAGGGTTTGGATGTTATTGAAAAAAATAAATGATTCTAATTTACACTCAAGTATGGTATTTTCATTACTCCTCTTAGAAGATAACCAGATCCAAGAATATTTATAATACCTTTTCCACCCAACATCATTAAATTTTTAATAGTAAAAATGAAATTTATCTTTTGTTTCATGGAAGATCCATAAAAGCACAACTTCCATTTACATGGAAGCTCAATAAAGGCACACATTTCAGTAAATAGGGTATTTAAAAGTAGAAAAATTGTTTATAAATTGAACTTCCATCCAAATTAACACCAAATGATGTAACACACCCAAATCCTACTCCCACCAACACTTTAGTTCAACTAGATCATACATTTTAACTAATAGAGCAGGTTGGAATGGGGAAATTTGAATTTAATATAGCTATCCTAACAGGATGTAAACTAATACTAGGGGATCACAAAGATCAAATGTATAAGGCATACCAAAAAAAAATAATTCCTTCGAAAAGAGGATTTTAAATCAAAATAAATTCCTCAATTATTTAAAACACAAAACCTAAACTCTAAAGTTATGAAAAAAAATCAAGATCTAGTTAAAGAAATAATGGATTGGTTGTCTCAGTAAATGAGTTTAATTTAATCAATATTTAAAAAATGGTTTATAGGCCTCATAGGTAGGTGAATACTGTGATAAAGATACTGAGATGTGGCATGAGATTCTAAAATTAGGGGTGTTTTAATGAATTTCATAATTTTTTTAACTTGTAAAAAACTAATTTTCTGTATTTATTTATGTTTGGTTTCATGAGATAAAATGTTTAACTCGTTGACATGGGTTTGAAAAATAACAAATATAATCATTTGAGCTCAAAAATTTAAAAAACCCACAAAACATTGAAAGTAAAAGACACAAAAATTGAAAACAAATGAAATAAATGAAACCCACCATCTATTTCAAGAAAAATTTACAGAAAAATATTTTAAAATGATGAAAAAAATCATAATCTACCCAATATGTTCGTCCCACACACTTCTTTTGTGAAATTGTCTATTTGTGTAATAGTTTTATGCGCGAAAATTAAATTCTATAAATTAAATATTGAATAAAAAATAAATTAATATGAAAGTCACAATCTAGATTCAATTTTATGCTGCTTCATGAATATTGATATCCATACATAGAGTATCTTGAATATTCTCACTAAAAAAATTAATCTTGTTCCTATTGTCTGTAAATAGTTTCCCATTATCTGGATTTCACTAATAGAAAAAACATGAGTAAAAATTATAGGTCCAGAATATTTGGAACAAAATTTACTTGGGAACCGCTTCAATTTGGAATAAAACAACAAAACATTTACTTATTACATTATGTTTGTATTGAGAATAATCCCATCATAAAATTCTTTGGTTCTTTCCTTTTATAATATAGATATATCATATGCATTATTCCTGATCTCCTCCAGCTCCCACATTTTTTTCCTTTTCAAGAAAAATAATATTCATGATACATGTTTTAATGTCCCAAAAAGATTTTTGTTGAAAATCAACTAGAATGAAAAAATGATTTTTGTAGAATAATCTAAATAGTGACATTCCAATTGTTGGTTTTAATGTAGTTCTATTGGCTCAAAGTGCATCATCTACTCTAAAACTCCAATCCTTTCTATTTGGGTTCATATTTTTTTATAGAATTTGTTTGATTTATTTGTTTTCCAACTCAACCATTCCATTGTTTTTAGAGTGATAGGGCATATATACCCATTTATATACTCCATATTTCTTAAAAAGATATTCTGATGTCCTATTATAAATGTGGGTTCCTTGATTAGAGATTAAAACAACAACAATTTGGCCTTATTAGCTCCACTAGGAACAACCTACACCAACAATGACACATAATAAAAAATAAAGCTATTTAAATATATTAAAAATAATTTGGAAAAATTCGCATGGAATACAAAAGCCAAACATCAAATACATAAAAAAGTGGTTTTAAGGCATCTCATTCTTTTTTAGAAATGTTTCCTTGAAATCATCATTTTTTATAGGTTTTAAAAAATTAAAAATAATATCTAAAAAGTACGAACCAATACAAACCATAATTTATAACATTTATTGATATTATTTATAGTCTAAAGTTTCCTCCATGGATCAAATTGTGACAAAATATAAGAATAATTGAAATTATGAATTTTTAATGCATCTCCTAATCTTTAGATAACTACCAAAATGCTATAGGTAAGAATAAAAAAAAATGTAATTCTTTGAATCACTCAGAAGATCAAAAATTTGTTTCTTATAAAACTATTTGGAAACATCATGACTATCAAAATAATTTACCAGATTACAAAACCATGGCCTTTCAATATTAAAATAATATAAATCCTTATCTATAAATTTTTCTTTAATTCATAGGAAAATGTAAATAGTTCCATTCAAAATAGATGGTATCCTACTCAAATGACCAACAATAAGGTTTTAACTTACCTTTTTATCCTTTATTTCAATATCAAATGCTTGTAACAACAATATATATAACAAATTTCCAAATTTTCATCATTTTTCTTCCTCAAAAATTGGATTTTATAATGGTCTATGAAAACAATAACTTTGTATCCCTATAGAAAACCCCAAAAAATGATTAAATCATAAAAAACTAGTAGTTATTCATTGATTGTCTTGTAGTTTACTTTGACCTAATCTAATGTTCAAGATTCATAATAAATAATATGATATTTCTTTTCTATCCTTTTACAAAAAAGTGCCCCTAGAGAGAATTTATATGCACCAGTCATGATTTCAAAGCGAGAGTCCCAATTATGTGGTTAAATAGTGGGAACGTTATTATTTTTTCAGCTCCCTAAAGGCATGTTTACAACTCTTATTAAAGAAAAATTGGTTTTTTTAATGGAACCTGAATAAAGGAAGGGCAATATAGCTAAAATTATTTACAGACCTCTAATAAAAACAAGCATGACTAAGGAAGGATAACACCTATATAATTGTTTTTGTGTATGGGAATGAATAAATGACCTCAAATTTTGAATAATATACTTAAATTAAATCTAGTGACCCAAAATTTCCAAGAACAATCCCCTTATCAACCATCAAATAGATATTTTCATAATTGGGGAACAGATTCTTATTAATGCATGATTCAAGAACATGAGCCACACTTTTCAAAAAATACTCAAATGGTGAGACATAAATAGTGAATTCATCCATAAAAACTTCAATGAACATTTCTATAAGTTCTCAGAAAATTCTCATCAAACATCTTGGAAAATATTGAGGAGTATTACATAAACCGAAGGACATTCTCCTATAGGAAAAGGTTCCAAAAGGTCATGTGAATGTGGTTTTATCTTGACCCTCCAATGAAATATGTATTTCGAAATAACCAGATAATCCATAAAAAAATATTCGATTTTCCTATCCTTTCATTCACAAACATTATCCAAAAATTGAAATGGGAAGTTCTCATTCCATGTAACAAAATTCAGTTTCCTATAATCAATGCACATTTTCCATTTATTTAGAATTCTATAGGGAATAGCTTACCAATTTCATTCGATGATATTGTAAATAAACATTTTTTATGAAACTTGAACTGTTCTTACCCATTAACTATCAGATATTGGAAAAATAATTCTAATAGAAAAGAAGGTGGCCAATTATATCTTGAGAAAATTAAAAATTTTGTGTTCAATCTCCATTGAATTTTTCTCACTAGTTTAGTATTTTCTTCCAAAAAATCCCATGCATTCACACTAAGGGATTAATTAATGGATTGAAAAATGTTTAATTGAACAATAAATACTCAAAATTCAAGTGAAAGGGTTCCTTTTTGAACATTGGTGATTGTTTTTCCAGTTTTCAAAATTTATCTCCCTTGAATGAAAGGTAAATGGGTACTGAAATCACCATATTTTATATTTGAGATATAGATTTCAATAGAAAAAATCATGTATCTCACCTGAATGAGAACACCCTATATTACTTTGATAGTCTTGGTAGTACTTTGTTTGGCATGTTGAATTATAATTTTTGGGGTTTTAGTTCTCCAACTTGAATAGATGAGTATATAGAATGTGTCATGCCATTTATAGAAGCCCCTAAATCAAGAATCATAAATAATAAATGTAGGGATGTTTATAAATAAATACATCAGACAAGGTTCCTTATGGAATCTCTAATAACACTACTTCATCCTATACTAGATATATATCTAAACAAAAGGAAACATGAATAGAAATAATATGGTGTATGAATGATCTCTAGCATACAAGAAAGGAAGAATAACTAGGCCTACCAAAAAGAAAAATATAAATTATAGACCGAAGAAGAGAATTTTATTTGTCCTGAAGGATGTGTCCTTTGGGTTAATAACTTGGAATTCATGGAATTATATAGAAGTAATCTCTATAAATATATTAAAGTGTCATTCTAGGTCCATCCTAGGTTAAACATATAGAGTAACCCAAGTATCACACCATGAGCTATATAAAAAACCAAACTCCATCCGATTCTATCCAAGGTGATCTGTAAAGATATATCCGGTATCACATTTAGTGTAGTGTAAATAATGACCCTCTGAGCACATCCCATGTATCTCATA
Organism: Viscum album; assembly: GCA_963277665.1. Taxonomy (NCBI): domain Eukaryota; kingdom Viridiplantae; phylum Streptophyta; class Magnoliopsida; order Santalales; family Viscaceae; genus Viscum; species Viscum album. The sequence goes on along the minus strand of OY728126.1, from coordinate 2,090,254,919 downwards.
TTGGGGATATAATATCAATCATGGCATTAAATAACCATCCTGACATTGGGAAAATGTAAGGAAATTACCCTAGGGAACCAGTAAATATCACTTATGGGTAGGTAAGTAATCCACCCAATGTGACTATCTAATGAATTACATAACAAATACAATTATCACTTATAGTGTATTTATAATATATAACAAATCTTATTAATAAATCAAGATGAGCCAATCTAAGGTTTTATTAAATCTAGACCCTTTTATCACCATTGGTTTGAAATAAAGGTATGGTCTAACTATCAAGAACTCATACAATTTAAACAAGAAATTATACCCAAAATGCTTTATTTAATTTTGAAAACACATTTAAGTAAAATAAATCAATCTATGGACTAAAGTACAAGGGCCTAACACATGACCAATTAGTTTCCTTAGATCATTTTCAATTTCGAAATTATATATTACCAGGGGAAACACAATCCTCAATTAGTGGTTTAATTACATTCTAAACATGAGTATTTAAATCTATAATGAAGGGAATGCCTTTATGGGGGTATCACCTCAATGTAATCACCCCATGACATTGATTTTCAGGTAGACATGGTCCCACTATTCATGATAATAACATTTAATTCAATCTATTTAACATTTTTTAGGTGTCGCTGGAGTAGCCTCGTACCCAGAAGAATGACACATGATAAAATTAAACAACAATTATGTTAAAACAAATATACAGTATACCTTAATCTCGTAGTAATCTCATCATCTAGTATTGGCCCTTGAATCGAGTAGGAAAATGAGAAAAATAGAAGAATCCATAAATTATCTGAAAATAGGGCATATCAACTTACCCCAAAATAGTGTAGATGATTGAGAGATAAACAATGAAAGTAATTAATAGGTGTAAATAGATTACCATTGAGGATACATGGTGATTTATGATTAAGAGAATCGAGCACTGATGAAGGATATTTGGATGAACCTATGTGAATCATTGGGAGGAGCTCTCTCGCAAGACAACCATACTATATAGGAGAAGAAAAAATACCCTATAAAAAGTGTTTTTCCCATTTTAAAATAGGTCTATCTTTACATGTCATGTAAATATTCCTTCCTAAGTTTAATTTTTCACCGCCTTTCAATTTACTCTTATTGGTTAAAATCTCTTTAAAAAACAAATCATACATTAAAATCTATTTCATAGAATCGAGAAAACGTATGTTGACATGAAATTCCATAAATATTTTCAAAACCTTCACATCCAACTCTTTTTCCAGATCATTAAATCATCAGTGGTCTAATCCTAGTATAATGCAATGCGGATTTGACTATTTCTATATTATTTTGAGCACTTCATTGAGAAACATAATAACCAAACATCCTCTTATATTCATTCTATATTATTTCAAAAAATATTTATTCTCTTCATTTTTTTGTCAATCAAAGAAAATTTAGAATTTCAAGCACTCTCATCAGTTGTGAGATTCTCCTAAACAGTGTCAACAATAGGTTTGAGTTTCCTAGTTTGAGGGTTATTCAATATTGTACCACTCCTATTTTTAATAGAACTCACACAACTAGAAAATGGTGCTACTACTATAGATCTATAGCCATGGTTTTAAAACCATGGATATAGGTGGCTATAGACACGGTTCTATTGCCTATATCCACGGTTTTAAAACCGTGGCTATAAGACTATTTTTCATGGCCTATGGCCATGGTTTGTAAAACTGTGGCGATATGCGAATTTTTTAAACACCCTATAGCCACAGTTTTCCAAAACTGTGGCTATAGGGTTCCCGCGCATCCGCGGGAACACAAATTCCCACCAAATATTAGGAAGGAAGACCTACCACCACAATTTTTAGTCTTTTCCCATGGTTTTTATTAATATATATATCATAAAATGTATATATACCCGAATTGTGGTGCGATGTTGGGGTAAGTGCACTGGATTGAAAAGTGGAGGTATATGGATCAAATCCTTATGGGTAAATTTTTTATTTATACTATTTCCATGGTTTTTAGAGGCTATTTCCATGGTTAAAACTGTAGTGGTAGCCACCTGTAGCCGCAGTTTAAACTGTGGCTCTAGGTCAACCACCATAGTGTCAAATTTGGAGGCCTATTTCCACAGTTTTTAAAACCATAGAAATAGGTTTCTATGGACACTGTTAAAACCATTGAAATATGGTGAGACCAATAGCTGTGATGATTGCAACCATGGTTGGCCAAAACCGTGGCTGTAGCCTATGGCCACGGTTTTGGGGCCTATTTCCACAGTCTTGAACCGTGGCAGTAACCCTTTGTTCTAGTTGTGTCACATTTTCATTCCCTTAATTCCTCATATTCACTTGTTCTTATAAAGGTAAAACTCCACTCATTTTATTTCTTATTATACTAAGATCTAAGGCTTGTTGAACCATCTAAGTCATAAAGTTATTCAACATGTTCTTTTTTTATATTGTTTTGGTCTCATTTCTTCTTATGCATATCTCATTCTCTATTTTTTGATTCATTTATTCTTTAAGGATACTCTATGTTTTTTGAGTGGTTTGAGAAGACAAAAATTATCTTCAATAATGATAATTGGCCTTCTCATTGATATATATATTGATTTATAATTACTTTCCTGACCATGAGAAAAGTATCATTATTTTTTAGGGTGTCAAAATATTTTTCTTTTAGTGGTTGTCCCAACCCTAATTTCAATGTTGGTTGGATTAAAAAAATCATTGTTTGTTTTATTATTAGGGATTTCTAGGAAAAATAGCATTACAATTCTCAAAAGTAACTGGTATTTGTGGTCATTGGTCATTACAATGTTCATTGGAAGAACAAACTCCATAATGGAGTTGAATCTGAAAAATCAGATTATGTTTGGGTGGGCTTGGTGGGTTGTTGTGAAACATCATGAACCTTCTCATGGTGTTTATATCACCAAGATGAAACATAATAATGTTGTTTTCATAACTATTATTGAGGACTTCTTGGGAAAATTTCATTTTAAGAAGTTCACTTGGTTTAAATAATTGATATTCTTTGTCTGTGTTTTCAATTAATGTCCTTAAAAAAGAAAATGTTTTTCAACTAAATCCCATCCCTGAGCAACATAAATCATGATCCCATTAGTTAAAAATAATCCTTCAAAAAAATATTAATTCAAGAGTGGGTCACTATTTTTTTAGTGAGGGAAACTAAAACTGAGTCTTTTGAGTCATTCTAAGTACTCATGCAATATTTCACATTTATTTGTCCTAAACCAAAAAATATATTTTATAATGGAAGGATGGAAAAAATTTCAAGGATAATATAATTTCATTCAATCCAATATCCAATAAATGTTTAAATTTAATAGAAAAATCATTATTTGTAAACTCTATTTAATAAAAAATGTAATGGACTGAAACTCATTTGATTTACATAAAATACTTGAGGTTTCATGTCGAAACAAAGAGAACTGAATTATTTGAGGTGTTTATGTAGATATTCTTATATAAATCCATTAGTGTTTCGTACATGGTTAATAAAACCAGATTTTATTTCAAACCCAGCTGGTGCATTTGGATATTCCACAGGGTTTTGTTGATTCTCATCATAGAATGAAGCCAATTATTTAAAAATTTTGTTGTCATACATTTTAATTTCAAGATCTAACAAGTACCTTACAAGTGTGTTAGTATAATATTCACAACTATGGATAGGAGGATCTCTAACATCTCTAACCCTAGAGTGAAAAGTTCTATCAATTTTAGAGTCAAATGGTAAAAAGTTCAGGTAAGAATTTTAGGTTATTTTTTTACAAAATCAGCTCACGGAACCTCCCTAGAAATAGTGCGAGTTTATATGATGGTTTTCTTTCATAAAAACCCAAATAACACAATTTACCCCTAGAGGAATGTTAATATATTAGTTCTTGTTTTTTCCCCTGATGAGGTTTCAACTTCAATTACAATATTATCAATTTTTATTTGTTTTTTTCAAGATTTTTTTGAGATTTGACTAAAAGATATAAAATAGAAAATAAATAAAAAATAAAATAAAATAAAATTTAGAAAGTAAATATAAATTTTATTTTAAATAAAAGTTTTCTGAAATCAGAATTGAAATAATAGTGTTAGTAAATCTTATGCCTTCCAGACATCCTCTCTTCCTTGTTTTAAAATGATTTCCCAATTGAATTTCACAATGACCCCCCAAATAACACTAGATAAACACCATAGTTTTCAAGGATATTATATCAAGATATAAATTTTATTATTTTACATCCAATAGTAGGGATTCAATCACATGGAGAACTGAAAGTAATCAAACCTATTCAAGATCACTATAATTAAGGGAAAGACCTTGTCGAAGAAATTTAAATAGTGAAATCAATTATTTTACTTCATAGATTGAAAAAAACCCCAAAATATTATTTGAAAAAGTATTCAAGATATTAAAAAACATATTTCATTCAATAATATATGTTCAAGTTAAATTCGAAAGATGTTACACAATAATATCACAACTAGGAAGAGAGTGTCCATCAATTTTCACCGATGACAACCACTCTGTTCTTAGCCTCCCATAAATTGATCATACCCATATTCATCATTATATAATGAAAAAAAACATAATAAAACTCTCTAACACAACCTTCCCCTTACTCTATCAATCTAACAACCAAAATTAAAAAGATGTGGACATGGAACTATAAAGAGTAGGAGGGGTGTAAATCTACTGTCAAATTCCTGTATGTCTTAATTGGTCTCAATATTGTATTTCTTACATGATAAATATTGATAATATGTATCCTAGATTGTTTTTAAAAAATTAATTATCTATCATACCAAAAAAGTTCATTTCATTTGGATAGGTGTAAGAAATGTTACAACTGATTTACTAAAGTCCACTTTTTCTATCCGAGGAGACTCTTCAACTTCCTAATGTTTTACACAATCAAATACCATATTAGTGACCAAATATGAGTCAAAAATTTAATTTATAGGTGATAATTTGGATTATATTTCATATAAAATTTAAATTAATTTATTGGGAATTTTTTTGACTGATATATGCCTTAATTAATTAGGTGGGGTCATTTTTATCAGCCAAAACTATTTTCCTCATTGATTGACTTATTTAGACCTCAACAATTTCTAATCAGCTCTGGGTCTAGTTGGAAAATATGTATCCTATGAACATATAAATCCTAAAAAAATAATTGATCAATTTGTATCAAAATTGAAAATTTTGTTCTTTAAATACATAGCTTATTGAAAATAGTAAAATTTCTAGAACTAATAAATTTTCACTTTTATGCTCAAAAATCATAAAAGTACCAAATTTGAAACATTTTCACATAAAATAATAAATTAGTGGGGATTATATCTTTTTAGTCAACCTGAAAAAGAATAGAAATATTTTCTCTATTATATTGATCAACTACTATATGTTCTATTGATCTTCCACAGTGAGCTCCCTAAATCCGACTTGCTCGTTTACCCTTCGAATACCTTTATAGAGATGTTAGTATTGCTTAATTATCTTGTTCAACTATATCTGATCATTTTACATAGCGAAATAATTCTCATGTAATTCTTCCTTCAATTTATTGATTTCTATCCTCAATTAATGTGTTCAAGTTGTGTACATGACTTATTTAGTAATATTTTATGCAATGAGGATCTTTCACAACATCACCTTAGTCTACCTTTTTGAATTATCAAACTTTATTCATGAATGCATGAAACAATGAATAGTTCATAAATAATGTATATAAACCATTACAATTCTTAATTATTTATGTGATTTTTCAAATTAATTTTTTAAGATCAAAATGTCTCAAGCACCCCTTCAAAATTCTTCTTGTATTTCCATTCCAAACTCTTGAATTTTATCAAACATGGTTCATATGGTGCATGGAATGAGTAGGTTTCATGTAATATATTGCATGTACTATTTTTACTCTATTTATTTCATGTATCCAAGAAAGGATCCAAATGGGTTCTCAGGGCTTTTTTCATAAGGGCTTCATGTTAACAAGTCACTTTAACTCTTATGTCCTTCACGTGATTAGATGTTTGTTAATGGGTTCATTCATTGATAAGAGGTGTGTCTGTAGGATTAATTTTGCATGAAAAGGGGTTTTGTTGGTTACTCCTCTAGTTATTTTTTCATTATAAAAAGGATATTTGTGTGATATCCTTTGCATGATTGAATCATGTGAACCATTCACCTTCATGTGAAATAATCACACATGAAATAACTACCTTCACATTAAGGACTCACATATATACTCTATTTTCCAATACGAGAGATTTATATATCTCTCAATATCTCAATATTTTTGAAACCTATTCTTTATTCCTTGCTGGTATAAATAGAAAAGGATACCCCATTACTACTAAAAATTTCATTATGTTCCTAGGTCCTATTCAACACCCAGATATATCAGTGTATCTTAGTCATTTTTAATAGATGAAAGTCTCGACCACATCACACGACATCGAGGGTTCATGTGATCACATGATAAATTCTATTGATCATGTTGAATCTTGGTTCTTCACATGGTCATATTTTCTCCATGAAACACTATTTTATAAATTCGGTGGAAAACCACAAAAATCATCCTAAAATAGAAGTTGTCCAAGGTGGAAGTATCATGTGAATGAAGTTACAAACTTTTTCATGCGGCAACATCCCATGATATATTTATTTCATCACATAATACAAAAAATTATGTCATTTCATAGCTGATTGTCTCTATGGATTTGTAAGATTAGGTATGTTCATATGATGGCTTCATGAGAAACTTGATTATCCTAGTCTGAATCAAGTTCTTCGAATCATCACATTCGTGAAAGAGAAAGTTAAATTTATAGATTTCGTTTGATCGAGCAGTCTCAATCTCAATATTAAAAAGGATTGAACATTATTAACAGATGGGATGACTGATAATCAGTTTTCGTGAGTATTCATAGAAAATTTACACAGGAAAATGGTTTAAGATAATCAAAAGTGGTGATTAGAGGAATCAAATGCATCAAAGCATAAGGGAAATGTTATTCAAACATATTTTTATTATAGAAATAGTGTTATGTTTCTCCCTTGTCCCACTCACTCGGTGCCTCAAATTAACCCTTCCATTTACTATAACTCATCCCACTACCAATTAAATCCATTTAACTAATGTAAAATACTAGACACACTACACACACGGGCACACGAGCAGTGCCTCCCCATGCTAGCCCACCTACAAAACACATGTGCTCTCACCTGAGTGTAATTCTTTGGGCATATAAATGGCCCGTCGGTATTATTGCACCCATTCATTTCTCTCTCTCTATGTCATCTATCCTATGCTGGCTCCCTTGGGTGTGGTTGACCTCCTAGTCTCATAATTCCTTGGTTGTTCCTGGCCTTTACTTTCCTGTATGGCTGGCACCCATTTTTTAATAAGGAAACTGACTCCCATGTACATAGAAGTATTGAAATTATGAAATATTATTCAAAACCTCCCTCATAATTCTTATTAAAAATATTTTCCTCAAAAATATGCTTTATGTAAAATATAAATACATTTTACATGGACATATTTTAATTTCTCATTAAAATAACTATTTTCATGATCTTCATCAATTAATCCCCTTCTTTATCACGATATAGACAATGTGACCTTGTAGATACAATTATTTGTACTTAAAATCAATAAAAAAATTACCACAATTAGAAGGAGAATAGTTCAACTGTAAAATATAATTTCATAAAGTGAATTTATAATAATTATATAAGAATCATGACTTCTCACCATGAACTTACCAGACACATATTTACACTTCAGTTACAAAAAATGAAACATTGTGTCTAATAAAAACCATACATGCAAAAAATATTTATTAAGAATAAAACTATTTCCTTTTTAAGGGAAAATTACTTAATATTATTATAAATAATATAAATTTATAAAATCTTATTAATGAATATTAATAAGATGTCAAAATTATTTATTCTAATATAACATGGGTTCCTATAATGTGTTGTTTCCTAAATATTCACCCATTATTTATAAATGAATTATGAATGGATTATTACTTTATCACGACATCTAAGACCTTCTTCATGTGGGTGTTTTTTAAACATATATAACAACTCATATGGACAACAGTTAGATATAAACAATGAAATAGGAAGGTTACTTCTATATTGAAATATTGTATGTATCACTCCTTCATTCATGTTCTTAAAGTAAAGTTCTCTTTATTAGATATTAGGAGAGTTATTTGAAAAACTTTTTACATGTAACATAGTCTTATATTATATTTTATAATCCTTTCTGCTTAATTTTAATCTCATAGTAATTATTTATATATAATTCTATCCTTATTTAATCCTTACACTTCATTTGGATATTAAGTTTCATAAATTGAGTCTCAACCTCATCATAAATAATAAATTATAGTTTTTTCCAATAACATGTTCAAACTTATATATAATTATTTGAAACTAGTATAAATAGATTCAATAGTATTTATAAATATTTCAAATATTCAAAAGGGAGTTATAATACACCAGATAAAATTGTAGAAAATAAAAAACCCAAAATTATTTCAAAACAGAGTGTCACAATGTTAATCACATTGGAATGAACTCATATATCTATTCCAAAATAATATATGGTATTGCTACTTAATAATATTCATTTTGTAAGAAAGGTGTAACTTGTGATTTTATATAAATTCAAATTGTAAGGATTTTTTATTCTTTTAATCTATAGTGTTTTTTGGAGTTCCACATGTGGTCTATATTTTTTAGGTACATAGTATATTAAGAGTAAAATGTGAATGAATAAACATAGAACCATATAAGAACCACAAGAACCACATAAGAGTCATTTTTATAAGGTTGAGTGATATCCCATAAGATTCATTTTTTAAAGATTAAAACCCATTAGAATAATTTTAATAAGGTTGAAAAACCATAAGAGTCATTTTCATAAGTACGAAAAACCACGAGCTTCATTTTTAGAAGGTTAAAAAACAATAATATTAATTTTTTATGGATAAGAAACCATAAGATCCATTTGGAAAATTTGAAAAATTTCAATAAAATACATTTCATTATAGAAAAATTCAACTTCATAAGGTTAAAATAATTTTCAAAGATTTCAAAATCGTCATAGCAAAGAATTATTATTCATTCAATAAAAGCTTAAAATTTTTATAAGAATGTTTAAAATTAAGATAAATTAAAATAAATTAAAATTTAAATATAGACTGATGAATAAAAAAATAATAAAACCATAACAATATAAAGTTAATGAAAATAATAAAAAATAATTGATCTTTATAATTTAAAAAAATAAATCAAATACAGGAAACAAGTCTCCCAAAAAATCTCCACATTTTATAAAATTAAAAAATAAAACTTAAATCACATAATTTCATTCTTTTTTATAGGATTCAAATGAATCTAACATAAAAATTTATTTACCTAAAAAATGATACCATTCGACCTTAGATATTTTAAAAAAATAATAGAATAACTTAAATCTCTAAATATTTTTAAACAAACCATGGGTATAACAAAATAAAATATAAAAAAACACAAAAAAGTGTTTTTAAGTACATCAAGGTGTCTTGAAATGTCAATGTCATAATTTTAGCTGATGGGAGTTTGGTATCATTCATTATTAAAGAGAATTCCCACTAGGATTACAACATTCACATGATTTATAATAGGTTATGAATTAGTAAATCACTATATTATGACTTTTATTGTTGGAAATGGGTTTTTTTTATTTTTAATGAAACCTAGAGTTTGTATGAATTGTGTTTCAAAACATTTTAAAATATGGATGGTTTCGGTATTGATTTTTGATTCATGCTAATATTGATGTGTGATTATGTATTAATTTTCATTTTTTGTTAATAGGAATAAGAAACTAATGGGGAACTGAAACGAAAATTAGTAATGAATCTAGTGGGATGTGATTGATTAAATAAAAAGTGAAAACTTTTTGATTTTAATAGAACATTAAGAACATCATAATGAATTTTTAAAATAATATTACATGCTTAATGCCATGGTTTATTTGAAATTAGTGACATTTTCATAGAATAGAAATATTTTTGAGATGATTGAGTGGATGGTTCCATCTTTATATTTCATTTTGTTTATAAAATCACATGTGCTAATTAGATATTGATTAATTGAAACTTATATTCATAATAATTATGATTAGACTAAATGTATGATGTAATTTTTAGTATCTCTTTTTGAATAATTTAAAAATATTATAAATAATAACAAGGTGTTGATATTCCATGGTATTTGTACTAGTAGCTATACTTGTCAAATATAATGAATAATATAGTAAGAAAATTTATATATATAAAATGTGGAAACCTGTTAAAATATTTAATTTTTTGATAATCCTAAAATTATTAATTCACTTATCATGAGATAATTATGAATACCTATAAAATGTTGAATTTGGTTATTGGATTGTTTAAATTATTGAGAAATATTATTTGGTAACAAAATGATTCAAATTTTTTTTAACATTGGAACATAATGACATGAAATAGGAAATGGCATAGTTATCAAAAAAATATATTTTAATTTGATAGGAAATAATTTATTATTCTTTAGATTTTTGGAAAATAATTCAACTATTCTCTGTATAAACATTGTTTTTTGATCATGAGTTGATACTAAATTTTTTAATTCATGCACTAAGATGAAATGTTTTTTGCACATCATTGAATTATTACTTATTATAATTTGAATACATTTTTTTGGTTCCTACGTGATCTGGTTTTTGATGCCATGTTTTTGTTGATAATGATATTTTTAAATAAACAATTTCAATAGTAGGTTTTGTTTTTCAAATATTTATTTGATTTAAAAATGGTTTTAGAATGTATTTTCTAGAATGTTTTAAGAATTTTTCTTTATTAAGGGTCTTCTAAAAGATTTAAAAACCCATATTTAATTGGAACATAGGGTTAAATAATTGTTTAGAGTAAACATTTTATTATTTTTAAATATATTATTTTTAGATTTTAGTAGTTTTTTTTTATAAATACAACATTTTTATATGTCAGTATTTAAAAGGATTTTTTAGAAAGAAGTTTTCTAAATAGTTTTTAGGTGTTTAGCTTTTAGAGAGGTTTCTTTAAATGGGTTTTAAAAAAATAAAATATCTAATAAATTTTTTACTATTATTTTGTAACTTGATATTTTTTTCATGTGGATTCAGGGATTTTTATAATGTATTGAATTGGTGGATGGAAACATTGTAATGAATTTCTAGAATTGAAAATACTGGGTAATTGTAACTCGGAATTATGTAGATGGATATTATCTTGGGGGAATTATTATATTAATTGTGATTACTATGCTATTTATGATTTTTTACACTTGATATGACGGTTTCAATTCAATGATAATTAACCTTTTTAACTATTAGTATTTGTGTTCTTCTTATGCATGGTGTTCTAGTTGTTCTTGTAGTATTTTTATACTTGTTACATTGGTTGGGTAGGTTATTATTGTTCTATGGTAGGCATTAAAACAAAAAATGAGCAATATGAAATCTTCTTCAAGAAATAATTATGTGGAATCATTTTTTGAAAACAATTATATAGTATCTTTGTGAAAGTACTATATGGATGCAGTTTCATTTAAGAAGGGAATGTGGAAAAATTGTGAGAACCATTAAAGGAAAAGCATACATAGATCTACTAAAGAATTATTTGGGGGTAAAATTAGTGAAAATAAATAAATATTGAAAAAAATATTATGAAAAGAAAAATAATATCACGGTAGATGAAGTTGATGTGGAATCTTCATAAGAAAAAAATTATGAAATGGTAGAGTAATGATCCTATGTTCTACAAAATACAAATAATTTTCAAAATATATGTATAGGTTTTCTCTAGCTATGAAAAAAATATTATATGGTTGCTACAAATCATGGAAGAAAAATATATTTTTAGATAAAGGGTTTTTGCATCAATGGAAAAAATTAATCTTATAAAGCATGACATTTTTTGGGTATTTTCCTATAAATATTCACTTAATAACTTCTTTAAATATAGAAAAAAATTAAAATAATATTATAGTGAAATATATCTTCATTTAAAGAAAAAAACAATCACATAGTTTATTGAAAGAAGAATAATCTCATTGTTTGAGGAAGGAAGGTAAAACCTTGAAGGAATTACACATAAGGAATATTTACATAAATAACTTATATAGGAGACATAAAAATAAATAAATTACATGGAAGGAATATTGGTGCATAAAAACTATACAACAAATAATCTATGCGATAAATCCAACATTGAAATCATGACTTATGTGTAAACCATCACTTAAGTGCATCTAGACTTCTAGATAGATAATAAATATTATTTCATAAGATTATGAATTTCATTAGAGAATAATATTCATGATTTCATGATGCATTTCATTGTAAATATTCGTGAAAATATTGAAGTGACCTTAATTTCTATAAACCAAGAATATATATATCCAAGGTAGTGAGAAAAATAGGATTCAATAAGAGTTTACCAAGGGAGTTAATGTGATAATACCATAAATAAAATGTAAAGGTAGTAATACTAGAATATATTGAACACAATTGAATCATTATTTCTATCAAACTTTGGTTGTATTTGGAGTTTTTTATATCCTCGCATGTTCAGTGTTGGCTCTTTGGATATATCCTCTAACAGTGAATCATGTAAAAATTTTGTGCAATGTTTTATTTTTAGTATTTGAGATATTAATATATTTTCAATTAATTGTGATATTTTTAATGATTTCCTACAAAATGGGAACAATATCCAATGAGACATGGAATGATTTCACACCCTAATTCACCCTGTACTAGGGCATCTTTGGGATTCATGATTTAAACACCTCTCAATAGTCGTTATATGAGATAAAAGAATTATCAAATTTATTTTATAGTGAAGATTTAATTTCCCATATGTACTTTTACATGTATTCGTTTTTTATGTTTGCTATTCTAGAATAATACATCAACCAAATGATTCATTTTTTAAAAAAGAGACTCTGTGATCCCACATAAAAATTTGCATTTAATAACTTGTAATTTTTATAGGATATAACTTATAAGAAATTTGGGCCCTTCTAAACATGCTGAGAGTTTTAATTTTTTCTAAATTATTACAGAAATTATCTTAATTCAAAGGTGGTAAAATGGAATAAGGGATTGGCAATACTTCTTATATACACACTCATATGGGTAATAGCAGGTCATATTCCTTTACATTTTTACCATAAATAGGTGCTCTTGTTATATAACAAGTAAATATTCAATCTATTTCTAGGATTGTTTACATGGATGGGAATTGGTAGGTAATTTTTTCTTACACTATCACCCTAAAATAAGTTTAATCCATTTACATCATGAATATGGATGATTCCCTCAAGGATGTCTGCACTCGAGTGGGTATTGGTAGGTCTTATTCTGTTACACCATCATCATAGAAAAATATTTTCCTATTTATGTATTTAATATTTTTGTCAAATGAAGGTTTTTTAAACTATAAATTCTGTTTTTCGGTAGTGGTTTGTTCAAGAGGGTCTTGAATACCCCAAATTTTTATCACTATTTTCCTTTTTATGTCACCTGTATTATTAGATACATTGGACATACCGATGGTATGGATCCCTTGGTGTAGGCCGTAAAACCACTAGTATGACCAATACCATCGATTTTGATGTGCTACATGGTGTCAAAACAATAGTATTGGGATATAAAAATGGTTTTCAAATCCTTTCTATAGACCCATACTAATGGTTTTGTAACACTGTTGGTAGAATTCCTATAAAAAAACATCGGTGTGTCTCAAACCCAAAACCTATCTATTATTATTTAATAATTTAATAACTATACTATAACAAATTTTATGTATACAATTATATATATATATATGAATTTATAAAATTAATTATAAAATTTAACGTATCTATTATTATTATACATAAAAATACAAAAATCATGGTCTAAATTATACCAACGGCTTTGGAAAAATATTGGTATAGACCAAAACCGATGAGTTTTTTAGAACCATTGGTAAAATTATCCAAATTTTTTGGGACATATAGAAAAATTTAATCTAATTCATTAGTATAGAAGAAATTTATCGTAGTTTTTTCTAATAATAGGGGAGAAATGAAAAAGTGATCTATTTTTTTCCTAGATCCATTCGGCCCTGTGAGCATAAATCAGATTTTTATGGCACAATAAATAATCCCATGTGCTTTGGACCTCTTTCATTTATGTGAATAATTTTCTTTATAATCTTTAATGTTATTTTAGAATTATAAGAAAAGTCATAGATTTTTCCTAGGTCTACCTTGGTGGGCTTTCTATAATGAAATATTTTGTGCCTCTTTTTTATTTTAAGGTATTTTGTTTTAGAAAATAATTCTTGAATATTAAGTTCATACATATTTAAATATTTTTTTCTATTAGTTTTTTGGTCTCAATGTTTGGTCCAAAGTGAAGAATTTGTGATTTTTTGGTTGTATAAATTTTTTTAGATTATATTACTTAGTTTGAAGCCTTATTGTTTGGTCTAAAGTGAGGTTATCATTGTTTTAAGGTTGTAGAAAATTGAATTGATTACTTCTCTATGTTTTTTGTCTAAGAGTATAGACCAAAGTGGAAGGATACCTTCCTAAAACTATGAGTACCGACCTAATCTGAATAAGAGTATGATACTGGTGAAAGTAGATTGAGGAAGAGATGTAGAAACTTCAAGGTTATATAGATATCATCCAAAGGGTGAAAGATGTTTAAGGTCCCACATCATTGACCATATCATGTCTCATAGTTTTAGGACATAAATTCTGCGATGAATTAATTAAGTATACATAGTGATAAAGGAATAGTTGGACTAATGTGAATGGTGATATCAATAAAGGTATAGATCACCTCTAAGAGTATATGCACATAGTTCAAGGGTATACTCCCTATATTGGGGTTTTAAATGTCTTGTATAATTTAAGATGGGATGTTTATTTATTTCTTAAATACAGAATTGTATTTGGATCTAATATGATGGATCTGGGCATCACTATATATCCCATAATGATAGGAATAAATATAAACATATTTATAGGATATGTATTCTCTATAAAAATATGGATCATGTGTAGGGGATATTGGGGAACCAACATGGTGAGATGAGAGGGAAAAAAGGTTTGTGAATATGTTTAATATTAGTGATCTAGAAAAATCTACATATCACAAAATGATATAAATCAACCCACAAATAGTTCTAAAATATGAGATCCTTTCAAAGATGTTGCTCATAATTACTCATTTCCTTGAACTTTTAGCATTATATTATAAGAGGTTAATTATGTATAGCCTTTTATAATTCACATAATTATATATATATATATCGTTCCCATCACTTTGGCATTCAAATTCCTAATGAACTTCTCCACCATAGTTTAAAACATTTCATAGTCCCTTTAAGACAATTTCTTCCATGTTTTATTGCACACATTGAGCATAATGGAAAACTCATCTGGTTTTCAGTGTGGTCTTTATATTTTCCCTTGAATTCCATTTTTCAATTCTTATCAAACTCATAGGACTGATGGATTACTCTAATATCCATCTCAACCTTGATAGGACATCAAACAATTTCCTCATAACTATTGAAGTCCCTTTTGACCATTTCCCTTTAGAGACTTGGTTTTAAGACACTAAAGAATTAACCAATTTTAATCTCAGGTTGAAAAACAATTCCATAAGTGTACCTTGAATGTCTTTAAAAAATTTATTTCTAGGGACCATTAGATTCATTGTAATTTTTCTTAAGCACAAGTAACTCATTCTCCATATTTGTTTGAAGAATATACGGAAAGTACATATTAAAAAATAAGTAGTTGAACTCATCCCATTCTATGGATTTAGTTTCAACTATTTTCCATGTATCACTAATAAGTACCCACCACTGATCACCTTCACCTTCTAAATGATAAACTACCAAGATGAATTTATCATATTATAAAAAATGGAGAACTGAAAATATCTTTTCAGTGGTACTGATCTATTGTTTAGCCACTAGTGGATAAAAAGACCCACTGAAAGAAGGTGGATGCTTCCTCGTGAAGGGATAAATAGAAATTTGTTCCATCGTTTTATCATTTGTATGTCCTTCATGATTCAAAGCTTAAGATAGTTGTGTGATCATAGCTACAATATTATTCATTCCATCTCCCACAACATTCCATTTCTCAGGAGGAAAATCATTGCATTTCCCCTCTAATTCAACATTAATGCAGTTACTTTAGGTTCTATATATTGACTAAAACAAAGAATTATAGTGTCTGAAACACTAATCATTTTAGGAAAACCACATATTTAAAAATAAAATTCAATTTAGGTAACTTTTGGTTTTATCCTAGGTTATTCATGATAATTTATAAAACATTAGGATTGTAACCTATACTTTAAGATATCCTTTGGGTTTTTTACTATGGTTTTCTCATCCCAGATTCCAAAGGTAAACTATAATTTTCCTCTGATACCAACTATAATAACCCATACCTCAAATAAAAAGATATTAATTCAATATTTAAGAATATTCATTACAAATCATAACAAAACCATGCCATGATCCTATAGTTTTCGTGTCTTTTAAAACATGGAATCATTAGAAACTGGTTCATAAGACATCTACATTATCTGCCACTTATTACTTCATAACTATACCAATTTCTGAGAAATATTACCTAATACCCTTCCTCATAACATGGGGAAAATAATCATAAGAAAGGGTGAGCTCAGATTCTCAATAAGGATAAAAAAGGTATATATTAATCATATCATAATCATAATACATAAGAACATAACATTTGAAAATCATATCCCATATATGATGTTAGAACCAGCATATTCTTTCTAGGTATGTTTTTCCTTTTGTGGTCGTTTTTGAGGAAAATGAAAATTATTGAAATTTTCTAAGTACACACCATGTGCTTTATGAGTACACACCATGTACATCCTTACCGAAGGAGGCCGTGTGCTGGCCATGTAGTATCCACACACACGTCTGTGTGGTAGTGGCTTAGAGGCCGCTTAATGTGGAGTACGAAAGAGGTGAGTACACGCTGTGTACTTCAAAAGTACACTCAGTGTATTTTGTTTTTTCTCATTAAACGCACCGGGGTCGCGTTTGACGGATAGAACCAACTCCTTCTAGGCATGGTTCATCCGAGAGTGAGGGTACGACTTTGGATCTTCGATGAGCCCCCGAGCCTCTATTCTTCCCCCGAATCAAACACCATTGGTTGCATTGGAATCACATTGATGAGTTCTTCCTTCTCATAGAGCATCATTTTCTAATTTCTCCTCTCTTATGAGATATTGTGGGTTGAAAGTTTTATATGTTTTCGTAGATCTATGATGTTCTATAGAGATTCAGGATAAGTGGTTCACATATAGTGATCTACTAACCTCGAGGTAGGTGGTTTGTTCCATTCCATTCAAAGTATTTGAGTATTATGTGCAAATTCCGCTAATACCCTTGACCGGAATATTGCGTGTTTTCCATTTTACCCCTGTTGTTTTCCTTCCATTCTTGAATGCCTGTGTAGAGGTAAATTTGGATATAAATAGTGTTGATTTCTATTTTTTGGATGTATTTCCCTTGCATGTTCTGTTTGAGACCGTTTGGTCCTGTTTAGCCAGTTTGACTACCTTGCATGTTTTCCATTACTATTGCTGTAGATTTGAGAGTTGTATTTTGACAAGCTTTTTATATTGTAGACTATTTAGCCAAGTAGTTCTATAGGTTTACTTGGCCATATTACTCTTCTATGATCATTGACCTATACAGGGCCGTGAGAACCTGGTGTAGTAAACTATAAGGGGAATTGACTGGGTGAGCTTCCTTAGAGAGTCTTTGAGAACATTTGGCAATAAGGGGGATTGACCAAGTGAACATCCTCAGAGAGCCTAGAACCACTTGGGGATATAAGGGGAAATGACCGAGTGAGCTTCCTCAGAGAGTCCTTGATTGCTTTAGACTATACAGGGATTGACTGTGTGAGCTTCCTCAAAGATTCTTTGTTTTATTCCTAAACTATTTAGACTATAATACGAATTGATGGTGAGTGATTCATCAGATAGTCTATGAAAGACCTGAGCTATAAGGGTAATTGACCGAGTGAGCTTACTCATAGAGTCCTTGACCTTGGGGATATAAGAGTAATTGACAATGTGAGCTTCCTCAGAGAGTTCCTAACTACGTTAGACTATAAGGGGAATTGACTACGAGTGCTTCCTCAGAGAGTTTTTATATACTGAACCAAAGAGGATAGGCTATGTGTACTTCCTAGAGGGTTACTATTCTTGATTTATTGTTTGACTTATGGAACTAGTTACTACTGAGCCCCTTCCTGTTTACTATTTTTTGTACATTTACTTTCCAAATATTCATTGACTATTTGGAAAAGATCTTGGGGTGGTTGCCTACTGGGATTTAGTCTCACACCCTATTTGGGCCATGCTTTTAGGCCCAAACAGATTATATTATTGCAGGTATAGATAAGGGAAAACTCCCTTCGACTTTAGGTACTTTACTTACTGTGGATCTGGAGAGCATGGGACCAAGCATATGCTTGCGATGCTGAGGAGTTATTTATATTTTATTTTGTACTTGGGCATAGTACTTTTTGTATTCCTGCATTGTGACTTGTTTTTCTGTTTTCCTAGACATATGTATCATACATGATTTTATATATATGTGTGCTCTAGTTGTTTAGTTTTCCAGTCTTCCGTTGGTTACTGTTGTTGGATATTTTCTGCTTCTGCTATTGTATGTATTTGTTTACTTCCGTTGTGTACTCTGCCAATGAGGGCTTAGTTTCCCCACTATCACACCCAAGGCCCTCATTGCAAGTCAGCAGCCTCTGGCATTAGGGAAAATGCTCTTGAGACCATGTGAACAACCAGGTACGGGGAACCTCTGGGTGGCTTTTGGAATTGGGACATTACAACGTGGTATCAGAGGGTATTCTTTTCTCTTGATTTACTGTTTGGAGATTTTAGCCAAGGATAGGAAGGAATAGGTTCTTGGTAATAAGCTATGTATGGGAGTAGCTAACCCATGTATAGGGGAATGCCAATCTACCTTGTTTAATGAATTTTTTTGGTTTTGCAAGTTTACAGTTAATCTAATTTTCACTGTTGGGTGACTCACATGTCTTTTTCTGTTACCATTGATGTTATTGAGGTTCTATTTCTGTCGTAACTTGATGAGATGAGGGAATTCTATCTCATGAATCATATAGGAACTTGCTAGAAATGACATGTTATACATTCTTTCCATGCCATCTAGGATGCATTAGAGATTTCATGTTTTTGTGATAGATGTTTTGTAGAATATACAAGATATTGTGATAAGAGGCCATGATATAAATACCAACTATATAGTAGGGTACTGTTTTTGTAGAGGTGTTCTTGAATGAATGCCAAACTTTGGTTCTTGAGGTGTTATGGTCCCTCATGGATGGAAATTTGGTGGATCATTGCTCTGTTTTCCTTGTTATAACATGTATAAGATTCTATACATTGATTCATGGGGAGTATGGGCATTCACGAATTAGAATTTGGAACCTTCAGTGTTCATTTCAGTGTTTTCTGGGTTCTGAAATAGTTTCTGAGGCTTACTATCTAGAAAAACCTAGAATTCATGCCGTGTAGTGTTAAGTACATGCAATGTGTTCTTCTGTTCGGGAAGAAACAATTTTTCGTAAGTATAGGCCATGTACTTTATGTACAAGGTATGTAGTCTCTAACCGTGTCATATGCCATGTGGGCAGAGGCACGTGATGGGGAAAATTTGGTGGGAACATTCTGTTTATAGTTCGAACACGCTGTGTAGTGTTGACCCAGTGCCTGCCCATGTAACCAACAACACAGACAAACAAGACCTTAAGCTATACATGCTGTGTCCTTATTGAACACACGGTGCAGTTTGACCCAGGAACCCGACCGTGTCACGAAAAACACGGGTCGGTGTTATCATTTCTCGTACATGCCTTTTCTATTTGGAACAGTCTTGTAGTGTGAGCCATGTGTTAGGCCGTGTCACTAATAACATGGGCCAGGGGAAGCTTCTCTAGCACACACCGTGTCTACCTTGAACACGCCGTGTAGTCTTGTCATAGGAGAGCCATGTGGATTAACCATGTAGAAAGACTGAGGCAGGAGAAGAGGATTCAAGTTCATGCCATGTGTTAAGACAACGCACCCTCTGTCTGGGGTGTTACACGACCCGTATAGGCAGGGGTACATGCCCATGTAAATGGATTCAGGGAACACACTGTGTAGGAATTGTACACACTGTGTAGTTATGTTTTGTAAAACATGAATGATTTATTTCTCCTGTTCCCTTTTACACTCCATCTTTCCAGTCCTTGATAATATTGAATTAAGGTGTGTGATTGACCTTGTAGTGTCATGCCACCGAGAGGTCCTCCAGTTGTGCGTGAGTTTCCAAATGGCGATCAGACTCCAGACATGGCCGATCAGGGACTACTTGCAGATCCTCCCGTTGTGCTAGCCTTAGCACCAAACGTTTTTCTTGACATGGGTGCTGATGCATAGTTCAGGGAGGGCTATATGAGGATGATGCAGACAGTTCAGGGAGCACCGCCTCCTAACCTATCGATGGATTATTTGATGTGGGTCTTCCAGAAGCAGTATCCTCCTACTTTCTCAGGGGATGGAGGACCCCAGGCTACAAAGTCATGGAGAGAAGTCATGCTGATGATTTTTGAGCATCTAGAGATACCTCCAGAAAAGAGGTTGAATCTCTATACCTAAATGATTTTAGACTCCGCTAAGAGGTGGTGGGATGTATTCTCACAGGCGGTCCGCCAGCAAAATATGGCGTAGGAAGAGTTTCAGCGCATATTCAATGATTATGTCAATCTGAAGACCTTGAGGGCCGATCGAACCCGAGAGTTCATGAGTCTGGAGAAGGGTACTCGTAATATTATGGAGTATTCCTCTCAATTCATAGAGCTACAGTGTTTCATTCCTATACCAAGTGGTGATGAGTTGTTCCTTGCACGGAAGTTTCGGGATGGTCTGAGGCAAGACATCCGATAGCAGGTGAACATCTTCAGGTTGACTTCAATATATTCCATCGTCAACTGGGTGATGATCAAAGAGAAAAAATATAAGGGATTCTGGAGCTGTGAGCCAGAGCGGTTCGGCATCTAGAGTTAATGCTCCGCCAGCTGATAGCAGAAAGCGCTGCATGGAGATTTCATGAGAATATTAGAGCAGGAGGGATGCATCTTCTAGAATCCAGGAGGTGTGCTAACAGTGTGGGAGAAGCAGGCATACGAGGACACGTTTCCCTAGAGACCCTATGGAGTTCCGATATTGCAGTTAGATGGGCCATCTTCAGCGTTTTTGTTAGTTCTTCTCAATAGCAGATAGAGACATGGGTTCTTCTATGAATCCTTATTCCGGAGCAGCACCACCTATTTTTCACCAGTTTGGGAACTGGAGTTCTTCCGTCCATTTAGGCCAAGGTGGAGGTCGTGGCCGTGGTATCCAGTCGCTTGGTTTTCAGAGACATCAGGGCGGATCTGCGAAGAGTTGTTAGGGAGGGTCATAGGGCCATGGAACAAGCCATAATTTTGCAGTGGAGTAGAACCAGCATGAGTATGATCCCAGACCTTCTACCGTTCGAGGTACGATCTTAGTAGCCTCAGTTTTAGCTTCTTCTCTTTTTGATATAGGGGCTTACCATAGCTCTATATCTGTTGTTTTTGTGGAGAGCCTTGGTCTCTACATCTTTTCTTCTACTGATATCTTGACGCTAGACACTCCGTTGGGGACTAGAACAACTAGTGTACATCAGTGTAGAGTGTTCCCTCTACAGGTTGGTGGATGTCACTTTCTGTGGGACCTCTATTTCCTAGAGATGATAGGATATGATTTAATTCTTGGAATGGACTGGCTAGTTCCATTCCAGATAGTCGTCGATTGTTATCACTGTAGGGTGAGTTTCGTATCACCAGAGGGTGGATCCTTTCTTCATAAGGGCGAATGGGATGTCCAGGCGAGCAGAGTGGGTCCAGATCATCATGGGTTTGGAGAAGTTACAACCCATATTGCTAGACTATATTTGGATGACTAGGGGACTTCACAGTTAGACTTCCCTCCAGTGGTGGATCGTTTCAGAGATGTCTTTCTAGGGGACTTTTTAGGTTTTCCTCTGAAGCGTGAGGTAGAATTTTCTATTGGGATTGTGCTAGGAGTGGCACCAGTGTCCTTTACTCCTTATAGGATGGCTACACTAGAGTTGTAGGAGCTTAAGAAGAACTTATAGGAGTTGTAGAAAAATGGTTTTATCTGACTCGATACTTCTCCTTGGGGTTTTCCTATCCTGTTTGCGAAGAAGGAAGATGAAACCCTCAGGATTTGTGTGCATTATCGGGAGCTGAACTAGCTGACCGTTAATAACTGATATCTCTTGCCTAGGATTGATTATCTTTTTGATCATATTTGAGGAGCATGATTGTTCTCAAAGATTAACTTGAGGTCCAGTTATCATCAGTTTCACGTTAGACCATCTGGTATACCTCTCACAGCCTTCTAGAGTAGGTATGGTCTCTACGAGTACGGTTATGCCGTTTGGTCTCATGAATGCACTTGCAGTTTTCATGGAACTGATGAACCGAGTGTTCAATCCATACATGGATTCCTTCATGGTGGTTTTCGTGGTTGATATCTTGGTGTACTCTCACACTCGACACAACCATGCTACCCATATTGAGATCATTTTGAGTACACTGAGTTAGCATCAATTATATGCTAAGCTCTCAAAGTGCCACTTTTGGATGGATCAGATTCACTTATTGGGTCATGTTATCTCAGAGGAAGGAGTATCAATAGACCCAGAGAATGTGAAAACTATAGTTTCTTGGGAGAATCCGAAGAACGAATTTGAGGTGCAGAGTTTTTTAGGGCTAGTTGGGTACTATAGATGTTTCATATATGACTTTTCACGCTTGGAGGCACCACTGATAGACCTGACTAAGAAGGGTGCGAAGTTCTTATGGTCAAATTCTTGTGAGTCAGTCTTTCAGGAGCTGAAAGGGAGGTGGAATTCATCACTGATACTAGTCTTTCCAGATCCAAGTAAGATTTATACTGTTTACTACGATTCTTTAGGTATCAGGATGGGAGCTGTGCTTATGCAGGGAGATGGAGTAATTGCGTACAGGTCTCGGCAGTTGAGGCCACATGAGAGGAACTACCCAATGCACGATCTGGAGTTGGCAGCTGTTTTTCATTCCCTATGTTGTTGGAGAAATTATCTTTCTGGAGAGAAGTTTGTGGTTTTCATTGACCAAAAGAGTCTCAAGTACATCTTCACTCAGTGTGATCTGAATTTGAGATAGCGCAGGTGGGTCGAGTATCTTCAGTCATTTGACTTTGAGCTTGCCTACATCCCATAGAAGGGCAACGTGGTGGATGATGAGTTGAGTAGGAGGACTCAAATACAGGTAGTTTAGGAGGCCAATAGTGAGTGGAAGCTTATGGCTATGTTCTCTGAGATGCATTTGGAGGTGTGTGATAGACAGGGGAATAATTTTCTATATTTTATAGTCGTTACCTATACTCTTCTTGATCGAGTTCGAATGAGGTAGCTATCGGATTCTGAAGGCCTAGTCCTCAGGGAACGTTTGTCAGGAGAGGACCCTATTCCTGGATGGAAAGTATGTGAGGATGAGATCTTGAATTTCTAGGGGGGCATATGGGTTCCAACAGACGTATATGAGGAGATGATGAAGGATTTTCATTCCTCAGTTTGGGAAGTTCATCCTGGTGTCACCAAGATGTATCGTGATCTACACCATCAGTATTGGTGGCCAGGTATGAAGAAAGATGTTGCTGGTTTCTTCATGAGGTGTTCCACTTGTCAGCAAGTGAAGGTGGAGAATCATTGACCAGCATGGCTTTTACAATAGTTAACCATTCCCGAGTGGAAGTGGAATGACGTCACGATGGACTTCGTGACCGGTTTGTAGAGGTCACCTTGAGGGAATGACACAGTTTGGGTTGTCATTGGATGACTCGTAGAGGTCGTTCACTTATTGCTGATCAAGGAGAATTTTAATGTTGATGAGTTGGTATGGTTTTACATTTGTGAGATTGTACATATTAATGGAGTTTTACACTCCATTATTTTAGAAAGGTATACACGTTTTACTTCTCGGGTCTGGCAGGGGCTTCAGAAGGCTTTGTGTATACAATTACATTTGAGTACAACTTACCATGCCCATACAGATGGCCAGTCCAAGCGTACGATTCAGGTGCTTGAGGACATGCTCCGAGAATGAATCCTAGATTTTGGAGGTTATTTGGAGAAGAATATACCTCTTGTGGAGTTTTCCTACAATAATAGTTTCAAGCAAATATTCAGATGTCACCTTATAAGGCTTTGTATGGTAGGCCATGCCGATCTCCCTTATGTTGGCTAGAGGCAGGAGAGGTAGCTTTGTTGGGTCATCGTCTTGTTCAGGAGACCATAGAGCAGATTGAGTTGATTCATAAGAGGATTACTACTACAAAGTGTCGAAAGAAGTCTTATGCTGATCAGTGGATATGACCTCTGGAGTTCGAGGTCGGGGATTAGGTTTTCCAGCATGTCACACCAAGGATGGGACATAAGAGGATTAGGAGAAAGGGTAAGCTTTCGCCGAGGTACGTCGGGCCATTTGAGGTGTTGGAGAGAGTTGAGCCGGTTGCCTATCAGTTTCAGTTACCTCAGAGGTACAGGGCTATGCATGACGTCTTCCATGTTTCATAGCTTAGATGTTACTTCTCAGACCCGTCTCATGTCTTTCAACCCAAGGAGGTTGAGCTTGAAGTGGATGTGTTGTTTGAGGAGAATCCTATCCTGATTGTGGATCGAAGTACAAAGGTTCTTGGTGGATGGTCTGTTCCACTAGTATGAGTGCTATAGAAGCACGAGCAGGTGCATGATAAGACTTGGGAGAGGGAGGCTGATTCACGAGCACAATGGCCAGAACTATTCAGGGTTTCTTCTTCTATGTCGCGCTAGGGATATTAGAGGACGAATTTATTGAAGGGGGGAAGTTTGTAAGAACCCAGATCTTCTTTTCAGGTATGTTTTTCCTTTTCTGTTTGTTTTTAAGGAAAAAAGGAAATTACGAAAATTTTCTAAGTACATGCCATGTACTTTATGAGTACATGCCATGTACTTCCTTGCCATAGGAGGTCATGTGCTAGCCATGTAGTAGCCACACACACGTCCGTGTGGGAGTGACTTGGAGGAAGTTTAAAGAGGAGTACAGAAAAGGCGAGTACATGCCGTGTACTCAAAAAGTACACGCTGTGTATTTTGTTTTTTTTTCATTAAACACACTAGGGTCGTGTTTGAGAGACAAAACTGACTCTTTCTAGGTCTGGTTCGTCCGAGAGTGAGGGTACAACCAGAGATCTTCAATGAGGCCCCAAGACTCCGTCGATTCTCCGAATCAAACACCGTCAGTTGTGTTGGAATAACATCATTGAGTTCTTATTTCTCCTAGAGCATCGTTTTCAAATTTCTCCTCTATCATGAGATATTGTGGGTTGGACATTTAATACCTTTTCATAGATCTACGTTGTAATAAAGAGATTCAAGCTGTGAGGTTCACATATAGAGATCTACTAACCCCATGGTAGGTGGTTTGTGCCTTTCTGTTCAAAGTCTTTGAGTATTATGTGAAAATTTCCCCAATACCCTTGAACGGGGTGTTGCATGTTTACCATTTCACCCCTGTTGTTTTCCTGCCATGCTTGTATTCCTGTGTAGATGTAAATTTGGATATAAATAGGGTTGATTTTTATTCTTTGGATATATTTCCCTTTCATGTTTTTTTGTAACCGTTTGGTCCTGTTTAGTGAGTTTGGTTGCCTTACCTATTTTCCATGCCTTTTTCTGTAGGATGGAGAGTTGTATTCTGACATGCTTGTTATGCTGTAGACTGTTTGGCCATGTAGTTCTATAGGTTTACTTATCCATATTAAACTGCTATGCTCGTTGACCTATATAGGGACGTGAGAACCTGGTGTAGTAGACTATAGGGGGAACTGACTGAGTGAGCTTCCTTAGAGAGTCTTTGAGCACTTTTGGCTATAAGGGGGATTAACCGAGTGAGAATCCTCAAAGATCCTAGAACCAGATGAGGCTATATGGGTAATTTACCAAGTGATATTCCTTAGATATTACTTTATTTTTTTAGACTATAAGAGGATTGACCACATGATCTTCCTCAAATAGTCTTTGTTTTATTCCTGAACTGTTTAGACTATAAGGGGAATTGACGGTGACTTCTTCCTCAGAGAGTCTATGAATGTCATTGGATATAATAGGAATTGGCCAATTGAGCTTCTTCAGAGAGTCCTCGACCTTGGGTCTATAAGAGGAATTGACCGAGTGAGATTCCTCAGAGATTTCTTGAACACCTTAGATTATAAGGGGAATTGACTGCGAGTGCTTCCTCAGAGAGTCTTCATATACTGAACCACAGAGGATAGGTTGTGGGTACTTCCTAGAGGGTTACTGTGCTTGATTGATTGTTTGACTAGTGGAACCGGTTAATACTGAGCACCTTAATGTTTATTTTTTTCTGTACTTTTACCTTTCATATATTCACTGACTATTAGTCACAGATCATTGGGTGGTTTCCTGCTGAGATTTAGTCTCACACCCTATTTGGGCCATGCTTTTGGGCCGAAATAGATAATATTGTTCCAGGTAAAGATAAGGGAAATTTCCCTTCTACTTCAGATACTTGACATGCTATGGATCTAGAGAGCATGGGACCAAGAATATGCTTTTGATGCCGAGGAGCTATTTATCTTTTATTTTGTACTTCGGTTTATTACTGTTTGTATTCCAACATTGTGACTTGTTTGGATTGTTTCCTAGAAATATGTATCATGCATCATTTTATTCATATGTGCGCTCTAGTTGGTTAGCTTTCTATTATTCCATTGTTTACTGTTGTTGGATATTTACTACTTCCGCTATTGTATGTATTTGGTTACTTCCATTCTGTACTTTTCCAATGAGGGCATAGTTTCCCCACTATCACACCCAAGGCCCCCACTGCTAGTTGGCAAACTCTGGAATTAGGGGAAATGTGCTTGAGGCCATGTGACCAACTGGGTATAGGGTTCCTCTAGGTGGATTCTAGAACTGGGATGTTACATATGAAAGATCATGATACCATTTCATGGGATAAATCATAAAAGTTTATAAAGAATCAACAAACATTTTCTCCAAGTCATAACATAACACATGGAATTTATTGAATAGACATAAGCATAAAAAATAATTTCATATTAGTCAAGGCTCATTTCCAAGACCATCATAGCAAATAAAGTCCGTTATAGAACCAAGTTTACTCCTTGTACCAGCCCTATATTACTGAGTTGGGTTTACTTCCCATTCCAGCCTCATATTACTGGATCAAGATCATTTCTCATTCCAAAAATGTCTATCTCATGAGATATAAATCTTTACCCGATGAATTAGAGGGAGATATAGGTCCTACCCATCTCATTATAAAATCATTCTTACATGTTCTAAAAAAAATTAAATCACAACACATCCCAAGTAAAAAAACAGGATTCTTAAACATCATTTGATCATAACGTAATCAATGTAAAACAAATAGATTTCACAAATATAATTACTAAATAAATATAATCAAACCATATGAATAATAGGGATAGTATACATAAAACATAACCTTGTTAAATAATTTCCATCTTAGATAGAAAATAATTTTTATAGAATAATTGAAATTAATTCTTGAGGAAAATATCATTTCTTCTTGAAACATATTTTATTTTCTCACAATGTCATTATTTTTTTTGGAAAAATAATTTATTTTAAGATAAAATTTAAATATTTTAATGTAATATTCAATGAAATAAGGTGTTATGAAAATGTAAAAATCCGTTCATGTTGTTTATGTTAAAAGAAACATTATTCTTGTAATTTTTTCGGATTAGTAAAAATATACCTCATATCAAAAATGAAAAAAAATCATTTCATACAATTTAATATAATTAACCAATAGGTAAAATTGACTTTAAAATATTTTATAACAATATAAATAATATTTTGGAGTAACTAATTAGGAAACATGGATATAGATGATAAATATACCCTAGTAAATACTTACGTATAAACAATATCAGATACTAATGAGATTGTGAAATCATCCATTATTATAGGTTTAATGTCCTTTGTATGTATCTAAACCTACTATATAATTATTTAAATAATTTAATTTAATTATTAAAAAATAATAGTCATTTTTATGATATCATATATGTCCATGTTATCATCCGTTTGTTAATATCATTTAATTATTACTCGTTATTCGGGTATTAACTGATCCATTTTCTTATGCATGTTTTGTTGAATTAGTTTCGATTATCCTTATTAGGTAATAATTATATCATTAAAAAAAGGTATTAACATAATATTTATCATATTTATTCCTTATATACAATTATATAATCCTGCCTTAATGGATATCATGTAAAATGAATGGCATCAAATTGTGGAGACGGTAGGCTATACGTACACACGAGCAGCAATATCATTCACCTAATTTTGAAATGGTATAGAAGTGGATGGTATATATTTTGTTCCAAAAACCAAAGAATGTTATAATAATCACATATAGTTTGTATTTACATCATTATACCCATCCATGTAAGGTGGTGGTGAAAAACGGATTGCACTATGACGTGGAGACGACAAGACGTACGTACACATACATAGTGATTTTGTTTTTCATATTATGGATAAAAGATAGAATATGGTTGTCAAATAATCATAATAACATCTCAGTATATAATTTATACATCATTTATTACTTTATAATTGAAACAACTCATGAATAGGAAGTAGAAGAAGAAACAAGTTTGAAAGAATTGGTAGAGAAGATAACCTCTTCTTCGATGTGATCGCTCTAGATATCCTCTTAAAGTACTAGAGTTGGACATTGGAGAAGAAAAAACCGCTATAATTTGAATATGGAAGTTTATAATGGAAGTATGTAGGGTATGTAAATGAATTAAGGCTCAATGTGAAGTGAATAAGTGAGGGATGATGTGTCCTTTTATAATTATGGGTAGGGGTACTTTTGGAATCTCCATAAATATTAATTTATAATAAAATAAAACCACATAAAAATCCTAAAAAATTTAATGATTTATAAGATGATATGAGATAAGGTTTAAATATCCTCAACCAATAAATTTTAGGCATGTTTTTCTATCAATTTCAAACACTACCATTTTAATTAATATTTTAGTATTCAAATTAATTTTTAACTATCGTAACAAATACTTCAATATAAAAATGGTGTAATACTTACTTATTTGGTGTAAATTATTCCGTAAATGAATAATATAGAACATTTTAAACCTTATCATAATAATTATATATTTTTTAAAAATATTTTATAATTTTTAAATAATTTAATAATACATTATTTTGATAAATAATCAATAGTTTCAATTTTGACATTATTCAATTCATTGATTTTTAAAAATAAAAGGATAACTATTTATTTTCAAGAAAAAAATTTCATTATATTCTTACAAGGTAAATATGATATATAAAATTCATTGGATATATTACTTATCTCAAATTATATTTATTTTAATATTTTTAATAATATTTATTAGTTATCTCCATTTAATAAATAATTACAACATCATTTTTGTGTAATTTTTTAATATACATATTTTTAAATAAAAAAACATAAAATAATATAATGAAGATAAATCAATTATATTTCATAATAAAACTTATTTTAAAATATATCTTTTAGAAAATTCTATATTAAAAATTTTATATTTATAAAAACATGAATGTGACAAGTTTAACATCACTTTA
Organism: Viscum album; assembly: GCA_963277665.1. Lineage (NCBI taxonomy): Eukaryota > Viridiplantae > Streptophyta > Magnoliopsida > Santalales > Viscaceae > Viscum > Viscum album. Next base: position 2,090,224,932 of record OY728126.1, on the reverse strand, counting down.
AATAAAATATTATAGGTGTCCTTATATTTTCCTTATGGATCTAAATGGTCAATAACTCGACCCATGGATGATTACGGTCAGGATATAATCAACCAATAATTTTTGGGAATGTTTTTTGGTATTTTAATGGCTATTATTATTTTAATAGAAATTATAATATTGATTTTTCACCAATTAAATAATTTCTCCACCATCCATGTATATGACTACAAGGTAATTATTTATTTCCTAAAAATTATAAATAAATTAACATGATAAATAAAATATTTTGTATTTTAATTGATTATTTATAGTATAATTTTTTTTATAATATTATAAAAATGATATAGTTATAAAAATACAAGTAAGACATATTTTAATTTTATTTAAATAAAATAAATTAAATGTCCTAATCTCATACAAGTGGATTCCAAAGGATACCATTTCGACAAAAAGATTATTTAGGAAACAAACTCCTACAATTATATTAGGAAATGTGTTAGGGTAACATTATAATACTATTTTCACCCTCAATTACCCAATTTACCAATTTACCATATTAATAATATGAATCGAAGTTACTATTGATAATGAACAAAAATAGAAGAAATATATTTACATAATTTATTCCTACTGATTCCAAATATGGAATAAATTTTTCAAAATTAAAAACATTGAAGTTACATTAATTAACTAAAAATTAATCTACTTTTTGGAATGAGAAAACAAGTTTTAAAAGTTAAAACATTGCAAAAGATTGAAATATTTTTACATATAAATTCAATGTAAAATTAATTCCAATGAATAAAATTATAACAAATGATAAAAATATAATCTATTTATACTTTAAAACCATTAAATAATATAATTTAATGATATAAATTATTTCGATGAAGAAAGTTGTTTTCAATTAAAATTTATTATATTTTTACAATTCATCAAAACATGAATTCTATCCGAATATTATAAAAAAGTCATCCAAAGATTTTTTTTATCCCACATACAAAGAATAATTTTATGTATTCATATACAATTATTAACTTGTCAAAATTGTAATTTAAAATGGGTTCGCCCATAAAAGGTGATAAAATAACTCTTTTGAAAAATATAGGTTTTTATACATGAAATTGATATTATTCATTCTCCAGGACTCAAATATTTATCATATTAATATAAAAAAACATTATAAAATATATGACATAGATATTTCATTACATTTATTTACTAATTGTAATTCACTAAATTTATTAATAAAAAATACATACATTTTCTTTACATTTAATTGGTTTATATTTTTTTTAAATAATTTTTAGCTAATGAATTCACCATAAATTTTCATAAGTTAATTATATTTATTCCCTATAACATAATTATTATGTCACAATGGACATTTTATTCTATGGAATCTCATGGTATGTTTACACTCATGATTGTGTGCAATGAAAGATATTGAAGAATTGAAATTATTTAAAGAAAATATTTCATAAAAATATCTACATTTTACATTCTACCGCCTTAAACTGAATTTCACCCTCAAAATTCTTCAGTTGAATAAAAAAAGATGTGGATACATCGGACTCATCACATAATCAAGTTTCAATGTAGCTTCCTAAAATTATTGGTTCCTCTGAAAAACAATAACCAAGTGAGTGGTATTGTTTCGTAGAAATTTTTTCGTTACGATCTAGAATCTCTGTCGGTTGTTATTTATAAGAGAGATCATGATCCAACAACATGAATTCTGAGTTCAGTACATATGAAGGATCAGTTATGTAATTTCCCAAGAGAGATACATGGAACACATCATGAACTTAAGAGATATTTAGTGTAAGTTTCAATCAATATGATACATTACCACCATGATTCTGAATTTCAAATGATCGATATACCGAGGGATTAACATTTCATTATTTACAAATCACATTACTCTCTTCTAGGGAGATATTCTTAGAAACACATTGTAATACACTTCAATCTCTAGGTTATTTCATTGGTTTTTAGTTTAATTTTTTTTTCGAATCTGAGCCACTCTTATGTGTTATTGAATAGATCAGATCTTCTCTGTTATTTCATCAAAAATATCAGGTCCTAAAAGATTTCTTTTCTCAACTTACTCCCAAAAAGTTTTTCTTTAATTCTTTCTATATAGGGAATCATAAGGATCCATCTAAAAGTTGGAGTGATTGTTATTATTTTACGAAAATTCTACCAAAGTTTAGTGTTGATACCAACCACCTTTGAAATCCATAGAGAAAGATATCAACATGTCTTATAGAGTTTGAATTGTCCTCTCATACTGACCATCTTTATGAGGATAATAAGAAGTGCTAAAACATAACTATATATCTAGAGCCTACTGAATACTTTTCCAGAACATCGAGGTAAAACTCAAATCCCAATCAAATATAACGGAAAGTGGTACACTATGAAATCATACCACTTCCTCTATATATATCCTAGCAAGATGATCATGAGATAAATCATCTATAATAAAAACGAAGTGTGATGGATTTATTAGGTTTTAAACTAAACCCATATAGCATTATAGACTTTATATGTTTTGGGAAGTCTAATGAAAAATTCCATAGTGATGTTTTCCCATTTCTATTCTGGTATGGGTAATGGTTGTAACATCCCATTAGACTTTTTTCTCTCATCCTTAACATTATGAAAAACCAAGCATTGAGAGACATATTCATCAACATCACATTTCATTCCACGGAAATAGAAATACTCTTTCACATCCCTATATATTTTTATGCTTGTAGGATGAATAGAGAATGAATAACAATGAGCCTCATAAAAAAAATCCTTCATTAATTATAGAATGGGAGGAATACAAACCCGGTTCCAGAAGCTTATTATTCCAACATAATCAAGGATGAATTTTGGATCATTTCACACCTTCTTTTACAGCTCTACAACTTCTTTCTACTTCTCCTTAATCTTCACTTGTATAGATAGTTGAACATTCATTTGAGAATTATAAGAATTATCCACTTACATAAAAATTTCAATATCCATCCTTTGCGATTCATGAAATATTTGATCTTTTATTATCCTCATCATGGATAGGATAGAATGGTCCATAAGACTCAAAGAATTTACCACCCTATTCACTTTCCCAGGGTGGTAATGTATTGAGAAGTCATAATCTTCAATAAACTCCAACCATCTTATTTGACACATATTCTTCTCCTTTTATGTGAAAATATACATTAAACTTTTATGATTAGTATAAATATCACACATTTCACCGTAAAGATAATGCCTCCTTATCATTAAATCAAAGATTACTATAGGTAACTAAAAATTAGGTCTTGGATGATTTTTCTCATGGGTTTTAAATTTTCATAATGCATAAGATATCACCATATCATTTTTCATGAGAACACATCACAACCAATTCTTAGATTCATCACTATAGATCCAAAACATTTCTCCAATAGAAGGCTGTGTGAGTATTGGTGCACTGGCCAACCATATTTTTAGATCATTTAAATTAACTTTACATTCCTCTATCCACAAAAAATTAACTCTTTTCCAAGTAAAATTTGTGAGTGGATTAGATAGTCTTGAAAAATCATTGAAAAATATTGATTATATTCTACCAAACCAAGAAAACATTAGATATCAATTACCATTGCTGGTCTAGGACAACCTTCAATAATTGTTTTTCTGGATCAATAAATATCCCCTCTCTTAAGAATATGAGACCAAGAAATGAATCTTTATGAAGGAAAAATTCAAAATTGGCAATTTTTTCATAATGCTTCTCCTTTATTAGGGTCTTCAAAAAAAATTCTCAAGTGATCTTCATGTTCTTCCTTTCTTGTTAAATATATAAGAATTTCATCTATAAAGACTACCACAAACTAATCAAGATAGTCTCTAAAGGGAATATTCATTAGATACATGAAGATATCATGGGAATTATTAGGACCAAAAGGATTAACTATAAATTCACAGTGTCCATACCTTTCACGGAATTCTATCTTATGTATATCCTCCCTGATCCGTAATTGAAGATATATTGAACAAAGATCCATCTTGGAAAGGTATTGGGCTCCTCATATTTGGTCAAATAACTTATAAATTTGGGAAGAGGATATTTTTTCTTGATAGTGATCTTTTTTAATATCATGATAATCAATGAAGAATCTCATTGGTCTATATTTCTTCTAAACAAATCGAATAGGTTCACCCAAAGGTGACACACTAGGGCGTATTAATCCCTTCTCAAGATTCTATTGGAATTTCTTCTTCAATTATTTATACTTAATTGGGGATATTCGATAATGTGTATTTGATATAGGCATAATACATGGTATGAGTTTTATTTAAATCTTAACTTCATGATTCGGTGGAGGACTTGGAAATTTTTCTAGAAAGATGATGAAAAATTCCCATAAAATAGGAGTATTCTTAATGGTGAGTTTAAACCCATAAATTTTATAAAGATAAAATACATTGATAGGAATGATGACCAATAAGATGGAATAAATTTACACTAGAAGGTCATGTTCATCCTTTCATCGATAGGTGATCATAGATTGATTTAGAATATGAAATGTGACTTCCCTTCCTGAGAAATTGATATGGTGTTCATATAAAGAAATCTGATACATGCCATGAATCGTAAAAATTTCACTAAAGGATCATAAGATTTGTTGGAAGAAATTTCCAAAAAACATTAACTAGAGAAGAACAACAAACTTTTGATGCGACTATTGTGACATTAGGAGTTGTCAAAGGAAACTCAACATCTAATTGTTAAGGTAATATTTTTACACCATTAGAAAATTCATTAGAAATAAAAGAGTGGGTGGATCTAGAATCAAATAAATAATTTGATAATTTAGAGTGGACAATAAGTGTAATTTTCATCACATCATTATCATACTACACATCGTCGGTATTGATCACATGTTACATTCCATTGTCTTTAGCCTTAAGTATTTTCTGACATCGATCATCATCGATAACCCTTGGATTAGGGCATTGGTTGAAATAATTCCACATTTCCTTACCCTTGTAGAATTAAAGTTTAGGAGGTTCATTCTGGGTGGCCTTTTATCTATTCTCATCATTAGATATCTTTTTCCCATTACTTCGACATTCAGTATCCCGATTAACTTCTCTCCCTAGTTAAAACATTTGATAGTCCCTTTAAGAAAATTTCATCCATGTTTCATTCCACACTTTGAGTATAAGGAAAAACTCAACTGGTTTCTCGTTATGTCTATATTTTACCTTGAATTACATTTTTCTATTCTTACCAAACCCATAAGACTGATGTGTTACTCCAATATCTATATCAACCTTGAGAGCACATCGAACGATTTCCTCATAGCTATTGAAGTCCTTTTAGGGAAATTCTTTTCAGAGAATTTATTTTAAGACACAAAAGAGTTGATCAATTTTACTCTCATGTTGGATAATAATTCTAGAAGAATACCTTGAATGTCTAGAAAAATTTTATTCATAGGTACCAATGGTTTCATCATCATTGTTATTAAGCATAAGGAAATACTTCTCCGTCATTGTTTAAAGAATATACAGAAAGTTCTTATTCAAAAATATGTTTTTGAACTCATCCCATTCCATGGATTCAATTTCATCTCTTTGTCTCATATTCATGATAAGGTTTCCCCATTTATTAGCTTCACCTTCCAAATGATAGACTACTATGATGAATTTATCATGTTATGAACATTATAGAACTGAATATATATTTTCAATGTTACTGATCCGTTATTCAGCCACTATTGGATCAGAATATCCATTGAAATAAGGTGGAAGCTTCCTCATGAAGTGATGAATAGAAATTCATTTCCTCATTTTCACTTTTCGAAGTCCTTACATGATTTATATCTTATGAAAGTTGTGTGAGAATAGATACATGATTTTTCATTCTAGCTCCCACAACATTCGATTTTTAAGGAGGAATATCATTGCATTTCCCATGACATTCAGCATTAACATGGTTCCTTCGGGTTCTATACATTAAATAAAACCAAGAAGAATAGTGTTAGAAACACTAATCATAATGAGAAAACCACATATTCAAGAATAAAATTCCAATTTAGGAAACTTTTGGTTTTATCCTTTGTTATTCATGATCATTTATAAACTTTAGGATTATATCTTATACTTTGACATATCATTAGGCCTTTTACTAAGGTTTTATCATACTAGATTCCATAGGTTAAATATACCTTAGCTCTGATACCATATATAACCAACCACACTTTACATACATAGATATTCTTTCAAAATTGAAGAATATCCATTAGAAAACATAAAAAAACCATTCCAGGACCATACAGTTTTAGTGTCTTTAGAAAATGGGAAACATTAACAACTGGTTCATAAGACATCTACATTATATGCCTCTTATTCCTTTAGAACTAAAACCATTATTGAAAAATATTACTTAATACCCTTCTTAAAAACATAGGGAAAGGGAATATAAGAAAGGGTGAGCTCAGATGTTGAGTAATTGTAAAGAATGGATATATAAATTATATCATAATCATAAGATATAAGAACATAACATTTGATAATATTATCATGTATATGAAAGATCAAGATATCATGTCATGGTATCAATAATAAAAGTTTATAAATAACCAATAAACATATTCTCAATGTCATAACATAAGTCATGGAATTTTTGGCATACACGTAAGCATAGAAAATCATTTCATATTAGTCAAGGATTATTTCGATGATCAACATAGCAGACAAAGTCCCTTAATGAACCGAGTTCAATTCTCATTTCATCCCTGTATTAATAAACCAGGTTTTCTTTGTAACACCCAATATTCCACAGTACGTTTCCCTTTGAATAATTAAATAGCTTGTATTGTACAGAACTTCGAGATTCTAACACACCACGACCAATCAAACTAGCCGTTATGAATAGTAATACCAATTTTTGAAATTTTATAAATTTTATTCTTCAAAATGGACTAAATTTTTGAATTCATAAATTCAAAATTAGCTTATGGTGAATTTTTGGTATTTCTCTAAAAACATTCAATTTTTGAATAATAGTGAAAGGTACTGCGTGATTATTTAAAACCTAATATTTATTTAAATAATTAATTATTTTATTTAAATTTATTTTAGGTCAAAATAGATACATAATACCTATACATGTTTAATTTAATTCATTGGAGTAATTTTGTAATAATATTAGATATATAATATTTTATTGAACTTTTCACCTTCTTTTTCCCACCTCCAAACAGAATTTGTAAATTCACATAAAAATTAATTTTACCGCTTCTGTGAGTAGAATTTAAAAAATTTGAGAGACATAGTTGATATCAGTAAGAAAAATGTGGTTCAATAAAATAAAAAATAATTTTTCGTGAATAGTAATTTTTTACTTTTATTTACCATGGTTAAAAGTAAATAGGGTAATTAAGGGTAAAAATGATATTATTCTTACACTAACACATGTCATAATTCTATTGGATAAGTGTTATTCAACAAAAAACAACCTTTGGAATAAAATATGAGCCTTTATGTCCCCATGGATTAGATTAGGACATTTAATATTATTTTATTTCAAGAAGAGTTAAAAGAGTTAAAATCAATGTTTAATAAATAAAACATTTTTAATATAGAGTTATACATAAGATAAATTCGACTATAAATATTCATTATAAAGATTAAAATATTTCCTATATAATTATATTTTATTTATAATTTTTAGACATTAAATAATTTAATTTATTATGACACAATATTGATGTCGTAGTTACCTTAATAATGAAATATTAAACTAATTAATATTATAAATATCCAAATAAATGTAATTTGAAGCTTTATATGAAGTAAAATAATTTTCAAGGTTAATATGAAATGTTAGTATTGAAAATATTAATTTAGTTCTAAGTAATAAACTTGTTAGCTCATTAACTAAAATTATTTGTTAAATCATGTCCAAATTGACATAAAAGAGTGTTTAAAACAAATATTATATTATTAATTGATATAGTATTCCTAAAAAACTAAGGATCATCCAAATGACTCAGATAAAGTTATATATATTAATAATGAACCACTTGGGGTTCTATTGGCTTTTTATAGTATGTTTATTAACCATATAACATAGAAATACAAAGCATCTTGGTAAATGTCAAACTATTTAACTAAGAGTTAAATTTAAAAGATAAGGTTACAATGATAACGTAAACTTTTCTAAAACCCATTTGTTGAGAGGATTTCGAACCATAAACACCTTATATTATAAATAAATAAATTTGGATCCCATAGAAACCTAAAATGATTTTATTATAATATAATATTTCAATCCTGCCCTAAGGTTCCCCTCACCCCTCTTATAAAAGGGCACTTCCCCTTCAATCAAATTCACACCTCCAAAGCCATTTACTCGTCAAAAACCTGCACAAATATCCTCCCAAATATCCAAACTTAATCCTAGAGGCCTTAGTTTGATCAGAAATCCAACCTATGGATCCCTTTTGATCAAATCAAAAGGAAGAACCCGGAGAATTGGTAAATATATCACCACCACTTTCAAGTAATTTTCATCCACTTCCTCTTTCTTTGTTGTTTCCATTATTAAATAAAAACTCCTTTATATTCTATATTATATTATCTTATTATAAAAATGGTATAACCATATTCAATACGTTTTCCATCCTATGAATAACATGTCACCATACATGTGTACGTACGGCTTACCGTCTCCACGTCATAGTGTAGTTGTTATTCAATACATTATTATTTGGATGGGTATAATAATGATGTATAATTGATGTAAATAACATATATAACATGGTAATGATTCTATATATATGATATAACTTCCATTTACTTATTATCTTGATTACAAAAGAATGATTTTGTCACTCGTGCGTACGTACGGATTACCGTTTCCATGAATGTGATGAGATTAATTCGCCATCGTAATAACTCAAGAATAATTTTTTTGTGATGATTAAAAATAATATTTAAAGAACTTAATATCATTCTGGATATGAATCAAATACATCCTATCCATAACAATCATGGCTGATTTAACTAAGCATATAAAGGAAAAGGAATTAGTTAACACCAGAAATGATGATACTACTGAAATATCATTAACAAATCAATATTGGAAGATCATATATGATATAATATTAATGTATATAGTTATTTTATAATTTAATAACAATTGTTTCACTATTATACAGGAGGTTAACCTACCCTCGACCATGGAAAAGTACAAGGTAAGGGTTAATTTCACAATCACTTTATCATCCGAGGTTGTTTTTACGTAAGTATATACTAGGACATCTTTATCATCCACATCCATGTTCCTTAAAATTTATTTCAAAACATTTTTACTATATACTAAACAGTGAGTTAAATTAATTTATACCCTTATTTGACCTTATATGTTTTGGAAGGAATCGTTCCTTCGTTTTCCAAACAAGGTTCTTTACGACCTTTTTGAAAAAATTAAGGTAATAATGGGTTTTTAACTTATATAGTGGGTGTGGTTATTCTCCTCCGTTATAACATCGTCGAAGATTCCCTTACAATAATATTAGAATATTTTTTAAAAAATTGTATTCTTTTATAATAATGTGAATCTTAAATGGTTTTAAAATTGAAATAAGTATTTCTTTCAAATAGTTTTCATTTCATCCATGTCAACATCCTTTGGAGGATTTTAAACTTGTTTGAAGTTGATTTATCATGTTACAAATCATCCATATTTTATTGAATTTTTGGTGATATGTTTGACTATGGATGTATTATTTTTATACTATTCATGGATTATGGTTAATGTATTGACATTTTCTATGCTAGTTTTAACACGATTGTTTATGTTATTTTTCAAACTTTTCATATGAGGAATGTATTGGACTTAGTATGTGACGGGTGGAGCCCACTATAGCTCCTCGATGCATCAGTAGGTATCATGAGAAATTTATACATGTAATTGGTCGACACCTTTCCCAATTTTATATATATATGGTTTTGGATGAGGCCTAAATAATTTTTAGATGTCTTGGCCAAAGCCTTGACAAAACGTTTCAGAATGTCCGACATTATACATTCCCTCATTATGAAAATAATATTGGGAGATCATGTGGTCATTTGAATAGTAGAATACCCATGATTATGTTTTATTATGTCATTATTTACTCAACTCAAATTCCTACCATGAAAGTTTTCATGTTTATTATTTATAAAGGCATGTGTTTTTAATTGTTCCCCATGCTTAATATTTATGTTATCTTCCACTGTATTGCTTAACCTTACAGAGTGTTTGAGCTCACCCCTTTTGTTATGTTTCATTTTCCCAGGATATGAAGGAGTTAGTTATGATAAACTTTCAGGCATAATCTATGAGGCTTGGATGTTTCTATTGGAATAAATTAGTGTTGTATTTCTTTTCAATTTGTAAGGTTGAACTTATGTATGAATCTTGTTTCCAATAATACTAAACAGATCTGTCTTTCGGGACATGATTTACTTATGATCATGCCAATGTTATGTAATAATGCAATGACTCTGGGTAACTGGGGTCGAATCATTATAGTTGGTATCAGAGGAGGATTAATACAAACCTTGGAAACTAGATTTAGATAAGCTCTGATTAGAGAACATTATCCTAAGATAGAATTTGAGGATTTATATCGAAGAACATCCTAGAATTTTGGTATTGTAGAGATTTGGTGAGTTCTACATGAAATAAATCCCTACCAGGATACAAGCAGGTAGATGCGGATCTGGTACAGATTTACCTAGGGGAAAAACTTGAAAACACTGCTTTGATCTAGACTTGAACAGGAACTGGGGCACAACAACAGGCCTTGCTGCACTATTGGTTACGACACTCCTAAGGGATATGCTTAGGATAATTATCATTTTATTTAGAAATCATTATGAAGGGTTTATGAGTATATACTTCCTCAAATAAAACATTTTTTATGATTATGGATTATATCAATAAACTATTCAATTAATGTTAAGTGTTTTAAAAGTTTGGATTTATGTATTGAAATTTATAAACTAATCTAGTGTATTCCATTATTTAGAAATGGAACCTTGTGGAAGGACTGGAAACCGTATAAATGCATGTAATCCATGTAGGGATTTCCCTCATACTCAAGATAATTATAGTGGAGCTAGTGAAGAAACTGGTGCTCATCAACTTATCACCATACTAGGATAACTCACACAGGTTATGAATAATTACCTTACCCATATGGGGCACCCTGATCCACAATGCAGAGGATCAATGTTAGACCGCTTCATGAGGAAAAAACCACCAAAATTAAATGGGTCCACAAATACAGTTGTAGCCGAGCAATGGATAAGTTCCTTAGAGAAGATATTTCATGCTTTGGGGAGTAAAGAAATGGAAAAAGTTTTCATGGAAGTTTACCGCCCCACAAGAGATGCAGATCAATGGTGGTCATTGATTCGAAACACAAAGGAAGATGAAGAAGTATCAAACATGTAATGGATGGAATTTAAAGAAAATTTATTATAAAAATACTTTCCTCGTGACCATTGAGCGGATATTGAAAGGTAATTTCTAAGTGTAAGGCAAAAAGAGGATGAAAATTTCGCAAAGTATGAATCTAATTTTAAAAGGTTAGCAAGGAATGCAATAGATTATATATGTAACCCAAGGAGTAATATTGACCAATTCTTTGATGGGTTAAAACCATTTCTTCATTGAGAATTAGTATCATAATCCTTCTCATCATATGAAGATATTGTCTCATGTTCTATCAAGACAGAACATGAATTCTCTAAGTCTTACGACTTTAAATAAAAGAAAGAGAAGAAGAGATATGTTGAACACTCTGGGAAAGGAAATAAAGAAACAGGGAAGATGGGTAGAGTTGAATTTCCACCCTGTTATAATTGTGGAAGGAAGCACCCTGGTGCCTGTATAAAAGGAAAAGGATTATTCAAAAAATGTAGATAGAAAGGCCATCTTCTTGGTGATTTTAATGGAATGAATAAATCTACCAATTATCAATGCTACAATTGCAGGGAGATGGGACATTATGCAAATGAAATTCCTAAGCGTCACAGAAACTTACCTCAGAAAAGGCCAAGGGATCAAGGTCAATCTTATGAAATCACTACTACTGAGGTTAAAGCTCCGAAAGACATGGGGGCGGGAAATTTAATGGTTTCCTCAAGTTTATCCAATGCTTTATTTGATTTTGGATCATTTTATTATTTCATATCTTCCTAATTTTCTAAGAAAATCAGATATTTACAATTTGATTTAATAAGGGATTTGTCTATCAAAACTCCTAAGGGAAGTATCACCCCTACAATTTTTTGTGAATCAGTCACCATTAGGGCTTATAAATGTTCTTTATATGCTGATCTAATTTTCATAACCATGATTGAATTTGATATAATCCGATGTATAGATTGGCTTTCTGACCATGATGCCAAAATTTATTGTAAGAAGAAGGAGGTTACAATTCTTGATGATGTTAAGGAGTACCTTATCTTTAGAGCAGAAACCTAAATGCCTGATTCTTATCTAGATCCACCCCCAGTAGCTCAAATAAATTCAATTATTGGGGAGTAAGAGAATGAAATAACTGTGGGTTAGGAAAAGAATGTTCAAATATAGGATGTATGTATTTTGCAAGAATATTTTGATGTGTTTACATAAGATTTACCTGGACATCCTCGAGAACGAGAAACTGAGTGTTCCATTGATTTAATTCATGGTTCAATGCCCATATCAAAGACCCCTTATAGAATGGCCACTGTCAAATTAGTGGTACTAATGAAACAACTAGAGGAATTCAATAATAAGGGATTTATTCGCCCTAGGGTTTCTCCATAGAGAGCCACTTTCCTTTTTTGTTAAGAACAAAGATGGATCTATGAGGTTGTGCATTGACTATAGGGAGATCAATGCTATAACGATAAAGAACAAGTATCCCCTACCTCACATTTATGATTTATTCTCCCAACTTCATAAAGCTTAATATTTTTCGAAGATTGTCCTTCGATTTGGATACCATAAATTGTGTGTGAATAAGGAAGACATTCTGAAAACAGTATTTCAAACCAGGTACATGCATTACGAGTTTTCAGTAATGCATTTTGGACTAATTAATGCACCCTCTGTTTTCATAGATCTAATGAACATAGTTTTCAAGGAATATCTTGATGTCTTTGAAGTGGTATTTATTGATGATATCCTGGCATACTCTAATAGATATGAAGTTCATGAAAATCACTTACGCACTATTCTAGAAACCCTCAGAATAAATGAATTATATGAGAAGTTTGGAAAGTGTGAATTCTGGCTTCAGGATATTTCTTTTCTTGGCCATATTGACTTTATACATGGAATCTCTGTTGATCCTTCTAATACAAGAGAAATCCAAGAATGGACAACACCGATGAGTATAACTGAGGTACACAGTTTTATTGCTTTATTAGGTTATTATCGACATTTCGTCCAGAATGTTTCCTGATTGGATAACCCATTAACCAAGATCACACATAAGGGGTTAAATTAGATTGAAAAAAAGAGTGTGAAGAATGTTTTTAAGAATTGAAGAGAATATTAGTCAATGATCCTATCTTGACTCTACCATCGGGTAATGATGGGTTTGCTTTTTATAGTGTTGCATCAAATAAAGGACTTGGTTGTGTCTTTATGTAGAATGACAGGGTTATTGCCTATGCATCAGGATAGCTAAAAATTAATGAACAAAACAATCCTACTCATGATATTGAGTTAGAAGCTTTAATATTTTCATTGAAGATATGGGGACATTATCTCTATGGTGAAAAAATTTGAGATATATACCGATCACAAGAATTTGAAGTATATTTTATCACAGAAATAACTCTACATGAGGAAAATTAGATGGCTTGAACTACTCAAGGATTGTGATTGAACTATACACTACCACCCGGGGATGGAAAATAATGTGGAAGATTCTTTGAGAAGAAAGGATCATGGAGTTTTGAACAAGATGAGAGTTGAAATGGATCCTATTTTCATAGATATAGTGAAAATGGATATGGGAATAATAATGGAAGGTAAAACATCAATAATTTTTCAAATGGTTCCCAAACCATCTTTTCTAGAATTTTTAAAAAGGTCTCAGGATGATGATGAGGAGTTTCAAAAGGAAATTATAGTTGGGAACTATGGGATATGGATTGACTTCATATATGGAGACGAGATTTTAAAATTTGGGAAGAGACTTTGTGTTCCTGATATACCTGATCTAAAAAGGGATTTGTTAGATGATGCTCATAGCTCCAATTTCTCTATACACCCTGGTAGCACTAAGATGTATTAAGATTTGAAGGAACATTTTTGGTCAGAAAACATGAAGAGGGAGATTGCTCATTCTGTGTCAAGATGTATAGTTTGTCAACAACTGAAAGTTGGAAGGAAATAGCCTGAAGGAGTCTTGAAACCTCTTCCTATACCTGAGTGGAAATGGGATAATATTACAATGGACATTTTCATAGTACTACCAAATACTCCTTGGAAGAATGATGAAATATGGGTCATTGTTGATCGTCTTACCAAGTCAGTGCATTTTATAGCTATAAGAGAATATTTAACACTTGAACGTCTAAAAAGACTATATATTAATGAAGTTGTAAGACTCAATGGAGTACACTTATTGATTGTTTCTTATCGTGATCCTTATTTTAAATCAAGATTCTAGAAAATTATTAAGAAATCCATGGATACTAAACTTCATTTGAGCACTGCCTACCACCCTCAAACTTATGGACAATCAGAATGGAAAATTCAAACCGTAGAAGAAATGTTGAAATCTTGCTCACTTGACTTTCAAGTTATGTGGGATTAATATTTATCTGTGGTAGAATTTTCTTATAACAATAGCTTCCACTTAAGTATTCAGAAGGTACCATATTAAGTGTTATACAGAATGAGATGTCTCCCACCAACCTGTTGGGATTATATTGGTGAAAGAAAACTCATAGGCCTAGAACATGTTGAGGAAATTATAGAAAAGGTGAAGGTAATCCAAACCCACATCAAAGTATCCCAAATTAGTCAAAAGAGCTAAGCCGATAATCGAAGGAAGGATTTGGAATTTCTAGTAGGAGATCATGTTTTCTTGAAGGTATCTCCATGGAGGTGTGTTTTACGTTTCGGTAAGAAGGGTAAATTGAGTCCCAGGTACATCAGACCCTTCGAAATTCTAGAACGAATTGGGGCTGTATCTTACCATTTGGAAATGCCACCAAGTCTCTCCAACGTTCATGATGTGTTCCACATATCACTGTTGAGAAAATACATGCCTGACCCATGGCATGTACTCACCTATGAGGAATTAAAACTGGAACCTGATCTATCTAATTGAAAAGAGTTTTTCATGATTCTTGATACAAGAGAACATTTATTGAGAAACCGGATGACTGGTCTGGTAAAAGTTCTATGGAGAAACCATAAGATGGAAGAGACAATTTGGGTACCCGAGGAACTTATGATGAAGAACCACCCAAGTCATTACATGCAGTAATATTATAGAAATTTTTAGGATAGAATTATCTGAAGGAGTGTAGAATGTAACACCCTAAGCATCCATGGTGTGTTTCCCTTTGAATAATGAAATAACCTGCATTGTATGCAACTTCGAGATTCTAACACACCACGACCAATCAAACTAGCCATTATGAATAGAAATACCCACTTTTTGAAATTTTATAAATTTTATTATTCAAAATGGGCTTCATTTTTGAATTCGTAGTATCAAAATTATCTTAGTGTGATTTTTTGGTATTTTTCTGAAAACTTTCAATTTTTGATGAATAGTGAAAAACACCGCATTATTGCTTAAAATCAGATTTTTATTTAAATAATTAATTATTTTATTTAAATTTATTTTTGGTAAAAATAGATACATAAAACCTATATATGATCAATTTAATTCATTTTAGTGATTTTGTAATAATATTAGATATAGGAAATTTTATTGAACATTTCACCGTCTTTTACCCACCTCCTAGGAGAATTTGAAAATTCACATAAAACTTAATTTTACCACTTCTATTAGTGGAATGTCAAAAATACTAGAGACAAGGTTGATATAATTAAGAAAAATTTTGTTCAATATGATGAAAATAATTTTTGGTGAATAATAAATTTTTACTTTTATTTACCACAGTTAAATTTAAATAGGGTAATTACGGTTAAAAATGATATTATTCTTACCCTAACACATGTCCTAATTCTATTGGATAAGTGTAATTTGAAAAAAAACAAACTTAGAAATAAAATATGATCCTTTAGGTTCAATGGGATCATATTAGGACATTTATTATTATTTTATTTAAAGAAGAGTTAAAAGAGTTAAAATCAATGTTTAATAACTAAATCATTTTTAATATCGGGTTATAAATAAGCTAAATTAGAATATAAATATTCATTATAGTGATAAAATTACTTCCTACATAATGATATTTTATTTATAATTTTTATAAATTAAACAATTTAATTTATTTATGACACAATGTTGACACAGTAATTACCTTAATAATGAAATATTAAAATAATTGATACCATAAGTATACAAATAAATGAAATTTGAGACTTTTGATGAATTAAACTAATCTTATAGGATAACATGACATGTTAGTATTGAAAATATGAATTTATTTCTAAGTAACAAAGTTTATAAGACTTTAACAAAACTCATTTATTAAATAATGTCATAATTGACATAAAAGAGTTTTTAAAACAAATATTATATTATTAATTGATATAGTTTTTCTAAAAAATAAGTATTGGAAAAATGACATCGATAATGTTATATATATGAATAATGAACCACTTGGGGTTCTTTTTTCTTGTTATAGTATGTCTATTAATCATATAATATAGAAATACAAAGAGGCATGGTAAATGTCAAACTATTTAACTAAGAGTTAAATCTAACGGATAAGGTTAAAATGGAAACCAAAGCTTGTCTAAAACCTATTGGTTGAGATTATTTCGACCCATAACCTCCTTATCTTAGAAATAAATTAATTTTAATCCATTAGAAACCGAAAATGATGTTATTATAAAATAATATTTCAATCTTTCTCTAAGGTGCCCCTCTCCCCTCTTATAAAAGGGAACTTCCACTTATCTCAAATTCTCATCTCCAAATCCATTTGGATCATCAAAACCCTACCCAAATATCCTCCCAACTATCATCCCTTAATCCTAGATGCCTTAGTTTGATCAGAAATTTAACCTACGGAGCCCTTTTGATCAAATCAAAATGAAGAACCCGAAGAAGAGTTAAATATCTCACCACCTCTTTCAAGTTATTTTCTTCTACTTCATCTTTCTTTGTTGTTTCCATTATAAAATAAACACTCCAGTATATTCTATATACTATGATGTTATTATAAAAATTTTACAACCATATTCATTATGTTATCCATCCTATGAATAATATGTCACCATACATTCGTACGTACGGCTTACCGTCTCTACGTCATGGTGTAATTGTTATTAAATAAATTATTATTTGTATGGGTATAATAATGATGTAAAATTGATGTAAATAATAGATATAAAATGATAATTATTCTGTATATATGATATACCATCCATTTAATTATAATTTTAATTACAAAAGAATGATATTGTCGCTCATCTGAACGTACGGATTATCGTCTCCACAAACACGATGAGATTCATTTCCCATCGTAATCATTCAAGAATAACTTTCAGGTGATGATTAAAAATAATATTTAAAGAACTTAATATCATTCTGTATATTAATCAAATACACCCTATACATAACAATCATGGCATATGTAACTAAGAATATAAAGGAAAATGAATTATTTAACACCCGAAACGATGATTCTACTAAAATATCATTAACAAGTCATTATTGGAAGATCATATATGAAATAATATTAATGTATATAGTTCTTTTATAATTTAATAAAAATTATTTGACCATTATAGTGGCGGTTAATAAACCCTTGACCAAGGAAAAGTACAAGCTAAGTGTTAATTTCACAATCACTTTATCATCCGAGGTTATTTTTACGTAAGCATCTACTGGGACCTCTTTATCCTCCACATCCATGTTTCTTAAAATGTATATAATTTTTTTACTATTTATTAGAAAATGGGTTAAAGTAATTTATACCCTTATTTTCCTATATATTTTTTAGAATGAATCTTTCTTTCATTTTCCAAACTAGTTAATTTACGACCTTTTTGACCAAATTATGGTTTGAATGTTTTTTAACTTATACAGCAGGTGCAGTTATTCTCTGCCATTATAACATCGTCGAAGCTTCACATAAAATATTATTATTATATTTTTAAAATAAATTTTTTCTTTTATAATTATTTGAATCATAAATGGTTTCAAAATAGAAATAGGTATTCCTTTAAAATAGATTTTTTTTCATCTATGTCCACATCGTTTGGTGGATTTTAAACTTGTTTGAAGTTGATTTATCATGTTACAAATATTCCATATTTTATTGAAGGTTTTATGATATGTTTGATTGTGGATGTGTTATTTTTATACAATGCATGGTTTATGGTTAATGTATTGAGACTTCGTGTGCCAGTTTTAATAAGAATATTTATGTTATGTTTCAACCCTTTCATATAAGGAATGTATTAAACCTTTTATGTGATGGGTGGAGCCTGCTATAGCACATCGTTGCATCGGTAGGTCTCATGAGACAATTAGACGTGGAATTGGATGAGGCCTTACCAAATTTGATATATATAAGTTTTTGGCCAAGGTCTAAATAATTTTTAGACGTCTAGGCTGAGGCCTTGACAAAATGTTTCAGAATGTCTGACATTATACATTTCCTCATTATGAAAATAATATTGATGGTTCATGTGGTCATTCAACTAGTAGAATACCCATTATTATGTTTTATTATGGCATTATTTAGTCATCTCATATTCCTTCCATAAATGTTTTCATGTTTATTATTTTTAATGGTATGTGTTTTCAATTATTCACTATTCTTAATATTTATGTTATCTTCCACTGAATTTCTAACCCTTACTGAGTGTTTGATCTCACCCCTTTCTTATGTTTCATTTTCCCAGGTTATGAAGGAGTTAGTTATGATTGACTTGCAGGCATAATCTAGGAGGCTTAGATGTTTCAAACGGAATAAATTATTGTTTTATTTCCTTTCAAGTTGTAAAGTTGAAATTATGTAGGAATCTTATTTCCAATAATACTAAAATGATCAGTCTTTAGGGACATTATTTACATATGATCATTCCAATTTTATGTAATAATGCACCGACTCTGGGTTGCTGGGGTCGAGGCATTACATACTTCCTCTTCTAGCCCTGTACTACTGAACAATGATCATTTCCTATTTCAGACCTATCTATGTCATGCGATATAAATATTTACCCAATTAATTGGAGAGATATATCAGTACCACCCATCTCATAATTAAATCATTCTCACGTGTGCTATGAAAACATAAATAATAGCATAACTTAAAGAATAAAAACGGTTTCTTAAACATCATTCCATCATAACACAATCCATGTAAAACAAATGGATTTCAAAATAGCATTACAGTGTAAACATAATCCAAACATAGGAATAATAGGGATAACATACTTGAAACATAACACTATTAAATAATTTCCCTACTATATGGAAAAATATTGTTGATAGAAAACAAGAAATTAATTGTTGAGTAAAATATCCTTTATTCTTAGAAAACATTTTATTTTCTCAAAATGTCATGAGATTTTAGAAGAAAATAACTTTTTTAAAGATAACCATGAAATAATATAAAGTTATATTAATAGAAATAAAAAATTATTAAAAAATAAAAATATTTTCTTGCCATATAATTTAAAATAAAACATTCTTATTCTACTTTTTTTCGGATAAGTGAAAAAGTTCCTCATATTGAAAAAAAAAGATTCATTTCCTATAATTTAATAAAATTAACCAATCGGTAAAATTGACTTTATAATTTTTTAAAAGATTAAAACGAATATTTTGGAATAAATATGTATAAAACATGGACATGGATGATAAATATACCCTAGTAAATACTTACAGATAAAAAATTTCGGATTATGATAATATTGTGAAATTATCCCTTACCTTTGACCCGATGTCCTTTTCACAGAACTGAAACTCCTATATAATGATTTAAGTAAATTTATTGAGTTATTACAGAATCATAGCCATTTTTATGATTTCATATATGATCACATTATCATTCTTTTTTTTAATTACATTTCATTATTACTCGTTATTCAGGTATTAACTACTTCATTTTCTTAAGCATGTTTTCTTAAATAAGTTATGGTTCCCCAAATTAGGTCATTGTTATATCATTAAATAATGGTATTAAAATAATATATATCATATTTATTCATTATAAATATTTATATAATAATTCATTAATTTATTCCATTTATAATGAATCAAATATTATTTTGGAGATGACATGCCATATGTATGCACAAATGACGATATCATCCCCATAATTGTGAAATAGTATAGAAGTGGATGGTAAATATTTTGTTATATAATCCATATAATGTTTTAATAATCACATAAAAATATTATTTTCATAATTATACCAATCCAAGTAAGATGGTGGTGAAAACATATTACACCACAATGTGGAGAAGGTAAGTCATCCTTACACACGTATGGTGATTTTATTTTTTACAGGATGGATAAAAGATAAAATATGGTTATTCAATAATTATAATAACATATCAGTATTTAACTTATACTATATTTATTAATTTATAATGGAAAAAAATCATGAATAGTAATTAGAGTAAGAAATAAGTTTTAAAGAATCTGTAGAGAAGATTACCTCTTTTTCGACGTGCTCCCTCTAAATCTCCTCTTAAATAACAAGAGTTGGTCATTGGAGAATACAAGAACCTCTGAATATGACTAGTAAAGTTTATAATTGAAATAGTAAGGGTATGGATGATCTTTAAGGATCAATGTGAAATGAATAAGTGGGGGAGGTTGTTCCCATTTATAATTTAAGTGAGGGGAACTATTGGAATCTCAAAAAATATTAATTTATAATAAAATCGTACAACATAAAAAACCTAAAGAATGTTCTAATTTAGAATATGAGATGGTATGAGGTTGTAATATTATCAACCAATAAATCATAGAAACGTTTTTCTACCAATTTAAACCTGATCATTTTAATTAACACTTAGTTATTCTATTTAATTTTTAACTAAGGTAACAAATATTTTAATATAAAAAGGGTTAAATATTTTCTTATTTGTTTTAAATTAGAAAAAAAATATTTAGAACATTTTATGCCATATAATAGTTATTAAATATTTTTAAAAATGTTTTTGGATATTAAATAATTTAATAATACATTATTTTTATAAATAATCAATAGTGTCAATTTTGACAGTATTCAATTCATTGATTATGAAATGTTTTGGATAACAAGTTAGATTCAAACAAGATTTTTTATTATATTACTAATAGGTTAAGTTAATATATAAAATTAATTGGATATATTAATTATCAAAAATTATATTTATTTTAGTATTGGTAATAACATTTCTTTGTTATCTCGATTAACAAAATAATAACAAGATCAGTTCTGTGTAATTTTTGAATATCATTATTTGTTGAATAAAAATTAAAAATAAAATAATATGAGGAATATAAATTCTATATATTTAGTAATAATAATTAAAGTTGAAAATATTATTTGGAAAATACTATATAGAAAATGATATATTTTTTAAAAGATGAATGTGACAACGTTAACATCACTTTAAATAAAATATTATAAGTGTCATAATCATTTCCATATAGATCCAAATGGTCAAAAACACGACCATTGGATGATTATGGATGATATATGATTTTCCAATAAGATTTTTGAAAATTTTTAGGCATTTTAATGGTTATTATAATTTTAATAAAAATTATATTATTGATTTTTCCCCAATTAAATAATTTCTACATCAACAGTGTATAAGCCTTCAAGACAATAATTTATTTCCAAAAAATTAAAGATAAATTACCATGATAACAAAATATTATATATTTTAAATTAGTATTTATAATAGAATTTATGTTTTTCATAAACTTATATTAAAAATGATATAGTTACACAAATTTGGGTAATGCATATTTAACTTTTCTATAAGTAAAATAAATTAAATGTTCTAATCTCATCCAAGTGGCTTACAAAGGATACCATTTATACCCAAGTATGATTTATGTCTAAAAAATCCATTCAATGATATTATGAAAGCTTTTAAGGTAACTTTATAATATTAGTAATATTATTAATTACCCGATTTACCCTTTTAATGTATTAATAAAAATTACCAAAGTTTCTATTCATAATGGAAAAAAAATAAATGAAATCTATTTAAATAATTTGGACCTATAAATTAAAGATATGAAATTCATTTTAATAAAATTATAAACAAAGAATTTTCAGCAATTAATCTAAAATAAATGTTGTTTTCATAATGAGAAAACATGTTATAAAAGAAAAAACATTGAAAAATATTGAAATGTTATTAAATATAAATTAAATGTAAAATTAATTACAATGACCTAAATTATATTAAATAATAAAAATATAATATTTTTATACATTAACACCATCCAATAATATAATTTAACCATATAAATTATTTCAATGAAAAAAATCTATTTTCAATAAAAATTTTGTACATTTTTATAATTCATCAAAACTTGAAAGTTATGATAAAAATATAAAAAATTCATCCAATTTAAAATTTTATATCCCTCTTCAAAATAATATATTTTTTGTTTTTGATATAATTTTTTTTAATGTTTCAATATTTTAATTTTAAAATGAGTTAACTATTAAAAGGTGGTAAAATTACCCTTTCGAAATATATATGTTTTAAATGCAAATAGGGTTTATTCATACCCTATGACTAAAATAACCGTTGGATGAATATGAAAAATATTTTATTAAACATATAAAATAAATATTTCAATAATTTAATTTACTAATTATAATTCAGTTAATTTATTGATACAAAAATACAAATATTTCTTTTACATTTAATTGGTATATATGTTTCATAAATAATTGATAGCTAATAAATTCACCATAAATTTTCATAGGTTAGTTTTTTTATAATCTCTAACTTAAAGGCTGGGTTACATTGGTAATTTTATACTATAGCATCTCATGTTTCATTTTAAATCATTATTACATGAAATGAAATTTGTTGAAGAATTAAAATTATTTAAAGAAAATATTTAATAAAAACATCTAGGAATTACAGGTAGATCAGGCATAAGGATTCTTAGAGTAACCCTTATATATGATGTATGGTCCCTCCAATTTGGTTGATAGTTTCAAGGTATTATACCCATGTATCATTAGTTTCTATAATGCTAAAACCAATTCTCCATGAATGAATTATCGGATGAAATATTTATAATAGAAATATCATGCCATTATATTTTGATGGATGATTTTTTGAATAGTTTGTAGCCTCTTATATTCAATACCTTCCGACACATTCAGTAAAAACTTTCACTTCTCAACTTCATTCAATAATTAATCAATAGTTATTATAATTTATGGTAATTTAATCTTCATTAACATGCAAACTTCTATACCATACACTAGAGAGAATCAAATAACAATCATTGTGGTGAATATAGTGGTTTGAAAATCCCATAATGAATTTAGAAGCCTATATGGATATCTATACTTATAATATTCCACTATCTTCTATAAAATGGTTTATAAGGTCTCATCGAGCTCCTATATTTTTCCATTGGTGGCTTCATGATAGTGGATTAATAGTTAGAATGATTGTTGAATTTTTCATATAATATTTTTGACTCATGTGAATAATTTTTTTGGAATTATCTACGAGAATAACATACGGAACTCCAAATATAGTAATGATGTTTTATTTTAAAAATATAAGGACATCCTTTTCCTTGAATTCTTTTAAAGGCACTTATTTACCCCATTTCAAGAATAAATTGATGTCAGTGAGTATGAAATTATATTGTTTGGTCGTCTCTGAAGTGTACGAGACCTGTATATCTAAACCCCATGTGGAGAATGACCAAGTGTAATTTTTAACATGAATAAAATATAGAGAAATATTTATGAAATTTCCATGAATTTGACATGAATTACCTTTCTTTATGAACCCGATGTAGTCGAGCATCATCGAAGGTTAAAAATATCTATTTCTCCGGACTTTGTAACATATTTTTTCTACCATCTCATGAGACCCATATATTCAAATATATACCTATTCAATTATTTTTGGGACCCCCTTTCTTCAATTGACCTAATAATTATCCTCTTAAACCTTATCTTATATATCATTTGAAATAATTTGAGCCATCAAAGAGGATGCATTTTTCCACTCATATATGAATCTGATATTTTTTGGCTAGATGATATGGAAGGGTCCCAAATTGTAGGAATTACACTATTGAGGACATAAAAATGATTGATTTGGTTGATTGATAGAGAAACCAAACTTTCATTCGGGGTGGGTCAATGTTCATTTCATCCCACTTCTACACATATTCACTATGAAATTGGGATACTACTCTCTAGTGATCTAAATTGATAAATATTTCATTTTGATATAGCTTGGTAAATGATGTTGAAATGATGGATATTGAATACATTGGGGTATTTTTTTCATCAGGGAATATATGATACTATATGATATTTTTTTTGGAAATTACGACATTAGTACTTGAGTATTGTCAAACAAGGGCTTTAAATATTATTTCTTAATATAATTTTCTATATTAATTTGGTTGATAAAAAACTATAAATTTCCCATGACATTGATCTGGGTGATCGGTATTTGTAAGGGAAGATTTAGAACTATAATCAAATCATGATATTATTCCTTATTTTTAGTGAATCCTTCTAAGATTAGTAATGAATATAGATAAAGTTATTAGTGGGGAAAGTGAAAGAAATTCCCAAGATAGCACTATTAAATTAATGATACTATATTTTCATGGAATTTGGGATCTTAGAGGCACCATGAATATGAATTTCCTATTCTTGGGAATTTATCATGATAAAAAACAACGACTTCACCAAGAATTTCTATGAATAAAGGAAACTCTTTAGATGAAGGGAGGGTGGTTAAAAAATTTATAATTTCTAAGATGATGATTTATTTTTAAGATAAAAATAATATATTAAAATATTGATGTATTGTTACCCATAATTCTAGATGCAGAGTCATCATCATATGATTTTGAATGTATTTTAGTGGATCGATGTGGGAGTTGAAATTGACATTATAGTTTGACAAGTAATTCCAAAACATCTATTCCATTAAGATCTGAGTGAGAACATTCTTATTGATTGGTTATAGACTAATATAATACTCAAAAAAGGTGTAAATAAGATAGTTTACATTTTTATCATTACCATTATCATTTTTAGGGCTACAAGAATACTATGTGATTTCTTCATGTATTCCATATAGAGTATACGCGTTTTACCTTCTATATGTGGAATTAAAATTGAAGGATAAGGGAGGTATTTATTTAAGGTGTTGAATGAACTATTCATGTATTCCTCCCACTAGTAGGTTACACATTTATTCATCATTCTTGTGAAGGGAACACACATTCCTATAAGGATCACAATGAAGTGTTTGATAAAATTAGGTTTCCATTAATTCCACTCGACAATGGGGATTTTTAAGAGGGGTAATTTCTATAATGATTAATTCCTCTTTTAGGTTCTACCTTGATACGCTAATTGATAGAATAGAAACCTAAGGAATTTATAAAAGATTATCCCTATTATGAATTTTTATGGACTCAACTTTTTGTGGTACCTTCATAATTTTAAAAATACCACTTTAATATCCATGAAATGTTTGCATTGCAGAGAATATATCACCACCAAAATGTCGACATAACACTCCATCATCTTCCTAATGACTGTATTAAGGATTTAATGAATTTAATGATTATAGTAATCCTTTAAATTTTTCAGGCTAAATGGAATTACTTAATAATAATAGACTCCTTAATGTTATCTGAAAGGAACCACCTTTTTATGTTTAGGTGCCATCCAAGTTTGATTGTATCCAAAGCATCCATCTATAAAGGATAGGTATTAAAATCTAAATATTTAATTGATCATCAATGAAAAGATCGGAATTAGATATTTATACTTTATTCTATCACCATTGAGGTCCTAAATTTCAAAAAAGACTATATTAATTAATTAATATTCTTTAAGGGACCATCTTGGAAAACCATTTCAGGTAATTCCCATACAAATTGGGCCTTGATTAGTTTATTCAAATTGAACTTCACTATGGAACTATGGGATGAGTGCATTCTTCTCATAGCTTGTTTCTAGACATGATGCTTGTTTGGGAAGCCTAAATAGTACATCGAATCATAGGGATATAATACTAGTATCTATGTATAATTTCAATTGAAGTAATCCATGTACCTATTTTTAAAACATGTAAACTGATCTTTCTCTCTAGGAGACATGTTATCACTTATCAACTTGGGTGAGTTTCTTTACCAGTTCCCAAATTTACTTTTAAAAGCTCACTGAAAATTGTCCGGAAACATTCTTGAAAGGTAGGTGGAGCATCATTAAGACCCTCTTACTTGAAATTTAAAGATGTAGGGGATTAATCCTATAACTAGGTTCTTGATTAGGGTATTTCATTATAACCTCCCTCATTGGAGGAATTTATTTTAGGAGAATAATTATTGGGGAAATGAGATGGGTGTTATACTTACATAGATATTATATTGGTGGTAGTGGAGTTTCCCAACCTAAATGTCCTATTTTAGTGATATATCAATATACAATAAAATATATTAAGTTGTATTGATTATGTATTATTGATATCAACATTCTCATAGGATCACACTATAAAAATATCAACCTACATAGGGTGAATAGGTTAGATTCAGATTGATGGGATAGGGTTAAATTATTTGATAACATAAAACTATCACTTATAGAAGAAAATATTATTCTATGGGAAAGCCTAAAGTACCAAGTGGTTCCCTATGTTATGTAGTATTTTAAAATAATAGTGGATGAGAAACAAGAAATTATCATTTTCATCATTAAACTGATAAGTTATGGAAACATCCAATCTATTTAGAGTTGCTTATTGCACCATTTTACCCAATTTAGGCAACTTTACTTATCTTTTATAATACATACTATCAACACAATATTTTTCACACTCATTTAAGGGGGAATAATCGTCATGAAGAACTCCTATTTATCCATTCATGGGTTACTTCATGTGTTAGTGATATGATAATAGAAATTCTACATGATTATTTAGTTAGGTTAGGATGAGAAAATAATTTAATATTGTCTCCTGATTGATAATCATGCATTCAAAGTTCGAAACAAGATCCCCCAATTGGGTTATCGATATGATGTTATGAGGGGTTTCTACTTATTTTTTTTTCATATCCTTGGATGGTTACATGAGATGGAATAATATCGGTCTACATTAATCCAAGTCCTCATAGAGTTCTGATTGGGATAAGGTTGATCCCAAAAACATTATGAAAGAGGAATCTATAAATGGGAACTTCATTTAGGTAACTGGGAACATAGAGGGTCTTGATTTTCCCCTATATAATAGATATTGGGACATTTTCAATAATTAAAATCATTGAATGATATCAAAGAAACTCATACATGGCATGATAGGTCTTAGATATAAAAACATCATATTCAGATTCCTATCTGGTTTTGAAGGATTTAATAAGGGCCTCTCTAAGCTCCATAGATAAAATTTAAGTGTTTAACATTGATATTAGTGATGAAACTATATCTATGTATTATGAAACATTATATTTTTGGGAAAATGGATTATGATTGATAAAATAGACTCTTTATTGAGTTTAGGGTGCTATAGGTCCTTGGGGTTTTGAGGAGGATGCCACTATATCTTAGGGAGATAGTGATTCCAAACCATTATGGAGAAAAGAATATTTTCCTATAAAAATATATGATTGAACATGCTCTGATTATTTTTCTAAATCACTTAACAACTAAACTAGGGATGGATGGTCCCTTGAGGGATTTGATCTGAGCCAGAGTTTTCAAAATATTGATTGGTTTTTTTATTGAATTTTACCCCATTATTATTTTAAAACTTGGATAATTAATTCATTTTCTATTCTTTGTTTAATACTATACTTCATGGAAAAAGGTATAGAAATGTTGATGTTTACTGATTTATTCATTTATAATGTTAACGGTAAATCCATAGATTTATTTTTAAATATTAATATTAATTATTTTATTTAATTTAAATTTCATCCTAGTAATAATTTTTAAAAGGATTTTATTTTAAATTTTAATGGTTTCATTTATTATTTGGAATCATTTAAATTCCATGCATTAATTGGGTGTGAACTCTAATTGTAATTTCCAATGATAAATGATATTTTATATTAAATGTATAGAAATTTAGATTAACCTTTATATATTAAATTTTTGGAATTTTTATTGGTGTGATGAACTAGAAATTCGAAAATATTTTAATTAATCATGAAATTAAGTAATCAAGGGAATTTGATATGATTTTTAATTATTATTATATTCGAAACTAATTTACACAAAATCCCACATTAAAAAAATCACTATGTATATCTGTGTGTGAAAAATGAAATTAAATAATGCCAAAAACGTTTTATACTGTGATATGGAAGTATGCTTCCATATTCCTACTACCACGCAACATATCACCCTACTACCATTCCAATTTTACCTTGACTATTCTATTGTACTATGAATAATTCCATCATGCCCAATCCATCGACCGTAAGCCCACCAACTTTCTACCATGCCTGACTATAACCCAAATTTATTCAATAACAACATTTTCCTTACAACGAGTGAGTGAAGTTAATCTTCTAACATGTCACCCTTCTATGAGAGTTTGATGTTTCATTCCATCTACATGGACCCACTTGCACAAACCCACCATCCATGGGGAAAATAAAGATTATACTAACTCGTCGATGCTTTATGTTACCTAGATCTTTGTTAGACAATGATGTTGAACTAGATATGTTGAATTATAAAGTGAATGCCACTATATCTTGATGTTGGAATCACTGAACCCTCAACATCCTATTTTTGAGTGAAAAGTTTCACCTAAATGGGAGAGAACATTCCACCAAACGAGCATAATAAATCTGAATATAAACCCAAAGAATAATCCATTTTAGAATGTTCAAGTATTGAAATACCAATTGAAATAAAATTTTGGATGAATTCATTAATTCATTAAGATCCCTAAATCCAACAAATTTTTATAGTGAACCTACATAAATAACTTCTACACCAATTAGAGTAAGTAGGTTCCAATAAAGATAGTGGCACAATATTTGGGAATTAGAATAAATAAAACAACATCTCTTAGTAATTGTGAAATAATTTTCTAAATTTAGTGAAATTATAAATGATAAAGGGGAGTGATTTTTTTAATATTTCGTTCATTAAGATTTCAATAAACCAATGAAGATATGTGATACCAAATAACATGCTTGGAAGGATTCGATTGAAATGAATCAAGCTAACTAAGAAAACATTGATGATGACCAAGTCCAATGAATGTAGAGTTAGATTCGCATAGGTCAACGATCATGAAGATGAAAATGTATAACGCTCTTACTAATGATGTAGATCGATCTGATCTCATTGTGGAAGAACACCATGGCCAAGATTTGAATCTATTGACGATGAGATGGTTAAATTAGAATCACTTAATTTGTAGTTGCAATATGATCCTTTTATAGGTTTAATATGAAGATATAACCTTGTTACTCCCAAATTACGTGTTCATATGTCCATATAAATATGAAAATTAGGTATTCGATGAAATCAAAAAGTGGTATCTCAACTCAAATATACAACACCACACTCCATGTGGATCACATCTACTCCAAAATTCGTCCTTCTATTTCTTCTTAGTGGATACTCAAGGTTGAGTCCTAGTTTACCACTTTTCAGTTCATCGCACTATAAAAATGAATTAACTAGATATATATGAATGCATGATCTTGATTCAGGGTGATCTAAGCATACCAAAAGTGTAAAATGGTATGGCAAGTAAAATTGAAGCATTACGAGAATATAATCAATGAATAAAATCATTTTAGGTTCCAATACTTTACTAGAATCATGAAAGGGTCAAATACAATCATGGAATCAAAATAAAGAATATCCGAAACATTTTTGAAACCAATTATCAATGTAGACCAAATACCAAACTGGTACACTCTCAAACCAGACCCCAAAAAGAATTATAGGTCCTGATATAAGTCCTTAAACCCATTATTTTAAGCAAAACACATGAAATATCTTATTACATCAAGCATACTTTGATTTATATGGATAAAATAATAATTTTTTTGATCATTTTCACTGGAGTATGGAGGTCACTCATGGAAGGAGAAAATGTTAATGAAAAACATTAAAGTATGCTGCTTTTGATAAATCTCCAATGTTGAGATGTGCACAGGGTAAAACTCTATAGAGAAGGAATTGGGATCAAAATTTGAAGAATAAATTAGAAATAATTGTATTGTGGAAATAAATCTCAAGATAACCACATGGATATAATTTTGATGCACTCTAGGAAACCTAGACTAGTCTATAAATATGGAACTATTCACTAATAGGAGATCTATTTCTACGATCAATAAATCATGAGCTTATACCACAGCTTGATTATCATATTTTTCATTTGTATTAGGTATAATTGTCCTATGATTAGAATCTAATCCATTAGTGGATGAGTAAAGGGTATTCCCCACACCCCAATAAATGAATTCTTATTATCAAGGATTTTCTCCTTTGTTATTATCTCTATATTAATTCAAGTCATTTTGATATTAAAAGTTTTCATTAATTCGTTTTATTTTAATTTATATTCCCTTTCTCACTAGATTTCACACCCTTTCCACTTATACTCTATCCATTTCTTGCGGTCATAAATAGTGGGTTTAACAAAGGATGATTGGATATCCCTTATCATTTTGTTAGACGAGGTTACATGTTGTAATGATTAATATAACAATATAATTGATCCAAAACAACCAAGGGTGGGTGATTAGTGTGGTTTAATCTGATTTAAGAGAGAACATGGTAATTCTATTTGAATTATGATTCTGCAGTAATGGAATGTGGACATCATAGGATGTTCCACTTTCATTAAATCGATTATCAATCCAATTTAATTAAAATGAACCGAAATTATCCAATTAATTCATAAATTTAACCTATTATACTAAAGAAAATAATACCCATTCCATGATCCTATCTGAGAGATAACCTGATCTCACCACTATAATATTTATCAATTTTAATTTTTTTTCCTTGTAACATGCTGCTTATCAAACCATGAACCATTTTTGGGGAGGCTGGAGTTTGTATTTTATTTTTTTTAAAAATAATTTAATAAATTAAAAAAATCCCACTCATTCCACATACTTGGTTTTTATTTAGATATTGAAAAAATTATTCTAGAGAGATAGATAAAACTAAGAATCACTAAATAAGAGGAGATAAATGTTTTCATAGTTCCACTGACAAGTTCCACATCCTCATCTTATTGTTTCACCAGAGTGACTTTAGGGAGTAAAAATATGGAAAATAAATTGAAATAATTGAATATAACCTTGAGATGATATTATTAACCCAATTTCAATAATGAAAATCTACTTCATGTACCCAATAATAAATAATATTCTGAACTGAGGACTTTGATGGTCTAACTCCTTCCAAAGCTACATGCATTGGAAGGAGATTACTGCAACTAACATATAGTAGAATTTTATAATATTTCTATAATTTTAAGACTAGAGGAGTATCAGAGGATCATTTTTGCTATATTGTCACCCCTTTCTCTCTCGAAGGAGTATCCAAGGAATTTGTTTAAAAACTGCAACCCAGGGAAGTCACTCTATGGGATGTGTTGTAGAAGGTAATCCTCTATAAGTGATTCCCCTACCTCCAGTAGTACTAAAATAAGGAAATAAACATACAAAATCATGTAAGAGTGTGTATAAAATCTATATGAATTCAAGGAGATATTCAAGTGTTTGAAGACCTATTTTCCAAAACATCCTTTCAAAGATCACCATTTATAGGTATTATTTTACCAAGGATTTATAGACAGTGACCAAAATTTTATATATTCTTCCTCTCGAGAAGCATTGAAAGAAAAATACTACAATGATGTTTGAGAGTTTATTGAGAGGATCTCTTAAAATTCACAAAATTACGAGATCCACAAATAGAAGTGTAGATGAGGTAAAAATTTCAAAATCTCCTTAAAATGATTATAAAAATAAATAACCAACCTCTATTGTGAGAAGTTTTTCTTTAATTAATGTATTGGAAACATTAACCCCCACAAGTCCAAGAGTCTATCAAATTTTCTAATCTCATGACCATTACACTGATGGTTTCCTTCAATTTAATTTTATTTAAACCCATGATTCTATGTTCAAGAGATAATACAACATTCAAACATCAACCAATAAAGGATAAAGAGGGTATAATAATACTCAGTTTTGAGTTTGTAACTAAAAACCATAAATACCACAATTTTATCAATTTTCTTAACTATTATTCAGATTAGAAAAGGTTAATTTCATTTAATTATGATGAAATTAGAGGATGTTAACTATGCTTGGTGAATAAGTAATCTCAACTTGAATCTTGGTACATTTCATTTATCATAATGGAATGAATATTTTAATGCATATAATAAGAAACATACAAATTCTAAAGTTTAGAGCAGAATAAATGGGCTTTCATGGGTATAATGGCATCCCCAAATCCTTTATGATCTTGCCCCTAGCTTCGGTACTCCCCTAAAATTTGATCAGTGAACACTGGATGAGGACCTTGGTCTTTTTTCAAGGGTACTTTTGGATATCAACATGGACTCACCACATCCAAATCATATCTCCCTCATTGTAAATGAGCATAAATTGGATCTTAATCTTGATTTGGAATGCCTACCTCAATTTTGTGAGCATTGAAAAATGATAGGAAATGAATTTATGATCTCTAGGGTGGTGAAGAAGATTTTCAACCCACTCTCTATCACCACAGGTTGGAACGAAGTGCCAAAAAGAAAGAGTATTAAACCAGTTGACATAACCAAAGGTGAGAAATTTGAACAACACAAATCTATCAAATGGGCTGCAAGCACAAGCAAGCCATGTTATGACTTGATTGAGGAGGAAGCGAAGATTAAGACCCCATTCCAAACGGATGAATCGTTTTAAGACCAAAATGTCCCATCTGAGGCATTCAAACATGACCTTTTGGTAGATAATATCACATATAGTTTATCATCTAGAATTCTCTCTATGGTTTCTTCCATGAAAATGGAGGAATTTGTTGCTGATATGGTTCTTAAGTATATAGAATAATTTATAAACCAAGACTCTTTTGGCTCCCCCGGTTATGAGGAGGGGTTGGGCACTATGTAGGATGCCAACTAGATGCGGGAACATAAGGCTTCAGTCACAATATTCTCCATTAATGGCTCAAAGGGAATAGATCTAAACCCAACCCATGTAGATAGTCCCCTCCATAAGTGGGCTTTGGGTTATATCCAGAAGGAATCACTGACAAGATCAGTGACTCTATCATCACTCATATAGGTGTTTCCAATATGGCTGAAATACTTTATGTACTAGATTCAATTAAAAACACTTGAAAGTATAAAAGAAACAAAATAATAGAGACCAAAGAAAAGGGGGAAAGCACCCCCCAAAAAATGTCAAAATGAAGAGCCTTTTCTAGAATTACAACGGAATGGCCAACCTTGGCACAAAAATTCCCCTAAGGATACTTATAAGAAATTACAGGCATTAATTAATTAGTATTTCTAACCAGAAAAAATCCTTCCTTGGAAGTAAAACTTGATTTATAATAGTGTCCATTGCATTATAGGAAAAATTAATGCCTTTTCATCACATGACATGCTTTGTATTCTTGTACACATCTCAGTGGATAGTCCCATAATTATTTTGGAAGGTGACCAAAACATCGCATGATCCCTCTTAATGTTAAAAAAGTGTATTTTCTACATACTCATATATTCCAACAATAACTATGCTAATAGAAGATCTCTTTGGTCTCAAATTAAATACCATTCAAGTTTTATCTTGGAATCATGATTTATAATGGGTGATTTTAATTCCATTTTACATGCTGATGAAAAAATTGGACCTATCTTTAGTTCAATATCCATAAAAGAGTTTAATTAATGTGTTGATGATGCCATGGTTTTTGATTTTAATATTCTTGGGGACAAGTATACTTGGAACAATTGGAATTTGGATGGTGTGAGAGCTAGTAGAATTTATAGAGTATTCGTTAATGATGTTTCAGTTGGAACTTGGAGATCAATCTCATGTGTCACTTTAGAAAGTCATGATTCTAATAATCACCATATCTTGATGATATTCCTTGGAAATGACAACCAGATGCCCATTCCTTTTATATTTAATAATTCCTAGAAAAACTATATTGAATGATGAAGAATTTTCCATGAATTTTTGGCTGGCCATGAAACTATTTCCAACCCACTTGCTTGTATTAATAAAATGAAACATATGAAAAACATTATGAAATATTGGAGTAGAAAACGTTTTATCCATATAGATAAGGAAATAGATGCCCTGGAGGGATCAATTCATGACATTCAAGAGATTATTACCAAGAGAAACTTCCCTGGAGTTGTCACCCAAGAGAGAGATATGTGTTCCCAATTGCAGGACCTTACAAAACACAAAGGAAACATACAAATAGACATTTTCAAAATAATATGTCTTAACTATGGGGATATAAATACTATATTCTTAAATGCTCTACAAAGAGACAAATGATTAAATTATCCCATCTATCTTTTGAAATATGGAGATCAAATTCTCAATGATAGATAATCACTTTACAATCACATTGTCTCTGTCTATAATAATATCTTATTGTGGGCCTCCAAGAAATGTGGATTTCAGGGAGGGAATTATCCCAAAACTTTTCTCTAGTGCTGATAATCTGCTCCTCACCAAAACTCCCATGAACTTTAAAATTAATGAAGCAGATTTTGGTCTCAACAAAGGATGCTCTCCTGGGTTAGATTATTTAACGAATCAATTTTTTTTTCATTTTGGGAGGATATATAGTATGATGTTCGAAACATGGTCAAGTATTTTTTCAAAGGTGGAACTTTCTCTCTAGGTTTCAATTCCTGATTGATTACTCTCATTTTTAAGGCTGAAAATTCAAGTGAAGTCATCCAATTTAGACCTATTTCCCAAGTGAATACGCTTTTTTTAGAAAAATTCTGGCCACAAGATTTTCGCAAATCTCTAACAATATTATCTCAGGGAATTATTTTGGTTTTATAAAAGGAAGAATCATTCAATATTTTCTAATCATGTCCTTAGAATGTGTGAATTTTCTATGAAAATCAACAAGAGGATGAAACATTTCTCTCAATATTGATATTAAAAAATATTTTGATACAAAGGACTAGGGTTTTATTTTCATGGTACTCATGTGTTTTTATTTCAATTTTTAGTTTTTTAATTGGATCAAAGTTCTTTTTTTCTATACCCACATTTCTGTTGTAATTAATGTTTCACTGGAGGGAAACTTCATGTGCTTTATAGGGGTGAAATAGGGTGACCCCCTCTATGTTATTATTTTTCCATTACTAAAGAATACCTTAACAAGATTTTGCTTTAGATGGTGTCTAATGGTGATATCAAAAACTATGAGGGAAACTAGAAGTATCTCATCCCCATATCATTTATTTTTTTCTAATGACATAATTATTTTTTTACATATCAAGACATGAGAAACATAAAGAACATCAAAAATCTATCTTGCACTATGAAGATGTCTCAGGTCAGGAAGTCAATTGGAGAAAATATTTCATTTTCTTTGGTAATAATATATCAATTTATATAAAGAGGAACACGATTAATGATTTTGGAAGAAGAGAGGGCTCTCTTACCTTCATCTATCTTGGTGTACCCATGATCTTGGGAAGGCCACATGACTCTTAATTTATCAACATTCTATGTTAGTTAAGAAGATCCCTAACCTACTACAATGCTAAATACCATTATTTAGTTGGAATATATTCTTTAGTTAGGCATGTGATTTTGTCCACTCTTTTTGATTCATTCATGGTCTACAATTTTACCACATTGGTTATCAGAACCATAAAATCTCTAATGAGTAATTCTATTTGGAGTGGGAGTATTCATGAATGAAAGACCATCACTGTGCCACGGAAGAAGTGTTGTATGCTTATTGCTCTTAGGGGTCTTTCCATCAAGAACATAGAACTTTTCAACCAGTATATTCAGCCCTACTAAATTTATAAGATTATTAATAATGGCACCGACTCCCTAGATTTTCTCAAACATAGGTTTCTCGAAAAACTGAAGGCAAAGAATACATGCTACATGGAATCATCTATTTGTCCTCGTCTAAAAGTTGTTTCTCATAAAATCACGAGTTTGGATCACCGGCTGGTAAATTCTAAAACCATTTTGAAATTTTGGTATGGAAATTGGATTTAAACCCCAATCATTGAAATGATATCATCATAAAACCAAGACATTGATTTTAGAATCTCCATGAGTGATCATAAGTCCAACCTGGATTCACTCTCAGATGACATCATACAAGCTGTCTCAAATTATTATTTTTCATAATCATGGAGACATGATGGTATGGGAATCAAATTTTAAAGATAAGATTTACTCCAAATCAATCTATAATAACTTTGATCCAGGAATTAGAAAATATATTGGGAAATTTAATAATAAATGGATTCCTCTTTCCAGGTTTACATTATTTTGGAGGATTAAATTTAATAAAATACCTTTTAATTTCAATCTCTATTAGGTTAGAATATCTCTACATTGGAGAAGTATGTTTTTCACTAGTAATGGGAGGACTTGTATCTCTTATTTATTTTCTTCCAATCCATATCCTCCTTTTTTATTTCTATTTTTGATTTATTGGGAGTTCAACTTCCTATATCCAGCATGATGAATGAGTTCCTTCAAGCATTGCTTGACATCCAGATGTTAAAGGAGACTACCATTCTGTTCAATATTGTCTGCGTGGTGTTAGTGAACTCTATCTAGAGAGGTTGTAACAAATCTATAAATGAACAAGTTAACTTCAACATCAACTATGCTTTTACAAAAAATGTATCTATGGTACAGTACTCCAACACGTTTCATTATTGTTGCTGTAAAAACTCAATGGAGGACTTTATTGTGATGAGGTAATTGATGATACATGGATATTATACTCCTCTACACCACACATTAGGGGTTTTAGGGTATCCACCTTTCACTGGTTGGAAAAAGTTTAATTCTAATGGAGCTTCAAAGTGTAACCCAAGGCCAGCAGGATATAGCTACGTCTTCAGGGAATCTCGTGGTGATGTTATTGAATTAAAATATGGACATTGTGTAATGGCTATGACCCTATAATCTTGGATGTATGGGATCATTAATGTTGCTAATATTGTTAAAAAAATTAACTTAAACAACATATGGTTTGAATGGGTATCCATAACCATTGTTCAAGATGTAAGAACTGGGAAAGTATGTCTCTCTTAGAAATTGACCACAAATTGTGCACATTTACTTGATCATCTCTCTTATATGAACTACACCATTACTTATGTATTTCATGAATCCAATACCTTCATAGATGCACTGTTAGACTAGGGGGAGAATGAGGAGGTTTGTTTATTTCTTGGAAACCTTACTAATGAACCGTTGTCTTTATTAAAACACGGAAAATGTAAAGTCCCTACCTTCAGACTGATGTAATATTTTCTTCTAATTTATTCAAGAGCCTCAAAGTTCACTTTTCTCAAATAAAATGAAAAGTTAATCTTTATACTAAGTCAATTCCAAATCCCAAGGGAGATGTTAGTTCTATTTTATTAAGGGGTTGAAAATATATATAAAGCAGTGAAGAGTCACCATCTATAGAGGGGTATGAATGTGAAAACCCCAATGTACCAGATTAATATGTTCTTGAGGAATATCTTAACACACCTATATAAACACACACCATCAAGAAGGAGAAATTGATGGACATTATAGAGAACCTCCCTTAATATCTAATTAAAGAACCCCCAAGGGATTGAGTGAAGACACATTATGATAATACATCCTAGAGATATTCCAAAAATATAGGTTAGTATCCCTTTTCTGGAATACATCCACCAAATTACAAAGTATGAAAAATTCATCAAATACCTATGAAATGGGAGGAGAATATTACAAATGAATTTTAGGAAAAAATGTTTCCAGAGTTGTAACATGAAAAGTACCCCATAAATTTCATGATCTTAATACCTTTACTATCCCTCACATTATTACTAATCATAAATTTTCCAATGAATTATATGATTTAGATTCATACTTTAATGTAATGACATATCCAATGTACTCTTCTCTATATATTTGTGAACTTAAACACACCTGAGTAGATGTCTTTCTTTCCAACCAAGCCACTACAAACCAGTAGGTGTTCTAGTTTAATTTATAGAAAGTGTATAAGGATTTCAGTTCCATGTTTAATTCAACATTATGATAATAGAAGATGTAAAAGGTAAATATCACTACCATATCATGTTAGATAGAGAATTACTGAAGACTACAAAAAAATATCAATGATAATGAAGGAAGCCTTTCTAGGAATCTTGGTGAGAAAATTTTGAATTTTATCACTTTAGATTTTATGAAAAACCCCCATGAAGAGAAATCTATTTTTAACTTGAACCATTTATAATTTAATTGTTATATATTGAAGAAATTAAAATGGCTGATGACATAATCCAATTATAGGAAAATCTGGAGACACCATATTTAGGAAATGAATCTATTTTTAAAAATTATTTAAATCTAGAAACTATGATTTGTTCTAATGAAATCTATTTTTATGATGGGTTTTTTGATGATTTTCTCAAAACCATTAATGAAAATTTTTACTTACATGTATAGTCCAACATTATGGGGAACAATAACAAGAAACATCACTAAATAACCCCCAAATTTCAAAGTGAATATACTACCATCAAATTAGATATAGGATAACTTAAGAGAAGTTGATAAAGTACCAATAAACATTTCAATTAACTTATAACCCAAAGAAGTTTACCAGCTTCTAATTTTTTCTAAAAAAAATTCTAGGTCATTGTGCTAGAATGTTGGAGACAATCCAAGGATTGTACTTACCACTTAATTATATATTATTTTTCTTGATAGTGATTTTAAACAAGTGATGCAACCCCAAAGAATGATTAACCATAACCTTTTAAAAGTTGTGAAAAGGAAGTAGAAATATTGATAAGATATTGAATAATTTACCGCATATTAGACTCCCAATTGAAATCTCATTCAATTTATCCCAATGAAAAATGGATACACAATTATATAGAATTAGAATAATGATCTATTTATTGCAAGAATTAAATATTGTTGTAATGTTTTAATTGAGTATAGGAAACTGAACAATGTGAAGAAATAGTACCACATCTCGAAACCCTTTATATACTAAATGATCCAGAATATAGCCTGAAAGGGTTAATATTGTTTCCTTGATAGATTTTATGGGTACATTTATCTTATAATTACACCATAGGGCCAAGAAAATACCTCTATGACAGGTTCCTAAAGTATATTTTTTCTAGAAAAGGATGACATTTAGTCTTTTCAATGCCCTAAGATCATTTTAAAGCTATATTATAATTATATAATCAGACCTAATTGAGAGCTTCTAGAAGGTACTCCCTGATGAATTTACAATTTATGTAACATGTTTTAAATTTTTTTTGGAGTGTTTAGAATTTTTTTAAGGAGTTATATTAAAAATAACATAGTTTCAAATTTTGAAAATTCCATTTCAAGATAGAAAAATGAAATGTTTTAGAAAACATAATCTTTAAATAAGTGATTTATATTGATAATTCCAAAATAGATGTGACATTTTCACATACTTATGTCACTATTTTGAGATACATTTGATCATTTGTAGTGAATGATGAATTCTATAGAAGATTTATTAGGGAATTTACAAAAATATATTTACCCATAAATAAATTAAACAAAAAAGAAATTTATTTTGTTTCTAATTATCCATGATAGAGATATTTTGATGTTAATAAAAAATGCTCACACATAACTGCCATTATCTACCTAAAAACTAGGAATTCCCCTGAAAGATTCCATGTGATGTTTTAAACAGGACTATAAGAGTTGTACATTCCAGAAAGATTGATGGACTCTAACAAGTGATTTCCAATACTTTACAAACCCCAGATACATCCAAATTAAATTATAAAAGAATAGTGAAGCAGATTTTTTATATTTTTGTTACATTAGAAAAATTTTAATCATACCAATTTGGAAGTAAATTTACTATTTATTCTAGTCATATAACACTTATGTATATATTCAAAAAGTCCAATGAAAAGGTGATCCTAAAAACATAATGATAATGGATGGGTTGATGGAATGGAACGGTATTGCATCACCATGACTCTATTATACCCCTTTCCCCTTCATCAAATATAATGTTCATCTTATCTTCCTTGACTCTATTATTCATGATTAAAATTCCCATAAATGGGGTGGGTGGTTCACTTTGACTTCAATTATGATTTATCCTAGATCCTAAATTAATAATGAAGTAGGTTTGATTGGTATGAACCATTTAGGTATCAGGAGTTATTTATTTGTGTAATAAATGTTATAATTTATTGAATTTTTTATTATGTTGAACTCACTATGTTCCAGAACTCACCTTCCAAAACCAAAATTTTTAGAACAAGGTCTAGATATTTGGAAATTTGAGAAACCCAATATCAATGATTAAAAAAAGTAACTATGATTTAATGTCTCATGAAAAATCACTAAGATTATATGGAGCTTATATACCAAAAATACAAGGATAATAATAAACTAACTGACATCCATGTGAAAAATTAATAATATAGGTTTACGTGGGTTTGAATTAGTCCTAATCTATGAAAGAAACAATATTTTTTTATTAGAAACATAATAAGAAAGAGAACAACTACAAGATTTCAAACTATCTCAAGATATCAAAACTTATGAATCTACCCATATATAAATAGAAAATTCTAGATGATTGATCCTGTTCCATCACATTTCAATATTCATGGATTACCCTCCTCTTTGTGAATCTTACCAATAAAATCTCATCTCATTAAATACTTCAATGTTTTATCCATGGTGAATATATATAAAAATATAATTTACTCTTATATATCTATTAGAATAATCTTACATATATTTTAAAAACTCTTAGTTATTATCATACATCTACAGAGTTAATTTTACATAGGCAAGTTTCCCTTTCTACACCACCATCATTAGAAATCATAAATAATCACTATGGTTATTTTCTTCATCCAATTTGAAAATCCACATATTCTAATAAAATTCCAACATCTAGTTTTGGTTTTGATGTTTCAAAAATACGCCCAGAATCTCATTACTTATCCAAAAAAATTATCACACTAAACCAAACAATATCCAAATTGGAAATTATTCTCCATGATTTCCCAATCACATTATATCACTTAGGAAACCCAATACTTCGTTCAATTCATAACAATAATTACAGATTCTCATTTACATCTTCATCATCCAAGCCACATTTAGATTATAAATTCCCCATAATTTCCTAAACTATGAAATTTTTTAGAATATCTACTATATTTATAATTATATCTATATTCCATATATCTATCTTTAAATATCCCACAATCATCCATATGAAGTGATACTTCAAAGGAATATGTTTAATTCTTCAGTGAAAAACTAGATTCATTTCAAGATTCATTTCACTCGTACTATAATTGAATAATGTTATCTTCTATTTAAATTCTTCTAAGATGATCCAAAAATCCCTTCATCCATATCATATGCTTCCTAGTCACCATTTCTACAATATATACTTGTTCCATGGTAGACATCAAAATATTTTAATATAATCAATAAATCCAACTTATGGTAGTTTATTTATTGGTAAAAAAAATCTAGTGATAATTTAAGTTTCCTCATCCCCTATGATGTCAAAATAATCATAATGTTTCAATGGATATTCCATTACAAAAAAAATAAGACAGTATATCCAAGACATTGAGAAACCATGGTATCAACTTTACAACTTCTCGATGCTCCTTTCTGTGGTTTTCATAAATCTACCAACAGCTTCCACCACATGAGAAATTTAATGACATGTAATAATCATGGAATATAAAAAGATTCTGACCAATGATCCATATGTGAAATTTTACCTGTACATATCATTATCTTCCATTCAGTTATATATCTATTTATATAGTTAGAAATTTCCATCTAATAGTGTAGTGATAGATTTAGATATGGACATTATAAAACATTTCTAGGCCTCCTAGATATACTTAGATTATACCAACATAAATTTTCTATGTTTCCAATCCATATAGATTCAAATAAATAATATTTTATTATCCTTACATGATATTATTCATCTTAAAAATTATTGATAGCCCTTCCTTTTTCTCTTCAATACATATTAAATTTTGACTCATCAAAAGCAGGATATCCACTTATAAGAGATGTATGATTAAGATTCCATCATTTAACACATTATGATAAAATAAATGATCTATATTTAACTTGATAAAATTGTATTCTACAATTAAAGAATT
Organism: Viscum album; assembly: GCA_963277665.1. Lineage (NCBI taxonomy): Eukaryota > Viridiplantae > Streptophyta > Magnoliopsida > Santalales > Viscaceae > Viscum > Viscum album. Next base: position 2,090,182,103 of record OY728126.1, on the reverse strand, counting down.
AAATTTATGGTTCTGAGGAACATGTTCTTTCTTCATCCCATACAATATCCATTTTATTTTATACACTAGGTTATTTTAAGATTCATTGAATCCTTTTAGTTAATTAATTAATATTTCTTTCTCCAAATATCCCTAAATATAATTTATTTTTATATCCAACTATTTAAAATGTAGTCTTTCTTCCACAACTATTCTATAAACAATCAAGATTGTTTTGTTCTTCACAACCATTATACAACCCTATTCTTCCTTGAACTGGTATACCATTTATTCTTCAGTACTCTTTTCACCAATAGAAGATCAATTCAATTCCATGTTCTGTTGACAAGAATGGATTCTATCTCCACCTTTATTGAGAAGTTCAATAGTTCTAAATCACTAAAATTTCCTAATTCTTCTAGGATATGTAGTTCTCCAATATCCATAAGAAGTAGATTATTTAGATCAGATATGATACCATACAATGGTATTATGGCATTAGTATTTTTTTTTAATTATCAAGGTTATGGTTTTTTTGATACTACATATTTCAAAACTCTAACGTGAGCTTCTACATTATGAGAGACTTTTGATATATCTAGTATTAGAAACACTTCAAGAATATTAAATCCATCCCAAATTTCTTCCTCAAGAAAGTTATATGTTTTTATAACTTTAGTACTTCCTAAAAGTTTTAGAACTTATAGGAAATCTATTTAGAAAAACCTTGGAATGATTTTTTGACTCATTACTATCAGTTGTATCTTTCACTAGGTTTTGATTCTTTTATAAGATCCTTTTTTTAAAAGGGAACATTTTAAATATTGATAACTTTTTATAGATCATTTTCCACAATAAAAATATGACGTATTCACCACCACACCCTATAAAGAAACATGCATTTGACTTAGCTTATAATTTTTCCTTCTCTCTATTATCAACAAGGGAATATGAGACATAACCAATGAATTTGAGGTATGATACGTTAATTAATCTTTTAGTACAAAAATATTCTAAAATATCATTCCCAAATGGGTTATAAGGACTCTAATTCAAGAGATATAGGGTAACATTAACTATATTTTTTCAAAATACCTTTGGGAAAATGAAATGGATCCTCATGCATAAGGATCCCTAATTCAATATCTGGTTCATCTATTTTTCCACACCTTTTTATTATAGTATTCCATGAAAAAAATTATGAAAAGTATTTCCATTATTCTAAAAGATACTCTATAATTATATTCTTCCATACTATCTACCATTATCAAAACATAATAACTTATACTTTACCTTACTATCCTCTTCCACCATAGCTCTCCATAAGATGATTGTACTAAAATCATCATACTTGTGGTTGATATAGATCACTCACACCTTCCATTTTATATTGTTGATGAAGGTAACAAATTAAGATCCTCCTATTTTTGAAATAATAATTTTTTCCCCATAAACCAATAAGAAATAGATGAAACTTTTATTTTTTTGGTGTTTTGTTATTTATAATAAAGGATACCTTCTACAACATCCCATTTTTACACTATTCAGATATTTTTTAATCCATTTGAATGAGTTTTAGTATTACTTTAACAACTAGTATTTTAATCCATTTATCAACAATGCAACCAAAATTATCATAACAAAACCTTTTAATTTCTTAAGTTATTATTCTAATAGTGGGTTAACCTTAAAAAAATAATGAAATCTTTAAAAATATATCATTAAATCCTTTATAATCCACCATAGATCCCCATGTGATCTTCCACACACCTTCTACAAAACTTATACAGAAACATATATCATCAAGTTTAATGAATGAAGGAATAATCTTATATAATTCTAGTATGTATTTCACCCCTTATAACTCTATCATATATAGACTCCAAGTTTAGATATTCGCATCAATCTTTCCAAATATCTTGAGTTTTTTATTATTTTCAGCATGTACCTTTTGAATCTTTCAAATATAGAGTTCTACATGTGATGAAATTAATTTTCATTCATTTATTTTCATTTTAGTAAGAAATTTTAATGTTTTTATTCATTTTTACCATATAATTAATTAACTTATTGATATATTGGTGATTTTCAATCAAATAAATAATTTATAAAAAAATTATTGAAAATTATGAATTTAAAATTATAAATTTTATTATGAATATTTAATATCTTTGTTTACACTTATGCATGTAATATATCCAATGTAATGGTAAAATGATCCCTACCATTATGTAGGAAAATTATCTACATGGGAAAATTAATACATTATTCAGCTATATGGATAAAATCAGCTACATTTCCAAAAATGGATATGTTGTAGAAAAACAACTATGTGAATAAACTGTGTCTGTAAATGACTATGTAAAAAACCCACATGTATAAAATCATACATGTAGCCCCAAAATTAATATATCCTAGTAAAAAATTATATGTAAAATTGGATATATAAATTTTCGTGTCATAGATTCAGCTATGGGAATATAAAAAATTCTGAAATTCACACAAAATCAATGGAAAAACATAATCTAACCTCCAAAACTTCTCAAAAACACTTGTGAGACACCCAAACCAATAAAATATGCCACCTGGATTATGAAACTATTATATAAGAAGGATAAATCTATATTTGAATCAAGATACAACCAAAATTGAAAATAACAAAATATTGGAAATCAAGTCATGTAATTTTTCTCTTCGATGGATTAATCTATGAAGGAGATATTAAAATGAATTTAAAAATACGAATTTGAATGATTTAAGGGGTGAAATAATTATAAATTTCAAGATAATATTTTATAGATTCAAATATCAGACCATGGGATACCAAAGCTAAAAATTTCGTGGCATTTACATTGTAGAAAGGGGGATCGACACACACATATATGAGGATCATAAAATGTTCAAACTATTTTCTTGAATTTACACTATTTAACTATTGATTTAGGTTTTATTAACATGTATTATTTCCCTAAAATCTCCATTATGTATTATATAATGGAGGTGTAATAATGTTGAGTGATTGGTTGGGGGGGGGTGACCCATTTTTAAATCTTTATTCTTGGAGATTTTTTCGAAAAATATTAATCTAGTTTATTTCTTAAAGATTCTCAATCATTAATTTAAAAATAAACATTTAATGTTCTTATAGTTTTTATAAATATAATTAATAATTAATTCCTTTTTAAGGAATATTTCTCTCCATCTAATTGTTTTTTTATCATTCCGATTAACTAGTCTAGAGTCATATAGATAGTTTTTAGTGATTAATAAACATGTGAGGTTGATGTTGTGATCAAACATCGGTTATTGGGAATAAAAATACCTGATTGGGTATTGAATAAGTAAACAATGGAAGATTTATTATGGATTTCACACATCGGAAAGAGAATATTATAAAGGAAAAAAATTATTAGGGCTTTCCTCATCATCATCAAGCATGAAAAAATATGAAATGGAAAGAAATTATGAAATATTTATTTAAATCAATTTATAAGGAAAATATTTATTTTCAAAATACTATGACAAAATTAATAATGGTAATCAAAACCTATTCTTGATCTCTTTTTAGTCATATTGATTTTTAAAAGTCCTCATTTAATTATTAGCCATTCCTCAAAATATTAATCTATATAATTGTAGTGTCACCAATGAAATATATATTATAACACCACACATTATAGGTGAATTAGGTAACTACACATACTAAATGCATTAGGTAAAGAATTTATATTTTCCCATACCCCATGATAAGTGTGCATCAAATCCTAGTATCACTATCAGGGAGTGAGTGCCAATATAACCTATAATGTTCATGACTAGGACCTTTAAAGATGGATTATATACTTTTGATCATGAGATATAAGGATATTTTATAAATATAATTAGAAACCAAAATAAAATTTATGAAATTAATCTTGAGCACTTGGGTTAAACTTCTAGTGTTCACTTGAATCACAAACTCATGGAAACAAACCCAAACCAGACAATAAGGGACCTATGTTCCCCCAATTTAATAATCCAAAAAATTAATTTTCAATACCGTAATTGAAAAATGAAGTCAAATTAAGTTTTAATATGATTCTAGTGATAATTAAATTCCATGATATTTCAAGTGAAGACCAAAATTTCATAATTAAGAATTTATGTTTGTGGATTTATGATCTAATCCAAGTGGAGTGACTGAAGATCAAGTCATGTGGTGGGCCTTCCACTTTTCACTATATGAAGATACTAAAGAGTGGTTTTATAACTTAATAATAGGATAGATACATGATTGATAAGACCTATAAAGCTATTTCGAGAAAATATTATTCCTAGCCTCATGGAACATAGAGATAAGAAAGGATCTCTATGCCATTTGAAAATCATATAGAGAAACAATTTATGAGTGTTTAAAAAGATTAAAAAAAATCATTTTACATGATTCCAACATATTATTATATAAGATAATAAATTTTTATTCATCTTCTATAATAAAATACTATAAAATAATATGAATATATTTGATGCATCATCAGAAGGTGTTTTATATGATAAGTCACCAACCAAAGCTAGGAATCTGATAAAAGAGATAACACAAAATTATGAGTAATTCGAAATAATATTTACTAGAACAATAGAAATTTTTGTGGTATTAAATCCAGATTCATCACATTTTTATATTTAAAATTAAATAACAAAAAGGTTTAGTGAGACAGGTGGATCAAAAACAAGTGGGTGAATAAGAGGCCCAAACTCAGTTATATGGATTATGTTCATCACCCAACCACTTTACTGAAATTTTTTTTGAATTACAAGGGATTTAGTGATGTGTAACGACATTACAACCATGAAAATTCTAGAAAAATTAGTCACGGAAGGAAAATTCACCAACCCAACTATATTTTGAACCCACAAAATTCAAGGTAGTCCATTTTAATCCAAACCAATACCCATATAATACCATGTATCAACAATAGTTCTAGATCCCACCATGTTTCCAATAATCGTACAAGAAACCATACACAAAACATTTTTATGAACCACCCCCTTTTCAAAAAAAAGAATTATGTGAATACCTTATCAAGTTAACCATAATATGAGAATCAACAACTTTGGTCCATGTTTAGGGGACAAGAACAAACTGTAAATGTTTTATTCACCAAAATTAGAAGTCTCATGGACATTCTAATAAAACAACGACGAAAAATTCTAGATCAAATTTTCCCAAATCCAAAAGAAATCATAAAAATTATTAATAGAAGTATTGGTATGGTGATTTAGCCACCTGAACCAAAATAGGTTCAATAGGAACACGAAGAAAGAAAGGTTTGGGGCCCAGAATTGATTCTTGAAGATCAACCTAACCAACCATGAGAATAAAAAAAGATGAAAAAGAAGCAAGGAAATGTTTTTGGAAGTAACAACCTGAAATAACCCTGAAAATAATAAAAAAGGTGAAGTAAATACAAATCCTGACCATCCCCTTTAGGTTTTTCTCACTCAAATAATCACAAAGTAGAATTACATGAAATGGAAATTCAATAACCTTTTAAAAAGGTTGAAACAAACATATCTCTTTTAGAAGCCATCTGAAATATTCCTAGTTATGGAAAATTTCTCAAGGGCATTTTCAACCGAAGAAGTGACTTAATGTGAAAGAGATAAAAATATATGGGATAACTGCATCTACTTTTATCACTCCCCCATTTCCAAAATTTTTTCACGATCCAGGGATGTTTTCTATTCCTTGAACAATTGAATCTTTTAATTTTTTAGATGATTTTTGTGATTTTTGTGAATCTGTAAATGACAAGTCTCACATAGTGTTTTTATATTTTCAAATAGGAATATTTAATTCCATAATATTAGAGGTCTAGTTGGTAAAAAAATAACTATTTTTATTGTAGGGGTTTCATAAGATGTGTTAAATAAAGTGAAAGGATTCATATTACTAGAAAACTTTTTTCTACTTAACATGGAGGAAGACAAATTACTTGGTCATTAAACCATTTTTTGGAATACTATTCCTGAATATGGATAATACAATAATCAATATAAATGACGTAACCCTTACCATTGAGCTTGGAGAAAACAGTATGTTGTTAAATGTTCTTAACCCCATGAAACTACCCTTAATAAATCACTCACACTTTTAAATTTCCCATGTTGAATGCCATAAAACTATAAAATATTTAGGATTTATCTATGAATTAATTGATATAAGATATCAATTTTCCATTGAAAATACAAAAAAATAGTTTAGTAACAAAAAATATGGACTTCTTAATTTTATGTTAGAAGAAGTGATAAAATATAATGTATTTGATAAATTATTAGATGATAAAGAATTTGATATGATTCCTCATAAACAATACATTCTATATTTTGAGGTCAGGAACATAAAATTAATTCCATCTCTTTAAAAACCCACAAATATATAATTAAAACCTCTCCCATGTGAATTTAATTATCTGTACTATATATAATGATAAGAATTTCATGTAAAAATTTATAATAACTTATCCAAATTACACGAATAAAACGTGATTTACCTTTTAAAAATAAATATATAATCCCTTGGGTGGAGCTTAATAGATATCCCTTGAATAAAACCAAAAAGTTACGTTGAATCATTTTAGTGGGGGAATTAATGACATATTTGACAGCCACAAATGAAGATATACCCTACTATCTTAGTGGTATTGAAATATGGATTTTAAAAAGTTGGCAGAAAATGATATCATATACCCCATTTATGATTCACAATGGTTCATCCCTGACCATATTTCTCCCAAAAAATATGGTTTGACCATTGTGGAAAAAAATAATAATGAATTTATTACCATGAAAGTTAAAAATAGTTGGAGAGTGTCTATTGATTATAGAAAACTAAACCAGGTCACTAAAAAAGGCCACTTTCCCATTGAATTCATTCAACAAATGCCAGAAAGGTTAGTGGGAAGAAAAAGTTAATGTTTCTTGGATGAATTCCCTAGATATTTTCAGGTACCCATTATTATAGAGGATCAAGAGAAGGTAGCTATAACATGTCCTTATTGAACCATTGCAAATAATATTATTCCTCTTGGGTTGTTAAATTCCAGATCTACATTCCAAATATTGATTGTAATAATATTTTTAGATCATATTGAGAATTTCATATAGGTATTTCTCCTGGAATTTTTTATCTTTAGTAATTCCTTAGATCATTTCTTATGAAATCTTGGAAATGGATTGAAAATAAGGATCTAAAATAATATTGTTTTGAATTTTCAATTATTATATATCATAGTAGATAATGTGATAGTATTAAGATACATCATTCCATAAAAAGATATTCAGGTAGATAAATCCAGGGTTAAATTAAAAAATCATTTTACATATCACATTTTTGTGAGACATGTTAGAACTTTCTTTGGTCATGTAGGATTATATTTATGATTCATAATATTTTAGTAAGATTTATCTTCCTATGTCCAAAATAATTTTAAATAGATTTGAAATTTATTTTGATGATGATTGAGGGAAAGAATTTGATGATATAAAGTGAAGGCTTATTACCCCACTAATAATGCAACCATCAAATTGGAAAAACTAGTTTCATCTAGTTTGTGATTCATCAATCCAAAATATGGGATAATCCCTATATAAAATAACTGAAAGAATATCATAAGTGATATCTTATTCCTCAAGTAAATTGGATACTACATCACTCAATTACACAAGTACTAAAAAAGAGTTTCTAATTTTTGTTCATGCAATAGATAAATTCAGATATTACTTAATTGGAATTAAATTATTTTTATTTTATTATCATACAACCCTTATGTACTTATTGAATAAGGATGATGCCTATACAAGGTTGGTGATATGGAAGCTACTTTTATAAGAGTTTGACATGGAAAAAAGGATAATAAGGGTGCTGAATGTTATTTGGTAGATCCCCTAAGCAGACTTCCTAACACTTTAGAAGTAGAAATTCCAGATCTTAACCCACTAAATGATCATATAATAGGTGAAAAATTATATATTATGGAAGTTTATGTATCTTGGTATGCTTTGTAATGACCAAAAAAATTAAAATAAAATTCTCTTTGTGATTTAACTAAATTACTTATTATAATTATAGAAAACACATGCACTCCATTAGTTTTATTATGTCCTATAAAATTTAAAAAACTATTAAGAATAATTAACTACTGATAAAATATCCTTTTAAATGTAATCACATAATTAGTATAAATATATGGTTTTGATAAATCCATTTGAAACAGACAAAGTAAGTGATATAAGCAAATAGTAGGATTGTACCCTATGAATCCCATTTACTGATGCTTAAAAGAGAGATATACTTAATAGGAATTTCCCTTGAACAATCCAAAAATGAGATATAAAAACAAAATCATGAGTGAAACTATTTTCAGGGTAAGTTTAATCTCATCAAGATCACAATCAAAACACTAAATGCCGAACCATACCATGCAAATCTTACCATCACACACCTTATTATTAGGGTGTTTTCTAGTGAAATAAAAGAATATGTAACAAGAAACAAATATTATGAATATACATATTTTATTCTCAATATAATAATGGTTATATTTAATTCTTATTTTTGTTAATTTATATATTATTTTTAATTTGATACGTTAAAACAAAAAATATATTTTTGGGAAATATGCAATTTCAATTAAGGCATTCCTTAAAATTAATTAATTGATTTTTGAAGTAAATTATATTTTAATTAAATCATAATAATAAATAATTTATATTAAATATAAATTATAATATAATTTTTAATTACTAAAATTTAATTTTTTTAATGGCTTGAATACTGTTACTAAAAAAATCCATAACTTCTTAATAAATCTCAATTCCAATTTTATAAATGAAATTTAATATATTTAGAAAATTATTTTAATAAAATAATTATTATTTTTGGCATCCTAAAATTAGAAATATCTAGTGGTTATTTTTGAATAATTTTCTGAGATAGTGAAATTTTTGTGTAGAAATTTAATTCAATATAAATATATAGTATGTATTATGACATCATAATACCCAAAGAGTGATCCAATAAATTCTATAATGGGTATCCAAGACCTAACATATGTTTTACCTTTATGAAAATGTGATTCTATGTTTATTTTTTTAATTTTATAAAGCCTTTATGAATCCTCCAAAACCTGTAATATATTTTAAGGTTCTAAAATCATTTCATTAAGGACATGACACACTTCCACATATGAAAGTGAAATACTTCAATAATTTCTTCACTTACGCTTAAGAAATAATAAAATTCACCCCTCATTACTGTAAAACATTATCAAAAACCATGGGATGGTTTTTGGTTTTGGTTATTTTATTTTATAGAGTCTAAAACCTATGTTTCTTAATTAATAAAGAAGCCCACTCTCTTTTCATAAATAAACCCACTCAATCTCCCATTCCTCTTCACCCAAAAACCATGGAGAAATTCCCTAATTTTATATCTCTTCTATGGAGTGCTCCAAATATTCCCATAAGATCTCAATAATGTCCCCAATCTTTTGGAATGACCCTTTCTTGGTAAGGGTTCTTCAACCCATCTTTTTATTCAAGCACCTATTCTATGTTATGCCTCTAAATTTCCTTTTTTTCTTATTTTATTAAGTTTTAATACATCCCTATTACTGCCATTTTTATTTACATGGGATGATACATTTATTTACCTTTCATTAATCCCTCTTATGAACCATTATGCACACCCGTTACCATGCTGATATTTTGTAAGGGGACTCTCTATTCTCTTTTCAATTGATGCGTCTCATATATTTTAAGCCTTTTATTTACAATTTCTAATGATGGGATATGATTTTACACATCCCTATTAGAATCCATTACATGTAAAAATAAAGACATGACCCTTTATGTATCATTAAAACATTTTATTATTATTTGTGTACCACCGTTATGAGCTAAACTTTCACAAAGATTTTCCATGCTAAACAATTTTATAGTGAATACCCATACCCATTTCCTACGAAGGGTGATAAACATTATGAAAATATAGTTATTTGATGGGTACTTCCTTGTATTTATTCCATACTCATTAATTGTGGAATAAAATCTGATGAAAAATGATTCCATGTTGTATGATCTATGTGGAAAACATATGCATGTGAATGATATTAAAGTGATGGGTGTGCCTAGATTTATATAGAGGTCCAATGCATTGGGTAATGTTTTTGCCTCATGATACATCATGAAAGGGATTATATAGTGAACTCAATATATCATGAGACTTCTTCACCCTTGATGTCTAGGAGATTATCCTTGATCTATTTTTACGATTCTATGTTTAATGTTGTTTCCACATTTACCATGTTGCCTTTATGTTATCATGCTATATGATGCCTCACAGTTAATTTTTATTATTCTCACCTCTTTTATGTCCCATTGATATGTTTATTGTCTCACATGTAAAACCTTATTCATGTTATTATTTTTATTCCCTTACTAGTCTTTATAACTCACACATTTCTTAAGAACATCCCTAGGTTATAACATATAGTTTTAGAGGACCAATTACTTTCAAAATCATGCTGAGGATGTTTTTGATTAAGCTATTTTATCACATGTACAAGATGTTATTATATATACTTAATTCCTAAATACACTATAATTCTTGATATTCAGGATTTATTATGTGTAATATTATGTAATAAATCTAGAATTCATGTGTAACAAATACAAGGGTTGTCATAGATGGTATCAAAGGATGTGTTTAGTTATTTTTGGGATTAAGATATCAAAATTATATAAAATGATTTAGGGATATGACTAAATATATGGAAAACCCCTAGGTTTTAGTAAATTATAGAGTAATTGGTTTCCAATAAAATACATCCCTATCCATATACTACTTGTGGATGTAGATCTATCATAGATTCACCAAGTGTTAACACCCAAAACACCACATTGATATAGATTCAACTCAAATTAATGCCCGAAAATTGGCCTTGATGCACACCTAGTTTGAAACCTTTGGGGGATATAATTTAAAAACAGACAATATTATTCTGAACCATTATTAGGGAAAAAATTCCCATAATAGTCTATGTTATAAAATAGATCATATATAACTTATATTTAAACATATAAATTCATATGTTAACTAATAAATGTCATTTATAAGTTATCACTTTAATTTTATTGGGTTTCCATTTATGTGTTTAATAGTTTAAGATTACTCATTCCTAATTTTTTCCTTTATTATATCCAATGGATGGAAATAGGAGGAACTAAACAAACAATCCCTATGAAGAGAAATATGATGATTTATACAATGTGATGCCCAACATGATGGGAGGAGGAATCACAAACATTGTGATGATACTCTCTCAGTTGACCCATGTTCTGAAAAACACCTGAATCGAGAGGAATTCCAAAATCCACCTATAAATGAACAAGCTATAATAGATATATTTATATGAAAAGGCCTATGACTTTCAATGGATCATCCAATTACATAATCATAGAAAAATGGATTAACTCTATTGAAAATATCATCTCCATCCTACTATATTTAGTTAATGATAAAGTCATTCTATCTATTTATTGCATGGAGGTATAAGTTGATCTATAGTGCACATTGATCAAGAATATAAATCCCCAAGAAGAGATCAAAAGGATGGGGTGGAAGGAAATCCAGAAAATGTTTTTTTAAAATATTTTCCTCACACTCTTCAACATAAAATTGAAAGTAATTTTCTTTCCGTCATAAAATAAGGATGATGAATCCATCAAGGGATACAAGGAAAAATTCACAAGACATGAACAATATTCCACCAGCTTTATCATTGACCCTGAAATAAAATCTGACCGCTTCTTTGGTGGGATAAACCCTAGTCTATGAAAAACCTTAGAGACTCCAAAATTTGATAACTATTAAGAAATTGTATGATATTCCCCCAAAGATGAAATGGAGATCAGAGAATCTCAATGTTCCCATGAGGATAAGAAAAAAAGGGAAGTTCTATTCTAGTGGTGCGATGGATAAATCTAATGGTGGTAAGAAATTTAAACATCCCACTTGTCAATAGTGTGGAAATAAGAAACTTAGAAATTACCTAAGGGGGAGGAGGATATTATTTAGGTGAGGGAAGGATGGGAACATTTTCAGCAATTTCCAATGGGATAAATACACCAATTAAATGAAAGAGAGAAATTATCTAGTAATACATTAGAAAACCATTTATTGTTTCAACTATAGGGAACAAGTGATAATTTAAAACAAATGCACTAAGACAAGGGTGTTTGGATAAAATCCACACCAATAGTATCTAAGGCTGTAAGGGGGTGCTTATGCTATCACAAAAACATAGGTGTATCTGGAAAATGAAGTGGTGATAGTTACACTATTTATTCATTCAAGGATAGAGAATATATATATATATATACATATATATATATATATTTGGTTCTACACATTCTTTTAGAGCACATAATTTTATTATAACTTCTCAAACACTTCTATATTGCATATAAGTATACCTGTGGGTGAAAAAAATGGATCCATTATTTCATCCCAAGTATATAACTACTTCCATGTCAAAATTTGTTGGATGAAATTCCCAAAAAACCATATGATACTCCATTTTGTATAATTTGATGAAATTTCTAGTATAAACTGTCTTTCCTTATATAGAGCCAAATTAAATTTCCATGTGTAGTAAATCAACCTCTATATCACTAATTATCCTCTAATTCTATAAAATTTAAAGGAGGAGGATTAATATTCTATTCCATCAACATATCAAGCCTAGATATTATTTCACTATGAGAAAGTGTATCTAGCTCAAATGATTGAGTTGAAGGAAAATATTATCCTTGAAGGCATGCCCATTCTGTGGGAATACATTTATGTGTTTACTGAAGAATTAACTTGTCTTAATCATAGTCTGGAGGTTGAATTTTAAATAGATCTTATACCTAGGGAATTTTGAATATCAAATACTCCTTATAGAATAGTTGTTTTGGAGCATGAGGAGCTAAAGAAAAAACTACATGAGAATCTTAATAAAGGGTTCATGTTCTCAATTGCTTCAGCATGTGGTGCACTGGTCATCTTCATTAATAAGAAGGATGTGTTTATGTTCCTTCGCATTAATTATCATGATCTAAATGTTATCATGATAATTAACAAGTATCACCTACCATATATTGATGACTTGTTCAATCAGATTCATGAAACCCAATACTTATCCAATTTGGATCTTCGGCCTAGGTATTATCAAGTAAGGGTGAAGAAGAAGGATATCTCCAAGAATGATTTCTATATAATGTACAGACACTATGAGTTCATAGAAATTTCATTTAGTTCCACTAATTACCCCAAAATCTTCATGAACATGAGGAATAGATTCTTTAGAGATTACCTTGAGAACCTTATGGTAGTCTTTATAGATGATATTCTAATATAATACACAATAAATAATTATAATGAGGAGCATATGAGAACAGTCTTAAAGACTTCAAGAAAGGAGAATATTTATTCAAAGCAAAAAATAGGTTACTTCTGGTTGATATAATTCTCATTCATAGGGAGTAGTATCACAAGTAAGGTATATCTCTAGACCATTAATTAACAAAGGCAATCCAATGTTTAACAATACCAACCGTTGTGATGGGAATAAATTGTCTCCTTAAAATAACAAGGTACTATCCAAAATTAATGATAAATTTATCACAATTTTAAAATACTCTAACCAAGATAACATAGAATGTAGTTATGTTAGTCTTGAATAATGATTTTGAAGAGAGATTTATGGAGTTAAAAAAGAGGCTTATCATAGAACTTGTACTTACGCTACCCACAAGTGGGAAACTATTTTGTGGTATAAAATGGAACCTCAAAGAAATGATTAGGATATATAATAATGTATATTGATAAATGGATATCCTATTACTCAATTCAATTTAAAGTTCATGAACATAACTACACAACACATGATCTGGAGTTGGCTGGAGAAATCTTTACATTGAAAATCTATCATCGTTATCTCTTTAAGGAGATGTGTGAAATATATATGGATCATAAGATCCTGAAGTAAATATTCACAAGGGAAGATATTAATATTCCTTAATAATGATGTTTATATCTAATTGAGGATTATGGATTATCAATCCAATACCATCATGGGGAAAAAATAAAGTAGCAGACACTCTAAATAGAAAATATTCGATAATTTTATCATTGATGAGAATTGAAAAGGATCCAATATTTTTATAATTGAAAAGGATAAGCATGAGAATCAAAAAGGAAGGGAAATCATAAATCTTTTCACAAATTATTTCTCAACCATCCCTTCTGGAGAATATAAAGTATTTTCTAAGAGATAACGTGAGTATTGAAAAGAAGGTGGAATCTATGAGAAATGGGAAATCCGTAGAGTTAAAAATTATTGAAGAAGAATTTTCAAGATTTGGGTCACAAATATGTGCACCATCAAATCCTAATTTAATGAAGGAAAATTTTAGTTAAAGTGTTTTATTTTGGAAATTTTCACTTTATGTTTCTACTGGAATTTTTTGGTGTAAGTTTTTATTTATTTTTTATTTAAGTTTATTATATATTTTGTGTGTGTGAAAGTTTAAGGTTTAATTAATGTAATTTTATAAAAAAATTAATTATAGTTATTTTTTTTTGTAATATTAATTTATAATCAGTTAATTTTTTATTGAAAATTTCATTTGATGTTTTCTGGAGTAGTTTTGATTAAGGTGAGAGATTTTTTTAAAGATTTTCATTACATTTTGCACTAAATTTTTATAATTTATTGTTTGATGAGTATTTTTCTAGTGTATTTTTATAGTTAAACTATTGAATATAATTATCTGGCATAAATTTACAATTAATATTTTATATTGATTTTGAATGGATTTTTTAATGAAAATGTTCGATACATGTTTTGAAATGTAATTTTCTGTTGTAAAAATCCATTAAATTATTAATGTGATTTTCAATTTTAAATTAGATTTTTTATTTGGATATTTCATTTTTAATTTATAATAAGATTTATTGATGTAATATTTCAGTGTATTTTTTAGTACAATATTTTAGTACATGTACATACATAACCTTTTTAGCTTGTTACTTAGTGTACTCTAGGTGTTGGAGGAGTAATGAGAATGTTGACAGAAGATGTTTGTTTTTTGATAATAGAATTGACCTCGAAGGGTATTTCTATGTCATGGACATGGGTGTTGTTGAATGTTTTGAGGTGTAGTGAATGTGATTGGGCCCACACCAAATAATTTAAATTCATTATCTTCTTCAAAATTAGCTTCAAAATCATATGAATAAAAACCGTGAATCCACTATAATGGAACATCATATATAATTTATAATTAATTTATAAAAACTTGAAATAACCTTTTGTTGTAATTCTATCTTTATTAATGATTTATTGGAAAACATATCATCGTACTATCATTGTGCTAGAGGATTCAAGTTTAGATTCCCTTAATAAATAATACACATATGTTTCATGAACATATAAATTATTCAATGGAAAACCTTATTTTCTTTTATGGAATATTCTAATTTTTGAATTGGGTTTAATTGATCACCAAAACAATTTTATAGAAGTGAAAGGATTCTTTTTTATTTCCATAGAATCAAGAGGGTGGAAGAGGAGAATTTCTCTCCATTCAGAAGAGAGTTATAGGGGAAGATCCTTGTAGGTATTGAGAGGATTTTCTCTATAATTAATTTTTCATAACATTCATTTGGGATGTGACTGATATAAAAAGGCTTATATAGAGATAGAGTTTGAGATAATAATTTCACATGGGTTATTATTATCCTTTTAATCCACATGGACCCTTATGACAAAATAATAATAATATTATTATTTACTTTACATGAAATTAACTATTTGATAAATAAAAATTACTTGGTAAAAATTCAAATTAATATTTACTCAAATTTCAATTAATAAATCATTTTCATTGGACAGTTGAAGAGGTTCTTGGGAGAGGATTTTTTTAGTGAAATTAGGTCAGTGAGAAAAATAAAATGTCCACTATGCCATAGAACCTTTGGTCTAAGTAATATGGGATTTAAATCTAGGTAAGGATTCCCTCTAAACATTGTTAAAAAGAGATTATCTAATAAATAATGATTCAAAGGCCTTGAACCAAGGACCATTAACCCAACCTGTCATTCCTCCTCAGTAATTATTAAAACGTAAATATTGACCAATTATTTTAAAAAATAAATATAATTGGATTATTAATAAATAAAAAAATAAATATTATGCTCAATAAAATAGTGAATAATTTTTTATTTAAAATTGTAGTCACATATATTCTCTTGAATAATTGGTGACTCTATTTTTCAGGATAACTCAATATGAACAATTATTAAACCAAATTAAGGAATACTATTAATTTATCATGTTAAATTCATATAAAATTTATCTATGTTTCTGGATACACGTAGGGTGTGACCCTTTTGGCCCCTTTCTCAGTTACATTAGTCTTATCCATCTAAAGTCCATGTTTACCATCTAGTAACACACCAAAGCACCAATAAAGAAATGTGTTAAAAATAATAATTACAATAACAACATAAAAACACACAATGTATAATATAATACATTATACTTTATATCTCTAATTAAAATTGTCACATACTAGCGACTTAAACCTATGTGATCAATGTATATTTTTTTTAATTTTTTAAAATGAAATTTTCAATATAGATCCATGGCCATTGAAAAAATAAGAATTTTTAATTCCCATGAAAGGGAATGAGATATAGACTTCTATTAAAGTATAGAGGGGAAAAGTCATTCCACATGTTATTAATTAGTAAAATATAACTTATGATGCACCCAATGTATCATACCTATCAATGAGCATATGTCATCTTGATTTTCATCAGTATATCAAGGTACATAACTCACAATATGAATTAACAATAATATTAAATTATAAGGACCATTATACACATACAAAGATTGGAATATCCAATTATATGTTTAAATATGTATGTCATACTAGAGGGTTAAGTTATTGTAACCTTAATATCACTGAGATTACTAAGGATGGAATTCATGAGTACAAGCATCAATGCCTTATGATCCCCTACCCCTGATATCTTGTATCATTTATTTCCCATAAAATGATATCATATGGATATAGAACATAGATTTTATAATATTATCCTAACACATCTTGGTTCCCATCAAAGTAGGGGACTTCTATGACCTTTTAATGCAACATTTAACCTTAGAATATTTTCCCATAGATTTCACAAAGAAAAATGATTGTGATTTGATAAATTTTTTTATAAATATTTAATATATTAAATATAATAGTAATATGAAATTATTTGGTTTTAGGAAAAAAACTCTAACATACTCCCTGCTGAACTATTTCCAACTTTTAACTATTTAAATGGACATCATCACATGATAATCATTCTTCTGGTGAGTTATGACTATAGCTGTTGTATACAACACGTTTCTTTGGCTATTCTTCTTGATGTGATGTCATATCTTTGAGAAAATCCATTAGATATGATATCACCCAGTATATAATTTCCCCCTTTTCATCCAAATAATTATGGATAATACCACAAATAATTTTTCATCCAAATATCATTGAATATTACTATCTAGTTATAACTACAAAACATTGAAGAAAATGTTGTTAAACTCCATTCTTAAGATACATTATAAGTCACAACATATTATGGTTAATGTAGATATAAAAACAAATGGCTATAATACGATTTACACATTCATGTTACCTAATCCTTACTATGATTTCAAATCGAATTGGTTTAATGAAGACTAGTATATATCCCATGAAAACATGTATTCCCATTTCTCCAATTACTATTAACTAATCCAGTTTTATTATTTAAATAAATATTATATAATCATGACATCCTACCAATAAATTCTTCTGATTCTTGTTTTATATTTTCATTCTAGTATTTACACATAAGAAAGATAAAAGCTAAGTACATATCATGGACTTTTAGAAATATTTCAAATGTACTCTTAAGATTATGAACTGTATTCATCACAAGAATATCTTGTAAAATAAGAAACAATTTGGGAATATTGTTCCGTCCTATATTTATCAATAAAATTTTAGATATATATAATGGCTTTTATTAAGAACCCCTTATTATATTATAGCTGATCCTTTTCCCTATAACATTGGGTTCTACTTAATTCCGCTTTAGAAAAGTTTTTTTCTTAATTCCTAAATAATATAATACTAGTCACCTATTTTTCATATATTATAAAATATATATTTATTTCAAAAGTTTAGAGACTCGACTAACATATTATTAAAACTTGAAAAACTCATTTTATGTAAACACATTAGGGTAGTTATACTTTTATCAACCCATAAATGGATCCTTGATACTTGAGATCCAAATTGAGTTTCTCTAATGTTTCCCATCATTTTTATCACATTTTATAGATAGGATCTATAAGGTTACCTACAAGGGAGGTGTACGTGAAATCAGATTCACAATATAATGATCATGTGATTTTTTATGGAAAGTATAATTCTATTGGATTTTAGCATGCTGATGAGTATAATGCTTTCTTATATAGTATATCTTTCAATAATATAAAAATTTAGTGTCCATTTGAGCTTTAAGTAACCGACTTATACAATATATGTTTTGTTTCTCTTGAATGCCAAGCAATGGATTTACATCAATTAGAGAAACTAAAAAATACCGAATGAATTTTGGTGTATGTAATAAATCCTTGATTTTATATTAACTTTTCAATCATAGACAGTTTCACCTAACTTATCCCTGTAGGATTTATTATTCTTATCAAATAATTTATCACTCACAGTGGTGAGTATAAACTAACAACTAGAGATTTACTCTTCCTATATAGTATGTGAATTTGGACAATTCCTCACACTAATACTCAATTTTTTTTTATGTTTTTATTCCTAATTTTTCATATGAATCCATGATTTAGAATAACTTTTTCTTACTCCCACTATCTCAGAGATGTACTTAACTTATAGAAAAATATATAGTATGATTCATACCTTTTCAATAATAATGTTATTAAAATCCTCAGTAGCTATAGGATAATTAACTGAGATATACCTCATGTTTCTTTTGATATACATTAAAATCAATGAACATCTTAAAATGTTATTATTATCAAATCACCATGGATGTGACATGACAGACTCCCATCATATCAAAATTTTTATGATAAACATTAGTCAGTATAGTTGTCACATGGTTAGTTGTTACACCACTATCATACGAGGAATATTTTCAAAGGTTTGATGGAAGAATTATAATATATATAAGGATTATGATTGATCTACATTTTATTCTCACTATTTATATAACAAGAATAAGGTAATGTGAGTTTAATAAAAACTACCAATCTATATAAAATGATTTATGGATACGTGGTTATAATACTCTTCAACATACTGACTTAAAGAATGTGATATCTTATACCAAGTGAATTCATTAATTTCAGAAATAATTCCAATTTTTAAAAGAATTTAATGACTTATTCGAATTTACCTCTATCATCTCCTGGGAATAACTCATCCTAGGTAGCTGAACTAAGTCTATAATCTATATAGAATACCTTTATTTTTAATGGTGTCTTTATCAAGAACTCAATAAGAATTTATATCAAAAATAATTAAATCATTTTTATCTGTAAGGAGACTAAATAATATTATGACTATATTTTTAAAAAACCATTGGTTTTAATTGAAAAAGAATTATCTTTTCATAAATGAGCTTGAATATTATAACTTATATTCATTATCCATTACCAATATTGGATATAAATGATTTAGGTATTACTAAACAATCAATAACGTCTGTAAGGCCATGAAATTATTAAGTCAAAAAAGAAATAATGTATTTTTATTTATAAGAGAACTATAAGATAAATGTTTTTTTGTATCACCTAATAGAGAAAATAGTTTAACTATAATTAGTACATCAGGAATTAATAATTTGTGAAATTCTCATTACTAACACATGAATCTACCCTTCTCATCATCTAGGAGAATTCATCTTAGTGATTGAAGTCATGTTATTCTCATGGATGATATAGGAATCACCCATCATTAGTACATAGGAGAATATACTTTACTTATTTCAATTTCTATGATGTTATATGCATCACACTACTGCTATAAGAATCCACCTTTTGAGACACTAGGAGAATTCACCTTACTTCCACCAAAATTTATTTCTAAGTTTTAGTATTATAATACAAAATGGTATTTAATACCTCAAAAAATAAATAAAAAATACCTGATATGATGAATATACTTATATTAAATGCAATTACTTTCATCTTCGTCAATTTCATTGAAATTATTTTTCAAAAATATATTTCTCTCTACATGAAGAGAAAAGAGGATCTTATTCACCACACTACCATGAAATATTTTATATCATTGATATAAGATGTAAATAAATCATTTATTATGAAATATTCATTGTAATTTCAAAAATTTCTTCCATTTTGTTTTCCATTAGGGTCCTGGAACTATGTTCCCCTTTACCCTTATCTCCATGTTAAAGTTTATTCAAAAGATTCATAATTATTTATCCATACTATTCATCTCATAAGTCCATAAAAACAAAAAATAAACTGAATGGTAAGAATGAAAATATGTGATAAATAGATATTTTTTAAATTTACTGATGTAAATCTTTTCAAACTAATTAATGTAATATATTTAAGATAAGATGAGTAGGTAAATTAATTCTCTTTGTTTACACTGAAATAGTGTAGTTACAATATAATTTTGTCTAAAGTTGATCTTTCTCCATCTCAAGAGTTAGGAAATGAGATTATAAGGTATAGTCTTCCATGCTATTATTTTAAATTATCTTTTATATGGAAATAATTTATATTTTATGCAATAGATAGTATAATAATATCCATATAACTCATGTAGGTACCAATTTCACCTTCACTAGATCAGTGAGGTAACTAAAAAGGTATAAGGGACTCCCACACATAGTATAATTTTTTTCCTATAATATTTCAACAAATAAAAAACCAAAATACACTAGAAAATATATAGTAGTAAAGAAATAGTATTTATCCAAAATTATTATAGTGTTAAAATGATTTCCCTTTCCAAATTATACATGAGTTTGATGCTTTTATGTTTTTATCTTAAAATCAAAGAGGCTTGTAAAAATACGTTATATTTATTAGTCTCCAATTATTTTATCAAAACCCAATATACCTTGACATTTGTTTTGAAATATCATGTTTCCTGGATATTCTATTATAAAGGATTCATATCTCCAATTTTATAACACATTCAAGGGCATGAAAATCTATTCAAATATATTTAGGCAGACGGTTCTTTCATGAAATATTAACTCATATCTCCTTGATCTATTGATTGTATTCCCCAATCTTGAAATATTAGACTTTAATATACTGAAACCTTTCTATTTAGTTAAAGTAGGTACAACATGGGAAGTTAAACCATGAGGCGAACTATGTTAATTCAACACAAACCTTGTTTTAGAACTCTCAGATAATATAAATCACCATTAATAGGACCGGATAAGCACTCTAAACAATGATTTAGTCTTAAAATAAATAATGGACGAATTTAATGACTTAATATTAAAATTTGGGGAATTTTATTATTTATGGGTTACTTTCCCATTTTATATTTTGTAATTATTATTAATAAAGTGTGGATTTTTAATAAATTGATTAGTAATACATATATAAAATTTATACATAATCCAATTTATTTTAATTATATCATACTTTCTTTTATTTTTTCTATTAAGTGGTAGTAACAGATCACCCATAAATAATTAACCATAAAACTAATGTAAATAACATAATAAATATGGAATGATTATGAGATTATCTAATGGTCAGTTTATCTAGTAGATGATAAACTAATCCTTTACCTAGGGAAAACACATTTAACTGTAGCTTGGTTAGAATTATTCCACATGTACACTAATGTAACTCCTGAGTTGGTTTCACCTCAGATGCAAATGTGAAACCACCATTACACTTCAAGGATATCTATCCATTATATAATCTTTTACTCACACACATGTGAGGGTATCCAAAGTATTTTAAATCAGGTTTACCTAAAAGAAACCATGAGTACATGTTCCCTTACATAACAGAGGAGAGGATAATTCATAGACTATTTTTTCGTTTAATTAAATAATTATTAAAAATATCATAAAATAATAATTAAATTAAATTAAACCAATAACATAAATTAGTCAATATAATCTCATGATTATCCACACATGATATTAATACATATGTTTACACTAGAAACAGTTCACATATTTTTTTCTTTTATTAAGATAAAATAACCTAAAATTAATCTAATTAATTATCTCATTAATTAATTAAATAACTTTGTCTTGTCCAAATAGTCAATTAAATTCCATCATCCAATATATTAAATGAATTAATTTTATTTAAATTAAATAATTACACATTGTGTACTTAGAGGAAACAAAGATAGTTGTTCGCAATTTAAAGTGGAATTAATTGGGAATTTAATATTCTTTAAACAATTTTGGCATGTAGTATAACCCAATTTATTACCATAAAAATTTATTCCCCTATATATTAATATATGAATGTATAATATATAACTTCAAGTATATCACATAAAACATTTTACTACACTATGTGCATTAAGCACCAAATATTTTTTTTAATAATACATAGGGTGAGAATTAATTATCCCACACTGAATTTATTACACTGTGTGAGAATTAATTAATTATAATGTGTAATAATTAAATAGTTTTCATGTGAATTAATTAAATATATAACATTTTAATTAATTAAAAATCATGCGTGAATTAATTACATTCCCTAAGTGAATTAATTACACATCACAAGTAAATTAATTAAACATCATGTTCATTACATGAATTGTGAATTAATTGAATGACCATCATGTCAATTTTATTTAATACACCATATGTGTATTAATTACATGATCACTATGTTGTGTTCATTAATTTCCATATTTCATAGTTTTTAGTCCCATAAGTCATTTAATAAATACTTAAGGCATTCTTGACCACATGGATTCCATGATTTAAACTATGAAAATTCTTATACTACAAAGTGTGTACACTAGTTACACATTATTTAATCAAAAATGAAATATTCCAGTCTAGATAGTCCACATGTGACATATAATAAATACAAAACATGCTGGATCGATGTGGAAATCCATGTATCCCATGAAAATTCTAGATTTAATGAGCTTAGGTATATGATGTGTACTTTTCAATCATATGCCTTGTATCGATGTGAACTGGGAAGAATATGCATCACCTCCTAATTTATTCCAGAAATTTTTTCTTTATATATCTTTAACATGATCTTGACTAGAAGAAGGTGTACGATCACAAAAAAATAAACTTTAGATTAAAAAATGAATTAATAGAAATGAAATACTAAAAAAATATTCATATCATTCAATGGAAAATAAATAACTATAAATTATTTTGTGATAGTGTTTCTACCACTTAAAGGATCTGGGGTGCAAAAGAAGAAATCAAGCATGTTCCCAATAATGTAAATTCATTAAATTCTTTATATTTATCCTCAAAACTGGATGAATAGAAGCCCCAAAATACTCCATGAAAGATCATAAAATGTAATTCATAATTAATTTATAATGATTAAGAATTTACTTTTGTTGCGATTTTTTCTTCATCAATGAATAAATATGCCTTTTATTATCATAACATTGTTGTATGAGAGGATTCAATGGTAGAAACCATATAGAAAAAATACACACACGTTCGATGAGCATCAAAACATAATTCTAGAAATCCTTTGATACTTTTTAGTGTACTCCATTGATCTCCACAAGAATTACTTCAAGGAAGAATGATTATTTTGTTCTATATTGAATCAAGTCAGTGAAAAAGGAGAATCACTATCCATTCATAAGAGAGTTCTAGAGTAAATTATCTCAATAGATTGAGAGGATTCACTCTATAATTACTTTTTAACAACATCCATTTGGGTATATAAAGATATAATCGAGTTTATATAGAGATAGAGTTAGAGAATTATAACTTCATATGGGCCTTTATTACTCCATTAATCACCATTGAACCCCATGTATAAATAATAATAATTTTTTTATTGAAATGTGGTAAACTCACAGATAAATAAAATTAATTTCTGAAATAAATAAATTATTATTTATTCAAATGGTACTTAATATATCATTTCCACTGAACATTTATCTCGAGATGTCTTTCATTGATATTTAAGAAACCTTGAATAATGAATATTTATTTAAACCAAAAAATATCATTTCATTATTCTATGAAAATAAATAAATATTATATTCACTAAAATAGATAATAAATACTTTTTAAATATTTTACTCATATATATTCTCTCATATAACAGGTGGTTGAATATTTACAGTCAAATCTCCATGAATAATTATTAAATGATGAACGAGAATAATGTTTATTAAATATGTTAAATTCACAAAAAAAATTAATTGAGGTTTTGGATACTCTTATTTTGGGACCCTCTAAGACCCTTTCATAGTTTCATTAGGTTGTGACACCTAATGTCAAAGGTTTTATTCTATAAATACACCAAGGGAACCATAGAGAAATACCACAATGAAAATAACCACTTACAAACACACACAATATAATATAATCCCTTTGCCTCAATATATCTAATAAAGTAGGTTTAATATTAGTTTAACTAACCTATGTGATTAATGATTCTTTCTTTTACTTTCTAGAAATGAACTTGCTGACATAACAACATATCCATGGACTTAATTATGAAATTATATTCCCATCAAAGGGTTTAATTTATGAACGTGTATTAAAGAGAAAATGGGTATAATAATTCCTCAAAATATTTGTTAATGTAATATAATTTATGACAAACCCAGTGTATCCTACCTCACTTAGATCATATGTCATCATAATTTTCATGAATACATCTAATTATATTATTTGTGATATGAATTAATAATGATTTAAAAGAATAAGTTATATTACACACATTTGATGTTTGTAATGTCTTATGAATCATATTACGATGGATTTCCTATTAGTGGGTCATGTTATCATAACCTCCTTATCTTAGAAAATACCACTAATAGAAATATTGAGAAGAAGCCACAATGTCATATGAACCCCTACCCCTGATAACTCGTATCATTTGTATCCCATAAAATGATATTATCCATCTATAGAAAGTATATTTAATACTACCGTTATACTACTTATGGGTTCTCATCATAGCAAGGAATAGTTATAACATTTCAATATAGTAGGAACCATTAAGATATTGTCACATAGAGGTAATACATAATAATGATCATCAATTGATAAGATATTTTATTAATTCCATATTCTATGAATATATTGGTAATCCAAAAGTAGTTGGTTATAGGGACCCATCTCAAATAGTAACACCATCTAGGGATAAATGGAAGAGTGGGAGGTGTTTTTGATTAGTGTGATGTTATGTGAAGTGTTGAGTAATAGTGAAAATATTGTGTTACGACATAGTGAAATGGTTATGGGAGTTAGGCGCATCACTATCTTGGGAACAAGTGTGGTCATGGAATGGTGAGTCTTATAGCAGTGTAATGGTCACAAAGATGTTATATTGTAAAATTGACACCTTTCAAATTAAAAAGAAAACCATACATATGTGTGTTTATTTATAATGGAACAGTCTTGGTTTTCCCACAGACGGATGATTGACCCAGCCTTCCACTATCCCTAAGGGAATTCTTGATCCCACAACCTCACAACAAGTTCCTTAAAATCATAGGAACACACATGGGAATAGTTTCACCCAATAATTATAGTAAGATACATCCATATTAATATTATAAAAAATTGGCTTGAAGCATTCATAAATCGAATGTGAAAATAAAAAAACAAGAAAATATCATAATATCAAAACTAGGAAATAGAGAAATAACTGAGATATCAAAAAACAGCCCTCACCCTCTTAATAGCATCTCTTACAAGGAAAATACTCCATCTTCTAATGGGTTTACTTCTCCCACCAAAAACAATAACTACCCTAGATCTATATAAAGAATTAAAATACCAATTTTACAAATAAAATCATATAAAAGGCCACTCAATGGATATTTTATCAAAAATAAAATAAGGTACTACAAAATCTTGTAAGGGGCATAATATGCGATATGTGATAAAATAAAGACTAATCTAAGAAAAATAAATTCTCATCAAATAGTCGAAAGAAGATCTAGGATCCAAAAACTAAGATAATAATATAGTTGTGATCATAGAAGAACTCAATATTCTATCACTAACTGCCAAATCTATTGAAATTACTTAGTTAAAAAATTTATAAAATGATTGTTTGAACATAAAGTATAATGTAGGTTTTTCCACATGATTTGTAAAACCAAATCAGATACACATTTCTGAAAAACAACCATTTTAAAAAACCAAAATAAGGATAGTTAAATGTTTCAAATTAAACCTTTAAATCGATGAAAACGTCCAAAACACATTCCCCCTATTTCCAACACTTCATGAAAATCACATTTTTATAGAAAAATTTGTGGAAAAAACATTTATTTAAAATCTTATTGAAATACCTAATAAATTTTCTTTTTCCAAACCATACTTCCAAAACCATTATAAAACAAATCATTGGAACATATTCCAAAACCACACAAGGTGATTCCATAGATGTTATAAGGGAAAAAATTGCATAAAGAAAACCATAGAATGCCAAGTATCGATCATAAAAGGACCAACATGTCAATATAAGAATAATATTAACAATTAAGAAACTCACATAGTAAATATAAAATAATGAAGGAATAAAAAACCATATATATCATGTGGAAACACCATAGGGATTAATGGTGTAACATAATAACTGGAATGTAGACCTATTGTCGGCAAGATAATGGACATACATCCATCAACCAAATCACCCATGACTAGTCTCATCGGAGACATCTTGCTATCTAGTTATTATATTAAACTAGAGTTGACTAGCTGTTGTGTAATCTAAAATCTCATAAAAACATACCAAAACATTCAATTAATAAACCTCTGTTTTCTCTTGGAATAATAAATGGGGTGTTCCATTAAAAAACAGTGTCATCACATGAAAATAAAAAAACCCCAAGGGCTAACACCACAAACAAGACAATAACACATCGTATAATTCCCTTACAAAGAGAACCAACCATAATCCCATTATTAATCACATCATAAACATCACTCACATGGAAAAAATAATATCGTTTTCAAATAATGGGGGATCAACAAGTGTACATTCAACATCAATTCACAAAGTGCCAACCAAGACTTCACTTATCACACATATAATATACATTTTTAAATCCATATATTGATGTATTTGGAAACCAAACATAAATTTAAAGAAAATCACCATTGAAACAAAAAAACACTCAACAACTAATAGAAATATCCATTTTATTTTAAAATTGGGAAATCCCGATTTTTTTAAATGAGACTTTAAAATTAATTGCTCCCATTTTTTAAAATATAACTGACTTAAAATAAACTTTTATAATAATTAAATTTAATTTTCATGGCCAAAAGTGGATTTAACAACCACCTAGAATGTGATCCATGTCCATGCCATGTCATTAAAGATATTTTAAATCCATTAAAAAACTGTTCCTAGGATTTAAAACCCCAATAAAAAGATTATAAATATCATTAAACAATTTTTAGCATCCAAATAAGTATTTTTTCAGAATTTTTGTATACAGCCTAATCCCATTCGAAGCTTTCAATATCCTTTAATCCTTCTATAACATTAAAAAATAATTATAATTTTAGAAAAAACCATACCATGAACCATAAAAAATTTAATGTAATGGGGTTCCATAGATACACCTACCTCAAATGATATGGGTGACCAAAAATGATTTGAAACACCTCAACGTTGATAGTATATGATGAATCTTTCATAAATATAACATGAGAGACCAATATCGCTCTCTAGAAATGAAGAAATAGAAAAAATAGGTTCAACCCATTAACCTAGGGTATATAATATTGAATGGGTAAATGGAGAGAAGAGAAAAACATTGAAAATGGAAGGAGAATTGAAATAGAGGTCCTACTGTGAAGGATCGACCAAGAATCCCGAAGTACTCATGGAGAAATCTTAGGTAGATGAGAGATCATGAGATGGGGTGGTGGACATCATAGAGGGAGTAAGGGGGTTGGGCGTCACTTGACTCAAGGGAGAGGGGAGAGGGGAAAATCAATAAGAGGGAGGAAATAGGTAAAAAATTAATAAATAATTAAAAATTAAAATACATGACATGGGGAATGGTTTAGGAACATGGTTCGAAAAACCATGAGCCTACTATGTTATACATATTCGATAAGTATAAGGCACCAACGGGGCTAAACCTATGTAAGTTGAATAGTTTATCTTACCATGATTGAGGAATTTGAATTGATACTATCATGTTTAAATACCACCACACATGGTTCCCACACAGTTACTACTAACCATGAACACACCATTCACATCACCAATTCCCATAAATTTTTTAAAATTTCATCCCAAAATATTATAGAACTCCAAATAGACCAAAATCAGTTAAATTAATTAATTAAATAATACCCCCAAGATGCGGAGGGTTTCAAAAAATCCATTCCATTATACTTTCTTTCCTATAAAGTCTCAGGTCAATATAGAGGTCAAACAAGGAAAAAATTTATAAGTAAACTCCCATGAAAATAAAAATCATCAAGAAACCAAAATTACTCCAACAAACTAGATCAAAAAACCAAATGAAAAAGAGGAACTAAATAAATGGAGACCAAACATTGGTATCCCCACCATTTAGAGATTATATTGAATGGGGTAACAACTAGAAACCTCAAACAACAAATAAGAGAATGTCAGCATAATATCACATTCTCAAAAACTCCAAAGGGAATCTACAAAACCCAATTAAGACAATCAATCTCAAATACATTAGGAGGGTTCAAGCATTAAACATATAAATGAAATAAAAACCGGATCTCTGAAACTCAAGGTGTCCAAAACCCAAGGAGTGAAAGTAAAATAGACACGCCTCATTGAAAATGGTAGGGTTATAACCTAAGAGACACAACTAGCATAAAATGGTGTTTAAATCCATTTGAAAAAAACATTATAATATGAGGAATGAGAATATCCTCAAAGGAAATAGCACCCGTAATTGTAAAACACCCAATAAACACTAGGCTAATACTTCTTGATGCAAATTCAAATCTAATCCTAATGAGGAAAAATTACCTCATGGCTCATCATCTAAAGGAGAAACAACAAAACCCCTAAATGTTACACTGAATGATAGTCACCCCTACATAAAACCTAAAACACTCCAAAATAATAGCTTATATGAGATATGCCAAGAGAGAAAATATCCTCACTGATCCAAACACCAAAAAAAATTAACATGTCTAAACAATCCCCAAAAGAGGAACCAGATAAGAACTACCTTAGACAATCTAAAGGCACAAAAAAAATGAATCGATACATGATATTCCATTAGGATCCCGGGAAATATAAAACAAAGGAGAAAGGAACCCTTAAGACACTCTACTTGTATACTGCACCATTCTTTAAGGAGGGGGATCACATCAAACAACATGATACATAGATCCTTACATGATCATGACCCTAAAATCACCCGAATCTATCCCAAAACACACAAGGGACTAGATAAAACACAAGAATCACCGAAATAAGAAATCCATTTTCTTCAAAATCACATTTTTAGAAACATGGAACCATTAAAATTGGTCACTCTTTCTTCGAAAACTAAAGATAAAACATTTAAAAATTTCAACCACAAGTCCTAAACCAGCTGGTTAATATAAAAAGTTTCAAAAATCAAATTAAAAAAAACACTAACTAATTTTAAAACTCGGACATTTATATTGGTTTCCAAAATGGAAATTTTTTTCCCTTTGATATAGTTTTTCAAATCAATTACCATTTTGAAGTACACATTCCAATGGTAAAAACACAATTTGAAAAATACCACCCCCTTAAAAGGGGAAACCCATATTTTAGTACGCCATGCACTTGATTAGAAAAATTGATCACACATTAAATATTTTCCAATTTCCAAATAAAATAAAATATTTCAAATTATTTAATAAAATCAAAATTATTTTACAACAAGTCCTAAGGCCTTATTTTAAAAACCTAAAATATTTGCTTATAAATCCTTTTTCACACATAGAAAATGAATTTTTCCTCACACAAAAAACCATCATAACAAAGGCCTAAAAAAACATAAATGAAAGATCCTTCCAACAATAACAACGTCTCTCAAGATTTACCAGTACACATATCTTATTTCGCAAGCACAAAATAGTCAATCCAAGGGTCCAACAATATAAATATGAAAATAAACTAGGCTGTAGAACCATGGTAGACTTAGCCACTATTAGGATGGTATGTCTGAGTATGATATACTCTATAATACCAAATGTAGGATAGAAATAAAAATGATATTCTTAGATACAAGAGGGGGGGTGAATTGTACTTTTTAAAAATTCTTTTGGAACTTTTAAATATGGTTATGTTGAACATGGTTAAGCAAGATAATTCACACGACTTCTATAAGTTCTAATCACTTGATAAATTCCAGAAAAGTAATTCCGAAAATGGAACATAACTAAGGTTTACAAAGATGAAGATTCTACCTTAAAGAGTATATAATCTATCTAAATCAGAGTACAAGAGTAAGGAAGAACAAGATAGTTATACATTCCTAAACAATACAAATTGCAGTGTAAAAATAGAGTTGTAATACTAATGGTGACAAGTATAAACTATTTTATCCCAAAGAGGAGGGTATCCAACAACCTTGGAGAAAGGTCCCTTGATTTATACTTTAAAGAAAGTCTATCTTACCGATACCAGGGTAATCCCTCGATACGATGATCGGAGTTTGTCTTTTATCCCCACAAGCCCTCAACTATCAGGTAGTTGGCACCTCTGTCTTCCTCAGCAAGGAAGCCCCCAACTTCATGGTGTTGGACCCTCTCTCTTCATATACCCGGAAGCCCTTGATTGTACATAACAATAATCGGAGTGGCACGAAGCAAGTCTGCACAAGGAAATGTTTTAACATGCCGTTCAAACTTTATGCATGGAGCTAGAGAGTTTAAAAGAGTCTCTCTCTCTAGAAATCACTTCAACATCATGTAGGCACAGTTGTCAATGTCCTGTTTTCAAGTTGTTTATTCTTTTTAAATGAGATCATATTTTTAGGCAATGCTCCAATGGTTGACTCCCTCCTCCAATGGTCATATTTTTATTTTAATTTTGGAGGGACCTATACACGTGTCACTAAAACAACAGTTAATTGATAACTAAAAGAACAACATCATTTTGTAATTGAACAATTGTGACCATAACCAAAAACAGATATTCGGAATAGAGAAAATGAATGTTCGGAGTCTGTAGTACTAAGATATTCAGATTCTGTTTTGTAGGAATTCGTAATGAGAATTCGTAATCTGAATTCTTCATCAAAATTCATAATGACAATTCATAATCAGAATCCTTCATTATAATTCATAATGAGAATTCATAATCATAATTCATCATTATAATTCGTAATTATAATTCATCATTAGAATTTATAATGAGAATTCATAATCATAATTATTCATCAGAATTTTTAATGAGAATTCGTTATCATAATTCATCATTATAATTCACAATGAGAATTCATAATTAGAATTCATCATTAGGATTCGTAATGAGAATTCGTAATCAAAATTCTTCATAATAATTCGTAATGAGAATTTGTAATCAGAATTCATCATTAGAATTCACAATGAGAATTCATAATCATAATTCATCCTCAGAATTCGTAATGATAATTCTTAATCATAATTATTCATCAGAATTCATATTTAGAACCTTATATAAGTTCGTAATCAGAATTCAAAGTTGAACTTCATAAAAGTTCATAACATGGAATTCGGAGTAGAACATCATAAAAGTTCGTAACAGGAATTCAGATCCTAAAACAGAATGCTCCATGTATAAGAATTATATGATTCCGAGTTTTTAAATAAGAATTGTATTTTTATACATAAGAAAAAAATTATGATTCGAGCAATGAAATATAGGTAAGGATATATTTCCTTGGGTAAGTAAATTTTCCTTATAAAAGTAAAATATAGGGTAAAATCAGATTTTCTTTAAGATAAGGCATTTGTGATTTTCAAAACAAGAAGGAATGGAAAATTCATAAGAAAACCCTTATTAACTCAACAATCTCCCCCCTTTTGGAAAGAACAAAAAACCTTACGAAAAAGAATGTAGGATCTTAGAATAAATTTCACGACTTTGAAAATTAATGTTTATCTCCCCTTGTTTATGGTCAATGGTGAATACGACTAAATCCCCCTTAGGATTTGGAACTCTATGGATCGTATTCTAGATTTCTAGAATGAAAAAATCTTAATAATGATCACTCCCCCTTACATAGTGATGATCTTCTTATACTTAGAAGTCTTCTCCTTTAGATTTTTCATCACTCTTTTAGAATTATTTTTTCTTTTCTCCCCCTTTGTGATTTTAAAAAACAGTTTGAGGGAATGGAAAACAATATGGTACTTGAAATATTAGTAAAAAATAAAAACTAGACAAGATTCGAAAATTTAATTATGATTGGAAATGTTAGTACAAGGAAATACTACAACAAAAGATCGGAGTGGTCTATTTGTTTTCTTTTTTCCTTGGGCATTATCATTGTGACAATGGTCTTCAGCTTCTTCATCTCTTTGTGGTCCTCTTCTACTTGCTTCTCCAAGGCTGTGATCTTTTCTTCTTGAACCTTTAGGGCCTCTTCCTGAGACTTAATTAATTCATCATGCTTTACAAGCATCTCTTTGATCTTAATCCCGAGATCTCTTTCCCCTTATAGATTTTAGAAACAAAGTTAAACTTTCCATTCAGATCACTCACTTGTTGAATCCGAGAATTTTATTAAAGGGTAAGCTTTTCCTGAAAGATGTCTGAAAGATTTTTCAATTTGGTATCCTCAGTACTGAAGGCCTCTTGAACATATTATTGGAATTGATCAAGCTCTTCCTTATCTTCAACAATCCTCTTAGATCATTTGGACATTTTCTTGCAGGAACATCAGTGAGCTTCATAATTTATCATGAAATTTTTGAAATCTGCCTCAATCTTCACACATCTATCCATTACCAAATATACTGAGTCTTATTTCTAATACATACTGTGCTGAAGCATCTAGCATCTAGACTAAATTGGTGGAAAGATCAGAATGGTTTCCATAAGCTTCTTCAGAGATTAAACAACAAAATCATGCCCTAAGGCAGATGACTCCGAATCTTACATTCTGCTTTGAGACGGTTCTTCCTCTATCTCTACCAACATACTCTTAGAAGTTCCTCTAGATTATCTCTTTCTGATAATATCTTTTTTGGGGTGTCATCAAGCACTTTCTTACCCTTGCCGATTTTCGGTATGGATTCCTTATCTGGTGATTGATTCTCACTTCCGGAAATATTAACAATATTATGTTCATCCACTTTCACTTTTCCCGCTCCAGCATCAACATCCTCAGGTTGGATAAAGTCTTTATTATGACTTTATTCTTCAGATATCTTGTTCACTTCTTCTTCTTCTCCTTCCTCATCAACTCCCGGAGTAGCAATTTTTGATGATCCAGATTGAGAATTCCGGATTGACAACTTTTCGGATGGGGCTCCCTTATGTTGATATTCTTCAACTTGCTTAATTACATCATCAGAACTACCACTCATCAACACTTGTTGAAAAATATCCATAGCTTTATGAACAACATCCATCAATTCTTTCTCAACTTCCTTCAATTTGGAATTTTCCAGAGTCTTCTTACCTGGAGTCTCAGGCAATTGTTCTACAAGGAAAGATTTCATCACTGGGATGTTCTCAAAAGGAATTCCAGCATCCCTCAGAAGGGATTAGAAAATCTCAGACTCTGTCATCATCTTTTTCTTCCTCTTCTGCCTTTTCTCCTTTTCTTGAATCTCAAGATCTTCACCAGCTATTTCATTTAAGGCCTTAGACTTAGTAGGATCCAAACCAAACTATGGATCCCCTGATTTTCTACTCCTTTTCCTCTCTCCACTTTGCAACCACCTCATCCAGGTAGACGTTTTGATTTCCGGGTTTTGGAGGTGTTGATTATACTTGCTTTTATTTTGGGGTTTTATCCTTAGCATTCACTTCCTTCAACTTCCTTTTCCTACCGGCCTTCTTTGAGGGTTCATCCTTTTCCACATTTTGCAGAATGGGTTCTTCCTCCTCCTCTATAAAATCATAGAATTCTCTTATCTCTTTGGAAAAACCAACTTTTATCCTCTTTAAGGTGTTACCACTAATCAGCATCACCTTGCAATTTCTTGGTTTGAAGCTACATGGGATCTTGAAGGACTCAAGACACCGAACTATCAACTTAGAAAGCAATTCTAGATACATAATGATTAGAGCTCAATGATTTCAATTCTGGATGTTCTGAATCGTAATGAGGATATGTCTAATGAGATTCACCTTCCTTATATTTACCAAAAAATCTTGAATATACATGTTTCTCTTCTTAAGGATATCCTTATCACTCTTCCTCGGTATGATAAACCCTTGTACCCAAAGTTGTAGAATCCAATTGTTGGTTGAAATATGGGCGATCTTTTTAGTAGTGTTGATATGAGAAAGACCAAGGCACTCCATAGCCTTTGACTTAACAAAACTACCATGAACTTCTGGAAACTTATGAGAGAAAAATTATTCCCCTCCTTCATAGGGTATTCCAACCAGGCTAGCCACCTTGGTGTAAGATAAAGCATACGTCTTCCCATAGATTTTTAAGGGGAACTTCTCCCTTCCATCTTCCTTGAAAAAACTATCTGACTCATAAAACTCTATGAGAAAGTCCGGATACACCACATTTGGAGCTCGAGTTTTCGAAATAGCTACATCTTCCCATCCATTGAGCTGGATGTTCTTGGAAATTAGAGAATCATACTTATAGAAGAAGTTTGGGTATACCAACATCTCCCTATATATCTACCATTCCAATATTAGCTTGACTGAAGACATATCCTGAGGAGGGGCTTCTGCAGACATTCGGACTAAGGAAATTTTAGAGATTTGGAACGAGCTTAAGAACTGAGGTAGATCTTTGAGACGCTAGATCTTGGAAACCGATGTGGAAACCATCAGGGGTCCCATTTATATATTCGATAGAGGTGACCATTCATCTTCCAAAACCACTCTAACATTTTGGAAACTCTATGATCTGATCTGATGGTTGAAAACTTTCCCGCAAGGAAATCTTGAATCCGATCTTTTGAGGTTTTAAGAAAAAAATTTGGATTTAAGAGTAAACTAATCCGAAATATTAAAAAAAATACCAGTATGTAAAATTATTATGAAA
The DNA here is from genome assembly GCA_963277665.1 of Viscum album. Lineage (NCBI taxonomy): Eukaryota > Viridiplantae > Streptophyta > Magnoliopsida > Santalales > Viscaceae > Viscum > Viscum album. The sequence goes on along the minus strand of OY728126.1, from coordinate 2,090,146,592 downwards.
ACATAAGTAAGGAAATCAAACGTTTTGGAATTTCTAGGATGTTTATTCGTAATAGGTGATATTCTTCTTGAAGAAAAATTGACTACAAAAAACTCACTATGAAAAAATTACCATGAAAAACATACTATTAAAAACATAAGATCTAAAAGTTTTATTGTAAAAAGTTTCAGTACCAAAACTCGATTACGAAAATTATGATTACGAAAAATCCCCTTACGAGAATTTCCATTATGAAAATTTTGACTACAAAAATTTCTAGTACGTAAATTTCTATTATGAAAATTTTGAAAAACTTCAACAACAGATGTACTCCCCTTATGAAAAGTAGTTTATTACTGTAAAGAGATTGGTTCAACAGGATGTTAATCGAGGAATATTACCTCATGGTTATCATTCCTAACTTCTATTTAATGTATTCAAATCTATCAGTAGGTAATGATTTTGTGAAAATATCAGGAAGTTGATCTTGCCTTCTGATCTATTGAAGAATGATATCTCCTTTTTGTGTGTGATCCCTAAGAAAGTGATGCCTAATGTCTATGTATTTTTCACGAGAGTGATGTGTAGGTTTTTACTAAGGGAAATGGAACTTGTGTTATCACACAAAATTTGAGTCTTAGTAAAACTCAAGCCATATTCTGTGAGTGTGTGTTGCATCCACCACACTTGAGCACAACAACTTCCTACTGCTACATATTCCGCTTCAGTAGTGGAGAGTGTTTCAGAGATTTTGCTTATTGCAAGACCAAGAAACTAATGATTCTTCTAGAAAATTAAAATTTCCAGATATACTCTTTTTATCCATTATACATCCACCAAAGTCAGCATCCAAAAAACTCTTTAAAACAAAATCATTTCCAGATGTGTAAAATAGTCCTAAATCAATGGTTCCCTTTAAGTAGAGAAAAATTATTTTCACTACCGTTAAATGAGATTACTTAGGATTAGATTGATATCTTTCACATAAGCATACTAAAAACATTAAGTCTGGATGACTAGCTGTCATGTACAATAGACTTCTTATCAAACCTCTAAAAGATATTTGATCTACTAGTTTCTTAGATTCATCATGATCAAGTGTGTTTGAGGTACATATGGGAGTACTTATACTCCTAGTGTTGTCATATCCATAATTTTTAAGAAGATCTTTAATATACTTATGTTGGGATATGTAGATTCTTTCTGGTTTTTGGGAAATTTGAAAACCAAGGAAAAATGATAACTCACCCATCATTCTCATTTGAAACTCAGATTTCATTATATTTGCAAAGGAATCAGTTAAATATTATTGAGTTGAACCAAATATAATGTCATCAACATAAATTGGAACAATCAAAACATTTTTCTTATCATTATTTATAAAAAGGGGTGGATCTGCATTTCCCTTAACAAAGTTATTTTGAAACAAAAATCCTGTAAGTCTATCATACCATGCTCGAGGGGCTGGTTTAAGGCCACACAAAGCTTTGATATGTCTAGAAACATGATCAGGTTGTTTTGTATCTTCAAAGCCAGGAGGTTGTTCAAAAAAAATCCTCTTGAACATAACCATTAAGGAAAGATCATTTCACATCCATTTGAAAAAGTTTGAAATTGAAGAATGCTGCAAAAGAAAGTAGAATACAAATAGATTCAATTCTAGCTATTGGAGAATAGGTTTCATCATAGTCTATTACTTCTTGTTGATTATAGCCTTTATCAACTAATATAGATTTATTTCTAACTATGATTCCATTTTCATCACACTTATCATTGAAGACCCATTTTACTCTAATTACAGAAGTTTCCTTAGGTCTTTCAAACAAGGTCCAGACTCTATTTCTTTCGAATTCATTTATTTCATCTTTCATGGATTTAATCTAATCATCATCACCTAAAGCTTTATCAGTGATTTTTGGTTCCAATTGGGAAAGGAATGCTAGATGCACTACTTCATTTCTTAAGGAACTTGTAGTCCTTATGGGTTGATTGACATCACCAATGATACTATCACTAGGATGATTCTTTAGAAACGACTGATTTGGGTTTTGTAAAACCTATTCATCAACAAATGGTAGGAAATATTCTGGGGTAAATCTTTCAGGAGTATATTCTAGAACATTTTCCTTATCAAAAGGATCTTCTATCATAGGTTGATAATCAGATTTTGAAAACACATCTGAGGTGGTAGGTTGGGGTTGTTTAAAAACAAAAGCATCGGTTTCATCATATTTAACACGTACTGTCTCTCCAACAGTACAAGTGTTTTTATTGAAAACTCTATATTCCTTAGATGTTGTGGAGTAGCCTAAAAAAAATTCCTTCATCAGATTTTGGTGTGAATTTATGTAAATTATCTTTAGTATTCAGAATGAATACCTTAAAACCAAAAACATTAAATTAAGAAAGTCTAGGTTTTCTACAATTCCATAACTCATAAGGGGTTTTATTAAGAAAAGGTCTAATAAAAACTCGATTTATAGTATAAAAAGTAGTACTTACAGCTTCAGCCCAAAAAAGTTTTTCTACAGAATACTCACTCAACATGGTTCTAGTTATCACTTGAAGAATTATATTTCTTCTTTCAACAAGACCATTCCGTTGAGGTGTTCTAGGTGATGAAAAGTTATGAGTAATGATTTTTCTACTACAAAAAGTTTCAAAATTAGAATTTTGAAATTCTTTTCCATGATCACTATGAATAGTTTTCAATGGAAGGTTTTTCTCATTTTTAACATGGGATCTAAAACTCTTGAAATAAGAAAAAGCTTCAGACTTCTTTTATAGAAAATAGACCCACGTAAATCTAGTATAATCATCAACCAAGAGAAATACGTAATATTTTCCCCCAATGCTTCCAGTTTGTGTGGGACCAAAAAGATCCATATGCACTAGCTGTAATGCATCAGTGGTTGGGACTTCACCAATGGATTTAAAACATGATTTGTGTTGCTTTCAATATTGACACAGTTCACAGACTTTTGAAGAATCAAATCTATGCTTTGGTAGATCCTTAACTACTCTATTCTTATAAAGTCTGCATAAGATCCTAATGTCACAATGTCCTAGCCTTCTATGCCATAATAAAGAATGATCTTCCATTACACCAAGGCAAGGTATGTCTTGGCTCCTATGGTCTTCTATGTTTAGTGTATAAACATTCTCTTACCTATGGGAAGAATGAATAAACTCTTACTTGGAATTGTGTACTAAGCAATTATCATTCCTAAAATTCACTAGGTAGCCTTCATCACATAATTGGATTATGCTGATGAGGATGTTCTTGAGACCCTTAACAAATAAGACATTTGAAATCAAAGTTTTTCTAAGAATAATGATGTTACCTATACCAATAATTTATCCCAGATCATTATCTCTAAAAGTTAATTATCCTCCTTTTGTCTTGATAATCTTTTCGAAATAGTTTTTGTTACCAGTCATATGCTGGGAACATCCACTATCCATGTACCATGTATTGCTGTTGGTACTTTTCCTATTTTCCTAAAAATAAGAAAATGTTAGGTTTTAAGAATTTAGACTTGCTTGGATCCAGAAAGCTCAGAATGTTAAATTTTGGGAACCCACATCTTCTTAGAAAAAAAAAGCTTTATGAAATCCTTAAGATTGAGTTTTGTTTAGAGAACAATTCTTTGCCCAGTGACCACCACATTGACACTTAGTGTAGAATTTGTCACTTTGAGGAACAAAGTAATTGTTATTAAAAGTTGGTTTAGAACTAGTATAACCAAAACCAGAAGTATTCATTCGTGGTCGGATTTATGAATACATTTTATCAAAATTTTCTTTACATAAGGTAATGTTTGACAAAAAATTCCTCAAGGAAAATATTTCGTATTTGAGTTTTATAACTAAGTTCTTGTCTTCAAAAACATTTGAACTAGAGCTAGGCTCAAAAACATTTTTCTTAGAAATTACATTTTCTAGATCTTTAGAAATTTTTTTCTTTTCAGAACTTAGTTCCTCATGATTTTTTGAAATACATAAAAGATCAACATTTTTCTTATCAAGATATTTAAAAAGATATGATATTTCCTTAGTAAGAATAGTATTCCATGAATTTTCCTTATCAAGTTTTTCATGTGTTTTTAATTCTCATTCACAAGGAGTTTGGAAAACCAAGAAACTTATTCATAGGTGGGTAAAGTATTATCTTCATCAGAGGAAGATTCTTCATCCAAAGAGTTATAATATTTACTATCATTATAATTTAAAGAAACATTTGTCATTGATTCAACAGTGTTTACCTTATCCATCAAGCAATGATTATCAATAGGTAGCCTGGATAAAAGACCATGATTCTTCTGTCCAAATGATTCATAATCTGAAGATTGATTTGAAGAATCTCCACCACTGGCACTCCATGTGTCATTACCTTTCAACACTTTCTTAGCATTATACTTGTAATACTTATTTCTGTTTTTCTCAGAATGCCTTTCCATTCATTCTTTTCTTTTCATCATAGGGCAATCAGGTATTATGTGTCCCTCTCTCTTGCATTCATATCATGTAACTTTAGAGTCTTTATTGTCTTTCCTTTCCTTCTTATTATTTCTTAATTGAAAGTTCCTCTGTCCAGCTATCTTGTTCATCCTTCTAGAAATATTTTCTATTTAATTTTTTTAGGATTCACTTCCACTAGATTCAGAATGGATAATAACTTTCTTAGATCTGGATCTTGAAACTCTTTCAGGAGTCTTGGATTTCATATGATTGGAAGTAGTAGTAAAAGCTACAATGCCATTTCCATTCTTCTTCTTTACAATATTTGTATCTCTCTTCATTCTAGTCTCATGCGGAAGAAGAGTTCCAAACAACTCATCAAGGATAATCTGAGTAACCTTTCTATTCTCATCAATTGTAGTCCTTTTAGATTCCCTCTCATTTGGCATGATGTCGATGATCTTGTCTACAAGGGCTTCATCATCCAATCATTTTTCACCCATTGATCGGAAACTATTCAAAATATTCATGAATCTCTATTTCACTTTGCATATGGGTTCAGCATAAGGAAAACTAAAAACATGATATTCATCTCCAAGCATGGATCTTCTAGTTTCAATTACTTTGGAAGTTCCAAAGTGAGTAAATGTAAGTTTATTCAATATTGAATTTGCTGCTTCACAAGATGAAATTTGGCTATATATATATTTCTAGTCATTGAACAAAGTAAAGTATTGTATACCATATAATTATGTTGATATTAATTCTTTTCTTGATTTGTAAAGGCACTTACTTCTTTATCAGGTATTTTGTATCCACTGGTAAGAATAACAAAATTTTCAACCCCAGTGTTGATAATGAAAGTCTTCATGATATCTTACCAATATTCATAATAATTACCATCAAAGATAGGTGGTCTGGTCGGATTGAGATTGTCTATAGAGCCAACATTGATTCCTTCCATCTTTAAGAAAAGTCTTTCCACAAACACTTGTTATTAGAAAAAGTTTGTAAATAAGGAAAATGTTCTAAACAAGAAAATATAGAATAAAAGTATCTCTACAGAAAAGTGAATCTGAACTATATGAGTCTGAAAAACAGATTCTGAAAAAAATATGAATCCTGAAGTGTGAATCCGAAGATTTAATTCCGAGAATTATCTTCTGAATCTAATCATGATATTAATTCGGATTGAACCAATTTCTCTGATACAAATTGTTAGGATGGTATATCTAAGTATGATATACTCTATAATACCAAACATAGGATCGAAATAAGAATGAGATTCTCAAATACAAGAGGGGGGTGGGGTGAATTGTACCTTTTAAAAATTCCTTTGGAACTTTTAAAGATGGTTATGTTTAACAAGGTTAAACAAGATAATTCACAAGACTTCCATTAGTTCTAATCACTTGCTAAATTCCAGAAAAGTGATTCTGGAAATGGAAATTAATTAATGTTTACAAAGATGACGATTCTACCTTAAAGCGTATAGAATCTAACTAAATCAGAGTACAAGAGTAAGGAAGTACACGATAGTTATACTTTCCTTAACAATACAAATTGCAGTGAAAAAACAGAGTAGTAAAACTACTGGTAACACGTATAAAATCTTTTATCACAAAGAGGAGGGTATCCAACAACCTTGGATAAAGGCCCCTTTATGTATACATTCAAGAAATTTTGTCTCACCCACAATAGGGGAAGCCATTGATAAAAAGATCAGAGTCTATCTTGATATCCCTGAAAGCCCTCATCTATCAGGTAGTCGGCACCTTTGTCTTCCTTAGCATGGAAGCCCTCAACTTCAATGTGTTGGAACCTCTGACTTCCTATCCCCAGAACCCTCGATTGTACACAGCAACAATCTAAGTCGCACGAAGAAAGTCTGCACAAGGAAATGTTTGAACAATCCATTCATACTTTTTGCATGAAACTTGAGAGTTGATAAGATTCTCTCTCTCTAGAAATCAATTCAACTGCTTGTAGGTATAACTATCAAAGATCTGTTTTCAAGTTGTGTCTTCTTTGAAAATGAGCTCTTATTTATAGGAAAAGCTATGGCGGTTGGCTCCCTCCTCCAATGATCATATTCTTCCTTGAATTTCAGAGGGACCTATACACGTGTCACTCAAACAATAGTTAATTGATAACTAAAAGTACGACATCAATTTTTAATTGAACAAGTGTGAGCATAAACAAGAACTGATATTCAGAATGGAGAAAATGAACTTTTAGAGTCTATAGTACTATGCTGTTCAGATTCTGTTTTGTAGGAATTCATAATGAGAATTCGTAATCAGAATTCATCATCAGAATTCGTAATGAGAATTCTTAATCAGAATTCTTCATCAGAATTTGTAATGAGAATTAGTAATCAGAATTAATCATTAGAATTTGTAATGAGAATTCGTAATCAGAATTCATCATTAGAATTCGTAATGAGAATTCACAATCAGAATTCTTCATCAGAATTCGTAATGAGAATTCATAATCAGATTTCATCATTAGAATTCATAATGAGAATTCACAATAAGAATTCATAATTAGAATATGTAATGAGAATTCATAATCATAATTCTTTATCAGAATTTGTAATGATAATTCGTAATCAGAATTTATCATTAGAATTGGTAATGATAATTCTTAATTAGATTCATCATCAAAATTCTTAATGAGAATTCATAATCAGAATTCATTATCAGGATTCATAGTTAGAACTTTATACAAGTCGTAATTAGAATTCAGAGATGAACTTCATAAAAGTTCATAACAGGGAATTCCGAGTAGAACTTCATAAAAGTTCATAATAAGAATTCAGATCCTAAAACAGAATGCTCCATTCTAAGTATTATACGATTCTGAGTGTTTAAATATGAATCCAATTATTATTCATAAGAAAAAAATTATGATTCGAGCAATGAAATCTTAGTAAGGGTAGATTTCCTTGGGTAAGGAAATTTTTATTTATAGAAGTAAAATATAGGGTAAAATAAGATTTGATTTTAGATAAGGTGTTTTTGATTTTCAAAAGAAGAAGAAATGGGAAAGTCGTAAGGAAATCCTTATTGACTCAACAGCCACATGGTTCATGACCACATGCCAATAACGTTTTAGTCCCTAAAATTTGTCCAGAATCATGTATTGGGTTGTTGCACTGTTTTTCATGACCTAAGAACCAACCATACATCCTAACATCCTCATATCCATCGTAAAACATCACATACAACCCCCCCAAGGTAACTCAATCTAAACTAATGAGGATGAAAACACCAACAAAATCATCATTGAACCTTAACCCAAATATTCAATAAAAAATAAATTCCTAATAAAATGGAAAACCCAATCTACCGATGGAGACTTAAGGTTCAATGTTGTAATGTTCTCACGATGCTCTCCTTGCACCACATCCTAAGTCCTCACAACTAAATTTTGAAACCACAAACCCCATAAAAAGGGCCTTCCAAAGGCTTAATATTCAATAGAAAATAGGAAACGAAAGATCTGATACCATTTATAATGAACTTAATTGAGAAATCCCTTCAACGGATGCATGATTCAGCCTACCACTGGCATGAATGGCATTCGTGATCCCCATGGGATGGAAAATAGTGCCTCAGCATCACATGAACACACACGAGAATAGTTTCACCCAATAAATAGAGTAAAATATAATAGAAACAATATAATAAAGACCCATAATGACTTGTATATAAATTGGATATCTTTTCAAGAGAAAAATAAACAACATAGAAACATAATATCAAAACTAGGAAAACAATGAAACAATAAAAAGAACAAAAAATCCTCCCTCACCTTCTAAAAAAAATCTCATGAAAGGAAGTACACACACCTCCAATGGCTATTCTATAACCACCACTAACTATAGTTATCCTCAATTTGTAGAAATTCTTAAAATTATATCCATCCAGTGAAAAATATTTAATAGACCACTCATTAGACATTTTTCCAAAAGTTAAAAAAAGTACTAAAAATCACATAACACTACTACAAAATAGGTTTTTAACAGTGCTGGAATTTATCAGTTTTAGAAAAATGCACCGATAAAAGAAATATTTATTAGTGTGAAAAATATTTCATTAATGTAAACCTTTATTAGTGTTTTTTCACTCATAAAGTGTCCTTTTATCAGTTCTTTATTTTTAGCACCGACAAAGGGCACCCTTTATCAATACATTATTATTAGTGCTGATAAACGATAACCTTTATCAGTTCTATATTTTTAGCACTCAAAATAAATCCATTATTAGTGCCTTTTTATAACTGATAAATATCCAAATAAGTAAAATGGACTAATTAAAAAATTAAAATAAAAAAATAAAAAATAAAAAATAAAAAATGTTTTTATTAAAAATAACATTATAAATTTTATTAATTAAATAATAATTGATAAAAATGAGTAAATTGATTAAATTATATATAAATTACAAATACTAATAAATAGAATTTATTAAATATAATTATGTATTCAAAATGAAAATTAAAAAATTAAAACTAAAAATAAGTTAATGGAGAAAATAATAAACATTTTATTAATTAGATGATTATTGATGATGCTAAAAATAGTATATATATTAAATATATAAATTTATATTAATATATATAAATTTGATTTGTATGATAAAAAATATGATTTATGATTTATATTTAATAGTAATGTATTTGGTAAATAATGGTTTATAATTAAAAATTAATATGAATTAAAAATACTAAGTAATTGTATCGAGTAATAGACAAAAATTAACATCGTTTGATTTTTCCATTTATAAAATAGGTCAACTGTAAAATATTCATTTCAAATATACATAATTAATGCATTTTTATATATACACAAGCACACATATTTTTTTTGGAATTTAATCAATTTATATTATTTATTATATATATATATATATTATTTAATATGGTTCAATATTTTCAATATGTATTCATCTTTATTTCAATATATATATATCCATTCTTTAAATGTGTTATATTAATCAAACTTATCCAAATTTTCTATATATTGTACTCATTTTTAATTTATCACTTTTATTTATTTTCAACATTCATGAACTTAAGATTAAATATTATTTAAAAATTTCAAAATTATATTAGTAAAAAATTATTTAAAAATAAAAGTATTTATAAATATATATTTACTTTTTTCTATGAATTTATAGTTATTAATAAATAAGTACTATTTTTTTGAAAATAATTTATATAATTATAAATAAATAATTTTAAAATTGTAATAAATGTATTCAAATAATTAATGTATTTACTATAATATATATATATATATTATTACATAAATATATATAATGATATAAATATTAATTTTTTTAGAAAGTATCAATATAATTATAAATAAATAATTATATATTCATATAATTATAAGATTATTATTTTATAAATAGTATTATTATAAGTATTATAATTATATGTAAAAATTATACTTTTAAATAAAGTATTTTTAAGGTATTATAAGTAATTATTAGCACTTTTTTAGCATTGATAGGGATTGATTTTATCAGCACTTTTTAACTTATCACTGATAAAATGTATCATTATCAGTGCTTTTTTTAAAGCGTTGATAAAAGTGTTGCTATCTATTTTAAGAACCCTCACCATCACGAAGCAGTTTGTGATATCTAAAAGTATCTTCAGAGGAGACCTACTTCCGATGCTCCTTGTTATCGAATCTAAGCTTGAATTTAGGCCAGAATCAAGTCTCCAACAATTCCAAGGTTCAAATGTAAGTCTTAAGCGATTCAAGGGTTGAACCCAAGCACAAATTGAATGAAATCTAGGTTTTTTATATCTATAATTTCCCCAGTTATGAACTGAGCCTTCTCATCCCACATTCATAGATCTTAAAAGACTATTTTCACTATCCTGTAATAAAACATCCCAAAATTCATTATTTTTTAGACTTATTGTTGTATTTTCTTCAACAATATCATTTGGGTCTCCTTGTTAAAACATTGATATTGTGCAACTTGAAATATGTCAAACCCAATGCTGGGTCATGTTGTTGTGATGTATAATAGGCTCTCAATACCTATATTCCATGACATCTACCTCTTTTTAATCATTAAATTTTGAAAAATTCATCCATGTAGTGGTCAGTGTTGTCATTGGATTGGAATGTTACATTTCAAATCACTTGGAGGATGAAATATCTGACATCATTGGGGTATTATATTATGTTGTGAAATAGTAGGAAATGAAAGGGTTGAGTGAGGATGAACTAAAATATAGAGTTACCCCCTTCCATTTATAATTTAATTCTAGAAGTTGTTTCCAAAAAATGGATGATGAAATATCTAACACATGGGAACAACTATATACTGATTTTTCCTGAAATTTCTTCTTAGGATAATGAGCACTAAAATATGGTGTAAAATTAATAGATTTATTTAGGATGATTATGAAATATTTCATAAGGCTAGAGAGATTTAGGGGGAACTTATTAAATGTTACAATCAAATTATTCCGATGAATCTGTAAAATCATATGACAAAAATTTATATATTTTTTATTTATTTTTTCAATTTATTTAACTACTTATTGAAAAAAAAATCATTTTTTAGTATTTATTTTAGAAATATTTCATTTTGAATTTAAATAATATGACATAAATTATACAAAAATAAAAATCAATGGGGATTAAAGTTATATAATCCTTGGATTATACTATATAAGAAAAATTTATTTTGAGATAAAATGTAATTAATATTTTGGTTTTGGTTATTGAAATATAGTTAAAAAATAAAAAAACGGAAAGAGAATTTTTCTAGGAAAATCCTAATCATTATTGTGTTTTACGAAAAAAAATACGGTTTCATTATGTGGTTTAGAAGAAGAGTATATTTTTGAGAGAACTAATTATTTCTAATCCTTTAGGATTGATCAATTTTTTTCTAAATTAAATTACTTAATGATAAATTTTTTCTATTATTTAAATTATAATGAATATTTTAAATCATTCCAGAATAAATCTTATACCACTAGATTTAACAAATTTTGATAAAATAATATATTAACATTGATTGATGTAAATTTTAAAAAATATTTTTAATAGAGTCCATTTTGTTGAAATAAAAATTATTTTTATAGATAAAAACATCACACCTTTATAATCTCACTTCTGGTAAAAAATTTTAGTTTGGATTTAGTAAATTAATGACATGAAATGTTCACTATGGATTCTTAATTATATTATGTTTTATGGTTTACTAACCTAAACTTAGACACATTTTTTATGTCCTTAGAGTGGTAATATGATTCCCTATAGATGTTACCCTCTGAATTACATGACATAAAAATAAGTTTCATTATAATATGTTTCCATAACTTTTTACGTTAATATTTTTATAGAATTATGACAAAAAATTAACTAAATAACTCATTTATTTTTTAAATAATGAACATTTTTTGGAACAATATATGCAACAACTTGATCCATAATAATCCTTCATTGTTCTTATTCATATCAATATCCTCATGCCATATTTTTCTTACTTGGATCAAGCTACCCATGCCTAGAATTGATCAAATTTTCATCCTTGTCAGCCAGTCCAAATGATTTAGGCTCTACTTGTAAAAAATGATATTTTTTGTAGAGTTTTATACCTTTGAGATTTCACCAAAAAATTCCTATCACAAATGACATTTTATTCATTAATTTATGACTTTCTTATATTTTTTATAGTTGATAAGTTATAGCCATATTTTAAATGAAAACCCACACATTAATACTTCTTGAAAATCACTTCATTTCTTTTTTCACGCATCTAATAAAAATTATGCGTGTTTTAGTTTAATCCATTTAAAAAAGTCATTATTTAACATATCCTATTTGTTCCACCCTTAGTAATCTCTGATTACCATCCATTAATTATAAAAAATGGGTGGAATTCAACATTGATAATGAATATATTATGTTTATTTATTTATTTGTTATAAGAAATGAATATTTTATGACCTAATAGGATATATTTACATTCTATCGAATGATTCGAAGCTTCAATAAAATGTATCTTATTTTCTAATAATCCTCCCCACTCGTATATTGATTGTTTGGAAAGATATATTTTCAATTTTTTATCAAAATTCTTTCTCTAACATTGTTATATCTATGTGGTCAATAATTCTTTCATAGTAAAATAATTATCCATAGAATTATTGTATTATTTAATATTTTTGTTTAATTTATTAATTTCCATTATTAATCATATAATAATTGTTTTCTTATATAATTAGATTATTTTATTTAAGTTGAGGTGGTTTTTCGAAGCTGTTCATGCTCGTGAGTGAATGGGATTTGAGCCTATCAGAGAGATATTGGCAACAAGGAAATGCATCAAGAATGTATACAACCATCAGGGAAAGTAGAATTACCACTAATTATTTAATTAATTTTTTCATCCTTTTATCTATTATTTTTAAGTTAATTTTATTATTATTTTTTTGTAATACATATTTAGTTTTTTTTCAAAGATCTATTAGAAAGTCATATTTTTATTGAGAAAATATACAATAGGAAAAAAAGAGATAAAATGATATTTTCTACCAATGTTACCATATTTTAGATTTTTTATTTCCTCTCTTTATCGACTTACCAATACTATATATTGATTCGATGTTATTAGTAGCAACACCTTTTTTGATTTTGAAAGTCTCTGATCTTCTAACATTCATCAACAAGAAAGGTTTTTCAGTTAAGAACATCGAGTCAATATAATGTGTTGGGAGTTCAATCGAAAAAGACAATGTAAACATGGTTACATTGGTAGTTCGGATTTTTTGAGAATTTGGGACATGTTGGAATCAACTACACCTCACCCCAACACATAATGTGACTAATTTGAGTTCATGTTTTTCTTTTTATTTAAATTTCACATTTATTTTAGTAAAATAGGAAACAGACATAATCAAAACTGAGAAAACATATTCTGATTATTTTTATATTCGGTAAATGATTCATATGTCATTTCAAACATTTAGGAACTATACACACCACAATTATATGCCTGGTGTGACCTCTATGACTCAATTTGTTAATTATCAGTTAAAAATCGATAGTTTAGTTTAAAAATGGAACTCATTGAAAACAAATAAAATGAACTTGGATATTCTATATAATTTAGGTAACCAATTCATAAGTAATTTTTGACATGTAGAAATCAGTTTCATGTTAAACAGAAACACAATGCATTTAGTATAGGTCAATGTGTATGTTTCCAATTTAAAAGGACATTTTATTAAAAAACAAGTGACTTATTCAAAACCAAGAAACATGTTAATATTGTTTTTATAGTTTAGTAAATGTATCCATAAGTCATTTGAGACATGTAGGAATAAATTTTACCTCAATACGATGCACGATTTGACCGGTATAACTCAAAGTGTGACTTTTTATTTAAAAATGATAACTATTTTACTAAAAAGGAAAAGTGACCAACTCAAAAATAAGAAACTACATTAATATTGTTTTTAAACATCAGTAAAATGATATATATTCTTTTTATATTTCTAAGATTCATCCTCATCTCAATCTGACACACATTGTGTTCATTATGTCTCCAAGTGCATCATTTTATTTTAAAATAAAAGGAATTTTATGAAAATGGACAACTGAGCAACTCAAAACTAAGAAAATGAATTGATATTGGATTGATAAATTATTAAAATAACACATAAGTCATTCTAGATGTGTAGGAATCATTCGTATGTCAATACAACACACGATGTGATTGGAATAACTCGAAGTGCACCTTTTTATTTAAAACGACTTCTATTTTAATAATATGGACAACTGGCCTTCTCAAAATGGATTGAACACATTCATATTGTTTAAATACATTAGTAATATGATTAATAAGTCATTTTTTATGTTTATAAATTAGTAATACTTCAATTTAACACATGTTTTGACCAGTATGACTCCAAGTGCATCTTTTTATTTAAAAATGACATCAATTTTAAATAAAAGGAAAACTGACCTACTCAAAATAGAGAAAACACATTAATATAGTTTTGGTAATGTTTTTAAAAAATAAATATGTAATATTTGATGTTTAGGAATAATCCACACAAAAATTTGATACACGATGGTCCCATTATGACTCAATTTGTCTATTAGAGTTTAAAATCGATAGTTTAGTTCAAAAAATGTCACTTTTCAGAAACTAATTAAATTAACTCAGATTTTATTTATAATTTAGTTCATTGATTCATATGTCATTTTTAATTTTGAAGAATTGTTATCATGTAAAATTGATACACAATGTTATTGGTATAAGTCAATGTATGTGTTCCTAGATTAAAATGACATTTTACTAAAAAAGACATGTGATGTACTCAATAATGAGTAAATGCATTCAGATTGTTTTGATACTTTATGAAGATGATCCATAATCCATTTGAGACATTTAAGAATTTTCCATACCTCAATCAGACACACGGTGTGACTGATATGACTCCATGTGTGTCTTTATATTTAAAATTCACACCAGTTTTAGTGAAAAAGATAACTCACATACTCAAAACATAGAAAACACATTTATATTATATTTATATTTTAGTAAAATTATCCATAAGTCATTTTGGATGTGTATTAATTATCCTTAGCTAAATTTGATACATTATGTGTCTGTTCTAACTCAATATGTCCATTTTCATTTTGAAATCAACATTTTAGATCAAAAAGTCTCACTCACTAAAATCTAAGAAAAAGTGATCATATTACCTTTATAATTCATGAAAATTTTTCATAAGTTGTTTATGAAATTTAGAAATCAGTATAACATTAATCCAACATACGATTTGACTGGTATGAGTGGAAGTGTTTGTCTCCAATATAAAATGAAATTTTAGTAAAAAATCCAAGTGACGTACTCAAAACCGAGAAAACACATTAAATTTTTTTTATACTTTAAGAAAATAATCCATAGGTAATTTGAGACATAAAAAAAAATATAAACCTAAATATGATGCTTTGTGTTACCAGTATGAATCAAACTGTATTTTTGGAATATTTAGGTATCATTTTATTTTAAAACACGCATCAGAACATTAAAACTGAGAAAACGAGACTAGATTTTTTTCTCTATATTTAAATTCTATATTATTAATTAATTTTATAATTTTGTGGTTTTTTTAATGTCGTAGTGTGATGTTACAACACCTAGCAATGGTTCTGCAATGTGTTGTAATAGCCTACTGCATAATTCCCCATCAGAAATGCTTGTTTAGTGCTGATAAAGACTCAGGCATTTAATCTCAGTCCAGTAGTCAGTGCTTCTCAAGCGATGATAAAGTCCATTTTTAGCATTGTTAAAGGATTATTTTTTAGTAGTGTAATATCCACAACATGCCAAATGTGATAAAATAAATACTAACCACTAATAAATCAACACTCAATGAGTGGTCTGAAGAAGAACTTGGGACTACAACTGTGAATATAATATAGGTGAGATCATTGATCGGATTATCAAGTACATCAAATAATAAATTATTTTTACTAGAATTTATACAATATATCAGGAACCCTAGGCCTTCTATTGATTAATCCTTAGATAATTAATTTTAAAAAAATTCTTTGATTATGAAAATAAAAGAGGAATGTGATTTTCGAAAATATAGGGGTTTTATTTAAAAATTAATCATATTTAAAAAAAATGATAAAACCAAGTATAAATTAATATATTTTAATAACCATGATCAAACCGGGGAAATATCATGAGGGCCATCCATCATTACTTAAATATATAGGGAATAGATGTTTTAATCCCTGTTTTCTAACACTTAGAATAATGTTTTCATTGATTTTACACCTGGATACCTCCTAAGGATGGGTTGAAAATAAAAAATGATTCACTGACTACCACTGATGACTGAGTGATATTTTTTTGACTTCATAAACAAGTGTCACCAAGTAAACACATGTAGAACATGATGTGTTATCCATGTTTTGTATGTTATTTTAGTGTGATACAATGTCATAAATTTTCATTTCCATGGAAGTGTTTAGAAGAGTTTAAATGACCAATATGAACAATATAAACACCAGAATTAAAATTCGGAATAAGAAATAGTGATTGGTGTGTGAAATATCACCTGATTGGTTCCCCCATACATGATCCTATGATTTTGAGCATGAAATAAAATTATATAAATCAATTAAATAAGAACAGGAGATGAATTAAAATAGTATACAAACTAGTAATTTCAAATATCAATAAAAAATTACAAACAAGAAGCTTAGGATTTATATCATATTCCTCCCCATATGATCATAAGGAGTTTAGAACTCCCTGGAAGAGGAGAAAGCCATATATAATGAAGAATAACATAATAATCAATATAAAACTTACCATATATTCTATAAATGTAGGATATGGATGTTTTTTTTGAAAAAATACATCAACAATTTTACAAAATAAGTTAATTTTTTTAAGGGACTAGGTATCTATTCAGAGAATACTTTTATCCCTATAATTTTTCTTGATGGTTTATAAAAAAAAGTTTTTCAACTGAATTGAAATTATTTAGATATATGGGTCTTCTAGTTATACATCCAATGGGTTTAGAATCATCCTAATTAGAGGTCATAATCCCATGTTATTACCCAATCACCATAGGTGGGTCCAATCTATCTCACCCAATATTTATTCTATTTAGAGCCTATTTTTCAACTATTGTACTCAAATACAACTTATGGGATAACTGAATAAATTGAATAAAAATTATCATGTAATTCGGAAAAATGAATTTTAACATTTTCATGATTTTAGTTAATGTTAAGATAGAAATAGTGAACTACTATCAAGGGTTGGTAGGATTTCATTTCTAAAGATATTATTTGTAAGGGTATTATTTAATATCTTAAGTAAAATACATGTCCAAAATCAGCAAGTGTTCACATTGAATGTACAAAATCAACCACAACTGATTTTATCACTCCAAACTCACTCCCCCATTTGTTCTTTTTTGTGTGTGGAATGTCAAAGAAGTGAACAATAATGAGAAATATTCCACTTTTCTCTATTTCTTTTTTTGTATTATTTGTTATGTTTTTATAATGCATATAACAATTTTTGTATACAATTTTTTTTGAATATAAGGTGGGAAACACATGTATTCTAAGGATATAGAATATCTTGTGAACCAACTTCCAAAAACAAATATAGGAACCCTTTGTGTGAACCCATAATAAGGAATATTTCCCTAAAATTCCCTTAAAAAGACCATATCACCCACATTATTTGAAAATACAACAATAATACACATAAAAGATGGGTAGGTAGAGAAACATTTACTTGTAATGTGGCTATCTAATATTCATTTCAGGGTATCTAAGGCTTATGAAGGGGAAAATTTCCTGGTGTCCAAAATAGAGTTTAATTGTACATGGTATTTTCCATGAATGATGACCTCTATCATGAATGTTGCACACTCGAATCTAATCACTTCAAAAAAAACCTATAGAAAAGTTATAGTGTCTCTACATAACCTACTACTGTCATGTAATTGATTAAAAGTAATTATATCCAATAAAGATGTTATAATGTCTCTAAGATATGTGATTAAAAATACAGGTCCGTGCTAATAAGGCCTGGGTTTTAAAAATCCATTAAACTCTTAATAATTATTTTGAAATGCATGTTATAGAAAAATAATCCTTATCATCTTTGATTTAGAAATAATTTTTCCAAAAAGAAGTAAATTTCCACAAAATATAATCAATTATTATAAATTATTTTTGTTATTAATTTTACGATAAATTTGTTTAAAAAATCATAAAAAAATTTAAAATCAACAATGGAAAAATAATTTTAGTTTTGTTGTGTGTGTGTGTGTTTTGTGTTTTTTATTTGAAATCATAACTATCTTATGTCACCCTCCACCACACATAAAAATTAAATTTTTATTAATGAAATTAAGTAAAATAAAGATAAATGTAAATAAAGGTAGTGAGGACTGACATCCTACTATGTGGTGTCATTTGTGGAATCTTGTAGCTGTATTTCCTCAACAGTATACTTTTTAAAATCTATATAACAGTTTTTAAGTCTTTGACCATTGAGGGTAAACCTCTAGCCACTATGATAATGGAAAACCTATAAAATACAAAAATGGTAAACATTAGTAACAAAATAAGGACCAAACCATTAGGAAGGAAGCTTACATGGGTGGATATTTTTCCTGGAATTATACTTTTGGACGTTCTCACTATTATGAAACTTCTACTGATGAATCATCTCACCATGGATAAAATTTTTCTTCTCTTTATAGATATTGTATTACTCACATTCATGAGCTTATTTTCATGAAACATCAAATATATTATGATTTAATGATTGCTTTTAAGTCTAAGTAAGACCCTTGGTTTTCCATCAAAGAGTGTTGGGGGATTAATGGGTATATTTATAATAAAAAAGACTAAAAAGTGGTGTAGTTTTTATTTTTTTTAACAAAATAAGTTAATTTAATAATTTTTAATAGTTGAATAACCAAGTGAGTTTTGAAAAATATGAGATAAAGGGGTCATTTTCATTTCACTACACACATTCCATGTTTATTATTCTTAAATATTCACTCAGTTTTAGAGTAAGTATTAGGTTAAAAGTAATCATAATCATAATTTAATTTTTTTATATTAATTCATTTTGAACCAAACATTGACATAGAAATATTATTTCAAATTTTCCATCCCTATTTCATGCTATAAGTGATTCTAAATAATACTAAAATCTGAAAAAAATAGTGGAATAAATGGATTCTTGTTTGGTCTAATCATAGAAACACAATTCACTTACTCAAAACCTCACATCGATCAATTTGAAATTAAGTGAAAATAAATCACAGGAATAAAAAACCATTAAAACTTGAAATTATTTAAGATACATGGAATTAAGTGTTTCAATACCCAACATACTAAAAACCAATATCTAACATAAGAGTCATAACTCCCCTTACATGTGTGTATCTCTCTCAGAATGAGCATCCACCATTTAACCCAACATTGAGAGGAAGTGGAAGATCAGGTGGATCTCCTACTTCATTGTAGATCAACTTATGAAGATGGTAAGAAACAAAACCTCCAAGGTGATGAGAGGACTACCAAAGGACTTAAAAAATTGGAATCACTTCACTCTGTGGTTAAAATTTCAAATGAAGTTCCTATTGAACCTTTATATATATCAAAGGGGAAGTGGGTTTGGGTTCCTATATTTTGAGATACATATTGTTTCTCTATTTTTAGTTAGTAAATGATATTATCTTGATGTGGAAAAAAGATAATATTTTTTGGTTAGAATTTATAAAATCAACATATCAAATTTGGTGGCCATTAGAGACCTGGAATGGTATATATGGTTCAAATACCAAACCAAATGTTTGACTTCACATAGATTTGGTTCCCTAGAAATATCAGGCCACCAAATGGATGAATTTGGGTTTAGTGTCTTGAGATTAGTTGTATCCCACTTATATTTGAATCATATAATAATATTTAATCCCATTTGGATGCATAGGTTTAGTGTAAAATGAAAAACATTGTACAACTATTCATAGGAATCCATGAAGCTAGGCCCATTTTGCTTCAACTTCATTTTGGATCCTCCAAATCACCTCCTCCTATGTGCAATCATAAAAAAGTATAATTTACCTTTCTAATAGTGATAAAAATTAAATAATTGAATCAAATTTGTTGTTAAATTTGTTATTATTTATATAATTTTCAATACAAAACTAGTTTTACACAATGGTGTATGAAAAAAACAATGAATTACGGTGTGATCATACCTCCACACCGAAACATTTTCACACATGGGAAACATTACATTTTCAAAAATTATGCATGGATATATTCCAAACATTAGGAAGATTTAACATTCAATGAAATTTTAATTCTTAATTGTAGTGTGATCAAAGAAAAAAATCACACCATGAGTTATTCTTAATGGTCATTGAAAATGATGTCTCATAAATTATATCAGAATGAAATTCAAGGAGATGAATGATACAAAATTGAGAAAATAATTATAAAGTAAAACATTTCACTATCTCTCCTCATGCGTGTGTGACAACCATTTCATGCTATTATTTAAAATTTCTATACAATAAATATAGGTAATTTTAAAAATATTCTTTTTAAATGATTTTCCCACTAGACCTACCTTATATCATTTTCAATCTAATTTAAAGAACCCCATATTTTTTCATTCCCAGAAATAAAACCTTATTCTACAGACCTAGATATCCCCATAATTGTTATATTTCATCATTTCCCTAATGTATTATTGATGTATTTTTTATTTTATTTTTGAAAAGTTGTAATTAGAAATAATATCACACTCATCTATCATCCCTTGTCTAATATCCTCATGATAGTAATTGTAATAGTTATAACAAGATCAATGGTTGGAAAAGACTAGTTTTTTAGTTACCCAAGAAACAAACAATATTTTTTGTGTTATGTGATTTTTTAATTTTTTATATTTTTATTTTTTTAGGTTGTACAGCAGTTGGATAAAAGGTACAAAAACATAGTTCAATATAGTATAGTAATGAAAAATATCAGATAAGTAACAAATGTACGGGAAATCATTTTGAAAGGCTGATAATTATTAACCTGACTTATATTTCCCTTCTATTAAATAAGAAAAATTTACACTTCATGGGTGAGTTCAAAGATATGTGGAGATATTAAGCGATATAATTATCTAATAAACTACTATAACACCCCCTATATTTTATGTTATATATCTTTTTAAATAAATTCAGTTCACTCAATATCTTATGTTGTGCACAACACCCAATTTAAATAAATAGTGATATACTATTAAATGTTAACATGACAATTGAAACAGTAACATGACCATTAGGAATTGTATTGTGGTGATTAGGAATAATAATGTGTACATTAGAATAATAACCTCAACTATGTAGTTATAAATAAATATTATCTTTCTTATAAATTAAAATATGATATATTTATATCATATAATAAGTAAATAAGTTTTTTTTAAAATTGATAAATTAAGTGTTGGTTATTTTGAAAACCATAAAATTTAATTTTTTAATTTGATTATTAATATAATAATTTAAAATAGAATTTATTTTCATAAATATATCCCTTAATAATATCTTGTTTTATTATTAACATAAGAAAATTTTATGAGACGTAATTTAATTTCTCAAAGTGTCGTGAAATCAGTTATAATATTAAAATGAGTAATTTTATAATAAATGATTATTTTAATTAGAAATTAAATTTATATTATTGAGAATTTTTCCCCAAAAATTGATCCAATTTTTGATATCTACACTTAGAAAAATTATTAGGGTGAATTTTTGGATTTCCTCTAAAATAGTGGAATTTTTGGTGAGTAATGAAATACTATAATTTACGGTGTCAGAAAAATACCAAAATTATTTAATCATGGATGATATATGGATGGAGTAAGAAATTTTATTTCGAAATCATAATAAATTTTTATTGTAAATTTTAACCATAATCATTACTATTGATAGTCTTGATCCAAAATAATAATCAAATGAATAAAATAATAAAAAAACACCCCTCTCCTCCACAATAAATACCACATATTCTCGTCACACCTTATAAACCTTGAATCATGATTATATTATTTAAAATTCCTCTCCAACACTACTTCCCCACTTCCTGGCCTTTTTTATCTTATAAAACTTTCAATCCAAATATCCTTATAATGATTCTCAAGGGGACATTATACAAGAGGTATAATCCTCTTTCGTTTTCTTTTAATTTATTTTATTTTATTATCCTATCCTTAACTCATCTATAAAAACATTTATGATCACTATAATATCTTATATATATAAGAATTTTATTATTTTAATAAAATATCCATAATCAATCTCCTTATTCCCTCCCATATATTCTAAAAATTAAAATATCGTCCATGATGTGTCGATTTACTACCATCTTGGATGACTCATTTTCATCTTCCATTACCACCATAAAGTATATTAATAAAAATATTATTATGGATAAATAAAATTTCATTATAACTATTATATGTTATGTAATGTTTTTGAATCAATATATAATTTTTTTAAATAAAACGATATAATTTCATGATGGTAATAAAAACTACAAAAATAAATTAAATCATTTTCATTAATGTTTTGTTAAGGAATCATCCACATACTATATAAATAAATTATATATATATCATTTAAAATTATTTAATATCATTAATAACATATATTTATAATCATTTTGGACTATTCATATTTTACCGGAACATTCATACTTGTATACAAGCGAACTGATTAAGAGAAACTAAGAAAATGAACACTCCTCAAATAATGAAATTGAATATTATAACTCAAAAAAGATCATAAATGAACTTAATAAAATTGTAATAAATGAATTAAATTTATAATAGGTATTTAATTATGTAATTAATGAAACGAATTTGATTATCCAGGACATTAAGTACATGTGTAGAATGCTTTGCAACATAAGGTAGCCGTTTTGTCATCTCACATTTATTTCTACGAGATATGAATTACTCACCACTTATTCCTTGTGTGTGGTGTATGTATACTTCAATTTCATATATCATATCATGAATGTATTTATATTTTTAGTATTGAATGTTTTATTCTATTGTTATCAATTTTCTAGGGATTACAATTCGATTGATTGCAAAGTGGTAAGGGATTCTTTACGAACCTCACAATTAAATTTTATTTAGGATTTTTATCTCATTACAACAATTTAATTTTTAATTATTATTATTTAATAATACTAAATTATGTATGTATGTTCCAAAAATATTAACCTTTATCAATAATTCTTTCTTTGATGAGGAAATACATGTTTTTAGGTTGTATTCTCAATTCCTCCAGATAAGCAAGCCTGATTAAAGGAAAATTCACTATTTCTTACCTATTTTGAAGTACCACACATAATCTATTTTAAACCGATATTATTTTTAAGAAATCACTCTTTTTATCATGAAATAATGTCTTTCTTCATTTCTGTTTTTTTAAAAATAATTATTCTTTTCTCCCATTTAATGTGTCTATAATATTTTCACTTACACCACACAAAAGTGGATCCTTTTTGAAGATTCTTGAACACTATTTTTACATGTTTCCACATCAGCTAGACATCATTTATTATGATCTATTTATCTTTCCCCATTTGAATATGTTATTTCATGTATATGATGTTTTTATAACCCACATAACATTTTTTTACATACGGTGTTTTCATTTATATTTATTTGATTAAGTAATGAAATATTGATAAATGAGTGTATTTTATTTAATATATATATTTAATGATAAGAAATATTATTTATGAGTTAAATAGGTATATGAGGGATTATTTTAATGGGTATGACATGGGTTGGTTACCATTTAATGGAATCCTTTTGGGTTGGATACTGGTTAATGAAAGCCCCTTGATGTATTACTAGTTTTATGATATGAAATCAATTAAAAAAAACACTTTTCATTCGTTTCAAAGTAGAATCAGATGAGTTTCTACACACAAACATAAAGAATCTTATGAAATTCCTTCATGGTATAATGGTTCATGTTCTATATACACGAACTCCTAAAATTAAGCATTTCCTACATATATATCTCACATATTATTTTCCAATGTATTTTCATTATGAAAAAAATATATTGATGCATTTTAATTCATTGTTTCTTGATTGGAATGTGTTTTTTAGTTATTTACCTTTTCATATTAATTATAATTATTTATTCAAATCAAATTCCACTGTACGTAACCTTTTAGGATCATTTTATCTCACTTTTTAATTGGTTTTATTTCCCCAGGTTATAAAGATGATATATTTGAATTAGTGTCATGGAAGTTGTTTATTTTACTTTTTTATGCTCTATGATAAATTATCATTTTAGTAATGGAACATTGTATATATCTATATCTTTTTTTAAAGGTTGTGGCCGAAGCCACATTTTGTTATTATATGTATATATCTCTTAATGACTAATAAACTAATTTATCCATGGGATGTGGTTTCCAAAATCTATGCCATTGTAATAAAATAACCAGAGACTCTAGGCTACTAGGGTTGGGTTTGTTATAGTTGGTATCAGAGGTAGTTTAGTAGAAACATTGGGAACTTGATTTAGGAAACCATATATTGTGGAACATAACCCGAATATATATTTCTAGGATAATTATATAATAACATCTCAAACAAACCATGTTTATGATATTAGCTATGCATGAATGATTCAATTTATGTTTAGAATTTCATTAGTTTTGGGATTATAAAATATGATTTATAATTATGAGATCTAATATAGTGTATATATTCATTTAGAAATGACAACTTACTAACGGAATGAGAACCTCACCAATTCAAATAATCCATAGAGTAAGGAGGATAAAATATTCTATGGTCTTATGCCAATCTTTCAAAGGGAGCAAGTATCTCAAATATTCTCATCTTATAAGGATATAATATCATATGTTAACGAGACACATAAATAATTCTAAATGTATTATGGATCAGAGGAAATCACGATAACAAGATTACATATAAGAAAAAGGTTTTATAGATGAATGAAGATAAAGAAGTATTTTCCAACATGTAAAAATTGTGGAAAGAACCACCCTAGTACTTTCTTAAAAGTAATTATAGTTTGCTACTAGTGTGGGGATAAAGTCCACTATTCTTGCATTTTCATGGGTAAGAAACTGTTTTTAATGAAAAATTATTCTACTTGAAGGAGTTGGGACATTATGAAAATAAAAGTCTCAAGCGCAAAAGAAATATACACCAAAAGAGGATAATGGATCATGGTAAAGGTTATGCTACTACCATGGATGAAGAGGAATGATTAATATTCTTATGTTGGGATTCTGGAACAATGTTTTTTGATTATAATTCTATAGTTATAATAATCATGATATGAATAATGATTGTACTTTTGTACGTATTGGTTAAGGAATTATAAGCATGTGATGAATAACACCTTTAATTAGGAGAAGTAATTATTTGTTAATTTGATCTTATTGAAAACACATGACTAGTAACAATAACCCTAAATATGTGAGTGATGATGAGATAATAATAAATAGATTCTAATGGGATTGCATTGGTGTCCATGAAGGTGGTTTATGTTATGATGGAATTATTAGATGTTTTTATTTAAGAAATATATTTAGTAACTTTAGATTTTACTCTCAGAAGAATATATGTTTTATAATGGTTTAGGGGATATTAAGTTATTCATATATTTGGCATGTGAAAATAAGTGCTACATCATTTGGGGACATCTTAAGTAAAGTTTATTTTGAAAATTTAGTGACCTTCAATCTAAATGACTGGAATTTTAATTTTGAAAGACATATTTTTGAAGAGTCTTAAGGTTAAGTAATTATGTAGTGGATTAAGGATATTATTGATTTAAATTAAGGTATAATTTATCATATTGGATAACATATGATAACCCTTTTAGTTTCAGTAAAAACATAAAGGGTTATAGAATTACTAGTGAATATTAGGATTAATAAATGTGCTTTAGGAATAAAATTTTTTCTTGAATATCCATCTCCATATTGAAGAAAATAAGTGGAGATAGATCAAAGAACAACCTAAGGATGAGATTAGGACATGGGAAGGAATCAAGTAAGTTTATTTTCTTAAGGGATTCTATGTATAGTAAAAGAAACCCTCAACTCTAGGATGAAGTATTTTGGCACAAACAACTCACCCATTTAATGAAATTTCTTCGAAATCAGTGGTCTTTTAACGAAACACATATTTTTGGTTTGGTGATGGTTAAATTTATAATGAGGATGTTCTCTATCACTCTCCATCAGAACTTAATAATTGGATTCTCTTCTATACCCATGTTTTCACTTCCCATTAATGTTAACCTATAGGGATACCTAGTTTTTTTTTGTGAAATTCACATTGTAATTTCCCTCCATTTGATAGGATGTTTTATTAACCCAATTTGTGATGTGGGTTTCCCACAAAGGAACTTTCAAGTATACCCTTTTATTTTTGAAGTGCAATTTCAAAATTGTGAGGATGTAATTTATGGAATGTGGGAAGAATATAACACCCAAAAATAATATGAAATATAAATATAAATATAAATATAAATATAAATATATTATTAAATAAATTTAATTAATCGGATATCTTTCAATGCAAAAAAACACTAATCTTAAACGAATAGTGATATACTATTAAATATTAACATGGTCGTTGAAATAGTAATGTGAAACTTAAGAATATTAATTTTAATGTTAGGAATAATAATGTAGAAATTATAATAATAATCTAACCTATGAAAGTAGAAATAAAATTTATGTATCCTATAAATAAAAAATTGATATATTTATATCATGGAATAAGTAAATAATTGTTTTAAAAATGATAAATTAATTGTAGGTATTTTTGTGAAACGTAAATGTTTATTTAAAATTTAATAAGTAATTTAAAAATTTAAAATAAAATCTATTTCAATAAAATAGAATCAGAAATTAATTTTTTGATGTTTTATTATTATAAGATAAATTTTTGAGACCTTAATTAATTTTTCAATTTTCCGTAAAATCAGTTATATTATTAGAATCACAATTTTCTGAATAAATGATAATTTTAATTAAAAATTTTATTTTTCATATTTAGGAAATTATATTCATAAAATTCAGTCCATTTTTTAAATATAAACATTTAAAAATTGTTAGGGTATTTTTTTGTGATTTTTATAAAATAGTTTAATTTTTTGGGGAATATTGAAAAACCATAATTTACGATATCAACTAAATACATGAATTGTTTAGTCATGGATGATGAATGAATGATGTACGAATAATTATTTAAAACTCACATTCACTAATTACTTTATTGGGAAAAGTATAATCAATATTTATATTCTTGATCCAAAATAATAAACAAACAAATAAAATAAGAAAACCCCCTCTCCTCTATAATAAATACCACCCCTCACCACGCCTTCTCCTAACACCTTCAAAACCTTAGAGATTAATTATATTCTACCCAATTCTTCTAAAAAAATATTCCCCCCATCCTGGTCCTTTTGGTCTCACCAAATGTCCAATTCCTTGTTCCCTAACGAGGTTCTCAAGGAGATTCTATATAAGAGGTAAAATCCTCTTTCGTTTTATTTTAATTTATTTTAATTTATTTTATTTTATTATACTATCCTTAACTAAACTATAATAATATTCATGATAAATACATTTAATTATATATAGTAGAATTTTATTATGTTAATGGATTATCCATCATTAAAACCCTTATTGTCTCTCTTTTATTCTAAAAATGAAAACATCATCTGTGGTGTGTTGATTTACCACCGTAGTGGACGATGTGATTTAATTTTACATTAAAACATTCTAGTATAGTCATAAAACCATTATTATTGTTAAATATGACTCTATTATACATATTATAAGTTATATAATTTTATTGAATAAATATATAAACTAAATATTAAATAAAATGAAATAACTTTTTGAAGTAAAAACTACTAAAATTAATTAAATCAGTTTCATTAATGTTTCTCTATTAAATAATCATAATAACATATAAAAATGTATATATAAGATCATTTAAAGTTATATATGGTTATTAATAACATATAGTTTCAATTATAGATAATGTTTTTTATTTTACATGAACTATACAAGAGAACTGATCATGAGAATCCATGGAAATGAACACTCTGAGAACAAAAAAATAAAATTTTTAACTCATAGAAAATCCTATACATGAACTTAATAAAATTATAATAAATATAATACCCATAGAAAATGTTATTAATTAATTAATTAATTAATATAGTTTTATTTTCCAAGAGATTAATTATATGTGCAGAACACATTCAGACATAAGATAAGGGTTTTCTCACTTAACTTTTATTTCTACGAGATATTCTTTATTCACCAGTTATTCCTTATGTATGCTATTTTCATACATACATTTGATATATAATATAATTATTCTATTTATATTCATGATATATAATGCGTCATGGTGTTATTATTAATTTGACGGGGAATACAGTTCTATTGATTACAAAGTGGTAATGGATTCTCTATGAAGCTCCCAATTACCTTTGAGTTATGCATTCTATCTATTCACACCAATGTAATTATTAGTTAATTTTATCTACTAATCCAAAATTATGTTTATTTGTTCCAAACATATAAACCTAGATATTTTTTTTCTTTTATGGGGAAATACTTGTTTTATAAGGTTCCTTTCTCAATTCCTTCCGAAAAGCAATCCTGATTAAAAGAAACATCCAATTTTCTTACCCATTTTCAATTACCATCCATAATAAATTTTAATATACATTTATTTTTATAAAATAAATATTTTTGTGATGAAAAACTATATTATTTAATTTATGGCTTTATACATATAACTATTCCTTTTCATGTTTTAAAGAGTCTTTAATATTTTCCCTTAAACTCTGCTAAAGTGGCTCATTTCTAAAGATTCATGAAGAAACATTTTACATGTTTCTACTTAATTTTAACATAATTTATCGTGATATATTTGTATTTCACATTTTTAATCCATTATTTAATAGATATGATTATTTTTTAACTCATATAATGTTTTTACATATGGTGTTTACCTTGATAGTAATTAGATTATGTGAAGAAATATTGATAAATTTGAATGTTTTATTTAATATAGATATTTGATGAAAAGAAATATTATTTATTAAATAAATTAATCTATGATGAATGTTATGGAATGTTATAACACATTTTTGGGGCAGTTTAATGTAAGCCTTATGGTTTGGGGATTGGTTAGTGAGAGCCCCTCAATGCATCAGTAGTCTCATGAGAGGAAATCAGTTGGTGAGAAAACCTTCATGTTTGTTTCCAAGAATAATTTTACAGGTTTCTACCTATATACTTAAACCATATTGTAAAATTCCTCCATAGTATAATGGTTTATCTTCCATATACAATACTCACAATAATTAATCATTTCTTATATATTGAATTCAGTTATTATTATCAAAAAATATTCACTACGAAAAAATATATAGAGGCATTTTCATTCTTAGTTAATTTATTGGCATGTGTTTTTTAGTTATTTAAATTTACATAATTATTATACTTATTGATTCATGTTATCTTCCACCTTAATTAACCCAAACTAATCATTTGAGCCAACCCATTTTTTTCTCTCCCTAGGTTATGAAGATGAAATATTTTAGTAAGTGTCAAGGAAGAAATTTATTTTACTTCATTATTTTATATGATTAATTTCAATATAAATGGGAACTATTTATGAATCTAGTTCTTCAATACTACTAATGTAACCAATATTTGGGACGTGATATCTTGAATCTATTCCATTGTAATAAAATAACCACTGACTTTGTGCAATTTGGGTTGGGGTTGTTTTAACTACTCATATAAAGGGCACCATTACTCTAAAAGGATTTAAAATTATACCACCATTTATAACATAAAAACCAATTTTCAAGAAAAATTCACACCTAAATGTAAAATTCTTGCTAAAAAACACAACTCATCATTAAAAAAATGATAAAAAAACATAGAACATGGAAATTACTCATGAATTTTCAATAATTTTTATGATTAAGTTGAAAAAATGAATATATTATCACAAAAGTGAGGTGAGAAATGGAGATAGTTGAGTAATAATACTATACCGTAAAAAAATAAAAAAAAATAAAGATGATGAAAATTCCTTACAAACCTAGGATTGAACCCATACCCCACACCTAGAATTTGCAGCTTCATAACTATAATAAAAGAGAATTTGAAAAGAAAGGATAAAATATAGTGGTTGTTATATATATATATATTATTGAACTTGGAGTTCCTCTATTGGGGACTCTATAATGGATTCATGAAGGTGACTCAACCACTTCCCATTAAAATTGAAGGATTGTTTTGTTTTTTATTTTGAACCTGAACAACACCATATGGATAAACATTAGTAATAGTGTATGGAAAAAATAGGGGGAATTAAGATTACCTAGTTGAATCTTTAGACATTAATTGAAAAGGAGGACATTCTTCCTAATATGGATTTGAAAATTAAGGATGAGATGGTTTTTGATAAACTTGATTCTCTCATTAATCATACGGGAGTGATCATATGAATCTCTTATCTTTTTTTCCATCTCCTGAATCTGTATATTCCATTGAGAAACTTCAAAAAAATATTATAATTTAAATTATTAATGGCACACTAGGACTGGTTCTAAATATCAAGTGGGAGGTGAAAACTCCTTCCAAAAACTAGTTGATATGGTGACATGCCAATGGGTGTTTTGAAGGTAGTACAATAAGACCAAGATGAATCATTGATTATAAGACACAAATATTTTCTATTGGGTTTAATAATTCTTTTAATAATTTGTTTTATTTCTCTATTTTACACATCATCTTGACCATATGTTTTAGGGTGATATTTAGTAGAAAATAAATGTCTGAACCCAAACGAACACAACACTGTTTTAATTTTTTGATTATAGAAATAAGAAAATTGGTCACTAATTATGAACATTGGTAATAAAAAACTCGAAAAAAAATTTGTTCTAAAAAAACCACAACTGCATTTGAATCATTTTCCATTGTGAATCTTTACTATACCCATTTTGACACATAATAAACTACTAGAATAATGTACAAGTTTCCAAATGAATTGGAAAATGGCCCAATAATGTCAATGCCCCAAACATAAAAATGTCATGAAAGATAATGTTTTTTTTAATTTTATTTCTTTTTGAGACACTTCCATTCTTTGATAGTGAGGAAAATATTTATATAAATCCTAAAAATCCCAAAATTGTGTTGGAAAAAAGACAATAGACTTGAGGACCCTATGGGAAGTCCATTGGGGACCAAATTGTATCCCAAAAACAAGACTGTGGTAGAACCTAAGGACATACCAAAAATCAATATCAGGAACACAACACCCAAGGAATTAATCACTACATGTGTTCCTAAGGCATGGGTCATCGGAAATGTACCAACATGACACATGTTTTAGACGATTGACATGGTTTTTTTTGAAATCATCAGGAATTCTAGATTCGACCAAATAATCAACAATTTCTGCACACCAAGGAATAACATCTTTCACAGATCATAATTTCTCATGAAGAAAAAAGATATTTAATAGAATCTAAGGTGATGAGTCAATGTATAAGGATGAGAGGATCTTAATAATACGGGTAACCACCACATTCAATACTATTTTCTTATACATAATTTCAAGATTATATTCTTGAATTAGGAGCATCCAACGAATGTGACATGGTTTCAATTCCAGTTTCTTGAGAAGATAGTAGATGAGTGTATGGTTTGAGAACCCATTTACATTAGACCCTAGAAGGCATGAAATTAATTAATCCAAGACAACCAAAATGGAATGTAATTATTTTCCACTTGTGGTGTATTTTTCATGGGAATGGTCCTATGTGTGTGAGGAATAAAAAAGGAATGTGAATCTTGATCTACCCATTGGGATATGATAGCTGAAACTACATAGTTTGAGGAAATACACATGCACTCAAATGATAAATACCATTGAGTTAGTTAGATTTATGGGGGTTATGTGAGACTCCATTTCAATTTTTTAAAATATTCCACACAATATTTATAAAAAAAAGTTTGTTTCTTTTTAGAGTATACAGGAGTGGGGAGTGAAATATTACTAAATTCATGAATTAAGTGATGGTAAAATCCATCATGACCTAATAAAGGCCACAAATACTGCTCAATTTTTAGATATTTTATGGAAGAAATGACATAAAATTTTGATTTATCTTCTTGGATACCATCCCCAAAAATGAAATGTCTAATTACTATTCATTGTCCGCCATGAAATGGAATTTATCATAATTTAATACAATATACGTTTCATTTCAGTTTCATTGAATACAACCAAGACTACTCAAATATTTATGGAAATAGGATAAAAAATAGTGAAATAATCCATGAATATTTCCATGAAATTCTAATGTTACTCCAAAAATACTAACCATGCATCATTCGAAAGTATCTGAAGTACCACAAAAAACAAATGAAATTCTCTTATATGAAAATGTGCCAATGGAGAAAGTGAATGTTGTCTTATCATGATCATTAGATAAGATATGGACTTAAAAGTATCTATAATACCCAAAAAAGAAATATAATTGGAAATACACACTTGACACTCAAGAATATAGTCAATGAATGATAGTAGGAGGGGCCCTTCCTAGAGTTTTGGTTTAGTTTGTGATAGTATATTCAGAGACACCGACTATTTTTCACATGGGTTAGTATCAATTCATTATTTTCATTGTTAATTTATGTAAGATGTATTTTCTTGTGAAATACATACACAAGACTAAACCATTGGTAATTAGAGATAGGGTAAATGATTCTAGTAGCCACCAATTTTGTTACATACATTTTATAAACATATAGAGGTTTCATTTCAATAAACATTTTCCCCACCACACAAGTTTATCTACATCATTTAACAATATATGATGCCTGAAAATTGATGGACTAATTCTAGGAATGTTAGAAATTGAGCCTTTTAATTGATTTTTATACTCCCCAAAAAGGTCAAGTAGTTTTAATTTATTCTCCGGAGGGAGTGAACTATAAATGATGAGAGTTATCTTGTTTCTAATATCAAGATATAAATATATTATATTTTTAGGAAGTGGTATATGTTTCAATTTTAGGGAATTTTAGATAGATGGGAATGAATATCAAATTGATAGGTCAATTATCACATCTATCTTCTCAATGGTAAAATCATCAGATGAGGAAGAATATTTTACATTCTTAGTAGTATCCTTAAAGATCATGAGATTCTTAGTGCTTAATAAATCATCAATTGACAAACACGAATGGAATTTTTCAAAATTGGTACAACATTAATTGCATGAATCTTTACCTGAAATTTCTATAAATATTGAAAATTTGGAAATGGGATCAGAACAATGAAAATAAGTTTTTTAAGGGGAAGAGAGTGCATTAATAAGATTTAACCGAAAGTGAGGAATGTTATTCTGAATGTTGAATCATGGAATCAAGGACATTGAAGTGGAAACTATCACCACCAATTTCAATATATAATTTACCATTATGGACATTAATTATTGATTAGGAAGTTTTTAGGAATGGTGTAATCAATATAATTTTGTCATTTAAAATCATCCTATCATATTGTATTTTAAACACATAAAAATTAATAGGAAAAATTAAATTATTGACCCCCCACAAGAACATAATCATTATTTGACACACCAATAGGGTTTTCTTGCTCTATTTTGTGTGATGACCATCAATTATAGTGAGATTCAGTTCTTTAACCTACAATTAGGTGAAAATAAAGTGAGGATTCACATTTATAGAGGAACCCATATCAATATTTGCATCATAAAAGAAATCCTCCCCAATGGTGTGTAAAATCAAGAATGTTCCAAGATCCTTGAATTTTGTTTTCAGTGATGGATAAATAAATGATGAGATTCCCTACCCAATATTGTATTTTCCTCTCCTAGAATTCACATTCTTTGTATATTAATATCCTTTATAAACTAGGTGTATCTTGGAATTTTATTCACAACATCAATCAAGGGAATGTTAACCATCACATTTTTGGAGGTTCCTAAGAATTATTTATCATGTTCAATTTCTTTTTGATTCATTAGTTTGGAAGAAATTTTGGGAAATAGATGTTTAATGTGTTGTCTTGATACTTTATCAAAGGAAAATATCTTTCATTTGATAAGGTTCTTTCAGGAAAATGTTTTTTCTCAGTTGGACAATTTTCAATGGTTGGGATGGTAGTTTCCTTAGGAGGGGAAGACTCAAATGACATGGTCATCTGGATATTATGTTGTTTTACACATATAAGGGTGATGGAAATAACATATACCATATAACTAGGGTTGATTAGTGTTTGAGAAGGTAGTTCACATGACCCATGACTTTTGATTTCCCCCACTGAGTTGGGGAGTTTTCCTAATTGGGGTCTTTAGGGTTGTATTGTGGCTTGGGTGGTTTTTTTGAATTATAGATTGTTTATACCCATTTGTTTTATAATGTTCTCCTTGGTTTGTTCCATAGTTTTCAAGGTTAGTATGAATACCCCCTTACCTATATTCTTGGTTTCCTTTCCACCCATGGTCGGATGGATAGTGTGGTTCTTACCTAATTTGTTTGTTATAGGGGCGACCTAGAAATATTTACTCACAATTTCTAGAATGTTCTCTCAATTGGGGGGATTTTTTAGAATAACTGGTGTGAGTAGAAAAATTCCATAATAGATGGGAGGAGGACATTGGAATTTCCGTTAGGTAAGAGAAAATTTTTAGATTAGGGTACTGGTCTATTAAAGCTTTGTGTCCACCTTCATCTCGAATTCAGAACATTGCACCTCATGAAAGCCTTGAATGAGGAAATTGGACCTCGACCAAAATTATTGAGTATTTTACACCATGTTATCAGTGAGTATCCCTATATCAATTTGGGGGTTTTCAAATAGTGAACCACGAGAAGGAGCATCAATCTCATTATGATTAATTGGAATTAAACCCTTATAAAAGTATTGTATTAATTTTTTTTCAATTATTTGTTAGTGTGGAAAACTTGAATAAATGCATTTAAATATTTCCTACTATTCATGAAGTGATTCCACTAACAACTAT
This sequence comes from Viscum album, assembly GCA_963277665.1. Taxonomy (NCBI): domain Eukaryota; kingdom Viridiplantae; phylum Streptophyta; class Magnoliopsida; order Santalales; family Viscaceae; genus Viscum; species Viscum album. The sequence goes on along the minus strand of OY728126.1, from coordinate 2,090,111,408 downwards.
CTTTTCTCTAAAATTTCATCCCTTGTTTTATAAGTTCTCAAGGATGGGAAATATTTTTCAAGAAAAAGAGATTTCATGTCAGCCGAGGCTCTAATTGGGTATTTAACGTAGTATAAACAATATTTTATAATGTATTCCAAGGAGAAATGGAATTCCCTAAGATTTACTTATTCGTTAACGAAATTTTACTATTTTAATTTTGAACACACAATGTGAAAATATTACAAGTGGTTATGTGTATATTCTCCCATGAGTCCCTCGAGTTCTAGTAATAAGTGAATTAAACCAGATTTATGTTTAGTATTGGGTGCCTCACAATTTATTTTAATTTAATCGGGTTGAATATTGACATTGATAGAGGTTATTAATTTTAATTTATGATTACTTTTATCCAGTTTTTCAATGCTTATTTATTTATTACTATTTTTTACAAGAAGAAGAAGGATTGACAAAAGTTTTGATGTTTTGGGCATACTCCTTCAACGGATCATTCGATGCTTCTTGGTGTCGATGACATAATATCCTATATTGTTCATGATAGAAAGGAAGTTGTTGATCCAATTAAGATAATTTAATTAAAAATTCCTAAAAAACTAATTATTTAAAAATAAACAAAAAAAATTAACAATGAAAATAATCATAGAAATATTTACAAAATACACTATGTTTTTATAAAAAGAACACACTAAAAACCAAATCCATCCTCGAAAATAGATCCATAATTTGACCAAATTATCTTGTCCCATCAAATTGATTATAATTTAATGATGAATTTATATTTTAGGTTAGACCCTATTTCATCTCCCAAGGATCAATAACGGTTTAATGTGTTTATTTTCAATAAGAAAGACTAAAATCTAGGGGCAGTTTTGAAAACAACATTAATAAAATAACAATGTTTAAAGATATTAAATGTTTAATAACCAAGTTGATTTAAAAAATATGAGATAAAGGGGAAATTTTGATTTTTATATAAAAATTTCATGTACACTGTTATTATGAATTCATTTAGTTTGGGTGTAAATATTTTTTCAAAATTAATCGGAATCCTGATTAATTTCTATGATTTTTTATCAGATCATGTTGAACCAAAAATTGACATATTATTAATATTGACAAGTTCCAGCCCTTATACATGGAATAATAGTTATAAATAATATTAAATCTAAAAAATGTGGGGATGAAAATGATTTTGGTGTTTTCTAATTGGAGAAACACAATTCACTCACTCAAAATCTCATACTGATCAGCTAGAAATTAAAATAAAATACCTCACATACATAAAAAAGGACTCAAATAGGAAATAATATATGATAAAAGGGATGAAATTTTATAACAAAAAATTTAATCCACACCATTATCTAACATAAGTTTAATAAATCCCTTGAAATTTGTGTATCTCCCTCACAATGAACACCCAGTATTTAGCCCATCATCGAGAGGGGGAGGCAGCTCAAGTGGATCTCCTCCATTTCAGATATCCCTATGAGGAAAGGAAGATCAAATACCAACAAGGTGGTGAGGGACATTATATTGATCTCAAATATGGAATCAATACACTCCTTTATAAATCTTTTAAATGAGGTACCCATGATACCCTTTTATTGTCAAAATTGGAAGTTGTTTTGGGAACAAAAATTCCACGATACAACTTGTTTCTAAGTATTGGGTCAAAAAATGGAATTATCTCAACATGGATAAGAGAGAATATTTTTTGGACATAATGTTGAATATCACCATGAGAAATTTAGTGTCCACCACAAAAATAGAATGGGATTTGTAGGGAGAATACTGATCCAAACCTTTGGATTAATGAATATTTGGTTCTCTGGATAGATCTGTTCAGTTGGGATAATATATGGATGATTTGGATTGATTTTATTAATATGAGTTGTATCTCGTTAATACATGGATCAAATATCAAAATGTTATCCCATTTGGACGCACTTATTTCATTAAACATGAAAAACATTGGACAAGTGTAAATGTGATTCCATTCAATTTGGCCTATTTTGCTTCAACATCATTATGGATCCTCCAAATCACCTCCTCCTACAATGAAATCATAAAAAAGTATAATTCATTTTTTTAACAGTGATAAAAATTAAATAATTGAATCAAATATGATGTTAATGTTTTTGATATTTTTTTTAAATTTTAATAAAAAACTAGTTTAACATAGTGGTGTTAGGGTGAAATAAAATAGTAAATCATTATGCGATCAATGGATCAGATAAAAATTCTTCCAAATCATGAATTTTTAGCTTCATATTATCTCATATATCTAAGAGATTCATATTAAATTGTTTAAAAATCCAATATTCATATTGATCTACCCCTACAGAAAGGTGAAAAATTTTACAAACAAAATCCTATATGTTGAAATTATGAATTGGGTTTTAAAAGGTATATGGTATGCCCAAATAACATCATCCATGTGAAAACTACAATAATTAATTTTAATTTATAACATTTTTTCCAAGGTTATCATTGATTCATTTTTTTAAATTTATTCTTTTCCATTAGTTTTGGGGTGATATACAGTGGAGACATTATGAACAAACCCATACTTATGAAGTGATTTTTAATTATTAGATTATAAAACTATGAACCCTAATAACTAACGATGAATCATGGAAAACCATTCCTATTGAAAATATGATATCTCATAAAGTCAACACCCACTTGATATTAATCAGTCATAGTAGCCTTTTCTTACAAATGTTTTGTGATATATCTAATAGCTAATAGGTTTTACACAAACCCAAATTAATTTGAAAAAGGACCTATGATATCAATGGACAATGCATCAAAGATGTCACAAAATAACATGGGGTTTTGGGGAATTTAATTCCTAATTGAGATATTACCTATAAATCGACATAATGTTCAGGACATGAAAAATTGATGGGAATTTATATAACATTTTGGGTTATAAAGTCTAGAGCAAAGGATATTTTAGGATGTACATTGATATCCAAATTGTTCCCCAAAATCCAGAGTGTGGAAGAATCTGAAAAGAAAGTTGAAATCATGGTTTGAGACACACTAAATAACATATTAGTCATGATTTTTTTTCTAAAAGTACAGGTCATACCAAATGTAACATCATAAACCATGTTTGTTTATTTATTATATTTAGGTGATAAAGTATTTGGGGTCCTTATATGTTACTAGAAAATTTCCAATATCTTCATACCATGGGTTAAGTTCCAGAACATCTAAAATATTCTCATGAGTGAATAATTATCCAATAGGGAGGGGGAATTCCACATGATTGTCTAATAGTGGGGAAATCCTACTAATATGGTTATCTACCACATTTACACTCCTATCATTTCTAAAATATCTAGGTCTAACTCCTAGAGGATAAGTATCCACTATATGAGGTGGTGCTTAGATTTAGGACTCTTAATGAGAAACCGAAGGACTATGTGATCAGAAAACACAATGATTTTTGACCTAAGGAGATATTAATAGATTTTTTAGGGAGAAAATAATAGAATGAATTTTTTTTAGTGTTTATACAGTTTTCCTTAAAATGATCATGGTTACACGAGGAATTCACAATGACACGAGGAGGCCGTTCAACCCTTTGTGATAAAGCTACCCCAACTTCAAATTCAGAGGCATCACATATTATATCAAAGGGAAGATCCCACCATGGTGATTGGATTATGGGAGGTGATTTGTGACACATTTTTAGTAATCCAAATTCATACTAACAATTTTTATCAAAAAACTCAGAATATTTTAGTAATAACTGATACAAGGGAAGTAAAATCTTCTTAAATCATTTAATGAATCTGTGATAAAAACCATCATGACCCATGAATGACCACACCACATGAATATATTTTGAAAATGGATGGGAGGAAATTATTTCAATTATTTATTTTTCAACTTGAATTCCATTATTTAAAATAATATTCCCAAGAACTATCCCCCATTAAACCAAGAAATGTGATTTCTCAAAATTTAGTATGATATTTTTTAATAAAGGGAAGGAGGACATAGCCTGGGTGAACCAAACAATTACCAAATAAAGAATCATAAAATTTGAAATCATCCTTAAAATTATCAGTTCAATTCTCAAGGTCCTTAGAAAATATACTCAACATACAATTCTGATCAGTACCATAAGAATTACAGATAACACATGGAATTCTCCTATATGAAAATGTGCTGAATAGACTTGTAAATTTTGTCTTTTATTAATCCTCAAGGGCTATATAGATTTGAAGATAACCTTAATATCTATTAAGGGAAAAATAATGGGAATTACTAGACAATCATTCTAACATTTTTTCAATGAATGGTTGATGAATGTAGTCCTTTATCATGGCTGGATTTAGTTAATGGTAGTCAATAGATACTCACCAATTATATTTCACATGTGTTGGAAACAATTTATTCTGTTCATTTGAGATGACAACTATTCCTGGTCTTTTAGGCAGAATTATCATATTTCTAAACCATTTACTCTCGTATATGGTATAAATTATCCTAGGATGATGTAATTTACTACCTTTGAATTTTATAACTTTAGGGATGATGGGATTTAATTGGTGTTGAGGTTAACTTACAAGATTATTATCCTAATCTAAAATTAAATGGTAAATAAAAATATATGATCTAATCCCATGAATATCATCTGATTCCCATCCTATCAACTTCTTACACTCTAAAATAGTCAAGTATTTATGATTCATTCTCTAGAGAGTGGATGTTGGCAAGAATAATGGTCAATTGGTCAATATATTTAAGATAGGTATATTTTGAATTCTATGGAAGTGGATTTGATTCTAACATAATTGGTTTCTAGAAGGAGAGATGGGATTTGGGTGGGTGTGTTCAATGATACTATCAATATTCTCATGTATATTCTATATGGAAAGAGAATCAATTAGAGTTATAATTTGAGAATCATCAAAAGTAATGGGAACCTTATAATGAAAATAAACATTAACTAAAATTGAAAAATAAAAATTTTCCTAACCCCCACAACACTCAACACTTGAATTACAACCAAAACCCTGAAAGGGTGAAGAAGTGGAAAATAAACCAAATTATGGGTTGAGGAGAGGGTATTGTTTGTGTTTGTTATTGGAGGGAACTTCCATCAAATAGATATAAAGTGTGGAGTGGTCTTAAACATAGTTTTTATATCATCAAGGATAACGAAAAATTCCTTTTATCCTCCAAACTCCATGAATATAGTACCAATATGGAATTTTATCATTTTATTTTATATTTTAAGGAAACTCCATCTTAATATGAGTTAATCTTTTCCTAGGGATTTGGTATCTTAGATCTCAATAATTTATAAGTCTACATGGAAAATGAGATTCTTTACTCTCATGAGGACATCCTTGATCACTTCCATTGGATGTATTGTTCTCCAGATGGAAATTTTCACGATGATTTCTATTGGTTGAAGTAATCAAACCTATAGATAAGTATACCTAGAGTGAGGAATAAAATAAATTGAAGAACCTTAATCGAGAATTTCATTATAGAAAAGGTCTCCCCTAAGGTCAAAGGTATCATAAATGATCCAAGATGCATTCATTTTGTGAAAATCACTAGTTGTATCAAATCCAAAACATTTATTTCATGGTTTAATCTCTCTTTTACCTTCATCCACTCTTTTTTTGTGCAAATTTCGTATTAAAATTAGGCATGGTGAGCATTTTTTTAACTATATTGAAGAGAGAAATGTTAATTGGTACATTTTCAAATGTATCCATGATCTCTTTAAGAATATCATTATCAAAACGTTTGTTGGATTTTGAGAGACTTTGGGGTAAGGGAAGAGTAATATATTATTCATAAGAATCTTCAACGACAAATCCTTTACTTTTTTTAAATTTACATAAAGAACATTGGGTTTGAGAAAGTTATTTTTAAGGGGATGACATACATGTGGTATAGAATCCACAGAAGGTGAAATTTAATTACCACTAAGAAATGTGATATCGCATAAATTACCTTTATTCTTTGGGATTCAAAATTGTTTGGGATAAAACTTTTATAGAAATGTTCATCATTCATTCACTAATGTCATTTCATAATTTCCCCACATGAGTTCGTATGACTTGAATAACTGATTTTGTTGTATATTGAAACTAGAGTTTCTTGGAGTCCATTTTTTACACCATTTCCTTGAGGGTTGGTTTAGATTAGGGAGTAAGATTATTATTTCAAGATGGTGATTAATAAAAAAGTTTCATACTTCAGTGTTACCGATGCCAACTATGTTTGGGATAGCCTGGTTTTCTTACTGGTTGGAAATGTGGTTGTGCATGTCACTCGGGGTTTGGATTTGGCCTAAATTTATCTTAATTGAAGAGAGGATTTTACTAAAAAGGATACCAAGAGAACAATTCTGAACACGAATCATAGGAATATTGAATTTATGGACACTGATAAGACAAATGAGTATTTTCAAAACAAATACCATAATATAATAGAATGGGTGGAGACTGTGAATTACCTTGACCATGAGATAATTGTATTAAATGAAAATTAATTTCATCTTGTTTATTGCCTACCTTTTTTCTTGGGGAGAATGGATTACATCATGAACTCTTGAAGTGGTGAAATTCCTCATGTTTTGATACATTTTTTGTGAATTTTGAGCCATGTTTTCTATTATTTCATGAGTAGTGGTAGGTGTTTTATCCACTAGGGAACCACTAGAAGAAACATAAATTGTTAAATTATCCATAGTCATAAGTACCTCATATAATTTTGGAATTATAAATTGTCCAATAATTTGGTGGTGGGGGTAACATGATTAGATTATACGAGTCTCTCCCAATATTAAAGAGGGGACTCTCTTTGTGATTTCCTAATACCATATATTTATTTTTTAAGGGACTTTCTTTGGTAAGAATGTAATAAAGTCTATATAAAGAGTTTTTAAGGTAATTCCATCCCCCAATTATGGTAGGCAGATAATATAACCATTTATTCGCTACACCATAAAGGGAGAAAGGGAAGGCCCTATAATTTTTGAGGTCCTCCGAAATATTTTGGTGTTCCATAGTGGAACACACTCTGTGAAACACCATGAGATTTTTGTGAGGTTACTCACTATAAAGAACATGGAATTTAAAAATGAGGTTGATGAGGTCTAATCTTAGATCAAATTTTGTGGCTTCTTTAGGATATTAGATGTACGTAGGTGGGTACTATACATTAGGGTTGATCAATTCATTTATGATATAATTATTTACAACTATTATTTCTGAAGTTGATTGGGTTTAATATTGTATTGGTTTAATACCTCCCATTTTTCCAAAAGTTGTCCCTCAATTTTACTTGATTTCTCTACTCTTGAAGACATAATGTGTGAGTGGAGGGTCTTTTCAATTTATTGGTATATTTCCAATAGTTTTTCTTTTCCTGATTGAGTCATGAAAATGAGTTTTGAAATTTATTTTTTAATTTATTTTATTAGGAATAATTAATGGATTAAAAACACACACACTTGTGAATTTAATGGAAATAAAATAAAATAAAATAAATAATTATTGGTAAAAATATATTTTACTAAATAAGAAAAAAGAAAGAAGAAGAAGAGATGTGGAGAAAAAAACAAACAAAACAATAGAAAACAAAAAAATCAAAAAGTAACGAGGAAGTTTGAGTGATAAAATAAACTAAAACTAAAATAAATAAATAAAAATTTAAAAAACAATATATTATCCAAAGAAATGGAGAAATAATTTGATCGCTTTGTCGACTGTGAAAAATTTTAAATTGCTTTTACTAAATGTTTTGCAGTATAACTGTAACCCTAGGTTATATCTTTATAGAGCCTTAGATTCTTAATTTTAAAATACATTTTTGATTATGAAAATAATGAGATAATTGAAATTAAAAAACTTGGGTTTTTTTGATTCTAAAGGAAAATAGATTTATGAATGTGATAAAATGAAGCATAAATTAATAGGTTTGAGTAATCATGATAAACCCAGGTATATATCATGATGCTCATCCTTCATCGCTTCAATGAATTGGGATTATATATTTCAATACATATTTTAACACCTACAATTTTGTTACATTTATGTTTATAGTAGGATAACTCCAACGGTTTGTTCATAAACAAAAAAATGATTCACTTGCTACCACTGATGATTGTGTGATATGTCTCTAACTTAATAATCAAAACTCACCAAGTAAAAACTTGTATAAATCAATGTGTCATATATATTTTTATGTTATTTTAATTTTATTACATGAAATAAATTTACATGGACAAGGTATTTTTTATGATATTTCAATTGAACAATATGAAACAGAAAATCACATTAATTAAAAGAATAAAGTAGGAATGGAGAATGGTGTGTGAAACATCACATGAATTGTTACCCCCAAAAGTTATCATATGATTTTTTTTAAAACAAAACTATAAAAAATTATTTAATATTAATATAGAATGAATAAAAAAACAAGAAAACCTAGAATTTAATATATCATTCAAATATTATAAATAAGAAGCTTGATATTTAAATAGTGTTTCTCCTTGGGTGATCATAAAGAGTATATAACTCCATAGAAGTGGATGAAGCCATTAATGATGATGAATATAATTCAAATAACAGTAAAACACATGAAATGGTAGGGAAACATATTATAAAGAGTGGTAGGAGTTTTTTTATGAAAAAATACATAAACATTTTCACAAAAATAAATCAACTTACTAAGAGACTAAGTTACTATTAATCATAGACTTTTTACCTCTAATTTTTATGGTAGGTTGATGAACCAAAATGCCTTAAATTGACCTAATATTCTTGGAGAGTTCTGCCTTTGGGCTATATATCCAATGGAAGTGGAATCATCCCAATTTCTGTTCTGAATACCGAATTATGTCTCAATCACCATAGGAAAGTCCAATATGTCTTGCCTAGGATTTCTTCAATTGTGAACCTCTTTTGGGCTTCTTGTGCATAGATCCAGCCTCTCATTCAGTTAGATGAATTAAATCTGAATTAAAATATAATCCTAAAAAATGAATTTTCACATTGGATGAGTGTTGTGAATGTTATGATAGAAGCAATGAACTAATTTCAAATTGGGTCATTATATAATTTCATTTTTTCAAACATGTTTTCAACAAATAGATTAAAAATATACATTATGTGAAAATGGCATTAGTAATGGGATACTAAAACCCCTAAAAATGCAATGAATAAGTATAAGGGTGATAATATTTGTTATATGATTTTGATATCGAGAACAAAAGAACTTAGTAAGAACCACTACCCAACCAATTTATGAAAACCCCTTCGTAAGATAGTTTATAAAATACTAGTTTGAACATAATGTATAACGAAGGTTTTTTACATGATTTTTTAGAACCAAATAACATACACATTTACAAAAAAATACATTATAACAAAATAATAAGGTTTGTTAAATATTTTAAATTAAACCATTAAATGGTGGAATACTAATAAAAACAATTTTCCCCGTTTTCCAACATCTCATAAAAACTCAATTTTTATAAACAATTTTAGGGAAATGAATTTCATTAAACTCTCAGTTAAATACCCAAAACACTATAATTTTCTAAATGATACTTAAAAAATCATAATAGAGAAACTCATTTAGAAGCAATCTAAAACCACACAAGGGGATTACATTCAGGAAATTAGGAGGAATAAATCTAATAGAGAGAAATTCACAGAATTCAAAATCTCAATCGTAAAATAAACAACATGTAAACACATGCATAATAATAACATGTATGGAAATATAATTTTAAATATATAATAGAGAGTGCATAACACACTTTACATATCATGAGGAAACACTGTTGGGACAAATGGGATAGAAAATTACATAATAGTGGACCTATTACTGAAAGGATATTGTCCACACATCCATATAACAAATCACTCTTACCCAGTATCATTAGTGAGACCCCACTAGCTAGGTATTACGTCCAAATTGGGATGAATATCCAGTGCATAATCAAAACTATCCTAGAATCTTCCCACTAATTTCCACTTAGTATCATTCGTTTACTCATTTAATAATAGAGCAGGTTGGCCATGAACAGAAAAAGTCAGCACATTACAATAACAAATCCCCAAGGGATAAAACCATAATCACATTTAACTCAACTCACTGAATTAGATTAGAAACTGACATAACCAATAAGTAAATTCTTAATCACATAAAAAACTTACATCACAAGTATACCATAACATCATCAACAAATAATGGGGCCTCAATAAGGGAACAGTTAGAATCATTTAAAAAATTTCCAAATAGGCCTTCAGTTATCACATATAACATAAACATCTTTAAATTCCTTTTTAGAACCATTTGGAATCCAAACATAAAGTCAAGGTAAATCACCATCAATAATATACACCACCCCAAACTCAAATAAATATCTATTTCATTTAAATATTTGATAATAACCAATTTTATAAAAAGAGCTTTTAAAATTAATCTCACACATTTTAAAAAAAGATTAGAATATTCAAATACATTTTCTAAACTATGGAATTCATTTTAAAAGGAAAACTGATCATTTAATAACAACTTGAAATGTGAATAAGTCCACAAAAATATTTTAATGACATAAAAAAACCATGTTGGAGATTTAAAAACTAAATAAAAACTCTATAAAATTTTTTAAACAATTTTGAACGGCCACACATGAATTTTCTCAAGCTCTTGTCATGTAGACTAATCCCATGAAAATCACTCAAGAACACATGAACATACTATGATATACAAAAAATAATTATAATTTCACCCTAAATCATTTAAAACACACCATGGAATTTAAAAACCTCAATTCAAGGGGGTTCCAAACAAACACCCACCTTTAATGGGGGTGGCTGAGTTGAAATGGACTCGAAAACTTTTCCTTTAGTGGAGGATTCTAAAAAACACATGAATCTAACATGATATTTTCATCACACAACCTATAAATGAATAAATACCAAATATCAGGTCATCCCTTTGACCTAGGGTTTGTCCGAATGAATGGTGCGTTGAGGAGAAGATAAAACTTCTAAAAATGGAAGGAGAAGGTAAATGGGGTGTTACCTTGAAGGACCGATCAATAATCCAGAAGGAATATTAGAGAAATGACATGGATAGGTGATCTTGTGAGAGGGGGTGGTGTGAAGAACATGGGGAGGAAGGGGGGTGATAATCACATGACTCAAGGGAGAGGGAAGAGGGGAAAAAGAAAGAAGAGGAAATAAATATAAGAAAAAGGAAAAGATAAATATAATTTTAAAATTTTAAAATAATGTACAAGTTGTATATACTTCCAAATGGTTCACCAAAAATTCTATCCATAATGGAAAATCAAGGGGTTCCTTCATATTTACCCCTAGGAAAGTCACATAGTTGAGCTAATCGTATTGAATCCATATGAATTGGAACTATCCAACTAACATACCCAAATGAACGATTGGCACATGATTAATCTTAATTTAGAGTAAATCATAACAAACACTACATCCATTATTTAAAAAAAAAATTCAATATGATATTATCAATATTTCAAACTAGCACAAAATTTATATATTTAACTACTTAATTTATACCACTATGATAATGAAGGTGTAACATTATTCTCACAGATTACCATTTCCATTATTTTTCTATAATGTAATGTGTACAGGTTGTAGTGTGATATGATCTTGAGGACTTATTGAAATATATAATGAGTAGATTCCCTGATGTGTTCACAAATACCATGTAAGAAATCCCTAAATGGCTCATTTTTTAGGATCTTTCTTTTGGGGTGCTATCACACTCTAGTGATCCTATTTTACCATTGATAATCTTTAGAGGATTATGTACAAGGTGTGACCACATTGGTTGTGAAATTAACCTTCTGCAATTATATCAGATTAAAATTGTTGATCTTTTTTTAAATAAAAGGATATAGGTAGACCATAGTGTGGATTTCATAGATTCATTTTATTTGGCCCTTTCATGACTTGACCATATCCTTTCATTTCTTGAAACATTAAACTTTCTGTCTCACTATAATTTAAAATATCCTATTTAGATTATTTTATTTTACATTGTTTCTCTTTGAGCCTCTGGTTATTATAGGAGTTTCTTGGGATATATTTGTTCCCTCCTTGGAAATAATTTATTCTTAGATTTGTGATATTGGGATTATTTATCATTGGTGAGTTTCCATTAACTTATCTTGGGATCCCTCATAATCCTTCTTCTGGAGAAGGTTTTGGATATTGTTTAGTTTTAATTTTATTAGCCTTTGTTCATTTATTGATATAGTTTTCTATGATTTAGGTTGTTGATGATTTTCTTTAGGATCATTTCTATGTGATTATCCTCTTTCCATGTTATTCTGCATTAGTCATAAATGCTCGAGCTGAGGTTGGAGATTTAGGATTATCCTTTATCTTGGGAATAATATGGAAGAATCATGATTATTATTAATTTGGGTGGATGGTTAGGATTAACCAAATTTATATAATAATATAGACTAAAGGAAATTGAAGGCAATGGGGTGATTAACCCGTGTTTTATACATTTCTATGATATTGACTATGATTAATGAAAATTTGAGGAAGTTATGGAATATTTTTTTTACTACTATGGAATTCTATTCCTTAATGTAATTTATATATGTTGAACACCTCAAATAAGAGGTTAATCTATTAAATATGGTACTAAGATAGTGGTTTAAATCTTTAAATGTGGTGATTTAACTCATATATGTGGTTCTGAATAAATATAAAGGCATGTTTTAAAAGGAGATGTATAGAAGTATTTTATTGTTTAATTAGGGTTTTTTTCTACTAGTGTAATTTTTTCATAATTTCATGATATTGTGGTCTTAGTAAAAGATTTTTGGGGTTAGTTTTCATTGGTTAGTATAGAGAGGTGTTTCAGTTTATTTATTGGATAGATGGATGTTGTGGGGTTGTCTTATAGTTTCTTGATGATATGAAATGTGAATAGAAATAATGAATATGTTAATAAGTGTGTCCAAGAATTTATAATATATAGCTACTGATGAATTTTAAATTATTTAAATGAATACTTGATGGCATGAATAGACATGATTATTGGATAATTAATGTTTTTATATTAAAAATGGACATGTGAATGACATTATTATTGTAATGTGTATAGTAAAATAGTTAAATTATATGATTTTATGAGGGATTGAGAATGATATTGTGACTTATTTGTGTGAAACGTGGGGATAGTTTGTATTATAGTGATGAAAATAGTTTCTTATTTTTTTTACTAATACTATGGAGGTTGCGATGGGTATTAGTTATGTTATTTAGTATAAAACATCTTGTTGGGTTTTTCATGGAAAACTATATATGTTATATTTTCCCTTTGATTTATTAAACTCCCTAACTAAGTTAGATAAACTTACTGATACCCAAATATTTTTGGTTTTAAGAGTTTTACCCAATATCCAAGTTACCAAGGGAACATATGACTATCTACTCACTCTTTCAATCTCTCCCTTCCAGTTAAAATGCTATTTGTGATGGAAGATAGTATGCATATTAATACAGGCTAAAATGGTTTATGGTTTTTGGTTTGTGATATACCTGCTAAATTGATTATATAATTTTGATGACGTGGGGGTCATTCATGGTTATAGGAGAGAAGGTGGTTTATACCCTTCATGTTTAATATTACCTACTATAATTAGAATGTGTTATGCAGTTATAAAATTGTATATGGTTTTGGATATATAAAATGATGATGTGTAAAAGGTATGTGGCATATGGTTGTGATATGATTTGATATATATATTGTGAGATTACATGAATTTGGAAGGGCTAAAAGAATAATACTTCTTTTTTTGGGGAATGAGAGTGATAAAATAGAAGGTAAGTGGTTTTAGGATACCTATTTGATATATTAATTATTTACAATGTTATTATCCTTGTACATATTATTCTAGGTGTAAGGATTTTTGTGGTACGGTGATAGTTTATCCATTTTAGGTATGTGTATGTGGTGCCCCAAACCCACACTCCATGATTTAGCTCCATAAACACATACTTTACATAATGGAATCAATACAAGCTATAGATTGCTGGATATCACTATCCCCTAATTAAGTGACTTAATGATAATATTTCATTGAATAACTTCCATATATCTTGTTATATTCATATCTTTGAAGGATTTGGATAAATCATATACTAAAATATCCATTGTATTTCTAAAATAATGGAAAATTTTAGTATAAAAAATAAACTACATAATCCATAAAAAGTCATCAACATCTCCCCAAAATTCTACATAAAAGATATCATGTTAGCAATATCATGTGTAATACCTTTATTCATAACTTGGGGTGATGGAAACATAATAAGGGGATAAATAAAACACTTTGTGAGGGTGAAATTAGTAATGATAATAAAGGATCATATATTAGCATAGGATGTGCATAAATCTTATGTCAGGAATTAATAATAATAAATAATTCCATAATCAACAAAAAATGAGAGCATAATATACCATTGACTACCAATGCTAATATATTGGCCATAAGGATAACAATAAATAAATATATGGTGGTGGAATCCCTAATGTTGGAAATCTTGGTCTTACCATCAAGGTCACATCCAAGAAATCATTATTTAATTCAAGGTCATAGCCAAGACATCATTATTGTCATCAATATCACAGTTAAGACATATTTTTAAATTCGACAGGCATAGACCAAATACCCAAATAATTTTGTCTCATGATACCTATCAATGCATCAAGGGGATATATAATGTCATGACCCACCCATAACCTATTTACATATATGAATTCATTAAATGAGACAACTATTATATAATACATAGTCAACTTCAACAATAATCACCCATATTGGAAGTCATAATATTTGATATATCAATACACAATCCTCCTGTCTTAGTAGTCAATAATCATCTATATGGTGGTAAAATATATTTGAAATTAAAAAATATACCCAGTAAAAAAATGTAATCATATGATCATAATACATCAAAATAATGAGGTTGTATGGTTGTAAAATATATGTCCCTAGTTCAATAAAGGAAAATAAAATTTTTGTTGACATAGATGAAAAACATTCTTATAAAAGAATGCATCGAATGGTATCAAACAAGAATGGATAAAAAATACTTTTTTTGATACTTTGAGTTCAATTATCAAATTATGAGTATATATTTATTAGATTATAAATCATGTAACATAAATACCATAAGCGTAAATACTTTTGAATATAGTAATGAAAATGGGAGTGACAACATAAAAGATATTTTTGAAAACACTATTATCAAATGATGAAAAACAAAATCTTAAAAGTAACTTTCACAAGTAAATTTATAATCATTAAGTGAATGATATTGAAAACTTTTAATTTTAAAAATAATATCTAAAAATGGATACTTAAAAATAAACTAATGTTTTCTATTGGAAATTTGGAGGCAAAGATAAAACATTTTATTATGAAAGGATCCTTTTTAATAATTTAAATTTCCTTTGCTGAAAACCAACATCACACAAAAATTTATAAGACATTATTTAAAAAAATACAATTTGAAAAAAAATTATTATGAAATTCCATATAATAAAATATTATCATGGGAGAACCCTAGTATAGAAGATCTATTTTGAAGATAAAAATTTATAACACAAAAAGTGATTTGAACTATCAATATCCCTTATGGGTAATATTACTGATAAGGTTATAAATATTTTACATGGATTTAGATACTAGGAATGAAAATCCATATAAATAAATATGATAATACCATATAATTAAATCATGGGTTGAATTTACCCACTATATATGAAATAAGTCTATGAGAACAATCATAACTAAATGCACAAAAGTTGAGATACGAAAAATATTTACTACAAAGGTAACAATTGAATCAATCGGAATTTGAAGAAGGAATATAATTTTTCTTTTTATATCACATGAGATAAATAAAATGCATCAAAAAATACATGTTTAGTTAAAAAACAAACTAGGAAGACATGGACCATAAAACATATTAGGTCTCAAATAATTAGAATTAAAACGAAAAAAACCCTTACCATGTTTCCTTATATAGTCGAATGAAATAAAAATATATTTAAAACCAAAATATATATCTTGATAATTTATTTCATAACCTTAATTATATATTTTCCATTTACACTCTTCATTTATAATCATAATCTAAATGAATTCTAGTTAGTTATTGATTATTTTCAATATCATGTGTACGTATTCTTGATCATTTTAAACTAGTTTGATAAAAATGGTGAATGTATTCATTATATTTAAATAATTAAACATAAAAATATAAAAATGATAAGTTAATATTTTTTACATGATAGTTATAAAGGTATATAATTTTTCCACGGTAGTTTTGATTACAATCTATTAAGACAAAATCGATGATGACCATGATTTAATGATTCATAATGGATGAAAGGTATTTATAAATTAATGAGTTAAATAATAATATTACTATTAAAGAACCAAAAAAGGTCATTACTTACATATTTATATCATATTATATCAATAATTGAGTAACCGTATTTATCCATTATAAAAATTTATATCATTGTTCAAAGAGGTGGTTGAACAATCATAGAAATGAATATATCATGATTAATGAATGATTATATGGGGGTTTAGTTGTAATATCGTTATAAAATAAGAATAATGATATTATTTAGTAATTATTAGTGTGATATATCATAATTGGGAGGATTTAAAATAAAAAATAATAGATATATAAATATTACATAATATAAATAACAAAATTTCCCAGTTAGAATGGGTTTTTAAATGGATGAATTAACGATGACTATTTATTCATCATATAATTAATTGGTTATCCAATATATTATAACATAATCATAATGATATAATAAAAATTATATTTATCCATAAAAACCATTCTTATGATCATCTATAAAAGTTGGAAATGAAAAGAGTAACATATCATTCTATGGAGATAGTAGTCCATATGTTTTCAAGGATGATGATTTTTTTCATAGAGGAGGAGAATAGAGTAATATGATTCATATTTTGATGATATTAAATAATATATAAATATAATAATTATATATTAAATATTTTTTAACCATCTATGATATGTGGTTAAGGAAAAAAACTTCTTTTTTTGAGGTTATAGTCCACACACATACGCGAATTATGTTATCATTTTTTTAAAGGAAGAGGAGAATAATGGTTAGTCATTATTCATGTATAAATATAAAAATAATAATAAAATCAATAATTCTTTTATTTTTTATATATTTTAAATTAATAAAATTTATTTTAGGATAGAAAGGAAATAAGTTAGGAAAAAATGAATACTCACAATGAGAACTTTGAGTTTTCCTTGGAGAAATCATTAGAAATAGAAGAATTAGTATAATCTCTTAGTTCCAAAAGAATAGGGATGATGAATATGATTTTCATGGAAGTATAAATGCATATGTTTCTGGATGAAATTTTATTTTTGGAGCTGTATAGAGGGGGTTGGGAGATACCCCCTTTATAATTGTTAAGGGATGATATTTTTTAAATACCCATAAATGTTTAACAATGGTATGTCACTCTAAAGGAAAATTGCCCAAAAACATAGAAATTATGGTGATAGGATGTGATAAGGCCAATAAATTACTCAAAAAACATTATAAAATATTTTTTATACATATTTTAGCTTTTTGTAATAAGTTCAAACCTTTTAAACCTAATTTACTCTTATCACAGTAACTTGTTTTTACTTAAGTAATTTATACTTTATGCATAAAAATATAATGGTTCTTATTGCATAATTTATACATAGTGATTCTAAAATTGAAATAAATATTATGTTACTATTTTTATAAATATGATGAAAATTAATTATAAAATAATGAATTTATAATGTATTAAAAATAATTTGTTGGAAAAAATATTACTCATGATTTAAAATATTAAA
The DNA here is from genome assembly GCA_963277665.1 of Viscum album. Classification (NCBI taxonomy): domain Eukaryota; kingdom Viridiplantae; phylum Streptophyta; class Magnoliopsida; order Santalales; family Viscaceae; genus Viscum; species Viscum album. Next base: position 2,090,093,442 of record OY728126.1, on the reverse strand, counting down.
TACAGGTTTCCAAACATGAATCTCTATTTTTTATATTTATATTGTCACTTAGAAAATTCATATTTCATGTATAAAATAGAATCAAAAATTTAAATGACATGATTACATACTAATAACGACATGAAATCATGTTATTTTTAAAAATAATATATTTCACAATTCCCATTAAAATCAATACATTCATAAAAATACCAAATATTCATATGAATAAAATGTTTCTATAATGAATCCAAAAATAATTCTCATTTTTAAAAATAAAATTGTAAAATTTAGAAATTTATATTTTCAATAAGATTATAAAATATAACCAAGGACTATATTTTATTATGAAATGACTCTACAAAACATAATGCATTCATGTTATTATATAATATCATTTAATTAATAGTTCTAAAAAAATTTCATATAAATGTATATTATCATAAACTAATCATATGTTTCTTAAGATAAAAAAACTTAATGCATAAAATGAAATTTTTAGAAAATTATAATTCCATGCTTAAAATGAACCTATTATTAATTTTAGTTGTATAAATTGAATTTCATTCATATAAAAAGTATAATATATTTTGTTTTCATAAATATTTCAAAAATCAGTTACACTTACTCAATCCCACTAATTCAATAATGATGTTTTAATAGTCATATATAAATATTTTTTTATCTAAATATATCTCAATTGCCTTTAAATTTTATGTTGTCCGGGGAACAATATAATAAACATATTGACTTAATTAATGGTTATCATATATTAAAATATCACGGTTTTACATTCTATCCACTTAATTAAATTGCATAATCATAATTTTCATCCTTAAATCAAAGTAGTTTATATAAGGAAATGATAATTAAATATATAATAATAGATTATCATAGAATTATTTTCAATGTGGAATGTGATTTATCTATCCCATTCCTAATATAATTCTTCCATAGGAATAAGATTTTGGTTTATAAGGAATAAATTCAATTTCTTGGAAAAATTATTTAATAATAATCATACCACCATGTATTTTTATTTTTAACCGAATATCCAATAGTTAGTGAAAACTTCCACGACATAAGTCATCAAAAAATAGAGTAAAAACTCATTATTCACTACATTTTCCTAGTTTTATAGTATTTTCCATGTTTTCATGGTTGTTGGTCACTATTTTCTTTATTGGACCTCAGATTGGGATATTGAGCCACATAATTCCTGAGTCCCATGCAATTGAAGTAACACATTTTTATAGCTTATCTCTTGCTCTTATAATTTTGAGTTCGATGATATTTTTATCTCCACACTTGTATCACCTGTTTATTTTTTTAAGAAAAAATTCTCCATAATTATTTTCATAGATTTAACATTATGAAAATTGAATATTCATTCTCTTATAATCTTTACCCCATGATATTCTTTGATACTCCTTCCTCCTCTTCTTTATTGTATTCAAAATTTCTACAATGATCAAATAGTCAATCATCTTTACCCCAATGTTTACTCAGTTTCTTCAAGATCCAACAATTATTAAAATCAAAATGGGTTAACATAAGTGATGAACCATAACATTATAAGATAATTATTAAAATTTAACCTCATTATTCAGACTCTATGACACTATTATGTAATCACATATTTATTTTATTCCAAACTATATAACTCCCTGTTTGACATATATTATCCATAGATTAACACATATCATTATTTGTTCATCAAAAGTTACCCTTTAATTGGGTTTTCTCATACTCCTTAACATAATACCCTAATGTAACTAGGAAATAAATCCTTAATAGTGGTTTGTATAGAGTATAATATCAATTAATGAATATCCACAGGGAGTTTCTAGATAGTGGAGTAGCATTTGAACTATTCCCTGTGCACTAGAGTAAAGATTAATTCAATTCTCAATCATCCTTTCTTGAGGGGATTACCCGAAGATGCATCTGTCCCTTAGTTTCATCAACTTTCCAGTATCCAGACAAATATTTAATTACTAGGAAGACCATATAATCAATCCTTTACCAAAAATTATAATTTTATCCTATATATTGACTTATTAAGTGGATTTTCACTATAGTTCACTTATCCTAATCCTCAAATAAAATGTTCATTATTACCTTAACATTAAATAATATATTATCTCAATGGTTTATCTATAACTTTTAAATTATAAAAAACCATAACATATAAACCCTTAAATTATCCTCATCCAACACATCAATATTAATGATTTTCTAAGCCTTTATCTGATACCAACAGTGGAACCTCAGACTTACAATCCTATATCAGATACTATAAAAACATATTTTATGTAATGTATTTGACAAAAGTTTTAGATTCTCAGACATAAATATAAAATAATTAAAATCTTTACATCAGATATTACAATACATATATTCCTATTAACACTTTTGTTTTAAATATTTAGTGGATTAAGAAAAATAAAAAAATAACAAATCCCATTTATTTCTCAAATAATGGTGATTTTTCCATTATATAAAAAACTAAATAGTATATAAAAGATTTTAATATCTTAAATAAATTCTCTACATTAGGTATCATATTAGACATATCATGAATAAAAATTTTCTTCATAACTAGAGATAGTGGAAACATAAAAGGGGTGAGCTAAAATTCCTAGAAAGGGTAAACATAAGTGATGAAAATCAAATATCATAATTGAGTATAAGATTAGTACAAATATTATGGATGGAATAAAGAATAATAAAATTTCTTGATCCACTAAAATTGAGATTATAATATACTAATGGATAATAATGTGTATATATTTAACACATGGATAATAATTACTAGATTCATTGAGAAGGAATAAATAATGTTGAACATATTAATATTATCATCATGGCATTGGTCAATACATCATTCTTTATACCATGGCTGTATTCCAAGACTTGAGATTAATAAAACCTTTTTTTGTTTCATAATTTAGTTGAATATGCTATAATAATATATATAAAAAAAATATCTTGGTTAATAATTTATTTCAAAAACATTCTCATTTTTCCATTTATAGTAATTATATTCATGAAATCTATTTATTTATTACCTAATTTCAATATCATGTGTAATTAACCCTGACCATTTTGAACCAGTTTCATAAAAATTGTGTGGGTAATCATTATTATTAAATGTTTCATAATATTTATATCATTAATGGTGTTGAAATAAATGTTACATGATGATTATAAAGGTATAATTTCGTTCCATGATTTTCATAATTAAAGAGTTTAATAATAATACTCCATTAAAAAACTAAAAAATAATTATTTACATATTTATATGATATTATACAAAAAATTAAGTTCCCATAGTCACCCACTATATGAATTCATAGAATTGTTCATGTTGATTGTTAAACAAAGCCAAACATAAATATAACATAATTAATAGATTATTATCTGGTTTCTTAGTTGTAATATAATTAAATATATGAATAAGGATCATATTTATTACTTTTCAATGTGATATATCAAAATTTAGATAATTTATAAGAATAATCAATGGATATTAAAATAGAACCCAATATGAATAAAAAATATTTTCCTCTTAGGATGCTGGTTTTAAATGATTGAATTGATGATGATAATTTATTGATAATATCATTATTAGGTTTTCTAATTTTTCATAAAATAAATTTAATAATATCATATAAATAATATTTATCTGTTAAACCCATTTATAGAACCATCCATTAATGGTATTAATGAAAAATGAAATGCATCATTCTTTGGAAGCAGTAGTCCATGTATATGGATGGATAATGATTTTGTTTTTATAGAACATGAGAAATAAGTAATTTTGTTTATCATTAAATAATAATAAATAATATATATATATATATCAAATATATAGTAAATTCCCATTTTGGACAAAACATTATTGGCAGTTAAGAAAATAAAACATGTTACTTCATGGTGGTAGTAGTACACACACACACAAAATTGATTTTTTATATTTCTAAGGGAAGGGGGAAATATAGTTAAAGGTTATTAAATTTTTATAATATCATTAATTAAATAATAAAAACTTCTTTCATTATATAATTATTTTAAAATTATACTTTTAAATATAAGTATGAATGGAAATATGTTAAGGAAAAATGATTACTCAAGATTAGAACATTGAGTTTACCTTGTAAAATTAAATATAAAATGAGGGATTAGGCCAATCTATAGTCACTATAAGCTTTAAGAGGATGAATATAATTATAGAGTAGTTAAAAATGAAATTCATTCAGGATAAAACCTAATTTTATTAGCGGTATTGAATGGGTTGTGAGAGGCCCGTTTTATAAGTGATAAGAGACTATGTTTTTTTAAAACTTTTATATTTTTAAGAATAGGATGTCATATTCAATGTAAGTTTCTCCAAAATTTATAAATAATTTTGTTGATAAGAGATAATATCTATAAATGCCTAAAACTCACACTATAACACATTGTTTAACAATTTTTAGTCATTTTCACTAGGTAAAGACCTTTTAGCCCTAATTTGATCTTACCACAATAACTATTTTTTGACTATGTAATATTTCCATCATACATAAAAATAATATGGTTCTTATGAAATAATATGTTCCAAATGATTAAATTTTTTAAATCCATATTACTTTATTTAATTTATAAATGTGATAAAAATTAATTTTTCATTAATAGATGTATAATGTGTTAGAAATTAGTTCTGGAGAAAAATATTACTTAGGTTCTAAACTATCAAATATGATTTTGTAAACTAGAATATTTTTTTTACAATTTAACTTATAAAATTTTTTTTTATGGAAAATTGTTTTAAAAATTTATGTCATACTTATATGATAATAATTTAATTAAATCATAATATAAGTAAAAATTGAATATTGCACTATTCAATGTAAAAATATTCTTTTGAAAAACTATCAAAAATAAATCTTATGAAAATATTACTATGATAAAACCCAAAATAATTTCCATTTTTTCAAATTCTAAATTTGAAATCCAGAAATTTAACTTGTTGTAAAAATTATAAAATATATGAAAAAACTATTTTTACAATTAAATCAACTCTATAAATCAGAATCCATTATTCTTATTATTTTATATCACTTACAAATTAGTTTTAATTAACTTTTAATATCAATATATATTAAAATATATTTATCTTAATATTATTTTAACATAAAAAATAGCTCATAAACAACATTTTGTAGAAAAATTTAATTCTAATCTTAAAATGATCTTACTAGTCATTTTAGCTATACCAATTAAATTCCATGCCTATTAAATGTATAATTTATTTTATTTCTATAAATATTTCATAAATAGGTCACTATTAATCATACCCACTACTTAAATGGATATTGTTTAAAAATCATATTTAAATATTAATAATTTATCTAAATATATTACAATTTATTTTTTATTTGTGGTGGCATGTGAAATAAGCTTTCAAACACATTAATTTTTTACTGGTAATATTATATAAAAATATTTCTGTGTTATAGTGTTTATTTTTGTATATATTCATTCAGGAATTCTTATACTTATCCAACATTTTTATGAGATGACATGAAGATGATACGATTGAGTGTACATGTATGAAGATCCTTATATATATATATATATATATATATATATATATAATTTTTTTAGGTTTCGAATAAGGATTCACTGATCAAGTTGGAAATTACTTAATTGAATTTTATATTTGATGTTGATGTTTCTATCATCATATTTACCTTGTAGAATTTTATTTTTTGGTTTTTGATCTTGAATGAAATTTTATGAATTATAGGATATTTATTTTAAGATAACATTATGATTTTTATTGGCGGTTCCATTTACATAATATTGGTATTATGGGAATAATGATTCTCATTTTGGTGTTTTATATCCATGGTGATGGTTTATAATCTTTGACCCATTAGATTCAGTTCTTCGGGGTTCACTCTTATATTTTCAACTAGATCAAGATTGGTTCATAGTGGGAGAGGGTCCTGGAAATGTGGTTTCAGATCTATGGATGATATTTAGGATAGAGATTGGATTCATTAACTAGTTATAATTTCATGGTATTGAAAGGTAAATAATGTTTTGTTGACCTTCAAAACACATATTTGATTAAATTTGAGTTTGTTTTATCTGTTTTTGTGTTCTATAGGCTTTAAGATGTTAGGGCTTGAAAATTTGGAGTTTTAGGGAAAATATTCCAAGTGATTGGTTTAGGTCTATGGTTAGTTATAAATTTATAGTAACTAAGTGATATGGATCTATGAGTTATAGTGGATATTTTTATAGTTTGAGTATGGTTTTATAACTTTCTAAGTCACCTAGAAAACCATGTGAGAGGATGTGTTTGGTTCAACAACTTTCTCAAAAAATGTGCCCTATTTTTCTAAGTAAGTGGTTATTATAAAGATATTTTGTGATTGGTTTTTCAATGGAAAGTGGATACCACTTAGCTAGCCCATAATTTTTTATATTGTGATACACAACCATGAAACCTGATCTATACATCTTGAAACAGAAAATTTTCCTAATCCACTTAGTTATTTTTAACAATAATCTCCTCAAAATACCTCATTATATTGAACCATGACCTCTATAGTTATCTAGAATATTTTCCCCTTGATTACTTGGCGATCCTTGGCCATTTTTAGTAGATATTTTTAGGTATTTCTATTTTTAATCTTTATTTATTCTCTTTTATCTAGATATATCATCAATCCCTATTCCCCTTAATCCATTAGAGCCCAATTGGTTATTTATTGTTTGATCTATGGTTATGGATAGGTAATTGATGAAATTATTTATAGATATCGTCTAGTAAGGATCTGATATATTCATTTCACATCATTAGTTTTTAATGAATCATGTTATTCATTATTATTATTGTAAGTGTCTCTATCATGTTGTCTATCCATTTTCATTTCTTTTGTTATTTTGATTTTCCTATGGTCATGATTTATGAAACTGAATATTATATAGGGATTTATTATTTTTTGTTAATTAAATGTGGTTTCAAAAAGTTTTTTCTTTTAATAATATATTTTATAAACATGATTTATTTGAAAAGAGGCCTTAGAGATGGGTTTGAATCGAAAATGGGGTTTTAATCATGGAATTGGTATGGTGTCACTATTATTTTTATGGAAATGGGAATAAAAATTAAATGGGATTTTATTTATATTTTTATTATAAAACATATGTTTAGTTTTATAAATATAACAATATCATAATAATAAACTGGAATGAAATTGTGGTATGAGGGAAAAGTAGACATATAAGACACCAATTTGAGTTAACAATCATTAAGAGAGGTTCTCCTGATGTCTTGGTTTCTAGTGAGAATTATTTCCAAGGAACATAGGTTCTTAGTCTTCAAATTACACTTATTATAATTAGTGTTTTAGGATTGTCTTAGTGTTGTATACTCTTAAGTGATATATTGTTCCCTTTAGGATGATTTGAGGATACATTACATGATAATTCATTTTATATAGTTATTTTGACACTTCCTATTGAGATGGATATGGATATTGAAACATGAAACTAGTTTTACCTATCTTCTATCACCACACAGATAAATGTTATGACATGTTTATTATTAATTAAAAATAGAATGTTTTTGAAAAGAAAACCAAAATATTATTTTATAGGGAAAATGAAATATTTAGGAGAAGTTTTAAAAAAAATTAATCAAAAACTAGTGGAGATACGTGGATATATATTTTATAGATTCTTTTGTGGTATCCTATTTATATTTTCTTCTCACATATTAATCTTTTCTTTTGGGAATTTGTAGTTTATTTTACATGATATTGGTTAAGTGAAGAGTGTCATATAGAGAATGACTGTCTTACAACATGTTTAAATCTATTAGGATGGGATGTTGATGAAATATTTTCATGTGGATATGGGTCCATGGGTTTCATCAGGTTCCATTTTGTTGGTCTATAGTTTCCCACCTTATTATCCATTTGTGGATGTGACCTTTCTATTTTGGGTTTTTTTGAAATATGATATTCTTTTTTACCTATTATTTCACTCCAATTTTTAATCATTATTATGTCTATTGTGGGTTAAATAATTTACGTGATCCTTAATATTTTACCATGGTTCTCGTCACAATCTCATGGTGATTGAGAAAAAGAATCAGGCCTTATGATAGGACAATATGGGTGATATTATGGGTTGACCCATGTTGTCCTATTTTAGTGCAAATTAATTCTCACATGTCTATAAAGGGATACCAACTTGGGAACACTCTATTAGGCCCCCATATGATCTTATATAAGGGCCATAAGATTAAAAAATTGTTTCATTGAGACAATGTTTATTACATGACAGAAACCTAAGAGAGGTACATGTAGGTTGGAGCATGAAAAAAATGAAAATATGGGATTACTTTTATCATTAAGAAATAAATAAATACTCGATTTCTTAAATAATAAAAACCATGTTTTAAAATTTCAAATATAATAAAAATGATTAGAAGAATTTAAATAGAATAATGGATATAGTTAAAGAGGAAGTAAAATAGAATAACTATATATGTCAATGAAATAAGAAGAATATAATAATGAGTGTTTCATAAAATGAATTATTAAAAATATTTATATATGATATTATAAGTGTAATGATAATACAAAGATAGAGTGATAAAGCATAAAATAAATAATATGATTTGATAATGGAGTTCATATAATGGTCTTTGATGAGACCTTTTGTCTCCTAAACCAATTTATTGAGGGTTTATTGTATTTAAACATTTGATTTAATAATATACAGGATACCAAAACTCATTTTTTTAGTAGTATTGTAAATAAAATGTAGTATCTCACATTAAAAGGTGGTTATCACAAAATTAAAAGAGAGAATAAAAAGGATATGATTTATAGAGTAAATCACATTTAATAATGGTTTCAATTTCCTCAAATAGATAACAATATTTACTTGGAGAGAATGAGAAATATTTAAAAGTGAGAATAATTTTATGATAATAACTCACTCTTAGATGGGAAATAGGTCACCTGGGAATTAATAGCACTTGAGTGCAATTTGATGATCATGGAGAATTCACATTGTTAATTCCAGGAGAGGGTATATTGACAATATATGAAAGGGTTCTATTTATAGCATTAATTGTTAGTGAGTATGTATCGGATTTTTCTAGATCTTTAATGAGATGATCCATTCGTTTTTGTATGACATTTAATACCCCATAGAAGCTTCTGAAAATAGCCATTTTCTAGCTGAATGATCCCATTGTCTAGCTAGTGACAAACATGGGGAACACCTAGCCATATACATAATTCATCTATAGAATGGTTTAAAAAATACTCAAGGATGGTTCTACCTGATTTTACTAGCTAGATAGTTCTCCTCCACCAGCTATTCAATGGACTCCTATTAGATGAGGGAGATACGATCCCTATCATCAGCAAGCCATTGGATCAACACTAGACTACCGGTGATGCCTACTATTTTGAAAATATCACTAAGGGATTCTAGATTCCATCCTTACCATTAAAAGGTCCAAGGAATTGTCTCCATGAGTTGAATAATTCCTCAAATATTTCTACAATTATATTTTAATATTATAATAATATTTCATCCGAATCTCCCATAACAGTGATTAATCACATGTAATCATTAAATTCGAAAAACTCAAATGAAATTAATTGTAACTTTCAATAGCGTTTTTTATAATTTAAACTAGATAATGGTGAGAATCACAAACAATATATACTTATTTATGATAAAAAATTCCTCAATAATGTGTGAATAAAACAAGAATATAATAAATATTTTTTTGAAAGATTATATAACAGCCCAAATGTTTTTTGAAATATTTTTTCGAATTAATTTAAGTTTTTTGATATTTTTCATTTCACACAATACTGAATATAGATTTCGTTATAAGAAAAACACTATGTTTTTCCTCAATTATATTTAACCCCATGTCAAGATTACATTACATGAAATAGTTATATTAGATTTTGGTATATATAATACCGTGCTGTGGTTGAATTATGCAATTCCAAGTTCTTTTGATAGATTTCCTTACATGGAATACTGAGTTTTACAGAACAATAATATATTATTAAAATATATGTATTTAATATAATATGATATAACCTAGCTATAAAATTTATCATTGTGAATGGTATTAAATGACTTAAAAAATATAAGTTTTATAATATATCATTAGTTAACAATTAATTAGAAAGGAAAATATATACCAATTGGTTACAATAGAAATAATTTTATTTTTATCTTCCAAAAGTCATTTGTTCTTAATAATTAAAATAATTACAATTGTTGAATGATATTAATTAAATATATATGATAAATATTCAATAAAATATTTTTGATAATCATCCAATAGATTTTATAAGAATAATATATAAACCAACCTAATCTTATACATCCAAACATATATTTCTCAAAAGGGTAATTTTATTTCATTTTACTGGAGATACCCATTTTATATATAATTTTTGGAATTTTTATATATTCTATTTGAAAAAATAGACCTCTTATTTTAAATAGGAATATTAAAAATTTACTTTGGTTTAATTTTTATTATTTTTCTGATAAGAGTTAGGATTTGATAAATAGTAAAAAGTAATAAATCTTAATGGAATGCAAATTTTTCATTGAAATAATTTACAGTGTAAAATTATATTTTTTGATTGATCATAATGTTAACTTACATCACATTTTTATCAGATAATATAATATATGTCATTATAATTAACTTTACAATGAATATTGATATAAATATATTTCAATATTTTGCATGTTTTAAATTTAATAACTTGTTTTCTCACCTCATCAACAAGATTAATTTTTAATCAATAATTGAAACTTAGGTTTCATAAATTTCGAAAAAGGATTCTATATTTGAAATTAAGGGGTCTAAATTATTTAAATAGGTTTATTTTAAATTTGGGGGTTACAAATAGTAACTTTAGTAATTTTTTTAATAACACATTAAAAGGTAAATAAGGTAATTAATTGTAAAAATCAATATATTAAATAAAAAAAATTACCCTAAAATTTTTCATAATTTCATCGTACTTGTTTTTCACATAAATCATATTTTTCTATGAAAATTTAATGTTTTTAAGCCACTTGGATGAGAATAATACATTTATTATATTTTATTTACTAAAAAGTTAAAGATCTTATAATAATATTTTCAGGAACAATATAATTTTATATATAGGGTTATACATATGATAAATTCGACTATAAATAGTAATTTGAAAGATAAATTAATTTTTCATCATGGTATTTTTTTAATTTTTTAGGAAATAATTAAATGTCACAACCCATCCCCCAGGTCCCGTGTTATGACTAACCCAAAGCCCGCCTTCCAAAGGCCAGAGCCTGGAAACTAGCATTGAGAAGGAATATCCCAAAACGGGAGGCATTTTCATTTAAACTTGTACATATGCACATATCACAAACTGAAAGTACAAAGGGGCTATAATATAAGATCAAACAACAATGTAAAGTACAAAAGGGCTAGAATATAAAACCAGAACCACAAACGAATGTAAAAATGACCTCGTCTGTCCTCTGGAGACCCTACATGAAGGGTAACTACCGATAGCTATAGTAGTACACTTGATTGTCTCGTCTCACTGAGTACCACCTGGTCCTGGACCACCAAGGTCTCTGTCGAAGAATCGATCACCTGCACGGGACACGACACATGCAGGAGATGCACATTCAGGGGTGAGTAACCCAATACTCAGTAGGGACCCCAAACCAAAAAGGAAAGACCACAAAGGAGAGTATGCACAAGGTACTATTAGTACACCATTGAGGAGAGTACACCATGTACACTAAGTACACCACTAAGGAGAGTATGCCAAGTACACCACTGAGAAGATTACACCAAGTACACTAAGTATGCCACTTAGGAATGTATATTGAGTAGACTAATTACCGCCACTGAGGATAGTACCCAAATTAAACTAAGTACACCACTGAGGAGATTACTCCAAGTACAATAATAGTCACCTCACACAGGTATAATCTAATGTTCGAAAATCAAGACTATTTGTTATAACACTGAACAGCTTGGATTGTTGAGGTACTTATCTCAGATGCGTGTCCTGGGTCTGATGGGTCACACAGATCTACTTGTTTCTGATTTACATAAGTTCTCTTGGAGTCGATCCACATAGGGTGTCTAGGATCTGATACGCACAATGTTTCCTATCTTCTGGTCAAAGCCAGCCACAAGATTCCCACACGTAACACACTTTATTCAGGTAGAATCTATTCTTCAATCCATCGGTCGTATCTTGAAAACCATTAAAACACTCTTAGAGTATTCCCAAAGGACCATCCCATCACAAGGGTCACAACAATGTAGACAGCATATCAATCAGACGTCCGATATGAAAGATATTGGAATTTTAGTAAATAGGGGCTATTTGGTTCCTGGCCCAGTCCGACTTAGTCAGAATAACCTGAAAAACCTGGACCGAGGCCCCCCATACCCTGCCCATTTCAACTGATATGACCTGACCCAATTTGAGTCTAGGTTGGCCTGGTCCGGCTCGGTTTGACTGGGTATCCAGCCCACTAGGTCGCGCAATTACCTGGTTCCATCCGGCCCGGTCCACAACCGGGGGCTGGTTCGTTTCAACTTGTGCCACACAGCGGTATGGTTTTATCCCACTGGATCGATGTGCAATAGTGGTCCAACTTCATTTCTATCCCCATCCTTGTAGCGTCCCGGTTCACATAGCCCCCCAGCCAGCATGGCAGGCCCATTTCGTCCAACCTGGATGCCTTCTGGGCATCCAGTTCAATCGTACGCTGCCGACAGAAGCTGACGGCCTCTTCCATAAATGTTCCAGGACTACATTCTAGCACCACTATCGTGGGCTTCTCCTTTTATGCAGCACCTGGGAAGCCCCACCCCTTTTCCCCGATCCGCTAACGTGGACCGGTTCCCCCTACCTGACGCAAGGATTTTCCATGGGTCGAACTCACTGGCATTGTCTCGGATCACAAGTGACCTCCAACATGGCTGGATGGATGCTTTCGCTAGTCGTCTGCCTCTGTGCTGGCGGCCCGTAACTCTGCTGCTGTGTGCTGCCAGCACGCCACCTCCTTCCTGCTGTCACGACCCGCCTGGCCACTGCCCTTTTCCTCGAGCTTCCTCGATCGTTGTGTCACCGTCGTTACACCATGAAAAATGGGTAGGCAAAAGAGAGAGTTATTGATGGAGAGAGATGGATAAATCACCATGAATGACCAAATGTACAACCTTCCTTTGTTTGTATTGGTTCAGGATTGTTCATGCTAGCAGAAACACGAAGCATATAGAATAATTACTAAGATAAAATATTCCCTTTATCCCGCATACATTAACCATCCCATATGAATGTTTGAACCATTACTTAACTTGTTCGAGATCAAACCCGCATTCATCATCCAAAAATGATGAATGTGGAAAGTACGAATTTACATAAAAATAAACCCCAAACCAGGGATAAATGTTGATTAGGTAAGAGCAGGGTCGTGTTCTTTTATTCTCTATTCTTGATCTACCGCCCATGTTTCTAGTGATCCATAGAATGGTGGAAGGAGAACGTATTTTTCATTTATCACTCTCTGGTCCTATTCTTCAAGGTGTGTCGTTGTCACTAGAAATTTGTAAATGTTCTTCATCAAAGATAATTTCCTTGATATCCATCATAGAAATTCCATATTTTATTATCTAACCTATTATCTCGTTAAAAAAGAAATATCTCACCACATTTCTGTTACAATGAGTTGTTGCGTGGTTACACTATTTCATTTATGAAATAGAATATCTGTTTTTCTTTAGTTAACGAGTCACTACACTATTTAATTTATGGAATGAAACAGTCGGCTCATTGTTATGCTGCAGCGGAACAATTATTTTGAATAAAATATACTTTTTATGTTTTTTTTTCTTAAAAGGTAAAAGAATTAACTTTCTCCCTCAACCCATGCTAGTCGAGGTTAGGTTCATTCTTTGGTAATGTCTCTATTCTGGACCCAACGGTGCCCTCCGTGTAGAGACCCGTATCTTGACGTACATGGACATTACATTTCATTTGCGGAATACTTAGTACATTACAAAAACACACAATCAAGGACCGTAATAGTTTAGTGTCTTTGGAAACTCGGACTATAATCTTCTAATCGTGGTGAAAGATCTTCAAAATCTCCTATAAAGAGCTTCCTTTTTTTTACCTAAAACCTTTCTTTATATCATGGGGAAAAGAAAACATAAAAGGGTGAGCTCAAATGCTCAGTAAGGGTAAACAAAATAAATATCAATCACATCATATTCATAAGAACATAACATTTTGGAAATCATAACCTGCAAAAGAGAGCATAATTTCATAATCATGGGATAAATCATGGCAGTGAAAAAGTAATCCCAATAATCATAACATAAAACATGAAACTTTATGGCATACACACATAATCATAGAGAATCATTTCTTGTTAGTCAAGACTAATTTCCAAGACTATCTTAGTGGACAAAGTCCCTTCTGAATCGAGTAACCCTCGTTTCAGTCCTGTTTCACTGAACCGGTATAACCTACCGTTCTAGCCCTGTCTATCTCATGAGATATAAAATCTTTACCCAATGCATTGGAGGGAGATATAGGTCCCACCCATCTTATAATGAATCCTTTCTTATGTGTGCCACATAATCATAAACCATACATCATAACGTAACCCCTGTAATAAAAATGGGATTCTTAAACAACATGACATCATAAAACAATTCATATAAGATAAAGGAATTCATAAAAATGTTTCCATCACAATATAATCAAATCCATGTAATAATAGGGATAAAAACAGAACCCTTTTATTATCTTAGATGGAAAATAATTTTGATAAAATACTTGAACTCCATTCTTGAGGAAAATATCCTTTCTACTTCAAAAACATTTTTCCTTTCATAACATGTCATACGACTTTAAAATAAAAGAAGTTGATTAAAAATAAACTTGAAAACTTGTAAAGGAAGCTTCTTGGAAATAATGTTTTAAAAATCCATTCATGCCGTATAAGTTAAAAAAAATTCTTCGTACTTTTGTCGGAAAAGTCAAAAAGTACCTCGTACGAAAAAAAATTCCTTTCATACATATTACTAAAAACTCACCGAAGGGTAAAAATGGATTTAATAAATTAAAGGTGGATGGAAATAATATTACATATTGATGAAACATGGATTTGGATGATAAAATACACCCCAGTAAATACTTACGAATAAACAATCTCGGATAAAAATGAGATTGTGATATTTCCCTTACCTTAGGTCCGATTTGCTTTGTACGTGTCCGAAGCTCCTGTATAATGGTTTAAATAATGTCATTGACTTATTACAGAATCATATTCATTGTTATGATATCATATATGGTTCACTTATGACATTATATTACCCGTTCTTTTGTAAATTCCATGTTAAAGAAGCGTTTTGGGTAAAATCATTTCTTTTATCGTAGGTGTTTTGACTTGTTGTTCTTGACATTATTATTACTTATATCATGATTTACTTACTTCCAGAATATAAAATATGATTTATATATCATATATATTCAGTATATATATATATATATAATAGATAGATAAATGAAATGAAAAACACCGTTCATGGAGACGGTAGTCCGTACGTACGCATGAACGCTGTTTTCCTTTCCCTTTTGTCTTGAATGGAAGTAAGTAGATGACATACATATATATATATATACATCAATCCAGTAGCTTTATAATGTCATATATTTCATTATTATTTCTTATATATACTTTATAATCATTCTTAAATGGTTGACATGGAGAATGAATCTCATCGCGTTGTGGAGACGGTAGTCCGTACGTACGCACGAGCGATGATATCATTTTCATAAATATTGAATTGAATTGGAGTGGATTATACAATATATCAGAATCAATATGATTTTGTAATAACTATGTATAGTTATTCTTTACACCATTATACCCATCCATGTAAGGTGGTGGTGGAAAATAGATTACACCACGGCGTGGAGACGGTATTCCGTACATACGCACGCGCGGTGATTTCTTTTTCTGTAGGATAGATAGATGGTGAAATAGGGTTGTTTCATACTTATAATAACATATCAGTATATGAGTGATACTGATGTTATTACTTCATAATGAAACAACCTAAGAAGAAGAAGTGGAAGAAGAAATAAAGATGAAAGAATTGGTAACGGTAATTACCTCTTCTTTGAAGCGCCTCTTTGAGACCACCTCTTAGGGCACTAAAATTGGTCTTTGAGGAAGACATAAACCTCTAGGATGTTGCTAGGGAAGTGGAGAAGAGATTTTGGCAGGGGTTGTCCGAGCTTGAGTGCTCAAATTGGTGTGAGGAGGAGGGGGAGGAGGTGTCCTTTTATAAGGGAGGAGAGGGGCACCTTAGGAATATCTCAAAATATTATTTTATATTAAAGTCAAAATCGGTTTATAATGGTTCCAAAGTGTCTTATTTCGAAGATAAAGTGGGGATGGTTCGAAATCCTATCAACCAATAGGATTTAGACAAGTTTAGGTTATTATTTTAACCTTATCAATTAGATTTAACTCTAAGTTAAATAATTTAACTTTTACCGTGTCTTTTTGTTTTCTTTCACTATATGGTTAATACACTTACTATAACATGCCAAACGAACCCCAAATTGTATATTATTAATAAATATATCCTTATCTAAGTCATTTGGCCGAACCTTAGATTTTTAGGAATAAAATAACAATTAATAATATAATATTTGATTTAAAAACTATTTTGTGTCAATTTTGACACTATTTGATATATGATTTTTGTGAAAGTCATAACAGAATTATATGTTTGAACCAAGTATATTAAATCAACAATAATATATCATAGTAACCTATAAAATTAATGGAATTCATAAAAAGTCTCAAATTACGTTTATTTTTGGTGTTTATAACATCAATTATGTCAATATTTCATTAATAAGATAATTACTGCATCATCTTTGTGTCATAAATAAATTAAATTATTTTATGTCTAAAAATTACAAATAAAATACCATCATGTAGGAAATCGTTTTAGCTTTCTAATGAATATTTACAATCGAATTTATCTTATGTAAAACCCCGATATTAAAAATGTTTTAGTTATTAAACTTTGATTTTAACTATTTTAACTATTCATTAAATAATATAATATTAAATGTCATAATCTAATCCAAGTGGACCTAAATGGTCATATTATATTCATAAGGTTTTTTTTGGTCGAATTACACTTATCCAATAGAATTAGGACATGTGTTAGGGTAATAGTAATATCATATTTACCCTTAGTTACCCTATTTACTATTAACCGTGGTAAAAAAAAGTAAAAAGTTACTATTCACCAAAAATTATTTTCATCTCATTGAACCACATTTTACTTACTGACATCAACCGTGTCTCTCGGATTTTTGAAATTCCATTCACATAAGCGGTAAAATTAAGATTTATGAAGAAATTAATTTTTTTAACTACCACTTAGTAGTTTCACTATTCATCAAAAATTGATGTTTTTCAGAACAATGCCACAATTTCATCCTAAGCTATATTTCATATTCCGAATTCAAAAATGAAGTCTATTTTACCAAATTCATATCATAGAATTTGCATTAATTAATTTTATAATTAAATCCCGCTGTTAAAACAAATAGCGTGTTTTTAAGAAACAATATCTATCAGAAGATTGACACTTGATTATGTATGGTTTAAATGTGAAATTACATCCAATGACCAACATTGTATTAAATTGTAAAAATATATTCTAAATATACTTTAAAACCACTCAAATTAATAATTTATCACTATTAATTCTTTCGATTAAAAAAGTTGTTTTTAATTATAATTTAGTAATTTTCACTATTCATCAGAATATGAAAGTTATCCGAAAAGTACCAAAATTTCACCTTAGGCTAAATTCGATACTCCGAATCCAAAAATGAAGTTCATTTTGAAAAATAAGATTTACAGAGTTTTAAAAAGTGGTTATTACTATTCATAACGGCTAGTTTTAATAACATTTTAATAGCATATCGTTGTTTAGTGAAACTCGGTATTGCGTATTACACACGCTATCGAGGAAGGTCGTGATTGCGTGTAATGCAAGGCAAGTCAAGGATGCGTGTTTTGCAAGCTCCTTTTGGTGTAGCGTACAACACAAGACTTTAATAAAATTAAAAAGAATATTTTTTTTATAAAATCTTGGGCTGTTACATTCTACCCCCCTTAAAATGAATTTCGCCCTCAAAATTCGTCGGGGTTATAAATGGTTTACTATTCGAAAGTTTCTTTAATAGAAACCCACATCGTAAAAAGGAATACCAAAAACAATATTTAAAAACAAAAGTATGAAACTTAACGGTTACCCAAATAAACTAATCACTGGGGTTTCCACATAGGTGAAAATATGGATATGGAAGAAAAATCTAACCATCATGTTCTGATGGAGAGTGGTAGAGAACATGGCTATGAAATAACCAACAATCACAAAGCCATAGATTTGTGACGATCTAAGGTACCATCTGATTTATCAGATATAAGAGCACTAGGACAACATTTTTGGTTTTCAAGATCGTTTCCCTAAAGTTAAAGAATTTGAATTAGAATAAATATTTACTTTATTTTGGTACAATCTCACTGTTGTTCGTGCCTTTAACAATTTTCAATTCATCTCTTAAATAAATGAATTTGAATTTGTTATTCGTGAAGTGTTAGCAGATCATGTGATAGAATGACGGGTCATTCCATCTGTCTCAAACAAAAAGGTTAGAAAAAGTTATTAAATATACATAAGTCATTCTATAGTGAGATTAATCATATATGGTTCCTAAAATGGACTTATACATCATATATCGTACTGCTTAATAAAATAAAACCAGTTTCTACTAAACAGGGATTTCCTGTAGGCCAGTGGTAGGCAATAAAGGCCAGTCGCACTTCGGTTTTGGGTTCGATTCCCACAGCCTTGTCCGACGCGATGGGCTGTCGCCCGTCCTGCAGGTTGTCCTTTTTCTAAAACTACATTACTATAACATCCCATCAATAATATCGAAAAAACTTCTATCCTTAAACAATACTAACTTATGTCCAACATAATCCATTTCAAATCTTTAGGCTTATCCATAATACTGCAGTCCACTCTCATAAGATAGTGAAAATGATTTCCAGAGATTTAATACCATTGTTGAACCCCATATTTCATAAGATATGTTTTTTTGGTCACATTCCAAACATTCAAAGTCCTTAATCGTGTATTCTCTTGAATACCTTAGTGAAAACATGAATGCAGTTAAAAGTTAACACTTTTCACATACCAAAATCCTCAAAATTCTATATACTCAAACTTAGTCCTTATATCAATCATGAGCTCATGAATACTGTTAAACATTTCATTTTCTCGTTTTCCCTTCATTATGCGCATAATATCTCAATCACTTTGAATACCACATTAGACCAATACATAAATATTCCAATATTCCAAGATACAACATTATTTTGGAATCCCATTACATAAACACTTAATCATTCCACCACATCGTTGTCATATTCAACATTGCCAATAGTGATCGCATGTGACTTCCCTTTGTCCTTTGCCTTAAGCGGTTGCTCATGTCGATCATCACTAACCCTTGGATTAGGGCATTTATTAGCATAATGCCCCATTTCCTTGCACTTGAAGCATTGAAGTGTTGGTTGTACGTTCTCTGCAGTGTTTGCTTTATTCACTTCATTAGAATCCCATTTTCCATTACTTCGACACTCAGCTGCTCGATGACCTTCTTTTCCACACTTAAAACATTTTCTAGTCCCTTTAAGACAATATCCACCATGCTTCTTTCCACACTTTGTGCATAAGGAAACATTCATCTTATTTTCACCATTATTCTGAGATTTCTCCTTGAACTCCATCTTTCTTTTCTTGTCAAAACCATGAGATGGATATGTAACAACAACTTCCATTTCTACCTTGATAGCACAACGCACAATTTCTTCATAGCTACTGAAGTCTCTTATAGATAATGCCCTTCGAAGACTTGGTTTTAAGCCACTGAAAAATCGATCAACTTTACTTTCAGGTTGGATGATAATGCCAGATTCATACCTTGCAAGTCTTGTAAAATTCTCTTCGTATATACCAACAGATTCATCATCCTTTTGCCTTAGTTCAAGAAACTCCTTCTCCATCTTCGTTTGAAGAATACGAGGGAAGTACTTACCGAAAAACAAGTTCTTGAACTCGTCCCATTCCATGGAATCAATTTCATCTCTTTGCCTCGTATTCTTGATAAGATTCCACCATTGATCAGCTTCACCTTCCAAACGATATACTGCTAAGATGACTTTATCATGTTCAGAACATTGAAGAACTGAAAATATCTTTTCAGTAGTACTAATCCATTGTTCAGCAACTAATGGATCAGTAGACCCACTGAAAGAAGGCGGACGCTGCCTCATGAAGGATTCAACAGAATGTTGCTCCTTCCTTTGCTCGTTTGGAAGTCCTGCATGATTCATAGCTTGAGAAAGTTGTGTGAGCATGGCTACCAGATTTTTCATTCCAGCTCCCATATCGTTTGGTTGCTCAGGGGGACAATCATTGCATTGTCCATTGCATTGATCAACACGGTTCCTTCGGGTTCCAGCCATCGTCTAAAACCCCAAAAGAATAGTGTGAGAGGCAAAAATCATGCTAGGGAAAACAACATAATAAAGGGGTAGTACCCTCAATATCTAACATCTTAGGTTAAATTCTAAGATCGTTAGAGAAATTCTAGGACTATAACCTATACATATACTTAACCTTAGAGACATCCCTAGACATACCTTAGAAATATCTCTAGGGATCTCACTAACGTTTTCGCATCCTAGTTTCCAAAGGTTGACTAATCCTTTCCTCTGATACCAACTGTAGAGACCCGTATCTTGACGTACATGGACATTACATTACATTTGCGGAATACTTAGTACATTACAAACACACACACACAAGGACCGTAATAGTTTAGTGTCTTTGGAAACTCAGACTATAATCTTCTAATCGTGGTGAAAGATCTTAAAAATCTCCCATAAAGATCTTCCTTTTTTTACCTAAAACCTTTCTTTATATCCTGGGGAAAAGAAAACATAAAAGGGTGAGCTCAAATGCTCAGTAAGGGTAAACAAAATAAATATCAATCACATCATATTCATAAGAACATAACATTTTGGAAATCATAACCTGCAAAAGAGAGCATAATTTCATAATCATGGGATAAATCATGGCAGTGAAAAAGTAATCCCAATAATCATAACTTAAAACATGAAACTTTGTGGCATACACACATAATCATAGAGAATCATTTCTTGTTAGTCAAGACTAATTGCCAAGACTATCTTAGTGGACAAAGTCCCTTCTGAATCGAGTAACCCTCGTTTCAGTCCTGTTTCACTGAACCGGTATAACCTACCGTTCCAGCCCTGTCTATCTCATGAGATATAAAATATTTATCCAATGCATTGGAGGGAGATATAGGTCCCACCCATCTTATAATGAATCCTTTCTTATGTGTGCCACATAATCATAAACCATACATCATAACGTAACCCCTGTAATAAAAATGGGATTCTTAAACAACATGACATCATAAAACAATTCATATAAGATAAAGGAATTCATAAAAATGTTTCCATCCCAATATAATCAAATCCATGTAATAATAGGGATAAAAACAGAACCCTTTTATTATCTTAGATGGAAAATAATTTTGATAAAATACTTGAACTCCATTCTTGAGGAAAATATCCTTTCTACTTCAAAAACATTTTTCCTTTCATAACATGTCATACGACTTTAAAATAAAAGAAGTTGATTAAAAATAAACTTGAAAACTTGTAAAGGAAGCTTCTTGGAAATAATGTTTTAAAAATCCATTCATTCCGTATAAGTTAAAAAAAACATTCTTCGTACTTTTGTCGGAAAAGTCAAAAAGTACCTCGTACGAAAAAAAATTCCTTTCATACATATTACTAAAAACTCACCGAAGGGTAAAAATGGATTTAATAAATTGTAGGTGGATGGAAATAATATTACATATTGATGAAACATGGATGTGGATGATAAAATACACCCCAGTAAATACTTACGAATAAACAATCTCGGATAAAAATGAGATTGTGATATTTCCCTTACCTTAGGTCCGATTTGCTTTGTACGTGTCCGAAGCTCCTGTATAATGGTTTAAATAATGTCATTGACTTATTAAAGAATCATATTCATTTTTATGATATCATATATGGTTCACTTATGACATTATATTACCCGTTCTTTTGTTAATTCCATGTTAAAGAAGCGTTTTGGGTAAAATCGTTTCTTTTATCGTAGGTGTTTTGACTTGTTGTTCTTGACATTATTATTACTTATATCATGATTTACTTACTTCCAGAATATAAAATATGATTTATATATCATATATATTCAGTATATATATATATATATATATAATAGATAGATAAATGAAATGAAAAACACCGTTCATGGAGACGGTAGTCCGTACGTACGCATGAAGGATGTTTTCCTTTCCCTATTGTCTTGAATGGAAGTAAGTAGATGACATACATATATATATATACATAAATCCAGTAGCTTTATAATGTCATATATTTCATTATTATTTCTTATATATACTTTATAATCATTCTTAAATGGTTAACATGGAGAATGAATCTCATCGCGTCGTGGAGACGGTAGTCCGTACGTACGCACGAGCGATGATATCATTTTCATAAATATTGAATTGAATCGGAGTGGATTATACAATATATCAGAATCAATATGATGTTGTAATAACTATGTATAGTTATTCTTTACACCATTATACCCATCCATGTAAGGTGGTGGTGGAAAATAGATTACACCACGGCGTGGAGACGGTATTCCGTACGTACGCACGCGCGGTGATTTCTTTTTCCGTAGGATAGATAGATGGTGAAATAGGGTTGTTTCATACTTATAATAATATATCAGTATATGAGTGATACTGATGTTATTACTTCATAATTAAACAACCTAAGAAGAAGAAGTTGAAGAAGAAATAAAGATGAAAGAATTGGTAACGGTAATTACCTCTTCTTTGAAGGGCCTCTTTGAGACCTCCTCTTAGGGCACTAAAATTGGTCTTTGAGGAAGACCAGAACCTCTAGGATGTTGCTAGGGAAGTGGAGAAGAGATTTTTTCAGGGGTTGGCCGAGCTTGAGTGCTCAAATTGGTGTGAGGAGGAGGAGGAGGAGGTGTCCTTTTATAAGGGAGGAGAGGGGCACCTTAGGAATATCTCAAAATATTATTTTATATTAAAGTCAAAATCGGTTTATAATGGTTCCAAAGGGTCTTATTTCGAAGATAAAGTGGGGATGGGTCGAAATCATATCAACCAATATGATTTAGACAAGTTTAGGTTATTATTTTAACCTTATCAATTAGATTTAACTCTAAGTTAAATAATTTATCTTTTACCGTGTCTTTTTGTTTTCTTTCACTATATGGTTAATACACTTACTATAACATGCCAAACGAACCCCAAATTGTATATTATTAATAAATATATCCTTATCTAAGTCATTTGGCCGAACCTTAGATTTTTAGGAATAAAATAACAATTAATAATATAATATTTGATTTAAAAACTATTTTGTGTCAATTTTGACACTATTTGATATATGATTTTTGTGAAAGTCATAACAGAATTATATGTTCGAACCAAGTTGATTAAATCAACACTAATATATCATAGTAACCTAGAAAATTATTTTAAGTCATAAAAAGTCTCAAATTACATTCATTTGAGCATTTATAACATCAATTATGTTAATATTTCCTTAAAAGGGTAATTACTACATCATCGTTGTGTCATAAATAAATTAATTTATTTAAAGTCTAAAAATTATAAATAAAATATCATTATGTAGGAAATCTTTTTAGCTTTCTAATGAATATTTATAGTCGAATTTATCTTATGTATAACCCCATATTAAAAATGTTTTAGTTATTAAACTTTGATTTTAACTATTTTAACTATTCATTAAATAATATAATATTAAATGTCATAATCTAATCCAAGTGGACCTAAATGGTCATATTATAATCATAAGGTTGTTTTTGGTCGAATTACACTTATCCAATAGAATTAGGACATGTGTTAGGGTAATAGTAATATCATATTTACCCTTAGTTACCCTATTTACTATTAACTGTGGTAAAAAAAAGTAAAAAGTTACTATTCACCAAAAATTATTTTCATCTCATTGAACCACATTTTACTTACTGACATCAACCGTGTCTCTCGGAATTTTGAAATTCCATTCACAGAAGCGGTAAAATTAAGATTTATGAAGAAATTAATTTTTTTAACTACCACTTAGTAGTTTCACTATTCATAAAAAATTGATGTTTTTCATAACAATGCCACAATTTCATCCTAAGCTATATTTCATATTCCGAATTCAAAAATGAAGTCTATTTAACAAATTCATATCATATAATTTGCATTAATTAATTTTATAATTAAATCCCGCTGTTAAAACAAATAGCGTGTTTTTAAGAAACAATATCTATCAAAAGATTGACACTTGATTATGTCTGGTTTAAATGTGAAATTACATCCAATGACCAACATTGTATTAAATTGTAAAAATATATTCTAAATATACTTTAAAACCACTCAAATTAATAATTTATCACTATTAATTATTTCGATTAAAAAAGTTGTTTTTAATTATAATTTAGTAATTTTCACTATTCATCAGAATATGAAAGTTGTCCGAAAAGTACCAAAATTTCACCTTAGGCTAAATTCGATACTCCGAATCCAGAAATGAAGTTCATTTTGAAAAATAAGATTTACAGAGTTTTAAAAAGTGGTTATTACTATTCATAACGGCTAGTTTTAATAATATTTTAATAGCATATCGTTGTTTAGTGAAACTCGGTATTGCGTATTACACACGCTATCGAGGAAGGTCGTGATTGCGTGTAATGAAAGGCAAGTCAAGGATGCGTGTTGTGCAAGCTCCTTTTGGTGTAGCGTACAACACAAGACTTTAATAAAATTAAAAAGAATATTTTTTTTATAAAATCTTGGGCTGTTACACTCCGATTTTCAATTCGAGCACCTATTTAGAAGTTGGTGAAAACATGCATGTGCACCATTTTCATTATCTTAATAAAAGTTCCCCAAAACTATCATTCACCCTCAATCGTGCCGGTCAAGGTTAAGCACCGCCTAAGGGAAACACTCCATCACAACCTCAACTATACACTCAGATTTCCAATCTGAGTTACTATTTAGGAGTTATAAGGATTTTACAATAAAATAATTGTTACTTAATTATTATACTTATGAGAAAAAACTATCTTCCACTATTAGCCAATTCCGGCCAAATTTAGGCTATACCTAAGGAGAGAATACCCCACAAGATGAAATGTGGTCTTGGATTTTTAATCTGATTCACTATTCATGAGTTTTAAGAATTTGGAAAATTAAATAATTTTATTTAATTATTTTATTTACAGTTATGTGATATTCGGGTGTTCTCAATAGAGGCATGTGCTGACTAATCATAAGTCACACCAAGGGTAAAACCACCATCCTAAACGCAATGATTCTCTCAGATTTCTGATCAGAATACTAGTTTAATAGTTATTCCACTTTTTATGGAAAACTAATCATGTGCGCTATGTAAAACTTAACATTTTTCAATGGATCATTTGGGGAACTCCGGGCCTCAAAATCATACACCGTCTCAGTTCTTGGTCTCCAAATAATTCCATATAACAAAAAACAATTACATGGAATTTTTTTGGACATTACAATAAATACCTCAAAGTCTTCTATAATGATGATTTATTAATTTTTGAATTAATACAAATACAAAATAATTGATATTAAAAATATTAAAATAAATATAATTTGATATAATTAATGTCATCCAAGAATTTAATGGATTCATTAGACATGTTAGGGGTGATTAAAAATAGTTTATTTGAATATATCATGTTGTTATGATATTTTTACAAAAGGAAAATAATAAATTTCTTGAAAATTGATACTAATGATATTTTATGAATGTATTATTTTATTAAGTTAATTAAGAATCATAAAAATATCTAATAAGGACAATGTGATGATATATGTTCATAGATATCATAGAAATACCATTTATGGTCCAATTTACTCACTATATTTAAAAATAAAATTCTCTTAAAATTATGAATGTTGTTAGAATAATTAAAATTAAAATTTGTTAAATAACAGTCAATCAAAAAGATAAAATTTAAAATTATATCAAAACATATCATAAATTTATTTTTTGGAGATATTAAAACATTATCTCATATTATATTAGAATACAATTCCTATTTGAGGTTTTTGGATTGAGATTTAATTTATTATAAATTAATAATTTTAGAGATTCTAAAAAGTTCCCCTCTCTTCTCTTATAAAATTACACCTCTCGTTATCTTTTATTCGCACCACTAAATCCATTTTTCTCAGAGAAAGTATTCCCTTGAATCCTACCAAATTTCATAGATTCATCTAAGAAGAATTAATTTGAACATCAATGTAACCAAAGAAGACCTTTTGTGAAAATTAAATGGGGATACTAGCAGTAGTGGTAAGGTTCATCAATGAACATTTTTATTTTATTTCTTCAATGAAGCCCCTCAATTATTTTTATTTCATGTTTATATTATATCATTAGTTTTCCAAATATACTATTATGTTGTTATATTAATTTTTATACTTACACTATCACACACTTACATATAATGGGTAATGAAATTACCATTCGTGTGTATGGTGGATTACCACCTCACTAAACAATGATTGTTCATTTTTCCTTTACCACCACTCATAGTAGTAATTATGATAGAAACAATGTTTTTATGATATATATGATATTTATGTTTAAATTATACTTATTTAATGATAATATCATATCTACCCTTTTACCATCTACTATTTTGGGAAATGATAATGTCGCTCATGCATACATATGGCTTATCATCCCCCTGATAAGATGTGATTATTGTTTTCCACTATATTTAACGTAGATGGTAATAAAAATTAATTTTATGAATATTTATGATTGAAATGAAATATAAATCATTATTTAAAGGTAATATATCAAAAAAATTCCTTTCCATTAACCCAACAAGAAAATGAAAACATCATTCATGTGTATGTACGCCCTAGCGTCTCCCTGAATGTTATATTTTATTTTATATCTATAAATATTTGGAATACCCATGAATACATATATAATGAATATTTATATGATATTTATATAATTATTATCATTCTAGAGATGTTGAAATAAGGATCTATTTAAGATAACTAAGGATAATAATTCAAAAACATTAATGAAACACAAAGTGGTTATTACACGAGACGTAAATTTAACATGGAATTGTTAATAAGAGAGTAATATAAATTCATAAGTAAATCATATATATTATTAAATATATGAATATGGTTCTATGTTAGATTTATAATAATGTTATATTTATTATACTGGAGGTTTTAACGTGTGTGAAGTAAGTTAAGGCTAAGGTGAGGGAATTTCATCTAAATTTTATTTTAATGAGGTACATGTCATATTCAACACTCACTTATTTTGTGTGGTGTATATATGGAACTTTGACATGTTATATAATTAATTTAATTTATTTAATGATATTAAATTTTTAAAATTGATGTTATTCTTCCATGGGGATCACAATTTAGAAGGTACTTATGTTGAAAGGGATTTTTTCCTCACATTTATTTATGCAGGACACATGCCTTATAAAATAATTGTTTCTTATATAGGGTGTATATACTTCCCATGAATGTATTCTATCAGTATTATCCATAATATTATGGTATTTTCATCTCCATGTATATTTCGTTCTTTCATGGGGCATAAGATTCAACTTATTAAAATTTGTTAAGGGATTTCTCTCTCACTTTTATTTTCTCTGGGATAAAATCCATGTTCACCACATATTTATTTTGTGTGTTATATATATTTCGTAGGAATGTATTCAATGATAATTATAATTAAATTTATGAGTATATACCTAGCTATTTTATGGGGTTTGTAGTTAAAAATTTACCTAATAGGTAGGTTGATTTTGTTTCAATTTTCCATCTTTGAGAGACATGTTATGTTATGAACCTATATAATTTTTTGATGTGTATATAATAACATCTGAAATGTTGTATCATAAAAATTATTCTCTAAAATATATTATATGCTTCATGTAATTTTATTCCTTCTTCATTCGAAAATTAATGTTCCTTAAAAATAGAGTTTTCTAAAAATGTTTTCAATTTGTTTTAAATGATATTTTAAGAATTTGTAATGTCAAAGTATTTTAAAGATGTTTAAAATAGTTTTCATGGAATATTTTTTAAATTTTCATGGTGATTTTTTTTAATTTTTTCCAAACATTTTATTAATTAAAAAATATTTTTTGATAATGGAAAGGATATTTTCCACAAGAATTGTTTTAAGTGATCTTTTGAAATTATTTTCTATCTAAGATAACTTTATTTGATGTTACATATATTTTAATGGTGATATGATTCAATGATAAAATTATTTTTTTTAAGAATGGTTTACGTTTATAATGTAATGATATTTATGAAACCGATTTGTTTTTATGGGTTATATTATGATTGAATGAGGTTTATGAAATCCATTTTACTCCATGTGTGTTGATATAATGAATGGACTTATGTTCTTATTGTAACAACATGAGATTTTATAAGATATATTATGTTTTATTTCTTTCATATCTTCTATTGTATGCTACACCAAGATTATCCTGTGCTATACCCAACACCGTATTAGCTTGCAGTATACGCAACACTAATCTTGGATCGTGTTACACAAAATTTAAAGTTTGTTTGATAGTAGTTATTCTAAGAAAAATTGAGTGTATAAATATATATATATTCAATTTATAAATGAAATATGGTTGGATTTTGTTATACGCAACAACAAAAGAGTCTTTCACTACACGCAACCCTGACATGACTTGCATTACACTCAATCACGACCTTCCTCGATAGCGTGTGTTGTATGCAATACCGGGTATCACTAAACAACAATATATGGTTATAATATTATTATTAACTAGCCGTTATGAATATTAGTAAATAGATTTTGAATTTTATGAAATTATAATTCATCTTACACATTTTATAGAACATTGTATGAGAACAAAATAAATTTTTTGGGTAAAATAAGTATTTTTAAAAAATGCAGTTTTGCCGCCTTTTTATGGCGCACCCATTTTAAATATAATTTTTCACAAGTTTATAAGTTAAATTTTACAAAATAAACTTCTTATTTTGAATTAGGAAATAAAAATTTACATTGGATAATGTTTTGATATTTTTCTGATAACTTTCATATTTTAATGAATAGTAAACAGACGCTACATTATAATTAAAAACAACTTTTTTCATCGTAATAATTTATATGGTTAAATTATAATATTTAATTGTTTTATAGTATAAATAGAATATTTTTTTACCATTTAATATAATGTATATTATTAGCATTGATTTTACATAGAATTTATAGGTAAAATCATTTCAATCTTTTGCAATGTTTTAACTTTTAAAACTCATTTTCTTAACAACATGATTAATTTAAAATTAATTTATGAAACTTTTGTGTATTGAATTTAGAAAAATGGATTCCATATTTGGAATCAGTGGGCCCAAATTATGTTAATAGGCTACTTTTTATTTTTGGGCATTATGAATAGTTAATACGGTAAATTTTATTTACCCTAGTAAAAGGGAAATCATGTAATTAAGGGTAAATATAATATTATAAAATTACCCTAACACTTTTATTAATATAACTGGACACTTATATTTAGTACTAAGACATATTTGGGTTGAAATGGAATCCATTGGAACCATCTTGGAGGTGATTAAGACCTCTAATTTATTTTATTTAAAGGAAAGTGAAATGTGTCTCACTCAACTTTAATAATTAATGTATTCTTAATATAAGTATATATAGAATATAAATTCGTTTATAAATACTCATTTTAAATATAAATTTTTTTCTTTATCATGGTAATTTATTTATAATTTTTAAGAGATATTTAATTACCTTAATCGCTTATACATTAATGATGAAGAAATTATTTATTTAGTGAAAAATAAGTAATATTGTTTTTATTGAAATAATAATACCCATTAAAAGTCTCACAAACCTGACAAAAACATATTGGTAGTGTATATATACACCATAAGTATACAATTATCGAATATATGACCGTTTGGAGTCTTATAAAAGTGATTATGACACTTATATTATTATATTTTAAATGATGTCAATGTTTTCACTTTCATAATTTAATAAATATATCATTTTAAAAGTTGGGTGTTTTAGAATATAAATCCGAATAAAAGTATTATTATAAATTATATAATATTTAAATTCATCCTAGGATTTTAGTTTTAATTTTTATGCAACAAATAAGTATATTTAATAATTATACAAAAATGTTGTAGAAATTATTTTATTAAGAGAATTATCAAATAAATGTTTTTACAAATAGTAAAATAAATATTATATGAACTATTTAATGTGCTCCACGAATTTTATAGATTAATATGACATGTTAGTAACCTATTAAAATTTTTATTTCTAATATATCCTCTGTGTGTATTTTAATTAAATTCAAATAAATGAATAGTGTCAAAATTGGCACTATTGTTATTTTATAAAAATAACATATTATTAAATTGTTTAAAAATCACAAAAATATTTAAAAATTATAAATTTAAATTTATATAGTCTAAAATGTCATAAAGTATCCAATTATGGAAAATTAACAACACATAAGTTATTATTTAGAACCATTTAAAATTTAGAAGTTTATTACCACAAAAACAATTAAATAGATTAAATAAGTATAAATCAAAATGATATGGTTTAAAATAAGATCAAAACATGTCTAAATTTTATTGGTTGATTATATTAAAACCCTATCTCATCCAAGATTATAATTCAGTAATTTTTGGAGGTTTTTATGTGGGGTTTGAATTTATATTAAACTAATATTTTTGAGGATTCCAAAGGTGCCCCTCTCCTCCCTTATAAAAGGGCACCTCCTCCCTCCCATCTTTACACAACTTTGAGCCTTCATGCCCGGCCAAAACCTGCCCATTTCCCTTCTAAACATCCCTATATATATTATGGAGGTATTGGTATTCTTCAAAGACCATTTTTAGTTCCCTAAGAGGAGGTTTCAAAGCGGCGCGTCGATGAAGAGGTAATATCCGTTACCGCTTCATTCAAATTTATTTCTTCTTATACTTCCTCTTATTTAGTTGTTTCATTATGAAGTAATAACATCAGTATCACTCATATACTGATATTATATTATAAATATTAAACAACCCTATTCCACCTACTATCCATCCTACGGAATACGAAATCACCACGTGTGCGTACGTACAGAATACCATCTCCACAACGTAGTGTAATCTGTTTTCCACCACCACCTTACATGGATGAGTATAATGGTGTAAATAATAACTATATGTGATTATTTTATGGTTATATTGATTATAAAATAGTGTACATGCACTAAAATACAATTCCACGATCATAGGAACGATATCATTGCTCGTGCGTACGTACGGATTACCGTCTCCACGACGCGATGAGATTCATTTTCCATGTTAACAATTCAAGAATGATTATAAAGTATATATAATAAGTAATCATGAAATATAAGACATAATAATGCTACTGGATTTGTGTATATATATATATGTGTGCCGTCTAACTAATTCCATTCAATTCAATAAGGAAACAAAAACAACGTTCATGCGTACGTACGACCTACCGTCTCCATGAACAATGTATTTCTTTCCATTTATCGATATTTTATATATATGTATATTATGAATATATATTATATATAAATCATGTTTTATATTCTTGAATTAATTAATCATGATCTAAGTAATCATATTAATAATTACAATTCAAAACACAGATGATAAATGAAATGATTTTACCCAAAACACTACTTTAACAAGAATTTACAAAAGAATGGGTAATATAAAGTCATCAGTGAACCATATATGATATAATAACAATGAAGATGATTCTGTAATAATTCAATTACATTATTTAAATCATTATACAGGAGGTTCGGATACGTACATAGCATGTATGACCTAAGGTAAGGGATAACTTTTCCAATTTGTTTTTATTCGAGATTGTTTATTTGTAAGTATTTACGGGGGTTATATTTATCATCCATGTCCCTGTTTTCTAAAAATGGTTTCATGTATGTTTAAAGTCCTTTTTACCCAATTTTGAATTTTACTACATGGTATGTAAGGAATATTTCTTTTTTACCATACGAGGTACTTTTTGACTTTTCTTGCAAAAGTACGAGAAGAATGTTTTTTTAACTTATATAGCTTGAACAGATTTTTTCGGTTTCATAACGCCTTATTTTCATGAAGTTTACTTTACTGGATTTCTTGAATATTTTCAAAAAAAATCATTTTCTTTTAAAATATAATTGGATTTTGTGGAAAGAAAATGATTTTTAAGAAGAAAGGATATTTCCCTCAAGAATTCATTTCATATGTTTTATCAAAATTATTTCCCATCTAAGATGACATTATTTCATATGTGTATGTTTCAAGTATAATATCTCTATGATTTACATGGATTCAATTTTCTTATGAAGAAACGATATCCATTTGTTTCATATGGATTATTTTATGATGGGATGATGTTTATGAAACCCATTTTTATTCTTTGGGTTATGATGAATGATTTATGTTTATGTTGTGGCACAAGTAATAATGATTTAATTATGAGATGTGTGGGACCTATATCTCCCTCCAATTCATTGGGTAAATCTTTATATCTCATGAGATATACATGGCTGGAACGGCAGGTAAATCCAGTTTAGTAATACAGGGCTAGAATGGCATGTAAACCCGGTTCAGTCAGGGACTTCTTCCACTAAGATGGTCTTGGAAACAATACCTTGGCTACTATGGGAATAATGACATGTGCTTCATGGTTGCCAAAATTACATGTTTTTTCCATGCTATTTTATCAAGATTGATTTTCCATTATGATCTATGCCTTATGTAGTGCCATGTTTTATGTCATTGCTCAAGCTTTTGATGTTTAAACATTATGTTCATGTTTTTAAGTTCAAATACATATGGTTTGTTTTATTTTCTCCATGATTACCCTTAATGATCATTTGAGATCACCATTTTTATGTTTTCTTTTCCCCTAGGATTAAAAAAAAGGTTTTAGGTAAGGAAACAAAAATGGGAAGATCGTTATGGGAGATTTTGATGATCTTTCAACATGATTAGAAGATTATATTCCACGTTTCCAAAGACACGAAACTATTACGGTCCTTTGGTGTCTATTTTTTTTATATATTAGAAATTCCGCAAGAGTAATGTAATGTCTATGTACGTCAATATTTGGGTCTCTACATTTGGTATCAGAGGAAAGGTTTAGTTAACCTTTGGAAACTAGGATGTGGAAACTTTAGTGAAATCCCTAGAGATATTTCTAAGGTATGTATAGGTATGTCTCTAAGGTTAAGTATACGTATAGGTTATAGTCCTAGAAATATGTTAACGATCATAGAATTAAACCTAATGTGTTATATATTGAAGGTTTTCCCCCTTTGTAGTGATCTTTTCCTAGCATGATTTTTTCCTCTCACGCTATTCTTTTTGGGTTCTAAGAAATGGCAGGAAACATGAGGATTCATGTTAATGGACAATATGATGGACAATGGAATGATATTCATCATGAGAAACCAAATGAAATGAGATTTGGATGTCCAAACATCATTATTATGCCTAATTAGCAATATCATAATATGATCAAAAATATCAACTTTGGTAAGTTTCCTGACTTATCTAATAAAAGAAAGATGGAGTTTCATGATGATCATAGAGGAAAGAAAGTTCAATTTTTCTCATGTAAATCATGTGGGAAGAGGAATCCAAGAGAATGTTTCCAAGGAACTGGAAGATGATTTGGGTGTGGAAAAGAAGGACACAAAGCCAGTAAGTGTAAAGGAAAAGGTTCAGTTAACAACATGGACAAGGATAATGGTTTTTCTACGATATCAACAAAGATTAAATGTTTTAAATTTAGAATGTATGGGAATTATGAAAACATATGCCCTAAGGGAAAGTCTCATGAAGAGAATCAACATTGCCATATGGGTAGTATTTATATTAAAGATGATGAAGAGACTACAAATGATATGTGAGATGAAAGAACTGTTCAATATCTGTCAATAGTTTAAGAAGGTAGTGGAATGATTTATGTTTATCAAGAGTTATATTGTATAGGTAATGGTACTATGGAATAAAGACACATCTAAGGATTGTTATACTATTACCTTTTCTTGAGTTTTGAAAGTATATAATAGATGGTACCAGTAACCATGAAAGGTTATTCAAATTTTTTTGGAAGGTAGATGATATGTGCATAATTAAAGGATAATGAGATAATGAGATTTTTGATAGTATTAATGAGCTCATGACTGGTATAAAGAAAAAGTCATATCATGGTTTGAGTATACTGAATTTTTGGATTTTTGAATGTGGAAAGAGTTACCTTTTGATAGCATTCATGTTTTCACTAAGGTTCAATGAGTATTAATTTTTGAGTAGAATACATGATTAAGGTATTCAAATGTTTGGAATGTGACCAACAATATATATCATTTGATATAGGGGGATAAATGATGGTATTCAATTGCTCAGTAGATGACATTTCTAGTAATTGTTTTCTTTATACTATGAGCATGGACATAAGTATTTTGGATAAGATTAAATATTGGAATGTATTATGTTGGACATAAATTAGTATTGTCTAAGGCAATTTGTTTTTTTCAATATTATTTATGGGATGTTATAATAATGTAGTTTTAGAAAAAGGAAAACTTGCAGGATGGGCGACAACCCATCGCGTCGGACAAGGTTGCGGGAATCGAACAAACAACGGAATTGCGAAAGGCCTTTGTCGCCTACCACTGTCCTACATGAAGTACCTTGTTTGTAAAAACTAGTTTTATTTTATTAATTGGTGTGATAGATGAAGTATAAGTCCATTTTTGGAATCATATAAGATTAACCACACCATAGATGGACTTATGTATATTTTATAACTTTTTCTAACCTTTTATTTGAAACAGATGGAATGACTCATCATTGTATCACATGATCTGCTAACATTTCACGAATGACAAATTCAATGTCATTTATTTCAGAGATGAAGTGGAAATTGTTCAAGGCACAAACAACGGTGATATTGTACCAAAATCACGTAAGTATTTATTTTGATTCGAAAATTCTTCAACATTAGGGAAATGATCTTGAAAACCAAAAATGTTGCGCTAGTGCCCTGATATCTGATGAATCAGATGGTACCTTAGAACATCAAAAATTTATGGCTTTGTGATTGTTGGCTTTTTCATAGACATGTTCTCTACCACTGTCCATCAGAACGTGATGGTTAGATTTTTCTTCTATATCCATATTTTCGCCTATGTTCTCTTATATGGAAACCCAGTGATGAGTTACTCTGAGTAATAGTTATATTTCATACTTTATTTTTTAAAATTAAGTTTTAGTATTCCTTTTTACGATGTGGGTTTCTATGAATAGTAAATGATTTATAACCCCAATGAATTTCGAGGGAAAAATTCATTTTAAGGGGGGTAGAATGTAACAACCCGAGATTTTATAAGATATATTATTTTTAATTTCTTTCATATCTTCTGTTGTTTTCTACACCAATATTATCTTGCGCTATACGCAACACTTTATTAGCTTGTAGTATACGCAACACTAATCTTGGATCGTGTTACACACACTTTCACGTTTGTTTGATAGTAGTTATTCTACGCAACATTGAGTGTATATATATTTATATATTCAATGTATAAATGAAATATGGTTGGATTTTGTTATACGCAACAACAAAGGAGTCTTGCACTACACGCTACCTTGACATGGATTACATTACACGCAATCACAACCTTCCTTGATAGCGTGTGTTGTACCCAATACAGGGTTTCAGTAAACAATGATATATGGTTATAATATTATTATAAACTAACCCTTATGAATATTAGTAAATAAATTTTGAATTTTATGACATTATAATTCATCTTACACATTTTATAGAACATTGTATGAGAATAAAATAAATTTTTCGGGTAAAATAAGTATTTTTTTTAAAAAATGCAGTTTTCCCGCCTTTTGATGGCGCTCTAATTTAAAATATAATTTTAGTCAAGTTTATATGTTAAATTTTACAAAATAAACTTCTTATTTTGAATCAGGATATAAAATTTACATTGGATAATGTTATGATATTTTTCTGATAACTTTAATATTTTAATGAATAGTAAAAACACGCTATATTTTAATTATAAACAACTTTTTTCATCATAATAATTTATATGGATAAATTATAATATTTAATGGTTTTCAATTATAAATATAATATATTTTTATAATTTCATATAATTTATGTCATTAGCATTGATTTTACATAGAATTAATAGGTAAAATCATTTCAATCTTTTGCAATGTTTTAACTTTTAAAACTCCTTTTCTTAGCAACAGTATTAATTTTAATTTAATTTCTGCAAATTTTGTGTTTTCAATTTAGAAAAATGGATTCCATATTTGGAATCAGTGGGTCCAAATTATGTTAATAGTCTATTTTTTATTTTTGGGCATTATGAATAGTAACTACGGTAAATTTTATTTACTATAGTAAAAGGTAAATCGGGTAATTAAAGGTAAATATAATAATATAAAATTACCCTAACACTTGTCTTAATATAATTGGATACTGATATTTTGTCCTAAGGCATATTTTGGTCAAAATGGAATCCATTGGAACCCACTTTTAGGTGATTAAGACCTTTAGTTTATTTTATTTAAAGGAAAGTGAAATATGTATCATTCAACATTAATAATTAAAGTATTTTTAATATACGTTTATACAGAATATAAATTCGGTTATAAATAATCATTTGAAAGATAAAATATTTTTATTTATCATGGTAATTTATTTATAATTTTAAAGAAATATTTAATTACCTTAATAGCTTATACATTAATGATGCAGAAATTATTTATATGTGAAAAATTAGTAATATAGTTTTTATTGAAATAATAATACCCATTAGAAGGCTCAAAAACCTGACTAAAACTTATTGGTAGTGTATATATACATAATAATCATACAATTACCAAATATATGACCGTTTGGTGTCTTATAAAAGTGATTATAACACTTATATTATTTTATTTTAAATGATGTCAAAGTTTTCACTTTCATAATTTAATAAATATATCATTTTAAAAGTCGGGTGTTTTAGAATATAAATCCGAATAAAAGTATTATTATAAATTATATAAGATTTAACTTCATCCTAGGATTTTATTTTTAATTTTTATGCAACAAATAAGTATATTTAATAATTATACAAAAATGTTGAAGAAATTATTTTATTAAGAGAATTATCAAATAAATGTTTTTACAAATAGTAAAATAAATATTATATGAACTATTTAATTTGATCCACGAATTTTATAGATTAATATGACATGTTAGTAACCTATTAAAATTTTTAGTTCGAATATATCCTCTGTGTGTATTTTAATTAATTTCAAATAAATGAATACTGTCAAAATTGACACTATTGTTATTTTATAAAAATAATATATTATTAAATTGTTTAAAAATCACAAAAATATTTAAAAATTATAAATTGAAATTTATATTGTCTAAAATGTCATAAAGTATCCAATTATGGAAAATTAACAACACATAAGTGATAATTTATAACCATTTAAAATTTTGAATTTTATTACCACAAATAAAATTAAATAGATTAAAAAAGTATAAATCAAAATTATAAGGTTTAAAATAACATCAAAACATGTCTAAATTTGATTGGTTGATTATATTACAACCCTATCTCATACAAGATTAGAATTCAGTCAATTTTGGAGGTTTTTATATGGGTTTTGAATTTATATTAAACTAATATTTTAGAGGATTCCAAAGGTGCCCCTCTCCTCCCTTATAAAAGGGCACCTCCTCCCTCTCATCTTTACACAACTTTGAGCCTTCATGCCCGGCCAAAACCTTCCCATTTCCCTTCTAAACTTCCCTATAAATATTATAGAGGTATTGGTATTCTTCAAAGACCAATTTTAGTGCCCTAAGAGGAGGTTTCAAAGCGGCGTGTTGATGAAGAGGTAATATCCGCTACCGATTCATTAAAATTTATTTCTTCTTATACTTCCCCTTGTTTAGTTGTTTCATTATGAAGTAATAACATCAGTATCACAAATATACTTATATTATATTATAAATATGAAACAACCCTATTCCACCTACAATCCATCCTACGGAATATGAAATCACCACGTGTGCGTACGTACAGAATATCGTCTCCACGTCGTAGTGTAATCTGTTTTCCACCACCACCTTACATGGAAGGGTATAATGGTGTAAATAATAACTATATGTGATTACAGTAAAGTTATATTGATTATAGAATAGTGTACATACACTTAAATAAAATTCCTCGATCATAGGAACGATATCATCGCTCGTGCGTACGTACGGATTACCGTCTCTATGACGTGATGAGATTCATTTTCCATGTTAACAATTCAAGAATGATTATAAAGTATATATAATAAGTAATCATGAAATATATGACATAATAATTCTACTGGATTTATGTTTATATATGTGTGTCATCTAATTAATTCCTTTCAATTCAATAAGGAAACAAAAACAACGTTCATGCGTACGTACGGCCTACCGTCTCCATGAACGGTGTATTTCTTTCCATTTATCGATATTTTATATATATGTATATTCTGAATATATATTATATATAAATCATGTTTTATATTCTTGAATTAATTAATCATGATATAAGTAATAATATTAGTAATTACAATTCAAAACACAGATTATAAATGAAATGATTTTACCCAAAACGCTACTTTAACAAGAATTTACAAAAGAATGGGTAATATAAAGTCATAAGGGAACCATATATGATATCATAACAATGAAGATGATTTTGTAATAATTCAATTACATTATTTAAATCATTATACAGGAGGTTCAGATAAGTACATATCATATAGGACCTAAGGTAAGGGATAACTTTTCCAATCTCATTTTTATTCGAGATTGTTTATTCGCAAGTATTTACGGGGGTTATATTTATCATACATGTCCCTGTTTTCTAAAAATGGTTTCGTGTATGTTTAAAGTCCCTTTTACCCATTTTTTACTTTTACTACATGGTATGTAAGGAATATTTCTTTTTTTTACCATACGAGGTACTTTTTGACTTTTCTGGGAAAAGTACGAGAAGAATGTTTTTTTAACATATATAGCTTGAATAGATTTTTTCGGTTTCATAACGCCTTATTTTCATGAAGTTTACTTTACTGGATTTCATGAATATTTTCAAAAAATCCTTTTCTTTTAAAATATAATTGGATTTTTTGAAAAGAAAATGATTTTGAAGAAGAAAGGATATTTTCCTTAAGAATTCATTTCATATGTTTTATCAAAATTATTTCCCATCTAAGATGACATTATTTCATACGTGTATGTTTCAATTATAATATCTCTATGATTTACATGGTTTCACTTTTATTATGATGAAACGATATCCATTTGTTTTATATGGATTATTTTATGATGGTATGATGTTTATGAAACCCATTTTTATTCTTTGGGTTATGATGAATGATTTATGTTTATGTTGTGGCACAAGTAAGAATGATTTCATTATGAGATGTGTGGGACCTATATCTCCCTCCAATTCATTGGGTAAATATTTATATCTCATGAGATATACATGGATGGAACGGCAGGTAAATCCAGTTCAGTAATACAGGGCTAGAATGGCATGTAAACCCAGTTCAGTCAGGGACTTCTTCCACTAAGATGGTCTTGGAAACAATGTCTTGGCTACTCTGGAAATCATAACATGTGCTTCATGGTTTCTAAAATTACATGTTTTTTCCCATGCTGTTTTATCATGATTGATTTTCCATTATGATCTATGCCTTATGTACTGCCATGTTTTATGTCATTGCTCAATCTTTTGATGTTTAAACATTATGTTTATGTTTTTAAGTTCAAATATATATGGTTTGTTTTATTTTCTCCATGATTACCCTTACTGATCATTTGAGATCACCATTTTTATGTTTTCTTTTCAACCAGGATTAAAACAAAGGTTTTAGGTAAGGAAACAAAAATGGGAAGATCGTTATGGGAGATTTTGAAGATCTTTCAACATGATTAGAAGATTATGTTCCATGTTTCCAAAGACACGAAACTATTACGGTCCTTTGGTGTCTATTTTTGTTATATATTTGAAATTCCACAAGAGTAATGTAATGTCTATGTACGTCAAGATTTGGGTCTCTACAGTTGGTATGAGAGGAAAGGATTAGTTAACCATTGGAAACTAGGATGAGAAAACTTTAGTGAAATCCCTAGAGATATTTCTACGGTATGTCTAGGGATGTCTCTAAGGTTAAGTATACGTATAGGTTATAGTCCTAGAAATATGGTAACAATCATAGAATTAAACCTAATGTGTTATATATTGAATGTTGTCCCCCTTTGTTATGATATTTTCTAGCATGATTTTTTCCTCTCACACTATTCTTTTTGGGTTTTAAGAAATGGCAGGATACATGAGGATTCATGTTAATGGAAAATATGATGGACAATGGAATGATATTCATCATGAGCAACCAAATGAAATGGGATTTGGATGTCCAAACATCATTATTATTCCTAATCAGCAATATCATTATATGATCAATAATCTCAAATTTGGTAAGTTTCCTAACATAGCTAATAAAAGAAAGATGGAGTTTCATGATGATCATAGAGGAAAGAAAGTTCAATTTCCCTCATGTAAATCATGTGGGAAGAGGCATCAAAGAGAATGTTTCAAAGGAACTGGAAGATGATTTGGGTGTGGAAAAGAAGGACACAAAGCCAGTAAGTGTAAAGGAAAAGGTTCAGCTAACAACATGGACAAGGATAATGGTTTTTCTACGATATCAACAAATATTAAATGTTTTAAATGTAAAATGTATGGGCATTATGAAAACATATTCCCTAAGGGAAAGTCTCATGAAGAGAATGAGCATGGTCATATGGGTAGTATTTATATTAATGATGATGAAGAGACTACAAATGATATATCAGATGAAAGAACTATTCATGATCTGTCAATAGGTTAAGAAGGTAGTGTAATGATTTATGTTTATCAAGAGTTATATTGTATAGGTAATGGTACTATGGAATAAAGACACATCTAAGGATTGTTACACTGTTGCCTTTTCTTGAGTTTTGAAAGTATATAATGGATGGTACCAGTAACCATGAAAGGTTATTAATATATTTTTGGAAGGTAGATGATATGTGAATAATGAAAGGATAATGAGATAATGAGATGTTTGATAGTATTAATGAGCTCATGACTGGTATAAGGAAAAAGTCATATCATGGTTTGAGTATACAAAATTTTGGGATTTTTGAATGTGGAAAGAGTTACATTTTGATAGCATTCATGTTTTCACTAATGTTCAATGAGTATTAATTTTTCAATAGAATACATGATTAAGGTATTCACATGTTTGGAATGTGACTAACAATACATATCGTATGATATAGGGGGAAAATGACGGTATTCACTTGCTCGGTAGATGAAATTTCTAGTAATTGTTTTATTTATACTATGAGCATGGACATAAGTATTTTGGATAAGCCTAAAGATTGGAATGTATTATGTTGGTAATAAATTATTATTGTCTAAGGATATATATTTTTTCAATATTATTGATGGGATGTTACAATAATGTAGTTTTAGAAAAAGGAAAACCTGCATGATGGGCGACAACTCGTCGCGTCGGACAAGGTTGCGGGAATCGAACCCACAACGGAAGTGCGAAAGGCCTTTATCGCATACCACTGTCCTACAGGAAGTACCTTTTTTGTAGAAACTAGTTTTATTTTATTAATCGGCGTGATAGATGAAGTTTAAGTCCATTTTTGGAATCATATAAAATTAACCACACCATAGATGGACTTATGTATATTTGCTAACTTTTTCTAAAATTTTATTTGAAACAGATGGAATGACTCATCATTCTATCACATGATCTGCTAACACTTCACGAATGACAAATTCAATGTCATTTATTTAAGAGATGAAGTGGAAATTGTTCAAGTCATGAACAACGATGATATTGTACCAAAATCACGTATGTATTTATTTTGATTCAAAAATTCATCAACATTAGGGAAATGATCTTGAAAACCAAAAATGTTGTCCTAGTGCACTAATATCTGATGAATCAGATGGTACCTTAGAACATCACAAATTTATGGCTTTGTGATTGTTGGCTTTTTCATAGACATGTTCTCTACCACTGTCCATCAGAATGTGATGGTTAGATTTTTCTTCTATATCAATATTTTCACCTATGTTCTCTTATATGGAAACCCAGTGATGAGTTACTCTGGGAAATAGTTATATTTCATACTTTATTTTTTAAAATTAAGTTTTAGTATTCCTTTTTACGATGTGGGTTTCTATGAATATTAAACGATTTATAACCCCGACGAATTTCGAGGGAGAAAATCATTTTAAGGGGGGTAGAATGTAACAACCCGAGATTTTATAAGATATATTATTTTTAATTTCTTTCATATCTTCTGTTGTACGCTACACCAATATTATCTTGCGCTATACGCAACACTTTATTAGCTTGTAGTATACGCAACACTAATCTTGGATCGTGTTACACACAATTTCACGTTTGTTTGATAGTAGTTATTCTATGCAAGATTGAGTGTATATATATATATATATTCAATGTATAAATGAAATATGGTTGGATTTTGTTATACGCAACAACAAAAGAGTCTTTCACTACACGCAACCCTGACATGGCTTGCATTACACACAATCACAACCTTTCTCGATAGCGTGTGTTGTATCCAATACCGGGTTTCACTAAACAACGATATATGGTTATAATATTTTTATAAACTAACCGTTATGAATAGTGTTAAATAAATTTTGAATTTTATGACATGATAATTCCTCTTACACATTTTATATAAAATTTTATGAGAATAAAATAATTTTTTTGGGTAAAATAAGTATTTTTTTAAAAAAATGCAGTTTTGCCGCCTTTTAATGCCGCTCCAATTTAAAATATAATTTTAGACAAGTTTATATGTTAAATTTTACAATATAAACTTCTTATTTTGAATTAGGATATAAAAATTTACATTGGATAAAGTTATGATATTTTTCTGATAACTTTAATATTTTAATGAATAGTAAAAACACGCTATATTTTAATTAAAAACAACTTTTTTCGTCATAATAATTTCTATGGATAAATTATAATATTTAATGGTCTTAAAGTATAAATAGAATATATTTTTAGAATTTAATATAATGTATGTCATTAGCATTGATTTTACATAGAATTAATAGGTAAAATCATTTCAATCTTTTGCAATGTTTAAACTTTTAAAACTCGTTTTCTTAGCAACAATATTAATTTTAATTTAATTTCTGCAAATTTTTTGTTTTGAATTTACAAAAATGGATTCCATATTTGGAATCAGTGGGTCCAAATTATGTCAATAGTCTACTTTTTATTTTTGGGCATTATGAATAGTAACTACGGTAAATTTTATTTACCCTTGTAAAAGGTAAATCGGGTAATTAAAGGTAAATATAATAATATAAAATTACCCTAACACTTGTCTTATTATAATTGGATACTTATATTTTGTCCTAGGGAATATTTGGGTCGAAATGGAATCCATTGGAACCCACTTGGAGGTGATTAAGACCTTTAGTTTATTTTATTTAAAGGGAAGTGAAATATGTTTCACTCAACATTAATAATTAAAGTATTTTTAATATATGTTTATACAGAATATAAATTCGGTTATAAATACTCATTTGAAAGATAAAATATTTTTCTTTATCATGGTAATTTATTTATAATTTTAAATAAATATTTAATTACCTTAATAGCTTATACATTAATGATGCAGAAATTATTTATATGTGAAAAATTAGTAATATAGTTTTTATTGAA
Organism: Viscum album; assembly: GCA_963277665.1. Taxonomy (NCBI): domain Eukaryota; kingdom Viridiplantae; phylum Streptophyta; class Magnoliopsida; order Santalales; family Viscaceae; genus Viscum; species Viscum album. Next base: position 2,090,049,118 of record OY728126.1, on the reverse strand, counting down.
ATAATAATATCCATTAGAAGGCTCAAAAACCTGACCAAAACTTATTGGTAGTGTATATATACACAATAATCATACAATTAAAAAATATATGACCGTTTGGTGTCTTATAAAAGTGATTATGACACTTATATTATTTTATTTTTAATGATGTCAAAGTTTTCACTTTCATAATTTAATAAATATATCATTTTAAAAGTTGGGTGTTTTAGAATATAAATCCGAATCAAAGTATTATTATAAATTATATAAGATTTAACTTCATCCTAGGATTTTAGTATTATTTTTTATGAAACAAATAAATATATTTAATAATTATACAAAAATGTTGTAGAAATTATTTTATTAAGAGAATTATCAAATAAATGTTTTTAAAAATAGTAAAATAAATAATATATGAACTATTTAATGTTCTCAACGAATTTTATAGATTAATATGACATGTTAGTAACCTATTAAAATTTTTAGTTCGAATATGTCCTCTGTGTGTATTTTAATTAAATTCAAATAAATGAATAGTGTCAAAATTGACACTATTGTTATTTTATAAAAATAAAATATTATTAAATTGTTTAAAAATCACAAAAATATTTAAAAATTATAAATTGAAATTTATATAGTCTAAAATGTCATAAAGTATCCAATTATGGAAAATTAACAACACATAAGTGATTCTATATAACCATTTAAAATTTAGAATTTTATTACCACAAATAAAATATAATAGATTAAATAAGTATAAATCAAAATGATAATGTTTAAAATAAGATCAAAACATGTATAAATTTTATTGTTTGATTATATTACAACCCTATCTTATCCAATATTAGAATTCAGTAATTTTTGGAGGTTTTTATGTGGGGTTTGAATTTATATTAAACTAATATTTTTGAGGATTCCAAAGGTACCCCTCTCCTCCCTTATAAAAGGGCACCTCCTCCCTCTCATCTTTACACAACTTTGAGCCTTCATTCAAAGCCAAAACCTGCCCATTTCCCTTCTAAACTTCCCTAAAAATATTATATTGGTATTGGTATTCTTCAAAGACCAATTTTAGTTCCCTAAGAGGAGGTTTCAAAGCGGCGTGTCGATGAAGAGGTAATATCCGTTACCGATTCATTCAAATTTATTTGTTCTTATACTTCCTCTTATTTAGTTGTTTCATTATGAAGTAATAATATAAATATCACTCATATACGGATATTTTATTATAAATATGAAACAACCCTATTCCACCTTCCATCCTACATAAAACGAAATCACCACGCGTGCGTATGTACGGAATACCGTCTCCACGCCGTGGTGTAATCTGTTTTCCACCACCACCTTACTTGGATGGGTATAATGGTGTAAATAATAACTATATGTGATTATTGTAAAGTTATATTTATTCTGAAATATTATACATACACTTTAATACAATTCCATGATCATGGGACCGATATCATCACTCGTGCGTACGTACGGATTACCGTCTCCACGATGCGATGAGATTCATTTTCCATGTTAACAATTCAAGAATGATTATAAAGTATATATAATAAGTAATAATGAAATATATGACATAATAATGCTACCGGATTAATGTATATATATATATTTATGTCATCTACCTAATTCCATTCAATTCAATAAGAAAACAAAAACAACGTTCATGCATACGTACGATCTACCGTCTCCATGAACGGTGTATTTCATTCCATTTATCCATATACTATATATTTGTATATTCTGAATATATATTATATATAAACCATGTTTTATATTCTAGAATTTTGTAATCAGGATCTATGTAAAGATTTTAATAATTACAAGTCAAAACACGGACGATAAATGAAATGATTTTACCCAAAAAGCTACTTTAACATGAATTTACCGAAGAACGGGTAATATAAAGTCATAAGTGAACCATATATGATATAATAACAATGAAGATGCTTCTCTAATAATTTAATGACATTATTTAAATCATTATATAGGATTTTCGGATACGTATTAAGCTTATAGGACCAAAGGTAAGGGATAACTTTTCCAATCTCGTTTTTATCCGAGATTGTTTATTCGTAAGTATTTACTGGGGTTATATTTCTCATCCATGTCACTGTTTTTTTTAAATGGTTTCATGTATGTTTAAAGTCCTTATTACTCTTTTTTTACTTTTACTGCATGGTATTTAAGGAATATTTTTTTTACCGTGCGAGGTACTTTTTGACTCTTCTGGAAAAAGTACGAGAAGAATGCTTTTTTACCTTATACGGCATGAACAGATTTTTACGGTTTCATAATGCCTTATTTTCATGAAGTTTACATTATAGGATTTCATGAATATTTTCAAAAAATCATTTTCTTTTAAAATATCATTTCATTTTGTGAATAGAAAATTATTTTGAAGAAGAAAGGATATTTTCCTCAAGAATTCATTTCAAGGGTTTTATCAAAACTATTTTCCATCAAAGATGACATTATTTCATATGTGTATGTTTCAAGTGTAATATCTCTATGATTTACAAGGTTTCACTTTTCTTATTATTAAACGATATCCATTTTTTATATGGATTATGTAATGATGGGATGATGTTTACGAAACCCATTTTTATTCATTGGGTTATGATGAATGATTAATGTTTATGTTGTGGCACAAGTAAGAATGATTTCATTATGAGATGGGTGGGAACTATATATCCCTACAATTTATTGGGTAAAGATTTATATCTCATGAGATAAACATGGCTAGAATGACAAGTAAATCTGGTTCATCAATACAGGGATGGATTGGAATGTAAACCCGGTTCAGTAAGGGAATTTCTCCACTAAGATGGTCTTGGTAGCAATGCCTTGTCTACTACGGAAGTCATAACATGTGATTAATGGTTTCCAAAATTAAATGTTTTATTACCATGATATTTTATCATTATTGATGTTCCATTATGATCTATGACTTATGTACATCCATGTTTTATGTCAGTGATCAATCTTTTGATGTTTAAACATTATGTTCAGGTTTTTAAGTTCAAATATATATGGTTTGTTTTATTTCTCTATGCTTACCTTTACTAAGCATTTGAGCTCACCCTTTTTATTTTTTCTTTTCCCACAGGATTAAAAGAAAGATTTTAGGTAAGGAAACAAAAATGGGAAGATCGTTATGGGAGATTTTGAAGATCTTTCAACATGATTAGAAGTTTATATTCCAAGTTTCCGAAGACACTAAACTATTATGGTCCTTTGGTGTCTATTTTTGTTATGTATTAGAAATTCCGAAAGAGTAATGTAATGGCTATGTACGTCAAGATTTGGGTCTCTACACTTATGGAACACATATGTATGATTTTCATTACTTTACTAATGTGACATATATATCCCTCCAATTAATTGGGTAAATATGGATTACTCCTGAGGTGTATATATTATGCGTGAACCTGATTTCATGTTAACAATTCTATGTGTGGGATTGGTTTTAACTTCCAAAATATTATGTCTGGACCTGTGTTTTCATGCCCATAATTTTTTTAAAAGGTATTGATTTCATGTCCTTAATTTAACAAAAGATGAAATTAATATTTATACATGTTCACAAAGTTACATGTTTATGTGTATTCCACAATTTCATGTCTTGTGTTAATGTTATGATATGAATGATTATGTTATTTGATTCCCTTATGATTTATGTCTTCTAAACTTCCATTATTTATGCCATGACTCATGTATATGATCATTAATATGCAGGGTATGGTTTTATAATGTTAAGATCATTTTATCAGACCATAATGTTTAGGATTATGCTCACATGTCTTCCTTTCTTACCCTTACTGAGCATCCAATCTCACTATATTTTATGCTTACTATTCTACAGGTTATAACAAATAGTTTTAACTAGGAGTAATAAAAGGATTATCTTTGTGAAAATCATTGAAGATCATTCAATGGACTAGATTTTTTTGTTCCATTTATTCATAGGCACTAAACTAATATGGTATCTTGGTTTATTGTAGTGTAATGTGTGAATTTTGTTTCAAAACTTATGTAATATCCAGGTATTAAAATACTGGTTTATTGTAGTTGGTATCAACGAAAAAGTTTCTTTAACCATTGTAAACCAAGATGATAAAACTTTAGTAATATCCCTAGAAATATTTTAAAGAAATGTCTATGTTTATCTCAAAAGAAAAGTATACATGTAAGATAAAATCCCAAAGTTTCCATAATAATCATGAAAAACCTAGGATTAAAACTAATGTGTCATATATTAAAATATTATAAGCATTATTCGTTGATTATGTAGTTATACCACTATGATTTGTGTTTCTTAGACAATGTTTTCTAGTTATAGTCAATGATTGGAACTCGAAAGCACCATGTTAAAGAATAATGTAATAGAAAAATTAACGGCTGTCATCCTGAACAACTCACTGTTATGGGATATGGAATGTGAAATTTTATTTCTATACTCATAGAGGATACAAATCATGATGTACTTTGAAATGAGTAGAGTAGGGAACAAAATTCTGTTGATATCTTCATGAGGAAACATCCACCTGCTTTCAGTGGTTCTTATGATCCACTTGTTGCGGAACAATGGATTAGTACCACTGATAATATATTTTGAAATATTTAGTGTTTGTAACATTAAAAATCCATTTTGGTTGTTAATCATTTGAAAGGTGAAGTCAATTAATGGACTCTTATTGAGAACAGTAGGGAACAAGAAGAAATTGAATCTATGAAATAAGAAGAGTTTGAGGGAATATAGTTCTATAAGTACATGCCTTATATTTCAATAACAAATATAGAGATGGAATTCCTTGAGATTAAGAAAAGGGATGATGAATCTATTAGTACATATGAACTAATTTAACAAGACATTCAAGGTACCCTTCTAGGTTAATCATCATCCCTAAATGAAAAATTGATCGATTCATTGGTGTCCAAAAACCAATTCTCTAAAAGAACCTGGCCATAAGGGAAATTAGAAGAAATGAAGAGATTTTTTGGTGTAAACTAAAAGTTTAAATGAACTTTGTTTACTCTAAATGTTTTGGTGATAAGAAAAGGAAGAAGTATATTAATGGAAACTCTAGTTGTTTTCCTCATGGGGGGGGGGAAGAAAAATATTCAATGTCCTACTTGGAATTTTTTTAATGGCACAGTCTGGGGAATTCCTGAATGGAATAAGAAGATGATTCAATCATTGGAAACATGGACATCAAGAAAAAGAGCATTGAAGTGATGTAAAGAGGCCTGTTAATGAAATGAATGGAGAGAAAGCTCATCAAAATTCACCACTCACACTACAGTTCTATAAATGTTGAGAGTTTGGCCAAAATGAAAATGAATTCCCAAATTCAAGGGTTAATAAGTAAGATTAGACAAGTAACATATTAAATCCAAATACAAATGGAAATATCATGTAATTACTATTGGTGATGTAGAGTATGATAACAAAATGGTGAAATGATTCAGTGTTTATGTAATGGAATTCAAGAATAATGTTATTGAAATACTATTATGGTATTATGGAATAATAAATCATATAAGTATTGTTCCAATATAGTTTTTCCATACATATTTAAGAATATATTTTGAATGTTAACGGAAACACTGAAAAGTGATCGAGGTGGTAGGGAGATATTTTAAGGAAATGATAGCCTTAAATATGAGAATGATGTTGGGATAAAAAAATAATGAGATTTTTTGTGGTAAAATAATTGGGATAGTGTTATTGACATTGGGACTACTTAGATAATAGTTTGGTTTATGATATCATGGAATAAGTTTATATATTTTTTTAAAAGGGTTAATTTCTAAAAGCATTCTTCATTTCATTAAGGATGTATGGTAATTCTGGTTTTTACCATGTTTTAATAGAATACATGACAACAGTATTCACTTGATTGGGATGTGACAACCAAGTTCTACAATATGATATATGGCTAATATATTTGAAGATTATTTAGATCACTTAATTCTAAAGTTCTCATTTTTCATCTTTTGGATGGATTGTAGGATTTTCCATTTATGGAATTTTTAAGTTAAACATATAATGACGTTTCTGAGATTGAAGTATTATGTCGCCATAACTAGATTTATGAATAATTGATAAATTGTTCTCCCAATGTTTTTGACAAAGAAATATTAAATGAGATATCATTATTTTGTGGGATCTCATGATCTTCTAAGGCTTCAGGAATGAAAAATTCAACTTCATTTCATTGAATAAAAGGTTAATATGAAATTGATCAAGCCCAAAAATGGGTTATATTTTCCTGAAATCAAGTATATCCACATGTAAATATCATTCAAATTATGGAAAAGTTTCTTGAAATAAAATGTTGTCATATTATCATCATTATTAGTGATATCAATGAACTATTTCACACTTCGTTAGTTTATGGTTTTGTGATTGTTAAATTTCTCGGGATCAACCACTTTCTAGTTATTAGTTATATTTATCAATATCTACGATTATTTATAATTTTTCACCATGCATGAATATTCACTTATGTTCCCCAACATTGAAGCATTGTTTTGATTTACTTTGGTAACTGTTATTTTGCAATGCCTTTTTTTCAAAGGAAGTTGTAGAATTCATTTTTTAAAATGTTGGTTTTTATATAAGGGACTTTCAAGTATTAAACCTTTGATAATCTAGATTAATTTAGAGGTAAAATTCATTTTAAGGGGGGAGAATGTGACATAAAAAGATATTTTTATTTTTTTTGAATTAATTGAATCTTTTTTATAAATTTCATTCCACACAATACTGAATAAAGATTTCATTATACAAAAAAACTATGTTTTATTTGAATTATAAGCAACAAAATGTCAATATTTCACTACAATAAACACATATATTATCTTTCATTATCTGAAATACTGTTCTTGTCTTGTGTTAAACAATACTGAATTCTTTTGATAGTTTGCATTATATCCAATAACAAGTTTTACTAAACAATAGTATATTATTAAAAACTTATAATTTATTATAATATGATATAATCACAGCATTAAATTACTGGTTATGAATATAATTAATTAAATTATGAAAATATAAGGATTATAATATATTATTTTTTACCAAATAATTAAAAATAAAAATATATAACAATTGATTATAAAAGAACTAGATTTTTAAAGGTTGTTTTTTTTAATAATTAAAATAATTATAATTGGTGAATGATATTAATGAAATATATATGTTACATATTGAAGAAAATATTTTTAATATTAATCATATTGATTTTATAGGCATAAGTTAATAACTAATAAAATTATATTCATAAAACCTATATATTTCAAAATTGTAATTTTATCATCATTTAATGGAGAACCCATTCTAAATCCAATTTTTGAAACTTTTATATATTCTATTTTAGAAAATAAACATCTTTATTTAAGGTTGAATATATAAATCTACTTTGGTTTTATGTTTTTGGTAATTTTATGATATGTTTTTTGTTTCATGAATAGTAAAAAAATAATTAATTTAATTGAAAACAACATTTTCATAAAAATAATTTAAAGTGTTAAATTCTATTTTAGATTGTGTTTAAAGTATATTTAGATAATATTTTTATTATTAAAATTAATATTAGTCAATTTAATTAATTCTAAATTAATTTCATATAAAAAACATTTCAATCTTTTGCATGTTTTATATTTGAGAAGTCATTTTCTCACATAATCAATAGGATTAATTTCAAATTAATTACTGAAAATTTTATTTTTTTAATTTCGAAAATTGGATTCAATATTTTGAATAATAGGGTCCAAATTATGTAAAATGGGTTTTTTTTCAGTATGATTAGTAACACTAATAATTTTTTTAATAACCTGATAAAAGGTAAATCTGTTAATTAAGAGTAAAAATAATATATTAAATAATAAAAAATTACCCTAATAGTTGTCCAAATTTTATTATATGAGTGGGTTTATATCAAAATAATTCTTGGGCCAATATTATAACATTTATTTTCAAATTGTATGAGAGCGAGACAATTATTATAATTTATTTAAAGAAATGTTAAAGATGTCATACTCATATTTTTGAATAACCATATCATTTTTAATATATGGTAATACAAAAGTTAAATTGTAATATAAATATCAATTAGAAATATAATTTTTTTATCATGGTATTTTATTTTTAATTTGTAGGAAAAAAATAAATACCTTAAATTTTTCTATAATTATGATGTAGTAATTGTTTACATAATAGATATAATAAATAAATGATATTCAAAATATTCAAATAAATGTAATTAGATATAATTAATTCCATAAAACAATTTTATGGATTCATTTGAGATTTTTCTGATGAGTTAATAAATTTTTTATATGATATCATGTGGTTTTGTTATTTTTAATCAAGACAAATAACAGATAGTGTCAAAATTGTTAGTAATGATATTTTATGAAAGTAATATTTTAATAAATTATTAAAAAATAATTAATATATTAAATATATTCAAGGGGATGGGATATGTTCTAAAATATTATAAATTTACCATTTAAAGTCTAGTTGATACTTTATCTATAAACATTACAGGCCTTTAACATTAAGAACATTGTTAGCATAGTAAAACATAAAATAGGTTAACTAAGGGTTAATAAAAAGGATAAGGTATATAATTTTGTAAAATCTAAATAAAATTCATTGGATTATGATATTAAAACTTTATCTCATATTATATTCTAATACATGTATTTTTTTAGGTATTTTTATTGAGATTAAATTTATTATAAATTAATAATTTTAGAGTTTTACAAAAGTTCCCCTCCACTATCATATAAAAGGGCACCTCTCCTTATCTTTTAATCTCATCACTAATGACCTTTTTATTGGAAAATATCTTCCAATGTATCCTAAAAAATTTCTTTCATTCATCATAGAATCCTTAATTTGGGAATAAATCTGACCAATGAAGTCCTTTTGTGAAAATCAAAAGGTGATATCCAAAGAAGAGGTAACGTTGATCAATGAATGTTTTTATTTCATTTATTCCTTGAACCCCCTAAATTATGTTTATTTCATGTTTATATAATATCATCTGTATAATAAATATACTAATATGTCTTGATATGATGTTTATGTCTAAAAATTCACAATCTTCCATCTAATGGGTAATGAACTTACCATTTGTGTGCTATGCGAATTACTACCTCGTGAAACGATGATCGTTTGTTTTTCCATCACCACATCTCATGGTTGGAATTATGAAAAACATGATGTTTATTTATGATATATATATATATATATATGATATTTATGAAATCATTATACTTCTGTATTGATAATATAATATCTACCCTTTTACCATCTAATCTTTTAGGAAATGAAAATGTCACTTGTGCACATGTATAGCTTTCCATCTACATGATGTGATGCAATTCATTTTTCATATATATTTCACATGGGTGGTAATAAGGAATAATTTTAAAAATATATATTATAAATTTTAAATAAAAAATTATTATTTTATTATTGTATATCAAATACTTTCTATCTTTTTAACCTGATAAGAAAATTAAAACAATATTCATGCGTACATACGGCCAACTGTATCCATAAATGATGTATTTTATTTTATATTTACAACTATTATTAATCACCATGAATAAATAAATAATATATGTATATATTATATTTATATCATTATTATCAATCTAGGAGTGATGAAATCATGATCTATGTAAGAGGAAAAAGGATAGGAAGTAAAAACATGAATTAAAAACAAAGTGATTATTACCCAAGCCTCAACTATAACATGGAATTGTTAATAATCACATAATATAAAGTCACAAATAAAGAATATATGGTATTTAATATTTGAATATGGTTATTTGATATGTTTATAATAAACTATTATTTATTATACATGATGTTTTAACGTGTGAGAAGGAAGTCGAGACTTAAGGTAAGGGAATTTCATCTCACTTTTATTTCCATGAAATACATGTCATATTAACCGCCAACTTATTTTTTGTGTTGTATATACTGAAATATAAAATTTCATATCATTATTTTAATTTATTTAATGTTACTAAAAATTTAAATTTGATTTCACTCTATCACGGGGATCACGAATCAAAAGTAACTCATGTAGTAAGAGATTTTTGTCTCATTTTTATTTCTTTGGGCCATATGTTTTATAAAATACTTGTTCTTTCTACACGATGTATATAATTCCCACGAATTTGTTATGTGAGTATTATTTATATACATATGGTATTTTCTTATCCATATAATTTTCTTTCTTTCCTGTTGCATAACATTCAACTAACTATAAAGTGTTAAGGAATTTTTGTCTGACCTTTATTTTTCATTGGATATAAGCCATGATCACCACATATTTATTTTGTGTGGTGTATTTAATTACCATTAATGTATTATATTATCCTTATAATTATATTTAGTATTATATACATTTCCATTTGTTGATATCCCTTTCATGGGGTTTATGGTTCAAAAGTTACCAATTCGCTAGGTTATTTTTGTCTCAATTTTCTCTTTTTGAGACACATGTTATGTTATGAACTTATATTATTTTTTGAGGTGTATATAATTCCATTTGAAGTGTTTTATCTTGAATTATATTATTTTCATGATATTGTAAGATTCATGTAATTTTATTCTCTATTCGTTTGGAAATTTGTTTTCATTTAAAATAGAGTTTCTTAAAAAATGTTTTAAAAGTGTTTTAAATAATATTTTAAGAATTTTTAAAGAAAAAAGATTTCAAATATATTTAAAATAGTTTTGAAATATTATTTTATAAATTCTCATGTTTATTTTCAAAGAAAAATGTTTCCTAAATAATTTATTATTTAGAAATCATTTTTTAAAATAGAAAAGAAATTTTCCTCAAGAATTATTTCAAGTGACCATTCAATATTATATTATATTTTAGATAACATTATTTTATGTTAATTGTGTTTTAATGGGGATATTATTAAATGATACTATTTTTATTATTGATATGAATGCTTCATGTTTATGATGTAATGATATTTTTAAAACCAATTTTTTTCATGGCTTATAATATGACTCAATGATGTTTATGAACTCCATTTTATTCCATGTGTTTTGATCTAATAAATAATTTTATATTCTTGTGCACACATATTTATGGATTTTATTATGTAATGGGTGATACCTATATTTTCTTCCAATTCATAGGGTATAAATGGGAACCTCATGGGGTATATATGTTATGTGTGAACTATATTTGATGTTCATAACTTGATGCATGGACATGGTTTTCATATGAATAATCTTATTCATAGAACTGGTTTTCTAGTAAATGTTTTTATTAAATGGATTGATTTCATTTCATTAATTTAAGGATTGAAATTTTTACTATTTATACAAGTTCACAAATTTAAATGTTTATGTGTATGGCATAACTTCTTGTCTATTTTAAATGTTATGTACTCATTGATTATGTTTTATGATTCCTATTTGATTAATTTTTTATGAAATCCAATTATTTATTCTATGAATATTGTATGTGATCTTTTATATACCATGTATTATTTTATAATGTTAAGATCATGTTCTCAGACCATTATATTCATGATTATGATTATGTTTCTTCCTTTCTTATCCTTAATGGGCATCCGAGCCCACCCTTTTTTATGATTTATTCTCCCTAGTTAATAAAAAACGGTTTTTGGTATGTGTAATAAAGGGAATTATCTTTGAGAGAAAAATTGAATAAAATTCACCAGATTATATGTTTTTTTATCCATGTTTCCAAAGGCACTAAACTAATATGGTCATCAGGTGTGTTTTTGTTTAATGTATGAAATGATTCTCTAAAATGATATAATAACCATTTATGAATATAATATGTTTTTATTGATGATATTTCAAAAGAATAATGTATATATGTCTCATGAAAATAAAATATTTTTCATAATTACATTTTCCATATTTCTCCCCCTTAGAGATTATCAAAATAAATTTATGTACCAAGTTATATAAAATAATGGAAATTTAAACATAAATATATTTTTGTCATAATTAATAGTATTTCAAGAGATAAAAAAAATCAATGTGTTAAAATTTGAAAAACAATAAAATATGAAATAGATATTTTCAATAAATCAATCAAGTACAACCATATTTGAAAACAATTTTTAAGAGAGAAATAAATGTTTTGAAAAATAATTTTTAAATAAAAAACATAACATTTAAATAAAATTTAGAAAATAAATTCAAAATATAAAGGCAGTATTTTATAGGATCATTTAATTATTAAGAAAATTATCTCCCTCTCAGAATATGAATTCTAAAAATACGAGGATCCATTAAACAAAACTAAATAAGAAAAAATGATTAATAAAATAATTATTTAAAAACCATTCCATATTTAAGGTTTAAAAAAGACAATGTTTATAAAATGAATAAAATTCCCTCGGAGTATCAAACCAAGTGTGTAGTAAATAACCAATTCCCATTCTCAAGGTGAAGAACAAATTAACGATCTAACCATCCTTTTTTGATGAATTACCTAATAAGTGCATCTCGACTGAAACCACATATAGGTATTGGTATCTAGAATAGAATGTTTTGCTTAGAGTATCACGCTTAATTGAATTTACCAAAATAATGAAAAGTTAGAAACAATTATTTTAAATAAATAGATATTTTTTTAAATACAATTTTAAAATTTGTTAAACAAATTGAAAACTTCTCAGGATTTCTCAAGTTAATATATAAGAACCATAAGATAATCATACCCAACTCACCTCAAATGAATTCATAAGTGATGAAGAGGAAGGGGTTTATGGAAGATATCCTAAATATCAAGGTCAATGAAATAAATTCAGTGATGATATCACATTATTGAAATTAATCTAAAAAATGGTATTTAGTTTAATTATCTTTTTATGAAATTATTTGATATGATCTTTAGAGATACTAATTTTCCCTTATATTATCACACATGATATGGATTTAAAATTATGTAATCCCAAATTCCAAGTGAGTATGTATCATCTATATAATTTTGGTGGAATAACACCTTGTGTCCATGTAATATGATTCACCAGTAGAAAGAGAAGCATACTTATTCTTATTACTACTCCATGAGATAATATTTTTTTAGTTCATTTTAAATATGTACAAATAATTCTGAGAAATTTTAAATTATATTATTTTTTATTTTATTGGAAATGATCCCAATGGCTTACACTAAACATGATGTAAGGTAGAGTCTCTATAAGATAAAGTAGGCTTCCAATCATACTTATACAATTCTTGTTTTCAGTGAGATCACTAACTTTATCCAATTTTATCTTATAATTCATAATCACTAGTGTTCAAATTTCCTTAGCATGCACTATGAAAATAAATTAAATGTTCATTGTTTTTTAATTTGGTTTAAAAAAGTTCCACTGGATTATTAGAAAAATTTGAAACCAAGGAATTATTTGATCTCCCTCATAAATATAATTTTCAATTACTTATTCCTTAGATAGAAAAATTAACTATTAAGATATTACCTTGTTGGGTGATAAATAACATCATCAAAATATATTTTTAATAACTAATAAATCATTTTAAAAAAAGTAGCAATGGGATGCAATCAAAATATTTCATTTTATAATTATTTAATAAAAAATAATTTATTTAACCTTTCATACCAAGCCTGAGGGGATCATTTAAAACTATAGAGATATTTTTATAAATTGAAGTTAGGATTTTGAAATTCAATAATTCAGAACTATGTGGGGAACCCTAAACGACATTCTTATAAATAAAGACATTTGTAAAATTAATTTTGACTTCCATTTGAAATATTTTAATGTTAAAATCTGACGTGAATTACAATAAGATTCAAATGGATTCTGGACATAAAATGGGTTGAAATTATTCATATAATCAATACATTATTTTTTTATTATTATATTTTATAATATATTGATCCATTTTAAAAATGATACTTCATTTTTCATGAGGTTTATTTCAAAAAAACCACTCTGTAACATCTCGACCCGGCTCACCATCAACCTGGTGGCCTGACCGGTCACCACATGGCCTCAAGAACGTCTCCCTATACGCCAGAGGCTGCTGACTGGCAGTGAGGGTCTCGAGAGGTGTAACACCCCGAGATTTTATGAAAAATATTCTTTTAATTTCATTAATATCTTGTGTTGTATGCTACACCAAGATTACCTTGCGCTATACGCAACACCATATTAGCTTCCACTATACGCAACACTATTCTTGGATCGTGTTACACACAATTTTGATAATAGTTATTCTACGCAACATTGAGCATATATATATATATATTCAATGTATAAATGAAATATGGTTGGATTCTTTTATACGAAACATCGAAGTATTCTTGCACAACACGCAACCCTGACTTGGCTTGCATTACACGCAATCGTGACCTTCCTCGATAGCGTGTGTTGTACGCAATATCGGGGATTACTAAACAACGATATATTAGTATAATATTATTATGAACTAGCCGTTATGAATAGTATTAAATATATTTTTAATTTTATAATATTATTATTCATCTTACACATTTTCTAGAAAATGGTATAAGAACAAAATAAATTTTTCGGGTAAAATAAGTATTTTTCAAAAAATGCATTTTTGCCACCTTTTGATGGTGCACCCACTCTAAATATAGATTTTGACATGTTTATAAGTTCAATTTGACAAAATAAAATTCTTCTTTGGAATCAAGAAATAAAAATTTACTTTGGATAAAATTTTCATATTATTCTGGTAACTTTCATATTTTGATGAATAGTAAAAACACGCTATATTTTAATTAAAAACAACTTTTTCCATCGAAATAATTTATATGGTTAAATTATAATATTGAATGATTTTAAATTATAAATAGAATATATTTTTACCATTTAATATAATGTATTTCATTAGCATTGATTTTATATTAAATTCGTAGGTTTAATCAATTCAATATTTTGCAATGTTTTAAAGAAAAACCCGTTTTCTTTCGACAACGGGATTAATTTTTAATTTTATTTATGCAACTTTTTTTTATTGAATTTGGAAAAATGGATACCATATTTGGAATCAGTGGGTCCAAATTATGTTAATAATCTACTTTTTATTTTTGGGAATTATGAATAGTAACTATGGTAAATTTTATTTACCATAGTTAAAGGTAAATCGGGTAATTAAGGGTAAATATAATATTATAAAATTACCCTAACACATGCCAAAATTCTA
Organism: Viscum album; assembly: GCA_963277665.1. NCBI lineage: Eukaryota > Viridiplantae > Streptophyta > Magnoliopsida > Santalales > Viscaceae > Viscum > Viscum album. The sequence continues at coordinate 2,090,033,901 of OY728126.1, read as the reverse complement.
TTGGATGGCTAAAAGTAGACCCATATAACCTAAGGGTCGGATTAGATTCATTTTATGGACTTTTGACCATGATAATAATTTAATTATTATTAACACCAAAGAAAGTGACAACATGTCACTCTCTTAAATATTATAAGTATAATAATTTTAATTTAGTGATAAACATCATAAAACAACAAACATGAATAGTCTCCAGAAATATAATAAAATTATCTACATCATGATAATTTATTTATAATTTTCAGGGATTAAATAATTATCATTAATGATGATAGATTAATGATACAGAATTATTTATTAAGTGGAAGATAAGTAATATAGTTTTTATTGAAATAATAATACCCATTAAAAGGCCCACCAACCTGACCAAAACTTATTGGTAGTGTATAGCTACTCCTTAATAATCCAATGACCTAATATATAACTGTTTTGAGCCTTATAAAAGTGATTATGACACTTATATTATTTTAATTTAAATGATGCCAAAGTTGTCACCTTCATAATTTAATAAATATAACAATTTAAATATTGTGATTTTAAGATGATAAATTCGATTAAAAGTATTATTGTGAAAGGTAATTGATTTATATTCATCATAGAATTTTATTTTTAATTTTTATGCATCAAATAATTATATTATATAATTATACAAAAATGTTGTAGTAATTATTTTATTAAGAGATAAACCAAATAAATGGTTTTCAAAATAATAAAATAAATATTATATGAACAATTTAATGTGATCCACTAATTTTATAGATACATATGACCTTTTATGAATCTATTTAATCTTTTAGTTAGAACATATCTTCTGTATATATTTTATTTAAATTCAAATAAATGAATAGTGTCAAAATTGACAGTATTGTTATTTTATAAAAATAACATATTGTAAAATTGTTAAAAATCAAAAAAATATTTAAAAATTATAAATTTAAATTTTTTATGGTCTATAATGTTATAATGTAACCCATTATGGAAAATTCACAACAAATAAGTAATTATTTGTTACAATTTATAATTTAGAATTTTATTACCACAAATAAACCTAAATAGACTAAATAAGGATAAATCAAAATGATAAGGTTTAAAATAAGATCCAAACTTGTCTAAATTTGATTGGTTGATGAGATTACAACCCTATCTCATCTAATATATTAATATGAGTCATTTTTGGAGGTTTTAAAGTGGGTTTAGATTTATTATAAATTAATATTTTTAAGAACTCCAAAGGTGCCCCTCTCCTCCCTTATAAAAGGGCACCTCCTCCCTCTCTTCCACACACCACTTTGAGCCTTCAAGCTCGGCCAAACCCTACCCAATTATATTCTACACTACCCTAGAAACATCATAGAGGTCCTGGTCTTCTTGAAAGACCAATTTTAGTTCCCTAAGAGGAGGTCTTAAAGAGGCGCTTCAAAGAAGAGGAGGTTCGGATACGTACGAAGCATATAGGACCTAAGGTATGGGATAATTTTGCAAATATCATTTTTATCCGAGATTGATTATTCATAAGTATTTACTGGGGTTATTTCTATCATCCATGTATATGTTTTATAAATTTGTTTTCATGAATGTTTAAATTCCTTTTTACCCACTTTGACTTTTACTTCATTTTATGTAAGGAATCTTTTTTTACGTTACGAGGTACTTTTTTGACTTTTCTTAAAAAAGTACGAGGAGACTGCTATTTTTAACTTATACAGCGTGAATGGATTTTTACGGTTTCATAACGCCTCATTTTCATGAAGCTAACACTACATGATTTTATGTATATTTTCAACAAAATACTTTTATTTTAAAAGTACATGGCATTTTTTGAAGAGAAAATGATTTTTACGAAGAAAGGATATTTTCCTAAAGAAATCATTTCAAATGTTTTATCAAAACCATTTTCCATCTAAGATGAAATTATTTGATATGTGTATGTTTCAAGTTTAATGTCTCTTTGATTTACATGGTTCACTTTTCTTATGATGAAATTTCTATTTGTTTTATATGGATTATGAAATAATGGGAAGATGTTTATAAAACCCATTTTATTATTTGGGTTATGATGAATGTTTTAAGTTTATTTTGTGGCACAAGTAAGAATGATTTCATTATGAGATGGGTGGGACCTATATCTCCCTCCAATGCATTGGGTAAAGAATTATATCTCATGAGATAGACATGGATGGAACAACAAGTTAAACCGGTTCAGTAATACAGGACTGGAACGTGGAGTGAACTCGATTCAGAAAGGGACTTTGTCCACTAAGATGGTCTTGGCAGAAATTCCTTGGCTACTATGGAAATCATTACATGTGCTTAATGGATTCCACAATTACATGTTTTATTCCCATGCTATGTTATCATTCTTAAGGTTTATTTATGATCTATGCCTTACGTACTTCCATGTCTTATGTCATTTCTCAAGATTTTGATGTTTAAAGATTATGTTCATGTTTTTAAATTCAAATTTATATGGTATGTTTTATTTTATCCATGCTTACCCTTATTGAGAATTTGAGCTCACCCTTTTTATGTTTTATTTTCCCCCAGGATTAAAAGAATGGTTTTAGGTAAGGAAACAAAAAGTGGAAAATCTTTTTGGGAGATGATGAAGATCTTTCACCACGATTAGAAGATTACGTTCCAAGTTTCCAAAGCCACTAAACTATTATGGTCCTTGTGTGTTTGTTTTTTTATGTATTAAGTATTCCGAAAAAGTAATGTAATATCTATGTACATCAAGATTCGGGTCTCTACAGTTGGTATCAGAGGAACGGTTTAGTCAACCTTTGGAAACTAGGATGCGAAAACATTAGTGAGATCCCTAGATATATTTCTAAGGTATGTCTAGGGATGTACCTAAGGATAAGTATACGCATTGGATATAGTCCTAGAACTACGGTAATGATATTAGAATTTAACCTAAGATGTTAGATATTGTGGGTGCTCCCCCTTTACTATGTTGTTTTCCCTAGCATTATTTTTGACTCTCACACTATTCTTTTTGGGTTTTAGAAAATGGCTGGAAACAAGAAGATTCACTATAATGGAGGATATGATAGGCAATGAAATGATTTTCTTCATGAGAAACCAAATGAAATGGGATCTGGAAGTCCAAACATCGTTATTATGCCTAATCAGCAATCTCATAATATGATCAATAATCTCAACTTTGGTATGTTTCCTGACTCAGATAATAAGAGAAAGATGGAGTTTCATGATGATTATAGAGGAAAGAGATGTTCAATTTCCCTCATGTAAATCATGTGGGAAGAGGAATCAGGGAGATTGTTTCAAAGGAACTGGAAGAATATTTGGGTGTGGAAAAGAAGGACACAAAGCCAGTAAGTGCAAAGGAAAAGGTTCAGTTAACACCATGGACAAGGATAATGGTATTGCTATGACATCAACAATGATTAGATGTTTTAAATATGGAATGTACGGGCATTATGGAAACCAATTCCCTAATGGAAAATCTCATGAAGAGAATGAGCATGGTCATATGGGTAGTATTTATGTGGATGATGATGAGGAGACTACAAATGATATATGAGCTGAAAGAAGTGTTGAAGCTCAGTCGGTTGTTTTAGAAGGTAGCCGAATGATTGTATGTTTATCGAGAGTTATGTTGTATAGTTAATGGTACTATGGAATAAAGAATCATCTAAAGATTGTTACAGTATTGTTTTTCCTAAAAGTATTTGAAAGTATATGTTGAATGGTACCAGTAACCATGGAAGGTTATTCAGATATTTTTGTAAAGTAGATGATATGTGAATAATGAAGGAATAAAAGATAATGAGCTGTTTGATTGTATTCATGAGCTCATGATTGATATAAGGACTAAGTGATATCATGGTTTGAGTATATAGAATTTTGAGGATTTTGGTATGTGGAAAGTGTCAACTTTTAACTGCATTCATGTTTTCACTAAGGTTCAATGGGTATTCATTTTTCAAGAGAATACATGATTAAGGCCTTCAAATGTTTGGAATGTGACCAACAAGACATATCTTATGATTTATGGGGATCAACGATGGTATTAAATATTTGGTAATCGTTTTCACTATATTATGAGAGTGGACTGCAGTATTATGGATAAGCCTAAAGATTGGAATGGATTATGTTGGACATAAGTTAGTATTGTTTAAGGATATAAGTTGTTTTTGATATTATTGATGGGATGTTATAGTAATATAGTTTAAGAAAAAGGAAAACCAGTAGGATGGGCGACAGCCCATCGCGTCGGACAAGGATGTGGGAATCTAACCCACAACCGAAGTGCAACTGGCCTTTATCGCATACCACTGGCCTATAGGAAGTCCCTGGTTAGTAGAAACTAGTTTTATTTTATTAAGCGGTATGATATATGAAGTATAAGTTCATTTTTGGAACCATATACGATTAATCTAATTCTAAGATGGATTTATAACTTTTACTAACCTTTTGTTTGAAAGAGATGGAATGAACCATCATTCTATCACATGATCTGCTAACACATCACGATTAACAAATTCAACTTCATTTCTTTAAGGGGTGAAGTGTAAATTGTTCAATTCACGAACAACAGTGATATTGTACCAAAATCATGCAAGTGTATCTTTTAATTCATCAACTTTAGGGAAATGATCTTGAAAACCAAAAATGTTGTCCTAGTTCCCTTATATCTGATGAATCAGATGGTACATAAGATCATCACAAATCAATAGCTTTGTGATTCTTGGATTTTTCATAGCCATGTTCTCTACCAATCTCCATTAGAACTTGATGTTTAGATTTTTCTTCCATATCCATATTTTCACCTATGTTATCCTACGTGGAAACCCAGTGATGAGTTAATTTGGGTAACCGTTACATTTCATACTTTAGTTTTTAAAGCCATGTTTTGTTATTCCTTTTTACGATATGGGTTTCTATTAAACAAACTTTTGACTAGTAAACCATTTATAACCCCGACGAATTTCGAGGGCGAAATTCATTTTATGGGGGGTAGAATGTAACACCCTAAAATTTTATGAAAAATATTATTTTAATTTCATTAATATATTGTGTTGTATGCTACACCAAGATTACCTTGCGCTATACGCAACACCGTATTAGCTTGCAGTATACGCAACACTATTCATGGATCGTGTTACACACAATTTTGATAATAGTTATTCTACGCAACATTGAGTATATATATATATATATTCAATGTATAAATTAAATATGGTTGGATTCTATTATACTAAAAAACAAAAGATTCTTTCACAACACGCAACCCTGACTTGGCTTGCATTACACGCAATCGCGACCTTCCTCGATAGCGTGTGTTGTACGCATTACCGGGTTTAGTAAACAACGATATATTATTATAATATTATTATGAACTAGCCATTATGAATAGTATTAACTAAATTGTGAATTTTATAACATTATTATTCTTCTTACACATTTTCTAGAACATGCTATAATAACAAAGTAAAATTTTCGAGTAAAATAAGTATTTTGCAAAAAATGAAGTTTTGCCGCCTTTTGATGGCGCACCCACTCTAAATATAGTTTTTGACATGTTTATAAGTTCAATTTGACAAAATAAAATTCTTCTTTGGAATAAAGAAATAAAAACTTACTTTGGATAAATTGTTCATATTATTCTGGTAACTTTCATATTTTGATGAATAGTAAAAACATGCTATATTTTAATTAAAAACAACTTTTTTCATCGCAATAATTTATATGGTTAAATTATAATATTAAATAATGTTAATGTATAAATAGAATATATTTTTACCATTTAATATTATGTATGTCATTAGCATTGATTTTACATTAAATTCGTAGGTTAAATCAATTCAATCTTTTGCAATGTTTTAAAGAAAAACCCGTTTTCTTTCGACATTTGGATTAATTTTTAATTTAATTTCTGAAACTTTTATGTATTGAATTTGGAAAAATGGATTCCATATTTGCAATCAGTGGGTCCAAATTATGTTAATAAGCTACTTTTTATTTTTGGAAATTATGAGTAGTAACTACGGTAAATTTTATTTACCATAGTTAAAGGTAAATCAGGTAATTAAGGGTAAATATAATATTATAAAATTACCCTAACAAATGAAAAATTTATATTGGATGGTTAAAAGTGGACCCATATAATCTAAGGGTTGGATTAGATTCATTTTAGGGACTTTTGACCATGAAAATAATTTAATTATTATTAAAACCAAAGAAAGTTACAACATGTCACTCTCTTAAATCTTATAAGTATAATAATTTTAATTTAGTGATAAACATCATAAAACATCAAACAAGAATATTCTCCAAAAATATAATAAAATTATCTACATCATGATAATTTATTTAGAATTTTTAGGGATTAAATAATTGTCATTAATGGTGATACATTAATGATACAGAATTATTTATTAAGTGGAAAATAAGTAATATTGTTTTTATTGAAATAATAATACCCATTAGATGGCCCACAAACCTGAACAAAACTTATTTTTAGTGTATATATACACATTAATCATCAAATTACCTAATATATAACCGTTTGGAGCCTTATAAAAGTTATTATGACACTTATATTATTTTATTTTAAATGATGTCAAAGTTGTCACCTTCATAATTTAATAAATATAACAATTTAAATATTGTAATTTTAAGATGATAAATTCGAGTAAAAGTATTATTTTGAAAGGTAATAGATTTATATTCATCATAGGATTTTATTTTTAATTTTTATTAAATAAATCAGTATATTAAATAATTATACAAAAATGTTGTAGTAATTATTTTATTAAGAGATAAACCAAATAAATGGTGTTAAAAATAATAAAATAAATATTATATGAACTATTTAATGTGATCCAATAATTTTATTGATACATATGACCTTTTATTAATCTATTAAGGCTTTTAGTTTGAACATATCTTCTGTATATATTTTATTTAAATTCAAATAATTGAATAGTGTCAAAATTGACACTATAGTTATTTTATAAAAATAACATATTATAAATTTTTTTAAAAATCACAAAAATATTTAAAAATTATAAATTTAAATTTATATGGTCTATAATGTTATAAAGTAAACAATTACTAAAAATTCACAACAAATAAGTAATTATTTTATATAATTTATAATTTAGAATTTTATTTCCACAAATACACTTAAATAGATTAAATAAGGATAAATCAAAATGATAAGGTCTAAAATAAGATCCAAACATGTCTAAATTTGATTGGTTTATGAGATTACAACCCTATCTCATCTAATATTCGAATATGAGTCATTTTCGAGGATTTTGTGTGGGGTTAGATTTATTATAAAATAATATTTTTAAGAATTCCAAAGGTGCCCCTCTCCTCCCTTATAAAAGGGCATCTCCTCCCTGTCTTCCACACACCACATTGAGCCTTCATGATCGGACAACCCCTGCCCAATTCTCTTCTCCACTTCCCTAGAAACATCCTAGAGGTCTTGGTATTCTTCAAATACCAATTTTAGTTCCGTAAGAGGAGGTCTCAAGGTGGCGCTTCAAAGAAGAGGAGGTTCGGATACGTACGAAGCATATCGGACCTAAGGTAAGGGATAATTTTGAAAATCTCATTTTTATCCGAGATTGCTTATTTGTAAGTATTTACTGGGGTTATTTCTATCATCCATGTCCATGTTTTATAAATGTGTTTTCATGTATGTTTAAAGTCCTTTTTACACATTTTGACTTTTACTACATGTAATGTAACAAATCTTTTTTTTACGTTACGAGGTACTTTTTTGACTTTTCCGACAAAAGTAAGAGCAGAATTCTATTTTTAACTTATATGGCATGAATGGATTTTTACAGTTTCATAACGCCTCATTTTCATGAAGCTTACTCTACATGATTTTATGACTATTTTCAACAAGATACTTTTATATTAATAGTACATGGCATTTTTTAAAAAGAAAATGATTTTGATGAAGAAAGGATATTTTCCTCAAGAATTCATTTCAATTGTTTTATCAAAACCATTTTCCTTCTAAGATGACATTATTTGATATGTGAATTTTTCAAGTTTAATGTCTCTATGATTTACATTGTTCACTTTTCTTATGATGAAATGTCCATTTGTTTTATATGGATTATGAAATGATGGGATGATGTTTATAAAACCCATTTTATTCTTTGGGTTATGATGAATGTTATAAGTTTATTTTGTGGCACAAGTAAGAATGATTTCATTATGAGATGGGTGAGACCTATATCTCCCTCAAATGTATTGGGTGAAGATGTATATCTCATGAGATAGACATGGCTGGAACGACCAGTTAAACCGGTTCAGTAATACAGGACTGGAATGAGGAGTGAACTCGATTCAGAAAGGGACTTTATCCACTAAGATGGTCTTGGCAGCAATGCCTTGGCTACTATAGAAATCATTACACGTGCTTAATGGATTCCACAATTAAATGTTTTATTCCCATGCTATTTTATCATTATTAATGTTTCTTTATGATCTATGCCTTACGTACTTCCATGTTTTATGTCATTTCTTAAGCTTTTGATGTTTAAACATTATGTTCATGTTTTTATGTTCAAATTTATAAGGTATGTTTTATTTTATCCATTATTACCCTTACTGAGCATTTGAGCTCACCCTTTTTATGTTTTATTTTCCCCCAGGATTAAAAGAAAGGTTTTAGGTAAGGAAACAAATAGTGGAAGATCTTTATGGGAGATTTTGAAGATCTTTCACCACGATTATAATATTACGTTCCAAGTTTCCAAAGACACTAAACTATTATGGTCCTTGTGTGTCTGTTTTTGTTATGTATTAAGTATTCCACAAAATTAATGTAATATCTATGTACATCAAGCTTCGGGTCTCTACAAGAAGTGATAGTGGGGAGACTATACCCTCTTATAAAAGTTGCAAAATGGTATCTCAGAGTAAATAACATTCAATAGAGGAAGCGGTAATAGATAAAAAATGATCAACCATCAGTAGAAAACAAATAGTGATCATTTTTATAAAAGGTGGCCAAAGCCAGTTTAGACGATACAGGGATGATGAATGATACAAAGTGAAAGAAAGAAACAATACAGTATTCTTACAATACAATTCAAAATAATTACGAAAAGACAGCAAAGTCCGACAAGCGATCTCCTGAGCATACCAAGCTCCTGCTTGGTCCTTTGCTCCTAACTCCTCAGGTAAAAACAACACAACAACCAACCTAGGTCCTACAAACAAGAAGCTCTACTTGGGTACCCCAGTGCAATGGCGGCCCAAGTAGGGTGTGAGATATAAATCTCAGTAGCCCAGCACCACCGGTGTCTAACCCAATCAAGACAGTGTAATAATAATTAAAGCAATACGCAGGTATAGAAGGATTCGAAAAATAGAACAAGAAAGAACAACAACACCCGTCCCGGTTTCCCCAGAGGAAACCTGACGGCTACACCAGATTCAGATCATTGCAGGTAAAGTAACCCAATCATGTCACCATATATATATAATATGTTTGGTAGGATCGGGATGGAACTCACAGACATCTTTAACCCAGGGGCAGCGCTCTCGATCCTACCTCTGGCCCAACCTTGGGGAAGCTCTCACGGTCTATCCCCGGCCCGAAGGCTTAATAATTATTTAAGGGAGCTCTCATAGTCAACCCTTATCCTGAAGCCGCAATATAGGGGAGCTCTCACAGTCTACCTCTGGCCCAAAGCTGTATCATTTAATTAGGGGAGATCCCATGATCTTCCCCTAGCCCCAAGTCTTAATAATTATTCAAGGGATCTCTCACAGTCTACCCTTAACCTGAAGCCGTAACATAGGGGAGCTCTCACGGTCTTCCCCTGGCCCGAAGCTATATCATTTAATTAGGGGAGCTCTCACATTCTACCCCTATCCCGATGCTTAATCGTTTAACTAGCATGGGTTATGAGGCATACACTTCTTATAACATTCATATCAATAAAATATGGAATTTCCATCTCACAATATCACATAATCACATCAGTTATCATATTCATCACATTGATATAAGGTACATGAGACAACCCGCTCATGTACTGTATTGGATAACCCCCAATTCATTATTTATTTCTTTTCATTTCATTTCAAAGACATATAAGGATTTAAAAAAGCAATAAGAGGTGATGAGGACTACTCCTCCTAAGTAAGTCTCACTCACTAGACCCATTCCATTAACAGAAGCCGTGCTAATTCCATTATCCTAAGGCATGGTATTACCATCCTAATCCATTTCATTCATGTTTCACCAATGCATAACAAGAATTTAGCAGCAAAGCATAAGATTATACTTCCTACTTTAATCATGAATACAACACACCTCTGATCGAGGGGTTTTATTATTAAATCGTTAGTTTAGTGACCAAACAACCATTTTATCTTATTCCTGCAATTCACACTGTCTTCAGAGAATCACTTATTCATGACCAACTTACAAAAATAACTCATTATTACTATACTTTAAATAAAATGGCAAGGGGAGGGACCCTACCTCAAGGTGGATCCATCTGTCCTCTCAACCTCTTGGCGCATTCTAACAAAGAGCCACATATGCTTCGACAAAGAGAAACTAACCTGAAAGGTCCAACGCAGTACGGGAAACAAACCAGGAAACTCTAAAACAACTAAAGACATAAATTGGAAGCTATGAAACAACCAATGGTAGAAAACCCCTACCTCGAAAACAACCCGGCGGTTCGAAACAACCCAAATCTACCTCACTGTCGGAGGCGGATGCCGTGCGCGCACCATCGAGGTCTGGAGGGACTTTCAACATCCCCTTACAACAAAAGAAACAATGGAAAACATGAAATCAACAACAACCCTAAAAATAGAGTGTACGACCAAATTAGATTAGAGCAAAAGGAATCCCTAAATTCGGCCAAGAAGGGGAGGAGACTAGGGAAGAGAGCTTACCTTGAAGTTTCAACGAAGAAACCTCCAGAAATTGGGAGGAACCAGAGGAATATGGGAAGGTCGTGGAGGAGGATTGCATGCAGCTTGAGGGAGATCCCTCCCTGGGTGCTGGTCGTGAGGGTCGGACAAGTAAGGGTGAGGGAGTGTTAGTTAAGATTTTTATTTTAAATTCCTTTTAAGTATTTTAAAAACCCAAATAGGGAACGACACATGGCTTGGGGTGCACAGTTTGGAAAACCGTTCATCAACCGTGCGTCCCCTACTGGACACCCAGGACACCCCTCACGGGTTGGCCACACAGTTTGGGAAACCGTGCGCAGGCCGTGCGGACTCCTCTGCCTCCCTATTTTTGGCCGCACGGTTTGGGCCGCACAGTTTGGGAAACCGTGCACCGATCGTGTGCCTTCTGCTACTACTTTTAAAAACCATCTTCCTTTCATTATGATGCACTCGAAACACCTCGAGCCTCTCGGGACACTTAACGGGCATTCTTCCATGTCCAAAAACATTAAAAATTAGGGTTCAAACCTTCAGAATCTCATTCTGAATCCCAATCATACATTCGACCGGTTGAGTAATTGGAAAAGTTCAATTTCTCCCACTTTTTAACCGGGTTCAAAACACCGGTCCTTACAACCTTCCCACCTTAGAACTTCTCATCCCTGAGAAGCCACCGGGAACAACACACACCTCACTCGACCTACAAGGGTCGTGAAGCTTCGTTTAAATGATTGTGTTACGTTTCCAAACGTCCCACACACCAACGAACATCCACTTAAGCACACGGCACGTAAGCCATCAACACCCGAGCCAACGCTTGTTTTCCAACTGAAACACCCAGATGACTCTCACCCGAGCTCGTCATACCAGAGACACAATCTCATCATTTTCTCACCAAGCAACCTGTCAAAGGTACTTAACACCATAGATTTTTCACGTTAAATGACCAAGACTAAAACCACAGCTCCACCACCATTTTAACTGTCTTTAAAAAGCATGCTCTAAGCATTCCAACGACGCACCTAGCGTTATTTTGAAATGATCAAACGGTCAATTTTTCCATCGCCCATGAAACCCAAGCAGAAAAGTGTCAAGCCACTCTGTCCGACTATTCAAGAAGATGCACGACTTAGACGACCGGCGTTTTAGAAGCTGAACAACGATGCTTTCTCCCAAGGAATCTCACACTAACCACGAGAACGCTCACTGAAGCTCATACCTGACTCTCGGTGACGTCTCAAAGATCTAACCATGAATGAAACCATGCATGCAGTGTGCAACGCAGAAAGGGAACAACCAACCAAGCTCAACAGCTTTTTAAAACATTACTGCGGTGTAAGACCAATGCTCTCTTAGCGCATCCAGGACGAAAGCAAGATATGGGACAAGCTCGTCGCGTAGCAGAGTACACTAAGAGGATTGAAAACGGAATCCAGTTATTTATACCCAAAAACTGTAAAAGAGATCAGTTGAACCACCCCTGGGCGACTCAAAAGAAGAAACTCAGCTTCAATTGCCAACACATCAGGAGTTCTAAACCGGCCACAATTCCTTTTACCCACACAAGGCATTCTGTGGTCATTCATGATTTAGCACCGGAGTCATCCACGAAAAACATTGTTTCATAAAAAGGGTTGAAAATACCTTTAACCAGATCAATGTCGTGCTGCCAAGCAATCATCGATATATAACGACACTTGCAAGCCTCAAAGGCATTCACACAACCCCGACCATTCCCAAAGGGTCCATCTTGACATGTTCCTTCTACCCGAAAGGGCACACTTTACTCAACTGGAATGACGCTTCCCACCTTAGAAGGGTCTGCGTCATCGAATGGAGAAAGACAAGCTACTAATAAGAGAACTAGTTCATAACGATTAAACGGGCGTGTGTCTCTCCTTCGATCCATGATCACCATGATGAAATGCACAAGAAAACCAAAATAACAAGACCAGTGTGTCAACCACCCGAGTCTTCTGAAAATCATCCTAAGCATTGGGAAAACTTGAGTCAAAAACACTCTGGTCACTCTACCATGGAGATGACCCAAAGCCGTACACAGTAGAAAAAAGGGTTTAGCCAAACGTCATTTCACCTTACATGACCGTTTAAAGGACGAAGACTTACCAATCGTCCATTATTGCGGATAAAAAAAGGTCAAACGACCGAAAAAGAAACCAACCATGCCCGAGCCATGTCTACAGAGCATTACTCGATGCTCAATCCCATAACAAGATCAAAAGGACCATGACCACTCATCTGAACAAGGGTGTCATTAGAATTGGATGTCCTGCAAGGGACAACGTTACCCGAATAGTACCAAACATCAGACGGTTCACTGAACAAGATAAGAACATAAGATCTAAGGGTGCTACCTACCACAGGCTATCCCCTCACGAAGAACAAGCATCGACTCAAGCACTTGGTCATTCCCAAAAGAATTCATCTTCTCAAAGCCTAACATTTAACATCATTGCAAAAATAAAACAACCTATGGAAACGCGTAAGGTTATGTTCTAGGGCACTCACAATAAAGACTTAACCTACCCACACACGGGGTCTCAATAGAGGACCCCACTATAGGTTACTTTTTCCAAGACCTTTAAATTTAACCACATTCATCATTTAATCACTTTAAAAGATTAAATTCAATACATCACGTACCCTTTTCCAACAAAAATTCACTAGGTACTTGATCATTTTATCAAACAGCTCAAAGCATAACAGGCAAGTTTCAAGCAACTTCCCTTTAACCACTAAACATTTATCAGAAATCCCGTCTCTTTTCAGGAATTTTATCATGATAAATTCATTTTAAAAAAATCAGGAGACCTACGAGGGTTCCAACAAGTCAACTCACATCAGATAAACCCAAACAACTTTTATACCATTAAGCATTTTACAAGGCATCCTTCCATTAAATTCCATATGGGTTGCCATTTTCCCAACCCATGAAGTGCCCATACACTCCATAAATTGAAAAATTGGATCCGATTAAGCAAAATAGATCACATTTTAGAAATTAACATGCTCAAATATAATGATCCAATCATAAGGGTGGCCACCTACCAATATGCAAGGCGCCCATACACATTAGAGTTTGGAATTTGGTTCCCTTTAATCAAAACCAATTCCATTTTACAATTTAAAGCTATAGCAGCCCTTTTCTTGAAATCTGATTACACAGGTTACCCTTTCCCAGATATAAGGATCCCATACACCTTACAATTGAAAATTGGATCCTGTCGAACCGCGATCATTTAATTTGGTCAAAGAAACCAATTTCATATTAATTGACCCTAGCATGTTATCGAAAGCAGTAACACAGAAACATTTTATATCATAGAAGCATGGAATATATAACACAACACCTATCAAAATAGCATGCATTACTAATGCATCCAAGATGGCATGGCATAATGTATGGAATGTAATTTCTTACAAGGTGCCTATATGAGAAATGAGATGGAATACCCTCATCTCATCGGGTTGCAACTGAAATAGAATCCATAATTGTATCAACAATATTAGCATAAATCATGTGTGTCACCCAACGGTGAAATAAAATCAACCGTAATAATCAAAATCATTCAAATAACAATTGCATTCGAGGTAATTTGGCTTTTCCCTGTGCATGGGGTGGCCAATCCTGGACACAGCTCATTACCAAATTCCAATTCCTTCCTATCCCTGTCTAATGTTTCCAAAGAGTAAAACAAGTCAGAAGAGAAACTCATCTGATACCACTTTGTAATGTCCCGACCCGGCTCACCATCAACCCGGTGGCCGGACCGGTCGCCACATGGACTCAAGAACGTCTACTCGTATGCCAGAGGCTACCGACTAGCAGTGAGGGTCTCGAGAGGTGATAGTGGGGAGACTATACCCTCTTATCAGAGTTGCATAGCAGTATCTCAGAGTAAATAACAATCAATAGTGGAAGCAGTAATAGAGAAACAATGAAAAAACAGCAGCGGAAAACAAATAGTGATCATTTTTATAATAGGTGGCCAAAGAAAGTTTACATGATACAAGGATGATGAATGAAACAAGTAGAAAGAAAGAAACAATACAACATGCTTACAATACAATGCAAAATAATGAAGAAAAGACAGTAAGGTCTGACTTGCGATCTCCTGAGCATCCCAAGCTCCCACTTGGTCCTTTTCTTCTAACTCCTCAGGTACAAACAACATAGAAACCAAACTAGGTCCTTCAAATAAGAAAGGTCTACTCGGGTACCCCAGTGCAATGGCAGCCCGAGTAGGGTGTGAGATATAAATATCAGTTGGCCAGAACCACTGGTGTCTAACCCAATCCAGACAGTGTAATAATAATTAAAGCAGTAAGAAGGTATAACAGGATTCGATAAACAGAACAAGAAGGAACAACCACACCCGTCCTGGTTTCCCTAGAAGAAACCTGATAACTATACCAGCCTTGGATCGTTGCCGGTAAAGTAACCCGATCATGTCACCATATATATATAATATGTTGGGTAGGACCAGAACAGAACTCACGGACGTCCTTAACCTAGGGACAACGCTCTCGATCGTACCCCTGGCCCAACCTTGCGGAAGCTCTCACGGTCTATCCCCGGCCCGAAGGCTTAATAATTATTCAAGGGAGCTCTCACAGTCTACCCTTAGCCCGAAGCTGTAACATAGGGGAGCTCTCACGGTCTACCCCTGGCCCGAAGCTATATCATTTAATTAGGGGAGCTCTCACGGTCTTCCCCTAGCCCGAAGGCTTAATAATTATTCAAGGGATCTTCACAGTATACCCTTTGCCCGAAGCCGTAACATAGGGGAGCTCTCACGGTCAACCCCTGGCCCAAAGCTATATCATTTAATTATGGGAGCTCTCACGGTCTGCCCTTATCCCGAAGCCGTATCATAGGGGAGATCTCACAGTCTACCCCTGGCCTGAAGCTTAATCATTTAATTAGCATGTGTTATGATGTATACACTTCTTATAACATTCATATCAATATAACATGGTATTTCCATCTCACAATATCACATAATCACATCATTTATCATATTCATCACATTGATATTAGGTACATGAGACAACCCACTCATGTACGGTATTGATTAACCCCTAATTCATTATTTATTCCTTTCATTTCATTTCAGAGACATATAAGGATTTACAAAGCAATTAGAGGTGCTGAGGACTACTCCTCCTAGGCATGTCCCACTCACTAAACCCATACCATTTACTAAATCCGTGCATATTCCATTATCCTATGGCTTGGTCTTACCATCCTAATCCATTTCATTAAAGTTTCACCAAAGAATAATAGGAATTTAGCATGCAAGCATAAGATTCTACTTCCTACTTTTATCTTGAAGACAACGCACCTTTGATCGAGGGGTTTTATTATTAAATCCTTAGTTTAGTGACCAAACAACCATTTTATCTTTTTCATGAAATTCAAACTATTTTCACAGAAGCACTTATTCCAGACTAACATGTAGAAATAACTATTTATTATTTTACTTTAAATAAAAGGGAAATGAGAGGGACCCTACTCCAAGGTGGATCCATCCGTCCACTCCGGGTCTTGGCACTTTCTAACTAAGAGCAACCAAAGCTTCGAAAAAGTGAAACTAACCCGAATGGTCCAACGCACTACGAGAAAAAAACCAGGAACCTCTAAAACAACTAAATACATCAATTGGAAGCTATTAAACAACCAACGTTAGAAAAAATTTACCTAGAAAACAACCCAGCGGTTCGAAACAACCGCAATCCCCCTCGACTTTGGCGGCGAATGCCATGCGCATACCAACGAGGTCTGGAGGGACCTTCTGCATCCCCTTACAACAAAAAAAAACAAAGGAAAACCCAAAATCAACAAAAACCCTAAAACTAGGGTGTACGACCGTATGATATTAGGGGAAAATGAAGCCCTAAATTCGGCCAAGAACGGAAGGAGACTAGGGAAGAGATCATACCTTGAAGTTTCAATGAAGAAGCCTCCATAAATCGGGAGGAGCCTAAGGAAGAAGGGAAGGCCGCAAAGGAGGCTTGCATGCGGCTTGATGGAGATCCCTCCCTGGGTGCGGATTGTGCGGCTCAGACAAGTGAGGGTGATGGAGTGTTAGTTTAGGATTTTATTTTAAATTCCTTTTTAAATATTTTAAAAACCCAAACAGGGCACGACGCATGGCTTGGGCCGCATGGTTTGGAAACCCATGCGCCAACCATGCATCCCCCACTAGACACCCACGACACCCCGCATGGGCTGGCTGTACGGTTTGGGAAACTATGCATAGGCTGTGTGGACTCATCTTCCTCCCTATTTTTGGCCGCACGGTTTTGGAAACCATGTTCCAACCATGCACCTTCTGCTGCTACTTTTTAAAACCATACTTCTTTGATTATGACCCACTCAAAACACCTCGAGCCACTCAGGACACTTAACAGGCAATTACCAATGTCCAAACACATTATAAAGAAGGGTTAAAACCATCAGAATATCATTCCGAAGACCGAACATACATTCGACTGGTTTAGTAATTGAAAAAGTTTAGTTTCCCCCACTTTTAACCAGGTTCAAAACATGGTTCCTTACACACTTAGTGCCAGTAATAGGATGATTATCGGGTCATTCCAAAATATTACCAATGTTGTACCATTGAAATTAGGTCAACTAATATTAAATAGAGAGTATCAAATTATTTTCATTAACATAATTATTATGGGAATTATGTTCATGATGAGGAATAAAAGATTGATGTTAAACATCATTTAAGAAAAAACTTCTAGTATGAGTTCTAGATTGTAATTCACCAATAATGTTCTCAAGGGGATCGTTTTGGAATTAAGCCATTCCTAGAGTAATGTAATAAAGGGAGGTTATTCAAAACATTAAATTTATTTGGAAGATATTGGTTTAGGTAAGGTCATAATAGATTACAAAATATCATTATCAATTTTTGAAATAATTATAAGAAGATTCTCATCAAACATAATGTGAAATGACTCTTCTATGGTCTTGGTCCTTTTTTAGAGTTCCAATAATCTTTACATGAGTCTGAGTACCAAATAAAGTTACCATCAAAGGACATGGAGTCAAATTTTCCTATATTATCATTATTATTATGGACAAATCATTTATAACTGAGGAAATTAAAGAATCCAACGTTATAAATTTTTTCCTTTCCAAATTTATTGGTGGGTTTTTCCAAATATGGGTATTATGAAAAAATTATTGAGGATAATGAAATTGATATTTAATTCCACTACCCAAAATAATATAGGAATCATAAAAACATTAAACGGTACACTAGAAATTTCATACAAGTTCCTATTTCATCTCTCAATAATTCCATTTTTCGAGGTGTTCATAGAGAGAATAATAAATGATGATATCCTTAAAAAGAAAATGACTAATCAAATCATTTTTTAATGAATTTGTTACTTATATCTTGAGTCCACTAAAGTTATCAAATAAAAAATTTAGAATCCAAAACTATTTAGAATAAGTATTTCAATTAGAAATATGATATTAGAGATTAATTCTAGTAGTTATACCATATCTATAATTTTTAAAATTTCTCCCATAAAAAATATTCCCATAAATTTTAAAATATTTACAAAATTTATTTTTGTGAATTTAATATTATAAAATAATTTTTTTTGATTATTTGGTAATATATAAATGTTTTTAAAAACCAATAATGGAATTAATTTTAACAACATGTTGAGATCAAAAAATTAAATTTAGGTATTGATCACCTTGTTTTAATTTGGAATGATTTTATGTTGTAAAAACCTATGATTTTATTTTATATTTCTCTCTAAATAAATTTAATTTCTTTGATAGATTGTGATACATGAAACCTATAGTCTAAATAAAGGAAACTAGTGTATACCATTAGAACATAGTAGTTAAATTATAAAAATGAATTGGAATAATTAAATTTAAAAAATAACGTATAAATTTTTAGGTAATGTGATTATATTTATAAATAAGTACTCAATTTTGGAAAAAATCATTATAAGTTTAAAAATATATATGTATTCTAAAAAATGATTTATTGATTTTTTTGAAAAAATGATCCAATTTTTTTCTTCTAATTTGAGAAAATATATTATTAAAATTGATCTGAATTTTTGAAACCAATAATTAATAATTATTACAGATATAATTAATTATGCTTTTTTTAAAATAATTTTTTTAATGAATAGTAAAAAATAATGATTTTTATTGAAAACTATCTTTTCATTTAAAGAATTTACAAAGATAAATTTTGTTTAAAATGGTATAAAAAGAAAAATTAGTTCATTTTTTCTATTAAAATAAAATTACGTCCATTGTAATTAATTGTTTCTAAACTCTTGTATAAAAATACATTTCACATAAGAAAAAAATTTTTCCCTGAAAAACATTTTTTGTCGTGTTTTTATGTTTATTTAAAATAAATTCCCCACCTTTTTGAGAATTAATTTTATAAAATGGATTCCATATTTAAAGGTGTAATTTAAATTTTTTTAATGATCCAAATTTGATTTTTTTTCATAATGAATAATAAAACAGTAATCATTTTCACTATGATTAAGGATAAAATAGGTTTATAGGGGGGGGGGGTTAAATAAAGAGATAAGGGTAAATTTTCCAATTAAACTTTTATAAATCCTACTATATGAAAATATTTAAATCCAAAAAATACAAATAATTTTAATATATTTTTATTTAGAATACTTTTATTTGGTAATGAGTTCATTATATTTTAATCTTTTAAGAAATTCCAAGTGTCTCCTCTCGCACACTTATAAAAGGATTCCCCTACATTATTTTCTATACCAATCTTTGAACCTGGTAGATTAAAAAAAACATGAAAAATTCTCTCCTGAACATAATTATCCCTAAATTAGGGGTTATGGTCTTCTTAAAATTACCTTCAAGGTGTCCTTAAAATAGGATCTAACGGAGGATTACCGAAGAAGAGGTAATCGTCTTACCCAAACTCTTTAAATTTCTGTATACATACACCTACTATAACCCTATGGAACTCATCATAAAATAAAAAATTAAGTATTCTAAATATAATAAAATTTTATTAGGATTATTTAACCATCAATACCCACCCTCTATTCAATCAAATGATAAATGAATGTGTTTTCCATGCCTACATGTGTGCTACCACCTCCACTTAGCAATACAATTCATTTTCCATCACCATATTTAATGGATAGTTATTATGATGGGATAAAAGTAAATATATTATAGTTATGACTTAATTTTTCTTCTATAGATATAATATCATCTCAATATTCTAACCATGAAGTCATTTGTAAAAGGACATCGTCTCCCGTGCGTATGTGTGGACTACCACCTCTATTAAGCGATGTGATTCATTTTTCATTTTTGTTTTACGTAGAAGTTAATATGGATATAATTATTGAATAAAAATTATATATATGAAATATTAATTTCTCTATAAGGGTGAATTATTTTTTAAATTTATTTTTCCCATCCGTCTGAAATGGAAAACAACATTCATTCATACGTACAACTTAGCGTCTCTATAAACGATGTAATTAATTTTTAAATATTTAAATTTTATTAATGACTAAAAATATGTATATATTTAATATATAAGGTATTTAAATCAAAAATAATTTCTTTTAGATAATTGAACCTATATCATAGTATATGGACCAGATCTACAGAACTAAAATTATAAAGAAAAAAAATTAACAGCTAGAAATGAAAATTTAAATAAATAATTACTAATAAATGGGTATTAATATTTTACAAGTGGATCATATATGATATTATATGTATTTAAATTAATTTATTATATAATTATAATAGATTTATGTTTATTATACATGAGGTTAATTTTCTTCCAAAGAAAGTCGAAATCGAGGTTGGAGTTTTATGTTACAATCAACTTATTTACCATGATTGTTTATGATTAATTTTATGATGATGAAATTTCAAGTTATTTATTCAATAATATAAATAATTTTATTATCTTATGGTTATTTTTGTATAATACATATTTTAATTTCTATTTTATCTCTTTATAAACTCAATATATAGAAATTAATTTTTTGTGGAAAAGCATATTTATTTATCTTTTCAATTGAAAAGCATTATTCATCCATATCCATGATTTAAAAAAATATTCAAAGAATTTTTTTCTAATATAAAATTATTTTTTAATTACAATATTACACATGATTTAATTTTTAGCAATTTTTTTAAAAGGATATTTTTATTATCTAAACATGGTACTTTTTACTTTTACAAAAATTGTAAAAGGAATCATTGTTCTAATTTACACTACATGAATAAAATTTTATAACATCATGGAAACTAAATACATTGAATATTTATTTAAAATTTTCCAAGTATTATTTAATGTAATATATTTTCCACAATATTTTAGAATTTTTTTGATTTTAAGAAATTGATTTCAATGTGAAAATTTTATTTTCATCAAGAATGATTATAGTGATATTTTAATGGAATTTTTAGTCCTTGATGACATGAATTATGTTAATTTTACTTTATTGGGGGTATGATAAAATAATTCCCTCCACTTTTTTTGGATGTCTTATAATGATTATGAGTTAAACATTATTCTATTAAACCCATTGTTTTATATAGGTTATGCTATGATGATATGATGAAATATTTTTGAAACTCGTGTCATTTTCATGGGTTATGATATGGTGAGTGTTTTATGATATTTTGTAACATATATGTACAATTTTCATTATATTTTGGATGGGACCATTAATATATTACCCTCTAATACATTGAAAAAATATGGTTATCTCATGATGTAATAAGAACATGATTAGGGAGTGAACCCAATTTTGTAAGGGAATCTAAACAATATGATTATATTGGGAGTGAACCTCATCTAAGGAAAATATGTATTAGAGAGTGTACCCAATCCACTATGATAGTATTGGAAGGGATATTTGAATATTGAGGAAATGATTTTCTTTTCCTATGTGTATTCCACACACATCTATCTTATGATAATATTATTATTTAATGACTCATGATCTCTGATTACTTTATGATTCATTCCTTAATAACTACCAATATTTATGACAAGAATAAATATTATGATCTATGATATTTTTGGTATGGTTTTAAAATTTCCTTATCATGTTTAATAGCTTTATGATCATGTTTTTTTGATCATTTATATCTCCCTTGTTTACATTTACTGAGCATCTGTGCTCACCCATTCTTTTTTTCCATTTCCAAGGTTATACCGAATTTTTTTAAGTATGATATGACTATGAAAGATTATATTTATGAATAACATAGTTAGAGATGATATAGATCTCTTATGACCCTTTTGTTCATGTATCATTGTTTCCAAAGACACTATACCTATTTGATTATGGAATGGAATGTAAATTTACGTAATAAATATTAATATATTAATATGTAATATCAATATAAGGAATTCATGTGTAATAATAATTTTTAATCTATTTAATTTTAGTTTTTGAATTATCAACATTTTGTTTTTCCATAAGTATTGAAACCAAATCATATTTTCCTCTAAAATTTTATCTATTTCTAAAACAACGAGATTTCAATTATTCTTAATATATTTTAATTTTAAAAGAAGATTAAAAAAAAGTTTTTATGTTCATTTCTAGAATAAATATGATCTTCATTACTTGAAGAATAGGTTGTATAATTAAAACAATAATAATATGTTAAAATATGTAGAAGTTACTTCATTATATACCTTAATATTAGCCATGAGGCACTTATGACTTTCCATGATTGATTTATAAATTGTAAGTGAATCCAAATTAGTACCCTAATTTGATAATTTTAGCTATTTCTTACTTTTATTAATTTTTATAGACGTTTTATTCTTCATTGGAGAATATATCTTGATGTGTCCATTATTTTTGAAACTAAATCAAGTAAATTTCATTTTAAAATTTACCTTTTTGAATCATTGATAAAATCTTTTATTTTTCATGTAGTTGTCAATATTCATGTAAATATGAGAAATCATAGTTAAAGATTCAAACATTTTATCATATATTTCCTTGAAGGAAGTTTTGATTTTAATTTTTTTCCCCATCTTTACATATTTTTCATTTATTTTTAGTATTTATCTCATATGTCATGAGAGATCATATGAGTTAATCACCTTCCATGTTCTTTATTTCTTTAACTTTTTGGGTCAATGTTACTTTAGGTTCCAAATTTCTTGGTAAAAAAACGTATTTTCTTAAAAAAATTTCAATAGGAAGAGAATCACCAAGATCCATTCGACCATTAAAACTTTCATTAAAAAGTGGATACATTTTAATAATAGGTTCTCTACAAATCACCAAAAAACTCTAAAATTATTATCTAAACAAATATAATCTATTATCTTTTACATTATTCATTATTTAAAAAAATAATTATAATAGTTTCAATTTTTCAAGTTCCTTTTTTCGTGTATAAATTCAGTTAATTTTATTTTGGTCTAAAACACATTTCTTGGAATTGATTTCATTACAATCCGAATCAAACACAAAAATATCATTGGGTTTCCATTTTTCTTTTGATTTAGTAGTAGAAGAATAAATCTATATGAATATATTCCATATGAGATAACTAATTTATTCAACAAATATGGGAATAATTTCTTATAATAAATTTAATTTGAATCGTAAAAAAGGGAGAACAACCCATAAGAAAGTCTCTATGGAGCACCATGGGGGTTTAGAAAGTCCATTAACAAAGTAAGAACATATACTGAAAATATGGTAAAATATTTTTAAGAAAAAAAAATTTCAAGAAGTTAAAAAAAATAAATTAAGAAAAAAAATTCAATAACACTTTTGTACAAAATGTTTGTTGGAGTAGGGAAAAATATAAAGAGGGGGTTCCATTTAAAAATGAAGTAATACTTAAAGACTTAGTTTAATATATTTTTTAAAAGTTTGAATATAATTAAAATGTTTTAATGAAACCAAAAAGAAAAATCATTATAATTAAAGAGTACATTCTATTATATACATTTATAAAAATAGGATCAGATAAGACTGTGTGATTCATAAATTGAATTATTAAGTGTATTAATATATGAAAGTATAAGGGAATTGATAATAAAAATATAAGTAAATAATGAATAAAATAAATAATTTTATTTTATAAAGGATCCGTGATAAAGTTATTTTATGAACCCATACATATCCTAACATAATTTCTTGGGGGTTTGTTTTATTAGTCCCATTGATTTAATGGTAGCCAAGACACTAAAATACCATGATTTTTTGAAATTGTGGAAATAAACCCATGTCCCTTTATTTAAAGGGTAGTGGAAACCAAATAGAAGAGGGAATAAAAATGAGTGGATTGATAGTAGTAATATCATTTTTGTATGTCCTCGAATATAAAAAATTCCTTAGAAGAATAAATAAGATAAATTGAGAAATATGTATGAGTGTTAATAATATTACAATAAGGCCATACTGTTAGATGGAAGAGAGTGAAATTTGGAATTGAGAGCACATGAGAAAAAATTTAAAGATCATAGAGCATAGGTGTTTTCAATTGGATGAGAAGGTGTGTTTCCTAGCAACTTAAGGGATCTATTTATAGATTTTATGTTGGTTAGAGAAGTACCGGATCAATCCATAACATTAATGAGTCGTTTCACTATTTTTTGACCAAATTTAATAAACATTGGTAGATTCTGGATCACAACCACTGGCTCACTTGAATTTCCCACCAGTTATCCGAGGAGAGACCTCAACATCCCCAAGACATATAGAGAATCCATCGATTGGCTAGTGGAAATTTTTTTTAATGATGTTTATTCCTTCTTCTCTCAGTTTTTTATTTCTCCTCCATAAAATGGTCAGTGGACACCTTGTAAATGAGGGAGATACTATCTATGCCACCAGCTAGCCATTGGATCAACACTTACTTGTCGGTGCTGCCTTTTTCTATGAAAGCATCATTATGGACTTTTATATTATTGTTTTTCCTTTAAAAATTTTGAGGCCTTCTCTTCATAAGATGAATATATCTGTAATTATTTCTTCAATGTTATTTCAGTATTTTAATAAGTTGTCATCAAGATCCATTAATTACCATTATTAATCACATGAAATCATTAACTAACAATAACTCAAATGAAATACTAATACACATGAACGAGTGTTTGTGATAATTAAAACTAATGTGAGGTTAGATACAAAACAATCTCACACATTTTTATAATCACAATCACTTGAATAAAAAGTGAAAAAATAGTAATATAAAAAGTTTTTTATAGAAATAAGATATTTTTAAAAATAAAATAAGATATTTATTTTAGAAAGAAATTATTTATTGTAAATACCATTTCCAAATTTCACCTTCTTTGAGATTATCAAAATGAAATCATATACACGGTTAGAGAAAATAATTGAAACTGAAATTTAAAACTATATTTATCATCATTAATAATATTTTGGGTGAAAAAATAGTTGGAAAATTTTAATAATTTTTTTTTGAAATAGTGACTTCCAGTAATGGTCAAAAAAATAAACATATCTTAAAAAAATGATTAAGAGAGAAACAAACATTGTGAAAAAAATTAAAACCAATATTAAAATTTAAACTAAATTTATAAAAACAATTATATATAATTAAATGGGGTGTCTTATAAGATTATTTTAGTACTAACAAGATTAACCCCCTTAGATATTTAATTATAAAAATATGAGGATCTATTAAATAAAAAATATAAAAAAAGATTAAGAATATAACCCTTAAAAAATCACCATTATGGTATAATAAATATAATTTTAATAAACCAAAGGTAATTCCACGAGTTTTTCAAAACATCATCATAGTAATGACCAATTTCTCAAACCCCCGGTGAAGATTAGATAAAAAATTCCAACTAGCCCTTTTTGAGGAAATAACCTTTAGGTGGATTAGTGATAAGACACATCAAATATTTTAAATATAGGAAGCAGTGTCTTTCATAAAGTATCATCCTCTCTTGACATTAATTAAATTATAATGCCTTGAAAAAAAACTAAAAGGAAAGAAGTATTTTCTAAAAAGTATATTTTCAAATTTGAAATATAAATTTTAAAAAAATCCAATATTTCCAATGTTCAGATATAAGTATCATAAGATGGTCATCCCCAAATGGACTTTAATGATTTCAAAGCAATCAAGAGGAGGTGGTTAATTTAATATATTTACTTTTTAATGGTTTATAAAAATAATGTTTTGGAATATATCACTTTTTTAGTAAGATCAAATAAAATGTTTTCTTATATCAATTTTCTTTGTGATGTTTTGTTGGACAAAATTTTTAGATATATAAATCACACTAGTGTTGTACCACTTGTTAGGTACATGATCATATATAATTCAAATGTCCAAGAGAGTATGTTTCTTTTATATAGTTTTGGCGCAATAACACCAAATGACTATGTATCCCATTTTGAATATAGAAAGAGAAACATCCTTTTGGTTCTTACTATTACAAGACATAGGGGATTTAGTTCCTTTAAAATATCTAAAAATTATTTTGGGAGATTTTAAATGGGGTTTTTTTTATTTTATTTAAAATTAGCACAATGGTATACAATTAAAATGGAATTCATCCAGGATGTGGTAAGGTAATGTATATTTCCAATCATAATTATATTAAAATTATTATCAAACAGCTCATAAAATTAATCCTATGTTATCATGTAAGTTGTACGATAAGGTCTTCTAATTTCTATAGCATGATAGATGACAAACTTTTTTAAAGTTTCATTATCTTATTTACTTCCGTTTAAAAATGTTTCTCCATGATTTATTAAAATTTTTAAATCCATGCAAGATTATGACTTTTTCCATAAAAATAATTTCAAATTATTTTCCATTAAACAAAAAATCATTACAATGAGATTCAATAGTTGAGATAGAAATATCATCATCAATATAGATTTGAATTATTATAAAATCATATGAATTTTTTTAGAAATATAGCTTACATGGATTTTCTCATTTTAAAACCATTTGAAAAATGATATTTAGTTAACCAATCATACCAAGACCGAGATGCTTTTTTGAACCATAAATATCTTCTGTTGACTTGAAAAAAATGATATGGAAATTTTGGATTTTCATAACCATGAGGTTTATCCAAATTTTTTTTCAAAAATAAAAAAATTTAGAAAATCAAATTTGACATCCATTTTTAAATTGTTAAAATTAAAATGAGTCGATAATTCCAACTATATTCTAATAGATTTGGGATACGAAATAACAGAAATGGGTTTCCCTTAATAAATACATTTTTTTGATTATATACACAATAAAAAGTCAAGCCTTGTTTTAAATTATATTTCCTTACTTGTCAAGTTTGTTATTAAAAACCCACTTAATACTAATAATGTGATGATTATCCAGTTATTCTGTTAGAGTGAAAACATTTTCTTTTTGAAATTATTTTAACTCTACTTTCATGGTGAGTATCCAATTCTCATAATTAATATCATCTTCAAGGAAATGAGTTTGAAGGTGAGAGAGAAAAAGATTTAGGTTCAACTTCATTTAATAATGACCTTAAAGTATGAGTTAAAATTTTAATTCAATGATAAAATTCATAAGGGGATGTTATTTGGATTTAACCCATTCCTTGGGTAAAGGATTTGAGGGTGTTTTTTCAACACTGTCAATTTCATTAGAATATAGAGGTTTAGGTAAGATTAAACTGACTTACTCAACATCATCATCAATTTGAGGATGAGGTTTAGGAAAATTATCATAAAAAATCATGGAAATCGATTTTTAAGGTATTGGTCCCCATATTAGAGAATAGAAAGTATTTAATTGAGTTTTATTAACAAAGAAAAATACATTCATTAGATTTAGGGTTAGAAATTATTAGACTATCAGTGTTAATAAGGATAATACATGTATATCGGGAAAATATAATGAATCAAATGTTAGGAATTTTTCTTAAAAAATATCCTAATGTTTATTATTCAGAAGACGTGTCTTATATGAATTTTAATGACTCATATTTTTTCAGGTATTTTTTTGGAATATTGTTTGGATTTTTTTATATCTAGGTGTGGTGACTATGAGATATTCTAAGGCATAATTTTCCCAGATATAAGTTTTCATATATATTAAATATATTAAATTAACAAATGCGTATTTTCCCTAAAAAGAAGAATAAAATATAAACGGTGGATTCTATTAGAATTTAAAGGCCCCCTTTGTGTTTAGAGTGTGTGTTTTACCCTTTTTGAGACTTAGCCATGGAGTGTGATAGATGTTCAGGTTGAGTACCATCATAGGATAATTAATAAGATAAATTAATTAACTAAAATTATTAAATTAAATGAATTAATTATTTTATTTAGGATGATTATGAAACCTAATATCCTTTTATAAACAAACTACTATGGATAATTTCCATGGTTACCCACATAACCCTACAAATTTAGAGTACACGTTGGAGAGCTTTAGATGAGCTTCTATTGGAGAGTGATGATTAGATCATGGGTAATCAATTATTGTGCAATAGAATCTAAGGATATCACAAATTAAAAAACACATAACATTTCTTCACTAGTGATTAATCCATATCTAGGTTAGATGCTTTTATATTTGGATTCTTTCCCAATAGTATTTCCCCTATGATGAAAGGGAGTCAATCAACTAACAAATTAATTCACGGGTTGATCATATTGCGAGTGTCGGATTGTTTGTGGTAAATTTGGGAGAATTTTTTGTGGACCATATTTATCCATTATAATAGAAATAGATCAAGTCCAACCCAAGAATGGATAATCATTCATCCTAATTTTGATGTTTTCTTGGATTTCTCCCAACTTTCTGCATGTGTTTATCACCCATGTTTTGTTTGACCGGTGGTTTGACCAAACTACCAAGAAATCAATCATTTCATGTCTATTTAATTACAAAATAAATTGATAGTATATATCTAGACTCAATATGATTTTGGGATTATGCGATGAATGTAAATATAGATCATCATTTTGATTTTTGGATTCTTGATTTTGGTTTTGGAAATTGATAGTGGAATGAATAGATAGAGAGGGTTTCTTTTGTGATTTTATGGAGAGAATTTAAGGGATCTTGGATGGTGAGGTATGGTCAAACCAAATATATGATCTTTTGGCATGATTGGAAGTGTGGATAAAGGAAAATATGGTGTGCCACATGAGGTTAAAGAACCCATGGGTTCTGTGAAATCCCACAATACACGGTGAATAATCCGAAATTAGAAGATGTCTGTGACACCCTATAGGATGCTAGGGTTCCACAGAAAAGATGAATATCATTGGGTGTGTAATAGTTGTCATAAAACATATAGCCCTTACCTGGTGTCTCACCGTGTACCCTTAGGAGGTACAAATACATGGGAACAACCAACAATATACGAGCACGACCAAGACAGGTTTACAAGGGAGGAGTCGTGTACATGGAAACACTAAGAAGTACACATGATTATATACTCCATGTACTCAGATAGACACCCATACACTAGAAATAGGATTGATACATGGGTTGGACCATACATTGAAGGGTAATTCCCTTTATCACTTATACACACCATGTACTCCTTTAAACATGAATTGGAGGCCTTTTCCTATTCAACATGGAAATTTTTTATTAGGAAGTGTTATCTTTATCAATTCCCAGAGGGTTTATTATGAAATTATGTCCTATAAAGAGGATGGTTATCCCTTCAATGGTGCTTCAGTCACTATTAGAGTTTTTGGAATCATTCTGAGAGGCACCTAGTGAGATCCTCTATAATCATCTTTTCCTTCACAAGAGTTAGTGGTATCATCATGACCAACAATACATGGTGTAGATCCTCTTCTTAGCATGTTATTATAGATTTATTTTTTGGTATACCCCACGGCCTTGGGTGTGATAGTCGTCTATGCAACGTTATCTTTAGACTTATAACATGCAGTTCTTTTGGCGAGACAAAATTTTCATGAAATATCAAATAGGAACTATAAGTGATATGTGACTCATGGTGTGTGTTCTCATAGATGAAATTTATGTAGATCCTTCAAGCAAGAATTCTAGAATCGAATTATATTAGATACATTGCCTTGAGACTTTGTTTCTTTATTGTGTATATCCGGATAACCATTTTATATGTTCTTTAAAAATATACAAGCTATGAGGTGACTATTATTCTTGATGTTATATGCTTAGTGAATTCAGGTTTTCCTATTGGGTCTTCTTATACTCACCACTACATGAGAGTTTCATGCATGTGTCATGTATTTTTTATATGATCAACCTTTTGATGGAGTCATAGAGGGACCCGGACCAAGCAGAGCATAGTGAGATGGACAAACTAAGGTGTGTTCCTTTGGTTACTATGATTGCAGTCCCCTTATATTCTTTTAGGATTGAATTTTTTTAAAATTTATTTACTCAAAAATATATGTTTTCCTACTATGATTGTTGGATTTACATGTATACATGCATGGTTTATGATTTATTTTACGTTTCATCATTTCATAGACTTGAATATGTGTGCGTGTGTACATGTGTATTAGGCTAAGGCCTCACATGTGAGTGATATTACTAACCTATTCTTGTTTCTAGTGCCTAGCCTATTAAAGGTATAATTGTGGTAACTATAGCATGGGACCCAATAAGAAGGGTTGTGGTAGAGTGGTGTCAGAAAATTTGATTTTTCATTAGGATCGAAGTCTGTGAGACTAGTTTGGGGAACATTGTTACGTGTTTCAAGATCATCTTTCAGGAAAAAGAATCTAGTATTTGTGTGGAGACTGAAACGTAATACCCCAAGGCATTCATAACCTTCTATTGACTTGTTAAATTTAGAAATTTGAACATGGAAAACATTGGTACATGCATCCTATAGGAATGGGTTGTGGTTTTCATATCCTTCTTAAGTCAGATTTTAAATATACTCATTGATTTTTGTAAATCCTGTCTATTTCCAGATGCCTCGATGATGTTTTATAGATATGATTTAGTATAATGTCCATGAGGATGACCTCCTCCCGGATGGGGCATTGATAAAAGTATATGTTCCGGTGGTGTTACCTCTAGGGGATGTACAAATTATACCACCACCTGTCGAGTAGAATATGTTACTCATAATACCAGTAGATGAGGTGCATAGACAGAGTGTTCTTCATGAGTTATAGTAAAAACATCCACTCATGTTATGAGGTGAGCACGAACCATATTCTACTAAGGAATTTATTTAGGTATTAACAACATTTCTCAATCTTTTTAGGACACTGACATATGAGATGGTGGTTCTGATATGGATCCCTCTACATGGCTCTATAAAAAAATGTTGGGGATTAGTCACCCAGATATATGATGTGCTGAATCTAGAATTTTCATAGTTCAAGTAACATTTAATATAGGATTTTTCTCCATCTTACATGAGGATTGTGCACATACTGGGGATACTATAGTTTCAGTAGGGTAGTATGATTGTGTTTGAGTATTTATTGAGTTTCACTAGCCTCTCTTGGTACTCGATGGATAAGTTTAGTGATCAGTTCTATGAGGATCATAATTTCAAGTGAGTACATCATTGTAATATTCGATTCACTGTGATACAACTATGCATTACAACCTATGATGTACTGCTAAAGTGTTCTTTGTTGGATGGGAGTATTCTGGATGAGCATACACAAACTACTACTTCTAGTAGTTGGAACATATGAGTTGAGACTTCATAGGCTATAATCTGATTTCATACATATGGAAAAGATGATGGTTGAGGTTTATGGTAGAGGAATTAAGAAAAAGGGTTCGTGGTTTTCAGTAATGAATAGAAATTCTAAAAAAATATTTTAAAACCTATTCTTAAAGAAACTATCATTTTTTTGAAAAAAACCCTTTCAAACAAGAAGTTTTCAAAACTTTTTAAAAATAATATTCTCTAAATATATTCTTTTAAACTTATAAATAAATATTTAAAACATTTGGGTGGTCAGGATAGATATACATTCTCTTCATTTCATGCACACTAAAATAATGATTCCTTTCAATTTGGGGTAAATCGAAAATTATCATTATTTGAAAAATGACCTTCATATTCCATTAATATAATTTTTTAAATGGTAAAAAATGGGTAAACATTTCCTTAATAAATCATTTTATTATGGTTAAAAACATTTTATAAAGAATTTTTATAAATAATGGTTTTTGAAGTAATCTGATTTCCGACTTAAGAGAGAAATGAATTAGGATTTTATAAAGAACATTTTATTAAAAATATTATATACCATAGAGTTTAAAAATAGAACAATTAATTTAAAATAACATGAATAACTATATGAGGATAAAACTAAATGGGTTTATTATAAAAATATCAAATAATAAATAATATTAATCAGAATGATATTGTGAAAACCCATTAAAATTATAAAAGCATTGAAGTGGGCATTAATCAACGAATTGATTATGTGTATCAAAAGTAAATAAACATAAAAAAATTGTATTTACAACATAAAATAATCAAATTTTAATGCAGATATAATATTAACATGACATAATCAATGAAGTATAATTTTAACCTAATGAATGGATATTTAGTTAAGAAATATCTTACCACTTGAAAACTACCTTTTCAAATCCCCTTATCTGAAATAAATCAAATTGAAAAATAAAATTCCTTGAATTATTAATAGATCATGAAAATATAATTAAATGGGTCATTATATACACCACATAAAATAATTTTTGTTTATAACATTACCATATGAATCAATGACGAGAAATTGAGACAAAGTCCCTTGCCTCAAGTTTCATTTTGGTTGAATGTGCTTGAACTATTGTAATAGTTGTTTTAAAAATGTAATTAAATTATTATATAACCACATTAATATTTATTAAATCATATATGATCCTTTTAAAATATCTTACAATCTATTTGTTAATAAATTTTCATTATTTTCATTATTTGGGGTGTTAATTTCCTTGTTTTCTCATTCATGCCTTATCATAAAAGTTCAAATTAATTAGAGTATTATATAGTTACATAATTTATAGAATAAAAATCATGATATAATTTTCATATAGAAATATAAAATCTAATTTTTATAGGAATAATGAAATATGTTTTGGTGAAATGAATTATGTTACAATTATAGAGATGATAGGTCATACGTATACATGAGTAACATTTCCATTTATTTAACAATATTTATAGAATAAATGAATGTAATATATTATTTTTAAAAAATGATAATAATTTTAAAATTAAAATATTTTTATTTATATATACCGATATATATATCATCTATGTGATGTGGTGATGAAAAGAGAACCACATCACTTTGTAAAGGCGGTAGTCCAAACAGATATGAGCAATGTTATCATATTAAAGTGATTAAAAATGTATGAAATAAAATTAAATATTATCTATAATAATTATAAATATTTCTAGAATTTTTTATTTATTTCATGTATATTATATATATTCATAATCTTTATCCTTACATCCTTCAATGTAAAGCGTTAATTAAAAATGAATGACATCGCTTGGTGAGGTGGTAGTCCACTGTACACATGAGTAACATTTTCATATCCCCTAAGGAATGGAATGTAAAGAAGTAAAATAATAGATGATTACTAAATAGGTATAATAAAGTAAAAAATATAATAAATATACTTCATATACATCATCATACCCAACCGTGTGGGGTTATAATGGAAAAATGAATGACATTGGTCTGTGAGGAGGTAGTCCTTTGAACACACGAATAATGATTTCATAACCCATTTGATGGAAGTGGGGATCGATGAATGTAAAGAAATGAACATCAAAAAATATAAATATATTTAATATTCTAAGGTTATTATATATTTAATATTTCATAATAGTTTATGGAGGTGGAAGAAGAATTAAAATAAAATGCTTAGTGAAAAATATTACATATTCTTCACTTATCATCTGTAGGGTTGCACTAAAATCCTTCCTAGGACTAATTTCTTTAAATACTAAGGATTATAGGATGATGGTATAAATGTTTTTAAGTTATCTAGTATGTAATGTGAAGTGCATTGTGTTGCATTTGTTGTCAATGAGGCATGAAGTTGTCTTGGAATGAATGGAAGTCAAGGAATGTCACGATGTGAATGACAAAGGTTGTGATGGTGTTGGTGATGAATGGAGAATGGCCATGGTACTAAGATGCATGTCACTTAGGAGATTCACTAAGTGGTATTGGAAATTGTGGTTGAAACATTCTCCATGTATATCTGATGATTGTTGAGCTGATCTTTATGTTCATAGAACTTGTATCCTGATGATACAAAGTCACAACAATGATAGAAGACCATGCATTGTATTGACAATGCATGAGGAGATGAAAGGAGATCCATCCACAATCACTGAGTGGATGAAGTGGATTAATGAAGTCCATGCACTATCACTTAGTGAATGTGGACATGAAGTTGATCCAACTTGATCTCTGATTGGATCAATGAAGAACATTGGAGATTTTATGTGATTCAAGAGCTCGGTTGATGAAGAACCTTCGGAATTCCCTCCTAAGTTGTGAAATGTTGAAAAGTTATTAAGAACATGAGGAGGAGATGGGAAATTCCTAAGAAGAAGAAGAATTATGAAGAAGATGGCTTGAAGTGGCATTTGGCATATGGGGATACTTTGTTTTTATACAAAGTCTAGGTTCTACACTTAAGCAAAAAATATGGCCAGCCAAGGCACCTTGAGGGTTCAACCCCAAGGCATGGGCACTAGGGCACCACGCCCATGGGGGAACCCGTGGGGCGAGCCAGGGCGGCAGGGCGCACACCCAAGACACCGCATGGGCGCCTGGGGCATGCCCGAAGGAGCGCTGCAGGGGCGTAGGAGCGCGCCCCCAAGAGTATCAGTGTGCATAGTGGGCGCCAGAGCGCGCGCCTGAAGGAGAATAGTGGGCACCAGTGGCGCGCCCGCAGGGAGCAGAGTGGGCGCAAGAGCGCGCCCGCAGAGAGAACCCGGTGCGGGGCGGTACCGGGAGTGGATAAGTGCAACTGAAGGGAAGCCGGCAGCGCGAGGGTGATAAACCGCGGAAAAACCGCGCCCCGTTTCGATGTGGGACGCGGAAAAATTCCCGGGAGCGCATCCTGGCCGCATGATTGATCGCGCGCCGGATCCGAGCCGCTCATCTAATCGCGCCATTCGCGATCTAATCCAGGCCGTCCAAGGTTATTCGATCGCCTGATCCGACGGCTCTGAGGCATCTCCTTCCTCGAGCTTGAGCCGAGGACACCCCGAAGCCACCTGCGACGTCTCCCGCTGAACCAGATGCCATCCGAGCATGGATTTTGAGATCCCGGCTACCATTTCCGAAGCCGAAGGCTCCATTGAGCTCGTCTGGACCTACTGAACAGATCCATGCCTAAAAATTGGCTTGCATGCAATGAGAGGAGAATTCGATGATCGGCCGAAGCAACTGAAGGTGAGAGGCCATTCGGTGTTGTTGATATGCATGGACAAGTATTAACAGAGTCATGCACGCGTTCAAAAACGCATAAATGTGAAGGAAAATAAAGAGAGAAGAACCCGCGGTGAACCGAGGAGAATGTTCAAGATTTGGAAAAATCTTGAAGATCCGAATATTTCGTGGATTTGAGATTTATCCCACGCGGATGTTTTGAGGATTCTATGCCTATAAAAGGAGAGCCCATGCTCTCGGTGTAGCTTGCTGAAGTTCTGTTGAAAACCCAAAGTCCCGCGGAGTGCTCTGCCTCGCGAAGTTTTGAAGCCCCGTGCAAGTATCTTGTGCGGCTGAAGTTCCTTGCGTGCAAACTCTTTGCGCGACAAGAAGAGAGGGTTGGGCAGCACGAACTTGTGCGCCGCCTCTGTGCACCGCTGCCCCCTGCGCGGTTTGCACTTGCGCGCCCGCAGTGCTTTTCACCTGTGGCTTACGCGACCCACGGCCAGTGGCACATGCACGGCTGTGAAGAGAAGAACAGGGGCGCACCCCTTGCGCGACTCCTTTGAGTTTGCCTTGTGTGTGCTTAGTGAAGTGAAGGACGTTGCCTTATGTGGGTGCACATTTTGAAGAACAAGAAAACCCTATATCCATTTAAGTGTGTGCCAAGTGCTAAGAAGACCACACATTGTGTGTGAAGTGAAAAAGGCCGAGAGGAAGTGTGTGCAAGTGGAATAGGCCGTAGCCAAGTGTGTGCAAGTGAATAAGGCCAAAGACCACAACTAGTTGTGTGAAATGTGGAGAACCTTGTGTATGCAAATTGAAGAACACACCTTGAGTGTGTGTGAGCAAACAAGAAACAAGTTGGCCGAACCTATGTGTGTGCACTAAGTGGTGTGAACACACTTAGAAGAAGTAGAAGACTCACACAAAGTATAACACACATTTAAGTGTGTAATCAAGAGGAACAAAATGTGTGAAGGACAAGAAGAAGGTGTGTGATTAAAGTGACTACACCCTTTGAGGGTTTATTGCACCAAGAGAAGAAAGAGGGAAGTGCATGCTTGCATGCATGCACATGCACACGTGAACAGAGCTAAAGCCGGATGTGTGCATCTGAGTTGTCCAAGACCAGGAGGTTCTTGAAGAAATTGAGAAGGCCATGCAGTCAGTGCATGAGGAAGCAGAGTTGCCATGCACTCAGTGCATGAAGATGATTTGAAGTGAGACTGGACCAGACTGAAGTTTAAGATATCAGTTGTCTGAGTATTCAGTATTTGGAGAGAGGCCAGGTCATCCTTAGAAGAAGGAGATAAATCCTGAGCAAGATGAGAAGACCTGATAAACTCAAGTGATCAGAGGTACAGAGCAAGGCCAGCAGTCTTTATCCCAGACTTCTGAGGATACTTGAAGAACTTAAAGAGAAGAAGAGCTACTCGTGTGACTCGAGGAGCCAGGAGAAGACCCTGTGGGACTCAGGGAGAAGAAGTCTTCAGTGGGATTCTGGAGCAGGCCAGTGGGACTCTGGTAACACTGTGGGACGCAGTATAAAGACCCTCCTGTGGGACTCAGGAGAGATACAGTGGGACTCTGTATCGACCATTGTAATTTTAACAGGTTATAATGGAGAATCCATGCTGGGAGAGCATGGCAAGGATGTAGGCCTTTGGTGCCGAACCTTGTAAATCCTTGTGTCCTGTGCCTTTTCATTACAGCAGTATCCGGGAAAGGTTTAGAGACATAAGAAGAGTGGATCGAGGCTTTAACCAGCCATAGAGGTTTAATTGATTAAGAATCAATTAGAAAAAATTTTAAGGGATCACTGATTCACCCCCTCCCCCTCTCATTGATTCACACTGATCTGGGCACTTCAATTGGTATCAGAGGGAGGTTACCTCTAAAAGATCCAAGGGAGTCTTTATGGAGTACAGACTTGAGGAAATGAAAGAACAGCCTCAAATGGAGATATCTGCCAAGACTCTAAAAAACAGAATGAAGAAACAGGCAAAGAAGATGAAGAAGAAGGTTGTTGCAATCAGAGAAACTCCTTCTATGGAAAGAAATGTGAAAGTCACATCAGATGACAATTCCTTTTATCATTCTTTTGATGAAGCCTGCTCTAGCTGTGATGAAGATGGAAGGAACAATGATCTTCTAAATGCAATCAAATATCTTCAGAAGACAGTCCCCAAGGAAGTGGCAATGTGTATAGCTACAGGCCTCCTTGATCTTCAAGAAGAAAAATTACAGCTAGAAGATGAAGCCAATTCTCTGGAAGTCCAATTGGCAAAAAGGGTTGGCATAACCAACACTCTCAGAAAGCTAGTGAAGGCTAAAGATGAAACCGTTTCTCTTTGCAATGAAAGACATGAAGACACTGCTGAAGAATTGCAAAGGATCCTTTTTGAGAAATATTTCTTTAAAATAATGGTCATAGATGTTTTCCATGCACTGGAAAAGAGGCACAAAGTTTCAATGAATGTCAGAGATGCTCAACTTGAAGACAAAGTAAACAGGGTGAAGGAGCTTGACAACTCATTGCAAGAATTGAATAAGGTGCATGATTACCAGATGAAAGAGCTGAAAGAAAATTGGGAAGGTAGGCTAAGATTGGTTGAGGATGAGAAGAACTCCCTCAACATGAAATTCTTTGAATTGGAGGTGATATAGAACAATCAGCAATCACCCAAAGCCAAAGCCACCCAGTCAGCCGAAAGGAGAAATGTTGCTACTCAAGTATGCTTTGAGAAGGATGATTCTAAAAGAAAGACATCCTCTAATGAAAGGGCAACATATTCTAAAAAGAAGGTACCATCCATACCATCTTGTACTCATGTTTCTAAATGTGTTTCCACAAAAAGTGCAGGATGGAAGACTAATTCCAAACAAGTATGGATGAAGAAAATGAAGAAAGAAAGCTCTCCTGAAGCAGCACAACAATTCAAGACAAGTACCCTACAATCCGAAGGAATCAAAAAGTCAAGATTTGTGGGTCAGTGTTGGTGTTGTAATAAGTATGGGCACTGTGCAAAGGATTGTTGGTACAATCCACTAAATGTCAAAGCACAAAGGAAGCCCATGCCAAGGGGGAGCAAGCCAGAGGAAAAGAAGCAGCATCCACAGGTCCAGAGACATCTGTTTACTGCAAATAGATTTGGATTACTTGACAACATCTGGGATGATTGCAAAAGTGGTCAAAAAGATACATGTCAATCTCCAACTATATCCAGAGCTCAAAAGAAGAAAAGATCACAGAACCTGGCTCAGAAAGAATCCTTGGGAAGCAAGAAGAAAGTAGAAAATGCTCCCAAGAAGTGTTTGAGAAATGAAGAGAGGTCCTTGGAGTCTGAGTCCAAGAAGGGTGATGCATCTAGAAGTACCACCAAGAAGAAATGCTTCTACTGTGGAAAGAAAGGGCATATCATGGATCTTTGTAAAGAAGCCATGAAATTCAATAGAGGCAGACTGGACTCAAACAGACAATAAATCCAGAAGAAGCAGAAGGGATTGATTGAAAACAAGTTGCCTAAGAAAGGTAGCTTGACAGCATCAAAAGAACCATGTGGAACTTCCAGAACTGAGGCCACACTTTCAAGTGACTTACTAGTCAAATGGCCAAATCAGTTGCAACTTGCCAAAGATCTGCAAAGAGCT
Source organism: Viscum album (assembly GCA_963277665.1). Taxonomy (NCBI): domain Eukaryota; kingdom Viridiplantae; phylum Streptophyta; class Magnoliopsida; order Santalales; family Viscaceae; genus Viscum; species Viscum album. The sequence continues at coordinate 2,089,994,889 of OY728126.1, read as the reverse complement.
GAAGATAATGTTCTGGCAATTGCTAAGTCAAAAGGGAAGAAGAAGATTTCACATGAAGATGTTTTGAGAACCACACCAGCACAATCATCAATGAAGATCAAATGTGCAAGTGTGAAGACTGGTGAAAATGGGACATCTCGGTTGAGAGAATCTTCTCAACCTTGTTGTTCACATTGATGAACCAAGGAGGTTCCATCTAATTCCCTTATACTCTTGGTATATACATGTGCTAACATTGCAGGGAATTGAAGATGATGATCATTCTCATCTGGAGGATGGTTTGGACAGAACGGAGTGCACCCCTTGAGGGGGAGCAAATCTGAAGAAGATGATGTTCTGAGATTAATATCATCTTAAGAAAATGGATGAATGGGGGAGCTTTATCTTTGCACTGAACTTTCTAATGAGTTTTGTGGATTATGTGCAGGATTTAGCAATTCATTGAATATCTGAACCCCTTAGCATGATCTCACAAGTTTATAGTGAATGTGGACCGCATTGAGTTCCTTGGTTACATCACTCTTGTTTTCTACACCGGGTTAGCCCAAGTAGACTTAGAGTTGATCAACTAAAGGTACTTTGCTAAAGAAGAACATGTGACATCATCCCTCTCCTAGTGTTTTTCAAGAAGATGCTATTCGAAGGGAGGAAGAGATATTGTGGAAGAGAACCACACCACACCTTTGCATTTGATTTCCAATAAGGGGGAGAAATATTGGCACACATATTGACCCATTCATATGAGCTCTAGTGTATTGCCAACAAATACAAAGGGGGATATTGAAGTGCATTGTGTTTCATTTGTTGTCAATGAGGCATGAAGTTGTCTTGGAATGAATGGAAGTCAAGGAATGTCACGATGTGAATGACAAAGGTTGTGATGGTGTTGGTGATGAATGGAGAATGGCCATGGTACTAAGATGCATGTAACTTAGGAGATTCACTAAGTGGTATTGGAAATTGTGGTTGAAACATTCTCCATGTATATCTGACGATTGTTGAGCTGATCTTTAAGTTCATAGAACTTGTATCCTGATGATACAAAGTCACAACAATGATAGAAGACCATGCATTGTATTGACAATGCATGAGGAGATGAAATGAGATCCATCCACAATCACTGAGTGGATGAAGTGGATTAATGAAGTCCATGCACTATCACTTAGTGCATGTGAACATGAAGTTGATCCAACTTGATCTCTGATTGGATCAATGAAGAACATTGGAGATTTTATGTGATTCAAGAGCTCGGTTGATGAAGAACCCTCGGAATTCCCTCCTAAGTTGTGAAATGTTGAAAAGTTATTAAGAACATGAGGAGGAGATGGGAAATTCCTAAGAAGAAGAAGAATTATGAAGAATATGGCTTGAAGTGGCATTTGGCATATGGGGATACTTTGTTTTTATACAAAGTCTAGGTTTTACACTTAAGCAAAAAATATGGCCAGCCAAGGCACCTTGAGGATTCAACCCCAAGGCATGGGAACTAGGGCACCACGCCCATGGGGGAACCCGTGGGGCGAGCCAGGGCGGCAGGGCGCACACCCAAGACACCGCATGGGCGCCTGGGGCACGCCCGAAGGAGCGCGGCAGGGGCGTAGGAGTGCGCCCCCAAGAGTATCAGTGTGCATAGTGGGCGCCAGAGCGCGCGCCCGAAGGAGCATAGTGGGCGCCAGTGGCGCGCCCGCAGGGAGCAGAGTGGGCGCAAGAGCGCGCCCGCAGAGAGAACCCGGTGCGGGGCGGCACCGGGAGGGGAGAAGTGAAACTGAAGGGAAGCCGGCAGCGCGAGGGTGATAAACCGCGGAAAAACCGTGCCCCGTTTCGATGTGGGACGCGGAAAAATTCCTGGGAGCGCATCCTGGCCGCACGATTGATCGCGCGCCGGATCCGAGCCGCTCATCTAATCGCGCCATTTGCGATCTGATCCAGGCCGTCCAAGGTTATTCGATCACCTGATCCGACGGCTCTGAGGCATCTCCTTCCTCGAGCTTGAGCCGAGGACACCCCGAAGCCACCCGTGACGTCTCCCACTGAACCAGACGCCATCCGAGCATGGATTTTGAGATCCCGGCTACCATTTCCGAAGCCGAAGGCTCCATTGAGCTCGTCTGGACCTACTGAATAGATCCATGCCTAAAAATTGTCTTGCATGCAATGAGAGGAGAATTCGATGATCGGCCGAAGCAACTGAAGGTGCGAGGCCATTCAGTGTTGTTGATCTGCATGGACAGGTATTAACAGATTCATGCACGCGTTCAAAAACACATAAATGTGAAGGAAAATAAAAAGAGAAGAACCCGCGGTGAACCGAGGAGAAAGTTCAAGATTTGGAAAAATCTTGAAGATCTGAATATTTCGGGGATTTGAGATTTATCCCATGCAGATGTTTTGAGGATTCTATGCCTATAAAAGGAGAGCCCATGCTCTCGGTGTAGCTTGCTGAAGTTCTGTTGAAAACCCGAAGTCCCGCGGAGTGCTCTGCCTCGCGAAGTTTTGAAGCCCCGCGCAAGTATCTTGTGCGGCTGAAGTTCCTTGCGCGCAACCTCTTTGCGCGACAGGAAGAGAGGGTTGGGCAGCACGAAACTTGTGCGCCGCCTCTGTGCACCGCTGCCCCCTGCGCGGTTTGCACTTGCGCGCCCGCGGTCCTTTGCACCTGTGGCTTACGCGACCCACGGCCAGTGGCACATGCACGACTGTGAAGAGAAGAACAGGGGCGCACCCCTTGCGCGACTCCTTTGAGTTTGCCTTGTGTGTTCTTAGTGAAGTGAATGCCGTTGCCTTATGTGGGTGCACATTTTGAAGAAAAAGAACACACTATGGCCATTTAAGTGTGTGCCAAGTGCTAAGAAGACCACACATTGTGTGTGAAGTGAAAAAGGCCGAGAGGAAGTGTGTGCAAGTGGAATAGGCCGTAGCCAAGTGTGTGCAAGTGAATAAGGCCAAAGACCACACCTAGTCGTGTGAAAAGTGGAGAACCTTGTGTATGCAAATTGAAGAACACACCTTGAGTGTGTGTGTGCAAACAAGAAACAAGTTGGCCGAACCTATGTGTGTGCACTAAGTGGTGTGAACACACTTAGAAGAAGTAGAAGACTCACACAAAGTATAACACACATTTAAGTGTGTAATCAAAAGGAACAAAATGTGTGAAGGACAAGAAGAAGGTGTGTGCTTAAAGTGACTACACCCTTTGAGGGTTTATTGCACCAAGAGAAGAAAGAGGGAAGTGCATGCTTGCTTGCATGCACATGCACACGTGAACAGAGCTAAAGCAGGCTGTGTGCATCTGAGTTGTCCAAGACCAGGAGGTTCATGAAGAAATTGAGAAGGCCATGCAGTCAGTGCATGAGGAAGCAGAGTTTCCATGCACTCAGTGCATGAAGATGATTTGAAGTGAGACTGGACCAGACTGAAGTTTAAGATATCAGTTGTCTGAGTATTCAGTATTTGGAGAGAGGCCATGTCATCCTTAGAAGAAGGAGATAAATCCTGAGCAAGACGAGAAGTCCTGATCAACTCAAGTGATTAGAGGTACAAAGCAAGTCCAACAGTCTTTATCCCAGACTGCTGAGGATACTTGAAGAACTTAAAGAGAAGAAGAGCTACTCGTGTGACTCGAGGAGCCAGGAGAAGACCCTGTGGGACTCAGGGAGAAGAAGTCTTTAGTGGGATTCTGGAGCAGGCCAGTGGGACTCTAGTAACACTGTGGGACGCAGTATAAAGACCCTCCTATGGGACTCAGGAGAGATACAGTGGGACTCTGTATCGACCATTGTAATTTTAACAGGTTATAATGGAGAATCCATGCTGGGAGAGCATGGCAAGGATGTAGGCCTTTGGTGCCGAACCTTGTAAATCCTTGTGTCCAGTGCCTTTTCATTACTGCATTATCCGGGAAAGGTTGAGAGACATAAGAAGAGTGGATCGAGGCTTTAACCAGCCATAGAGGTTTAATTGATTAAGAATCAATTAGTAAAAAGTTTTAAGGGATCACTGATTCACCCCCTCCCCCTCTCAGTGATTCACACTGATCTGGGCACTTCATAATGGGTAAACCAAATTTTTTTCAAGGTGTGAATATTATATAAGAGGGGTGGCCTTTCATAAGTTAGGCGAGTGCCACATTGGTAATTTTAGATAAGAAAAAGGGGGTAAACCTATTTTTAAAACGAAAAACGGTAAAAAAATTGAGTATTATAGTTTAATAGGCATGATAGGTTTCAAATATTCCCCTAAAACATATGTTATACATGTTTTTAGGTCGCTTTAACACATTTACTTTTTGTTGAAACCTAGATAAATAAATTTTTATCTTAACCATAGTATATAATTTTTAATATTTTCACTATTCAACAGGGCCAAAAATCAATTTAACCTATTAGATAATATAAATTATTCTGACCCCCAATGTGAATTATATTCTTTTAAATTCAATTCATCAGATCGGTAAATTTTTATTTATAAATAATATCATATACATGACGTGAAAGAAGATTTTGAAAGATAAATTTTTTAAAACCATAAAAAGATTTTATATGATAATTTAATATGAAATTGATTCAAATGAACTAAATTGAATTGATAGATATACAATTAATTTTTTTTAATCCAATTAAAAAAATAATTTAACATTACAAATATTTTAAATGAACTAACAACTTCCAATTAAAATCATGTATTTTTTCACTATTCATAAAAATTCATTTTTTAGAAGAATCCAAAAAATTAAACCAAATATAATTTTGATTTGATGATTTCAGAAATGAGGATTACTTTTTAAAATAAAATTTCTAAAATTGTAAATAATTAATTTACATCATAAGGAAAATCCTGAATAAATCACCTTTCAGTAAAATACAATTTTTTTCTGAAAGCATTTCTTTTTATTTTAAATGGTTTTTATTTTAATTATAATTAATAGATAACCATAATTTTTATAATTATGTTATTAATATTCAAAAATTCCAAATTAATGTATGTTTTAAAATGTTATACTATATTATGGTTCATTTAGACTCAGTGTTGTGTGTTCTTCAAGATACCGATGTGATTAAATTTAATGAAATAAATTTCATGGTTTGTTTATGTTCAATGGTACATGTCTCATTGGATATAAAAAAAATGTACTAATTTTTAAATTTTAGGGTCTTATACTCTCCCCACCTTAAATAAATTACATCCCCTAAATTTAAACTTTATATTAGTAATAAATAGTTTTATATTTGAAAATTATTTTGTTGAAAGACACATTATAAAAAGTTTAAATTAAACACTCTCTTAATATGATACAAAGTTATGTACAAAGGGAATATAGAATGACAAAAATAGGTTTATAATTAAGAGGAAATTGGTGGAATGGAATGATATGGATATGTAAGAAAAGAATAAACAATTATAGAGAATTATAGAGATAACCGATCACAAGAAAGAAATTGATCAATAAAATGATAATAACATCATTGCCATAAATATATAATTATTTGAAAGACCATAAGATTAATCAGATATGAATTTAAAAGTATAATTTTTTTTCAAGATATTTTTCCTAATGTTGAGGATTTTTTTTACTCTCTAATAATACATGGAAATATACCAACTAGATACATTTCCATTTCAAATAATAATTTATTTTTTTGGTTATGAATAATAAATGTACAATTCATCACTTACTCTATGAAATGAATATCCAAAAATGTATTTTTTATCCCTCAAAATCTGAAACACAATTCTAACAGATCAAGATATACATAATAGAATGAAAATTTAATCCTTTAATCTCTAATTAGTTTTATGATAAAAATTAGAAGAGGTTATCTAACATAGAAAAATCCTTATAGAGTGGAGGGATACATTAATCTCTCAAAAGGAATCCAAAGTTCAAATTTAACCATTTCATCAATGGTTAATCATAAGACATATGGAAATGTTTAAGATCTTAAAATTCTAAAAAATGTCATTGAATTTTGAAATTGAATTCATTATTAACCCCTGAAAGAACATGAAGTTTATCCTAATCGTCACATTCCAAACATGTGAATTCCTTCATCATGTAATCTAATGAAACATTGTAACAACCTAAATTACCATAAAACAATATTGAAAATATGTATGATTTATTATACCTTAAATAAAAAAATGTTATTTATAATATTACGTAAATAAAAAAATATGGTTAACTCCATCAATGATAGTATAAAACAATTTTTCCAAAAAACATTATTTAGTTTCAAGGTATTCAATTCATTCCAATTTACTTTTTCTAAATGAACCTTCTCCTCATCCCAACATCCAGAACATATTAAGGGTTACCATTCCATCCAAAATGTGTTTTAAAAAATGTTCAACATTCCATTGAATCATTTTTCATAGTATTCCCTAAAATTTAATATACACTTTCGAATAAATTATAAAAAATTTCTACAGTACAATACTTATATATCTCATTATTCTTATAACTTAGATACCACTGATAAAATAATAAAATTAAAAAACTATTCAAGATAAACACGAGACCATTAATCATTCCACTCCACATGTGGTAAAATTATATTCTTGACCATGATCCAGTATACACATTTGAGTTATAATAAATTTAATGTCAAGACAATTATTTAACTAGTGTCCCATCTCCCTGCAGTTGGATCTTGTGTGAATGGAAACTTTTTCCTTCCCATATTAATCAAAATAAAAGTGTAATTTCTCTATATAATTGTATAAAAATCCCATTCCTTTTAATATGTCACTAGGGTGTTTCCTTCCACACTTATAAAATGTTGGATGATCCTTCATTACCTGATTACCTTTATATATCTCTCTCATTAACATCCCCTTTTTCACTTTTTTCCCTTTGAAGACATAATACTAAGAGAATAATTTATCAATTATGTTAGAAAATGATAACATGTTCTCATTGGAGTAAATTTTTTGATTTACCTATTACCTTTGAAAAAATAGCTTAATACCATCAAATAAATGATCATTCTTACTCTTAGGATTACCCACATTGATGTAGTTCCCATTAATTATTCTAGGTTTAATTTATGAATATTGTAATACACTAGAATAGATCATATCATTATGAAACATTATGAATAATACCGAAACAAGTGATATACATAACATAAATTGAAAATTTTATGCAAAGCTAATCTCATAATCATAAGCATGGTTTCATTGGGGATATCTCTATTTCCAAATCCTTGATAATGGTTTGTAATTAAAATTTGAATTATACTAGGAATAAATATCAAGAATTTTAAACTAATTTAATAGTTAGTCCCATATTAAATAACCAAGAGATGATTGGGTCAAGAAAAATATTCCCTTTTCTATGTTATTACCCCTAGGAACCTCTGTTCCAAAACCATTCCCATTTGTAGTATTCAGACAAGGATCAATTTCTAAGAAAAACATATGAACTATACATTACTAGAATTTTTAAATGTTATTGTATATATATCCTTAGATTATATCATATGGTAATGTTCACTAATATATGTTATCTTTTATCTAGTTTTCATGGTTTCAACTAAACCTATTCTACTACAAACTACAATGCTCCCATACTCAGTAACTTGAAGATGAAGTATTACATTATTTCAATGGAAAAAGATATAGAGAATTACATATTTAATGACTGAAGGGTATATTCATCTTGAAAAATAAGATATATACATTATTCCTAAATTACATTTGAAAAAAAAATTAAAAAATAATTATTTTTCAAAATAACAATATTCTTTCAAGAATATACATGCATGTAAATCATAATACACATCATGGATTCCTAAAAAGGTAAAAAATATAAGTGAGAGCTCAAATAATTAGTAAGGGTTATGTACTTTGGAAACTATAATTAATAAATATGCCTAAAAATCATTAAAAGATAAATCAATAAACACATATTCTACTTTAACAACATTACAATCCTAATAAGATAAGGAATAATCAATATAGAAAGGTGTATAAATGAAACTCATTCCCTTTGATCAATAAACTGATAGTGAAATACATATTGGAAAAATATCATTGTGAAAATATCATGGATAATAATATCATAATTCTTAATAAGGGAAATGATTAATTATTGTATTTTATGTCTTAGGCATATGATTCCTCTACTATAAAGATCTATCATTAAGAATGTATAAAACTTTAGAGAGGAAACCCATTTATATATGTTTATTCAACTGATTCTTATCATGTGAAATGTTGATGCTGCAAGGGGAAATATATAATAGGGATCCACCCATGTATTAATGTCTGAATCATTCTTCATATATCAAATAATTTATTTAATTCCTGAACAATACTCCATACAATTAAATATCTATATTGAAGAATGAATCTATATTATCAATATTCACTACTAGAAAATAGAGCTATACCCACAGTTTTGGGAAAAACCGTGGGTATAGGGGTACCCTATACCAACGGTTTAAGAAAACCGTGGGTATATGTATAGTGTCGGAACCTATACCCACGGTTCTGGAAAACCGTGGGTATTGGTCACCTATACCCACGGTTCTTATAAAACCGTGGGGATAGAGTTTTTTTCGAAGGCCTATACCCACGGTTTGGTAAAACCGTGGGTATAGGTATTTTTTTCAAGGCCTATCCCCACGGTTTTTCAAAAACCGTGGGGATAAAAAAAATTAGAAGGGCTATACCCACGGTTTTTTAAAACCGTGGGGATAGCCTATGGCGGCAAAAAAAAATAGACGCGGGAAAATAGAAACAATTTGGCGGGAAAATTTATTCCCACAATTTGAATTATTATTTATAAGCTGATATATTTTATTTAACAAATTATATTGACAGCTTGGTTGGTGAAGTACTTCGGCTCGTATGCCCCAGATCCCCGGTTCAAACCTCCATGGGCGTATAATTTTAATATGCACCGCATCAATAATATTAATATAAATAGGCAAATATATAATTATTTAACAAATTATATTGACAGCTTGGTTGGTGTAGTACTTCGGTTCCTATGCCACAGATCCCCGGTTCAAACCTCCACGGTCGTATAATTTTAATATGCACCGCGTTGATAATATTAATATAAATAGGCAAATATATAATTATATAACAGTTGCCAATAACGGCTCAGTTGGTACGAAACGCGGTTCATTCGCGATTTGTGAGTACAGTCGCGGGTTCGAAACCCGCGTGAGTTTTTTAAAAATTAAACACGCTTTATTAATATATATACCATGATATATATTTATATATCATAATGATTTATTGGCTCAGTTGGTCTCACAGGTAGGCAGATTCGCGCGGTGGGGGTGCGGGATCTGGGTTCGAAACCCAGCGCTGGGGATTTTTTTGGATGATTAAGTCCCCACGGTTCTCAAACCGTGGGGTAAATCCTTTGACAGCGTGGCCACGCACTTGCCACGCTGTGTCAAACTTATGCCCACGGTTTTTCCAAACTGTGGGTATAGGGTGACCCCCCTATCCCGACGCCATTGCAGCCCACGGTTCCCAAAACCGTGGGTATAGCCTATACCCACGGTTTTGGGGGCTATACCCACAGTTTTGAACCGTGGGTATAGGGCAGTTTTCCAGTAGTGATTTCCCCAGTCAACCAAATAACATTTAAAGTAAAACATGATATGTATAAATAATATATGGTTTTAAAAATATGCATAACCATGATAAATAATATGGATAATTAAGGGAAATTTAATTTATAATGAACACATTAAAGTGAATAATTCAACGGAAGGTTAATGTTTAAAAAAAATGAATCAAGGGAGTGAAGGAAAATCCATTCCCTATTATAAATGACCATTATTCACTAAGAAAAATAATAAGGATATTATCAAACCACCATATACCCATTAGAGTAATAATAAATGGTGGTTTTCATTGATGAATAAAAATTCCATAAGAAGAGCATTAAAATATTACTGTGGAAAATATCCTTTTCATTTTGGAAATCATATTTTAAAACTAAAATATCACAAAATAATTTTAAAATACATTTATTTGAAAATAACATTTAAAACTTATGAAGGAATATTAAAAATTGTTGAGTGTTAATGGAATCTAGAATTTGTTTTCATGTTACATATATTAAAATGAAGATTCCATACACTTTTTGGTAAAAGACTTATTGTAAATTTTAGGAAAATGAGATTAATATATCTTCAATTATTTTATGAAAGTAGTCAAAATGGTTCATATTTTCTTTAATAAATCATTTTAAATTGGTTAAAATATTTATTATTTTTTAAAAAATATGGTTTTGGAAGAAAATATATTTTCAATAAAGTGTGAAAGGATCACGGATTTTCTTGAAAACATTTTCTCAAAACTCATATGTACCAAAGAGTGAAAAAAGCATAATATTTCATTAAAATTTCACTAATGACCATAGGATCATAAAATATAATGGATTAATTATACTTATATTGAATAATAAACAATCTCGATTAGAATGAGGTTGTGAAAAAAATCATTACAATGGTCAACAAGTTGAATAATAGATTAATTAGTGAATTGATAATGTCTAAAAAATGTAAATAGAAATAAAAAAAGAAAATATATGAAATAAAATAATCAAAATTTATTATACATATAATCTTTTCATGAAAAAATTAATGAAGTTGATTTTTAACCCAATAAATGAAAATTTTGTAAAAAAATCATTTACTACTTGGTAACTTTAATATCAAATCCACATGGGTGAAATAATTAAAATTGAAACATAAAATAACATTAATTATTAATTAATAATTTTATTAAATTTTAAGGAGAAATTATATTTACCATATAAAATAAATTACATGCATAACATTACAATATACCTCAATGAAGAGAAATTGTGACAAAGTCCCTTACATCAGACATTATTTTCATTAAACATGTTTTATTCTCATGTATAGTTGTTTTAAAAATTTTATTAACTTATAATAGATCTATATTTCCATTTTTAATATCATATATTATCCTTTATTATTATCTTTTCAATATTTTGTTATTTATATTTATTTATTTTCATTATTTCGGGAGTTAATGGCCTTGTTTTCTTATTCAATCTTTTTTTTATAAAATATTAGGTTCTAGAGCATATTATAGAGTTCAATAATCTACAGAATAATAGTCATGAATTAATTTACATATTTATATATCAATTATAATTTTTGATAAAAAATCATTAAGTATGTTTTTGAAAAATAAAGTATGTTACGATCATGGGGATGGTAGGCCACACTTACACAATAAGAAATGTTCACATTTTTCAATGATCATTATGGAATGTATATAAGTAATATCATATATTTAAATAATGATAATTATATCATAAATAAAATAAAATATATATATATATATCATCCATGTGGTGGGTTGATGAATAGAGAGTCTTCTCGCTTCGTGATGAAGGTAGAACACACATACAAGAACGATGCTATCATCTTTAATTGAGTAAAAAGGTAAGAAATAAAATTGTATATTAAATTAAAATATTTTATAATGTTCCATTAATATTATAATTATTTCATTTATATCACCTATATTAATTAAATTTACCCTCATTAATTTTCATTTAATGATATTGGGAAAAATGAATCACATCGATTCATGAGGTGATAGTCCGCCGTACACCCATGCTACCTTGTTGTATGCCATAAAGAATGAAAATTATATAGTTAAATATTATATAAAAAATCATGAGTGGAAATTATTTTATTAATATCATATATAAATATATAATTTATATCTATCATGATTCCAATCATTGGGAGGTGGTAATAGAAAAAATGAATGACATCAGTTCATGCAGTCGTAGACCGTCGCACATAAAAATAATGATTTTGTAACCCATTTGATGAAGTGAGGATATTTTTAAGACATTAACATAAAATAAAAACATATTAATAAATTTAATAAACTAAATTCATTATATCATCATGGTTTAATAATTATTTATGGATTTGGTGGAAGGAGAAAATGAAGAACACTCATTGTATAATGTTTCCTCTTCTTCGAGTATCTTCTTTAGATTTACACCAAAAGGCATAATTGGTTAGATTTATGACAAGAATGGGGATTATTGGGCTAGGGTATGAAATTTGGAAAGTTATTTCTGTAGATATTAGAATAACTAAAAGGTTTTGAGGTTGTGAATACTAGAGGATTGGGGTGTCATTTTATAAGTGAGGTGAGTGGCATACTTTTAATTGCCAATAAGAAAAAAGTGTGCCCCAATTTTTCCCAAACCACAAATGATAAAAATGGAGTTTTGATGATACTTATATATTATAGGGTAGAAAAATATCCATTCAATAAATTTTAGATAAGTTTTTAGTTCACTTAAACCCTTATCTTTTTTTTTAACCCTCAGTAAATCAATTTTTACCTTGACCACAATAAATACTTTTTACTGTTTCACTATTAATTTTGGTAAAAAATAAAACAAAAAATATTATTTAATATTAATTATGATTATTATAAATATAAAATAATTTTTCGAAAATTCCATACATAGATTTGGAAAAACATAATTTAGGAAAAATATCATAGATTTGAGGAGAAAGCGGGTTTCCAAAGCGAAATTGTTCAAAATCATACGATATTTTTATATAAAAATTTAATATGAAATGGATTAAAATGAAATAAATTGGAATAATTAGATATATATGTTTACTGATTTTACTTTAAAAACAATTCAAAATATAAATTATCATTAAAAATTATTAAAATGAAAAGGCCAATTTTAAATAAAATTGAATATTTTTCACAATTCATCAAAAAATGAAACTTCTCTACAAAATACAAAAAATTCATCAAAATATAATTTTCAAATAATTATTTAAATAATTATATTTTATTTTCTAAATAAATTTTTCTAAAATTGGTAACAATAAATTTTAAATTCTGTGTGCAAACCCAATTAACCTTCGTTTGAACGTATATATATATTTAGAAAAATTCTCGTTTCATTTAAATGATTATTATTTTGATTCTAGTAAATAGATAACAATAATTTTCATTACATAGCTTTCACTATTAATACCCACCAATTTTTTTATCATAGATATAATGGTATACTATATTATGTTTTATTTAGACTTGGGCTTTCATATTCTGAAAAATGTTGAAGAGATTACATTTAAAGAAATATATTTCAGGGGTTGTTTAAGGAGGGTGATGCCTGTATCGTATGCAATAAAAAATATCCATATTTTAAAATTTAATGGTGTGATATTCTCCCCAAATTAAATAAATTTTACCATTTATATTTAATATTGAACTATGCAATAAAGGGTTTTATATTTGAAAATACATTGATTGGAAACCCACACCATTAAAAAAGGTAATAAAACAATGTTTTAATAGGAGTGGAATAGATGTGCATAGGTCATATTTAATAAAAGATAAATATGTTTCTAACTATAAGAACATCGGTGTCCAGTGAAGATATAAACATAGAACAAAAGAATAAATAATTATTGAGAGTGATATATATTATTGAATCTAATAAAGTGTGTTGTCAATGGAAAGTGAAGGACCTCAAAACCAAAAAATATGTAATGATTCAAAGGACCGTTGAATTCATAAGATATGAAGGTAATATGACAATTTTTTTTGAAGATAAATATCCTAATGTTTAGTAATTATTTTACTCTTGATGAATAAAAGTAAATATACTTGATACATTTCTATTTCATAAGGAAAAATTTATCATTTGGATCTAATTCAATCAATTTACTAATCATCACTTACTCTATCAAATGTGTATCAAAATTTGAATTTTTGTGGCCTAAAGCACTAATATTAACTTTCAATGTATAATGATATCAATAATATAATGAAAATTCATTCCTTTTATCTTTAATATTTATTATGAAAAATATATTAGCACAAGTTATCCAATATGAATAAATCTCTATATGGTGAAGTGGAAAATTAATCATTAAAACCACTTCCAATGTTAATATTAAAATATTTCATAAATGGATAAACATATACACCATCCAAAAGATTAATATCTAAAAAATTTAGAAATAATGTCACTGAATTTCCAAATAATACTTACCATTAATCCCCCAAACATCATGAAGTATCACTTAATCATCTCATACAAGATATGTGAATAACTTCATCATGAATTCTCTTTAAAAAATTAAAAACATAAATTACCATAAAAATTTATTGAAAACCTAAGTCTTTAATTATTTCTTATATAAGAAATGGAAAACTTGATATATTCAATAAATAAAAAAAAATTAACTCCATAAAAGATAGAATAAACCATATTATCATCAAATAATTAGTTAGTTATAAGGAATTTAGAAATAAAAAATTTAAATTATCCATATAAATTATCTCTTTATCCCAACATCATCATCTCAACATCAAGAACATATTTTATGCTATCTTTCATTCTATAATGTATTCTAAAAGAAGTTAAACTAGCCAATAAATAATTTTTCTTGGTCATTGGTACAGTTTGAAAGATGGTTTCAAATACTTAAGAAAAAAGAGCTATAGAAAAATCCTCACACATTTTATAATTTTTATGAATAGGTTATCATTATTAAAATATTAAAATTACATGATTATAGATAAAATAATAATTAACATCAATCATTCTACTTTTCATGTGGTAATATAAAATCATTATCATGATCCATTAGCTACTTTTGAGGTATATTCCTTTGATTGTTGAGATATTTATTTGCACAGTACTCTATCTCCTCGTAGTTAAGTCATTTTACACTTATAACATTCACCCATGAAATCAGATGAATGATAGAGATTCTCTTCACATGTGTAGTAAAATTTCTTTCTTTTTAAAAAAACAATTATATATTTTATTCCACAATAAAAAAATTTAAAAATCATTCTTTACCTTCTTCCCATTGTCCAATATTTTCCCTACCATCATCTTCTTCTCTTACATCCCTTCGAATACAAAATACATAGATAATTATTTCTCAATGTTATTAGTACATGATAATATATCATAATAAGTCTATAATTTTTGGGATACTTGTTCCCTTCAAATGTTGGAATTAATACATTAAAGAAATAATAATTCATTGTTTATCAATTCCATGCATTGATGAGCCTCCAATTCCATCTTCTAAGATACATTTATAAATGATGGGATACACTAGATTTGATTATAGTATTATGAAACATAATGTATACTCCCAAAATGAGTGAAATACATAACATAAATTGATACCTTTATGTATATCTAATCTCAAAATAATATGAATTTTTTCATTAGGAATACATCTATCTTCAAATCCCTCATAATGGATTGTAATTGAAATGTGAATTATCCTCAGAATAACCCCCTAGAATGTCAATCCTATTTCATATTAAGGACAATTTTGGTGTTCAAAGTGATGATCAAGTTAATCCTAATGCACCCTTTTCTGAGTTTTTAACTATAGGGACCTCTATGGTAGAACCAGGACCACTTTTAGTATCCATGTAGGGAATTATTTGTAGTAAAACCTACATAATCTCTACCTTACAAAAACATTATGATGTTCATGTAATATTATCCTAAAAGTGTATCATAGTGTTATATTCCCTAATATATGTTTTAATTAATCTATTTCCTATGGTTTCTACTAAGAATACTATGATACAAGCTACAAAACCCCTAACCGCAGTAACCTAGAGAATGTGACTTACTTTATGTCATTTTCATAAGAAACAAGTAATTAAATACCAAAGGATTGAATAGTTTATTAGTCTGGGTAAACTTGATATATAGATGATTCTAAAATTTCATTTGATTAAAAAAGTTAAAAACTAATTTTTTGAGAATAAAAAATATTGCATCTATCATATCCTTGTATAAAAATCATATTACACATTATGGATTCCTACAAAATGAAACAATAAGGGTGAGCTCAAATTCTTAGTAAGGGTCTAGTATAATGTAAAATAACATGAATAAATAAAAATAATAAACATGTCATGGTAAATAACTAAACAAAAATTCCCTTTAAATTAATTGATGATCATGATATGATAAGTAATAATCAATAAGGCATAGAAAATATGTAACGCCCCGACCCTAGTTACCCAGAGTCAGTGCATTATTTTAATATATTGGCTTGATTACAAGGAATCAAGTCCCGAAGGACCGATCATTTCACCAGTCTTGGAAAAATAGATCGCATACATGAATGTTACATTTTCACTTTATAACTTACAAAACAACATAAATAATCTTTATGAACGCCATTATTCCCGTGGCTTAAACCTGCATATCAATCACATTACACTTCTTGGAATCCTGGGAAAAATAAAACATAGAAAGGGGTGAGCTCAAATGCTCAATAAGGGTAAGAAATATAGAGGAAACTTTCATAAATAAGAATAAAAATTTAAGGCAATGTATAAAACTAAAACAAAAGCCTTTTAAAATTGAACTTCAGCATAATATAGCAGAAATAAAATGAAATAATACCATTTACTTATTCACTTTGATATTCTACTAATAGAATAATCACATGCAATATCACTAACCAATTTCATAATGATAGAATGCATGATGCCGAACATTAATTTCTGTGTCGAGGCCTCGTGACAAGACCTAATGGATAACTGTAACCGGAACCCAACCCGGAGAGTCTCTGTAACCGGACTCCATCCCGGAGTGCCTCTAATAACCGGACACCAACCCGGAGTGCCTCTAGTAACCAGACACCAACCCAGAGTGCCTCTAATAACCGGAAACCAACCCGGAGTGCCTCTAATAACCGGACACCAACCCGGAGGGCTTACTTTTACCGGTCCCCAACCCGGAACACACTAGTACAACACATTAATCTTTATAAGAGGATGAAATTTAACATAAACATTCATATTAAAACTAACATACAAAATGTCAAAACTTTAATCATAAACCATTAATGGCATAAAAATAACTCATCCATAGTAAAAAATATCACAAAACCTTAAATACAATATGGATGATTTATATCATAATAAATCAACTTGAAACAAGTTTAAAATTTATCAAAGGATGTTGACATAGATGAAATGAATACTATTTGAGATAAATATCTCTTTTTTTTAAATCATTTAAAAGTCACATAATTATAGAGAAAACCATTATTTTCAAAATATCTTTATAAGCTTGTGAAGGAAGCTTCAAAGGTGTAATAACGGTGGAGAATAACCGCACCCACCGTATAAGTTAAAAAAAAAATTCTTACCTTAATTTTGTCAAAAAGGTTAAAAAGGACCTTGTTTGGAAAACAGCGGAAAGATTCCTTTATAAACCACTCATAAAAGTCAAAAAGGGTATAAATGACTTTAACCCAGATTCTAGGAAATAGAAAAAATGTTTTGAAATACATTTTTAGGAAAAATGGATGTTGATGATAATGAAATCCCACTAGATTATTACGTATAAACAACCTCGGATAATGAAGAGATTACGAAATAAACCCTTACCTATTTGGTAACTTATGAAACATACAACCCATGAAAGAGGTATCGTACAATGAAAATGTAAATACACATAAATTAAAGTGTATTAAACAAAGAATATATTTATGGGCAGTACATACACCACACAAAAGGTAATGGTGGCAATATGGCATGAATCTCATGGGAATAAGGAGTGAGATGAATACCCCTTACCTTGCACTTTCCTTTAGTCGAGGGTACGTTTAACCTCCTGTACAAAGATCGTAGTATGTTATTAAATTATACCAGAACCATATTAATATTTATGATATCATACATGATTCATTTATGACTTTATATTACCCATTTAAAAATAATTTCCATGTTAAGTTAACATTTCGGGTAATAATCACTTTCTTTATCGTACGTGTTTTAACTTATCACTATTGGTTGTATCACTTAGATCATGATTTAAATAATTCCAAAATATAAAACATGATAAATATATCATATATATTTAGAATACAAATATGTATAATAGACATATATATGAAATGGAAAACACCGTTTATGGAGATGATAGTCCATATGTACGCATAAACGCTGTTTCTGTTTTCATATAGTATTGAACGAAAGTAAGTGAATAAGATATATGTAAGTACATAAATCCTTATATATATATATATATCTACAGTAGCATTATTATGTCATGTATTACATACTTATTTTTAATATATATTTTTATAATCGTCGATGAATGGTAAACTTGGAAATGAATCTCATCGCGTCGTGGAGACGGTAATCCGTACATACGCATGAGTGAAAATATCATTCTTTTGATATTAAAATAATATATAATTGGATAGTATATCATATATATAGAATAATTATCATGTTATATTTATTATTTACATGATTTACACATCATTATTATACCCATACAAATAATAATTTATTGAATAGTAATTACACCATGACGTGGAGACGGTAAGCCGTACGTACGCACGTATGGTGACATGTTATTCAAAGGATGGATAGAATACTGAATATGGATGTACCATATTTATAGTAACATAATAGTATATATATGATACTGTAGTTATTATTTTAGAATGGTAACAACAAAGGAAGATGAAGTGGAAGAAGAAAGGAATTTGAAAAGGGGTGGTGAAATCATTACCACTTCTTCGGGTTCTTCCTTTTGATTTGATCAAAAGGGCTCCATAGGTTGGCTTTTTGATCAAACTAATACCTCTAGGTTATATTGAGGGATGTTTAGAGAGTATTTGGGTAGGGGATGGCAGAACCACAAGGCTTTTAAGTTGTGAAGTAATGAGAAAGGGGGGTGCCCTTTTATAAGAGTGGTGAGGGGCACCTTTTGAAAAGCTAGAAATATTAATTTATAATAAATTCATATTCGGATTCTAATGGCTCCAAAGTTGATTATTTAAATTTTAAGGTGGGGATGGGACGAAAAAACTTCAACCAATAGAATTTAGAAAGGTTTGGATTACTATATTAACCTTATCATTAAGTATTAACTCTAAGTTAATTAGTTTCACTTTTACAATGTCCCTTGGTATTTTTATATTATATTGTAAATAAACATACTATATACATCCAAGAGACCCCAAGTGGTCTATTAATGATACACCTATAATTATATAAGTCTCTTGGACGAACTTCAGAATTTTAAGAATTTAATATCAATTAATAATATAATATTTTTTTTAAAAACACTTTTATGTCAATTTTGACACTATTCAATAATTGATTTTTTTGAAACACATAACAGAATGATTACTTCTAAAAAAGTCAATTAAATAAATCATAATTTTTCATATTAACCTATAAAATTTGTGTAATTCAATAAAAGTCTCAAATTATATTTATTTGGGTATTTATAATATCAATGATTTTAATTTTTCACAGTTATGGTAATTACTGCATCATGATTGTGTCATAAATAAAATAAAATATTTAAGGCTTAAAAATTATAAATAAAATATCATTATGTAGGAAATATTTGTATCTTTCTAATGAATATTTATAGTCGAAAAGACAACATATATAACCCTATGTAAAAATTGTTTTTCTAAAAGATATATGCTTATGTCATTTTTTGTACTTATTTTAATTTAATTAAAATAAAGTGTCCCTATCACCTAAAAGTGGCTCCATGGGGTCCCAAAATCGACCCAATGATGCCCCTAGTCGGACATGTATCCACCAATAAGTTTAGGTCACGTTTTAGGGTAATTTAGTATTATTATAATATTATTTGTTAACCCTTATTTACTGGATTTACCCTTAACCATGGTAAATAAAATGTCTACCGTAGTAATTATTCAAAATGTCTAAAAATAAAAGTTACATATTTACACAATATGAACATCCCACTTCCAAATATGGAATCTATTTTTTCAAATTCATAACACAAAAGTGGTAGAAATTAATTTAAAATTAATTCCCGTTGTTAAAACAAAAAGCGTGTTTTTAAGAGATAATAACTATCAAAAGATTGACACTAGTTTATGTCCAGTTTAATTGTAAAATTATGTACAATGACCAAAATTATATTAAATGGTAAAAATATATTCTAAATATACTTTAAAACCACTCAAATTCATAATTTATCAATATAAACTATTTCGATTAAAAAAGTTGTTTTTAATTAAAATTTAGTAATTTTCACTATTCATTAAAATATAAGTGTTATCCGAAAAGTTCCAAATTTTTACCCTAGGCTAAATTTGATATTCCGAATCCAAAAATTAAGTCCATTTTGAAATATAAAATACATATAATTTCAAAAAGTAGGTATTACTATTCATAACGGCTAGTTTGATTGGTTGTGGTGTGTGTTAGAACTCAAAGTTGCGTACAACACACGCTACTGTATTATTCAAAGAGAAGCGTACCATGGAAGCTCAGGGTGTTACATTCTTCCCTTCTTCAACAAATTTCGCCATTGCAATTTTATATTGTTCTCTGAAAATAAAGGTTGAAAATAGAAAATATCTTTGTGGAAAAAACCCACATCGGAAATTTGGTTAATAAAATTTTAGTCTTAACAAGATGAAAAGAGAAATGAAAGGGTCATCACAAAATTTTGATCTCGATTAGGAGGACATTGGTGGAAATTATAGACATATAACTGGAAGAGAAAAGTAAATATTTATAGGTAGTGATTGAGGTCATCAATCACAAACAAGTTTAAAATTGAGTTCCTTAAATTCATCAATCTATGATGATTTAAAATACCATCAGTTCAACAAAACATAAGGTTTTAGGATAACACATTTTTGACATTTTAAAATATCTTAGTTGAAATCCCACATCGAAAAATGTATTAATGAGGCCTCTATTTAAAATAAAGAGTGGAAAGTATGAAGAATACCGAAAATAACACATACTAGGGTTCCATGTAGGGAAATATGGATATGGAAGAGAAATATAACCATCAATTATCTGATGGAGAGTGGTAGAGAACATGGCTATGAAAAGGCCAACAATCCCAAAGCCATAAATTAGTGATGATCTAAGGTACCATCTAGGACAAAATTTTTGTTCTAAGTTCCTTTTCTTAATGTTGAGGAATTTATTTATGAGATTGGCTAAGATCATAAAGAGATATACTTACTTTATAATTAGAGTTTTATCCATTAATAAATTTCTACCAAAAACTCATCTTTCACCCCAAAACATAATACAACTCATAAATACTCTATTTATCCTAGTCGTACAGGGTTCCAAATATAATGAATTTATATTTCACATATTAGACCCTTTATGTAAAGAAACTACATTATACCATCCAGGAACATCATGTAGCACAATGGTAGGTGATAAATACCAATTGCACTATGGTTTTGGATTTGATTCCCGTAGCTTTGTCTAACATGATGGGTCATCACACAGACTTCGTGTTTTCCTTTTATAAAAATCCAAAAAACTAACCTTTCAAAATTAATCCATTCCAACCATTAGACTTATCCAAAATAATATTATCCAAACTCACAGTCCAAAATTTTCAAGGATGTTTAACATAATGGGGATCCTTTTTTTCAGGTAATAACATGTGAACGCCTTCCTCATATATTCTTTTAAAACACCGCAACATCCTGAATTACCAAAATCAACCATCTATTATTCCAAAATCACTACCTCAATATTAGGACCATATAAAGGTTTATCTTTCCTTCAACCATGTAATTTCCAAAAAAAATTAACTCGCTGTGGAGTCACTTTTCATACTACCATAAAATCTCAAATCCTTAATTAAATAGTACTGTAGTACAATCCTTATTTATTTCTAGAACATCATTGATACAACACTGAAATGAAATAATTCTAAAATGACAAAATAAGAACACTTGTCATTCCTCTTTATTTGTGGTAGTATCATAACGTGATTATTATCCAATAGCATCATTTGCGGCATAGTCTGATGAATGGGACATTGGTTCGCGTAGTGTCCAAACTATTTGAAAATGAATCATTGTACATTTGAAACCATTTTTTTACCCTTGCAGTCACGTACATTGTGCCCTTTTCCTCCACACTTATAACAATCTCCCATTCCTTTCAGGCAAGTTCCAGGGTGTTTCTTCCCACAGTTATCACATATGGGAAAATTCTTCTTTTCCCTCTTCCCTATACCCATATTTCTCTCTTCCAACCTTTTATTCTCTTGCTTCCCTTCAAAGACATAGGACTCTGAGAATTATTTACTCATCTTATCAACACGTGATACTATTTCTTCATATGATGATAATATGTGGGAAACTATTTCCCTTCTAAATTCTGGCATAGGACCATGAAAGATATGATCCTTCTTACTCTTTGGATAATACGTATTACGGGAGTTCACATTCCTTCTACTGGGCGCCATTTCTATTCAATAGAATAAACTAGTTCAGTTTATGAATTGCAATGAATAATTACCAAACTTATAAAATACCTAACACAAATTGAACAGTTTATGGATATAATCCATAATCATAAAAATGTTTTCTTTGAGTAAGTATATACTCATAACCCTTAATAATGGTTTGTAAAGAAAATGAGAATTGTCCTAAGCATATCCCCCGGTAGTGTCGTAACCAAGAGTGCAACAAGGCCCACTGTCATGCACCAGTTCTCGTTCGAGTCTAGCTCAAAGCGGTGTTTTCAGGTTTTACCCCTAGGTACATCTGTGCCAGAGCTGCCTCTACCTGCTCGTATCCAGACAAGGATGTATTGCTCGGAAAACTTACAAAATCTCTACAATACCAAAATTCTAGGAAGTTATTCTATACTAATCCTCAAAGTCTATCTTCGGGCAATGTGATCTAATCAGAGTTTATCTAAATCTAGTTTCCAAGGTTATTGCTAAACGTCCTCTAATACCAACTGTAATGCCCCGACCCCAGTTACCCAGAGTCAGTGCATTATTTTAATACATTGGCATGATTACAAGGAATCAAGTCCCGAAGGACTGATCAGTTTAGCAGTTTTGGAAAAAATAGATTGCATACATGAATGTTACATTTTCACTTTATAACGTACAAAACAACATAAATAATCTTTATGAATGCCATTATTCCCTTGTCTTAACCCTGCATATCAATCACATTACACTTCTTGGAATCCTAGGAAAAATAAAACATAGAAAGGGGTGAGCTCAAATGCTCAATAATGGTAATAAATACAGTGGAAACATTCATAAATAAGCAAAAACATTTAAGGCAATGTATAAAACTAAAACAAAAGCCTTTTAAAATTGAACTTCTGCATAATATGGTAGAAATAAAATGAAATAATGCCATTTACTTATTCACATTGATATTCTACTAATCGAATAATCACATGAAATATCACTAACCACTTTCATAATGGTGGAATACATGATGCCGAACATTAATTTCTTTGTCGAGGCCTCGTTCCAAGACCTAAGGGATAACTGTAACCGGAATCCAACCCGGAGAGCCTCTGTAACCGGACTCCATCCCGGAGTGCCTCTAATAACCGGACACCAACCCGGAGTTCCTCTAATAACCGGACACCAACCCGGATTTCCTCTAATAATCGGACACCAACCCGGAGTGCCTCTAATAACCGGACACCAACCCGGAGGGCTTACTTTTACCGGTCCCCAACCCGGAACATACTAGTCCAACACATTCATCTCAAGAAGAGGATGAAATATAACATAAACATTCGTATTAAAACTAACATACAAAATTTCAAAACTTTAATCATAAACCATTAATGGCATAAAAATAACTCATCCATAGTCAAAAATATCAAAAAACCTTAAATACAATTTGGATGATTTGTATCATAACAAATCAACTTGAAACATGTTTAAAATTTATCAAAGGATGTTGACACAGATGAAATCAATACTATTTGAGAGAAATTTCCCTTTTTTTTAAATAATTTAAAAGTCTCATAATTATAGAGAAAACCGTTATTTTGAAAATATCTTTATAATATTGTGAAGGAAGCTTCAAAGGTGTAATAACGGTGGAGAATAACTGCACCGACTGTATAAGTTAAAAAAACATTCTTACCTTAATTTTTTCAAAAAGGTTAAAAAGGACCTTGTTTGGAAAACAACAGAAAGATTCCTTTATAAACCACTTATAAAAGTTAAAAATGGTATAAATGACTTTAACCCATATTATAGGAAATAGTAAAAATGTTTTGAAATACATTTTTAAGAAAAATGGATGTGGATGATAATGAAATCCCAGTAGATTATTACGTATAAACAACCTCGGATAATGAAGAGATTGCGAAATAAACCCTTACCAATTTGGTAACTTACGAAACATACAACCCATGAAAGAGGTATCATACAATGAATATGTAAATACACATAAATTAAAGTGTATTAAACAAAGAATATAATTATGGGATGTACATTCACCACACAAAAGGTAATGGGGGCAATATGGCATGAATCTCACAGGAATAATGAGTGAGATGAAAACCCCTTACCTTGCACTTTCCTTTAGTCGAGGGTACGTGTAACCTCATGTACGAAGATCATAGTATGTTATTAAATTATACCAAAACCATATTAATATTTACTATATCATACATGATTCATTTATGACTTTATATTACCCATTTAATAATAATTTCCATGTTAAGTTAACATTTTGGTTAATAATCAATTTCTTTATCGTACGTGTTTTAACTTGTCACTCTTGGTTGTATCACTTAGATCATGATTTCAATAATTCCAGAATATAAAACATGATAAATATATCATATATATTTAGAATATAAATATGTATAATAGACATATATATGAAATGGAAAACACCGTTTATGGAGACGGTAGTCCGTACGTACGCATAAACGCTGTTTCTGTTTTCATATAGTATTGAACGGAAGTAAGTGAATAAGATATATGTAAGTACATAAATCCTTATATATATATATACATATATCTCCAGTAGAATTATTATTTCATATATTACATACTTATTAGTAAAATATATTTTTATAATCGTCGATGAATGGGGAACTTGGAAATGAATCTCATCGCGTCGTGGAGACGGTAATCCGCACGTACGCACGAGCGAAAATATCATTCTTTTGATATTAAAATAATATATAATTGGATGGTATATCATATATAAAGAATCATTATCATGTTATATTTATTATTTACATGATTTATACATCATTATTATACCCATCCAAATAATAATTTATTGAATAACAATTACACCACGACGTGGAGACGGTAAGCCGTACGTACGCACGTATGGTGACATGTTATTCAAAGGATGGATAGAATAATTAATATGGTTGTACAATACTTATAATAACATCATATTATATATATGATACTGGAGTTATTATTTTATAATGGTAACAACAAAGGAAGAGGAAGTGGGAGAAGAAAGGAACTTGAAAAAGGGTGGTGAAATAATTACCTCTTCTTCATGTTGTTCCTTTTGATTTGATCAAAAGGGCTCCTTAGGTTGGCTTTCTGATCAAACTAAGACCTCTAGGTTGGATTGAGGGAAGTATATAGAGTATTTGGGCAGGGTTTGGCCGAACCAAAAGGCTTTTATGGTGTGAATAAATGAGAAGGGGGGTGCCCTTTTATAAGAGGGGTGAGGGGCACCTTTGGAAAAGCTAGAAATATTAATTTATAATAAATTCATATTCGGTTTCTAATGGCTCCAAAGTTTATTATTTAAATGTTAAGGTGGGGATGGGTCGAAAACCATTCAACCAATAGAATTTATACAGGTTTGGGTTACTATATTAACCTTATCTTTAAGTATTTTACTCTAAGTTAATTAGTTTCACTTTTACAATGTCTCTTTGTATTTTTATATTACATGGTTAATAAACATACTATATACATACAAGCGACCCCAAAGTGGTCCATTAATGATACACCTATCATGATATAAGTCTCTTGGACGAACCTTATATTTTTATGAATTTAATATCAATTAATAATATAATATTTGTTTTAAAAACACTTTTATGTCAATTTTGACACTATTCAATAATTGATTTTTGTGAAACTCATAACAGAATGATTACTTCTAAAAAAGTCAATTAAATCAATCATAATATGTCATATTAACCTCGAAAATTAGTTTAATTCAATAAAAGTCTCAAATTATATTTATTTGGGTATTTATAATATCAATTATTTTAATTTTTCACTATTATGATAATTACTGCATCATCATTGTGTCATAAATAAACTAAATTATTTAAGGTCTAAAAATTATAAATAAAATATAATTATGTAGGAAATATTTTTATATTTCTAATTAATATTTATATTTGAAAATCCACTATATATAACCCTATGTAAAAATTGTTTTCCTAAAAGATATATGATTATGTCATTTTTGTACTTATTTTAACTTAATTAAAATAAAGTGTCCCTATCACCTAAAAGTGGCTCCATGGGGTCCCAAAATCGACCCAATGATGCCCCTGGTCGGACATGTGTCCACTAATAAGGTTAGAACACGATTTAGGGTAATTTAGTATTATTATAATATTATTTGTTAACCCTTATTTACCAGATTTACCCTTAACCATGGTAAATAAAATATTTACCGCAATAATTATTCAAAATATCTAAAAATAAAAGTTACCTATTTACACAATATGAAAATACTGATTCCAAATATGGGATCCATTTTTCCAAATTCATAACACAAAAGTGGCAGAAATTAATTTAAAATTAATTTCCGTTGTTAAAACAAAAAGTGTGTTTTTAAGAGATAATAACTATCAAAAGATTGACACTACTTTATGTCCAGTTTAATTGTAAAATTATGTATAATGACCAAAATTATATTAAATGGTAAAAATATATTCTAAATATACTTTAAAACCACTCAAATTCATAATTTATCAATATAAATTATTTCGATTAAAAAAGTTGTTTTTAATTAAAATTTAGTAATTTTCACCATTCATCAAAATATAAGTGTTATCCGAAAAGTTCCAAAATTTCACCTTAGGATAAATTCGATATTCCGAATCCAAAAATGAAGTCCATTTTGAAATATAAAATACATTTAATTTCAAAAAGTAGGTATTACTATTCATAACGGCTAGTTTGATTGGTTGTGGTGTGTGTTAGAACTCGAAGTTGCGTACAACACACACTACTGTATTATTCAAAGAGAAGCATACCGTGGAAGCTCAGAGTGTTAAAAAATAACTAAATATGCATACCATTTATTCAATAAAAATAATTAAATTCATCTAGAGATAATATCATTGTGAAAATATCATGGAAAATAATTACTGAATTCTTAAATAAGGAAATTATTATTTATTGAATGTCATGTCTTAGGAATATGAAACCTCTACTTCAAGATCTATACTAAAGCTAGTTTAATACTAAAGGGTAGAAACTCATTTACATAAGGAAATCAAACTAATTTCTCTCCCGAGATTTGTTAATGAAACATGGGGCTATCTATAACAAGGCCTCACCTGTGTTTTCATGTTTATAACATTCCTAATATATTTAATGATTTATTTAATTCATGAGAAATCTAACTTACCATTAAATATATGAATTTAAGAAAGAATATAGATTTTCAATAATTTCCGAAGCAGTCAAAAAATATTAAAATAAAAACACCATATATTAAAATTAGATACTATTTATGAAATATTAATATTAATGACAAAGAATATGTCTTTTTTACTGAGCATTAATTTATCATGATCATAGGAAAGTGAATTATTCAAGGGAATGTTAATGGATACAAAAATGAATTATGAAATTGATTTTCAATACATTCAATATTCTAACTGATCATAAACCATCCATTTATATGATAAGAATAATATCGATCTAACATATACGAATTAGAGTGAGAATAAGTGGATTTTTTCATAGATGAATAGAAATAATAGAGAAATTTATTTTAAAACAATCTTGAGAAAAATATACATTTCATTTTGAAAACCTATTTTTAGAACATAAAGTACATCAAAAAAATATAAAACACTGTTGTTTTAAAATAACCTTTGAATCTTATAATGTAGGCTTTAAAATTTTTTATTGGTCATGAAATATAAAAATTATGTTCATGCTATACACATAAAAGAAAAAATTTCTTTCCCTTTTTTAAATGAAAAAAATGCATTTTTTGGAAAATGAAATGAATATTCCATTAAAATATTTAAAAAATAAAAACTGGGAAAAATATCTTCCATATATCATTTGAAATAATTTATTGACATTTTATACTAACATTTTTAAATATAATGGTTTTGGTAGAAAACATAGTTTGGACTAAAGAGAGAAATAACTTCATATCTTCATAAAAAATATTTTCCAAAAACATTATATAAACCAATGGGTGAAAAAATAGAACTATTACTTTAAAATATCATGAATAACTATGGGATTATAGAATTAAATGGTTTTATTAGTCAAATATAAATAAAAAAATTACAATATGAATGAGATTGTAGAAAAACCATAACATTGATCAAAATGATGATGTGAGTATTAATCAATGAATTGATTCATTGTATCAATTTTAAATACACGTAAAAGATGGAAATTTAAAATAAAATAATAAGAGTTCATTAAAATAAAATTATTATGATGAAATAATCAATAAAGTAGTATTTTGACCTAATTAATAGAAATTCAGTTAATAAATCCCTTAACCCTTGGATATTTTCATAACAAATCCCATTGAATCAATTATTTCAAAATGATACAAAAAATAAAATGAATTATTATGTAATAATTATATAACATGCCAAATGGGTATTATGTACACCATATTATATAAATTAAGTGCATACCATTACAATATGCCTTAATGGAGAGAAATTGAGATGAAGTCCCTAACCTCACGCTTCATTTGTGTTGACCATTATTTATCCTCAGGTATAGATATTTTAGAAATTTTATTAAGTATAAAAGAACAATATTAATATTTATAATATCATATATGACAATTTTCTAAAATCTTATCACCCATACATTAATAATATTTCATTACTTTCTCTGTTTTTCTTGTTAATTTCCTTGCTTCTCATTCAGGCTTTTTCATAAAAGTTCTGGGTTTTTTGAATTTTATAGATTTACATAATATCCATAATAATAATTATTAGATTTTATTAATATTTATACATTAATTATAATTTTTATACAAATCATGAAATATGGTTTTGAGAAATTATATAACTTATGATCACGAAAATGGTTTGTCATACGTACACATCAGTAACATTTCCTTTTTTCAACTATCATTATAGAATGGAAATAAGTAGTATTATGTCCTTACATAATAATGATATCATCATATTTAAAATATTATTCTTTATATATAATTATATATATAATCCCTATGATGTGGTGATTAATGGAGGGTCACATCGATTCAAGAAGGCGTCGGTCGACATGTACACTAATGATTTTATCATCTTTATGTGAGTGAAAAGGTATGAAATAAAATGATTTATTATATTTATATAATGATAATTATTTCATAAAGAAAATAATTACATCATTTATGTCACATATATTCATTAATATTATCTTCATTACCTGCCATCTAAAGCGTTAGTGAAAAATGAATCACATTACCTCATGAGGTGGAAGACTGCAACGCACACAAGTAACGTTATCGTATCCCCTATGGAATGGAATATATAATTCTATATATGATATAATCACTAAATAGATATAATAATGTCATATATATCATATATATTCTTTATATTAATCAAAATACCCAACCATGAGCGGTGGTAATGGATACATGAATAACATCGATTCATGAGGCAGTTGTCTGTCTTAAACACAAATGATGATTTCTTAACCTATTTTATTGAAGTGGGTATAGTTTAGGGTCCTAAAATTAATCTTAAAAAATATAAGTATATGGGATATTCTGAGGTTATTATGTTATAATGATTTAACAATAATTTGTGGAGGTGTGGAAGAAATAAAATAAAACATTATGTTGAAGAACATTACTTATTCTTCGATTATCTTCCTTAGGTGCTAACCAAATGCTTTCCTAGGTTATATTTATGATAAAAATAAAGACTATAAAATTAGGGGATATATTTTGTTATGTTATTGGGTCCTTTATTATCTAAAAAAATTATTTTTACATTGTGAAAAAAAGAGTTTAGTGGGTGAGATTTTATAAGTGAGATGAGTTGAACACTAGTAATTTTCGAAAAGAAAAAGAAGTGCCCACATTTTTAACATGAATAAGGTTAAAAATGGATTATTATAGGTAATTATACATGATACGATTTAAATGTTCCTTAAAATAGATTTTATACAGGTGATTATTTAATTTTAACCCTTATCATTTTTGGTCAGCCTTGGTAAATAAATTTTTACCTTAACCATTATACATAATTATTACTCTTTTCACTATTAATTTTGGTCAAAATTATGTTTAAATTATTATGTAATATAAATTATTCTATTTATAAATAGATAATAAATTTTTATTAATTACATTCATAGATTTAAACATTTTTATTTAAAATAAACCCTGTAGGTGTGACGAGAAATCTCGTTTTCAAAGAGAAATTGTTGAAATGTTTAAAAACATTATATAATAATTTAATATTAATATGATTTATATTTCCAAAATTTTATTAATATATGTATAATTTTTCTAATTTTAATTTAAAATCATTTAAAAATATAATTCTACACTATAAATAATTTAAACTAGGAGACAATTTTCAATTAAAATTCCATATTTTTCACTATTCCTAAAAAAATCAATATTTTATTTAAAATAAAATAATTAACCATTTTCATATTTTAATATTATTATTTTAAAAATACAGTATTATCTTTTTATATAAACATTATAAATTTGTTAAAATTATTTTAAAATTATGTGCATAACATGGGACTAAAACATATTTTATAAAAATATAAATTTTCATAAATAATTTATTTTTTCATTTCGATGATTATTATTTTATTTATATTTAATGGATAAAAAATATTTCATAATTTAATTAGTATTATCCATAACCAAAAACATAATTTCTAGGATATAATGGTATACAATATTACAGTTAATTTAGACTTAAGGTTTCATATTTTGTAAGTTATTATTGATTTTGAATTTAAAGAAATATATTTCATGGTTTGTTTAAGCTCCGTGTTTCATGTATTATACACTATAAATTTTTATATTATTTATTAATTTTGAAGTGTTGGACATATAATATTCATAATGAAAGTGTTATCACCCTTTTCAATTTTCCCACAACCCTAATTCCTCCCTGGGATACCCACATCGATAATGTAGTATACCTAACATTTATATACAAATCTCAACCCATCCTTGAAATAACCAAAAATTTATTAACACCACCTAACTCCGAAAAATCACACTATATATGGAACTCACCATACTAATGTCCCATCACAAGTCTATCTCACCACTTATCCAATCCGATACAAGGGTTCTCATCGTCGAGGAATGCTCAATATTTCTATACAAGGATTAAAAGTAATGTTAGGGGAAAGGAAGCCCCTCATGATTCCATTACTAAATTATATCATCACTACCTCCATGGATATATAACCATTAGTGGCTATGTCTTAAAATAATAAGTTTAACTGGATTATAATGTTCAAGATAGATCACACCCCTTCCTCATGGAACAAAAAAAATTATAGATTGTTTCATTTAAGTCATCAAAATTCACCCACCGAAGCCTCCATATCAATTGGATAACCCAATTATAATATATAGTATCACCCCTAAATTTGTATTCCAGTGATTACGCATTTTTAAAAGTCCTCTCTAGGTATTTATGGACCAAAATCATAGATTCCCATCCTCTTAAGGTTCAAATTATCCTTTATTGAACCCTCATTGATAGGATACATAAACATCAACAACAGTTTAATGATGTATAAAACCCAATGATATTCTAAGATCCTAACAAGACTTTATATCCTTGTATTATGCAATATAACCCCCTCATGGTTCCATCTCGGGATACTCACACCCATTTACCCTACTTATAATCCACCTAATATATTATTATTCATATAAAGAGGTAATATTACACACCAACATCTCCAAATGGTGTTAACCCTTTATGAAATCCATCTCCATACTCAAGTATTCTATCATCAAACATTATCATCATCAATAATCCTTTGTTGATGTATCCTCACTTAAATTCCAAGAAACATGATTTGGTTTACATTTTACACATCTTCGATTGTAATACCAATAAAGTATCAAGTATGATATATCAAATGTTTAACCAATTATATAAAATTTTGTGGAAAAACGAATAATAATTATACAATTGGATTACTACTAGCTAAATAATACACAAAAATTAATTATAATCCCCCTATATTCTCTAGTAAAATCCACTAGTAAATCCTTTCAGGAATTGATATGATTATAAAATTATTAAATGAAATCACAATCACATCACTAATCCCAACCACACTAAATTTGATAATTCAGGTGAGGAAGACATGAGTAGAATGAATGAGTAAGAAACCCCCTTAATCGAATTGGAATAACACCCCCAAATGACATGGGTCAGAAAAGGATAATGGTCAGGGAGGCAAGGATAAGTCAAACACTCCCAATTTATCTTGACCAACTGAAGCAATAAGGGGGTATAAAAATAGATCCCAAATGAGCATTTATCCCTCAATTAAAAAAATGGATCTAAGAGCCACTGGGTATTATTTTAATCTACACTAGCCACATAGAGGCCCAATCTAGGGTCCAAATCCATAAATTAATCAGTGTTTGACAACTGGGTACGTAATGATTTTCTGCACCCATATACATCTTCATTCAACTAACTAAACATCTTAAATTTCATCCTGGGAATCTTCCACACAATACTCCACCTAAAAAATTTATTTCAACCTTTTAACCACATATATATATTAAAATTCCAAATTTCAATAAAAACCCAAAAAAAATCATGGTTTTACTATCATCAATACCTTTCTTATCTTTAACACCACCAATACTTATTAGTGCAGGTCATCGCCACATCCCCCCTATAATAATTCTCATTTTAAAAAATTATACATATGAATTTTTTTAAACTTATTTATTTTTCAATATTGAATGAAAAAACTAATTTGAAATGTCCCACCAGTTATAATCATATTTTCACTACACCTAAACTAGTGAAACATACGAATAGCTCTGATGCCTCTCACTCAGGATCCACAAAAATATCTTTCATCTCTTGAACCATGTGAATTGGTCCTTTTTAAAGTCATAATGATTGATCACAAGTGAACCACTCTAGTTGGTTCCCAACCCCATTGACTATCTCTAAAAAACCTTAGGTCCCATTCACTATGAATATAATTAATTTCACTATATCAAAAATGATTCTCCACTTCTTATAAAATTTTTCTATTTCTAATTCATTGACGTCACACTATAATTATTGATATCACTGTCTTAGACTAGACCATTTCTTACTCGATTTTATACCCAATAATTTAAAAAATATATGTTCCTCAAACCAAAATTCACACACTTAATACACTACCACATCATGAATTCTCACTATAGTACTTATTTTGGGACAAATCCTTGAAATCGTCACCATTCATTGAAAATTTCATCCTACCAGTCCATTTTCAAAACATGTACAATGTCATTCCATTAAACAATAACCTTTAACTCATACATTTTAGTCACCAAATGTATTAACAATACATATTTCTCACTAATTAATTCTTATATTTGGGTATTTTACATTTTACTAACATAACTTGTACACTCTCACTCAAGCACTAAATTAAAACCGCAACCACCTCTAGGTTATATAAACAAACATTTCACTCTTGATGTTTACCAAGATTCTACTAAAATTAGTGTCGCATACTATGTCCATATATGGTGTGCTCCCCATCAAATTATTTGTTTTATCACCAAATTTTAGTAATGATTTTCCCATATCTTATTGTCAGTCGAATGCTAATACAGATGAGCCTTACTAACACTATCTAAATAATCACATCACTTGTTCCCCATTGTATGGACCATGAAATCATGGTGATATATGAAAATACCATCTACCTTCATTGATGATCTTCCATCATGACACATAGACTCGACAGGATCACCACCACATGAATCTCTTGAAATATTCATGGATGTGATGAATAGACACATTAGAAATTACCTTGTTAAATTGGTGGTAGTATTTATAGATGATATTATAATATACACAAAAACCAAGGAGGCTCGTGAGTAGCATTTTACCACTATGATAAAGATGATGTGAAAGGAGAATATCTATGTGAAGTATAACATGTGTGAGTTCCAGTTGAACAGACTCTCTTTCATAGTGAATATCATCACATCAAATTGGATATATGTGGATCCTTTAAAGAAAAAATAAATTTTTCAATGTCCTAGGCTAACATCTATGACAGATATCCATACCTTCCTTGGGTTAACTGGATATTACTGTCAATTTATGAGAAATTTATCATAATGGTCAAACCTTCTTACAAAGTGAACTTATAAGGGAGTAAATTTTTCCTATAATGAATGTGAAGAAAGATTCATGGAGTTGAAAAGGATTATTATCACTTCCATTGTGCTAACACTACCCACAAGTGGGGAGATATTCATAATTTTCTTCGATGCTTCAGAGAAGGTATTGGGATTCGTGTTGATGGAAAATGAAAAATTAATGTCTTATGACTCAAGGTAGACGAAACTTCATGAGAAAAAATATTCAATGCATGATCTAGAGTTAGAAACAATGATCATTGCATTGAAAATCTTGTGTCATTATCTCTTTGGGGAGAAGATTGAAATATATAAAGATCCAAAAAGTCACAAATATATATTCACATTGGAAGAGCTGAATATGATCCAGTGAATTTGGTTAGAGATTATCAAGAATTACGACTTCTCAATCCACTTCTATCCTAGGAATGCAAACAAGGAATATGATGATTTAATTAGAAAACACCCAGGAATTCTAACATTGATGTTATTTAGAGTATTCTATCTTCTTATACATAAATAAGATCGACCTGGGAATCCAAAATAACGGAAAATCATTAATCCTTTCACATATTATTAATCAAATATCTCTTTTGGACATGTTAGAGGTTTCTAATAGAGATAATGTGCTAATTTAGAATAAATTGGGAACTATCAGAAGAGGTAAATCCCTAGAGTTCAAGGTTAATGAAGAAGGAATAGTGAGATTTGGGTCAAAAATATTTCTTCCTTCGAGTCTTGAGTAAATGAAATAAATTTTAGATGATTCACATAGTTAAACATTCTCTATTTACCTATGAAAAAAAGATGTACCAAGATGTCTGAGAGCACTATTAGTGGGATAATACGAAGAAGGCTATTGTTGAATATACATCCATGTTTCTGGTATGTTCGCAAGTGAATTCTGAATTGTATAAGTACAATGGGATGAAGATACCATTACACAAACCAGCATAGAAATGGGAAAATATCTCCATGGGCATTTCCACTGGACATCCAAAGAAATGAAAAGGAAAAAATGCTATCTGGCTTATTTTGGATTGTCTTATAAAGACTGCACACTTTAGTGTGATTTGAGAGGATTTAACACAAGATAAACTGGTATAGTTACACATCAATGATGTGGTAAGGCTACAAGAAGTACCACTATCAATTTTGTTCAATCGAGATCCAATGTTCATCTCTATGTTTTTGAAAATTCTTCAGCATGCTCTAAACACTGAGCTGAACTTCAGTACGGATTATCACCCTCAAACTGATGGCCAATATGAGTGGACTATCCAAACACTTGAGCACATGTTGAGAGATTTCTCAACTTACTTTAAAGACATATGGAACCATCATATTCATTTCATGGAGTTACCTTAAAAAACAAAAATTCCATTCTGGGTATCCAAATTTCCCTTTATGAAGCTCTTTTTGGGAAGAGGTGCAGAACACCAACATGTTTGGAAGGATTTGAGTAATGGAATCTTTTAGGTCTTTAAATGGTTGATGAAATGGTGGATATGATTAATACTATCTAGTAGAACAAAAATTCTACTCGGAGTCAAAAAATATCTATTCTGAAACTCATCAATAAGACCTAAAGTTTGATGTTGGAGACATGGTATTCGTCTTCATATCTCCAAGGAAGAGACTGATGAGATCTGAGAAGAAGGTAATGCTTAGTCTAAGGTACATAATATCTTTTGATATCCTTGATCATATCGAAGAATTTTTCTATCTATTAGCACCCCCACCAAAACTACACAATTTATTCTATGTGTCCCTCTTAAGAAAGTACATATCAGACCCATCACATGTACCCAATCCCGAGGTTGTACCATTAAAGAATGACCTTTCCTATGAGGATTAGTCGGTGAAGATCTTATATCACAGATAAAAAGTTCTATGAAATAAGATAATTCCCCTCATCAATGTGTTGGGGAGAAACCAAAAGTTTGAAGACCAA
Source organism: Viscum album (assembly GCA_963277665.1). Taxonomy (NCBI): domain Eukaryota; kingdom Viridiplantae; phylum Streptophyta; class Magnoliopsida; order Santalales; family Viscaceae; genus Viscum; species Viscum album. The sequence continues at coordinate 2,089,958,511 of OY728126.1, read as the reverse complement.
CATGGGAACATGAGGAGGTGATAATGAAAAATTACCCTCATTAGTTTTAGTGAGGGAAAAAGAAATTTCAAGGGTAAAATTAGGTTGTAATGACCCATAAATTTATGAATCAAATTTTTATTCTTTTTATTTGATGTCTTATGGATATATCAAACATGTGAAATTTTTTTATAGATTCAATTTGATTTTAAATGATTGTTATGTATATTTAATATTGATAATATAGTAGTTTAATAGTGCTCAAATGATATGTATAAATATATGGTTTTAATAAATCCTTTTGGAATATACAAAGGAAGTGATAGCCTCAACTAGAAGGATTATACACTATTAGGACAATTTATCAGAGCTTCTAATGGAGATAGTATTTCTTGGATTTTCCATAGACCAAGACCATGTCAAGATCCAACAACTCAATCCTGAGTGAAAATGTTTACGAGAGAATTTCAAACTCATCGAGATCACAACCCAAAACATGTTCACTGAACGGCCCAATGAAATCCCCACCATCACACACCTTACTATTAGGGAATATGCAGGTGTAATAAAGGGATATCTATCAAGATATTAGGAAAAATATTATGCACGTTATTTTTTATATAAATATAATATATTATTCTTACTTTTATGGTTATTCTATAAAATATTTTTAAAGCACAAATCGTATTTTCGGTTTATATTTAAGTTAAATTACGAAATCTAAATTGATGAATTAATAGATTTTATGAAATAAATAAAATTTTAATAAAATTTTATTATTATATTATTTTTCTTAATGTAAATGATCATATAAATTTTATGAATTCAAATTTCATTTTTATTAGATTTTGAAAACTCATATTATCAAAAAAAAAATCATCAATTTTCAAAAAATCTATGTTGTTATTTTACGATTAAAAAATAAAATATTTAGAAAATGATTTAGAAAAAATTAATATTATTTTTTTAATCAAGACATTGAAATTATCCAGCAAAAAAAAATTCATAATTTTCTGTGTCATTCATATTTTTTGGGTTAAAAGTAAATACCATATTAATATAAGGTGTGTTTTATGACTTCAAAATGACACAATTATGATGTAAAAAATACAATAAATGGCTTCTTCGGAATAATATATGTTTTTACTTTTAAATAATTATATTTTATATTTATTTTATTTATTTTATAAATTTTTAGTGAATCCTCCACGTCTTATATTATATTTTATGATTTTAAAATCATTTTTTGAATATGCGATCACCTAGACATAATTAATGGAAATATTTTTTATCTATGGCCCTTGGACAAATAAAATAATGTTTACCACTCCACTTTTTGAGAATCCATGGACAAAACTATGATATTGTTCGTGGTATTGAATATTTTATTATGTATTGTTGAAATCTAAAATAATACCGAAACCCCCATCCTTTCTTATATAAAACCACCAAAGGTCCAATTTCTCTTCACTAAAATTTCTTTATGCTCATCCATCCTCTTATCTATTCTCTCTACAGTCCTTCAAAGGCTCCCCCAAGCTCCCATGAAGCCTCTCTTAAGCCATTGTAGTAACACATCAAAGTAAGGGATTTCTCTCTTTACCTTTGAATTCAAGTAGCCTCTTTGATATTAGTTCTTTTAATTTCAATTGATTGTATTTCCATTAAATTGTAATAATTAAATTACTATCAAATTGATGAAATTTTTATGAGTTATTATTTATTCCCCCTCACTTGTACCCTTACCTAAGCTGTTACTATGGAAAAATTCCATAATGGATTTTCACCGTCCTTTTTTTTATCAAGCACTTCATTTATGATTTTCAGTTTTGATTTACATTTTCTTAAGTTGGGATACAATATTACCCATCCAAATTACTGTAAATTTGATTTTTCAATGATGATATCTCATTTCAATCTCATTTAACTCCCCTAATAACAATTACATACAGCAATTACCATGCCAAAATTCAGTAAGAGTTCTTTTTATTTCTCATGTTTTTTCTGGATTATTTATTATGTTACACCATTTATTTTCAATTAATTATGTTGGGGAATATCCATCACTAACCCTATTAACTTTCATTTCATGAGACACCTCTTTATCTATCATCAATCCATTTATTGGATTTCTACATGATGTTTTTATGTTTTTGAAAATGTACTGCCATTTTTCATGCCAAAATCTTTTTGTAGTGAATACCCTACCCATTTGTCTATCAAGGGTAATCACCTACATGAACATTTAATTACTGATTGGGGATATACATGTATGTATTACACATTCCTTAACCATGTAATAAGTTAGTATCTTTAATGAATCCATGTTATATGATTTATGTTCCACAAATAAGTATGAGATTGAAATGTTTATAAAGGGTGTGACCTGATAGCGCTCCAATACATTGGATAATGTTTAGTAACTTGATACATCATGTTGGGACATGGGTTTGGATGATTAATTAATGGGAATTATTTCAACCATGAAGTCTTGGCAGTTTATATTTGAATTATGTTTATGATGAAGTGTTTTATGTTTTTTCCCCATTTCTATGTTATGATGATCTGTTTATATCATGCATTATCATTCATGTTCTGTTATGACTCATTTATATGACTTGTCTAACAAGTATTGTTATCCTCATGTTATTCCATGTTTATTCCCTTTCTGGTCATTATATCTCACCCGATTCTTGTATATGTCCTCACGTTATCCCATGTAGTTTTAAGTATGATTGAATGTTTTGGTCATGTCAATGAAGTTTTCAATAAAGATGTTATATTTCATTTTTTACGTTGTTATGTAATATTCCAAAACCCCAAAGACACTAGGACTGTCTATCTTATGAGTTTTATTAAGTGAAATTTGATGTAATAAATCATTCATAAATGTGAAATAAATAGAAGGGTTGTTATACCTACCACATAACCACACTCATGAAATATAAATTCATTTCCCATTATTTCTAGGATCACCCACCTAATCAACAACTGATCATTCCTTCATTCATGCCAGTAGCGACCCTCACATGAATAATATCAATGATTTCATTTCTAACATCTTGTAGATGAATCACTCACAATCCTATGTCATATAAATAATAAAAACTCTTGTGAATCTAATCCATAACATTAAATATCTAACCAATCATCTAATATATTAAATAATATGTAGCATCCCATAATTTTGGACTCGGTGTTATTTAAAATGATTTTAAATTTTGACATTTATGGATGGTTTTTTCATTGTAATGATCTTTGGAAGAAAATTATAAGAGTTGAAATACTTAAATGTGTAGTTTGTAGACATTGGTAAAGGTCTGAGAGGTTCCTCAGCTATCCTATTGAGTTTTAGGGGAACTGAGCCCCCAAAATAAATGTTTTGGGTGATCTGATAGACATGTACTATTTTTCATAAACCTTATAAACCCTAGAATCAAACTGTGTATCCCAAATCAGAGGAACATATGTAAAGCACCTAGGTTTCACATGGTTTGACCAAACCATGAAACTATCATGTGTGGTTAGTACCACTTAGGCAGTAAATTTTCACTATTCATCACATAGTTAGTCAATGGTTATGTTAATCATGTTGGAAAAAATGTGCGAGGCGAATTCCTAAGTTACAGGGGAAATATAGTTGGCACATGATTGGGCCAAACCATGTATCCAAATAGTGAAACCCATTTTTTATGGTAATTTTCCCTTTTCCATTAATAAAATCGTTAAACCTATTATATTTTTCACCTCTCCTCTAGTTGGATTCTTTGCCTCACCCTCACATATGGGATCTTCTCTACCTTCCCAATAGGTCTTGATAAATCTCATTCATCAAACTACTGAATCACTTTCTACCAAAAGCATTAGATCCATAATGATAATATCTTTTATCCTTTATAATCTATTTCATGTACCCTCTTTAATCCACTGTACTATTTTGTAGTGAATCCTTATGCCCAATTTTTTCGGTGTTGGATGGTTTCTTTGATTTCTTCCAAACCGGATTGAATCAAATCCTTATATAGAGCATGGGAGTAATCCTCGGTATAAGGTATGTAGTCTAAGATATTTCCCATTATTTATTCAAATTTTAAACGATGCATCATCATGTCACTCACTGAACCCTTCTAGTGACCCTTTTTTCTCACATAATAAATTAATTACAATGCTTTTAAATGTCTTATGTGACCTTTTCATATGGAAAACCCCAACTACAGTATGTTCTTCTAAACACTGGACACCCCATTGGGTGTGCCTACAATTGATTACTATTTTTTCCATTCCCTAAATGGTTAAATCACCAATAGAGTGTTGTTTATTTTTTAAATAACATAGTTTTTTAATTTGAAATTAGATAAAGGGAAGGCCATGGGATTTTCCCTTTAGTTTTAGGAACCTGTATTATTAATTTCATTTATTTGGATTGATGTTTCAGCTTATAAGATAAATACCCCTTTCATTTTGATTGATTTAATGACCCTAGAAATGTATCTACTCCTAATAGTATTTCCCTAAGTGATTAATGGATTTGATTTTTGTGTTGAAACATGTATGAAACCCTCTACAATTAACTTTGATGAAAAGTATGAATTGAACCAATGGGCCAAGTGGATAATACATATGCCTCATGCCATGAATGAGCCATTAAAATGGAAATGTCCTGACTAAATGACATAAATGTTTTAATTTTTAGAACTTATGAATTGGTCCCACTTTCTGGAATTACAGAAAATGAATTATTGTGTAATGGATTTATCTTAGTGTTGGGATGATACAAGGGGTTTCAACTAAATGACCACTTGGATGGGCTCTCATTCCATACTATTAGATTGTCAATGTTTTTTAAATAATTCAAGGTAGATATCAGCTATGATTGAAATTGAATCCTCATGCATTATATGTTTTTTTACTTACAAAAGAGTGAAACTAATTCCATAGGAGATACCCTGAGGATGGAATCGATGGAATGATTGGTTGTACCATTCCATGAGCAAGACTTAATCACCTATGTACGATACTATGTATGGACATAGAGGTTTGTTATACTTTGACTATTTTCAAATCATGCGAGTGTGATACCTGGGACATCATAATTGGTTCACCATAGATGGAGTCCATTGAATTGGACATATACCAAACCCATCAAGCGACCCTTGGAGAGTCACTCAAGATTTCATAGGATGGTCTAAGGATGAATCCTTATAAATTAATAAGATGTTTTAATAAAATTAAAAAAGTAAGTAAATGTTTTCAAATGTGAATTGATCGACAAAATTTAAGAATCATAAGAATGTATCCTCTAGGAACAAGCACAATCTTGGTGATTTTATATCATCTTATGCATCTCACTTTACCATTTTATGTTTTCTGGATTGGACACACCAACTTAGTCCAAAGATAGTAAGTGGGCGGGTCTCCTAGTGGACCCCATTCTAATGAATTTATTTATTTATATCAATAAGTCATTTCATTAATATTCAAAAATTATCATTTTATATTACATGAAATGGAATGGTCTAGATACCATGGAGTTTGGCACATTAATATTGTATCTCACACCTTTCTCGGGAAACCATTAGTACTAGTTTAGACCTTATGTTCATAGGACAATGGATTTGTGCTTATATATAAAAGTTAAAAGTACATGACCAAGCTAGATCTTGGGATTCTCATGGAGATATCCATTGGGGCATTTCTAACTTTTCTCAGATTTTTTATTACCTTGTATATTGATTCCTTCTATATGTGAACAATCGTGTTATGTACCACTAATTGTACATGAATTAATTTTGTGATACTTTGGTGTGGGATATTATTTTATTAATCATTTACATTATTCTTTGGTTTCTTTTTAATTCAATTATTTTTTATTCCACTATTTTATATTATTTACTTTCGGATATACCACTATGATACTCTAATAATGAGGGTATAATATCTACACTATCACCTCCTTAAACCCACAATACTAGTCTGAAGTTTATTTTCTACAAGGAGGAATTTTTTAGGCCTTCTAGTGACCAGTCAAACTACAAGATTAGTGGTCAGTTGGGTAGAGGCATTATAATGTAGTAATACAGCTTCCTTTTCCTTTTTCTAATTGTTTGGGTAAGGTGTAATGGAGAATATGAACATGGTTGAGCTTTTTAATATTTCCTTTTCTTGAATTGATCAACCCACATATGTTGAAAAGTTTGTGCAGATATGGATGGGATTGATGTTCATACTATATGTTTTTACAACTGATTTTAATATCATGTTGAGTGTTTGGATTATTTTTTACTTCTTATTGATTTTAGAAATTAATGTCATTTTCCCTTCGCCTATTATGGAAAAGCAGTAGAAATTACTTACATCATGATAGGAATATAGGAAAATCCCATGCCATGAATCTTTCATCCCTTGTAGGATGCATTGGTACACTATTTGGAACTATCGATGTTCTTTGTGTGGCATCTCATGGTTGTTGTGTTCCATGATAGGTGCCTTGGTGGCTTGTTTAAATTTATGCTTTCTTATGTCTCTAATTAGAATTATAATGCAATTTAAATTATTATTCCATGCTTATAGAACATTTTGTAGTGTTTCATTTATTTTACAACCATTCATACCATGTTTAAGATAATTATATGTGGGGTTGTTTTAAATTTCCATGATTCTATTATGGTTATAAATGGCTGAAGCAAGTGGGTTGTGATTATACGGGAGTCATTTTTCAACGTGTAAGGTATATGTGCCCCTTATAAAATTGAAACTGTTGACCAATGAAATCGAACCATCATTGAAGCATTTTATATACTTAAATATTATTGTATAAATGATTATTTAGTTAATATTTATCCATTGTTATAAACTAGTTGGTTTTGATTAAATGGGATCCATTTTTTGCAATTCATAAATTGTATAGGTGCTGTATGAATTAGAGTATGGTGACCCTTATAATCAAACCATTATGGGAACACAATATATATAAATTATTTCATATAAATATTAAGAGGATAAAATTTCATTATATTCTGGATAAAAATGTTTCTTGTAAAACGGGGCATCATACAACTTGTAAAGAGTATGTGCATTTTGTAATTTGAAGTGTGATCACCATAAAACCGAACCACCTTCTATGAGAATATTATTTTGAAATTTATGTAAATTTAAATGTTGATCAAACTTGACAATAAATGTTTTGGTCTCCTTATTACGGCTTTTACCCATTTTTATTAAGATTAATGACCAAGGTGGATAAAATTCTTAACGCACAAATAGACACAAGTAGGATAGTTGGGGGAAAAATTTGAACTTATAAGGATGTTTTAAAAGTTTAAATGTTCAATTTTTTGTGTTGTTTTGATGAAACAAGAATGAATCAGTAGGGCCCTAATAGGTTTCTATTCTTTTGGGATGTTGTAATATTAAACCCCATGGGGGTATGTCATTCCATAAAAATTAGTTCATTAAAGTGTCTTCTTTTATGGGGGCTTCATGAATGACTAGAAGCAACTTTATATATTAAAATGCATTAAAATATTCTTGATCTATTCTTTAGTCCTTATAAATAAATAAAGTGTGTTTATAAGGGGTTACGTTACAAAATATCCAAATTATAACAGGATTTCAATAAATAATAATGGTTGAAAAGGGGTTTAAAATTTCTTTTCTTGTATTTAAATTTGCGTAGTGTTAGTTTTTAATTAAATATAACCTTCAAATGGTTATAGAATTAAATTATTTTTGGTTTAATGACTTAATATAAGAACTTAAGAGTTGGTATATGCCTTAACCCTCATGATGGGGAAGTTGAGTTTTATGTTATGTTTTTCCTTGAAACAGAACATGATATTTTCCACTGGCTTAATACTTTCTAAGTTATATTATAAATGAAATTCATTTAAACCAAGTGAAACCTTATTATAGTGAACTCGTTTTTTGTTAATGATTTTACATCATTTAAGGGATATCCTATAGGAGGTATTTCCCTTACATATTTTGAACTCATTCATGTTGATTATGAGAAGATTATATTGTGGGGTACTATTCAAGTTCCATAATCTCATATAGAAATATTAGTTTATAATATTATAACTTGTTTTGAGGGGTCTTTGTGTGTTTCTAAACCTTTACTATGAGTGTGAGAATCATGAAATGCTCAGTTTTGGCCGACAGGACATGGTTGAACTCTTAAGTGGATAGGTGACTATTCCTTTTCCTTGATATATAGTGTTTCAAGACTCAGGAGGATGTAAGCATGTTCTACAATAATATGAGTATTGAAACACCAGGTTTAATCCTTACTATGGACCATCAGATACATGAATTCACATAGACAACAATCCTAGGGATAATATAAAGGATTTGTTTTTTTTCTCACATAATCTAAGGGTTGTATGTGTCGATATACTTGGTAATAATTTCATTGTTAAATGGTATATAAAACCATTTTAATATAGTGTTAATCAGTTAATATGGTGTTGTTATTATATGATCATTGTTTAGCTCTAGAATATTGAGACCTGTGCATCTCTCAAAATGAAACTCATCCCAATTTATGGGATGATGTTCTAAGAGGATCAGGTGTTTGAAATGATGGTTAGTCATTTTGGATTGAATGCCAGATGACATGGTGTGGGTGGACATAAATAAGGATGGTAGTTTCATGTAGGTATAATAGAGAATCTAACCTGGATCCTTGAGTGCATATTTATCTCTATTTATTTATATAAATTCTTGTAAATGCATGATGGCCACCTCTAGGATAGTGGTGAGTGGTTGATGGAGTGTGTGCCATGGAATGGGATCTCATAATCTATTTAATTCAATTTCAAATATACTCATAAAAAGGGGAACATCATATCAACTATGGTTAAATGTATCCTTCCATGAAGAGGGATCATAACTTAGGGGTCCTTTTCAAAATTTTCAGACTCACTCAAATTCATTCTGACTATAAATATTTCATATAAGTTATACCTTGCATGATAACATGTTTTTAGAATTATTGGTTGTTCACACAACTTGGGAAGACACTATTGGCTGGGGATGGGATACAATGGTTTTTCTAAAGTGATCAAGGGATGCGTCAAGTGGTGAAGCTATCGTGGCCAAGTTGTTGATGCGTCATAGGATGCAGTGAAGCTCTCCTAAGGAAGTCAACCTGTAATGGTTGGATCGTTCTCCCATTTATTTTTTTGGGGTTATTTTGAATATATAAGACATCATACACTTCATGGAAAAAGTGTCTCAGATCCTTTCTAATGATCTTTAAAACCTATTGGAATGCTCACAGATTTAAGGCGATCATGTTCCCTATCTTCGTATCATCTGGGTACAATGAAAGAGCATTGGTTTTATTCCATTATAATATTTTAAGTGATATTGGGATTGTTGTGGTGGTTTTTATTAGGGTTTCATTCATCAAGAATTTTTGTTCTTAAGTCATCATTAGTACTGTGTAATACCTTGGATCCCAAGTAAGAATGTCTGGGATTGATTAATAGACTATAACTTTTTCCCTTCTTCACTCGAATTACAAATGATTTTTATTTTTGTTTTTGTCAATGATCATGAGGTAGGACGATCAACTTTTACTGAAATCTAGCTGGTATGTTTTGAATGTGGTTTTCCATGGAGGAGTTCCTTAGATAGAAGATGTTGACTTTGAGGATAGATGATTTTTTGTAATGATTTGAGGGGATGTTTATACCACAATGATTTGAATGTTTGGGATCAATTTTTTCTTGATGATTATGCTAAGAGAAGTTAGATTTAGTGGGTGTATGTAAAGAGACATTCGAAAGAATGTTTTTACATGATCTAGTGACCGTACTCGAATAAGTCATGTGGTTCCATTTTTTAGAGGATTTGGGCCTAGCATCATAGAGTGCACCAGCCACTTGATCCATGTGACTTGAGGAAAGTCGATCAAGGGTGGTGTGACCTAATATTCCTCTCTCCTACTATATGTGATCATTGAAGAACCTATTTATGACCTTGTTAGGTAAGATGTGGTGAATATAAGTGATACCCATATATTTTCAAGGATAGGACGAAGATATTAGTTAAAATGAGATTGTTTGGGTATCGACCCTTTGATCAGATCATGTCTCATATTTGGAGAGTCATTAGAGAACTTCTAGCATGTGTTGAAAGACAATTATGATGGAAGAGGTTCTTGGATTTTGAATTGAACATTAAATCATAGAAACATTTTTGTGAGAACTATATAATAGTTAGTTGAATAGATTATGTTGTGATTCTATCTCTAGATAAACAGGCTCGAGAAAGAACCATTTATGTGTTTTAGTCAATAAATGGGAACAAAATTAGTTTTTGATTGCTAAAGTATGTTTTGTTTATGTAAATTATTGGAGGCTCATTGGGTGTTTGAAAACTAAGACATGGTCGTTTGAGTGGGACATGACAAGCCTTATAGGTCTGGTGATGTTCTCATTATTGTTAATGGATTCTTGAGGATGAGAAGTAAAAATGTGTGGATGTTTTATCATCCATGGTTTTTGGGCCGGATGGTATTACAAAGTATTTGTAATTTTTATGTGTAGTGGATGGGACGTTCTTTGAATGAAACATCAAAAAGTATTTCGGAGAGTTGGAACACATTAAAGAGTATTTTTTAGACTTCATTATATCCCAGAGAGGTTCCTTAGGTGTATTATTAGAGTTTTGGGTCCACAGGACCCAAAAAAATGTTTCGATGGTCTGATAGAGGTGCATGGTAATTCTGAAACAGTGTCGGCCCTGCAGCAAACCATGCGGTCTGAATCAAAGGAGAAGATGTAAATAAAATGGTATATGCTTGGTTAGTGCCACATAGGAAGTAAAATCACATTATTCATTCCTTGGTTGGTGCACAGTTAGAGTAACCAAGTGGGAAAAATAGTGCAAGGTGGGTTTCTATGTAGCAATAACCACACATTTGACTCACAGTTGGGCCAAACCATGCCACCCAATTTTTTAGGTGAAATTACCCTTTTCCCTGAAAAAAAATATTTAACCCCATTATTTCTTTTTCCTCCTCTCCTCAAGTAGTATTATCCTCCTCCCCCACATGTGTGGGATATTATCCTCCTCCATGGGTCTGGATCTATCACCTTCTTCCAGAAACGGAATAATATTCCATAATAAGAATCATATCAATAATGTTATGCTATTTTCTCTTATCTAATCTATTTCATGGATTATCGTCCATTTGTTCCACTATTTTGGTTTGAATCATTTTTGAACTATTTTCAGCTCATTGGATTGTTTCTTCAATTTAGTCCAAATAAGATCGAATCGATGCTTTATATTAGATGTGTCAGTCATCCTCAATATAAGGTATGTGTTCAAGGATCATTCTTATTGTTTGATTGCATTTTAAAGGATGCATTTTCATTCAACTCACCACACCCTTAAAAGACCCCTTGTTAACACTTTATAAATTTATTCGAATGGGTTTATATGGCCTACGTGATCTTTCCAATTTGAGAAAACATATCATTGGGAAATTTTATTGGTAATTGTTCACCCCATTGGGTGTTCCTATCATTCTTGGCCTTTCCCCCTGCCTTAAATTCTTCAATCACCATGTGCGAGTTTCTTATTTATTGAAAGTCTTAATATTTTAATTTTAAATGAGATAGATGAAAGGCCATGAGATTTTCACATGATCTTTATGCCTTAATCCTTTTAACTTAATTTCTTAGTCTTGATTCATCACCTTAAGAAGATAAAGACCCATTTAATTTTTATTTCGTTAATGCCCCATGAGGGGTATTTCCTCCTCATAATATTTTCTTGAGTGGTTAATAGATTTGAATTGGGTGTTGAGACATGTTACAAACCCTCTACACGTTCCTTTGATTAAAAGGTTAAATTGAACCATTGGTCCATGTTCTTAATACATGTTCCTCATTCATTTAATGAGACATTAAAATAGAAATGTATTGACTAAATGACCTTCATGTTTTAAATATTTGAACTTATGAATAGGTCCTTATTTCTTGGATTATTTAAATTTAATTTCTTGTGTAATTTGTTTATCTTATCTACGGGGTTGTATGTGGGGTTTCGTTATAAATAACACTTACTGTAATCTCATGCTAGCCTATTATCTTGTGAATTTTTTTAAATACATAGAGGTCAATATCATCTATTCTTGATATGGGCTCATTGTGCATTTTTATTTCTACCTCCTGATGAGTGCCATCGATTCCCTTAGGGAGGCCTCTTTGATGGGATTGATGGAATAATTAGTTGTTCCATTCCATGAGAGAGACTCATGGCCCTACATGATATACTTTTTATAGACATGGAGGTCTATTAACCATTTACTATTTCTACATCATACCATAGTTATATATGGGACATCATACACAGGTCACCTTTTGTCGTATCCTTGGCATTTGACATAAACCAAGCCCCTGAAGAGATACTTGGAAGCTATCTCAGGATTTAAAATGACATGATAAGGGCGACTCCCTATAAATTATTAAGAGGTTTTAATAGAATTACAAATGCAATTAGTTGTTTTCAAATGGGAATTGATCCTCTACTTTTAGGAAATGTAGGGTCATTTCCTCTTGGCCTATGCACAATCCTAGGGATATTACTTCTTCTCAGGAATATTAGTTTACCAATTTAGGTGTTTTTGGTTAAGATATACCATATTAGGCTAAATCAGGTAACTGAGAGGGTATCTTAGAGAACCCTAGTCCAATGAATTTGTTTGTTTATTTATTTATTTCAATTAATTACTATGTAGCCCTATCCATTTTATATGGAATGAAATGGAATGATCTGGACACTATAGGTCCCAACCTACTGAGGTTGGATCGCACAGCCTGCTTGGGAACCAATGGTACCTGATTAGACTCTATGTATGTTGGACCATGGATTTGTAATTGTACCTAGTAGTTAAGAGCGCAAGACTGATCAGGAGCTCTAAATGATCATGGAGATCTCCCTTGGTCCTCTCTATATTTTCCATACGTTAGGGGTTTTTTATATATTTATGCCTTTTGTATGCATAATATTTAGTTATGTACCATCACTTATACCTACATGAATTGTTTGATACATTGGCATTGCCCATTATTTTATCATTCAAATAAAGTATTATTCTACTACTTTACCATTCACTTATTTGTTATTCCACTATTTTCTGTTATTTGGTTTCTAATAAACCTATGTGATACTCAATGTTGATGGTATAATATCCTAAATATCACCTCTTAGACTCTGGCATCTAGTTGGTAGCCTGCAGCACATGAGGAGGTGTATTTGAGGCCTTGTGGAAATCAATCCAGATAACAGTTTAGTGCTCAATCAGGTTTTGTAATTACAAATCTATGTGACATGGCTAACATTGACTCTTAGAACCCCCCCATTCACAACTTGTCCTAGGTATTAAGAGGTAATCACCCCGATAATCAACCATATGAGTTGAATCACTGATATCAAAAGACATATCTTACTAACACCAAGTTACCTAACATATTCCACTGAATACATATCATTATTAGTCATTGATGATGAAGCACCATAAATACTAAATTGTTTGATACCATAAGTCAACTCAAATGTAAAAACTCACATCCTATAGATATCCTAAATATTGATTATACACAATCCCATGCAACCTAACGTAGCATTTGAGTCCTCATTTGTTACTTATACAACAGTTTACACCCACCCAAGAATCAATGTGACATAAATGTGCCTCTTGATGATATTTCTCTAAAATAATTCATAGTAAGGAAAAACACAACTATACTATTTTTTTAAATTAAAACACCACCCATAATTATTTAATAAAACTTTGAATAATTTATGATTGTTACATTAAGAAACTAGAACAATTTTCCAAAGATTAATTGTACCAATCAAAGAATATAATGCATATTATTTGTGAAACTATTTTCCAAAGATGATGCACAAACACATGCATCTTTCTACCCCAAACCAATAAAAAACATAAATCAATAAATCCCAAAACATAAAACATAAAAAAATTAAATAGTTGAAATATAATACTGAAAATAATGAACAAAAATACCAAATTCTTAGAAACATGTACATTAACTCATGTAGGTGCCAACTCAACATTAGTATTGCCTCCATCCCATATTTTCTTCTTGTCCTATCTATTTATATCATAACCAAAATAGTAATACAAATACAAAAAACATACTAAAAGGAATATTTTAAATTTTTATACTTGTACTCAATTATTATATTTATCTAGAGGCACCTTGTGACTTCGGTAACACCTCTTTATATGTCACAAGATTCCAAATTATTGTGAAGGCTCATAAACCACATGGGGAGACTATAATCTCAAGTATCAACACAATAGTGAAAACTAATAATATGAACATATATAATATAAATTAAATTTTATTATATCAAATGAATTTAAAGTTATAATAATAAAGATAATTAAAATAATCACTATGATATTATCACATGTAATCTATACAGGTCATATAGTTTCATAGTATTTATAGGACTATAGAACATGATGACCAAATATAGAAATAAATAAATACTATAAGTAAAAAAGGATTCCCAGAACATCCATTAACTCACCTCACACTAGTATCCATAACCTCAACAAGCCATAAGAACTCATCCAGTTGTACTTGGTCCATTTTCAAGACCTTCATTCAAAAAATCGTTTTACATGCCCACTAATTTTCTTTTACTAGGTGTGAGAAAAAATCATAGTAGTGCACTACTAAAAAAGTCCCTAATAAAAACTGTTATAAATTTTCTTGCATGAATTGACAATAAATAGGCTCATATAAAACACAATTCTACCCCTTTAACATTGTGGGGTACTCATAAATCCACTCTAATGGTTTACATAACCATACATTATCCACTATCAAAATATGTTTAATACCAATTAATAAAACTATGGTAAAAATATATCAATGTAAAATACCATAAGAATAATGAAAAAACTCAACAACATAACAAAAATATGAGTCATGTATCGCCACAACATAATCCCACTAGAAACCAATGTATCACCAGGTGAATGATATCACACCAAATAAAAATTTGTTGGTGAAAGGCTTATCCATGAGTCACGATCCTCAGGAAAAAGACATAATATTGAGTGAATGATATATCATCAAAATTAAATCCCCTGGAGAATGTTGTGTTGCCAAATAAATCCCTAGGTGAAAAATATATCACAAAAATATGTCCCCAAGGTGAATGATATATCAATGAAATATTAGCCCCTCATGAATGACATATCAAAAATATATAAACCCCAGTTTATTGATATAACACTAAAACATATTCCATGATTAAAGGGTATATAACTGAAACATAATCCCTTGATGAATGATTTTTCACTAAAATAAAATCCTTAAGTGGAGACTATATCATTGAAATATATTTCCCAGGTGAATGATATATCACCTAAGAATAATCCCTATGTAAATGAAATATCCCCAAAACATATCCCATAGTGAATGATATATCACTAAATTAATCCGTATTCCACCAACCATGGTAGAAAATATGACACCAGTATACCAACCATGGTGAATGTAATATCACTGACACCACATAATATATGAATTATTCATCAACATAAGCATAAAATAATAATTGAATTAATAATTACTATAGTTGAAAACAAATAAAAATCTATCATAACCATGGTGAATTATTTATCACCCTAGGCATTATCCCGCCAAACTAATTCTTCATTATGCTATCCATGCTAATGATATAGTAATCTAAGTACTAATGTACTAATCTTGACCCCTCCATGATACTGGTTTGAATCTGTTACAATCACCCAATTCATAAAAATCATGCTATAATGGAGACTCATCTTATTATATTCCAATAACATGGATATCACACCTCTTAGAATAATCGATACTTCAGTAATCATTATCATATAATTACCAAGGATTCCATAAAAGGACCACATCTCAATTTTGGGAAATGGAAACCCCTCATTGTTCCATTCTAGATCGTTAGTAGGAACATACCTATTCCCTCATCACATGATAGTAAACCAATAATAATTTATTAGTGCATCACTAGTCATCTCTCTAGGTGATAATTATATATTAATACAAGGACTACCATGGTTTTCCAGGAACTAAATCATATATCAAAACCCTATTTGGGATTAAATTGTTCATTAATCAAGCCTCTCAGATATGATACATGGTCATAAGTGGATATTTAATAATGTATAACACTCTAGGACTCACTATAATTTTTACAAGACTCTATAGCCTTACCTCACACAAGGGAACCCACCAATGGTCTCATTATGGTTCTTTAAAAACCACGTAACCACAATTTCAGTGAAATAAATATATGAAAAACCTTATAAAGTTGAAATATTTAGAACCATATACCTTGAAATAGAATAATACTCATAAAAAAACATGATTCATCCTTTTTTAAGTGATCAATAAATACTAATGTTTACCATGATCTATGGGTTATTTACATTAACAAAAAACTTTAAAGAAATAGTAAGGATTACTACAAAAAAATAATCAAGTTCATTGATGAATAATAAAAAATATTTTATACCAAATTTCAAACCAATCATATCCAAATTTGGTGAATACCCAAATAATAATTACACTAGTGACTTACTGCTTTCAAAATTATATACAACCGCATGTAATCGTCCTCACAAATACTCCAAAACTATCCATTAGTAAAATAACGATTTAAATGAATCTATTTCACAATTATTTAGTGGAATCACCATAAAATTCGTGCTACTAATAACACTAAATTAGAGAAATTGGGAGTATAAGACATTATGTGAATGAAATAGGGAGAAATCACCTTAATTGTTGTAAAAACCACTAGATGCAACCAATCATCAGGTAATAAAGGGGATGGAGAGAAAAAGAAGGGGTGAAATCCCTTATAATGGATAACTAAAAAAATAAATCCATAGAAGTGGTATTAAAAATAAATCACAAATGACCATTTCTCCCATTTTTAAAAAAAATGGATTTCGGAACCACCAGTTACCTTGTGAACAATCACTCGACACTATGTGCATGATTTTGTACTAAGTACAAGGAACTAGACACTTGGTGTCCCCATTTAGGGGGAAACTCTTAGGGAAACACCATCAGGTACTTGTTGTCCTCATATAAGGTACATGGTGTATTTTTTTATCATTCAACTCCTCGTTTGACTTATAAAAACCATATGATATCTTACCAAGCCACTTCCATCATATCATCTACCTTGAAAGCATCCATTTCTACATTTTTCCATGTTTATAAATTCTAAATCCATACAAAATTGAAATAAATGATCAATTTTACAATCTAATACAAACCTAAAATTTCTCTTACACAACTAAAAATTAATGGCGTAGGTCATTATATCTATAACGACCCAACCTAACTCAATTTCATAATGAATAGACTTGATAATTACATACATAAGGTGTGCATACTCATATTCAAGAGACAGCCGTGATGTTTTGAGGGTCTATAGGTGATCTTGGTGGGATTATAGCCTCTTGTAATAGCAACTCAATCGAAATGAAAATAACCAGATAGCATCAAACACAAAATCAAATAAATATATTTGAGCAACATACTGGACAAAATAAAATTTAGCAACAAAATATAAATAAATTTACCAGAAATTGTTAACCAATGTGGGTTAATCATAATCATAAAAAAAATATTTATAGAGCAAGAAATTCCACATCTTTTAGAAACCAAATATCAACCATGTTCGGTATTCCTGATTTTCTATTTCACCCATAGTTACATCAACCATAACCATCCCATATAACCACCATTCCTAGACATACGACCTAATGTGAATTATGTAACTCTGAAGACCTATCCAGTCATTGAGATTCTTATATTTTATATGAGTATAAACTCAGTAAGAAACCACTATATGTTCCCCAAGATAATATCCACATGAATATGGGTCCATGAGAAGTGAAAAATATAGAGAGCTAAATAGTAACTTACCCTAGTCCACCTCATGCTCAACAACCATGGTAAAGATTCCTACCTTCTTTGAACTATGATCGAATTTGGAGATGTACCCATAGCATGAACAAACATTGAGGTTGACTTGATCCCCTATCATATTACTAATTAACTACCATCTACATCACACGAACACAAAATCCACATCCATGTTTTCTGATATCTAAATCACCTCATATCACTGTTTAATGATACTCACCATTGTACAGGTATAAAACTTTTGTTGAGTTTGTGAAGCTGATTGAATTACTAAATTAATATATTAGAAGAAGAATAACTGAAAATTATCTTATTCTTGGGGTACATGTAGCTGTAGTAGAATATCGTTGGTAAACTCTGTCTGATCGGTTGATGGTGCCATTTGATGGGAATTTCTAATGGCCTATTTCAATAGGGAATATTCAATGAAATATATAGGGTTTTCCATCATTAGTTTGTATAAAAATTATTAGTTAAATATCATTTTCACTATCAATAGTAATTAAGAACTAATTTCAATAGGATATTAGATGTCACCAGGTTCAATTGAGAATTTTCCATGAATCTCATATGGCGGTGCAACTGGATGTCCAGCTGTAACACGCCATGCTTCCATGGTACACATCTCTTTCAATAATACTGTAGCATGTGTTGTACGTAATTTCGAGTTCTAACACATCACAACCAATCAAACTAGCCATTATGAATAGTAACACCCACTTTTTGAAATTTTATAAATTTTATCATTCAAAATGGACTTCGTTTTTGGATTTCGAATATCGAAATTATCATAGGGAGAATTTTTGGTACTTTTCTGATAACTTTTATATTTTGATGAATAGTCAAAATTACTAAATTTTAATTAAAAAAACTTTTTTAATCGAAATAATTT
This sequence comes from Viscum album, assembly GCA_963277665.1. Taxonomy (NCBI): domain Eukaryota; kingdom Viridiplantae; phylum Streptophyta; class Magnoliopsida; order Santalales; family Viscaceae; genus Viscum; species Viscum album. The sequence continues at coordinate 2,089,939,644 of OY728126.1, read as the reverse complement.
ATAGTGATAAATTATGAGTTTGAGATATTTTAAAGTATAATTATATTATATTTTTACAATTTAATTAAAATGTTATTCATTGAACATAAATTCACATTTAAAATAGACATAAGAAAATGTCAAACTTTTGATAGTTATTATTTCTTAAAAACACACTTTTTGTTTTGACAATGTGAATTAATTATAAATTATTTTCTGCCACTTTTGTGTTTTGAATATGAAAAAATGGATTCATTATTTAGAATAAGAAGGTCCAAATTGTGTAAATAGTTATATTTTTTTTTATATATTTTGAATAATTACTTCGGTAAATATTTTATTTACAAAGGGTAAAGGGTAAATCTGGTAAATAAGGGTAAATAAATAATATTATAATAATATTAAATTACCCCAACACATATATTAACCCTATATTATGATACATGTCCGAACATGGAAATATTTGGGTCAATTTTGGGACCCCATGGAGCCACTTGTAAGTGATAATGACACTATATATTAATTAAGTTAAAATAACACAAAAATGACATAAGCATATATCTTTTAGAAATTTTTTTTACATAGTGTTATATATGTTATATATTCGACTATAAATATTAATTAGAAAGCTAATAATATTTCCTACATAATTGTATTTTATTTATAATTTTTATACATTGAATAATGTAATTTATTTATGACACAATAATGATGCAGTATTTTCATAATTAATGAAAGAATCAAATAATTGGTATTATAAATGTTAAAATAAAAATAATTTGAAAGTTTTAATGAAATAAAAGAATTTTATTGCTTAATATGACGTAGTATTATTGTTTAAATGAATTTGTTTTGAATTATTAATGTTTTTAAGACTTTAAAAAAAATCAATTATTAAATTGTGTCAAAATTGACATAAATGAGTTTTTAAAACAAATATTATATTATTAATTGATATTCTATTCGGAAATATATAAGGTTTGGAAAAAGGTCTTATATAATGATAGGTGTATCATTAATGGACTAATTGGGGGTTTCATGGAAGTATATTGTATTTTAATTAACTATATAATATAAAAATACAGAGAGACATAGTAAATGTCAAACTATTTAACTAAGAGTTACATCAATAACATAAAGTTAATATAGTGACCCAAAACTATCTAAAACACATTTTTTGAGTGTTTCTAGACCAATAACAATCTTAAAATTTAAATAATTTACTTTTGAGCCATTATAAACCGAATATGAATTTATTATAAAATAATATTCCCAGATTTTCCTAAGGTGCCCCTCACCCCTCTTATAAAAGGGCACTCCACCTACTCACTAATTAACTCCTTAAAATCCTTTTGTCTCAGCCAAAACCTGCCCAAATATCATCTCAAATTCTCTAAACTAATCCTAGAGGCCCTCCTTTGGTCATAAATCCATCTTATGGAACTCTTTTGATCAAATCAAAAGGATGAACCCGAAGAAGAGGTCATAATTTCACCACCCTCTTTCTAGTTCTTTTCTTCTTCCACTTATACATTCTTTGTTATTTACATTCTAAAAATAAAAAATCCAGCATCTTCTATATACTATGATGTTATTTTAAATATTTTACAACCAAATTCATTATTCTATCCATCCTTTCAATGACATGTCACCATACGTGCGTACGTATGGCTTGCCGTCTCCACGTCATGGTTTAAATGTTATTCAATACATCATTATTTGGATGGTTATAATAATGATGTTTAATTGGTTTAAATAATAAATATAACATGATAATGATTATTTATATATTATATACCATCCAATTATATATTATTTCAATATCAAAACAATGATATTGTCGCTCGTGCGTACGTATGGACTACCGTCTCCATGAACGTGATGAGATTCATTCCCCATCGTATCCATTCAAGAATAATTTTCATTTGATGGTTAAAAATAATTTTTAGGGACATGATATCATTCTGGATATGAATAGGATACATCCCATACATAACTAATATGGCTCACATAACAATGAATATAAATTAAAAGGAATCCGTTAACACCCAAAACCATAATAATACTAAGATATTATTAACAGATCAATATTAAAATATCATATATGATATCATATTAATGTATATAATTCTTGTATAATTCATTAATAATTATTTTACCATTATAAAGGATGTAAAACTACCCTCAATCAAGTAAAAAGTAAAAAGTAAGGGGTTTCTTATCTTACTTTTAATTCCGTGAGATTTCTATTGTTCACCAATTATTTATTTGATGTGGTTAGTGTACTACCCATGATTGTATTCACTGTGTAATATAATTTAATTTATGGATATTTACAACATCATTGTATGATTCTTCTTTCACTGGTGTATGTATCGTATGTTACCAAATTGATAAGTGAATTTGAAATTTCAATTTCCACTCATTCGGCTTTATGCATACTTCATTGATTATTTTACTCCAAGATTATGTGTGGAATCACTATTCATTTGACTATGTCATAATTTCCTCACCCCTTTCAATGGATATACTATTGATACACATAATAACTCCATTGAAAAATTCTCAAGTCATCGATATGAACTTTATAAGTGTAATTTTAACTCAATCTCTATTTGTTGAGTTCAATATCCAATTCATTGGTGTCTTTTTTACACGAATACGTGTGAATGTCATCTGATAGATTTACATTAAATATCCAGTCATATTGAGTGTATTTATATTAGTCACACATAATTATGTCATTGATTTTTCCTTAACCTAAGGATACAATCCTTATAAGAGATTTCATCTTAATTTACATTCCATTGATACTTCTTTGTTGTTATACACCAAATCACTTTTATATGGTGTATATAATGTACTTTGTCATAATATATAATGAATCCATTTATTCTGATGATATTACAAAGTTTTTATTACCTCAATTATTTGTATCCAAGTGTCGTTTTTTGGTTAGGAACTCTAACCAAAATATCAGTTTACAATGTTTTGAAGATTTATTACTCTAAATCGTTCTCATTAATGTCCATATTTTAAAAATGTTTTTAAGGATTTATATATATGGAAATTAATGTTTTAAGATTAAAATTATTTTTAAATGTTTCAAAGTGGTATGGGACACTTTGAATCAAAAATATATTTTTAAATGGCTTACTGAGAAATAGTTTGACTTTTAAATGTTTTCAAGAAAAAGGGAAATATTTCTCTCAAATAGTTTTTAAAATTATTTTCATCTATGTCAATATCATTTATTATTCTCGATTGAGTTTAATCTATTACAATACTATCTTCCATATGGTATAATATGATTTATGTTTGACTGTGGATGTGCTATTTTTATACCATTCATGGTTTGTGGATAAAGTATTGACATTTCATATGCTAGTTTTCATATGAATGTTTAAGTTATGTTTCAAACATTTCGTATGAGGAATGAATTGGACTTAGTAAGTGATAGGTGGAGTCCTCTATATCTCCTCGATGCATCGGTAGGTCTAATGAGACAAACTAGTGTCTTGGCACAAGTCCTTGAAATAATCTTATTCGTGGTCTTGGCACAAGGTCTTGACTATGTGGTTATGATAGTCTGGCATTATGCATTCCATCAATATGAAAGTGGTTATTGATATTTCATATGATCATTCGACTAATAGAATATCCATGTGAATAAGTAAATAGAATTATTTGATTTTATCTTTTCCATATTATATTAAAGATCACGTTTAAAAGCCTTTTGTTCTAGTCTTATACACTGCCTTAAATTTTTATTCTTTTTTATGAAAGTTTCGGCTATAATGTTATCCTTACTGAGCATCTGAGCTCACCCCTTTTTATGTTTTATTTTCCCAGGATGCAAAGAATTATATTATGAATGACCTCCAGGGATATTCTTTGGGATCTCAGTGTTGTCTATGGAGACAATTTTGTTGTAGTTTTCCATTTTATTATGTAATGTAAACAATATGAATGTATCTAGTACTTCCAAGGCTAATAAACTAATCGGTCTTTCGAGACGTGATCTTTTATGATCATGCCAATGATACATAATAATGCTCTGACATTAGGCTTCTAGGGTCAGGGTGTTACAATTGGTGTCAGAGGAAGTTTATTACAAGACTTGGAAACTAGATTTAGATAATATCTGATTAGAGCACATATAACTAAGATGGACTTTTAGGATTAGTATAGAAGAACTTCCTAGAATATAGGTATTATAGAGATTTTGTGATTTTTCCAAGAAATACATCCCTGTTTGGATACGAGAAGGTAGAGGCAGCTCTGGAACAGATGTACCTAGGGGTATAACCCGAAAACACCACTTTCAGCTAGACTCGAATAGGAACCGGTGCATAACAATGGGCCTTGTTGCACTCTTGGTTACGAAACTCCTGGTGGATATGCTTTGGGTAATTTAAATTTTCTTTACAAAACGATTTGATGTATTTTAATAAACTATGATAATAAATGACCTTGGATAATCCTAAGGTGTTTCAAATTAAAAATATGGTGTCATGATATTCTCTAATTGATTTTACGAATATTGTTACTCACACAATGATTTCTGGTTTTAGTCAATGGCTGAATTCCAAGTAAGTCATAGTAATTTTGAGTATGATGTACAAGGTGGGAATATTGGTGGAAATGAGCAAGAAAATGGAATATTGATAGGCGTAAAAGATATCATGTTCATTCCAAATCAGTTTTCCAAAAATATGATCAATAATATATATATTAACCAACTCCCAGACTCAACAAAGAATAGAATGGTGATTAATGATAAGAGCTCCAACAGTGGAGACCATGGAGAAAAGAATCCTCAATTTTCATCATGTAGGAAATGAGGAAGGAGACACCTAGGAAAGTGCCTCAATAGAATAAAGAAATTCTTTACGTGCGGGAAAAAAGGACATAAAGTGAATAATTTCTAAGGAAAAATGAAGAGTTCTATAGAAGAAAACAAAAATAGTTCCAAGAATCCATTTACAATCATTTTCTGTAAAATGTAGGGGTCCTGGCCATTACCCGAGTGAATGCCCTATTCTATAGGATATTTTATTGGTCAAAGAAGAAGCTATGTGGAAATAAATGGATGGAGAAGTTTTTAAAAGTACTAGTACTTCTTATTGATGGGATTACTTTGGAATAATTTTCTCTTGTATTTTTAACCTTGCAGTTTGTCATGTGAAAATGATATTTTAGGAAGACTTATCTTTTCTCTTGAGGAGATAGTTTTAAATAACCGTTTGGTTTTATATAATCATTGGGTTTGATGAAATTACAAGTTTTTATATTTTGGGATGAAAATTCAAGGTATGAGATAACATTTTTGGTTAAACTATGTTATGGTTATTTTGAGGAATTTATCTCATTTTGGTTATGTTATAAAATTTAGTTTTAGAAAAAGGACAAAACGCAGACCTTGTCACAACCCGCCATTTCAAACAAAGTTGAGGGAATCAAACCCACAACCAAAGTGCAATTGGGATTTATCAACTACCAGTGGACTACATGAGGTCCCTGGTTAGTGTGACTAAGTATTCTTAGTTAAATGATTTTATTGATCAATAATAATTTGATTTGGGATCTTATGTCTTATCAAATGAATACCCTTAGTATAGGTAAATGATTCGGTGATTAAGTGATAAATGTTATTTTGGAAGATGTTCTCTTTGTTGGGAACACTATATGCCCACGGAAAATAGAATACTATGGGATTCCATTTGAGGAGTAATGGTGGATTTTTATCTATGTTTTTATTATGGATTTATAGTGATTTGTGTTATTTATAGAAATGATTAACCAATAATTGAGAATATGTGATTAGGTTAATTATATTTAAGTATGTGACTTTATGTGTAGTTGATGTCATTTTGAGATACAATTTAACGTGGAAGACTAAATAACAAAATTCTTCTATGTTTTAGGTTTCAAAACTAGTTTGGATTATATTGAAGGATATTATGGAAAATTGTTTATTGAATGGTATTTATTTAACTTTGGGGTATTGTTGGTTTAGTTTTAGAAATTAATATTAATGTTTCTTTCTCTAATGGAATATCCTTTTGGGTGATCATCAGATCTTATTCTAACCTTTTTGGTTTTGATTAATCTCTAAAGACTAGGTAAATATATAGTTTATCCTTCATGGATCATGTGATTATATAGAAGTTTATTCTAGCTCTTCCAGTGTGACCAATCCTTCTTTAATACTCATCATTAAAAAATGAGTTGGTGGTAGAAATTTATTATATAATGAAACTCTACTTAAAAAGTAGGTATATCTCTTTATGTTCTTATTAAATCTCATAAATGAATTCCTCATCTTTATGTAATGTAACTTAAAACCAAAAAAATGTTGTCTGTATACTTTTCCTACTGGGAGACTAATGACCGTTTATCCCATCACAAGTTTGTGGTTTTCTTGTTGTTAACTTTCTCTTGATCATGTTTTTTATCCCTCTCCATCAAAAAGTGACACTTAGTTTATCATCCATATCCATTTTTTCCAACATGGAATCCTAGTATGGGTGATCTTGGATAACCTTTTTACTTATCTTTATTTCTTTTAAAGTAATAGTTTTATTGACTCTTTTTCCAATGTGGGACTTTCTATTATATTCCCAAGCCCAATTTTAAAAAAAATGAGGATGAAATTATTTGAAGGAGGGGAGAATGTAACACCCCAATCTTCCACGGTATGCTTCTCTTTTAATAATATAGTAGCGTGTGTTGTACGCAACTTCGAGTTTTAACACACCACAACCAATCAAACTAGCCATTATGAATAGTAATACCCACTTTTTAAAATTTTATAAATTTTATCTTTCAAAATTGAAATCCTTTTTTGGATTCAGAATATCAAAATTATCTTAGGGTGAATTTTTGGTACTTTTCTGATAACTTTCATATTTTGATTAATATTGAAAATTAGTAAATTTTAATTAAAAACAACTTTTTAATCAAAATAATTAATTGTGATAAATTATGAATTTGAGTTATTTGAAAGTATAATTAGATTATATTTTTACAATTTAATCCAATTTTTGTCATTGGACATTATTTCACATTTAAGCTGGACATAATCAAGTGTGAAACTTTTGATAGTTATTATTTCTTAAAAACACGATTTTTGTTTTGACAACGAGAATTAATTATAATTAATTTCTGCCACTTCTGTATTTTGAATTAAGAAAAATGGATTCCATATTTAGAATCAGGAGGTCTAAATTGTGTAAATAGGTAACATTTATTTTTAGAGATTTTGAATAATTACTTCGGTAAAGATTTTATTTTCCATGGTTAAAGGGTGAATCCGGTAACTAAGGGTAAACAAATAATATAATAATAATAATAAATTAACCTAACATGTGTCCTAAGCCTATTGGATGATACATGTCTGACCATGGGAATATTTTGGTCGATTTGGGGACCCCATGGATCCACTTGTTTGTGATAATGACACTTTATATTAATTAAGTTAAAGGAAACACAAAAAGGACATAAGCATTTATCATTTAGAAAAAAAATACCTAGGGTTATATATGTTATATTTTCGAATATAAATATTCATTTGAAATATAAAAAGATTTCCTACCTAGTGTTATTTTATTTATAATATTTATACATTGAATAATTAAATTTATTTATGAGACAATAATGTTGTAGTATTTTCTTTATTAATGAATGAATCAAATAATTGGTATTATAAATGTTAAAATAAATATAATTTAGAGTTTTCATGATATAAAAGTATTTTATTGGTTAATATGACATGTTATAATTTCTTAAATGAATGTTTTCTAATTAATAAATTTATTATGACTTTAACAAAACGTAATTATTAAATAGTGTCAAAATTGACATAAATGAGTTTTTAAAACAAATATTATATTATTAATTGATATTATATTTCTAAAAATCTATGGTTCGGAAAAAAGACTCATATAATGATATTGAAATCATTAATAGACCACTTAGGGGTCCCTTGAAAGTATATAGTATTTTTATTAACTATATAATATAAAAATACAAAGAGACATGGTAAATGTCGAACTATTTAACTAAGAGTTAAATCAAAAAGATAATGTTAATAAAGTGACCCAAATCTGTCTAAAATCTATTGGTTGAGTGTTTTCGACCTATCCCCACCTTAAATTTTAAATAATACACTTTGGAGCCATTATAAACAAAATATGAATTTATTATAAAATAATATTTCTAGGTTTTCATAAGCTACCCCTCACCACTCTTATAAAAGGGCACTCCCCCTACTCACTAATTCACTCCTTCAAAGCCTTTTGGCTCATCCAACCCCTGCCCAAATATCCTCTCAACTACCCTAAATTCATCTTAGAGGCCATAAATTGGTCATAAATCCATCTTAAGGAGTCCTGATCAAATCAAAAGGAATAACCTGAAGAATAGGTAATAATTTCACCACCCTCTTTCAAGTTCTTTTCTTCATCCACTTCTTCTTTAGATGTTATTTAGATTATAAAATAATGAATCCAGTATCTTCTATATACTATAATGTTATTATAAATATGTTACAACCAAATTAATTATTTTATCCATCATTTGAATGACATGTCACCATACGTGCGTACGTCCGTGTTACCGTCTCCACGTCGTGGTGTAAATGTTATTCAATACATCATTATTTGGATGGGTATAATAATGATGTGTAATTGATGTAAATAATAAATATAACATGATAAAGATTATTTATATATGATATATCATCCAATTATATATTATATTATTTCAAAAAAAATTATATTGTCACTCGTGCGTACGTACGGACTGCCGTCTCCATGAATGCGATGAGATTCATTCCCCATCGTATCAATTCAAGAATAATTTTCTTTTGATGATTAAAAATAATTTTCAGAACATGATATCATTATGGATATGAATAATATACGTCCCATCCATACCAAATATGTCTCACATAACATTGAATATAAAGGAAAATGAATCTATTAACACCCGAATCGACGATAATACTAAGATATTATTAACAAATCAATGTTAAAAGATCATATATGATATCATATTAATGAATATAATTCTTTTATAATTAAATAATAATTATTTCACCATTATACAGGATGTTAAACTACCCTCGACCAAGGAAAAATTACAAAGTAAGGGGTTTCTTATCTCATTTTAATTCCGTGAGATTTCTATTGTTCACCAATTATTTATTGCATGTGGTGAGTGTACTACCCATGATTGTATTCATTGTGTAATATACTTGAATTTATGGATATTTACATCATAATTTTATGATCCTTATTTCATGTGTGTATGTTTCATAAGTTACCAAATCGATAAGGGAATTTGAAATTTCAATTTCCACTCATTCATCATTACGTATACTTCATTGATTATTTTAATCCAAGATTATGTGTGGAACAACTATTCATTTTCTTATGTCATAATTTACACTCCCATTTATATGGATATACTTTTTATACACATGATCACTCCATTGAAAAATTATCAAGTCATCGATTTGAACTTGATAAGAGTAATTTTAACTCAATCTCCATTTGTTGAGTTAAATATCCAATTCATTGGTGTTATTTTTACAAGAAAATGTGTGAATGTCCTCTGATTGATTCAAAATTAATATACAATAATATTGAGTGTATTTATATTAGTAACACATAGTTATGTCATTCATTTATCCTTAACCTAAGGATACAATATTTATAAGACATTTCATCTCAATTAACATTCCATTTAGACTTCTTTGTTGTTATACACAAAATCACTTTTATTTGGTGTATATAATGTACTTTTACATAATACATCATGAATCCCTTTATTATTATGATATTATGATGTTTTTATTTCATCAATTAATTGTATTTAAGTGCCTCTCTTTTGGTTAGTAACTCTAACAAAAGTATCATTTTATAATGTTGTAAAGATTTATTATTCTAAATCATTCTCATTAATTTCCATGTTTTAAAAATGTTTTTAATGATTTATATATATGGAAATTAATGTTTTAAAATTAAAATTCCTTTTAACAGATTCAAAGTGGTATGGGACACTTTGATTCAAAAATCTATTTTTAGATGTCTTCTTGACAAATAGTGTGACTTCTAAATGTTTCCATGAAAAAGGAGATATTTCTCTAAAATAGTTTTGATGATTAATTTCATCTATGTCAATATCCTTCATTATTCTCAATTGATGTTAATCTATTACAATAAAATCTTCCATATTGTATTGAATGAGTTATGTTTGACTTTAGATGTGCAATTGTTATACAATTCATGGTTTTTGGATAAAATATTGACATTTCGTATGCTAGTTTTAATACAAATGTTTATGTTATGTTTCAAACATTTCATATGAGGAATGAATTGGACTTAGTAAGTGACAGGTGGATCCTGCTATAGCTCCTCGATGCATCGGTAGGTCTCATGAGTCAAACTAGTGTCTTGGCACAAGGCCTTGACAAAATCTTATTTGTAGTCTTTCCACAAGGCCTTGACTATGTGGTACCGATAGTCTATCATTACGAATTCCATCATTATAAAAGTGGGTTTTGATATTTCATGTGATCTTTTGACAAGTAGAATATTCATGTGAATAAGTAAATGGAATTATTTGATTTTATCTTTGCCATATTATTCTGAAGTTCAAGTTTAAAAGGCTTTTGTTATAGTGTTATACAATGCCTTAAATGTTTATGCTTTTTATGAGAGTTTCCGCTATAATGTTATCCTTACTGAGCATCTGAGATCACCACTTTATATGTTTTATTTTCCCAGGATGAAAAGAAGTATATTATAACAGACCTCCAGGGATAGTCTATGGGATATTAGGGTTCTATATGGAGACAATGTTTTTGTAGTTTTCCATTTTACGATGTAATGTAAACCTTCAGAATGTATCTAGTATTTCCAGGGCTACAAAACTTATCGGTCATTCGAGACTATATCTTTTATGGTCATGCCAATGTTTCATAATAATGCACCGTCTCTGGGCTTCTGGGGTCGGGGCATTACACCAGCTATCACTTTCTATATGTAAGTGTAACCACCAATACATTTGTGATAATGTGAATGATATATTAATAAAAACTAGTGATCTATGTTTCATACATATGAAAATGATGGTGATTATTCAATAATTACATTTTAATGGAATACATAATAGTGTTTCTCTCATTGATGCAGAAATCACTTATAAAATATGTAAACTCATGATTTCATTAATTTATAATCTTTTCCTAAATTTTTGTGAGTTGTGAGTTTTGATTGAGTGTTTATAAATTACACTTGGTGTGTTGATTATGGTGTGAGGTGTTCTTATCTTATGATCCACCATGCTCAAGGGTGTTTTTATGTAGGATCTTTTCACAATGCATGTATCATTCTATGAATTATATTATGTTATAAAAAATTATTATATTCTTGAAAAGTGTCATCAAATATTGTTATTTTATAAGACATATCATCCACACATATTAGACCATGTCATTTTCTCACTCTCATTCCTTGATTTTAACTCATTTTCATAAGGATTTATTATAATTGGATGTTATGGAATCAGACAAAATTGGAGATTAGATATACATTTTTGATGGAAACAACAATAGTAGCTTAGGAATATATATAGGGTAATACCTCTTTGAAAAGTATTTTTAGGTTCCATTAATGGAATTAAATCCAAATAATATGGGTTGGGTGGAATGGGAATATTGAGAATTGAAAAATATTGAGTTAGACAAGTCTTAATTGGAACCTATCATAGACCTTAATATCATAAATTAAAAGACCATGATGGAGATAATGAAGTCCCGAGAATGAATGAGAATATGAAAAAAATATGTTTTATGATGTGGTGGCTATTTATTATGATGATATTAGATGGAATACATGTTACATATTACATGAATGACATCAATATGATTATTAAGATGATAAAATAATTTTTAGGTGATTTTTGATAATTTTGTTTGTGTGTTTATACTTTGCCTTTAATGTTATGGTCATGGGATGAAATTGTAACAATAGTCAAAAATTTCTTTTTAAAAACCAAATTGGGGTTTAGGTATTTTAGGTACATAATCCTGAATAATGAAATCGCGAAAAGGGAGATTCAAGAACCTTATAGAACCATTATAAATTTATAAGAAAGGGGGAATCACATAAATTAAGAATTTATAGAATATTAAATGGAATGTTGTGTGATAAAAGTAATGGAAAACTGATGGTTCCATGTCCTATATGCTATAATTATGGGAAGATAGGCGATTTACATAAGGATTAAATTAATATATAATAGAAATCTAGAAGGTATGTTTTTGGAAGTTCAAGCATTGTGAGTATAGATGAGGGTGGAAACAAATTGTCAAATTGACTCAACATTCCAGTGTAGTCATGGGTGATTGACTTGTGAGAATCAATTAATTATATCATAAGGAAATATTGTATGGTCAACTATGTGTTTCGGAGTCTGAAAATGTATATTTGGATTATGATGAGGTTTTAAATAACATGGGAATATATATTTCAACATTTAGACGAATATATGTATTTAAATTCATTTGAATGAAGTCAGAAACCTCCCTAGGATACAAAAGAACATTTTTTTCCTTCAAATAACCAAATGAGTAAGGATAATAAAATAGATGAAACAAAAAATCATTGAAGGTGACTAGAGGATCAGTGCTGGTCCTAGAAGGATTAAAAGAGGAGACTCTTTATCTAACTGGAATTTCATATGGGGTGGTAATTTCAAGAGAAACCATATTTGAAGTATGATTTTTTGAATTACTGGAAAAAATTATTAAGTAAGAAGAAAATTGATTTTCCAAAAAAGGAATTTTTAATATTGATCACATTAAATTTGGATGTTGTGAGAGTTGTGTGCTTGGAAATATAAAAAGGGACTCATATTACATGAATTGATGGAAACAAGATCCTAGAAGTAAGAATTATTTTTCTAAATAATTTTGGGATCTTCCCAAGTCCAATATCATGATGGGACACTATACATTCTGAATTTCATTGATAATGAAATTATTAAAGTATTAGTGTACATTATCAAGAGAAATTTAGATGTATTTTTAGCATTTACTCGATGGATGTCTATGAAGTATTGGGAATCCCGTCCTATGTTAAACTTCCTATGATTTGTAATTGATTTCATGTAAAACAGAAGGATCTTATATTAGATTAATGGGATAATGGGGGAGAAAAATATGGCAGGTTCAACAAAAATAGAAAGGCGTGATAGAGAAAATGAAATATATGTTAATATAAGTGTCAAAAATTTAGAAAGTTTAGTAATAAATTCATAAGGTTGTTTTGTAGGAAGTCTTGAACATGATAATATACTTGGTTAATAGAATTAAGTCAAATTTTTTGGATTTGAAGACCAGGAATAACTATGGTTTTATAAATAACCAAGTGTTTGTTACCAAAAAATTTTCTATAGAATTTCATTTTTCTATGTTAATTCTAAAGAGAATCATAAAATCAATTCAATGTCAATGAATGTTTTTTGTGGGATATGATGATGGAATTTTTTTAGTTTTAACATACAATGATGCTCTTATGAAGAAAATAAAAATTTGGGATGTTCTATTCAATGATAAGGTTCAATAGATGTACTGGGAGATGGATGAGAAGTATGTTGAGATAATATAACAAACCGACCTATTCAAAGTTTAACTGAATGGGATTACTAGATGGAAATTTTTCTATAGTCTTTAGATGGAAACACTAAAGGACATGAAGTGACACCCATGAAAGATGTGTCAGAATTATCAAGAATTATTGATAAATGAGGGAAGTCAAAATTTGTTGGAGAAAATGGGTACTTTTCCATAGAAATTAAAGTACTATAAGATGTAGTACTAAATATATTTTATATAAAATATGTAGTGTGGAGATCTTCCAAAGTCTGGTTGTTAATCTAGATATATGGAGAAGAAATGAACATTCTAATTTTAATGGATAAATGGAAGCTAGAAATACCAAAAGTGGCACACTAATTGTGACTATAGATAGTTGGGGTCATTAATACCAAAAGAAATATGTCCATTTCATACCAATGAAATATGGGAGTTGACTGAGTTTCCACATCATAAAAGAGAAATTTAGAATAATTTCGTGTTTTGTAAGAATGTTAAAGCAGATGAAATGAAGTGGTAAAAGCTATGATTGGTGGTAAATGGATTTCAATTGAAGTAATGGATTACCTTCTAAAAAATATTGTGATTTTTATTTAAGAATTCTACCATTAGTACAATGCTATGAAGTGTTTTTTGTGATGGTTTTCACTAAGATAAAATGGATGTATGGATGAAATTTATCCATAGATATTTGAAGTAGTAAATTTACATGATGAAGACAATGGTTTTTATGTATAAGAGGAATGTTAACCTGGTGTGTAAACTAAAAAAATAATATATAGTTTGAAGAAATATTCAATATATTCAAATAAATTACTTGAATCATTCATAGTTGAGGGAAATTCCACCGATTCCAACATGAATAAACGTTCATGTTGGAAGGAATGAGGTAAAAGTAGCTTTATTGTATTTTGGAATGTATAAGACATCTTATAGATTGGTCCCTACATTAAGAGTATATTGAAGATGAATCATGGGTTTTTATAAATTTTGAGGTGAAAGATCTCAGATAGAAAAACAAAATTTCAAGAATGAACATCCAGAGAGATTTATGAGACAATATTTTGGTTCTCTATCAAAGGGACTACATCAAAAAGATCATTGTGAATTTTTTCATGTCTAGATATAGTCTGATCTAAACTATATTAGCTATATGATTTCAGTTATCCCTATATAAGGAACATAAAACAAAATATGAGGTCTGATATAAGGAAAATATTTTTCTCATTAATGTTAAGTATCCTATTGTAGGCCATGGTATGTACTTCCTAAAACATTAATCTTGAAATGTGAGTGGTGATCCATTTCTTGTAAAATCCAGAAAAGGGAATAATGTCAGGATATAAATTTAATCATCTATTAAATGATGGGATAAAAAAAGTATTCGGATAGATAATATTTGTAAGATTATTTTGATGTATAATTTTATGGGGATTTAGACACCTAGAAAAGCACCACTAGGTTTGTGTTTACCGGTAGTGAAAAATAATCAATTGGATTTCATGGTTACAAATGATAGTTACATCTTCAATAAATTTTTTTGAATGTGGCTATAATAGAATAATGAAAGGAATTAGTATGGTTATGAGTTTTTTTAATAATGTTGAAAAGATTTAGGAGAGTATAGTTTTTTTATAATGGTCAAAGTTTGATCGATTTGTCTTAGAATATGATGTTTGACTAATGGATGAAATATATTAACATGAATGAGAATTTAATCTATAACATTCTAGAAGATAAATTTATAGAGTAGAAAAATACATATAGAACGTATAATCGAGTAGACATGTTCACCAAGGTGTTAGTCCACGAAATTATGAGTAAAACTATGCCTCATAGGGACATGGGTGAATGGAAAGTGTTAGAGAAAACTGACTATTACTTTCTAAAAAGGATCAATAATGTGCCTAATTGATAGAGAGTTTCTATTATTTCACTATAGAAATATTTATGTGGGATAATGTTGGGTTTTTTAGTTCTATAAAATTTCAAATTACATCATCGAGTAGAATTGGAAACATACTATTACATAGGCTGGAGATATAGGCAGTGATGATATAATCTCTTTGGTGGAGGTAATTTTATTTGATGATGGTATCATTCATTGGGCTTGTACAATGGTCAGTTTCATTAGTCATTGATTAATAGAGATTATAAGGATGATACTGATGGGTTTTAAGAAAAAAACAATTTTCCCTTTCACTATTCACAATCAACATCGGTTAGGAATCGATTTCTACAAATAGATTAGCTCTCAACATGTTCAAAGATGGGCTCTCCATGAATCTAAGATAGTGGTGAATCTATGTGGAATGCAAGAACTTACTATATGTAATTGGGATAATCAAATTATGTGTGATTATGTTATTGAGATATTACATATAAATAGTGGTATAATTCTCTTATGAGTAAAAATGATTATAATTATTGAATCTTCTGATTATAATGGAAACTACAATAGTGTTTTTCATATGGATGTAGGAATCAAATAAAAACTATATAAACTTAGGTATTCATTTACTTATGATCATTTATTGAATTTACGTGATTTGTGACATTTTTGAGTATGTACAAGGTCGAACTGGTGTGGTGATCTTGGTGTGAGGTCTTCCTATCTTTCAATATACCAATTACAATGGAGCCTTTTCCAAGGAATTGTTTCTATTGTGTGAATTATCTAGTGGGTTATATTTAATAATCAGAAATTTGTGAAATCCTGACACCCTTTGCCTATGCTCGATGGCCATGAGGAAACCAATGGGGGTATTTCCCCTATGTCTAATTGGACCAATGGTTCTAGTCAATTCAATTATAAAAATCACCACCTCCGTCCTTGTAATACATAAATTGTGTATGCCTCCATCCATATGATTAGCAACATCATCAACTGAAGCCCCAAAATCTATGAAGGATATCACAAAAAATCTGGGTACCAAATCACCCTCTTATCCCATGTTAACATGATCCCATAGACTCTTCCCCAATGATGTTGAAACACCAACATCTTATGACTATAGACATAGTGAACCATTATTTCACCATCATCATTGAATGATATATCACTATCACATCATAATAGAGAGTCACATATCCACCATGATATTAAATCGTGATAATTATAATCAACCAAAAGAACTACATGTCTACTAAGAACTAGTCTATTGACTCTGATATTAAATAACACTATAATAACACCACCCATATCCTTATTTCACAATAAAACACATATGACTCCTCCCAAGAACCCTAAAGACCTCATACAGTACCATTTATAGTAACTCACACCCAAACCACCCCCAAAAATCTCATTATGAAATAACTCATATAACAGTGGATGTATCTATGTACTACCTACCTACTACTAGTAAGATCCTTGTCTTTATATTCCATGGAATGATTAAAACTATAAAAGGAGAAATATGGAATGTAGAGAAAACTACAAAAATATAGATTTTAGTTGAAAATATTTTGTAAGGTTTTCTACACCAGAAATAGATAATTAAGGATTATAAACAATACCTGATGATACAACCTATGATTTAAATCATGAATAATGGATCAAAAATGTGTGGGATCTCCTTTATGTAGTATATGATAATGAGAGAGAGTAGAAAGTGATAGTAAATAATATTGGGGTTAAAATATCGAAACCCTAATTTATTATGTATTAAAATTATCATAATTCCAATTAAGAAATAAAAACTACACTTGAGGCATGTTTTGTTATGACCATGTGAGTTACAATTCAACTCCCCTACCTAGGGTCACATTATTGTGTGATACTACAAGCAAAGATTTTATACACCTCACCAGAGAAGGTCCATAAAACCAGACCCCCATCCCATGATCATGTTCTGTCATGACTATATCCATCATGGTGAAATACCCTATATGGCCATTAATTAATGGAATATCCTTCACCTCTTACAATGATTCCAACCACCAAAAACAAAAAAAATTAATCTCAAACATTACCTCACAACACTGTAACACTCCATGTTATGGAAATTGCATCTACTTGGAAAAAAATTTCAACTCGAGTCCAATTCAAAACCCCAGACATTAACTCTCATCCTATATGGAAATATCAAATAGATAAATCCATAAAAAATAGACATGAATAAGCTAATCATATTCCCAAAATTACACAACTAAGCAGTTAGACCATCACAACCTCCTGGCTAATTTTTTTTTTCACCCTCACGTTTTCTCGGATCATTAAATAAAACATCCCCAACCATAACCCAAACATCCCACTCAACACACCCTAAAGGAACTAGTATAGTGCCACATTCATCAATCAATTCTCGATCACCAACATATCTTAGCTTTGAATCAACCAATAAATGAACATAAAAACTAATATAGATTTAACCAAGAATCTAACTCAAATCATCCATTAAATCACTAAAATTATGGGATGTGCATATTTCCATTACCAATTTCAAAAACCCAATGGATAATTAACCCTACTTCCTATTAACTATTAGAACTGGTCCCAAAAATCAATTTTATATATTGGTACTCCCTACCATAGGAATCACTTACTAAAGTACACCATAACCGTCTAACATTAGAGACACCAATCTATAAGCTAACACTACACCAATGTTAACCACCCACAATATCTGTATGAGTAACAATGGCTCCACATGACTCAAACATGAATGAAACATCAATAGAACCAAAATGATCAACCTACATAACTATCATATTTTGACCCACAATTTTTATTTATCAAATGTACCGATTCTTATAAAATACCATCAATACCCAAATTGTATATCTCAAACTCTAACAAAAATTCTGAGGTAATTAATGTCCAAATAATGAAACAATGTCACAACTACTTTTGGGTTGGTTTCACTATCCATTCCACTAATAGTGACACCAAAATCGAACCATTTAAAATAAAATACATGAAAAAACCACCCATGTTGCACTCCCCGACAAAGGTGTTCCCTAATACCCAATGGATGACACAAAATGACCATATCTCATTATCAAACAAATGTTGAAATCTATTATTTATTATCACTATCATGCTAATCATGTACTCTAGAACATGATAATCTAAATCGATCTTAGTGTATGACCACTTGCTCCCAAGACAAATCCATCCCAAACTACCTAATAGTTAATGCTAATGATTCATATGATCTAATCTTTAAACAATTGTGACCACACTTACCACTCCAATTATAATTTTATAAACCAAATCACTACCTAAAAACCTTTATGCCACTACACCCCCATTGATCAAAACACAACTAACCCACCATCCATTGTAAATAAATACACCATATGAAATTTTTATTCCTGTAGAGCCCTCATCCCATCTACCTTATCCTCACAGAACCCATTTTAGGTAAATAAATAAAGCATACTATTAAACACATATGTCACTCATACACCCCCATAATTTATACATTCCATAAGCACATCCATACATTATAATAAGATATATGAAACATCTCCCATGTATGTCCGCTATATGGATTCATTATCCTATAGACTTTCAATATCATGTAGTACAGTCTATGTGTATAAGACTCATATGTACATAAGATCAAGATAACCATCATTGATAGATATCAGATAAAAATAACGAACCATGTATAGTTGAGTATATTGACCCAAACAAGTTATATGGGAAAACACTATATAATTTTTTAACACTTTAAATAGTTGAAACTTTTCCCCATAATCTAATGATCAATAATAAAAATGAACACACATGTCATGCAAGTCATATGTTCATAACCAGATGCATGAAAACACTCCCCTTACTACTGTAGTTAATGTTAAAAACCATAAATAATTAACATAATAATATCGTCTCTAACAATTCCAAATAAACTAAACTATAACAAGAAAACAAAAAATGGCAATCCTAGAATCCTTGTAAACTTACACTTCAGTCCACAATCATACTATACAAGAACATAATTTTATATCCATTTGATATTCCAATGAATTCTTATATATCTATTTATCATACCCTAAATAATAGAATAAATACCCACTTTGATATAACATTTTTATATCCATCAATTGGTTCACATACACCATTATTTTACTGAAGAGTCATATACCTCGGCTAAACCAATCTATATTGAAAAGACTGAAGATTATTAGCATGGGTGTATATGCGATTGTGGGGACGTGATTCCCTCTAATAATAGTAAATCAATATTCTAAAAATAAATTGATAAAATCATATGCATGATCAAATAAATATAATTAAATGATAAACACCATACCAATGTAAATATGGTACCTACATAAAAACACGCCGACCAATAATGATTACCCAATTTGGGTCAATAATATAAATTAACTGAAATCTAGATATTAGGTAATACCACATCAGTTAGAAACTTTGGATTTGTCCATGTAATTACCTAAACTATTATATATAAAATTCCCCAATCAATTTAATTGATTTTATTACTAT
The DNA here is from genome assembly GCA_963277665.1 of Viscum album. NCBI lineage: Eukaryota > Viridiplantae > Streptophyta > Magnoliopsida > Santalales > Viscaceae > Viscum > Viscum album. The sequence goes on along the minus strand of OY728126.1, from coordinate 2,089,919,542 downwards.
GTAATATGGTTATATAAAACACATTAAATTATTTGGTTTCATTATATCCTATTGGATTGAAATGAATGTTAATAATCTTTACCATTGTTAAAATATCTCTATTTTACGTTGATCACATGATTAGTATAAAAATAGGGTTTTAACAAATCCAGTCGACATAGACAAAAGAAGTGATGACCTAAACGATTTGGATCTTACCCTATGAATCTCATTTAACGGATCTTATGTGGGAGATAGAATCTATGGGGGTTTACCATAACCAATCCAATGTTGAGATACAACAACATAATAATGGGAGGAACTATTTGTAGGAGAAGTTCAAGATCATCAAGGTCATGACCCAAACCATGTTTTTTCGAATCGCCCCATGAAAGTCTCATCATTGCGCAACTTACCCAGAAGAAGTTTTTTGGTTTATTAAATGGATATGTTTCAAGGCCTGAGGAATATGTGTTTTTACATTATTTTTTATAGAATATTGAATATATTTTCATCCAATTATTTATACTTTGAAAATGATTTTTTATTCAAAAAACCAAAAAAGTACTTTTTATTAGCATTGAAATTCAATTGAGTAATTTTTTGATGAATTAATATATTTTGTAAATATATTATTTTTATATAAAATATTATTACTAAATAATTTTTATTAAATATAAATGATCATATAATTTTTATGAATTCAAATGTAAATTTTATAAGGGCTTGAAAAATGCCACTATAAAAAAAATCCATCATTTCATAATAAATATTGATTTTATTTTAAAAGTGATAATTCTCATATATATATAATTATTTAGATAAAATAAATGATTTTTTGGATTGAGAATTTCAACATTATCCAATGTTTAATTTTTAATAATTTTCTTAGAGAGTCCATTTTTTAGGTAAAAATTAAATATCGTATAAATATTTTATTTGTATTATGACATGATAATGAACCAAAAGTAAAGTAATAAATAAAAAAAAGGATAACCAAAATAAAAAATACAAATTTACCTTAAAATAATTTTATTTCATTTTTATTTTATCTATTGTATGAATCCATTATGAATCCTAAAAAACCATTAATATATTTGATGGTTTTAAAATCATTTCATTAATTGTATGACTTACTTCCACCTAAGAAAGGATATTATTTTATTTTATTCTACTGTATGCATAATAAAAGCATGAAAATATACCCCATTTGGGAGAAACCATGTGAAAAAACTATTTGAAGGATTGCAGTTTTGGTTATTTTATTATATTGATACCAAAACCAATGTGTTGATAGATATTAAAGAAATCTTCACTCATTTCATATATAATACAACCCAAAACCCCATTCATATTCACTCAAAATATGTGGGGCCCATACTTTCTCTTCCCCAAAATCTCTATAGTCTTCCATTGGTTCCCCCAAGCTCTCAAGAATTTCATCTTAAGCCTTTCGAGTGACACACTCATATATGGGATTCTCACATTATCTTCTTAATTTATGATTATTATTATCTTATGACTTCTAATTTGAATTGTTAATGTTGGTATATATATTTTCATGTTCATATTACAAGCCCTTTGATTTCAAAACTTTTAGAGAACCATTTCCATCTCATCTTCCGAGTTTTATAAATTTTTATGTGATGTCATAATGTTGTCGATATTCCACCATGATTTTCCATGCCAAAACAATTGTATATTGAATACGTAACCCATTTCTATCAATTTTTATCACTTTCATAAAATTATAATTTTTTTAATTTGGAAATAAATGTATTAATTTGACACAAAGTTATTATTGAATAAAATATGATGATGAATGTATCTAGGTTCTATGATCTAGCTGGAACACTTAACCCTGAGAACGAATTGACAGTGATGGGTGCACACCTGGAATTATATAGTGCTCCAATGCATTGAGTAATGTTTATTATCCTTAGGTGTAATCTTGGGATAAGTAGTGAACCTGATTCCTTTATTGAAAATTTACTACAATGATTTCTTGTATGTTATCCTTGACTTGTGTTTATGATGCATTTCTTTTTGTTGTTGCCTCATTTCCCATGATTCATTTGTGTAATAATATTATATCAAGTCACAATGTTTATTTTTATTATTCATACTCTTTTTATTCCCCATTGATTTAATATATATTATTATCTTCATGTTATTTCATGTTTAGTTACCTATTTGTCTCTATAGCTCACCCCTTTATTATGTATGGATTCCAGTTATCCCATGCAGTTTTAAGTGTGATCATGTTAAGGAAGTATTTAACAAAGATAATGTTTTTTCTCATTTTACATTTTTTGAAATGTACCTAATTATCAAAGACATAATACTTATCGATCTCTTGGGTTGTGTTATGTGATTCATTATGTAATAAATCATTTATTATTCTGTAATAAAGATAAGGTTTTTTATAGTGCGTTTCAAAGGAAATGTTTAGTTATTTTTGGTATTAGGATTAGAAAATTATCGCGAAATAGTTATTGATAAAACTACATATAGAAAAACAACCCTAAATTTTGGTAATTATAGATTAAGTGGGGTTTTAAAAAAAACCCTTTCAGGATACTAAATGTGTATTTGGTTCTAGAACAAATATTCCAAGGGGTAAAAACATCAACATGGTGTGTTCGGCCGGACTCGATGTCACATGGTACAAGACAACATGCCTTACTGCACTTTTGGTATTACACACCATTGGGAATTTTTTTTTATATTCATAATCTCATCATGAACCATTACTAATGGAAAAAATAATTACCATACGAATATATGTTACAGAATAGATCACAGATAACATAGATTTTATCCTAGAAATTCATATGTTAAGGAAATAAATTTTATTTATATATATCACCTTAATGTTATTGGATTCCCCTTTATGTTTTTTTAGTTTAAAATAAGAACCCCTAATTATCATTTTACTCTATTCAGTGGCTGTTAATTGGGGGGAATGAGTTAAAAAATGAATGTAACATGCAATGTGATGACAACCCCAACGAGACGCCCCACCATATGGGAGTAGGAATCTCAAACATTGTCCCGAAACACTATTATATGATTTAAAATCTGAATAGAAACATGGAAAATGAAGAGCATCCAAATACCACTAAAATGTACAAGATGAAATTGAGTCCTTCATGCGACAAATTCCACCTTCATTAAATGTAAAATCTGATACATTAATTGTGTGATAAATGGATCAACTCCATTGAAGGAATATTATCCATGTTCCATTGTTCTAAATAGGATAAGGTTCTACTATCTGTTCATCATATGGTAGGAAAAGATGATCAGTAGTGGAAATTTATAAAAAATACAATGCCTGAGAAAGATATCAAAGTGTTGGGGTGGAAATAAATCCATAAAATGTGTTTTAATAATTAATTTCCTCAAAATCGTTTACATAAAAGAGAATTGGATTACATTTCACCGAAGAAAGAATATGATCAATCTATTTGGGAATATGAGGGAAACTTTCCAAGACTTATACAATACACCTCTTTCTTTGTCATTACCCCTGAATGAAAGGTTGGATGCTTGTTTTATTGGATAAAACCTAGTTTACACAATGAATTGGAGATCCGTTTCATTGATATATATGAGTAAATGTAATGCTGTTCCCTCAATGTCGAGATGGATATCGGAAAATATTAAGGCTATGATGGGGATAAGAAGAGGAAATTTGAGATTAATTTTGGAAATCTAATGGAAAATCCAATGGTGCCATGAAATTTTAACATCCCACATGTAATAGGTGTGGAAAGAATCACCTTATAAGATTATGAAGGGAAAATATGAAATTATTAAGGGGTGGGAAGTATGAAAACCTAGATAATAAATATAGGCATAAGAAATAATCTAATGTGATAGAGTAATGGAATACTCTACTCAACCCTCACCACATTGTTTGTTTCTTCAACTACATGGAAACAAGTAACATGGAAAACAAATTCACTAAGAAATGGGTTTTTGGAGACAACCAAAAACCTCCAAGGCCGCAAGGGTGTGATTTTTTTATAACAGCCACTAATGTAGATCCTGTAAAAAATGTGGCTACATGTAAACTATTTATTTTTTGAAGAATATAAAGTGTCCTTTTTTATTTTTGTTTTGGGAATTCCTTAATATTAAAAAAGTTATGTAGAAATATTTAAACACCATCACAAATTATGAAAGTATTGTTGTTGGTGAAAATGTAGAATGGGGAAGTTATTGCATCCTGGGTTTATAATGCCTCCCTTCTCAATTTTGTTTGCATGAACATCCCAATAAAAATTTTCAAATTCCCATTAGAAGAATATAATAAATTTTTTTGCATGGGTTGGATTACTCTATATAGACCCAAAATAAATTTCTCTGAGATGGAAATCACTCTACATATTGAAAATCATCCACTAATTTTGTACAAGTGGATGTATGAGTAAGAATCTTTTTAACTCACACATCTCATGAATAGAAATTATTTACCTAAAAGAAATAATATTTAACTCAAATGATAGATCGTAATAAAATAATCAAACTTGAAGACATGACCATTGTGAGGGAATACATTGATGTGTTTCTTAAGGATTTGTATGTTCTTCCACCTAGTTGAGAGGTTAGATTTTTTGTTGATCTTATATCTGGGTTGTTTCCATTATCTAAGACTCCATATAGAATCAGTTTTGTGGAACATGAGGTGCTAAAAAAGCAACTACATGATAATTTGGATAAAGGGTTCATACACCCAAGTGCATCAGCTTGGTGTAGACCATTAATCATCTTCAAGAATAATGAAGGGTCAATGCACCTTTTCATTTCTTATCATGAGATCAGAAACATCCCTATAATAAATATGTATCATATACCATAGATGTATGATTTTTTTGATAACCTACATGGAGTTTAATAATTCACTATGACTAATTATTGATTAGGATATAACTAAGTTAGTGTAAAGAATGAGAATATTCCCAAGACTACTTTTTTTATAAGGTATGAGCCCTATGAGTTTATAATAACTCCATTTGGGATCAAAAAATCTCTAAGAACCTTCAGGGACATGATTAATTTTGTCATTAGAGGCTACCTCCAAAAAATTGAATTCATTATAGATGAGATTATAATATAATCAAATTCCAAGGAGGAGCATGGGGAGTATTTTAGTACTCTGCTGATGTGATTTTGAAAGGAGAAGTGGTATGAAAAGTACATCAAAAGTTAGTTCTAGTTAAAGGAAGTCTCATTTTATGGGAATATCATTACAATAAATCGAATATATATGGACCCTTGAAAGACATAAGAAAATGAAGATGTTTGAGGAAAAAATATGTGACACATAACTATAGTTTCCTTGGATTAACTAGGTATTATCATCAATTTTGGAGAAATTTCTCACGATTTTCAATCCCTCTAACTAAGAGAACTCGGATGGGAGTTAGGTTTTCTTGGAATGATGAGTGTGAAGATTGATTCAAGGAACATAAATGGAGGCTTAGCACTTACCATGTACTCACACTACCCACAAGTGGATTAATTTTCTTATTATTTATCATTTCTTTGAAGAAGGTCTTGAGTTGTGTGTTAATAATGAATGAAAAAGTCATAGACTATGCTTCAAACCAGTTGAATGTTCTTGAAAAAATCTACACAACACATGATCTTGAGTTAGATACTGTGATTATTCCATAAAAAATATGGTATAATTTTCTCTTTGCGGAGAAGTGTGAATTATATACAGATCATAAAAGTCTTAAGTATATATTCACAGATTATAAGATAAATATGCGCTAGTGAATATTGTTAGAGACAATCAATGAAAACGAATGCTCAATCAACTAACATCCTAGGAAAGAGAATAAAGTGATGTACTATCTATATAGAAATGATCCAACAATTTTTTCATTGATGATAACTGAGAATAATTTTATAGAATTAGATTTGAAAAGGACAGACATGATAATCATAAAGGAAGGAACATCATCAATAATTTCACAAGGTATTTATCAAACATATCATTTAGAAAGGATAAAGGGTTATCAAAGATATGATTTCTGAATATAGAAGAAATAGGGAACTTAAATAAAAGGATCATCCTTTGAGTAAAATGTTAATAGAGAATATTTTTTATGTTTTGGGTCAGGACTATGTGTACCACCAAATCTTCAGTTGAAGGATTTGTTGTAATATGCACATAGATAATAATTTTACTTCCAATAAAGAAGCACAAAGAAGATTCAAGATAGATGAGAACACTTTTTTTGGAACAATATAAATAATTATATAATGGAATATACATCAAGATGACTTGAATGTTAGAAAGCAAAGGAAAAAAGGAAAAAATATTAGGGAATGAGGCAACCATTACCTATACCTACATGAAAATGGGAAAAATCACCATTCAATTTTTCACTAAACCGTTGAAGACATCCATGAGAAACAATTCTATTTGGGTGCTATTGGATCATATTACAAATACAAGTCAATTCATTGTGATTCAAGAGGACTTATCACTAGATTTACATGCATGGATATACATCATAGAAATGGCGAGTCTTCATATAGTGCCAGTATAACTTGTATATGATCAAGATCCATAATTCATATAAAAGACCTAGAAAAGTATCTAATATGATCCAATCACCGATATAATCATCAATAAAGACTATTTTCCTCAATCTGATGGACAATCTGAGAAAACTATTTAGACAATGAAAGAAGTGTTGAGATCATTTTCTGTGGACTTCAAAGGAGGATGGGACCAACATCTACCTCATTCCATATTCCCATACAATAACAGTTTCTACTCAAGAAACCAAACGTCTTCCTCTGAATCAATTTAAGGGATGAGGTTTATGGAACTAATATGTTGGGATTACATTGGTGAACACAAGAAAATAGGTACTGAAATGGTTACGTAAATGTTGGAAAATATTGAGACTATTTATTATCACATCAAGGATGATAGGAGTCGATAGAAGAGCATTGATAATAATCATCAAAAAGCCCTATTGTCCAATGTGAGAGTCAGGGTTTTACTCTAAATATATCCAAGGAATAAGTTCATTAGATTTTGAAAGAAGGGAAACCTTAATGCAAGATACATTATCCCCTTTGAGGTCATTGATCCCATCGGATCAGTGGCATATCAACTGACACTCCCACCTAACATATCAAATGTACATGATGTATTTCACGCATCCCTCTTGAAAAATTATATATATAAAACCCATCACATGTACTCAATCTAGAGGTGGTACCTTTGGATAATGACCTCTCACAAGAATTATACCCGATGAATATCATATATCATAGAGAAAAGTTCTATGAAATAAGAAAATTCCCCTTGTCAAACTGTTGTGGAGAAACCATATGTTTAAATAATCGATGTCGAAACTAGAGAATTTGATGAAAAAGAGTTACCCTAATCTATTTTCATGTTTTTAATGAAAATATTTTGGGAAAAATTTCAAATCGGGGGAAGATTGTAACACCTCAAACTACAATAAATAAAATTTCCCTTGTAATTAAATTAAATGTCATGTTGTCTAATATAATTATGGAAAACACATGTGCTCCGTTGGTTTTATTATAACCAATTTTATTTAAAAGAACATTATAACGGGTCCCGTCGCAAATACTTTAACCCGCATTTATCATGGTCAACGGTTAAATAGTTATTTGCGACGGGACCCGTCGCAAATAACAACCTGCCGACACACTATTTGCGACGGGGGTATATTCCCGTCGCAAATAGTTTTTACCGCCGCCGGCTATTTGTGACGGGTGGTAACCACCCGTCGCAAATACCTTTCCCGCGGTTTGGCGCGCTATGCGCGCCAAGCCTTTTGCGACGGGTGAGATTTTCCCGTCGCAAATAACTAGTTATTTGCGACGGGAAAATGCCCCCGTCGCAAATAAGTTTCTAACGGGACTATTTGCGACGGGATTTATTCCCGTCGCAAATAACCCGTCGCAAAAAGCCATTTTTCCTGTAGTGTTAAGTGTACTACTAATTGATAAAATATATAAATTGAATATTGATCACATTATTAGTATAAATACAGGCTTTTAACAAATTCATTTGACATATAAAAAGGAATTGATTTCCTCCACAAATGGGATTTTACCATATGAATCCCATTTATATGAGATTCTGTGAGATATAGAACCAATGGGATTTTTTTTGTTGGATAATCCCAAGATGATATCTAATGACTTATTCATGATCAAAATCGTTTATGGGAGAAGTTAAAGCTCATCTAGATCATGACCCAAACCATGTTTATAGAGCAACCCTATGAATGTCCCTCCATCGCGCACCCGACCCTTAGGGAATTTGTTGGTGAATTAAATGGATATTTTTCAAAACCCTAAACATAAAAGTATGTACATTATTTAAAATAGAATAATGAATATTCTTTCATCCAATTATCTTTTACTTTATAAATTATTTTTTTTATTCAATAAAATAGAAATAATATTTTTTTGTTGATATTCAAATTCAATTAAAGAATATGTTTTGACGAATTTAGGGATTTTTTGAAATAAATAATATTTTTTTTAAATGTTATTATTAAAATATTTTTATTAAATATAAATGATCATATAATTTCCATGATGTCAAATGTAATTTTAATAAGGGTTAGAAAAATGTTATTGTCAAAAAATACAGCATTTTTACCAGAATGTAGATTTTATTTCAAAATTTAAAACTCAAATATTTTTAAAATTATTTAGATAAAATGAATATTATTTTTGGAATCATAAATTTGAAATTATACAACTATGAATTATTCATAATTTTCATAGATATTAAAATTTTTGGGGAATGTTAAATATCCTATAAATAAAAGATGTATTTTATGACATCACAATGACCCAAAAGTAACGTAAAAAATACTATAAATGGTATTAGTGACAAAATATATTTGTTCCCATTAAAAGTATGAGATTTCATTATTATTTTTATTATTTTATAAAACCATTATGAGTCCTTCAAAACCATTTATATATTTTAAGGTTTTAAAATAATTACTTTAAGAGTATGGATCAATTCCACATATTAAAGGGTATACTTTTTATAGGCTTAGCCCATGGACCTATGAAATAATTAAAAATAAATCCATATTTTGAGAAACTACCAGTGAAATCTATGGAATGGTTTTCCTTTTTCATTATTTTGTTATATAGGGTCCCAAACCTATGTTTGAGAAATATTAAAGAAATCCCCACACATTCCCTATATAAAACCACACATGATCCCATTAATATTCACTAAATATCCCTAGAACATGTTATTACTTTGACCTACCTTCTCTAGATTCCTACCATGATGCCCCCAAGATCTTAAGAAGTCCACCAACGCATTTGGAGTCAGACACTCAAGTAAGGGATCCTCACATTCTCTTCTTTATTCATGTATTTTGTTATCTTATGACTTATATTTATAATTAATAATGTTGGGATATGTATTTAAATGTCCCTATTACTATCAATTTTATGTCCAAATGATGATATACCACATTATCTCTCATCAAAACATTTTTATGAAATTTTATATTACACCATTATACTGTCGAAATTGCACCATTTTTTTCCATGCCAAAAAAATTGTGTAGTGAATACCACATCCATTTACTATAATGTTTGTTCACTTCTATACACTTAAAATTATTTTAACTGGAACATAAATTTATTTATTCCTAAATCATTTATGATTTAATAAAATATGATGATAAATGAATCCATGTTGTATGATCTTTTTGGCACACTTAAGCATGAGAATGAAATGAATGTGTAGGATGTGCCCAAAATTATATAATGCTCCAATGTATTGGGTAATATTTGGTCTCATGAGACGTCAAGTTGGGAAAAGGAGTGGAATTGATTAATATATGGGAGTTTTTCTATCATTTTGTCCTGGAAATTATCCTTGACCTATGTATATGAGTCAATGTTTTGAGTTGTTTCCACATTTCCCATGTTTTCATTATGTAATCATGTTATATCATGTATCACTATTCATGTTTATGATTACTTCTCTTTTTATTCCACAATGATATGGCTATTGTATAAAATGTATTATTATCTCCATGTAATTCCATGTTTATTCCTATACTAGGTTTTATATCTCACCCCTTTCTTATTTATTTCCCTAGGTTATCCCATACAGTTTTATGTTCGATCATGTTAATGATGTTTTCAATAAAGGTGATGTTTATTCATATTTTAATTTGTTATTTAAAGTACCTAATTCCCGAATACACTAGAATTGTAAATATTATCATTTGTATTATGTGAAACCTTATGTAATAAATCATTTATTAATGTCCAATAAAGAGAAGGGTTGTTATAGTCCGGTTCTATATTTTTCATCTATTACACTAACCATCCACACATAAACCAATAATATCTCACACAACCATCTATTCATTCGATGAATACTCACATAAGATATGAAACCATTAATAACTCCTTATATATTTATATTCCCATATAGGGTGTGAGTACAAACTTAGTATTCCACCACCAACAACATCCTTAGATAATATCCACATGTATATGGAAAATTGAAAATGGTAACATATAATAACTCAAAAATAATCACACCCTACTCCACATCATACTCGAAAGTCAGGGGTGATCTTATTACCTGATTCAACCAATTCCATAATAGGATGGCTTACCCATAGTCTAAATCAACCAGTGCCACACACTATATCATCACATCACTAGATACCTTCAATCATAATCACATACACCATAAATCAATGTTCCAGTTTGTTGTTTTACTAATCATTATATATATCTAATGAGTGCTACTCACCACCATTCTGTTAATAACCTATAGTTGAGCTTTTTTTCACCAATATGGTATTCCCCTAAACATAACCATCCAATAGCCCCAACCAATCAGGTGATCAAAATTTACCCCTTAGACCATGGAAAACATATGTGGATCATCCCTTCATGCATTCAATAATCACCATCATCCATGTAAGCTACAACATCAATGAATGATCTTACCAACAATCTGGTGACCAAGTCACATTCCCATATATTGTGTACACGGACCAATTATTTAGCCTCAATAGTTTATAGTGACACCAATATCATATGAATATGAACTTACTGAACCACCATCACCCTATCATTAGTAAATCGTATATCCCAATCACAACATTTGAGCAAGTCACACCAACACCCCACTACAACAACTCAATGATCATAAGAAATGACATGAATAAATATCCATCTACACCCTAGTCTGTTAGTCACCACAAAATTAACATACATCAGGGGTGAAACCCAAAAACTCACTTCCCACACATGAAAACACCAAAAGAACCTCCCATGAATCATGAAGAATAAAACTAGTTCATTTTTCAGTCATTTAGAAACCCTCTCCTAGGGTCAAATGTATTATATTAAACCACTATGATAATTGTATAAGTATACATTTCCCCCCTACACGGTACTAGTAGTATCATGTTTGTCATATGAAATAGACTGATTCAACTCATGGGAATATAAATTTAGAATATAGATAAACTAACCCAAAAAGAATGTTTTAGAAAAAAAATAATGATAGTGACCACACTATAAATGGATTAATCACTATGAAAATAATTACCCGTGACAATCCCCTATGATAGATTACACATAGAAAAAATAAAAAATTGTTTAGATACTCTTTAAGGAGAAGAATAAAAGGAGAGAGGGGATAAGGGTAGAATCAATTGACATGGGATAAAATGGTTAAAGTCCATTCTAATATGTTTTAAAATTTTAATAAATTTAATTAAAATACTAAAAAAATCAGAGGTCTGTTGTACTGATACCGGATAGTTCATTATCCAATTTACCTAAATGGGATCACAATGTGGTGTGATTCTATTGGATTTGACACAATGATCCTCAATTTCCCATTATATTAAGGACTTATCCATCAAGGAAAAATTTCCTCTATGGATATGGATTTATGGTGCAACCAAAAAATATTTATTTATAACCATCACATCTTAAAATAACATAATTTTACACATCCTTTCACCATGCAGTAATTTCCTATGTTATGAGATGAACTTCTACATATAGAAAAACATTATCGCAAGAGCAAGATGAAACCAAAAACACCAAATATCAGCCACTACTGACGCATTCAACTAACCTAGTAGACTTATATAAACATGTTTAGACAGAAATCAGACAAAAAATTCCCAACATAAAACTCCAAACCTTCGAAGAAACCTACCCTATAAAGACCATAATCTTAATCTATTATTAATTCCATTTAATTTTTTATTTAAAATATTTATTTATAGTAATTATGAATTAAAGATAAGTTAAGAGAGTTCTTAAAGGACATATTAGGATAAAGGGGGCCCAATGTGTTGTAGTAGCACTAATTACCTTGTGGGAAAAAATTAGTACCAGGTTGAACCAAGTGGAGTGAAATTATTCTATAATCCTCAAAAAGTAAATTTTCGGCCTAGACAGTATACCCAATAGGGTTGTATCATTTTTCTAATGTTGGTGGAGTTTTGGTCTTGTTACCTTCTAAATCAATCCCTAATAATCCTTATTATCTGGATTTTTATTTCATTAAGCCTTTCCACCATCAGAAAAAATCTCTTCCACATTTCACATTTTATTCAAATTGGTAATTCATCAACCATAAATCTAGTTTTTATGAGTGTGTTAGTTTCTTATTCTTGTAATAGTGAGACTATAAGCCTCCTCTAACCTTCTTTCTTCTCTTAATTCATATTGGTATACTATCTAATATCATTTATTCCTAATCTAGAAATTTCATACTCCACAAAATACATTATATCTCTCATGGTATAGAAATTATAGATTCCTATCCTTTTTTAATCGTAAGTAGTATTGACCATATACTTTATTGATTCACTTTTATTTGATTGAAATTACCTGAATAAAAAACACATGCGTTAATATTGTCTAATAGGGTTTTTTAGTGGAACACTCTTACTTCTTCTACATTGAATATGTTTATTCTCTTATAGTTGGTATGTGGCCCCTCATTTCTCTCACACTCTTAAAAGGTTCGGATAGAAATAGAATTTGACTGAATTAATTTAATAAAAATAATTTTTTATAAAACTAAACAAACTATTAAGTCAATTTTCCCACAAATTAATGGTTGATTTGGATTTAATTGATTTGTGATTAATTTACAGGATTTACTTTTGTGATTTTTATTAAAAAAATATTTTTGGCTCTAATAGACATATTATAGTTGTTTACATGAATTCAATATCGTGAAATCTTGTTAATTTATGATGTCTAAATATTTTACATTAGTTAACTAAATTTGAAATTTTTTGTTTTGGTTTTTTCCATTTAATATAATGAAAAGCATGATTTCATGTCATGAAGGTTGAGAAAGTAAAATATATTATATTTAAATATATTATTTATTAGTCAAGTACAAGGGGTATATTGATAATATGTGAACTATTTTGTTGGGGTAATTTTATTTGTAGAATGAAAAATGAGATGGGCACACAAAAAAATATCTTCATATATAACTTCATATTTCCTAAGATATTGTATCAATTGTTTTAAATACTCTTTTATACCCATTCAACATTCCATATGGAAAAGAATTACAAACTGGATCTAGTATGTCTATACCTCTGGATGGGATATGATGCAATAATTCCTTACCTTCAACCATGGAATTGATATTCATCTGGTCTTGAAGCTAGTGAGTACTGGTATGGATCCTATTAGTATATGGAGTTATTTAATTTTATTTATATTAATATATTTTATAGAAATAAATTACTTTTTTTACATGCCATCGTTATATTATTGTATTGTTATTTTATGAACTCGTGTTTATGATAGGCAATTATAGGGGTCTAGTGTCCTCCTCCCGAGTATGTCACACTCACACACTACACATGCCCCTATGGGATGCACATAAATCCTATTATTCAGGATATAAGTATGGGAAAGTCTCTTGAAAGAGGATTCTAATCACCCTTGGAGTGTAGAGTTTGGGTGGTACCATTTTTGCGAAATTTATGGATGGTTGGGGTGAAGAAATGGGGGATTTCACTCATGGGGTATCATCACTTTAGTTACAATGTTAATTTTTGAACTTTTATCATGATTATGACTACATAGACAATATATAATCACTTTTAGTAACCACACATATATATATATATATATATATTAGGTTATAATATATAAATATATTTTATATCATTTCCAGAATTCAGTTTTATACCATGTTAACTATGTTATTACTCTCAGATTCATACCAATAATTTTTTAGATATTATTTAATTTATTAAATCATATCATGGTTTATCCCTTTGTATTTACACCACTATATGGATATCAAGAAGAGTTTTGGTGGTGTTATGGTGTTGTGATATGTGTGTCATTCTAGATTGTGGTTAGGTTCATTACATTATCACCATAAAACTTCTCATCTGAATGGAACTGTTTTTTATTAGACTACAATTTTGAGCAGAAATATGAATTTTTACTTGTGGATAATTATAAGGGGTAAAATAGAAGTTTTAACCTATTAGATGAGCTCAGATTATTATTTGGACAACTATATTGGTCTCAGAATAAGTTATTTACCCTAGGATATGAGTTTCAGAGAATTTATATCCATACTAATATTAGTAGAATAATTAATAATTAATATTTTATTAAATAAATATTAATTTATTTATGTAGATTCATTTAATAATATAATTTAAAAGGAGTGTCACATTGTGATTTTTTCACTTCCGTTGAGTCCCGAATGGGGTTTGTTTTCTAGGTAGTTTCAAAACATGAGTTCGGTACCTGGGTAGGCCCAAACCTTTTTTTTATTTTTCTTACTTTTTTCTTGCCATTATTTTAGATTTCATTCTTTATACCATATTAATAACATCTATGCCTAGGAGAGATCATAAATTTACAAAAAAGTGAGAGAGATAAGGGACATGGAGAGATTAATAAATAGAGGGAAGAGGAAGGAGTTAACTTCACAGAGCTCTCGATGCGCTACATCGATATGTAGAAATTGTGGAACATATATTTGAGTGAAGCTATAGAGGTTTCCACCAAATTTTTTAAATTTTACGTGTTCACCATATAACCCCACAGATTTTATATTTTCTAATTTTAATCCCCAATTATTTTTTCTAATATCTCATTTTGGCCCAATATATTGATTTGGGGGGTGAAAACAGGTGTTTTAGGCATTTAAGAGGTTTTTTGTTTAGTGAAACCAGGATACACAGTGTATGGTTCTAGGTGATGTGCCCTGTGTTATTACCGTTTATGTAAGATGAATATATAATTGTAAATTACATGTAAGGATCACACACCATGTACTAGGTCTTATCCATGTAGCTGAATACCCATCCAAGTTACCAGTATAGGGTTACATGGCTGTGTAGATTACACGGCTTGACCCTGTGTATATAGAACATCATGTAAAAGTACACTGGCTAGCCATGTACATGTCCAGGATGGTTGAGGGACATGGATTGGTACCCCATGTCAGGTACATAACATATAGGTATTTCTGATGTTGTGTACCTAGGGAATTTTCATGTCCGGGCCAGCATAAGTACAAGCCCATGTGGGGATTCATTATTCTATGCCATACACACAACGATACATGTCATGTACTTACCCTTTGTAACCCATTGATGGTGGTTCATATCCCTTCACCCAAGGGTCTAAATTAAACCATTGAGTATTCTATTATTTTTATCTTTTCATGTAGATCATAATTGTAAGACTTGGGAGGTTTTTTGAGAACTCTTGGGTGGTGTTTCTTTCCATTCATTCATATATATGTTCTCCCCCCAGTAATTAAATTTTATACTCTATTAAGTGAGAGACTTGTTATGAGATGATCCATGAGATTCCTCCCATAACCTATTATTTTGTATCATTTCCTTTTAGAACATTTCCCTTGTGTGATGTGTCCTTATTCTCTATGAGGCCACAAGAACAGTTGTTATTGAGGATCCCTTATAAGATTCTTCTATTTATGATTTGACCTAGAGGATCTAGTGTAAGATGCCAATATATTTTATCTACTTAATGAGGATCCCCTATGGGATTCCCTATACTTCTTATGATTTCTTGAGGGTCATGTGCACAGAACCTTTTTCTTGCGTACCATTCTTTGGATCCTATATTGGATGGCTCTAAATTATTATATGGTTATACAGGGCCCCCTGTAGGATACCATAACTAATGCGTTGCTCCATGGATTCTGTGTTGGATGACTCTATCTTGTTTGTTATTAGAGGATCCGGTGTAGGATTACCCCTTCCTTGTGGCTAGTGATCCCCAGTAGGATACCTTACCCCATTTGAATACATATAGGATCTCATATTAGATTCCTCTTTAGTGTTTTGACTTGAGGGACCTAGAAGGTTCCCCATTGTTTGACTGAACATGGGTTAGTACATTGGGTTTTCATAGAGATGGTATCATGTGCCACCGTAGAACCTATATTGGGCTTATAATCCATTTGGGATATGGAAGAAGTGTTGTTTTAATGTGTTTGACCAATCTCACTCTATTGTATATATGTTACCATTGTAATTTCTAATGCATCCATGTTTACCATAGGTTCTTCCTAGTTGTTTGTTGTTGAGCCTTGCACGATTCATCTTTCTTTCTCTTTGGGATTCTCAAAACATTTTCCTGGGATTCATCTTATGAGCTATTTTATATCTAATTTTTTCTTGTATACCGAGAGGTACTACATGAAACTTCTCCATTGATCATTTATATTTTATTATTATATTATTGGGATGTCCATAGGTGTTTTTTGGAATCCGAATGTTGAGCCTACTACTATGATGTAGATGTGTGAAATCCATAGCAGTGATACTCATAGATGTTTCAAGTCTCCATTGTTTTTTATGTGATGGGGATGATTCTACTCTCCAATATGTTTTATGTGATGAGGATGATTCTGATCTCCACAGTTTGATATGTGATTAGTATTATTATGCTCTCCTCCTTCTGTTTATACTCATGGATTATTACGCTCTCCCGAGGGATACATACGATTAATCTACCCTTGATTGGTTAATTGACCACTGTGTGGTGCATGGCATCTCACATTGTTGGATAATAGGAATTTTTAAACTCTTCTGAATGATAAGGATGCTTATGAACTACCTTATTAGTGACTCTTTGGGTTTGCATCATGGCATACTACCGGTGATTTCTCCTTAAATATCTCCAAAGGATGAGACCCTTATGGATTATTGGAGTTCCGCTTGTCATGACCACATGATGGCCAAGACCTAGGGCCCAGAAATTGGATTGTATTCACATGGTATGGGATGAAAGGTGCATTACATAGGGACCATTTATAGTATGTTTGGATGTACTTATAAAGAATATATTTTTACTGTGATTGGAGGCAAGTACAGGTGAACCCATGTGTCAGATGAGTATCCCCCCTATGGTGACATTTCTTTCTCAGATATATTAATATAATTGGTCAAAGCATGTATATTTTGACTAGGTTTGTGGGCCCAAATATCAAATTAATTATTCATAGCTTTGGTGGTTTGACATCTAGCTCAATTCTATTTAACAACATGTTTTGGTTATCTAGATTATGGACCCATGGTTCGACTACTGTTTTTATTTTTATTTTTTCACCATACTCATTAATATTAAAATTTATGTATATATGTATAAGTATTGGACCATACATGTATACATATATAGATATGGAAATCTATTTTGGAACATAACCAGTTGGACAAGATTACGAACCTAGTGTTCAAATGTGGTTTCAAAAAATGGTTTTACTTTTATTTTATATTATGTGTCAGATAGGATGAAATGTTGATTTTCCATTCACTCTTATTACCATATTTTTATAGTTTTTTCATTAGGGTGGAATATTGAGATTATTTCTCACCAATGAATGTTCACTTAGGTGTACTTGTAGAACCTATGTCTTCCTTTCTTGTTTAGAAAATATGCGTGGTGGATAGAGCTGAGGCCCAAAGTTTCATGATCGAGTGGAGATGCTCGAGTAGGTACTTTTTTTCAGGCTAGTGCATTAAAAAAATTAATTGAGACTGGGTATGTGGTCTAGATCGAAGTTAGTAGTATATGCATGCACTTTTATTTCAGATTTATTTCACTATCTATATGGTCGACCCTGTGGATGACCAGCGTTGTACATATGTCATAGTTGTTTAATCTTTTATAACATTTTCACGTGTTGTATCGAAATGTATTGTTTTAGTTTATTTACTATTTTACCACCCTATTTACATCATTTTGTGTATTATACCTGACTATTTACATTGTTTCTTACTCTAATATAAGTTCATATTTTCCCCACTATCACACCCTATGCCCTCACTACTTGTCGGTGACGTCTAGCATATGGGGAGGCGTGTTTGAGGCCCAGTAACCCACAGACATGTGGAACTACTATGGTAGGATATGGGTTGGGATGTTATAAAGTGGTATAATATCCATTATTTTCATGTTATTAACTATTTTTTATTATATTAATAACATGAGTATTAGTAATTCATTGAAACATGGGATGGATATCAGATTGGTGTGTTGAGAATAGTTGTTCTAGTAATAAGTTCTAGTTTCTAGGGTATGTGATTATAATTCTGATTTACAAGGTTACAGTTGTGTATGATTTTATCCTTCACCAAGACACATGTTGTGTAGATTTTAATATTTTATTATGGATCTTAGGTTCATAGACATTTGAATAAGGCTGGATATGGAGTTTGACACTTCACCTGTAAAGGCAAGAGGTGTCTCGTGCATCATATTTTGCACATAGGATTCACATCATATAAACCTACTATTGTGTAATTTTTAGTGATGACGCAGGACTATTTAATTAATAACAATTATATATATATATATATATATATTTATAATGATAGGTTTTCTGAATCTATGTTGAGGCGTTTTTTGTAAGTCTAATGACTCAGTCCTCATGCATGGGAGGAGTAGTGACCCTAATTAGTTCATATAGAATTTTATTCCCATTATTTGTACCATTTTAGGGGGTTGTTTCTTATGTAATTGTTACATAGATGGATTTATGAGTACTATGATAATAGGTACGATGAAATTTTTTCAGACCTAGACCTCCGAGGGGTGTTACCATATAAATATTCCCTATATGTGTCAGTTGAGTCTCTCTTCTGCATTAGTGTCATTACTACCAAGAATAAATTCCTTCCAAGGATGCTCGGTGGGGTTCACAAACTTATTTTCCATGTTTTCAATTTTGATCCTCATTGGTCATTGTGATATTTACTTTCTTTATAGTAGTTTTTTCTTTTGGTCTAGGCTATTTGACATTATTGCCTTATTGTGAGGCATGTTCTGTAGAGATAGGGGGATACCTAGAGGCCCTTAGTTTTGAATCAGACCCTTATAGTTCTAAGATTCATTTTTTCTAAGGAAAAATTAGAGAGAGAGGTTGGATTATGTTTTCAAATTCTTGTTGAGGTAGTGATATTGGTTTTATCATCATTTTTAAATTATGGCAAGGTAGGTGCATGAGTTTTGGGTTACAGGAATGTCGATGCTTTTATCTATGGACAAAGCATCTTGGGTGATTATTTTTTGAAACTTTATTTGATGAGAAAGACTATTTGGGTGTCTGTACTGGTTGGACATTTTTTTCAATTGATAATATATTTAAGGAAAAGGTAGACACTCCTAATGGGAATGAATCTAAGTGATGGGTGATTGTAGAATAAACCATGGCAGATGTTAGGTGCCAAATTTTGAAGAGTATTTTCAAGGGAGCTGAGGGAGTTTTGGATTGATGTTCCATGTTTCATGATTATCTTATCCTTGTAATTAATGAGTAACTAATTTATGTGTCGGGTGTTTGAGGTACACATAGGTTATACATGGTATAGTTTAAATTCTTAATTTGTGAGTGGTCAGGTGCGACCAGAGGCCTGATTGTTTCAAGGACTTTCCATGGTGTGGTTTCCTAGGAGTTGGGGTGAAATAAGGAATGTTTCACTTTGGTAGAGGATAAAATATGAATGAGTGGGTTACAATTAAACAATTGACCCATGACCGAATCCTGGTTATGTTTTGATAGGATGTGAGTGTGTTTTGGTGAGAGAGATATTTACACACCTTTTGTAAAAACATAGTGTAATCCTTATAGAGATAATCATGATCTATCCTAATATTATCTTTATTACACTAAGAGAGCATCAAACCTACACTTAGTTTGTTTTCATTTTAAATATCCTTCCTTGTTAGGAAGAAGGAACTTGTTAAGGTTGTTCTAGAAGAATCATGTTTTCTAATCCATATGATGAGGGGTGCAATATTTGTATATGAGGGTGGATACCATAATTTTCTATTAATAATTGTTGTTTTCATTTGGATTTTGGTCTCAAATTTGGTTTTGAGACGATGATAATGGTATTCCTTTGGTGGGGATTACCAGATCAGCCAATGTTAAATGTCTTCTATGTATGAGACAGTTGTTCATGCTATGAAGTTGATCATTTTTATGTTAATATAGCTCAGTTTGGTGTAATATTGGGGTAAAATTTTGGATGATGGTATTTTCAATTGGATTCTTGGGGACAGGAAAGCTTATGGTTTGGATATTATAAGGACCCTTGTTTTTTTCACAGTGCAATTTTGTG
This sequence comes from Viscum album, assembly GCA_963277665.1. Taxonomy (NCBI): domain Eukaryota; kingdom Viridiplantae; phylum Streptophyta; class Magnoliopsida; order Santalales; family Viscaceae; genus Viscum; species Viscum album. The sequence continues at coordinate 2,089,898,873 of OY728126.1, read as the reverse complement.
TTGAAATTTGAATTTTTGTAAGTGGATTGTTGTAAAGGGTAAAATGGTATTTTTACCCGAGAAAATAATCTCAGATATTTTTACTAAAAACTCTATTGATCCCATAAAATGGTTTTTACCATAGGATAAGAGTGTTGTAGACTTCTTAGTATTTTAAATTTTAGAGGAATAATTAATAATTAATATTTAATTAAATAAATATTAATTTATTCATGCATGTTCCGTCAATCATTTTAAAAAAGAATCATATTTAGATTTTGAAATTGTAGTTATGACTGGAATAAATTATTTCTCATAGGTAGATCATAAATGTGAGTAGGGTGGTGGGATTGGGCAGACCCCTTTTCTTTTCTTTTTCTTTTTCTTCCCTTTTTATTTATTTTATTTTTATTTTCTTTCTTTATTCCATAAAATTCTCATGTACACATAGGGAGGACCCTCCCTTTCCACATGATTTATAGAGAAGGTATATGGAGAGATAAATAGAGAGAGATATACAGGAGTATGGAGGCACCATCAGAGAGCTCTTGATGTGCTGGATGGCTGTGCAACAACCATGGACTGTAGATTTGAGTGAAGCTTCTGTGGTTTCCTTCCAAATGTATGTATTTATAATTTTTAACTCTATAACCCAAAATATTTTCTATTTTCTATTTTCTAATCCCCGATTAAGATTTATTATACCCCCTTGTAACCCAATAAGTTTATTTGGGGGTTAAAATTTGTGTTTCAGGTGTTTTTGAGGTTTTCCATTTTGGAAAACTAGGCTACACAATTTGTGTTACAAGGTGACATACCCTGTGTTCTTCCTATTTGGGGAATATTATGTTTTTTATGTACACATTATGTACTATGTTTTACATGCGATGTACTATGTCTCAGCTATGTATCTGAGTAACCATCCCAACTACCTGCGTAGGGTACATGGTCATCTATATAACATGGACAAACCCCATGTGGGTAGCATGCCAGGTATAGGTACATATCCTACCCAAGTACATGGCCATGCTATATGAGGGACATGGGAACGTTTCCTTTGGGTACATTCCATGTACTCATTTCACTCCCCTTGTACCTGGGGAATTTACACACCCTGACCAGTGGGAGGAGATGCCCATGTGGTGCTATAAAAGTACATGATGTGTAACCAAGGGGAAACCCCATGTATTAAACCTTTTTAACCCTTTGATGGTTTTTTGTATCACTTCATACTACTTTTATAATTAACCCCACATAGTAAACCATTCTAAGTATCTTTTCATATAGATCACAATGGTAACACCTATGAGGTGATTTAAGATATCATATGTAGAGTTTTTGTTTTTTCATGAATTGAGAGGTTCTTCCTCAAGAATCTGAATTTAGTGGTCTCCTAAGAGTGAGACATATTCTTATATGATCCAAGAAATTTTTCCCCTTACCTTTGAATTTGTAGATTTTATTTTCATGATGTATCCATTTTGAGATGTGCCCTTCTAGACTATGAGATCGTGACACTAGTTGTTATCAAGGATCCCATATAGAATTACTCTATTTATGACTCGAGTGAGAGGATCCCCTATAGGTTTCCTCAATCTTCTATCTATTTATTGAGGATCCCACGAGATTCCCTCTACTTCATAATCTATCTTGAGGGTCCCATGTATGATAAATTTTCCTAAGTACCATATTTAGGATCCAGTGTAGGGTGCCTATGGTTTATTATATGATTTTATAGGGTCCCCTATAGAAAATTGTCACCTATGTATTTCTATAAGGTTTTTGTGTAGGATGCCACTATCTTTATTGTCATTAGAGGATCTCGAGTAGGATTCCACCCCATTTCTTATGGATAATGATCCTGAGTTGGATGCCTCAAGTTACGTATATACTTAGAGGATACCATGAAGGAAACCTCTTCAGTGTTTTGACATGAGGGATCAAAAGGGTTCCCTATTGATTTATTGACACTGAGTCAGTACTTCTAGTTTGGGTAGGGATGGTGTCGGCAGTCACCGTAGAACCTATGCCAAACTTGTAAGCCCATTGGGATGTGGTAGTATTATTCGGTATAGAAAATCACAAACGTTCCCTATTTTTGTTCTTTCATAAGTTTATTAATGATGATATTATGTAACTAGAGGTTCTACCTGGTTGATGACAATTGAGCCTAATGGGAGGTGTCTTTTCATTCTCTTTGGGATTCCCCAACATTCTACTTGGGATTCGGCTTTTGATCCATGTTATTTCTGTTATTTACTTATATACCTAAGGTTACTACCTAGGATATGGATGTTGAGACAATATATTTGATTTTTATATTTTGGGATTTCAGAGGATTTCCCTAGAATCTGGCTATTTTGCCTACTACTATGATGTCTGGGTATGACATCCCTAGTAATGAAACTCATGGATGATTAAGATCTCCTTCGTATTATATGTGATGAGGATGATTCCACTCTCATGTATTTGTTATGTGATGAGGACTATTCTTCTCTCCTATATTTTATATGTGATGAGGATGATTATTATTTCTAAGAACTATTTACAGTCATGGATGATTATGATCTTCCAAGGAATGAAGATGATTATTCTCTCCTTACTGGGTTACTTTACCACGGTGTGGTTCATGGATTTTCACATCATTGGATACATGAAATGATTATTCTCTTCCAAATGATATGGATGATTATGATATCCCAAATTATAGACTCTAGGGTTGATTAACATGGAGTCTCATATGTGACTTATCCTTACAGATCACCTAAGGGTTAGACCTTAAGGGATTATCTGAGTTTCAAATAACGTAACCACCTACAAACCAAGTACTAAGGATCACCTATTAGTATGTATTTTTAAGGACTAGGAATTGTGGAGTCATTCTCATTGGACGTTTATAGAATTTCTATATATACTTCCCTAGAATCCAATATTATTGTTATTAGATGCAAGTACTGGTGATCCAACGTGTACGATAAGTATCCCCCTTTGATGATTTAGCTTTACCAGAGATATTTCTAGCATTGGATGAAGTAGGTATATGTTAATTTGGATTATGGACCCTAATATTGACTTTATTATACATTTATTGAGTGGTACGACATCAAAATCAATTCCCATACACATGATGTCCATGTGATTGGGATTATAGACACAAGGATGAACTATTGTTGGTTTTTTGTTATTTCATCACCATACTCACAAATATTCATATTTATATATATATTTTTAGGTATGTTACTATACATGTATACTTATATAGATATGGAAATCCATGGTGGTACATTCCCAATTGTCCGACATTATGGAACTGGGGTTTTATTGTGTTATCATGCTCAGGTTCCACTTATCTTTTATGTTGTTTTTAAAGTTGGTTGATTAGTTTCTTTTTCACACACTCTTAGCTACATATTTTATAGGTTCCTCATTGGGGTGTCCTATTGAGATTATTTATCACCAATGAATGTTAACTTCAGTGTATTCATAGACATTATTTTTGATTTTCAGTAAGATCAATGTATCATGGTTGATATGGATATGTGTAGAGATTCTTGAGCGGGATCTTCCATTTGGGCTGGTGTAGTTCAATAGTGCCTGGAGAATGGATACATGGCCTATCTTGGAGTTAGTTGTAGTGACTTATAATTTTATTTTAGTTTCCTTTATATATATGTATGGTTTTCCTAGTTGGTGATCAGTGTTGTATGAATAGCACGACTGTTAGATATTTTATATAATTTTCATTAACTATGAAACAATGGTCTATTATAGTTTATTTACTACTACCACACTCAGTTTAATTTATGTTGTGTATGATACTTAGCAATTTAGATTTTTTCTTACTCTAATAAGAGGGAATAGTCTCACTGCTATCACATTGATTAACCTCGCTTCTATTCAATACCCTCTGTCATATGGGGAGGCATAATTGAGGCCCAGTAACCCATTAGCTCAAGGAAAAATATTAATGGGATCTGGTCCAGGATGTTACATTAACCATGAGATATAATAAGCCCTATATTTTATAAAAATATATTAAATCTAAATATATTAATATTAATTTCATAACATAAGTAATACACTGTAAAAATTTAGTGGTTTAGTATCTTTGGAAGCATGTCAAAAAAGGATCATAAATCATATACATTGTCTCCCACTTATCCCTTCATAACTAGAACCATTTTTTGACATGATATACATAACAAATTACTTCATATATTGGAAAAATAAACATAAGAAAAGGGGCGAGCACATATTTTCATCATGGGTAAACAAGGGAGATATCAGTCATAGAAAATGGACATAAGAACATGAAAATGAAACTTTAAAATTATACATGGATTATCAAATATCTTAATCTTGAGTGTTGGAATAAATCATAGATGTTCATATGAAATTTATCATATGATTATAATGTTGGAAAATGTCATGGAAATTTTTCGTACACATAAACTTATTTTTTAAACATATATAAATAAAAAAAGATCCTCTCATTATGTTGAGGACAAGAAAAAAAGGCCCTTCAATAATGTTCTGGACATGAAACCAAGTCTATAAATAATATTATTGACATGAATACTAGGACCACACATAATCTATGGACATGTAAATAAGAACCATAAATAAACTTATAAACAAGAAAACAAGGTCCATGCATAAACATTTGGAAATGAATGTAATGACCCAATGTTTTTCAATGGAAATTACCTTATTAAAAATATGTTATAATATCACATGAAAACACATCATAATTATTTACTAAATGATAAGTGACCTTTAAACAAATTTTTTTCACTTATTTGTTCGGAATTTCAAAAATCCGACATACACGATTGTGTTCATGATGATTTCCGGGGTCCATTAAAAAAAATATAAATTTTGGTGAATAGTAACCTACCCCTATGAATTGTAACCTACCCTTACAAATAGTAGTGTGACCCTTATGAATAGTAAATCATCCAAATAAGAGTAACCTTACCCATGAATAATTAAATAAAATTTAGGCGTCATAGAAAGTGACAATTTGACTGTAGTAAACATTTTGATATTTTCATAAGTTATAAATAATTAATTATAAATAATTAATTAATTTAAAAGAAAATTTATTTTCTTAATATGTGTTCATAAATAATAAAATATATTTCTTTTGGTTTTTAGATAATTTTATAAGATCCTACGTATGTTTTGAAAGCATTATTATATCTGTTTTAATTTTAAAAAACTGTATTTCCAAGTAAATTATGATTTTAAATTAAAATTTGATTATTCATATATGGGAAATTATTTTTGAAAAATGGACATAATTTTTTTATTCTAAAATTCAAAAAATGGGTATGGCGATTTTTTGTATTTTTCTAAAATACTTAAATTTTTGGGTGAATAGTAAAAATACAGTTTTTCAAATAACAGTTGTATCCTAAATTGCATCATTAATGATAAGATTATGACATAAACAGGCTAGAACTTTATGTTCTGTCAAATTATTTTAAATTTTATAAATGGTTCATTAAAATACAATAAACTCAATTTCCAATCCAAAAAAGAACTTTATAAAGCCTAAAGTTAAAAGGTGATTTCTTAAAGTGTCTTTTTTTCTTTCTTTCACTTTCATTTTAATAAAATAATGACTTAGAATTATAAAATGATTTAAATCATAAAGAGAATAATATTATATTAATATATGATTTAGGATATCAGAAAACTAATATTACAAGTCTAAATTTTGATATATTATTTTATTTAATATTTTATTCTAAAAACCCCTCCCTCCTCTTGTATAAATAACCCCTCCCCCTCCCCTTGCCAAAGCACCTCTCTCATGCTTCAATAATTGTCTACACTCTGAACAAGAATCATCCCTAGACCCTCCCCCAAACCCAAGATCTTCTGGTCCAATCGATAATACCAAGCCTAGGTCCCTTAAATATGATCTCTAGAGGAGGATTCAAGAGGTAATTTCTCTTCCTTGTTTCCATTAATTCCCTTTCAATTTCAAGTTGTTTTCTTATTCTCTCCCAACATATCTTTATACAAATGGTTTGGTAACTCTAGTATCATACCTATAATTTAATGTTATTACACTAATGGAAAATGATACCATCCAACCCCCTTATCCTCTTCCTTTTATTTTATAAAACAAAACATTGTTCGTAAGGTGTTAATCTATCACCTTCAAGGACGACATGTTTTCTTTTTCAATTTCTACCTACAAATATGGTAATAAAACCATTTTTATGGTTGAAACAGAATATTATATATTTATTATGTCCTATTTTATGTTCTAGAACTATCTTATGTATATATTACTAGATGAGTAAACAAAACAAGTTCGTTTTGGTCGAAAAATCACTCCAATTAACCCAAACAATCATCATTAAATTCCAATCTAATGATTCATCCACATGGTATAAAATTCAATTAATTATAAGATAATTTAACTTCTGGAATATCATTAATATCATTTAATATATTTTATGGATGTTTACCCATGTTTTACACAAACATCAATTCACGAATACATGTGAAACTCTTAAGAAATCCATAAAATTGAACATTTCTGAACTATGTTTTAAAAAAATATAACTAATAAAAAGGCTCATAAAATAAAAAATGAAACCAAAATGACCCATATTAATGTATAAAAGGTTATTTAATTTCTAATTAATTAATATAATTTCATTATATAGGACATTAAACCGAAGGATGCATTTAGATACATGGTAAGGGGAAATTCTCGAACCCAACTTTCATCCTTTGGGTCCTCCCTCTTTCACTCTTTTTTGATATGGTTACTCCATAAAAATCTTTTTTTAATGATTTTATTTATTCTTCTGGGATATAAATTTTTTTCAATGGTATTTATGAAAAACCAAATGTCTTCCAAAAGAACTCTTCTTTCTAGAACACACCTTTTACTTCTCTTTCAAGATTGATTATTCTTGTAACATGTATGTTATTCCCTATTTCTTTTGCGAACCCAATGTTTATGAATTTGTTCTTATGATATTAAACCCATTAATTTTCATTGGTTATTTATGTTCATTTATGTTATATTTTCATTGTTCCATGCATGATAAATTATAATGTTATGATGTGACGGGTGCGACTGGAATTATATAGTGCAATATGAATGTTTGAATGTGACAAGTGCACCCGAAATTATAAAGAACTCCAATGCTCTGGGTAAATTTATAAATCTCATTAGTAAATGTGATATGATGTGTTAAAATGATTATATCTTTTTTCACAAGCATGTGTCGTAGTTAACTACTAATACATGATGTTTCATTTTTTATGTGTTGCCACATTCCAATTCACTTATTAATGCTTCCTATCATGATTATTTGCATTTGTTATGAATTTATCACCCCATACTATATTGTTCTTATCTATCCTCTTATTAGGCTTCAAGATCACCACTTTTGATGTATATCCTCTAGTGGATACATGTATTAAAGAGAGGTCAAGTGCCAATAAGAAACTAGAGAAGAATAAATGAAGAAAAAAGATTATGCTTGATGTTATAATTTTTATGTATGGTCCTAGTTTTCCCAATATAGTAAACCGTTGTATCCTCTATGTGTAATATTATTTTTTTTATTTTTAAAATAATTTAATAGTAATTTTTGGAATGTTTGGGTCGCTATAATATGTATCAGAGGAAATGTTTAGTTAACTTGGGAATTAGGATTAGTGGACCCAAGAGAAAACCCCTATCATGAGTCTAATACAAATATGCAAAAAACAATCATTATATAGGGATCCCATGTGTTATTATTTTTTTAAATGAATAATTTATTCATGAATTGTTTAATTATATTCTGTTCTAACCTTTTCTATTTTATAAAATGGTGGGAACCAGGAGAAACTAGGCCAATAACTCGTGTGAGTGAAAATGCAACGATTTCCTGAATGACATCCCTAATATTATGGGGGGTGGAGTTCAAAACATCATGGAGATGCTTACCCAATTATATCAGGTTATTAACAATAACCATAATAATGTGGAACTTCCTCCTTCACCAAATAGAGAGAAAATGGAGATCAAATGTTTTATGTGACAACAAACACTAATGTTTAGTGGATATTCTGATCCAGTAGTTGCGGAATAGTGGGTCAACTCTATGGAGAAGATATTTTCTATTCATCAATGTTTAGAGATGGAGAAGGTGACACTATATATTTATCACCTAGATAGAGAGGCTAGTCAATGGTGGGATTTGATTAAGAATACCAAGCCAAGGGTGAAAAATTGAAGAAATGGAATGGGAAGACTTTAAGATCTTGTTTATTAATAAGTATTTCCCATGAACTCTTCTTACAAAGATATTGAGACAATTCATAATGATCAAGAAGAATGACGGAGAATTTTTCACAACCTACAAAGAAAATTTCACAAGGATTTCAAGGTACACTTCGGGTTTGGTTATCAACAATGATAGAAAAATTGATAGATTATTTAGTAGATTAAAATTATACATTCAAAAGGCTTTTTCAATTTGAGACTTTGGGAGTAATGAAGAAGTTTTTCGGTGTGCTCTCAATGTAGAGATGGAGTTTGGATAATGTTCCCAAGTCTATAGTGATTAGAAATAGAATATGGAGTTTCATTACAGTGGATCTAATGACAAAGGCAAGAATAAGAATCAATGACCCACATGCTAAAAATGTGGGAAGTTTCACCATGGGAACTACCTGAAAGGGATGGGGAAATGCTTCAAGTGTTGGAATGAAGGACACATCGATCAAGAGTTTTGGAAAGACATAAAAAGGAAGGCGAATGTGGAAGATGAAAGGATAAAACCACTCTTGGTTAAATTCTACAACTGTAGGGAGCTAGGAAACTATGCAAGACAGTTTACTAAACCTAGAGTTCTTGAGGGTAGTCATCATCATCATCCACCAAATCCACAAGAATAGAGGAAGGTTTATTCCATCACTACTGTGGAAGTGGAGAATGGTAATTAAGTCATACATGCTATACTTTCTATTCACTCAAGAATGAAAAAATTATTATTTAGTTCTGGTTATATGAATTCCTTTATATTGTGTATGTTTGATAGAACTATAGAATCGAAGCCCCAAAACATTAAAGAAGAGATATCTGTAAAAACTCCAAGTGGTGTAATAATTGAAACCCAAGTGTTTGACTCTTCTCCTATTGGCATATGTGGGGTGATTATTCCAGAGAATCTCTTTAAACATCCCTTGGTAGAAATCAACGCTATAATGGGAATGGATTGGCTCTCATTTTATAATGAACATATCAACTATTAGGAAAAGGAAATATATTTTTATATTCAGAACCATCCCATTATCCTCTAAAAATGCATGGAAGATTATGAATCTCATTTTAAAAATCCTTCAATGGTGTGGGTGTTGATTCCTTATGAAGAATCATACCTCTCCCAAATGATTGAATCAAAGGAAACTTCCAACCTTGAGGAAGTTACCATAGTGAGGGAATACCATGATGTTTTTCCTGAAGAGTTACACGGAATTCCCCCGGATAGTGAGGTAGAGTTCTTAACAAAACTCATACATAGGGCTACTTCAATCTCAAATTGTCCGTATATGATGGATCCTATCAAACTAGAGGTGTTAAAGAAGTTGCTGCAAGATCATTTGAACAAAGGGTTCATATGCCCTATGCATCACCTTAGGGTGCGCTGGTTCACATTGTGAAGAAGAAGGATGGAATAATGCGGATCTGTATTGACTATCGGGAACTCAACAAGATCACCATAAAGAACAAGTATCCTCTTCCAAGTATTGATGACTTGTTTGATCAATTAAATAGAGCTAAATACTTCTCAAAGGTGGATCTTTGTTCTGGATATCATCAGCTAAAGGGGAAGAAGGAGGATAATTAGAAGACTACTTTTTGTACAAGGTATGGGATCTATGAGTCTCTAGTGATTCCATTCAGACTTACTAATGCCCCTACAATCTTCAAGGATTTTATGAATAGAGTCTTTAGACATTAACTCGAAAAATTTGTGCTTGTGTTTATCGATGATATTATCATCTACTCCACGAGCAAAGAGGAACATGAAGAACATATTAGACTTTTGTTAGTGACATTGAGAAATGAGAAGTTGAACGCTAAGTTCAGAAACTCTGAATTTTGGGTAAATCATGTCACATTCTTGGGACACGTGATCACAATTGGGGAAATTTCTGTGGATCCTTCAAAAATAAAGGCTATTGAAGAATGTCACATGCCCTCTAGTGTCACCTAAATCCGTAGTTTTCTTGGATTATCTTGGTACTATAGATGTTTTGTGAGAAACTTCTCATGATTGTCAAGCATGCTAACTATGTTAACAAGGAAAGGGGGAAAGTATGTCTGGAAGAAAGAATGTGAGGGAAGCTTCAAAGAGCTATAGTGAAGGCTGGTCACAACACCTGTACTCACACTACTAAAAAGAGGAGAAATTTTAATGATATACAGTGATGCTTCAAAGAAAGGCTTGGGTTGCGTACTCATGAAAAAGGATAATGTGATAGCCTATGACTCAATACAGTTGAAGATCCATGATCCGAACTACCCGACACATGATCTAGAGCTGGAAGCCATGATTTTTTCCTTAAAAATTTGGCGACACTACCTTTATGATGAGAAGTGTGATATATACACCGACCACAAGATCCTAATGTATAAATTCTCACAAAAGGAGGTCAACATGCTTCAAAGAAGATGGTTTGAGCTAGTTAAGGATTACGGTAGCTCTATTCAGTACCATCCAGGAAAGTCGAACAAGGTAGATGATTCTCTAAGTAGAAAATAAACTGCTACTCTATCCATGTTACGGATTGAGAAATACCCTATCTGTATGGATATGCAAAGAATGGATTTTGAAATCATAAGAAAAGGGGATACATCCTACCATGCCCAAATTATTGTGTAACCATCCTTCCAAGGGAAGATTAAAGAAGCACAAAGGGCTGATGTGGAGATACAAAAGAGGGTGAATGCAGTAAATGAAGGGAAGGTCATGAGTTCCATATCGACGATGATGCTGTGATTTGGTTTGGAATGCGTATTTGTATGCCTTCATCACTAGGGATAAAGAAGGATCTATTGGACAATGCACAAAGCTCAACATTCACTATCCATCCTGGTTTCACCAAGATGTACCTTGATCTCCTAGAACACTTATGGTGGGATAACATGAAGAAAAAGATTGCAGAATATATATCAAGGTGATTTGTATGTCAGCATGTTAATGCATAGTGAAAAAGTCTAATGGGATGATGCATCCATTGCCTATACCCATGTGGAAATGGGAGAATGATACAATGAACATAGTCACAGGTCTCCTAAAGGCGTCGAATGGAAATAATGAGATATGGGTTGTGGTTGATCGACTCAACATGATATCCCATTTAATCACTATTCGGGAAGATCCATCACTTGAACACCTTGCAAGGATATATGTGAAGGATGTGGTGAGACTGCATGGTGTTTCACTCTCAATTGTCTTTGACCGTGATCCAAGGTTCACATCTAAATTCTGGAGGAGCCTTCTACATGCTTTGAGTACTAAATTAAATTTTAGCATAACCTATCACCCCTAAACCGATGGATAATATGAAAAGACTATTTCGATTCTTGAAGATATTCTAAGGGCATGCTCACTAAAATTCAATGGTGGACGAGATCAGCATCTCCCATTAGTTGAGTTCTCATACCACAATATATTACACTCGAGTATTCAGATGGCTCCATATGAAGCTATATATGGAAAGCGATTTAGAACTCCAATATGTGGGGATGAAGTTAGAGAAAAAATGCTACTTGGACCCGATCTGGTGCAAGAGATGACAGAGAAGGTTTAAGTAATCCGGAAACACATCAATGCTACTCAGAGTCGGAAAAAGAGCTATAATAACAACTGTTGAAGGGATTTGAAGTTCGACATTGGTGAAAAAGTCTTCATTCAAAAATCATAATGGAAGAGAGTCATGTGATTTTGGATGAAAGGAATGTCAAGCCCAAGGTACATTGGCCCCATTGAAACCCTTGACCATTTTAGAGTCGTGGCCTATCACCTTGCACTTCCACCGAATATGGCTCAAGTTCATGATGTTTTTCACGTATCACTCTTGAGGAAATACATATCTTATCCTTCACATGTAATAAACTCAGAGGTGGTACAACTGGAAGATGGTCTCTCTTATGAGGAGCATCCAGTAGAGATTTTGGACCAAAGAGATAGGGGTCTACGCAAAAAGATTACCCACATTGTTAAAGTGTTTGGGATGAACCATAAGTTTGAAGAAGCTACTTGGGAACCAGAGGATGCGATGAAGGAGAAGTACCCTCAACTATTTCTGTAAAGTGAAGTTTTCATGGAGAAAATTCCTAAGGGGGGATGAATGTAACGACCCAAAGAATTTCATAGGAAATTCCATTCATAAAAATAAGCCATAAAATGTCATTAAAACAATAAATAATGTACTTATAAGGGATAGGTGACCTTTAAACATAATTTGGTCACTTATGTGTTTGGAATTTCAAAAATTTGACATACACGGTCGTGTTCAAGTTGATTTTTGGGGTCCAATAAGAAAAACATAAATTTTTTTGAATAGTAACCTACCCCTATGAATATTAAACTATCCTTATGAATAGTAATGAGACCCTTATGAATATTAAATTTTCCAAAGAAGAGTAACCATACCCATAAATAATTAAATAAGATTTTCGCATCTTCGAAAGTGAAAATTTGACCATAATAAACGTTTTAGTATTTTCAAAAGTTATAAATAATTAATTATAATTAAATAATTAACATAAAAGAAAAATTATTTTCATAAAATGTCTTAATAAATTATAAAATATATGTCTTCTAGTTTTTAGATAATTTTATAAGATCCTACATAATTTTTGAAAGCATTATAAAATCGGTTTTAATTTTAAAAAACTGCATTTTTCATGTAAATTATGGTTTAAATTAAATTTTAAATTAATCATATTTAAAAAATTATTTTTGAAATATGGAACTAATTTTTTTATTCTACACATTGAAAAATGGCTAGGGTGATGTTTTGGGATTTTTCTGAAATACATTAATTTTCAGGTGAATAATAAAAATATAGTTTATTCACATAACCGGTGTATCCAAAATTGAATCATTAATGATGTAATGATTAAATAAACATTATAGAACTTTAGGTTCGACAAAATTATATTAAATTTCATAAATGGTTACTTAAAATACAATAAACTCAATTTACAAACATAAAAAAAACTTTCCATAGCCTAAACTCAAAAGGTGATTTCTTAAGCTGTCTTTTTCCCTTTCATTCACATTCCTTTTAATAAATTAATTAATTCGAATTATAAACATTATTTAATGACTAAAAAAATTATATTATATTAATATATGATTTAGCATGTCAAAAAACTTCTATTAGAAATCAATCTTTCGATATATTATTTTATTTAGTTTTTTATTATAAAAACACCTCCCTCCTCATGTATAAATAACCCGTCCACCTCCCCTTGCCAAACCACACCTCTCAAGATTTAATAATTTATTAAACTCTACCCAAGAATATTCCCTAGCCCCACCACTTCCAAGAGCTTCTGCTCTCATCAAAAGACTAAGCCTAGGTCCCTTAAACAGGATCTCAAGAGGAGGATTCAAGAGGTTATTTCTCTTCCTCTTTCCTTTAATTCCTCTTCAATTTCAAGTCCTTTTGTTATTATCTACAAACCTATCTTTTTACAAATGGTATGGTAACTCTAGTATCATAAATATAATGCAATTTTATGATAATAATGGGATATTATACAATCCAACCCCCTTCCCCTCTTCCTTTTATTTTATAAAAGAAAAACGTCGTTCATAATGTGTTAATCTATCACCATCAAGAATGACATGCTTTCTTTTTCCATTTATACCTACAGATTTGGTCATGAAACCATATTTATGGTTGAAACAGAATATTATATATGTATTATGTCCAATTTTATGTTCTGTATGTAACTTATGTACATATTATTATATGAGAAAAAAATCAGTTCATTGTGGTCGAAAAACCACCCAAATTAACCCAAACGATCATCATTAAATTCCTATCTAATGATTCAACCACATGGTATACAATGTAATTTATTATAATATCATTTACCTTATGGAATATCATTAATAAAATGTAATATATGTTTTGGATGTTTATCCATGTTCTACACAAACATAAAATCATGAATATAAGTGAAACTCTCAAGAAAACCCAAAAAACGATCATTCCCAAGAAATGTTATTAAAATATATAAATCATCAAAAGGCACATAAAATAACAAAATGAAACCAAAATAATCCCTATTTATGTATAAAAGGTTCTTTCGTTTCTAATTAATGAATATAATGTAATTATATAGGACATTAAAGTGAATGACACGTTTAGATACATGGTAAGAGGAAATTCTCGAACCCAACTGTCAACCTTCGGGTTCTCCATCTTTCAATTATTTTCGATATGGCTACTCCTTAAAAATATTTTTTCATCACTGTCTTTACTTTTATGGGATATACATGTTTTTCACTGGTATTTATGAAAAACCAAATGTTTTCCAAAAGAACTCTTCTTTCATGAACACGCCTTTTACTTCTCATTCAAGATTGACGGTTATTGTAACATGTATGGTATTCCCTCTTTCTTTTGGAAATCCAAGGTTTATGAATGTGTTCTTTTCAGATGACACCCATTCCTTTTCAAGGGCCAGATATATTCATTTATGTTATATTTTCCTTATGGAATGCATGATAAATGATAATGTTATGATGTGACGGGTGTTCCCAGAATTATATAGCGCAATATGAATGTTGGAATGTGATGGGTGCACCCGGAATTATACAACGCTCTAATGCATTGGGTAAAGTGATGAATCTCATGAGTAAATGTGAAATGATGTGTCAACAAGATTCTATATTTGTTCACAAGCTTGTTTGGTAGTTAACCAATAAGACATGATGTTTCATTTTTATGCATTACCACATTTTAAGTCTCTTATTAATGCTTCCTCTCATGATTCTTTGCCTATGTTATGAATATGCTCACCCCATGACATATTGTTCTTATATATCCTTTTACTAGGCTTCTAGGTCACCCATTTTGACGTATATCCTCAGGTGGATACATGTACTAAGCAGTGTTCAAGTGCCAATAAGAAGATAGAGAAGAATAAATGAACAAAAAAATTTATTCTTGATGTGGTAATTGTTATGTATGATCTTATTTTGCCTAAGACACCAAAATGTTGGATCCTATATGTGTAATACTATTATGTTTTTATGTTTAAAATGATGTACTAGTAATTTTTTAAAAATTCGGGTCACTATAATTAAAACCAGGTCCACGCTTAATCATATGGAGATGAAAACCAGGTCCACACATAAACTTATAGACATGAAAAATGGGTCCATGCATAAAATTGTGAACATGAAATCAGGTTCACACAAAACATATTTACATAATTAGTTATCTATAATTAACCAATTCAATGGAGGGATATATAGGCCCTACTTATTATATAATAGAAATCATACATACGTGTTCTACAATAACATATATCAATCATCACATTAGAACTCATCTAATGAGATGAGTTTGATAAACATTTTATCAAATACATTCTCATGGAAAAGAACTAGGATTCATAAAAATTATTTCATCATAAATATAAACTAAAAATAAAAATAATAATGGGAATATTATTGTATAATAACCCTATTTAGGAATAAGTAACATCAAATAATTTTATCTTAGAAGGAAAATAATTTTGAATTATCGCTTGAGAAAATTCTTGAGGAAAGTATACTTTCGATTAAAAATAATAATAAAAATCCGATGTAATTATAAAAGAAAAATAATAATTGAAATTAAACATTTAATATTATAAATAAATATTCAAGGTGTTAAGGAATCATAAAATCAGTAAAATTTTCTTAATTTATATACGTTCAAAAATCATTCCTCCCAGTATGTTTTGAAAAATTCACAAAGCAACATTATTAGAAAATGAAAAAAATCATCATTTCAAAACATTTTATGAAAAGCCAGTCATGAGTAAAAATGAATTTAAAAAATCATAACCTAAAATTAAAAACATTTCATAACAAATCTTATATAACATGATCATTGAAGAAAAATAGAAATTTAAATGAAATTTGAAAAGAGATAATTTCTATAAAAGAAAATAAATCAAAAAAATTATATCATTGAAGTGAGAATAAATGAATCTAATTTATTAGTTGTATTCACTATAAATACAAAAAATCGAAATGAAACCGAAAATATTAAAAATGTATCCCACACATAATCATAGCTCGACAATAACCAATAATGTAGAAGGTGAACCAAAATAATGGTAATTAGGTTAAGAATTATGTGGCCAAATTGTAATTAGTAGAATGTTGTTACCTATAAAATAAATAATTATAAAATCAAACATTTAATAAAATTAATATAATTAGATTCATGAAATTATTTATAAAAAGGTTGTATATTTACCACACACATGAAATACGTGGTGAATAAGGAATATATCTCACAAAATAAATGGTAAGATGAGAAACCCTTACCTCTTGCTTTCCTTTAGTTTTACATACATCATTGTCTTGTATTATTGTTTAAATAATGTTATTAATTTTTTACAGAATTATGTTAATATTTATAATATCTTATATGACAATTATATATCTTTCTAATACCCAATAATTAAAAATATTTAATTACTTTAATTTTTTTGGGTGTATTCACTTCATAGATTCATGATCAATTCATTTGTATATAATTTTGGATATTCTTTTCAAATAGAAATAAAACCCCATAAGCGAAATGAAATGGTATTAATTAAATTATAGAAGTTTAAATAGAATCAAATATCTTTTTTTTTCTTTTATTTATTTGTATTATTCATTTGATAAATCATTAATGAAAAATGTTTAGTTTATTTTGGCAAGGTTTCTGACCATCACAAACTAGTTTTGTTTTATTTATTATTATGTCTATATATATTTCACAGAACCTGAAAAATTTTATAATAAGATTAATAAAATAATATTTGACCAGAATAATAATTTTATGACCATCCAAAAAGGAATTAATTGAAAATAAACAAAATTGTTATTCACAGAGATGATTAACCTACATAATTTGAATATTTCATTTATTTGAATAAAATGAGGAAATAAAACGGATGGATATATGATATTACATAATAAGAATAGCTTTATAGAATATAAATGATACTTTATTTATTTTTATTTTATGGATTATGGAGGAAAATGTAGGATAGAAAAAGAGAAGAAAATAAGAGTGGTGGTTTGAGATAATTAGCTCTTGAATATCTCATACTTGGAGGATCCCTTAAAGAACATGGATTTGGTCTTTTAGTGAGACCAAATGAACATGAAAGTGGACATATTTGGGATGATAGGATTTTTTAGAGACATTAGTATGTTTTTTTCTGGTGAAGACAAATGGGCTTGTGAGGGGTTCTATTTATAGTTGATGAGGTATGTTTTAAGTGATTAAATAATGATTATTTTACGTTTAGAGCCATCCACATTTGGGTGTAATTAATTTCAGAGAATTTTGTTCATTATTAATGTTTTAAAGTATTTATTTTGATTATAAAATCTTAATCCTTCCAATTTATGGTGTCATTGTTTTTGATAATGACATCTTTTACCAATTAACTTTAACTCGTTTTATTATTTTACAAATACTAAAATAAATAATTTTTTTACCATTCTCAATTTTATGCCTAAAAATTTAAATGACCATAAATTATAACTTTTAACTTATTATTAAATATATGGAATCCTTTTTACCAAATTATCTTCACAGAATTAGTAGAATTATTTTTAAAATTAGTTATATGGATAAGAGGACAATGTTTATTATATAGAGAACATGTTCAGAAGATTTTTATTGAAATTCAACACGGGAATGATTCCATTAAACGAAATAGTATTAGTAGATGTATAATTTATATAATTTTACTTAAAAAACTATTTAAAATATAATTTATCATTATTAATTATTTTGATGAAAAGTCGGTTTTCAATTAAAATTATTCATTTTTTAATATTCATTAAAACCAAAACATATCAAAAAAATAATAAAAAATCACCCTAAAATAATTTTCACATTAGGCATACAAAAATGAACTTTATTTTCTCATCTAAAATTTATATAAGTGTAAAAATGTAATTTTAAAACATGTGTTCCCTAAAAAGGAATTAGAATTTCCTATAGAGAAAATATTGTTTCGATGCTTAAAACTAGATTTATTTTTATCATAATCCTATAAAACATATAATATGAATTTTTAAAAAATTTAAAGGAATATATAATAAATAAATTTCATTATGATATTTCTATAATAATATCTAATTTAATATATTAATATAAAATTCTATTTCTGGCAATACGTTTTGTAAACTCATCCTTTATATTCAATTGTTTTTTTCATTTGTAATTAATTATTACAAGATAAATAATTTTATAATCATTTTTGAAAAATATTTTCATAATTTCATAAGTATCATCCATTTCCTTATATTTAATGTATAGTTTATAATATTTATTTTAAAATAATAAAATTTTGGCCCATGTTTATCTTCAATGTTTTTTGAAAAGTAAGCTATCAAAGTGGTTAAATTCATTTAAAAAAAGAGACATTCGGTAAAATTATATGGTATTACAATTTATCTCCCTTAATATTAATTTCTCCCTAGAAATTTCCAATTAGATGAAAATAGATAGGGATACCTATGCCTCATCAAATTCTCAATTGCCCACATAGCTTCATTAGGCTAGCGGTTTCACCATAAAAAATAGACCGGGTGAGTGGACTTGTTTCCTAAAACATTATCTATTTGTTCAAGAATCTCTATAGGTCTATCTTCACAATAAATATTTTTCTACAGTAGTATAAAATCTATGTTTAGTTCATTTGAAGGATCAGATATGTACTTCCTCAGGAGAGATATGTGGATTACATAACAGACTTCAGAGAGGTTTGGTGGAAAAATTTATCGAAATCCACCATCCCAATATGATTAATAATTTCAATAATTTGCATCCCAGGAAATTTAAGATTTCTCTTTGAAAATTAAATATGGTTATTTGAATATATCTTGGTGGAAAACACACATCATAAAACTAGTGAATAAAAAATCCCCTAAAAATAGGGAATGTAAAAGGAGAAGATCACCACATAACTAGGATCATGATTAGGATCATAGTAGTTGGTAGTGAGAATGTGGGAAGGGAATATAATTCTATACATCTGGTTCTGTTGGTGAATGATAGATAACATAGTCATTGTATGGTTAATTGAAAAAAAATTAGACCAAATAGGTCTGAAAATTTTCATTGATATCATGGGAAATTGTGATAAAAGGATAACATTTTATTTCAAAATAATTTAGGAAGATATACTTACTTGATTTAATCTCATATTTATAATCACAGACTATGGTTGTTAACTTATGAATTTCTACTTTATTTCTTACACAATGATATGAAGATGAAATTATAATACTGAAATAACTAGTAGATCATAAGATCCATAATGGGATGACAATTCATTTTTTATGTTTCTAGTTAGGAAAATGGAATGATTATCACAAATTATCCAACATACATAAATATTTATATGGTTTAGTAATACATTAATATCTAAAACCACATCCAAAGTTCAATGTAAAAAAATTCATAAATTATTTACCGTTAATAACATTAAAAGAATTGACTTTCAAATAAATTTTACTGAATTTTCATAATCAACTTATTGTTATTCCCCCAATCAACATGATGTAGAACTTAATTGGAACACACCAAACATTTAATGGTCAATATCATGTATTATCATGAAACACGATAATAACCTGACATACCATTGTAAAAACATGCAAGATTTAAAAAATTAAATCTTTCCTCATACAATAATTCTAGGAATTGAATAAAATTAATCCATAAACCACCTTATTATAATATTAATAACCAGTAATAAGGTTATCAATACTAACACATTTAACTTATCAGAATCAAAAAAACCTTTATCCAATTAAAATCCCAAAATCATGTACATATTAAGGGTTATATTTCCCTTTATCATATGTTCTCAAAAAATATAACCTTACAACCTCAATCAAATTTCATAGTTACGAGTATAATTAAACATATACTATCAAATAAATAACATAAAATTTAGTGAAAAAATCCTTATATATTTCATTATACTAGATGTATTTTTCTAGGAGATAATCACTTGAAATTACTCTGAAGACTAAATAATAAGATTTTCATAGCTCCCACCCATGAAATTCTCAATTGTCTAGGATAAATGTCCCATATTTATTTAACCTGATTTACTCCACCTATTGTTATTTTTTAATCTTTTGATTTTTCCTTTTCATTTAAAGGTTTTTGTGGCTTAACATCAATATTGTCACTTGGATTGGGGAATTTATTTTCATAATGTGAAAACCCCTATTATTTAAAATATTTTAGTGTATGTGGTTCATTATTTTGATTCATCAATCAATTTATCTCATTGAATGACCTCTTTTCATTTCTTTGATATTATTTTTCTTGATGTATAGGCTTTCAACTCCTGAAAACTTTTATAGCTCATTTTAGATATTTACTTGAGTTATCCTTCACACATTTTTGGTATGTAGGAGGATGAAACATTTTCTTCCCTCCTCGAGGAAGTAAACTAAAGTTTCCATGAAGCACCATCTTTATTTTCTTATCATTAGATCCTTGATGTCTTCTGGCATCTATTTCCACTTTTTTTGAAAATTGAACAATTTATTTATATCATACAATGTCCATTATCACCAATGCCTTTAAGATACTAGGTTTCATTACACTAAATAATTGATCTATTATACAATAAATGATGTTAATTTTATTATAGGTATAACTTCAAAGAATCTAATAGTTTTCCTTATATGTACTATTTGATTTGTCATCATTTTTCTTCATCTTAAAAAATTACTTCTCTATATTTTTATATATAATATGAGGGAAATATGTACTAAGGAATATCCCTTTAAACCCATTGAAATCCAGTGATTTAATTTCTTCTTCTATAATTGTATTCCTGATATAATCCCACCATTGATCTTCTTCACCTTCAAGATGATAAATAGCTAGGTAAAATTATTCATGCCCCAAGCAATGAAGAATAGAAAATATTTTCTCAAATATGTTGATCCATTAGCTATCCACTAGTGGATCAGAAGAACCTCTGGAATATTTTTTTTGTTGAATCATGAATGTATAAAAAAAAATTGATACTACTTTTTTTCATTTTGAAGCCCGGTATGATTTAGAGCTTATGCGAATATAATAAAATTATTTTATATTATAGATCCCTTATAATTCATTTTCAAAGGAGGACAATCATCTCATTACCAAATCACATTCAAAATTAACATGTTTACTTCGACTTCCATCCAATAAATAAAACCGAAAACCATAGGGTGAGTATCACTAATTATAAAGGAAAAACAACATAGTTAAGGGAAAATACTTATAAAATCTCAATCCATTGCAGCATAGTTTTAATAATTTTTTATTCTAGATTATTACCAAAAATCTATAATTACAGCCTAAAATTACACTTATGTTACATTCTATGGTTTTTTCTTACCCGTTTCTAAAGGTTAACTAAAAATGTTCCCTAATACAACAGATAATGAACACAAATTTTTTTTAAAAATATATTACATATAAACATATGAATATTAATTTCATTACATTACAAAAACATTCCAGGATCGTATGTTTTAATTGTGTTTGGAAACATATAAACAAAAACAACTGATTCATAAAACATTTACATCATCTCTTTATTATCCCTTCATATCAGGAACCCATTTTGGAATGTAATGCTCAAAACCTTACTTTATATATTAAGAAAATAAACATAACTAAAGGGGGTGATCTTAAATGTAATGAATCTATATTTTACAAATAAAATTCTATTTGTGGTTTAATTAAATCCCTTATTATTTTTTTTTAAAGAAACACATAGACTAATTTGGTTTTATTATATCATATCAGATTTAAAAGACCATTAGGCTTCATAACCATTTATAATATATCCATTTTACAATGATCATATAAATATTATAAATATTGATATTTATCTAATCCGATCGACATGGACAAAGAATGTGATGGCCTCAATCAGTATGATTATACCCTGTGAAGCTCATTTATCAGATCTTCTAAGGAAGATAACATCACTGTTATTTTCCCTTGACCAATCCCAAAATGAGATCCAACAAATAAACCATGGGAAAAAATATTTACTAGATATGTTCAACCTAATCAAGATCACGACCAAAACTATATATGCAGAACCACCCCATGAAAGCATTACCATCACACACCATACCTTTAGGGAGTTTTTCTATGTAATAAAGGTATATGTATCAATAACATGAAAATATGAAAATTAATTTAATATTTATAATATAATAATGGAAATATATTAATCTTATTTTTTCAACATTATAAATGTTTTTTATTTTGATAAAATAAAACATAAATTTGATTTTCAGGTAATATTTAAATTTAATTAAGTAATTTATTGCTAAATTTATTTTTTATGTATATAATATTTTGAATAAAATATTATTAATAAATATAAATTATTATATAATTTTTATGATGTCAAATTTAATTTTTACAAGGGTTTAAATACTTTTATTATTCTAAAACCTAGTATTTCTCAATAAATATCGATTCTTATTTTAAAAGTGAAAAACTAAAATATTTATAAAATTATTTGGATAAATTAAATATTATTTTTTGAATCATAACTTTGAAATTATACAAAGGTTATTTTTTCATATTCTTTCGAGACAACAAAATTTTCAGGTAAAATTTATATATGGTTTAAATATACGGTGTGTATTATGACATTATAATGTTCCAAAGATGATAAAATACATAAAATAAAAGGCATAAAATATCATATATAAGTTTATAATTTAATATAATATGATTCTTGGTTTATTTTATTAGTTTTATAAATCCTTTATGAATCCTCCAAGACCAATAATATATTTAAATATTTTAAAATAATTCTTTAAATCCATGTCCCACTTCCACATCATAATGGAAAATATTTTAATATTTACTGCCCTAAAACATATAAAATTATTAAATACTCCCCTATTTGTTATAAAAAATTGGTAAAAATCATGTTAAGGTATTTGGTTTTGGTTATTTTATTATATAGAATCTGAAACCAAAGATTGAAAAATAGTAAAGTACTTCCCACTCTTTTTCTGTATAAACTGAACCATGAAACCATACTTATCTAGTTAAAAACCATGTAAAAATTCCTTAATTTTACATACCCTCTCTATATTCATCCAAAGGGTTCTCAAATGACTCATTAATATCTTCCAAAGCTTTTGAAATTTCCCACTTACAATAATAGATTCTCCCTTACTTCATTTTATTCACGAATCTGTTTTATGTTTTTCCTCGTAAATTGACTTTGTTAATATTTTGGGGTTTGTGTTATTGAAATCCATATTAATGGAATTTATATATCCATGTGATGATATACCCACTTCCACTATCATTACTCCATCCCATTAAACTTTATGTTCTCTAGCTATCATGCCATGATTTACCGAGGGATCATCCCCTTCTCCACATTATTCATGTTTCTTAATTATCTTATGCCATTTTCTCCAATTAATAATTATGGGATATGTTACTCCATTTCCACCTTACTGTTTGTTTTTTCATACATTATTAGAGACATTTTTTCACTCTCATTAATCCCTTCCATGAACATTTATATTCCCCTATTACGCTTTCATAATTTCATCAAGTCTTTCCATGGAAAAACTATTATGTAGTGAATACCCATAACCATTTGATAGCAAGGGTGTTAAAATTTAGTCCCTTATTGTTATTTGATTGGGTAAATACATGTATTTTTTCCATACACCTTTATCATTCAATAAAATTTGAATAAAAATTATTCCATGTTGTATGATCCATGTGGAAAAATTAAGCATGTGAATGAAATGAATATGATGGGTGAACCCATAATTTTATTTCACTCAAATGAATTGGGTAATGTTTTAGTCTCATGAGACATCATTAAAGGTATTATGGAGTCTATAAAATTTATTATGGATCTTTCTTTCATTTTTACTTGGTGGTTATCCTTGACCTATGTTTATAATGCCATATTTTAAGTTGTATCCACATTTCCCATGTCTCCTTTATGATAATCATGTTATATCATGCCTCAATATTCACTTTTATGATTTTCAATCATTATTTGTATCATTTATATTACTATTAACTAACATGTGAGAATATCTTTATTTTATTATAATTTTATTTTTTTAAGAGACTTTATATCAAATTCCTTTCTTATGTATATCCCATGGTTATCCCATGCAGTTTTATGATCTATTGAATTATAGAGGCATGATAGGGAAGGGCCCCATATTTTTGTTATATCCCAGGTTCAAGATGTTATTATATAAACCTAAATCCCAAGGAATCTATACATATCAATCATCTATGTTTTATTACGTGTATTATTATGTATTAAATCATGAAATAATATGTACCAAAGAGTCATGTTATCATAGTTGGTATAAAATGAATGCTTAGTTATTTTTTAATTTGGATTATAACAATATATTGATGGCCTTAGGGATTAGAGTAAATAGAATAATACATCCCTAAATTTGGGTAAATTATAGAGTCAGTGGTTTCCAAGAAAATATATAATTTTCTAGATACTACAAGTGGATGTGGATTTGGAACAGATATACCATGATGTAAAACCCAAAAACATCACATAAATATAGAGTTGATCCAAAACTTGTGCATGATAGTGAGTCTTAATGCACACATGATTTGACGCTGTTAGGGAATACGCATTGGTAAATTCAAAATCACATTATGAACCACCATTAATGGAATAAAAATGCCCAAAATCCCATATGTTAGAAAATAGATCATCGATAAATTATATTGAGACATGAAATTCATATGTTTGGGAATAAATACACTTTATATGTTTTCCATTTATTTTGATGGATTTCCGTTTTTTTAATAGTTTGAAAATTAACATCTATAATTTTTTTTGGATAATGAAAATAAATAGAATGAGAATCAAAAAGTGAAAGGCAAGGTTTTAATCCATATTTCTATGAATAAATTCATATCATGAAAGTTTAATATAACTATTCAGACACCACTAAAATTACTACGTGTACATTTGTATATGTAAACTGAAAATAGGGAAATTATTGCATCCGAAGAATATAACTCCCACCCTACCATAATTTGGGGTCTGAACTTCATAGAGAAGCTTGTGATACTCAATTTAGTTTAATTTTATTCAATTATGGGAATGTATTATATTTCCTTATATGGAGAAAACATAAAATTTCATGAGATGTAAATCACTCTTCATATTGTGAATCATCTTCTAATTTTGTATAAGTGCAAGGAGAAGGATGAATCTTATTTAGCCCCAAAATCTCAACAATGGATTTTATTTCCCTATAAGAATGTGTATCTGGTCAAATGATTGATTATAAGTAAAATATCACCCTCAAAGACATTACCATTGTCAATGAATAAGATAATGTTTTTCTGGAATAATTTCCTGGTCTTTCTCATAGCTGAGAGGTTTTATTTTAAATTGAGCTTATACCTAGGGAATTACCATTATCTAGGACTATGAATATAATTGATATTTTTGGACATGAAGATCTGATGAAACAACTATAGTATAATATTGAAAAAGGATTTACATTCCCATGTAATTCACCTTGGGGTGAACCAGTCCACTTCATCTTGAAGAAATATGGGTCAATGCACCTTTTCATTGATTATTTTTAGGTCAAAAAGATTACAATACAGAAAAAGAATCATCTTCCACAAATTTATGGCATACTTAATTAGGCACACGGTGCCTGATACTTCTCAAATTTGGATCTTAGATAAATAAATAATCATGTAACGGTGAATAAAGAGGATATCGACAAGACCACATTCCATATAAGGAAAGGGCACTATGAGTTCTCAGTGATTGCAATCAGACCCACTAATGCTCCATAAATCACAATGGACTTGATGAATATAGTATTTATAGTTTACCAAACATATTTTTGATAATATTTATAAATTATACTACAATATATAGAAAAATAATGGTGGTGTATGGGTATCATATAAGGATTATGATAAAGGACTTATAAAAGGAGATTCTTCTTGAAATGTACAAACAATTTCTGTTCTAGTTGAAGGAAGTCTCATTATTTGGGAATATTATCACAATAAATGATATATTTGTAGACCCTTCA
Organism: Viscum album; assembly: GCA_963277665.1. Classification (NCBI taxonomy): domain Eukaryota; kingdom Viridiplantae; phylum Streptophyta; class Magnoliopsida; order Santalales; family Viscaceae; genus Viscum; species Viscum album. The sequence continues at coordinate 2,089,872,495 of OY728126.1, read as the reverse complement.
AAACATAAGAAATTTAATTATGGTTGAAGCCATCATCTGTGATAGAAATTCAGGGTTTCATGGGTTTTATAGGGTATTATCATCAATTTTTTATAAATATTACATGATTTTAAACCATATTACCAATCTAACATGCAATGTAATCATGTTTATTTATAGTAATTAATTTGAATATATATTTATGTATAATAAAAGGTGTCTAATAACTACACATGTACATATGCTACAATATAGTGGCAAACTTTTTGTGATATACATAGATGTTTCAATGAAGGGATTGTGTTGTGTGTAAATGAACAACTATAAAGTTATTTAATATGACCTAATAAAGATGAATTTCCTTGAAAATAACTACCCAACATATCATCTAGAGTTTGTTTTAGTGTTTTTTTCATTGAAAAATTGACTGAATTTTGAATTTTTGAATAATTGTAAAATATATAAGAATCATAGATCCTCAAGTATATATTCACACATAAAGAGATAAATATGCACCAAATATGATGGTTTGAGATGATAAAGGACTATGAATACTCAATCCACTACCATCACGGGAATGAAAATAAAGTGTAAAATCCATAAAGTAGAAAGGTTAAATTAATTTTATCATTGATGAGAATCGAGAAGGATTTTCTCATATTAGCCCAAACAAGGATGGACATGGGAATCATAATGAAAGGAAAATCCCTAATACACTCATAAATGATTTTTCAACCACCCATTATGGAGAGGGAAAATGATTCTCAAAGGGATGTTTTTGGGAATTCCGAAGAATATGAAAGTTATAATAAAATGGAAATCCAAGAGTTGAATGATAATGAAGAAGGAAATGTCATATTTGGTTCACAACTATATGCAGGCTTTCAAATATAGAGTCAAATAAGGTGATGTTGGAAGATTCATGTAGTTTAACCTTCTCTATTAATAATGGGATTAAAAAGATTTATCATGATATCTAATATAACATTAGTTGGAAAACATAAATAAGGAGATCACATAATGTATATAAATATGTATTTTTTGTTAGAAAGTGTTGTTTGAAAGGGAAAAAATCCAAGGGAATGATGCAACAATTACCCATACCCATATCTAAATGGGAAAACATAACCATGGTATTTGTCCCTAGTATTCTGAAGACATCAATAAGAAATAATTCTATATGTGTTGTGGTCAATTGTCTCAAAGAGACTAATCACTTAATTAAATTTCAAGAGGACTTATAACACAATCAATATGAAGTTAAAAACATTAGAGAAGTGTTGAGGATTCATGGAACATCACTGTAGATTGTATCTGATTGACATCCCAAATTTTACAAAAAGCTCTAGAAGTGTCTCCAACATAATCTATATACTGATATGAACATTATCATGTCTTATCACACTCAAACTGATGTTCAGTTTCAGTGGACTATCCAACATATCGAGGAAATGTTGATAAAATGCTTAATTTTCTTAAAAGGAGTACGCGATCAACATATTTCTCTAGTAAATTTCTCATTCAATAATATTTTTCTCTAAAACATCCATATAGAATCCTAAGAAAACATTTATGTGAAGATATGTAGAACACATTCATGTTGGGATAAAATTGGGTAACACAAACATCTATATCCTAAAATGGTTGAGGAAATGGTGAAAAAGGTCATGATTAATCAGAAGTACACTAAAGACGATCCGAGTTGAAAAAAATCAATGATGATCTTAATTGATGAGAAATTGAGTTTTATGTTGTATATAAGGTATTCATATTTATATATTCATGGAATTATTTATTTATATTTGGGAATAAGGGGAATTTTAGTCCAAGATACATCGGTTCCTTTGAGATCATTGATCGCATCAGAGCGGTGGCCTGTTGACTAACACTCTTACCTAACATACCCCAAGTAAATTATGTTTTCCATTTATCCTTATTAAGGATTTATATACCATACCCCTCATATGTACTTAGTCTAGTGGTGGTACCATTAGAGAATGATGTATCATATGAGGAGCATCTGGGGATGATCTTAGTATGTAGATAAAAAGTTATAAATAATAGGACAATGCACATTGTCAAAGTGATATGGATAAATGAAAAATTTGATGAATCTACCTAGGAACAAGAGTAAGTGATTAAGTATAATTACCTGAATATTTTTTAGTGTATGAAATGAAAATCCCAATGGAATAATTTTTTAATTGTGGGGGATATTTTAACTGCCAAATCTTTTTTAAATTAAATTCCATTTGCAGTTGAATTAAATCCACTAATATGTATTATGGTTATAGAAAAATGTAACAACATAGATAGTTTTATTATATACAATCATATTTATAAAATTATTATGTTTTATACCCATTGATAATATAACCATTTAACAATGATCATTTTATTAGTATAAATATAGGGTTTTAACAAATCCAACCGATAAAGGAAAAAGAGGTGATAGCTTCAACCAGACTGATTGTACCTTATAAAGATCTGATATCGTAGTTTCCAAGGGAGACAAAATCACTAGGATTTGACCTTGACCAATCTCAAGATGATATCCAATAACCTAATATTTAGAGAAAATATTTATGCGAGACATTTAAGCTCATCGATATCACGACCACAATCTTGTATGCCGAACCACCCCATTGAAGTCTCATTATCTCCCACATTACCCTTAGGGTGGGTTTAGGTGTAATAAAGGTATGGGTATCAAGAATATAATAATAAAAATATATGTTTTATATTTTCAATATAATAATGGTTAAATTTTAATCTTATTATGGTTACATTGTAAGTGATTTTTATTTTGGATACAATAAAACAGAAATTATATTTTTAAATAATATTCAAATTCAATTAAGAAATTTATAGATTAATGGATTTTTAAATATATAATATATTTTTTAAATTAGTTTTATTAAATAATTTTTATTAAATATATATGATCATATAAATTTTATGAACTGAAATTGAATTTTTATATGGTTTTAAAACTATTATTTCCAAAAAACCTAGTATTTTTCAATTAATGAAATTTCATATTTTAAAATTTAAAATTATCATATTTGGAAAATTATTTCGATTTAGTTAATATAATATTTGGAATCAGAATGTTAAAATCATACAATGGTTAATTTTTCCTAATTTTCTGACAATCAATTTTATGTGACAAATTTAAATATGCTATAAATATACGATCTGTATTATGGCATAGTAATGACCAAAAATGATTTAATTAATAATATGATATATATCCAAGACAAAATACTTGTATTCCATTTAAAATAATTCTGTTTTAATTTTATTTTATTAGTTTTATGTATCCATTATGAATGCTCCAAAACTTATAATATATTTTAAGGTTTTAAAATCAATTTTTAACTACTAGACTCAATTCCACTTCACAGGGGACATTATTTGAATAATTTTTGTTATTAAACTAATAAAACAATGAAATAAACCTCAATTTGGTAAACAATATAGGTAAAAACATAGTACAGTTCAAGAATATCGTTATTTTATTATATAGAGTCCAAAACCTATTTTTGAGAAATAATAAAGAACTCCCCACTATTTTCCTATATAAGACCACAAATGACCCCATTCCTATCCTCTAAAAAACCATGGATCATATTATTAATATACCCTCCATCTTAATAGTCCTCTTAATGAACCCCCATCTATCAATAAGCTCCCCACAATATTTTAGAATCACCCTCTTAGGGTAAGGGATTCTCCAGCTCTTCATTTTATTCAAGAGGATATTTTATGTTACAACTCCAAAATTATAATTTTTCATATTTGGGATATGTTGTTCAAATTTCCTCCACATTCCCTTTATAATTAAATTTTACGAGATATCCCTTTTAAATCTATGTAATCCCTCCTATGAAACATCATGTACACCTATTACCATGTCATAATTTTGTAAGGGATCATCTCCCCATCCTCTTTATTAAATATTCTTAATTATATTATGTATTTTATATAAAAATACTTATAATGGGATATGTTATTACATATCCACATTAGTTTCCATTTTATGACTAAATGATGAGATAACCCCTTCTTCCCTAATTAATCCCTTCCATGAACAATTATGTGCCCATGTTATGCTGCAAAAATTTCCCAATGATTTTCCATGTCAAAATAATTGTGTAGTGAATACCCATCCCCATTTCATATAAAAAGTTTCCACCTTTATTCACTTATACTTATTTTATTAGGGACATATATTTATATTATCCGCACTCCTTTATCGTGTAATAAAATTTGATGATAAATTATTCCAGGTTTCATGAACTATGTGACACACTTATGTATGTTAATGAAATGAAATTTATGGGTATAACCATAATTATATAATAATCCCATGCATTGGGTAATTTATTAGTGTCATGAAACATCATGAAATGGATTGGGGAGTGAACATAATATATCATGAGACATTTTCCATCATGATGTCTTGTCAGTTAGCCTTGAACAATGATTATTATTCCATGTTTTATGTTGTTTCCACAGTTATCATATTTCCATTATGATTATCATGATATATCAGACCTCAATGTTCATGTTTATGATTCTCACCCCTTTTTTGACTCAATGATATTCCAATTTTTTTAAAATTATAAATTTTTTCATGTTATTCCATGTTAATTCCCTTACTATGCTTTATAGATAACCCGTTTCTTTTGTATGTACCTAGGTTATCCAATGCAGTTTTAAAAGATATATAAATTTAGATGAATGTTAAGGATATTTTCAATAATTTCGTTGTATCCCATGTTCAAGATGTTCTAATATATATTTAATTTAGAAATACCTGATAATTATCAAGGATTTAGATTGCATTATGTGTAATTTTTTTATTAAATCATGAAATAATGTTTAATAAAGATCCAGGTTGTCACAGAAGTTGCATAGTAAAGGTAAACAATAGAGATATCAGTCATAACATAAGGGTATAAGAACATGAACACGAAACCTTAAAATTATACATTTCATAGAAAATATCATAATATTTTTTAATGTAATAAATCATATATGGTCATAATACATAGATCATAAGATTATAACATTGAAAACATGCATGGAAATGTGTCGTGCACAAAAAATTACAATTTTGTGAATACCTATAAATTGAAATAGATTGAGTAGTTATGTTAAAGACATGAAAACATTCCCTTTCATAAACTTGTAGACATCAATCCATGTCCATGCATAATCTCATGGAAAAAAATTCTAGATCCATGAATAATATTATGTACATGAAAACCATGTCATTATATAAACATATGTACTTGAAAAACAGGTCTGTGGATAGATGATAGACATGAAACTAGTTCCACACACACGCACACACATATATATATATATATGTGTGTGGACATGAAAACTAGTAACACACAAAAAATTGTGAATATGAAATCAGGTTCATGGATAACATTTTTACATATTGAGTTATCTGTCATTACCCAATTCATTATTTATAGATACAGGTCTCACATATCAAACTATGAAAATCATAAATATCTTTTCCATAATAACCTGAATCATTCATCACATCAGAACCCATGTAAAGAAATGAGTTTCGTAAACATTCCATATGAACACAAATCATGGACATGAAATTGGTTTCATAAATATCATTCCATCATAAACATAAAAAAATAACAAAAATATTAATTTTATTATTATTAAATAACAACCCCAGTTAATCATAAGTAACATAAAATAATATTATCTATGAAGGAAAATAATTTTGTGTGATTTCTAAAAATAATTCTAGAGGAAAATATCATTTCTATTTTGATTTTTAAATGATGTCAAAATATAAAATAAAAAATTTTCATTGAAAATAAAACTATAATATTATTAAGGATTGTTCAAGGTATTATGGAGTCATTATAGAGGTAAAATCCTCTCTTGATTTATATTTTTAAAAAACATTCCTTATTTTTTTGGAAAAGTCACAAATAAATTTTTTTTGGAAATAAAAAAATAATCCACTCAAACTTCATTGTAAAATTTTGAACAAGATTAAATATAACATTAAACAATCATAACATAATATTAACAACATTTTCAAACATAATTTTATAAAACGTGAACCTCAACGAAAAAAGGGAGTTTTAAGGGAAATTTTAAAAAGATTTTTATTTAAAATTCAATGTCCTATAAATGTCATATCATTCAGGAGATAATTTATAAAATTTATCAATTATGTGTATTCTCTATAAATTCTGATAAAAATTTGGATGTTAAATATAATATAATTAAAATTCATCCCACATAAAATCATATGACGACATAATGAATGAAGTATATAGTTAACCCAATGAATGGTACTTAGGATGACAATTCCCTTGAAACTTTATGATCAGTTGAATAATATTCCCCATAAAGTTATAATTATCAAATAAAAAATATAATAACATTAGTATAATAACATTAATGATATTTTATATAAAATGAATTTATATACACCACACACAAGAAATAAGTGTTGAATAAGGCATATGTCCCACTTAATAAAATGTGAGATGAGAAACCATTACCTCATGTTTTCCTTTAGTTTTTAATACAAAAACCTCCTGTATAATTGATTAAGTAAGGTTATTAATTTTTTTTGAAATCACATTACTATCTATATTATATTATAAGACAATTTATACCACTTTAACACCCATTAAATAATAATATTTCTTTTTTTCATTTTTTCATTTGTATTGGTTTCATGGTTTCAAGATCATTTATTTTGTGTAATAATAAGGACATTCTTTTGAAATGTTAATAAAACTACAGAATATAAAATATAATGTATTAATGAACATTAATATGTTTAAATGGTATCATATTTCATTTTTTTATTCTGGTTATTGGATGATTCATATGATAAAACGTTAATAAAAATGTTTAATTGTTTGGCGGGTTTTCCGACCAACACGAACTATGTTCCTTTTATTTATTATTATGTCTATATTATACTTCCAAAACATTATATAGGTTAAAATAATAATATTTAATGATTATTTAAGAATAATTATATTATTATGACTGTCCATGTAGGTGGTAATTTAAAATTAACAAAATCATTATTCATAGAAATGATTGACTGTCGTAATTCAGACAATAGTTTCATATATTTTAATTAGATGAGGTAATAAAAGGTATGGATATAATATATTTCATTAGAAAAAAAATATAATTTATATAAATAATTCTTTATTTTTTATGATTTTATGGATTAATGTGGTTAATATAAGGTAGAAAAAACAAAACAAAACTAGAGAGGTGGTTTTAGGGAAGTACCTCTTGAATATCAACAACTTATAGGATCCCTTAAAGACCATTGATTTTGACTTTTGGTGACACTACAGGATCGTTGATGTTCTTAGAGTGTGTAGGATATGGTTTTTAGTGATTTGTGGAGCTTCAAGTCTCTTTAGGATATAGGGGTTGTATTTATACTTGAAGAGAAATGGTTTTAAGTGATTAAATAATGACTATTTTATGTTTAAAGACAACCACATTTGTGTGGAAATAAGTCATAATATTTTTTTAAAATAATTAATGTTTTAAAGGATTTTTAGGGAATATAAAGAGTTGAAAAAACCATTTAATGTAGTATTTTTTATGTATTTTTAGGCTTTTACCTTTTAACTTTATCTTGTTATATTATTTTACATATACTGTAGTAAACCATTTTTTTACCATGGTAACATTTTTATGCTTGACAATATAAATGACCCTAAAAAATAAATTTTTCCATATGATTCAAAATATGTAATCTATTTTTTCAAAATGAAATCAATTCTTTTGTAAAATGATAATTAAAATTAATCTCATAGGTGAGACGACAAAACAGGTTTCTAAAAAGAAAAAATTCTATAGATTTATACAAATGTTCTAAAAGAAAAAGATTATAATGAAATAAACTAGAGTAATAGATTAATAATTAATCTAATTTTACTATAAAAAATTCAAATATAATTTAACATTAAAAATTATTTAGATTAAATGTTTTTTAATTAAAACGTAGTATTTTTCACTATATATCAAAAATCAAAATTTATCCAAAAAAACAAAACATTTCCCCCTAATATAATTATAATATTCTTACATCAATATTGTCTTTTATTCGGTAACATAATACTAATAAAAGTTTAAAAACTCAGTTTTGAAACATGTTCTCAATTAAAAGGCCACAAAACATCCTTTAGAGAAATTATAGCTTTTTATGAATAAATTTTGATTTATTCTTATCATTATCCTATCAAACATATTGGACAAAATTAAAAAAATTTTATTGAATATATAATATATAAATTTCATTATTATATTTCACTAATAGTGAATAATTTCATTTATATAAAATTCTATTTTGGGCATACAATTTTTTTTATAAAAACACATCCTTTATTTTTTTCATATATAATTAATTTGTCACTGAATAAGTCATTTTATAAACATGTGTAAACTATATTTGAATAATTTATTTAATCTACCTCATTCTCCCTAATTTTATTCCTAGGATATAATTGTTTTGGTAAAACTATTATATTTTAGACATCATTTTTATTCTAGGTTTTGTGAAAAGTATGCTATGAAGGAGATTAAATTTATTCAAAGATATATACATATATATATAGCATAAAATAATATGTCATTAACAAAAAATAATCCACATTATTTTATTTGAACAAAATTAGTCACAAATATCTAATTCATACTCTAATTTTTGTTCTTCCAATGGTTATTATCATGCCTACACTTTAACCTAACCCTTGAAATTTAAGAATACCCAAGACACAACTCTCATGTAATCATCATAATTTTATTCATTGATAAAACAATAATCATTCAACATTACACAATTAATTATAATTAATTATATGAAAAAAATTATATCCAATGCACAACCACATTGATTATCTCTTAAAACCCAATAACCCATGCACTACGATATTTATTAATTTTACCAACTCCAAAATGATGTCATACTTATTGTGGAATTAATGTATTTCTAATTAAATGATTTTACAAAACAATGGTTTATATTCATATTATAAATAAGGAAATACAGTAATTGGTTCAACACCAAATCATCTCTAAAATATATGATGTTGAAACCAATAATCTCACACTTAAGAATTTTTCACATCACAAAGGCTCACTCTACTATAATTTCTGGTATACTTCCTTAGGAGAACAAAAAATAAATAACCCATTAACCCAACTTGTCCATTCTTGAAACATATACTTGGCCATTCCATCAACGTATAACCGCTAAATAACACCCATTTGTTACCAAATGAAATAATTTTATTAGGTCATCATTCCCACTAAATTCACTATTTTTTTTAAAATATTTAAATAATAATAATTCTGGTATTAGTGAAAAAATATATACCTATATGATCTTCCAATATGAATAATAAAGTATGACATAACTCATATTGAATCTTACATTAATTCATGTGATGTATAATCCATTACCCAAAAAGTGTATGTGTTTTAAATAGGGGTTTTGGTTAGTTTACCTGTTAAAAGGTGTCATTGTACTTGATTTACTAGGAACGGTTTTCAACAAATGAAAGTAATTCATCAAATAAAATATAAAAAATGATAACGATAAAGATGAATCACTCGAAAAACTCCTAACAATTTCCATAATGTATTATTATACATTTTGTGCAACACTATTTTATTACGGTGTAATCAAAATGATGTTTTTAGCTAATATGTCATGATTTACAAAGAAAATTTCAAATCGACTCAAGTTTTATCCACTTCCAACTGATCTTAGATTATATTCAGCAACCATATCAAATCATTCATCTTTGAACACTATATCCAAAAAAGCTTAACTTCATATTAACAACTTTTAAGGAATTTATTATTTAGGATTTCTAGTGAAATAAATAAATATGTCCATAATGGAAAAAGAATCAATAAAGATGATTAAATATTTTGGCTTATGAAAATAATTATATCAAATAGTCTACATATGTGTCTATGAAAGATTTCATGGATTATACCTCTTTTAATGGGACATTTCACTATGTGTTTATTTTCATTTAATACTATCTACAAAAGTTTTTATATCACTAAAATCCAGCTAAGGAAGGATTTAAATAATAACAAATCATTGAAATATTTTTATGTAAATTTTAGATAAAATTTTATACCAAAAATAAGAAATATTTCAATTAAAACCCATACTTAGTACCAAATATTCATGATCATAATATTTTGAATATAAAAAATCTATATTAAATTTAAACAATCCATCACAAACTCTACTTGATCCAATCATTAAAAAAATCATAAATAAAGAAAATCATTAATTCCCAAAATTAAAATAATACAAAAAAATACCATGTTTTAAAATATAAACCTAATTCTTAGATATTTTTGGTAAATAAAAGGTTTTATGTGATTCCAAATGATATATAGTCTTAAGTACTAAATAAAAAATCCTAACCTATTTAACTAAACGAATCAATCTATTTCATAAAAAATGGAATTTTAAGTTAGGATTCTGATATAGTCTCTATGAAATCCCTTTTTCGTATTAGAATCCTCAGTAATTATACTAATATTAATACACTATTATTTATGATGAAACTCAATTATATTTGATTCAAAATATTCCTAGGAATCGTGTGTACATTTATTTTTAAAAAATACTTTCCTTTTATAAAATCATTCTTGAAATTTATTACTTTCCTATAAAAATGAGACATATATTTATTTTAATAAATTGAGTTATTTATAGATTACTTATTAGCATTAATTGGTCATTTAATCATCATATTATTATTTATACCATAATTATTACCTCTTTGATAATTCACACAATGGATAAAGTTTATTCCTTATCTCTTTAGTTTTATCTCATCATTAAATAACATACTCTATAATTCATACGCATTCCTTTTATCTTTTATGTTGTTATAGTTCATTTGAAATTGTCCATAATGATATGATAATTATTTTGGGAAAAATTATATAAGGGAAAAATATATACTTTATTCCCCATTGACTTGTGTTTTCTTACAACATTTTCCATTTCTTATTACATGCACCTGTATATAATGAAAACAATAAACTTTTTTGGTTATTAAAAAACACATTATTGTCTCTAAAAGAGAATTATAAATAGATTGAGATTGATCTACCACAAATTTCTTAATTTTTTTGTGATTTAATTTGGGATAGAGATTATTTACTGTTACTTGTGATTCTATTTTTCTTGACCATAAAACTAAATTGATTCACTGTTTCCCATATATAACAAAGTTCTGACATGATCTACTAGAACTAATCATATTATTATTATTTTTAAAATCTAAAAATTTCATTGTAAAATTAAACCGAGTTTATAGAATTATCATGATTAGTTAGTGAAAAAAAATTCCACGATATATTATGTTTATAAAATCATTCATCTAAGTCTAAATAATATTCAATTCCAATGATTAATTTATTAAATCAACTCACTTAACCTAAAACATTACTATATTTCCAATGATCTGAACTATTTTGGAGAGCTTATGATTTGGGTTTTTTGAAAATTATGTATCGTATTTTTAATTATAAGACATGTAATCATATTAAATACACTATTTATTTTGTAAAACATCAGATATATTTTTTTCAAAACAAATATAATAAGTTTTTATAACTTTCTATTTTAAATAATGATTTCAAAATAGAAAATATTTCTATATTTATCTAGTATTCCTATAAGGATGTAATTTTTCTTTATTTTCATTATTTCGGTTCTTTCCAGGGGACTAATAAACATTAAATAGTTTCTTTTTCCCTTTCAATGATTATTTAAGATATTATTCTTACCACCTTAATGATTTTAATAATGGATAAAGTGGATTCTCAAAACGTTATTCTTTTTTCCTCTTGAACTAACATAATATGTACTTTATTACCATTCTATTTATACATCGTGGATTATAGTTCATTTTTAATGGTTTATACTCTGATTTTAATGAATTTATGACAAATTGTACTAAAAATCCTTTTTTACTTTTCAATTCCTAGTTATATCAGTTTTTCTAGAATATTTTTCATTACAATGGAATGAATATGTATAATTTAAAAACATAAATAATATTGTTTCATTAATTACATATAAATATCATATAAAGATAAATTTATAAATTTTATGTCTAATGTTTTATAAATTTAATAAATTAATTATCAACTTTAGTTTGGGGAGAAGTCGACTTGATGTTACGGGTGATGCTCATTTTCATTAACATCAAAATTAATCTCTTTGATCTTTGTAATGTACAATAAAATAATTTTTCATGGTCATTTATAGAATTAAAAATAGTTTTATATCTATATAATAATATTTTCATATCAATATTCAACATGCTGAGTTGAAATTATATTTGTTCCATCCTATTTGAGGAACTTGGACATTTAATGTTGAAAACAATTTACACATGTGACATTAATGATAAAGGAAGGAAATTATATATATAAAAATGAATAATATTAATTATTTCAGTCATATATAAAAATTAGTCAATTAAAATAATAAATCATTTCAATATTAAATTTTAACTATTGTTCCCGGTGATGCGCTAATCAAAAATCAGTAATTGTAATAATTCAAACATAATATTATCTCGACTTAAAATAATAATAAATAATTTTAACTATTTGTTACCATTGTAGATAAAAAATATTACTAATAGTTTATCTATATTAATAAAAAATATATTATTAAATATTAATAATATGAGAATTATTTCAGGATACATTGATATTTTAAAAATTCTAATTTTCATTCAACAAGTAGTAAATATCTTTTAGTACTGAATTTCAATTTAATCACACATAATTAAATAGAGTAAACTTTTAAAAAATTTATATATTATTTTCACATATTATGCTACAAATTTAGATCCACGATTTCATCATATTGGAGATTAATAAATTTTGTGCCATAATGATCCAAAAGGAAAACATATTATCATAACTTCATAAATAAATGCATAATTATAAAATCAAAAAAATTTGAAATTTTAATTAATGTTTCTTGAAATTGATATCAATTTGTTTGTATATTAAATTATTAATTACTAATAAAATTGTACGATACATTTAAAATTATATCAATAATAATAATAATAATATATTTATTATTATGATTTATGCATGACTTCATAAATCATTGACAAATCATTAGATGATTTTCATAAATTATTTATGTCATTTGAAAATAGAAAATTGTGAAACACGAACCATTTCATATCCATTATATAAATTAATTGTGCTAATAAAAAATGAGATAGATAAGCTAAATAATTCAAATCCAATAAGTAAATCAAATTATTATTATTTGAAATGAAAAATATAAATCAAAATAGTTATGTCGACATTTATTTATTTTAAATTATATATATATATATTCAAAACCTAGTTTTAGAAACTATTTGTAAATGTGGTAATAATTATCCCTTTCTTTTTTAAATACAATAATAATACATTTTTAATAATTTTTAACATGTTGATTTTATAAATCCATAATATCTCCATTTTGGGGTTGTCTTAGATGTAAATAGCTTGCAATCCATAACCAAATATGGGATTCAAAACTAAATAGAAAAAGGATTTTTGCGGCATGACAGTGTCCCTATTGCATTATAACGTTGTAGTAACTATATCTGGGTAATATAATAAGAGTATTATTAATCAGAATTTGGATTTTGAACCTTTTATTTTTTCCAACAGTCCACTTGGACATCAGGCCATGTTTGGTGACCCCTGAGATTTGTATGAGATGAGTTTATTGTCTAGGGAGTGTAAGAAAATGTAATGGTGGTTAAAGAGGAAGAAATTTTAAATTAAAGGTATATAATATTTTGGATGAGAATATACATATCTATTTATCCTACATGGGCAGTAATGGTAAACCACATAAATTACTTCATAAAGAAATATAGGAGGAATATAATTAGAAGGGTGGGAGGGGCTATCCCAATGTTGGTTCTCCAGGTTAACTTTAAAGGAATACGTTCTTCAAGGAGTTTATGATATATATTATTTAAGGATGTTGTGGATTTTTTCTTATAAGTCATGTATGGACTCCCTATTAACCATGTTAAAAAGAGAGTATATATATATCAAAAACCAAAATTACATCCGGATATGGATAAAATATGACACAATGAGTGGTTTATTAGGTTCCATAATTAGAATTTTTTATTTATATAACCATCATAACATATTAAATAGATAATTCATAAGATTATTCTTAAGGATAATTAATTCTACAGTGATAATAATAAATAACTAAATATTATAGTTCAATTTCTCTAATCACGATGAAAGACAGAAATTTAATGAAATATATAAAACCATTTAAAAAAATTTAAGAGAATAATTATTAAATCATAAAAACACATGGGAAATTAAACACAATAATAGATAATTTATTATTAATTTAAACAACTAAAAAGTATTATTTCGTGTTCCATTTGTTCATAAAATAAATCAAATATGAGAAAACATTGTTTTCTTAACCCATGATTTGATATCACATGTATATTTATATTCATAATTTTTTTGATATGAAATATTATTTTGAAATCTATATTTATCAAATTTATTTATAAATAAAATGTTTAGTAGTACCATATCATTAAAAAAATTGAGTATTTAGTGATGAAATTTATTGAAACCTATTGATGGGATATTACATAATGAAATTTATTTTAAATATGATTTTGAAAACAATATCTATCTTCTAGCCCTCAATACATGCTATAGTAATTAATGTAATGTATTAAAATTATTGTAAAAAACATAATTTTCAAGTAAATCCCCCTTAACCTAGGTTAAAACATCTACATATAGTGGATTTACTAAGAAAATTAAATTCCATCAATTTAAAATATTTTCAACTATAAACTCACTATTTATTAATATATTAAATCAATATAGTGTGAGTGAATACAAAAAATATCTATTTATAGAGTCCCTTAATATCATTACTAAATCATTATATTTGAATAATTTAATCAAATAAACCCTATTTCTGTCAAGGAGTCAAGTGATGATTCTAAATCACAAAGGTGGAATTATTTCATTATAATTATCATATTACTTAAGTTAGAAAAATGGGTTGAGAACATGAGGCACTAGTGGAATTAAATGGACATGTTGAATATCATTATTTTATGCCATTGATAAAAACATGGAATCAAAGTTATAGTAGATTATATATTCAGTGGTCAATAACTACAAAACATGAATCCAATGATAGGAGAACACATAATCTAACAACCCGAATCATGTAACCTAGAACTAGAGGAATTTTCTTTAAATGGGTATAGAACAGATATATCATGTCATTCAATATTTTATTAGTATTAATAAACTATATAAACAAGTGAAAATTACATTAGAATTAATAATTAAGATATATCAAATGATAACATGGAAAATTTATTATTTATAATTTTGTATCAATATGGAACATGAAGTAATCTTTATGGTTTTTTAGAGAAATGTAAAAAAATATAAAGGGGTGAGTTTTTATGCTTTCTAAGGGGTAGAGTAAAATGATAAATAACATATCATAAGCATGACATACATAATGTGATGTCGATATATATTTAAATAAATCCATATCAGTGATACCATGAGTTTAATATTTCCATATATAACATAAAAGTGTTAATAAATAAATCACCTGGATAACAGTAATTGATCTCATTGTTATGTAATGCATAATTAACGGCATCATAAACCAACCTCCAAGGCTATGTGATAAGATATAATATATAAAATTTTAATGGATATATTCAAAACTGAAACTAGTTTGTCTCATGAGATCTACCAATTTGCCTAGAGGATATATAATTTTGGTCCCACTCGAAACATAATAAGCCTAATATATCCATCATATGAAGATAATTGATATGAAAAAAATATTATAATTTTCCAAAAATAAACTCATATATAATCATGGATAATTAATCAATAACTATATTTCTAGAATAATAAATATACAGAATTGAAATATTTTCCCATTCAATGGGACAATATTGATATTTAGGTGAATATTAAACAATCAACATTGAAACTATTGGATATTAATAATGAAATGGGATGTACCATTATCAATGAATTTACAATGAATTAGTGTAGTAGGGTAATATAAAGGTAAAAGTATATTAATATGAAATAGTCATTGGATATAGTTGTCTATAATGTAAGGGGACCGGAGTTGCATTAGTAAATTCACCTATAAAAAGGATTATTTATTATTTATATTTGAAACCTATTAGGGATAAAAAATTCATTATGGAATGAATTCCATGTCAGAATTCAATGATGATAAATGAGAAAGTGTACCAAAATGGAGTTCAATCTCCTTGTGACCTGATAGAGGATCCACCGACTATATCACCATCATATTTCATTAAAAGATACCCACCAATTATAAAATTTACATTAATAATACCACAAACACAAGTAATACATATAGATTTGATTAATTGAGTTTATGTATAAGAGAAGGTATACGAATTATAATAGATTATGAAGGTGGTATAATGGTACATAATAGATATATCTCACTGGTAACACAATAATTAGTTTATAATAATGAAGAATAACAACATTTCACAGTTAAATAAAAAACAATTTTAATGTATTACACAAATAAAGAAAGTGAAGAGCTTAAGAACCCTTACATTGAAAAGTAGATTCTAACACATCAAGAATGATATTTTAGGAACATAAAAACATCTTAAAGAAAGTTTTGAGAGGAAAAAGAGAGGAAAACCATGCTTGCTAATTTTTTATTGAGTAAGAATGGATGTAGTGGTGGATATTTATAGAAAAAGCGATAGCATTATTTATTCATTTCTAAACACATGCCTCTGAAATATAGGATTTTGAAAAGTAAAAATTAGAGTATTATCCACGGTTTTATATAAATTTTTTAAAAATTTGATACATTTTTTAAAATTATTTAGTTTGATACTTGAAATCTATTATTTTATATCATCTTTTCAGTGAAATATTTATTTTATTAAAAAAATTATTTTTAAACTATCATTTCATTTCTTGGCTTTTTAAATTTATATATAGGCAAGTAAAATCATTTTTATTCATTTAAATATTGTTAATTAAGAAAATAACTTATTTTTAAAGATGTATTAACTTAAATTAATTATTAAATCATTTATAAAACATATCAATTTTATAATTCTCACCATATATGCAATCTATATTTTAATAGTCACTAAAAAGTTTTACCACGTCATAAAATTATATATAAAATTATATTAGATAATTTTGACATGATGATTTCAAATTTAATGTCCTTATTATAGGAAAAATTGAATATATATAATAATTTAAATTTTTTAATAAGTCACTTGTTTTATTTAAATATAAATTCATTGCCATCAAAAATCTAAAAAAAATTATGTTCTAGTAAATCTAATATTTGTTCTATGTCATATGTGTGTAATTATATTACTATTTATTGACTAATATATATTTTTAAATAATTAGTAATTATAATTTTATAAACTAATTTTATTCATTTTACAATTTTCAAATTCCCAAATATTTGATTCCAAAAAATAGATTGAAATAGTAAAATTACAACTACCATGTTTCCCCTTTTATATATACTATATTCCTGAATCTGAATATCATTCACATCCTTTTCATACTTTTTAAACCATGTCAACTACATTTCCAATTATTTTCTTCATAATAGTAATTTTTCTTAAATTATTGTCATTCTATTTAGAGTATAATACTAAATGGATCAATTTTGTGGTGATAAATTTTATTGATACTTTTTCAAAGTTACTTTTTTGAGCCATTATTTTGAATGTAATATTATCGTTTTCTTTTTTATTACTATCTGTCATATAATTATTATGAAATAATAGAATGTGCATTGTGAATATTTTTTTATGATGTTTTTTATAGTAAAATTTTGGGTATTATATTTATCCCTTTAAATAATTTCATAATCTAAATTTATGGTCTATATAAATCCACAAAAAAATATGAATAATTTTTTTCATTGCTTCCTCAAGATCCCATATTGTTTCATCTAACTTGTAGTTCCTTAATTGTACATTAACGATTGCTGTTTTTGAGTTCATAACACATAATTTCTTGTGTCATGAATTTTGATAGGCTCTTCATTATATAAAAATTTAGGATTCATATATATTTTCTTAGTTCTATGTACATGTGTTTGGTCTAATATGGTCTTCCACAACATCAAAACATGGAAGAAACTATGCACCTTAGAGTGTTATGGTGGAAAATCCCAAAAAATACATTACTTCAATTCTCTCAAAAATATGATAATTCTCAACATACATTGGAATCGTCTTTCCATTATTACTCATTCTTTTATCCCCCCTCCACGGAGATACTTTCATGAACATGATATCCCAAAATTAAAATTACTTTTTATTCCATGTAATATTAGCATAAAGTTTATCTCAATATTGACCCCCTTAATATAATTATGGATATCTCTAAAATCCCCAGTTGTGTCATAATAAGTTCCACACCTACAAGATTCATTTCCTCAACATTATCCCATCAGGTTTCAGTTAGAATTGTTTTCCCATACAAGTCCTCAAATGACGTCATTTGTATGCTCTAATAGAAGCTATTATTGTTTTAAGAGTACACTATAGGTATATATTGGTCCAATATTTCTTATAAGTTAAGTGGTATGACATCAACATGTCCTCTATGTTTTTGATTGTCCTTTACAAATGAACATTAGTTTAAAGATGATCAATAATTCTTAATTCTATCCCAGTGTTGAAATAATTTTCATGAATCATCCGAAACATTGATTTTGTAACATCCTTGACCCAGTATCCACTAAATCTAGTACCCTGAGTTAGGTCTCCAAGTTAACTTATCCATGCCTATTTTTTTCTAGAGACTTCCAATTAGTAGTAATGTTATAACATAACATAAGGGGATCTTATAACATTTTATTATAGTAATCCATAACAATTAAAATGAAAAATAACAGAAAAAAGTAATTAATGATGATGAATTGCCAACATTTACCCAAAACTGAGTACAAGACCAAAAACATATAGTAAATATGCTATGTTATGTCATACAGTACCAAGTGTGAGGAAAACCTAAAATAAAGGCAAATTGAAGAATACCCAAAATGGGTTTTGTTACAAAGTTAGTTCCCCTCCTCAATGAACATTCCAAGACAAAATCAAAAAAATATATCATTGGGAACTTTCCATTATCCAGGCCTTCAAGAATTAAGATTGATTGGGTACCCAATGCCAAACTATGTAGGTAAATAGTAAAACTTAGTAGGCCACCTACAATTGTTTCTACAAAATATATATTCCAAATATGCATTTTTTCAAGTACATTTAGAATAATAATATGAAACGAACATAAAAAAGGATTCATTAGTTAATAAGATTCACTATAGACACTTTAGTCATTTGTCCCATGGGTGAGGCATTCTGAACAATTACAGTAAGTATTATAACAGTCTTATTAACTATGAATATGGGAAAATGATTCTTGTTCCCATGATAAAATGGTAAACATTACTCAAAACAATAGAAAACACTTACCATGGAGTATTATTCAACGTATTCATATCCCATTCATTCATTAGAGGAATAGAGCCTATGTTTGACTCCCTAACCCATGTATTATAGGGTTCTGTGTTAGTGCCTTAGTCTAAACTAACCCATGGGAATAAAACATCAAGTAAATACCCAAAATTCCACCAAGCCATGTGCAGATGCTTTTTTAACCACTAAATACATTTGAAATTCACAAACCATAACTCATTAAAACATATTCAATCTTCATACATTAACCTATTGACTCATTTACCATTAACACACGTTATCCCATTTAACACTTATATCAATTACAATTCATAACTCCTTAGCACGGTTTAATTATGATAAGAAAACCTTTAGGATATATTATCCACTAAAAAAATTTATCAAAAATTTCATTTCACTATCCATAATAACAGAATAAGTACAATTCTAGTCAGTTCCCTTTAATAAACATGATTTAACCTGATAATAATAATTATAATAAGTTATATTACCTTATCCTTTAAATTTAATATTTAATAACTGAATCACATGTTCATGAACGTGTCATACCCCATGGGTGTCCTCTTTGTCAGTATAATCGGCCTCAATGCATCCCATAAAGTTCAAGAGCGGGTTAATTTAACATTTACCCAAAAATTTCATTTCTATCTAGGAAATACAAATAGATAAGACAACTACAAAAAACCAAGCACATAAAGAAATCAATAAGTCTATGGGATATAACATGTTGACCACTAACCTTGATTCCAAATATGAACAATAACAAAACCACAGTACTTTATTCCAACTCAACCAAACTTTGAAGGAGCAACCTCAAATCCACTATAAAAGGAGGGTTTTTTTTGTTTTTCATAAGAATAAGAATGATTCAAAAAAATTTAATTTATAAAAATGAAGGAGGATATGTTTTGAGTCATCTAGAGCTTTGATCTTCACCCAATAGAGATCCAAATGGATTATAAACAAGGGAGATTAGTGCATGTGAATTTTGGAAGGAATTTTCATTGCCGTTGGATTCTATATAAGAAATGGGAAATAAATTGGGGTGAGAAAAGATAAGTCATGAATGTAAAAAAATGATAAATTTCCCAATTTTTATTGAGGGGCATGTTTTGGCCACACGGTTGGCCAAACCATGGGAAATATTTTCCCCACCCTCTGTCAAAGAGGATAATTGGGCCGTATGGTTTCTTGGTGAGCCATCATAAATTAACAAAATATTCAATATCCATGCAGATTGGTTTTTCCAAGCCTGCATGGTATCACCTACCCCTTTCATGGTCCCACAAACCAAACACCTTTCCTCTAAGAATGGCATAGTAAGGGCACACCGTTAATACTAACTGATGCACCAACTATTAAAGATGCACTGAATGGCCTCTATTTCCCTTCTTTTTGGTCCTGAACCCCCATGACACCCCTGAGAATTTTTTTTAATAGTAGAAAACATTCATTAACAAACATTAAGATATTTAAAAAAACTTAAACAATAACATACCTTGTTAGAATCCTTGGATATTACAACCTTCCCATCGTGTAATGACACATGCTCAAGCCATGATCCCAAACATCACTGAGTTCCCCAATTAACAATATCAAGACATTGGGCCCATACATCCACTTTTATTTCATTGGATTCCTCCTAAACCTTACCATGATTCCATAACACTTGAATTAATGGCATAATCATTCCCTAGAAGACATTCTCACTACAATCCACAATATGAACCAGATGGTCCTCTATTGACGTATAATCCTCAAGATCGAGATTATCAATATCGCTCACATGAGAAGGGTCAGGGTGATACTTCCAAAGCTGTGACACATGTAAAACACCATTCATACCACTATACCATTGAAGAAGAGCCAATTGTCACACCATTGGTTCAACCATATCCATAATTTCAAACACCCCCACACACTTGGGAACCAACTTTCCCTATTTTTGAATCATAAGGGGACCCAATCATGGTAATAACTAAATGATAATATGATCCACCACCATGAAATAAAGAGTATAAAAATGTTGTTTTGCATACACCTTCTTCCTACTATGAGTTGTAGTCAGATGTTTTAAATCAACTAAACCTTATCTGACATATCGTGCACCTGACTCGGTCCAAAAAACTCTAATTCCCTAGTTCACATCCAACATGATAGAGATCTACATGTCCTCATATATATCCCCTCAATTGGTGCCATTCAAATAGTTTCATGGTAACTATTTTTGATGGAAAACTCAACAAAGAACCATGTGTTTGTCTTAGGATCCCCCAAAGTCCAGGAGACAATCCCTCAACATGTCATATGACACATGAATGGTACTCTATGACTTCCAGTCTATCTATCAGTGGATGTATATACTCAACAACTATGTGGTACCAAGTGCCTTCTATAACCCCAACTAATAGAATGAATTAAAACATGGATCATGCTCTGAGACTATAATGTATGAAACATCATGAAACCACACTATCTTCTGAATATTAAATAACCCATATAGTCAATGGTGAACGTCTATAAAATCAATAAAAACGTTCATCCTTGGTCAACCATTCCACAACTACCCATATTATATCTTTCATCAAGGGAGTCCTCAAAATTCCTACAAAAAAATTTCACATAACATCATCCCATTTGCATTTTCAGATGGGCAGTGTCTGTAATAAACCACTCAACCACGGATGCATAACCTTCACCTACTGATAGGTATAACATTATGTAACAACATTTCTAAAGTCATTTTTATCCCTGGAAACCAATATTTTATGTGAAGATAATGATATATAATTGTCAAACTTGGGTTCACCAGACACTTTGAGGCATGAAACTCCTGAACAAACTCATCCCACATACATGTAGGCCTGAGGAAACTACCACATATATAAATGGTCTCATCATTATCAATAATCTAATCATAAGGTGTGTCCCCACCTTCAATACTTTCTCTCTACAACATACACTCTAGATCATCATACTACCTCTCATTGATCTAGCTAATAAGAATCAAATTAACTACCTAGGATGTATGTGTCATCCTCTATTGTCCATCTTTAACCTCTATATCCTTCACATCAAACAATTATATGATCCTCCACTCATAATTGGAATCCTAAAAAACATGAGTTTGTGTCTTTTCACACAAAGAAATAATAACACTATTTCCCTTTCCTGACATGTATACCGACACAAAATCAAATGACTACATGTATCCAACCCATCTTCACAGCCAAATATTATAATAAAGAATGTATATGATTTACTTAAGTATTTTATGATCAATATGTAATGTAAACCTTTCTCCCATCTAGTAATGGAACCAACACATTAATGCATAAACCAACACAACCAACTCAAGATCATGTGTTGGGTAATTTCATTCATAAGGCCTCAATATTCATGAACCATATTATAAAACTAGATCATTCATCATTAAAAAATCCACATGACATACTACAAAATAATCATTAAATATGGTAAACTCTTTACCTTGATGAGGTAGGATCAAAATGGGTGTGGTTGTTAACCACTTCTTTAAGACATGGAAAACAATCTCACATACCCCACACAATTCAAAAATTATATAGTATATAGTGATTTAAAAATTTGGTGACAGAAAATGCTAATATTACATGATTAACATTATGAACTATTTCACTGAACCCATAAATATTATAATGTCAAAAACATTATTAGACATATCCCAAGATACATCAGTTTTCACTTTCTCGATTTCCACTAGAACACCCTCTTAGGAGATTATGTGACCCATGAAATGTACTCTATGAATATATAAATGAAATTTATATAGATTTTTTTTGTATCATGTACTCTCTTATTGTAGTCATGACAATTTCATGTCGTTTGGCATGATCTTCATGAGTCTTGAACACCTGTTGTGGGGCATGGAAAAACTAATTTTATATCACCTAAGTATAGTATAGTGATTGACCCCAAGTATTATCTCGAAGAGAAGTGCACACAAAATAGATTTTGACCTTTTTTAATTTGATAAGAAATGTAGTATTTTAAAAAAACTAGTTCTTAATGAAAACAATAATTGAAACCAATTAAGAAATTATTTGAAATGTAGTTGGAAACTCAAGTGATTGATATGTATGACATGAGATGGGTGATCAGGTTAGGGTAATATTTTCAATTGAAATTATATCATCATTCTATTGAATTAAATCATATTATACGGTGTTTATTAAAGTTAAATTACATGATGGTTTAATATCAATTATAATGTCAAATGGTTATGGTGAGAGAAAACCATACCAGGATCTTAGATTGGTATACTCTCTTTCGTTATTAAATAGAGTTAGAATCAATATCCTCTAATGACTTAGGAAATATCCAATAAGGTCTAATTCATCCTAATCAATCAATAACATACACTACTATTTTACATGTTTTAATGCTCGTTTATTAAATTACTACTATGATCTAGTCTATTTGATCATATATGAACAAGAACCTAGTGGAGGGGGATAATGATCATTCACCGAAGAAAAAATAAATTAAATAAATGAAAACTAAATATGATCAACTATGATAAAAAAAACTTCTATATCAAATTGAATAAAACATCAAATAATAGGTAAATATATTTCATTCAATTAAGTCCCAGAATTCAATAATTACAAAAGAAAAAACCAACCATTCCCCAATTATTAAAAAATTTTCCCCCTTATTGTAAGGGTAATGAAGATGAATATGGAAGAAAAAGGCCTTTTAAACTTAAGAAGAAGAAAGCGAGGAAGAAGAATCTGGTGCAACACAAATCCATGGTCGAGATCTATTATTCAGTGGTCAACTAAATGGTATGTAATTATTTTCAAAGGAAGTTCTTGCCTCTTTTTATAGACCATAATTCTTTATTGAAATATTCTGTCTGTTGACCACAGTTAATGGAAATTTTAGGAAATGGTTTCATTCTAAAAAAATGTTCATAAATTTTTTTCAGGTATCCCCTCAAAATTTCATCATATTTTACAATATTTAGAGATATTTATATCCATTTTACACAAAAAAACTATTATTCCTAGGCAAACTCTCCATATTCCATATCTCTAGATTCCCATGCATTAATGGCATTGAAGATGGCCAATTGTCGCATGATTTCCTTTATGAAATATGTTTATAGAAAGATTTCATATATACCTCATCAATTTCATAGAAATTTGTCCTCTAAATCAGGATATATGGTCCTAACATAAAAAATCATTATATCTAAGAACCGTTTTCAAGAACCAACTTGTGTACTGGTTTTAGGATTCTAGGTGGTGGATTTACCATTGCGTCTAGACCAATGAAATGAATCCCTTGATGTATAGATTCCTAAAATGAAATAAATTTATGATTTTTAAAAGTATAATATATGTTATCACATAAATATAGATATAATATAAAACATTTAAAATACAAAATAGGTCATTTTTTCGATTAAGCTCAATATGACACTAAATTCATAAAATGTTTCAATTTCCCTTGAAGTAATTCTTTTATATGATTAAAAAAAATTGAACTAAACGTAAAATTATGAAAATGTTATTTTTTTCAGTTCCCCCACAATTAAATAATTCTTTTCCTAAAACAAAAAATCTCATCATTGAAAATCAGAGGGCACCGATGTTACTAATATTCAAATTCCAATGCAATAAAATTAAACAATTTTCAAAGTAAAATAAAATTTTAAAAAATCCACATAAAATATTAATTTAATTTGTCAAATTTTAAAGAAAAAATCACGTCATGTATTTTAATATTTCCTATTTTAAAATGATATAACTTCTCCTTTCATTCATTCAATCTCCCAAATTTAATATTATTAAACATGCGAATCCATGATCTTGGAATATTTTTAATATTTTGTTTCATCTATCATGATATTATTCAAGAATAGATAATATCATATCATGATAAATTTATCCTTACCCATACGTTTATAAATGACTACGTCCTACACTTTGTGAATACAAAAGTCACATAAAATCATGAGGGCTTTCATGAAAGGTTCAAATAACTATAAGACTTATGGTTGGAAAGAATTAATGTTTGAAAATTACGCTTAGGTAGTTTGTTTATCTCTTAAGTACATTGCGGGATATCAAAAATAAAAGTGTAATGAAATTATCCCCTTCAATGTAGAAAATTACATATCCCCAATACTCAAAGAAATCTTAATGTATTATGAAAACATAATGAACGATGTACACCTTATTTAATTTTTCTCTACATTTATATTTATATTTTATTTTTTGAATATTATTCTTAGAATAAACTAAAAAATTTCCACCTAACCACATATGATGAAAATCATATGTCCTATGATGGTGATTTTTTTATTCTATATCTCACATCATTTGTTTTTAATTTTTTTTCATGAAGGTAAAACAATTATGTAAATTTAATGAATAAAATACTTTTCTTTAATCCAAAAATAATACCCCCACACATCTTCCATATAATGTAAATCATGCCTTCTACCATGAATCCCTTCACCCCACACATCAACATTAGAATATCATTCAAATACTATGAATATGGTAGGAATGGATAAAAAAGTATTGAAACATGGATAATCACTATAAAAGTAATTCATGGTCTCTATTTGATAATGAAGGATTGATGAAAAGGTGGTATTCTAAGGAAAAGTGGTTTATTAAAATATGCCTCAATAATTTAAAATGGTTTCTTTACTATCATATTTTTGTTAAGTTCAAATGCATGTTCTAGTTGGGGACATGTCCCATGATTGCTTAATAAATATGGTCAAGTAAAATAGGAAGTAATTGGTCTAGAAATACACCCAAGAATTGGAATATGATATTATAAAATCACTCAATGAACGATTAAAAATAATAAATAAATTCACATTAATTTCATAAATTCAAATAATAAAAAATTATTGGAAAAATTAATTTACATAATTAATTAATTTCATCAAATGAGGAGTCCAAATATTAATATATGTGCTTCAATTATCACAAAATTTCTAAATTTTATTCATTCAATAGGATTAAAATTGAAATATAAAACTTTGCATCATTGGATTCTTAATAATCTCATATCTCTTAGATTAGTCAAGTATAGTATAGTTTTCATGCGTGGTCATGAAATTTTAGTTTTAATTTAAAAACATCATCTTTTATAACAAAAATATAGGGAATCCAAATGTTATTTAATGTAAAATAACTCTCTTTAGAAATGATAATCCAGTGGGGTGGTGATTGTACTATTCATTCAGTTATGTTTTTCATCTCTATCAAGACGTTTGTTCTATTAAGTATCTCCATTTTTCATCCTTTAATCATCTTCATTAATAGACCTAAAATATAAGAAAACAAATATGATAAGGTTTTATTATTAAATATTTTTATAATATGACCATGGGGAAGAGTGGACTGTGGGAAAACATGTGGTTTGCCTCCCAAAAGTGTTTTTGTTTAATTTCATTGGATCAAATCAATAATTGATAAAATTGGAAAAAAACATGACAAAATGATTTCCTCCATACACTTAATTTATGAAATTTCATTAATGAATTCATATATATATTTATTTGTATGTGTAATTTTAAATGGAATATAGAAAAAATAAATGTGTTATTGAGAGGTACGACCTACTGGATTTTATTGATAAACTGGTTGGATGGATGTAATGTACTCCATTAGTTTTGATGGAATGATCTCATGAAATTTATTTAATAGTGATGGTTTAATGCTCTCCATCCATCACAATTTCACATAACCGAAAGGATATACATTAGTAACTATAAATGGACCTTCCCATCTCGAACTATGTTTATCTAGAATGAACATGAGTCATAAGTTAAATAAAAAATATTTGTCTTGAGGAAGGAAGTGTTATCTTTGGATTTTCTTTTCATGATATATTATTGTTCACTATATGTAAATCTCGGAATGTTCAAAAGAATCCCTTCTATTTTGATCCATATCTTGCAACATCAATATTCTCTATTCTAGTGCACATTCAAGATCCAAAATCATATTCCTCATATACCAATATGCTTTATGTTCTAATTCTATAATAATGTGGAAAATTTTCCCATAAATAAAACTATATGGACTGATTTCTATTGGGGTTTTGTAGGCTGTCATGTAAGCCCATAACTTATCCTCCACCTTTTGGCTCCAATATTTCCTATTTGAATTAACAATATTTTCCAAAATTCCTTTTATTTCTCCATTGGTCACATATTCTTGTCTATTAGTCTTTGGTTTATAGGGAGTTGACGTTTTATGATGCATCCCATATGTTTTTAGAAAATCCTTTATTCTATAATAGAAAAAGTGATTCCCTTGATAACTGATAATGGATCTGGGAACTCCAAACATAACATTTTTTTACCCTGACAAAATAAAAATCAATTATAGAATCATCAGTCATGGTGGAATTTTCCTCCACCAATTCAGAAACATAATCAATTGCAAGAATTATATAAGAATTTATAAATGACATTGGGAATGGTCCAATAAAATGAAAAAATCCTAGGTAATTATAGAATGATATTTTTTCATATTTATTTATATTTATGAATTGGATATTAATTATACATTAAAAGGATGATATTTTTTATAGCGTACTGGACACGTAACAAAGGGTTTCTCTGAAATCTTATGCTTCACTCATGACTGAGTTATTCCAAAAAAATAATATATTATAATAATATTATTTTTAAGTGGTATTAATCACATAACTATTAGAATGGAGGGAATAGATAATGTTATATAAATTATTAAAATATTGTTGAAACATGTTTATATAATGATTAATTGGTTAAAAAATCAATTATAAATGAAAATATAAAACAATTGAATTTAAAGGATATGATTATATAAAAAATACTATTTAAGTGAGAATAATTGTGTCTATAAAATAAGAAAATAACTATTTCTGGATTATATTAATGAAATATAAATTCAATTTGATGTTTAAAATTCATCTTATATATTTTCTAGATATTATATAAGAAAAAAAATTCAATTTTCTGATTAAAATGAGTTTATTTATTTAAATCATTTTTTCTTCCTTTTGATGGAACAAATAATTTAAATATATTTTTTGAAA
The DNA here is from genome assembly GCA_963277665.1 of Viscum album. Classification (NCBI taxonomy): domain Eukaryota; kingdom Viridiplantae; phylum Streptophyta; class Magnoliopsida; order Santalales; family Viscaceae; genus Viscum; species Viscum album. The sequence goes on along the minus strand of OY728126.1, from coordinate 2,089,843,768 downwards.
CATTTATATGCTCTATATGAAAATATAAACATCTTATTTAGAATTGGGAAATTAAATTTTTTTGGTTGAATTTTTTGTATTTTTTAAAAGGATTACTTTTTTAAAAAATAGTGAAAAATAATGCAATTTATTTCAAAAGTGGTTTTTCCTCTAAATTATGTATATAATTTGACTACTACTATAATTTGTTTTAAATTATAATTCTATAAATGTTTTATCATTTAACTTAATTTATTTCATTGGAACAAATTTCATATTGAAATTTTATATTAAAACTATGTGAGCTATTGAACATTTTATATTAATAACTCGTTTTCTCATTCTGAAGATGTTATTAATTTTTAATGATTTTTTTTATAATTATTGGTTTTTAATTTTTAAAAATGGATTCCATATTTGGAAAGAAAAGGTCCAAATTCTGTAAATAGGTTACTTTTTTGGACATTATGAATAGTAACTTTAGTAATTATTTTTATTACCCCGGATAAGGGTAAATAGGGTAATTAAAGGATTACATAATATTATAAATACTATAAAACTACCCTAAAAATTGTATTAATATTATTTAATGATTTATATTTCACTAAGACAATCATTGGTTTGAAATTTTGTCCTTCTAAAACATTATGGATGTTGTTATGACACTAATAACATTTTATTCAATGTAAAGATAATGATTTCATAATCATATCTATCATAAATATAACAATTTTACTATGGAGTTATATATGTGATTTCATAAAATATAAATAGTAAATAGAAATAAAAAAACATCACCTACATCATGAAAATTTATTTATAAATTTTAGGACATAAATATTTAAATTAAATGGTGATATAATAATGATCGAGCAATTTGTTAATCAAAGAATCAACTAAATGATATTATAATTATTATAATATATATAATATTATATAATTGATTCCATAAAATATTTTTTGGATGAATTTTATATTTTAGTGATTATTTAATGTATTTGGTAAGATCTTATCTTACTGTTATGATATTTTTAGAAAGTCAACTAATGAGTAGTGTCAAAATTGACACTATTGGTATTTGAAAATATAAAATATTTTAGTAAATGTTAAAAAATTTATAAAAAAAATATTTATCCATAATGTTTTTAAAAATACTAATATGTCATAAATTACTCTTTCATGTGTATTTTATCATGCTATGATAATTATATTAACCCACAATGTGTAAAAAACATGATATCGCGGTATGATTAAAAAGGAAAAAATAACGATAAATACAAAAAGATAATGATAAAAAAATAATCAAAAAAAAATAATTTTTATTAAGTGTTTTTTATTTGACAAATACTAATCCAATATTCTCAATAAATTATTTTTTAAACATTTTAATAGAAAAATATTTTAAATTTATTTAGTGTTTTAAGAGTTTCCAATGGTGCCCCTCGCCTCTCCTATAAATGCCATAAATGCATCTCTATTTATTAAAGACAATAAAAATTTTATTGTTCAATATGTACACAATACCCTTCCTATAATACATTCCCACATTCATTATAAATTATTTTAGGCATAATCCCCTCTTTAGAGGTGTTAAGTTGTTCATCAAAGGTGATCAATCGAAGAAGAGCTATGGTTTTTATTTAAGTGTTTCTAATTTATTTCTTCTTCCACACTATTAAAATATTATCATTCAAGGTAAAATAATAAATCCATTATTATTAATATATATATATATATATGCTATGATGTTTATATAATCTTAAAAGTCCATCTCCACTTCCATAAAATTGGAAAAGGATTAATTGTTTGTCTGTACTTGTGAACTTTCACCTCCATGAACTGATATAATTCGTTTTCCATAACTGTCTCTCATTGCTACATATAAATATGGAAGTATTTTCCATATGTGATATTCATGAAATATTTATCACTATAATTGAATAATAATTCAACTATAGTCTTACTTTCTATACACATAAAAATTATAATGTCGTTCGGGTGTACTTGTGAACCATCACCTCAACGAAGCGATGTGATTCATTTGTAATCACCACATAACTTGTCTGATATATATAATTATATTTAAATGAATAATATGAAAGTAATTTTTTAATTACCATCATATAAATATTTAAATAATCCCAAACTTCTTAACATGACAATCGATGAAAATTAGAAAATGTTACTCATGCATATGTACGACTTACCATATTTATGATTGTAACATTGTTCATTTTCCATATCTATATTTAATGAATGTATTTAAAAATATAATTGATATATATCAGCTGTTACTATTTCATGAATATTATTGTGCGGATTATGTACTTATGACCACATGGACTATTAAAATCATACCAAGTTATTTTTTGTCTCATGTTCTGAATATCGACATAATGTCCAATATGAACTTAAATAATAATGTAATTATTATAACATAGTTGTAAGTAATATATAATGAATAATAAATAATAAAAAGGTTAAGGAACATGTATAAATTAACATACAATTATTATTCATGAATATAAAGAGCATACGAGATGAATCAATCTCAAGGTAAGGGACTTCATCTCAAGCTCCATTCATTGAGGAATATTTTGATGTTATACACCACCTTATTTTATGAGGTGTATAAATGAATAAATTTATGTGTATTTTGGTATTGGAAATGGATTTTAATTGGAATCATTATTTAAATATCTTTAAATTATTTGTTATTATTTAAAATGAAATTTTATGAGTGAAATATTGGAAATTAAAAACTTCAATGTGTTATGGTATTTATACATTTGATGGGTGGTGACATGATAAACCAAATATGGATGATTACATGATAAAAAAGTATGGGTTGTTACATTATAAACTCCAATTCATTGGGTATGGATGTTGTCCATATTTCTACTCTATTTGTAATAGGATTTGTAGGGATTCCCACCACTGGGTCATTCCATTTAAGTGTAATTATATCCCAAGATACCATTACATGTTATTTGTGATTTATATGGGTTTTATTGTAATATTTTGATTTTGAAAATATAAAAAAAAGAGATTATATTCATATTAATTTATATAAAAAAACCTTAAGGTGAAATGTATTACATTATGAAATTGTAATCATGGTTTACATGTTTTCGCAAGATTTATAGTTTTCCTTTACTGTGTATCCATGACTAGGTTTTTTATTCTCATACATAGTTTCAAAATGTCTTTCAAAGGATTTAATGGGGAATATATATACGTATGGGGTCAAGGAATGTTTTTTGATGATTAAACATGAAAATAAACCATTTTTCATTTAAAAACTATTTAAAAAAATAGATTGTGATAAGTAGTGTATACTTTGAAACATTTGTGTTGCTATGTATGAATTACAGGATAATTCTATAAATCTATAAATTTGAAGAGATATTCAATTTGAATTAATGTAAAATTTAGCACCTAATTCAAGAATATGTAATTTTTATTGTTGGGCATTATAGTTGGTAGCAAAGGAAAGGTTTAGATAACTTTAGATGTTAAGATGTTATCTGAGTGTAGGTTAATGATCCTTTATAACCAATAGGGTTATTATCATATGTAAATTTTGAAGTATTATGGTAGTTTAAGTAGATTTTATAAAAACACAAATAAATATATATAAAATGATTTTGAGGGATTATAGTATTATAAAAAAAATTGTTATTGAATTTTCCCTATAGAATATTCTTCTTTTAATAATTCATTTCATGTCTGAGTGATTTTATTTTGAACAAATTAACGATTATTTGTTAATATAGATGGAAATATGTCTTGCACACCCTCATTATCCCTCTATGAACATATGATAATCACTATTATCCTAAAATATTGTTTGAATGATTTTTATAGCTTCAGGAGTATTCAAATCACCTTCAAGAAATTGTTTGAGTTATCCAATACCTACTCATTTCTAAAACAATTTTATGGGTCATGATATTTTTTCTTTTGATGTAAAGTTCTAAACTCATCCAACTATTTAGAAAGATGAATTAGCATAATTGGTCTGAATTTTTACTTTTTTAATGTAGGAAAACATTTCAAAGGTGAACATTAACATCAAGAAGATCATGAAATCTAGATTCATGGTATGAATTATCTTATTATCAATAAAGTATGAAACATGGTTTGATTGATATTTATGAATCATTAGGATATAATCCATGTATATTATTTTTTTGGAATTAGGTGTTAATAAATAAGTTTTATACTCATAGTTAATGTATTATGAAGAATGTTGAAATATTAAGAAGTCTACATATAAATGATTTAATAGTTATTGTTTGTTTAAGGACTTGGAAATGTTTAAAATAATTAATAGTCTTTTGATGATGTGGGTATTTTGATGATGTTGGTATTTTAATGAATTTTCCATGATGTGTAATATGTAACCATGAAGTTTTTATGTGAAAATTTAATTTGTGGAAGAATTATTAATTTTGGACATAATTATATTGTAATGGATAAAATTTAGTGTTTGTATGATCTTTTTTTGGGGTAATTATTGGATATTACATTTTGATATGCAAACTAAAAGGCATGAGATAATCTTTGAAGAAAAAATATGTGAAATTTATTTTTGGGTATCTTATCTCATTTTAGGGATTTTATAAGAAATATTTTAATTATTAAAAAGGAAAACCCATTGGAAGGGTTAAAAATCCATCACATCGGACAAGGCTATATGAATTGAACCCACAACCGAAAGGTGACAAGGTTTTATCACCTAATAGTAGCCTAAATGAAGTCCTAGGTTAGTTTGAATTTTTTTGCTTTCAGTTCAATGAGTTGATGACATAAAAATATGTTTATTTTTGGAAATTATGTTTTATCAAATGGATATCCTTGGTATTGGAAAAGAATTTTTGGATTAAGAGTTGAATGTAATTTTGGATGAAATTTGATAATTTGGGAACCCAATATAATCAAGGTAAACTGAATACTATGTGATTTTATTTCGGAATAAATAGATGAATTATATTTTGGAATAATCGATGATTTTATTGTGGAATTATAATAATTTCAGTTATTTATGTAAATGATTAAACTATCTTGGAGAATACATGATTAAGATAATTATTTTTTAGTATGAGACTTCAAGAGTATTTGATCTCATTTGAAGATGAATGATAAAATTTATCTTGGATGACTATGTTTTCAAATCCTTATTATATTTGAGATTCAATCTTAGTTTGGATTATTTTTATGAATTTTAAGGATATTTAGTTCTTTAATGGTCTATATTTAACATTGGTTATTACTTTTGAATTTTGGAGATTAAAAATATTTTTTAATCATATAAAGGGATATTGTTTTCAGGGAATTATCTTATATTACACTAACCATTTAAGTTTTGGTTGATGTTTCAAGACAATAGAAATTAATATCTAATAATTTGTGGATTATGTGAATCACAATAAATTGGTTCTACTGCATCCGGTGTGAAAAAAATTCATCTTGAATACTCATCTTTTGGAAACAAATTTGAGTTAATGGTGGAAATTTACTAAATCGTGAAACTCTACATCTCAAGTAAGTATGTTTCATTATGTTCTCAATCAGGTAAGTAAATTAATTACAAAACATAATGAAAATTTTCTTAAATAAAAACGTTTTCTCTATAATTTTTTCTAAGAAATCAATTACCTTTTAAATAATAAAACATTTATGGTTTTGTGATGGTTAACTTTCTCCTGATCATTTTTTATTTCACTCTCCATCAGAACATGATGGTTTGTTTCTCTTCCATATACATATTTCCCTATAAGGAACCCTAGTATATTTTTATCGTGTAGGACCTTTGTACTTCAATATATTTATCTTAAAGAGTAGTTTCTATTGAATCTTTTCATAATGTGGAATTTCTATGAATAAATTTTCAAAGGTGAAACATTACTTACCAATCCTAAATTTAAAATTATGAGGAGATAATTTCAAAAAGGTGGAAGGATTTAACATCCCGAGTAATTATAGAATAATACTTTTTAATTTTTTTAATATTTATTAATTATATTTTAATTATACTTTAATGGGAATCTATGTCCTATACTATACTTAACACACCAAAATGGGTTTCTCTTAAATCATAGGTTTCATGCAAGACTAGGCTATACTGAAAAAAATAATATACTATAAAATTATTATTTCAAGTGGTTGTTATATACTAGACTTTATAGTGGAGGGAATGAAAAAAATCAACTGAATTATGAAAATATTTTTAACACATGTTTTCATAATGATTCATTGGTTTGAAAATTAATTATAAATGAAAATAAAAACCAATTGAATATAATGGATGTTTTAAAAATACTATTTAAGGGGGAATTATAATGTTTATAAATTAATAAAATCAGTATTTATGGATTATATTAATTAAATATAAATTCAATTTTTCTTTTCAAATTCATATTATATATTTTATTGACATTATATTAGATCAAATACAATTTTGTGTATAAAATATGGTTTTTCAATTTAGCAGTTTTTACCATATTTCAATGGAACTCCTATTTTAAATATATATTTTGAAACATTTATATGTTATATAAGACATTATAAAATTATTATTTGTAATTGTGACATAATAATTTACTTTTTTTAAATTTTTATTAATTTTTTATAAATATCCCTTTTTAATGAATAGTGAAAATATTGAATTTTAATTCAAAACTCTTTGTTGCCTAAATTATTTATATAGTTAGATCGATGTTATAGATCTTTTAAAAGTATAATTAAAAAAATATTTTATCATTCTATACAATTTATTTCCTTTGAATAAATTTCTTATTGAAATTGTAGAGAAAAACTATGTGATCTTTTGAACATTTTTCCTTAGAAACTGATTTTCTCATTCTGAAAACTGGATTATTTTTTCAATAATCTCTTCCAATTCAATGTTTTTAATTTTTAAAAATAAATTCCATATTTGTAATCGTAAGTTAATTTTTTTTAAAATAGGTCCCTTTTATTTTTGGACATTATGAATAGTAACATTAGTAATTATTTTATTAGCTTAGTTAAGGGTAAATTATGCAACTAAAGATTAAAATAATATTATAAATATACTAAAACTACCCTAAAACATGTCCTATTATTATTTTATGTGTTATAATAGTCTTATAAAATTCTTGGTTCCAAATTTTGGCAATTTTATTCCACTTTGGTATGATTATGATACTCATAACATTTTATTTAAAGTATAGAGAAAGATGTCAAAATCATTTCTCTCATAAATATAATAATTTTAAAATGTGGTTATATAAGTGATAAATTAGAAAATAAATACTAATTTCAAATATAAAATTATTACCTACATCATGGTAATTTATTCATAAATTTTAAGAAATAAATATTAAATTAATTGGTGACATAATAATGATGCAGTAATTTCTTAATTAATGAATGAATCAATTAAATGATATTATAAATTTTAAAATTAATATAATTTTACATAATTTATCACATAATTTAATTTTATTGAAGTATTTGACATGTTTTTTATGATTTAATTTGGTTTGTTAAAACATATGTTGTTGTTATGATATTTTTAAAACACCAACTAATGAATAGAGTCAAAATGGACACTGTTGGTATTTTAAAATATATAATATTTTAGTAAATGATATAATATTTATAAATATCCATTATTCATCCAAATAGTTATAAAAAGGCATACTTTTTAACAAATTATGATTTTATTATTCTTTTTTCATTTTATGGTAATTACATTAACCCATATAGTGTAAATAACATGATATCACACTATGATTAAAAAGGATTAAATAAGGGTAGAAAAAAAAATATAAGGATTAAAAGAAAATCAAAAAATGTATAATTTTTACTTGGTGAATTTATTTCTAGAAATATTCATCATATATTCTAAATAAATCAAGTTTTAACCATTTTTAAAAGAAAAATCATTTATATTAAATTAATATTTTAAGAGTTCTCAATGGTGCCCCTCACCTCTCATATAAAAAGGAAAACATTTATCCCTATCCCATAAACATAAAAAACAGTTTGTCTCAGGTAATATCTACATAAAAACATTCCTATAATAACTCCCCACATTATTTGGGACATTATTTATGCATAACTCGCTTTTATAGGTATTAAGGTGTTCGTCAATGGTGATCAAATGAAGAAGGTGTATCATTTTTATTTAAGTGTTTCTATTTTATTTCTTCGTACACTTCCATAAAATCTTCCTCATACTTTATAAAATAAAAAATACAGTATAATAAATATATTGAGATGTTATTATTTTAAAATCATCACCTAAATCCTTCTCCACTTCCATCAAATGGGAAACGAATTAATTGTTTGTGCGTACTTGTGAATTGTAACCTCCACGAATCAATATAATTCATTTTCAATTGTTGTCCCTCATGAGTAGTTATTATTATTGAATTAATGTTCATTTTTTATATTAATGACATAATTATTATTATAATATAATAATTTATGAATTATATTCATACATTCCGAGCACATAAAAATGATAACGTCATTCATGTGAACGTGTGAACTATCACCTCCACAAAGCAATGTGATTCATTTTTAATCACCAAATAACTTATAAGATATGTATATATATAAGTATATTTAAATGATTAATATGATACTAATTATTTCTTCATAAATTTTGAATTATAAAAATGATACTTAAGTTTTTTCCATAATAAAAAATGAATAATGGAAAAGGTTACTCATGCGTACATACGACTTACCATCTCCATGATTTTAACTTTGTTAATTATTCACATCCATATTTAATGAATGGATTTAAATGAAAATTTTTTATTTAAAATTTATTATTTTACAAGGAATATTATTTTGGAGATGTGGACTTATCACCACAGAGAATATTAACATCATACCTTGTTCTTTTTCGACTCAAGTTCTGAATATCAACAAAACATTCAATGTGAACAAGAAAAATTATGTTCTTGTTATAACATGGTAGTAAATGATATAAAATGAATAATTAACATGTAAAAGTTTATTGAGAAAGTATTAATTAACCTAGGTTTATTATTCATGATGATAAAGAACATATGAGACGAATCAAACTTTAGGTAAGGGACTTCATCTCAATCCCTTTTCATTTAGACATGTATTGATGTTATACGCCTCCTTATTTTATGAGGTGTATTAATAAATCCATTTTTTGTGTATTTCGGAAGTGGAAATGGTTTTGAAAAGAAATGATTATTACAATATCCTAAAATGATTTCATGTTATTTCAATTAAAATTTTATGAGTGAAATGTTTGAAATTGTAATCTTTTATGTGTTATGGTACTTGGACATTTGACTGGTGGTTACGTGATAAACCAAAGATAGTTTTTTCCATGATAATCTAAGGATGGGTGGTTACATCATATCCTATAATTAATTGGGTATGGAAGTCATATGTATGGATATTCTATTTTTAAGAGTGATGTCTATTGAAGTTGACCACACGGTAATGACATTTATTTATGATTATGTCCAAGGTTATCTTTATGTGTAATATGTTAGTTATATGGGTTTCATGGTAATATATTGATTAAAAAAGGTTATCAATGATCTTATAATCAAAGTAATGTATTTACTACTTCCTTAAGGTGAAATGTAATACATTATGATAAAGTTTTCCCGGTTGACATGTTTTCAAAATATAAATAGTTTTCCTTTATTATATATCCTTTTCTGAGGCTTCTATGCTCATCCCATGTTTTAAAATTTCATTCACAAGATTGAAAGGGTTTTTAAGACATGTTTATAGTGAGAAGAAGTATCTACTTTGTAACAATTGAGTTGTTATGTATGAATTTTGGATTAATCCTCTAAATCAACAAACATGAAAATATCCATGATGTGAATTAATGTATAAATATTGACCTAACTCAATATTAGGTTTAGTTTATGGTCGGGGCTTTATATAAAATAATTCCCCCATACTTAAAAAATCTCACAAAACATTAAAATATTTTGAGGAACTTCTTATATTTTTGAAATATTTTTAACTAACAGAACTTTTCAAACCTTTTTCAAAATTTACTATCACCTTTAAAAGGTTTGGCCTAATAAATTCAAGATTCTAAAACCTTACATGTTATCCTTTGAGGTCCAAAGTGGACTCCAAAATCTAAAGTGTGACAAAACTCAAATACATATTCAATTTCACTTTCAGTGAAAAATCTACTTATCACATGATCATTGAAAATATTATACTGAAATGGATCTTCCCAAAAGGAATATTTGTATTCATATTTCTGGTTTTGAATTTAATGTTAATTTAAATGATATGGGACCTAAGATGTTACTCGCTAATTGATCATGATAGCAAACCAGGAAACTTCTACTTCAATCAAGTACAACTGGTCTCCTAGAATTTGATCATTCAATGTGTATTTTTCTAGAATTTCAATTTCAACAGTGTTTAGTAGTCTACTTAAGTGATCATCCACTTGGTTCTAAGCTCCCTTCTTCTCTTTTATTTCTATATTTTACTCCTGTATAAGTATCATCAATCACACTAGTCTCAGTTTATATCATCCATTTTCATCAAGAACCTAGGTGTTTCATGATCATAAAACGAATTTATTTTAATTCCAATTAGATATGATATAAATAATTATAAAGAAATGAAAACTATTAAAAACACTTTTTAAATAGTTGTATAATCAAATTTGTTGACATTTAGGGTAGTCAAGGTATATGATATGACTTGTGTATTTCCCTCTATTTATTGAGAAAGGACTTCTCCAACTTCTTGGTTGGAAGAATCATGAAGTGGCTTGAATGGTTCTTCCCAATTTGGTGGTTGCATCATAGGTGGTGAAATCAATCTCCTCCTCAACTCATAGAAGGATTCCCTATATTAACTATTGAAATAAGAGTCAACATATTTCAAAATTAACCTATATAGAGGGAGGGAAATCTAAATGAAATCTTTGATAAACCACAAGGAGAATATTCAATGTCCTAAAAATGATCTAACTTGATTCACACATGTTGGGTAATGTAATGAATTTATCACTTAAATTTTTGGTTTGTCCACTTTAATAATTTTTTTTGAAATGACATGACCCAGGAAAATTCATCTCTCAACCATGAAATGAATATTTTCAAAATATAAAATCGGATTATTTTCATGGAATATTTTCAAAACTTTTTCCAAATTTCGCAAATAATCATCAAAAGTATCTTAAAAAACTGTGAAATAATCTAAGAAAAATTCAAGGCAATATTCAATGTGATCATAAAATATACTTTTCATGAACCTATGAAATGTACCTGGAACATTACAAAATTTAAATTCAGTCTTGTTATAAGCAATTTTTTCAAAATTACATGTAAATGTAGTCTCCTATAGTACCTCTAGAGAAATGGGTACATGGAAATAACCTAAAAATCCATCCAAAATTTAATGATGAGTTACCCTACAAATCAATATAACATATGGTCTATGAATGGGATGTGAAATGATCTTTTAGAGTGACCAAATTCAATTTCCTAAAATCGATGTACACACTCCAGTCACTTTGAATTATTAATGGGATTAATTTGTTCTTTTCATTCCACACAATTGTCAGACCAGTTTGTTTGGAACTACATGAATAGGGATAACCCTCTATGAATCTAAAATGTTATAGATGATCCTAGATTCTAATATATTCTCAATTTCCTTATTTAAAACTTCCATCAAGGTGGGATTAATCCTCCTTTGGGTCTGTCTAACAGGTTTGTAATGTCCCTTAAAATGAATTATATGTGAATATATTTTTTCATTTGTTCCAGAGATATCTCATAAGATCCATCTAATTTATTTTGCATTCTCTCTCAAAATATCAATTAATTATTCTTCTTAGTATTCTGATATAATATTATCAGACATCATAGGTAATTTATCTACCTCCATGATATACACATATTTGAAATTAGTGGGGAGTGGTTTTAATTCATGATCAAGGGATTGTCATAGTATGAAATTAAATTAATTTTAAAAATTTCCAAATTCAATACCCAATATAGACAAGAAATCATATCATATTACTTATCATTGAAAAAATCATTAATAAAAAAATATTTTACCTCTTCTTCCACATGAAATCAGATTATGCAGTGTTTTCATCATTCACATGTTCAGTGATATTTTCAATGGAAAAAAATTCTCTCATATGTCTATGACCTAATGGAAAATTATTGATTATTCAATCATATCATCACAAACATCATGATATAGAGAAAAAAGTGAGTGGTCATCTGATTGGTGTCCCATGGATTCAAAAGTTTTGTAATGGATAGTGATATCTCTAAACTCTAGAGTGAGGAACCCTTTATGAACATTGATGGTGGTTTTGATATTTTCTATAACAGTCTCCCCAAAATGATTGGTGAGTGTGATGGGATCCAATACTCTTCTATATTCATCACATAGAAGTCAGCTAAGAATAAAAGACCATTTAATTTCATAATAGAATCATATAGAACTCATTTTGGGGAAACTGTGGATGTATTTTCAATCGGGACAACCTCTCTTATGGTCGTCAAGTCTCCCATATGAAAAGTAGTGTATACTTATTGAAGAAATATATTAATTGATGTACCAATATCACATATAAAATTATAGATATTAAAATATCAAATGGTGCATGGAATGTAATTCATCCTCAGATCATGAAATATTTTAGGGAACGGTGGTGTGGTAAGGTCTGAGACACTTCTTCACATGTTGATTCTCACATTACATTAATTTGTTCCCTTCATGGGAAAGGATATCTTAAAAAATTTTGTACCTTGGAACTTTTTTTACTACTTTATATAGGATAATGTTTGCTTCAACTTTCTGAAAGGTGTCAAAAATTTCTTATTAAATCACTTATTCATCTAACCACTTTGATTCGGTCATCCTTGATAGAAATGGCGGATATTGACTTTATTCCACATTTGTTGTCTTTAAAACGGTGTTTATTTTATAATTAGTCTATAATTATCTACCCACTATTTATTCTCTTCTTCTTGTATAATTTTCATATAATTTTCTAAATTACCGACTTCATTATCCCTTAGAATAGGTGGTATTATTTCAAGTTCAAGGTTTGATGGAGGTTGGAGTTATTTCCCACTATTTATTGTTATATAATGGACATTATCCTTTGGGTTTTGGATTTTATCAAAAGAGAGTTTTTATTGATTATTTGTTAGATTGTACATGGTACTATTTAATTATTTGGAATAATATGTATAGTGACTTTCATCCCTAAAATATCAGATTTCTACTGTTGATCTTGAATTAACAGTTTTGCATTGGTGGATGGTTGTTCGTAGGTTCTCAGAAATGTTGGTGGTTGAATGTTATGTTGTTGGAATGACTATTTTTAGGGTTATTATAATGGTGTGAGGATCTGATAATATTTCTTCTGACAGGGAGGTTGATTTGGGTACTAGTTAGGATTGAATGACCAAGCATGGTTTTGTTGACTTCCATATCCATACACGACATGGGGTTAACACTGTTGATTCTTCTAGAATTTATTGGGATTAAAGGATACAATGTAATATTTAGTCCCTTGTATATTAGGAAACTAGTAAGTATAACGATTGGAAGAATAACTTTAACCACATGCCTAAGAGGAATCTTGTTTTCCATTTTCTTGGGTTACAACTGTTTGACGGACTAACCATACGAGGTCGCCAACTTTGGTTTCAATAAATGAAGATGAATCATATGTTTTTATCTCTTGCATCCCCATAGATCTCATATATCTCATTCCAAATTATTTCGAGTTCTATACAATCATCTAAATCATACCTCCAACATCTGTAGTTGACTTGTTCATCATTAATCATCTAAATGAGGTGTATATCATATTTTGATCATTATCGAGAATTCCTTGTTAGAAGAAAAAAATGAATTTGGTTTCCTAATTATTTTTGATGTGGGGAACTAGAAGATATATTATTGAAATACTTCCATTACTCATAGAGGGTTTTTTAGTTTATTTCCATATGATATAAATCTAGTTTTTTATGGCAGTTCCTCTAGATGAAGGATAAAATCTCTTCTTGAAGAATCATGTTAAATCCTCCCAACCCCTATTCTATCCTATTTTTATACTATAAAACTCTTCTTTAGAAACTCATTCAAGTGATAAGGGGAATTCTCTCCATCGAAAATGGTCTTCAGGTTCTCATCTTGGTCTGAAGCATCAACAACTGAAGTTGAATTCTTGCATGTGTCTATTTGGGTCAACAATAATAAGAAAATAAAATTTCAAAATAACATTAAAAAATTATACATTCAATTCAAAATAATTTAGGGTATTCGGTGCAATGATTGAATTATTTTGAATAAAAACATAGGTGTTCATAGATCGCCCAATGTTCTTTTTGGATTTCAAGCCATGATTCCAGGATTAGAGTTAACAATTAGATTGTCACTGGAATTAGAGAGGTTCATTTCCTAAAAATCGTTTTGAAAAATTTTGTTTTCTCATTTATGTTAGCATTCTATAATATTTCTGAATCAAATCTATTTTAATAGTTAGTTCAATAGTGAATCATTTAGTTTTTTAAAAAATATTTTCTTTGGATTTTAGGTTTAGATGCCTCCCCGACAACGACACCATGTTTAATTCACTCTTGTCTTGGGGCATGGTAAAAAATATTTTATATTCCCTTAGTATAATATAGTGATTAACCTTATTCTATCTCCCATAGAATATTGTACAGAAAACAGTTTTCATTTTTTTAATTTGAGGGAAAATTTAGTACTTTCAAAATTGGTTGGTTTTGAATGAAATGAAATAAAAAAATCAATTAATAAAACTATTGAAATGGGATTGGAAATTAATGTGATTTATAACTATGATATTATAAGGTTTTTTAGGTTGGGGACCCTTTCCCAGTTATAATGATGTTATTATTTTATTTAATTCATTCATTTTCTTCAATGATGATTAAAGTGAGATTCCACAGTCGTTTCATCTCACTCCCTTGGTCAAATTGTGATGGAGGGAGAACACCATACCATGATCTTATTTTGGTATAGTATCATTTTGTGTGTACTGGAGTTACAATGAATATCCTCAAATGACATAGGGAAAACCTAATTGGGTCTTGTATATCCTAAAATGTAAAAAATATCAACTACCCCTTTCAATGGTACTGACTATCATCAAGTACTTCTCCACTAATCCCTAGTCTATTCCATCATATATAAACCAAAACCTGGTAGAGGGAGATAATGATCATTAACCAAAGAAAAAAATCCATAAAATAAATGAAAATAAAATATTATCATACTTGATAATAAAAACATCTATATGAAATTGAAAACAATGTCATAAAAGATAGAAAGATATTTCATTCAATTAATTCCATGAACTCAAGCATTAAAAAATCCCAACTCTTCTCCTATCACTAATATGTTTACGTTGACATAGTAAGGGTATTAGAGAAGAATGGGGATGAATAAGTCCGTATAAATTAAGAAGAAGTAAAGGGGGAGGAAGAAGATGGTGTAGCGTTGATCCATTATGGATCTCTCCGCATTGGTGGTCGACTGGATGGTATGATATGACTTTTAATGGATTTTCTTGCGTTCTTTTATAGGTTAAAATTTTCCATCAAAATCATCTGCATGTTAACCACAATAAGTGGTCGATTTGGGAAATTTAGACTTCATAAAATATGTTCATAAATGTATAACAAGTCTCCCCTAAAAAATTTATTTATATTTTTCCTTAATTAGAAAGATTAATTTATGTTTTTCTCGGATAATTTATTCTAACTAGAAAGACTCTTTGTATTCCACATCTCTGGTTTCCAATGAATCAATGGCCTTGAAAACGGAATATTAACATCTAAACTCCAACATAAAAGTTGCGAATCAATGTCTTGAGAAACTACCCTATAAATTGCAGTATATTTGGTCCGACAAATCAAGAGATATTGTCCTATCATAAAAAATATCTTTATTGGTGAATACATTTCAAGGACAATCAAGTGAGTAGGTTTTGGGCTTTTAGATGGTGGATTCATCATTGGGTCCAAAATATTGAAATGAATCCCATGATGTATAAAATCCTAAAAATGGATAATTTCATGATTTAGATAATTATATAAAATTATATTTCATTAATATATAAATAATATAAAATATTTAAAATCAAAATTATGACATTTTTTTATTAAGCTCAAAATAGAACTAAAATCATAAAATTTTCAAATTTTCCTTAAAATAAAAATTTTTATGATTAAAAAAATGGAATTGAAATTACAGTTACGGAAAATATTATTTCTATCAATTACCCTATTCTTAAATCATTCTTTTCCTCATGCATAAAATCTGAATATTGAAAATCAATGGGAACCATTGTTACTAATATTATATTTTCAATGAAAAAAATGAATCAATTTTCCATTTCAATCCAAATTTTAGAAAATCCACATAATATAATAAGTTAATTTATAAATTTTCAAAGAAACAACCAACACATTTATTTTAATATTTCCCATTTGAAAATTATGAAACATATCCTTTCGTTTATTCATGTCCCTTAATTCATTATTATTAAACATAAGAAATCACGATCTACCTCTATTTTCAATATATTCTCTCATATCTCATGATATAATTCAACTAGAGTCATGATTATATAATTAGAACATGATCCTTAACACTAGGATTGTAAATGAACTACTTTCTCCACTTTTTAAAGTCAAAATCCTCATAAAATCATGTAGTCTTTCATTAAAGGTTCCAATAACTATTAAGCTTATGGTTGGTAGGAATTAATGTTTTATAATTATTGATGAAGGAGGAATTTTAAATATTAATTAAAATTAATGATAATAATTATTGAACTGTAATGAAATTCTACCCTTTAATGTAGAAACTCCCATTACCCCAAAACTCAAAAAAAATTCATGAATAGTGAACACATGATGAATGTTGTGCACCTTCTTGAATTTTATCTACTTTTTTTAAAATTTTATTCTTATAATGAACATCACATCCACCACCTAACCACAAATGATAAATATCATTGGTCTACTATTGGTAAATTTTAATTCTTCTAAGTCAGAACCCATTCCCTTTTTTCATTTTTTAAAGATGGTAAAACAATTAAGTACATTGAATGAGTCAAAAAACATTCTTTAATCCCACAATAGAACACCCTCAATTATTCATTATAATGTAAATCATCCCTTACACCATGATACCCATCACCCCCACACTTCATCTTTAAAATATCAGGAAAATACCAAAGGTAGGGTTGGAAATGATAAAAATTTCTTGAAATATTGATCATACCTATAAAGTTCATTCATGGAATATATGGGATAAATAAGTATTGATGTAATGGTGTTCATTTAAGGATAATTGGTTTATCAAAATATGACACAATAATATTAAATATGTTTTTGCAAAGTCATTCCGTTGATTAGTTCAAATGTATGTTCTGGTCAGTGACATGTCTCATTTATACATAAGAAATGTGGTCATGATAAAATATGAAGTACATGGTCAAAAAATACTCTCGAGAATGGTAATATGATATAGAATAATCACTCAATGAGTGATTAATAAAAAAAATCAATTCACATTAATTACATAAATTCAAAGCATAAAAAATGTTTGAGAAATTTCATTTAAATAAATAAATTATTTCCTATAGTTCATGAGTCATTATATTTATATCCATTATTCAATTTAACAATAAAATTCTCTATTTTAATCAATAAATCATATTAAAATTGAATTCTAAAACATGGCATCACTGATTTCCTAAGAAACTCATGTCTCTTAGATAATTTTGTAGAGCATAGATTTCATGCGTGGGCATTCAATTCTTGTTTAAATCTCAAAAACTACATATTTTCAAACAAAAAATAGTATTTCAAATGAAACTTATTGTTAAATAAAAATACATTTATAAATAATGCTTCAGTTAGGAGGTTCATTCCTTATTCCTTCAGTTCTGTTTTTCATCACTTTTATGAAGTGTAATCTATTAAGTATGTTCATTTTATGACTTGCATAATCTTTATTAATGGACATGAAATATAAGAATATAAACATATGATAGTTCATTTGTTTTTAATCTTGTTAGAATATGTCCTAGGGGAAGAGTGTAATATGGGAAAATTTGTGGGGTTCCTCTTAAAAGAACTTTTATTTAATTCCAATGGCTCAACTCAAAAATTGATGAAAATTGAAAAATAATGGACTCCAATATTTCCTTATACACAATTAATTTATGCAATTTTCTCAATAAATTACTATATATTATAAATTGTAACCGTATTTTAAGTTCAAACATAGATAAAAAGAAATGTATTATGGAGAGGTATGACCTGATGGATTTTATTGATAAACTGGTCGGAGGAGTGTAAAATCTTCCAATGGATCTGATGGTATGTTTTCCATAAATTTATTCATTATATGTCCATTAATAGTGATGGGATAATTTTTTCCATCCATCAAAATCTACATAGCAAAGAATGGATATACATGATTAACTATAAATGTAACATCCCATTTGGAATGAATTTTACATAGCATCAGCTTGATTCTTGAGTTGAACAAAAAAACTTTGTATCTAGGATGGGACCAATTTTGTTTGATCATCATGTCATGATCTACTCTTTTTCCCTCTATAAATCATGAAATTTTCAAAATCATTCCTTTTAATTTCTTCCTGCTTATGCAACTACAATCTTCTCTCTTTTTCTGTACTTTCAAGGTGAAACTTAATCGTTCTCATAGCCCAATATTCTTTATATTACAATTCCATAGGTAGTTAAAAACATTTACCATAAATCAACCTATATGGACTCATTAATATTAGGTTTTTTATGATTTCATGTACTCCGATAATCTATCCTCTAGCTTTTGGAGCCAATATTTCCATTTTGGATTAGAATTTTTTTCCAAAAATACTTTGATTTCAATGTAGGACACCTCATATTGTCCATTAGTATGTGGAACATTTGGAGTTGATTTTTTATGATGCACCCCCATAAGTCTTCAGAAAATCCTCTATTATCCTATTAAAAAACAGATTCCCTCAATCACTGGTTATGTCTCTGGGAAATCTAAACCAAAAAATTATTCTATACAAGACAAAATCACAAATAATTGTAGAATCATCTCTCTTGGTAGATTTTTCCTCCACCCATTTTCAAAAAAAATTGATAGAGAGTTATAAAAATTATGAAATGGAATTGTAAAAGATACCATAAAATCTAACCCACAAACATAAACAATCTCACAAGATTTTAGGGTCTTCTAATGTATTTCTTGTCTATTTGAAATATTTCTAGAAATTGAAATTTTTCAGACATTTTGAAAAAATCATAAGAATCATGAAAAGGGTCAGGACCTGAAATTAGTTAATCTAAAAAATTATTTGATATCCTTTGAAGTCCAAAGTGGTATCCAAAATATAATGTGTAACAAAACTCAAATACATATTCAATTTCACTTTTAGGAAAACATCTTCTTATCTCATGATCAATGAAAATCTTGGAAAGAAACAGATCAACCCAAAAGTAATATCTGAATTCAGATTTCAATTTTTTAATTTGGTGGGAATATAAATTTTATTAGACATAATATGTTACAAGATAATAAACCATTTCAAAATACCATGTAATTTATCCTTTAAACAATTACAACTTCTCTCCTGAAAATATTCACTTAGTTGGTATATTTTTGGAATTTTAGTTTCCACACTTTTTGTCAGTCTGCATAAGTGATCGCCCACATGGTTCTCAGCTCCCATATTGTATTTTATATCTCTATTGAACTCATGAAGAAATATCATCCATCTCACTATCCTAATTTTAACATCATCATTCATCATCAATTACCTAAGAGTAGCATGATAAGAAAACCCAATGATTTTAATTCCAGAAGATGTGATCTAAATCATTCTAAAGAAAAAAAAACTTTTTAAAACTCCTTTTATGTGGTTGTGTAATTGAATTAGATCGCATCAAAGTTTCTCAAGGCATATTTAGTAAATTTTTGAATTCCAAAAACTCACTGGTTATGGAATTATCGAAATTATTGATTGTAGAAATCACAAGTAGATAGAATGGTTCTTCCCAATTTAGAGGATTAATCATGGGTGGTGAAATCGACCTCCTCTTCATCTCATCGAAGGATTTGATACATGAACATTTGAAATAAAAAATGTTATCATTCAAATTTAATGGTTATATAAGGAGAGAAATCTTATTGAAATCATTGATAAACCGATGGTAGAATACATGATGTCCTAAAAATGATCAAACATGTTTGAAAAATGTAGGGTAAGGTAATGAATTTATCTCAAAAATTTTTTATTTATCCACTAAAATGAACTTTTTTTAAATTACACGCCCATATAAAATTACTCTTAGAATAATGAAATTGCCCTTTTCAAAATTTAAAACAAGATTATATTCAATGAATGTTTTCAAAAATATTTCTAAATTTTTCAAACAATTGATAAAAAATAAAAAAAAAGAACTTTGTAATAATATAATAAAACATCCAAAAAATCTTCAGTGGGATCAGAAAATATACATACCATGAAACCCTAAAATTTACCTAGAAAATTACATAATCCAAATGGAATCCTTTTATATAAAAAATTTTAAAAAGGACATGTAACATCAGACATCTCTTGATCATTGGGAGAAATGGGTACCTGTAAATAACCTGAAAATCCATAAAAAATAATGAGTTCTCCATATCAATTTTTCTAACATCTGGTTAATGAATGGGATGGGGAAATTATATTTTAGAGTGACCTAATTAAAATTTTTAAAATCTATGCACACTCTCCACCAATTCAAAATTCTCTCAAGGATTAACTCATCCTTCTCATTCGTCACAGTGGTCATGATAGTTTTATTAAACTACATAAATGGGGATAACCCACTGTGAATCTGAAATGGGATTGATGAACACTTTTTCCAAGCTCTTATTAATCTCATTATTCAAAAACTACATCAATATGGGAATCATCCTCCTGTGTGGTTTTCTGACAGGTTTGGAATCTCCCTCAATATGAATTATATGTGAGTATATTTTTGGGTTTATTACTACAATATCACCTAAACTCTATCCAATATCTTGTAAATTCTATCTAAAAATTTCAATCAATTATTCTTCATGGGATTCAGACATATTATTAGTAATTATACCTAGTAATTTATCACCCTCCATGAGGTACTCATATTTCAAATCATTAGGAGAGGTTTTAATTCTATATCTAGGGGCTTCTCAAGTGATGAAATTATATTAAGTATCCCCATTTCCAAATACTGAACCTACTGCACACAAGAAATCATATAATCTTCTTCATCATTTAACAAATCATCAACGAAATCATATTTTACCTCTTATCCCAAATGAAATCTAATTCTCCATTATTTTCATCATTCAAATGATTAGTGATATTTTATATGTAAAAAATAACTTTTATGAATAACAATTCATAGAACATACCCAATTCATCAATTAGTTCAGCACCAACTTCACGGAAGAGTGAAAATAGAGAGTTTCCATGTGATGGGAGCCTCATGGATTCAAAACTATTTACGTCCACAATGCTATCTCTAAACATTATGGTGAGATTCCACTCATGGATATTAATGATGGTTTTAGCTGTTTATATGAATCTTCCTTCCAAGATGATGGGTGAGTGTGAAGATATCCTGTGTTCTTTTATATTTATCACATATATGTTATATGGGAATAAAATATCATTACCTTTCATTAGGACACCTTCTTGAACTCCTATTTAGAAAACTGTGGATATATTTTCAATCTGGACACACACACTTGTGTGATTCAAAACACCATCTAAAAAAGTGTATACTGAGTGAGGAAATAGATTAATTGATGCACTAAGATCACAAAAATAATTAGAGAAATTCAATGATCAAGTGGTGCCTAGAATGGAAGAAGTACCTCGATCCTGATTTTTTGTGTGCAAAATGGGGTGTGATAAGGTGTGATACACTTATTTTCAAATTTACCATCCCAATCCCTTTATGTATTATCTTCCTGGTGTAAAGAAATTATAAAAAAATATAATACCATGGAATTATTTTTGACTGATTCAAGTATGGGGATATTAATTTCCACTTTCTAAAGGGAGTCCAAAATCTATTATTGAAGCACTTTTTCATAAAATATCTTAGATTCGATCACCCTCGATTGAAATAGTGGATGTATGTCTTTATTTACCCTTTTTTATAATAGATTTTCTTTCATCATACTATGATTCTCCTCCTATTGTTTCTTATCTTATTCATGGGGAATTTGAAAAGAATTTTTAGAATTATCCACACCACTATCCCTCAGAATATGTGGTCTTATTTCTAGTTCATGGTTGGATAGAGTTGGGATTCCTTTTACACTACTTGTAGTTATCATATTGACATTCACCTTTGGGTTTTTTTCTTGGTAGGAATTTTTTCTTGATTCCTCAATAAATTTCCCTGATACTATTGAGTTTTTTGTGAAACTATTTTTTGGTTTATTGCAGTCCATCAATATCAATTTTCTAATATTAATATTGAATTAAAGGTTGTGCACTAGGAGATGGTTGTTCATATGGTCTCTCTAAAGTAGGTGGTTGAAGGTTTTTTTTTGGTATGGTTACTTGTAGAGTTGTTGGAATGCTAGGCAGTTATGATATTATTTCGTCAGATAGGGAGGTTGACTAGGTCACATTTAGGATTGAATGATCTCACCTGGTTTTGTTGGATTCCATATCCATGCTGGGATTGGGGGTGAAGCGGTAGATTCTACTAGAATTGACTTAGTTGAATGGCTATAGTGGTGTATTCTATCCCCTGTATCTCAGGACATACTTGTGTATAATGAGTGGATAAATAACATAAACCACATACCTAATATGAATCCGTTTTTCAATATTATTAGATTTTTGAAATGTTATGGATTAACATTTTGAGGTCATTACCTTTTGTTTCAAATAACATAGATAAATCAAACGTTTTTACATCATGCATCCCCCTTGTACCTGTAACTCTCATTGCAAATTGCTGAAAACTTTGTGCAATCCTCTCAATCAGACCTCAAATATCTATAGGGGTATTTTCAAACTAGGATCCTCCAGAGGTGGTGTCTATAATATTTCAATCATTTTTTAGAATTCTATTTTATAAGAACATATGAAATTGGTGCTCCGCCATTTCTTGTTGTGGACAGCTTGCACAAGCTTCTTGAAATTCTCCCGAAACTCATAGAGGGTTTCTCAAGTTGGTTTTTGTATGGCATAAATCTCATTTTTAATGGTATTTCTCTAGGATGGGGGACATAATATCTATATGAGTCATGTTTTTAAATCCTTCAAATCACTGATCCCCTTAGGTTGTAGTTTTTATAAACATTATTTAGCTTCTCCTTCATGTAAGAAGGAACCCCCCCCCCCATTGAAATTGGTTTTCTAGTGCTCCTCTTGGCCTGAACTGATTACAGTGTTATGCTTTAAGACCATGAAATTATGGAATAACTTGAATTATATTGACACAAAATTCACAATAATTTGGTCAGGTATTTTTAATGTGTACGTTATTTTAAATAAAACAATTGGGTGTGCATTGCTCATGTAAGGTTTGGTTCGGATTTCTAGCCCTAATTTCATGTTTAGATTGAACACTAAGAGTGTCAATTGAATCTGAGTGGTTTATATCTTCAAAATTTGTTTAATTTTTTTTTTCATATTTCTGTTAGTGTTCTTTCAATTTTAGGATCTAATTGATTTAACTGGTTAGTTGAAGTATGAGATATTAAAAAAATAAAAAAATATTTTTTTCATGTTGTTATATTACAATGCCTCCCTAGAAACGATTCCATGTTTGATTCACGCCAGTCATGGGGCTTGGAAAACAATACTTTATATTACCTAAGTATATTATAATGAATAACCATAGGTATTCTATAGAGGATGGCCACACACAAAATAGTTTGTCACTTTTTATTATTCAGAGAATAAATGCAGTATTTTCAAAATTGTTTTGATTTGTATGTACCAAAATAAAAGAAACCAATTATGAAAATAATTGTAGTAGAATTTGAAACTAAAACGATTGATAACTATGATAGGAGAATTTTGATCATGTAAGGGTTAGTTTTCCAATTGAAATTTTATCATTGTTCTATGTAATTCGTTCCTCTTCTACTAAGTTGATTAAATTGAAATTCCATGATCCTTATATCTAACTCTCATGGTCAAAAAGTGATGGTGATGGAAAACCATACCACGATATTAGTTGGGTCTACCCCCCTTCATTGTTTAATATATTTTCAACTAATATTCTCAAATGACATATACAATACCCAATTGGGTCATGTTTATTCGAAACAATGAAGATAAACCACTACCCAATTCACATATAATGATGATCATAGATTACTTGACCACTAACCCCTGGCCTATTAATTAAAATATATATTATAACCTAGTAGAGGGTGATAATTATCATTGATCCAAGGAAAAATAAATAACAATAATGAAAACAAAATACAATTTTACCTGATAAAAAACAACTATATGAAATTGAAAATAATGTCACGGTAGAGGGAAAGTGATTTCAAATTAAGTCTAATAACTCAAGTATTAAAATATAGATAACCAAGGCTTCCCCAATAAATCAAACGTTTATCCCAACATAGTAATGGTTATCATTATGAATGAGGAATAATAAGGCATTAAAAATTTTTGAATAAAAATTGGGGGAGGAATAATATGGTGTAGTACAAGTCCTTGGTAGAAATTTCCTCCTCAGTGGTCGATTGGATTGTGTTGGATGATTTTGAATGGGGGTGGCTTCCTCCTTTTATATAACAAAATTTTTCTTCTAAATTTTTTGAAAGTTATACCCAATTAGTGCAATATTTGCGAATAGTTTCCTCAAAAAAATTTTCAAAAATGTCATTCACGTCTATCCTCCAATTTTTGGTATATTTGGAATTGTGTAGAGATATTTATTTTCGTTTTAAACCTAAAATTTATTTTCTCTTGGAAAACTATCCATATTCCATATCTCCAGTATCCCATGAATTAATCGCCATGAAAATGCCTATTGACATGTAATCTCATGCATGGGTGTTTCTCATAAATGTATTTCTAATCTGCCATATAAATTGCAGAATATTTGGTCCTAAAAATTTGGATATGTTGTCACGTAATAAATACATATAAAGATCACTCAATAGTTTTCAAAGATTAATTGGTGTGCTGATTTTTTGGCGTCTTTGTGGTGGGTTTAACATTATTCCCATAAGAATGAAATGAATCCCCTGACTTATAGAATCCTGAAAATAAATAAGTTCACAATTTGGATAAGTATATAAAATTATATAGACTAATTAAAAAAATAATAAAAAATAGAAAAATCCAAAATAAACCATTTTTATAATTAAACTAAAAAAAACTAGAACGATAAAATGTGAAAAGTTAAGATAAAATAAATGTTTTGTGGGATTAGAAACACTAAAATTAAATTTTAATTTTTTTACAATGTTTGTTCTATAAAAGTACACAATATTTAATCCACAAATATTACCAAATAATTATCCAGGTATGGGTGAAAAATTTATTTCATTAGGTCCATAAAAACTACTAGCATGGTGGTCAACTCGAATGACATAAAAAAATGATATAAACTATAACTACTCCAGAAATAATTCTGAGGCATATCAGAAGGACTCATCATCAATTGATGATACCTAGATCTAAATTGAATTTTAGTGATCAATGATGAAACTCTCGTTGGTCAAAAGAAATTTGATTCAGGGAAGAGGCTATATGTTCTTAACTATCATCTGATTGAACCTCTAGTAATACACACACAACCACAACATCTCATCCTCCGTCATAAAAATGAAAATATGAGATCCATAAGGTGTCGTACTCATATGAATAAAACCCGTATTCGCCACTTCATTAAATTGAGTTTTGTATTCATAATTCTCTTCTAATTCCATTCCATAAGGTGGAATATAAACAAATTCTATCACTAATAACAACACAGTAATGAACTCAACATCTACCTCGGGTGAACCATATTGAAAATGATTTACCATAGGAGGGAAATTTTTTTCCATTTTATCCCATATTAAAGCACAAGATAATCCACTTGGGCCGTGATGTCACCCAATTTTTTAAAAAATTCTCTTTCAAGGAATACATGAATATCTCATTCCCCATGGTGAACATAAGTATCCTCCTCTAGGAAGGTGAGAATTACCTTATGATTGTAACCATCAATATGTTCCTGATATAACACCAGCTAATCCATCCCCAATATTAGGTAAAAATGCAACATCTCAATCACTAACAAGTCCCAAAGGAATCGACACCCACCAACCTCAAGGGTACACTCCTTACATTGCCCAAAATTTTCTACCTATACTCCTAACGGTGAATCAATTAACATAACCCCACACACATGTTCTACTTCTATAACCAACACACACACAAACCGTATAACTATAAAATAATGTGAGTAGCCTTTATCAAACTGATCATTGATATGCGTGGATGATACAAGAATCATACCTTGAACTATCAATGGTCGATCCTCACCACCTCCTAGTGTAAGATGAATTCAATGGAGCTGAATTGTCCCTATACACTCTGATCTAGTCATAGTTTCCCTTATAGAACTTCCTTACTTATAAGTATTCATTTCTTATAGAGAATCACATCAACTACCTTGACTGATGCAACTGGTAGATCCCCAACTTCAGTCTTGATATGGGCTAAACGACCCCCTCTCTACACTCTACATTATTCTTAATCCTCAATCATGTCCCATCTATCGAGGGTTCCTACAGAGCATATGCAGATTCCATATCCTGATGCATTCTCACAACTCAACTAGTTGTCTAGGAAACTAACCTCACAAGTGTCCCATCATGTTTCACCAATATAAGATAAATAGATCACAACCCTAAGAGGTTGGTCTTATTCTATAAATCCATTGTCTACCATAGTCCTAATGAAATCTATCAATGCGGATATTCATACTATCAAAAGTCACAACAAAAGATCAGCCAACTAGAAGTACATGTCAACCAAAAGAAGCCTCCCTTGATTGCCCTTCTGAAATAATGACCCGATCCACCACTCCTGGATTCCAATTTATAAAAAAGATATTTTCCTGGGAATTGATGTCATTTCTTGTCTATCATGGAAACATATCATTGTAGTTTCCTCATCCCCTTAAATTACTAGAAAAGAGAGTTAAAAGTAAGTGAATCAACAAAAATAATCAATCAATAACATCATCTCCTTGGTAAATATCATAAAATCAATACCATTATCCTATTTCAAGAATTCCAAAGAGAGTTGTTCTATAAATTTGTCTTGGAAATCCTTTAATAATAGGCTATTTGTCTACTCAGTATGAATCATAATATCCCAGAAACACCTTATTGGCCCTCACAACATATAACATCCCAACTTGACTCTCTTCCCATTATGAGTCACTAAGTGATATGGGATCATATTGATGGAATCTATCCAGATCTTGGTTTCCTTGATTCCACCCTCTCTAGTAAAAGTTGATTGGTGTTATAGTTATAACTCTCGAGTTAATTCAAACATACTCAGCACAACCCACCCTATATCACATTCCATCATCTATTTAAAATTATAAAATTTCTCATGTAACTAATTTTCTTCTCTACAACCCTAAATCAACTAGGTTTATTTCTCTACTAATGGAGGGAAATTATCAATGATATCCTCATGTATCCCATATAACACATGTCATCATGGAATAATTTCACTACAATTCCAAACATTAATCTTAAAACACATAACATAAATTTTCATTATTGGTGAAAAATAAGGCTCTTTACTATTCATTAACAACGCATTCTGCAAAAACTATTCAAATAGATATATTTATGTCTCTATCGCTACCCTAATCCATCCCGACCATGGGTCACGGTCAACATGGGGTAAACCAACTTACATAGTCAAAAGTCTTCCATTAAACCCCATTTTAACCTTTTTTCACCTTCAAAACAGAAATCATTCCATCTTACACACTATTCCATCTTTTTAAATTATTATGCACAATTTTTAAACCCATTTATAACTCTTCATTATGAACTAATCATTAACCATTATTTCTATTTAACTGTTTTTATCATCTTGATTAGAAACCACACCTTTCAAATTTTCCAAGAAAATTAAATGAATCTTATGCTTCACATCCCACACATATTCCCAGTGCATTATTATTATGATGCATTCCACATATATCCCAAGGTTCTAAAAATGATGCATGAATTCGCAACCTCTAACAATTTCTTCCACAAGAAAAATATCTAAAAAAAAGTCACATCACTCAACAAGTGCATCACCCCATTGTGAAATATCATCCAACTATAAAGAACATATCATGAATAACAATAACACCATGGGTACATGGGTTCTCCCCCATTCATGGGTTAACTAATCTTGTACATAAACTGATTTCCAACAACAACACATCATTTTTTCTAATCAAACATTCCTAATATGTAAGAAAATAGAAATGAAAAAAATGGCTCCAATGGAACCCTGTAACATCCTCAATCCAATAACAACTAAATTTGGTGTCTCGAGCAAGGTTTCCACATCACATCAGGCATGCCTCCCTATATGCCAGTGGCTACCTAATAGTAGTGATTGTCTAAGAGAACACATGGGGTGACTATTCCATCTTTATATGAGTAGTCCATAGAGGATAAAGAAAAAAATAAAAGAAACAAGTAAACCAGGAACATGAATTATCAACATTGTCCAAAACTGAGTACAAGACCATAAACAAATAGTAAATATGCAATGTAATTTCACATAGTTCCAAGTGTAAGGAAAACATGAAATAAAGAAAAATAGTAGGGTCCTCAAAATAGGTTCAAACACTAAGTATGGTTCCTTCCTCCACGCACGTACCAATATCAATCACAACTTCTACCGTAGGGCCAATTGCCTTTTCCTAGACTACAACCATGAAATATGCTTAGGTTCCCCATAATGTCCAAAGAATGGAGTGAGTACAAATCAGTAGGAATCCACTAATGGTGTTGGTAAAATATATAGTCTAGATAGAAATTTAACGAAATAAAATAAGTAATAACAATATAAATAGATTATAATTAGGTTCACATTAGTTAATAATATTTACATTACCCACATCCATTATTTGTTCTAGGTTTGAGGCATTTTCATAAATTATACTACAACCTATTCCAATCATATAAAAATTGAATACCAGAAAAGGATTTATGTTCCTAGACATAATAGTGAGTAATTACTCAAAAAAACATAAAACATTACTTGGATCCTCATTCCATGTATTTATGTCCCATTAATTTGTTAAGGGTGTAGAGGCCCAGTCCGACTCACTTACCAATGCATTATAGGGGTGGGGTTTAGAGCCCTAGTCTAACCTAACCCATGGGAATAAATCCCCATGTAAATTCCCTACATACCACCAATCCATGTGCACATTCTTAATTAACCATTTAATACACATACCACTCACAAACCATAAGTCACCCCACCAAATTCCATCTTCATACCTTAACTGATTAACTCATTTACCATTGACATACCTTATCCCATTTATCACTTACATCATTTTAAATTCATAACTGATTAAAAAAATTTCGTTATACCAAAAACCCCTTAATTCATTGTATCCACTAAACAAAAATACAATAAATTTTATTTCACATTTCATGTTAAAAAACTAAGTGGAACTCTCTTTGGTTCCCTTTCAAAAACCAAATTATGCATGCTAAACATAACTATTATAGGTCTTATCTCTTCAAAATTCAATTTAAAAATTAATAACCCATTCTAATTTTCAAAAATGTGATACACCTTATGGGTTCCTATTTCATATTCTAATTAACCGCAACACATCCTATGGGGATCAATAGGGGTTCAATTTAACAATTACCTAAATAATTTATATTTTCCACCAAGGAAAACCGAAACTATAACACAACAGCACAAATACACAACCATATACACATAAATTAACCAAAAACACTATCATATATAACATTTAGTCTACCTAACTATATTTTCACAATTATCACTCACTAATCTATAGACTATGAATAGAACTCAAACACTATTCGAAGCCACAACCTGTAATCCACTAGAAACAGTGGGTTTTAGTGATTTTGAAGTTGAAAAAAGGGTCCAAAAATCCTAATTCGGAAAAGAATGGATGTGGAGTGTTAGACTCTCATGGAGCATTGATAGGTGCCAAATATATCTCCAAATAACTTTGAAATGAGTTATATTGATCCTTGGGATGTTTGGGAGGAAGGGTTCATCACCATTAGCCAACGTAGAAGAAGCGGGGAAGAAAATCATCTGAGTTAACATAAATCTTGAGGGGAGAAAATGAATATTTCTCTATTTTAAATGATGCGCCTAATTTTGATTCACATTCTTCTAAACCATGGACCAACCTTCCACTACCATATGTTCAAGAGGGGGCACATGTCACCTGGTTTCTTAGGGACCCTTCACGGATTTACAGATCGTGTGGGTTCTATATGTATAAGACTATGGGTTTCACCTCCCCCATGCATGGTTCCCATAACCATGAACCCATCCTCTAGGGAAGCACAATTAGGGAGCACAATTACTACTAATCATTAACCAATCACAAAATATGCACTAGATGTCCCTTGGTCTTCTTCTTTTGTGTATCAAATCCCTGGGAAAACCCCTAGATTCCTCATAAACTTAGTAAAAATTTCAGTAACTCACATTCATGCCTTGAAATACGAATTTAACTATAAAAAAGCTATTTAATAGTTTGAGATCATAATGATGTGAAAAAATTGTTATGATTAGATGCAATTGATAATGGTGAACTATGAGATGACACAACATGATTCATATAGATACATTCAATAATCTAAGGGGATGATCCACCATTATATCTAATAAATGTATAGACTTGGTAAAGAGATCTGTAATAATATGTATAACATCATACCTCTTAGATTTCGTACGTAATCGAGTAACAAATTGCATTATGATATTTTACCAATTTCATATTGGTAAGTAGATAGGTTACATAACACCCTTTTGTAGTTGTATCTCAATCATTACATGTTGGGATACCATCCACTTTTAAACATAGTAAGAAACAACCAAAATCATTTTCTCCCACTATAAGCATTATCTTGGATTCGTATACACCTAGGTATAATCTGATTGAATAGAGAAATATTATTTGTTTCACTCATCTAGAAATTACATATTTTTTTATTTATGGCACACATTGTCTCTTTCTGATCTCCAATACACCATATTCATAGATGAAGTCATAAAATCTCCCAAATTGCATGATTTAGTTTTTCTTTTGTAAAACCCGTTTATCTTTTTGAGACATAGTTATCTTATCTAGTTAATATGGTTATGAAATTACTTGTATATGATGATGTTTCCTATTCCTTGATAATTATCATGCCCAACATTACTAAATCCTTGAATATTGGTTCCCTTTACATCATCATCATGTACAAAACATCATGATCTTTAATACTTAGTGATTATTCAACCTTGAGATCCTTCCAAAGGTGGTAGTGTATTTTATAGTCATTTTCGAGAAGTAATCCCATTCATCACCTTTGTCATATATTGATCCCTTTTTGAAAAATTTAAATTTCCAACTTTCGTGATCTATATATATGACAAATATGTCACCATAAAGACGGTGTCTTAATATATTTAAACCAGAGATTGTATTTTTAGGATAAATATCAAGATCTGGATAGTTTTTTTCATTGTTGATTAATTTCCTTAATATATAACCATAACTCTATAATTCTATATAAAGGAAAACACTAGTCCTTCCATTGATGAGTCATTGTATAAAACAATACCTCTTTTTTGGTGGTAAGGTTAGTACTAATGAATTTATTGATCTCCTTTTTACTTACTAAAATATTTATTCATATTACATTGACTATGTGAATTCATACCCTTCACATTTCATCATAATTCACAAATTAGATAACAGTGAAAAATTTTAACAAACAACTAATATTAACATGATAATCCAAGGAAACTAAATATATATATTATATTCATTTTTTGGTGTCATTATTTAACCATTGTTGTATTTTTATGGTCAACAAATATTCCATTCCAAGAGAAAATATACTGAAGAAAGTAAACTTGTTTAAGAAACTACTTCTGGAATTTCTCAAATAGGTCATTATCCCCTTAGAGTCTTGGGGAAAATCTATAAATTTTCTTCAAACTCTTATTATAACTTTGTGTATGTCAAGATATCATTAATAAAACACAAAAAAATATCAAGATAATTATTGAATACTCTATTAATCATGTCCATAAACACAAAAGGTTCATTGGTTAACCCATAAAGTATTATTATGAACTCATAATCCTCATATCTTATTAGAAAAAAAACAATATTTGTTATATCATGAATTTTGATTTTTAATTGATAAAAACCAAAATAAGTATCAATTTTTTAGGAGTAATGAGCACCTTGATGTTGAATAAACATAACATTAATGTGAGGTAAATGATACATGTTCTAAATATTAATGGTATTTATTTCCCTAAAGTCAATGAAACACCTCATGGTGCAATAATTCTTATTTAAAAGTAGTATTGTTTCCCCCAAATGAGAAACACTATGACATATATATCATTAATAAAAAAACTCTTGTATTTTTTATTTAGATCCAACATATTTAACCTAATCCATCTTGTATTGTGGATTGATAATTCGTTTTACATTTGGGATGAGGTCAGTATTTAATTAAACTTCATGATCTAGTAGATATAAAGGTAATTATATAATAAGTATATAAATATAATCCCTCATAATAGATACAACCTATATTATATGTATATCCTTCTTAGTCATTGATTTATATTCTATAAGAATTTTATTAAAATGATCCTCTAGAGGTGGTTCCAAATAATAATATAGAATTGATGTTGATCCACTAAAAAATATTTTAATTCATATTTAGATATTATAATCCCATCCTCTTGATAATGAATTATTTAATTATACATTTAGAGGTAATTTTCCACAAGGATTATGTAAATACAAAATATTTTTATAAAAAATTACTTTGCAACTAAGGAACATCCATGGATCATAATAGAGTATGAACAATATAGTTTTATTTTTGTATCACTTTTATTGTGAGTTTCTAAATAAAAATCATTCCTTGCTGCATTAGAGGTTGATTAAATGTTATTGTAAATACCTACACTAATTATGGGCTTTGACATAGTTTTCATTTCAATTATTAGGTTTTTTTATAGTTAATGACATATACATAATTAATTCCTGAATAAAACTTTAATTATAAATAAATTTATCTAATTATGATGAATTTATTATAAATACATGTCATATAATATAGATATATTTATAAAATATCTTAAGGGTTTGTATAAGGTTATGTTATCGAACTATATTCTTTTAAATATAGTTTCAAAGGTTTCTACTATACATTCTCTAATACCAACAATAACACCTAGACTCTAGAAACTATTAGTTGGTTGTTATTTATTTTACATTCGTATAGAATACATATACCACCATATCAACAATTTAGAAGTCTTTTGAAATTAGATACATAAATGATATTTATATTAAATCAATAACTAAAGGTAAATCAGCTAAAAACATGAAATTATTATTATTATTCTTTATGAATCTATATGATACACATTTCTATCTTCATGGATTCATGGGTAAATTAGAAAAAAAATATAAATTGGTGTTATTAGAAGATTAGTAAGGGGAAGAGTACAATGGAAACTAACATATTTTAAGTATGATACATAGAATGTGGTAGTGATAAATAATCTAATATAGGAAATATGAGTGAAAACATGAGTATAATATATACATGGATAACATAACAATGTTAATAAATAAATTACATTGATAAAAATAATCAATTGCATAGAATTAGAAAACATAATTTGAGACGTAATAAACATATTTTAAAGGCCTAGCATGATGAAATCATATATAAATTGGAAAGACGTACAAAAAATACCATAACTAGTTTTTCTAGAGTGGCATATGGATACATCAAGGGGATATATAATTTTGTGGCCTATTTTTCAAATAATAAATCCAATGAATTCATTATATTAGGAGAATGGATAAAAAATCTATATTATAAAGGTCCTCACATATAATAATAGATATGTGATCAATATCTATCTATATAAAAATAAATTATATATGTTTTGAGTCAATAATCTAAAATATCCATGGTTTGAAAATTAAAAATACAATTAATTGAGTTTGTATATCTAACATCACATTGGTTGTTTCAGCTTATATTTGATTTCAAATGTATTTTATGAAAATATTTCATTTAGTTAGCTGATTATCAATTGAGATTTAGTTTATGAAACTACATTCTACGGATAATGATTCACTCTAATGTTGTGTCTATTAGTGAACATTATGACTATTTTAATGTGATAGATTAAATTCATAATTATAAGAAGCACCCAAAATTCATCTTGATAGATTGTTTTCAGTTAATAGTTGTTGAGACTTCATATAAATAAATAATGTTATGAATTTATTAAAATTATAATGGTTCTGAAAAGGCTAGTTTAATTTCACTAGAAGGTGGACTATGTTGGAGTTTGTAGACTAAAAGAGGGGTGTTGTGCTCAGTCTACTAGTAGTATGAAGTTATGATAAGGAGATTTATGGGAGATAATTAGTTTATATATTAAAATGGATACAGCCTCATAAATATAAGAGGTCAGCGAAACAAAATAACATGATTTGACCTACTATATAAGGACATTGGGAAAACATTTATATGTGTAATGAAAAATCCGAAAAACCAATACATTACATTAAATTAGTAATCTATTTGAATTATTAGTAATAATAATTGTAATCCTAGTGCATCCAATGAAATTAAAAGTTTATTTTTCTCATAGTAATACAGGTTGAAAAAACAAACCATGTAATTTTTATGTATTATATTTCTTATTTTTACATTCCCTGAATGCTTTTGAGTGAGATTTATGTTGAGGGATGTAGTAGAATAATCTTAGTGAAATGCTTTGGGTGGAAAGTATTTGATGTTTTGGAACTCTGATATTGGGTATGTTTCAGAGGATTATTTTCTATTGTGTTGAACATATGATATATGAAATTCTAGTAACTGAATCATTGTATATTTCCAATAATTTTACAATTTGGAGCTTCTCTTTCCAATATGTGTTTTGAAATCTTTTGTTTATTATTTCTGGTAGTAACTCTAGTAAAATTTAAATTTTACTTTGTTTAACATCCAATTACCAACTGCCAGGTACTTCATGACCCTTGTTTAAATTATTCTTTGTTTAGATATTGTTATGTGTCATTTTTAAGGAATTTTTAAAAATTTGGTGAATTTGGGGCTATACATGGTTGTTGTATGGTTATAGAAAACCACCCAGTTTTGGCCAGAAAACAATGTGCCTTGTTTAAAGTGTCTAGAGGGTGGCACATTGTTGGCACATGATTAGTCCAAACTGTGTGACCACTCATCCAAAATTTTATCAATGACCAGTGGGGGTTTTCATGATTGGTGTACGGTTAGATTAACCATGTGAGAAAAACCATTAACCCATCCCAAAAGTCTAGTGTGGCTATATGGTTAGGTTCACAATTAGTATTATCACATAGACAACCCCAAGAAACCATGCCAATATTTTTTTTACCCCTTGAAAATTCTAATTATAAAATTGAACCTCCTATTATAAATTTTAAAGCATTCCTTACCATCCATAATATGATTACATCGAATTTGGATGCACTCAAGTGGTGAATTGGATTTTCCAACCTCCCTTCTTCTTAGATCGAAGCCCCAGTGGATGAATTTAATCATTCCCTTAAAAACTACTTATCCTTGATTTGGAATTCCTTCTTATCTCTTCACTCATCCTTGGAGAGTTAAGAATCAACATGTTATTCATGGAATGGATTTTTGAGCATATTTATTTTAGTTATATATATTACTTCTTGATCTTTATTTTACTTTCTATTAAAGATTACCATATCATGTGGTTGTTTGTTTGATAGTGTGATTAAAGGTATAATGTTTCATAAGTATTTTTTATAACATTGAAACCATTATTGAATTCTTGATTTGAAATATATTTTCAATTTATTTTTGAAATAAAACCTATTTTCAAAATATTTTCGAAAATGTTGTGATTTTAGAAAATATGTGTTTGAATGAATTGATTTCAATTCATAAAAAATGACTCAAAATGCAATATGTTTTAAAATGCATGAACTCGATAAATACCTTTATTTGGGTTTTGACAATGAAATGTAATGTTGAACTTGAAATTGGTAAATTGAACTATGAATGATGTATTGAATTGAATTGAATGACATTTCCATGATGGATTTATTTTTTGAAGCATATGAAGGCCATGTAGTTATTGGGTCATTAGGAAATGCTTTCTATAACTCTGACTCCATTGAAATGGATTTCTGATGACAACTCTAACTAAACCAGGTTTGACATGATTTTACTCAATGGAATGTTAATTTATTCTCTAATGATAGCCAGATCCTATGTAAGAGCACACACACATTTCTTTATTATAATAGAATAATATGTGAGATTATTGTATAGACTAAAACTAAAAAACAATATGTATTAAAAAATGTGGGATTTTTAAAAATTTTATTACATTTCCGTGATAATAGAAGAATTTTATTCATATCATTTCCATTTTTAAATTTTTTTTGTTAAAACATGTTTTGATATGATTTCAATCTATTTGACTTGAAATATGATTTGACTACAAATTTAAAAATATATTTTCAGGCCTTTTTTATTTATAATTTAATAATCTATGGTTATTTTGTATTGGAAGTACTTGTGGATTTTTTTGGAATCCTAATAGGCTATTTTGATCAAGACCGAAGCATTTGTAGATTTTCTTATTCCTGGTCTAGAAAAAGAAAAATAACCTCTTGGAGTTTTTGGGTGTGCTTGAGCATGTGACTTTGGTGATGGTGTCTAATAGTGGAGTAATGATCCAATCATTGCACAATGTTGTGATATCTTTTCTTTAAAATTATGTGACATTTGTTATATGATATATTCCATGGGATATACATTTGTTTATGGTACTTACACCTTGATGAGTGTTTAGAACATCAACTATGTATTTATTTATCATCCACTATGTTATCATAACTATTGAAAAAATCATTCCTTTATAAATTATGATGATTCCTGGTGCCAGTATATAACCTATAGTTATTGGTAATGACCTTCTAGAAATGTCATACCTGGTTTGGGTATTGGTGTACTAGGGTATCCAGGATAGTTTGTGAAAATTGTTTGTAAGTGGTAGCAGGTTGAACATATTTACATGAAGTTATATTATAGTTTAGGATGATTTGTTTGATAGTTCGTTAAAGATTATGGACTTAAGAGATAGTTACAGGTGTGTGTCTAGCTAACTCTTATCGTAGCGAGCCTTAATTCCCTATGGGTGTTTGGGAAAATCATATTTCAGGAATAAATTGACATGATTATATAATTTTCATAATTGATATGTGTAATTTTTGAAACCAAATAATTTGGATTTATAATTTATTAAATTGATAATCTTGTATATTTTTATTGATTTCATGGTCTATGTATACTAACTGATGATTTAGTGTTTTTATTGATGTTTTATCATTCCATGACCCAAATAAGAATTTTTATTACAACTCATGAGTGAACAACCATTTAACTATGAAGAGAAACCTCTTTTTTATGATAATATCATTGAGATTGTAGTGTGTGATGTCCAAGCTATTTGATAGGTAGATACACTCGTTCCCATTTTTGCTCTAGTTGTGGGACCTCAATGGGATGGATCTAAATACTTTTATTAGGTGTTTATTATCTAGAAACCAAAAAAATTATATTTATGAAATTATCCTAATATGGTAGATGATTGATTAAAATATATTGAGAATCTTTTTGTGTTCTTGTAAATTTCAAAATAAAAAAGGCGAAATGTCTAACCATATGGTTGAAGGGGATAACAAGAGATGGTGGGATCCAACGATTATGGTGAAGAATCAGGTGGTTTTTGAGTGGAAGGGATTTAGATATCTTTAAATATAAAATTTATATAACACTATAATATTTTATGAAATATTTTTTCAAATAATTTTTTTCATTGATAGCTTGAAATACATGAAACCCCAACTCTAATTGAATTTTATCACACTAATATTTTAAAAGACAAAATTTATATTGAATAGTGTATAATACATGAAATACCTGGCATAGCCTGACCTGAAAATTATATTTTTTTATTTTCAAAAGATCCGTTTTGAGGGTATGTGGTAACCACAATACATGTGGGAACATAACTACAAGATTCATACCAAATTCGAAATTATAAAAAGGGACACCCAACCCAAGGATGTTTCGATCCATGATCCTCCCACGACAGATGGCCTTATCAACTATAATCAGTCATGAGCCTGTTGAACGATCATTTTCCACCTCACCAGCCATAACTGTCATCACAGGTGACTGGAGAAAATGCATATGAAACCAGAGATCAGTTCAATGTAACTAAAAAACATCAAAAATCCTCATGAAAATCACCTCCTTTAATCAACTCAACCATCCAAACACCACACAACAGAGACCAAAAGCACATTAAACACATTAACTCAAATAAAACTCAACCAGAAATGGCACCATCACCAACCAAGAAACAAAATCCTTCAATGAAAACAGAAATCCAAAAAACCAATCCATATCTAATATTGACAATACAAACACCATTATATAATAGTTTACAAGTGTACACCAGTACACCAATTTAAATATCAATGAAGACCACTGAGCTTGAAAGGAGGTATGGACTAGACTTTGAGAACACCGTGAAAAAACAAGTGCACGTCCTAGAGCCTCCTTGAAACCATCACAACAGTCCATCCTGTAGATCCGAAAAGGCACATGATGCCTGAGTAGCAATTCGAATATGGCCTCGACAACGATGAATCCTTGCTCGGACCTCCAGCCCTCACCATCAAAGCCACCACCCGCTGAAAGGCACAACTAACAATGAAATTCTAAAACATCAAGACTCCTGTGAGAACCACCATAGTTTGAATAGAATAGATGAAAGTCATTCCTCCAAAAGCACTACCGACAGAACAATTAAATCCACCCAAATCCTCCAGACACCACCGAAGAAGGCGGAATAAGAGGGAAACAGATGAATCTGAAGCCAGAGCACAGATTTAATGGAAAAGGACACCATAGAAAAGCACGATAACACCCTGGCACTGATCCAGAACGTGAAACCCCCTATGGGAAAGTGCACACAAGAAAGAGACCATAGAGGGAGGAGAAATCAATAATGGAATAAGAAAGGAATGAAGGAAAGGGTATAAAAGCTAGACGCTGCAGGCCTCCCCCCTACAGGATGCCGCTGAAGGAAACCCTAATGGGAGAGAGGGGAGGTTGAGGCCGCTCAGAATATCTGGGTACTAATCTGAAATATGAATCAAAGAAGTGAATGAAAACCTCAAGACATTATGATATATTTCTTTTCAAATAAAATCAATAACTTTGATAGCTTGTGATTCCGGCAACACCAGGTTCAAATGAAGCACCACACTCTATTAAAATATTATTATTTAAATATGATAATAATAACATTGACATTATGATGTCCATTATAAATATGAATGAATAAATTTTGAAATTTATATTTTTTACACATTTATAAAATAAATTCAATTGTTATATATTTGTTACAAATAAAGGACTATTTTTAATTTAAATATTTTTTATGAAACTATTTTTTTCTCTAAAATGTGTCTTAGTCGAACTTTGTGCACATTATTTAAAATAATTTTTTTACTAAGTTAAAAAAATTTATATGAGAAAAAATAATTTTTGAAGTATAAATTTAATAATTATATATGGGTGAATTTTAATAAATATCTACAAATATTTAAATTTTAATGAATCGTGAATACTAATTATTATTGACAACACTCTTTTTGTTTAAATTATGGGAAAATTTAAATTATTTTTTCTTTTTCTAAAAGTAAAATTAGTTAAGTAATATTAAATTTAAAATAATTTAGGTCATTGGAATCACATTCATTTTTTATTCTAATATAAAAACTTTTCGAACTTTTGAATATTTTTCTTTTGAAAAAAATCATTTTTTCAGCATGTCTGTTGGTTTGATTTTAAATTAAATTATTCTAATTATGTAATATGAATTTTGAAAAATGGATTCCAATTTTTGAATCAAATTAATTTATATTATCTTATAATTTTCACTTAATTATACCAAATGAAATATAGAAAATATTAACTATTATTTATCATGGTTAAGCTAAAAATAGAATTACCAAGGGTTAAACTAAAATGATAAAGATTGAAAATTTCCTTAAACGTATCTAATTCATATTATATTGTCATATTTAAATGTTATATATTATATGGTTCTGAAACAATTCATTATGGATCCATTGGTATTCAGAAAAACATATTTGGCATTCTTTCTTTTTAATAATTCCATGTGTTCCATCACCCCCACTTATAAATGGACACCCCTCTCCTATACTTTCCACACATCCAAAACAAATTTTATTAGGAAATACCTTCACAAAAAAATTCTTACATACCTAACCAATTTTTATAATACATTCTGTGGTAATAAATTCAATATAGGAATAAATTTTTCAATTACCAAAAGATGTTTCCCGAGGAAGATGTGACATCCCTCACTGATCATCTAATTTAATTTATTATTAAAAATCCTTCAAATATCATTGAAATAGGATTATTGAATATCATGATTATAATAAATATAATTATTTGTTTAAATATTAATGTAAATACCTCTATATATCTCCTCCTCCCTCAAATGGGAAACGAAACTGGTGTGTTTATGATGAACTACCACATGTTGAACCAATGTAATTCATTTTTCATAACCACTTCTAACAGATAGATATAATGATGTAAAAAATATTTATAAATGATATATATTATATAATTATACTTATATAATTATAATATCACATACACCATCTTAATTTCCCGTCTGTAGGGAATAAAATAACGTCACTTGTGTGTACAAAGGCCTACCACCTCGTGAAGTGATGTGATTCCTTTTAATCTTATGATATACATGGAAGGTAATAGGGACTAATTATATGTTAATATATGATATAGATAAATATTTGTAATTATGGAAAATTAATGTATTATCTAACTTCCTACCTTATCATTCATTGAATAAATGAGACCATCAATCATGTGTGTGGTGGACTACCACCTCACGATGTGATGAGATTTGTTTTTTACACATTCATTTCATTGAATGTAAAAAAAGATTAAATTTAATGAATATATATGAAATATATTACATGATATATTTTCTTGAAAAATAATATAAAATACAAATCCTTATACTTTCTCTTTTTAATTAAATTATAATGTTGGTCGAGCGTATATTCGACCTACCATGTACATGAATTGATGTAATTAGTTCTCCATGTTAATGAATAAATATTGATTCCAAATATGTATCTAATGAAAAAAAAAATTTATAACATGAATACGATTTTTTTGATGCTGAAACTATAATCTATGTTCAAGATTTAGATCTTTTAGAATGAAACATGCATGAGAAAACAATTTATTAAACACTCAAAATAATAGCAATAATGAATGATTATTAAAAAATTATTAATAATATAGTATAAAAGAATCGTATCTAAAAATATAAATAATAATATGATACTGGTATAAGTAAATAACGTGTTTAAAACCACTATAAAATATGTTTAAGAGTTATCAACTAAAGGGATGTGTGTGTTAAGGGGTTTCTTGATTCAAATTCTATTAATTGGGCCATATGACAACTTCATTGATTATATTATATAAAAATTATATTCAAAATTAATTTTGATTTATTTATGTTTTATTTTAACTTTAATTTTTTGTTTATATAATTATTTTACACATAATTAATCCATTGATTAACTAACACCTTAATGATAAAAACTTTTTATGGGTTTCGTCTCAAACTTAATTTTTTGAGACATGTGTCCTTTAATGAACCTAGTTTCATTAAATTGGTGTATATACAGACCCATTATAAAATTTGTTTTCAGTAATTCCTAAATTATTGATTTTATGATATA
This sequence comes from Viscum album, assembly GCA_963277665.1. Lineage (NCBI taxonomy): Eukaryota > Viridiplantae > Streptophyta > Magnoliopsida > Santalales > Viscaceae > Viscum > Viscum album. The sequence continues at coordinate 2,089,801,496 of OY728126.1, read as the reverse complement.
ATTAACCTAATTATTTCCTAGTAATTTATGATAAAAAATTTACCACATTGGTAAGGGTTTATGTTTTAATGTCATTTTAATCAGGATTGTTTATTCTTTAATTTCTATTGGAGAGAATTATTTGATCATTTTATAATAAACCCCATAATTTTATTCTCCTATAGTAATTCATTATGTTTTCACATAATATTTAAACTTTCCTCACATTGGTAATTAAAATTATTGAAAAAATATTTTTATGAAAATTTGATAGTATTTCAATCTTCAGACAAAAATATATTTTCTTCCAAATCCATGATCTAAAAAAATATTTCCAAAAGTTTTTTAAAATTATTTTTAATTTATATTTTAATATTCATTTTATTTTTTAGGAATATAATATGAATACTATTTCTATCATTTTTTCAATTAAATTCTTTCTGACCTTCATTAGAAAAATGTGGAAGGAATGTTTGTTTTTAACATATTCGGCATGAATAGAACTTTTCTACTATCATGATCACTATATATTTTTGATATTCCTTTTTAGTTATCAAAGGGTTTTTAAAAAATGTTTTCTCTAATGTTGGAGAAATTTTTAGATTTTAAATTACTGTATTCAAAATGAAAAGGATATTTTCCTTAAGAAGTGTTTATGGTAGTCATTAAAAATCAGGTTCCATATAAGATGACAACCTTTTATTTTACGAAAAGTGAAAATATTATTTTCTCAAAGAATGATATTATCTAAATGAATATTTTTTCGAACGTATTTTCATCATAAAGAATAATGTTTTATGTAACATATTTCTTCTAAATTGTGTATATAAGTCTGTCACATATATATATAGTTTATTCTCCTTTCCATTGATGGGTTAATACATGCCTTAGGATCATCTACCAAATTAAATCATTACAAAATGTCTTTTAATTATGATATGAAGCAATATTATGCAACACATATTCTTCACATGGGTAATTATTATGATATGCACTATGATTGATTTACTTGTTTGGAGCACATATATTATAAACATGTTATGATGGGTGTTCCCAAATATCTCTACAATGCAATGAGTAATTTTTTAGTCTCATGATATGTCTTGTATGTGATAAAATAGTAATCTAAATTTGTTATGGGGCTTTCTCCACTTTTTAATGTTCTCTTGGCAGTTATCAACGACTCATTTTTATGGCATGTTTTTTATCAATGTCACATTTCCTATTATACATTTACCTTATAATACCATATTCCCTATGTTATTCTTCAATGTGATTTCTCATCTACCTTCCCTTTTATGATATCATGTTATTCAATTGAATGACATGTTACATTTATTTATCATGTTTATTACTTTTCTGGGATTTTTATATCAGCCCTTTATTTATTCCCCAGGTTATCCCATGATGATTTAGGAGATCAAATGGATTTTGGGATCTCACTTTTGAAAATAAAATAAAAATTCCATGTTTTATGTATTAATAACCAAGTATTCCAATGAAACGATGCCTTTACACTTCTTATTTGGTAGTGATGGATATTTATGTTTTACAACCATGTAATAATATGTGTAAAAGGGATGGATATTCATAATAACCATAATGAAGAATAACATAAAAATTCTATTTAATTTGTTGTACGAATATGAATAACCACTTTTTAAAAATATTTATAATGTTTTTAGATATATAACATATGTTTTTAGTAACATCTCTATATACATAAAGAAAACATTTTCCTTAAAATAGTTCATATTAATTTTTGTAAGAAAGTATTATAATAATTATTTTCCACAATTATATAATGTAATTAAAAAAATTAAGTAGTGTTTTTAAAATCAACATGTAAAAATTCAATTAGATTTAATTTTTTATAATTTTCGAAAAAGAATATTTTTTTATCAGTAGTGAAATATATTGTTTTTAAGGAAAAATTTACTATTTTTAACGAATTATAAAGATTAATTTTGTTATCAAATGGGTTAAAAAGTATTATTAATTAAATTATATTTTTAATAACTAAATTTAGGTAATTGGAATCATTTTTATATATAATTTTTATATAAAAACTTATCACACATACGAAAACTATTTCTCTAGAAAACTATTTTTCATCATTTAAGTGGTTTTAATATTAAATAAAATTATTCCTCTTATGGGAATTGAATTTGATAAAACATATTTGATATATTGAATGTTAATGATAAATAATTTTTAAAAAGTTCAACTTAATTTTCTTTCATAATGAATAGTAAAATCAGTACAAATTTGTCTCCATAATAAAAGGGTATATCTGGTTAAAATGATTAAATCTAAGTGATTAGACCTCCATTGTTCATTATAAATATTATTTTATGAATTTATTTATAAACAGTATACCTTGTAAATTGTTTTTTTATGAGACACTTGTCCCTGGAAGTGAAATATATAATATTTTATGTAATGAAAGAGACAAATTGGCCATCTCTTATTCTAAAAATATCATATTAGTTCACAAAGGGAAAAAATAATATTGTAGATGAATATAAATGTTTTATTTTATTATTATTAAACTATTTTCAAATTCTTAATTTATTTCTAATTGATAGTAGTTATAAAATTACATTAAAAGTCAACGCAATGATGAGAGAGTATATATTCAACTAATAAAAAAATTAGAATAACATATTTCAAGAATATTAAGTGTAATATAAATTGAGTGATGTATAGTGGTCTATGAAATTTTTAAATAGATATGAAATATTAGGTGTGTTTTAAAATAATGTATTTTAATTCCATCTTTTTCCTAGTGTCATTCAAGACAAATTAAACGAATAGTTCTAAAATTGACGTTAATGATATTTTATAATAAAGATTAATTTATTAAATTATTTAAAATCCATAAAAATACCTTCATCATAAAAGTGAATGTAATTTGGTTCATAATATCAACCATATTCCATTTACGAGTCTATTTAACATTTATGGTATCATTGTTGACTCTTTATGATTTATATCATTATTACCTTGGTTACGGTTAAAATAGGATAACTAGGGGGTTAAAAAAAACTTTAAGGTTTAAAGAAAAACCTAAACATGTAAAAATATTATTATTTAATGGTATTTCAATTAAATCCTACATAAACTTATAATATATATCTATTTGGATGTATTTTTATATAGAGTTAATTTTTGTATATTTTAATCATTTATGAAATTCTAAAAGTGCCCCTCCCCTATTTTATAAAACTGAACCACCTCTTCTCATTTTCTCACACTTAAAAATCATTATTGTTCAAAAATATATATACTAAGATAAATTCATTAATTTCCTTACCAAATCTCATATGAATATTTTATTAAAATGTCCACCTAGGAAGGCTTTCGGTGAAAACCTATAGAGATCATCCTAAGAAGAGGTAATGATAAAAAACAACAATTTTTGTTTATTTCTTATTAAAACTCCTTCCAATATTATTAAAAATAGTTGATATAATAATATATGTATCCCACATATGTTGATATTTTTTAATGTAATGATATAAATTCAACTTATGTTGCATAAAATGGGAAAAGAAACTATAGATCTTGTTTACGGTGGACTTACGCCTCATGAACCGTTATAACTCATTTTCCATCACCGCCACTTAAGAATAGATATAATAATTTATTTAATATATATATATATATTTTATATTTTTGAAATAATTATTCTTATATGAAAATAATATTTCATCTACCTTCATACCTTACAGTCTATTGGAAAACAATATCATCGCTCCTCTGTAAGTGTGGACTAGAACCTCCATTAAGTGATGCGATTTATTTTTCATTTCTGTTTGACATGGATGGTAGTAATGATGTAGTTGATTAATATTTATTATTTATATGATATTATAATGCTTTATTATTATTAACCTATATGTCACGACCCGTCCTTGGGGCCCGTGCCGTGACTACCCCAAACTCGTCTTCCATTGGCCCGGGGTTGGCGACTAGTACCAAAGGCGAATCCCTGATAAAAAGGGAATGCATTTCCTTTTGACCTGTAACACAAACACATTCCAAATACAAGTAGTAGAGGTCACAAGTACTAAAATAGAAAATTAAGGTGTGCTGAAAGTATGTGGGCGAATATACAAACCCACCTGAACAGCAAGAACAAGTACAAGTAAAAAGAGAGGAAAAAACTCATGGATCGTCCACTGGAGAATTATACCTGAATTGTAGGTTTAAAACCTGAACAACTTTCCCCCAAAGTAAATCTCATCTAGTCCAGCTTTGAGTAGCCTCCGTCTGTCACCCACATCCTCGATCACTATTGTCCATTGTCTGCACAGAACACAACAAGGTGCGGGCAAAACCCGTTCAAGGGTGTGTATAACAATACTCAATATGGGACCCTGAGACCCCTGAAGGTCTCCCCGAATCCACAAAGGATAATCCAAAGTAGAAAGATACAATCACAAAGTATCAACCAACCCTACATGGGTATATTCCTAAACATATACCTAAGTTACCTGTCACAGTCCGACTCCAACTCTCGAGCCCAATCACAACCAAGTCCACACAGTATGTAAAGTCAAACCACACGGTGATAGTGGTTGAATGTCATGACTCAGATCACACGGGTATACATCTTTCGTATAGATATATAGATGATCATATTTCTTCATTGATTCAACTAAGCTGTCAGACCCACATAGGGTACAAGACCAGCTAAGCTGTCGGTCCCACAGAGGATTTAGGACCAGCTAATCTATCAGACCCACACAGAATATAGGAATATAAGTTAGAACTGTCAAACCCATGGAAGATTCTAGTACAATATTCCCCATTTTCGAACCCACGTAGGATTCTGGAACATCGGTCATTGCTGTTGAACCCACAGAGGATTCCGATAAAGTAGTCGTTGCAGCTAGATCTAGGGTTTCTGCACATAGCACACTCGATTCTGGGAGGGTACACTCCACGATTCATGTGCCGATACATAAAATATCACAAAGCCCTATGTTTATGTATCCCGAAGTTATGTCTTATCAAAAATAAACCCAACGTGATAGATGGTGCGTCAATCGGACACCCAGTCTCAGAGTGATTGGCATTTTCATTCCAGGGGCCTGGTTGGATTTATGCTCGATCCAAACCCAGCTAATTTCCAATGTTTTCCAAAACTCACTTAGAGTAACAAAAAAGGACTTCCTCATCGTGAGGTTTCCAGTTCCACAGACGATTCATCATTCGGATGCGCAGTCTTAAAGATATTCGCAATTAAGAAAACTCGGGTCTGGCCAGTCAAGCCCAGTTGGCTGGCTGGCTGCCCGACCTGACCCGGCGAGTCCGACCTGGCTGGGGGGTCGTCCAGGCCTAGTTTGGAGGGTGCGACCTGGATGGGGGGTCGGGCTGGCCTGGTGGGGTGTGGCCCACCTGTGGACCAGGCCGGCGGAGCGGGCCGGTCAGGTTCGCCCGGCGGCACCGAGCTGTGCCGCCACAGCCCTGCCCGGCCGGCCGTAGCCGTCCGGTTCTACCCGACACATGTGGCCTGCACAGTGGGCCACCGTTCTCCACCGCACGACACCAAGAGGTGCCACAGTCCACCAGCCCGACAAGTAGGTGGTCGAACGGTTCGCCCCGCAGAGTAGCTCGTGGAAGCGGGCAGTGGTCTTCCACCACGCGGCGCCTACGGGCGCCGTGGCTCTTCATCCCGGCAGGCAGGCAGCTGACTGGTTCTTCTCAGCCGAGGGGCCCGCGATTGCGGGCCGCGTCTCCTCCACGCGGCTCCTGTGGGTTTCGTGGTCCTCCAGCCCGACTGGCAGTAGCTGGCTGGTTCTTCCAGCCAATCGGCCCATGGATGCAGGCCGCAATTTTCCTCCATGCGGTTGGCGCGACGGTGCTGGTCCACCACTACTTCAGCCCGACCTAGCCTCTTCCATAGGTTCCAGAGCACGGCATGACCGCACCACCTCTTTTCATCATCCGCGGTTCTTCTACGGCGTGCCGCGACGACACCGTACCCTATTGGATCTACCTCCATCATTATTAAGATCAACAAATATGGGGGAGGTTCGGGCCATGTTCGTCTGGCCCGAACCCTCCTCGTTATGATGTTAACAGTTGGAAATTCACATTCTGTAATTAGAATGACGATGTTCGGATATATAAACCACTCAAAACAACCCTCTACCTTGATTTCAAAGTTCATTCGTTGATGATGGCGTCGATTCATTGACTTCAGGGTGGTTCTGAGGAAGAAGTGTTGTTTTTGTCAACGTTCTTCGTGGTTGGCGTCTTCCCTTTCCAGTCCCAGTTGGAAAAGAGGAATACACGTCGTCGTTCTTTGGTGGAATCAACGTTATTCGTTGAGAGAATATTGTTCCTTCAAAGTTCCTCTCAATTCTTCCCAACCCCAATGCAATATTATTCCAAATCTCACCATAATAATATACCACTTATTATTATGTAGGCATAAAGTATTCAAAATAATTCAAACTAGATGAACCAACTAATTAATTACAATCTAGATAATTAATTGAGAGAGAGTTGGCCTCATTATGAGGGAAGGTGGAAGGTTAAGGGTTTAACCCACATAAATGGTGGTTACAAGGGTTTCAAAGAGAGTTCAAGGGGGTTGAGCTCGTGTGGGACCCACCACATAATATCTTCCCAAGGGAGGTTATGTGGGGGTGGGACCCACCTCCAACTTCTCATTGGAGGAATTTACCATCTTTTAAAAAAAATTATGCAACACATAAGTTTCTATCAATTTTACATAGAATCCCCAAAAATTAACAACCACTCCCGATAAAACACAACTGCGGTAATGGTATCCTTAAGCGAATAACGGCGATGGGATTTCATCGGTGTCCTCAGATTTCAATTCTGAGAACCGGTTCAAAAGATATAAAAACATGCTCATAAGTTTACTTAACGTACAGGAAAAAATATTCCGAAATTGATTCCGGGCACACCGAGACTCGGAATCAGGTGCCATCAGAAACTACATACTCATAAAATTACCATGTATTTAAAAAATATTCCATAGAATTTCTGGGTCTTTATATTCTATGCACCTCATGGATTTACATCCCTGTAAGCTACAACACGCAGTAAGTGAACAAATGGGGGTACTGAGCACGCATCTGAGCCTCCCACTCCCATGTTCTCTTTGGTAGGTTCTTGTGCTGCGAGCGAACGCGCACCATAGGAATCGTCCATCCACACAAAACCCACTCTTTTCGATCCCCAATCTCCACTAGAACCTCTGTGAATGTCTCCCCGTCATTGATGTCCATCTCCCCATGTTCGATGATATGGGACGGGTTGTGCACATATCTCCTCAGCTGAGATACATAGAAGATGTCATGCACCCGGTGCAACTGAGGTGGAAGAGCTAGGCGATAAGCCACCTCGCCTACTCTATTGAGAACCTGTAATGGTCTAATGAATCGCGGAGATAACTTGCCACCTCATCCAAATCTCCGCAGACCTCGTCATGGTGAGACCCATAGGAAAACATGGTCGCCATCCTCGAACTCTAGTGGTCTCCCTCTCTTATCAGTGTAAGACTTGTTTTTGCTCTGTGCAGTCTTCATCCGCTCCTAGATGATTTGCACCTTCTCCATCATAGCCTGCACCATCTATGGTCCTATAAGTGTGGACTCCCCTAGGTCAGTCCAGCACAGAGGCGATCTACAAGGTCGGTCGTACAGTGCCTCGTAAGGTTCCATACCGATGGTGTAGTTGTATCTCTTGTTGTACGCAAACTCCACCATGGGTAAACGATCCTCCCAGCTGTGACCAAAGTAAAGGACACATGCACAGATCATGTCCTTGAGAATCTGAATGGTCCTCTCATTCTAACTATCCGTCAGAGGATGGAAGGCGGTTCTCATGTGAAGCTGCATCCCGAATGCTTCCTGCAACCCCTTCCATAGCCAGGAAGTGAAACGAGCATCCCGACCGGAGATGATCTTCAGTGGTACACCATAAAGCCATACGATCTCTTGAATATAGAGGTTTCCCAATCTCTCTACTGATCCATGATTTCTAATCGGAAATAAGTGTGTCGACTGGATGAGTCGGTCAAAAATCACCAAGATAGAGTCTTGTCATCTGGATTTACGTGGAAGTCCCATCACGAAATCCATGGATATCCCATCCCCCTTCCACTCTGGAACCTTTAAGGGTTTAACCAAGCCCACTGGAACCTGGTGCTCCGCCTTCACTTGCTGACATGTGAGGCATCACGAGAAAAACTCTGCTACTGCCTTCTTCATACCCAGCCACAAGTGTTGTCGTCTGAGGTCCAGATACATCTTCTCCACTGCTGGATGTACTGATCAAGGGGAAGTGTTGAACTACCTCAAAACCTCCTTCTGTAGTGCAAATGGTACCATGGTACGTACTCTGAGGAGGATGATGTGATCCCCACCTTAAACAACCCATCAGGTGCATGCCCTAAGGAAATATGGGCACGTCGCATCTCACAGTCATCATCCTCATGCTGTGCCTATCTAACTCACTAAATAAGTGGAGGAGTGACTGTGAGAAACGGAAGAAAGACAGCTCCATCTCTATCAACAAAGGATATTTGCAACGCCGCCAGCTATTATGTCACCTCTCATGGCAGTTGAACGCCTGATCTCCTGCTGAGAGCATCTGCTACAACGTTCCCCTTCCCAGGAGTATAGACTATCTCGAAGTCATTGTCCTAGAAGAACTCGAGCCATTTCCGTTGTCTCAGGTTTAGGTTCTTCTGCGAGAAGATGTACCGGAGACTCTGGTGGTCAGAGTAGACTGTAATACGATCGCCCATCAGTTAGTGCCACCACATATTCAAGGCGAACACCACTGCTGCTAACTCTAGGTAATGGGTAGTGTAGTTCTACTTGTGTAGTCTCAACTTCCATGAACCGTATGCGATCACTACTCGCTCATTTATCAGGACACACCTGATTCCAGTCCCGGATGCATCACAGTAAACTATGTATCCTATGCCCTCCTCTAGTAACCTCAAGATGGGTGCACTGGTCAACCTATGTCTCAGCTCTTAAAAGATCTACTGGAATATATCTGACCACATGAAGGGTTTCCCCTTCTTCATCAATCCTAAAAACAGTGCTGAAACTCTAGAGAAGTCTGTCACAAATCTCTGATAGTACCCAGCCAGACCCAGGAAACTCTGCACCTCCGTCACACTCCTGGGTGGCACCCAAGAAAGAACTGCATCAATCTTCACTGGATCCATTGAATCCATAGCCTCCGAGATGACTTTACACAAGATGTGAACCTCTTAAATCCAGAACTGGATCTTCGACAGCTTACCATAATGTTGTTTCTCTCAATGTGTGACTAGTACTACCCGAAAATGGTAGGCGTGCTCCTCCTCAGTAATCGAGTGAATCAGTATGTCGTAGATGAAGACTATGAAAAAACGATCGAGGTAAGGATGGAATATCATGTTCATGAGACTCATGAACACTTATGGTGTGTTGGTTATGCTGAAGGGCATAAACAAGAACTCGTAGTGGCCATACCAACACATGAAGGCCGTCTTCTGCACATCCTCGTCTCGAATTCTGAGTTGGTGATAGACTGAACTGAGGTTTATCTTTGAGAATCATCATGTCAGTCGAGCTGATCAAAGAGGTCATCAATCCTCAGGAGTGGGTACTTATTCTTCACGGTCACCTGATTCAGGTGACAGTAGTCGACACACAGACGCAAGCTTCCATACGCCTTCTTGGTGAAAAAAAATTGTGATTCCCAGGGTGAAACACTGGGTCAGATAAATCTCGTCCCCTACAAGTCCTCTAGTTGTACTCGGAGCTCACAAAGCTCACTGGGAGCCATCTGATATGCTGTAGTAGATAAAGGTGTTGTACATGGGTATAGGTCAATGTAGAATCCTACCTCTCTTTGAGGAGGTAGTACTGGAACGTCATCAGGGAAAACATCCACGTACTGATCCACCACAACAGGAAAACTCTAACTCCGCACATCATCCGCTCTGAGGATGAGACTATCCAACTGATGTGTGATCAGCTACCCCCTCCTCTATGTAAGTCCATCCTGCACTGCTAAGGCTCCCTTCTAACCGGTGAAGGTGATCCTGGTCTCATCCGTGTGGATACACCTCACTTTGTTTCTAATAAAGTCAATATGAGCATGAACAGTGGATAACCAGTCCATACCCAAAATGACGTCGTAAGGCCTCGACGCAGCTACAAGAAGATCCCATCAGAAGCTCTCGACTCCTAGAGTAATCTCACACTACCGGCATCAGTACGTAATCATCGAGTCAGCTCTTGTAGGAGTCTCTAGCCGTAATGATCGAGCCAGCGGATCCATCAGAATATCCGAGATCTGAACGATGGTAGTGGAAATAAAATAATGACTCGATCCTATGTCTATAAGTACTACAGCAAGGGTTGAGTAGACATAGATAGTACCTAGAATAATCTATGGTGAACAGTGGTTATAGGTCTTGACTGCTTGGAGTTGAGTCGTCCACTTTCCTCCAGCTCCCTGTGGTTGTGGTGGACCTCCTGGTGGTGGTGGTGGTACAGGCTTGAAACGTCGTCCACCACCCACTGCTCTGCCAGCTCATCTACCACGTCCTCCTGCTCCTGTAAGATCACCACAACCAAACCTATGCCTATTCCTGGGAGGTCCCTCTACTGTCTGCTACTCATCTTCATTACGGGTCGAGAAGTCACAAGCAACGTGGACCTTCCCGTCGCATGCATAACACTACCTGCTCGTCGTATAGCTGGCTCTGTCTCGTATTCCCCACACAACTGAACCTGTATCCTGGTGTCACACACCTAATGGCCCGGTCTACTTGGACCTCTATGTCATATGTCTTCTGTCGACTATAGATGACTCTTCTATGTGTCGTCCTGTGGTGAGTCTCGCCACTAGTGACTGCTCAGTGAGATAACTCTACACTAAAAGGGCTCGCTCCAGCACCCCCTCTTGCGTCGGAATACTGAGGGGAATCTTCGAAGTCCTGATCTCATTCCTAAGACCCTGCTTGAAGGTCCGGGCCCTAAATAATGGGTTTCGTACCATATTTGTGGAGTAGTGTGAGAGTTTAGTGAAACTCACTGAGTACTAAGCTACTTTCATGCTTCCCTACTGTAGATAATGTAAATCCAGAATCTGCACCGCATGAAGTGTGGATGGAACAAACTCTGAGTGAAAGAGACTCTCAAAGTCTTTTGAGAGTAATGATTCCTTGTCATGAACCTAGAGCATCAGGCTCCACCATCTTCCTACCACTATATCCAAGAGACTCGCGGAAAGGATCACCTTTAGGTCAGCTGGTGTCCCTACCAATCTGAAAACTCTCACGACAGCCTCCAGCCAATCCTCAACTGCATATGGGTCTGTCTCTCCCTGAAACCTGGGTGGCCTCTAGTGCTGGAACTCATGAAACACACTCAGGTGGAATGCAATCTATATTGCTAGAGATGGTTGTATCGGTGGCCCAGCAGGTAGTGGTACCGCTGATACCTCCACGGTGATGGGGCCTTACACCGAGTCTCGTCCCTCGATGGGCCACCATATCATACGTGACTCGGAACCCTAGCTAGATGGCTTCGTGGGGCCATCCCGAAAAGAAACAGGTGCGCCATAGTTAAAATAGTATTCTTGGTGAGCTGACACAAAGTAATCACGAAGATAACTTTTTCAAAGGAAACACACACGCAATTAGTGTTTCCGTAGACTAAGTCGGAGATCAGATGTCAGAGTCCTAGTGTATGGATACGTCAGCTGCCGCCCCAACACCAGTTTCCCTAAACTGATAACCACAGCCAAAAAACATAACACTATTTCCGTTAAAAGAATCAGAGTCTATGTTCTACGTTAGAATCGACTCATATGATACCAATTTGTCAAGACCCATCCTCGGGGCCCGTGCCGTTACTACCCCAAGCTCGAATTTCATAGGCCAGGGGCTAGCTACTATCACCAAGGGTGAATCCTCGATAAAAAGGGAAGGCATTGCCATTTGACCTATAACACACATACATTCTGAACACAAGAAGTAGAGGTAAACAGGTTGTAAAATAGAAAAGAAATGTGTTCTGAAAGTAAGTGGGCCAGTATACAAACCCAACTGAACAACAAGTACAAGTACAAGTAAAAAGGGAAAACAGCTCCTGAATCGTCCACTGGGGAATCCTACCTGAGTGGTAGGTACATAACTCAAAAAAATCATCCCTTCGGTACCTCCCTTCTAGCCCATCTCTGACCAGAATCCGTCCATCACCCTTCACCTCGATCACTGTTGTCTGTCGTCTGCACTGAACACAACAAGGTGCAAGCGAAGCCCATGCAGGGGTGAGTACAACAATACTCAGTAAGGGACCCAAAGACCCCTGAATGTCTCCCAGAATCCACAAAGGATAAACCACAGTAGTAATATAAAAATATGAAGTATCAACCAACCCTACTTAGGTATATGATTATACATAAAACTATGTTACCTGTCACAGTCTGGCTCCAACTCTCGAGCCCAATCACAACCCAGTCCACACAGGAAGTAAGGTCAAACACCACGATGATAATGGTTAAATGACATGACTCAGCTCACACATGTAAAAATATTTCTTATAGAGATAGACATGATCAGATGTAGTCACTAATTCTTCTATGTTATCAGACCCATAGAGGATATAGAACCAGCTAAACTGTCGGACCCACACAACATCCAGGACCAGCTACTATGTCGGACCCACACAGGATACAGGAACATAATTCAGAACTATCGATCACACGGAGGATTCCGGTACAGTAGTCATCATTTTAGAACCCACATAGGATTATGGTACAGTAGTCATCACTGTCGAACCCACGTAGGATTTTGGTACAGTAGTCGTCACAGCCAGCTCTTGGGTTTCCACACACAACACGCTCAATTCCAGGAGGGTCATATCCTCGAGTGAATTTCCGATACATCAACTATCATGTAGTCCTGAGATGATATCTCCAAAAGTTCCATCTCATCAAAAGGAACTCAACATGATAGACGGCGCGTCAATCAGACGCCCGGTCTGAGAGTTATTGTCATTCCTGTTCTAGGGGCCCAGTATGATTTATGCTCAATCCAAACCCGAACATTTTCCAAAGTTGTCAAAAACTCACATAGATTATTGAAAAAGGACCGCATCATCATGAGGGTCCTAGTTCTGCAGACGACTCATCGTTCGGACATGCGGTCTGGAAGATATTCGTTGTTAAGAAAAGTCAGGCCCGGCTCGTCAAGACCAGTGGGCTGGCGGGTCGGCCTCACCCGGCATGGCGATTCCGACCCGGCTGGGGGGTCGGCCAGGACCAGTTTGTTGGGTCCAACCTGGCTGGGGGGTCGTCCTGGCCCGGGGGGCATGGCCCACCTATGGACCCGGCCCATGGAGCGGGCCGTTCTGGTTCTCCCAGCGGCGCTGAGCTGCGCTGCAAGTCCCTTTCCCGGCCGGTCGTAGCCAGCCCATTCTTCCTGGCACACGCAGCCCGCGCAGCGGACCGTGGTTCTCCACCGCACGACACCAAGTGGTGCGGTGGTCCAACATCCCGGCCTTCAGTCAGTCGGACGGTTCGCCCAACAGAGGGGCCCACGGAAGGGGGCCGCGATCTTCCACCAAACGATGCCGACGGGCGCCGCGGCTCTTCAACCTAGCCGGAAGGCGGCCGGCCATTTTTCTTCAGCCGAGTGGCCCACGGTTTTGGGACGCGTCTCCTCCACACGGTACCTGCGTGTGCCGCGCTCCTCCATCCATGCCGATGGTAGCCTGCCAGTTCTTCCAGCCAAGGGTCCCACGGATGCGGGTCGTGGTTTTCCTCCATGTGGTCGGCGCGATGGCGCCGGTACACCACCTCCACAGCCCGGCCTAGCCGCAGCCTTCGGTTCCATAGCACGGCGCGACGACACCACGTTTTTTCATCTGCCACAGTTCTTCTGAAGCACGGTGCGATGAAACCGCGCCCTATTGGCTCCACCTCCATCGTTATTAAGATAAACTAATATGGGGGAGGTTCGGTCCGTGTTCGTGCGGTCCAAACCCTCCTCGTTATGACATTAACATTTGGAAATACACATTCCATATTTATAATGACGAAGTTCGAAAATATAAACAACTCAATACAACCCCTACCTTGATTTCAAGGTTCGTTAGTTGAAGATGGCATCGATTTGTTGACGTCGGGGTGCGTCCGAGGGGGAAGCATCGTTGTTGGCGACGTTCTTCATGGGCGGCATCTTCATCGAGAGAATATTATTCCATCAAATATCGTCTGAATAAATCCCAACCCCAAAGAAATATTATGCCAACTCTCACCATAATAATATATCACTTATTATTATGTTGTTATAATGTATTAGAAATAATTCAAAATAGATGATCCAATTAATTAATTGCAAGTTAGATAATTAATTGAGAGAGAGTTGGCATCCTTATGAAGAATGATGGAAGGTGAAGAGTTTAACCCACATAAATGGGGGGTTCCAAGGGTTTCAAGGGGAGTTTAAGGGGGTTGAGCTCTTGTGGGCCCCACCACATAATATCCTCCCATGGGAGGTTATGTGCGGGTGGGCCCCACCTCCAACTTGCCTATGGAGGAATTAACCACCTTTTAGATAAAATTATGAGACACATAATTTTATTTAAATTTTACTTAGATACCCAAAAAATTAACTGCCACTCCCGATAAAATGCAACTATGGTAAAGGTCTCCATAAATGAATATCGCCACCAGGAGTTCATCGGTGTCCTCAGATTTCAATTCCAAGCAACAATTCAAAAGATAGAAAAACCCGAATGTACGTTTACTGAACATACCCAAACAAAACATCATAAATTGATTCCGGGCACACCGGGCCTCGGAATCAGGTGCCTTCAGAAAGTGCGGACTCATAAAATTCCAATGTATTTAAAAAAATACACATAATTTTTGAGTCTTTACACTATCTTTCATTCCATCAGTCGAAAAATGTAAACAATGTTCATGTGTACGTATGGTCTAACATATCCATCGACAATGTAATTCTTTTTTCAATCCAAACCTTTTATGAAGGATCATAAATATATATATAATGAATAGATATTACATTTATATCATTATTAATATATATTATATTATTTATTCATGATCAAAGAAAAAGTACTGAGACTGTTTAAACAAAACATACATGAAAAACAAAGCAGTTATCTTCCAAAACTGCGACTTTAATAAATAATAGATAACAAACAGGTAATAAAACATTATAAGTAAATAATAAATGGTATTATAGATATTAGTATGGTTATTTAATAAATTTATAATAAACCTATATATTTATTATACAGGAGGTTGGAATGGGTATGAATAAATTTTAGACATCATGTAATAGATTTATGTTTCAATCTTATTTTTAATCAGGAATGTTTATGATTTAATTTACATTGAGGAAATGACATGATACTTATATGATAAGCGCATTAAATATTTATTCTGCTATATTTATTTACATATATGACATGTTTCCGTTTCATTTTTTTTAATTCTTGTACTCAATAGTCTAAAATGATGTTTCTGTGGGAAACATGCATTATTTTACTATTCGGTTGCGAATCTTTCTCTTCCATGCATATGTTTCAAATTTGTTTTCATGAATGGGTTTACTATTCACAAAATATTTTTTAAAATTATTATTTCCATTATTTTACTTTTTAAAATATGGTTTAAAAGGATTCTTATTGTAATTTTCCAAACCATTAATTTTTTTACTTTTCATAAATATATGAATGATTGTTTTATTTTCACTTAAATGTCTTGAAAAAAATTTCTCATAGTCTTGAATATTAAATTATTTGATGTATCAACACATATTTTCACAAATTTATGGTTTTTTAATTCCTTTAAATGACCCTAGTAATGATTCCTAGTCATTTCGAGGAGGCCACATGTGCATCTAGGGTTTATTTAGTCTCTGGAGCCCCAAAATGGAATTAAAATACATGATCACGCAGTTAGGAGAGAGCATGAAACGTAGACCACATTGTTTCCCAAAACTATGTGGTTGTAGGTAGTCAATACCTAAAGACATCATGGTTTATCTGAAACTGTTCAACCCTAGTCCCATTGTCACGCATTGTTGTGGACATTTTCATCACAATGGTTTCACACAGTCTGTTCATATTTAGACAATCTATCACCTGAAAATTTAAGGTGTCCCTTTTAATTAGTGAATGGTGCATAGTTGGCACACATTTTGTCCAACCATGTAGCTAAACCATGCACCATTTTTTAGGGTGAAAATTCCATTTTACTTCACTAAAACTATACCCCCATATTCATTATTTCCTCTTATTCATTTCTAGTTGATGGTATTCTCCCTCCACCATTGGATTACCAAGATCCTCTAACTAAGGTTCTTATCTATCTCCCTCATCCGGTCATAGAATTGACATCCCTGATGGTATTTTATTCCTTAAAGTGAAATATCGAATCCTCTCCATTCATAACTAATTTTATATTAATATCCATTTCACTATATATATGCATGATCATTTTCCATAGTTTCATGGAAATGGATAATTTATAAGACTTCTACTAACTTACTCTGTATTTGTGGCTGATACAGAGTGGGGAGCCCTGAATGTCCTTTATATCAGTTGTTGAATCATTTTACACATGATTTTTGATGGGTCATTACTATGCTCTTGTGTCACATGCTGGAGTTTTTCCAGCATTTCCCTTTTAATTATTTCTTCATATAAAATTGATCATCGCACCTTTATACAAACTATTTGATCTTTTTTTGGAAGTTTAGAGGATGTAGATCATAACTAGGGAGACCCCTTCTGTGTATAAAATATAATTTCCCTATTATAATTTAATTTATATATTCTTAGATCGCCTTCCAAGCATTCATCTTGGTTCATTGATCATATTTTCCATTGGTATAATAGTTTAAAAGATATCAAAGCACCTCCTAACTACTTGGACCAACGATAAATGTATTTACCTTTGTATGAAATTGTGTTAATGACAATAGAACAACTTCAAACTTACTTTTTATCCTTATGATGTCAATTTCCATTTATAAATGAATTAGGTGGATAGACTAGAGGGAATAGATTTTACCTGTTGGTTTTCCATCCTTAAATGAATTATAATGGTTTAAATGAAATGGATTTAGTATAATGACTTATTAATAATGGGATGTTTTCATTAAATACATTAAATGGATCAATTGAAATAATTTTTAAAGGGTTGTAAGACCACACCTTTAGTTCTGATTATTAAAATGCTCACTGAGAAATGAAATGAATATATGAAACTGAACCTTTTTATTGACACACATGAGAGGCATTTCTTCATATTGTATGTTATAAATATAATTTTGAATTTTAATGTATATGGTACAATGTTACGGGTTTATTTGAGTATGATGGTATCATACTTCTTTATATCAAGAGTTGATCTTGACATCTCACACTAATAATAGTAGTTGGATTGTGGGGTTTATGCACCACACCCTATGTTTTGAGTGTTGGCATGATGGAACACTCACCATATTAGGTGATGAGCATGAAATATCCCAAATATTATGATATTTAGGGTATGTAACATATTTCACGAGCTTATTCACTCATTAGACTGGTTATGGATGTATGAGTTACACCCCGGTCAGGCCAACAACTAATTTTATAGGTATATGGACACTAACATCCGTGTATACCTATATTATATGAGTGGATGCAATATACATATATATATATATATACTATTACAAAAGATAAATAGTGACTGATTAGGCTTCTCTTCCGACTATGACCTGAAGTTGGTAGAGCTATCAGGAGTCCTTTAAGAACATGAGTTGGTGGATATTTAATTGCTCAACATTTTTAATTAATTATTTATGCCATCACATTGTTTTGTGACAAGAACTATTTATATTTCATGTAGAAATCGCTGGTGGTGACCTATTAATATTTTATCTCACACCCAACTAGGGATGACATTGGTACCAGATAATATTATTATTCTATAGGTATGGATAAGAGAAGAAGAAAAATATCAGGTCTTTGACATGTTTTACATATAGAGGAGGATAGTAGCAGTGGACCAAGAATTAGCTCGAGATTTTAGTAGAGATTATTGTTTTTATTTTTGTAGTTTTGTATATGCCTCTCCCCTATTCCCATTTTTTATATCAGCATGCCATATTTCCATGTATCTTACACTACCTTAGTTGATTTTTTAGTGCTATTGAGTTGTTTAGTTTTAATATTTTGGCTTCTTTGTTATTGAATCGGAATATATATGATTCTTCTCTTATATATTTCCTTTAATATTTGTAGTATAAATATGATAATAGGGTATAGTCTCCCCACCGCACCACCTTCACACCCACAATTCTTGGTGGCAGCTTCTGGTATACAGGGAGGAGCACTTGAGGCCATATGACCCTCTATCTCGGGGTATGGGTTAAGTGGACCCCAATATGGGATGTTAGAAAGTGGTATTAGATGTTTTTGTTTTTTTTCATTTGTTAACTGTTTGGGTATTATATATGAGACTAAGAGTTAAAAAGGGGGTTATAATTGTCCATGTTCCTAGACATAGCTAAACCATGCATTGGGAAAACCCAAATTACATATAATTGATACATGTAATTACTGATTATACCATTTATGGAAGTAACAAATTCACCATGGGGTGTCACATTTGTTTTTTTATTATATTGATATTTTTTAAATGGTTATATCTTTATCATGGAATGATAAAATGAGGGCTTTGGATTAGTACATGAATCCTAATAAGAAAAATAGGATTCAAATGGAAAGAATTTTTCCATGCCATGCATATTTTTAGCGTATATTTTCCCACTGCATAGTGATAGTTCAATGAATTTTTATTGAATTGTGCTGACACAACTTTTAGGAATTGGAAAATATAATTAATACTTAAAGAGCCTTCCAAGACCTAATAGATTTTTTTGAATAGTTTAAAGTAACTTAAACAGTTAATTATGGCATGTTAATCCATATACCATTAGTCCCAATGGATGGAGAATGTTATAGTGTGGGTTAATTGGATTCCATATTTTGGTTCACATTAAATATGAGGCCTTATAGATTGTATTTTTTAATACATATAATTAAACCATTTTAAAGTGATTTAAATATTTGAATTGACGCAAATTTAATATTATTATGAATTTAATGTAATAAAATCCTACTTATATATCTGACACATAAACATTAACCCAAACCCATCCATAGTGGTGGGTAGTGGGGTATCATGTACGTTCTTATGGAATCTTTTTCCCATTAGATTATCTAGACCTAGATTTTGGAGTGGTCAGAGAGGCATGATCTATCTATAGTAAGGAAATTCACCGGTACTAGTTTCTTATTTTCAATATTTTTAGTTGATTAAATCTACTATGAGGTGTTGGATTATAATTATAGCATTATAATGACACGATGTTCTCTGGTCACATGCTCGGACGGCGGTGACACCCATGTACAAGAGGTGGCTGGCCTTGATCCACCGATGTTTCCAATTACAGTTCCACATGTGGACCCTATTACTATTCTTAATATAGGAATTAATTCCTAGTTACGATGGGGTTTTATAAGTAGATTTTAGAATATGAATGGTCTTGTTTGACCTACCTTGAGTTTGGAAGAATTGACTCGGGTGTTCTAGTAGTAGCATCCTCACACCTTTTTAGGGATAACAGACAACATGTTGTTGAGTCATGTAACAAATCTATTATATCAATATTCGGGAATTATGAGAAACCTCTAGATTTGAGGTCCAAACACACTGTGTATATTCTATATGATTCTCCTAGGATTTGGTAGGATGTTTTCACCCAGGTAGATTTGAGCAGATATATAGTCTAGGTATGGTCATAAACAATCTTCAACAACTATTTCATTCCCCAATATCTGAGGGATCGTAGGTCTAAAGAATTCATGAACCTACAACTGGGAATTATTTCAGTTATTAAATAGTCTTCTCATTACATAAAGCTAAATAATTTTTCTCCAACAATAGTGGTGACGATTTTATGATCATTAAGATATTTGATTATGGGATGGAATATTACATAGGTCCACTTGTCAATGTATTCATCTTGACTAATATTTCTAAAATTGTAATCCTTTCCCTTATTGTAAAAAGTGATTTTTAGGAAGCTGGTGGTCTGAGTCAGGGTGGTTTTACACCTAGAACTTTTAGAGCTTGCTCTTTTGGGAGAAAGAGTTGTTTTGAATCAAATTGTGGAGGTACCATCACTTAGGCTCCTCATGCTGACAAATTTGCAATTATGTCACCAGTATGGGAATATAGGGTCCCTCTATTTTCATCCATCGACATTACATTATGTTTTTTGAATACATAAACATTATACAAAAAAATTCCCAAAGACCTTGATTGTTATAGTCACTTTGGAAAAATGGAAACATAAACACTGGTACATATGAGAGAAAAAACATCTCTGAATAGGTTTTACTTTAGGAGAACTATTCATTGACATATCATACATAGTACATATCATCATAACCTAGGGGAAAACATAAAATGGGTGAGCTAAAATGCTTAGTAAGGGTAAACATACAAGACATGAAGAAATAAACACGAGTATAAGGGTATGAGAACGTGATATTGAAAATATAATACCATACCCTAAATATCTAACACCATAATCGAAATCATGGAATAAATATTCGTAATTAATAAGACATAAATAATACGAAATAACCATCATAAGTCATGAATGATTAACATACGTATACATCATATGTAATTGTTCCAAACACATAAGCATATAATTATTTCCATAGTAACCAAGGTATCACTTCCAAGACCATCTTAGTAGTATGGTTTCACACCCCATACCCTCATAGTATCATGAGTTCACTCTTCATGCCATATTAGTAGTCATGGTTCACTCCCATGGTAGACATATTTCCATGTGTTCACTCCCCATACCATCATAGTAGTCGTGGTTCACTCACATGGCCTTATAATAGTCAAGGTTCACTCCCTAGACAATATAAGATTATCTCATGAGATATAAATCATTACCAAATGCATTGGAGGTTGATATTGGTCCCAACTATCACATAATTAAATCATACATAAATGTGAAAGAAGATCATAAATAAATATATCATAACCCATGAAATTATATGGGTTTCATAAACATGTAAACATATCATAACTAGTGGAAATATAAACGGGTTTCATAAATATCATGGCATAAAAAAATATAATCTATTAAGAGAATGAATATGAATAGAAACATAGAGTAATTTACCCATAAAGTCATTAGTAACACCAATGGATGTTATCATAGTTGTGAAATTATTTTTAATGACCTTTTATAACATTTCTAGAGGAAAATATACATTATTGTTTTGAAATGGAATTTAATTCATAAAACACATTGAAAATAATTTTCATATAAAATAGATTTAAAAACATATAAAGAGAATTGAAATCATTTTGAAAATAATTTTCAATGAAAACTTCTAAAATGAGTTTCAAAACACATAAAAAATATATTCATTAAAAACACAATGAAAACCATTAAAGGATGCTTAAAATTTCATTGAAATCCATTGTACGTGAAAACATATAAAATAAGATTGAAAGCGTTTTGAAAACCATGTTTCTTGAAAATCCCTTTTGCTATTTTTTTAAAGATTAATCTTTTAGAATAGAAAAGGTATCATAGATGAAATGATGGAAGGGAAATACATAACTGTAGTATGAGGTCAAAAGAACATTCGATTTGAATGATAATATTGGTTATAAAAGATCCTTGTTCAGAATTAGAGAGGAAAATTCCTTTTAAGAGATTATTAGAAGATAAAAAAGGTTAAATATTTATTTTATATATTATAAGATAATGGTAAAATATTCATGGAAACCCTTTTTTGAAAATATAGATTCTTTACCGAAGAGAGGGTAAAGACGGGCTTCCTTGAAATGCCTTCTAAAATATCTTATGATATAATGAGTTTAAAATGGTACCAATACATGAATTTATCATTAAATAATATTGTATAAGGAATCTCATGAGTTTTCATGAGATATGGATAATAATATTTCATCAATGTGAGACTAAACATAAACAATCTCGAAAAGTGATGAGATTGTCTCAAAAAACACTTATAACTTGGTAACATGAGATCATACTCTCCAAAATAGAAAATGAATGAATCATAGAATATCATTAAAATATCTAGATTCATGATATGTAAAATTTAAGTATATACAACTCAATGAAATAGTTTATGTGCATGAAAACATGAGTCTCAATTAAGGAAAATTGGGACCAAACTAGTTTACCAATTTGGTAATTTTATGAAGTTAAAAACCATGAAAAAAAATTAATAAAATGGAAATGTGAATAAACATAAATTGAATTATAATATACCATTAATAGAATCATGTATAGTACTTACACCACATAAAATAATATAGTGGAGAACATAACATGAATCTCAATGAAATTAAATGTGATATGAAATCCCCTTACCTTGTGCCATGACTCTCTCTGTACTTGTACAAGATTCCTATATAATAAATAAAAGAATTTTATAAAACATTTATAGAATAATATGATTATATCTATTACCATATATGGTTTTATTATGAACTTGAATTACCCTCTTTTTTATGATCATATGTTAATGTTTCACTTCAGGTCATATTCGTTTTGTTCTTCGCATGTGTCTTAATTTATTATATCACTGATCCTTATACTTATATCATGATCTAGGAATTTAAACCATTATATAAATATCATTTATATCCATTATTTTCATATTATAATAATCTATATCATAATTAATTATAAAATGTAATACATTGATCATGGATACTGTAAGTCATACGTACGCATGCACATTGTTTCCATTTTTTGCTATCGAAGTGAATAAATGTATGTAAATGACACAAATATGCATATATATATATATCATCAATATATTAGAATTAATATATAATATATATCATACAGTTTCACTAAACCGATCCTTAATACATTCCATGTGGTGTGTGATCAAATCATGTCGCTTTAAAGGGGCGGTAGTCCACACTTCCTCAAATGAGATTATCATATTAACACCAAAAGGAAAGTAAAGTGATGTGTGTATAAAAGGAAAAAAGAGGCATAAATAAATATTAAATATAATATATAACATTTAAAAATATTTTTTTTATCATAATGGCCACCATGATAGGTGGTAAATGAAAAATGAACAATCACCGTTTCATGAGGAAGTAGTTCACCATACCAAAAAACACTATGTTTGATGTCCATTAGATAGAGTTTTGTGTAATTTTTGATCGAAATATTTTCATAAAACATCATAGTATATTTATTATACAGATTTTTCATACAATAATGTAATAAAGATAGAGTAGGGGTGAATAAGAAAAATAAAGGAAAAGAGCTTGAATGAAGATATTACCTCTTGATCGGGTAACTACTTTTGATTTATTCCCAAAGGCCTCCTTGTGAATATTTCTTCTAAAAGGGGGATTTATAGTCTAGAGGGAGTGTTTTTTAGAGGCTACATGGTTTGATATTGGCCTAACATAATAGGTTTTAGAGGTGTGAGGAATGGGTAGAGATAGTGACCTTTTATAGTTGATGGAAAGTGACACTCTTGTATATATTTGAAGAGAGAATTCCACCCCCGTTTCTCATGTTAAAATTGGATAAAATAATATACCATGGTCTATAAAATCGATGATAGTTTCTAAATATGGACATCTAATGGGTTTCGTACAATTATCATGGTCATTTTGGGTCTGAAATATAATGTTTAGTACTTTATTAACCTAGTTTTTCTCTTAACAGATGTTATTAATTTTAATTACTGGCACTAATATTTTTGGCCAAAAACAAATCTATAAATATCAAAAATTATAAAATTTTCTAATTCAAAATATTGAATCCATTTTTTTCAAATAATATTAGAAAAATTGGATGAAATTTAATTAAAATTAATCCCGCTGTCGGGACGACACTACATGCTTTAAAAGTGAAAGTGAAAGTATGATTGCTGGGTTTTTATATTAATTTTCAATAAAAAAATTGGTTCTAAGGACCTCAATTGAATTAATATATAAAAATATTATCTCAATAAACTATTAAACCAATTATAAATACAATCTAATCTTATAAATAAATTATATGAAATATCAATTTTCAATTAAAATTCAGTTTTTTAACTATTCTTTAAAATATGGATCCTTCTATAAAAATACAAAAAATTTAAGCTATCCTTATTTATATATGTCACATCAAAATATAAAGTTTATTTCTTTATATTAAATATATAAATTTTAAAAAAAATATATTTTAAAAGGATTCCCCATTAGAAGGCAATGAAACTGGCCTTATACAAAATATGTTTTTATGCATAAAATTGGTTTTGTTCTTATCTTATGTATATAAAATAGATTGGATGAATATCAATAAAATTTGATAGATTTTATGACATATTTTTTACATCAATATAAAGTTTTAATTTTAATTAATTTAAATTACTAGGTTAAAATATCTTTGTGACTATAATAATATTTTTCTTTATAGTCAATCAGTTGTCATATTTATTAATTTGTGACCTATGAATTCATATAACATTTATGTAAACCACATATTTTCATAATTATGTTTACAATATTTCATATCTATAAAATTAATGGATTTTCTATATTACAATATAAAAATATTTTTAAAAATATATTACAGTTAGGTAACACTGAGTCTTACGTGCTACGAAATCCATCAATGAAGGTGAAGCTTGTGTGTAATGTACACTATACTTGTTGTTCTGTGTGATGTATAAAATTCTGGGATTTCATGTAACATACTTCATCTTGGCTCCATTTGAAAAAAATGACTGAAATTGTTGAAATCTATTATCAGTGTTTCTTGAAATGAATAATATCAAAAATATTAGATTAATTCCAAAAAAATCACCAAAATCTCGAGGTGTTCAATTTTATCCACCCTTAAATTGAATTTCTCCATTGAAATTTGTCAAGATTATAAATGATTTAATACATCAATGTTTCATTTATATAAACTCAAATCAATAAAATGGATACTAAAACATTCCTATAAAATGGATATTTAGAACCTTAATGGTTTCCCAAAGTAACATATAACTTGGTTTCCACATAGAAGAACATAACTTGGGAGTGAATAATGGACTTAGAGGAAAAACATAAATATTAATAGTGAGTGATTGAATTAATCAATACCAAAAAATTTAATGATCAAATGAATGATTAGGGCCTCAAATTCATAAATATAAGATGATTTAAAAGTCCATCGGCTCATTGAAAAATAATGTATTAGGAAATTTTTTTATCACATTTAGAACATTTAGTAATATATGATAAATTTATATAAAAAAATTCATTCTTCAGTTGTGCTATTTAAAATTTATAATACATCGATTACCATATGGACTGAATGTCCAGAAATTAACTTTGATGAATAATGTACTAAAATACGCTTTTAATGGATTATAATACCCAAAAAGAATAAAAATTATAACTATGTGTCACTTTACAAAATCAAGATACACTAATAAAAAAAATAAAAAGTAACAAAACTGGTTAATCATAATCATTTATTCAAAAATAATAATTATACATTAACGAGGACATCTCATAGGCTAATGGTAGGGGTGAAAACATTAATGTCCATTAGGTATGGGTTTAAGACCGATGACCCTACCAGACTTGATTAGTAGTCACCCAAAACACATGATGTACTTTTTTAAATCCCCAATAATATAATATATAATATGGACATCCTTTAAATACATTTATTCACTAATTTTCATTTTAACCATGGTTTTTGAACACAAACTTAATGAAAAAATACTTCCTCTGATGTTTAACTTAAACTTTTTGTTAACCGTTAACATTATAACCCCTCTCCGAGATGAAAAATACAAAACATTAGAAGAGGAGTCATGAAAGTAGATTAAAATTGATTACCCTATATATCACAACATAGATCATGGTTGCAATAGTCCAAACATGTGAATACCCTAATCATATATTCCCCTGAAACATGGTAACAACCTGAATTACAAGAAATCCATTTGGA
The DNA here is from genome assembly GCA_963277665.1 of Viscum album. Taxonomy (NCBI): domain Eukaryota; kingdom Viridiplantae; phylum Streptophyta; class Magnoliopsida; order Santalales; family Viscaceae; genus Viscum; species Viscum album. The sequence goes on along the minus strand of OY728126.1, from coordinate 2,089,775,392 downwards.
AAACATGCATGCTTCCTCAATCAAAAGTATATCATATTTATTCAATAAATCCAAAAATGTTGGAGACTTCATTAGTGGTAGCATAAACCATGGATAAACAAGTCCTTACCTAGTTCCATTGTAATCAATATTGTCTCGTTTACTTATTCATGTCCCACATATAGTTATCCTTAAAACATTATATTATCATAAAGAACATATTAAGGATTAACATCCCTTAGTAAAAATATCATCTTTTAATTAAATCACTTCACCAGTCCAATATAATCATGCAAATACTGAGTGAAAAAAATAATTTGAATAATCCTTTTATATTTCATCATTCATAACCTTTGAATCCAAATACATAAATACTTCAATTTCATCATACTTGATCCATTTACAATAATACCTCTTTCCTTTCACATTTCATCCATAGTCTCATCATCATCCATAATGTAACTGTTACTCACACCACCATGATGATTCACTTCATGAACATTCCTCTAAAGACATTTGGTTGTATGATGCTCATTTTCGTGAAAAATAAAACACATAACCTTTGATGATGACTCAGGGAGGCCAAAATTTCCATCCATTTCATTTACCGAACTATTCATTTTTCCTTTCCATTCACTTGCTTTGTTTCCATATTTTCCACTGTTCAAAACCCTTCATGTTCCTCTAAGACATTCACTTAGGTGATTTTATCCACTTTCTTGACATAAAGGAAACCAAATCTTATATCCTCCTTGGTCTCCATTACATGATCTTTTAGAAAACTCCTTCTTTCTCTTCCTTGGTGAGTTTGAGAGTTGATCAAGTTAAACATTGTTAATTATGTTCCATGAAAATAGATTAGGCATGATCATGATATATTTCACTCTAGTGATCATCCCACTTGACTGTTCATCAGGAAATATTTCATAAAATTCAACATTAATCCAATTCCTTCCAGTTCACTCTATTGACTAAAACCATAAGCATAGTGTGATCATTACTTATCATAGTAGAAAACAACATACCCATGAAAATAATTTCTTATAGTATTTCTCAATCATGACACCTTCAATAATCTATAACGCATTTGGTTTAACCTAGGTTATTCATAGATAAATTATATCTAAAAACTTCATGATGGTTCATGAAGAGTGTGTAAGTTCTCAAAGAATATCCCCTGACACTATCAATCCAAGTTTGGAGTATGGCCTATTTTCATGTACCAAATTACCCCTAGTCAAGCACAGGACATCTTGTTAGAGTTGTTACCACTAGGTACATTTGTTCCAAAGCCACATACACTTGTAGTATCCAGACATGGATGTATTTCTTAAAAACCACTCACTCAATACTTTACCAAAATTCTAGGCCATTTTCCTAATTGTAAACCAAACCATATACTTATCCTTAGACACATCCCTAGACTTAAAAATACTAATATACCTAGGGATCTCACTAAGGTTTTTTCTTACTTATTTATAAAGGTTAACTATACTATTTCTCTCATACCAACTATAGAGACCCTCAATTTTCAACCATTGAAATTATATTACATTTGCAGAATACTTAAACATTATACAACTAGATTCCCAAAGACAATGAATGGTATAATGACTTTGGAAATGTGGAAATGTAAACATTGGTACATATTATAGCTACTACATCTCCCACTAAGTTCTTCTTGACTAGCACCATTCTTAGACATATCATACATTGTTCATATCGTCATAATCTGAGGGAAGGGAAACATAAAAAGGGTGAGATCAAATCCTCAGTAAGGGTAAACAAGTAATACATGTAAGTATAAACATGAGTATAAGGGTATTATAACATGATACCATAAACAAAAGATCATACCCAACATATCAAAGATAAAAATTTAAATTATTTCATAATGATTGTTAGTTCATAAGATATGAATCATATAGACTAATGAGAATAATCCATGAAAGAATAACATAGGAATAAGACATAGAATTGTGGAAAACACATAAGCATGTAATTATTTCCATTGTTTCCAAGGAATCTCTGCCAATACCATATTAAAAGCATTGTTTCAATCTATATACCATCACAGTAGAATGATTTCACTCCTCATACCACATTATTTGTCATCGTTCACTCCCATGGCAATCAGAGAAGCACGAGTTCACTCCTTATATTATCGAAGTAGTCATGGTTCACTCCAATGGTCATCATATTAGACATGTATCACTCACAATAACATCCTAGTTTATCTCATAAGATATAAATCTATACCCAATTCATTGGAGGGATATATAGGTCCCACCCCTCACATAATGAAATCATACATATATGTGACACAAGATAATACATAATCATATCATATCCCATGAATGAAAATTGGAAGCCTAAACCTGTAAACATATCATAACCTATGGAACGAGAATGGTATCCTAATCATTACAACATATTCATTGAAAAGAAGCGGGTTTCAGAATCATATAACCCATTAAATAGAAATGGGTTTCATAAAATCACAGTTTTTAAACATAATCCATTCAGAGAATGAATATATATAAAAAAATTTATTAATTTCCCCTTAAAGGCATTAGTAATACCAACGGATGTTATCTAAGACGAGAAATAATTTTAAAAGATATTTTAAATCATTTTTGGAGGAAAATATCCATCTTATGTGGAAAAGGATTTTTAATAAATGAAACCAATTTAAACTAATTTTCATTGAAAATATATTCTAAAACATATAAATATAATTGAAAATAATTTTCCTATAAAACATATCAAATAATTTTCAAAACACATTACAAAAAAGTATTCTTTGAAAACCATTAAAGGAAGCTTGAAAATGTTTTGAAAACCATTGTATTAAAAAACATGGAAAATAATCTTCAAATAATTTGAAAATAATTTTTTTTAAAATTTCTTGTAAAAAATCATAAAGATTAACCTTTAAAAAATTAAAAGGAAGCATTGAAGAAATGACGGCGTGGAAATACGTACATGTTGTATGTGGTTAAAAGAATATTCATTTTGTACGGTAAAAAAATGTTATAAAAGTTCCTTATTATGACAGAGAAAAGAAGATTCCATTGAATATATTGGTAAATTAAAAAAGGGTAAAAGCATCTTTTAGATATTCTAACATAATGGTATAATATTCTTAGAAACCCTTTTTAGAAATCATAAATTTCTGGTCAAAGAGTGGGTAATGTCGGCCTTTCAAAAAAAAAACTTTATTAACTATTTTATCTACCAAAGAGTATAAAATTATACCAATACATTAATTTAACATAAGATAACATAGGAAAAGGAAACTAATTAGTGTTCTGTAGATATGTATCATAATATTTCATTAAGGGAAGAATAAAATATAGTCTGGAAAAGCGATGAGATTGTCTTAACAAACTCTTACTACTTGGTAACATGGAATCATACAATCCAGAATTGAAATTAAATAATTCTTAGAATAACATGAAAATATTTAGATTTATTATATATAAAATTTTTGTATATACACATCAAAAAATTATTTTAGGTCTATAACAAAACATGAGTCTCCAAGAAAGATAATTGAGACAAAACTATTTTACCGATTTGGTAAAATTTGAAATCTTAACAACCTAAAAGAATGATCATAAAATGGAAATGTTAATACCCATAATATCAATTATAGGATAAATACAATAAAATCGTGGCTAGTACATAAACCACTCAAAAGGAAATAATGTTGAACATAACATGTATCTCACAGAAATTAAAAGTGAGATGAAATCCCCTTAACTTGTGTCTTAACTCTCTCTGTACCTGTAAAAGCTTCCTATATAATAAATATAGGATTATTATACATATTTAAAAGAAGAGTATTATTATATCTATTTCCATATATGGTTTTATTATGATCTTATATAGCCCTCTTGTTAACAATCATATTTGAATGTTTCACTTTCAGAAATATTTTCTTTGTTCTTCGCATGTGTCTTAATATTTTATATTGTTGATCCTTATACTTATATCATGATTCCAGAATTTATAACAAGATATAAATATCAGATATATCTAGTACGTTTATAGTATAATAATATATAACATAATTATGTACGAAATGGAATACACCGTTCATGGAGATGGTAAGCCATACATCCCCCTGAACGTTGTTTATATTTTTTTGATGTCGTATTGAAAGATAGTATGTAAATTAAAATAATATATATCATCATTTTATTATAATAAATATATCATATGTATTATATAATTCCACTAATCCAATCATTAAAACATTCTTTGTGGTGTGTTAACGAATCACATCGCTTTAAGGGGGCGGTAGTCCATACTTCCTCAAACGAGATTATCATATTAGCACAAAATGGAATGTAAAGATATGGGTTTGTTAAAAATAATAAATACAATTAAATAAATAATTAATATAATATATGACACATATAAAAAAAATTTCAATCATAATGGCCACCATGATAGGTGGTAAATGAAAAATGAACAATCATCATTTCGTGAGGCAGTAGTTTTCCACAAAAAAAAAGAATGTTTGATATCCATTAGATGGTGGTGTATGTAAGTGTAGGTAAAACACACTACATTAAAAGAACCATATTATATGTAGTATACTGTTGTATTCACAAAATCAGTGAATACAGTTAGTTTATGGGGTGAAGAAGGAAAATAAGTGAATGAAGCTTGAGAGAAGATGGTACCTCTTGATCAGGTAACACCTTTTGATTTATAACAAAGTCTTACTTGAGAGGATTTATTATAAAATGGGGATTGAATGTTCAAGGTTGTATTTTTCTAGGATTACTGGTTATATAGTTTCCTAACATAAATGGTTTTAGAGTTGCGATGAATGGGTAGAGGCGGTGGCCTTTTATAGTGGCAGAGTGACACTCTGGTAAATTTTTCAAGAGAGAATTCCATTCATGTTTATCATGTTGCAAGTGGATCCAATATGGTTCCCAGGTCAAAAAAATTGATTATAGGGTCTAAATATGGAAATAAAATGGGTGGTGGAAATGTTTATTGGCCTTTTTAGGTCTTAAATTTAAGGTTTAGTACTTTATTAACCTAATTTTTCTCTGACCCGATGTAACTAATTTTAATTACACTAAATAATATTTTTGGTTCAAAAAAAATGTTGACCATATTAAAAAAATATATATTTTGATTATTTCAAATATATAATCCATTTTACCAAATTAAAATCATATAATTGGTAGAAATTAATGTAAATTAAATCCCTTTGACGGGACGACACTGAGGGTTTTTAATGTAAAACAAATAAAATGGTTACTATGTTTTTATATCCTATTTCAATGTGAAATTAGTTCCAATGACCCAAATTAGATTAATTGGATAATATATAATCTAACTAAACTATTAAAACATTTAAAATGTAATTTTATCTTATAAATAAATTAGACAAAAATTCAGTTTTGAAATAAAATCTAGTATTTTTTACTATTCATTAAAAGATGAATCCCATTATAAAAATAAAAAAACTCATAACCAAATTTTTATGTTAATATTCCGAATATAATGTTTATTTTTACATATTATATCTATCAATGTTCCAAAAAATTTATTTAAAAAAGGATACTCCATTAAAATTAGTTAAACTAGATCTATAATAAATATGTTTTTATGCATAAAATTGGGTTTGTTCTTTTCTTATATCTAATGAATATATTGGATGAATGTCAAAAATATTTGACTAATTATATTACATATTTATGACATTAATATAATTTACCAGTTTTAAATAATTTAATTTACTATGTTAAAATATCTTTTGGACAATAATAATATTTTCTTTTATATTTAATCAGTTATCATATTCATTAATTAGTAACCTATGAACTCATATTATATTTGGGTAAACTATATAAATTCATAATTAAGTTTAAATTATTTAATATATATCAAATTAATAGTTACTTTATATTCTAATAAAAAAAATATTTTTAATAATATATTATAGTTCGGTAACACTCAGTCTTTCTTATTATGCAAGCCATCGAGGATGGTTAATATTGTGTGTAATGTATTCTATCCTTAATGTTTTGTGTAACAAATTCCATATAGAGATTTCGTGTAACATATTCCAAGTTCAGTCCTAGGGAAAAGACTTTTTTAAATTCTAGAAATATATTTTCAGTGTTGTGTTAAATGAATAATATCAAAATATTAAATTAATTCAAAACAGATTCAGAAAAATCTTGTGGTATTACAAGGAATATGGATCATATTAAGACTTAGTGCTTATGATATTTAGCATAATATAGAGAATATAAAAAATGGGGCATATTCATTAATTCTATAGAAAATTTCCATCTATGCCAAGAGAGTGGGGTTATATGCCAACTCCATAATTAGGAGTATGGTTTGCATGATCATAGCAGGAAGGAATCTAGAAGACCACTGTAAATTCAGGATGAGGTTGCAGAAGTTATTACATGATTCTTTGAACTATCAGAGTGAACTTTCTTATGGTAGAATTTAAATGACCTAGGACCACATAACATGCCAATTACATTATGTATAGCCTAGGCCAAGAGAGCACAACACTAGAATTTTAACAGTATGAGGTTATATTCTAGTAGCCTCAACTTCAGTGTCTTATTTATTTGACACAAGTAAATCTCACTGATTTATATCTATGGAAATAACATTGATTTTGGGCATTTCTATCGAGCACTTTCATAGAATTATGATATTTGATACATCTTTAGGTATCCATTCAAAAGGAGGTCAACAGTGTAATGAATTTCCCCATGAGAAAGGTGGCTAAATTTTCATATAGACTTATTTCATCCATGACAAGAAAAATTTTTATATAATCATCACGCTGGATTGTTTCATTATATATTGAGAACACATTGCTTTACACTGTTGGAGGTAGAAGCTTACATTACTAGAGGATATTAGCCACATGAATATGGGAGAATGGGATGCCAGTGCGACTAGAGATCAACCCGGGCAGTAGAGGCTGGGTAATATGACAACATAGATCACCAATGATATCATGGAAGACCATGGGTTATGTCCCACTAATTTACCTCTTGTATTAGAGAATTAAAGGGACATAAATCCTGAAGACCTCTCTGGTCCAACTTCGACATGAGAGGCAGAATTCACCATTGTTCTTATTCCAAGGGTAGCACAAGTGACCATTATTCCTTATAAAATTCCACCAAAGGATAACCTAAAGCATAAGAATAAATTATATTATCTATATCCAAAAGGATTTATACACCATATCACTTATCCGAAGGACAACTTGTTATTTTTTATAATAATTTAGATGGTACAATCAGGATTTACATGGATTACATTCGATTGAACCATATCGTGGATAGGAATAAGTATCCACTACTTATAATTGATGACCTCTTTGATCAGATACGAGGAGAAAGAGTGTTCTCAAAGATAGATTTTAGTTTGGGCGATAATGATATGTATATATGGTTCTCATACATACCTCACAAAAAATTTAGAAGAAGTTATGGCATATACGAGTACTTGTTCAAGATGTTTTGACCCACAAATTCAACAACAATATTTATGGATCTTATAGATTAGGTTTTCCACCCATTTATGAATTTAATCATGGTTGTCGTTTTGGATGATATCTTGGTGTACTAACACTATAGTCATGGCCATGCATCCTATATTGAGATCATGATCAGTTCCCTAGGATATAACCAACACTACGCTAAGCTCAGTAAATTATACTTTTGGAACAATAATGTTTTCTTCGTGTGACATATCTTCTCAAATTTTGGAGTTTTATTCGACCTAGATAAACTGGGAGATTTAATTTCTAGAGAGAAACCAATGTATATATTTGAAATTTAGAGTTTCTGGGGGATATTTGTGTATTAAAAATGATTCATAACTGATATTTCATACCTTGTAACACCACATACATTATTAAAAAAATGGTGTGTAATTCATATGGTTCAAATCTTGTTACGCAGCATTTCAAAAGTTGAAGGGTAATTTGAATTCAGAAATGATATTGGTTCCTCCAAAGCAGGGTGAAATCAATACTATATACTATGAAACATTATATATTAGTCATAGAGTTATTATGATTCAAGATAAGTGAGTTGTCTCATATGAGTCTCGTCAGTTGAGGCCAGACAAGTGGAATTTTTCAAAAAGACATAGCTATTGTTGTGCATGACATACATTGTTGGAGACGCTGTCTTTTTGTAGAGAATTTTTTAGTACACACTGATCAAAAAATCCTCATTTAAATATTCACAAAGATAGATATAAATATTAGAAATTATATATGGGTTGATTACCTATAGTCTATGGATTTCGAACTGCCCAACATACCCAGTAATGGAAATTTGGTAGTTGATGCTCCAAGTGAAAAGACTCAGGTACATACATTAAAGAAGGTCAGTTTAAAATTAATTCTCTTGAAATTATTCTAAGAGACACATAGTGAGGTTTAAGAGAATCATGGTCACACTATTATCTCATCCTTAGATAAGACTTTGACTCTTCTATAATGGGTATGAATTAGATATCTATTAGATATCGATGGAATTTTCTTAAGTGAAAGTGTTTCAAATGATGATACATCTTCATAATGAACCATGAATGGGAATGATACCTTAATGTTCCATTGGTTTTTATGGGTCCCAATAGACATCAAAGAAGATCTGATGTAGGAATTACTTGCCTCGGTATGGGTAGTTCACCTCGGTGTCACCAAAATGTATCAGGAACTACAGTGCCAGTATACTTGGCCTAGTATGAAACATGATATTGTCAACTTCATCACTCGATGTTCCATATATAAACATGCGATGGTGGAACATTATTGTATGAGAAGGATTATATAGCTATTTTCCATTCTTGAGTGGAAATGGGATTATGTATCCATTTATTTTGTGACTACTCTACCTAGATCATTTTATAAAAATGATACTATGTGGGTTGTCGCTGGCCATGTTTCCTATTTCACACACTTTACGTATTTGTGAGACAACTTCATGGTAGTTGAACTAGGAATACTATATGTCATGGAGGTTTTATGTTTTCATGGATCTCATCATTCTATAATTGCTGACCATGATGTGCACTTTATGACATAGTTCTGGTAGTGGTAATAGAAGGCCTTGGGTACAAATGCACTTCTAATCATGGATTATAACCCACAGACCGATGGACATTAATAGTGTTTGATTAGGTTCTAGAGGAAATAGTCCATGCATGTGTCCTTGAATTTTTCTATTACTAAGATAAATAAATTTTGTTCATCATGTTCTCTTATAATAAAAGCTTTCACACAACCATCGAGATATATTCTTATGAAGATTTAATTTTTAGGAATTTTTGTTCACCTTTGTACTGGATAGAGACACGGGAGGTGGTTATGGTTGGACCACGTCTTGTGTAGGAAACTACATAATATGTTCAGATAATCATGGAGCACATGATGAAAGCTTCATCCAGATAGTTTTCAAATGATAACTGATGATGAAAACCTCTCGAGTTTAATGTCAGAGACCTGGTTTTCTTATGTTTACCACCTAGGATGGGAAATGGACATATTCATAGATAGATTAATCCCTAACCTTGGTGTGTTAGACCCTTTTATGATGTGACATGGATCAGACCACTAGCTTATATGTTGTAACTTACTATCATATACAAGTATATGGATGATGTTTTTCATGTTTCTCAACTTCACAAATTCCATACAGACTTATCAAATGGGGTTTATCATGATGGTATTTAACTAGATGTGAGTTTTCCCATTATAAATCATCTAATTTTTATTCCTCATCGGAGCATGAAGAAAGGTTTAGGTAGTTTGTTTGTTTGTATGGGTAATATGGTAGCATGACTGATTACAGGATGAGAACTAATGGTGGGTTTATAATATATGATCTCAGTGTTCATGATTCTTTTTATGAGACACCTCATTTCCCATTAAAGTACAACTCTAGGATGTGTTACATTTAGATGGGGTGGTTGTAATGAACTATCTTTTTTTTGAATATATGACTCATTTTTTGGTTTAAATTTATTTAAAACCCCTATTAATAATACCTAATCATGAAAAGAAATAATTGGGTGTTTATGAGGCTCATTTGGAGTTAGTATCCCTGAAATGGATGAAAATACTAGGTTATAAGATTAGAAGAAATTGTTCCTCCCATCCTGCAAGATTTCCCAAAACCATGCAGTTCTAGACAGTGGATACCTAGGGTAAGCATGGTTTGTCAAAAATTGTGTGACCCTAGGCTCATGACCATATCATTTTGTAGAAATTTTGGTTAGAGAAGTTTCATATGGTCTTCGCACAATTAGATAAATTGTGTGCCTACCCCTATGAGGTGCCTCGTTGAAGTAGTGAATGGGACATGGTTGGTACACATTTTTTCTAAGCATGTGGCCAAACACTAAGACCTTTTTGGGTGAAAATTCTTTTTCCCCCTCATTAAAATATTAACCCTATTTTTTTCATTCCACTTGTTCATTTCAAGCTGATGGACTTCACCCATCCTATTGGAATCTCATGCTCCTCCAACCTAGTTTCTTCTCTATCTTCCTCATCCTATCATATAATTGATATTAATCAAAGTAATTGGACTCCTTACGGGGAGATATATAATTATATGTATTTTTATCTAATATTACCATGGTGTCCATTGAACTATTTAGATGTAAGATATTTTTCCCTATTTTTGGGGCATTAGAAAACTTCATAGAATTCATCCAACCTACTTAGAATCTATGGCTAATATCGAGAAAGGATTTATTTACGACCTTGAGGTACGTGGTCTCATCATTTTATCCAATTTTTTTGATGTCTCATAGATATTCAATTGTGTCGCACACTAGAATTTCCCAAGTGTATATTTTTACCGTGTTAATCATATATAATTGATCATCACACCTTGATACACACCCTCTAATCCTTTTCTAGTAGTTTAGAGGATATAGACCGTTGTTATAAGTGCCCCATTGTTGTTCAAAACTGAATTCCCCTATTATAATTAAATGTTTATACACCCATATCACCTTCCAATAATACAACCGTGTTCATCGATCTAATTTTCCATTGGTATAACTGTTTAAGGTATCACAAGGCACCTCTCAAGTTCTTATCTCACCTATACATACAATTTACCATGCGTGAAATTTCATTAGTGACCATGTTACCCCTTCCAAATTAAATTTGAGACTTATGAATTGAATTTCCAAGGCTAAATGAATTAGGTGGATTTAATAGAGCTTATGGTTTATACATGATGGTTTCCATTCCGTAAATGAATTTAAATGGTTTAAATTAAATGTATTAAATCCCCATCATGGGTGTTGAGAATTACATCACCCAATCATTATATGATGTATGACATGTACCCTATTTATTGATCATATATGCTTGTAGACTAGTTATCGATGTCTGAGTTACACCCTATTCCTGTCAATAACTAGTACTCTAGGTATACAACCACTTATGTCTGCATGTACTTGGTTCAAATTGGTGGATGAAATACATAACCATACAATATATATATATATATATATATAATTACTATTTATATAGTGACTGATCTGACATCCAATCTGGCTTGGAGTTGAAGAAGTTGGATTCTCCATGACTCCTATATGAACCTGAGCAGGTTTTTATTTATTTATTCATCACTATTAATTAATTATTTATGCCAACATAATATTAATATATGAGCACTACTTGGATTTTGTGTACATATATAGGTGGTGGATTATTCTGATTTTATCTCACTCTCTACTTGGGATAGATTTGTTACTTGAGAAGTTTAATTTTCTTCATGTATGGACAAGGGAAAAAACAATGCTTCAGGTGTCTGACATGTTTTACTTATAGATGGAGCATAGGAGCAGATAATCGAGATTTCTCATAACATGTTAGTAGGGAATTTGTTTCCTTTTATTAGTTTTTTATATGCCTATTCTCTGTTCCCATTTCTTATATCCTCATACATGGAATCGATGTATCTAAAAGAACCTCAACAGATTTTTTATTATTATTAAGTTGTGTAATTATTTATTCTTCCACAACATTATTATTCTGTTTGATTATTTATATTTACACTGGTATATGATTATTATCTTATCTAGTGTGACACACTTATAAAAGGGTATAGTCTCCCCACCATACAACCTTAACACCCTCGCTGCAATTCAAAATCCTTTAGCATACGAGAATGCATTATTGAGGCATTCTGGCCCAATGTATTAGGGAACGGGTTAAGTAAACCTTATGTTGAGACATTTTATTCAAGGTTTACTTTATTAGTTTCAATAGTTACATTCAAAGAAAATTTTTTCCATATTAATTTTGAAATTATTATAATTTAAATAATTTATTTCAAAATAGAAGAGTTCTTTTCCTCAATATGATTTTTAATGATCTCTTGATGGAATTTATATTCATCAATGATAACAATCTTCTATATTACATAGGTTTTAGTATGTGTTTGATCTAATGGTACCATATATATTCTTTCTCTTGATGTTTTATGATATTGATGGTGATATGTTTTTTGAAACAGATTTATTTTCCAAGTGTTATGCTATGATGGGTTGATGAAATGTTTATGAAACCCATTTTATTTAGACATCATATTATATGATGATATAATAATTTTTTTATGATCTTATGGCACACATCTGTATGTTTTCATTAAGTGGGGGTGGTCCCCTAATTATACATCCCTCCAATGACTTGGGTAATTCTTTATATCTCAAGAGATAATTGTGGGATGGACGTCAATGTACTTGATCTACTATGGGAAACAAGTAGATGTGATTTATGATCCATGGGATCCAGGAAGGGGTTCTTAGTCCATTATCATATGGGAAACAACTAGGGATTCCTGTTCCACTATTATTTTATGGTCTTAGTAGTTATTCTTGATTTATGAAAGGATTTCTATACATATGATGGTTCCACACTTTCATGACAAGAACTTATGATTTTTTATTTCTTTTTGAAGATTTATTAATGTTATGAATAATGATTTTTGATAAGATAATTCTTTATATATTGAATCAATTTTATAATCATTGAAATATTGGTTATGAACATTGAAATATAAGGCTATAATCCCACACCCTTATGATTATCTTATAATTTTTTATGATCATCGATTGATATCACCCATGTTTACCCTTACTGAGCATCTGAGCTAATGCATTCCTATATTCCCATTAATTTGGTTAGGAGGAAAGTTTTTTATAAGGTATTCATTATAAGATTAATATTTATGAAGATCTTCATGTGAGTTGTTGAAGATCATTCATGAAATTAGAAGATTTTGTATCTGGTCTCTAAAGACACTATACTATAGCAATCCCCATTCATGTATTTTTCAAATGTATTGAATATTAATATAAAAATTTGAAATGTGTATATGTGAAGATATTGGGTCATTATTATTGGTTTCAATGGAAGGTTTAGTCAATATTTATAGATTATGGTTATAAAACTTTGGTCAAAACCAAGGGGATACATCTACGAAAAATATAACATACTAATTTTTTGGTATGATGGTGAATATGTGGTTTTCCTTTTAATACATCTCTTTCAAGATACTATAACAAGATATGGTTTTGGAAGATATGAATTTTTGGGTAATAACCCAGTAAAGAGTTTGTTTGAGTATATCATAGCCATAATTCGGTTGAAATGTTAGTGTGGCCATACTGTAAACCAATTTTGAAATTCCAAATGGATATTCTTGGGCTAATTCACATTTTAATTAAAATCCATTATAACATATTGGAATAAATTATGACTATGCATTACCTAGGTTAATCCTAGTCTATCAATGATTTAAGAGAAGGTGTGAATATTTAGATGAATGATGAATGAATTTTTTGGATTGGTTACTAAGATTAACGATTCTGGATGGTCAAGATAATCATTTTGATTTTATTAAGGGTTTAAAGGTAGGAAAATAATGTTGTGATAAATAAAATTATACTCAAATAATGAATTATATTTCTTTTTATTGGTTATATGAATTATTTTATATCATTAAAAGTTTACAGGTATTCTAATTTTTAACCTCATAAATTAGATGTTGAATTAGTAGTTAAAATCTATAGTGGGAAAATGATTAAATCTCAAGTCTATGACTCTTATATGGTTGAATTTTGTTGGAATTTTTTTTGATAAATCTTGTTATTCTTCCTATGGTTTAATCTGATGTGATCTTAGGCATGGATTTTATTTATCTTTACAAATACTGCGTCAATTCTTATAGAACTGAAGTAATGTTTGACATTATGAATGAACATATGGTCATCAATACCTATGATGAAAATATTAACTTACAAATGAAACAAAATCCATTGTATAGGTATCAATTCATATTCAAAAGGTGTTTATATCTCATATGGTTAGGGAGTAACTCAAAATAAATGATATGCCTATTATACAGAACATGGTTGATGTCTTTCTATAAAAATTTCATTATCATCCAACAAGTTTTCACATTGAGTAACCAATAGAACTCATGCATTGTGATAAAACTTTTTGAAATAATCTTTATGGAGTGGAAATAATTGAGTATCTATAATTTAAGAATAAAATTCAAGAGAATCATTATAATGGACTTATTTTGAAAATTGCATTTTCAAGGGGTCTACCAGTACATTTAATTAAGAAGTAAGGTGGATCAATGTTACTATACATTGATTATAGAGAGCTTGGTAGGATCTCTATCAAGAAAAAGTATCCTCTAACCCATATTGAAAATATTTTTTTTATCAATTTCTTGTAGAAAAACACTTTTCCAAGATATAACATTCATTTAGGAAATATTACTTTTGGATAAAAAGTGAATAAATTTGAAAGAAATTATTCTTTAAAAGGTATAGACACAATGATTTTATAGTGATTATATTTGGTCTTAAAAATGTAATTAATTTCTTATAGATTTAGTGAATAAGTGTTTTAAAAAATTTCATGATATGTTTTTGTAGTCATTATAGATGTTATTATTATATATTCAAGGATCATGGAAGAGTATGAAGATCACTGGATAATTATACTCTAGAACTTGAGGAAGGATAAGTTTTATGAGAAATTTACCATGTGTGAATTTCAGCAACTTAAAGATTCATATTTGTCCATATAATAACAAGGTAGGGTATCTTAGTAGATCCATAAATGACATAAGTTATTGAGAAATAAACAAAAAAACACTATTTATGATATCCATAGTTTTATTGGTTTATAATGATATTATTGATGATTTGTGGAAAAATTTTCACGACCATCCAATCAAATCACCAAGTTAGCTCTAAATGGGGATATGTTATTTTTCATAGTAGAATGTGAATAAAATATCACTGAACTAAAGGGAAGGTTAGTCAGCACACTTGTTCATACATTACCCTGAAGTGGATAGGGGTTTTAAAATCATGATAATATTACTAGAATATACATTAATAATGTTGTAAGGCTTCATGGTTTAACACATTTTATTATATTTTATTAGGATCATAGGATTACCTATATGTTCTAGAAAATTATTCAACAGATCATTGATAAAATGTTGAGTTTCACTAGTACATATCATCCACATATAGATGGTAACTATGAAATAACAATTAAAACGCTATTTTATTTTTTTATCTTGTTATATGGATTTTAAAGGTGGTTATGATCAACACTTTCTTCTAGTCCAATTTTATAACCCCAATAGATTTCATTCAATCATTAGGATGGAAACTGGTGAATTCTTATGTGGAAAAAAGTATAGAACTCTAATATGATGGATGAAGTCAAAGAAATAAATCTATAAGGGACTTAGATATAGGAAGAAATGGAAAATAAGGTTAGATTTATTCATTAGAACATCATGGAGGATTAATGTTAATAAACAAGTTATGATGATAATCATTGGCATGATAAGGAATTTGAAGGTACTGAAAATGTGTTTTTCCGAATTTTACCTAGTAATAAGGTTATGATATTTAGAATGAATGTAAATATGGGCCCTATGTATATTGGCTCTTCTTATATTTTTTAATGAGTAGGGATGCTGACATACTTTTAGGACTTCCACCAAACCTCTCTCATGTTCATGATGTGTTCCATGGAATTGTTTCGAGGAAGTATAAAACTGATACTTTACATATACTAAAATTTTTTGTCATGCTAATATATAATGACCTCCATTATGAGGACCAATCGATGGATTTTATATGTCCTAAACAGAAATTGATATGAAATAAGACCATTCACCACAGTAACGTTTTAGGGTGAAACAACAAATTTGAGGAAATTACATGGGATGCTAATTACATGATGAGGAACAAGTAACCTTAGATTTTTTTATATGAGTAACAAAAATTTTAAGGAGAAATTATTTTCATGGGGTGTAGAAAATTACACCCCGATTATTTATTAAATTTGTTTTTTTTCAAATTAATTTAATTTTTTAAACAGCTTGAGATAAATGGGACCCTGAGTCTATATAAATCATATTAAAAAAATTAATGTATAACCTATATTTTTAATTACTTTGGTGAATAAAAACAAAAAAAATTCAACTATTTTTTAAAAGGGTTTAGATAATGAATATATATTTTTCCTAAGGGATTTATATACATTAAACAATCATTTTTTAAATAGTTTTTTTTATTTTTATGAAAAATTACTTTAATAATTTGTCTTCCAATTTTAAAAACTATATGTGAAAACATTAAATTAAAATTTTAAATCAACATGTCTGAATTATCATAGTGTTATTTTTTGTGAATTTTCTTACTAGGATTAATTTCTAAATTTATTGAGAAAAATACAGATCTGTATAAAAAATATTCTCTTTTTATTAAAGAATTTAAGAAGATATATTTTAAAAAATAGATATAAAATTAAATTTAATTAAATTATATAATTATGAATCCAATTTAAGTCATTGTAATTAATTATTTTCTAAATTTTGATATAAGACCATGTTACACTTAAGTAAACTCTTTCTTTGGAAAATACCTTTTCCTCATGATAGCAGGATTAATTTTAATTTAAATTATGAAATTTATATGAATTAAATTTAAAAAAATAGATTACATACTTTTAATAATGATAATTAATATTAGTTAATATGTTCAACTAAATTATTTTTCAAAATGAATATTCAAAATTGAAAAAATTAATCACCATAATAAAATGGTAATGCAAGGTAACATAGGTAAAATATAAGAGAAAAAGACACCATTTTCATCTTAAATATTATTTGAATAAGAAATTTATACAATTATCACATTATTGTAATTATTTATTTTTTGTGTGACTCCTTCCAAGAAAGTGACCTATATATTTTATGTAAAGAAAAAGACAAAAGTGCACTCTTACATTTAAAAATATCATCCATGAACACATAGGGGAAAAGAAATTTATGAATGAAATTAATTTAATGATCATAATTTATTAATAATTTTTAGTAATTATAGATTTATGTAGATTTTTTATGCCTCACCAAAATGATATTTATTCAATTAATAGAAAAACAAAATAAAACCTTTTTGAAATATTAAAATTAGTATAATTTGAGTGATTTATAGTGTTTTAATAATTTTTTTTAAAAATAAGAAAAATTTTATATTTTTTAAAAATATATTTTGTTATTTCATTATTTACTTGGTTTATTTAAATTCAAATTAAATTAATATTTCCACTATTGACAACAATTATATTTTATAATAAAGAATATTTTATTAAATGACTTAAAATTCATACAAATCTTACCACAGGTCAAGTGAATGGAATATGGTATAATATATCATCCATGGTATGTTTATGGTTAATATTTTAAATTTATGGTAGAATAATTAACCATTTAAGATTAAAATAGTTGTTACTATGGTTTAGGTTAATGTTGGTTAACTAAGGGATTAAACCAAAATATACGATTTAAAATACCAAATAAACCTATCCAAATATTATTGGATAATGGGATTTCATCCATATACACAATAATATTTTATTTTCTATCTATTTTGATTAATTTTATTTAAAATTACATCTTTATATTTTAATATTGTAAAAAATTTATAATGTGCCTCTCACCCCACTTATAAATTGGAGCCTCCTATTCTATTTTCATCCGAGTTAAAAATAATTTTGGTTTATAAAATCATCAAATAAACATAAATAATCACATTAATATGTAATATATGTCTTTTTTTATTAGAAAAACCTTCTATTATAGATTTTTGTGAATACCAAAACAGGTTGTCTAAAGAAGAGATATCGTTCATACCCAAGCATTTAATTTTTATTTCTTCTTAAAACTCCTAAAAATATTATTAAAACATGTTGATATAAAAAATAAGTATCTATATTATTATTATACGTTATCATATAAATATAATATCCGATATCAATCCACATCGCATCAAAGGGGAAATGAATCTATTGTTTTTGTGTACAATGGACTTCTTCCTCACGAACTGATATAATTAATTTCCTATTTTGACATGTCGTGAAGGGATACATTGATGGGTTTAATGTGTGTGTATATATATGAATATTTTTTTATGACATTAATATAATTTATAATTATAATATAACATTTAAGTTCTTAACTTCCAATCCTTTGGAAAACAATAATGTTGATCACGAGTATGTGTGGACAACCACATCCACAAATTGATATGATTCATTTATCATATACATTTGGCATTGATTGTAATAAGGATTTATTTAATAAATATAGATAATTTATATGAAAGAATAATTATTCTTTAAGGTTTATTTTTATATACTTTTCAATCATTTAATCTATCAAAAAATGAAAACAATATTGATGTGTACGTATGACATACCATCTCCATGAATGGTGTAATTTATTTTTCTATTTATAACTTTTAGGGGTGAATAAAAATATGTATATAATGAATATATATGATATTTATATCATTATTACCATTATTTAAATTAGAGAATTAATATATAAGTAAAATATCATAGACATCGAAACCAAAACAAGTAAGAAAAACATATTTATCATTAAAAACAATAATTTTATAACAAATTTTTAATAAATGTGTAATATAATTTGTTATGAAAATCATACATGGTATGATATATATGATTATGGATCTATAAAAAATTATTATTAAACATAAACTTATTATAAATGAGTTTCAAAAATATATTATTAAATTTGATACTTGAGCTAAGGGATTTTTGTTTCAATCCTATTTTTATTTAGAATTTCATATGCTTGAATTCACATTGAAAAAATTATGTGATCCTTATCTCATGAATCCAATTAAATCTTCTTAAATAATATTTATTTCTATAAAATTTATGTTTTTTTTATTTTTTCTAATTTAATTTCACAATATATTAAAATAATGGTTTAAAGGAAAATTGTCAATGTTTTACTATTCATGAATATTTCTCTTCGATGTCCCGGTTTTCTAAAAAAACCATGAATGAATTTTATATTCTCAAATTTTTTTTAAATTATTTTCTTCACATTTATTATTTTAATTTTTTAGAAATGAATCTTTGGGTCGTTTTCTGAACAAGTTTTTTTTACTTTTTAAAAAAATGTGTATGGAAGGTTTTCTTTTAACTTACAAAACATAATTAGAATTTACTATTGTTAGTGCCATTCATTGATTTTAATATTAAACTATAAATTTCAATATTTATTTTAAATGAAATTTTGTTCCATAATATTTTGAAAATTATTATATTTCAAATAATTAATTTCAGAATGAAATAGTTATTTTCCTAAAAAAGGTTTTATGTAATATTTTTAATATCTATATTCCTCAATGACAACATAATTTGATGTTTCATTTTTATTACAAGATATATAAGACATTGTTACCATAATTTTTTTTTTTTATATTTTCTATGATAATTTGTATGATATTTTATTGAACCCCATTTATTTTCTTTAGGCTATGTTATGATAGATTGGTCAAATTTTTATGAAGCCCATTTTTGTTGCACGAGATATGATATGACTGATGTTTAATCATATTATTGAAAATAAATGTATGGCTTTAATTATTTTATGGGTGGGACCATAAATATATACCCCTAAAATTAATTGGGTAAATCATTATATCACATGATATAATTATGGGATTCTTGCCAACGTGATTGATCCACTATGTGAATGAAGATGGTGTTTTTGATCCACTATAGGATGAAATTGTTTATTCTAAACATGTTATGATTATAGAAATATATAGGGATTCTTAATCCACTATTATTTTATGGTCACAATAGTTAAACGTGATGAATAAATTTGGTTTAATACCTATGATGGTTCCACCCTTCTATGACATGAACTTATGGTTTGTGGTCGATTTATGATGATTTCTCACTATTATGAATCATGTATTTAAAAATGATAAATCATTCTTCATTAACTCTTTTAATGATATTTTATATATTGGGAATGAAATTTTTAGGAAATTTTCATGCTCTTGTACCATTTTACGTTTCATATACTCTCATATGATCATTTAATTATATCTCTCATGTTTACCCTTACCATGCATATGACATTACCCATTATTAGGTTTCATTTTCCTTGGTTATGAATAAATGTTTTAAATAGGTTATACCATATAATAGTATTATTTATAAAGATATTTAAGGGACATTATTGATATATTTCAAGAAATAATAATATTATAAATCTGGTATCTAAATACACAAAACCAATGTGGTTCACAAACATGTATTTGTTAAATGTATTGAATATTCCCTTAAAATATGATATGTATGTGTGAAGATTTTTTCTTGTTATACATTCTATCCAGAGTTGACAGTTTTGGTATATTCCATGGATACTAGAATCTTCCAATAGGGTGATAAGACTTTGCATCAGTATTCAAAAAGTTAGGATGAACTTGTTTAGATTTCTTATAAGGTGGTGTAAAATGAGAAGCTAAAGGAACCATGATTCGTGATGCGTCTTCAATCTAGTATCTATGCCCATGTTTTCTTTGTAAATATCACTTATTATATTGATTTTCGGGATATTTGTTTGATGGATGAGCTTGGCATGTATAATAAATTATGGATAACATGAATTCCTGACTCCTAGTGGTATTTATATGATTTCCTTAAAATAACATGAACCAGAATGAGTCTCATGGCATATAATAATAATAGGATTGATCTATAACTTTTTTAGTGACTAGGAAGTGATCTTTAACTTACTTATAGTGTGGAATGATTAGTTATTCAAATTTTTTTTGTACTGATGAAATTAAGATGTGATGTTTATGCGGTTCATTAAGACACCTACAGATGTCATTCCATATCACTTCTACCCCCACAATGGAATGTGATTACAAGCACCTAAAGGTACTGAATTTCAATCACATGCTTCAAGAAAATATTTTCAATAACCACAAATATTAAAAATGATGCTTCTTCATGTTGTGGAAGAGTCTATAGGTGAATTTGATTCTAGTCCTATGACAGTGAGAGTTACATCCACTAATGATTTATTTATAGTGATTATTTTATTTGATATAGTTTCATCTTATTAATTTATATGGAATAAATTTTTAGAATTTATAAACCTTCCTATTAAGATTATTTATTAAATGATGGATATTTTAAAAACCCTCAAAATAAATCAAGAGAGAGAATGGTTTTCGATTCCCTTTATGAGCCTTCACCTTTCCAGTGAAAAACATAACATGGGATTATTTTTATATTGATTTGAAACCACTCTATCTACTTATAGGGATAGATTATATCATTTCCCATAATTCCTAGACTGATTTTAGTCTTCGACGGTTCTCCTTTAATTTCCCAATAGGGGTGTTTCATATTTTCAATTGAGAATGTCTCATGATTTTGTAGATCCAGAACATATCTTTAGGAGTTGGTAAGAGTAATATTAGTGATTTCATTTTTATTTAGAAGAAGAAAATTTTATGGGTTATCTTTATCTAGACATCATCATGTTTCCCAATCTGCTCTAATGCGTCATTTTTAGTATTAGACAGTTAATAAAATTAATGTTCTATATTGATTTGGTACTAGTTACACAGCTTATCTCTATTTCAACCTACCATATGGAAAAAATTGAACTGAAAGAGTATAGGAAACCATTGGATCATTTTCTAATAATTCCATTATATGCTTGATTTTCTCAGCTCTGGTAGAACCAATTATTATTGTAAATAATTATAATGAGAAAATTCACCTTCAGGATGATTACCAAAAACCTAAGAGAATTAGGGAAAATAACAAGTCTCTTTTTCTTCATATTGATGATTTTTATATTATTTGAAGGTTGTAAAATGGTTCTAGATGATTGATCTTCAATCTGGATTCCACCAGTTGAGATTTAGTGAATTTATCATTCCTAAGGTCACTTTTTGATTTGGTATTATAATAATGAGTATCTTATTATGATGTTTTTTATAACCAATGGTCTTATTGTTTTTATGGAGTTTAGGAACATGACATTCTTTAGTATCTCAATTCTTTTATTATGCCATTTTTTATGATATCAACGTTTACTCCAAAACTGAGAAGGGCCATGTGCGTCATATGAGACTAGTTCAAAGAATTTGAAGGAATATCCAAATAAATTTAAATAATTTAAAAAAAATATTGTTTCTAGTAAGGGGAGTGAATATCAAGTGACAAAAATTCTAGGAGCAAGTTATTTCATATGATCGTGAAAAGGTGGAAGTAGTTATGACATGGGAAGAACCACAAACTGTTTTTGTGATTTATAGATTATAGTGTTATATTAATATTTTAGATACATATGACATTTCAGGTATGTGTGAAATGAATATATTTTAATTAAATCTTTGTATTAGTGTCTTTGAAGTCAAATTAAATAAATAGTTCAAAATTTGACATTAATATTATTTTATATTAAATGAAATTATACTAAATGATTTAAAATTCATAACAATCTTTTCATCATCCCATTGAATGAATATTTTTTAAAATATTAACCATGGTCCATTTATGAGTGATTTTTCTATTTGGTCTGACATTCTTAAATCTTTAATATTGAAATATTTGTTACCGTGATTAAGGTTAAAATAGGCTAACTAAGGACTTAAACCAAGAGATAAGGATTATGACACCCCTTAAACCAGTCCAAATTTTATTTGTTGACGAAATATTATTTAATTAATACCTTATATTATAATAACTTTCCATTTTAATAACATTTATAGATAATTACATTCTAATATTTTAATAATTTATAAAATTCCAAAT
Source organism: Viscum album (assembly GCA_963277665.1). Classification (NCBI taxonomy): domain Eukaryota; kingdom Viridiplantae; phylum Streptophyta; class Magnoliopsida; order Santalales; family Viscaceae; genus Viscum; species Viscum album. The sequence goes on along the minus strand of OY728126.1, from coordinate 2,089,752,156 downwards.
ATTCCCCTAATATCTCTTATAAAATAGAACTTCATTTTCTAATTTATTAACTCTTAAAATCCTTTTGGTTTAGAAAATACAATCTCAAATACCACCCATAACTCACTTACCACACACTATATGCATTCTTTTTATTAGAAACACTCCTTGGAAGTATTTTGGTGTAAATTTAAAGTGGGTCTCTAAAGAATATGTATCGTAATTAACATGGAATTATTAATTTATTTTTTATCCCACATAATTAAAATATTAATAAAACAAGATATTATAATTACATTAGTATCTCCAATAAATTTATATTTTATTAGGTTAATGGAGTATCCTAGACCGGTTTCCTCTTCTACAAAATGGGAAACAAAATTGGTTATTGTAAGTATGGTGGACTACCACCTTACGAACTGATGTAATTAATTTTTCATCATCACATATCATGAATATTTATAATGATGTATTGAATATATATATATATATATATATATTTATTTTATTTATGAAAAAGTTTTACTTATTTAATTATAATATTACATATACCCTTATACCATCCAATCCATTAGAAAATGATAATGTCACTTGTGTATATGTGGGAACTACTACCTACACAAAGAGATTGATTCATTTTTCATTTCTATTTTACATGGATGGTAATAAGGATTCATTAGATGAATATATATGATATATATTATACAATTATATTTATATAAAGGTGAATTATTATTTACCTTCACTCCATTTCATTCCTCCAAAAATGAAAATAGCATGCATGCATAGGTATGGTATATCGTCTCTATGAATAGTATAATCCAACTATATATATATATATAAATTTTGTGGATGAACCTAAAAATGATTCTAATTAACATATATTATTGATATATCATGGTTAAAATTATATATATTATGTATCCCTGATAAATATACAATTACTAAGACTAAAATAAAAAAATATGCTTGAAAAATGAACTAGTTATCACCCAGAATAGATATTTTAGAAAGAAATTTTTAATAATGGGGTGAAAAAATATCATAATTAAATCAGAAATATTATTTTAGATATGATTATACATATTTAATACATTAATAAAAAAATTATATTTATTATACTTGTGGTTTTAATGTGTACAATGAATGTTGAGATCTCAGGTGGGGGGTTTATAGTGCTATCTTATTTTTAATCAGGACTGTTTATGGTTGAATTTACATTAAAGAAATTTTATGATCCCTGTCAGATAAATTAGTTTAATTTTTCTTCTACTATGGTAATTTTTTTACAATAAATTTTTACCTTTCATTTTTTCAAAATAATTATCAATAGAGTTAATCAATTTTATTAAGGAAATTTGACTTTGATTTACTATTATGTTGGGAATCATTCTCTTCCATGATCATGTTTTATAAAAATTATTGAAGATTAGTTTTACTATTATAAAATTATTATTCAATGTTATTTTTACCTTTTTATAATTTTTACAATGTTGTTTAAAAGGAATCATTTTATTATCTTATGAATGAGGGACTTTTTGAATTTTCACAAACTTTTGAAGGAAATGTTTTTTTAACACACATGATATGAATGGAATTTACTATCACTATGACCACTCGTTAATTAGAAGATTGAATTTAAAGTTTCCATAGTTATTTTATAATAAGTTTTTATTAATAACATTTATGTAATTTTTATATTTTGAAGAATTTATTTCAAAATGGAGAAGCTATTTTCCTCATGAAGGGTTTTAATAATATTATAGTCATATTACTATTCATAAACTATAACAACCCTTAAAGTTATTTTACATTAAAACATGATTTTTTTTCATAATTTATAGATAATACAACCCAATATATAGATAAATATAGTGTAATTGGAAATTAGGTGCATATTATAACATCTCAGACAATGGAAACAACTATATTTTTAAAAAATTCCATAACATGATTATAAAATTTTATGTCTTTTAAAATTACATGGGATAACCTAGGTAAAACATAAAAAAGGGGGAGATATAGAGCCCAATAAGGGAATAAATGGAATAAGGTGATACATTTTGGAAAATGGGAATATCGATGGGGCATAAAAGTAGTAGGAATCATAAACATGAACAATGAGACATGATATAACATTATAATAATAACATGGGAAATGTGGAAACAACATAAAACACTGTATACTAAAAATAAGTCGAGGATAAACCACCATGAAATCATGGTGAAAAGAGACCAATATTGGAATTAATTTCACTCCAAGTATAAACATGTTGTCTTACAAGACTAATCATTATCCAATGCCTTGGAGTGCTATATAATTTCAGGTGACCCATCACATTCAATTTGTTCTCAGGCTTAAGTGTGCCATATTGATCATAAATCATGGAATCATTTATCATCCCATTTTATTCTGTGAAAATTGAGTGTGGAATAAAAACATATATGTAATAAATCAAGGATTTATAAGTCTATAATGTAAAATAACCTTGATAATAAATGGGTATGGTATTCACTGAACAATTGTTTTGGCATGAGAAATCATGGTGAAATTTCTGTAGATAACAATGTCACATAATATTAATAAAAAGGGTTGGTGAGAGGGAAATAAATATCTAATTATTTTGAAATAAAATAGTTATTAATATGGAAATGTAAATACATATATAAACAAATGAAACTGGAATTATATGGCATGATATATAAGCGAAACATTAATTAATGAAGAGAAGTAAAATGATCCCTTACTAAATTTCAACATCGTAACGAGTGTACTTAACAGTTCATGGGAAGAAATTTAGGAGGGATAAATTTTTATATAATAATATGTACATAATATTTAAATTAATATGGATATTTAATAACATATCCCAGCATGAAAAAATGGTAATTAAAAAGTATAACATAAATGAGTCCCTTGAAGAAAAAGGAGAGAGGGAGATCCCTTACATGAGTGTGTGACTCTAAATGAATGGGTGGGGAATCATGAGAGATTTGGGGTTCCATGGGATGACTCTAGAGAGGGTATAAAAGAGTAAGGATATGACAAAATGTTTTTTAGTGATGATAAATGGGATCTATGGTGGGTTTATAGAGGAAATGAGGGGGAATTCTTTATTATTTATGATTTGGACTGTACATAATTAAATTACTAAAATCACAAATTTTCCTAGGATTTATTACCATGGTTTTGGAAAATTGGTAGTGTATATAATTATTTAATAATACCATGGGCCGAACATAATTAAATAATCCATTTTCTTATGTGGTTGTGAGTCATACTCCTAAATAAATGATTTTAAAACCATAAAATATATTAGTGGGTTTGGAATATTCTTAATGGATTTATATGATTAATAAAATAAAAAAAGTAACATTACATTAGATGGAAAATAGATATTTGTTCACAGATACCATTTATAGTAATTATTACATCACTTTTGTGTTGTTAAGATGTCATCAAAGCCAAAGTATATTTTTACGGTATTTATTTTCTACTAGAAAATTGGATTGTCTCAGAAAATTATGAAAGTTTCACTGTTAAATAATTTAAAAGTTTTTATATAATAAATAATATTATTTTTATTTAAATATTATTCTAAATATGTGAATTTTTTACTTTTAAAATATTAATCTATATTTATTGAGAAATTTTTGGTTTTTTTACAATAACAGTTTTCGAACCCCTATAAAATGTACATTTGACTTCTTAAAAATTATATGATCATTTAAATTTAATAAAAGTTATTTAAAAATAACATTTTATGATATTTTTTTTATTTAAATAATATATTAATTCATCAAAATAAATTTATTAATTGAATTTGAATATTTACATAAAAATACTATTTGTATTTTGTTGAATAAAAATAAAAATCATTTATAGAATGACAATAATATGATGAAAATTATTCATTATTTTATAAAAAATTAATGATCATACTCATATTATAGGGTCTTGATAGGTATCCCATTAATACACCAGAAAATTCCCTAAGGGTATGGTATGCGAAGGTTGGGCTTTTGTGGGTTGATTCAGTGTCCATTGTTTGAATCATGATCTCGTTGAGCTTGAACTTATAGTGTAAATGGTTCACTCATACATAAGTTGATGGATGTATTCATAGGCACGGTCATGGTTAAATCCCAAATATTCTATATCCCTTCAAATATCTGATAAATTGTGTTCAAGTGGTATGATTATACTGGTTGAAGACATCACTTCCTTTTTATGATTCAATTAGATTGTTTAAAAACCTATATTTATACTAATCATGTGACAACTGTTCAATGGATATTTTATCAATTGAAATGATTCTTAATGTTCTATTGAATATGATAGTATATAATAAAACCAAGAATAACGGATGGAGCTCTCGACGTCGCTCTCGACATTGAAACCTACGGATTAAGACGTTTCCTCCAATCGGCGTTGATGAACATCGCTGACTTCTCCACTCTTCCCGGAGGTGGACAGGGGGATGAGTGTCTGGATCTGCCTTTTTGGATTTCAAGAATCCCTTTACCCCCTTTTCTAACCCTAATCTTTTTCCCAATTTCCCAGCAATCTCGTTAAGACTGAAGGTCCCAGATCTCCAATTTGGTGATCCTCAGCTTGCAACTTCTACTTTGGAGTTCTCTAAATCATCACATCTCCTCATGTTCACACTTATGGCTCGTTTCAATCATCGAAGGCCGTCATTGGATGAAATTTATCACTTCTTTTTCGACATATGGGGATTGAAAGAGCCCGCGGTCGTGGGTCTTCATGACAATAATAATATGATGATTTTCTTTGCATCGGAAGTGAATATAATTTTTTGCATGGTCTAGGGCTCCTCGTCGATGCAACCGATACAAATTTCTGCTTCTCTGCTAGTTGTATGATTTGTATATGAACCGCGATTCTCCCTTCATTGCAACATGGGTTAGTTTTCCTCAATTTGCTTTACCTTTTCAAAATCTAGCAATTTTTTATATACTGGGAAAGCTTGTGGGTCGATACATCTACTCAGATAGAAGAACTTCTTCTGTGTGCCATCCGATTAATCCATGAATCTGTGTTGAAGTGGATGTCTCAAAGCCACCTGTCATATGGATTTGGATCACGGTTGGTGATGATTTCAGATGCAGGCAGCCTGTTGTGTTTGAGTCATGGGGTGATCATTGCTCAGTTTGTCGCCGGCTTGGTCATCTGGCTGTCCATTGTCATGGTGTCAAGCAAGGGAGGCAGAACAAGGATTCTAGGCCCATGAAAACAAGTGAACCAGTGTTTCAAATGGATGTTGAAGATCACGTTGGAGGTGTTTCTGGTGCGGATGCTTCTGGTAGTGTCCTTGCAGGTACATTGGATGGAAACAAGATTTACCCCCCCCCCCCCCCAATCCTCCTGGTGGTCCTACAGAAGTTCAGCCGGCACATGCTGTTCATACAACCAATGTGGAGAAGGAAGTTATGAAATATGGTTCAGGGCCGAATGTATCGATGGTTTTTGGGAGATTGAAAATGGATCTTGGTGTTCTGGCTGGTCATGAGAAGGTGGGAGCAGGTGACAAGATGATCATTGATGCTGAAGAACTATCTTGCCCTTCCAGTAATGGAACTCAAATACCAGGTATGGAACGGAATTTGATGAATACATGATTCCAATATACAGGCAGAGGTCATATGTCAAGTGGGGATCTGGAGGAAATGGAAAGTGGTAAGTTAGTTGCAAATAATGTTATAAATGGAACTTCTTTGTGCTTAAAAAACAACTTTGGTATTCTTGAGAATGAGGAATCAATGCATGTTGAGGTGGATGAGAGTGGATGTCCGGATGGTACTGAATCTCTTGAACTAGTGGTATATGATGGATCTTCAAAGGACAGTAAGGTAGAGGCGTATGCCCTGTATGATTTTAATCTCTCAGAGAAATGGGGAGATGTTTTTGAAAGTGACAAAGAAAATGTGATTCCCAGTTATAGTAATATTGTTCAGCGAGGGAGTATGAAGCCGTCAGAAATAGGGATAGATGGGTCTACCAAAATCAAGAGATGACCTCAGAAAGATTACTCTGAATTGCATAACCAATGGTAACCAGGTCTGGCATGGGCAGAGTGGCAGTGAAGAAAGCTCGTGAAGGGGACCGCCCAATCAAACCTTAGTTATCTCAAGAAATGCTACATCGCATGATGCAATATTTGGAGATGATGAGGAAGTACGAGTCCTCAGAATGGGATTCAGCTGGACCGGATAATGAGCTATCAGACTATGGAGGTAAGAATGAATTTTGTTATGATGTGATGTTAGATGAATTGTGCTTTGCTCTACTTTTCTGCCTTTTTATTTTCATTAATAAATTTGGGAATCAGGTTTTTCCTGATTCGAACCTTCTTGGTATATAATAAAACCAATGAACTACATTTTTTTTTCTATAACCATATTACAAAATAAGACATTTAAATACATCAAAATGGGTATTTTATTTATAATAGTTCAGTTCATTATAATCAAACCATATTAAGAAATTTCATCCTCAAATTTTTCTTTTTGACACTAAAATGAATGAGGGTAACTATATTTCATCACCTCCTCCAATTCTGATGATTCTTATTCAATCATGTGTTTTTTAGACAATAATTTGACCTAGAGAATTGTCTTATTCCATATAACATTGTCTATACAATATAATATCCTAATCAGCTGATCCTTGTAGGAATGATTATTCTCCAATGGTACTACCCATGTATTTAATATAAGTGACAGGTCTAGTTTGTACATTATCAAATAGGATAACTGGAATAAATCATGTAATTGAGATTGGTTAGGTGGGAGTACTAGTTGATAATCCACTATGTGGATGCGGTCAAGGATCTCAAAGTGATGATGTATCTTGTACTAAGCTTTACCTTATTCCCAAATCTCAAAATATTCTTACATGGAGATATATAGAGGAATATTGTGACTCCAAGATCAAACTCTAGGTCTCATCTATGATTTTTAACATTGAATTTTTTTCGACTCTAAGAAAACTTGATGTTCTAATAAATGGTCGTGGTCTATTCCAACATTTCCTCAACCTTTTCGGGACCTAGCAGTCCCACCCCTCCAACTTCATCCTATAAATCAGGTGTCATTCACCTATTTCAATAGAATGATTAATAGGGAGACATTTGGATGCTCAAGTGGAAACAATTTTTGTAAGAGATCTCGACCAGAGGAATATTTTGGTCCCATTATCATTTTAAATCAATTGATCATTCTCTCTACATGTCCTATTTTTTTGGATAGTCTACTCATATTGTCCATCGTTTTTAGGATGATAAGTTGCGTTTAAGTTCAACTCATTATTTAGAGCATGTTGGAGACTCTTCTAAGAATTATTTGTGAATCTTGGGTCTTGATTAGCTACAATTGAGAGTGTTACTCCATGAACCACTACCACTTCTTGGATTTATATTCATTCAAGTTGATCCTAAGATAAATCCTCTTTAATTGAAATGATATTTTTAGTAATTATAAGATGTTCCCCCATAACCCATTTAGTATTATTCCATCTTGATGTCTTTAAAATAATAGTGACAAATTCCGTGGTGATGTTTTCCCATTTCCATGTAGGTATGGGTAATGGTTTCATAATCCTCTTATACTTTTGCCATTTTTCTTTCACTTACTGACATATAAGACATCATGATGTATACTCCATGATCTTCTTCTTAATATTTTCCCACCAATAATGTTCTCAGAGATCTCTATATATATCTGTGCTTCCTAGGTGGATGGAGAAGATTGAGCTATGTGTATCATCCTACAAGTCATTCATTATCTTAGGATTTATTGGTAAACATAGTCTTCAATTAAATCTCACAACTCCTTCATCATTATCATTGAACTTTAAGGATATTCCATTTCTTATAGTTTCCACATTTTTCTGAATTCCCATATCATATTTTTTAGCATACTTTAACCTCTTCAAATGTGATGGTTGATCAATAATTTGTGAAAATATAGATTAGGTTCCTTCTTTTATGATTCAAATATCGATTCTATCCAAATCTATAATGATTCCTATCAATGAACTTCAACGATATAATTTCTAGATCCTTTCTACTTAGATAATCATCCACTTTATTCAGTTTACCAGGATGGTGGTGTATTGAGTAGTCATAGTCCATGTACATCTCAAAACATCTTCTTTGGTTCATATTCATCACTTTCAATGTTAATTTATATGTTTGAAATTCTTTATCCATATATATTTTTCACTTCTACCCAAAGAGATAATGACACCATATTTTCAATGATAAAATCTCTTCAATGAACTTATGTTCTTGTGTTGGTTAGTTATTTTCTCAAAATATCAACTACCTTGAAGAATATTCGACAAATTTTCCATTTTACATTAACACACAACTCAATAACTTCATTGAAGAATCAATGAAGACAACAAAAATATCTCCACTTATGGGTTTTGTGAGCACATGTGAAGTGATAAACCACATTTTCATTTTCATAAATAAATCATCACATTCATCATTCAAAGATAACTTGAATCCCATTAATTTTTTCATGGTAAAAGGGTTTTTCAATCATGATAAATTTCCACAAATTAACGATAGCACACATCCAATACAAGTAAACTAAAAATATCTATCTCATATGTTGGCATTGTCCATCCTTCAATTTCTTCTATCTTTACAGGGTCAAAAGCTATCCCAATTTTTTCGATTATATTCCCGAATAATGTGACATCCGTCAACCAGAACTCGCATTTTATATACTTGGTATAAATAATATCCTTTTGTAAGTTCTTTAGATCAGTGTTAAGATGGTCCTCAAGCTCCACCATTCTTTTAGATTATATATTAATATCATATATAAATACATCTAGTTTTTTAAGGAAATCCATAAAATAACTATTAATAAATTCCATGATGATTTATGGAGAATTAGTTAGTTTGAAAGGAATTAATAAGAACTCATAGTGCTTGTACCTAATAAGAAAAACAGCCTTGTGGATATAATCTATCTTCACCCTGACTTGGTAATATCATATCAACAGATCCACATTGTATAAGAATGGTTATCCATGTAACTAATCAAAAAATTCATCAATATTTCTATGGGGATAATAGTTAATTACCATGATCTTATGGTGCTCACGATATTAAATGAAAAGGCACAGTGACCCATCCTTATTCTTGATAAAGTGACCGGTGTACCCCACGGGGAAGCAATTGGGCTTAAAAACCCTTTACCCATATTTTCTGGAAATTCATTATTCATATCTTAAATATCTAAAAAATACATTCTATATGATGTCTTAGATAATGGTAATTACCCAGGTATGATCTCTATTTAGAATTAAACCTCTCCTCTAGAAGGAAGACCAAAATATTCAATGAGAAACAAAACATCATATTACCCCAAAATAAGCACATATTTGAGGATGGTTCTATCCTAAGACTCAATCATTTGATCTAAATACACATTTTCAATGGGAAATAATATCAATGGTTGATATGTTTGTTCTAAATAAGATTCATTATCATACATTCACTTGTATAAAATTGGTGGTCGATTGGAAATACGCAGAGTGATTTCCTTCTCACAGAAATTTGATTTGGATTTATATGGGGAAAAATACATTCCCATTATTGCAACAACTTATACTAAAGGGAGTATTAAAATGTTATAAGGGATTTTAAACCTAAAAATTGTTATAGGGGAAGATTTATATACTCAGGATTCAATAATTTCCACATTTTTTATTTTCACCAACAATACTACTTCTGTGATTGGTAGTGGTGTTGGAATAGTTCAACTAAACATTCATGATAAAAAGAAATGAGTGTATCTTGAATAAGAAAACTAAATTCACTATAATTTAATGAAAAACTATCTTTCATACCACCGATTCTTTTTCAGGATTCTCTTCAGTGGTTGTGATGGAAAAAGCTCACCTACACTGGCGTGGATATTTTTGGTCATATCTAAAAACCCAAAGCTTTTGGAATTGATTTGAAAAGTTCCCTGGTTCCCTATGGTTGATGAAATGAAAAATCCACTAAGGGTTGGTTAGATCATTCATATACTTCATATCATTAGTGGGTTTCTATTTTCAACAGTTTTTAGCTAGGTGTCCATCTATCCCAGATCAAAATTATTTCCTCTTTCCCCTTAGGAATTGTTTTAGGTTCTTCCTGAACCATTGATAAGTTGGATGTTGAAATTTCATAGAACCGTTAGATTTTTACATTGGATCTATAAAATTAAACTCCATTTAATGATTCTTATCCTCATGATACCTATAAGATTCTCTGACCTCTATTTCAAATTTGAGGGAAAATCATAAAATTTCCTCCTAACTATAAATGTCACGTATTGCTATGTATTTCTGTATACTAGGTTTTGTCCAAAAAATGAAGAGTTTAACCATGAATTTTGAGGTTAAAAAATACATAGGTGTACCATGAATTTCTTTTAATGTTTTACTCATTTTCCTTCAAAGTTTCATCTTCCTTTTTCATGATGGAATGGAAATCCCTTTCTATTTTAAGATGAAGAGCATGAGAAAAATATTAATCAATTTTTTTTTGATTTCATTCCACTCCATTGCTTAGATTTATTTCTAAATATTTATATTATTGATAAATGTCCACACTGGATAATATTCTCCTTCAAAACATTAAATAGCCAGTAGAACCTTATCTTGCCCATAACATTGATGGATGAAGTAGATTTTCTCAATGGTGTTGATCCAATATTCCAATATTAAGGGATTAGATTATCTATTGAATTTTAGAGGCCTTTGTCACATAAAGGTAACAATCACAACTTATTCACTCTTAGGGGGGATTTGTATACTCCTTATGATATATCTTTCTATTCAGAACCTAAGTCATCTGAGATAGTATCTTTATTGAGTCTGTGATTCCTGTTCCCATTGGGTTCGTCATCTTACTGGGGAAATCATCACATTTCCCATCGCACATATTTTTTACCGGATTCATAATATTTACGGGCATGAGCTAGAATAAAATTAAATTTAAGGATGATTATTTTTAAACTATCAAACACTTAAAAGGTAATAATTTGACATTAATATGATCACGTATAAATTACAAGTATTCATTTAACTTATTGATTTCTATGATACAATATATGTTAACCATGAACTATTCCCTAACATAATATCTTATAGGTATTTTTTGTTACCTTAATAATGGTTTGTATTGAGATTGAGAATTGATAAAAGAATATCACAAAGGTGTGTCAAACAAGGTGCGTACTAAGTCTCAATGTCATGAACCAAGTTACACTATGTCAGACCCAAAAGACCTTGTCGGAGTTGATACCTCTAGGAACAACTATTCCCGAACCACATACACTTTTAGTATATATAAATGGATGATTTTTTTGTTAAAAAACATAGTATATTCTTACCAACCTATAGGGATGAGTTTTATTATACTAATTATTTTCCCAAAGGCCTTTGCAATAATTTTCTAATCATAATACCTTATATTAAAAAAATTCGTTGATATCATCTATAACAACCCTATTCATTATTTCACATTAAAACATTATTTATTAAATTAAAGTTTGAATAATACAATGGATAATATTAATAATTCTAGTGTATTTGGGAATTAGGTATATAGATAATATCATGAATATGGTATATAATAAATATTTTTAAAACATTGTTAACATGCTTCTAAATTTTCATGGCTTCTAAGACTGGATGGGAATATATGGGGACAATCATTAAAAGGGGTGATCTATAAATCCTTGTAAGGAAATAATCACATATATGGTGATACAATTTAGATAACCTTTATATAACTAGGGAATAAGAACGGTAGTAATTATAAACATGAACAATGATACATGATATAGTATGATAATCATGACATTGGAAATGTGAAATAAACATAAAACAAGGCCTTAGAGAAACATATCCGAGATAAAATGCTAAGAAATCATAGTGGAGAAAGTCCCATAATGGCACCAAGTTCACACCTTGTCACAAAATTATCTATCATATGACTAACCATTTCCCAATTCATTGGAGTTATATATAATTTTGGGTGCACCCATCACATTCATTTCATTATCAGGCTTAAGTGTCACACATAGATCATATAAAATGGAATCAATTGTCATCAGATTTTAATCCAAGAACATGGAGTGTGGAATAAATAAATTTAATTAAAAACTAAAAGAGGTATAATTGTATAATGTTTAATACCCTTGATATGAAATGGGTATGGTATTCACTACACTATTGTTTTTTCATGGAAAATCAAAGTGAAATATCTACAGCATAACAATGTAACTAAAAAATACATAATATGGGTTGATGATAGTGAAAGGGGTATCATATCATTTGATATAAAATAGGAAGTAAAAGAAACGTTTAAATACATATGATAACATAAGTAATTGGAAATATAGGTCATAAGATATAAAAGAAACATGAATTAATGAAGAGAAGGAAAAGGATCATGTACTAAATTTGGACAAAGTAATGAGTTTAAATAATGGGTCATGTGAGGGAATGGATGGGAGATAAAGGTGTTTATAATAATTCCAACATCACATGGATTATAAGGGGGTATAAAATATCATATCTTAACATGAACAAATTGTAGTTAACAATCATATCATAAAATATGAGTTTGAAGAAAAAGTTTAGAAGGAGATCCCTTACTTTTTTGTGTGACTCTAAATGACTGGGAGGGGATTTTGGAGAGATTAGGGTCACTTGGGAGGAATCTAGGGATTTTAAGGAATATTATGAAAGTTATTTAAGGAGTTTAATTGAAGTGAAATGGGATATTTGGAGGTTTATATTGGAAATGAGGGGGATTTCATTATTATTATGGTTTTTGACCTTTCCTAATAAAAAAAAAACACAACTCTAACAATTGGTTTTATCAAAGGATTTCTATTAAATTGGAATGGATATGATTATTTTATAATTAAAATGGAACAAAATAGTAAAATAATTCCCTTTCATTTGTGGAGGTGATTCACACTCTTAATGATGTGATTTTGAATCTTTAAAATATATTAATGGTTTTTGAAGATTCATAACGTTTTATAAAATTAATCAAATAAACATAAATCACATTAATTTTAATGAATAAATTTATTTTTTTGATACATTTTATTATATTTATTATCTCACGTTTGAGACATTATGATGAAATAATACAAAATGTATATTTATACGGTATTTAATTTTTACCCAAAAATTTGATTGTGTCATAAAATTAGAAAAATTTCATTATTGGATAATTTCATGATTCTGATTCCAAAAACTAATATTCATTTTATATAAATAATTTTATAAATATGTATATTTTTTACTTTTTAAATAGTAATCGATATTTGTTGATAAATTATGGTTTTATTGACAATAACAGTTTTTTAACCCTTATGAAATTTACATTTGACTTCATAATGTTTATATGATCATTTATATTTAATAAAAATTATTTCAATATATTATTTAATTAAAATATTATTTTTTTAAAAAATCCTTTAATTTATCAAAATAAATTCATTAGTTGAATTTGAGTGTTAATTAAAAATACTATTTCTGTTTTATTGAATCAAAATTAATACCATTTATACATTAATAAGTATAGGATAAAAATATATTCATTATTCTATAAAAATAAATGTACATACACATATTTCTAGGTTCATTATACATATACCTTTAATACACTATCAAACACAATAAGGGTAAGGTGCGTGATGGTGGGTTGTTCATGGGTAGTTCGGATTACATGGTTTAAACCATGATCTCAATTAGCTTGAACTTATCCTCTAAAATGTTTCCCTCTTGCTTAAGTTATTAGACCCCAGCCTAGACTTGGTCAAGGGAAAATCCCTAAGATGGTATATCCCTTAGAGTATCTGATAAATGGGCTTCAAAGGGTATAATTATATTATTTGATGTCATAACGTCATTTTTCTGTGTTAATTGGATTTGTAAAAACCCTATCATTATAATAATAATGTGGTTACAACTCAATGAATATATTATCAGCAGTAATGATTCTTAGTGGTCTATTAAATATTAAAGGATATGATAAAACCAAATATATTGATGGTATTTCTCTAACCATATTACCTAATAAGACATTTAAATATAACAAATGGGGGATTTTACTTATAATAGTTTGGGTCATTACATCAACAACAACAAACATTGGTTTTTCTTAGGTTTTATAAAGGAAATGATCCAATGGTACCATATTTATTCTTTCTGAATATATATTATTACTACTATTATGATATGTTCATGAAACTCATTTATTTATGATGGGTTATTCTATGTGGGATTAATCAAATTATTATGAAACATATATCCTTTACATAACTTCTGATAAAAATAAATGATGAATTCTTAATGATCTTGTGGTGTATATATGTATGAAATTTATTATGTAATGGGTCATCCTAAAGTTATACATCCCTCAAATTATATGGATAATTTATTATATCTCATGAGATAATTATTGGATCGAAGTCAATGTGCTTGATCCACTTTGGGAAACCTGATGATGTTCTTGATCTACTATGGGATGCATGTGGTGGGGCATATTCAGCTATGATAATGGAAATAGGTATATATGCCTCATTCACTATGATTTTATAGTCTCTATAGTTAACCTTGATGTATGAAATGGTTTCTATGCATTTGATGGTTCCACAGTTTTAAGACATGAAATTATCGTTCTTCATTGATTTATGATAATTTACCACTATTATGAATCTTGTTTTTGGAAATAATAAATCATTATGTATAGAATAATGTATATTATCTTTGAGAGAATGGGTATGAATATTTTAAGATAATTTTAGGATCTCATACACTTATTCTTATCTTATGCTTTAATGTGTCCATTTATTCATATCTCCCATGTTTAACCTTACAAGGAATCTATGCTAATCGTTTCATAAATTTATTTTATTGAGGTTATGAAGAAAGGATTTATGTAGGGTAATCCTTATAATAGCACTATATTTAATGATAATTGTGGGCTATGTCGAAGGTATTTAAATAATTAAGAATATTCTGTATCTATTTCCCAAATATACTAAACCATTATGGTTCTCAAGAGTATTTTTTCAAAATGTATTGAATAATCATTTTTCAAAAATGTAATATTTATTTAAAAATACCTTTTGTTGTTATAGATGGCATCATAGGGAGGTTTAGTCAATATTTGCCTATTAGGGTTATAAAACATTGGTGAAATCCCTTGGGAAAAGTCTATATATTGGATAATATCCTATTATTTTGGTAAGAAATAGAATGCATGGTTTTCCAAGAAATAAATTCTTTCCTAGATACTAAAAGTGGAAATGTATTTTGTATATATAAATCTAGGGGTAATATAGCTAAAGAAACTAGTTTGACTATATCTAAGAAATCATTCTAGTGCACGGTGAGTGTTTCCTTATGTTACACCTAGTATGAAACCCTCTAGGGATATGATTGGGTTGCTCCCCATTTTTTTTATAATCCATTATATAAGATTCAAATAAATGATTAAAATGTATTACCTAGGATAAAACTAATGTGTAATAGTTTAAAAATAAGTTATAGTGATTTAGACATACATTGAATGAATTTTCATGACTGATCACTCTGTTTAACAATGCATGAATTTCATGAAAACCATTTTGGATTTAGTAGGTAATTGAAGATAGAAAAATAAAGTTGACGTAGGGATAATTATGATCAAATATTGAAGTATCATATTTGATCATTGTTATATATATTCTGCCATATAATAAAATTTATCAAGGAATTCTAATTCCTATCCTCAACAATTAGATGTTGAATTTTTAGTGAAAACTTTTAATGGTATGATGATTACAAACCATTTTATAGATTTTTATTCGGTTGAATATTTTGGGAATGTGCATCCTATAAATCTTTTCATTCTTACATTTGTTGAATTTGTGGTTCTTATAGGAATGTATTGGATCTCTATACATATATACAACAAATAGTTTCCAAGAATAGAAGTAACATTTTATATTCCAAATAAACCATTGATTGCCTATTAGTGAGATAAAAATTATGAACTTCTAATGGAAATCACATCCATGTTATTGGTATTCATTATTATTAAAAATGGGTTCTTATCATAGATGATTGGGTATAATATCATCATAGATGATATGCCTATTGTGTAGATGTTAATTTTTGTATTTAAAATATAATATCATGGTCTTCCTCCATGCGGTGAAGTTGGGTTTTCAATATAACCAATGCCTAGTGCTACACCTATTTCAAAGACTCCTTATTAAATGACTACAATTTTGCAGATAGAATTGAAGAATTACCTCTATGTAAATATTGATATGGGATAATTTTGGTCATGTGAATCTCCATGGAGAGGATTGGTTATTTTTATTAAGAATCAATACATATCAATTTAACTATGCACTGATGATCGAGAACATAATAGGGTCACTATCAAGAAAAATAATCATATACCCCATATTGATGATTAGTTTGAAGAATTACTAGGAGATAAAAACTTAGCCATTATTGATCATCAATCTGGGATACTACAGTTGAGTGTAAAATGTTAATACATACCTAAGATAGACTTCTGTATGCGGTATAGACACTATGAATTTATAGTGGTACCATTTGGTCTTAAAAATTCCCCTATGATCTTCATGTATTTATTTAATGTAATCTTTACAGATTATCATTATTAGTTTGTGATAGTATTAATAGATGATATTATTATATATTCAAAGATAAAGGATGTTCATGAAGATTAGTTAATAATTTTACTGAACACATTGAGGAAGGATAGGTTTTATCCAAAATTTACCATGTTTCAATTTTTGATTCAGAATGTTTCATCTTGGATCATATAATCTCATGTGAGGGTATTTCAGGGGATTATTCCATGATAGAATTTTTTGAGAAATATTATAGCCAATCCACTATTATTTATATCCATTTTTTAGCTATATATTATAAACTCATTGGGGAAGATTTTTTTCGGTTTTCCAATCAAACACCAAGTTAACTCAGAATAGAGATATGTTCTTTTGGATGGATGAATGTGAAGAAAATTTCAATGAACTAAATAAAATGTTAGTCAATGAACTTATGCTTGCTTGACCAAATATGGGATAAGGGTTTTTAATCTATTGTGACATTTCATATAAGGAACTGTGATTTGTATTCTTGAAGAATTATATCATTATAGCTTATTCATCACGAAAACTGATGGTTTATGGGTAAAATTACACAACTCATGACTTGCAGTTAAATTCGATAATTTTTTCATTAATGATATCGAGGAATTGCATTTGTGGACTAACATGTGATATATATACTAATCATAATATTTTAAAGTATATATTCACTCAAAAAGAGATGAATATGTGCCATATAAGACGATTGTAGATGATTAAAGATTATGACTACTAAATACATTTCCACCATAAGAAAGGGATGAAGGTGGAGATGATCTATGTCAAAAGGATCAAGGTATCATGACTATGATGAGGATCAAAAAATATATAATATATATATATATATATTTCAAAGAAGGGATATGGATATTTTGATGGAATGGGGGAAATATTATCTTTCTCAATTAAGTATCCAACCATCTATCCTTGTTGGAATTAAATAAATATATAATGAGGATGTATAACTATAGAAGATGTTAAAAAATGTTCCAGAGTTTAACATTATTTTTAATTCAATGATAATGTTCATTAATCATTTATATGTCCAATCCAAATCATATTTTAAGTAGGAGTTGTTTGATGAATCTCATAGTTCAACAATATCTATTCATCCTACAAGTATAGATATGTATAGAGATATGATAGAGTAATTTTTTATGGGACAAAATTAAAAGGGATATTGTGGTATATATATCTTAGTGCTTAGTTTTCTGGTAATAAATATTGAGAGACATAATTATAAGGGGATGTTACAACCATTACCCATACCATAATGGAAATGTGAAAATTTCACCATGATTTTTGTCATATAACCCCCCAAACGGTCTGAAGGAAATAATTTTATTCGGGGTGTGTTAAAATGCAATGAGAATTCCGCAAATATTACTATCATCAGAGAAGATTTATGTCTATATATTCATTAAAGAATATATATATGATGTAACAAGTAAGGTTCCATAGAGTACCACCTTATAATATATTTGATCAGGACCTGACATTCACCATAAGGTTTTGGAAATGTCTCTAAATATTGATATTGATTTGTGTTTCAAACAACAAATAATACTTTAACATATAGTCAATCTAAGAGAACCATTAAAATCCCATAGGATATTTTTAGATCATATCCATTTTTTTAAGGGTTGTTGGGATCAAAACCTTCCTATTGTAAATTTTCATAGAAAAATAGATTATACTCGAGCATTATGATGGATCCTTATGAAGCCTTATATGAAAATAAGTGTTGAACACCAAAATTATAGGATTATGTTATAGAAATAAATATAATGGGACCTAAGATATCTGAGTAAATGTAAGATAAGGTTAGATATATTAAATAGAACATCATGGAAAATCAGAGTTGATATTACAGTTAACCCGATAATCATCGAAATGATATTTAACATGAAGATGGTGAGATTTTTTCCTATGAACTTCTATATGGAATAAGGTCATGATATTCACAATTAATAGAAAGTGAATACCTAGGTATATTAGTCCTTTCAATATTCATTATTAGGTATAAATGATAGCTTATCATTCGGTGCTTACATCGATCCTCTATCAAGTTCATAATGGATTCCATGTATCTCTCTCGAGGAAGTACATACATGATCTTTTACATGTACCTAAAATAGAGTTCATTACAATGGTTAAATATATCTCTTATGTGTAATTACTGGTAGATATTCTATATCATCAAAATAAACTGCTAGTAAACAAGACAACTTATACGGTCAATGTTTTGTGGTGAAACAACCATTTAAAAAATAATGCATGGGAATATATGGATATGATGATGATGCAGTATCCCATTTTTTTGTATCAGAGTAATATAATTTTATGGGAGATTTGTTTAATAGTGGTATAATGTTACACACCGATATTTTATGAAATATTTTTTTTTCAAATAAATTTAAATTTTTGATAGCTTGCGATACACACAACCACAAGTATAAATAACCATATTGTAGACTACAACTATAACCCATGCATTGAAATGGATGTATGAATTGTAATAACAGAATTTTATAAATTTTTATAAAGGGTTTATATGACTAAAATATATTTTTAGAAAAGTCGTTACATACCTTAAAAAATAACATTCTCCTTAAAATTGATTTAATTTCTTTTTTATGAGAAAACATTATATTTATTTCTTAAAACTTTTATAATATTTAATGGATAAAATTAAATTAGTGTTTTATATAAAAATTTCAAATATACCTCAATGTTATTTTTGAGTGATTTTTTTATAAAAGATTATTTTTTGGAGAATAGTGAAAAATTGTGATTTTTTATTAAAAAAATGTATTTTTTCATTACATAATTTACAGAGATAAATATTTTATAAAAAAATATTAAAATTTGATGATTTATATTATTAATAATCTTATAAAGAACATTGTAATCATTTTTAGGTTGAAGTTTTAAAAAACATTACCCATAAGAAAAAAATTTATTTGAAAATCACCTTTTAATTGAATTTGTAGGTTTAATTTCAAATAAAATTCTTCCTCTTTTGTGAAGTTAATTTGATAAAATAAAATCCATATTTATAATAATTATTATTAATATTATTTAATATTTTCAAAATAATATTTTTTCATAATAAATAATAAAAATTGTAAAAATTGTCACGAGTGTAAAAAATGTATATCGAGTAAACTATGGTTAAAACTATGTTATAAGGCCACCATTTATCATAGTAAATATTTCATTATGAATTAATTTATACCATTATACCCATATTATTTCTATTTATTTTATATGGGACAGTTTTCCATGATCATAAGATATATAATATTTGAAGTAAAGAGAAATAAAAAATTGCACTCTTACTTTTAAAAATACCATATATATTCACATAAGGATAAATTTTTTTGAGAATTAATATTAATGATTATTATTATAATAGTGAAATTATTTTAATTATGAGAATTGATTTTTAATAATTATTAATTATATAATTACCTTAAATTCTTACACAACGTCATCATAATATTTCATAAATTAATAGAAAAACATAAATGAATTTAATAATATTATAAGTAGTATAATTTTAGTTTTTTATAGCACCTAAATAAATCTATATATAAATATAATTAATAAGGGGTGTTTTAAAAACAAATATTTTAATTATTTATTACTCTTTATAGCTTTAAATTCAAATAAAATGAATAGTTCCAAAATTAAAAATAATGATATTTTATAGTAACTAATATTTTATGAAATAATTTAAAATATATGAAAAATATTATAACAAACCCTATTGAAAAATCCCAAACATTTAGAAATATTTTCGAGATTTTGTATTGTTACTTATTTTCCTTTTGTTGATTACTTTTTATTTTGGTTTTACTTTGGGATGTTTATGGTTGAAAAATAGGGAAAATTAAAGATAGAGGGAAGTGCACGGTTTTCACATAGTTTTCCCTAACTGTGATCCCTGGAAAAGAAAATCGTGTAGCCCGAGAGAGAGGTTTTTCATGGATGGCCCATAGTTTTTAAAATTGTGCACACTAAAGGGAGAAACTATGCACCTTCTAGAAGAGGTGCATGGTTAAGGCGCACGGTTAAACGAAACTGTGCACCGTGACCAGAAAACCTTGTGTACGTGATTTTAACCACCCAATATTATTAAAAGAATATCAAACCTTCATATTACACCCCCAAATTATCTATTTTGACCCATAATAAATTAATATATTTTTTTATATAGGAGGAATTAAAAGGCCCCCTGGCCACCGTTCTCAATGATTCACAACCCATTTAGCAGATCAACACCGCTTTAGTTACATGGTTTCTTCGTAATTGATTTCCTATCTCATTTTCATTATTAACCAATACATTGTTGGGTTGTTCATCCCATTTTTTGTTGGATATATATCTAGGAGTGTTGTTCTGGATCTTGTATTTTGGGTTCTTGATTCATATTATCTTGAATCTGGGTTGAAGATCTAGATCTCACTCTACAATGTTATTCCACAGAAATTACATATTTCCATTAGGTGAATATTCACCAATGAATTGAGGTAGGTGGTAAAAAATTTAAATCCCATATTATAGATTTTAATTATGTGTATTCAATTTTATAATTTCTATTATATGTTTAGAAATTTATTTCTTGATTGAATTATTTAATTTTGTGAATTAATTAACAATAGGAAATATGAAATCTGGATATTAGGATTGTAGATCATGAATAATTAATTCATTGATTAATTAGGATATATTGGTATTTGTTAACTAACTGTTTTATTTTTTAGTTAATTTTGATATATTGGGATAGCTGATTTGGGATAATTATTTATTGAATTATTTATGAGATATTGAGATTTGTGAATTGAATAATTAATTAATGAGTTAATAATGAGAAATTGAGATGGTTGATGTAGGATAATTATTTATTGAATTTATTATGATATTTTGAGAAATGTGATTTTAAGGACTAAGGTATGTACTTAATATGAGTAATTGAGATATTTTATTTGAGATAATTAATTTTTTAATTAATTATGGGCTATTGTTATTATTGAATTGAATAATTAGTTGATGAATTGATTATGAGGTATTGATAGAGTTGATTTGATATAATTAATTGATAAATTAATTATGAGATATTGTGGTTTTTTATTCGAGATAATTTATTTTTAATTTATTATGTGTTAATGATATTGTGAAATTAATAACTAATTATTGAATTCTTTAGGGGATATTGCTTAATTAATTTCTACGTTAATCAATTGGTCGAGGTGATTAATTAATTAATGAGTAAATTAATGAAATGTGTGAATTTAATTAATGAATGGGAACATTGGAATTCATCTATGATATATATATAATGAATGGAAACAATAGAATATATGAGTGAATTATAAAAATAAATGGTAATAATGGAATTCATGTATTTATTTAGAATAATTAATAAAAAATGGAATTCAAGTGTAAATTTAGAACAATGAATGGAAACAGTTGAATTTTTGTGTCAATCGAGAAAATGAATGGTAATAATCGAATACATTTGTTGATTGAGATGAATAATGTTAACAACATATTTTTAAGGTAGGATATTCCTCAAGGATAATTCAGACTCTAGTACGACTAAATAAGTTATCCAGATAGAGGTGCACACATTATCCTAGGGGGGGGGGGTTATGTGGTTAAATAATGATTAATTGATATTGTGATAACTATTTAATTTATCATTGTAATTTTTTATTCGTAAAACTACACACACTTTTTTTATTGGATTTTTTACGTTATGTTGGTGTTATCGTAATGATTTTTACTCAATCCCAACTAGAGATGCCTAATTAGTACCAAAATAGATTAATTATTTTCGTGATTGGATAATGGGAAAGGTCCTTTGTTAGGTGGATGATTTGGGATGTACAATTTATGAGGGTATCATATGTGGTTCGATACCAGCTAGGGATTTGTCATTGTCTTTATTTATAAGTTTCATTTTGACACTTGGTACCCACTATATCATGTAATATCTACTATTTGGTTGGGATATTGTATTTCCAGTTTTAGTCATCATGGGATACTGGATAGTTATAGTAATATTTGGTTACTTTTTATTTATTTTACAATGGTGTTTTACTATAAAAAATATGGTATAGTCTCCCTAGGACTGATATTATACCCTCTCTACTAGCTGACAACATTTGGAATATGAGGAGACATGGATGAGGTCATGTGACCCATCAGCTCGGGTCATTGGTGTGTAGAACCCAGACATAGACATGAAAAGTGGTATCATAGCCCAATTTTATTACATTGTGTTTATTCTTACTATTTGTGAAAGGTAGATAAGAAAATATAAAAATTCAAGCAATTTTTAGGAGATCATGAAAAGGGGTAGATAACCCATGTATGGGGGAGAAACCATGTACTATAAGTGGAATTATTATTAATGATATTTTCTATTAAAATTGATTAATATTTCCACTTGGGTGTAACAATTATTGGGTCATATAATTATTTTTTCAGTTATTTTTTGAGATTTGATTCATTGCACATTTTGGTGTGAGTTGAGTCCGAACGCATCATTCTAGGCCCTCTGGATTTTTGTGACATGCTTCATTTAGGCAAGAACAAGAAAAATAGTAATGGGGAAGAAGTTGAAATTGGTTTTTTCCATACTTATGAAATTAAACTGATAATTTTTTTAATGTTTAGTTGAGAATTTTAAAATGATGGAATATGAGAATAAAAATACTTTGTCCAATGAGAAACATGAATATGGGAACTAGTTAACACTTTGTGTAACATGACCTAGGTGTAGGATGGTTAAGGGTAGTGATAGAACATCAGTTTGTACCATGTTTTGGGGTTTAGATAAAAATAAATATTTTTACATTTTGTGTATTACTCTTACATAAACCATATAATGTGATGTTATGTGTCAAAATATGTCTATTTGACCTTGTATAAACATGCCTCCATGAGGATATCGGTAGAGAGGAAGACATGGAATATGGATGGAAATCCACTACCATTAGTGGAAATTGTGGCTTGGATAGTGTCCGGTGAATAATTAGGAGAGTATTTCCAATATAAACTCCTATATTTCGTGAATTTCAATGAAATATACCCAGAGAAGGTTGTGAAGATCCTATATAAATTGTTGAGGTAGTTCTACTTGTAGCAGCCTCTTACTTTAATTGGTGAGGGTGGACCTAGGGTATATGAATTTCATATTGATTCCATCGAGACTATACATGAACGTTTAGAAACTCTTGATAAGAGGAGCATCAAGCTGGATGCTTATATTCTATGAGGACCAGTGAAGAGATGGTTGGAAAATCATGCTAAACTAGGTAGGTTGATCCTATGTTACGGAAGGAATTCATGTAGAGGTTCTTAGAGAAATTCTATTCAAAGACACTAATGTAAGATAGATCATCTTAGTTAATATTGTTCAATTTGGAAATCATATCTGTAATGGACTATTTTGTAATCCTTATACTTGTAGCTCTTTTCTCCTATGTTGTTAGGGGATGAGATGGCCATAACGAGACTTTTTCAAGAATGAATCAAATGTCATATTAAGTACCCAGTTAACATTTTCTGATTAATGAAGTTTTCAAAGGTGGGCGATCAGGGTCTCATAGATATGGTGAACTTAACGGAGGATTCTATTGTAGGAAAAATGGTTTTTGTTAAACAATCAAGAAGTAATAATTCATATAGAAGGATGCATCACAAAGAGGGTGTTATCTAAGGGAGTAGCAGGAAGAGTAGCCATGTGGATGGTTCAGTCACATATGACCTTACTTATGTGATTTATAATTGGTGTGGTAGGTTGGAAAACTTCTCAAGATAGTGCTCCCATCCATTGGTTGACTTCAAAGCTTGATGAAAAAATGGACATCTATAGAGGTTAATCGAAAACCCATGACATATGGGTAGTAGTGGAGGATCTAGATAGAACCAGGTTGTGGGAAGGGGATTTTTTTCACCATATCATTCTAGAATCTCGAGTTATACTAGCATAGGTGGTAGAGATAGTTGATGAGGTACTTCTAGGAAAGAGCACCTACATTGGTAGATTGGTGAAGCCTAGGGGATTCAAGTTGCATCACCAAGAAGATGGGTAGGATAGTTACAAACTATTTAACCTACACTTGTGTAGAGCAAGGTTCGACTATCAACATTGATAGGTATTGTTCTTGTATATTATATGCTAGATAGTGCCTTATTTTACAGTGGTGACTCTCATTCATTTATTTCTGCATAAATTGTGAATGTTTTGAGCTTAATAGTATAGTTTGTGAGGCGGATTATAGAAATCAGTACATAGTTGAGAGTATGATCAAGAGACAACATTCTAGGCAAGGGGTTTTATGTCGAGGTTGGGGAGTATCATTTTCAATGGGATATTTACATCCTTGACATATCAAGACTTCACCTAATTATTATTATGGACTTCTTATTAGAATACCAATCACACATACACTGTTATTATAAGAGAGTGACTTTTACATCTTCTGAGGGTGACAAGTTTATTTACTAAGGAGTGTTAGATATCATGATGATCTATGTAGGTCTAGTTCATCAGCAACTAGGGGATATTACCACCCATGTTTATAGTCTATTATAGGGTGATTAAGGTGTAATGAAGTATGTATTTCCACCTACAGTGGACCGGTTTTGGGATGTTCTTCCTGAATAATTATTAGGGTTTCCACCTAAGTGAGATTCAAAATTTACTATTAATCTCATGTTGAGGTCTGAGAAATATTCTATTCCAAAAAATAGAATGAAATAGATAGACATTAAAGAGAATAAGGATAAGTTGGAGGATTTGTGGGATAAGGGTTTTATATGTGAGATTACGTCATCTTGGGATTCGCCTGTTTTGTTTACTAAGAAGAGTCATATGACCCTACACTTGTGTGTTGACTACTGTAAATTGAATCAAATGACTTTGATGAACTGATATTCTATTCTATGTATCAATGATCTTTATGACCAGATGAGAGGAGATTGTGTCTTTTCAAATATTTACTTGAGATTAGGATATCATTTGTTGAGAGTTCATACTTCTAATATATCGAGGACTAATTTTATAATAATGTAATGCCTATATGAGTTCATCATATTTCCATTTCCATTGACGAACACAGAAGTCGTGTTTATGGGCTTGATAGATATAATTTTTAATCTATACTTGGGTCAGTTTTTGGTATTTTTTTGGATGAGATCATGGTGTACTCCAAGACTCATGAAGGTTTTCAACAACATCATGACATCATCCTATGTACACTAAGAAAGAATAAGTTATACTTCAAGCTATATATGTGTCTGTTTTGGATTGACTAGGTACACACCTTGGGTATCATCATCTTATAGGAAGGTGTATCTATGGACTGAAAGAAAATTCATGTAGTGTTTTATTATGACTATCCCAAGAACGTGTTCCATATCCATAGATTTTTGGGGTTAAATTGATATTATAGGATGTTCATCCAGTAATTTTCCCAATTAGAAGTTTTTAATTTAGTCTTGAATAATACGGGAATAAGGTTTTTCTGGTTAGAAGCAAGTGATGATTCCTTCTTGGAGTGGAAGAATCAGTTGACATCGGCACTGATCTTGATCCTACCTAAGCTAGTTGAGGAGTAGACAAGTTTTTGTGATGATTCTCGGATAGTCCTAGAGCTGTGTTTATGAATGTAGATTTAGTTTTGGAATATATATCTCAATAGTTGAGTCCACATGAACAGAACTACCTTAATAATGACACTATGTTTCCATTAGTGGTTTATGGTTTCAACAATCGGCATGATTATCTATTGGGTGATAAGTTTACTAGGTATATAGAACATAATATCTTAATGTATATCTTCTCCCAATGATAATTGAATATAGGGATGTAGAGATGGGTTGAATATATGAAGTAATTTGATTTTGATCTAGAATATATGCTAGATAAGGGACATAGTGTTAATGATGATTTGAGCAAGAAATATCAATCTTAGGCAGTTCAGGATTCTAGTGTAGAGTAGAAGATAATGAATTTGCTGGATAAGATGCACTATGTGGTTCAGGAGAGTTAGGAAAAAATGTCTCTCAAATCTATTCTAGTAGAGTCAACACTTTAGATACAGATCAAGGATAAGAATTATAAGGATCTGAATTATTCAAACTTGAGTGGAAGACATGACGGTGGGGTTTCAACATCCTATTGGATAGTAGATGAGGATAAGATTGTATGTGTTAGGAATCCTGATATTGTGCCTAGGATTATAATGGAGGCTCTAATGTGTGATTTTCATTCCTTGAAGTTGGTAGTAAATCTTGGTGTGAAAAAAATGTATTTTGACCTACGAAGAAATATTTTTTTTATCAGAAATATAAAATAAGATAGTAGGTTTTGTGACACGATGCTACACTCGTCATTAGGTAAAGACTATGCATCAATGACCTAGTGGTTTACAATAGCTACTGACTATTCCAGAATGGAAGTGGTATGATGTAGCAATGGAGTTTTTGGTACTTCTCTTTAGGATTCATTATAAGAATGAAATTATTTGGGTGGTTATAGTCCATTTGAAAAATGTAGCAAATTTCTTTCATATACGAGAGACTTTCTTGGTAGATTAGTTGGGAGAACAACATGTTTGGGATATAGTATGTTTTCACTATGTGTAATGGAATAATATTTCTGTCTTTGATTTTATTTTTTACTTCGCCCTTCTGGAAGGGCTTACAGATGGCCCTTGGTAGAATGGTTTTGTTGAGAACTACATTCCATCCCCAAACAGATGGGCGGTTAGATTGTACTATATAGGTGCTTGAAGATATGTTTTGAGCTTTTTTCTTGAATTTTTTGGGTCTGGGGAGAAGCACCTATATTTGGTGAATATTTCCAATAAAAAAATTATCAGAAAACTATTCCAATGAATTCATATGTATCTATTTATGGTAGTCCATTTAGATAACCAATATGCTAGATGGTGGCAGGCGAGTCAGAGTTGCTTTGATTGAGTCTCATGCAGGAGATGCTGAAGTAGGAACATATTATTTGGAAATGTATGGTTATGGATCATAGTAGAAAAATTAAATATGATGAATTATGTGGATGAACCCTAGAGTTTACAGAGGGATATCATTTATTCCTTTGGGATTCACCTAGTTTGGGTCAACGCTAGATATAGAGAAAGGGAAATTTAGCACCTATATTCATTGTACCATTTATGATTATGGAGGGAATCGGGCATGTGGCATACCAATTGTCTCTTCCATAGAGATAAATCTCTATGCATGATATTTTTTATGGAACAAATTCAGTGGTATCACACCAACCCTCCTCATATGATCAATGTGGATGATGTTTATATTTAGATTGATCTGTACTTTATGAGCATATGATACGTGTGTTGGATCACATTGTGAATGTATTATAGGGAAATATTATGTTGATAGTTCATCTATTTCAGAATCATGGATATACTCAGGAGGAAAATGGGAAATAGATATAGATACGATGGCTCAGTGGCCTAATATTTTATCCTAAAATCTTAGAGATTCTTAGTAGTATAGAACAAGTATTGGATTTTATAAGTTCTAGATATTATAAAACCTTATACTTTTATAGAGATGTATCAAGACCATTTACGTGTACTTTTATTCCTTCTGTTGATTACCTTTCATTTGGGTGTTAACTTGGGGCGTGTTTTGGTAAAATTTTGAGGTAAATGAAATAAAGAGGGAAGTGTATGGTTAGGGCATAGTTTTTCCTAATTGTGTGCCCTGTCCTAGTGAACCATGCAACCCTAGATGAAGTTGTTTTTATGTATAGTACAATCCTTTTCATACCGGGAACCCTAAATGGGGAAAACATGAATCCCCTAGAAGTGGTGCATGATTATGGTTCACAGTTACGGGAACAAGTGCACCCCAAGCAGCAAACACTATGTATGGATTTTAACCCCCAAAATTTTATTTAAAAATTTACCAAAACCATGAATTAAACGCCCAAATACCCTATCTCTACTCATAATTTATTTCTCACAATTATAGATCCACCTTGATGGATTCCTAGACCCTCTGACCCATGTTCTTGGTTATTCAAAGCCCGATTGGTAGATCTTCACTTCTTCGAGTATGTGGGTAATAACGACCCATACTTTACATACATTGTTATTACTTCAGAATTGAATCACACTTATTACAACATATAACAAAACCATGAAAGGACCGTATAGGTATAGTGTCTTTAGAAACTGGGAAACATAAACAACTAGTTCATAAAGCATCTACTTTGCCTCCCATTTATTTCATCATATCTAGAGTCCCTTTTTGGCATATTCTACTTAATAAACATCTTACAGACTTGGGGAAATAAAACATACAAAAGGGTGAGCTCAAATTCTCAGTAAGTGTAAACAAAAGAAATATCAATCACATCATATACATAAGCAAATATCTTTTGGATATCTTAACCTGCAAAAGAGATCATAATTTCTTAACATGGGATAAAGCATAGTAGTGAAATTTAATCCCAATAATCATAACATAAAAAATGAAACTTTGTGGCATACACACATAACCATAGAGAATCATTTCTTATTAGTCAAGACTCATTTCCAAGACTATCTTAGTGGAAAAAGTCCATTTCTGAACCGAGTTCACTCCTCGTTTCAGTCATGTTTCATTGAACTGGTATAACCTACCGTTCCATCCATGTATATATCATGAGATATAAAATCTTTTCCCAATGCATTGGAGGGAGATATAGGGCCCACCCATCTCATAATGATACCATTCTTATGTGTGCCACAAAATCATAAACCATACATCATAGCATAACCCATGCAATAAAAATGGGATTCATAAACAACATGACATCATAAAACAATTCATATAAGATAAAGGAATTCATAAAAATATTTCCATCACAACATAATCAAATCCATTTAATAATAGGGATAGAAACAAAACCCTATATTATCATAGATGGAAAAGAATTTTGATAAAACACTTGAACTCCATTCTTGAGGAAAATATACTTTCTACTTCAAAAACATTTTTCCTTTCTTAAAATGTCATTTAATTTTAAACTAAAAGAAGTTGATTATAAAAAACATGAAAACTTGTAAAGGATGTTTCTTGGAAATAATGTTTTAAAAATCCATTCATGCCGTATAAGTTAAAAAAACATTCTTCGTACTTTTGTCGGAAAAGTCAAAAAGTACCTCGTATGAAAAACAACAAAATATTCCATTCATATCCTTTACATAAAAACTCACCGAAGGGTAAAATTGGATATAAACTATTGTAGAAGGATATAAATATTACATATTGGGGAAACATGGATGTGGATGATAAAATACACCCCAGTAAATGCCAAAGTATAAACAATATAGGATAAAAATGAGATTGTGATATTTCCCTTACCTTAGGTCCGATATGCTTTGTAAGTATCCGAACCTCCTGTATAATAATTTAAATAATGTTATTCACTTATTAAAGAATCATAATTGTTTTTATGATATCATATATTGTCATATTCTTAGCTTCTTAGTAGTAATATTTCATTGCTACTTGTTATTCGGGTGTTTATAACTTTTTGTTCTTATGCATGTTTTGTCGAATAAATTCTTATTCTTCTCTTTAGGTTATATATACCTCATTTCAAGAATGGTATTAGTGTAATATATATCATATTAATTCATTCAATTCATTTATATAATCATTTTGAAATTAATATCATGTAGAACGAGTCGCATCACATCGTGGAGACGGTATTCCGTACGTTCGCACGAGTGATGATATCGTTCCTAAGATCGTGGAATTGTATTGGAGTGTATGTATACTATATCAGAATCAGTATCACTTTATAATAGTCATATATAGTCATTATTTACACCATTATACCCATCCAAGTAATGTGGTGGTGGAAAATAGATTACACCACAGCGTGGAGACGGTATTCCGTACGTACACACGCGTGGTGATTTCTTTTCCCGTAGGATGGATAGATGGTGAAATAGGTTTGTTTCATACTTATAATAAAATATCAGTATATGAGTGATACTAGTGTTATTAATTCATAATGAAACAACTAAATAAGAAGAAGTGGAAGAAGAAATAAAGATTAAAGAATCGGTAACGGACATTACCTCTTCTTTGAAGTGCTTCTTTGAGACCTCCTTTTAGGGCACTAAAATAGGTCTTTAAAGAAGACCAGAACCTCAAGGATGTTTATAGGGAAGTAGAGAGAAGAAATTGTCAGGGGTTGGAGAGCTTGAAGGCTCAAAGTGGTGTGAGGAAGAGGGGGAGGAGGTGCCCTTTTATAAGGGAGGAGAGGGGCTCCTTTGAAAAAAGTAAAAATATTATTTTATTATAAAGTCATGTTCGGTTTTAAAAGACTCCAAATTGAATTATTTCGAAGATAAGGTGGGGCTGGGTCTAAATACTCTCATCCAATATAATTTATACCAGTTTAGGTTCCTATTTTAACCTTATCATTTAGATTTAACATTAAGTTAAATAATTTTACTTTTACTGTGTCTTCTTGTGTTCTTATACGATAAGGTTAATAAACTTACTATAAGCAGCCAAACGAACCCCAAGTTGTTTATTATTAATATATATAACCTTATCTAAGTCATTTGGCCAAACCATAGATTTTTAGGAATAAAATAACAATTACAAATATAATATTTGTTTTAAAAACTATTTTATGTCAATTTCGACACTATTTAGTAATTGATTTTTGTGAGAATCATAACAGAATGATTTGTTCTAAAAAAGTTAATTAAATAAATACTAACATGTCATATTAACCTATAAAATTAGTGTAATTCATAAAAAGTCTCAAATTACATTTATTTGGATATTTATAACATCAATTATGTCCATATTTCATTAATAAGATAATTACTGCATCATCGTTGTGTCATAAATAAATTAAATTATTTAATGTCTAAAAATTACAAATAAAATACCATTATGTAGGATGTCTTTTTATCTTTCTAATGAATATTTATAGTCGAATTTATCTTATGTATACCCCCATATTAAAAATGATTTACTTATTAACCTTTGATTTTAACTATTTTAACCCTTCTTTAAATAAATTAATAATAAATGTCCTAATCTAATCCAAGTGGGCCTAAATGGTCATATTTTATTCCTAAGGTCGTTTTTGGTCAAATTACACTCGTCCAATAGAATTAGGACATGTGTTAGGGTAATAATAATATCATTTTACCCTTAATTACCCTATTTACTTTTAACTATGGTAAATAAAAGTAAAAAGTTACTATTCACCAAAAATTATTTTTATCTCATTGAACCACATTTTACTTAATGACATCAACCGTGTCTCCCGGATTTTTGAAATTCCATTCACAGAAGCGGTAAAATTCATTTTTATGAAAAATTCAGTTTTTTAACTACAACTTAGTTGTTTCACTATTCATCAAAAATTGAAAGTTTTCAGAAAAATAACAAAATTTCACCCTAGGATAATTTCGATATTCTGAATCCAAAAATGAAGTCCATTTTGAAATATAAAATTTATAAAATTTCAAAAAGTGGTTATTACTATTCATAACGGCTAGTTTTAAAAATATTTTATTAGCATATCATTGTTTAGTGAAACTCAGTATTGCATATGATGCAAGCTATCGAGGAAGGTTGCAATTTCGTGTAAAGCAAGCCAAGAAAGTGTTGTGTGTAGAAAAAGATTACTTTGATGATTTATATAACATAAAAGTATCGGGTGTTACATTCTACCCCCCTTAAAATGAATTTCTCCCTCGAAATTCGTCACATTGTAACAAATATATGAGGATACCTGTCCCTCATCATATCCTCAAGATCCCATGTAGCTTCTTCTAATTGGTGGTTCCTCCATAAAACATTCACCAATCGAGTGGTCTTGTTTCGTAGGACTTTTTCGCTACGATCCAGAATCTCTATCGGTTGTTCTTTATAAGAAAGATCTTGCTCCAGCAGTAAAACATCTGAGCTGAGTACATGTGAAGGATCAGGTATGTACTTTCTCAGGAGAGATAAACGGAACACATCATGAACTTGAGAGAGATTCGGTGGAAGCGCCAATCGGTAAGCTACCTTCCCAAGACGATCCAGTATTTCGAAAGGACCGATATATCTAGGGCTCAACTTCCCCTTCTTTCCAAATCTCATAACCCTCCTCCAGGGAGATATTCGTAAGAACACTTTATCACCCACTTCAAACTCTAGGTCTTTTCTTCGGTTGTCGGCATAACATTTCTGTCGACTCTGAGATGCTCTTATGTGTTGTTGAATAGATCTAACCTTTTCTGCCATTTCATCAACGAGATCGGGTCCTAATAGCTTTATTTCCCAAACATCATCCCAACAAGTTGGAGTCCTGCATTTCTTTCCATAGAGAGCTTCATTAGGAGCCATCTGAATACTAGAGTGAAAGCTATTATTGTAAGAAAATTCCACCAAAGGTAGGTGTTGATCCCAACAACCTTTGAAATCCATAGAGAAAGATCTCAACATATCTTCTAGAGTTTGAATTGTTCTCTCAGACTGACCGTCTGTCTGAGGATGCTAGGCAGTGCTGAAACTCATCTCTGTATCTAGAGTATGCTGAAGACTTCACTAGAACTTCAAGGTAAATCTCGGATCCCAACCAGATATAATAGAATGTGGTACTCCATGCAATCTTACCACTTCATTTACATATATCTTGGCAAGCTGATCCAGCAAGAAATCCTCTCTAATGGCGTTGAAGTGTGCAGACTTTGTAAGACGATAAACTATGACCCAGATAGCATTATTGCCTTTGGATGTTTTAGGAAGTCCTGTGACAAAGTCCATAGTGATGTTTTCCCGTTTCCATTCAGGTATGGGTAATGGTTTTAAAATCCCCTTAGACTTCTGTCTCTCAGCTTTAACTTGCTGACAAACCAAGCATCGAGATACATATTCAGCAACATCTCTTTTCATGCCATCCCACCAGAAGTACTCTTTCAGGTCCCAATACATATTCGTGCTTCCAGGATGAATAGAGAATGAAGAACTATGAGCCTCATCCATCTGCTCCTTCTTTAATTCGAGTATGGGAGGAACACAAACCTGATTCCTGAACAATATTATCCCATCACAATCAAGGTTGAATTCAGGAACATTTCTCACCTTCTTTTGTAACTCGCCATCTTCTTTATGTGCCTCTTTAATTTTCACATGTATAGATGGTTGAACATTCATTTGAGAAAGAGACAATTTTTCCCCTTTCATTATAATTCCAAGATCCATCCTTTGTAAATCCATAAATATTGGATCTTTTGTGATCCTTATCATGGATAAACTAGCGTGGTCTTGTCGACTTAATGCATCTGCCACCCTGTTTGCTTTCCCAGGGTGGTAATGGATTGAGCAGTCGTAATCCTTAATCAGCTCCAACCATCTTCTTTGCCACATATTCAGCTCCTTTTGTGTGAAAATATACTTTAAACTTTTATGATCAGTATAAATATCACACCTTTCACCATAAAGGTAATGCCTCCAAATCTTTAATGCAAATATTACCACAGCTAACTCCAAATCATGTGTTGGGTAATTTTTCTCATGGATTTTCAACTGTCGTGAGGCATAAGCTATCACTATATCATTTTGCATAAGAACACACCCCTATCCCTTCTTGGATGCATCACTGTAGATCACAAACCTTTCTCCACTACCAGGCAGTGTGAGCACATGTGCACTGGATAACCTTCTTTTAAACTCCTTCAAATTCTCTTCACATTCCTCCGTCCAAACAAACTTAACTCCTTTTCGAGTAAACATGGTGAGTGGATTAGATAATTGTGAAAAATCTTTCACAAAACGTCGATAATATCCAGCCAAACCAAGAAAACTTCGGATCTCAGTTACTGTTGTTGGTCTCAACCATCTTTCGATAACCTCTATTTTTGCTGGATCCAAAGATATCCCCTCTTTTTAGATTATGTGACCCAAAAATGCAAATTTTTGAAGCCAGAATTCACACTTGGTAAATTTGTCATAAGGCTTCTCCTTTCTCAGGGTCTTCAATATAATTCTCAAGTGATCTTCATGTTCTTCCTTGCTCTTTGAATAGACAAGAATATCATCTATAAAAACTACCACAAACTGATCAGGATAGTCTCTAAAGACTCTATTCATTAGATCCATGAAGATGGCAGGGGAATTAGTAAGACCAAATGGCATCACTATAAATTCATAGTGTCCATACCTTGTACAGAAAGCCGTCTTTGGTATATCCTCCCTTTTGACCCTTAATTGATGATACCCTGAACGAATATCAATCTTGGAAAAGTATTGAGCTCCGCGTAGTTGGTCAAATAGGTCATCAATGTGCGGGAGAGGATATTTTTTCTTAATAGTGATCTTGTTAAGTTCTCGAAAATCAATGCAGAGTCTCATTGATCTATCTTTCTTCTTAACAAACAGAACAGGTGCTCCCCAAGGTGACGCACTAGGGCATATGAACCCCTTATCAAGATTCTCTTAGAGTTGCTTCTTCAATTCCTGAAACTAAATTGGGGCCATTCTATAAGGTGTCTTAGAAATAGGCAAAGCACCCGGTACAAGTTCTATTGAAAACTCAACTTCACGATTCGGTGGCAGACCCGGTAATTCCTCCTGAAAGACATAATCAAACTCCCATACAATGGGCATATTCTTAATCATGAGTTTCTCACCAACCATTTGAGATAAATAACCTTCATTTAGTGGAATCAATACCCATAAAATGGATGAAATTTCCACTGGAAGGTTATGTTCATCCTTGCATCGATAGACGATCATATATTGATCAGGAATATGAAATGTGACTTCCCTTCTTTGGAAATTTATATGAGCTCCATGTAGAGAAAGCCAATCCATGCCAAGAATCACATAAAATTCCACTATAGGAAGGATCACAAGATTTGCAGGAAGTACTTTCCCACAAACTTCAATGAGAGAAGAATTATAAACTATTGATGCGACTGTTGTGCCATTAGGGTTTGTCATAGCTAACTCAACATCTAACTGTTGAGGTAATATGGTGATATCCTTAGAAAATTATTCAGAAATAAAGGAGTGGGTGGATATAGAAGCAAATAAAACATTTGCTACTTTAGAGTGGATGGTAAGTGTACCTTTCAACACATCGTTATCGTACTCCACATCGCTGATAGAAATTGCATGTGACTTTCCTTTGTCTTTAGCCTTAAGAGTTTTTTGACGTCGACCATCATCATCAACCCTTGGATTAGGGAATTTATTAGAATAATGCCCCATCTCCTTACACTTGAAACATTGAAGTGATGTAGGTTCATTCTGTGTATCCCTTCCTTTGTTTGCATCATTAGACATCTTCTTCCCATCATCACAGAATTCAAATGCCCGATGACCTTCCTTTCCACATTTGAAACATTTACTTGTCCCTTAAGACAACTCCCTCCATATTTCTTTCCACACTTTGAGCATAAGGGAAAGCTCATCTTCTTTTCAGTGTGCTCTTTAGATTTTCCTTTGAATTCCATTTTCCTCTTCTTATCAAACCCATATGACTGATGGGTTACTCCAATCTCCATCTCAACTTTGAGAGAACATCGAACGATTTCCTCGTAGCTATTGAAGTCCATTATGGCTAAGGCCCTTAGAAGACTTGGTTTTAAGCCACTAAAGAATCGATTGATCTTACTCTCAGGTTGGATAATAATACCAGAAGCGTACCTTGCAAGTCTTGTAAAATTTGCTTCATAGGTACCAACAGATTCATCATCCTTTTGCTTCAGTTCAAGAAACTCTTTCTCCATCTTTGTTCGGAGAATACGAGGGAAGTACTTATTGAAAAATAAGTTCTTGAACTCATCCCATTCCATGGAATCAATTTCATCCCCTTGCCTTGTATTCTTAATAATATTCCACCATTGATCAGTATCACCTTCCAAACGATACACTGCTATGATTACTTTATCATGCTAAGAACATTGAAGAACATAAAATATCTTTTCAGTAGTACTAATCCATTGTTCAGCAACTAATGGATCAGTAGACCCGCTGAATGAAGGTGGACGCTGTCTCATGAAGGATTCAATATAATGTGGCTTCTTCCTTTGCTCGTTTGGAAGTCCTTCATGATTCATAGCTTGATAATGTTGTGTGAGCATGGCTACAAGATTTTGTATTCCAGCTCCCATAACGTTTGGTTGCTCAGGGGGACAATCATTGCATTGCCCGTCGCATTCCACATTATCACGGATCCTTTGGGTTCCAACCATTGACTAAAACCAAGAAGAATAGTGTCAGCAACACTAATTATAATAGGAAAACCACATAATCAAGAATAAAATTTCACACTTGAGGTCTTATCCTAGGTTATTAATGGCCATTTCTAAAAAACTATGATTGTGTTCTATGCTTAGACTTATCCTCATGGTTCATACTAAGGCTTTCACATCCTAGTTTCCAAAGGTTTACTATACCTTTCCTCTGATACCAACAATAACGACCCACACTTTACATACATTGTTATTAATTCAGAATTGAAGCACACTTATTACAACATATAACAAAACCAAGCAAGGACCGTATAGGTATAGTGTCTTTAGAAACTAGGAAACATAAACAACTGGTTCATATAGAATCTACTTTGCCTCCCATTTATTTCATCACATCTAGAGTCCCTTTTTGGCATATTCTATTTAATAACCTTCTTCCTGACCTGGGGAAATAAAACAAACAAAAGGGTGAGCTCAAATGCTCAGTAAGGGTAAACAAAAGAAATATCAATCACATCATATACATAAGCACATAACTTTTGGAAATCTTAACCTGCAAAAGGGATCATAATTTCATAACATGGGATAAATCATAGTAGTGAAATGTAATCCCAGTAATCATAACATAAAACATGAAACTTTGTGGCATACAGACATAACCATAGAGAATCATTTCTTATTAGTCAAGACTCATTGCCAAGACTATCTTAGTGGAAAAGTCCATTTCTGAACCGAGTTCACTCCTCGTTTCAGTCCTGTTTCACTGAACCGGTATAACCTACCATTCCAACCATATCTATCTCATGAGATATAAAATCTTTACCCAATGCATTGGAAGGAGATATAGGTCCCTCCCATCTCATAATGATACAATTCTTATGTGTGCCACAAAATCATAAACCATACATCGTAGCATAACCCATGTAATAAAAATGGGATTCTTAAACAACAAGGCATCAAAAAACAATTCATATAAGATAAAGGAATTCATAAAAATATTTCCATCACAAAATAATCAAATCCATGTAATAATAGGGATAGAAACAGAACCCTATATTATCTTAGAAGGAAAAGAATTTTGATAAAACACTTGAACTCCATTCTTGAGGAAAATATTATTTCTACTTCAAAAACATTTTTCCTTTCTTAAAATGTCATTAAATTTTAAACTAAAAAAGTTGATTAAATATAAACCTGAAAACTTTTAAAGGAATCTTCTTGGAAATAATTTTTTAAAAATCCATTCATGCCGTATAAGTTAAAAAAACATTCTTTGTACATTTGTCAGAAAAGTCAAAAAGTACCTCGTATGAAAAACGACAGAAGATTCCTTTCATATCCTTTACATAAAAACTCACCAAAGGGTAAAATTGGATATAAACTATTGTAGAAGGATATAAATATTACATATTGAAGAAACATGTATGTGGATGATAAAATACACCCCAGTAAATGCCAAAGTATAAACAATATCGGATAAAAATGAGATTGTGATATTTCTCTTACCTTAGGTCCGATATGCTTTGTATGAGTCCAAACATCATGTATAATGATTTAAATAATGTTATTGACTTATTAAATAATCATACTTATTTTTATCATATCATATATGGTCATATTCTTTGCTTCTTAGTAGTAATATTTCATTGCTACTTGTTATTCGGGTGTTTATAACTTTTTGTTCTTATGCGTGTTTTGTCGAATAAATTCTTTTTATTATCTTTAGGATATAGATACCTCATTTCCATAATGTTATTAGTGTAATATATATCATATTCATTCATTCAATTTATTTATATAATCATTATGAAATGAAGATAATGTAGAACGAGTCGCATCACATCATGGAGACGGTATTCCGTACGTTCGCACGAGTGATGATATCGTTCCTATGATTGTGGAATTGTATTGGAGTGTATGTATACTATTTAATAATCAGTATCACTTTATAATAGACATATATAGTCATTATTTTCACCATTATACCCATCCAAGTAAGGTGGTGGTGGAAAATAGATTACACCACGGCGTGGAGACCGTATTCCGTACGTACGCACGCGCGGTGATTTCTTTTCCCGTAGGATGGAAAGATGGTGAAATACGGTTGTTTCATAATTATAATAACATATCATTATATGAGTGATACTGATGTTATTACTTCATAATGAAACAAATAAAGAAGAAGAAGTGGAAGAAGAAATAAAGATGAAAGAATCGGCAATGGACATTACCTCTTCTTTGAAGTGCTTCTTTAAGACCTCCTTTTAGGGCACTAAAATAGGTCTTTGAAGAATACCAGAACCTCTAAGATGTTTCTAGGGAAGTGGAGAGAAGCAATTGGCATGGTTTGGCCGATCATGAAGGCTCAGTGTGGTGTGAGGAAGAGGGGGAGGAGGTGCCCTTTTATAAGGGAGGAGAGGGGCTCCTTTGGAAAAACTAAAAATATTATTTTATTATAAAGTCACGTTCGGTTTTAAATAGCTCCAAATTGATTTATTTCGAAGCTAAGGTGGGGATGGGTCTCAATCCTCTCATCCAATAGAATTTAGACAAGTTTAGGTTCATATTTTAACCTTATCTTTTAGATTTAATATTAAGATAAATAATTTTACTTTTACTGTGTCTTCTTGTGTTCTTATAATATAAGGTTCATAAACATACTATAAGTAGCCAAAAGAACCCCAAGTTATTTATTATTAATATATATAACCTTATCTAAGTCATTTTTCTGAACCTTAGATTTTTATGAATAAAATAAAAATTACTAATATAATATTTTTTTTAAAAACTATTTTATGTCAATTTTGACACTATTTAGTAATTAATTTTTGTGAAAATCATAACAGAATGATTAGTTCTAAAAAATTTAATTAAATAAATAATAACATGTCATATTAACCTATAAAATTAGTTTAATTCATAAAAAGTATAAAATTACATTTATTTGGGTATTTATAACATCAATTATGTCAATATTTCATTAATAAGATAATTACTGCATCATTGTTGTGTCATACATAAATTAAATTATTTAATGTCTAAAAATGAAAAATCAAAAAAAATTATGTTGGAAATATTTTTATCTTTCTAATGAATATTTATAGTCGAATTTATCTTATTTATAATCCCATATTAAAAATATTTACTTATTAACCTTTGATTTTAACTATTTTAACCCTTCTTTAAATAAATTAATAATAAATGTCCTAATCTTATCCAAGTGGGCCAAAATGGTAATATTTTATTCCTAATGTTTTTTTGGTCGAATTACATTTGTCCAATAGAATTAGGACATGTGTTAGGGTAATAATAATATCATTTTTACCCTTAATTACCCTATTTACTTTTAACCGTGGTAAATAAAAGTAAAAAGTTACTATTCACCAAATATTATTTTCATCTCATTAAACCACATTTTACTTACTGACATCAACCGTGTCTCTAGGATTTTTGAAATTCCATTCACAGAAGTGATAAAATTATTTTTTATGAAAAATTCAGTTTTTTAACTACCACTTAGTGGTTTCACTATTCATAAAAAATTTAAAGTTTTCAGAAAAATACCAAAATTTCACCGTAGGATAATTTCGATATTCCGAATTCAAAAATAAAGTCCATTTTGAAAAATAAAATTTATAATATTTTAAAAAGTGGTTATTACTATTCATAATGGCTAGTTTTAATAATATTTTATTAGCATATCATTGTTTAGTGAAACTCGGTGTTGCGTACGATGCAAGCTATCGAGGAAGGTTGCGATTTCGTGTAAAGAAAGACAAGAAAGTGTTGTGTGTAGAAAAAGATTCCTTTGATGATTTATATAACAAAAAATTCTCGGGTGTTACATGGGTTCTTCTTGATTGATTCCCTATCACTTTCCTATTATTCTCCCATCCGATATTGGGTTTTTATTCTCTGTTATTTTTATCTAGATCTTATATTTTGGATTGAGATGTAAAATTATGTGATCTTGATTCAAATTATCCTGAATTAATGTTTAAGGTCCATATCTCATTCTATGTTGTTTTTCCACAAAAATGTTGGTGATTTTTGTTGGGCGAACGTTCATCAATGAATTGAGGTAGGTGTCTTATAATTCAAATCCCATAGTCTAGATTGAAATTATGTTTATGAAATTTTATTATTAATATTATATTTTTAAAAATTGAGAACTTGATTGAAATAATTAATTGTTGAATTATTTAATTAAAATAAATCTATAATTGGTATATTGGGATTGTTGATCATGAATAATTAATTATTGTATTAATTATAACATCTTGGGATTTGTGAATTTAATTATTAATTGTTGAATTAATTATGAGATATTTAGATAGATGATTTGAGAAAAGTAATTGTTGAATTAATTTTTAGATATTGAAATTGTTTATTTGAGATGATTAATTGTTAAATTATTTATGAGATATTATTATTTTTGAATAGACTTTTAATTGATAAATTAATTTTGAGATGTGGTGATAGTGTTTTAGAGATAAATAATTATTGAATTAATTATGAGATATTGAGATTTAAGAATTCATGATTAATTGAAGAATTAATTATGAGATATTTTGATAGTTGATTTGAGATAACTAATTGATTAATTAATTATTTTTTATTGATATTTTTTGATTTAAGGTAATTATTTGTTGAATTTATTATGGTATAATGATATTTTGAATGAGATAATTAATTGTTGAATTAATTATGGGATATTAATTAATTAAATTTGGAGATACCTAATGGGTTGATGTGATTAATTAATTGTGGAGTTCATTAATGAAATGAGTAAATATTATTATTGAATTGTAAAAATGGAATTCATTTATGATATAGAGATAATTAATGATAATAATGACATTTATGAGTGAATTAGAATAATGATTGGTAATAATGGAATTCATGTGTTAATTTAGAACAATGAATTGTGACAATGGAGTTCATGTGTTAATTTTGAAAAAAGAATGTAAACCATAGAATTCATGCATTTATTGAGAAAATTAATATTAAATTTGGAATTTATGGGTTTATTGAGATGAGGAATGGTGAAAATATATAATTCTAATATGTGATATCCCTTGGTGATAGTTCAGAATCCGGCATGGCGGAAGCATGTATTGCGAAACAGGTGTCCAGAAGAACAAAATTGTTTATATGGATAAATAAATATTAATTGATAATGTGATAACTATTTACCTATGGAATTTAATTAATTATTTATGCAACATTATCCACTATTATTGAATAGAAATTTTTTTATATTTTTTTGGGGTGGTCTACTAAATTGTACTTACACCTTACTCAAGTTGTGTTATCTATACCCAATAAGATTTTGTGGTTGCATGATTGGATAATGGAGAATGCATTGTAATAGGTGGATGAGTAGGGATGGAACATGTATGAGAGAACAAGACATGGTTCAGGACCCTCTTTGGAGTTTTTAGTGTCTTTAATTTGGATTTGTATATTAACACATGGAACATACTATAGCATGGTTTATCTTCTGTTTGGTTTGGATATTGAATTTACAATTATTGTCATCATGTGATATTGGATTATTCTGATAGTGGTTATGTATTTTGTTATTGTTAATTTTTTTAGTTCTTTTTATTTACTCTAACAAAGTAGATATAGCCTCATGATGACTTATATTAGACACTCTTTGCTAGTCATTAACCTCTCATGTACGTGGAGCCACGCATGGCATCATGTGACCCACCGGCTCGGGGCATCGGTGTCTCACTCCCACGTCAGGACGTTATACTATTGAATGTAATATGATTTAAAATATCATCCATTTTCCATTTATGATTAATTTTTAAATTTACGTTAATAATTGTTACCATTTAAAAATGAAATAGTTGTTTCCACGGTTAAGGTCAAAATATGTAAACTAATGTGTTTAATCAAAATATATGATTAAAAACACCACTTAAACAAATCAAAATTATAATAGTTTATCATTTATTAATAACATAAAACCTTATATTCTATTATATTTCCATTGGGAATATTTTTCCAAGAGAATTACCATTTAATATTTTAATCTTTAAAAAAATCTAAGGATCCCCTCATCTCAATTATAAATGGGACCTCCTATTCTGTTTTCTTCACACATAAAAATACTCTTGGATCATCTAATTACAACCCTAAATCACTTACGACTATTCCCATGTACTAGAGGCATTCTTTTTAATAGAATATTCTCTTATTAATGTAATGGGTTAAATTTAAAATAGGTTGTCTATAGAATAGGTTTCACCCTTAACTGTGAATTTTTTTTTTAAATCTATTTAAACCATATTCAAATAATATCCAACCATGATGATATAATAATATTATTACATCCTTTATAACGATATTTTTTTATATTAATTTGATATTATACATCCATTTCCTCTTACATAAAATGGGAAACAAATTTGTAGATCATGTATTTGAAAAACTATGACTACATAATCCAATGTAATTAGTTTACCATTTATGACTCTCATAGAGGGATATAAACATGTTCTTAATTTAATTATATTATATTTATGAAATAATTATAATTTTGGAATTATAATTCCACCACTATTTTTAAACCTGAAATTTGTTGGAAATTAGAAATGACGCTCGTGCGTATTTGTTGACTACCACATCCACAAAGTGATGTGATTGTTTTCTAATTTAAATTTAACATGGATTGTATTATTGGTGGATTTCAGGAACATGTACATTATTTTTATGATATAATAATGATTATATAAAGTTAAAATTTTCTTTCCATTCTTTTGTTCTGTCCATCGATAAATGAAAAAAAATATACATGTGTACGTACAACCTACTTTCTTCTTGAAGGGTGTCATTCATTTTTCAATCAATAAATTTTAGGAATGCATATATATATGTATATATAATGATTATATATGCTATTTATAACATGATTAACATTTTATATATAATGAAATCATGATCAAAGTACAAGGACTGAGACTACCAAACAATTACAAGTATAACAAATTGATGTAGTTAGCACCCATAATAGTGATTTAAATAACATATTGTTAACAAATGGGTAATATAATCCCATAAATAAATAATACATGATATGATATATATGCATATTTTTATGTAATAAATTTTTAACAAAACTATTTTATTATACACGAGGCACAAACATCTATAAAAAAAATTGATTCTTGAGGCAAGGGATTTCTGTTTTAATCTTATTTTTATTCGGGAATGATTATACTTAAATTTACATGGAAAAAATATCTGGTATTTATCTAATAAATCACATTAATTTTTATTCTAATATTATTATATCTATAAAATACTTTTTTCCTTTTATTTTCAGCAATTTATGTACTCAAGA
Organism: Viscum album; assembly: GCA_963277665.1. Classification (NCBI taxonomy): domain Eukaryota; kingdom Viridiplantae; phylum Streptophyta; class Magnoliopsida; order Santalales; family Viscaceae; genus Viscum; species Viscum album. The sequence continues at coordinate 2,089,707,813 of OY728126.1, read as the reverse complement.
GAGTAAAATAATGGTTTTAATAAAAATTGACTATGTTTTATTATCCGGTTGGGAATAATTCTCTTCCATGTCGGTGTTTTCTGAAAACAATTTGAAGAATTTATTTAGTATTATCTTAATATTTTATAAATTAATTTTTTTCCTTTAGTTATATTTTTTATTTTTTTAAAAGTACTATTTTTCTCATGTTCTGGAAAAGGAAAATTTTGAGTATTTACAACAATGATCAAGGAATGTTTCCTTTTAACTTATATGACATGAATGAAATTTACTACTGTTATAACCACACAATGTTTTAAGTATTATATTAAAAAAAATTATTTCTTATTTTCAAAGAATCCTTTTTCTATTATGTCTCTAAAAATTTCATATTTTAAATGATTGATTGCAAAAAAGAAAGGTTATTTTCTCCTCGAAGGGTTATAATGATATTTTTATGGTGTTCCTGTTCATAACCTAAAGGAAACCTTTTGTGTTTCTTTTCTTTTATATTATATACTATGAAATGATATAATCATTATTCTTTCTATTAGTGGTTTATTATTATGACGATTAAATGTTTATGAATCCCGTTTAATTTCCATGGGTTATTCAATGTTGGATTGATAAATTTTTTATAAAACCCATTTTCATTTCATATTTTATGATATGATGAGTGTTTAATGGTCTTATGGAACACATATGTATGGATTCCTTTAATATATTATAGGCCCTAGAATTATATATAATTCTAATGAATTGGGTAAGATTTTATATCTCATGGGATAATTATGTGGTGCTGGTTAATGTGATTGATGCACTATTGGAAACATGTTGATGTGCATGATATACTATGGGATGCAAGTGGTGATTTCTAATCCATTATGATATAGGAAACAAGTAGAGATTCATGCTCCACTGTGAATTGATGGTATTTGTAATTAACAATAATGTATTTAATTGTTTCTATACCTATGATGTTTCCACACATTTATGAAAAGAAATTATGGTTCATGGTTGAGTAATGATGATTTCTCACTCTTATAAATCATAATTTTAAAATCATAATTATTTATTACATCACTAATCGTTGTGATCTTTTATTGATTGGGCATGAAAATTATTAGACATCTTCATGGTCTCATTCCCTTATAATTATCTTATTCATTCATATGATCATTGATTATTATCTCCCATGATTACCCATACCAGGAATATGATCTAACCCTTTTTTATGTTTCCATTCCCTAGGATAGGATGAATGATTTTAAGTTAGGTATTCCTTATAGGGTTTATATAAAGAGAGATATTTATGGTAGATGTTGATGATCATTCAAGAAATAAAATGATTTTATATTTAGACTCCAAATACAATAAACCCATATGATCTCTGGGTATGTATTTGTCAAATGTATTAGATATTCATCTAAAAATATATAATAATTTTGTGTCAATTATTTGATATCTGATATTAAATTTTCAAGCTAAAAATCACTTCTTATTATGATGTGCTAGATAAAGAATTGATAACTGAGCTTATCATGGATGTTATGGTAGGGAGGATGGGAGATCACCTTATTCCTAAAGGAGTTTATGAGAGTATCATTAAAGGAAGTAGGATGAACAATGTGTCTCACTATATATATCAATTGCAGGATTTATCAAAAATTTATGATGTGTTTATAAGAGTCCATTTTAAATGCATCTACTACAGAAAAGTTAGACATTTAAAATGACGGTATACTAAGGCATTGAATATTTGTGGCCTTTGTAGTCCCCCAGTCCACCTACTAATATTATTCTGTTTATCCGATTCCCGACACAGTGAAATGTGATCACCATCACCTAATGGTACTACGTTGTAATAAGGTTATTCAAGAAGTAAGGGGTTATATCCATAACATTCCAGAATAAATATTGTTCATGAGGTGGAAGATTGTCTTCAGGAAGAAAATATGGGTCCAGGGACAATGAGATGTAAAATAACTAATGATTCATCTATAGTGAATATTTTATTTGATATAAGTTCATTTAATTCTATCAAATAGAGTTAGGTTTTTTAATTTCTAATCCATAATATGGAGCATATTTCTTATGTGATGGATATTGTTACACCTCTAAAAATGAAGGAAGAGTAGAGTCTTTGATAACTCTCTAATGTCTTCCCTTTATTGGAGATCAATCTCACATTGGATTTTATAGTTATTAATATGAACGATCTTGATATCATTCTTGGGATATATTTGATGATTTACAATAAATCCTAGACTGATGGTTATCTTCTAAGGGTCTCCTTTAATACCCTCGAAGGGGTGTGTCATGTTTTCCATGGAGAATGGGACCCATGATTGAGTATAGATATAACACATATTCTAGAGTTGGGTAGAGTAATATTGATGTTTTATTTCTTTTGGAGAAATAATATTTGAAGGATGATCTTCCTCCATTAGTCATTTTGTTTCCTAATGTGTTATCATCCATCATTGTTCGTATTATACTGGTAATAAATGTAGAGTAATCTACTAATTTTATGCCTAGTACCAAGACCATATCTATTACCACCTACTATATGGAATCAATTGAACTACAAGATTAGAAGTGGTAGTTCAATTATTTTTTGGAGAAATTATTTTTGTGGTCGAGTGTGTTAATTTGGAAAAAACCTACTCTTCTCCATTGTTTTTAATATATAAAAATTAATAGTGTTATGGTAATAACATGTTTTCTCCTATGATAAGATGATTTGTTTTACCTGTAGAAAAGGGTGATGTGGTTCAAGAAGACAAATATTTGATCTGGTTTCCAATATTTTATAATTAAATAATATAATATCCCAAATACCACATTTCAAAGTGGGTATGAAAATTAAGAGTATAATATTATTAAATTTGGTTAAACCAATGATCCTCCAGATTTTTTTGGGGATGATGGACAAGATATACCATCATTATCTTGGTTCTTTTGTAGTGTATTTTTGGTTTGATATATTGGTTTACTCTAAAATCAAGAAGGGCCATGTGCATCATCTGAAAGTTGTTCTCTAGATTTTTAGGAATAACATAATTTACGTAACTATTTCAAAATAAAGTTTCTATATATGATAAATGATGTTTTTTGGAATCATAGTCTTAGAAAATAATATTTGAAATGATTCTAAGAAGGTGAAAGATGTTATGACATGGGAAAACCATATAATGTTTCCATGATTATGAAATTATATGGTTTAAAAATTTATTTGAACCAAATGGTAAAACATTTCCTCATGTGGGCTTCTCTAATGACCACCCTCACTCTAAAATCAGTGATGTTTTTTAGGATTTGAAGTTTCATATTTCTTTTTATGGGTTGATAAATATTATTACATTTATAAAAGAGTTGAATATTTTAGAGCATGGCCATAGATATGTGTTTTTTTGTGATGCATCACATTTGTGTTTGGGATGCATTATCATTCATAGTGATCTTGTGGTGGCCAACCTGAAACATTAGGACTTATGAGAAAAAATAAACTACTCTTAACCTCAAACACATAGATATTATAAATTATCTATATAGTTGGAAACACTAAATTTTCAGATAAAGGGTTTTAATTTGTTAAAACGACACTATATTATGTCATATCTTCATGAAAAATGATTTTAATTTATCGCATAGGAATTGGGTGGACTACCTGATGTCCACTAATTTTGAAAATTCCAACACCCTTGGTAATGTTAATGTCCTCTTTAATTCTTTGAGCAGGAAATTTAAAACCCCATTCATAAAATAATCATCGAAGGAGTGAAACATAATTGTTATATTCACTCTTATACAATTGGGAGTCTTTGAGAATGTGACTGAGGTTTTTATGGATAGAGTGTAGCTAACCCCATATCATCCTGAGATGGCCCTTCAGAAGAAGTATCTTTATGATGATTTCTATATAATTAGAGTCTCTCCTAAATCTGAGGAGATAATTTATGAGTGTTAATTCTGTTTTGTTACTATTATGTTCTTCTAGAACTAGTATGTCATACATTTTTCTATAAATTATATGATATGGGATTGTCGTAGTTCCTTGTTTTTGAGAAACATGGGTACCATAAAGATGATTTGTGGAAAAAAATGACAATTTTGGTGGTCACGATTGATATAATAAATTGATGAATTTTTTTAATTGTTATAAATGTCAAAAGGTTAATGATGAGATCTAGAATCTTTCGATTTTGGTTCAACCCCTTCATATTCTAACAAAAATGGGTGTAGAGACTACTATAGACTTTGTCGTTGGGTTTTCATGTTCCCTTCAAATAAAGAATACAATATTGCAGTGATCTATCATCTAAACAAATTAGATCACAATATACCCATTAATGATTATAAATATATTGAGGAATTGGGACTTCAATATGTATAGAGTATAGTCAGATTTCATAGAGTTACATCCGATATAGTTTCTTATAGAGATCCCAATTTACCATCTCATTTTTGGAGAGTCCACCAAGAGGTGTTGGGATCCTAGGTCAGTTTGAGAATGAATTATCATAAATATATTTATTTCTAAATTGAATGTGCAACAAAATTCTCAAACACAAGATTCATCCTTGAATTATAAACTTTGTAGTATCTTGGGATAACCACTTAAGTCTAGTACAGTTTTCTTATACCAATAGATATCAACCATCCATACATATAGAACCCCTTAAGGCCTTTTATGCCCACACAGTTAAATCTAGGCCATGTTGACCAAAAATTAGTGAAGCTTCCTTTCATTGGCCTAACTTGGTTCAAGTGATGATGGAAAATATTATGTGGATTAGTCATAGAATGTTTAATGAATAGATCTTGAATAAATCTTATGTTTATTGTTATAGATTCTCTTTATTTCTTTTGGCGACAAGATTTTTTAGAGTTTCACCTCCTTTGGGTCACTGACAGCTTGGGAAATAATGAATGCTTTCATAGAAATACATGGGACCACTTGAAATTGTAGGTTAGATTGGTTAGGTCGCTTACCACTTGTATTTTATACTACAGATGACATCGATTCATGATGAATTATATGTGTTTCATCTTATGAATTATATCTCTACCCCCTATCTTGTTTTGAGATAAAATGGAATTGATGTTTCACCTAATTCTTCAATGAATATGCAACTATTAATAATTATTAATTATAGGATGAATAAGTTTAAGGAAAATTATGTACCCTTGGTTAGGGTATTATGGAAGCATGGTATTGATTCACATAAAAATTAGGAAAGTGAATTATTGAGGAGATAGTATAGGCCTCATCTCATTGACATAGATTCCTTTTGAAATGCCTTATGTGGGATGAAAGTGTTTGTGTTGGGGATATTTTAACATCATGTTACCTGATTTCAAATACTTCAGGAACATGTTTTGATCTTTTTTCAAGCCGATATTTTTGGAATTCCTGAAAACATTAGTAAATTTTTCGGTCGTTCATATTTTGTGCATGGTTTGGGAAAACCAATAAGACTATCCCAACAAGATATATTCCCTATTTAGAGGTTCTGATGGGTTACACACTATTATAGTATGGTTTGTCAAACTGGGAATCCACCCCTCCAAAGAAGGAGTCCTTGGGTTGTGGGGGCATGTATAGTTGGTGGAAAATTAGACTAGTAATGTGGAAAATTTTTGAACTCTTTCTGAAAACCTAGTGAGGGAGCATTATTAGGTGCACCGTTAGTATTAAATATGAGTATAATCAGGAAAATCATTGAAACAATTTTTTAGAAACTCGAAGAATCTAATTAAATTCCCAAACCTCCCATTATAAAAACCAAATCACTCTTAATCGACCTAAATCTAATTTTTTAGAATTTTGAGGCTCTCAAGAGGTGGCTTAGAATATCTAACACTTATTCTTCTTGGATCAAATAACTAGGGTAGGAATTTGATCACTCTTCAATTAGTGATTTATTGTTTATTTGGAATTCCTTCATAAGTATTATATACTCCATTGAGAGTGATGATTACTTATATTATTGATGGAATGGATATTTTATTTGATGGATCATAATTCTAGGGTTTCCTTCTTGATATGCATCATATTTGGATTTCAATTGTTTATTCCCATACCTAGTGGTTGTTTAGATGATTATTTAATTAAAGGTAGTTGGTTATAAAAGGATTTCCTGTATCATTAAAACCAAGATATCTTGATTTATTTCAAATTTATTCTTAACCAATTCATTATCCATGAATTGTGATGATTTGATAATTAATTTAAAAGTAATATGAATTTTGAAATAAAAACTATTTTTAAAGGATTTTAAAATATGTTGTGATTTGAGAAAAGATCGATTGACATTAGTTAATGATGATTTTTCATAAAAAATTAATAAAATGAACCATAAATTTAACGGTTGTTAATTGATGAATAACATTATTTTGGTTTTAAATTTAAAATGATATGTTGAACATGAAATTGTTAATTATAATTTTAAATGATGAAATGAATTAAAATGAATGAGTTTCCAATGATTTATTGATTGATAGAAGAACTAAGAGACTATGTAGTTATTGGTGACTAGAATAATCCCACTAGGACTATGACTCCCAAGAAAAGGATTTATGATGATGACTCTAACTAAACCTAGTTCAACCATATTACCCCAAGTGGTATGTGATTAATTCCATATTAATTCCCAAAGCATTAGGATTTGAGCACACACACTGACTATTGATGATTTAATGAGAAGTATGAGGATCCTAGATCCTAGAACTAACTAACTAAATGGATTATAAACTCATTTTTGGGTTTTGATATGATTATTACATGCCATTGATTATTGAACAATTTTATGCGTGTACTTTGTTTATTATAAAAATGTTCATTAAATTATTTCTTGAGATTTTTCAAATCTATTTTACTTGAAATATTATTTGAAAACAAATTTGAAAATAGAATTAAATGACTTGGTTAAATAAAATTTAATCATACATAGTTTATTTGTATTAGAACTAAGAATTTAACATTCAGTGGAATCCTACTTGGATATTTTTTAACACATTAACACTTCCTTTAAATTATGTGAAGTTACCAAAGGATATGAAATGTTATAGCCTAGATTACTCAATACAATAATCAGGCTGGTTTCCCAGAAGAACTCAGGTTCACCTCCTCATATGATGGAGGTTTCTAACTAGAATATGGGGTCTAAAGACAAACTATGAGGAGCCTATAATCTCATATCATAGTTCACAATTACAGATAAATAAAGAAAAAAATCATACACAACATATTATGTAGAAAAGATAAATAAATAAAATTAAAGAATTCCATAATAAAATAGAATGAAACCTATAAAATAAATGGTCACGATAGACACAAAAATTAGTTTATCATTGTTCTAAAAACATATACAAGATAAATAAATTGAAAATCAAAATATTTGGATCCTCTGAGAAAATTTAGATGTGCTGCAGACCTAGTAACAAATTACATGTTGAGCTATACTAGACTAATTATAAGATAACTCATGAGAGGATTTTTACAATCATTAAACCATATGCCTCTTCCCTATCCATCGTGCATCCGTTCTCAACCAAAAAGAATACATAATGATTTCATAAATACTGAGGCTCATATACTGGGGGTGAAAATTGAATCTCAGTTGGCCACCCCCAGTGGATAACCTATAACCCACTTTCATAGGTGCATACTCATAAAATATGGCCATCCTGGCTGAGAAACCAATATAACTAAAATAAATAAATAAAATCACTATCAATACATATGTTCAAAATCACAAATTACCCAAAACTACATCAGCTAGTTTCAAAGTGTCTATGAGAATGTCACATGATTGTGCTAACCAATATATCAAAGCTAGGTCACCTTGCAGTATACATAACATGTATCATAGAACTACCATATTATAGTATAAAAAATTCATCAAAAATTTGAATCCAATCTATCATTGCAAATCCATACCATCCATAGGTCAATAGATAAAATGTTCTTTGAAGATAACATGCTTCAATCCCCCACAGTTAGCCCCCCCCCCCACAAGGCTAGAATATTACGGTCCATCATAACATACCAATTCTAATCCATGGAATTCCCAAAAAATATCACATACCTCTACTATTAGGGTGTTCTCATATGGGAATAGTTTTTATAATACTATCATCAATCTTCTATGGGATTTTTCATATCATGTTATATTTCCATAAATATCATAAAAGTAGTTCCGAGCTCACCTTGGTATACCAGATTAGCTATTGATCAACAAATAGAAGTCCAATGGTAGATATAAGGCTCTAAACCACTTCCTTAAGTCCCCCACCATACTGTCATGTGATGGTCAATCTAATAATTGATCACTTACATGCCTAAAGGGCATCCAAAACCACAATAATTCCTATAAGAACATTCTTAAAAGACCACATGATCAAATGAAATGAAAGGATCCTTAAAAGGGATGATCATTATATGATAATATTTAAGTAAAACCCCACATAATAAACCTCATTTGGCCTTCCCAACATTCATTACATCCTTGAGTATGACCTCAACTAAACAGGCATCCATAGAAACTTTATTCCATAAGGGGATTTTCAACATTTTACAACGATATACTCAGATCTCTTAATAAGAGACCATCCCAAATGGGAATGATCTAGAGTCCCACAGACTGATCTCAACATTAACTCAATGGAACAAGGTCATAACTACCATCCCATAACCTCATCCTACACCTAAATATCCACCAATCCAATCCACAATTATCATATCTAAAACCTCAGGCGAGTAGTCTAAAACCTCAACCACTAAATCCTCAAGAAAAATAGATAAAATTCATAATGCAATACATGTATGGTTCTAATATTAGATAAATATCCAAGGTACAAAAAATAAATTCCTTGGAATACCCATGATAGTCTGATCACCAAGCTCACATCCATTACTTGTCCTCACAACAATAAACCATACATGCTGGAGGATTCTGAAAACTAGTCTTAAATAAATCCTCCAGAATTATTTATATGAAAGAAAATCCCCACCCTAGTGGCCTCAAAATATCTAAAGGGCCTCACCACCATTATCTTAATGGTAAAACCCATAGAATCAACTACCTATAATTCCAAAAATAACTACAAAATGAAAAAAAATACCATGGAAGGAAAAATACATGGGGTACACCTTAGGTACACAGTGTGTACCCCTAGAGGTCCACCCTGGTAGTGTTTTAGAGGCCAGATATCATGTCTATATCATAATTATATTTCATTTCCACCATTTACATTTAGTGTACCTGACATGTGGTTTTAACACATGTACTTATCCTTGTACCCCCATAGGATCTAGACAACAAAGGTATATGATCACTAGCTATATACCACCCAAGGGATTTGGTCGTGTTCCCTATATAGCAATGTGCCCTAATACATAATGTATGGCCATGCCTCGACCACACCCTAAGTCACCTCAACATGGTGTTTCCCATACACACATGTCTTGTGACCCTCATCATGAAATATATGTATGGTGATTGGGAATTCCTAAATAAAAACCCCTAATAAAAAGTGTGTACCACTTTTTAATCACTGGATAACCATAATGAATTCTCGTAGGGGTTCAAAATAATAAATATAAGGCTTTATAAAAATAGAAAAAATTATTCTATTAATATTTTTGGATGAAAACCAGAAAAAATATTACATTGGGGGGGAATCTACCAATACCTTGGTCAGATCAGTGTCCTGCGGCCACCACATGCCAGTTTTGCTTCTTGTAAGGTCCACAATGCTATATTCCTCTCCCTCTTCCTATCTCACTCTCATACACAATGAATTGAGTCCCTGGTGGAGGCATATGGGAGAATATTATGAGAGGATAGCATTAAATATAAGGAAAAATATAAGCTAATAAAAAGGAAAATGAAAATGGTCTTGGTCCTCAGCCCAGTGCCCGACTCGAGGTTTTCCATCTCCTAGCAAACCTAACTACCCTTTGAAGATTCAACCATGGATTCAGAATCTAAAATTTAATATCCATTTATGTAAATAGTTTTATTTATATAAGAATTTAAATTTTAAAATAAATCATCTACTATATTTAAAAATGATATGTTTGGCTCCAAAAATTTAAAAACTATTTATTCTAGTAAATATAATATTGGTTTCATAGTAATATGTTTGTAATTATAGTACTATTAATTGATTAATATTACATAAAAATAATTATTATGTAAAATAATATCAAATTAATTTATTCATTTTATTTGATACTTTCATGAATATAAGTTCTAATACTATTACAACAGTTAGATTCGTAACGGTTAGAATCCAATTTAAAAATTCACATTACCCCATATATATAAAATTCATTCTTTCATCTTATCATTATTTGTTACCTTCTTTTATCTCTTATTCTATTTTGTAACATTTCTTATTTTTTATTTATAATAGAAATGTATCTTATATAATTTTCATTCTATTTAGTGTATAATCCTATTATGTATAATATTATTGTGTTACATTATATTGTTACCTATTCTATGGTAATTGTTTTATATATTTTTTTGAATGTTATTTTCTCAATTTTTTATTTTATTATTATTTTTCAATATTATGGTGAAATAAAAGAATTTATATTCTTAAAATGTTTTTTTGGTGATGTTTTTATTTATTATATTTGAATATTGGGTCATACATTATCCCTAAAAATAATTTCACCCTTTAAATTTGGGTTTTACATAAATCTATAAAAATGAATCTAATTCTTCGTCATTTATTCCTTAGACTCCCATATTACTTCTTCAAACCTTTAATTCCTCTAATTTACATTTAATATTTTTGGAGTTTTATTCTTTAAAACTTACTCTTCGATGTCAGGAATCTAAAAAAGTTCTTTATTATACGAAAAGTAAATATCTAGATCTATTTCCACAGTGGTGAGTATATATATTGGGTATTTCAATTACTAAATCAACATCAAAACATGGAAGAAACTATTCACTCCAGAGATATTTGGTGGTGAATAAAACTGATAAGACACATCTCCAATTCTCTCCAAAGTGTCGAAAGGCCCAATGTCCCTTAGACATGTATTCCCCATCTAATTGGTCCTTATTACCCCCTTCTGTGGTGATAATTTTAGGATAAAATTACCCCATACTTGAAATTCATTGTCCTCTATTTAATTATTATTATAAAATTTTTATCTTATTTTAGCTATGTTTATATGATTCTTGATAGCTCACACTTTATTAGTTGTCTCCTTAGCAAGTTCGTGACCTACAATATTCATTTTCCCAACTTAATCCTAATAAGATTACTTTTAAATTTTTTTTATAAGTCCTAATGTTATTCCACTTGTATGACCAAATGTATGAAATTTTTGTATGAAAATTACACTAGATATATGTATTGATCCTATGTTTTTTGGAAGTCAAGTGATAATGAACTCAATGTGTCCTCTATGTTTGATCTGGTCCTTTTAGAATTCCCATCTGTTTGAGGATGAGAAATAGTTTTTAAATGTATCGGAAAGTCCAAACCATTTTAAATACTCCTCTAAAACATTGATGTTAAATTAGAATAGAGATAAAATAAAATTCATAAAGGATCACTATTAAGTATCCCAAATTCATTTATATAGAGACATGAAAAATGATCAAGGGGTAAACACTCCCCTATCTCCAAAAAATGCATTGAATTGGTATGGTGTTCTAAAAAACACATATAAAATCATTTTTCTTTTATGTATTAGGTAATCTAGTGAGAAATTCTATTTGGATATTCTCCCACATCATCATTGGTAAATAGAGACTATTCATAAACCATTTTATGGTTTTCTAACAGCCTTATTGAAATGCCATGATCACTGAAAAATAGTTTGTAATTTCCTAAATATTTTTTCCTACCAATATTTCTCTCTTTATACCCCATACATATTAGTAAAACTTGGGTGTATATAAAAATTCGATATATGAGCTAAATCTAGAAATTTGGTCTTTAGATCAATTAATAATGGTATAAATTGTATGATTTGAAACATCAACACACAAACATCATAGATTAAATGTGGTAATCTGCTATATTTTATGGACTTTATTTTATTTTATTAACCCTTTTCATTATGTCAAAACTTATTTATTTTTCATATTAAACATAGTCACTCAATTACTTGAAAAATAAATTATGTTTCCCCATCATTTATAATTTCATTATCCAACTTTACAAAATTCATGAATAGTGGTTCCTTTTATATCCTCAGTATGTACACAACACCATGATCCATCCTACTAATTGGGTCTTTAATATTTTCTTCCTTCCCAGTGTGGTAGTGTATTGCACAGACATGCTCCTTGAGTAATTACAACTATCACCTTTGCACAGACATGCTCCTTGAGTATATTTTCTTTCTATTCGAATATATAGTGCAACATTTTCACATATATATTTTGTAAATCATCCACCATAATGAAAGTGTCTCTATATAATTAAAGAAAACATTAGATCATCCTAATAAATACCATGAGTTGGATAGTTTATTTCATGGGGTTTTAATTGTCTTGATAGATAAGTAACAACATTATCATTATATACAAAGACGCACCCATTCATTTAAATTATGTGTCATTTTATATAACAAAACACTCCTTTCTACATGTTAAGACTAATATTGATTAATTGGTAAATGTGTTTTTTTCTTACTCAATGATTTCATCTAATTACTTTGACTATGTTAATCTGACCCCTTTACCTATCAACATGGTGAATAGATTAGTTAATTAATCTGAAGTTTTAGTAAATGTATAATAACAACAATCTAAGAGAAGTCTACTATGAATCCCAATTTTATTAAAGGTTATGGGTCATTATTTTACCACATTTGTCTTTATATGGTTAAAATATATTTCATCCTTGGATATAATATGGTCCAGAAAATAAATATACTAAATCCTAAATTCAGACTTACTATACTTCCCATATAGCTAATTATCCCCTTATTATATCAAGGAAAATCCAAAATTTGTTTTCATTCTATTCATATAATATAGAGTATATCATAATATCATCAATAAAAACCCAAAAAAACTATTAAGATAATCCTTCAAAACAATATTCATAAGATCGATAAACATAGATTATGCATTCCTTAACGAAAATGAAATTACAATAAACACAAAATTACCAAATCTTGTGAGAAATATCATCATTGATATATCGTCCATATTGAATTTTAATTAATGATAAAAAAATTCATATAAATTGTTGAGATGTATTGATGTTTTAATGTCGATCAAATGAATCATCAATATTAGGAAAATGATACTTATTCATAATATTAATGGAATTGACTTCCCTATTTTAACAAATAACCTCAATGAACCATCATTATTATTAAAAAATTATATAGTCTCTCCTTAAGAATAAACACTCAGGAATATGAATCTTCTATCGCACAAATCTTTTAGTTGTTTGTTTAATTCCATTCATTTCACTTGAGCTATTTTGTAAGGTGTATTAAATACAGGTTTTTTGTTGGGAATGAGGTAAATTAAGTATTCATCTTTATACTCAGGTATATCCAGGTTAATAAAATAAAATAATACCTTCAAATATATACATACTCTATTCTAAATAAATCCTTATCATTCATCTCTTTATCTTCTCCATGAATTTAATTCTGATGATACATTGTAGGTGATTCAAAACAAGGCTCTGGTAATTAAGGTTCTATTCTAAAAAAGGATCTTATTCTATACTAAAAGATTATAATCTTTTTATATTGATAATAAATTCATACAATACACACTGAGAGACAATCAATAAAAAGGAATATGTCAAAGTAAACATGTATTAAAAAAATTAGGCTTGTAAAAAAATTTCCAACCAAAATAATAATAGATATTGGACACTATATTTTAATTTTTATATTACATTAATTAAAAGTTTAAACTAATACATCATATCTATCTGCTATATTTAAGTATGAGTATATAATTATTTCACTATTCTAAAATAAATCTCATTTTTATCAAACTTTTTCAATCCTTGATGGTTTTTGGGATCATTATTGATATTTTTATTAATAATTATTTAAATTTCATTATTGGAAAAGCTACATAAAGTCCACTAGGTGGCTAGTATGGGGAATTTTCCACCATGTGGGTTAACCTAGTATAACCCTTACTATAGATATCCTATTGTCTTTGTGATAACCAACCACCAGCCAACATGTGGATGAATCTGGGTTGTAAGAATTCTTCCTACAACCACCGATTAGTAAATATGGCACCAAAATCCCACTAGTGATGCTGATCATGTTAACATTATAAATGGTATTATAGTAATTTACACAAGAACCCCTATTTTATACTTCTTTACTCCCCCTCAACCTAATCATGACTCATACAATACTATGACCTCTCATTTGTCTTTTTTTTTTCTCTCTGAACATGAATCTTGGATGTATTTCTAGACTAATCGAGGATGTGATCCTATTATGTTGTGTCTGACCCTAATTAGTCTTAAATCACATTATTCATTACATTCCATTTATTCAATTCTAAGGATCAGAGATGATAACTATAATATTCTTCAATTAATGCCTTTCAATTTTTAATTGTGGTTCTAGGGATCATCATATTTATTATTATATCATTATCTCTCTTTCTGTTATTGGTCCCTTCAGGTTGTTGAAATTCAAAGCGTTTCAATCTAGGTGGTTTCATTAAATTGATTTGTTCTACAACCTTTATTGTTTGACCCAATAATTTTTTTCACAAAAACATTTTATGACAAGATCAATGTTTTATTGATTTATGGATTTATCTTTGAAATGGATTAGTATCTTTTTAAAGGCATGATTTGGGGAAAGTATTTATTTTTTGAAAACATGTTGAAGTGGATTTTCCCTTTGGTATTATTTATAACATGGGTTTCATAAAATATTTTATATGGATGAAAAGTATTGGTTTTTATATTTATGTTAAATTCCCGTTGAATAGTTTATATTTGAAAATGGTAATCCATTTTTTATCATTGACGGGGAGAGAAATTCCTCGGAAAGGAATCTTACCCCTATGCTAATTGTTCTAGGGTAACATCAATACAATGTGGCCCAATGTTATTATAGTAGGTAGACACTCTCTATGGTGGAGTATTAACCCTAGGCCTATTTTTATTTGGTAATATTGATAACATGGTTTCATTGATAATAGAAATCATATGATGATCCTCATCGACACAAACCTGTTGTTACTCTTTGGAATTTTTATTTGAAATGAGTTGATAAATTTATTTCTTATGGGAAAGAACTAGAAATAAGAATAAATTTTAATGTTTTATAAGTGATTATAATAGTTGATTTCAATATCTAGAATCAAAATGTGATAATTATATCTCATTCATCATAATTACTTATTTGTGAATAAATGATTCCTATTATGAATAATGCATATAAAACACTTATTGGGATCATATTGTTCTTGTTTTTCTTACACCATGAAAATAAATTTTGGAATAAGTGGACCGTGTATTATCTAATGTAGGTAATGAAAAGGTTCAATAAGGTGGAATGGGTTCTTTAGTTAGCTAGGTGTGGTAGTCTGATAGAGACTTCATGATCCATGGGGAAGGTTTTTTTCTACACATTTGTACCTTAGTATGGTTTTTGGATTCTGGAACCGTTATATTCCATATTTATAACTCTTTTCTAATGTGGAAATGTATTGTAATACTAAAATTATATTATATTTTTTCATCATTATTGGTGAATGTTTTTGGAAAAATAATTCCCAAAGGTTGCTGTTAGTTTTTAGGAGCTTGTCACCAGCTTGTTGGGATCGAGAACGACTTCAGGAAAGTGGTGAATCAGTTTGAGAACATGTTCTTTTTCTTACGTTGGTTGGTTAATTACAATAGATATAAGAAGAGATTATTATGTCTTTGTTTTTTTATGAATCTTGGGATGACTTGGTATATAGGAGAAAAGACTTTTGGGAAAAAAGCGGTAGGTTGCGAGTGGGTTCCAAGCCAGATCTCAACGTGAGAAGCTTTAACTTATCATGGGTGGTCGAAATGTGTCTTTTGGGATAAGGGGTGATTTATTCAAAGTAATATTTCTTTGTATCTCACTACAACACCATTTTAATATTTCCTCAATTTGGAAATCATTCCTGGTACTCATGTTCTTGTGTTTTTTTTCTGATGTTGTGGAGTACCATGCCCCCAGAAGACTTCTATTGAATCCTCATGAAGTTGAGAAATATCCAGTTGATTAAAATATAAGGTAAATTTTTCGGTTTAGAGTCCATGATATGGAATAACATATTACCCCAACAACTACCAAGGATGGATAGGTGGATACTCAAATGGACGATGATAGGAATAGACCCCATGAATTTCATCATAAAAACCACCACATTTATAATGAATGATTGGTCTTCAATAGGAAGAAGACTAGTCAGGATGTGTTGAAAGAGACATAAAATTCATGAAGACCCCAAATTCTACAAGGGTGAGTTGTGACGTCTTAAATCAAGAAGTTCCAAGTTAAAGATGGTTGGATTCAGTAGTTTTGGGAAAGAATCATGATATAATAGAGTATAAATACATTAAGGACACCTTCACTAATAAATTCTACTTGGAGCCTATGACCATGGTGAAATCCATTGGGTGGCTCGCCCATGAGAATGGGAAATAGATAGATATGCAATATACAAATTGGTTTTCTAATCTCACATTATTTTAAACTAATTTGGTGTCAAGTGAGTATATGAAGACATGAATGTTTCAGATAGGCCTTCATATTAATATCCAATTTCTTCTATTCATGTTAATATTTTAAAACCCTTCTTAAGTGGTGGGTAGGGTATTGATGGTGGATATTATCTTGGATGGTATTTAAAGACTGTTCAAAGTTCTTTCTACATTTAGTGTTAGCTTCATTGGTTTTGTTAAGGGTAAGTGGAAGGGAAATGGGTTTCATAGAATAAACTATGGTGGCACTTCATAAAAATATTTTTATACACCATCATTTATAGTTAATTGTTTGAATTGTTACCATTGTGACCATATGAGGAATGAGAAGTATTCTTTCCCCATACATCTAAAAATCTAAAACTCATGTGGTGTTGCAGTCACTCAAAAAACATTAGGCCATTTATCTTCCTAACACTGGTAAAGGATCATCATCACCTAAAGGATTTGTGGATTAATTACATGAGAATTTAAACCCTTTAAATTAATAATATCATTAATTGATCTTGTGAAACAAAACACATAACTAACAAAAATACTGAAAAAATGAAACAAGAAATATTATAAATTACATGAAATATATAATCATCATCATAAAAAATATAAAAATAAGTTAAAACAAATATATTTTTATATTTTTTTTGATTAATACTTATAAAAGGATACATTAAGAAAAACCCATTAAAAATGTGGAATTGTATATTACCAAAATAAACTAAATTGAACATAGTTAAAATTTTACTATAACTGGTAATATATATTATTAAAATAATATTTAAATTTTCAATTATTTAAAATCCCATATAAAATAAGTTTAAATAATATTTATTTTGAAAGAGGTCATTATTTCAATAAAGGTAGTTACTATTTTTATATTGAATTTTCATTTAGAAGGTCATTTAAAAAATTTATAATTTTATTTTGGCCAAAAAATATATTTTTTTGATTTAAAATGACATTATTATCTTAGGATAAATTTTTGGATTCTTCTGAAATGTTTGATTTTTTGGTAAATAGTGAAAAATACCATTTTCATGAATAACTTCACTTTTATGAAATTATTAATATATAAGTATGAATTTTAAATTCATAGAGAATTTTTATAAGATCATATATGTATTTTATAAGCTTCTTTATAAATTAAAAGGAGACTCTTTTAATTTAAACCCCATTTTTTAAATTTTAGAACTCAAGTTATTTTTCGATATGTTTTTAATACATTATACATTTATTAATTTAAAATTAATTTTTATCTCCATAATAAATGTAATATTAAAAAAAATTATTTTAAATTTCTAATAAATTATTATAAATTTTTTAAAATAATAATTCTGGCTTAAAGGAAAAGTTAACTTAGTTAAAAACTAGTTACTACGGTAAAAGCTAAAATTAGAAAAATAATAATCTAGCTGCAAAATAAATCAAACTTGTTTAAAAATGTGTGTAAATGTGTGTATGAGGATTTTATTGACTATATAAATTCTCCTCTAATTTATTAATTAATTTTGTTTCACTCCCCCTGAGTGTGAGTTTCCATTATTGAAATTTTTTGGGAATTTATAAAAATAACATCACTTTTCACTTATTAAAGGGGAACTCCTGTCATCACTTATTATAACACCCCAACCCTAGTTTCCCAGAGTTGGTGCATTATGACATAACATTGGCATGATCACAAGAAAGATCAAGTCTCGAAAGACCAATTAGTTTTGTAGCTTTGGAATAACTAGATACATTCATAAAGTTTACATTACATCATAAAATGGAACCTACAACAATATAGTCTCCATAGTCCACAATCTTATCCGCTAATACTATCCCTGCAGGTCATTCATAAAATACTTCTTCACATCCTGGGAAAAATAAAACATAGAAAGGGGTGAGCTCAAATGCCCAGTAAGGATAACAATATAGCGGAAACTTTCCTAAATAATCATAAACATTTAAGGCAGTGTATAACTAAAACAAAAGACTTTTAAACTTGAACTTAAGCATATTATGGAAGAAATAAAATGAAATAATTCCATATACTTATTCAAATGGATATTCTACTAGTCTAATAATCACATGCCATATCAATAACCACTTTCATAATGATGGAATGCATAATGCCAGACTATCATAACCACATAGTCAAGGCCTCATGCCAAGACTACACATAATCTTTTGTCAAGGCCTTGTGCCAAGACACTAGATTGTCTCATGAGACCTACTGATGCATCGAGGAGCTATAGCGGGCTCCACCCGTCACATATTAAGTCCAATTCATTCCGCATATGAACAGGTTTAAACATAACAGAAACATTCATATTAAAACTAGCATATGAAATGTCAATATTTTCTCCATAAACCATGAATGGTATAAAAATAACACATCCACTATCAAACAGATCACAAAAACTTCAATACAATATGGAAGTTTTGTATCATAATAAATCAACTTCAAGTATGCTTAAAATCCATCAAAGGATGTTGATGTAGATGAAATCCAAACTATTTGAGAGGAATATCTCTTTTTATAGAATCATTTAAAAGTAACATAATTATAAAATAAAAAAATTACTTTTAAAATATCCTTATATGCTCGTAAGGGAAGCTTCAAATATTTTATAACGGTGGAAAATAGCCACACCTGCCGTATAAGTTAAAAAAAGAAATTCATACCTTAATTCTGTCGAAAAGGTTAAAAAGGACCTTGTTTGGAAAATGAAGGAAATATTATTTTATAAACCTCTTATAAAAAGTCAGACAACGGTATAAATTACTTTAACCCATATTCTAGTAAATAGTAAATTTTTTTGGAAATACGTTTTTAAGAAACATGGATGTGGATGATAAAGAAGTCATAGTAGATTGTTACGTATAAAAAACCTTAGATAATGAATGGATTGCGAAATAAACCCTTACCTTGTACTTTTACTTGGTTGGGGGTAGTTTTACCTCTTGTATAATGGTGAAATAATTTTTATTAAGTTATACAATAATAATTTAAATTAATATGATATCATATATGATCTTTTAACATTGCATTGTTAATAATATATTAGTATTATCGTTGTTTCGGGTGTTATCTTACTCATTTTCATTTATATGTTTTGTTACATAAGCCACGTTGTTTATGGATAAGATGTATGTTATTCATATCCAGAATGATATCAAGTTCATAAACAGTATTTTTAACCATCAAATGAGAATTATACTTTAATGGATACGATGGAAAATGAATCTCATCGCGTTCGTGGAGACGGTAGTCCGTACGTACGCACGAGCGACACTATCATTTTTTTGATATTATAATAATATATAATTGGATAGTATATCACATATATAAAATCAATATCATGTTATATTTATTATTTACATGAATTACACATCACTATTATACCCATCCAAATAATAATATTTTGAATAACAATTACACCACGATGTGGAGACGGTAAGCCGTACGTACGCACGTATGGTGACATGTCATTCAAAGGATGGATAGAATACCGAATATGGCTATACCATGTTTATAATAACGTCACAGTATATATAATATACTGGATTTATTAAGTTGGAATGGTAATAACAAAGAAAGAAGAATTGGAAGAAGAAAGGAACTTGAAAGAATGTGGTGAAAACATTACCTCTTCTTCGGGTTCTTCCATTTGATTTGATCAAAATGGATCCTTAGGTTGGCTTTCGAATCAAACTAATGCCTCTAGGTTGAAGTGAGATAAGTTTAGAGATTATTTGGTTAGGTTTTGTCCGATCCAAAAGGCTTTGAAGGTGTGAAGAATTGGTTAGAAGCGGTGTCCTTTTATAGGGGGGGGAGGGGCACCTTAGGAAAAGCAAGAAATATTATTTTATAATAAATTCATATTCG
Organism: Viscum album; assembly: GCA_963277665.1. NCBI lineage: Eukaryota > Viridiplantae > Streptophyta > Magnoliopsida > Santalales > Viscaceae > Viscum > Viscum album. Next base: position 2,089,687,238 of record OY728126.1, on the reverse strand, counting down.
GTTTTTAATGGCTCCCAAGTGGATTATTTAAAGGTTAAGGTGGGGATGGGTCTAAAACCACTCAACCAAGAGTTTTTATACAGGTTTGGGTCACTATATTGACCATATCCTTTATTTTTAATTCTTAGTTAATTAGTTTAACATTTACGATGTCACTATGTATTTTTATATTATATAGTTAATAAACATATTATATACATCCAAGAGACCCCTAAGTGGTCCATTAATGATACACCTATCATGATATAATTCTCTTAGATGAACCTTAGATTTTTAGGAATCTAATATCAATTAATAATATAATATTTGTTTTAAAAACTCTTTTATGTCAATTTTGACACTATTCAATAATTGATTTCTGTTAAATTATTAACAACTTTATTAATTCGAACCAAATTAATTTAATCCATAATATAATATCATATTAAGAAATAAAATTCATGGAAGTCATCAAAACTATCAAATTATATTAATTTTAACATTTATAATACCAATTATTTTATTCTTTCATTAATAAGGAAATTACTACATCATTATTGTGTCATAAATAATATTAATTATTAAATGTATAAAAATTATAAATAAAATACCATTATTTAGGAATTTTTTTAGATTTTTAATTAATATTTATAGTCGAAAATAAAACATATATAACCCTATGTAAAAATTGTATTGCTAAAAGATATTTGCTTATGTCATTTTTGTATTTATTTGAACTTAATTAATATAAAGTGTCAGTATCACTTACAAGTTTCTTCATGGGGTCCCAAAATCGACCCAAATATGACCATGGTCGGACATTTATCAACCAATAAGGTTAGGATGCATTTTAGGGTAATTTAATATTATAATAATATTATTTTTTACCCTTATTTACCGGATTTACCCTTTAACCATGGTAAATAAAATATTTACCGAAGTAATTATTCAAAATGTCTAAAAATAAAAGTTACCTATTTAACAATTTGGGCATCTTGATTCCAAATATGGAATCCATTTTTCCAAATTCAAAACACATAATTGGTAGAAATTAATATAAAATTAATTCCCGTTGTTAAAACAAAAAGCGTGTTTTTAAGAGATAATAACTATCAAAAGATTAACAATTGTTTATGTCCGGTTTAATTGTGAAATTATGTTCAATGAACAACATATTATTAAATGAAAAAAATATATTCTAAATATACCATAAAACCACTCAAATTCATAATTTATCACTATTAATTATTTCTATTAAAAAAATTAAATTAAAATTTAGTAATTTTTACTATTCATCAAAATATAACTGTTATCCGAAAAGTTCCAAAATTATACACTAGGATAATTTCGATATTCTGAATCCAAAAATGAAGTCCATTTTGAGATATAAAATTTATAAAATTTCAAAAAGTGGGCATTACTATTCATAACAGCTAGTTTTATTGGTTGCGTTGTGTGTTAGAACTCGAAGTTGTGTACAACACACACTACTGTATTATTCAAAGATAAGCGTACCATGGAAGGTTGGGGTGTTACATTGTCCCTTCCTTCAAATAATTTCATTCTCGACATTTCAAGAATATTATTTCATAAATAGACTCGGGTGGTTCTTCATCATAAGTTTCTCGGGTTCCCACGTTGCCTCTTCCATCTTATGGTTTCTCCATAGAACATTTACCAGACGAGTCGTGTAGTTTCTCAGCACATGTTTTCTAGTATCAAGAATCCTGATGGGCTCTTCGCAATAAGACAGATCGGGTTCCAGTTCTAATTCCTCATAGCTGAGTACATGCTTTAGTCCAGGCATGTATTTTATCAATAGTGATACATGGAACACATCGTGAACTTTGGAGAGATTTGGGGGCATTGCCAAACTGTAAGCTACATCCCCAATTCATTCTAGAATTTCGAAAGGACCGACGTACCTGAGACTCAATTTATCTTTCTTACTAAAACGTATAACTCCCTTCCATGGAGATACCTTCAAGAAAACATGATCTCATACCTAAAATTTCGAAATCCTTCCTTCGGTTATCGGCATAGCACTTCTGCTTACTTTGAGCTACTTTGATGTGGTTTTGGATTACCATCATCTTCTCCATCGTTTCCTCCACCAGTTCTGGGACTACAATTTTTCTTTCACCAACTTCATCCCAACAGGTTGGTGTGCGACATCTATTTCCATACAACACTTCATATGGTGCCATCCGAATACTTGAATGGAAGCTATTGTTATAGGAAAATTCTACCAGAGGTAAATATTGATCCCACATACCCTGAAATTCAAGTGAACTTGATCTCAACATGACTTTTTAGGTTTGAATAGTCTGTTCTGATTGTCCATCTGTTTGAGGGTGGTAGGCAGTGCTCAAATGAAGTTCAGTATCTAAGGCCTTCTGAATACTTTTCCAGAATCTTGAAGTAAAATGGGGATCATGATCTGAAAAAATGGATAGGGGTACTCCATGAAGTCTCACAACTTCATTTATATATAGTATTTCTAGACATTCGAGTGGTAAATATTCTCTTATAGCAAGAAAATGTACTGACTTGGTAAGACGATCAACAATATCCCATATTTCATCGTTCATTCTATGAGTATTTGGTAGTCCCATGAAAAATTACATCGTGATATTATACCATTTCTACTCAGGTATGGGAAGTGGTTGCATGAATCTTCCAGGTTGTTGCCTTCCAACTTTCACTTGTTGAAAAACCATACATCTTGACACAAAATCAGCAATCTCCCTCTTCATGTTGTCCCACAAAAAATTTTTCTTTCAAATCTCTATAAATATTGGTGCCCCCGGGGTGTATAGATAAATTGGAACTATAAGCATCGTCCAAAAATTCCCTTTTTAGATCAGGTATATTGGGAACACAAAGTCTCTTCCCAAATTTTAAATTTTCATTTTCATACAGAAAGTCACTCAATCTCCCATCATTCACACATTTATTCTTCTTTTGAAATTCATCATCATTGGTCTGAGAACACTTTATCCTTTCTAGTAAAGATGGTTTGGAAACCATTTGAAAAAGTATCGATGTTTCACCTTCCATGGTAATTACCATATCCATTTTCACTAGATCAATGAAAATCAGATCCCTTTCAGTTCTCATCACGTTCAAAACTCCATGATCCTTTCTGCTCAAAGCATCTGCTACCTTATTTTCCTTCCCTAGGTAGTAGTGAATCGTGCAATCATAATCCTTGAGTAGTTCGAGCCATTGCCTTTTCCTCATGTTGAGTTCTTTTTGTGAGAAAATATATTTCAAACTCTTGTGATCATTATAAATATCACATTTTTCAACATAGAGGTAGTGTCTCCTTATATTCAAAGAAATTATCACAGCTTCTAACTCGAGATCATGAGTAGGATAGTTTTGGTCATGAAGTTTCAACTATCGTGATTCATAGGCAATAATCCTATCATTCTACATAAGGTCACAACCAAGTCCTTTATTTGATGCATCACTATAATCAACGAACCAATCATTACCCGTTGGTAGAGTCAATATAATAGCATTGACTAATATTCTCTTCAGTTATTTGAAACATTATTCACACTCTTTTGTACAAAAAAATTCAACCCCTTTGCGTGTGAGCTTTGTTAATGGGTTAGCCAACCCGGAAAAATTCTGAACAAAACGTCGATAATAACCTGCTAAACCAATAAAACTGCGTACCTTTGTTATACTCATCGGTGCAGGTCATTCTTGGATTGCCTTGGTCTTAGAAGGATTAATAGAGATTCCTTCTATAGAGAAAATATTTCCATGAAAAGAAATATCCTGAAGCCATAATTCAAACATGCTAAACTTCCCATATAATTCTTGTATTCTCAGAGTCTTTAGGATAATGCGCAAGTGATTTTCATGATCTTCGTAGCTTTTGGAGTATACCAAGATATCATCAATAAATACCACCACAAAATCATCAAGATATTCCTTGAAAACTCTCTTCATCAGATCCATGAATATAGAGGGTGCATTAGTCAGCCAAAAAGGCATTACTGTAAACTCGTAATGCCCGTACCTGGTTCGAAATGCTGTCTTCTGAATGTATTCCTTCTTCACACACAAATGATGGTATCCATATCGAAGGTAAATCTTTGAAAATTATTGATCTCCTTGAAGTTGCTAAAATAAATCATCAATGTGAGGTAGGGGATACTTGTTTTTTATTGTTATAGCATTAATCTCCCTGTAGTCGATACAAAACCTCATAGATCCATCATTATTTTTAACAAAAAGAATAGGGGCTCCCCATGGAGAAACACAAGGGAAAATAAATCCTTTATTACTCAATTACTCTAGTTGTTTATTTTGTTAAACTAATTCCACAGTGGCCACTCTAAAAGGGGTATTCAATATATGCCTTGATCCAGAAATTAATCAATGGAAAACTCAACTTCTCATCCTGGAGGATGTCCAGGTAAATCTTCCGAAAACACATCCACATATTCATTCACAATAGGTACATCCTCTATTTGAACATTCCTTTCCTCACCCACTATCATTTCATTCTCCTCCTCCCCAATAATTGAATTTAGTTGAGCTACTGGCGGTGGATCTTGATAAGAATTAGGTGGTGATGATTCTTTTCTAAAGATAAGGTGTGCCTTATCATCATCATCAAAAATAATCACCTCCTTCTTCATACAATAAATCTTTGCATCATGGTCCGAAATCCAATCCATACTGAGGATTATATCAAACTCAATAATAGGTATGATGATGAGATCAACGGATAAAGAACATTTATGTGCTCTAATGGGGACTGATTCACAAAACATTGTTGCAATGATACTTCCCATAAGAGTTTTAACTGAAAACTCCTTTTTTAAATAAAATTAGAAAAATCTATTTTTCTTAGCAAACATGGAAGATATGAAACAATGCAATGATCCAGAATCAAATAATGCATTTTATGAACTTGAGGAAACCATTAAATTACCTGCCACCATGTGTTTCGGAGCTTCTACCTCAGCAGTAGTGATAGCATAAGCTTGGCCTTGATCCTATGGCCTTTTCTGAGGTAAGTTCCCCTAACTCTTAGGAAATTCATTTGCATAAAGTCCCATATCCCTGCAATTTTAGCATTGGACATCGGTAGCTTACTTCTTCCCCTTTCAATCACGAACTTGGTGGCCTTTTTCACCACACTTGTAACAGACTCCCATTCCTTTTAAGCAAGTACCGGGGTGTTTCGTCCCACATTTACTGTAGGATGGATATTAAACTTTTCACTTCTTCCAATTATTTCCATTACCAGATTGATCATAAGAGCTCTTCTTCTCTTGCTTTTCCTTAATGTCATGGGACTTAGAGAATTCCTTTTCTATCTTGATAGCACATAAGACAATGTCTTCGTATGACTAGAATGATTGTGAGACTAATGGTCGACCGAGAAATGGTTTTAACCCATCAATGAAACGATCAATATTACTTCTTGGGTTACGTATATAATCTCTATCATACCTTTATAACCTTGTAAAGTTAGCCTCATACATTGCAACATTCTCATCCTCCTTTGGTCTCAGACTCATAAATTGCCATTACATATCTGCTCGATGGTTACAAGGAAAGTATTTTTCTAAAAAAAATCATTGAAATCCCTCCATTCCATATTTGATACTTCATCTTCTTCATTCGTGTTTTGAATCAATGACCACCATTGATCAGCATCTTCAGTGAGGCAGTAAAATTCCATGATAACTTTTTCCCTTTCATTACTCCCCAAAGCCTGAAATATTTTCTCTAGGGAATTTATCCATTGATCAGCTATTAAGGGATTTTTACTCCCATTGAACGTTGGTGGTTGTTGCCTCATGAAGTGATCTAACATTGATCCTCCACGCTATGGATCAGGGTGCTCCATAAGATTAAGGTTATTATTCATAACCAGAGTGAGTTGTCCTAGTATAGTGATTAGCTGATCAGCACCAGTTTCATCACCAGCTCCACTATAATTATTTTGAGCAGGAGGGAAATACCTACTTGGATTTCATGCATTGATATGGTATCCATTTCTTCCATTAGGCTCCATTTTGTAACAATGGAATAAACTAGATCAGTTTATGAATCAAAATATATAATTCCATACTTATAAAACACTTAACATAAATTGAACTATTTATGGATATAATCCATAATCATAAAAATGTTTTCTTTGAAGAAGTATATACTCACAAACCCTTCATAATGGTTTCTAAAGAAAATAATAATTATCCAAAGCATATCCCCTGGGAGTGCCGTAACCAAGAGTGTATCAGGCCTATTGTCGTGCACTAGTTCCCGTTCAAGTCCAGCTCAAAGTGGTGTTTTCGAGTTTTACCACTAGGTACATCTGTTCCAGAGCCGCCTCTACCTGCTCATATCCATACAGGGATGTATTTCTCGGAAAAATCACAAAATCTCTACAATACCAAAATTATAGGATGTTCTTTTATACTAATCCTCAAAGTCCATCTTTGGTCTATGTGTTCTAATCAAAGTTTTTCTAAATATATATTCCAAGGTTTGTACTAAAATTCCTCTGATACCAACTCTAACGCCCTGACCCCAGTTACCCAGAGTCGGTGAATTATTACATAACATTGGCATGATCACAAGAAAGATCAAATCTCGAAATACAAATTAGTTTAGTATCCTTGGAACCACAAGATACATTCATAAAGTTTACATTACATCCTAAAATGAAAACTATAACAATATAGTCTCCATAGTCCACACTCTTATCCCCTCATACTATCCTTGCAAGTAATTCATAAAATAATTCTTCACATCCTCAAAAAAATAAAACATATAAAGGGGTGAGCTCAAATTCCCAGTAAGGAAAACAATATAGCAGAAACTTTCATAAATAAGAATAAACATTTAAGGTAATGTATAACTAAAACAAAATCATTTTAAACTTGATCTTAAGCATAATATGGCAAAAATTAATTGAAATAATTCCATATAATTATTCGCATGGATATTCTACTAGTCGAATAATCACATGCCATATCAACAACCACTTTCATAATGATGGAATGCATAATGCCAGACTATCATAACCACATAGTCAAGGCCTCGTGCCAAGACTACAAATATGATTTTGTCAAGGCCTTGTTCCAAGACACTATATTTTCTTATGAGACCTACTGATGCATCAAGGATCTATAGTGGGCTCCACCCATCACTTATTAAGTCCAATGCATTCCTCATATGAACAGGTTTAAACATAACATAAACATCCGTATTAATAATAGAATACAAAATGTCAATACATTATCCATAAACCATGAATGATATAAAAATAACACATCCACAGTTAAACAAATCAAAAAACCTTCAATACAATATGGAAGTTTTGTATCATAATAAATCATCTCAAAATAATTTTAAAATACATCAAAGGATGTTGACATAGATGAAATCAAAACTATTTGAGAAGAATATCCCTCTTTTTTTAAAATCATATAAAAGTCACATAATTATAAAATAAAAATTTAATTTTAAAATATCCTTATAATCTTGTAAGGGAAGCATCAAAGATTTTATAATGGTGGAAAATAGCTGCACCCGCCATATAAGTTAAAAAAAAGACATTCTTACCTTAATTCTGTCGAAAAGGTTAAAAATGACCTTGTTTGGAAAATGACGGAAAGATTCCATTATAAAGCTCTTATAAAAAGTCAAAAAAGGGTATAAATGACTTTGACCCATATTATAGTAAATAGTAAAAATGTTTTGAAATACATTTTTGAGAAACATGGATGTGGATGATAAAGAAGTCCCAGTAGATTAATACATATAAATAACCTTGGATAATGAAGAGATTTCAAAATAAACCCTTACCTTGTAATTTTCCTTGGTTAGGGGTAGGTTAACCTCCTGTATAATGGTGAAATAATTGTTATTAAATTATACAAGAATCATTTAAATTAATATGATATCATATATGATCTTTTAACATTTCTTTTTTAATAATATATTAGTATTATCATAGTTTCGGGTGTTAACTTACTCATTTTCTTTTATATGTTTTGTTACATAAGTCATCTTTGTTATGGATAGGTTGTATATTATTCATATACAGAATGATATCAAGTCATTAAAAAATATTTTTAATCATCAAATGATAATTTTACTTGAATGGGTACAATGGAGAATGAATCTCTTCGCGTTCGTGGAGACGGTAGTCCGTACGTATGCACGAGCGACAATATCATTCTTTTGATATTATAATAATATATAATTGGATATTATATCACATATAAAGAATAAATATCATGTTATATTTATTATTTATTTGAATCACACATCCTTATTATACCCATCAAAAAAATAATTTTTTGAATAACAATTACCCCACGGCGTGGAGACGGTAAGCCGTACGTACGCACGTATAGTGACATATCATTCAAAGGATGGATATAATACTGAATATTGTTGTACCATGTTTATAATAACATACAAATATATATAATATACTGTATTTATTAATTTATAATGGTAATAACAATGAAATAAGAAGTGGAAGAAGAAAGAAACTTGAAAGAGGGTGCTGAAAACCTTACCTCTTCTTCGGGTTCTTCCTTTTGATTTGATCAAAATGGCTCTTTAGTTTGGATTTATGATCAAACTAAGTCATCTAGGTTGACGAGAGGGAAGTTTAGAGAGTATTTGGGTAGGGTTTGGCAGAGCAAAAAGGCTTTTAAGGTGTGAATATTTGGTTATAAGTGCTATCCATTTATAAGGGGGAGGAGGGGCACCTTAAGAAAAGCTAGAAATATTATTTTATAATAAATACATATTCGGTTTATAATGGTTCCAAATTAGATTATTTAAATGTTAAGGTGGGGATGGGTCGAAAACCACTCAAAAAATAGGTTTTAGATAGGTTTGGGTCACTCTATTAACCTTATTGTTTATTTTTAATTCTTAGTAAATTAGTTTGACATTTACCATGTCACTTTGTATTTTTATATTATATAGTTAATAAACATACTATATACATCCAAGCGTCCCCCAAGTGGTCCATTAATGATATACATATCATGATATGAGTATCCTAGCCGAACATTATATTTTTATGAATTTAATATCAATTAATAATATAATATTTGTTTTAAAATCTCTTTTATTTAAATTTTGACACTATTCAATAATTTTTTTTTAAAGTCATAACAACTTTATTAATTCTACCCAAATAAATTTAAGAAATACTATAATGTCATATTAAGCAATAAAATTCATGGATGTCATCAAATCATTAAAATGATTTTAATTTTGTCATTTATAATACCAATTATTTGATTCTTTCATTAATAAAGAAAATTATGAATCATAATTGTGTAATAAATAATATTAATTATTAAATATCGAAAATTATAAATAAAATACCATTATGTAGGAAATAGTTTTAGCTTTATAATTAATATTTATAGTCTAAACGAAAGCATATTTAACCCAATGTAAAAATTGTTTTTCTAAAAGATATATGCTTGTGTCATTTTTTTATTTATTTTAACTAAATTAATAAAAAAGTTACATTATCACTTACAAGTGGCCCATGGGGTCAAAAAATCGACCCAAAAATGCCCATGGTAGGATTTACCCTTTAACCATGGTAAATAAAATATTTACCGAAGTAGTTATTCAAAATGTCTAAAAATAGAAGTTACATATTTAAAACATTTGGACATCATGATTCCAAATATGGAATCCATTTTTCCAAATTCAAAACATAGAAGTGGCAGAAATTAATTTAAAATTAATTCCCGTTGTTAAAACAAAAAGCTTGTTTTTAAGAGATAATAACTATCAAAAGATTGACACAGGTTTATGTCTGGATTAATTGTGAAATTATGTACAATGACCAAACTTTTTTTAAATGGAAAATTTATATTCTAAATATACTTTAAAACAACTCAAATTCATAATTTATCACTATTAATTAATTTGATTAAAAAAGTTTTTTTAATTAAAATTTAGTAATTTTCACTATTCATCAAAAATATAAATGTTATTCGAAAATTTCCAAAATTTTACCCTAGGATAATTCTGATATTCCAAATCCAAAAATGAAGTCCATTTTGAGAGATAAAATTTATAAAATTTCAAAAATTGGGTATTACTATTCATAACGGCTAGTTTGATTGGTTGTGGTGTGTGTTAGAACTCGAAATTGCGTACAACAGACACTACTATATTATTCAAAGAGAAGCATATCGTGGAAGCTTGGGGTGTTACACTTATATTCACACAAAAACACACATAAATTAGACCAAAATATATCCAAAATTATCCTAAAATTTCCAATAGAAATCAAATAGTTTTTTTTTATCTCCAACTGTCATCCATCAAATTCATAATCCCCTTCACAAAGTAGATCATTCAAGTAACGAGGTATACATTTTTAACCGCGTCTTTCTCATCCCTATTTTATTATGTTTACACCTTCTTTATAAAATTAAATTACACAATATTAAAATAAAAAATTATTATCATTAGTAAAATGATATTTTATTCTTTTTATGGTATAATAATTAACCATGTATCTTCCTTTTCAATTAAGAAAAATGAAATTTTTAACTATATGTTGGGCAAACTACCTCCTTCATGAAGTAAAATGTTTATTTTACTTCATCACCGTTTGAAGAAGTTAATAATCGGGAATATAACATATAATAATGATTTTTAGGAATTATTTTATATTCTTAAATTTTAAAACATAATACTCATTTACCATTTCCATGGGATATGAAATCACCATTCGTGCATACGTGTGGACTAAAACCCCCATAGAATGATCAATTTCCTTTTTTTATTATCTTCACCTACAAACATGGATGGTAATGATATTGGTTTAAATAAATAAATATTAATTAAATTAAATTATTAATCATCTTAAATGATAAATTGTACAACCTATTAATAATATGAGCATAAAACAACCATAGTAAATTCAACCAACAAAAATTGAAATCTAAGAGGAAAAAAATTATTTCCTCATACTATAAAATAACGTAATATAAGCTACCTTATTCAAATAATTATTTAAAATTATATATAACACAATAATAAATACTAATTATGACCATTATTCTTCCATTATAATGATATTACAACTAATACATCATATTTCTATCCATTAGCCATTGCATGTTCTTATGTATGCCACTTTCACCACCTACGTGAAAAATTATATAAATTTATATCAAGAATGATTATGAACATATAATTTTGAAAAATATATGATATAAATAACTAAATAATATGATAATTATATTTTTAATGGGAACTGACAAATTTAACTCATTATTTATGAAAACACGCTTTCTTCGCTAAGAATCGTAGAAACATGTCCGCCACCAAAATAATGTTTACTAATAATAAATAAAACTAACATAAAATTAAATGAAAAAATAATAAATAATTTTGAAACAATAGTTAGGGTATGTTTTATAATCTTGAAATTATGAAATTTTTGATAATAATGAACAACAGCATCATGATTTTTAAACTAGTTCAAAACGATGAAAGCTACACATACCCAATATTGAAAATAGAAAATAAACTAACTAATATACAATAAGAGAATAATTATAAATCAAAAATATTAAAGGTTATGAATTTGAAAATTATTCTAAAATATGTGATTAGGATATTTATTTTTGTTATACATTATCATAGAGTGCATTCAAATAAATGGGGTAACAAGGAAAGGGTTACATTATCTCATTTTAAAACCATTGAGACATGTTTGATATTATAAGACATAATTTATTTTATATGGTGAATTCATTACCCTATTGACTTTAAATATAATTTATATATCTTATTTCATGATACTATATTTTTAATTTTTGTTACCCCTCTTATTAATATTTCAACTAAACCACAAGTGTTTTTGGTAACTCAATTCTCATTTATTCTTTTTTTATTGTTATTTTTTAACATATATTATATATATTGAGATAATTATATACATTGAATGAATTATAGGTAATTTATCTTTTTTATGGGTATTTAAATTTATATTCCCAATCTCATTTATAAATTTTCCCTGATTCAAGAATTATGGAATATCTCTAAGGTATTTAGTTAAATAAAATTTCATTTATTTGAGTAAATATTTACACCTTGAGTTTCATTATTATATTATAGAAAAATAGTTATATTTATTATTTTATAAGATATTTTATCTTTTTCCACTTTGTAAAAATATGTTATTAAATAAATTACTCTTATTCTATTAATTTTTATCCTAAAAGTCCACTGTTTTTAAGAGAAAATATCATATCCTTTAAATATGGGGTTTAAACCATATCCTTTTTTAGTATTCACCAAAATGTTTCTAAATTGTTATTTTTAAAACTAAATATCATTTTACTCATGTTACCTATATATTAAGCTTATCATATTTTAAAATTGATGTTTTAGAATCACTTTTATGATATGGGTTTCCAAAAAAGGAATATCAAAATATTTAAATGGTTACCCATCATTTCCAAATCAAATGCTTTTCCTAACACTCCGAATTTTTTGTTATGTTATTTAAGATTTCTAATTTTATGTTATTTTTTTATAAAATTTAACAAGAATCCAATGTTTACAAATCACCTTTTTAGAAAATTTATGTTTTTTCAAGGAACCTTTTTAAAAATTATTCTATTAATAGTTTCTGTTTTCATATCACATTTTTTAAATATTCACATGAATTTAATGGTTAAACTATTTGAAATAACTTTTAAAAATAAGGGGTTTTCCAAATTATTCCCATTGACATAAAAATAACATTTGGATGTGAAAAATATCTCCATATTTTATGATAATGATATAAATGTTTTATAAAAAGCATTTATTGGTTTTACAACTACTTTCATATTAATATTTATAAGTATTATTTTCATGGTTGTAATTATTCGTTATTGCTGCACTAAATGAACTTTTAAAATAAACATTTTTTGTGAGTTAATTTTAGGTTTCTACTATTTAAATTCCTAAAATCAATTTTGGTGATATCCTATAGAAATGTATGGAACCCCATTCTTCTTTCCTGGTGTTGTTTATTATTTTTTAATGAATTTTTTAAGTGGAAGTATATGTATAGATTATTGAAATATGGGGTCAAATATCTAAATACAATGATTTCTTTTTCTTTTTATATCTCTTGATACACAGATGTTATGTGTGAAAATGATTTTTGTTCAAAACAAGAAGAGTGAATATTTTTATTATTAACAATAAGAAGCATGGTCATTTTTTTGTTCACAACCTGAAGCATATGGATCATTTTTATTCAAAAAATAAGGTATGTGAATTTTGTTTGTTCCCAACATGAAGCATGGAACATTTTTTACAACATAAAAGATAGGAATTTTTTCACAACTATATAATTTCCCCATTCTTTTTTTATTCTAATGTTCATTGTTATGATAAGTTTCAATGGAATGATACATTTTAAATCCATATTACAATTATAATTCTCTAAGGTATCATGTTTATTAACTCATTTTTTATATCCATTTGATTCATTTCATATGATATTCCAATCCATATTCGATGATTTATGATCCATGCTTTATTGGGTATATGTTTCTTAGATATCCTAATTATACCCATAGGCTCATCTTATGCACACTACTGATATTTGATTTATTACACCTATGTTTATCCATATTTATAATTTGAGATCTATCCTTTCTTATGTTTACATCCCTCAGGTTTGGAAGATAATAAAACTATGTAATATTCAGTAGAGTTTATTATGTGGAGAATTTTTTTGAGATGTTATTGACTTGTTATGGATTAAGTAATTACTCTTAATGTGGATGAAATTAAATTAGTTAATAGGGAATGATATTTTTTAATTAATTTTTTTCCTAATTCTATAAAATTATAATCATAACATTTCTTAGGAAGGTATTGTAAAAAAATATTTTATTTGTTTACTGTAATTTTGATGGTCATGTCTACAACTACTATAGTTTGTATTAGAGTAATGTTGCGATAATCTTGGTGATTAAGATGTTATAAGTTGAGGAAAATTTAGGAATATCAACTGTTTTAAAATTTTGATATGTTATTGTTGAATATAATTTTAATGGTATAGATAACCCTTTTAGTTTATTAAGGAAATATCATGTTTTTTGGGGATTGGGATAGGAGGAATTTAGATAAAACACTAGGCACAAGTCTAAGAAATGATTCTAAGATTACAATAACATATTAAAGAATTTTTAATGTAGATATTGTGTGATTACAGTATAAATTTAATACCTATATGGATATTTGAAAGTGGATATGACTAAGTGAAAATGAACTTATTGGAAATGACCAGAAAATGGATGGTTGATAATTGACTCTATCATCACTATAGTGCATGATGAGTGGGCCTAAGAATTCACATCTATCTACACACCCCCTAAGAATATTATATGGTCTATCAAAATCTCTTTAAACCCCTTTATGAAAGATTTTTTCCCAAGTTAATTTAATGGATTAGGGTAATAATTATTCTAGAACACAACATAATGTAACCTAGGTTAAAATAAGAGACTAATAGGTTAAACTAAGTATGATATAGTATCATTTGTTGAAATGAAAATTTCTACAGTGAAAACATATTTGGATTGAGATTTTATATTCAAATAAAATGATTTCTTTTGATATTATCATAACCCTTTTTGTTTTTTAATTGGTTTAAAAATATCATGTAAATGAAGCTCACAAAGCTAAATATCTAGAAAAAAATATGTATTATTACCAAATAATGAAAAATACTATAAATATTTAGAATATCTGTATATATATGTTGATATGGAGAAGGTGAGTTTCATTATTTTTCCTAAGTCAGTGTGGTTTATATCTTAAAAGAAATTAAATCTTAATACTCATAGTAATTTTTATTAGTGTTAATATTTATCAATTATATTCAGGTATATTTAAAAAATAATGTATAATATGTAAAACACATACAAGTTTTTTTCAATAGTTTTTCATTAGAGGTTTGGAAATATATGTTAAACTATATCAGAAACCCATAAAATTGATTTTTTGATATGGTTATTGTTTTTGAAAAACTATTGAAGAACACATGATTAAGGTATATAAACCTCTTAGTATTAATATATTCTTTATGATTAGTTAATAAAATATACATTTATCTTGAGAAAAGTTAATTAGATTGTATTTAGATCCTTTAAATCGACTATTTACTTAATGAAAAGGTGATTTATGACACTTTTTTATGGTTATCACAATTTTTGGATTATGATATATATTTACTAGTGTATGGTTTTATAAACTAGATTTTAAAACATTTCAGGATTAAATATATGGTTAATTTTTAGTGGATATATGATTTCTATATTGTTTAATGTATTTAATATTTAAATTACTTTGCAAAAGGTATGTAATGGGGAATATATTATAAATGTACATACATTCTAGGGTATATGATTATATGAATTTTTATTGTTCTTTGAGGAAAGGCAAGTAACTTGATATACCCTAAGAGAGTAATGAAGATGAAATATTATAAGATATACCCCCAATGATTAATTTGATAATATTAAAATAACCAATTCCTATCACAGACTAGAAATTATTATTGCGATGATGCAATTTATTTAAGGGGTAAAATGTAATTACATGAGAACTCAAGCATAATACATTAATATTATCTTCAACAGCTTGTGTAACATGAAACAATGAACTAAGACAACACCATACTAAAACTAATAATGTCGGATTAAAAATTACATTAATAATATAATCCTTAGTGGATAAATATATAATAATCAATTAAAATAATTAAATATTATTATTATTTTATTAATATTTTAAAAAGGGTGCCTTCCAAAAACCATTTTTAAGTGGGGTGTATTGTATGTTACCATAATGAATTAAATTGATCATTTTTAAACATATATTTTAATAAGATATTTATATATTTATAAATTAATATATCACTATTATATTATTTGTATATCCATAAGAAATGAGACAAAAAAATATTGATATTTAAGAAGTCCATTTTGATAAAAAAAGTATTTTAATATATTTCATTTTCATTTAAAATATAATTTATAAATTTTATGTGAAAAAATAATATATTTTTTGGATTAATAAGTTCATTATTATTTTATTATAAATTTTAATTATCGCACTAAAAAATTGAGTTTTAGGTGAATAGTGAAAAATAATGTTTTTATAAATAAAATGACTATTAGGAAATTATTTTGTTATAAGTATTATTTTTAATTTCCTGAAACATTTTTATAAGAAATAAAAATTGAATTTAATAAATTATTTTCTAATTTTAAAAAATTTAGTTATAATTTATATACACATATTTTACATTTTATAAGACAATTTATATTTCAAAAATGTTTTCAATATATTATGTATTTATTTTTTAAAAAATAATTTTCATCACATTAATAAATAAAATTTTACAAAACTAATTCAAAAATATTAAATATTAGTAAAAAATTATATACAAATGACCATTTAATTTTAGGCTTAAAGGATACCTTATGAAAATACTCGTTACGAAGCTAAAAGTTTAAAGGGTAAAAGTATAAAATCTAAGAGGTAAGGACATCAAACATGTATAAAACATGTATGATAATTCTAATTTCTTGAATTTATGGGCCTTATTACTTAAAAAATCTATTATTAATCATTTTTATCCATATTACATTAGTGTGAAAACCAATTATTGAAATGTTTTGGGTATTTACAAAAATTTCATCCCATCTAACTTATAATAGGGGAACTCCTCTACTCATTTCCCATCATAGAAAACCCCACTTAGTTCCAACCAAATAATACTAAAACATCTCATGGAAAATCCTATACAACTTCAATAGGTTTTCTTCTTCTTAAAAACCATCCCTCCAAGGCCTAACCCCCTTCACAAAGGAGATAACTCAAGTAGTGAGGTATAAATTATAAATCCTTCTTTGTCGTTTTTATTTCTTTATGTGGTTTCATTACTCCTAAAATTAAATTAAACTATCTTAAAATGATAAAAATTGAATAATAATTATAATTTTATGTTATTATAATGATTACATAAGAACTATCCAACTTTCTCCCATTTATATTATGAAAAACAAAACTGTTAACTATATGTTGTGTGGACTACAACATTCATAAAGTAACGTGATAATTTTACTTCTTCACAATTAATAGATGGTCCTAATGGGGAATTTAATCTGTATTATTATATTTATTTATTTATTAACTCTTAAATAATAAAGGATAATACTTTTCTTTGTGTTCAATAGAAAATAGAATCTTCATCCATGTGTTTGTGTCGACTACCGCCACTATAGAATGATTGATTTCTGATATTGCCTTCAATCACTGTCATATATGTCTAGTCTGAAAAATGGGTTTAAGTAATTAATATCGTTTTTAAACTAGAATGTTTCAAATAAGGTAAATTGTACAACCTATTAAAAATATGAGCAATAAAAAATTATGGTGCATTCAACCATCTAAATTAGCATTCGAAGAGAAACAAATGATTTCATCATGCAATGAAATTACTTCTTATAGGTCATATAATTCATATAATTCTTCACATTCCAATGTAACACACTAACAAGTACTAAATATGAAAATTATTCTTTTATTATAAGGATATTGCAACAAATTTACCAAATAATAATTCATAAATTATGACTTGTATATGTTTGGGTCGATTTTACCACATACAAGAAAAATGCTTTTAATTTTTATCATTGATGTTCATATAAGTTTAATTTCTCATAATAAATGATATAAATAATAATTTAATAATTATTTTTTTATTTTTTAGACTTATTAAAAAAATTAACTAATTATTTAAGAAGCCACCATTTGTTCACTAAGAATCATTAAAACATGCTCATTACCAAATTCATCATGAATGCTCATAACCAAAACACCCATAAATTAAATTAAAAAATTAAAAATAATTGTAAAAAATCCATTAAAATATATTTATGATTTGGTAATGTTGATATTTTGGATAATAATGAATAACAACACTATGATTACAAAACATTTTTAAAACGACCAAGGTTACTCACACACGATATTAAAAATAGACAATAAACTAACTAATATACATGAAAATAATAATAATAAATGATGTTTATAAAAGGTTATGTGTATGAAATAGGTTACTAAATTAGATATTAAGATATTTTTGTTTGTTATAGAGGATGAAATAGTGCATTTTACTTAATACAGAAACATTTTAAGGGTTTTTTTGTCTCATTTTCAATCACATGAGGCATGTTTGATATTAAAAAATATTAATTTTAAATGGAGTATTACTAAAATATTAAATTAAAATATAATGAATATTTCTAATTTCATGATAATTTAATTTCAATTTCATTTTAACCACCTTATTCTTACAATACCATTATCATAAGTGTTGAAAATTGATTCCCTATACCCAAATCATGTATCTACATTAATTACCATTATATGTATATAGATCAATATATATACATGTTATTACATACTATAATAATATTGATACTTTTGAATCCACTATATTTATTATAATGGATTTGGATTACAGGTTGTATTATGGGTTTTAAATGTTCACATTCTATAATTAGACCCTTGAGATACCATGAATGTAATCATAACATTATGTCCTATGGTCTAGATGCATCATCCAAATAGAAAATATATGATGTGCGACCGTCAGGTGCTCTAGGCTCAAAATCATTAAGACTTATTCTCATGAAGTTCTACCTTAGTGATCTCAACTTGGTGAGATCATGGGGACATACCCTCCAATAGAAAAACCAGATGTTATAGGTGTCATTGTGAGTTATTTTTTTAACATGTATACTAGTGTATTGACATGAGATTACTATCAATTTATACTATGTTATCACATACATTGAAGCATGATGAAAACCATGGAATTGATTTCATAGTGATGTACCATTATTTCGGTGTGTAATTGGTGCAATGACATTTATTGAATAATTAAGATATAATTTTTGGCATTCCAAATAATGTTATATCTCCCACCTACTTGATTACGATGGTTTTACCTTTACTAAATACATGTCCATGGTAGAAGATGGTAATTCCATATAGTTAGTTTAATTGATTATGAATAAATTTTGGACAATGAAATAATGTATGAATCCCACATTATGAGGCATAATATTATAATGAGATTCTAATTCATGAAATGTGTTCTTAGGAATATTTTTCATTACTATAACGTTTCCTTATATCCTTAGGGGCCTTGATAGGTTGCTTGACTCTACTCATGATATATGAATGGTGTTCTGTGTTATCAAGGTAATTTTCTAGATGGTCAAACCCGATAGAATTTTCATGACTCTAAACTATTCAAAAGAATTAGAGAATAGGGCATGCTGAGCCCCACCATGGAATTTAGGATTTTTCTAAGATTAAATAGTTGAAAATGAAAAAAAAGAAATTCATCATTATTAAAGTACATTATAATTGGTGTTAAATTTATAAATTAGAATTATTCATATGGTATTAAGTTCATACATGTAAAATAGTATATTAATGAATATTTTTTTAATCATCATTGTTCTATTAATATTTGGGGGAATTATGAGTTGAGTTAATGACTCTTATTTGTAATATAATACTTTTATTATATATTAGAAGTAAGTGAACCAAATATAAATGACATTATTTCACAATTATATTTCTATAATGTGTCATTTATTTCTTATTTAGTGTCCATTATCTATTTTGTGTTGAAGAAACATTTATGGGTATTTAAGCTCTATTATATAAGCAAGAGGGGGCTCTTTTCCAGGGGAGTATTCATCCACTCTAGTTTTAGTGCCCCTCTATCTCTTTCTCACATAATATAGAGAGAAAGTGTCTTATAATGAATTTGATAATAAATTTCCATCATTGATCTATGTAATGGGATCATGGTGATCATCGATCTTTTGAAGTCATCATTGGACCACCAAGCTAGCACCAGGATTTTGAAAATCAGTGTTCATAATGAATCTTGATGTATGTGTAGAAGATATAGCATGATTCAAAGATGGATCCATTAAGAAAAAATCACCAAAGAAAATATATTTTCAAACACACAATTAATATGAGTAAGTTAATAATTCATTTATATTTTTTCTGTCAATTATATTCACATGAGAACCTTCAGTATTTACCAGGGCTGGGATAATTAGAGTCGATAATTTTATGTAAATCTAGCTATAAAAATTTAATATCCTCATCCCACCAGTTTCTACGACACACCCCCAAAACGAAAATTCTATATCCGAGCATTTGAGTGAATTTTCTGTTACTAGAAAACATTCCTATTTCTCAGATTTAAGTATAGGTATTCATTTTAGTCCCAACAGAAAAGGTCTCTCATCAATCTGATCATGAATAGTCATGTCATGACCATATGAAATTTTAACTCAAATTAGAAGATTATTATAATAGTGAATGACATATTTTCCATATGTGTGTTAAATTTTACCAATTTCCAGTGGCTGGTGGTTATTACAGTTACCTATAAGTTTTCATCGACGATTTGGCCAGATTCAGTTCATTAGAAATGTAAAATCAATTTGAATATTATTCCACACCATTGTAGATTTTTTCAAATAATTAAATCCAAAAAAAACTAGGCTTATGAAAAAATAAGTTCAAGGGAATAGGGGAAGTTATTAAACACACTAAAAAATGAATAGTTTAATTGTCCATAAGGGAAGTTAGATAAAGACACAAAAAATGTAAAAGGTATATCAACATCTATTTTAATAAAAGACGCATATAGTATTATTTTTTGAAAAAGAAGAACATATATTAATCATGGAAATCAGGATTAACATGATCATATGTTCATTAGGGACAAAAATCAAGCAAGATGTGTTTTTATCTAGGTAGATAGTGAGTTTATATATGATGTTCTGCTTCATTTCCCTCTGTTTTGATGAAGGATAATGAAATTGTTTTCAAGAAACTTTGAAGAGCCTGGATTTTCCTGATGAGGAAGCCAAATATTGGAGACCAAAATAATTTGTGTTAATAGTGTTGATGATGATGAGACAATAAGATTCAATATAAAAAATCCTCCATCCACAATCCTTAGAAAACGTTAGTCCAACAAGGACAGTTTGGGCTTCAGCAAAAAGGGGTTCATAATGGCACATATTGATTCTTTTTTGGAAGAAATGATCTTTCCAAAATTGTCCCAAACCATAATTGATACTCCAAAAAAATCCATCCTTGAAGAGTGAAGCATCAACAATGATCTTGAGAATCCCTTCTGGGGGGACTCCATCTAGTGATGACTAGGTGGGAACTAGATTTCAAATCCCTGTCGTGGTCCCGGCTATAACCATCGATCAAGGAGGTTTCTGGATCAATCGAGAAACCATAGGGTTTTGACGTAAGATTAAAAATGATATCATTCCATCTAACACAAAAAATTCAAGCCAAAACCCAATGAAATGCAACCTTATCAGCTGGGAATGTGGAAGACCATAGCATCATTAGTGATGGGAGATCTAGCGTTGTATCTAGATAAAGATATGAATGAGAGCCTAAATCCGTCCAAACATCATTAATCGTGTGATATTGGGAGATAGCATGCATAGGATATTCTAGTTCATCTAATCACAAGGTAAATTTACTGGATGTCTGTAAAATGGAGGTATAAGAGAAAATCGATAGTTGGAAGAATACCAGAACACACCTTCCACTAAAAGTTGAGGATCATTGGGGGAACGTCCAAATGCCAAAGTTTCTTCCAGATCCCTTCCATAGAATCTAAATGAGCATCAACCACAAGCCTACAACTAGGTTTCACTAAATAGGATCCCGATGTGTCACTGATCTAATCGAAATGGTCCTTCCAAACCTCATTAATACATGGAATACTAAGGATATTCCATTATCCCTTTCACTACACCATGAATTGGTTTTTTTCAAGCACCATCCATTGGCATAATCATCAAAAAGGCTTTTGACTGTGTCATCCTAGGATCTGGGGAATACATGTGAGGTAGAACCCATGCTATCCTTATTAATTAGCCAAGGTTCATTCCATATGTTGACTTTTGTTCCATCTTCAATCCTCTAGCCAATACTTTTCTCAAGCAAGTAACACGATCCCTAAATACTTCTCCAAAGGACATTGGGGATGGGGCTAAGATAAGAGTTCTAGAAGTCTGAATGGGGGAATTATTTTTCCCATATAATCCCTACACAGAGAGAAGAAGTGTGAGTAATGAGTCTCTAACCCTACATGGACAAAAGGGAATCATTGAAGTGGAAGAGATCTCGGAACCCCAGTTCACCGCCTGTTTTATAGATGCAATGTGACTTCCATAAAATCCAATGATTTTTATTTATCCAGTTATTATGTCCCCACAAGATGTCGGAAATTTGGGAGTGCATTTGGTCAACAATTACACCAGGAAGCATGAATAGGGACATTATATAACTTGGTATGTCATGAATATCTTCCTTGATGAGAGTTTCTTTTCTGGATCATGAGATTATTATTTAGGGCCCAACATGGGATTTTTTTCTCAATTCTATCCAATGTGGATTTGAATATATATTTATTTGAGTGGACAACCCTCATGCAGAGACAAAGGTATTTATAGTTCTTTTCAACCATTTGAATACATGATGTCGAACAAATCTCTGCTTTCTTGTTCGAGAGGACATTGGAGGTAAAGGAAATTTCCGATTTTTCGTGGTTAATCGCTTGTCCAGAGGCCCTCTCATAGGTTCAGATCACATGAAGCATAGAGAGTAATTCATTAGGAATAGATGTTGAGAAGAGAGGGCACTCGTCCACAAAAAAGATGTGAGAATCTGGTGGATAATTCTACACACTGTTGCCTCGTGGATCGGGTTGGAGGAAGCTTTCATAGAGAAAAGGTTGGAAAAAATAGCAGCCACTAAAATGAAGAGAAATTGGTAGAGTGGGTCTCCCTATGGAAGGCCTCTAGAAGGGAAGAAGTCTTGGGAAATTCTCCCATTAACAACGATCCTAAATGAAACATAAGAAATATAGTGCAAGATCATATCAATCTATTTAGAGATGAATACCATTCTAGTCCTTAAAAATTGGAGGATAGGTCATTACACTCTATCATAAGCCTTAGTCATATCCAATATCCATGCCATGATACCTATTTTCACAATATATCAGGTTTTCATTGAGTGAATAACCTCATTTTCTATTATAGAGTTTTCTGTGATGAGCCTTTTTTCCACAAAGGCGCTGTGATTTTCAGAAATATTGGAGGGTAACTAAATTCACAACTGATTAACTAAATGTTTATTCAAAATTATATAGGAAAAATTACATAATATGATTGTCCTAATGTCCAAGGGTGAGAGTGGTTTCATAATCTTAGGGATGAGGTTAATAATGGTCTCATTGAGGGAGAAAGGATTGAAATTACCTGTCCAAATACCATTCATGTGAGAAGAAATGTTAGGGCCAATGATGTGCCAATATTTCGTAATGAAGAGGAAATGGAAGCCATTTTTTTCCTATGTATTTTTGGGAATGGATATGTATAAGAGCCTGATGAATCTCTTAATCCGAAAAATCCATTTGAGCTGAAAATTCATATAATCAGTAATCAAATGCTGGATGCATGACTCAACCTAAGCCGAAAAGGTGGATTCCTCTACAGTATACAACATCCAAAAATTTCTAGAAAAAGTATCATGGATTCCATTGATGTTTGATTCAATTATTACATCAGGGTTAAATTGGAATTATGTAGTGTTTTCTCATCACCTGGATGAAGCTTTCTGGTGGAAATAGCAGGTGTTTTCATCCCATTCATTAATCTGAGTTTCACATTCTTACGTTTCCTAGAATCTCCCCTTAATGTGAAGGGCTGCATCGAGTTCACTGTGAAGAAAACTAATTCTAGAAAGAGTTGTATCATTCAGGGGTGGAGCAAGAAGGGAATTTAATTGGGTTTCAATTGAGTCACATTGCTTGTCTAGTTAGTGTAATTTATAACTACACTAGGAGTTAAACTTAGAGTCCACTTATTGAAGGTTTAAGAAAATGTCTCAGTTTTCACCATTCTATCTAGAGAAAACAACCTCTTCGTTTTCATGATAATTTTCCCAATAGCATTCAAATTGGAATGTTTTCTCAATCCTTTAATTTTGTGTTCTATGAGAATAATCAATTTTAACGAGATAGTGATCTGAAGATTTCAGTTATTGATGAAAGATTTGGTACATTCTAAAAATGATGGACCATTCCGTAGAGCTCAGATATCTATTCAGATGCTCTATAATGTGTGTAAACTCCGAGTTCCCTTGAAACTAGGAGAATTGGATAACTATAAGATCAATATCATAATGCTCCATCTAGAGAGATCGCATCCCATAATCCAGACATCGCAGCGTAGGACTGATGAGCAGAACTATTTTTTTCATTCTGAAAATGAATCTTGTTGAAATCACCACGAAAAAGGATATGACAGAACAATCATTGTCGTAGTGAGAAAAAAAGATACCTTGATTTCCATTTCACATTTTGTGATAACCATCCATAAAAACCCTCAACATTCCATGGAAATGAGAGGTCATCGTGAATTGAAGGATCCACATGATTCGATGAGAAAAAAGATGATTCTAACATCGATTTTTTTCTTCTATAATAATCTTAGTACTCCTACATGGCCTTGGTGTGGATCTAGAAAAAAACCATGAAAGCCATACATAAATGCAATGCCTATATTGTCCTTATTTTCAACATATTTTTCAGACAAAAAACCACATCATGGAAACTTTCAGGGTAGTGATGCTGAAGCATAAGAACCGTCCATGTGATGGAAAGCCCACAATAGTTCCAGCATAGTATAATCATTGTGTTAGGTGGATCTAGTTTAGACCATACTCCTCCTCTTGCAGTATAAGTAGAGTTCCATCTTCAGCAACTTTCCATCTTTGGGGGTATCAGTCTTCTTCCAATGGTTCCTCTAGCAGTCTTTTTGTTCCTCTTGATTATATTAACACCAAACCACTATTGTGATCATCTCATTTCTTCCTTTTCCACAAGAGTGGAATTTTAACCACATGCAAAGTTGTCGGGACAAGGTCCACATTAGGATTAAGATAATGCAAAGTGGGGCCGCCCCTGGGAGTACAAAGGATGCATGGGGGGTTCGAGAAAATGTGTTTGGGGATGAGTGGTTTAAATGGAGGGACCCCAGAGGTGTGGGACTAGAGCCTGTGCACCTGATAATTGTTAATGATGGGGACATCTTGTAATTGTCAGCGGTAATCATTTCCACTGACAGGATGTTAGTCTGATAATGCTCAGTTCTACTTGACTACATTGGGTTACATAAATCTTTCTGGGGATAAGGCGGCCCAAAAAACGATATTACTATATGTGGGGTCCTTTTGCCTATAATGAGACTTAGCGAGTCTTTCTCTATCTTAATTCTTTTCTTATTTAGGGATGAAAGACGTTTGCATGTTTTTTACACGTAACCATGGTTCATATTGCGTCACCATGTTTCGATATTTGTTTGTCACATTTCCTGCACAATCCTTTTCTGAATGTTTGAGATAGTTGTAGAAGAAGAAAAAGATTAGGGTCTTTTCATATTCGACGGATTTCCAAGATCTTGATCCATCATGATCTAAGAAGGTACCCCTCATAAGGGTCTTCCAACCCCTATTATCACTAAAATCCTTACTGATGACCCCTAGTGAATTGGGTCTGATCAATCACATTCCACGAACATACCAATGTGATTACTAGTTTCTTTAAGCACATGATCTGATCTGCCACTAAAAGGGATACCGATTAACTAAATGCAGAATGGGGACTGAAAAAATCAGTATTATGGATGTTTTCTCCATTCTTTGTCTCTTTTAGCAGTAATAGATGGTTTTCAAATGACAAATATCTTCCCTAAAGAACTTTTTGTTTTATCCTTCATGTTGAAAAATTCAAAGATTAGAAGGCCCAACTGTACTTCCCTTATTTTTACTCCATCATCCAAATGCCAAACCATTTGTAGAGTATTTTTTAACCCATTTTGTTTGAAGGGTCTTTCGAAGACGGATTTCCATATTAATAACAAGTATGAGCACCAAACAAGGAAAGATTCGACGACATTGTATGTAAAAATTATTTCTATTTCTTCATCAGTGAGCCAGAAATTTTTCTAATTATCAATCACAGCTTTCATCAGAAGAGAATTGAAATAGAAAAACACCAAAGCAACAAAGGAAGGAATCTTCAGATGAAGCTGATCAAACTACTAAACCAGATCTGCAAACACGTGACAACACAGACAAGGTAAAAAGGTGGGCCACACCGAAGGAAACAGAAAGGGATTTTTAAGACATTATTTTTAGTAAAATTATTTTATAAAAAACTATTAGGATAAAAAAGTATAAAAATATGCTCTAAATGTGGTAGTTCATCTACTGCCTTAGTGCTTTGGGCGAAAGGCAGCAACCACGTTGTCGCCTTTCTTCTAAAAAGTATATTTTTTTCGTTTGAATGTTTTTTTAATTTTTTTTTTATTTTGTCTATATATATATAAACAAAAAATTTCAAAAGAAGTTATCTACTATTTTAAATCCATCAGTACTTCCATTAAACATTCTGGATTTTGACAGAATCTCTCACCTAGGGATCCCTTTTATAAGAGATGTTTCTTTGGAAATTATTCGGCATTTCTGATTTGGGATTCTGGTTCTCCCTTTCCTGTGCAGAACATTCTACAATTCCCATTTAAGATTATATTTTAATTAGGTGACTTTGAAAAATTATAAAATATATACTATAAGGACAATATAAATGAACCATAAAACATGGATTAAACATATAAAAAATAGTTGAAAAAAATTCATAAAAAATGATGATAAAAAATAATTTATAAGCATTCAAAACTCCTACTTGAAACATAATAATCATTCAAGTATGTGACATCAGAATTCCGTAAAATATAAACTACAAGGCCAATATAACTGAAACATTATTCATTGATTAAACATATAAAAAAGAGTTTAAAATAAAAATAATTTTTTTAAAAATGTTGATGGAAAGTAATATCTTATTTTTCAAAGACTCTGACGGGAAACATAAAAATATTTCAAGCAAGGGACTTTAAAATCCTATAAAATTTAAACTACGAGACTGATATAGATGAAAATTAAAACATGGATTAAACCTAAAAATTTTTTTAAAATAAAAATGTTTTTTTAAATATGTTCATGAAAAATAATTTATATGCTTTCAAAACTACCTACGTGATACTTAAAAATGATTCAAATATGTGGCATTGAATGACTATAAAATATAAACTATAAGACCGATATAATTTAACGTTGAAACATGAATTAAACATATAATAAATAAATTATTTATTTATTTATTAAATTAATATTATTAAAAATTATTTATATTGTAATAAAATTGTTAATTTGAAATTATTAATAATTAATTATAAAATAATTAACTAATTAAATAGTAATATAATTATTTTGTATATAATAGTTAATTAGTTAATTAGTAATATAATTATAAATTATATTTATTCATTGTAATTAACAATTAATAATTATTAAACATTATTATATAACAATAAATTATTTAATAGGTAATATAAATTTCAATTATATAATTGTTAATTTGTTAATTAGTAATAAAATTATAAATTTTAATTATTCATTATAATTACTAATTATAATTATTCATTATAATAAATCATTAAAATTACTAATTATAATTATTAATTAGTAATTATTAATTAGTAATTATATAATTATAGATTATATAACTATTAGTTGTATAATAATTGGTTAGTTAATTAGTAATTACTAATAATTAATTAAATAATAATTAATTTTTTAATTAGTTATATAATTAGTTAATTAGTAAAGTAATTATTAATTATTTAAAAATTAATTTATAACTTAGTAATATAATTATTAATTATATAATAATTAATTAGTTAGTTAGTAATATACTTTTTAATTATATAATTTTTAATTATTTAATTAGTAATTATTAATCATTAATTATATAGTAACTAATTAGTTAATTAGTAATATAATTTTTAATTATATAATAGTTAATTGGTTAATTTTTTGAGAAAGATAGAGTCGATGCCCTTTTTATAATTAGTTAATTATTATTGTAATTATAAATTATTATTATTCATTATAATTATTAATTAGTATTTATTGAAAATTATTATATAATAATTAATTAGTTAATTGGTAATACAATTAATAAATATATAATTGTTACTTAGTTAATTGGTAATATAATTATTCCTGATAATTATTAATTAGTAATTATTAAAAATTATTATATAATAATTAATTAGTTAATTAGTAATATTATTTTTCTTTATAATTAGTCATTATAATTATTCTTTATGATTATTCATTATATTTATTTAATATTAATAATTAATTGTTAATATAATTATAATTTATGTAACTATTAACTGTATAATAATTAGTTAGTTAATTAGTAATGATTAATAATTATTTATATAATAATTAAATAGTTGTGTAGTAATATAATTAGTTAATTAATAATATAATTAGTGAATTAGTTATATAATTATTACGTGTATAATAATTAATTAGTTCTTTAGTAATATAATTATCAATTATTTGACAATTAATTAGTTAATTAGTAATATAATTATTAATTAGATAATTTGTAATTATTTAATTAGTGATTAAAAATCCTTAACTATGTAATAACTTATTATTTAATTAGTAATAAAAATATTAAATATATAATAGTAAATTAGTTAATTTTTTTGAGAAAGATAGAGTCGAGACCCTTTTAATAATTTGTTAATTAGTAATATAATTATAAATTATAAATATTTATTATAATTATTCATCATTATTTATTAAAAAATATTATAAAATAATTAATTACATAATAGGTAATATAATTTTTAATTATATAACAGTTAATTAGTTAATTTATAATATAATTATTCATTATAAATATTAATTAGTAATTATTAAAAATTATTAAATAATAATTAATTAGCTAATTTGTACTACAATTATTCTTTATAATTATTTATTATAATTATTCAATATAATTATTCGTTATACTTATTAATTTTTAATTTTTAATTTTTAATTAGTTAATTAATAATATATTTATAAATTATATAACTAGTAATTGTATAAAAATTAGATTGTTAAATGGTAAATATTATTAACTAATTACAAAATAATTATTTAGTTAATTAGTAATATAATTGATAATTATTTAAAAGTTAATTTATTATATAGTAATATAGTTATTAATTATATAATAATTAAATACTTAAATAGTAATATAATTATTAAATATATAAGTCATCATTTTCAACATGATGAACTATCCCCTGCAATGGGATCTCACATTAGTGTCCAACCATCATGCAGCTCATACTGATCGTTTGACACATGGTTCGGTCAAGTCGTCTCTACACGGCATAGTGCGGGCAGATAATTCCTGACAACTTATAGGCATGGTCAGGGTTTTCCTTACCCAAAATGGCCTTGCCTAAGTTTTTCAAAACCATGAATGGGTATCCCAACCTCCAACAAGCATGTGCAGGAACTGCATCCCTTTGAAATGATTTAAAATGTTCAAAAAATACATTTAAATTTTGGATAAAATATAAATTTATTATAAAAAATTAAATTATATTTCTGAATTAAAATTAAAACAAATTTGGAACCAAATGAAGTAAAATTATTTGAATTTGAATTATTTAATTAATTAATTTAATCACCATGGAGTAAAATTATCATAAATTAATTTGACTAAGAATTTATTTTATGTTTCAATTGGTCTTGAGTTTTTAATAACCATTGTTCATCTATGTTTATGTTTTGTTGAATGATTATTATATATTTTCTGATTATTGTAATTTTTTCAAAGGTATGCACATCATATTTATTCATTTAGTATGTAATGGCTTCATGCATCCATCAATACTATTCTATATTTATTTTATGCTTCCCGACACGCCCTCACCGGCATGCGAGTATAATTTTATTATGATGATAACGCTATAAGATATGGACCATGTAATGGAAATGAGGTATCGAATACGAGAGGTGGAACCATTGGACCGACGTGCACCCTATGATAAGGGTCAAGGATTATGATCGATATTGTACCCCCAGGGTCATGGTTGATCTATTAACCATAAATGGTTCAACCAATACCAAATTCTCAAGATCAACAGGGGTGTTTTTTTAATATATGAATTGTTTATTATTTTATAAATGTGCGTGTTTCTGAGAACACATTATGTAATAAAAAATATGGCATAGATTAGAATTATTAATATTAAAATGAATGTTTTATATTTATTGAATGTTCAGTTGCGAACATGGACACATAATATGGATATAACAAATTAAAATGTAACTCAGTCTTCAAGGGATAATAGAAACCCTCAAATAAATATTAATCTGTTATGCCTTCTGTTACTGAAACATGAAAAAAACCAGTTGTACGTTATGCTCGTTATCCCTATTTGATTGTACCTCCTACTACTGGGGGTTCTTATGAGAGTGACGAGTTGACTTAACTGAATATGGTAGAAAAGAAGTATCCAAATATCTAATGATACAATATTAGGGGAAAATAATTTAGGTAATCAGTGTTATGACTCTAAGAATTATGGACTTTAATCAATAGTTCAATGAGCCATGAGTAAATGTGGTTGGCTAGTCTAGAGCTTACCTTGAAACTTTTTATGTAGCGGAGTAGCCATAACTTCGACTATGAGGATCAGTTTCGAGGATCCTTGAGACTATAATAATCAAGAAAATATGGATTATGAATACACTAGTTAGGGCTACTAGAGATCAAAAAAATACTGGGAGACATTATTTAATTAATTAATAAATAATTTCTATAAGGTAATCAAGGAAAAGTAATAACTGGTAAATTTATTTGTTGTTGATAAAATTGAAATCCAAACCACCAGTTTATTATCAATGAGATATATTAAGGAAACAAATATCCTAACCAACCATAACTTCCAAGAGTGGAACAAAAAAATGAAAATGGTACTCCACCTGGATAATAGGATTTTTATTCTCGATTCCTCACTTCCTACTGATTCACCTCAAGGATAAATAAATTGGGTAATGAAAAGTATAAAAAGTGTATAGAATATTCACTTCATATATAATTCATCATGCTGAAAATGATGTCCATTTTATTATAGAAAATTTCCAAAGATGAATATTCCTACAAGTTACTATTTCATATCAAATAGTTAAATCACATGAATGAATGGAATGAGGGGTATGAGATATCTAGTTCATTTTATATGTAAAATCATGCTGAAGGGAATAAATTAGGACCACATTTACACAATATGATTTGGTACATCATGATATATGAATCTATGGGATTCAAATTGAACTATGAACTAGTAGCTAATAAAATTCATTCCTCTTCACCACAAATATTATCGACTTTTATTATTAATTACAACTGTAATAACATGAAAAGATGCTCCTAAAATATTGGATTTTGTTCTCCAAGATAATAAGGAAATGAAAAAACCAATTTCTCATTCCCTATGGTGAATAATGGGAGGAAGGGAAACGCTAAGGGGTTTATGACCAAACCCTAGCTGATGAAACCAATACACCATCCTTCCAAAAAGCTATATACACAGAGGTAAGAGAATTAGTACGGGGTTGTATTATTTTTATGTGGCATGAAAGCCCACTAGAAGAATAATTTCATGGTTATGAAGAAGTACAAAGGATGAACTTCTACTTCATGTATTTTTTAATAAAATGTAATTAGTTTTTATCTACATGCTAGGTATTGGATACAACATGTGGATAAATATTTTGAATTTATATACTAGAACAAATTAGACACTATAATATTTCGAAATGTGAGTTTGATCTTTGAGAAAAAATTGGAGTCAGAGTGGAAGCCGTGTCAGGGGGAGATTATCATATGACATTTCCTCATGGATTTGTTTTTGTATTAAATAATTATTATTATGTTCATTTGGTAACTACAAACATAATCTCCATGATGAGTTTAGACACCATGATATTTTATTTCATGTTGGTAAATAAACTATGTCTCTTTTATAACGATAACATATGTTATGGAATGAAAAAACATTACAACATCTTGAATAGATTTGAACTAAAAACCATAAAATTGAAATTAATGAAAAATCCAGAGAAAATAACACATATAACACCCATATATAGTACTATAGGATTGTTCATGTAATTGAGATGAATTAATAAAAATTATATTAAGAAGTAATTTTAGACACCAATATTTAAAACTCGTGGACGTATGTCACACTTGTTTACATGGAAAAATGACAAAAACCCATTTTATGGGAAAGGAGGAAGATCCACTAAATTACTAAAATTGATTCTCACTGATGTATGTGGTCTATTTCAAGTAGAGTCAAGGTTTAGGTTTCTATACGTCAATAATTTTACTGATCAGAGTAAAAGCTATGAAATTATCTACATATAGGAGTATAATTTAGATTCCTTTCATATGTATAAGAAATATTATCATGAAGTAGAAAACCATCTTGTTACGAATATTAAGGCACTGCTTTTAGATCGAGGAAGAGAGTATCTTAAACAAGCTCTCATTGATGAAATCAAAAATCATGTGATAATATCCAAACACACTCATCCTTATACACTGTAGAGTAATAGTGTTATTGAAAATAGGAATCAACCCTTAATTAAAACGTCTAGATGAATGCTATGTTAAGAAAATATTCTTTTATCCTTTCTTGGATACACATTGCATACAACAACATATACCCTTAGACAATTACCAAATAAAGAAATATATGAGATTCCATTTGAGTTATTTTAAGGAATGAAACCCAATATATAACATATTCATGTATAGAGATGTGAGTATTTCATCAAGACTATACTAGATTAAAATTTTGAATCCTAATGCATAAATTGTATCTTTATAAGTTATCATAAATAAACAAAAAGATATTACCTATATAACCATTCATATAGAATTTTTTTGTGGTAATATATGTTATAATTCACGAAATAGAATATAATTCCAATTAAAATAGTTGGATCAAGATAGACTTCGTTAATGCTGATGGAACAGATGCATAAGTGTTTGTTCATGAACTATATCCACATGATAAATTGGTAGATGATGATATTCTAGAGACACAAGTAATGTTTAGGTCAATGAGAGATGTTAGATAACTTTTGAAATATGTTTTTCTTATCATTAAGTCTGGTGACACATTTTTCATATGGAATGATGAACCTCTAACCAACAAGGAAGTATTATAAGGAATGGATTGTTCTAAATGAAAAATGTTATTCATTCTGAGATGGATTCTATGAAATAAAATCAGGATTGAATTCTTGTAGACCCTCCAGCTAATGTAAAACCCATTGTGTGAAATTGGGTATTCAATAAAATGATGGACATAGATGTTAATGTAAATACTTATAAACAGTGAATTTTAAATAAGGGTTTTGTGAAACTTTATGGAATAAAC
Source organism: Viscum album (assembly GCA_963277665.1). NCBI lineage: Eukaryota > Viridiplantae > Streptophyta > Magnoliopsida > Santalales > Viscaceae > Viscum > Viscum album. The sequence goes on along the minus strand of OY728126.1, from coordinate 2,089,653,684 downwards.
TATGACAAAACATTCTGACCGATAGTGATACTAAAATCCATTATCATATTACATGCAATTACATCCTTCCATGATTATGAAATTTGGAAAATGGATGTCCAAAACTATGTTTCTAAATGGGGATCTTGTTATAGCTGTCTATGTGATTCAACCCAATTGTGTTATTATGTTGAAGTGTGATAATAAAGTATATAAGCATCATAGATCCATTTATGGGTTGAATTGTTCTTCATGATCATGGAATGTTCATTTTTTATCAGGTCATAAGAGATTTATTTTCATAAATAATGAGAGTGATCCATGATTATATAAGAAGGTTAGTGGGAATACCATTTTCCCTTGTAATATATGTTGATGAAATATTAACTTTGGGAAATGAATTATATGACTTACATTAAGTTAAGAATTAGTTAAATGAATTCTTCTCCATGGATGATGTAAGTGAAACAATCTACAATATCGGGATTAAGATCTATCGAGATAAATCATATTGGATGCTTGGTCTATGTTAAGGCACATATATTGAAAACGTACTCAAAAGACTCAATATGGAACAATCGAAGGGTGGGTTACTGGAAATGTCACATGGTTTTATTTTCTCAATGAAAATGTTCCCACATGCACATGATGATAATGGATGAATGCGTAGAATCACTTAATCTTAAACAGTGGTGTATATCATGTATTCTATGTTATGTAGTAGGATTGATGTTGAATTTTCCTATAGAATTGTGGGAAGATATCAAGCTAATCCCAGAGAGTTTCTTTGGGTAGCAATAAAAACATTACCAAATTACTTAATACATACAAAAGATATGTTCCCAATGTATGGATAATATTAGTAACTATTAGTGATGGGATACACTAATACTGTTTACCATATAGATCACGATGATCCAGAATCACATTTAGACTATTTTTTTGAATGGTTGTACATAGAGATGGATAAGTTTAAAGAAACCATATTTCATCGAATCTATAGTAGAATATGAGTATTTTTGGCATCCAATATAGCTAATGTTGTAGTCTATATATGAATATTTTCTAAATACATTGGTTTTTTACCTTGCAGTGTAGACGATGTTTCAATTTTTTTGGGATTACGCTATTGTAATTGTGGTTTCCAAATATCCCAGGTTACATAAGAGAAAAAAACATGTTATTTGGTTGTTTTACCTATTATAGTAATTTATTCAATGAGGTTTAGTCATAGCAAGAAAAGTATCCAAAAAGAATAATGTGGAAGACCCCCATGCCAAATCCAAATCTCATAAGAATTGTGATTCTCATGTGACATCAATCATGTCAATACTTATTTGCAATTTGATCTAGTTATGATGGGAGTTTTGAAAGATTTATCCCTAGATCCAAATCACATATATACATTGATGAACACTAAATTTATATATTTTGATATATCACTACTATAATTCTAGGTATGTGCGACAAGATCCCGTCACATATAAGTTATTGCGACGGGGTATCGTCGCAAATAGCACGTGGCAGAAAACGGTGTTGCAAAAAAATTATTTGTGACGGGCCCATTGCAAATAACTCTCTGATTATATACATTATATAAATATAAACTTTTTGCCATGGGCCCACCGCAAAAGGTATTTGCGACGGGCCCGTTGTCCCATCACAAATACTTTAAAAAAGAAATTATTTAGACTATTTTCAACGGGACCTTCATAAATACTTTTTGCTACAGGTCCCTAATCCCGTCGCAAATACTTTTAAAAAAAATTTATTTAGACTATTTGCGACAGGAACCCGTCACAACAGATCCCATCGCAAAAAATAAATAAATTTAAAAGAAATTAAATTTAATAAAATTATTACTATTGAAAAATTAATTTCCAGATTAATATGATAATTAAAATAAAAATATATTAAAATTTTCCATATTCACAAAAAAAATATAAAAAAATAATAAGTTATTATTATTATTATTATTATTTTTAAAATAAATAATCATTATGAAATATAATACTAAAAAATTATATTTAACAAAATTATGATTAATGAAACGATAATATTTATATTATTTAAATAATAACAAAAACAAAAATTATTAAAATTAGTAAAATTATAAATAATCGGAAAAAAAATCATAAAATATTAAAAATTAAATTATCTAATATTCGCACCAATATAAAAGACAGAAACAATAAATAGTTCTTATTACAAAAAATGTTAAATTAAAATGTTTTTAACATAAAAAAATTATTGGGGGGCTCGTCTTCTGAAGTAGTTGGAGGAGCTGAAAGAGATAGTGGAGGAAACTCTATCCCCAAACTACGAGTCAGATGACACATGTACTCCATCTACTCCAAATGCTACTACTGCCATTGTCGCGTCTCTTCCTCACGCTACTACTTCTCCTGCTGCTACTGTTGACACATCTCTTCTTGCTTCTTCAGTAAACTCTCTATAAGGCCAGTATAAGCTCGTAACGGCTTCTGATACTGTGAGGCAGTAGATGATTCCTCCCCACGAGCTCCTCTTGAGTTGGATGCCCACATCAATGTAGTACAATAATAAGTACCAGGAGTCACTTGAGATCCGATACCAACTACTTGGCCCTTCTCAAATCCATACTGAGTCACCAGCATCCATGTTGCCTCGTCGAAATGGTGGGCACTAGTATGATCATTCGCCTTATCCTAACAGTCAACCTGTTTCTGAGAGGTCATAGCCTCATATGACTCCTTCAATTTCATCTTGAAATTAGAATTGTGAAAATATTATATGAATTTAATTTTCAATCTCAAAAAATAATAGAAACCACAATCTGACGCTGGAGATCACCTCTAATCTCTTTAGTAGCTTGATCACTATAAATCCTCCGATAAATGTTGAACTTCGTAATATCGGGATGATCGAATTCCTACAGAAATATAAAATAAAATATTTATATTTCAAGTTATATAAATCTTTTAAAAAATATTCTTACCAGATTCTCTCTATGCATACTGAATGTATGACTACTAGCTCGATGCATCACCTCTTGTCTCCCCCGGTTCTGCCAACCCAAAAAATACCACCTCCAAAATCCACCACCAATCCAGTGTGCACATAATCCTTCCGAAACCTGAGATTAAATGTACTCTAGTCGGTGGGATCTACACAACTCATCAAATACTACTGGAACTACATTCTAATGGATATCTTTCTCAAATTGTGCAAAAACTGATGCAAACACTCATGCATATCCACCACCCATGATGCATGGATAGCGTCACACATTCTATCATCGATGTGATTCCATAAACCAAAAAAATAATTTATAATATCAAGTTATTAATAAAATAAATTTCAAAATAAATATTATTTATTTACGTACCTTCCAATGATTGTACATGGAAAGCTACACATCAACGGGAATTTGTTCCCATGTGATCCATGGATGAGAAAAATAATTGCGCAAGATAGCGCTCCACCGTCCAATAGCTACATGTGAAAAACTATGAAAAAAGAATAAATAATAAAACAATTAGTATATATATAAATAAATTAATGAAAAGGATAACTAAAATATACAGGTTATTATACCTCTGTGTGCTTGGATCGAAGCCAAGACGTGGACATCGCGCGGGGATAGGGTCAGGAATCATCAGTCGTGTAAGATCGCGCCCCCTCCGGATACCTCCTGAACCACCAGTAGGCTGAGGGTCAGATGATCTCACATCCCCCTCATCCAAAGGCAGATCATCCTCCTGCAATATGTAAAATAGATCAGGATCCATCTGAAACATAAAATTATTGTTGTTAGTAGATAGTTTAAAATCACTATCATATATAGATATATATTAGTTATGATCATAACCAACATTTATCTAGGTCAATGTTCACCTTCATCATCATATTCATATCAGACGATGTCATTGTCTTCATATTCCTCCTCGGCATCATCAATATCCATATGAGTTTCACATTCACCATCCCCTGTCATTTAATATTCATTTGTAACATCATTAATATCATCATGACCATCGTCCTTTAAATTTGGGGTGTCATCATCGATATTCACCATTATTTGTGAAAAATATGGATTTTGTGTAGTCTCTTGAAAAATTTCAATTCCTTCCACTTCATCAAAACCATATTCAGTTTGAGTAAATTAATTTTCCCAAGATTTCGTTTTTATTATACTCCGCCAATCACTCAGGTCTCTTGAAGTAGCACAATACATTGCATAATAAATTTGATGTGCCTATTGAGCCAGTAAAAATGGTTCATTTACTTCAAGAAGACTTTTATATTTAATATCGATGATTCCATGAGTCAGGTGATCACGGAAACCTCTCTCAGTATCCAACCACCGACATTTAAACATCGTTATGAAATTCTATCAAAGATAACATAGCTCAATACTTTCTTCGAGAATGTCGTAAAAGTCAACTTCAATTTCTCTATGATGCTATCCTCTAAAAAACTCCACTTTTCATTGTTTTTTTCTTCCTCTTATGCATGTGTATGAAATCAAAAACCATTCACTACATATGCATTATAAGATTTAACCATTTTCGATAGTAGGTTACTCAATATACTCAGTCGCTTATCAATTTTATCAGCATGTTGAGACACCTGAATTTTTTTAATATAATTACCATTATAATAAATAGTAAAATGAATTGATATTAAACAATCAATAATTTATATTACTAGTTTTTTAAACCATTGAGAAATTTTTGTTGCTTGTTTTCTTCAAGAGAAGCTATTGTAATTTGTGGAAGTTGTTTATTGATATGATTATCATATATCCTACAAATAAAATAAGTTTACAAACTGTAACAGGAATTATAAAATAATTGATAGAAGCACTCACAGTACAAATGTTGTCATTTCTTCTTAGTTGAGCAAAACATATGTATGATCTCTGTGATGTTCATCGTCTGAAATCCATCACTCATGAACTCCACAAAATCCATGATTTGGCTGATTGAAAACTTATAATTTATTGTCCATTTAATCATTAATACATCCCTCATTCCATACCATGTGGTTTTATTTTTAGGGATATTCATTTTCAAAATAGTAAGAGCAGAAAAAGAAATTTCCTCTTGCAAATAAGCTTCAACAATTGAGCATTCAACCGATGCTTTGTAAAGTACATTTTTCTTCAATTTCTGCCAGAATCTCTCGAATGGGTACAGCCATCGAAACTGTACTGGACCTCCCTATTTAGCTTCATGTAAAAAATGTAATATCACATGTTCCATTGTGTCAAAGAAAGCAGGCGGAAATATTTTTTCCAGTTTGAATATAATTACAACAACATCTTCTTCCAGTTTTCTTAGCACATAGTAGTCTATTGTCACTGCACAAATTTATCCAAAATATTATGATATGATTGTTATGGAATTCCAAATCATAGAATTAAACAAACCTCTGAATCAAATCAACCTAAGTCATTCCATTATAACATGAAAATCATGAATTTTTAATCTGGTAATATGACAATTCTTAACACATCTTCCCAAATTATAAGCATAGCCATCTGGAAGTATCAAATTTGTAGTCCACTAACAAAATAATAAGCGACTCTTTTTGACAGTGCATAAGTAGCTTTTGGCATCATTAACCTCTATGACCTCACATTTTCAAATAGTTCAATTTCTGGTCACCTGCAAATTTGGACCAGATCTAATCATTCATTTATAGTATCATTGGTCTTACCTGGTGTATCCAAAACTATATGAAATAAATTATCAAAAAAATTCTTCTCAATATGCATGACATCCAACATGTGGTGGACCAACAAATTAGAAAAATATGTGAGGTCCTAAAAAATGTTTCGTTTTATCCAATTATGTTCTTTCCCAAAGCCATGAATTTTATGTTGGTTTACTGTTGGACCAAAATTGATGGGAGGAAATGATAATACAACATATTTTAACTCTGTACCTAAGATCATTTTTGGAGGTTCATCCCTTTCAATTGTGACTTTTCTGAAATGAGATTTGTTCCTTCGAAAATGATGATTAGTTGGAAGAAATATGCGATGAAAGTCAAAATAGCAAGGCTCCTTTCCATTGATGAGAATAAAAGCTTTGTTGTCTTTCATATAGTAAGGACATGATTTCGGACCATGTGTACTCTAGCCAGATAACATGCCATATGCCGAAAATTCACCAATCGTCCACATCAATGCAGCTTTTAATGTGAAATTTTGAATTGTAGAAACATCATATGTACTAACACAATTACTCCACAATTTATTTAAGTCATCAATCAATGGTTTCAAATAAACATAAATATTATTTTTTGGATGTCATAGGATTAATAAGGTCAAAAAGATATCGGGCTCCTTTATCAACATCCATGGAGGTAGATTGAATGGAGTTATAATGAAAGGATAACAGGAATACTGACGACCGTAAGAACCGAATGGACAGAAACCATTAGTAGAAAGATCCAATCGCACGTTTCGGGCTTCTAAAGAAAAAGACGTATGCCGACAATCAAAATGTTTCCATGAATCACCATCAGATGGATGATTCAAGATTTTTCTGGTTGAAATATTGGTTTTGTGCCATGACATCATTGATGTTGTGTTATGAGACAAAAATAAACGTTGTAGCCTGGGTGTAAGGGGGAAATATTCAACTGTTTTACAAAAATCGATCCCGACTTACCTGGTTGAGCTTCACTATACCTTGATTGTCCACATGTGGGATAACTATCCAATAACTCATTTTTACTAGAATATAAGATGAAATGATTTTCAAATGCATGAATCTTCCTATAACTACGGACCAAATTACGAACCAGCCTCCTGCTCTCATAGTAATTTGGAGGCAACACATTTGCTTCAGGAAACAGTGTTTTAACCAAAGAAAATATCTAATCAAAATATTTGTTTGACATTGCATTATCTGATTTAATAGCCATAAATTTTTCAAACTCTTCTAATTTTTTTATCTTTCAACCAGGAAATAATGCATCCTGAGAAGACCTCAACAACTCATAAAATTTGGATTGTACCAACTCATGAGTTAAATATATAACATCGTGATTTTCAGTTTGTTGAAGAGATGGACCTGCAACATCATGTACTAAATTTAGGAACCATGATGGATCTGGTTGATACCAAAAAAATATAATCTGGTTGATAACCAAACTGTAAGTGATGTCCCCCAACTTTGTCAAATGTGTCAACTATTCTCAGAGCACATTTTTTACAAGGACACTTTATTGTGCCTTCTAAAACATATTTTGGTTTTGATGATGCAAATTCTACAAAAGCTTTAACACCCTCAATATATAGAGGATTTAAAACAGAACCATTTGAATTTCTGTGCTGATTCATCCATGCGTGATCATCTAATAATGGCTGATGTCGACTTCCTTGTTCTATATATTTCTACAAAATATAAAATCATCATTATTTTTGAATAATTTCAAATTATAAAAACACTATCTGAAAAAAAAAATTACTCATTACTTCTACTTCTTAATAATTACCATTAATTAAGCGTTATAAAATTTCCAGTGGATTGACGACTGCTCTTTTGTCCGACACCTCATTTACTTGAATCTTTCTCACACTGAAAACCCAATGAAGAATCTAGTTTAAGGTACCCATATTCATTCTCGTATGCACGAGAATGAATATGCGTATCTTCGACCATGTTCTCCATTGTGATTTCAGTGTCGGAAAGATGCAAGTAAATAAGCTGTAGGAAAAAAGAGCCCCCATTTCATCTATGAATCGTTATCTTCCAACTATCACCGCCTAAAAACATTATAAAAAATGTGATCCTACAAATGCATATCCAATCATGTGCATACGATATTGTATATTCATATTTAGCATCACATTTTTCATACTCTTTTGAGTCAGTGAGAGTTGAAATGTGAAAATTCATTGAACAAAAGGAGTGTCGTCAATCCGCTGTAAATTGTGCCAAGTTCTTAAAATTTAATAAATTTATTAAAATTTCTTTCTAACTGTTTTTAACTGTTCCTAAATAATTATTCCTATTTTTTACTAAATATTCATATTTATTACTTATTATTCCTATTTATTAATAACTATTCTTATTTATTACAAACTATTCGTATTTATTACTATCAATTACTTTTTATTACTAACTATTACTATTTATTACTAATTATTACAATTTATTACTAACTATTGTTATTTATTACTAACTATTACTATTTATTACTAATTATTACTATTTATTACTAACTATTACTATTTATTACTAACTAGTACTATTTATTACTGACTATTACTATTTATTACCAATTATTACTATTTATTACTATTTATTTTTATTTATTCCTATTTCCTACTAATTATTACTAATTATTAATAATTATTTCTAATTGTTTCTATTTATTCCTATTTATTCCATTTTATTCCTAATTATTCCTAATTATTACTAATTATTAATAATTATTACTAATTATTACTAATTATTACTAATTATTATTAATCAAAACTAATTATTACTATTTATTTCTAAATATTACTAATTATTACTAATTATTCCTAATTATTACTAATTATTCCTATTTATTACTAATTATTTCTAATTATTTCTATTTATTTCTAATTATTTCTATTTATTTCTAATTATTGCTAAGTATTCTTCATTATTAGTATTTTTTTGTAATTATTAGTAATTATTAGTAATTATTACTAATTATTACAATTTATTACTAATTATTATCAATTATTCCTAATTATTATCAATTATTCCTAATTATAATTAATTATTGCTATTTATTATTAATTATTCCTATTTATTCCTATGTACTCCTAATTATTCTGAATTATTACTAATTATTACTAAATATTACTAATTATTACTAATTATTACTAATTATTCTTATTCATTACTAATTATTCCTATTTATTTCTAATTATTTGCTAATTAATTCTAATTATTTCTATGTATTCATAATTATTAATATTTGTTTCTAATTATTAGTATTTATTCGTCATTATTAGTTATTATTAGTATTTACTTCTAATTATTACAATTTATTACTAATTATTGCAATTTATTAATAATTATTATCAATTTTTCTTAATTATTATCAATTATTCCTAAGTATTCTTAAATATTCTTAATTATTACTAATTATTACAAATTATTTATCTTTATTACTAATGATTACTAATTATTGCTCTTTATTACTAATTATTACTAATTATTGCTATTTATTGATATTGATTTCTAGTTGTTGCTAATTATTATTAATTATTGCTATTTATTGCTAATTATTGCTAATTATTAATGATTATTACTAATTATTAGTATTTATTCTTAACTATATCAAATTATTGCTAATTATTACTAATTGTTCCTATTTATTACAATTTATTACTATTTATTCCTAATTATGGCTAATTTTTCTTAGTTATTGCTAATTATTCTTAATTATTGCTAATTATTCCTATGTGTTTCTAATTATTCCTATTTAGTCCAAATTATTCCTATTTATTCTTATTTATTCATAATATTTCCCATTTATTGCTAATTATTAATAATTATTACAATTTATTAAAAATTATTACATATTATTAAAAATTATTACTAATTATTTCTAATTATTACTAATTATTTCCAATTATTTCTAATTATTACTAATTATTTCTAATTATTACTAATTATTACTAATTATTAGTATTTATTAATAAATATAACTAATTATTAAAATTATTAGTATTTATTAATAAATATTATAATTATTACTAACTATTTCAATTTATTACTTATTATTATAATTTATAAATAATTATAAATAATTATTACTATTTATTACAATTTAATTCTAATTATTACTTTTTATTACTAATTATTACAATTTATTACTAATTAATACAATTTATTACTAATTATTACAATTTATTACGAATTAAGACAATTTATTACAATATATTACTAATTATTACAATTTATTACAAATTATTACAATTTATTACTAATTATTTCAATTTATTACTAATTGTAGCAATTTATTACTAATTATTACAATTTATTACTAATTATTACAATTTATTACTAATTAATACAATTTATTACAATCTATTACTAATTATTACATATTATTACTAATTATTACAATTTATTACTAATTATTACAATTTATTACTAATTATTACAATTTATTACTAATTAATATAATTTATTATAATTTATTACTAATGATTACAATTTATTACTAATTATTACAATTTATCACTAATTATTACAATTTATTACTAATTATTACAATTTCTTACTAGTTATTACAATTTGTTAATAATTATTAAAATTTATTAATAATTATTACAATTTATTACTAATTATTACAATTTATTACTAATTTTTTTAAATTATTACTATTTATTACTCATTATTACTATTTATTACTATTTTTTAAAAATTATTAATGTTTATTACTAATTATTATTATTTATTATTATTTATTACCAGTTATTATTAATTACTACAAATTAATTATATAAATTACTAATTATTGTTAATAATTAATAATTACTACTAATTATTAAAAATTAATAGTAAAAATTTCAATTTATTAGTACAAATAAATAGTCATGACAAAAAAAAATTAAATTCAATTTAATTACCACTAATCAACAATATTAAAAATTAACATAAAAAATTGAAACAAATAATAAATTAAATAAAACATAAATACCTGTAAACTTGACTTGCTATTGATGTAGACAGCTTCACAAGTTCTACAGGACCAAAAAAATCAACTTAGAAAAATTATCCCGCTGAAATCATAGTTCATAGAGAAACAAGATCTAGAAATTGAGAGAAATGAGAAGAAAAAACAGATGGGGGTATATATGGGTTAGATTATTTGTGACGGGTTACCCGTCGCAAATAGTATCTTTTGCGATGGGTCCCGTCGCAAATACTTACACCCGCATTAATTACTCTCAGCGTTTAAAAAGTTATTTGGGACGGGTCCCATCACAAATAGTCTCTGCTGACACACCTTTTGCGAAGGGAGGACATCCCATCACAAAAGGCTATTAACCGCCGCCGAGTATTTGTGATGTGGCCCGTCGTAAATAACCTTCACACGGTTTGGCGCGTTACCCGCGCCAAACCTTTTGCGACAGGACACGAAATCCCATTGTAAATAATTAGTTATTTGCGACGGGCTGTTACCCCCGTCGTAAATAACCTACTGGACAGACTTTTTGTGACTGGATTTATTCCCATCGCAAACAGCCCGTCGCAAAAAGTCCTTTTTCTCGTAGTGTATATGCATGTATTTACTTACCATAATAGTGTTTCTACTTCTACATTCATTATATTTATGTGAACATTATTAAATTACTTATTTAATAATAGGGTTATATTAGTTCCCATGGTGTAATGAGATGGTAGAGATATAGTGAAAAAAATCTCAAATCTCTATTATAAGGTCTATATACATCATGCAGAAATGACAAATATGATGTAAGACCATTTGGTGGTGGGGCTCTTAAGAGTTGATACTTCTTCTTATGATGTTCACAATTTTTGATATTGAGTAGATGAGATCTTGAAGAATGAACCCCCAATCGGAACACCAAATGATTTAGATGTCATTGGTAGTTCATATCTACAAACATGTGTAATTGTCTCCAAACAGAAAATTATTATTAGTGTACACTATTTGATTGCATACATTGAGGCAAGATGAAAACATTGTCATTGATATCATACCTAGGTATCATTTTTTGGTGCATCATTGGTGATATGAAATTTAAAGAATAGTTACGATAGATTTTGTGACTTCTGAAAAGAACTTAGATCTCTAGCCCAGTTAACCAGGATGGTAGAGCTTTTACTAAATCCATGTCCATGGTATAAGAATTCATTTCAATATAGTAAGGTAAATTATTTATAAATAAGTTATGAATGATGATATAAGGTGTGATATTCCTCCCTTATAAGATATCATATCACTATGATATTATATTACAAGGTGTGTGTTCATTCGAATAGTTTTCATTATTATGAATTTTCCATCACTCATTTGGGTCCTTGATGGGTTTTTAGACTATGCTCACTATATATTAATAGTATTTACTACTTTCTAGATATGGTCCAATATAGTAACATGCAATAACGTATTCAATAATCTACTATATTTCAAAGAATATGAGAATATGAAATGGTGGGCCCCACCACAGGGTCCAAGTGGTTCCCAAGATTAAACAATCACCAAAGAATAAATAAATTCATTATTAGTAGATTTTATAAAAATTCGAGTTAAATTTTTTTATATAAATTATTCATGATGTATTAGGTGAATACATGATGAATATTTTACTAAAAATTATTATTTTAGTAATCAAGGTTCATTTATTATTTAAAGGAATTACGATACGATTTAATGACTCAATTTTATCACACAATTATTTTAATATATATTACAAGCATGTGAAAAAATATAAATGATACCATGACATAGTAAGATTTTTATAACAAATCATTTATAGCTTATTTAGTGGGAATTATTTATACGGGGGTCGAGGAACCCATTCCAAGTGTGTAACCTCTATTATTTAAGGAAGAGGGAGATACTTTCTGAGTTACTTTTCATCCCCCTGAATTTGGGAATGCTACTCTCCTCCATCTGCTAGTCTTTAGAGACAATGTATTACTCCATGTATTAGATATTCGATTTCCATCATGGATCGATAAAATAGGTTGATGGGGATTGTCAGGAAGTCAAATTCATTGTCAGTCCTTGATGCTAGAACCTTGATTATGATGTTAAACATTCCCAGGGACTCTTGAAGAGTATATGGATAATATATTGGGATTGGAAGTCAGATCCTTTGGGAAATAGTCGCTGATGATGAGTTTCTATCAAACGTGAAATCTATCCAATCATGGTAAACATTATGTTATATTTTTTTGCATAAGTAAATTCATGTGATTTTTTGAATCCATTACCATTTCTATGATTACTGGGGTAATAAAATTTATATCGATCCAGGGATAAAATTTTAAAATCCTTGGCCCACTAGCTTTCACTGCATGCCCTGGTACCAACAACAAGTGTTTTTAAAACATAATTCTCATTCATTGAGTTATGATTGTTCTTCATAAAATTATTTAATATAAGTCATCTATATAATTAAATTGATTTAATAATGTGATAATTTATGTTTATTTATCTGAGTATTTACATATGAATCATATAACAACATTCTAAATCCCCCTTCATGAATAATGACATACGTAAGTGATTTGGCTACCTCAAATTTCCTATCATTGAGTTAAAATGTTACTCATTGAGTATCATTCTTCTATGTTTCATAAATCCTTATATTTACTACTTAATAAGTTATTTATTTATTTATATATGGGAAAATTTATTCTCTTAAATCAAAGATGCTATATATATGAATTTCCTTCTCATAAAAGTCAAACATTTTTAGGAAAAAATATTAACTCCGTTAAAGATGGGGGTTCCTTTATTTCATTGTTTAATATTCCCAAATATGTTTTTCAATTCCCATTTATAATCCCAATTATGTTTTACATAGGTGAGCTTTAAATTTCACTTCCCCTATTTTACAATTTATGTTTTACAGCATATTTTAGGATGTTTGATTTCAGTGAATTTATTTCAAAATATTAAAAAAAAATCCTTTCGATTTTTTTTTCTAACACTCCAAATTTATTTTTGATAAAATTTATGTCTTTTCAATTCTCTATTATTGATTTTTATTTACTATAAATTTCTTTTAATTATTTCGCATCACCTTTTTGAAACCTTTATGTCATTTTCAATGATCCTTTTTAAAGATTCTTTATTAAAGGTAAATGTTTTCACAACACTATTTTGCAAAATTAGTGAAAATCACAATGTTAATTTTTTTTTGAATATTATTAAATGTAGTGGGTTTTGAAAATTGTTCCCTCTGTCCCTTAAAAAAATTATTTTGAATGTTATTTAAAACTTATTCTTTTACTATAATTATAAAAATATTTTATAAAAACTCTTCAATAGTGTCACTTCTATTAATATGTTTATCAAAGAAATTATTATTTACTTGGTATTTATTTTTCATAAACCATCAAATAAATGTTCTTGTGAAATAAACTTTTTTAATTATTTAATTTTGGGTATCTATAATCTAAAATTTTTATGTATATTTTATTGATACCATCTAGCAATGATTTTAAAACCATTTTCCTTTCTCTGGGTCATTTATGACGTGTTTGATGACTTTTTTCCATGTGGAACCATGTGTGTGGAGGATTAATGGGTTGTGTCTCATATCACCCACCAATGCATTGGATATGGATTTATATATCAAAATAATGGAATATTAAGCATTAAAATATGATTTGTTCAAAATATGAAGTGTGGAAAAAAAATTATTCATAATACGGTGCTCGATGTTTTTTCTTTTTCACAACATGAAGCATACAAATTTTTTTTCACGACATGAATCGTCAACATTTAAATTGTTCTCAACATGAAGTGTTGAATTTTTTGTTCATGATATGAATTTTGGGAATATTTTTTATTAAAATTGTTATAATTTCACTATGTTTATGTATGTTAGAATTTTGTAATTTATTATAGGATTCAAGGGAAAGTTACATTTCCATTGAATATGCCTATGATTATACCCTCATGGATAATGTCTGTTAAATCATGTTTCCACGCTCCTTTAATTCATGACTTATGAAATTACAAGGCATATCCTATAATTGATTATCACATACTTTTTAGGTATAATTTTCATATATATATATATATTGATTATTTCCATAGGATCATCTTATTCTCAATTATGATATTAGATTTATATAGAAAATAATTACCCTTATAGAGTATATGTGCTCACCCATTGATTATCGTTCCACCCCCTAGGATATGATGATAAGAATATTATGTAATATCAGGAGAAATTTATTATGTGGATAATTTATGGAGATGTTAAAGACTCATCCTAGATAAATCATTTTCCATAAAATTGAAAACAATTTCAATTAGATAAAAGTGAAGAGTTTTTTCTGTTAATGTTTTGACCAAATTATAAAAAACATTAATCTAATTTTTTTTTAATATATTATAATTAAAATTTTCTTTCTTTCATAGAATATAGATGGTAATGTCTATAAGACTCAATATACGGTGCATTAAGATGGTTCATAGAAAATAGGGTCCGAGCCACAATCTTGTTGAAAGAAGAAGTTAGACATAGTATAAGAGTATCCAATGGAATTTTAATCTGTTCCTGTAACCTTGAGAGTTCCCATTTTTATTAATTCAACCATAGTGGCCAATTTATTTGATATAGGTGTCTCCCACCCATTCATATCAAAAAGTAATGTGGATATTTTAAACCCTACAATAGAACTAATTCCATTCGTTATGGAGTTGGGGTATCATTCATTACCAAAGATTGTGATTGGTTATCGATTCCCATTATGATCATTCGTTATATGTGACAATGAAATCCTTTATGATTTCTTGGTCCTTGAATTTATAATCTTCTATATTATCATTTATGTAGCAAACCAAATCATTTTTCCACTCAATAGTGCTATGGGATTTTGTAGTTTGGATTTGGGTGATCCTCCTTATACGTTAATTTCCAACCATTAATGTGGGTTTGATTAGGTGATAATAGGTTGACTATACTCATAGGTGGATATAATAATAATGTACCATGCATATATAACATTATAATAGGACCAGAACTCAATATAAGTAATAAATAGAACTCAGTGGAAACAAAATCAATGAGTTTAAAAATAACTATACCATTTATAGACAAAAAATCCTTAAAAGGTCAAATATGAAATAGATAAAGAAGGTCTCATGTGGTCTTATATATCAGTACATGTATATAAATCACGATAAATCCGAAATATAACTACAATTGATTTAGAAAAAAATTCTATGATCCTCTTCCATCCATCCCATGCTAAAGGAACAACTTGATTACTAAGGTTTAGCTCCTAAGGCTAATCCCATACATGATCACATAGAGACATAAATTCTATATGCATCTCGAGGGGTCCATGTAATGTGTGATAATAATATTTGTAGGCCACCACTAATGTCTTCCCATATTACATCCATAATTAGGAAGGTGTATACCAAAAATAAATAAATAGCTAAGGAACAAACATTTCATAATCAGACTGATTCCCTTATGCTTCACGCCCATATAGAAGTGTTTTCATGTTTCATACATCACTAAAAATGTCTGAAACCAGTCCCCAAATATATATATGGTATACCACACAGGTTTACATATTTATATCTATAGTGTAGGGGATCCATGGACTAGTTCATAAGGATTTCCTTGTAGAAAGCCTCACTAGGTGAACCCTTATGTTCCACACAAACATATCATCAATCAACTTGTGTCATACAATACCTCATTTGTAATTGATCAATTTCCAACATCATAATAGATTATATAAATAATTTTTCCCTTGTACCTTGAACATCAACAAAAATAGTTCACATCGGCTCAATTGTCTAATGTATTAAAGCATAGAGATACATGTCCTCGACATAATAATCAATGTAGGCTTAATAGATGACATCCCAAGGAATGAAGATATCAATCCCCAAAATATTCTAGAGAAAGGACCTATTGTATAATAGTGATCCTCAACACCAACCCATGGTCTAAAAAATATCAATCGATGGTCCATCACCGTCCACATGGATTTCTACTGTGATCACCCCCATCATATTTATTGGTCTATATGATCCCCTAAGCTCCGTAATTATTGGGCGCCTCCAAACATAATTAGATGTCAACACCACCCCATTCGAGATATATTTTTTGTACATATTACTACATTGTTGTGTCACCCAGCTATAGTGAGTGGATGTCACCAAAAAACCCAATACACATCATCTAGAACATCATTCCCCTACAACCATGTTGCTAAATCCTGATGGTAAACACCATCTCAAGTATTGAGAGCCACACCCTCAACCTGATGACATATGCACCTCAATCCTGACAACTTTTTCACTTCAACATGGTAATAAAGATCACTATATTTATACCAGTCCATGACCAACATAGAGAACCACATTACCTCAATCCATGTGATAGATATCACCTCAATCCTCTGGCCTAGCCCCTCAGGATTACAAGGAACTCAAGAAATCTATATAAACAACTTAATTTAGTTTAGACCACTAAAATAAAAAAGAATCCCAAGTGTTAAAAAGGCCTAAAACTTGTTTTTTGTAATTTATAACTAGGGAATACCTAAAAACATTGCATGTCATCACATTATTAATTTTAAAACATAAATTTAATTATTATGAGTCTCTGTCAAACTACCTAGAAGGACTATATAAAATTCATACCAAAAACACCAATAAAAGTATGGAGACATCTAGGCACCACATACCATAGGCTAGTAGGTGGCCACTAGTTTGATATCGACCTCTACCGTGATCCATATTGATAGAAATTCAAATCATATATGAACACAAAGAAAATAAAAGAAGAAGAATCACTTGGATTTTTAATTTTTATGGAATGTAAAATTTAATGTGATGCTATCATATTGAAGTTACTAATGATGTGATTAAAACAATAATAATATATCAATGATTGGATATCATATGATGGAGTTTCATCAAAGACTATGGTGAAGGAAAATGGAAGAACCCCATATTCTGTGCATGTGAAGTGAAGGTTGAAGGAGGATGAAAAGATAAAAAATGAGTGAAGAATATAATTGTAATTTTTCAGAGTAAATGACCTAACCCGCCTGATTTATTCTGTGCATGTGAATTGAAGGTTTAAAGAGGATGAAACAATAAAAAATGAGTGAAGAATATAATTTTAATTTTTCAGAATAAATGACCTTACCAACTTGCTTTGGATAACCATGTTCCAACTATGAGGTTCATGTTCTCCAAATAGCACACTCACTAGAGATAGCTGCAAAGTTTTCCAAACCATGAATATGACGTGTGATTACCCTTTCTTAAAAACAATATAGGTGTTTCAGGGTTGTGTACCCCCAATTTTTTTGTTTTTTTAAAACCATGTACTATTTTGTAGGTGGGCCACATGGTTACTCTTTGGAGGCCACATAGTTAAATTCAACTATGTGCCACTATCTTCTATTTTGGGAAATTGAGTCTTTAGGCCCCATCAACCGGAAAACCCATAAGAAACTCTAAGGCATATTACCACCCATAAAAACATTTAAAATAAAGTCATATTTCAATTAATGTTTAGGAATTATGTTCTGTAGAAAATTAAAATGTGGGTATGACCACAAAACACAAATGTTCAATGAGGTTGAGGATTCTTGAAATATTCAAAAAACCCAAGACGTTATAGTCTTCCCACCATAATATAGCTCATCTAAGAGATATAAATATTTACCTATAGATGGTAATAACATACCCATCTTATATATATCATCCTAGACTACCCTGGTTTTTAAGTCACAATGTAACTACCCTCAAGGCACTCTCCACCTTATGATTTACCAATAAAAAGAATTCTAATAAATAAAAATTTCGTGATAGCCCATGGAATATCTATAGACTCAAAAATCCTACCACTATGCATCCTTATTAATGTACCTCAGCAAGTGATAAATAATTATCATATCAAACATAGAACCCATCATATCCCTCATCTCAGTAGAGGCCACAAAATACCTATGTCATAAACACC
Organism: Viscum album; assembly: GCA_963277665.1. Taxonomy (NCBI): domain Eukaryota; kingdom Viridiplantae; phylum Streptophyta; class Magnoliopsida; order Santalales; family Viscaceae; genus Viscum; species Viscum album. The sequence goes on along the minus strand of OY728126.1, from coordinate 2,089,635,008 downwards.
ACACATAACAACCTTCATCTAATCAGATTCCCATTGATCCTGCATCTAAAAAAATGGTCCAAAATTATACCCCATCATATATATACACATATAATCATGAACATAATAATCATGATGCGTACGAAAATCAAATGAAATATGAAACACATTGATGCCCACAATAAGTTTCGGCCTAGATGAACCAACCCCCCCCCCCCCCCACAGATATATATATCATGAAACATATCTGATTCCAACCTAATGAACAAAAATAGTTTTCTCTACAAAAACCCATGCACCTCACCCAAATAAAATTCTTCGAACCAAGGAAAAAACATAAAATGATCATTCCATTAATTAGGGAAAACCTCTAACTATCATCAGCTTCCTTTCCTACTCATCACCTAGATTCTATACTATGTGCTCCTAGACTAAAGCTCGACCACATTATGCTTGAACTCCGTAAATATATTCACCACCTACCAAAAAATAACCCCACTACTGGGTCCCTCTATCTATTACATGACCTCTGTGTGAAGATGAGTTCTGTATACCTTCCCCTTGTTTCGCTCTTGGCCTTGCCTCAGATCTGTGCGTCTAACCTAGTCCATCATGTTTCCTTTAACAATAATACCTTGGTTGATGTACAATGAAAAGGATTTAATCCTAAAGATGGTCACCTATACTCTGATGGAAATCCCCTTTATATCCTCAATATGGAACAACCTAGCAATGTCATCCCCCACCATAGGATGTGAAAACATGATATTTTACTAAGATTCATCAAGTAATCCATGATAGAATTTCCTAAAAAAAATTAGATTCATGAAAAAATGTTATCTATCCCACCCCAGCATCTACGAAAATATGTTCTCATTGAAAATTTCCCCAAAATACTTCCATTTCTATACCTCATGTCTTACTTCATAAACTTGTACATCCCTCCTGCACCTTTTCGGTCTTCTGAACATGTCTGTCACCAACATCTCCCTTTAACTTGGGGGAATCTCAAGATAATCAAAAATAATTTAGACTGAATTCATTAGCTTTTATATTTCTTATATTGAAACCTCACCATTGAAAAATAATGGGTGATAAGAGTAGAACTCACGATTCAAAAATGAATTGGATAGATTATCTCCTTGATCCCCCCTATCGACACCCTATTTGACACAAACCAAGACCACCCTCACCTAGTCTCTATGTAATGGACCAAATTATACCATCATCTAAAACATAAATACCCATAATAAATCATTAACTTGTGGATCATGATCATCCCATCTCTACAGGTCCTCATCCTGACCCTTAGGGGACTCATATAGTGCACACTCATGCAACAGTATATCACCACCCTCCTAACACTCCACTGGAGAACATCTAGTTGGAATCACTTCAAATAACAATCATAATGTTCAAATATATGTGAATGTATATATATCAAATATATTGAAATAGATAATATGAAACATATATCACCACCCTTACACTCCCATATCGTACCAAGGCACATGAAATCTACCACCATGGCCTCTTACCTACCCATATTAAGGTTAGGTATCATAAATTATTTAGCCTTATGGTGCCATTACAACCTCCATTGGAGGTAATAATCACACATAATATGACCTATGGTAACATTTCTTATCCATAATTAGCTCAGACATCATAAATCATGTATCAATCTGAGGTATCATAGTTGAATGCCACCATAGAATCTAATAAAGAAAACATTATTTAGATTCTTTGTTAACACATTAATCGGCTCACCCCCTATTATCATCTCTACATAGAGTAATGGAAAATTTCCTATACCAACAGTTTGGAACCATTTGTATAGGTCCCCATACTATTTTTATAGCCAATACCAATGGTTTGGGAAGCTGTTGGGTGATTTGGGAATGGGAATGACCTATCCCAACGGTTTGGAGAAAACCATTGGGAGAGACCTATCCCAATGGTTTGAAAACCATTGGGTTAGGTCTCTCCCATTGGTTTTCCAAACTATTTCAATAGGTCTTTTCCAATGGTTTTCCCAAATAGTAGGGATAGTTTAATCTAAAAAAATCAACTATTTGGATAGGTCATTCCTAATCATTTTCCAAACTGTTGGGATAGATAAATCTAAAAAACATTACTGCGGAGGTTTGAACCCATAACCTACACGTTATATATCAAAGACATTACCACTATCCTACACATAACTTTGTGAATATATTTTGATATATATATATATATGTTTTTATTTAATTTATATATTGATTAATTTGATGATATTAATCAAAAGTATTCATAAAATATAATTGTACCTATCCAAATGGTTTAGAGAATCGTTGGGATTGGTACCCACCCTTTCCCAATGGTTTTCCCAAGCTATTGGGAAAAGTGGCCTTAATACCCTTTCCCAATAGTTTTCTAAAACTATTTAGAAAGTGGAACCGTTCCCAACTGTTTGGGAAACCAATGGAAAAAGTTGTCTCAAACTACCTTTTCCCAATATTTTCTGAAAAGATTCTTGGAAAACTGGACCATTTACTTACAGTTTTACCAAATTGTTTGGAAAATTGGTCTCAAACTACCTTTTAGAAATGATTTTTACAATACTATTGGGAAAAGTGGAACCTTTCCCAATGGTTGGGAAAGGGTATCTATACCAATAGTTTGTATAAACTATTGGTATAGATGTGTTGGTATAGGTATGATTTCTAGTAGTGATACTCATAATGATTTTTTATATTTATCTTATTAATAAATAATCATATTTAAATCTCATTTTAATAATATTCCTATGCTTGCTGAGTAGAATTCCCCCCAAAGAGGCTAATAAGGAAAGAATTGTTGAGCATATTTTTGGAAACATCAAATATCCCAACCCTTCATAGAATTTCCCAAGATCCAAACAATGATCAAAATAAAGGAACATCTTATGATCCTAAATCCTTGTCATGATGTGTAAAAAAACGACCATTTCCATACTGGTCCAATGGTAAAAAGTCTTATAACAGATAACAATCACACCCATGTTTTCCATTCCAAGTGGAAATAAAACCAAATACAAAATAACACAAAAGAACATAAATTTTATACCCTTGAAAACATGTTTTTTACCCTCATAATTGGGATGTAGGCACTAAATCACAAGATCTATACCCAGTTTTGACTACATTTTAGTCTATAGATTACCATATCCAAAATAGTAAAACCAAACAGAAAAGATTGTTTTTAATATCATTTTTATCATTCTGAACATGAATTTCCTATAAATACCCAACCCTTATCATAATCTAATTAAACATTAAAAATAACCCAATATGATACCATTCGTAACCCCCATCCCTGTTTTCCACTAAATAATGCCCACGATCAGTTAGCCATTGGGCCTTAGGCATGACTCCCCATATGCCAAAGGAGATAAACTAGAAGATAGGATCTCATTCAGTGATAATGTAGAGATTATTCCCTCGTGTGGTGATAATAATTATGGTCCATATATATATATAACACTAGAAAATATGAATATAGCACATCGAAAGAAATAAATAGAACTCATTGAAAACATAATAAAACAGTAGTAGAACAATAACAACATTTACAAAAAATATAAGTTAGATAAGGACATACATGAAATAGAAAAACAAGGAATCCAATAGATGGGCATATTAGTTAATGTATATAAATAATAAAAATCACAAAAATAACTCTAGATGATGCTATTTATCCACCGTGTTCCTCTACTATACATCACAAGATAAAGGTTCAACTTGATAATTATGGTCTAGCTCCGCATCCTGGTCCCTTAACTAATCTCAAAGGCCTATAGTCTATATGCATACTATGTTTCTCATGTAGGTTATGAGATTAATCCCCTCATGACATCACTAATTTATTCCTGTATTTAATATAGAATTATCTAGGTGTATTCCAAAAATAAATAAAGAGGTAAAGCACAAAAGTTTTATTATTAAACCGGATCCCTTATTCTCAACAGATACAAGGAAGCATCTACATACTTTGGCCACCACCAAAATAATTCTTAAACATTACCCCAGATATATATATTTCATACCACAGAATAATAAATATATATATATATATTTAGTATTGAGGATCAACATATTATCACCCATGGAATCCCAAAAAAAATCCAAACTATATGAACCCTCAGGTTCCACCCATAAATAACATCCAGAACCTCATTATATATTAAACATCTCGTGTCATCAATCATGCGCCAAAGTCCTAATAGAATGTAAAAATAACAATTCTTAGTGAGGTTACACCTATATGATAATATTCACCATCATATCAGTAGAAGAACATACAAAGGAAAATTGATACCAATATTCTACAAAATAATCAACATCGTCTCAACAAACATCATCTCGGGGCCTGATGATATCTTTCCTCCCAATATCATTATATCCTCAAGTATAATAGTGAACCTCATCCCCTAACTGATGGTCTACCATCAACCAATGGTACATCACCATCTATAATATTTCCACAGTTAAAACTCCTATAATATTTGATGGTTAATACTTTTCCACACTATGGATAATATACAAGAAAATACACCCCGAAATAGTGGTCAAAACAAACTCATATGAGTCCTATTTGTGGGCACATGACTATAATGACATGGCGTCCTACAATAGTGAGAGGATATCACCAAAAAAACTAATCCAACTCATTTAGAAACTCGTACTATTATGACAATGTATCTAAATATAGATATAAAACACCATCTCATATTTTAAGATCCATTCCCTCAACTTGAAGACCTCATCACATCAATGATGATGACCGTGTCACCTCAAATTAGATATCAACAGAACCTCATATGTCTCAAGAAATTCACAACCAGAAAAACCATGTCACCTCAAATTAGTGATCAATGAATGTTCATATGTCTCAGGCCATACGAAACCAGACAAACCATGTAACCTTAGTTTAGATGATCGAAATCAACCTAATATCTGGCCATATCCTTTCTTGTTCCCGTGGAATTGAAGAAAAAAATTTAAAATATTCAGCATAATTTAAAACACTCACCTAAACTAACAACCCAAGTTGTAAAAAATTCCTAAACTTCTATTGACATAATCTATAACTAGAGAATACCCAATATCATACCATGGATAAAATTTAATCATTTAAATATATCCATTTAATTATTAGGGATCTATTTTGGATGACCCATATGGACTATATAAAATGATTCACCAAAACACCCAAAAAGTCAAGGAGAAATCAAGGAACCATCTACCATTAGGCTAGTTGGGACTCATTCATTGGATATCAACATATAACTTGATCTAGAATTAGAGAAACCCATATTTTAGATGAACGTCCAGAAAATAAGGCAAAGGGGTCACATGGATATAGAATTTTATATGGTTATATTAATAGAATGGAGAAGTAGTACTACTAAAGGTATTAATTATGTTCTTCTCATGAGGCTAATAGGTCGATGATCAAAACATAGATAATTGGGTTGGATCAAAGTCTATGGTGGAAGGAAAATGTTAGAAACCTCATATGTTTTTTCTATGAGGTGAAGAAGGAAGAAATAAAAAAGTAAAAAAAATAATGGATTATAAAAATATTAATTTTTCCCATCTAAATGACCTTCATAGTTAGGTTAACCATGATCCAACCATGCAGTGCCCACTACCCAAATACTATAGGCGCATGGCCTAGGAACATAATTTTCAAAACTATGTGCTAACTATATGATTCCCATTAATTAAAAACTATAGAGGTTTTCATGTCTATTAAACCCACCTGAATGATTTGTTAAACAATTTCCATTTTTATAAGAATGTCTCACAGTTACTCTTAGGATATATAATAGTTGAATATAACTATGTGAATCTATCTCTAATTCAAGAAATTGAGTTTCTAGCCCCTGATTCTCCAAAACCCATATAAAACCCCAAGAAAATATCTAGGCCTTGAAACCAATCTATAAATAATGTCTAGGTGAAATAAAACTCTAGAAATTAGGTTCTAAATATCAAAAGAATCATTGGGCTGACCAAAAAACACAAAATTGAAATAAGCTGAATTTTTTTTGACCCGCTTAAAAACCTAGGAGGTTACAATTTATTATGGATTAGTTGATTTATAAAAAATATTGGATAAAATATTAAAATATATGGGTTTACTTTAATTCCCACAATGGGATATCTTGTATGATTAAAAAGTAATTGTACCCAATGTATAGTTGATTAGGGCCTCCGATTGTAGATCTTGGTAAGATAATATCATAATTTTTTATTGAACCGGCATAGTAATCTTTTAGAGTTGAGACACCATTGGTAGTCCAGAATATAAATACGTTTTTTCTAGATGAATTTTCAATTTTATAACTACATAGGTAATGATGGTTTTGTATTGACTTTGTATTAATAACTCTGCCCAAACTAATGATATATTACCATATAACTTCTAATGTGTTAAAGATATAAAAATTTAGTTGAATGATTTTAGAGAAAAGGGATTATTATTATCGATTGTGACACCATAGGTGGACCCAATTTTGTTTTTCGAGAAGAATAATATAAATATTCACTTATGCAATGATTTTTGGAAGCTGGACCACGTAGCAGTCTTGAAAAAGTACCATTTTCATGAAATTGATGTTTTCTTTGATCAGTCGAGAGGGGAAGAGTGGTATTCGAAATTGATCTTTGATCTGGTTACCACTACCTCAGAATTAAAGAGTCAAATTTTTTTAGACCACCTTCGAGAGTAGATATGGCCATTTTTAGATACTTTTACTTGCATTTGGATTGACTAATGTTTCAACAATCTTCATAGAACTCATGAATTCAGTAATCTACCAGTATTTCGAAAATGTTTTCATGGTGTTCATGGATGAAATTAAAGTGTACTCCAATACTGAAAAGATCATGTGAATCACCTAAGTCATATTTTTGGAATCATCAGTTATAATTTTATTTATATAAAATTATCAATATTCCTATTCTAGATATATGAATTTTAGATGTTGGGACACATATCTTGAAATATGAAATCTAAGTGGATCCTGGATAAGTGGTAACTTCAATTTTATGGGACGAACACTAGAATATAAATTAATTTCATATCTTTTGGGGATGGTAGGATATTATTAGTGTTTCATAAATGATTTCTAAAACATTGTGTCATATTTTTCTTTTATCACCCGAAAAGGGGAGAATTAATTATGGAACCCAAAATTTGAGGCATCCTTCGATGTATTGTTGTGTTTCAAATCCTCAACACCAATTATGAATCTACTAGAGGCCATAAGGGGATACATATTTCTATTATGATGCATTGGGTGATTTTTTGAGATGCATCCTTTTGCAAGGAAATCAAGTTGTGTGTTATGGATCACGTCATCTTTTACCTCATGAAAGAAAATATCACATACAGGATTTTCAAATCATAGGTGTTGTTAATTCCATTAAGATCTAGAGATAATAAATTAATAGGGAAGATTTCATCATTTAATCTAACTATAAGAGTTTAGGTCACATATTTTCTTAAATAGATTTAAATATTTATCAAATATGGTGGGTGGAGTACCTATAGTGTATCACCCCCTCTGTTTTAAGTAAGTAACCCTTTTTTGATGATTTTAAATTATATAATTTTTTTGGATGAATTTTGGGAGGGGTTTCAAGACTCTTTAAATGTTATTAGGACTAATCTAAAATTTCATGGTTGGTGCATGATTTTTGGTAACTGTTAAAGTCCTGTAAGAAATCCTGAAAAGTTAGACTGGGGCTAATGGGAAGGCACATAGTTAGGAACATGGTTTTTCCAAACCATGTGACTTCCTAGGAGAAATAGTGAACTATAAAATAGTGATATTTTTCATGGTTAACACACTATTTTTCTAATCATACGGGCCATCCCTGTGAGGAGCTCTTCAAGGTATAAGTTGGCGCTTGGTTAACACATTATTTGCCTAACCTTGATTCTATCCATTCAAAGTTCAAAAATTTAATCCTTAAATAGTGTATCTAACATGTTTTCACATCTAATTATATCTTTGTTTTAACAAAATAACCTCTAACTAGAGATTTCTTCCTCTTAATTGTCGTGTAATATTTTCCTATCTATCTGGAAGTTATCTAAAAGATTTTGTTGGTGTTATGAATCTCAATAGCCAAGGTAAGTCTTCATTTCTAGTAATTTTTTGGGATTTTATTAGATCTACATTATTCCCTATCTCTATTTATTAAAACTATTATATTATGGATATATCTATGTTTATTGATTCTATTCATGGTCAGATTCAGAAAGAGACATGGGAACAAGAAAAAGAAAATGTTTATTAATGGGACAAACCCTTTTAGAATAGTAATGATTTTATAATTTACAGGGATTCAAATACCAATGGTTGGGAGAATATAGGTCCCTATGTTTGAATTAAGTAACCCTTTATTTATTATATTTGTTTGTGTAAAGTATTTGAGTGAAGTTTGGATGTTTTTTAAGACTTTTGGAATGTTTTTAGAACTTTTATAAAGGTGCATGGTTAGTAAATGGTTTGTCAAAACATTGAAAATTTAATAGGAAACTGTGAACAGTGTGACAAGGGACAAAGGGAAGGAACACAGTTAGGAGCATTGTTTTTCTAAACTGTGAGGCCACCTAGTCGAAATTGTGAAAATTACGGTACATAGATTTTACATGATTGGTGCATGGTTTGTATAACTATGAAGGCCAGTAGTGTGAGGTGCTCCACACGGCAGAATATGGCACACAATTAATGAAATATTATCTAAATCTGAAGACAAACCATGAATGATTGAAAAATTAAATCACGATAAGGTTGATAAAATTGGTTTTCACTTCTAATACGATACATTTTTTCACCAAATCAGCCCTATCACAGTATTTTTTCCTCTAAAAGTATATTTACTCTTTCCCCATCAACTTGGATTTGATACAAAGTCCTTTCCCAGTTCATTGAAGCCTGATTACCATGGTTAGTATTCGTTTATGATTTTTTTCCAGGTTTTTCTTAGATCTACTTTATTACCTCTCTATGATTCATAAATATAGTCCTATATTTATTTATCATATCTTTTTAGGCCAATCAGGGTTATATTTGAAATTATTTATGTTAGGGGAAGAAATATAAGGTGGGTTATTGGATACTCAACCCGGTTTCATTGGAGTTTTGGTGACAATCTCCTTTTTACTGAAAATTCATGAGGCAAGTATCATAACTATTAATTACAATTATTATAATGAGAAGGATTTATTTAAAAATGGTTTTTTATGTTTTGATCCTCAAATTTTTGTGAAATTTTTTATGGGAACCCTCTTTGGTGAAAGTTTCTGGAATATTGAAAATTGGGTGTTTTGGTAAAAAGTGAAATTCGTAATAAGGTTTTAAAATAATGAATTTAAAAAGGTTGTTTAGTTTTGATTCATGGTTTTTTTTAAAATTATTTTTTATTGAAATGGTTTGTAAATGATTAATTGTCATGTTGTTGTCCTAAATTGTTAAGCATGAATTGAATGGGATGAATAATGATCATGAAGTCCCACCATCAATGGGATGAGTTATAAGGTAAAGTTAAACCATAAATGGTAATATAATTATTTTTTAGTTGAGTGTGTTCATGTGTAGTTATGATAAATGGAATGGGTTATTCCAACATGGAAATTGATGAAGTGATAAATGAATTCTTTAGGATTCATTCCATGGAAACTGTTATGGAAAATTGTTTGGGTGTGAAACTATTTTTCATTGATATAAAGTAGTTGAAATTATTGGAAATAAATTATTTTATATAAATTTTTCAACAGGTTCTATCTTTGTAAAATATGTAGTCAATTTAATTTGTTGAAAACATTTTGTGTTTCATTACACAACCCTGCTTTGGTAATTTGGTGCTTTTATAGTTATTGTTTATATGCAGATGAGAAAAGGTAATGTATCTCAATTATTTAGAGTTTCTTATGGATACCTGAGATATATAGTGGAGTTCGAGTAGAGATCTTGTTGGTATATTTGGATTTAGTCTTTTCGTCATTGAGTTTTTTTGGTTTTTTCTTACATTATGCACATGGATATTATAGGACTCTTGTCACGAACCAGGATGGGTCGCCATCCAACCCGGTGCCCGACCCGGTCCGCGACAAGGCCCGAAGGGCGTTACTGATCCCCACGGGCTGGCACAAGTGCCCAGGTATCAAAAATGAACATGGGAACGATTTTCCCAGATGAATAAATATAAAACAGACAACCAAACATCCCCTTATACCATGTTCAGATTTAATGTTTATAACTTGAACTAAAATCCAAAAAAGATACTATATCAACGGAAACCAAAACTCCAATACAAACCTGTGTGCGACATGATGAGTCACATCCCCAAGACACCTCCACCAAACCAACACGAGGATGTCACTAACAACCTGAACCACTAATGTTATGCTCGATGCATGAACCTGGAAGGAAAAAGAAAAAGAGTCTACGTACACCCAAAGGAGTATGTAGGGTGTGAGCTAAAAGCCCTGTAAAATGCCACCGAGAAATGGTTCCATGCACAATTATTAAATGACAAATACATTTGCAATTTTAATTAATGAAAAGAACTAAATGCTTGAACAACATTAGAGAAAACAGGTTTAGAGAAGGCAGTTTTAAAAAGGAACAACTTAAATTAAAACACACACACACACACACACCTTTACTTTTAAAATAACCAATGTGTCACACTGAAGAGCGTAATGTAACCAATGAGCACAAACATGGGAGAGGCCGCATGGGTGTTAGCTAGCATGGGTCCCTAGATCTTCGTGTCTCGGTGAAACGTGGATTAGAAGGCCACGAACCTCAGAAAACGTGGCTTAGAAGACCACGACCCTCAGAAGACGTGGCTTAGAAGGCCATGACCCTCAGTCATTCATATGTTTAGTTAGTGTTGCAATCGTAAGTCCTTCCAGTGAAACCGGATCGAGTCACCTCTGGAACACTAACCCACTAGCCTAGTCTACCCTCCTAGCTACCTGGGTTTCACAGTTTGTGCTGAAAAAAATTTCAAGTTCATGTCACATGTCACACTAATGCATAAAATAAAAATACGAGATTTACTCGCACATAATCACAATTTTAACAACCGACCCCGCTTTTAAAACCATACGCACACCAAAATCATTTTAAAACATAATCCGCAATGCTTTCACGTTAAACTAAACTAGGTGCATAGTTGAACAAAAATACTTTGATAATTAAGAAAACCTCTAGGAGAATTTAGAAAACAGGTTTAAAACATGTCGCAAAACTCTTAAAGGGAAAAAAGTCATTCAAAACCCCTTTCCATAATAGAACATATTCTGACACAGGTCAAAATATAAACCGCATCATTTGCACTCCCTAACTCACACACTGCACAATTTACAAAAAAATAATAAACTATCCAAAATTAAAATATTATAAACAATTTAAAATAAATCACTTGGAGTTAACCACTAAACTCACACCAACCCTTCTTTTACGACTAAATACACCCAACATCATGCCAAAAATAAAATTTCCACCATCTGCACAAACTAATAATCTAACCGCATAATTAAAAAAAATTACTATCAACTAACTAGATAAAAGTTTTCACCAGAAAACACATGCGTAATATAAACATGGTACCAAACAATTTCAACACAAAACAAAATTCAATGAAAACCCACTTCGCAATACAAAAATTCATTTATTAATATGTTAAATGAATTAGGCTTGCAATTAAATTCGTCAATTAATAACTTAGACGTGGAACCACCTACCTTGCAGGAAGGCATTGTCGAAAAGTGGTACAAAACCTCATCTGCACCGCAACCACCTCACGAAAAAAAATTAAAGGCTAAAAATATATGTCCTTCTACCCGATACTAACCCGTGAAACTAAAAAAAACACATTTAATCAAAGATGATTCTGCAAAATCAAATCGCAAACCATGGAATTAAAAAAAATTAAACACACTACGGAAGGAGTAATAAAGATTACCGAAAGGAACGGTTCGCTGGACAGAGACAGGACATGGGAAGAAGGGCGGCACATCAGTTGGTCGGGGACGGAAAGGAAGAGGGAGACCATGGAAGGTTGCAATGGGGCTGGATGGGAGAGGGAGGGAGCAGCATAGAGGGTAGCCAGGCAGGGGGCGTCCGAGGTTGCGGCAAGAGAAGAAGGGGGTGGAACAGCTGGTGTTTGAGGGGAGTAGGGTAGTGCGACGGTGGTGCTAGCCATGGGGGGCGTGGGTCATAGCACCGGAAAAGGCAGGCGGTGCCGAGAGGACGAGACAGGGAACATGGCGCGACGACACGAGGGAGTGGTGCCGGCAGGATCTGTGCAGTGGCGCGAGGGGGGTTGTGGCGCATCCGAGATAAAGCAGGGGTCGACGCCGGACGGGAGGCGCCACAAAGGAGGGAAAGGGGCTTCATCAGGGTCTTTGCGGCATCATGAGCAGGGAGTGGGAGGTCCAGCAGCCAAACCCTTTGGCCAGGAGGTAGGGGCGTGGAGCGTCGCGATGAAGATGGAGAGCCGCGATTTGTAGGAGGGGGAGAAATAAACGACGCACAGTGAAGAAAGGGGGGGTCCAAAACCTAACCAAAAAAAATGGAGGGGAAAAAAGTAAAAACAAAATAAATAAAAGGAAACTAATAATAACAATAATAAAATTAACAAAACAAAATAATTGTAATAAACTAAAATAGGAATAATAATAATAATAATATACTCAAATAAAAAAATATTATTATTACCATTAAAATAATTAACTTTAATTGTATCCGACTCTTATCATTTTATTTTCTCATTATTAATTCATTCCATTTATTTAATTGGACATCGGCAGGTCACTCGGTGTACCAGGAGAGGCCGCGCGGTTTCAGAAACATGCCCCGCCTGAGGCCGTGTGGTCTTAATTTTCATTTTATTCCCATTTTATTATTCGTCGCATAATGCACATCTGCCTTGAACATCGAGCAGGTTGTGTAGCGAGCTAGGAGAGGTTGCACGACGACCCAGGCGAGGCTACACATCTTCGACCGCGTTGCGCCGGATGCAATCAAGACCAAAACACAAGGAACTCGAAAACTTAAGTCGGGTTTTGACCCGAACTACCCAATGCAAAGAAAATTAATAGAATATATAAAGTTTGAAATAGCGGGTGTGACAATTCTCCCCACCATAAAGCTTTCCGCCCCCGGAAAGCCACAACTAAGGCTGAACCCCAAAGAAGAAACTGATACACCACTACGGTTTAAAGAGGATCCCCACAAACACCAAGAAAATAGAGTCAAAAGTTTCATTCTTAGAGAAAGTGACTTAATGACAACTTCGAGAAACTCATATAAAGAATTTCCGATATGTGTCTCCCGCCCTGAAGAGCTAGAATGCCTCCATTTGACTGATTAAGGAAAATGAATCTCGCACCCGCGAAAACCAACCTCAGAAGACAAAACAACTAAAACATTATTAAACGAACACCACACCATTTGGTTGGAATCAACAAACAAGGTCAAACCACATACAAGAATCACTATCATCACTTATCACCAAGCCCTATTTAGTAACAGAAGAAAAAGATCAACATGGGGAGGCCCGAGGGGCGCTCCACCATTAGGAACTCACTGACGCTCGAAACGAGACTGGAAAACCGATACGAGTAGGTTCGAGCGGACTCCCCGCCATTAAAGAAAAGTCTAGCACTGATTCATTTTAGAGACATTCATGTGAGACCCAATGTGGGTCTCCCCACCATTAATAACATACCAAAGCCCAATACGAGACTAGAAAACCAACCTGGGGAGGTCCGGGCGGACTCCCCACCATTAAGGAAAGTCCAACACCGATTTATTCCAGAGACCTTTGCGCGAGACCCATTGTGGGTCTCACCGCCATTAGGACGAACCGGGGATACAGAACTTTGAAAAAATCTCTATCATGACCAAACACCCCACCACAAGGGGTGGAGAGGGAGGGGCATGACTACCGGGGCGCCAAAAGCATGACCCATGAAAAACCAGAATTTCCACATTCCTGGATGAGTATTATTCAAATTTGAGACAGATTTACCCAACAGACTCCCATAAGAACCACTAAAGTGATTGCATCCAGTGGGACGCAACCCCCAAGACTTTAAGGCATCGAGGCGAACAAGCCTCCACATAGACACTGAAAAATTACGCAGCCAGACAGTTCTTTCAAAAAGAAACAACCATAGAAAACAATTTAATCTTCTTTCACATTCAACACCGATGACAGAAATGAAATCAGGGTTTCATAAAATCTCGGGGTTCCTTACCACGCGCCAGCTTCACTCCGAGGCCTATGGCTAGAGCCCTTATGTTTGAAGCATCTCCTGCCTCACAGTCAGGAATTGAAGACTCCTGAACAGAGCATCTCCTTTTGGTGTCACATGCAACCACACTACAACCGAGGAAACACCAGAAAACACGACACATTACAACATCCAATTAATCATACACAGAACATTCACCAACACAAGAGCTGATATGGTGGATGCGCATCACCCTTTGTCACACTAAATGAGAAAACGACACCACAAATTGTCACCTGAACATGAACATTTCTATAGAGAGGAACATTATACGGAGAGGGACTTCAAACTGAGTCTTAAACAACACATGATTCCTGTAATTGACCGTAGCATCCTTATGTGACTAGGTCTGCCACACTAGTGGCCTAACGTAGAATCATTCTTAAATGAAACCAACGAATGACCAAAGGTCATTTAGAGTAGTGGCTCGCACCGACCACTCCAGGTTTCTTCCACCTTTTCCCCTCTGCAATCTCCTTCACTATTTCCAAACCGAACATTTAGATTAATGAGGTCAAACTTCTCCCTTGACAATCCAAGAGAACCCACACTGCAATATGTCACTGAACATGACCCTTGCAGCTGATGAAAATACCAAAAAGCCCTTCAAGACACTGGTCAACATTGAAAATTATGAACCAACTTCACCCTTCCTTGCTGGAATTATTTTCACCGTTTCCAGGGGGACCATCAAACACGCCAATGTCAAACTTCATACTTGACGAGTCAGACACTCAAAAGACCAAAACTCCCTTCAACTCCCATCGCATCTGTCATCCCGCTGCGAGAGGACCCGCTTTGTTGTAAAAATGAGAGGTGGGTTCAATTCTAGAATTCAAGAAGAGATTTCCTCTGATCAACTGGGGGGTCGGCCAACAACGATTTTCCTGTGGCCGCACTTCAATCACAGTCAATGATTCATGGGGGGAATACACTAGTCAAGAAAGAAAACCATGGACCCAACCGAAGTGGTTCAATGGTCAAGGCATACCACAAGCGAACACCAAACGTGCACGAGAAACCACTGTAAAGGCTCCCTGATGTATTCTTCAAAATAATTCACTAACCACACGCTTGCATACCAACTTAAAAATAAGAAATCAAACTCAGGACACAAATCAGTCAAAAATGATTCTCAGCTCGAAACACCTCACATCCAACCGTTCAAAAATACTAGGACACACAACACAATCACCATTTACTAAAACACTTTTTTTAACAAAACATTTTGAAAATAAGCCAAGCTAGTGGGTTGCATAAACACCAATGGTGTCCCATGGGCCAAGCACATGCATGTTCCCGTGCCACACCGGCACCCACCTCATATCCATATAGGCACTCATCCGCTCATGCCATTAACCCTTTCTCTTTCCATATATACTCATGCATGTGGTTGCCCATGAGAACACCAAGGATCAAAACCAAACCATTCTTCTTCTTTTTTCAAAACCCAAAACATCCAACCCACACTTTTCAAACCTCACACACCATTTCATTTTTAGAACACTTAATTTGAAAACATTTTTCCAAGACCAAAACATTTTTTCTTAAAAACTAAATTTCCATGAATCCAAAACAATGGGACGAGAAACAATGTAGGGGGAAAGTAGTGTCAGCGGGTGATTGAAGCATATCGTTGGAGGCTATACGTCAATCATGCCACTGGCCACAGAGAGTATTTTAGGATAGTGTCCCCGGCTCTACAAGGCTTGCCAGACCTTGCGTGCTCACTAAGACCACTGAACATACTCCCTCTTTATTTTCCCTAGACATGATTAACCGCAACGACCAAAGACTCAAGCAAACCTCATCTAACATTCGCAACTCAAGTCCCTCCACGAGGTGTGCTGGCCAAGGCACCTTACTTGTAGCCAGGTCATCGAGTCCCAACAACCTTAACTCAAGTCTACCATGACTCTATCCCAAAAGAAACCTACTCAATAGAGAAAACCTGCTGCTCTGACACCATTTTTTCACGAACTAGGCCGGGTCGCCATCTGACCCGGCACCCGACCCGGTCCGCGACATGACCCGAAGGGCGTTCCCGATCCCCACGGGCTGGCACAAGTGCCCTGGTATCTAAAATTAACTTGGGAATGATTTACCTAGATGAATAAATATAAAATTGACAACCAAACATCCCCTTATACCATGTTCAGATTTAATGTTTACAACTTGAACTAAAATCCAAAAAAAAAGACTATATCAACGGAAACCAAAACTCCAATACAAACCTCCATGCGACATGAGGAGTAACATCCCCAAGACACCGCCACTAAACCAACACGAGGAGGTCACTGACAACCCGAACCACAAACATTATGATCGATGCATCAACCTGGAAGGAAAAAGAAACAGAGTCTACATACACCCAACTGTGTATGTAGGGTGTGTGCTAAAATCCCAGTAAGATGCCACCAAGAAAAGCTTCCACGCACAATTATTAAATGAAAAATACATTTGAAATTTTAATTAAAGAAAAGAACTACAATCTTGAACAACATTTGCGAAAACAGGTTTAGAGAAGGAAGTTTTAAAAAGGAACAACTTAAATTAAAACACACACACACACACACACCTTTACTTTTAAAATAACCAAAGTGTCACACTGAAGAGTGTAAAGTAACCAATGAGCACTAAAATGGGAGAGGCCACATGGGTGTTAACTAGCTTTGGTCCCTAGATCTTTGTGTCTCAGTGAAATGTGGCTTAGAAGGGGAAGACCCTTAGAAAACATGGCTTAGAAGACCACGACCCTCAGAAGACGTGGATTAGAAGGCTACAACCCTCAGTCATTCATATGTTTAGTTAGTGTTGCAATTTTAAGTCCTGCCAGTGAAACCGGGTCGAGTCACCTCCGGAACACTAACCCAATAGTCTAGTCTACCCTCCTAGCTACCCGGGCTTCCCAGTTTGTGCTCAAACAAATTTCAAGTTCATGTCACATGTCAAACTAATTCATAAAATAAAAATAGGATATTTACTCACACATAATCAAAATTTTCACATCCAACCCCGCTTTTAAAACCATACGCACACCAAAATCATTTTAAAACTTAATCTGCACTGCTATCACGTTAAACTAAACTAGGTGCATAGTTGAACAAAAACACTTTGATAATTAAGAAAACCTCTGAGATAATTTAGTAAACAGGTTTCAAACATGTCACAAAACTCTTAAAGGGAAAAGTCATTCAAAACCCCTTTCCATAATAAAACATATTCTGACACAGGACAAAATATAAACCGCATCATTTACACTACCTAACTCACACACTGCACAATTTACAAAACAATAATAAACTATCCAAAATTAAAATCTTATAAACAATTTAAAATAAATCGCTTGGCGTTAACCACTAAACTCACTCCAACCCTTCTTTTAGGACTAAACACACCCAACATCATGCCAAAAATAAAATTTCCACCATCTGCACAAACTAATAAGCTAACCGCATAATTAAAAAAAATTACTAACAACTAACTATATAATAGTTTTCAATAGAAAACACATGGGTAACATAAACATGGTACCAAACAATTTCAACCCAAAACAAAATTCAATGAAAACCCCCTTTGCAATACACAAATTAATTTATTAATATGTTAAACGAATTAAGCTTGCAATTAAATTCATCAATTAATAACATAGATGTGGAACCACCTACCTTACAGGAAGACATTGTCGAAAAGTGGCACCAAACCTCATCTGCACCCCAACCGTCTCACGAAAAAAAATTAAAGGCTAAACATATATGTCCTTCTACCCAATACTAACCCGTGAAACTAAAAGAACACAGTGAAGATGCTTCTACAAAATCACATCGCAACCCATGGAATAAAAAAAATTAAACACACTACGGAAGGAAGAATAAGGGTTACCGGAAGGAAGGGTTCGCTGGACGAAGACCGGACATGGGAAGAAGGGCGGCGCATCAGCTGGTCGGGGATGGAAAGGAAGAGGGAGACCGTGGACGGTTGCAATGGGGATGGACGGGAGAGGGAGGGAGCGGCACAGAGGGTAGCCTGGCAGGGGGCGTCAGAGGGTGCGGCAAGGGATGAAGGGGGAAGAACAACTGGTGTTCGAGGGGAGTAGGGTAGTGCGACGGTGGTGCTAGCAAGGGGGGCATGGGTTGCAGCGCCGGAAAAGGGAGGCAACGCCGAGAGGACGAGACATGGAACGTGGCACGATGACACGAGGGAGTGGTGCTAGTGGGATCTGTGAAGTGGCGCAAGGGTGGTTGCAGCACATCCGAGATGAAGCAGGGGTCGACGCCGGACGGGAGGCGCCGCAAAGGAGGGAAAGGGGCTTCAGCGGGGTCATTGAGGCAGCAAGAGAAGGGAGTGGGAGGTTCAGTAGCCAAATCCTTTGGCCAAGAGGTAGGGGCGTGGAGCGGCGCGGTGAAGATGGAGAGCCGCGATTTGTAGGAGGGGGAGAAAAAAACGACGCACAGTGAAAAAGGGGGGGGGGGGGTCCAAACCCTATCCAAAAACATAGAGGGGAAAAAATTAAAATCAAAATAAATAAAAAGAATCTAATAATAACAATAATAAAATTAACAAAACAAAATAATTGTAATAAACTAAAATAGGAATAATAATAATAATAATATTCTCAAATAAAAAAAATATTATTATTACTATTAAAATAATTAACATTAATTGTATCTGACTCTTATCATTTTATTTTCTCATTATTAATTCATGCCATTTATTTAATTGGACATCGGCAGGTCACTCGGTGTACCAGGAGAGGCCACGCGGTTTCAGAAACTTGCCCCGCCTGAGGTTGCGCAGTCTCAATATTAATTTTATTCCCATTTTATTATTCGTCGCATAATGCGCATCTGCCTTGAACATCGGGCAGGTTGTGCAGCGAGCTGGGCGAGGTCGCACGATGACCCAGGTGAGGCCGCGCAGCTTCGACCGCGTTGCACTAGACGCAATCAAGACCAACAAACAAGGAACTCGAAAACATAAGTCGGGCTTCGACCCGAACTACCCAATGCAAAGAAAATTAATAGAATAAATAAATTTTGAAATAGCGGGTGTGGCTACTCTACTGCATCACTCTATTGTAGTTTTATATTGATATTAATGATATTACATTGATTCATTTTAAATTTTTTATCTTGTATCATGTACTGGTATTTTGTATTCTAATTTATTTTTTAGGTTAATTATTTTAAAAAATGTAAAATCATCCCCCATTTATTAATGAATCCCTTGGAATTTATTTCTATACATTGGAATCATGTGGATGTCCCTTGTTTCCATGTAATGTCATTCTCCCTTCTCAATCCAATGGGGAGCAGTAGGATACTACATACAGTCATTAAAATTTGGCATTACCTATAACCTAGGAATGAGTTATGTAGTTATTGATTGCTCTTACTAGGAATATTCATTCCCAATATATAAAAATGTAATATATGAATGGAACACAATGATACTATTTTATATATTGAACATGGCTGTTAGATATGAAGAGTCGGTAATGTTCTGGATATCATTCAATAAAAATTCTCTCTTATTGAGAAGATTCTCTAAGGACAACAACAATATTACATGTTCTACAATATCATATAATGTATATATGGTGTAATACCATTAGTCAATTTTCTATCTCGTTAGTAGTAAATATGTACTTCAGTAACTGGTATGTCATCCCTTCAGCCATGAGGAAGGAAGTGATGGAAATTATTCGTAAGTATATGTGAGATATCCAACGTAGCACTAAAAAATGTTTCATGACATGATTTTTTTTTGAATTATTGTATAAAATGTATCAAAATTGAATTTGTTTCATGATTCTCCACATCCGGATATATTAAATTTTTTCTCTAAAATCCTTTTGTTTTACTTTTATCCTCTTTCTGTAGCAACATGGAAATGGGATGAGATATAAATTGATTTCATTATTGGTTTACATTATTATCCTTAAGAGAAAAACTCCTTTGGGTGTCGATTCATTGATTAACCAAGTCAGATAATTTCATACAAATTCATGATACCATTAATGTTGAGGAATTTTGGATGTTTTATGTAGATGAGATTCTAAGGTTTCATGTGATTCGAAATTCAATTCACTCATATAAAGATTCAAATTTTAACCATCATTTTTTTCAAGGGTATTCATGAGAAAATAGAATATCAATTTAATTTTAGAACATTATTTGATCCTCAGAAGCATGGGAAAATAGAACTATCATATTAGATTCTAGAAGATGTGCTCTGTTCCTATGTCTTGTATTTTATAGGTTCATGCGATGAAAATTTGGGGATTTTTTAGTTCACCTATAGTCATTACTACCATACAACCATAAGTACAAATCCTTTTGATGTTTTACAAGAAAAAACATATAACATTAGGATATACTAATTAGAGGTGGATAAAGTTTCATTGGTTGGGAAATGATTATTATGAAACAATGTTGATGATCAAATTATTCATGAATGTTTGGTTATAGCTTAGTATCAAGGAAAAAATATTTGTAGATTTCTATTGTCATCCTTTTTATTTTTTGTTCAGTGACCAGCTGTTCCTAAAATTATCAATTTTGATGGGTCTCTAAAATAATATAATGAATGTGAAATTATCTCTTAGTTTAATGTGTCCTTTTATGGCCATTTAATAACATAGAATGCTGTAAAATTTGTTAGAACTATAACATTAGAGTTATTTGATACATAATGTTTTCCATGCATCTCAACCCATGATGTACCACCCAAACCCACCTAATTTTTCTGTGTTAGGTGATCCAAAATACAAAAACCCAACATATTTGTGGATGATAAACCATTTTGAATTACTTATTCTCAATTAAACGTTCTATCTGAGATTTATAAAAAAAAATTCTATGATTTTTTGGTCACATTTATTAGATACACATGATACATGGGAGAGGATGACTATTATTAGGAAAACATTTCCTTACCATTTTTGGGTTCAAACTTTTACAACTTTTAATTCTTGGGATAGGAAAAAAAAATAGTGGGGATAATTATTATATCCCATTATTGTTTATAGGTATGTATATATACTTGTTTTATTTTCACTCTTTCCCTATTAATCAATTAATGTTCATATTGTTTATAGAACCATGAGGATTTGGGGATTCTGCTAAATATTTGGTGTAATTGTGAACCTAATACTTCAAATAGAAAAGCTACATGAGGTCCTTAGACACACTAGTGACCATCCATTGGTAAACTAGTTAAAGAATCTAGGTTGTACGAATTCTTATTATAGCCACCGTCTAGCCATTGAATAACCCCCAGACCAGTATTGGAAAAGTGGGGGGTGCAAAAATTATTCCTGCCACCATTGGAGGGTGTTAGGGCCACCACCGGCCAGCCAATAAGATCCACCAGCTCACTAGTGATGGTGATCTAGTCTGGATTAATAGAGAGATTATTCAAATTTTATACTAGAACCGCTATTTTATTCTTCCTTAATCCTCCCATGACCTAACCTCATCCCATATAAACCTAGGAGTGATTTTTTATATTTTCCAGATATCCCAACTAATATCATTGGTGGATCAATGTTCCATTCGAAGTGTGATCCTCTTTTTATAGATCAAACTCTAATTTAATCAGGGATCAACTTCTTCTCTTTGTTACACTTATTTCATTATATGGATTATCCCTGAAAACTATGGGAATTAATTTGATCAAATATTATAATAGTATATCATTATTTTATTTATCTTCCACTTACTTCATCAATATTTTTCTCTCTCTCGATTGCATATCCCTTCCAATAGTTGAAATTCCACATGTCTCGAGGTAATTTTTTTCATAAAATGGATTTGTTTTGAAATTATTTCATGATTTATCCTCAAAATTGGTTTTTAAAATCTTTTTATGTAATTATTTGTTTTTTTTCCATTTATGGATTTATTTTGGTAATGTATTGGAGTGGTTTTAAAAGCATGAAATGGAAAAAATGACAATTTTATTAAAAAGTTGTTAACAAAATTTTCCATTTGGAATTGTGTATAGAATTTATTTTAATGTATATTGTATATTGTTTGAAATTTATTGTTATTAAATTTATGTGAAACTACATTTGAAGTGTTTAAATGGAAAAATTTAAAGCCAATTATGCTCATTGTTGAGGCTGGTGCCCTTACCTGGAATGGACTCTTACCCCTTAGGCTCATTGTTCTATTGTATTTTGTAAACCTAGTCATCCAAAGTTATACTGTATAGAAACCCATGATAAATACATATTTCTATTACATATCTTTTACATGATAATAATTATTTGTTTTAAAAATATTTTTTCAATCCCATGTAAGAATGTTTTAGTGTATTTGAGGACCAGATACATTGGTGACTTATTTTACACAAGTTGTAAACATTTATCCCAAAACCAACATCCCATTACAACTTCTATAATTATGATAAGTTATAATCATCTTCATAACCTAGGGGATGGGGAAAAATAAATGTTTCAACTCGTATGCTCTATAAGGGTAAAGGAAAGTGATTATAATCAATTTTCACAAGTGATCATAATAAGAGAATATGGATATAGTAAAGATACATTAAAAAAACATACCCAACAAAGCGTAGATAATAAATCATGTGTCGTGATTATGGATTTTTATAACCTATGGTGTGAATTAAAATATTTCGGATACATTAATCAATTAACATGAACCATGAGAGCATAAAATAAGACTACGAATATGTATGTAATTGATGAATAAACATATATAAAAGAAAATATAACATTTTTCAATTATCTTAACCATAATTATGTCAATGAAGAAAAATGAAAGAATAGAATAACCAGAATTATACTCATGTGTAAAAATATGAGAATTATTTTCCACAATTATACCAATGCACAATCATGTGAGCATAGCTAAACTGTGTGCATATCTAAACTGAAATTATACACACAAAACATCTGTGCATATTTAAACAACAATTACACCCACAAAATATAGTGTGAGCATAGTTAAACCTGAATTTTAACAACACACAACCATGTGAGCAAAGAAAATGTACAATTGTTCACATGAAGATCCTTTTGAGCATAGATAAACCACAATTATACCAACAAACAACCTTTTGAGTATAGTTTATCCACAATTATAGACAAAAAAATCATTATCTTATGAGATATTAAACCTTAAAAAATGTATCAAAGGGATATATAGGACACCACCCATCACCATTAATACATATGAATTCAAATTAAAATCAAATCATTCATCTTTTCATAATTAAAACCTGATTAAAAAATGGGTTTTCTAAATTTTCCAAATGTTATCTCATAAAACAATACCATTTTGTCCAAAATCATAATCTACCAAAATGTGTATTTAAAAATATCACATATAAGATGATATATAAACCATTAAAACATTTTAGAACAATCCTCTGAAAATGGATGATAAATCACTAAATGGATTTTGCTTAAAAATTATTTCTTAATATAATCTAAAATGATGTGATTTTGAAGACACTTTCCAAAAGAAATTTTTTTAAGATGAAGATAAAACATATAAAAAATTACTATAAAAAATACCAATAATGATAATTTCATTTGTAATAAATATTATATTAAAATGTGATGTATAAGGGAAGAATATAAGATGATTATAATGAAAATCAATTAATTTTTTTTATTTTATTAAAAGAAAACCCACATTGTTAAAAGTATAATTTTATTAAATGAGTATTGAGGGAATTAAAAGAGCATTTAATATAATTTTTTTAGTTTACACTAGGTAAATAAGAATATTATTGGGAAGTAAAAACATGGATATAGAAGAAAATCAATTAAAACTAATTTTAAGTATTTTAAAAAAAAATTAAATTCTTTATTAAACAACAGATTAATCACCAAACAATACAATAGCATTACACATGATTTCGCAAGAAAAAAAGATGGAAATACAACATAACATCATCATAGGGTAGGATAATTCAATATTTATGCTTTATAATTGAATTTTAGAAATTATGATTATAGAAAAAATTAAAGTTATGAAAAACCCTTACCTTTATTCCCACTTAGTCGAATACATTATATCCTTATATAAAAGGCATGGCTATCTTAATGTAATAATTTATAACCATATTAATACATAACAATAATTATAATATTCATTTATAATAATTATCTATATTTTTATTATTTACTTTATTCCATTTTTTTACAACGAGTGTTTATAGTTTTTAACTTTTTCACTAGATTAATAGGATCATGGATGGTATTAATTATTATGGAAAATGTTACAATTCTTTGTTTTTTAAATTATCTCTAACAAATTATATATAATTATTTATGATGTCTCAATTTCCCCCGATCAGTGTTTCACTATTTATCTTTAATGAATTGGCCCAAGTTTCAATCCTACCTGACATAAGACCAGATTTTCCCCAAGACCTGAAGAGTGTTCTCAATACATATGGGTTGGTAACAAGCACCTAGGAATTTCATGAACTCCTTTCGGAATGGTTTTTCCCAATAAATAGATACAATAGTATAAAAAATAATTACTAGAAACAAAATAAAAAAAATCTTCCTAACATGTCATAACCAACTACCATGATCTGACCCATTTTCATATACTTTAATTTCATCAATTAACATGAAAAAATGTAAAGGAGGAAAAAACTTCAAAAAAATAACCCAAAAAATGTTTACAACCAAGTCCATATTAGACTAAATCCAGCTCCATTTAACCTCTAGTTACTCACCACTTCCCAAATCACCCTACATCATCCAAGATGAACAAGAAGGATATAATTGAGAACCTAGAACATGAAATATAAAGGCATGATCTAAAAAACCCATTACGTCATAATAACCTTAAAAAACTATGAAATTCAATTCATAATGTGAATCATTAATTATAATTTTAAAATAAATAATTAATGTTAAAATTTCCTAAATATAATTCATTGGAATCCAAAAAATTCCATAAATCACTTTTCAAAATATTTCACATTGTTTTCCATAACTGAACATATAAATTTCGAAATCAAATCCATTAGAAAAAGACAATTGAAAAATTCACACAGTGTTATAATTTATCAAAACAACTCATAGTTATTTTATCAAAATGATAATGGTTACATTAAAACATTACACATGTCATAGCCACCCTTAAATAAAAAAAATATTTTGAAATCCACGATAAGGTAATCGTAGACAAGATCCTATAAAAACTAAAAAAAGTTGTATAAAACATATTTGAAAACAAATATTCAAATTTAATAACTAAACACCCGCATAGGTCAAGATTTATAAGTGGACAGCTCAAATAAATAATGAGTTATAATAAAATGAAACATTAGCAACAAAGATGCCAGTCAATAATCCTTGAAACACAGGACACAATTGAAACACATGAGAAAACCATTAAAATGATCCAAAGGATAATATTGTCATGGTATATACCAATAGGCTCTAAAATAGTTCCATCTTAGAAAATAATTAAACTTGGATATACCATGACACATAACATCATGACAAACAACTGAAGGATCACACAGACCTCCATGGGCTATATTCATCTTCACTAGGGTGATCTTGGTCCCCAACAACCCATGATAACACTCAATCGCATGGGGAAAATTCCAACAATGGGACCTCTTAGTCCAGGGGTATATTATCCTAATCACTAATGTAACACCCATTGAATTGTAAAAGAACACTTTATTCAATTGATTAGGTTAAACAGAACACAGAGATTCAACAAATTAATAAATATTATTATTTAATTGTGCTAGTTGTCACATTGGTGTTATAATTATAGTAAATAATTTTACTAAATAAAAAAAATGAAATTATAGTTTACACATGTCTATAAAATGGATTCATTGGTCACAAATTAATTATATTTGAAAAAAACCAATTGAAAATATTGGATATGTTTTTAAAAGAAAACTATTTTAAACCCAAAAAGGAATATTATATTAATAAATTAATGTAACCAATATTAGTGAAATATATTTATAAAATTTATATATTATAAATTAAATAAAATGTTTTTAAATTACTCTAATAAGTTTTAATGGGATAAGATAAGAATAATTCTATTTTGAAGAATAAAATCTTTATTTTTCTAAAATGAAAATTATCCACCTTTTATTGGAACAAATATTTTTAAATGAAATTTTGAACATTATATAAATTTTAAAAAATAAAATTCAACTTCAACATTGGAATATTTAAGTTATCATAGGGGTGATTTTTGGCAGTTTTTTGAGCAGTTTCATTTCTTATGAATGGTGAAAAATAATGTATTTTAATTGAAAACTACCTTTTAATCTAAATAATTAATATTGTTAAATTATATGATAATTTTAATTAAGTCACTATATTTAAATTATAAATCTATTAAAAAAATTCATTAAAATCATTTTTATATTGAATTTTAATATAAAAACATTTCAATCTTTTGTACATTTTCTCTTAAAAAACCCACATTATTATCTCATTAGTGGGTTCAATTTTACATAAAATATTACAAATTATGTGAATTTATTTTAGTAAAATGGATTAAAAATTATGAATAATATGATTCAAATTATGTTATATGGTTATTTTTATTTTTATGCATAAAATATTTTCATCGTAAAAATTATATTTACCATAGTTTGATTAAAATAATGAAATGGGTTAAAATTAATATGTAAAGGCGTAAAACCTAAAAATGAAAAAATTAAATGGTTTATTGATGTGTTCCTAAAATGTAGAAATAAATTATAACATTAATTATCAAAAAAATATTTTGAATGAATTCCACCCATTTTTGGTCGGCTTTAAACATAAAATAATCATTATTTATTCACATAAACCCACCCCTCCTAATGTATATATACCATCCCTCACCACACCATTTATCCTCAAAATCCATAAATATCCTAAAATATCTAAAACAATTATTTACCCACTCTCCCTATGTCCAATTTATTCTACTATCACCGAAATATGAATTTCAATGTCATTATGGGATCCTTAAAGAAGATGATATTCAAGAGGTAATTTTGTAAAACCACATCTCTTATTTTCTTTTACTCTTCTAATTTCTGAACATGTTATTCATGAATCATGGAATAATAACTCTATATTCATTTAAATACTGTAATTTTATGTTTATAATGGAATACATTATAGCCTTACCTTTTTTTACATCCTCTTATCCAATGAAATGATACCATTGTCCAAATTATAGCGGTTATCCTTCTCTGTGAATAATGATTTTGTTTATTTCCCATTACTGCCTTCATGGTTGGTCCGAATATAATTATTATTGATAAATAATATTATAATAATTATATTATGACCTATTTAATTTTATGTATCTAATATATAAATATAGTTTTAAATAATAATATAACTAGTTAGTGATGGTCAGAAAAACTACCAAAATAAAATAAACATTTATCATTAACGGTTTAGCAAAATCTATCATCCTCATGTCTAAAAATGATATATGGGACAATTTATAGTTATTAAAGTGAATTAATGCAATTTTATTTTACATATGGAGTTTAATTTCTTTTGTATAAGAACCTCCATAATTATACACAAGTGAACTAACAATGAAACCCTGAAACAAACAGACTCAAAATAATGAAACAAATTATATTTAATTAATAAATGGGTTATAATATGTTATAAAATATTAATATATGGTATTATAAATATTAATTAATTATATAATTAATTAATAACATTATTTGAACCATTATATATGATGGTAGACAATAGTTATTTAAAGGGAAGTGTGAGTTAAGGGTTTCTCATCTCACTTTTACTTTTGGGAGATATATGCCTCATTCACAACTTATTTCATTTGTGTGGTGCATAAAAATACAAATGATATATAATAAAATGAGTCTAATTATATTCATGGTATTAAATGTTTAATTTTATTATTACTAATTTTATCTGGAACATGACTAGACTAGTTAAAAAATGATAAGGTAATTCTTAACCCAATTTCCATTTGTTAGTTTAAACATCAACTTCCTTGATTATATCATAAAAAAAATATTTATAAAATAAATTTTGAATATTTTTATTTTTATTTCAAATTGTTTTTTTTGTTTTATATATAATAAATATATTCAATTAATTTTATTGATTCTCACCTCAATGATATAATATTTATAAATTACTTTCTTTTAAAAAAGTAGTTTTTAGAGTTTCCCTTAAATCTATCCTGTTATTTATTTTCCTTGTTTTCTAAAATTGTTTTCATAAATATTATAAATATTATAATATTATGGTTTGAAGTCATCATTAATTATTTTTTACTCTTAAAAAATGGAATGAATGGTATATTTTGTTGTTTTCAAAACAAGGTTCTCTGTGAATTTTCTGAAAAAACATAGAAGGCGTGTTTTTTAACTTCTTTTACATGAGTGTAATTTTCATCCATCATAATTCCTTAATTTTTTAAATATGCCATTGCATGTATAAAAGTTTATTGAAAATTAAAATGTTTTTTTTATAATTGTGTGGTGTTTTAAACATAATTTTAACGTGAAAAGGTATTTTAATCAATAAATATTCAACGATTAAATTTTATGTATTTTAATATATGTAAACATAGTGTGTTGAATTTTAAAATTCATTGGGTTTGATCTATTATCATACCATCATCCGTATTTTATTAAATGGGTGTTGATTAGTTTTGAATATGATATACGATTTTGATACCATTGACAATAATACTCTAGATGGTTTGTGATTATCCTTACATAATGGGGAAAGTTATTTATATTTTTTAGGCTAGATTAAATAAAAATGTTTATGTTGATTATGTATCACCGCATTCATATGATGATTGTATTGGACAGAGTAAGTGATGGACATGGCCCACTATTTCCCCTCAATGCACCAGTAGGTCTCATGAGACAAACTATATTGTGTATTAGCCTATGTCCTTCCAGTTTATGTACGATGTATTAGCTGAATTCATTACCACATGTTTTAGATGCGTGAAATTATGAATTCCCTCACTAAGAGAATATTTTTTTATTTAAAAGTGATTATTCGATTAATAGAATATATATTGTTAAGTTTTAAAACTCATGTGATTGTTTATATAGAACAATTTTATCATATTTTATTCCATCCATATTATATAAAAGTTATTGATTAAATTTAATATGTTGTAATTATTTACCTCGACATAATTGTTATTTTTAATTTATAATTGCTTATATTGAACATAAACCTCACGGAAAATTTTAGCTCACCAATTTCCTATTTTTTATTTTCCCCTAGGATGCTATGATGTTAATTATGGTTGATATACATGGTTAAGCAAAGATAATAATAACGTTCTCAAATGATTCACTTTTTTCCTTCTATTATTTTAATTTTAATTTAATGCTTAGGAATGCATATATTTTTCTGAATCCACTAAACATGTCAGTCATTTGTGATGTGATTCTTTGTTTATTATTCCAATGTAATAATGTAACCACCGACTCTGTCCAACTGGGGTCAAGAGAAATAAATTAGGAATCAAAGGATGTTCAGTAGAAACCATGGGAAGGAGATTAATTAAAACATGTATTATAGAAAAAAAATCCTTTGATAGAATTTTGAAATACATACTAAGAATCCAAACATATGATTTAGAGATTTGTTATAAAAACCTTCAATTTCATGTTAACTAGCTTTGAGATAATGAATCACATTTAATAATTGTATTTTTTAATCATGTGTATTCCACTATTTATAAATGGATCCTATTAGAAGTAGTGATAATTCTAATTATGAACATAATATTTTTAGTTAATTACCTCATGAGAAATATAATTAACATAGAGCTAGATTTATAGATGGATCTAAAGCTGTAGCTAAAGTAGAACAAATAATTCCTATATTATAATAGATAACTAATTTTATGGGAAATAACCTTGCATAAATGGAGAATCAGGTGAATCCGTGTTGTTGTATGATAATTTTGGACCACTTAATTTCATAAAAACCTTCCATCATTCATAGGAACTATGAATCCATTTTAAGTTTAGCAAATAATATATTCCTTAGAAAAATATTTATTGCATTGTGATGTTATGAAAAAGTGAAGGTTATCATGGGAGCTTATAATATCTCAAGAAATCATATTAGTGGTGGACATTGGTTAGAATGAGTCATAAATTGAAAAGTTGGTATGAAATAATTTTAGTGAAATTTTCATGGAAATATATTTTCCCTGTGATCAACAAGAAAATACGTAGAAAAAATTCTTGGATATGAGATAAAAGGTGGATAAATATATTTCTAAGTATAAATCCTATTTCACAAGATTAGAAATGCATGCTACTTGCTAAATATGTTTTCCAAAGAGAAATATTGACCATTTATTTATTGGTATTAAAGCAATTATTTTTAGTGCACTAGTCTGGGAAAATATCTCATCATACGAGGATATAGTATCACGTTCCATCAAGATAGAGAACGAATTTTACAAGAATTATAATTCTTAAGGAATAGAAGAGACGAAGGGGATGAAAGTGAATAAAATGGATTTGGGGAAGAAAATAAATATGGATTTTTTCACCTTTGATAATTGTGGAAAGAAACATGTAGGTTATTTTTTGTAGAAAACCTGAGTATGTTACAATTGTGGAGAGAATTACCCCAAGGATCATGATTGCAGTGAATAGTATATTTTGTTAATCTTTTTAACCATATGTATACATGGAAATATGAAAATAAATTCCCAATGCATTAAGAGAATATACCTCAGAAGAAGCTATGGGATCAAAGTCAAGCTTATGCTATTGATATAGCCTAAATGGAATGATTATTGTGCTTGTGATTTTTGATCCAAAAATTATATTGTACGATATCATAATTATAACAATTATGAATCCTATATGGAATGTACTACAATATTTTTTCACTATGTAATTGAGAAAATATGTTTAATTGTAACAATGACCAGGAAATACGATTCAGTGGAATGCTGTTCTTTTCAAAAAAAACTCTTTAGGAATGAAATAACCTAATTTTTTCCCAACGTAGAGATATTAATAAAGTGATAATAATGGGATTTCATTTCTGACAATGAAAATGGTTTTTTATTTTATTGTTTTAGTGTTTTCTATATGTTTATATTTAAGGGATACAGAAGGTTTCATATTTTCACTATGGTGTTATAATTATTCATGTTATTTTAAAGTTTTTATATGATAAAGGTATTGACATGTAACATTAAGTTATCACATATTACAAATAAATCAAATGTTTATTTAGTAATATTATTCATAAATTTTCATAATATTATTTATAATACATTGGTGGAGCCTTAAGATTGAAATTTATTTTAGTGGATTATGTATAACCTTGGATATTATAGTTTTTGATTGATGTATAATTTATCATATTGGATTAAATCTTCTATAATTATTGGTTTTAGAAAATATTTCAGGACAACAGTAATAAATAATGGATTTTCTGATTCATTAAAAGTTATTTAGGCATAAAAACTCAACATGAATATCTGTTTCTTGGAATTAAAGATGAAGTTGAAATAGATAAAAGAACAACCAATGGACATTATTATGCTTATGAAATGGAATAAAATTAGGTATGATTGTTTTCTCAATATATTTATCTAGATAGTAAAATAATCCTTCAAATATAGGAATGTACTTTAAAACAAATGCATTGTACTTTTACTTTTCATTCCACAAAATCAATGGACTTTTAACAAATTATCGATTTATAGTTTTGTGATGCTAGAAATTATAATTAATATGTTGTATATCACTCTCTCTCAAAAAATTAAAGTTATATTTATTTTCTTTGTCCATGTTTTCACTTCACCCTATTTTCCCTTATTTGGAAACCTTGTTTTCTCGTAACCATCACATTTTCCTTTCCCTCTTTTTAAGATTAATTTTTATTAACCATTTTTATGATGTTGGTTTCCCACAAAGTAATTTTAAAATATCAATATTTTATTTTCTACGTGGAATGGAAAATTTCATGAATGAAATTTATTGATGGAGGTTGGAATGTATCATCATAATATAATTACAAGAACAATATATTTTAATTCTTAGGTTACATAGAACACCATGTTTAAAAAAATTATTAAAAATTATTATTTCATTATGAATTTTTTCATCAAACCATTAGAATAGTGGGATTAAATGATATTTTATAAATTATGAAAATATATTTCAAACTAGTTATTAAAATAAATTCATTTATTACCAATTAATTATGCAAAGAAAAAAACAAATTGATTATAAATGATGTGTTTTTATAAAAACACAATTTTTACAACCTCAACGACATTTTAACATAATTAAATTAAATAAAAGACTATTAATAAAAGATAATAATGAAATATATATTTTATATATTCATTATTTTTTTAAATTAATCTAACATGTCTTATATGATAAATATGAGATTAAATCTAATTTTAAGAATAAATGCTATATTTTTCTAGAAAAAAAAATTTTCCGCCTTATAATTGCACAACTATTTTGAAACTAAATTTGGATAATTTAAAAATATTTATATGAAAAAATAAACTTCATTTTGTAAGAGGAGTATCAGTATTATATTTTGTTGAATTTTTTGTATTCTTAGGAGAAGTTTTATTTTTTGATGAATAGTGAAAAATACTAAATTATAATTGAAAATTGTATATTCATATTAATAATTTATAATGATATATTATATTATAAATTTGTTTTAAAGTCATGATAGATCAATTATAATTATATTCTTACAATATTTTTCTGTTAAATAATTTTTATAATGAATTTGGAAATAAAAACCTTTCAATCTCTTGAACAATTTCTCTTTAAAAACCAGCTTCGTCCTGTCATCTATGAGATTAACTTTAGATATCCATTTAATTTTTTTTGAATTTATTTTGGTAAAATTTATTACATATTCGGAATTAGAAGATCCAAGTTAGTTAATATAGAAATTTTTACTTTTATGAATATATAGTTATCATGGTAAAAAAAATATTAACTATTGTATAGTTAAAATAATGAATTGAGTTAATGTTAAAAGGTAAAATATCTAAATATCTAAAAACTGCAACATTAAATATATAGTTTATGTGTTGATAATCCCTAAACACACACTAAAAAAATTAATTATCATTCAAATTCCTTGGAATTAATTCCACCCAAATGTGGATGGCATTAAACATAAATTAATCGTTAATTAATCACATAAAATAAACTCTCCTCTAGTATAAATACCACCCATCGCCTCCCCATTTATCCTCAAAAGCCTTAAATCATGTATAATATGTTAAAAAACCTCTCATCATCACTCTCCCCACATCTATGGTACTCTGGTATCTCCAAAATTGCAATTCCATGGTCTTTAAGTGATCCTACATAGAGATGATATTTAAATGGTAACCTTCTCAAAACACCTCAATTATTTTGTTTTCTTGTTCAACATTAACCTATCCCACTATAATATCATGGAATAATAACTGAATATAATTTTAAATAAATTAATTATATTTCTCTAATGAACAATATTATATCCATCCCTCTTATTACACCCTCTTATACAATGAAACTAAACCTTTGTCCAAATTATAGAGGTTAACCGTCTCCATGGATAATGACTTTGTTCATTTTCTATTATTACCTTCATTAATGGTAATCAAAGTATTAATATGAATAAATTATATCCTATTAAGTAAACTATACCCTAATTCATATTCAATAGCTAATATATAGACATAATATTAAATATAATGATACTAGTTCGTGATTGTCAGAAAAAACCAAAACAAACTAATAATTTATCATTAACAACTTATAAAATAAAGCATCCTCATGTATGAAATAAAAATGATACATTTGTACATTAAAACATATTTAATTTAATTAAAACCATTCATTTCACTTCTTGGGTTTTATACCAATTTTACAAGAACATATGTAATATACCCAAATGAACTCACCATAAAACAAATAAACAAATGCACCGGAAACAATGATAATAAGGAAATATTATTAATGAATTTGTGGAAATATTTTATAAAAATGTAACATAATGTATTATAAGAATGAATATAGTTTATTAAAAAATTATTAAAATTATTTAAACCATTATACATGAAGTTAAATAATATTACACTAAACAAAAGTGCGAGGTAAGGTTTTCTTATCACACTTTTAATATTGTGAGATATATGTCTCATATATCACTTATTTCTATTATGTGGGAAAGTTATTTCCATTTTATATATCATATAATGAATATAATATAATCATGGTAATAAATGTTTCATTTTATAATTATTACTTCTATAGGGAATACAATTTTACTAAATAAACATTTGTCATTGAATTCATAACCCAATTTCCATTATTTAGCTTAAAATTCTACATCCTTGATTATTCTCTAATATAAAGATTTTTTAAAATAAATTTTAATATATTATGGAGTAATTATTTTTTTTATGTGTATATATATATAATACATATATTCAATTTATATGATTATTTTCCACTTCTATGACACTATATTTGTAAAGTAATTTCTTTTAAAAATATTATATTTTTAATGTTTCCATTGAAACTACTTTTTTTGCGTGCCCATGTTTTCTAAAATTGTTTCAAAAAATGTTTTAATATCAGAATATTAATGTTTAAATTCATTTTTACTCATTTTTTACTCTTTGGAAAATTAATTTAAAGGTATATTTTTTCATTTTCATAAAAGGTTCTTTGAGAATTATCTAAAAAAATATGTAATGAATGTTTTCTAACTTATACGACATGAATGGCCTTTTCTTCCATCATAAATACCGAATTTTTTAAATTATTCATTAACTTTATACATGTTTATATTCAAATAAAATTATTTCTTTCATAATTTCATTGTCTTTTAAACCTAAGGTATTTTCAATGTGAAAATTGGTTTTATCATAAAAAATTATTCAATGTTATCATTTCGAGTATTTTTATATATGTCATCATATATTAATGAATGTTATGATTCATTGAGGCTCATCTATTATGATACAATCAAAAAAAATTTATTAAATGGGTATTGATTAGCTTGAATGGGAATGAACTATGTTGATACCAATCATCGTATTACTCTAGTTAGTTTGTGATCATGATTACTTAATGGAGGATGTTATTTAAATTTTATGTTTTTGTTTCAATAAAACTGTATATGTTGATTATTTTTTTACTAATTTCATATATTGAAGGTATTGGATGTAGTATATGATTGGTGGGGTCCACAATATATACTCAATTCCTCAGTATGTCTTAGGGTAAAAACTAATTTGTTTATTGTATTATGACTTGACCATTTATGTATGGTGTCTTGGCCAAAGCCTTGAAGGTGAGTTTTAAATGTGTATCATTATGAATTCCAAAATTATGAGATTATTTGATGATTCCCTTTTGATTATTCAATTAGTATAATATCCATGGTTTGTTTCCTTGTTAGTGTGATTATTTATGTAGAACTATTTAATCATCTTTTATTTCATACACAATATGTAACAGTTATTGATTAAATGACACATGTTTTTGTTATTTATCTTCCCATTAATGCTATTTATTATTCATAAATGATTGTAATATACATAACCCATACTAATAATTTGAGATAAATCATTTCATGTTAATTATTTTTCTCCTTGATGCCAAGATGTTATTATGGTGGATATGTGGGGTTAATCTTGTAGAATAATGGTGTTTTCTAAGGATTCTCTATGTTGAATTTTATGTTTTCAATTTTAATATAAGGTTGAACTATGTGTCTAGTTTTCCAAAAAAAACTAAATTATTATACCCTTTATTATACTATTTATGATATATTATTCAAATGTTATAAAGTGACCATAGACTCTAGGCTACTATGTTCGGGGGAATTACAATTAACCTAGGATAGTGATTTTACAACCATATCCACCTACCCAGTTTTCTAAGGTCAACAATGGAGAGTATATGGGGGTGTTCATAATAATTCTTTATTTATTCATGCATATAGATAATTTAAGAAAACTATACACCCCCTCATCCCCGAAAAAATCACCCCCTACACAACAAATATAAAAAAACATGTACAATGAATCATAAATAAACATCTCCCATGGGATCACAATTATTTATAGGCACACAAAATATAAAGGGGATAAAGAGTGTTTACCGTTTATGAAGACTCATTTCCATAAAAGGAAAATGGGACACTTATTTAATCTTAAACAAGATTGTGATTCCAATACATTTCATATTTCATAAAACACATTCCAAACACCATTTATAAAACAATGGAAATCACCCAAAAATTGAAAACATTTCAAATTCACCCTTCTACAAGAGATATCTTATTTGAAAATAACAATAATGGCCAAATAAATTATTTACACCAGACTTTTATTTAAAATCATATATCTAATAAAACACATTTTTTTAAAAATTCTTTCAGGATATCCTTTGACAAGGGACTTCTACTTTTAAAACCAATCATGGTAAAAATGACACATATTTTCCATAAAACCATTCAATGAAATCCACCATGCCATTTAAAATGTGTGGAACCATAATAAAAATTGAAATAACCATTTAAAATTCATTAAAAAACCATTATAAATTATTTTGAGTCCACGCCTCAATTCAAAACCAAATTCCCATTATAACCATTATTTTCACTCATTGAAATATGAAACCATGTCGAAACCCATTTTTCATCACGAAAAAATTTCAAAAAATCCATATGGAATTACACAAGAATATTATCAGAGTAAAAAATCAATTTCAAATATAAAAACATCTAATTATATATTAATGAAATTATTCCATGCAAAAAAATACACAAAAATGGTTTCAATGCATGAAAATGATATGAAATACGCTTATAATTTACTAAAAGGGGAATTTATAAATTAAAATAATCTTATAATTGCAAATGAAAAAATTTTATAGTAACAAAAACCATAAAGAATTTGGAAATATGCCAAAACATCCCACAATATCTCTCCTTTAATAGAGAGCACACCCACCAGAGGAGCAACTGTTTCCACAACCCTAGTCGTCAAATTCACAACATTTGAACCACCAAAAACCTTAATATAAATAACATGATAGATAATATTCAAGGGAGAATCTAAAACAAAAGGAAAAGAGAGGGGGATGGAAGAAGGAAGTAAATAGAGGAAAATCACAAAAAAAATCCTCTTGGAAAACAAAAAAAGGTGGATAGGAATCCATGGGTTTTAGATGTTTTACCTCCACCCAGACCCAAGAGAGTTGATCGACTAATTTGGGGAAGAATAGGTGTGAAAATACGTAAAATTTAAAAATTAATTTTGTGTAATTCAAAAAATTAAAACACATAGAAAAATATTATTGTTTTTTCACATAGTTAGGAAAATCGTGCACCAATCGTGCGAGCCCCCCTTCCCCCCAATGTTCACAAGCACCACTACTAATACTATGAGGAAGCACTAATTATCAAATAATGTAACTCACTCTATAAACACCCTAATCGCCACACGTCCTAATAGGGTTCCATGTATAGTTTAATAAAACCTTGTGGAAGTAGTGAAAAAAGTTTTGGGAAAAACTGCAATTCCAACTGCATGCTTTTCACACAATTTATCGAACAATGTGAAAATCGTGTGCCACTATTCAGACACAACAAGGGCCCTGGATAGTTTCTCCTAGAGTCCATGTAGTTTACGCTCAAACATGCACAAAAAATACTAAAAAACATCTTTAGTTCAAAAAATATTGAAACGATATTCTTTGAGGGATGTTTCATGGTTTCCAACTAATTGTGCACTTTAACCGGGTGTAAAAGGAAACCCTATAAAATTTCAATTTTCCAAGCCAAAACCCCATGGAAACACAACTCGTGCCTCAAAATCTAGAATTAACAAAAAATGGAAAACACATTGCCAAGGGTGGTGTCAAAAACACCCACCTTCCTTCTAAATTCCTCTAAAATGTCCTGTCAAAATAAAATCAAAAACATAGAATGAAAGATCCCAAGATGATATAACTAAACGATCACTCAACAAGATCCTACCTCAATGATAAAAATAAAAATAATCAGAAGAGTTCAAATAGATATATCATAATAGAACCAAAAATCTATGAGAAAATAAAAAATAATGAAGTCCAACATGAACCATTATAATTAACCGGAGACCTATCATGGTTACCCAACCGTTTAATGATCTAATAACATGGTGGAAGAAATTAAGAACTACTAGAAAAATCATCCTCGAACTACAGAAAACCTCAAAAGGATCACAAAATGAATTATGAATTACTTAAAACCGAATGGTAGAAAAAAACAAAAAATCCTTTTATGAATGAAAATATGACTCACCTTGGGTCATGAAACATGTAGAAAACCTTAGGTCAACACCAAATCACCCTTGCCCAATGTATCCCATAAAAGGACCACAATCAACTATTAGTTTGTATAAAAAATTCAATCAGTGTACCACACACCCCATTCATCCAAATTGTGCACCCAAAGGATAGTATCAATTATAAATAGTGAAAACCATAGGGATTAATAAAAATAATTGGAACACTCACTATAACTAAGAGCGATTTACCAACAACAAGGATCAAAAAAATACACTGGTAAACCATCCAAAAAACACCAATGAGAGAGAGAGAGGGGAAAACATTTCCTCAACAGAACAAATATATAAAAACACATGTTTTTTAATGTCTTTTTTCATGTAAATTAAATTTATTTTATATCTTGTGTTCTATAAAACACTAAATTTTTCCCGCATTAAACACAATAATCAGTTTTTACAAGACCATGATATATTATTAATATAATTATTTAAAAGTGAAAATTATTACATATCCATCACAAATAGTGAAATGAATAGTAATAACTAATTTTTAGATATCTATTTTTTATATAGGGTAAACATATTTATGATAAGGTTAATAATTTTCGGTAATGACTTTCATAAATACTACTTTCTAAAAAATATTTCTATTCATTTTTTGTGAATATTAATATTTTTTTTTTCAAAAATGTATGCAGATAAATTTAATAAAATAGACATAAATTATTAAATAATGTTGTGAAAATTAGAATAGGGTAACTTTTTTTAGGGGTTTTCAATGAAAATTCAATTTTTCTTGAATAGTTAAAAATGCTACAGTCCAATTGTAAACCGCTATTTTTTATAATATTTTTA
Organism: Viscum album; assembly: GCA_963277665.1. NCBI lineage: Eukaryota > Viridiplantae > Streptophyta > Magnoliopsida > Santalales > Viscaceae > Viscum > Viscum album. Next base: position 2,089,595,484 of record OY728126.1, on the reverse strand, counting down.
ATGTAATATTATATTTTAAAGAGGTATTAAAGAAAATTTAGTTCAATTATACATCCATTAATCCATTTTAGTTAATTTTATTAAATATTATGTTTATTTTTATATATGAACTTTCAAAACATATAAATATTTTCTCTTCAAAAACCCACTTTCTTGTTGCGTCTGTGAGATTAATATAAAATCAAAACATCCACTTAGGTAAATGACATTTTAAAAATGGATGATATATTTTGAATTATATTATTTTATATTATCTAATAAAGTCATATATATATTTTTTTATAATGAAATGTGGAAATAGTTTGAAATTAATTACAACAGTTAATGGTAAAATGGGGGCTTGCGCATTACATGCGCTTATATTAAAATTATATTTAAAAACACACATGACTTTATTTAATAAATTTGATTTAATATTAAGAGTAATTATTTATTATTTTTATTGTAAGTAAATTTTTTATTTTAACCTTCAAGGATAAATTACATAGGTTAAAAAACCTCTTACTCTGGTGAAAATCAGAATGCTAAAAGTTATTAAACTCCGTGGCTAAAAAATATCAGGATGAATAAAACTATGTTTTTCATATTGGTGGTGTGGATAGACCAATTAATACATAAAATACATTTTTTATCCATTTTTTATCCACAAAAGGTGAGATTGACGTCCCGTTAATGAATAATTTTGGTTATTTACAAAAGTGTGACTCCACTTCAATTAAAAAGGGAAACCCCCCATTTCTATTATGAAAACCTTAAAACCCAATTTGAAATACCATATACTACCCAAATTACTTCCAAAATACCCTAATATCATACTATAATCCTTATTTTTATTCATAAATATATCCTATAAAGTATTTTTGTGCAGACCTAAATAGGAGACCCGAATAAGAGGTAATATTCTTCAATGCACAGATTTATTTTATTTAATTTTCCACATCCTTCGATTATTATTATACCAAAATGATATAATAAACTTAGTATCATCAATTTAATGATATTTTTTTGTGTTTAAGTAATTGTTTAGAAGAATATATAATTATATCAAATGGGTTATGAAATCATATTATGTGTCTATGACAGTCTTCCACTTCCTGAACCGATGACATTCATTTCTCCATTTTCACATCTCACAGATGAGTATGATGATGGATATAAAAAATATATTAGATAATTATAAAATATTTATATCTATTTTTTAATTGTATCGAATATTCTATTTTATAATTTCTATCTTGTATGAGATATGTTAATGTTGTTTTTTTGTATGAGGGACTACTACTTCAGAAATCAATGTGCTTCATTTTCACAAACATGTTAGATAGAAGATAAAATAAATAAATTTAATCAATATACATGATATAAATGATATAATTACAATATCAATGAAAAAAATTTCATCCTTAATAGATAATATATCTTTTTCATTCTTACCATTTTACAAACTGAATGATGATAGCATCATTCGTGTACATGTAGACTACTGCCATCACGATATGATATGGCTCCCTCTTTTTTCATCAAACCACATGGATTATATGTGTAAGTATATTGAATGAAATAATATGGTATTTATGATATTATTATAATTATATAAATAATAAATATTACTTACCCTTTTCCATAATGGTCTTTGAAAAGTGTAAATGTTTCTCGTGCATACGTACGTCCTAAAATCTTCATGACTGTAAAGTACTTCATTTCTCAAAAACATATTCCATGAGAGGTGTTAAAATTATTATTAATGTATACATAAAATAATTATTTTATGATTATTATTATTTAATTTATGGAACCATGAAAAATGTATTAGGAACAAAAATAACTAATCAAATCATATAGGAAAAAAGCGGTTGTTACCCGAAAGGAGATTTTAACGAGGAAATGTTCATAAATGTGTAATAAATGACCATAAGAAAATAATATTTATGGTTTTACATATTTGAGTATTATTACTTAATTTTGGTATAATAAACTTATATATTTTATTATTGGTTCAACCTCTTCTAAGTATGTTGAGAATTATGGAAAGTGATTCTTGTCTTACTTTTTGACGTATGTGAAACACATTCAATATTCACCACCAATTTCACTTAAGTGGTGTATATAATTCCAATGAATATATATATATATATATATTATAATTATTATGATAGGTATTTTTATATCCATTTTACTATATCTCTTTCATGGGGATTATGATTCAAATGTTATAAAATAGGTAAGGTATTTTTGTTTCAGTTTGACTTCATTGAGACATATGATTATGTTATGAACTAATCTTCCATTACATGGTTTATATACTGACGCTTTTAAATTTAATATCATTAATTTACTTATCATCATGATATTTTAGGTTTCAATTTTTGATATTCATTAATTCCAATAATTTTTCATTGTTTCCATGGTGGAAATGGTTTTCTGTTAAATCTCATCATTTATTAAGATTATTTATGATTATGTTTTATTTGTGATAGAATATTATGTTCTATATCTCAAGAAACTCATGGATTTAATTATACTATGTTTATGTAATTATAATAATTTTTTACTCTAAAATCACTCTCTTTATTTACTTAAGAGTTCAAAAAAAATTAAGAAAAATCATCTTTTCTATGAAAACTCTTTTTATTCAAAACCACGTTTTCTAAATATGTTTTAAAAATGTTATATATATTAAAAATTTTAATGAAAGTGGAAATAGTATTTTCCTCATAAAATTTCATAAATTTTGATGAAGAGTTATTTATATGTTTTTATGTTTTTTTGAGTGAAAATAATTTCCATTAATTTATATTCTCAAAAGGTATTTTCAATGAAAAGTTATTTTTTTGTAAGTAAAGGTTCAATGTGATCTTTCTAAATAATATTCCAAATACGATGACATCATTTGATGATAATTGTGATAAAATGTTATTATGATCCACGTATTCTAGTATTATTATATATCTGAATGGATTATATTTAAAATGAAAAAAGTTTAAGAACCCTGTTTATTTTTCCCTGAGTTACGCAATGATAAAATTCTTATGAAACACAATTATTTTTCCACAGGTTATTCTATTTTGAAATAAGTTAATTATTTTGAAATATTTATGTTGTCAATAGGTTATGATAATGATGAATTTTAAGGAATCCCATTTCAATTAGTAGTTTATGGTATGGTGAATATTTTATTATATTGTGTCACACATGTGTTTGATTCAATTATTTGAAAGGTGGGAAACATATCACCATCCATTGAATTGGGTAATGATAAATTTTATATGTGCTCATATGGCTCATAGATGGTCATCAAAATCCTAAAAATGATGGTTCATGGGTTTTTATCCAAATAATGACAAATAGGGTACACAAGTTATTATCCTAAGCTCGAAAATATCTTACCCTAGTTGTTATCCCATTACCAAAGAAGGTAAATGGGTGGTTCACCCAAGATAAACATGTTATGAATGTCTTGGGGGTTAATTAACATAATATTTTCTATGATTATTTGTAATCCAAAAATCAAGGTCTTATGTCAATTTTATGATCTCATGGATAATTTCATATTATTTCCTTATGATTCATGTCTTATGAAATCTCAATATTTAGTTAATGGATCAATATTATGATATTTGATATGTAGGGTCTGGTTTTCAAATATTCTTCTCTTGTTATAATATCATTATTCTCATGTAGTGAAAACATATCTCTTAGTTTAACCTTATTTAGCATTTGAATTCCCCCTTTTTATATTTTCATTCCCCAGGTTATGAAGAATTATGTTTAAGTAGGCGTACTAAAGGGGAAGATTATTATTATAGAAATTGTTGATCTTTAAAAAATTAAGAATATTGATTTAGATGTTTCCAAAGTCACTAAACTATTATGTTTCTCAAGTATATGTTTTTTTATCATAATGTATATTCATATAACTAGATTCCCAATCTATGTATGATAATCCTAGGTTACTATAGTTGATTTCATTAGAATGGTTTAATTAGACATTGTAATGAAGGATAGAAAAACCTTAGCGTGATCCCCAAAGATACTTCTAAGGATATTTCTGGCGATATATATAAGGATATGTCTAATGATGAGTCAAAGTTTCATAAACAGTCCTGTAATTATGGTAATTGATAAATTGAAACATATTTAAGAAATTTCATCCCTTAATAGATATTATAAGTGGATGTGGCTAAAAAAAAGAGGCACATTAGGGTAATAACTCAATAAATGGTTCATTGAGAAATACTTGATCATAAACCAGTGCATGAACAAAATCCTTTCTACGCACCTATTTTGACACTCCTGGGGGATATTATTTTGAAATTAAAAAACACATTATAAACAAAAATAAATTATTTTAATAGATTACAAACATGAATGGAATATATTATGATTAAGGTGTCATATATTAAAAAATGTGTCCTTATTTATACATAATATATGTGATTTTCTATTATTATGTAGATCCCCACTACGATTTGTTGTTTTAAAATTATTATTATTGTATTATTCTATGGATGGAACATGAAGGAACCTTGTTAATGCTGACTGTGACAAATAATCTAATGATTGTCCAATGAAGATACCAAAAATAGAGGGAGATGGAATAAAAAATATTTTTTCTATACTAAATCAATTTTCTTAAGCTATTAATCATTAAAGAATTCCCAATTACAAATAGAGAGAAGAACATTATATAGTTCCCTTAATAAGATAACATCTACCTTATTTCAGTGGGTCTTCTGATCCACTTGTTGCAATGAAATTAATCCACACCACTAATAAGATATTTTCCATCCTCCAATGTTCAGATTAAGGGAAGTTCATTTTTTCTTTCTACAATTTGTATTGTAAAGAATATCAATGGTTGAATCCTATAAAAAATATGGGGAAACATGTTGAAATCAACTTTATGGGATGGAGGAAGTCCAATAACTTTTTTTTAATAAGTAATTTACCTTTATTGTTCTTACAAAGATAGATATAATGTTTCATGAGATAAAGAAAAATTATGTTGAATTCATTGGTACCAATGAGGAATATTTTACCAGACTTTTGAGGTACGCTTTTGGTATTATCAACCAACCTGCTAGTAAGGTTGATCATTTCTTTAGGGGCTTAATACCAAGATTCCAAATATTGTTTTCCATAAGATATATCATGATCAATGAAGAGATTTTTTTATTGTCTATAAATGTTGAAATGGAAGTTGGAATTATGTATCATTATCATGGTTTTGATATGAAGAGACAAATGTAAATCAATTGAAAATCTCAGACCAATGGGGATAAAAAGATGATATATCATTTATGATGAAAATGTTAGAAGAAGAATGGATGAAATTATCTAAATGAGAATACTAAATGATTTCTATGTGGGAAGGAATTATATCTAGAAACAGAATGAGAAAGTGATTGGAATAAGTTAGATACTAAGGTCAATAATGATAAAGCAACACAGAATGCACATCCTGCACTTTAATGTTTAGGTTTCACAGATTTTGAGAATTATTCTAAAAAGATCCCAAATAATTTGTTTTAGAAAAATGAATAAAATTAAAAAACATTGAATAAAAATGAAAAATGGAAAAATTATGTGATCAGGGATATTAAAGTGAATCATTATAATTAAGGTACACTAATTCCCTACACTTAGTTGGGAATTTCATGTTCGATTTCTTATTATTGAGCCCTATGAAAATGATATTGTTCATTATTTAGTGAAATTTCATGTTATTATCTCCCTATAAATAACTTATGGAATAAATACACCACATTTATAAGTATAATGTTTAACCGAAGATTCTAGTATAAATGTTTTTGAATAATATATGAACTTATTTAAGGAATAATGGGTGAATTATCTTTTGGAATCATTTATGTATCTAGGTATGATTAACATACATGTTATGGATTCCATTATGGGTTTATGATTTATAGTTTTTTCATATTTTCATGTTCATTGTGAAACACCCAATTATTTTAAGGTAGGGCACTTTAAAATTTAGCATCTTCAGTAGTTACATTGAACACAACACCGAACTTAAACAAACAATGAAATGTTATTATGTGATCATTATAACATATCTTTTAAATTTGTATCAATGAATAGTATTAACCATGTCATTAAATATATAGTTCTATAAATTATTATTATGGTATTTGTTTAATTCATTATGAATAAGTTCTTAATTTTTAGTAATATTATTTTATCAATTAAAAATAAGCATCCACAAAAAACATTGATTTCTTTATTTTTATAAGTAAATATTATAATCAATTTTTGGAAAATAAAAATATTACATTTTATAAATTTTTTTAATCATGATTTTAAAAATATATTGTGGTGATTTCTGGTAATTTTCTTAAATGATTTATTTTTCAGTGAATAGTGTAAAATAAATATTTTTATAAAACAGTCATATTATTTATATTAAAAAGTAAATTTATGATTTAAATTTTGTCGAAATGTTATATAAGTATTATTTATTTATTTATAATATAATTATATACAGTTCAATCATCCATATATCTTTGTTTTTTTACAACTACACTTCGGGGATAAAATTGCACTTTTTAAAGAAAACTATTTTTGACGCTTTTGAGAGATGAATTTTAAATTAAAATCTGAAACATAAATGTTTTGAATTTTTAAAAATTTAAGTCATACATTGATTCATACATATGAAATTTAGTAAAATATTCCTCTTTTTTCTAATATGATTAGTGAACTTCGAATTTTTTGTTACCACGGTAAAGATAAGTTGGGTAATATTGGTTAAAAATAAAATTAAAAGGATTATGAAATGAAAATAAAACATTAGAAAACAATTATTGGATTAGTAAAAATTTTCCATAAGCATTCAATGTTTTGATATATGACCATTTGTATGTTAGGATTTGATTATGACCCCTATAATATTTTATTTATAGAAAATCCAAGACGTCACTCCCATAAATTTAATAACCATAACATTTTTAATATGTAGTTATCTAGAATATGTCAATTAGAATAAATATAAGTCTCGAAAATGATAAATTTATCTATTTTAGGGTATTTTTTGTAAAATTTTAGTGAAGATAATATCACCTTAAATAATTACACATTATGGATGAATTAAATACACAATTAATGGAAATATAAAATTAATGGTATTAAAAATATTAAAATAAATATAATTTGAGATAATTAATTCCATCCATGAATTTTATATAGTATAATACATATTTAAAGGTAATGAAATATTTTTTTTCAATGTTATATACTTTTATTTATTTTATTAATGTCAATGTAATGAATTATTTTTCAAATTGACATTTTGAATATTTTATAGCAAATATTATATAATAAATGATATAAAATTCATCAAAAGAATAAATTATTTCAAATTATTTAGTTATGGTTTAAAATTCTATATATTATCCATTTATGGGTCTTTTTGAAATTTTATTGTGACAACATTAAACCATAAAGAGTAAAAAATTGGTTTGTTGAGGTAAGAGATAAATGTTTTAAATATTGGTTAAAACCAAAAGACATGGGTATAAATTTAGTCAAAACACATATAATATTTATTTTTTGAGGGGATTTAGAACAATAATAATATCATCTTATAAATAAATTTAATTTTAATCATTTGAAATATGAAATTAATTCATATTAAATTAATAATTTTTGAAATTCTGAAGGTTCCCCTCACCTAAATTATAAAAGGGCACTCATTACCTCACAACATACACCACATTGAGCTATAAAGATCAACCACGTCTTTCCCAGTCAATTTGTAAACTTATATAACTATGGTTTTTAGCTTCTAGTCTCCTAAAAACACCAACTAAGATTCCTTTAAAACATATCTAAAGGATGTCAACCAAGGTAGAGGAGGTTTGAACATGTATAAAGGAAGTCAAACCTATGGTAATAGATTTTCATATTGCTTTTATTTCCATTGGACACATGCCTCATTAACCGATTGATTATTATTTTGTGTATAAACTCCCCCTTTTATATAATATAATTAATTTCATTATCTTCATGGTATTTTATGTTTTACTTGATGATATTTATTGAATGGTGTATACGATTCAATTTATTACAAAGTGGTAAGGTTTTATTTTAAAATATTATAATTATTAATGATTATTTATGTTAAAGTATCTGATGAGGAGTATTATTTTTTCATTCCCACATTTTCTAAAATATTTTTTCTTATCTAATATCCTCCCAATATTGTTTAATGTCATCTTCCCCATTTTGAATTTTAGAAAATGTTTTAAAAATAATCTTTTTTTAATTTCTAAAAATTTAATTTTAAAATTTTACTCATAATTGTCTGAAATGATTATGTTTTTTAACATAAATTACATTAATGGAATTTTCCACCATCATGATGAATTAATGATTTAAATTTCCCTTTATAGGTTTAAATGGTTGTTTTCAATGAAAATTATACCATTATTACATGAAGTATTTTTAGATTTTATTTTTTTTAATGTAAAGAAGTGATTTTTTGTCACAAAACATTCCAATAATTTCTTATATGTATTCACATATATGTAATCATCCTTTGTGGAATTATATGTTTAGGATTTACTTTAATGTCACTATCCATTGTATTTCTTTAGATGGTTTGTGATTATTTTTTGGAGGAAATTTTTAAAATTTGGTGTATTTTTTCAATATAGATATTTGGGGATAAAGAACAACGTTTATGAATGAAATTAATTATTTGATATATTAGGAATGATCTGTACATGAAGAAATGGATGGGGACTGCTATATAAAATTCCCTCGATGCATCGATAGTCTTATGAGAAAAATCAATTAGCAAAGCCTTATTGTTTTATACCAAGTAGTTTTAAACAGTCTTGTGAAGGGTCTTGATATTAATTATAATGTTTCCTAAACCAAATTGTTATATACATAGTAGTTTTAAACCATATTATGAAACTTTTCAATGGTTAAGGTACCATGTTCCATATAAAAATGGCATCTCATAATAAGTAATTTCCTTCATTAAGATTACAATTATTAGTATCCATTATATTTTCTCTCAAATATTAACTCTCGATGCATTTCATACTCATTTATTGACTAAATTGCTTATTTTTTCTGTTACTTACCTATCCATATTGATTATGAATTATTTTATCATGACTATAAAGTTTTTTTTTTTGATATTTACCTTTCTGTGTTGATTATCGCTATTAATTTCTGTTTTCTTCGATTTTCATTAAACCGTACTAAGAATTTTAGATCACCCTTATTTTTTTCCATTCCCCATGATTCTATAAAGTATACTATGATTTTTTAGGAAAGTATATCCTAGTTGGAATAATGTTATTCTACAACAAACCATACTATTTTTTGTTTCGAAATATAATATAGGAATATAAAATGTATCTATTTTACTAATAATAATAAATATATTAGGTCCTTTAGGAAGTGATTCCTTGTATCTAATGCCAATTTAATAAAGTAACCAATAACTCTGCGATTTTTGGTTTGGAGAATATACAGTTCATATCAAATAAACATTAATAGAAACCTTGAGAAGTAGATTAGGAAAACATATATTAGAGAATAATACCATCTAATAGAATTATGAAATATTCTCAAAAAAATATATTCTTATGATTAAGATATTATTTATACCTAAATTTTTAATTTACGATAACTGTTTCACTAGGTTTGAGATTATACATTATGATTCATAATGTTATGTTCTAATCTATTTAATTTAATTGATTATAAACGGAACCTAGATGTTGGAATTAGAACCATATCAATGAATGTAATCAATGTATGGATTTCCCTACTAGGAAAGGAAGAAAATATATGGATAGAGAAGGAGCTCACCCCAGAGCTGCAACTACAGCTATAGATGAATAAATTATAACTATATTTCTATAGCTTACATAAACTATGAAAAAACAACCTTTCTTGTATGAAATTTCCTATTAATCCACAATGTGGTGTAACAATGTTAGACCACTGTATATGTCAAAAACCTTATTCATTCATTTGAAAAAAGAGTCAACTTGTAGCTGAGCAATGGATAAGTTCAATAGATAAGATATTTTAAGATTTGGGATTTAAATAAAAGGAAAAGGATTTCATAGTAGTTTATCTTCTCTCTAGGGATGTAGATAAATGGTGTTCATTGATATAAAACACCAAGGATGAGAAATAAATAACAAACATTGAATGAAATAATTTTAATGAATATTTTATTAGAAAAATATTTTCCTCAAGAAAAAAAGGATATTCGGAGACAATTATATAGTATGAGAAAAAATAAATAATATGATGTTGCTAAGTATGAATCAAACATTACATAGATTTACATATATGATGTAGACAAAATTAGTAATTCAAAGAGTATTATTGATCAATTTTTATGGGATTATACCAATCCATTAAATGGAACTAGTTTACAAAAAAATCTCATATTATAAGGATATAATATCTTGTGCTAAAAAGATCAAGAAATAGTTTTTCAATACTTTTTATTCTGTAGGAAAATAAAAGTTGAAGGGGATAAAAGATAAAAAATTGGATAAAGGGAAAAAATAATGATTTCCCTACAAGTGAAAATTGTGTAAAGAAACACCACCATGAATTCTTTAATATAATGTGAGTTTTCAACAAATGTGGTGAGAATTACCATCAATCTAATGAATTATTGGGAAAGAAATAAGATACAAATTTATAATTCTTCATCTATTGCAAGACGTGGCCCTATGCAAAGGAATGTCCCATGTGTTAGGAGAATATACCTCAGAAGAATCAAATAGTGCAAGGTCAAATATATTATATCAATACAATCATAGTAGAGTGATTAAATTATTTATGTATATGCATCATGAATTATATTATAAAAGTATTTTATCATTGATATCCTAGTTATAAGAATCTCAATAAATATTAGTATTGTACAATAGTACATCTTCTTTAAAAATTAGTAATAATGCATGTTTTTTAAGGTTTTATGCTGATAAATATAATCAAATATTTGGTATGTGACAATAAGTTCTGTATTATGTTGTTTGGGGAACCTAATGTTATGTTGATTTTTGATATTTATTGTTCTTTCTTCTAAATCATTGGTCTTTGAATTTTGAAAAACATATTTTGGATGAGACATAAATTTAACTGCATATAAAATTTATTAAGTCAAAATTTGGATTTTTTTTATAAAACATGATATCCATTTTTAATTCAGAAAATATTCAAAGGAAGACAAGATAAATTTCGGATCTTATGACTCATTAAAGTAAATCATAAATGAAAAACACATCTTGAATATCTCATTCTTCATGTAATAAATAAATTTAAAATAGATCCTAGCACAACCAATGTATGAGATTATACATATGACATGGAAATAAGTCTAGTATTTTTATATTCTAAAGAGATTATCTTGATAGTAAAAGAAACCCTCAAATCTAGGAAAAGGATTTTGGAAGAAAACATTATTTTTTACTATTAATAAAGAGAAATCAATGGTTTTTTACCCATCTCATATGTATGGTTTCTTAATGGTTATATTTCTTATGAACATGTTATATATCACTCTAAATTAGAACATGATAGTTTGATCTCTCTTATATGTCCATATTTTCAATTCCGAATAATGTTATCCTATCAGAAATCCTAAAAATTTTATGGCCACCACATTTTACGTTCCCTATTATTAAAAGAATGATTTATTTACCCTATTTATGATTTGGGGTTCCCATAAAGGAATTTTTAAATATCAACCATATATTTTTGAAGTGAAATATTATATTATAAGCACAAAATTTATTGCAAGAGGGAATAATGGGACAAACAAATATTTTATGATATGTCTCTTTTTAAATTTACCCTTTTTTATAACTTATGTTTCACAGAACACCTAACTTAAATGAACTATGAAAAATTATTATATGATCATTATATCCTAGCCATTAAAATTGTAGGAATTAATATTAATATCCACATTATGTAATATAAAATTTTCCAACGTGATTTTATGGTATTAATTATTTATTTTTGAAAAATAACATACTTTTTAGTCATGTAATTTTATTCTTCAAGAATATGTGTTCATAAAAATGGTTTTCATGAATTTTATGAGTAAATAAAATAACTAATTTCTGAAACACCTAAAAATTATATTTTATAAAAATAATTTCATATTTTAGCCATCAATTTAAAATAGTCTTAATGTGATTTTTGGGACTTTTCTAGAAATATTGATGTTTTAATGAATAGTGGAAAAAATATATTTTTATTAAACATTCAATTTACTTATATTAAAATGAAACATTCAAATTTAAATTTGATATGAAATTAACATATTATGTATATAATTAGTTATAATATAATTAATTACATTCTAATCATCTATATGCCAAATTTATTTATAAGTACAATTTTTTGCTTAAAAAATAATTTTTTAGTGAAAATTGTTCTTCTCAACTTTTTTCATGATTAATTATCTCATAAATTCAGAATATTTTTTTAATTTTTAATAATTGATTTCATATATTGATAATGATGTTTAAAATTTACTAAATACAACCCATTTATTTTTGAACAATATGAATAATAACCATGGAAATTTTTTTAACATGCTAAAAAGGTAAATTGGGTATTATAAGTTTAGAATAAAATCGTAGAGTAAAAAATGGCCCTGACACTATAATTGATTTTATTTTATGAGTAATATTTATCAATAACAAATCTAGGATTTTATATATTGCCATATTTTTTTTTATTAGGAAGTGATTAAGAACCTTATATTATTTTATTTAATGAAAAGTCAATGATGTCACATTCATGAATTTAATAAAAATAACATTTATAATATGGTGTTATCCAGATGATATATTTAAATATAAATAATCTCTATAAATAGAAAATATTTATATATATCAGGATAATTTATTTTTTATTTTTAGTGAAGAGAAAAAATATCATAAATAATTACACAATGATGATGGAATAATTATTCAATTAATGGGGAAATGAAATAAATGATAATAAAAATATTAAAATAAATATAATTTGATATAACTAATATTATCAAAGAATTATTAGATGAACCTGAAATATAATTTATTTATATGTTTTTTTGAATATTTATTGTTTTAATAATTTTATTAAAGTCAAAGTAATGAATACTTATTAAAGTTAACATTATAAATATTTTATAGTAAATAATAACTTATTAAAAGATATAGAAATCATAAAAATATAAATTTTTTTAAAATGAATTGGAAATTGTATAAAATTTCATATAAGATCCAATTATGGGTTTTTTTACTTTTAGTTGTAACTATATTAACCCTCAATTATTAAGAAATTCCATGTTGTCAATGTAAGAGATAAAAAGTTTAAATAAGGGTTAAAACAAAAAAATAAATGTAGAATTTAGTAAAAAATTATCTGAATATTATTTGATTATGGGATTTAGAACCATCAGCATCATATATTATAAATTAGTAACTTTAAATCCATTTTCAATTTTAACTTAATTTATATTAAATTAGTATTTAATGAAATCTCTAATGATCCCCTCGTCATAATTATAAAATGGAACTCCTTATTTTAATTCTTACACCACATTGAGCTATCTTGCTTGACCAGGTCCAACCCATTATTTTCTAAACATCCATAACCATGTTTTTTAGGTTCTATTATCTTCCAAATTGTAACCCTAATTCACTTAAGAAGACATCTAAGATAACTCCACCGAAGAATAGGAGGTTTGAACACGTTTGAATGAAGTCGAACCTATGGTAAGTGGCTTTCATCTCACCTTTAATTTTTTGGGCCACATACCTTATTCACCTATGTTTTCTTCTCTATGTTTTATATTCTTCCACTTTGAGATAATATAATTAATCTCTATATCTTCATGTTATTAAATGTTTCCTTTGAATTTATTTATTTCATGCAGAATATGATTAAACTGAGTACAAAGTTGTCAGGGTTTTTTTCCTAATATCATTAGTTTTCATTACTGTTTTATTTTATACTTATACTAAGGAGTATTTTATTCTCATTACCATGTTTCTATAAAGTTTTTAATTTTTTTATAATCATCCAATGATTTTTTAATGTTATTTTTACCCCTTTTTTCTTTTAATAAAATATTTTAATATTAATATTATTGTCCATTTAAATAAATATGATTTTATAATTTTTCATAAAAATGTTTGGAAGGAATGTGTTTTTATAACTTATAAGGAATTAATTTAATTTCCACTGTTATGAATTCATAATGATTTAATGATTCCATTACATTTTTACAGGATTATTTTCAATAAAATTTATGTCTTTATTACATGCCCATTTATAATTTATAATTTTTTTTCAATATTAAATAGATATTTTTCATCATGAAATATTCCAATAACATATTTAATGTATTTTAATATATGGAAAAATCGTTCGATTAATTTTATGTTGAGGATGTACATTAGGGATACCATACATTGAATTAAATTTCATGGTTTATGATTATTTTTACTATGGAATTATTTATAAATATGTATATTTTACTCAATATAGATATTTTATGATAAGTTGCATTGTTTTATAATTAAATAAATTACTAGTTATATGAAGAATTATTTTGGAATTAAATCATGGGTGAAGACCGTATATAGAATATTCCATCAAGGTATCAGTATTTTCATGATAAAAATTAGTTGTCAAAGAAAAATTTGTTTGTACACAATAGTTTTAAACCATCTTGTGAAAGGTCTTGAAAGTAGAGATAAATTTGATAAAACTTAATTGGTTAATACCTATAAGTTGTAAACCATATTGTGACTGTTATCAATGGTAAATCTGTGATGTTCCAAGGAAATATGGTATCCAATAAATAAGTGCTCCAAAACCTACGATTTTAGTTATTATAATCATTGAGATATTTACTATGATATTATATCTAGATGCATTTTATTCACCATTTTTTATTAAATTAAAATTTTTTTAGTTTCTTATCTTTTTGTATTTATTATGAATTATGTTATCGTGATGATGATTTTTTGTTATGTATTTAAATTATTATATTGATTTTTTATTGATTTTTGATAACATAGATTATACTTAACCATTAATGAGAATTTGAGTGCACCCTTATTTTGTTTCCTTTAACTATGAACCTATGATGTATAACATGATTTATTATGAAAGGATAGGATATATGGAATAATTTAATTCTCATAAAAATATGTTTTAATTTTTTTTCAACTGTAATATGGGAATTTTATAAGTATCTATTTTACCAAGACTATGAAACTATTTGGTCATTCAGGATATAATTCCTTCTACCTTATGGATATTTAATAATATAATCATAAACTATAGTATATTGGGGTAAAAGTCATTACGATTGGTAGGAGTTAATGTTTAGGATAAACCATGGGAACAATATTACATAAAAAATATTATAGAATAAAACTCTATGATATAATTTGAAAATATTCCCAAGGAACCCAATATTAGGATTTTGGGATTAGTTATACCTAAATTTTCAATTTTTGTTTATCATTTCCCTAGTTTTGAGAATATACAATATGTTTAATAATGTTATGATTTAATCTAGTGTATTCATCTTTTAGAAATGGTCATAGTCGAAGGAATTGGAACCATATCAATGCATATAATCCTTGTAGGGTTTCCCTCCTAGAGAAGATAACAATGTTGGAGATGGATCTACGGATAGAGAAGGAGATGGAGCTAGAGAAAGAGCTACTGCAAGTGATGAATAAATTATGACAATAAAATGATAGTTAACTCATGTTATGAGATATAAACATGCCTATATGGAACATCCTACAAGACCAAAATGTGGTGTAAAAATTTATGAATACATTATATGCCAAAAAATTCCATAATTTGTTGGAACAATGAATCAATTTGTAGCGGAGCAATGGGTAAGTTCCATTGAGATGATATTTCTCACTTTGTTATGTTATTAAGGGGAGAAGTTTGTAATGGTAGTTTCTCTTCTCTCAGGGGATGAAGATCAATAGAAGTTATTCATTCTGAAAAATAAGGATGCATTAGAAATACAAGTGTATAACGGATGGATTTTAAGGTACTTTTCCTTGAAAAAACTTTTACGCGGGAAAAACTATATAATATGGAAGGATGATTTCTAGGACTGAGTCATACGGATGAAGAAAATGTTAGTATGTATGAAACTAATTTTAAAACGTTATCCATACATGTTTTGGACTACGTACGTAATTCAAATAGTAAGATTTTCCATTTCATTGATGGGATTAAAACAATAAATAAATGGGAATTAGTTTCATCAGCATTCTCATACTATGAGGAAATAATATAATGTTCTATCAACAAAGAGAATTAATTATAAATGTCTTATGGTTCTGATGGAAATAAACATATGAAAAAGATAGAAGAAGAAAAAATGGATTAGTAGAAGAAAAGATAGAAGAATTGTTTATCCTTTGATTGTTGTAGAAAGAAAGCCCCATGAATTTGCTTGAAGGGAAACCAATTTTACTACAAATTTGGGAAGATAATACAACAATATAATAATTTAAATGGAAATAAAGAAGCTTAAAATGTCTAATTATTTAATTGTTAGGATATATGAAACTAGAAAAATGAATGACTCCAGCATCATGGTAGCATATCCCAAAAGAAGAAAAGGGGCCAAGTTAAAACATATTCTATTACAACTATTAAAGTATAATGATTAAAGTATTTTTTTCTTTTGTATTCATGAATTATGTTATAAATTTATTTTATCAATGATATTATATTTATAAGAATCATTAGATATATAAGGATTTTAATTTAGTACTTATTCCTTATAAATTTTAAAGAATGGGTTCTTTAGGGTTTATGGTGATAAATATATTCATATATTTGGAATGTGATAATAAGAGCTACGTTATGATTTTTGGGGAATATAATGTTAAGATTATTTTTTATATTTTTGGATCATTCTTATATGTTTTTAGTCAATGAAGTTGGACAGTGGTATATTCGATCATTCTTATGATTAACTATATTTGGAATGGATAAAGATAAACATTTGAAATTATTATTTTTTGATAACATGTACTAAACATTTTGGTTTCAGAAATTATTTAATGTCATATGGAATGAATCTTGGATCTTTTGATTCAATAATGATCTCCAGACATGAAAATTTCATATTGAATATTCATTTCTGGGTGATAGAGATATTTTTTAAATCAATAAAAACACAAAAAAAAATATGATATTATTTTTATTACATGAAAATAAATCAAGTAATTTTATTTTCTCATATGTTTATTTGAATATTAAAAGAATCCATAAATTATATAAAAAAATTTTTATAATAAAAACGTTATCATTTTTGATTTCTTATTGACAAATCCTTAATCCTTTATCCCATCTTAAATTTAAGGGTTTTTGATAGTTAAATTAGTAATAACCATATCCTCTATCACTCTCCATCAGAACGTGATGGTTTGATTTCTCTTCCATCTCCATATTTCTATTCCCAATAATATTATCCTATTTTAGAGCATAATTTTATGATGATATTCACATTTCCCTTTCTATCAAATTTAGAGGATGTTTTATTAACTCTATTTACGATGACAGATTCCAAAAACGTAAATTCAAATATCAATATTGGATTTTCAATGTGAAATTTAAAATTGTGAGGATGTAATTTATTGATGGAGGGGATAGTGTAATAACAAGATATTTTAATATATGTCTATTTTTAAGTTTAACTTCTTTGATAGATTACGTTGCATGCCACATGTAGCACAAATTAATAATGGAATATTATTATGTGATCATTATAACAAAGACGTTAAGATGGTGGGAATGAAGTGTATTAACCACATTATGAAATATATAATTTTCAAAATTATTTTTATGATATTAATTAATTATTTATTTATAAGTACTAAATTTTTTGTAATGTCATTTCACTTATCAAGAATATATTTTCCAAAAAAACAGTTTTCTCTCTTTTAAAGAGTAAATATTATAAAAAAATTATAAAACATATTTAAATTATAATTTTTTAAAAATTATCAATTTTTAAATCAGAATATTTAAATTATCATAACATTATTTTTTGGATTGTTTTTTTAATATTTCTTTTTTAGTAAATATTGAAAAATTCCAATTTTTAGAAAACTGTCATTTTTTTCTATGAACGAGATTTTTTTTTAATTTCATATAACTATAATATAATTACTATATAGTTCTATATAACTTAATTAATTATATTTTAGTCAACATTATATCATATTTTGGTATAAGGGCACTTTTGGGCTTAAAATGCATTTTTTCAAGAAAGTTGTTTTTCGTTGCATTTTACCGGAGTAATTTTAAAATAAATTATACAATTTTTTTTGATTCATGAGAAATGGATAAGATTTTTTTATTCATATGTTAATATTTTTTAGTATTTCCCTTTAATTGTCTTCCAATAAGAATAGTAACGTTGGAAATTTTTATACCATGGTAAAGTGTAAATTGGGTAATATAGGTTAAAAATAAAATTATAAGGATTCCAATATTACCAAAAAATGTCATAATTTTACTGTATGAGTTTTATTTTTCAATAAGTGATCATGTTTCAGATATATGACTTTTTTTTCTTTTCAGATGTGATTATGACCCTTATGATATTTGATTTTAAGGAAAGTCAATGACACCATATTCATGATTTTAATAACTCTAATGATTCTAATATGACGTTATCCTGAAGATTTCATCGACTATGGATATCATTTTGAAATGTAATATATTTACATATATCATGGTAATATATGCTTTTATTTTATTAAGGAAATAATTACCAAAAATAATTACACAATGATGATGAAATAATTATTCAATTAATGAAATAATCTAATAAATGATAACAAAAATATAAAAATAAATAATGTTTGAGATAATCAATATAAACTATGAATTTTAAAGATTAACATGACACATTAGTGATGTATTAAAAATATTTTTATTGATTTTATCTAGTTTTATTTATTTTATTAAATTCAAATTAATTAGATATTTTTAAAATTGAAACTATAAATATTTTATCGTAAATTATATTTTATTTAATGATAAAAAATTCCAAAAAAGATTACATTTTGTAAAAATATTTTTAATAAGGTTTAGAATTTCATCCACAACCCATTTATGGGTTGTTTGATATTTTATAGTAATTATATTAACACTCAAAAATTAGAAATCTATGTTTTCATAGTAAGAGTAAAGTGGATAAATAAAGGAAAAGAAAAAAAGATAGGGCCTAAATTTATCCAAAACATATCATCAATTTATAGGATGAGGAATGTTGAAATATCATCATGTTATACTTTAAATTAATGAGTTTTGAGCCATTTGGAATTTAATATAAATTTATATTAAATTAATATTTTAATAAACTCTTACAGTTCCCCTCACCTCAACTATAAAAGGGGACTTATTCCTTAACTTTTTACATCAATTTGATCTATCTATCTTGATCAAGTCATAACCATTACATTTAGAAAATTCATTATCCATGTTCTGAAGGTGATAGTCTAATCAAAAGAATAACATTAATTTTCTTAATAAAAGATCTAAAAGAAGTCCACTGAAGAAGAGGATGTTTGACCATGATTTAACGATGTTGAACTTATAGAAAGGGTTTTTCATCTGTATTTTATTTCAATGGGAAACATTCCTTCTTAACCACTTGTTTTTTAAAGAACAAGGCTAGGATTCCAACCAAACTAGACGCCCAACCCGGTCTGCATCATGTCCTGAAGGGTGTTCCTGATCCCTATTGAATGGCAACAAGTGTTGGCCATCAAATATAATCCAAGTGGGAATGGTTTCAACCCAAAAACCAGGATCAATAAAATGAAACTGAACCAAAATAATGACTGTAAATTGAATCTCAAATAAATGTATATGCAGATCCATTTACAAGATACAACTGAAAAAATAAGAAACTAAATACAAAAGCGGGAAAAAATAAAATAGTTCCATACTACCATGACCTCTCTGTGACCTCATGGTCACCCCCATCCACAAAAAAACAACCCCAATGATGAACAAAAGAACCAATAATCTAGATAAGATGTTGGACCTGCAAAATTGTTTGGGTCTACCGACACCAAATGGTATAAGTAGGGTGTGATCTTTACATCTCAATAGAAAACCACCAGAAAATCCATATGTTTCCTTTTCGAAAAATAACTCGTTAACACTAGTTAAAAATATATTAATAAAATAGGGATTTGTTATTTTAATAAATATAACAACTATTATTTATTTAATGCATACCACAATTCTATTTTCAATGAACATTTTACCACATAAAAAACCAAAAGAAAAACAAATGGATATTGAGATGTGATGAAAATACAAAAATAGTATAATCAGAAAACAAAGTGCCAAAAAATATTGAAAATATTTTACAAATAATAACCCATGCGAAGTTCCGAAACATCCCTAGAGAGACCCCTAGACTTACTTGGATTAGAAACAACTTTTGGCATATGATGAAGCTCCCTAGTCTATAACCAACTGATCACCCATTACTAATCAATCCAATGGCACAACCCACATGAACTATTATCCAATCTATGGGGTACCTACGCATCTAATTAGGGAGAAAAATCAATTTTCACTTGTGTCTCTAAAACACACCCAAGAACCCATGGTAAAAGTATATTGTGTAATTAGGGGTCCGTTGCATATATGACTCATCGTACATTTCATCAACACACGTGACTACAACAAACATAGGCACCGCCTATATTATAATCCATATAGGGAAATCCTTAATAATAGTTCCCACTATACATGAAACTGTCAATGGTTCCAATCAGGTTGTCACATCATATAAGTTTTTAATCATTTATTTAAAAACTTTCTAAATTTACAAATAGTCCCTTGACTTTTCATATTTAAATGAACTTAATGAAAACACTTCCAAACCATTTTCCTGGCAATTAAGAACACTACATCGATGAGAACATTCCAAATAGGAAAATTTATTTCCAAAAAAAATTCCACATTCAAAACAATTTCAAAACCAATATAAAAATCGATTAAATAACTAAAGATGTAGAACGGTCCATAATACCATTTAGAAACCAACCAACCCATCTAATGTACCTAACATTCAATGATTTTACCCATAACATTTAAAAACACTTCAATGAATCACTTAACAAAAAGAAACATTTTTTGAAAGACGTAGAGTTTGAAGAAGAGACGTGAGAAATGGATAAGTGTGTTAATGTTCCATCTTAATTTTTATTCACATACATTTTTTCACCTTGTTCACTAATGGAAGTGAAAACATCCAATACAACACTTTAATGACCATAAAAATTTATAAAAATGAATTTCATAATTTCCACTTGCTTCCATGCCATGCCCAATGATTTGACATAATAACTGAAAATGAAAACAAGAAAAATATAAACTATGAGGGAATTTTCCAACAAAATTATAAGTCACCCCATTCCATTTACAAGGATCAAATCACAAGTCAATCTATTTAGTAAGAAACATCAAAGAGAAAACAATACTAAAATCATGATATTCTAATTTAAAGGAATGCTTGACCTTTTTTTCAAAAACATATAGTGTATATCAATATATTCCTATATAGAGAATCACCAAAAAATAATTTTTTAATTTTTTTTAATAATTTTAATACAATATTATAAGCTATACAAGATTATCATTGGTATATAAACAATGTTTTAAAAATTAATTAAGATCACTCGATCATCAAAAAACTTTTTAAGAAAGGAAACAGATGGTGACACATACGTTAATGGAGTGTGAATGTGATGAAAATACCAGAAAATTAATAATAGGCCCCCAAGTATGATCCATACACCATAGATAAAAATAAAAAAACCCATAACATTAACCCTGACTACTAGGGTTTAACAAAAAAACCACTTCAAAGAGAAACCTAGAAATTAAGGAAGAAGGGATGAAACTGGAGGGAAAATGGGTTGAATAATTAAGAACCTCAACATAGGACTTTAGAGATGGATCCATGGTTGAGGGGGATATAGGATAGGATGCATTTGGGATTATCCCATGTGATAATTTCAACCCATGGGGATGGGATTAAAATTAGGGTTAAAAGGGGGAGTGTATAGACTACAAATTTTAACATTTAAAATTTCTGGAGCAATCACATAGTTTGGCCATAGGATTTACAAAATTGTGTGCCAACAATTCAGTTGCATCATCCCAAGAAAGTAACAAACCCATGACCAACCCACATGGTTTTTCCTACCATGTGAAAAATGTGTGGTAGTTTCTTCTTAAGATAGGACCAACCACATGAGCATACTACACGGTTTGACTGACTGAGCTTAAACAGTGAAGTAGCTTCTATCCACCTCTATGACCTATTGAATGGGTACCTGGGTTAATCCATCTAGTTTAATCTAACCATTTGGTGCCTGTGCACAACCTAAAATCCACCCAGACTTCCAAATTTCAAAAGAAATAACCTAGACTCAATCCGAATCTCAACCGGAATGATCCAAGACAAAGAAATGAAGGAAATAAAATTGCATCCAAGGTCAAGGTGTGACAATTTTACCCACCAAAAATAGTTTATTCCTATATAAAGTCACCCAGCTAGAAGATAACAACAACTTAAATCCATGCCCATTCAAATATGAATGAATTAAAAACCACAATATGACCTTTCACTCCATAAATCACACCCAACCAATCAAGAATATTCCAAATCATAAGAATGATGGGAGAACACGAGGGGGTTCTCCCAACCACATGAAATAACTAACATAGGATCTTTGAAACCCAAAAAGAAACTAGTATTGAAATGGAAACTACACTATAGGGTAGCCCAAAAGACTGGGATCCCTAGAAATAATTCAACCACTTTATACTAACTGAACAACACCCTCACCATAGCTGGGAACTACGAAACACCCAACATAGACGAAACCCCCATAATTAGGGGAAACCCAGTAAAATAACTAACACCAAATGGATAAGTGTACTACCGAGGACTCAATCCATTTATTTTCAAAAAACTAAAAAATTTTCTTATGATCACCACTAAAACCGAAACCAACCCACACAACGGTTTAACACACCCAATGGAAAATGAATGATTCTAGAAGCCACATTCTAACTAACACAATTTTTCAGATTAAAAAATGACAAGTTTACCACACCCTTAAAATTAAAAATTGAACTCACAATACATGAAAAACTACAACAATGGAAATTTAAACACATCCACCCCAACACGGGGAAAAAACTAGGCCAAGTTTTCACACACCCCCAACAACTCCTTCCAGTGCGTAAGTTTCACTTTGATTCCTATGGTAGGAGCCCTCATAACTGAAGAATCTCTTTCCACATAGTTAGGTTCTAACATTCTCCAATCACCACATATTCTTTGTGTGATTATTTATTCAAAAAAATACCGACAGACCTAGACAACTTCAACGATGGTAGGTCTTCAGAAGGATGTGAGATGATGGATTTGAATTCCCAAACCTACCACACATGTTGCACATAAATGAATAATATAAAGAACTATAATCCAACACGAAAAAAGTGAAATCTTAGAGATAGTTTTCTCTTACATGAACTCATCTTCAGATGGGGAATATTCATTAGAGGAAGGAGATATCAGACTGCCAAATAATTTCTCACTCTAAACGAACTCCGCTAGAAATGCTTCATTCAGCATCATCTAGAAACAAAGATCCTTTGGGGAGAGTATTCCCTCTTTGATCTTAATAAGAAGAACCCCAATGAAAATAGAAGTCTTAAATAGACTCTAAAATTCCACCTATATAGAAAAGGAAACTAGCTCCTTGAAACATCAACATTGGCCTTTAGTATCCACTAGCCATGGTAAATACTCACGAGCTCTTCCCTTTTATTTTTCTTCTCTTGATCAGGTATAAACAATAAAAAAACATACATAATAACTACCCATGCAAACCAACATGAATTAATGGTGTTGAAAACATATCTTATCTATCCAGGGGTAGACAATCAAATGATCCAAGAACAACATGAACACTAACAACTTCATGAGTTGACATGGATCTGAAGATATTCTCTACTTCCAAGGGACACTCTACTTACTCTAATGAACCTCGATCACAAAAATAACATTGGAAACAACTGAGAAGGGCCATAAACTAGGCATGAATCTCTAGAAAATTTGGGTACCATTCTGGGTGGTATATTCTAAATAACACAAGAAACACAAACCAATACTAACATCAACCGAAAACAAAATAAAATTGAACACCCCTATCCAAAACAACTGGCTGAATAACCAAACACCACAATCCAAACCAAGAATTATATTCCAAAAAACCACCCTTTTTAATTAAATTTAAAACATCCTTCTATGAAGGCCACCTCCCAAAAAATAAATTTAATTTCTCAAAAAACAAGAATCCACTTTTCAATGAAGATCCTCACCCGAATCATTTTCCACTCAAATCTCATCTCATTAAAACAAATACAAACCATTAATGTCAAACTCTCGCCCATGGAACCCTATGAAATGTCACATGTGTGCCCATCCACTGCCACTTACATTATCCACTCCCATGTGTCAATGTGTAACTTCCACACATACCGACACACATGTGAACATTTATAAGTTGTACCAAGGGTCACACAAACCATTTCATTATCAAATCCAATCATTTAAAAAATTAAAAATCCAATATATGTTTCTTTTAAAACCATTTTTTCAATCCAAAACTATTGGAAATAATTTAGTTACATTTTCAAAAACTATTTTCATTTGAAAATATACCAAAACCAACCAAAACCAAATCAAAACATAACTCCCACCAATGAGGACCGTCATTAACAAAAAACTCATATCAAACCACTGCAATGGAGAATTATTGTTCATTCCATACATCATGACATGGTAGGGGGGCCATTCCCCAATTAAGAAACAATAATTAGAGTTCCTTAAACCATGTACTCTGACTCCTCATGGGTCACTTCTCCATGTGAGATCAAAATATAACCCCGACATGCCTCTATTTTCATTCCTCAATACAAAATAAGAAAAATACTCAAATCTAGGACTACCCATGGAAACATAGGTCTCACCATTAGTGGTGGTGATGAGGCACAAACCCATGAACTATATGTTGATCCCTTGAAAACCTAGTCTATAACTAAAAGACACCCCATATGGTAAGAACCTGCTTTGGTAACATTTTTTCATGAACCAGAACGAGATTCCATCCATATAAGACACCTAAACCAGTATGATTCATGGTCCGAAGGGCATTCCTGATCGCCATGGGCTGGAAAAAACGACATGAATAAAATAAAACAAAGTGGGAATGGTTTCACATCATCCAACATGATCAATAAAATTAAAATTAAATAGTAAAAGAACTAAAAACTGAATCTCAATTAAATGTATAAATAAATATAGTTACAAGATACAACTGAAAAAATAAGAAACTAAATAAAAAGTGAATAAAAACTAAAAGTGTGCCACACTAATATAACCTACCTGTGACCTCAATGTCACCACCATCCACCAACCAACCATCTCCAATTATAATCATAAAAACCAAGAATCTGGAAAAGAAGGAGGACATTCAAAATAGTTCAGGTCTACCGACACCGAATGGTATAAGTAGGGTGGGAGATACATTGCCCAGTAGGAAACCAAGAGAGAATAAATACATTTAAATTCTAAAAACTATCTATTTAGAATTGTTTAAAATACATTTATGAAATTTTGTTTCATATTTTAATAAACATCAATTCCTTTCTTTTTAAAACAATTCAAACCAATTTTCAATTTTCTTATAAGGGTTCACAACATTACAAACCAGAATACAAACAATGGCATACTAGGAAATGTTAAAAATACACAAGCTTTACAAATAGAAAACCATGTTAAAAAATAGATACAAACAATTTCATGTAATAAACCATGGGAATTTCCTAAACATCCCTAGAGTGACCCTTGAGCATACTTGGTTCGAAACAACCTTCTTGTGTTTGGTGAAGCTCCATAGTCTATAACCAACTAGTCTCCATTAACTAGAAAATCTAGTAGCACAACCCACTTGGACTCTCAGAAAATCCATGGTGCACCAAACCATCTAAATAGGGATAATAAGAAACTATCACTCGATCCCCTAAAACATTCCCATAATCCCATGATAAAGGTATATTTTGTAGGTATGAGGCCCTCACATGACTAACACACATTACCTGTCATCACACAAATTTCCTAAACCAGACATGGACACCACCTATAAGATAACCCATATCGAGAATTTCTTAATAGGAGTTCCCAATAAACATCACACTATTAAAGGTTCCAACTAGACCATCACATCATATAAAAATTTAATTATTTCATTAAAAACATGTAAAATATCCAAAAGGGACCCTGAATTTAATCTTCTAAAAGCACTTTCCAAAAACAAATTAATACCATCTTTAAAACAATGAGGAACACCATATATATGAAAACATTCCTAATGGCCCTTTAAATTTCCAAAAATAATTCCACAGTCAACAAAATTTTAAAACTAAGATGAAAATCCTCATAATAACCAATAATGAAAAACAGGAATGCGTACCATTTCAAAACCAACCAACCCATCTGAAGTACCAATAAACCATTTTTTCACACAGAAAATTTAAAACCACTATAAAAAATAATTTTATAGAAGGATATATTTATTGAATGATAAAGAGTTTGAAGAAGAAATGTGGGAAAGGATGGAGTGTTGTTAATGTGCTATATTCATTTGAATGCACATCTTGCTGTTCACCTTGTTCATCCATGGATGTGAAAAAATCCAATGGAACACTCCAAATTCCCATTAAAATTATCAAAAGGCATTATGAATCACCCTTTTATTCCAAAACCAAGACCAATGAGTTCACAAAATAACTAAAAATACAAAAACCCTTTATGATCCATGAGGGCCTTTTTCCAACCAAAATATAAAACACATCCCATTCCACATAAAAGGATAAAATCAGAATTCCAAGAATTTAATGACACATATCAAATATAAAAAACCACTAAAATCATGAAACTATACTTTAATGCCTAAATTGGAATTTTATCAAGCACAATTAGTGCATATCAATTTAGGCCTATAAAGAGAATCACCTAGAAAAAAATTAAAAACTTTAATAACATTAAAACATGATAATAAGATATCCAATAGTATCATGGGTATTAAAATCATGTTTTAAAAATTAATCAAGATCACCCCAGCATTAAAGGATCTATTTGGTAAGGAAAGATATGGAAACACTGGCCTCAATGGAGTGTGAATGTGATGAAACTGATGGGTAAGGAAGAATATGCCCAAAAAGATGATCATCACATGATATATCTAAATAAAACAACCAAAATAATTAATCCTATCTTTTAGGGTTCATCCAAAAAAGAACCCACCAAAGAGAAACTGATAAATATAGGAAAAAGGGAATAAAGAGAAGGGAAAATGGGATAAAACCATAAGAAACGTACCTTAAGACTTCATATATAGATCTGTAATAGATGTGGAGAAAAGAAGTGAAAGGATTGGGGACTCTCCCATGCACCAAAGTCATCCCAAGGGGAGGGGTATGTAATAGGGTTAAAAGGGGGAGATGGTAGATTAGGGATTTTAACATTCAAATATTCTATAACGATCACAAAGTTTTGTTCTCTGATTTACTACTATGTGCATCAACTGTGTAGTAGCCACTTCCCAAGAAATTACCCACTTCATGACCAACCAAAATTACTTGGAATACCATGAGAAAACTTTATGGTAGCTTCTTTTTAATAGATGACTGACCGCACGTCCAGACTGAATGGTTTGATCGACCATGTTCAAATCATGTGGCATTACTTTTCCACCTCCAGGACCTGCCACATGGGTACCAAGGTTAAAGGTCATGTTTTCCACTAACCATTTGGTTCCTATGAATATTCTAAAATCCACCCAAACATTCAATTTTTTTTAAAAAAAATTGGTACACAAACCAATATTCAACCGGAATAATCTAAGACCATGAAAAGAAGGAATTGAAATTGTTTACATGGTCAGGGTGTGGTATGTTTCTTTTATGTTATTCATATACTTCCAATTTCATATTTAATAATTAATCTCTATATGTTCATTAAATTTATTTTTTAAAATTTCTTATTTATTTAATTAGGTTAACTATTCAATTAATTACAATGTGGTAAGAGTTTTTTCACACTGTAATCATTTTTTGAGACTGTTTATGTTTAAGTCTCTGCTGAGGAACATTTATTTTACATTAAAATGTTTTCTAAAAAGTTTTTAATAGTGTTTTTACTATCCTAAAATTATTTTTTGAAGTAATTTTAACCATTTTTGAATTTTTTTTAATTTTTTTTAAAATGAATCTTCTAGTTCTTTTAGGAGTAAGCAATTTTAATATTTTTTTACAAAAGTATTAAAGGAATTTGTTTTTAACATATAGAAAATTAATGGAATTTCATTCCACCATGACTCCTTAATGATTTAATGTTTCCTTTAAAATATCAAAAGAATATCCAAAAATATAATGATTTCATTGTAACAAGTTATTTTTTTATAATTTCAAATTTATTTTCTACGTAATAATGAAAATTTTCCTTGGGAAATATCCATGTAATTTCATTGAAGTGTTTTCATCAATGGAAAAATACTTTAATTAATTTTATTTTGAGGATATACATTTTTATATCATTTATTGTATTTCTTTTGATGAACTTTGATTACTTTAACTTGTGAAATAATGAAAAATCCTTATCTTTTACTTTAAATGGATTATTAATGATAAGGAACATTTTTTATGAATTTAATCAATTATTCAATATATGAGGAATAGTTTGGACATGTATGTATAAGTGTGCACTGTATATATAAAAAACCAATGATGCATTAAAAGTATAATGACCCAAATCTGTTATCCAAACATTATTGGTTTATACCCCATAGTTTTAAATTTTCTTGTGAATAGCCTTGATAGTAGAGATAAAGTTGGCCAGACCGAATTACTTCATACCCACCGGTTTTAATCTATCATAGTAATGGTATTGATTGAAACATTATCATGTTCCTGGAAAAAATGACATAAAATTATTAATAATTTCCTTTATTATGATTTTTTTCATTAATATTGATGATATTTTCAACATGATAGTATATCTAAATGCATTTTGTTATCATTTATTGATAAAATCGATTGTGTTTTCATTTATGTAACTTTCCATATGGATTATTAATTTTATTACCATGTCTACCAAGTTGATTTCAGATATTTTTCTCTATATTTTTATTATGCTTCTTAATTTATGACAACTTTTACAATACTTAACCCTTAATGAGCATTTTATCTCACCCTTATTTTTTTCCATTCCCAAGATATCCCTAATGTATACAATGATTTGGTAAAAAAGAATATACTAAATGGAATAATTTTATTTTATAAAAATTATGCTATAATTTTTGTTTTCTAATGTAATATGGGAATATTATATGTATATTATTTACCAAGATTACTAAAATATTCAGTCCTTCACAATGTGATTTATTATATCTTGTCCAAGTATAGTAATGTAACCACCGACTGTACACTACTTGGGTCAGGGAATTCAAACATTAACACTCCTTTTGAGGTTTTATGTGAAGAATACTTATCATAATTAATGATATTTTAATATATATTTACCAAAATTCAACCCTTAGGTTTTATATATAGTGAAAAGTTTTTTTAGGAGAAATAATTTTACACATATTGGACATATGATTTAAGGTTTTGGTAAAATCTAGTATTTATCATATCTTTGATTTTTAGATACTTATCTTTTATAGTCGATTACCTAACAATGTTATCACAATTCATTTATATCAAATAAAATATCTCTTAAGATGATATTTCTCAAATAGAAATTAAATTAGGGTTCAATTTTCATGGATTGCCACATTAAAGGGAATTTTATCCAAATTTAGATTATACCACAATGTTTTGGTGATGTCTTCAGTAAGATTGTGATACAGATATGAGTTTTTTCATTGTGTATCATCCTCACGAGATGTACAGTTTCAGAGAATAATACAAACCCTATAAGAAATTTTTAGATCATGTTCTATAGATTTTAAAGGTAGTTGCGATGAACAGTATTTCCGAGATGGGTTTTCATGAAATAATATCTTTCACTTAAGAATTCAGGTAGATCCTTATGAAGTTATTTATCAAATTATGTGTAGAAATACAACATACCTAAATGAAGCTATTTTGAACTGTAAATGATGGTGATGTTATAGAAAGGATTTGATAAATTTATAAATATGTAAGAAAATCTCAAAGTTAGAAAAACAATTTTTTTGATAATCGTCGATGAAATAGAGAATTTGATGTTAGGTATAAGGTGTTTCTATGATTTTATAAGTAGAAAATATTTTATTATAATTAATAATAAAAATAATCAAATACATAGGTATATCAATCCCTTTGAAATTATTGATTGTATCGGCATCGTATAATATTTTTTTTGAACTTCCACCAAACATAACTCAAGTCCATGATGTGATCTTGGTATCTATACTAAGAAGGTAAAAACCCAATCTATGAAATGTAATAAAAATGTTTTTCATAAAAAGAGAGGAATATATTTCTTTTGAGGAACAACTTATGGAGATTTTAAATAATATAAATAATGATTTATAAAACAATTCCTCTAATCTGGTCAATCTTTTTGGGGGAAACCTCTAGTTTTAGGAAGATACAGGGACACATGGGGATACAATAAGGCAGAAGTATCCTCATTTTTGTGTATAAGAGTAAAAATTTTTAAGGGAGATATTAACTTTATGTTTTATATAATGTAACACTCATAGTTTTTCATACATTTTCAAATAAAATAAATTTATTTGATAACTTTCATTTCACGAAACACCATGTTTAGATCGCATTACACGTTACTCTGAGTTTTAACAAAATCGTGATATGTTATTAATATAATTATTTAAAAAAGACAAATAATACATATCCCTTACACATAGATATATGAGTATTAATAACGAATTTTTAAATATTAACTTTCATATAAAAATAAAACAAATTGATAATAAAATACATAAATTTCGGGAATACCTTTAAAAAATATTTATTTCTAAAAAAATGTTTTTATGCCTTTTTTGGGCAGAATAATAAAATTATTTTCCAAAACTATTAGAAAATGAATATGATAAAATAAATTTTATTTTTTAACTCATAATGTCAAAATTATCTTAGGGTGAATTTTTTGGATGTCTTTAAAAATCATCTTTTATATGAATAGTGGCAAATAATGAATTTTAATTGAAAACTTCTTTTTTGTTTAATATTTTAAATCATTGATTATATTTAAAATTGTTTAAATGTAAAATTAATTAAATTATAAATCCATTAATGTAATTTAAATAATTGGAATAAATTTGAAAATTAATTTTTTTTATAAAAACATTGTATAATCTTGAATATTTTCCCATTACAAACTTGATTTTCTGTCACATATGCAGGATTAATTTCAAATTATTTATTTCCACTTATGTGAATGAAATTTATAAAAATGGAGTAAATATTATGGTTTTTCATAATATATAGTATTTAACAAGGCCAAATTAATTTTTAACCACAATTATTGGTGGAAAT
This sequence comes from Viscum album, assembly GCA_963277665.1. NCBI lineage: Eukaryota > Viridiplantae > Streptophyta > Magnoliopsida > Santalales > Viscaceae > Viscum > Viscum album. The sequence goes on along the minus strand of OY728126.1, from coordinate 2,089,563,771 downwards.
AGTTCTAAATAAATTACCACAATTAATGTTAAAATGGGGTTTTGTTCATTACATGCGCTTGTGTTAAAATTAAATTTCTGGACATGTTGAATTTTTATATAAAAAATTGGAATTAATATTTAGAATCATTCGGTATAAATTATCTAATAATTAACTTTTTATTTTAGTCATAAAGGATAAATTGACTAGGTTAAGGGAAAACTAATTTCCATGTTTACATATAGATTTTGTAAAAGAGACTAATCCTTAAAGGCTATAAAATAAAATGTTTAAAACACATGTTTTTTTGTGTTTTGAAGGTCTAGATGGACCATGAAATCCCTGTAATATATTATTTATAAATTTTTTTCTTCAATAGGTGAGAGTGGCCTCCAATTATTTATTAGTTTTCGGTATTAAAAAAATTTCAATCCATATCAATTTTAAAAGGAAAATTACTATCATGTCTCTGTCACTCCATAAAAATATTTTCTTTTGACCAAGAACTAACTAAATAAAATCCCAAATTCCCTCCTCTCATTATATAATAACTATGTGATGAATTAATCAATCCTTTTATGGACATTAGTGAACACTTAATGAGGATACTCGAAGAAGAGGTAACATACTTTAATGAGTGATAATATTTCAGTTTTTCCTTCACTTACTTAGATTATTATTAACCCATAATGATAAAATTTTCGTAATGTATCCCATATAAATTTATTTCTTTTTGTTATGTTCATGACTTAAATCCATCTCCATTTACATAAAAATGGATACAAAATCATTATTCGTGTGTACAACTGAATACTACCTCATGAACTTATGTAATTATTTTTTTCCATTACTACTTTACACTGATGGAAATGTATATGGATTTAATGTATATATATATATTTGATATTTTTAATTTAATAATACCTATAGATTCATTATATCATATCTAATCCTTTTTTTACATTCCATTCCATGTGGGATATGATAACTTCAATCATGTATATGATGGACTACGACCTCAAAAAGTGATGTGATTCGTTTTCACTAACGTGTTACATGGAAAATAATAATGAAAAAATTAATTAATGTAAGTGATGTAAATAAAATAATCATTATAATTATTTCATATTTATCCTTATTAAAAGGTAATATATCATTTCATTTCGTACAATCTCAATCAATTAAATTTGTTAACATCATTCGTGTATGTGTGGAATACCACCTTCAATAAGTGATGTGACGCACTATTTCAATCAACAAATCACATGGATTATATTAATAAGAATATTTAATTAAATAATATGTTATTTATTTAAAATAATATCAATATTTAAAGATAAAAAATTGTGTACCTACATTCTATAAAAATCATTGAAAAATTGAAACGTTACTCATGTGGACGTACAGACTACATTCTCCATGATCACAACATACATAATTTCTCAAAACCCATTAATAATTATTGTTCATAAAATTGTAATTTATGTATAAACATGATAAAAATTTAATTATTATTATTCTGTATTTGACGTAATAATGATCAAAGTATGAGGACTGAAAATAAAAAATCAATACATTTACGAAATACAAAGAGGTTACTACCTGAAACCTGATTTTAAAAAGGAATTGTTTGTAAATTAGTAATTGAGGATCTAAAATTAATAACATGTTGTATGATATATATAATTATGGTTCATTAATTGGATTATAGTAAAATCATAGTTATTATAAATAATTTTTTAAATTGTACGAAGGAATTGAAATTTTATAGTAAGAGATTTTCATCTCACTTTTTACTTCTGTGAGACACATGTCATATTCACCACTTATTTATTTTATAATGTTTATACAATACCCATGAATATATTTTATGATTATTATACATACAATTATGATGATTTACATAAACATTTTATGATCAATATTTCATGAGTTCTATGGTTTAAATGTTTTCAAAGCGGTAAGGGACACTTATCTCAATTTTCATTCATTGAGACATATTCTTATGTTATGACCCTAACATAATTTTAAATTCACATATATAGGCCATTTAATATGTAATATCAGGAATTTATTTATCCTCATTATATTTTTATGTTTCATTTAACAGTTTTCTTTCATGGGAATTATGAATCAATATTACAATTTGGTAATAAATTTAGGGAATAATCTCATCATTTATCTTGATTGCTCAGGTTAATGTTTTTTATTATACAATCATATAATCCATCTCCCAAGAAATTAATTAATTTAATTATCCTATTTTTATTGAAATGTAATAAATTTTTTCCCTTTAACATTTCTATCCTTATGTACTCAAATTTACGGAAAAGGATCCTTTTAAGAAAAATCATCTTTCCGGCCAAAAATGGATTTTTTTTTCAAAAACCATGTTTTCAGAAAAGGTTTTCAAATGTTATATTTTATAAAAAGTATTTTGAAATTGGAAATCTTATTTTACTTGAAAAATTATTTAAATTATTTTTAATTCTTCTTTTATATGTTTTCATATTTATTTTCACAGAAATGGTTTTCCATTTTTTTATGTTTTAAAAATTCATTTTTGAAGAAAATATAATTTTCCTGAATGAAATATTCCAAGTGATATTTCAAAATAATTTGACATCTAATATGACATAATTATATGTTACATATACATTACCAGTTTTATTATATATCGATAAAAAACATGTTATTTCTCTACATTTTTTATATTCTTGAAGAAAATATATTTGTGAAACCTGCTTCATTTTCAACGGGTTATAACATGGTAAAATTATTATGATTCCTCCTTAATTTACCATGGGTTATCATATACTAAAATGATTAAATTATTAATAAAAGTTTTCCTTTTACATTGGTTATGGTAATGTGAAATGTGTATGAAGCCCATTTCATTTCATGTGTTGTGATATAATGAATGTTTTAGGATCTATTGGAACATATGTGTATGATTTTCATTATGTGATGAGTCCGACCTATAAATCTCATAAGCTAATTTTGTAAGGGTAAATATTATATGTTCATGTATGCTACATGGGTTTTTATCCCAATCCAGAAATGAGGTAACACAGCTGGTTATCCCAAGGCCAAAATAGGGTACACGAGTGGTTAACCCAAGCCTGAAAACTTGGGTATGGTGATTTTTAGTCCTATATCGAACCAGATACATGGTTGGTTATATCAAACCAAACATGTTTTCAATGTCTAGGTGGGTATCATTAGAAAAAAATATTTTATATGGTTATATGAATTCCAAAAATCAATATCATATTCCAATGTTATTCTCTCAAAGAACATGTCATTTGATTTTCTCATCATTCATGTCTTATAAAAAGAAAATATTTATTCCATGACAATAGATTATGATCCTTGATATGCAGTGTATGCTTATCAAAATCTATTATTTTTTTCACATACCCCTATGCTCATGTTATGCTTATGTATCTCTCTTTTTTGAAAATAATAAGCATCCAATATCAACATTTATTATGTCTCATTCCCTATGTTATGAAGAAATGTAATTATATTGGAATAATAAATGGGAAAGTTGTTATGTGAGACATCTATGTTTTTTCCTGAACTAAATTGATGATGTTCCACATTTCCAAATCCACTAAACTATTACATCCCTTAGGCATATATTTTTGTAATTTAGTGAATATTCATCTAAAATATTGTAATATACATTTCTGAGAAGTTAGGTCTCTTTAATAATAATCTATACCACATTATTCAAATCATTTATAAAATCATCCCTAAAGGAAACAATCCACAATTAATATTCAAAAAAGGGAAAACATCTATAAAATAAAACTACACATGCTGAAGCTCTTATTCCATTGTTACCATAAACTAAGATATGACCCCAATGAAAACCACCAATTTCAAAAACACATTAAATCAACGACCAAGAATTCCTACAATGGGTCTCACAAGGAAGGATCCACCTCTATGATTCCATTAAATATCTGGGCAGGCAACAAAACTGAGGAAAACATTAAACCATTCTAAAGTAAAATAAAAAAATATATTTCAAATATCATGATTCATGTCTCAAAGAGGAATTTAAATAACACCAATATAGGAATTAAAAACAAAACAACAACCCTAAAATGAACAATTTCAAAAGCCCTTAAAAATAATCACCTCTTTTAGAAACCACGATTTTACTATGGAATTTTAAAACTACTTTCCACCATGTTGTTAATTTGAAAATAAAGACAACATAAAATTTAAAAAATCATATCATTTGAACACACGCATTCACCAAACAAGGAAATACACTATGTTAAATTCAAAATCTCATTTCCACATTAAAAACAAATTATCCAAAAATGATTTTCAATACTCCTATCACATTCAAAACAATTCCAAAATTTTTTTTAAAAAAAATATCATTGGAATAACCTCATATTTTTAATAATAAAAAGAAACTTCTATTTTAATAAAAATTTCATGAAACCATATGAATATAGTTTTCATAATATTCCAAAAAACAATGTTTGAAAAAAAAAGTTTATACAAAACCCATTATTTTCTATAATAGTATTTGAAAAATATAACACCAAAATGAATTAAATGAGATTTCAAATGATGATAATCAAATCCACATCCCTAAAAGGGATACAAACACCCCTCATTACATCTACAAAATGTAAAATACAAATTTGGAAAAATCAATAATTAGTAGTCTAAAAAGGATAATCAGAGAGGAAAAATGATAAGAATTCCTTGACCAACATGGTTTGGGTGACCGAGTACCAACCATTAAACAAAATTTAAAGATGGAATACCCATCCACATGCTCACCACATGGTTTCTAAAGATATGTGAGATAACTCTGCATCATGATTTACCTTCCTCCAAAAAAAAAACAGTGGTCCCTAATATCACTCAATTGTCAATTGGGACCCATCCGTGATAATAACTTCAAAAATAAGAAAAAATAGTTAAAATAAACCTCAAATTCAAAACTCAAAACCCAAGAAATAATGGAAGCATGAGGTTCAAGATAAGTGTGAGCTAGAGAGACTCTCTCAACATTTAACAATGAATATTTGATTACTTTATACACCATTCTGTAGTAACATACCTAAATAGTATGTCTGTTTTAAGAAGTATATGTTTCAACTCATAAAAAACCTTCCTTCAATGCCATTTTTTAACTAACCATCCTTTACATCAATCTTACCTAGAACCCAAACGGATTGGCCAAAAGGACCGATGTGTATTCCCAATCCCCAGAAGCACTACAAAAAAATAGTTTTTCGCAGTGCCCCCCCCCCTATCAGCGCTAACGAAAAAGCGCTGATTAATCGGGGGGCCTTTATCAGCGCTCAAAAAAGCACTGATAAAGGGTGCCTTTAGCAGCGCTAAAAAAGAACTCATAAAAGTACCCCTTTATCATCGCTTTTTTCAGCGCTGATAAAGGCCCCCCTTTATCAGCTCTTTTTTTGCTGATAAAGGGACCCCCTTTATCAGCGCTTGTTTAGTAGCACTGATAAAGGTGGCATGTATCAGCCCTTTTTTTAAAAGCGCTGATAAAAGGTCGAATTCAAAGAAAATTAAAAAAATATATTAATATATTAATATATAAATATAGTTATATTGATATAGAGATAATATATAATTTTTAATTATATTTTAGATAAGTATAAATGTACATTAACACATAATATACTTAATATGTAAGATATTTAGTGAAAATTGCTTCTTAAAAAATTTAAAAAATATTTTTAATTAATAATTTGATAATTATTATGGAGTATTAGTCATTTAATAACAATTTGAAGAGTAAAAAAATTAAAAAAAATTAAAAAAAGATCCAAAATAAGTTGAAAATGCAACTCAAACTTTAAATGGCCATAACTTTTGATCCGGGTGTCGGTTGAGCTCTACCAAATATCAAATCGAAGCTTGCGATGATTTCTACGTTGTAGTTACTAGGGGGATCTTGGTCAAGCATTTTTCGAGGCCAAAAGTGGCCCAAAATGCCTCCAAAACTGAGTTTTTAGTCAGGGTACCCATATTTTTTAACATTTTGTGGGTTTTCAACCTCGTTTGAGGGGGTATTATTGGCTTTTTTGGTGGGGACTGAGTTTATTCCAAGGTATTAAATTCATATTGATATTATGTCTTTGAAATTTTATCATTTTTTATAATGCACTACTATTTATAATCAAATATATAACTATATGTACATATTTTTTATATATTCACACCTAAAACTTAAATTTTTAAAATAAATAATTAAACATATTTACATATAAAATATATTAGCTCTATCTAAATAATAACTAATATCAATTTTATTTAAGATACCAATATATGAATATTTATATAACTACTATATATTAATATAACTATATATATATATATTAATCTAGATATATATATATATTATTATAACTACATATATATTAATATTACTATATATATATATATATTAATATCCCTATAAATATATATATTAATATCACTATAAATATATATATTCATATAACTATATATATATATATATATTAATATAAATATATATTACTATACAAATAAATATAACTAAATATATATATATATAAATAGAGTTATATATATATATATAACTATATATAGATATATTAATATAACTATATATATATATTAATATAAATATATATTACTATATGAATAAATATAACTATATATATATAAATAGAGATATATAATAATATAACTATATATATATATATTAATATCACTATATAAATATTAATATAACTATATATATTAATATCACTCTATATATATATATTAATATAACTATATATATATAAAAATATATATTATTTTACGAATAAATATAACTATATATATATATAATAGATATCATGAAATAGCAAACAAATCAAAATAGAGTAGTGGTAAGGGTTTAGCCGCACAGGGGGGAGGTCTCGAGTTCAAAACCTGCTGGAGGCAGAGGCACGCCCATGTGGGTAGATGTTGGGGGATAGCGCTGATAAAGGGTGGAGGGGGTGTGTGCGGGTGCTGGAGGGGATAAAAATAGATGTTAAAAGGGGGGATCAAGCGCTATAAAAGCCCCCCCCCCACGATTGGGATGATTTTTTAAATTTTTTGTAATTTTTTTTGTAATTTTTTTAAATTTTCTTATATTTTTTTTTACTTTTATCAGCAATTTTTTAAAAGTGCTAATAAACGGGTCCTTTATAAATGCTAAATCGAATTCTTTGATAAAGGAAGCGCTGATATTGGACCCCTTTATTAGCGCTAAAAAAATCACTGATAAAGGGGTACTTTTATCAGCACTTTTTTTAGGGCTGATAAAGGGGACCCCCCCTTTATCTTCAACGGCTTTAACAGCACTTTTCCTAGCGTTGTTAAAGGCCCTTTTTGGCGGTGGTAAAGGGCGTATTTGTAGTAGTGGATCTAGAGAAATGTGCATGGTAATCACTCGTACTCCTTTGGGAAATTGTTTTACCAAAAAACAGTTAAAATTATAGTGAAACTAATTACTGGAACCTGGATAAATAAATAGCATACTAACATGCCACAATTATGTACCAAGACCCAACCCATTCTCATATTCTTGAACCACATCCATAAACCAGGATACACTGCTTTATATGAAAAATTAGGCACCAAACTGGATGAAATGAGAATTGTAACAACTTACTAACATGATTCGAGACTGAAACTAACTCCATGAATCCTCTAATTTCTCAACACTACCCAACTCACTTAATGTCTACCACAATTAAAATTATGGATCCAACTGAGAACCCAAAGCATGAAATATATAGGAATGTGTTAAAAATAAAGATATTTCTATCCTCACCCGTCCCCTGGGGCCCATGTTGTTACTACCCCAATCCTGCCTCCCAAAGGCCAGGGGCTAGAGACTAGTGTCGAAGGAATTATAATCGGGGGAGGAATTTTCCATGTACTTGCACACACACACTCACAAACCAAGAACACAATGATGAAAAGGATAACATGCATACCAAAAAAACATCCATCGAGAGTAGAGGTATGAGAAGTAAGTAAAATGGGCAAGAATAAAAACCCAAGAACAAAAAATATGTAAACAAGTGAGTACAAGGTCTTTGATAATTCATCCGTAGAAAACCCAACATGAAGGGTAGGTGAAGAGTAGCCACTAGAAGCCATAGGAGTATACCTCACCTGTCTGATATCACAGAGCACTGCCTGGTCCTAGACCACCATGGTCTCTGTCAAAATTTTAGTCGTCTACAAAAGATATGACATCTTTGAGTGAAGCCCGTGTAGGGGTGAGTAATGCTAAACTTAGTAGGGACCCCAAACTACAAGGAAATGACCCCAAATAAAAGTACAGACAATGTAATGGACAACTCACATATGTATAACCTAAAGTATAGAAAGAAATATTATCATTTATAAAATTAATCATCTTGTACTACTGAGGGAATCATCAGTGATGATTCACTGTGGTCTATCGGGCCACTAAGTTCAACTCATCTATTATGTCACTATGGTCCATCAGTTACTGGGTTACAAAGGTCTGGTTGAATGTTGGGCACCTAAGGTCCGCTCGGCTACTGGGCCACTAAGATTTGATCTTATATTGGGCCACTGAGGTATGCTAAACTACCGGGACACTATGTTTTTCTCTTATACCAAGCCACTGTGGTCCACTCAACTACTGGTCCACCAAGGTCCGCTCATCACTTCTTTCTCTTCACAACTTAATGTAGGATTTCCACTTTTATAAAGATTTACTATTGGAGAGTCTAATCCTCCAGATATCCGTCATAAATCAAACAACATAAAAACTCACTTGTATAGTGTCAAAAGGACCACCTCATCTTGAAGGTCCCAACACCATAAACAACTCATCAATTGGACATAGAGTTTGGATGTAATGGACGTTTTAGTAAAAAGGGTTCGGTTGGGCCCGGGTCCAGTCCAACCCAACCCGGATCGGGGTCTACTGAGACGAACCAGGTTTGACCTGACCTGGATCCGTCCAGTCCACTAGGTGGCCTGGTTGAGTGTCCCTGAGACATGTTGTGGCTTATGTAGTCCACTCATGTTGTCACCAGCTATTGTCGGCTGCCCTGATCCTCCACTGCCGGTGATTGTTGGGGGCCACATTTGTCACTGTGATGTGCATCAGTGGTCTCTTCTACGGGCCACTGAATCCACTCTAGTGGTCCATTTTTTGATCTACAAGAGCATTAAGAGTCCTCAAATCGTCGTTTTCACAACTATAGGCTCAAAGTTGTCTTTCAATAAATTTGGGGGTTCATTCACGAAGAAGAAACGAATGCCCACAATGGAGGGGTCCGGGACTTATTTTTGTCGGGACGATCCCTCCATGTTAGAATTTAAACACAAGACGGGTGAAGATTTATGAATCTCATTTGTATATATCTAATTAAATACCTTGATATCAAAACCCTCCAGCATAATCGATTGTTCCATGGGTCACCTGTTCGTGGGTTGACCCGCGTTCATCGCATAGTTACATGAATGGGGAAAGGAAATTCACTTGGAATATAACCCCTACCTCAAGGTTGTATCATTCATCAGCAAAGATCACACCACTATCATTCATCATTCCTTGATCCATAGCCCAACTTTTTTGTTGGCAATCCTCAAATGGATGGAACAACGGAGGATGGGATAAAGAAAATCATTTGTCATTTTAGTGATCTGTCTATCGTTTCTTTCCAATGCCAAATCTCTATGTTCATAGATATCCTCGATTGATCCAGCAAAACTATACTCGATTATCCCATTAAATGGGTAAAATGGATTTATGCATTTCTGATACGTAGTATCATTTATGAAATAGTATTTCCGATACGCTCTGGATTTAGTATCGTTATGCCGCAATGGAAGTTTAAATTCAAACTCAAATAAACTAAATTTTTCTTTTTCTTTTTTTATAAGAAATTTATTTTATTATGTTTTTTTAAAAATTCAAAATATTTAAATTTTCCCTCGACCAATTCTGTTTGAGGTTAATCCATTTATTTGTTCTATTTTCTATTCCAAACGCAAATGTGCAATCAAATTTTTAATATGGGAAACCATTTAGATGTGGAAAAAACTGCACATGTGTGCTATTTTAAATAAACAAAAAAAAAATTTCAAACACTTATTATGGGCTCACAGGGCCATGGAATGAAGTTTCGTTTGAGCGTGTGACCTTGAAATAATCCCATATTATTTAAAAAAGAAAAACATTTACATGGAATTGTAGGACATTACATTACCCCAGCCTTTAGGGATTTACATCCATGTAATCTGATATAAATGATAAAAAAATGGGGGTATATAGCTCGGGTCTAAGCCTCTCACTCCAAAGTTCTCTCTTAGATATTGTCGTGCTGCTGCCAAACATGCACCGGAGGAATCAACTATCATTGAAGGATCCACTTATGTCGATCATCCATTTCTATTGGAGACTCTGCAAATGTCACCCCATCTTCAATATCCATCTTCCTCCAATTGATGACATGCTATGGATCATGATCATACATCCTTAGATGTGATACATGGATGAAATTATTCACCTGGTGCATCTGTGGGGGGAGATCAAGGTGGTACAACACCTTTCCAACTCTGCTCAGCATCTAAAAAGGACCAGTGACATTAGAGATAATTTTACGCCCCATCCAAATCTCTGCAATCCCCATCGGGTTGAGACCCGTAGGAACACATGGTATCCCTCCATGAACTCCAAGGGCCTCTCTCTCCTATCCACATATAATATTTTTATTTTCTATGCAGTCCTCATTTTCTCTAGGATGACCTGCACCTTCTCAATGGTAGGTCGTACCAACTCTAGACCCATGAATACTAAATCTCATGGGTTTGTCCTGTATAACGGTGACTTGAATGGTCATCCATACAATGACTATGATCGTGCCATAACAATGGTGGAGTGGTATATGTTGTTGTAACAAACTCCAAAAGTGGTAGGTGATCCTCCAAACTATTCCTGAAATCCATGATACTAGTACATAGCTTGTCCTCTAAAACATGGATAGACCTCTCCATCTGACCATCTTTTTGCGGGTGGAAATCTATTCTCAATCACAGATGAGTCTATAATTCGTTGTGAAATCCATTCAAAAATGAGGATGTAATGTTTTTGTATCAATCTAAGACTATCATTGATGGGTCCCCATGGAGTCGTACTATCTTCTACACATAGAAACGTCCCAAGATCTCCTTTCAACCCTGCTCCTAGATGGGTAGGTTGTGGGAATACTTTGTGAGATGGTCCACAACCACATAGATGGTATCATACTTCCATGATGTATAGGGAAACCCTATCAGGAATTAAATTGAGATATCATCCCACTTCCACTCTCGAACATCAAGCAGCTGATTCAAACCAGCTGGAACCTAATGATCTGCCTGCACTTGCTGACAAGTGAGGCATCATGAAACAGACTCTGCTAATGCTTTCTTCATCCCAGACCACCAGTACTGAAGTCAGAGGCCCATGTACATCTTTTCCACTCAATGATGTATATTGAAAGGGGTGGTGTGGAACTCCCTCATAACATACTCATGCGATGCCACTTGCACAATGGTGCACCCAGTGAAAAGGATGATGTTCTCTCAAACTATCGAATAAACTCTAGGAGCATGTCCTTAGTATAAATAAGCACATCGAGCCTCACAGTCAACATCTAAATGATGTGCATCCCTAACTCACTATAAGAGTTTTTGAGTGAAAACCATCAACTAAAGATAATCTACTCCATAACCATTCACAAAGGATGTCTTCATCATGACTAACTAATATGATACCTCACTTAACAAATACATAAAGAATTTTCTATTGATCATGTCTTCTACAACATTCCCATTCCTAGTAGTATAAAATATCTTGTAGTCATAGTCCTGGAGGAACTCTAGCCATCTCTGTTGCCTCATGTTTAGGTTCTTCTTGGAGATGACAAACCGAATAATTTTGTGGTCAGAGTATACGACAAACCACTCACCCATCATGTAGTGTTCCAACATCTTTCAAGAAAAGACCACTACTGCTAGGTCCAGGTAATGGGTCACATAATTCTACTCATTCTTCCTCAACTACTGTGAAAAGTAGGTGATCACTGCTTTCTCCTACATCAAAACATAACCCAGTTTGGACCCTTATGCATCTCAATATACTATATATCCAATTCCCTCCTCTGGTAGTCTCAAGACGAGGGAACTTGTCAGTTTCTTCCACATCTCCTAAAAACTCTATTGTCACATCTATGTCCACACAAAGGGATGTCCCTTCTATGATAAAGCCGATAAGGTCGCTAAAACCCTAGAGAAGTTAGGGATGAACCTCCAATAGTATCCAACCAAAACCTAGAAACTCATCACCTCAATCACGCTCCTGGGTGGCTCCCAAGAAAGCACTGCCTCTATCTTTGGTGGATTTGAAGCAACTCCAACATCCGAAATAATGTGTTCCCTGAATTGGACATCCCAAATCCATATTTAATACTTCCAGAGGATCCCAAAAAGAAGGTTCTCTTAGAGTGTATCTAGGACTATCTGTAAGTGGATATCATGGTCCTCCTTAGATGCTGAGTATACAAGGATGTCATCAATTAAGACTACAATGAAGCGGTCTAGGTAAGGTTAAATATCATTTTCAGGAGTCCAATGAACATTTATTGGGAATTTTTTACACCGAAAGGCATCACAAAAAACTCATAATGTCCATACCGACATCCGAAGGCTATTTTTGGTAAATCACCACCCCGTACACGAAGCTGAGGATAACCTGATCTATGGTCTATCTTTGAGAACCATCTCGCTCCCTTTATATGTTCTAAGAGGTTATAAATCATCAGCACTGGATACTTTTTCTTCACGTTCACCTGGTTTAGGAATAGAAAGTCCACTCACATACTCAAACTCCTAATTTCCTTTTTGGAAAACATAACTGAGGCTGCCCACAGTGAAACATTGGGCCTCCCAAAACCCATTCTCTTCAAATCCTCTAGTTATACCCTCAAATCATGCAGCTATATGGGAGCCGTAAAATATTCTAGTGTGGATATCGATTCCATCCCAAGGTACAGATCAATTTAGAAGTCAACATCCCCATGAGGGGGTAATCCTATAACATCCTCAGGAAATTTGTATTCTTATTCATCCACCACTACGGGAAAGTGAGGAATCTTCTTATCAACCACACCGAGGGTGGGGCTAGAAAACAAGTGAGTAATCTACTTCAACATTCTCTAAGAAAGGCTTTCCTACATTTCATGATCTCCCTTTTCATTAGTTAAGGAAAACCATGTCCCATATTCAAGAACACACTGCACACAATGCCTAAATTTTTTGATCTAAGCATGAACCATGGATAACCAATCCATACCCAAGATGAAATTGTAAGGCCTCAATGATGCTACTAGGAGATCCAAACTGAATATATCTCCTCTAATAGTAAGATAACACTACTAGAACCAATGTAAAAACATCTAATACCCTTCCGTAAGAGTCGCAAATTGTAATATTGAGCCAGGGGCTCCACTAGAATCACCATACTTCGAAAAAGGTCAGTGGTATGAAATGCGTGACTAGAACTTGTGTCTATAAGATCTTTACCTAAGGTGGAGAATACATATATTATACACCTAATAATATCTAGAGCACAATTTTTTTAGGACCACATCAACTAAAGTTGGCATTACCCCTATCCACGACCTCTCAGAGCCCATGGTGGACTACCTGGGGGCGGTTGTTGTAGCAACTCAAACCTCTTCCCAAAGCCTACTTCTCTTCTGGATCCCCTTCCATGGATGCCTTCCTATGGTTCACCTTTCTCAAATATATGCATCTCCCTTGGTGGTCCCTTGAACTTATATCGGTTTTCTACTCAGCGAGTCAGGAAATCCTGAGCCATGTGCCCCTACCCGATATATGAGTAGTAAAACCTACACCTCTGATGACTCCCTCCACTCTGGAGTTCTTGTACCACTGATCCAACATCCTAGGGTCATCCCCAAAAATCCCTGGCCCCTTGGGCCCTCGTGACTCCTACATACTACCCACAGCTAATGACTCTACAACTCAGGGTCTACTGGTTGCCCATGATGATGAAACTTACTCTACTAGGTAGCTCTCTATGTGTAGGAATCACTCCAGCACCCCAGTCTGATTAGGGATTCTATGAGATACCAAGGAGACCCAGAACTCCAATAATAGTCCCAGCTCAAAATCTCGAGCCCTAAAGAATGGGTCTCACACAATATCTATGGAGTATGATGAAATATCAGTGAATCTTGCTGAGTACTCTGTTATTGTCATGTCACCTTGGATATAATTTGTGCAGTGTTCACAACATCACTGGAAATAAATACTATCTAAAGTGGATCTCAATTTCTATCTAGGTGAGCTTCCCCTCGTCATGTGTATGTATTTCCAAGATCAACCATCTCCCCGTTGAGCCATGAATAAGGATCGTGGCTAAGATCGCTATCTGGTCAAGATGCATTCTCACAAGACAAAAGTCTGATGTAACTGCCTCGAGCCAATCCTCTTCCATCTGGGGGTTAGTCCCACCCTTAAACCAGGGAGGTATCTATATTTAGAACTCGTGTAAGGAACTAATTTTACGTGTTTCCTCTACCGGTAGTGCCAGTAGCAAACACTGACCAATTTGTGGTGGCACTGCCGGTGCACCTCATAGTGGGGCCATCTCCAATACTGGTCCCTATAATAATGCCTCATCACTGGGTGTTCCATCCTCTTAGTCATGCTCTGTAATCCTCAATAGATTTCTCTGTGGTGGAATCATGAAAAAGATCAAGATGAACTACAATCAATTGTTTTTACAGGGTGGGAAAACTCAAGAAGTATATGGAGAAACACTCAAAATCATATATGATTTATTCAACCAATGGTTTCATGTACTGAATCAAAAATCATAATTCTGGGTCCTGTTGTATGGTTATATTGGCAGTCGCACCAACATTAGACTTCCCGTTCCAGAAAGTCAAACTCAAAACATTCCACACTTTTTCCCCATAACAAAACCACATACTCGTGGTCTTTAAGGTAGAACTGACCACCATAGATACCAATTTTTCAAGACCTATCAAATAGGGCCCATGAATCAACTACCCTTATCCCACCTTCCAAAGACCAAGGGATGTCAACTAGCACCGAAGGCATTATCCTTCATGTAAAAGGAATTTTCTTAGTACATGTACACATGAACACTCACAACCCCAACCCACAATGCTGAAAAGGAAAGCATGCATACCACAAAAAACAACCACTGATAGTATAGCTACAAGATGTAAACAAAATTGGATAAATTAAAAACTGAAAAAAAAGATAATCTATAAAAAAATGAGGACATGGTCATTGATAATCTATCTACAGAAAACCCTACCTTAAGGGTAGGTGAAGAGTAGCTACCAGAATCCATAAGAGTATGCCTCTCCTGTTCGATATCACTAGGAACCTCCTAGTCCAAGACCACAAAGGACTCTGTTAAAACTTTGATCATATGCAAAAGACATGACAAGTGTGGGTGAAGCCCATGTGTGGGCGTGTAATGAAATACTCAATAGGGACCCCTGGACACAAGGAAATGAACATAATGAAAAATACACATGAATTAATGAAAAAATCACATAGGTATAACCTAAACTATAGAATGTAAGATTATCAATCGTAAAGCTGGCCATATTCTAGTCCTAAGGGAATCATCCCTTATGAGTCATTAAGGTTTGTTGGGATACTGAGTTCCACTCGTCTATCGGGCCACTAACATCCGCATGGCTACCAGGCCACTGAGGGCTGCTTGTCTATCAGGCCACTGATCTCCTCTCGTCTGTTGGGACACTGAGGTCTAATCATATTCTAGGCCACATAAGTCCTGTCAGATACCAAGCCACTATGGCCCTCTTGTATGATGGGCCAAAGAGGTTTGCTCGTCTACCGAGGCACTAATGTCTGCTCGTTACTTCATTCTCATCACAGCTAGTAATAGTATTTCCACATTTAGTGCACTTGATTCTTGGAGAATCTAATTTTCAAGCCATTAATCATAACTCAAAATCCATTGAAACTCACTTGGAGTATTTCAAACACCCATCTTCATCATGAGGGTCCCAACGCCACAAACAATTCTTCAATCGGACACAATGTTTTGATGTTATGAATGTTTTAGTAAATAGGGGACAGTTGGGCTTGGGTCCAGTCCGAGCCGATTGGGCCGACATGGCCCGATTTCGACCTTCCTGGTTCTACTGGGCCCAAACCTGTTTGTATGGGCCATGGGATCGGGATGGTGGGCCTCAGGTTCGGCCCACTCGGGAATCGCGTCCCATTGGGCGGGTTGGTCTGGTCCACCTGGGATGGAACGGGCACTGCGTCCCACCTATAGTAGATGTCGTGGATCGCTATCATAGTCCAGCTAGACCATGAACCTCCAACCACATGGCGCATCATAGATCAACACATCTACTCGCGCTGCCATAGGCTGTTTCTGGCGGCCCTGATCCACCGCCCATGGTGGTTGCCATGGGTCACGTCCGCTATCATAGTGCACCGCCTGCGCCCTAGTAGTCCCTTCCGCATGCCTCCCGATCCACTCTGGTTGTCTGTTTTTTGATCCTTGAGCACATTCGGGATCCTTAGATCATCACTGTCACTACTAATGGCACAAATTTTTCATGCGTTCAATCTGGGGGTTTTTTCATGAAGAACAAAAGAACACCCACAATGGAGGGGCACATGCCTTTTTCATGTTGGCATGATCCATCTACGTTAGAATTTAAACACAATTTGGATGAATTTTTAGGGATCTAACATGTATATATGTGATTAAAAACACCGATATCAAAACCCTCCCACATAAGTGATCGATCCTCAAGTCGCCTGTTTGTGGGTCGACCCACGTTCGTCACAAAATTCCCTGAATTGGTAAAGGAAATTCACATGGAATAAAACCCCTACCTCAAGGTTATATCGTTCATCCATGAAGATTGCATCATTGTTGATCATCATTCCTAGATCCATAGATCACCATTGTTATTGGAGATTATTTGAAGGATTAATGAATAGAAGAAGAGAAGATGAAAATTCTTCATCATCTCAGCGATCTGTCGATCATTGCTTTCTAATTCCAAAATATCCATGTTTAGAGAAATATTCAATTGTTCCAACGATCCCTTATTCGATTAGCACCTTAAATGGGGAAAACGCATTTAAGCATTTTTTTGACACTATTTTTGTATCGTCATTACGCTGGTTCATTTATGAAACAAAGTTTCTTTTATGCTTGGGTTACAATGTAATTACGATGCAACAATATTCAAAATTCAAAATAAAATAAAATAAATGTTTGTTTTTATTTTTCATTACAAAAACACTTTTATTAAAATTTCTTACAATCTCTGAAGCTTAGCATCATCCCTCAGCCCACTACGGTCGAGGTGACATCATTTTTTTGTAAAGTACCCATTCTGAATGCAACTATGCCCTTAAATATTTAATATTCACCCCATTTAGATTTTTCAAAAACCTCACATGTGTGTTATTTTAAATAAAACTAAAAAAATTCAAACACTATTTTTGGGATCACATGGACTTAGAATCATCTACATTCTGAGCGCATGGCCTAACAATAATCCTATATAATATAAAAAAACATTACATGGAATTATGTGACAGTACAATTTCACCACAACCCACTAAAACTATGAAATATATTTCATAAGTAAATTCAATAATATGAGTTTGAAAATAAATATATAATTTAATATTTACATAAATAAAATTATTGTGAATCAAAAAATTCCATAACTCAATTTTGAAAAAATTTCCCTTTATTTTTCGAAATGAGACACACACATTTTGAAAACACAGCCGTTGGATAAATCCATTTCAAAAATGAACAAAACATGATAATTTCTCATAAACAACTCACAATTTTTCTATCTAAATGAAAATGGATACATTAAAACATTGCACTAGTAGAATCGAACCTGAAATCAAATCCCCATTTATAAATACACTTTAAATTACTCAGACATAAGGGCCTTTAAATCTCAAAATAGGTTTTCGCAAACATCATTGAAACCCATATTCAATGAAGACACCTAAAACAAACACCAATAAAGCATCATATTTAGAAAACTCACATAATTCATAAGGTATAATAAATTTCAGCACAACTATTGAAGGATCCAAAAAATAATCCAAAAAAAGGGGATAATATCAAAAAATAAAGGAAATCCTATAAAATGATCCAATGTATCCTAGTGTCAAGGTACTGTCCATCATGATACAAATGGGTGAAAGCAAGGATCAGAAAGAACCTATGCTAAAATGTGACACATAATATGACTAAAAACTAGTGGTGGATTTTACAGTCCACCCTTAGCATCCATGGTCACCAGCGTGGTGCTCTCGGTACCAAACCAATCATTATCACAACCAACCTCATGGGGGAACCTTCACAAAATGATCTCTCTCGGTCCTAGGTAAATTACCTTAATTGAAAACCAAGGATAATTCTTCAACATCCTCAACCACCTAGCCCATATCCCATGGTCTATAATGAAGATTCAACAGATGTGTTCAATATCAATCATTCCTTACTCAAGGAGAGAGAATTTAAAACAACACAAAAACCACATCATACCCTAAAAAATCATCCTCCAACAAAAAAAGTATAAACAAAATATAAAATTCCTAACATCTAAATGTCCTATCCTTGGATCATAAGTCATTACAATCACAAATGAATCCCAAGTAGCCTAATGGGTTGCACAACATTTATGAAAATATATTTCTATTAAATTAAAATCCGACCACTTTTTAAAAGTAAATAAATTTTGGGATTCTAATAATTTTCAAATTTCCTAAAACACTATCAAAAAACCCATAGTAAATTGTTATACATGACCCAAATATTTAAGACATTTCAAAGTCACCCTTACAGAAGGGAATTATTATTTTAAAATAAAAATCTATGCCTAATACATTACTATAATAAGACATTTCATTTTTCACAAATAAAAATTTTAATAGGTCTAAAGAAAAAACCTATTTCTTTTTAAAATGTTTTCATGTTGCCTTTCAAATATAGTCTTTTTTTTAAAACGAATAAGTAAAAAAGGACAACAATTTTCTTTAACACCATTTCATGAAATCCATCATGGAATTTTACGAGGGTGGGGGGGTGGGGTAAGAGGCGGTAATATATAAAATATTTCATAACCCCGCATTACAAATTATTTTGACATACATACCTTAATTTAAAACCAAAATACCTTTATAACCATTACATCACACCTTAAAACTGAAATTAGGTTAAAAATTATTATTTATAATGAAAAAAATATAATTAAATCCATAAGGAATTTCTAAATAATATTATAATAGGAAAATAATCCATTTTAAACAAAAAACCATTGAATTCACATATTAATCCAGTTATTCTAATCTTAAAATACATATAAATCTGTTGAAAACATCAAAATGCTATAAAAAAATTAAACATACTTAAAAAAAGAATTTTTAAAGAACAATCATATTATAATTCCAACAAAATCAATTTTATAGTAACACAAAACTAAATTAAGTGGTAATCAAGTCGAAATATCTCGAAACATGTCGCCTTAAATAGATACCACACAAACTAGAGAATAAACGGTGTCTGCAAGCCATAGTCTCTAAAATACCCATAATTAGAACCAAAATAACACTAAAACTTAATAAATAGATAATTATGGTATATGGTTGATGTAAATTCCAAGATAAGATAGAGAGAGAGAGGGATTTTATAATTAGAAAAATAGTGGAAGAAAGAACCTCAAATATTCGTGGAAAACACCAAAGGGAGGTAATGAATCCAAGAGAGGTCTATCTTGGAGCTCCTCCAAGATAATGTAGATTAATATGACTTTATTGGGGATAGAATAATGGTGAAAACCCAAAATAAATTATTTGTGAATTTTGGGAAGTCACGTTATTTTAAACACCTATAATTGAAAAAGTGTTTTTCCATATGGTTTGGAAAATTGTGTAGGATCCACTACCTCCCAAGGATCCCCTATCAGATAGTTACCCCAAAGTGATTTCATAGATTCCAAAATGGTGATCCTCAATATAAAACCACCCAATCCTCTCACTACATTATAGAGTTCCTCGCATGTTGGGAAAAAATTAGTTGAGCTATGAAAAGGATTCAGTCAAACACTACAGATCCAACGCCGCACTTACTGCATGGTTTACCCAACATTGCAAGTCTTCTTCAACACTTTTAGAAAACCATGGAATGCACACTATTTCAAAAGGGTCACATTGTTCTGACATAACCATGCATATTCCAAGCTACCAGAACATTTATAGTTCAAAATGAATTGAAAAGGATCCTCACAAAGGGAGGATTCAATGCTTCCCTCTAACTATGCACTATAACCATGCATAGAAGGAAAAACTCAAATATATCCATGGTATGAGATGAAAATACTTCCAAATAAAACTTGATCAAA
The DNA here is from genome assembly GCA_963277665.1 of Viscum album. Lineage (NCBI taxonomy): Eukaryota > Viridiplantae > Streptophyta > Magnoliopsida > Santalales > Viscaceae > Viscum > Viscum album. The sequence goes on along the minus strand of OY728126.1, from coordinate 2,089,543,270 downwards.
CAATTCTCAAAATATAATGAAAAGGAAAACAATATGACATGTGGTGTGTCACATTATCCTTGAAGAAGGAATAGACAAAAAGAATAATTTTTTGAGTTTATTAACCATTGAAATATGTTTTCTTTTTAATTGGTATCAAGAATAAAAAACAAACCATTATTTAAATATTTATATCATATTATATCATTAATTTTGTTTTATATTCATCCACAATATAATTTTATTTCATTATACAAGTTGGTGGTAAAACTGAACAAAAATTGAATATAGAATGATTAATAGATGATTATGATCATGAAAGTGGTTTATTTTATTTATAATATCATTATTAATATATTATAATGATATATTTTATATTATTTTATGATTATGACTTATATTTAGATATTTAATAATAAATAATAAAAAAACTAGTTGAAAATTGTGATATGTTACTTCATAGAGGTGGCAGTCTATACAACGCATGATTATTTTTTTTATCTATCAAATAATGAGAATAAAATAAGGTATATGAAAATTTTATATTTTAAAGTCATATTTAAATTATATATTTATTATTCTTTAATACCATCATTAAAACCATCCATGATTCTCCATTTTAGAAAATAATAAGATGTCGATTTATGGAGGTGACAACCCCCGGACAAGAAAAAACAATGGGTTTTTTTTATTTTCATAACAAACAGATTAGAAAAAACAATGTCCATTCCTTTAATATAATAACATCTTAGTACAAAAATTATACTGATTTAATTTTATGAGTATATATATGTGCGGTTAGGAAGACATATATTAAGAATAAATTTCTAAGAGGAATGTTATACATAGACTGTGAGCTTGGGGTTTCTCATTAAAATATACATTGAAATATAGGCCATAAGATAACTAATGGTCAATAGATGGATACTTATGTTGGATAGGGTTCATGTGGTAAAAAAATGGTATATTTTTATGAGAAAAATAATCTATAGTTTTAGTATGATTTAGTGGAAGTGAATCCGACTAATAAAGGATGAAAATGGAACTTTTGTGAATTCTCTTTACTTGTTGCTGATTTTATTTCACTATGAAAAAGTTAATGACTCCATAAGTTCCAAATAATATACATTTTGTTTTTCATGTCTTGATAAATACCCAATTTAGATTTTTCATTTATATTGTAATCATTTTTTTAGTTTTTTACGATTAGTTTTTTTACACACTCTCATTTTTGTTCCTACCATGGTGACAAGTTTTGAGCGATGTAATTCATATTTTACTGTAAATATAAGGTAACCCATATTACCAATTTTTGGTATTTTGATCCCAAATATATCATATATTTTTTCCAATTCAATTTTTAGATCTAAAAACTATTAAATTTTAAATTAAACCACATAATATACAGAGAAACATGTTTTTAAAGAAAATGAAACAATTAATTGTTCCCAATCATATTTTATATTGATTTTTAAAAGAGTGAGTGTGAATATATTTATACATACATTCAATTAATATTTATAATTTATTAATTTATTATATTGGATAAGAATAAAAAACATATAATTAAAAAATTATCGGGGAAAATTTGTATTTCTAGTATCAAAATAATTAATATTAATACACATAGTACAATTTTTTCCCCAAATATAAAATGGACACTAAAATATAATTATCACTTATTGATTAAAAATTTTATATCACTTTTTTTGGTTCATTTTATTAATGTGATAATAAAAAATTTAATTAATAAATTTATATTTTGTTACTATTTTTTTGATAAAATTTTACGTATGTTCTAAAATATCAAATATAAGTTTGTAAATAAAAAATAATATTTTAAAATATTTATGGTTACGTATAAAAATATATTTTTACAATGAAATTATTTCATATGTATGTGGTTACGCTTACATTCAAGTGATGTGATAAAATCCATCTTGTTTTCAAAATTGGTCTTTAAAAATATTTACCTAAAAAATTATTTAAAAAAAATTAATCTTATGGTTATGTATTTATTATTAATAAAAATATTATTATTTTTTAAAATTTATGATTATGAAACTAAATAATCAAATATTTTAATAAAATCCTAAAATATAGTTGATAACTGGTCATATTAAAAAATAACTTTTCAAAATTATAACTACAATTTATTCTTATTTATTATAAATTAATTATTAATTTCATTGTAGTATATTATTCATATTATCATTTTCTCATTAATTATTAACATTTAATTTGTTTCTGGAAATATAGAACCAATTTTATAAAATATATTTTTAGGTACAAAATGATTTTCTTTTTTTAGATATAGTAATGGAATTAAATTTGTATTAAAAGTATAAATTATTTTTATTATAACCATATTTAATGATGTGGTTAATCCAATACTTAACCTCTATTTCATTAGATATGTTTTGATAGTTATATTTAATAATTATATTTTTATCCAAATGTATCAACATTTTCGTTAATGTTCCGCATTGCCTATAGAGAATTTTATCCAACATATCATTTATTTAAAGAATATGTACAGTGAAATCTTAGGTCATTTCAATATCCCGACATTAAATAATTTTTTTTCTCACAATTTTAATTATTAATCACTATTGAAATTGACAATGTTTACAAATAATTTAATCAAGGGTAATTATATAATTTCCCCTTCACTGTCACTTGTTAAATAATAAATCACTACTTAGCACTAAAATTCAGAACCCTTGTATTGATTTACACTCTAATTAAATCAGATAAATGGCTATATTTTAGTAATTAATATAGGGTCTATATGAATATATATAATCCATTTCGAAAATTACATCAAATTTTCCAAAATTAAGTATAAATGGTTTTTTAAGATTTATATTTCCATAATCGTCAATAAGAGAATGTTTAATGACATTGGATATGATTATCATTCAAATTGGAGTGTTTTATTTATAACTTAATATCTCATCATTATTATTTTATAGATATAAATTTTTAGGTAGGACATGAAGAAAATATAACAAATTTAGTTTTTTTATGAGTGTATCCTTCATCCTATATTATAATGTCCAAATTCATAAGTTATTATTTCATAGGCCTTCATTATTACCTTGTCTTAGGAGGCTTCAAATATTAATTATCCTCATTAGTACTTGGGAAAGTGAATTGGTTTTCGTAATTCCAAAAGTCTTTTGAATTTTAATTATTGGAAATTCTTCTCCCCTATTTTTTTTCTTTTCGCATTCATATTATCTCTATAATAATAATCTCAATGGTCAATAATTCCACACATAAAATATTTTCTTGATTATTTTCAGAATTCCTGTCAGTTCATCCTTCCACACTTTTGACAAATATGTAGTTAAATTTTCCTTTCTCCATGATGTTTATCATACGATTTTACATGAAACTCTACATTCATTTTCTAGTATCTCAAGTCCCCAACATCCATTTCCACATTACTTTCACATTGAATAATAGCTATATAAATTTTAAATTCTCTTATACATCTTATTCCTTTAAAATAATTTATTTTAGGTCACCAAAGAACCATTTTTTCATCCACATGTGGTCAAAAGTAAAACTGGATGTGTAGAGACACAAAGCTTGACGTACATGAAAAATACATTACTTTGGTGGAATACCTAAATACACAACAAAAACAAACACTGAAGGACCGTAATAGTTTAGTGTCTTTGGAAACTCGGAATATAATCTTCTAATCATGGTGAAAGATCTTCAAAATCTCCCATAAAGATCTTCCCCTTTTGTTTTCTTACCTAAAACCATTCATTAAATCCTTGGGAAAAGAAAACATATAAAGGCTGAGCTCAAATGATCAGTAAGGGTAAGCATGTATAAAATAAAATAAACCATATACATTTGAACTTCAAAACATGAACATAAATTTTAAACATCAAAATCTTAAGCAAAGACATAAATCTTGGAAGTATGTAAGGCATATGTCATAATAGAACATCAATCATGAAAAAATAACATGGGAATAAAACATGTAATTGTGGAAACCATCAAGCACATGTTATGATTTCCATAGTAGCCAAGGAATTTCTTCCAAGACCATCTTAGTAGACAATGTCCCTTTCTGAATCGAGTTCACTCCTCATTCTAGTCATGTAACACTGAACCAGATTAACTTACCATTCCATCAATGTCTATATCACGAGAGATAAATCATTACCCAATGTATTGGAGGGAGATATAGGTCCCACCGATCTCATAATGAAATCATTCTTACCTTTTCCACAACATGAACATAAATCATTCATCATTACCCAAAGTATAAAATGGGTTTCACAAACATCATCCCATCATAACATAATCCATAAAAAAATAGATATAATTTAATCATAATAAAATTTAAACCATGTAAATCATAGAGAAATTATATTTGAAACATACACATATGAAATAATTCCATCTTATATGGAAAATGGTTTTGATAAATCACTTGAAATGAATTCTTGAGGAAAATATCCTTTCTTCTTCAAAATAATTTTATTTTCAGAAAATGACATTAAATTTTAAAAGAAAAGGATTTTGTTAGAAATAGTCATTAAATATTGTATAGTAAGCTTCATGAAAATCAGGCGTTATGAAACCGTAAAAATTTGGTCATGCCGTATAAGTTAAAAAAATATTGTCCTCGTAGTTTTTTCGGAAAGTCAAAAAGTACCTCGTATGGTGAAAAAAGAATGATTCCTTAAACACCATGTATAAAAGTCAAAAATGGGTAAGAAGGAATATAAACATACATCAAACCATTTTTAGAAAACAGGGACATGGATGAAAAATATAACCATAGTAAATAATTACGAATAAACAATCTCGGATAAAAATGAGATTGGAAAAGTTATCCCTTACCTTAGGTCTGATATGCTTCGTACGTATCTGAACCTCATGTATAATGATTTAAATAATGTAATTTACTTATTACAGAATCATATTCATTGTTATTATATCATATATGGTTCAATTATAACTTTATAATACCCGTTCTTTGGTAATTTCCATGTTAAAGCAGCGTTTTGGGTAAAATAGTTTCATTTATCGTACGTGTTTCGATTTGTTGTTATTGATATTATTATTACTTATATAATTATTTAGTTACTTCCAGAATGTAAATAATTATTTATATATAATATATATTCATTATATACATATATATAATAGATATATGAATGAAATGAAATATACCGTTCATGGAGATGGTAGGTCATACGTACGCATTAACGTTGTTTTCCTTTCCTTGTTGACTTGAATGGAATTAAGTAGATGATATACATATATATATACATAAATAAAGTATCATTATTATATCATATATTTCATTATTACTTATTATATATACTTTATATTCATTCTTGAATTGTTAACAAGGAAAATGAATCTCATAGCGTCTTGGAGACGGTAATACGTACGTACGCACGAGTGATGATATCATTCCCATATTTATTGAATGGAATTAGAGTGGATGATATAATATATTATAATCAGTATGATGTTTTATAATCATATATATTTATTATTTACACCATTATACCCATCCAAGTAAGGTGGTGATGAAAAAAAAGATTACACCCCAGTGTGGAGACGGTATTCCGCACGTATGCACGCGCTGTGATTTCGTCTTCCGTAGGATGGATAGAAGGTGAAATGGGGTTGTTTAATATTTATAATAACATATCAGTATATTAGTTATACTGATGTTATTACTTTATAATGAAACAACTAAATAAGAAGAAGTTGAAGAAAAAAGAAACATGAAAGAATCTGTAAAAGAGATTACCTCTTCTTCGACGCACCTCCTTTAAACTTCTTCTTAGGAAACTAGAGTTGGTCTTCCAAGAAGACCAGAACCGATATGATATAACTATGGAGGTTTAGAAGAGGATTTGGAAGGGTTTTTCCGTTCTTAAATGCTCAAAAATGCGTGAAGAGAAGAGGGAAGGGGTTCCCTTTTTATAAGGGAGGAGAGGGGCACCTTATGAAAAACTGAAAATATTATTTTATATTAAAGTCATATTCGGTTTTCAATAGCTCCAAATAGATTTATTTCTAAGATAAGATGGGGATGGTTTGAAATACTCGCAACCAATAGGTTTTATACATGTTTAGATTACTATTTTATCCTTATCATTTAGATTTAACTCTAAGTTAAATAATTTAACTTATACTGTGTCTTTTTGTTTTCTTACACTATACGGTTAATAAACTTACTATAACAAGCCAAACGAACACCAAGTGGTTCATTATTAATATATAAAACCTTATATAATCCATTTGACCGATCCTTATATTTTTAGGAATAAAATAACAATTAATAATATAATATTTGTTTTAAAAAATATTTTATGTCAATTTTGACAATATTTGGTAATTGATTTTTGTGAAATCATAACAACATTATTAGTTCTAAAAAAGTTAATTAACTAAATACTAACATGTCCTATTAACCTATAAAATTAGTGTAATTCATAAAAAGTCTAAAATTACATTTATTTTGGTATTTATAAAATCAATTATGTTAATATTTCATTAATAAGGTAATTACTGCATCATCATTGTGTTATAAATAAATTAAATTATTTAATGTCTATAAATTATAAATAAAATACCATTATGTAGTAAATATTTTTATATTTCTAATGAATATTTATAGTCGAATTTATACTGTGTATAACCGTATATTAAAAATGTTTTAGTTATTAAACTTTGATTTTAACTTTTGTAACTCTACTTTGAATTAAATAATAATAAATGTCCTAATCTAATCCAAGTGGACCTAAATGGTAATATTTTATCCCTATGTTTGTTTTTGGTATAATTAAACATATCCAATAGAATTATGGCACGTTTCATTGTAACACCCCAAGCTTCCACTGTACGTTTCCCTTCGAATAATGCAATAGCGTGTGTTGTACGCAACCTCGAGCTCTAACACACACCACAACGAATTAAACTAGCCGTTGTGAAAAGTAATACCTAATTTTTGAAATTTTATAAATTTTATTTATCAAAATGGACTTCATTTTTGGATTCGGAATATTGAAATTATCCTATGTTGAATTTTTGGTATTTTTTCTGAGAACTTCTAAATCATTATGAATAGTGAAAAATACTCAAAACAACATTTTTAATCAAAATAATTTATAGTGATAAATTATAATATTTAGTGGTTTTAAAGTATAATTAGAATATATTTTTAGCATTTTATCCAATGGTGGTCATTAGAATTAATTTAACATTGAAATTGGACATAAACAATTGCCAAACTTTTGATATAAATTGTTTCTTAAAAACACGCTATTTGTTGTAACAGCGGGAATTAATTATAAAATTAATTAATACAACTTATATTTTTGGAATTTTGTAAAATAGACATAATTTTTGAATTCGGAATATCAATTATAGCTTAGGGTGAAATTTTGGCCTTATTCTGAAAAACTTCAATTTTTGATGAATAGTGAAACCACTAAGTGGTTGTTAAAAACTGATTTTTCGTTAAAATGAAATATTACCACTTCTGTGATTTGATTTTCAAAAATCCGACATACATGGTTGTCATTAAGAAGTAAAATGTGGTTCAATGAGATTAAAATAATTTTTTGGTGAATAGTATCTTTTAAGTTCTTAATCGCGATTAGAGGTAATTAATGTAGTTTAAGGTACACATGATGTTTTAATAATATGAGATGAGCATGAAACTTGTCCTACTCCTATTGGATGAGTCATGGCCGACCAAGACAACCCATGGGTCAACTTGGGGACCCCATGGAGCCACTTTAGTTGGAAAATGACATTAATATATATTTATTTAATGTTAAAATTAAATTGACACAAACCTGAGTTATTTCACTAAAACAGTTTTTACGTGGGGTTACACAAGTCAAAATTTTGACTATAAATATTCATTAGAAAGCTAAAAATATTTCCTACATCATAGTATTTTTTTTATAATTTTTAGACATTAAATACAATAAATTATTTATGAAATCATTATGATGCAGTGATGACCTCATTATTTAACGATTTAAATAAAATGAGAAGATAATGCAAAATCCAAGGCTTACACTTGTCCAAAGCCTATTGGATGAGGATATTTAGAAACTTTATCACCTTAGACTCGAATTATATAAGTGTGGGACCTTTAGAATCCGAAAAGCATTGTGAAATAATGTAACATTTCAATCTTTCCAAAAGTGCCCCTCCTCTCCTCTTATAAAAGGCCCCCACCTCTACCACCTTATTCACACTTCCAAGCCTTTTGGTTCGGCCAAAACCTGCCCAAATACTCTCCCAGCTTCTCTCCCTTCATCCTAGAAGCTTTACTTTAGTCAGAAAGACATCCTAAGGAGTCCTTTTGATCAAATCAAAAGGAAGAACCCGAAGAAGAGGTAACATTTTCATCACCCTCTCTCAAGTTTCTTTCTTCTTCCACTCCCTCTTTGTTTATTATTTCAATTCTAAAATTATAACTCCAGTATCTTCTATATACTGTGATGTTATTATAAATATGGAACAACCATATTCAGTATTCTACCCATCATTTGAATGACATGTCACCATACGTGTGTACGTACGTCTTACCGTCTCCACGTCGTGGTGTAATTGTTATTCAATATATTATTATTTAGATGGGTATAATAATGATATGTAATTCATGTAAATAATAAATATAACATGATAATGATTCTGTATATATGATATACTATCCAAATATATATTATTTAATATCAAAATAATGATATTGTCGCTCGTGCGTGCGTACGGACTACCGTCTCCACGAACGCGATGAGATTCATTCTTCGTCGTATCCACTCAAGTATAATTTTCATTTGATGATTTAAAAATAATGTTTAAGGACATGATATCATTCTGGATATGAATAAGATACAACCTATCCATGAAAAACTTGACTTACGTAACAAAACATATAAAAGAAAACGAGTAAGTTAACACCCGAAACAACGATAAATCTAAGATATTGTTAACAAAGAAGTGTTAAAAGATCATATATGATATCATATGAATGTATATGATTCTTGTATAATTTAATAACAATTATTTCACCATTATACTGGAGGTTAACCTACCCCAACCAAGGAAAAGTACAAGGTAAGGGTTTACTTCACAACCTCTTCATTATCCAAGGTTGTTTATACATAATTATCTACTGGGACCTCGTTATCATCCAAATCCATGTTTCCTAAAAATGTCTTTCAAAACATTTTTACTATTAAATGGAAAATGGGTTAAATTCATTTATACCCTTATATGTTTTTGAAAGGAATCTTACCGTTGTTTTCCAAACAATGTACTTTTTGACCTTTTTGACAAATATAAGGTAAGAATGTTTTTTTTACTTATACGACGGATGTGACTATTTTCCACCATTATAACTTCATCGAAGCTTCCCTAACAAGCTTATAATAATATCTTCAAAGTAAATGTATTATTTTATAATTATGGGGATTTTAAATGATTTCAAAAAGGAGAGATATTTCTCTCAAATAGATTTTATTTCATCTATGTCAACATCCTTTGATGGGTTTTAAGTTTAATTGAAATTGATTTGTGATACAAAACTTCCATTGAACATTTTGTGAAATATTTTATTGTGGATGTGTTATTTTTATACCATCCATAGTTTATGGAGAAATTATTGACATTTTTTATGTTAGTTTTAATACGAATATTTATGTTATGTTTAAACCTATTCATATGAGGAATTTATTGGACTTAATATGTGATGGGTGGAGCCCGCTATAGATCCTCGATGCATCGGTAGGTCTCATGAGACAACTAGACGTGGAAATGGCCGAGGCCCTTTCCCAATTTGATTTATGGTTTTGGCCGAGGCCGAGGCCTTAATCATTTTAGACGTATTGGCCGAGGCCTTGAAAAAATGTTTCAGAATGTATGGCATTATACATTCCCTCATTATGAAAGTGGTTATTGATATTTCATGTGATTATTCGTCTAGTAGAATATCCATGTGAGTAAGTAATGGCATTATTTTATTTTACTTTTGCCATATTATGCTGAAGTTCAAGTTCAATAAGGCTTTTGTTTTAGTTATACATTGCCTTAAATGCTTATGTTTTCTTATAAAAGCTTCCGCAATATTGTTATCCTTACTGAGCATCTGAGCTCACCCCTTTCAATGTTTAAATATTTTCCAGGATGTGAAGAAGTGTATTATGACTAACTTGCAAGGATAGTCAGTGAAGATATGAGTGTGGACTATGAAGACCATGTTATTGTAGTTTGTTTAATTTTTATGTAATGAAATACTTATGAATGTATCTACTGTTTCCAAGGCTACTAAACTAATCGGTCTTTCGAGACTTGATCTTTTTTGATCATGCCAATGTTACGAAGTAATGCACCGACTCTGGGTAGCTGGGGTCGGGGTGTTACAGTTGGTATCAGAGGCAGTTTAGTACTAACCTTGGAAGCTAGATTTAGATAAACTCTGATTAGAGCACATATCCCGAAGATAGACTTTGAGAATTAGTATAGAAGAACTTCCAAGAATTTTGGTATTGTAGAGATGTTGTGAGTTTTCCATTGATTTAATTCCTGGATCAAAGCCCATATCGAAGACCCCTTATAGAATGGCCACTGTGGAATTAGTTGAACTAAAGAAACAACTAGAGGAATTGAGTAATAAGGGATTTATTCGCCCTAGTGTTTCTCCTTGAGGAGCCCCTGTTCTTTTTGTTAAGAAGAAAGATGGATCTATGAGGTTGTGCATTGATTATAGGGAGATCAATGCTATAACAATAAATAATAAGTATCCCCTACCTCGCATTGATGATTTGTTTGACCAACTGCATAGAGCTCAATACTTTTCAAAGATTGACCTTCGGTCTGGATACCATCATTTGTGTGTGAAGAAGGAAGACGTTCCAAAGACAGCATTTCGAACAAGGTACGGGCATTACGAGTTTACAGTAATGCCTTTTGGATTGACTAATGCACCCTCTGTTTTCATGGATCCAATGAGTAGAGTTTTCAAGGAATATCTTGATGACTTTGTAGTGGTATTTATTGATGATATCTTGGTATACTCCAAAAGCCACGAAGATCATGAAAATCACTTACGCATTATCCTGAAGACTCTTAGAAGACATGAATTATATGGGAAATTTAGCAAGTGTGAATTCTGGCTTCATGAGATTTCTTTTCTTGGCCATATTGTCTCTAAGGAAGGAATTTCCGTTGATCCTTCTAAAACCAAGGCAATCCAAGAATGGCCAGCACCGACAAGTATAACTGAGGTACGCAGTTTTATTGGTTTAGCAGGTTATTATCGACGTTTCGTCCAGAATTTTGCCAGATTGGCTAACCCATTGACAAAGCTCACATGTAAAGGGATTAAATTTGTCTGGACAAAAGAGTGTGAAGAATGTTTTGAAGAACTAAATAGAAGATTAGTCAATGCCCCTGTATTGACTCTACCATCGGGGAATGATGGGTTTGTTATTTATAGTGATGCATCGAAGAAAGGACTCGGTTGTGTCCTTATGCAGAATGATAAGGTCATTGCCTATGCATCACGATAGCTAAAAATTCATGAGAAAAACTATCCTACTCATGATCTTGAGTTAGCAGCTGTGATCTTTGCTTTAAAGATATGGAGACATTACCTCTATGGTGAAAAATGTGAGATTTATACTGATCACAAGAGTTTGAAGTATATTTTCACACAAAAAGAACTCAACATGAGGCAAAGGCGATGGCTTGAACTACTCAAGGATTATGATTGCACGATACATTACCACCCGGGGAAGGCAAACAAGGTGGCAGATGCTTTGAGTAGAAAAGACCATGGAGTTTTGAATGTGATGAGAATTGAAAGGGATCCAATTTTCTTGGATCTAGTGAATATGGATATGGGAATAACTAGGGAAGGTGAAACATCAATGCTTTTTCAAATGGTTGCCAAACCATCATTACTAGAAAGGATTAAGAGTTCTCAGACCAATGATGAAGAATTTCAGAAGAAGATTAAAGGTGTGAATGATGGAAGATTGAGGGACTTTGTGTATAAGGATGGAATTTTGAAATTCGGGAAGAGACTTTGTGTTCCCGATATACCTGATCTAAAAAGGGAATTGCTGGATGATTCTCATAGTTCCAACTTCTCTATACACCCTGGGAGCACCAAAATGTATAGAGATTTGAAGGAACATTTTTGGTGGGACAATATGAAGAGGGAGATTGCTGATTTTGTGTCGAGGTGTATGGTTTGTCAACAAGTGAAAGCTGGAAGGCAACATCCTGGTGGAGTATTGAAACCTCTTCCCATACCTGAGTGGAAATGGGATAATATTACGATGGACTTTGTCATGGGACTACCAAAGACTCCTAGAAGGAATGATGCAATATGGGTCATTGTTGATCGACTTACTATGTCAGCACATTTTCTGGCTATACGGGAGGATCTAGCACTTGAACGTCTAGCAAGACTATATATTAATGAAGTTTTAAGACTTCATGGAGTACCCCTATCGATTGTTTCTGATCGTGATCCTCGTTTTACTTCAAGATTCTGGAAAAGTCTTCAAAAGGCCTTGGATACTGAACTTCGTTTGAGCACTGCCTATCACCCTCAAACAGATAGAAAATCAGAACGGACTATTCAAACCTTAGAAGACATGTTGAGATCATGCTCTCTTGACTTTCAGGGTATGTGGGATCAATATTTACCACTGGTAGAATTTTCCTATAACAATAGCTTCCATTAGAGTATTCAGATGGCACCATATGAAGCGTTATACAGAAAGAGATGTCGTACACCAACCTGTTGGGATGACGTTGGTGAAAGAAAACTTGTAGGCCCATAACTGGTGGAGGAAACAGTGGAAAAGGTGAAAGTAATCCAAAATCACATCAAAGCAGCTCAAAGTAGGCAGAAGAGCTATGCCGATAATCGAAGGAAGGATATGGAATTTCAAGTCGGTGATCATGTTTTCCTGAAGTTATCTCCATGGAAGGGAGTCATACGTTTTGGTAAGAAAGGTAAATTGAGTCCCAGGTACATCGGACCTTTCGAAATTCTAGAACGAATTGGGGCTGTAGCTTACCGTTTGGCAATGCCGCCAAGTCTCTCCAAAGTTCACGATGTGTTCCACGTATCTCTGTTGAGGAAATACATGCCTGACCCAACGCATGTACTCACCTATGAGGAATTAGAACTGGAACCTGATCTTTCCTATTGTGAAGTGCCCGTCAGGATTCTTGATGTGAGGGAGCAGGTGCTGAGAAACCGGACGACTCGTCTGGTGAATGTTTTGTGGAGAAATCATAAAATGGAAGAGGCAACGTGGGAACCTGAAGAATTTATGATGAAAAACCACCCGAGTCTTTTTATGCAGTAATACCCTAGAAATTGCGAGGACACAATTATTTGAAGGAGGGGAGAATGTAACACCCCAAGCTTCCACTGTATGTTTCCCTTCGAATAATGCAATAGCGTGTGTTGTACGCAACCTCGAGCTCTAACACACACCACAACTAATTAAACTAGCCGTTGTGAATAGTAATACCTACTTTTTGAAATTTTATAAATTTTATTTATCAAAATGGACTTCATTTTTGGATTCGGAATATTGAAATTAGCCTATGTTGAATTTTTGGTATTTTTTCTGAGAACTTCTAAATCATTATGAATAGTGAAAAATACTTAAAACAACTTTTTTAATCAAAATAATTTATAGTGATAAATTATAATATTTAGTGGTTTTAAAGTATAATTAGAATATATTTTTAGCATTTTATCCAATGTTGGTCATTAGAATTAATTTAACATTGAAATTGGACATAAACAATTGCCAAACTTTTGATATAAATTGTTTCTTAAAAACACGGTATTTGTTGTAACAGCGGGAATTAATTATAAAATTAATTAATACAACTTATATGTTTGGAATTTTGTAAAATAGACATAATTTTTTAATTCGGAATATCATTTATAGCTTAGGGTGAAATTTTGTCCTTATTCTGAAAAGCTTCAATTTTTGATGAATAGTGAAACCACTAAGTGGTTGTTAAAAACTGATTTTTCGTTAAAATGAAATATTACCACTTCTGTGATTTTATTTTCAAAAATCCGACATAAATGGTTGTCATTAAGAAGTAAAATGTGGTTCAATGAGATTAAAATAATTTTTTGGTGAATAGTAACTTTTAAGTTCTTAATCGCGATTAGAGGTAATTAATGTAGTTTAAGGTACAAATGATGTTTTAATAATATGAGATGAGCATGAAACTTGTCCTACTCCTATTGGATGAGTCATGTCCGACCAAGACAACCCATGGGTCAACCTGGGGACCCCATGGAGACACTTTAGTTGGAAAATGACATTAATATATATTTATTTAATGTTAAAATTAAATTGACACAAACATGAGTTATTTCACTAAAACAGTTTTTACGTGGGGTTACACAAGTCCAAATTTTGACTATAAATATTCATTAGAAATCTAGAAAGATTTCCTACATCATAGTATTTTTTTTATAATTTTTAGACATTAAATAAAATAAATTATTTATGACATCATTATGATGCAGCGATGACCTCATTATTTAACGATTTAAATAAAATGAGAAGATAATGCAAAATCCAAGGCTTACACTTGTCCAAAGCCTATTGGATGAGGATATTTAGAAACCTTATCACCTTAGACTCGAATTATATAAGTTTTGGACCTTTAGAATCCGAAAAGCATTGTGAAAAAATGTAACATTTCAATCTTTCCAAAAGTGCCCCTCCTCTCCTCTTATAAAAGGCCCCCACCTCTACCACCTTATTCACACTTACAAGCCTTTTGGTTCGGCCAACCCCTGCCCAAATACTCTCCCAACTTCTCTCCCTTAATCCTAGAATATTTACTTTAGTCAGAAAGACATCCTAAGGAGTCCTTTTGATCAAATCAAAAGGAAGAACCCGAAGAAGAGGTAACATTTTCATCACCCTCTCTCAAGTTTCTTTCTTCTTCCACTCCCTCTTTGTTTATTATTTCAATTCTAAAATTATAACTCCAGTATCTTATATATACTGTGATGTTATTATAAATATGTAACAACCATATTCAGTATTCTACCCATCATTTGAATGACATGTCACCATACGTGCGTACGTACGGCTTATCGTCTCCACGTCGTGGTGTAATTGTTATTCAATATATTATTATTTAGATGGGTATAATAATGATATGTAATTCATGTAAATAATAAATATAACATGATAATGATTCTGTATATATGATATACTATCCAAATATATATTATTTAATATCAAAATAATGATATTGTCGCTCGTGCGTACGTACGGACTACCGTCTCCACGAACGCGATGAGATTCATTCTCCGTCGTATCCATTCAAGTATAATTATCATTTGATGATTTAAAAATAATGTTTAAGGACATGATATCATTCTGGATATGAATAAGATACAACCTATCCATGAAAAACATGACTTACATAACAAAACATATAAAAGAAAACGAGTAAGTTAACACCCGAAACAACGATAAATCTAAGATATTGTTAACAAAGCAGTGTTAAAAGATCATATATGAAATCATATGAATGTATATGATTCTTGTATAATTTAATAACAATTATTTCACCATTATACAGGAGGTTAACCTACCCCAACAAAGGAAAAGTACAAGGTAAGGGTTTACTTCACAACCTCTTCATTATCCAAGGTTGTTTATACATAATTATCTACTGGGACCTCGTTATCATCCAAATCCATGTTTCTTAAAAATGTCTTTCAAAACATTTTTACTATTAAATGGAAAATGGGTTAAAGTCATTTATACCCTTATACGTTTTTGAAAGGAATCTTACCATTGTTTTCGAAACAATGTACTTTTTGACCTTTTTGACAAATATAAGGTAAGAATGTTTTTTTTACTTATACGACGGGTGTGACTATTTTCCGCCATTATAACTTCGTCGAAGCTTCCCTAACAAGCTTATAAGAATATATTCAAAGTAAATGTATTATTTTATAATTATGGGGCTTTTAAATGATTTCAAAAAGGAGAGATATTTCTCTCAAATAGCTTTGATTTCATCTATGTCAACATCCTTTGATGGGTTTTAAGTTTAATTGAAATTGATTTGTGATACAAAACATCCATTGAAAATTTTGTGAAATATTTGATTGTGGATGTGTTATTTTTATACCATCCATAGTTTATGGAGAAATTGTTGACATTTCGTATGTTAGTTTTAATACGAATATTTATGTTATGTTTAAACCTATTCATATGAGGAATGTATTGGACTTAATATGTGACGGGTGGAGCCCGCTATAGCTCCTCGATGCATCGGTAGGTCTCATGAGACAACTAGACGTGGAATTGGCCGAGGCCCTTTCCCAATTTGATTTATGGTTTTGGCCGAGGCCTTAATCATTTTAGACGTCTTGGCTGAGGCCTTGACAAAATGTTTCAGAATGTCTGGCATTATACATTCCCTCATTATGAAAGTGGTTATTGATATTTCATGTGATTATTCGTCTAGTAGAATATCCATGTGAGTAAGTAATTGCATTATTTTATTTTACTTTTGCCATATTATGCTGAAGTTCAAGTTCAATAAGGCTTTTGTTTTAGTTATACATTGCCTTAAATGCTTATGTTTTCTTATAAAAGCTTACGAAATATTGTTATCCTTACTGAGCATCTGAGCTCACCCCTTTCAATGTTTAAATATTTTCCAGGATGTGAAGAAGTGTATTATGACAAACTTGCAAGGATAGTTAGTGAAGATATGAGTGTGGACTATGAAGACCATGTTATTGTAGTTTGTTTAATTTTTATGTAATGAAAGACTTATGAATGTATCTAGTGTTTCCAAGGCTACTAAACTAATCGGTCTTTCGAGACTTGATCTTTTGTGATCATGAAAATGTTACGAAGTAATGCACCGACTCTGGGTAGCTGGGGTCGGGGCGTTACATTCATGGTAATTATAATATCATTTTTACCCTTAATTCCCGATTTACTTTTAACCGTGGAAAATAAAAGTAAAAAGTTATTGTTCAACAAAAATTATTTTTATCTTATTGAACCATATTTTACTCCATGATATTATCCGTGTCTCTCAGAATTTTGAAATTCCACTCACAGAAGATGTAAAATTAGGTTTTATGTAAATTTTCAAATTCTCCTAGGAGGTGGGTAAAAGACTGTGAAAAGTTAAATAAAATTTTATATGTCTAAAATTATTATAAAATGACTCCAATGAATTACATTGAACTTATATAGGTATTACGTATCAATTTTGACCTAAAATAAATTTAAATAAAATAAATAATTATTTAAATAAAAAGGTGGTTTTTATATAGTAACCAAGTGTTTTAACTATTCATCAAAAATTGAATGTTTTCAGAAAAATACCAAAAAATCACTCTAGGCTAATTTCGATATTCCAAATTCAAAAATTAAGTCCATTTCGAAAGTTAAAATTTATAATATTTCAACAAGTGGATATTACTATTCATAATGGCTTGTTTATATAACATGTCGTTGTTTAGTGAAACTCGGTATTGCGTACAACACACGCTATCGTGGAAGGTTTTGATTGCGTGTAATACAAGCCAAGTCAGGGATGCGTGTAGTGCCATCTCCGTTTGGTGTAGTGTACAGCACAAGACATCAATGAAATTAAAAATAAAATTTTTCATAAAATCTCAGGGTGTTACATTCTACCCACCCTAAAATGAATTTCAACCTCCAAATTTTCCGAGGTTATAAACGGTTTACTACTCAAACGTTTTAATAGAATCCCACATCGTAAAAAGGAATACCAAAACATATCTTTAAAAACTAAATTATGAAACATAACAGTTACCCAAATTTACTAATCACTGGGTTTCCACATAGGAGAACATACGTAAAAAATATGGATATAGAAGAGAAATCTAACCCTCTTGTTCTAATGGAGAGTGGTAGAGAACATGGCTTTGAAAAGGCCAACTATCACAAAGCCATAAATTTTTGATAATCTAAGGCACCATCTGATTCATCAGATAAAAGGGAACTAGGACAACATTTTTGGTTTTCAAGATGATTTCCCTAAATTTGAAGAATTTGAATTAGAAGAAATACTTACATTATGTCGGTATAATCTCACTATTGTTCATGCCTTGAACAATTTCCACTTCATCTCTTAAAGAAATGAAGTTGAATTTTTCATTCGTGAAGTGTTAGTAAAACATGTGATAGAATGATGGGTCATTCCATTTGTCTCAAAAAAAAGGTTAGAAAAAGTTATCAAATATAAATAAGTCCATCTATGGTGAGGTTAATCGTATATGATTCCAAAAAATGGACTTATACTTCATCTATCATATTGCTTAATAAAACTAGTTTCTACTAACCAGGGACTTCCTGTAGGCAAGTGGTAGGAAATAAAGGCCTGTTGTACTTCAGTTGTGGGTTCGATTCCCAGAGCCTTGTCCGACGCGACGGGTTGTTACATGTCCTGCAGGTTGTCCTTTTTATAAAACTATATTATTATAACATTACATCAATAATATCGAAAAGTTTATATCCTTAAACAATACTAACTTATGTCCAACATAATCCATTCCAATCTTTAGGCTTATCCAAAATACTTATGTCCAATCTCATAGTATAAAAAAACAATTACTAGAAATGTCCTCTTCCAAACATGCGGATACCATCATTTTCCCCCATATATCATACGATATTTCTTGATGGACAAATTACAAACATGTGAATACCTTAATATTTTATTCTATTGAAAAATGAATACCCATTGAACCTTAGTGAAAACATGAATGTTTTCAAAATTTAACTCTTTCCACATACCAAAATCCCAAAAAATTAATATACTCAAACCATAATATCACTTAGTCCTTATATCAGTCATGAGCTCATGAATACTATTAAAAATCTCATTATCTTCTTATCCCTTCATTATGCGCATATCGTCAACTTTCCAAAAATATCTGAATAACCTTTCATGGTTTCCAGTACCGTTCTTCATATAATTTAAAAAATTCAACAAAATACAATAGTGTATCAATCCTTATATTTTTTATTTATTCCATAGTACCATACATTATTCTTGATAAACATACAATCATTCCACTATCTTCATAAAACACTAATTGAGCTTCATCATTTCTTTCATCTCATATATAATTTGTAGTCTCTTCATCATCATCACCATATATACTACCCATACGACCATACTGGCTCTCTTCATTAAATTTTACCTTAGAGTATTGGTTTGAATAATGCCCGTACATTCCACATTTAAAGAATTTATTTATTGTTGATGTCGTTGCAATACCATTATCCTTGTCCATGGTGTTAACTGAACCTTTTTCTTTACACTTACTGGATTTGTTTCCTTCTTTTCCACACCCAAAGAATCTTCCAGTTTCTTTGAAACATTCTCCCTGATGCCTCTTCCCACATGATTTACATGAGGGAAATTGAACTTTCGTTCCTCTATGATCATCCTGAAACTACATCTTTCTCTTATTATCCTAGTTAGGAAACTTACCAAAGTTGAGATTATTGATCGTATTATGAGATTGCTGATTAGGAATAACAACGATATGTGGACTTCAGTATCCAATTTCATTTGGTTTCTCAGTAATAATATCATTCCATTGTCCATCATATTCAACATTATCGTGAATCTTCTTTTTTCCAAAAATTTTCTAAAACCCAAAAAGAATATTATGAGAGGAAAAAATCAGAATCAAGGGGGATTAAAATCAATTTCTAACATATTAGGATTAATTATCATATCTTTACCGTAATTATAGGACTATAACCTATACTTATACTTAAACTTAGAGACATCCCTAGACATACCTTAGAAATATCTTTAGGGATCTCACTAAAGTTATCGCATCCAAGTTTCCAAAGGTTGACTAAACCAAACCTCTGATACCAACTGTAGAGACCCAAAGCTTGACGTACATGGACATTAAATTACATTGGCATAATACTTAAATACATAACAAAAACAAACACCGAAGGACCATAATAGTTTTGTGTCTTTGGAAACTCGGAATATAATCTTCTAATCATTGTGAAAGATCTTCAACATCTCCCATAAAGATCTTCCCCTTTTGTTTTCTTACCTAAAACATTTCTTTAAATCATGGGAAAAAGAAAACATTTAAAGGGTAAGCTCAAATTCTCAGTAAGGGTAATCATGGATAAAATAAAACAAACCATATACATTTGAACTTCAAAACATGAACATAAAGTTTAAACACCAAAATCTTGAGAAAAGACATAAATCATGGAAGTACGTAAGGCATATATCATAATGGGACATCAATCATGATAAACTAGCATGAGAAGAAAACATGTAATTGTGGAAAACATTAATCACATGTTATGATTTCCATATTATCCAAGGCATTGATGCCAAAAACATCTTAGTGGACAATGTACCTTTCTGAATCGTGTTCACTCCTTCTTCCAGTCCTGTAACACTGAACCAGAATAACTTACCGTTCCAGCCATGTCTATATCATGAGATATAAATCATTACCCAATGCATTGGAGGGAGATATAGGTCCCACCAATATCATAATGAAATCATTCTTACTTGGGCCACAACATTAACTTAAATCATTATTCATTACCCAAAGTATGAGTTGGGTTTCATAAACATCATCCCATCATAACATAATCCATACAAAAAAATGGATATCATTTCATCCTATCAAAAGTGAAACCATGTAAATCATAGAGAAATTATACTTGAAACATACACATATGAAATAATTCCATCTTATATGGAAAATGGTTTTTACAAAACACTTGAAATGAATTCTTGAGGAAAATATCCTTTCTTCTTCAAAATAATTTTCGTTTCACAAAATGACATGAAATTTTAAAAGAAAAGGATTTTGTTGGAAATAATCATTAAATCTCGTAGAGTAAGTTTCATGAAAATGAGGCATTATGAAACCTTAAAAATCTTTTCATGCCGTATAAGTTAAAAAATGTGCTCCTCGTACTTTTGTCAAAAAAGTCAAAAAGTACCTCGTATGATGAAAAAAAGAAAGATTCCTTACACACCATGTAGTAAAATTCAAAAATGGGTTAGAAGGAATTTAAAAATACATGAAACAATTTTTAGAAAATAGGGACATGGATGAAAAACATAACCCTAGTTAATACTTACAAATAAACAATCTCGGATAAAAATGAGATTGGAAAAGTAATCCCTTACCTTAGGTCTGATATGCTTCGTTCGTATCCGAACCTCAGGTATAATGATTTAAATAATTTCATTTACTTATTACAGAATCATATTCATTGTTATGATATCATATATGGTTCAATTATGACATTATAATACCCGTTCTTTTGTAAATTCCATGTTAAAGCATCATTTGGGGAAAATCGTTTCATTTATCGTAGGTGTTTCAAATTGTTTTTCATGATATTATTATTACTTATATCATGATTTTCTTACTTCTAGAATGTAAATAATGATTTATTTATCATATATATTCAGTATATACATATATATAATAGATAGATGAATGAAATGAAATACACATTTCATGGAGATGGTAGGTCGTACGAACGCATGAACAATGTTTTCCTTTCCTTATTAACAAGAATGGAATTAAGTAGATGACATACATATATATATATACATAAATACCGTAGCATTATTATTTCATATATTTCATGATTACTTATTATATATACTTTATAATCATTCTTGAATTGTTAACATGGATTATTAATCTCATCGCGTCGTGGATATGGTAATCTATACGTACGCACGAGCGATGATATCATTCCCATATTTATTGAATGGAATTGGAGTGGATGATATAATATATTATAATCCTTATTATGGTATAATAATAATATATATTTATTATATACACCATTATACCCATCCAAGTAAGGTGGTGGTGGAAAAAAATATTACACCACTACGTGGAGACGGTATTTCGTACGTACGCACGCGCGGTGATTTCGTCTTCTGTAGGATGGATAGAAGGTGAAATGGGATTGTTTAATATTTATAATAACATATAATTATATTATTGATACTGATGTTATTACTTTATAATGAAACAACTAAGGAAGAAGAAGTTGAAGAAGAAATAAACTTGTAAGAATCGGTAGAAGAGATTACCACTTCTTCGACGCACCTCCTTTAAACATCTTCTTATGGAACTAGAGTTGGTCTTTTGAGAAAACCAGAACATATATGACATAAGTACAGAGGTTTAGAAGAGTAATTTTTAGGGGTTGTCTGAGCTTCATGGCTGAAAAGTGTGTGATGAAAAGAGGGAAGGGGTTCCCTATTTATAAGGGAGGAGAGGGGCACCTTAAGAAAAACATAAAATGTTTTTTATAATAAATTCATATTCAGTTTTTAATATCTCCAAATTGATTTATTTAGAAGATAATGTGGGTATGGTTCTAAATCCACTCATACAATATGTTTTAGATAAGTTTAGGTTACTATTTTATCCTTATCTTTTAGATTTAACTCTAAGTTAAATAATTTAACTTTTACAGTGTCTTTTTGTTTTCGTACACAATATGGTTAATAAACATTCTATAACAAGCCAAACGAACCCCAAGTAGTTCATTATTAATATATATAACCTTATATAATACATTTTCCTAAACAGTAGTATTTTAGGAATAAAATAACAATTAATAATATAATATTTGTTTTAAAAACTATTTTATGTTAATTTTGACACTATTTAGATATTGATTTTTGTGAAAATAATAACAGCATTGTTAGTTCAAAAAAAGTTAATTAACTTAATTCTAATACGTCTTATTTACCTATAAAATTAGTGTAATTCCTAAAAAGTCTAATATTAAATTTATTTGGGTCTTTATAACATGAATTCTGTTAATATTTCATTAATAAGTTAATTATGGTATTATCATTGTGTCATAAATAAATTAAATTATTTAATGTCTAAAATTTATAAATAAAATACCATTATGTAGGAAATCTTTTTATATTTCTAATGAGTTTTTATAGTTGAATTTATTCTATTTATAACCCTATATTAAGAAAATTTTAGTTATTAAACTTTGATTTTAACTTTTTTAACTCTTCTTTTAATTAAATAATAATAAATGTCCTAATCTAATCCAAGCACACCTAAATGGTAATATTTTATCCCTAAGTTTGATTTTGGTCTAATTAAACATATCCAATATAATTATGACATTTTTTAGGGTAATAATAATATAATATTTACCCTTAATTACCCGATCTACTTTTAACTGTGGTAAATAAAAGTAAAAAGTTATTATTCACAACAAATTATTTTTATCTTATTGAACCACATATTAATCCTTGATATTTATCGTGTCTCTTGGATTTTCGATATTCCACTCACAGGAGCGGTAAAATTATGGTTTATGTAAATTTTCAAATTCTCCTAGGAGGTGGGTAAAAGACAATGAGAAGTTCAATAAAAAAATTTTATGTCTTAAATTATTATAAAATAACTCCAATGAATTTAATTGAACATATATAGGTATTATGTATCAATTTTTACCTAAAATAAATTTAAATAAAATAAATAATTATTTACATAAAAAGTCAGTTTTTAAATAGTTACCTAGTGTTTTCACTGTTCATCAAAAATTGAATTTTTTCAAAAAAATACCAAAAAATCACCCTAAGCTAATTTCGATATTCCGAATCCAAAAATTAATTCCATTTAGAAAGATAAATTTTATAAAATTTCAAAAAGTGGGTATCACTATTCATAAAAGATATTCTATATAACTTATCGTTGTTTAGTGAAACTCGGTATTGCATACAACACACGTTATCGTAGAAGGTCGCGATTGTGTGTAATGCAAGCCAAGTCTAGGATGTGTGTAGTGCAAGTTCCTTTTGGTGTAGTGTACAACACAAGACATAAATGAAATTAAAAAGTATATTTTTCATAAAATCTTGGAGTGTTATAGGATTTTTACCTTTCATATATCATGAAATTTGATTCATAGGTACTCATAAATTTATCCACCTTTAATTTTAGCACTAGGGATTTTATCTCTATTTTTCATGAGAAGTGTTCGGGGAATCTATTTAATAAATAATACCTTTTATAATTAATCCCATTATAGAGAGTTAACTTCTACCTTATTCTTCATTTCTTTAATTAGATTCCACCACTGGTCAATCTAATCTTCCAATAGATAAATAGAAAAAATGACATTCCCATTCTCTGAGCATTGGATAGAGGAAAATATATTTTCCACTGAATTGATTTATTACTAAAAAATTAGTGGATTATAAAAGCTATTGAATTATGGTGGATTTATTCAATTGAAACTATCATTTTAAACTTCTCCATTCCCTTGTATGTTTGGGAGCTCATAATGTTTCATCTTATTAATCATAAAGAGGTACAAAAATTTTATAAATTTTTTCTTTCAATTTACAATCCCATTTGGTTGCTTGATAGAAAAAACATTACATTTTCTATGAAATACATTTTGTCTTAGTTACTATTTTAGAAATCATAAATTAAAAAACCATAAGAGGATGATATGAGGGTTTAATAATTAAACTAGTATTAAAAAATTCATGACAAATCTTCCTAGAAATGTCATATTCTTGAAAACCATACAATTAGTTTTATGTTCAACCAAAATCTATTTATATTACATCTATGTTTCCTTATTTTAGGTTACCCTATACTTCATATAATAATTCTATAACATCATAAATCAATTATAGTGTATTTAAAAATAATATTAATAACCAATGAATATAAACATGGAGTATCAAAACAGGTGTAGAATTATGCCTCTTTGTTTTTCACAATGTGGTAATTGAGTAAATATAAAAAAAATCATTTTTAGGATTATTATCCTTGGTACATATTTCTCTGATCATGAACCCATTGGTAATATATAGATATAGATGTAGTTTCTAGTAAAACCCCAAAATATATACATTACCAAAATTTTAATGATTTCATCCAATACATAGACTTCTCCCTTAGACTTGTTTATAGAGTTTTCACAAATGTTAATTAGAACTAATCCCTAAAAATAACCTAACAAATCATAAAAAACAACTAATTCTTTATCTGAATCAAACAGAAGATACCAAAACATAAAAAATATTCCCTTTATATTTTTTCCAAATGATAAACATTATATCTCATAAAATAATCACAAAATTCCACTAATGGGAGGTTAAATGTATTTGATGAACAGTAACATAAGAAGCCTATTTTACAAAACATGTGGACATTGCACAAAAATTGAACCACACTAGACCCCTTATATAATTCTCATAAGTTACACTTTTCTACTTAACCTGTGGGATATAAACATAATAAATGGACGATTTTGGATACTGAATAAGGGTAATCATAAGGGATTATAATAAAAGGTCATAAGTTAGCATAAGATTAAAATTTGGGTATAATTAAGATATATAAGATAATCATACCCAACAAAGCGTAGAACATAGATGAATATTCATGGAATAAGACTTGACATAACATAAGGTGTGAACCAAAATTGTGTGGAAGCATAATTCAATAAAAATGATCAATGTGAGCATAAAATCTATACATGAATTTCTTAAGAGTGAAGTATAATCATATCCAAAAGAAACTACATCATTTAGAACTTAGATTAACCATAATTACTGAAATTAATAATATTATGACCATATCTTACCCATAATTATATGCACACAAAAGCTTGTGAGAAGAGATAAACATTAAATATTCCCCCACACACACTTGTAAGCGTAGCTAAACCACAATTATACCCATGTGCAATATTCTGTTAAAATGATAAACTGAAATTATACCCCATAAACCCTATTCCACTGAGATAAACTAAAACTACATATACACACAACCTTGAGAGGTTAGAAAGACTATAATTTCATATACACAACCTTGTGAGAATAGATAAACAACAATTATACCAATATATTACCTTGTGATAAAAGGTAAATTAATTTTATACCCATGAACAACATTACGTGCATAGAATAACCATGATTATAACCACAAAAAATCATTATCTTAATAAATACAAACCATTAACCAATGAATTGGATGGTGATATAGGTCCACCCTTTTTATCATACATACATTTTATTGACACTTAGAATTAATCAATTTATCTTATCATAAATAACACATGAGATGAAAATGGGATTAATATCATTCAGAAATGGTTTTTTGTAACACCCCAACCAAAACCTCTAGGTTTTAGATGAATATCCATAAGATTTCATGTTCACCTCTACATATACTAAGTATTTCAATTAGTGGTGAGGTTATGTACACCATTAGTGGAGATATTATACCATTAGTAATCATACCAATACACTATAAACATAAAGATATTAAAAAAATATAATGTCATGTTGAAGAAAAAGAAACATAATGTAATAGAAAATGTCACACATGTCACACATATAATTAAATAGGATACCAATGTGTAAAAACTAACAAGATTGTGGAAATAATTAGTAGATAAATAATAATATAGAGACATAATATTTTCAAACATAAATATTACATATTTTTCAATGAATATTTGTTACATTTAGGAAAAAATCCAATGAGTCGTAATAGTTTACTATAATTATAGACTAGGTACATGTTATTATAATTGGGAGAATGATGTTTAAAATACCTATAATGATATTCCCCTTTATTACTCTTCCCATACGTACACAAATTAAAACATTTATTTATAACCCGGGAAAAGGAAAGACAAAAAAGGGTGATCCCAGATGCTCAATAAGGGTATGAAAGTAAGATATTAATGACCACATTAGCTTGAAATGAACATAAGGTTATATTAACATGATAATAACATTTTAATCCCATATCTTATATATAAAATATCATAATATTTAGACATGGAATAATTTATGGATGTTCATAAAGCATGAATCATAAAGGAATCAATGATCACATTCCATAAGATTATAACATTAGCATATGACATAGAATAGTGGCATACACATAATCATAAAAATTAATATCCAATGTAGTATATGATTACATAAAAATAAATAATAGTGGTATGGGTTCACTCTCCAAACCACTATAGTAGTTAAGTTTCACTCACTAGACCATTATTGTGGAAAAATTCCATTACTGAACCAAGTTGACTCCCTATTCCAGTCCTATATATCTCAAGAGATATAAATATTACTCAAATTAATTGGAGAGAGATATATTTACCGCCCATACCCTAATATAAATTATATATATGTGTTCTGCATGATTATAAAAAATTCATCATATGATAACCCATGAAATGAAATGGTTTTCATAATAATTTCATCATATTATAACATGTGGAAAAGATACTTCTTTCATAATCATTTCAGCATTTCATCATAGAATAACCCATTAAAAGATGCGAGTTTAATAAATATCATTCCATTATAAATATAAAAAATTTATTGAAAATATAATAATAGTATCCTTGGATTATATCCATAGTAAGTCATAAGTAACATCAACAGATTACATCATAGATGGAAAATAAGTTTGTATAACACATGGATCATTTCATGATGAAAATGACTATATTATTAAAATCAATTTCTAAAAATAAAAATATTTAAATCATTCTAGAAATAATTTTAATTGAAAATAAACGTTGAAAATTTATAAATGAATCTTTAAATAACATTTAATAAATTTTGAGGAAAATATCATTTTTGTTTTGAAAATAATTTTTTAAAAATTTATCATTTTTAAAATCATTTTAATTGATGATATAATTTTAAACATAAAAATTTAGTTTTATGGAATATAATTTCTATTACTAGTGTAATATTTCATTCACACTATACAGATAAAAAAAGTCAATTTCATATTTTTGGTAATACAAATACAATAATTTTTGGAAAACAACTTGAATATTCCAATAATTTCGACAGAAAATTTAATATATTGGTAATATATTCATGAAAATATAATTTTATGAAAGTTAAAAATATTTTATTATTTATATTATAAAAAATTGTTTTCGTAAAACATTAGTTTTTGACTAAATAGATAAATAATGATGATTTTTCATTAAAGAATTATTTTGAAATTATAAGTTTATAAAAAGAGAAAAATGAAGGAAAACATGCATCCTCAAGACATAACAATAAGAGAATAAATTTAATGAGTATCTGGGAAAAAAATAATAATATTTCCTCATTATAAGCATAATAATAAACTATCCTTATAAATAATGATATTTTAAGAAAAAACTCTTGCCACTATAATAACATTAAATCGTAATCCCAAAAAAATAATAACATAAAATGAAACATAAAATAACATGAAAAGAAATAAATTAATGATATGACATGTATAATGTGTAATATATACAAATCATAAAATAAAATTGGTTCCTAACATAAAAAATGTGTCAAATAAGGAAAATTGAGATGAAAATCCCTGGCCTATTTGGTTACATTTGAACTGTAGTCCCCATAAAATAGAGGTCCTAAAATGGATAAGTAAATACCCTTAATTTTAAGGATACTAATTATAAAACCATTAATTGAGTTTATGTACACCACATAAAAAATAATTTGGTAAATGCGGAAGGTATCTAACAAAAAATTAAAATGAGATGGAAATCCCTTACCTTATGTCTTCAATTTCTTCAAACATGCTCACAACATATGTTTATTAAATATAAATTTATTATTAATATATTATATATCATAATTATATATATCAAACCATTTATTATTTACTTATGACATTTTATTTACATTTTATGAACAATTCCATCATAATTACCTTCTATGTAAATTGTGAATGAATCACATCACTTTCCAAGGTGGTAGTCCATCATACAGATGAGCGACTTTTTTGTATTCCCACTGAATGGAATGTGTGAAGGTATATGTGATGTAATAATTCTAAAAGTGTAATAATATCATAATTATAAAATATAAAAATATAGTATATCATTATATCCAGGTCTGAAAGGTGGTGATTGAAAATGAATAACATGAGTTTGTGAAGCTGTAGTCCACCACACTCACGAGTGATTATTTTGTATCTCATTTCATTGATGATGATATTATTTAAGGTAATACCATTAAAATTAAAAATATCTATATATGTATGATAAATAGGCTATTATATCATCAATTTTTAATAATAATTGATGGTGTTGATGGACAAAATAAAATAAACTATTATATTAAGAGTGTTACATATTCTTTTTAGTTCTTTTAGTTTTCACCAAAATGATTATTTGGTTGGATTTATGACCCAAAAAAGGATTCTAGGATGGGAATATGGAATTAATGATGTTATTTGGGTAGTAATTTGGAGAAATAAATTGGTGTTTATGTGCTAAGTGTAGAGGATAAGTGGTGGACTAATATTAGTGAGGTGACTAACACACTTGTAATTTTTTTACATGAAAAAGGTTTAACCACAAATTCTAAGTCCCAAAATGCAAAATAATAATTCATTATTGATACTATATTAAATAATTTTATAATATTGACATTAAATTAGTTTTTAAAATATTATAGAGCATTTTTATTCCTAATCTTTTATGCTTAACTACAAGATAAACCCATTTTTACCTTAAATATTGTAAAACTTTGTACAGTTTTTAGTAATCATTATGGTATTAAATTAATTTTATGTGATTATATAATATATAATACTCTTATTACAAATTTTTCCTAAATTATTTCAAATTATATTATAATAAGTGGGAAATTGTATTTTAAAATTATTCCCTCAGCTGCGACAAGATAGTGGGGTTTTGAGGAGAAAATGTTAAAAAGTTTAAATGGTTTTAATATAAAAATTATATATGAAATATATTATAATGACCTAACATAGAATAATATATATACATATTTAATTATTTTTACCTTTAATATAATCTTAAAACAACATGGTTGATTTTAAATTCTTTAAAAAAATGACATTTCTTAATAAAAACTTGTATTTTTCACTATTCATCAAAAATATTATCTTCTTAGAGTTTTCTATAAAATAAACAATAATGTAATATTAAAATTATTTTTTAGAAATTATATCTATTTTGTAACATAAATTTTATAAACGTGTTAAAAATTTTAGTTTATTATATTTTTAAAAAAGGTAAAAATGTTTCTTTTTTAAAAAATAATGCTTTTAAGGGAAAAAATGCATTTATTCCTATACCATATAGAGAAAAAATATGATGACTTTTAAAAACATTATAAAATATATAATATATATAAATTTAATTAAAATAATTCCTTAAAAGTGATTTATTTAATTTATTCTGATTGAACATATTGGTCTTCATAAGAATATTTTTTACAAAAATTATTTTCATTATATTAAAATGATTTAGTTATTTTATTTTATAATTAATTGATCAATAGTGATATAATTTCATATAGCTATTTAAAACATATATTTCACAATTAAGTTATTCATATTCATTTCCCAATTCCAACAACTAGGTGATAACTATCATATTAAATAATAATATTTTTAATGTATATCACGTTTCATTTAAAATCAATATTGTGTGTAACCCAAGATACAATAAGTGTTGTGTGTAACACAAGATAAAATTATTGCTTCTAATAACACAATATAATCTCAATGCTTCATTTAACCCAAGATATTGAAAATATTAATTTTTTGAAAAAAAAATATTTCACAAAATTATGGGGCATCACATTATACCCCCTTAAATAAGTTGCACCCTCACAATTTGATCTTGTGCTCTATAAAAAATGGTTTAACATTTGAAATACCCTTTTTGGGAAACCCACATTGGAATAATATTTAATAAAAATTACTATTCAAAATTAAAAAAGGGGTGTGTTAAGGTAATATAAAATAATATATTACCTGTTTTCTGTGTGTGAAAATATTATTGGGATTTGAAATCATAGACATAGAAGAGAAAAATTACAGCGAAATACTGATGTAGAGTGATAGAGAACATGGTCAGGATAATGTTAAATACCACAAATCCATAAGTATTTAGTAGGTGATAACAATATTCGTTAATCATAATTGAAGTTAAATAATTAACATTTTATTTTAATAGATTTTTTTATGTTAGTGTACTTTGAAGAGAAGATAAACTTACTTGATTTCATTCCATCTCATAATAATAATCTTATCCTTTGGTTGTGATTTTATCAATTTTCAATTCATCCTTTACTTGAATAAATAATGATTATTATTTTAGCTTGAAGTACTCTTATATCATAAGATCCATAAAATAGTGGTAATAAATTGCTTCTATCTCATGTCATTTTCAAAATATAGTTCACATAGGTCACTCATGATTCATAAATCATCATATTGTGAAACAATAGTTTAACCTCTAAAACAAAAACAATATTTCAACATAAACAACCCTATAATTGAGTCACCTTATATCCCATCCAAAATTAAAATATTATAAAGAAGGTCAATATAGCATCGATCCCCCAAATATAATAAAGTAGTTATTTATTAACACAAACTAAATAATGGAATACATTAGTCATATATTTTTTTTTGAAATATGGTAACAACGAATATTATTATAAATACTTATTGGAAACATACATACATCCTCACTAATTTAACAAAACCTCATTTTATTGAATATTTCTAAAAAATATAATAATGTTGTATACATCATCAATGATTATATATAACACTTTGTCTAAAAATAATTAATCAGTTCTATGGTCATCATTACTATTCAATTCAATTTATTTATATCCATCCTCTCTTTATCTCGACTTCATTATCTAAAATTCTAAAACATTTTTGTAGTTATCTTTACATAATCACAAGTTTTTCATAAAATTTCACCTTTCTATTAAATAATTTTTCCTAGAGATTAGTTGTATTCAAAATATTATTAAAAATACAAAATGAATATCTTTTACTGAAAAGCCTTATATATTACATGATTTACATACCTTAAATCTTGAATTCAAACACATAAATACTCTAGTAACACCTCATCATTCTTAAATCATTAAACATGATTTGTGGTAATATTCTTTAACACATATTTCCTTTTATATCTCATTTTTAGGCTCTTTATCATCAATAATATAACCATAACTCATTAAAACTTATTTATTCTCTTCATAAGATTTCCCCTAAGAAAATTGATTTTCATAATTCCCATACCTTCCACATTTATAACATTTTATCGTTGATGATATCTTAGTGATACCATTATTTTAATTCTTTTTGTTAATAAGAAATTTTATTTTTCTTGTATAATTACTTTTTCTATGAACTTCTTCTATACATACTAAATTTCTTCTCATTCCATTGAGGCATTCACTTGGGATATTCTTTAAACATTATTGATATATAGGAAGATTAATCTTCATTCATTTAAATACTCCACCACTAAAAATGTCAAAAAACTCTATCATTATCTCGTTTGGTGAGTCTAAGAGTTGGTTACGATTTGAGATATTAATCATATATTATGGTAACTGGTTAGGAATAGTCGTAGTATCCTTCATTTAATCTGGAATCACATTTGGCTCTCCATTAACACATTGTTCACCACATTCAAAATTATTCCACTTCTTTCTCATTTATTCCATTTTTTTCATCCAAAAGGAATATTTTAAGTAATAATATTCAATGTGGTAAACCACATAATCTTGAAAAATCACCTATAAGGAGTATAAATAAAATTAATATTTTTAATCTATTATACCATAGTTTTATCCAGAGAATTTCATTCTCATAAACTATTTAAATCATTTATGATGGTTTATAAAGGGTTTTTTAATTTCCAAAGCATATCCCCTAAAAGTTTCAAAGAAGGTTTATAGAGTGGCATGTTATTATAAACCGGGTCAGGATAAATCCCATATAAAGGAACCCATTATTTATTTATTAACCATATGTACCTTAGTTCTAGAGCCACACCAACTTTTAGTGTCCTGAATGGGATGTAATTTCATGAAACCAAATTATCTACCCTTTACTAAAATTCTCGGACAATTTCCTAAACATTAAAGCATCCATAGAATTATCCTAAGAGACATACCTAGATATATCCTTCAAAATATCCCTATAGATTTCACTAATTATTTCTCATCCTTGTTTCCAAAGGTTAAATAAACCCTTCTTTTGATACCAACTATAGAGACCTATTCTTTCCATATATTGATATTACATATCGTTAAATTAATACTATATACATTACACAAAACTATCCCTAAATACTATAATATTTTAGTGTATTTTTAGAATGGTTACACAATCATCTATTTTGGTCAATGATCTTCAACATCACCCACAAATATCTCCCCCTATATTACTCTTCACAAGAATTACCTACCTGAAACCAATATTTATAACCCGAGGAATGGATACATTAGAATTGGTGAGCTTAGATTCTCAATAATGGTGAGAAAGATGGATATTAATGATAAAATCAGCATGAAATTGGCATAACATGAGATTACCATTTTATAACCTTGTCTTTCTAATCAAGTAATATAATATTGATACATGTCATAAAGTTTGATAGTTTACATGGAATGAATCATAAACGATTTAAATAACCTGATCCATGTGATAATAACATCTTCATAAGATATATAATTGAGGAATACACATAATCATAGAAAATTATTTTCACAATGGTTAAGGATCACTACTAAGGATATCATATTAGATGGGTTCACTACCCAAAAACATCATTATAGTCAAGGGTCACTCCCAGGACCATTATAATGGTAAAATTCGTTTACTGAACTAGCTCCAGTCCACACTACATTGTTGTCTATATCTTGATATATAAATCTAAATCCAATGGATTCAATGGATATGTTGGTACCACACATCACATAATAAAAAGAATACATATGTGTGCCATATGTTCATAAAACATTCATCATATCATAACCCATTAAATGAATTATGTTTCATCAAAATTTTACCATATCATAACTTATAGAAAATAGATAGGTTTCATAATCATTTTATAATTTCATCATACCATAACCCATGAAAATAAGCAGGTTTGATAAGATATATTCCATAATAAACATAAACAATTCAGATAAATAATAATAATTGTATCCTTAAATAATATCCCTAGTAATGAATAAGTACCACCAATAGATGTCATCAAAGATGGAATATGATTTTTTAAAATACATGTGGAACATTTCATGACGAAAAATAATTGTTTTTAAAAGAAATTTTAAATCTATAAATTCAAAAAAATTTGGAAATACTTTGTTCTGAAAGTAAACATTCCGTACATATATAGGAATTTTTAAAAATAATTCAGAACATTTCATGAGAAAATTATCCTTTCCAATTTACAAATTTATTTTTAAAACAAAAACATTATGAAAATTTTTTTACCTAAAACTAACATTGGAATTTTTTAAATGAATCATCAAAGAAAATAAATGTCTTTCTAGGGGGGGTTCCAGCCATGTCGTACACATTAAAGCATATATTCATTTCATATTTTTTGTCAAAGAAAAATTGTCATTAATTACAAAACAAAATTAAAACTCCATTGATTTTTTTAAAAAATAAAAAAGGGATAATTTGTATTTAAGATATCATTTTAATAATTCTATATAGTTTTTGGAAAACATATTTTTGGAAGAAAAGGGGGTTTGGATTGCATAGGTAAATAAAGATGCTTTTCATGAAAACTTATTATGTACTCATGAGTACATAAAGAGATGAATGTTATTGGAAAAATATGTATTCTCATGTCATGAATAGTGGATAAGAAAATTCAATATTTTATTGAGATATAGATCATAACATTTCATCATGGGAATCCAGATAATAAACAATCTTGGAAAATGATGATATTTTGACATATAATGCTTACAAATTTGGTAGAATTGAATCAAAATAACCATGAAATAATAAAACTAATTTAATCCTATAATATCCTAAAAACATTAATATAATTATATAACATCTAAAAGGGGTGGAATATACATATCATAAAAAATGATATGTGTATAAGGAAACATATGTCTAAAATAAAGAACATTCAGACAAAAATCACTTACTATTTTCGTAAGGGACCATGAGAGCCTCTTGTATATCGTTTATTATTAGGAAATTATCCTTAGATAGATGATGATGGTTGAGTATCTGTAGTATTTCTACTATGAATTGGGTTATACAACATGAATGTTAATTGTTGTTGCTGATACATTAAGACAAAAGTCACAGACAAAGGTACTATAGGAATCTTAAGACATGTGGGGGTGAGGAACCACCTTGAAGACATGAATATAAATGTTCAGGAGTCATAGGGATGAGTACATATATCTTGGACATATATTAAAACCATGATTTTACATTGGATCAATATTGAGGGGTTATATAATTAAAAGGGATTAGTTATGATATAAAACATATATTTTTTTTAGAAACCACTGGGTTAGTCTCTTAGAAATGGAAATTCTGTACTTTTCTATTTCTAAGTATGGGTTCCCATGGGTTTCATGGGAATATGATGGGATATTTTCATTCTCATAAATGCATGCTACCTCTTGGTTTGATAAATATGTACGGTGATCTCTATAGAGAGTATTGGTGGTCATGAATGAAGAACGATGTAACAGGATTTGCGGAAAGATGTTTTACTTTTTAGAAGGTGAATGAAATGAAGTGGTGGCCTAGTTGGATTTTACAAACATTGCCTATTTTTAGTGGAAATGGGAGGATTTCATTATAGGTTTAGTGATAGTATTACCTATAAAACCCCTAAAAATAATGTAGTATTGGCGATTGTGTATCAATTAATGAAGGTATTACACTTATTTACTATCATGGAGATATTAACAATTGATTGTCAGGGAAGTCTTTTCAAGATTGAGGCTGTTCAGTTACATGGTTTTCTAAGAAGTATTATTTTAGACAGAGATCTGTGTTGTACATTTCGGTTCTAGGAGGGTCTTCATAAGACTATAGGATCACATGTTCTTTTGAGTACAATCTACCATCATTAGACTGACAAACAATCTGAGAGGAATATTCAGGTTCTGTAGGATATTTTATGAGAATGTGTTCTAAATTTCAGTTGTTTAGGGATGAAACACATGGATATTCGTGGGTTTTCATATAATAAAATCTTCTAGGATTTGATCATGAGAGATCCTTTTGGTGATTTGTATGGAATTCCATGTAATTCCACACTTTGTTTGTGGGAGATTTTTCAGTCATGGTATGTTGGGCTTTGTTTCATATAAGAAATGTCTAAAGATGTTTAGTTCATTAGTGAATAGTTGGTGACCACAATGAGTAGGTAGAAATAATATATTGACCACCATAGATGTCATCTGGAGTTATAGGTTTTTCATTGTGTTTCCAATTGAGTGTCACCTAGGTTGGGGAAACATTGTATGAGGAAATAGGGATAAGTAGAACCCAGGTTTCTCATTCCATTTGGGATAGTGGATAGGTTCGGTCTTGTGTCATACTAATTAGTCATTCCACAACACTATAGTGAAATGAAAGACTTGTTTCTCATTTTGATGATTTGAATATATTATTCATACCCTTCTCACATGATAGACATTGTAAAAGTTGTGAATAGTGCTGATGTGACCATGAAGGGGAATTCTATACATATTTGGACCACATTGAGAAGTATCTCCGAGGTTGGAAAATTCCTTCGGTTTTAGTCCAGATACAGCATGGGTGAGTTCAATAGGAGATATGGGATATGGAGTTTGATGTGGCTGCATAGTGACTAGACTTTTTCACTGAGACCCCATAGTGATCACTACAGTATATTATGGGTGGGTGTTATATAGTGTGGAGGTTGTAAGATCCTGTCTTTCTAAGGTACATCCATATTTTTATTTATTTTGAGCCTTGTTTTCTGAGTCTTGATTTGTAATGGATATCCTTTGTTTGGGAAAATGAATTAAATTTTATGCATATCTGGTTGTTTAAATAAACACATACTTGGTTGTGAGAAATATTTCGAAAACTAGAGAGGATCCACATGGGGAGATGTTCTTGGCTCTGTAAGAATTAATTCAGTCTAGGTATAAATATTTTAAATTGGTTTATGAGGGGTGTTCAT
This sequence comes from Viscum album, assembly GCA_963277665.1. NCBI lineage: Eukaryota > Viridiplantae > Streptophyta > Magnoliopsida > Santalales > Viscaceae > Viscum > Viscum album. The sequence continues at coordinate 2,089,506,155 of OY728126.1, read as the reverse complement.
GTGTGTATGGCTTTGTAAGTGTTCATAATATATATATATATATGGTAAATGGGAATGGAACTTGTCTATAAGAGAATTAATTACCATGTAATGATATTACATATTTTTAAATTCAACATAAAACATGTCATGAAATTAATAAAGAAAACTAAGTGGATACACATCTTGAACCCATTACACATCATTAAATGTTTTGGATAAATAAATAATAAGCCTAGGTGAATTTTTTTTTATATATCCCATTAAAAATAAATACATGCAATGTAACTAACTAACACATTGTGTAATTTCCTGATATGGATTTTAAAATTTTCATGCATTTTATTTCTATTCTCACCCTTGTAAATATTTACTTTTTAGACATATGGTGATCCTATAAGAAATTTTGGGTCCATTCCCTTTATTCTGAATGTCCAGTTTGTGTGAGCAATCCTTGGTATGTTTTTCACCTTGAGCCCATCTTCTCTACCATCATTTTTTGGTTTTTGTGGGGTAATAACTTGGCAATAAGCATTCTTTATTTTGATCATGATCAGTTATTAACTTGGAATCATCTTTCCATTATCTGTATCATCTTTATTGTTGGAGAATCCATATAAAATTATTTGTTGATCATCAATTAATGGTAGGGTGTATAAATATTATCTCTATAGTTTGATATTTGACAAGTAACTGTAATACTACAACTGCACCAACATCAGTGTGAATTAATTGATTAAATGATGAATTGTATTATTCCTTAGAGTCTCTTGGTATCTAATATGTTATTGACCTAGCTTTTGGATTTAATTTGGGTGAGAAAACAATGGATTAAATGAATTGATTAATGTTGTAAATAGTGTTTTTCTTGACATGAATTTTGGGTGTTTCCTCGATATATATTCCCTAGGTATTTTTATTTTTATTGACATAGCAGGCATGTTGTTAGTTATGACCAATTGATAAATTAAATGTTTAATTTAAAGATAATTGGAACTATTCATAATAAGCTATTAATGACGTGATATTGTGTTTTCCATGTTTCTATGACATGTGTTGTGATAAATGTATATTGCTTATATGGGGAATTGTCCCATTCGACATGCATAAATGATTATATGGAGGGTTATTCCTTGAGAAACATGTAAAAATTCTTATATATAGGGCTTAGTACTAATAAATTCTAAAATAATTTCATACAAGTATTGTCCTCGACAAATACAGAAATGATTATATATTGGGACTGGCCTTGATAATTTCCAGAATGTTTATATAATGATATCAACACTGAATGATTTCGGAAATTTTTATATTGTGGGGTTTGACCCAGATTTTTGTGATTTTATACATTGCTTGTAAGGTTTTTTAAGAATGGTTGTACTAGCTGTGAGAAATTCGTAGATTCATTCTGGCAAGCCGTTGAGTTACGTAATATTTTTCTCTGATTATATGGTTATGGTTAGCATGGTCATGATACATGTTAAGAGAAATTATGGAACGGTAATGAATCATGTTGATGCGGTATTAATTTAATTATTTAAATAATTTATACACACATATATTACATTATTAAATGATCTTTTTATCAAATTTGTTTTTTTCGGACTGGTGGTGTTGACCTGCTAAGTTATACTCACACCAAATTCATCATTTGATACCCAAGAATATTACATGGAGAAGGATTGTACAAGGGAATGAGACCTTAGTGTTGAGTGATTTATTTTAGCATGGGATTGAGATTGGATATGGATAGACATGGGTTCGAGACCATTGTATATTGACACTTTTGTTGAGTCTTCTATTCTTTTATACTCTATTAATTCTACATGATATTTAGTAATATGACCAAACATCATTACATTAATAATTTATTTTTAAATAGATTGTTAAGTTGGATTCTATTTTTTGTCTTACCGTGTATTTTATTGTTTCCATTTTTCCACACTATGATACTTATTATTATTATTATTATTATATGTTGATTTCTGTTCTGTTGTAAATATCCAACCAAGGGTTTATTCTCCCCACTATACTTATCACAACATCATTAATAGTTAGCAGCATCAAGTGTATGGGGAGGAATTCTTGAGGTCTCATAACAAACCCTTTTTGGACACATGAGGGAGTTCCAAATATATAAAGGTTTTAACTACCCACTTCACATATTTTTTATATCTCTCAACTACTAGAAGATACACTCATCATAAATGTAGGAGGTCCACCTGTATGTTTAGAGAAAGGTGGAAAAAAACCAAATGTTCAATCCTCTTTGAGGTTCCTCTCAATAGTAAAGGCCTTGCAAAAAAATCTATGGGTATGTTTTTAGGTTGAAACAGTAATCCTACCATCATATATCATAAAAAATACCAATCTAAAACAGATTGGTCTTTTGTTCTTCATTATTGAAAAAAATTAGTGAAAAATAAAGTAGTTTAGTGAAATGAGTGGGGTACATAGATATAGTCTTGGAACCCTATTGAAGCATCATGAATAAATTTTCATTTTATATATTTATTTCATTGGAAAATAATTCCCTAAATAATATGTTCTTGAATGGCTCAAAATAAATACCCTCACATCTACCAACTTTTCTTATAACACACCACCATTCCATAAAAGGTAACTGATTCTTTAAAGCTAATATCATGTCCTGTCGGTCCTCTCGTATCATGGCCATTTCAAATATACGCTCAATAGTTTCTAACCACTACTTGATATCTAGAGGTACAATAGATACCTAAATGGATAGTGGATCCGAGAGATGGAAGTCAGGAGTATAGTCAAACATAGTCTTCAATACTCTTATACCATGTGTTGGTGTAATCTAAAAGACTCTGGGAAATAGTGTCTCTATTTCATAAACTTCTTAAGAAGGTGTGATAAATGATTTAGGGAATCTTCTTGAATATCCTATGGTCGAACTAGAAAACCCTGTAAAGACCCGTAAATTTCAAGGAAATTTTTTTCTTAATTTTCTTTGGAAGTTTACAAGAACGCAGTTTCTAACGGCACCTGATTCCGAGGCCCAGTGTGCCCGAAATCATTTTCCGAAGTTTGGCTCAGGTACGTTCAGTGAACGGAAGAGCGGGTTTTTCTAACTTTTGAACCGATGCTCGCGAATTCTGAGGGCACCGATGGAATCGCAGTGCCGGTAATTGCTTAGAAACACCTCTTCCGGAGTTGCGTTTGCTTGGGTGTGGTTTTTACTTTTTGGGCTTAAAGTTAAGAAATAAAATAAATTGTACGACAAACATTATTTTATTTCACTTAAGCCGTTTAGAAGCCACTTGAAGCCACATAAAGCAGCTTAAGCTGAGTTGATGCGGATATGGTGCTATCCAGAAATATCCTACCCTCTTGGTAGGATATTTGTGAGGTGGGGCCCGCATGAGACCTACCGTTTCTTTCCGCTAAGTAACACACCCGCGAAAACCCATCATTATGAAAGTCAATTGATGCATTTTCTTAATTTCTTAACGCACCAATTAATTGGGCGGTTTTATTCGTTGAATTAATTGGGCAGTTTTATTCGTTGAATTAATTCGATGAATTAATTTAATCGTTTCTTAACCTGTTTTGAATCCATTGGAGTAATAATAAAATAAGACCAACGCACGACTGCTGGAAAAATGCTCGTTGAGAGGTTTTGACAACTTTTTGCCTTCATCCTCCTTCGCGAAGAATGCGAAGTACGCGAAGAAAATGAAGAACGCGAAGAACACGAAGAACGTCGTCACACTCGGAGATTGACAACGCTTCTTCCGAGACGTTCTTCCCCGCAACGATCTCCGATCACCAATTGCTTGAGGTAGGAGATTTCGGGTTTCTTTTAAATCTTCTTTGTGGTTCATAACAACTCATGGATTTAATCGATATAATAAAATCTTCATGTTCTTGAACCTCAGAGTTTGTCGACGCGTCACCGTATTCCGCGACGACGTGACGCCCTTCCGTGACGACGTGATGCCCTTCCGTGACGACGCGACGCCCTTCCGCGACGACACAACGCCTTTCCGCGACGCGACGATCGCCTCCTTCCACGGTGATCAAATCCGCGAAGAACGCGTGTGCGACGACTTGAAGAGGTAGGGGTTGTTGTGAAATAATTTATATTCTCGTGATCGTTTCTTTTAAAATGAAGAACCCGGTTCATAAGAACAATTTTAATTCATTACAATTTTTTTTGGTTATGTTTTCTATGTGTTGATTAATCCTCCCGATTGATACTGCCTAACGCGGAGGGTGCGGGGCAAACAAACACGGCCCGACAACCCTCCGCAGTTCTTCGTTGTTGTGCGGATTTGGTGGGCAAGGATAAAACGTGACGCAAGGGCAATTTGATGTTTCAGCAGTGAATAACGGGACCCGGGAGGAGCAGTGGCGCAGACGAGAAGGAAAACGGACCACCGGAGCAACTCCGGTGGACCGCAGAAGCCTCCAGCGGCGCCCCGGTGCGCCGCCCGATAGGGCCGCCGTGGCTGAAGCAGGGGCGGCGGCGGCCAGCGGACCCAGGTCCATGCGGGTCCGTCTCACATGCACAAGACGCGGCCTTTTCCGAGTCCGTTGACTCCAGCGCGGCCCCTCGAGGGCCGCGGCTTCTTCATCCCGTGGGGGAAGCGCCCCACAGATCCTTGGTCGGCCGCTCGGCCGAGCCGAGCCGGGCCGGTCCGACCGGCCGGGCCGCGCCCTGGCCGGACCAGAACAGGTCCAGCCGGGTCGGACCGGTTCGGGTCGACCCGGTTCGGCAGACCCAGGGGGGTCGGCCCGGGCCCAAACCCCCCGTCTTCGGACCGTTTCGGTCTTTTTCCCGTAAGATGAGCTATGGGCCTTCGAACGACGCTTCGTCAGTGGCGATGTGATCCTTGGATCGAGACGGTCATTTCGGTATATCACACTCAAGGTTTAGGAATACTTTGAGTTTGGCAGGGTTGGTTCGTACACGAAACCAACCGGGCCCTCGGAGCGGAAACGCTCATATCTTGAGCTTCAGACGTCCGATTGATGTGCCATCGACTTCGTTGAATTCCTCTATGTGAGATGGATCCTTTGGCATACTCCGCCCTAGGTTTGGACGCAGGTGGAGTACGGTCGGGTTGGTTTTGCCTTAAAACCCAACCGGGCGCCTGGGATGAAAAAAGCCAATATCTCTCAGACCGGGCGTCCGATTGACGCGCCGTCTGCGATGTTGAGTTCCTATTGGTGATACGGAACTTTAGGATACATCGACTGCGGACTTTGTGTCAGTTGATGTATCAGCCTCTCGGCTCATGGAGCGGACCCTCCCGAATGAGCTTGCTGTGTGCGAGAACCCTATAGCTTGCTGCGACTGCTACTATGACTGCGACGACGACTGTGCAGAGATCCTCAGTGAACTGCGACGACGACTGTGCAGAGATCCTCAGTGGACTGCGACGACTACAGCACATAGCGATCCTTTGTGGGTCAGTGCTATAGGTCCTGTGTGGGCCCGATCCTGTGTGGGTCCGATCCTGTGTGGCTCAGCGCTCAGCGGTTCTGTGTGAGCCAGCGCCTACAGGTCATGTGTGGGCCCAATCCTGTGTGGGTCTTTGCGGGGGTTAGTTACCTATAGATCCTTTGTGGGTCAGATCCTTTGTGGTTCATTGCGGGGGTTAGTACCTATCGATCCTATGTGGGTCCGATGACTTAGATGGATCAGTGATAATCTCTATCGTCATATGAAGAAGTATACATGTGTGAGATGAAACACTGTTTTACTTTCCTTTGTGGATTGTGTTGTGCTATCCTGTGTGGATTTACGTTTTACTTTCCTTTGTGGATTGTGTTGAGCTATCCTGTGTGGATTTTATGTTTTGCTTTCCTGTGTGGACTGGGTTGTACTTGAACTCGGATGTTGGAGCCGAGCAAGAATTGATGACTTAGGTATATGTATGGGAATATACCTAAGCCCTGTCGGATCTTACTTCGTGATTCTATCTTTCCTTTGTGGATTATCTTTTGTGGATTCTGGGAGACCTTTGGGGGTATCGGGGTCCCCACTGAGTAGCTTATACTCACCCCTGCACGGGCTATGCCCGCACTACATTGGGTTGGTTGCAGACGACGGACAGCGCTGATCGTGGTGGTGGCTTGCGGAGCAGAACGGTACCTGGAGGTGGACCACTAGGCGGGGTGTACTCAGAGCGGTATGCTGGACCCAAGGAGTAGTGGAGACTTCTTGTACCCACCCTTCAGGTGGGACTTCATGAGGACGGCTCGACGTTGCAGCTTTACTTTTCATTTGTTGTTTTCCCCTTTCAGTTGTACTTTACAGTTGGGCTTGTATTTCCGACCCCCTTTACTTTTCCGCACTTACTGTTGTACCAGCTTTTACTTAGTGTTTACCTTTCTTCTTGCTTACTCTGTAGTGCTTGTTTACTTTACAAAGGCAATGCCTTCCCTTTTTACCGGGATTTACGCCTTGGTGCTAGTCACCAGCCCCTGGCCTATGGAAGGCGGGCTTGGGGTAGTCACGACACGGGTCCCGAGGACGGGTCATGACAAATTGGTATCAGAGGAGTTCGGTTCTACTGCAGACTCTGATCATTCTTGTATGTGAAGCAATAGTTTTTAGCGTATTGGGTGTGGTTATCAGTCCAGGGAGTCCAGTGTTGGTGCGGCGGCCGATTTATCTGTACACCAGGACCCTGACTTCTGATTTCTGACTTAATGCACGAAAACATTGATTGCATGTGTGTTTCAAGTTCTCTTTGTGATTACTTTTATCAGCTCACTAGGTATACTGTTCTGACCATGGCGCACCTGTTTCCTTTTCAGGATGGCTCCACGACGGCAGCCATCTAGGGTTCCGAGAGTGGTACATGACGACAGCCCGCCCAGCGACGAGGCCTCGGTATAGGGCTCTTTGACGGCAGAGGCACCAGCGGTACCTCTACCCGCCGAGCCACCGATGCTTCCAGCACCAGCCGCTGACGATGCACGTCGCCTCAGTGCACTTCATGATTTCCAGCGCCAGCAACCGCCCAGGTTCCGTGGGGAGACAGACCCCCAGGCAGCCGAGGACTGGCTGGAGGCAGTTGTTCGAGTTTTCAGACTAGTGAGGAAACCAGCAGACCTCATGGTGATCCTCGCAGCGAGTCTACTGCACGCAGCATCAGGACAATGGTGGAGCTTGATGCTCCAGGTGCACGATGAGGCCACTCTCATCTGGACAGACTTTGAGGGCCTCTTCTGCTCAGAGTTCGTCCTGGCCACCCTCCGCGCGGTGCGCAACCAGGAGCTTCTTTAGCTGCGGCAGGGCAGCTTGACGGTCGCCCAGTACTCGGCGAGATTCACCGATCTCTGGCGCTACTCGACCGACATGGTACGGGACCCGTTCTTCCGGGCCCGGACCTTTGAGCAGGGATTGAGACACGAGATCAGGGCATCGGTGATCTCCCTCAGCATCCAGAAACTAGGCAGGAGTACTGGTGCGAGATCTCATGATCAAGAGCTTCCTGGCTGAGACTTCTCCAGCAGCGAGACCTACCGCGGGGTGGCACGTAGCAGAGTCTTCCGCAGCGGGCAGCCGACGGATGACTCAGGGTCCCGACAGACCAGACCCTCACGCAGACGGCCTCAGGACACTGGCTTAGCAGTGCGGGGCACACAGCGCGGAGCCAGTCTTTCGAGAGGTAGGCAGTGCTACACTTGCAGCGGGGAGGGTCACATGGCTCGTGACTGCCCGACCCACCGTGCCGATGAGCAGCAGACAGTTGAGGGGCCACCCAGGCAGAGGCAGAGGGTCGACCGTGGTGGTCCGCAGGGAGGATGCGGACGAGGCAGAGGAGCTGGCTGAGTAGCAGGTGGTGGGCGACGCTTTGAGACTCTACCACCACCACCACCAGGAGGCCCGCCCCGACCACAGGGAGCTGGCGGGCAGAGACAGGCAAAACTCTAGGCAGCGGAGGCCTACGACCACGGCGTGCCCGAGATGATTTGAGGTAGGATCTGTGTCTATTCCACCCTTTATACAGTTCCTATAGACACAGGGGCGAGTCACTCTTTCATAGCCGTTGCCCTTGTTCAGAGCTCGGAGATTCTGACAGAGCCGTTGGCTCGATCCATACGGCTAGAGACTCCTACGGGAGAAGACTCGATGATTACGCACTGGTGCCGGCAGTTCGAGCTTACTCTGGGAGGTGAGAGCTTCGGCTGGGATCTTCTTGTAGCGGCGTCGAGGCCTTACGACGTCATCATGGGCATGGATTGGTTATCTACAGTCCATGTACAGATTGACTGTATTAGGCGCAAGGTGTGATGTGTACGCACCGACCAAAGCAGGTTCACCTTTACAGGCGAGAAGGGAGCCTTCGCAGCACAGGATGGACTTCCGTGGAGGAGAGGACAACCCATCACTCATCAGTTGTCTAGCCTCATCCTAGGAGCTGTTGACATGTGGAGTCCTAGTTTTCCTGCAGTGGTAGATCAGTATGCAGAAGTCTTTCCCGACGACGTTCCAGGACTACCTCCTCGCAGAGAGGTAGACTTCCATATTGACCTGTACCCCAGGACAGCCCCGATATCGACTCCAGCATATCGGATGGCCCCCGCTAAACTTTGAGAGCTATGGGCACAGATGGAGGACATGCAGGGCAAGGGTTTCATCCGACCCAGGGTTTCACTCTGTACTTCGCCGAAATTGTTCGCCAAGAAGGAAGACGGGAGCATGCAACTTTGTGTCGATTATCGTCGACTGTACCAGGTGACATTGAGGAACAAGTATCCGCTTCCGAAGATTGATGACCTCTTCAATCAGCTCAAGGGAGCATGGTGGTTCTCGAAGATAGACCTCAGGTCATGCTATCATCAGCTCAGAGTTCGAGACGAGGACGTGCAGAAGACGGCCTTCAGATGTTGGTATGGCCACTATGAGTTCTTGGTTATGCCATTTGGCATGACCAATGCTCCAGAGGTGTTTATGGGCCTCATGAACATGATCTTTCAGCCATACCTCGATCGATTTGTCATGGACTTCATCGACGACATTTTGATTTACTCGACGACTGAGGAGGAGCATGCCTACCACTAGCGTGTTGTACTAGACACACTCCGAGAGCACCAGATTTATGGAAAGCTCTCGAAGTTTCAGTTCTGGATACGTGAGGTCCACTTCTTGGGGCACGTCATTTCGGAGGTGGGAGTTTTAGTGGATCCTGCGAAGATTGAGGTGGTGCTAGCTTGGGAGCCACCTAGGAGCGTGACAGAGGTGGGGAGTTTCTTGGGACTAGCTGGATACTATCGGAGGTTTGTGCTAGACTTCTCCAGAGTTGTGGCACCACTCTCCGCTTTTACAGAGAAGGGGAAACCCTTTGTGTGGTCAGACAGATGTCAGCAGAGCTTCCGGGAGCTGAGACAGAGATTGACCAGCGCACCTATCTTGAGGTTGCCTGAGGAGGCAGTAGGGTACGTAGTCTACTGCGATGCATCAGGGGCCGGACTCGGATGTGTACTGATGCAGGAGCAGGCAGTGATCGCCTATATATCACGTCAGTTGAGGCCGCATGAGCAGAACTACGCTACTCATGACCTGGAGTTAGCAGCAGTGGTCTTCACACTGAAGAAATGGTGGCACTATCTGATGGGCGAGCGCTTTACAGTCTTTTCTGACCACCAGAGTATCAGGTACATCTTCTCTCAGAAGTACCTGAACCTGAGACAGCGACGATGGCTCGAGTTCCCCCATGACTATGACTTTTAGATAGTCTATTCTCTTGGGAAGGGGAACGTGGTAGCTGATTCCCTCAGCAGGAGGACGGGTATTCAGCTACTTGAGGAGGCGACAGAGCAGCTAGCCACTTTGCAGATATCCTTCGTGGATAGAGATGGAGAAGCCTTCCTTCAGCCTCCCACAGTCACTCCTCCACTACTGCAGCGGGTCAGAGAGGCACAGCGTGGGGACGCCGACTGTGAGACGCGGCGTGCACTGTTATTCTCAGGATAGGCACCTGATGGCTTCTCCATTGGAGCAGAGCACGACATCCTTTTCAGAGGACGTACCTTGGTACCATTCACTTTACAAGAGGAGGTGCTGAGAGAGTTTCACACTTATCCTTTGAAGGTACATCCTGGAGTGGCGAATATGTACCAGGACCTTAGAAGACATTACTAGTGGCCGGGAATGAAGAAGGCTGTGGCGGGGTTCGTTTCTCGATGCCTCACGTGCCTGCAGGTGAAGGCAGAGCATCAGGTACCAGCAGGCTTGGTACAGCCCTTGGAGGTCCCGGAGTGGATGTGGGACGGGATATCTATGGACTTCGTGACTGGACTTCCACGCACTTCCAGAGGTCACAACTCCATCTGGGTGATTGTCGACCGACTCACCAAGTCGGCTCACTTCTTACCCATCAGAGAGCAGGTCTCAGTAGAGAGCTTGGGGCGTCTCTACATTTTGGAGATTGTACGACTTCATGGTGTTCCATCATCTATCATCTCCGATCGAGATGCTCGCTTTACTTCCTGGCATTGGAAGGGATTGCAGGAGGCATTCGGGACGCAGCTACGTCTGAGCACAGCCTTTCACCCTCAGACGGATGGTCAGATGGAGAGGACCATTCAGACTCTTGAGGACATGCTCCGTGCATGCGTCCTCGTCTTTGGTCGCAGTTGGGGGGACCACCTACCCTTGGTGGAGTTCACGTAAAACAGTAGCTACCACTCCACCATTGGGATTGCACCATATGAGGCGTTGTACGGCAGACCTTGCAGATCTCCTTTGTGCTGGACAGACCCTGGGGAGTCAGCACTTGTGGGACCAGAGATGGTCTGGGCCACGATAGAAAAGGTCCAGGTCATCCAGGAGCGGATGAGGACAGCTCAGAGCTAGCAGAAGTCTTATGCTGACAGGAGGCGGAGGCCAGTAGAGTTCAAGGATGGCGACCACATCTTCTTGCGTGTCTCACCTCGACGTGGATTACGGAGATTTGTCCGAGGCAGAAAGTTGTCTCCACGCTTCATAGGACCATTCCAAGTCCTCAGCAGGATTGGCGAGGTGGCTTATCACCTGCCTCTACCACCACAGTTGCACCGTGTGCACGACATCTTCCACGTATCTCAGCTGAGGAGATACGTGCACGACCCGATTCACATCATTGACCATGGGGAGCTAGACGTGGATGATGGGGAGACTTTTGCAGAGGTCCCAGTGGAGATCGAGGATCGACAGGAGAGGTTCCTATGTGGACGATCGATTCCTCTTGTGCGCATCAGATAGCAGCACGGGAACCTCCAGGAGAGCACTTGGGAGCGGGAGGCTCAGATGCGTGCTCAGTACCCACATTTGTTTCCCCAGTTTGTGATGTATTTTTACGAGGACGTAAAGATCTGAGGTGGGAGTGATGTAAAGACCCATAAATTTCAAGGAAATTTTTTTCTTAATTATCTTTGGAATTTTACAACAACGTAGTTTCTGACGGTACCTGATTCCGAGGCCCGGTGTTCCCGGAATCATTTTCCGAAGTTTGGCTCGGGTACATTCAGTGAACGGACGTGCGGGTTTTTCTAACTTTTGAATCAGTGCTCGGAATCCAATTCTGAGGGCACCAATGGAATCGCAGCGCCGATAATTTCTTAGAAACGCCTCTTTTGGAGTTGTGTTTTCTCGGGTGTGGTTTTTAATTTTTGGGCTTAAAGTTAAGAAATAAAATAAATTGTACGACAAACTTTATTTTATTTCACTTAAGCCGCTTGGAAGCCACTTAAAGCAGCTTAAGCTGAGTTGATGCGGATAGGGTGCTATCCAGAAATATCCTACCCTCTTGGTAGGATATTTGTGAGGTGGGGCCCACACGAGCCCCACCGTTTCATTCCGCTAAGTAACGCACCTGCGAAAACCCGTCATTATGAAAGTCAACTGACCCGTTTTCTTAATTTCTTAACGCACCAATTAATTGGGTGGTTTTATTCATTGAATTAATTGGGTGGTTTGATTCGTTGAATTAATTCGATGAATTAATTTAATCGTTTCTTAACATGTTTTCAATTCGTTGGTGTAATAATAAAATAAGACCAACGCACGACTTATGAAAAAATGCTCATTGAGAGGTTTTGATAACATTGTGCCTTCATCCTCCTTCGCGAAGAACGCGAAGAACGCCGTCACCCTCGGAGATTGACGACGCTTCTTCCGAGATGTTCTTCCCCGCAACGATCTCCGATCACCAACTGTTTGAGGTAGGAGATTTCGGGTTTCTTTTAAATCTTTTTTGTGGCTTATAACAACACATGGATTTAATCGATATAATTAAATCTTCATGTTCTTGAACCTTGGAGTTCGTCGATGCGTCACCGTATTCCGCGACGATGCGACACCCTTCTGCGACGACGCGACACCTTTCCGCAACGAAATGACGCCCTTTCGTGACGACGCGACGCCTTTCCGCGACGACGCGACGCCTTTCCGCGACGCGACGATCGCCTCCTTCCGCGGCGATCAAATCCGCAAAGAACGCGCATGCGATGACTTGACGAGGTAGGGGTTGTTATGAAATAATATATATTCCCATGATCGTTTCTTTTAAAATGAATAACTTGGTTCATAAGAATAATTTTAATTCATTAAAATTATTTTTGGTTATGTTTTTTATGTGTTGATTAATCCTCCCGATTGATACCGCCTAACGCAGAGGGTGCAGGCCAAACAAACACGGCCCGACAACCCTTTGCAGTTCTTCGTTGTTGTGTGGATTTGGCGGGCGATGATAAAACATGACACAAGGGCGATTTGATGTTTCCGCAGTGAAGAACAGGACCCGGGAGAAGTAGCGGTGCAGACGGGAAGGAAAACGGACCATCGAAGCAACTCTGGTGGCCCGCGGAAGCCTTCGGCGGCGCAGCGGTGCCGGCGGCCAGAGGCGGCGGCGCCCCGGTGCGCCGCCGGACGGGGCCGCCGCAGCGGCGGCGTCCAGCGGACCCGCGGCCATGCGTGTCCGGCTCACACGCATGGGGCACGACATTTTCCGTGTCCGTTGACTCCAGCGCGGCCCCTCGAGGGCCGCGACTTCTTCATCCCGTGGGGGCAGCGCCCCGCGGCTCCCTTGGTCGGCCGCTCGGCCGCGCCGAGCCGGTTTGGGCGACCCGGTTCGGCCGACCCAGGGGGGGTCGGGCCGGGTCGGCCCGGGCCCAAACCCCCCGTCTTCAGACCGTTTCGGTCTTTTGCTCGTAACATGAGCTATGGGCCTCCGAACGACGCGCTGTCAGCGGCGATGCAATTCTTGGATCAAGACGGTCGTTTCGGAATATCGCACTGAAGGTTTCGGAATACATTGAGTTCGTCCGGGTTGGTTCGTACACGAAACCAACCGGGCCCTTGGAGCGGAAACGCTCATATCTTGAGCTTCGGACGTCCGATTGACGTGTCGTCGACTTCGTTGAATTCCTCTAAGTGAGACAGATCTTTTGGCATACTCCGCCCGAGGTTTGGACGCAGGTGGGGTACGGTCGGGTTGATTTTTTCCTTAAAAACCAACCGGGCCCCTAGGACAAAAAAGCCAATATCTCTCAGACCGGGCGTCTGATTGACGCGCCGTCTTTGACGTTGAGTTCCTGTTGGCGATATGGAACTTTTGGATACATCAACTTAGGACTTTGTGTCATTTGATGTATCAGCCTCTCGGCTCGTGGAGCGGACCCTCCCGAACGAGCTTGCTGTGTGCGGGAACCCTAGAGCTGGCTGCGACTGCTACTGTGACTGCGACGACGACTGTGCAGAGATCCTCATTGGACTACGATGGCGACTGTGGAGAGATCATCAGTGGACTGCGACAACTACAGCACTCAGCGATCCTTTGTGGGTCAGTGCTACAGGTCCTGTGTGGGCCTGATCCTGTGTGGGTCTTTGCAGGGGTTAGTTACCTATCGATCCTTTGTGGGTCAGATCCTTTGTGGGTCATTGCGGGGGTTAGTACCTATCGATCCTATGTGGGTCCGACGACTTAGATGGATCAGTGATCATCTCTATCGTCATTTGTAGAAGTATACCTGTGTGAGCTGAAACTCTGTTTTCCTTTCCTTTGTGGATTGTGTTGTGCTATCCTGTGTGGATTTACGTTTTACTTTCCTTTGTGGATTTTGTTGAGCTATCCTGTGTGGATTTTAAATTTTGCTTTCCTATCTGAATTGGGTTGTACTTGAGCTCGGATGTTGGAGTCGAGCAAGAATTGATGACTAAGGTATATGTATGGGCATATACCTAAGCCATGTCAGATGTTACTTCGTGATTGTATCTTTCCTTTGTGGATTATCTTTTGTGGATTCCGGGAGACCTTTGGGGGTCTCGGGGTCCCTACTGAGTAGCTTATACTCACCCCTGCACGGGCTATGCCCGCACTACGTTGTGTTGGTTGCAGACGACGGACAGCGCTGATCGTGGTGGAGGATTGCAGAGCAGGACGGTACCTGGAGGTGGACCACTAGGCGGGGTGTACTCGGAGCGGTAGGCAGGACCCGAGGAGCAGTGGAGACTTCTTGTACCCACCCTTCAGGTGGGACTTCCAGATGATGGCTCAACGTTGCGGCTTTACTTTTTAGTTACTGTTTTTCCCCTTTCAGTTGTGCTTTACAGTTGGGCTTGTATTTCTGGCCCCCTTTACTTTTCCGCACTTACTGTTGTACCAGCTTTTACTTAGTGTTTACCTTTCCGCTTGCTTACTCTGTAGTGCTTGTTTACATTACAAAGGCAATGCCTTCCCTTTTTACCAGGATTTACGCCTTGTGCTAGTCGCCATCCCCTGGCCTATGGAAGGCGGGCTTGGGGTAGTCACGGCACGGGTCCCGAGGACGGGTCGTGACAAACCCCCTAAATAGAGCCTTTAAGAATCTTCTAGAATTTTGGTTTCTAAAATTTCAAATGAAAATTTAAACACCTGAATCCATTAGGACATATCATAATCATTCTATGGAATCACACAACGATTCTCATATAAGGTGACCCAAAACCAAAGGTGTATTCCACAAGGAATTACCAATGATTCTACATACCTACATGTTAGTTAGTTTCACAAATATATATATATATATAACAATAAAGTTCACACACTTTTAACTAATTAATTCCAAAAATGATATATCACTTCAACAAAGAATGTAGATATATAACTCAATAGAGAATTAGAGCATATCCAAACCAAATATAAATAAACAATGAATTAAATTTAAGAACTAATAAGAATCACCCAACATGTATATTTAGGGAATATGATCCTATATACCTATTAATGATTCATGAATACACCCAAAATCCATACAACTCTAACAAAAATCCTATCAATAAAAACTCAGATGTTCATTACACAAGAGGAAGTTGGGAATATGGAAACACTGCTTCCTAGTTTTTACATAGCCTATCTCCTTTCTATATTGTCTCAGAACTACAAAAAAATAATGATAGTAAACACCACTACTGATACCATTTTTTATGGCCCTGATAAGAACCACCTATTTTGAGACAAAGAGCCAAAAGATATCATATATGCCTCCCCATGTACAAGAGAATTCCAACTATCATTGAGGGTTTTAAAGTAATCATTGTGCAGAATATACCTTCAAAAATCATTTCCATTAACCATAAACATAATAAAATTTGACAATCATAATATCAATTTGAAGACAATAACATAATGTAATATAAAATAGAACACATATCATACATTTGATGAAACATGGTCCTAATGTGGAAATAAAAAATTGAGAAATAATGGTATAAATAAATAAATAAGAAACACTATAGATTCCTCCAGAGTCTATCCTTATACCACTATCATCTCTATTCTCCCCAATAAACAATCTTCTATATTTCCCTTTCATTACATCCCTAATCATGAATTCTAAACATGCATTGATATTCTCATATAGGGTCGGTGTAAAAAAAACTCTATAGGAAACCCCTAATACATCCCAAAAATGTATCTAGTGTCATAACATGTTCCTTCTAGAATATAAGTAAATTTCAATGTAAGAATGAAGAATAAAATGTCATGTATTCATGTTATAACAAAGAAACCATGAGCCTTAGTCGTAATTTCCACATCTGCATGACAAATGGATAACCATGAGGATATCATAAGTGACCAATATCTTTCCTCAAGGCTAGTGAACATATCCCTTGGTATTCTCATGGAACTAAGATGGATCAGTCTAGAGGACAGCCACATGCTTCCTCTATTATAGGTCATGCCTTTTGTAAATCATGTCCTACTTATTCCTTGGGTCATGCCACAAGTAATCATACCCATCTAGTGAAATGTAAATTTTTTCCATATAGTTATTTATGATTTTAGAAATCGTTTAGGACACATCTTTATTTCAGATGATATTTTCAATATGTTTATAATTTCGAAAAACAATAAATGGTGTTATAAATTTATTGTGGTTGATTTTTTCTTATTCGTTATTTAATAACCAACATGAAATATCATTTACCTTGTTGTTTTTTGAGAATGAAAATATGTACAACATTTTTTACACCCCAGTTATTTAAATAATGTCATAAATATTTCTATCGAAATTGATTTTGTATGTCAGTTATATTTAAATATGAAATGAAATTAAAATAAAACACACATTTTGATGTTGTTTAAGAAATAAATGACGTGACAATTGGGTTTCCACATTGGTTATGCTAAACAACTAATGTGGTAACTGTTTCAATTAAATTTTCAAGTTGGTGAATTTATAAACAAATTTGAAAATATTAATTTTAAAAATGAAATTATTTTATTTATTCCCCTCCCAAAATTACATAAGAGAATATAATAGAAAAATATCAGAAGTTGAAGAATCACAACATTAACATAAACATATAAAATTTCAATTTTCTAGATTACAGTGTATATTTAAAATAAACTAACATCCAATAAAACCTTTGAAGTGATTATATAATTGACCTTTTAAGTTCCTTGGATATTTTATTGTATAAGTACACGGTTCATCAAAAAGGAAAAATTTAAAAATTTATCATTTAAAATTTATTTTGAAAAAAATGATTGAAAAATTAAAGGAAATGTTTATATAATATATATAACAATTTGAAGCTTTGCAACTATCCCTGATAAAATTATATCATACACAAATCAAAAATAAGCGTATACAAATATTTTTACTCCTTTTTTATGAAAATTAAATTTAAAAAATTCATTTCAAAAAAATATTATGAAGTACTATATCAAAAATTTAGAAATTGTAAATAAACTTTTGCCTTTTCTTTTACATATGTAATCCTGATGCCTTTCTTTCTTACCACCTCTCTAAATAAGTCCCTTTCCATGTATAAAATTATTATGAATAAAATAAATTAAAATTTCAATATAATAAAAAAGGTTTTAAAATATTCAATCATACATTTTCAATATAGTCCTAAAATTTTCCCTCACTTCATAATGGATAGAGAATAGTTTGTATAGTGTCTTATCTCTTGAATAAAAACAACCCAAATAAAATGGAAACTAATATATATGATAATATAAGGTTATTGGTTTTTCTGTTAAGAGAGAGAGATATATATATATATCACATTATGAGATATATTCTTCAAACATTAAATTATATAGAAGCATAAAACACTAAATAATTGCATTCTTTAGTAATATTTAGAAAATGTAAACCATTATTTTCTGCACCATTCATTTCCTTCTTATTGGTGAAATAAATTGGGTGTCCATAAATCTATATACTTTTTTAATTTTATGTAGCATAAAAATTGTATAATGATACCTAATTCAAAACAAGCATAAGAAAAAAGTTTCAATAAGTTAAAATAAAATAAATATATATGTTAATTGACATACATCGAAGAAAACATGCATCATTTGGATTCCAAACTCATATCCAATGATATTATCTATGATATCTTTTTTAAAATAATCATATTCATTTTTTCGTGACAAATGAAGGCTTCCATTGGAATCTCATAAACAATCTATGAAAACACTAAATACGTTGACAATCTATCAAGACTAGTAGATATTGAATCTAAAGTATTAACACTTTGAATTTGTTTTTTCCTATATAATGTTTCATTACCCTTACATTATTCATTGAAATAAATAAATAAATATAAAAACAATAAAATGTTAAAAAAATCAATAGTAAAATGAAATAAAGTATTTAATGTAGACATAATTCTATGTTAATATATCAAACAATTATTTTTTCCAAACTAAAAAATGGTTGAAACTTTACCCAACTGTACTAACCTCATCTATATGAAATGGTATATTTCTTGATCTATCTATAATATCATACCCGCTGACGCTAAGATTCTCTATCTTTATCTATTGATAATGAATGGTACCACTATTTGAATATATCATACCATGCGCAAGAAGATGATTCTTTGGATCGCTAACATATAAATCATTATAAATGAGATTACTTGGAGGAGGTGGTGTACGAGTATGATAAATAGGAGTATTGTGGTCTACATGAGGATGTGGAGTATGATATGTAATAAGAGAGGGATCTAAAGGAGGAGGTGGAGTGAGATCAATAGTTTGAAAATATTTTTTATTATCTACAATCATCAATTATACCAAACCTCATATCATATCCTCCATGTCATGAGTATATGGTATTATAGATTCCAATGTTTATATTTATATATAAATATATATCCTTTTTTTAATGATTCAAATTTTTGAACCACATTTGTTAACAATTCACCTACCGAGAATCCTCAAACATGACCTAGGTGTATGGGTTTCCCTAATTTAGTTGCTAAAATATTAACCCTTCCATCACCTATTAACACCCCTTGTTCAATATAATCCTCAAGATATTCCTATATAAAATATTTGAAAAATATGTCGTGAATCACAATATATAAATCACTGACTTAGTTCAAATAAATAAGTAAACATATTACAATCATATCAACTAAATCCCAAGAATCTTCCATAAGATATTATCTTTATTATTTAATCTAATCCCTCATATAGTTTTCATGTATAGGGGTAAGAGTTTTATCATTTTTGGATTATAAAGTCCCACCACTTAGTTTTTGAATGAAATTTAGTTTTTTATTTTTTCTTCAAATTACGAAAACCCGCTTTGGGATAATGTATGAGGGTATATGTTTCTAAATAGGATATTATAATGACATCTCCTAGATTTTTTAGTTAAGAATAAGGAAATCATTAAAAAGATAATTAATTTTAAAAAAATCTAAATGGTAACATTGAACATACAAAAAACACTTATTATCACAAAAATTAAAAAAGTTTTTCAATCTATTTTCACATATATATATTGAATTATATAACAAGGATTATGATGTTGTATATTCCAAAATATGGAATCTAATGTGAGGGTTGATTTTAAATTCCTTCATCTCCTTGAAGTTAGTGAGAAACATTTCTCCCTTCATCATCTAGTATTAGGTATTTCATTTTTCATATGATAAGAAGCTTGTAAACATATACTACTATAAAAATTTCATGAAGAGTAAAATAAAAATAAACTATATTACATAAATGTTATCCCATATGTAAGACATTTTCATTTTGTAAAAACTTCTTCAATCATCATTCATAATACTAACATTTCATTCATCCATTAGTGTAAAAAAATGATTGAGATGTTTTAAATTTGGACATATTATAATTCCATTATCATCAAAAACTAATGGTACCTTCTAGTCATATCTAGGGGAAACTGATAATTTTGGTAAATGTGAGATGCCACATATACCAACCCTCGACCTATTATTCCAATTATGTAGTACATTTGTCTTGTAAAGGAGGATGTGGAGGCTCATCAATAACAGCATGTGTAACTTACTCCTTAGAGGTATTTTTATCATCTTCTCTAGAATTATGTGGTGGATTAGATTTTTGATCTACAATTATCCTAAAAATCAAAGTTAAACACAAATAAACATAATATTAAAATAAAAATATTCCCTACAAATGTAACAAAAAATGAAAAATTTTCAAAAAAAAGGTACTGTAAAAAACACATTTTTATTCATAATTTTTATAGACAACTAAAATTAAAACAAAATTAAATGGA
Source organism: Viscum album (assembly GCA_963277665.1). Taxonomy (NCBI): domain Eukaryota; kingdom Viridiplantae; phylum Streptophyta; class Magnoliopsida; order Santalales; family Viscaceae; genus Viscum; species Viscum album. Next base: position 2,089,486,157 of record OY728126.1, on the reverse strand, counting down.
TATTAAATGAAATAAATGAATGAAAAGAAATCGAAAAATTTTATGTGAATAGTAAAAATCCTTCAACCTATAACTACATTTTTACACAAAAAATATTCTTCTTTGAATATATAAAAAATTATCCACCCAGAAATAAAGTAAACATACCCCATTTTTTTAATTTTTATTATATTATTTAACTAAAATGATAAAAACATTAATGGGTTATGAAAATATATAAAAGATGAAAAAAAAATCCAAAAAATTGTGTGTGAATGATAAAACTGCTCCAACCCAATAAATCCCTTTAAAAAAATTAATATTTTTGAATATAAATTTTTTTTACATAATTTCTATTTTACTTAATATATTATATCTAAATTAATTTTTTTAAATAAAATAAATAAATATATATGCAATTCAAGTGTAGAAATGGTAAACTATATAAAACAAAACTAATATACAAAAATAACTTAACTTTTATGTTGTAATAAATGTTTTAATAGTGAAAATAAAACTAAAACATATAACATTTTATAATACATCAAATACTAAATTGGAATGAAACATATGTTACCTATAATATCAGAAACATACAAAAGGATCGTTTTCCAAAATTCATTCATCAGGATCGTTTTTCATGGAATAAACCATGTCTTCAATGTGCTCATCAATATTATCTATTATTATTTACACAGAAGTTGAGATCCCATGTACATCAGCATCTTCATCATGTTTATCAACACTGGCATACAATTTTTTCATTTTAAAACCATAGACAACTTCATATCAGTTTGATCAAGAACATATTTTTTTCTCGTGTTTCCATGATAAAAGTATCATATGGGTATTACAATCTATTCAGATTAACTTGTGTCATTACAAATTCATCATTTCTATTACATTTCTTACTGATAATCCATTTTTAGTTATAAAATATAACCTAAAATTTAATGTAATCAACCTCACATATTTATTCAATTACTCCATAATATTCCCTTTATACCATTATTGGGGGTTTTTCATGAGCACTCAAAAAATGCATTATTCCAATGAACACTAATAGACAAAAATTTTGAACAGAATTTATGTTATCCTGATCATTCATATGAAAATTATAGCAATTAATTTTATATTTGGGCCATGTTACCAAATTTAAACTTGGACTCCAACAAACCATATCAATGTTTTTGATGTATGTGATATACTAATAATGTTCTCTTTAAACCATGAAAAAAAAGTTTTGTTATACTGAATAAAAATCCATATATTTTTCTTCTTTGGATAACATAATTTTAACACATTAATATTAAATTCTATATAAAGATGAGAATAATCCATGTTATTTAATATATATATATATATATAACTTATTTATCTAATATCCTATCAATAATTCTACTTTCCATGCATGGATCCTTTCTCCCCCATAACAAACTCATTTATGGTGAGATAAAGGAAAATTAGGGTTCTCCACTATAGACACATAGCTTGTACAAAAATCTATAACCGCCTTAGAAATATACTTCTCAATGAATGAGGCTTCATGACAATATGGATTCTTATTATACCCCTAAAATATCTTCACATATCATTCTATAGGATCCATCCAAATTAGATATATAGGTCTATAATGCTTTTTTTATTTCACCAAATGAACTATTAAATAAACCATGATATCAAAAAAATTTGGGGAAAATAAGTCTCAAATTTAAAGTGTATAGAAGCTTCTTCACTCTAAAAATAATTCATTGAAATTATATTAATCACCTATTTAAAATTTTAATTAAAAAGATAATAATCCTTCATGATAGAAATTTTTACACGAATGAGAAGTACTCTAGATAATGAAACTAGTATGAGATGTCTCATCATGACATGAAAATCAAGATATTTCATTCCTATCAAATTCATATCTATTAAAGAAATAAAAAATACTTTTTAATGATAACCCTATAGCACATTGATATCATGAAGACACTAGAAGACGTTAATTTTATCCCTCTATGATTATGCATGATATGATGAGGGAAATAATGTTCACCGTCCATCAAAAGTGGGAGAAAAATCCAAACATATTCCTATTGAGGGTGTGTAAAATCTTCCATTCAACACATATTTAGTAATTCATTTAATATCTAACAATGTTACATTCAATATATGTTGGAAATTATTTTCCAAAAGCGTGAGATCAATGTTTTTTTACCACATTATATAACCAATATGGTAGTTCAAAAAATATTTCCCATTACTATACAATATTTCTAGAATTACAATATTTTTGTGTCTTTCTGAATGTCACATAAATGTTTTTGACCTTCTCAAAATACAGATAAGTGGAAAAAGATTTTTGTAGAATATTAAATTATTATATGCTATTTAATTCCTTTTGTAATATTCAATTAAATTTATCCTTGATTCTCGCTCAAATTTACCCAAGAGAAGAAGGTAAGACGGTCCTTGTAGTTTAGCTTGGTTGATCGAATCCATAGAGACCTAAGAAGAAACCTATAGACACGTACATTCTATGGACTATTTTGCGGCTATGAAGTGGCCAACATTGGGTTGATTTTAGATGGGTTTAAGTGAACTCTAAGAGACTTCAGTGAATTCAAATTAAAAGAATGAGTTGATCCTAGGTTATCGCTCGGGGTGGATTGGACGTATTTCCTTTTTAATGATTTCAATTTCTTATATATGAGATGGGTTAATTTAAGGATATAAAACAACATCATCACTTACTAGTTTAATTCCTACAAACTTTAATACTAATCACCTATACACTTGAAGGATAAAAGTTTTGATCACTTCAAGGTAAAGGTTCGTATTATCACTTGAAGTGTGTGGCCTTAAATTCAATAAGGATGATGGAGTTTAAAAATCATCAAATAAAAATCTCAATTAAAGAAGTGATTATACATTAATGAGGTGATAAATAACATCCAATCCAGACGCTTTCTACTCTCTTGGATCAACCCATAAGTGAGTTAGCCCTCCATTGATTCTATGATTTTAATGGAAGCGGAAAGTAGACTCATGAGGGAGGAAATGGAGAAGTTAAAAAACGCAATAAAATAACAATCACTCCACCGTTGTGTGATAATCTCACAAGATTTGGTATGAACAAGTTCACATATTGAACCAACGGTATAAAAGTGATAAGGATAAGAACATATTGATAAGATAAGAATAACTTTTATTAAGAAACAAGGATGAATTAAAACAACTTACATGTGAAGGAAGAACATTACAAAGAAAAATTGGCAGCATAACATTAAGATGAAAACAAGCTCAAAGATTTCTAAATCCCCTAACAACACTGCCTTAAATAGGAATTTTTGATCCCTTGGGTCGAGCCTCCAACAGTACAAATCATCTTAATTAATTTTGGTAGGCCATAGGTGGTGGAAAGCTTGTGGAATTTGGACTTTTCCACATTTGACCCGATGTGGCAGCCAGCTTTCATCCACCGAACAGACGCGTCTGTATGACCTTCTAGATGGCAGAATCAGAGTAGACCATAGAAGATACAAAGGGATCACCGGATGTCTTCTAACCTGCTGTAATATTTGGGCCCATTTGGAGTTATGTATTCCGAGATATGATCATATTAGTAGGCTGTTTTTCTGGGCCGCATAATCTGGCCCAGAATTTTATTTCTACCTTGGGCTGCCTAAATGGACACCATTGAGGCTTAATTAGCGTTGGATCCTGAAAAGTTATTTGTTCATATACATTGCTTCTATTATCCTATGAAATTTGGGATTCATTGGGCCTATAGTTTGAGCCCCACAGTCTCATCAGTGGGCTGGTGTCCAATCTGCATTCTCTAGAATTGCTTCCTTTCATCACAAAATATCCTCATCTTATTACATGAATTCTCAATTGATCCCTGAATGAAACATGTTCATATTGGAGTGTAGATCAATTTAAAAAAATATCAAATTAAAATATGTATAATCAGATGAATCATTGGATACTTCAAATGATGTTCAAAAATGTACCACATAATAGTGCATTTTAAGAAGGTATTACAATCATAATGTGAAATGATGTTCAAAATGTAAAATGAACTAAAATGGTGTTTATGAATAATAAATAACATGAATATTATGTATATTAACAATGAATATTAGCCTCATTTAGTGGCTATTCAATCCTTAAACGAAGTCCTTCGATGAAATATGTATACTATTTTTATCCCATGTTTCAGTTGATAATATGATGATTGTTGGTCGCAAATTGGAAATGCTTTAGGCCACTTAACACTGTATCCCACTAAATTTCCTTATCATTGGAATTCATTTATAGTGAAAAAAAATTTAATTCAGTTGAACATATTCCATTTTATATGAATTATAAAACTTAATACATTCCTCTAGTAAATGTTTAAATTAATCAATTAATGATGACAAGAAAATTATAATATCAATTACAAGATTTGTTGGTTCATAGATCCTTGAACTCAACCTGAAATATTTTCTATTTATTAAAAATTATGTATATAAGCAGTAAATTACCAAAAACAATAGTCCATGTACTATGTTTTCAAATAAGGTATCAATTTGGATTCATTCTATCCATACATAGTCTGAGTATGATATTTATAACATCATTGACGAATGTTGGAAAATGATGATAAAATTTCTTCCACTGTGGTTAATCAGCTAGATGACATAATTTTGCAACACATATATACTCATCTTCCAGACATATTATCCTTTTTCTAATCATTTTAAATTTTAAATAAAATTTTGAAATGAGGAGTTATAGGAAGATGGAAAAATTAATTGGCATGTGTCTCTATAAATGCTAAATCATCCTTTTACTTGTCTTCTGACAATTAATGTGACATACCAGGAAACCCTGATAGAAATACATATTCCATCATATATAAAACATAAAAATTTGGGAATATATATATTTTATTGGGACCCAATCCTATTAGGAATAATATTTTATTTACATTAAATTGTGAATCTAGATGGTCTTTGTGTTTAGGAAGAACTTGTTTCAAAAATTGTAAAAGTTATTTAAAAATATTTTCACTCCATCTATTTTTTCCTTCAATTTAATAAATCTTAACACCATTGATAAAAAAATAAATTATATATAACATTGATAAAATGGGTTTTTAGTATCACTATATATATTCTCAATTGTTGGTACTTTCTCATTTAATTATACTTTAATATGATGAATCAATTCTATAAATTGATCAAACTTATTTTCTTACCATGTATCATCATAAATAGTTGTAACATTCTTCAACGTTTCCCCATGAAAAAAACCAGGGATTTAACTCATTTTAAATCTATGAAAAATTAAAGGATCATTGACCTCTTTGATTTTCAACATCATCAAATTTTAACATTTCTGGCATGGAATGAAAAATTATCCTTGTTTAGAACATTTAATTAAGAAAATTCCAAAAAAAAGAATGGATGATAGTTTCTTCATATTAATCACATATTTCAAGTTCATTAATACACCTTATGATAAATATTAGATATTAAAAAATATCAAAAAACATTATATTGTCAAAAAAATATAGGTCTGATATAAGTGAGTTAGATGAGGTAATAGTAGATTATGTCAACAATTTTCAGGAAGACAGACTTGTGGATTTATTCATCAGTAAAATGTTTCTATGATTTTCAATGAAAATAAATATAATTAAAAATATGATAATATCATTGCGAATGAAATTTATTTTTAATATGAATGATGAAATAATCCCATAGATAAATAATTGGAAAAAATTTATATCACCACTGTGTAAAAGATAGACTTATTGGAATAGAAGAATACATGAAATACATATAATATGAACATAATATATAAAAATCTCTTGTGAATATTTCATTGAATTTAAAGTTTTAAAAAAGAAAAATAAATGATCATTAGTGTCTAGAATGATGTTTTTGAAGATAAGATATTCATTATTGAAAAAGTTTAGGAAGCAGAAGTTTCCAGAAAAATATAATGAAGGTAGAAGTTAAGACACTAAATGGGAAAAATTACTTACATTAACATAAACTATACAGAAATTTCAAACAAAAATTGTAGTGAATAATCACAAACTTTTCATGAAAATATTAACATTTAATAATAAAACTTAATCAAAGTATTGCTCTATGATATTATTATTATATTCTATATCCAATGAAAAGAAATATCTCATTAAAAATGGGATCAATTATGTAAAGTAGTAGAAGGTATCATATTCTCTCTAACCACATTAGATAAATTGGGGTGTTAAATATAATATTATATGTTTTATTATAAAATTAATGTTTTACATATATAAATTTGTAGGGATTAATGAAGTTCTATATTCATGTTTCACTAGGGAGAACATTATATGAAAAATTATTATACTTTATCTTGACATTTATTTGTGTATGTTTAATATGGTTACAAAGAAGTTCATTGTTCAATATTATAATAAGGGAATATTATTTAGTACTAGATAATTATTCTACTATGTGACTAGTAAAATATTGGATATATCAACACAATGAAAATTTGTAACGCCCCATCCATAGAATCCACAAGTTGATGCATTATCACATAACATTGGTATGATCACAAGGAAATCATGTTTTGAAAGACCAATCAGTTTAGTATTATGGGAAATAAGATTCATACATAATTAAACATTAAAACATAAAAATAAATAAAACACTAATTTATTCTAATATAAACATCCAAGCCTCCTAGATTATGCCTGAAAGTCACTCATAAAAAAATTCTTCATATCCTGGAAAAATGAAACATAAGAAAGGGGTGAGCTCAAATGCTCAGTAAGCGTAAGCAATACAGCAGAAGATAACATAAATATTAATCATTGTGAATAATTGAAACCACATGCCTTTACCAATGATAAACATGAATATTTTTATGTCTGTAATATGATATGATTAAATAATGCCATAATACAACATAATCATGGGTATTCTACTACTCTAATCATCACATGAACCATCAATATTATTTTCAAAATGAGGGAATGTATAATTTCAGACATTCTGATACATTTTTTCAAGGCCTTGGCCAAGACTTCTGAAAATGATTAAGGCCTTGGACAAAACTATATATCAAAGTGGGAAATGCCTCATCCAATTCCACTTCTATTTTTCTTGTGAGACCAACCAATGCATCGAGGAGCTACAGTGGGTTCCACCCGTCACTTACTATGTCCAATACATTCCTCATATGAAAAGGTTGAAATATAACACAAACATTCGTATTAAAACTAGTATAGGAAATGTCAATACTTTAACCATAAACCATTAATGGTATAAGAATAGCATATCCACATTCAAGAATATCACAAAACATTCAATACAATATAAAAATTTGAATCATAATAAATCAACTTCAAATAAACATAAAATCCAACAAAGGATGTTGACATATATGAAATCAAAACCATTTTTATTGAAATATATTGTTCTATTTTGAAATAATTTAATTGTCACGTAATTATAAAGAAAAAATTTAATTTTAAAATATTTATATAAACTTGAAAGAAAAACTTCAATGATGTTATAACGGTGGAAAATAGCTGCACCCGCCGTATAAGTTAAAAAAACATTCTTATCTTAATTTTTGTTGAAAAGGTCATAAAGTTCCATGTTTAGAAAACAAAAGAATGCTTAATTTTAAAACATATAAGGTTAAATAAGGTTATAAATTATTTTACACCTTTATGTATTAAAAAAAATTTGAAATACATTTTTAAAAATCATGGATGTGGATGATAAAGAGGTTCCAGTAGATACTTATGTAAAAACAACCTCGGATAATAAATAGATTTTCGTAATAACCCTTACCTTGTAATTTTCCTTGGTCGATTGTTGGTTATCCTCTTGTATAATGGTGAAATAATTGTTATTAAATTATACAATAATCATATACATTAATATGATATCATATATGATCTTTTAATATTGATTTGTTAATAATATCTTAGTATTATCATCATTTCGGGTGTTAACTGATTCGTCTTCCTTTATATTATTTGATATGAAAGTAATGTTTGTTATGGATAGAATGTATCTTATTCATATTAGGAATTATATTACGTCATTAAAAATTATTTTTAATTATCTAATGAAAATTAGTTTTGAATGGATACGATGGGGAATGAATCTCATCGTGTTCGTGGAGATGATTGTCCGTATGTACGCACGGGTGACAATATCATTTTTTGATATTTACATAATTTATAATTGTATGGTATATAATATATATAGAATCATTATCTTTTTATATTTATTATTTACATAAATTACACATCATTATTATAACCATCCAAATAATAATTTGTTGAATAGCAATTACATCATGACGTGGAGATGGTAAGCCGTACGTACGCACATATGGTGACATGTCATTCAAAGGATGGATATAAAAATGAATATGGATGTACCATTTTTATAGTAACATAATAGTATATAGAAGATACTGGAGTTATTATTTTATAATGGATACAATAAAGAAAGAGGAAGTGGAATAAAAAAGGAACTTGAAAGAGGTGATTAAACATTTACCACTTATTCGGGTTCTTCCTTTTGATTTGAACAAAAGGGCTGCATATGATGGATTTAAAACTAAATTAAGGCCTCTAGGATGAATTTTTTGTAGTTTAGAGGGTGTTTGGGTAGGGTATGGCTTACAGAAATTGCTTTGATTGTGTGAATTAGAGAGAAGGGGGTTCCCTTTTATAAGAGAGGTGAGAGGCACCTTAGGAAAAGCTAGAAATATTATTTTATAATAAAATAATTTCCAGTTTTTAATAGCTCCAAATTGGATTATTTAAACTCTAAGGAAGGTATTGGTTGAAAACCACTCAAAAATAGGTTTTAGATAGGTTTTTGTCACTATATTAACTTTATCTTTTAGATTTAACTCTTAGTTAAATAGTTTGACACCTACCATGTCTCTTTGTATTTTTATATTATATGGTTAATAAACATACAATAAACATCAAAGATAACCACAAGTGGTTGATTAATGATACACATATCATTATATAATTATTTTGGCTGAACCATAGATTTTTAAGAATACAATTTTGATTACTAATATAATATTTGTTTTAAAAACTCTTTTATGCCAATTTTGACAATATTTTGTATTTTTTTTATAAATTTATAATAGCATTATTACTTCGAATTCAATTCATCTAACCAACCATAATATTTCATATTAAAAATTAAATTATACTAATTCTAAAAAAGTTTCAAATTACATTTATTTGGATATTTATAATACCAGTTATTTTAATCATTCATTAATTAGGTAATTACTACATCATCATTGTGTCATAAATAAATTAAATTATTTGATGTCTAAAAAATATAAATAAAATACCAATATGTAATAAATATTTTTATCTCTCTAATTAATATTTATAGTCGAATTTAACTTATGTGTAACCCTATATTAAAAAATGTTTAAATTATTGAACTTTGATTTGAACTCTTTTCACTCTTCTTTGAATTAAATAATACTAAATGTCCTAATCTAATCCAAGTGGACCAAAGAGGTTCATATTTTATTAATAAGGTTATTTTTGGTCGAATTATACTTATCAAATAGAATTAAGTCATGTGTTAGGGTAATAATAATATCATTTTTACCCTTAATTACCCTATTTAATTTTAACAATGGTAAATAAAAGTAAAAAGTTACTATTCTTAAAAAATTATTTTCATCATATTGAACCAAAATTTACTTACTGATATCAACCATGTCTCTTTTATGTTTAAAATTTAACTCACAGAAGCGGTAAACTTACGTTTCATGTAAATTTTCAAATGCTCATAGGAGGTGGGTAAAAGACGGTAAAAAGTTCAATAAAATTATTACATATCTAAAATTATTATAAACTGACTCCAATGAATTTAATTGAAAATATATAGGTATTATGTATCTATTTTGACCTAAAATAAATTTAAATAAAATAAATAATTATTTTAATAGAAATTTGATTTTAAACTATAACTAACTGATTTTCACTATTCATCAAAAATTGAATGTTTTCAAAAAAATACCTAAAATTTACCCTAAGCTAATTTTGATATTCATAATTCAAAAATGAATTATATTTTACCAATTTCAAAACATTTTAGTTTCATTAATTAATTTAAAATTAATTCCCGCTATTAAAACCAAAAAACGTAATTTTTAGAAATAATAACTATCAAAAGATTGACTCTTGTTTTTGTCCAATTTCAAAGTGAAATTACATACAATGACCATAATTGGATTAAATGGTAAAAATATAATATAATTATACATCCAAACCATTAGAATGAATAATTCAGTACTCTAATGTTTTTTGATTAGAAAAAGTGTTTTTCAGTTAAAATATATTATTTTTTACTATTGACCTAAATATAAAAGTTACAGAAAAACACCAAAAATTTCTTGAAACTAAATTCATATGTCCCGATTCTAAAGAAGAAATTTATTTTGTCATACTTAATATATAAAATTTTCAATATTGGATTTAAAAATGGTTGGCCAATAAAAGGCGGTAAAATTGCATTTTTGAAAAATAATTCTTTTATATGAAAAAAATGAATTTATTCTTAAATTATGTCTATGAAACTCATAATATGGATTATACAATTATAAAAATAATATAAAGTTCAAAACTCAGTTGATACTATTCACAACCGCTTTTGAACGGCTAGTTTGGTAAGTCATGGTGTGCTTGAACTCAGTGTTGCATGTAGTGTAAGTTATTGCATGACTTTGAAGAAATAATGTACTATGAAATGTTGGGGTGTTACATTCTTCCCTCCTTCTATAAATTTCATCCTCACAATGTAAAATTTTTCATTGAAAATAAATGGTTTAAAATAGAAAATTCCTTTGTGGGAAAACCGACATCGGAAATTGGGTTAATAAAATTTAGTCTTAATAAGAGGAAAAGGGGAATGAAAAAGCCACCACCAAATTATTATCTCGACTAGGAGAACATTTGTGGAAATTATAGACACATAGTTGGAGAAAAACATAAATATTTATAGTGTGTGGTTGAGGTCATCAGTCACAAACAATTGTATAATTGAGGCCCTCAAAACCATCAATCTGCGATGACTTAAAATATCATCGGTTCAACAAAACATAAGTTATTATGATAAAAAAATTTAGTTTTAAGATACCTAAAAAAATTTATAAGAATTAATTTCTTCATTTCATAAGAGAAGAAAGAAATATATATTGGACAAGTAGAGTTTCATCCTTTAACTATTTTCTACCACAAACTCATATTTCACTGTAAAAGATAATATAACTTAAAAAATTATTCTATTTATCATATTCATATAGGGTTTAAAAAATGAATTTATAATTCATCTACCATTCCTTTTAAAAAAATTAAATTATTTAATCTAGGACATCATGTGGGCCAGTTGTAGTTGATACACCCTTGTCGCCCTTCGGTTGTGGGTTCAAGTCCTGTGGCCTTTCCGGACACGATGGCTTTCCGCCCGACCTTTGTGTTATCCTTTTTTGGAAATCCAAAAATTATCTAAAACTAGAATTTTCCAAAATACTTCTGTCCAAACTCACAATCCAAAATTAATGAGGAAGGTAAACATAATTAAGATCCTTTTTTCCATGTAATAACATGTGAACACTTTCATCATGTATTATTTTAAAACACTACAACATCTTGAATTACCATAAAACCGTATTGATTACATTCATGCTCCCTTATTCCTTATAGAATACTAGATATACTCCATATTTCGAAAAAAATTAAACTCCATCAATGATGGAATCTACAAATCATTAATCACTTTCAAGGTAGTCAAGAATATCCAATATAATTTATCCAAATCAATAATGTAGTATTCCAAAATCACTACCTCAGTATCAGAACCATATTTTGGTTTATCTTTCCTCTATCATATATTTTACAAAAATTTAACCTATTATTGAGTAACTTTACTTGGTTACAAACAATCTGAAGTCCTTAATGAAATAGCACTGCAGTACAATCCTTATATATTCTATAATTCTTATAACATGTACATCATTAATACAATACTGAAATGACATAATAATTTAATAACAACATAAGAAATCTAGTCATTCCTCTTCATCTTCAGTAGTATAATAACATTATTATTATCCAATAGAAGCATTTAGGGTATAATCTGATGATTTTGACATTGATTCGCATAGTGTCCCAACTACTTGTAGATGAATCATTTTACATTTGAAACTTTTTATTACCTTTGAAATCACATACCCGATGTCCTTTTTCTCCACACTTATAACAAACTCTCATTCCATTCAAAAATTTACCAAGGTGATTCTTTCCACACTTATCACATATGGGAAAGTCCTTCTTTTCCCTCTTCCCTTTATCCATCTTTCATTATTCTATCATTTTCTTCTCTTGCTTTCCTGCAAAGCTATAGGAATCAGAGAATTCATTACCTATCTTATTAACACATGATACTATTTCTTCATATGTTGAGAATAAATGGGAGAATATTTAACTCTTGAATGTTGTCTTAATACTATGAAATCTATGATCCTTATTACTCTTTGGATCATACATATTGTTTAAGTTCACATTTCTTCTACTGGGAACCATATCTATACAATGGCATACACTCAGTTAGTTTATGAATTGCAATTAAAAATTCCAATAATGTAAAATACCTTACGTAATTTAAATAGTTTATGGATATAAAACATAATCATAATAATATATTCTTTGAGGAATTATAAACTCAAAAATCCTTCATAATTATTTGTAATGAAATTTATAATTATCCTAAGCATGTCCCCTAGGAGTGTCATAACCAAGAGTGTAGCAAGGCCCGTTGTCGTGCACCAGTTCCTGTTCGAGCCTATGTCAAAGTGATGTTTTCGTGTCTTACCCCTAGGTACATCTGTGCCAGATCCACCTCAACCTGCTCATATCCAGATAGGGATGTATTTCTAGGAAAACTCACAAAATCTTTACAATATCAAAATTCTAGGAAGTTCTTCTATACTAATCCTCAAAGTCTATGTTAGGGCTATGTGCTCTAATAAAAGTATATCTAAATCTAGTTTCAAGGGTTTGTACTAAACTTACTCTGATGCCAACTATAATACACCAACCCCAGAAGCCGAGAGTCGGTGCATTATTACATAACATTGGCATGATCTCAAGGAAATCATGCCTCAAAAGACCAATCATTTTAGTATTATTGGAAACAATATTCATACATAAGTTCCAGATTACAAATTGAAAATAAATACAACACAAATTTATTCCATTAGAAACATCCACACCTCCTAGATTATGCCTCTAAGTCACTCATAACTAACTTCTTCATGTCCTAGGAAAATGAAGCATAAGAAATTGGTGAGCTCAAATGCTCAGAAAGTGTAAGAAATACAGAAAAAGATAACATAAATATTAAGCAAGGTGAATAATTGAAACCACATGCCATTACCAATAATAAATAAGAATATTTTTAGGGAAGGAAAATGAGATGAGTAAATAATTCCATAATAAAACATAATCATGTGTACTCTACTAGTAGAATGACCACATGAACCATCAATATTATTTTCATAATGAGGGAATGTATAATGCCAGACAATCTGACACATTTTTTCAAGGCCTCAGCCAAGATGTCTAAAAATTATTAAGGCCTCGGCCAATTCCACATCTAGTTGTCTCATGAGACCCAACGATTCATCAAGGGGCTATAGCAGGCTCCACCCGTCACTTACTAAGTCCAATACAATCCTCATAAGAAACGGTTGAAATATATCATAAACATTCATATTAAAAGTAGCATATGAAATTTTAATACATTAACCATAAACCTTGAATGGTATAGAAATAGCACATCCACAGTCAAACATATTAGAAAATCGTCAACACAATATGGAAGTTTTGAATCATAAAAAATAATCATCAAATAAAATTGAAATCCAACAAAGGATGTTGACATAGATGAAATCAAAACCTTTTTTAGAGAAATATATCTCTCTATTTTGAAATCATTTAAGAGTCACATTAATATAAATAAAACATTAATTTTGAAAATATTCTAATAATATTATAACAGAAGCTTTGACGATCTTATAACAATGTAGAATAGCTTCCCCTGCCGTATAAGTTAAAAAACATTCTTATTTTAATTTTGTCGAAAAGGTCATAATTACCTTCTTTGGAAAATGACGGAAATATTTATTTAAAAAATATATGGTTAAATAAGGTTATAAACTACGTTACCCTTATATCTAGTAAAAAAAATTTGAAATACATTTTTTATAAACATGGATGTGGATGATGAATAGGTCCCAGTAGATACTTATGTAAAAAAACCTCTGATAATAAAGAGATTGTAGGATTAACCCTTACCTTGTACTTTTCCTTGGTTGTGGGTAGTTTAACATCATGTATAATGGTGAAAAAATTGTTATTAAATTATCCATGAATCATATTTATTTATATGATATAATATATGATCTTTTAAAATTTATTTGTTAATAACATATTTGTATTATCGTCATTTTGGGTATTAACTGATCCGTTTTCATTAATATATTTTGTCATGTAAGTAATGTTTTTTATGGATAGGATGTATATTATTCATATTAAAAATTATATTATGTATTTGAACATTATTTTTAATTATCTAATGAAAATTAATCTTGAATGGATACGATGGGGAAGGAATCTCATTGCGTTCATGGAGACATTTATCCGTAGGTATGAACGAGCGACAATATTATTCTTTTGATATTGAAATAGTATATAATTGGATGTCATATCGTATATATAGAATAAATATCATGTTATATTTATTATTTAAATCAATTACACATCATTATTATACCCATCCAAATAATAATGTATTGAATAGTAATTACACCACGATAGGGAGGCAGTAAGCCGTACGTTCGCATCTATGGTGACATGTCATTCAAAGGATGGATATAATAATGAATATGGCTGTACAATATTTATAATAACATCATAGTATATAGAAGATACTGGAGTTATAATATTATAATGGAACCAACAAAGAAATAGGAAGTGGATGAAAAAAGGAACTTGAAAGAGGTGATGAGATATTCATCTCTTCTATAGGTTCTTCTTTTTGATTTGATCAAAAGGGCACCATAGGATGGATTTATGACTAATGGTTGGCCTCTATGATGAAGGGAGGACAGTTGAGATGATATTTTGGAAGGGTTTGGCTGACAGAAATGGCATTGAAGGTTTAAATTAGTGATAAGGGGGTGTTCCCTTTTATACGAGGGGTGAGGGGAACCTTAGGAAAAGCTATAAATATTATTTTATAATAAAAACATTTTCGGTTTCTAATGGATCCAAAATGGATTATTTAAAGGATAAGGTGGGTATGGGTTTAAAAACACTCAACCAATGGGTTTTATATAGGTTTGGGTCACTATATTAACTTTATCTTTTAGATTTAATTCTTAGTTAAACAGTTTGACATTTACCAAGTCTCTTTGTATTTTAATATTATATGGATAATAAACTTATTATAAACTTACAAGAGAACCCCAAGTGGTTAATTAATGATAAAATTATCATTATATAAATCTTTTGGCCTAAACATATATTTTTAGAAATAGAATATCAATTAATAATATAACATTTTAAAAAAAAATATTTTATGTCAATTTTGACAGTATTTGTTATTTTCTTTTTCCTAAATTCATAACAGCTTTATTACTTTGAAAAAAATTTATTTAACTAACCAAAATAAGTTATATTAACCTATAAAATTAGTGGAATTCATAAAAAGATTCAAATTATCTTTATTTGGTTATTTATAATGTCAATTATTTTAATCTTTCATTAATTATGTAATTACTGCATCATCATAGTGTCAAAAATAAATTAAATTATTTAATGTTGAAAAAATATAAATAAAATACCATTAAGTAAGAAATATTTTTATTTTTCGGATAAATATTTATAGTCGAATTTTTCTTATGTGTAACCCTATATTAAAAAAATTCTTTAGTTATTAAACATTGTTTTTAACTCTTCTTTGAATTAAATAATACTAAATGTCCTAATCTGATCCAAGTAGAGAAAATAAGTTCATATTTTATTACTAAGGTTTTTTTGGTCGAATTATACTTATCCTATAGAATTAGGACATGTTTTAGGGTATTAATAATATAATTTTTACTCTTAATTACACTATTTACTTTTAACCATGGAAAATAAAAGTAAGAAGTTACTATTCACAGAAAATATTTTCATCTTGTTGAACGACATTTTATTTACTGATATCAACCATGTATCTTGTATTTTTGAAATTCAACTCAGAGAAGAGGAAAAATTATGTTTTATGTAAATTTACAAATGCTCCTAGTAGGTGGGTAAAAGGCGGTAAAAAGTTCATTAAAATTTTTATATATCTAAAATTATTATAAACTAACTCCAATGAATTACATAGAACTTATATAAATATTATATATATATATTTACCTAAAATAAATTTAAATAAAATAAATAATTACAAAAATAAAAATTTGGTTTTAAACTATAACTCGGTGTTTTTCACTATTCATCAAAAATTGAATGTTTTCAGAAAAATACCAAAAATTTATCCTAAGCTAATTTTGATATTCAGAATTCAAAAAAGAGTTCTATTTTACCAATTTAAAAACATATAGGTTTAATTAGTTAATTTAAAATTAATTCCTATTGTCAAAACCAAAACACATATTTTTAATAAATTGTAACTATCAAATGATTGACACTTTTTTATGTCCAATTTCAAAGTAAAATTACTTAAAATGACCATCATTGGATTGAATGGTAAATATATAATCTAATTCTACTTCCAAATCATTAAAATTTATAATTCAACACTATCATTTTTTTTGATTAAAAAATTTTTCACTTAAAATATAGTATTTTTTACTATTCACCATATTTGAAAGTTATTAGAAAAACACCAAAAATTTATTGAAACTAAATTCTTATGTCCCAATTATAAAGAAGAAGTTTATTTTGTCGATTTTAATATATAAAAGTTTCAAATATAGGATTTAAAAAGGGTTCGCCATTAAACGGCGTAAAATTGCATTTTTGAAAAATAATTCTTTTATCTGAAAAACTGTATTTGCTATTAAATTATGTCTAAGAAACTCATAATATGGATTCTAAAATTATAAGGATTATATAATGTTCAATTTTCATTTTATATTATTCAAAACCATTTTTGAATGACTTGTTTGGTAAGTAGTGTTGCTCTTGAACTCAGTGTTGCGTGTAGTGCATATTATTACATTACTTTCATGAAATAACATATTATAGAATCTTGGGGTGAAAAAAAATTCATATTTATGTTATGATTTAATGTAGTGAAATTATTATTAATATAATACTAACCTAAGGATATGAAGATGGGATTCATATGGAAAAAATATTAAAGTAACACTGAAATCTAGAAGATAGGGTTCATGCCTCACAACCAATAATATTATATGACTTTATATAACCTATTCTTGGATATAAAAATATAGGTTTTTAGAAATTTTTTATAGAAACCGACGGTCTGGAAACTTCACCAGAAATAAGGGAATGACCATATTTATTCCCCAAATTGTGTGGTAAATACACCTAAAACAAATCACATTTCCCAATTAAATTAAAATCAAATATATGATTACTAGAAAACCAATTTATATAAAAAAATAATGTTACAAATATATATATATATATATATTAATAAAATATAAATTAATAAGTTATTATTTTTAAATTATTTAGAAAGAAAATAAAACAAAATATTATATCCAAAAAATTGGAATCATATCATATTTGAAAAGGAAATTCAAATAAAAAACTTTTTGTTAATAAAAAATTTTAAATACAAGATAAATCAGTACGATTTTACATTTACTAATCATGAGGAGAAGAAAAATTAATAAAATAGTATATGAAATCCAAACCTGATCTATATTCATGGAATGGTAGGACTTCTGATCGAGTGATTCTTCAATAGAAATTGAGTGGGATGAGGGAAAGAAACATGGTATTTCAAAAAGATAGGGGTTCAAATTACATGAAAAAAACAATAAAATCCAATATAATCCATTAAAATGTAAAAAATGTTGTTAAGAATCAACTTTTCAAGAATAATTCAATGGATTAACCAATTATGAGAATCTGGAATGTGTGAGGCTTAATTGAGAGATGATTAGAGATCTCTTTGAACAAGTAAGGAGAAATTCACTAAGGGGATTGGGTAGGAAGATGATCATTAAATGGAAAATGAGGTCGATGAAACTTGTTGGTGGATGGATATGGTAATGAAATATTTGAGTCCCCCAAATCTAATTAATTAGGTTTAGGGATTCCATATAGTAAAAATGAGAGATCTATCATGACAAACAATGAAACTGAATTGAGCCTACATGAATATTGATAAACATTTCAAAGGTATATCATTGTAGTTATTTAATTTATATCATGAAACAAAAAATTTTATATTGGTTTCAAATAATCGATGTTATAAATATCTTTTCAAATCCATTTATCCAAAGGCTATCATATTAAACTTAATATTCAATTCCATCTTTCTGGTAACTTATGCTGGTTTCAAATGACTGATGTTATAAACCAATTGTCAACATCATTTATCCTAAAATATATGTACTAAACCTATTATTCATCATAGGTTTCTAGTTAACTGATTTTAAAAATAATAAAATTTTATTTTTCTTATTGGTTATATAATAAACGACATGAAAAATATTTGTCATGCCTTTTTCACATCAGTTATAACTAACTGGTATAAAAAATGTGACATGATAATTATTTTTTTTACTATATACCCATTACCACTACCATGAGTTTGGCCATAAGGAACTCATGTACATACCCTATGTTCTCGAATATTTTAATCATCACCACACGTCAAGAAAAATTCCCCTCTAAGGGTTAACCATATCATGATAAAGAACTTATTTTGAGTACTAATAAGAAACCTCTAAAATCATGGTAATCATGTATAACATGGTAGAGTATGTAAAGGAAGAAAATAGTATGACATCATGAGAATCAATAATAACAATGTTATAATTATGATCAAAATAAAACATTTTCAATCCGGAAATACATTCATACAGACGGCATTAGACACCAAATTTGAGTCTCACTACTACACACACATGTGATCGCTATCAAGCATGGTAAAATAATCTATGACAACAAAAGTATCACATTTTGGAAAAAAAAGTATACAAGGGGCCAAAACATTAAGAAAAATTTTACCTCAAACCAATTGATGATGTAATCCAAAATACATCAAAGCATGTAAATCTAAATCACATTGTTATCCCACATAAGAAAGTTTTCATATCAAGGAATCCTATATCAAATTTATGTTTCTCAAAGGATAAGTATTGGAAAGGCACACAATGAGATTCCATGAAAATCACAGTAGTTATATAATCACATACAAAATTATTTATGATAATGGAACTATGAGTTCTGTTAAAAACTAATTCTGTGATATCTTAAGATGAGGATGATAATTCACCACATTCCTTGTTGATCAATGAAAATTTTGTGAATTCCCCAACATATATTGAAGAGAACCACACATCTAGTCAAAAAACAGAACTTCTGCATCATTATACCTTTATAATTGAAATACAAGATGATATTCAAGAAGAATATGGGACTAAAATGATCTATATATGAAAACATACCAAGGAACCCCCCCCCATTCATAGGAGATCTTACTCTATTCAAGGGGATGAATTTGACACATCGAATCCACTATCTATAAACAAAAGGATCATCAATACCACATTATATATATAAGGATCACTTAGTTCATTCTAACTTATTATACTATTATCTTCAATATTTCATCAAGAAGAGACCTATAAATAAGATCCATAATCATATATGCATAATATTCACATAGCCGTAGATCAATATATATCAAATCAAGAGAGGTTTTCATGTCACAATATTTCTCAGAAATCAATGAATGAAATAAGAATTCATCATTGGATAAAATTATAGATAAAATATAAGTCATTGGTCCATGAAATTCTCTCATAGAAGGGAAGGAATACAGTGTAGATATAGAGAGAACATACCAATCAAGAATCATTTGATTGATGTACTGTCAAAAGTCTAAGTAGAGATGAATGAAAGGGATCAAGATCCAAAGGATATTGCATTAGGACTAAAATATGACATTTAGGATTGGATATGGGTATTAATTATTGAGAAAAATTATTTGAATTAAACATTTTGGTTTGTATTTAACAAAAACACAGCTATGATCCACTATAGAGCCAGTGGACATCATCAGATGGCATGCATGAAAGGAAGAACTACCTTGGTTCGTCAACCACCTCTAGCTGGATTGTGGTACCCCACCGACAAAATAGTGGATTCTTCATTTTTGGTAGACCCATTGTAACCCCATGGGTTGGATTGTGGGATCCTACCAACCATCATATGATAATTTACATTCCCCACTCTACTTATCCTAAACTCACTATACCATTATTTAATTATCTTTTTTTTTACAAAAAACCACTAAAAAATAATAATTGAGATTAACCAAAATAGAAATGGAAAATTTAATGAAAACACAACATATCATACATTAAATTTATTGTGGATGTTATTATATCTCATAAAAATTATCATTTTACCAAAAAACTATTACCCAAAACAGAGTTTTTATAATATTTACATATAGGGTAATTTATGAACCATTACCCCATTAGGGTAGAATCCTTCAAAAATGGTTTATAATTCACAATATATATTTCTCTTAAAAAGTGTTTCCTATTATTATCATAAAAATATGTGATTTTAAATTCATATTAGAAGAAACATATAATTGAAGGATGAAGAGTAAAATTAATAGAATATTTTTTAAAAAATTCAAATTAGGAGACATGGATAAGTAAAAAAACACATGTTAAATTTTGTATTAAAAGGGAATAATATATAATTATGGTATGCAAAATCATTTCAAATATATTCAAACAACATTATTGAAAACCAAAATCACTAAAATGATAATGAAAACAATATTTTAAAATGGATAAAGGTTAATAAAAGGGTCACTATAGATAAAATGTTTTTTTAATTTCAACAGGGTAAAGGAAAACATTGATGGGAAGTAAAAATATGGACATGAAAGAAAAAACCATTAGAAGGGGATTGAATTATTCTTAATAAAATTATATTATTTATGAAACAATAGATTCATCATGAAATAGGAATTCAGTGTGAAAAAATAATTCCAGACAAAATTATATGTAAATATATTATAACATCATCATATGATAAGATAATTCTATCTTGAAATACTGTTATCAATGTTTGGTGACTGTGACATAAAAAAGGTTTTTTGTCAAGAAAACCCCTTATCTTTGTTCCCACTACGTTGAATTCTCTATAACTAATAAAAACATGTATATATTCATATAATATTTGGATCCATAATTATACATCACACGATTTATAATTTTCATTAATAATCATTTACTTCATGAAAATTAGTTTTATTATTTGTATATTCCCATAACGGGTGTTTTTAGTTTTGAATATTTATACTATCTTTTTTATAGTGGGGATGATATTTTTTTTCTAAAAAAATTCATAAATATGAGTTCATTATGTTTATTATATTGAATAACTTATAATTATCTATTACTTTTAATTTTCTCTTGATGAGTGTTTAACTCTTTATCCAGGAATAGAAAAGCACGAGAAAGTATTCTTAAGTGATTTTCATAACCAAGAAATGATGTAATCTTAGTTATTGAGTTTTCCAAAAAAATTATATAATTTTTTATAAAACAATATATGATTAATTTTTTTTCATAGACATCCATGTTGTAATTTAAGAGCATTGTTCATGTACCTGGTCAAATAGACCAAAAAATGAATATACCCTGATTAATGGATGATAATGATTATGAAAGGGGTTTTTAAAAAAAATATATTTCTTAAAGAGAATAATGATATATTTATATAATTTTAAGGATTTGAGTCAAATTAAAATAGGTTTTAGTAATTAATAATTAATCTAGGTGAAATGAGATACATTACTTCATGTAGGTGGTAGCCCGCACAATAGATAGTTATCTTTTTTATTTCTAGAAGATTGAGAAGGAATTATAGAACATGAAAATTTGAAATTATATAAACTTAGTTATATTATGTATATACTACTTATCAATCAATACCATCATTAAAAAAACCGTTATATGGGATGTGAAAAAAATAGAAGACGTTGATTCATGGAGGTGGTAGTCCGAACACACACACTAACGAAACTTTTGTTTTTTATTAAAGTTTATAGATGAATTAAAAATAGATGTTACATTATTATAATAAAATATAATTATAATAATGATAAAAATATCACTATATTGGTATGGATATAATTAGTTTGCAATAAGAATATTGAGAAGAAAGTACTAAGAGGAATGTAATACCAACATCTCCAGCTTGAGATTTCTCTTAGAAATATCAATTGAAATGGAGACCAAAAAATAATTATAGTAACTAGAGAAATAATAAAGTTTTATAGTGTTATATTAGGTATAATATGAATTCTTATTAGGAATAAAACAGAAAGGATAGTTTTTTATGCATTGGGGAAAGTAAGTCCCTTTTATAAGAGAAATTATGGTCACTTTAATGAATACAATTTATTTTTCAATGATATTATTACACTATTAAATGATAAATGACTCTGAAATAATTTATTTCAAGGGTTCCTTGGTTTGAATAATCCTCAATGAATAATTTCCACACATTTTCTAATCATGTATTTTGTTTTTTAGCATTAGATTTCTACATTTTTTATTTTTCATTTTTACTATTGTAAAATGTTTTTAAAGGAGTAAATTTTATTTTATTATAAATATAATGTAACCCATATTACCAATTTTGAGTATGATGAAAAAAAAATTATCATCTATTTAATTTAATTAAATTTCTAAAAATAATAAAATTTAGTTTAAAATTAAGTCATATAATATATTGATAAACAGGTTTTGTAAAAAATAATGTTTTCTTAATTAAGTGTTTTAAATCATATTCAGTATTTATCACTAAATGAATAAGTACTGATATATTTTTGTAAATATTAATTAGTTATTTATAAATGATTAATTTATTTCATTAGATAAAAATGTAACAATTTTATTAAAAATTGATTTGATAAAATAATTTTATCTTTATCGAAGTAATTAACATTAACCCTCATAAACTTATTTCCATTCATAAAAATAAATTTTAACTTTTCAAATAATTAAGAAATATTGATAAAAATTTGTAATTTCATTTTGTCGAGTTTAAATTATAAAATTGATAATATTTTATTTAAATATAAATTTACAATTTTTTAAAAATATTTTTTGAAAAAACATTACTTCTCTTCTAAAATATTAAATATAAGTTTTTAATAAAAAAACAGGATATGTAATTTAAATTATAATACATTTATTTTGACATGAAAAATATTTCACAAGTATGAGGATTCACTTATATCTAACTAATGTTTTAAAATCACTAATATTTTCAAGAAATGATATTTTCATTATTGATACATGAATTGGTTATTTTAGAAAAATTCCAAATATTATTCATATTATTATTTTATGAGGAATATTTCCGAATCCGTGTTATTTTTTTCTTCTAAAATTTCTACAATTTTTTAGTTAAACATTAAAAAACAATATTCAAATATAGTGTAATTCTATTCATATTGGAAAATATGTTTTTGAAATGATCAATAATAATTATTCGTATGTATTATCATTTAATAATTTATTTATTGGTAGTATATTATTCTTATTATAGAATTATTTTATTATTATTTAATCATAATATACTCCTTTTCTTGAAATACAAAACACATATTTCCAAAATATATTTTAAATATTAAAATGACATCCCTAGTTTTTTTAAATATAATTATGGGATTTCATTAGTATTAATAGTGGACGATATATTCATTATAACCATAATTAATAATGTGGTAACTCATATTCATAAATTCTAATTCAGTTTCTAGGTTTTAATGAATACATTTAATATTTATATTTTTATCTACATGGATCATGGATTTTATTTATGATCATTTTTTCTTGCATAGAAAACTATAAAATCTTATTTTTTAAGGAACATATATATTGAATTATTGGGTTGTTACATTGTGTTAGGGGGACAATATTGGTGTTAAACTCATTTCCAATGGGCCTATTTTTCTATGCTAATGTGCACACTCAGACGTCTTTGATCGTAGAAATTAATTAAGGATCCTTGTTAACCTGAATTTTTTGTTTCTATTTTGAATTATAATTTGAAAATATTTGATAAAATAAATATTTATCAAATGAAAAGAAATAAAATATTTGGGAATGTTTTAAAGGTGGGTTAAAATGGTATATTTCCTTGTTCTTAAAAAACTATGAAAAGTGTTTCCCATCACTTATATCCACATATTTTCACATAAGTGGTCTACATTATAAAGACCACTTATGAAACACTTGTTGATATTTTACTGGTCTTTTTTATCAAAACATATATACATATATTGGTGTATTTAGACATTGTTTCATCTGATTCAGGTAATGGTAAGGTGTTATAGGGTGGAGATGGGATTGTTCATTCATAATGGTTTATATGTTGGGGGTGATTACATGTCATGTATAGATGGGTTGTATTTATACTCGCGTTCCATGGTTTGGTTTATGGTTTCTGGGACCTTTGGTTTCCTTATATATATCTATTTTCCACTAAATTCATGAATTTTTGTATAGATGCTTGTTTTTTATGTCAACTTGGTTTGTGATACATTTTTTGTGAAATTGTTCCCAATAGTAGTTCTTGATACCCTGTCACCTATGTCTAGCCCTTGGGGATCTTGAACCCCCATTGGGCCATCGATGAATCAGTTCATGCACTAGTTTTTGTGGCACCCCCGGATGATTCGTTACATAATAAATCAATACCTAATTAATCAATTGTCGATTCAATATTTATTGAAATCATTACATAGATTATTATTTTTTAACATGGTTTTTATTCCATCCATTCGGTTCCCATTCCATACAATTTAATATACTTAATTAGTTCCTGAATAAAACAACGAATTATAAATCGTAGTATATAATTTTGATGCATTTATTACAAGTTCATGTCATGTAATATAGAAATATTTCTAGAATATCTCATGTATTTTTCCTTGGGTTATGTTATCTAACAAGGTTCTTATAAATCTAGTGTATAAGGTATCTATTAAACTCTCTCTAATACAAACTATATTACCCCAAATCGATGAAACAGAGTTGGTGGTTATACTATTAGATTTTTATAGAATATACATATCACAGGATCAAATAGTGTAATAGTATCATGAATCTTTTTACATGATTAAAAATTTTAAAAAATTAATAACTGAAGATACATCATATAAATGTTTGAAAAACATTATTAGTTTTCCTAGTGTATCCATATGTCACCCATATAAAAGTTCACGATTTCTTGAATAAATAGTTTATAATATTATGGGGTGAGCTTAGACATTCAATATGGAGTTGTGTACAGTGGAAACTAATATATCATTAGAATGTTATACAGAACATGGAGTACAAAAATAATCAAATAAAATCAATATTACTGTTAAAATATGAATAATATATCCATGTATAACATAACATAGGTAATAAAAAAAATCACATTCCTTACAATAACTGATAACATTGTGAGGGAATACATAATTTTAGACATCATAAAGATATGGTCAAGGCAATAGGCCCTGAAATCTAATATAAACTGATATGAATTACACCAAACACATAAGATAATTCTTATAATGTTTCATACTGATGCATTGAAAGGATATATAATTTCAAGCCTAACCTATCACATAACAAATCCAATTCCTCAAAATATGAATAGAATGGGTAAACAATAAATTACATAATGTTCCACATGGAACAACATATATATTCAGGTTTATTTGATCAATATGTATCCATATTGGTTTAATAGACATACAAAATATCAACATTTCACAATTAAATGGAATAATATAGTTTTTTATGTGAATGTCCAAAAATAATTATAGAAATGATAGGATAATCAAAATGAAATGGGAAGTATCCATATCAATGGAATGATAAAATGTAGTGGGGGTATAATAATTTCAAGGTAGTTAACAAAAATAAGAAAAATATATTGAATAAAATAGTTTTAAATAGTAGAATACCAAATTAATGATATAAAATGGCCTAATAAATATTATTTTTATGTATCACATATTTTCAATATGTATCAAGGTTATAAAAATATTACAAGGAATGATATCCATATATACATTCATTGATTGAAAAGGTGGACATGATCCAAATTTTTGTTTAATCCACTAGGGACCTGATAGAGGATAGGTCATCTATACCACTTTCATCCTTTTATTGAAAATTCCCTCCTCTTAGAAATAATGAATCCATAATACCACAAATACATGGAAAAAGTAGGTATTTATCTAATATATATTATGACTATTGTAATGTTTTATGGATTATAATGTCTTATGATGGTGGAATAATGGGAGTAAATAGCGATATATCATTTATAATATAATAAAAAGTTTAAAACAATAATTATTTATAATATTTCATAATTACATGGAAATTGATTTAAAAGGATTACACTAATAAAGAAAGAGATGTCATTTGGAATCCTTCCCTTGCAAAGTAGCATCTTTAAAATTTAGAATAGCAAATTAGAACCATTGAAACTCATTAGAGGGTCTCTTATGAGGAAAAATGAGTGTAGAAACATGATAACTGTTTTTGGAATTGAAATGAATATATGGGTGTGGGGGTATTTATAGAATATTAAGGAGAATATAATAATAAATTCAAAACAAAGGAATTTGAAATCTAGTTTGTGGAAAATGTAAAAAAATATTAATACCCATGGATTTAGATCCTAGTTTATGAAATTCAGGACAAGTACTTTGAAAAATATTTTTTTAACCAGGTTCTATTTTTTTATATTACTTTTTCTCTAGAAATATCATTCTATAGAAAATATTATGTTTAGAACCATGTATTCCATTTTTGAAATTGGATTTTTTATTGGTTAGAACAATAATTCTAATTCATAAGAATAAAATATTTATTAGAATATTTATTTTCTGGCATGGATTCACTAATATTAATTAATACATTATTTTTTACATCATTATTATGTCATAATACTTACCATATATGCCTATCGTATTTCATTATTTATTAAAAAATATGATTGTCTCCAAAAATTATGAAAAAAATACCATAAGATAATTTCATTTTTTTTATTTTATATTTTAATTCCTATTTATGAAAATTATTTTCTATATAATTAAATATTAATTTTTGAATAAAACTATCATTATATTTCCAAATCATATATTTGGTGCCATAATTTAAAAAATGATTCTAATAAAGATTATATTTTTTAAGTCATGTATTTGTAAGGCTTCAACCTGACACCTTAAAAGGTGGATTATCAGAAAATCAATAAAAAATGAATCCCTTCAGGCCATTGGATGGAAATTCATGTGTTTGTAATTATATTACTATTAATTAATTAATATTCTTTTCTTTATAAATATTAGTTATATTATTATCAAATGAATTTATTCATTTGATTAGACACGTGCATGAATAACATTTGTATTACTATTACACCCATCAAATTCTGAGTGTTATATTACCCCTTATATATGTGCCATTATATCGTCCTAATATTTTTCATATCCTTCCCATACTTTTTATAAAATCCCTATTCCAGTACATAATTATTTCTCTATTAAAGTAGTGTATCCTATATAATTTTTATACTTTTGAGAGTAAAATCCTATAAAGACCATGATTATGTATTTTCCGTATATTGTAACTTATTCAATCGTTCTTCTTTAGGATATTATTTTTAATGTAGTTTTCTAGTTTTTTTTATTAATATGTGATGAAGTATTATTATGAAAGAATATAATGCGCATTGTGTAATTTTTTTTACGGAGTGATTATTTTTTATTGTTAAATCTTGGGTCTTACATAAAATATAAATTTATATACTGCAACATATGGATCTAACAACCACAAACCACTATACACAATATAATGTGACCCATAAAACTACGTACATAGAATGTGGGCCCAAAAACATAGAAAAAAAAGAAGGAATAAACCCAAAAAATTAAGTCCAAACACACTACATAAGTGGTGATACAAAAAAAAGTAACCTTGGAACATCATTATAGTGGACACATCACATTTTCTTAGTCATTTAACCTATCATCAAAATAAAAATGTATAATTTATTAAAAATTTAATTTAAAATAATATGAATTTATTTTTACAATAATGATATTCACCATTAATCTACTACATTCACACAAAATTTTAAATGTTTCTTTAAATAAATTCATTTACCTCGGTTTTTTAGAAAATCCCCTTGTTAGCTCAGTTCTCCTATCACATTCCTCAATCACCTATATAAATAAAATGAAAGGGAGAGGGAGTGGCCCACATTAAAATAAAAAAAAGAATTTTTCATTAATTTAGAACCTAAAAATACCAAACTTTTATTCAATGGGAAAAAATTCCCCAAACAATACCATGCATATACAATTCTAATATGTGAAATTATATAGATGTAATTTTTATTTTTCTACAGAGGAATTGTTTTTATAGAATATTCATTTTTCATATTTTCACTCCAAACATCTTGTGTCTCTTTATTAAGGCTTCTAAAAATAAAAATAAATAAATAAGGGAAATAATGATCTTAGTTGATTTGAAATGAGTTTAAAATTATAAGTAGAGGAAACTTAATACTAAAAGTAAATATGAAATATTCCCTTACACCCTCCTCTAAAAGCTTTCATCGAATAATAAAATCACAATCAATAGGTTACACTATTTAGATAACATTAATATCTCATTAGAAAAGAACCTTCAGAGTATGGTACTATATATTCATTGAATATTTTATGAATTCATGATGAAATTGAATGGTTTCATGGACACAAAGAATACCAAATTGATACAATTGAGAAAAATTAGAAAAAACCAATGGTCTTTTAAAGAGGAATTAATGAATTGAAATTCATAAACCTAAAATATTCATATCTCAGTGAAAATAATCATTATCATTAGTATATTATTGACGTTGGTAGATATAACACAATAAAAACCAAAATGAGAATTCCTCCAAATGTATACACTAATTAATAGAATCATGAAGTTATTAAATATGATTCCTACTAACTACTTGGAATCCTCATATTTAGGATTTATAAATTTGGATGGATTAGTTATACAATGAAAATAAATACTCCAATGACACTTATTTGGGATATATTTCATTTATATGATATATAAATCTATTTAATAAAGACATATTATAAGGCCCCATCCTTAAACCTTACTTAATATTGAATTAAATGAATAATTCACATTGAGGATCTTTTCAGGTTTAGAGTTTTAGATAATTAGAACATAACTATTACATCTTAAAAGATTACAAAGTAGACACTTCTACTAAGTCTCCATAATAAAAAAAACTCTTAAAAAGAAATATGTCTAGATTCCATGTTTTAGATAGCATGAAATTCCCTTGATCCCATCCTTGACCTTATTCCACTTTATGTCCTGTGAAAAACATTTCGAAAAACTTGGGGTGAGCATAAAAAGCTCAGTAAGGGATACAAAAATAATGAAAACTGTTAGTTTTTCAAATATCAAGTAAACCATGTATACTATATCAAAGTAATACATTCACCTTCATGAAGTAGTAAAAAAATCTTCACTGAATAAAGTATCATTACTTACCTTTTTGTAACCAAAGGATTACCATAAAACCCATATAAAGAACACATAGAATATATAAAGGTAACTTGGGACATAAACATACTTAAGTGGAATAACCATATGGTTGACTTCCACACATATCACTTAATGGAATAGCCATACGACCAATTTCCATACATACTTAATGGAATAGCCATACGGCCGACTTCCATACCCAATGCATTGGAGGTTATAACGTAACCACCCGTCCTGGTATTCACGGAACCACCCGTCATATGGTTTATAACGTAACCACCCGTTAAAATGTCTAAGTACCAGTATAAAATCATAAAACATAAAACCAATATAAAGGAATGATAACATTTCCACATTTCAATCACAATATATCATAAATATATTGACATAATAGAATCCTTTTTCAAAACCATTTTCAATACCAAAATACATAAAAGAGTATATGGTATTTATTTTATTCTAAAAACATTACGGCTTGTTGAGAAATCCAAAGATCAAATAATACTCGCGGCGGCGGAAAAGGTCGTTGTCACCGCATACGTTAAAAAAACATTACTTTTTGTCGTTTAGTAAAACGCTTCGTAGAAAAAGATTCCTTTTGTATAAAAGTAAAAGTCAAAGGAGTTTATACACCGTATAAAAGAAATTTGTGTATAAAACGAAATATGCCTCAATGAAAGGAGATTGAGACGAAGTCCCTTACAAAGATAATTTTTAAAATGAAATAGATATATTATTTGTATTCACTATAAGTACACATAAATAATGTACAAATAAAAGATACGACATAATAATATAATGACATAATTTGAAAGTAGGAGATTAACCCAAAGAATGGAAGTTGGGTTAAGAAGTTCCCTTACCTCGTATCCGACTTGACCCGACCGTTCTTTAATCTCCTGAATAATAAACTTGAGTTAATTTCTACTTGATTAAGAACCTTTTTCAAGTTCATTATTCCATTTATATCACTTATTTCCATGTTATAAACATTATGTAACCATTTAAGTTAATAATGTTTGTTTTGTCAATATTTGGTTCTTAAGTCGAAAGTGGACTTCTTACAATTACATGTTGTTCGTGTGGTCAAAGGTTCTTTATATCCAGAATGAAATTCCAGATTTGGATATAATATGTATCATATATATCCAGCATATAAATGTAGTTATAATATTACATAATCATTTAGAGGTAAGAAATGAAATGCACCGTTCATGGAGACGGTAAGCCGTACGTATGCATGAACGATACTTTCATTTCTTTGTCATATTAATGGAATTAAAACTAAATGAGAGGTATGTATATTTTAATTCCAGAATTATATTCATCATTTAGATATATCATTAATTATATATATTCATTATATACATGTACTTTTAATAGTACATTACATTTGGGGATAAGAAATGAAATGCACCGTTCATGGAGACGGTATGCCGTACGTACGCATGAACGCTACTTTCATTTCTATCTCATAATTTAATGGAATGAAATAATAATGATATAGAGGTATATTATAATTCCAGTATAACATCATATATAATAACTTTAAATCCATCCTTTACAGGTCCCACATATGGCATTAACGAATCACATCACTTTGAGGGGGCGGTAGTCCGCACTTCCTTAAATGAAGATAACGTGTTTACCCATAATGGAAACCATGAAGGTATGCCAAAAATGAAAAATACAGAAGCTTAACGAAAACATAAACATATTATATATCATATATAAAAATAGTGACATCATAATGGCCACCTGTGAAGGTGTTAAATGAGTATTGAACAATCATCGTTTCGGGAGGCAGAATTTTGTCATCCACGGAAACCGTATGTTCTTTAACCATTTGATGTAGTTTTGTGAGAGTGTAGCTCAAATAAATCTTATAACAACATCCTAGTATATTGAAGATACTGGTGTTGTTACAAAAGAAGTAAATAAAAAGAGTTTAGAGGGTTGGAGAAGCAAAATAAAACAAATGAACAAGAGAGAATGAATTACCTTTAAAAGTGTAACTCCTTTTGATTTGAGCCTAAAGGCTTCCTTTGAAAGGATTCTTCCCAAAGGGAATCCTCTAGGATGAGGCGAGGGATGTGGAGAGATTAATTGGGCAGGGGTTGGCCGAGCCAAAGGCTTGAGAAGTGTGTGAAATGAGGTAGAGGTGGGGGCCTTTCATAAGAGGAGAGGAGGGGCACTTTTGGAAAGTAAAGAAATATTACTTTATTTGAAAATGTGTTTCGGTTTTAAAAGGTCCCACATTGATAGAATTCGTGGATAAGGTGATAAGGGTTCGAAATCCACTCATCCAATTGGTTTTGGATATTTTTAGTTCATAGATTTTACATTATCTTTCCATTTTATTTAAATCGTCAAATAATGATGTCATCGCTGCATCATTATTATGTCATATATAATTTAATTTATATAATGTCTAAAAATTTTAAAAAAAATACTATGATGTAGGAAATCTTCTTAGCTTTCCAATTACTATTTATAATCAAAATTTTGACTTCTATAACCCCACTCAACAATTATTTTTGTAAAAAAATTTATGTTAGTGTCATTTTCACTTTAACATTAAATAAAAATATATTAATGTCATTTTCCAACTAAAGTGGCTCCATGGGGTCCCCAAGTTGGACCATGGCTTTTCTTGGTCGTCCATGACTCACCCAATAGGTGTAGGACAAGTGTCATGGTGTTTTCACATTTTTATAATATCATTTTTACATTAAATTACACTAATTACCTCTAATCGCGATTAATGAAAAAAAATTTACTATTCACCAAAAAATTATTTTAATCTCATTGAACCACATTTTACTTCTTAATGACAACCATGTATGTCGGATTTTCAAAATTCAATACACATTAGTGGTAAACTTTCATTTAAATGAAAAATCAGTTTGCTTGATTACCACTTAGTGGTTTCACTATTCATCAAAAATTGATGTTTTTCAGAAAATTACCAAAAATTCACCCTAAGCTATATTTGATATTCCGAATTCAAAAATGAATTCCATTTTACAAAATTCAAAACATATAAGTCAAATTAATTAATTTAATAATTAATTCCCGCTGTCATGACAAATAGCGTGTTTTTGTGTAACAATAAGTATCAAAAGATTGACACCAGTTTAAGTCCAATTTCAAAGTGAAATTGATTCCAATGACCACCATTGGATTAACTGGTAAAAATATTTTCTAATTTCACTTTAAAACTAATTAAATTAATAATCTAATCATATAAATAAATTAGATTAAAAAGAGGTTTTGAATTAAAACACAACATTTTACACTATTCATTAAAAAAATGAACTTTATCGGAAAAATACCAAAAAATTACACAAAGTAAAATTTGATGTCCCGATTCTTAATAAGAGTTTTATTTGGTCCAAAATAATGTATAAGAGTGATCAAAACTATATTTAATGATGGTTCACCATTAAAAGGTGATAAGTGAACCTTTAGTGAATATTAAAGTATATATGCCTAAAATTGAACTCTTTCCGTATTTTAAGCCTTTATCATTTATTGGGTAAATTTATAAACATTTAAAAACATATCTAATCATATTTCAGTTATTTCTATCCATTCCCTCCAGTACAACGGCTACTTGTTAACTAACATTTAAATTAATATTATTTTATTACTAGTGTGCTACGTAAGTTTCAAAGAAACTCATCGTTGCGTATCGGGTACGCTATCGAACATAGAAACCCCTTTAAAATAAAATTAATATTTAATTCTTAAATATTAATAAATATGAAAATTCTTTATTCTTTATTTATTTGGGATGTTACATCCTTCCCCCCCTTTTGGGAATTGCGTCCTTGTAATTTTATTCCCTTATCAAAATAAGTGGGGGTATTTATCCCTCATAGCATTTTCAGATTCCCACGTTGCCTCTTCAATCACATGGTTTTCCTCAAAACCATTACCTGATGAATCACCTTATTCTGTAACACCTGCTCCCTGTGGTCAAGAATCTGGACCGGTTGTTCCTCATAAGATAGGTTCTCTTCCAGCTAAACTACCTCTGGACTCAAAACATGAGATGGATCTGGCATATACTTTCTCAACATCGAAACGTGAAAAACATTGTGTACCTAAGATAAAGTAGGAGGTAAAGCCACTCGGTATGCAACTGATCCAACTCTTTCCATAATTTCGTATGGTCCAACCAACCATGGACTCAACTTTCCTTTCTTACCAAATCTCATCACACTTTTCCAAGGAGAAACCTTGAGAAATGCATGATCACCTACCTCAAAAGATAGATCCATCCTCCGGTTATCCGCATAACTCTTCTGCCTGCTCTGAGCTATTCTCATGTGCTTCTGAATCAACTGATCTTTTTCTACCATCTCTTCTACCAATTTTGGTCCCATCATCTTCCTTTCACCCACTTCATTCCAAAATGCTAGAGTTCGACACCGCTTCCCATATAATGCCTCAAATAGTGCCATCTGTATACTGGAATGAAAGCTGTTATTATAAGAAAATTAAACCAAAGAAAGATGTTGGTCCCAACATCCCTGATAATCCATAGAACAAGCTCGTAGCATATCCTCCAATGTCTGGATTGTTTGTTCTGACTGCCCATCTGACTGAGGATGAAAAGCTGTACTAAAATTTAATTCAGTACCCAACGACTTCTGAAGGCCTTTCCAAAATTTAAAAGTAAACCTGGGATCACGATCCGATACAATGGAGAGAGGAACTCCATGTAACCTGACTATCTCTTTAAGATACAGACGAGAAAGTTGATCAAGAGAGAAAGTATCTCGTATAGAAAGGAAATGAGCAGATTTGGTCAAGCGATCAACAATAACCCAGATTGCATTATTACCTCGAGATGTCCTCGGTAATCCCACAACAAAGTCCATGGATATGTTTTCCCATTTCCACTCTGGCACTGGTAAAGGCTGAAGCATCCCTTTCAGTAACTGATGCTCTGCTTTAACCTGTTGACATGTCAAACACTTCACAGTAAAATCAGCAATGTCTCTTTTCATTCCATGCCACCAGTAATACTCCCGCAGATCTCTGTACATCTTAGTACTGCCAGGATGAACTGAAAACAGGGAACTATGAGCCTCACATAACAACTCATTCTTCAACTGTGAATCACAAGGCACACATAACCTCTTCCCAAACCTCAAAACACAAACACAAACTTATCAAAGAACTCATGGAAAATTTTATTCATAAGGTCCATGAATACATAAGGTGCATTGGTTAACCAAAAAGGCATAACTACAAATTCATAATGGCCATATCTAGTACGGAACGCAGTCTTCGGAACGTCTGATTCTTTTACGTTCAACTGATGGTACCCTGACCTCAAGTCAATCTTTGAAAAATACTGAGCTCCCTGGAGCTGATACCACTTCATTCGATGGACCAACATCTGCTGAAGTTGTTGAAAAGGATTTTACCACCCCTTTCTGCTTGTAGTCTGGCTGCATTCTCCCAGTTGAGTTCTTTGTTGGACACT
The DNA here is from genome assembly GCA_963277665.1 of Viscum album. Classification (NCBI taxonomy): domain Eukaryota; kingdom Viridiplantae; phylum Streptophyta; class Magnoliopsida; order Santalales; family Viscaceae; genus Viscum; species Viscum album. The sequence continues at coordinate 2,089,450,771 of OY728126.1, read as the reverse complement.
CGTTTGCATAATGACCCATTTCATTACACTTAAAACATCTTACCGTTGGCTTTTCATTTCCTTCTTGATCATCTTCCTTACAGTTACGAGCAATATGACCAGACTTACCACACCGAAATCACTTACCAGACTTGGATAAACATTCTCCAGGATGCATTTTACCACACTTCTCACAGGATGGATATTTGGTTTTCTTACCTCCTTGCTTCTTTGATGAATTCTTCCCCTTTTCCTGCCAACTAGATCTCTTATTCTGTTGTTTGTCATAGAACACCTGATCATCGGCAAACTCCATTTCCACCTTCTCCGTACATCGAAAAAGTTTTTCATAACTTTTGAACTCACGATAAGCTAAAGCACTTCGATACTTTGGCTTTAACCCTGAGTAAAAACGGTTTATTTTACTATCAAGATCTCGTATGAAGTTTGGAGCATACCTTGCCAATCGAGTGAACTTTTCTTCATAAGCAGCCACTGAATCATCCTCCTTCCTCAATTCTAGGAACTGTTTTTCCATCCTAAGACGAACCACCGTAGGAAAATATTTCTCAAGAAACATACCTTTGAATTTGTCCCAGTGAAGATCCTCAATCTCATCACTATCCCTTATATTTTTCACCATCGACCACCACTGATCAGCTTCACCTTCAAAACGGTAAACAGCAAGACTAACATTTTGATGTTCTGAACACCCCATGACATCAAAAATCTTCTCCAAGGCATTAATCCACCCTTCAGCTAGCACAGGGTCAGATGATCCTCTGAATGATGGGGGATGTTGCCTCATGAAGTGTTCCACCACTGACATGTTCCTCTGCGGTTGATCTGGCTGATCTCGTGCATTGATACCACCACCATTTATAGCCTGATTCAACTGTGCCATCACTGCAACAAACTGTTCAGTTCCGATTCCGACCATCTCAGGTTGCTGATTTGGAAGGTTATCTTCCTCCTGATGTCGTCCCAACATAGCTGTTTTGTTTCCTCTGCGGAAAACCATTCTGAACACAAAAATATCATAGGCGAAGCAACATGGTAATCCGTAACTTCTATATCATTTCAATCATATTATAATTTAACACTTTTCTAACTCCTAAAGTTGTCTAAACCGACCTTTGATACCAACTATAAGGCCCCAGCCTTAAACCTTACTTAATATTGAATTAAATGAATAATTCACATTGAGGATCTTTTCAGGTTTAGAGTTTTAGAGAATTAGAACATAACTATTACATCTTAAAAGATTACAAAGTAGACACTTCTACTAAGTCTCCATAATAAAAAAAACTCTTAAAAAGAAATATGTCTAGATTCCATGTTTTAGACAGCATGAAATTCCCTTGATCCCATCCTTGACCTTATTCCACTTTAAGTCCTGTGAAAAACATTTCGAAAAACTTGGGGTGAGCATAAAAAGCTCAGTAAGGGATACAAAAAAATGAAAACTGTTAGTTTTTCAAATTTCAAGTAAACCATGTATACTATATCAAAGTAATACCTTCACCTTCATGAAGTAGTAAAAAAAATCTTCCCGGAATAAAGTATCATTACTTACCTTTTTGTAACCAAAGGATTACCATAAAACCCATATAAAGAACACATAGAATATATAAAGGTAACTTGGGACATAAACATACTTAAGTGGAATAACCATACGGTTGACTTCCACACATATCACTTAATGGAATAGCCATACGGCCAATTTCCATACATACTTAATGGAATAGCCATACGGCCGACTTCCATACCCAATGCATTGGAGGTTATAACGTAACCACCCGTCCTGGTATTCACGGCACCACCCGTCATATGGTTTATAATGTAACCACCCGTTAAAATGTCCAAGTACCAGTATAAAATCATAAAACATAAAACCAATATAAAGGAATGATAACATTTCCACATCTCAATCACAATATATCAAAAATATATTGACATAATAGAATCCTTTTTCAAAACCATTTTCAATACCAATATACATAAAAGAGTATATGGTATTTATTTTATTCTAAAAACATTACGGCTTGTTGAGAAAGCCAAAGTTCAAATAATACTCGCGGCGGCGGAAAAGGTCATTGTCACCGCATACGTTAAAAAAACATTCCTTTTTGTCGTTTAGTAAAACGCTTCGTAGAAAAAGATTCCTTTTGTATAAAAGTAAAAGTCAAAGGAGTTTATACACCATATAAAAGAAATTTGTGTATAAAACGAAATATGCCTCAATGAAAGGAGATTGAGACGAAGTCCCTTACAAAGATAATTTTTAAAATGAAATATATATATTATGTGTATTCACTATAAGTACACATAAATAATGTACAAATAAAATATACGACATAATAATATAATGACATAATTTGAAAGTAGGAGATTAACCCAAAGAATGGAAGTTGGGTTAAGAAGTTCCCTTACCTCGTATCCGACTTGACCCGACCGTTCTTTAATCTCCTGAATAATAAACTTGAGTTAATTTCTACTTGATTAAGAACCTTTTTCAAGTTCATTATTCCTTTTATATCACTTATTTCCATGTTATAAACATTATGTAACAATTTAAGTTAATAATGTTTGTTTTGTCAATATTTGGTTCTTAAGTCGAAAGTGGACTTCTTACCTTTACATGTTGTTCGTGTGGTCAAAGGTTCTTTATATCCAGAATGAAATTCCCGACTTGGATATAATATTTATCATATATATCCAGCATATAAATGTATTTATAATAATACATAATCATTTAGAGGTAAGAAATGAAATGCACCGTTCATGGAGATGGTAAGCCGTACGTACGCATGAACGCTACTTTCATTTCATTGTCATATTAATGGAATTAAAACTAAATGAGAGGTATGTATATTTTAATTCCAGAATTATATTCATCATTTAGATATATTATTAATTATATATATCCATTATATACATGTACTTTTAATAGTACATTACATTTGGGGATAAGAAATGAAATGCACCGTTCATGGAGACGATAAGTCGTACGTACTCATGAACGCTACTTTCATTTCTATATCATACTTTAATGGAAATAAATAATAATGATATAGAGGTATATTATAATTACAGTATAACATCATATATAATAACTTTAAATCCATCCTTTACACGTCCCACATATGTCATTAACGAATCACATCACATTGAGGGGGTGGTAGTCCGCACTTCCTTAAATGAAGATAACGTGTTTACCCATAATGGAAACCATGAAGGTATGCCAAAAATTAAAAATACAGAAGCTTAAAGAAAACATAAACATATTATATATCATATATAAAAATAGTGACATCATAATGGCCACCTTTGAAGGTGTTAAATGAGTATTGAACAATCATCGTTTCTGGAGGCAGAATTTCGCCATCCACAGAAACCATATGTTCTTTAACCATTTGATGTAGTTGTGTGAGAGTGTAGCTCAAATAAATCTTATAACAACATCCTAGTATATTGAAGATACTGGTGTTGTTACAAAAGAAGTAAATAAAAAGAGTTTAGAGGGTTGGAGAAGCAAAATAAAACAAATGAACAAGAGAGAATGAATTACCTTTAAAAGTGTAACGTTTTTTTATTTGAGCCTAAAGGCTTCCTTTGAAAGGATTCTTCCCAAAGGGAATCCTCTAGGATGAGGAGAGGGATGTGGAGAGAGTAAGTGGTCAGGGGTTGGCCGAGCCAAAGGCTTGAGAAGTGTGTGAAATGAGGTAGAGGTGGGGGCCTTTTATAAGAGGAGAGGAGGGGCACTTTTGGAAAGTAAAGAAATATTACTTTATTTGAAAATGTGTTTCGGTTTTAAAAGGTCCCACATTGATAGAATTCGTGGATAAGGTGATAAGGGTTCGAAATCCACTCATCCAATTGGTTTTGGACATGTGTAGTTCATATATTTTACATTGTCTTTCCATTTTATTTAAATCGTCAAATAATGATGTCATCGCTGCATCATTATTATGTCATATATAATTTAATTTATTTAATGTCTAAAAATTATAAAACAAATACTATGATGTAGGAAATAATTTTATCTTTCCAATGAATATTTATAATCAAAATTTTGATTTTTATAACCCCACTCAAAAATTATTTTAGTAAAACAATTTATGTTAGTGTCATTTTCACTTTAACATTAAATAAAAATATATTAATGTCATTTTCCAAATAAAGTGGCTCCATGGGGTCCCCAAGTTGGATCATGGCTTGTCTTGGTCGGCCATGACTCACCCAATAGGTGTAGGACAAGTGTCATGGTGTTTTCACATTTTTATAATATCATTTTTACATTAAATTACACTAATTACCTCTAATCGCGATTAATGAAAAAAAGTTACTATTCACCAAAAAATTATTTTAATCTCATTGAACCACATTTTACTTCTTAATGACAACCATGTATGTCAGATTTTCAAAATTCAATACACATTAGTGGTAAACTTTCATTTAACTGAAAAATCAGTTTGCTTGATTACCACTTAGTGGTTTCACTATTCATCAAAAATTGATGTTTTTCAGAAAATTACCAAAAATTCACCCTAAGCTATATTTGATATTACGAATTCAAAAATGAAGTCCATTTTACAAAATTCAAAACATATAATTCAAATTAATTAATTTAATAATTAATTCCCGCTGTCATGAGAGATAGCGTGTTTTTGTGAAACAATAAGTATCAAAAGATTGACACCAGTTTAAGTCCAATTTCAAAGTGAAATTGATTCCAATGACCACCATTGGATTAACTGGTAAAAATATTTTCTAATTTTACTTTAAAACCAATTAAATTAATAATCTAATCATATAAATAAATTAGATTAAAAAGAGGTTTTGAATTAAAACACAACATTTTACACTATTCATTAAAAAAATGAACTTTATCGGAAAAATAACAAAAAATTACACAAAGTAAAATTTGATGTCCCAATTCTTAATAAGAGTTTTATTAAGTCCAAAATAATGTATAAGAGTGATCAAAACTATATTTAATGACGGTTCACCATTAAAAGGTGATAAGTGAACCTTTAGTGAAAATTAAAGTATATATGCCTAAAATTGAACTCTTTCCGTATTTTAAGCCTTTATCTTTTATTGGGTAAATGTATAAACATTTAAAAACATATCTAATCATATTTTAGTTATTTATATCCATTCTCGCCAGTACAACGGCTTCTTGTTAACTAACATTTAAAATAATATTATTTTATTACTAGTGTGCTACGTAAGTTTCAAAGAAACTCATCGTTGTGTATCGGGTACGCTATCGAACATAGCAACCCCTTTAAAATAAAATTAATATTTAATTCGTAAATATTAATAAATATGAAAATTCATTATTCTTTATTTACCTGGGATGTTACACATATTGTTGGATTTTCCTTATCCATCATAATAACATATATCACACATTCAAACCATATATTGTTTATCAATTATTGTGGTGACAAAATCATTAGTTATTGGAATATATATGTTGAATAAAAATATAGGTAAAATATTATATATTCATTGTAATTAAAGAAATGTTTTTATGATATTTGTGACATATTTTTAACCATTGATATTATTTATAATAGACATATATTATTATTAAATATTGGAATTTAATCCAAAAATAACTAAAAATATCATTTCTTTTTTATGACATCTGTTCATGACACCAATTATGATTCGTGTTGTCATTTTTTGTGATGGTTATCAGGGTTCATTGTAAATAATCGCAGTCAAAAATTTGTAAATATGTTAAAAATGATATTTATCTTCAGTGGATAAGATACCATCATAAAAAACACTAGTGAATCTTATGTAGGAGTTGTGTTATGAATAATATTGGTGGATTCCCACCGGTCACAATTTTCTATCACAAATAATTCTACTTTATAAATAGCATGCATCAAGGGTTTCTTTAATTTAATATAAAGTATTTCTATTTCACTCATTTTTATAATTTTTGATTTTGAAATATTAAAATTATTTTTGGGGTCCAATTGTTTAAAATAATCTAATGCTAAATTTTTTGTTTTAAATTTTATTTATTTAAAGAATATTCAATTATAGTTGTTTCAATATATTTAGAATAATTTGCCTATGTTTTTTTTTCAAAATATTAATATCTATTAAAGATAAAAAAGAATAAAAATATATATACATTTATTAGGTGTTCCAAAATTTAATTATTAAGAAATATTATCATTTATAATATTATTTTTCATTATGATTTTTTTGACTCAAAGAATTTTTTTTTTACAAAACACTTTTTATGAAAATGTGAAAACCACAAGTTATGTACAATGCATCCAAATAAAATCATAAAAGTAGTTAATACAGATTAAGACTATAATAACTAACCCTCCCCAAAAACTAAATTGTGATATCAAACCTTAACTTATACATGACCGCTTGGCTTGTTTTCTCGTGCAGGTTTACAGAGGCCTGGTACCGATGGTTGAGTGATACCCTCTCAAAATTTCAAATCTAAATGGAAATTCCCTAGTGAATGGTTCCAGATATGATCCCTATCTAGATTTTATCCGTGTTATGCACACAATGCTGGGTTTAAAGAAATCATGATACTCAATAATAATATTTGTATTTAAACCTGAAAATTTTACCTATCTATTATGATGGTGGGTATGAATATTAATAACTAAATTTTGAAAATTATATGGTTTAAAAACATATAAAATAAATTCAATGGTTATAAATTTATTGCAAATAAAATTAAAAACATTTGAATGAGAAATAAATTGCTTTTGAGAAACTGTATTTTTATAAAAAAAATCATTATTCATGAATTAACCACATAATTTAAAATTAATTGTCACGACCCATCCTCTAGGCCCGTGCTGTGACTACCCCAAACCCGCCTTCCATAAGATAGGGGCTGGCGACTAGCACCAAAGACGAATCCCTAATAAAAAGGGAAGACATTGCCTTTAAACCTGTAACACACATAGTCTGAACACAAGCAGTAGAGGAAATACGTACTAAAATAGAAAAATAAGGTGTGCTGAAAGTAAGTGGGACAGTATACAAACCCAACTAAACACCAAGTACAAGTACAAGTAAAAATGGAAAACAATTCCTGGATCATCCGCCCGGGAATCCTACCTGAAAGGTAGGTACATAACTCAAACAACTAGTCCATGTGGTACGTCTGGTCTAGTCCAGCTCCGTGCAGTCTCCCATCTGTCACCCTCAGCCTCAATCACCGTCGTCCGTCGTCTGCACAGAACACAACAAGGTGCGGGCGAATCCCGTGTAGGGGTGAGTATAACAATACTCAGTAAGGGGCCTTGAGACCCCCGATGCTCTCCCAGAATACACAAAGGATAAACCACAGAAGAAAGATGGAATAACAAAGTATCAACCAACCCTACTTAGGTATATTCCCATACATATACCTATGTTACCAATCACAGTCTGGCTCCAACTATTGAGCCCAAACACAAACCAGTCCACACAGGAAGTAAAGTCAATCACCTCGAAGATAAATGATTGAAATTAAATACTCAGCTCACATAGGTATACATATTTTGTAGAGTGATAGAGATGATCAGATGTAGTCACTGATTCATCAAATTTTTCATACCCACACATGATACAAGACTAGCTAAGCTGTCAGACCCACACTGGATAAAAGACCAGTTATTTTGTTGGACCCACATAGGATACTAGAACAGAAGTCAGAACTGTCGTACCCATGGAGGATCCCTATTCAGTAGTAATCGCAATCGAACCCATGGGGGACTCCGGTACAATAGTCATCGGTATCGAACCCACAGAGGATTCTGGTACAGTAGTCATCTCATTCACAGTCAGCCATAGGGTTCCCGTACACAGCATGCTCGATTCTGGGAGGGTCCGCTCCTCGACCCAAGTGTCGATACGACAACTATCATGAATTTCTAAGCTAATGTACTCCATAGTTCTGTCTCATCATAAGGAACTCAACGTGACAGACCACGTGTCAATCAGACGCGCAGTCTGAGAGATATTCGCATTTCCGTTCCAGGGGTCCGGTTGGATTTATGCTCGATCCAAACCCGACCATTTACCAAGTTTTTTCTAAAACTCACATAGAGTATCACAAAAGGAATTCCTCATCGCGAGGGTCCCATTGCTGTAGAAGGTGCATCAATCGGACACGCGGCCTATGTTTTATTCGCATTTAAGCGAAGAAGGGCCCGGCCCGTCAAGCCTAGTGGGCTATCAGTCGGCCTAACCCAACAAGGTGGGTTCGACCCTAATGGGGGACAGCCCGGACCGGTGGGGTGCGGCCCACCCATGGACCCGGCCCGCGCTGCGGGCCACTTTGGTTCGTCTGGTGGTGCCAAGCGGCGCTGCCTCCCCCTCTGCCCTGGCCGGCCGGAGCTGGCCTGTTCGGTCTAATGCATGTGGCCCATGCTGTAGGCCATGGTTCTCCCACACAGAGCCTATGGGCTTCGTGGTTCTCTATCTCGGTCGTAACGTGGACAGCTGGTTCGCCCAGCCTAGCGGCCCATGGAAGTGGGCCGCATCCTCTTCCATGGGGCATCTTTGGGCACCGTGGTTCTTCAGTGGAAAGGCCAGATCGGCCGGCCGGTCTTCCCACGGACCGAGCGGCCCGAGCGGCCGCCGGTCTCTCCACTCGTCCGGTGTGCAGCCGTAGCTCCCGCTGCCACCTTCGGTTGCTGGTGTCTCCGCCTCTTCCGTCCGTCGCGTCCCACATGGTCGTGGCCCCCTAACTTTGGCGCGGTGCGCCAGCACCGAACCCTGCAGGCTCTGCCTCGTCGTCAACACGAAAAATATTCAAAGGAGGGACATCATGCCGTTTTTGTTCACCCCTTTCCCTCCGTGTTAGGTGATTACAATTTGGCCACTTTCAATCCAAAATTAAATGTTTAATTTCAAGGGTATAAATCATATGTCAAAATAATACAAATTTCCCCAACCTCGATTCAATGTACGTTGTCGAAGTCATGGAAATTGGGTGGACGACGATTTATTTGACATCGGGAAACATCCAAGGATGTAGTGTCATCGATGTTCCATGCAGGCAGCTCTTTCTCTTGTGGCTTTATGAATATCGAAGAATTGTATCGTCGTTCTTCAGAGATGAGGAGCGTTCTTCATAGAAAGGTTGATGTTCTTCCAAGAGTTCTACCAAGCTCTCCCAGAATTATGTCAACCCAAAATAAAAGAATATAATCTCTTATTTTAATGTTGGCATAATGAATTCAAAAGAATTCAAACACTCAAATTATTTAATAAGTCATTAATTAATTGTGTTGGCACCATTAAGGGGAAGTCCAAGAGTTTCCCCTATTAATCGGGAGCTCAAGGGGTTCAAAAGGGGGGTTTAAGGGGGTTGAGCTCATGTTAGCCCCACCACATAATATCCTCCCATGGGAGGTTATGTGGGGGTGGGACCAACCTCCAACTTCCCATTGGGGGATTAAACCACCACCTACATAAAAATATGTTAGTCATATTATTATTTAATTTATTTAGAAAACCCGCAAAATTCACTTCTGCTCTCGACAAAACATAACTACGATAAAGGTCTCCTTAAGTGAATATTGGCGTTGTGAGTTCATCGGTGTCCTCAGATTTCAATTCTAAGCACCGATTCAAAAGATATAAAATCATGCATGTACGTTTACCGAATTCACCCGAACAAAACATCAGAAATTTATTCTGGGCACACCAGGCCTTAGAATCAGGCGCCGTCAGAAACTACGGACTCGTAAAATTCCCATGAATTTAAGAAAAAAAATCACATAGGATTTATGGGTATTTTCATACTCCCAACCTCATGTATTTACGTCCCCATAAGTTATGACACACACTAAGGGAACAAATGGGGGTATTGAGCATGCATCTGAGCATCTCGCTCTCATGTGCTCTCCCGGAGGTTCCCATGCTGCCAATGAATTCACACGAGAGGAATCGACCATCCACATAGGACCTGATCCTGTAGATCCTCAATATCCTCCGGAACCTCCATGAATTTCTCCCCATCATCGATGTCCAGCTACCCATGGTCAATGATGTGGGACGAGCCATGCACGTATCTCCTCGGCTGAGATACGTGGAAGACGACGTGCACCTGGTGCAATTGAGGTTGAAGGGCCAGGTGGTAAGACACCTCTCCTACTCTGCTGATGACTTGGAATGGTCTAATGAGTCATGGAGACAACTTCCCACCTCAGCCAATTCATCACAGACTTCATCGAAGTGAGACCCCTTGGAAGACGTGGTCACCATCCTCAAACTACAGTGGTCTCTATCTCCTATCATTATAGGACCTTTGTCTGTTCTGTGCAGTCTTCATCCACTCCTGGATGATCTGCACCTTCTCCATCATAGTCTGAACCATCTATATTCCTACAAGTGCTGACTCCCTAGGGTCAGTCGAGCACAGAGGAGATCAGCTAGGTCGGTCGTAAAGTGCTTCCTAAGGTTCAATTCCGATGGTGGAGTGGTAGATTTTGTTATATGAAAACTCTACCAATGTTAAGTAATCCTCCCAAATGAGACCAAAATCAAGGATGCATGCACGGAGCATGTACTTGAGAATCTGAATTGTCCTCTCAGTCTGGGCATCCATTTGAGGATGGAAGGCGGTGCCCAAGCGAAGCTGCGTCCAAAAAGCCTCCTGCAACCCCTTCAGTTTCTAGGAAGTGGGACGAGCATCTCGATCGGAGATGATCATCGATGGAACACCATGAATCCATATGATCTCCTGAATGTAGAGTCGTCCTATGCTCTCTACTGAGCCCTTCTCTCTAATCATTAGGAAGGGGGCCGACTTGGTGAGTCAGTCAACAATCACCTAGATAGAGTCGTGTCTTCTGGATATATGTGGATGTCCTGTCACGAAATCCATGGATATCCCGTCCCAATTCCACTCTGGGACCTCTAAGGGATGATATAAGCCTAGAGAAACCTGGTGCTTCTCCTTCACTTACTGACAAATGAGGCATCGCGAGAAAAACTCTACTACCACCTCCTACATACCCAGCCACCAGAGCTGTCATCTGAGGTCCTGATACATCTTCGCCACTCCTTGATATACCGGTAGAGGAAATATGTGTAAATCCCTCAACAAATCCACTTATAGCACAACTGGTACCATGGTAAGTCCCTTAAAGAGGATGACATGATCCACACCTTCAGAAAACCATCAGGTGCCTTCCCAAAGGATATATGAGCATGTCGTATCTCACAGTCAATGTCTCCACGCGGTGCCTATCTGACTTGCTGTAGTGGAGGAGTGACTGTGAGAGACTGTAGAAAGGATGCTCCATCTCTATCCACAAAGGATATCTACAACGCAGCCAGCTGCTCTATCACCTCTCCTAGCAGCTGAATTTTTGATATCCTGTTGAGAGAGTCTTCTTTAATGCTCCCCATCCCATAAGTGTAGGTTATCTTGATGTCATAGTCCTGGAGGAACTCCAACGATCGTCGTTGTCTCAGGTTCAGGTCTTTCTATGAGAAGATGTACCTGAGACTCTAGTGGTCAGAGTAGACTGTAAAATGTTCGCCCAAAATACAGTGTCACCACATCTTCAAGGTGAAGACCACTACTGCTAACTCCAGGTTATGGGTAGTGTAGTTATTCTTGGGTTGTCTCAACTTCCGAGAACCGTACGCGTTCAATGCTAGCTCCTCCATTAGGAAACACCCGAGTTCGGTCCCTGATGCATCGCAGTAAGTACATACCCAACACCCTCCTCCGGAAGCCTTAAGATGGGCGCACTAGTCAACCAAGGCCTCAGCTCTTGAAAGCTCTGATATCATCTCTCAGACCACATGAAGGGTTTCCCCTTCTTCGTCAATGTTGAAAGAAGTGTTTCAACTCTAGAGAAGGGTGTCACAAATCTCTGATAGTACCCAGCCAGTCCCAGAAAACTTTGTACCCCCGTCACACTCCTGGGTGGATCCCAAACAAGTACTGCCTCGATATTTGTTGGATACACTGCAACTCCATCCTCTGAGATTATGTGTCCTAGAAAGAGAACCTCTCGAATCCAGAACTGGCACTTCGAGACCCTACTATAAAGCTGGTGCTCTTGGAGTGTGTCCAGTACTACCCACAAATGGTAGGCATGATCCTCCTCAGTAGTCGAGTAGATCAGTATGTTGTCGATGAGGAATACAAAAACGCGATGGAGGTATGGCTAGAAGATCATTTTCATTAGACTCATGAACACTACTGCTGCATTGGTTAGGACTAAGGGAATAACCAAGAACTCATAGTGGCCATACCGACACCTGAAGGTCGTCTCTTCACATGCTCATCTCGAACTTTGAGCTGGTGATAGCCCGATCTGTGTTTTATCTTCGAGAACCATCGTGCTCCCTTGAGCTGATCTAAAAGGTCATCTATCCTCAGGATTTGGTACTTGTTCTTCATGGTCACCTGATTCAGGGGATGTTAGTCGACACGTAGTCGCAAGCTTCCATCCACCATCATGGTGAAAAAATTTGAAATGCCAATGGACAAACACTAGGTTTGATAAATCCCTTCCCCTACATGTCCTTTAGCTGTACCTGCAGCTCAAGAATCTCAGAGGGAGCCATCCGATATGCTGGAGTAGATATCGGTGTCATATTGGGGGTACAAGTCAATGTAGAAGTCTACCTCTCGGCGAGGATGTAGTCCTGGAATGTCATCAGGGAAAACACCCACGTACTGATCCACCACAATAGGAAAACTCTGATTCCACACATAAACCACTCTGAGGATGAGACTAGGAAACTGATGTATGATTAGCTTCCCCCTCCTCTGTGTAAGTCCATCCTGCACTACAAAGGCACCCTTCTCACTGGTGAAGGTGAACGTGGTCCCATCTGTGCAGATACACCGCACTTTGCGCCTAATACAGTCAATCTGAGCATGAACTGTGGATTACCAGTCCATATCCAAGATGACATCATAAGGCCACGACGCCACAACAAGAAGATCCCAGTCGAAGCTCTCACCTCCTAGAGTAAGCTCAAACTGCAGGCACCAATGCGTAATCATCGAGTCTGCTCTCATAAGAGTCTCTAACTATAAGGATCGAGCCAACAGCTCTGTCGGAATCTTCGAGCTCTGAACTAGGGAAGTGGAAATAAAAGAATGACTCGCTCCTTTTTATATAAGTACTGCATCATGGATGGAGTAGACACAAATATTACCTTGAATCACCTCGGAGTTTTCCGTGGTCGTAGGCCTTGACTACCTTGAGCTGATCTGGCCTTTGCCTTCCAGCTCCCTATTGTAGGGATGGACCTCCTTGTGGTGGTGGTGGTAGAGCCTCGAAACGTCGTCCACCACCCGCTACTCGGCCAGGTCCTCTGCCACGTCTGGCTGCTCCCAGAGGACCACCACCGTCGAACCTCTGCCTCTGCATGAGATGTCCTTCTACTATCTACTACTCATCTGCATGGTGGGTTGGGAAGTCATGACCCATGTGGCCCTGCCCTCTGCATGCATAGCACTACCTGCACCTCGTATAGCTGTCTCTGTCTCGTGTTCCCCACACAACCGAACCAATATCCTGGGGTCACCCACCTGATGGCCTAGTCCGCTTAGACATCTGCATCATCTGTCTACTATCGGCTGAAGAAGACTCCCCTATCTGTGGCCCTGAGGTGGGTCACACTACTAGTGACTACTCAACGAGAAAACTCTCCACTAAAAAAGCTCTCTCCAGCAACCCCACCTGCATCAGGATGGTGAGGAAAATCATCAAAGTCTTGATCTCATGCCTGAGCCCCTTCTCAAAGGTCTGGGCCCTAAAGAACGAGTCATGTACTATATCTTTGGTGTAGCGTGAGAGGTCGGTGAACCTCGTGGAGTACTGAGCTATTGTCATGCTGCCTTGCTGCGGATGAAGTAACTCCTGAATCTGCACCGCACGAAGGGTGAATGGAAAAAACTGTGACTGAAAGAGACTCTCGAAGTCTATCCAGAGTAATGATGTCTCGTCATGAACCCGAGGCATTAAGATCCACCATATGCCTGCTGTAGCAAGTAGTAGACTGGCAGAAAATATCACCAGGAGGACGACTGGGGTCCCTACCAATCTGAAAATTCTCACGACAGCCTCCAACCAATCCTCAGCTGCCTCTGGGTCCGTCTCTTCCCGGAACCTGGGTGGCCTCTTGCTCTGGAACTCATGCAATGCACTCAGGCGGTGTGCACTCTTTGCTGCAGGAGTTGTTGGTATTTGTGGCCCAGCAGTTAGTGGTACCTCTAATACCTCTGCTGTGATTTGGCCCTGCACCGAGGGCTCGTCGCTCAATGGGATACCATCTCATATGAAACTTGGAACCCTAGATGGATACCTTTGTGGGGCAATCTTGTAATGAAACAAGTGCGCCATGGTTAAAATTGTATACCTAGTGAGGTGACACAACATAATCATGAAGAATACTTTTTCAAAGGAAACACACACGCAATCAGTGTTTTTGTGCACCGAGTCGGAGATCAAAAGTTAGAGTCCTGGTGTATGGATATGTCGGCCGCCGCACAAGGACCGGTTTCCCAAAACTGATAACCACACCCAAAACAATTAACATTATTTCCATTAAGAGAATCAGATTCCATGTTCTATGGTTGAACCGACTCCTCTGATACCAATTTGTCACGACCCAACCTTGGGGCCCATGTAGTGACAACCCTATGCCCGCCTTCCATAGGCCAGGGGCTAGTGACTAGAACCAATGTTGAATCCTTGATAAAAAGGGAAGGCATTTCCTTTAAACATGTAATAAACACAGTCTGAACACAATAAGTAGAGGTAAAAAGTACTAAAATAGAAAAATATGGTGTGGTGAATGTATGTGGTCCAATATACAAACCCGACTGAACAAAAAGTTTAAGAAAAAGTAAAAATGGAAAATAGCTCCGGGATCATCTCCCTGGGAATCCTACCTGAAGGGTAGGTACAGAACTCGGGCAACCAATCCATTCGGTACGTCCCGTATAGTCCAGCTCTGAGAAGTCATCCGTCCATCACATTCAAGCTCAATCACTACCATCCGTCGTCTGCACAGAACACAATAAGGTGCAGGCGAAGCCCATGCAGGGGTGAGTATAACAACAGTCAGTAGGGGACGTTGAGACCCCCGAAGGTCTCCCAGAATACTAAAAGGATAAACCACATAAAAAATATTAAATCACCATCTATCATCGAACCCTACTCAGGTATATGCCCATACATATACCTAAGTTATCAGTCACAGTTCGGCTCCAACTCTCGTGCCCAAAAAAAACCCAGTCTACAGAGGATGTAAAGTCAATCACCTCGAAGATAAATGATTGAAAGTCGGGACTCAACTCACACATGTATACATATTTATTAGAGTTATAGAGATGATCATATGTAGTCATGGATTCATCTAAGATATCAAACCCACATAGGATACAAGACCAGCTAAGCTGTCAGACCCACACAGGATACATGAACAGTTATTCTGTCAGACCCATAGAGGATACATGAACATAATTCAGAACTGTCAGACCCATGGAGGATTTTGGTTTAGTAGTCATCACTGTCAAATCCACAGAGGATTTTGGTCCATTAGTCATCGCTATCGAACCCACAGAGAATTCCAGTACAATAGTCATCTCAGTCGCACCCAACCCTAGGGTTCCTGCACATAGTACGCTCGATTTCGGGAAGGTCCGCTCCACGAGCCAGGTGTTGATACATAAACTATCTCAAAGTACTAAGTTGATGTATCCTGTAGTTCCATATCATCATAAGGTACACAACGCAATAGATGGCGCGTCAATCAGACGCCCGGTCTGAGAGTTATTGACATTTCCATTCTAGTGGCACAGTTGGATTTACGCTCGATCCAAACCCGGCAGTTTCCCAAATATTGACTGAAACTCACATAGAGTATCCCAAAAATACCGCCTTGTTGCGAGGGTCCCAGTGACATATAAAGGTGTATCAATCAGACATGTGGTATAGGTGTTATTCTCATTTAAGTGAAGACAGGATCGGCCCGGGAAGCCCAGTGGGATCGCGGGTCGGCCCAACCCGTCATGGCGAGTCTGACCCGGCTGGGGGTCAGCCTAGCCCGGGGAGGTGCATCCCACCCACGGAACCAGCCCACACTGTGGGCCAGTCCAGTTTTTTAGGCTGTGCCAAGCTGTGCTGCCTCCTCCTCTGACCCGGCTGACTGTAGCCGGCCGATTCCGTCCAGCACACGCGGCCCACGCTGTAGGCTGCGGTTCTTCCCATGTGGTGCCTGTGGGTGCCACGGTTCTCCATCCCGGACAACATGCGGCCAGTCGGTTCACTCAGCAGAGGGGCCCGTGGATGCGGGTCACTTCCTCTTCAACGCGGCACCTATGGGTGCCACAGTTCTCGAGCAGGCTAGCCTGATCGGCCGGCCGGTCGTCCTGCGGACCGAGCAGCCCAAGCGGCCTCCGGTCTCTCCACGCGGTCAGCGCATGGCCGCCGCTACCGCTGCCACCTCTTCCATCCTCCATAGCCCACATGTCCACGACCCCCTTCCTTCGGCGTTGTGTGGTGGCTCCGCACCCTACCAGCTTCGCCTCGTCATCAACACAAACAAAATTTAACAGAGGGACATCGGGCCATGTTTGTTCATCCCACACCCTCTATGTTAGGTGATAAAAATTTGGCCACCGTCAATCCAAAATTAAACATCGAAGTACGAGGGTATAAATCATTCGTAAATATAATCCAAATTTCCCCTACCTCAATTCAAAGTACTTTTTTGAAGTCATAGAAATAGGGCAGACGTCGATTTTGCTGACGTTGGGAAACGTCCAAGGATGCATCGTCGTCAACTTTCATTGCATGTGGCTCCTTATTTTGTGGCATGGATGAAGATTGAAGATGGTATTGTCATTTTTCAGATATGAGGAGTATTCTTCGTCGAAAGGTTGATTTTCTTCCAAAAGATCTACCATGCTCTCCCAGGATTATGTCAACCCAAATTAAAAGAATATAATCACTTATTTTAATGTTGGCATAATGAATTCAAAATAATTCAAACACTAAAATTAATTAATTAACTCATTAATTAATTGTGTTGGCACCATTAAGGGGAATTCCAAGAGTTTCCCCTCTTAATGGGGAGCTCAATGGGTTCAAAAGGGGGTTTTAAGGGGGTTGAGCTCGTGTGGGACCCACCACATACTATCCTTCAATGGGAGGTTATGTGGGGGTGGGCCCCACCTCCAATATCACTTTGGAGGATTAAACCACCACCTACAAAAATGAATTATTCATATTTTTATTTAATTTATTTAGAAAATCCCCAAAATTAATTTCCGCTCTCAACAGAACGCAACTGCAGTAAAGGTCTCCTTAAGAGAATACTGGCACTGTGAGTTAATCGGTGTCCTCATATTTCAATTCTGAGCACTTTTTCAAATGATATAAAATCCTTCACATATTTTTGCTAAACGTACTAGAAAAAAACATCAGAAATTGATTTCGGGCACACTGGGCATCAGAATCAGGCGTCGTTAGAAACTGCGGACTCATAAAATTCCCATGAATTTATGAAAAACAAATTGCACCAGTTTTCTAGGACTATTCATTAATCAGTACTGTTGGTCGGAGTGGACACTCAAGAGGGAGTGAATTGAGTTCCAATTGATATTTATGTTAAAAAAAATTTCTATTAAAATCCCCCAATTTCAAAAACAGATTAAAATGTAGTGAATTTATACAGATTATAAAGGATCAATTAGTTTCTCAAAGATTGATTAGTTCTCAGTTAACTTAATCTTATGATTAATTTAACTTTTGAAACTAACTTACTGGTTTACAATAAATATAAACACTTGCGAGTTTAACTATCAAAGTAGCTTTGAAAATAAATTATATTTCAAAGTAATAGCAGTGGAATATGAAATAAATATGCACTGTGTGGATATAAACATTGACTAAAAACATAGAGGAGTTAACCAAGAGGTTCAGTCTCAAGCCAAGACTTAGTCCTCTCAAAAGTCTATATAAATATGATCCACACCCTGGATCGGGGTTCAACAGTTTACAACTTTCCAGGTCCAAGGCCTCTACCACTGTTATTCGTGGGACACAAAACAACAGCAACCAGCTATTCACGTCACACACGACCTCTACCACTATCCACAGTGGGAAAATGAATGAAAAGATAGTGAGTGAGGATTTAAAAATCCTCCAGTTAAGGTTCAGGAGACAGTGTGTGTGTAGAATACAACAGATAATACACACTGCTCATAATGTAAAAAGTAAATCACAGAGATAATGATTTAGAGTTTAGAAATGGATCTAGTGATCTTCGTGCAGCTCTTGACTCCATTTGTTGATTAGAATTATTTTTGAGTCTTCTTCTGGTTTTTTTCTGGAAAATAGAGTATCATCTGTTTCCTTGACTTCCAGGTTCAGCTTGCTTATCAGCTCAAAAAATGAAGAGTTTTTTGTAGTTTTTATTTTGCATAGATTGCTTGATGTATGCTCTCTGTTCTGGAGGCTGGTAGTAGTAGTCTCGTGATAGCAAGTTCTCCAGTTGTTCTTGGCACGTTTTGTGCTTGATCGCAAGTGTGTTCTATGTGCTCGATCTCTTCAAGTCTATTGTCTCTCCCTCATTTTTGATACATACACGATGTCCTTTTTATGCCTTTTTTTTGTTTTTCTGAGAAGAAGGAATGATTATGCTTTTTTGATCATACTTGGTACGGTTTCATGAAATGGAAACATAAATCATTTAATAACATTAATTGCATCAAAAGTAACAAATGTAACCGTTAGTATAATAAACAAATAGTGTCGAGGATATAGGATTTGACTCCGCAGTTCATTATTGGTAGCCATTTGTTTGTAGACGTGTACGGTTGACTCGGTTTAGGATCTTCCATTGGTAGCTCTTCAAACTCTAATTGGTGGCTCTTATCGGTAGCTCTTATCTGTAGCTCTCTGTGCATCAGTAGCTCTCTGTGCATCGGTAGCTCTGTGTGCATCGGTAGCTCTGTGCATCGGTAGCTCTGGCTATCGGTAGCTCGGGTTATCGGTAGCTCTGACTATCGGTAGCTCTGGCTATCGGTAGCTCTGGCTATCGGTATCTCTGGCTATCGGTAGCTCTGGCTATCGGTAGCTCTGGATATCAGTAGCTCTGGCTATTGGTAGCTCTGGCTATCGGTAGCTCTGGCTATCGGTAGCTCTGGCTATCGGTAGCTTTGTGTCTTATGAAAACCACGTCTAATTGACTTAGAATTGTTCCAAAGCTTGTATAAACAAGGATAATCGAGATTACCATAAATCAAGGATTATTTAAACATTATTATTAACTTGATCACTGATTTGAAAGAATTATAATGTAGATCAACAGTAATTGAGAATAGCATAATATATGAACACATAATTGGGATTATCAAAACATATAAATACACGATTGGGATTATCAAACCAGGTGAGGTTAACAATCTCCCCATTTTTGATAATCACAACTTATGATATGACCAAAAATAGTGAGAATATAGTATAAGAGAATATAACATTTATATTCGAATTTCTCAAAGAAAGCAGTATCAGAGGAAATAGAGGAAATAGTAATAGAATGAGATAGATCAAAAATTATCATAGTTAGTATTAAATACAATAGTATCATAGATAAGATTTTGAAAGAATTGGTACCAAAGATGGAAATGTAAGAAATAGTATCATAGGCTCAAATTTCTCCCCTTTGATATTTCTCCTTCTCTTTATAGCATATTTCTCCCCCTCTCTTTATATTTTCTCCCCCTTTCTTTATATTTTTCTCCCCCTTGTGATAATCAAAAAGGGGGAAAGAATACATAGAAAACTGATAAACAGAGATAGTGTAATGAAAAGCATTTGTATTAGACCAGACAAAACTTACATAAACAAAAGAGAAAAGAAAAAAAAATTCCTATCAAACAGCCTGGCCACTTTACAATCTTGATCTTCAACATGAGATCTTCCTTGTGGATCAGAAGAGGATGCAGGAGGTGAGGATGTTTGTGAGGGATTTGGAATTCTAGAAATGATCACAGGAGGCTGAGTCACTAATACAGTGCATGGCCGGTATGGGGAAGTTCGTTGAGTGATCATAGGTGTGAGGCTTCTAATGGCCTGAGCAGGAGTCATCTGGACGGGAGACTCAGTAGAGGCAGAGGCAGTCAAGGTAGGAGGGACAATAACTGGTCTGGAATCAACATGAAAAAAGGGTAGCAACAGATTTCTGAAATCCATAATGATTCCTCCTCCTCTTTCCATAGATGATATAAAATCATCTTTGTTCTCCATGAATTTTTCTAAGGCAGGAGTCATCTGCCATAGCTTGCTCCCTTGTTCGCGGATGGCTTGAGTTACAGGGGGTAACTTCATGCTTTCCAACATCAACTTGAAATGATGGTTGAGTTGTTGCTTGGTAAAAATCCTTTGGAAATAATAATCCACCTTGTTCTTGATTTCCTCCGGAGAGGCAGAGGCCTCTTTCATATGGTCATGGACGATTTTCACTATTTCCCTGACTGAATCTCTTGTAGAGAGCACTACTCGGCTTAGATATGATGAGTCCACATAGCCATTGGTTGAAATAGAACCAATCTCCTCCTTCATCATAGCTCGTAATTGATTCAAATAAATGCAGGTTTTGAAGCTGGAGGACCAACTGAGAAAGATACAGTTTCTTTGAAACTTTTGGTCAAACCACTAATTAGAGTTTGCAGTTGAGAGTCCTGATTTTTAACATGATCCTTTATAGATGATTTTAAATATTTAAATACTGAGACCATTTGGCTTACAACACTTTTCACATAGGATAAATCCTTATCCGCTTGAGGATTTGAGCTCATGTAAGAATCTAAAGTAGTAACTGATTTCTTTAAGGCTTCAAGATCTGCTTCTATTCTAGAAGATTGGGTCTGGCACTCTTTGAATGCTTCCATTAGCTCACCCATAAAAGTTTACAGATTGAAACCAAGAGAAAGCTCAAGATATTGTTCTAACAACTTCATTTCTTCACTAAAACAGTGCTTCATCTCAGCAACTGAGGCACTGAAGGATTCTTTCAGCTCATGCTTTAGGGATTCCAGATCAGACTTTGTAACAAAATCAGTAGGAGCAACTGTAGTAGATACTCTTGCAGAAGCTAAACTGACTACACAATCATTCATGACTGATTGAATCGAGGATACTAAAAAAGATTCCATTGTCTTTACTTCTTCTACAAAACTGACTTTGAGATTTTCTTTCAGCACATCTAAATCATGTACTCGGACCACATCATCAGGTAATAACTCAGAATTGATGTCATAGCTGATCTTTGGTCTATTCAAAGATACTTCATTATCTGAATTAGGATAATCCAAACCACAGACTATAAAACCTAGGTCTTCTACCCAGTCTTCAACCTCAACAGCCACTGTAACATTTCCAAGATTGAAATGATGCTCCCCCTCAATGGGTGCATTCTTATGTCCAACAACTACATTCACTGCTGGTCTTTCTTCATCAGAATATTCCACAACAACTTCCATCTCAGAAGCAGTAAGTAGATTTTCTGGAAAAGGTACAGCTTCTTCTCTTTCTTTTTCTACTTCAGCAGTAGGCACAACTGAGTTTCCAATCAATGGACTCATACTCAACCTAGCAGAATTAGACGATTCAGATACATTCTCGTTTTCTCCTTCTTGCTGAGGAATTGGCTGGTCTTCCTCATGAATAGATAACACTTCCTCTACTTTTCCTTTTCTTGAGTATACAAACTCAGTAACAGGACTTGGGGGCAAGTCTGGATCTCCTTGAATATCCATAGGAGTTTCTTCCTCTTCTTCTTCTTCTGACTCATCACTATACTCGGGTTCCTCTTCATCAGGTCCTAAACCTGGATCTATTTTATCCTTTGGCCTTGAAGGATAATCCACAGGATTAAATTTATCATACACCTTCTGGTCATCACTGACCCATTCTCCTTTCCACGGGTCCCAATTGATTTTCATGTACTTACAAACTGTAGTAGTGATACAGAAGTTATTCTTAACTAAAACTGTCTCATTTTGAGACTCAGCTATCCCTTTCACTTTTATCATCACAGAGATCATTTTCGCAAATAATAAAGAATTAGTCTTTGATTTCGGCCAAGTCATGTCTTCAATTTGACTCAACAGCAGTCTGCACAGATTAACTTTCACACCATGTCTTAACAGATGTAGAAGATAAATATCTTGATATCTCAGATTAGAAAAATCTCCTCTCCTTGGTATCAAAACATGTTGAACAAATTTGAAAAGCAATCTGTTCTCTCCATCCAATTCAGTAGCAACCACTTTCCTTTGACTTCCATTACCCGTTAGTTCTTTTAAAGCGGTCTCATAGTCAAAGATGTTACTGGTAGGTGGAATTGTTCTTGAGACATACCTGGATACACCTTCATGTGGGACTTTTAAACATTCAGCCCACTCTACTGAAGAAAACGACATTTCTTTTCCATTTAAAAAAGAACTTACCCGATTCTCATTCTCAGACTTCTCGAAGCTTACGAATTCGTAGAACTGTTTCACTAACTTCGGGTAGTAGGGACCATTGTTATTTGAAAAATAATCTACCCATCTCTGATCTTCCAGAATTTCAAGCACCAACGACTTTCTTGGTAGCAGCCAATCTACGCATAGCTCCTTTTCAATCACAATATCTCTATTCTGCAAATGAGGGTTTACTGGTCGCTTTCCCGACCTAGTTCTGACATTACTTCCACTAGCTTCTTGTTGCACTTTCTACTTCTTTGTTTTAGGCTCTACACTATCATCTCTACTGGCAGGAATCTTGGTTTTTTCCATCGCGGATTTAGGGTTCTCAGTCGATTAGGGAGCTATGATTCGAAGGTGAATGGTTTTGGGTTCGGTGGAGTGAGAAGCGGCTTTGGCTTAGTTTTATCATGTAGGAATCATAAATAAATGAATAAATGAAAATAAAATAAAAAATAAAATGATTCAGATTCTTGGCGGCAGATAGAAGTTTTAAAACATTGCATCAGTGAGAATTGATCATCGGTGAGAATTGATCATCAGTGACAATTTCAACATCGGTGAGAATTTCAGCATCGGTGAGAATTTCAACATCGGTGAGAATTTCAGCATCGGGGAGAATTTCAATGTCGGTGATAATTTCAACATCGGTGAGAATTTCAGCATCGGTGAGAATTTCAACATCGGTGAGAATTTCAGCATCGGTGAGAATTAAACATCCCCAGCTCATGCCTAATGTAACTTAACCTATTAGAACATAAAGGTTTAATGAAAATATCAGCCAATTGATGTTCAGTGCCAATAAATTCACGAGTAATATCACCTTTTTGATAATGATCTCTCAAAAAACGATGTCTTACATCTATGTGTTTGGTTCTAGAGTGAGATACAGGGTTATTAGATATGTTTATTGCACTAGTGTTGTCACAGTTAATTGAAACATGTTTAAACTCAAATCCATAGTCCAATAAAGTGTGTTTCATCCACAGAATTTGTGCACAACAACTACCTGCAGCTATATACTCTGCTTTGGCAGTAGACAATGCAATTGAGTTCTGTTTCTTACTACACCATGACACTTGGGATCTTCCATGTAAATGACATGTTCCAGATGTGCTCTTCCTTTCTAACTTACATCCAGCAAATTCAGCATCTGAATAGCTAGTTAGGTCAAATGATTGTCCTTTTGGATAAAACAAACCTAAATTTACAGTATGCTTAAGATATTTAAAAATACTTTTAACAGCCAGTAAGTGTGATTCTTTAGGATTAGCTTGAAATCTAGCGCACATACATACACTGAACATAATGTCTGGTCGACTAGCAGTAGGATAAAGTAATCTCCCAATCATACCTCTGTAATTGGTTTGATCCACTCGTTTCCCAGCTTCATCTGTATCCAACTTACAGGTAGTACTAATAGGTGTATCATTTTCCTTAATACTATCCAATCCACAACGTTTTAAAATATCTTTTGTATATTTACTTTGATTTAAAATAATTCCATCTCAAGTTTGAAAAATTTGAAAACCAAGAAAATACTTAAGCTCTCCCATTAAGCTCATTTCAAATTAATTTTGCATACTTTTTGAAAAATCAGTACATAAAGAGTGTTTAGAAGATCCATATATAATATCATCAACATAGATTTGTACAACTAAAACATCTTTAGAAATTCTTTTAATAAAAAGAGTTGGATCAGCAATCCCTTTAGTAAAACCTTTTGAAATAAGAAAATTGCTAAGTCTATCATACCAAGCTCTTGGAGCTTGTTTTAAACCATATAAAGCTTTAGAAAGTTTAAAAACTTGATTTGGAAAATGAGGGTTTGTAAATCCAGGTGGTTGTTCCACAAAAACATCTTCAATATTCTCAAGAGAGGTTATAGGCTCATGTGGATCAGTTTCATCGAATTTGATGTGAACAGATTCTTCCACACATTTGGTTCTCTTATTGAAAACTCTCTATGCTTTACTTGAAATAGAGTAGCCCAGAAAAATTCCTTAATCACTCTTGGATGCAAATTTGTCAAGATTGTATTTGATATTGAGAATAAAGACTTTGCAACCAAAAACTCTGAAGTAGTTAACCTTAGGATTCCTATGGTTCCACAACTCATAAGGAGTCCTCTTAAGAATAGGTCTGATCAAGACTCTATTGATAACATAACAAGTTGTATTAACAGCTTCAGCCCAAAAGTAAATAGGCAGTTCATATTCATTGAGCATGGTTCTAGCTATTTCTTAAAGGGTTCGGTTTCTCCTTTCTACTACACCATTTTGTTGGGGTGTCCTAGGGGCAGTTAAATTGTGACTATAGCCATTGTGTGAGCAGTATGATTCAAACTCATGATTTTCAAACTCACAACCATGATCACTTCTTAGGGTTTTAATCTTAAGTCCACTAAGATTCTCTACAGACTTGGAATATTTAACAAATTAAGGACAAGCTTCACTTTTGTGAGCTAGACAGTATACCCAAGTATATCTAGAAAAGTCATCTACAAGGACATAGACATAATGCTTCCCATTTAAACTAGAAACTCTTGATGGTCCAAACAAATCCATGTGAACCAACTCAAGTGGTTGAGAAGTTGAGACTTCTTTCTTTGATTTAAAAGAAACTTTGTGTTGTTTTCCCTTTTGACAGGGATTACACACTTTGTCATTTGGGAATTCTAATTTAGGTAAGTCTCTAACTAAGTTTTTCCTAGCCAGTTTTTTGAGTGAGTGAATGTTGCAGTGCCCTAATCATCTGTGCCATAGCCAAGATTCTTTATGAAAAGCATTCAAATAAGAAATATTTTGTTTGGATAAAGAATTTAAATCAACACCATAAACATTTTCATTCCTTAAAGCAGAAAATACTAAAGAATTTTTGGAGTTAAAAACATCACATGAATCATTTTCAACCTTGACTTTGAAACCATCGTCACATAATTGAGATATACTAAGCAAGTTATATTTAAGTCCATCAACGAATAGAACTTTAGAAATTAATACTGAGTCAGTGTTACCAATCTGGCCTAGGCCGATGACTTTTTCCTTTAGAGTTGTCACCAAAGGTGACATGACCTCCATCAACCTTTATTAAGCTCTTGAAGCAAGAATAATATCCAGTCATGTGTCTTGAGAACCCACTGTCTAAATACCATATCTTCTTGTGACAGCTCTTCAAGTAGGTCTCCTATAAAACAGATTTAAATAGGAAATGACTTTGGTACCCAGATTTTCTTGGGTCCAGATAGGTTAGCAATCCGGGCTTTAGGTACCCAGATTTGTTTTATTGGTTTTATACAATTAACAGAAGTAACAGATTTTGAAAGATATACATTATTTGGTCGATAACCATATGAATATCATGTTGAAGCATATGAATTTTCAAAACTATAAATAGCAATATTTTTTTCAGACTTAGGAATAAATCGGGTTCTGGTGAACTGTCTCTGTCCTGGTTGGTATCCTAAACCAATAGCATATCTAGGTGCAACTTGCTTTCCTAGCATTTGAGTTAGAGCATCCTTTCCATTTGTGAATTTTTCTAAATCCTTTCTAAGTTTCTCATTTGACAGTTTCAGTTCTATATTTCCCTTTAGTAGTTGAGCATTATTATCCTTTTCTATTTCAAGATCAGATTTATGCTTAACACTTAAAGCATACTGTTTCTTTAAACCTTTGTATTTGTCTTTAAGCTCATTACAGGTTTCTTCCAACATATCACAGTACTCAAATTGTTCATATTTTGACATGTTTTCCGAATCAGAATCATCTCCAGAATAATATGAATTTAAAACAGGAGTGTCAGATGTTACCTCAGAAGTATTTGTCATGAAACACATGTTGGATCGATTCCTTTCAGAGTCCGAAGATTCGACTTCACTAGTGCTATCTTCTGAAGCACTCCAGGTAGCCTTCATGGATTTCTTGTAGTTATTGTCTTTTTAATCATATTTCTTTTTGAATTTTAACTTTGGACAGTCTGCTTTGATATGTCCTTTTCGCTTGCATTCATAGCAGACAACTTCATCAGTCCTGTCAGCCTTCTTCCAATCCTTTTTCCATTTGCCTTGTTGATCATACTTTCCTTTGTAATTTGTTTTCCTAAAGAATTTATTTTTCCTATAAAACTTCTTGAATCTCCTGGATATTTGATCCATCTCAGCATCACTGTCAGATTCTGAATTTTCACTCGTTGAACTCTCAGTCTCAATTTGTAGTTTATCCTTGTCTTTACTCTTAAAGGCAGTAGTTTAAACGCTACAGATTTTATTTTGGGTTCCTTATCTTCTTCTTTATTTACTTTAAGATATTCTTCATACATCATCAGCTTACCAATTAACTCCTTGATAGGAAGTGCTCCAATGTCACAAGATTCTCTAATTGAAACGGTTGTACCTCTCCATCTATCTGGAAAACAACTCAGTATTCTCGTAATTTGTTCTTTTGCCGGAACAATCCTTCCAAGTGAGCTCATTGTGTTTACTATCTCATTGAACCTGAGATACATGTCAGAAATAGGTTAATCAGGCTTCATTTTGAAATTATCATATTTAATAGTATAAGTGTTTAATCTCATTTCTTTAACATTAGTTGTTCCTTCGTGAGAAACAACCAAGGTATCCCAAATTTCGAAAGCAGTTTTGCATGCAGAAATTCTGTTGAATTCTTCATCTCCTAGAGCACAGTACAGAGCATTCATAGCTTTACAATTATTATTATAAGCAGTATTTGTAGGTTCATCCCATGTAGATCTATCAGTAGTGGGAATTTTGTATTCAGATTCAATAGCAGTCCAAATATCAATACTCATGCTTTCTAGATGAATTTTCATTTTAAGTTTCCACTGAGCATAGTTATTTCCATTAAAGAAAGGTGGCCGGTTAGTAGCAGCACCCTCATGTCTATTATCCATTGTAAACCAAATTTAAAGAGATAAGAATTTAGAAATAACAGAAATTTTAAGAACTTTAAAATACAACTAAACTCACAGTTGAAAACAGAGTAATTTAGAAGATATTAACCACCCTCTGATACCTAATATTGGTTGGAGTGGACACTCAAGAGGGGGTTGAATTGAGTTCCAATTAAAATTTATGTTAAAAAAAATTTCTATTAAAATCCCCCAATTTCAAAAACAGATTAAACTGTAGTGAATTTATACAGATTATAAAGGTTCAATTAGTTTCTCAAAGATTGATTAGTTCTCAGTTAACTTAATCTTATGATTAATTTAACTTTTGAAACTAACTTACTGGTTTACAATAAATATAAACACTTGCGAGTTTAACTATCAAAGTAGATTTGAAAATAAATTATATTTCAAAGTAATAGCAGCGGAATATGAAATAAATATGCACTGTATGGATATAAACTTTGACTAAAAACACAGACGAGTTAACCAAGAGGTTCAGTCTCAAGTCGAGACTTAGTCCTCTCAAAATTCTATATAAAGATGATCCACACCCTGGATTTGGGTTCAACAGTTTACAACTGTCCAGGTCCAAGACCTCTACCACTGTTATTTGTGGGACACAAAACAACAGCAACCAGCTGTTCAGGTCACACATGACCTCTACCACTATCCACAGGGGGAAAATGAATGAAAAGATAGTGAGTGAGGATTTACAAATCCTCCAGTTAAGGTTCAGGTGACAGTGTGTGTGTAGAATACAACAGATAATACACACTGCTCGTAATGTAAAAAGTAAATCACAGAGATAAAGATTTAGAGTTTAGAAATGGCTCTAGTGATCTTTGGGCAGATCTTGACTCCTTTTGTTGATTAGAATTCGTTCTGAGTCTTCTTCTGGTTTTTTTCTGGAAAATAGAGTATCATCTGTTTCCTTGACTTCCAGGTTCAGCTTGTTTATCGACTCAAAAAATGAAGAGTTTTGTGTAGTTCTTCTTTTGCATAGATTGCTTGATGTATGCTCTATGTTCTGGAGGCTGGTAGTAGTAGTCTCGTGAGTGCAAGTTCTCCAGTTGTTCTTGGCACGTTTTGAGCTTGATCGCAAGTGTGTTCTGTGTGCTCGATCTCTTCAAGTCTATTGTCTCTCCCTCATTTTTGATACATACACAATGTCCTTTTTATGCCCTTTTTTTTCTGATAAGATGGAATGATTATGCTTTTTTGATCGTACTTGGTACAGTTTCCTGAAATGGAAACAAAAATCATTTAATAACATTAATTACATCAAAAGTAACAAATGTAACCGTTAGTATAATAAACAAATAGAGTCGAGGATATAGGATTTGACTCCGCAGTTCATTATAGGTAGTCGTTTGTTTGTAGACGTGTACGGTTGACTCGGTGTAGGATCTTCCATTGGTAGATCTTCAAACTCTTATCGGTGTCTCTTATCGGTAGCTCTTATCGGTAGCTCTCTGTGCATCGGTAGCTCTCTATGCATCGGTAGCTTTGTGTGCATCGGTAGCTCTGTGCATCCGTAGCTCTGGCTATCGGCAACTCTGGCAATCGGTAGCTCTGGCTATCGGTAGATCTGGCTATCGGTAGCTCTGTGTCTTATGGAAACCACATCTAATTGACTTAGAATTGTTTTAAAGCTTGTATAAACAAGGATAATTGAGATTAACATAAATCAGAGATTATTTAAACATTATTATTAACTTGATCACTGATTTGAAAGAATTAAAATGTAGATCAACAGTAATTGAGAATAGCATAATATATGAACACATAATTGGGATTATCAAAACATATAAATACACGATTGGGATTATCAAACCAAGTGAGGTTAACAATTACCAAAATTATAATTTTTTTTAAAAATAAAAAAATATCTATTTTTTTTAAAAAAAATATTTGGTGAATTTTTGATAATTTTATGAAATCATTAATTTTCTTCGAACAGTAAAAATACATATATTTATTAAAAAATGAATTTTTCATTTAAATTATTTAAAAAGTAAAACTTTAATTTAAATTGGTTATAAATTAATATTAAATTTATTATATTAAAATATAACTAACCTAGGATATTTTATTTATTTTCATATTCAATTTTAATATTAAATCATTTTATACTTATAAATGTTTTCTCTTTAGAAAACCACTCTTTCATCACATTTGTTGTTTAATTTGAAATTTAATTCTACCACTTATATTAAATTAATTTAATATAACTTGATTAAACGTTTCTAATTATAATAATTTATATTATATAATAAGTTCCCTTTAATTTTTCACCATAATGTGTTATGAAAATAGTAAAAATTAATTACTTCAATTAAGGTAAAATGGGTTTACTGGGGGGTTAAACTAAAATGATAAGGATATAAAATGACCTAAAAACTTGTCCAAGCCAAATTTTATGATTATATTTATCCAATATCACATATAATGTTCTATAATTACCCCTTTTAGTGGCTTTTAACCTGATAAAAAGGTAGGTGTAATTGATACTTTTCAAAAGTTCAAAGTGTGTCCTCTCCCAAACATATAAAAGGCCATCCCATATCCTCCTCTATTTATACATCCAAGACCATTTTTTAATTGAATACCCAACCTAACGAAATATCTAATTCCCTCCAAACATCATATAGAGATTATTTTTATTTGGAATCCCTCCTATGAATGATTCATATATAAACCTATAGTGGATCTTAGAAGGAGATTTAAAATTCTTAAACATTCATATTTGTTTTATTTATTATTACATATCCTTGAAAACATATTCAAATATGATAATATAATAACTAAAGTATTTAATATATACTAATATTGTGTTCTGTCATTGGAGTGACCCAAATCTATATCCACTTATATAAAATGGGAAACTAAATCGTCAATCATGTGTATGGAGGACTACCACCATGTGAACCAATGTAATTATTTTTCCATCACCAACTTTAAAGGATTAATATAATGACGACATTAAAAAGATACATTATATGTTGAAAATTATTAAATTTATTGAATTTTTATATGAAACACATCTAGTTACGTTCCATTCAGTGGGGGATACAGTAATGTCACTCATGTGTATGGAGAACTATGTCCTCATGTATTGATGTGAGTCGTTTTTTGCAAATAATATACATGGAAGGTGGTAAGGAATAATGTATGGATATATATGATATTTATTACCTATAAATACTTCCATAAATATAATATAACATCTAACATCTTACATTTTAATCCATTGAAAAATAATAACTTCGCTTGAGTATATGTGTGGACTACCACCTCCATTTGGCGATGTGAAATCTTTTTCATTTTAATTTTAAGGGATTTTAATAATGATTTATTTGATTAATATAAATTATATATTTGAAATAATTATTATTATTTAATGATTAACTAATATTTATTTTCCTTTTATTCCATCTGTTGATAAAATTAAAAACAATTCTCTTACATACGTATGGCCTACCGTCTCCCTAAACGATGTAATCAATTTTCTATCACAAACATTTATAGATTAATAGAAATACATATGTAATGAATATATATATATTTTTGTAATTTTTAAAATTATATTGATTATTTAACCATGATAGTATTAAAAGGACCAAAATAACTATACAAAAACACAGATGAAAATTGAACCAATTGTCACCTGAAATAAAAACGATAACAAATAATTGTTATCAAATGGATGATAAAAGACAACAAGAAAACCATTAATGTTAGGAAATATAGTATTATTTTTTTAATTAATTTAATCTAAAATGAATTTTTTTTATATAGGAGGTTTAAACACATATGATGGAAGTCAATCCCGAGGTAAGGGTTTTTTCGTCTCACATTTACTTCCCTGAGGTATATTCCATTTTCACCACTTATTTCATTGTTTGGTATATATGATTATCACTTTGATATGTTATATCATTAAAATGTTTGCCTATATTATATTATCATTAAATTTTATGTCATTATATTCATGGGTCTTATGATTCAAATATTACCAAAGGGGTAAGGTTTTATTTGACAACCTTGTCATTATTATGGATTATTATTGTTTATGTAGCCATTGCGGTAATTAGTTGATATTTTTATGTTAAAATGAACAAATATTATTCTACTGTATTTATTCAGGAACATTATCAATTTTTATAAAAAAATTTACACCTTGTAAGTTAAAATAATTGATAAAAAATATTTATGGAATCCCAACATTATTTCTATCCTCGGTAAAAAATCACTTTTCTTCCAAGAAACATATTGTCTATATTTTTTTCAAACATTTATTAATCACAACAAATATTATTTATTAAAGATACTTTTACCAATTTTTTTTATTTTGGAATTTTTTTAGGAAACATCAGGTAATTTTCTAAACATTTCCCATTTGGATTTTACTGAAATTGTGAATGGAATCATTGTTTAAACATGTAAAACAAGAACAAAATTTTTCACCCTTATGACGACTCAATTTTTTAAATATTATATTAAATTTTTTGAGAGGTTATATTCATATACAATTCTTTTCAGGATAGTTTTTTAAACTCCCCTTAAAAAATATTTTTAATGTGAATATTTTATTTTAATCAAAAATGTTTTGAATGACATTTTTATAGGATTTATATTCATAAATGGAATCAATAATTCTTTGTAATTATGATCTAATGGGGATATGTTGTAATGATATCACCTTATTTTTTTTAAGGATTATGATCATTTTTAGCAAATATATAAAATTTAATTAACATTCACCAAATTAATCTGGATGGTTAATGATTTTGTTTATTTGATGGGGATAAGTATTTAAACATCAGAAGTTAGTTTTTCAATATTACTGTTTATGTTAATTATCATTCACAACTTTTTTATATGGAAATAATTGTACTTAGTATGTTTCTGGTGAGAATCATTTATATATATATTTGGAAGAGCAATAGGTTCTATGAGGAAAATCATTTAACTAAATTAGACAGCATTCTGCTCACATATTTAAACTATCAGGTGAATTTTCCTCACAGTATGATTCAAATTTCAAACATTATGAACTCACTCATTATAAGATAATTTATTTATGACCATGTGATTTTTATACTAGTTATAATTTCCATATAAATTTTTTAGTATTATATTATTATATATATGGTTTTATTTGATCAAAATTTATTTCTTCCATATTATAAAAAATTTATTGATTAAATGGCTAGGGATTTAGGTATTTACAATTTTTATTGATTATGATTATTTATTAATGATAGATGGAACTATATTCTTACCCTTACTAAGCATTTGAGCTCACCCCTTTCTTATGTTTTATTTTCCAAAATACACCAAGATGTGTTTTGATATTCATATAGAAGAATATTATCTGAGGAATAATGGATCTCTTAATGAAACCCATTTTTGATTTTTTTGTTTTCAAATGTAATATGAATTTAATATATTTATATAGTTTACCAAGAATACTGAACTCTTAAATCCAATGGAATGGAATCCCATATATGTTATTCCAATGTAATAATATAACAAAATTTTCTGAGCTTCTGGGTTCAGGGTTTATATTGCTAGTGTCATAAGAGGTTTTGTATAAACATTGGGAACATGATTTAGGAAAAGATAAATTATGGAATATATCCCTATGAATTACATTTATGATAAGTTTAATTGTATTATAAAATCCTAATGTTTTGGTAAGTTAGGTATTATATGGGTGTCCTAGTAATAAATCTTCATTTGGATACTATAAGTGGATGTGGTTCTAGAGAAGATGTACTTAGGGGTAATAACTCTGAAAAGGCCCATCTGACTTGACTCAAGCGTTACCTGGTACATGAAAAAAGTGCTTGATCATAACAAGGTTTTCACACCCTGAGGATAAGATTTGGTTCCTTAACTTTTTCTTGACAACCCATTATGAAGGATTTGAAATTATATTAATGATTAGGAAGAATTATAAAAGAAACCACATTTATTATTATGAAATTTTCAATGTAAAAAATTTTCAATTTCTATTATATGTTTTAATACATTTGATTTATACATTATGGTAGCTAATTTTATTATCTAATGTAATTTATGAATTATTTTATAAATTGATTCTAGAATACGGAATGAGAACTGTTTCAATTCACTTAATCCAGAGAGTAATAATTATCATTTCCATGATGAGATTAAGGAAATATTTCAAAGGAAACTAGTCTCCCAAACATTATCATCATATAAGGATATAATATCATAAGATATGAAGACAATGAAATAGTTATCTATGTGTTATATATTTTAATGAATGAAATATAAGAATATTATGGTAAATAAAAAACATATAAGTGTAAGAAGTGTTAGAAGTATTTCCCACATGTGATAGTTATGGAAATAAATATCCAGGTACCTTCTTGAAGGGAATGAGAGTTTTCTACATGTGTTGAGTGAATGAACACAATGTTCGTGATTTCAACGGGATGAAAGAAGTTTAAAATCCTAAATTCCTTATCTCTGAGGAGTTATGGTACTATGACATCAAATTTCCCAAGAGTTTAAGGAATATAACCGAAAAGTTAACCAATATTTTTAAAGAATATTCTATTAATACTACAGAAGTGGAATGATTAAAGTTCTCTATTTTTTATTTAAAAAATATTTTTCAAAATATTTTATCAATGATATTATAGTTACATGATTCATAAAATGTATAAGTATTTTATTGAAATAAATTTTCATTAATGATCTAAATAAATATGTTTTATAATACGGATAACCCAAAAATGGATTTTGTTTTAAGTAAAACTATTTGTAAAACAAATGCAGTAAAAAAGATATTCCTTAATTTATGGATGATGATGTGATAATAATGATACATGGATGTTTATGGGATAGTATTGGTAATAATGAAATGGATTAGTGATTTATTTTATCTGTATTGGGGTCTAATGCATGTTTGGAATTATGGAATATATTCGATAACCTGAGATTGTATTTTTAGAGGCATGAATGTTTTCATTATGGTTTTAGAGTGGTAAATTTATTCACATATTTAGAATGGAAAATTATGAGAAACTTTATATAATATAGTAAATATAATGTTCAATTAGTGACCTCCATTAAATATTTTTGGAATTTGAATTTAGTTAGACATATTTTGGATGATTCATAAGGTTAAATATTTATGTAATTGAATAAGATGGACTTTGTGTGTTATTGGATAACATTTTCAAACCTTTTTTTTTTGAAAATATCCATAGGTAGGAGGAATAACTTTTCATTATTTTATAATGATAATGATCTGGAAAATCTTATTTTTAGTGGATAAAGAATAAAAAATCGTATTGGTTATTCTTTTACTACAAGATGAGATGATGTGAGAATTTATTGCAGCACAACCAAAGGATGAAATTATAAGTATATTTTTTAGTGTTCTATATCTTAAAGGGAATATATTCAATCAAATTTAGGAAAAAGATATTTAGAGAAATTGTTTTATCTATTACATTCATCTCAATTAAATCAATAGTCTTTTAGATAAACATATTTTTATTAATTTTGGGTGGCTAACTTCCCCAAGACAATATTCTCTATCTCTCTCTGTTAATGTTTGGGTGTTAGTATTCCCTTTCATACCTATGTTTTCATTTCCGATCAATTTTTTAATTTTTGAAAACAAAATAGTGTGTTATTATAGATGAATTTCATACTTACCATTATCTCTTACATTGAGTAAGCATTATTAACCCCTTCTATGTTATCGGTTTCAAAAAAAAAGTTATTTTCAATTTTCCAACCCTTCATTACGAGGATCATGATTAAATTGAGAGGACACATTTTATTTAAGGGGTAGAACGTAAAACCGTAAAATTTTAAAAGAGGAATATCATGTTCAATAGAGTGTATGATAAGAAACAACAAGAATATATGAGAATATAACACCATGAAACATTATGATATATTTCTTAAAATTGAACATCTTTTATATTTTGTGATGTATGAATGGATAATTTTAAATGAAGAACAATTCTTTATTAGAACATAATTATTTAATCATGACCATTTTAATTGAGTTCTTAAGATTGGTGATATGAATCATAGTAAATAAACTATAAAAATTAAAAAAATTAAAAATTTTATAAAATAAATTATTATTTTTATATATTATTTAAAAATTAAAATAATATTAATTTGAACGAGAATATAATGTCTTCTAAAAAATAGATTTTTTTGAAGATGGATCAATTATTTATTGTATGCAAAATTTAAATTTCATTATTAAAAAATTTAGTGTATTTATTTTTAAAAATAATCATTATTTTTGACATAAACATGTCTAAATTATTTTTTCATTAATTGTTTATATTTCTCAAATATAGTGAAAAATACTAATTTATATTGAAAACGGTCTTTTCGTATAATTATATTAAAAATTTAAATTAGTTTTTAAATTAGTTTTTTGTAATATTAGATAAATTGTATTAAAATATTACTATTTTATATCATTTTAATTAATTATTTATTTATTTTTTATATTATATCATTCTATACTTAGGAGAATTGTTTCTTTGGAAAATCATTATTTCGCAGCGTCGGTGGTTCAATTTTAAATTGAAATCTATCACATCAATTAATTGAATTTGAATAAAAAAGGATAAAAAAATTTAGTAATAATAATTTGTAATATATAATATGTTAAACTATGTTTTTTAGAGTAATAAAAAATGAAAATAGATAAAAAATTATTACCATAGTGAAGTAAAAAATAGGTTTTACGAGTAGTTAAAAAAAAATGAAAAGGGTAAATATGACATTAAAAATTATCAAAACACAAATTTCATGGACATTTTTTTACATTATAGGATATATAATTTTCAAATGAACCATTTCATAGGATTTTCTCTTGATTTAAAAGTGTGTGTAATTGATTGTTTTTATATTTTTTAGTGTGTCCTCTCTATAACTTTTAAAAGGCCACCCACACCCGCCCATCTTCAAAATTACAAAACAATTTGGTTCATCCAATACATATACAAATACCTACCTTAATTCCATATAAATATACTAGAGGTCTTATGATAAATTGTAATCCCATTTATGTAGGCTTTAGGTGTAAACCTAAATAGGATCTCTGAAGAAAAGATAACATTATAAAAGGTACATATTGGTTTTATTTATTCTTTATCCCACATCAATGTCTCTTAAAAAATGTTAAAAATATTAATAAAAATATTTCTTATATATGGTGATTTTGTTAATTTAATATAATAATTAATATCCATTTTTTACTTCTATCAAATGAGAATCCAAAATGTCCATCATGAGTATGGTGGGCTATCATCTCACGAACCAATGTAATTAGTTTTCCAACTACTTTTTTAGGTTTTTTTCACTTCACAAATATTATTTTTTATATTCTAAAGTCACATTTAATGGGTAAGTGTAAACAAAATACACAAGAATCTAGTACAAGTCCAACATACCATGTAAACCCATACCCTGCAAAAGTCCCACCAACTCCAAAATCCAAAATTAAAATGACACAAAACTGTACCAAAATTCTATATTAAAAATTAAAAATTTATCTCCTATAGGGATCTCATCCAAATCATGCGTACACCATCATTACAATTCATTTAATGGGGGATACGATAATGTCAATCGTGTGTTCGATAGACTACCGCCCTATGAAGCGATTTGATTCATTTTTTCACTAATGTTTAATAAGGAATATGGAATGGATAAAATTAATAGACATATGTAATATTTATGGAAATTAAATAATTATTGAAATATAATAAAATATATAAATTATTACCATTCAATCTATTGAAAAAAATCTGGTGTTGCTCGTGCGTATGTGTTCACTACCGCCTCCACATGGAAATAAGAAATGTTCTTAATTATATTATTACATTGTACGTAATAAGGATACATTTTAATAGCATAAATTATATATATGAAATAATAATGATTATTTATTAGTAAATTAATTTTTTCATTCTTTGATTCCATCCATAATAAAATTGAATCATGATTGTTGCGTATGTAGAGTGTACCTTCTATATGAATGGTGTAATGCATTTTCTGTCAATAACTAAGATAAATTACTATAATTATATATATAATTAATATATAAGATATTAGTATCAGGGTTAAAATCCAAGATATTATTTAATCAAGATAAAAAATGAGCAATATTACCGAATTTAAACTTAAATGAAAATGTAAACATTTATCACTAAAAATAGATATTTTAAGAATGAATTTTTAAAAATGGGTGATAAAATACTATAAGAAAATATTATATGAAATTATATATATGATTTTTTTTAAATATTAGTATATTAATCATATATTCATTATACATAAGGTTCAAATTCATAAAAGGAATTCAAACCTAAGTTAAATCTTTCTTGTCTCACTTTTACATTCATGAGATATATACCATATTCAACACTTTTTGATTTTGTGGTGTATATACTACCACTTTTGATATGTTTATCAGGATACTATCTATATTCATGGAATTTATATTTCTATTTGATTATATTTAATTTATGTGGCATATTATTTAAATGTTTCTTAATTGGTAGTGGTTTATTTCACAATGTCATTATTATTCAGGTTTTTTATTCATTAAATATCCATTGGGTAATTATATGATATTTATATCATAAAACGAATATATATTAATTTAATATTATAATTAATGTAATTTTTCATGTAATAGTACAATTCACACTCTTTTCTACTTAAATTAATGAAGAAAATGTTTGTACGAAGTCTCTATTTCATTTCACTCTTCAGTCCAAAATCCAGTTTCATCCAGAACAATGTTTTCTAGAAATTTTTTCAATTTTTTCTTTAGAAATTGCAGAAATTATTTATTAAATAAATTTCAATCCATGTTTTAATTTTTTTCTAAAATTCATTAAAAGAATTTTTCATGTAATTTTTCAAATAAATACCATTTGAACATTACCAAAAATATGAATTGATTTTTTTTAATGTATGATGTGAATAAAATTTTCTTCAAGAATGAACATTTAATTTTATAAAGATTAATTTAAATGTATTATAAGGTTATTTTCAATGATTATTTTTTTCAAAAAACATTAAGATCTTTTTTTTAATTGTGTAAAAGAAAAAAATTTATTTTCCTCAAAAATGTTTTTAATTAATTTTTATGGTATTTCTATTAATCAATTACATAAAATATTTATTGTAATTATGATCCAGTATGTATGTTTTTTTACTGATATCATACTTATTATTTCATTGGATGGTTTAAAACTAGTTTTACTAAGGATGTCCAATTTTATTTTCCTTCACCATATTACTCTTTATAGTTTATGATTGTGTTTATATGATTAGGGTATATATTAATATTTCATAGGGAAGTTTTTAATATGATTTTGAAGATGATTATGTTTCAACCATTTCATATGATGAATAAATTGGACTTAGTAAGTGATGGGTGGAGCCTGGTTATAGATATCCCCTCCATTTGTCAACAGGTGTCACGAGGCAAATCAGTTGGCCAAATTTGATGGGTTTCTACCCATAGATTTAAACTATCTTATGAAAGTCATTGAAAATATATTTCATATATATGAAATTATTAATACTCTAATTATGATATTAGTTATTGATTACTATGAGATTATTCGATTAGAAAAAATAATTATGGATATGTTTCAATATTAGGTGGTTATTTATATTTCTTTATTTGATTATATATAATTTCATCCATATTATCCTCAATTTATTGATTAAATGGAATTTTAATCATTTATTGAACTTGTCATTTTTAATATTCTTATTTATTAATGCTAGATTTCGTTGAATGATTACCCGTATTGAGAATCTGATCTCACCCCTTTATTATGTTTTATTTTCAATAGGATATGAAGAAGTGTTTTGTGAGTGATACGTAAGGATAAACTATAAAGTGGAATGGAGTTCTCAAAGAAAAGTATTTGTGTATTTTTTTTATTTTTATGTGAATTTTATGTGTGTATCAAGTTTACTAAAACTATTAAACTATTTTTTCATTTGAGTTTTAATTCCTTGTATCTTATACAAATGTAATAATGTAACCATCAGTTCTGAGCTACTGAGGTTAGGGTTTTTACATAGTAATTATAATTATGTATTTTTTATTTATAAATAAATATTTTCTTCCACAGTTTATAAATCTAATAATATAAAAGTCTATAATTATAAATTTTATTTTCAGAAAATATTTTTGTTAATATAATATAAAATACTAAAAAATTATAATATATATTATTAAATAATAATGACATATTAATATAATTTTTATTATTTAAAAAAAAATTAACTAATTATCTATAATATTTAGGACAATTAATAAATTAATTACAAAAAACTATAATATTATTAAAAATATTAATTTTTTATTTCAAAATATTAGATAATAATTAATAAATTAATAATTTATTTAATATAATTAGGAAAGATTTATATATTTATGAAAAAAAATTAAAAAATAATTCCATGTATTAATATAATGAATGTTATTTAATATAGATTAAAATTTAAACAAAAAAATTAATAATTTTTGTATAAAATAATGTATTAAAAAAGTATTTAGTATACTATTATCAAAAAATTCATAATTTTTTTATAAAAATAAATTTCATTTATAAAATATTCAAGGAAAATAACTAATTGAAAATTTTCTCTTATAAAAATTAAAATAATTACTAAATCATTTATATAGATTAATTAATTACAAATATAAAATAATAACTGTAAAAAAATTATTTGTAACATTAATTGAATTAAAAAAGTATTTTTAAAAACAAATATAACTAATAATTAATTTATAAAAATTAAAACAACATCTCTTCATGTAATATTTATTTTTTTGATTTTTTTGAATTTTTTATTCATAATCTAATTTTTTAAAAATATGGAAAGTGGAAAATAGAAAATAAAGTATCTTATATTATAATAGGGATAAATCATGGAAAAATCATCATGGTTTCATTATAAATATTATCCATATAAATCATGCTAAATTATTTCATGCATATATTATAGGGATTCACGAACCACTAATCAATGGAGGTTAAACCACCAGAATTGCAAGAGAAAAAATAAAGCTATGAATAATTCGTACACTATATGGAACCCCACATGCTGATTATAAGATCTGAGGTTTCTTGTAATGTATGTCGCCCTTTAATTTATGTTTAAATGATCTTTTATTGATTATTGTGAAATCCATTTGATGTTATGTGTGTATCAGGGCGGTCCGGGGCTTGTTCAGAACCCGAACCTAACTTCTTTGAAAAACTAGGATGGCTGAATGGTTTTTAGAAACTGTGTAGGGTAGGACACTCAGTTACTACCAACTTTTCATGGCATTTAAAATGGTCCAAATGATCCCACATGGTTTTTTATACATTTTGGTTGTTGGTACAAACCCATGATAGTCACTTGCAATTTGTTACAGAGCCAAAATGCACAGTTTAGGGACGGTTACTGGAACCATGCATAGTGACCATATGGGTACCCCAGTGCCATAGTAGAGGGTGTATGGTCTGGATAACCATGTTAAAAAACTATGTAAACCATATTTCTGGGGAAGAATTTCTATTTTCCACATAAAAAATATTATAACATTAATTATATTATCATTTCTTCATCTATTTGTAGTGGCTCATTTTGGGAGAGCACCTTGGAGAAAAAATTAGCATATTTTATAGCATCTCTATATACAAACATATAATCAATCACCATTGGTTTCTTTTTATTCACATCAGTAGGTACTCCATTATTTTTGTGTAATTCTTCATTTGACTTGGTATTGATGAAGATATTTAAGTGGAATCTAATATACACAATATAACGCCCTGACCCTAGTTACCCGGAGTTGGTGCATTATTAAATAAAATTGGCATGATCATAAGAAAATAATTTCTTGAAAGAATGATTAGTTTAGTATTATTGGATACAAGACTCATACATAATTTTAAACTTACAACTTGAAAATAAATACAACACCAATATAATTCATTAGAAACATCCAAGCCTCCTAGATTATGTCTACTGGTCAGTCATAACTAACTTATTCATATCCTGGGAAAATGAATCATAAGAAAGGTGTGAGCTAAAACGCTTAGAAAGGGTAAGTAATACAGCAGAAAATGACATTAATATTAACCATGGAAAATAATTGAAAACACATTCCTTTACCAAAAATAAACATGAATAATTTTATGGAAATAATATGAGCAGAGTAAATAATGCCATAATAAAAATAATCCTAGGTATTCTACTAGTTGAATGACCACATGAACCATTAATATTAGTTCCATAATGAAGGAATGTATAATTCCGGACATTCTGAAACATTTTGTCAAGCCCTCGGCCAAGACGTCCAAAAATGATTAAGGCCTCGGCCAAAACCATAAATCAAATAGGGAAAGGTCATAGGCCAATTCCACATCAATTTGTCTCATGATACCTACCGATGCATCTAGGATCTATAGCGGGCTCCACCCGTCACTTTCCATGTCCAATACATTCCTCATATAAAAAGGTTTAAAAATCTCACAAATATTTGTATTAAAACCAGCATACGAAATGTCAATACTTTAACCATAAATCATGAATGGTATAAAAATATCACATCCATATTAAAACATATCACAAAACCTTCAATAAAATATGGATGTTTTGTATCACAATAAATCAACTCCAAATAAACTTAAGATCCATCAAAT
This sequence comes from Viscum album, assembly GCA_963277665.1. Taxonomy (NCBI): domain Eukaryota; kingdom Viridiplantae; phylum Streptophyta; class Magnoliopsida; order Santalales; family Viscaceae; genus Viscum; species Viscum album. The sequence goes on along the minus strand of OY728126.1, from coordinate 2,089,408,624 downwards.
GATGTTGACATAGATGCAATCAAAACTCTTTTTAGAGAAACATCTCTTTATATTTTGAAATCATTTAAGAGTCACATAATTATAAAATAAAACATTTACATTGAAAATATTCTTAAAATATTGTATGGGATGCTTCGATGAGTTTATAATGGAAGAAAATAGCCGCACCCGCTATATAAGTTAAAAAAAGACATTCTTACCTTAATTTTTTCGAAAAGGTTAAAAAGGACATTGTTTGGAAAACGACGGAAATATTCCTTTATAAAAATCTTATAAAAAGTCAACAAGGGTATAAATTACTTTAACCCATAGTCTATAAATTAGTAAAAAAAATTGAAATAAATTTTCAAGAAACATGGATGTGGATGATAAAGAGGTCCCAGTAGATAATTACGTATAAACAACGTCAGATAATGAAGAGATTGTGGAATAAACCCTTACCTTGTACTTTTCCCTGGTTGAGGGTAGGTTAACCTCCATTATAATGGTGAAATAATTGTTAATAAATTATACAAGAATAATATTAATTAATATGATATCATATATGATCTTTTAACATTGATTTGTTAATAATATCTTAGTATTATAATCATTTCGGGTGTTAAAGAATTTGCATTTTGTTATATTCTTTGTTATGTGAGTGTTGACGCTCCTTTCGTCACAGAATCTAAAGATCGGAAAAGGGAATATCTGAGCTCAAAGTGATTCAACCTTTGAAGAAAACATCAAAAATCAACAAAGGCATGAACAAAGGATCGACAGCAACTGCACCGCGCAAGTTTTATCACTGTCGCGCAAGTACAGTTGCGCGACACCATTGGTCGCGCAGGTGACTTGCGCGACCTAAGTGGTAACCGCCCTGTAACCGCCCGGGGTCTTCTTTTGCCTATAAATAGAAACTGTGGGCCCCCCATTTGAGAGGATCTTTTTCCAGAAACTCGGATTGAAGCTCCCGACACCCAAGACTCTTCTCAAAGCTTCCGGAACACTTCTAAGGAAATTTCTTACCTAGAACGGAAGATCTAAAGAGAAGAAGGAAGGCCTAAGTGTTGAAACTTATCAAACACTTGCGCGCCGATTTATTTCCTTCAATATAACTTGCGTGTCCATTTTCTGGAAGAACCTCGAGAGGATTCTAAAGGGATTAAAAAACATTCGCTCAAATATTTCAATGCTGGTTGAAAATCACGCAAGTACGCCATGTGTCGCGCAGGTATACCTGTGCGACCAAAACTTGCGCGCCCACGGAAGACCTGCGCGCCTTTCAAGACTTGCGCGCCCCTACCTTTTTGGGTGCCCATCTTGCCCATTTTACCTCTCTTAAGCCATTACACCTTTCCTTTTCAAGATTTAGTCTTCAAGACACTCTTCAAAGCTATTTATGGCATGATTTCTTGATTTGACTTCCTTATCTGAAAGGAATTCTGTGGAATATCTCTCAAAACCTAGTGATTTAAATATCCTTATGTCACTAAATATAGAGAGTTCATTCATTCAACCTCATCCTTTAAGATGGGAGAATCTTTAACTTGGGCATCCTCCTCAGGAGTAAGCCCCAAATTCTTAATGTTCCCAAACTTGGGCATCCTCCTCAGGAGTAAGCCCCAAACCTTAATCCCTAACCTGGGTCTCCTTTTCAGGAATAAGACTCTGTCATAATCTTGGGCTTCCTTTTCAGGAGTAAGCCCCAAGTCCCCTAACCTGGGTCTCCCATTTAGGAATAAGACTCAGTCATAACCTGGGCCTCCTTTTTTAGGAGTAAGTCCCAGTCATAATCTTGGGTTTCCTTTTCAGGAGTAAACCCCAAGCCCCCTTAAATTTCTCTTAACCAGTCCTAATTTACCCTTGATTTGGGTTTCATTTTCAGGAGTAAAACCCAATCATAAGTCCCCTCCTAACTTGGGCATCCTCCTTAGGAGTAAGCCCCAAGATTAGAGTATTCAAATCTCCATAAAGCACATATACCTTTATGGACCCTGTTCCTGGATTTTCTCCCTAAAAGTGAATCCTAAACCTTCATCTATCTGGGCAGTCATACATACCTAAGCCCCAAACAATTTCTTATGATTGCATCTTTCATGGCACAATTGTCTAATTTTTACCAATACCTCTTGTTTCTCACACCGAGCATGACTCACGTGAGCTTAGAGTGTAAAAGTAATTATGACATTCTTCTTTGAGCCATCAATCATAAACATCATACTCCATTACTCGATCTACGTGGGTTCTGATTCCTTTTCCAAAACAAAGGATATGTAGGTAGCCCATTTATGGGTTCGATCCCAACTTTGAAAAAATCCATGTCCTTCTGAATGACGATAAACTTCAAGTGCCCCACTGAGTGGCTTTAAAACCAGCCTGGTCATCATAATGACCAACAGACTTTTATATAAATGTTTTGAAGGATACCATTGACCAAGAATCTCTAAATAGAGATAGATGATTCTATATTGATGAAGAACCTCTAATACATATAAAAGATTCTCTAAATTTCTTTCATATTTAATCATTGATTGTTAAAACTAAAGGAAAGCACATTTTATACTTGGTAATGTAATAAGGATTCACGAACATAACTTAAATCTATAAAGAGAGTCCCGAAGTAGACAATAATTCCCCTCAAAAAGGTGTGATGAGTCCGACCTCCCATCCTCTCGACCAATGCAAATTCCTAAGCCTCATTAGTCCACAAGCTAATGAACGCCTACCTTTGGAAAGTGGGTCCAAACGGATGTGGAATCATTGGATGTTTCCGGTTCTACGAACAAACCCGCTAGAAACCGATCGGAACGTTTGAATCTCCCGTCAAGGAGGTCATCCCCGAAATCCGTGCGAAACAAAAATGGTGAACCCGGCGTGAATCCTCAACCAAGTTAAAGTGATATTATTCTTATTTGTTAGGCCCCTTGGGCCAACAAAGCAATCATTGACATGTGCTCATCCAAAATATGCAGTGGCTGGATTCATCTTGATTATGTATGTTATATGGAACAGGCACTCTTTTCTCAAGATCTTCTGCAAAATGGCTTTCCTTAAATTCACCTCTGTGAATACTGCTACTGTGAGCACCTCTACTGTGAGGTCTGCTGCTGTGAAAACCAATGCTACTACTCCTGCTGGAACGTCGTCCGCTCTGAGGATGAAATCACCAACTCAACATCTTCAACGCTGGGTTTCTAATGCACTGGTTAAGGAGTACCATCGCAACGGTACTATCCCAACTCTGGAGGCCGCTCGTCAAGCCCTCCAAGTTAACAACTCTACCTGGTCGTCCGGACAACGGTGGCCAGCGATCAAGAAGCAGGCGGTGCTGACTACCGTCTCCAACCGTTTCGGGTCGTTATCCCTGGAATGCAATTTCCATTCACTCCCTTACTCAGAGGAAGTGAATGAGCAGGTCCCGCAGGACCTTAATTCAAAAGGACAAGAGTCATTCTCAAGGGCTCCCATCAACAATCGCCGCCAGACTCATGCGGTAGTGCGCCCTCAACATGATGAGGGTACCGACTCCAGGCATTCAGCTCAGGTTCCTCGAACCCGAGCAGGCAAGGTGAACCGCCAGAGACGGAATCCGGTTAACAATAGGCAGGTTGTCATCCCTGCCATCTCCGGAGAAGTCCACCAACCTAACTTGGTGGCAAATAACGAGCAGGCACAATCACCTGTCCGTTTTAATTCCACTGTCCAGCAGACTCGTCTGGCGGCATCAAGCCGATCCCGCCAGGAAATTCCGGCGGAGTACCATAGGCAGGAACATACACCTGCTTATACATCACCAGTTAGTCAGCAGGCTCTTCTGACTACATATGATGGATCTCGTCAACCATGTTGGGCGAAGTGTAATCAGCAGGCATATACACCTGCTAATACTAATCAATCCTACCAACAGTCTCGCTTGGTAGCGCACGGAGAAGTCAGTCGGAAAGTCCCGATGACAAACAGGAGGCCGACTCAACTCTCTGCCTCCACACTTGAGTACTGTCAGGATTCACTGACAGGAAAAGGATGACAGGAGCAGGCACATACACCTACTCCAAGCCCGGAATGGACGTATATCCCCGTTCCGGCGGCTGAAGTCACCAAACATATTTTGTCAATGGTGAAAGAGCAGATGCAAATTATTGCTCATATTCTGGATGCTTGCCAGGATATCATAACAGCTTCAGCATCATCACAGGGACAGACACATAAATCTATCCCTAGCAATGGAGTGACACATCAACGATTCACTCCGGAACAGACACACACATCTGTTCCAGTCCAAGAGGGTTATGGGGCATACTCCCCCATATCATACAGACAACCAAGTTAGGAAAATACACCTGATTTGAGTGGAGATCGTCAGCCTAACCTGACCATCTTTCCTGATCAGGAACATACACCTGCTCAGAGCAATCACTTTCATCATCAAGTGGTTTCTAAAGCAAGTAAGAAGGCATCTAAGAAAAATATCCGCCCAGCACAGTCAGGAGATCAAAGGCCAATCTGTAACCAAGCCTTGCTCGATGCTGGAGTTCTTGAAGCCCTCAGACATTTATCTATCGGAATTCAAGATTCTACTCCCTCAGTTCCCAATAACAGGAACATTAATTCTGAAGGTCTTCAATAGACACTTCCTCATGAAGACTTTCTTCATGAAAATTCGGTCAATCTTGAAGTTTCTTCTTCAGATAAGAGCCACATGAACCCTCTGTGTGGTTAGAAGACCAAGGAGCAAGAGATTTCATCTTTTGTTGTAACCCATCATGACGGTCCTCCTCATGGTGATGAACTTCGCTGCGAAAGTCCTCTCCGCAGTAGTGATTCACGTTGTCTCGAAAATTCTTCAGAAGGAAATGTAGTGACAAGAAAGCCCTCCTATCTCGAGGCACTTGCAAACGTAAAACCAATCATGTCTGATGCTTTACTATCGGCAGGTAAAACTCTTTCTCCATCAGAAGATAGCCTGGGGTTCAGGTTATTCTCCGAACCATCCCTGGGTCATTCATCTTCCAGCATGAATAGTGATCTCTCTACCAATCTTGTTGAATCCGATGAAGAAACATGGAAACACCAACTCTGGTCAAAACAGGTAGAAGAATCTTCATTTAATGATAAAGAGGAAATGATGAACATGAGGAAAAAACTGGCAAAAGGTGAAGTACCAGTCATGTTTTGGCCTTTGGATGACTCCCAATACGACATTCCAAAGATGTTGACGGATGATGGAATCCATGATATTCATCTCAACATATGGAAAACTCTTTGTCAATTAAAGAAGAGGGTATTATCTTACTATGAATATGAAAATCATCTTAAGATAATAGAAGGGTTACAACGTCAGATTGATTTGGCATCTCTATCAGTCTCTCGGTATCCGAAGGCTGAAAAGAAACAGAGAACCCTTCAACGTTCATGCCTTGGCGCACTAAGAAGATTGCGTCAGTTAATTGCCAATGCTCCATCTGATGTTCATATCAGAGGATGGGGTGTTCACGGAGCACTACATTTCACAGTGCTTTCCGGGCAGTAAAGCCCGCCGAAAATGGTCTCATGCAATGTTATTTCCCATGGCTGGCCACAGTCAATGGGCTTTGTTCATAATCAAAAGCTTGCTCAAGAATAGGATTCAACAAGTTCCGCTCAAAATCAAGTATATAGAGAACAAGTTGTTGAATTTCTCCTACATCAAGCAGGCGAGAATATTGCACAAGCCTCTCGTCTGAAGCAAACACGTCATCCAATGACAGAAGTTTTGGAAATCATCCAACGGTCTGTTGAACCAGGTGATAAAAGTGGATACAGGTTAATGCATCCAGCTAATTTCCGAACTAAGATTCGCATGATCAAGAGAGATTTTAAGAAGATCTCAGATATAGCATGTCAAGAGACACCCCAGCTTGCCAGACTGGGGACTTCTCTAACCCAACCCTCAGAGTCAACAAATGGGATTCGAGGAGTTGAGCGGAAGCAGCAGGAACATCCCCAGTCCACCGGACTGGGGACTTTTTTAAATCCTCAATCCCTCCCTCAGAGAAAGTTAGTATTCTCAAGATTAGGGAATAAGCCTCAAGAGGAACGAAGAGCCAAGCTATCAGGAGATTCTCTCCAAGTGACGGTTCTCCAAGAAGTTCCTGATGGATCAAGTCAACGGAATTCCATGTCTCATCATGGACATAGAAGAAGACAATATCACAGAAATGCTGATAGAAAGGATTCCATGCAATATGCATCCATTAATGTCATCAATGCCGTTGCTGCTGATTCAACAGATGAGGCTCAATCAGAGGGATCGGACGAAGAGGTTCCTGCTCAAGAATTTGCGCACACAGACTTAAATGAAGAAGGTGTGCGCACACGTAATCAAAGGCTTACCCAAAATCTGGGTATTCCTTCAAGTAACCCACTTCCCCCTCTCCGAAAAGGATCCAATAAGGGGAAAGGAAAGAATCAGGTTACTTCTCACCCTTCCTCTGAAGGAGGTCAATCGCTCTCATTAGAGAAAAGGTTTGCACAACAGGAGGAAGAAATGAAAGAATTAAGAAGGTTGAATGCAGAACTACTTCAAAGTAGTCTTCTTCTTAAGAATGCTGAAGTCCGACAGCCGAAGGAATTTGTTGTAACTAATGAGATGGATCAGGAATATCCTCCTTTATCAGTACACCCTCAGAGGTCTAATCCTACGGGTCAAATGCAACAACGGTTGGCAGCACTACCATCAGTTGCAGCACCAACCATCACGTCTGTCCAAGCTCCATTCATTGCACCTACCCAAAACCAAGTTCAACCTGATGTTTCTCAAAAGTTAATAACTACTATTGAGTCATTAACAGCTTGGTTAGAAACTATGGAAGGGAAACGGGCGCAAGTTCAGCCTGAAAAGAAAGTTTACCATGAATGGGTAGATTCAATTTCTCCTCCATCCAGTTTTGGAAACCCTGTTTTCCCTAATTTCAATGGATCAGGCGACCCTGAACAACATTTGACGCATTACGTGTCTTGTTGTGATCCTATGATGGGAACTCCAGAGCAGCAAGAAGCAGTGAAACTCAGATGCTTCGTGCGAACCTTGCCAGGACCAGCTTTTGTCTGGTACACAAGCTTGCAATCCCGGTCAGTCATCGGATGGGAGGACCTTCGTCAAAAATTCCTTCTGTAGTTTATCTCAACTTTTCCAAAAACGACAGTTTTCGATCTTACAAACTGCAAGCAAAGGGAGAATGAAAGAGTCTCTTATTTCATCGCTCGTTGGAAGGGATTAACGTATTCCTTGAGTTTAGCACTCCCTCAGGAGGAATTTTTGCCAATCTGTGTGGAAAATTTGTGTGACGAATTACGCACGCCATTGATCCTTGTGAAATACACAGGAGGGTTTCGAGACCTTACTTCAATCACTCAGCAGATTGAAGATTCCCTTATACAGGCTAAGGTTAAATCTCGTGTAATTCCATCAGCTCCAGGAAGAAGAATGGGTAAAGCAGAAACTGCTATAGTTATGCTTAAACAAGCACCTGTACTTATTTCTACTTCAAACCCTTCATTTTCTCGAAGGGCTCCACCTCCTGAACGCCAACAACAAAGGTTGTTTCGTCCAAATGATCAAAATGATCAACGACGAAAACAATTTGAGGATATGAAGAGTAAAACATACTCTTTCCGAAGTGAGCTAGTTCCTGGTTACTTCATTTCAGCTCTGGAAAATAATTTGGTTCAATTACCAGTGCCGAAGAGGCCAAACAAGGAAGGAGATGAAGACCGTCCCAATTATTGACCCTTTCATCAAATGTTGGGGCATCCCATCCAGGAGAGTTTTGTCTTTAAAGTCCTCCTGCAAAAGATGGTCGACTTGGGACAAGTCAAATTGAAGGGTTCTTCAGCTCATGTAGCGTGTATTACCGCTACAGATCCAGAGGAAGGAGGCGAGTGGCAGGAAGTCAAAAGAAAAACTGCGAAAAAATATGATGATTGGATGGTCAGAAAGACAATCAATCAGACCCATTCCATTTTGTGAACACAATTGAAGAAGCCAATTGTGTCTCCTACGAAAGCTGCAGTAAAGCCTCCATCAAAAGACAAATCCTCAAAAGGGCAGCGCAATCCAAAGAAGAAAGAGGAATCAGGAGAAGATGAGTATGTAGCAAAGCCTAAATTGTGTTTGACTCTGGAAGATTTCATGCCATCTACTTCAAAGCAACGGGCACCGTCCCACCAAACGGAACAGCCTAAACAGGCTAACCAGGCAGAGTCTTTATCAGACGAAGAGTTAATCTTTGGTTCTGTTAATATGATTCATTTAACAGATCCATATTCCAGTCTTGATGAGCCTGAATTCCTTGTATCAAATAAGGGAATCTGAGGAAGTTCTAGAGGTTCAGGATACAGGGGAAGACGTGGATCTTTCCGAAGCCACTACTCTAATTTTACCCCTGCTAGCACTATATATGCAGCAGAAAATCGTGGTAGAGCCCTTCAGCGAGCTCAAAAAGAACAAGCAAGTTCTTCTGCCAATGGCCAACTCAGTTTTGGCACAGTTATTTTGGAAGACCGATTAAAGGTTCCATCTTCATTATCTCAGCAAGTAAATGGATCTAATCCGTCTAATCTTCCAAAACCAAGGATGTTTCCAACTTCAATACAAGATGCATCAGCTTCCAAAGCATCTGCTTCCAAGGTACCTGCTAAACCGCATATTCCTATTGGGAAACGCAGAACTCTAGATCAAAAGTATGATATATTGAAACACTTGGCCCAAGTACCAGCCAAGTTATCAATTTTGGATGCTTTGAATCTGTCAAAAGATCTTCGGGAAGCACTCATCGAAGCTTTGTCAAGTCCTCAGGAGTTTGAAGCTGAAATTGCTGCAGCTGAAATCTATCACATAGAGAATAATCCTGCAGAATGCCATGCAGTGATATATTTTACTGATAAAGATGAAGATGATGTTGTGCATGGGCACATAAAACCTTTGTACTTATCTGGAAAAGTCAATGGTATAGATGTTCGGAGAGCTTTTATTGACAATGGTTCAGGAGTCAACCTCATGCCCATTCGTACACTTCGTCGATTGGGCCTCACAGAATCTGATTTATCTCCTTCTACCATGATGTTGCAAGGATATGATAAAAATTTACAAGAACCACTGGGAGAAGTTACACTCAGAACTCAGTTTGGAGATCTTGTTTCTAATTCAGATTTCATGATTGTTGATCAAGACTCTGCTTTCAATATCTTGCTTGGAAGACCCTGGCTACATCAGCATGCAGCTATTCTGTCATCATACCATCAATGTCTCAAATACTGTTTTGATGGTCAAGTTGGAACATTGTATGGTGATAAAGCCCCGTTCAAGACATGTGAGTCTCAATACATTGATGTGGAATTTTATCACATGAAGGGAAGAGAAAAATCTACAATGAAGGAAATTACCAAAGTTAATGCTCCATATGGTTTGGAGAAAATTCCAATAAATCCATTTTCACATGTGAGTACAGATTATGTGTTACCTATCAGTCAAATTGACAAAATAGGCCCAAATCAAAATACTCTTATGGAAAGATCCATAATGTCAATTACGGCAATCGAGCCAGACAACATGGGAGGAATTGGTAACTTACCAAGCAGTGATGAAAGCATAAGTGGTGACGTTTTCATTTCGTCTGCTAAAATCCAACAAGTGTATACTTCGCTAATCAGGCCAGAAGAAGTTATAGCAACACCAGAGGTGAATAATGATGTCGATTATCAATCCATCATCTCCTCCTTATTTCCCAAAGAAGACCCTTTATCATCAATAGGGTCGGAAATGGAAGCTTCTTCTTTAAAATGTGAAAAATTTGACATCTCTTATGATCATGAGAATTTCGTTTTTTCATCTACTTTGCAAGTAGAAACGGAAGAAATAACACATGATGAAGAGGAAGAGGAAGATCTTAGAGATGATCCTCCAGCATTTGAAGAGGGTATCTCTACCACTGGGGATGAACTCAGAGAAGTAAATCTGGGTACAGAGAAAGATCCACGCCCCACTTTAATTAGTGCGGCCATGACCCTTGAAGATAAAGAGATGTATATTTCTTTTCTAAAGCAAAATAAAGATATTTTTTCTTGGAATTATACAGAGATGCCTGGCCTTGATCCTGATGTTTCCACCCATCATTTGGGTTTGCCAAAAGAACATCGAGGATTCAAGAAAGCCGCGAGAAGAACACACCCAACCTATGCTTCCAAAATTGAGGCTGAAGTGGATAAGCTTATCAAATCTATCTTCGTCAGAGAAGTTCAATATCCCAAGTGGTTGGCTAATATTGTCCCTGTAAAGAAGAAGAATGGACAAATTAGGGTTTGCATCGATTTCAGAGATCTTAATCGGTATTGTCCTAAAGATGATTTCCCAGTTCCGATTACAGAACTCTTAATTGATGCGACGGCTGGCTATGAAGTACTTTATTTCATGGATGGATATTCTGGATATAATCAGATCCGAATGGCCCCAGAAGATGAGGAATATACAGCCTTCAGAGCTCCTCAAGGTGTGTTTTGTTACCGGGTGATGCCCTTTGGTTTAAAAAATGCAGGTGCAACATATCAACGCGCTATGCATCATATCTTCAAACCTCTTTTAGGGAAGTTTGTTGAATGCTATGTAGATGATTTGGTGGTTAAATCCAAACAACGTTCTAATCACTTGGCTGATTTGAAAGTCATATTCCACAAGCTTCGACAACATAATTTGAAGATGAACCCCTTAAAATGTGCTTTTGGGGTAACCTCAGGAAAATTCCGTGGCTTTGTTGTACGACATTGTGGTATTGAAGTCGATCCTGAGAAGACCAAATCAATCCTTGGTATGTCACCTCCTCATAATTTTAAATAATTAAGAGGACTTCAAGGACACTTAGCCTATATTCGGCGTTTCATCGCTAATTTGGCAGGAAAAAGTTTACCCTTTACCAAATTATTGAAGAAAGCAGTCACTTACCAGTGGAATGAAGAATGTCAAGAAGCATTTGATGTCCTCAAGAAATACCTCTTGAGTCCACCATTACTCATGCCACCTGTTGAGGGTAGACCTCTTATCCTCTATGTGACAGCTTTAGAGCGATCATTGGGTGCCTTTCTCGCTCAAAAGAATGATGCTGGGAATGAAAATAGTCTCTACTATCTCAGTAGAACTATGTTTGAAGTAGAAACCCGGTATTCAAGTATTGAAAAGTGCTGCCTAGCTTTAATCTTTGCAGTTCAGAAACTGAGACACTACCTGCAACATCATGAGGTCCAATTGGTATCTCGTAATAATCCGCTCAAATTCATCCTTAGTCATCCAATGCTTACAGGACGTCTGGCAAGGTGGGCGGTTATTCTACAGTAGTTCGACATTCAGTATGTGTCTCAAAAGGCAATTAAGGGCCAAGCTCTGGCTGATTTCCTGGATGAACATCCTTCAGTGGAAGACACGTATTCAGATATCGAACTCCCTGATGAGGAATTTTTCTCTATTCAAGAGAGTCCTCAAACATGGGAAATGTATTTTGATGGTGCTTCTAGAAGTCCAACAGGGAAGAAAATGGAAAATACTAAATTCAACAAAGTTGGTTTAGGAATTGTGCTCATTTCTCTAGATAAGGCAGTGTTACCTTATTCCTTTTTGTTGTGGGAAGGTGGTACCAATAATGAAGCTGAATACCAAGCTCTCATTACAGGCTTGGAGTTAGCGCTTCAAGCACAAGTGAATCACTTAAAGGTGAAAGGTGATTCAGACCTGGTAATCAAACAAATCAATGGGGATTATGCCATCAGAAAAGAAGAATTAATCCCTTTGTATGATTACGTCAGAGAGTTAATGTCGGAATTCCCTTCAGAACCGGCATTTTCTTATGTCCCAAGATCAAAAAATGCTCAAGCTGATGCACTAGCTAATATAGCCACAACTTTAGCAGATCCAAATCGGGACGAGAGAACCATCTGTATTTCCCACTGTCTTGCAATTTCACCTTATGTTCAAGTCAGAACAGAGGAAATTAATGAAATTATTCCCATTCCTGAACCTTATGGTCATACTACAGGATGGATGTCACCTATTAGGGAATACCTTCAAAATGGAACACTTCCACCTGATAGAGCCGAGAAAGAGCAAATTCGGCGACATGTGGTCAATTTTACTCTTTATGATAGCCCAAACCACCTCGAGAAAATTCTCTACAAACGTGGCTTTGATGGAGTTCTCTTCAGATTTATTGATGGTGAAGAGACAATGGCTGTCATAAAAGAAGTACATGCAGGATTCTGTGGTGCCCACCAGTCTGGACATAGACTGTCTGATCAAATTCGAAGGCTTGGATACTTTTGGCCTTCAATGATACAAGATTCTGTTAATTTCACAAAGAAGTGTCATTCATGCCAAGTATATGCCAACTTCATTCATCAACCTCCAGAGTTGCTTCATACAGCTAAATACTCATGGCCATTTTCCACATGGGGAATTGATGTGGTGGGACCTTACCCTTCAGCTACGGCCAAACAGTTTAAGTACATACTTACTGCTACTGATTTCTTTTCCAAATGGGCAGAGGCAGTACCTCTCAAAGAAGTCAGTTCTAAATGCATTGTTAGCTTCATCAAGTCTAACATCATTACTAGATTTGGTGTCCCTCATACCATATTGACGGACAACGGCACCAACTTCTGTTCTTCTGAGGTAAAGAAATTGTATCAAGAATACAACATTAAGTCCAACCATTCATCTCGATATCATGCAGCGGCTAATGGCCAGATAGAGGCCTTCAACAAGACTCTTTCAAATATACTGCAAAAGATGGTGGATAAAGATAAGAGGTCATGGCCTGATAAACTCTTTCATGCATTATGGGCTTATCGGACTACCACTCGCAATGCAACGCGGTCAACTCCATATTCATTGGTATATGGAACAGAAGCAGTCTTGCCAATTGAAGTTCAATTTCCCTCACTCAGAATAGCCATTTGTGATCAGTTATCTACAGATGAGCAATCCCAAAAGCGGTTGAATGAATTGGAACATTTAGATGAGAAAAGATTGTGCACTTTGCACCACTTGGAAATCTATTAGAATCGAATAGCACGAGCTTTTAACAAAAAAGTTCGTCTTCGTTCATTCATTCAGGGAGAATTGGTATTGGTTCTCAGAGCACCAATGATACCAGGAAAGAAGCCTCCCAAGCTTGAACCAAAATGGGAAGGACCTTATTCAATACATAAGGTCTACTCCAATGGAGCATATTCTCTAATCTCAATGGATGGAGAACACATCACGACTCCAACTAATGCCAGATTTCTGAAGAAGTATTTTGTATAAACACAAAATATTGTTCCCAGAACCAAGACTCGTACAATTGGTTCATACAGAAATGGTCCAGTATGACCTTAAACTGCAACTTCGTCCAACATGACGTTAAACCGTGTCACCTTCAATGTCCTACATGACACTAAACTGTATTATGTCCTACATGACACTAAACTGTATTATGTCTGAGATGACATTAAACTATATTGGTTCATATATTGTCCTACATGACATTAAACTGTATTATGTCCTATCTACATGACATTAAACTGTACAGAAGTTCCTATATTTTGTCCGAGATGACATTAAACTATATTGTGTCCTAGCAACATGACATTAAACTGTGTGGCACTTTCATCGTCCAGCATGATGTTAAACTGTAAAAAGTCCCCAGAACTGATATCCTCATATTAGTTCACCTTAGTCCTAGCTACATGACTTTAAACTGTACAGCACCAGTTCGTCCTTGCTATATGACGTTAAACTATACAGCAACGGTCCAGTATGACTTTAAACTGCAACTTCGTCCCACACGACATTAAACTGTGAAAAATTCCCTAAACCGTGCAGCATGACCTTAAACTGCATCATCCCTGGTCCAGCAAGACGTTAAACTGTGACGTCCTAACTACATGACGCTAAACTGTATAAAAGTCCCTCACGTCCGGAAAGACGTTAAACTATATAATCTCAAAAGTCCAGTATGACATTAAACTGCACCATTCACGGTCCATGCATATGACCTTAAACTATTCGCACTTTCGTCCGACATGACGTTAAAATGGTACACTCTTTTGTCCTTACTGCATGACATTAAACTGCACAGTCCCACTTTCGTCCAATATGACGTTAAACTGTATTGTCCCCATCGTCCTAACTACATGACGCTAAACTGTACAGAAAGTCCTTGATATGTCCTACATGACATTAAACTGTATTTTTTCCCTGCTACATGACACTAAACTGTGCAGCACCAACAGTCCTAACTGCAAGACTTTAAACTGCATAGTCCCTTTTTCATGTCCTACATGACATTAAACTGTGCATCGTTAAGGTTGTTATTACCTCTTGTTTCTCACACCGAGTATGACTCACGTGAGCTTAGAGCGAACATCAACCATAACACTCCCTTTGGTCCACTAACCATGTGTAAGTCCCAACAATATTTTTTTAGATCATTGTCCACAAGAACAACTTGATCATTAATTCATTCTTTAATTGAACTACACGGACATTGATCCTTGCCCTCCAGGCTGGGTATGTAGGCAACCTCCCAGGGTTCAAGCCCAAAAACAATCTCTTCACATCGGTTCACCACCATCTCATATGATGTTGATTCATGAAACCGCCCCTAGAATCAATATCTTTACATTGATTCACTTTCGTCCTTGTTATATGAAGTTATACTATGCAACACTTTTGTCTGGTACGACAATAAACTACAATATTCTTTGATTTCCTCATTTGAGAGGGAACCATTATTGACATTGATTTTTTAAATCATGTTTCATTTTCAAAAGACTACGTGCATACATGGTAATGCCTAAACTTTTTATCTCAGGTTAAACCTTCATTGAACTAAAGTCCCCTTTCACCCTTCACATGTACGAACCAAATTTGTACAAAGGGTAATCCTATAACTACGTGGACTTGATTCCCATCCTTATGGGATACGTAGGAACATTCGAGTATCCCTCAAATCCAGTCCCAAGTCTTTTGGGCCTAACCCCAAATTTCACTTCCAGTCCCTTGGCTGAAAAGTCCTCATGAAAACACACACTGTGTATTCATTATTATGGTCCGAATTCTATGACCCTAAACTAAGATCACTCATACTTTCGTCCTGCACGACATTAAACTGCATTTCAAGAACTACGTATGGCTTGATTCTCATTCTTATGAGATACGTAGTGAAGTCCAGGTTTTCAGGACCCAGCCACAACATGATTATGGTTTTTATTGACCTATGTATCTCTATATACATTGGAAAATACCCATATTTATGTGTTATAATCCTAACCTTAAAATATTTTCAGATCTTCATAACCCTTTTCATGACTTCTAATCACAAAAATGTCAAACTTCTGAGAATTCTTTTTGCCTGACTATGCAGCACGTGCCCATAGGTGGCCTTGAAAAAACAGTCCACATAACAGACTTGTCAGCCAAAAGATGCTATTTATTTGACCATGCAACCAATGCCCATAGGTGGCCCTACATATTTCAACCCCCTAACAGGTTTTGTTAAATAATGGTAACTTCATTCTTGGGAAGAATTCCTCTTTTGTCCTTATTTTTCTTAAACGACAGTATGTAGGGATCCGCAAAAAATAACAATCCTTAACATATTTGTCCCATATAATTTTTCATGATCTGAAAGTATTCAAGTCTATGGATTATTCTTCTTCCCTACGTTTGGGTCAGGCCTTCGTAGGAGTGATATTCATCCAGTTCTTCGATATTCTTGTTCGGAAATATCTTATCCATATTCAAGTACCTCTTTCCATACAACAAACTCTATACTTTAGAAAATTTGAATCCCCATAAACTTTCACTGGCTTTTAGCACTAGGAAAGTAAATTTCTGGGAGTTCTTTTGCCTGGCTATGCAGCACGTGCCCATAGGTGGCCTTGCATAAACAGTCCATATAATAGACTTGTCATCCAAAAGATGTTATTTATTTGACCATGCAGCCAATGCCCATAGGTGGCCCTGCATATTTCAACCCCCTAACAGGTTTTGTTAAATAATAGTAACTTTATTCTTGGAAACTACTTCTTCTAATGCCTTTTAGCTCTTTTTCATATCATTCCTCAGATTCAAATATTCTTAAGCCATAGTTTACATTTTTTCCTCATACTTGAGTATGGTAATATGTTTTTAGATAAATTTTCAAGGAATTGAATCCATTTTAATCTATTTTGGTCAAAGCTATTTCGACCTTAAACATTAGCCCCTTTATGTCCGGCATGCATGACTTTAAACTGCCCACAAAAGAAAAAGGAACTCTGAATAAAAGTCAAGTTCCAGCTCACTAAATATACATTTATGTGTAATTTAGGTAATATTGAGCAATTAAAAAGTTCAAAGTTTGTAGGATTATTTGTAATAATCCTAGTAAAAAAATCAAACTATGTTTACTAGGCCCATTGGCTTAAGTAAATTTGAAGCAGGTAATGAAAAAATGAAGGTACAAATGATTGAAGACGAATGTGTTTTTCATTGATACACAAGAGATAGAAAGACATCCACAGACTGGAGTCTCTTCTCTTTTTCAAGAATTACAGAAGATTGTCAACATAAGTCTGCATTTGATGTATAGCATCCTGAGCCTTATCAGCAGTTAGTTGAAGCTCGTGCAATTGACCAACTTCACTCTTTTCAGCTTGCTGAAGTGCCTTCTTAGCATCTGTGATGGCTTTCATGCCATTCATATGAGTTTCATCCAATGATTTATTAATATGATCAAGTTCCCCAGTAACAGCATCTAACTGTTGCTGGAGTTGCACCTGCTGGATGACCTTTTCTTTGATTTTTTGCTTCAGATCCTTCATCTTGGCAACATAATCAGCTTCAGCTTGGGATATCGCAGCCTCAAATTCGCCTATGTTGACTGACAATTTCACTCTGGTCAAATCTTCGCGACTTTTCTGCACTTGCTCCCTCCTGAAAATGATCTGTTTCACCGCAGCATGGATCTTTTCATACCCAAAACCACCAAGTCACAGTATAACAAATTGGGATGACAATCGAGAAATTTTTGATGGTAGCTCTTTTAAAGGAACCCCAGATATGATGTTCCATATGTTGTTCCATGCCTTACGTCGTGAAAAGCTGAATGCTTTAAGCATCTCTGGATCTGATTCAATATCATCGTAAGAAGGGGGTATGTAATCTGGAATTAGAGCACTTAGGGAAGTGCCTTGTCCTGCTCTTTCCCCCCTGACTTGTGCTTCTTCACTTTCAATTCCCGTTGGGGCAGAGGCTGAGGCCTCATCTCCGGATCTAGTCATTGCAGTTGATGGTCCTGCATGATTAATTGAAAGGTTTAGTCAGCTTCAAAGGATAACAAAAGAATATATTGTCTTGCAAATAATGTACAATCACAAATATTGTTATCCCTTACCCAAGGGTGGTTCAGCAACCTGAGAAGACTTCTCCCCATCTTTCCCGGTTTCAACTGGATTTTCAAGATGGGTCTCAGGAGTGTTTATTGGATTTAGCTCTACTTGAGCTAATGTTTCTGCAATGATAAGGTTGACATCAGTGTCTACACCCTCTTCGGGCATTGGCAGTTCAGCGGCTTCTACGGAAGAAACTGCATATTATTTTCCATCATGGTTAGAAGTATATTTTTTAAAAAAAAAATTGGGCGAAGGGTAGCACTCATTCCCAAGGTCTTCTAAATCACATGAAAACTTAGCATGATCATAAAATTCTTCAAAAGTCATTCCTTGATTCATCATTTCATCCAATGATACTTCAGAATCTTGATTAGTCTCACCAGTGGGAGCATTTGCTACATCTTCTTTCTGACTTATGTCCTGCAACCCCTGACCCTGGACAGCATCTTCAGTAGTAGGAGGGATACTGGGAATGGATGGTAGCTCTTCTCCAGGTGCAACCAAGTCAGCCTGGGTCTGTGATTGTTCTACAGCACCCTCCATGACCTTTGAAGGAGGGTCAGTCCCTTCCCTCAAGGGGGAAATTGAAGAAGCCCCTACAATCCTCAGAATATGAGTAACCATATGATTATGGGTATAAACTCATGATTGTTCGAAGGACTTACCACTGCTAATGAAACCTTTAGCTATGGATTTCCTCCTTCGTTGCCTTGGCTTCTTTTGTTTTTTCGGAGTATCAGTAGTCTCCCTTATTGGCACTTGGATTGGAGAATGGAAGGCTATGTCCAGCGCCTCATTCATGGCCTGCTGGCCTGGAGATATCTCGCCTGGTTGACGAGGAGAATCAGCAGCAGCCCTGATAGCAGTACCACCAGGGCTATATTGAGGCGAAGGAACCCCAATTCCTTTCTTTGCAAGCTGCAAAATGAAGAAAATAACTTCCTTAAATAACAAAGCTTCAACTGAAATCAAGTTGCAAAGAAAATAAGGAAAGAAAACTTACATCTTCAGGAGCCACGTACTTTTGCCATTCCTCATCTCCAGAACCACCAGCCCCCTCAGTGGCGCCACGATTAATCATTTCCTTCACCCTCCTGGTGATAGGAACCAAATCATCAGTGGCATATATGATCATTTCTAGCTCTCTGATGTAAGCTCGCACTTCATTGGGGTTATCTCCGTATTGAAGGTTTTTAGAAGCTAGAAGATATCCTATTCCAGGAAGTTGTAGGCCCTCACACAAATCCAGCCAGGCGGTCTCAGTATCACAGTATAAGCTCTGTCATAGCTGAACAGCCTCTGGTCTTAGATATAAAGGCTGTGAGGAAGGTCCTAAAATTTTTGATTTTAATTTCTTCCCAACTCCTACAACTACTGATAGAGAATAAGAATGTAAGAATTATTACTTTATAAAGTAGCAGTGATTGAAATTACTACAATGAAATAACTCACCAGGAGTTGATGGAGTGGGTCTTTTAATTCTGGCTTGAGGATTATATCGGGAATGAAACCGCTTTGCTGCCGGTTGTGCCTCATCATCCCCATCGTGATAATCTGATGAATCAGTTCTAGAAGAGGAGTCTGTTGAATCTATTTCAGGTGGAGAAGCGTCACCTTCATGAGGAAGGGTTTCTTTCTCTACAGTCCTCTTCCTCTTTCCCACATGATATACTGGGTGATTCAATATCCCTTTGGGGTATGATGCTATCCAGTGTTCGGCATAAAATGTAGTCAGATTATGTGCCGCTTTTTCAATTGGTAGTTCAAATACTGCCCAGTCTTCTCTCTTGATGTCAGCAACCATAGTTATCGAGCAACCATCGGATGTTGCTCTAACCTGACATGTACTGGAGGGGATACAACAATCTGTTGCAAACATTTGAATTGGTGTGCAAATCTATATGGAGCATAGGCCTCACATATGATTTCTCCATCAATCCTGGATACTAACACGCCATCCCTGCAAGCTAGCATGTATGCCCTCAAATCCAAATGGGTTGTCCCATCATCAACAGACTTCCCGGATGGCGGACTTCCATAAGGAAAGAAGTTGAATTCCTTAAACATGCTTAGTCTTACTTTCATGTCATAACCATTAACATCTAATGGAGCAATTCCAAAGAATGCTTGCACTGACGGTCTGAAAGAGCTTCTAGGAATTTGTAATCCATTCTGTACATTGTAAGTCCTGAAGTGAGTGGAAATCAATCCCCACAAAACCTGGAATGGTCCCACTATTCTTAAAGGAGATTTACCCTAGAAGACGTGAAGTAAACTCCTGTGAATCTTTGCTAAAATGGGGGTAGCTAACCCAACCTTTTTTCCCTCAGCCAACTTTGCCGCAATGACGAAGGTCCCTGGCCTAACGCCTCCCTTCGAATCCCTGACCGGGAAGAGATAAACACTGAGCCACATTGCCAAGAAACCCGCCAGATGAGTATTCTTTGGAATTCTTTGATTCACTTCATATCCCCACTTTTCAAACTCTCCTGCTTCTAGAGCTGGACAGAATGTGCCAGGAGCTCCTCTCTTCTCAGGTTTTGGACAAGTGGTAGGACGTCTGGGCCTGGTATCCTTGGATTTCTTTTTCTTGGATCCTTTTTATTTTGGCTCCATCCCATTCCTCTCAGTAAGAAACACATTCATCCATTCTTCCGGATGAATATCTTTTCTAAAATGAGTTAATGAGGTCTCTGAACTCTTGAGCCTGTGAAAGATTTTAAATAATTCTCGAGCCAAAGCAGGAGTCTTCTCTGAATCATTCCAAGTCACCTTGGGAGGAATGAATTCATCATACATATCGCCCAAGATTGGAGCTCCTGAAATCTTGTGGACATCCCACAAACTGATACCTACTTCTCCATGAGTCAAATGGAAAGAATTAGTCGCTGGGCTCCAGTGGCTGAGTATCTCTGGCACGAAGTTATCATGTATGTAAACATATGCTTGCCCAACCCAAACGGACTCATATATTGCAGCTCTCTTCAGATCCTCAATAAACTCTGCGGAAGTCTGTCGCACCCAGTATGCTCACATCCAAGTTGGCTTCACACCTCCCCCAGGACGGAAATCCCAACATTTCTTCCAGCCTTTGGATTGATCCATTTGAGCATTTCGGAAGATTGAAGGATGACAATGTGGTTGAAGTTCAGGTGTATGATCTTTCAGATCTGGTGTGGAAGGGCTATGATGCATCACATAATCCTTCTCCACTGTTCCAGGAGTTAGAAATGATCCTCCACCTGAGATATTTGCTGAAGAAAAATTGGTATAATTCTGAAACCACGAAAATGAAAGATATTTCTTTACTTCTGGAATAATGACTTCTTGTAGATGACCATAGCCATACAAAGGTAGATAAGTGCAGTGAGGAAAGTTGCGATGATATTTCTTCAGATACTTAGCCAAATCTGGAAGAGTACTATCTTTGATAGTATAGTAATCAGGGCCAATGATATCCATCATATCATCTATCTGCTTCCTAGCCAGTTCATCAATTAATCCAGGTCTAAGAGCCATTGAATCTTCACAAGAGTTGAATAAATTAAACTCCTAAATGGATTTATTTTTTTCATAAAATTTGTGAAAGAATTTGGAAAAAAATGGCTAAGGCATTAAGGCGCGCAAGTATGGAGATGCCGTGCAAGTGATACAAGTGACGCGCAAGTTTTTGTCGTGCAAGTATTACCGCGCAAGCCCTATTACCTTGAGAGTAGCGCGGCAGTGAGGAAACAGTGTAAAAAGAGACTTGCGCGGCGAGGAAGACTTGCGCGGCGAGAGCTCGATAAATTCGGGATCAGATGTTATCCCCGGCCAAAAGCGGTGTATTTATAGGCCAGGAAGCCTATCTGCGCGCCGTACCCAGAACGCTTAAGGACTGCGCGACGGAAACTTGCGCGCCGCCCTCTGTGCAATGAAGACTTGCGCGCCTCCCTTTTCCTTTGGAGGGATTCGATTTCCTCAGAGTCAAATCCTCATTTCTCTCGGGATCCAACTTTGAGGGGGGAATTTTGTTGACGCTCCTTTCGTCACAGAATGTAAAGTTCGGAAAAGGGAATATCTGAGCTCAAAGTGATTCAACCTTTGAAGAAAACATCAAAAATCGACAAAGGCATGAACAAATGATCGACAGCAACTGCACCGCGCAAGTTTTATCACTGTCGTGCAAGTACACTTGTGCGACACCCTTGGTCGCGCAGGTGACTTGCGCGACCTAAGTGGTAACCGCCCTGTAACCGCCCGGGGTCTTCTTTTGCCTATAAATAGACCCTGTGGGCCCCCCATTTGAGAGGATCTTTTTCCAGAAACTCGGATTGAAGCTCACGACGCCCAAGTCTCTTCTCAAAGCTTCCGGAACACTTCTAAGGTAATTTTTTACCTAGAACGGAAGATATAAAGAGAAGAAGGAAGGCCTAAGTGTTGAAACTTATCAAACACTTGCGCGCCAATTTATTTCCTTCAATATAACTTGCGCGTCCCTTTTATGGAAGAACCTCAAGAGGATTCTAAAGGGTTTAAAAAAGAGTCGCTCAAATATTTCAATGCTGGTTGAAAATCGCACAAGTACACCATGTGTCGCGCAGGTATACCTGCGCGACCAAAACTTGCGCGCCCACGGAAGACTTGCGCGCCTTTCAAGACTTGCGCGCCCCTACCTTTTTGGGTGCCCATCTTGCCCATTTTACCTCTCTTAATCCATTACACCTTTACTTTTCAAGATTCAGTCTTCAAGACACTCTTCAAAGCCATTTATGGCATGATTTCTTGATTTGACTTCCTTATCTGAAAGGAATTTTGTGGAATATCTCTCAAAACCTAGTGATTTAAATATCCTTATGTCACTAAATATAGAGAGTTCATTCATTCAACCTCATCCTTTAAGATGAGAGAATCTTTAACTTGGGCATCCTCCTCAGGAGTAAGCCCCAAATTCTTAAAGTTCCCAAACTTGGGCATCCTCCTCAGGAGTAAGCCCCAAACCTTAATCCCTAACCTGGGTCTCCTTTTCAGGAATAAGACTCAGTCATAATCTTGGGATTCCTTTTCAGGAGTAAGCCCCAAGTCCCCTAACCTGGGTCTCCCTTTTAGGAATAAGACTCAGTCATAACCTGGGCCTCCTTTTTTAGGAGTAAGTCCCAGTCATAATCTTGGGTTTCCTTTTCAGGAGTAAACCCCAAGCCCCCTTAAATTTCTCTTAACCAGTCCTAATTTACCCTTGATTTGGGTTTCCTTTTCAGGAGTAAAACCCAATAATAAGTCCCCTACTAACTTGGGCATCCTCCTTAGGAGTAAGCCCCAAGATTAGAGTATTCAAATCTCCATAAAGCACATATACCTTTATGGACCCTGTTCCTGGATTTTCTCCCTAAAAGTGAATCCTAAACCTTCATCTATCTGGGCAGTCATACATACCTAAGCCCCAAACAATTTCTTATGATTGCATATTTCATGGCACAATTGTCTAATTTTTACCAATACCTCTTGTTTCTCACACCGAGCATGACTCATGTGATCTTAGAGTGTAAAAGTAATTATGACATTCTTCTTTGAGCCATCAATCATAAACATCATACTCCATTACTCGAACTACGTGGGTTCTGATTCCTTTTCCAAAACAAAGGATACGTAGGTATCCCATTTATGGGTTAGATCCCAACTTTGAAATAATCCCTGTCCTTCTGAATGACGATAAACGACAAGTGCCCCACTGAGTGGCTTTAAAACCAGCCTGGTCATCATAATGACCAACAGACTTTTATATAAATGTTTTGAAGGATACCATTGACCAACAATCTCTAAATAGATATAGATGATTCTATATTGATGAAGAACCTCGAATACATATAAAAGATTCTCTAAATTTCTTGCATATTTAATCATTGATTGTTAAAACTAAAGTAAAGCACATTTTATACTTGGTAATGTAATAAGGATTCACGAACATAACTTAAATCTATAAAGAGAGTCCTGGAGTAGACAATAATTCCCCTCAAAAAGGTGTGATGAGTCCGACCTTCCATCCTCTCGACCAATGCAAATTCCTAAGACTCATTAGTCCACAAGCTAATGACCGCCTACCTTTGGAAAGTGGGTCCAAACAGATGTGGAATCATTGGATGTTTCCGGTTCTACGAACAAACCCGCTAGAAACCGATCGGAACGTTTGAATCTCCCGTCAAGGTGGTCATCCCCGAAATCCATGCGAAACAGTGATCCATATTTTTTTTATGGATGGGATTTATATTATTCATATCCAGAATGATATCAAGTCCTTAAACATTATTTTGAATAATCAAATGTGAATTAGACTTGAATGGATATGATGGGGAATGAATCTCATCCTGTTCATGGAGACGGTAGTCCGTACATACGCATGAGCGACAATATCATTATTTTTATATTAAAATAATATATAATTGGATGGTATATAATATATACAGAATAATTATCATGTTATATTTATTATTTACATGAATTACACATCATTATTATACCCATCCAAATAATAATATTTTGAATAACAATTACTCCACGACGTGGAGACGGTAAGCCATACATACGCACATATGGTGACATGTCATTCAATGGATGGATAGAATACTGAATATGGTTGTACCATATATATAATAACATCACATTATATAGAAGATACTGGAGTTATTAATTTATAATGGGAATAACAATGATATATGAAGTTTAAAAAGAATGGAACTTGGAAGAGGGTGGTCAAAACATTACCTCTTAATCGGGTTCTTCATTTTTATTTGATCAAAAGTGCTCCTTAGGTTGGCTTTCTGATCAAACTAAGGCCTCTAGGTAGAAGTGAGTGATGTTGAGAGAATATTTAGGCAGGGTTTGGATGAAAAAAACTCTTTTATGGTGTGAATAATTGGTACGAAGTGGTGTCCTTTTATAAGGGGGAGGAGGGGCTCTTTAGGAAAAACTTAAAGTATTGATTAATAATAAATTAATATTCGTTTTATAATGGCTCCAATGTGTATTATTCAATGTATATGGTGGGTATGGGTCGAAACACTTTCAACCAATAGATTTTAGATAGGTTTTGGTCATTATATTAACCTTATCTTTTAGTTTTAACTCTTAGTTAATTAGTTTGACATTTACCATGCCATTATGTATTTTTATATTATATAGTTAATAAAATTACTATATACATCCAAGAGACCAACAATTGGGACATTAATGATAAAAATATTATGATATAAGTCCTTTGAAAAAACTTTAGATTTTTAGGAATAGAATATCAATTAATAATATAATATTTGTTTTATAAAATCATTTATGTCAATTTTGACACTATTCAATAACAGATTTATCTTAAAGTCTTAACAACTTTATTAATTAGAATAAAATTTATTTAGGACATACTGACATGAAATTTTAACCAATTACATTCGTGGAATTCATTAAAAGTCTCAAATTATATTTATTTGGGTATTTATAATATCAATTGTTTTAATAATTCATTAATAAGGTAATAACTAGATCATCATTATGTCATAAATAACATTATTTATTTAATGTCTAAAAATTATAAAAAAACTACCATGATGTAGGAAATACTTTTATATTTCCAATGAATATTTATAGTCGAAAATATAACTTATATAACACCATGTAAAAATTAATTTACTAAAAGATATTTGTTTGTGTCCTTTTGGTCTTTACTTTAAATTAATTAATCTAAAGAGACATTATCACTCTAAAGTGGCTCCATGGGGACCCAAGAATTTGACCCAAATATTCCCATGTTCTTCCATGACTCATCCAATAATGTTATCACAAGTGTTAATGTAATTTTGTATTATTATAATTTACATTTTATCTTAAATTACCCTATTTAACTTTAACCGCTGTAAATAAAAGTCAAAAGATACTATTCACCAAAAAATATTTTTATCATATTGAACCATATTTTAATCCATGATATTTACCATGTCTCTCAGATATTCTAAATTTCACTCACAGAAGCGGTAAATGTATGTTTTATGTGAATTTGGAAATTTTTCTAGGAGGTGGGTAAAAGACGGTGAAAAGTTCAATCATATTTTTATATATCTAAAATTATTATAAACTGGATCGAATTTATTAAATTGAACTTATATAGGTATTATGTATCTATTTTTACATAAAATAAATTTAAATAAAATAAATCATTATTTAAATAATAATTCGGTTTTAAACTATAACTCAGTGTTTTTCACTATTCATCAAAAATTAAAAGTTTTCAGAAAAATACCAAAAATTTACCCTAATATAATTTTGTTATTCTGAATTCAATAATGAAGTCTATTTTATGAAATTCAAAACATAGAAGTTTCATTTATTAATTTAAAATAAATTCCCACTATCAAAACCAAAAGGCCTATTTTTAAGAAATAATAAATACCAAAAGTTTGACATTGGTTTATGTCCAATATCATAGTGAAATTACATACAATGACCATCATTGGATTAAATGATAAAAATATAATCTATTTATACATCAAAACAATTAAAATTTATAATTTAACAATATAAATTATTTTGATTTAAAAAGTTTTTTTTAGTTAAAATATAGTATTTTTCACTATTCACACCAATGTGAATGTTATTTGAGAAACACCAAAAATTTATTGAAACTAAATCATTATGTCCCGATTCTAAAGAATAAAAATATTTTGTCAAATTGAGTATATAAAAGTTTCAAATATTGAATTTAAAAAGGCTTCTCCCTTAAAAGGCGGCAAAAATTCATTTTTTGAAAAATAGTTATGAAAAAAATGTATTTGTTCTTAAATTATGTCTAAGAAACTCATAATATGGATTCTAAAATTATAAGGATTATATAATGTTCAAAATTGAATTAATACTATTCATAACTGCTTTTGAACGGCTTGTTTGGTAAGTCATGGTGTGCTAGAACTCAGTGTTGCGTGTATAGCAAGTTATTGAATAACATACTATGAAATCATGGGGTGTTACATTCTTCCCTCCTTCAATAAATTTCATCCTTGCAATTTGAAATTATTTTTTGAAAATAAAAGTTTGAAAATAGAAAATACCTTTGGGAAAACCACATGAAATAATGTTAATAAAATATACTCTTTATTAGAGGAAATGGAAATGAAAGGGTCACCAAAAAATTATGATCTCGAGTAGGAGAACATTGGTGGAAATTAGAGACATATAATTGGAGGAAAAATGTAAATATTTATAGGTAGTGATTGAGGTCAACAATCAAAAACAAGTGTAAAATTGAGGGCCATAAATTCATCAATCTATGATGATTTAAATTACCATCGGTTCAACAAAACATATAGTATTAGGATAACACATTTTGTGTTTTAAGATCCCTTCACTAAAGTATAAGAATTAATTTCGTCATTGAATAAGAGAAAAAGAATAATATATACTTGAAAAGTAGAGTCTCATCCATTAACTAAGTTATACCACAAACTCATCTTTCACTCTAAAAGATAATAGAACTTATAAATAATATTCTATTTATCCTACTCTTATAGGGTTCATAAAAATAATTTATAATTCTTCTAGTAGAACCATTAAAAAAACTACATTATTAAATCCAGGACATCACGTGGGTTAATGTTAGGTGATAAACCCTTGTCGCCCTTCAGTTGTGGGTTCAAGTCTCGCGGCCTTTCCGGATGCGACAGGTTGCCGCCCGACCTCCAGGTTTTCCTTTTTTTGGAAATCCAAAAATAAACTGAAATTAGACATATCCAAAATAATTATGTCCAAACTCACAGTCCAAAATTTCTAAGGTATGTAAACACAAAGAAGATCCTTTTTCCTCGTAATATCATTTGAACACCTGCATCATGTATTCTTTTAAAACACTACGACATCCTAAAATACCATAAGACCTTATTGATTACATTCATGATCCCTTATTACTTATAGAATACTGGATATACTCCTTCTATCCAAAAATGTTGTAAACTAAAACAATGATGGAATATACAAATCATTAATCAGTTTCAAGGTAGTCAAGAATATCCAGTATAATTTATCCAAATCAATCATTTAATGTTACAAAATCACTAACTCGGTATTAGAACCATATTATGGTTTATCATTCTCTCAACCATATATTTTCCAAAAATTTAACCTGCTATTGAGTCACTTTTCTTTGTTCCACACAATCTCATATCATTAATGAAATAGTACTGTAGTAAAATCCTTAAATACTCCATAATTATTATAACCAGTACATTGTTGATACAACACTCAAATGAAATAAATCTCTAATAACAACATAAGAACATTAATCATTCCACCTCATCTGTTCTAGTATCATAACATGGTTATTATCCAATAGCATCATTTGGGGCATACTCTGATGATTTGGACATTGGTTCACGTAGTGTCCCAACTCCTTGCAGATGAAGCATTGTATATATAAAACCTTTTTCTTACCCTTGCAGTCACGTACATGGTATCCTTTTTCTCTACACTTATAACAAACTCTCATTCCTTTCAGGCAAGTTCCAGGGTGTTTATTCCCACAGTTATCACATATGGGAAGATTCTTCTTTTCCCTTTTCCCTTTATCCATCTTTCCCTCTTCCATCCTTTTCTTCTCTTGCTTCCCTTCAAAGACATAGGATTGGAAAAATTCTTTACTTATCTTATTAACACATGATTCTATTTCTTCATATGTTGAGAATACATGGGAGACTATTTCCATTCTAAATGTTGGCTTAATACCATGAAATATATGATCCTTATTACTCTTTGTATCATACGTATTGATGGAGTTCACATTCCTTCTACTGGGCGCCATTTCTGTACAATAGCATAAACTAGGACAATTTATGAATTGAAATGAATAATTCCAAACTTGTAAAATACCTAACGTAAATTTAATAGTTTATGGATTTAATCCATAATCACAAAAATGTTTTCTTTGAGGAGCTATATACTCATTAACTAATCCTAGTGGTTTGTAATGAAAACGATAATTATCCTAAGCATATACCCCGGGAGTGTCATAACCCAGAGTACAAAAAAACCCGTTGTCGTGCACCAGTTCCCATTCGAGTCTTGCTCAAAGCGGTGTTTTCGAGTTTTACCCCGAGGTACATCTGTGCCAGAGCCGCCTCTACCTGCTCATATCCAGACAGGGATGTATTTCTCGGAAAACTCAAAAAATTTCTACAATACCAAAATTATGGGAAGTTATTCTATACTAATCCTTAAAGTACATCTTAGGTCTATGTGCTCTAATCAGAGTTTATCTAAATCTAGTTTCCAAGGTTTGTACTAAAATTCTTTTGATACCAACTGTAACGCCCAGACCCTAGTTACCCAAAGTTGGTGCATTAATACATAACATTAGCATGATCATAAGGAAATCATGTCTTGAATGACTGACCAGTTTAGTATTATTGGAAACAAGATTCATACATAGGTTTAAAATTACAACTTGAAAAGAAATACAACACAAATATATTTCATTATAAACATCCAAGCCTCCAAGATTATGCTAGTTGGCCACTCATAACTAACTTCTTCATATCCTAGGAAACTGAAACATAATAATGGGGTGAGCTCAAATGCTCAGTAAGGTTGATTAAGAAACCGGAAAATGACATAAATATTAAGCATGATAAATAATTGAAAACACATGACTTTACCAATAATAAACATTAATAATTTTATGGAAAGAATATGAGACGTGTAAATAATGTCATAATAAAGCATAATCATGGGTATTCTAGTAGTCTAATGACCACATGAACCATCAATATTATTTCCATAATGAGGGAATGTATAATGTCGGACATTCTGAATCAATTTATCAATGCCTCGGCCAAGACGTCTATAAATGATTAAGGCCTCGGCAAAAAACATAAATCAAATTGGGAAAGGGCCCCTGCCAAATCCAAGTCTAGTTTTCTCATGAGACCTACTGATGCATCGAGGAGCTATAGCGGTCTCCACCCACCACTTACTAAGTCCAATACATTCTTCATATGAAAAGGATTAAACATATCCTAAATATTTGTATTAAAACTAGCATACGAAATGTCAATAATTTAACCATAAAACAGGAATAGTATAAAAATATAACATCCACAGTCAAACATATCACAATACCTTCAATAAAATATGGATGTTTTTTATCATGATAAATAAACTCCAAATAAACTTAAGATCCATCAAAGGATGTTGACGTAGATGAAATCAAAACTCTTTTTAGAGAAATATCTCTTTCTATTTTGAAATCATTTAAGAGTCACATAATTATAAAATAAAACATTTAATTTGAAAATATTCTTATAAGCTTGTATGGGATGCTTCTATGAGTTTATAATGGTAGAAAATAGCCGCACCCGCCGTATAAGTTTAAAATAAGGCATTTTGACCTTAATTTTGTCGAAAAGGTTAAAAAGGACCTTGTTGGGAAAATGACGGAAAGATTTATTTATAAACATCTTCTATAAAGTCAAAAAGGGTATAAATGACTTTAACCCATAGTCTATAAAATCGTAAGAATGTTTTGAAATACATTTTTAAGAAACAAGGATGTGGATGAGAAAGAGGTCCCAGTAGATAATTACGTATAAACAACCTTGGATAATGAAGACATTGTGAAATAAACCCTTACCTTGTAATTTTTCTTGGTTGAGGGTAGTATAACATACTGTATAATGGTGAAATAATTTTTACTAAATTATACAAGAATCATATACATTATTATGACATCATATATGATCTTTTAACCATGATTTGTTAATAATATCTTAGTATTGTCAACATTTTCGGTGTTATAGGATTCGTATTTATTTATATTATTTGTTATGTGAGCCATATGTTTTATGGATGGGATGTATATTATTCATATCCAGAATGATATCAAGTCTTTAAACATTATTTTTATTCAGAAAATGAGAATTAGACTTGAATGGATACAATGGGGAATGAATCTCATCGCGTTCGTGGAGACTGTAGTCTATACGTACGCACGAGAGACAGTATCATTATTTTGATATTAAAATAATATATAATTGGATGTTATATCATATATACAGAATCATTATCATGTTATATTTATTATTTACATGAATTACACATCATTATTATACCCATCCAAATAATAATGTTTTGAATAACAATTACACCACGATGTGGAGACGGTAAGCCATACGTACGCACATATGGTGACATGTCATTCAAAGGATAGATAGAATACTGAATATGGTTGTACCATATTTATAATAACATCACATTATATATAAGATACTGGAGTTGTTATTTTATAATGGTAATAACAAATAATGAAGATGTTGAAAAACAATGGAACTTGAAAGAGGGTGGTGAAAACATTACCTCTTAATCGGGTTCTTCCTTTTGATTTGATCAAAAGGGCTCATTAGGTTGGATTTATGATCAATATAAGGCCTCTATGTATAAGTGAGGGAATTTTAGAGAATATTTTGGTAGTTTTTGGCCGAACCAAAAGGCTTTGAAGCTATGAAGAATTGGTTAGAAGTTGTGTCCTTTTATAAGTGGGAGGATGGGCACTTTAGGAAAAACATAATGTATTAATTTATAATAAATTCATATTCGTTTTATAATGGCTAAAAAGTGGTTTATTCAAAGTCTAAGGTGGGGATGGGTCGAAATCCTTTCAACCAATAGATTTTAGATAGGTTTGGTTCATTATATTAACCTTATCTTTTAGTTTTAACTCTTAGTTAATTAGTTTGAAATTTACCATGTCACATTGTATTTTTATATTATATAGTTAATAAACATACTATATACATCCAGGAGACCCCCAAGTGGTCTATTAATGATACACCTATCATGATATAAGTCCTTTGGTAGAACCTTATATTTTTAGGACTAGAATATCAATTAATAATATAATATTTGTTTTAAAATCTCATTTATGTCAATTTTGACACTATTCAATAATTGATTTTTGATAAAATTCTAAAAACTATATTAATTAAAATAAAATTCATTTAAGAAATCCTAACATGTAATATTATCCAATAAAATTAGTGTAATTCATTAAAAGTCTAAAAATTATATTTATTTGAGTATTTATAATATCAATTATCTTAATATTTCATTAATAAGGTAATTTCTGCATTATCATTATGTCATAAATAACTTAATTTATTAAATGTCTAAAAATTATAAAAAAACTAACATGATGTATTAAATAGTTTTATATTTACAATGAATATTTATAGTCGAAAATATAACTTATATAACCCCATGTAAAAGTTAATTTACTAAACAATATTTGTTTGTGTCATTTTTGTCTTTACATTAAATTAATTAATCTAAATAGTCATTATCACTCTCAAGTGGCTCCATGGTGTCCTAAAATTGACCCAAGGATACCCATGGTCGTCCATGACTCATCCAATAAGGTCAGAATAAGTGTTAATGTAATTTTTTATTATTGTAATAAATTTTTTATCTTGAATTACCCTATTTACCTTTTACCGTGGTAAATAAAAGTCAAAAGTTACTATTCACAAAAAATTATTTTTATCTTTTTGAACCACATCTTACTCCTTGATATTAACCATGTCTCTCAGATTTTCAAAATTTCACTCACAGAAGCAGTAAAATTATGTTTTATGTGAATTTTCAAATTCTTTTAGGAGGTGGGTAAAAGACGGTGAAAAGTTCAATCAAATTTTAATATGTCTAAAATTATTATAAACTGACTCCAATGAATTAAATTGAACTTATATAGGTAGTATGTATCTATTTTGACATAAAATAAATTTAAATAAAATAAATAATTATTTAAAAAAATCGGTTTTAAACTATAACTCAGTGTTTTTCACTATTCATCAAAAATTAAATGTTTTCAGAAAAATACCAAAAATTTACCCTAAACTAATTTATATATTAAAAATTAAATAATGGAGTCTATTTTACCAAATTAAAAACATATAATTTTCATTTATTAATTTAAAATTAATTCCCGCAGTCAAAACCAAAAGGCGTATTTTTAAGAAATAATAACTACCAAAAGTTTGACATTTGTTAATGTCCAATTTCAAGGTGAAATTACATACAATGACCATAATTTGATTAAATGGTAATAATATAATCTATTTATACTTCCAAACCATTAAAATTTATAATTTAACAATATTAATAATTTTGATTTAAAAAGTTGTTTTCAGTTAAAATATAGTATTTTTCACTGTTCACCCAAATGTGAAAGTTATTAGAGAAACACCAAACATTTATTGAAACTAAATTATTATGTCCTGATTCTAAAGAATATGTTTATTTTGTCAATTTTAATATATAAAAGTTTCAAATATTGGATTTAAAATTCCTCTCCATTAAAAGGTGGTAACATTACATTTTTTTAAAAATACTTCTGATAAAATTGTATTTGTTCTTACATTATGTCTAAGAAACTCATAATATGGATTCTAAAATGATAACGATTATATTAAGTTCAAAATTTAGTTAAAACTATTCATAACCACTTTTGAACAGATTGGATGGTAAGTCATGGTGCGCTAGAACTCGATGTTGCATGTAGTGCATGTTATTGAATAGCATACTATGAAATCTTGGGTTGTTACACCATATTTCCATGTTCTCTGTCTTTTCTTCATTTTTCTATTGATTTTATTTGAATCAGGAGATGATGATGGATGGTAAATCTTCTAGGGACCTATGGGAGGTGTTATATACTTATCTAATGTTTTTTTGATGAATTATAATGATAAATTTTTCTTTTTCTTCCCACTGTACATTCCGGTGTGGCCCAAACGTTGACTTGAATGATAAAATGGAATTTAATGAAATCTATTATGGATGATCGATAGTTCCTTGAGAATTTTGTAAAGACCCTCAAATTTCAAGGAAATTTTTTTCTTAATTTTCTTTGGAATTTTACAAGAGCGCAGCTTCAGACGGCACCTGATTCCGAGGCCTGGTGTGCCCGGAATCAATTTCCGAAGTTTGGCTCGGGTACGTTCAGTGAACGGACGAGCGGGTTTTTCAATCTTTTGAACCGGTTCCCGGAATCAAATTCTGAGGGCACCGATGAAATCGCAGCGCCGGTATTTTCTTAGAAACGCCTCTTCCGGAGTTGCGTTTGCTCAGACGTGGTTTTTAAATTTTGCGGCTTTAAGTCAGAAATAAAATAAAGTTTGTGCGACAACTTTATTTTATTTCACTTAAACTGCTTGGAAGCCACTTAAAGTCACTTAAAGGCGGCTTGAACTGAGTTGAACTGGATAGGATGCTATCCAGAAATATCCTACCCCTTGGTAGGATATTTGTGCGGTGGGACCCGCACGAGCCCCGCCGTTTCTTTCGCTAAGTAACGCACCCGCGAAAACCCGTCAAAGTAACTGAAAAGTCAACCGACGCGTTTTCTTTAATTCTTAACAGACCATTTAATTGGGCTGTTTCTTTCGGGAATTAAATGGGCTGTTTTATTCGTTGAATTAATTCAACGAATTGAGTGGGTCGTTACTTACACGTTTTGCATTTGTTGGCAAAATAATAAAATAGGCAAACTTGTCTATTTTGGAGGATTGCTATTCCTCTGAGCCTCCACCCTCTCCGCGAAGAACGCGAAGAACGCGAAGAACGCGAAGAACGCGAAGAACGCCGGAACCGGAATTCGACGACGCACGATCCGCGACGTCGACAACTTTTCCGCGACCTTCTTCTTCTTCTTCTTCTTCGGTGCCTCTTCTTCCGCGGCGAACGTGCGATCGGCAACAAAGGTGAGAATCGAATCTTTTATTTCTCCCTTTTTTTTAAATTTCAATAACAACGGATTTAATTAATTAAATCCGTTTGTTCTTGATCCGGAGATTGGCGACGCGACGCCGGATACCGCGACGACGCGACGATCTCCTTCCTCCGCGACGAGCGATTCCGCGACGACCCCTCGTCCGACGACGACGACAAGGTAAGGGATGTTGGATTGTTTTATCTTTTTCCCCGTGTTTATTCTTTTTAAGTAAAGAACATAATCTCCGACAATTTTAATTTAATTAAAATTGTTGTTGATTTTCCCTCCCGGTGACGTTTATGACTAACGCGGAGGGTGCGGGTCTAACGAACAAGACCCGGCAACCCTCCGCCGATCTATTTTGTTGTGCGGATATGGCGGACGACGACGAAAAACCACACGGCAGGGGCGATCCGTTGATCCCGCAGTGAAGGTCGGCATCCGGGAGGGGCAACGGCGCAGACGGGAGGCAAATCGGGCCACCGGAGCATCTCCGGCGGCCCGCGGAAGGCGGCGCCGGCGACCGGAGGCGGCGGCGCCCGGCGCGCCGCCGTGGAGGAAGTCCGCCGCGGCTGAAGCCACGGCGGCAACGGCGGCCGGTTCCGCGGCCGCGCGGAACCGGGAACGGACGCGGCGGCCCGGCCGCGTCCGCGTGACAGGCGGCCCCCCGCGGGGCCGCGTTCCGTTTGAGCCGCGGGTTTGACCCGCGGCGGCGGCTCCCTCGGCCGCTCGGCCGAAGCCGAGCCGGCCGGTCCGGTCGGCCGGGCCGCGCCCAGGCCGGACCGACCCGGTTCGGGCCGACCCAGGGGGGGGTTCGGGCCGGGTCGCCCCGGGCCCAGAACCCCCGTTTCGGGCCCTCTTCGGTCTTTCGCCCATATCTTGGGCCTGGGACCTCCGATTGACGAACCGTCAGCGGCTACGTGATCCTTGGATCAAGACGGTCGTTTCGGTATATTATACTCAAGGTTTCGGAAGACTTTGGGTTCGGCCGGGTTGGTTCGTACACGAAACCAACCGGGCCCTCGGAGCGGAAACGCTCATAACTTGAGCTACGGACGTCCGAACGACGTACCGTCAGCTGTGGTAGTTTCCTCTAAGTGAGACGGAACTTTTGGCATACTCCGCCCGAGGATCGGACACAGGCGGAGTACGGTCGGGTTGGTTTTGCTCTAAAAACCAACCGGGCCCCTGGGACGAAAATGCCAATAACTCTCAGACCGGGCGTCCGTTTGACGCGCCGTCTGTCGCGTTGAGATCCTGTTGTCGATACGGAACTTTTGGATACATCAACTTCGGACTACGTGTCAGTTGATGTATCAGCCTCTCGGCTCGTGGTGCGGACCCTCCTAAACGAGCTCGCTTTGTGCGGGAACCCAAGCGCTGGCTGTGACTTCGACGACAGAGCAGAAATCCTTCGTGGACTGCGACGACGACAGAGCAGAGATCCTCCGTGGACTGCGACGACGGCAGAGCAGAGATTCTTCGTGGACTGCGGCGGCGACTGTGCAGAGATCCTCAGTGGACTGCGTCGACTACTGCACTCAGCGATCCTACGTGGATCAGTGCTACAGGTTCTGTGTGAGCCCGATCCTATGTGGGTCCTTACTACCGGTTCTGTGTGAGCCACTGCCTACAGGTTCTGTGTGAGCCCGATCCTGTGTGGGTCTTCTGCGGGGGTTAGTACCTATCGATCCTTTGTGGGTCCGACGACTTAGATGGATCAGTGATCATCTTTGACGTCATCTGAAAAAGTATACCTGGTTGAGCTGAATCTTATGTTACTCTCCTTTGTGGATTGTGTTGAACTATCCTATGTGGATTTTACTGTTTACTCTCCTTGTGGATTTGAGTCTTGCTTTCCTTTGTGGATTGAGTTGTTCTTGAGCTCGTGAGCAGAGCTAGAAGTGGGGACTTAGGTATATGTATGGGCATATACCTAAGTCAAGTCAGATGTTACTTCGTGATTGCATCTTTCTTTTGTGCTATATCCTTTGTGGATTTCGGGAGACCTTCGGGGGTCTCGGGGTCCTTACTGAGTAGCTTGTACTCACCCCTGCACGGGCTATGCCCGCACCTTGTTGTGTTGGTTGCAGACGACGGACAGCGCTGATCACGGTTGGGGCGTGGAGCAGGACGGTACCTGGAGGTGGACCACTGGGCGGGACGTGCTCGGAGCGGACGTGGGACCCGAGGAGCCTGGAGGCTATCTGTACCCACCCTTCAGGTGGGATTGCCAGTGGACGACACGAGGCCGCCGTCTTTTCTTCAGTTGCTGTACTTTACTTTTCAGTTGTACTTTACAGTTGGGCTTGTATTTCCGGCCCCCTTTACTTTTCTGCACTTTACTTTCCGCTTGCTGACTCTGTGTGGTTGTTACTTATAAAGGCAATGCCTTCCCTGTTTACTGGGATTTTACGCCTTGGTGCTAGTCGCCAGCCCCTGGCCTATGGAAGGCGGGCTTGGGGTAGTCACGGCACGGGCCCCGAGGACGGGTCGTGACAAATTGGTATCAGAGGTGGTCGGTTCTACCGCAGACTCTGATCGTCCTTTCTTTCTATGCGAAGCAATAGTGTTTAGTGTATTGAGTGTGGTTATCAGTTCAGGGAGCCCAGTGTTGGTGCGGCGGCCGACGTATCCGTACACCAGGACCCTGACTCCTGATTTCCGACTTAATGCATGAAAACATTGATTGCGTGTATGTTTCAAGTTTTTCTTTGTGATTACTTCTGTCAGCTCACCGGGTATACTGATCTGCTTTATGAAAGTCTCAAGTTTTCCTTGTGATTACTTGTGCCAGCTCACCAGGTATACTGTTCTGACTGTGGTGCTCTTGTTCTCCTTTTCAGGATGGCCCCGCGACGACTGCCAGCTAGGGTTCCGAGTGTAGGGCGCGACGGCAGACCACCGAGCGACGAGGCCTCGGTGCAGGGACCTTTGCCAGCAGTGGCACCGGCGGTAGCCTTACCCGCCGAGCCACCGATGCTTCCAGTACCAGACGCTGACGATGCACGTCGCCTCAGGGCACTGCATGAGTTTCAGAGCCAGCGACCGCCCAGGTTTCGCGGTGAGGCGGACCCCCAGGCCGCCGAGGACTGGCTAGAGGCGGTGGTACGGATCTTTCGGCTAGTGAGGACACCAGCGGATCTCATGGTGATTCTCGCAGCGAGCCTCCTGCAGGCGGCGGCAGGACGATGGTGGAGCCTGATGCTCCAGGTTCACGATGAGGCATCCCTGCTCTGGACGGACTTCGAGAGCCTCTTCCGCTCTGAGTTCGTCCCGGCCACCCTCCGAGCGGTGCGCATCCAGGAGCTTCTCCAGCTGCGCCAGGGCAGCATGACGGTCGCTCAGTACGTGGCGAGGTTCACGGACCTATCTCGCTACTCGACCGACATGGTACGGGACCCCTTCTTCCGGGCCCGGACCTTCGAGCAGGGCTTGCGACAGGAGATTCGGGCGTCGCTGATCTCCCTCAGCATTCCGACCCAGGCGGGAGTGCTGGAGCGAGCCCTCCTGATCGAGAGCTTCCTGGCAGAGCCTTCTTCAGCGGCGAGACCTAGCGCAGGGCGGCAGGTAGCTGAGTCTTCGGCAGCAGGTAGCCGACGGATGACTCACGGGTCCAGGCAGACTAGACCCCCACGCAGACGGCCTCAGGACACCGGCTCAGCAGTACGAGGCACACAGCGGAGTGCCAGCCTTTTGAGAGGCAGGCTGTGCTACTCTTGCGGCGGGCAGGGTCACATGGCTCGTGACTGCCCGACTCGCCGATCAGAGGAGCAGCAGACGGTGGAGGGGCCACCCAGGCAGAGGCAGAGGGTCGACCGTGGCGGTCCGCAGGGAGGAGGCGGACGAGGCAGAGGAGCTGGCCGAGCAGCAGGTGGTGGGCGACGCTTCCAGGCTCTACCCCCACCACCACCAGGAGGGCCACCTCGACCACAGGGAGCTGGCGGGCAGGGACAGGCCCAGCTCCAGGCAGTGGAGGCCTACGACCCCGACATGCCAGAGATGATTCGAGGTACGATCTGTGTCTATTTCACCCTTGCTGCAGTACTTATAGACACAGGAGCGAGTCACTCTTTCATAGCCTCTGCCCTTGTTCGGAGCTTGGAGATTCCGACTGAGCCGTTGGCTCGATCCTTATGGCTAGAGACTCCTACGGGAGCAGACTCGACGATTACGCACTGGTGCCGGCAGTGTGAGATTACTCTAGGAGGCGAGAGCTTCGGCTGGGATCTCCTTGTAGCGGCGTCGAGGCCTTACGACGTCATCTTGGGCATGGATTGGCTATCCACGGTTCATGCCCAGATCGACTGTTTTAGGCGCAAGGTGCGATGTGTTCGCACCGACGGGAGCAGGTTTACCTTCACCGGCGAGAAGGGAACCTTTGCAGCACAGGATGGACTTCCGCGGAGGAGAGTGCAGCCCATCTCTCATCAGTTGGCTAGCCTCATCCTAGGAGCAGTGGACGTGCGGAGTCCGGCTTTTGCTGCAGTGGTGGACCAGTACGTGGACGTCTTTCCCGACGACGTTCCAGGGCTACCTCCTCGTAGAGAGGTAGACTTTTACATCGACTTGTACCCCGGGACAGCCCCGATATCTACTCCAGCATATCGGATGGCCCCCGCCGAGCTTCGAGAGCTGCGGGTACAGTTGGAGGACTTGCAGAGCAAGGGGTTTATCCGACCCAGTGTTTCACCCTGGGCTTCCCCGATTTTGTTCGCCAAGAAGGCGGACGGGAGCTTGCGACTATGTGTCGACTATCGTCGCCTGAATCAGGTGACGGTGAGGAACAAGTATCCGCTGCCACGGATTGATGACCTCTTCGATCAGCTCAAGGGAGCGCGGTGGTTCTCGAAGATAGACCTCCGGTCAGGCTATCATCAGCTCAGAGTTCGAGACGAGGACGTGCAGAAGACGGCCTTCAGGTGTCGGTATGGCCATTATGAGTTCTTGGTTATGCCGTTCGGCGTAACCAATGCTCCAGCAGTGTTCATGAGCCTCATGAACAGGATCTTCCAGCCTTACCTCGACCGTTTTGTCGTGGTCTTCATTGATGACATTTTGGTATACTCGAAGACTGAGGAGGAGCATGCCTACCACCTGCGAGTTGTGCTAGACACGCTCCGAGAGCACCAGCTTTATGGCAAGCTCTCAAAATGCCAGTTCTGGTTACGTGAGGTCCATTTCTTGGGACACGTCATCTCTGAGGCGGGAGTTGCAGTGGATCCCGCGAAGATCGAGGCAGTGCTAGCTTGGGAGCCACGCAGGAGCGTGACAGAGGTGCGGAGCTTCTTGGGCCTAGCAGGATACTATCGGAGATTTGTGCCGGACTTCTCCAGAGTTGCGGCACCACTCTCAGCTTTGACAAAGAAGGGGAAACCCTTCGTGTGGTCAGACAGATGTCAGCAGAGCTTCCAGGAGTTGAGGCAGAGATTGACCAGCGCACCTATCTTGAGGTTTCCTGAGGAGGGAGTTGGGTACGTAGTTTACTGCGATGCATCAGGGACTGGACTCGGGTGCGTCCTGATGCAGGAGCGGGCCGTGATCGCCTACGGATCACGTCAGTTGAGGCCGCATGAGTAGAACTACGCCACTCATGACCTGGAGTTAGCAGCAGTGGTCTTCGCTCTGAAGACGTGGCGGCACTATCTGATGGGCGAGCGCTTCACGGTCTTTTCTGACCACCAGAGTCTCAGGTATATCTTCTCTCAGAAGGACCTGAACCTGAGACAGCGGAGATGGCTTGAGTTCCTCCAGGACTATGACTTTGAGATAGTCTATACTCCTGGGAAGGGTAACGTGGTAGCCGATGCCCTCAGCAGGAGGACGGGCATTCAGCTGCTTGAGGAGGCGACGGAGCAGCTAGCCTCCTTGCAGATATCCTTCGTGGATAGAGACGGAGCAGCCTTTCTTCAGTCTCTCACAGTCTCTCCTCCACTTCTACAGCGGGTCAGAGAGGCTCAGCGTGGGGACGCTGACTGTGAGACCCGGCGTGCACTGATATCCTCAGGTCAGGCGCCTGATGGTTTCTCCCTTGGAGCATAGCACGACATCCTTTTCAGCGGGCTTACCTTCGTACCAGTTGCTTTACGAGAGGAGGTGCTGAGAGAGTTTCACACTTCTCCCTTGGAGGTACATCCCGGAGTGGTGAAGATGTACCAGGATCTCAGACGACAGCACTGGTGGCCGGGCATGAAGAAAGCTGTGGCAGAGTTCGTTTCACGATGCCTCACCTGCCAGCAGGTGAAGGCAGAGCATCAGGTACCAGCAGGTTTGGTACAGCCCTTGGAGGTCCCGGAGTGGAAGTGGGATAGCATATCTATGGACTTCGTGACTGGACTTCCACGCACTTCCAGAGGTCACGACTCCATTTGGGTGATTGTCGACCGACTTACCAAGTCGGCACACTTCTTACCCATCAGAGAGCAGGGCTCAGTGGAGAGCTTGGGACGTCTTTACGTCCAGGAGATCGTACGGCTTCACGGTGTGCCATCATCTATCGTCTCCGATCGAGATGCTCGTTTCACTTCCCGGCTCTGGAAGGGGTTGCAGGAGGCGTTCGGGACGCGGCTCCATCTGAGCACAGCCTTCCACCCTCAGACGGATGGTCAGACGGAGAGGACCATACAGACACTCGAGGACATGCTCCGTGCATGTGTCCTAGACTTTGGTCGCAGCTGGGAGGACCACCTACCCTTGGTGGAGTTCGCGTACAACAACAGCTACCACTCCACCATCGGGATGGCACCATACGAGGCGTTGTACGGCAGACCCTGCAGATCACCGTTGTGCTGGACAGACCCTGGGGAGTCAGCACTCGTGGGACCAGAGATGGTCCGAGCCACGACAGAGAAGGTCCAGATCATCCAGGAGAGGATGAGGACAGCTCAGAGCCGGCAGAAGTCATATGCTGACAGGAGGCGGAGGCCACTAGAGTTCGAGGATGGCGACCACGTCTTTTTGCGTGTCTCACCTCGACGTGGTTTACGGAGATTTGGCCGAGGCGGCAAGTTGTCTCCACGCTTCATCGGGCCTTTCCAGGTCCTCAGCAGGATAGGAGAGGTGGCTTATCGCCTGGCTCTACCACCTCAGTTGCACCGGGTGCACGACGTCTTCCACGTGTCTCAGCTGAGGAGATACGTGCACGACCCGACGCACATCATCGACTTTGGGGAGCTGGACGTGGACGATGGGGCGACTTTTGCGGAGGTCCCAGTGGAGATCGAGGATCGACAGGAGCGGGTCCTACGTGGGTGGTCGATTCCTCTTGTGCGCATCAGATGGCAGCACGGGAACCTCCAGGAGAGCACTTGGGAGCGGGAGGCTCAGATGCGTGCTCAGTACCCCCATTTGTTCCCCTAGTTTTGATGTATCTTTACGGGGACGTAAAGCCCTGAGGTGGGAGTAATGTAAAGACCCGCAAATTTCAAGGAAATTTTTTTCTTAATTTTCTTTGGAATTTTACAAGAGCGCAGCTTCAGACGGCACCTGATTCCGAGGCCTGGTGTGCCCGGAATCAATTTCCGAAGTTTGGCTCGGGTACGTTCAGTGAACGGACGAGCGGGTTTTTCTATCTTTTGAACCGGTGCCCAGAATCAAATTCTGAGGGCACCGATGAAATCGCAGCGCCGGTATTTGCTTAGAAACGCCTCTTCCGGAGTTGCGTTTGCTCAGACATGGTTTTTAAATTTTGCGGCTTTAAGTCAGAAATAAAATAAAGTTTGTGCGACAACTTTATTTTATTTCACTTAAACTGCTTGGAAGCCACTTAAAGTCACATAAAGGCGGCTTGAACTGAGTTGAACTGGATAGGATGCTATCCAGAAATATCCTACCCCTTGGTAGGATATTTGTGCGGTGGGACCCGCACGAGCCCCGCCGTTTCTTTCGCTAAGTAACGCACCCGCGAAAACCCGTCAAAGTAACTGAAAAGTCAACCGACGCGTTTTCTTTAATTCTTAACAGACCATTTAATTGGGCTGTTTCTTTCGTGAATTAAATGGGCTGTTTTATTCGTTGAATTAATTCAACGAATTGAGTGGGTCGTTACTTACGCGTTTTGCGTTTGTTGGCAAAATAATAAAATAGACAAACTTGTCTATTTTGGAGGATTGCTATTCCTCTGAGCCTCCACCCTCTCCGCGAAGAACGCGAAGAACGCGAAGAACGCGAAGAACGCGAAGAACGCCGGAACCGGAATTCGACGACGCACGATCCGCGACGTCGACAACTTTTCCGCGACCTTCTTCTTCTTCTTCTTCTTCGGTGCCTCTTCTTCCGCGGCGAACGTGCGATCGGCAACAAAGGTGAGAATCGAATCTTTTATTTCTCCCTTTTTTTAAAATTTCAATAAAAACGGATTTAATTAATTAAATCCGTTTGTTCTTGATCCGGAGATTGGCGACGCGACGCCGGATACCGCGACGACGCGACGATCTCCTTCCTCCGCGACGAGCGATTCCGCGACGACCCCTCGTCCGACGACGACGACAAGGTAAGGGATGTTGGATTGTTTTATCTTTTTCCCCGTGTTTATTCTTTTTAAGTAAAGAACATAATCTCCGAAAATTTTAATTTAATTAAAATTGTTGTTGATTTTCCCTCCCGGTGACGTTTATGACTAACGCGGAGGGTGCGGGTCTAACGAACAAGACCCGGCAACCCTCCGCCGATCTATTTTGTTGTGCGGATATGGCGGACGACGACGAAAAACCGCGCGGCAGGGGCGATCCATTGATCCCGCAGTGAAGGTCGGCATCCGGGAGGGGCAACGGCGCAGACGGGAGGCAAATCGGGCCACCGGAGCATCTCCGGCGGCCCGCGGAAGGCGGCGGCGGCGCGGGTCGCCGGCGCGGCGGCGCCGGCGACCGGAGGCGGCGGCGCCCGGCGCGCCGCCGTGGAGGAAGTCCGCCGCGGCTTCAGCCGCGGCGGCAACGGCGGCCGGTTCCGCGGCCACGCGGAACCGGGAACGGACGCGGCGGCCCGGCCGCGTCCGCGTGACAGGCGGCCCCCCGCGGGGCCGCGTTCCGTTTGAGCCGCGGGTTTGACCCGCGGCGGCGGCTCCCTCGGCCGCTCGGCCGAAGCCGAGCCGGCCGGTCCGGTCGGCCGGGCCGCGCCCAGGCCGGACCGGACCCGGCCGAGCCGGGTCGGGCCGGGTCGGGCCGACCCGGTTCGGGCCGACCCGGTCCGGCCGACCCAGGGGGGGTTCGGGCCGGGTCGCCCCGGGCCCAGAACCCCCGTTTCGGGCCCTCTTCGGCTTTCGCCCATATCTTGGGCCTGGGACCTCCGATTGACGAACCGTCAGCGGCTACGCGATCCTTGGATCAAGACGGTCGTTTCGGTATATTATACTCAAGGTTTCGGAAGACTTTGGGTTCGGCCGGGTTGGTTCGTACACGAAACCAACCGGGCCCTCGGAGCGGAAACGCTCATAACTTGAGCTACGGACGTCCGAACGACGTACCGTCAGTTGTGGTAGTTTCCTCTAAGTGAGACGGAACTTTTGGCATACTCCGCCCGAGGATCGGACACAGGCGGAGTACGGTCGGGTTGGTTTTGCTCTAAAAACCAACCGGGCCCCTGGGACGAAAATGCCAATAACTCTCAGACCGGGCGTCCGTTTGACGCGCCGTCTGTCGCGTTGAGATCCTGTTGTCGATACGGAACTTTTGGATACATCAACTTCGGACTACGTGTCAGTTGATGTATCAGCCTCTCGGCTCGTGGAGCGGACCCTCCTAAACGAGCTCGCTTTGTGCGGGAACCCTAGCGCTGGCTGTGACTTCGACGACAGAGCAGAAATCCTTCGTGGACTGCGACGACGACAGAGCAGAGATCCTCCGTGGACTGCGACGACGGCAGAGCAGAGATTCTTCGTGGACTGCGGCGACGACTGTGCAGAGATCCTCAGTGGACTGCGTCGACTACTGCACTCAGCGATCCTACGTGGATCAGTGCTACAGGTTCTGTGTGAGCCCGATCCTATGTGGGTCCTTACTACCGGTTCTGTGTGAGCCACTGCCTACAGGTTCTGTGTGAGCCCGATCCTGTGTGGGTCTTCTGCGGGGGTTAGTACCTATCGATCCTTTGTGGGTCCGACGACTTAGATGGATCAGTGATCATCTTTGACGTCATCTGAAAAAGTATACCTGGTTGAGCTGAATCTTATGTTACTCTCCTTTGTGGATTGTGTTGAACTATCCTATGTGGATTTTACTGTTTACTCTCCTTGTGGATTTGAGTCTTGCTTTCCTTTGTGGATTGAGTTGTTCTTGAGCTCGTGAGCAGAGCTAGAAGTGGGGACTTAGGTATATGTATGGGCATATACCTAAGTCAAGTCAGATGTTACTTCGTGATTGCATCTTTCTTTTGTGCTATATCCTTTGTGGATTTCGGGAGACCTTCGGGGGTCTCGGGGTCCTTACTGAGTAGCTTGTACTCACCCCTGCACGGGCTATGCCCGCACCTTGTTGTGTTGGTTGCA
Source organism: Viscum album (assembly GCA_963277665.1). Classification (NCBI taxonomy): domain Eukaryota; kingdom Viridiplantae; phylum Streptophyta; class Magnoliopsida; order Santalales; family Viscaceae; genus Viscum; species Viscum album. The sequence goes on along the minus strand of OY728126.1, from coordinate 2,089,363,955 downwards.
GACGACGGACTGCGCTGATCACGGTTGGGGCGTGGAGCAGGACGGTACCTGGAGGTGGACCACTGGGCGGGACGTGCTCGGAGCGGACGTGGGACCCGAGGAGCCTGGAGGCTATCTGTACCCACCCTTCAGGTGGGATTGCCAGTGGACGACACGAGGCCGCCGTCTTTTCTTCAGTTGCTGTACTTTACTTTTCAGTTGTACTTTACAGTTGGGCTTGTATTTCCGGCCCCCTTTACTTTTCTGCACTTTACTTTCCGCTTGCTGACTCTGTGTGGTTGTTACTTATAAAGGCAATGCCTTCCCTGTTTACTGGGATTTTACACCTTGGTGCTAGTCGCCAGCCCCTGGCCTATGGAAGGCGGGCTTGGGGTAGTCACGGCACGGGCCCCGAGGACGGGTCGTGAAAAATTTTATAGGTATTTTTCAACCATGGTCACCCATGGGATGTGCATATGAGATTCCCCAATGTCATACTACCAATGGGGTGTGTATTTGGGCTTTCCTAGTTAGAGAAATCCCCTTAATAAATAACATGCCATTAATTGATTGATAATGATATATAATTAATCCTTCCTATGTTAAGAAATATTTTGAATTGTTTAATTGATTGATTTCGATATTTTATATGAGTTGGAAAACACCTGGAAATTTAACTCAATGTGAATTTCTATATGAATGCGTAATCTCCTATTTTATGATTGTTGAATGTGATTAACTGAGATAATAGAGGAGGAATTTTAGGGTATACATTGGATCCTAACTCCATTTTATGCCTTGAATGATACTTCATGGATGTTGATAGCAGTTGTGGATGGATTAGATGAGATTTCTCCTGGGGTCCTAATTATATTGGATTCTTTAGGCCTTGATACCTCTTGGATCTAATCAATTTGGTCTTGTAGTGGATATGACCTACTGACATGTTCCTTGAACCCTAATTCAAGACAAACATAGTTTCTATCGATATTATCCTAGGATTAGATGTGGATTCCTTGGTTCACTATGCCTTGGATTAATCCTTGTGGGATCTGAGACTCTTGATTATACTGTACAACCGTTGATAATGTTACATTCATAACTATATTGCTCGACTGTGTTAAATATGACACATCTTGTTTTACATATTGAATGTAGACTACATGAGAATAAAGTTATATGCCATGGTATTGGGTGATGTGACATATTGTGTATACGACATGGATGATGTGTTTACTTACATAATTGTAATGTTTATTTTTTATAAAAATTTGGCACTTTTTTGCAGGGATCCTTGATTGGATTGACACTCTCAATTATAGTAATCACTTTTTCTGAAAGAAATTTACTTGACTTACTTTCATATATCTTATTTTTTCACTCTTCTTTTGTATATATTTCATATCCCACACTTCTTATTGGCACCAAGGCTGGTGACCAAATAGGATTGTATCTCACACCCTATTTGGGCCGCTATTGGGTACCCTGATATACTATATGGATGGAGGTGGCCCATAGTTCGATTCTTGACATTAGGCCATGCATTGGAGCATGTGACCCTAAGACCGAGCATAGGATCATTATTCCATAGAGAGGGAGTTATTTTTGCTTTCATTGATACATTTATTGTACACATTACATGTATACCAATCTTGGTAACATTGTATAAACATTACATGATAATCATTATATAGGAAATTACTTATGGAATTATAGTTATATAAACCGATATTAGTTTTTTTCATTTGTGTGGATGATTTACGGCTTCCATATGTTTATCTGTAATATTTCTACCATAATGACATACTCTGGTAATTAGGTAATAGTCTCCATACAGACACATCATAGGCCATCACTACTAGTTGGAATCCTCGGGAATTTGGGATATGAGATTGAGGATATGTGACCAACCGAGCTCGGGGCACTTTAAGTGGAATCGAGGTCTATGACATTACAATGTCATATCATATAAGTTTTTTTAGTTGTATTTACTATTTTGAGACAATATAAATGTATAAGATGGAATTGGAATGTGTTAATGAGCTGTAAATAGGAGTAGTTAACCCATGTATGAGAAAAAACAAAATTCCTTGAATGGAAGTTGTTTTTTTGGGATTTTTTCAACTACATTTGAGTTAATTCCACCAATGGGTGATGGAATTGAATTTTGATTCTACCACTTATATGATTTTGGGTTATATTTTTTTGAAACCTAGGGAGATTAGGGTATTCCATCTCAGGCTTCATTATAGAAACCTATTATGAATCAATTTCAAAGCATTATGACATTCTATATAGGGTTCATTTCTGCTATACATGACTTTTTGATATCTTCCTTGTGTGATATACCATTTTCTGGTAGACATTATTTATAGGTAATTGTAAAACAAAGTTAGTACTTTGAATATCTACTATAACTTTGGAATTGTTTTCCTGATTTGGCTAAAATAGACACCCTATGTTGCCAACTATGGCATGTTGAATCATGAACCGTGAGTCACATTGAATGTAATGTTTAATGGTGTGGATTGGGTTGATGAAATATTTCAATTCATGAAGAGTATGGGCCCTTATGGATCAAAGGTGGTAAAACATTTTGTTAAAATGTATAAAATGAATGTCAAATGAATATGAAAATGAGAGGAAAATTGAAATTTTTGAACATTGAACTTAACCTAGAATCTTCTTTTGAGTTGGATGTATACAAAAAATCTAGTAAATGTTATGGATATTTCCTTTTACCAGTCATGGATTTTAGATTATTTTGTGTGGTATGACTTGTTTATATGATGGTTTTGACACGTCCTATGTTTTGAAATGTAAAATTTTCTACTGTACATTTTTGAGGCGTGTGTTTGGAATTGCAGAGACATGCCACCACAATGAACATGAGTCCTGCACCAGGAGGGTGCAAATGAACATTATATATAGGTGGTGGTCCATGGGATACACATACATCATCATACAGTTCAATTTTTATCACTATCATTTTTTCCTGAAATAGTTGATGAGGAATAGTTTTGATTGGGGGTTTCTGCTTTATGCTGACTTTTTAGGGAGCACCATAGTCTGCCTAGTTTATGGATGAGTTGATGTGAGTGTTTGAGCTTTAAACTCATCCCATTTATTTTCAGTATGGTCATATAACATCTACTAATTTTTTTTCTTGAGACTACCCTATTGATCTTCAAGTATCCAGAGACACCTCTTATGAGGAGAGTGAATCTCATGATGTACATGCTTCAGGGAGCATAAAATCATTGGTGGTATGATTTAATCCTCACTAACAATCTATGATAAATGGGTTAGGTGGATTTATAAACCTTTTTATGACTAATTTTAGCCATAGATATTTGATGAAGTGAAATCTAATTTATTATTTCATCTAGAGTAGGGTGTGTGAAAATGTTGTAATATTCGAGACACTTTATAGAGCTTCGATGTTTGGAATATAAATTCCATTTTAATGATATATTAAGGGAAATATGATACAAGTAAGCTCTATGACTTACTATTCAATCTCAGGTCGATGTGTATGGGTTGATGATGATTACTAAGATAACAAATCAAGCCCTGATTATAGAGTAGAACATGAGGTATGATAGGATCAGAAAGAAAAATATTGTAGCCTCTCAACCATGTAGTTCGATTTGTTGTGGTAGTAGGAAAATCATTGAGGCTTTCCATGACATTATTATCAGTAAGGACTATAGTGAGAGTAATGTATATTTCCGTCATCATTATAGAATATGGGGACACATGAGGTATTGGTACAATTACAACCAATTCTAGTGTTGAGCTTGCAGCAGGATGGGACATGTACAATGTTTCTACAAGACATTCCTTCCAGTAGTGATTGGTAGTATTTAAATATGAAATTTGGTCTTGGAGAAGATTTCATAACTCTACATCAGGCTGGGGGTGGTATTTATACAAGTCATTAATGTTGACGCGGTAGTAATGGTCATGGTAGAGGCAACTATATAGTAGTTGTAACAAGATAGTTTTGTGGGTCTCTTCTGGGTAGTGAGGTTGTGTTACAGGGTCGTGGTTCATTCTAGATATATTCTATACTACCCACCCACAAGAGGAAGTCTTCTAGATCATATATAAAGAGAGGTATGATATTAGTATCCAGTAAATTGGTATATCATCTTTTTGACATAGGTTCATCACATTGTTTTCATATTTATAACTTTTTGGAGATCCTTGATATCATAATTCTTTTTTTTGATGGAGTTATAATGCTAGAAACTTTGGTAGGGATTAAAATGGAGGAATTATGTCAGTGAAGAGTGTTCCAAAATGATATTGGTGGGTTCCACCTTGTATGGAATCTATTTATCCCCGAGATGACAGGGTTTTACATTATACTTGGTATGGACTAGCTAGTTTATTATCAATCCGTCATTAATTCATATCACTACCGGTTGATATTAACTTCACCCTAGGGAGGAGTGTTTATTAAAAATATTGAATGATATTTCTAGGTGAGGCGAGTTGGACCAAAGAATTGTGGGCTAAGAGAGACGAAAACCCTGATTTTTAGTTTCTATCTGGTTGATCATGTATTTCTTCAAGTAGACATTACACAAGAGGTTGATTGTTTCATGGTATTTTCCCCTGAAAACTATTATAGTTTACATCCTGAGAGAGAGGTGTAGATAACTGCATAGATCTAGTTTTCTATGATTCACCAGTATCCATTCATCCTGATAATATGGCTACAATCGAGTTGCAAGAGATCAAGAGGCATCTTCATGTCTTGGAGATGAAGGGTTTTATATGACTGAGGGCATATCCATGGCTTTTTCTAGTCCTTTGTGAAAAAATGGAACTGATACCCAAATTCTATGTAAGGATTATTGAAAGTTGAGCTGGATAATGGTTTATAAAACTTATCTATTTCCACATATAGATGACCTATTTGATTTCCTCTAAGGAGTTTAAGTGTTCTAAAAAATGAATTTGAGGTTTGGATTCCATGTTGTTCATGTTTGATCTACATTTATATATTTTACAAGATTTTGTAGCACATATGGGTTATGTGACTAACTAGTTATTCCATTTGGTCTCACAAACATGCCAACTATTTCCATGGTGACCATGAACTGAGTTTTCCATATTTATCTGAAATCAGTTGTGGTGGTTTGTTTTCATGATATCATGGTGTATTCTCTAAATGGACATGACAATTCAAAAAATCTTGAGATCAATTTGGATACAATAATAGCGCATTAATTAAATTCCAATCATAAAAAATATATACTTCTAGTTTTATAATATTCACTTCCTGAGTCATATAATCTCAAATAAAATATTTTCAGTTGACGTATAGAAGGTGATTCATGTAGTTTCCAGGGAGTATCCCAATAATTAATTTTATATATGATGATTCTTAGGGCCAGTTGGGTGTTACAAGTGTTTCATATTATACTTCCATTTCCTTTTAATTCCACTAAAGGGTTTTAATATGAAGGTGTGCATTTTTTATAGTCAGATAATTGTGAGACAACCTTTCGAGAGCTGAAAGATAGATTCACTTCAGCACCAGTCCAGATTCTGGCAGCAGGTACAATTTCTATTGTGATGTATTAGGTATCTGGATTTGATAAATTCTGATGAAGGGATATTGAGTCCAGAAATATTGGTCTCAGTAGACAAGGAAACATGAGAGGAGTTACCCAAAGAATAATATATATTTAGCTATAGTTATTCATGCTTTTTCATTTGTGATACATTATTTAATGGGAGAGAATTTACTGATGTACATGGAACAAATGCCTCATGCGTATATTCACATAGTGTGAACTAATTCCGAGGTAGTGAAGGTGGGTTGAGAACCTATAATATTTTGAATTTGTGCTCATATATACACATTGAAAGGGTAATGTTTACAAGGATGCACTTAGTAGGAGGACTTAGATATAGTGAGTTTAGTATTCTAGTAGTGAGTGGAGGAATATGGATTTCTTTTTGTTAGATTCCCTTGGAAGTGTAGGGTAGTTAGGGACATTATTTTATTTCATCCATAGTTAGGACCTATAGCCTTCTAGATAGAGTGAAGATGAGGAAGCTATCAGACTTGGATGTCGTATTCCTATGGGATAGGGTGGATGGTGAGGACCAGCCACTTAGGTAGACTATGGGAAAGGATAATATCTGGTATATACATGGATGCATATGTTTGTTAGTGGACATACATGAGGAGATAATTATAGAGTTTCATGCTTCAGTTTGGGTAGTGCACCCTGACGTCACCAAGATGTATAGTGATTTATGTCACCAGTATTGGTGTAAGGGTATGAATAGATTAGTAGTTGGGTTTTTATGATGTGTTCAACCTGTTAGTCATGGAAGGATTAACATTGGTGACCAGATTGTATTTTATTAAAGTTATACATTCCTCAATAGAAATGGGACGGTGACATGATGTATTTTTTTTCCAGGTTTTCTATGTTTTCTTTGCGGTAGAAATGTAGTTTGGGTTTTTCTTATTTGTGTCATAAAGGTTTCTCATTTCTTTCTGATCAAGGTGACCATCACTGTGGATTATATTGGGATTCCTTTTATCCCTATGATATTATGACTTCATAGGGTCGCTCATAATATAATTTTATATATGGACTTTTGTTTACATTATGTTTATGGAATATTTTACAGAGTGAAATGGGTATATACGTGCTTTGGAGCTCAAAATACCTCCCTCAGAATGATGTATAGTTGATCTAGGTATGGAAGGTCACTGCAAGGTATCAACATAAATCTTATAGTGATTTTAATAGATGAACTCTATAGTTCTACGTTAGGTATCAAGCCTCATTTTGAATCTCAACAAGGATGGGACACATGAGGATCCAGATATAGGGTATGCTTCCACCATGATATGTTGGGATATTCAAGATTATGGATAGAGTTACGATAGTATCCTATCTATGACTACTTTGTCATAAGAACTGCACCATACATGATGTGTTACATATATCTCTACTACACTGCAACTACATTGACCTCTCTCATACTCAGCAATCAGGTGATGTTGTCTTACATGTTAATTAATCCTTTAAGGATCATAATATTTATAACATTTAAAGGAGAATAATGGTTCTTTGAGGCCATTTTGTTCCGTTGGTATTGTTTATATGGTATCACAACCACATACAGAATAAGACATGATATTTGGAGATATATGTACATGTCCATTGGCCTGATATATTCTCAGAATAATCTTGACCACCCTTGAGATGGAAGTTTTGGGATGAATTGATTTTTTGGGGGGGAATATTGTATGATTCTACGAGACCTATAAGGTATAAATCTATTTAATTTTGTATCAAATTATTATTTATGGAATAATTTAAATATAATTTGAGGTCATGGGTGGATAAGGGGTGTGTGAGACATTTTTGGAGCCAAAAACATTTGTTTTTGAAAAAAAGGGAAGGTTACACGATTAGTGGAGACCATACGGGGCAGGTCGCATCGTTAATATTATCCGTGAAAGGCTTGGATAGTAGGATGAATGATCCCACATGGATTTTTAAAATTTGTAGATAGTGGTGCATGCCTATGTGGGGCACCATGAATTTTCTGTATAGCCAAATTTCAGGGGTTATGCATGGTTAGTCAAACTATGTGTAACGATCATACATGTGCCTTCTTATCAACGAATATGGTGAATGGTTGGCACAGTATTTGTCCAACCATTCAACCATATACTATAACCCATATGTTTAGGGTAAAATTATCATTTTCACTTAAAAATATTATAACCTAAAATATATTCACATTTCTTCTTTCATTGGAAGTGGCTCAGATTAAGATAGATCCATTGAGGAAATTGATAGATCATGATACTGATTCTTTGTCCAAAACCACAATCATATTTTATCAGTCTCATTGAATTGGTGATGGTGAATACTCCATCCATCATGTTCCTTTCATCATTTGTCTTGGTGTTGATAGATTTATTTAGGTGCAATTTCATATTCCCTATTTCCAGGATGTTCATCTGTTCTTCATTTTTCTCTTTATTTGAGATGAATGAAAAGGAATTACTGGACGATCACTCTATTGTGGACCAATTTTAGGTGGTATATGAATTTTCGCAGTGGTTTGATTCTTTTTAGAGAGATATGTTGGTGTGTTTCCCACTACACTTTTTGGTGTGTCCTAAAAAAGAATTGAATGATTAAATTTAATGTAATGGAACATTTTAGGGATGAAAACTTGTTCATTGAGGTTTTTTGGATGTTTTTTCTGACCCATGGTCACCCATGGGGTGTAACATTGAGTTTTTCTTTTTTTATTCAACCATGGGTGTGTATTTGAGTTATCCTAGTTAGAGGAAGTCCATTTATAAAGGAATTGATTTGAATTAATTTATTAGTAGATGTTCGGCCACCTATTCATGTAAATCATGATGTTGAATTTTTAAATTGATTGATTTTGAATTGTTATATGATTGGGTAAACTTATAGAAATGTAATTGATTATAAATTACTATATGTGTGTGGAAAATCATGTTTTTTGAATTGTTGAATGAGATGATTTGAGATGGTAGAGGATCCATTGGTGGGTATACCTTGTTCATAACTCTATCAGAAGCCTTGTATGTCACTCCTTGGCTCTTGATAGCGATAGGGAAAATATTGGATGATATTGCTCCTTGGGTCATGATTATATGGGATTCCATGGGCCTTGTAACCCTTTGGGTCCAGTTTGTTTGCGATTATAGTGCACATCATCTGTTGACATGCTCCTAGGACCCCAATTCAAGCCTAAACGATCTTCCATCAGGATGTTCATGAGACTCAATGAGGTTTCCCTCATTCACTATAATTTTTATCTAGCTTCGTAGGGTCTCAAACTTCTTATTATATGACATGACCATCAAAAATATGAAATACTTTATTACATGGATTGGTAAGGGTAAATGTGACAACTCTAATTATATAGATTGGACATGGTTGATATGATATACATGTTATACAACATGGTCATGGGTGACGTGACATACTATGTATAAATTAGGGTCATGGTGTTTAATTCCGTTGTTTTAATGTAAGATCTTAATTGGTTCTTGATAGTTATTTGGTAAGGAGCCTTGTTTGGATTAACAGTATCAATTATATTTTTTAAATTTTCCATGGGAATATTACATGCATTACTTCCATAACTATATTATTTTTCAATCTCATTTAGAATTTATTATAAATCCAGGAAATGTTATAGACACCTTGGGTGGTGACCTACTAGGATTTTACCTTAAAATCTATTTGGGATGTTGTTGTGTTCCCAGAAATACTATATGGATACATGTAGGGACTAAGGAAAGCACGTACAGTATGATTCTTTACTTTGTTCCATTCTTAGGAGCAGGGGAGTAGTGGACCGAGTTGCGGGTCATGATTCTATCAGGAGATAATTCTTTGTTCTCATTTTGGTTTCGTCGATATGTATATTGTATAGATACCATATACCTCTATTCGTTATTTTTTTATTGAATGAATTTTTTCATTCACTTTCTGATTTATAATATATTTACCAACGTATTAAACTTTGTAAATGAGGTAATCATCTCCCCACCGACACAGAATAGGCGCTCACTGTTAGTCGAAAACATCTAGAGTACTAGGAGATGCAGTTGAGGCCATGTGACCAAAAATTATTCGGGAACTGTTCAGTGGCATCCATGTATAGGAATTCAAACTGATTTACCGTAGCTTGTGATCGAAAACTACACCCTAAATCTCCATAGAAAAATGACCCCTATTACACACTGAAACATTCATAGCATCAAAGTAACGAAACATTCTATTAAAAAATAATGAAAATAGATTCAACAAATAATTATTTATGCAGATTGGAAATTATTTATACATAAATTGGAGAAAATTAATGTACTTTTCATTTCATTGATTTGATAAGATTACAATCTCAATTAACAAGTAAAACAATCTTCAAATCACTAATCTATCATTGAAAGACATACTATAGCAATACCGTCACATTTTTATATTGGTTCCCAATTAGACAACCAACTACATAGACCTCGAACAATTATGGGGAACCCACTATCTTCCTTATACATATCAAATTTCTAGTAAATGTTTCTGTGACCTCCATATTTTGGTGAATAGTATAAGTTAATCTTACATAACATTATTATTTTTTTACATAATTAATTTATAAAAAATGCACTTGGAAAACCATATATATCCTTAATAAAAAAATTACATATGTCATAACTTCTTATCTACAATAAATCTGAAAATAACTATATGTACAATCAAAATCTAAAATAAAACATCTATACCACTAACTCCATGGGAGTTCCAATACAATGAGTCGTCATTTCTTCAAAACATAAGTTCCATAATTTCTTTTACTAGATGTTATTAATACAAAAAGAAAACATAAAGCACATTTCCTAAAAATATACCACATGATGACTACTTTAAATGAAACATTAAAACATTATCATTTAAGAAAATATCAATGATATCAAACTTCCACTATAACAGACTATGTCTCTAACCACCTTCTTTTAACCCTAGTGCCTTTACTGAACAATAATTACATTAACATTTTTGGAGTAAATCTTTTATGGAAATTTTATATAGTTCAATTTTTCATCAATATTATATATCTCCAACACCATGTCCTTTATAATCATATAGAGGAAATTACATTTGAGTTTAAGGTGATATGTTTGTGAGTAAATCATCATTTGCAGAGCCAAATTAAATGAAATTTTACTATCACATAATAACAAGTCACTTTACACTCTTCTTCTGATATCATCTAACAAAAACATTAACCCTATTAGTTCATGCCCTATGTTTTTTATATTAATATTTGTAAAATTCATTTTGGTTATTTCGTTCACCTACTAAAACCTCAGTTTCAAACTTATAACTGTTCCTTTGAAATTAAACAAAATGATTATGGTACTCTTCTATGTGAATGTATATCATATAATGTATATATTCATAAATACAAAAAATATATTATCCTTTTAAAAAATAAAAGCCTATATGTTTTAGGACATTAATATACCCTAAAACCTATATTATAGATTTACATTGTTCCTATCCATGATTTTCCATGAACTGGCTTACCGATCCCATTAGAAATTCAATGTCCATCCTTGTACATACTAAGGATCATATCAATCTACATACCACTAAGTAAAATAGAACATTAACCATATAATTATCCGCATTACCCATTTTTAGTGATTTTAATTTGGATAGCCTATATTTCCTAACCAATGAACTTGAAACTAGACTATATCAATTCATTATAATTCATTTGATTAACTTTTTAATGTACTGTTTTTGAGATATAACCAAACACACAGAATTCATTTCTCTCTTAAACCCAATAAATTAAATTTTCTTCGTTTCACTAATATCATTCATATTGAAAGTTTAAAAATAATTAAACATCATTACTTCATTTTGATTAATTTCTACACCTTCTAGGATCATTCCATTCATCTATAAGAGAAGGGAAAAACCTCCCATCATCAAACAACATTGAATATAAATAATGATCTGAGTTAATACAAAAGAACTGCTTATCAAACATAACTACATCGAGATTCTGATTACATTTCCTTAGTGATTATTGAAACATTAATGAAATATATCCTTCTAAAACACATAGTACATGTTTTATTGTCAATTAATTTACAATGTTTCTTAAGATAGATTTACTCTTCTAATTTACCATGAAGAAATAGTGTTTTTACACCCATCTATTCCAGATGAAATATTTTAGAAGCAACTTGAATAAATATTTTATGTAAGACTGTATGTTTGAATATGGGTAGGAAATTTCAAATAAGTCCACTTATTCCTGATCTAAAACACCTTGAAAACCACCCCGACCACGCACCTCTTCAAAATGAATGTTTATTATTTTAAATATAATAACCCTTTATTATGTAGATCGTTATTTTCCCATGGAAATTCCATTATCTTGAATGATATATTTTCATCTAATTAATCTGAATCATCTTTCATGGATAAATCGTAACTATTAAAATCTTTGAGATGAGACACTTCATCAGAGCTCTCATGCTCTTCTCTATATGTATGAATCCAATAATGGAAATCAGTACTTAACCATTATATCAGTCATCAAATTTAGGTAGTTTACATAATTCTACTAGTGTTCTAGAATATATTCTTTCATACCTTCACCTTAAAAAATACAACCAAGAAATTATATTATTCTTGATATATAGATTAATCTTCTAGAATAACTAAAAACATGAGACCCTCCATTCTCACTAATACTTATATAAATTTTTTTCTTTTAGAACTCCCATTCCTCTTAACATAGATATGTTTAGTGGATTATATATTATCAAATATATTTTTACTATGTTCTATTCCTTCCACATGACCATATTAATTAATAGAAAAGTCAATATTAAGGATCTTCAGATTATCATCATCTCAAATATAAAGTATTTTTATCACTATAAACCACAATGAAACATTATTGAGGATTAGCATTTAGTTTTTCTATACATTGTAATCTATATAAAAATAGTGTAATCATTAAAAAAATTATTGTAGGAAACTGTAACTTCCCGATTCTGGGTGCCACCCAGAGGTGCCCCATACCTAGTGGGTCACATAGCCTCAAGTGCATTTCCACAAACACCGAAGGCTATCAACTAGCAGCGAGGGCCTTGAGTGTGATAATGGAAAAACTATTCCCTCATTTGAAAAGTAAGAAATGGAAATATACAGATAACAATAATAGAACCAAAAATAATATGCATTAGGTAAACAATGGAAGACTGAAAGAAATAAACAACTGGAGCACATATATAAATGATGCATAGTACATATTTCTAGGAAAATAGCCAAAAATGTCATAATGTTGGAATACAGTACAAAACCAAAGTACAAATGAAAATCAAGTAAACAGGTCCACAACATCACAAGCCTCACCCTGGTCACATGCTCCCCAACTCCACAGTAGTCAAGTACCTGGCGTAGAAGGGTGCTTGTCCATATCCATACCTGTAGCAACACAATCTATTTGGGTCTAAAAGCATGACCCAAACAGGGTGTGAGACGAATCCTAGTAAGAAACCACCCATAGATCTTGCCTACTAGTTAGTTAATATATATGGTAGGAGATAAGAAATATGAGGTAGTAAACAAGGAAGTACACAAAAGTATGAAATTATACAGTTTTAATTGCATTGATTTTCATATATCAAGTAAGAAACTAATAAAAAAAAGTAACCATCTAGGAATTACTCACAACCTATCCCATCTGGTTCAATCAAACAAACGCAAGAAACCCTCTTGGATGTACTCACAGTGTAACCTCTCTGGTTCATCATTAGAAAAGAATCTCGGAGAAAGTACTAACATTTAATTCCCCATATTGTCTCATATCGGTAAATATAAAGACTCTATGGAATAAATCAACATCCAATTCCCCATGTGGTCTCGTATCGAGGAAACTACACACACTCTGAGGGAGCCAAAGGTTCATCCCCCCTATGGTCTCGGAAGGTAAAAAGTAACAAACACTCTAGGGAGTCCCTCATCATCCATTCCCCCTATGGTCTACTAAACTAGGTTCCCACAGCCCTGTGTAAGTCAATCGTGCAAAAACGATATATGGAAGCCAATGTAAACCTCAAAAACTACATGGCTAAACAGTCTACAACATATCACAACATGTCAGATAAAAGTCACTTCATCCTAATAACACTAGGCATGAAAAAAAAGAAACCTAACAGGAAAAGCTAGACCAAATGGTTCATAATAACAACCATGGGAAAAAACGCCCTGGTAAAAATAACCCTATTCACAATGAATTACCTCTACTCAAGCATACAAAACATAACATGAATTAATAGGGAGAAAATATATAGACACACAATACCCCGAATGATGTTATTGGGAACTTTTGCATATATAACTCAATCAATAAATATGGAAAGGCACAAAAAAACCAACCTTGGAAATGTATGAATGATATAAGTTGACCTTTGGCATTGAATCTGCTTAGAACACTGTAGACATACAAAAATTTCTCAAACATTAATCCAAGGATATCTCATGAAATAAGAGGAATCAGGAAACTAGGATTTAGAAGAAGGAAGATCTTTCTGTGACGATTCCAGTATAATCGATGATAGTCGAGTTGAAGAATATATGATTGGTCAAGGGCTCAGAGAAATTCCATTGGCCTCAGTCACTCCTAGACAAGATGAGTTGGGAATAAGGTATTTTTATGAATGAGACGTGACGTCGATATATTTAATGAAGTAAAAAACAAAAGTACACGGTGCATTATTTAAATGTACATGGCGTTTACTTCCCATCACAAGGCCCTGCATTAGGCCGCCTCCAGGTCACCCTACACGTCCATGTGCACAGAAGTTACATGGCTAGTACACAGCTACCCACAACAACTAGGTACATGACATGTACTTATAAGTACACTACGTTTACTCCTAAAATTTCCAGAAACTACTATTTTTTCTAAAAAAATACAATAATTAAAAGTCATACCTAAAAAAGAAGACGTAGGTTCTTACAAGATTCCCCCATTAATAAATTTGTTCCAAAGTTTTCCTTTATTTGGGGAGTGGAAGAAGAATCCCCTTATAGCTCTGGCCCCTAGGATCGTACATCAGCCTCCCTCTCCCAAGTCTTTTCTTGTACTTGCTCATGCTGCCATAGCACTTGTACCAGAGGAACAGACCAACCACGGAGAACCTTTGAAAAATGGACCATAATCTGGATAGGATGCTCCTCAATTGATGCATTAACCACTAAATCAACATCCGTTTGAAAAACATGAGATGGGTCTAAGAAGTAACGTCGTAGCTAAGAAACGTGGAAGACGTCGTACATAGCCCGGTAACTCTATGGTAACTGAAACTGATAGGGAACAGGCTCGACACTCTCCAATACCTCAAACAACCCAATGTATCTTGGAAAAGGATTTCCCTCTCTCTGAATCCTCCTATGTCCCAACCATGGTGTGAAATGTAGAAAAACCTAATCTCCAACCTTAAACTCTAGAGGTTGTCGCCTTTGATCAGTATAAGAGTTCTATCTTTACTGTACAATAGCCATCCTCTTCCAAATCAACCCCACCCACTCTATAGTCTCCTAAACAGGACAAGGACCTAGCATACCTGCCTCTCCTACCTCCAGGCAACATAGTGTTGATCGACATGTCCTCCCATATAGATCCTCATAAGGTGTCATCTGAATAGTTTCTTGAAAACTATTATTGTAGGAAAACACCACAAGAGGTATGTTCTTCTCCCAAGAACCTCTGAATTCTAGGATGCTTGATCATAGCATAAACTCCAACACCAAAATCATGTGCTCAGATTGGACATCTATTAGGGGATGGTAAGCTATACTCCGAAGTACCTGTATACCCAAAGCCCTTGTAGTCCATGCCAGACCTGAGAAGTAAAGCGGGCATCATTATCTGAAACAATGGAGAATGGAACTCCATATAACTATAAAATCTCTCGGATTTACATCATTCCCCGCTCATCAACCCTGAAGGCCTCCTTGATCATAAAGAAGTGATCTCCCTTCATGAGTCAATCAATGACAACCCAAACTGCATCATTCCTTCTAGGCGACCTCAACAAACCTATCACGAAGTCCATTGCGACATCATTTCACTTCCTATTGGGAATGTGTAACTACTGTAAAGGCCATAATGGTTGTTGAGTCTCCGCCTTCACCTACTGAAAATTAGAACCCCTCATGAATAACCCAGCAACATCTATCTTCATACATAGCCACCAATACTGATGGTGTAGATCTCGATACATCTTGGTAACACCAAGATGAAATACCTACAATGATGAGTGAAAGTCTCACATCAACTCGTCACGTAAGCGTACTGACACCCATACGCACCCCTGAAAACACAAAATCTCATACTCACCTATGGTCTGTAACGACTCGACCCCAATTACCTATATTCAGTGCATTATTTTAATACATTGGCATGATTACAAGTAATCATGTCCCGAATAACTGATAAGTTCAGCAGTCTTGGAAAATAGATTACATACATGAATGTTACATTACATTATAAAATGAAAAAAACAACAAAATTGTCTCAATTGATGAAATTCATATCCCTTAGTCTATCCCTTCATGTCAGTCATAATATAAATTTTCACATCCTGGAAAAAATAAAACATATAAAGGGTTGAGCTCAGAATCTCAGTAAGGATAACAGTATAGCGAATACTTTCATAAATAAGCCTAAACATATATGGTAATGCATAAAACTAAATCAAAATCATTTTGAACATAAACTTCAGAATAATATAACAAAGAAAAATAATATAATTCCATTTACTTATTCACATGGATATTCTACAAGTCGAATAATCACATGTAATTTCAATAGCCAATTTCATAATGATAGAATGCATAATTCTAGACAATAGAACCACATAGTCAAGGACTTATGTCAAGAGTAAAAATAAGATTATTTCAAGGCCTTTTTCCAAGACAGTACTTTGTCTCATGTGACCTAACGATGCATCGAGGAGCTATAGTGGGCTCTACTCATCACATACAAAGTCCAATGCATTCCTCACATGAAATTTTTTAAACATAACATAAACATTTGTATTAAATCTAGCATACGAAATGTCAATACTTTATCCATAAAACATGAATGGTATAAAAATAACACATCCACAATCAAACATATCACAATACCTTAAATACAATATGTAATATTTGTATCATAATAAATTTTCCTCGATCAATAAAAATATCCCATAAAGGATGTTGACATTGTTGAAAATGATCAGTAAAAATCGTGGAGGGAAATATTCCTTTTTCATGAAATCATTTAATATTCATATAAAGGAAGACAATTAAATGAAATTTTTGAATCAGAGTGTCTCATCCCACTTTGAAACATTTCAATGGAATTAATATTTAAAAACAGTAATGTCTATATAAATAAATCCTTAAAACTATTTTGAAAACATGGACATTAATGAGAAAGGTTTAGAAGAATAAATCTTTAAAACAAAAAAATGGTGTTTTATTAAAAATACCCTTAAAAATAATCCATTGGAAATATCTTTTATAAAACTAGAACATGGATAATAAATATTTCCCAGTAGATACTTATGTAAAAACAACCTCAGATAATAAAGAGATTGTGAAATTAACCCTTACCTTACACTTTCCTTTGGTCGAGGGTAGGTTTTACCACCTGTATAATGACCATTGTATGTTATTAAATAATACCATAATCATATTTATATTTATTATATCATACATGATTCAATTTTGTTTTCATACTACCCATTTAAATATTAATTCCATGGTAAATTAACATTTTGGGTAATAATCCCTTTCTTTATCATACGTGTTTTAACTTGTTATTCTTGATCATATCATTTTGATAATGATTTAAATACTTCCATAATATAATCCTTGATTTTTAAATCATATATTTTTAGAATATAAATATTTATAATATATAGATATATGAAATGGAAGGAACCGTTTATGGAGACGGTAGGCCGTACGTACGCATAAACGTTGTTTCTGTTTTCATATCGCATTGAACGGAAGTTAGTGAATAATATATATGTAAGTACATATATATATATATATATATCTAGTAGCATTATTATGTCATATATTAAAAACTTATTAATAATATATATTTTTACAATCATCGTTGAATGGTGAACGTGAGAATGAATCTCATCATGTCGTGGAGACGGTAATCTGTGCATACGAACGTGCGACAATATCATTATATTGAAGGTGAAATTGTATGTAATTGGATGTTATATCATATGTTATGAATCATTAAAATTTTATATTTATTATTTACATAATTTATACACATTATTATACCCATGAAAATAATAAAGTGTTTGAATAACAAACTACACCACGACGTGGAGACGATAAGACGTATGTACACACGTATGGTGACTTTTTCATTTATAGGATGGATAGAATAATGAATATGGGTGTACCATATTTATAATAACATCACAGTATGTAGGAGGTACTAGATTTATTTTTTTGGTATGGAAACCACAAATAATGAGCAAGTGGAAGATGAAAAGAACTTGAAAGAGGTTGGTGATATTATTACATCTTTTTCGGGTGTTTCCTTTTGAGTTGATCAAAAGGGCTCCTTATGTTGGCTTTCTGTTCAAATTAAATACTCTAGGTTCATGTGAGGTAAGATGAGAGGATATTTGGGCAGGGTTTGATTGAGAAAAATAGCTTTGGAGGTGTGATTTTGAGGGAAGGGGAAGTGACCCATTATAAGATGGGTGAGGGTCAATTTTTGAAATGATTAAAATATTAATTTATAATACAATAATTTTCTATTTATAATGGATCCAAATGATTTGATTTAGAGCATAAGATGGTTATGGGTCGCAATAAGCTCAACCAATCGGTTTTAGACAAGTTTAGGTACCATTTAAACCTTATCTTTTAGGTTTAACTCTTAGTTGAATAGTTTAACCTTTATTGTGTCTTCTTGTATTCTTACACTATATCTTTAATAAAATTATTATAAACAACCAAGATAAACTCAAGTGTTTCATTAATGAAATATATAATATTCTTTAATCCCATTGTCCTATCCATATATTTTTTGGAATATTATATCAACCAATAATATAGTAATTGTTTTAAAAATTAATTTATGCCATTTTGACACTATTTGGTATTTTGTTTTTGTGAAAGTAATAACAACCTTATCACATCGAACAAAATTTATCTAATCATCCCTACCCTGTCATATTAACCTAGAAAATTCTTTGATGGTATCAAAACTTTCAAATTTTGTTTATTTTAATATTTATAATATAAAATATTTTAATATTTCATTAAGAAGGTAATTACTGCATCATCATTGTGTCATAAATAACTTTAATTATTTAATCTCTAAAAATTATAAATAAAATCCCATTATGTGGGAAATATTTTTATCTTTATAATAAATATTTATAGTCAAATTTATATTATGTATACCCTAGTATTAAAAATGGTTTAGTTAATAAACATTGAATTTGACACTTTAAACTCTTCTTTAAATAAAATAATAATAAATGTCCTAATCTAATCGAAGTGGACCTAAAGGGTCATATTTTATTCCTAAGCTTGTTTTTGGTCGAATTAAATTTATCTAATATTATTAATACATGATTTAGGGTAATTATAAAATCATTTTTACCTATAATTACCCTATTTACTTTTAACCTTGGTAAATAAAAGCCAAAAGTTACTATTCACCAAAAAGTATTTTCATCTTATTAACTGAAATTTTACTTACTGATATAAATTGTGTCTCTCAGATTTTTGAAATTCAACTCACAGAAGTGGTAAAATTATGTTGTTTTGCTAATTTGCTAATGTGCCTAGACGGTGGGTAAAAGAGGTTAAAAAGTTCAATAAAATTTTATACATCTAATTTTGTTTCAAAATGACTCCAATGAATTACTTTGAACTTATATAGTAATTATATATCTATTTTGAATTAAAATAAATTTATATAATATAAATAATTATATAAATAAAAAGTTTGTTTTAAATAATAAGAGAGTGTTTTTCACTATTCATCAAAAATTGAAATTTTTTAGAAAAATACCAAAAAATCACCCTAAGATAATTTTGAAATTCAAAATTCAAAAATGAATTTTATTTTACCAAATTAAAAACAGAGAGGTTTCAATTATTAATTAAAAATTAATTTCGGCTATCAAAACCGAAAAGCGGGGTTTTAAAAAGTAAAATATATCAAAAGATTGACATGTGTTTATGTCAAATTTATATGTGAAATTACTTATACTGACCTGAATTGTATTAGATGATAAAAATATAATTTAATTATATTTCAAAACCTTTTAAATTCATAATTTAAAACTCTAATTTTTTTTATTAAAAATGTTGTTTTTAATTAAAACATAGTATTTTTCACTATTCGTCAAAATATGAAAGTTATCAGATTAAAACTAAACATTTATCCAAACTAAAATTTTATGTCCTTCTTATAAATAAGAATTTTATTTCTTTAAATTAAATATATAAAAGTGTCAAATATTAGTTTTGAAAATGGTTCACCATTGAAAGGCGATAAAGTTGCATTTTTTTTAAAATACTTCTTTTATCTAAAAAATAAAATTGTCCTTATATTAGGTATAAGAAACACATAATATGGATATTAAAATTATATAGAATATATGATATTCAAAATGCAGTTAATACTATTCATAACGACATTTTTAATGGTTAGTTTGGTAAGTTATGGTGTGCTCGAACTCGGTGTTCCATGTAGCGCAAGCTATTAAATTACATTAATAAGATAACATACTATGAAATGTTATATTGTTACATTTTCTCCTCCTTCAATAAATTGTGTCCTCAAAATTTGAAATTTTTCTTCGAAAATTAATGATTAAAAATAGAAAAATACATTTGGGGAAAACCCACATCGTAAATTGGGTTAAAAAAATTTAGTCTTAATAAAAGGGAAAGGGAATGAAAAAGTCACCACCAACTTATGATCTCGATTAAGAGAACATTAGTGACAATTATAGACACAAAATTGGAGGAAAAATATAATTATTTATAGGGAGTGATTGAGGTCATCAATCACAAACAAAAGTTAAATTGAGGGCCTCAAATCCATCAATCTATGATGATTAAAATTAATTTTAGTTCAACAAAACCTAACGTATTAGGATAACAGATTTTGGGTTTTAAAATCCCTTCCATAAAGATTAAAAATAAATTTATTCATATAATATGAGGGAAAAATATACTTTACAAGTAGAGTGTTATCCTTCAACTAATTACTACCACAAACACATCTTTCACTACAAAAGATAACATAATTCAAAAATATTCAATTTATCCTAATCATATAGGGTTCCAAAAATAATGAATTCATAATTCATTTGTTATACTATTTAAAAAACTAAATTATAAAAAACATTATATCAGGTATTCCAATGGTAGGTGACACACCCTTGTCGCCCTTCGGTTGTGGGTTCAAGTCTCACGGTCTTCCCGGATGTGACAGGTTGTTTCCTGGCCTCAGGGTTGTCCTTTTTATGAAAATCAAAAAATAATCTCGAGGAATGATTTAATTTTAAAAATAGTATCCAATTTAAAACTTTATTAATTCCAACCTTTAGACTTATCCTAAATACTTCTTTCCAAATTCCCAGTCCACAATTTATAAGGAAGTAAAACACAATTGAGATCCTTTTTTCTATAAAACAACATTTGAATACATTTATCATGTATTATTTTAAAATGTTGTAACACGCTGAATTACCGTAAAAACTTATTGATTACATTCATTCTCCCTTATTCTTTACATAATACTGGATATACTCCTTCCATCCCAAAATTCTGTAAACTCCAATAATGACAGATTATAGAAATCGTTAATCAGTTTCAAGGTAGTCAAGAATATTCAATATAATTTATCCAAATCAATCGTTTATTATTCCCATATCACTACCTCGGTATCAGAACCATATTATGGTTTATCTTTCTCAAAACCATATATTTTCCAAAAAATTAAACCTACTATTGTGAAAATTTTCTTGGTTCAACACAATCTCATGTCCTTAATGAAATAGTACTGCAGTGCAGTTCTTTTATACTCAATAATTCTTATAACATGTACATAGTTAATAAAAAAACTCTAATGACACAATAATTTAATAAGAACATCAGAAATCTAATCATTCCTTTTCTTCATCGGCTGTATCATAAAGTTATTATTATCCAATAGCAGCATTTTGGGGTATACTCTGATGATTTGGACATTGCTTCACGTAGTTTCCCAACTCCATGTAGATGAAGCATTCTACATTTGAATCCTTTTTCTTACCCTTGAAATCACGTACATTGTGCTCTTTTTTACATACATATTTCAAACTCTCATTCCCTTCAAGCATTTACCAAGGTGATTTTTTCCATAGTTATCATATACGAGAAAATTCTTCTTTCCCCTTCTCCATTTATACATCTTTCCCTCTTCCATCAGTTTCATCTCTTTCTTCCCATCAAATCCATTTGACTAAGGGAATTATTTACTTATATTATTAACACATGGTACTATTTCATTATATGATGAGAATACATGGGAGACTATTTCCCATTTAAATGTTTTATTAATACCATGAAAGATATTATTCTTCTTAATCTTTCAATCATGCATATTGTCGGAATTCTCATTCCTTCTACTAGGTTCCATTTCTAAACAATGGAATAAACTAGGATAGTTTATGAGTCTAAATGCAGAATTACAAACATGTAAAATACCTGACATAAATTAAAAATATTATGCATGTAATCTATAATTATAAAATGTTTTCTTTGAGGAATTATTTACTCAAAAATCCTTCATAATGGATTGTAATGAAATTTTAAATTATCTTATGCATATCCCCCGAGAGTTTCAAAACCAAGAGTTCAGAAATGTCTGTTTTCATGTACCAGGAAACCCTAGGTCAAGCCCGAAACTTCTTTTCAGTGTTTTCACTCCTAGGTACATCTTTACTAGAGTCGAATCTACCTACTTGTATCAAAACCATGATGTATTTCATGGAAAATACACAAAATCTCTACATTACCAAAATTTTAGGAAGTTCTTATATACTAATCCTCGAAGTCTATCTTAGGGTAATGTTCTCTAATCATATTTTATCTAAATCTATTTCCAAGGTTGTTATTAAACTTTCTCTAATATCAACTATAACTTCCTGACACCCATTACCTAGATTTTGTGCAATATTTTAATACACTGGCATGATTACAATGAATCTAGTCCTGAAGGATTGATAAGTTTAGTAGTCTTGGAAAATAGATTACATACCTGAACGTTACATTACATTATAAAATGAAAAACTAAAACAATATTTTTTCCATTGAATACATTCATATCTATTGGACTATCCTTGTAGGTCATTCCTGGTATACTTCTTCACATCTTGTAAAAAATAAATCATATAAAGGGGTGAGATTAGATGTTTTGTAAGGATAACAATATAGCGGAAACATTCATAAATAAGCATAGAAATTTAAGGCAATGTATAAAACTAAAAGAAAATCCTTTTAAAATTAAACTTCAGTATAATATGGAAAAGTTAAATCAAATAATTCCATTTACTTATTCACATTGAAATTCTACTAGTTGAATAATCACATCTAATATCAATAGCTAATTTCATAATGATGGAATGCATAATTCCATACATCATAACCACATAGTCAAGGTCTGGTGCCTATACTACAAATAAGACTTTTTTCAAGGCCTTGATCCAAGACACTAGTTTGTCTCATGGGACCTACTAATGCATCGAGAAGCTATAGAGGGCTCACCCATCACTTACTAAGTCAAATTCATTCCTCATATGAAAAGGTTTAAACATACCATAAGCATTTGTATTAAAACTAGCATACGAAATGTCAATACTTTATCCGTAAACCATGATTGGTTTAAAAATAACACATCCACAAACAAAAAATCACAAAACCTACAATACAATATGAAATATTTGTATCATAATAAGTCATCCTTTATCAAGAATAATAACTCGTAAAGGATTCTGACATAGTTGAAAATGATCAGCAAACATATTTGTGGGAAATATTCATTTTTCATGAAATCATTAAAAATTCATATAAAGGAAGTCATTTAAAATATAGTTTTGAAACCTAGTGTTCCATACCACTTTTAATGTTTTTCAAGGAATTAACATTTAAAAACATTCATGTTCATATAAATAAATCCTTAAAACAATTTTGAAAACATGGACACTAAAGAGAATGGTTTTGAAGAATAAATATTTATAAAATTAAAAATGATGTTTTAGTAAAATGTATATTAAAAATAATCCCTTTGAAAACTCTTTTATGAAACATGGACAGGTATAATAAATATTTCCTAGTAGATACTTACGTTAAAACAACCTCGTAAAATAATGAGATTGCGAAATTAACCCTTACCTTGTACTTCCCTTTGGTCGAGGGTAAGTTTAACTTCTTGTATAATGAAAATAGTATGTTATTAAATTATAATAGAAACATATTAATATTTATTATATCATAAAAGATTCATTTATGACTTTACACTACCCATTTAATAAATATTTCCTTGTTAAATTAACTTTTTGGGTAATAATCCCTTTCTTTATTGTATGTGTTTTAACTTGTTATTATTGATCGTATCATTTAGATCATGATTTAAATACATAAAGAATATAAAACTTTATTTAGATATCATATATATTTAGAATATAAATATTTATAAAATATAGATATATGAAATGGAAGGCAACGTTTATGGAGACGGTAGGCCATACGTACGCATAAACGTTATTTCGGTTTTCATATCGTATTGAATAGAAGTAATTGAATAAGATATATGTAAGTACATATATATATATCTCTCTCTTCAGTAGAATTAATTTGTCATATATAACATACATATTAGTAATATATATTTTTATAATCATCGTTGAATGGTGAACGTGGGAATGAATCTCATCGCGTCTTAGAGACGGTAATCCGTACATACGCACGAGCGACAATATCATTATATTGATGGTGAACTTGTATGTAATTGGATGTTATATCATATATACATAATAATTAACAAATTATATTTATTATTTACATATGTTATACTCATTATTATATCCATCCAAATAATGAAGTGTTTAAATAACAAACTACACCACGACGTGGATATAGTATGCCATACGTATGCACGTAAGGTGAATTTTTCATTTATAGGATGAATAAAATAAAAAATATGGTTGGAAAATATTTATTATAACATCACCGTATGTAATAGGTACTAGAGTTATTATTTTGGAATGGAAACGACAATGAAACAAGAAGTGGAAGATGAAATGAACTTGAAAGAGGGAGGTGATATTATTACGCCTTCTTCGGGTGTTTCCTTTTGAGTTGATAAAAAAGACTCCTTAGGTTGGCTTTAAGATTAAATTAAGGACAATAGGATGATTTGAGGGATGTTTATAGGATATTTGGGTAGGGTATGGCTGAACCAAATGGTTTTGGAGGTGTGATTTTGTGAGAAGTGGAAGTGTCCTATTATAAGAGGGGTGAGGGTAACTTTAGGAAAAGATTAAAATATTAATTTATTATACAATCATATTTGGTTTATAATGGATCCAAGTGAATTTATTTTGATACTTATGAGGTTATGAATCGCAATACTCTCTACCAATAGGTTTTAGGAAAGTTTAGTTACCATTTTAACCTTATCTATTAGATTTAACTCTTAGTTAAATAGTTTAAATTTTACCGTGTCTTCTGGTATTCTTACACTATATGGTTATTAAAAATACATTAAACATCAAGAGAACCTCATGTCGTTCATTAATCACATATAAAATATTATTTAAGCCCTTATTATGAACCTTATATTTTTGGGAATAATATATTAATCAATAATATGGTATTTGTTTTAAAAATTAATTTATGTTAATTTTGACACTATTTGGTATTTTGTTTTTTTGAATGCCATAACAACCTTATCACCTCGAAAAAAATTTCTATAATCAACCTTAACATGTAATATTAACCTATAAAATTCTTGGATTTCATCAAAACTTTTAAATTATATTTATTTTAATATTTATAATATAAACTATTTAAATATTTCATTAAGACGGTAATTACTGTATCATCATTAAGTCATAAATAAATTTAATTATTTAATATATAAAAATTATAAATAAAATATTATTATGTTGGAAATATTTTTCTTTTTATAATTTATACTTATAGTCGAACTTATCTTATGTATAACCCTATATTAAAAATGGTTTAGATAATAATTTTTAATTTAACACTTTTAACTCTTTTTAAAATAAAATATTAATAAATGTCATAATCTAATACATGTGGACCTAAAGGATCTTTTTTATTAATAATGATGTTTTTGGTCGAATTAAACTTATCCATTAGAATTAGGACATGTGTTAGGGTATTGTTAATATCATTTTTACCTTTAATTACCCAATTTATTTTTAACTATGTTAAATAAAAGTCAAAAGACACTATTCCCCAAAAATTATTTTCATCTTATTGAATCACATTTTACTTATTGATATCAACTGTGTCTCATGGATTTTTTAAATTCATCTTAGAGAAGTGGTAAAATTATGTGTTTTTTTTCCAATTTGCTAACGTGCTTAGAAGGTGGGTAAAAGAGGTTAAAAAGTTCCATAAAATTTTATAACTCTAATTTTATTATTAAATGACTCAAATGAATTAAATTGAACTTATATAGGTATTATATATATATTTTAACTTAAAATAAATATAAATAAAATAAATAATTATTTAAATAAAAAGTCGGTTTTAAATAACAACGTAGTGTTTTTCACTATTCATCAAAAATTGAAAGTTTTCAGAAAAATACAAAACATTCAGCCTAAGTTAATTTTCTTATTCCAAATTCAAAAATGTAGCCTATTTAAAAAATTAAAAACATATATGTTTCATTTATTAATTCAAAATTAATTCCCATTGTCAAAACCAAAAAGCGGGTTTTTAAAAAGTAAAAATTATCAAAAGATTGGCACGTGTTTATGTCAAATTTAAATGTAAAATTACTTATAATGACTTAAATTGTGTTAAATGATAAAAATATAATCTAATTATACTTCAAAACATTTCAAATTAATAATTTAACACTATAATTTATTATTATTAAAAATGTTGTTTTCAATTAAAACATAGTATTTTTCACTATTCATCAAAATATGAAAGTTATCAGAAAAGTACCAAAATTTTATCAAAATTAAATTTGTATATATCTCTTCAAAAGAAGAATTTAATTTCATTGAATTGAATATATAAAATTGTCAAATATTGGTTTTAAGAAGGGTTCGCCAATAAAAGGCGGTAAAATTTCTTTTTTTGAAAAATAGTTCATTTATCTAATAAATGAATTAGTTCTTATATTAGGAATAAGAAACACATAATATGGATTTTAATATTATATAGAGTATATAAGATTCAAAATAAAGTTAATAATATTCATTACCTCTTTTTTAACAGCTAGTTTCGTAAGTTTTGGTACGCGCGAACACGGTGTTGCATGTAACACAAGCTATTGAATTACTTTAATGAGATAATGTACTATGAAATTTTGGTGTGTTACACGGTCCATCCAGGACTAGGTTTCTCTCCAAACACAATTTCCCTAGTACTAGGCTTTCGTAATCTAATAGCTGCCTCATTCGCACTCATTCTAGAAGAGTAGAGTTAATAGCTACAGAATAAAGAAAGGTCTTCCCTTTTGCGTCATGCATCTCCAAATGCATCTCAGAGAATTGAGCCTTAAGTTTCCACTCACTATTTCCCTCCTGAAAATCTTGTATCTGAGTCCCCCTACTCAACCCATCATCCACTGCATTACCATTCCCCGGCGTGTGGGAAAGTTCAGAATAAAAAGATTGAAGGTACTTGACCCACCTCCCCAGTCTCAAATTCAGATTGTGCTTTGTAAGGAAATACTTGAGACATTTTTGAACGGTGAAAACCAAGAAATTATCTCCCATAATATAATGTCACCAATGGAATAATGCATGGATAAATACAGCCAACTAGAGATCATGCATCAAGTAATTCCTCTCATTTGGCCTCAACTGCTGACACCCGAACACAACGACTCCTTCCCCTTGCATTAGCAGGGTTCCTAGCTCAATTCCTGATGCACCGCAGTACACAGTATATATCATTCCAATCTCTGTAAATACTTGTATCAATGATGAAGTAAACCTCCGTTTTATCTCTTGAAAGGTTGACTAACAAGAATCTTACA
The DNA here is from genome assembly GCA_963277665.1 of Viscum album. Lineage (NCBI taxonomy): Eukaryota > Viridiplantae > Streptophyta > Magnoliopsida > Santalales > Viscaceae > Viscum > Viscum album. The sequence goes on along the minus strand of OY728126.1, from coordinate 2,089,336,067 downwards.
ACAAGTACTTCACACCCTTCTTAGTCAGGCCCGTTAGTGGCACTGCAAAGCGTGAAAATTATTGTATGAAACATCTGTATAACCATACTTCCCTAGAAAACATTGTACCTCAAATATGTTCTTTGTATTCTTCTAGGAAACTACTAATATCACTTTCTCTAGGTCTAATCACACTCCTGAATCTGAGATGACATGGCCCATGAAGTAAATCTAGTCCATCCAAAAGTGGAATTTTTAGTTCTTAGCATATAATTGATGCTCTCTCAGTGTATTCAAAACGATCTCAAGATGTGTGGAATGTTCTTTTTTAGAGTTTTATTACACCAATTTATCGTCCATGAAAACTACCAAAAAAGAATTTATAAATGGATGGAACACTCAGTTTATCAGTTCCATGAAAACTGTAGGCATGTTTGTGAGACCGTAAAACATAACCACATACTCATATAGAACATACCAGTTCTGAAAGGATATTATAGGTATTTCGTATAGTCTAAAGAGAATCTAATGATAACCAGATATCAAGTCAAACATCAAGAACACCCAGGCTCTTTGAATATTATCAAAGAGGTTATTAATCCTCAGAAAGGGATATCAATTATTGATTGTCAATTGGTTCAGCCTCCGATAATCCAAAAAAAGTTGGATTGTACCATCCTTCCTCTTCACAAAAATGATAGGCGAACCCCATAGAGAGGTACTGGGTCAGATAAAACCCCCTTCCTTCAACTCCTATAACTACTTCTTGAGCTCCTATAACTCTAGTGTTTCCATCCTAAAAATAGGAATGGACATTATTGCTCCTCCTAGCACAAGCTCAATAGAAAATTCTACCTCTCGCTCTGGGGAAAAACCTATAAGGTTTTTTGGGAATACATACCTGAAATGATCCACTACTGGAAGAAAGTCCATCTGTGAAGTCCCCTAGTCTTCAAAATTCAGACAAGCAATCTGGGCTATAATTCCTCCCAACCCATGATGCTTGGGTCCTGCTCTAGTCGCCAGAACATCCCAATCATCCTTATATAGAAACAAACATCCATTTAGTGATATGAAACTCAACATAAAACTATAAAAATCACTGACATCTCGAAAGAGAACTAACCAGTCCATTCCAAGAATGAAATCATATTCTATCATCTCTATGATATAGAGGTCCCATAATAAGTGACCCCCACCAACCTCAAGAGGGAACTCCTTGATCTGATGTACAGTTGTCGTTCTCGTCCCCAACGGTGTATCCAACGTCAAGAAATTAGTAGAAGTAAAGATACATAGACCAAGGCTCTCCACCACAAAAATATATATGAAAAAAATAGGAAGCCCAAGTATCAAAAATTGATGATGCTATGACTAAGGAATCTAGAATTGCACCTCGAACTGTAGAGGGTCTGAGATCCGGCTCTAGCTAGATCTGATCCACTGAAAATGTCTGGAATACACTGCAACCCTATGACCCAGCCCAACCACCCTGAGATGATCCACCATATTCTCTCTGAATTCCTAATGACTAGATACAATTTCCACCACCCACAACTCAGCCTGAACGGCCGAAAGAACTCAAGTTCCCAGACGGATGAGATACTGGTGGTGCTGCTCTTGATCGAGGAGTCATAGAGAAACCTTTTTCACCCACTACTGGTGAAATGATCTGATAGAAACTGTGAAGATGGCACATATTTCCACAAGATCAGCACTCCACTAGGTCTCTCTGGCAATATGGCCTTGTATTCCCACTCTTCCTGCACTTGTAGCACACCACCCGGATACCAGAAGAAGTATCTCGCCTACTACGATCTCTGTGTGTAGACACCCTATGGTGCTTCATGTTGTCATTATGAGGGGTACCAACTCCGAATGCCAAAAATCCCTGGATCACAGCTTCTAAATCCCTCATATTGCGATCTGTGATCAACATATGGTTGACTATAGAAGTGATGGAAGTCAACATGAAGATTTTTACCTGATATCAAATGTTGTTCCTATAAAAATCACCAAACATCCTCACCATGAATATCTGATCACCTCTTAGGGTGGTTGTGATAAATTTTAGCTCTGTGAAGAGAGAAGAACACTCTATGACTGAGAGAGTAGTCTTCTCAAGACTCATGAACTCTCATGCTCAATCGGCCCCTCAAAGTATCTGGGTAGAACCTATCATTGAAGACACACTAGATTTCATCCCAAGCCATAACCTGCTATCATCCCGCCTTTGAGAAAACATTCCACCATATCATGGTGGAATTACGAAGCATATACATAGAGAGATACACCCTCCACTCTAGAGGTGTCTCCAGATGCTCGAAGATCGATAGTATGGATTCTATCCATGACTCTAAAGCCTGAGGTCTCCATCCCCTGTGAAGGAGGAAGGATGTTGTGGCTGAGAAGATCACATAAAATTCTCCATGGATGGGTAGGAGGCGGTACTCCTCAGATGGTCTGCATTAAACTCATGAAGCCCTCTCAGAACTATGCATCAGCGCCTATATATGGAATAACATCTGGTTCCAAGATGGGCATGACTGGAGGATCTGATGGTTGTTCCTAATATTCCTTGTTCGGTGTCTGGTGAATACGCTGTATTTCGCATACAACCAGAGGATATCTTGGTGGCATGACTCTGTAAGGTAAATCACACACCTTTTCTCAGGATTATCAAGGACTGAAACTTATATGTGTATGAAGGGAACATGAGAAATAAAATATTCAAGTTTATCAATACATGGATACACGGCTTGTATGTACCATACACAGCTTCTTCCTTTAAGCCTTCACATGGGCATGTACTCCTAACAACCCATGTGATGTAACACCCCATGCACACGATGTGTTTTCCTAACACAGTGAATGTACCTAAATCCTCCTCCCCTTCATAGGCTCTTCAGCATGACTTAACCCGCAAAGTTCTCCTAGAGCAAGACTACACTGAGTGTTTGTATCAGACACAGTGTGTACTTGACAGAACTTCACCGACCTGTGTTGTTAGTAACATAGTCGGTTACCTGGATGACTCTACACAGCGTGTTACAGATGGACACGGTGTGTACTTCCTGAATTTTCATCCACCAGTTTTGTTGGTCACACGGTTGGACACATGGTCTAATCACACGACGTGTATGTCCAGTACACAGTGTGTTCCACCAATGATCTCCCAACCCCATGTCTCATCCCACATAAGGAGTAACATAGTTAGAGACTACATGGTGTTTACATACATTACACGATGTATACTTAAGAAAAATATTTCTTTCATGAATAGAAATGTATAGGGCGTGTATTTAGAAATACATGCCATGTATTTTGGGGTTTTCTGGATATTAAGCCACAAAAACTACTCCAGAACCCAGTACAACACTAAAACTAACATTAAAGTGAAAAATTCTGATCAGTGAGGGCCTATAATCCTCGTGAATCAATGATTGGATTATTATACTTGTTATTTACAAGGGATAACAAGGCCCTGATCCACCAAATTACGATCCATGAGGGGCCAAAACACCTCAAGAACCAATGTTTGGAGTTCATTCAAACAAATCCGTATACATACAATACCCTATCAAAAAACAGGTATTCTATCAAGGCATTGATAACAACAACATGCATATTTATCACAACATCTATCACAACAACATGCAATCGGCAATGCACCTTAAATGGCATGTCAATGATGCATGACATGTGATTTCTAGAAAGTTCCTATATGATGCATGAGATGGCATACCCTTATCTCATCGATTTTCAATAGAAATAGAACCTCAATGATATCGATGAGAATAGAAAAAAAATTTCAATCACCTAATGGTGAAATCAAATCAACTATAAAATTACAAAACCCTAAAAATTTAAATAATTGAGGTAAATATGATTTTTCCTATACAGAGGTTGGCTACTCCTAGGCACAAATTATTACTAACTACATATTCCATTCTATCCCATGATATATGATCCAAATAGTAAATCAAGAAGAAATGAACCTCCTCTCATACCACATTGTAACGTCCCTATTCTGGGTGCCACCTAGAGGTTCCCCGTACATAGTTGGATACATGGACTCAAACGAATTCCCCAAAATGCTAGTGGCTGCTGACTAGAAGTGTGGACCCTTGGTGTGATAGAGGGGAAACTATTCCCTCATTGGAAGAGTAAGCAATAGAAATAAACATATAACAATAACAGATGCAGTAATAACATACAATATGTAAATAGCGGAAGACAGAATGAAATAAAAAACCGAGGAACTTATATAAATGACGCATGTTACATATGTCTATGAAAACTATCATGACCCGACCTCGGGGCCCGTGCCGTGACTACCCCAAGTCCGCCTTCCATAGGCCAGGGGCTGGCGACTAGAACCAAGGAATAATTCCCGATAGAAAGGGAATTCATTTCCTTCAGAAAGTAATCAAACACACAGAGTAAGCAAGCAGAAGTAAACACTAAGTAAAACTGGGTACAATAGTAAGTGCAGAAAAGTAAGTGGGCCAGAATACAAACCCAAACTGAAAGTAATGTACAATTGGAAAGGAAGTATAGCAACTAAAAGTAAAACCGCAACGTCGAGCTGTCCACTAGAAGTCCCACCTGATGGGTGGGTACAGATAGTCTCCACAGCTCCACGGGACCAGCCGTCCGCTCTGTGTACGTCTCACCCAGTGTTCAACCTCTAGGTACCGACTTGCTCCACAAGCCTCCACCACGATCCGCGATGTCCGTCATCTTCATCCAACACAATGTAGTGCGGGCATAGCCCATGTAGGGGTGAGTATAAGCTACTCAGTAGGGACCCTGAGACCCCCGAAGGTCTCCCAGAATCCACAAAGGATAATCCAAAAAGGAAAGATACAAACACGAAGTAACATCAGACACTACTTAGGTATATTCCCATACATATACCTAAGTCATCAATTCCAGTTCGGATCCAACATCTGATCCCAAGTACAACCCAGTCCACACACGAAAACATAACCCGTTCCACATAGGAATTCACAACCCAATCCACACAGGAAAGCATAACGTAATCCACACAGCATAACAAGTCAATCTTATCGAAGATAAGATTGAAATTCAAGACTCATATCACACAAGAATACTTCTTCGTAAGACGATAGAGATAATCAGATGTGTCCACTGATTCATCTAAGTCGTCGGACCCACACATGATTGATAGGTACTAACCCCCACAATGACCCACACAGGATCGATAGGTATTAACCCACGCAATGACCCACACAAGATCTGACCCACACAGGATCAGTATGAGCTGGCCCACACAGGACTGCTGAGCACTGACCCACACAGGATCTGACCCACACAGGATCAGTAGCACTGATCCTCATATGATCGCTGAGTGCTGTAGTAGTCTGTGTCGAATCCATGGAGGATTTCTGTATAGTCTCCATTGTCATCGCAGTCGCAGCCAACTCTAGGGTTCCCGCACACAGCAAGCTCGTTTGAGGATGGCCCGCTCTACGAGCCGAGGGGCTGATACATCAAATGACATGAAGTCCAGAGTTAATGTATCCTAATGTTCCGTATCGTCAACAGGAACTCATCGTGACAGACGACGCGTCAATCGATCGCCCGGTGTGAGAGTTATTGGCTTTTTTAGGGGCCTTGTTGGTTTTTAAGACCAAGCCAACTCAGACTTACTCCAACTGCATCCAAACCTTGAGTGGAGTAATCCAAAAGGTCCATCTCACTAAGAGGAATCTAACAGAGTCAACGACACATCAATCGAGCGTCCGGAGTTCAGGTTATAAGCGTTTCCGCTTCGAGGGCCCATTTGGTTTCATTTTCGAACCATCCCAGCCGAACCCAAAGTTCTCCGAAACCTTAAGTGTAATATACCAAAACGACCGTCTCGATCTAAGTATCGCATAGCAACTAACAGTGCGTCAATCAGAGGTCTTTAGCCCATGTTATGGGCAGAAGATCGAAAGAGGTCCGAAAATGGGGGTTTTGGGCCCGGAGTGACCCGGCCCGTGACCCCCTATGTCGGCCCGAACTGGGTCGACTGGTACCGGGTATGGGTCCAGCCCATTTGGGCGCGGCCCGGCCCGGCCTGCGCGGCCTGGCCCGTGTGGCCTGCTCGGCTGGCCGAGCTGAGCGGAACAAGGGGGGCGCGCTGCCCCCCTGATTGACAAAATGTGGCCCCCACATGGGGGGGGGGCTCCTGTAGCCAACTGGGGGTTTCGTCCTGTGGCCTTTATTTTAACCGGTCGGCTTGGCCAGCCGGTGGGTCACCGCGGGACCCCCCTACGGGTCCCGCCTCTGTGCTCCGGCGGCCGGAACCGGCCGCCGCTCCCCCGCAACACTGCGGCCATAGGCTGCAGCCTTGTTTGATCGGTGCGACATGGCTGTGCTGGGCCCCTCCGCCACAGCTCCGCTCCGGCCGCGGCCTCTTCGAAGTTCTTCGGCGCAGCGCGACGGCTCCACGCTTCTCCGCCCATACTTCATTATTTCTGCGCGGTTCAATGACACCGCGCTGCCTTGCTTGTGCCGTAAAAAAATCAAGCATCAAGGGGGGAGGAGGGTTGGCCGTGTTCGTGCGGTCCGAGCTCCTCCCATTATTATGATAACAGGCAGCTCATTAAGGAAATGATGAACGGCGACGAAATTATTCACGAAGAAGAAATTAACCCCTACCTCAAGCATTGTTGATTCATCGTGGAAAATAACATCGCGGAAGAAGGCGTCGTGGAAGGAGGATTGTCGGTGTCGTGGAGAAGAGAATCGTCGGCGTCACGTCGACGATCTCCGAGGATGGTGTCTCTCACCGGCTGCGGAGAGGGAAGAAGATGGTACGATGAATTCCACTTTGCGGTGATGGAGTTCTTCGTCGAAGGCTCGGTGTTCTTCGCGTTCTTCGATGAAGAAGAAGAAGTTCTTCAAGAGCTAAAGCAAATCCTCTCCAAAATCCTCCCGCACAAACAAACAACAATAATAAAATAAGCGTTGCCTTATTTTATTACTCATTCCATGCTTTTCAAAATTACAAAATTCAAAATGTAACATACATAATTAATTGATCTTAAGTTATCATATTAATTAGTATTTAGGTGGCATGAATTAATGTGGGAGGTGAGGAGTTAGTGAATTTGGAAGATGGGGGCTCGTGTGGGCCCCACCGCCCTCATAACCTCACATGGGATGTTCGGTGGTTGTGGGCCCCACCAACAACTACCCATGAGAGAATTAAACTACCATGGATAAAATAAATTGCATAAAATTTATTTTACCTAACATTTAATTCCCTAATTTTTAACAACTCCTCCCGAGAAAACACAAATCCAGTAAAGGTCTTCTTAAGAAATTACCGACACTGCGGTTTCATTGGTGCCCTCGGATTTTAATTTCGAGCACCAGATCAAAAGTTAGAAAAACCCGCTCGTTCGTTAACTGAATGTACCCGAGCTAAACTTCGGTAAATGATTCCAAGAACACCGGGCCTCAAAACCAGGTGTCGTCAGAAACTGTGTTCTTGTAAAATCCTAAATAAAATTAAGAAAAAATTTCCCTTAAATTTTACAGATCTTTACATTACTCCAACCTCAGGGCTTTACGTCCTCGTAAAGATATATCATAAACTAAGGAAACAAATGTTGGTACTATGCACGTATCTGATCCTCCCGCTCCCAAGTGCTCTCCTGTAGGTTCTCGTGCTGCATCTGATGCGCACTAGAGGAATCGACCGTCCACGTAGGACCCGCTCCTGTCGATCCTCGATCTCCACAAGGACCTCCGCAAAAGTCACCCCATCATCAATTTCCTGCTCCCGAGGGTCAATGATATGCATCGGGTCATGCACGTATCTTCTTAGCTGAGATATGTGAAAGACTTCGTGCACCCGGTGCAACTGAGGTGGTAGAGCCAGGCGATAATCCACCTCGCCAATCTAGCTGAGGACCTGGAATGGTCCGATGAAGTGCGTAGACAACTTGCTGCCTCGGCCAAATCTCCGTAATCCATGTCGAGGTGAGACCCATAAGAAGATGTGGTTGCCATCCTTGAACTCTAATGGTCTCTGCCTCCTGTCTGGATAAGACTTCTGCTGACTCTGAGTTGTCCTCATCTGCTCCTGGATGACCTGGACCTTCTCCGTCGTGGCCTGGACCATCTCTGGTCCCACAAGTGCTGACTCCCCAGGGTCTGTCCAGCACAACAGTGATCTGTAAGGTCGGTCGTACAATTCCTCGTATAGTGCCATCCTGATGGTGGAGTGGTAGTTGTTGTTGTACACAAACTCCACCAAGGGTAGGTGGTCCTCCCAGATGCGACCAAAGTCAGGGACACATGCACGGAGCATGTCCTCGAGAGTCTGAATGGTCCTTTCCATTTGACCATCTGTCTGAGGGTGAAAGGCGGTGCTCAGACGTAGCTGTGTCTCGAACGCCTCCTGCAACCCCTTCCAAAGCTGGGAATTAAAGCGAGCATATAAATCAGATACGATAGATGATGGAACCCCATGAAGTTGTACAATCTCATGAATGTAGAGGCGACCCAAACTCTCCACTAAGCCCTGCTCTCTGATGGGCAAGAACTGGGCCGGCTTGGTGAGTCGGTCGACAATCACCCAAATGGAGTCGTGAAATCTGGAAGTACGTGGAAGTCCAGTCACGAAATACATAGATATCCCATCCCACTTCCACTCTGGGACCTCCAAAGGATGTACCAAGACTTCTGGTACCTGGTGCATCTTCGCCACTTCTGGATGTACCGCTAATGGGGAAGTGTGAAAATCCCTCATCACCTCCTCCTGCAATGTAACTGGTACCATGGTACGTCCTCTGAAAATGATGACATGCTCTCCTCCCATAGAGAATCCATCAGGTGCCTATCCTGAGGATATTTGTGCATGTTGCGTCTCACAATCAACGTCCCCACGTTGTGCCTCTCTGACCCACTGAAGAAGTGGAGGAGTGACTCTGAGGGACTGTAGAAAGGCTGCTCCATCACAATCCACGAAGGATATCTGCAAAGCGGCTAGCTTCTCTGTCACCTCCCCAAGTAGCTGAATGCATGTCCTCCTATTGAGAGCATCCGCTACTACGTTCCCCTTTCCATGAGTATAGACTATCTCAAAGTCATAGTCCTGGAGGAACTCGAGCCATCATCGTTGTCTCAGGTTCAGATCCTTCTGCGAGAAGATGTACCAGAGACTATGGTGGTAAGAATAGATTGTGAAGTGCTCGCCCATCAGATAGTGTCGCCACATCTTCAGAGCAAAGACCACTACTGCTAGATCCAGGTCATGGGTAGCGTAGTTCTGCTCATGCTGCCTCAACTGACATGATCCAAAGGTGATCACTTCCGGCTCCTGCATTAGGACACATCCGAGTCCGGTCCCTGATGCGTCACAGTAAACTACATACCCTACTCCTTCCTCCAGTAGCCTCAAGATAAGTGTGCTGGTCAATCTCTGTCTCAGCTCCTGGAAGCTCTGCTGACATTTGTCTGACCACAAGAAAGGTTTCCCCTTCTTCGTCAAAGCTGAATGTTGTGCCGTAAATACGGAGAAGTCTGGCATGAATCTTCGGTAGTACCCAGCTTGTCCCAAGAAACTCTGCACCTCCGTCACGCTCCGGGGTGGCTCCCAAGATAGCACTGGCTTGATCTTCACAGGATCCACTACAACTCCAGCCTTAGAGATTGTCACTACCCAACCTCGGGGCCCGTGTCGTAACTACCCCAAACCCGCCTTCCATAGGACAGCGGCTGGCGACTAGCACCAAGGCGTAAATCCTAGTAAAGGGAAGGCATTGCCTTTGTAAAGTAAACAATAAACACCACAGAGTAAGAAGTCAGAAGTAAACACTAAGTAAAAACTGGTACAACAGTAAGTGCGGAAAATAATTGGGCCAGAATAAAAACCCAAACTGAAAGTAAAGTACAACTCGAAAAGGGAAAACAACAACTAAAAAGTAAAGCCGCAACGTCGAGTCGTCCACTAGGAATACCACCTGAAGGGTGGGTACAGATATCCTCCACTGCTCCTCGGGTCCATCCGACCGCTCCGAGTATGTCCCACCAAGTGGTCCACCTCCAGGTACTGTCCTGCTCCGCAAGCCTCCACCACGATCAGCGTTGTCCGTCGTCTGCAACCAACACAATGTAGTGCGGGCATAGCCCGTACAGGTGTGAGTATAAGCTACTCAGTAGGGACCCCGAGACTCCCGAAGGTCTCTCAGAATACACAATGGATAAACCACAAAGGAAAGACACAATCCCGAAGTAACATCTGACACGACATAGGTATATTCCCATACATATACCTAAGTCATCAATTCTCACTCGTCTCCAACATCCGAGCTCAAGTACAACCCAGTCCACACAGGAAGGCAAAATGTAAATCCACACAGGATAGCACAACACAATCCACAAAGGAAAGCAAAACAAGATTCAGCTCACACGGGTATACTTCTTTGAATGATGATAAAGATGACCAGAGATTACCACTGATTTATCTAAGATGTCAGACCCATAAAGGATCGATAGGTACTAAACCCCGCAATGACCCACAAAGGATCTGACCCACAAAGGATCAATAGGTAACTAACCCCCGCAATGACCCACAAAGGATTTGACCGACATAGGATCGATAGATAACTAACCCCCACAAAGACCCACACAGGATTAGACCCACATAGGATCTGTAGGTGCTGGCCCACACAGGACCGCTGAGCACTGACCCACATAGGATCAGACCCACACAGGATCGGTAGCACTGACCCAAAATGGATCGCTGAGTGCTGTAGTCGTCGCTGTCAAATCCACTGAGGATCTTTGCACAGTCGTCGTCGTTACAGTAGCACTCGCAACCAGCTCTAGGGTTCCCGCACACAGCAAGCTCTTTCGGGAGGGTCCGCTCCACGAGCCGAGAGGCTGATACATCAACTGACACATAGTACAGATTTGATATATCCAAAAGTTCCATATCATCAATAGGAACTCAACGTCGCAAATGGCGCGTCAATCAGACGCCCGGTCTGAGAGTTATTGGCTTTTTCGTCCTAAGGGCCCAGTTGATTTTTAAGGAAAAACCAACCCGACCATACTCCACATGCACCCAAACCTCGGGTGGAGTAAGCTAAAGGATCTGTCTCACTTAGAGGAATTCATAAAAGTCGACGACAGGTCAATCGGACGTCCGAAGCTCATGATATGAGCGTTTCCCCACCGAGGGCCCGGTTGGTTTTGTGTACGAACCAACCCGGCCAAACCCAAAGTATTCTGAAACCTTGGAAGTAGTATAACGAAACGACTGTCTCGATCCAAGGATCGCATCTCCATTGACGGTGCGTCGTTCGGAGGCTCGTAGCTCAAGTTATGAGAAAAAGACCAAAAAGGTCCCGAAACGGGGGGGGGGGGGGTCTAGGCCCGGACAGACCCGACCCGACCCCCATGGGTCGGCCCGAACCTGGTCGACCCGACCTGGGTCCAGGTCCGACCCGGTTGGGTGCGACCCAAACCGACATGGGCGCGACCCAGCCGGCGGGTCGGCTTGGCCCGGCTCGGCCGAGCGGCCAAGCAAGGGAAACCGTGGGGGGCGTGCTACCCCCGCGTGAGAACACCGCGGCCCCGCGTGGGGCCGCCCTTGGTCAGCGGACGTGGCAGGACCGTGTCCCGTGTCTCGCCAGACCCACACGGTCGCGGGTCTATCAGCCGCCACCGCCGCCTCCGGCCGCCGGTGGAGTCCGCGGGCCACCAGAGTTGCTCCGGTGGTCCGATTCCATTACCGTCTGCGCCGTAGCTCAACCCGGGTCCCGTTCTTCACTGCAGAATCAACAAATCGTCACTACGGCCCATTTTGTCATTGTTCTCCATTCCTCACACCAAGAACAAATGGGGGTGGGTTCGGACTTGTTCGTTGGTCCGCACCCACCGCGTTAGCGGTTTGAAACAGGACCATAAATCCCAGCAATTGATAAACCACGTCCCGCAATAATAATCCGTGGAACAACTTGTTAATTGGTTAGTTCGCATTCTTGACTTGGAAGAAAACAAGCATTGGTAAAAACATTTCCAAAACGACCCCTACCTTCGTCGTTGTCGGAAGCGAGTTCGTCGCAGAATTGACCGTCGCGGCAGGAGATGATCGTCACGTCGCGGAAGGGCGTCGCGTCATCGCGGTATACGACGTCGCCTCGACGAACTCCGAGGATCAAGGACATATAGATTTAATTATACCAATTAAATCCATAATGATGTTATAATCCACATAGAATTAAAAGGACGGCAATCCCCTACCTCAAGGTGTCGATTGAAGATTGTCGCGGGGATGGATCGTCGTTGAAGAAGCATCGCAGAGGGAGAATCGTCGGCATCACGTCGTCGATCTCCGGGGGTCTGGCATTCTTTGTTGCCCTTCGTTGGAGGCCGGCGTTGTTCGTGTTCTTCGCGTTCTTCGTGAAGGAGGATGAAGATCTTTAGAGATTCTCCAAAGGTTTACCACAACATCCAAGAAGAAGGTGTGTTGGTCTTATTTTATTAACATGCCAACAAATTGAAAACGTGTTAAGAAATGAACGAAATTAATTCATAGAATTAATTTCAACGAATAAACCGCCCAATTATTTGGGGCGTTAAGAATTTAGAAAACGTGTTAGTTGACTTCATTAAAAAGGGTTTTCGGAGGTGCATTACTTTGCAGAAAAGAAACGGTGGGGCTCGTGTGGGCCCCACCCCACAAATATCCTACCAAGAGGGTAGGATATTTTGAATTTCACCCTATCCGCTTCAACTAATCTTAAGCAGCTTGATGTGGTTTTTAAGTGGCTTTAAGTGAAATAAAAATAAAGTTGTCGCACACTTTATTTTATTTATTAACTTAACCCCAAAAATTTAAAAACCACACCTGAGAAAACGCAACTCCGGAAGAGGCGTTTCTAAGAAAATATCGGCACTGCGATTCCATAGGTACCCTTGGAATTCAATTCCGAGCACCGGTTCAAAAGTTAGAAAAACCCGCTCGTTCGTTTACTGAACGTACCCCAGCCAAACTTCAGAAACTGATTCCGTGCACACCGGGCCTCGGAATCAGGTGCCGTCAGAAACTGCGTTCTTGTAAAATTCAAAGAAAATTAAGAAAAAAAATTGTCCTTGAAATTTACGGGTCTTTACATCACTCCCACCTCAGAGCTTTACATCCCTGTAAAGATACATCATAAACTAGGGAAACAAATGTTGGTACTGAGCACACATCAGAGCTTCCCGCTCAAAAGTGCTCTCCTGGAGGTTCCTGTGCTACCATCTGACGCGCACTAGAGGAATCGACCATCCATGTAGGACCCGCTCCTATCAATCCTCGATCTCCACTGGGACCTCTGCAAAAGTCTCCCCATCATTCACCTCTAGCTCCCCATGGTCAATGATGTGCGTTGGGTCATGCACATGTCTCCTCAGATGGGATACGTGGAAGACGTCATGCACCCGGTGCAAATGAGGTGGTAGATCCAGGCGATAAGCCACCTCGTCGATCCTGCTGAGGATCTGGAAAGGTCCGATGAATCATGGAGACAACTTGTCGCCTCTGCCAAATCTCTGTAATCCACATTGAGGTGAGACACGCAAGAAGACGTGGTCTCCATCCTCAAACTCTAGTGGCCTCCGCCTCCTGTCAGCATAAGACATCTGCCAGTTCTGAGCTTTCCTCATCTGCTCCTGGATGACTTGGACCTTCTCTGTCGTGGCCCGGACCATCTCTGGTCCCAAAAGTGCTGACTCCCCAGGGTTTGTCCAGCACAAAGGAGATCTGCAAGGTCTGCCGTACAATGCCTCGAATGGTGCCATCCCGATTGTGGAGTGGTATCTATTGTTGTACGCGAACTCCACCAAGGGTAGTTGATCCTCCCATCTGCGACCAAAGTCTAGGACACATGTGCGAAGCGTGTCCTCAAGAGTCTGAATGGTCCTCTCCGTCTGACCATCCATCTGAGGGTGAAAGGCAGTGCTCAGATGTAGCTGTGTCCCGAATTCCTCCTCCAACCCCTTCCAAAGTCGGGATGTAAAGCGAGCATCTCAATCGGAGATGATAGATGATGGCACACCATGAAGCCGTACAATCTCCTGAATGTAGAGATGCCCCAAGCTCTCCACTGAGCCCTGCTCTCTGATAGGTAAGAAGTGAGCCGACTTGGTGAGTCGGTCGACAATCACCCAAATGGAGTCCTGACCTCTGGAAGTGCGTGGAAGTCAAGTCACGAAGTCCATAGATATCCCGTCCCACTTCCACTCCGGGACCTCTAAGGGAAGTACCAAGCCTGCTGGTACCTGGTGCTCAGCTATCACCTGCTGGCAGGTGAGGCATCGAGAAACGAACTCTGCCACAGCCTTCTTCATGCCCGGCCACCAGTGCTGTCGTCTGAGGTCCTGGTACATCTTCGCCACTCCAGGATGTACCGCCAAAGGAGAAGTGTGAAACTCTCTCAGAACCTCCTCTTGTAAAGCGACTGGTACTAAGGTACGTCCTCTGAAAAGGACTTCGTGCTCTACTCCAAAGGAGAAACCATCAGGGGCATGTCTTGAGGATATCTGTGCACACCGCGTCCCACAGTCAGCGTCCCCACGCTGTGCCTCTCTGAACCACTGTAGTAGTGGAGGGGTGACTATGAGAGACTGAAGGAAGGCTGCTCCATCTCTATCCACGAAGGATATCTGCAAAGCGGCTAGCTGCTCTGTCGCCTCGTCGAGTAGTTGAATGCCCGTCCTCCTACTGAGAGCATCGGCTACTACGTTCCCCTTCCCAGGAGTATAGAATATCTCAAAGTTATAGTCCTGGAGGAACTCGAGCCATCACCGTTGTCTCAGGTTCAGGTCCTTTTGATAGAAAATGTACCCAAGACTCTGATGGTCAGAAAAGACTTTAAAGTGCTCGCCCATCAGATAGTGTCGCCATGTCTTCATAGCGAAGACCACTGCTGCTAACTCTAGGTCATGGGTAGCATAGTTCTTCTCATGCGGCCTTAACTATCGTGATCCATAGGCAATCACCGCCCACTACATCATCAGGACACATCCGAGTCCGGTCTCTGACGCATCGCAGTAGGCTAGGTACCCTACTCCCTCCTCAGGAAACCTCAAGATAGGTGCGCTGGACAATCTCTATCTCAGCTCCTGGAAGCTTTGATGACATCTGTCTGACCACACAAAGGGTTTACCCTTCTTCTTCAAAGATGAGAGTGGTACCGCAACTCTGGAGAAGTCTGGCACAAATCTCCAATAGTATCCAGCTAGTCCCAAGAAACTCCTCACCTCTGTCATGCTCTTAGGTGGCTCCAAAGCTAGCACTGCCTCGATCTTCGCAGGATCCACTGCAACTCCCACCTCAGAGATGACGTGCCCCAAGATGTGGACCTCGCATATCCATAACTGACACTTCGAGTGCTTTCCATAAAGCTGGTGCTCTCGGAGTGTGTCTAGTACAACCCGTAAGTGGTAGGCATGCTCCTCCTCAGTCGTCGAGTAAATTAAAATGTCGTCGATGAAGACCATGACAAATCGATCGAGGTATGGATGAAAGATCCTGTTCATGAGGCCCATGAACACTGCTAGAGAATTGGTTATGCCGAATGGCATAACCAAGAACTCATAGTGGCCATACCGACATCTGAAGGTCGTCTTCTACACGTCCTCGTCCCGAACTCTGAGCTGATGACAGCCTGACCTGAGGTCTATCTTCGAGAACCACCGTGCTCCCTTGAGCTGATCAAAGAGGTCATCAATCCTCGGTAGCGGATACTTGTTACTCACTGTCACCTAGTTCAGGCGACGATAGTCGACACAAAGTCGCAAGCTCCCGCCCGCCTTCTTGGCGAACAATATCAGGGAAGACTAGGGTGAAACACTGGGTTGGATGAATCCCTTGCCCTGCATGTCCTCCAACTGTACTCATAGCTCTCGAAGCTCAGCGGGGGCCATCTGATACACTGGAGTCGATATCGGGGTTTTCCCAGGGTACAAGTCAATATAAAAGTCTACCTCTCTGCGAGGAGGTTGCCCTGGAACGTCATCGGGAAAGACATCCGCATACTGATCCACCACTGTAGGAAAACTATGACTCCGCATGTCAACTGCTCCTAGGATGAGGCTAGCCAACTGATGAGTGATGGGCTATCCTCTCCTCTGCAGAAGTCCATCTTATGCTGCGAAGTCTCGCTTCTCGCCGGTGAAGGTGAACCGACTCCCGTCAGTGCGTACACATCGCACCTTGCGCCTAATATAGTCAATCTGTGCACGGACTGTAGATAACCAATCCCTGCCCAAGATGACTTCATAAGGCCTCGACGCTACTACAAGAAGATCCCAGCCGAAGCTCTCGCCTCCTAGAGTAAGCTCACACTGCCGGCACCAGTGCGTAATCGTCGAGTCTGCTCCCGTAAGGATCGAGCCAACGGCTCTGTCAGAATCTCCGAGCTCCGAACAAGGGCAGCATCTATGAAAGAGTGACTCGCTCATGTGTCTATAAGAACTGCAGCGAGGGTGGAATAGACACAAATCATACCTCGAATCATCTCGGGTGCACCGTGGTCGTAGGCCTCCGCTGCCTGGAGCTGTGCCTGTCTCTGCCCGCCAGTTCCTTGTGGTCGGGGTGGACCTCCTGGTGGTGGTGGTGGTAGAGCCTCAAAACGTCACCCACCACCTGCTGCTCGGCCAGCTCCTCTGCCTCATCCTCCTCCTCCCTATGGACCGCCACGGTCAACCCTCTTCCTCGGCCTGGGTGGCCCCTCAACCGTCTACTACGCCTCAGCACGGTGGGTCGGGCAGTCACGAGCCATGTGGCCCTGCCCGCCGCATGTGTAGCACTGCCTGCCTCTCGAAAGACTGGCTCCACGCTGTGTGCCCCGCACTGTTGAGCCAGTGTCCTGAGGTCATCTGCGTGTGGGTCTGGTCTGCCTGGACCCCTGAGTCAACCATCGACTTCCTGCTGTGGAAGACTTTGCTACGTGCCGCCCCGCGGTAGGTCTCGCCGCTGGAGAAGTCTCAGTAAGAAAGCTCTCGATCAAAAGGTCTTGCTCCAGTACTCCTACCTGAGTCAGAATGCTGAGGGAGATCAGCGATGCCCTGATCTCATGTCTCAATCCTTTCTCAAAGGTCCGGGCCCGGAAGAATGGGTCTTGTACCATGTCGGTCGAGTAGAGCGAGAGATCGGTAAATCTCGCCGAGTACTGGGCGACCGTCAAGCCGCCTTGCCGCAGCTGAAGAATCTCCTGGATGCGCATCGCACGGAGGGTGACTGGGACGAACTCCGAGCGGAAGAGGCTCTCAAAGTCCATCCAGAGAAGAAATGCCTCATCGTGCACCTGGAGCATCAAGCTCCACCATCGGCATGCTGCTTCGTGCAGTAGGCTCGCTGCGAGGATCACCATGAGGTCTGCTGGTGTCCTCACTAACCGGAAAACTCGCACCACTGCCTCCAGCCAGTCCTCGGCTGCCTGGGGGTCCGTCTCCCCACGGAAACTGGGTGGTCGCTAGTGCTGGAACTCATGCAGTGCACTGAGGCAACGTGCATCATCAGCGGCTGGGGCTGGAAGCATCGGTGGCTCAGTGGGTAGAGGTATCGCCGGTGCCTCAGCTGTCAAAGGGCCCTACACCGAGGCCTCGTCGCTCGGCGGGCTGTCGTCACGCTCAACTCTCGGAACCCTAGTTGGCTGCCATTGTGGGGCCATCCTGAAAAGGAAACAGGTACGCCACGGTCAGAACAATATACCTAGTGAGCTGATACAAGGTAATCACAAAGAAAACATGAAACACACACGCAATCAATGTTTTCGTGCATTATGTCGGAAATCAGAAGTCAGGGTCCTGGTGTACGGATATGTCGGTCGCCGCACCAACACTGGACTCCCTGGACTAATAACCACACCCAATATGCTAAACACTATTGCTTCACAGAGAAAAGATCAGAGCCCTTGGTAGAACCGGACTCCTCTGATACCAATTTGTCACGACCAGTCCTCGAGGCCCGTGCCGTGACTACCCCAAGCCTGCCTTCCATAGTCTATGGGCTGGCGAATAGCTCCAAGGCGTAAATCTCGGTAAAGGGATGGCATTGACTTTGTAAAGTAAACCAAAAACACCACAGAGTAAGCAGGTAGAAGTAAACACAAAGTAAAAACTGGTACAACAGTAAGTTCGGAAAATAAGTGGCCCAGAATACAAACCCAAACTGAAAGTAAAGTACAAATCGAAAAGGGAAACAACAACTGAAAAGTAAAGCCGCAACGTCGAGCCGTCCACTGGAAATCCCCACATGAAGGGTGGGTATAGATATCCTCCACTGCTCCTCGGGTCCAGCCGACCGCTCCGAGTACGTCCCACCCAGTGGTCCACCTCCAGGTACCGTCCTGCTCCGCAAGCCTCCACCACGATCAGCACTGTCCGTCATCTACAACCAACACAACGTAGTGCGGGCATAGCCCATGTAGGGGTGAGTATAAGCTACTCAGTAGGGACCCCGAGACCCCTGAAGGTCTCCCAGAATCCACAAAGGATAAATCAAAAAGGAAATATACAATCACGATGTAACATCCGACACGGCTTAGGTATATGCCCATACAAATACCTAAGTCATCAATTCTTACTCAGCTCCAACATCCGAGCTCAAGTACAAACCAGTCCACATAGCAAAGAAAAACGTAAATCCACACAGGATAGCACAACACAATCCACAATGGAAAGCAAAACAGAATTCAGCTCACACAGGTATACTTCATTGAATGACGATAAAAATGACCAGAGATTACCACTGATTCATCTAAGTCGTCGGACCCACAAATGATCGATAGGTACTAACCCCCACAATGACCCACAAAGGATCTGACCCACAAAGGATCGATAGGTAACTAACCCCCGCAATGACCCACAAAGGATTTGACCCGCAAAGGATCGATAGATAACTAACCCCCGCAAAGACCCACACAGGATCGAAACCACACAGGATCTGTAGGCGCTGTCCCACACAGGACCGCTGAGCGCTGACCCACATAGGATCGGACCCACACAGGATCGGTAGCTCTGACCCACAAAGGATCGCTGAGTGTTGAAGTCGTCGCTGTCGAATCCACTGAGGATCTCTGCACAGTCGTCGTCATCATAGTAGTAGTCGCAGCCAGCTCTAGGGTTCCCGCACACAGCTAGATCATTCGGGAGGGTCCGCTCCACGAGCCGAGAGGCTGATACATCAACTAACACATAGTCCAGATTTGATGTATCCAAAGTTTCTATATCGTTAACAGGAACTCAACGTCACCGATGGCGCGTCAATCGGACGTCTGGTCTGAGAGTTATTGGCTTTTTCATCCCAAGGGCCCGGTTCGTTTTTAAGGAAAAACCAACCCGACCGTACTCCACCTGCGTCCAAACCTTGGGTGGAGTAAGCTAAAAGATCCATCTCACTTAGAGGAATTCAGAAATGTCGACGACACGTCAATTGGACGTCCGAATCTCAAGATATTAGCGTTTCCGCTCCGAGGGCCCAATTGGTTTCATGTACGAACCAACCCGGCTGAACCCAAAGTATTCTGAATCCTTGGGTGTAGTATACCAAAACGACCATCTCGATCCAAGGATCACATCGCTGCTGACGGTGCATCATCCGGAGGCCCGTAGCTCAGGTTATGAGCAAAAGACCAAAAAAATCCGTAAATGGGGGGTCTGGGCCTGGACCGACCCGGCCCAACCCCCCCTGGGTTGGCCCGAATCGGGTCGTTCCGACCCGGGTCCGACCCGATTGGGCATGACCCGGCCCGGCTAGGGCGGCCCGGGCCGGCCTGGGTGCGACCCGGCCGGCGGGTCGGCTTGGCTCGGCTCGGCCGAGCGGCCGAGCAAGGGAAACTGCGGGGGGCGTGCTGCCCCCGCGTGAGAACACCGCGACCCCGTGTGGGTCCGCCCTCGGTCAACGGACATGGCAGGGCCACGTCCCTTGTCTTTTCGGACCTGCACGGTTGCGGGTCTATCGGCCGCCGACGCCGCCTCCGGCCGCCGGCGCCACCAGTGGAGTCCGCGGGCCACCGGAGTTGCTCCGGTGGTCTGATTCCATTACCGTCTGCGTCGTCGCTCAACCCGGGTCCCGTTCTTCACTGCGGAATCAACAAATCGTCACTGCAACCCAATTTCTCGTCGCCCGCCATTCTGTACACCAAGAACAAAAGAGCGGTGTGTTCGGACTTGTTCGTTGGTCCGGTCCCATCGCGTTAGCGGTTTGAAACAGGACCACAAATCCCAGAAATTGATAAACCACGTCCCACAATAATAATCCGCGGACCAACTTTTTAATTGGTTGGTCCGTGTTCTTGCCTTGGAGGAAAACAAGCATAGGTAAAAACATTTCGAAAACGACCCCTAACTTCATCGTCTTCGGAAGCGAGTTCATCGCAAAATTGATCGTCGCGACAGGAGATGATCGTCGCGTCGCGGAAGATCGTCGCGTCACGGAAGGGCTTCGCGTCGTCGCGGTATACAGCATCACATCGACGAACTCCGAGGATCAAGGACATATAGATTTAATTATACCAATTAAATCCATAATTATGTTATAATCCACAAAGAATTAAAAGGACCGAAATCCCCTACCTCAAGGTGTCGATCGAAGATTGTCGCGGGGATTGATCGTCGTGGAAGAAGCGTCGCAGAGGGAGAATCGTCGGTGTCATGTCGTCGATCTCTAGGGGTCTGGCATTCTTCATCGCCCTTCGTCGGAGGCCGACGTTCTTCGTGTTCTTCGCGTTCTTCGCGAAGGAGGATGAAGATCTTTAGAGATTCTCCAAAGGTTTAACACAACATCCAAGAAGAAGGTGTGTTGGTCTTATTTTATTAACATGCCAACAAATTGAAAACGTGTTAAGAAATGAACGAAATTAATTCATAGAATTAATTTCAACAAATAAACCACCCAATTGTTAGGGGCGTTAAGAATTTAGAAAACACGTTACTTGACTTCATTAAAAAGGGTTTTCACAGGTGCATTACTTAGCGGAAAAAAATGGTGGGGCACGTGCGGGCCCCACCCCACAAATATCCTACCAAGAGGGTAGGATATTTTGAATTTCATCCTATCTGCTTCAACTCAGCTTAAGCAGCTTTAAGTGGTTTTTAAGTGGCTTTAAGTGAAATAAAAATAATGTTGTCGCACACTTTATTTTATTTCTTAACTTAACCCCAAAAATTTAAAAACCACACCCGAGAAAATGTAACTCCAGAAGAGGCGTTTCTAAGAAAATACTGGCGCTGCGATTCCATCGGTACCCTCAGAATTCAATTCTGATCACCAGTTCAAAAGTTAGAAAAACCCGCTCGTTCGTTCACTGAACGTACTCGAGCCAAACTTCGGAAACTGATTCCGAGCACACCGGGCCTCGGAATCAGGTGCCGTCAAAACTGTGTTCTTGTAAAATTCCAAATAAAATGAAAAAAAAAATCCTTTGAAATTTACGGGTATTTACAGAGATGACATGTCCCAATAAGTGGACCTCATGTATCCAGAACTGACACTTCGAGAGCTTACCATAAAACTAGTGATCTTGAAGTGTGTCTAGTACAAACTGCAAGTGGTAGGCGTGGTCCTCCTCATTCGTCGAGTATATCAACATGTCATCGATGAAGACTATGAAAAATCAATCGAGGTAAGGCTGGAAGATCCTGTTCATGAGGCCCATGAACACTTCTAGAGCATTGGTTACACCGAATGGCATAAGCAAGAACAAATAGTGGCCATACCAACATCTGAAGGCTGTCTTCTGCATGTCTTCGTCCTGGACTCTGAGCTAATGATAGCCTGACCTGAGGTCTATCTTCGAGAACCACCGTGATCTCTTGAGCTGATCTAAGAGGTCGTAAATCATCGGTAGCAGATACTTTTTCCTCACGGTCACCTGGTTCAGGAGAATATACTCAACACACAGTCACAAGCTCCCATCCGCCTTCTTGGTGAACAAAATCGGGGAATCCCGGGGTGAAACACTGGGACGGATCAGTCCCTTGCCCTGCAAGTCCTCCAGCTGTACCCGTAGCTCTCGATGCTCAGCGGGGGCCATCTGATATGTTGGAGTGGATATCGGGGTTGTCCCGGGGTACAGATCAATATAACAGTCTACCTCTCTATGAGGAGGTAGTCCTGGAACGTCGTCAGGGAAAACATATGCATACAGATCCACCACTACAGGTAAGCTCAGACTCTGCATGACAACTGGTCCTAGGATGAGGCTAGCCAACTGATGAGTTATGGGTTTTCCTCTCATCTGTGTGAGTACATCCTGCACTGCAAAGGCTCCCTTCTCGCCGGTGAAGGTGAACCTGCTCCCATCGGTGCGAACACATCGCACCTTGTGTCTTGACCCGTCCTCGGGGCCTGTGCCGTGACTACCCCACGCCCGCCTTCCATAGGCCAGGGGATGGTGACTAGCACCAAGGCGTAAAATCCCAATAAAAAGGTTAAGGAATTGACTTTGTAAAGTAAACAAACATGAAAGAGTAAGAAAACAGAAGAAAACACTAAGTAAAAACCGTTTACAATAGTATGTGTGGAAAACTAAGTGGGCTAGAATACAAACCCAAACTGAAAGTAAAGTACAACTGGAAAGGAATTACAACAACTGTAAGTAAAACTGCAATATCGATCCGTCACTGGAACCCCCACCAGAAGGGTGGGTACAAATAGTCTCCACAGCTCCATGGGTCCAGCCGTCCACTCCCTCTATGTCCCGCCCAGTGGTCCACCTCCAGGTACCGACTTGCTCTACAAGCCTCAACCACGATCAGCGACGTCAGTCATCTGCATCCAACACAACGTAGTGCAGGCATAGCCCATGTAGGGGTGAGTATACGCTACTTAGTAGGGACCCTGAGACCCCTGAAGGTCTCCCAGAATCCAAAATAGATAATCCTCAAAGGAATGATACAATCACGAAGTAACATTCGACACTACTTAGGTATATGCCCATACATATACCTAAGTCATCAATCTCAGTTCGGCTCCAACATCCGAGCCCAAGTTCGATCATGTCCACACAGGACAGCACAACCAATCCACACTGGATAACACCACCTAATCCACACTGGATAACACCACCTAATCCACATAGGAAAGCAAGTCAATCATATCAATGATAATGATTGAAAGTCAAGACTCATCTCAAACCAGGATTAAAAATATGATGTCGAAACCATAGCTGCTAGGGAAACTCCTCCGCTATCGAGTACAGTGGGCCTACTGCTACAACCAAGCGCTTCCCATCTACCTTGGACTGCCGTATTACTCCACCAGTTGAGTAATGTGGGCCTGCTTCAACAACCAAGCAATTCCCACCATGAGTCTGCCACTATAACCAAGCGCTCCCCCTCATAGCCTCCAGAGGTACTCCTTCTGTTGAGTATCGCGGTCTGCCGCTACATCCAAGCGCTCCTCCGCCGTGGGTCTGCCTCTACAACCAAGCGCTCCCCCTCACAGCCTCCATAGGTACTTCTTCTTTTGAGTACCGCGGGTCTGCCGCTACAACCAAGCACTCCTCCGTCGTGGGTCTGCCGCTATAACCAAGCGCTCCCCACTATGCTATCTGAAACACACTGAGTCGATCGATCAACAGTCATCAAGTCTCAGCCAGCTCTAGGGTTTCATAAGAATTGAAAGTACCATAGTCATCACCGTCGAACCCACGGAGGATTCCCTTACTAAAGTCATCATTGTCGCAGCCAGCTTTAGGGTTTCCGCACACAGAACACTCTTTCCGGGAGGGTCCACTCCACGAGTCAGGAGGTCGATACATCAATTGACACGTACTCCGTAGTTTATGTATCCCAAAGTTCCGTCTTGTCAAAAAGAACACAACGTGACAGATAGCGCGTCAATCAGACGCCCGGTCCGAGAGTTAGTGACTTTTTCGTCCCAGGGACCCGGTTGGTTTTTAAGTCAAAACCAACCCGACCACACTCCAGCTATGTCCAAACCTCGAGTGGAGAATCCAAAAGTTCCGTCTCACTAAGAGGAATCCAACAAGGTCGATGGGACGTCAATCGGATGCCCGGATCTCATGTTATAAGCATTTCCACTCCAAGGGCCCGGTTGGTTTCGTGTTCGAACCAACTCGGCCATACACATCGTTCTCCAAAAACTTTAGTGTAATATACTGAAATGATCGTCCTGATTCAAGGATCGCTACGCAACTGACGTCGCATCGATCGGGTGTCTGTAGCCCATGTTATAGGCACAAGAACGAAAAGTTCCGAAAAAGGGGGGTCTGGGCCCGGTCCGACCCAGCCCGACCCCCCCCCCCCGGGTCGGCCCGAACCGGGGCGACCCGACCTGGGTCCGGGTCCGACCCGGCGCGGCGCGGGTCGGTGCGGCAGGTCAAGCCCGGGGCGGCTCGACGCCGGCCGCGCGGCCGCGCAAAGGCGGCGGCTGCCCCCTTTGTTACCACCGCGGCCCCCCACATGGGGGCCGTTCCTTGCCAGAGGACATGGCCCAACGCCGCGTCCCCCCCCCCCTTTGGTCCTGCGCGGTCGCAGGACCAGCCGGCTGCCACCGCGACAGTCCTTCCCGACGGCGCGCTGGGCGCCGCCGAGCTGGAGTGGCGCACCGGTGGGGTCTTCCGCGGACCACCAGACGCATTACGGTGGTCCGTTTTGCCTACTAGATTTTCCAACGTTCCTCCCGGGACCGGCCCTTCACTTTGAAGTCCTCATAATGCCTTTGCAGCATGCTTCAACATCGCCCATCGATCCGCACACCAAGAACAAAGAAACGGTGGGTTCAGACTTGTTCGTTGGTCCACACCCACCGCGTTAGCGGTTAAAGCGACTTTTGGAAACTAAACACATGTCGAGGATATAATTCAAATAGATTTAAATGAACCAAAACCCCTACCTCAAGCGGTTGATGATCGAAGATTATCGTGGGAGAAGGAACGTCGCGGAAGAAGCGTCGCGGAAGGAGGATCGTCGGTGTCATGGATGGAGGATCGTCAGCATCGCGGTACACGACATCGCATCGTCGATCTTAGAGGGTTTGGAGTTCTTCATCTCCCTTCGTCGGAGGCCAGCGTTCTTCGTTGCCGACGGTGAGTTCTTCGCGTTCTTCAATGAAGAAGGTGAAGATTCAAGGCTTGAGTTATTCCTCTCCCAATTCTTCTCGCAGAACGAAACAATCCCCTCATAAAATATGGAATTGCCTTATTTTATTTCCCATTCCAACTATTTTGAAATTCAAAATAGATGACGATTTAATTAATGAGTGTTGACCAAATTAAAGAGGCTTTTAAAAATTTAATTAAACACGAGAGTTGACTTGGCATTTAAAAGGGGGTGCGGGTGAGTTACCATATTGAATGCACGTGGAAGGTAAAAGGAAATAAAGGGGTGGGGCTCGTGTGGGCCCCACCTCACTAATATCCAACCTTGGAGTTAGGGAATTAGTGGGTCCCACTCCAACCATCATGCATAGGGATAAGCTACCATAAATAAAAATAAAAATTGGTTGCACAAAATTTTATTTTTAGTCTTTAGTTAACCCCAAAATTTAATAAACTCACCCGATAAAACACAACTTCGGAAATGGTGTTATTAAACAATTACCGACGCTGCGATTCCATCGGTGCCCTAAGATTTCGATTCCGAGCACCGATTCAATAGTTAGGAAAACCCGCTCATTCGTTTACTGAACGTACCCGATCTAAACTTTGGAAATTGATTCCGGGCACACTGGGCCTCGGAATCTCGTGTCGTCAAAAACTGCGTTCTTGTAAAATCAAATAAAATTAAGAAAAAAATTTCTTTGAATTTTACGGGTCTTTACAATACTCACAACTTAGGGCTTTACTTCCCCATAATGATAAATCATAAACTAGGGGAACAAATGTGGGTACCGAGCATGCATCTGAGCCTCCCGCTCCCAAGTGCTCTCTGGGAGGTTCCCGTGCTTCCATCTGATGCACACTAGAGGTATCGACCGTCCACGTAGGACCTGTTCTTTTCGATCCTCGATCTGCACCGAGACCTATGCAAAAGTGGCTCCATCGTCAAATTCCAGCTCCCCATGGTCGATGATATGCGTCGGGTCGTGCACGTATCTCATCAGCTGAGATACAAGGAAAAATGTCGTGCACCTGATGCAAATGAGGTGGTAGAGCTAGGCGGTAAGCCTCCTCGCCTATCATGTTGAGGACCTGGAATAGTCCGATGAAGCGCGGAGATAACTTGCCACCTTGGCCAAATCTCCATAATCCACATCGAGGTGAGACCTGCAAGAAGACGTGGTCGCCATCCTCGAACTCCAGTGGCCTCCACCTCCTATCAGCATAAGACTTATGCCGGCTCTAAGCTGTCCTCATCCGCTCTAGGAGGACCTGGACCTTCACTGGTCCTAAAAGAGCTGCTAATATTTCTTCTTTTTCGATATGAGAAATCCAATCTCATCCCATGGATTAACCACGTTCTTTTCCTAATACAGTCAATCCTGACATGGATGATACTAATCCATACCAAGGATGACATTGTAAGGCCTTGACGCAGCTACCAAGAGATCCGACCGCAACTCTCGCCTCCAAGGGTTGTGTCACACTGTCGGCATCAGTGTGTGGTCACTGGGTCTCCTCCAGTAGGTATCTCAAAGGTGAGGGTCAAGACAACAGTTTTTAAATCGGAACATCTAAGTAACAACAAAAAGAAAGGACATGAAAGTAAATTCCACAAAGAAAGGTGTCTTTTATTACTGCAGATCAATGTACAAAGACACAATTATCAACAAACAAAAATCAAAAATGCTATAAGAAACATAAACAAAAGTCTTCAGGTCTGGAGCTAGTCCCGCTCCTGTCAATCTGCTCTCGGATCTCCATTATCATAGGCATTAGCTGCCTGAAGCTGAGCTCTACCATGTCCACCTCCTCCCTGCGGTCGGGGTGGACCTCCTGGTGGTGGTGGTGGCAACACCTCAAAGCGTCGTCCACCTCCAACTGCACAACCATCTCCCCTGCCACTGTCTCCTTCTCCTTGCGCTCCACCTCGATCGTACCTCTACCTCTACCCGGTAGGTCATTCGTTTATCTATTGATCATCTGTATGGTGGGTCAGACAGTGACGAGCCATGTGACCAACCCCGCCGTAGGAGTAACATTGTCTTCTCATGGTAAGTCGTTGTCCACCTCGGGTGCCTTGCACAAACAATCTTGTGTCATGTGGTCGACCGCCTATAGGTCTAGTCCTCTTGGACCTCTGCGTCATCTGTCTACTGTCCACTACAGAAGACTCTGCCGCATGATGGATAGTGGTGGGTGGTGCTGCTGGAGACTGCACATCAAGGAAACTCTTCACTAAGAGGGCTCGCTCCAACACCCATGTCTGTGTCGGGATGCTGTGAGAAACAAATGAAGCTCTGATCTCTCGCCTGATTCCCAGATCGAAGGTTCGGGCCCTGAAGAAGGGGTCCCGTACCTTGTCCATGGAATAGGGCGAGAGATCGGTAAATCTCGCCGAGTACTGGGCAACTATAATTCTGCCCATCCGCAGCTGTAGAAGCTCCTGGATGCGCACAGCACAGAGGGTGGCTGGGACGAACTCTGAGCGGAAGAGGCCCTCAAATTCTGTCTAGAGGAGAGATGCCTCGTCGTGCACCTGGAGCATCAGGCTCCACCATCTGCCTGCTGCCGCGTGCAGGAGGCTTGCTGCGAGGATCACCATTAGGTCGGCTGGTGTACCCACTAACCTGAAAACTCCCACAACTACCTACAGCCAATCCTCGGCTTCCTGAGGGTCCGTCTCCCCGCGGAACCTGGGTGGTCTCTGACGCTGAAACTCGTGCAGTGCACTAAGGTGACGTGCACTCTCAGTGGCTGGGGCTGGTAGCATCGATGGCTCGACGGGTAGAGGTACCGCCAGTGCCTCTACTGAAAAGGGGCCCTGCACCGAGGCCTCATCGCTCGGTGGGATGTCGTCTCCCACAAGGCTATGAACACTAGCTGGATGTCATCGTAGGGCCATCCAGAAAAGATACAGGTGCGCCACGGTCAAAACAGTATACCTGGTGAGCTAACACAAAGTAATCACAAATAAAACTTTTGAAACACACATGAAATCAATTTTTCATGCATTCAGTCGGAAATCAAAAGTCAGGGTCCTGGTGTACGGATACGTAGGTCGCCGCACCAAAACTGGACTCCCTGGACTGATAACCACACTCAATACCCTTATCACTATTGCTTCACATAGAAAAAATATCAGATTCCAGAGTTCTGCGGTAGAACCCAACTCCTTTGATACCAATTTGTCACGACCCGTCCTTGGGGCCCGTGCCGTGACTACCCCAAGCCCGCCTTCCATAGGCCAATGGCTGGCGACTAGCACCAGGGCATAAAATCCCGATAAAAGGGGAAGGAATTGCCTTTGTAAAGTAAACAAACACGACAGAGTAAGCAATTAGAAGAAAACACTATGTAAAAACCGTGTACAATAGTATGTGCGGAAATGTAAGTGGGCTAGAATACAAACCCAAACGGAAAGTAAAGTCCAACTGGAAAGGAAGTACAACAACTGTAAGTAAAAATACAATGTTGATCCGTCACTGGAATCCCCACATGAAGGGTGGGTACAAATAGCCTCCACAGCTCCACGGGTCCAGCCGTCCACTCGGTGTGTGTCACGCCCAGTGGTCCACCTCTAGGTACCGACTCACTCCACAAGACTCAGCCACGATCAGCGTTTTTCGTCGTCTGCATCCAACACAATGTAGTGCGGGCATAGCTCATGCAGGGGTGAGTATACGCTACTCAGTAGGGACCCCGAGACCCCCGAAGGTCTCCCAGAATCCACAAAGGATAATCCACAAAAGAATGATACAACCACGAAGTAACATTTTACACTACTTAGGTATTTTCTCATACATATACCAAAGTCATCAATCCCAGTTAGACTCCAACATCCGAGCCCAAGTTCGATCCCCTCCACACAGGATAGCACAACCAATCCACACAGGATAACAGCACCAAATCCACATAGGAAATCAAGTCAATCATATCAAAGATAATGATTGAAATTTAAGACTCAGCTCAAACCAGGATTAAAAACATGATGTCGAAACCATAGCATCTGGGGAAACTCCTCCTCTATCGAGTATAGTGGGCATGCTGATATAACCAAGAGCTTTCCATCGACCTTGGACTACCATAGTACTCCACATGTAGAGTATTGTGGGCCTACTGCTACAAAGAAGCGCTTCCCACCATGGGTCTGCCGCTACAACCATGCGCTCCCCATCATAGCCTCCAGAGGTACTCCTTCTGTTGATTACCGCGGTCTTCCACTATAGCCAATCGCTTATCCACCGTGGGTCTACCACTACAACCAAGTGCTCCCCCTCATAGCCTCCAGAGGTACTCCTTCTGTTGAGTACCGCGGGTCTGCCGCTACTACCAAGCGCTCCTCCACCGTGGGTCTTCCGCTACAACCAAACGCTCCCCACTGGGCTGTCCGAAACATACCGAGTCGATCGATCAGCAGTCATCAAGTCTCAGACAGATCTAGGGTTTCATAAGATTTGAAAGTACCATAGTTTTCACTCTCGAACCCACGGAGGATTCCCGTACGAAAGTCATCATCGTCGCAGCCAGCTCTAGGGTTTCTGCACACAACACACTCGTTCTGGGAGGGTCCACTCCACAAGCCAAGAGGTCGATACATCAATTGAAAAGTATTCCGGAGTTGATGTATCCCAATGTTCTGTCTCGTCAAAAGGAACACAACGCGACAGACGGCGCGTCAATCGGATGCCCGGCCCAAGAGTTTTTGACTTTTTCGTCCTAGGGGCCTGGTTGGTTTTTAAGTCAAAACCAACCTGACTGCACTCCATCTACATCCAAACCTCGATCGTAGTAAGCCAAAAGTTCCTTCTCACTAAGAGGAATCCAAAACGTTAGATGGCACATCAATCAGATGCCCAAAGCTCACGTTATAAGCATTTCCGCTCCAAGTGCCTGGTTGGTTTCGTGTTTGAACCAAACCGGACATACCCAAATATCTTTGAAACATTGAGTGTAATAAACTGAAATGACCGTATGGATTCAAGAATCGCTAAGAAACTGATGGTGCATCGATCGGGTGTTTGTAGCCCAAGTTATGGGCAAAAGACGGAAACGTTCTGAAAAAGGGGAGTATGGGTCAGGTCCGACCCTGCCCAACCCCCCCCCCCCCCCCAGGTCGGCCTGAACCAGGTCGACCCAACTCGAGTCCGGGTCCGATCTGGCTGGGTGCGGCCCGGCCCAGCCTGGGCGGCCCCGCCCGGTGTGGCCAGTCCGGCCCGGGGCGGCTCGGCGCTGGCCGAGCGGCCGCGCAAAGGGGGAGGCTTCCCCCTTGATTGCTACTACGGCCCCCCGCGTGGGGGCCGTTACTTGCCAGCGGAAGCGGACCAGCGCTGTATCCCCCCCCCCCCCCCGCCCGCTTCAGTCGCTCGTGGTCCCGGGCCAGGTGCATGCCGCCGCGGCTTCAGCCGCGATGGTCCTTCCCGGCGGTGCGCTGGGCGCTGCAGCCTCCTCGCAGCCGTCCGGTACCAGCCGCCACCTCTGGCAGCCGGCGCCGCAGTGCCGGCGGGGCGTGCCAGCGGGGTCTTCCGCGGACCTCGGACATGCTCTGGTGGTCCGTTTTGCCTTCCGGCTTCGCCAATGGTCCTCCCGGGACCAGCCCTTCACTGTGAAGTCCTCATAACCCCTTTTCGGCATGCTTCGTCGTCACCCATCGATCCTCACACCAACAAAAAAGAAATGGTGTGTTTGGACTTGTTCGTTGGTCCGAACCCATCGCGTTAGTGGTTCAAATGACTTCCGACAATTAAACACATGTAAAGGATATAATTCACATAGATTTAAATAATCCAAACCCCCTACCTCAAGCGGTTGATGATCAAAGATTGTTGCGGGAGAAGGAATGTCGCGGAAGAAGCGTCGCGAAAGGGGGATCGTCGGCGTCATGGAAGGAGGATCGTTAGCGTCGCGGTACACGGCATCGCGTTGTCGATCTCTGAGGGTTCAGAGTTCTTAGTCACCCTTCGTCAGAGGCCGGTGTTCTTTGTCGGTGATGATGTGTTCTTTGCGTTCTTTGCGTTCTTCACGTTCTTCAACGAAAAACGTGAAGATTCAAGGCATGAGTTATTCCTCTCCCAATTCTCCTCGCACAATGAAACAACCCCCTCATAAAATAAGGCTTTGCCTTCTTTTATTTCCCATGCCAACTGTTTTGAAATTCAAAACAGATCGCGATTTAACTAATGAGCGTTGACCAAATTAAAGAGGTGTTTAATAATTTAATTAAATGAGAGAGTTGACTTGGCATTTAAAAGGGGGTGCGGGTGAGTTACCATATTGAATTCACAGGGAAGATAAAAGGAAATAAAGGGTTAGGGCTCGTGTGGGCCCCACCTCACTAATATCCTACCTAGGAGTTAGGGAATTAGTGGGTCCCACTCCAACCATCAAGCATAGGGTTAAGCTACCTTAAATAAAAATAAAATTTTCTTGCAAAGAATTTTATTTTTATCCTTTAGTTAACCCCAAAATTTAATAACCTCACCCGAGAAAACACAACTCTGGAAAAGGTGTTCTTAAGAAATTATTGGCACTGCGATTCCATCGGTGCCCTCAGATTTCTATTCCGAGCATCGATTCAATAGTTAGGAAAACCCGCTCGTTCGTTTACTGAATGTACCCGAGCTAATCTTCGGAAATTGATTCCGGGCACACCAGGCCTTGGAATATGGTGCCATCAGAAACTAAATTCTTGTAAAATTCCAATGAAAATTAAGAAAAAAATTTCTTTGAATTTTACGGAACTTTACACCTTGCGCCTGAAGCAGTCGATCTGAGCATGGACTGTAGATAACCAATCCATGCCCAAGATGACTTCGTAAGGCCTCGATGCCGCTATGAGAAGATCCCAGCAGAAGCTCTCGCCTCTTAGAGTAAGCTCACACTGCCGGAACCAGTGTGTAATTGTCGATTCTACTCCTGTAGGAGTCTCTAGCCGTAAGGATCGAGCCAATGGCTCTGCTGGAATCTCCGAGCTTCGAACAAGGGTAGCTGCAATGAAATAATGACTCGCTACTGTGTCTATAAGAACTGAAACAAGGGTGGAATAGACACAGATAGTACCTCGAATCATCTCGAGTGCACCGTGGTGTAGGACTCTGCTGCCTAAAGTTGTGCCTGTCTCTACCCGCCAGCTCCATGTGGTCTGGGTGGACCTCCTGGTGGTGGTGGTGGTAGAGCCTCAAAGTGTCGCCCACCACCTGGTACTCGTCCAGCTCCTCTAGCTCATCTTCCTGCTCCCTGCGGACCGCCACGGTCGACCCTCTGCCTTTTCCAGGGTGGTCCCTCAACCGTCTGCTGCTCGTCTACACGGCGGTTCGGGTAGTCACGAGCCATGTGGCCCTGCCCGCCGCATGCGTAGAATTGTATGCCTCTCGTAAGCCTGGCTCTCTGTTGTGTGCCCCGCACCACTGATCCAGGGACCTGAGGTCGTCCGCCTGAGGTTCTGGTCCACCTGGACCCATGTGTCATCCGTTGACTTCAAGTTGCAGAAGACTCTGCTATGTGCCGCCCTACGGTAGGTCTCACTACTGGTGTAGGCTCAGCAAGAAATCTCTCAATGAGAAGGGATCGCTACAGTACCCCTTCCTGTGTCGGAATGCTGAGGGATATCAGCAATGCCTTGATCTCATTCCTTAATCCCTGCTCAAAGGTCTGGGCCCGAATGAATGAGTCCCGTACCACTTCCGTCGAATAACGCGAGAGATCCGTAAATCTCGTCGAGTACTGGGCGACCGTCAAGCTGCCCTTCCGCAACTGTAGTAGCTATTGGATGCGCACCGCACAGAGGGTGGCTGGGACGAACTCTGAGCGGAAGAGGCTCTCAAAGTCCGTCCAGAAGAGAGATGCCTCGTCATGCACCTAGAGCATCAAGATCCACCATTTTCCTGCTACCGCGTGCTGGAGACTCGCTGAAAGGATCACCATGAGGTCCCCTGGTGTCCCTACCAATCGCAAAACTCATACAACTACCTCCAGCCAATCCTCGACTTCCTAAGGGTCTATCTCCCTGTGGAACCTGGGTGGTCTCTGACGCTGAAACTCATGCAGTGAACCAAGGCGACATTCATTCTCAGTGGCTGGGGCTGGTAGCATCGGTGGCTTGGCAGGTATTGGTATTGCCGATGCCTCTGCAGTAATAGGGCCCGGCACCGAGGCCTCGTCGCTCAGTGGGCTATCGTCACGTACAAAACTCATAATCCTAGCTGGCTGCCATCGTGGGGCCATACTGAAAAGAGACAGGTGTTCCATGGTCAATACAGTATACCTGGTGAGCTGACACAATGTAATCACAAAGAAAACTTGAAACACACATGCAATCAATGTTTTTGTGCACTAAGTCGGAAATCAAAAGTCCGGG
This sequence comes from Viscum album, assembly GCA_963277665.1. Classification (NCBI taxonomy): domain Eukaryota; kingdom Viridiplantae; phylum Streptophyta; class Magnoliopsida; order Santalales; family Viscaceae; genus Viscum; species Viscum album. The sequence goes on along the minus strand of OY728126.1, from coordinate 2,089,302,647 downwards.
TCCTGGTGTACGGATATGTCGGCCACCGCACCAATACTGGACTCCTTGTACTGATAACCACACTAAATACTCATAACACTATTTCTTCACATATAAAAACATCAGAGTCCTGAGTTCTGCAGTAGAACCAAACTCCTCTGATACCAAATTTTGACGACCCGACCTCGGGGCTCGTGTCGTGACTACCCCAATCCCGCCTTCCATAGGCCAGGGGCTGGCGACTAGCACCAAGGCATAATTCCGGATAGAAAGGTAAATAATTGCCTTTGTAAAGTAAACAAACACACAAAGTAAGCAAGAAGAAGTAAACACTAAGTAAAACTGGGTACAATAGTAAGTGCGGAAAAGTAAGTGGGCCAGAATACAAACCAAAACTGAAAGTAAAGTACAACTGGAAAGGAAGTACATAAACTAAAAGTAAAACTGCAATGTCGAGCTGTCCACTGGAAGTACCACATGAAGGGTGGGTACAGATAGTCTCCACAAATCCACGGGTCCAGCCATCCGCTCCATGTACGCCCCACCCAGTGGTCCACCTCCAGGTACTGACTTACTCTACAAGCCTCCACCACGATCAGCGTTGTCCGTCGTTTGCATCCAACACAACGTAGTGCGGGCATAGCCCGTGCAGGGGTGAGTATAAGCTACTCAGTACGGACCCCGAGACCCTCAAAGGTCTCCCAGACTGACACTACTTAGGTATATGCCCATACATATACCTAAGTCATCAATTCCATTTTGGCTCCAACATCCGACCCCAAGTACAACCCAGTCCACACAGGAAACCATAACCCATTCCACATAGGAATTCACAACCCAATCCAAACAGGAAAGAATAATGTAATCCACATAGGATATCAAGTCAATCATATTGAAGATAAAATTAAAAGTCAAGACTCAGCTCACACAAGAATACTTCTTCGTAAGATGATAGAGATGATCAGATGTAGCCACTGATTCATCTAAGCCATCGGACCCACACACGATTGATAGGTACTAACCCCCGCAATGACCCACACATGATTGATAGGTATTAACCCCCGCAATGACCCACACAGGATCTGACACACAAAGGATCGATATGCGCTGGCCCACATAGGACCGCTGAGCGCTGACCCACACATGATTTGACCCACACAGGATTGGTAGCACTGATCCACACAGAATTGCTGAGTGCTGTAGTCGTCGATGTCGAATACAAAGTGGATTTCTTTATAGTCTCCATCGTCGTCGCAGTCACATCCAACTCTAGAGTTCACGCACACAACAAGCTCATTCAGGGAGGGTCTGCTCCATGAGCCGAGGGGCTGATACATAAACTGACATGATGCCCTGAGTTTATGTATCCCAAAGATCCGTATCGTCAACAGGAACTCAATGTGACAGACGGCGCGTCAATCGGACGCCCGGTCTGAGAGTTATTGGCTTTTTCGTTCCAAGGGCCTTGTTGGTTTTTAAGTCAAAACCAACCCGGCCTTAATCCAACTGTGTCCAAACCATGGTCGGAGTAAGCCAAAAGGTCCGTCTCTCTAATAGGAATCTAATAGAGTCGACGGCACGTCAATCGGACATCCGGAGTTCAAGTTATAAGCGTTTCTGCTCCGAGGGCCCGGTTGGTTTCGCATTCGAACCAACCCGGCCGAACCAAATGTTTTCTGAAACCTTGAGTGTAATATACCTAAAGGACCGCCATGATCCAAGGATCGCATCTCAACTGACGGTGCGTCAATCAGAGTTCCGTAACCCATGTTATGGGAAAAAAACCGAAAACGTTCCGAAAATGGGGGTTTGGGGCCCGGACCGACCCAGCCCGTGACACCCTGGGTCGGCCCAAACCGGGTCCGGGTCCGGCACGTTTGGGCGTGGCTTGGCCCGGCTGACGCGGTCCGGCCCGGCTGGCTCAGCCCAGCCCGGCCTAGGCGGCCGGTTGGCCTGCCGGGATGGCGTGGCCCGCGTGGCATGTTAGGCTGGCCGAGCTGAGCAGAACAGGGGGGGGGGGGGGGGGCGCTGCCCCCCTGATTGACAAAATGCGACCCCCACATAGGGGGGGGGGGGGGGGGCGCTCCTGTAGCCATCCGGGGGTTTCGACCCCCGGCCATTATGGTAACCGGCCGGTGGGTCACCGCGGGACCCCCCTGCGGGTCCCGCCTCCTTGCTCCGGCGGCCGGAAGCCGACCACCACTCCCCCGCCGCTCCGCGGCCAAAGGCCATGGCCTTGTCCGATCGGCGCGGCGTGGCTGCACCACGCCCCTCCGCTGCGGTCGCGGCCTCTTCGAGGTTCCCCAGTGCGGCGCGACGACACCACTGCTTTGTTCGACTTCAACAACGCAGCGCGACGACGCCGCGCTTCTCCGCCCATACTTCATTATTTCTGCACAGTGCAATGATATCGCACTGCCTTGCTCGTGCCCCAACAAAATCAAGTGTCAAGGGCGGAGGAGGGTTGGCCGTGTTCATGCAGTCGGACCTCCTCTCGTTATTAGGATAACGGGAGGCTCATTTAGGAAACGATGAACGATGATGATAGTATACACGAAGAAGAAATTAACCCCTACCTCAAGCGTTGTGGATTCGTTACGGAAAAGAACATCATGGAAGAAGGTGTCGTAGAAGGAGGATCGTCGGCATCGCGGAGAAGAGAATCGTCGGTGTCACGTCATCTATCTCTGAGGATGGTGTCTCTCACCGGCTGCGGAGAGGGAAGAAGATGGTCCGACGAACTCTTCTTTTCGGTGACGGAGTTCTTCGTCAAAGGCCCGGTGTTCTTCGCGTTATTAGATGAGGAAGAAGATGTTCTTCAAGAGTTAAATCATATCCTCTCCAAAATCCTCTTGCACAACCAAACAACAATAATAAAATAATTGTTTCCTTCTTTTATTACTCATGCCATACTTTTCAAAATTACAAAATTCAAAACCTAACATATTTAATTAATTGATCTTAAGTTATCATATTAATTAGTCTTTAGGTGGCATGGATTAATGTGGGAGGTGAGGAGTTAGGGAATTTTGAAGATGGGGGCTCGTGTGGGCCCCAACGCCCTCATAACCTCACATGCGAAGTTGGGGGGTTGTGGGCCCCACCAACAACTTCCCATGAGAGAATTAAACTACCATGGATAAAATAATTTGAACACAATTTATTTTACCTAAAATTTAATTCCCTAATTTTTAACAACTCCTCCTGAGAAAACGAAACTCCAGTAAAGGTCTTCTTAAGCAATTATCGGCGCTGCGGTTTCATCGGTGCCCTCAGATTTCAATTCTAAGCACTGGATCAAATGTTAGAAAACTCTGCTCGTTTGTTCACTAAACATACCCGAGCTAAACTTCGGTAAATGATTCCGGGCACACCGGGCCTCAGAACTAGGTACCGTCAGAAACTGCGTTCTTATAAAATTTCAAAGAAAATTAAGAAAAAATTTCCCTTGAATTTTACGGGTCTTTACAAAAACATTAAAAAAAGTCAAAATTCTAGAATACAATACTAAATAAAAGTTCAAAAGAAAAGCACGTAAATGGTTCAACAATATCAGAAGCCTCATCTTGGTCCCATGCTCCCCAACTCCACAACATTCATGTACCTGAAATAGGAGGTTGATTTCCCTTATCTACACCTGCATTAAAACAAGCTAATTGTGCCTAAAATCCTGACCCAAACATGGTGTGAGACAAATTCTAGTAGGAAACCACCCAAATATATATACCTAACAGTTAGTGAATATATATAGCAGGTAACAAGAAAAATGAAGTTGTAAACAAGGAATTACTCAAAAGTAAAAAATCCTATAGTTTTAAGTTCATTCATTTTCATATATCATGTAAGAAGCTAATAAAAAACAAGTAACTCTCTAAGAATTACTCATAGACTATCCCCTCTGGTTCAACCAAATAAACACATGAAACCCTTTGGGAAGTACTCACAGTCAAAACCCTCTAGGTATGCTTTAAAAAAGACCCTCTGAAGAAGCACTAACCGTCAATTCCCCTTGTTTTCTTGTATCGGTAACTATTGACTCTCTCCGGAAGCACTCAACGTCCAATTCCCCCTATGGTCTCATATCAAGGAAACTACAAACACTCTGAGAGAGGACAATTCCTATCCCCCCTATGGCCTCGCAATGTAAAAAGTAGCACACACTCTGGGGAATCCCTCAGCATCCATTCCACATATGGTCTACTAAACTATGTTCCATCAACCCTATGTATGTCAATCATGCACAAAAGATATATGATAACCAAATTAACCCTAAATATCTACTTGGAGAAATAGTCTACATCATATCACAACATGTCAGATAAAAGTCACTACATCCTAAAAACACTATGCATATAAAACAAAGAAGCCTAACAGACAAAGCTAGACCGAACGGTCCAAAACAACAAGCATGGGAAAACACATCCATAGCATGGAAAAATTTAACCTATTCCCAATAAATTACCTCTACTCAATAAAACAAGAAATTTCAGGCATTAATATGGTTAAAATCTCTAGACACACAATACCCCGAATGAGGTTATTGGAAAATTTTCGTTATATAACTCAAATTATGACTACAAAAATGCACAAATCACTTACCTCGTCATTGTAAGAATTATATATGTTAACATTAGGCCATAAATATATCATGAACAACGTTGATCTACAAAAAAGTATAAAGAGTTCAACCATGGATATCTCACAAAAGAAGAGGAATCGAGAAATGAGGATTTAGAAGAAGGAAGATCTTACCGTGGTGATTCCAATGAAATTAACAGTGGTTGAATTAGATAAATTATGATTGGTCAGGGGCTGAGAGAAGATCAGTTGGTCTCATTTTTTCTTGGACAAGATGTGTAGAGTAGAAGGTATTTTTATGAATAAGACGTGACCCCGGTCTGTTTAAGGAAATAAATACAATAGTACTTGGTGAGATCTTTAAATGTACATGGTGTGTACTTTCCATCACTAATCTATGCTTAAGGAGGCATCCAGGTTGCCCCACATGGCCATGTGCTGGGCTGTTTTAGTGCTAGACATAGCTACCCGCGGCAACCGGGCACACGTCGTGTACTCCTGAAATTTATAGAAACTCCTTTTTTCTAGAAAAACAAGAAATAAAATCCATAACTAAAAAAATATATTCGGGTTCCTACAGAAACATACATTAATTTTCTAGATTATATTTGTTATAAAATATCATGAATCAATGGTGTAGAAGGAATCATGTTAAAAAATTATGCCACATAATTGACAAATTCAACCCGAATTTCATTAGAAATATGTTAGGTCCACTAGGATGAATACCATGAGAGGGGGTGAATCAGGGTATGGTAGATAAATAATTTTCCCCCTTCAGATCTTATTTCGTTGTTAAACAGAACTCTATTCTATCTCCTTCCAATAACAATATATTAAATAATATGAAATCATGCACATGACACATCAATTTTTACTTGATTCACCATCATTGTGCTACGTCCAAGGATCATAAAACAATGATGTGCCGATGTAAATAATTCACTAAGGCTCACTGGAAATAATGACTAAAGAGTTAAAGAAAGATCTTCTATGTCCATACTCAATGCCTTTACAAAGTATACGGTCTGCTCACTGCATTTTCAAGGGTTATAACCTATGCCTGTTTTCTAGCTCACTACAGCTTGAAAGGGTCAGCATCTTCCTTTTCATGCACTCACTACTCTTACAAATAATCCAAACACATTTTATAGACATGTAAGTCAATCAACGTTTATGTACATGGGGGTCCCATAATTTGCATGAATTCTGGAATCCTCAACTATCGGTAGATTCTTATTTAATGATCATTTTCCCCCGTATATGAAGTATACCTTCCTGAGTACGGATAGATACCAGAAAATAATTTCTCAAACTGATTCGAAGCTTTTTCAATCCTCCTTGTGTAAATTGAAAATCACCTTATTCTCCCATGTACCAAGTACCTGGTTACGTACGCGGAACACCTCTTCCATGTACCACATCCCCTTTCAAGAACTTCCTATCATGCGTGAACTGAATCTTCCATCTCTATCACATATCTCCTCTGCATAACGACTCTGCGAACCTCCTCTGGGAATCATCCTCTTCCCGCGAACTGTTCTCCGTTCGCAGACTTCTTTCACTATCCACCGGTATACCACACCTTCATCCTCTACGTAGTGTGTCCTATGAGGGTTACCATTCTCCATAAGAACCTTATTTAGAATTTCTTCTGCGTTAACCACTTCAGCTCTCGTGGGATTTTCCCTCATAAACTTTTTATAGACTTTTCTGAAATTCCATCGCAAAAAATGTTCTCTAATGATTTTAACTCTCATTAATAATCCGTGTGATTATAGATTATTATATAATAAAATATATCCAAAATATCTCATAATCCATGATTTTCCAAATATCTTATTCGGTAGATCCTCTATCGCAAAACGATCGTCCTACCGTTGTGAACCTCAAGCCTTCATGTGAATCATTTTTCATATCTGGTCTGCATAATACCCAATCACCTGCACGGTTGATCCCCTCAACCAAAGAGAATCCATGCTCATACAACACCACCTTCCACCGTGAACCATTTCCAGTTTCGCAAACCACTCCAGCGTACCATTCCTACTGCCTGGCACGTGGCCACGTACTCTTCCCAGACATGGTACACGATCCATTTATCGGGCTCTGTGTTTCTCATCCATTGCCGATTTCGTTCTCCGATCTTAACAACATTAATCCCTATGCATAAATACATAAATTACCTAACGTAAATTCTTAATTTTGAGGCCAAAAAATTTGGCAAACACTGCGAAACTATGCCACCTTAAAATATGACTTTAGGAAAACACTGACCATTCTCATTCGTGTTCATCCGGCTTGGTAAACAAACACAATCACACCTAAAACATACTAAGAAGGCAAATCAAGGGATATTTTTTCCAACAAATATAAGATTTTATTATCAAGATATTATAATTATATATTAATCTATGATTTACCCTCTCAACTACACTACTATGCTATAGTTTTTAGGAGTATTCTTCTCAAATCTTAATCCTTTTATCCATAATAAAACTTATAAATTCCTATTATTCAATTCTACACCATTATCATTCCTTAAGAATTTAATTATTCATGCTTTATTATTTTATATGATAGACCTCCATTGGATAATCACTATAAACACATAAATTTTTTTTATTAAGGATTTATTCCCATAATTTTCTTATTGAATCATCTATGAATGTAACATAGTAAACAGATCCACTTTGAGAGAAGTCTTGTTCAAGCCCCCAAATGTCCATGTGCTTGATTTATACCTTTCAAGACATGGGTATCCTTCCGTTTAGATTAAACAACAAATTTCACTACATTTTGAGTATTCAACATTTATAAGATTGAAAATCCATTTGAATAAGCTTCACTATAAAAATAGTCCTGAAAACTCATGTATTCTTCACATTAAGGAAAAGATGATGAAAATAATACCACTTATAATTTTTGATTTTTTTCAATCATGATTTTTTCCCTATATAAAATTCTTAGAAGATATAGTGTCATATTATTTACATATTTTAACACAAACAAGGAACTTGATAAATCTTATATACTCAATTTTGGAATCTTCTTCCAAAAACATCATTCCATAGATGACCAATGGAAATTTTGTCTTCTGTAAACCTAATATTGGATTAAATACATTTATCTTTAGGTGACAACCATTTTTATTTTAGAAATTATTGTATCCCTTGACCACGAACATATGTTATTCATCATACGATAAGTAACCCATATATATCCTTATGGATATAAAAGTCAATAGGGAACCCTTCTCATCCATGGAATATAATGAAGTCCTAAAATCTATGTACCATGATTCCAATGAAATTTTCACTATTAGGAATAATGTATTTGTACATTTAGTAATTAAATTATTAGAGCTAAAACATATATAGTAAACCCATTTGGAATTCACAAAGTGATCCCTACAATATTTCTTCATGTTTCACCGCATCCTATAATTCCAACATATGGATTTTGGATTAGTAAATTTACCTTGAATTCCCTACCTTGATCTGTCCTTTGATTTATCTTAACCTTTCTATTGAAGCAGTAATAATCTACCATGAATGTGGAGTTAATTTATTGAAGGTTCCTAGAATTCACTCCATTTTAGTTCTTAATTTAAAATGAGATGTATATCATAATGAAAAAATAGGTCAAATTTATTATAATAATTACTTATGATTGTTACCATCATATCACATGATTTTGGTCGGGATGATATTAGCTAGAGAGTCCAAACATCATCTGTAAACTATTCATTATCTAATTCTATTTGACTCCAAATATTGTTGAAGATATTATCATGATTAGTCCTTGGTCTTGATTCTAACATCCTCATGTAGAGTAACCTCCACATCATGATCATGTAATTCATAAGTTTTAGCTTCGCAAACATTTCAACCAGCGAATTAACTATTTCCACTATAATCTGCACATACTCGATGTTATAGGAATAATTTATTTATAATGAAATATGAATCAATCCAAATGCCTTCTTATCTAGCCTTTACCATTCCAATTTTTTTTCAGTTCTTACAGTTTCTCCCCTAAAAAAAACCCCAACGTCCTTATGAATCAGAGAGTCATACATTTTTATCCTATGATGCCTAAAATCCATCCTGTCAAATTTCTCTAGAAGTACCTTGATTTATTTTAATACCATACCTACATACATATTTAGCACTTATAGAATATAAAAAATAAAAAAAGTGGGTTTCTTGAGTTTTATGGGGAGTGCGTTGTTACTCTTCTAAGAACCAAAATCTATGATACATATTATTGGGATTCACAAACCACCAATCTACAGTAGTTATACCATATACACCTACATAGATGGAAACAATTCATTGGAATTATCCTAGACTAGAAAAAACCCCTCAAACTGATGTATCAAAGATTAATAATATAATATAAGCATTATATCACTTCACTAATATGAAATCCTCTTCCACAATAAAAAAACCAAAAAATCAATGAAAAATTAAAATGAATGGAAAAAATATACTTAATATAAATGAAATAATAAATATTTGTGATTCAAACCCTAATACTATATGAATGAGGGAATATTTTTATATTTTTCATTTCAAAAAATTTATAGTTTTATAATCTCAACTGACAAGTAATACCATTTTAGAGGACTAATTAATCAATACAAGAATAATGCACCTGCGGACTCACACCAAAATTATAGTGGGGCATTGATATTCAACTAGTTCTAATGAACTTCTATATTTAGGGGGGGGGTAATTTTCCGTGGTTACCCTTTGACTATTTGTAGGTTCCACTAACTCAACCAACATATTCTAGTGAATAGTATAAATTACACATTATTTTTAGAAGATAACTTTTGGACCAATACATCCACCAAACTTATATTCTCATGAGTCATAATTAGGTCGATACATTTATTCTTGAATAGTACTTTAGAGACATTGAGAAACAGAACATTAAATAGAAATAATATTTTCTAACATTTATGAAATAAAATAAAAAAATTATTTTAAAAGGTATGTCTTACCATATTTTCATTAAATCTGATATTAAGAGAAATAAATAATTTAATATTATTCAAATTCATCAATTACAATTGGGTATTTGTTCAAATTGTATTTTATAATTATTAAATTTATAAATTTAATTAAAATAATATTTTTTATTTTTTATTTAGTAATCCATTATAAATTCATATTTAATACACCATCTATACAAGTCATCTTTTTAACAAATCAAAAATGGGAATGATGATGAAAATTATAATTTTGAATCATATATCATTTTTGATATGTTAAATTTAGAAGAGGATTCATTATACACTAGATGAAATTTTAGTAAATTAAAAGTATTTAAGATATATATATATATATATGTATATATATCTAATAAATATTATTTTGAAATTTTTAATAGGTTTTCAATGGAGTACATTGCTGGGATAAAACATTTTTTCAAGAAAAAAATATGTATAATGAAAATTTTTATATAATTTTAATGATTTTTTATAATATGGGTCTTACAAATTAGATGGTTCATACATGTTTAAATAATACCATCTTATTTTATGATGATTATGAATGATTAAATAATTTTCTATCATGTTAAAAATAGTGCCACTAATAATATAAACATTTAAAAAATGAAGTTGTTCTAATTAATCAATTATGTTATTTTTTTTATTGCACCCAAATTATAGTGATTATTTAGGTCGTGTATAAAAACATCATTTATGGAACGATATCACATCAATTTTTTGGTAAATATAATATTAAATAATTATTATGCCGGTGACTTGAAGAAATATTTTTTGCAACAACAATTTTTTATTTTTTTCACATCTATCGTCATGAGATTATTTATCTATATGTACATATCATTAAATGTTTGATGACTATCTGGTTTTTAAATAACTTTTCAATTACATTTTTGTTAAAATTTATTAAATTTATTAAATTATTTATATATTTATATGTACGGCTTGTAATAAAATATCAAGAAATCTATGAGACCCTCTATTAGGAAGGCATGATAGGCATGTTTGAGTGGTCATTTTCATTAGGTATTTCACAACCACATTATGACGGATACAAAGAGAGATTCCATGATATTTTTTCTGAATATTATATTCATCGTTGATCAAATATTTTATTTTATGAGCATGAATGGGGATTTTAATCTACTATGTAACACCTCACCCATTTTGAGGTATGAATTAGATCAAATTTTAGTGAAATCTCATGTATTCTGAATTATTTTTGAAGTTGGAGACTTTATAAGAGGATCAGGACTGTTTTTAAGGGCGAAAGTTAGACGGTGGGAAATGGAGACTTCCAATACCAGTGAGTGTATTTTTGGTGTGCTGTATAAACAAGGTAGGACAATAGAGCACTAAATGGCCCACCTAAGATCCTCTAAGGTCCAAATTTCTTATTTTATATTTTTCATATAATTTATTAAAAAGATAATAAAATTTTGTTAGTTAATTATCTTTTATTCATTTAACTATAGGAATAGAAACTAAACATACATTCCTCACTCTTCATTATATTCATCATCTAAAATATGGATCTCTCTCATCCATGATTTAATCTTCATAACATCTTCTATAGTGGATTTTACTCGGTAAATCAATAAAATATTTCTCTGTATTCATGTTTTACCTCATTATTCTATCATGTATCATCGATCAGACCCTAATGTGGGGGTTTAGTATGTTTTTCGAATTCTGATCGATTAAGCCTAAATCAGCATATTGTTATTTATGGGTTAGGCGTTCTTAATCAATGAAATTAGTCCCTAAATTTATCATTAATATTTTAATTAGATACATTAATTTTATGAAATTAAATAAAATATAATTGGTTAATTACCCAATAAAACTAGTTTAATTTGGTTTCCTTAAATTTATATAGTGAATGATGAACCCAAAAAGGGTCTGAGTGGTTTTTGAGAGTTTTATGTTAACACTATTGTTCACTGATCCCCATTTTCAATGTTATATAGAATGATAATCCATGAACTTGGACCTAAAATAAGATCTTATACATGATAATTGATCTTAGAATCCTAGTGTGGTGTCCCTGACTAACGATTTATAAAATAATAACACAAATTCATGATAAGATAGGGGTGATCTATCCTAATAAGGTAGTTGTGAGTGGGTTAGTGTCCATTTTATCATAACCCATGCATTATTAATAGGTTCTAATGGTCAAGAGGTTCATTATAAGTAAAATATCATCCACATAATTTCTATTTATTGGTTATCAATGATTTATTGTTGATATGTATTATGGATGTTAAGGATAAACTTATGGTATTTAGTAGTGTATACAACCACAGATATTTCTTGATATATGATCAGGGTCAAAGTAAAAGGGTTTAGAAATATAGTATTTACATACAAAAATGGTACAACAACCTCCACCCTATATGGATCTTTCTTGATGATGGTAATTGAAGAAATAAATGAGTTTCTTACAATTCATTGTTATCCACTACCATAAGGATCTCGATTTGTAACATAAGGATACCTAGACCATTGAAGGGGATTTAGATCCTTCATAATTGTGCTGAATGATGTATCCAAAGAGGTTATATTTTCATAATTCATTCAATAAAACTAATGATCTTACTACCACCAACGAATATATACATCATTAAAACTCCCCATTGAATGAGGATCATGTAATCCATAGAAAAAAATCAGGTGTCATCAAATTTATTCAAATTAATTGCATCTCATTCGAGAATCAATTGAGTCCCTTCAACTGATAACGAGAAAGCTTAATTACATATTCATGAAAAATTATATCAAAAGAATCCACATGTAAGTTATGTTTCATTCACACAACATCCCATGTATCATAATTATAAGCCTAATTGTATTATATTATATTTGTATTAATCCTATCTAATGATACATACCAATCAAATGGTATGATATCCATCACATGGATATCACTCAATGTAATTAAATTCAGTTTTAAAATAAAACTGACTTCACTTATGTGAATATTTAGAAATATACCACATACAAATAATATCATTATAGACATAATGAAAAACATCAAAACACCTTGTGAAGCCATCAAATACTCATTTTGGAAATGGTTTCATTTAAATCTATTCAAATTTGACCGAAACATTTATCCAAAACATAATCTATATGTATAAAGACCCAAAAAAGTTACCTTTTGGGATTTAGTGGTGTTATAAACAAATTTTAAATCCTTGTTTCATGTATATAAGAATAGATTACTCTCTCAGAGAGCATCAAGGATACTCAAGCTACTAAGGGGTCTAGTGTGATCTACTTCAAACATAATAATGTCTCTGTAAAAAAATTTCCACCACAATATGTATTACATAAATCATTAGTATAAATATATAATCCTTTTTCCCATGACATTGTGCGAATAATAAAAATTGAATAATTTCAATTTAATATAGGTGATATGATCTTTTCTTCATTCTTTAAAGGAAAAAAACCAAATCAATGAATAAATCACATGTCATTCATCTTAAATATGGGTATATCACATATACCCCATCTAGATAGTTAATCACATTATAAGTAACTAAAAAAACCATGTCCTTGAATTTTATAATTATAGTTCAATAAATGACAATATATCTTTACTCTCCATACAATTAAGAAAATTCCTTCTTGATTTCACTATAATTTATGATACGATCTACATCATTCCCAACCAACCCTGATTAGCTACATTTATTTAGACTTATGTATGAATGGTATCAATGTACGAAGGTTATCAGTATAGGTATCCATATAACCTCAGGTAATTGAGATTTGTAATAAGTAAACATTCCTATGAATATTTATGATTATATTAAATTATTTTTAAGGGTTATTCAATGTAATAAGTATCTACTTGTTATATCATGAATCTATTCTTTGAATCTCATAAAAACCCCTTTATAATGAAAAAACAATTGTATTCATGAAACCTTAATATATCACCCGAACCGATTATAATATCTCATGATCATTTATTGGGGTAACTCAAAGTTAATCTTTTTGAGGATATTATCATTTGGATAATCAAATAATGTAAATTACAACACACATGAATAAATTATAAATAAGGTTTTCCTTTATAATAAAAACATACTATATTCACGACCATTATAACCAATATATCTTAGGATAATCACCCATAGATTCTATATAAATTTCATTTCATCATTATGTTATTGTTTTCATCAATGGATCCGCCACAATGTCATATTTATCCACCCAGCATATATTTAATCACCACTGTCAATGGTTTCTCATGTTATATGGTAATTTATAATAGTGTATCTGATCCTTTAGTGAGATTGGGATTTTTTATCCTATGTGATCGATGTATTGTTTTCAAAATAATTCATGATTACTCCATTAGTGCTCTAAGGAACCTTATTTAAAAAATGGAATTTATAATCCAAATAACTTCCTTCACATAATCTGATATAGAAATATACTCCAATTATATTTTTTACCCTCCATAGTATCATGTTTGGAACTATTACATCTAATAGCTATACCATTTATGGAAAAGATAAATCTTGATTTGTATCCCATTTCATATTTCTCATATTATAAACATGAATCAACTCAACTATTTACACAGAGCTCATACACTCCTCAAAATACAAATAGCACATCCTTGTACCTTCTTAAGTACAGAGGAATATTGTTCAAAAAAATTTAGGGACTCTCACAATGATTATTTTATTATCAACTATTAATACATTTTGAAAATGAGACATTAGGTTGAGTATATAATATTTAATATGTGATATAGTTGATGGTGGATGAATACAAAATTTTATCCATCCTATATAACCCTTTAAATGGATATTGAACCATTCTAATATTTTTCTAATGTAACACGGGTAAATACCCCTTGTTCGTGTTTTCTATTCTAAACATCTCTAGCACATTACCAGTGTGTGTATCCAAACTAAATCTAAGAATCCAATTATATAACACCCCAAGATTTCATAATATGTTATCTCTTTAAATTAATTCAATAGCTTACACCACTCACAACACTGAGTTCAAGCACACCACCACTTACTAACCAGCCATTTAAAAAGTTGTTATGAATTTTATTAACAATATTTATAATTATTTATACTCCATATAATTTTAACATCCATATTATATGTTTTTTAGAAATAATATAAGAACAAATTCTATTTTTTTGATAAATGAAGAGTTATTCAAAAGAATGCAATTTCACCACCTTTTAATGGGGAATCGTATTTAAATCCAATATTTGACACTTTTATATATTCAATTGGACAAAATAAACTTATTCTATAGATGAGGGACATATAATTTTTTTGGGATAAATTTTTGGTATTTTTCTTATAACATTTATATTTTGATGAATAGTGAAAAATACTAAATTTTAATTAAAAATAAAATTTTATTCTAAATAATTTATATTGTTAAATTATAAATTTGAATGGTTTTGAAGTATAATTAAATTAAATTTTTATAATTTAATCCAATATTGTTCATTGGAAGTAATTTTACATTTAAATGGAACATACAAACATTTCAATATTTTGATAGTTTTCACTTCTCAAAAACCTACTTTCTAGAATTGACACCGGGAAATAATATTAAATTAGTTAATGAAACTTCTATGTTTTGATTTTGGTAAAATAGGCATTATTTTTTAATTTTTAATATCAAAGTTATCTTAGGGATAATTTTATTTATATTTCTGAAAATAGTCAATTTTTTTATGAATAATGAATTTTTTTTACATAGTATATAAAACCTAACTGTTTCATTTGAATAATTATTTTAATTAGAAATTTACCTTGAATCAGATATATAATATATATATTAGTATAATTAAAGTCATTACATTCATTTTATAATAATATTAGATATATAAAATTTTATTGAATCATTTTAACATCTTTTAACCCACCTTCTTGGCACATTTGAAAGATTACATAAAACATAATTTTACAACTTCCATGAATTAAATTTCAAAAAACATAGAGACACAATTTACATTAGTAAGTAAAATGTAGTAGAATAGGATGAAAACAATATTTTGTGAATAGTAACTTTTGAATTTTTTTTACTCCTGTAAAAATTAAATAAAGTAATTAAAGGTAAAAATAAGATTAAAATTACCCCAACACATGTTCTAATTCTATCGGATATATTTTTTTGACCAAAATTATCCTTAGGAAAAAATTAATATCCTTTTGATCCATTTTGGTTTGATTCAGACATTTATCATATTTTATTTAAAGAAGAGTTAAAAGTGTTAAATTAAAAGTTCATTAACGAAACCATATTTAATATGGAGTTATACATAAGATATATTCAAATAAAAATATTCATTAGAAATATAAAATAAATTCCTAAATCATGGTATTTTATTTATAAATTATAGATATTTAAAAATTAAATTTATTTATGACACAATATGGATGCAATTATTACCTTATTAATAAAAGATTAAAATAATTGAAATTATAAATATCAAAATAATATAAGTTGAGACTTTTGAGGCCATGAACAAATTATCGAGGTTAATATTACATTTTATGTATGATTAAATGTAGATTTATTGAATTCATAATGTTTTTATGACCTTTTGAAAAATAAATTATTAAATAGTGTCAAAATTGACATAATGAGTTTTTAATACAAATACTCTTCTATTAAATAATATTAAAATCCTAGAAATCTATAGTTGGGCCAAATAAAATAGATATGTTTATATATGTCATTAATGAACCATTTTAGATCTCTTGGAATTTTATATTAAGATTATTAACCATGTAATATAAAAATACAAGAAGACCTGATAATTGTTAAACTATTTAATGAAGATATAAATCTAAAAGTAATATAGTGACCTAAACTTGTCTTAAACCTACTGGTTGAGAGGATTTCTACCCATACCAACCTTATCCTAGATATAAATCCATTTTGAGCTATTAAAAATCAAAAATGGTTTTTCAAACAATAAAGATTTCAAAATCTTCCAAAAGTTATCCTCCCTCCCTTATAAAAGGGTACTTCCCCTTACCTTATATGCACACCTACAAAGCCATTAGTCACGGAAAACACAAAATAAAATCTCCTCCAAATTAACCTCAAATCAACATATAGGACTTAATTTGATCATAAAGCCAACCTAAGAAGCCATTTTGTTCAAATCAATAGGAAGAACCCGAAATAAAGGTAATTATTTCATCACCTCATTCAAAGTTCTTTTCTTCTTCCAATTCATATTTCCATTTGGTTTCCAAAAAATAATAATAACTCCAGTACCTTATACATACTTAGATTTTATTATAAATATTTTAAAACCATATTCATTCTCTATTTATCCTATGAATGACAAAGTCACCATACCTGAGTACGTATGACTTATCGTCCCCACGTCGTAGTGTAGTTTGTTATTCATCATTTCATTATTTTGATGGGTAAAATAATGAGTATAATTGATATAAATAATAAATATAACATGGTAATTATTAATTATATATAATATACTATCCAATTATGTATGTTTTCACCATTAATAGAATTATATTATCACTCAAGTGTATGTACGGATATCCGTCTCCACAACGCGATGAGATTCATTTCCTTGTTCACCATAAAAAAATGATTATAAAAATATATATTATTCATAAGTATGTAATATATGAAAAAATAATTCTACTAGAAATATATATATATATAAATATATCCCATTCACTTAATTCCTTTCAATAAGATATGAAAATGGAAACAGCATTTATGCATACGTACGACCTACCGTCTCCACAATTGGTGTTTGAAATATCATAAATCGATATATTTTAAAAATTTATATTCTGAATATAAATCATATTTTATATTCTTGATTTATTTAAATAATTATCTATGTGATACGATCAAGAATAACAAGTTAAAACATGTATGATAAAGAAAAAAATTATTACACGAAATGTTACTTTAACATGGAAATTATTATTAAATATGAAGTATAATGTCATAAATGAATCATATATGATATCATAAATATCAACATGGTTCTTTTATAATTAAATAATAGAATATTGTCATTATACAGCAGGATAAACGTACCCTCAACTAAAGGAAAGTACATGTGAAGGGTTAATTAATCAATCTCATTACTATCTGAGATTGTTTATGTGTAAGATTTTACTAGGACATATTTATTATCCATGCCCATGTTCCATAAAAGTGTTTTCAAAAGGATTTTTAATGGATTTTTTTAACTGAAACATCAATTTAAATGGATTTATTATTTATTCTTCTAAATCATTCTCATTAATGTCCATGTTTTCAAAATAGTTTTAAGTATTTATTTATATGGACATGAATGATTGAAAATGTTAATTCCATTAAAAAGTTTCAAAGTTGAATGGGATATTTCTCTTAAGAAACATCTTTTAAATTACTTACTCTATAAAAATGTGACTTTTAAATGATTTCACAAAAAAGGATATTTCCCTCAAAGAGTTTTATTGTTCATTTTCAACTATGTTGAACATCCTTTAATGAATATTATACTTAATGGAGGTTGATTTATTATAATAAAATCTTTCATTTTGTATTTAACGATTTATGATAAGCTTTTTTGTGGATGTTCTATTTTTATACCATTCATGGATTATGGTTAATGTATTTACATTTCATATTCTAGCATTAATATGAATGGTTATGTTATCATCCAATATTTTCATATGATGAATTCATTGGACATAGTAAGTGACAGGTATGGCCCGCTATAGCCCCTCGATGCATTGGTAGGTCTCATGAGACAATTTTGTTTTGGCATAAGGCCTTGACAAAATTTTTATTTATAATCATGGCATGAGGCCTTGACTATGTGGTTATGATTTCCGACATTATGCATTTTCTCATTATGAAATTAGTTATTACATGTGATTATTCGACTAGTAGAATATCCATGTGCATGTTTGTATGGTAACACATGATTTATTTTTCCAATATTATGTTCAAGTTTATGTTTAAAAGGTTGTTGTTTTTATTACACATATTTCCATAAAATATTATAGCATTCACTAAATTATTTACTCATACTGAGCATTTGAGGTCACCCCTTTCTTATAATTATTTTCCCTGGATTCCAATAAGTGGATTATGATTGATATATAGGGTTAATATAGGGTGATAATGGATTTCTTAAAAGATTTTTTTTGTTTTGTTTTATGTTATAATGTGTAATGTAATGGTCATGTATGTAATTTATTTTCAAATACTGTTAAACTGATCAGTCCTTCGAGACATGATTCCTTATAGTCATGTCAATTTATTAAAATAATGCAGCGACTTTATAATTCTTGTAGACGGGGCGATACATATTAGATATATTCCTATGGATATTTGTTCACAATATATAGGCTACATAACCTATTTCATTCATTGAGAATCATTTACCCATCCATATAATCATAAATAGATGTTTTGGGATATTATTTTTGATAAGTAGTCTGACATTGACATACAAATCTCATAAACACCACTATGCTCCCACCAATACTATTATATTTAAAATAATAATTATCAATTTTTTTGAAACCAAATTCTTTTATTTAATTATCAAACTAGATATTCTAACACTAATAAACCTAATTCATTATAGAAATAGAACATTACATCTAGTATACCTTAACAACCTCATTTGGAACATCAAAACATCTAAGTTTTATCATATACAAATCCTCAAATAAATTAACATTATGGGACGTGATTTCCATATGTCTCATAGTTAATCTAAGAAATTGTTGAAGGAAATATCCAAATGGACTATTTCATTACAACAGGTGAAAAGGTTTCATGATATTATGTGCCATGAATTTTCTTAAAACCTTTTTTTACTGGTCATTCTTTATATGAAGAAAATATACCATCCATGATAGTTTTCTTATGAAAAAATGTGTTTTCACCTATGTTTCTCACCCCTTTAGGTGTATAAAATGAGTTCCAAGAACGATTAGTGTATATGAAGTCTATTATAGATTCCATACATTTCAACCATTTTTTGAATTATAAATCTACATTACCTCAGGGAAGATACTATGTTTATCTCTTATAAACAATATCCCATCACTATTGGGTAAGATAAATCCATATCGTACAAGATCTTGATGAATCATAACATAGAATCATGGTTTGCTTATGTTTTAAGGTATTTATTCTTCCATTAATTATTTAGGGACCATCTCATCCTCCATATTACAAACAATTCCAAATTATTCTTCTTTAACATCTCAAAAACTAATACTGCACCCATTAACTCCTTTCCATTTATGCTCTTTCTAAAAAAAACACCATTCTTGAATTTAAATTCTTCTAATTAATAGGATAATTGAAAAAAACCTCTCTCATTCTCTTTGGTACAATAAAAAAACAATCATTTCACTTATTAATGGTTGTGTTTAGGAGAAGAAAAATGTCAAACATAAACATCACAACATCAAATTATCATAAAAGACATATTGGGGTGTTTCATATTCTATGTCCAATATGGTTTCATTATCAATTCATTAAATGAAATTTTGTTAAGTAAAAATGAAGAAGTCCTTAGATAATAACTCTTTAATGAAATTGGAAGTTCACACAGACTGATTATTGATCAAACCATTACCCATAATGTATGATTTCTAATCTATTACAAAACATTACATTGTGATGATATCATTGGAGTGATTTGTAAATAAATTATAAAATCCCTCATATTATTAATGAATTCCAAGATTATGTGTTCTTCACCACCATATGATGAGATGATCATAATAATACTTCTTGATTGATTATATATATATATTTTTACAAATATTAAAAATATATAAAAGTCTAATAACTATATTTAAAAAACATATCCAACTAAACCAAAATCATTCGAAAAGGTAATGATGTTCCTAAAACGAACACAATATTGATTACCCATTGGTTCACACACATCACTGAAAATGAGACCCAATAGTCTGTAATCCATTTTTTTGTTACAATGAAAAATTTGGTTGGAAATGTTTCCTAACAAACAAGATTCACAATTTTCAAGAAAAATAAAATCATAATTTAAGGGTTCCAATAAAACATCATTATGGAATCCTTGGACATGTTTCCCATTTATATTCCCTAGGTGATAATTAAATTAATTTGTGGGATTAAAATCAACCTTGGAATTTTTATTAGAAGTGTTATAATAAAGATTATCCATATCTACAATGTATAAACCATCAATCATATTCCTCAATACATAAAAAATCTCATTTATATATATTTAACTACTCTTGTTCTTAATATTGAATTATAATCCATTTTTGCTATGAACAACAAAAAAATTCAATTTAATGAAGGATCATAATAATAGTTCTTCAATTATATAATTAATCAACTTGGTAATGTTTGATCATAACTATGGACCTTTAAAATGGTAACTCTTCATCTGTAAACTATATAAATACCTATTTCACCAAAAATCAACTCCCTAATATATTTGAGATTTTTTTATCCATAAAAAGTTTCGATTTACACATGGTATCCAATACCGAGGAGTCAAAATTGGAGGAATTGGTCTATTTAACATTCACATGAAGATTATTAGAATGTTTCGTCACGGGAACACTTTTAAATCCGAGAAACCAGTCTCTTTATTTTTCTATAGTTCAATCCCATAAGGGATCTAAATATGATTATCCATATGTAAGAAACAACATATGACATAGAAATATATATGGGTTATTGTAATGTATTATATCTCTCTATCAATGTATTTTAATGAATGTTTTCCCACATAAATGATTTCCCCCATAAGTAAAATATATTTAGAGATCAAAGATCAATATTTAACTAAGACTTAATCCGAGTGACATATAAATAATTCATACTATATCTGGCAGACAAATACATTATCCATAATATCAAATGTGATTCTTTGATAGTTGAGTGGATAGAATCATTTATCTAATTTTATTATATGGATTCAATCGACTCTATTCATTTTATATCATAAATGTAATGGTTTATAAGCTAGTGAAACATAAATAAAACCCCACGAATAAGGCACCTAATGATTAGGGTTACCTCATAACTCTCATACCATGTACAAGATAATCCATGTGAACATAATGGTTATTATAGGACAACTTATGAATATACTCAAAACATAGAGGGGGTGAATCAATGTTGGGATCATATTTAACCTATTATAAATTTTTATATCTCTACCTCTTAGACCTATAAAGATCTAGATTCTTCTATTACGTTTTTTAATGCATGGAAGTATACTAATGTAGGTAGAAGATGACACATGATATTTTTACAAGGCTCTTTTCTCAATAAGTGTACCGAATACTTGCCTCATATGTTTATGACCAATACATGAATTCTATTCTATAATGGGATACAATGTACATTGGTGTGGCTAGAAAAAAATTATATTCCTTGGTGTAAGTCCATATACTTTATGAGGGGGGTGAAAATAATCCTTATTCTCTTCACTGGTGATGACCAATTCCGACTTGAAACACCTTTGTTGTCTTTATTATGAAAATGAAGAATGTTTTAACCTTATTATTAAGTAACTTTGTAATACCATGAATTTATTCCAAAATATGAGACTTATTTTGAATTTCATAAATAATCTTATTTTTCCACTTGCTTATTCCTCTAATTTTACTCTCAATGCATCAGGAGAGACACATTCCTTCTTCCTTCATCATGAACTTTTCCATTTTATCATCTCTCTAATATTTCGATCCAATATATCCAAATGATATTGTTTTTCTTGTGATGATACACCCCATGATAGTTCTTATAGTATCTGTTATTACTCTTCTCGATCATCTGATTCCTATTTGTTTGGTGAAACATCTCCATCAAATATATTCCACTAAGTTTGGTATATGCATGTCTGATATCTCCTTCATCATTCATACTATTGGTGCATTTTCAATCTATCTGGTATTATTGTTCCATTAGGTACCCACTTCTTTATCTGGAATTTCCAATTTTGAAACATCAACCTATATGAGATTAACTCTCATACATTGTGGGCATAAATTGTGATTCTTCAATTCATCAACATAACACACAACTAAGATTATATATCTCAAAAAACATTCACAATGAATCCATTTTTATACATTGCTATTCCACAAATCATTAGCGTGAGTCACATAGGTTAAATTAAAACCTTTTAAAAAATTCTTTTACAGTCCCACATGGAAACATCCTTCTATATACCAAATTAAACTATCATAAAACATAGTATCTAACCAATATTCATAGGAAAATTTATTATATCATGGAATAAATAATCCCTTTAAAATACCCAACCATCTCATTGTGATTCTTTAGCTAATAATAATCCATCTCAACATAAAAAAAAATTAATAAAAACCCCAACTAAATATTGTTATTAAAATATTACATCTGGTATACATTTTTAACATATCTTCCATCTAGGAAACATCATCTACTATTACATTACAACTTCATAGGAACATCGTGAAATCCTTTCATAAGACTCTTGATCTAACCAATGAAATACTTTGTAAACCTTTAGTTTGATAACTTCTTTTTTATAAAAAACCCTATTAGATATTATCTTTATAATTTTATTGAATATTCTTTCATAGTGGTTTTCCTCTATCTGATGGGTTATAATTTTATTGTCACTTTTCCTCTTTTTAATGAACCATAAAAGTTCTTCTATACTCCTTCTAGTCAATTTTTTCGTAGAACCCTTATAGATGACATTGTAATATTGAGATCGATGTTGTTTTAACATTTTTCCTATTGAAATCATCCAAATAATTATCTCTAATGTAGTATATTTAGAAATCTCAGAAAAATCTATAAGATAATCATATATGGAAAATATATATTGATGAATATTACTCAGAATCCTCTATCTTATAAAATCATAGGGACAATGCTTTCCTTTAAAACTAATCAGAAACATCAGCGACCTCTATCTTATGATTAAGAAAATACTATATAATCATTTGAATATATCTTATTTTGATGATCATAATATGTTTTACAAACCTATTTATCACAATTGGAAACATTTATATATTATTTTAGAAAATTTATATAGTAGTGTCTATCTGATTAGTAACCCCTTCCCCATAATAGATTCTTTACTCTCTTTCATCATCTATTACCATGTCAGCACTAAAATCATTATTTAATTGAAACTAATTCACTTCCCATATAAATATTTTTATGATTATATCTGATAGACTCAAGGAAATTATTCGTACAATTTCAATCAACACAACCCAATGTTCAAGAATCAAAGTTACAATTCGATATCTTCATGACATTGAAAATTGCATAACCACTATGATTTAATCTTCGAACATGATCTAATTGAAAATTATTTCAGATAATTTTCTCTTCTTCTAAACTTAAAATTTGAATATTAGGAATAAATCTATCATCTAATAAACTCAGTCCATTTATAATATCTATGTTACCCATATGTAAGCTTCAGGAAGATGGGGTGACCCTTAAACAAGTTCCTTTTTACATTCATACAACATTGGTATCCATAGAACAACCTTAACACATATCATCACTTCCCTTATTGAGGTAGTAATTAACCATAGGGGTTTAATTATAAATGTCTAATCATTAAGATTACATAAAAAATATACCCTCATCTAATTGCCTGGGTCTGCTGGATTCCATCTGATTACTTTAGTATCAAGGTCTCCGTCTGATCCTTGTTTCCATCATCATCTTTTTAGAATTACAGACTTATTAATGAAAATTTTTAAGTAAAAATTATTAATTTTTATAAAAATATTCTTATCCACACATGATGAATTGGTTTGAGACATTAAGAAGAACTCTTTTGTAATCATAAGTCATCCACTTATCTATGAAACTTTATCTTTGTTACCAATATTTAATGTTTCAGCCGAACATTCCTAAAACTAATTCTTTATAACTTCCACAATATATTTAAAATAATGAAATGTTTCAATCTCACAAAAAACCATTGAAAACTACATAAACCTATTAACAAAAAATAAAATTCACAAAAAATTGGTCTCTTTAATCTCCATATTGATTTTTTTGAAATACATTCAATGTTCTCTATTGATGAATATGTCAATATGTTAATAATCGTCTTATTTCTCCCCCATTCTATTTTTTAAAATTTAATTTCACATTCTCCACCCCTTATTAATTAGAAATAAAAAGTTATTTTGAAAAGGTAGAAGTTAATTCTTACGAAAAGTTTTATCTATCATTTCACACTAATTCTATGTGTTCCATGCACGATGTTGAAAATAAGAGGATTTTATTTAGAAAACAAAGCTATACTAGAAAACTTATCATGATACTACATGAAATTAAAACTCATAAACATGTATTCAATGGATTTAGAATTTTAATCTAAGATGAAGATAATCATTGATATATGAATAACTTATAAGATAGAGAACCCAAAAACTATTGAACTCAGTTCAATAAATTTATCAAAAACATTTTAGTGTAATAATGTAATATTAGTGGCCTTAGATAACATTCGTACATCTTTATTCTTATATAATTACATGATTTAGTATTATCCTTATTTTGATAATATTTATTTCTTGAGTAGAAATTTATGATAGAATAAATAAAAAAATACCATTTAAAATTAGATTATCATTAATAAATTTTTAGAAAAATCAAATTTACATGAAATAATATTTTCTAGATGTTTCTTCTTCATATTAATTTGTATTCCCCTCAAGGGAAAAACTCCTCAACATATACACAAAGGTTAATTTATTCCAAAATGGACTTCAATATATTAAAATATGAATAATACAATAATATGGATCTTCAGTTTGTGGATATCTAGATTTTTAAATATTAACGAATTCACCAAGGATGATCTACTTCAATAATTGTTCTTCGACCAAATATAAGATCAAACCAAAATGGTATCTTATTTATCCTTGGTATACAAGATATGAAAAAAATATCTTCAACCTCATCAAAGAATACAATTTACCATATTTTTATTTAAAACCTAATTGAAAAATAATCCATTGACGATGTCTTCCTTAGAATTCCTATCAATAATTGACACCACTCACTACTTCTCAGGTTCTCTCTCACTGAACTTTTTTAAAATTTAAATATATAAATTATAAGAACAAACAAAATATAATAATATTAATGGAATATGGCGTATACATTATTAATCTTAATGTGAACATCAAGGTTAATATGATTTTCTCCTCCAGGTTTCTCCACTTCCCCCCCACTCTTCACATTTCTACATATAAACATAAATTATGATTGGGGTTTCGTTGAGCTTATATCAAATTAAATTACGGAATGGGTGAATCTTATTTGTTTATCATCATTTAAGGATCTTTTATCACCATGTAAAAGTTTCATCTTCTTAAATAATACTTCTTATTTTAGAATTATTTTATTACAAATCATCAGAGTATGTCAATCGACGTTTCACCACCCATATTGAACATATTAAACATCATGTAGAATATTTTATTTTATTTTATCACTATAATTTAATTATTATTATTCGATTTTTCTCATACTAATAAAATATTCTATCCATATAACTAATATATCATAAGGAACCTTTGAAGCACATTTAGATATTCCACATGTATTTCTTTGAGTTTTATCCTTCTAGTTTATTTTTTATAGTTAAATTTTCATCAACTTATTAGATTTAGAATCCATTGTATTCTTAACTTTCCTACTATAAATATTCCTGGGAATTGTTTTACAACATTATTTTAATTACTTCCTAAGGATGATTACAATTTATTAACTATCTTTCATGGACTTCCTTTATTATCAACTTTTGATACATATTGAGATAAACATGTGACAACATTATAACCAAAAATATATCTAACATCATAGATGTGTTAAAACATTATAAATTTGTAACACCCCATGATTTAATAGTACATTATCTCTTTAATGAAATTAAATAACATGTGCTAAAAACTACACCGAGTTCGAGCGCACCACGAATTACCAAACTTTTTGTTAAAAAGTGTTTAT
This sequence comes from Viscum album, assembly GCA_963277665.1. NCBI lineage: Eukaryota > Viridiplantae > Streptophyta > Magnoliopsida > Santalales > Viscaceae > Viscum > Viscum album. The sequence goes on along the minus strand of OY728126.1, from coordinate 2,089,276,015 downwards.
GAATAGTATTAACTGAATTTTCAATTTTTTATTATTTGTATAATTTTAAAATTCATATTATGTTTTTTTAGACATAATATAATAAAAAATTAAACTTTTCATATAAATGAAGTATTTTTAAAAAAAATAAAATTTTACTACCTTATAAAGGTGAACCCTTTTTAATACAATTTTTGACAGTTTTTTATATTCAATTGGAAAAAATAAACTGATTCATTTAGAATCGGGATTTAAAAATTTAGTTTGTAAACAAAATTTGTGTTTTTCTGATAACTTTCATATTTTGATTAATAGTGAAAAATACAAAATTTTAATAAAAAACAACTTTTTGAATCGAAATAATTTATAGTGTTAAATTATAAATTTGAGCAGTTTTAAAGTATCATTAGATTAAATTTTTAACATTTAATAATATTTAGGTCATTGGATGTAATTTCTCATTTAAAATAGATATAAACGAGTGTTAATATTTTGATAGTTATTGTTTCTTAAAAATGTGCTTTTTGTTTTGACAACGACAATTAATTTTAAATTAATTTCTGCCACTTCTATGTTTTGAATTTGGAAAAATGAATTCAATATTTTAAATCAGGAGGTCCAAATTACGTAAATTGGTTACTTTTAATTTTAGACATTATGAATATTTACTTCAAAAAATATTTTATTTACCATGGTTAAAGGGTAAATCTGGTAAATAAGGGTAAACAAATATTATAATAATAATATTAAATTACCCTAAAATGCATCATATTATTATTTTTTAATACATGTGAGAACATCGGCATCGTTGGGATGATTTTGGGACCAATTGGAGCCATAAGAGGGTGATAATGACACTTTATATTAATTAATTTAAAAGAAAGAGAAAAATGACAAAAACATATATCTTTTAGTAAAACAGTATTTATAAGGTGTTATATAAGATATATTTTCTAAAATAAATATTTATTAGAAATATAAATATCTTTATTACATAATTATATTTTATTTATTATTTTTATGAATTAAATAATTAAATAATATATGACATACTGATGATGTAGTAATTACCATATTAATGAAAGAATCCAATAAACTGTATTATAAATTTTAAAATAACTATAATTTCAATATTTTTATGACATCCACGAATTTTGTATTTGAATATGACATGTTATTATTGATTCAATGTATCTTTTCGGAATTAATCATGTTTTTATGACTTTCAAAAAAACTAAATACTAAATAGTGTCAAAATTGACATAAATGAGTTTTTAAAACCAATATTATATGATTAAATTATGTAATATTCCTAAAAATATAAGGTTCAGACAAAGGGATTAAATAATAATATATATGTAATTAATGAACCACTTTAGGTTCTCTCGGATGTTTATAGTATGTTTATTAACCATATAGTGTTAGAATATAAGAAGGCGCGGTAAAAGTTAAACTATTTAACTAAGAGTTAAATCTAAAAGATAAGGTTAATATGGTGACTATACCTATCTAAAACCAAATGGATGAGTGGTTTTAAACCCATATCTACATTATCCTAGAAATAAATTATTTTTTTGCAATAATAACACGAAAATTATTTTATAATAAAATAATTTTTCAAGCTTTTCCAAATGTGACCCTAACCTCTTATAAAATGGAACACCCCCTTCTCTCAAAATCACACCTCCAAATCCTTTTTCCTCAGACAACCCATGCCAAAATATCCCCCCAACTTCCCTAAAATCAACTTAGAGTCTATAAATTGATCATAAATCCATCCTACGGATCCTTTTTGATCAACCTAGAAAGAAACTCCCGAAGAATAGGTAATAATTTCTCCACCATCTTTCAAGTTCTTTTCTTCTTCCACTTCCTCTTTCATTGTCGTTTCTATACCAAAATAACGACTCCAATACCATATAAGTACTGTGATGTTATTATAAATATGGATGAACCATATTTGTTATTATATCCTTCCTATAATTGACAATGTCTCCATATGTAAGTACGTACGACTTACCGTCTCCACGTCCTGGTGTAGTTTTTTATTCAAACACTTCATTATTTTGATGGGTATAATAATGATTAAAACTGATGTAAATAATAAATATAACATGTTAATTATTTTTTATATATGATATACCATCCAATTGCATACAATTTCAACCTCAATATATTTATATTTTCACTTGTGCGTACGTACGAATTACCGTCTCCACACCGTGATGAGATTCATTTCCACATTCACCATTCAACGATGATTATAAAAAAATATATTATTAATAAGTATGTAATATATTATATAATAATTCTACTATATATATATATGTATGTACTTACATATATTTTATTCACTTACTTCCATTCAATGCAATATGAAAACAGAAACAGTGTTTATGCTTACGTACGGACTACCGTCTCCATAAACGGTGTTTTCCATTTCATATATCTATCTATTATACATATTTATATTATAAATATATATTAAATATAAATAATTTTTGATATTCTGGAAGTATTTAAATCATGATCTAAGTGATACAATCAAGCGTAACATGTTAAAGCTCGTATGATAAACAAAGCGATTATTACCCAAAATGTTAATTTAACATGGAAATTATTTTTAAATGGCTAGTATAAAGTCATAAATGAATCATGTATGCCATAATAAATTTGAATATGGTTCAGGTATAATTTAATAACACACTATGGTCATTATACAGGTTGTTAAACGTACCCTCGACCAATGGAGTGTGCCAGATAAGGGTTATTTCCTCAATCTCATTATTATCTGAGATTGTTTATCTATGAGTATCTGCCAGGAAATAGTTATTATACATGTCCATGATTCATTATATTTTGAAAAAAAATAATATTTTAATGTTTTATGGAAGGTAATCTTTCACTATATCATTATTTAAAATGTTTTTAAATATTTATTTTTCTCAATGTTTATAATTAGTGTCCATGTTTTCAAAATGCTTTTAAGGAATTAATTATACGGACATGACGGTTTTAAAATGTTAAATCATTTAAAAAGTTTAAAATTGGTATGGAACACATTGATTCAAAAATCTCCTTTAAATGAATTCCTTTATAAATATGTGACTTTTAAATTATTTCACAAAAAAGAGATATTTCCCTCAAAAAGTTTTACTGGTCATTTTCACCTATGTCAACATCAATTGCTAAATATTATTCCCAATTGAGGTTGATTTATTCTTATACAATCTTCCATATTTTATTGATTTATTTTTGATATGTTTGACTTTGGATGTTCTATTTTTATACCCTTCATGGTTTATGGTTAAAGTATTGACATTTCGTTTGCTAATTTTAATAAGAATGTATATGTTATGTTTCAACATTTTCATATGAGGAATGTATTGGACATAGTAAGTGATGGGTGGAGCCCAATATAGCTCCATGATGCTTTGGTAGGTCACCTGAGACAAATATACATGGAATTGGCTGAGGCCTTTCCCAAAAATTGTATATGGGTTTGGATGAAGCCTTAACCATTTTTAGATGTCTTGGCCGAGGCCTTGAAAAAATGATTCAGAATGTCTGGAATTATACATTCCCTTATAATGAAAATAATATTGATGGTTCATGTTGTTATTTGACTAGTATAATAACCATGACTTTGTTTTATTATGGAATTATTTACTCAGCTCATATTCCATCCATAAAGTGTTCATGTTTATTATTTCTAAAGTCATGTGTTTTCAATTATTCAACATGCCTAATGATTATGTTATCTTTTGTCATACTTCTTAATCTTACTGAGCATTTGAGCTCACCCCTTTATTATGTTTATTTTTCCTCGTATATGAACAAGTTATTTATGATTGAATTTCTGGCATAATCTTAGGGGCTTGGATGTTTCAAATGGAATAAATTAGTGTTGTATTTCTTCTCAAGTTGTACTGGTATACTTTTTTTAGTATATTGATTCCAATAATAAAAAACTAATCGGTCTTTCAGGGAATGATTACTTGTATCATGAAAATGCTAAGTAATAAATCACTGACCCTGGGTAACTGGGGTCGGGGCGTTACAGTTGGTATCAGAGGAAGTTTAGTAGAAACCTTGGAAACTAGATTTAGATAAACTATGATTAAAGCACATTACCCTAAGATATAATTTGTGGATAAGTATAGAAGAACATCCTTGAATTTTGGTAATGTAGTGATTTTTTTATTTTTCAAAGCAATAGATCCATGTCCAGATACGAGAAGGTAGAGGCGGATCTGGAATAGATATTACTAGGAGTGAAAACTCAAACAATAAGTTTTAGGCTTGACCCGGGGTATCCTGGTACACAACAATGGGCATTGCTGCACTCTTGGTTATGACACACCAAGAGGATATGCTTAGGATAATTTAAATTTTCTTTACAAGTCATTATGAAGGATTTTGGAGTAAAACCTTCCTCAAAGAAAACATTTTATGATTATAGATTATATTCATAATCGTTTCAATTTATGTTAGGTATTTTACATGTTTGGAATTATGCATTGTTATTTATAAACTAGCCCGGTGTATTCCATTGTTTAGAAATGGCACCAAGTAGAAGGAATGATAATTCCAACAATACCCATGATTGAAGGATTAAGAAGAATCATATCTTTCATTGTATTACACCAACATTTAAAAGGGAAATAGTCTCTCACATATTCTTATCATATGACGAAATAGTATCATGTGTTAATAAGATATGTAAAGAATTTTTTGAGTCCTATGGCCTTGAATGAATGAAAGAGACAAAAATTATAGAATAGATAAATACGGATAAAGGGAAGAGGGGAAAGAAGGATTTACCCATATGTGATAATTGTGGAAATAATAACAATATTAAATTCTTGAAGGGAAAGAGAGTTTGTTATAAGTGTGGAGAAAAAGGAAACCGAGTACATGATTGAAAGGGTAAGAAAATGGATTCAAATGTATAATGATTCATGTGTAAGGAGTTGGGAAACTACACGAATCAATGTCCAAATCAGCAGAGTATACCTCAAATGATTTTGTTGGATAATAATAAAGTTATGATATTACCATAGATGAAGAGTAATGTCTAGTGTTTTTATGTTGATGTTAAATAATTATTTCATTTGTGTTTTATATCAATGATGTACTAGTTATATGAATTATGAAAATAAATAAGGATTGTACTGTAGTACTATTTCATTGAGGATTTGAGATTACATGGTACTTTGAAAATTGACTCAACAACAAGTTAATTTTTTTTGGAAAATACATGGTCGACGGAAAGATAAACGTGAATATGAATCAATACTGAGGTAGTGATTTTGTAATATGAGATAGTTGATTTGGATAAATTATATGGGATATTCTTGACTACCTTAGAACTGATTAATGTTTTGTTTATTCGATCATTATTGGATTAGTCAAAAATTTTGGATAAAAGTAATATATCTAGTATTATATAAGGAATAAGGGAGAATGAATGCAATCAATAATGTTTTATGGTAATTCATGTTGTTACCATGTTTTAAAATAATACATTATGAAGGTAATCATATGTTATTACGTTGAAAAATAGATCTTTATATTGTTTACCTTCCTTATAAATTTTCGACTGTGAGTTTGGACAGAATTATTTTGGATATGTCTAAAGTTTGGAATGGATTAAGTTGACGTTGGATACAATTATTATGGTTAAATAATTTCTTAAGATTATATTTGGACAATTATAAAAAGGGCAACATGGAGGTCGGGTGATAACGTGTCACCTCTGGCAAGGATGTGAGACTTGAACCCACAATAGAAGGGTGACAAGGGTGAATCACCTACCACTGGAATACACGATTTCCTACTTTGTGAAATGTAGTTTTTTAAATATTCTGACAAATGAATTATAAATTCATTACTTTTGGAACTCTATATGATTATAATAAATAGAATATTTGTGAATACTCTTATATTTGGAGTGAAAGGAGAGTTTGTGGTAGAATTAGTTGAAGGATGAAACTCTACATATCAAGTATATTTTTTACACCTATTATATGAATAAATTAAATCTAAAACTTTAGGGAAGGATCTTAAATAAAAAAATGTGTCATTAAAATAACTTATGTTTTTTTGAACCGATGATATTTTAAATCACAATAGATTAATGGCTTTGAGGCCCTAAATTTTACACTTATTTGTGATTGATGATTTCAAACATTCCCTATTAATATTTAAGTTTTTCCTCCAATTATGTCCCTAATTTCCACCAATGTTCTCCTAATCGATATCATAATTAGGTGGGGACATGTTCATTTCCCTTTCCCTATTATTATGATTAATTTTGTTAACCCAATTTTCATTTCCCTTTCCCTCTTATTTTAAACTTTTATTTTAGAAGAAAAATTTCAAATTGCATGGATAGAATGTACTGAAGTATGGGAGAATGTAGCACCCCAAGATGTAATTTTATGTTTTCTCTTTAAATAAATTCAATAACTTTAACTACATGCCACACTGAGTTCGAGCGCACCACGACTTACCAAACTAGTTGTCAAAAAAGTGGTTGGGAATTGTTTTAACTAAATAGTTAATTTTTTATACTCTATATAATATTAATATCCATATTATGTTTTTTTAGTCATTATAAAAGAATAAATTCAATTCTTCAGATAAAAGAATTATTTTTCAAAAAATTAAATTTTACAGCATTTTAATTGAGAACTTTTTTAATAAAATATTTGAAACTTTTTATATTAAATTTGACACAATAATCTTCTTCATTATAATCAGGAAATAAAAATTTTGTTTGGATAAAATTTTGGTGTGTTTCAGATATCTTTCATACTTTGATGAATATTGAATAATACTAAATTTTAATTAAAAACAACTTTTTTAATCAAAATAATTTATAGTGTTAAATTATACATCTAAGTGGTTTTAATGTATCATTAGATTATATTTTTATCATTTAATATAATTTAGGTCACTGGATGTAATTTCACATTTAAACTATACATAAACAAGTGTCAATCTTTTGATTGTTATTATTTCTTAAAAACACGTTTTTTGTTTTGACAACGAGAATTAATTTTAAATTGATTTCTACTAGTTTTGTGTTTTGAATTTGGAAAAATTTATTCCATATTTGGAATTAGGAGTTTCAAATTGTGTAAATAGGTAACTTTTATTTTTAGACATTATGAATATTTACTTTAGTAAATATTTTATTTACCGTGGTTAAAGTGTAAATCTGGTAAATAAGGGTAAACAAATATTATTATAATAATATTAAATCACTCTAACATGTGACTTATTCCAATTTTCTGATACCTTTACGACCATGGTAATCCTCTAGTAGATTTTAGGACCACATTGAGCCACTTTAGAGTGATTATGGCAATTTATATTAATTAATTTAAAGTAAAGACAAAAATGAAAAAAACATTTATATTTTAGTAAAATATTATTACAAGGTGTTATATAAGTTATCATTTAGACTATAAATAGTCATTATGATGATAAAAATATTTTATAAATAATGGTAGTTTAATTTTAATTTTTAGACATTAAATAATTAAATTTATTTATGACACAATGATGATGCAATAATTACCTTATTAATGAAAGAATCAAATCAATTGTATTAAAAATATTAAAATAAATATAATTTCAATGTTTTAAGGATATGAACGAATTTTCTAGGTGAATATGACTTGTTAGTATTGATTAAATTTATCTTGTTATAAGTAATAATGTATTTATGACTTTCTCGAAAACCAAATAATAAATAGTGTCCAAATTGATATAAATGAGTTTTTAAAACAAATATTATATTATTAAATTATATAATATTCCTAAAATTAAAAGTTTCTGAAAAAGGGATTAAATAATAGTATATATGTAATTAATGAACCACGTGTGGTTCTCTTGGAAGTTTAGAGTAAGTTTATTAACCATATAGTGTAAGAATACAAGAAGACACGGTAAATGTTAATCTATTTAACTAAGAGTTAAATCTAAAAGTTAAGGTTAATATGGTGTCCTACACCTGTCTAAAACCTATTGGATGAGTGGATTTCGACCCTTATCCACATTATAATAGAAATAAATCATTTTTGAGTCATTGGAAATCGAAAATTATTTTATTATAAAATAATATTTCAGGTTTTTTCTAAAGTGACTCTCACCTCTCTTATAAAAGGGTACTTCCCCTTCTCTCAAAATTACACCTCCAAAACCTTTTGGCTCGGCCAACCCATGCCCAAATATCCTCAAAACGTCAATAAAATCATCCTATAGACTTTACAGTGATCAAAAAGACATCCATATAATCCATTTTGATCAAATCTAGAGGAAAGACCCGAAAAAGAGGGTATAATTTCACCACACTCATTCAAGTTATTTTCTTCTTCCACTTCCTCTTACTTTGTTGTTTCCATACCAAAATAATAACTACAGTAAATTATAAATACTCTGATGTTATTATAAATATGGAACAACCATATTTGTTATTCTACCCATCTTATAAATGACAAAGTCACCATATGTGCGTGCATACGGCTTACCGTCTCCACATCATGGTGTAGTTTTTTATTCAAACACTTCATTATTTGGATGGGTATAATAATGAGTATAACTGACGTAAATAATAAATATAACATGTTATTGATTATGTATATATGATATACCATCCAATTACAAACAATTTCACCATTAATATGATGATATTGTGCCTCATGCATACGTACGGATTACCGTCTCCACGACGCGATGAGATTCATTTACACATTCACCATTCAACAATTATTATTAAAATATATATTATTAATAAGTATTTAATATATGACATAATAATGCTACTGAATATATATATATATATATATATATATTTATGTATGTACTTACGTATAACTTAGTCACTTACTTCAATTCAATACGATATGAAAACAGAAACAGTGTTTATGCGTACATACGACCTATCGTCTCCATAAATGGGGTTTTCCATTTCATATATCCATCTATTATACATATTTATATTCTAAAAATATATGATATATAAATAATGTGTTATATTATATAATTATGTAAATCATGATATAAATGACATGATCAAGAATAACAAGTTAAAACACGTACGATAAAGATAGCGATTATTACCTAAAATGTTAATTTAACAGGGAAATCATTTTTAAATGGGTTGTATAAAGTCATAAATGAATCATTAATGATATAATAAATATTAAAGTGGTTATGGTATAATTTAATAACATACTATTCTCATTATACTCTATGTTAAACAAACCCTAACCAAAGGAAAGTGCAAGGTAAGGGTTATTTCTTCAATCTAATTATTATTCAAGATTGTTTATCTATAAGTATATACTGGGAAATATTTATTATCTATGTCCATGTTTCAGTAAAATGTTTTAAAAAAGAATATTTTATGGTTTTATGGGAGGTACTATTTAACTAAATCTTCATTTTAAATGTTTTTAATGATTTGTTTTAATTTTTTTAATTAATGTCCATGTTTTCAAAATGATTTTAAGGATTTATTTATATGGACATGATAGTTTTATATTTTTAATTAATTTAAAATGTTTTAAAGTGGTATAGGATACTTTTATTCAAAAATCACTTTTAAATGAATTCTTTTATAAATATACGACTTTTAAATTGTTTCACAAAAAATGGATATTTCTCTCAAAGAGTTTTAATGATCATTTTCAAAAATGTCAACAACCATTTCTAGATATTATTCTCGATGGAGGTTGATTTATTATAATAAAATCTTCCATATCTTATTGAATCATTTATGATATGTTTTATTGTGGATGTGTTATTTTTAATCCATGCATTGTTTATGGTTAATGTATTGACATTTCATATGCTAGTTTTTAAACGAATGTATATGTTATGTTTCAAACTTTTCTTATGAGGAATGTATTGGAATTAGTATGTGACAGGTGGAGCCTGCTATAACTCCTCGATGAATCTGTTGGTCTTAGTGAGACAATTAGACGTGGAATTGGCCATGGATTTTCCCAATTTTATATATGGTTTTGGCTGAGGCCTTAATCATTTTAGACGTCTTGGTCGTGGCGTTGAGAAAATGTTTCAGAGTGTCTAGAATTATACATTCCGTCGTTATGAAAATAATATTGATGGTTCATGGGGTTATGTTACTATTAGAATACCCACGACTATGTTTTATTAAGGAATTTTTTACTCAACTCATATTCCATCCATAAATTGTTCATGTTTATTCTTTATAAATGCACGCGTTTTCAATTATTCAACATGCCAAATTTTTATGTTATCTTTTGTTGTACTTTTTACTCTTACTGAGAATTGGAGCTCACCCCTTTCATATGTTTCATTTTCCCATGATATGTAGAAGATAGTTATGAGTGACCTGTAGGCATAATCTATGAGGCTTGGATGATTCTAGTGGAATAAATTAGTGTTGTATTTCATCTCAAGTTGTAATGTTAAACTTATGTATGTATATTGATTCCAATAATACTAAACTATTCAGTCATTTAGGACATGATTCCTTATATCATTCCAATTCTATGTAATAAATCACAGACTCTAGGTAACTGGGGTCGGGGCGTTACAAAATTGATAAGATATTTTCATTTTTTTCTCAATATATGGACATTTCTTCAACATCTATGGCAAGATTCACATTTTTAAATACATCCATTATGCTTTAGAATTTGGAGTATTGCATAAAAAATCCAATTCACAATGCCTAACACAACTGTTAAAAAAATATTGACCCATGAACCTTGAACATAATATGTGTGTTTTATGTTTTTTTCATGTTCTCATCACAAAATTTTGGGATCATAATGGGGAACCATCTTCCAAACTTGTTTCCCTGTCCACCCTAGTCACGATTTTAAGATTAATGGAATCAATATTCATCCATTATTTTATATATTTTGTGTTTCAATGTTTAATTATTAGGTAAACTAATTTAGAATCATAATTTTAAGATGGTTTGGATTTTACCTAATTTATTACAACTTTTAAATATAGATCATTATATAATTTCATGATCTCATTTTCACAGTTACTAATATTTTAACATTATATTCCTCATGATATAAATTGAGTAGTTGTAATAGTCATATCATTCTTTTATGATGTCATAATATGTGTCTTCTCATGATTGTACAACTGAACTACAAAATTATATACGTTTTATATTGACTATGTTTTTCAATTCATCAATCAATTCTGACTTTAATTTACAAACATTTTCAATTCATTCTGAATCCACTTTATGTAGCTTAACGTTTTTTGGAACAAGGATTTAATTCCTTGAATTTCACAGATTTTACATTAAATTGAAAATCCATGAAATTAATTCTATTTTTCATCATTTCATCCAGTCCATTGATCATTTCTTCCAGAATTTTATTGAATCCATGTTTCACATTTATCCATTTTCATTTGAGCTCTGAGGATCATATTTTAAACTCCACTATTTTTACTATATCAAATGTTATAAACTATCTACAGAGATGTATACATTATAGAAATTATTATTATAAAGGCTTCTATATGTTATCAACTTGTTCCCCACCTTGGTAATATCTTCTTATAACCATTCAACAGATCCCAAAATAATAGAGAAAATTTATTTATAAGTAAAATGAATTATATATTTCAATTTTTGAATTGATATATCTTGATAATTTTTCGATTTATAATTTTCAAAACATATTATAGGATCTCATTCTTCATTAAAATTTATAAAATGATTTTCACATACATCGTGATTATTAACATTCTTAACACTATTGATATTTGAATGTTATCCTTCTGGTTGATTGTATGTTTAACCCCATGTTATTTAAATTCAATGTTATATATAAATTAATTATAGGAAAGGCATGTAGAATATGTTAATTAATCTTCATTAGATATGAGGTATAAATTGTCAACCATTATTTTTTCTTTCACTCTCTTATTCATCATTTTTTTTCAAAATAGAATTTTTCTAATAAATAATCAAATATTCAACAAAATCCCATTTAATTTTTATATAGGAAAGTAAATAAAATATTTAATTGAGAATAACTTCCTCATAGCGAATACAATAGAGGTGAACAAACACTCTAAAACCAATTGAGAACACTACTCTGTTATATAGTCAACACTGAGTGGGGGTTCAATCATTAGTGGGAACATTTTTAACTAATTATAAATTTTTACCCCTTTACCTATTTTACATATTAGGATCTAAATTATTCTATTCTATTTTCATTATCATATGAAAGAATATGAAAAAATAGAAAATTTGAAACAATATTTTTTTACATGGTTCACTACTCAAAAAAGGTATTTAGTCCTTTTCGACTATGTTGATGACCAATATATAGATACTCAAATACAATATATTTTCAAGTATAATGGTGTTGTTAGAAAAAAATAATTATCCTAATTGTGAGTAATTACACATTAGGAGGGGGATGGAAATAATCCTTCTTCCCTGGACTGGTGATGACCTTTAACATCTTGTATCTCATCACTAGTTCTTTATACTGCCAATGAAGATAGTTTTGTAAGATCCAATATTTTATAGCTAAGTCACCTTTTTATATTTGGAAGACATATTTCAGTAATTTGTGTTTTTAATATATCATAATAATCATGTATTGATCTAGCTAGGATTTTTCTAGGAATGTACTATAGGGGTTCTAGAAGTAGGAGAAAGGAATATGAATTCTGGATTTAGAAACATTTCACACAATGAATTCCAAATTCACAATGTTAATTCTTCAAGCTAACCCCATGAATCTCTTAAAATTTGTGAATGTGTATGGGAAAACCCTAAGAAACTCATTCACCACCTGAATGGTTATGGGAAATCCATTTTTTGGAAATTCATAACATGTGATGGGTTCCCAATGTGAATTACCCTTATCCAAAGATCTTAGGAAAATGAGAGTATTCAATATATATTTATGGAAACCGTTCCATTTTTAATATGAATACCCTATTCACATATTTAATATTCCACACCAAATGTTTTAAACTCTAGACCCATGTTTTCCTATATTTTAATCCGCTTTCTGTCAATTACATCACTTCCATAGGAGGCCTTTTAAAACCTCTTCAAACCAGAAGTGATTATCCATTGGATCTTTGTGTTCCAAATTTTTTGATTGAATGTAAGAAATTTTATTCTCATCCTCCCTATTTTCATGATTTATTCCCTTGAATAGTAACCCATATATGTTACCTAACAATGATGAGGTGTGGATGTCTATGATGATAATGTTTCTCAGTTATTGATTAACTTTATTGAAGGAGTGAACCAAGTACTGCCTCATATGTTGATAAATTTCCAGCATCTACTTTGATTCTATGGTGGGTGGTCTAAAATTACTCACCAATTTTTGATAATATTTTTATATTATGTGTAATATGTGTGATCCGACCATAATTCCACAAACACAACCTAATTATATTTATAATTCACAATTTTGATAAAACAGTCTTCAATATGACGATCATGGATCCCAGTGAGTCCATTGGAATTTAGAACCATCTGGTGGATACATGATAGGTGGGACAACCCATGCATTGTGATAATTTTTATTTCGAATAACATGAAAAAGGTAATACTGGGTTACCTGGAATAACAAAGAAGAAGTGATAATTATGATAAATTATAACATTTCTTTGAAGGTAGTGCATTATTCAATGACCAATGCATAACTTATTGAATATATAAAAGTAGATAACATGCATATGAAAGATGAAATATTTTTATAATATTTAACATAAAAAGGGAGAAAATCTCCAGGAAAATCATCCTACCAAATAATAACCTGGTTTACCCCCTTATTGGGAAGACCATCAGCAACCATATTGGCTTCATGAAAAGCATGAATGCCAATGTGGTTGATCTCCCAAAGAAAAGATAGGAAGCTAATAAAATGGGCAGTAAGTGGCCATGAAAGATGAACCACACCATTCCAGATGGAAAAGATAATAGTGGTTGAATCACTTTCAATCCCAATATTGTCCTATCCCTTTTTCTTTGCAATGTCAACAACATGAATCAAACCCATCATTTCTACTTCCATTGATGAGGTAGTACCACCACTACCATAAATGCATCCATGACACTAACCCAGATAGTCATTGAAAATGAAACCACAACCCGTAGGGCCAAGGGTTCCTTTAGTGGCACCATCAACATTCAATTTTATCTATCCTAGGAGCAGGGTGTGCCAAAACACCTCAAAATTGTTCCTCAACTATTTGTAAAGTCTATCTATATGAATTAAGTGAAGGATCTCATAGTATCCAATGGTGTTGTCACAACAAGCTTTTTGAAGTGAGGCAACATCCCTAATCGTGATGAGAATATGGCTCTGACCTCCATTAAGATTGAATGAGTAATTTTTGTGTATAATAGAATTTCTATCATTCCAGATCACCCGGTGAAGCTCAGCAACAACAACAATGAAGAGGTTATTGATTTGTTTCAAGGTTTTGAGATCCACACAACATTTTAATTGATTTATGATAGTATCATGAAGTAGCCACCTATAGTCAAAAATGACAGTAATGAAATTTCAAAGGGTAGACACCATAGAACAAGATAGAAATATATGGTTATAATCTTCTCTATGTTAGTGACAAAAATGACACTTCGACCAAAGGTGGATCCCAAAAGTCTGGAGGCAAAAATAAGTGGGGACACGGTTGTGGGAAATACGCAATATAAGAGCAAGACTCGAAGGATTAATCCATGGTTTCTCAAAGGATTTCCACCAATGGAACAAAAAGTCAAAATTTGAAAAATTGTACTTATTGAAACTTTTGGAATCAAGGACACAAATGCTTGAAGGCTCCAAAATAATAAAATCATCAGTGTTAGTGTAGGAATATTTTTCTATAATCTGAGTGATTTTATTTGGAAGATTAAAGCTACAATATTGAATAACATCTCTAATAGGGAAATTAGTACTTCTAGTAAGTGAAAAATGAGGCATCAAAGAGATAAGAGGTGAATTAGTCCAATTCTCAAACCAAAAATTCATTGAGGAGTCAGTGCTAACCATCCATCTAGATTTGTACATGACATTTTTGAAATATTTCCAATTTGATGGCCAGATGGGAGAATTAATATAGTTCATATGTCCCTTCTTCAATTTTATGAGGGATCTATTTTTAAGCAAATGAATAGAGTCAGAGTTATAATGGATCAAACTTTATACGAGTCTAGATTGAAGGGAATAATTGAAAAGATTTAGATTTTTGATATGAAGAACACCCTTCTATAAAGGATCGCAGCAAGTTTCCCAGGGGATGGTTAAGAGCTATCTTTTAAGAATACTACTAGTCCAAATAATGTTTTTGATATATGAATTATTTTTTTAAGGAGAATAAGAGGCCATTTGAAAACCATCAAGGAGTAGAACATTTTGGAGACGATTAAAGAATTTACCAGATAGATTCTATCAGCCATACAGAAGGATTTACCCTTCTAGGAAGACAATTAATTGATGACCTGATCAACCCCATTGGAAAAGAAAATTAATTTATGTCATCACCAGAAAAGTGGTACTCTAAGATAGGTGAATGTGAAAGGACCCTATATGATACCAAGATTATTGATATTTTTTTCTACCAGAAGATAAATTTTAACCAAACAAAATAGAACACTTTTTCTAGTTTATAGATTGACCATATATTTCTTCATAATGAAACAAAGAATCTTTAAAATTTTGAATGTTCCTTTTATCAACTTGTAAAAATAGAATGATGTAATCGACATATAAAAGATGAGTGGGAACAATTATTTTTTGGAAGCCTGAATGGGTTTATGTTTATTTTGATCAATAAGATGAGTGATTAGTCTTTTTAAGTGATCTTCTGCAATAGAAAAGAAGATGGAAGATAATGGATAACATTGTCTAACTCCCTTGGTGAATTTAAAAAAACCACTAGAGGAACCATTAAAAACAATGGAGATGGAAACTAATTCAAATACATAATTGATCCTACTGAGGAATTTATCCTTAAAAACAATGGAATGGAGGAAAATGAAAATGAAGCTCCAATAAATAGTATCAACAAAATTCATAATATCATGTTTAATATCATTATTTCCCCTTAAATTGGATTGGTTTAAAGAGTTCGTACACTACGAAGCAAGAAAAATTAAGTCCTGGATAGACATTCCCTTGATGAAACCAAATTGATTCAAAGAAACAATTTTTTTTCATATAGAAGAAAGTCTATTAGTTAGGGGTTTAGTAATGAGACAGAATAGTATTGATTTGTCATGATATATTAGTATCTACCCTGGCATGGATGATCTCTATTATGAATGATAATTTAAGTCATGATAGATGCATTTGGCATGGGGCAAAATTAGTTTGGAAATTCTATTGAGTCAACATAGATCCCAAGGGATGGCAAGAAAAACCTATGTACTATATTAATTTATTAACTAATACCCATGTTTCTCATATTTTTATATGTACTATATATTAAAACATGATTTTTTCATATACTATTGGTGGAAGATTATGTATTCTACTCACACCCTTTTCAGCAGCCATTTGGTACATGGGAAAATTTCATGGGTTCATGTTCAGAAAAGAAAAAGGGGCCTTGAATTAGTTAATTACGTGCCTGATGGGTCAGTTTTTGGAGATGGAGCCAACATGGCATTCAACATCATTGGTTTTGGAATTTAGTTTTGAGTTTATTTTAGTTATTTAATATCATAACTTTCTTTTCATAATTTATCTATATTCATCATATCATTAGATGGTTTCCCTTTTAATTTAGATAGTTTTAGTTTTCCTCTCTGTTATTCTTGATTTAATATTTTATTATTTATATTATTTTTTCTATAATTGAAACTCTATACTAGAGTTTATATTCACCCTAATATATCCATAAAATACATAATACTAGTCAAAAGCCTTTTTTTTATGCGAATCATGACTAAGAACTCATAGATAACTTGACAAGGTATCATGATGGAGAATCAGGTTAGAGGATATAGCAAAGTGGAATTATTTGGGGTTTATTTTCCATTTATTTACTATTTGGGAGAGGTAGACAAGAAATTTGAATGTGTCCAATCAGGAAAATGAGATTGTTCATGGGAGTAACTAGCCCATGTACAACATAAAAGTCAGTTCCCTGAGATGGGATCGTTTGTCATGTGATTCAATTATAACAGTTGTTGTGTTATTTCACTTCAGTTGATTTAATTGTTTTTTGATGTTACTATCTATTAAGATTTTACTCTTGGGCTGGTATGGCATGTGATGAGTATGAATGTATCATGATAGACACATAAGGATATATGTTTTCATGCATTGATCATATTAGGTAAATATTTATTTCTTGTGATATATCTGGACATTTATGAATTTAAATGAAATCGCATGATATACCAGATAAAAAGAAATGAAATGAACTTTTATATTATACCAATTTGTTTTGATAATCCACGAGAAGATAAAACTTTAATCAGTGATCCACTATTTTTCTCACCTACTGAGTTGACCTTATTTTATATTCCGTGTCATAAGGATATAATTGAGACTTGTAGAGAATATGACTCCTTGTTATCCTTGAATTTAGCATTGGGAGAGTTGAAATTGGGAGGCTCCAAACATAGATGATCTAGAACACCCTATAGCTCTAGAGAATCATGTGAATGAATAAATCTATGTCAACTTCCGATGGTTTTATAATCATAAGAGAGGAATATTTTCAACACATTACCTTTTATATAGAAGTTTATGAGATATTTATTACTGCAAAATCCTCTTAAAAACCTTTAGGAGGGAGGCCCCTAGAAATATGAGTTCTTGTTTGAGTCACTAGAGATGATCCTTAAATACCTAGAGACACTCCCTGATAGGAGGGTGAAGATTTTGGATTATATGTTTTGAGTTTCATACAAGAATTTTTGGGACATTTTGGGGAAAAATTAAAAAGAGGATCAATTTTGGAAATATTGTGAGGTGAATTTTTTGATCCCCTACAATCCATAGACGTTTAGGGATGAGAGGTTACCTATATTCACACACTTGACATAGGATGGCTTGTCAGTGATGGACTAAACATGATGATCCACTAAACTTCAATATTTTCCTCCATATTTACTTTTTGGTGAGGTATCTATGGAAATTTTCATCCAATATTTGCTTCATTATGAGATATGTTTATTGGTGAATTTCTTTTCCATGAGAAGTTTTGTAGAACAGATGAATCAGGCTCTCACCACGGAAGAGAATTTGGGAGATGATTTATGTAGTTTATAAAATATTATAAAAATATGATATGTTATATTTTCATCTATAAATAGTAATAAACAATATAATAATTCTTAAAACACTTCCATAATTATAAAATAAGAAAATTTTGTTTGATATTGTATAAAACATCCAACACCGAGCATAAATGATTCACAAAAATATAACCATTATAAACTTGTAGTTAAATTGGAGGGTACGGATAATATTTACCACGTTATGATAAATATATATTTCCTTCTTAAAATAAATTATTTATAAATGTTTATTAAATCTTCAATCAATTTTTAGTAAATTAATTTTCTTTTCCAAATATAATTTTTCTACAATTTTTATTTATTTATTATCATGAAAAAATATTATAATTAGTTTCTATAACTTTTAAAAATTATTTTATGTAATTAAATTAATTTTTTACATCATTATAATAAAAATAACTTGCGATTAAATTCTGGGATTTCCAGAATACAGTTTTTCAGTGAATTGTGAAAATATCCATTTTTGTTAGACTATATTTTTAATTCAATAAATTAATTACATTTAAAAAAATTTGTGTTCTGAAAATTATTTAAATTAATATATGTATTATCTATTTCAATTTATTCCACTTAATTACATTTTAATCATTTTTATATTATATTTTATTATAAGTAAAATTTTCTATTTAAAGATAGGTTTTTCAAGAATCTATTTTATAGTGAATAATGCTTCTACATTTAAATTAATTAAAAAATAATTAATGAAGAGTGGATTAATTGAAATATAAAGAGTATATATAAATAAAAATTAATTTATTTTCATAAAATTATTATTATTAGTCGAAAATTTAAAATAAAATAGTTTTTTTCATGAAAAATACACAACATGAAAACCTACTAATTCATTATGTATGTAGGTTTAATTTTAAAATATATTTTTACATTTATATGAATTTAATTTGATAAAATCGTCTCCATATATGGAATTAAAATAAATTATATTATCTAATAATTTAACCATAATTTTTTACCATAATGAATTGTTACAATAATAAAAATTATTTACTACGTTTAATATGAAAACTGCTTAACAATGGGATAAACTAATAATATAAAAATGAAAACTGATTATAAAATTTATAAAATAAATTAAATGGAAATATTTAGGCCTTATAATGTATAATTCATGATAATGTTCTATTTTTTCCTTATTTCATGTGAAAAATTTGGGTACACCTTTTTCTTTTGAAAAATTACTAGTGTGCCACTCTCCTCACTTACTCCCATCTCCCCCTACTTTCTTGAATGACCTTCTTATTATCCAAGAACTTCTTAAAAGACTTCCTAAATTCCGAAACCATGTAATAGAGACCTTATTGGGATAATAAAGTCATCATATGAATGATTTTTTTTATTTTTTATGGAGATTGTATGAAGAAGATGTATCACGATTAATCGTACATTATTATATTATTTATTCTTCCACCTTAAAATATTCATGAAAGTATTATAGTAAAATAAAAATAATACATATAATATTTTTTAAAATTATTAAATTAATTTAATAACATAAATTCATCTCCTCTTCCAATAAATGGGATCTAAAATCATCATCCATGTTTATAATGAACTACCGCCTCGCTAACCGATGTGATTTGTTTTCCATAATCGCCACTCAAATATTGTTATAATTGTGGATTTGAATTATATATATTATATTTTAAATTTATTTATATTTATGGAGTTATGATATAACATATACCTTCCTAATTTCTATTCCACGTGGGATATGATAATGTTTCCCGTGTGTACAGTAGACTACTACCTCTTAATGTGATGCATTTGTTTTAAACTAACGCTTTACATTGAAGTTAATAAGGATAATTATAATGAATATATGATATATGGATGAAATATTTATGATAATAATTATAAATTTATCAGTAATTATTGATAATATATCATTTTATTTCATTTTTTATATTCATTTTAAAATTATTACATCGTTTGTGTGTACGTGTGGACTACTGCCTTCACAAAGTGATGTAACTATTTTCATCAAAACATGAATGATATATATTATTATATGTAATGATATAAAAAAATAATTTATTATATTATATTATTTTTTTAAATATAAAATATTATTTTCCATTATTACATAGTGATTATTCAAAAATAGAAATGTTACTCATGCATACGTATAACCTACTATCCCTATAACTGCAATGTTGTTCATTTATGATAACCATATTTAATGATTGGTGTTTACAGTACAATTGATACAAATATATGATAAATATTTTGTAGTTATTATTCTGTATATTTTTACATAATGACCACTTTGACCATCATCCACACATCAAATCCATTTCAGAACAATGGACCGAATGTCCTCAGGACTCCTAATGAATACTGCACAAATTAAATATATAATTATTTCAATAAAAATAAATACAATAAGTGATTTTGGTAAAAGGTATTTAATTTGGAAAATTTTCATAAAAAATAAAATATTTATGAATGCTTATTATATAGGAGTTAAATATAGACGAAGAATTTTTCGACTCATGGTAAGGGTTTCTCATCTAACTTTTTTTTGTAAGACATATGATATATTCAACACTTATTTTATTAATTTATAGTTTATATAATACCAATAAATATATTTTATCATTATTTAATAGAAAATTTTTGGTATTTACAATTCTATTTGATGTTATCTCATTCATATGGTTTTGATCTAGAGATTACCTCTACCGTAAGTGATTTTTTCGCAATTTCAATTCATTGAGACATATTGTAATTTTACACTTCTAATTTATCCTATATAAAGTATATTTTATCTCATTTACATGTAATAACATAAATAATTAATAAATAATGGTATTTTAGGTTTCTATTTGAATTAATTAACTCAATGGGAATTGATTTGAAGTTTACCAAGTGGTAATGACTTTCGTAAATCCATTTCTTTTTATTGGGTTATATTCATTATTTTCTAACATTATTATGGATTGATTATCTGTGCAATGAATTTTTATGATACTATATTGAATTTACACTTATTGTATATGGGTTTAAAATTTATACACATAATAAATAAATTTATTAATCCTCACATTCAATGGTTTGATATTTGTATGGTTTATTTGTCTAAAATTTTCTTTCATTGAGAAATATGATTATGATATGAACCTATATTAATATGTTAGGTGTATACACTACTATTTAACATGTTATATCATGATAACACACATGCTCGTGATACTTAATGTTTTATTTAATGTTATTATTTAATGGTTCTTATGATTTAAGAGACGCCAAAGTTGAAAAGACTTTATGTTATGATCTATTTTCATTTAGGATTTTTATCTTTAAGGTTATTTTAGAGGAAATAAGGTGATATTATTTTATTGAACCATAACTCTTTTATTATATTATGATTATGAATGTTTTTCATATGTTTAATTTCAATTTCATCCTATATTTATTAAACAAACACTGGTAAAGTAATTTTTATGTGATACTGATGTTATAATTTATTTTAGATATAGTATGTTTCTTTGAAATATTTATGTTCTATAAATGTTTTTAAAATTTATTCATTTAATAAAATAAAAAATTTACTAAATCAATTTACATGGTCTTTTACATTATTTTAAATGGTTTTAAAAAGAAATTTCTTAAGGTTTTCCTAATGGGTCACTATTGACTCCCTTTTAAATAATATTTTCAAAATAATTCTCATTTTTAGAATTTAGATCATGACCATAGTTTCTATACATCAGGACCATTATTCTATTTGATTCATAATTTATTGGTTTATATGGTTATTTTCAAAGAAAAGTAAATTTCGATTTTTTTTAATTTTTACCTTTTGTAATGGATTTCCAAAATGAAAATGATATTTACTTAAATTTTTTTAATGATATTTTTATGGTATTTCTCTTTAATAATATCAAAAAATCTTTTTTATTACATATGCTCAAATAGGGATATTTTTTAATGATACCGTACTCAAAATTTCTCTATATGGATTAAAATTTTGTCCAATAGATTGACATGGAACCCAATTCTTTTCCATGGGATAATCATGTTTCAAAGATACTATTATGAAACATGTTTCTTTTAAATTTTTTAATCATGTTTCATGAATATTTCCATGGAAACCATTCATTTTCTATGGTTTAATTAAGAAATGTAATAATATTTATTTTTTTCATTTTTTATAAGTGAGGGATTCAAGATGTTTTATTCATGAATAAAACTAGGATATTATTAGTGAGATAAAGGTGATCCTAATACATCGTATATGAAGGTTTGATCCCCATTATAGATAATGGGTGATCCCGATATAGCTTATACAATTGGAACACCCAGATAGTGCTAAGTGAACTTGATATATCTTATAATATGGGTGCACAAATATATGATTCCACTATATTGGGTAATGTTCCTTTTCCATTAA
Organism: Viscum album; assembly: GCA_963277665.1. NCBI lineage: Eukaryota > Viridiplantae > Streptophyta > Magnoliopsida > Santalales > Viscaceae > Viscum > Viscum album. Next base: position 2,089,253,297 of record OY728126.1, on the reverse strand, counting down.
ATAAATAATAAGGGAGTTACAAAAGGGTTTCTCCCATGATTTTAACTAGTTCCTATTTATTTATAACAAGGGTTTAAAAAAAGGTTATGAAGATGATGTTCCATGATACCAACTTATTTTTTTATTCTTTCATTTTGTTGTAATTGTTTTAATGGATGAAGATTAATATCACATGGATCAGGATTATTGATTATAATGATTATTTAATTTTTAAAATATTTATTCCAGGCAACGTGTTTATTGATATAGGTTGATGGGTATGGGTTCTCTAATGTTATTCCCATGCGCATTGATTATGTAGTCATAACCTTATTCTTATATAATATTCAAAAATCAATTAAATTGTTAGTGATTATGTTTACCATTAATTAGTATTTGAGATCACCCTTATTATGTTGTCTATTACCCAAGATATCTTAAAATATATTAAATGAAATATTTCTAGAAGGTATTTATATAGATGATGATGATTAAAAAATACAGAATATGAAAATATTTAAATAGTAGGAGATGATGTTCATCTTTATGAAACCGTTATTTATATATCCATGATGTTAATATTTTTTATAAATTGTATAAAACAACAATCCTGAAATATCATTGAGAATATAATTGATCTAATATTTCAATTTTATGTAGAATGTTTTAGATAGAGAAAATTGGGCCACCTTTATCATTATCAATTATGAAAATGTATTGTTTATGTTTTTAGAATCAAATTAGGAGTCCAGGTTTAGGGCTTTCATAGTTGGAAACTGAGGAGGCTTTACATAAAATTGGTGATTATTATTATTTCATGTGTGTTTATATTAAGATTTATAGATTACATAATGGTTTTACAAGTTTATTTTTAATCATATGTTCATTTATTAAAAATTATTTTGGAGGTTTTATGTATTGAAACTATGAGATTATTAATGACTTTTTAAGATATTTTTTATTAGTTTCAAGTGTATATATTATTTAGGATTAATATGAAGTATTATATTAAATAATTTGGACATATTATTTATGGAATTTAAGACATTTAGGGTATATATGATCATGGATATTGATGTAATTATGGGAATATATGTTTTATCATATGGATAACATTGGGATTTAAAATTGATTTGGGGAAAATCTAATTAGTGTTATTTCATAGGAAGACCAAAATATTTTTGTCCTTGTGTGCTAAAAGGTGTGATATAGACATTGAAGTTGAAAAACACTTTCATTGTGATTTTATTGAGATTATTTGGGATATAGTGTTATTTATTTATGCAATGATTTTGGTTGATCATTGGGTATTTCTGTAGAATTTTGGAGAATAATGCATCATTTCATTATCTGTTTGTTTAATCATTTTACTCATTACCATACCATATGATAACAATTTTTATATTGGTTAATTTATAAATAATGTTTTAGTATCTTGATTATCAGTTTTAGGATTATATGGTCCTTTTGAAGTTAATTTTAGTGCTCTAGGTATGAATGTTTTTTTGAATACTAATAATTTGGAGTAAAAGATGATATTATGGTGGAAATTGATAAAAGGATGAAATTAGTCTTTTAAATTATGTATATTTCATTATTTTAGAAGTATATATGGTAATTAATTTCTAAAATATATTAAAATTATCTTAAAATATATTAATTTTTACCATCATTTCTGATGGTATTAATGTCCCTTTTCACACCTCTTTGGTTTACAGTTTTGGGGTTATTGATTTTCTCATCCAAATTTACTTTATTGCGATCAATGATATTTTTCACCATAAATATTTATATGAAGATTACACATTTATTCCATTTCCCAATATTCATATATGAACATTGTGATTCTATTTGGAATCCAAGAACGTGTGATTCCAAATGACCCTTTTACTTCATTTTCTAATTTATCAATAGGATGTTTTATTAACTGTTTTTATGATGCGTATTTAATATAAATTTAATCTCAAATATCCATTCCATTTTGACTTATATAAGTTTAAAATTTGAATTATTAAATTTTTTAATGTGTTTGGGAGATGTATGATCCTGATATATTAAAAAACTGAAAAATATTATTTAGTTTATATGACATGTAACAATGAGCTTAAGTGACCCGTGAAATATATAATCATTATAACCTAGCCATTTAATAGGATGGTATGAAAAGTATTAACTACCTTATTAATTATGTATATATAAATAATTACTAGTAAATTTAAAAATTTGATATTCATTTTATTAAATAATCAACCAATTTTTAGTAATTTAATTTTATTCTTGAAAAATATGTTTTCGCCAAAAATTATTTTTTATTGATTTTGAGGAAAAAATATTATAATTAATTTTTCGAACATTTAGAAAATTTCTGAAATAAATTTATATAAATTATTTAAATAATAAGATAAATATTAACTTAGTGTGTTGTTTTTTTATTTTTTTAAATTAATTTATTTTTTAGTGAAGATTGAAAAATAACAATATTTTTAAAATAACAAATCATTTCAATAAATGATGAAATTTAATAGTCCAATTATATTCTAAATATGATATAAAGTAACACAATTAATATTCATCTACACATAATCAACATAATTACATATGCTTCAACTTTATATTTTATTTTAGTGTAAATAAAATTTTGGGTTTAAATTCATTTTTTATGAAAACTGTATTAAAGTGAATAATGTTTCTCAATTTTAATTTATTAAAAAACCCCTAATAAATAATTTTTTAAATTAGTTATTTAATATTATATATTGATAATGATTAAATGTGTTTCATAAAATTATTTGTATTAGTCATAGAATTAATATAAAATCTTCATTTTATCGATAAATACGCATCATTAAAACACACATTTTAGTCACGTCAGCAGGTTTAATTTTATTTTAATATTTTACAATTATTTGAATTGAAATTAATAATGTGAATTCAATTTTTTCAATAATAATAATAATATATATTATCTTTTTAAATCAACTATGTTTTTGGATATAATGAGTACTGAATACTGTAAAAATTAATTTTCATGATTATGGTGTAAACTGGTTTATCGGGTGGTAAACTAAACGTTTAAGGGTTAACATGACCTTTAAACATGTTTAATATATAATATATAATAATTTTTATACATTATAATATTTAAATATTTATAATTATATAATTTTAAACACTGTGAAATTTGAAAAATGTGGGTACACCTTATTCTTTTCAAATACAACTAGTGTTCCACTTACCACACTTATAAAATGTCACCCTCTATCCTCACATATTCAGTCATTAAATGAAATTTGGATCCTCAATATCCACTAAAATTAATTAATATATTCTATTACTATGACATAGATCCATTATTTTGATAAAACCCCATTATATGAAAAATGTCGGTAACCACCTAAGAAGGTTGTCCAAAGAAGAGGTATCTTGCTTAACCGTGCGTTATTATTATTATTTTTCTCTTAATCCTCCTAAAAATATTTTTAATTAATTACAAAATAATAACACCAATATATAAGATATAATGGGATGTTATTATGTTAATTTAATTTCCTAAATTCATCTCCAATTCTGTCAATTGGGATACAAAATCATCATTTGTGTGTATGGCAAACTACCGCCTCCCAAACTGCTTCTATTTGTTTTATATCATCACATATCAAGGAATTTTATAATGATGGGATTAAACATTATATAATATATATTTAAAATATTTTTACCTATGTATTTATTTTTATCACATATTCCTTATTAATTTTTATTCAACGGAGGATATGATATTGACACTTGTGTGTATGGTGAACTACTGCCTCGTGATGATAAATGATTAGTTTTCCACTAACACATCACATGGAAAGTAATAAGGATAATTTTAATGAATATATAAGATATATTTGACATAATTGTTACATTAATGAAAAATTTTTCTTTATTTGAAGATAATATATTCTTTTTTCTTATTATTTGACTCTGTATAAAATGATAGTGTCGTTCATGCATACGTGTGCACTACCACCTCTACAAAGCAATCTGAACATTTTTTCATCACCATAACACATGGGTAATACATATAATTATATTTAAAGAAATAATTTAGCTTTAGTTATATTATGGTAAATATTTAAATATTAAACATTACATACCATCTTTCCATGATAATTGATGACAAATTGAAACATTACTCATGTGTACGACCTACAATCTCAATAAATATGTCATTGTTGATTTTTCATAACCATCATTCATGATTGGATTTAAATGTTTGAATTTTTTAAAATATGAACATAATTTATTGAGTTTTATTCTTTATGTTTTGAAATAATTACCTCTTATACCGTAGTTGACACACTGAATCATTTTTGAAACATTAAACCGAATGTCCTCAAATAACCAGATCATAACATAATTGATGAAAATTTTAAATAAGTAATTACAAATTAATCAAATAAATGCCTAATTATTTCGAACTAAACATGGAAAATTTTATTTTGGAATCAAATAATTTATTTAATATTATTATACAGTTCTTAAAGGACACACAAGGAAATTTTGGACTTAAGGTAATAGTTTCTCTTTTATCTTTTATTTATATGAAACATATTCCACATACACTAGCTAATTTTTGCATGGTGTATATAATAAACATTATTAATTTTTATGATTATTTTTATTAATATTTTTCGGATTTATAAATCCACCAGATGTTATCTCTTTCTGGGGGTTTTAATCCACTGACAACCTAATCCACAAGGGATCTTGTCTCAATTTATATTAATTTATTCATACTAAAATGATATGTAAAAAATTAATTCAATGTGGTGAATATACTACCCATTTTACATGTAAAACATTTATAATTAATAAATAACTTTTTATATTTCTTTTTTAACTGATTCATTAAAAGGCAATTTAATTGAAATTTAAAAACTAATAACGAATTTCTTAACTCAATTTCTTTTCACTAAGTTATATTACATATTTATTGAAATCATTACATCTGGATTACGTTTGTAATGAATTTTTATTCCCTCATGATATATTTCCTCGTATTTTATGTGGTTTTAAATTTTATATATATGACATATTCATTGATTAATTATCTAATTCAATGGTATTATTTATTTTAAGTGTAATTCATCTCAAATTTTCATTCACAAATATCTGTATTTATGATATGAAACTATATTCCATTATGTGGTGTTTATACTATTTTTTATATGTTATATATTTAAAATAATTATATTAATGATATTTAATGTATAGTTTTCTGTTATTCTTTCATAGGGCTTATGATTGAAGAGTAACCAAATGGAAAATGATTTATGATACGTTCTGTTTCCTTTCGATATTTTTTTTATATTCAAGGTTATTTTAGTGGAAATAATTTTATATTATATTCATAATACTTTTATTTTTTTAATAAAATATATTTATGAATCTGTTTCACATGGTTAATTTTGATTTCATCCCTTATTGATTAGAGAAACTCAATGAATGTTTTTTTATGTGATACAGGTGGTCTATTTTTTTAGATTGTGTGTTTTTCTCTTAAATGTCCTTGTTTCCTAAAATGTGGTAAAACTTACTCCTTTATAAAAATAAATTATTTCACATAGCTATTTTACATAGTATTTCACGTTATTGTAATTGGTTCTAAAAGGAAATTATTGGCATTTTCTAAATACATCAATATTGACTCATAATGACACTTTTTCTGAAAAGAATGTTTATTTTCAACATTTACATCATGAATGGTTGCTTCCAACCTCATGATCATTATTTTCTTTGAATATTCCATTATAAATTTCCAATTATATTTTCAGATTAATTATTTTTCAAAAGATTTAGTGAATTTTTAATTTCTAAAATTGATTTTCAAAATGAAAAATTGATTTTAATCAAAAAATGGTTTCAATTGTATTCCATTGATATTACAATTCGTCATCATAAAAAATGATTTTTTTTTTAATTTTGAGAAAATAAGGATATTTTGTAATCATACCATCCTGATTATTTCTTTGGTTTGAATATTATTGTTTCAAATAGGTTGAAATGGAACCCATTTAATTCCCATGGGTTAATCATATTTCCAAACGATTGTTATGGAAACAATCCCTTTTATACTAGTTAATCATGTTTCATAAATATTATCATGGAACATGAATATTTTCTATAGATTAATCAATCTATGGAATAAAAATAATTTTTTTAATTATTTTAAAGAGATGAATTCTAAATGTTTAATTCATTAATGGTACTTGAACATTATTGATGATGAATGGGTCTGATTGATACAAAATATATGAAGAGTTGAGCCCCATTATAGATCACCAGTGAGATTGATATAGATTATATGATGGGTACAACCATATAGAACTGGGTGATCCTAATATAGAATATTTCATTAGTGCCCCCATATAATGCTTTAGTGCATTAGTTATTTTTCATAGTCTCTTAAGGAAAGAATGAGGAAGTTACTGAAGGTTTTGTCCTCTAGATTTGACTAGGATATAGTTATTTTTGAAAATGGTTTAAAATAGGATATAAATATGATGTTCCAATATACCAAAACGTTATTGTTATGATTATTAGGGTTTATAAATGTTTTCATTGACAAAGATTCATATTATATGGAGAATATTATTGATTCTCATGAATCATTGTATTATTTGGGTTGTATTTCATGACACGTGATTATTGATTCAGGTTGATGGGTATGCGTCCTCTTATGTTATTCTTGTTCACTTTTATTGTGAAATCATATCCCTATGATCATCTTATACTCAGTGATGACATGGAATTGTTAATGCATATATCTACCCTTACTATGCACTTGACCTCAACCTTTATATAGTCCTTGTTCCCATGGTTGTCAATAATTATGTTAAATGAATGTCTAGAAGGGTTTTTATATGGATAAATATGTTGGGATAATTTGGAATATGAAAATCAGAATATGGTTGGAGATAATTTTCATCATTATAAACCATATTATTATGAATCAATGATGGTAGGAATATTTCCCCATTCTTGAAAACTGTAAACATAAATGTTCATTGATAATGTATGGGATCCAATATTTCTTTTTGATTTTGTATATTAGGGATAGAAAAAATGGGTTACCATAATCAATATCAAATCCATAAATATAAAGATAATGTTTTTAACATCACATGTAGGAGTGCAGTTTCATAGATATTTTAGTTACTATCATGTTATTAGTGGGATTAGTAGATATGGAAGAGGGAATCCAATTCATAACCCCATTTTGGTGATTTTAGTGTGGAATCTTTTACCAAATATTAATATAATGTTTTTATCCCTATATGGAGTGTTCTCATTGTAGAATGATGGGTCATATCTTGAGGTTCTGTAGGGATTCACAACCACAGATCAAAGAAATGGGATGAGGACATGTGCTAGAGTATAGAAAGGGATTAACTACCCCAAAATAGATAGTTAGTTTGCGTTACACTAGACACTCAACTAGATGTTGATGACATGGTGCCCCAACATGGGAGTGGTAGTACCAAAAAGAAGTATTACTATAGGGGAGTCAGACTGGAGACCTTGGCATAGGGGCAAGTTAGTTACATGCTATATTTCCTTCTCTTACTTGTCTAGATGTTTTAACTTCTAAAATCTAAGGTATGATTATTATACCATCTTCCCTTTCATGTGTTTTGGTAAATATATAACCATCATATTATTTTTTATCATCTAAATTTTCAAATTATTAAGGTATTTCTTTTGAGATATTGGATAGTGTTATGGCCATCGATATGCTATGTGGAGCGATATTAGATAATGTCATGATTTATAGGGAATTTTCTCGTAAAATTGGGTTATACCATTTACTTTGGGACTTTTTTTCCTAGAAATGGTTTTTTTAATTGATTCATGGTTTAAAATTGTATATTTCTATACCAGGATCATATCAACTATTATCAGAGAAGAGTTACCTTTCTATCTAAATATGGGGAAGCAATATCCATTAGAGAGAGTGATATCTTTGAGTTGGTAATGAATGAAAAATTCATTGTATATTGGATTTTATCATATTCTAGAGAGTAGGAATTTTTTTGGATGATATTGATTTTCACTAGGATAATTTTTCTCACGTGCTAGACTATTTTCATATGTCATCCTTGAAAATTTTTCCATCTTACCACCGAAGGGGTATATTGAGTTCATGAAATAGTTGGTATTGGGATTTGATCTACTTATTATTATTCCTTATAGAATATAACCAGTAGAGCTTCATGATTTGAAAGTTCAGTTGGAATACTAAGATTCAAAAGGATTGATATGACCTAATACTTCTTTATAGGGATTTCCCATGATTTTTGATATAATGGATGATGAGACTTTAGAATTTTGTGTATATTGTTGAAGACTAAACTAAATTAAGATCAAAAATCAATTTCCCCTTTTGTATATCAGGGATCCATTAATTTAGATTATTGGTTTTTTTGGATCTTCTTTGAGATTTTTATGTCAATGTACCATCAATTGAGGTTGACACCATTTAGTTTGATAAAAACACAAGTGATATCCAAAGGAATAATGAACCAAATCATCCATCCATTCCTAGATCAATTTTTACTGATTTTCATTGATGAAATACTATTCTAATCATATTCTATACATCTTCATGCCTTATTTATTGAAAGCATCGTGAGTAAATTGAGAGAGTATCAGATTTATTCTACTCTATCAAAATACATGTAAAGACCCGTAAAATTCAAGGGAAATTTTTTCTTAATTTTCTTTAGAATTTTACAAGATCGCGGTTTCAGACGGCACCTGATTCCGAGGCCCGGAGTGCCCGGAATTAATTTCCGAAGTTTGGCTCGGGTACGTTCAGTGAACGAACGAGCGGGAATTCCTAACTTTTGATCCGGTGCTCGGAATTGAAATCCGAGGGCACTGATGAACTCGCAGCGCCGATTTTCGCTTAAAGAGACCTTTTTGGGAGTTGCGTTTGTTGCAAGTTGAAAGTTAGTTTTGAGGTTTTCAGTTGAGTTAAATAAAATTTGTGTAAGACAAATTTTATTTTAACTTATTAAAAACCTACCAAAGGAGGTTGGAAGTGGGACCCACACCCACTTAACCTCCCTTGGGAGGATTAAGTGTGGTGGGGCCCACACGAACCCCTAGACTTTTCAAATTCCCTTAAAACCCTCTTAATTGACTTAAGTTACTTAATTAATTTTGGGGGTTAAACTCTTTTGAATTTCAAACTTTTGAAATTCTTTTATGTTTTGTAATAATAAAATAAGATGTTATCTTATTTTATTATGGGTTGTTTGTTTGTCCCCTTGAGAGCTTTTTGAGAGCTTCCTCTTCATCTTCATGCTCTGACGAAGAACGAAGAACGCTCATGCTCCGACGAAGAACGACGCCTCTCTTCTTCGTCCTCGGTGTCAACAAGAGGGAACGCCGCTTCCTCTTCGGACCTTCTTCGTCGGCATACGAAGTTTCGACAACGACTCTTCCTCCGACGTCAAAGGAATCGACACCAATATTCCACGACTCCGTCAACGTGCGACTATCGAGGTAGGGGTTCTTGAGTTCGTTGTTTCCTTTTTATTTGACTTTCCTCAAGACTTGACGTAGAACGCTCAAGTTCCGACGAAGAACGCCGCTCCGCTCTTCTTCGTCTTCGGTGTCAACGAGAGAGAACACCGCACCTTCCTCGGACAACCTTCGTCGGCGTACAAGGATTCGCCAACGACGTGCCTCTTCGGACGCGTCTCTTCGTCAATGGAATTGACGAACGACTACCGCGACGCCTGATCTCCGCGACGTCGACTTCCGCGGACATAGTCAAATCTTCGAACCTTATACCAAGGTAGGGGATGTTGATTTAATATTTAATTATCTCATTCTTGCTCGTGGTTCGTATGACTAACGTGAGGATGTTGATTATTTAAAGTTGCGTTATTATTTTTTTTAACGTGAGGGGGCCGGACCGCACGAACACGGCCGAACCCCCTCCAACGTTCTTGTTTATTTTGCGGAGGAAAGCAAGTGGCGTGGTGCCGTCGCACCACGCGGATGAACGTGCAAATATCTTACGCGATGCCGTCGCACGCACCATGGAAGAAACAACAAGAACGCGACGCCGTTGCGCCGCGTTGAATGAATATCAAAGCACGGCGAAGGGGCGCGGTGCCGTCGCACCGCGCCGGATGACGAACGCCGCGGCCGGTTCCGGGCCGCGGCGGGACGAGGAGACCGCGGCCGGTTCCGGGCCGCGGCGGAAGAGAAGACCGGCGGCCGGGCCGCCGGCGTCGGAACTCGAAGAGGGGACCGGAAAATTCCGGTCCCGTTGGAGAAAACCGGCCGGCCAGCTGGCCGGCCGGATGCCGTTAAACCGGGGAATTAATTCCCCGGCCAGCCTGTAAAACCCCCCTCTTTAAGAGGGGGGCGGTTCCATGAAAGGGGGGGCAACAGCCCCCCCGGTTCCTCTAATTAAACCGGCCCCCACGTGGGGGGCCGTTTGTTGCAAAGGCGCGGCACAAGGCCGCGCCGCCTTGTCAATCCGCGGGGGTTTGATCCCCCCCCCCCCCCGCACGGCCTCCTTGCGGCGACAAGCCGCCCCACCCGCGCGGCCTCCATGCGGCGCCAGCCGCCAAGCCACTGAGGCCCACCGCGGCTCGCCGCGCCGCCGCGCCGCCAGGCCCCCGCGCCGCCCAGGCGGGGGGGGGGGGGGGGGTCGGGCCGGGTCGGCCCGGACCCGGACCCCCCCGTTTCGAACCAGAATTGGTTTTTGGCTCATAACATGAGCCTCAGACCTCCGAATGACGAACCGTCTATGGCAACACGATCCTTGGATCGAGACGGTCATTTCGGTATATCGCACTCAAGGTTTCGGATTACTTTGAGTTCGGCCGGATTGGTTCGTTCACGAAACCAACCAGGCCTTCGGAGCGGAAACACTCATATCTTGATCTACGGGCGTCCGATTGACGTGCCGTCAGCTGTGTTGTGTTCCTCTTAGTGTGAAGGATCTTTTGGCATACTCCGCCTGTGGTTTGGACGCAGGTGGAGTACGGTCGGGTTGGTTTTGCCTTAAAACCCAACCGGGCCTCGGGGAAGAAAATGCCAATAACTCTCAGACCGGGCGTCCGATCGACGCACCGTCTGTTGCGTTGAGTTCCTGTTTACGATACGGAACTTTGGAATCCTTCGCCCGACTTTTGGTTACAGATAGTAGTGGCCGGGTTGGATCGCACCCGAAATCCAACCGGGCCCCTGGAACGGAAAAGCTGATATCTTACAGACAGGACGTCCGCTTGACGAGCCGTCAGCAGCGTTGGTGGTTACGTTGAGTAACGGTCCCTTTGAGTATACCCTATGGGAGTTCGGGGTACAATTGAGATACGGTCGGGATTGGTTTCGCTCACGAAACCAACCGGGCCCCTGGGACGAATAGGCTAATAACTCACAGACCGGGCGTCCGATCGACGCGCCATCTGTTGCGTTGAGACCCCTGTGTCGAGACGGACCTTTGAGACACTTCTTCGTGGGACTTTGAGATACTTGGAGTATCGACCTGTAGCTCGTGGGGCGGACCCTCCCAGTGACGAGCGTGCGAAGTACGGAGACCGTGTAGCTGGCTGAGACCTGACGACTGCTTGACCGACTCGACTTGGAGTGAGTCGACTAGCCCAGTGGACGGAGCACTACTTTCTGAGGTGCAGACCCATGGCGGACGAAGCACTACCTGTGTGACAGTGCAGACCCGCGGTGCTCGTCCGGAGAGTACCTCAGCAGGCTACTAGGGGGTGTGCACTACGGTGTTTGGGTGACATACCTCAGCGGGAAGCACTACTGTGTTTGGGTGGCTGGCCCGCAGTACTCGACAGGAGGAGTACTTCAGCAGTCTTAGGTTAGTGAGCAGTACCTCGGAGTCGTGACAGGACCACTGTACACTCTAGAGACGGAGCTCTTCAGCAGTTACGGTTTCGATAATGAAAATCCTGGTTTGAGCTGAGACTTTTGACCTTCGTGTTTCCTCATGATTGAGATGGGTTACTTGATAACTTAGGTATATGTATGGGCATATACCTGGGTTGTGGTTATCCGTTGATCTCATGATCCTTGTGTTTCCTCATGACTGAGATGGGTTACTTGATAACTTAGGTATATGTATGGGCATATACCTAAGTAGAGTTTATCTGTTGTGATCTCCTTGTGGTTATCCTTGTTGGTTTTAGTGAGACCTTGAGGGTCTCGGGGTCCCTACTGAGTATCGTTATACTCACCCCTGCACGGGCTATGCCCGCACCTCGTTGTGTTGGTTGCAGACGACGGCCAGTACTGGCAGAGGCCGAGTGTTCGAGGACTGGACGGTACCTGGAGGTGGACTATACGACGAGGCGGTACCCAGAGGCAGACCACTGGGCGGGACATACTTGGAGCAGACGGCGGGACCCGAGGAGCAGAGGAGCTATCTGTACCCACCCTTCAGGTGGGATTTCCAGTGGACAGCTCGGCGTAGCTGCTTTACTTTTCAGTTGCTGTTTTCCCTTTCGAGTTGTACTTTACAGTTGGGCTTGTATTTCCGGCCCCTTTTTACTTTCCGCACTTTTAGTTGTACTCTGTTTTGCTTAGTGTTACTTTCCGCTTGCTTACTCTGTGGTGTTTGTTTACTTTACAAAGGCAATGCCTTCCCTTTTTACCGGGATTTACGCCTTGGTGCTAGTCGCCAGCCCCTGGCCTATGGAAGGCGGGCTTGGGGTAGTCACGGCACAGACCCCGAGGGCGGGTCGTGAAAAATTGGTATCAGAGGTGGTCGGTTCTACCGCAGACTCTGATCTTTCTTTCTGTGAAGCAATAGTGTTAAGGGTACCGAGTGTGGTTTTCAGTTCAGGGAGTCCAGTGTTGGTGCGGGCGGCCGACGTATCCATACACCAGGACCCTGACAACTGATTTCTGACTTTGTGCACGAAAACACCGATTGCGTGTGTGTTTTCAAAGGTTTTTCCCCTTAAAACAGCTCAAACCAGGTCAGCTCACCAGGTATAATCGTTTGATCGTGTTACGTTGTTTCTTTCAGGATGTCTTTTCTCAGACGACCAGCTAGAGCCCGGAGGGATGAGCGTGCTGGCAGTCTGTCGAGCGACGAGGCTTCGGTACAGGGCCCTCTTGCAGTTGAGGCACCAGCGGAGGCACCAGCGGTACTACCATACGTTGGGCCACCGATGCCACCAGCCCCAGCAGTAGGCGATGCACGACGCTTGAGTGCGCTGCACGAGTTCCAGCGCCAGAGGCCACCCAGGTTCCGGGGAGAGACGGACCCGCAGGCGGCTGAGGTTTGGCTGGAGGCTGTGGTGAGAGTCTTCAGGCTAGTGGGGACGCCGGCAGACTTCATGGTGATCTTTGCTACCAGCCTCCTTCAGGCAGCAGCAGGTAGGTGGTGGAGCCACTTGTTTCAGTTTTGCGATGAGATGAACTTCGCATGGGAAGACTTCGAGACCTTCTTCAGGGTGGAGTTTGTGCCAGTATCTCTACACCCCGAGCGTGTACAAGAGATTCTGCCTTTGCCGCGTGTTTTTCGATCAGAAGCCGAGTCATCTGTGGGAAGTAGACAGATGATGCAGAGGTCCAGGAGGACCAGACCAGCAGTTGGGCGATCTCGGGTTTTAGGACCGGTGGTGCGGGGCACCCGAGGTGGGGTCAGAGCCAGGCGTGCCAGAAACGGACAATGTTACTCCTGTGGCGGAAAGGGTCACCTGGCACGTGACTGTCCGACTCCTCGATCCGCAGGCTTGGAGGGAGCCACCGAGGTTGAGGCAGCGACAAATGCTGGAGCTCTGGGAGCAGGTGGACAGGGGAGGAACTAGTGGATACGTCTTTTGTACTTCTAGTTCCATGTTGATGTTTCTTTTGTGTAGCGTCTTGTAATATGAGCTGCAATAATAAAAGACGCATCCTTTGTGATGTTTTCATTCCTGTCCTCTTTTGTGATGTTACTAAGAGGTTCCAATTGACTGTTGACTTGACCCTCACTTGTGAGACATCTACTGGAGGAGACCAGTTACCACACACCGATGCCGACAGTGTGACTCAACCCTTGGAGGCGAGAGTAACGGTTGGATCTCTTAGTAGTAGCGTCGAGGCCTTACGATGTCATCCTTGGTATGGATTAGTATCATCCATGTTAGGATTGACTGTTTCAGGAAAAGAATGTGGTTCATCCAGGGGATGAGACCAGGTTTCTCTTATCGGCAAAGAAGAAATCTTGCAGCTCATGTGGGACCAGAGATGGTCCGGGCCACGTCAGAGGAGGTCCATGTCATCCAGGAGCGGATGAGGACAGCACAGAGCCGGCAGAAGTCATACGCTGACAGGAGGCGGAGGCCACTAGAGTTCGAGGATGGTGACCACGTCTTCTTGCGGGTCTCACCTCGACGTGGTATTCGGAGATTTGGCCGAGGCGACAAGTTATCTCCGCGCTTCATCGGACCCTTCCAGGTTCTCAGCAGGATTGGCGAGGTGGCTTATCGCCTGGCTCTACTACCTCAGTTGCACCGGGTGCACGACGTCTTCCACGTATCCCAGCTGAGGAGATACGTGCACGACCCGACGCACATCATTGACCATGGGGAGCTTGACGTTGACAATGGGGCGACTTTTACGGAGGTCCCGATGGAGATAGAGGATCGACAGGAGCGGGTCCTACATGGGAGATCGATTCCTCTTGTGCGCAACAGATGGCGGCACGAGAGTCTCCAGGAGAGCACATGGGAGCGGGAGGCTCAGATGCGTGCTCAGTACCCTCTTTTGTTTCCCTAGTTTTTCATGTAGCTTTACGGGGACGTAAATCCCTGAGGTGGGAGTAATGTAAAGACCTGTAAAATTCAAGGGAAATTTTTTCTTAATTTTCTTTAGAATTTTACAAGAGCGCGGTTTCAGACGGCACCTGATTCCGAGGCCCGGAGTGCCCGGAATTAATTTCCGAAGTTTGGCTCGGGTACGTTCAGTGAACGAACGAGCGGGAATTCCTAACTTTTGATCCGGTGCTCGGAATTGAAATCCGAGGGCACCGATGAACTCACAGCGCCGATTTTCGCTTAAAGAGACCTTTTTGGGAGTTGCGTTTGTTGCAAGTTGAAAGTTAGTTTTGGGGTTTTCAGTTGAGTTAAATAAAATTTGTGTAAGACAAATTTTATTTTAACTTATTAAAAACCTACCAAAGGAGGTTGGAAGTGGGACCCACACCCACTTAACCTCCCTTGGGAGGATTAAGTGTGGTGGGGCCCACACGAACCCCTAGACTTTTCAAATTCCCTTAACCCCCTCTTAATTGACTTAAGTTACTTAATTAATTTTGGGGGTTAAACTCTTTTGAATTTCAAACTTTTGAAATTCTTTTATGTTTTGTAATAATAAAATAAGATGTTATCTTATTTTATTATGGGTTGTTTGTTTGTCCCCTTGAGAGCTTTTTGAGAGCTTCCTCTTCATCTTCAAGCTCTGACGAAGAACGAAGAACGCTCAAACTCCGACGAAGAACGACGCCTCTCTTCTTCTTCCTCGGTGTCAACAAGAGGGAACGCCGCTTCCTCTTCGGACCTTCTTCGTCGGCATACGATGTTTCGACAACAACTCTTCCTCCGACGTCAAAGGAATCGACACCGATATTCCACGACTCCGTCAACGTGCGACTATCGAGGTAGGGGTTCTTGAGTTCGTTGTTTCCTTTTTATTTGACTTTCCTCAAGACTTGACGTAGAACGCTCAAGTTCCGACGAAGAACGCCGCTCCGCTCTTCTTCGTCTTCGGTGTCAACGAGAGAGAACACCGCACCTTCCTCGGACAACCTTCGTCGGCGTACAAGGATTCGCCAACGACGTGCCTCTTCGGACGTGTCTCTTCGTCAACGGAATTGACGAACGACTACCGCGACGCCTGATCTCCGCGACGTCGACTTCCGTGGACATAGTCAAATCTTCGAACCTTATACCAAGGTAGGGGATGTTGATTTAATATTTAATTATCTCATTACTGCTCGTGGTTCGTATGACTAACGTGAGGATGTTGATTATTTAAAGTTGCGTTATTATTTTTTTTAACGTGAGGGGGCCGGACCGCACGAACACGGCCGAACCCCCTCCAACGTTCTTGTTTATTTTGCGGAGGAAAGCAAGTGGCGTGGTGTCGTCGCACCACGCGGATGAACGTGCAAATATCTTACGCGATGCCGTCGCACGCACCATGGAAGAAACAACAAGAACGTGACGCCGTCGCGCCGCGTTGAATGAATATCAAAGCACGGCGAAGGGGCGCGGTGCCGTCGCACCGCGCCGGATGACGAACGCCGCGGCCGGTTCCGGGCCGCAGCGGGACGAGGAGACCGCGGCCGGTTCCGGGCCGCGGCGGAAGAGAAGACCGGCGGCCGGGCCGCCGGCGTCGGAAGCCGAAGAGGGGACCGGAAAATTCCGGTCCCGTTGGAGAAAACCGGCCGGCCAGCTGGCCGGCCGGATGCCGTTAAACCGGGGAATTAATTCCCCGGCCAGCCTGTAAAACCCCCCTCTTTAAGAGGGGGGCGGTTCCATGAAAGGGGGGGCAACAGCCCCCCCGGTTCCTCTAATTAAACCGGCCCCCACGTGGGGGGCCGTTTGTTGCAAAGGCGCGGCACAAGGCCGCGCCGCCTTGTCAATCCGCGGGGGTTTGATTCCCCCCCCCCGCGCGGCCTCCTTGCGGCGACAAGCCGCCCCACCCGCGCGGCCTCCATGCGGCGCAAGCCGCCAAGCCACCGCGGCCCGCCGCGGCTCGCCGCGCCGCCGTACCGCCGCGCCGCCAGGCCGCCGCGCCGCCGCCGCCCGCCGCCAGGCCGCCGCGCCGCCGCCGCCCAGGGGGGGGGGGGTCGGGCCGGGTCGGCCCGGACCCGGACCCCCCCGTTTCGAACTAGAATTGGTTTTTGGCTCATAACATGAGCCTCGGACCTCCGAATGACGAACAGTCTGCGGCAACACGATCCTTGGATCGAGACGGTCATTTCGGTATATCGCACTCAAGGTTTCGGATTAATTTGTGTTCGGCCGGGTTGGTTCGTTCACGAAACCAACCAGGCCTTCGGAGCGGAAACGCTCATATCTTGAGCTACGGGCGTCCGATTGACGTGCCGTCAGCTGTGTTGTGTTCCTCTTAGTGTGAAGGATCTTTTGGCATACTCCGCCTGAGGTTTGGACGCAGGTGGAGTACGGTCGGGTTGGTTTTGCCTTAAAACCCAACCGGGCCTCGGGGACGAAAATGCCAATAACTCTCAGACCGGGCGTCCGATCGACGCACCGTCTGTTGCGTTGAGTTCCTGTTTACGATACGGAACTTTGGTATCCTTCGCCCGACTTTTGGTTACAGATAGTAGTGGCCGGGTTGGATCTCACCCGAAATCCAACCGGGCCCCTGTAACGGAAAAGCTGATATCTTACAGACAGGACGTCCGCTTGACGAGCCGTCAGCAGCGTTGGTGGTTACGTTGAGTAACGGTCCCTTTGAGTATACCCTATGGGAGTTCGGGGTACAGTTGAGATACGGCCGGGATTGGTTTTGCTCACGAAACCAACCGGGCCCCTAGGACGAATAGGCTAATAACTCACAGACCGGGCGTCCGATCGACGCGCCGTCTGTTGCGTTGAGACCCCTGTGACGAGACGGACCTTTGAGACACTTCTTCGTGGGACTTTGAGATACTTGGAGTATCGACCTATAGCTCGTGGGGCGGACCCTCCCAGTGACGAGCGTGCGAAGTACGAAGACCGTGTAGCTGGCTGAGACCTGACGACTGCTTGACCGACTCGACTTGGAGTGAGTCGACTAGCCCAGTGGACGGAGCACTACTTTCTGAGGTGCAGACCCATGGCGGACGGAGCACTACCTGTGTGACAGTGCAGACCCGCGGTGCTCGTCCGGAGAGTACCTCAGCAGGCTACTAGGGGTGTGCACTACGGTGTTTGGGTGACATACCTCGGCGGGAAGCACTACTGTGTTTGGGTGGCTGGCCCGCAGTACTCGACAGGAGGAGTACTTCAGCAGTCTTAGGTTAGTGAGCAGTACCTCGGAGTCGTGACAGGACAACTGTACACTCTAGAGACGGAGCTCTTCAGCAGTTACGGTTTCGATAATGAAAATCCTGGTTTGAGCTGAGACTTTTGACCTTCGTGTTTCCTCATGATTGAGATGGGTTACTTGATAACTTAGGTATATGTATGGGCATATACCTGGGTTGTGGTTATCCGTTGATCTCATGATCCTTGTGTTTCCTCATGACTGAGATGGGTTACTTGATAACTTAGGTATATGTATGGGCATATACCTAAGTAGAGTTTATCTGTTGTGATCTCATTGTGGTTATCCTTGTTGGTTTTAGTGAGACCTTGAGGGTCTCGGGGTCCCTACTGAGTATCGTTATACTCACCCCTGCACGGGCTATGCCCGCACCTCGTTGTGTTGGTTGCAGACGACGGCCAGTACTGGCAGAGGCCGAGTGTTCGAGGACTGGACGGTACCTGGAGGTGGACTATACGACGAGGCGGTACCCAGAGGCAGACCACTGGGCGGGACATACTTGGAGCAGACGGCGGGACCCGAGGAGCAGAGGAGCTATCTGTACCCACCCTTCAGGTGGGATTTCCAGTGGACAGCTCGGCGTAGCTGCTTTACTTTTCAGTTGCTGTTTTCCCTTTCAAGTTGTACTTTACAGTTGGGCTTGTATTTCCGGCCCCTTTTTACTTTCCTCACTTTTAGTTGTACTCTGTTTTGCTTAGTGTTACTTTCCGCTTGCTTACTCTGTGGTGTTTGTTTACTTTACAAAGGCAATGCCTTCCCTTTTTACCGGGATTTACGCCTTGGTGCTAGTCGCCAGCCCCTGGCCTATGGAAGGCGGGCTTGGGGTAGTCACGGCACGGACCCCGAGGGCAGGTCGTGACAATACACCTTCCTGATCGAGAGAGTGAACATATTATGTTATGTTATATAGGTGTCTAGAGTAAATTTGGACCCAAAGAAGGTTTAATCCATTTTATCCTTATAGAATATCAATAACGTCTTTGAAATTTAGCGCTTTCTGGGTTTAGAAGGATACTACTAGAATTTCATCTTGGAATTATCCCATCTAGAATTGTCAATGCTTGAGGTAACTAAGAAAGGGGTGAAGCTTTCATGGTAGGATACATATAAGAGGGATCTCCACGAGATGAAGAGATGGTTGACCCTAGCACTAATCATTATCTTACATGTGCTAGGTAAGGAAGATAACATATACTATGATGTATCAAAGGCCAAACTCCGAGAAATGTCAGAGGGTAGTGTGGATTATTATGGCTCCAAAATGATGAGAGAAAATTAGATGAATTATCTTAATCATTAACTGGAGTTAGTTGTGGTGTTACACACCCTAAGATACTGGTTACACTATCTCTTTTGCAAGAGGTTTGTTGTGTGCACAGACCATAAGAGACACATTTATATCTTTTTCAAGAAATACATGAATCTTAAATAAAAGTGGTGTGTCAATGATCTATAGTTATTAAAATTTGATTTAGATTTATCACCAGAAAAATGAATCATTATTTCAGATGCATTGAACTGGAATACACAGACAAAGGATATATTTGAGTCTTTCAATGAGTAGTGGCAGATGAATCTATATTTTGAAATGAATCAAGATGTCAAGAAGACCCACTGATGTGTATATCTGACTTAAACATCTAATATAATCATGATTCTATATAAGATAAAAAAGTTTAGTTATATTACCCATAGTTTTTTTCACAAAGGGACTACTTATATGGTTGGGATCCACCATCAGGTTAGTCTCTTGGTTGTGGTGAAATATCTCATACACATGGCCATGTATGGGTTTCTATGGGCTTGTGTGATGAGATCATCATAGAGTTTCAAACTTCTATAAGTTATTTTCAAGAAGAACTAACAAATATGAATTGTGATATCTTTAGATAGTACTGTTGTATAGGGATGAATAATGATATAGTAGGATTTGTAGTGAGATGTTTCACCTATTAGTAGGTTAAGTTCATGAAATAGAGGATGGATAGTCTTTTTCGGACTATATCGAATAAAAAATGTAAATCTGATGATGTAAAAATGGATTTAGTGAATTTATTATCATGGAAAACCAAATAGAATTATTCATTTTGGGTGATCATGGAATGATCGACGATGGTAGCACATTTTTTTCTTATTTGGGGATGTTCACAGTTAATAATCTGGGTACTCGTTCTGAGCTGTAAACAATTTGTTTTCATAGTGTTTTGAGGAGTATCATTTCTAATGGAGATCCTTGTTTGACATCGTAGATTTGGAAGGGTATTTAAAAGAATATGTAATCATAGGATCTTCAATTTATATCCTATCATCCCCAAACTAACAACCAATATGAATAGATGATTTAGATTCTAGAGGATATGTTGTGGTCTTGAGTTTTTGATTTCGATGGTTTTTAGTAGATGTATATGACACTCATAGATTCTTCCAATAATAATTGCTTCTAGGAAACTACTAAAATGTGTAATTTTTTGGACTTGTATTGAAGGTTATGTTTCTCACATATCTATTGGATAAAGGTATGTTAGTTATCACATGATAGAATTAGTCTTATGTTGGAGACGTTTGAGTAGGTCCAGTTGATTAGAAAGTTGATGGGGGCCATATTGAGATGAAAAAAATCACATATTGACTATTAGAAATTACATTTAGAGTTTCAGGTTGGTTATCATGTTTCTCTTTAGGATACCCTAGGTTGGTGGGAAAATATCAGGAACAATGGAAATCTATCACCCAGGTTTGTCGTGTTATTCAAGATAATGAACAAGTTCAGTCTAGTGGAATGCATTTTGGCCATTCCATGATGCTATAACACCTTGTAAAATGTTTTCCATGAGAAAAAACATTTTATATATCATCATAACCGGTAACAGCCTGATATTTGGGGAATTATTTTATTTTAAAATAATATTATATTTTTTATATTTTTCTTTTCATAAAATGATAAATATTGTTTTTTATATAAAATAACTATTTTTTTCTTTTGTTTTATGAAAAACCATGTTTACATAATAGTACAAGCTACATTATGTTTATCTTGTGCTACATGCAACACCGTCTTGGCTTGCATTTCATTCAATAGGTGACTTTCTTCGAAACAAAAGTTTATTATTATAAATATTTAAACAGTATATTTATAACAAATCCATGCATCATTATTATATGAGTTGAAATGTATTATTTTTAAATATTTTAATACATATTAATAGAAAGACATAATTTTTTAGTAATGTCTTTATATGTTTTAAAATACAATTTTCATAAAATAAATGTTTTCTATGTTAATATGTGAATATTAATAAAAATAATGTTGGAAATTTTTTATAATTTAAACTGATAAAAGAATATTCATTTTTAAATTTTTAATGCCACAATTATGTTAGGGAGAATGTTTGAGATGTTACTAAGAAACTACATTTTTTGACGAATAGTAAAAAATAACAAATTTTAATTCAAAGATACTCTTTAATGTAATTTTTTTATTTAAATATATTTTATTTTCAGTTGGTTTTAATTTCTAAATAGATCAATTATAATTTAGTTAATCCTATTTAAATCCTTGGAATAATTTTTTATTGAATTTGAATATAAAATATTAATGAAAATTTGAAAATTCTCACATTAAGAACCAGCTTTCTCCCGATGTCTAGAGTATTGGAATTAAACATAATTTTTATGATTATATGAAATTAAATTAAAAAAAACAGAGATAAATTGTTATAATCAGAATAATATTTATATTATAATAAGATCAATAGATTTTTATTTTCAAATAAATTAGTGAAAGTGCACAAATTTAATTACAACGATTATGGTAAAAATAATCTTAATAACTGGCTAAACATTATCATTTAGGGGAAAATGAAATATGAACTTTTCCAACACCCATCAGAAGGACATATTTAGTCAAAAAAACTTTCATTAATCATTTTTTTTGTTTTTATGACCTTTTTAGGCTAAAACATTATACACCAAACTTTTTTAATAAAATACAAAGTGTGTCCCCTATATACATTATAAAATCTCACCACATCTCCCCCTGTATTAACACCTCTCAAGCCCCATAGGTTTGTAGGATATCTATAAAATTTAATTCCCAACATCACTTCATTCATTCATAAATCCTCTCTTTTGTATGAAGTCCATCCAAGTAATCTTTTTCTTAGAAACCAGGATTTACCCAAAGAATAGGTAACATCCTTCATCAAGAACATTTCCTTACTTTTATTTCTACACCACATAAATTATTATTATTCTAGTATCATATAATAACAAAAATATCATAAAAATACTTATATATTTTTATTCTATGTTTTTTTCCTAAACATACACACACATCCATGTAATGTGTAACGAACTTACAATTTTTTTTATACGACCATCAACTGCCTAACAAAATGATTTCGTTCATTTTTTAGTGTACCACATCTCATGGCTTGGAATTATGATGGAATATTGGTGTTCATATCATATATAAAATATTTATTATTTATTAATTCTTATTTAGTTATTATATAATTTCAACCATAATGATTTATATTTTTTGTAAATGTGATTACTATGTTTGTGGAAGTGTCGACTACTGCATCATTAAAGCGATGTGATGCATTAACACATTACATGAAATCTATCAAGGATGGGTTTAGTAAAAATAAAAAATATATATATGTATATAATAATTCTACTGGAATGATGTTATATATATATATATATATTTATTTATAATTCATTTACATTTTCTCTTTCAACACAACAACAAAAAGGAAGCAGCTTCCATGCATATGTATGACCTACTATCTCAATGAAGAGTGTATTTAGTTTAATATTTCTATATTTTATATATTATAGTAAATATTTATATAATGAATAAATATAATATTTAAATCATTTTTTTTCATTTTTTAAGTAATTAAATCATGATTTTTGTAAGAGGATCAAGAATAAGAATTCAAAATAGGTACAACAAATACAGAATTTATTACCCAAAATGTTACTTTAACAAAGAATTAGTAGTAAATGGGTAATATAATTACCATGAAAGTATTATATTATTTTTTATACTTATGTTTATGGGTATTTATATATCCATTTTATTATATTTCATTCATGGAGTTTGATTTGGAAAAGTTAAAAAATCGGTAAGTAATTTCGTCTCAATTTCCCTTCTTTAAGACATATGACATGTTATGAACCTATATTTTTGTATGAGGTGTATATAATACCTTTTTACTTCTGATATAATTAATATAATTCTTTTAATTACATTTTATGTTTTTTTAATGTTATTATATACATCAAATTATGACTTAATGTTACCAATGTGGTAAAGGTTCATAACATCAACATCATCATTTATCAAGATTGTTTGTGATTATGCTTCCATTAATGAACTTTTAAGGTGCATATCTCATGAAATATCATGAATTTTATTAACATTTATATATGAATGTCATATGAAATTAATGGCACTATTGGTTATATATTTTGTACTTATGAAAAATATGACAATGATTATATGAAAATCAGACTTTATTTCTCCTTTTGATCGGAAACTTATGTTCTTTCAAAACCATGATTTTTAAAATGAATTTAAAAATGTTTCCAAGATTTATTTATAATTTTTTAAATAATTTTAAAAGATAATGGTTTTCAAAATAATTTACTTTTAAAAATTTATTTTTCAGTCAGTAATGTATATTTCCACCATAAAATGTTTTAATGGAAATTAATAATACTTATTTATATGGTTTTATTGAAATGGTTTATATGAAGGATTTTCAATGAAATGACATTTTCCTTAAGAAATTTCCCATGGGACATTTCAAAATTATTCCCCATATATTACGACATACATTTTTATAGTCTATTCTTTTGTAGTAATATGATATGATATTACCATTCATATTCCTTCCTGAATGGTTTTTGTTTTGATGGAAAGTAGTTAATGACACATGTTTATCTCTAACTTGATATATTATTTTGAGACCCACATCATTTAATGGGTTATGATTTGTTAACTTGAATATGTGATCTATCTATTTTAAATATGAAAAGAAATGAGGAAATATTTATGATACCCAATTCATGTCATGGTTAGGATATGATTATTGTTCGTAATCTTGAAGAACACATGTGTATGATTTTAATTTTTGAAATGTGGGGCCTATATATCCCTCTAATGAATTGGGTAATTATGGATGACTCATTAGTATATATGTAATGTGTGGACCTAATTATATGTTCACATTGTTATTCATAGACCTGGTTACATGTCCATATGTTTATGCAAGAACCAGATCCCATGTTCACTATGTCATGAGTGAACCTTATTACATGTTCTCAATGTTTTTAATCAACCTAGTTTCATGTCCATAAGTTTATGTGTGAACCTGATTAGATGTTCACAATGTCAAGAGTGAATATTATTATATGTACAAAATTTTATTAATGATTCTGATTACATAATTACAATGTTATGTATGAACTTGTTTGCGTGTGCATAAGTTTTTGTGTCAGCCTGAATACATGTTCCCAAATGGTATGTGTAAACCGAATTACAAGTTCAGGATGCTACATATAGACCTTTTTTCATGTATATAAGATTATTATGACTTATTTTAATTCCATAACTTAATGAGTGAACCTATTTCTAGTAAATATTATTCACAACGATATAAGTTTATTTTTTCCCACAATCCAATGTCTTATTATGTTGTAATTATTTTTGTGTATTATGTCCTTGATCCCCTTATTATTAATGTCTTCTGAATATCTAATATTTATTCCAATATTCATGTTTATGATCTTTTAAATGTTGGGTATGATCATCGAATGTTATGCTCATGTTCTCATACCCTTATGTTCATGTTATGATTATATATTTCATTTATTTATTCATAATTATCATTCTGGCTCACCCATTTCACATGTATCCTTTATCTAGGTTTTGAAGAAAGGGTTTTTATGTCGATTTACTAAGTGGTATGATCATTGATGGAATCATTTAGGATATTTCAATGAGTTAGAAAATTTTGGTTCCATGTTTCCCAAGAAACTAAACTAATACATTCTTTAGGAATATATTTGGGTTATGTTTTAAGTATTTATAAAAAATGATGTAATGTCTATGTATGGAATGAATGGGTTATAACATTTGGTATTATATTAATGTTTTAGTTTTAATTTTTAAAATACAATGAAAAAACATTAATGGGATACTTATGAATGTTTGTAAGGTTATAACTAGGCATGTCTCTAAGGATTAGATTAAGGATGGGGAAAAGTAACAGGAGATTTTTGAGAATTTAGGTAAATGATAGATGGAGTGGCTTCCCTGAAATACATACCATTATGGATACATCAAGTGGATGTTGTTTTGGAACAGATGTACCTAGGTGTAACAACATTGATATGGTGCATCGGGGATAACTCGAGTGTCACCTGGTACCTGAAAATGGGCCTTATTTCGCACCGAGTTTTACAGTCCTGGGGTATTTTTATAGGGATTTGAAAAATTATTCACAAAACATCATGATGGATTTAAAAATAAATTTTCTATGACTAAACCAGGGTAAACCTAATGTTTCATACATTATGAAATGTGTCATAATTATAAATTCTATAAGTGAATTTTGATGATTATGAAGTTTTCTGCTATCATAAATGATTATCACTCGATGATTTAT
This sequence comes from Viscum album, assembly GCA_963277665.1. Lineage (NCBI taxonomy): Eukaryota > Viridiplantae > Streptophyta > Magnoliopsida > Santalales > Viscaceae > Viscum > Viscum album. The sequence goes on along the minus strand of OY728126.1, from coordinate 2,089,227,558 downwards.
GGTTTTAATCGACAGTGGAAACTAGATGATATTATTCTAACCTTAAAGTATTAATATTTGGAATGTACAGACATGATGGAAATTGAATTTCTAAGTGGACATCTCATGAAGAGAACCGGAAAGGTCCATGAGTATTGGTTACACTACTACAGACAAAGATACAACAAGCGACATGTGAATGGTATGGGATGTTCTTCTACTATAATTTATGTTAAACATAATAATAATGGTTTTACTGTGGTTGAGGAACCTTAATAAATGATTCACATGTGAAATTCTAGGTAAGGGGTTTTGAGGGAAATGAAGATGAAGCCTGAGTAATGATTTATGAATAAAGATAAATAATTTAAGTGTATATTTTTTTAGAATTCAACAATTATGTTTTATGAATCTTCAAATATATAAATATTTTTAGTATAACTTTTTCATTAATGATTTTAAATGATACATTGAATGGTACTTGTGGGGAAAAATGATTTAATGAAATTGTTATATTTAGATTAAGGTAGGGTAACCATAAATTTGTTCCTAATGTTGAGATAATGATATTCAGATAAAGATGTTTTGGATGGTACTGATTAAATCATAATTGATAATTTAGTTGTTGAAAAGTTATTGGATTTTATCATGGATAAAGTTTAAATCTTCTTTAATTTATGAAATATACACTCTATTATTTTTAATAAGAAGTGTTCATGATTTCAAAAAGTATTTATGGAAATTTCAGTTATTACCATGTTTCAAGAGAATATATAGTGAGGGTGTTCACATGTTTGGAATGTGACAACCATTATCTACTTAGTGATATACATGGGATTAATGTGAAAATATTTTCAAGATTTTATTTCTAAAGATATATATAATCATCTTTCGGAAGGGTTATAAAGTTAATCATTTATATAAAATTTATGTTAAACATCAGGTGAAGTATTTATGTATTTAGGTAGTATAGAAAATAATAGTTATAATGTTATTTAGTGGTTAACCTTATTTCAAATAAATCCATCATATTTATTTTAGAAATTATATTATACTGGATTTATAAAATTCTAACTTGTTTCTCGAGTGACACCCCATCGTGTCTATCAAGTTCATGTGTCTTGAACCCACGATCGAAGGATGATAAGGGTTTCATGGATACCCCTGACCTACATGATGTCTTGGTTATGGTGTAAATATTTTAGTTAAATAATTTTATGAATCAAATTTATTGATGAACCAATAGTATTAATTCTTAGGTTTATATATTAATCTATTAACAAGATTGGAATTAGTGAATAGTTAGAGACATATTGTAATAATTTTCACTATTTTCTGGGCCTTCAGATATGCTAGGAGTTTATTTTAGTGCTTTAGGAATCAATGGTAATTTTTTTTTGGATTTTAAAATTTCCATTGATCAATAAATTCATTATGATTTATGCCCTCAATCACTCCCTATAAATATTTATTTATTTACTCAAAGTCCATATTATCACTTCGAACAATTGTTCTCTTATGTGGAAACCTAGTTATATGTTACATTGGGTAACTTTTAAGCTTCCAAAATTCCTTTTTTAAATGATGTTTTAGTATTAATTTTTATGAAGTGGGGTTATATAAATGTAACATTCAAGTATTACACCATTTATAACCCAGATGAATTTTTAGGGTGAAATTCATTTTAAAGGGGGTATAATATAACACCCCAATATTTTTTGAATTATTTTTCCGAAATTAATTTATATATATATATATATTATTTTTATTTTTATGAAATGTTTAATGTAATATTTATATTTTAAATATCTATTGTTTCCTTATGTAATACAGAATACCAATTTAATCGTACCCTATAGGCAACATAAAATTTAGCTTGTGCTATATGAAACACCAGCTTGGCATGCGATACACACAACACTTAGTTTTTACCAAACAACATGTTATTGTTATAATTATTTAAACTATATAGTTATAACATAACAATAAAATAATGTGATATGAATAGTACTAACTAAATTTGAAATATTATAAAATATATTTATAATAAGATGTAATTTTTTAATGTATTTATATTCTTAAAAATAATATTTTCATAAAAGAGAAGCTTTTTATGTACTTATATGAAAATAATATTATTCATTTTAGAAACATTTAGGAATTTAATTTGATAAAATAAACATTAATTTATTAATATAGAATTACATGATTATCTTTAGGATAATTTTTGGGTTTTTAATGAGATACGTCAGTTTTGGATGAATAGTAAATAATATTGAATTTTAATTCAGAATTAAATTCTCATCTAATTTTATTTATATAGATAAATTATATTTTCTATTGGTTTAAATTTTAATATAGTTAAACAATACATCTATGAATCGAATTTAATAAATTTAAATAATTTTTATAATAAATTTTGTTAAAAAATCTAAATGATCTATTGAAAATTATCACTTTAAGAACCAGATTTCTCTCCAAGTCTGTACGATTAGCATTAAACAAAGTTTTTTTTCTTCTATGAATTGAATTTTAAAAAAACATACACAATGATAATAATTATAATATTTATAGTTTGATAAGATAAAATTAATTTTTACCTAAAATATTAGTGAAAGTGACTAAAAGTAATTACAACGATTAAGGTATAATTAAGCTTAACAAGGGGATAATCCTTAAAGTTAAGTTTATAAACGTCCCCACTTCATCACACTAATCATAAAAAACTGTATCAGCCATGAGAATCCCATTTAACTTCCCAAATTCCGTCCATTTCTATTTTAATTATATCTTTAGGGAGAAATCCATCCAATTAATAACTTTGTTGATAACCAAAAGGTGTTACCCAAAGAATAGGTGACATCATTCTTCAAGCTTCATTCCTTTATAATCTTTTGAAAAAACTGAAATTATTCTTATTCCATGATAATATAATATAACAAATAATACACAATATTCTAATATTTTTTTATTCTAGGAGTTCTACCTAGATTTAAACACATTTTCTTTTAATGGGTAACAAACTTACTGTTATTGTGTATAGCGAACTATCACCTCACAGAACGATGTTGTTCATTTTTCATTACCACCTATAATGGTTTGGAATTATGATAGAAAAATTCGTTTTATATGATATATATAAAATATATGAAATATTTATAATTATCTAGTTACTATAAAAATCCTATATTCATGATTTCCATTTCTTTATAAATGTTATAACTTCAATGGTGGAAGTGTGGACTACCGCCTCCTCAAAGCGTTGTGATTCGTTCATATATTACATGGAATGAAATTAGGATAAGATTAGTAAATGTATATGAAATATATAACATAAAAATTATACTATAATTATATGATATAAAAATTTCTATACATATATGTTATTTACTTTCCTTCTATCAATACGATAAAAAAAGAGAAGCAGTATTAAAGCATATATTTGGCCTACCATCTCCATGAACAATGTATTTTGTTTAAAATTCCTATATTTGATATATTACTATAAATACATATACCCTAAATATATAATATATAAATATATAATATATTACATTATATATTAAAATATGGAAATATGTAAATCCTAATCTATATTAGAGGATCAAAAATAACAAGTCAAATAATGCATGATAAACAAAGAGTTTATTAGAAGAAACATTACTTTATCAAAGAATTAAAAATAAAAAGGTAATTTTAAGACCAAAGTGAATCATTTATGTTATTATATATAAAAATATAGTTATGTGTTTTATGTACAATAAATTTATATTTATTATATAGGATTTTTTAATGTGTACAAATAGTGTCAGGACTTAAGGTAAGTGGAGTTCATCTCACTTTTTATTTACGTGAGATACACGTCTTATTCACCACTAATTTCTTTTGTGTGGTGTGTCTAAATGCCAGGGATGAATTATATTATTCATATACTTATATTTATAGAAATTTACATATCAATTTTATGATATTCCATTTTGGGGGTTTTTGTTTTAAAATATAGGAATCGATAAAGTAATTTTATGTCAATTTTCATTCATTGAGTAGAATGGAATGTTATGCATCAATATTTCTCTATGAGGTTTGAATACCACCTTTTGAAATTTTATATCTTGAATATAATTAATTTCTTGATATTTTAAGTTTTCATTAATTTTATTCTTTCCAACGTATTACTATTTGACATTATGAAAGTGGTAATGGTTTATAGCTTCAATATACTCATTTTTCAAGATTATTTATGATTATTCTTACACTGATGAAATATTATGATCCATATCTCAAAAACTATCATGACCTTTCTTACCATGTAGAAATGAATTTTATATCCAATAATGGTATCATTTTTCCACTATGTGGTAATTATGATAATTATGAACCTGTTTATATGACAATTGGACTTGATTTCTCATTTTTATGAAAAAATGTGTTCTATAAAAAAATGTTTTCTAAAAAAAATTCAATACTCTTTTTGAGATTTATTTATAAGTTTTTAAATTATTTACAAATATAATGGTTTTAAAGATTCTTAATGTAAGATCCTGAGTTTTACGAAAGAAACACTATATTCAATAGAATACATGATATGTAACATCATGCTTAAACGAACAAGTAAAGCTTATTATTTAAATGTTACTATTAATACCTAGCTGTTGGAATAGGGGGAATGAATATTATCAACTGAATTATGAAAACATGGTTTACTATTTTTTAATAAATTATTCATTGGTTACAAAATATATTATAAACGGAAATAAAAACCAAATGAATATAAAGGATGTGCTTTTATGAAAACATATTTCAAAAATGAATAATTGCGTTCATAAAATCATATTAGTTTTTATGGATTTTTATTTAATGTAAAATATATGTTATATATCTTGTTTAATGTTTTAAATTCACCATATATAATTTCTAGATATTGTATAACAACAAATTCATTTTTTCTGATAAAATAAGTATTTTTCTAAAAATGAAGTTCTACCGCCTTTTGATGGAGAAGTCATTCTAAATATAGTTTTGACACCTTTATATGCTATATTGTAAAAAATAAAATTCTTATTTAGAATAGGAAGATACAAATTTTTTTGGATGAATTCTCATATTTTTCTGATAAATATCATGTTTTGATGAATAATAAAAATATGCTAAATTCTAATTGAAAACATATTTCTCCATCGAGATAATTTAAATAAATAAATCAAATTATTTAATGGATTTAAATTATAAATGTAATATATTTTTATCATTTAATATAATTTAGGTCATTAAAAGTAATTTAAAATTTAAATTGGACATAAAAACATGTCAATCTTTTGATAGATTTTTCTACCTAAAACCACGCTTTCTGATTTTGACAATTTAAAATAATTATAAATTAATTAATAAAAATTATGTATTTTGAATTTTGAAAAAATGATTCCATGTTTTTAATTAGAAGGTAAAATTTTATAAATAGGTACCTTTTATTTTTGGAAAATATGAACAGTAACATCAGTAATTATTTCTTATTTACCATGTTTAAAGAGTAAATATTGTAAATAAGGGAAAAAATAATATTATAATAATATAAAACAACCCTAAAACGTGTCTTAATACTCTTTGTTGTGATATTTATGACCATGATCATCCTTAGGATGAACCATTGGCATTTGGAAGCCACTTGGGTGTGAAAATGACATTTTATAATATTTAATTTAATGAAAAGTGAAATATAACACAAACATATATCTTTTACTACAACAATTTTAATATAGGGTAATATAACTGATAATTTTTACAATTAATATTCATTATAAATATAACAATATTTCCAAAATCATTTTATTTTATTTATAATATTTAGAAATTAAATTAATAAATTTATTTATGACACAATGATGATGTAGTGATTACCTTATTAATGAAAGATACCAATAAATACATTTAAATATATTAATATAAATGTATTTTGAACATTCTGATATCATAAAAGAATTTTAGATATGATTATTAAATATAATATAATATTTTATTTTTTTGGTTCGAAGGATTAATGTTGTTATCACTTTAACAAAAATAAATTACTAAATTGTGTCAAAATTGACATAAATGTGTTTTGAAATCAAATACTACTTTATTAAATGATATAATAGACCTAAAAATCTATGATTCTGAAAACTAAATTATATAATGTTTAAAATGTCATTAATGATACACTTTTGGTTCAATTAGAATTTTATAGTAACTATTGTAACCATATATCATGAAAATACAACCACACATGGTAAGAGTTAGGGTTTTTAACTAAGGGTTAAAGCCAAATGATAAGTTTTCTCTTATGACCTATACATTCGTAAAACCTATTTTTTGATATCATTTAGACCCATTCAAATATTATCTATGAATAATATCACTTTGAAACTATTATAATTTAAAAATAATTTTTTAATAAAATAATATTTCAAGACTTTTCTAAAGGGCCCCTCCTCCATCTTATAAAAGGCCACCACCTCTATTGACTTACTCACAACACTAAATACAATTGACTTGTCCAAATTCAACACAAATAATATCCCAAAATCCTTACCTTCCACGTATAATCCTTATATTTGGAATAAAAAAATTCAATAAATCCTTCTGGCTCAGAATTTGAAGAAGTTACGCGATTTAGAGGTAATGTTGTCTCTTAAGTTCCTTTCTTTTATTTTCCTTATCCACTCCATATGATATTTTTATTATTTTATCAAACCACAACAAAAATTATAATAAATATAATAGGATTATTTTATCATAATTATTAGAACTACACTTATACACACCTCTAACTAATAGATACTAACATACTGTTTCTATATACGGTGAACTGGATCCTCATAAAATGATGATTGTTCAATTTTCCCCTACCACATCTCATAGAGGAAATTATGATGGAAATATATTTATATATGATATATATTATATTTATATTGTCTCTATTATTTTATAATTTTTATTTAAAACATACCTTTATTCTTAATTGATGTGTAAATATGATAATCTCATTTGAGGAAATACAATCCATCGCCCCTCAAAGGGATATTACTTTTTCATTCTATACACGGAACAAATAAAGGATGTTTTTACGAAAAATGTGAGAAATAAATGGAATAAATATAATAATGGATTTATAATCTACAATTATTTCATTTTATTATTATTATTTTAATATTTCCAAGAAATGAATGTAGTGTTCAAATGTATGTACGGTCTACTGTCTCCATTAACAATGCATTTCATTTTTATCTCCAAATGTTATGGACTATTATAAAATATGTATATATATGATATATATGATATTTAAATCATTAATAATATTTTTTGTATGATTTATGTTTGAGGACATGGACAATATACATCAAACAAGTTCATTTTCGAATCAAGTGCAGAATATCGACAAATTGACCGATATGAACTTAAATAATTATGTAATTTTTATAACGTGGTGAAACGTTATATTAAATGAATAATAAAATTGAAAAAATTAATTAATAAAGTATAAATTTACCCAATTTTATTATTTAGGAATATAAATAACGAATGAGACAACTCAGATTCAATGTAAGGGAACTTCTTTACCCAATTCACATTCTTTGGGTTAATCATCTAATTGGTTTTTATTTCGTGTAATGACTATGTGAGAAAAGAATTTTGATATATTATATTGTATTTATACTTTTTTTATGTGTATTGGTATTGTATATAAATAATTAATCAATTTTATTAAGAAAATGACCTTTGTTAGTTAATTTCTAATTTCAATTTCCACTCATTTGGTTTTACGCAAACATTGTTGATTATATTATGCCATGATTTTATGTGGAATCCCTATTTATTTATTTATGATGTAATTTACACTTAATTATGTGGGTATATAATTTTTATACACATAGTCACCATATTTATAAATTCATAAGTCATTTTTATGAACTTTTTAAGGGAAATCATAACTCAATTTCAATTCATTGAGTTAAATATTCATGTCATTGGTTTTGTTTTTCAAATAATTTTTGTGAATGAAATATGATTTTTTTACATTGAATATTCACATATATTGAATTTATTTATATATTTTGATACATAATTATGTCATTGATTTATCCTTAAACTAATGATGTGCTCTTTGTAAGGGATTATATCTCAATTTAACTTTTATTGTGACTTGTTTGTTTTTATACACCAATTCACATTTATATGGTGTATACATTGCCCTTTTACATATTATATCACGAATATTCTTATTTTCATGATATAATAAGTTTTGTTTAATGTTATTGTATCTTTAATTTTATTCAAGTATTTTATCAAGTGGTAAGTGACTCTTTAACAAAAACTTCATTTTAAATTTTTTAAAGATTTATTTTTCTAAATATTTCTCATTAATGATAATGTTTTCAAAATGGTTTGAATTATTTATTTATATTGACATATTTTTTTAAAAAACTAAATTCTTTAAATTCATTTAAATGATTCAATGTGGTATGGGACACTTAAATTCAAAATTATCTTTATTAAATGTTTTTAATGGTTTTGGAAATTGATTGAATATTTCAATATCTTGAATTGATTTATTGTGATGATGAGTTAAATATTGATAATTTAAATCCTTTATTTGTTATTATTATTTATTTTTACTTGGATATTTGATGGTTGGTTAGGAGATAAACCAAATACAGTTGGTTCCATGATAAACCTAGGGTGGGGGTCCCACGATATCTCTCCAATGAACTGGATAACGTGACAGAGGTAAACTTTAAGGTTTCTATTAAGATATTTAGTGAATAAACTATGATGGGTATTCTAAAGGTAACCATGATGGTTACTCCCTATGTACCTATGAATTATATAATGTAAATATGATATGTAATCCACAAATTGAATTTATGTTTTATGATTTATATGAAGTTTTTTAGGAATCATATTATCACATGGTGCATGCTATGTAGTTTATGTTTCATTGGTGAAAGTATGATTTTTTTAAAAAGCTTTCTTGCATTTTAAATAATCATGGACTAAATGTTTTATTCCTTATTTTATATTCCTTACAAATATTTTTATGCTCATCCCATGTTTTTGAAATATTTTCCACATGGTATAAGAAAAGATTGGTTAAAGGAATAATTCAAGAGGATTTTTATTTGGAATTTAATTCTTCTTTTATATAAGGAGTTTTATTAGTGTGAAAAAATTTGGATAGAGTATAAGTTTCTACCTTTTGTTTTTCTAAATATAAGTTAATAGTTATGGCCTAATTCTCTAAATCTCAAATCTTGAAAATATTTTTAATGAGAAATAAAATCAAATTAATGATTTATCTATAGATTAAGTAATGTTTTAATGTTGGAGCCTTATTATTTGAATGAGAGGATAGTTTAGACAAATTTAGGGATTATGAGTTTTTGATAACCACATGGTTAGTCTCTATGTCTATTATTTTAGTTAAATCCTTGTTTTATGACACTTTTAGAACAAAGAATTCTGGTTAGAAATAGAAGTAGGAGGATCTTAGACAACATTCCAATAAATTCCTGTAAACATGCTTTCAATAATTATTGAAATGTCTTGCTCAGATGATTGTAAAATATTTCTGACCTATAAGTTACTTGCAAGAAGTTGTTTGAGATATCAAACACCACCACTATTCCTTGATACCATTGTAGATAATGATCTGTATTTAATCAAATCCTATTTTCTCAATATTCTCATATTTTTTAGAATGTTAAATATTATCTGGGAATTTTCATATATTTTTATTTATCACAAGATTTTGATGCATATTATGATTTTTAAAAATGTGATGAAGAATGGGACCCTTGCACATGTTTTTTATATTTTCTTGTAAAATAATGTATGTTTGAACATACCTATGGTATTTTAAAAGAATCATTGATTGAATTCTTAAACTCAAACTCAGTCTGACTATTTTATAAAAATTATGTTTTATTAAGTGTTTTAAATTTATATGACATACATGATTATATTCCAAAAATATTTTTCTGTGAACACCAATATGACCAAAGTTATACATGATTTATTTGGATAATGGAAGAAAATTATTATGATGGACTTTAAATCATTGTTGCAATGAATGGATCCTCTATATATGTGAATAAGATGATGATGAAACCTGGTGGACACCATTATCAATGTATGATGTCCTTTCTTTGGTAATAGTTTGATTTTATTATTTGGAAGTGAAATAAAAAAACAATACATATAAGACATCATTAATTAAGATATTGGGATGAAAATTAGAAGTATAAGACAACCATTGAAGTGAAAACATGTTAGGGTTATTTTTTAGTATTATAAAATGGGACAACCTGCAAGATGGGTGACAACCCATCACGTCTGACCAGGCCACAAGAATCGAACCCACAATCGATGGGCGATAAGGGTGCATCAACTACCATAATCCTACATGAATTCCCTGGTTGGTAAGATTTGTTATTTTTAGTTAAATTATTATATAGTTAAATAATAAGTTGATTTTGGGAAATTATGTTTTATCAAATGAATATCCTTATTATAGGAAATTGATTTTTTGTTTATGTTATACATATTATTTTGGAAGACATTTACTATTTTGGGAACCCTATATTCCTATGAAAAATAGAACACTGTGTGATTTAATTTTAGGAGTAATGGTTGAATTTTATTTTGTAAGAATCTATGTTTTTAATATGGACATATGGATATTTGAGTTATTTATGGAAATTAGTAACCTATCATGGAGAATATGTGATTAGGTTAATTAATTTTAAGTATGAGACTTTAAGTGTAGTTGATGTAATTTGCAGATAAATGATAAAATTTTTCTTGGAACAATCTATGATCAAATCCTTCTTATTTTTTGGTTTCAATCATAGTTTTTATTATTTTGAATAATTTTTAGGAAAACTGTTAATTGAATGATCTTTTTGAACTTTGGGTATTATTCGTTGAATTTTGGAGATTAGGAGTAGTATTTTTTATAAAGGATTATTTATTTTGGATGATTATTTAATATTTTACTAACTATTTTGGTTTTGGATTATTTTATAAAGATAGGGGAAATATGTAGTTCATCTTTTTTGGATTATGGTCTTCTATAGAAGTTGATTCTGGCACTTTAGGTGTGACCAAGACATCTTGAATACTCATCATTTGGAGAAAATATGAGTTTGTGGTAGATATTTATTAAAGGATGAAACTATAACTGAAAAGTAAGAATGTTTTCTTATGTTATTATTCTAAGTAGTAATATAATTCCTCAACTTTATGGAAAGAACATTAAAGATAAAACATATTCCATTTACTTTTCCAATTGCGAAATCAAATACCATTTATCCCATCAAAATTTTCTGGTTTTCTAGTTCTTAACATTCTTATAATATTGTTTTCTATCACTCTCCATCAAAACGTGACACATATTTTTCCTTCCATATCTATGTTTTTTTACATTGAATCCTAGTGTTTGTTATTTCGGGTGATCTTTGTACATCTCTTAATTTTTTTGAAGTGATAGTTTTATTTACCCTTTTTCCAATGTTTTATTTTTTATGATGTTACCGGGAAAATTTTTAAAATTATGAGGAAACAATTTTCAAAATGGGGGAATAATATAACATCCCATGTTTTAAGAAAGAAACCCTATGTAAAATTACAAACATGAAATGCTACATCAAGATTAATAGAAGAACTAAATATTATTATTTAAATGTTACCATTATAACATAACCATTGGAATGAAAGGAATGAATAATATTAATTGAATTATGAAATGATGGATTACAAATGATTAAATAATGATTCATTGGTTACCAAGTTTATTATAAATGGAAATAAAAACCAATTGAATTCAAATGTCGTGTTTCAATAAAAAACTAATTAAAAAGAGAATAATTGTGTTTATAAATAGCATATCACCCTTTATGGATTATAATTTAATGAAGAATGTATATTATATATTCAATATGAGTTTTTAAATTAATCTTATATGTTTTCTGGTTATGATATAAGAACGAATTCATTTTTTCAAATAAAAGAAGCATTTTTCTAAAAATGTAGTTCTACAGCCTTTTGATGGGGAACCCTTTTTAAATTTAGTTTTTGACATCATTATATGTTATATTAGAAAAAAAATTTCTTTTAGATGTAGGACATCAAAAATTTTTTTGGATGAATTTTTTATATTTTTTCGATAACTATAATGTTTTGTTGAATAGTAAAAATATGCTATGTTTTAATTGAAAACTACTTTTTCCATCAAGATAATTTATATGTTAAAATAATATTATTTAATGGTTTTAAAGTGTAAATGGAATATATTTTTATCATTTAATCCAATTTTGGTCATTGGAGGTAATTTCACATTTAAAATGGATAAAAACACATATCAATCTTTTCATAGTTTTTATTTATTAAAAACTCTCTTTTTGATTTTGACAACAATATTCAATTTTACATTAATTAATAAAATTTATGTATTTTGAATTTGTAAAAATGGATTCTATAGTTTGAATCAAAAAGTCCAATTTTTTTTAAATATATACCTTTTATTTTTGGAAATTATGAATAGTAACTTCAGTAATTATTTTTTATTCTCCATAGTAAAAGGGTAAATCAAGTAAATAAGGGTAAAAAATCAATTCTATAATAATATTAAAATATCTTAAAAAATATCTTAATCATTTTAAAAGAGATATGTCTAACCAAGACCATACATAAGATGAAATTTGGGCATTTGGGAGCCACATGGGTGTGGAAATTATATATTATAATATTTAATTTAAAGAAAAGGGAAACATAACATAAACATGTATTTCTTACTAAACATATTTTGATATAGGGTGAAATAAGTGATCATTATGAATATAAATAGTTATCATAAATATAAAAAATTTTCCTACATAATGGTATTTTATTTAAAATATTTATACATTAAATAAATAAATTTATTTACGACACAATGATGACGTCGTGATTACCTTATTAATGAAAGATTCAAATAAATGATATTATAAATATTAAAATAAATTTAATTTGAACATTTAGATATAATTGTATAATTTTATGGATGATTATAAAATATATTATTCGGTTTACTATTTTTTTGAATGAATCATGTTTTTATGACAAAAAAAATCAACTACTAAATATTGTCAAAATTGACCTAAATGAATTCTTAAAAAAAATACCACTTTATTAAAAGATATAATAGACCTTAAAATCTAATATTCATCCAACTGACAAATATAATGTTAAAATTTTCATTAATTATCCACTTGGGGTTCCCTAGGAATTTTATAGTAACTATAGTAACCATATATGTTGAAAATACAAGAAGACATGGTAAGAGTTAATTTTTTTAAATAAGGGTTAAAGCTAAAATATAATGTTAGTTTTTTAAATAAACTTCTCTAAAACGTACTGATTGAGATTATTTCTTACCATCCTTATCTTATTCTGAAATTATATCACTTTGTAACTATTATAGTTCAGAGTAAAATTATAATAAAATAATATTTCTAGACTTTCCTAAAGTGCCCCCTCATCCCTCTTATAAAAGTCCATCACCTCTACCCACATACTATAATATCTCATGCCATTTAGATCATAAAAATTATTATAAAATAAGCTCCCAAATCCCACCCATCCACTTAGAATCCTTAACTTTGACATAAAGAAATTCAAGAAAACCTTTTGGATAAAATCAAAAGAAGTCACTTGATTTAGAGGTAACGTCTTCTATAATTATCATTTATTTTATTTTCCTTCCCCACTCCATATGATCTTACTATTATTTTATTAAATTAAAAAATTATACTATATATACTATGATGTTTTAATTATAATTATTTTAACAACACTTACACACACCTCCATCTAATGGATATGAACATATTGTTTCTGTGTATTATGAACTACTGCATCACGAAACGATGATTTATCAATTTCCACTACCACCTCTCATGGTGGCCATTATAATGGAAATGTATTTAAATATGATATATAAAATATTAATAATATCTCTATTTTTCTGTAATTTTTATTTACAACATAACTTTATGCTTTACATGATCTGTAAATGATAATTTCATTTGAGGAAATGTTGACTACCACCCCTCAATGGGATATAACTCATTCAAGCAATAAATAGAACATATAATGTCTGGTTTTATTAAAAAAATGATAAATAAATGAAATAAATATATTATTTTTATTATAATATATATTTATATAATTTTATTATTATTTTTTAATATGAAGAAAAATGAAAGTAGCGTTCATGATTACGTATGACCAACATGCTCCATGAACGGTGTATTTCATTTCTTATCATCCAATGTTATGGACTATTATAAAATACATATATAGTGGATATCTATGACATTTAAATAATTAATAATATTCTAGAGATTAATTAATTTTTACCACCTTGACAATTTAGATCATACATGTTCATTTTCGATTCAAGTACAAAATATCAACCTACCGACCGATATGAACATAAGTAATTATTTAATTTTTATAAAATGATGATAATTAATAAAGAATTATTATTAAATTTGATAATGTTTCTTTGTTAGGTTGAAATTAACATAAGTTTAATATTCATGAATATAAATAATGAATGAGAGAAATCATATTCAAGGTAATGGAACTTCTTGACCTAATTTCCATTCTTTAGGTTAATCTTATACTTAGTGATTATGTTATGATATAACTATGTGTGAATTGGATTTTGATATCCAACATAGTATTTATAATTAATTTATGTGTATTTATAGTTAATGTACACAATCAATCTATTTAATTAACAAAATGATCATTGTAAGGGAATTTCTAATCTAAATTTCAAATCGTTGGGTGTTACACATACTTCATTGACTAAATTATTCCATGATTATGTGTGGAATCCCTATTTATTTATTTATTTATTAATTTCTATTTACCTTTATGTGGATATAATGTTTCTACACATAATCAATCAAATGATAAATTCTTATGTTATTTATACGAACTTAGTAGGGTAAATCATAACTCAATTTCTATTCACTGAGTTAAATATCCATGTCATTGGTTTTGTTTTACCAAGAATATGTTTGTTGACCTTTTATTTTTTTTCCACTAAATATCCTCTTATATTTATTGTATTTATATTTTCCAAACATAATTATGTCATTGATTTGTCCTTAATCTTAGGATATGATATTTGTAAGGGATTTCATCTCAATTTAAATTACATTGATAATTATTTGTTTTCATACACCAATTCTATTTTATATGGTTTATATAATTCCCATAGACATATTATATCATGAATATTCTTATTATCATGATAATATTTGTAATTTAATGTTATTCTTTAATTATTTTTATTCTGGTATTCACTCAAGTGGTAAGTGACTCTATAATTAAAACATCATTTTAAATGTATTAAATATTTATTCATGTTAATATTTCATATTAATGTTATTGTTTTAAAAATTCTTTTAAGGATTTATCTATTTAGACCTATATGTTTTAAAATTATTATCCCTTAATTTATTTTAAAATATTAAATTTGGTATGAGAAACTTTGATTCTAAAAACCCTATATTATTATTTTTTAAATCATTTTGGAAATGGATAGAATGTTTCAATATCATTAATTTATTTGTTGTGATTGATGAGTAAAATATTGATAATTTCAATCTTTTATGTGGTATGATTGTGTAATGGAACGTGTACATTTGAAGGGTGGTTACATAATAAACCAAATACAGGTGGTTCAATGATAAACTTAGGTCACTTGAGCTCGCGATAGCTCTCCAATGCATTGGGCAATGTGATAGAGTTACATTTTTATGTCTCTCCTAAAAGATTTTAGGAATATACTATGATGGGTATTCCAAACGTAAGAGTGATAGTTACTCCCTATGTAGTTGTGAAAGCTACACTGTATGTAAGACATGGATCCCACAAGATACCTTTATGTTTTATGATTTCTATGAAGCTGTGTAGGAATATTATGATTTCATAATATATGATATGTAGTTTAGGTTTAATGGGTAAAAAGTGTAATTTTTTAAATGTTTTAAAGGGTTTTAAATATTTATGGACTAATGGTTTAATTCATTATTTTATATTCATTATTGAGCTTTTTATTCTCATCCCATGTTTTTGAAATATATTTCATAGGGCCTAAGGAAGGATAAGAGAATGGAGAAATTCAAGAATTTTTTTACCAAGAAATTATTTCTTATTTTATTTATGGAGTTTTATTATTATGAAATAATTTGGATAGAATAGAAGTGTCAACTTTGAAATTTTTGCGACATAATTTAATATTTATGAATTAATTCTCTAAAACTCTGAACATTAAAAGATCCTCAATGTGAATTAATGTCTAATTAATGACTTCTCTCAAGATTAAGTAACATTTTATAGTCGGGGCCTTATACTTAATGTTGTAAAAATAATTTCTCAATTTGTAATGTATATTTCACTCCAGAATGTTTTTCAAGGAAATTTAAAATCATTATTCATAAGAAAAATATTTTGAAACTATTTTAAAAAAAGGGTTTTGAATGAAAGGATTTATTTATTAAAATATGTTACATTTGACATTTGAAAACCCTACCCTTTCTATGAAGGTATACATTGTTAAAGTTTATTCTTTTCTAGTGGTATGTTCTCTAATTACCATTTGTATTTGTTCATGAATTGTTTATGTTTTGATGGAATGTTGTTTCTGAAATCGATTTCCCTTACTCATGTTATATTATTTGGAGGCCCATTTCTTTTCATGGATTAGTATTTGAAAAAATTATAATGAGACCGGTCAACTTTCATAGGAAGAAATTTTTTTGACACCAAATTCATATTATGGGTTGTGATATGATTAATGTTCATAATATTGTGGCACACATATATATGATTTTATTTTGTTATCTGTGGGACCTATATCATACTCCAACGCACAGGGTTATAATGGATGACTCATGAGTATATATGTTCTATGTGAACCTGATTACATGTTCATAGTGTTAAGCATGGACATGGTTGCATTTACATAACTTTATGTGTGAGCCTGATCACATGTTCAAGATATCATTGTTAAACCTTATTACATGCTAAAATTGTTATGCATGGGCCCAGTTCCATGTTAATACATTTATGCATGAACCAGATTACATGTTCACAATGTTATGAGTGAACCTTATAATTTGTTCACAATGTAATGCGTAAACCATTTTACATGTTCAGATTGTTATGCATGGACCAGTTTTTATGTCCATAAGTTTATGAGTGATCCTCATTACATGTTACCAATGTTATGTGTGAACGTGATTACATGTTCACAATGCAACGCGTGAACCAAGTTTCATTTTCATAATTATATGAAAATGCATGATTTCATTTTCTTAACTTATTTAGTAAACCTATTTCTACATATAGATGTTCACAATGTTATTTAATGATTTTTATGCCACAATTCAATTCTTATTCCTATGTTATACTTTTGTGTATTATGACCTTGATCCCCTTAAAATTCATTTCCTACGAACATCTAATCATTATAACATGATTCATGTTTATGATCACTGATATAAAGTGTATGATTTTATTAGGTTATGATGTTGTTCTCATACCATTATATTCATGTCATGGTTATTTAATTATTTTATTGACCCTTTCTAATCCTTTGAGATCAACCCTTTATTATGTTTTCTTCCTCCGTGTTAGGAAGATTGTTTTTTAAGTAGAATTACTAAGGGGGTATCATTCAGGGGAACACTGAAGATCTTATACAGATTTAGAAGATTTGTGTTCACCACTTCTAATGGCACTAAACTTATATGGTTTTTGGGTGTCTCATTGTGTAATGTTTTTTTATTCCCCACAAATATGGAATGTCAATGTATGATAATGCTTTGTTTTTATAAAACCATTGTTGTGAGATATATTTTGATAATGTTGAGATGGTTGTAGGTGAATGATTTGAGGATCATCTGATTCGTATCCTAGACCATAGTGATCATGATATATGAGGGAAGATCGTACCTCTGGTACGGATGTAGTGGAATCATAAGTTTGTTCATAAGGAGACCTGGTATAGGGAATCTAATTTGTGTTAATAATAGTAATACTTGTTCATTTTCCCCCATCGTGATTATTTGGAGCACACTTCGAGGATGAGCTATTATATGGTGTGGAGGTCTTAAGTCATATATTTTTTATGTACTTCTTATTTATGTTTTTGTAAACTTATTTTATTTTGGGTCTATTTTTCTTAAGTCCTACTGATCAAGTCTTGATCTGGTTGTACTTGTTCATGGTAAGTGTTGCAGAGGTGTTAAAAGCAATAGATTGTGAGATGAATTAATGTTTTAGAGTGATATAATATGGTTAATCACCATTTCACTACATTAATTATTATGGATAACCCCATGAATTTGATACAAGGAATTAGTGAGTATGGAAAGACCCCCTGAAACTCATTCATAGCATCAATAGTTCTGGGAATGATATGAATAATAAATTCAAGACATTTCATTATTCAATGATGTGAAATAAAATTATCCTATAATTTTAAGACGATAAGACAATTTTCTTAGTGTAGGTGAAAACCGCTGAATTCAAAGCATGAATCTTTTATTCAAATTGTTAATTTTCCATGTTTAGTGGTCTAAGAATTTGTATATAGTTTTTATCATATAAGTCACCCATTTTTTCCATTATATCATTTATGTATGTGTCATCATTGAATCTTATTCAAACTGGAAGGGATACTCCATTGTATGTTGGTGTTTATGACCAAGTGGTTGAAGTTAAGAACTTTAATTCATCTCGTCCTTCTTATCATGATTGTTTTAGCATGTAGATAACCCTAGATCAATACATTAAACACAGATCACGATTAGATGTCTATATTGATAATTATTTCTTAGTTTTCCATTAATGGAAAGGACAGAGCTGCCCAAGAGATACCTCTAACATTGATGAATTTTCTACACGTACTCTTATTTTGAGTTTGGTGGTCTAGAAAAACTCCCTAATTTCTAATTTGTTTTCTCTTTTTTGTTACATAAGTGTAATCACACTAGACAACCATTTTTCTGGATTTATTAATTGGATAATTCCTTACATTGAAAAAATTTTCATTCTTATACCTCCTATGGTTCCCATCGGTTTCATTTTCATTGAGGCCAGACTTTTGGCCACCAAAGTGGTGTGTTTACCCTTGTATTGTGATAATTGTGATTTGGAATATTAGAAAAAATGTGATAAATGGTTTCCTAATATAACAGGGACGATTTTATAATTTTGATAAATGATGACATGATAATATTTTGATTAATTACTACTTGGTTCGTATTATATGAAACTCATCTCGATGTAGAAAAATCCACCAATTTAATTTTATATTCATTTAGATTACCTACCCATGATATTGAGGAAATAATTTTGATGACTGATCCACTATCTCATGAGAAATTATACCAGTGATTCATTATGATACAAAATAATTCTCCATTATGCTATTATTTATTTTTCAACTAGTTATGAATCATTCCATGGGAATATGTATGTGACTCCAGTGTAGATCACATGTATGGATCCTAGTATGTTATTATTGACTTTTCCCTTGGATTGGTTGTTTTCTATATAAACTCATAAGTTACACTATCATGGTAAATTATTATGTATCCTAGTATGATATTGCTAATGCCCCTATGAATGGTATTGTGCTTTTAGAAGATATAAGAGACTCTGGAAAGGGTATATACACATGAAGCCCTATTTTGGTACTAGAAACATGGGACTGGTGACTTGTTCGGATATAGTAGAATCATTCATAGTGATGGTGATCCATCCTATGTAAGTGGATTTATCACTTGACAAAGAAATTTGGGTTGGGGTCAAAGTAGGTTTGACTGACCTAGGGTCTTAACCCAGAGCTCAAGGCTTGTCATGAATAACTGATGTGATGTATTATTGTATTATATAATATCATTTTTATCATATTATTACATTCACTATGTATTTGGACTAGGTTTTTTTACACAGTGTTGGTGGTGGCATACTGAGTTTACTGACACCTTGATTGGTCCGTTGGATGGTACCTGTCTTTAATTCATAGATGCAATTATAGACAAGGTAAATGGCCCTGATTTTTTAATTACATTTTTGAAAAGTTATTTTTTTATATGAGAATGGAAAATGATTTTATACAATGGATTTTAGAGCATTTTTTATATTTTTTTACTTTACATGTATGGATTTTATTATTTCATTCAGCTATATCGATCCTATTATTACATAGTATCCATTTTCATTTTGTTTTTTATTTTAATTTTTATTCATACATAACTTCATGTTTTATTATTAAACATATTTTCTTTGTAATTGTAACAATTTTTCTAAGGTTATAGTCACTTCATTGTATACCATACACCCTCATTACTAGTAACCAGTATATGGAATATTGGGGGTCCACTTGAGGTAACGTAGCCATCCTAAATTAGTCATGTGAAGGGACACTAGGCTTGAAGACATTACATATGTCTACCTTCTTCTAAATATAATTTGTATCAACATGAATTTATACTACGTAATTAGAATTATTTTGGATTTTACTTTTTTTATTTTTTCCACTTTCTTCTTATTTTAAGGTGAATTTCATTGTTGTGGGAAACACAATCCTTCTTTCATGTCTTGAACTTGTCTATTTGATTCTATGTAATATTTGTTGATCTGATATGTTTATCTGATAACATTTATTCAGTGATGATACATTTATTGATAGATTTTTCAATATCTTATTCTTATTTTTTAATCTATAATACCATTTTTTAGAACTGATTTGTTTGATATATTCTTCTAAGTTTAACACATGCATGTTACAACCATCTTTCTTCATTACTTCAGAAAGTGAAATATTTGTCCATATGATTCCACCACTCTATCTGATACCCCATTCATTGTCTAGAACCTCTTCATTCGACACTTTTACCTTGATAAGAATTGATATCATGTTTCTTGGTTGAAAATTATTTACAGTACTTATATTCTTCAGCAAAATAGAAAATCATGACTCTCTATCCGATCACACTTTTAAAATGCATCATTACAGATTTACATATAATGTAGTCCTTGTTATTTTCAAGGTAAGTCATGTACCTAAAATTCAATCATTCAGCTCAATGTTTCTAGAATCCCACTTGGAAACATCCTCTTATTCGGTACATTCAATTATAAAAAAAATATAAATGTTAAAAAATAATCATAGGAAACTTACTTTGAACTCACTGTCAAAGAAATTGTTCAACAATAATGGGTTCTCATTATGATAGTAATATTCTATTGTTACTATTGAATAATTGATCATCCACCGCAACATCACCCCAATTGATAAAATTACAAAAAATAATAATTTTATTTGAACATTCCATCTAGTACACTTTTGTTTTATCTCATATGTCAAGGAAAGAACATGTGGTGTTACTTTTCAATGATGTTGGAACATCATGGAAGTGTTTAATAGGAATATTCCATTTACCATTGAAATTATAAGAAAATATTTTATGTAATATGTTGTTTGGTATGGAGACTTTTTTTTATCATACATTTGAATGATTATTCAACAAAATTTCATATGAGTATTCCTCTGTGTGATGTGTTCTCAGGTGTTTGTTAGTTTTCCTACATCTGATAAACCATAAAATATCTACTCCACTACTTTTGTCTTATTTATTTTCCTGAAAACTCCATTAGTTGAAATATTAATACTCATCTTAATGACTCTGTGAAATTTTTTCTGATGAAATTCACCAATGTTTTCTTTTTAGTGAAATCTATTTGGAAACCTCAACATCCTATTTCATACCATATTGCATAGAAACATTAGTCTGATGAGAATTACTAAAAATAATATTTATGATAACTTCAATTAAAATATTTTATCATATCTAATTGATCATAAAATTAAAATACCTCTTTTAAACTACTTCGGTACTCCTATCCAATCATTGAATAATATCTCCATTAAATGATCATGACACAATTCTTATAACTATATATTTTAATAGTAAACCATTTATTGATCATTTGAGAACATTTTTTTGGTTGTGTATTTTTAATAGTTTTCTATTTTCAGATGAGATATTTCTTACTCCCTTTTTACACTTAAGAAAATGTGAATAGTTGTTTCATTTGTTCTCTATAAATACTTCACTTCAAATACTCATCTATTTATTAGTCCATCTAGTAGATGATTTAGAACTAAAAATATAACCTCAATTAGTACTTCATAATGATCCAAATATATAATTCCACATTGATATCTTCATGAGTTTAAAAATTACATATCCACTCCATACTCTATTTTGGACATAAGCTGAATAACCATTCTTTTAGATGCTTATCTCTTCTTATAAAACTTATATTTGAAAATAAAATATAATTCATACATATAATTGAATAAGTATTTTACACACATTAAAGTTACCCTTATGTTGGATTCATGAACTCATCGTGGCCCTTATAGAAGTTCTTTTTTACCATTACACACCCTATTTAACTATAGAGCTACTATAATGTGGATCTTCACTACTCTTATGTAGGTTACAATTAAGAATCAAGGATTCCTTATACATGTTTTAGAACAAAATTTAATGAAATTTAAAACCCACTTTTTATTATCTTGGTCCACTACACTCAATCCGATTGAATTTTTATATTGTTTTCCATAAAATCATTATTTCTACTTATGTGTATTTGGATTCATAATGTTATTAAGGAAAATTTTATAGGAAACATTCATAAATTTGTTAACAAACATGATTTTTCAAACATCAAGAACATTATTGACAAACTAATAATACATAATCAATTTTCATAATTCATTTGCTCGTCCATGTAATATCAATATTTTTACAAAGATTGGATGATTGCATTGAACTTTTCTATAGCTTATACACTATAACTTATTCAAACATATTAACATCAATGAAAATTTTATTTTTAATTAACAACCATTTAAAAATAATTAAATCAATTGAAAAAAATTCAAATTTTACAAAAAGTGTGCTATTTTAGTAATGGTAACACATACTTAATTGTCATGTTATTTAAAATTTAACATTGAATGTAATCTCACAGTAAGTATTTTAAGGGTTTCTATTTTAAAATTATAACCATTTTAACATAAAAAACATGCAAGTTAATCATTTTTTGTATCATGTATACTTTATTACATCATGTTTTATTCCATTGTGTATTCATGATTATTAAAATTTAGTTTTGGAATCCAATTCCATCCACCAACATACTGTGTTCAATCCACAATATAACTCAATACATAACCCACAAGTATTTTTTATTCATCCAATAATAGAAGATAACCATATTCATACATATAAAAATAAATCTCATGCATATGGTACTTGATGATTCCATGTAAATGGATAGAGATATAGAAAAACTCCACATTAGTGTCATGAACCAGCCTAAGTACCTTGGTAACCCTATAACTGAGCTGATTCATACATGGACTGAAGGGAATTCCATATCCCCATGGTTTGGAGACATACACCTATCATTATAAAAAAGTGAGTGGGAATTTAATTTCCACAATCGTTGTGGAAGAATGAAAATGATTCAGCATACATATAAAAGAAAAACCTAAAGGAATGGACATGGTGTGAACTAAATTCATAGTAAGGTCTCACTTAGGATTCCATAATAATATTCCAAGAAATTTATTATCCAATAAATATATAAATTTTAAATAAATAGGTTTTTAATTTCAAAAAAATAATTAAATAAATTCATGCTTTATATTTCATGTGATTAAAATTATTTAAACAAATAAATGAAGAAAATTTTTATAAAAAATAGTTTTTATAAACTCATTACTCATGTAAAAAATATACAATAATGGATTATATTTAATTCAAATATGAAAAATTGACCAGCATGTTCATATTTCTAAAGGTATGACAGTTCTCAGATAAGGCACTCCACACACTCAAATAGTGATCACGACATTATCTATACACTGGTTCCCATCTATTTTGACTAAGGATTTCTTATCACCACCTTATCATAGATGTGACTACTATATATGTATTATTAGTGTTGTAAATTATAGAGTGATAACTGAATAACTCATTAACTACCTAATTCATTCATGTGATCTAATTGAAAACTATGATGGGAAATTTATTTTAATCCTTCTTAAAATTAAATTCATCCCATTATCCATTTCAAATATTCCAATATTTAATTTAAAAACTAAAATTTGTTTTTAATAAATACATTTATTTTCAAGATAAAACCATTGGGTTTATAAAAAAAATCATTCCAAGCCAATTTTCCCAGGAACCAATTTGTAAAAAAATTCCATAATCCGTTTCACAATTGAAATTCAAATTCAAAATTCCACAATTAAAATCCCATAATTTCAATCCAAAAAATTAAATTAAAATGTTTCTTCAGTTTCCATAAACACACCCCAATTTAATGGAATTGAATTTTTTCCTAATTTTAAAACAAAATCCAATTTCAAATCAAAATCCCCCAAATCAATGTAATTGGATTTTTCATAAATAAATTAATTTTTTTGAGAAATTGAGCTCAAATAAAATAAAATAATTTAAATAAATAAATTATTGGTTAATAAAATCTCTCCCTCATGATGGAACAACCTACCTTGGGATTATAGGATCTTAAAATTTTAATCCCTACTCGAGAAGCTCCAATGAAGAGCACTGGAAACAAGAACCAAAGAATAAATCATTATATTATGTTCCAAAATAATTGTTATTATATTTTTCAATATCACAGTGATCTATAAAACATCAGGGAAGATGAGAGAGAGAGGGACAGAGAGAATAGTAAGAGGAAGCTTACTAGGAAGAGATCAAACACCATTTTACAAGAATTCATCTCCTTCTAGATGGGTGTAAAGGGGATAAAAATGCTTCTTGGGAACCTCCAAGGAAGAAGAAAATTTTATGGGGTCTTCCATGTTCATCGATCATAAAAAAGGGTTTCCTTAATTTTAAAATTAATTTGGGAATTAACAAATCCCATCCACATGGTTAGCTTGTCAGGGCCACATGGTTAGTCAAACCGTCCACCCTAGTTAGGTTCCAATTATTCTCTATGTCCACCATTACTCCTAGGAGTGAGCATAAATTGAAAATAGTGTGTCAAGTGTATAAATCCTCTATACCATAGTTTGCATAGTTTTCTCTATAAGAGCGCATGGTTTCAGAAAATTGTGCATCAACCATGCAGAACCCAAAATATGAAACAAAATCCACCATTTTCACAAGAAACTCAATTAAATAAAACGTAACCAAATAATATTCAAAATAGGGGTTTAAGAATACCTAAAAATAGTAATATGAAGTTAAAACCTCCCCACAAAAAAGAAAATGTTTGTCCCTAATAACCTGCTCAGAATCTTCCATACCATGATGATGAGACCACTCCTCTCTCATCAGTGCCTCCATATCCCACATATCAAGATAACAGAACCATGATTCCATAGCACACAAAACACATGTATCATCCTATTACGAATTAACATGGTTTTAGAATAAACTATTATTGTTGGTCATTTTATCAAGGATAAATCATGGAAGACATTGAGATCACTTCTACTCATCATATGAGATTGATCGGGTAAATACTTATGAAGCTACGATACATGGAACCCTTTATGTATCGACATCATCTTCGGTGGAATTGATAAATTTTAAGTAACTTTTCCCACATGATCAAAAACATAAAAATGTCATACAAAGTGAATATCATGCTTTGTTTTCCTCCAAAGTTGTCGATGACCCAAATAGGGTGAACCTATCATGAACAACTAGTCACCAACTAAAAACATCCAAGGTCTACGGTGAGGATTGACATAAGAATTATACCAACTATGGGCTGTCAAAATTATTTTCCTAATCATTAAAATCCTTTATGTTGTCTATTAATCCATTCTTGGTCTATCTAAGGAACTTTCACCAATCTCTGACCAACACAATGAAGATCCGCAATGCCATCCATACTAGGCCTTAAAAGGATCTATATAGACTAATAGTTGCTAAATATTGTTATAAGAAAACTAAACCACCCATATATGGTTATCCCAAGCCCCAAATAAGTCAATATTGTAAGAACATATTATATTTTCATGAATCAGTATAGCTATTTCTGTATTTAATTCGGATTTTGATTGGTATGTTGTACTCAAACGAACATGAGATCTCAGTGCCTCCTTAAATCCTATCCCAAACTGAGAAGTGAATTTAGGATCCCAATCAGATACTATATTATATAGAACTATATGAAAACAAACAATATTTTTCACGTAGATATTACCAAACTCTGCAAAATTTGTTGTATCATGAATTAGTATAATGTGAGCAGATTTGGTCATCCTATTGATCATAACCAATATCATATTCTTCATTCTCTAGGTAAGTGGAAACCCAACCAAAATTAACATATAGATATCATAACACATAGATGTTTGAACATTATGTATATGAAGAAATTTATATGGTTTCTAGTGCTCAACCATGACCTGTTAGAACATATAGCAACGAGAGACAAATTTGGAAATGCCCCATCATATACTTGGCCACCAGAATCTACGCAACATGTCATAGAACATCATTGTAGTTCATGAGTTCACTTAACACTAATAATTATGTAAATAAACCATACCATTATTCCATACTACCAAAATCACATAAAAGAGACTCTAATATCATAGAATCCCCTTGATGGATAATGACCAGTCAGGTACAGTCTCCCTACAATAAAGAGATTCTATGACACTATGAAACTCACCGTCATGTTTTTCTTCATGAAAGATAATCATTAGAATAGAGGATTTAAACACTACATTGGGAAATGAAACCTTTTCCCCTGATTCTTGAACTCTGATATGAAACTATGCATTGAGAGCCATAACGTTATACTCTTCTGATGACTCTCTCTCTTCTTGGGTTATATGTGTCCTTCTTAAAGAATTTGGGACACCATTCCTTTTTCCTTGGGTATACGTGATTTCAATGTCTAAATATTATTGTTATTCAACCCAAAACCTTTTTCAGATATTCGAAAATTATTTAGAGAAGTTTTAACTCATGCTTTTATAGTCTAAATAGATGGTAAAACATTCTATGAAAAGTAAAGGAAACTAACATTTATTCACATGCACGACATCATAAACTTCATGGGAACTGGTAGAATAACTCTTATCATGTGGCCTAATATAAATTTATCCATAATAAATGACCTTATCATTATAAATAATTATGAAGGATAAACCTAATCCCGATGCATCATAGATGACTACATACCCCTTCCCAGCATAGGGGAGAGTTAACACCAGATCTGTAGTCAAAAAACATTTCAGCCCAATAATTAAATCTATGCATTTCTATCCTCAATCAAATAATACTCACTTATGAGTTAGAGTAGTCATTGTATAATCCAACATTGAGAAGTCCTTAATGAAACAATGAAAATAACCATCTAATCCTAAGAATCAATGTGTCTTGAAAATGGTTCGTTGTTATTCCCAAGTCATAACAATCATCACCTTTTTAGGTAAAAATGAAATACCATATTACGAAACCAAGAATTTTTATTCTAAAAACCAGAAATCACCTTTCAATATATTGTAATAAAGTCAGTGAATTCCTAAAAATTCTAGAACTTCTCTAAAAACACACATGATCCTCCTCATACTTATAGTAAATAAATATTTCAACTATAAGGACTACCAAAAAGTCATCAAGGTACTCATAGAAATATTTTTTCATTAAATATATGAAATATATAGGATCATTGGTTTGACTAAATTTCATAACAAGGTACTCATAATAATCATTCCTACTCCAAATGGTGGTAATCTAAATGTCAGAAATTTTTATTCTCAATAGACAGTAACAAGACTAAAGATGAAACAATGATAATAATTGTTTTCCTTTTAATTGATAAAATTGATACTCAATACGTGGTAATAAATAATTTTTCTCTGATGTCACGTGAATGGGTTTTAGGTAGTCAACATAGAAGAAAATTCAACCATTATATTTCATAGAAAATAAAATAGTATCTTCCCAATGTGACAAACTCGATTGTGTAAACACATTATCTAGAAGATCATCCAACTGATCCTTCATCTCTTTCATTTAAGTAGGTGCCATGTGGAATGAAATAATGGACCCTAGTTGAGTATTTATTACTATATCAGTAGATAACTCTACCTTCCTTTTGTTAGAAAACTAGATATGGAACAAGGGAAAACATCAGGAGACTCAAATACCAGTTGGGGTAGATTAAGAATCAAATATTATCACTATAAATCAAATGAAAACATAAATATTTATTTCTCCATATCTAGATAAGATTTTCCCACTCTACTCAACCTTATGTCTGATTATCCATGAATGATTCAACAAAACCCATCGAGTGAAGTAAAAGAGACTTGTCGAAGATAAAAATCAATCCATTATTGATTGGAAATAATCCAATCCTTCCCAAACATAACATCAAGGGGTTTTATATTGAGAAAAAAAACTCCAAGCAAGCTTGAAAGTTTTTAGAGAGAAAACACAGGTGGGACTATGGATACCATCCTCACTCTTCGTTTTAAGGGGATTACTAATATGCATCAAATAAGATAAAATATCTATATTATCATTTATAATATTAATAATAAGAGTTGAAATGAACAAATTAGATGAAGCAATATCAAATAAAGTTGTAACTAATGATGAATCTATAGTGATGGTAACTCTCATAGTCACTGGACCCCTATCAACTTCTCCGGGAGTCTCTTACACTATGTGACAAAGATCAGTTCTAGATTACTGGGGTTGGGACCCCTTTATATGTGAATCATCTGATTGCAGCAAAGTTTCAACCAGTGTTTATGATCTCATGCCACTATGTGGAGTGGAAAAGATATAGAGGAACTTTTTTAGGTGAATTGAGCGTCCACATGAGCCACATTCCTTGTTTGCCTCAATAAAAACCATCATAGAGTGGTTATGCCAACCACAATGCTTGAAAATTAAATGTCCACCACTACACAGTAAAAGTGGTTTATAAAAAAAATTCTATTAATAACCACCATAAGAATCATTATTCATCTTCTTTCCCACAAAAAAATACACAGTTCCACTAAGAGAAGAAGAATCTTTTGTCAACACTGACTTTCCAGCCTTGTCCTTCTCAACCATCAAAACTCTATCTAGAACCTCATCTTGTGATAGGAGCATCAGTATAAAAACCTATGCGAGAATATATACTCTAAGTCACAACCTAATTCATTGTTTTTTAATCTTATCATTTTATTCTATCATAGGTGATAACTAAAAAATCATAGAAAATGGTTATCACACTATGTCATGGTCTAGTAATCATTATCAAGCTTGAAAATAACACAACCCTTGGCCAACACCATCAACTATGGATATTACTAGTTGGTGAGAATAGACATCAAGTATTTACACTATAATCGTTCATTATTCTTATTCATTACCACCATGTCCAACTACCTCCTTCTTCTTCATTCTAGCATGAATGTGGCACACATTTAATTGATTTCATCAGGTGTCTCCAAGAACCCAAAAATATTCATGATCATGATCAACCATTCCGATTCCTATTAAAGATCATTTGAGATGTTGAACACTGGTGGATTTTATGCATGAAATATTGAGAATGATTTCAATGATCATCCCTTCGAGGTCCCATAGCTGAATCTTGAATGGGAACCTGTAGAGGTGTCTATCATTGAGGTTGTACACTATTCACAATCACCTCAATTAGAATTGGGACTATGAGAGGATTTTCTCACTAAGGTCATCATCAGGTTCCTCCTTGATATAATTCATGCATCTTCTTAGATCCATGTTTCTAGACAACCTCATTAGAAAATACTGAAGAAATCATATTAATACTCAAATAGAGAAGAAAAGTAAAATAATCTTGTTAGATAGATAAAAAATATTCGAGTTTCATAACATCCAAATTAAAATCATGTAAATTACTAAAACTAATCCACAACGCCTATTTCAATAACCACCCCTAGTGACTTAAGTCACATTACGTTGATAGATGGGTAGCGACCCAGTTGTAACTACCTCCTAAATCCAGAAAAGAATAAACAAATTATATACCGACATCAAGACAAAAACTCTCAACCTAGATCTTGGATACCACATTTTCATCAACCAGAATACGTACCCTAGTTACCTGATAAATGATATGAATCTGACATGGATTTAAGGGTTTTTTTCTTTTCCCATGGGTTGGTGACTACCACCTAGAATCGTATATATAATTAGTGGGAATAAATTTTTCACAATTTGCATGGAATCTAGAAAATAAGTGAGGATGTATATAAAAGAAACTATATAGGGAAAACTCTACCATATGCAAAATATGTAAAAAACCAAAAATAAGAAAAAATAAAAGTACAATAAATAGGATAAACTCTAAATCCATATCTGACGCAACTCTCTAAGCCCAAGCATTAACAAGTACTACCCCTCAAGGCGGTTCCCTACCCTTTCTTGAACTTGGGAGATGATAATCTATAAACAGATGAAGGCAATAGTAAGGTGTAAGAAAATAGACCAGTAGAGTCACACAAAGGAAAGGAATATAAAATAGTTTATAGTAATGGAATATATTCATTTAAAATACAAACAAGCCATCAACTTGGTCATATTCCTATAGGTATGATAGTTTCAGGCTTAGGGACACCACACACTCAAATATTGATCGCAACATTATGAGTACAATTTTCTCCTCTATACTGACGAACGAGTATTTATCACCATTATATTATCAATGTGACTGGTAAATATGTATTTTCAATGCTTTAAATCAAAGAGTTATATCTGAATAACTCACTAACTACCCAAGGTTTGTGTTTAATCTAAAAAATAATGGGAAATTCATTTTAAGGTTCCATAAAATAAAAATCATTCTATTTTTCACTTAAAATATTTCAATTTCCCATTTAAATACAATAATAGGGATTTAATAAAAAATTCATTTTCATGATATAACTAGAGGGTTTCTATGAAAATCATTTCACGAAATTTTTCTGAAGTTAAAAGTATAAATCAATTTCATAATAAATTTTAAAATTCTATTTCAAAATTTAAATTGAAAAAAATTAAATCACATCATTTTTCTCAAAAAAATTAAATTCGACAAATTAAATCAATTTCCCTAAAAAAACCAAATTTAGTGGAAATGGAGGTTTTCCCAACTTTCATAGAAAAATAGAATTTCAATTTTAAATCCCCCGATTCAATGGAATTATGTTTTACATAAATAAATTGAAATAAATTTCATAAAATTGAATTTAAATTTAATAGTTGAATTTATATAAATAAATTTAGTGTTAATAAAATTTTCCCATATGATTGAACCACATAGGTTGGGATTATGAGATCCCAAAATGATAATACCTAGTAAGGAAACTCTAATAAAGAGAATCAGTAATGAGAACCAAAGATTCAAACATATTTTTATGATCAAAACAAGTTATTAGATCTTCTGAAATCACAAAGATCCATAAAACCCTATAGAGGAGGATAGAGAGATAGCATGATAAATTGAACATGAAGAGGAAACATATCGAGAGGAGAGCAAACATCATTAGTGAAGCTTCAATCCTCTTTTGAGAGTGTTTATAGGGTCAGAAATATCTCTTAGGAGACTCCATGGAATAAGAATAAAATATGGGATCATCCAAGGCAATTTCAAATCTAAATTAAGGGTTTTAGAAAATTTTGAATTAATTTTTTTTCATTATGAAATCTCATACTCGCGGTTAGCTTGGCAGGGCTGAATGGTTAGAAAAACTATGCAACCTTTCTATCCACCTCTTATTCTTAGCGTGAATGGTTTCTCCTAGGTTAGTGTATGGCCATAAAAACATTTCACAATCCATTAAAAACATATCTACCTCACTTTTCATAGGTTTGTCTATCAGATATCATGGTTTGGAAAAAACAAGTTCCAATTGTTCATATCCCAAGAAATTACAAAATTTGCAATGTTTTGACATTCAACTCCCTTAAACGAAGACCGACCATATCATTATCAAAATAGGGGTTTAGGAATACATGAAAAAAGTTTCATGATGTTATGGTAGGCTTGAAGTGATATGTCACAAAACCCCTCCCAACCATTCTATTAGAAGTCATAAGACTCTACAGTTGTGGGTATTCCAATTACAAGTCCCTCCCCTTAGAGAGACCTAAATAATTAATGAATTAATTTCAATATTTCTTTTAAAACTAACATGTAAAAAATATATTCAGAAAATATTATGAATCATATAACTCAAAATATAAGCCTAGGACCAGAATGACGAGAAAACAAATCTTATAGAGTTATACCAAGAATGAAATAAAATTAAATTATCACATAAAATAAATTTATCCTATAAATTTAATGATTCAAATTATTGACCTTCTATAATTAACTTTTAAATATGTATAATATAAATAAATAAATATATAAATGAAAATATTTTTTACTTTTTAGAAACTTGATAAACCAATAAAAACTTTTACATTTATTTAAGGATAATAAATAACATTTTATAATTCCTAAATATTAAAATTTACTATCAATTTATAAAACAAAAACAAAAATATAAAAATTTATATTTCATCACACACCATAATTTATTATTGACTTTTTTTTTGTAAAATACGTCTAATATGATAAAGATAGGTTGACTCTTCTATTAGTCATTTTTTATGATTTGATATTATATCATAAAATATAATACATATCATTTCTTATGATATGTGTTATAGTATAACACTCATCATATTTAATGATATAGTAGAAGTCCTAAACACAACATGATGATCTATTTTTGTAAACATTAGATTGATATATATTAATTGATATCTGATATAATAAGACAGAATAAATTTCAAATCCTTTGAATTATTAAATATCATACATTATGATGATATGTTAATTGTATTCTATGGTTAAAAAATGTAATCAATGTATTATATTTAATTATATGATCACATAAGGTTTAATACACAGAGTTATTTAGAAACTAGTAAATTAAACATCCTTAATTCTTTAAGAAAATAGATTTGATATCAAAATAGGATTTTAGTGGATTATAATGTGATCTCTAATAGTATAGTCAAGATAATATATTTCTTGATCAATATTCAAGGATGGATGTGTGAGGTTTTAGAAAACATTATGTAGATATAAAACTATTAAAAATACCTCTATTTTTATTGGGGTGTTCTTGATGATGATCTTTAATGTAGATAATGAGGATTCTAACCACCATGTTTAATACAATAGGCTAAGGTTCTTGGTTCTTAAGATAAGTATTCTTAAAATTCCAAATGTGTTTAACAACCTTTAGTGTAGTGATGTATGTTTTAATAGGAGAATATATATTAAAATAATTATATTCTTGAAATAGATGATTACCACCAACAACAATAAGGGAACTTATTCCCATGTATATCCATCTTAAATGATCCTCATTGAATAAAGACTGCATTAACTATACAAAATCTAGTGGGTGTCTTCCAAATGAGACTCATGAATTTTAAATTGTTTCCTAAAAAACTGAAGTCATTAAATGGATAATAAAAATCATTAATAAATCATAATTACTGAATTATATATAATAAATCATATGGATGTTGAGTTCCATGCCTGGGACATCCACTATAGGTGAATTGTAATACATATTGTGTAATATAATATAAGTAGTTTTAGATTCTTACAACTCATACCAATCATGTGGTATGATATTCTTATTATGTATTTCATTCCATAAAACTCAAGAGAGACATAATATATTACTAAATTCATTTAAGTGCACGTAAAACAATGTTATCCTTGCTGATAGGTGGTTTTGACCTTGTTATAATGGTACCTTGAACAACCTTACAATACGAGTGGTAGATCATTCACTTGGATCATACATTTTGATGTTACATCTTTCAACATGAGTTATTATCCAAATGGGGCATCATCAACTTGGGGATCTATGCCAATAGTATTACATCCACCTTTTACTTTATTTTATTTGTAAATTATCCACCAAAAACATATAATCATTGGAATATTGTACAACCCGAATTTGTTATCAGTGGATCATAATCCGCCTTGTAGTGTTTTATTTGGTGTTTCATTTCCCAACAATGTAGTTAGTGGTGGTATGGAATCAATAAAAGGAGCTATGTAATGGAATTTTTTTGTCCACGTAGATTGGTGATTCTTCATTTGATGGGTGGTAGCCAATTTTACAATTACACTAAAATAAATATAGATTTTATAACAATATGAATTATTATAGTGATTCATTTTTTCACCACATTATATTCAATAGTGATTGATTGTTCAACTGGACTATGATATGAGGTGTGATATAACAATCATCCTTGAAGTATATTCAATCCATGGTTATATCATTTTGTTTTATTCCAAGAAAAATCATGTTTGGAAACATGTGTTTTGGTTATCTAGCATTACATTATGTAAAAAGTTAATTATTTTGGGGTTTATTATCATTCTATATGAATCACACACTCAGATTCACTAGAATTTATTAGTGACACTATCAGTGGTGGTATACTAGGATTCACTTATGGAATTAATATGAGATATATTACTCGTGTAGTAATTATGTTTAATTCCCCATGTATGGGAAAGAGAACTTCTTTTATGTGGTTAAGATGGGATGTTGGGTTGATGTTGGGATATGATTTCAGTCTAGATTTCATGATTAGGTTTTTTAACCCTCTTTATTATAGATTAATATTCGACCATGTTGTGTATGATCTTCCAGCTATATATCTTTTAAATACTTTTGTGAAATTTATAAAATATATAGTAGATCATTTTTTATAACATGTTGTTATTATATAATTTTCATGAAAACAAAGTGATGGTGATTATCTTTATACTAGTATTGTTCTGTGATGGATACTTCTTGATATTGCATCCATAGTGATTAATGGTTTTCTCTACCAAATAACGTATAGTCACACCATGATATACAAATAACATATCCATCTTTTGGTTGCCTATAGAATTTTGGGGATCTATTGTGGTGTGTAGTGGCATGGTTTGGTCATAGTGGTGGATAAATAGATTGGGGGAGTAAAAAGTGGTTATATAGCCTTGTATTGTTTTCTTATTATTTAGGATATAGTATAAAGGAGAATGGGAGGCTGTTAGAGTCTTGTATTGAAATTGATCCTAGAATGAGCTAAACCATATTGAGGCAAGTCGACGTACC
This sequence comes from Viscum album, assembly GCA_963277665.1. Taxonomy (NCBI): domain Eukaryota; kingdom Viridiplantae; phylum Streptophyta; class Magnoliopsida; order Santalales; family Viscaceae; genus Viscum; species Viscum album. The sequence continues at coordinate 2,089,192,241 of OY728126.1, read as the reverse complement.
AGGGAAGTTATTGGTGTTGTTTTTTTTTAGTTGTATATTTTTTGATTATTGAAGAAAATTATTTGAGATTTATGATTTATTATGTTTTACTATATTCTAGGTAGGTAAGAGAAAATGTGTTCTTACATAAATTTTGGCACATTTAGTTGTAAATAAATTTATAAATTTTCTTGTAATTTTTATTAAGGAATAATTTTTTATATGATATAGGATTCATTTATCATAAGTTTCAACAGAAATGGATATAAAATTTTCGTAGGTAACATCATTGTTGAAATCTACATAATGGAATCGATGATAATTTTTTTGCAAGGATTCATAGGGATATAAAAGAAATTATTAGAGGTATAAAAAATAAATAAAAACCTAAAAAAATATATATGAAAAAATAAGTGGAATCATGTGAAATATGAGGTGAATAAAATTGTAAATGTGAGTGAATTTCACCATAGCTTCCACTACTTACACTTACTCTTTTTTGATTGTAGATTATCACCAAGAATAGATCATTGGATTCTTCCCTCCATGGTGAATAAATATGTTGTTCCAGAATTAGTTATCATATGAGTGGGATACTCCACCCTCCAAAAAACGGTACCTAGTGCATAAAAGGGGGTGGGAAATGAGATCATTGGGTGATGGGAAGTCTCAACTGAGCATCTAGAATGTAGAAAAAATACATCACATAGTTGAGGTCATTTTTAGAAGCTCCAAAGGGATTCTACATGGAGGAATATGAATTTACTAAAAAAAATTAAAGCATCTTAGTAAATACAAGGACCTATTCATGCATGTCATGCACAAATTCTTCTCCCAATGTGTTGATGATTTTGTAAAAAGTCTTTGATGATATCCAGTGTGAAAATTAAATAATAATGTTAACTCATAACATTATTCCACCTATATAATTTATGAAAATAGAATACTATATGAAATATGATATAATAAACCCTTATTTATGATTTTATGGATAGTATACCATAAATAATACATTAATTCAAACTTTATGATTAAAAGGGTAAATGCTATGAAATCATCCATTTCATTCCATTATGATATATCATATCATAAAATAAGAAATTCCAAATTATTTAACAAATAGAAGGCCATAGGGGAAATAATATCCTTTAATATCCCACTCAAAATAAATCCCTATATACATTGTACCATTTCACCTTAATCATATATTATATGACATGTTTTGAAATAATATCCAAAACCAATTTGGATAATTAAAAAAAATTTGGAAGGATTTCATAGATTTCATCTTGTATCGAATCATTTGTAATAACCCATGAATTCTCATCCAAATTTTTTTTTATAAAATTTATAACATATTTAGAGAAGCTTGTTGAGTTAAAATCAATCCCCTTTAAGTCATCCAAAATGTGTAACCCCGTATGCCTTTACAAAATAAAAAACAAGTATGAATCTCTAATCTATAATGTCTTGTAATGATTGGTATTTATAAAAAAATCAACTCTACTTATCTTACAAAGGGATATGGCATGATATCTATCAAATATATGTATCCCTATACCTATGCCCAGTAGTCATATTTCATCCCAGTCTTCATTCATTAACATTTCCTTTGTCCAATATATTGAATTACAGTTAAATACAGAGTATGTCAATCACCTATTTTCATATAATATTTTTCAAATATACCATTTTAAGGTTTATTAAGAACCATGAGAGAAAAAATATATAATATAAAACAACCTTTTCCAAACCAAAACACCCCTTAGATAAATGGAACCCAGAACATTGAAACACAAAATGAAAAAAATATAAATTCAAAAAAGAAACCATCAATGACTTTATTCTTTATGAATTTATGATATGTCTCAAACTATACAACTTTGGAAACCTATTATTCATTAACATCATACCACCACACCCCACCGATGAGAAAAAACTCTAAAAAATCACCATAAAACTAAATCAGACCACTTAATTTGACTAAATTATCCATCATTAGAACCACCAAAAAAACCACCAGACTTATGTGAGTATCAAACTATTTTCATACTTATTACTAGGACTCCAAATGTAGGGCCGATGCCATCACATACTAAATCACTATCCCACCACAGTACACCTTCCCAATGAATGGGTTCCAATATGTTAACTGAGACACCTACGTATAAGAATTTTCTATAGGTAATTCCAAGAATTTAGCAAAATATTATTTTTGAGATACATAATTGAGTAATCATATTTCAGGAATGAGTGACACAATAAACGACTAATCGACACCAAAAATCATAAAAATGATGGAAAATGGGAGGAATCCACCATATATAAGAAACATAATCGACAAAGCTCAATAGGAGGATAAAACTCAATCACGTCCAAAACCATCATTCGTAGACCCAAAAACTCCAAAATCAACACTTCATTTCACCAATTTGAGGTCTTCTCAGTCTAGAAAGTTTGACTAATCTCGGTGGAAGGGAATGATTCAATTAAACATCACTAATATAGAACCAAATAACCAACAAAAAATATAACTGAATCCTTTGGTCACTGAATTGTTCTAATAAAAAACCACAAATCCCATTTTATATATACACTTACTAAAGAAGATACTAATTTAGAAAAAAATAATAGACACCAGAAAGATAATAAAAAAACATCACAAACCAATCCTCTCATAAACAAAAAAATTCTTGAAACCATAATTTATTATACCTTATTAGAGTCTTGACAATTGGGATAGGCCAACATAGAGGTTTAGAGAGAGCAGCGGACAAGGACACTTAAAGGAAACTAAAAATATATATAAAACAATATGATAATATGTATGGGGAATAAATATAAATTAAATAATGATGAATATTGGAAAAATGATTTTAAGAGAATATACCTAAACAATCACTTTGACCCATGGATCATTAGGGTGACCCTATCCTTCATGAATTTTAGAGTGATAGAGAACATATCTTTTACATTTATTGATGACAAAATCACTTCTCCCTTATACAAATTGATAAATAAATCATGTATACTATCTTTTTGTATCCACACATATTCCATTCTATCACAAATGAGGGGTCATATGTCATAATAATTATATAAGAGTAAAAATTCCATATTATTCAATCTCTAGCTGATGACATGATCCATAACATACCCAACAACCAAGTGATTATTTAATCCACAAGGATTGTGTAAGAAATGTATTAGTGTATGAAGTTTCTAATTTTATGTATCTTCTAATCATTGGGTAATAATTATATCAATATGATCCATATAGGCATAATGTACTAAATAAATAGTTTTTTAAACTATACGGTTTACTTAGTAGGATATATAACACGAAAAAAACTTTTTTATACCTCCTAAGCATATTCATTGTCTCAAAAAAAATTCTATGTTCTCTAACCTAAAATATTTAATGATGAACATTGGTTTGGAATAATTGAATGTCATGCATTTAGAGGTAGATTATCATTACATTACTTGAAATTTATATTAATATATACATATATATGTCTAATATGAGAGAATGACAATGTAGATTTTCATATTTTTTTGATACATTTAAAATTCATAAAAATTAAGAATATGTTTTAAAAATATATATCTATGATGTATTATATGACATACTATCATATTTTATTTTTATTGGGAACACATTATTGGGTTTTTTTAAACTCATTAAATTTATATATAATTCATATCACATCTGTTTGTGTCCACCAGATTACACCCTCAAAATAAACATTTTCGTAACATAAATGACGACATAATGATTGATTAATTTTTAGATTTGTGAATCATATTAATAATGTTTTCCACCTAGAAAAAATTAAAACTCCATAACTCCATAATATAAAATATAGTAATTGAATTAACTTTTCTTATCTTTATATAAATCATTCTCAGATTGATTCCATCATCATAAAAACCCTTACGATTAAAATTTTCATTGAAATGTTTTGGAAACAAATTCCATTGTTTGTGGTACAACATTCCCTTAATCATAATCTTGTTTAGGATAAAGTGTTGTTCAGTTTATTATGGTTGAATAAATTAACCAATTTTATTTTTATTTACTATCTCATCTTAAACTCTTTAGTATATTTAATAGAAAAAAAATAAATCTTATAATGATTTATATGTTTATTTTTTAAAATTCAACTTATCAAGGTATAAAAAACTATCACATTCATCACAATATATTCTTCTCAGAGTATCAAGCTCAGATAAAAAAAATCTCTATTTATAAATAACTCTTATTTTCTCTTAATAGTAATATAAAAAAGTTAATATATTTTTTTAACATCATATATTGTTTTCTATGTTTTTTAAAAAATTTCTAATCAAAATATTACTTCATTAAAATATACCAATGATGAATGGTGGGAATACCTTCCCTTATATTTTAATAATCATTCTTATAAAAAATTTATACTGGATAAAACATATTTTATCCTTGTATCCATATTAATATATTTTATAGAATTTGATGAATAATAAATGATGTGTATAGATTAAATTATATGTTTTTTTATCAAAAAACTATTTGATAATAATTAATTTCTATTATTTTACAATATAAATGAGGTGAAGGTATGCATGATTTACTTATATTTATAAGATAATGATGAATTTATTTATATTAAAATATTTTTATGTAGAAAACTTTTTCTTCATATTTGAATAAAAACTATAAGCTATCTCAATTATTACCTCGGTTTTGAACTTTTTTATATTTAAAACACTTTTAATGTGTATATATTTTACCAAATAAATTGAAAAAAATGTATTATTTTCTATAACACTTATAAATAATTAAATAATTCTATGAAGTTTCCAAAAACCTATTTACGAATATGAAAAGATTCCATCCTATGTAATCATTACTCTTACTTATTGATAACACCTTCATGTTTTAATGAACATTATTGTCTACATGAATTATATTCCAACTAACTTTTCATCTTCTGGTTTGAAATTTTATCCACTTGTATTGCATATATAGTAGAAAAAACAAGAAATCATACCTATATTATATAACCTCAACTATTTTGAATATCAGGTAAAATTTTATTAATATTATTCAAATTTTCAAAATGATACCATCAATTTCAATAGGATTAATTCCTTAACAAAAATAATCCTAACCATTAGTATCACCAAGAAATTATCATACAAAAACATATTGATTTTTAATTAACATACCCAATTATATTTAGTTGATGAGAGTAAAATTCCTTAGGTAATCTTATAAATTATTTCTTTAAAACCCTAAGTGAACCAAGCTATTCATCTTATGTGCATGTAGAATCACCTATTGAACAACTTCAACACTTGGTTTCTTAGAAAGGGACTCCTATATCACACAATATTTCATTAATAAATAATATTTCTTAATATATAATTTATTACTGTTTATTGTAATAATCTACTCCTTCCAAAGGATTAACCTCAATGAAATGATCGAGGATTAAATTTTATTAAGTTCCATAGATGTTTTTACATGGAAATTATCTTGTATGATTACAAATTAATAAGTAATTTCATTACATTTTCTCTCACTACATTGATAACACCATTTGAATTAATCATACCCATTAGTCGGTTAATATATATATATATATATATATATATATCATTATTATCTAGGAACATAAACATTTATCCCATTAAAGATCTAGTTTACTAGGTAATCATCCCAATCATATTATATATGACTCTTCCATTATAGAGTAAACAACTCTTTTTCTAATTAATCTTGTGGACAAACCTAACTCTTTTCCTTTGGTATCCTAATTGTTAAGGATTATAATATAATTCAAACCCAAATAAAATATCGTGATCATTACACCTAACTATTAGGGAAACCTAATTTCTTTGTTAACTTATACCTGATAATCTATTGGAAACCATCTTTGACATGAACTATTTAGTTGAATGGTCGAGGACATTAAAAGTGCCTCTTTGTAAGTAATTTAACAAAAAATATTATGAATGGGTTCAAATCCCACCATTTAATCTCACATTATTCACTACATAAAATAATTCAAATAGTGATATAGATTCAAAATAATATTCCAAACACCAAATCAAATTTTTCAAACCATATTGATGAGTAAATCTTTACACCGCCCCAAATTTTGGTTACTCACACAAAATTAAAAGCCAAACATATTTACATGTGTCCAAATGCATCTCATGCATATCGTACATGAAAAAACCATGTAATGTTTTTAATTATATTTGAAAAAATCCACAATATGAATAATCATACATCCATAAATATCCAACAACCTCCATTCTAGAAAAATTAATAAGCCTCCTTACCGGTGGAAATTATAACCCAAATTTTATCTACCCATGGATACTTCACTCAAAAAATATTTAAATTCATTATAACTCTAAAACCTAATATACATAAACTACATTCAAAAAATATATTTAAGTTATTAACATTAAATACAAATAGAATTCATTTTAGATGAATATTAAAATGATGAAATCATTCCTAGCATGTAATGTAGTGCCTTTAAATTTATAAGAATCATTTTAACAATATAACCTAAAGTGTAAAGTTAACAATTATATAAATAATTTATATTCTTGAATAATAAATAATGTAATATATTTTGAATAAATTAATAGATTTCATATTTTAACATAATATAAACATTTACGAAATATTAAAAAATGAAATCTAATTATAAAAACTTTATAATGTATGTATTCATTATTGATATTACACAATCTTGAATATAAACCCTTTAAATTTATTTCATTATAAAAACTCCTCAATATTATTCATTATATGGAATTTCACAAAATATATATGATATTTTATGAATTATAAATATTTTATAATATAATAATATATTATGTAACCATTTTACAGAATCTCAACACCATATGCACAAGATTTTGCAATCTGTGATAAAATCAATTATCAAAAAACTAATGGTGTGGTTTAAATAATACGCCAAATAATTCCCCTTAATTTGAATAACATAAGTTTATTATTATTAACAATTAATAGTGTTAATACATTAACACTTTATATTTTTACATTGTTTTCAATTTGTAGATACTTTAAAAACTAACCCTTTTGAGAGATAATTAAAAACATAAATTCTAATACATAAGGCGTACCATATAATATGATAAAGTGTATTTTTAATATTAATATTCAATATTGAGGAATATTTAACAAAAAACGTTTCATAAACATATATTAATTAATTATAATCCTTTTATAATTAATTAACTGATAAATTTTTGATAAATTAATAAATATCTTCAAAACACAATGTTATCAATCATAAACAACATATAAATAATAAAATCTAATTTGTAATTGAATAAAAAGAAAATAATTCTTCTTTTATAATAATTTACAATAGATATGCATTTATATATTACGATATATATCTTATTTTACTATCCATAAAAATCAAATTCTATGATAATGAGGGAATTCATGTGTGAAATCAATCATATTTTACAAATCATATCGAACTATTTCTACAATTTCCATATCATATTATATGATATACAAGGATATAATATTTATGATATGATACATTATTTTTGTTAAAAACAAAATAATACTATTTTATGAAATATTTATATCATATTATAAGAATAAAAAAATTAATGGGTTTGTTTTGAACCACTACATATGATATATAAAGATCCTAATATACGATTCAAAAATCATAAAAAAATCACCAATAATATTTTATAAATGAAAGTATCATATGAAATTTTATTGTGTTTCTTAATTTCATACCATGAAATTACATATATAAAAACATGATAATATATAATACCAGTAGTGTGATTTGTAGGGATCTAATAACACTTATTTTGAGGTGTCATAAATTATTAAGAAACCAAAAAAATTATCACCCTTAAATAGTAAGGAAATAATGTTAACCTAAAAGTGGAGAAAATTGTAAACACATGAACCATAAACTATAGAATCCATTTTTTCTCTTCCAATTCTGTACATGATGACGATCACCATTGAATAATCTTAGGATCATTCCCGCTATGGTATATCAATGAGATATTCTTGAATCAATCATCGTATGAGTGGGATACTCCACCCTCCGAAGTATGCTAACACCTCATACTAAAAATTAGGTAGGAGGCGAGAGCATAAAGTTATTTTGAGTCTCTATCAAGCATTTTGAGAGAACAAAAAAATTGTCACCTTATAGTGTACATTACATCCAAATTTTTTTATTTAATAAATGAACCCCTTACTTTCCCTGAATTTTTATTATATTTTACAATTGAATCACATAAAATAATTTTGCATTTCAGAAAAAAATTACTCACCATGTATATATATGGATTAATAAAATGTTGAATAATAAAGGGACATAAAAATGAAATAATAGTACATTAATTAAAATAATCCATTGTCTTAAAATACCCCAAGAAGACTACCCCTTAAATAAAGATTTTATAATATAATATATTTGTTAGGAAAACAATATACATTACCAAATGAGGTGTAATTTTTTTTTATGTAATGTATAAATGGTTTAATATAGAATATTTATATATTTATAGAGAAATATGACATTTAGGAATTATGAATGTTGTGAAATTGGGAATATGGGAAAATTGACCTTTACCTGGCTTGCACGTTACACCTTAATCTTTTTTATGGATGCTGATAGAAATATAGATTTATTATTTGGTAGACTGAGACCCAATCTATGAAATATTTGTATATCTTATATTTTTAGAGTATTGATGAGATATTTTGATATAATATCAATTTTGGATTGAATTTCATTGTTTCCCAGTGGAATCATTGTCTAAATAATAAGATGTGAAATATGAAAGAGAAATTTCGTGAGGAATATGAATAAGAAGAAATTAAAAAAGCCCATCTTAAAAAAATGCAGGAGGATGGATTTTATAATAGTTTTAAGGGAAGTGAAAATTGATTAATGTATGGCTGAGATGGACATATAGACCAAAATATTAATGGATATTTAAATCTTCAATATCCAATTGATAATTAAAAATGAAATATTGTGTTATAACATCCTGCTCTGAAAAGCATATAGTGTGTGGAATATGGGAATTTCACTAACCAAAGTCTAAATAAAAAGATAACCTAGAGAAACCACCTCAACCCAAACAAAGGATAAGTGATTAAGGTTGTTCTTTCCCAATTATTAAGGTTCATGTTAGGGCTCCACATGTTGTATTGGTAGCTACATACATCATAAATTCCAAGGTAACAAGTGTATTGTTTGATTTTTTGTCCTTCACCTTCATTGATTTCTTTTTTGTATGCATATAAAATAATGTTAAACACAAAATATATAGTGGGAGAGTTGTCTGTTGAATATTTTGGAAAAATTATTTAAGAATCAAAGATATATAAATATTCTCATATTAACATTTTTCAGTGAAATATAAATTATAGTTTGCTGATCATTTTTATGGTAGAGTTAGACATAAAACCTGGGAGGGAGTGGTTGTAAAAGTTTAATTATAAGTTAAATAGTTGGATTATGCATATTTTTTTATCATAAATGGAAATACTTTGATCATATTCAAAAGAGGAAACAACAAATCTTGAGTCATTCCAAGAACCACTTCATGTTGCCTTTACTATGGAATGATTGGTGGTGAAGAATAATAATGAGAAAGCGTAACGATAATAGACATGACCATTATTCTGGAATACATTGATGTATTTACTAATGATTTTCTAGGACCTCCCCCATAAATTGAGATAGAGTTCTCAATTGAATTATAACTTCAATCAAATAAAATATCAAAAAAAACCATAAATAATAGAATATGTGGAGACAGATGAATTATTGAAGAAACATCAAAATATATTAAAGATAGTTTTTGTTCAACCAAGTGTGTGTCCTTAGGGAGAACTTGGCACTACTGGAAAGGGAGGTTTTCCCAGTTCTTGTACAATTCTTTTACCAAGGGTTTATGGAAACCGTAGGTAAAATATTGTTATGTCATATTTTCCCAATGTTTTTTGAAAACATTTGGGAAAAGTATACTCTATAACAATGGTTTTTACAAACCGTTGGAAAAGGATTACTTTCCCAACGGTTTTTACAAACCATTGGGAATGTTTTTCCCCATATTCACAGAAGCTCGGAATCCCCCATTCCATGCAACTTCAGCCCTAAACAGAAGGGATAATTGGGATTTTTGTTCCCCTACGGCCAAAATCCTTCCATCATTAAGATTTATCAGTTCTTCACTTTTATTCGATATGTGATATTGTATCTACTATTTTGGTTTTATGTTTCCGTTTGGGTGAAGTGGGGAACTGGGATTCTGTTTAACCTACTACAGAAATCCTTTTTTCGATCCATTTTAAAAATTTCTTAGTTCTACACTACTAATTTGTATGGGATACATTTATTTTAATGTTTTACATCTACTATTTTGGTTTTCTTTTTTGATTTGTGTGTGTATGAATTTGGTTTTCTGTATGATTTGGGTGTGTGTGTTGGGCTTTGACAGTGAACAAATTTGATTTAAAATGAATTATGTGTTAATATCATCCATAAATTTTCAGTTTTTAAAAGGCTTGGTATTGCTTGTAATTTTGTGTTTATATCATCCATATTCCACATGATTCACATCCTGGTAATAATGTGTGATGAGGTTGTTAAGATCAGAGAGAAAACTCATACACTCAAGGTTGTTTATAGTGGAATGGTTAGTCTTGAATAATAATTGGCTTCGTAAGATGACTGTACTAATATAACTTTAGGGTCAATTAAATATGGTTCTTTTTGTATGTTGTATATTATGTCTCTTTGTTGTACAATACTAGCTTTTATGATGGTGGGGTGATTTTCACTAGCCATGCTGTCATGTGTATACATCCATAACAATGTTAGATAAGTCACTAATTTAATTCAGTAATTTTTTTATCATTGACATACTTTATTATTAATCTCAAATTTAAAAATAAATGTTTTTTTATACTTTATGAAATTTAACCTTTTTACAATCCATGAACAACCTATTAGTGTAGAAGCCTAATATTTAATCACCCATGGGGTGCTCTTGACTTGGGGAACTAATTGGGTAATGAATGGTATGACCATAGAGGTGCCAAGAATGATTTATTGAACATGAGTGAATGATTTGGGATGCCAATAACACATAATGGGACCTAAGGCATGTTCCACTATTTGGGATGCCTATAAAGGGGCCTTGAAGTCCTCTTTTACCAACGGTTGTGTGCAACCGTTGGTAAAACTCTTCCCTTTACCAATGGTTTGATTCAATGACGAGGCAATGAACCTTTATTGATGATTGTGGATTTCGAGTTATTAACATGACTCGCACTCTGGCCACCAATGTACCAGATGATTGGGTTGTAGCTCAAGAAGCTAGGTCAAATTTTAGAATTTATTGAGCCTCTAGTATAGTACTAGTTCCTACTATTTGTAACAATGATTTTCTTCTTGATACATGAAATACATTACTTCCACAAAGATAATAATCCTTAGTTAAACATTAATATTATTTTAATAAGGGTAATAATAATATTGATTGTGATAAAATATTAAATGAGTACCATCCATGCAAGGGGATGAGTAACATACCGAGTTTATGTGGTATATTGCCACTTTTGGTTAGTGGGTGTAGATTTTACCCATCACTATGATTCAGAATAAGACTCAGATCCCAGAATTTGTTAGGTAGTTAAGGATCCTCTAGGCAGTTGAATCATAATGATGCTATAGTACCTAAGGAAAGGGGTAGCAGTTCATGTTGGGAGATGTAACTTAAGGGATTAGTGAATCAGTTCCATAGGGACAAGGATCATGCCGGCATTACACCATTAAGCTGAATGATACCTTATATGGTTGGGATCCATTTATAGTTCAAAAATATAATTCTTATTAAATCTACCCTTGAAAAAATTCTATTTGATACAAGTGTTTCACATTCATTTATATAAACTCTACCAATCAGTGATCTAGGTATTATTGTAAAGTATCTTAATGGCATGATGTTTTTCAATATTACATTAGTGGTGAGATCATGGTTTATCTACAAATGTAAAAATTAAATTATAGTTATCAATGGATGTATTCATCTTAGTGATTTCTTCATATTGGAGATGTGCACCATCAATGTGATCCTTTATATGGATTGGGTGGATTGTTATTGAGCATACATTGACCAATATCATGCATGTGTATCTTTCCCATATTCAAAGGGTGTCTATTATACCTACATCATTGAATATGATATAAAGGATATGCATTTGAGGTCTGACAATTGGATACTAGGGATGATCTCTTCTCGATCCAGTAGAGTAGTTTTATGAAATAAGTAGATGTTCTAGGAAGTCTTACATATTATCATGGATTTGTTCTAGAATATATTTCCTAAGTATTTATCTAAATTACGACCCAACCATTAGATCTAGTTTACAGATATTATTATTCCGAATATAGTTCCCATATCAATTACTCCTTATATGATGTATCCAATAGAGAAATTATTGGATCTAGATGTGAAGGGGATTATTCACTTATGTATGTCCCCTTGGGGTGCTCCAATTTTGTTCTCTAAGGATGTGGAAATTTTTTTGGGATTAAAAATTGATTAATAGAAAATAAATTGAGTGATGAGTGAGAAATGGTATCCTCTTCCTTGCATCTATGAAATTTTTATTCTAGTGTGGAGAGAAAAGTCATTTTACAATATTGATTTTAGATCTGGTTACCATTTACCATATTTGAGGCCCAATAATATTCAATGAACATATTTTAGGATAATGTATTACCTTTATGAGTAACATGTGATTTTTTTTTTGAAAAACACATTAATTTTGTTTATGGACATGGTGAATATTGTATTAATCATATATATATATAATCATTCATATTTTTTACAATGATTATATTCTATTATACTTTTAGTTGAATGAGGACCATGAACAATATCTTGAGATCATACTAAAGATTCTACGAGAGAATTCACTTCATTACAATATCTCAATAAAATAATTTCACCTTAAACAGTATATAATCATGAGTTTTAGTTATTAATTCACTTCATTACACATTGAGAGGTTTAGAGTTTTAGAGATTTTGGTCATAAATCATTCCTTGTAGTAAATATGTAATATGATGTGGAGACAAATGATTAGTATCCATTTTCAGCATTATATAAATTTTTTAAAATAAAGAATAATTTCTTTTTATAAAAAATGTTCATGACATTCATCATTAATTATTTCATTACCATACCCATCCTTAAATCAATTGTAATATATTTAAAGGTTTGGGAGAGAAAAAAAGATTAGAAATGTATATAAATGAAATTAAACCTTTATTCTTGTTGAAATAGGAAAACATGTATAACCGTTTCCATTATGTACATTTATTGTTGAAATTAAAAAATTTCACATGAAAGCACACACACATTTTCTCAATGGAAGACAAAAAAAGAATACCGTAGAAAGAAATCAAAACCACTTTTTGGTAACTTAGATCAACACATTCATAACTCTTTTAAAACCCATTTCTGATGTAGCTAGGGACTATTTATATTCATAGGACAAAACCATTTGCCACTACCTCCTTATTTTATGTTTTGAAAAGGAACATTATCCTTTGCATTGGATATCTATAATAGGTCCCACCCATATTATAATCCATATCGGGCTCACCCATTTTTAATGAGTTATAATGGGGCTCAATCTTTTATATAAAATCTATCATGATCACCTATGAGATGTAATGGGGAATAGCTGATCATATAATATGTATATAGATCACCCATTTCATATAATTCACTAGTACCATATAATTAAAAATAAACTATTTCACAATTTTATTATAAAATCCTTTAGAAATCCCGTTTAAACCCATATGAAAAACATTTTTTAATACAAATACCATTTCAATTTAAAAACAATTTTCAACACCCAATTTTTCAAAAAAAAGGAAAATATGGGTTCTCATTAAAGAAAACATGAATTTATGAAAAGGAATCCAGAAATAAAATAATAGGAATAGTGTTAACGAATTTATTGTTGATGTGTATGTTATGAATATAGCATTCCTGGTGTTATTTATAAAAACATTCTATATAAATAACGTAAAATGATTCCTTTTTGAAAACCTTTGAAAATTGATTAAAAGTTGAAATAAATTTTATGTTATAAATCACTTTTTTCATTTAATATTCCTCATACATTTATTTTACAAACATGGATAATAAAATAAATAGTTGGAAGGAAAATATTAAAATAGATTTTTTGAGGAAAAGTAACTTATCTCCTTGGAAATATTTGAATAATAATCTAGATGATATAAAAAAAATTATACAAGAATATAAATAGCATGATAATAAGGAAATTAAAAACATTACATTTCAAATGGGATTCATTTACACCTCATAAAACATTATAGGTTTATAACAGTAAAATATTCCTCATCAAAAGGAAATCTAGATGAAGTCCCTTAACTTGAGTTATACATGTCACACATGTCTTTATATTACCAAATAATAATTTTTTTATTTATTTAATTTCATGAAATTTTTTTAGGTTTAGTATTACATTAATTTCATTTATTATGATGTTATAAAAATTTTCATAATCAATTACTTTTATGTGTTTTGTTTGACCATATTCCTATTTTGTGTAAAAAATGACATTGGTTGGTTGACTATGCTCAAAGAGGTCATTAATTAAAAATATCAAGAATAATAATCATGAAATAATTATCATATTTATACATTAAATATACTTTTTATAACAATTTTGATATATGGTTTGGAGAAATGATGTATGTTATGATCATGGAGATAGTAGGTCATACGTACTCATGGGTAGCATTTTCATTTTTCAAGGATCATTTTTGAAAGAAGGTAAGTAATATTTTAGCTTTATAAAATGGTAATATTATCATATATATACCATTTTAGTTCTCTAAATATTCACATATATATATATATGTATATATTATCCATATGGTGTTGTGGTGAAAAAGAGTCACATTGCTTCGTGAAGGTTGTAGTCCACACATAATTGAATGAAGCTATCATCTTTTAGTGAGTGAAAAGGTAAAATCTAAATTGACATATTATATTTTAATAATTATAAATATATCATAAATATAATAATTATTTCATTTATATCATATATATTTGTTAAAAAAATTCATACCTTCCATGTAAAGAATTTGTGAAAAAGAATCACACCGCTTCACAAGGATATAGTCTATCAGACACATGAACAACAATATCATATCCCATACAGAATGGAATGTAAAATGGTAGATATAATAAAATTACTATATATTCACAATTAATTTTTAAATATAAAATAAATTCATTATATGAAATATCATACCCAACCATATGAGATGGTAATTGGAAAACAAATGACATCAGTTTGCGAAATTTTAGTCCTCCATATAGGTGAATGATGATTTCACACATGATCCTTAGCCTAGTTTGTGAGGTCGCTCTATGTGCATCCATGAGACCCTAGTTCAATATTAGGAGGTGGCATAATTCTAGGGGAACTGTAGCAGTGATGTGCGGGTACTATAGGAGGTAGTCTAACACGTATTATTGGGTACTATAGCCGCCATAACTATTCATCATTGGCCATCATTTTGGACTTGGAGTCCCTAAGGCCTTTGGTCCACCCATGAATTTAGTTTAGTAAGGCTTTCAGACCACCATGAAGGCCATCGAGCCACCTCAAGGCCTTCAGAACACATTTTCAAATGTAGTTTCCCCAAACAGACTTTACAAATGACGAGCAGCCCCATAAGAGGATTCAGAGTAGGCACACTCACCTGAGTAGATCCAATGAATTTTGAAGAATGAGAGGGTATTGAAAACAATCGAGACCAGCCTATGTTTGCATGGGAATCTTTTTTGGACTACCATGTGAAGGTGGAGGGATACCACCACGATATAGATTCTTGAGAGGGGCAGTTCCATGTAGTTATAGTCAGATTAAATTTCCTATAACTTTCAGGTCATGTAATGTAACATAAACCTACGGGATATATAATCTCTAAACCCTATGGGCCTTTAAGGGTTCACCCTCATCCCTTGAAATGGGAGTTATAAAAATTCAATATAAATGAAGGCCTTCGGGCCATTCGAGTAGGTGAATGAGGATTTTACAACCCATTTGATGGTAGTAGATAATAATTTATGTCATTCCATTAAAATAGTAACTTCTCAAAATTATTTTATATTTTAAAGTGATTATATAATCATGGTATCAGAAAAATTAAATTAGGTATTGGAACAAATAAAATAGAAATGATTGTTGAAGAACATTAAATATACTTCTTTTGGATTTCACATAATCCCATCCTTTTTAGGATTTATTACCAAAATAATACTTCTAGGATTATATGATGGGTGTTGGGATATTATTGGGGCCATTTTTGGAAACATAAATAGCTTTATGCGTGTCAATAAGTGATGAGAGTGTGTTCTATTTTATAACTGAGGAGGAGTGACATTTTTTAAATATAAAAAATTAACCACTATTAGGAGGTCACACATAAATCATGTGCATAAAAAATTGATAAATAATATATTTTAGGGAGAAAATGTTCAATACACACCTCCAAATGATAAAAAAACATTTTTTTAATCATATTGCTTTTATCCTCTAGGATTAATAATTGATACCAATTTAATTTCCACCATGGTAATTAGTTCATAACCCAGGTAATTGAAATATTTAATAATAGAATTAAATGATACTTACTATATAATATGTATCTACTAATAGTAAATAATAATTAAAAATTATTAATTAAAAATAATACATCTATGGAAAATTATTTATAAAACAATGACATGTAACATGGAAAAACATCATTTTAACCTTAACAATGATAACAGAGTTTTTACTATTTAGGGGTAAATTTCATCACTATAAAATAACAACTAGTATTTTAATGTACCATATTTAGTGTGTTTATAAATTTGAAATTTATGTGATAGACTATATTTTTTTTATTAATTTTAAATCACTTAATAAAATATCATTATTTTTAAAATATCATTAATTTCAATTTTGAAATTATTCAATAAATTTTGATTCAAAAAAATAAATTCAACAATGGAAACAGATTATTTTGTTTTTACTCCTGTATAACATGATATATTTGTCTAAAAAATTATTGAAATACAATAATTCATTCAAATTAATTTTATTTTATTATTTTTGGTATCACATATTTTATTTTATCATTAACAAAATAATTAATAAGATGGTGTTTCTTATGTATTAAATGTAAATATATCATATTTAAAAATTAAGAATAAATAATCAATATAAAAATATTAATTTAAATTTCAAAATAATATTTATATCTGAATATATGTTTTTAGTTATACCAAATTTTTATAGAAATAAAAATAAAGTTAGTTTCCTTTTTTACTTTTCTTTCCATAACATATTATATTGGTCCCATTCATGGAAATGTGTATATAAAACTAATGAAAATAGATCAGAAGGTAATGAGGGAAAACATATTTCCATAAAATTTCTTTTGGAAATATTTTTAGGTCATTTTAAACCTTATATTCTTAGTTTAACCCATAATAAACCCATTTTTACCTTAACTAAAATAAAATATTTTTATTGATGTCAATATTGAATGTGGTAAAAAATCATGTTCAAATTATAATAAAAAATAAATGTTTTAATTTCAATTAGGGAATACATTTTATTAAATTATATTCAATTAAAATTTTAATTTTAATTTAAAACAAAACCCATAAACTTGTTGAAAAACATGGTTTTCAACCAGTATTTTTCAATAAAAATATGATTTTATATCAAATTCTTGAATAATAATAATACTTTTATGAGTATAAATTAATATTAATTTATTAATAATATATAATTATCATTTTTAAATTTTATTATTAGTTATTATTGTAATTATTTAATAATGATAAAAATTATTCACTTTGAAATTGTTTTTAGATAAACACATTTTTATTCCAATAATAAAATAATACTAAAAACAAATATAACAATGATTCAAAATTAACTAATTGGATTAAATATAACTAAAGGATAATTTTTAAACATTAAATTATATTAAAACTATAATTATACAATCATATTTCTTAATTTATTGAAAATAAATGACATTTTTTTGAAGACGACATTTTCACTATTTACTAAAAATCGATATTTTTCAACGAATACGAAAAAAATCACCGGTAATTAATTTTTATATTACTCTTATAATAATTAATTTAATATTATAAAATAAATATTATTCATGATCTTATAAAATTATATTAATTCCTTACAAAAATAAATAACATCATTTTATAAAAAAACCAAATTTTTAATAATAAAATTATTTTACTAAGAAGTGATTAATTAATTACTAATAATTTAAAAATAATTTCTATTAAGTAGGAAATTTATTCATTTATATTTATAATATAAATTAGTTAATACTATTCAAACCTGCTAATTTTATTTTATTTTTATAATGGTTATATACATTTTGTATGTCGTTTAAGGTTGGTATTGCGTGTTGAACATGCTATCAAATATAGATTGTTTTCTACAACTACTAAGTGTTACACCCAATATTTTAGTTTTTTATTAGATAATTATTTTTATTAGATAATTTTATTAAATAGGCTAGTAAATAAAAATACCCAAAGAAGGTTGAGGGTGTTATTTCTTGGGAGTGACTCAAAAATTATTTCAATATTTATCACATATAGGGATTGGTAGGGTATGGAATAAGTTTTATCAAGGACTTATCCAATTTATAAATTCTGATGAAGGGCCTAACCAAGAATAGGTAAAATTTTATATATTTTAACTCATATGGGAGAGCCTATATAATCTTAAATGTAGGATTTCATCTTCACTAATAAAAATCATAACTAGCCCACGTAAGGA
Source organism: Viscum album (assembly GCA_963277665.1). Classification (NCBI taxonomy): domain Eukaryota; kingdom Viridiplantae; phylum Streptophyta; class Magnoliopsida; order Santalales; family Viscaceae; genus Viscum; species Viscum album. The sequence goes on along the minus strand of OY728126.1, from coordinate 2,089,173,304 downwards.
GTATACATAGTATTGTGATGCATCTAGAGTTAGGTTTGGGGTAGTTCTGCAAACAAAATAAATGAGAACATGCTTATGGGTTCAAGAAACTAATTTTTCTTGAGAAAAACTACCTGAATGATGACATATAGATACTTTTTGTTGTTTGAATGTATAGATGTTAGAGTCACTACGTTTTTGGTGATAGGTTCACTGTGTTTACGCACTATAAGAGTATAAATTATATTTTCTCTTAGCAAGAATTCATCCTTCATCAAATGTGGTGGGTTGAGTGCCTATAGTATTTTGATCCCAAGATGTAATATACCCTAAGAAATTATAATTTAATGGATGATGTACTATGTAGGAATACTTAAGAACAAGTAGTGTAGCTTCATACTAATGAGTAGTAAGTGATGGAAATCTTTGTTGAGAGACACTTTGACAATCAGAAGTCTTATGGAATAGAAAACCCTTACATCCTTGGATTTTACCTCTTCACACTATAAAATAGAATGAAGAGTTAGTTACCTATCTCATATTTCATATTAATGAGGGAAAATATATATGTTAGGGAGTCACCACCTAGTTGGTACCTTGATTTTATCAAGGTCCTTTTTGTATGGGGTCATGTGTTGGTCCATATGAGAATAAACAAGGAGTTGAGGTGGGATTTACATAACATGAATTTGAATGCTTACCTATGTATTAATGAGATGTATCATTACATCAATGTGTACGATTAGTGTATTTGGATGAATATGTAAATAATTGGATTTTGAATATAATGGTTTACTTGTCAATAGGAAAATAACGATAATTAGTGTCCTATAGATCTTCTTCAGTCACTACACATTTCAGAGTAAAAGTTGGATAATCTGATAATATATTTAATCATAATATTTTCAAGGAAGTGACATTGAATTAATGAATTATTGGTTATCATTAACTGGTTAGAGAATGTATTACAATACCTAAAAATCTGAGAGACCTATTATACAATTGGGTTAAGATAATTGAATGGTTTGTAAATAGTGAATTTTAATTTGGTGATAAGGAGCATCATTTCTGATTAGAATTTCCATTTTTTCTCAAACATTATGAAATGTGTATAAAAATTTTATGGAATGTTTGAATTAACTATTTAGGTGTTTAATTACATGATTTTTTAATTCATCCTTGATTTTTGTGGTTCATGGGAGAACTATCTTACAAATATCAATTTTCCCTCCAATAGGTATCAATTCAAATGTCAATTTTAGAGGCCTTGTTTGGAATGATTTATTTATCATCTCTATATCAGTTAGTGGAATGGTAATGAATAGAAGTCAGGATGAGTCTATTGTATGTGTTTTCATAGTATATATAGTTGATCAAGAAGTTGTTAGTTACCACTCAAAGTAGGTAGAGAATATTTTTTCTAGCGATGATATAATCTAGAGATTTATGTGGTTGAATGGTTATTATTTTAGATATTACATAAAATGTATGGGTAGATGATACCTTGTTTTATAGGAAATTTTAATGTTATCAAGGGTATCAATGTAGTAGAATTTGAACTTGAACTTACATAGAGATATAGTTCTATGAATAATTTGTCTTGGATGAGTTGTGGCAGTGGAAGCACGATATACGAGTGTAGGGGGAAAATATGATCATAAAGAGGCACAGTGATGATTGATTGTACTTTTCTTATGTGAGATGGAATATGGTTGTGATATCGCAACTCTTCTCTAATTCTTAGGCATTAATATGATCTAATTTTGGCAAACCATTGGGTATTTAAATATTTTTTAGATATTAGAAGGGTCAGATGATGGTCTAGATCATATTTTTAAGAATATAACTTCTGGTTAAAATATTAATATTAGAAAATCTCCCACATAATTTCCATTGGGAGACCTCTAATATTTTGGTGGGAGATTTAGTGGTTATTTCCACAACCAGTGGATGTCTATTAAGTATGGTCAGGAACCTTGGTGGGATACTAGAGTTTCGATGGAGCCTAATTCATTTTTACCCAAATTTTTAAATAATTTGTTTAAATAATTTTAATGGGTTATTAAATGATTATTTATACTCATTTCACTCTAATAGTAGTAGTTGAGAAAAATTACATCTCACATCCTTTTGGTCAACCCCTTCAAGATAGATCTCTCCCATTCATGCTCCAATCATCATTTTATCTATCATAAAGTAGTTCCATGGGTCATTATAGCCCTCATTTCCACTCTATTTATTTTTTCCATCACAATTTATCTATTCATCATTGTATAATCCCAAATGTGAGTGTTTTTCATGTTTTTTTTGGATTTCAACCAATTGAGATCATATCAGTTGGTAGTTTTCAATGTGTGACACCTTGAATGATCTTGGTATGTGGTAACTTTATTTACCATTTTTATTTTCTTATATTTTTTGAATCATATGAAATATAGTAAATTAAAATATTTTATGAATTTCTTAAAACAAATTTAATTATTTTCTATAAGTTAATATGTTGCGAGTGAAACCTATAAAGGAAGTGAGTGGTCTATAAGAGGTGTTTCATGATATAGTTGGTAATAAATTACCATTTTCCATCTGATATATAATGTGAAACCATGAATTTATACCAAATATAAATTATTATTCTTCTAACAAGATCTTAAGATCTTAAAAAGGTGTCCTAGAATAATTCATTAGTAATTAATAATAATAAAATGTGTTAGGATAGGATAGATATAGCCTATTCTTGGGGATTCGAGTGAGTTAGATTCCATGTGAACATGATAATTATATGATGAATAGATTGTGACTATCCAGATGTTGGTTAGAAGTTAAATATTATCCACCTATGTTGTATGTGTTGATGATAAACCATACACTAACAATGATTGACATCTGGTATGTCGACCATATTGATGGGTAGCATCGACCTTGGTATATTGGTATCTCATCCACCATTATCTTGTTAGAGTTATATCATCCAATTGATTTATATGTGTCAGTGATACATCATTAACCATGAGTTTTTTCCTAGTGATGCATCATCCACATGAGGATCTATTTTGATGGTATATAATCCACCTTTTTTATATTGGCCGGATATCTTCCACCAGTGATGTAGAATCAATGGTATGTCCATATCCATGATCTTTATGTAGGAAACACTTTATCCACCTCATGGTGGTGTTTTAGGGGGGGGGTTAAACATCTATTTATAGTTGTTAGTGGTGGGATATCATACAATATATGAGCTATGTAGTGGTTTTACATCATCCATCATCATTGATTAATACTACTAAATACTCCACCTATAATGATGATTATTCTTTCTAACATATATAGTTCATTTTCCAATGATATTAAAAGTTTGTAATTTGATTAAGTAAAACATGTTGTGATAGTGAAGAATCATTCAGTGATTGTTAATTTACGGTGATAGACCAGTCATCATAATTATGAGATATGGTGTGGAATATTGTTTATATTCATGGTGTGTTTTGATATTGGGTATACCATGCAATTCCAACACTAATTAAAGTTGTTATGTCAACATAATGATTGAATTCTAAACATTTTGTGATGTGATATGTTATTTATTTTCTAATCTAATATAATTACGTATTGAACATGAACGTTTATCTACTAAAAATTAACAGGGACACTGTTGGTTGTTGTCTATTAAGTTGTAATCTCACCATGAATGGGAACCATAACACCATATCAAACTTTATTTTCATAACATCGGTGATGGAAAATGCCATGCTTCTAGGTAGTTAATCTAGGATACCTAATTGGATTCGAGATATAGGACTGAGTCAAGACATAGGACATGTTTTATAGAGATCTCCATTTAATTTTGAAAAATTTTGGACATATATTTTATGAGTCTCCCATTATATATTATTATTATTCATTCATTCATTATATGAAATATAATGTATTCCATTAAATTATATAATGATGAGTTTTAATTTATTTTCATCAGCACATAACTATTATTTTTTTCTCTATGTTAGAATTATGATGAGGTAAATTCTTATTAATATAGAATCCACTGTGATCTATTTGTTTCCATACCAAAGAAGGTATATACACTCTTGATATTCATAGACCTTCACTAGTAGTTAGTAGGATTTGGTATATAGGGATCCTCACATTTTCTATATAGAAACCCATTTAAATAAAATTGGAGGAGAAATCGATAAGGATTCAAAATATTTATTACAAAAAATCTATACTGAATATCATTTCTAGGCTAACAAATACAATCAATACAGTATGTGACTCATAGTGGTGGCAGTTATAATTTCATTTTAAAATATGGATCAATAATAATTAACAACTTGTTTTAGTTATTCATTATATATATATATTTAATACTTATTGTATTTGATAAATTTATATTTTTTTCATCCACCACTTTTGTTATGAAATTTAATGTGTTCAATCAGAAGTACATTAATTTTATGTGACACCCTAAAGTGAACAACCGAGTTCAAGCTGAAATGTCACATGGCCTCATGTGAATCTCCATGTATGCAAGAGGATACTGACTAGCAGTGTGGGTACAAGTCCAACAATGGGGAGATTATACCCTCTCTGGCATGTCATCAACTTTGAAAATAAATAATAATAATAATAGAAAGAATAAAATAATGAGTAAATGTGGAATCTAATGATGGAATAAAAGGTTTATAAATAAGAGGATCCAATGTTAAAAGATATCTAGTGTAATGAAACATTGATTGTAAATAAAAACACTAAATGGTACTCCATTGTCTTCCCTAGTCCACCCTAGCTCCATGATCCACCTACTCAACTATACACCACATGGACTTTTTCCTTCATTAAGACTCTCGTGAAATCTTCAAGAGCATCGAAGTTCCCAAGTAGGGTGTGAGTAAAAGACTCATTAGGACACGACTAATGCATCCTTAACCTGATGTGCTCATGTATACAAGTTTGTACTGTGATAATAGTAAATTTTGGAAGTGTGTAAACATAAAATCCAAAACTGAGTGGTAGTGAATAAACCAAGTTTCCACTACCCACGGTCGTACCTGCTTCAGATCCATGTCAGAAGATATTAGAATGATTTGGAAGAGACAAAGTAACCCTTACATGGAGTCTGCATGGTGCCGTAGAGATGATACCTGACATCTTCTATCCATAAAGTGGATCATGTCACTTGGATCCTCTTGATGAGAATAACTCACATCGACTAGGCTATCTCATGGTGAATGGAACTTTAAATCAAGCTGTCTCCCAGCACACCCTCGACACGATGAAATTGAATATTCGTACCTCCACCATGTGGTCAGGTCCCTCGTTGATATGGTTTCAAACAAGAATTCATCCCCTCTAGAGTTTAAATAATTCATGACAATCCACCTATCTCAAATACCTCTAACAACCAACAAGGCATGATAATTCATACACAGGCAAAGCACACAGGTATGCATAGTATATCTGCATGATTATATAGATACAAACACAACATTAGGTGATCATAATCAAACATGAACAAAAATATACACGAGAAATACTCATAGAATCACAATAGTTTTTATGTGCTATATAGGCACACACACATGTGGTCACAAAGAATCATGGTCAAACCGATACCAAAAAATATAATCATCATATAACAAGTGTTATACTAAGCCTAGTTGTTATGGAACTTCCTAACATAAAATTTTAAAAAAATCTATTTGTGGTTTTATTATTGTAAAAGGTGATATGTCAAAGTCTCATGATTTTGGCACGTTGATGCTCAATATATGTCAAAGGTTTTCTATATCCAAAACAACTATGATATTTCAAAAAGAAATAAAATATTATATTTTATGATACCTCTCTCTCTCTCTTGGATAATATAAAAATTAATTATTTAAAAATATATCATGTGTTGATATTTTCTCTATATTGAATAATTCTAATATTAAATTTAATTTATCACATGGACTGATAAATTATATTTTCCAATGTATAATTTTAAATGGGATGATAATTTATGATTTTGAAATTAATATTACCACATGCACGGATAGTTTATAATTTTCACTATATCATTTAAAATGGGGCGATAATTTATGATTTTAAAACTATAATTATCACATGAAATAATAAATTATAATTGTTTATTCCCATTTAATAAACTCGCAATTATAGTTTGATAAATTGTTTTAGTAATTAATCTATGACGATTTATAATAATAATCATTTAGAAATGTTCTAATTATTCATCGATAAAACTAAGCTATTAACATTTGATAAAATAGAAATTATTGTTCAAAAATTGTAACAGATTTTCCAAAGATAATTCAACATTTTATTCGTTAATAAAGATGATAAATTATCCTTCGATAAATAATTGAAATTATCATTTGATATTTTTACTAATTATCCTTGTAAATTATTATATAAAATTTATCATTTGATAATCTATAAGAAAAAATATTTATTATTTAAAAATTCTATTAAATTATTTATTCAAATTTTTTAATCATAAAAGTATAAAATTGAAGAATAATAAAAATAAAATTAACACATGGTAAAGAGTGCCATAGAGAGAGAGATGGTATTGATGCACAAAGGATGATATGGAATTAGTTCAATAGGGGGAACAAAGACAGATCTAGGGCTATTTAAACTCAATAAAAACAACATAAACTGATTCCAAAATGATCCAAATATTTATAACCCCAAAACGCATATTTCTTCACCATATTAGGAAACCCCAAATCAATCAACCATTTTCATTTTTCTTTCAAGTGAAAAATGAGGATAGAGTGTTTATATTTATTCAATTAATGGTTTAAAAATTCTAAACGTGTCAAAACAGCTTGATTTGGGGGTTTTAGGATTCAACATAGTGAATTAATGGTGGTTTATTATGTCAGGTATGGGGAAGATGAATAGTGTCATGTTTTATTAATTTAATAGACTTAATAAATTATATTATTTTATATAAATATTAAATAACATCAAATGGTTATTATACATAAACGTTATACCTTGTATAAGGTAAACCCCCAATTCTGAACCCAATGGTGGAATTATATTTCTCAAATAAAAAAATATTTGAGATATATTATTTATTTACTATTAAAAAATCAGAATAAATATATAATAAAAAGTAAAAGGTTTTTATCATGAGTTAGTTGTCCAAACCTCTGATTTTTACAAATGATATACCTTTCTAGGGTAAACATCGCATCCCATATCTAATTATGGTATCAAATTTCTCATCTGAATCACCATCATGGAGATTTTAAATCATTTCCAAAAATAATATAATAATATTTTTTTATTAAATTATCATTGCGACAATATGAACTAACGTCTGATTCTTACAAATTTTATACCCCACCATGGGTAAACTTTTCATTCTGGAGATGGAATTTGTCTCATATTTCTCATTTGATGTACCATTTTAGAGTTATCTAGTTATTTTGAGTAAATTGTGCTCGCTTAAAAAAATGTATTTAATAATTTTATTTCGTCTTTTCCAAGACTTTATGGGCCTCGAAATCTCACACCAACATTAAGTCTGACACTAATAGTTTTCAATAAAATATTCAACTATGGTTACTAGGTCTTAATCCCTTTAAATCATTTATTATGTTATTTCACTAAGATATTTTTTCCCATATTAGACATTAATAATTTTAAATAAGAGGGTTTTTATTATCATTGAAAAAAATAAGGATATTACAATTCTGCCCCTATATTGACTTCTTATCCTCAAGAAGTATCCATAGCTGTCTTTCTTAAACAACATGGGCCACTAAGATCAAACATCAGACTCAACTTCTTATGTTCGTTTCTTGATCTATCCATCATATAGGATCAAAATAATGATGTAGATGCTCAATATACAAGAGGAGGGGGTGAATTGTAAATTTTAAAAATTTCCTTAAATAAGGAAGTATCTATGTTTAACAAAGTTAAACTAAGAATATTAGAAACACCTCTAACACAAATTGAAATATTAGTACAAAGTATGAAGTTACAATCTTCTAGTTCTATACACTTGCTTAAATCTGGAAAGTGATTCTGAAAAATAGGTTCCAGAAATATGGATCCGGAAAATGAAATTTAACCGAAGATTACAATTTGAGATTCTACCTTAATGTGTATAGAATCTAAATGAATCAGAGTACAAGTTTAAGGAAAACTAATAAAGTTATAATTTCCTTACAATATAAAATGCAGCATAAAAACTCGTAACAAGAACAATTAACAAGATAGAAATCTTTTAACCCAAAGAGAAGGGTATCCAAAAACCATGGATAAAGGTCCCTTGATTTATACTTTCATGAATGTCTGTCTTACCCACACCAGGGTAAGCCCTCGATACGAAGATCGGAGTCTCTGTCTTGCTATCCCCGCAAGCCCTCAACTTCAAGGTAGTTGGAACCTCTGTCTTCCTATCCCCGGAATCCCTCAATTGTAATCACCAACAATCGGAGTCGCACGAAGCAAGTCTGCAGAAGGTAATGTTTGAAAAAGTTGTTCAAACATTCTGTACGAAGATTAAGAGTTGATAAGAGTCTCTCTCTCTAGAAATCACTTTAACATCATGTAAGCACAAATGTCAAAGATCAGTATTGAGCTCTTTCAAATGAGCTCTTATTTATAGGATAGGTTGGAATGGTCGGCTCCCTCCTCCAACGGTCATATTTTCCTTATATTTCAGAGGTACATGTACACGTGTCACTCAACCAAAGATTACTTAGAAACAGAATGGACAACATCGTCTTATAAAAAACATGTGTAACTGAAAGCACGACATCGTTTTGTAATGAAATAAGTATAAGTATAACAAAAACAGAAGTTCGGAATATAAGAAAATAAATGTTCAGAGTTTAACCAAACTATAATTTAGAGTCTATAATAAAGGGATATTCGGATTCTATTTTATAATAATTCGGAACCTGAATTCTGTAGAAATATAGAGTTTGAATTTCTAATGAAATTCAGAGCCTGGTTTCACTAGAATTCAGAGTCTGAACTTATAGTGTTCGGAGTCGATCATCATAGAAGTTCGGAGTCGAACTAGTAGAAGTTCAGAGTCGAACTCATAGAAGTTCAGAGTCGAACTCATAGATTTTTAGAGTCCCTAATTTAGAGTGGAATCTTATGAGAGTTTGTATCTATAATTAGGAATGGAACATTATTAGAGTTTGTATCCAGAAATTGGAGTGAAACTTCATTAGAGTTCTTATCCAGAATTCAGAGTGGAACTTCATTACAGTTTGAATCCTGAATTCAGAGTGGAACTTCATTACAGTTCGTATCCAGAATTTGGAGTGGAACTTCATTACAGTTCCTATCTAGAATTCAGAGCGGAACTTCAATACAGTTCATATACTGAATTCAGATCCTAAAACAGAATGCTCTATATCTAAGTATTATATGATTTTGAGGTTTTTGATATGAATCTGATTTTTATACTTAAGAAAATTATTGATATGTACACAGAAATCTATGTAAGGGTAAAATTCCTTTATGAAGCAAATTTTCCTTAGAGAAGTAAAATGTAGATTTTCTTATGTATAGGGTGTTTGTGATTTTCAAAACATGAAGGAATGGAAAAGTCATAAGGAAAACCTTATTGACTCAACACATCATTCCACTAAAACTGTAAGGGTGGTTTCATTTTTTCACTTGGATTCCATTCTCACTTATATCTACAATCCACACTGGAAAATCATCATAATATTAAATAGGTTACAACTCATCATTCTTGCAATCTATAACATGCGTATGACTAGGCAAGTACCTGTGAAGCTGAGAAAGATGGAACACTTTATGCATACCTTGATAGTGAGAAGGGAGGTCTAGATGATACACCACTAAATCTATCCACATAGTGAGTCCCTTATCAGTGTCTCACTAAATAAAGCACTGACTATCATTCTCTCATATACTATGGTTTCATGTCATTATTTAATGACATGTTAGAGGATGGTATGTTATGTAAACATAACTCTACTGGTATGTCAAGTCCAGACATAGCTCATAGATATATGGAATATATAAGAATAAAACAATTCAGATGACCTGAAGGGTGTGCTCTAAACTGTACAACGTACAGAAACAAGTTTCTTATCAACATTATTTAGTGCTTGATATATTTCCTAAACATGAACTACCTAATATCCATGATCATATCGATGAATTTCATGAGTCATCGTCATCGGGGAAGTCTTTATCCACTGATGGGTTTCTCCACTTGACATCCGGCCTCCTGACCGCGTTGGCCTCCCTCTCTTATTTGATACTCTAGAACAAAATTGATGGTGGTGTCTTGTCCTACTGCATTGTCAGCACTGGCTCTGGAATTCCATGAACACTAAACTATAGAGTCCAAAATTCCAGCAGTTAAAACACTATGGGTCACCTTCATAAGGAACTGAAGAGACCGAGCTCTATTTCCCTTGCATGACACTACTCTACTACATTTTCCTAGAAATAATCTTCCTACCATAACAAGAATTGTTCACAACAGGAGTGGAGGATCCACCTGAATGAGTTGTGAAATGTAAGGAAAAGCCAATAGTTCACCCATCCACCATAATCCATTAAATGTAAAGTGCCTTACTTATAACCTTTGGGTATATAGCTTCGTCATAACTCTATACATTCTATCTATGGTCATATCAAAGACCGATTTAAAACTTATTAGCTTTTTGGCACTCATTACCAGATAAAAGTGGTGAATAACGGAGGAGTTGAATAAAATAAGATCAGCATACTGATCTAGTCATGGAACTCTATTAGAGCTCCATACACTCTAGTTCTTGATTTATCTTCGTCATTTAAAAAAAACTCTCCAAAAAAGTCCTTGAAGGCCTCCCAGGTGAGACCCCCACGTTGTCTACCCTGTCCCATAACTCTCAACAAATTCCTCGCTAGTCCCTGTAGCATAGAAGATAACAACTTCAACTTCTTATCTTATGGTGTCTCCATGAGTTCAATGATACCCTCTATGATATCCAACCAACCATCAGTATCCTATGCTCCCTTAGTGCCCTGGAAGGCTGTAGGATGTTGGAGCTGGAAATCCCTTATCATGTTAACCATGGGCCTCAGTGGCAGATGATAAGGAACTACTACTTTCACCACTAGGGATACTGCAATAATGTTATCAGGAGAAACCTTCTCTATTTTTGATCCCACCAATTTTTCACATGGTGGGAGCTTCTACTGTAGAAAGATGACAATGATCTTGGAATGTATTAAAAAGTATACGGGATGAAACAAGTTTTTCTCTAAACCAGTATTTGGGATCAAACATTGTTTTCCTAGGAGAATAACATTAACCCAAGGTACACCCCTTTAGCACTAACCCTTGTTGTCTTCCATGAAAATTGATAACATTAATTATATACACTTATAGAACTTAATGACCAGTTCTACTAATTCATTCCAAAAAATATATATCACACAAAATAAACTATCTCAAAAGTAATGCACAAAACAAGGAATTTAATTAATGTACTAGTATTATTCACTACAAGATGTATATATATGGAATGTGTACCTATGTTCCTATTCATGAAGCATTATCCTACGAAAAAACCCTTAATTCACATATAATAGAATGTGTGTCACCCAAGGTGTATCAATAGTAACAACAAAACATAGGTTCCAATTTTATGGAAACTCTGAGGTCTAATATATAGTGCAGGCCAGTCACAAACACAATTCACCTACCCGAGTCCCAATTTCCTATCTCATGGATAACTTTTCCCAAACCAATATAAGAGATTAAACATTTTATTATAACATGCCTCTGATACCATGTTGTAACAACCCAACCCGAACCACCGGGTTCGAGCTGAAATGTCACTTGACCTCAAGTGTGCCTCTCCATACACAAGAGGTTTCTGACTAGAAGTGAGGGTCTATGTCTGATAATGGGGAGACTATACCCTCTATGTCATGCCATCGAGCTTTATAATAAAGAAAATTTCAAAAGAAATAATAAAATAATCTGATTAAATACGGAAAGTATAGATGAAATAAAAGGTTTATAAATAATAGCATCTAATGTGGAATGGTATCCAGAGTACTGAAACGTAGATGGTGAATAAAAGAACAGTTGGTTCCTCTAGCATCTACCCTATAATTCCCTAGCTACATTCTCCACATGCTCATCCATTCACTATGGGGTCCTTTCCCTTCCCTAAGTCTCTTGTGAAATCTAAAACCGCATCGAAATTAATGTGTAGGGTGTGAGTACAAGAATCAATAGGAAACAACCAATATGTCCTTGACCTGATATTCTCAAGTATAAAATTGTGTAAAATGATAATACTAAATGCTGAAAGTGCATAAACATACAATCCAAAACCAACCAGTAGTGCGCAAACTAAGCTGCACCAACCCCCATTCATACCTGCTTTGGCTCCAAGCCAAAAGATATTGGAATTAGTCAAAAGAAACAAACTAACCCCTATAAAGCATCCTTCCAGTGTCATGGAGATGATACACAGTTTCATCTATCCATTAAGTGTACCATGTCACCCATATCCTATAGATTATAATAACTCACATCGACTAGGATATCTCATGGTGAATAAAACTTGACATCATGGGGTCCTCGAGCACACCCTCTCCAGGACGCCTTGATGTCCTCATACATCCACCCTAGGCTCAGGTCCCTTAATGCTATGATTGAAAACAAGTGTTCATCCATGATAGAGGATACATAATTCATGATGATCGACTTATCTCAGATATTGTTAAATACCAACAAGGAATTGAAATACATATATAGGGAAATCACACAAGTAGGGACAATATATCAATATGAGTATATAGCAGCATGCACAACAACATGTGATCATAATCAATCATGGAAAAATTTACACTAATATAACCAATGAAATCAGAACCATTTTTATGTGTTATAAAGACACAAACATGTAGTCACAATCAAAAATGGTCAAACAGATGCCAAAAAATATTCTCATCAAGAAAAAATTTTAAACATGATCCATGAAGGTAATGAACTTCCAACCTAAAAATATTGACAAACCATTTTCATTTTTATTATCATCAAAGCTGATACGTCAAAGTCTAAAGTTGTTGTCATGTTGAAACTCGATGTATATCAAAGGATTTCAAGATCCAAAACAATAATTTAATATCAAAATCAATATAATATTATATGTGATGGTACCTTTCTCTTTCCTAGATAATTTTAAAATTATTTATTAAAAATATCACATGTAATGATATTTTCTCTATCTTGAATAATTCTCAAATTATCTTTTAATTTATCACACGTGCTAATAAATTATAATTTCACCATTATCATCTAAAATGAGATGATAATCAATGATTTTTAAATTAAAATTTTCACATGCACTGAAAATTTATAATTTTCAATTTATCATTAAAAATACAATCCTAATTTATGATTTTAAAATAAAAATTATCTCATGCACTGATAATTTATAATTATGTATTACCCTCTGAAAAACTCAACATTATCATTTGATAAATTTTATTAATAATGATTCCATGATAAATCAAAATAATTGTCATCTAGAAATTATTTAATTATTTGTAAGTAAAATTAAGCGATTATAATTTGATAAAATAGGAATTTTTGTTAGAAAATATTAATATATTTTCCCAAGATAATTAAATTTTTTATCCATTAATAAATATGATAAATTATCTTTAATAAATAATTTCAATTACCATTTAATCATTATACTAATTATCTTTAGGAAATTTTACTTAATATATAACATTTGATAATATGGTGGGAAAAAAGATTTATTATTCTATTAATACCCCAAATTATTTATTCCATTTTTTAATCATAAAAGAATAAATTTGAAGAATAATAAAAATAACAATAACACCTACTGAAGAGAGGTAATGATAGGGAGATGATCTTGATACGCAGATGAATATCTAGAATCAGTTCGATAGGGGGTGTGTATAAGTAGATCTAGGGCTATTTGAACCCAAAGAAAAAACTTATACTGATTCCAAAATGATTTGTGTATTTATAACCCCCAAAAGTGTGCTTCTTCACACCAATAGAAAACCCTAAGACAATCTAATGTTTTTATTTTCATTTCAACTAATAAATGATGACAAATTGTTTAGTTTTAATAATGGGTTTAAAATTTTAAACAAGTAAAAAATGATTGATTTGAGGGTTTTGGGTTTCAAAATAGTGAATTAATGAGGTTTTTGTGAGTTAGGGTTGGAGTAGATCAATATTGTCATGTTTGATTAAATTAATTCAATTAATAAAATTTGTTACTTAATATAAATATAAAATAACATCAAATGCATGTTTTGCATAAAAGGTATTCATTTGCGAGGGTAAACCCCTTATTCTGAGCCCAACTGTGGTCTCAGATTTCTCAACTGCTGATCCTTTTAAGAGATATTAATGATTTATTATTTAAAAAACTAAATAAATAAATAATTACAAATAAAATGGTTTTTATCATGAGTGAGACATCCAAATGTCTGATGCATACAAATTTTATACCCCATCTAGTGTAAACACCGCGTCGATGACCTAACGGTGGTATCAGATTTCTCATACGACGCACCATTTTGAAACTATTAATGTAATTACAAAAAAATATAATAAAAGTTATTAAATAATTTCTCTTTGTGAGCGAGGTGTCATAACATCGAATGCTTACAATTGTTATACCCCATCTTGGGTATACATCACATTCTAGACATATCAATTATCTCCAACTTTTCTTTCGACATACCATTTTTGAGTTATTGAATTATATTGAATTAATTGTACCTGTTAAAAATAATATATGTAATAATTTTATTCCATCTTCGATGTGACATTATAGGCCTCTGAATATCTCCCTAACATAGTGTCTAACTTTGAAAATATTTGACTGAATATTCCAATGTTTTTACTACGTTTTATGACCTTTATCAAATTTATTATGTTATTTCACTAATAAATCAAAAATTTTCCCAATTGAGATATTAATAATTTATCATAAGATGGTTTTTATTATCATCATAAAAATCAGGATATTAAAGTGTGCAACATGACTAGTTATTGATGAGAGGTAGTGAATGATTTTGTTGAATATATTAGTTTTCTAATTTTTTAAATTTATATTTTTTTATTAATTTTCATTACTAAAATTTCATAGTAGACCTATAATTTTTGGATGCACATGTGGGAGAGGATTTATAATAACATTGGTTGAGAGGATGATGTTTATAGGTCAGTATATTAGCAATTTTGTGAAGGGTCACAGATTTGAGTTAATGGTATCTTGAATGTTCAGCAGATCATTGATGGATCATGATCGACAATAACTAGTTATTATATTATTATAGTGATGTCATCATTGGCCACTAAAGTAGGAATGTATTCGGGTTCATTATATTTTTAGATTATATATGATGATTTGATGATGAATTCATTTAATGTGACCATAAAATGGTTTAGTAGAGTCTTATAAGAACAATAATATCATCAATAAAAGACACTCAAAAAATGATTGAAAATATCTAGTAAATAGTATGATGTTTAGGGATGGTGAAACCTCTTCCACTTCCACTTCATAATGCCACAACTATTAATACACTTCCAAGCCCACTACATACCCCTTCATGTTATTTTTTATATAAAATATTTTATAAACTAAGTGTGTTATAAAAACTAACAAATAAATTCCACATTAGGTATTTTAGTTATTTTAATAAATAACCGAAATAAAATTTAATTTTTGTTGGATTAATTTTTAAATTTTAGTGTATGACGAATAATAAATAATTTTGTTTTCCATAGACATCCATTTTTAAATAGGAAAAATTCATTATAATAAGTGTTAAAAAATTATTTTTATTACATATTTCCAAGAAGAAATTTTATAGATATAGATATATATATTTATATTTAGTTGGAGTGGATTTTCCATGTCTACTGATTACTAGTGATGAATTTTTAATTATGTTGATCACTAGTAATAATATCCAATCAAACATTATTTATGACATGTCATCATAAAATGTTATAATTATGAAATGAATTTATTCGATGACTTATTTATAATTTCTATCCATTGAAAATAAGTAATAGTGATAAAAATCCATAATTATTATGATGGATATAATCCATCATAATTACAAAATATTTTTTATGTGTATCCATCAAAGGGATGTATCTATCTCCTCTCAAAGGTAAATGAGGATAAAATAATAATGAGTTTTTTTTCTTTTCTAGTATGTAGTATAGATATTAACAGACACAATAATAGTAATTTGAATTTAAAACTCTATTATAGAGAAATAAATAATTAAACTAACTATTTAGAAGATTTTTTGTAACAGCCCGAGATTTTATAAAAAAATATTCTTTTTATTTTACTAATGTCTTGTGTTATACGCTACACCAAAAGGAGCTTGCACAACACGCATCCTTGACTTTCCTTGCATTACACGCAATCACAACCTTCCTTGATAGCGTGTGTGGTACGTAATCCTGAGTTTCACGAAACAATGATATGCTATTAAAATATTATTAAAACTAGCCGTTATGAATAGTAATAACCACTTTTTAAATTTTAGAAATTTTAACTCTCAAAATGGACTTCATTTTTGGATTCGGAGTATCGAATTTAGCCTAAGGTGAAATTTTGGTACTTTTCGGATAACTTTCATATTCTGATGAATAGTGAAAATTACTAAATTATAATTAAAAACAACTTTTTTAATCGAAATAATTAATAGTGATAAATCACTAATTTGAGTTGTTTTAAAGTATATTTAGAATATATTTTTACAATTTAATACAATGTTGGTCATTGGATGTAATTTCACATTTAAACTAGACATAAACAAGTATCAATCTTTTGATAGATATTGTTTCTTAAAAACACGCTATTTGTTTTAACAGCGGGATTTAATTATAAAATTAATTAATGCAACTTTTATGTTATGAATTTGGTAAAATAGACTTCATTTTTGAATTCGGAATATGAAATATAGCTTGGGATGAAATTTTGGCATTGTTCTGAAAAACATCAATTTTTGATGAATAGTGAAACTACTAAGTGGTAGGTTAAAAACTGAATTTTGCATAAAACTTAATTTTACCGCTTCTGTGAATGGAATTTCGAAAATCCGAGAGACACGGTTAATATCAAGGACTAAAATGTGGTTCAATGAGATGAAAATAATTTTTTGGTGAATAGTAACTTTTTACTTTTTTTACCACGGTTAATAGTAAATAGGGCAACTAAGGGTAAATATGATATTAATATTACCCTAACACATGTCCTAATTCTATTGGACAAGTTTAATTCGACCAAAAACAAACTTAGGAATAAAATATGACCATTTAGGCCCACTTGGATTAGATTTGGACATTTATTATTAATTTATTTAAAGAAGGGTTAAAATAGTTAAAATCAAAGTTTAATAAGTAAATCATTTTTAATATGGGGTTATAAATAAGATAAATTCGACTATAAATATTCATTAGAAAGATAAAAAGATTTCCTACATGATGGTATTTTATTTGTAATTTTTAGACATCAAATAATATAATTTATTTATGACACAAAGATGATGCAGTAATTATCTTATTAATGAAATATTGACATAATTGATAATATAAATACCAAAATAAATGTAATTTAAGACTTTTTATGAATTCCACTAATTTTCTAGGTTACTATGATATATTAGTGTTGATTTAATCAACTTGGTTCGAACATATAATTCTGTTATGACTTTCACAAAAATCATATATCAAATAGTGTCAAAATTGACACAAAATAGTTTTTAAATCAAATATTATATTATTAATTGTTATTTTATTCCTAAAAATCTAAGGTTCGGCCAAATTACTTAGATAAGGATATATGTATTAATAATATACAATTTGGGGTTCGTTTGGCATGTTATAGTAAGTTTATTAACCATATAGTGAAAGAAAACAAAAAGACACGGTAAAAGTTAAATTATTTAACTTAGAGTTAAATCTAATTGATAAGGTTAAACATAATACCCTAAACTTGTCTAAATCCTATTGGTTGATAGGATTTCGACCCATCCCCACTTTAGCTTCGAAATAAGACCCTTTGGAACCATTATAAACCGATTTTTACTTTAATATAAAATAATATTTTGAGATATTCCTAAGGTGCCCCTTTCCTCCCCTATAAAAGGACACCTCCTCCCCCTACTCCTCACACCAATTTGAGCACTCAAGCTCGGCCAAACCCTGCCAATTTCTCCTCTCCACTTCCCTAGAAACATCCTAGAGGTTCTGGTCTTCCTCCAAGACCAATTTTAGTGCCCTAAGAGGAGGTCTCAAAGAGGCACTCAAAGAAGAGGTAATTACCGTTACCAATTCTTTCATCTTTATTTCTTCTTCCACTTCTTCTTATTAGGTTGTTTCATTATGAAGTAATAACATCAGTATCACTCATATACTTATATGTTATTATAAGTATGAAACAAACCTATTTCACCATCTATCCATCCTACGGAAAAAGAAATCACCGCGCGTGCGTACGTACGGAATACCGTCTCCACGCCGTGGTGTAATCTATTTTCCACCACCACCTTACATGGATGGGTATAATGGTGTAAATAATAACTATACATAGTTATTACAACATCATATTGATTCTGATATATCGTATAATCCACTCCAATTCAATTCAATATTTATAGAAATGATATCATCGCTCGTGCGTACGTACGGAATACCGTCTCCATGACGCGATGAGATTCATTCTCCATGTTAACCATTTAAGAATGATTATAATGTATATATAAGAATTAATAATAAAATATATGACATTATAAAGCTACTGGATTTATGTATATATATACATATGTATGTCATCTACTTACTTCCATTTCAAGACAATAAGGAAAGGAAAACAGCGTTCATGCGTACGTACGGACTACCGTCTCCATGAACGGTGTTTTTCATTTTATTTATCTACCTATTATATTTATATATATATACTGAATATATATGATATATAAATCATATTTTATATTCTAGAAGTAAGTAAATCATGATATATGTAATAATGATGTCAAGAACAACAAGTCAAAACACCTACGATAAATGAAACGATTTTACCCAAAACGCTTCTTTAACATGGAATTTACAAAAGAACGGGTAATATAATGTCATAAGTGAACCATATATGATATCATAACAATGAATATGATTCTGTAATAAGTCAATAACATGATTTAAATCATTATATAGGAGGTTCGGACAGTTACAAAGCAAGTCGGACCTAAGGTAAGGGAAATATCACAATCTCATTTTTATCCGAGATTGTTTATTCGTAAGTATTTACTGGGGTGTATTTTATCATCCACATCCATGTTTCATCAATATGTAATATTATTTCCATCCACCTACAATTGTTTAAATCCATTTTTACCCTTCGGTGAGTTTTTAGTAAAAGAAATGAAAGGAATCTTTTGTCGTTTTTCGTACGAGATACTTTTTGACTTTTCAGACAAAAGTACGAAGAATGTTTTTTTTAACTTAAACGGCACGAATGGATTTTTATGGTTTTATAAAGCCTTATTTTCAGGAAGCTTCCACCAAAAGATTTCATGACTATTTTCAATAAAATCTCTTTCTTTTAAAATTGCATGATGTTTTGTGAAAAGAAATTGATTTTGAAGAAGAAAGGATATTTTCCTCAAGAATTCAATTCAAGTGTTTTATCAAAATTATTTTCCATCTAAGATAATAAAGGGTTCTGTTTATATCCATATTTTTACATTGATTTGACTATGTTGTGATGGAATTATGTTTATGAATTCCTTTATCATATATGAATTGATTTATGATGTCATGATGTTTCAAGAATCCCATTTTTGTTACATGTGTTATGCGATGATGTATGTTTTATGATTATGTGGCACACATAAGAAAGGATTCATTATAAGATGGGTGGGACCTATATCTCCCTCCAATGCATTGGGTAAAGATTTTATATCTCATGAGATAGACATGGCTGGAACGGAAGGTTATTTCGGTTCAGTGATACAGGACTGAAACGAGGAGTGAACTCGGTTCAGAAAGGGACTTTGTCCACTAAGATAGTCTTGGCAATGAGTCATGACTAACAAGAAATGATTTTCCATGATTATGTGTGCATGCCACAAAGTTTCAAGTTTTATGTTATGATTATGGGGATCTCATTTTCAATTCTATGATTTATCCCATGTTATGACATTATGAGCTCTTTTGCAGGTCAAGATTTCCAAAAGCTACGTTCTTATGTATATGATGTGATTGATATTTCTTTTGTTTACCCTTACTGAGCATTTGAGCTCACCCTTTTTTGTTTTTCTTTCCCCAGGATATAAAGAAAGGTTTTAGGTAAAAAAAGGGGAATATCATAATGGGAGATATTGAAGATCTTTCACCACGTTTAGAAGATTACGTTCCGAGTTTCCAAAGACACTAAACTATTACGATCCTTGTGTGTGTGTTTTTGTTATGTACTAAGTATTCCGCAAAAGTAATGTAATGTACATGTACGATAAGCTTCGGGTCATTATAGTTGGTATCAGAGGAAAGGTTTAGTCAACCTTTGGAAACTAGGATGCGAGAACTTTAGTGAGATCCCTAGAGATATTTCTAAGGTATGTCTAGGGATGTCCCTAGGGATAAGTATACGTATAGGTTATAGTAATAGAATTACGCTAACGATCATAGAATTAAACCTAAGATGTTGGATATTGAAGGTACTCCCCCTTTATTATGTTGTTTTCCCTAGCATGATTTTTGCCTCTCACACTATTCTTTTTGGGTTTTATACGATGGATGGAACCCGAAGGAACCGTGTTGATCAATGCAATGGACAATGCAATGATTGCCCTCCTGAACAAACAAATGTTATGGGAGATGGAGTGCAAAATCTTATTGCTATACTTACACAAGCTATGAATCATTCTGGACTTCCAAATGAGTAGAGAAGGGAAAAATATTCTATTGAGTCCTTCATGAGGCAACGTCCACCTTCTTTCAGTGGGTCTACTGATCCATTAGTTGCTGAACAATGGATTAGTACTACTGAAAAGATATTTTCAGTTCTTCAATGTTCTGAACATGATAAAGTCATCTTAGCAGTATATCGTTT
Organism: Viscum album; assembly: GCA_963277665.1. Taxonomy (NCBI): domain Eukaryota; kingdom Viridiplantae; phylum Streptophyta; class Magnoliopsida; order Santalales; family Viscaceae; genus Viscum; species Viscum album. Next base: position 2,089,152,173 of record OY728126.1, on the reverse strand, counting down.
GGAAGGTGAAGCTGATCAATGGTGGAATATTATCAAGAATACGAGGCCAAGAGATGAAATTGAGTCCATGGAATGGGATGAGTTCAAGAACTTGTTTTTCAGTAAGTACTTCCCTCGTATTCTTCGAACAAAGGTGGAGAAAGAGTTTCTTGAACTGAAGCAAAGGGACGATGAATCTGTTGGTACCTATGAAGCAAATTTTACAAGACTTGCAAGGTATGCTTCTGGAATTATCATCCAACCTGAAAGTAAAGTTGATCGATTTTTCAGTGGCTTAAAACCAAGTCTTCGAAGGGCATTAGCTATAAGAGACTTCAGTAGCTATGAAGAAATTGTGCGTTGTGCTATCAAGGTAGAAATGGAAGTTGGTGTTACATATCCATCTCATGGTTTTGACAAGAAACGAAAGATGGAGTTCAAGGAGAAATCTCAGAATAATGATGAAAAGAAGATGAATGTTTCCTTATGCACAAAGTGTGGGAAGAAGCATGGTGGAGATTATCATAAAGGGACTAGAAAATGTTTTAAGTGTGGAAAAGAAGGTCATCGAGCAGCTGAGTGTCGAAGTAATGGAAAAAGGGTTTCTAATGATGTGAATAAAGCAAACACTGCAGAGAACGCACCGCCAACACTTCAATGCTTCAAGTGCAAGGAAATGGGGCATTATGCTAATAATTGCCCTAATCCAAGGGTTAGTGATGATCAACATGAGCAACCACTGAAGGCAAAGGACAAAGGGAAATCACATGCGATCACTATTGGCAATGTTGAATATGACAACGATGTGGTGGAATGATTAAGTGTTTATGTAATGGGATTCCAAAATAATGTTGTATCATTGAGTATTTCAATATTTATTGATGTGGTATTCAAAGTGATTGAGATATTTTTTTGGAAATAAGATGATATGCGCATAATGAAGACGAGAAAATGAAATGTTTAATAGTATTCATGAGCTCATGATTGATATAAGGACTAAGTGATATCATGGTTTGAGTATATAGAATTTTGAGGATTTTGGTATGTGGAAAGTGTTAACTTTTAACTGCACTCATGTTTTCACTAAGGTATTCAAGAGAATACACGATTAAGGACTTTGAATGTTTGGAATGTGACCAACAAGACATATCTTATGATATGTGGGGATCAACGACAGTATTAAATCTCTGGTACTCGTTGTCACTATATTATGAGAGTGGACTGCAGTATTATGTATAAGCCTAAAGATTAGACTGGATTATGTTGGACATAAGTTAGTATTGTTTAAGGATAGAAGATTTTCGATATTATTGATGGGATGTTATAGTAACATAGTTTTAGAAAAAGGACAACCTGCAGGACGGGCGACAACCCATCGCTTCGGACAAGGCTGTAGGAATCGAACCCACAACCGAAGTGCGACTGGCCTTTATCGCCTACCACTGACCTACAGGAAGTCCCTGTTTAGTAGAAACTAGGGTTATTATATTAAGCAGTATGATATATGAAGTATAAGTCCATTTTATGAACCATATGTGATTAATCTCACTATAGAATGACTTATGTATATTTAATAACTTTTTCTAACCTTTTGTTTGAGACAGATGGAATGACCCATCATTCTATCACATAATCTGCTAACACTTCACAAATAACAAATTCAACTTCATTTATTTAAGAGATGAAGTAGAAATTGTTCAAGGCACGAACAAAAGTGAGATTGTACCAAAATAAAGTAAGCAAATTTTCAACTTTAGGGAAATGATCTTGAAAACCAAAAATGTTGTCCTAGTGATCTTATACCTGATGAATCAGATGGTACCTTATATCATCACAAATCTATGGATTTGTGATTACTGGCTTTTCCATAGCCATGTTCACTACCACTCTCCATCAGAACGTGATGGTTAGATTTCTCTTCCATATCCATATTTTCACCTATGTGGAAACCCAGTGATTAGTTTATTTGGGTAATCGTTACATTTCATACTTTAGTTTTTAAAAGCCAAGTTTTGGTATTCCCTTTTACGATGTGGGTTTCTATTAAAGAAACTTTCAAATAGTAAACCATTTATAACCCCGACGAATTTCGAGGGCGAAATTCATTTTAAGGGGGGTAGAATGTAACAGCCCGAGATTTTATAAAAAAATATTCTTTTTATTTTACTAATGTCTTGTGTTATACGCTACACCAAAAGGAGCTTGCACAACACGCATCCTTGACTTTCCTTGCATTACACGCAATCACAACCTTCCTCGATAGCGTGTGTGGTACGTAATCCTGAGTTTCACGAAACAATGATATGCTATTAAAATATTATTAAAACTAGCCGTTATGAATAGTAATAACCACTTTTTAAATTTTAGAAATTTTAACTCTCAAAATGGACTTCATTTTTGGATTCGTAGTATCGAATTTAGCCTAAGGTGAAATTTTGGTACTTTTCGGATAACTTTCATATTCTGATGAATAGTGAAAATTACTAAATTATAATTAAAAACAACTTTTTTAATCGAAATAATTAATAGTGATAAATCATTAATTTGAGTTGTTTTAAAGTATATTTAGAATATATTTTTTCAATTTAATACAATGTTGGTCATTGGATGTAATTTCACATTTAAACTAGACATAAACAAGTATCAATCTTTTGATAGATATTGTTTCTTAAAAACACGCTATTTGTTTTAACAGCGGGATTTAATTATAAAATTAATTAATGCAACTTTTATGTTATGAATTTGGTAAAATAGACTTCATTTTTGAATTCGGAATATGAAATATAGCTTGGGATGAAATTTTGGCATTGTTCTGAAAAACATCAATTTTTGATGAATAGTGAAACTACTAAGTGGTAGGTTAAAAACTGAATTTTGCATAAAACTTAATTTTACCGCTTCTGTGAATGGAATTTCGAAAATCCGAGAGACACGGTTAATATCAAGGACTAAAATGTGGTTCAATGAGATGAAAATAATTTTTTGGTGAATAGTAACTTTTTACTTTTTTTACCACGGTTAATAGTAAATAGGGTAACTAAGGGTAAATATGATATTAATATTACCCTAACACATGTCCTAATTCTATTGGACAAGTGTAATTCGACCAAAAACAAACTTAGGAATAAAATATGACCATTTAGGACCACTTGGATTAGATTTGGACATTTATTATTAATTTATTTAAAGAAGGGTTAAAATAGTTAAAATCAAAGTTTAATAAGTAAATCATTTTTAATATGGGGTTATAAATAAGATAAATTCGACTATAAATATTCATTAGAAAGATAAAAAGATTTCCTACATGATGGTATTTTATTTGTAATTTTTAGACATCAAATAATATAATTTATTTATGACACAAAGATGATGGAGTAATTATCTTATTAATGAAATATTGACATAATTGATAATATAAATACCAAAATAAATGTAATTTAAGACTTTTTATGAATTCCACTAATTTTCTAGGTTACTATGATATATTAGTGTTGATTTAATCAACTTGGTTCGAACATATAATTCTGTTATGACTTTCACAAAAATCATATATCAAATAGTGTCAAAATTGACACAAAATAGTTTTTAAATCAAATATTATATTATTAATTGTTATTTTATTCCTAAAAATCTAAGGTTCGGCCAAATTACTTAGATAAGGATATATGTATTAATAATATACAATTTGGGGTTCGTTTGGCATGTTATAGTAAGTTTATTAACCATATAGTGAAAGAAAACAAAAAGACACGGTAAAAGTTAAATTATTTAACTTAGAGTTAAATCTAATTGATAAGGTTAAACATAATACCCTAAACTTGTCTAAATCCTATTGGTTGATAGGATTTCGACCCATCCCCACTTTAGCTTCGAAATAAGACCCTTTGGAACCATTATAAACCGATTTTTACTTTAATATAAAATAATATTTTGAGATATTCCTAAGGTGCCCCTTTCCTCCCCTATAAAAGGACACCTCCTCCCCCTACTCCTCACACCAATTTGAGCACTCAAGCTCGGCCAACCCCTGCCAATTTCTCCTCTCCACTTCCCTAGAAACATCCTAGAGGTTCTGGTCTTCCTCCAAGACCAATTTTAGTGCCCTAAGAGGAGGTCTCAAAGAGGCACTCAAAGAAGAGGTAATTACCGTTACCAATTCTTTCATCTTTATTTCTTCTTCCACTTCTTCTTATTAGGTTGTTTCATTATGAAGTAATAACATCAGTATCACTCATATACTTATATGTTATTATAAGTATGAAACAAACCTATTTCACCATCTATCCATCCTACGGAAAAAGAAATCACCGCGCGTGCGTACGTACGGAATACCGTCTCCACGCCGTGGTGTAATCTATTTTCCACCACCACCTTACATGGATGGGTATAATGGTGTAAATAATAACTATACATAGTTATTACAACATCATATTGATTCTGATATATTGTATAATCCAATCCAATTCAATTCAATATTTATAGAAATGATATCATCGCTCGTGCGTACGTACGGAATACCGTCTCCACGACGCGATGAGATTCATTCTCCATGTTAACCATTTCAGAATGATTATAATGTATATATAAGAATTAATAATAAAATATATGACATTATAAAGCTACTGGATTTATGTATATATATACATATGTATGTCATCTACTTACTTCCATTTCAAGACAATAAGGAAAGGAAAACAGCGTTCATGCGTACGTACGGACTACCGTCTCCATGAACGGTGTTTTTCATTTTATTTATCTACCTATTATATACATATATATATACTGAATATATATGATATATAAATAATATTTTATATTCTGGAAGTAAGTAAATCATGATATATGTAATAATGATGTCAAGAACAACAAGTCAAAACACCTACGATAAATGAAACGATTTTACCCAAAACGCTTCTTTAACATGGAATTTACAAAAGAACGGGTAATATAATGTCATAAGTGAACCATATATGATATCATAACAATGAATATGATTCTGTAATAAGTCAATAACATGATTTAAATCATTATATAGGAGGTTCGGACAGTTACAAAGCAAGTCGGACCTAAGGTAAGGGAAATATCACAATCTCATTTTTATCCGAGATTGTTTATTCGTAAGTATTTACTGGGGTGTATTTTATCATCCACATCCATGTTTCATCAATATGTAATATTATTTCCATCCACCTACAATTGTTTAAATCCATTTTTACCCTTCGGTGAGTTTTTAGTAAAAGAAATGAAAGGAATCTTTTGTCGTTTTTCGTACGAGATACTTTTTGACTTTTCAGACAAAAGTACGAAGAATGTTTTTTTTAACTTAAACGGCACGAATGGATTTTTATGGTTTTATAAAGCCTTATTTTCAGGAAGCTTCCACCAAAAGATTTCATGACTATTTTCAATAAAATCTCTTTCTTTTAAAATTGCATGATGTTTTGTGAAAAGAAATTGATTTTGAAGAAGAAAGGATATTTTCCTCAAGAATTCAATTCAAGTGTTTTATCAAAATTATTTTCCATCTAAGATAATAAAGGGTTCTGTTTATATCCATATTTTTACATTGATTTGACTATGTTGTGATGGAATTATGTTTATGAATTCCTTTATCATATATGAATTGATTTATGATGTCATGATGTTTCAAGAATCCCATTTTTGTTACATGTGTTATGCGATGATGTATGTTTTATGATTATGTGGCACACATAAGAAAGGATTCATTATAAGATGGGTGGGACCTATATCTCCCTCCAATGCATTGGGTAAAGATTTTATATCTCATGAGATAGACATGGCTGGAACGGAAGGTTATTTCGGTTCAGTGATACAGGACTGAAACGAGGAGTGAACTCGGTTCAGAAAGGGACTTTGTCCACTAAGATAGTCTTGGCAATGAGTCATGACTAACAAGAAATGATTTTCCATGATTATGTGTGCATGCCACAAAGTTTCAAGTTTTATGTTATGATTATGGGGATCTCATTTTCAATTCTATGATTTATCCCATGTTATGACATTATGAGCTCTTTTGCAGGTCAAGATTTCCAAAAGCTACGTTCTTATGTATATGATGTGATTGATATTTCTTTTGTTTACCCTTACTGAGCATTTGAGCTCACCCTTTTTTGTTTTTCTTTCCCCAGGATATAAAGAAAGGTTTTAGGTAAAAAAAGGGGAATATCATAATGGGAGATATTGAAGATCTTTCACCACGTTTAGAAGATTACGTTCCGAGTTTCCAAAGACACTAAACTATTACGATCCTTGTGTGTGTGTTTTTGTTATGTACTAAGTATTCCGCAAAAGTAATGTAATGTACATGTACGATAAGCTTCGGGTCATTATAGTTGGTATCAGAGGAAAGGTTTAGTCAACCTTTGGAAACTAGGATGCGAGAACTTTAGTGAGATCCCTAGAGATATTTCTAAGGTATGTCTAGGGATGTCCCTAGGGATAAGTATACGTATAGGTTATAGTAATAGAATTACGCTAACGATCATAGAATTAAACCTAAGATGTTGGATATTGAAGGTACTCCCCCTTTATTATGTTGTTTTCCCTAGCATGATTTTTGCCTCTCACACTATTCTTTTTGGGTTTTATACGATGGATGGAACCCGAAGGAACCGTGTTGATCAATGCAATGGACAATGCAATGATTGCCCTCCTGAACAAACAAATGTTATGGGAGATGGAGTGCAAAATCTTATTGCTATACTTACACAAGCTATGAATCATTCTGGACTTCCAAATGAGTAGAGAAGGGAAAAATATTCTATTGAGTCCTTCATGAGGCAACGTCCACCTTCTTTCAGTGGGTCTACTGATCCATTAGTTGCTGAACAATGGATTAGTACTACTGAAAAGATATTTTCAGTTCTTCAATGTTCTGAACATGATAAAGTCATCTTAGCAGTATATCGTTTGGAAGGTGAAGCTGATCAATGGTGGAATATTATCAAGAATACGAGGCCAAGAGATGAAATTGAGTCCATGGAATGGGATGAGTTCAAGAACTTGTTTTTCAGTAAGTACTTCCCTCGTATTCTTCGAACAAAGGTGGAGAAAGAGTTTCTTGAACTGAAGCAAAGGGACGATGAATCTGTTGGTACCTATGAAGCAAATTTTACAAGACTTGCAAGGTATGCTTCTGGAATTATCATCCAACCTGAAAGTAAAGTTGATCGATTTTTCAGTGGCTTAAAACCAAGTCTTCGAAGGGCATTAGCTATAAGAGACTTCAGTAGCTATGAAGAAATTGTGCGTTGTGCTATCAAGGTAGAAATGGAAGTTGGTGTTACATATCCATCTCATGGTTTTGACAAGAAACGAAAGATGGAGTTCAAGGAGAAATCTCAGAATAATGATGAAAAGAAGATGAATGTTTCCTTATGCACAAAGTGTGGGAAGAAGCACGGTGGAGATTATCATAAAGGGACTAGAAAATGTTTTAAGTGTGGAAAAGAAGGTCATCGAGCAGCTGAGTGTCGAAGTAATGGAAAAAGGGTTTCTAATGATGTGAATAAAGCAAACACTGCAGAGAACGCACCGCCAACACTTCAATGCTTCAAGTGCAAGGAAATGGGGCATTATGCTAATAATTGCCCTAATCCAAGGGTTAGTGATGATCAACATGAGCAACCACTGAAGGCAAAGGACAAAGGGAAATCACATGCGATCACTATTGGCAATGTTGAATATGACAACGATGTGGTGGAATGATTAAGTGTTTATGTAATGGGATTCCAAAATAATGTTGTATCATTGAGTATTTCAATATTTATTGATGTGGTATTCAAAGTGATTGAGATATTTTTTTGGAAATAAGATGATATGCGCATAATGAAGACGAGAAAATGAAATGTTTAATAGTATTCATGAGCTCATGATTGATATAAGGACTAAGTGATATCATGGTTTGAGTATATAGAATTTTGAGGATTTTGGTATGTGGAAAGTGTTAACTTTTAACTGCACTCATGTTTTCACTAAGGTATTCAAGAGAATACACGATTAAGGACTTTGAATGTTTGGAATGTGACCAACAAGACATATCTTATGATATGTGGGGATCAACGACAGTATTAAATCTCTGGTACTCGTTGTCACTATATTATGAGAGTGGACTGCAGTATTATGTATAAGCCTAAAGATTAGACTGGATTATGTTGGACATAAGTTAGTATTGTTTAAGGATAGAAGATTTTCGATATTATTGATGGGATGTTATAGTAACATAGTTTTAGAAAAAGGACAACCTGCAGGACGGGCGACAACCCATCGCTTCGGACAAGGCTGTAGGAATCGAACCCACAACCGAAGTGCGACTGGCCTTTATCGCCTACCACTGACCTACAGGAAGTCCCTGTTTAGTAGAAACTAGGGTTATTATATTAAGCAGTATGATATATGAAGTATAAGTCCATTTTATGAACCATATGTGATTAATCTCACTATAGAATGACTTATGTATATTTAATAACTTTTTCTAACCTTTTGTTTGAGACAGATGGAATGACCCATCATTCTATCACATAATCTGCTAACACTTCACAAATAACAAATTCAACTTCATTTATTTAAGAGATGAAGTAGAAATTGTTCAAGGCACGAACAAAAGTGAGATTGTACCAAAATAAAGTAAGCAAATTTTCAACTTTAGGGAAATGATCTTGAAAACCAAAAATGTTGTCCTAGTGATCTTATACCTGATGAATCAGATGGTACCTTATATCATCACAAATCTATGGATTTGTGATTACTGGCTTTTCCATAGCCATGTTCACTACCACTCTCCATCAGAACGTGATGGTTAGATTTCTCTTCCATATCCATATTTTCACCTATGTGGAAACCCAGTGATTAGTTTATTTGGGTAATCGTTACATTTCATACTTTAGTTTTTAAAAGCCAAGTTTTGGTATTCCCTTTTACGATGTGGGTTTCTATTAAAGAAACTTTCAAATAGTAAACCATTTATAACCCCGACGAATTTCGAGGGCGAAATTCATTTTAAGGGGGGTAGAATGTAACAGCCCGAGATTTTATAAAAAAATATTCTTTTTATTTTACTAATGTCTTGTGTTATACGCTACACCAAAAGGAGCTTGCACAACACGCATCCTTGACTTTCCTTGCATTACACGCAATCACAACCTTCCTCGATAGCGTGTGTGGTACGTAATCCTGAGTTTCACGAAACAATGATATGCTATTAAAATATTATTAAAACTAGCCGTTATGAATAGTAATAACCACTTTTTAAATTTTAGAAATTTTAACTCTCAAAATGGACTTCATTTTTGGATTCGGAGTATCGAATTTAGCCTAAGGTGAAATTTTGGTACTTTTCGGATAACTTTCATATTCTGATGAATAGTGAAAATTACTAAATTATAATTAAAAACAACTTTTTTAATCGAAATAATTAATAGTGATAAATCATTAATTTGAGTTGTTTTAAAGTATATTTAGAATATATTTTTTCAATTTAATACAATGTTGGTCATTGGATGTAATTTCACATTTAAACTAGACATAAACAAGTATCAATCTTTTGATAGATATTGTTTCTTAAAAACACGCTATTTGTTTTAACAGCGGGATTTAATTATAAAATTAATTAATGCAACTTTTATGTTATGAATTTGGTAAAATAGACTTCATTTTTGAATTCGGAATATGAAATATAGCTTGGGATGAAATTTTGGCATTGTTCTGAAAAACATCAATTTTTGATGAATAGTGAAACTACTAAGTGGTAGGTTAAAAACTGAATTTTGCATAAAACTTAATTTTACCGCTTCTGTGAATGGAATTTCGAAAATCCGAGAGACACGGTTAATATCAAGGACTAAAATGTGGTTCAATGAGATGAAAATAATTTTTTGGTGAATAGTAACTTTTTACTTTTTTTACCACGGTTAATAGTAAATAGGGTAACTAAGGGTAAATATGATATTAATATTACCCTAACACATGTCCTAATTCTATTGGACAAGTGTAATTCGACCAAAAACAAACTTAGGAATAAAATATGACCATTTAGGACCACTTGGATTAGATTTGGACATTTATTATTAATTTATTTAAAGAAGGGTTAAAATAGTTAAAATCAAAGTTTAATAAGTAAATCATTTTTAATATGGGGTTATAAATAAGATAAATTCGACTATAAATATTCATTAGAAAGATAAAAATATTTCCTACATGATGGTATTTTATTTTTAATTTTTAGACATCAAATAATATAATTTATTTATGACACAAAGATGATGCAGTAATTATCTTATTAATGAAATATTGACATAATTGATAATATAAATACCAAAATAAATGTAATTTAAGACTTTTTATGAATTCCACTAATTTTCTAGGTTACTATGATATATTAGTGTTGATTTAATCAACTTGGTTCGAACATATAATTCTGTTATGACTTTCACAAAAATCATATATCAAATAGTGTCAAAATTGACACAAAATAGTTTTTAAATCAAATATTATATTATTAATTGTTATTTTATTCCTAAAAATCTAAGGTTCGGCCAAATTACTTAGATAAGGATATATGTATTAATAATATACAATTTGGGGTTCGTTTGGCATGTTATAGTAAGTTTATTAACCATATAGTGAAAGAAAACAAAAAGACACGGTAAAAGTTAAATTATTTAACTTAGAGTTAAATCTAATTGATAAGGTTAAACATAATACCCTAAACTTGTCTAAATCCTATTGGTTGATAGGATTTCGACCCATCCCCACTTTAGCTTCGAAATAAGACCCTTTGGAACCATTATAAACCGATTTTTACTTTAATATAAAATAATATTTTGAGATATTCCTAAGGTGCCCCTTTCCTCCCCTATAAAAGGACACCTCCTCCCCCTACTCCTCACACCAATTTGAGCACTCAAGCTCGGCCAACCCCTGCCAATTTCTCCTCTCCACTTCCCTAGAAACATCCTAGAGGTTCTGGTCTTCCTCCAAGACCAATTTTAGTGCCCTAAGAGGAGGTCTCAAAGAGGCACTCAAAGAAGAGGTAATTACCGTTACCAATTCTTTCATCTTTATTTCTTCTTCCACTTCTTCTTATTAGGTTGTTTCATTATGAAGTAATAACATCAGTATCACTCATATACTTATATGTTATTATAAGTATGAAACAAACCTATTTCACCATCTATCCATCCTACGGAAAAAGAAATCACCGCGCGTGCGTACGTACGGAATACCGTCTCCACGCCGTGGTGTAATCTATTTTCCACCACCACCTTACATGGATGGGTATAATGGTGTAAATAATAACTATACATAGTTATTACAACATCATATTGATTCTGATATATTGTATAATCCAATCCAATTCAATTCAATATTTATAGAAATGATATCATCGCTCGTGCGTACGTACGGAATACCGTCTCCACGACGCGATGAGATTCATTCTCCATGTTAACCATTTAAGAATGATTATAATGTATATATAAGAATTAATAATAAAATATATGACATTATAAAGCTACTGGATTTATGTATATATATACATATGTATGTCATCTACTTACTTCCATTTCAAGACAATAAGGAAAGGAAAACAGCGTTCATGCGTACGTACGGACTACCGTCTCCATGAACGGTGTTTTTCATTTTATTTATCTACCTATTATATACATATATATATACTGAATATATATGATATATAAATAATATTTTATATTCTGGAAGTAAGTAAATCATGATATATGTAATAATGATGTCAAGAACAACAAGTCAAAACACCTACGATAAATGAAACGATTTTACCCAAAACGCTTCTTTAACATGGAATTTACAAAAGAACGGGTAATATAATGTCATAAGTGAACCATATATGATATCATAACAATGAATATGATTCTGTAATAAGTCAATAACATGATTTAAATCATTATATATGAGGTTCGGACAGTTACAAAGCAAGTCGGACCTAAGGTAAGGGAAATATCACAATCTCATTTTTATCCGAGATTGTTTATTCGTAAGTATTTACTGGGGTGTATTTTATCATCCACATCCATGTTTCATCAATATGTAATATTATTTCCATCCACCTACAATTGTTTAAATCCATTTTTACCCTTCGGTGAGTTTTTAGTAAAAGAAATGAAAGGAATCTTTTGTCGTTTTTCGTACGAGATACTTTTTGACTTTTCTGACAAAAGTACGAAGAATGTTTTTTTTAACTTAAACGGCACGAATGGATTTTTATGGTTTTATAAAGCCTTATTTTCATGAAGCTTCCACCAAAAGATTTCATGACTATTTTCAATAAAATCTCTTTCTTTTAAAATTGCATGATGTTTTGTGAAAAGAAATTGATTTTGAAGAAGAAAGGATATCTTCCTCAAGAATTCAATTCAAGTGTTTTATCAAAATTATTTTCCATCTAAGATAATAAAGGGTTCTGTTTATATCCATATTTTTACATTTATTTGACTATGTTGTGATGGAATTATGTTTATGAATTCCTTTATCATATATGAATTGATTTATGATGTCATGATGTTTCAAGAATCCCATTTTTGTTACATGTGTTATGCGATGATGTATGTTTTATGATTATGTGGCACACATAAGAAAGGATTCATTATAAGATGGGTGGGACCTATATCTCCCTCCAATGCATTGGGTAAAGATTTTATATCTCATGAGATAGACATGGCTGGAACGGAAGGTTATTTCGGTTCAGTGATACAGGACTGAAACGAGGAGTGAACTCGGTTCAGAAAGGGACTTTGTCCACTAAGATAGTCTTGGCAATGAGTCATGACTAACAAGAAATGATTTTCCATGATTATGTGTGCATGCCACAAAGTTTCAAGTTTTATGTTATGATTATGGGGATCTCATTTTCAATTCTATGATTTATCCCATGTTATGACATTATGAGCTCTTTTGCAGGTCAAGATTTCCAAAAGCTACGTTCTTATGTATATGATGTGATTGATATTTCTTTTGTTTACCCTTACTGAGCATTTGAGCTCACCCTTTTTTGTTTTTCTTTCCCCAGGATATAAAGAAAGGTTTTAGGTAAAAAAAAGGGGAAGATCATAATGGGAGATATTGAAGATCTTTCACCACGTTTAGAAGATTACGTTCCGAGTTTCCAAAGACACTAAACTATTACGATCCTTGTGTGTGTGTTTTTGTTATGTACTAAGTATTCCGCAAAAGTAATGTAATGTACATGTACGATAAGCTTCGGGTCATTATATTTTTCACCATTTTTGACAATCAAAAACATTTTTATGTACATGTATTTTTTATATTATTTAAAATGAATCAACCCTTAAATTTAGTTTATTTTATAATTTATAATGATTTCAATATTATTTATTAACTATTATACTCTATTAACATCATTTCATTGCATGTTACAAGATGAATAATAATGGCGTCATTATGAAATTAATGTAAATATTGTAAAAGTATGCTATCAATATGGTTTGTTGACTTTCAGTAGGCCTTGTTCATTCCAAATACAAAATAAAATGTGACAATTATTACTATATTGTGGTTTTGTGGATTTGTACATGAATAATTTAATCTTTAACTTTCACTCCATTACATCATGAAATGTTTAAAAATTTATGGATCAATCCAAACATATAGAGGCCTTATTTTTATAAAAACTACCAAATTTTTGATAAATTCGTCAAATACAATTGATAATTATTTCATTACCTAACTATATGACTCTATCTATATTAGTATCATTAAAAATATATTAATTTATTTTTTTAAATAGAATCCAATGACAAAACATCATTATCACTCCGGATACAAAATGATCTAGAGTAATCTTTCTAAAGACACTCATATCTATTTACAAACATATCTTCCATAAGAAATATATCTTTAAATCATATTCATATTATACAATAATTTTATCATCATCAAATGATTACTAGACATGGAACATATAAATATAGTATATTTCATATAATATATTCAAAATTCATTAAAAACCCAATTTCATTGAATGAATACATCACATTCCCCTCATATAAGAATTTGAGAATATCACATTTCACTGAGCTATGAAGGGCCATATATTTCTTCAGTCAAATTCAATCAAGGGAATGGATTTTCTAATTTTTATAAAATAGGAATATTATGACCCAATCCATTGTGTCTTTCCTGGATAGTGCTAAACCAAGTGTGACTACCCAAATCCCACCTCTAATTGGGCTCAAGAAAGAGACCTATTCTAAGTAGGCATAACCCACACATGGGAGGAATTAGGAAAATATAAAAATACTTATATAAAAAATATCCAAGACCATATAATGCTGATAATGTATAATAAAATGATACAAAATATGCATTCAAAACATCTACCACACATATGTGTATGAACAATTTAATGAAAATGATAATGTGGTTGAATGTATTCCCAACTAAATACTGAATATGGTCTTACCTAATCTAGAGGGGACTAATAAAAAATGCAACCACAAAGAAAATAACGTTCTCTATCTATCCCAACTATGTAATGCCTTCTCCCTATCTTCCAAGGACACCATTAAATAGGTCTACATCTAAATGACACACAAAAAATTAAGGTAGATCTCAGGAAAGGATGAGTATACAAATACAAGGTAGTAAAAAATGAAAAAATTTAACATAAATCATCAATATTAGTTAGATCATATCGGTATAAAATAATAAACAAAACACATCAATGTTATTAAATGAAAAATAATCTCAAGTAGTCTCAGCTAATATTTCTTGGTAGAATATATTTATCAAGGATTCGAGGTAATATTTTTTTCTGGAGTACTCACTCCATGAGATATGATATCACTGGTGACATTCATCCTAGAGCTCATGACCATTAGGCTCCACGAAGATATACTCAATGGTTCTTATAATATCTCATCATCAAGATATGGGATCACACCAATGGACACTACGGGACACCAAAAAACCTACTAGATATGACTTTTATATAGTGTATTGATGCATTATTCATGGTGGTAACAACAATACCATGATCCACACCTAGGAATGATATAGGATCCTAATTTGGACCCACTGGGGGATGTGTCAAACTATATCCAACAATACACCAGTAGAAGGGATAAAAATACTATGATAAGTATGTAATGTTCTATTATACCCCCATTGGAATGGACCGAAGTATCATGCACAATTTAACATGGACTATATTGAAGAGAAAAAGTGCTACAAGCCAAAACTAAGGAATTAAATGACATATACATTGCGTACATGGTGTGTACTGCTAAATTTGGAATTAATTGCGTAGATTCATGTGTTCCTATACTGATTTCTCTACAATTAGAGTCATTACCATGTACACATGGCCATGTCTGAGTACACAGCTCATCCCGCATACCCTGGACTTGTTTGAGTAAATAGTTATGCCTGTTTACTCGACCTTTTACTGGGTATCCTCCTTGATATGTAGAATGTCACCATCTAGATGTGGAATGGAATATTATATGGACAATAGATAATGTGATCCTTATATATTTTATTAAAACCCTATAGTTATAACAATGGGGTCCTTGATTGCATGTATCTTCAAGTTAAACGATGTGTACCATGGGATTTTCAATTTCATGTGGATCCTTCTCCAAGTCATCCATCTTTGCCACCATTGACACAAATCAAGTTCAAAATCATGGAATAGAAGTTACACAAACCTTTATATCATTATTACTTGTATAATAGGCTTTGATCTTTATGAAAATAAATCCTTTGAGTTGCACTATCATTTTCATGCATCAAACCTAGAAGAATTAGGGACACCAATCCAATCTGACCATTTTCTAGTCATCCTACTTTGTTGCACCTTGATTTGGACCTCAATTCCAAACCACAACAAGGGTATTGATCTATTGAAATAACGAATAGTTGTGAAATTAACAAATGCATGATGATCATCTACCAATAAGGAAAAGTAATTACTTTTGATAAATGTATATATAACCAATTGAGAAAACCAAAAACAATAAATGTGTGCAATGAAACTTAGCATTTATTTTCTTCTTCCTTGATCCATTTTAATTGAATATATAAATGAAGAAGAATAACTAACAATGAATAATTAAAAAAACTGTAAAATATGTAGACCATAAATGCATGAATCAATTCTTATTTGTTGAAATTGATATGTTTTTGACATGGGATAAAGAAATTGGTTTATACCAAATAAAATTAATAATCATATCTAATGTTTGGATCAATCACTGGTGAAGGATGATCATACATTTATATCATTCATGGAATATAAAAGATGCATTGGAAAATATGATACGTAATTATTGATTAGGATCTATTGCATTCCATAATATATTCTCCAATGGTTCGTATATATAGATAGGGTAAGGATGTTAACCATTATATTTCCTTATAATCATATTTTTTTAGGAAAACTTAGGTCATGAAAAACAAATAAATTAAATTTATTTATTTTAAATCCACCCACCAAATTTTCCCATTCTATATCTTTGATGTGCTCCATAATTAGGTCACACATAGTGTAAAACATGTTATATAGACTCAATGGAGACCTCATATTTATAATATGATACTCTATTTTTTAGTAATTCTAGTTTTTCATGGATAATTTTCACGAATGGTATTCATATATTTTATATTGTTAAATTATGATTTTTGGAATCACTAATCCTCATAATCTCACATTTTATTAGTACCTTACTCTGATAATGTTACTAGATATATTTGAATGATTTTCATTGAAAATGGTACATTATATTCTCCCTACCGCAATGAATTTCATCTAGAAAAGAAAAAATGACTATGAAAAAATATATCGGTACTAATCTTGAATTTTCCTCTCCCATTCCCAATTGATATCCTATTGATTCTCATTTTGACACTAAGCACATAAAAAAGGAATCACTCACCCATATTGAGTCATCTCTTGTGGATCCTCGATATCTCGTTGGTACAAAAAAAGGTACCAGCATCATTGATTTCTTGATCAAACCAGCTGATAGCCTAAAATTGGCCATGAACATACCACTACATCTATTACATGTGGATGAAATATTGTACTCATTCTAACTATGGTGGTAGATCCATGTAGTACACCACCCCACTAACTAAACTATGTGTCTTGAGAGGTCTAATGAATCTTGGAGATACCTATCCACCATGACTAAATCTATAAAATCCACATTGAGGTGAGACATTTAAGAACACTTCATCTTCATTATCAAACTACAAATTCCTCTGTTTTTTTCCTCGTAGGTATTATGATAGATATATTGAGTCATCTTCCACTCCTAGATGATTTTAACCTTATTTTTCATACCTTATAAAAAATATAGTCTCTTGTGTGATGACACACATTGGATAGTACTACATAGTGTTGAACTATACGGTCACCCATAAATGCCTAGAATAGTATCATACTGATGCTGGAGTAGTGGCTATTTTTTTAAAATAAAAATAAAAAAAGGGTTGGTGCTCATTGCAACTTTTATCAAAGTCTAAAATGAAATCCCATAATAAGTGCTCTAAATCCAATATGGTCCTCTTATTATGGCCATTAGTTTGGGGGTGAAAAACTATTCCCATATGCAATTGAGTCTCAAAGGACTCCCAAAATTTTCTCCATTATCATGATTTGAAAAAATCAGCATTTCATAAAATGATTATTGAGGGATATTTTGGGTATATACCATCTTTTATATGTAATGTAATCCCAATATATATACTGAACTATACTCTCGAATAGCTAGGAAGTGGGATGAATAGGTGAGCCTATCGTTGATCACCAAGATAGAATTTTGTCGTATGTACATATGTTGTAACACCATCACAAATTCCATGGATATCTCATCCCACTTTAACTCTGGCACCTCAAGGGGTTGAGCTAAACCCACTTGATCATGGTGCTAATCCTTCACCAACTACCAAGTGATGAATCTAGAGATATTATCTATTACATCTATCCTCATACATATCCAAAAAAAACTAGAAAAAAACATCCTAGTACATCCTTTCCACTCATGGATGTTCCAAAAATGGGTTCCATGGAACTCCCTCATCACCTCCTCTTATAATGTCACTTGAATGGTCATCTTTTCATTGAAAATGTATAATGTTATCCCCAAATTTATAAAACCCATACGAAGAATATCCATTGGATTTCATAGTATGTATGGTCTTATAGTTGATATATACATCACATTCTTCTCTAACACACTATAATATTATTTGGGTAAAAAACGCTGACTTTTCTACTATGATCAAATTCAATGACACCAACTGCTCTAATGCCCTGACCAACAATTCAGAATAATATCTCCTATTGAGAGCATCAATTACCATGTTCCACATCCCATGAGTATAGAATAACAAAAATTAATAGGATTATAGGAAATATAACTATCACATATAACCCATGTTATGATTCTTATGATAAATGATATAATAGATACTTTTGTGGTCAGAGTAGAAAATAAAATACTCACTCAAAAGGTTATTCTGCACAGATATTGGTGGAATAATACTATTTCCAAATCAAGATAGTGATTCACATAGTTATATTCTTTTTGTCCCTACTACCGATACCCATTGCAATTATATCCATACTATTTATCACAAAACCATTCTAGTCCCTAATGCATCGTTGATCACCGTGTGATAAAAACCCTCATATGGAAATCTCAATCATAGATCTCTTTTCAACCTCGACCTCAACTCTTGAATATCCTATTGGAACCTTTAAATCAATAAAATGGATACCACTTCTACTTAAAATCACTAAATGTTGTTGATATACTATATAACTTTGGAAAAAAATGCCCTATATTAAATGACCATCCCATGGAATCTATTCCACTCATTCAATCTCCTATGTGGCTCCCAAGATAACACACCCTAAACCTTGTCCAAGTCCACTTCTACATGATCATATGATATAAAATATTATAAAAATGGTTCTTCTGAATTATAAAATGAAACATCAATATCTATCAAAAAATTTGGTTCCCTCAGAGTTTGTTTAGATCCATCCTAATGTGTATCTCATACTCCTAAAATGTAGACTACAAAAGGATATCATGGATGAGGACCACCACAAACTAGTATAATAAAATCTAAAAGATATGGTCCATGAGTCCATTAATTATTATAGTAATTTCATCATGCCTAATGGATTCACTAAGAATTCATAGTGACTATACTGTCATATAAATTTCATATTTGGTATATCCTCATCCCATACTCGCAACTGGGGACTACTTGATCTGTGGTTAATCTTAGAGAAAATGTTGCCCCTATAAGATGATCGAAGAGGTTGTTGATCCTTCGTATTTGATACGTATTCATCAAGTTAACCTGGTTCTAGTTTCTATTATCCAAACACTACCTCAATATCTCATCATTCTTCTGGGATAAAAACACCAGGGCCTTCTAGGGGGAGACACTGGGACTCCTGAATGCCTTCATATACAAGTCCTCTAACCACACCATCAACTCTTCAAGCTATACATGATATATCTGATATTACGGTGTAGAAATTTGTTCCACCACATGGCATAATTCAATGTACATTTAGATGACTTAGTGGGGAGGTATGGCTAGAACATCCATAGATATTATTTCCTCATACCCTACCCCCACCATAAGAAACACGTATCTAATAGCATCCAATACTGCAATATTAATTCTAGAAAAGTTATGATTAATTGGATATACTCCCATATATATGATTACAAGTTGATCTTAATAGATTTTATTCTCACCTCTATTGATAAACCTTATCCGAAAATCTTTTGAACACGATTTTGTCTTTATGAAATAGTTAATATTGGAATAATCCATGTATCGCTAGTCCTTACCCATGATAGCATCATATGGCCTTATCATTGTTACAAAAGTGATCCTATATAATGATATCTCATATATGTGTTAGATAAAATTGTCATAAATTGTGTGTGATCACTAAGTCACCTCTTTCGGAGTCACAAATCACTAGTGTTAAGATGAGGACTCAACTATATTCTATAATTCATTCCCTAGAGAGGTATAAACAATGCAAATTCTCAAAAATGTGCTTATAAGTTCTCAAGAAAATGTATAGTATTCTTGAGATAAAACCTATAATCCTAATGGAATCCATGGGGTTGTTGACCTCACCCGCCTACACTTTTCCACAAGATTATTGATCCTAGAACAGACCAACCAGAGGTGGTTGTGGTAATAAATCAAACTACCCACCACTTCTTAATGATCTATATACCCATATCCCACAAACGTCACCATGTGGACCTCATTGATGCTTCCTCTACCTATTAATGGTATTTAGATCAATATTATCCCTATCATTCATAATATAGGTTTTAAAATATCACTAGATATGTTGATGAATATCTCATAAGAAGAACCTCTTCTCAATCATCTGACTTGAACATTCCTAAGAGACCTGAACTACTAGTCCCCTATAATTGTTTCATCTCCTAAATCATTAGGCATGGTTGGATATGTGATACTTCCAAAAAAAAAAATAGTAATCTTGTGTCTCTGCTGTTAGGGGACCACTAAAATCACCCATGGTCGGTGTCTTGTCTGCAATGAATGACCCCATCACTAAATCTCAATCAAGAACTCTAGAATAACAGTGACTGAAAATAGATATCATTGAAACCCAAATTTGTTGGCATAATCCCTTCTAGATGTTATATACCATACATAATAGTTTTAACACTATATTAATGGATTATCTCTAGATATCATTACACCTCACTAAATCTCCCACCATAGTCATACTACACTACTATAGATATAGAAGCTCTTGGATGTGTACAGATCACAATGTGGATGATATAAAATTTCTCTGAGAATATATGTTCTACGCCTGATAAGGAGAGAGATATATAATCACATGACTGAGTAATTATACTCTACCATATCCTAGTAGAGTGATGAAAAATTCTCATTTTAGGATTTCCATCTGATATGTAGGATTCTTTAGCTAGATGGCTTTAAGTTTGCTTCCTCATATAAAGAATATATACCATGGACAAATAGTATATATGAGGAGATGAATCAAGAAGGATATATAAAAGATAACACATTCCTATAAGATGAATTTGCCATTGTTTTTTTGTGAAAATATTTTCAACAAGTACTGAGTGAAAAAGAACGTTATCAGAGTCCTGGTGAATTGATAGGTTGCCACTGCACCAACACTGGAGTCGCTAGATATAAAGGTTAACTAGAACAACAATAACATTGTTTCCATAAAACACATACCAATATAACAGTTATACATTAAAAGATATAGATTCTTGTCCTAAATTAGAACCGACTCCTTTGATCACACTATGTCATGACCTGATCCACCCGGGCCCACCATCATGAAGATATACCAAGCACGCTACCCCAATCTAGCATCCAATATGTGAGGGGCTAGATACTAGAACTGATTAGGAATTACCCATACATGGAAGGCATTATCGTAATGTTCCTTCACTGAAATTCACATCTCCATGATCATACAATGTTGATAATGTAAATTTAATTGTTACAAAAAATCAATGCACAATATTTTTCTCAGACTAGAGTGAAAAATGAACTAAAATTCATATAGGGTAAAAATTCATGACCAAACAAAATTACGCATATTCCAACCTACTTATAAGGATGGGACTACTATCAAATGAAACTACTAGAAAAAATCCTTAGTCTATAAAGCCCAACTATGCTCCACCTAAGATCTACCTCACTAGGACACCATCGAAAGCCTCATTTTCTACACAATACATGACACATGTGTGCAGATCTCATGTAAATGTGTTTATAAAAATACTCGCTAGGATATCCCAGAATCAGTAAATATATTTCATAAAGAGTATTCAACTAATAAAAATATAAATTACTAAACAAAAACAACATATATTTATTATAGATAACATGTATCAAGTGGTATCATCTTATAAGACCACTCATAGAATTCTACTTAAGGATTCTATGTAATTATAATTTTGATAGAACTAACTACATGATCCAGTATGTCACTATTAATTCTCATCTATGAGGTATTATCATTAGGCCATACCCAAGAAGTTCTCACTAGACCTGAAAAGATCTCAACATCTAGCTAAGGAATCACACCCATGGCCATTGGGAGGTACCAAAAAACTAACTGGACCTATCTTCTTAATAGGGGGATAGATGACCTCTACATGGTGGTCATCCTGACACCATGAACCCAACTATGAATGATATAGGATCCCACTTTTTTCACATAGGGGTATGCCTTAAACTCTATCTCATACTACTCCGGTAGAGAGGATCAAAATAATGGTTCATGGACATAATGCTACACTTTACCATCATGGAAAGGACCATGGTATCAAACTCAATTGAACATTGGCTATACTAAAGATAAAATGGTCTCTAATCCATATCCATGTAAATAAATGATGTGTACATATAGTTCATGTAGTGTACTAATAAATCTAGACTGTATGGTGATCATGCCTCTATTTCCCTACTTGTGCCTGTGAACCTTGAGGTTCTCTAAATTTAATCTTGGACATGTCTACATACATGGATCAACATATATTCCATGCCAGGGTCTAGGTACATGGCTTAGCCCTTGTACTCAATTTTCCCCTTATATCCTCTGAGATACATGACATGTCTCTATCTAGAGGTCAAATAATATGTAGGATGGAACACATGGAATGTGATCCTTACCTCTTTCATGGAAACCCTAGTGTGTTTATATGTGTTCCATATGCAATGTATCTACATATTACACATTATTTACCATGGTATTTTCCAGATCTTGTATATCCTTCTCAACATCATCCTTTTCATTCAATACCACAAAAAATTCAGCTTGAAATCATGGATTAGGGGTCAACCAACACTTACTACCATTAGTTTCTAGGTACCACGCTATAATATTTTCAGAGCTCACTCCATCAAGTTTCACCACCATCACCACATATCAAACCCTAGATAACAATTAATATTTTTCATATCTAATCATCCTTCAGTCATCCTCCATAGTCGATCCTTGATCATGAACCTCACATGTGGTATTGATCTGTTGCACTAAAGAATGATCATGAAATGACCAAATACTGGGTATTCATCAAACTATGTTACAAACGAATTTATAATGATGAAATTATGAAAAAATTGGGGAAAATCCATAAAAATGTGAGGAATGATCCTCACCATTTCTTCATTTCGACCTAGATCTCTTATTGTTGGATGGATGAATAAATATGAATAATCAATAAGAAACAGTTAAATGTGCCATAAAAATAACTCGATTGACAATGATCCATTCAATTCTTGTTTATTGGAATTTATACATGTTGGATATGGGATAAATAAAATGGAAGAAAACATATAGAATAAAAATTAATCCCTTGATTTAGATAAATCATTGGGAAAGAATGATCATATGTAACCATCATTGATGAGATCAAAAACATCTTTGGTGAGGATATCTAGTGAAAAAAAGATTTTTACATCGGTTATTTTTGATTTTTTACATCAGTTTTTGGCCGACGTTATTGCAGCGGATGTTATAAATATTATTGTATGTCATCCTTTTTAAAACCAATGTAAAAAACAGAAATTTGAAGCCATTTTCATGTCAGTTCCTAAAAAACTGTCATGGAAAACAGTTTGTAGTGAAGATTTATTACATCGGTTCCTAAACAACTGATGGGGAAAACGATTCATAGTCATGATTTATTATGTTATTCTTTAAATAACCGACGTAATATGTGGTCAATTTAATCAATTATTAAATACCTTATGTAATAAAAAACCCCTACAAAGCATATTTTAGATCAGTTATAAGAAAACTGATGCGAAAAATATGGTTATCAAGTCGTTTATTTTCATAACTGACGTGATAAACAAGTCTGTGAATCGGTTTCTCATGTCCGTTAAAAAATAACCGATGTGATAACATATATACAACGTTATTTATTAAATAAATGATGTAAAAACATGATCTTAAAGCATTTATCACATCGGTTATAAAACAACCGACGTAAAAAACAATTTTTTTAATATTATAGTTCAACCATTACAATGCGCTTCCAAAGAAGACCTGAAACAAGTAGAAAACAGTCCAAAACAAGACTAAAACCACTAGACATCACCTGACCCCCTGGACACCCCTACCCCCGTAGACATCCCCCACCTCCTGGACAACCCCTACCCCCCTAGACACCCTCCCACCCCATGGAACCCCCCCACCCCTTAGATATCCCCACCACCCCTGGAAACCCCCTACTGGCTTGGAAATCCCCCCACCCCATGGAAACCCCACCCCCAAGACACCCACCCCCCCTGCACAGCACCTACTACCCCATTGGACACCCCCACCACCTAGACCCCCCACCCCTTGTGCACCCTCCCACCCACTGGACAACCCCCACCCCCTAGACACCCCCACCCCCTTGGACAACCCCCACCCCTGGACATCCCCCACCCCCTAGACACCCTCCCAACAACTGCACACCACCCCACCCACTGGATATCCCCCCCCACCAGGCACCCTCCAACCCCCTGAACAACCCCCACCCATTAGACACCACCTCACTCCACTAGACAGCCCCACCCCCCTTGGACACCCCTAACCCCTGGACACCCTCCAACCACTACACATCCCCCTAGACACCCTCCCACTCACTGGAAACCCCCCACCCCTGGATATCCCCCCCACCACTAGGATACCCCCACCCCCAGACAACATCCCACCCCCATGAACAGCCGCCCACCCCTGGAAAACCATCTACACCATTGGAAAACCCCCACCCTTGGACACCCTCCAACCCACTGGACACCCACCCACTAGATAGCCCCCACAACCCTGGACACCCTCCCACACCCCTGGACAGCCCCCAGCTACTAGAAACCATACCCCCCCCCGGACACCCCTACCCCATGGACACCCTCCCACCCCTTGGATAGCCCCCCTCCCCTGGACACCCTCCCACCCACTGGAAACCACCCCACCCCACTAGACAGCCCCCACCCCCTAGACACCCCCACCCCCTGGACACCCCCTCCCCCTAGACAGCCCCATATCCCCCCTGGACATCCCCTCCCCCTAGATATCCCTTCTAGAAACCCCCACCACTTGGACACCCCCACCCCTAGACACCCTACCACCCACTAAACATCCCCGCCATGGACACCCCGACCCCCTTGGACTGCACCCCCCCCAGAGACACCCCCACCCCTTAGATAGCCCCTCCCTCCCCCTGGACACCCCACCCCCCTTGACAACCCCTCCCACCCCCTAGAAACCCCCACCCCTAGAAACCACCCACCCCACCCCATGGACCCCTCCCACCCACTGGACAGCCCCCCTGGACACACCCTAACCCCTTGGACACCCCCACTGGACACCCCCAACCACTGGATAGGCCCCCTACCCCTTTGGACACCCCACCCTTAGAAAACCCCTACCCCTTGGACAACACCCCCCTCCCCTGGACACCCCCACCCCCATGAAACATTTACTATGCTCTGTCAAATTATGAAACAAGCTGAAACCAGACCAAAACCAGACCAAAACCAAATCTGAATCCACACAAGAACAACATCAGAACTAGACCAAAATAATGAGAACCATAGAAAAAATAAACATTCATATATATAACATTCAAAAAATTCAATGACAACTAAAAAAACCTAAATCCAACAAAAAACAACCAAATACAAAATTATAATTACAATATTCAAAATTTCATTTTACAATACAATTAAACTAAAATCCAATCAAACTTGTAAAATAATTTGACCATTCCACTTGTAAGTGTTGTACATCTTCAGCACAATAGGGTTTAGGGTCATAAAATAGCTACAAATTAACATTATTGTATTTAACATGTACAGTGAATACATCAAATGAAATATTATGGAAATGTTTATAAGGAAATCATACATGGTCAAACATCACAAGTGTTCAAGTTGTAATTAATAATACATAAATCATAAAATGTAATATCCGCATTCAACGATTACTTGTTGTTCATTATGATTCTATTTAAATGATTTTCAATTGAAAATATCATTTTTATGTAATACATCAAAAAGTACAAATTATAAACGGGTTTTTACCTTTACTTAAACATATTTAATCTTGGAACTCTTTTTATTTGTTTTTTTCTAAAGTAGTCCCATCCCCTATTAGAAAATAATACAAATAGGATAAATTTAAATTTCATTATAATATAAAAAACTAATATGAAATTGAAACATAATTTCCCAACAGATTCTGAAAACTTCCCCATATATCGCCATGGACAGAGCATATCCAATAAAGTGTTTTCTCTCTCGAAAAAAAACACCTAACACCCAATGATCACTGATATAAAATAAAATTTAAAGTCATTGGTTTTTTATATCAACAGATAATGAACAATTTTCCAGATATAAGTTTCTTACCCCTCACAAAAAGACATCATTCATCACTACATGGTTATATTCTATTTAAATCCTTCAATAATATGAAGTGTTATTTTTCTCAAATCCAATGCATGTACTTTAGGGGAAATCATTTGTGGGTCTATGAATCCATAAACATATTCATTCTCATTCTTCTCACCCATGTTATAATGATACCTAATACAAAATAGACATAAGTACACATTTTTAATAAATATAACAAAATGAAAGATGTTCAGACATGCATGGAAAAAAATTCACCACATTGATGCCCAAGTTATCTCTAGTAACAAGCTCCAGGATATCATTTTTCACAATTCCAGCATTTATTTCATGTCCACAAACATGAGCTTCCATTGGAAACTCATAATGATCCACCAAAAAAATTGAATATCTTGACAATCTGTCAAGACTACGAGAATATGTATCTGATTTCCAAGCCATTTTTATTAATTGTTTTCTATATAGTATATCTTTACCATTGATGTATTTCTGTAAAAATAAATATAAAAATATATTATTTTTCAAATGGTAAAACTTTAATAAAAAATAAAATAAAAGATATAACATATATAACTCTATGGTCGTGAGTCGTAGAAGTCTGGATGGGCAAACAAAAAAGTGGCTGATAATATGTCCAACTGTCTTCACCTCATCTATAGGTAATGGTAGTTCAGATGATCTATCTATAATATCATGTACAGTGACCCTATGATTCCCTACCTCTAACTGTTGATGATGAACTCCATATTATATAAAATATACCCTCCCATATGCAACTATATGATAGTGAGTGTCACGACCCGTCCTTGGGGTCGTGCTGTGACTACCCCAACTCCACATTCCATAGGCCATGGGCTGGAAATTAGCACCAAAGGCATAAATCCCTATGCTGGGAAGGAATTTACTTTAAAGGAGTAACACACACACAAACATAGTAAGCTGGAAGAAAAGAACTAAGTGAATAATTTATACAAAAAGTAGTGCATAAAGTAAAAGGGGCCGGAAATACAAGCCCAACAGTAAATTATAGGTACAACGGAAAACAAGTACCACTGAAAAAGGGACAACAAATGAAAAGGGAATCTCCCTGAACATCCGCCAAGCATCCTACCTAAAGGGTAGGTATAGATGTCCACATCAACACTCCACGTCTATCGGTCCGCTCTGTGTACCATCTCGCGGTGTGGTCAACCTCTGGATATCGTCTGGTCTGGGCTCACTCTCAACCTATGTCAACATTGTCGGTCGCCTGCATCCAACACAATGAGGTGCGGGCATAGCCCATGCAGGGGTGAGTATAATGAAACATAGTAGGGTCCCCGAGACCCCCAAAGGTCTCCCAGAATCCACGAAGGATAAACCACAAAAGGGAAGATACAATCACGATGTATCAACCAACCCTACATAGGTATATTCCCATACATATAACTATGTTATCATCCATAGTTAATATCCAAATCTCGAGCCCAAGCACAACCAATTCCACACATAAAAGTAATTTCAATCACATCGATGATAATTATTGAAATTCCAGACTCGGCTCGCATAAGTATACATCTTTCTTTTAGCAATAGAGATGATCAGATGTAGTCACAGATTCATCTAAGTTGTCGGAGTCATGCAGAATACTAGACCAGCTAAGCTGTCAGACCCACACAGGATACAAGACCAGTTACTTTGTCGGACCCACACAGGATACATGTACATAAGTCAAAACTGTCGGACCCACATAGGATACAAGAACTGTTACTCTATCGGACTCACACAGGATACAAGTACAGAGGTCAAAAATATCAGACCCACAAAGGATACAAGAACATCAGTCATCGATGTCGAACCTAGGGAGGATTTTGGTATAATTTCCATCGTCGTCGAACCCACGGAGGATCCCAGTATGGTAGTCATCGTAGTCGCAGCCAGCTCTAGGGTTCCAGAACACAGCACGCTCAATTCCAGGAGGGTCCGCTCCTCAAGCAAAGGGGTTGATATATCAATAATCAAGAAGTCCAGATTTGATGTATCCCAACGTTCCATCTCTTCAAAAGGAACCCAACGTGATAGACGACGCATTAATCAGACGCTCGGCCTGCGTGTTATTGGCTTTTGCGTTATAGGGGTCCGGTTGGAATTACGCTCGTTCCAAACCCAGCTTTCTTCCAAAGTCGTCCTAAAATCACTTAGAGTATCTCAAAAGGACCTTCTCATTGAGAGGATCTTATTGCCTCAGACGGCGCGTCGATCGGACGCGTGGTCTAGAAGATATTCGCTTTTAAGCGAAATGGGCTCGGGCCGTCAATCCCAGTGGGTTGGCGGGTTGGCCCGACCAGGATTCGTGGGTCTGACCCGATAGGGGGTCGGCCCGGCCCAGTGGAGAACGGCCCACCTTGGGACCTATCCTGGTGGGTCCGACCTGGTTTGGGGGTCGGCCCGGCGCGGTGGGGCACGACCCCCCCGAGAACACGACCCGCGGTTGTGGGCCGGTTCGGCTCGCTCGGCGGTGCCATGCCGCGCCACTCTCCTTGCTGCCTGGCTGGCCAAAGCTGTCCAGTATTGTCCGGCTCACTAGCGGCCCACTGTACGGGCCGTGGTTCTTCCACAACGCATCGCCAAAAGGGCGCCATGGTACCTTCAGCCCGGCCTGCAGGCGGTCGGCCGGTTCCCCCGCCGAAGCAGCCTGCCCGGCGCAGGCTGCAGTCTTCTCTGCAGCACGATGCCATGAGTCGCTGCGTTTCTCTAGCACGTCCAGTTGTGAGACCAGCCAGTTCTTCTTCTTCTGAGCAACCTGCAGTTGCGTGCCGCGGTCTCCCCTATGCGCGACACCCGGTGTCGGGTTCCTCG
The DNA here is from genome assembly GCA_963277665.1 of Viscum album. Classification (NCBI taxonomy): domain Eukaryota; kingdom Viridiplantae; phylum Streptophyta; class Magnoliopsida; order Santalales; family Viscaceae; genus Viscum; species Viscum album. The sequence goes on along the minus strand of OY728126.1, from coordinate 2,089,122,869 downwards.
ATCAGGTCAGCGCGCAGCCGCTGTTGCCGCAGCCGCCTTCATTCGTCACCGCACCCCCAATCATTGTCAACTCTGATCACAACCACCTCTTCCATCACCTCCTGCATCACGAATAAAAACAAGAATCAACGGAGGGTCGTCGTGCTGTGTTCGTTCGGCCTGCATCCTCCACGTTAGGGAATATCAAAAGGCCAAAAACAATCCAATTCATTCATCACGAACGAGGGATAATTTATTCATTTTAAAATAATTAAATCCCTCTACCTCTATTTGAGGTTCATCTACTATCGACAGCGTCGATTTTTTGATGTCGGGGTGCATCCGAGGAGGAGGAGAAAGAAAGACGATGTCCCTCATGAGCGTTGCCTCACGTCCTTGCCCCGGTTGATGAAGTTAGGAGATGTTGATTCACATCCTTCGAGTCGTTGAGAATTGTTTGCATTATTCGTCGAGAGATTATGAAATTATTCATGGGAAGAACTCTCCCTTTCTAATTCTCCCAAATCTCTCCCAACACAACAAGTTCTAATCCAAAATAATTGCTTAGCCTATTATTTTATCCACACATGATTTTCAAATTAATTCAAAAATTAGAGGAGACAAAATTAATTGTTCCTTAATTGAAAGTGTGTTGGCACATTCATGAGAGGAGGGTGGAATGTGGAGAGTTTAGAAATAAAATAGGAGAGGTGGCGAGTTAAGGAGTTAAGGGGTGGGGGGTTTCAAGGAGTTGAAGTGTTTGGGTTCGTGTGGGCCCCACAACACTAAATCCACTCATTGGTGGTTATGTGGGATGTGGGCCCCACCTCCAACTTCCTTTTGTAGATAATAACCACCACCTAAAAGAAAAATTATGTAACACATAATTTTTATTTAGTTTAATAAGAAACCCAAAAATTAACTTCTCCTCCTGACCAAACGCAACTGCGGTAAAGGTCCCCTTAGGTGAATACTGGCACTGTGAGTTCATCGGTGCCCTCAGATTTCGATTCCAAGCACCGGTTCAAAATATAGAAAAACCTGCTCGTACGTCTATTGAATGTACCCAAACAAAACTTCATAAAATTATTCCAGGAACACTAGGCCTCTAAATAAGGTACCATCAGAAACTACATACTCATAAATTTTCAAAGAATTTAAAAAAAATAATTGAAATTTTTTGGTCATTACATTACCCCCACCTCAAGGATTTACATCCCAATAAAGCTAACACACACACTAAGGAAAAAAATGAGGGTACTGAGCACACATATGATCCTCCCACTCCCATGTTCTCTCCTCGAGGGTCTCGTGATGCCAGCAAATGCGCACCAAAGGAATCGACAGTCCATCCAGGACCCGCTCTTGTCGATCCTCGATCTCTACCGGGGCCTCCGTGAAAGTCTCCCCATTGTCGATGTCCAGCTCCCCATGGTCGATGATGTGGGACAGGTCATGCACATATCTTCTCAACTAAGATAAGTGGAAGACGTCGTGCACCCGATGAATCTAAGGTGGATGGGCCAGGAGGTAAGACACCTCACCTACCCTATTGAGGACCTAGAACGGTCTGATGAATTATGGATAAAACTTTCCACCCTGGACAACTCTCCGTAGGCCTCGTCGAGGTGAGACCAGTAAGAAGATGTGGTTTCCATACTAAAACTCTAGCGGTCTCCGTATCCTATTAGAAAAAGACTTATTTCTGCTCTGTGCAGTCTTCATCCGCCCCTGGATGATCTGCACCTTCTCCGTCGTAGCCAGAACCATCTCTTGTCCTACAAGTGCTAACTCCCCTAGGTTAGTCCAGCACAGAGGTGATCTGCAAGGTCAGCCATACAGTGCCTTGTAAAGGGTCACCCCGATGGTGGAGTGGTAGGTGTTGTTGTACGCAAACTCCACCAAGGGTAAGTGGTCCTCCCAACTATGGCCAAAGTCAAGGACACATGCACGGAGCATGTCCTCGAGAGTCTAAATAGTCCTCTCAGTCTGACCATCCGTCTAAGGGTTGAAGGTGGTGCTCAAGCGAAGATTTGTGCCAAAGGCCTCCTGTAACCCCTTCCATAGCTAGAAAGTTAAACGAGCATCTCGATCGGAGATGATAGTTGATGGCACACCATGAAGTCGTACGATCTCCTGAACATAGAGACGTCCCAAGCTCTCTACTAAGACCATCTCTCTGATCGGTAGGAAGTGGGCCGTCTTGGTGAGTCGGCTGAAAATCACCCAGATAGAGTCATCTCCTATGGATGTATATGGATTCCCCATCACAAAATCCATGGATATCCCATCCCACATCAACTCTATGACCTCTAAGGGATGAACCAATCCTGCTGGAACCTGTTGCTCCGCCTTCACTTGCTGAAAAGCGAGGCATTGTGAGACAAACTCTGCTACCACCTTCTTCATACCCAGCCACCAATGTTGTTGTATGAGGTCCTGATACATATTCTCCACTCCTAGATGTACCTATTGAGGGAAAGTGTGGACCTCCCTCAACACCTCCTCATGTAGTGCAACTGGTACCATGGTACGTCCTCTGAATAAGATGACATTCTCCCCACCTTTATAAAATCCATCAGGTACCTGCCTTGAGGATATCTGAGCACGTCACATCTCCCAATCAACGTCCCCACACTTTGACTCTCCGACTTGCTGAAAAATTAGTGGATTGACTGTTAGAGACTGAAGAAAGGCTGCTCCTTCTCTACCCATAAGGGATATCTGCAACGCGGCCTGTTGCTTTGTCGCCTCTCCTTGCAGCTGAATGACTGATCTCCTACTAAGATTATTTGCTACAATGTTTTCCTTACCATGAGTATAGTCTATCTTAAAGTCATATTCCTAGAGAAACTTGATCCATCATCACTGTCTTAGGTTCAGGTCCTTCTGCGAGAAGATATACCTGAGACTCTAGTGGTCAATGTATATGGTAAAACATTCACCCATTACATAGTGCCACCACATCTTTAAGGCGAATACCATGGATTCTAACTATAGGACATGGGTAGTGTAGTTATTCTCATGCAGTCTCAACTGCCGAGAACCATACGCGATCACTGCTCATTCCTGCATCGGGACACACCCGAGTCAGGTCACTAATGCATCGTAGTAAACTACGTATCCAACTCTCTCCTCCAGTAGCCTCAAGATGTGCGCACTAGTAAACCTCTACCTCAGCTTTTGAATGCTCTGTTGGAATCTCTCTAACTAAACGAAGGGTTTCCCCTTCTTCGTCAAAGATGATAGTGGTGCTGCAACTCTGGAAAAGTCTGGCACAAAGGTAATTCTGGCTGACTCCTGAGTGATCGACTGCACCCTCTTATGCATGATTCCATCCTGTGCAACCCGGGTTTTCATTTTCACCGACCAATGAATACCCCATCCCAACGTTGTAGATAAAACCACAAACTTTTTTCCTAAAACAGACAATATGTGTATGAACTATGGTTTCCAAGTCCATACCCAAGCTAACATCGCAAGGCCTCTACCCTGCATCCAAGAGGTTATAACTGAAACTCTCACCTCAAGGGTTAGTTCACACCGTCGGCGTAAGTGTGATTATCGAGTCTCCTCCCAAAGGTATCTTCCGACGTGAGGGTCAAGTCAATGGCTTAACTGGAAACTCTAGGTTTGGGACAAGATTGATGGAAGGAAAGACTGATTGTTACCTATGTCTATTGATACGACAGATAGTAGTAGACACTGACCGTACCTCAAATCATTCTTAGATCCCTTGGGTCACAATACTTAACCGCATGTAGCTACCCGCTTCCACTGACCTCTAGCTCCATGAGCCTATAGGGGACTACAAAGGTAGGTGGTTGTAACATGTTGAAATGTTCACCACCTCATGCTGCTCTCCAAGATCTGCTTCCATGTATTATTCCCTACAGATTCATCTGTCCTTAACACTTCCTCTTCCTGAAACATCTCACATGCCCAATTATCTGAGACTGACACCAGTGTTATGCTTTCTAACTGTTAACATTCACTACATGTATCTTCTCAACCAAAGAACATTCGACAATAAAGGTTCTCTCTAGAAACCTCACATAAGTAGAAATGCATAGAGGAAAACGTGGTAGTTTGGTTATCCTTAAACACACCTCACTTAGAGGTTTGAACACTAAAGAAATGATTGAATCTTATTCATCGAGTAATGGGAAAGATAGGTATGCCTTGATGAATTCTTAGATACCGACATGGCGTCCTGCCGAAGCTGTATAAGATCTAGAAAACTCTCAGCAACCTCCTCAAGCCAGTCCTCAGCCGCCTTTTGGTCGGGTTCGCCTTGGAACATGAGGGATATCTGGTGCTGAAACACATGTAAGGCACTAACCCTACAAGTTTCCTCTACAAATACCGCAGGGAGTGTCTGCTAACCAACAGGAAGTGATATTGTTGGCACACTGCCCGAAGGCACCATCTCAGACAATGGTCCCAGTACAGTAATTTAATCATTATGCAGACCATCCTCATGGTCACTAACTGAAAAAGATTAGTAGCTAAGATCAACATCTACTCTACTAGTTTCTCAACTGGGTGGAAAACTCCAATAATTTCCCCCATCTAGTCCTCTTCTACCTAGTAATCTCTCTCGCCTCGAAACCTCAGGGGCCTCTACCGCTGGAACTCGTGCAACACGCTCAGTCGGAGTGCACCATCCACCATTACAGCTGGTGGAATCTACTACCCAACGGGTGGTAGTGTAGCTGCCACCCCACCCGAAGGTGCCAACATAGTAAGAGGGCCCTGCACCGGAGCCTCGTCGCTCTGTGGGACATCATCGTGTACTCTCTCTCGGGAACCCTAGTTTTTTGTCTTCATAGTGGCATCCTGATAAGGAACAGGTGCACCACGGTCAAAAAGTTATACCTGGTGAGATATCTCAAAGAGACCCCAAAGGAAACTCTTGAAACACACACACAAACTGTGTTCCTGTGCACTAAGTCAAAAATCAAAGGTCAGGGTCCTGGTGTATAGATACGTCGGCCGCCGCACCAACACTAGACTCCCTGGACTGAAAACCATAATTAATAATCTTAACACTATTGCTTCACAGAAAAGAAAGATCAGAGTCCAAATTTCTACGGTATAACCGACTCCTCTTATACCAATTTGTCACGACTTGTAATTGGGGCCATGCCGTGACTACCCCAAGCCCACCTTCTATAGGCCAGGGGCTGACGATTATCACCAAAGGTGAAAATACCTATGCTAGGAAGGAATTTCCTTTAACGGTGTAACACACACACAAATAGAGTAAGCTATAAGCAAAGCAGTAAGTGAATACTGTATAAAAAAAGTAGTGCTGAAAGTAAATGGGGCTGAAAATAGAAGCCCAACAGTAAAGTATTGGTATAACAGAAAACAAGTACAGCTGAAAAAGGGATAACAACTGAAAAGGGAATCTCCTGGAATGTCCACTGAGTATCCTACTTGAAGGGTAGGTACAGATGTCCACCACAGCACTCCACTTCTATCGGTCTACTCTGTGTACCGTCTCGCTGTGTGGTCCACCTCTGGGTACCATCCGATCCTGGCTCACTCTCGGCCTCCGTCAACTTTGTCCGTCATCTGCATCCAACATAAAGAGGTGTGGGTATATCCCATGCAGGGGTGAGTATAACGATACTCATTAGGGACCCCGAGACCCCCGAAGGTCTCCCAGAATCCACAAAGGATAAACCATAAAAGGAAAGATAAAATCACAAAGTATCAACCAAACCCTACTTAGGTATATTCCCAAACATATACCTATGTTATCAACCACAGTTTAGCTCCAACTCTCGAGCCCAATCATAACCCAGTCCACATAAGAATGTAATTTTAATCAAATCGATGATAATGATTGAATGTCAAGACATAGCTCACACAGGTATACATCATTCATTTATCGATAGAGATGATCTGATGTAGTCACTTATTCATCTAAGATGTCGGACCCACACAAGATACTAGACCAGCTAAGCTTTCGGACCCAGATAGGATACAATACCAGCTACTCTATTATACCCACACAGGATACAAGTACAGAGGTCGAAACTGTCTGACCCACACAGGATACACGAACAGCTACTCTATCGGACCCACAAAGGATACAAGTACAGAGGACGAAACTATTGGACCCACAAAAGATACAAGAATAGTAGGCATCGTTGTCGAACCCGTGGAGGATTCCGGTACAATTTCCATCGTTTTCGAACCCACAGAGGATCCCAGTACGGTAGTCATCGTAGTCGTAGCCAGCTCTAGCGTTCCCGCACACAGCACGCTCGATTCCAGAAGGGTCTGCTCCTCGAGAAAACAAGTTGATACATCAAAATCATGAAGTCCAGAATTGATGTATCCCAAAGTTATTTCTCATCAAAAGGAACCCAACGTGACAGACGACGCGTCAATTGGATGCTTGCTCTAAGAGTTATTGGCTTTTCCGTTCCAGGGGCCCGGTTGGAATTACGCTCGTTCCAAACCCAGCCATTTGCCAAAGTCATAAAAAACTCACTTATAGTATCTCAAATGTAAATTATTGTTGAGAGGATCCCAGTTCCACATACGGCACGTCGATCAGACGTGTGGTCTAGTAGATATTCGTGTTTAAGAGAAACGGGCCCGGCCCGTCAATCCCAATGGGCTGGTGGGGTCGGCCAGACCCGGTTTGGGTGGTCTGACCCGGAAGGGGGTTGGCCCAGACTTGTGGAGCGTGGCCCACCTAGGAACCCGACCTGGTGGGTCCAAACCGGTTAGGGGTCCGCCCGGACCGGTGGGGCGCGACCCACCCGCGGACCCGACCTGTGGTTGCGGGCCAGTTTGGCTCGCCAGGCGACGCAGAGCGGTGCCACCCTCCTTGCTGCCTGGCCTGCCAAGGCCGGGCGCTTTTATCTGGCTCGCGCGTGACCCACTATGCAGGTTGCGGTTCTTCCAAAGTGCGGTGCCAAGGGGCCCCGCGGTCCCTTCAGCACAACCAGCAGGTGGCCGGATGTTTCTTCTTCGGCCGAGCGGCCCGCGGTTGCGGGCCCTGGTCTGCCCTCCACGTGGCACCCGGTGCTGGAGTCCTCTAACGGGCCGGTGCGTAGCCGCCGTTGCCCCCGCCTCCTTCGGTCATCGCTGCCCCCCCCCCCCCCGATCACCATCAGCTCCGGTCGTTTCCACCTCTTCCATCACCGCCTCCATTGTGAATAAAAACAAGAATCAACAGAGGTTCGTCGGGCCGTGTTCGTACGGCCCGCACCCTCCTCGTTAGGAGATAAAAAATGGCCTAATACAATCCAATGCATTCATCAAGAATGAGGTATAATTTATTCATTTTAAAATAAATAATTCCCCTTACCTAGATTCGAATTAAGTTCGTTGTCGACGTCGTCGATTCGTCGACATCAGGGTGTGTCTGAGGAGGAAGAAGAAGAAATACGGTGTTCCTCGTGAGCGTTGCCTCTTATCCTTGTCCCTGTTGAAGAAGGTAAGAGAAGTTTCTTCACATCCTTCGAGTCATGTAGAGTTCTTTGCATTCTTCTTTTGGAGAGTATGTTGTTCTTCGTGGGAAGAACTCTCCCTTTCCAATTCTCCCAATGCTCTCCCAACACAACAAGTGCCAACCCAAAATAATAGCTTAGGCTATTATTTTATCCTCACAAGATTTTCAAATTAATTCAAAAATTAGAGTATCCAAAATTAATTGTTAATTAATTGAATGTGTGTTGGCATATTCATGAGAGGAGGGTGTAATTTGGAGAGTTTAGAAATAAAAGAGGATAGGTGGTGAGTTTATGAGTTAAGGGGGGGTTTCAAGGTGTTGAAGATTTTGGGTTTGTGTGGGCCCCACCACACTAAATCCTCTCATGGGTGGTTATGTGGGGTGTGGGACCCACTTCCAACTTCATTTTGGAGATAATAACCACCACGTAAAATAAAAAGTATGTAACACATAATTTTTATTTAGTTTAATAAGAATCCAAAAAATTAACTTCTCCTACGGACCAAACGCTATTGCGGTAAAGGTCCCCTTAGGCGAATACCTGCACTGCGAGTTCATTGGTGCCCCCAAATTTCAATTTCGAGCACCAGTTCAAATGATAGAAAAACACACATGTATGTCTACTGAATGTGCCGGAAAAAAACTTCTAAAAATTATTCCAGGCACACCGGACCTCGGAATCAGGTGCCGTCAGAAACTACGTACTCATAAGATTCCAAAGAATTTATAAATAATTTCTGTGAACTTTAAAGGTATTTAAAGTGAGGATCATCAAAATATAACTCACAATAAGTAGGAAGTTGTGATGGAGGAGTAGGATAAAAAATGGGGACCGCAGGCAGAGGTGGGTGAGTGTGAGCTACTGGCGGAGGTGGAGGATAAGTAATGGGGTCTTCTGGGGGAGGTGGAGGAGTGGGAGATGCAATCTAAAATTGTCCTTGCATGTCTGCAAACATAGAATTTAACAAAATTTTAATCTTTTCCTCTGTTGTCGCATGAATATTACGAACTTCATCCTACAATGATTCTAATTTTTTATAAAAACCATCAGTGGAATAATTTGAAGAATGTGGCAAAACATTGTTAGTGATACAACCGTTGGATATCCTCATACACCACTGGGGTGTTCAGGCTTTCCCAATGCTGAAGATAAAATATCTTGCTTCCCAATAGCTATAAATACCCCCAGTGAGTTGTTCTCATCAATAGAATCTAGTATAAATTAATTGAACATTTCTGTAATGATTCAAATTATATAAAAAACTAGTACTCCGCTCAGAAAAATGCACAAAACTATCAATTTTTTTTTCAATTCATCTTGTTCTACATCATTCAAAAAAAATATTAAACATAATTCCTAAAATAAAATGATGATGATGAAGTGAGTGGGCTTAATGTGAAAATTTGAAATGGAGTGAAGACTAATGCTGGAAGAGATGGAACATGATGGAATGGTAGAGGTTGGTATCAAAGATAAAGATGAAACAAAAGATGAAGGTCGAGGCTGAGACAGAGCCAAGAGGTGAGATTGAGATAAATTATGGAATTAAATCTAAAGATATTTTCATGGTTTATGGATTTTAACTGGATTCTATAGGCTTTAAAAGTTGCATATGTGCAGAATAGTAGGAAACATGAATTCATTTCATGTGGTGTCATTGAAAGATAATTATTATCTAAAGAGAAAAATGGATAATAAGATTCATAAATATGGAAGTTATTCTGCATCCCCTTGATAAAAATTGAACTATTGATCACCAAAATCATGTTTATGGGAATAAAAGAGTCCAAAATTCTACAGTACTCATATTAAAAGGCCTTAAATCTCTATAAATGAAGCTACCTTGGAACTGCATCCTTATCTTTTAATTCAAACCATATATATATCCCATGTTTTTCTAATCGCCTCTACATGACCCCACTATGGTAGTTACATAAGATATTTAATTTTACATATTAAAATAAATGACAAGAGACATAAAATTGAAACAGAGACCAATCAAGGGTATGCCGAGCCTTCAACCACATCAGAAGTCCTGATAACATGAAATAGAATAAAAAAACTGATGAAGATGGATTCAATCTTGATATAACATTCGAATCAATATCATTATTCTATATAAATTCCAAGCCTTTTAATGAATAAGTGTGTATAGAATATGTAATCACATAAGTGCATAAAGATTCTAGAAAACAAAACATGTCTTCCTATATTTTTTTTCCAAACATTTCCATAATCAATGACTCTGTCTAATGGGTGTTTCTCAATGCTAAGACCAAGCATTTGAAGAACACAATGACAAGGTTAGTCGAGCATGGTTATTAAATGAGAGGAAATATTGATTTGGCATTCATCCACAAAGCGCAAATGAAACATGTCAATTAATGTTCTCAAACCTCAACACAAAAGTAGAAAGAATAAATTATATTGGAAAAGGATTTAAAATTTATTCTCAAAAAATTGAAATAGTAAACATGAAGTAACATACATTTTCAATAAGAAAAGGTAAAAAATAAATAAAATAGTGAAATTGAATAACCCATTATGGTAGAGGATATTATGTTTTCGAAACAACAAAACAGCACTGTATGTTTTCACATACGGTTACATCTTAAAAGAGGCGAGTCTAAAATTAGACAGTAACTAAATTTTTTAATAGTACTCAGTGTCCCATTTAGAGTCAAACAGTCTGCATCATGTTGTGTTAGATATATCCTCCATATAATGGCTTGATCTGTTCCTATAGTAGAGTAGCACTGAAGTGATGACCTTCGATTTTGGAGAATGATCTTGGTGAAATCTTCAGACGAAGGAGGCGACAGAGGACTCATCAGACGAAGGAGGAGAAAGCGAAGAGGTTTCAGCAGGTTGAGGTGTATATGTAAATCATGATTCAAGTGTATGGAAATTAGGTCGTGGGAATAATGTTTGGTAATCGGTTTAGCAGGAATGCGCTGAGGGAGTGACACATGTCTCGAAAAGATCATTCTTTAGTATGTATATAGAAACTACATTTCAATCTTAGTAATGAAAATGAGTATTCAATATTTTAAAATAAAAAAATAATGATACATATTATTATCATAAAATTAGACATAATATAGAAACATTATTATGATAGTAGATTACATTTTGGATAAATACATTTGAAATGGTGTGGAAGAATCTATAAGAAATAAAAAATTATTTTCAATATGGAGATTTGAATTAAATGAATGTAATGAAACATTGAAATTGATATTTTAAATTCTAATTTTTATGATAAATAATTTTGTAATTAAGACCATACTAATATAAATAACAAAAAATGTATTAAATGATTAGATTTCAAAAAATACGATATTTATAATATTAAAATTATTAATACAAGGTAAACAATGTAGGTGTAAAATAAAAATCCATTTGCTCCACCACATTCTTTTTTATATTTATTATTATAAAATTATTATAAGTGAATATATGTTTAGAATTTATATTAAAGATCAATGAAAGATTGTTCAAATTTCCCCATTATTTCTCTAAAAATCCAAAACAGACATTTAAGTAAAATCCCAAGAAAATATAAATAAAGGACTAAAAAAATGTGAATTTTTAAATAAATTGAGATTCAAAATTAATTTAAAATGTGATTGGTTGTCATTGATCCATCATGTTAACAACCCAAACCTCTCAAAACCGCCTCCCAGACCGGCCCCTAGCCCACATGGCACTGTTCTAGTGGATAAAAGTAGAGAGAATTTGGAGTGATCCATTAGGAAACTGACGTAGCGTTTTCTGAATTTGAGATTCCAAATTAATACAAAAGGTCTTGCAGCAAATGTATGAGGTTGCCAACCGAGTGGTCTATATGCTCAATTATCAAATTATAGCAAGCACGAAAACCAAAAACACAAAATCTTTTAAATACAACAATAATTATAATACAAACCACATAATGGGTATGAACACTAACATGAAGCCATCAGAGATTCCACACCGCCTTGATGCTATCTCTCGAGGTCGACCCATCAGGCCAGTCCAGCTGGCCCCTTCTGGCCCCTTCGCACATACTTCTCCGAAAGTCGTTCTTCTCTCTTCAACAAATGTTGAGGCACTGGTTCTAACAACCTCTCCATCATTGCAAGATGCTACAAATTAACATTAGTTTGGAATAACGCTTCTCCCTGAACCAAATGGGTTATAAAAAATGCAATCAAATATTAAAAAAAATAACATCGATTGATTAGATACGTACAGTGCACAACTCCAATAAGATGCAACCTATGATCCATATAATGCACAGATAAACACACCCAAGTCCAATAATGACTTCAAGGGCACGGTAATGCTATGTTGATACAACATATGTTTGATCATGACGATCAGAAGTGGTTCTACCATCGTCTATAACTTTAATAGCACATGGCTTCAACACTCTCTTAAAATATGAACTACCCCTTTGTGTAAAAACCACAATAATGAATCAGTGAGAAGTCATTAAAAGAATCTTATCTCATCAAAATTAAAGAAAGGAAGAAAGATGAATCAGTGTTAAGTCATGTATTTTCTTATTTATAATAGTAAAAATGAAGAAAACCTAATTAATTTTATTTTTCAATTCATGATAATAAATATAAAAATTAAATTGAACATTAAGAATGAATTAAAACCTGAGATGATCATTTAAAGCATCTCAAGAGTATTGTGTTTTTGGTTTTAAAGCTCGCCAAAACAGGAATTAATGAAGGAGTTTTCATGCATTTGAACAATGATTAGTATCAACTATAATAATATGTTCCATAAGAGTTGAATGTGTACATAATTTTCCTTCATCTGTCATCTCATTGATTCCACCTACTGAAACAACCATGTGTTCTCCTTCCCTAATAATTTAATCTGTATATAATTCTTAAAAAAATAAGTTACAAAACATGATGAAACATAGTTTAATTAAAAATAAAAATGTATTATGTTACCTTACAGGATTCATATGCATTGTGTGTAAATGAAACTAATTTATACATATTGTTTTAATGAAAACTAGTTTATAAGTACTACGATAAAATGTACCTGAAAATGTCAAAAATTCACCCATTATTTGGTTAATATAGATGCATTTCTTGTAGAATACAGACCAGTTAACTGTGGTGTTTTTCAATTCTAAAAATAGAACAATAAACGTAATAAATTGAAAATTCAAAACATATCATATTCTTACAGATAGTTTCATCAAATTGTTAAATAGCTAATGAACCTGTTCATTTATTTATTAGAATACATTCAAAGGAAAAATAGAGAGTGCATAATCCGGAAAAGAATATGAAAGAATGAAGCATGAAAAAAAATTGTATCATTATAAATAATTGGAAAATATTAAATAGTTACCTTTATGAATGCATGAGTCCATACTGTTGTGTAAACCACATCATTTGAATATTTAAAATCCTTATAATACTAAAATATGAATGGTCAAAGGTAATTTTAGTCAAGGTAAAAGGCATATATGAATATTGATCATTAATTTTACTATTTATATTAAGAAAAATAAAGAAAACCTAAATTATTTTAGTTTTAAATTCATTATAAGAAATATAAAAATGAAACTGAACATTCAACATGCATGAAAACATGAACTGATCTTTCGAAGCAGCTCGAGAGTGTTGTGTTGTTGGTTTTAGTTCTCACCTAAATATAGTCATGTAATGGGTAAGGAGGGGTGCTACCATATGTTTTTCACTAATTGGAGACATTCACCCATGCCAGGAACATTCAACATAGATATTTCAACCACTTCAAGAGACCTGAAAATAGGAAATTGAATTAAAAAATATATTTGAAGATAGATTGAACCTTTTTGTAGCATGATAATCAACATCACCATTCAATTATACTTCTAAGATGTATATATTACATGTTCATGTATAATATGCAACAAAAAATAAGTGCACGCATTTTCAAAAATTTAAAAATTCCCTTACTATTTGAATGCAATCATCACAGCTTGGGTTTGATGGGTGATCATCATTGTTGAGCCCATTAAATTGTATTAATTGTTCAAACGAAATGAGTTGATGATATAATGTAGAAAATGAAACCTAAAAACTAAATGAAATGGAAAATAAATTCATACCAATTAAAAAAAGACAATTTAGAGAATAATATGCAGTTTAATAGCATGCATCGATGAAGAGAATTAAAGAACCAAGAACAGTATCATTAATACTAATAGTGTTTAGAATATCTTATATTTTACGCACTAAATTACACATATGAAACATAATAAAATTAAGTTAAATTAAATTGTAGTAAATTAATTGAAAACTGACCTTAGTATTATCAAAACCTGTACAATGAATGTATGTTGATTTAGTGATAGAAAAAAAATATAAAATAAGAAATGTTTGGTATTTATTAGAACTATAAGACAAGTGCTGAAGAAAGGTACGATGATACTACATCAATAGAATAAAGATTTATCCAGAATAGTAATATTGACTAACCATTAGTCAAACAATTAAACAACTAAAAATATCTCAACAATTGAGTGATGATGTGGAAATAAAAGAAAATAAATGACCCATCATATAACCTACAGGAAAATGAAAATACAAACTCAAGAAAAATTATTGAAGCAGCGATCAAATAATATACTAACTTTAAGCATAGTTTTTGGGAAAAAATTTAGATGAGGAGGTCAGTTTTTTATGATAGATTTCAACAAAATCCAAACCCTGGGAAAGAAATTAATTAAGGTTATCCGAGTCAAATTGGTTTCTGAGCTTTGAAGTAGATCTATAATTCGATTTAACCAGGTTCTAGCTTCATGCATCATTGAAATGGTGAGTCTTTGATGATACCTCTGACATGGAAAACATAGGAATAAGTAGGCTTTACTTGAACCTGTGAATGATTCAATGAATTTGTTTCTAAGTTTAATGTTCAACAATTCAAATGTATATATAAAAAGAAAATGTGAGGGATATAAGGGACACAATCTACAATAACCTTTTAAGGTAAAATTAATGTCAAATATCCAAAGATGAAGTTGGTGACAATGAAGGACTTAGTTATTAATAACACATCATTAAATTAATTATCTGGTTCCCTCGATGACATTAACATCATCTTTGATCATTCATTGAAAACATTTAGTTTTTATAAGGGAAGTAAATAATGAAATATAGTGGGTATTTATAAAAATAGTATGTTAGTCATCCTAGTGAACCAAATGGGGCATATTCCAGGTAATAGAAAAATAAGTATATAACACATGAAATAGATAAATCAGGGGTTGAATAACCCATCATAGAGGAACTGTGTACATATAATAAATTGTATAATAAATTAGAGAGGAAACTCAAATCCACTAGGAAATTAGAACCGTTTTTCTCAATATTGTTTCCCTAAAATGTAATGCAACAAAATGAAATTGACAAGAATGTTTTCATATCATATAATAATGGGTTTAATGACCCATCACAGAGGAACTGTGTACACAAAATAAATTTCATCATACATTGAAGAGGATACTCCAATCTATTGGTAAAATGGAACCAGTTTTCTCAATATTTTTTCCCTAAAAAAGTAAAGTAATAAAAAGACACTAACAATAATGCTTTCATAGTGTATAAGAAGAAGTTCAGAATGCAGCTGTTTAGAAATTGGAAATAATGGAAGTAAAGTTAGGGAATGGATCTGATTTTGATCACATCAAGGGGTTATGTTACCATCCAAGAAAGAGCACCAGAAAAGGCCCCAAATTTCATAATTAAACTCTTGTTTATGCAATATGTGATTCTCTAAAAGATATGAAAACACTGAAACCTGAAGATCATCATTCCCCATTTCAATATTTAATTGTTACATCAACAAAACCGATTGAAAAAATACCTTGAAAGTGGGATGGTGTCAGAGTAAGAGGTAGAGAAAATGGAACAGGCGGAGTGGACAGAGAAGCTAATGGCGGAGGTGGAGTAGATGTAGAAGATGGAAAAGGAGGAGAGGATGGAGGTGAACCCGACGAAGGCAGAGGACAAGACATAGGTAGAGCAGATATAGGTGGTGGACCCAGATGTGGAGCAGGCGTAGATGGAGGACCTGAATGAGTAATGGGTTATTGAGGTGGGTGAGGAAGAAGGAGGGGAAGGCGGAAACTATAGGAGGTGCGGAGGTATGCGGGAGGAGAGGCATAGAAATTGAATCGTATGCGACGAGGTGGATAGAAGGATCAGATGAAATCAATGGAACCCTAGGCAAGGAAGATCAGGAAGAATTTACAGGAGAAGAACCCACATGGGAACAGTCGCGGGTATGCGAGATGGGTAACGATTTTTGAGGGAGGATGAGGTTTTTTCGGTGATGTGGAAGCTTAGTTGGGTGGCATTTCAATGGGAGAAAACACTTCATTAGTATATATATATATATAATTAAATTAAATAAATAAAATAAATAAATTACAATCCTCTCAGCTATGAATCTTAATTCTTTTTAAATATATTTTCCCTTTTTTCTCATCCAAGATCTCTTCCATAATTCATGTCCATATAGAGGGGATAGAGGGGAATCTTCTCCAGAGCTTCAAGACTCATCTATCAGTTTTCGTAATTTTTCCACAATCATTTGTTCTTACAATAATGTATACCCTCCCCATGTTAAACTATGATGGTATACATTTTTAGATTGGATATTCTCATGAAATGTCCTTATTTTCTGTATATTAAGAATAAGAAATTATTATGAAAACATTAATATGATCATTTATATAATAAATATTTTAAAGCATTACATTTCCCTTACAAAAAAGAATCTTTTCTTCTACTTTCAAAAAATTCCCTCCATGTGTACTAATCTATGAAAAGGTTATATATGTCATGGATTGTAATGATTACTATGATAAAAATGATATCATATTAGATGGTGGATTTCAAATCCCTCCATCTCCAAGTATCCATCGATAAACCATTCTTCCTAACTCCTCTAGTGTCAGGAATATCAAATGTCATCAAATAAAGAATAGGAAAAAAATATTATAGTAAAAACATTTAAATATTAGTCAAATAATAGAAAATATCATACCAAAATCATCTTGAAAAATTGACATATTATCACTTCTTCCAGACTTATCCCATCATCATACACAATTATTACTTTTATTTTACCCTAAGTTGATTCAAAACTCTTAAAATATTTTGCATTTGGACCTCTAGGAATATCATACTCATCAAACTAAACCAATATCCTCTGGTCCTGGATATGGGAAATTGATAATTTTGGTAAACGTGTGAAGCCACATTAACCAACTCTTGAACACATCATTGACATTATGGGAGAACATGAGAATGATTGGGGATCATCAATAGGAGCTTGTGGATGTTTTTTCCCAGAGGTATGATCATGATGCTCATCTCCAGAATCATGTGGTTGATCAACTAATTGATCTTTCATTATCCTACAAATAAAAAAAGCAAACATTAGTTAACAAATATACATATTCAAATATTTTAATAGTAATGTAAAAAAATTGGAATACGGAACTATGTTATCTAATAGTAATCATGGTAAATTTGGTAAGCA
This sequence comes from Viscum album, assembly GCA_963277665.1. Classification (NCBI taxonomy): domain Eukaryota; kingdom Viridiplantae; phylum Streptophyta; class Magnoliopsida; order Santalales; family Viscaceae; genus Viscum; species Viscum album. Next base: position 2,089,105,860 of record OY728126.1, on the reverse strand, counting down.
TGTTAAATAGTGATAAAGATGGTAAACATGGTAAACATGGTAGTGTAATTGTTATTCAACCAAATAAATAAATATATATGTTACATAAAGGTAAACAATAGTAAAATATGGTAATCATGGTAAACCTGGTAAAGTAATTTTCCATCATTAAATTAAATTGATATATAAGTTACATAATGGTAAACATGATAAAATAAACTAAAAAAATTAAAATAAATAAAATTTTATACTTATTTGTTTTAAAAGATCTTTTATTAAAGAAACAAATTACAATATCTATCATTTTATGAAAATAATTTGTGTAAACAAGAAATAAAACTATATTACCTGTAATATTAGGAATGTACAAATGGAAAGTTTTCCCAAATTTCTTTGTCATGATCATTCCTTATGGCACAAACCATGTATTGAACATGCTCATCATTATTTTCTTCCCATCTTTCCATGGAAGTTAGGATCTCGCATAAATCAGCATCTTCATCAAGTTGATCACCACCAACATATTGTTTTCCCCTTGTAAAACAATATACAATTTCATATTTGATTGATTAACTACATAGAAATTTTTTTTCATGTGATTCCATTATAAATAAATCTGATGTGTCTTTCAATCCATTCAAATTAATAACTGTCATTCCAAATAAATTATATCTGACACTATTGTTACCGATAAACCATTTACAGTTAAAAACAGTAACCTTAATTTTAATTTAATCAACCTCCCATATTTCGTCAATTACTCCATAATATGCACATGATGTGGAAATTGGGTTTTTTTCTTTAGAACTCGAAAAATGCATTGCTTCTACAAACACAATTACACCACTATTCTAAACTGAACTTCTGTGGTCCATAGCATTAATATGAAATGTATTGACATTAATGTCATACCTGGGCCATGTTATCACTATTAAACTTGGACCACTCATTAACCATCATAATGTATTTGATACATCTGATCTACTAAGCAATGTCTTTTTAGAACATTTCAAAAATGTTTTGTTTTGCTCATTCCAAATCCACAATTCTTTCTTCTTTGGATGACATTATCTCAACTCATTAATATGAAATGTTATATAAAATTGACCATAAGCTATGTTATTCATGATGTATAATTCTATCTTCTATATCTGTTCAGTTGACAATGATTTTACTTTCAATCCATGAATCCCCCTACCCTCATTATTAAATCATTCATGGTGAGACGGAGGCAAACCGATGTGCTCTACCGCAACCAAGTATCTCGTACAAAACTCCACAACCTCCTCAAAAATATACTTTTCAATAATGAAGGATTCAGGCTGATATGGATTCGTAACACACCCCTTCAAAATTTTCATATACCTTTCAAAATGGTACATCCAATGAAGATAAACTGGTCCACAATTCATTATTTCTCAAACCAAATGAAAAATTAAATGCACCATTTTAAAAAAAATATGGAGTACAATACATTACCAATTGAAGAAGTATATATATTTTATCCTTCTCCAAAATGTTCAAAGCATTCACATCAGTCACCTTATTACAAATTGAATTGAAAAAATAACTCAACATCATACAGTCTCTTGGACATGGATGGGTAATATTCCATGAAATGGAACTGCTATAAGTTATTTCATCATGATGTGACAATCATGAGATTTTATATCTATCAACATCAAATCCTTCAAAAAGACAATTTTTTATACATTTTAAGAATAACCTTTTGGCACTTGGATACCTTGTAGACACTGAGAAAATCTAATTTTCTCCCTCTAGGATAATGTATGAAAAACTAGGGGAAGAAATGTCCGTCTTCCATTTGGAGTAGGAGGTAACTCCAAACATATTCCTATTGATAGTAAGTCTAATCTTGCATTCAACCCACCTTTATCCTTTACGTTAATATCTTAAAATGTTCTAATCAAACTATCACAGATATTCTTCTCCACATTCATAACAACATCTTTATGATTCACTTCATGGTATCAAAAATATGGTGGCTCAAAAAAAATTCTTTTTCGTCCAAATCTAGCTTTCGTTACCAGATTTGTCATTCTTTCTCAATGACACATCAAGGTATTGCACCCTCACGAAATACACATCTGGGGATAATGGTTTTGGAGAAATATAAAATTCTTGTGGGCCATTTAATTCCTTTTTTAGTCTTCTATAAGAGTGATCCATAGGCCAAAACTTTCAATGACACATTTATACTATTTTCCTCCCATGATGAAATTGACAATATGAAGTATGTTGTTTGCAAATTGGACATTCTTTATGACCCTAAACACTATATCCAGAAAAATTCCATACACTGGAAAGTCATTTATATTGAACATAAGCACTTCATGTAGTTGAATATATTCTATTTTATAAGAATCATACACAGTAATACCATCCTCCCTTAAATGCTTAAAATCATCAATCAATGGTGACAAGAAAACAACAACATCATTTCGGGTTTGCTTCAGACCAGAGATCATTATACTCAACATGAAATATTTTCCCATCATATAAACATCAAGATAATGGTTGTAAATTAACAATAAAATAGGCCATGAACTATGTGTGATATTGAGGGTTGAGTATGGATTCATTCCATCTGTGTACAACCCAAGTGCGAGATTTCTAATTTCATTTCCAAAGGTAGCATACTACTCATCATTTTTCTTCCATTGTGGACAATCAACTAGATATTTTATTTTTCCGTCACATATCCGCTCATCAACATGACATCTTATCCTTTTTTCATCATCTAAATTAGAAAATAAACGTTTCAAATGATGAATTATTTGATGATACCAAAATAACTTGGCTGGGAGCTTTATAATCTCTTCATCAGCCTATGATTTTTCTTTCAACTTATACTATGATGTCCCACATTTAGGACACTCTAAAAAACTTCATATTACTTCTTATATATCATATCGTCATTCATAAATGCATGTATTTTCTTGTATCCCAATCCAATCGGGAATTTTATTTTCTTGGACTTATAATGTTAATCTAGAAGATCATAGTATCTTGGAAGAATGAATTTCAACAATTGAAGAAACTCTATAAAACTTATTTAACTTCATCCAGGAATCACCTTTTGGCTAATAAATCTTAACATCATTGACAATGTAGTAAAATACGTTCAACCAGGATATAATGGTTTTTTGGCATCACCATATAGACGTGAAACTATCAGTTCTATCTCAGTTTTTTCTGCTACAATATCACGAATCATTTCTTTAATTCTATCTGAGTTACCATCTTTCTAATCGTCATCATCAGTAGATTTGACATTCTGTCCAGTTTCACCATGCCAAATCCATGGTCTATAACTCAGATTGAATCCCTGAAAAATTAGATGATCTTTGATGTATCTACTTTTAAACTTATTCAAATTCAAAAATTTTTGGAATAGACAGAAAAACATGTCACTACATGGAACATTTTGTTAAGCAAATTCCAAAAAGTAATCAACACATTCCTCATATTAATTACTCATTCGATGTGTTGTAATCCAACATTAACTCATTATTACCTATAAAAAATATCAAAATTATACATCTTCTTAAGATAAGATAATTTTATATTTATATGAAAAATATCAGATTTTGAATGTAAAATAATTTTGAAATATAAAACAAATCTACACATATTAGAAAAATATATGCATGGAAATTATTTTAGAAAGGAAATATAGTTAGATATAAATTTTTTAAAATCATCTAGTTTCATTTATTCTTATGGTACATCATGAATACATCCTGGTGCAATTGGATACCAAATTCAACCTTCCGTAAACAAGAAATATGAAGTATAAAAATTAAAATACTTATACATTCACTACTAAAAATTACACATATACCAATGATTTCAAAACATTAGGATAGCCCTTGAAACTTTTGCGGTAGAATATCCCAACGGGTTGACACACCATTGGCATGATGGTCGTTGTAATAGCCATATACCAATGGTTTTACAGTAACTATTGATATAGAACCAAGGGGGTGTGCAAGGGGGTAGGGGCTATCCTGGGTGGTGGTGGGGGTTGTCCAATGGGGTAGGGGTTTTCCAAGGGGTTAGGGGGTTGTCCAGGGTGTCCAAGGTGATAGGGGGTGTATAGGGGGTGGGGGTTGTCCAGGGGGTGGGGTGTGCAGGGTGTGGGGGTGTCCCGAGTGGTGGGGAAGTGGTGTATTGGGGGTGAGGGGACTATCCAACCTCTACCACTTTAAACACCACCCCCACCCCTACCCCATTTGACACTACCCCACCCCCTGGACAAACCCACCACTGGACACCACACCGACCCCCTTGTATACCCCCTGGACAACCCCCCCCCCCCCCCGAGATGGCCCCCTCACCCCCCTTGACACCACCTGCACGCCCTGGACACCCCTACCCCATTGAAAAGTCCCCTCACCCCATGGACACCCCCACTCCACCCCCTTAGACTCCCCATGGGAACCACCACTCCCCTTGGAAAGACCCCCCCTCTGGACAGCCCCCCACTCCCCTAGACACTCCTAAACCCTTTGAAATCCCACTAAACCCCACCCACTAGGACACACTATGGACACCACCACCCCCTTGGGCAGCCCCCACCCTTATGGATAGCCCCCTCCCCTCTTGATAGCCACCCCCGGACACCCCCTACCCTCTTGGATAACTCACTCACCCCCTGGACACCACCCCCACCCCTAGACCACCACCACCCCCTAGACACCACCACCATCCCTTAACCCCTTGGACCCCCCCCCCCTGTTGACACCCTCCCTGGACACCACCCTCACCCACTGGACACCACCCCCACCACCTGTAAACCCCCACCCTTTAGAAATCCCCCTCTCCCCCGACACACCCCCACCCCCTTGGTATAACGACCCATACTTTACATACATTGTTATTACATCAAAATTTAAGCACACGTATTACAACATATAAAAAACCATGTTAGGACCGTATATGTATAGTGTCTTTAGAAACTAGGAATCATAAACAACTGGTTCATAAAGCATCTACACTGTCTCCCGTTGATTTCATCATATCTAGAGTCCCTTTTGGAATATCCTACATAATAACCTTCTTCTTGACATGGGGAAAGAAAACATACAAATGGTTGATCTAAAATGATCAGTAAGGGTAAAAAAAAGAAATATCAATCACATCATATTCATAAGAACATAACATTTTGGAAATCTTAACCTGTAAAACTGATCATAATTTCATAACATGGGATAAATCATAGTGGTGAAATGCAATCCCAATAATCAGAACATAAAACATGAAAACTTGTGGCATACAGACATAATAATTGAGAATCATTTCTTAGTAGTCAAGACGAATTCCCAAGACTATCATAGCAGACAAAGACCATTTCTGAACCGAGTTCACTCCTTGTTTCAGTCCTGTATCACTAAACTAGTTTAACTTGTCGTTCCAGCCATGTCTATCTCATGTGATATAAATCTTTACCCAATGCATTGGAGGGAGATATAGGTCCCACCCGTCTCATAATGACACCATTTTTATGTGTGCCACATGATCATAAATCATACATCATAGCATAACCCATGTAATAAAAATGGGATTCTTAAACGTCATACCATCATAACATAATCCATATAAGATAAAAGGACATCATAAAAATAATTCCATCATAAAATAATCAAATAAATGTAAAAATAGGGATAGAAACAGAACCCTATATTATCTTAGATGGAAAATAATTTTGATAAAATGCTTGAAGTTCATTTTAGGGAAAATATCCCTTCTACTTCAATTTTTTTTTCCTTTCTTAAAATGTCATAAATTTTTTAACTAAAACAAGTTGATCAAAAATAAACATGAAAACTTTTAAAGGATGCTTTATGGAAATAATGTTTTATGAAATCATAACATCCATTCATGTTGTTTAAGTTAAAAAAAATTATTCTCATACTTTGGCCGGAAAAGTCAAAAAAGTACCTCCTACTAAAAATGAAAAAAGATTCATTTCATATCATTTACTAAAAATTGGATTTAAACAGTTTTAGGAGTATAGAAATAATATTACATATTGAGGAAACATGGATGTTGATGATAAATATTCCCCAGTAAATACCAAACTATACACAATCTCAGATAAAAATGAGATTGTGAGATTTTCCTTTACCTTAGGTCCAATTTTCTTTGTACGTGTCTGAACCTCCAGTATAATGATTTAAATAACGTTATTGACTTATTCCATAATCTTAATCATTTTTATGATATCATATATGGTCATATTCTCTACTTCTTATTAGTAAAATTTCATTGTTACTTGTAATTCGAGTGTTTATTTCTTTTTGTTCTTATGCATGTTTTGTCGAATAAATTCTTATTATAATTTTTAGGTTATAGATACCTCATTTACAGAATTTTATTAGTGTAATATATATCATATTTATTCATTCAATTCATTTATATAATCATTATGCAATGAAGATCATGTAGAACGAGTCGCATCACATCGTGGAGACGGTAGGCCGTACGTACGCACGAGCGATGATATCATTCCCATTACCATGGAATTGTATTGAAGTATATGTATATTATTTCAGAATAAATATCACTTTAAAATAATCATATATATTTATTCTTTACACCACAATACCCATCCATGTAAGGTGGTGGTGGAAATACTGATTACATCACGGCGTGGAGACGGTATTCCGTACGTACGCACGCGCGGTGATTACGTTTTCCATAGGATGGATAGAAGGTAAAATAGGGTTTTTTCATATTTATAATAACATATTAGTATATAAGTATTATTTATGTTGTTACTTTATAATGAAAAAACTAAATAATAATAAGTTAAAGAGGAATGAAATTGGAAAGGATCGGTAATGGATATTACCTATTCATTGACGCGCCTCTTCTTAACCTCCTCTTAGGGCACTAGGGTTGGTCTTTGAAGAATACCAGGACCTCTAGGATGTTTCTAGGTAAGTGGAGAAGATAAATTGGCAGGGGTTGGCCGAGTTTGATGGATCAACGTGGTGTGAGGAGGAGAGGGAGGACATTCCCTTTTATAAGGGAGGGGAGGAGCACCTTTGGAAAAACTAAAAATATTATTTTATTATAAAGTCATATTCGGTTTTTAATAGCTCCAAATTGATTTATTTAAAAGATAAGGTGGGGATGGGTCGAAATAATCTCAAAAAAGATATTTTAGACAAGTTTAGGTTACTATTTTAACCTTATCATTTAGATTCAACTTTGAGTTAAATAATTTTACTTTTACCATGTCTTCTTGTTTTCTTACACTATAAGGTTAATAAACATACTATAACAAGCCAAACGAACCCCAAGTGGTTCATTATTAATATATATATCTTTATATAAGTAATTTGGCCGAACCATAGATTTTATGAATAAAATAACAATTAATAATATAATAATTTTGTTAAAAACTATTTTATGTCAATTTTGAAACTATTTGGTAATTTATTTTTGTGAAACTCATAACAACATTATTAGTTCGAAAAATGTTAATTAAATAAATAATAATATGTCATATTGACCTATAAAATTACTTTAATTATTAAAAAGTTTCAAATTACATTTATTTGGGTATTTATAATATCAATTATGTTAATATTACTTAATAAGGTAATTACTGCATCATCATTGTGTCATAAATAAATTAAATTATTTAATTTATAAAAATTATAAATAAAATACAATTATATAGGAAATACCTTTAGCTTTCTAATTAATATTTATAGTCTAATTTATCTTATTTATAACACTATATTAAAAATGTTTTAGTTATTAAAGATTGATTTTAACTATTTTAACTCTTCTTTAAATAAAATAATATTAAATGTCCTAATCTAATCCAATTGGACCTAAATTGTCATATTTTATTCCAAATGTTGTTTTTGGTCGAATTAGACTTATCCAATATAATTATGACATGTTTTAGGGTAATAATAATATCATTTTTACCCTTAAATAACATATTTACTTTTAACTGTGGGAAATAAAAGTAAAAAGTTACTGTTCACAAAAAATTATTTTCATATCATTGAAGCACATTTTACTTACTAACATCAACCGTGTCTCTCGGATTTTTGAAATTCCATTCACAGAAGTAGTAAAATTATGTTTTATGTAAATTTGCAAATTCTCCTAGGAGGTGGGTAAAAGACGGTGAAAAGTTCAATAAAATTTTTATATATCTAAAATTATTATAAAATGACTCCAAATAATTACATTGAACATATATAGGTATTATGTCTGAATTTTGATCTAAAATAAATTTAAATATAATAAATAATTATTTAAATAAAAAGTCGGTTTTTAAATAGTAACCCAGTTTTTTCACTATTCATCAAAAATTGATTTTTTTCAGAAAAATACCAAAAATTCACCCTAGGATAATTTAGATATTCAGAATCCCAAAATGAAGTCCATTTTGAAAGATAACATTTATAAAATTTCAAAAAGTGGGTATTACTATTCATAACGGCTAGTTTTAATAATATTTTAAAAGCATGTCGTTGTTTAGTGAAACTCGGTATTGCGTACAACGCAAGCTATCGAGGAAAGTCGTGATTGCGTGTAAAGAAATCCAACCTAGTGTTGTGTGTAGTAAAAGATTTATTTGATGATTTATATTACAAAAATACAAAATATTTCTCATAAAAATCTCAGGTGTTACATTTTACCCCCATTAAAATGAATTTCGCCCTCGAAATTCGTCACTTTGTAACAAAAAGAAGAGGATAATTCTCCCTTATCATATCCTCAAGCTCCCATGTAGCATATTATAATTGATGGTTCCTACATAAAACATTCACCAAGCGAGTGTTCTTGTTCCGTAGGAATTTTTCACTATGATCCAGAATCTCTATCGGTTGTTCTTTATAAGAAAGATCTTGCTCCAGCGGTACAACTTCTGAGTTGAGTACATGTGAAGGATCAGGTATGTACTTTCTTAGGAGAGATAAATGGAACACAAAAATGAACTTAAGAGAGATTCGGTGGAAGCGCCAATCAGTAAGCTACCTTCCCAACACGATCCAATATTTCGAAAGAACTGATATACCTTGGGCTCAGCTTTCCCTTCTTTCCAAATCTCATTACTCTCTTCCAAGGAGATATTTGTAAGAACACTTTATCACCCACTTAAAACTCTAGGTCTTTTCTTCTGTTATCGGCATAAATTTTTTGTCGACTCTGAGCTGCTCTTATGTGTTGTTGAATAGATCGGACCTTTTCTACCATCTCATCAACAAGATTAGGTCCTAATATCTTTCTTTCCCCAACATCATCCCAGCAAGTTGGAGTTCTGCATTTATTTCCATAGAGATCTTCATAAGGAGCCATCTGAATACTCGAGTGAAAGCTATTATTATAATAAAATTCCACCAAAGGTAGGTGTTGATCCCAACAAACTTTGAAATCCATAGAGAAATCTCTTAACATATGTTCTAGATTTTTAATTTTCCTCTCAGACTGACCATCTGTATGAGGATGATAAGCAGTGCTGAAACTCAACTCTTTATCCAGAGTATGCTGAAGACTTCGTCAAAACTTTGATTTAAACCTCGGATCCCAATCAGATATAATGGAAAGTGGTACTCCATGCAATCTTACCACTTCCATTACATATATCCCGACAAGATGATCGAGAGATAAATCCACTCTAATAGCAATGAAGTGTGATGACTTCGTAAGACGATCAAATATAACCCAGATAGCATTATTTCCTTTGTTTGTTTTAGGAAGTCCAGTGACAATGTCCGTAGTGATATTTCCCATTTCCATTCTGGTATGGGTAATGGTAGTAATATCCCCTTAGACTTCTGTCTCTCATCTTTAACTTGCTGACAATCCAAGCATCGAGAGACATATTCCGCAACATCTCTTTTCATGCCATCCCACAAGAAGTACTCTTTCAGGTCCCTATACATATTTGTGCTTCCAGGATGAACATATAATGAATAACTATGAGCCTCATCCAGTATCTCCTTCTTTAATTCTGGGATGGGAGGAACACAAACCAGTTTCCTAAACCTTATTATCCCATTACAATCAAGGTTGAATTCAGGAACATTTCTCACCTTTTTTGTAACTCTACATCTTCTATATGTGCCTCTTTAATCTTCTCATGTATAGATGGTTGAACATTCATTTGAGAAATATATGATTTTTCCATTCCATTATAATTCCAAGATCCATCCTTTGTAAATCCTTAAATATTGGATCTTTTGTGATCCTCATCATTGATAAGCTAGCATGGTCTTGTCGACTTAATGTGTCGGCCACCTTGTTTGGTTTCCATGGGTGGTAATGAATTGAACAATCATAATTCTTAATCAGCTCCAACCATCTCCATTGACGCATATTCAGCTCCTTTTGTGTGAAAATATACTTTAAACTTTTATGATCAGTATAAATATCACACCTTTCACCATAAAGATAGTTGCTCCAAATATTTAATTCAAAGACTACCGAAGCTATCTCCAAATCATGAGTTGGGTAATTTTTCTCATGGATTTTCAACTGTCGTGAGGCATAAGCTATCACCATATCATTTTTCATGAGAACACACCCCAATCCCTTCTTGGATGCATCACTGTAGATCACAAGCCTTTCTCCACTACAAGGAAGTGTGAGCACAGGTGCACTGGATAACCTTCTTTTCAACTCCTTGAAATTATCTTCACACTCCATTGTCCAATGGAACATAACTCCTTTTCAAGTCAACCTGGTGAGTGGATTAGATAATCGTGAAAAATAATTCAAAAAACGTCGATAATATCCATCCAAACCAAGAAAACATCAGATCTCAGTTATCGGTGTTGGTTTTGACCATCATTCAAAAAACTCTATTTTTTGTTATCCATATATATCCCCTATTTTGAGATTATGTGACCCTAATATGAAACTTTTTGAAGCCAAAATTCACACTTGGTAAATTTGGCATAAAGCTTCTCCTTTATTAGGGTCTTCAGTAGACTTCTCAAGTGATATTCATGTTCTTCCGTGCAATTTTAATAGACAAGAATATCATCTATAAAGACTACCACAAACTGATCAAGATAGTCTCTAAAGACTCCATTCATTAGATCCATGAAGATAACATGGGCATTAGTAAGACCAAATGGCATCACTATAAATTCATAGTGCCCATACCTTGTACGGAAAGCCGTCTTTGGTATATCCTCCCTTTTTGAACATTAATTAATGATACCCTGAATGAAGATCAATCTTGGAAAAGTATTGAGCTCCGCATAGTTGGTCAAATAAGTCATCAATGCGTGGGAGAGGATATTTGTTCATTATAGTGATCTTGTTATGTTCTCGATAATCAATGTAGTGTCTCATTGATCCATCTTTCTTCTTAACAAACAGAACAGGTGCTCCCCAAGGTGATGCACTAGGGCGTATGAATCCCTTATCAAGATTCTCTTGTAGTTTATTCTTCAATTACTGCAACTCAATTGGGGACATTCTATAAGGTGTATTTGAAATAGGCATAGCACCCGGTACGAGTTCTATTGAAAACTCAACATCACGATTTGGTGGAAGACCAAGAAATTCCTCGAGAAAGACATCATCAAACCCTCGTACAATGGGCATATTCTTAATCAGGAGTTTGTCTCCAACCATTTGAGATGAATAACCTTCATTTAGTGGAATCAAGGCCCATTGGATGGATGAAATTTCCAATGGAAGGTTATGTTCATCATTGCATCGATAGACGACCATAGATTGATATAGAATATGAAATGTGACATCCCTTCTTTGGAAATTGATCTGAGCTCCATATAAAGAAATCCAATCCATTCCACGAATCACATCAAATTCCACTATAGGAAGGATCACAAGATTTGCAGGAATCACTTTCCCACAAACTTCAATCAGGGAAGAATTATACACTTTTGATGTGAACGTTGTGCCATTAGGGGTTGTCATAGCTAACTCAACATCTAATTGTTGAGGTAATAGAGTGATACCCTTAGAATATTCTGCATACATAAAAGAGTGGGTGGATCCAGAATCAAATAAAACATTTGCTACTTTACAGTGGATGTTAAGTGTACCTTTCCCCACTTCGTTATCATACTCCACGTCGCTGATAAAAATTGCATGTGACTTTCCTTTGTCTTTAGCCTTAAGAGTTTGTTGACGTCGATCATCATCAAAAACATGTGGATTAGGGCATTGATTAGCATAATGACCCATTTCCTTGAACTTGTAACATTGATGTGTAGGAGGTGCACTCTGTGTAGCCTTTTCTTTGTTCGCATCACTAGACATCTTCTTCCCATCATTGCGGCATTAAAATTCCCGATGACCTTCTTTTCAAAATTTGAAACATTTACTTATCCCATTAATAAAAATACCTCCATGTTTCTTTCCACACTATGAGCATAAGGGAAAACTGATATTCTTTTCAGTGTGGTCTTTAGATTTCCCATTGAATTCCATTTTCCTCTTCTTATCAATTGCATATGACTGATGGGTTACTCGAATCTCCATCTCAACCTTGAGAGCTCATCGAACAATTTCCTTGTAGCTATTGAAGTCCCTTATGGCTAATCCCCTTCAAAGACTTGGTTTTCAGCCACTAAAGAATCGATCAATCTTACTCTCAGGTTGGATAAAAATTCTGGAAGCGTACCATAAGAGTCTTGTAAAATTTACTTCTTAGGTACCAACAGATTCATCGTCCTTTGCTTCAGTTCAAGAAACTCCTTCTCCATCATTGTTCGAAGAATACGTGGTAAGTACTTATTGAAAAATATGTTCTTGAACTCGTCCCATTCCATGGACTCAATTTCATCTCTTGGCCTCATATTCTTGATAAGATTCCTCCATTGAGCAGCTTCAACATCCAAACGATATACTGCTAAGATGACTTCAACATGTGTAGAACATTGTAGAACTGAAAATATCTTTTCAGTGTTACTGATCCACTATTCAGCCACTAATGGATCAGTAGACCCGCTGAATGAGGGTGAACGCTACCTCATGATGGATTCAATAGAATTTTGCTCCTTACTTTTCTCTTTTGGAAGTCCTGCATGATTCATAGCTTGGGAATTTTGTGTGAGCATGGCTACAAGATTTTTCATTCCAGCTCCCATAATGTTTGGTTGCTCATGGGGACAATCATTTCATTGCCCATCGCATTCCGTATTAACACGGTTCCTTCGGGTTCCAGCCATTGACTAAAACCAAGAAAAATAGTGTTATAAACACTAATTATAATAGGAAAACCACATAATCATGAATAAAATTTCACACATAAGGTTTTATCATAGGTTATTCATGCCCATTTATAAAACACTAAGATTGTGTCCCATGTTTAGACATATCCTTAGTGTTCTTACTAAGGCTATCACATCCTAGCTTCCAAAGGTTAACTTTTCCTTTCCTATGATACCAACTATAACGACACATACATTACATACATTGTTATTATTTCGAAATTGATGCACATTTATTACAACAAATAACAAAACCATGGTAGGACTATATAGGTATAGTGTCTTTAGACACTGGGAAACATAAACAACTGGTTCAAAAAGATTCTACATTATCTCCCATTTATTTCATCATATCTAGAGTGCCTTTTGGAATATCCTACTTAATAACCGTCTTCTTGACCTGGGGAAAGAAAACATACAAAAGGGTGAGCTCAAATTCTCCGTAAGGGTAAACAAAAGAAATATCAATCACATTATATTCATACGAACATAACATTTTGGAAATCGTAACCTGCAAAAGAGATCATAATTTAATAACATGGGATAAATCATAGTAGTGAAATGTAATCCCAATAATAATAACATAAAACATGAAACTTTGTGGCATACACACAAAATCATAGAGAATCATTTCTTAGTAGTCAAGACTCATTTCGAAGACTATCTTAGCGGACAAAGTCCATTTTTGAACCGAGTTCACTCCTCATTTCAGTCCTGTATCACTGAACTAGTTTAACTTTCCATTCCAGCCATGTATATCTTGTGAGATATAAATCTTTACCCAATGCATTGGAGAGATATATGGGTCCCACCAATATCAACATGATACTATTCTTATGTGTTCCAAAAGTTCATAAATCGTACATCATAGCATAACCCATGTAATAAAAATGGGATTATTAAAAGTCATACCATCATAACATAATCCATATAAGATAAAAGGACATCATAAAAATAATTCCATCATAACATAATCAAATCAATGTAAAAATAGGGATAGAAACAGAACCCTATAATATCTTAGATGGAAAATAATTTTGATAAAATGCATGAACTCCATTTTGGAGGAAAATATCATTTCTACTTCAAAAACATTTTTCCTTTATTAACATGTCATAAAATTTTAAACTAAAATAAGTTGATTAAAAATAAAAATGAAAAGTTGTAAAATAATCTTTATGGAAATAATGTTTTATGAAATCATAAAATCCCTTCATGACATATAAGTTAAAAAAATATTCTTCTCGTACTTTGGCCAGAAAAGTCAAAAAAGTACCTCATACTACAAACGACAAAAGATTACTTTCATATATTTTACTAAAAATTAGATTTAAAAAATTGTAGGAGGATAGAAATAATATTACATATTGAGGAAACATGGATGTGGATGACAAATATTCCCCAGTAAATACAAAAGTATAAACAATCTCGGATAAAAATGAGATTGTGAAATTTTCCCTTACCTTAGGTGCGATTTGCTTTGTACGTGTCCGAACCTCCTGTATAATGATTTAAATAATGTTATTGAATTATTCCAGAATCTTACTCATTGTTATGATATCATATATTTTCATATTCTTAGCTTCATATTAGTAATATTTCATTGTTACTTGTTATTCGGGTGTTTATTGTTTTTTGTCTTTATTTGTGTTTTGTCAAATAAATTATTAATCTTATTTTTAGGTTATATATACCTCATTTATAGAATGGTATTAGTTTAATATATATCATATTTATTCATTCAATTCATTTATATAATAATTATGCATTGAAGATCATGTAGAACGATTCGCATCACATCGTGGAGACGGTAGGCCGTACATACGCACGAGTGATGATATCGTTCCCATGATCGTGGAATTGTATTTAAGTATATGTATACTATTTCATAATCAATATCACTTTACAATAATAATATATAGTTATTATTTACACCATTATACCCTACCAATTAAGGTGGTGGTGGAAAAACTGATTACACCACGGCGTGGAGATAGTATTCCTTACGTACGCACGCGTGGTGATTTCATTTTCCATAGGATGGATAGAAGGTAAAATGGGGTTGTTTCATATTTATAATAACATATCAGTATATAAGTAATACTGTTGTTATTTCTTTATAATTAAACAACTAAATAATAAGAAGTTAAAGAATAAAGAAATTGGAAAGGATCGGTAATGGATATTACCTCTTCTTTGATGCGCCGCTTCTTAACCACCTCATAGGGCACTAGGGTTGGTCTTTGAAGATAACCAGGACCTCTAGTATGTTTCTAGGGAAGTGGAGAAGAGAAATTTTCAGGGTTTGTCCGAGGTTGATGGCTCAAAGTTGTGTGAGGAGGAGATGGAGGAGGTGCCCTTTTATAAGGGAGGAGAGGGGCACATTTGGAAAAACTAAAAATATTATTTTATTACAAAGTCATATTCAGTTTTTAATAGCTCCAAATTGATTTATTTATAATCCAATGTGTGTATGGGTCGAAATACTCTGAACCAATAGATTTTAGAAAAGTGTAGGTTACTACTTTAACCTTATCATTTAGATTTAACATTAAGTTAAATAATTTTACTTTTCCCATGTCTTCTTGTTTTCTTACACTATAAGGTTAATAAACTTACTATAACAAGCCAAACGAACCCCAAGTGGTTCATTATTAAACTATATATATTTATATAATTTATTTGGCCTAACTGTATATTTTTATGAATAACATAACAACTAATAATAAAATAATTGTTTTAAAAACTATTTTATGTCAATTTTGACACTATTTGGTAATTGATTTTTGTGAAAATCATAAAAGCATTATTAGTTAATAAAATGTTAATTAAATCAATAATAATATGTCATATTAACCTATAAAATTATTTTAATTATTAAAAAATGACAAATTACATTTATTTTTGTATTTATAATATCAATTTTGTTAATATTTCCTTAATAAGGTAATTACTGCATCATCATTTTGTCATAAATAAATTAAATTATTTAAAGTATAAAAATTATAAATAAAATAACATTATATAGGAAATAGTTTTATATTTCTAATGAATATTTATAGTCGAATTTATCTTATTGATAACCCTATATTAAAAAAAATTTAGTTATTAAACTTTGATTTTAACTATTTTAACTCTTCTTTAAATAAAATAATATTAAATGTCCTAATCTAATGAAGTGGACCTAAATGGTCATATTTTATTCCTAAGGTTTTTTTGGTCGAATTAAACTTATCCAATAGAATTAGGACATGTGTTAGGGTAATAATAATATCATTTTTACCCTTAATTATCCTATTTAATTTTAACCGTGGTAAATAAAAGTAAAAAGTTACTATTCACCAAAAATTATTTTCATCTCATTGAACCACATTTTACTTACTGACATAAACCATGTATCTCGGATTTTTGAAATTCCATTCACAGAAGTGGTAAAATTAAGTCTTATGTAAATTTGCAAATTCTGCTAGGAGGTGTATAAAAGACGGTGAAAAGTTCAATAAAATTTTTATATATCTAAAATTATTATAAAATGACTCCAATGAATTAAATTGAACTTATATAGGTATTATGTATCAATTTTTACCTAAAATAAATTTAAATAAAATAAATAATTATTTAAATAAAAAGTCATTTTTTAAATAGTAACCTAGTGTTTTCACTATTCATCAAAAATTGAATGTTTTCAGAAAAATACCAAAAATTCACCCTAGGCTAATTTCGATATTCCGAATCCAAAAATGAAGTCCTTTTTGAAAGATAAAGTATATAAAATTTCAAAAATTGAGTATTACTATACATAATGGATAGTTTTAATAATATTTTAATAGTATATCATTGTTTAGTGAAACTCGGTATTGCGTACAATGCACGCTATTGAGGAAGTTCGCGATTGCGTGTAATGCTAGCCAGGCTAGTGTTGTGTGTAGTGATATATTCCTTTGATGATTTATATAACATAAAAACAAAATATTTCTCATAAAAATCTTGGGTGTTACACTTGGACACCCCCTGGACACCACCAACCCCTTGAAAATCCCCCACCACCTGGACAACCCCCACCACCTGGACAGCCCCCCCCCCCTCAAACAAACTAGAAATCCCCGACCCCCTGGACACCCTACCCCCATGGACACCCCCACCCCCTTGAACAACCCACTCACCCCCTGGACACCACCCCCACCCCTCAGGACACCCCCTGGACACCCCCTGTACACCACTACCCCCTTGGACAACCCCCACCGCTCTAGACTGCCCCCCCACCCCTAGACACCCCACCCCCTGGACACCCCCTACACCCTTGGACATCCCACTCATCGCCCTATACTCCCCCACCCAAAGGACACCCCTACCACCTTGGACAGTCCCCCCCCCCTCTAGACACCCCAACCCCATAGACACCCCACCCCTTGATACCCCCGACCCCCATGGACAACCCACTCACCCACCTGAACACCCCCACCCCCAGACACCCCACCCCCTTGGATAGCTCCATCACCCCCTGATCTCCCCCACCCCCTTGGAAATCCCCCTCACCCCCTGGACACCCCCACGCCCATTGGAAACCCCCTAGACACCACCACCCCCGTGGACAGCCACCACCCCTTGGACACCCCTACCACCTTGGACAGCCCACTCACCCCCTAGACACCCCAACCCCCTGGACACCCATACCACCTTGGACATCCCCCACCCCTCTGGAAACCACCACCCCTGAACCCCCCCCCCCCCAAGATACCCCATTGGATATCCAACCCCCACTAAGACACCCTCTCTACCCGCTAGACACCCCTACCTCCTTGGATAGCCCCCTCACCCCCGGACCCACCCACCTTGGACAACCCCCTGGACACCACCCCACCCCCATGGACACCCCCTGGACACCCCCACCCCATTGGAAAGCCCCCCACCCCCTAGACACCCCCACCCCTAGACAACCCCCACCCCCTTGGAGAGGCCCCCACACCCTTCGACACCCATTGTACATGCACATACACATGATAGAACACAAAAAAATTGTAAACTTACTTGATATCACATTCATAGTTTATTTTACCAAAAATGAATATAGAATTTTATGAAAGAACACTATGACACCTAACATGATTACAAGAAAAAAGATAGGAAAATAAAATCTCAAAAAATATGTTTAGGGCATCATGAAAAATAAAAAATGAAATCTAGTCGTGTGAGGCTTACTTCAGTGTTGCGAGTCGACCTAATAGATCTGGTGATAATAAAGATGATAAAGGGTGTTGGTAAAACGATGCTAGAGTGAATGACTTTGAAGAAACCTTTATAGGTTTTCCAAATGAGAGAGACGAGTCACATGTCCCTCGATCGAAGAAAATTGAATGACTGAATACGGGGAATGATAAATCATTTAAAAGTTTTATCACATCAGTTATTTAATAAACGAAAAGATAAACAATTTTTTTATGTTTATAACGTAGGTTATTTAATAACTGATGTAGAAAATCATTTCTCACATCAGTGATTTTATAACCGACGTTATAAATGGAGCTTTATAAAATCTGTTATTTTATCACTACTGTGATAAATTACCAAGATTTTCTTTCTTATGTCTATTATTTTATAACCAATGTGATAAAGTTCCCAGATTCTATATTTCACATTGGTTATAAAATAACCCATGTGATAAATCTAATCTCAGTATTTTTTACATCGATTATTTTATAACCGACATAAAAAATAGATTCTCATCAATTTATCACGTCGGTTAAATAGAACCAATGTAAAAAATGATGATGTGTTAAATATTTTTTACACTAGTGGATGTTACTCTATTATTGATAGAGATTAGTTTCATTAAAAAAGGTCTCATCCAATGGCCCCTCCAGATCATCAAGGTTATGTAGTTGACCCTATTATTTACCCATTACCTTATATCTATATGAAAACATGGTCTATGGAAAATTAATATGCTAAAGCAATTTAATTTTTTTATTTATTTGAAACTTCAACCACGACCGCACCACACCTGAGTGTCTAACACACTCCAAGGTTAGGTATCACATGTGGTAAAACAAATCATATATACTCAATGTTGGCCTCTAATACATAGTGATAATTTTAGTGGAAATCATTAGAAACAACCAATATAAAATAACTGCATCATGTGACTGATGGATGACAATTCAATCCAATATAATCAATATATGAATTGTCATATTCATTAAAAAACTAAAGGTACTACAATCAACCAACTTAATGTAATAGTATAAAAATTATGAATACAAATAACATTCTCAAACCACATGATCTGTCCCATCTCCAAGATCATGTGATATCATGAAAACCAATCAATCAAATGCACTGATTGTTGCCCTTTTATAGACCTATATTCATGAAATCTACCCGGGTAACAAATTGTAGCTTGAATAGGTTGTGAGTAATAATCAGTAGGCCATGACAAATGATGTGTAAGAAAATTTAGTATAAGTAATAGTTCATGAAATAGTATGATAAATAGGTGAATTTAATATTTATCTAAGAAAAACAGACAAATAAACCCACTAAGACTCAATCTACAAGTTAACACCCAGGGTCTGCTATAGCTCCTTCAGTCGATTATCAAATGACTATATCCTTTAATCCCAATGAAAATAATAAACAAGGGTCCCATTGAATTATACCAAATATCACCTTCAAGCATCACGTGTAATAATGAATCTCCTCTATATGCATCTTGGAACCATGCATCTCACCATCATGAATTATGTAACCATTTACCTCACCCTCAATCAACAAAAAATTAATTATATCACTAAAATGTATTGAAAAACCACATTTAACTACCTCAGGAATCATGTATCGGTGCATCTCACCCCCACACATCCTAGAAACGTGATTCTAAACATTAGGTTTCCTGAACCAAAGAATCACTACAACAAAACATGCCTTTTACATCATTATAATTTTCCATTATTAGCCCCAAAAATGTGCAGACTACTAGAGTTTGATTCATAGACATAGGATTTTATTAGTGCAATAAACACACTTATATATGAATCCTTTATTAGTGATTCTAAGATCAAAACTAAAGGGTCTCTTTATTAGAATTATTAAAAGCATTGATGACTAAAAATACTAATGTGTTCTAATAAATTTATAGCACACTAAAAAACTAAAAACATTATAGGTACATTACAGTTTATAAATGAAATAAAATTTATAATATGAAAAAATTAAAAAGTTCTATATTATAGAAATTTCAAATATTTATTTATACAATTACATGAGTATGTAAATATTATCATTCATATTTAAAGATCAATGTTTAGATTTCTTTATCCTCTAACATTGACTCATGTTATTGTAGAAAAAACCATCCCAACATAGGAAAAAGAATGCACTTATATAAGAAAACAATTCTTCTGTTTTTTATACTATAAATAAATAAATTAAAAATAATTTGTTGGTTTTAAGGAAAAAGTTTTTAACTAAAATTTGTGTCATACCAGCAACATTTTCTATCAGATAGAGTTGCATTTGATTTTTGCATGTCACCTGTTTCATGTTAGACTAGAAGCATTTTATATTTGAAAATAAACTATATAAGTATAATATAAGAATTAAAAAGAAATTATTTAAGTAAAATGAGATAAAATGATGAGAATAAATATGATATCTTCTTCTTGGCGTTGGTGATATGATGCACGTTTGAAACTGAAATGGTACTTTAATATGTAAACACACACATGGAGTCATTTTGGTCACACTATGCAATATATTTGTCTTCAGATAATTTCAACATGTCCTAAATGACTTATAGATAATTCTCATAATGTATCAAAACAATCTGAATTAGTTTTCTCGGTTTTGAGATCTTCAATTGGAGTTTTTACTAAAATGCCTCTTTAAACTGGAAACACACACATTGATTCATATTGGATACATCATGTGTTATATTGGCGTAAGACTAATTCTTATTTATAAAACATGAATCATGAATCATTTAACTTATTTATCTATAAATTTCGAGGGTGTTTTTTTTGTTTTATGTGAGGGACATTTTTGAACTAAAATGGTAATTACAAACTGATAACGGAAACTTTGATTCATACTGGGACTATAATTCATTCTATATTGGTGGGGATTTTTCATATACATCACAAATGACTTTTGAATGATTTTACTGAAGTATCAAAACAATATAAACAAATTATCTTAGTTTTATGTTTGTCACATATCTTTTGAACTAGAATTAATGTCAATTTTAAATAAAAACACATAATTGGAGTCATACCGGTCACTCTATGTGTCATATTTAGGTGTGTATAATTCATACAAATAATAAATTACACATTGAATATTTAACTGTGTATTAAAAAATCCTAACATGTTTTCCTATTTTTGAGTATGTCACTTTTATTATTTCCTAAAATATCATTTTAAACTTGAATAATGCACATTAAGTCATTTAAATGAAATTGTGTGTCATTTTGACATGATTCTAATTCCATGATTTTAAAATGAATTAAGATTCATTTTCCTAATTTATAAATGAAATATGACTGTTTTTTCTTGGTTTTCTATATGTGATACTTTTTGAAATAAAATATTAAATTTAAACAGAAGAAAAACACATTTATTCATACTGAAAACATCATGTATCGTATTGGGAAATTTTGGTTTCTTATAAATAAAAAATGACTTATGGATATTTTTCCTTCTGTGTAATAAAATATGAATGAATTTTCATGGTTTTGATTATGACAGTCATCATTTTTACTAAATCTAATGAAAATTTCAAATAAAAATACAAATATGAAGTAATACTGATCACAACAAGCATCAAATTAAGGTGAGGATTATTCAACATGTCACAAATGACATAGGGATAATTTTAATTAAGTATCAAAAAATAAAAATGTGTTTTTTTCATATTTAGTATCTCACTTTTCTTTTTTACCAAAATTTATTTAAAATTAAATAAGAACATGAACTTTTAGTCATACTGGTCACACCATGAATCAAATTGAGGTGAATCTTGTTATTAGACATTAAAATTGACATATGGATTATTTTACAAAATTATAAAAATAAACCATGTTCATTTTTTTAGTATTGATTATGTCACTTGTCTTTTTTTCTAAAATTTCATTTTAAATTTGATGTGGACACATGGAGTCATGCCACTTACATCATTTGTCATTCTGACATGAGAATGATTCTTAAACCTAAAAAATGACATATTATTCGTTTTACAAAATGATCATAAAATTATGAACATGTTTTCATTGTTTTCGGTGAGTGACTCATGTTTTAAACTAAAATATCAATTTTAATATGAAAATTGAGACTTTGAGTCATTCCAGGAAGACTACATATTTCATTTAGGTTTATTTAAATCATAATCATCAAATATTACTTATATATAATTCCACTAATGAATAAAAATAATCATAATTAATTTTGTTGATTTTGAGTATTTCACAGATCTTTTTTACTAAAAATAATGTCAATTTTAAATAAAAAAGAACACTTGGAGTCATACGGGGCACATCGTGTATCTTATTGATGTGAGGATGATTCATACACATCATAAATGACATATGGATCGTTTCTATAAATTATATCATCAATATAAATGTCATTCTTTAATATTGAGTAGGTCACTAGTGGTTTTAATAAAATTAATGTATGTTTTAAATAAAAAACTCACACTTAGAGACATACTGATTACATTGTGTGTCCTATTGAGGTTAAAATGATTGATACATGTTGCGATAATATATGTACCTTTTTCCTAAAGTATAAAAACAATCCAAATTTGTTTCTTTTATTTTAAATATTTCACTTCTTTTTAAAAAAAATTACTAATAATTTTTAAATAACAAGACAACTTTGAGTCATAACAGTCATATCATGCATCAGATTAAGCTGTTTTTTATTCCAACATTTCAAAAATGACATAAGGACCATTTAAATAAAGTTGAAATACATTCCAAATGTGTTTACAAGTTTTTGAATATGGCTCATTTCTGTTTATAAAGTCGTTTTAAACTTGAAAAATGCACATTGAGTCATACCTATAACATGATGTGTTATTTTGACGTGAGACTGATTACTATGTGTCAAAAATGAATATTAAATAATTATATTAATTTATCAAGACAATATTATAATTTTATCTCAAACAATGAAATCACAAATAATCAATATCTTGAACTCATGCATTACACAAATATATTTTACAAAAAACCTCAAATAATTTTAAAACGCTAAATTTCTTAATGAAAATCATCAATACTATTTTATTGTGAAAACATATGTTTTATCCATTGAATTTCGATTTTTTTATAAATCTACAAAAACCCAATTGGAAATCAATTATATTATCTTACAATCTTTGACAAGAAAGAATATGAAAATACAGTAGATCCCAAATAACAAATATAATTTTAGGTCAACCAATTTGAGACACCCAGGAACATGATAAAAACTTCAGATTAGAGATAACATAATACACATTATTAAGGTCATTGTAGGTGATGAAAAACCTTCAGTAATAATGACTGTAATTCTTGAAGAATAATGCAACACAATGATCTAACCATAGTGTATAAAAGGTAGTGGATAATGACTAAAAATGAAAAATGGACTGAAAAATAAATGGAAATGGTGAAACTCCTAAATAACCTAGATGCTAGAAAATATATAGTCAATATCATAATATGTAGATCTTGAACAAGCAATCAAAGAGTCAAGAGGATAATATAACATACCTTGGATTCATCTTGTGACACAACAAAGTGAAATAATGTATATTTTGAAATCTTGGATTAATTCGATACATGGATTTGTTAAATACCTAATCCATTCCAACATTTAATTCAAGACGTGGCTTCATTCAAGACTTGACCCATGCCTTTTCTCAATAAATGGATTTTAGGAGGAGGAGAACTGGTATTATGGAAGTTCTATGTAAGATTGAGATATCTCTATCGAATCAATCATGGTAAGATTTCCTTAAATTTAATGGGGACACATTTATCTACAATTCCAAAAAAAGTTATTATAAATATATTTTTTTATTGATAAATAAATAAGATAGAATTATTGAGACCCATGTTTTACATACATTGGTGTTATATCATTTTATATGAATATTCAACACATTTAAAAAGTATAGTCATGAAGACAATAATAATTTAGTGTCTTTGGATGCATAAAAAAATAATAATTTAATTTGGTGAAGGATCATTAATGTTTCCACAATAATATTCCCCTTAATACTTATACATAAAACCATTCTACATAACATAAGAAAGGAAACAGAAGAATGAAGAGAGATCAGATTCTCGTTAGGGGTAAACAAGGGATATAAACAATACCATAAGTTTATGAATATGCGATACTAAAATTATAAAAAAAATTCATATTAATGATCATAAAGACGAATACTGTCAGAAATATTTTTTGTTCATTATACATGAATTGTAAGGGAATTAAGAGCATAATCCATGAATACAAAACAAATATATAAGACATAAAATTTTCTGGCAGACACATAAACATATAAAAACAAATGTCAAGGCTAAATACCAAGAACTTCATAACCTATTAGGGTTGTTCTAATCACCTGTGAACCTAGTTCAGGAATTGGATTCCCTCCCATGTACCCTCTCGAATTGGTCATGGAATTTCCCCTCATGTACCCTCTTTTTTTGGTATTAATAAGACCTCATATGTACCATCGTATTTAGGCTTGGGATTTACTCTTATGTACCTTCCCATTTTGGTATTGGAGTTCCCTTCTTTGTACCCTCTTGTTCGGGGCTTGGGATATCCTGCTAGTAACCCTCTAGTTTCTATATTGTGATTCCCTCCAATGTACCCTTTGATCTCATAAAAAATTAATCATTAACCAATGCATTAGAGAGAGATGATGGTCCCACCCATCCCATAATGAAATCATACATGCATGTTCTAGAAGATAATAAACATTCATTATATCATGACCCATACAAATATAGGGTTTCTAGAATATCACTTCATAAATCATGAAATGAAATAGGTATCATAAATATTTCAACATATCATTACCTATGGAAATGTGATAGGACCCATAATAATTTAATCAATGCCTAACCCATCAAAAGAATCATATTTCAAAATCATATAACTCATGGAAGAGAAATGGTTATCATAAACATCATTCCATCAAAACACATACCATTAAATAAGGAATATAAATGGAATTCCTAGATCATATATCCATTAATGAATATACTATAACAAAGTATGTCATATTACGTTGAGAAGATTTTTAAAATATCACATTAAACTTTTATTAAAGGAAATATCCTTTCATGAAAAATATATTTCATCAGATGATTTGAAAAACACATTTCTTGTAAATAATTCTTTATGATTTTATTTAAAACATTTCTTGAAGAAAAAATATCTTCCTCTTTGAAAAAACATTTTAAAACATCAAAAATTTTGAAAACCATTTTATTTCAAAATACTATAGAAAACTTGTAAAGGAATATTTAATATATATTGAAAAAAAATTTATTTGAAAATAATTTCAAGTTATATAATTAATTCGTGAAGTATTTTTGAATTCCATTTTCTAGAAAGATGATAAAATAAGCATGAAATTTTTTTGTAAAAACATTATCATTGAAAAATTATAAAAGAATATTGAATTTTTTTTGAAAATTATGTTGCTTGAAAAAATATAAAATGAAATTTAAAACATTTTAAACACCTTTTAGACATAAAAACTTTTTGAAAATATTTTATTAGAAAATTTGGTTTTGAATGAAAAATGATTTCCGACCGATGGGAGAGATAATGTCGAAATTTCTTGAAAAACATTCTTAACTATATCAAGTTTGATAGAGTATAAGAAATGGTACAAATAAATTATGATATAATGAATTACTAGAATATTAACATTTTAATTAGTTTTATTGATATATTTATTATAATATTTCATCAATACAATCATAATCATAAACAATATCAATAAATGATAAGATTATAATAGTAATGTATTATCACGTTGGTAATTTAACTCATACTAAACGTGATAGAATAACATTAAATGAAATGAAAAAATTATTTATGGAATAATATTAATTATATACCATGTAAAATAGTATAATATACATACAGTTGAAATACATATGTTCTTTACATTGCTTGTATCTCAAAGAAGTCAAATTAAAACAACAATTATTTTACCAATTTGAAAACATTTGAACCATAAAACCCATGTACTATATATCAAAAAATAAAAATGTAAAATATCATTAATTTAAGTAAAATAATAATATAAAACTTCATGTTATTTATATACACCACAAAAAATAAATTAGTGTTGAATAAGGAATATGTCACATAGATATAAAAGTGGGATGAGAAAACCCTTACCTAAAGTCTTAATGTTTATAATACATGTTCAGACGCCTATATAATAAATATAAGATTATTATAAATCATCAAACAACCAATATTTTTATATATAAATCCTTATATTATTTTATTGATAATTTATATTACACATTTATAAACAACTCAGTGTTAATGTTACATTTTAGGTAATATCCCATTTGTTTTTTGAATCTGTTTTGACTTGTTCTTCAAGATCCCATAACATAAATCATTGTTTAATTATTTAAAAACCTTAAAACATGACATAAATATAATATATATTCATGATATAAATATTTATAATAATCTATAAAATATATAAATTTGAAATGGAATACACCATTCATAGAAACAGAAGGTCGTACATATACATGAATGACATTTGTTTTCATTTCATTTTGAATGAAGGAAGTAAATGAAATATATGTATATAAATATATTATATTTATGGTATAATTATTATTTCATACATATCATATTTATTTACTGAAAACTTCTTTAATATATTCATTGTAATATGTGAATGAATTGCATCTCTCTGATCAAGCGGTAGTCAACATGTCCACAAACAAAGTTATCGTATATACAAAAAACGAAAAATATGATGTTATGTTTTATATAATAAATTAAGAATAAAAAATCATCATATATATCTTATTTATCTTATAAAAACATTATTTTCATCACAGTTACTATCAATTAGAAGTATTATAGTAAAAACAAACAATATCATTTCCTGAGGAAGTAGTCTATTGTACACATGAATGAAATGTTTATATCAAATTATATGGATGTGTGTATAATTTTATGTCTAGAATAGATAATAAAAACATATATCTGTATTTTGGATACATATAGTGTTATTTAATAATGTAAGTATAATTTTTTACGGGGTGAATAATGAAAATAAAACAAAAGATATTTTGAAAGGATGTTACCTATTCTTTGGGTAACTCCTTTGGGTTTGCATGAAAGGGAATCCTTGGTTGGATTTATCCCAAAAAAAAGCTTCTGTGGTGAATTTATGGATTTTGGTAGGAGGTTTGGGCATATTATGGCCGATACAATGGACTTGAGAGGTGTAAATATGTGTGAGTGTTGAGCTCCTTTTTAGAGTGGGGGTGACATTCTTGTAATTTTTTAAAAAGGTAATTCCACATACATTTTCCAAATGTTAAGTGGCTCCAGCAATGGTTCAAATCCAAAAAAATAGCGGTTATTGTAAAATTATTAACCAAAATTTATTTTTTTAATTTTATAGGAAAATTTGGGGCACAGGTTTCAGGTTTAGTATGTTGTTAAACAATTTTTTCTCTTCATCGCATTAATTAATTTAAAACACTTTCACTAATTTTTTTGTTAAAAAACTAAATTTAAATCATTATATATTATAAATTATTATTATTTCAAATAGTTTATCCATTTTCCCATCATTAAATCACATAAGGGGATGAAATTAATTTAAATTAAATCTTGTATATAGGACAACAAAGTATTTTTTTTAAAGTAAAAAGGTTTAAAAGATTGAAAAAATTTTACATCCAATTTCATTGTGAAATTTATTCAAATGTACTAAATTGGATTAATTAATGAAAAAATAATCTATATAAACTTAAAAAACAATTAAATATGATATTTAACCCCATAAATGTTTAGATTAAAAATTATTTTTTAATTAATATTTATTGTTTTTTCACTATTCAGAAAAATATGAAAATTATTTGAAAAATACATAAAAATTAGAAATTGTAAGTTTTAATATCCTTATTAAATAAATGAATATTATTTTTTCAAGTAAAAATATAATAGTTCCAAAAATTATATTTAAAATGTGTTCACTATTAAAAGTTGGTAAAATTACATTTTAGAAATATACATTCTTTTTTACATAAATTTGGATTTATTCTATTCTTATGCCTATAATAACTGATTTATGAGTTTAAAATTCTTTTATTTAATGTATAAAATATAAACAATTTTAAAAACATGAATTAATAGTGTTTTTAAATTCCATGAGATAAAATTGTGTTTTTACATTGTTGTCTTTGAAATGGAATTTCATTAATTTCAAATAGTTCATGATTTCACATAAAACTAATTTATAACCAATGGTTTCATTTTATATACAATTTAAAACCCATTTCTCATAATTTGAAGAAACTAATTTATTTCTCAAATTCCCACATATATGTGGTAACTATATTAATATTTTAATAATAATATTAATAGTATATTATATTTTGGTAAAACTTGGTCTTGCATGAAATGAAAGATATCAATGGAACTCGACATTGTGTGTAACAAAATAAAAACATGGTGATGCGTGTAGAGAAAGATAATCTATTTTTGGTGTATAGTTCAAGATTAGCTTATTGTCGTGTGAAATGCAAGACAAAATTTTTTTCCTTCATATTACACAATCAATATTTCGTATTGAGTGAAATGAAAAATTTAAAATAGAATACATGAATTTGAAAAAATAATATTTCCTAAAATATGGGGGGTGTAACATTCTAAGCATTGTAAAATTAATTTAGCCTTATAAATTCATATGCATTATCAAATATTTAGTTCTTTAAACTTCCATTCATACAAATCCACATTCTAAAAAAATAATACTAAAACATTCATGAAATTGGGAAATTTAGAACTATAATAGTTACCCAAAGTAACCGATAACATGGTTTCCATATAGGAGAACATAAGTTGGGAGTGAATATTTGACATGGGGTTAAAGAGTGAATAATTATATAGATTGACAAAGATCATTGATCACCATCATGTTAATGATTAATGGAATGTTATGGGCCTCAAAACCATAAAACAATGATGATTTATAAGACTATCGGTTCAATTGAAAAGAAGGTATTTGGATAAATCATTTTCAATTACATTTTCCTATTGTTTTTTAATTATATAAAAATATATGATAATAAGTAAATAAAAATAATTTATTTCATTCATTTTCACATGCACGAAATGCCTCTTTGGTTGTGCCTTCTTTGATTAAAACTTCATCTCTTACTCAATGGGATGAAGGTGATTTTCTGATTCCTCGTGTATTGGAAGATCCTAAGATCCAAAAATAGAATGGTAGTTTATTCTATATATCATTATATGTCACAAAAAATTAATAGAACGTGTTATCCAATATTAATAAACCCTCACATGGCGAGATAATAAATTAATCTATAAAACCCCCACTGATGTTTAATTAAAACGATTCCATACATATTCTACCATATAACCCTTGAAAAATATAATTCACCCATTATTCAAAAAATAAGTTCTTATCTTATACCAAAGATAATTTTTATTGGATACATGGTTTCATCCTTGCACTTACAGGATATTAAATATGATTTTATTATTCCAAAATCCACATAGAGGGAGGTAATCACTTGAAAATTCAATAAAGGATGAACAATAATTTTTTCATTGGGCATAATCATACAAAATGAAACATGAAATTCTCAACTATTTAGGGAAGGATATGTCTACCACAATTATTGTGATTAACTTCATTATTTATGATTTCAAAATATTTACCATTATTCCTTTTTCCATAGTGTTTGTTGTGGCCGATAATCCACATTAGTTCTTGGATTGGTGCACTTATTAGCACAATGGAATAAAATACTTGAAATTGAAACACTAAAATGTGAGCTGACAATTATTTGGGGAATTATCATTATTCTCATAATTATCTTACATCTATACATTTTTAGTCATTCATCCACCCATGGAACTTCCCTTACACACTTAAAACATTTAGTATCCCCCTTAAGACAATTCCCCAAATATATCTTCCCAAACATTGTGTATAATATAAGGATCATTTTATTTGATCCATAACTATTGGATCTTACATTAAACTCCATCTTTCTTCTCTTCTCAAAACCATTAGATTGGTATGAAAATCCATTAACCATTTACACCTTGATTTCACATCAAACATCTTCCTTATAGATTCTAATGTATCTTATATTAATGTCCTTTCAAAGACTAAGTTTCAAGCCAATAAAGAATCTATCAATTTGGATACTAGGTTAAATGATAATACACAAAGAGTATATTTCAAGCCTTATATGATTTTCTTTATAGGCACCAACTGATTTATCATCCTTCCTATAAACATCTAGGTGTTCCTTTTCAATATTCATACTATGAATACTAGGAACGTACTTATTAATAAATATGTTCTTGAACTATTTTAAATATATAGTGTCAATTTTATCTTTTCATCACATATTTTTAATAGGATTAAACCATTAATCCACATATCCATGCCAATGGTAGACTGTCTATGTGAATTTTACATGATCTAAACACTAGAGAATAAAAAATATCATCTTGGTGGTATTGATCTATTACGCAACAACTAATTCATCAATCAAATAGCTGAATGAATTTGGTAGTTACCTCATAAAGGACTCATTATATCATTTTCCTCAATTAGTAGTTTGTATGTTCACCATTATTTATTTCTTCAGAAATTTTTGTGAGAAAAAAAGTGAGGTTTTTCATTCCATCTCAGATAATATTTGGTTGATCAAAAGGGACATAACTGAATTGTCTGTTGCAATTTTAAATGAACACATTTCCTTGTGGTTTTGACCATTGATGAAAACAAAAAATCATATAGTATGAAATAATCAACATAGTGGGGAACCATGTAATCATGGAAAAGAACACATATAGGATGTCCAAATCATGACACATTCTTTTTTAATCAATAAAAACTCAGGTTTATCTTAGGTCATTCATAGTGATCATCTATTTAAATGTCTCACGAGGGTTCATAAAGTGTTTCTAAATTCTGAAAGCATATCCCCTGAGAGTGTCAAACTAGGTGTGCAGCAAGGTCAATTATCATGAAACTATTCCAGAATGGGTAAATATAAATATTGTATTATCAAGGTTGTTATAGCTATGTAAAATGTTTCATATACACATCCATTTGTACTATTTATATAGGTATTAATTTCTAGAAAACCACTTGCAATATCCTTTACATAAATTCTAATACATTTTTATACTTTAAGTCTCCTTAACCTTATCCTTGGAAACATCCCTTGAAATATCCATAGAAATAATATAATGTTTATCATTAATGTTTTCTCATACTAGTTTCCAATTTTTAACTAAACCATTCCTTGGATACCAAATCTAGTGACCTAGGAGTATCATACATGAATATTTCATCATTTTAGATGAATATTCAGTATATTATAAAAGTAAAATCCTAAGGACGATAATATTTTAGTGTCTTTGAAACATGTTAAAAATTATTCTAACATAGTGAAATTTATTAAATATTTTCATAAAAAATATCCCCATATAGTTCATCTACCTAAAACATTTTTCCATAAACTCTGGAAGGGATACATAACAAATTAGAGACCATAGTTGCTCAGTAAGGTTAAAAATGGAGATAAACATGAGCATATTTTTATGAGAATGTGATCATAACATTATAATATCATACCCTAGATATCCAAGATCATAAAAATGAATAATGGAATAACGAATGTTTTTTCATAAGACATGATTCATAAGAGAATGATGATTATAATACATGAAATTTTAAAATAGGAATACGACATGGAATTTGTGGCAGACAAATAAACATATTAAATCCATTGTCAAGGATACCTACTATGACCTTAATAACATGTTAGGCTTTGGATAATCACCATTTTACCTTCCCTGGGCTTAGAATGCCTTCCCATATACCCTCTTGTTTTAGGATCTGGATTCCCTCTAATGTATCATCTTCTTTTAGGCATGGTATGACCTCCCATGTACCCTCTTATTTTAGACTATGTTTTCCCACACCATTATGTACCCTCTTGTAATGGTCTTGGGATAACATCTCATGTTCCCTATTGTTTTAGGATTGGGATTTATAATCATCTACCCTCTAGTTTTGGTCTAGGTATTACCTCTTTTGTACCCTCTTATTTTTGGATTCACATGCCATCCCACATACCCGCTTATTTTGGTATTAGGATGACCACTTTTTTTGGGGATTGAGATACCCATACGTGTACCCTTTGATATCATAAAACATTCATAATCACAGAATCCATTGGTAGGAGATACATGACCCACTATTCATATAATAACATCATACATGAATGTTCCATATGATAATGAAACACTCATCATATCAAAACCCATAAAAATATATGGATTTCCAAAATATAAAATCAATACCCAAGAAATGATGTGGGTATCACAAACATTTAATCATTTCATTACCTATATAAATGATCTAGATCTCATAATAATTTCATCAATGGATAAACTATAAAAGGAAACAGGTTTCAAAACAATATAACATATGGAAGATAAACTACATTCATAAACACCTTTCCATCAAAAAAACATTATATAATAAATATGAATGGTATTCTCAGATCATGTCACGAGTAAAGAAAAAACTAAAAAAAGTATGTAATCTTATATAGAGATGGATTTTTAAATATCACATGAAAATTTCTTATGGAACATAGCCTTTCCCTGAAAATACTTTTAAAAAAACGATTTCAAAATTTTGTTTACTATAAATAAATCATTATGATTTATTTTAAATCATTTAATGAGGAAAATATATTTTCTGAATTGAAAAATATTTTTTAAAAATTCAGGAATTTTGATCACCATATTCTTTTAGAATATAACTCAAAACATATAAATAAATCTGAAAAGTATTTTGGAAACAATTTTCACTAAAATAAAATTTTAAAAATATAAATATGTCTTTAAATAATTTGGAAAACCATTTATTATAATCATTTCAATGTTATATTGAAAACCATTTCCTTGAAAACATATAAAATGATCTTTAAAATATTCTCCAAAACATTTTCCTTCAAAACCTATAATAGGATATCCAAAACATTTAAAAAACTTTATAAACAAAATAATTAATTGAAAACCATTACTTGAAAACATGTTTATGAAATAACATGTAACATCCCGAGTCTGAAGCCCCTCCACTGGTTCCTCGTACCTGGTTTGCCACATAACCTCAAGCGTGTTTCCCCGAATGCCAGAGGGTGCCGACTAGCAGTGAGGGCCTTGGTGAGTTGGTGGAAAAAATATGACCTCATTCGTTAAGGTATACAAGGTAAGAGAACAACAATAAACAGTAGAAGTTGTAAACGACATGCATAACAACAGAAACCAAACAACGGAAGCAATGTAGATATATAACTATGATGAAAATGATGCAGTAGGTACAAGTTTCTAAGGAAAACAACAAACACAACAATGTGCTGAAATACAACAGAAACCAAGTGCAAAAGAAAAACAAAATGATCTCCTCTGCATCGCGAGCCACGACTCGGTCCCATGCTCCCCAGCTCCTGATGTAGTCAAGATCCTGAAGTAGAAGGGCGCTTGCCCTTGTCTATACCTGCATCAACATAGTCTGCTTGGGCCCAAAATCATGGCCCAAATAGGGTGTGAGATACAATCCCAGTAGGCCATCGCCCAATGATCTGTGCCTAACAGTCAATGAATACATGGCAGTAATATAAAAAGAAGCAGCAAATAGAAAAGCACAAGAAGATATAATCCATAGTTCTAACAAGAAAAGCACACAATTAAGCAGTCAACAACAAGAAGAAAAAAAGGTAACCCTCTGGGTAGATCTCACAGTCTAACCCCTATGGTTCAACCTCTAAGTACTAGCTACCCTCTGGGAGGCACACACAATCTCACCCCTATGGTTCAGCTACGTAATTAAGCAGACTCCCTGGGGAAGCACTCACCGTCAATTCCCCCTATAGTCTCGTATCGTGCTAAAGGATATCTGGGGAAGTACTCAACGTCAATTCCCCCTATGGCTCACGTTGTAATTAAAAGACACTCTGGGGAAGCCCTTCCGTCAATTGTCCCCTAGGTCTCGCATCGTGATTAGAAGACACTCTGGAGAAGCCCTTCCACCAATTCTGCCTTTGGTCTACTACTCTAGGTTCTCACAGTATTGAGTATAACTATACATGCTCAGCGCACGTGTATATCGTCCATGTAAACCTCAAGAACTACTTGGCTATCAACTAAGGCTCAACAGAAAAACAAGGCAACAATCCACAATCCTACAACTAGGCATGGCAACTAGCAAAACGCCAAACAGGAAGAAGAAGCATGGAAAAGCAATCTGAGCACAAACAAATTACTCTAATAACAAGAAATAACCTCTACTAAAGCAATCAAGAAAAGCAGGAAAGTAACAAGGGAAAAACAGGAAACATGCAATACCCCGTTCAAGGGTATTGGTGGAAATTTCACAAAATATCCATCAATATTCTACAAAAAGCCACAAACTACCTACCTCGATCCTAGGAGATCGATATATGTGAACCTCGATGACAGATTCCTCTTAGAACAACATAGATCTGAGAAAACGCACAAAACTTTCATCCCACGATAACTTGGAAATGAGGAGGAATCAAGAAACATGGCTAAAGCAGAAGGAAGAACTCACCGCTGTGATTCCAACGCGACTGACCGTGCTCAAATCGGAGAATGGACGGTAAGGCAGGAACCTATCGAAGATCTGGCCGTACGGTCACCCTCGGACGGTCGAAAACTAGAGAAAAATGTAGAAATAGGGATTAGGCTTGACCCCAGTCTATTTAATGAAAAAAAGAAAGTACACAGCGTGTATTGCGTCCTTTCCATACTCTGCGAAAAACAGCCTCCATGTCACCCCTACACACCGTTTCTGTGGCCCGGCACAGCCAGCACACGACTTTTAGCCGGATCAGAGTACACAGCGTGTACTCAAAAAGTATACGACTTGTACTTCTGAAAATTCCAGAAAATTTATTTTCCTTAAAAACTCCAGAAAAAGGGAAAACATACCTGAACTAAGATCTGAGTTCTTACAAACTTCCCCCCTTAAAGAAATTAATCCCCGAATTTCCATAATGAGGTGGAGAAGAAGAATCCCTGAACAGCTCCGGCCACTGCGATCGTACATCGACCTCCCTCTCCCTGGTCTCGTCTTGTACTCTCTCGTTCTGCCATAGCACTTGTCCTAGAGGAACATACTATCCACAGAGAACCTTCATACTACGATCGACAATCCAGATAGGATTCTCCTCGAACGATGCATCCGCTTCATGCTCGACTTCCTCAGGTTGAATGATGTGAGATGAGTCTAAAAAGTAATGTCGGAGCTGAGAGACATGGAAGACGTCGTGCATGGCCCGATACCTCTAAGGTAGCTGCAACTGATAGGCGACCGGTCCCACTCTCTCCAAGACCTCAAATGGCCCGATGTACCACGGTGAAAGCATACCCTACCTACGAATCCTTTTGTGCCCCAACCTCGGTGTGACACGCAGGAAAACCTGATCTCTGACCTCAAACTCCAGAGGCTGTCTCCATAGATCAGCATAAGACTTCTGTCGAGACTGCGCTGTAGCCATCCTCTTCCGAATCAGCTCTATCTTGTAACGCCCCGACCCCAGCTACCCAGAGTTGGTGCATTACTTCGTAACATTGGCATGATCACAAGAAAGATCAAATCTCGAAAGACCGATTGGTTTAGTAGCCTTGGAAACACTAGATATATTCATAAGTTTTACATTACATCATTAAACGAAAAACTACTACAACTACATATTGTCTCCATAATCCACACTCATATCCCCACATAATATCCCTGCAGGTCATTCATAACTTACTTCTTCACTTCTTGGGAAAAATAAAACATAGAAAAGGGGTGAGCTCAAATGCCCAGTAAGGATAACAATATAGCGGAAACTTTCATAAATAAGAATAAACTTTTAAGGCAATGTATAACTAAAACAAAAGCCTTTCAGACATGAACTTTCAACATGGTATGGCATAAATAAAATGAAATAATGCCATTTACTTACTCACATGGATATTCTACTAATCGAATAATCACATGCAAAAATCAATAACCACTTTCATAATGTTGGAATGCATAATGCCAGACTATCATAACCACATAGTCAAGGCCTCGTGCCAAGACTACAAATAATATTTTGTCAAGGCCTTGTGCCAAGACACTAGTTTGTCTCATGAGACCTACCGATGCATTGAGGAGCTATAGCGGGCTCCACCCGTCACTTACTAAGTCCAATGCATTCCCATATGAAAAGGTTTAAACATAACATAAACATTCGTATTAAAACTTGCATACGAAATGTCAATAATTTCACCATAAACTATGAATGGTATAAAAATAGCACATCCACAGTCAAACATATCACAAAACCTTCAATACAATATAGAAGTTTTGTATCACAATAGATCAAATTCAAATAAGCATAAAATCCATCAAAGGATGTTGACATAGATGAAATCAAAATTCTTTTTAAAGAAATATCTCTTTTTATTTTGAAATCATTTAAGATCCATATAAAATAACACATTTTATTTGAAAATATTCTTATAAGCTTGTAAGGGATGTTCTGAAGATTTTATAACGGTGGAAATTAGCCGCACTCGCCGTATAAGTTTAAAAAAAACGTTCTTACCTTAATTCTGTCGAAAAGGTTAAAAATGACATTGTTTTGAAAACGACGGAAATATTCCTTTATAAACCTCTTATAAAAAGTCAAACAAGGGTATAAATGACTTTAACCCATATTCTTGTAAATAATAAAAATGTTTTGAAATACATTTTGAAGAAACATGGATGTGGATGATAAAGAGATCCCAGTAGATTATTACAAATAAAAAACCTCGGATAATGAAGAGATTGTGAAATAACCCTTACCTTGTACTTTTCCTTGTTTGGGGTAGGTTAACCTCCTGTATAATGGTGAAATAATTCTTATTAAATTATACAAGAATCATATATATTAATATGATATCATATATGATATTTTAACATTGATTTGTTAATAATATCTTAGAATTATCGTCGTTTCGGGTGTTAACTTACTTGTTTTCTTTTATATGTTTTGTTACGTAAGACATGTTTGTAAAGGATAGGTTGGATATTATTCATATCCAGAATGATATCAAGTCCTTAAAATCATTTTTAAATCATCAAATGATAATTATACTTGAATGGATACGATGGAGAATGAATCTCATCGCATTCGTGGAGACGGTAGTCCGTACGTACGCACGAGCGACAATATCATTCTTTTGATATTAAAATAATATATAAATGGATGGTATATCATATATACAGAATCATTAACATGTTATATTTATTATTTACATGAGTTACACATCATTATTATACTCATCCAAATAATAATATATTGAATAACAATTACACCACGACGTGGAGACGGTAAGCCGTACGTACGCACGTATGGTGACATGTTATTCAAAGGGTGGATAGAATACTGAATATGGTTGTACCATATTTATAATAACATCACAGTATATTTAAGATACTGGAGTTATTATTTTAGAATGGTAAGAACAAAGAAAGAGGAAGTGGAAGAAGAAAGGAACTTGGAAAAGGGTGGTGAAATCATTACCTCTTCTTCGGGTTCTTCCTTTTGATTTAATCAAAAGGGATCCTTAGGTTGGCTTTCTGATCAAACTAAGTCCTCTAGGTTGTAGTGAGGGATGTTGGGAGAGTATTTCGGCAGAGTTTGGCCGAAACAAAAGGCTTTGAAGGTGTGAAGAAATGAGAAGGAGGAGTGCCCTTTTATAAGAGGGGTGAGGGGCACCTTTGGAAAAGCTAGAAATATTAATTTATAATAAATTCATATTCGGTTTCTAAAGGCTCCAAAGTTGATTATTCAAAGGTTAAGGTGGGGATAGGTCGAAAACCACTCAACAAATAGAATTTAGACCGGTTTGGGTACTTATATTAACCTTATCTTTAAGTATTAACTCTAAGTTAATTAGTTTCACTTTTACAATGTCTCTTTGTATTTTTATATAATATGGTTAATAAACTTACTATATACATCCAAGAGACCCCCAAGTGGTACATTAATGATGAAACTATCATGATATAAGTCTCTTGGCCGAACCTTAGATTTTTAGGAATTTAATATCAATTAATAATATAATATGTTTTTTAAAAACTCTTTTATGTCAATTTTGACACTATTCAATAGTTGATTTTTTTGAAACTCAAAACAGATTGATTACTTCGAACAAAGTCAATTAAATCAATCCTAATATATCATATTATCCTAGAAAATTAGTTTAATTCATTAAAAGTTTCATATTATATTTATTTGGGTATTTATAATATCAATTATTTTAAATTTTCACTATTATAGTAATTACTGCATCATTATTGTGTCATATATAAAATAAATTATTTAATGTCTAAAAATTATAAATAAAATATCATTATGTAGGAAATCTTTTTATCATTCTAATGAATATTTGTAATCTAAAAGCCAACATATATAACCTTATGTAACAATTGTTTTGCTAAAAGATATATGCTTGTGTCATTTTTGTATTCATTTTAACTTAATTAAAATAAAGTGTCATTATCACTTACAAGTGGATCCATGGGGTCCCCAAATTGACACAAAGATGCCCACGGTCGACCATGTATCAACCAATAGGGTTAAGACAAGTTTTAGGGTAATTTAGTATTATTATAATATTATTTTTTAACCCTTATTTACCGAATTTACCCTTAACCATGGTAAATAAAATATTTACCGCAGTAATTATTCAAAATGTCTAAAAATAAAAGTTACCTATTTACACAATTTGAAAATCCTGATTCCAAATATGGAATCCATTTTTCTAAATTCAAAACACAGAAGTGGCAGAAATTAATTTAAAATTAATTCCCACTGTCAAAACAAAAAGCGTGTTTTTAAGAGATAATAACTATCAAAAGATTGACACTTGTTTATGTTCGGTTTAATTGTAAAATTATGTCCAATGACCAACATTATATTAAATGGTAAAAATATATTCTAAATATACTTTAAAACCACTCAAATTCATTATTTATCAGTATTAATTATTTTGATTAAAAAAGTTGTTTTTAATTAAAATTTAGTAATTTTCACTATTCATCAAAATATGAAAGTTATCCGAAAAGTACCAAAATTTCACCTTAGGCTAAATTCGATATTCCGAATCCAAAAATGAAGTCCATTTCAAAATATAAAATATATATAATTTCAAAATTTAGGTATCACTATTCATAATGGCTAGTTTGATCGGTTGTGGTGTGTGTTAAAACTCGACGTTGCGTACAACACACGCTACTGTTTTATTCAAAGAAAAGCGTACCGTGGAAGCTTGGGATGTTTCATTATAAATTTTTTTATGTCTCCATTTAGTCAAAAAGCTTAGAATATTGTATTTAAAAAGGTTTCACTATCAAAAGTTGATAAAAGTGCAATACTGAAAATGAATCTGTTCTTGCATTATGACTAAGAAACTCATAATATGGATTCTAAAATTATAAGGAATATATAAAGTTAAAAATGTAGCTAATGCTATTCATGACCTCTTTTAATGGCTTTTTTTTGGTAAGTCATGGTGCAATTGAACTCGGTGTTGCGTGTAGTGCAAGTTATTGAAATATTTTGAAGAAATAACACACTATGAAATCTTGGGGTGTTACATTCTCCCCTCCTTCAATAAATTGCGTCCTCGCAATTTGAAATTGTTCTTCGAAAATAAAAGGTTGAAAATAGATAATATATTTGTGGGAAAACCCACATCGGAAATTGGGTTACTAAAATTTAGTCTTAATATGAGGAAAAGAGAAATGAAAGGGTCACCACCAAATTATGATCTTGATTAGGAGAACATTGGTGGCAATTAGAGACATATAATCGGAGGAAAAACGTAAATATTTATAG
This sequence comes from Viscum album, assembly GCA_963277665.1. Lineage (NCBI taxonomy): Eukaryota > Viridiplantae > Streptophyta > Magnoliopsida > Santalales > Viscaceae > Viscum > Viscum album. The sequence continues at coordinate 2,089,065,416 of OY728126.1, read as the reverse complement.
GTAGTGATTGAGGTCATCAATCACAAACAAGTGTATAATTTAGGTCCTTAAACTCATCAATCTATGATGATTTGAAGTACCATCGGTTCAACAAAATATAGGGTATTGGGATAACACATTTTTGACGTTTCAAAATATCTTAGTTGAAATCCCACATCGAAAAATGAATTAACGAGGCCTCTATTTAAAATAAAGAGTCGAAAGTATGAAGATTACCGAAAATAACACATACTAGGGTTCCATGTAAGAAAATATGGATATGGAAGAAAAATCTAACCATCAATTATCTGATGGAGAGTGGTAGAGAACATGGCTATGAAAAGGCCAACAATCCAAAAGCCATAAATTAGGGATGATTTAAGGTACCATCTAGGAAAACATTTTTGTTCTAAGTTTCTTTTCTTAATATTGAGGAATTTATTTATGAGATTGGCTAAGATCATAAGGAGATATACTTACTTTATAATTAGAGTTTTATCCATTAATAAATTTCTACCACAAACTCATCTTTCACTCTAAAAGATAATAGAATGTAAAAAAAAATTCTATTTACACTATTCGTATAGGGTTCCAAAATAGACGAATTTATAATTCATCTACAAGATCTTTTAATAAAAACTACATTATTTAATCTAGGACATCTCGTTGGCCAGGGGTAGGTGATACACCCTTGTCGCCCTTCGGTTGCGGGTTCAAGTCTCGCAGCCTTGCCGGACGCGACGGGTTGTCGCCCGACCTCCGGGTTGTCCTTTTATGGCAATCCAAAATAATCCAAACTAGAACTATCCAAAATACTTCTATCCATACTCACATTCCAACATTTATAAGTAAGGTAAACATAATGTAGAACCTTTTTACCCCGTAATAGCATATGAATACCTTCATCACCGAAACATCCTGAATTACCATATTCCTTATTGATTACATTCATGCTCCCTTATTCCATATAGAAAGTTGGATATACTTCATTAATCCAAAAATGTTTTAAACCCCAACAATGATAGAATATAAAAATCATTAATCAGTTCCAGGGTAGTCAAGAATATCCAATATAATTTATCCAAAATAGTCACATATTATTCCAAAATCACTACCTCAGTATCAGAACTATATTATGATTTATCATTCTCTCAACCATATATTTTCCCAAAATTTATCCTGCTATTGAGTCACTTTTCTTTGTTCCACACAATCTCAAGTCCTTAACGAAATAGTACTGCAGTACAATCCTTATATACTCCATGATTGTTGTAACAAGTACATTGTTGATACAACACTCAATTGACATAATCAACATAAGAACTCTAATCATTCCTCTTCATCTGTGGTAGTATCATAACATGATTATTATCCAATAACATCATTTGTGGCATAGTCTGATAACTGGGACATAGGTTCGCGTAGTGTCCAAACTCCTTGCAAATGAAGCATTGTACATTTGAAACCATTTTCTTACCCTTGCAGTCACGTACTTTGTGCCCTTTTCCTCCACACTTATAACAAACTCCCATTCCTTTCAGGCAAGTTCCAGGGTGTTTCTTTCCACAGTTACCACATATGGGAAAATTCTTCTTTTCCCTCTTCCCTTTATCCATATTTCTCTCTTCCATCCTTTTCTTCTCTTGCTTCCCTTCAAAGCCATAGGACTCAGTAAACTCTTTACTTATCTTATCAAAACATGATATTATTTCTTCATATGATGATAATACATGGGAGACTATTTCTCTTATAAATTCTAGCTTAAGACCATGAGAGATATGATCCTTCCTTCTCTTTGAATCATGTGCATTTCTGGAGTTATCATTCCTTCTACTGGGCGCCATTTCTAAACAATGGCATAAACTAGATTAGTTTATGAGTCAAAATACATAATCCCATACTTATAATACACTTAACATAAATTGGAATATTTATGGATATAATCCATAATCATAAAAATGTTTTCTTTGAGGAAGTATATACTCATAAACCCTTCATAATGGTTTTTAAAGAAAATGAGAATTATCCTAAGCATATCCCCCGGGAGTGTCGTAACCAAGAGTGCAGCAAGGCCCGTTGTCGTGCACCAGTTCCCGTTCGAGTCTAGCTCAAAGCGGTGTTTTCGGGTTTTACCCCTAGGTACATCTGTGCCAGAGCCGCCTCTACCTGCTCGTATCCAGACAGGGATGTATTGCTCGGAAAACTCACAAAATCTCTACAATACCAAAATTCTAGGAATTTCTTCTACACTAATCCTCAAAGTTCATCTTAGGTCTACGTGCTCTAATCAGAGTTTATCTAAATCTAGATTCCAAGGTTTGTACTAAACTTCCTCTAATACCAACTGTAACGCCCCGACCCCAGCTACCCAGAGTCGGTGCATTACTTCGTAACATTGGCATGATCACAAGAAAGATCAAATCTCGAAAGACCGATTGGTTTAGTAGCCTTGGAAACACTAGATATATTCATAAGTTTTACATTACATCATTAAACGAAAAACTACTACAACTACATATTGTCTCCATAATCCACACTCATATCCCCACATAATATCCCTGTAGGTCATTCATAACTTACTTCTTCACTTCCTGGGAAAAATAAAACATAGAAAAGGGGTGAGATCAAATGCCCAGTAAGGATAACAATATAGCGGAAACTTTCATAAATAAGAATAAAATTTTAAGGCAATGTATAACTAAAAAAAAGCCTTTCAAACATGAACTTTCAACATGGTATGGCATAAATAAAATGAAATAATGCCATTTACTTACTCACATGGATATTCTACTAATCGAATAATCACATGCAAAAATCAATAACCACTTTCATAATGTTGGAATGCATAATGCCAGACTATCATAACCACATAGTCAAGGCCTCGTGCCAAGACTACAAATAATATTTTGTCAAGGCCTTGTGCCAAGACACTAGTTTGTCTCATGAGACCTACCGATGCATCGAGGAGCTATATCGGGCTCCACCCGTCACTTACTATGTCCAATGCATTCCCATATGAAAAGGTTTAAACATAACATAAACATTCGTATTAAAACTAGCATACGAAATGTCAATAATTTCACCATAAACTATGAATGGTATAAAAATAGCACATCCACAGTCAAACATATCACAAAACCTTCAATACAATATAGAAGTTTTGTATCACAATAGATCAAATTCAAATAAGCGTAAAATCCATCAAAGGATGTTGACATAGATGAAATCAAAATTCTTTTTAAAGAAATATATCTTTTTATTTTGAAATCATTTAAGATCCGTATAAAATATCACATTTTCTTTGAAAATATTCTTATAAGATTGTAAGGGAAGTTTTGAAGATTTTATAACGGTGGAAATTATCCGCACCCACCGTATAAGTTTAAAAAAAACGTTCTTACCTTAATTCTGTCGAAAAGGTTAAAAATTACCTTGTTTTGAAAACGACGGAAAGATTCCTTTATAAACCTCTTATAAAAAGTCAAACAACGGTATAAATGAATTTAACCCATATTCTTGTAAATAATAAAAATGTTTTGAAATACATTTTGAAGAAACATGGATGTGGATGATAAAGAGATCCCAGTAGATTATTACAAATAAACAACCTCGGATAATGAAGAGATTGTGAAATAACCCTTACCTTGTACTTTTCCTTGGTTGGGGTAGGTTAACCTCCTGTATAATGGTGAAATAATTGTTATTAAATTATAAAAGAATCATATATATTAATATGATATCATATATGATCTTTTAACATTGATTTGTTAATAATATCTTAGAATTATCGTCGTTTCGGGTGTTAACTTACTTGTTTTCTTTTATATGTTTTGTTACGTAAGACATGTTTGTAAAGGATAGGTTGTATATTATTCATATCCAGAATGATATCAAGTCCTTAAACATCATTTTTAAATCATCAAATGATAATTATAATTGAATGGATACGATGGAGAATGAATCTCATCGCGTTCGTGGAGACGGTAGTCCGTACGTACGCACGAGCGACAATATCATACTTTTGATATTAAAATAATATATAAATGGATGGTATATCATATATACAGAATCATTAACATGTTATATTTATTATTTACATGAGTTACACATCATTATTATACCCATCCAAATAATAATATATTGAATAACAATTACACCACGACGTGGAGACGGTAAGCCGTACGTACGCACGTATGATGACATGTTATTCAAAGGGTGGATAGAATACTGAATATGGTTGTACCATATTTATAATAACATCACAGTATATGTAAGATACTTGAGTTATTATTTTAGAATGGTAAGAACAAAGAAAGTGGAAGTGGAAGAAGAAAGGAACTTGGAAAAGGGTGGTGAAATCATTACCTCTTCTTCGGGTTCTTCCTTTTGATTTGATCAAAAGGGATCCTTAGGTTGGCTTTATGACCAAACTAAGGCCTCTAGGTTGTAGTGAGGGATGTTGGGAGAGTATTTGGGCAGAGTGTGGCCGAACCAAAAGGCTTTGAAGGTGTGAAGAAATGAGAAGGAGGAGTGCCCTTTTATAAGAGGGGTGAGGGGCACCTTTGGAAAAGCTAGAAATATTAATTTATAATAAATTAATATTCGGTTTCAAAAGGCTCCAAATTTTATTATTCAAAGGTTAAGGTGGGGATAGGTCGAAAACCACTCAACCAATAGAATTTAGACAGGTTTGGGTACTTATATTAACCTTATCTTTAAGTATTAACTCTAAGTTAATTAGTTTCACTTCTACAATGTCTCTTTGTATTGTTATATAATATGGTTAATAAACTTACTATATACATCCAAGAGACCCCCAAGTGGTACATTAATGATGAAACTATCATGATATAAGTCTCTTGGCCGAACATTAGATTTTTAGGAATTTAATATCAATTAATAATATAATATTTGTTTTAAGAACTCTTTTATGTCAATTTTGACACTATTCAATAGATGATTTTTGTGAAACTCATAACAGATTGATTACTTCGAACAAAGTCAATTACATAAATCCTAATATATCATATTATCCTAGAAAATTAGTTTAATTCATTAAAAGTTTCATATTATATTTATTTGGGTATTTATAATATCAATTATTTTAATTTTTCACTATTATAGTAATTACTGCATCATCATTGTGTCATATATAAAATACATTATTTAATATCTAAAAATTATAAATAAAATATAATTATGTAGGAAATCTTTTTATCTTTCTAATTAATATTTCTAATCTAAAATCCAACATATATAACCCTATGTAAAAATTGTTGTTCTAAAAGATATATGCTTGTGTCATTTTTGTATTCATTTTAACTTAATTAAAATAAAGTGTCATTATCACTTACAAGTGGATCCATGGGGTCCCCAAATTGACACAAAGATGACCATGGTCGACCATGTATCACTCAATAGGGTTAAGACACGTTTTAGGGTAATTTAGTATTATTATAATATTATTTTTTAACCCTTATTTACAGGATTTACCCTTAACCATGGTAAATAAAATATTTACCGCAGTAATTATTCAAAATGTCTAAAAATAAAAGTTATCTATTTACACAATTTGAACATCCTGATTCCAAATATGGAATCCATTTTTCTAAATTCAAAACACAGAAGTGGCAGAAATTAATTTAAAATTAATTCCCACTGTCAAAACAAAAAGCGTGTTTTTAAGAGATAATAACTATCAAAAGATTGACACTTGTTTATGTTCGGTTTAATTGTAAAATTATGTCCAATGACCAAAATTATATTAAATGGTAAAAATATATTCTAAATATACTTTAAAACCACTCAAATTCATTATTTATCACTATTAATTATCTTGATTAAAAAAGTTGTTTTTAATTAAAATTTAGTAATTTTCACTATTCATCAAAATATGAAAGTTATCCGAAAAGTACCAAAATTTCACCTTAGGCTAAATTCGATATTCCGAATCCAAAAATGAAGTCCATTTCAAAATATAAAATATATATAATTTCAAAATTTAGGTATCACTATTCATAACGGCTAGTTTGATCGGTTGTGGTGTGTGTTAAAACTCGACGTTACGTACAACACACGCTACTGTTTTATTCAATGGAAAGCGTACCATGGAAGCTTGGGATGTTTCATTATAAATTTTTTGATGTCTCCATTTATTAAAAAAGCTTAAAATATTGTATTTAAAAAGGTTTCACTATCAAAAGTTGATAAAAGTGCAATACTAAAAATGAATCTGTTCTTGCATTATGACTAAGAAACTCATAATATGGATTCTAAAATTATAAGGATTATATAAAGTTAAAAATGTAGTTAATTCTATTCATTACCTCTTTTAATGGATTTTTTTTTGGTAAGTCATGGTGCAATTGAACTCGGTGTTGCGTGTAGTGCAAGTTAATGAATTATTTTGAAGAAATAACACACTATGAAATCTTGGGGTGATACATTCTCCCCTCCTTCAATAAATTGCGTCCTCGCAATTTGAAATTGTTCTTCGAAAATAAAAGGTTGAAAATAGATAATATATTTGTGGGAAAACCCACATCGGAAATTGGGTTACTAAAATTTAGTCTTAATATGAGGACAAGAGAAATGAAAGGGTTACCACCAAATTATCATCTTGATTTGGAGATCATTGGTGGCAATTAGAGACATATAATCGGAGGAAAAATGTAAATATTTATAGGTAGTGATTGAGGTCATCAATCACAAACAAGTGTATAATTGAGGTCCTTAAACTCATCAATCTATGATGATTTGAAGTACCATCGGTTCAACAAAATATAGGGTATTGGGATAACACATTTTTGACGTTTCAAAATGTCTTAGTTGAAATCCCACATCGAAAAATGAATTAACGAGGCCTCTATTTAAAATAAAGAGTCAAAAGTATGAAGATTACCGAAAATAACACATACTAGGGTTCCATGTAAGAAAATATGGATATGGAAGAAAAATCTAACCATCAATTATCTGATGGAGAGTGGTAGAGAACATGGCTATGAAAAGGCCAACAATCCAAAAGCCATAAATTAGTGATGATTTAAGGTACCAACTAGGAAAACATTTTTGTTCTAAGTTGCTTTTCTTAATATTGAGGAATTTATTTATGAGATTGTCTAAGATCATAAGGAGATATACTTACTTTATAATTATAGTTTTATCCATTAATAAATTTCTACCACAAACTCATCTTTCACTCTAAAAGATAATAGAATGTAAAAAAAAATCTATTTACACTATTCGTATAGGGTTCCAAAATAAACGAATTTATAATTCATCTACAAGATATTTTAATAAAAACTACATTATTTAATCTAGGACATCTCGTGGGCCAGTGGTAGGTGATACACCCTTGTCGCCCTTCGGTTGCGGGTTCAAGTCACGCAGCCTTGCCGGACGCGACGGGTTGCCGCCCGACCTCCGGGTTGTCCTTTTATGGCAATCCAAAATAATCCAAACTAGAACTATCCAAAATACTTCTATCCATACTCACAGTCCAACATTTATAAGTAAGGTAAACATAATGTAGAACCTTTTTACCCCGTAATAGCATATGAATACCTTCATCACCGAAACATCCTGAATTACCATATTCCTTATTGATTACATTCATGCTCCCTTATTCCATATAGAAAGTTGGATATACTTCATTAATCCAAAAATGTTTTAAACCCCAACAATGATGGAATATACAAATCATTAATCAGTTCCAGGGTAGTCAAGAATATCCAATATAATTTATCCAAAACAATCACATATTATTCCAAAATCACTACCTCAGTATCAGAACTATATTATGATTTATCATTCTCTCAACCATATATTTTCCAAAAATTTATCCTGCTATTGAGTCACTTTTCTTTGTTCCACACAATCTCAAGTCCTTAAGGAAATAGTACTGCAGTACAATCCTTATATACTCCATGATTATTGTAACAAGTACATTGTTGATACAACACTCAAATGACATAATCAACATAAGAACTCTAATCATTCCTCTTCATATGTGGTAGTATCATAACATGATTATTATCCAATAACATCATTTGCGGCATAGTCTGATGACTGGGACATAGGTTCGCGTAGTGTCCAAACTCCTTGCAAATGAAGCATTGTACATTTGAAACCATTTTCTTACCCTTGGAGTCACGTACTTTGTGCCCTTTTCCTCCACACTTATAACAAACTCCCATTCCTTTCAGGCAAGTTCCAGGGTGTTTCTTTCCACAGTTACCACATATGGGAAAATTCTTCTTTTCCCTCTTCCCTTTATCCATCTTTCTCTCTTCCATCCTTTTCTTCTCTTGCTTCCCTTCAAAGCCATAGGACTCAGTAAACTATTTACTTATCTTATCAACACATGATATTATTTCTTCATATGATGATAATACATGGGAGACTATTTCTCTTATAAATTCTTGCTTAAGACCAGGAGAGATATGATCCTTCCTTCTCTTTGAATCATGTGCATTTCTGGAGTTATCATTCCTTCTACTGGGCGCCATTTCTAAACAATGGCATAAACTAGATTAGTTTATGAGTCAAAATACATAATCTCATACTTATAAAACACTTAACATAAATTGAACTATTTATGGATATAATCCATAATCATAAAAATGTTTTCTTTGAGGAAGTATATACTCATAAACCCTTCATAATGGTTTGTAAAGAAAATGAGAATTATCCTAAGCATATCCCCCGGGAGTGTCGTAACCAAGAGTGCAGCAGGGCCCGTTGTCGTGAACCAGTTCCCGTTCGAGTCTAGCTCAAAGCGGTGTTTTCGGGTTTTACCCCTAGGTACATCTGTGCCAGAGCCGCCTCTACCTGCTCGTATCCAGACAGGGATGTATTGCTCGGAAAACTCACAAAATCTCTACAATACCAAAATTCTAGGAAGTTCTTCTACACTAATCCTCAAAGTTCATCTTAGGTCTACGTGCTCTAATCAGAGTTTATCTAAATCTAGCTTCCAAGGTTTGTACTAAACTTCCTCTGATACCAACTGTAACGCCCCGACCCCAGCTACCCAGAGTCGGTGCATTACTTCGTAACATTGGCATGATCACAAGAAAGATCAAATCTCGAAAGACCGATTGGTTTAGTAGCCTTGGAAACACTAGATATATTAATAAGTTTTACATTACATCATTAAACGAAAAACTACTACAACTACATATTGTCTCCAAAATCCACACTCATATCCCCACATAATATCCCTACAGGTCATTCATAACTTACTTCTTCACTTCCTGGGAAAAATAAAACATAGAAAAGGGGTGAGATCAAATGCCCAGTAAGGATAACAATATAGCGGAAACTTTCATAAATAAGAATAAACTTTTAAGGCAATGTATAACTAAAACAAAAGACTTTCAAACGTGAACTTTCAACATGGTATGTCATAAATAAAATGAAATAATGCCATTTACTTACTCACATGGATATTCTACTAATCGAATAATCACATGCAAAAATCAATAACCACTTTCATAATGTTGGAATGCATAATGCCAGACTATCATAACCACATAGTCAAGGCCTCGTGCCAAGACTACAAATAATATTTTGTCAAGGCCTTGTGCCAATACACTAGTTTGTCTCATGATACCTACCGATGCATCGAGGAGCTATAGCGGGCTCCACCCGTCACTTACTAAGTCCAATGCATTCCCATATGAAAAGGTTTAAACATAACATAAACATTCGTATTAAAACTAGCATACGAAATGTCAATAATTTCACCATAAACTATGAATGGTATAAAAATAGCACATCCACAGTCAAACATATCACAAATCCTTCAATACAATATAGAAGTTTTGTATCACAATAGATCAAATTCAAATAAGCGTAAAATCCATCAAAGGATGTTGACATAGATGAAATCAAAATTCTTTTTAAAGAAATATCTGTTTTTATTTTGAAATCATTTAAGATCCATATAAAATAACACATTTTCTTTGAAAATATTCTTATAAGATTTTAAGGGAAGTTTTGAAGATTTTATAACGGTGGAAATTAGCCGCACCCGCCGTATAAGTTTAAAAAAAATGTTCTTACCTTAATTCTGTCGAAAAGGTTAAAAATGACCTTGTTTTGAAAACGACGGAAAGATTCCTTTATAAACCACTTATAAAAAGTCAAACAAGGGTATAAATGACTTTAACCCATATTCTTGTAAATAATAAAAATGTTTTGAAATACATTTTGAAGAAACATGGATGTGGATGATAAAGAGATCCCAGTAGATTATTACAAATAAACAACCTCGGATAATGAAGAGATTGTGAAATAACCCTTACCTTGTACTTTTCCTTGGTTGGGGTTGGTTAACCTCCTGTATAATGGTGAAATAATTGTTATTAAATTATACAAGAATCATATATATTAATATGATATCATATATGATCTTTTAACATTGATTCGTTAATAATATCTTAGAATTATCGTCGTTTCGGGTGTTAACTTACTTGTTTTCTTTTATATGTTTTGTTACGTAAGACATGTTTGTAAAGGATAGGTTGTATATTATTCATATCCAGAATGATATAAAGTCCTTAAACATCATTTTTAAATCATAAAATGATAATTATACTTGAATGGATACGATGGAGAAGGAATCTCATCGCGTTCGTGGAGACGGTAGTCCGTACGTACGCACGAGCGACAATATCATTCTTTTGATATTAAAATAATATATAAATGGATGGTATATCATATATAAAGAATCATTAACATGTTATATTTATTATTTACATGAGTTACACATCATTATTATACCCATCCAAATAATAATATATTGAATAACAATTACACCACGACGTGGAGACGGTAAGCCGAACGTATGCACGTATGGTGACATGTTATTCAAAGGTTGGATAGAATACTGAATATGGTTGTACCATATTTATAATAACATCACAGTATATGTAAGATACTGGAGTTATTATTTTAGAATGGTAAGAACAAAGAAAGAGGAAGTGGAAGAAGAAAGGAACTTGGAAAAGGGTGGTGAAATCATTACCTCTTCTTCGGGTTCTTCCTTTTGATTTGATCAAAAGGGATCTTTAGGTTGGCTTTCTGATCAAACTAAGGCCTCTAGGTTGTAGTGAGGGATGTTGGGAGAGTATTTGGGCAGAGTTTGGCCGAACCAAAAGGCTTTGAAGGTGTGAAGAAATGAGAAGGAGGAGTGCCCTTTTATAAGAGGGGTGAGGGGCACCTTTGGAAAAGCTAGAAATATTAATTTATAATAAATTCATATTCGGTTTCTAAAGGCTCCAAAGTTAATTATTCAAAGGTTAAGGTGGGGATAGGTCGAAAAACACTCAACCAATATAATTTAGACAGGTTTGGGTACTTATATTAACCTTATCTTTAAGTATTAACTCTAAGTTAATTAGTTTCACTTTTACAATGTCTCTTTGTATTTTTATATAATATGGTTAATAAACTTACTATATACATCCAAGCGACCCCCAAGTGGTACATTAATGATGAAACTATCATGATATAAGTCTCTTGGCCGAACCTTAGATTTTTATGAATTTAATATCAATTAATAATATAATATTTGTTTTAAAACTCTTTTATGTCAATTTTGACACTATTCAATAGTTGATTTTTGTGAAACTCATAACAGATTGATTACTTCGAACAAAGTCAATTAAATCAATCCTAATATATCTTATTATCCTAGAAAATTATTTTAATTAATTAAAAGTTTCATATTATATTTATTTGGGTATTTATAATATCAATTATTTTCAATTTTCACTATTATAGTAATTACTGCATCATCATTGTGTCATATATAAAATAAATTATTTAATGTCTAAAAATTATAAATAAAATATCATTATGTAGGAAATCTTTTTATATTTCTAATTAATATTTATAATCTAAAATCCAACATATATAACCCTATGTAACAATTGTTTTTCTAAAAGATATATGCTTGTGTCATTTTTGTATTCATTTTAACTTAATTAAAATAAAGTGTCATTATCACTTACAAGTGGATCCATGGGGTCCCCAAATTGACACAAAGATGCCCATGGTCGACCATGTATCAACCAATAGGGTTAAGACACGTTTTAGGGTAATTTAGTATTATTATAATATTATTTTTTAACCCTTATTTACCGGATTTACCCTTAACCATGGTAAATATAATATTTACCGCAATAATTATTCAAAATGTCTAAAAATAAAAGTTACATATTTACACAATTTGAACATCCTGATTCCAAATATGGAATCCATTTTTCTAAATTCAAAACACAGAAGTGGCAGAAATTAATTTAAAATTAATTCCCGCTGTCAAAACAAAAAGGGTGTTTTTAAGAGATAATAACTATCAAAAGATTGACACTTGTTTATGTTCGGTTTAATTGTAAAATTATGTCCAATGACCAACATTATATTAAATGGTAAAAATATATTCTAAATATACTTTAAAACCACTCAAATTCATTATTTATCACTATTAATTATTTTGATTAAAAAAGTTGTTTTTAATTAAAATTTAGTAATTTTCACTATTCATCAAAATATGAAAGTTATCCGAAAAGTATCAAAATTTCACCTTAGGCTGAATTCGATATTCCGAATCCAAAAATGAAGTCCATTTAAAAATATAAAATATATATAATTTCAAAATTTTGGTATCACTATTCATAACGGCTAGTTTGATCGGTTGTGGTGTGTGTTAAAACTCGACGTTGCGTACAACACACGCTACTGTTTTATTCAAAGGAAAGCGTACCGTGGAAGCTTGGGATGTTTCATTCTAAATTTTTTGATGTCTCCATTTAGTCAAAATGCTTAAAGTATTGTATTTAAAAAGGTTTCACTATCAAAAGTTGATAAAAGTGCAATACTGAAAATGAATCTGTTCTTGCATTATGACTAAGAAACTCATAATATGGATTCTAAAATTATAAGGATTATATAAAGTTAAAAATGTAGTTAATGCTATTCATGACCTCTTTTAATGGATTTTTTTGGTAAGTCATGGTGCAATTGAACTCGGTGTTGCGTGTAGTGAAAGTTATTGAATTATTTTGAAGAAATAACACACTATGAAATCTTGGGGTGTTACAATCTGCTCTGAAGTCTCCAAAACAATACAAGGTACCAGCAAAGCTGCCTCTCCTGCCTCCATCCAGCATAAGGGTGATCGGCATGGCCTACCGTACAAAGCCTCGTATGGTGCCATTTGAATGGTCGCCTGGAAACTGTTGTTGTAGGCGAACTCCACCAGAGGAATATGCTTCTCCCAAGAACCGAAAAAGTCAAGGATGCAAGCTCGTAACATATCCTCAAGCACTGGGATCGTGCGCACGGACTGGCCATCGGTCTACGAATGGTAAGATGTACTCAAAAGTACATGTGTACCAAAGGCCTTCTGAATTCTCTACCAGAACTGAGAGGTAAAGCGCGCATCTCTGTCCGAAACAATAGAGCATGGAACACCATGCAGACGAATGATCTCTCTGATGTAAAGTCATCCCAGATCACCGACAATGAAGGTCTTCTTGATCAGAAAGAAGTGAGAAACCTTCGTAAGTCTTTTGATGACAACCCAAACAACATCATTCCCTCGAGGTGATCTCAGAAACTCAGTAACGGAGTCCATCACAACATCATTCCACTTCCACTCCGGAATGGGTAACTGATGTAAAAGGCCCATTGGTCGCTGATGCTCTCCTTTCACCTGCTGACAAGTAGAACATCTCATGACAAAACCAGCAACATCCTTCTTCATCTCCGGCCACCAGTACTGGCGATGATGATCCTGATACATCTTGGTGACGCCAGGATGAACTGACCGTACTGAGGAATGTAAATCATGCATCAGCTCCTCGCGTATGTCTGCTGGTACCCATACACGTCCCTGGAAACGCAAGATCTTATCCTCACCCACTGTCCATCCAGGAAGAGGGTCCTCAATGGACACACTCTCCTGCCGGACTAAGCCTTCCGAGTCTGATAGCTGCCTCATCTGTACCCGATCAAGTAGCGTGGAGGTAACAGCTACCGAAGATTGAAAGGTCTGCCCCTGTCTGTCGTGCACCTTCAGATGCATCTCAGAGAACAGATCCATCAGATTCCACTCACTACTGGCCTCCTTGACTGCCTGAATCCGAGTTCTCCTGCTCAATGTGTCTTCCACAGAGTTTCCCTTTCCTCGCATATAGGCGAGCTCGAAGTCAAAATATTGTAGATACTCAACCCACCTGCGATGCCTCAGATTCAGATCACGCTGAGTGAAGATATACTTGAGACTCTCGTGGTTAGTGAAGACCACAAAGTGCTCTCCTAGAAGATAGTGTCTCCAACAGTGCAAGGCATGAACAACAGCTGCCAACTCCAGATCATGCGTAGGATAGTTCTTCTCATGTGGCCTCAACTGCCAAGACCCATACGAAATAACTCCATCTCCCTGCATAAGCACAGCTCCCAGCCCAATACCCAAAGCATCACAGTAAACAGTGTAGCTCTTGCCTGGCTCTGGCAAGACTAGTATCGGTGATGAAGTCAACCTCCTTTTCAGCTCCTGAAAGGCTAACTCACAAGAATCTGACCATATAAACTTCGCCCCCTTCTTGGCCAGACCTATCATGGGTGATGCTAAACATGAAAAGTCCTGAATGAAGCGTCTGTAGTATCCAGCCATCCCTAGGAAGCTCCGTAATTCAAAAACGTTATTCGGATGCTCCCAGGAATCTACAGCTCTCACTTTATCTGGGTCCACAGATACTCCTGCCTCCGAGATAACGTGACACAAGAAGTGAATCTGATCCATCCAGAAATGGCACTTCGAGATTTTATCATATAGACGATGCTCTCTCGGTGTACTCAGAACGATCTCAAGATGTGTGGCACGGTCGTGTCGAGTGCGAGAGTACACCAAGATATCATCCATGAAGACCACGATGAATGAATCCATGTAAGGATGGAACACTCGGTTCATCAGTACCATGAAAACTGTTGGGGCATTCGTGAGACGAAACGACATGATTGTATACTCGTAACGACCGTACCTACTCCTGAAGGTTGTCAAAGGTTTATCTGATGGTCTAACGCGCAACTGATGATTATCGGTGTTGGGAAAAAATCCCTCAAGGTATCATTGAAGCATTTTTGAGGTGATTGTGTTTGTTGACAAAGTAGACATCTGAGTAGTGATTGTTGACAAAGCAAAACAATGACATACAAATTTGTTGACAAAGAGGATTTCATGGTGGAATGTAAAGTTCAAGAGATGAGGTCAACGATCCATGTTTGATTCAAGAACTTTGATAAAAGGAATGGATGATCTGGAGGTGGTACAAAAGAACAGATACAAGGTGGTGCCATTTTCCAGTGTTTGCCAAATTTTTGGGCCTGAAAATCGGCAAATGAAGAAAAGTGTTTTTGGAAAAGGGACTTGCACGCCGTGGACTTGGAGTATAGGAAACTTGCGCGCCATATGTTATTCAAGATCAGAAGATCAAAATATGGCTAAGGAAATTGGTTCGCGCAAGTTTGGAAGTTGGTCGCGCAAGTGTATAAAAGGAGAGAAGACTTGCGCGCCGAGATTGGGTCGCTCAGGTGACTTGCGCGCCGTCGCGCAGGGTGGTCAGATTGCCTATAAATACTGGACCACCCCTCCTCATTTTTCACCGGAGTTCAAACGAGAGTTCCCGTCGTGCAGGTGTGGTGGTCGCGCAAGTGGTGTGTGTGGTTGCGCAGGTGGGACTTGCGCGCCAGTGGTTGAAGTTGTGCGCCGGTGTTAGAAGTTGCGCGCCTGTTTGCAGTTGCGCGCCAATAGTGGTTTGGGCGTAAAAGGAAGAGAGACGCGCAAGTTTGGAGTTGTGGAAGCTTGTGTCGCGCAAGTGTCAGAGGAGGACTTGCGCGACCGTTGTGACTTGCGCGCCGATACTTGCACGCCGAGGTTGACTTGCGGGCCAAGTAAGGATTGTTCCAGCAGTGTTCTTCAGACTGCGTGGAAGCTGGAAGTTTTCCCGATACCTTCGGTGCAAAGAGATATTCATCTACGGGTGAATGTTGAACTTCAACATAGCATCTACATACAAGAGAAGATGCATTCTTTCATGAAAATGAAGAGACCTACAGGTCTATAAACTGTGAGTGGATTCCTTCCAAGAGCAGTGAGCTTAGGAAGAGGAAGAAGGTGATCCTCTCCACCAGCAGTGATCCAGAGAGAGAGAAACAGGGAGTGACCCTTGGGAAAGCAGTGAGCTGACCCTAAACTTGTAAAGGCAGTGAGCCTGGGCATAGAAGTGATCTAGCCCGAACCTTTTAATCCACATCTAGTGAAGATTAGTGGAATTTGGTACGACCGGCAACCTGTCGGCGTATACTCCTTGGACGTAGCCCTTAGCGGTGAACCAAGTAAAATTGTTGTGTCCTGTGCTTGCTTTACATTCTGTTTATATCGTGCAGCAGGAAAAACAGAGAAGAGTGTTTTGCCTAATAGCGAAGCAAGATCAGAACGGGCATTAATTTTTAATTATTCATACCCTGATTCACCCCCACCCTCTCAGGGTATCCAGCCTAGTGGACCTAACAATCGGACCTCAAGTCGATCTTCAAGAACACTCGGGCTCCTCAAAGTTGATCGAAAGGGTCATCAATCCGCGACAATGGATATCGGTTCTTGACCGTCAACTGGTTCAGCTTCCGATAATCCACTCAAATCCAAAGGGTACCGTCTGGAAAATCCAACTATGAAGTCCCCTAATCATCCAGATAAAGACTAGCAATCTGGGCTGTCACCCCTCCTAGACCAAGATGCTCGAGTCCCGCCCGACTCGCCCGAACGTCCCATTCACCTCTATGAAGGAAAGATTCACCCTCTGGTGAAATGAAACTTACTCTGCGGCGATAGTAGTCGACGACTGCCCGAAAGTGAATCAACCGGTCCACGCCAAGTAAGACATCATAGCCTGTCATCTCTAGGGAATAGAGATCCCATAAGAAGTGATACCCTGCCACCTCGAGAGGTCACTCTCTAGACTGGCGTACACTAGATGTCCTCATTCCCAAAGGTGTGTCTAGTTTAAATGAGTCTGCAGAAGAAAAGATGCAGAGTCCAAGGCTCTCCACAATGACAATAGAGATAAAACTATGCGTAGCACCAGTATCGAAAAGGACTGAAGATAAAACTGAGGCTAATAAAATCGTACCTCGAATAGTAGAGGGGTTGGGATCCTGCTCATGATAAGTCTGCTCCACGGAAAAAGACTGGCCTCCACCGCGGCCCTGCACCCCTGACTGAGCACTCTGAGCTGAACCTCCCTACTGGTGCTGAGGGATTGGTGGCTGACTGCCACGACCTCGACCTCCACCTCGGCCCAAACGGCCGGAAGAACTCCAGTTCCCTGACTGGTGAGAGACTGGTGGGGCTTCTCCCGAATGAGGAGTCATGGAAGAAACCCGGTCACCTGCTGCTGGCGAGAAACCTGGAAGAAACGCAAAAGGTGACCCATCTTGCCGCATGATCGGCACTCCACGGGGTCTCTCTAGCACTGCGGCCTCTTGTGCCCTGTCCAGCCACAATGGTAGCATGTCACCTGGCTGCCTGATGATGCATCACACTTTCTTGAATTACCACGTGTGGGATCCCTACGATGCTTCTTGATGTCTTATAAATGAAAGCTAACTCTGGAATCAGAACCTCCCTGGATCACAGCTCCAGAGTCTCTCATATTGCGCTCTACAATCAGTTCCTGGTTGACGATGGATGTAATGGAAGTCAGCTAGAAGATGTTCACTTGCGATCAGATCACTCGCCTGAGTCCATCCTCAAAATTCCTTGCCAAGAACACCCCACTCCCATCCCGAATGGGTGTAAAATGCTGCAGCTCAGTGAAACGTGAGAACTACTACATGACAGATAGAGTACCCTGCTCTAAGCTCATAAACTCCTGGGCTCGATCAGCCCTCAGGGTCTCCAGGTAGAAGTAGTCGTAGAACACGCACTGGAACTCCTCCCAAGCCATAGCCTGCTGCTGACCCGCCAGTGAGATCACGTCCCACCACCTCTTGGCGGAGTCTCGGAGCATGTAGGTGGCGAGCTTGACCCGCCTCTCTGGAGGCGTCTCTAGATACTCTAATATAGTCAGCATGGCTTCCAGCCATGACTCTGCAGCCTGAGGTCCTCCCTCCCCTGTGAACGTGGGAGGATTCTGCTGCTGGAATACCCACGTCAAGTCTTTTATAGATGAAGCAGGAGGCAGTGATCCTTGGAAGGCCTGCATCATCATCAAGAAACCCTCCCTGAACTGTGCATTAGCACCCTTGACTAGTACAACAACCGGTGCCAAGGCTTGCTCGGCTGGGGGATCGACCGAAATTCCATGATCAGCCATGTCTGGCATCTGATCACTACCTGACGACATACTTAGAACTGGAGGACGTCTCAGAGGCATAGCTCTGAAAGATCAAAAGCACACCTTAGATCAGGAAAACAAGGACAGAGAACACAACAGTACAAAATGGGAACAGGGGAAGAAAAACACACAAGATTGCAAAACACGACTACACGGCATGTATAAAAACTACACGACGTGTCTACTTAAGCCACTGATATGGGCGTGTACTCTCACCCTATAAGTCGTGTACACTTGAAACTACACGACATGTTGACCCCCACACATGGAATTTACTTGAAAACTATTCACCTGACCGAGTCTCCTTACACGGCTAACCCACAAGGTCCGAATCAGCCTGAGCCTAAATGACGTGTTCGAAAGAAACACGACGTGTACTGGAAAAGGCTTCGGCGGCCTGTGTTGTTAATCACACGGCCATATACACGGCTGAACCTTACACGGCGTGCTCTGAACAAACACATCGTGTATAGTCGAAGGTGACACCATCCCATGTTGTTCGTGACACGGCCGGGTGCCTGGGCAAGACAACACAGCGTGTTCCGAACAAACACGGCGTGCGGAAAAGAAGGTCATGTCGGCCCGTGTTGTTTGTGACACGACCAGGTACCTAGACAGGACTACACGGTGTGTTCCCTATGGACACAACATGCGGAAAAGAAGGTCACAATGTCCCATGTTGTTCGTGACACAGTCGGGTTCCTGGGAAAAACTACCCGGAGTGTTCCGAACAAACACGGTGTGCGGAAAAGAAGGTCACGCTGGCCCGTGTTGTTCATGACATGGCCGGGTACCTATACAGGACTACACGGCGTGTTCCCTACGGACACGACCTGCAGAAAAGAAGGTCACACTAGCCTGTGTTGTTGGTGACATGACGAGGTACCTGGACAGGACTACACGGCGTGTTCTACCCGAGCTTCCCCGACCCGTGTTGTTAGTGAAACGGCCAGGTACACATCTCCGAACTCACACGGCGTGTACCAATGGTACACGGCGTGTTCCCGAAGTTACTCCTAAAACACCGTGTTCTGCTCACACGGTCAGTGGAATAGCCTAATAAATACACAGAGTGTATCTAAAAAGTACACACTGTGTATTCTGGGTTTTTTTGGGCAGTATCTCAGAAACTGCATAGAATTCCAGGACATAAAAACAAGGTGAAAAGTTTCAAATTCTGATCCTTGAGGGCCCATAACACCTCGAGAACCAAAATTTGGCATTCAAATTAAGAAAAGAACAAAACAAATAGTTTTCTAACATAGTAGTAGAGAATCTATCAAGATTCTATCACAACAGCATACATAATTTACATAGAGCCTATCACAATAGCATGAAATTGCTAATGCACCCTAGATGGCATGGAAAGAATGCATGAAATGTGATTTCTAAATGTTCCTATATGATTCATGAGATGGCATACCCTCATCTCATCAGGTTGTGACAAAAATAGAACCAAAATATCAAAACACTAACCGCACAAGTCATATGAATCACTCTATTTGAAAACATACCAACCATAAAATCTCAAAACCATAAAACTACAATTAACGAGGTAGTATGGCTTTTCCCTGTACACGGATTAGCTACTCCCGGGCACAACTTAATACCAAGTACCGAATCCGTCCTATCCCTAGCTAAAGTCTCCAACAGTAAAGCAAGAGAAAAGAACTCCTTTGATACCACTTTGTAACATCCAGAGTCCGGAGCCCCTCCACTGGTGCCCCGTACCCGGTTCGCCACATGACCTCAAGAACGTTTCCTCGAACGCCAGAGGCTGCCGACTAACAGAGAGGGCCTTGGTGAGTCGGTGGGGAAACAATGCCCGCATTCGGAAAGGTATACAAGGTAAGAGAACAACAATAAACATCAGAAGTAGTAAACGACATGCATAACAACAGAAACCAACCAACGGAAGCAATGTAGATATATAACTATGATGAAAATGATGCAGAAGGTATAAGTTTCTAAGGAAAACAACAAACACAAAAACGTGCTGAAATACAAATGAAACCAAGTGCAAAAGAAAAACAAAATAATCTCCTCCGCATCGTGAGCCATGGCTTGGTCCCATGTTCCCCAGCTCCGGATGCAGTCAAGATCCGGAAGTAGAAGGGCGCTTTCCCTTGTCTGTACCTGCAGAAATATAGTCTGCTTGGGCCCAAAAGCATGGCCCAAACAGCGTGTGAGATACAATCCCAGTAGGCCATCACCCAAGGATCTGTGCCTAATAGTCCATGAATACATGGTAGTAATAAAACAAGAAGTTGTAAATAGAAAAGCACAAGCAGCTACAATCCACAGTTCTAACAAGAAAATCACACAAGTAAGCAGTCAACAACAAGAATAAAACAGGTAACCCTCTGGATAGCTCTCACAGTCAAACCCTTATGGTTCAACATCTAAGTACTAGAAACCCTATGGGAGGCACACACAGTCTCACCCCTCTGGTTCAGCTATGTAATTAAGCGGACTCTTTGGGGAAGCACTCACTGTCAATTCCTACTATAGTCTCGTATCGTGCTAAAGGCTCTATAGGGAAGCACTCAATGTCAATTCCCCATGTGGCCTGTGTCGTAATTAAAAGACACTCTGGAGAAGCCCTTTCGTCAATTCTCCCCTTGGTATCACATCGTGATTAAAAGACACTCTGGAGAAGCCCTTCCATCAGTTCTCCCTTTGGTCTACTACTCTAGGTTCTGATAGTCCTGAGTATAACTAAACATGCTCAGCGCGCGTGTATATCGTCCAAGTAAACCTCAAGAACTACATGGCTATCAACTAAGTCTCAACAGCAAAACAAGGCAACAGTCCACAATCCTAAAACTAGGCATGGCAACTAGAAAAACACCAAACAGGAAGAAGAAGCATGGAAAAGAAATCTGAGCACAAACAAATTACTCTAATCAAAAGCAATAACCTCTACTAAAGAAATCAAGCAAAACAGGCAAGTAACAAGGGAAAAATAGGAAACACACAATACCCCGTTCAAGGGTATTGGTGGAAATTACATAAAATATCCATCATCTTTCTACGGAAAGGCACAAACCACCTACCTCAATCCTAGGAGATTGATATATGTGAACCTCGATGACAAATTCCTCTTAGAACAACATAGATATGAGAAAAAGCACAAAAAGATCATCCCACGATAACTTGGAAACAAGGATAAATATAGAAATAAGGCTAAAGTAGAAGGAATAACTCACCGCTGCGATTCCAACAGAACTGACCGTGCTTGAATCGGAGAACGGACGGCGAGGCAGGAGCCCGTCGAAGATCTGGCCGTACGGTCGCCCTCAGATGGTTGAAAACTGGAGAAGAAGGTGGAAATAGGGATTAGGCGTGACCCTGGTCCGTTTAATGAAAAAAATAAAGTACAAGGCATGTACTTTTAGAGTACACGGCATGTACGTGGTCCTTTCCTTACTCTGCCAAAAATGGCCTCCACGTCACCCGTACACACTGTGTGTGTGGCCTAACACGGCCAGCACATGGCTTCGAGCGGGATCAGAGTACACGACATGTACACAAAAAGTACACGGCGTGTACTTTTGAAATTTTCAGAAAATGTATTTTCCTTAAAAACTCCAGAAAGATGGAAAAAAATACCTGAAAGAAGATCCGAGTTCTTACATAACACAAATTTTCAACTAAGGAGATAGATAATGTAATATTTTTGTAAATATATTTATTTATTTTCTCATGTACCAATGATGGAAATAATGGTACCAGCAAATGAAGATATCATGAATCAATATATTATAATAAAATTACTAAGTTTTCATGAGATATGGATCATAATAATTTTTCAATTGAATCATATGTGTAACCAATACCAATAAATGATGGGATTATTGTAGAAAATAATAATCACTTTAGTAACAATAACACATAATCCACCTAAGAGAACAACATTAAATTAAATATAAAATATCTTGAAATAATTATATTCATGATATAACATATTAAGTGGTAGTATATACATCCCATATAAACATATACATGCATAACATGGAATGTATCTCAAAGAAGGCAAATGGAGACAAAAATTACTTTACTGATTTTGTATCTTTTGAAACATAAACCCACTGAATGAAATATCATGAAATGGACTTGTAGATACCCATAATTGTAATTATTGGAATCATATAATACATTCATGTGAATTATATACTCTACATAAAATAAATTATTGTTGAATATGGAATTAGTCTCATATAAATAACTATGAAATGATGGAACCATTATCTTAAGTCTTCAATTTATTCAAACAAGATCAAATATACTATATAAAAATATTTCTTTATTATAACACTACAAAGAAAACATTTTACTATATCTAATTCATTATATTAATTCATTATTACATTATATTTCCCTTTAATTAACAACTACATTATAGTGTTACATTTTGGGGAATTTCTACATTGTTTTTTATATATAAAATGACTTGTTATTCTTTATCCTATTAAATAGATCATGATTTACATATTTTTAGAAAATTGAGACTTATAAATATCATATAAATTCTTTATATAATTTTTCATAATAATATATATGATATAAAAATATTAAATGGAATCCACCATTTATGAATATGGTATGTCATGCGTATGCATGAACGTAGTTTCCGTTATCTTGTCGCATTGAAACAATGATGTAATTATAATATGTATATATATATATTTTTATATTACCATTATATTATAATTATTATTAAATTTATATCATATATTTTTCACAATCCCTTCTTTAATACATCCCACGTAATGTTTGAACAAACTACATTGCTTCGAGGAGGAGGTTGACCGCACGTCCAAAAATCATGTTATCATATTTAAAACAACGGAATGCATGAAGGAATGAATTATATAATAAATTAAGAAGCATAATGGAATCATAGATATTAAATATATCATATAAAATTCATTTCTATCATATTTACCACCCATGAGAGGTGGCGTAGGAAAAACAAACAACAATGTTTTGTGAGGCGGAAGTCCACAATACAAATGAATGGTAAATTTGTCACCTATTAAATGGAAGTGTGTCTAATCATGGGTCAAAACAATACAATATAAAAAAATCCGTATATTTAATATATTTAGTTAATTATAAAATCATGGAATTAAAATAGATTTTGGAGTGAAGAATGAAAATAAAACAAAAGAGCTTGTGGAAATATGTTACCTTTTCATTAGGAAACTCCTGTTGGTTTACACAAAATGGATTCATTGGTTGGATTTCATCCATAATAGAGGATTATAGGATTATGGTATGGATTTGGTGAGGGTATTTGGTAAGTTATTTTCCGATACAAAAGGTTTTAGAGATGTGAATATGTTGGAGGGGTTAGTTCCCTTTTATTGTGGATGAAGAGTCGGATTCTGGTAAATTGTTCATAAGGGAATTCCACCCACATTATTCCAATGGAAACTGGATCCAATAATGATAAAAATATGATAAAAGGGTTTATTTTTTTTAAAATATGAATATAAATATTTTTAGGACATGTTTTAAGGTTATTTTGGGCCTTATGTTTATGGTTTTTCGTTTATTAAACTATTTTTCTCTTAAAAATTTTAAATTAATTTTAATTACTTTCACTATTATTTTTGGAAAAAATTAAATTTGAATTATCATATATTATACACTATTCATATTATAAATATAGAATCAATTTTTCAAATTCTAATCACTAATGTGGTTAAAATTAATTTATATTTAGTCTGACATATGGTCTGACAAAGAATGTTTTTAAAGTAAAAAAAGTTGAAAAGTGTGGAATGTTTTTATGTCAAATTTATATTTGAAATTGATTCAAATGACATAAATTGGATAAAATGTTGTCAGAATAATATAATCGAACTTTAAAACAAATTAAAAATATATTTTATCCCTATAAATTATTTAGATGAAAATCATTTTTGAATTAAAGTTAAGTGTTTTCCTTAATCATCGAAATAAGAACTTATCAGAAAAATAAAAAAAAAATCAAACACTGTAAATAATGATATCCATATTTCAAAAATGAACTTTATTTTTTCTAATAAAATTTATTTATTTTCGAAAAATTATATTTATATTGATTTTTCCATTAAATACCGGAAAAATTACCTTTTATAAATACACAACTTTTTATTAACAAAATCAGATTTATTCTTATCTTATACCTATAAAAACTATTTCATTAATGTAATTTTTTTTGATTGAATATATAATATATAAATTATATTGAAAATATTATATAATATATATTTTATTCATATTAAATTGTGTTTTTAAAGTGTTTTCTTAGAAAAGGAATTTCATTATATTTAAATAGTTCTTATATTTGTTTCTAAACAATTCATAACCAACAGATTCATTTTAAATACATGTGTAAATTGTACATTCATTACTAAATTACTACTATTCATAACTCACAATCCAACAACTAGGTGGTATCTATAATTCTATTTTGAAAATATTATTAATAGTATATTAGAGTTTGAAAAAACACATCCTTGTGAGTAACAGTATATATCAAAGAAACTCAACATTATGTGTAGCACAATCCAATTTTATTATTGCAAATACCCCAATCTAATATAAGTTATGCATGTATTGAAATCATGATTTTGTGTTGCGTGATGTGCAAGACAAACTTAGTTCTTTCATATTAAATAAGCTATATTTCGTGTTTCAGGAAATGAAAAATATAAAAAGGATTAAATTTATTAGAAAAAAATAGTCCACAAAATCTCAGAGTGTTACATAGATAAAGATAGCTTTTATAAGTTCTTTTTTCGTGCTGATAAAACTCTATCTTAATTAATGCTAATGGTGTTCTGATTGAAGGCATCTTTATCAGCATAAAAACTTGTTATTGATAATGGATTTATAATTAAAAATATAAATAAGAAATTGTGTATATATATTTATATAATTATTCATTATTGATTAAAATTTTATAATTATTAAAATAGATAAATATATAAAAAAAATTTAAAAAAATTCATTATATATTTTTAATTACTCATTTATAAATATATTTATATTTATATCGTTATTTATCTTTGTGTAATTATATGTATTTAGTAAATTCATAAATATAAATATATTAAATATATTTATTAATTATATAAATTTATTTTAATTTGCAGTTATAAATATAATTATATCATTTTATATATAATTATATATATATAATAAAAATATATATAACATATATATTCATAATTTTAATATATTTATTATAATTTTAAAATCATAAATAAATTTATAACAATATATATATTTATGTAATTATATATATATATATATAATAAATATGTATAAATTTAAATGTAAGTAAAATAAATAAATTTATTTGAATTTTATAATTTTTTAAATATACAATTATTTACATAGAATTATATAAATTGGTTTTCAAATAATATTTATATATTTTTACATTATATATATGTTAAATATATATATATTAAATATGTTATTTATTTGAAAAAGTTTATTATAATTTTATATTTATTTAATTGAATACAATTATTTATTTATAAGTATATAAATACATTTTTAATTAATTATATTTATATCTTTATAATTATGAATTTATAAATTTATAAATACCGTAAATATAAATTTTTAATTATATTTATATAAAAATATTTATTTAAAAATATATATTTATCATTATTCCTAAATTTATAATCATAAATGCATGTATGTAAATAATGAGTTCAATTTAATAATAAAAAATGAGTACACATTACAAATATTGAAAAAATAGATATGTTTTTTAATTAAAATATAATTTTTTTTCAAAATAAGGATATATGTGGAAATAAAGGTGAATTCATATTGAAGATATTAAAACACATTATGTAAATAGAAATTAATAAATAATACCAAATGATGAATTTATAAAACATAAAAAAATAAATATATTAATAATTAATACCAAACTGTAATAATTTTAAAAAAAACATCAATAAAATTTTCCATTTAATAACATATTCTATTAAATGTATCATATTATAATTAAATTTTAAATTAATAATAAATATTGAATAAATTATATGAAAATTAGGTGCACATGACTCTATAGAAGATCTCATTAATTACATAAATATTTGGGTATGTGTTTTGTATATATAAACTATTTAAGTATGTATGTGTCTGTGAAATCAATGTAACGCATATTTGATATATGAAAAATTCAAAAATCAAACATCATTCAACAATGTTAATTACTTAATAAAATTAGTAAGTATTTTTTTATTAATACTAAATTTTAATTCCAAACCAAGAAATATATGACTTTTTTGATGTATGTGGAAATATTTTGTATAATATAAATTAGATTTTATGAAATTTTATATACATAGATATATATATATATATATATATATGAATATATTTCTACATTAAATATATGTTGGAATAATTATGTATAAAAACCATTAAAAATGAATAAAACATTAATATGTTTTTAATTATTACATTTTATTGATTTATTATATGTTTATATAATATATTTCTATTATTTCTATTTATAATTAATATATATATATATATATTAACTCATTCATACTTACTAGAAAGTGTTTAACTTATTAATTTTGTGATAATATCTTAATTTATTCATTTTTAATTTTATTGTATAATTATTACGATTAACTAATTTTATAAATCTATATTCAATATATAATATTTTTAAATATTTATAATATTTAAATATGTATATTAAATTTATTCAATTTTTCATTAACTATTTAATAAATAAACTGGTTATTATTTTTCTTAATATACACATTTTTATGTTTTATATTTTTAATTATTTCATTTTATTCATTTTACATATCTATATATTTAATATATAAAATTTATTAATATTTATAATTTATATATATTAGTATAAAATTTATTCATTTTAATCAATAATTATTTAATTCATAATTTTTTTATTATTTTTTTATTTAATCATTTTTCATTTTTAGTTGATTAATCATTTCATTTAATTCAGGAACATTAGGAGTTATAAAAAAGAGATAATTAACGATACACCTTATTAGTGTTATAAATAAAGCGCCAAGATTGAAAACCAATTATTATCACTAGAAATAACGCTTTAAAAAAAGGTACAATTTATCAGTGCTAAATAAAAGCGTTGTTAACGGTTATCCATTATCAGTACCAAAAAATCAATGATATAGGGTACTGTTATCAATTTTATTTCTAGTGTTGTTCATGGAACATTTTTTAGTTTTATGTCTTTCACTCTTCATTAAAAACTTTGTGTCTCACCCATAACAATATAGAAATAGACAATGCATGAGAAATTGTGAAAAATGAAAAAACTATTAAACATAGTTCATATTGGTTAATTCATAATGATTTCTAATTATCATTCTAATTTTAGTTACATGAAAATTATCCCTTAATGATGACACCATTTTTTTTCCAACCTCCAATGGATGATCCAATTACCCTTTTCATGCCATGTTACAAATATTCAAATCATTTGTGGTAATTTTGAGACACAATTTATTTATTCCCAAAAACCATTTCACATGTCAAACCAAGAGAGGCATCTCAATTTCATCTCCTAGGGTAATAAAACCCACAATGTTCGATCCAAAACTAACCCACAATACAATAATTCAATTAATAGACTCTAAATTCATTCTTATTTGGTTCCAACCTAGCGGCATGGTTAGTCAGACCCCAAGTGTTTCCAAAAGTCTAGGGGCTCATAACCAACAGACCCGACAAAATCTATGGTCATTCTAAGCATGGGGTTTGAAGTCATTCATGATAATTATTATTAAAATATGTCATGTGCATAAAATGTTGTTGTGATTTTAAAACATGAACATGGTATAAAAACTAAGTGAACATAGGGAAGTGATTCAAACCACCTAACTGTAAAACGGAAGTTGAAACCAAGAGATCGATTATATGTATTCATGTACAACAAAATTATTCCCTATAAATAGTTATCAATGCCACACATCAAGGTGGGACGAATAAGATCCATGTAGAAAACTAGAGGAATATATCCTATTCCATTTTTTTTGAAATATTACCATTAGATCAATGGAAAACTTAAGGGATCAATGTTTAATGTTGGAGAAGTTTACAAAGACTTGGAGATTCATTTGATGTCATAAATCCAAATTTAGGGTTGAATAAGGTGAAATTTGGAGTTTAACAATAGTTTAAGGAGAAATAAATATGATTATATCCGTAATTATCAAAACCAATATTGACACTATAGACTCTCTGATGGATGCCACAGACTAGTCCCTGCTTCTAGGCAGAGAGACTCAATTGCTGGGTACCCCACAGGTTGGCTATGAGTTTCATATAGTATTCCCAAATGACAATGTTTCCACTTCCTGGAATGTTGGATTCTTGTGGAATCACCAAGCTACTGCCCTATCAACCAGATAAATGATGGAACTATAACATCAACTTCTATCCTTCTATAGTGACACAACCCCCTCCCTCTAATAGTACCCCACTGGGGCTCACAATGAAGGAAGAAGGATAATGACCCATAGTCCCACCTCCTAGAGGACCTAGGTTAATGACTATCTCTTACGGTATGAAAATCCCAATATGGGAGTCATTTTTATGTGTAATATCTGTAGTACCGAGAGATAGTATAACATTCATCAATCGACCCCCTTGAAATAATAAACAAAATATTCCAAAACTATCTAATAATGCATGTATGAAATTAAATGATGTAGATAAGATCCATCAATAAAACCAGAAAAAATGTTAAGGAATCCACATAACTACTATTCAATGTCCAAGCTAGTAATTCCCTAGATGATCCACATGTTCCTCATGTAAATAGGAAAAATAATTTATACCCATATAGTGAGCACACATTTATAATCAATAGGAAACCCAAAGTCTCTCATTCACATTTAAAGAAGCATACTAAAACACCAGTGACAAAATAGTAGTGCCAACAACACGTATACAGTTCAAATAACTAAAACTATTTGCACCATGGATAAAACACCAAACAATTCATCAAAATATAATAACATAATATGAACCATGTCGATAATAGGGTACTATACAACACATTCCCATTTATTAGTCACTCTCACACACCAACAAAAAATTTCTTGGTGCCCCACCACTTTTTTACCACAAACTTCCCATAAAATTCCAGGTTGTCACATCACATAATATCTTATCCCAACAAATAACACATGGTACATCACATTATATCACATCACATCACATCACATCACATCACATCACATCACATCCTATCCATAGATACATGGGACATAAAATCATAACTAATTTAATAACAAGAGTAGTATGGTATCATGGACATGAAATACATCAACCTCATCCCCTCCTCTTAACATGTACTCCTCCACTCTAAGCCATCTCATAATCTCCTAAAACATTTTGGTAGTGTAGTTTTAATATTATTCAATCGCAACTCATGAATTTCATCATCACCTAGAAGTGGGAGTAGGGAAGAGTTTCTGACTAGCCATCCATCATCACCAATAGGTTGTTGAAAATAACACACCCAAAACTATTGGTTTTCGGCATTATGTTATTATTATGGGTGGGGCACATAAAGAAAATACCAAAGAAATAAAATGACTATACATAATATCGTAGTACCAAAGACCGGATTTTTGGTTCACAATATGAACTTCCTCTGAACTCGTTGAATCACTAAATCTCTTCACGAATTCTACTACTTTTTTACCACCACTAAATGCATGACTCCGCATCGAAATCCATAATCCATAATCCATTTTTCATCTTCTTTCTCAATTTTATCCAATTTAAATATTTCAAATTACCCTAAAAATACAATTAGAATAGAAAATTCATTCCATTATTTAA
The DNA here is from genome assembly GCA_963277665.1 of Viscum album. Classification (NCBI taxonomy): domain Eukaryota; kingdom Viridiplantae; phylum Streptophyta; class Magnoliopsida; order Santalales; family Viscaceae; genus Viscum; species Viscum album. The sequence goes on along the minus strand of OY728126.1, from coordinate 2,089,035,156 downwards.
ATTCCATTCAGTCAAATAATTTTATTATTAGAACATTATCATTTAATTCAATAGTAACAAGGTATTTAGAGCAACATATCCCCACACCATCACAAAAAATACCAAAATATTATCCTCATCCCCCATTTTCATTAAAGCATGACCCACATGGATTCCAACACATTTAACCACTGCATTCCACCCCAACCAAAATAATACACTACAAAAACTCATAACATAACCAACCCAAATCATAGTTTCACATCCCCACCAACAACATAAAACCACCAATCTCAACCCAAAACATTTTCAAATTTACCAACATGATATTAATCAATTACACTAAATAATTTTTGGAGAATTCTCACACAAGACATATATACATGTGTAACTAATTAATAAGTTTAGTAAAATCAATTAAACATTTATTCAAGGGGGTGTCACAACTATAAAAATTGAGCAGATTCACAAAAAATATCATTTCTTCCCAAAAAGGCCCCTAATAACCATGATTTTTAGTGGTACATCAATCATAAATAATCTCAAAATCCCAAAATCAAAAAAATTTACAATCATGTGAATCATTTCATTACCCTTCAATTTCAATTAACTATTTCATTCACTTTATTAGGGAATTTAAATCCTTATTTATGAAGATAAAAGAAGAGTAAAACTCGTCACACATGATACACAATATGAGAAATGAGGGATCCCTTACCTCAAATGGAGACTTCTGATCTATTATGAATGTTGGAACAAGAGCGAATATCCACTGACCAACAAAAAAATTATATCTCCATAAAAACACCCTATAATATAATCATAAAAAAATTGAAAAAATTGATTTATTTGTACCATCCTTCCTTAGATGAGAAACATAGGGAAAATATGAGAAAAACAAGAATCTAATTACCAAAAAACAACCATAGATCTATCCTCTAAGGCCATGGTTGAAAGAAACTATTTAGTGGGTGAAATAACATCTTTTGATGGACTTGGTTCACCCATTATTTGATAGAATCAAATGTGAGTAGTTATGGTCTAAGGGTCTAAGGGAATTTATACCTAGTCCAAAAAATAAAAGACCATGATATTTCCCGCTACACCATACTAATAAACTACTGAAAAAAGAGGGGTTAAACCATAGCCAAGAGCACCATGACACAACCTATCTGGTCAAATCACCAGTTACGAACATCCACTAACTCTACGGTGCATATCATATAAAATTGGTTGAAGACCACGTTAAAACTAGGGTCTCTATACCGCAAAACCATGTCCGGAAAAAAGTGACCCCAACACAACCACAGACTACTTCTCTAAAAATCCCAAAATCAATGATGGTGGATACTCTAAATCCAATATCCATTTTGAAGAAACCCAAAAATGGTGGTAGCACCATCTCTTCATCTGATCCTCTTACATCATATCCCTTATATCCATGACCACATGGCATAAAACCATGACGTCAAAGCTCATCTCCACACTATAGCCCATCCATAAATGGATGTAGCTTAAAACACCACCCCAAGAATACAACGCCGTAATAGTCCTCCAAAGATCACAACTATACCACATACAGTACAACCACCATGCTCTATACTAAATATTGGGAAACATAGGTAGTGGAAATCCGTTTTCCCTTGAACACTTCCAAAAACCTAAAAACCTCTTCCAAAAACCCATATAATAAGAATCTTGTCATCGTGTATTGATTTTCATTTGATTATTCTTGATACATTTTATGATCTTTATCTATGGGAAATTCATTTCTTTTTTGGTGGTATGACATCTGTGTTTCTAGAGGTAAGAGGGGATATAACCTCTCTTATGACTTTATCTTTTATGTAATTTCATTCTAATACATGGGAGTAAATTATGGGACCTACATTTTTTTCCATTCATTCCTTCTAATTATGGTGGATCTTGTTGTGGTTAGCATTTTGGTGAGTTGAGGTAGGTGGTTCTCTATATAGACTTTGTTAAATAAAACATGATTTCTCATGTTTTAGAAATTGTCTTATAAATTATTTGGACAAAATATTTTGTGTGTGATGAAGTTGATTTTCAATAAAATATGTTTTTTTGTTTTGGTAATGTAATGGGTGTATTGAAAGAATTGTGAAATTATTTTTCATAGTAGGTTTGATAATCCAATAGTGTGGTTTGAAAGTTATTGTGAAAATATGTTTTGAGATGATTTGAGAAATATAAAACATGGGATGCCTTGGGTACTTAGGTGGAAGGTGTAGTTTAGGATCTTTTTATATTTTTTATATAGAAGTGTTTACTCATTTGCTGTTTATCTACTCTTGAGGCCTATTTTTGTATGAACTTCATATTATCATTATTGGGGGGGGTTCACTCATGGGGTGTTTATATTCTACATAGTACTGTTCTTATATGGGATTAAGTTCACACTATTTATTGATTGTGGTTTGAAATGACTACTGGACTAAACGATTATTATCCTAGTCATGTTTACCATTTTTCATTAGATTCTTCTTATTATGAATTTGATATAAGTGCTTTGAATTTGATAAATGTTTCATGAAATTATCCTTTAAAACTATTTATCAAGTCTTTTTTTGGATCTTTGGAAAAAAAATATTTACCATGTTTTTTATATAAACTGGATTATCATTTATCATTACATGATTTCATTAAATAATGATATTTTAATTTTTTATATATATATTCTAGATATAGAAATCTTGGGCAGGATCCACTTAGGCATATTTGTATCACACACTGCATACCCCTTCAATACTTTATAGACCTTATTATGCCTTTTAATTAAAAAATAGAAGGCGTCACAATGAGGAGTAGAGGATTTATGTCAAAAGGGTATGGTATATAGTGGTGAGATCATTGGAAATTTCCCATGTTATCGCATAGAATAGTTTCCTTTGTTTTATTTTCCATTTTTTGGAATTTTACATTGGGTTTGTTCTGACTACTTGGACTTGTATCACATATTCTTTATTATTTTAGTTATGGATTATATTTTATCTCAATTTTAACCAATATTTATTTCTGATGTGTATGTATATTCATTTCATCTTCTACATGTTGGGTTAAATCATTCCCTTTCGTCATTTTGGATTCCTAGGTACTTATCACCAGTCTGTAGGGATTGTAAATTCCCCTCGAGTATGTGATGCATATGGCTAGGTGCAGGTTGTGAGGGTATCCAAGGTTAGTTCATTATATTTCTTCATTATCCACTTTATTATTTGAAATATCGTTATATTCATTTCTTATCCTTATTTCATTGTCAAATATTTTTCCCATTTATGTATGGGATGAAAATCCAAGTGAAGTGAACACCCCTTTATATTCAACATCAAATAGGGTTTCTTCATGGGGTTAAAATACCCCAATGAGTATATGGGAGCATTCATAATCTCATTTCATCTAGCCTTTATCTCTGTAATCCTATTTTTCCAAACACCATCCCATCTAATTTTTATATATAGATTCAATGAGTGAGTTTACCACTAAGTACATGAGATGAAAAAAACATATAAGTCGACTGATCTGGAGATCATTGTAGGAACAAAGATTTTATAAAAGTTAATAGGGATCTCCATGTCACTCATTAATATAAATTAATAATTATCAAATTTTGGATTTTAAAATTCTTGACAAAACATGTGATCTCCATCACTTCACCCATAACGATTACTAGATAACCCTAAAGGACATTATTATGGGGATCATAGAACAAGATGAATTAACTAATTCAACATGTGAAAATTTTGATACAACTTATTAAAATAGTGGTTCAATTAAAAAATGCGATTACACTTCAACTATAAGCAATTTAATTCTCCATTGGATTTAGAAGGGTTCAGAAAATATGCATTTATCTCCACAACATGTGTTTTTCTAGCACAATCACCTATGTGTTGTATATCCCACATAATTATAAACCTATTTAAAATTTTCAGAAATAATAATTCCTATAGGTAGGGTGTACAACCTATTTTCTCAAGTTGAGTAATATAACTATTAAAGATTAAATAACCTATCACCCTCTATATTTTATTTTCCCTTTTTTTATTTTGATAAAGGATTTCATCATTTCGTTATATATTCCTCATCAATTATAGCTGGAAAACATAAACTATTGTTAAATTATTTCTATTTAATTATACCACATATATAATTCTCTTCATCGATACAATCATTAACATCCTTATTTGGCTTGGGATTTTACACAATTATGGAATCGATGACACCTAACCATGTAACTTCTCATTTTTCATCATAAGTGGATCTCACAAATGAATTTATTCTCCATTACATATTTATTTATTTTCATTTAATTGTTTTTGTTGAAATTTTTTTCAAAACTCATTATCTAAAAACCAATAGTTCCATCTTGGATGCTTCATCTTCATCGATTTATTCTCCTCACCTTATTCTTCCACAATTCCCACAGCTTGCACAAATTTTAGATTTTAATTCCTCATTTTAATTATTTTTTCCACTATTTTATTTTGAGTACTATGATCTTAGCACTTGATACACCCTTCATCGAGGATTATTTTAATTCTATAAATCATTGAATCAATTTCAAAGCTTAATTTTCAATATTCTATAATAACTGTTCCCCTTTCATTTTATTGGAGTGGAGTGTCCTTGTATGGATTCCCTACACTTAAATGAATTCCTCTAATTAAAATACCTTTCCATTTGACCGAGGTTAAAATAAATTAATAATTTACTATAATAATCAATACTCATTTGGACTCTCATTTTTTAAGATATTATCACTACTTGAGTTATTTTCAGATCATTGGGTTTATAGTATTCGAAACAACTACTCGGGATTTACCAAATTCATCAATAACAAATGTACATTGGGGCTTCCTTATTTTATGGAACCATCCATATTAATTCATGGAACAACTCTTATTACATGTTTTAGATCATGATTTTCTCTATATTTTATGGATTATTTTTTAGGGATACTCATATTCTAAATAGCCTTGTAAATATGGTACCCATGTTATTTGGTCTTATCATATTTCTTCTTCAAATCAACAGCCTTTTACTTAAAAATCATGGATTTATCCATTCCCATTTGTCATATTTCTTCATGTTAATAATTAATATGAATTCTTCATACTATAAATTCCTTCACTATGTCTATTTTTAAAAAAAAATATAGGGATATATCTTTAATAATGTAACTTTTTCATTCATTATTTCTCCCATATTCATTGTGTTTATATTCTAGGGCAATTTTAACATCTCAATATTTTTTATTCTATATAAAAATATTCAATCATTGACTTCTACAACATATTCATGATACTACATCGATATTCATTTTCATTTAATGGTTATTATTTAAAAAAAATTATATTTTTTTGTCTTCGCCACCAAAAACACAGATCCTATAAATCTCCAGGATGGAGCCTAAAATTTCACATCCTTTCTACAAAAATGATTAAAATTATAAATAATATTTGGCTCAAAATTTACCTCAACTATAGAACACAAAATCTAGGATTACATCTGGTTATTCTTCTTAATTTTACCTTTTAACATAAGGAGATTATCACATATCCATTCTTATTTTCAGAAAAAATATTCTAAGTGAATCCCCATGTCATTTTAGAGTTTGAAATAGTCTAACTTCCTCTACACATCATTCTCAAAAAAACCTCTTTAATGCCTCATTCTACAAATAATCAATTGAAATATTTCATTGATATATCTGAAATATTAATATGATAGACATTAATAGTATAATTCAATATTCATAAACTTCTTAAGGAACTCCAAGATAATCCTAGTGAACTTAATAAACAAATTTTTTAATTCTCTAAAACTAAATCCATCGATAATTAGAGTGTTTATATTGGATTCTCTTTTTCTTCACAACATAATATCAAGTTAAAATAATAAAAAAATAAATAAAAATTAATATATCTTATAGATATGACTTATTGTCCCTTCAATGGGTAATTAAATTAGAATCACCTAGATATTGTGGTGAATTAAGAAATAAAAAACCTTTATTAATTAAAACAAATTTTACATTTAATACCTCGGTTTCCCTATATGGATCTTATCCTATGATCCATGAGGGTAACTTGTTAACATTGGAGCCATAAGGTCCACTTGTTATTCTCTTTTACTGAATATAATTTAGGTTTCTTGATCAATTTTTCAATTCATGTATAAAGTAAATGTGGAAACAAATAATGTACCTAATCCTGAATTGGAAACAACATAGGAGAAGACATCATTGATTTTTTCATGCACTAAATCACAATAGATATCATTTATCTCTATATGGTTTAGTCTCCTTAAATGTTTTTTTCCATGTTCATTAATTTTCTAGGATCATTACTTTACAATTTTTTAGGGATAAATCACTACATCCCATGTGTCACTCTCTAAAACATTACATTTTATTCTCACTATTGGTGTCAAGGATCACTTCTCCATAGTTTATGGACATATTGGTCTCTTCCCAAGAATCACATGAATGGAATACATTTAGAATGTAGATAGATTATCTATTGAATCCAACTTGTGCCAATCCTTCAAAATATGTGAATAACTCCTCGTGAAACTCTTCTCCATTATTATTAAACATGAAACACATTTTCCTTCTTCAAGTGAGCCTTTAACGGATTCCAATATCCTTATTTTTATATCCCATATCCCAGTACACTATTTCTCCCCAAAAATTTATATATGTTGTTATGTATAATATTATGTTGTGCCTTCAGTAAATCTCATTTCTTCTAATAGAGAACCCATCTTCCCAATCACGTAGACACCTATAATCATCATTATTGAATAATAAACCCATCTATAACTACATCATAACTCCTCCATGATATCCACAATAAGCAGTAAAGAAATTACTACTTTTGGTCTCTTCCAGTGTGAATTAATTGTCTAATTAATCCTTTATCATCAATAGAGAAAATGTCATTTGATATTAACATATATCATGTTCTAAAACCAAGAAGCATTATATATGAATCATTGAACATCCATATCATGAATCACATAAGGTATTACTCTATAAATATGTGAATCATGCATCTACATAACCTTTTTCATGGAATGGTATAAAATACTAGTATTTCATTCTCATAAATTCCAGACACCATGGGTATGGTTCACTAATTGATGACATTTTCTCATGAATTCCATTTTTTAACCATTAATTATGAAAAAACCCACTAAATTCGGTTTAAAACCATGTTTCTTAGAGGGAGACATAATAAGCATCATGGATTTCACAATAGGCTTGGTCAAGTCCATGTCATCCTTCTTGAACTACACGTATTAAATGTAGAACATATACTCAACCATGTCCTTCTCTATAGTCATTCTCATATGTACTCTTTCGCTGCACCATGGTCATGACCATGACACAATGAAATATGAATGTCCATTTTGGGTGTTGAATTCTCAAGACACCCTTAACCAGGGGAGTGGTTGCAACATACCTATTTTGTATCTTCACCACAGCCTCTGACGATTGTGTGATCATTCTCATATTGGTAATATCCATGGAAATATGACTTATGTTATGGTTTCGGTCTTACCGGATTCCCATTTTTAACTCTGGTGAAATAACACTCATGTTTATTAATTTATGGGTTTCTTATATACTTATTTATCATTACTAATCACCTCATTTTCAATAATCAAACATAAATATAAATTAATTTTGTTTTGAAAAACTCACTTTGACCATCAAAATTGGGATAAAACAATCTTCCAATAACCACTTCATCACATTAATCATTTTAAATCATGTGTTATAAAAATGATATTTCATAAATCAAAATAGTTTCATTGAGATTTTAAAAAAAATTTGTGATATTATCAATAAATCCAACACAATCATTGAGGATTTATAACAGTGAAATAATCTCCCCATGGACTATGTCCTACTGGAGATTCTATGGGTTCTCATTGATTAATATGGTATCACACCCACCATAGAGGAAACATTATGATATAACTCTATCCAACCATTATCACTACATCATAGATGTTATATCTCATTAAACCATTATGTGGATGATAGTCATGAATATAAAAAAACATCACAAAAATAAAAATCATCTCATACTTCCAGTCACATGTTATCCTCATTCAATAAATAACTCAAAATCCACTAATTTCAAATAATTAAGAAATATATATCTCCAATTATCCTTCATTTGTGAATTAATGTTTTCATCCACCTATCATTGAAAAAAATTATATTTTTATATATTTATATCTTCAAACTCAATACTGTAGTTAGAATAGAGTAATATTTTAAACCACATTTCCTACCTTAATCCAAGTGTTTTGAAAGACTAATATTATATAAAAACAACTAAAATATCACTAAAATTACACATAAATAATTAATCAAGATTATATTGTATAAAAATAATTTATCAATATCATCAACCTAATGAATCGGGTGGAGTATGGTATAAGTATGAGTAAATATATTCCTATCTATTGTAACACCTCTCATGTTTATGAGATATCTATTTGATATATTTTATACCACTATATAGGTGTTTTATTTCTTATTGGATGTTTTAGGTATTAGTGGGAGACCATGATTTAGTTTTTTATTCATTCCCATGTTCTAGAGTTTTAATTTAGTGAAAAACTCCACTAGGTATACAATGGTCAGGTAAAAGGTACCTCGTGTGCATGGAATAATATGTGTTACCCCTAAAGGGACACTGGGTGGCCGATGACATACATGCAGGTACCCAATAAGATGCATGGAAATCCTTGAATGTACATTGGGTATCTGGTAGGTACCTGTGAACCATTCAAAAATATTTACATTAATTTAATTAAATAAAAATATTATTAAATGAGCCAATCATTTTCTAATTGGTAGCCACATGGGAACTTATTTCATATTATTGGTTTCTTCTCCCCTAATAGTAGTTCTCCATTTGAGAATGGTTTCAAAACTCATTTGTCTTAGTATAACCATTAACGTATGTATAGAAAACCTCCTCCATCTAATAACTATTCTTATTTTTTATTTTATCATATGACATTAGATATGCACTAATTTCGGGGATTATTCTAGGATTTTCAATTTCACCCAATTAAATACAAATTTTCCTATGATATTTTATCAAATTTAAGTATTTTCCATCACATTATATAATGTGAGTATGAGATGATAAAGCCATGAGTGGTCTTTAGAGTAGTATCTTCTATCACTATAGTCTCTGATATCCAATTAAACTATGAAAAATAATATAGAATCGTGACCATTGCCTCATGAAGGGTGCTTATTCAAATGATGTGGCCCAAGAGACATCTTGAGGTTTCCATAAAATACCATTGACAATGGATAGTGTCTTGACCCCCTCCCAAAATGGTACCCCTAATGGGACAATAACAAGAAAATATAGCTAATGATTCTGGAATCACACCTCTAATAGGCCTTTGGATGGTGAAAAGCACCAATGGTATATCTCGAAAAAAATTGGGAGGTATTACCCCTTAATAAGAATATAGGGATTTGGAGATAATACTACCAAAAAACTCCCACTATGAATAAAAGTAATGAAAGATCCCAATACATTTGAGTAATTTCATATAACCTGAACAAATACAAACAAAACTACGATACCAAAAGTAATCATCATCTGTAACCACAAAATCCAAATAGATCCTAGAAAATTTCATGTGTTAGTAATGTAAATATTTACCACCAATCAGCTCCCATAGAACTATAAAAATATAGATATGAAGTGAGTATAACAACTATACTCAGTAGGATGTTCCCTAGTTTCTATCATTAAAAAGTAAATAAAACACAATAAATACCTTTGAATTAACAATGGGAACTAACTCGTCACATAATTAGGTATGATAAGTTTGTAGAATCACTATTTTCTCTCTCATAAAGTAATAATATAATATCCAACATAATATAAAATAAATGTGCCTCATTTCCACTTCACCACTATATTTCTACTCTTTCCAAAACATCTCATGTCTTAATCCATCTATCTCTAAAAAAGGTCACACGCATCAAAGGTAAGTAATAGATACCAAAACGTTATGGGTCACAAAATATCATTTTAATAATATACATATCTATATAAAAACCAGGTGATTTTTTGAAGTCACCCCATATATTTAATTATGTATTATAGAACTATCAATCACAAACCATACACAAAATTCCTATAATAATCCTCAGGATATTATATCTGTAGATACATGTGTGTTAAATAACCAAAATCCAAAACAACCCTCTATAAACATATAAGTAAAAGCTAACCTCCATGTATACCAACACGTATCACTCATAAAAGAATGGATCGGGGTAGAGGTGATAGTCATTCGTATATCCTCATTAACTGTCATGACTTGTCTTCAACAAAAGGAGGGAAGGGTTAGTATATCTCCAAGCCCTTCATTCTTTAAGTTGAAGGAGAGATAATGACCCCCGAAACCCGCCCTCAATAGGTCCCATAGTGGCGACCAGCACCAAGGGTATAGAATCTCACACAAAAAATGGAAGTAATTACCCTTTTTTATAGGATTGAGAGATAAGAAAACAACCCCAACAATAACGAAGATGAAAGTAAAGGTAAAGAAAAAAGTAAACCATTCACATATGCATGTTAAAAAGTAAAAGATACAAGACACAAAACTCCAAAGGTAAGTACCAAGAGAAAAAAAAAGAAAACGAAAATAGAAACTGCCCCAAGTTCCATGCTAGTATGGTTCTCGCACGATCCCTGAAGCCCTCCTGGAATCCTTAAAAGAGTTTTATATATGTAGGATGAGCATACAAGTACACTCAATAGGGAAATCCAAAGACTCTCGTGCACAAGTGAGGAGACATTATAATGCCTCGTGAAAAAACAGACAACCAAACACCCAACAGGGAAAAGATATCCCCCAATCCTCACCAAGGCACGCTCCCCAAATAATGCAAGTAAAGTAACATATAGTAATAACACATCGATATTTGGGTACCCCACGCCACTTTTCCACTAGTTATTGACGAAATCCTATGCATCGAACCAATCCCTTCATTCTCACCGCAGTCCCACTACCACTCCCACCCACACACTCCTGGGCCACAACCACACATACCACCCGCAAGAACCTGGGCCACAACTTCTATCCCACCCGAAGACACTTGGGCACAAATTCTATCCCACCTGCTGACACCTGGGCCCCAACATCCTCACGTAACGAAGCCCCCAAACACCTAGGCTAGAACAACCACTGCCACGCCCGAACACACCTGGGCCTCATCCCGAAGATACTTGGGAAACAACCTGCCCATAAACACCTGGGCCAATAACCACAACTACCCACCCGAAGATTCTTGGGATAATAATGGACCTCAAACCATCACAGCCTACCCGAAGATACTTGGGCTATCTGAGAGATGGAGCAGAAAGGATCTAATAATCATCCACTAATAGAAGTGTTGGGAAAAACACCCTCCCCCATGAAATGGGGTTGTTCAGAACTATGTGCTCAACATGGGTGGGATGCGAATAAGAAACATAAGAACTACAAATATATATATAATTTACAATCACTCAACCCAACCTAGGGATTCCAAATAAAATCCAAGCACAAGAACACTCGTCCCTATTCATAGGAAGCACACTGCTCACATCCAAGTCAGAACTCATCCCCAGAACCAATTCCCATTTAAGCTATTCTGGCTTTCATGTTCAATTAATCTCATTTAAATAAAGTTCTGCACTATTGGGAACTAACAACATAAGCACAAACCAAGGGAAAAAGTTACAGCCAATAGTAATTTAAGCATTCACACCCAGTTCTCTTACAATGTCACAACAACAAGGGGATAAGTGAAATCCCTCTAAGTACTGGAACCAAAGAAAACCCCGAGATATAGCCCCATGTTCCCAAAATCCTGGATCCAATGGTTTCTCAACAATAGAGGATCCCACCCCAATTAGTGATATAAGCAGGGTAATAACACAACCTCAAATTCACAACCAGCAAAAGTACAACAATAGGGGATCCTATCCCCACCCGTATCACCCCAGAAATCGGCCTGTGAAAGAAACAACCAAACTGGTACCATCAACACAAGGCAGGCCCAAGCATGTATTTTTACATTTAAAATATTTAACACAATACATGGTTTCAATTCCACTGTGCTTTAACCGGGGTTATCATAGAAAAGGGTTGATCCTGGTTCTTTTAATTTATTTAACCGAGTATACGTAATTAAGAAATTCCATGTTACTGTTATTTAACCATCCAGGAGCACCAAGGTTCATTAGTGCATAGAAAAAAGACCACCAACAGTCATGATTTTCAGTGAGCATAGGCCCGTACAATTCAAAACACATAACAACATAAAGAGTACATCAGAACATCGATCACACCCCCTTTCATTATTTAAATGTCCGTTCATTATCTTTGTTACATTCGGTTTCATCAATTTCCACAGTGGTAAAAGCATTCCCACCCCGCATAATACACAGAAAGGAGAGATGAAAGAGGAAATCCCTACTTGGTTGATCAAAGATCGATGTTTTTCCCCCACAAGCCAAAACAGGGGAAGCGCGACTCGTAGGGCTCCCGCAAAGGGGCACCACTTGCCACAGGAAATAAAGGACTTTGAACGCACAAGGATAAGGAGGAGACTGACCATGACGGAGAAGAATAATTTCAATCATGATAGATTGATGATATCCCCAACGTTATGTGATAAGGAATTTGAACGCCTTGGAAGTCGGATCGTGGTTCTACCACACGGTATGATGGTTACACACGACTGAATTAATTTTTATTTATTAGGGAGGTTTCTCGGGATTTTTAGATGTTAATTATGGGTTGAAAACCACCTTGAAATGACTAAAAATTTCAAAAAGTCCAAAAAAGAGGTGTTACGGGAAAAACTGTGGAAGGAAAATCCAAAAATGATAGATAACACTGATCGGTCGCATCAATCGATCGGTCGCGCCGATCGGTCACACCAATTAGTTGCTCGTGAAGATTAGTCGCACTGATTCATCACCTCGATCGGTCGCACAGATCAGTCGCACTGATTGGTCCCACAGATCGGTTGCCCGGATCGGTCGTGTCGATCGGTCATGCCGATGGGTCACGCTGATCGGTCGCCCCGTTCAGTCGCGCCGATCGGTCATGCCAATCGGTCACGCCAATTGTTCATGCCGATTGGTCGCACCGGACGAGGTGCGACCCCTTAGGATCCCATAATTTGGCAAAGGGATGGATCATGAGGGTCTGGGCCATTACATCAAATACCTCTCAAACTATTCTCGCCCTCAAGAATCCAGAACCAGACCAGAAGGAAAGAGGGGGTATGAACAACCACCATAGAAGATACCTCTAAGTAGTGAACCTCTCAGACACAGGAAGACCTTATCTCCTGAAGAATAACGGATTTCATACTGCTCCTTTCCCCGTGGAACCACGCAAAACAAACTACTAAACCATCTGACCATGTGGGAGAGGGGTTCCCCTTCCTCCGTGTTAAGATACTATCCGCTTTGGGCGGAACTGACTCACCCACATGGGTTTAGGCGCATCCACTTTAATGCATCTTAACTTGGAATCAAGTCCTCACCTCACCATCCTTTAGGAAACTTCACACAAATTCACAAAAAAGGAAACTACACATCCTATAGACAACAAGGTAAAGCATTACATAGAAAACAAGTACAGACAAAAAGGGATAAAACTCAAAACAAATCTGGGTACTGGGCACGCATCTGCGTTTCCCTCTCCCAAGTACTCTCCACAAGTCCACCATGACTCCATAACACGCGAACCAATGTAATAGTCCATCCATGAAGAACCATCTCTTCACAACCCTCGATCATCACTTTTTGTTCCCCAAATGTTGCATCGTCTTCGATATCTAGCTCTCCCTAGTCGAGGATGTGTGAATCGTCGTGTAGATAACGACGAAGCTGGGACAACTGGAAGACATCATGCACCTTTTTTAGCTATGGTGGCAACGCTAACTAATAAGCCACCTCGCTGACCCGGTTCAACTCCTCGAAGGGTCCGACAAACCTGGGAGAGAGCTTACTTCCCCAGTCAAACCTCCAATGCCCATGCCGAGGGAAGACCTTCAAGAACACGCAGTCCCCAACCTTGAACTCCAAGGGCCTTCTCCTATCATACTCTTATGACTTCTACTGGTCCTGAGCCACCTTCATCCTCTCTCGTATAAGCTGCACGCTCTCTGTTGTGCTCTGCACCAACTCCGGGCCAAGAACACCTACCTCCCTGACTTCTGTCCCGCACACGGGTAAGTGACACGGCCTCCCATACAGGGCTTCAAACAGAGACATGCTAATGGTAGAGTGGTAGCTATTGTTATAGGCAAAATATACTAGAGACAATTGTATCACCCATGATCCTCCAAAGTCTAGGACGCATGCTCGCAGCATATCCTCCAAGGTCTGGATGGTGCGCTCTGTCTGCCCATCTGTCTAGGGGTGGAAAGCAGTGCTAAGGAAAAATTGGGAGCCAAAATCATGCTGCAAACCCCTCCAGACTCGTGAGGTAAATCTTGCATCCCTATCCAAGACTATGGACCTGAGAACTCCATACAACCACACCACCTCGCCCACATACCTCTGTGCTAAAGCGTCCACCGCACTGGACTCCATGATCGCCAGAAAGTGATCCGACTTCGTCAACTGGTCTACTACTACCCAGATGGCTTCGTAGCCTCCTTGAACCTTGGGTAGCCCCATGACGAAATCCCTCGAGTTTTTATCCCACTTCCACTCATGGACATCTAAGGGTTGCAGTAAACCACCTGGAACACGGTGTTCAGCCTTCACCTGCTGACACACTAGGCACTTGGCCACAAACTCTGCCACTGCCCGCATTACTATAGGCCACCAAAATTGTCCCCTTAGAACCTGGTACATCTTGGAAACTCCCGGATGCACCGCCAGGGGTGAGCTGTGGAACTCGCCAAGGACCATCTCATACATCGCCTCCAGAACGAACATTCTCCCCCAGAAAAGAATCTGGTTCTGATCATCCTCTGTCCACCCTTCCGGAGCATCGCCTTGGCAAACCTGGTCACACATCACTTCACTCTCTGGGTATCCCCACTGAGACTCCTCCACCTGACGTAACAAGGAAGATTGTACTGTCATCTGATACAGTAAACCCTTTCCACTATCCATCCTCGCATCCAGGTGTTGGGCAGCCAACTCCTCCACCGCCCTCCAAGAGTCTGCCGACTCTCAGACCGCATCCCTCAGTGACCTTCTTCTCAAGGCATCAGCCACCATTTTTCATTCCATGAGGTGTAGGAAATCTCAAAATTGAAATCCTTGAGGAACTCCATCCACATTCACAGCCTTAAGTTCAGGTCCCACTAGGAGAAGATATATTTCAAGCTTTTGTGGTCCGTGAAGACCACAAAGCACTCTACGATGAGGTAATGTCGCCACAACTTTAGTGAAAAAACAACCGCTGCATGCTCCAGATCATGGGTGGAATAATTACGCTCATTGGGACGTAACTGCCTAGAACAATAGGATATCACCCCTTACTACTGAATCAACACACATATGAGTCCCTACTCTGAAGCATCACCGAATACTTCATATGCTTCCCCTTATTCTGGAAACCTCAACACTGGGGCACTAACCAACTTCTCCTTCATATAGTCGAAGGCTGACTCACACTGCTCACTCCACACAAAAGCCAGGTCCTTTTTGGTTAAGGCTATCAATGGTGCTGCAACTCAGGAGAAGTTAGGTAAGAACCTATGATAGTAACCTTCCATCCCGTGTAAACTGCTAACCTCTGTCACGTTCTTGGGTTCTTCTCAATAAACAACCACCTTAACCTTCGATGGGTCTACCTCTATTCCCTACTCGGACACTACGTGACCAAGTAAATGCACTTCTCGCATCCAAGAATTTCACTTCGACAACATCCCATAGAGATGGTGTTGTCAGAGGACCACCAAAACCGTCCTCAGGTGCTTAGCGTGATCCCCCTATGATCTTGAATAGATCAAGATGTCGTTGATGAACACGACTAAAAACTGATCCAGGTTCTTCTTGAAGATGGATTTCATATTCCCCATGAATACAGCTGGAGCATTTATAATGCCGAACAACATGACCACAAACTCAATGTGCCCAAATCTGCACCTGAAGGCCGTCTTCGGGATGTCGCCCTCCTTCACCCTCAGCTGGTGATATCCAGACCGCAGGTCGATCTTCAAGAACCATCATACCCCTTTCAACAGGTCAAAGAGATCGTCTATCCTTGGAAGAGGGTAGCGATTCTTGACCGTTACCTGATTGAGTCTCTTGTAGTCTATGCACAGCCTAAGACCACTGTCTGCCTTCTTTGCGAACAATACTGGAGTACCCCACGGTGACACACTTGGTTGAACATAACCCCTCTTCATCAGGTCGTCAATCTGAATCCGCAACTCCCGTATCTCCAAAGGTGCCATCTGGTAGGGAGCCATCAAAATCGGACAAGCATGAGTCTTCAAGTCTATCCCAAACTCAACATCATGTCGAGGGGGTACAGTCATTACATCCTTAGGGAATACGTCCATAAGCTCCCTGATGATCCCTCGTACTTCCACTATATCTGCATCCACTGACTCCACTGATAGCCCATCTAATAAAGAGAGGAGAGGTTCCTCTCACCTGTTGCCTTTCTGGCCACCCCGCTCGCCAGTGAAAGTAAAACGTCGGCCGCCTGAGTCTGAAAACACGACCCTTCCTCAGAAGCAGTGGATGATGGTACATACAGAAAACAGCCAATGAATGCCTAGGATGATATCGTATGGCTGTATCTGCAATAGTAAGAGGTCACTGACTGATTGATGTGGCCCTATCATCAGTCTGCATCTTTGACAAACTTATATCAAGTCGGTCTAACCTTCGAATGGTGTGCTCAGCAAAAGAGGCAGTGGAAGTCTCTCGGCATCTAGACCCAAATCACGGGCCTAACTAGGTGTAAAAAAAGAGTGTGAAGCTCCTGTATGGAACAAGATGTAAGAAAGGGTACTGAAAAAACTAATCGTACCACGAACGGCCCCCGATCATGTTGGAACTACTGCCTCCACGACATTAAAATGCACGCGTCTGGCTCATCTGCCTCTCGACTATCGGCAAACTCCCTGACCGCGCCCTGGTCGAGGTCCCTGAGGAGTTCCCTAGGGGAGGCCTCCCCCTGTAACATCTTCCCTCAGAAGAGTGGGAGCTCATTGACCCTACTGCGGCTGCTGGGAAGGCCTCGCTAGAAGCTGCTGCTGCTGAGGCGGGTGCTGAGACTGACCACCACCGCCATAATGAACTATATCCGGGCACTTATTCTATAGGTTCCCATGTCTCCCACAGATGTAGCGTCTCGGCTCAGGGCCTAAAGAGAATGGGCGAGGGTCTGGAGATCGGAATTGGAACTTCTGGGGCCTGCTCCCTTCGGGTCAAAACCTAGAGGGCCCTGATGTTGGAGGCCTGGTGCTGACGGCCTTCCCCTTTGATGATCCCAGCTGGATCCCCATTTCATGACACACCTCCCAGCATGTTCATCATCTCCACCACCTATGCATTCTTCTGGACCTCCATGTATTTCGGCAAGGTGAAGGGGGTAACAACGTACTGGAGGGAAGGTCAGAGTGCCTCCTCTAAACATCTCACTCGAGACTCCTCATCCGGAAATCGGTCCAGAGAAAAGTGGAGGAGATCCTTGAACATGATCCCCAGCTTCCTTGCTAACATACTCCCCTACAGGAGGGAGAGTATACCTTGCCTCTTCTCATCTATCATCGTAGAGGAGAGGAATTCCGCATGGAACTCCTTCTCGAAATCAACCCATTCCACCTCAGCCTCTCTCCTCTCACCCAGGTAGAGCATCCACCACTGACGCGCTGCCCCCCTCACCTGGCCTACGGCCAGAGACATCCAGTACTCGGTGGAGCCCGAATCATGCTGAAAGCTATCACCACCTCCACTATCTAACTCTCCGTCTTCATGTCAGAGGTACTGCCCTCATACTTCCTAAGGGACTGTCACTGAAAGGATCGAAGTGTCTTCTTCCACTGATAGTCCTCCTCCTCTCGATCCGCCCTGTGATGATCGTCCACGTCAACCTTCTGGGCCTCGATCGCCCTCACCACTCGTGGTCATCTCCCAGATGCCATAGCTATAAGGTAAACAAGGAATACCTAAGCCCAAGTAGTGCCAAATATTGTTCTCAAATTTTTATAGACTTCCTCATTTATTTTGAATCCCCAAGACCCCGATGAAACATGAGAACACAAGTCATTATGATTCATGTACCTTTCCTAGGGTCTCTACCCTACAATCATCACTTGGTCGTTCAGTAGGTCCAGAGTCCTTGCAACGGATCACGGGGGCCCTAAAATCCCTTGTCCTAGCTGGTCTTTTCTGGCCTAATTCATGCACCAAGGTCACCAAAATTGTTGCCCTACCATCCCATGCAATCCTCACCATGCCTAACAATAGAATCCATTCTATCTCTTAACCTGTTTCTCTGATACCATTCTATCACGCCCTGCCTTCACCAAATAGAGGGAAGGGTCAGCAGATTGCCAAGCCCTTCCTTCTTTATGTTGAAGGAGAGATAATGACCCCTGAAACCCACCCTCAATAGGTCTCGGAGTGGAGACCAGAGCCAATGGTATAGAATCCCACACACAAAAATGGAAGGCATTACCCTTTTTATTTTTATAGGATCGAGAGATAAGACAGAAACCCCAACAATACCGAAGCGGGAAGTAAAGGTAAAGCGAAAAGTAAACCATTCCCATATGCATGTTCAAAAGTAAAATATACAATCCACAAAACTCCAAAGGTTGGTACCAAGAGAAAAAAAAAGAAAACGACAACAGAGAACGCTCGAAGGTCCACACTAGTACGGTCATCCAAGATCTCTAAAGTCCTCCTAGAAACCTGAAAATAGGTTTATATACCTAGGGTGAGCATACAAGTAAAATAAATAGGGAAAACCAAAGACTCTTGTGCACAAGTGAGGAGATATTCTAATGCCCCGTGCAAAAAAGAGACAACCAAACACCCAACAAAGAAAAGCTATCCACCCAAACCTCACAAAGGCATGCTCCCCAAATAACGCAAGTCAAGTAAAATATAGTAATAGTACATCGATATTTGGGTACCCCGCGCCGCTTTCCCCCTGGTCATTGAAGACAACCTACACATTGAACCAATCCCTCCATTCTCACCGCAGTCCCACTGCCACTCCCGCCCGCACAAACCTGGGCCACAACCACACATCCCGCCTGCAAACACCTAGGCCAAAACTGCTATCCTGCCCACAGAAACCTGGGCCACAATCGCTATCCCGCCCGCAGACACGTGGGCCACAACATCCTCATGTAACCATGCCCACAAACACCTAGGCCAGAACAACCACTGCCACACCCAAAGACACCTGGGCCTCATCCTGAAGATACTTGGGAAACAACCTTCCCGTAAAAACCAAGGCCAACCACCAAAACTACCCCACTTGAATATTCATGGGCTAATATTGGACCTCAGTCCATCACAGCCTGCCTAAAGATACTTGGGCTATCCGAGAAAGGGATCAGAAAGGAGCTAATAACCAGCCACTAATAGAACTGTTGGAAAAAACACCCTCCCCCATGAAATGGGGGTGTTCGGCCCTAAGTGCTGAACATGGGTGGGGCACAAATAAGAAACATAAGAAATACAAATATATGTATAATTTACAAGAACTCAACCCAACCTAGGGCTTCCAAAGCCAATCCAAGCACAAGAACACTCGTCCCTATTCATAGGAAGCACACTGCTCACAGCCGAGTCACAGCTCATCCCCAGAACCAATTCCCATTTAAGCTATTCTTGCTTCCATGTTCAAGTAATATCATTTAAATAAAGTTATGCACTACTGGGAAACTAACAACATAAGAAAAAACCGAGGTAAAAAGTTACAAACAACAGCAATTTAAGCATTCAAACCCGGTTCTCCTGCAAAGTCACAACAACAAGGGCATAAGTGAAATCCCTCGAAGTACTGGAACCAAAGAAAACGCCGAGATACAGCCCCATGTTCCCAAAATCCAAGAGCCAATGGTTTCTCAACAAGAGAGGATCCCAACCCAATTCATTATATAAGCAGAGTAATCACACATCCTCAAATTCACAACCTGCAAAAGTGCAACAATAGGGGATCCCATCCCTACCCGTATCACCCCAGCAATCAGCCCGTGAAAGAAACAACCAAATCGCTATAACCAACACAAGGCAGGCCAAAGTAGGTATTTTCAGATTTAAAAGATTTAACACACTCCATGGTTTCAATTCCACTATGATTTAACCAGGGTTATCATAGAAAAGGGTTGATCCTGGTTATTTCAATTTATTTAACCGATTATACGTAATTAACCAATTCCATGTTAGGGTTATTTAAACATCCAGGAGCACCGAGGTTCGTTAGTGCACATAGAAATACCAACAACGACCATGATTTTCAATGAGCATAGGCCCATAAAATTCACAACAAAAACAACATGAAGAGTATAGCATAACATCGATCACACCCCATGTTTCATTTTTTAAATGTATGTTCATTATCTTTATTAAGTTCGGTTTCATAAATTTCCACATAGAAAAAATCATGACCACCCCGCCTGATACACAGAAAGAAGAGACGAAGGAGAACATCCATACTTGGTTGATCAAAGATCGAATTTTTTCCCCACGCACCAAAATAGGGGAAGCACGACTCACAGGGATCCCACACAAGTGCACCACTTTCCTCGGGAAAGAAAGGACTTTGAATGCACAAGGAAGAGGAGGAGACTGGCCAAGAGGGAGAAGAATAATTTCTATAGTGATAGATAGATGAGATCCCCAATGTTATGGGATAAGGAATTTGAATGCCTTGGAAGTCGTATCATGGATCTACCACGTGGTTGGGTGGTTACACACGACCAAATTAATTGTTATTTATTAGGGAGGTTTCTCGGGATTTTTATATATTAATTATGGGTTGAAAACGGCATTAAAATGTCTAAAAAGGTCAAAAAGGCCTAAAAGAGGTGTGATGGGAAAAACTATGGAAGTAAAACCAGAAAAGGATGGATAACACCGATCGGTCGCACCGATCGGTCGCCACGATAGGTCGCACCGATCGGCCGCACCGAACGAGGTGCGGCCCCTTATGATCCAAGAATTTTGCAATGGGATGGATCATGAGGGTCTAGGCCATTACATTAACCTAGAATACGTGAAAGACAAACTCCAGAGAAAACAGGTTCTAGATTTCCTAACGAAATGCGTGGGGAGGCAGAAGAAATTTTAAATACAATATAGTTAATATATTACTCACACACAACACTATGGAAAACTACATATCCCTTAACACAAATACCACTATTGTCTCTCGAACACTTGACTACCACCGCTATGGACCAAGTATCCAATAAATAGAAACAATATTAGGATAATTTTAAATTAAATCTTATGATAAGAATTTCATTTTAGGAAGTTAACAGCTGAATCCCAATACCTATAGAGTTAATGATTCCTCTTCTATGATTCCTCAATTATTTATCATCCTTTTAAGATTATACGAAGACACAAACCTCATGGTTCAAATTATTTATCATTACCATTCCATAATTCCATGTACTCTAGGAATAATCCTATGAAACCATAAATGATACGTAGACCATGAACATCTAGTTTTGTTATGTATTAGGGAATGAAATACAGAATTAATCAGCCCGACCATCTGACCTCCTTGTGGGTTCATAATAAATAATAAAACCATCTTCAAACACTATACAGAAGCGAAGAGGATATAATGAACGTGCACCATCAGTCATAGTTTTATCCCTGAAAGCACTATGCATATAACTATCTATACTTCCATCACATGAATAAACTACTAACAAAAAAAAATGAATTTTCCCATATAACTCGCCAAACCACTGACCATATTAGGTTTTCATCATATCTCAAAGAAAGGATCCATAGCCATAACAAACATTCAAGTCATCATGAAGATATAAAATAATTATTAGTGAATATGGGCCCTAGAACCATGGAATATAGCATTCAAATTAAAATAAGCTTGCTCAACCCCAAAATATTATCATTATCAAGAAACCAGTTTTTTATAAGTTGAATGAACTAATTCATTAAATAAAAATTTCAAAAATAAGAAACCTAGGACATTAGCTATTAATAGTTTTAAGTTATTTTAACCTGATTTATGTATAAATTTCATTTTTATTAATTATAAATGTGCATCATTATTTTCTAGACAATAATAATTACTATATTTACATTCATTTTCTAGTTTTAATCATAAAAACAAGATAATACATATAATAATCAATATATAGAAAAACATCAAGAAGAACAAGATAGAAAATATTAACACAGTATAATACCAAGTGATGGATACAAAAATACCAATACATTATTCCAAGATTAATATTTTTTCTATTAATTCCACTATTACCCAATGATATAAAGATTCAAAATTTCATAATTAAACATAAACATATTAAATGTAATGAATCCCCTACATCAAGGCTTCTAATGTTCTACGAATGAGAAGTGAATTATGAGCGATGATCTATGATCACCTCTCCCACAAGGAATTGACCATCCATATTGGAGCTACACCATGAACATGACACAAAAATCAAAATAAATCCATGATATTGAATGAAATCATTTATCATAGGATGGAATGGTATCACATGAGGAAAAAAGAATCAAATAGTGACGAAACCATAATAAAAGGAGGGAAAATCATCTTCTATCACCACTAATTAAACATGGGAATATAGGGATCAATTAAAATAAAAGTTTTTTTGAAACAACATGAGAAATAGCCTCTATAAACTAGTGTTTGGGAGAAAATGCTTAAATAATGACATCTTTTAAGGGAATTTAGTAATTTATAAGAATATAGGAATTAGAATACAATACAAAATCACCATACACAATAGTGTAAGGGATATAGAGACATGGAATAACTATGTCATAAGAAAAGATATTAGTCTATAACATTCCTGGTAAAATATACTTATGATAAAAATAGATTGTTACATTCCATAAATCCAAAAATATAGAATAAGTAATGCAATATAGATGAACTACTATGATGTATAATTATAACACTAAAGGAGAATATCATTCCATAACTTATCCCTAGGACATAGAAACCCTGAAAAGAAATGAATAAACAAAACTCCCCTCTCTATACTCTTTATTGTTGCTCTAAATCCCACCAAAACTTCATGGACACCATGGTGTTCTATAATAATACATTCCTGAGTCACAATCCTCATTTGAAATTTCAACTTAACTCCATCCCTCCTCCTTCAGTCCTCCTCTTGGAAATTCTAACACATAAAAAACATAAAGTTATGATATTAATTGTAAGTCCCTGACCCTAGTTACCCAGAGTCGGTGCATTATTACATAACATTGGAATGATCACAAAAAAGATCAAGTCTTGAAAGGCCTATTAGTTTAGTAGACTTGGAAACAGTAGATATATTCATAATTCTTACATTACATCACAAGGTAAAAAAACTACAACAACATCTTGTCTTTATATCCCCTCATACTATCCCTGCAGGTCATTCATAAATTACTTCACATCCTGGGAAAAATAAAACATTGAAAGGGGTGATCTCAGATGCTCAGTAAGGATAACAATATATCACAAGCTTTCATAGATAAGCATAAACACTTAAGTCAATGTATAAATAAAACAGAAGCCTTTTAAACTTGAACTTCAGAATTATATGGAAATGATAAAATGAAATATTGCCATTTACTTACTCACATGGATATTCTACTAGTCGAATAATCACATGCAATATCAATAAGCACTTTCATAAAGATGGAATGCATAATTCCATACTATCATAACCATGTAGCCAAGGCCTCATGCCAAGACTAGAATTATGATTTTGTCAAGGCCTCATTCTAAGACTCTAGTTTGTCTCTTGAGACCTACCAATGCATCGAGGAGCTATAGCGGGCTCCACCCGTCACTTACTACATCCAATGCATTCCTCATATGGAAAGTTTTAAATATAACATAAACATTCGTATTAAAACTAGCATTCGAAAAGTCAATACTTTTTCCACAAACCATGAATGGTATAAAAAAGAACATCCTCAATCAAACATAACTAATTTGATACAATATGGAAGGTTGTATTGTGTCATATTAACCTCAATCGATAATGATGAAGGATATTGAGAAAGATGAAAATAATCATCAAAACAATTAGAGTGAAATATACCCCTTTTTCTTGAAATCATTTAAAAGTCACACTATTTGTTAAGAATCCATTTAAAATAGATTTTAGAATCAAAGTGTCCCATACCACTTGGAAACTTTTGAAAGGAATTTTGATTTCAAAACTTTAATTCCCATATAAATAAATCCTTAAACCCATTTTTAAAACATGGACATTAATGATTAAGGTTTAGAATAATCAATATTTAAAACATTTTAAAATGTAAATTTAGTTAGGGTTCCTAACAAAAAGATAGACACTTGAATAAAAATAATGGATGAAATAAAAACATTGTAATATCATGAGAATAAAGGGATTCATGATATATTATGTCAAAGTACATTATATACACCATATAAATGTGATTTGGTGTATAACAATAAAGGAGTCTCAATGGAATGTTAATTGAGATGAAATCTCTCATAAAAGTCATATCCTTAGGTTAAGTATAAATCAAAGACATAATTATGAGTGACAAATATAAATACAATCAATATGATTTGATATTCAGTTTAAAACAATCAACGGAAATTCGCACATATTCTTGTAAGAACAACACCAATTAAATGGATGTTTAACTCAACAAATCGAGATTGAGTAAAAATTACTCTTATCATGTTCATAATGATTACTTAATAATTTATCAATGGAGTGATTATGTGTATCAAAATTATATCCACAGAAAGGGGAGTGGAATTTATGACATAATAAAATGAATAGTTACATGTAATCTTGGAGTAAAATAATCAATGAAGAATGCGAAAAGCTGAATGAGTAGAAATTGAAAATTCAAATTACCTTATTGATTTGGTAACATAAAAAACATACACCCATAAAAGAAGTATCATACAATGATGATTTAAATGTACATGAATTATTGTATATTACACCATGAATACAAACATGGGCAGTACACACACCACATTTAATAAATAAGTGGTGAACAATGGAAATCTCATGGAATTAAAAGTGAGATAAGAAATCCCTTACTTTATAATTTTTCCTTGGTAGACGGTAGGTTAACCACCTGTATAATGTTGAAATAATTGTTATTGAGTTATACAAAAATCATTTAAATTAATATGACATCATATATGATCTTTTAACATTGATTTTTTATTAATATCTTAGTATTATCGTCTTTTCGGGTGTTAACAGATTCATTTTCCATTATTTTATTTGTTATGCGAGCCGTATTTGTTATGGATGGGATGTAACTTATTCATATCCATAATCATATCATGTCTCTAAAAATTATTTATAATCATCAATTGAAAATTATACTTGAATGGATACGATGGGGAATGAATCTCATCGCGTTCGTGGAGAGGGTAGTCCGTACGTACGCACGAGCAGCAATATCATTCTATTGATATTAAAATAATATATAATTTGATGTTATATCATATAGACAGAATAATTATCATGCTATATTTATTATTTACATTAATTAAACATCATTATTATACCCATCCAAATGATAATATATTGAATAACAATTACACCACAACGTGGAGACGGTAAGCCGTACGTACGCACGCACATATGGTGACATGTCATTCAAAGGATGGATATAATAATGAATATGGTTGTAACATATTTATAATAATATCACAGTATACATAAGATACTGGAGTTATTATTTTAGAATGGGAATAATAAATAAATAAGAAGTTGAAGAAGAAAGGAACTTGAAAGAGGGTGGTGAAAACATTACCTCTTCTTAGGGTTCTTCCTTTTGATTTGATCAAAAGGGATCCTTAGGATGGATTTCTGATCAAAATAAGGCCTCTAGGTTGTATTTAGGGAAGTTGAGATATTATTTGGGTAGGTTTTTCCGATCCAAAATGCTTTGAATGTGTGAATTAGTGAGACGGCGGAGTGCCCTTTTATAAGAGGTGTGAGGGGAACCTTTGGAAAAGATAAATATATTATTTTATAAGAAATTCATATTCGGTTTATAATGGCTCCAAAGTGGATTATTTAAAGGTTAAGGTGGGGATGGCTCAAAAACCACTCAAACAATAGAATTTAGATAGGTTTGGGTCATTATATTAACCTTATATTTTAGTTTTGACTCTTAGTTAATTAGTTTGACACTTACCATGTTAGTTTGTATTTTTATATTATATAGTTAATAAAATTACTATATACCTCCAATAGACCCCCCAACTGGTCCTTTAATTATACAACTATCATGATATAAGTCTCTTGGACGATCCTTATATTTTTAAGAATTTAATATCAATTAATAATATAATAATTTTTTAAAAACTCTTTTTTGTCAATTTTGACATTATTGGGTATTTTGTTTTTGATAAATTCATAATATCATTAAATCTTCGAAAAAAATTTATATAATCAATCCTAATATGTCATATTAACCTATAAAATTAGTGTAATTCATAAAAAGTGTCAAATTACTTTTATATTGATATTTATATTATCAATTATTTTAATATTTCATTAATTAGGTAATTACTACATCACCATTGTGTCATAAATAAATTAAATTATTTAATGTCTAAAAATTATAAATAAAATACCATTATGTATGAAATCTTTTTATATTTCTAATTAATATTTAGAATATAATTTATATTATGTATAACCCTATATTAAAAATGTTTTAGTAAATAAACATTGATTTTAACTCTTTTAACTATTCTTTGAATTAAATAATAATAAATGTCCTAATCTAATCCAAATGGACCTAAATGATAATATTTTATTCCTAATGTTGTTTTTTGTCTAGATACAGTTGTACAATATAATTAAGACATGTGTTAGGGTAATATTAATATCATTTGTACCCTTAATTGCCCTATTTACTTTTAACCGTGCTAAATAAAAGTAAAAAGATTCTATTCATCAAAAATTATTTTCATCTCATTGAACCACATTTTACTCCTTGATATTAACTGTGTGGCTCAGATTTTCGAAATTCCACTCACAGAGGCGGTAAAATTAAGTTTTATGAAAAATTCAGTTTTTTAGCTACCACTTAGTGGTTTCACTATTCATCAAAAAATGAATGTTTCCAGAAAAATACCAAAAATTAGGCCTAGGATATATTTGATATTATAAACTTAAAAATTATGTATATTTTACAAAATTCAAAACATATTAGTTTCATTAATTAATTTAAAAATTAATTCCCGTCTTCAAAACAAATAGCGTGTTTTTAAGAGATAATAACTATCAAAAGATTGACACTTGTTTATGTATGGATTAAATGTGAAATTACATCCAATGACCAACATTGTATTAAATGGTAAGAATACATTCTAGATATAATTTAAAATAATTCAAATTCATAATTTATCACTATTAATTATTTCGATTAAGAAAGATGTTTCTAATTAAAATTTAGTAATTTTCACTATTCATCAAAATATAAATTTTTTCCAAAAAGTACCAAAATTTCACCCTAGGCTAATTTTGATATTTTGAATCCAAAAAATAACTCCATTTTAAAAGATAAAATGTATAAAATTTCAAAAATTGGGTATTACTATTCATAACGGCTAGTTTGATTGGTTGTGGTGTGTTAGAACATGAAGTTGCGTACAGCACAAGCTAATTTATTATTCAGAGATAAGCGTACCATGGAAGCTTGGGGTGTTACATTCTCCCCTCCTTCAATAAATTACATCCTCTCAATTTATAAAAGTGGTCTTGGAAATATAATGTAAAGTCCCACGTCGGAGAATGAGTCAATATAAGTATCACTTTAAAAGAAAGAAAGAGAAGTACAAAGGTCACCCAAGATAACCTATACGAGGATTCCATGTAGAAAAACATGGATATGGATGATAAACTAAGTTTCAAGTTATGATGGAGAGCGATAAATAACATGATCAGGAGAAAGTTTACAATAAGAAAACCACAAACTTGTGATGGG
The DNA here is from genome assembly GCA_963277665.1 of Viscum album. NCBI lineage: Eukaryota > Viridiplantae > Streptophyta > Magnoliopsida > Santalales > Viscaceae > Viscum > Viscum album. The sequence goes on along the minus strand of OY728126.1, from coordinate 2,089,006,939 downwards.
ACAAATGGTCATTAGTTTCCCAGTAGGAACAGTAAACAAACAACATTTTTTCTGTTTTAAGTTACATTACATAAAGTTGAGGAATTAATTTATGATATTTACTAAGAACATAAAGAGATATACTTACTTTTTAAGTAGAGTTTCATTCTTTAATTAATTTCTACCACTAACTCATGTTTTTTTTGAACAATGAGTATTCCAAAAGACTTGGTCACACTGGAAGAGCTAGAATAAAATTATATAGAATAACATGATCCACATAGGATAAACTATATATTTACCTTGTCATTAGAGATTAATAAAAAAAACTGTTAGTACAAGATCTGATGATTCCCCAAATGGATATTCCATTAGTGAAAAAAAAATCTAATCTTAATTTCTAAAATTAAACCAACAATACCCCAAAGTTAAATAAATACCATTCAATAATAAATTGTCCTTAAAATCCTTCAATATAATCCAAACTAATATTGAAACCCAAAACTTATAAGAATTTGGTTATGTAGGCTTCCACGTTAAATTGTATCTCTAAATGACATCAACAACTATTAAAGTGACATACTTAAAAGTAATTAACCTAATCACATATTCTTTATTATAGGTTAATCATTTCCATAAATAACCCAAATCACTATAAATCCACAATAAAAACGTAGATAAAAATCCAGAATTACTCTTCAAATGAAATCCCATCGAATTCTACTTTCCTTGGGCATATAGTGTTCCCAACAAAGCAAACATCTTTCAAAATAACATTCATCACCTAATCACCAAATAATTTTCTTATACTAAGGGTATTCATTTGATAAGGCATAAGATCCCAAATAAACTTATCATTGATAAATAAAATCATTAAACTAAAAATAATTGTCACACTAACCTGGGACTTCACGTTGTCCAGTGGTAGGCGATAAATCTCAATCGCACTATGGTTGTGGGTTCGATTCCCACAGCTTTGTCCGATGCGACGGGTTGTCACACGGTCTGCGTGTTTTCCTTTTTCAAAAACTATATTTTATAACATTACCAAAATGAGATAAATTCCTCAAAATAACCATAACATAATTTAACCACAAATCTTATCGCATACCTTGCATTTTCATCCAAACTTAAAATAACTTATAATTGCCTCATACCCAACGATCATATAGAATGAAATGGTTATTTATAACTATATCCACAATAGAAAAGATAATTAATCATCAAATATCATTCTCACATGGAAAACTACAGGGTTAAGAATATAAGAGAAAATTATTCCAAAGTAAACCCATCAATAAGGAGCACTAATACTTTTTAAACATTTCTCCAGCCATTTATTTCTGCATAGCTTCTTCTTTGGCCAAGAAAATATCCTATAGAATAAGGCATTCACTCAGGTAATGTCCAAGTCCCCAACATTTATGGAAAATGACTGTAAATGGATTCTTGGGACCATTTTTATCTTCTTCCATATTACTCTTCATTTTTCTTCGGCAATTCTTCACTTTATGTCCTTCCTTTTCGCACGTAAAGCATTTCTTTGCCCCATTAAGACACTTTCATGAGTGTCTCCTTCCACATTTCCTGCATGATGGAAATTGAGGATTCCTTTCTCCATGGTCTCCACTGCTAGAGCTCTTATCATTCATCACCTTTCTCTTCATTTTTGAGTTCGGGAATTGGTTAATATATATATTGTTGATCATATTTTGATTTTTTATAAAGACGATATCTTTTACGCCTATCAACATTCCATTTTGTTTCTCATTGCCACCACCCTTCCCACCTTGTACATCATTCTCAAAGTCACTATGACTTCCTTGGAATCTATCCATTGACTAAAACTAGAAAGAATTGTGTGAGTAACAGTAGTCATAAAATCATTTATAGATTAACACGTCACCATATTATCAATTTGAAACACATTAGGATTAACCATGGTCATTTACTTTCATCTTATATATATAATACTTAAAATCGTTTTGTAAAGAAAATGTAAATTATCCTAAGCATATCCCCCGAGAGTGTCATAACCAAGAGTGCAGTAAGGCCAGTTGTCGTGCACCAGTTCCCGTTTGAGTCTAGCTCAAAGCGGTGTTTTCAGGTTTTACCCCTAGGTACATCTGTTCCAGAGCCACCTCTACCTGCTCGTATCCATACATGGATGTATTTCTCAGAAAACTAACAAAATATCTACAATACCAAAATTCTAGGAAGTTCTTCTATACTAATCCACAAAGTACGTCTTAGGTCTACGTTCTCTAATCAGATTTTATCTAAATCTACCTTCAAAGGTTTGTACTAAACTTCCTCTGATACCAACTGTAACACCTCAACCCCAGTTACCCAGAGTCGGTGCATTATTATATAACATTGGCATGATCACAAAAAAGATCATGTCTCGAAAGATCGATTAGTTTAGTAGCCTTGGAAACACTAGATATATTCATAAGTCTTACATTACATCACAAGGTAAAAAAAACTACTACAACATATTGTCTTCAGATCCCCTCTTAATATCCTAGTAGGTCATTCATAAATTACTTCTTCACATCCTGGGAAAAATAAAAAATTGAAAGGCGTCAGCTCAGATGCTCAGTAAGGATAACAATATAGCACAAGATTTCATAGATAATCATAAACATTTAAGGCAATGTATAACTAAAACAAAAGTCTGTTAAACTTGAACGTCAGAATAATATGGCAACGATAAAATGAAATAATTACATTTTCTTACTCACATTGATATTCTACTAGTCGAATAATCACTTGCAATATCAATAACCACTTTCATAAAGATGGAATGCATAATGCCAGACTATCATAACCACGTAGCCAAGGCCTTGTTCCAAGACTACAATTAAGATTTTTTCAAGGCCTCATGCCAGGACTCTAGTTTGTCTCATGAGACCTACTAATGCATCTAGGAGCTATAGTGGGCTCCACCCATCACTTACTAAGTCCAATTCATTCCTCATATGAAAATTCTTAAACATAACATAAACATTCGTATTAAAACTAGCATACGAAATGTCAATACTTTGTCCACAAACCATGAATGGTATAAAAATAGTACATCCACAGTCAAACATAACTCATTAGATACAATATGTAAGGTTGTATTGCATCATATTAACCTCAATCGAGAATGATGAAGGATATTGACATAGATTAAAATAATAATCAAAATAATTAGAGTGAAATATCCCCCTTTTTCTTGAAATCATTTAAAAGTCACACTATTTGTCAAGAATCCATTTAAAATAGATTTTAGAATCAAAGTTTCACATACCACTTTGATACTTTTAAAAGGATTTTTGATTTTAAAACTTTAATGTCCATATAAATATATCTTTAAAACCATTTTTAAAACATGGACATTAATGAGAATGATTTAGAATAATCAATCTTTAAAACATTTTAAAATTTCATTTTAGTTAGAGTTCCTAAAAAAAGAGAGACACTTGAATAAAAATAATGGAGGAAATAAAAACATTGTAATATCATGAGAATAAAGGGATTCATGATATATTATGTCAAATTACATTATATACACCATATAAAAGTGATTTGGTTAATTACAATAAATGAGTCTCAATGGAATATAAATTGAGATGAAATCTCTCATAAAGGCCATATCCTTAGCTTAAGGATAAATCAAAGACATAATTATGAGTGAAAAATATAAATACACTCAATATTATTGGATATTCAGTGTAAAACAATCAAAGGACATTCACACATATTCTTGTAAAAACAACACTAATGAATTGGATGTTTATCTCAACAAATCAAGATTGAGTAAAAATTACTCTTATCAAGTTCATACCGATGACATGATAATTTATAAATGGAGTGATTATGTGTATCAAAATTATATCCACAGAAATGGGAGTGTCATTTATGACATAATAAAATGAATAGCGATTCTACACATAATCTTGGAGTAAAATAATCAATGAAGTACGCGTAAAGCCGATTGAGTGGAAATTGAAATTTCAAATTACCTTATTGATTTGGTAACTTAAAAAACATACACCCATAAAAGAAGGATCATACAATGATGGTGTAAATATACATGAATAAAGTATATTACACAATTAATACAAACATGGGCAGTACACACACCACATGTAATAAAAAAGTGGTGAACAATGGAAATCTCATGGAATTAAAAGTGAGATAAGAAACCCATTACTTTGTACTTTTTCTTGGTACACGGTAGGTTAACCTCTAGTATAATGGTGAAATAATTGTTATTGAGTTATAAAAAAATCATTTACATTAATATGATATCATATATGATCTTTTATCATTGATTTGTTAATAATATCATAGTATTATCGTCTTTTTGAGTGTTACCAGATTCATTTTCCTTTATATTATTTGTTATGCGAGCTGTATTTGTTATGGATGGGATGTAACTTATTCAAATCCATAATCATATCATGTCTATAAAAATTATTTATAATCATCAAATGAGAATTGGACATGAATGGATACGACAGGGAATGAAACTCATCGCGTTCGTGGAGACGGTAGTCCTTACGTACACACGAGCAACAATATCATTCTTTATATATTAAAATAATATATAATTGGATGGAATATCATATATACATAATCATTATCATGTTATATTTATTATTTACATGAATTAAACTGCATTATTATACCCATCCAAATAATAATATATTGAATAACAATTACACCACGACGTGGAGACGGTAAGCCGTACTTACGCACGTATGGTTACATGTCATTCAAAGGATGGATATAATAGTGAATATGGTTGTACCATATTTATAATAAAATCATATTATATATAAGATACTGTAGTTATTATTTTATAATGGGAATAACAAAGAATGAAGAAGTTGAAGAAGAAAGGAACTTGAAAGAGGGTGGTGAAAACATTACCTCTTCTTTGGGTTCTTCCTTTTCATTTGATCAAAAGAGATCCTTAGGTTGTCTTTATGATCAAACTAAGGCCTCTAGGTTGTAGTGAGGGAAGTTGAGAGAGTATTTGTTCAGGTTTTGGCTGATCCAAAAGGCTTTGAATGTGTGAATTAGTGAGAAGGGGGAGTGCCATTTTATAAGAGGGGTGAGGGGAACCTTTGGAAAAGCTAAAACTATTATTTTATAATAAATTCATATTCGGTTTATAAAAGCTCAAAATTGGATAATATAAAGTTTAAGATGGGAATGGGTCTAAAACCACTCAACCAATATAATTTAGACAGGATTGGGTCATTATATTAACCTTATCTTATAGTTTTAACTCTTAGTTAATTAGTTTGACACTTACCATATCACTTTGTATTTTTATATTATATAGTTAATAAACTTACTATATACATTTAATAGACCCCCCAAGTGGTCCTTTAATGATACACCTATAATGATATAAGTCTCTTGGCAGAACCTTAGAATTTTTGGAATTTAATATCAATTAATAATATAATATTTGTTTTAAAAACTCTTTTATGTCAATTTTGACATTATTGGGTATTTTTTTTTGATAAATTCATAACAGCATTATTACTTCGAAAAAATTTATATAATCAATACCAATATGTCATATTAACCTATAAAATTAGTGGAATACATAAAAAGTCTCAAATTACATTTATTTTGATATTTATAGTATCAATTATTTTAATATTTCATTAATTAGGTAATTACTGCATCACTATTGTGTCATAAATAAATTAAATTATTTATTGTCTAACAATTATAAATAAAATACCATTATTTAGGAAATCGTTTTATATTTATAATTAATATTTAAAATCGAATTTATATTATGTATAACCCTATATTAAAAATGTTTTAGTAAATAAACTTTGATTTTCACTCTTTTAACTCTTCTTTGAATTAAATAATAACAAATGTCCTAATCTAATCCAAGTGGACCTAAATGTTAATATTTTATTCCAAAGGTTGTTTTTGGTCTATATACACTTGTCCAATAGAATTTGGACATGTGTTAGGGTAATATTAATATCATTTTTACCCTTAATTACCCTATTTACTTTTAACCATGCTAAATAAAAGTAAAAAGTTACTATTCACCAAAAATAATTTTCATCTCACTGAACCAAATTTTACTCCTTGATATTAACCATGTGTCTCAGATTTTCGAAATTCCACTCACAGAAGCGGTAAAATTAAGTTTTATGAAAAAATCAGTTTTTTAACTACCACTTAGTGGTTTCACTATTCATCAAAAAATGAAAGTTTCCAGAAAAATACCAACAATTAGGCCTAAGCTATTTTTTATATTATGAATTCAAAAATGATGTCTATTTTACCAAATTCAAAACATATCAGTTGCATTAATTAATTTAAAAATTAATTCCCGTCATTAAAACAAATAGCGTATTTTTAAGAGATAATAACTATCAAAAGAATGACATTTGTTTATGTCTGGTTTAAATGTGAAATTACATCCAATGACCTAAATTGTATTAAATGGTAAAAATATATTTTAAATATACATTAAAACCACCCAAATTAATAATTTATCAATATTAATTATTTGGATTAAAAATTTTGTTTTTAATTAAAATTTATTAATTATCACTATTCATCAAAATATAAAAGTTATCCGAAAAGTACCAAAATTTCACCGTAGGATAATTTCAATATTCCGAATCAAAAAATGAAGTCCATTTTGAATGATAAAATGTATAAAATTTCAAAAAGTAGGTATTACTATTCATAACTGCTAATTTGATTGGTTGTGGTGTGTTAGAACTTGATGTTGCGTACAACACACGCTACTGTATTATTCAGAGAGAAGCATACCGTGGAAGCTTGGGGTGTTACATTCTCCCCTCCTTAAATAAATTGTGTCCTTGAAATTTTAAAATTTGGCTTGGGAATATAATGGAATGTCCCACATCGGAAAAAGAGTCAATAAAACTATCACTTTAAAAGAAAGAAAAAGAAGTAAAAAGGTCACCCAAGATAACCTATACTAGGATTCCATGTAGAAAAACATGGATATGGATGATAAAATAAGTTTCAAGTTATGATGGAGAGGGGGATAGAGAACATGATCAGGAGAAAGTTAACAATATGAAAACCAAAAACTTGTGTTGGGAAAAACGGTCATTAGTTTCCCAGTAGGAAAAGTAAACAGACAACATTTTTTTTGTTGTAAGTTACATTACATAAAGATGAAGAATTCATTTATGAAATTGACTAAGAACATAAAGAGATATACTTACTTTTTATGTAGAGTTTCATTATTTAATTAATTTCTACCAATAACTCATTTTTTTGAACAATGAGTATTCAAGAAGAATTTGTCACACTAATAGAGCTAGAACAAAATTCTATAGAATAACTTGATCCACATAGGATAAACTATATATTTACCTTGTCATTAGATATTAATCAAAACCAAAACCATTAGTATAAGATCTGATGATCCCCCAAATGGATAATCCATTAGAAAAAAAATCTAATCTTAATTTCTAAAATTAAACCAACAGTACCCCAAAGTTAAATAAATACCATTCAATAATAAATTGTCCTTAAAATCCTTCAATATAATCCAAAATAATGTTGAAACCCAAAACTTATAAGAATTTGGTTATGTAGTCTTCCACGTTAAATTTTATCTCTAAATTACATCAACTACTCTTAAAGTAACATACTTAAAAGTAATTAACCTAATCACATATTCTTTATTATAGGTTAATCATTTCCACAAATAACCCAAATCACTATAAATCCACAATAAAAACGTAGATAAAATTACACAATTACTCTTCAAATGAAATCCCATAGAATTCTATTTTCCTTAGGCAAATAGTGTTCCCAACAAAGTGAACATCTTTCAAAATAACATTCATCACCTAATCACCAAATCATTTTCTTATACTAAGGTTATTAATTTGATAAGGCATAAGATCCCAAATAAACTTATCATTGATCAATAAAAACATTAAACTAAAAATATTAGTCACACTAACTAGGGACTTCACGTAGTCCAGTGGTAGGCGATAAATCCTAATCGCACTTTGGTTGTGGGTTCGATTCCCACAGCTTTGTCCGACGCGACGGGTTGTCACACGGTTTGTGTGTTGTCCTTTTTTAAAAACAATATTTTATAACATTACCAAAATGAGATAAATTCCTCAAAATAACCATAACATAATTTAACCAGAAATCATATCTCATACCTTGCATTTTCATCCCAAATTATAATAACTTATAATTTCCACAAACCCAATGATCATATAAAACCAATTGGTTATTTATAACTATATCCACAAGAGAAAAGATAATTCTTCCTCAAATATCATTCTCACATAGAAAACTACTGGGTTAAAAATACAAGAGAAAATGTTTCCAATGTAAACTCATCAACAAGGAGCACTAATACTTTTTAAACATTTCTCCAACCATTTATTTCAATATAGCTTCTTCTTTGACCAAGAAAATATCCTATAGAATAGGGAATTCACTCAGGTAATGGCCAGGTCCCCTACATTTACAGAAAATGACTATAAATGGATTCTTGGGACCATTTTTATCTTCTTTCATAGTACTCTTCATTTTTCATCAGCAATTCTTCACTTTATGTCCTTTCTTCCCACACGTAAAGCATTTATGTGTCCCATTGAGACACTTTCCTGGGTGCCTCCTTCCACATTTCTTTCATGATGGAAATTGAGTATTCCTTTCTCCATGGTATCCACTGCGGGAGCTCTTATCATTCATCACCTTTCTCTTCTTTTTTGAGTCTGGAAATTGGTTAATATATATATTTTTTATCATATTTTTGGAAAATTGATTTGGAATAAAGACGATATCTTTTACACCTATCAACATTCCATTTTGTTTCTCATTTCCACCATCATTCCCACCTTGTACATCATTCTCATAGTCACTATGACTTCATTAGAATCCATCCATTGACTAAAACCAGAAATCATTGTGTGAGTAACAGTAGTCATAAAATCATTTAGAGATTAACATGTAACCACATTCTCAATTTGAAACACATTAGGATTATCCAAGGTCATTTAATCTCATTTTATATATATAATACATCAAATAGGATTGTAAAGAAAATGTAAATTATCCTAAGCATATCCCCCAGGAGTGTCGTAACCAATATTGCAGCAAGGCCCATTGTCATGCACCAGTTCCCATTAGAGTCTAGCTCAAAGCGGTGTTTTCGGGTTTTAACCCTAGGTACATCTGTACCAAAGCTGCCTCTACCTGCTCGTATCCAGACAGGGATGTTTTTCTCGGAAAAATCACAGAATCTCTACAATACCAAAATTTTATAAAGTTCTTCTATACTAATCCTCAAAGTTCATCTTAGGTCTACATGCTCTAATTAGAGTTTATCTAAATCTAGCTTCCATGGTTTGTACTAAACTTTCTGTGATACCAATTGTAATTCCATGACCCCAGTTACCCAGAGTCGGTGCATTATTACATAACATTGGCATGATCACAAAAAAGATCAAGTCTCGAAAGACCGATTAGTTTAGTAGCCTTGGAAACAATAGATATATTCATAAGTCTTACATTACATCACAAGGTAAAAAAACAACAACAACATCTTGTCTTCATATCTCCTCATACTATCCCTGTAGGTCATTCATAAATTACTTCTTCACATCCTGGAAAAAATAAAACATTGAAAGGGGTGAGCTCATATTCTCAGTAAGGATAACAATATAGAAAAAGCTTTCATATATAATGATAAACACTTAAGGCAATGTATAACTAAAACAAAAGCCTTTTAAACTTGAACTTCAGAATAATATGGTAATGATAAAATGAAATAATTCCATTTTCTTACTCACATGGATATTCTACTAGTCTAATAATCACATGCAATATCAATAACCACTTTCATAAATATGGATTTCATAATTCCAGACTATCATAACCACGTAGCCAAGGACTTGTGCCAAGACTACAATTAAGATTTTTTCATGGCCTCATGCCAAGACTCTAGTTTGTCTCATGAGACCTACTGATGCATTGAGGAGCTATAGCGGGCTCCACCCGTCACTTACTAATTCCAATGTATTCCTCATATGAAAAGTTGTAAACATAATATAAACATTCGTATTAAAACTAGCATACAAAATGTCAATAATTTATCCAAAAACCATGAATGGTATAAAAATAGCACATCCACAGTCAAACATAACTCATTCGATACAATATGGAAGGTTGTATTGTATCATATTAACCTCAATCATGAATGATGAAGGATATTGAAATAGATTAAAATAATCATCAAAACAATTAGAGTGAAATATCCCCTTTTTCTTGAAATCATTTAAAAGTCACACTATTTGTCAAGAATCCATTTAAAATAGATTTTAGAATAAATGTGTCCCATTACACTTTGAAACTTTTAAAAGTAATTTTGATGTGAAAACTTTAATGTCCATATAAATAAATCCTTAAAATCATTTTTAAAACATGGACATTAATGAGAAAGATTTAGAATAATCAATCTTTAAAACATTTTAATATGTCATTTTAGTTAGGGTTCTTAACCAAAATAGAGACACTTGAATAAAAATAATGGAGGAAATAATAACTTTTTAATATCATGAGAATAAAGGGATTCATGATATATTATGTCAAAGTACATTATATACACCATATAAAAGTTATTTGGTGTATAACAATAAATGAATCTCAATGGAATGTAAATTGAGATGAAATATCTCATAAAGGCCATATCATTAGGTTAAGGATAAATCAACGACATAATTATGAGTGAAAAATATAAATACACTCAATATGATTGGATATTCAGTGTAAAACAATCAATAGAAATTCACACATATTCTTGTAAAAACAACAACATTGAATTAGATGTTTAACTCAACAAATCATGATTGAGTAAAAATTACTCTTATCAAGTTCATACCGATGACCTGATAATTTATCAATGGATTGATTATCTATATCAAAATTATATCCATAGAAAGGGGAGTGTAATTTATGACATAATCAAATGAATAGTGATTCTACACATAATCTTGGAGTAAAATAATCAATGAAGTATGTGTAAAGCCGAATGAGTGGAAATTGAAATTTGAAATTCCCTTGTTGATTAGGTAACATACAAAACATAAACCCATAAAAGAAGTATCATAAAATGATGATGTAAATATAAATGAATTAAAGTATATTACACAATGAATACAAAGATGGGAAGTACACACACCACATGTAATAAATAAGTGGTGAACAATGGAAATATCACGGAATTAAAAGTGAGATAAGAAACCCCTTACATTGTACTTTTTCATTGGTAGATGGTAGGTTAACCTCCTGTATAATGGTGAAACAATTGTTATTGAGTTATAGGAAAATCATTTACATTAATATGATATCATATATGATCTTTTAACGTTGATTTGTTAATAATATCTTAGTATTATCGTCTTTTCGAGTGTTAACGGATTCATTTTCCTTTATATTATTTGTTATGAGATCCGTATTTGTTATGGATGGGATGTATCTTATTCATATCCATAATCATATCATGTCTCTAAAAATTATTTCTAATCTTCAAATGAGAATTATACTTGAATTGATAAAATGGGGAATGAATCTCATCACGTTCGTGGAGACGGTAGTCCGTACGTACGCACGAGGGACAATTTCATTCTTTTGATATTAAAATAATATATAATTGGATGGTATATCATATAGACAGAATCATTATCATGTTATATTTATTATTTTCATGAATTAAACATCATTATTATACCCATCCAAATAATAATATATTGAATAACAATTACACCACGACGTGGATACGGTAAGCCGTACGTACGCACATATGGTGAAATGTCATTCAAAGGATGGATATAATATTGAATATGGTTTTAACATATTTATAATAACATCACAGTATATATAAAATATAGGAGTTATTATTTTAGAATGGTAATAATAAAGAAAGAAGAAGTTGAAGAAGAAAGGAACATGAAAGAGGGTGGTGAAAACATTACCTCTTCTTCGGGTTCTTCCTTTTGATTTGATCAAAAGGGCTTCTTAGGTTGGCTTTCTGATCAAACTAAGGCCTCTAGGATATAGTGAGGGAATTTTACAGAGTATTTTGGAAGGGTTTGGCCGATCCAAAAGGCTCTGAATGTGTAAATTAGTGAGAAGGGGGAGTGCCCATTTATAAGAGGGGTGAGGGGCACCTTTGGAAAAGCTAAAAATATTATTTTATAATAAATTAATATTCGGTTTATAATGGCTAAAAAGTGGATTATTTGAAGGTTAAGGTGGGTATGGGTCGAAAACCACTCAACCAATATAATTTAGATAGTCTTGGGTCATTATATTAACCTTATCTTTTAGTTTTAACTCTTAATTAATTAGTTAGACACTTACCATGTCACTTTGTATTTTTATATTATATAGTTAATAAACATACTATTTACCTCCAATAGACCCCCCATTGGTCCATTAATTATACAAATATAATGATATAAGTCTCTTGGCCGAAAAATATATTTTTAGGAATTTAATATCAATTAATAATGTAATATTTGTTTTAAAAACTCTGTTATGCCAATTTTGACATTATTGGGTATTTTGTTTTTGATAAATTCATAACAGCATTATTAATTCTAAAGAAATTTATATAATAAATAAGAATATGTCATATTAACATATAAAATTAATGTAATTCAAAAAAAGTCTCAAATTACATTTATTTTGATATTTATAATATCAATTATTTTAATATTTCATTAATTTGGTAATTACTGCATCACCATTGTGTCATAAATAAATTAAAATATTTAATGTATAAAAATTATAAATAAAATACCATTATATAAGAAATAATTTTAGATTTCTAATGAATATTTAAAATCGAATTTATATTATGTAAAACCCTATATTAAAAAAAATTAGTAAAAAAATTGATTTTAACTCTTTTAACTCTTCTTTGAATTAAATAATAAAAAATGTCCTAATCTAATCCAAGTGGACCTAAATGATAATATTTTATTCCTATGGTTTTTTTGGTCGATATACACTTGTCCAATAGAATTAGGGCATGTGTTAGTGTAATATTAATATCATTTTACCCTTAATTACCCTATTTACTTTTAACTGTGGTAAATAAAAGTAAAAAGTTACTATTCACCAAAATTTATTTTCATATCATTGAACCAAATTTTACTCCTTGAAATTAACCATGTATCTCGTATTTTCAAAATTGCACTCATAGAAGTGGTAAAATTAAGTTTTATAAAAATTTCAGTTTTTTACCTACCACTTAGTGGTTTCACTAATCATCAAAAAATGGAAGTTTCCAGAAAAATACCATAAATTAGGCCTAAGATATATTTGATATAATGAATTTAAAAATGATTTCTATTTTACCAAATTAAAAACATATCAGTTACATTAATTAATTTAAAAATTAATTACCGTCGTCAAAACAAATAGCGTGTTTTTAAGAGAAAATTACTATCAAAAGATTGACACTTGTTTATGTGTGGTATAAATGTGAAATTATATCCAATGACCTAAATTGTATTAAATGGTAAAAATATATTCTAAATATACTTTAAAACCACTCAAATTCATAATTTATCACTATTAATTATTTCGATTAAAAAAGTTGTTTTTAATTAAAATTTAGTAATTTTCACTATTCATCAAAATATAAAAGTTATCCGAAAAGTACCAAAATTTCACCCTAGTATAATTTCGAAATCCCAAAACCAAAAATGAAGTCCATTTTGAATGATTAAATGTATAAAATTTTAAAAAGTAGGTATTACTATTCATAATTGCTAGTTTGATTGGTTGTGCCTACCTGAATGGCCCGAAGGCCTTCATTTTTTATTGATTTTGATAACCCATCTTTCAAGGGATGAGAGGGAACCCTTACAAGGCCCGTAGGCTCAGAGATTACATGGCCCATAGGCTTAAGAGATTACATGACCTGAAGGTCTTTTAAGGAATTCAACCAGACTATCTACAAGGAACTGCCCCTCCCCAGCATCTGCGTCTTGATAGTAGCTCTCCACCTTTGCATGATCGTCTGGCTAGGCTTCCCATGAAAGCGCAGGCTGGTGCCGATGGCATAGCCATACCCTCTCATTCTGACAATCCATTTGGCTCTTCTCTAGTGAGTGTACCTGCTCTGAATCCTCTTCTGGGGCTGCTCCTTTTCTGTAGTGTGTCTGGGCCTGCATTCATGTGGCCCGAAAGCCTTGGGGTGGCCCTAAGGCCTTAAGGTGGCCTAAAGGCCTTGAGAATCAACTGGACCGAAGGCCTTGGGTGGCCCGAAAAGCCTTTTAAGACCCGAGTACCAAACCAGTGGCCCGAAGGACCAGATGGATGAATAGTTCATGCTGCTACAGTACCGAATAGTGCATGCTACAGTGCTTTCTACAGTACTTCTATTGTACTGCTACAGTACCCTCAGAAATATTCCTCCACCAGGATTTGATCCTGGGTCTCTTGGATGCACCTAGCGAGTCCTCACCAACTAGGCTGAGGCTCTTGTGCAGTTTGATTGGTTGTGGTGTGTTAGAACTTGAAGTTTTGTACAACACATGCTACTGTATTATTCAGAGAGAAGCGTACCGTGGAAGCATGGGGTGTTACATTAAGGATATAATCCCTTATAATAAGTACCTCTCAAATAATCCTAGCCCTTCAAAATTAAAACCAAACTGGGAGAAAAATGATTGGAAAAAGGGTAACCTAAACAACCACACAATAATATAACTGTCAATAATATCACTATAAAAAGAGAATAACTACCTTATAAAGAGGTTAGGAACAAAATAATGAAACACTATCCTGGGGGAGATACCTATCAAACAATAGTATTGACAAAAAATAGATCATGAAATATAGAACTATCTCATAATCATGATAAATTTCAACATAATCATAATATCGATACACAAGAAGTGTCAAGCATAAAAAATGGGATATCAAACATTTATCTACAACTCATGTTCCATGTTTCTATACTCTATTAATCTATAAATTCCTTGGAAATGACCTAAGGAAATATCATGATTTCACAAAACCTTCTCTTGGAATCCCTAGATCTATAGGGGTAGCTCCAATATGGTCACATCATCACCCACATCGATATTTCCCCAATTGATGATTTGATTTATTTCCTGATGATAGTGCTGAATCAAACAAATAGTGAACACATCTTGAATCTAGATCATACACAGAGGAAGTATTATCAAAAACACGTTTTCTCTAATAGGTACTAATACCTCTAAAGGCCCAAAAAACATGGGATCGATCTTACTCCCACAACCAATAAATATGTTCATGTGATAAGGAATCTCTTTTAAGAAAAAATGATCTCAAACATTTAACTCTATAGATCACCTAATATGGACCTTCTATGACTTTTGATGATACTGTACCACCTTTATACTCTCTCGAATCACCTAAACCATCTCTTTCATTCATAACACTAATTTCAATCCAGGAATGGTTGACTCTCTGACCACAATCTAGAAAAAATAGAGAATGGAATGGAAGGTCAAAAAAAGAGTCAAATGGTTCGATAAAAATCTTTGAGTGAAAACTATTATTGTAATAATACTTGAAAAATTGTACGAAACTCAGCCACATAACTTCAAAATCCATAGCACAAGCACGTAAAATTAGAATAATAGATTGCATGATTTTATTTTTATTCCATGCCTCTGCATATTAAAAGATTTCATAAGGAAGAACATAGATACCAAATCATAATGATTACCTATCCACACCCTAGAGATGGAAAAAGGTTCATAATCATAAAATATTTTCCATGAGACTCCATGAAACATAACTACATCCTTAGATACTACCTCAATGAAAGCTCTACTGGGATCTACTCCATCATCACTAAAATGTGAACAATTTTTTTGAAATGGTCTATGATTACCCACATAAGGGAATAACTACCCAGATATCATGGTAAAAAAGTAAAAATGACTATGAAATTTTTTTTCCCACTTCCATTATGGAACATATAATGGATGGAGAAAACCAATGTGAAACGTCTTTCCCAACCATCTCATTCTGGTAAAATAATCTTTGAGATATGAAACCTATAACAGAATTCTTTAACCCAGTCCACCAAAACTATCCTCTCATAGCATGATAAATCCTTTTAAATCCCAGTTATACTACAAAGGATGATCTATGGAATATAAGGAGAATAAATTCAAGAAATCTCAAGGAAAATAAAATCGTCCCCTCACAAGGTGTTGATCATCCATAGACAATCCATAATGTACATCACTATAGATAACACAATCAATCCAAACCTCTTTTGAAGAATACCATATCTAGGAATCCTTCACGTACATCCCCAAATATGAATTCATCATTATCTAAAGAAGGATTAATATGTTATCAGCCACTCCCATATCAAGACAGAACATGGAGAGAACATCCATCATTCCGTATGAATCCCCATACTCAAACATAGCACTACGACAAGACATCTTGATTAGTGCATCAGCACAACATTATCCATTTCTAGTGTATATAGAAGTTCATATTTATTTTACTATATAAATTATATGTACTATTTTTGTTTTAGGATTAGGTAAAGCTAGGGTAAGACATTCCTCAATTATTTGTTATTTGTGAAAACCAATCAGCATTTTTCGATGAGGTATGTCTCCATGACATCAATGAAAATACAAATTATATAAACTCAAGATCTTGGTTGGAATAACTATACTAATGGGATCATAACTCCCAATTCCTATAAAAATCAATTTCTCTATAATTCCCCAATATAAAACCCAATTTAAGTTGTGTAGCATATCAAAAGTCCTAAAACTATACTCCTTCCTATAAAAAAAGATATAATGTGGTGTTGAAAAAAATCTCATTTAGATTCATAGAAGAATCATAACACTATTCATTATACAGTAAGACCAATTACTTTCTAGTCATGGATATAATTAGAGTTGCAATGTGATAGATTTCAGGAATGAATCCCCATTAATATCCCTTGAGATCGAGGATTCCCCACACCTCTGCAGTATACTTAGGGGATGCACATGAAATTACTCCCTTGATTATTAATAGATTCATTGATTTTCCATACTATGACATGAAATCACCTATCAAATGAACACAAAAATCCCACAAATCTAACCTTTTCATCTTCTTTAGTAGCTATTGGATGTGATGAACTCCCAATTCAATGAAAAAATGATCTACGTACTCCTCCTCATATGTAGAGTACAATTGTATTTCATCGATGACAATAAGCATGAACTAGTTTCAAAACTCCTAGAACACCACATAAATTATTTCCATGAACCTGGATATATAATTTTCCATGCTAAATATCATTAAAAAAACTCATAATTCCTATAATTATATCACAATGTAGTCTTAAGAATATCATTGTCCTTTAACTGGAAATATTGATATCAGGACCATAGATCGATCAGGGAGAATGAACTAGAACCATTAAACTAATATAATAACATATCAATCCATATAAAATGGTTGTTATTCCACACTATCACATGATTTATGAGATAATATTAGATACATGGGTGCAGACTTCCATTAGATCTTTTTGTGAACAAAATCATAGAACCTAGAGGTGGCATGCTCTAATAAATAAAACCTCATTGTGAAAGATCATCAATCTAATTCGGTAGCTCCTACAACATAAAAATATAAATATTATTCAAATAAAATAATATCATAGATGTTATTACTAATATCCAAATCCAAATCCAAATTTCTCATCAAGGGTGTAGATCCAGAACCTCTTCATGAAATAATTCATTGTACTCCTCCACAACCCTAGGAAACACTTCTAAATGAAGATATTCTGAACTAAGTATCAACTCATCTATTAAAAAAGATAAGGAAAACATATCCATGATGCATCTCATGGTTACACATACCAATTAAAATGATATAATATTTGTTATAATCATGTATTAAATACATCCTCTTGAATAAATCCATAATAGTCTATACTGAATATTTCTTTCCCATGTGGATGATGACATCAAATGATTGTATATGAAAATATAGGAATTCCCCCCAATAGTGTTCTTTCCCCAACACCAAGCCATCATATCTATATAGTTTACATTAATTAACTCAACCTCAAAAAATAATCATCAACGACAAGGGTATTGTAAGCCTCCCCGCCCCATGTCCCAAGGAACGTACAAGGGAAACTGAATTGAAGGTGTATATAGATCCTGATTCAAATAATGGATGTACCAAATTTAAAAGAAGCTTCTTTTAATGACATCTTACTTGGAATGAGTAGAAAATATATAGAATGCATCAGAAAAAGACCATCTCAATGGCCTATCTAGAACTCTTGAAGACCACATCCTTGTCCACACTCTTCACTTTAATGATGTAGAGCGCCAAAATGTTTTCCTATACAGACCCTATCTCCCCCCACTAATCATAGACAAGAGATCCATACAAATTCCCACTTTGGGGACATTTTTCAATATGATAAATTGAATAAAACCACAAACCCCATGATTTTTTCTTAGAAATGTCAAAAAATCCATCCACTGATGGCCATAAACTCCATTAGAAAAAAAAATAATTTCCATTGTAATGGTAATGAGAGGGAACAACCCTGATGAAAAAATATGAAGAGGGTTAAGACCTCCCCACAAAAATATGAACCCCCTTTGGTCTTGGAAAATGGGATCCTCAGACTACAAATTTCCTTAGTGGATAATCCTAATGAATCCACTTTCATAATGACGTAGTCTTATACCATATCCCCTCATAAACATCTATTATTACTAGTACATAAAAATATATTCACAGCATAAACAGAGTGACCTAATGCTGGTTCCTTAAATTTAAATCCTCCTCAAAATGTATGATCATGGACTCCTATTTTAGAAATTCTTACAAAGAATACAAAAGAATGTTCTTGGATTGGATCCCTAACTCTTGCATGTTGAAACTTTCCTATTGAATGGTAAGATACTATTAATATCTTTTCACCTTTGTGAATGGATAAAGGTACTTGGATTAGAACTTTTACCATGAAATATATCACTCATCGTAATCCATGAAAAATAAGAACAATCACTTTTGGTTGTCCCATGCAGTTTTATCTCCACCAACAAAGCCCATTTATTCTTTTGAGCATCAATTGATCTAAAGGTTATCTCCACCTCCTCCAAATAGTATGATATCACCAAATCCAAAATTTATCCTTTAAATCTATACTAACTTTTAGAATGATACTTATAAAATGTCTTCCTCTATGTATCATCATTGTCAACCTCAACCCCATTACGACATACTAGTGAATCTTAATGAAATTATTAATAATGAACCTATTGAGTATGTTGAACTGAAGCTGTAAATAGAAAAGAATATGCTTATAGGGAATCCTATAAATGAAATATGGAATATTAATTAATAATTAATTATGGTTCAACTGAATCCTATGGTCTACCAATTTCAAACATAGTTGAAAACAATAATAAATCATGATATTTTCCAAGGTCCCCATACCCATATAATTTTAATTCTATTATTAAGATCAATAAGCTTGAAGGATGTCCCATTGGTACATAGGAGGCCTAAATAATTGTGTCTTAACCAGTATCCCTTGGTCAAATTACACTTTATTAATTAATATCATTTCCCTACCAACTCTTATAATCCTCAATAGTGTCTACCTATAAACATTTTAATATCCCTCACCCAAACATTAATACCATTGTTTCATGACCCCAAACATTAAAGGTACCCATCATATGATAAAAATGAATCTAGAGATGTGATGATGCTTGAATCCCACCTCAAATATGTCATGGATTAGTTACTATCACAGATGTTATATCATACATACAAATGGGTCACTTTTAACTTGATGAAAATTATAACAACTATGAGATAAGTATGATAAAAATCTTATAATCAGAATAAAATTAATGAAAAATCACAATAAATTCATGTAATGTCAAACAACTGATAAAACTACAATCTAAAAAACAAGAACCAAATTTATTCATCAATAAATTCCATTAAACCCATGAATATTAGGAATAAATTCTTGTAGTATTAATGTATTGTATGATCATGAAAAAACTACTATAGACATGAAAATAGTTTATTTTGTTATGGAGTGAGAATAACAAATATACTCAAAAGGATCCACCCTGGAGCCTCATGTGTAAAATTAAAGGAAGCATATTAAGACTAGTGAATAAACTGGTGTAACCAACTTCTCACTTAATCAGATATATTGAGTTCTCAGTCTCACCATGTATCACATATATGTAATAATATAATTCTCAATATAATAAAAAATTAATATACCCATCTCCCAGTTCCCCTCAAGATTTCCACTCTCACCCTAGTGTCACACATCCAAAGGCATCTCTCCCTAAATAATCCATATTCCTCAATGGAAACTGTATAATGACCAAAATCTAATGAACCAAAACTCTCAAAATTAATGTATACATCACCATATAGAAACCAAGTATATTATAGGATCTTTCTTAATCAATAAATCATGTAATATACCTCATTATATCACAACCCATACAAAACATTCTTATAGTAATCCTTAGGATACTATATCTATAGATACTTGTGTTTGAAATAACAATAATCCATTACAACCCTCTACAAAAAATATATTGGGAAGGTAACCACCGTGAACACCAATACAAAATTTCCCCATGATGACAGAGTAGGGAATATGTGGTAGTCATCCATCCTTCCTTGCCAACCAATATGTGGGTAAAACACCCTCCAAAGTACACTGGTGTTCTTCACCCTACATAAATTGGTGGAGTAGTGCACAAAATTATAAAACATAAAGAAAATATATAGCTCACAAACCTCACAATGGGATACTAAATATTCTTAACCTCAAATTCATATACCATCTATTGGAAACACTACTACAACCTCTAAGGACAAGATATCTTATAAGAACCCAAAAATTTCAAGAAAAATTTATGATAATGCTTAAGATAAACATTTAATTTTACATAATTATAAACCAAATCACATACCCACTAGGAATAATCCATCATCTTACCAGGTTACTCAAATATTTATCATCATTTCAACATTATGTTATGCCTCAAACCCCATGGGGTATATTATTTAATAGTATCATTCAATAATTACATGTACTCTAGGTAACAAACTAAGCTAATATAAAATATGAATAGATCATGGACATATAGTTAAGATAAGTAGTGGGGAAATAAATTTGGAAACAATATTCCAAAACATTTCTCCTTGTAAAGTTCATGAAAAATAAGAAAAGAATATTTTAATTTAAAAAATAGGAATTCCCAACATCAAATCACTCCATTAGTCTTAGTGTCATCTCTAAGACCATTATTCTTATCATCTTCCAAATCAATGTTATGAGAGCCAAAATTTACTATAATACATAGAATTATTTCCGAAGAATTTCCAGAAGACTATCCATCCCTAGATGAAATTGTGTCTCATATAATGTCTCCACATATAGGGAAAATAGACATGGAATTAAGAAAACAAATATTTAATATGGTATTTGGGTCCAATAACCAATGAATACATATTTCACAATAAAATACACTCACTCAGTCCCAACAAACTATCTTTATGAAACAAAAAAATATCTACCATCGTAAATTTACAGATTTATTTAAAAAATATTGAAACCATAGTAATCATAGGTATTTATATATAAATAGATATAATATATTTAAACATGATTCGATCATAACATCCATTTCTATGAATTATAATGAAAACAGAAAAAATTTAGAAATCATCTTTTTTGTTTTATGAAAAATAATTATCAGATTTACGTTCTTTATCCAGTTTCAAAAAATAATAAACATAATAAAACATTGTATAAACAATAGGTATTAAACTATCTTGAAAAACAAGAGGTAACACATTAACCTATTCTAAATACAACAAATATCTTCATCCAAAAATAGTTTTTTCATTATTTTCAGTTTAATATTTGTTATGGTTAAATATCCTATTACCCAATGAGATAGAGAATGAAAAATCCAAAATAGAACATAAACAATTGAAATAATGAATCCCCTATCTCAACACTTTGAACATATATCAAATGTGAAATTAAAAACGATCATAAATCATTGATCGCCTCTCCCATAAGGAATGGTTGGTCCCTATGGGTTCCACACCATATACACACCATAGAACATCAAAATAAATCCATGAGAACAAATGAGATCAACATTAATAGTATGGAAAGGTAGCATGGGAGGAAAAAAAACTGAATGTAGGAGAAATAATAAGAAATTGAGGTAAAATCTCATCCAATTTCCAAGGATCAAACATAGGAATCGATGGATCAATCCGAATATAATGGGATTGAAAACACAATAAAATAACCATTGGTTACATGATGATTGGAAAAATTAGATTGTATAAAATATAGGTTTAAGGGGGTTTTTCAATTTATAGGAAACCATAAATTACGGTACTTCTTCATGACACCCTATAACATCACTCAAGAGATGATAACATGAAGAAAAATATAGTATAAGGTAAGTTAAAAAATGACCACATGCCAGGTGAAAGATGCATATTGGAAACATGGAAAAATAAATATAGTAGATCATTTAAATTAGGAGACATACCTTGATAGAGTGAAACCCCCAACCCATATAACCCTGATTCTAAAGGAGAAGGCTACACCACAACTCATCTCAATGGAATAATCTCTCTAAAAAAGGATGAACCACCCAAAAATACACTCAAAATACTCTTTTCTCTAGGTCTTAACAAATATTATAGACAAAAATACTCTAAATAATATTACAATCCCCCCCTATAATTTCATGTTCTATAGTTGAAATTTATAGAAAAACTCTCTTCCATCTTTTTTTAAGCTACCTCTTAGAACCTATAATGCCTCGAACGCATAATGTGATGACAATAATAATCTGGTACATTATAGAGAGACTAAATATTGAGTAGGATTGAGATAATTTAACCTCAACTAAAGACTTATCTAGGTTAGGGTCTCTAATAGAACACCCCATATTGTGATAAATGATTTTTGAATATTTAGGGATTGATTATAATGATTATGAGAGATAAATAATTCACCCTTAAATTATTTCCATGTGATTTTTCGCTTAATTAAATGATTTTATTGATTATTAAATAATTATTTTTCTTATGTTATATAATAGTGGTAACTAATTCACTAGTGATGACTATATAGAGATGTGTGGACCACACCAATCGATGGTTTGGAATTATGTTAGAGGTCCTTCAAACACCATTATGATTGTATTAGTGAAATATTATCCAACCTAATTTGGTTTGGTGGTACTTTTTTCACCTAAGATGTGAACCTATTGTGTATTTTTATATATATAGATGTATTTTTGGTTCTTCCATCCAAATTAGTTGGTATATTTTTTTGTGAATTTTCCACCAAGAATTTATGATTGGGTGATAAATCATTCACTTATGTATGGATAACAACAATTATTGTCCCACTAGGTGATACATAATTCACCAAAGTTGTTTTTATTGTGATATTTTTTCGAGTAGGATCATGTGAATTGGTGGTATGTTACCCACCATACGATATGTGATGTGATGTAACAACATCCACCTTATACTCTGATAAATTGATCATTTTAACTTATGTGAAAATTGGTGAAAGGGAATTCACTTATGAGATATGTTCAAACCATGGGGGTATCATTCTATTACAATTGTAGAGAAAGTAGGTATTTTCAGTAATTATTTTTCTAATGAGGATTCCATGATATGGTTTTAATTTTATTTATTCTATTTATTATAATTTTAAATCAAACATGTACATGTTTTCGTCATACTTGGGTAGGTGTGTAGTTGGTAGTGGCCTACAGTGTTAGAATTACATTCTATTTGGGTTCCCTATTACCTGAGAAGATATCATAGCCACATTAATGGGAATAGTAAAATTATCCTTATTATATTGATGAGAATACATAACTTTATTGGAGTTAGAAGGTGATTTTGGGTACATTCTCAAGTTGTAGTTTTTCAATAGTCTCATTTATTTTGTTTACATCTTGGAATATTATACAGGTCCATTACATGAGTAACCATAATATTGATTAATAACTATTTTATTGTAAAATATATCTAATTTTGTATTGTTTATGATATTATTTATAAATGGTTATCCTATAGATACAATGTAGATGTTAAGTTTTCCATTTGGATGATTATTACTGCTCTTTATTTCATTGTATTTTATTGGTACATAAAATTAAGTGTGCAGTCTCCATACTCATTCTACATTGACCCCCTCTATTAGTTGGAAAACATTATAACATTGGGATTCATGCTCAATATCATGTCGAATCACTGATCATATTTTGTTTGTATGTGATGGGTATGGACATTAGAAAGTTGTATCAGAGAATTATTCTTTTATCATACTATTTTTGATATGGTAGAAAAAACCTAGGATATTATCAGATTAGGGTATAGATCGTATTATTGGGAGTAGGTAATCCTCATACGAGGGAAGTAGAAGTTAGTGTGGATGGGATTTATAATAATAGTTTTTGAGATTTATATATTTTGAGTTTTATATGAAATTTTTTATGATTTATGGGTTTTTAATTTTCTTTCTTAGATTTGGGTGGAAAGAGGGAATTCATTCATGCATCATTATTTTAATTTAATACTCATTTGTAATTTTTTGTATGTATGTGATGGATTTCATGGTTAAAATTTAGGGTTCAATTATATGAAGTGTCTACAAAATCATAAATAATGTTTTCCAATATAAAATATTTATGGAATTGTACTTAACCAAACCATGTAATTTGGTTTTTTCTTCTATATATGATGATTATTCAGGTAAATCGACATTAGATTATATCAATGGGTATATGAGGATCTATTAATTCATAATAAATATGTCAAAAACTATAAAAGTCCCTTAAAAACATACATACAATGGATGAAATTTGAAACCATGTAAGTATAAAATAAACAACACATGCATACATTTCACCATAAAAGTCAATTCTAATCTCTTCATCTACATGAATGATCATGATCACTCAAAAAATAACATATTAATCCTTTATCTGGACTGTATCCTTGAGAGAGAATGGATTTCTTGATTCTTATGGTGAGAGTCACCTACATTTCGTGACATTCTAGTCTCTCATGATGTAAAGGAAGGGAAGAGTGATTATCCGGATTATGTATAATAAATAATACGTTAAGAAATGTAATAACACATACCATCTCATATTTATGGAATACTTTTATATCCCTTATGTCCCACCTCAATTTGGTATAAATTTAATCATACCTTATTAGTAAATTATTTGAAATAAAACTCCTTATAACCCTCCACTAAATCATCCGGACAACATTTCACCTTTTGAAATTTTATATAGATGATATATTAAATGGATTTTGATTCGAATGTTAATATATTAACATTATAATAATACAGAATCATAAAATGATATTTTTAGTCATACAATACAAATCCACTCCAAAAATGGTGATATTAAAAATAATCGTATAGTATGATTGGTTAATGTAGTTTCATGAAATCATTATTTCATTCAGTACAATATACCCAAATGCAATAAAATTATATAGTATAAAAACATCAAATTTTTATGGATTTTGGGTATATATCCTTAAATCACCCTCTTACACTAATTCCTTATAGAAATAATATGATCCCTCTTATATTGTATCATATAAAAAAACATATGAAGCCTTACCCAATACTTCTTTAAGATAACATGCAACATACTTTTGGAATGTTTCGATAACCTTGAACTTGTTTCACATAATTTAAAATATTTTAAGAATTATATCTAAAACTACATTTGGAAAAACATGAAAAATATATTAGATAAACACTCTAGGAATGAATAACAACAGATTCATTCCAAAAAAAATTGAAACCCCATAAGAATTTATAGCATTAAAAGAAAACATGAATTCCATAATTCATAAATGTATATAAATAGAATCTTCATCAAAATAATTATTATTAGTCAATCTACAAAGGGATAGGGAATTATCACTATCAAACACATATATATCAATAAGTACATCCACAATCTACAAAATAATAAATAATAAATTTTCATATGGTCCATTTGTCCAAGATATTTAGTAACTTTGGAAAACCGGCTGTGTTAATCCCATATAGCCCACTCATATGTTATTGATTCTAAAAATATAGGTTTTCTTGATCAATGAATATATCACATGTTATTTATCATTATGGTTGTGAACATCACATGATCCTTACATAATATATTATCACATCATATATATTATCTAGTTACTGTCTCAAAGTTCCTCAATCTAACTCAATCAAGGACTCATATGTCATACTCATCATACAAGAGGAAGAATATCATCTTAGTTAAGTTCCAACCAATATCATGATCAACAATATAACAAATAATCTCTAAAAAACTAATCATTTAGGATTTTGTAAGAAATATATAAAAGTATGAACATTCTCATATTAGGTATCTCTCGATTCTTGTTTAAGGGGAAATCCCAATATGAACCACTCACCATAAGTATAACAAATACACCGTGTAGGACACTCCATGTGGTATACTTCATGGGCCATCGAACACACAAAATACATTTTACACCATAAGAGCATACTATGTAACCAAATATAAGAATAATATGCACAATAACATGAAAATAACATCACAACCTATAATATTCCCTGAAAAAAATAGTTATGGGTAGATAAATCCTTTACTTATAGAGGTAAATTTTCATGTAATGTATCTTGTATTTTCAAGAAATATGAATTAATGATAAATTAAATGTTTCTTTTTTTTATAACATGATATTAATTGTATTCTTAAACTCCTTTATGAATATAATTAAAACCACATATAATTATATGTACCATCATGTCACATATGAAATACTAACAAATAAACATTATATTTTCTACACTTTTAATGTTATATTAAAATCATTACACCAATATGTAATTCCTTCCACATCTATTTTTTACTATCTAATTAAATCCTCATACTATTCTATTTAGTGATTAATATATTCAATTTAATCTAGTTTTAATATTGGTGAGATTTAAGAATAAAATTCCTAATGATAAGCTTTTTGAACAGAGTATTTAAGCTCTCCCATAACTAAATATCTAGAGATAGATGTTAATAACTTATTTTTTAACATGTAAATTTTTTTTCTTCATTATAATCATTCGTAAAAAACATTCCCTCAATTTTTTTCAAGATCTAATTGTAAAAAATTTAAATCTTCACATTATTCTATTAACAAAAAATCTACGAATCTTTTAGTATAATCTGTAATTGACTTCTATGTTTAAGTAGAATAATCCTTAATTTTTTATCATTTGACATATTTAAGCCAAAAATAATAATAGTAGCCTTGAATAAATTATATTTTATTTATAATAACATGACAACAAATACAAAAAATTTTTTAGGAAATAACCCTTATTTACATCATTGGGAAAAATTAAAAAAAACTATTATTACTATTTTTGATATTTCATTATATATTTTTCGAGAAAAATTCTTAAAATAAGATTTTATTATTCAAAATATTCTACTAAATGTGTTTGGATCATATCCCATATGATTAATGTAATTTCTGGATAAACTCTTTTATCCATGATGAAATGTTTTTATCCATATTTTTTTCTCAATCATATTTTAAAATCCATTGAATCATAAACCATGTGCATAAAAAACATAATAAAATTTATTAATATATCTCATTATTTAAAAGGAACATATCTTTATATATAAGTGAAATAATATGAAAATTCATATCATTATTCAAATTCAATCGATCATGACATATTCATTGGCATTAAAATCCATGATTCAACTACCCTATGTTTCATTATTTTATTGAAAACTGTAGTTTTAATAAATTCTCACCTTTATTTTGAACTCCTGTATAATTGAAAATTTTGAAAAATATAAAATTGGTATTATATTCCTTTTAAGGATTGGAGAATTAATTTCTATAACACTGCTACTCGACAAGTACATTTCATTGAGTTTTCCAAATATTTTGTATTCTTGAGTAGTAAAATTATATCAAAAATAATGTATTTCTTCAATAATTATTTATTTATGTTTCAATGAACATCATTGGATATATTATTAGGAAATATTTTCTATTTTCCAACTAATCAATCTATTTATAGTTTAAACATTTAACAACTTGTACCATCGACATAACATTATATTATAATCATCACCTTTCTTGATAAATTATTTTCAAACCATTAATCAAAATCAGAAATAATTTCATTAATAAACTCATACTGGTATAATATTTTCAATTATGAAAATATATTGAATTCCATATACACAAAAATCCTTATATGAAACTTCTAGTCTCATAAAGTGATTAACATAATCAATTGTATTGATTATGTGTGAGTGGATAGTGAAGTTCTTCATGTCATTTTTTATCTAATTCCTTTGAAACCTTGATTGAATCATTCTATAATTCTCATAAGAATCTATATTCACCGGTTACATAACTTAAATAGTATCATATTGAGTATTTAATTAATCTAAAAAATAGAATTTCAATCTTTAAGGACAATAATTAATTTTTATACCGATCTAAGGAGTTTCATACATCATGATTATTATTTATAGGATTAATAACAATGTTAATTTTTAATATGATGATAAAATTTATATATATAAAAACTTTTATCTAGTGATTATAAATTTCTAAAAACATTTAATTAGGTTTTTATTGAATTTTCTCCCTCTAAAATGATGTGTAACTTTAAATTCATCATATCCATTAGTGGGTCAATATCTAAATTTCAATAAGAAATGATTATTTTTTTTAATTTCTCTAAACAATTTGTTTTTATTTAAGGAATCATACCAATCATATCATATATTACATTCATATAGTTGAGTAGATGACTCTTTACCCAATCCATCCTATGGATAAACTAAATAACAATCCATTGTTATCTATATCATGTTAGGGTCTGTTAGCTATATGTAACCGTAAGATAATGTCAAAAATATAAAACCATTCCTTTTTGGGCCACCCATTACTTTCATTCCTTATAAAAGATAATATAGGGGAACCCATGTATTTGATGACCAACCTAGTTGGTTTTTTAAGGTAATGACCAATGTTTTATTTTGAAGTAATATAATATTTCACATTTCAAAATGTAATTTTATCTTACCATATAATCTAATGTCTTTACATTAAGATTGATTAATGATTCTAGAGATTTAGTTTGGAATACAATTCCTTCCCCTAAATCAAGATGTTCAAAACATATTAATTAGTATCTCTATACAAAAATCGTAGCTTATGTTAATAACTCAAATTAAATTAAAACTATATTCATATATATCCAATATTCATACATAGAAAAATGAATCCTATGTATGTTGAAAATAGAAACCTTACATTTAAAGCCTAAAAATCATATGAAATTAACACGCCCCAATATTATGCTCGAGTGTTGGATATCCATTCCCTATATTTCTAGACAAGGAATACACATCTAGTCTAGTGGGTAGTATATCCCAAATTCCCTCTACCCAAGGATAAATTATTCAACATAGTCCTCAATTCCATCATACATATAAAACCAAATCTATAATAATATTAATTAATGTTTTTATTTATGTTATTAACATATTATAATCCAAAGTTATGTAAGAGGAAAACTAAATCAATTATCATAACTTGAATATAACTCCTTTTATACAGGTAAGAAAATTTTGAATAATAGTTTTACATTTATACTATAACATACAAATATTCATAATATAATAATTGTATTCATTAATAGAGCAACAAATAAAAGAAATAAAGAAAAAATTCATATATTTAAACATGAGATAAACATTAATAAAAAGTTCATAAAAAAGAAATTATAAACACATTATAATTCATCATTGCTTTATAAAAATTCCATCATTAAATATATATAAATTTTTTTTATTTAATCTCAATATGAACTCCATAATATTAACAATTTTATGGAATTTACATTAAATATATGATATGATGAGTAGAAACATTTTATATATGAACTATTCATATATTATCTAAATATTAAGAATAACATTGTTTTAATATTATTTAACACATGATCATATCAATTATCAAATATTATTTTGATATGGATTAAATATTATCCCAAAATAGTCATTTATTTTGAAAAAAATTAGGTTAAATAATAATGAATAATTCATAATTTTAAGTATAAATTCAATTTCATTTTTTCCTTTTTTTAATTTATAAATAATTTATAAATTAAACTTATCTTTTATATACAATCCATATGTATAAAAATTATAATTAATGAGATATAATTACAAAAAATATTTTGACATTAACATTTAATATTATGGAATATTTATTTAATAATTATTTCATAAAAAATTCATAACTAATTATGGTAATTTTATAATTAATTAATTTATAAACACTATTATGAATTGAAGAAATTTCCTAAAAATACCCCTTTCAAAATAATTAAAATTATTACATTAATACTTAATCAACACATTATAAAATAAGAAACCTTTAAAACCAAAAACATTCATAATTGAAACCCAGAACCCTATAAAGTTAAAATAATGAATACATGAATACATTTCAATAGAGGAGCCACTAATAATTGATTCATCCATATTCTTGATAAAAAACTCAATGGAATATATCAAACTATGACACAATAATATTTTATGAATTGAATTAGTTCAATATTGATACTTCCATCCTCTTTAAAATGAAAATTTGGATCGATCCCAAAGGTCATCACACAAGAAGCATAGATGGATTCTCCCCACCATTTTTCACATAATATATTTTTGGGGTTTGATGATTGTAAATATAGATAAGAGTGGTTTTGGTTGAATTACATGAAATAAAATAAAATCTACAAAAAAACAATATAATTGATGGAAGGAAAAGGAACATTCCTAGGTTTAGCTAACATGGGTCATTCATTGTCTAACAAATAGTTCAAAATTAATTTGATGGTATAATTAATATCATTCATAGACCAGAAAAACTCAACATATATTTTAAGGATTATAGAAATTTTGGAAATTTACTCGGAAAACTTCACCTCACATACCCTATAGTGTATATTGATAAGTATTCCAGGATCACAGATAAACAAAAACATTCAACATGATCCCATCATACATTATTTTTCCCTCATACCCCTAATCTACACCATGTGAAGAGTTATCCAATACCAGTGAGGGAGGAATATTGAGTTAAGATTCAAATTATGTTGATAGATATAACTATAGAAAATAGAAAATCACTACATTAATCAATAAACATACCACATAATTACAAGGGAATAAATACATAAAATAATTAAACATAACAATATTTGGAACATCATGGAAAAATCACTCCCACAATTAGACTCTTGTCAGATACTCAACATTACGATCATTGAGAATAGTCTCAAAGAGAGAAATTAGAATAAAATAAGGAAGAATAAATAAATATTATTATAATAAAATGAATAAATTAAATTAAGTAAAGAAAATAAGAAAAAAATTATACTATAATAATATTGGAGACAAAATCTCTACCAAGGTGACGATGGTGTGAATATATTAAAAGTGGATAATATTTTGTAATGAATGGATAATTTCTACTGGTTCTCTTATTGAGTATATTTTTTTCCATATCAACAATATCCATTCTCTTTCACATCTAATTTTTTATTCCTCATGATATATTATTCCCTTCAATTGATGGATGGATAAAATGTTGAATATCAAATGACAATTTTTCCAATTTTTCCATATAGTAAAATGGATATTGTTATTTTTATTTGAATATAAAATTCATATAGGTATTATGGAAATATATGGGATCTATGTATGGGGTGTAGAAACGAGGGTAACGAAACTCTTATTTTTCATACAATGGTATAATATCTTTTGTGAGCTTGGTCTGGAAAACATATTATGTGAGATTCTAGAAAACCCAATGTATCGATTGGATATGGAAAATATATTTTATGATTTATTCCCTAATAAAATTATCCTATGAAAATTTTTAACACCCCAATACTTTACAGTAAATTTATTTTATAAAAAAATATTCAATTTTATCGATACCTTGTAATGTACCTAATACCAGGTTTAAACCAAACACAGTTTAGTCATTCTTTGTAAATATAATTTCAAATTAATTTTTACCTATTTCATAAAATCTATATGGAAAAATAAACTTAATTTTCTTAATTGGATTTCCAAAAATATCTTATAGTTAAATTTTGGGTTTTTTTTTGAAAATTTTATATTTTAGAGGTTTTGTAAAAAAATACAGAATATAAATTGAAAACTGCATTATTGTTTAGATAATTTGTTATGATAAGTTATATATTAATTTTTTTTATGAGTAAAATTAGGTAAATTATATATAAAAACAAATTTATATCATTATAATCAATTTAGGTTGACTTTATGGGTAAAAAAATTGTAAACTTCTGATCGTTTTTCCTTTAAAAACCTCCCATTCTCATTACATTTGCAGAGTTAATTTAAAATTAAAATTTTCCAATACTCTCAATTAAATTTAATTAAATGGATTAATTTTTTTATATATCTATTATTTATAGATTATAATTATTTCAACATAATATTTGACAAAAATTAAGAGTGAAACAGTAAAAATTAAATACTACGGTTATGTAAAAAATGGGTTTACAATGGGTTAATCTTAGAAGAAATGCGAAGAATGACCTACCAAATTGTCCAACACTAATTTAATGGACATATTTCTAACCTTATGACAATAATATATAATTTTATTAAGTTTCTAATATCTTTTCTATGAAAATTACCAAAATAATAGTTACGTAATGAAAAATAGAAAATAGAACATTTCTTTCTTTTAATCGATATAAAGGATTATGATTGAGATAAAAACAACATATTTTAGACTATAAATAATATTTGGAAAGATGAGTTAGTATTTATACTATGATAATTTAATTTATTTTTTAGAAATGATGTAGTTATTTAAATTCTTATGAAATGTCAATACATTAATTACTTAGTTAATAATTAAATTAAATAAATGATACTGAAAATATTAAAGCTGAAGTAAATTGAATGAATTATTATGTGCCATTGTTTTTTGTATTATTTTATATTTTTTCTTTGGTTTTAATTTAATATATTATAATTCTATAATTTTCCTAATATTTAAAAAGTATATTTAAAATTATCATATTTCAATTGACATTAATGATATTTTATGTAAAATTATATTTTATAAAATGATTTAATATAACCAAAAATACTATTTTACTCTAAGTGATTTGAAAATGATAATGAATATGAAACATGTTAAATTCATGTACCAATTTTTCTTTTATAATGAATATATTGAATTCTAAATTGTTTAAACTTTGTTAGTGTGGTTATGGTTAAAAGAGTTTTTTTACACAACTTGAGCTTATGTTAAAATTATTTTTCAATACACATAGAATTTTTATTATATAAATTTTGATTCATATTTTATAATTTATGGGATCAAATTATATATTAAGGATCAATTTAGTTTAGTCTTAAATGATAAACTACCTAGGTTTAAAAGTCTAGTTACCATAGTGAAAACCAAAAATGGTAAAGATAAGGAAACATATAAGTTAATGAAAAAATGACTATAAGAAAATATTTTATTATGTGGAGGAGCTCTGGATAGTCCATATCACCCATAAAAACAAATTAATAATAAATATTTGATCCACTTTATTCAATATTATCTTCAAAGAGTGAATATATTTTTTCTATTTATAAAAAATGACAATCCTCCCAAATGATAAAATAGAACTCACTCTCACACCTTCTTCACACATTCAAACCAGTTTCCATCATCCAATATTGACCTAAATGACTTTAAAATTACCTCTACTCATAATATAATCCTTATTTTTGGAATAAATAAACACTATAAAAGAATTATTTTAATCATAAGGAGGATATATGAAAAATAAGCAGTGTTCTTCAACAAGTAGTTTTAAATTATTTATTCCTCCACATGCATCTAATATAATTAAATCCCGTGGATATAAAAAAATTATAATATTAAATTTAATGATCTTTTTTTATTCCATTTGTATTAACTACAATAATCATCACTTATTTAAAAAATATTACGAAATCACCATTCTTCTATACAGTGGAGTACTGCCTCAAAAACCAATGTCCATAATGTTTTCATTACCACCATTCACGGTTGGATATGATGATAGATATAAAGTACATATATATGATATTTATAAAAAGTGTAGACCTCTAGAGTTATTGTATCATATAAACCCATTTAATTTTTATTAAATATGCGATATGATAATGTTGCTCATGTGTACAACAGAGGACCACTTCACCAAGTGATGTGATTCATCTTTCACCAATGATTTACATTGAAGGTGCTAAGTGAATGGATAATGATTATATGTGAAAAAATGAAATAATTATGATATTAGTGAATTATATAGATTTCTTAATAGATAATATATATCATTTTCATTCTTACCATTTCCATAAATGAAAGTTGATGACGTCATTCGAGTATGTGTGTCTTACCGCCTTTACGAAACAATGTGAATCTCTTTTCATCACCACATGACAAGAATGATAAATATAAGTATGATTAAATAAATTATATGATATATTTTATATTATTATAATTGTGTACATAAAATATTTTACTTACCTTCTTTACATAATGATCATTATAAAATTCAAATGATGCTCATTCCGGTATACCGCCCACTATCTCCATGATCGTAACATAATTACTTTTCCATAAAAACATTAATTATGAGGTTTAAAAAAAATTAATGTATAAATATGATAATTATGTCATGATTATCATTATAATGATAATTAAACTATATAATATGATCAATAACTGGATTAGTCCTTATAAAACATTCATGAGAATCAAAGGTAATTAACAGAGGAAACAATGGAAATAATGAATCATTATTAATGAAAAACTAAAAATATGTTATAAAAGGTCATAAATGATATTATAAATACTAATGTGGTTATGTTATAAGTTGATAACATGTTTAAATTACAATACAAGAATTTAAATACAGTTCAACCAAAAGTTAATGTAAGGTAATAGAATTAATCTCCATTTAAATCCTATTGAGTCTTATTTTTTAATAGGCATCAATTCACTTTTAGGTGATGTATATACTTACCATGCGACATGTAATGTCATGATTCATTCATAATTTAGGGTATTTTATGTTTCAATTTTTAATTATCTTAACCAATGAAAATTCACTTCAAAATTACCAAATGGTAAATGTTACTGTACAATATCACTTCCATTAGTGATTGTTGACTTTATCTTAAAAACAATTTATTGTAATAATTGTTTAATAGAAATTACATTTTTCGTAAATATACAAATTATTTTGGGGGAAATATACTTATTTTCTAGGAAATTATACAATTTTAACTATAGTTTTTACATTTAATGTTTTTTGTTGATCTTGGGAAATATTGGTAAATCAATATACATTACACAAAATAGATAATTGTTTATAAAGAATATTATTTATTAATTATATTGATTATCATATATATGATGAAACATTTTCTCATGAATTATATGGTTTAGGGGACATTGTTATAAATCCCATTGATGCACAAGTAGTCTCTTGGGACGAATCAGTTTGTGAAATCAGATAGTTTTTTTCACAGTATGTTTCAAATTTCCTTGTAAAATGTGTTGATGGAAAAGGTGTCATGTTATTGGGAAACATGAGATATGATCATAAATAATTTCATTCATTAATAATTCATTTATTATTATCCATTATATTATCACATTTATATTTTCTTAGGATGCATTTATTTCTCAGTTTATTTATCAAATAGAATGTGTTTTCAATTATTCACCATCCTATGTTGACTTTTATTATTGATTCCTAATATCTTCCAAGGTACTTAAAACATATTGAGAATTTGATATAAACCTCATTTTTTCCATTCACTTGGGTATGAAGATGAATCCTCTTAATGAGATTTCAAGGATAGATGACATTTTATTTCATTATGTATTTTGTTTTATTTTCTCCACCATATATATAATGCATATCATATATGAATCTAGTTTCTTGAATTGCTAAATAGTTATGTCCTTAGGGATGTGATTACTTGTATCTGTTCCAATATAATAAAGTAAGGCATCGGCTCTAGGTAACTGCTGTTGGTTTCATTATAGTTGGTATTAGAGAATGATTAATAGACACCTTCAGAACTATATTTTGGAAAAAATGGATTAAGGAATATAACCCACTGACTTACACTGAGGGTAATTATGGAAGAACATTCTAAGGTATTGGTTAGTTATTGATTATATTAAATTTCCTAGGAATATATATTTCTATGGGTACTACAATTGAACATAGTTTAGGCATTGATGTACATAGGGGTAATAACACCAAAAATGGCACATCGTTCTTGACTCATTAATTATGTATTACATGATAATAGACCTTAATGCACACCCGGTTTGAAAATACTAAGGTATTAGAATAGGATAAATAAAATTTCTAATATAAACCATTATGAATTATTTGAAATTATGGATACCCCAAATGAAACCAACTTTACAACTATGAGATTTACAATTCATAAATATTTAATTTAAGCTTTGGGTTACACTATATTTGGGATTGGAAAGTCAGATTTAAAATTATTAATTTCATTATCTAATCATGTATATTCCATTTTTAGAAATGGATCATGGAATATGGAACTGTATCAATATTCATGGAAAAGGCATTTATTTCTCCATAGTGGTAGCCAATACAGTAAGTATAGGAACCATGAAAATTATGGATATATTTTGGAATCTTAATGAATTTATGATAAATAACCTTTCTCAATTTCTTAAACCTATACCAGAATGATATTCTCTTATACTTGATCATTTAATGTGGAATATGCTGCTATAATTTATAGGGAGTACTAATGAAATGCCATCTGATTAATGGATTAAATTCTGGGAGAAGGTATTTGTAGGTTTTATATTTAGTGAAAAAGAAATTTATACACTTTTAGTGTATTTTCTTGAAGGGGGTATATATAAATTGTGGCCTTTGATCCAAAATACTAGAGAAGATGAGAAAATATAACTCATGGAAAAGAAATATTTTAATGAGGAATTATTTGATAAATATTTCAATCATGAGCAATAGAAAGAGACAAAGTGGACATTCCTTAGTATAAATCAGAAGGAAGAAAATGTTTTGTTGAGTATGAATCATAAATTAAAATTTTATCAAGGTATGATATGAATTACATGGAGAAATTTAGTGTAATATTTAAAATTTATTTGATGGGATTAATCCAAATCTCCAAAGGGTACTGACCTCTCAAACTTTTTCATCATATAATGAAATTATTTTCAATAAAATCAATATAGAGAGATAATTATCAATTTCCTATGGCTTAAAAGGTAAGAAAGTGAATAATAGTATAAAAGAGAAAAAATGGATAAAGTTAAGAAAGGAAATAAGTATTTTCCAACATGTGATATCTGTAGAATGAATCATCCCGGAAAATTATTGAAGGGATTTAGAATTTTTTATAACATAAGAGAAAAGGATTACCAAGAAAAAGAATGAAACGAGATGAAATAAAACACTTCTTTTAAATGTTTCAACTATAGGGAGATCGGGAACTACCAAATTAATTCCCCGAGCATCATGGAAATTTACCTCAAAATATGATAAGGGATCATGTTCAAGATTATTCTAATGATATAAAAAATGGGGGATGATTAATGTTCTTGTGTATTTGGATCCATGAAAAATTATGTAATGGTTTTTTATTTATGATATTCTCTTAATTATAATTATGATATATATATGGATTATACTATAGTTATATTTTATTAATGATTTTAGTGAATTTGATGAATGTTACTGATGATGAATAAAAATGATTCAGTGACAAGTTGAACATCATAGAAAAAATTATTGAGGAAAATTTGATCCTTAGTATTATCTTAAAATAAAGATAATAATAGTTTGATAAAGATATGATTGCAATGTATGAATTAAATTTGATTTTACTGACCTCATTTGAACCGATTTATGATTTATTGAAAAATTTGTTTATTCTTGGTGAATTTTAGAGTATATTTTAATTTATGAAATATATCCAATTATCTATGTTTTACTAAATTAATAGGGAATAATGAATGTTTTAAATAATGTTTTATGGTAATTCCCTGATTTACCATGTTTTAAGGGAATACATGTTGATGGTATTCAATTGATTAGTATGAAAAAATTAATAGATGCATCATATTGTATAGGGGATTAATAGTATGATCATTTTGGAAATTTAGTAAACATTTTCGTAATGTTTTAGAACTATATATATCAGAACGGTCATAACATTAACCAAATATTAAATTTTTCATGTTGATTTTTGGATGAAATTTTAATGTTTATTGTATTATGTCACCATATAAAGAGTTAAGGATATTAGATAAACCATGGTAACCATATTGGGTATTTAAAATAGTTTGTGAGAGAAAGATAGAATTTTCATTATTTTATTGATCTTATTATATATTAGAAGTTTGTTTTAGATCTTCATGCAAAAAATCATTCTTTTATATTAATTTCATAGAGTTTGTGATGAATGGGAAATTGATCAAGTAACTGCAAATGTATGAGACTGTGCTTTGGAAATAGATTGAAATAAATAATGTATATCTTCTCATGAGAGTTAAGAAAATGTAGTAAAATGGTATTAAACTGAAATTTTATCATATTAATATCATTTATGATGATATCAATGATCTTTTCCACAATTATTTTGTTTATGGTTGTGTGGTCATTAAATATATGTAGATCACCCACTTTCATGTGATCAATAACCTCCATCACTCTCCATTAATCATATATCCTTAGAATTATATTCCATGTCAATGATTTTATTTACCTCCTATTTTATACTATTTTGAAAATTTTTAATGTATTATTCCACATAACCATTTTATTTCCCTTTTAATATTATTAAGATGATATTTTATTAAACATTTTATGATGTGGGTTCTTCAATAATGGTTTCTCTAAATTTCAAAAACATGATTTATGAGATCAATTATAACTTGAGATGAATAAAAATTTTTATGTTTCGGATAATGTAACACCCTAAGGATTTACAATATATTAATTTTATAATAAATCTAATTTTATCCATAGTTTCTAAGGCACACATCACTGGGTTTATACAAAACACGGTTTATTCATACATTCACACATAATTCGAAGTTAATTTTTACAACATTTAGAAACATTATTTAGAAATAATACCACATTTTTGAAATTGTAATACAAAAATTATATTTGGGTGAATATTTGGGATTTTACTAAAAGGTATAATTTTTTGATTAATAATGTAATATACAGAATTATAAATGAAAAATTACTTTTCATTTAAATAATATATATAGTTAATTTATTTTTTAATTGGATTTAATGTAAAATTAGTAAAATCATACATAAATTTAACAAATATATAAAATTTTACTAATTTTACTATTGAATTTAGATATAAAAACACTGTATACTTGAACATTTTCACATCAAAAACTTATTTTCTCATCGCATCTGCAAAATTAATATTCAATTAAAATTTTAAACTTATGTATATTTAATTTGAAATATAGATTCCATATTCATAATAATCATAATTTTTTATTTCTACTAAGTTCACCATAATTTTTGACCAAAAATATTTGTGAAAACCATAAAAATTAATTACTATGGTTTAGGTAAAAATGGGTTTATCAGGGGTTAAACTAAGTATTTATGGGTTAAAATGACATACCATTTCATCCAACACCCCTTTTATAGCTATATTTAGATAATATGACGTTATTATATACTTTTAGGATTATTTGAGATATAGTTATTTGGTAGTTCCATATATAATAAATTAAGTAAATAAAATGACAAAAAGGAACATTTCATGCTTTTAATATCTTTAAAACATTGATATAGATAAAAAAATATGTTTTTATTTTCTATAATATTTTGAAATATAAATTTGTTTTTTTCATGATATTTTCTTTTAATTTTTTAAATGATAAAATTACTTTAAATTTTTAATAAATGCTAACACAATAAATATTTAGTTCATAATCTTATAAAATAAATTACACGAAAAATATTAAAAGTGAAGTAAATTGAATGAATTATTATGATCCATTATTTTTATAGATGTATATATCATGTTACATAGGTTTTAACATGATTTATTCAAATTACATCATTTTAAAAATAATTTAAAATTATATTTAAATAAATAATATCAAAATTGACATTAATGTTAGTTTGTGAAAAATTATATTTTATTAAATGATTTGAAGCCAAAATAAATAGTATATTCATTTAGTTTATCTATTAATGAAAAAAACTATCATTTATTTTCTATGAAGGGGAAAATTATTCTTTTATAACGACTATATTTACTTCTAAATAGTAAAATCTCAGTTAGTACAGTTAAGGTTAGATGGAATTATTTATAAGTTACACAAACTTTTGATGAAATTAATTTTTTAAAAACCTAGATTTTTTTTGTAAATTGGTTTTTTATTTATAATTATTGGTTCCAATATATCTAGAATATATCATGTAATTTCTGTATTAAATGATAAATTTTCTAGGTTTAAATACTATTTACTATAGTGAAAAACTAACGACGGTAAAAATAAAGAAACATTGCAGTTAAGGAATAGAATATTTAAAAATTTGTTTTGTAGTGTGTTGGCTGTTTGGATAAACCAGATAATACAATCAATTCATTAATTAAATATCTTGGATACAATTTATTTATGATATATCTTTTAATATAGAATTCTTTTCGGTGTTTTAAAAATAGGTCACTCCTCCACAACAATAATAAAGAACTCACTCTCCTCTCTTATTAAAACCTACCAACCTATTTTGTTCAGAAAATACGTCCCCAAATAACTTCCCAAATTCAATCTATTAATTATATAAGAGTAATGTTTTTAGTAAATCCAACAAATAAATTCGTTAGTGGAAACCTATAAAGGATACTTAAAGAAGAGTTAATGTTCTTCAAAGAGCATTTTTAATTTATTTCTTCAAGCACTTCCTTCATTTATAATTATACCATTAAAATATAATAACCTCAATATATTAAATATATTTATATGTTTTTATTTTAATTTAATTCTCTAAATCCATCCCACTTCTATCAAATGGGATTCAAAATCATCATTCGTGTGTACGGGGGACTACCAGCTCGCATACCAATGTCGTTCGTTTTCCTATTACCATATTTAAAGGATGGATATTGTGAAAAATCTAAATTATATATATTATATTTATAACATAATTATAAATTTAACTTATTATATCATATGTACCCTTTTAATATAAATTCTTTAGGAGATATGGTAATGTTACTCATTCGTACGATAGACTACTTCTGCAGGCAGAGATGTCATTCATCTTTCACTAACAATTTACCAGGTGATAAGGGTAAGGATAATAATTATATGTGATATAAAAGAAATAATTAAAATATATAAGAA
This sequence comes from Viscum album, assembly GCA_963277665.1. Classification (NCBI taxonomy): domain Eukaryota; kingdom Viridiplantae; phylum Streptophyta; class Magnoliopsida; order Santalales; family Viscaceae; genus Viscum; species Viscum album. The sequence goes on along the minus strand of OY728126.1, from coordinate 2,088,965,260 downwards.
ATATATATCATTATTTAAACATAATATATATCATTTTAATTCTTACATTTGAACTAAATTAATAATGATAATGTTATTTGTGTACAAATAGACTACCTCCTTCAAGAAATGATATTACTCTCTTTTCATCACCACACCACATGAATGAAATATATATGTTTTATTAAAAAAATATTATATTTTGTATTATTACCAATCTATAAATAAAATATATTATATTCTATATTTCTATAATGATCATTTGGAAATGGTAATGTTACTCATGTGTATATACGACCAACCGTCTCTATGATCATAATGTACTTCATTTTTTATTAACATATATGATGATTTTTTAAAATAATTTTTTTATATATAAATATGATAATTATTTTATAATTAATATTACATAGGTGATGAAATGATATAATATGAAAAATTACTAAATCATTAATAACAGAACATGTGTAAAAAACCAAAGCAATTAATAGTTGAAATAATAGAAATAATTAATTATTATTAACGAATTGGTTATAATATGTTATAAATGGATTATATATGATATTAAATATACTAATACGATTCTGTTATATGTTAATAAAATATTTAATAAAACTATATAAGAGGTTAAATAATTTTAAACAAAAAACATTTGTAAGGTAAGTGATTTCATCTCAATTTACATTCCATTGAGACTTAATTGTTATTATGAAAAAAATCGCATTTATGTGGTGTATATACTTCTAATTTTACATGAATTATCAATATAAAATCAAAATTTAGGGTATCTAATATTTCAATATGAATTATCTCTTAAATTGGAATTTTACTTGACGATTACAAAGTCCTTAAAGCTATTGTGAAATCTTAATTTCATTTGTGATTGTTAACATTATCCTATAACAATAACATTATTATAATCAAATTTCATTGAAAATAAAATTTATCTTAAATATATTTATTCATTTGTGATAGATATAATTATTTCATAAACTATATATCATTTTTACACATTGTTTTTATATTAAATGTTATTAGATTAATTAGGTAAATAATGATAAATAGGAATCCTTTAATCTATACAAATAATTTATGATTAGAAACATTGTTTATGAATTAAATATACTATTTAATATTTTTATAATTAATGGTAAATGCATTAAGTTGGTTGGTGTTATTTATTGAATGACCCCTGACGCATCAGTAGTCTCATTTGACAAATCAGTTGACAAAATAAGATGGGTTTTTACCCTGTATGTTTTAAACCTTCATGTGAAAGGTATCATGTTCCTAGGATAGATGACATTCAAAAATTAATAATTACATTAATTTATAGTTCATTTTATATTATTGATGATATTTCCACAATGACATTATATTTGGATGCATTTCAATTTCATTTTTATGATTAAATAGAATGTGTTTTCATTTACTTACATTGACTTATTGATTATTCTTATTGATTCATGATATATTCCTTTTTATTTAAAACTTACTAATAATTTGACCTCACCATTATTTGGATTCCTTTTCATAGGTTATGAATTTTAATTCTTGAATGAGTTTTCAAGGATGATGAGAATTTTATTTTATTATGTTTTATGTTTTTTCTATTCCCAATGTTAAATAGTTATCATGTATGGATATAGTTTTCTAGAATACTTAATTGTTTATTCTATCAGGCTGTGATTACTGGTATATGTGAAAAATGTAATAAATTAAAGAACTAACTCTAGGATAATGTCTTTGGGGGTCTTTATAATCATGGTTTCTCATATAGTTAATTAGTAACACGTTCCCATGATTAAAATCCTTATATATCAGTTATACAGTGGGAAATATATTATATATCTATTAATTTTTCATATATTTTTAAAGAAAATATCTATTGTACCCAGATTAATATCATTAGTATCATAGGAAATTATTCTTCATCCAATAAAAGGCCAAAAAAAGTTATCTTAAGTCTCTTTTAATCTTCCATGGGAAATCATTTTGAGTTCTGCATAATTTTCACATATATTTTATATATCATCCCTTATATTCATTTATAATTTTTCCTATATACATGTAATATAATCAAAAAATAATATTCTAATGTTAATTTTAAATTTTTTTAAGCATATAAAAATTATTTGACAAATAATATCCTAAAATTAAGCCATTTTATTACTAAAACCAATATTTTCCCAACAAAAATGTATTTATTTTTCATATTAGGATATTAGATATAAATTAATTTTCATAAAATGTGTACTAAAAATATATATTTTTTTGATTGGTTAATTCACCCACACTATAATTATACCTAGAACTAGATGGCTCAATCTCAACATCTAAATTCACATTAAATCGACCTCATCCCTTATTAAATTTTTTATATTAATGAATTTTAATTGTTTGGGATATAATTTAATATTAATATTCATTTTCATTTTCCCTTTCAATTCGCTATTATGAAAACTATTCACATACCTTCTAATTTCTGAAAAAAAAACAATTACTATGAATTTTATTAGTTTCTTTATCAATTTCATCTCATCCATCAAAGTTCAAAATCCACCTTCCCTTACATCTATCTTCATTTCCAAAAACATGTTCCCTTATGTTTTTATTGATGAAATTCATGTCCAGAAGACTTATTCCATATTTAGGGATAATATAAAACAAAATATTTCAAGGAGAAGGCATCCCTTGAGGATATTTATTATTATTGAGGCATGTAAATTTTGTTTGGAAAACTATCTCTCAATTTAATCAAACCCCTTTTTTATGGATTTTATTTTTCAAACACACATAATGATCTATTGGAAATCTAGATAGAATTATTTTTGGATCCTAAATAATCAAATTACATTAATTAGATTGAATTTATTTAATTAATTATATTTTAATGAATCCATTAATTTCTAATATTATATGGAATGTGAACCACTTAAACTCAATTCTCAAATAATATGGATATATGTTAAATAATTATCCACAAAAATTATTTTTAATTAAAATTATTTCTATAATTTTTAAAAAAGGGAATCTATACATCCAATATTTAATGATATATCCATGATAAATATGGAATAGCATATACTTAAGTGTAGTAAATATGAAAACCCATTTAATTTTCAAAAAACAAAGAGAAAAAACGAAAACACCCTCAAAACATCCTTTTAGAAAACTAAAAACACAAAATAAGGGTAATGAACTATTTATTAATAGAAAGAGATGAAACATTATTATTGAGTCTTACAACCTAATTAAAGCTCCTAATTCTATTTTTTCATTATATTAAATTAAATTATTAAAAACTGTGAAACTTTATATAATAAAATGTAAATTTCAAAGGGATGGAGAGAAAATATTTATTATGTTAACCACTCCCCTAGTGGGTACTATGTTTATAAATCCTTTTTTAGTAGTACCAGTTTATTAACCCTAATCATGAGGTGGATGATTATTATATGATGTAGAAAACTACATTTTATTTCTCTTAGTTTCATAAAGTAGTCTCCATTAGTGGAGAACCACGAAAGAAAAGATAGTAATCATTATGACCAAAATAGAAATGATGGAGAAATTGATGTGAAAATAAGTGGTACATGATGTTAATTTTATACGTTGTTTATTTTTTCATCCTCCATTAGATGGTATTAAAATTATTGATTTGGATATGATTAACTTAATGTCCAGGGCATTATTATTTTTCAACCATTTCCATTATGGGATATTTTAATTTTTCAAGGGATAACATCATGGTTGTTGAATATTCATTGATAGTGTTGGGAGAATCAGTACAAACTTCACATTAACTAAGATAAAAAAATAAAGAATTCAAATCAACATCCCACTCAATTATGATATATTGTATTGTTGTCTCCTTTTTCATAGCCACTATTCACTCTTCGTATTTAATTTTCACCACTTTCTGCTCCTCAATAGTGGTTTCTTATTCTTTATCAACACTATCCAGGGTGGGAACATATAATGATTCATTAAAACAAATGCATGTTTAGTTATTAGGATTTTATAATAATATAAAAGCAAAAATAAGGGAGTCTATAGTAAGATACACTCCCTTAATCATATAAGTTGGAAGTATTTATTATTGATTAAGATAAATTGGGGGGATTTATTTAATTTCAAGGAGGTTATAATGATTTAATTTAATTTCAACTTATTTATGATCTTCATAAATATAGGGATGGAATAAAGGAGATACTTTTTGTGTCTCAACCACTTGGTAAAATTTCGGGAATAAGTGTGAGATATTGAATAGTTCCCTAGAAAATTTTTCCTGCATTGGTTATTCAAGGAAATACATAAGGACCTTGATGATATCCTTTTGTGTATTATATATAAAATATAATACCTGGGCTCCTGTCACAACCCACCATTACCGAGATGTGAGAAGGAATAGAAAACTGCCAGACCCTTCCTTCCTCACGTTGAAGAAGATATAATGACACCTTATTTACAACTTCAATAGGTCTCAGAGAAGATATTAAAACCAAGGTTATTGAATCACACGTAATATGGAAGGCATTACCCTTTTTTATTTAGTATGATCGGGAGATACGATGGTAAAAAACCAAAAATCAATGTGCCATTACTATTATTTTACATTATTTACATTATTTGGGGAGTGTGCCTTAGTGAGGTTGGGTGCATAGTTTCCTTACTAGGTTCTTTGATTATCTCTTTTTTCTAATGGGGCATTAGAATGGCTCCCCTACCTATGCACGAGAGCTTTTGGTTTTCCCCACTGAGTATACCTGGATACTCACCCTATATATATAAAACTACTTTCAGGTTTCGAGGAGGACTTCAATGACCATGCGGGACTGTATTAGCTCAAACATCAGAAAAAAATATGTTGCATCTTTATTTCTTTTAGTACTTTCCCTTTTGATTTTTCTTTCCCATGTATGGTTTTCTCTTATAACATGCATATGGGAATTATTTTTTCTTTACTTATACCTTCACCTTTAGATTTTTTGGGGTTTTTACCATCGTATCTCTAAATCAAAATAAATAAAAAACGGTAATGTGTTCCATATTAAGGTTGATTCTATAACCTTGGTGATAGTCACCACTCTGGGGCATATTTAAGGCAGGAATTGGGATGCATTATATCTCCTTCGACATGAGGAAGTAAGGGTCTTGATGTTTGTAGTCCCTTCCCTCATCTTATTGAAGGCGGGTCATGAAATAATGCCATCAGAGGACTGATAGTTGAGAGATAGGATAGAGACTGGGTTTAGGCACAAGGAGGATTGCATTGGATGGTATAACAATAGTGTTATCAAATCCGGGTGCGTGAAATCGGCCAGAGAAGACCGGCTTGGACGTGGGATTTTAGGGCCCCCCGTGATCGGATTCAAGGACTCTAGACCCACCGAATGATCAAGTGAGTCTACACTGATTTCATGGTAGAGACCCGAGGGAAGGTAAATGAATCGTAATGACTTATGTTCTTGTGTCTTGGGTATTTTTGGATTTTAAAATAAATAAAAGAAAAAATTAAAAGCAATCTTCTACACTACTCATGATTAGGGATTCCTTGTTTACTTAGCAGTTATGGAACCATGATGAAGACCACATGTATTGTGGGAGATTGAGTCTTGGGAGGATGATTTATTTGACCAGTAGAGGGATGATCAAGAGGAATTTGGTATCTAGTGGAATAGGACACTTTGTGACTTTCTTCAGAAGACCCTCGAGAAGTACAGGGGAGGCTTCTTGGATATGAAGATAGAGATCTGGATCGAGGAGGTAGTGATAGCTTTCAGCTTGATCTGGGCTCCGATGGAGTACTGGGTTCCTCTAGATGTAATCCTGATATGGGGAGATGTGTTTCCATGGTGGACGCACTATATTGGGTAGAAGAGGGTGGCTGAGGTTTCACAGACTGACTTCGAGAGGGGGTTCGAGGAAGAATTCCACTCTTTTGTGATGAAGGCTAAGAATACACATGAGCTATGATTCCTTAACCAGGGGAGTATGTTAGTGAGGGAGTTGTGGATCAAGTTCAAGGATCTCCTTTGTTTTTATCTAGAAATATTTCTGGATGAGGAGTCTTGGTGAGATGTTTAGAGAAGTCACTCTAACCATCTCTTTAGTATACTGTTACGACCGTCAATATACGGACATACTTTGAGGATCAGAAGAAGGCTGAAGTGGTGGAGAGGATGCACACGTCGGGAGGTGTACCGTGAGAGGGGATCTATTTGGGCTCATCAAAGGGTAAGGTGGTCAGCAGCATGCCTCCAGTACTAAGGCCTTCCAGGTTTTGACCAGCAGGGAGTAGGCCCCCACAATTCCAATTTTGATCTCCATGTCCTCACCCCTTCATTGTGATTCCAAGACCAATATGATTCATCTATGGTAGTTTTGGTCACATTCGAATATATTTCCTAGAATGAGTGTAGTACAATGGGGGTGGTCAGGTTCAGAACCCACTCCAGCATCAACAGTTTCCATCCAGGCCTTTTTAGAAGTAGTAGGGACAGTGAGATCCTTCTACTCCGATAGAATACGTTGTCGGGGTAGGCCGAACTCTAGGAGGTCCTCAGGGATATTGACCAAAGCATGGTTTGGGAGGAGGCCGATAGCCTAGGGGCAGATGTTATAGGTGTTTGAAGTTTCACACTGCAGAGGTAGTTGTTCCTATGGGGCCAGATGTCGTTCTTGGTACGATCAGCTTGTTTAACACTGTTTTTGTGTATTCCAGTCGGAGGTCAGACTAGCTTGTCTCATATTTTATGGGGATGTAGACTGATGTTGGTACCAAATCAATCCATTGGGGACCTCCTTTTTCTATTTATTCATCCATATGATGTCATTCCATGCATCGATTGGATGTTATATTTTTGTGTCGTTATCAACTACTTCTGAAGAAGGGTCGTGTTTTCCGATATGGGCAGACAAAATGTGAATTTCATCGGCAAGCGGGGTTTCATGGAAGGAGGTCGTTGAGTGGAGCCCCTTCTTTCCTTGTTAATTGAGTTATCAGTGGAGTCAGCAAATACATAGATGGTGGAAGTCCCAGGGAACATCATTGAGTTCCTGAGCATCTTCCCTGGTGAGGTGGATACTCTACCCCCTCGATGTGATGTTGAGTTCGTGAGAGACTTTCTACCTAGTGCCAGTACAATTTCGATGGCTCCCTATTTTAGGTTTCCTTCAGAGTTTCAAGAGTTACATATTCATATTGATGATCTGATGAAGAAGTCTTTTGTTTGATGAAGCGCATCACCATGGTGTTCTCTAATCTTGTTCACAAAGATGTAATATGGTGGTCTCTGGATATGTATAGACTAATGGAGGATAAACTAGGTGACGGTGAAGAACCTCTACCCCCTCCCGAGGATTGATGACCTTTTTGATTAGCTGAAGGGTGAAAGATGGTTCACTATGATCGACCTATGGTTAGAATATTACCAGTTGAGGGTGAAAGAGTGTGATACCACGAAGACTGCCTTCTGGGGTAGATATGGGGACTTTAATTTCATGGTAATGTTGTTTGGTATTACAAACACACCAGTCGTGTTCATGGTCCTCATGAACTTTTTCTTCCATGAATATATGGACCATTGGATAGTCGTGTTAATTGATGACATCCCCATCTACTCAATATCATAGGAGGATCACACTGGGAATCTGAGGATGGTTTTAGAGGACATCTGATAGCACCAACTCTATGAATAGTTGTCCAAGTGAATGTTTTGGACACAAAAGGTGCACTTCCTTGGACATGTGGTGTCCGAGCAGGGAATAGGAGTGGACCCGTTGAAGGTCTAAGAGTTTGTTTCTTGGGAATCACCCAATAACGTGATAGAGGTTCGTAGTTTCTTGGGTCTAGCAGGTTACTACTGGGGATTTGTGCTCAAATTCTCCCAAGTGGCATCACCTTCAATATCTTTTACTAAGAGAGACTAGGCTTTTATATAGAGTGTGCACCGCTAGGAATACCTCGGTTATCTGAGGAGAAAGCTGGTGAGTGACCTAGTACTGAGGTTTCTAGAAGAAGGAGTGACATTTGAGATGTTCTATGATGCTACAGGCCATGTCTCGGGGTCTGTACCGATGCAACAATAGGGGTGATATCTTATGGGTTGACGAATTTGCACCCCCTATGTGTAAATATGCCACCCACAATCTGGAGCTTGTAGCGGTCATGTTCATACTAAAATTGTGGTGGCATTACCTCATCGGGGGCGCTTCATGGTCTTCATGGATCACAATATCTTGATGTATATATTCTCCTAGTGGGACCTAAACATGCGATAGTGGAGGTGGATGGAGTTTCTCTAGGACTATGACTTTGAATTCCTTACACTGAAGGTAAGGGTAATGTGGAAGCTGATGATTAGAGCCGGAAGTCATGGTAGGATGTGGTTTGAGTAATAGAAGATTCTTGGAGGTTGATGGAAGTGTTGGTTATTGTACACCTGGATGCAAGGGTGTAGGATGGTAGAGACTGTCTATTTCAGTTGACAATATTTTCATCTCTATTATTGTAGGTGGGGGAGTCTTAGTGGGGGGACATAGAGGCTGAAGTGATGTGTGATCTTGCTAGCCAGGTAAATGCTCTAGAATATTGGTAAGAAGATTTCCAAAATCAGATGGTGTTTCCTGGAATGTTTTTTTTCCCGGAAGAGATACAAAAGATATATCTTGGTGAGTTACACAACTCACCCATGGAGGTTCATGCAAGAGTTTACAAGAAGTAACAGGGCTTGAGGGGTCAATTATGGTGGCCCCAGGTGAAGCAGGCAGTGGAAGAGTTTGTGGCAAAGAGCCTTGTGTGTCAGTAGCTGAAGGCTGAACACCGTGTCCTGGGTGGTCATTTACAACCTTTATATGTCCTCAAGTGGAAGTGGGATGACATCTTGAGGAATTTCATCATAGGACTACCCATATTTCAAGGGGGTTTTGGTGATATATGGGTAGTGGTGGACCGACTGACGGAATTAGATCAGTTCTTGGTAATCAAGGAGTCGAGTGTGGTAGATACCTTTGCACATAGTTAGCTGGAAAAGGTTTTGTGTTTTCTTGGAGTTCTGAGATCCATAGTCTTGGTTCAGGATACACAGTTTACCTCACAGGTATAGAAGGATTGTAACATGCTTTTGGCACCCAACAATTCCTCAACACTACATTCCACCCCAAGACAGATGGGAAGATAGAGCAGACCATCCAAACATTGCTGGATATTCTACGGGAATGTGTTTTGGACTTCGAGGGATCGGGTGAACGGTACTTTCCTCTGGTAGTGTTTTTTACAACAATACCTACCACTCTACCCTTGGAATGGATCCATCCTAAGCGTTTTATGGGAGACCGTGTCGCTCACTCATGGGCTGGATAGAGGTCGGGGAAGTAGGTGTTCATGGCCCAGAGGTGGTGCGGAGCACGACGGAGAATGTTCAGCATATACATGAGAGGATGAAGGTAGCTCGGGATTGGAAGAATTCATATTCCAATCATAGGAGGATACCCTTATAGTTCTAGGTCCGGGACCACTCGTTCATGATGGTCCCCCATCAGCATGGGCAACATAGGTTCAATAGGGGAAGTAAGATTTCTCCCACGTTCCTCAATCCCTTCGAGGATTTGTAGTGGGTTGGTGTAGTGGCTTATTAGCTAGCGCTACCACCGCTGCTAATGAGGTTGCATGATGTCTTCCATGTTTCTCAGCTTCATCGGTATCTACATGATGATTTGAGTGTACTCAACTAGAGGAAGCTGGATATAATGGACGACGTAATGTTTTTAGAGTAATCTGTGAGGATTGAAGATCATGAGGAAGAGGTGCTTCTTGGATGAACCATTCCCTTGGTTTGTGTGTTTTGGAGGCATGGCAGTCCTGAGGATAGTACTTGGGAATGGGAGGCACATATGCACGCCCTATACCCAGAGTTGTTTTGAGTTTTGTTCTATATTATTTTTTACTTGACTGTGATGTAGTGATTGGCCTATTATACTATAAAATGGGTTGTTTCCCTTTTCCCTGAATGTATGTGAAGAGTCCTGGATGTAGGGAGGGTAGGAACTAATTCCTAATAAGGATGCATTAAGGTGGATGTGATTTACCTTTTGTGGGCGAGTCAGCACCGCCCAATGTGGATAGTATCCTAACATAGATGTAGGGACTCCCTAATACATATGACTGGATGGTATGACCTTTACATGTTTGTCTAGTTTCTTAAGGGATAGGTGTTCCTATAGTTCAAGGAGGTTTACTCCTGAGATGTATCTTTCTTGGTTGATGTTCAGACCCCTCTATTTTCTTCAGGACTGGTTCGATTCTCGAGGATGAGAATAGTTTGAGAGGTAACTGATGTAATGGCTCGAACAGTGACTCATTAATAAGTTTTCCAAAAACTCGCTCCCACCAAATGGTTCAATAGAAATGGTGGCACCCATCAGGGCAGAACTATGGCGGTGGCACCATAGCGGTCTCACCAGTCACAGAGGCACTGTGATGGTGCACCGTGATGGTGGCATATCAGAGGTCACACCATCACAATTACAAACCGAAATGGTGGAACCGCTTAAAGTGCTCCACCGAAATGGTGGCACCATAGCAGTCACACCATCACAGTCACACACCAAAACAATGGCACCGCTTATGTTGGCATCGTGATGGTAGAACTGTTACGGTGTCTCACCAAATGGTGTCCCAACCTTCTTTTTTTTAGTTTATAACTTTTTTCATTTCTTCTCCTACAACGTATATTTTGACATTAAAGTGTTTTAATACCCCTCTCTAATCCATTTAAATCCCATAAATTACAACTAAAATCCCCCAAGAGTCAAGCTACCCATGTCTTACCAAAACGTGTGGTTTTTTCCTTGATTTCACTCACTTTTCTCGTACTTTCCAGTTCCTCTCCTAATATGAATTTTCATCTGTATAAGGAAATACTTTAACTCAAAGACATTGTGGCCACATCTCTAATGAGAATTATTAAATAAAAATTAATTACATCAGGTGTAACCACCCAACTACATGGAGAAACAAAAATACTCCTTTAAATCTATTCAAGAATTCATATCCCATAACACTAGGATCTCACATTTTATCGCATGGGATTCATTCTTCTACTTGGCTTGTCTCTTTTCCTCTCTTGGTGTGTTTGGAGTCCCCGTTCCTAAGGCTAGTGGTACGCCTATGCTGAAGCTGTTCCTACTCACTCTTGGAGTCCTCAGAGTTATTTCATCCAAAGACATTCATCCCTAGTTCTTGGTGCGAGGACAAAAACATCGATCTTTGTTCATGCAAGTAGGTTTTTTACTTCATCTCTCTTTACTGTGTATCATGCTGGGTGGGTATTATAATGTTCCTATGGGTATGGATGAAACCAAACCATATTGAAAAAAATAAATTTTTTTTGAAATGAATGTATATGTTTGATGATGTTGTTGTACTCTTTTATCTTACTTTATTTTTTGTGAATTTTATGGGCTTATGTCCACTAGAAATCATAGGCATTGTTTGTCCTTTCACGCACAATAATAGACCTCGGTTTTTTGGATAATTCTAGGATTGAATGTTTGTAACATGAAAACTGATTAATCAAGTAAACTTGGTTGATTAAGTAGATATCTAATGAATAATAATCCTTGTGTGGCCACCCCAGTTAACGAAACAGAAAGATGAAACTAAATGATTGGTGTATTTAAATCTAAAAACTCCCTTTCTCGATACTAGCGATTTTTTTGATTTTTCTGCTTAGTTCTTGTGAGGTGACAAGAATGGTGATGGGATCCCCAGTTGCGCAGTTGTTAGTTTGTGGATTTGGTGTCATGTGGGGCTGTATGTTGGGGCTTGGTTTGGTTCAGTACTTCGAGGGATCTCACATATACCTTTTGTTGTTGTGACATTATAAGAGAACTGGGTGTGAATGTTTATTTTGTTTCTTGGTTGTTTTTATTTTCCTCGTCCAGTGGCTATGCTTGTTAGTTGACCTGTAGTGAAGAATTATTTAAATGCAATCAATCAAATTTGATAAAAAGAATCGGTTCAATGGGGAATTGTTTTTTGGGAATGAGTTGTGACTTGGTTTTAGCTATTGTTCTATTTCTGAATGAATAGTAACGAGGGTGTTGGTATAGGGGCTAGTTTGAGAACCCCTAGGTTTGGATGAGTGCTTTTTTAATTATTTGTATAATTTATTTCTTATGTTTCTTATTCATGCCCCACCCATGTTGAGCACTTTGTGCCGAACACCCTCATTTAATGGGGGAGGATGTTTTTTCCAACACTCCTATGAGTGGCTGGTGATTAGCCCTTTTTCTAATCCCTTTCCTGAGCACCCCAAGACACTTCAGGTAGGCTATGATGACATTAGGTCTATTATAACCTTATATGTTTTGGGTAGGGTAGTTATGATGGATGGACTAGTCGTGTGTGTGTATTTTTGATTCACAGTGTCTTTGGGATGAGATCTAGGTGTCTTCGGGCATGACGGTAGTTATTACGGCCCATTTTCCATTGGGCGTGGTGGTAGTTGTTATGTCCATGTGTTTATAGGTGGGGATGTGTGCGGTTTTTGTGGCTTAGGTATCTGCAGGTAGGATGTGTGGTTTTGGTATCCCAAAAGTTTTTTTTGGGGCGGTAGTGGGACTATAGTGAAAATAGCTGGGGAGGTATACCGTGTAGGATGTCTTCAACAACCAGTGGGAAAGTGGTGTGGTGTACCAAAACATCGATGTGTCATAACTAATATTTTACTTGACATTCATTATTTGGGAAGTGTACCTTGGTAAGGATGGGTCTATAGTTTCTTTGTTAGGTGCTTTGGTTTTCACCTTTTTCTCATGGGGCATTAGAATGCCTCCACCACTTGTGCGTGAGAGCTTTTAGATTTCCCCACTTAGTATACCTGTATTATAACCGTGTGTATATAAAACTGATTTCAGGTTTCCATGAGGTCATTGGTGACTGTGTGGGACTGTATTGGCTCAGACGTCCGAACAATTTTCATTACTAGTTTCATTCTTTTGGTAGTTTCCCTTTGGATTTTTCTTGCACTTTTAAGGGTTTATCATTTAACATGCATATAAGAATGGGTTTTGGCTTTACTTATACCTTCATATTTGGAGTATTTTAGGTATTTACCCTCATATCTCCCAATCCTACAAAATAAAAAAGTGTAATGCCTTCCATATTGCGTTTGATTCTATACCCTTGGTGCCAGTTTCCACTCTGGGGCCTATTGAACGCGGTACTCAGGGGTCATTATCTCTCTTTTAACATGAGTAAGGGTCTGTCAGTTTTTTGTCCCTTCTCTCATCTTGGTGAATTCATTCCATGATAGATCTCCTAACCTATTTATTTGATAATAATATAAAATCACTTATATGACTGGGCGAGTTAAAAATCCATATTTTTGAATTGAAATGGAATGAATGAAAGTATGTACATATTGAGGAAAATATAGTGAGTTGACTAGATTTTATCCCTATAATGGTTCTAGAATGTGAGAAAAATATATTGTAAAATTATTTGGTGCTACATTAATATTTATAGTCTCTTTAGAATTCTGAATCATAGTTGACCTCAAGGTTGTATCTCAAGGATCATTTCCATCTTCTAAACATCATAATTCCCTTATTATTATTTTTTTCTTTTAATTTTAAAGATTTAAATCATAGAGATTTCGGGTTGTGGATAGAATTCCACGATATAAAATGAAATAAATTAAAAATTATCATGTTTGAGTGGGAATGGTGTTTGTACTAGGTTCAAGTACCACATTCCCTTTGTTGACTATTACAAATTTTACAATTCATTTAATGGGATACTTAATATAATTCCTGGAATGAAAAACTCAACCTAGATTATAAGGAATAGTATAATTTTTGAATTCTATTAGGCAAACCTCACCTCCTCTTCTCCTTGGTTTATAGTGATGAATGTTCCACACAATCATATATATATATCCCTATATTCCATTTGATCCCATCATATTTCATTCATACCCTAGCTTCTTAAATTCCATTGTTGGATGTTTTGTATTAAAAAGGGTCGAGAATGTCTTATTTGACTTTGGAATGAATTTGTAGAAGAAAACATGTGAAAATCATGAATTTCTATATAATCTATCTATATATTAACTACCATATCAAAAGTGAACTTAAATATAAAATCATTAATGATAACGGACATAAAAACATATTGGAATCCTCCCTTAGGGAATAGCCTCAAGTTAGATACTCATCATTGTGAGAATTATGATTAGATATATATGTAAAAAATAAGAATAAGAAATTTTGAAGGAGGAACCACTGTTATATTCAAATAAAAAAATGAAATTATAAGGTCAATTACATTTACCATAATAGAATACAAGAAATAATATCTTTTAGTGGATTTACATGTTCAAGGACTTGATTCGACAACCTACCCATCCAACCAAATGAGATGAGGGTGTGAATTTATAGGTTATGGAGACAATCCTCTTATTAATTAATGAATTACGAATGTTAAATGATTGAAAATATTTCTTCACAAAAAATTCTTCTAAAATATTCCATAGCTTATTGCTTACTCTCCAATATTTCTTATTCCCATTGTTTGATGGTTGAATTACATGTGTAATCCGGTTGGATCCTTTACTTATTTTCCACACAATTCGACATAGAATATTCTTTTTTTAATCTCTCACGCATGGGGGACTCATGTAAATAGATGGGATAAATGGATTAGGTGTATTTGAGCAGTAAGTGGAACTCTTGTTCTTCATAGAAAAGTAGAATATTGTAGTTGATATTGGATGAGATAATGTATTATATTAGATTATGTAAATCATTACATATCAATTTTTCATATAAATAATCTTATATAACCTATTACACAACTAGAATTATCTTTTGTTTCTTGATTTTTATGTGGAGTCCCTCAGTAATTCTCACGCATAATAGAATTCCTTACATATCAGCAGTATCATAAAAAAATATTATGTATCAGTGAATTTCACTTACATGAAAATGGTTTATATCATACATAATTAGTTTAATATATTTTCTTCATAGGAAATTCATATGTATCCATCTCAATCAAAAAGATAGATATGTTATATATCATCTAATGTAGCCTGATAAATCATTACATATTATTTAAAATTTCCAAATATATTTTATGTATCATCCCTTGTTCTTATATGTATGATTTTTTTCTACATCTATAAAATTAAAAAAAATTAATTTAATTTTTTGAATTCCACATTTATACACATAATAATTATTTAAGAAATGGGATTAAAAAAATTGGTTTTTTTATATTAATCTTCTTTTTTAACATATTAAAATAAATTTTATCTATTTATAAAATTCTAAAAAATATAAGTATATATTAAAAAATAAAAAATTTATTAATTGATTATACTATATTCTCAATTGTGTATCCATTGGTTGAAATGAACCACCTAATGTTTGATCATCATTCCCCTATATTCTATGATAGGCCAGTGTCTCATGACGTTGATAAAAGGAAGAAGGAATAGTCTATGAAGAGGGAGAATCAGTAATAATCATTGTTAATAAATAATGGACATTGACACATGGTGAAACCCACATTTTATATCCATTTAGGATTGTATTTTTTTGAATTTACTCATAGGTTATAATTAATTGAATTATGATATAACTCTTTTAACCATAGTTAATTATTCCTACCAATTTTTTCTCATATAAAACATTATATTGATGTTAACATACATGGGAAACTATTAAAAATTTAAAATATTAATATTATGTTGAAAATAAATATCATAATATTAATTTGAAGTTTACTATATAATTCTACTCAAGATTATTCTATATGATTCATTTTTATCATATTGTATTATTGGTTAATGTAATGGAAAGAAATATATTTTTTATGCCACATGACTTGCCCAAATAATATAATATAATATATCATATACCCAGATTTTTTAGGATTTAGTGCATATATATTTCTTATATTTTACATGATAGTTGGTAGTTTACTCTAGAATCTATGTAAAACTTCTAACACCATTATATAGTAGGGTGTTCATTTGAGGGAGTAGTAGAAGTGTCTTATTACTGATTTCTGTACACATTGATATATATACCTATGATATAATTTTTATATATATATTTTTAATAAAATTATAGTAAAATTATAAAATCGACACATCCAATTGAGTGCTAGGGGGATGAGTATTCACCACTGGAAGTGGAGATGGAGCCACCTATTATGCTTATTCTCCTTTCAGTGAATATATTTGAGATAGTATTTTATATAATATTTTATCTATAGTACATCGGGATACAATAACTAATCCTTCTAATCAATAATTAAATCAGGTCACCCTATATTAGAAGGTAATGATTTATTCTTATATGCAGCTTAAACTAGCTATTTGCTGGTGGGACATTATGATCCCGATAGACTGGCATGTGAGGCTATTTTGTTGGCATATTCAATGTTTCTTCTACATGAATGGTTTCCATAGAATATTTTGGTAAGATATATCATGGTAGTTTATGAACCCTATCTATAGAGTAATGTCGTTTATGGATTACACAATGCAATATACAAATTTATTCAATTTTTCTCTCACACTATATAGGGGTTTGAATGCTAAGGTCGGTATTTTTTAGGATTTCTAGAGGAATTCGATTTTATCACAACTAAATATTTTATATCTAACATCATTATCATAGTTTATCATCTAAGACCTCATCGGGGAGAGGAGCATGAAAAAGATAAATCTTATAGGTTGTAAACACTTTTATCCTTGATTGGTAGTGGGACATATGGAATCATGAAGTTTTGGTGTGGTGGTTATTTATAGGGTGGTGATGGATTGGTCAAATTTTTAATGGGTTTTGTTATTCCTATGAGTAGATGAGCCTTGTTCAAGTGCTACCTATGTGTTCAGTTAATTCATACTCAATATGATTATGATATGTCATAGAAAGAGTTTATCTCTCATAAAGTGGTGGGGAAGCTATAGATATTTTGTGGTGTTGCACCATCAAGAGATTTAAGAAATGAATCTTATTATACTCTTGGTATTGGAGAAGTACCTAGATTGATATAGTAGTATAGAAACTACGGTTACCCAAACCATTATTATTGCAGAAGTGGAAATGGTGCCTAGTTTCAAGGAAAATAATTCTACTTGGGAAATGACCATCACAGGTGTGAAGTAATGGGATCTCAAGTTTGGGGGTCATGAACGATTCACACCATCAAGAAGAATCCTACCGAAGAAAGAAAAGTGAATTAATAGTATGAGGAATGATTATCATGGATTCAACATTATCATCTATTTTATTTGATATTAGTGTGTCACAATCATTCATGTGTTCTATGTTACTGGGTGATCTAGTTATTTTTATAGAATATTTTTATGGGATAATAACTATCACTACAACCTTGTAGGTATAATCTAAGGGTCTCTAGAGAAATTATTCAGGTTTAATTGTTATTAGCAAGTATAAATAACTTGGGGATTTATTCATGTTATATATGTATTTTTTTGATGATATCCTTAGTATTTATTGGCTAAATAAATTTAAATTTTACATTAAATACTTCATCAATTTAGTATCTTCAATTCCAATAGATGATGATTTCTATACCTATATCAAATATTAGTATTTTTAAGTAGGTTATTCAGTACTTTCCTATAAATAACATGGGGTAACCTCAAGGAAACAAGATATTTTTTTCTCAATGAGGGATAAATGTACAAGTTTGTATTTCTTCATAATATTACATAGTTCTATGATTTTATTCATTATTACATCTTACGTTTCTGACCCACTAGGGAGAGACATTGAGTTAATAATCATGTTGATGGTACGTACCAAGCCAATATCAATTTATCCATATAAGATGGGTCTTGTATTTATGGGAGAGATGTAATATCATCTTGATGATTGAGAGGGGAAGGGGTTTATTCACAAGAGCTTGTCACCCATGGGTACTCCTATATTTTCCTCAATGAAGATGTATGGACAATTATTGGGTTTTTGTATATTTTAATAGGTTAAACTAGGTAATCATTATGAAAGAGTTTCAACATCCTCATATTTATGAATTGATTTATTAGTTAATTGAAACTATGTTTTTCTCTAAGATTGAATTGAGGTTGAAATATATTCAATTTTTTTAGGCCTAATGATATTCCTTATTCTAAATTCAGTATTCTAAATGGTATATTTGGGTATCTTGTGATGTGATTCCAAATGATTATTTTTTTAACTATGTTTATATAATTGACTAATATAATCTTTCAATTGTATATCGATTCTTTTTTGGCCTTATTCGTTGGTGCAATCATGGTATATTCCCATTAAAGGTTTGATCATGATATCCATATTTGGAACATAATAAACCCTTTGGGAGAGCACCAAATTGATTACTGGGTCTCAACATGTCAATTATTGATTTGTGAGGTGTGTTTATTTGGGAATGTGATATCAAACGTTTTCATATTATTAATCCATTAAATAGTAGATTTTATGGTTTCATGGGAGAGAACCAAGAAATTTTTTTAGATTCATAGTTTCCAAATAATTGAACGTGTTATCACCAAAAATGTAAGACCCCAAAAACCTAAAATAGATTTAATATTGAATGCATGAAACACTGAGTATACACAAAACACCCCCTTGTTATAACCCTACCAGTAAACATATTTTTTCCACTTTTATAGTTTGAATTTTGAAAAACTAACATACATGGTTGCACTCAGTAAGATATTTAGAGTCTGATAAGACAAACATAATTTTTGTAAACAGTAATATACCATTATGAATAGTAACATACCCTTTTGAAGAGTAATTAATAGTTAATTGGTCACAAATAGAAACTTCACCCATGAATGTATACATACAATTTCAACATTTTATAAGTGAAGAAAACGATCATAGTATATGTTTTGGTATTTGTTACATGTCATGGATATTTTAATTAAAATTGTATAATTTATATAATAATTTAAAATGGAAATTTATTTTCATAAAATGTATTCATAAATAATTATTTTATTGTCTTATTTTTATAAAATAATTATATGGGACCATCATTAATTTTTCAAGGTGTTATAAAACAAGTTATAGATTTAATTTTGAATTTTTCGAATACATTATAATTTTATTTAAAAATTAAATTAAAATTATTTAGAAAATTATTTTTAAAAAATGGATTACATTTTTCAATTATAGACATCCAAAAATGTTTGGTGTGAATTTTTGGATTTTTCTAAAATACTTGAATTTTTTGTGAATAATAAAATACGATAATTTAGAAAAAGATGAATACATGATTTATTGGGCCATAAGTGATGTATGGTTGATATAAGACCACAAGAGTAAATATCACATTCACATATTACTATTATAGGTCACATGAATCTACACTTTTGGATGTTTGAGGGAAATAATAAAATAATGAATAATATATTTACAAATCACCACTCTCCTCCAATATAAAATCCCCCTCACTCCATCTTCTCTTTACATCGATAAGGCCTTGTTAATTGTATAATTTTTTCTCAAATATCATTCCAAGATCATCCCCCGTGTCCATCATATATTGGTCTCATAATAAGACAAAAACCTCTCCCATAAAGAGGCTCTCAATGAAGATTACATCTATAGGTAAATTCTTATTTTTTATTTATTTTATTTCAAGTTCCCTTTTATGTGTTATGTATTTCATGTTTTCTTTCCATTTTTTTATTTCCATTTTATTATTTCCCACTAATGTTTTATTATTATTTTATGAATTGGTGACTCATGTCCCATCTATTTTTAATGTTTTCTAAAACCATGCAGCATAGTCGTTATGTGGCAGAATTTTCATATCAAAATCACTCTCTTTTTCAAGCACTCTTATTCTGTTATTATATTTTAATTTATATTCAATTATTTTGGTATATGTCATTAAATATCCCCCTTACTATCCATGTTATTTTATAATGATTAGATACCCTTTTTCTATCATCAAAATATTTTATTAATTTTTAATTGACGTCGTTAGGATGCCGAATTTTCATTAGGGATTCCTCAACTTTTCTATTATTTTGAGTTCCTTTATTTTCTTTTTCTCTCCTCACCACATTTCATCCAAAAATTATGATAACTCCAATATCATACATTTACTATAATTTTTTTTGATAATATAATTATTCATCATAATCTCCCCTTTCCCCTTCTTTTATAATATAAATGATAACACCATCAGAGATGTGTTAATTAATCACATTCAAGGATGATGGGTTTTCAATTTCAATTACCATCTTCAAGTATGATCATGAAAAAAAAATTATGGTTGAAACATACTATAATATATATATTAAAACTTATTTAAGCTTATGAAATTTGTTTTACACATGATATTAATTTATAAATTTTAATGAGTTCATTGTGATTAAAAACCGCCAATTAACCCAATCAATTTTCATTAATGTTTTACATAATGATTCATCCCCACTCTCAATAACCAACAATAATTATGACCATGTAATGCTATGGATTATCCCTAATAACATATAACTTCTATTATGGACAACCATTTTCATTTGACATGTTTATCCGTACATGAATATTAGTAAACTAGTCATGAATACCAAGGAAGAAAATGCTCCCAAACAATAACATTGATCCTCTTAAACCCATCAAGAAGACCATGAATGAACATAATAAGTCTATAAAAAATCAATTACAAAAACAAGAGGTTCTAGTAATATTAATTACTGAATTTAATTTTGTTATCCTGGACACTAAGATCAAGAGAAGAACACAAATAGACTTAATGTAATGGTTTTTTCGTCACACTTCCATTTTTGTGAGATATTCTGTATTAAATACTATTACTTATGTACGGTACATGTACGATACCCATTAATTTTTCATAACATGAATATATTTATTTTCATGATACTCAATGTATCATTTCATGGATATTATGTTTTGGGCATATGATTCAATTTATTAAAAAGATTTATTTATTTTTTACCTGAACCTCTATTTTCATTCAGGTTACTCTTATTATCCACTCACCTAAATGAAGTTTCTCTTTATTCTTATGTACTACTCATAAATATTTTGTAAATGTTTTTTTATTTTTACCAATCATTATCCTTATTTATGTCATGGGTAGTTACATTATTTGAAATAATCTTTAAAAATTGTTCTGAAGGACAATCTCGATTCAAGAGAACTTATATAATTCTTACCTATTTATAATTTTACTTAATAATCTATTTTAATACATATTTATATTTTTAAATAAAAAAGTTTAAAATTAAAAATATATTTTGGATAATTTCTATTTTTAAGAAAAAACATGCCTTTGCGCTTTAAAATATCTTTAATAAATTCCATAAATCACACTAAAATGTTTTAATTCTAATGCCTCTTTAAAATAAACATTTTCCATGATTTCACTTATGAGGGACATAATTTATGCTTCAAATGTAATATAAATGTACTTAACTTTTATATTATGGGATATACAACTTTAAAACCAGATTTATGTCTAATTCATATGATTTTACAAAAGAACTCTTCTTTACGATGTAAAAAGGATTTTTCTCACCTCACTTTAACTATTATGAGGTATATGTCTTGTTCACCACTTATTCCAATCATGTGTTGTATGTACTAACATTTTTTATATAATATAACGAGTCTATTTATTTTCAACATATTCTAAGGTAATATTATTTGAATGTTTCAAGGTTGTATAAGACACTTTGCAATGCTAAAGAATTATATCATTAAGAATTTTTCAATGGTCTCATTTAAAAATATCTTCAACCATGTCAACATCGATTGTTAAACCTTGTACTTCTTTGAAGTTTATATATTATTATATCATATACAACATTTTTTTGAAGGGTTTTTGAATAGTTTGACTATGAATGTGCTATTTTGATACCATTCACCATATTATTCTGAATTATTAGTGTTTATGTTCAATTATTGGGGAAAGTTATTTATATTTCATATGGTATTTGAAATATGAATGTATATGTTAATTATGTTCACAAATATCATATGAAGAATGTGTTAGACTTATTATGTAATGGGTGAGGACCACTATAGCCTCTTAATGCATTGACAGGGCTCATGAGACAAATAGACGTAGACTTGGCCAAGGCCTTGACCATTTTGAGATATGGTTTTAATTGAGGCCTTAATCATTTTTAGATGTATTAATGGAGGCCTTAAAAATAGGATTTATAATGCTAGGAATATTCATTTCCCTCAATATGAAAATATTATTGATTGTTCATGTGGTTATTTGACTAGTACAATACCCATAATTATGTTTTATTATGGAGTTATTTATTCATACCTTATTCCTTCGATAATGTGTTCATGATTATTTTTAAATTCCTGGGTTTTTAGTAATTTAGAATGCCTAATGTTTATGATTTTTTAAATTCCACTGTAATTATTACCCTTACTGAGCATTTTATCTCACCCCTTTCTTATGTTTCATTTTATATATACATGAAGGACTTTATTTTGAGTGACTAGTATGGATAAACTTATAGTTGTGGATGTTCCCAATAAAATGTAGATGTTGTATTTCTTTTCAAATTTTAATGTTGAAACTATGTATGTATTTGTTTTTCCAAAAAAACTAAATTACTTGGCCCTTTGGGATTTGATTCCATGTAATCATGGAAGTGTATTAAAATAATTCACTAGCACTAGGATTCTGGGGTCGAGGCATTACAATTAGTATCATAGGAAGTTTAATAGAAAACATGGAATGTTGATTTAGAAAATGTAGATTAGGGGAAAAACCCTTAGATAGTCTCGATGATTGAAATACAAGAAAATACTATAATTTTGGTAAGGAATACATTATATGTATCTTCATAGAAAATAAATCCTTGTCCAGATATGAAAAGTGGACATGGTTATGGCACTGATGTACCTCAGATTGAAAACTCCAACAAGGTGTTTCAGGCTTGACCCTAGGTATCTTGGTTGCTGACAGCAGGACTTACTACTCACCTAGTTTGACACTCCGAGGGGATATTCTTAGGATAATTCACACATTCATTACTAACCATTATGAAGGATTAAAATGCATTTTTTTCATCAAATAAACCATGTTTTTTATTATGATATTATTTATGGATAAGATATCAATTTTTGCTTTGTATTTTTCTATGTTGAAATTATACATTATGATTTATAATCTAATATAGTATATTACATTGTTTATAATTGGAGACTAGCATATGGAATAATAACATCACCAATTCACATGATACAAATAGTAATAAGGATCATATCTCTCATGGTTGTAAGACATTGTCTCAAAGGAAGATAGTATCCTATGTGTCCTATCAAATAAAGAAATAGTATCATGTGTTAACAAGGTATGTAAAAACATCTATGAGTCCTATGGCTATGAAGATAAGAAAAAGAAGAAGAGGATGGTAGAGAAAATAATGGATAAAGGGATGAATATAAAGATGTATTTTCCCGCATGAGATAATTGTGGAAGGAAACAACATGGTTTATGCTTGAGAGAAAAAGAAGTTTTCTTCAAGTATGGAGAAAAATGCCACTATGCTCATAATTATAAGGCAATGAAATAATTTTCCATTATTCAATGATTCATCTGTAAGTATATGGGGCACTACAAAAATGAATGTACCAAGAGTCATATTTATATAGTTCTAAAAAATAATAGGGATCATGTTCAAGCTTACGATGTCACTATGGTTGAAGTAGAAAAAATAATGTATTTATGATTTTGGATTCAAGAACTATGTTGTTATATTCATGTTATAATAATTATGAGATATGTAAGGATTGTACTGATGGACTATTCCATTAAGGATTTGATGTTGTATGATGAATGGTACAAAGGAAAAGTGATTTAGTAGAAAGTAAAACATTTTAGAAAAAAATATGATTGACGGAAAGACAACCATAAATATATATCGGATGTTGAGATAATGATGAAGAAATGATTGATTCAGACAAGTAATGATTACCTTGTAAATGGTTATTGACTTGTTGAGAAGGGTTCAATTCTATCATCAATGGAATTTACAAAACTATTGGATTTAAGTGGTATATCCAATAAGATGTTTTCTACTTAAGGAATATGGAATAATGCTTGTTTCCAATATGGTTTTATCATAATTAAATATATTACTATATTTCTAGAGGATACATGATGATATAATTCAAATGTTGAGAATGTGAAAATTTAGATCTATTGTATGTTGATTAAGGGTTAATGATAAGTTTATCTTGGAAATTCAGAGAGCTCCATTCTATTTGTTTAATCATTATATTTTTTAAATTTTTAACCATTTATGAAATGGTTTAATTTGATCATTGTATGAGTTTTTAGATGTTAATGTATTGAATCACCATATGGTGTAACCTGTGCTAAGTGATGAGGTATAGATAGTTCAAGGTGAAATCAACGGATGAGTGTCTAAACAGAAATGTATATTTATACTCTTATAGAGTGCAATAATTCATCGACTCAAGTAAAATAGTCTTAAATAAAATTTTGTCCCATTATAATAATCATTAATAATATCGATGAATTTTTTTATTGGATTATAGTTTTATATTAATCAACATTCTTCTGAACATGCTCTCTATCAAGTTCTATCAGAATAGCATAGTTTTTTTCCTCCACGTCCTGGTTTTTACTTCCAACTATTGTCACCCCATTGGAAAGAATAATTTTTGTGGTGACCACATCATTTCCCTTAACCTATTTTTAGGAGGATACTTTATTAATCATTTCTCTAATGTGTGGTTTCCCCTAAGGGAATTTTGAATAATCATTCTTTAACTTTCGAAGTACATTTTTGAATTGTGAGGATGAAATTCTGTTGAGGGGGGAATAGTGTAACACCCCAAGATTTTAAAAATAAATTTAGTATTGAATAAATGAAACACTGAGCCTCTAAAAACACCACATTGTTCTATCCTTGTGAGTAAAAATAATTTCTCCACTTCTGTGATTTGAATTTCAAAAAAATGGCATACACAGTTTCATTCAGTAAGATATTTAATGTCTGATAAGACAAACTTAATTTATTGTGAATAGTAATAGACCTTTATGAATAGTAAAATACCCTTGAGAATAGTGATGAATATTAATTTGGCAAAAAAATAGAAACATTTCCCATGAATTTATAAATACAATTTAGACATCTTATAATTTAAAAAACGATCATAGTATATATATTGGTATTTTTGTATGTCATAACTAATTTAATTACAATTTTATGATTAATTTAATATATTCAAACGGAAATGTATTTTAATAAAATGAAATAATATATTTTTATTTTAATGTATTATGGGTATTGGATAATTATATTGGACCATGATTAATTTTTCAAGGTGTTATAAAACATGATATAGTTTTAATGTTTCCTTTTTAGAATAAATTATATTTTTATTTAAAAATTATTTTGAAAATTATTTTGAAAATTATTTTTCAAAAAATGTATTTTATTTTTTAATTCTACATATTGAAAATATTTATGGTGATTTTTTGGGATTTCTCTAAAACACTTGAATTTCAGTTGAATAGTAAAATACAATATTTTACAATAAATGATAAATACATGATTTAATGGGTCATAAGTGATGTAAAGATGATGTAATCCCACTAGGTTCCACATAAAATGCATGTATTACTATTATGGGTCACATAAATTAATAATATTGGTTGTATTGTTTGAAATAACGAAATAATGAATAAAATATTCACAAATCACCCTCTCCTCCACTATACCCCCCCCCCTCACTCCCTCATCTCCTAACTATTTTAAACCTTTTTACTTGTCTAAATTATTAAATAATATCCTCAAAAACTCCTCCCTAAATTCTATCACCCCTTGAACTCATAAAAAGACCAAAACCTATCCCCTAAAGAGTCTCTCAAGGAATATTACTTCAAGAGGTAAATTCCACTTTTCATTTCTTTTACTTCAAGTTATCTTTTATGTTGTATATATTTATTGGTTTCATACCACGTTATTATTTCAATTTTATTATATCAAAATACTATTTTATGAGTCTTTTATTAATGGTTAACTCCTGTCACCTTACTTTTTAATGTTTTCTAAAACCATGTTGCATAGCCGTTATGCTGCGGAATTTTCGTCTCAAAATCACTCTCTTTTTCAAGCACTCATGTTATATAATTATCTTTTAATTTCCACTGGAATATGTTGAGATATTTAATTACATATCCCCTTTACATTCCATATTACGTAATAATGATGAGATACCCTTTTTCTCTCCTCAAAATAGTTTATGAATTTTTAAGAGATGTCGTTTGGCTGTCGAATTTTCATAACGAATTTCTCAACATTATTTTATTTTGATATTCTTTCTGTTTGTTTTATTTGATTCCTTCCTTTTATCCAAACATTATGATAACTCCATTAACTTATATGTAATGGAATTATGTCATGATAATGTAATAATTCATCATCATCTCTCATTTCCCCTTCTTTTATAAAATAAATTAAAACACCATCTGAGATGTGTTGATTTTTCAAATTCAAGGACGACGAGTTTTCAATTTATATTAACATCATCAATTATGGTCATGAAACCATTTCTATGGTTAATATATACTAAAATATATTTATTATAGTTTATTTATGGTTTTTTAATTTTTTTACACATGATATTAATTTATAAATTAAAATGAGTTCATTTTGATAAAAAAACCCACCAATTAACCCAAACAATTATAATTAATGTTTTATATAATGATTCATCCTCATTCCAAATAACCAAAAAAATTATGACCTTTTAATATTATGGTTGATCACTAAAAAAATATATCACCAATTCTAGAAAAACATTATCATTCTACATGTTTATCAGTACAATAATATAAGGAAACCAGCCAGGAATACAGAGGAAGAAAACACTCCCATATAATAAAATTGAACCTCTTAAACCCATCAATAATTCCATGAATAAACATAATAATAATATAATAATTCAATTAAATAATTAATAGGTTTTTGAAATATTAATTAATGAATTTAATTTGGTTATCCATCACACTAAGATCAAGTGAAGAACACCAACAAACATAAGGTAAGGGTTTTATCATCTCACTTCCTTTTTTGTGAGATATTCTGTGTTCAATACTATTACATTAGTATGGTGTATGTATACATCCCATTTATATTTCATATAATAAACCTATTTAATTTCATGATATTAAATGTATCATGTTATGATTATTAATTTTGGGGTATACGATTCATTTGATAAAAAGTTGTATGTGTTTTATACCCAAACCTCCATTTTAATTTAGGATGCTATTATTATCTACTCACCTCAATAAAATTATTATTTATTCTTATTTACTACTAAAAAATTATGTGTAAAATTTTTATATATTTTATCAAATAATAATCCTTCTTTATTTTATGTGGATTTATATTATTTGAATGAATCTATCAAAAATTGTTCCTAAATGCAAGCTCGACTAAAGGGAACTTCTAAAATTATTATCTATTTTGATGTTCACTATATAATATGTTTTAAGACATATTTATAATTTTCAATCAAACATTTTGAAATGAAAATATATTTTGGTTCATTTCAGTTTTTATGACAGAAAACATGTCTTTGCACATTAAAATCTCTTTAATAAATTCCTTAAACCACACCAAAAACGTTTTAATTATAAATCTTCATTAAAAACAATTTTTACATGATTTTACTTTAGTGGGAAATTAATTTATCCTAAAAAGTAATCATAATGTTATTTCCTTTTCTTTTATGGGATATACACGTTTAAAATCAGATTTATGTCAAATACAAATGATTTTCCGAAATAACACTTCTTTCCAAAAATAAAAAGTATTTTTCTCACCTCACATTAACTTTTATGAGGTATATGAATTATTCACCACATATTCCATGAATGTGGTGTATGTAATGAACATTGGTATATCATATTAGTAGTCTCCTTATTCATAGTATATTCTAAGGATATATTATTTGAATGTTTCATGGTGGTATGGGAGACTTTGGAATGTTTAAGGATTATTTCCTCAAGAATTTTGTCAATGGTCTCATTTAAAATTATCATCATCTATGTCAACATTTTTTGTTGAACCTGGTACTTAATTGAGTTTTATCTACTATGATATCATATAAAAGATGTTTTTGAAGGGTTATTGATTAGTTTGACTATAGATGTGCTATTTTGATACGATTCACCAAAGTATTCTGAATAGTTAGTGTTTATGTTCACTGATTGGGGAAAGTTATTTACATTTCATATGTTAGTTACAATATGAATTTATATTATAATTTTGATCACCCCTTTCATATGAGTAATTCATTAGGCTCATTATTGTATTGTTGAGTCCTATTATAGCCTCTCAAGGAATCGGTAGGTCTAATGAGACAAATAGATGTGTCTTGGCCGAGGCCTTGACCATTTTGAGATATGGTTTTGGACGATGACTTAATCATTTTTAGAGTTCTTGGATGTGGCCTTGAAGATATATTTTAGAATGTATGACATATGCATTACCGACATTTTTAAAATAGTATTGATAGTTCATGTGGTTATTAAACTAGTATAATACCGATGATTATGTTTTATTACAGAGTTATTTATTCAAATCATATTCCTGCCATAATGTGTTCTAGTTTATTTTTAAAGGTATTTGTTTTTAGTTATTCAGCATTCCTAATGTTTATGTTTATGATATCTTCAACTATATTTATTACCCTTACCAAGCATTTGAGGTCACCCCTTTATAACTATTCATTTTCTTTGGACATGAATGAGTTTATAATGAGTGACCTGTAGGGATAAACACATATTTTTGGATGTTCCCAATAAAAATTATATGATTCCTTTTTTAAAAGTAGTAATGTTGAACCTAAGTAGGTATCTAGTTTTCTAAAACTAATAAACTTATAGGTCCTTTGGGATTTTATTTCGTGTAATATTGAAAAATTATTAAAATAATGCACTTGGTCTGGGCTTCTTGAGGTTGTTTCATTATAATAAAATTATGTTACATTAATTTTTTCATGTTGAAAAAATATGGGACTTTCTCAGATGACATCATTTTAATTGAAGGAGACGGAGTGTCATGGTCAATGAATAAAAAAAAATGGGTTTTCTATGTTCTGTATGACTTCTCACAGACTGAGGGGTCAAGAGAATTGAAAAATATTTTCATATTTGCTGATATAATGGGGAGAACAACCTTTTGGGATTAGAAAATATATATTATCCATTGTTGCATAAAATTAATCATCAGTATTTAGTTTCTTTTTAGAAACCTTTTGGTGTTTTATAACATCTATTATGGTTATGATTTATATTATTAAGTTTTTTGTGTTTCATTGGATTTTATTTTGTATGTCATGGATCAGAAATGTAATTAATGAGAAGTAGTTATGATAATTTTAGGTCCGAATGTGTTCTACCAAATCTCATTCATGTCCCACCTAGAAGGGGTCCTGTGTGCCCAGCCGATGTGCTCAACCTCACATTTAAATATATGAATTCCCTCACACATAGAAACAGTATACTTATATTCCATGTCTCTTTTACCATACTTATACAATTTTCCTTCAATGTAACTCCACATGTTTCGTACCATGTGCACTATCACACATGCCTAGACCCATACATAGGAACTCAGGGCAGTTATGATTGGTTACCACCCATGGATATGAACCCATGTTGTGGATTTCATATAAAATGAGCCACGTACCAATATCAATTATTTTACTTCATGTACAAATAAAAATATGATCTAATTGTATATTTATATCGACCGAGTTTTAAACATAACTTATTCTAGAGACTTTTGACTAGAATTTATATTTATTCACACCTAAAGATCTTTTAGGTTTAGAGTTTTAAATAATTAGGAAAAAAATCATAAATAAATATTCAATATATCAAAGTACATAATTCTACATGCCATACCTTTTTTATAAAACAAAAATTAGTAAAATGAAATATGGTTTATTTTCAAGAAAAATCTTCAAATACTTTCATCATATAATCTTATTCGTCCTTAACAAACATAAGGCATGTGAAAAACATTTAAAAACATGGGATGAGAAAAAAAGGCTAAATAAGTGAAAACAAGTGAAACAATTTGCATGTGATCTTGAGAGATATAAATAATAAGGTGAGGAATTTAATAAAGGCATGAGGAAAAGGAATATCATAATAATAAGAACTTTGATCATACCATGATAATGTTGCTACAACATTTAATTTAGGAATTGATAATCATATAACCAAGGTCCATCCCCATGGATTCATATCACTAAGTTCCATCCCCATGTTTCCGTAATAATAAAAAACGTTATTCACCAATATATCATAATAATTAACAAGGTTATTAACCAAGTTATTGTCATGATTACCTAGGTTATTCAGCATGTTATCGTAAAACATGTCATCTCTAGTGATTAATTTCTTTACCCAATGCAATGGAGTTCTATTAGGGTGCACCAATAATATATATTTATATTCATGTGATCCACATAGATAATAATAGAAAATTTCATAAATAACCCATATAGAATAAAATAAACAGGTTTCATATGAAATAGTGACATTTTAAAAAGTTCTTTAAAACGTGATCATTATGTCATTTATAACCCAAAGAAAGGGTATTAGGGTTTTATGAGTATCAATTCCAGAATAAAATATATAATTTTTATGTATTTATTAATACCCATTAAATTGAAATAGGTTTTCATATTCACATAAATAAAATAATATAATTTTTTTTGAAAAACAGAGAGACTTTGAGATGGAAATTTATACAGCATAACGGCTATGCAACATGGTTTTATAAAACATTAAAAATAGAGGGGATAGGGGTCACACATTCATAAAATAATCATAATATAGTATATTTATTAAATAGAATGGAAATAAGAACATGATATAGAATATTGAAAGCAATACCACATAAAAGAAAACATAAATGGAAAAGAGAAGTAGAGAATTCCCTTATGAAAATTTAGTAGCCTAACGACATCACGTAAAATTCATAAAATTATATAATGAGATAAAAACAGGTCTCTTGTAATTTTTACATAAAATTTACATAAATAAGAAGATATAATAACATAACCCTACATAATAAGATTGAAATTTAAAAAAAATAACATAAAATAAGTCTTTGAATAAAAGCGGGTGGTTGAAAGGTTCCCTTACCTTGAAGAGTAACTTAGAAAACTCTTAGATCAGGACATTGGGGGCTTGAGGAAACCATGGGAGGACTCCTTGGGAGGCGTAACTAGAATAAAATACTGGATAATTAATTTTTAATGAATGAAAATGATTGAATGGGTAGGTATTTATAGCAAAAGTGAAGGGAATATTTTATTCATTCCAAAGGACACCTTATTAGTGGTATTTTCAAAACCATGGGCTTGCCCATGGTATTGTACCTTTGTTTTGTCATCAAGGGAAACCTAATATCACATTTTAATCCACTTGGGACACCGCATATCATATTTGTAAAATTGTATTTTTAATATTTATCAAAAATTCATTTGTTTCAGAAAAATTCGAAAAATTTACACTGACTATTTTTAAACGTGTAGAATTCAACAGTGAAATCCACAGAATAAAAATTAATTTCAATTGAAATTAAATTAATTAAATAAAATACCAAGACATATATAATAATTTCTAAAACATTTATTTACTTATACTACGATATAATTATATCACATTACCACTTAAGATTACTAGATCATATTTATAATTCCTTTGGTGAGGTTATTATTCCATTTTCGAATTAGCATTCCTAAAGGTAAAATTACTATTCCAAAGGTTTCCATTACTATTCACCAAAAAATATTATATTCTTATTAAGAAACATTTTTAAACCTAGTTACAACTATGTATGTCCGATTTTCGAAAATAATTTCATAGAAAAAGTAATTAAATAATAATATATTTTTTACTATTCACAAAAAAAACACAATTCACCAAAAATACTATTCATAAAATACTAAAAAATTGAAACCTTTTAGATAAAATCTAAAAATCCAACATAATATATTTTTAAAACTATTCATATACGGAATTTTGATTTTCCAAAGTATCAAAAAACATCATTTCTTCAAACCAAATACATTAACTCAAATATACAATGTCATAATCATCGATAAAATTTGTGGATAACATAACCAATTTCATATTAAATTTATTTTAATTTTTATACTATGATTTATTTTAATACTTCATTAATAGGATAACCACTGCATCAACATTGGGTCATGAATATATATATTTATTTAATGTCTAAAAATTATAAATAAAATATAATGATGTGGGAAATATTTTTATTTTTCTAATGACTATTTATAATAAAAAGGACACTTATATAAACCCATATTAAAAATGTAATACTTTTCAAAAACATCTGTGTGAGAGAAGATTTAAACTAGTTTCCATGGGTTGATTTTTCTTTATAATTATAGAATATTCATTGAGAAGCATTAAACTGGATTTCATAGGATGATTTGTATATTTAATTAATGAATCTTATATGATCAGCTTTAAAATGTCTTCCATGGGAAGAATAGTTCTTTAAATTTCACAAGCTTCTATGAGAATCTTCATAATAGGTTCCATGAGAAGCATTATAGTTTTAACTAAAGATTTATCCATTTAATTAAATAATATTTTATGAGAGAAATTAAACTAGATTATTAATTAAAATGATTACATGTGTTAGGTTAATTTTATAATTTCATTTTTTCCCTTAATTACATGATTTACCCTAAACTGTGGTAATTAAAAATAATAAATGAAGTAACTATTCATAATATCTAAAAAAGAAACTATTTAGAAAATATAAACCATACAATTATAAATAAGGAATCCAGTTTTCTAAATTCAATACATAGAAGTTGCAGTAATTAATTTAAAATTAATTCTCATTGAAAAAATGATAAAATAAGGTTTTCAAAAAAATAACCATTAATTGATTGGTGAGCATTTATATGTAATTCCAAGATAAAATTACTTATAATGACCAAAATATAATTAAATTATAAAAATATATTCAATTTATAATTTAAATCCATTAAATAATATTTTGTAATCATATAAACTATCTCTATTAGTAAAATTTGTTTTCATTTAAAATTTACTATATTTTTACTATTCATAAAAACATGATAGTTATTAGAAAAACATCAAAAATTCATCCAAAATAATTTTCAATATCTTCATTCTAAATAATAATTTTATATTTTCAAATAGTAAATATAAAAGTGACAATAAAATAAATTTTAAAAGTGTTCTCCATCAAAAGGCGATAAAACTGAATTTTTTGAAAAATAATTATTTTACCTGAAAAAATTGAATTTGTTCATATATCATATCTAGAAAACATATAAGGTGAATTTAAAACATTAAATTTAATACATAAAATATATATTACATTAAATATGAATCCATAAATAGTGATATGATTTTATAAACAAAATTATCTTCTTTTTAAATAGGTTTTCCTAAAAACATATCATTTATATTCAATTGGTTTTTATTTCCATTTATAAAAAATTTGGTATCCAATTAAAATTTATTTAATCATTTATAAACTATATTTTCATAATTCAGTTGATAAAATTATTTCCATCCATTCCAATGCCATGGTAATAACAGAAACATTAAAATAATAATATTTAGTTGTTTGTTTAAGCTCAATGTAGCATATCATGTAAGCTATTAAATAAAGTGTTTCTTTCATAAAACTTGGGATGTTAAATATTTTCCCCCATCTAGAAATTTCATCTTACCAATTTTAAAAATGTGCTCAAAAACTTTATTGAAAATCCCACATCAAAAAAAGTGTCAGTGAAACTATAAATTTAAAAGAAAGAAAGAGATGTACAAAGGTCACCCAAGATAACACATACTAGGATTCCATATAGGAAAACATGGATATGAAAGAAATAATAACTCTTATATACTAATTTAGAGTGTTAGAGAACATGATCATGGAAATTTAACCATCACAATACAATAAATTTGTCATTGGGTAGAAGTATTTTGACAAAAGCCACCGTATAAATTTTTTGTTTCAAGATAATTTTCATAGAGTTTAATAATTTCATTACAAAATAGACTAAGATCATAAGGAAATATATTTAAATGAAAAGTAGAGTTTCATCCTTTAATGAATTTCCACCACACACTCATCTTATTCTCCAAACAATGAGTATTCTTCGTAAGTTAACTTCAATAGAATCACATAACCCACAAAAGATTAATTATCATTTTCTCTTGTCTCTAGACATTAAAAATAAAAAGGTTAGTTCATGATATTATAATTCCAAAAAAGAATAAACCTTATATGATGATAAAACTACTTCAATCTCCAAAATTCAACAAAAAATACCCAAATTTCATTAAATACTATTCAAGAAACAATTGTCCTCAAAATTATTCAAAATAATTCAAACTAAGATTGAAACCCAAAATTCAAGAGTATTTGATCACATAATCTTCCAAGATAAATTTTAACATTTATCTCTAAATAAAATAATCCAAACTTAATTCCACATACCAAAACTAATTTACTTAATCACATGTTCTACAAGATAAGACAATAATTTCATACATCCCATAATTACACAATTTAATAATTCAACCTTTAATCATTAAATAAAACTCCATAGTATTTTATTTACCTTAATCATATAATGTCCCCAAAATGGAGAACATATTCTTAAATAACATTTATCACTTAATCCCCAAATCATTTTCGAATCCCATGGTAATATGTTCGGTATAATATATGTCTCAAAAATAAATATATTCTTATTTCATCAACTCATTCAACTCAAAATAATTAAGTAATACTAACCAGAGACATCATGTAGGTCAGTGGTAGGAAATAAAGACATATCACACATTGGTTGTGGGTTCGATACCTACAACATTGTTCTACTTGATGGGTTATCACACCATTTTCATGTTTTCCCTTTTTATAAAACTATATTATTCATATAAGATTACAAAAATATTATAGAATCCTATAAAATAACCATAAAATGTTTTAACCACAAGTTTTATCTCATAAAATTCATTTGAAATTCAAAAAAGTAATAACTTTGAACTATAGAAAAAAAATAAATTTCTCCCAAAATACTGTTAGTCAACTACAAATTTCATAATATAAGACTGAAATGTTTTTCTAAGAAAATAAAATTAGGATCAACAATAAAATTATAAACCCATAAGAATACATCCTAATCTCAAAATTTGTCTAATCCTTACTCTAATAACAAATATAAGGACCCAACCTTAAACATAACTTGTTCTAGTGTCTTTAGAATAGAATTTAATTTCATTCATTCCCAAAAATATTCTAGGTTTATAGTTATAGAGAATTTGGAAATAAATTTAATTAAACCATCACTATTATGATGTATAAAATTCTAAATTCCATCCCTTTTTATTTTGAAACAAAAACTATTTAAATGAAACATGGATTCTTTTCAAGACAAATCTTCAAATACATTCATCATCGCATCTTCTTTTTCCTTACCCATCTAAATACCTGTGAAAAAACCTTTAAAAAATGGGATGAGCACAAAAATATCAATAACAGAAATGAAGGGAAATATTTTACATGTGATCTTGGGAGATACAACTAATTACATGATGACTTTTATAAAGGAATGAAGAAGTGTAATATTAAAACAATGATAACTAGGATTATAACATGAAAATATTACTACAACATTTAATTAAAAATTCATTATCATATCACAAAGGTCCATTCCCAAGGTTTCATATCAACAAATTCAGGTTTCATAAAATTTACAAAGTTTATTCACCCTGGTATCATAAAAATTACCAAGGTTATTCAGTATGGTATTGTAAAAATTACCTAGGTTATTCACCAAGGTATCATGAAACATGTCATCTCTATAGATTAATTTCCATACCCAAAACATTAGAGTGCTATCAGGGTACACCCTTTAAATGTTTTTATTTTCATGTGATCCACATATATCATAATCAAACATTTCATAAATAACCAAAATATAATAAAATAAATGGGTTTCATATCAAAATTGTGATGTATAAAAAGTGCTTTAAAACATGATCATTATGTCTTTTATAACACACAGAAAGGGAATGATGGTTATATGTATTTAAGTTATAAAATAAAATATTTAATTTTTATTTATTGATGAATTATCAAAGAAATGAAATAGGTTTTTGTATTCACATAAATAAAATAAGTGAATTTGTTGAGAAAAAAACAGATATTTTGAGAAGAAAATTTATGCAGCATGATGGCTATGAAACACGTTTTTAGAAAACATTAAAAAGTGAGGCGATATGGGTCAACCATTCATAAAATACTCATAATACAATATATGTATATTTTAAAATGGAAATAATTATGTGGTATGAAAATTTGAAATCCATACTACATAAAAGAATACTTGATAGGAAAAGAGAAGTTGAGAATTCCTTACAAAAATTCGGTAGACTAACGGCATCACTTAAAATTTCAGAAAATGATATGGTGAGATCAAAAGGGGGGATATTATAATTTGGACATAAAATGGAAAATAATAATGATATTTAATAAAATATCCAAACATAAGTAATGGTAATTAAAATACATTCCATAAAATAAGTCTTTGACTAGTAGAGGAAGGTGAAAGGTCCCCTTACCATGAAGAGTAACTTCTAAAACTCTTATATCGGGACCTTGGGGGATTATAGAAACCTTGGTAGGACTTATTAGAAGGTATAAATACCATAAATTTGTGGAGAATGATTTTGGAATGAATGAAAATGAAGGAATGAGTAGGTATTTATTGCAAAAGTGAGGGATATTTTATTAATTTTAAAGGACACCTCATTAGTGGTATTTGAAAAACCATGGGATTGCACATGGTATTAGCCACTTGGGACACCTCATATATTAATATAATTTATATGAATATATAAAAATCTTATATTACTCACTACATAATGATGACATAGTTATGTTGTCATTAAACATACTGAAAACCCAAAACTGTATTTTTACTATTAATCGAAAATTCATCACTTTTAGAAAAATCACAAAAATTCACTATAACCATTTTATGATGTATGGAATTAAAAAGTGAACTCATTTTTATAAAAATTAATTTCATTTTAAATAAAATTAAATAAATAAAATACCAATACTTAACTAAGAATTTCTAAATCATTTATTTACGTAGACTATGATATAATTATATCACATTACCACATAAGACGGCTAAAACATATTTATAATTCCATAGGTGAGTTACTATTACATTGTCAAATTAGCATTCATAAGGGTCAAATTACTAATCCAAAGGGTAAAGTTACTATTCACCCAAAAAAATATTTTGATCTTATTAAACCTAAATATTCCCCCAGATTAAAACCATGTATGTCCGATTTTCAAAAAACATTTCATAGAAAAATATATTTAATAATAATTTTTTTACAATTAATAAAAAACACTATTCATCAATTAATATTCTTCAAAAAACACTATTCATAATATTTTATTCATCAAGTACTAAAAAAGAAACATTATACAAATCATCTAAAAATCTAGCCTAGATTAAATTTGATAGTACTCATAACTAGAATAGTTTTTTCAAAATATCCAAAAAAAATCCATACTTCAAAAAAATTAATTTACTCCAAGAAAAAATGTCATAATAATCCAAAATATTTGTGTATAACATCAAAATTTTCATATTAAATTTATTTTAATATTTATAATTTCATTTATTTCAATAGTACATTAATAATATAATCACTACATCATCATTATGTCATAAATATATTTATTTATTTAATGTCTAAAAATTATAAATAAAAGACCATGATGTAGGAATTTTTTTTAGATTTATAATTACTATTTATATTAAAGGAGATCACTTATATAAACATAAAAATGTAATACTTATTAAAGACGTGAGTGTGATAGAAGCTTTAAACTACCTTCCATGGGAAGCTTTGTCCTTTTAATTGAAGAAACATCCTTGAGAAGCATTAAAATAGCATCCATAGAAATATTTTTACATTTAATTAAACAGGATTCTATGATAATCTTTAAAATTGCATGCATGGGAAACTTATTTCTTTCAATTTAACAAGATTCTTTGAGAATCATTATAATAGCATCGATGGGAAGAATTATACTATTAGTTAAACATTATTCTATGAGAATATTTATACCAGATTATATGGAAAGCATTATCTATTTAATTAAAAAAATATTTTATGAGAAGATTTGAATGAGCTCAACCAAATAAAATTATAACATGTGTTATGATAATTTTTTAGTTTTATTATTACCCTTACTTACCTAATTTACCATCAACTGCGAGAATTATAAATAATTACTGAAATTACTTTTCATAATGTCCAAAAATAATCCAAACATAATCAATAACTATATTTTAATTCTACTCATTTAAAAATTGGTATAGTGAATTTTTGGAATTTTTCTAAAATAGTATATATATTTTTGAATAGTGAAATATAAAAATTTATGGGATATAAAATAAAAATTATATAAATTAATTTTTGAGTTATTAATGTTCTATGAATTATTTTAGTACCATTATCTCAAAATATCAATCTCTATTTGATTTATTTGTTCATGGGAATCATTACATTTTATAGTTTTTGTCCAAAATAATAAACAAATGAATAAAATTTTCAAAACATCCATCTCCTCTCAATATAAATATAACCCAATTATACCACTCCTCTTAACATATTAAAAGACATTATTCTTATACAATTTCATCAAAATTCTATTACCATGTCTTTCCCCCACATATAGTATCATTTGGTCCCAATAAAAGGAAAACACAATTTGTCTAAGGAGTTTCTTAGGGTGAAGAAGTTCAAGAGGTCGAATACTCTTACAGTTTTTTCTTTTCTTTTCTTTTGTTTTCTTTTATTATAATTTCCTCACCTCCTCTTACAATGTAACATAATAAGCCTAGTATCAAATATATCTTCTAATTTCATTATGCTAATTGTATTTCCATAGTTAATTCTCATCTCTTCCCTTTTTTTCTAGAAATGAAGACATTAATTGAGAGGTGTCGATTCACCACCTTCTTGGATGATGTTTTTTGTTTTCTAATAAAACCATAAAACCAGTCATAAAACCATTATAAAAGTTATAAAAAAATAAAAATATATATTCCAAATCTGATTTAGAGCTCTAGAACCATTATAGGTATATAAAATTAATTAATAAAAAAACATGTTCATGATTATTGAAAAATTACAAAATAATATAAATGGTTATCTTTAACTATTTTTCTAATGATTATAACTAATATCATGGAATATTTATCTATAATAACATTTAATATTTTTTATGTTTACTAATAATATAAAATTTCAATTCATGAAATTTTTTCCTTTTTTAAATTATCTTTCATAAATGTTTATATGTGAGCCAATCATGAAAATAACGTAAAAAACACTCTCGAATGAAAACATTGAATTTTATAACTCATCAAAAAGGCCAAAAATTAAATTAACAAAAATAAACCAAATAAAATAAATTTTTATAAGTATATTAATTATATTACTAAATAATCAAATTTCATTATCGAGGATATTAAGTGCAAGTGAATAAAACATTGTGATATAAGGTAAGGGATTCTCTTTAAATTCCCATTTTTCTTTCTAGTCATGCATTCTCTAGCATTACCCAAATTTAATTAGAAATTATTATTATGTAATACTCTTAATTTTTCATGATCCAAAAATATTTCCCTAGCTCAATTCTTCTTTATTTAATGGGGAATTACATGTTTTATAAGGTCCCCTTTTCAATTCCCCTTCATAGGAACACTTTTTTTAACAGAACTTCTCGATTTCATAATCCCTATCAAGTACACTAGATATTTTATTTTAAACTAACATTATTTTTCTATAATCCATAAATTCACCTTGAAAAACATTATCTTTTTATTTTTTATTTTATTAAAATAATTATACCTTTTCCTTTTTAAAAGTTTCTTGAATCTTATTTCTTTAACCTCACTAAAGTGGATCATTCTAAAGGTAATAAATCCCTATTATTAAAATTTTTCACTTAAATTGGAAATAATTTATCATGATGTATTCCTATTTTACCTTATGAATGTCCAATTATGATTAAAACTAATTATTTTATTGACACCATTATGACAATCCCTTTGGTTATGCCTGATTCACCACTTATTCATTATGTGTGTTGTATGTATACATCCATTTTATTTATGATCATTAGTAAATGATGATATATGTATATATATTGTATCATGGATATGATTATTCTCTTAGTCATATACCATTTTTACATAGGTTTTTTTCTTTGAATGATGTTTTGACGAGGGGAAGATTGATTAATATGTATTTTCTACTCAATTTAGATAGTTTTATAAGTAAAATTCTCCATGAATCAAAAAAATGTATAAAGAATTATTTTTAAATTCAATTATTGGTGTGGAAATGTTATAGATATACCCTAGAATTATCCATTGGTCTAGCGAGACAAAATAGTATGTGAAAAACACATTGTGTTTTTTTTCAAGCAGAATCTGATTATTTTATACCCACATACTTAAATTATCTTGTCTTAACGATAGTGGTTCATGTTACAGATACATGAAGTGTTTAAATTTAGCATTTTTATTCAGTTATTCTATATTTATAACTTTTCATGATATTTTAACTGAGACAATAATATATGGATGTATTTTCAATCTTACTGTATTGTTATAATGTGTTTTTCTGTTATTTACCTTTCCAAAATGACTACTCCTTATTGAATTTGATACAATTTTTATTTATTCACGTAAAGCTTACTAATTATTTTATCTCATCCTTTTATTTGTTTCCTTCCCCATGTTATAAAGATGAAATATTTGAATAAATTTCAAGGAAGTAGATTTTTTTAATTTTTTTTGTTTTATGATTAATTGCAAATTTAATAAGGGAAACAAGTATGTATCCAGTTATTCAAAACTACTAAATTGGGTGTTCATTGGTTACATGATCAAATGTATATGTTGAATTTTATTAAAATTAACACACACTATAGGATACTATGTTTGGGGTTGTTACAGTTGGTATGAGATAATGTTTAGTAGAAACCATTGGAAGTAAATTTTATGTAAACATGATAATTATACTGATTCTTTAACATGAATTTTTGGTTCAATACTAATTTTTATTATTAGGTAACATCGTTTGTTTAATTATTTTGTGATAGTTCTTCATGGAAGAAAGGGAATCAACACAATCTAATAATGTCACTATTTCCCCACTGAACAAGTCAACAAAGTTAGTGTTGGAGCAGATAAAATCATGATTATATTAGGAAACATACTTTGATTATGAAAAATAACAATAAATCAAAAATTTATTATCACTTCATGTATCATAATATCTCATATTTTAGTATAAATACTAATCTAGAGGTATTTGATAACTGTATGAAGTCCCATGAAAATGTATTTCTTTAATTGTGATGAAATGAATATGAATTGTCTGTACTGGTCATATATTTTCTTAAGGACAATTCTGATCCATGGTGTTCATTGATCCCGAACACTAACACTATGGAGGAAGTTGAAATAAAGAGATGGAATAGAGAACTTTAAATGAAACATTCAATGAAAAGTATTTCCCTCATAAGAAACAATTAGAAATGTGTTTAAATTTCCTTATCTTTAATAAAAAGTAAGATGATAGTGTGGCAGAGTAGAAGAAATCTTCAAAAGACTATTTAGGAAGTATATAGATTACATATATTATTTGGAAGAAAATATTGATAATTTCTTTAAAGGGGATATGTCATGTCTCCCAGGGGCACTAGATTCTCAAAACATTTTATAATATGCTGAAATGGTATTATATTTCATAATAATGGAGTATTAAATTGATAGATAATATGTGATCAATAGAAATCAAGAGAATATGAGTTCTTCTAATAACCCTTGAAGTGCTTATGCATCAAATATGAAGAGGGTTTTGAAGAAATTTTCATTATGTGAAAATTTTTGAAGGAATAATCTCAGGAAATGTTTTAAAGGCATGGGTGTTTATTATATATGTGGGAAAAAGGGTCATGAAGCTAATGATTGATATTTTAAAAAAAAATTATGATTTATAATTCTTTAACTGTAATTAAATGGTTTATTACCAATTTTATTATCTAAATCATTAGGGGATTCTACCATAGAAGAGTCTAATTGAATGTGGAAAAGATTATTTGATCACCACAACTAAATTAGAAGTACCCAATTATATGGTGGAAGGTACATTAATCCTATATCCACATTTATCCAATGCATTAATTGATTCAAAATCATTGAACTCTTTTATAACTATCCAAATTTATAGTTAAATAAGACACTTCTCTTTTGATTTATTAAGGATGTTTTTGGTCAAAACTATTGAGGGAAGTCTCAATAAAAAAATGTTTTGATTCAATCCCCATTATGACACATAAAAATGCTTTAGTGGCTGACCTTATCATAAAATCTACGATTTACATTGATATAATAATTGGTATGGAATGGATTTCAAAAAATTATGTGATTATTTATTAAAAGATGGGTGAAATTATGATTTGTTAGTACGATATAGAATCTATTATCTTCAGAGTGGGAACATCATAATTTTATTCTTACATAGATCCAGTCCTAATAGCTATATTGAGGGAAATTCCTGAGGAGGAATAGAAAATAACATCTAGTGATGAGTAAAGTCATCTTGAAATTGAATATGTACCAATTTTACTAGAATACATTGATATATTTCTTATAAAACAACTTGGACACCCCCAACAGGGTGATGTTGAGTTTACCGTTAATTTAAACATTAAATCAAGACCAATATAAATGACTCCTTATAAAATGGAGACTCTGGAATTAGTAGAGGATAAGAAAAATCTATATTAGTTGAGTAGTAAGGGACTCATTTTCCCTAGTGTTTTTCCATGGGGATCCACTGTTATTTTTTTTTGAAGAAATATGGATCCTTGAGGATCTGAATTAACTATAGAGAAATTAATTCTATTTCAATAATAAATAATTATCATCTAACTCACATTGATGATATATATGATCAACAACACAAATATAATTTTTTTTCAAAGATTTTACTTCTTACTATATATCACTAATTGTGAGTGAAGAAGGAAGATATTCTAAAGACAACTTTTTAGATGAGGTGTGGAAATTTCTAGTTTACAGCAATTTCATTTGGTTTGACTAATTAAGATTAATTTTTCTTAGATATAATGAACAAATTACTCAAGTAATACCATAATGAATTTTATAGTATTAA
Organism: Viscum album; assembly: GCA_963277665.1. Classification (NCBI taxonomy): domain Eukaryota; kingdom Viridiplantae; phylum Streptophyta; class Magnoliopsida; order Santalales; family Viscaceae; genus Viscum; species Viscum album. Next base: position 2,088,921,870 of record OY728126.1, on the reverse strand, counting down.
TTGATGATATTCAAGAGTATTCTAAATGTTATAATGACCATTAAAATCACATGAATATTATTCATTAAAATCTTAGATGGAAAGGGTTATATTGTAAATTTATTAAATGTGAATTATGGGTTTAGGAAATTTATTTTCTTGGTGATATTATTTTTATGGATGAAATATCAGTTGATCAGGTTAAGAAAAATGAAACCTAGAATGGCCTGCACCAATTAACCAAACATAGGCACATAGGTTTGTTGGGTTAGTAGGTTACTATTGATATTTTAATTAAACTTTTTCATGGTTGGATATCTAGTTAACCAATCTAACACGTAAATGGGTTATATTTGCATGGACAATATATTGTGTATAATGTTTTTAATAATTGGAGAGAATATTATCAATTACTATGATTTTGATTCTAACATAAAGAAATGATGGGTTTTTATATTACATGATGCATTGAATAAATGACTAGTTTTTGGACTTATGAAAAATGAGAAATGTATTTTATATGCATATAAGAAGTTCAATATTCATAAACAAAATTATTGAACTCATGATCTTGAGTTATCATCTATAATCATTTCATTGAATATATAAAGAAAACATCTCTATGGTAAAATATGTTAGATATATATAGATAAAAAGAGTTTTAAATACATATTTACATAGAGATAAATAAACACTAGGAAATTTATATGGCTTCAGCTACTAAAGGATTATGTTTTCCCAATGCACTACCACCTAAGGAAAGAGAATAAAATAGAAGATGCATTAATAATTAATGATCAAGGACATCTAACCAAAATTATGAATAAGGATGATCCTAAGATATTGAATTAATTAAATATATTTGTAGGGATTATTAATGAAGAGGAAACGTCAGTCATTTTTCAAATGAATTTGAAACCATCCTTCTTAGAAAACATAAAAACTTCATAATTTAATGATAATAATTTTCAAAATAAAATTAAAGCTGTTAAGGAGGGAAAATTGGAAGACATTGTGTATGAGGATGGAATTCATAATTTTGGAAAGAGATTGTGTGGTCTATTAATACCATAGATAAAAATTGAACTATTCGATGTTTCTCCTAGATTAATTTTTTATATACATAATGGTAGTAATATGATGAATAGATATCTGAAGGAACATTTTCTATGGGATTATATAAAGTGGTAAATTGCAGACTATGAGTCAAGATTCCTAGTCTGCCAACTAGTGAAGGTTTAGGGGTGTCATCATAGAAAGGGCATGAAACCTATAACTATTTATATGTAAAAGCAGGATGAAGTTACTATGGACTTCATTACTGGATTACCAAAGTCCACTGACAGAATGATTCAATATTTGTAATTGATTGTTTCCTTATAAAATTGGAAAAAAATTATAAGATATGATTCAAATACTAAGAACCTATAAACACTATATATTAATTAATATGTAATAATTAATGGTGAACCTCTATTGAATCGGGTTGATCGTGATCCATAGTTTACATCATAATTTTGGAAGAGTTTGTAGAAGGATTTGGATTCTGAGATTCATTTGAGTACTTCTAATCACCATAAAACTGATAGATAGTCTGAATGATCTATTCATTCAGTAGAATACTTGTTAATATCATGCTCAAATTACTTTTATTGAATTTGGGGTCAGTATATACCTTTGGTTGAATTTTCCTACAATAATAGCTTCCATTCAAGTATTAAAATGGCACCATTAGAAGAATTATATTGAAAGAGATGTTTAACTACAACAACATGAGAAAAAGTTGGTGAGAGGAATCTTATTGGCCCATAATTTTTTGTTGAGACAATGAAATAGGTAAATAAAATTTGGGGTCATATTAAATCATCCCAAGTAGGAAAAAATTTATGATGATAACTGGATTAAGGATTTGGTATTTAAAGTGGGATATCATGTATTTCTGAATGTATATCCATGGATGGGTTTCATGTGTTTTGGGAGGAAGGGGGAAAATAACCCAAGGTACATTAGACCGGTTGAAATTATAGAATAAATTTGAGTTGTAGCTTAATGATTATCAATGCATCCAAGTCTCTCTATATTTCATGATGTGTTCCACATATCATTTTTAAAGATGTACATTCCTAACCCAACACAATAACTCACCAATGAAGTATTATTATTGGAGACTGACATTCCTTACTGTAAATATTAAATTGGGATTATTGACATAAGAGAGTAAGTATTATGAAATCAGACAACATGACCCATAACGTTTCTTTGGATAACCATAAAATGGAAGATGAAACGTGGGTACCTGAAGATTTTATAAGGAAGACCCACCCTCATCTATTTATAAGGAAATATTCATGAAAACATCTTTGGGAAAATTTTCCAATGTAGGGAAGAATATAATAGCCCAATATTTATGGTACATATCCTCTTAATAAAATTCAATTTACTTGATATCTTATGTTTCATGCAATGATGTTCTTAAACAAACTGTGATATATTATTAAATATTTTCTCAACAATTACGAATAGTAATGTGACCATTATGAATAGTAATGTGAATATTAAAATAATAAACTCACCTTTGAATTTATAAATTAAATTTATCTATATCAAACATGAATATAAAAATAATTATATCATATAAAATGTGAATAAATGTTTACAAAATGTTAATTTACACGTTGGAATTTTTGTGAATCCTAAATGTTTATTTACAATTTTATAAAAAATAAAATTTATTAAAATAAAATTTAATTTCAAAAAAATTATTTGAAAATTAATTTTTGTTTTATTATTATTATAACATAATTTTATTAGACCGGAATTAATTTTCGAAGCTTCATAAAATTAGAAAAAATTTTAAAATCCGTATTTCTAAAAAATAATGATTTTAATTAAAAAGTAATTGGATCATTTCTAAAAAACTATTTTGATAAAATGAAGTCTATTTTGGAATTCTATATGTTAATAAAATGTTAGGGTGATTTTTTTTTCAAAAATAGTTGAATTTTATTTTAATAGTGAAATATGATAATTTACCATATTTAACAATATATGTATATAAATGAATTTTTAATTCATTGATGATGTATGGATGATGTGATAACCATTATATCAAAATATACTTCTCTATTTATGTTAATTAGTCTTGAGAGTCATTATTATGTATAGTCTTTAGCCAAAATTATAAATAAATGAATAAAATAATAAAAACACACAATCCTTGAACTATAAATATCAACCCCACCACCTCTTCTCCTCACACATTCCAAGCATTTAACCTTTTATGGTTTCTATAAAATGTTATCCTTATGTATCTCCCCCATTACCATGACCATTTTCTCTCAATAAAATACCATTCCCAATTTCCCTAAGGAGGTTCTCAAGGATGTTCAAAATCATATTTCATTTTCTTTTCATTTATTATCCTTTATTCACCTACACTATCCAAAGTAACATGATAAATACAGTATAATATATATATACTATTTTTTTATTATTATAATTCTATATCCATTATCAATTATCTTTTCTTTCCCTTTCAGGTTCAAAAAATTAAAACATCATCCGAGTGGTGTCGATTCACCGCCTTCATGGATGATGGCTTTTCATTTTCTAATACCTCCATCATGGATGGCCATAAAACCATTATAATGGTTAAAAAATTTAAAATATATATATCATCTTATATAGTTTTCTAGAACTAGTAAATATATATATAAGTAACTAATAAAACAAAACTAGTTCATGATAATTAAAAAAAACTAAAAATAATCTAAATGGTTATCACTAACATTCTATCTAATGTTTCATCAACATATATAGACAAAAAATTATATATAAGACCATTTAATATTATTTATTTTCATTAATGTCATATAATTTCAATTTTTTAAAACTAGTTTCAATTTACATGATCATTCATACATGTATAGCAGTAAACTAATCCTGAAAACAAATGAAACGAACTCTACTGAAAAAAATTGAATCTCATAACTCATCAAAATGGTGATGAATAAAATTAATAAAATTATACTAAATCTAATAAATGTTGAAGATTTTATGAATTTATTTATTAATGAATCAAATTTCATTATCAATGAAATTAAGTATAATTTTGGAATATTATTGTACATATGGAAAAGGATTCTATATGAACCCCGTTTTTCCATTGGGATTTTATTTCTCTCACATTACACTAATGTATTTATTAATTAATCTTATTTTCTCCTCATATATTATTTTTTATGTTCCAAACATATGTACCTATCTCAATTATTCTTTCATTGATGGGGAAATTTATCTTTTATAAAGAACACTTCACAATATATCTTGATACGAAAGATCGATTTTAGGGAACTTCACAATTTATTACCCCTTTTCATGTATATTACATAATCTATTTCATCTGACCATTATTTTTCTATAATCCCTCATTTTATCCTGAAATACTATCTTTTTATTTTTGTTCTTCTACTAAATACATATTCCTTTACCATTTAAAAGAATCATAAATATTGTTCCTTAAATTAAACTATAGTGGATTGTTTATAATGTTTCATAAACACCATTTTGCATGTTTTAACTTCATTTGGAAATTATTTACCATGGTCGATGAATATTTTCAATTATGAATCTCCAAGTATGATTTAAATCAATTATTTCATGGAATCCATTATTGTATTCCATTTTTTATTCATTATTCATCAACTATTCCATGTGTGTGGTGTATATATATATCCCTTTAATTTATAATCATATTTCATTCAAGGATTAATTAAATATCAATATTTCTTTTGTCATGTATATGATCATTTTGATAGTCGTATACCATTTTTATATTCATTGTTTTCTTTAATCATTGTTTTAATTAAGGAAATGTTGATAAATCTAGACTTTCTACTCTATATAGATATTTTGATAATTCATATTGTTTATGAATTAAATACATATATAAATAATTATTATGACTTTTATTGTTGGATACGACCCGGTTATTGATATCCCCCTCATGCATCGATTGGTCTCCTGAGACAAAACAGTTGCCAACATACCTTTCATGTTTGTTTATAAGCATAATCAGATGGGGTTCTACCCATAGAAATAAAGCATATTTTCTAGATGGTAGTGGTTCATGTTCAAGGTACATAATGTCCAGAAATTGATCATTTTTCTTAATTTATCATTTAATTATTACAATCCATGATATTTTCACTATGAACAAATCTATGGATTCATTTTATTTCTTATGGTATTGATGGAATGTGTCAATAAGTTATTTACCATACTGTAATTTGTATACCTAATTGGATTTTCTTCACTTGTTATTTATTCACATTACCCTTACTGAGCATTTTTTCTCACCCTTCTATTTTTTCCTTCCCTAGGGTATGCAGATAAAATCTTTGAATATGTGTCAATGAAGAAGTTTATTTTTCCTTTTTATGTTCTATGTTTAATTACCAATGTAACAAAGGAAATATGTATGTATCTAGTTCTTAAATACTACTAAACTAATCGATCATAGGTGATGTGATCTCTTGTTTATATTACATTATAAAAATATAAACATTGAGTCTGGTCTACTCTGGTTGAGGTTGTTACGTAAAACACTCCACTATAATTATTAGATAAATAACAATGAAAAACAAGAATAAATACCCCATTTTAAAATTATTGAAAACACATTTAACCTTTCTATTTAAAGAAAAAACATTGAGTTTGATTAGACATTTTATTAATTACTATTTAGAAATTCATAAAATTAATTTTACAAAATAGATAATTTTTTTAAAAAATTTGTTGAGAATACATAAAAATGTCGAAGACTTATTTAAAATTCCAATTAATTAAAATAAATTTTAAAATAAATAATTACTTATTAAAATAAAATATTTAATTTTTATTTTCATAAAAAATAATTATTTTTTTTTTGAAATTTTTAAGAATTAAATAATTTTTAAAAAAAAATTAAAATAAGGAATGGAATCCTCATAAAGATGAATTCACATAAAGGTAAAAGAAAACATTTATTATTTTTTTGAAAAATTTATTACTATAGTCATAAATGGAAAAGATACAAGTCATATTAGAAAATATTTCTCAATATTGTAAAGTGGAATCATTTGAATAATTTTCATTCATAAATAATCCTTAATAAAGGATCATTGAAAAACATAAACGGTTTACATTGGAAATATGAAGGGTAGGTAAAATTATAAACATAAAAGGGAAATCCATTTTAATATTAGGAAAATAATTTTTTTAAACACACATACTAATGAGAATGAAAAATATTTAATTTTAAAATAGGTAAAGATAAATTTAGAAATTAATATGAAGAAAACATATTTGTATTTCAAATTATTAAATGAGAACGTTATCCTAGAGAGTAAAGATATGTATCTAAAATAAAGTATTCTATTTGTGATAATAGGAATTATTCATAACATCATGAAATTTTATAAAGAGTTAAATAAATTAATGTAATTATATATAAATTAAGGAGGAAATTCCAAATTATATCATTATACAGTAGAATAAAAAATCTAATAAAAACATACTCAAAGAGATTACATTATGAATCAAGAATAGAAGTTGAGTCAAAAAACCCATAGATATTAATAAAAAAATTAATAGTGAACACTTAAAATATAGAGATTTAAATTTAACATAAATTACCCTGAAAAAAAAAATATGATTCGTGATATTATATATTAAATTGGATATAAATACACTATTTAAATGATATTCAGTGCATAAAACAAAAAATGTCTCAATAAAATGAATTCTAGACAAAGCACCCTGACATATTAAGAATTGTTTTAATTGAAACCCCTTGAAAGATATAGCATTAAATTTTACTTAAAATACAATGGATAAAATATAATTCATGACATTATATATCCAATAAGTAGAACACGTACAATTTAAATGAAATTTATTTCATAAAATAATACATGTCTTAAAGAAAGTAAAATTTGATGAAAAACCCTTACCTTGTACTCCCAACTTCCATGAAGTCACTTTAATATAAAAATCAGAGAAATAACAATATAAATAACCTATTCCATAACATCATTCATATATATTATAATTTACAATCTTAATATATGATAAATTATTTTTCACTTATTATTTAGTTATAGTTTATCATTGTCATCAGATGTTAGTGATTTTGATTGCTTTTTGCAAGCCTTAAAGTTTCAATTTGGATCCCCATTCATTGATAGAAACCTCACCATTTAAAAATTATATAAGTTAAAATAAAATATGATTTATAATTATTTACAAATCTATAATTTCATTCAATTAAAATTTTATTCATGATTTTTATAGAATGAATCGTGGATGAGTTACTTTGGGAAATTTTTAGTTAACAGAGAGTCATATATTTTTAATAAATTAAATATTAGTATAAAAATATCATAAAATAAAACCAAATATTATTTTTTCATTAATGTATAAAAACCCTGGTAGTTAATTTTCTATAGTCATCCATTATAGAGATTTATAACATTGAACATAGAGGTGGTTAAACCTACCCAAACAAGGAAAAACTATAACTTATGGGTGTGAATATTAAAGAATGTGAAACCTATGACACAATTGCTTCGTATATATATATATATATATTTTGATATTTCCCCCATGCCAAGTGACATAATTACCAATTCTTGAAATGATTTAGTTATTCTGTCATTAAATTCTTTAATGTCAGGTTCAACATTTTTGTTACCTTTGGTGAGATGATGTGGTGAAATATTAGGGATTCTTGAGTCCTTGTGGGAAGTTGGAATTTGGGTTCCATAAACCACAGGTGTAGGTTATTGAATAGGTGAATATGGATTTGGGTACGCATGTAAAGTATGACCTCAAAACCCTATAGTGTGTTCAGTTTTACCACAACATTGTTAGGGATCATGAGGATTAGAGATACTTTCATGAAAGGATGAGATGAGTTAGGTTTATGGGTTAGTGGCCTTTAGGCATAATCCCATATGGTTTAAATTCAATGTAAATTAATAGGGTCCCAACTCTCTACCATGGTTTTTGGAATATTTGTGAAGATTCAAGTGTTGGATAATGAAGTTGGATGTGATGAAAAATGATATCCAGGAATGGTTTTGAAAAAATTGGGAAGTTTAGTTTATGGATTGGAAGCTATGGCCCTACAAAGAGTGGTTTTGAGTCTTGTGGTGATGTCCATAAAAAGGTTCAAGAATCAAATATCGCGTTATTTCTTTGATAAAGATTACAATACATTGTGAAGCAATGTCAATGATATTGAATCTTCTTGAATAGTATGGTAATGAGGATTGTAAATTATGGTTTAGAAATGTGTAAGTGAAATAATTATGGAAAACATTGTGTACAAGTCATCAATTGATAATGGTGGGATACTATTTTCCATGTAATTAGGAGAATAACTCCTACGTTTCAAGAGGACCTATCATATGGGACCAAAGAACCTCTAAGAAGAATATATTAGGAACCATTTCATTCACCATCAAATCTAGGCATGATCCCTTTAGATTATCAAGTCCTTGTTACTAGTTTTATACAAGGGGAAATATGATAAAGGGATTCCAAAGTCCATGAGATTCCATGAGAAGGACTTCAGATCACGGAATTGGCGATGTTATCTCCGAATTTGAAGGAACGAAGGTGTTTCATGGAAAAAATAAATTCAAGGAGGATTTGTGCACCATAAATGTAGTATTATTACATACCAAAACAATTATCATTATAAAGATATGTGACTAATCCTTGAAAACACTTTTTCTTGGACTGGGGTTCCAACGATCATAGCCTAGCATTAATGAGGTCCTTAAGGCGGGACTCATGGGATTTATTACTTGTTTATTTATTCAGTAATGTTTCATAAACCTATAGATATGATGATTTGTATACTCTTATATTTTATATTTTAATCATCCAACCATTTTATGGTTTTCATCCTCAATAGTTTTATCTGTCTGTCACTAGCTATTTAGGGTCTTACAAATTGGACCATTAAAAGATAAATTTTAAGCTTGTACATCTCTAACCAAAGTTAATTATTTTTACGGTCATGGTGAACTTAGGTCTGGTAAGAGGGGTGTGTTACACAATATCCTTATTACCATTATTATGGTAAAGAGTACTTCAATATCCTATTTAAAATAAAATTTTAGTGTTCTATATCATGGATCAAAGTCCTTAGGTCATGAGTAATGGTATGAGATAGTCATTCTGAATATCATCGGGAGTCACACTAAGATGACTTTCTCTACAGTGATGATATCAGGGATCACATGGATTAGAATTTCATTTCTATCTTTCCAATTCTTATATGATTTATGGGTTTATGTCCCTAAGAACATCCATATCTTACTTAGTCAAATAGATAGATGTTTTATTTTTTATAAGGTTCATGTAATGTTTACACAATCTTGAGGTTCTAAAGAAATAAAGTGTCATTTATAGACTGAGGATCTCAAGATGAAGATAAAAGAACCCAAAACATTGGTTGACCTTTTTTAGGCTCTTATGTTCCATTGAGATGTAGTGGTAGTGGATGAAGGTATTCATAATTTAATATCATGCAGTTGGGATGCATTTTTCATGAATTTTAATGTTTCGTTACATGGATTCCTTAATTGTAGTTCTTCATCATGCAGTAAAGATGTAGGAACAAACATGAAATATTTCACGATATCATTGGAGAAACATTACACTATTCATGGTAATTTAGATTTGGGAGACAATTTCTATCAATGAACATGCTTCTTGAGGGGTAGCCATATGTTTTATCCCTTCTTGTGAATATTTTTCACATGCGAATGAATGTTTTATATAGATATGAATAATAAATAGGAAGAGAAATTCTATATAATTTACCATTATTTGAAGAATGGTATATTATATTTTCAAGGCTATGATTCCCTAGGATTACATGTTTATTTTATAATTTAATGAATCATTCCATAATCAAATCTTTTAAGGAGATCACAGTACATATATTTTAATCATATTTAGGTGAATAGGGTATTCAATTTTCTTCTCTTAGTGAGTTTTGAAACCTATGTTCCCTGATGTATCTTCTATATAGATTAGGATCAAATGCAGGGATAGGTAATTTCAATATTTTATTCTTGTATGGAGGTGAAAATTTCACCCTAACCACAAATTCATGGATAGGGTGGTCTACTCTATGAAAATTTAGGTCATGCGAGATGGTCCATATGTCTTGCTGTGTAATGTCATGAAACTAAGAAATTGTCAAAAAAAAATTACGTCGTCAAAATAGGATGAATAATCAATCTAAATGACTATCTCAGAATAATTTGGTATCCATAGAAGTTGAATTCCAATAAATGTAAGATTCCAAGCATGAAACCATCATAATCATTCATTGATAAGGAGTATTATTCATAGATGTGTAACATCGAGAGTTTCATAATATACATGAATAGATTTTTTATTGAATGTATAATTGCTGGCCCGAGATCATTATATGTTTCCATATGTGGATATCAGTGCATTCATGTGAACTAGTCAAAATGGTAGAAGCCCATATTCCAAGAAGAATTGATAATAACTCTTCAGTTTAAATGGGTCCTCCCCTATGGGACCAGATATACTCCGGGGAAAATATATTAGGAATTGTTTCATTCACCATTAATCATAGTAGGGTACCTTTAGATTATCCATTCACTATCACCAATATTCTATAAGGGATAACCAGGAAAAATGGAGACAATGGTTCGTGGGATTCCTAGAGAAGGATATCAACATTAGGGATCAGTTGGTATCAAATAAGAAACATAAGATATGAATTTATTTCTTGGATAATATAAGTTCTAAGAAGTTTTGAGATCATGAAAGTATAATAAAAAAATTTCAATCACATTCCAAGGTAAATGGGTAAAACATTTGATTCTTGTGTACCCAATAATTAGAGGGAATGATATTCTCATTATGAAGACCTCTTATCAGGATGTTTAATGTTAGGAGACTAGGAAATATTGTGTATTGGATTGGAATGGAGTATAAATGAATCAATATGTATCCCATAGAATGGGAATCTATCGATATGTTTCTCAAATTTTAGAGGACCCCTTTATAGGAATGACACATACGCAAGGGAAGGTGATTTATGTTCTTAACGTCATGGAATAAACGATGATTTGTGATCTAGGTGTAACTATGTATCACAGAGTAATATGAATCAGGCCACACATAGTTCTATGATTAATTTCGTACAGTTTAGTGACTTCATTCCAGGACCTGGAATTTTAATCCACAAATCATTGAGTCATTCTTGATCCCTCTTGGACATGGGTAAAAAAATAATATGTATTTGGGCATGATATTTTAAAAGGGGGAGTCCAAAGGGATTTCAAATCATAATAGAGTTAGGTCATGGGGTGGGTAAATACACTAGAATTAGAGGGTATATGAATTTTTTGTCATAATATGACATTGAAAATATGTACTATACATAAACGAATGATAATGTGAATGTATAATATATTATAATTGTTGGGTTTTATGGATTTTAAATCATAATACAAGTACATATGATTTGATAAGAAGTGAAACTAGTCAGTATAGGTCAAAAATTGATAATTTCATAAACCCATATTTTACATAGTTAGGATAATAGCTCTTAGGATTAAGGGGTAACTATCCACTGGGACAAAAAATATACAATAACATGCCCATATGAATTGATTCATTCACTAGTGAATACAAGAGGGATCCCATTGGATCATCTTGTTCATGTTTCCAATTTTCTATATTAGTTAATCATGAGTAAGGGATCCTATGTTCTATGGGGTTATAATAGAAAAATATCATCTTAAGGACTTATTTGGTATCAAATTATATTTCAATGATTTGAATTTGGTTCATAGAGAATTTAATATTCATGAATAGTTTAATCACACTAAAATATATTTCAATGACTATTTAACATATCTTGCAGTAAATTTGATAAGACATGAAATTTGGGAATGCACAGTCATTAGGGGCTGATGTGTTCTTCATAATGACCTCTTTTCGGGCAGTTTAACATCATGAAACTAGGATGATTCTATTCTATTTAGGCTCATGAAACCTAGATTTTTTTTGTTTATTTTAAATAGATTAAACTAGGATGTTGTTTCCTATCCCTGACATATGTCCCTCATGCTGGATTGAGTAGCTAGGATAGTTCCCAAGGCACACATGGGCATTTCTTTTCTAGAGAAACATGCAGTAAATGGGAAGTCAATTATGTCGGGTGGGTGTAAATGATAGGGAAAAAAGGATTTGTTCACAATTTATTATATACTGATGTCTCCACATAGATTTTAATCTCTTGAGTAATGTGATTTAGGTTTATGGAATCTAATGTCTATGAAAAAATATAGGATCTTCACATCACTATATATCATATAAGGGAGGGAATCAATACACATGTTTTCTTTGATAATTCTTTATATAGGACTATCCCATATGTATGGGGTTCATTTTAATCATTTTACATATTACACATGTAATTAGGATTTTAGATCTAAGAGTCAATAAATATCTTATGATATTAGTAACAAGTCAGACAATGTTCTTTAATGGAAAACTATCGATGTTATTATAACCCATACAAGGGTTATTTTGTCTATTAATATTATTGCTAGACAAATTATTTTTGAACTAGGGGTCACAACACATCCTATTATAGTAGGAATCAAGGCACACACACTTATTGAAAATAAAATTCTTAAAGCATATTACACCCATAATTTTAGAGGGAATTTTTGAATTCATAACATGGATGGAATGATTATTTTGGGATATGGGGGTCACTATGTATACTTTGATAGTAGTAATATAGCCACATGATGTTCATGAATGAAAAAAATCTCTATATAGGTCTGACCCATACATAATGTGGGGGAATTTAATCTATGAATATCGTGAATGGAACCATGAATTCAAATCTGTGTGTTAGTACATATTCTATGATAGAATGAATCAGGACACACATCGTTACTCAATGTAAAACTCTCAAATAAGGTATATCTTATATGAAGTAGGTGTATTTTCCATGTTAATGTCATATTTGGACCCATGATTTGTGATCTGGGTGTCACTTTGAATCCTATGATAGCAGGAATAAAGACAAATATAGTTCTTGAATAGAAAACTCTCGACCGATGTTTGAACCATATATAGAGGTGGAATTTTTTTCATTAATATCTTGGAATAACCTAAGTTTTTAGATTTGGGTTTCACTATGTATATTGTGATAGTAGAAATTAATCCACATGTAGTTCTTGTATGGAAAACCCTCCACCTCAGTCTGACCCATATATATATGGGGTATTATTTTCACTTAATATCTTTAATGGACCTAGGATTTATTTTATTTGGGATTCATTTCATATCTTGTGATAGCTGGAATCAAGTCACATGTAGTTTTGGAATGAGGATACTCTTAATGTGTATTTGACTCCTCGTAAGGATAAAAGCAGTTAATTTTGTTTTCATATAGATCTAGCTCATCTGTAGGGAACAACCAGTGAAGTAACATTATCTATTGACTTTAATATCATACGGTATGTATTTTTTCCATGATGTTTAATTTCATTTGTTTATGATGAATGATTCTAGCTAATTTAATGTCTTGATTCTAGGATATGAGATACCAAGGAGTTTAAAGTGTTGCTTCCCATACATGGGGTGTTGCGCAATTTATATTCTTGATACCATGACTTGGGATGATGTACATAATAGATTCTTATTTCTAGGATTAGAATACCTGATGATACCTATGAAAAGTATAGTTTGGGAATCATTACATAGTGGGAGGCATAACAAATTTCCCATCAATCATAAAAAATGAGTAATTTTCATTGGAATATACCTTATGTATGATATATGGCCCTTCCCACATATGATGTAAATTTTTAGGCTTTTATCATAGTATAATTGGTTTATTGAGGTATTATACCAAATATAATTAATGTAATATGAACAGATTATCCTTTTTGATGAATTATTGGGTGATATAATTCTTATGAACATTAAGACTGTGTAGCTTTCAAAACCTTTTTCATTGAGTCATTCCAATTCATCCAAAAAAATTTTAAATTGATCTTAATATAATATTTTTACACATATATCTATTCATAGCTAGTGAAACATGAATTCTATGTGAAATTCTTATTTTTTTCATATAAACAATTGAATATGTAATCACATGTGTTGTAGTGAACATGGTGGAATAATAGGCCCATATATCATGAAAAAGTTTCTCTTTCTAGGAATTATTTTCCTTTTCCAGCATACTTTAGAGTACATTTTATATAGTCTTATTTAAGGGATCTATTTTTTCATATTCCACTTCAGGATTGAGGGGTTAATGGTATTATTTTTTATTGTAATCTGGGTACAATTTTCACAATTCAGTAGAACAATAGATGGTTTCATTGTCTATGAAAATCAAGTGAGGGACACTGAATTTGGTGATGCTATTTTTTTCGAAAATAATATGATACTTTTCATCCTAAAATCCTTTAGGGGTATTTAATTATCCCATTTTGAAAATAAGTTGGTAATAGTGAGGATTTACTTAAACTGCATAGCTTGGGCTGGTAGATATTTCCCTAAAATGACTACTCCCCATATATCAATCGACTTGGAATATTTATCTATATAAAGTAACTCTAGGGGTTTATGGATGATGTTTTCATGAATCTGGAATACATGACATTTCCTATTAAATTAATCAATGTATTATATCATTATTTTCTATAAGTAACCAAGACTCCTAATTTGGTGGGATATTTTGGTCTCACACTGATGATAACTTCATGAGCCTGCATGGAATTCCTCATTTAAAGTGGGTATCTGTCCTTTTACATTTTATTTGTGGAGGATTCCATTGATTGTCCATTTATAGATTTTTTTTTACATATCATCCCCATATTAGAGGATAAATATTTCTATGTGGCATCAAGTATATTCCCATATGGATTGATCTATCATGAGGGTACAATTTTAGATATAATAGACAATGGGCTCCAATAATTCAAGGGTGGATATTGTTTCATCATTATATAAGTAATAGTTGACCATATTAATTTTTTCCATGTAACAAATGATGATTGATGACACAACCACTTTTGAGTGATGAAGAAAACCACTAATTCTAGAATGGGGTCAGCTAGAATAGTACCTAAATTTTCTAGTGCATCATCATGATAATTTTGTGATTAAGGTATGTGATAAAATGTTTTCTCAAAATATTAATTTTCAATCATTCCATAGAAATAATAGATGAGAGGGTCCAATTTATCCTTCATGATGTAATATTATATTTTTAATTGATTTATCACTTGCTCTGAATCCCCATTGATTTTAAATTATGATATATACAGTTGTAGGGATAGTTCCATGATGGGCATGAGGATATAGTATTCTACATCATTATTATTAAAGCCTTCAGACAATGAAGTGTAGGTAAAATTTGATTTCTATGGGGAAACAAATATAATCCCTATAAACCCCCAATTTATCTTCACATTTTCCATCCTCATGCTAATATGATATGTGAGGCACCATAGAAATATATATCCCTCATTTTAGGAGTGTTAGGGGAGTAGGAAACCTCTTGTTTTGGAATTTCTATGTCCAATGGTGTAATTTCTAGGTTAGGATTTTCCACAAGGAAATAATCCAACGCCTTACCCTTAAATTACATAGATGTCATGAAATGGATATCATATTATTTCAGAATAACTACCCACTGGTCGAGACTCCTAGTCAATATAGGGTAGTCAAGGATGTACATTAGTAGTTCAACATGAGAGACAAAATGGAATTTGTGATGCTTCAAGTACTGTATTAGGTTCATCAATGCAATGATAAGTGAGATGAAGTTATTTTAAATATTTTAATTTTAGGTCTCAGTACCTAGAGTCATTATAGTAAGGTAATTGAGGGAATTTTCATTTCCCAAATCATTTCTATGTTTATAGAGAGTTCTAAGATATTATTCCATTAAAGCCACAAATAAGATAAGTACATAACATTTTACATGAAAAATCAAGACTGGTCAGTGTGGTATGTAATGAATGAGACTATGAAAGGATTTATGTAGTCATTATCATATTGGGAGAAGACTCCATATTCATAAAAAAAGTGATGGGGAGAAATTTTCAAGCCATGTTAGAAAAAAAATACCGAATTTTAGTGAGGTTCCCTTGGATACCCTTTACTGTACTATGATTTGGAGGTGTTGAAATTACAAGTATTGAACTTGTATTTTTTGAGTCAACCTCAATTACATAGAGGAATACCAAAAATATACGTAATTTCCTTTATTTCACTCTTAAATCACCTATCATTGTGTTTATCTTCATGCCATGTTATCACAACTTACTGAGGATTGTTTGATGTTCTGTGAGGTGAACAAATCACTGTTGATATTTTTCTACCATAAAATCAACAAAAATTATATTATTATTATCAATAAGGGAATAAATACATGATTCATGGATAATTTTTAAGTGTAACCATTATTCTTTAATCTAAAGTGCATGAACTGATAGAAAAAGAATCCCTTAAGTTCCTCCGATGGTGGTAGATTCTACATCTTTTTGGTGCATATTTATCTAATTATACCCTGAATCCCCACCCATGAAGGAAGGGTCTTGGTATCCAATTATTTCATAGATCAATATTTATATGATCAATAATAGAAAATATTCCTCCAGATAGTTCTTATTAAGGTCTCTAGAATCGATGTAGACCCTGATCCTCTAGTTATTTTTTCGGACATTGATGGGTTTTGAAATCCATTTTGGGTTATGAACAACATAGAAAATGTTAAATTTCATTGATTAGTAAATTTGTGATTCTAAGTCATTATCAATAAAGGGATGAATCGTCATATCTACCTTATTGATGCCTCAATGGCCATCAGGAAAGCCCAGGTGGTGCGTAGCCACATCATGGTTCATCCCAGGTGTTTCTGTACAACTCCAAGAGAACATCTATCGATTCTTTTGGAAAAAATTAAATATATATTTCAATATACACAAGAGGAATGGGGAAACTAATAAATTTAATTCTTAGGTCTTCTATTGTTCCAAGATTCACTTACTTGATCACATCGATGGTGACTATGAGACCTTCTTCAATAGTGGGTGTGGTGTTCTTGAGTTCATCCACTTATTCTTTCATCTTAGAGTTCATGGAGGCATTTTTAGAGATGGTGGGTAATAAAAGAGAATTTATGTAACAATCAAGGTAAAAGAATCCCAGTGAATAGATTTTGACATACTGTACTACCAAATTCATTGTATAGAGACATTGGAAATGCTCGTTTTTTCTTTCTTCAATCATGTACAGGTGGAGCATGGGTGTCTAGAATTTTTATGAATTTCTTGGTGAATAATCAGTTTTTATGATGTGATAAGGGAATTATCAAATCCCAATATATAATTATCCTAATCCACTTATGATTAATCTACTAAAAATTACATGACCACTAAAAAATTGACACTAGATATTGAATTTTCCAGTTCAGAGTAGCTTACTAGAAATAAATTTTCTACATCAGTAAAGTTTAAGGGAATACATAATCATTATTGAGAAAGCTCCATTGATCAATAGGGTCGTTACTTAATCCATTGGTTCATTAAACCAGCATACCTTAATCCACCATTGGTTTATTTCCTTCCCTATTGTAGAAATGATCTTTAACATATATATCTTTTCCAGAAATGAAGGGGGTGTTATCCCCATTCTTTCTTACGACCTTCACTTCAATGTGGTATTTCAAGCATTGATAAAATATTAAAGGTAATGCCACAAGGAAATGAATTCAAGGTATTCCAAGAAGGAAATTATATATTATTACTTACTAAATAACCATAAACCAAATCTTATATGTGTGATCCATAAAATGATCCTTGAGTTTTATCTTCATAAGAGGCCTTTTGTCACACTTATCATAACCTTGAATGGATGTATTTTTCGAATATAATTGCCCATTTCTATATCAAAAACATCAGGGGTTTTGACTCAGAATGAGGATTACCCTAAAGGAATTTTCAACCATGTATTTGTAGATGTGGACATTGTTGGGATTTATATAAACATATAGTTGTCTGATAGGTCCTTGGATAACTTATTTAAGATCCAGTTCATTGAATGAAATGGTGACATAAAATTCTGATACAATAGTCTCCACTCTGTAATCCTCCGCTATAAAGATGTCTATTTTTATCTCATATATACTCTAGAGTGCCTCAATGAGTTCCCCTATGAGTTATTTAGAAATATGGAGAGTGTCCATGATTGAGAGTTTTCCCAAAACAGCTGAGAACTCTTTCATAATGTTATTCTTATATGTCATTGGTTCTTGTTCCCCATGGTGGGATATCTTCTTGTTATGTGAGTCATGAGATGTGGTGTTTAATGAGGATGTACCTAGTGGTTGACCAAAGGTTAAAGGGGAATAAGCTTCAAGTGGTGTATATCCCCCCAGGCATCCTCTTTGTTTGGGATTTTTAAACAATAAAAATCCAATCGGTCGACGGTAAATAATGAATATGAACATATGAATTCTATAGTGACCTGTTGAATCTCCATCCTTCTGTTAGGATCGTTGGAGTTCTTGTCCATGGGTATCGACATCTTATATGGATTCAGTGGGGATGTAATCAAAATAGGGGTTTGATCAGAGATTTGTTGTCCCCTATATCCTCATATTCTACATCCTTAGCCTCCATATCCTTGATCATGTATGGGGAACATGAACCCAAAATGATATTCTTCATAAAAATTTATCACTTATGTGAAATAAAATAATTGAATAAATAATGAGTTCTACTTTCGATGAGGGTTCCATTTTGTGGGGAAGTTCGTATTATCGGGATACTTAAAAAGTTAAATCATATAGAGTCAGAGCTTATGTGGGAGATGGATACGACTCTTTCTATTATTCCATTTCTATGTACAATTTTTACATACACCACCATTAGTTTTATTAATTGATGCCTCCCGAGGTAGTGGGAGAATTTTTTGTTCAATAATATACTCTCTTATAGTGGAATGACCTAGTCCAACAGAATTTTGAGTCATCCAGTTATCAAACATCTATCCATGCCAGGAAAAAAATCGTTCTAGTCACCATCTTATTCTTATAGATTGATGGATACATAGTTAAAAAATGTCAGGGATTTTTTAACACGCCAAGCTTCCACGGTACATTTGCCTTTGAATAATGCATTAGCTTGCGTTGTATGCAACAAGGAGTTTTAACACACCACAACCAATCAAACTAGCTGTTATGAATAGTATTACCCAATATTTGAAATTTTATAAAATTAATTTTTCTAAATGGAATTCATTTTTGGATTCATAACATCAAAATTATCATAGGGTGAATTTTTGGTATTTTACTCAAAACATTCAATTTTTGATGAATAGTCAAAAGACCGCGGTATTGTTTAAACCCGACTTTTTATTTAAATAATTAATTATTTTATTTTAATGTTTTTAGGTCAAAATATATACATAATACCTATATATGTTCAATTTAATTTATTTACAGTCATTTTATAATAAGTTTAGATATATAAAATTTTATAGTACTTTTTACCATCTTTTACCCACCTTCTAGTGCATTTGAAAATTTGCATAAAACATGATTTTAGGCTTCTATAAGTTTACTTTCAAAAATCTAAGAGACACAGTTAATATCAGTATGTAAAATGTTTTTCAATAAAATGAAAATAATCGTTGTTGAATAGTAATTTTTATGTTTTATTTGCGATAGTTAAATGTAAATAGGGTAATTTAAGGAAAAAGGATATTATAATTACCCTAAAACATATCCTAATTTTATTAGATATGTATAGTTTGACCAAAAACATCCTTAGGAATAAAATATGATCCTTTTGGTCCACTTGGATTAGATTTTGACATTTATAATTATTTTATTTAAAGAAGAGTTAGAATTGTTAAATTCAATGTTTAATAACTAAAACATTTTTAATATAGAGTTACACACAGTATAAATTCTTATATAAATACGAATTAGAAATAGAAAAATATTTCATACATAATAGTATTTTATTTATAATTTTTAGACATTATATAATATAATTTATTTATGACACAATGATGATGCAGTAATTACCATATTAATGAAATATTAAAATAATTGATATTATAAATATCCTAATAAATGTAAATTTAGACTGCTGACGAATTCCATTATTTTTCATGGTTAATATGACATGATAGGGTTGATTAAATAAATTTTATTTTAAGTGATAATGTTTTTATGGCTTTCAAAAAAACAAATACTAAATAGTGTCAAAATTGACATAAATGAGTTTTTAAAACAAATACTATGTTATTAATTGATATAATATTCTTAAATATCTAAGTTTCGGACAAAGGACTGAGATATGTTTATATATATATTTAACGAACCACTTGGGGTTCACATGTCAGTTTATATTAAGTTAATTAACCATATAAAATTAAAATACAAAGAGACGTGGTAAATGTCAAACTATTTAACTAAGAGTTAAATATAAGAGATAAGGTTAATATGGTGACGTAAACCTATCTAAAACCTATTCGTTTTGAGGTTTAAGACCCATCACCACCTTATCCTTGAAACAAATCATTTTTTAGCCATTATAAACAGAAAATTAATTTATTATAAAATAATATTTTAAGCTTTTCATAAAGTGACCCTCACCTCTCTTATAATAGGTTACTTCCCCTTCTCTTAATTTGACACCTATGAAGCCATTGGGATCGGCCAAACCCTAGTAAAATATCCTCCCAAATTCCCCCAAATCAACCTAGATTCCATAACTTGACCAGAATTCCATTTTAAGGAGCCCTTTTGATCAACTCAAAAGGAAACACCCGAAGAAGAGGTATTAATTCCACCACCCTCTTTCATGTTCTTTTCTTCTTCAACTTCCTCTTTCTTTGTTGTTTCCATAGAAAAATAATAACTCCAATACCTTCTAAATACTGTGATGTTATTATAAATATGGTACAACCATATTCATTATTCTATCCATCCTATAAATGATAAATTCACCGTACGTGCCTACGTACGGCTTACCGTCTCCACGTCGTGGTGTAGTTTGTTATTCAAACACACCATTAATTTTATGGTTATATTAATGAGTATAACTAATGTAAATAATAAATATAACATGTTAATTATTCTTTATTTATTATATAACATCCAATTACATATGATTTCACCATCAATATAATGATATTGCCGCTCGTGCGTACGTAAGGATTGTCGTCTCCATGAACGTGATGTGATTCATTCCCCATCAAAATAATTCAAGAATAATTTTCATTTTAAGAATAAAAAAAATTTATAAACATAATATCACTCTATATATGATTCAAACACATATTATCCATAACAAACATGGCTTACTTAACCAAGCATATAATTGAAAATGAATCAGTTAACACCAGACACGATGAGACTATCGAAATATTATTAAGAAAGTAATATTAAAGGATCAATTATGATATAATATTTATGTATATAGATATTGAATAATTTAAAAACAGTTTTTCAACTATTATACAGGATGTTAACATACCATTTATTAAGTAAAATTACATGGTAATGGTTTTTTCCACAATCTATTTATTATCCGAGGTTGTTTATACATGAGTATCTACTACGACCTCTTTATCATCCACATCTTTGTTTCTTAAAAATATATTTGAAATCATTTTTAATATTTCCTAGACTATGGGTTAAAGTCATTTATACCCTTTTTTTACTTTTTATAAAATTTTTATAAAGTAATCTTTCCATAATTTTCCAAATAAGGTCTTTTACGACGTTTTTGGAAAAATTAAGGAAAGAATGTTTTTTTAATTATACGGTTGGTGTAGCTATTTTCCATCGTTATAAATCCTTTGAAGCTTACCTTAAAGGATTATACAAATATTTTTAAAATAAATGTTTTCTTTAATAATTACATGACTTCTAAATGATTTGAAAATATAAAGAGATATTTCTATCAAATATTTTTTATTTCATCTATGTCAACATCCTTTGATGGATTTTAAACTTGTTTAATGTTGATTTATTATGATACAAATCATCCATATTGTATTGAAGGTTTTTTAAAATAGTTGACTGTGGATGTGTTATTTTTATTCCACTCATTGTTTATGAATAAATTATTGACATTTATTATGCTGCTTTTAATACAAATTATTATGTTATGTTTAAACATTTTCATATGAGGAATGCATTGGACATAGAAAATGACTGGTGGATCCCACTATAGCTCCTCGATGCATCAATAGGTCTCATGAGACAAACTAGTATCTTGTCATGTGGCCTTGACAAAATATTTTTTGTAGTCTTGGATCAAGTCATTGACTATGTTGTTATGATGTTTGGAATCATTCATTCCATCATTATGAAATTGGATATTGATATTGCATGTGATTATTCGACTAGTAGAATTATCCATGTGAATATGTAGATGGAATTATTTTATTTATATTGGATATATTAGGTAGAATATTATGTTTAAAAGGCTTATGATTTATTCTTATACATTTCCTTAAATGTTTATTCTTATTTATGAAACATTTTTCTATATTGTTATCCTTACTTACTATTTATACTCACCCATTTCTATGATTTATTTTTCCTAGGATGTAAAGAAGTTTATTATGACTGACCTATAGGGATAGTATAAGGGATATGAATGTTGTAAATGGAGACAATTTTTTTGTTTTTTTCATTTTGTATTGTAATATAAAACTTATGAATGTATCTAGTACTTCCAATGATACTAAATTGGTCGGTATTTAAGGATTTGAACCCTTGAGATCATGCCAATGTTATGTAATAATGCAAAGACTCTAGGTAACTGTTGTCGGGGTGTTATAGTTGGTATCAGATGATGTTTAGTACAAACCTTGGAAGCTGGATTTTGAAAAACTCTAATTAGAGAACATTACCTTAAGATAGAATTTGAGGGTCAGTATAAAAGCACTTCCTAGAATTTTGGTAATGTATATATTTTGTGAGTTTTCCAAAAAATACATCCATGTCTAGATACGAGCAGGTAGAGGTGTCTCTAGAACAGATGTACCTAGGGGTAAAACCCGAAAACACTACTTTAAGCTAGACTCGAATGGGAACTGGTGCACGACAATGGGCCTTGCTGCACTCTCGGTTACGACACTCTTGGGGTATATGTTTTGGATAATTCATATTTTCATAATAAACCATTATGAATGATTTCTAAGTTTATACCTCCTCAAGGAAAACATTTTTATCATTATGGATTATATCTATAAACTATTCAATTTATGTTATATGTTTTACAAGTTTGGAATTATGTAATGTGATTCATAAACTAATCTATTGTATGTCGTTATTTAGAAATGGTGCATAGTAGAAGGAACATAAACCGTATCAACGCACATAATCCATGTAGGTATTACCCTCCTACTCAAGATAATTAGAGTGGAACTGGTGATACAACTGGTGTAGATCATCTTATCACCATACTACGACAACTCACTGAGGTTATGAATAATAACCTTACTTGTATGGAGCACCCTGATCCACAACACGGAGGATCAATGTTAGACTGCTTCAAGAGGCAGAAACCACCTACATTAAATGGGAGTACAAATCCATTAGTATCTGAGCAATGGATAAATTCCTTTGTGAAAATATTTCATTCTTTAGGGAGTAGTGAAAGTGAGAAAGTTGTTCTGGCAGTTTAATGCCTCACGAGAGATGCAGATCTATAGTGTCATTAATCCCGAACACAAAAGAAGATGAAGAAGTATCAAATGTGGAATGGAAGTAGCTTAAAGAAATTTTCATAGAAAAATACTTTCCTCATGACCATCGAGAAAATATGGAAAGACAATTTCTAAGTCTGAGGCCAAAGGAGGATGAGAAAGTCACAACGCGTGAGGCTAACATTACAAGGTTAGCAAGGAATGTAGCAGATTATATACATAACCCAATGAGTAATAATGATCAACTATTTTATTGGTTAAAACTATTTCTCCATCGATCATTGGTCTCACAATCCTTCTCATCATACGAAGATATTGTCTCAAGCGCTATCAAGAATGAAAATTAATTCCTTATGTCTTACGACTTTAAAGAAAATCAAGAGAAAAAGAGATCTCACAAACACTCTGGAAATGGAAATAAGGGGAAGAAGGGAAAAGTTGAATATCCATCTTATGGTAAATATGGCAAAAAACACCCTGGTATTGGCCTAAAGGGAATGGGAGTCTGTTACAAATATGGTGAAAAAGGCCCCCAAGCTTGTTATTTCAAGGGGAAGAAATTGGATGTCAATGTTGAATGCAACAATTATATAGAAAAGGTCCATTATGAAAATGAATTTCTTATGAGTAAAGGGAACTTACCTCTAATAAGGGAAAGGGAGCAAGTCCAAGCTTATGTGATCACTACTATTGAGGTTGAAGCTTCAAAATACCTAGTGGCATGTAATTTAATGGTTTCCTCAAGTTTTTTCAATGAATTATTTGATTCTAGATCATTGAATTGTTTCATATCTTTCCAATTTTCTAAGAAAATTAGATATTTGTAATTTGACATAAACAGGGAGTTGTCAGTAAAAACACATAAGGGAAGTATCATCTTAACAATGTTTTTTGAATCAGTTCCCATTAGAGCATATAAATGTTCTTTATATTCTGATCTCATCCTCATACCCATGATTTAATTTGATATAATCATCTAAATAGATTGGCTTTCAGACCATGATGTGAAAATTTATTGTATGAAGAAGGATGTTACAATTTTTAATGATGATAAGGGGTACATTATCTTTAGAGAAGAAACATCACCACCTGATTCTTATCTAGATCCACCCATGATAGCTCTACTAAATTCAATTATTGGGGAAGAAGAGAATGAAATAACTATCAGTGGGGAACGGAATGTTCGAAAAGAGGACGTACCAATTGTGCAAGAATATGTTGATGTGTTTCTAAAGGATTTACTTAGACATCTTATAGAATGATAAATTGTGTTTTCCATTGATTTAATTCCTGTTTCAAGGCCCATATCTATTACCACATATATAATGGACACTGTGTAGTTAGTGGAACTAAATAAACAACTAGAGTAATTGAGTAATAATGGATTTATTTTCCCTAGTGTTTCTCCATGGGGAGACCCTATCCTTTTTATTAAGAAGAAAGACAGATCTATGAGGTTGTGAATTTACTACAGAGAGATCAATTCTATAATAATAAATAACATGTATCCCCTACATCTCATTGATGATTTATTCAAAAGACTTCATGGAGCTCAATATTTTTCAATGACTGACCTTTGATCTGGTTATCATCTGTTTTGTGTAAAGAAGGAAGACTTTCTGAAAACAGGGTTTCGAAACAGGCACAACCATTATTAGTTTACAGTAATTCCTTTTGGATTGACTAATTCACCTTCTAACTTCATAGAACTAATGAATAGAGTTTTCATGGAATACCATCATGACATTGTAGTGCTATTTATTGATGATATCTTAGTATACTCAAAAATATATGAATATCCGAAAAATAACATGCGCTCTATTCTGAAAACCCTCTGAAAAAATGAATTATATGGGATGTTTAGAAAGTGTGAATTCCGGCTTCAAGATATTTCTTTTCATCACCATATTGTCTCTATGGATGGAATCTCTTTTGATCCTTCAATGAACAAGGAAATCCATGAATGAACAGCACCAACGAGTATAACTGAGTTACACACTTTTATTGGTTTAGCATGTTATTATCGACATTTCATCCATAATTTGGCCATGTTGGCTAACCCATTAACCAAGACAAAACTTAAATGGGTTAAATTTGTTTGGTAAAATGGTTGTAAATAATTTTTTGAATAACTGAAGAGAATATTAGTCAATGCCCCTATCTTGACTCTACCATCATGGAATAATGGGTTTGTAATTTATTTTGATGCTTCAAATAATGGACTTGGTTGTGTCCTTATGGAAAATGATAGAGTTATTTCCTATGCATCACGACAGCCAAAAATTAATGAGAAAAACTATCCTACTCATGATATTGAGTTAGTTTCTGAAATCATTGCTCTAAAAATATGGATACACTATCTCTATGGTGAAAAATGTGATATTTATACAGATCATAAAAGTTTGAAGTATATTTTCTCACCGAAAGAACTCAACATAAGGCAAATATAATGTCTTGAAATACTCATGGATTATGATTGCACTACACAATACATCCCAGGGATGGAAAATAAGGTGGAAGATGCTTTGAGTAGAAAGGATCATGAAGTTTTTAAAAATATGAGATTTTAAAGGGATCCTATTTTCATGGATCTTGTAAAGATGGATATGGGAATAACCATGGAAGGTGAAACATCAATACTTTTTTCAAATGGTTTCTAAACCACCTTTACCAAAAAGGATAAAGTGTTCTTAGACTGATGATGAGGAGTTTGGGAAGAATATTGAAGCTGTGAATGATGGGAGATTGAGTGACTTCATATATGAATATGGAATTTTGAAATTTGAGAAGTGACATTGAGTTCCTAACATACCTGATCTAAAAAGGGAATTGTTGTATGATTCTAATAGCTCAAATTTCTCTATACACCATGGGATCACCAAGATGTATAGAGATTTGAAGGAACATTTTTGGTGGGACAACATGAAGAGGGAGATTTCTGATTTTGTGTCAAGATGTATGGTTTGTCAGCAAGTGAAATCTAGAAGGCAAAAGCATAGGGGAGTCATGAAACCTATTACCATACTTGAGTGGAAATGGGATACTATTATGAGGGATTTTTCATGGGGATACCAAAGACTCCTATAAGGAATGATGTAATATGGGTCATTGTTGATCTTTTTAACAATTAAGCACATTTTCTTACTGTAAGAGAATATTTCCCACGTGAACGTCTGGAAATACTATATATTAATGAAGTTTTAAGACACCGTGGTGTACCCCTGTCGATTGTTTCCAATCGTGATCCCCGTTTTACCTCAAGATTCTAGAAATGTATTTAGAAGGCCCATGATACTGAACTTTGTTTGAGCACTGCATACCCCCTCAAACCGATGGACAATCATAACGGGCTACTCAACCCTAAGAATATATGATGAGATCTTGCTAACATGACATTCAAGGTACATGGGATCAAAATTTACCTCTGGTAGAATTTTCCTATAACAATAGCTTCCATTCAAGTATTCAGATGGTACCATATGAAGCATTATATGGAAATTGATGTCACACACCAACTTTTTGGGATGATGTTGGTGGGAAAAAACTCACAGGCCCAGAACTTGTTGAGGAAACAATGGAAAAAGTGATGATTATCCAAACCCACATCAAAGAAGCCCAAAGTAGGAAAAAGATCTATGCTGATAACCGATGGAAGGATTTGGAATTACTAGTAGGAGACCATGTTTTCTTGAAGGTATCTCCAAGAAAGGGTGTTATACATTTCGGTAAGAAGGATAAATTGAGTCCCAGGTACATCGGACCTTTTGAAATTCTATAACGAATTGGCGTTGTATCATATCATTTGGCAATGCCTCTAGGTCTCTACAAAGATCATGATGTGTTCCACATATCACTGTTGATAAAATACATGTCTGAACCAATGCATGTACTCGCCTACGAGGAAATTGAGATGGAACTTGATCTATCTTATTGTGAAGATACTATCAAAATTCATGATATCAGAGAAAAAGTGGTGAGAAACTGGATGACTCATCTGGTAAATGTTCTATAGGGAAACCATAGGATGGAAGAGGCAACGTGGGAACTTGAAGCAATTATGATGAACAAACACCTGAATATTTTTATGTAATAATATTCTATAAATTTCAAGGATGAATTTATTTTAAGGATGGGAGAATGTAACACTCAATCTTCCATAGTATGTTTCCCATTGAATAATGCAGTAGCTCGCGTTGTACGCAACATGGAGTATTAACACACCACAACCAATACAACTAGCTGCTATGAATAGTAATACCCACTTTTTAAAATATTATAAATTTTATTTATCAAAATGGACTTCATTTTTTGATTCAGAATATCTAAATTAGCTTGTGGTGAATTTTTGGTATTTTTATGAAAACATTTTTTTTATTGATGAATAGTGAAAAACACTGTGTTGTTGTTTAAAATTGACTTTTTATATAAATAATTAGTTGTTTTATTTTAATTTATTTTAGGTAAAAATATATACATAATACATATATATGTTCAATTTAATTCATTGGATTCATTTTATAAGAAGTTTAGATATATAAAATTATATTAATCTTTTTTCCGTCATTTACCCACCTTATAGGAGCATTTGAAAATTTGCATAAAAATTAATTTAACCACTTCTGCCAGTTGGATTTCAAAAATCCGAGATACTCGGTTAATATCAGTAAGAAAAAAGTGGTTCAATAAGATAAAGTTTTTTTGGTGAATAATATCTTTTGACTTTTATTTACCACGGTTAAAAGTAAATACGGTAATTAAAGGTAAAATTGATATTATAATTACCAAAAGACATGTCCTAATTCTATTGGATTAGTATAATTCGACCAAAAAACCCTTAATAATAAAATATGATCATTTTGGTCCATTTGGATTAGAATAGGACATTTATTATTATTTTATTTAAAGAAGAGTGAAAAGTGATAAATTCAATGTTTAATATCTAAACTATTTTTAATATAGGGTTAAACAGAATATAAATTCGACTATAAATATTAATTAGAAAGGTAAAAATATTTAATACATATGTTTATTTTATTAATATTTTTCAGACATTAAATAATTTAAATTTTTCATGACACAATGATAATGAAGAATTTACCTTATTAATAAAATATTAAAATAATTGGTATTATAAATATCGAAATAAATGTAAATTGTGACATTTGATGAATTACACTAATTTCCTAGGTTAACATGACATGTTATGGTCTATTAAATAAATTTTATTATAAGTGATAAGTTTTTATGGCTTTCAAAAAAAATAAAATACTAGATAGTGTCAAAATTGACATAATTTAGTTTTTAAAACAAATACTATATTATTAATTGATATAATATTCCTAAAAAGTTAAGGGTCTGGAAAAGGACTTATATAAGGTTATATATATTAATAATGAACCACTTGGGGTTCTCTTGGTAGTTTATAGTATGTTTATTAACCGTATAATATAAAAATACAAAGAGACTTGGTAAATGTCAAACTATTTAACTAAGAGTTAAATTTAAAAGATAAGGTTAATATGGTGACCTAAACATGTCTAAAAACATTTTTTTGAGAGGTTTTCTACCCATCCATTCCTTATCCTCTAAATTAATCCTTTTAGAGCTATTATAAACAGAAAATTAATTTATTATAAAATAATATTTCAATCTTTTACTAAAGTGTCCCTCACGTCTCTTATAAAATAGTACTCCCCCTTATCTTAATTTGAAACCTCCAATGCCTTTTGGATAGGCCAAACCCTACCCAAATATCCTCCCAACTTCCATCACATAAACCTAGAGTCCTTACTTTTATCATAAATCCAACCTATGGAGCCCTTTTGATCAACTTAAAAGGAAACAGCTGAAAAAGATGTAATAATTTCACCACCGTCTTTCAAGTTGTTTTCTTCTTCCACTTCTTCTTTATTTTTTTTCCTTACCAAAATAATAACTCTATTACCCTATACATAATTTGATGTTATTATAAATATGGTAAAACCATATTTGTTAATCTATCCATCCTATAAATAACAAAGTCACCATACGTGCGTACGTACGGCTTACCGTCTCCACGTCGAGGAGTAGTTTGTTATTCAAAAACTTAATTATTTGGATGGGTATAATAATGATTATAACTGATGTAAATAATAAATAAAACATGTTAATTATTCTTTATATATGATATACTATCCAATTAAATACAATTTCACCATCAATATAATGATATTGTCGCTCGTGCGTACGTACGGATTACCGTCTCCACGAACGCGATGAGATTCATTCCCCATCATAATCATTCAAGAATAATTCTCATTTAATGATTAAAAATAATTATCATGAACATAATATATTTCTATATATGAATAAAATACATCCTATTCATATCAAACATGGATTATATAACCAATCATATAAAGGAAAACGAATCAGTTAACACCCAAAATGATGATACTACTGAAATATTATTAACAAAGAAATATTATAAGATCATATATTATATCATATTTACGTATATATTTCATTTATAATTTAATAACAATGTTTTAAGTATTATAAATATGGTTAACATACCATAGACTGAGGAAAAGTAAAAGGTAAGGGTTAATTTCATAATATCTTTATTTTCTGAGGTTGTTTATACATGAATATCTACTGGGACCTCTTTATCCTCCACATCTGTGTTTCTGAAAAATATATTTCATAACATTTTTACTATTTCCTAGAATATGGGTTAAAGTAATTTATACCCCTATTTTACTTTTTATAAAAATTTTATAAATGAATCTTTTTGTCATTTTCCAAACAAGGTCTTTTACGAGCTTTTCAACAAAATTTAGGAAAGAAATTTTTTTTAAATTATACGGACGGTGCAGCTATTTTTCTCCTTAATAAAACCTTTTATTCTTCCCTTACATGATTATAAGAATATTTTCAAAATAAATATTTTATTTTATAATTACATGACTTCTAAATGATTTCAAAATTGAAAGAGATATTTCTCTCAAAAAGTTTTGATATCATCTTTGTCAACATTCTTTGATGGATTTTAATCTTGTCTAATGTTGATTTATTATGATACAAATCATCCATATTATATTGAAGGTTTTGTGATTTATTAGTCTTTGGATGTGTTATTTTTATACCATTCATGGTTTATGGATAAAGTATTGACATTTTTTATGCTATTTTAAATACGAATGTTTATGTTATGTTTAAACCTTTTCATATGAGGAATGCATTTGACTTAGTAAGTGATGGGTGGATCCCCTTATTACTCCTCGATGCATATATAGGTCTCATGAGACAAAATACTGTAATGGCATAAGGAATTGACAAAATATTATTTGTTGTCTTGGTATAATTCCTTGACTATGTGGTTATAAAGTCTGGCATTATGTATTCTATAATTATGAAATTGGCTATTGATATTTCTTGCGATTATGCGACTAGTGGAATATACATGTGAATAAGTAAGTGAAATTATTTGATTTATATTTGCCATATTATGCAGAATTTTATTATTAAAAGGTATTATGCTTTAATCTTATACATTTTTAAATGTTTATGCTTATTTAGGAATGTTTCTGCTATATTGTTATCCTTACTGAGCATCTGAGCTCACCTCTTTCTATGTTTTATTTTTTCCAGGATGTGAAGATGTATATTATGAATGACATGCAAGGATAGTCTATCGTATATTAATGTGTTCCATGGATACAATGTTGTTCTTGTTTTTTATTTTATAATCTAATGCAAATCCTATGAATGTATCTAGTACTTCCAAGGATACTAAACTGATCGGTATTTCTGGATTTCATCCCTTGTGATCATGAAAATATTCTGTAATAATGAAACGACTCTGGGTAACAGGATTAGGGGTGTTATATAATTTTCCATTATATCCTATCCATAATCAACCATGCTCTCTAAAACAATTTTTGAAGACAGAGCAGTCTTGTGTGGTGTAACCTAGCCTCCTATGAAAAGGGAAATAGTCCAGATGATCAGTGAGGTTAACCTCATTAGTATTCAAGGGCTCTAGTATCATGAGCGGATTATTTTCCATGGCTATATGGAAATTTATTGGGACCCACTCATTTTATAAGGAATAATATTTATTCTTATAATCCTAAAATTGTTGGTGGCCCTACACTTTTTTTTTCTTTTGGTTGATGTTTATTTTAGTTTTATCTCTGTTTGAGCGGAGGAACTAGACGATTCAGGGAATTCCTATGTTCTTGAATAGGAACTACTCCTGGAATGGGGGTAAAAATAGTAGTATACAACTTACGAATAATTTATCCCTATGATAAGGTAATGGGTCTAGATTTAGCTAAGACCTACTAAATGAAATATTCTAGGTGTTCTACAACGTATTAGGACTGAAAAAATCAACATGGATACTTTATTAGGATCAAAGTTGTTTGTAGCTCATTTTAATGATTTTCATCACAATGTTCCCAAATAATATTTTATAATAGGGGGAAACATAGTGAATACGTTAAACTATTCCATATTGCGATAAATTTAGAGACCCTCTCATTTACGTTTTTTTCATTTTTTCAGGTAACAATTTTATTTTTCTAAAATGATGAGGTGAACTAGTAATGGAATTAATAATGAAGGAATTTCCATCACAAAACATATCCTAATAGATGGATATTTTACCAAGTGAAGGTTGTCCATGTTAGAGTTGGGAAAAAACAAATTAGTTTGGTTTCCTCATTCCGATCTCAAGGGCCCATCATTGGGATGCATTGGGACATGAAGTGTGTGATCCTCTATTCTAGATACGCAACACCATCCAAGGTTGATAAAAGTGTATTGATGAAATTGGAATGCGAAAAAACTTCATCCACCTTGTTTGGATATGGATACTTATTTTCAAGATACATGGGTGTGCTCATCCCATACATGGAATTCTATAGAGAAATCATAGATTTATTAGTGTTGAGGATTTAATGATGTACCATTGTATAGACCACCACCCATTTATAGTGACCATGTGAGGTTTGATGAGGATTACCCATTTTCATATACTGCATATTATTTTTATATTATATGAATGAGTGATCAGAATTATATGGGATATGTTGACGCCTTAATGTAGGATGTTAATGATCGTCCTCCTTATTCCCAATTATAAAGACTAGTTTCAAATAGCTAGAGCCATCCTGATGCTCAAATTTAACTCTTATAGTAAGATTATATCTCAATTAATATGTGGTAGGTGGGATGTTTTTCTATGTATTATTATGAG
This sequence comes from Viscum album, assembly GCA_963277665.1. Classification (NCBI taxonomy): domain Eukaryota; kingdom Viridiplantae; phylum Streptophyta; class Magnoliopsida; order Santalales; family Viscaceae; genus Viscum; species Viscum album. Next base: position 2,088,888,833 of record OY728126.1, on the reverse strand, counting down.
ACCACGATTTAATGTATCCATTGAGTAGTTACTGATTAATTTTTTTGAGATTATGTAACTCATTATCATACTATAAAGAACATTCCTCTATAGAGGAAATTTTAGCTCTTATGGGTGATGAGTGGGATGTAGACACAACTTTACCTTACTATTGTTAGTGTTAATCCATATAGGTGGTATTTCATCCTTCATTGGATCATGTTTTTAGATATTTCTTTCATTCTATATACAGGAAGCCTCAGTTTGTGCATCTAGATCACCAACCTCTCTAGTTACGATTTCTGCATTGTGTTCCTCTTCATTTACATCTTGGTCTACAATAACTATAGTATTGATAGTGATGATGTTCAATGATGTGTATTAGAAAATTCTAGTAATCCCATTACACTCCATGAAATACGATGAGTCTGTTCCTCATACTCTCCCTTCGAGGGTTTCATCTAGTTCATTTATCTGAACCCTATCCACATTGATCCATCTTGTCTTATGAACCTTATGGGGTTTGATATCCTCATCTATTGGTTCCTCATATCTTAGTATATGAGTAACGACCTTACGGGAGTTTCTAGACATGTTTTCAAAATTTTCCCCAAATAGAAAATGCAAGTCTTTTGGAAAGAGGAATATATGGTATGTTGTCCATCGATAATTATTTCCCAACTAGGGAAAGAATTATTCCTTTTGGGGTGATGATAATGTTGGAAATTCCCAAACTCTGTTCACTAGGGATGATTCAGTGATGGAATTGGGACTTTTGGATCCTATTGTTGAGGATATTTGGATTCAATTTTATGATATTATGTATCCTATGATAGAAATTGTGATATAAATTCTCTATCCATGCAGTCTGGGGTTAATCTGGAACCATTTTTTAATTCACCAACACCCTCTCAGTGTTCGATGAACATGATGGAGGTGATTGAGATAGAATATTTCCCATCCCTATGGGATGGGGTTTTATTGTATAATTCAATGACATTATAAAGATCCTATTAAGGTCTAATGACTCATGGGGTGGAGGAGGTTGTAAAAATTCCCCCATTCATACATACTGGGTTCTATCCTGGATGGTTACTATTGAAATCAGTTTGATTTGGTGAAATCCATCATGTTTATCATTAGAGTACAACAGTTTCCTATGATGGGAGTTATTTTCTATGGGAATATTTTGGGTAGTTCACAACTACAACTTTCAGTTTTGTAACGTGTTGCAATCTTTTCTGGTCCTAGGATAAAATTCAGTTGGATACCCTCTCACACTATTTTGACATATTTACATCTTCAATGTGTGTGAATATCACTACCTTGACTAACTCGACCATGCATTACCCAGTCCCTTGATTTATCCTATGACTATAGCATTACATGATCCAATATCTGGGTTTTTTATGGGGTAATAGTTAAGTTCAGTGATCCATATATTCCCCATCATAGAATACATATGTCTGACGGAGATCTTACATTTAGTAAATAAAGTTTTTTATGATATAGAGAAAAAAATATTTATACAATTCTATATCTCTCTTAAATCCCAAAGTTTGGGACCACAGAGAATGAAACTATATACAGATGACAATAGAGTGTACTTATGATTTGAATATTAAACTCGTATCCTTAAATATGGAGGTGTTTAATCTTTAACCACTAATAATTTTACCATATGTTATTGAATAAGTAAGGAATTCACTCCTTTTATTTTTCATCAAGGATCTCATAGTAAAACTTAGATATGGTCCCTCACATGGTTGGGAGGTTGTTTTATACTTAATATCTCCATATATCATTGTCAACCACTTTTTTATAATAATTATATACCTCCACCTAGTCAAACCACTGATGTTGTTTCTCTGGTTCTCCAGCTAACTATATTTTAGTGATGATGATAGTTGATGAGGCTTTATATATGGTTAAACCTTGTGCTTTGAACACCTATATGACCAAATGAGTATCTGTTTTTAGCACCAATCTATATAAAGGTGTCTAGGAAAGGGGATAAATTTCTTATCTGAGAGAGATATATCCATGGGGAGGATGACCATTGTGGATGTTAGTGGTAGAATCCCTTTGATCCTTCATTATACTACCTCTAGGATATCTTTCAATGAATTTATCTCCATCTACTCCGGTTGAGGGGTCGTCATACCCATTAATAGTTTTTGATGTGTATCGTACATATTCAAGAACATTAGAATTTAATAGATTTGGGATATGAGCATCATTTTACTTTATATTTGAAATATATGAACCATAATTTTGGGTGTTAGTAGGGATATAATCATAAAATTTAATGTTTTATAGAATATGTTGATAACCATATGGGGTAGTGGGGATTTGAGCTCATATTTTAGTATCAGATTGAGTATACATGTGAGTATTTATATATTTCAAGAAAAAAGAGCATGCATTGTGGTTGTTATCAGAATATTCAGGTAATTACTAGATGAATAAATGGTAATATACCTATTAAAATTTTAATTCACATATAACTTAGGATGGTTTCCAGTGTAGTCTCTCATCGGAGGAAGTATGGATACGATATTAGATTCCATAATGTACTAGTTTATTCCATGTAACTTCATCGATCGGGATATGTTCCTACTCCAAGGTGATTTCCATATTTTACTAGAAACATTAGTTGGAGAGAGGATATGTGGTTCGTCATGTTCATTTTTAGTATACTTATGTTTTTTTAGACGGGAATGTGACCTTGTCCCGAGGCATGTTCCATACCGAGATTGTGAGCCCCAGTCAGAATGGGTAAATGGGCCCAATACTGTTCCATTAATATATGCATCTAGTATTTATTGATATGAAAATTTTCATATCCTATGGAGTGTACCAAACTAATATGGTGATCCCCAATATTTTTGAGATATGAGCATGTTATTATTCCTTGTTCTTCATTGGAATATGCTGACAATCCTCTATGATGGGAGGGAATATGTATAACTACTCCATAACAGTCACCTATTCATAATAGACATATTGACATGATTCTCTTAATTTTGGGATAGGAATATGTGTATTTTTCATGAACCAATATAAATGCTGGAAAATGTTTAAGGTTCTCTTCTTATATTTCTAGAATGTAGTGAAACATTAGTAATGTGTGTGTGGGAATTTGGCAATGCACATTCTTGGTCTCCAATATATATGGTAAGATATATTATATTGAAGCACATATATATACCACTCATATCCTCATTGTGAATTTAAATATTCTGATGGAATTCATTCATAGGGGAAGGGAAATTTGCCTCCCCTCAGCTTGCTATATGGATATGTGTATTGACTTGATCTGAGTGAGTAGGGATATGAGCATGCCCACTTGATACTTCTAGAATATAATGATGAGATTTTTAATATAAGTGGGGATATGATCCCATGTACATTTATCCATAGATTCTCATGCCCATATAGACAACCCTAGAACCCATGAATGAGTTTCCAATGTAGAAATTTATCAGGTGGGGCTCTCAAAAATCGATTAGGGGCATATAAGGGATGACATTTCTAACAATGGTTTATAAGAGCACTCCTATGAAGTAAATAAACTAGGATGAATTATTATTAGAATATATTATCTAAATTCCTATGATATAGATGTTACAAACATCAGTGTTATGGGGATATGATTCCTAAGTGATTGGTGGTGGCGACTTGTTCCACTGGTTTCACGGAATCTTTCGCTGAATGAGAAAAAATTATAAAATTCAATTTTTTGATATAATTATGTTTATCCTCATGTTTTGGGATAATTCCATGTCAGATTTACTTGAGAACCATCTTTTTTTCAACCCAATCATAATGGTTCTGGGAAAGTTAAATTTTTTTTGACCCCCGGAGGTTACTACTATAATTGAGGTTCCATAAAATATCTTGATGAAGATATGGTCTCAAGTCAAGATAAATGTGAGAGACGTTTATATACACAAAAATACAATAAGGAACAAGTTCACCAATAAATATATCACTGCAATTATAAAACAAAATGAATCCTCTATAGATGGTTAACAAAATTTCCCTTTTATATTCCCGGTTCATCCATTTTTCTTAGCTGAAATTTTTATAATGAGAGTGAATATATTTCATGAGAAACCAATTAATTTTAATTATCCAAGGATTTCACTATATGAATCACATTTAATTTTTCAAATGAGACACAAAAAATAAGGGCTAACACCTAGCTAACCTTTAATTTTTATAATTTGAGAAATTAACATCAGGTAAACAATTTGTTTCCTTCAGAAATATGTAGATGGTTCCACAAGATTAAGAAAAATGATACACAATTCGTATAATGATTCACTTATTCTATCATTGAATTTATTCATATCATGTTCACCTTTTTCTTTCCTTCAAAAGGATATGAATAGTTCCCCATATTTTTTATAAATGATTCTTAATTCCAGTAATGTGTCAGTTATTTTTTATTGTAGGATTTCATGCTAGTTTCTTGGTTTTTGTTTCATTTAAAATATATGTGGTCTCTGTTGAATTATTACGGGGGGTTCTTTGAAAGTTTCATAATCATTCACATTAGGATTACCATATTCTTCTCTCATAGAAAATCCAATCAGTTTTTACATCGATAGCAATGTACAAACATGATTTCCAAAGGCTAGCGATCATTTGTGGTTTCAAACCCAATGATCCATAGTGTAACACCCCGACCCTAGATACCCAGAGTCTGTGCATTATTACATATCATTGGCATGATCACAAGAAAGATCAATTCTCGAAAGACCGATTAGTTTAGTATCCTTGGAATCACTAGTTATATTCATAAAGTTTGCATTACATCAATAAGTAAAAAACAACAACATCATATTGTATTAATATCCTCTCATACTATCCTTGAAGTTCATTCATAAAATACTTTTCACATCCTGGGAAAAATAAAACATTGAAGGGGTGAGCTCAGATGCTCAGTAAGGATAACAATATAGCAGAAACTTTCATAAATAAACATAAAAATTTAAGGCAATGTATAACTAAAACAAAAGACTTTTAAACATGAAATTCAGCATAATATGGCAAGGATAAACTGAAGTAATGCAATTTACATATTCACATGGATATTCTACTAGTCGAATAATCACATGAAAATATTAATAACCACTTTCATAATGACGGAATGCATAATGCCAAACTATCATAACCACATTACCAAGGCCTCGTGCCAGGACTACAAATAAGATTTTGTCAAGACCTCGTGCCGAGACACTAGTTTGTCTCATGAGACCTACTGATGCATCGAGGAGCTATAGCGGGCTCCATCCGTCACTTACTAAGTCTAATGCATTCCTAATATGAAACGTTTTAAACATAACATAAACATTTGTATTAAAACTAGCATACGGAATGTCAATACTTTATCCAAAAACCATGAATGGTATAAAAATAGCACATACACAGTCATACCTAACTCATTCGATACAATATGGAAGATTGTATTGTGTCATATTAATCTCAATCAGGAATAATGAAGGATATTGACATAGATGAAAATGATCATCAAAACTATTAGAGAGAAATATCCCTGTTTTTCTTGAAATCATTTAAAAGGCACACTATTTTTCAAGAAGCCATTTAAAAATAGATTTTGAATCAAAGTTTCCCATAACACTTTGAAACTTTTAAAAGTAATTTTAATTTTAAAACATTAATGTCCATATAAATAAATCCTTAAAACCATTTTTAAAACATGGATATTAATGAGAAAGATTTAGAAGAATAAATCTTTAAAACACTTAAAAATGTATTTTAGTTAGAGTTTCTAACGAAAAGAGAGACACTAGAATACAAATAATTGAGGCAATAAAAACTTTATAATATCATGAGAATAAAGGGATTCATGATATACTATGTCAAAGTACATTATATACACCATATAAAAGTGATTTGGTGTATAAAAACAAAGAAGTCTCAATGGAATGTAAATTGAGATGAATTATCTTATAAAGACTATGTCCTTAGGTTAAGGATAAATCAACGACATAATTATGTGTGAAAAATATAAATACAGTCAATATGATTGGATATTTAGTGTAAATCAGTCAGATTACATTCACACATATTCTTGTAAAAACAACACTAATGAATTGGATATTTAACTCAACAAATGGATATTGAGTTAAAATTAATCTTATCAAGTTCATACCGATGACGTGAGAATTTATCAATGGAGTGATTATGTGTATAAAAATTATATCCACATAAAGGGGAGTGGAAATTATGACACAATAAAATGAATAGTGATTCCACACATAATCTTGGAGTAAAATAATCAATGAAGTATGCCTAAAGCTGAATGAGTGCAAATTGAAATTTAAAATTCCCTTATTGATTAGGTAACTTAAGAAACAAAAAAAATGAAACAAGGATCAAAAAATGATGATGTAAATACCAATAAATTAAATTATATTACATAATTAATACAGTCATGGGAAATACATATACACCACATGCAATAAATAAGTGGTGAACAATGGAATTCTCACGAAATTAAGAGTGAGATAAGAAACCCCTTACTTTGTACTTTTTCCTTGATCGAATGTAGTTTAACCTCCTTTATAATAGTGAAATAATTGTTATTGAATTATACAAGAATCATTTACATTTATATGATATCATATATGATCTTTTAACATTGATTTGTTAATAATATCTTAGTATTATCGTCATTTCGGGTGTTAACTTACTCATTTTCCTTTATATTCATTGTTACGTAAGCCGTGATTGTTATGGATAAAATTTATCTTATTAATATCCAGAATTATATAAAGTCCTTAAAAATTATTTTTAATCATCAAATTAGAATTATAATTGAATGGATACGATGGAAAGTGAATCTCATCGCATTCGTGGAGACGGTAGTCTGTACGTACACACGAGCAACAATATAATTCTTTTGATGTTGAAATAATATATAATTGGATGGTATATCATATACACAGAATAATTATCATGTTATATTTATTTTCTACATGAATTACACATCATTACTATACCCATCAAAATAATAATTTATTGAATAACAATTACCCCACGACGTGGAGACGGTAAGCCGTACGTACGCAAGTATTGTGACATGCCATTCAATGGATGGATAGAATACTGAATATGGTTGTACCATATTTATAATAACACCATAGTATATATAAGATACTGGAGTTATTATTTTAGAATATAAATAACAAAGAAATAAGTAGTTGAAGAAGAAATTAACTTGAAAGGGGGTGGTGAAAACGTTACCTCTTCTTCGGGTTCTTCCTTATGATTTGATCAAAATGGCTCCTTAGGTTGGATTTCAGATCCAATTAAGTCCTCTAGGTTGTGGTGAGGGAAGTTGAGAGAGTATTTGGGTAGGTTTTGGCCGATCCAAAAGGCTTTGAATGTGTGAATTAGTGAGAAGGGGGAGTGCCCTTTTATAAGAGGGGTGAGGGGAACCTTTGGAAAAGCTAAAAATATTATTTTATAATAAATTTATATTCGGTTTCTAATTGCTCCAAAGTGGATTATTTAAAGTTTAAGGTAGGGATGGGTCGAATACCACTCAACCAATAGAATTTAGATAGGTTTGGGTCATTATATTAACCTTATCAATAAGTATTAACTCTTAGTTAATTAGTTTCACTTTTACAATGTCTCTTTGTATTTTTATATTATATGGTTAATAAACTTGCTATATATTTCCAAGATAACCCATAGTGGTCTATTAATGATACACCTATAATGATATAAGTCTCTTGGCCGAACCTTAGATTTTTATGAATTGAATATAAATTAATAATATAATATTTGTTTTAAAAACTCTTTTATGTCAATTTTGACACTATTGGGTATTTTGTTTTTGATAAATTCATAACAGCATTATTAATTAGAAAAAAATTTATATAATCAATAATAATATGTCATATTAACCTATAAAATTAGTTAAATTCATAAAAAGTTTCAAATAACATTTATTTTGATATTTATAATATCAAATATTTTAATATTTCATTAATTAGGTAATTACTATATCACCATTGTGTCATAAATAAATTAACTTATTTAATGTCTAAAAATTATAAGTAAAATGAAATTATGTAGGAAATATTTTTAGCATTCTAATGAATATTTAAAATCAAATTTATCTTATGTATAACCCTATATTAAAAATGTTTTAGTAAATAAACATTGATTTCAACTCTTTTAACTCTTCTTTAAATTAAATAATAATAAATGTCCTAATCTAATACAAGTGGACCTAAATGATAATATTTTACTCCTATGGTTGCCAATGGTCGAGATAAATTGTTCAATAGAATTAGGACATGTGTTTGGGTAATATTAATATTATTTTTACCCTTAATTACCCTATTCACTTTTAACCGTGGTAAATAAAAGAGAAAAGATACTATTCACCAAAAATTATTTTCATCTCAATGAACCACATTTTACTCCTTGATATTAGCCTTCTCTCTCGGATTTTCTAAATTCCACTCACAGAAGCGGTAAAATTAAGTTTTATGAAAAATTCAGTTTTTTAACTACCACTTAGTGGTTTCACTATTCATCAAAAAATGAAAGTTTCCAGAAAAATACCAAAAATTAGGCCTACGCTATATTTGATATTATGAATTAAAAAATTATTCCTATTTTACCAAATTCAAAACATATCATTTGCATTAATTAATTTAAAAATTAATTCCCGTCGTCAAAACAAATAGCGTGTTTCTAAGAGATAATAACTATCAAAATATTGACACTTGTTTATGTCTGGTTTAAATGTGAAATTAAATCCAATGACCAACATTGTATTAAATGGTAAAAATATATTCTAAATATACTTTAAAACCACTCAAATTAATAATTTATCACTATTAATTATTTAGATTACAAAAGATGTTTTTAATTAAAATTTAGTAATTTTCACTATTCCTCAAAATATGAAAGTGATCCGAAAAGTACCAAAATTTCACCCTACGCTAATTTCGATATTACGAATCCAAAAATGAAGTCCATTTTATAAAATTTCAAAAATTAGGTATTACTGTTCATAACGGCTAGTTTGATTGGTTGTGGTGTGTTTGAATATCGAAGTTGTGTACAATGCACGCCATTGAATTATTCAAAGGGAAACGTACAATGGAAGCTTGGGGTGTTACACATAGGAACCCACATTGGTCGATAGGTTGAGAGGTTGGGATCAATTCCCCCTGCTGGGTGGAATTATTGTCTATTTTGTGATTTTCTTATAGATTTAAGATATGTTCTTAAACCTATTCCAAATACTGATATGGGATTTTTTTTCCCCTAATTAAATGATAGGTTGTTGAATCCTTATTTGTGTGAAGGTGGTTATATTAATGAAGAAATTTTGAATGAATTAGTGGCTCTCATATTTTTACCCTATTTTTCATAAAAATGGGTAGAAGATTCTTTTTTGAAGCTATATAACAATGAAATATGGATTTTTATACCGTCTAAGGAGGAGATTAGTGTTTCTAATATGGGATTGACCCTTCATGAGGCATCTCGTATATCTTGTTTATAAAAATAAAAAGACACCCTAAAATTGTATAAGTCCAAGACTTGTAGATTAACTTCATGTGGAAGAAACATATATGAGGGTACTAAGGCATAAGGTGCAGGAATATTTCCTTAGGAATAAATCCTATATATCATTCTTAAAATAGGAATTTTACTCATCTGAGTTTGATCTATCCTTAACCAATGCATGGTAGGTGGTTGATAATTAATTTTTGGGAGGGTTATTACCCCCAGAGTTTATTAATATGGGAACGAATTGATAACATAAATTGACATGGATTCCCTTATATGGGATTGTCATATCATTTCATAGAATGGGGCTTGCTCGTTGAGGTTCCCATGGATGGGGAAAATTTATAATGCATGTGATATATTCATTGTAACTCCCTTAGCCCACATGAGTCATGATCAGTGTGGAAGGAAAGGGATAAAAAATTAGTAGACTAAATGTATATAGAAAAGAGTCTTATATACTATGTTGGGCCTTATGGGGTGTTTGATATGGATCATGATCCATAAAAATTATTCTTACATATCCTACTAATAGTATGAATTTTATTATTTGTAGTTTTATCTGTTCCAAACCTTCTAATCGGATAGAATTTTTTATTACAGTGAGAGAAATAATTACTATCCCTATGGTTTAGAATGTTATTTACTTATACCATGATGATTTCCCATTAGAATATATTTGACTCATACCCTATCAGAGTTATAGAGTAGGAACCATGAGTGGCCTACTAAGAATGTATGGATGACATGAGGATCACATAATACCTAGAGGATTATATGAGTATCCATTTATAAGCAATTTAGTATACTTCCTATGTAAAATAGTAATTCCCAAACATTGACTCATTGTTCTTATTTCACATGGGTTGAGAGAAAAGAACCATGTACTCATGTTAGGAATGGATGACACGTCTATAAGTGTCCACCTGACTTGTTAATAATGTTTTCATGACATGTCTATGATGTCTTCCTAACATGTCTTGAATATAAGCCTGACATATTCTAATTGTCTACCTAGCATGTCCATATTGTCTTCATGAAAAGGATAAAATGTCCCAGTTTGATTCTCTTGATTGAAGATGACATTTTAATGGGATGTTGCATAACCACACTTACATGTATGAGGTTCTTTTCATGGTCAACACATACATGTCTAAGGTCTTTAACATGACGAAGGACAACATGTAATAGGGAAGACACATTATCTTAATGTCACATCCAAAAGACTATTTTGTGACTTGTATTTCATTTTTGGATGTAAAATATCCCAGAACCGTCACTTTTTGTTCCATTTCTAAAATCATAGTCTTTTCATTTCTGGATTTGATACTAATAAATGTCTCCCAATTTTATTTATAAAAAACATACAATGTTAAAATGAAATATTAAATCACTTAAATACTGAAGGAACTTTTAGGTTTTTATTTTTCTATAATTAGGATAACTTCTTATAAACATAATTTTATAACCAAGTTGTTCAAAAACATAAACATTATATCCCAATATAAGTGGCTGCTATTTTTTTTATAATAGGCCATCAACCTCATCCTTGTGGAATCCTTCTAGAAATAATTCATTTAACAATAGTTCTCCTTATTTGGGGAAAACATAGTAAGTCTGAGAATAAATTATCATTAATGGTATATTTTTAATATTTTAATGATTGTATTAGCATAACATGAGAAAAAGGGTTTGATAGCCTGATATTATCATTGGAAATCAATAGCCTGAATGAAAAATATCATAATATTGAGTTATTACAAAAATAATTGTAGATCATTAGACATGATTCATAAAAGAACCATAAAATTTGTTCCAGTAGAACATAACATAGGAATATGACCTTAAATTATGTCATGCACATAAAATTGTAACCTTTTGAATAGATATAAATAGAAATGAGTCACATATTATGGTAAGTACATGAAATCATGGCCTCTTATGAACTTATGGACATGAAACTAGGTCTACAAATACCATTATAGACATGATATATAGTTCTACACATAACATTTTGAACATGTAATCAGGTCCATGGATAACTGTGTGAACATATAATTAGGTTCACAAATAAAAATTTGAATATGTAATCAGGTTCACGCATAATATTGTGAACATGTTATCCAGTACATGAATAACATATTTCCTAATGAGTTACACATACATACTAAAATAATTAAAGCTATATATAGGTCATACCCATCACATAATTAAATCCATTAATTTTTTTTCCTAAATAATATAAATCATTCATCATATCAAAACCCATTACAAAAAATGGGTTCCATAAACAATTCATCATTTCATAACTCGTTGAAAAGAAATTTTTTTAATAAAAGTATACCATTATAAATATACAAAATTCAAAGAAATATTAGGGATGATACCCTTATATCTTATTTCTAATAAATAATAAGCAACATAAAATAATGATATCTTATATAGAAATGTATTTTGAATAATCGCATGAAATAATTCATCAGCAAAACAACATTTCCATTTTGAAGTGATTTCATTTTTTTAAATATCCACCCAATTATAAAAAAAAATCCTTGATGAGAACCTTTTTTAGAATTTAATTTAATATTTATACCATTAATACATCATGAAAGAGTGAAAATTCTCTCATTTCGAATAAGTTAAAAAACATTCCTTCCATATTTGTTTTCTAAAAAAACAAAATGTACCTAATTTAGAAAATGAAAAAATGATATTTTATAGAATTTTGAACAAAGTAAAATCTGGGTAACAATTAATTTAATAAATTTTAGCAAAATATTAAAAACTATTTTGATTTAATTATTAGAAAACATGAAAATGGAAGTGAAATATTCCCCATTGGAGACATTAACATAAAAAACTCGAATGATGATATTATGAAATAAAACCATACCACTTTGGTATCTTATTAATAATAAGCCCCATGAAAGGAGGAAAATATATTGATATATAAATACCATAAATATCAGGATAAGAATCATAAATAAAATTAATGGGAATTATATACACTACACAAAAGTAACAAGTAGGGTATATGGAATGTGTCCCACAGAAATAATAGTGGGACACGAATCCTTTACAAATATCATATCCTTGATTGAGAATTAATCAAATGAATATATTATGTTTATAAATGTTCAGTATAAATTAAAAAGGTGTAAATACAATATAAGATAATCAATAGTCATTTCCCACATAATCATAGCATGACCTAAATAATGAGGTTGAAGTTTAACCCAATGAATAGAAATTGAGTTAAAGATCCCTTAGCTCAAGACTCACCCTTCTTTGTTCAAATTAAAATATTCAGTCTAATAAATATGTATATATTAAAATTTTAATCTATAAACATATATCTATCAAACAATGTACAATTTATAGGTATAATCTTATCACCAATTTATTTATAATTTGTTATTAATATTTTGGGAGATTATTGCTTTGTTTCCGAAGCGTGGTTTGGTTTGGAAGCCTCAGTCCTTATACATTGATCATGGTACCATAATTTAAGGAATTTTAATAATGGTATAAATATAACTTATATTTATTATATACTTATATATAATCATTCATTAATATTATAGATATAAAAATGAATCACACCATTCATGGAGACAATATGCAGTACGTACACAGGAACATTATTTTCATTTTTTTCACCGATGGGGAAAATGAAGGTAATTGATAATTCACCTATGAATATTAATTATTGTATAATAAATATGATATATTTTCAAAAAATAAATCCTTATTAAAATCCATTTGAAATATAAATGAAAAAATATCACACTGAATTTTGGAGAAGGTAGTCCGTACGTATGCATGTACAACGTTATCGTATTACAAAAGGTTAGATACTAATAAGGTTGAAATTATATTATATTTAATGATGAATAATTATATCACAAATACCAAATATAGACATTAATACCATAAGAATATTCATCCAAAATTTATGGTTATGAAAAATGAACTGTATCTCTATATAGAGAAGGTAAGTCATACATATGCACAAGTGACACATTGACTTATTATTTGTTGTAAAATGGTGTGTATAATGATTTGTTAGAAGTAATAATAAAATTTTAGCATATTGAGGATACAAACATTTTTTTATCAAAAATATAATATATTTATAGTAAGTAAATAATAAAAAAATGAATTGATCGGTTAGAGAGATAACCTCTTCTTCAAAATGACTTGTTTAAATCTCATATAAAAGTCTCTATAGTTAGCCTTCTCAGAAGAAAAAACCTCTATAATATTTATATGTAATTGTAAAAGATACTTTATTTGAGTATGATATATCTAGAATTTTCATGGTGGTGTAAATAATCAAGGGAGATGGTTTCCTTTTATAATTTAGGAAAAGTGTACTTTTGAAATTTCACAAAAGATTAATTTATAATAATTTCAATCTCAATCAAAATACCATCAAAAGGAAACTGACTCGATGATAATATTTTATAGGGTTACAATCCAATCAACCAATATAATTTATAAAAGTTTCGGTGTAATTTTAAAACATTCCATTTTCTTAAACCTTAGTAATCCAATTTTAATTTTAAAAATGGTAACAAAATTTTCAATATTAGAATACTGAATTTTTTGCTTCTAATATTTTAATTGAATCATAAATGTAAAATTTAGAAAATTTTAGACCATAAATTTACCATTTTTTCAATATTTTATATTTTAATGATTTTTAAATAATTTAATAAAATATAATTTTCATAAAATGTCATTAGTGTCAATTTTGAAACTATTTATTAAATTCACTTAAAAAATATGAGAAAAATAAACATTACAATTTTATTACTATATACTAAGAATTTCAAGGTCGTATTTAAATTTATTTCATTTCACTTTTTATCTAAAATTATATTTATTTTAATATTTCTAATATCATTTATTTGAATTGTTTATTATTTAAGTATTTACTGCATCAACATTTTTTTGCAATTCAAGGTAATTATTTTGTTACTAAAAATTAAAAAATAATTACCATGAGGAACATAATTATTTTATATTTAAAAATTATATTTATAGTTTATTGTATAATATTGGTAAATCTATATTAATAATACTGCACTTATTAAAAACAAGAGTGTGACATGTTTGACTTTTCATTAAATAAAATATTATAATGGTCATAATATAATCTAAGTGTATCCAAAATATCAAGAATTATACCCCTTAATTAATATGGTTACGATATACTTATTTAATATTAAATGGTTAGTGTTTGAGTCATTTAAGAGCTCTTATAATTATATTTTCAACCATTAATTAGCTAATTTACCCTTTACTATAGTAATATAAATTATTAAGGTTGGTATTCATATTTTTAATAAATATGTGGGACCCATTTAATAAATTTGGGCGTCTCGATTAAAAATATTAAACTATTTTACAAAATTAAAACCACATTTGTTTTTGAATTTAATTTAAAATTAAACCTACAAAATTCAATGAAAAAGATGCTTCTGAAGAAATGACCATTTAAATTTTAAAATGTTTTTATAAAAATTTAATGTGTAAAATGAATTTTAAAAAATAAAATTTAATTATTTAAAATAAAAAGGATCCCTTTTTAAATTATAATCCAAAGTATAATATTAATTTTTATATAATATAAATGGAAACACATTTTTAATAAAAATAACTATATAATCATTATCCATTGAAAAATAAATATTTTAAAAAAAATATGAAAATTTTATAGTAAGATAAATTTGAAATGATTAATTCAAAAAAAAATTAATATTTTCAAATAATGTTTTTAAAACTTTTGTAAATTAATATTAATATTTACATACAAGGAAAACCATTTTTGGAGAAAATAGATTCTTGAATAATAAAATTAATTTACTAAAACATTAATGATTATTTTCTAAGACATTATCAATAAATTTATATTATTTAGGGAAATTTTATATAGTCCATAAATTATTTAATCATATTCATATATGGAAAATTAACTGCTATGATATAAATTTCACATTAAATAATAATATTTTAGTAGTGTATCATGGTTCATTTATACTTGATGTTTTTTATCTTGTACAATATCGAACATATTATTTTCTTCAAAATATATAGATATAACATTCTCCCACCCTTTAATAAATTGTTCACCGTCAATTTGAAAAATTTATAGAAAACAAGGTTTTGACTTTTCAAAATACCTTTGTTAAAACCCTATATCATAAAAAATAGATAAAGGGAAGAATCGAGGTCATCAGAAGTAAAAACTACTACCTTTATATGTAGGAAATCTTTGGTGGCACTTGAAAACATGGATACGAAAGAAATCACAAACATCCATCTATGGATAATGAGTGATAGACAACATGGTCCATATAAATTTAACCATCCCAATCCCATAAATTTGTGATGGGTTAGAAGGTCATTGATTTATTAGTTATAAAATTAAATACAAAATGTATTTATTGCAAAATAAATTTCCTAGAGTTGAGGAATTATTTTATAACCTATATATAAAATAGAAAGAAATATACTTACTTGAGAAGTGGAGTTTTATACTTTGATAAATTTCAACTAGAAACATATATTATCTTCCAAATGATGAGTATGAATTTTTCATGTGTGAACTTCTTGAATGAGATTCCTCGTATCATTAATTCCACAAAATCATAGAAAGATATTCCTCTTTATTTATACATTAACCACAATGATTTTTTTTAGAAAAATCTAAGTATATTCCCAAAAACGGTAATCCTTTTAATGAGGAAAATTAATTTAATATATTAAATTCGACAATTGTAACCAAATTTCAACGTAGATCATTAAATAAATAAATTTCATAAAAATAATTCAAAAAATTTCAAACTAAGAATAAAAATGAATAATTATAATCATTTGATCAAATCGACTTCCAAGATTAATTTTTCATTTCTCTCCCAAAATATACATGCCCAAAACATATAATCTCTATTATATAATAAACATTTATATGAATAACCTGAATCACCATAATCTTCAATAAAAATATATGTTCCCAAATAATAAAATTCAACATTTATTCCTCAAATATAATTTCAAAATATTTGGATTACCTTAATCATATAGGTCACTAAAAATATTGAACATCTTCTGAAATAAAATATCATCAAATGAATTTCTAATCCCATGGATATATATGAAATAAAACATATTTTCAAAAAATGAATATAACTATTATCATTAATATCGTTTAACTAAAAAATAAAAATCAATAATAACTTAGACATCGTGTAGGCTAGAGCTAAGTGATGCAGTCATTTCCTCCTTTAGTTGTGTGTTCAATCGTGGTGGTATTTTCAAATATAAAGTGTTTTCACCCAACCAATGAGTTTTCCTTTTAATAAAAAGTATAATTATCACCCCAATGACATTACAAAAATTTGACAAACTTCATAAAAAATATAAAAACCTATAATTATATCAAAATCATAGATCTTATAAAACATAATGGATACTAGTACCTTTATTAATATATCAACAAAAATTAATTTAATACATCCTAAAATAATACTTCATGTAAATCCAAAATATCATTAACCTCCTTCAAATAAAATCACTTCAAACATAAAAGGGGTTCCAAATACTATGAACATATGGTCGACCTCAAACTTATAATCTTTTGATGGTATCCATAACTCTTAAGATAAATTCTAATAAAAACATAACTGTCTATAGAGTTTTCTAAACCAACCTACGATACCAAATGTGATATCCCAAAACATGCACTTGAGGATTTAGTACTCAAAATTTATACTTTACATTTTTGGATGTGATACTGAAAAATGTTACCTAACATTCACCAGAAAAAACATACAATGTTGAAAGGAAATATTGAATCACATAAATATAGAAATAATATTTCAGGTTTAGGGTTCTATATTATTCAAAGAAACTCATAGAAACATGGGTTAATAACAAATTGGTTCATAAATATTATTATTATCTCCCACTATACCATTATTTTGTTATTTTTTTTCAATTGAAAATCAATATCTTCATTTTGGAATCTTTCTATAAATAATTCATTTAACATCCTTACTCGTAGTTTGGAGAAAATAAAACATAATAAGAGTGATCTTAAATGAATAGTAAGGAAATATACGTAATCTTTAAATGAAATTATAATAATTAAAAGATAAAAAAGGCATGTGAACATGATATTATGATTTGAAATCAATGCCCTTCAAAATATTGATCATAATATTTAGTAATGTCATAAATCTTGGTAGTTTATAAGACCAGAGCCATAAATGAATAAAACAATTGATCTATGAGAACATAAAATAGGCATAATACATTAAATTATTCTATACACATAAAAATATATCTTTGTGAACATGTATAATTAGAATAAATTTCACTCATTAAGGTAAGGACATGAAATATTGTCCTCAAATAAACTTTTTTACATGAAACTATCCCAAAACATAACATTATATATATGAAAGATAGGTCCACACATACCATAGTGAAAATGTAATAAGGTCCATGCATAAGATTTTTAACACATAATCTAGTTCAAACATAAAATTGTGATCATGTAATTACGTACATAATAACATTGTAAACATGTAATCATGTCTACAGATAATATTGTGAACTTGAAATTAGGTTAAGGAATAATATATTTACTCTTGATATGTCCATATTTACCCAATAAATTGAAGGTATATACTGGTACCTTGCAAAATATAATGAATAACCTTCATAAAAATTCCAAATGTACCAAAATCATTCATCATATTCGAACCTATCAAAATAAATGGAGTTCATAAACATTTTATCATTTCATAACATGTGTAAATGAAGAAGGGTTGATAAAAATCATGCCATTATTAACATAAATCAACCATAGAAATATTATGTATGGAATACATGGATTATATGTATAATAAAGCATAAGTAACAACAAATAATGTTATCTTAGATGGAAAATGGTTTCGAAGGATCACATGAAATTATTCTTAAGGAAAATAAAATTACAATTATAATATCATTACATTTTTTTTAAATAGCCACAAAATTATAAATAAAAAAATTTCATCAAAAATAAAATTGGAATATTGTAAATTAATATTCATATAGAAATGAAATTATGAAGGTTGGAAAATATAATGATTTCATATAAGTTTAAAAAACATTCCTTCCGTACTTTTATAAGAAAAATCACAAAGTACCTTGTTTTGAAAACAAAAAATGTCTTATTTTAAAATGATTTATAAAAAAGAAATTATGGGTTAAAATTAAATTATGAATTTATAAAAAAATAGTGAAAACTTTTTTGTAAATTTTTTTAGAAAACATGGACATAGAGAAATATTCTTTAATGTGGACTCAAACATAAAAAAAATCCTGAATGATGATATTATAAAATAAATTCACACCTTTTGGGAATCTTATTAATCATAATATGCATTAACAAAATTTACATGTATGGATATGTAAATATAAAACATTTTAGGATAATACTCATTAATTACATTCATGAGTATAATATACAGCATTCAAATAAAATATATAGTATATTATTGATGTTTCCTATAAAAATAAATATGAGACCAAGATCACTTACAAATATCATATCATTGAAGTGATACTTCATAAAATGAATTGGTTATGTTTATTATATATAAATTCAAATTAAAAAAGTATAAATACAACACACTATAATCGAAATTAATTTCCCTTATAATCATACAGTGACATAAAAAAATGATGCAGGAGATTAACCTATTAAATGATAAAAGTTTTAAGAAATCCATTTCCACAAGGATCACCTTTCCTTGTTCACATTCAAAACTACTGTATTATAAATACAGATATATTATTACTTTATTCCGTAAACATTTATATATAATTTATTTTATTTTTTATTTATAACATTTTATCACTGGTTTATTAATATTTTTATATCAAAATCCTTATTTTGGGAGATAACTGCTTTGTACCAGGCATGTTTCAGTTTGGTAGTCTTGGTAAATATATATTGATCATAGTAAAATCATTTCTAGAGTGTTATTAATGGTAAATATATAATATATATTCATTATATACATATTTACAATCATTAATTAAATATTGGGATATAAAAATAAATTTAATCATCCATGTATACGGTAGGTCATACATATTCATGAACACTATTTTCATTTTTTTGACAGATGAAACAAAATAAGGGTAAATAATAATTTTCCTATTAATAATAATTATTAATTTTTATATATCTTATATATTCATAAAATTTAACTTTATTACAATCCATTTGAAATATAAATGTTAAATGAATCACATTGCAATGTAGAGATGGTAGTCCATACGTACACACGAGTGACATTATCATTTCCCAAAGGGTAAGATGATAAGAATGTATATATTATATTATCATTAAAGATACATTATAATGTCACAAATATCATATAAAAAATAAATTCATCATAACACCCATCCAAAAATCATGGTGAATAGAAATGAATTGTATCACAATGTAGAGATAGTAAGTCATTCATACACACTAATGATACTTTCACTTAATGTTTGATGGGAAAGGGTGTTTATAGTTTTGTTTTAATAATAATAATAATAATTAAAGAATATTGAGTATGTCACGTCCCTATAAAATAAAGGATATTATATTTTCATATTTATTAATATTTTTGAATTAAATATTAATTTTACTTTAAAGGGGATTCTATGTTCGATGGCGTACCTGATACGCAACAACAGGGTTCTTTGAAATCTTACAATGCACCCAACGTTGAGTTATACATAAAAATAAATAATATAAAAATATTTTAAATGGTAGTTAATTCATAGACATTATATTGGCCAGAAATAATAGAACTAACTACAATATTATTATATATGTTTGTTAAATGTTTTTACATTTATCTAATAAATTTTTGAGGGTTAAAATGTAAATGAATCCAATTTTAAGCATAAATACTCTAATATTCTTTAAAAGGTCGATTTACTACCTTTTAATGGTGAACACCTTTTACATATATTTCTTTTCACTTTTATATGATCTATTTGAAAAATAAAATTCTTCTTTATAATCACAATGTAAAAATTTACTTCGGGAAAATTTTTGGTATTTTTCGGATAAAGTTCATTTTTTTAATGAATATGGAAAAATAATGTATTTTAATTAAAATCTGCCTTTTAATCTAATTTATTAATATGGATAGATTATCTTTTTAAATAGTTTTAAAGATTAATTAGATTATATTTTTACCATTTAATCTAATTTAATTATTTCAAATAATTTCACTCTGAAATTGGACGTAAACAAGTGTCAATCTTTTGATAGTTATTATTTCATATAAACTCGCCTTTTTTGGACAATAAGCTATAATTTTAAATTTATTTATGCCACTACTGTTTTTTGAATATGGAAATTATGATTCCATAATTGGAATTAGGAGGTCCATATCATGTAAATTGGTAACTTTTATTTTTAGTCATTATGAATATTTATTTCGGTAAATATTTTATTTACCATGGTTAAAGTGTAATTATGGTAAATAAGGGTAAACAAATATTATTATTATTATTATATTAAATTACCCTAGCATGTGTCAAAATCAGATAGGTTGATAAATTTCCAACCATGGGCATCCTTGGGTAGATTTTGGGACCCCATTGAACCACATGGGTGTGATAATGACACCTTATATTAATTAATTTAAACTAAAGAAAAAAATGACATAAAAATATATCTTATAGTAAAACAATTTTTACATGGGGTTATATAAGTTATCACTTAGACTATAAATATTTATTTTAATGATAAAAATATTTAATACATCATGGTATTTTATTTATAATTTTAATAAATAAATAAATTATTTATGACACAATAATGATGTTGTGTTTAGCTCATTAATGAATGATTTAAATAAACAAGATTATTTAAATTAAACAGTATCCAAAACCTATACAATTCTTATTGGATGTTATTATTTCTAAAAATAGTCATCTTATCTTCAACTTTAATGAGTTTTGGACCTTTTGAAATTGAAAATAAGTTTATAATAAAATTATACTATCAAACATTCCTAAAGAGCCCCTCCTCCCCCTTATAAAAATCCCTCACCTCTAACACATTACTCACACCTCTCAAGCCCCTTAGCTCACCCATACTATTCCCAATTAAACTCATCACATCCCTAAATTTCTCCTAGAATATTTCCTTTAGGCAGAATTCATTTTAAGTAAACCTTTTTGTTCAAACCAAATAGAGATACCCAATTTAAAGTGAACGTCTTCTCTTAAGTTATTTTCTTTTATTTTACTTCTCCAACCCCCTAAACTCTCTATATTAAATTTGTTTATAGAAAAAAATATCCAAAATATACGAGGTTGTTGTTATGAGAAATATTCGAACTACTCTTCCACACACCTCAATCTAATGGATACGAATGTACTATTTCTACGGACGACCAACTACTAGCTCACGAAATGATGATTGTTCCAATATCTAAAACTGCCTCTCATGGTGACCATTATGATAGAAATATATTTATTTGTGATATATATTATATTTATATTTTCTATTTACCTATTTATTTTTCATTTATATCATTCCTTTATGGTTTCCATAATGGGTAAATACGTTAATTTCATTTGAGGAAGTGTGGACTACCGCCCCCTCAAAGTGATATGACTCGTTCAAGCCATATGTGGGATGTATAAAGGATGGAAGTAATGAAATTTTATATGATATTATTGTGGAATTATAAAACACCAATCTATTATTATGTTTTCATTCCACTAAAATATGAATTATAATTGAATGTAGTGTTCATGCGTACGTACGACTTACCGTCTCCATGAACTATGCATTTCATTTCTTGTCTACAAATGTTATGTACTATTATAAATACATAAATATACAATATATATATATATATGATATCTAAATCATGATTATCATTTTGGAGATAATGATATTTTTACTATAGGGACAACTTGTAATTATAAAGAGTTCATCTTTGACTCATGTACCAAATATCGACCAAATGGCCGTTATTGACATTTATTATTTTATAAGATTTATAACATGGTAATAAGTCATATAAAAGGAATAATAAACCTGTATAATGTTCAGAATAAAGTAGAAATTAACATTATTTTATTATTCCTGAGATTAAATGGCTAACTAGTCATGTTAGATATGAGATAAGGTACTTCTTCTCAATCTCCCTTCGTTGAGGCATATTTTCACTTATACATGACTTTCTTTTATAAAATTTACAAAACACTTTTACATTTCATTTCATTCAAAGGGAATGTTTTTTCTACATATAATTTCACTAAATGAAAAAGGGAATGATACTTTTTGATATATGCGGTGACAAAGACCTTTCTGCCGCCACAAGCGTTATTTGATATTTGGTTTCCTTAACAAGCCATAATGTTTTAAAAGGAAAATAAAGACCATATACTCTTTTTACATATTTTTTTTAGAAAATGGTAATGTTAATGGTTGATTATTTCAATATATTGAAATGATATATCATGATTGAAATGTAGAAATGTTGTCTTACCATTATGCTTGTGTTATGTGTTATGAATATGTTATGGTTCTTGGGAATTGATTATATATATGGGTGGTTTCGTGATAAACCTTGTGCTGGTGAGCCCAGGATAGCTCTCTAATGAATTCGGTAACAGGATAGAGGTAAATGTTAATGTTTCTCAAAGAAATTTAGGGAATATACTATGATGGGTATTCCAACGTAACTCTCCATGTTGCTTTGAAAGCTATACAGTATGTTTGATATGGATGCCACAAGTTACCTTTACGATTTGTGATAACTATGTGTTATTAATAAATATTATGTGTTCATGAGGTATGTTAAAGAGCTTATGATTTGTATGTATTGATTGACTAATGTTTTATTTCTTTTTTTTATAACCCTTATTGATATTTTTATGCTAATCCGATGTTTTTTATGAAATGTTTTTCAGAGGACATAATGATGAATAGGGTTAAGGATGGGATCTTGGAAAATTCATGTTGTCTAAAACATAGAACTTGACATGACTCTATTTACCAAAAGAATTTATTTTATGAAAAATAATGGATACTGAGTATATGTGTCTACATGAAATATTCAAGTTGTTATGTATATATTATTACCTAATTATCTAAAGCTCAAAAATAGAAAACATCTTAGATGTGAATTATCTAAATAATACAAGACTATGTAATGTTTAAGGCTATGGCCATATAGTTGGTATTAGAGGTCAGTTTAGATAAATTTATGAGTGAAGATATTTTTCAATTAATATCTATACATTAGATTTACATTATGATACAATTGAAATGATATAGCATTTATAGATTACCATGTTTATTTGCCTAAGATATTTCTATGTTCAGAATGGTTTTCTATAGATGAAATAGCGCATCTATAATGGGATGAAATGAGGAGGAAGACATCATTCCAAATCAGCAACCTAATATGGTAGGAATTAGAACTAAATATTTTGTTGCAGTGAAGGTACAGTTGACTCAGGATATAAATGGTGGTGGTATCAATGCATGAGATCAGCCAGTTCAACCATAGAGGAATATTTCAGTAGTGGAGCATTTCATGAGGCAACATCCCCCATCATTCAGGGTATAATATGACCATGTGCTAGATGAAGGGTTAATTAAAGCACTGGAGAAGATTTTCGATGTCATGGGGTGTTGAGAACATCAAAAGTTTAGTCTTGATATTTACCGTTTTGAAGGTGAAGTGGATATGTGGTGGTCAATGGGGAAAAATTTCAGGGATAGTGAAGAGATTGATTTTCTTCATTGGGATGAATTCAAAGGTATGTTTCATGAGAAATATTTTCCTAAGGTGGTTCGTCTTAGGATGGAAAAAATAATTTGAATTGATGCAGGAGGATGACTTAGTTGCTCCTTAGGAAGAAAAATTCACTCAAGTGGAAAGGTATACTCAAAATTTTAAATGATAACTCGATAGTAAAATCAACCATTTTTACTCAAGATTGAATCCATAGTATCTATGGGCTTTAGCTTCTCGTGAGTTTAAAAGTGGTGAAAAACATATTCGATGTGTGGAGAAGTTCGAAATGGAGTTTGCTGATGAACATGTATTATTTGAAAAAAAATAGAATAAGAGGCTGATATGGAAGATGAAAGGGAAGAACTCTTCAAAAAAATTGATGGTAAGAAAATTATGTTTACAGTTTTGGAAAATTGAGGTAAAAAGAATGCCGGGAATGTCTTTTGAATTCTAGTAAGTGCTACCAATGTTGTAAAATAGATCACAAGGCTCGTAATTGAACTCAAAAAGATCATTGTAATGGAAAGGGAAAATTTAATTTACATTCAGTAAAATATTTTAAGTGAAATGAAATGGGTCATTATGAAAATGAGTGTCCAATAAAAAACTCAACTGAGGGAAAGAAACCAAACTACAAGCATAAAGGTGTGGTGAAATCCTTTGCAACTATTTCAGTAGATGTTGGTCCATCAAATGAAGTAGTATCAGGTACACTATTTGTTTATTCAGACTATGCCATTGTGTTATTTGATTCAGGGTCTACACATTATTTCATTTCTAAGAAGTTATCTAGTAAATTGGGAATTCAAACTCAAGATATAAATCATGAACCTATGTTAAAAAACCAGGAGGAAATGTTGAGACAAAGAGAAATTATATGAACCTTCATGTCCTTATGTGTGGACATAATCTAACCATAAACCTTACTGTTTTGTGTCTATTTGAGTTTGATTTCATTTTTGGTATGGATTGGATTTTTATTTATCATGCTAAGATTGACTTCAAGGATAAATAGGTTTATTTTCAGAAGTAATTTTAATTTTTATAAAAACTTGAACCCTCACTTTTGATAACATATTAGGAAGCTGAGAAACTGATAATAGGTGGAAATTAATGTTTCGTTTCACATGTTTTTGAAAACAAATGAATGTTCAAATTAATGATGTTACAATGGAAAATGAGTATTTTGATGTTTTTATAGATTATTTTTCAGGTATAATACCTGATCAGGAAGTTGAATTTACTATTGACGTAGTTGCTGATGCTAAACCAATTTCAAAACCCCCTAATCAAATGGCTCAAATTTGACTTGTAGAGATAAAGAAACAATTGTAGGAGTTGTTAGATAAAGGATTCATTCGACCTAGCACATCACCATGGGGTGATCCTATCTTTTTTGTTAAAAATAAAGATTGTTCAATGAGACTTTGCATTGATTATATATCTTTTAATAACATTACTATTAATAATAAGTATCATTTGCCTCACATCGATGATTTTTTTATCAAATCTAGGGAGATCGCTATTTTCCAAATATTGAAATGAGGTTGGGGTACCAAATGTTGAATGTAAAGGAATAATACATTCTGAAGACCATATTTCTTTTTAGATATAGCCATTATGAATTTTTAGTTATGCCTTTTGGGTTAACCAATTCACATACTATATTCATAGATCTTATGAATAAAATTTTCCATGAGTTTTTGGATAAGTTTGTGGTTGTGTTTATTGATGATATTTTGGTTTATACTAAAAGTAAATAGGAGCATAAAAGTCATCTATGTGTTGACATGATAACCTAAAATGAAAAGAAAAATCTTCAAAATTTCAGAATGTGAGAGTTTTGGTAGAAAAAAATTTCATTCCATGGTCTCATTATTTCCAAAAAATGTCATAATTGTTGATCTTGCTAAAACAAAAGTTGTTAAATAATGGAAAAGAGCCCCAAATATAATAGAGATTCTTAGTATTCTTGTATTAGTGGGTTATTACCTGAGGTTTGTTGAGACTTTTGGATAGTTATCTAGTCAAATGACTAAGTTAACTCAAAATGGTGTTAAGTTCATTTGGACAAAATAATGTTATGAATGTTTTCAGTAATTGAAAAAAATATTGGTGAATGCTCTAGTTTTGGAACTGCCTTCCAGAAACGATGAGTTTGTTATCTATAGAGATGCTTCATTTAAAGGACTTGGTTGTCTCCTAAAGTAGAATGATTAGGTAATTTCTTATGTTTTACGTTATTTGAAACCTCCTTAATTAAATTACCCTACACATTATTTTTAATTTTTTGTTTTTGTTTTTTCTTTAAAATTTTGGATGCATCATTTGTATGGTGTAAAATGTGAAATATATATAGACCACAAAAATTTAAAGTATATATTAACATAGAAAGAATTGGAAATGAGATAGAGGATATGGTTAGAATTAATCATGGAATCTGATTGCATGATTCATTGCCATCCGGGAAAGGGAAATAAAGCGGATGATGCATTGAGAAGAAAAGGTAATGCTACATTAACCATGTTACATTTAGAACAATACCCTCTGATTAATTATTTGTTGAACTTTTTCATAGATGTTGTTAGTGAAGGAAATTCCACTATTTTATTTCAGGTGTTAGTGAAATAATCCATAGTAGATAGAATAAAACCTATGCTGAAAGAAGACAATAAGTTGCAGAAAAAGATTGAGTTCATTCAAAAGGGTAAGTTGCTTGATTTTGACATTGATAATGATTGTATTTTGAGATTTGGGAAGATATTATGTGTGCCTTGTGATTCACAGACAAAAAAGAGTTTTTATGTAAAGATCATAGTTCTCTGTTCTCATTTCATTATGGAAGTACTAAGATGTATATAGATATTTGGGAGTATTACTAGTGGGATGGAATGAAAAGATATTTTGTTGACATTACTGTGAAGTTTTTGACTTTTCAACAGGTTAAAGCAGATTAAAAATTACCAAAAAAGATGATTTTTCCTTTACCACTGCCAGAGAAGAAATGTTAAAATATATCCATGGACTTTGTTGTGGGATTACCGAAGACATCTCTAGGTAAAAATGAAATCTGGGTTATTATTGAACGATTAACTAAATTTTCTCATTTACTTCCTATTCGAGACAGTTTTTCTCTAGAAAAACTTTCTTGGTTTTGTGTTAAAGAGATAGTCAGGTTGTATGAAGTTACCCTCTCCATTGTACCTGATGATGATCACAGGTTTAATTATAACTTTTGGAAAGGCCTTCAAAAGTTAATGGGTACTGAATAATATTTTAGTACGGCTTTTCATCCTCAATCAGATTGGCAGTCAGAACGAACAATTCAGACATTAGAGGATATGTTATGTGCTTGCTCCATGGATTACCAAGGAAGTTGGGACCAATATCTTTATTTGGTTTAATTTTCTTATCCCTTCCAACATTACCATTTTTAATAAAAAAATATCGATAGAGAGAGATAGATGACCAGTGTCTAGGGGGGTATGAAGTAATAGAGACCAAGGGAATCACCCCAAATCAAATTCACCCTCTCAAGTTTTAAATGAGAGACATGATTATGACAACTTACCATGAAATTTTGGGTTTCCATAGAGGCCAAGTGGCCTGCCACCTTATTTCCCTCCCTCCACATGTGAGTGACTCCGGTGCTACTATCCAGGAGATCTTTGAATTTCTGAATAGTTATTGAAATAGACAAGGGTATGATACCATTAACATTCATGGGATCATGAATAACCATAGAATCAGTGCCATCTTGGGAGATGTAAAGCGCTCACTATCTGAAAATAATGATACCTGTGAGAACCGCCTTCACCTTCACCTTCATAAAATTCCCATAACCATAATTCACTGAGAAGGTCAAGGCCACACTGCCCCTAGGATCTCGTACCATGCTGTCACCATGCATCTCACCCAGCACTCATGAACCGTCATTGTTCAATTTGAATCTAACTTTAAGAGGACACCACCAAACCCGGTGCCCATGTTTCATGGTGGCTAACCATTGAGCCATGTTTTTATGCACAAAAATCTTTCAAAGAGTGGGTGTTTTCTTCTAGGCATCATTAGTGCCACACATATTGACCAGGATAAATCGTACTCTAGTGGTAATGGAAATCCCCGTAGATGCGAGCCCCTCGAACCTTGCTCGATTTCTTGATTTCGATACACACCAACAACCAGCATTGAAAATGATGGATCTTGCCCTCATTTAATTACTATAATCATCCTCCCCCTAAAACCAGCTCCCCAAAAAGGATTCAATGATCGAAATGTTGTGGGAATATCTTGTAAGTTCACCAAAGACACCCCAGACCAGGTGTGCTCATTCCCCCTCGAAGAATATATGGGATATACTCTCTTCATGCTTATCTATGAAACACAAGAAGCTAGAATCCATGCTGATCTCGAGCCTCTTAATATTATTGTATTTTGGTAAAGCTCAATTCTAGATCCTCCATGTTTAGAAATTAAATTTCGTAGGAATACACTTACACCCAGCTAGACCATACCCACCTCCCTATTGGCCCTGCGGCTAACTTAACCTATAAAAACCCTATGCATTAAACCTACCTGAGGTGGAGGGGGTAAATACACACTGGTCCATATTTGAGTTCAAAATAATAGAGTGAAAAACCTCATGTTGGTCTGCGTCCCGAATGGTTCTGAAAAAATGTGGGTATGGACTCACCACCTTGTAGGTGACCAAAGGAGCCGGGCACCCTAGATATCTAAGAGTCCTTCCAGACCAGTTGTGGTAATAGAACTCGATGTTCCCATCCCCAATAATTCACTGTGAGATTTTCAGTAATGATGGAATAAAACTCTTAATAGAGGACCATACTGAAGACCCACTAACCGTAGAATATTTAGTGATGACCCGGTTTCTGCAGGAAATCAGCTTACCCCACAAGGATCACTCTTAAATTACCTCACATGCCAACTTCTAATGCATATACTGAATAGTGTTCTCAAGGTTTTTAACGTTGATCCCTCCCTCAGAAATTGGACGAGCCATCATTCCCCAAGAAATCCAATGTCTCTTCCCATCCGAATATGCATCCCAGATGAAGCGAGCCAAATGTCTATCAATGAACTTGATAACCCCCTTCGGTATATTGGTAGACGAAAGACCATGGACCGGAATGGCTGAGAGGAAGTTGTTCACAATATTAATATGACCACCTAAGGATAAAAAATGGTTCTTCCAATTGTGAATGTGCCCGTAATCTTGCTCACCACAAGATCAAAATCACAGATACGCATTCTTCCTAGAGACACAAGGGTGCCAAGATACTCCATGGGAAACGCACCGCACCTCATACCCAATCTATGACCCATATCTGTCACCCTTATCGAAGTGCAAGTTGAGGCCACATAAAATCCACTCTTCTCCCAATTAATTTGTTGACCACTCCATGGGTAATAGTCCTCAATGATCTTAATATCTCCCTGCATATACCACCTCCCCTAATTAACAATTAAGAGGGTATCCTCCGCAAATATCATATGTGAGGTGGGTGGTAACCTCAACCACATTTAGTAACGAAGAACATCCCCATTATAGATGCCTTTGTATATAATCATGCTTAAGGTATCCTGCATAAGAATGAAAATACATGGGGATAAAGGATCACCTTGATGCAGTCCTCAGACTGTCTTGAAAAAACCATGAGTTTGACCCATAAATGACATAGCCATCCTGGACGAACTAAAGCACTAGAACTTAAGATCACAGGACCATCTTGAGAAACCCATCTTGTTCAGGACCCTGTTAATAAATCCCCTCTCAATCTTGTCATATGCTTTATTCATGTCAAGATTTATGGCCATATTAGATCAACGAACCTTGGTATTGTTATCTCTCAGCATCTCCTAGGACACCGCTATAGCTCCCGGAATAGAGTGGTCTTTCAAAAAACTGTGTTGTTCCTTGGAGATCCACTAAGGAAGATTTCCAGACAACCTCCGGTTCATGATGCTCGCCATTATTTTATATGTATAGTTATACATACTCACCAGATGATAATGAAGAAGATATGAGGGGTCTTTGATTTTTTGTAAAAGGACAAGAGTCGGGGTGGACGTAATCCGCGGTAGGTCACCCCCTCTGAAGAAATCCTGGATAGAATTAATGATATCCCCCTTCACCACCTCCAAGGAAATCATGTAGAACGAACTTGGAAAACCATTCGGACTTGCGTCACACTCATGATTGTTACTCAACATAATCGTAATAATCTCCTCCTCCACTGGGATCCCCTCAATAAACTCATTATCTTTAGGGGACGTAAGGTGTGAAATCCCCTCCCAGAACTCATCCACCCTTATAGGGTAACCCCGTAGAATGTTTGGATTGGGCCCTGCAAGAAGGTCTTTAAAGTAAGAAAACACCAATACCCAAACCACTTCCCTATCATTAGTGAAAGATCAATCTTCTAAATCAAGGTTTGGTTGGACCACATGCCACCTATCCCTTATGAAAGCATGGAAAAATCAGTATTCTTATCAGCCACCTTGAGCCATTTAATTCTCAAATAATTCGTCGCCCTTTTTTCATGCGCGAGTATCATAAACGCAAAGTAGTTCTCCTTCTCAGAAATCTCACCAAAGATAGAATCGTCCTAGACCTCCTCAATACTAGCCTCAAGCCGTTCAATATCATATCTGAGAACATCAAGCTCCTGGTCCAAGGGAAGGATTCTTTTAGCCCATGAATGGAGTGCCTACTTGAGATGCCTCAACTTGCTGTGCAATGCTCACCATGAGTTCTCCTGGATCGATTCCTCCTAACTTTTCCACAGTTTCTGGTTATAACCCGGGATACCCACCCAGTGACTCATGTACCTACAACTCGACTGTGGTGCCTCCCTCCTTGTAAGGGAAATCAAGAGTGGAGAATAGTCATAGATGCTACACATCAGATGATCAACCATCACCTCTGGAAACCTAGTGATTGCTTGAACATTGGCTAAGCACCGGTTGAGCCATCTCTAGCAACGACTACCCCCCCTCTGGTTATTACACCATGGGAGTTGGTCACCTGAATAAAATATATCCATAAGCCCCTTTCCAGTCATAAACCGGTCAAACTTCGTGCTATCCCTCCTTGGAAAATCTCATCTTCCCTTCTTATCCTCCGCGTCGGCTACAATATTGAAATCCCCATCCACCACCCAGGGCTACTCCCCTGGGTCAAAAGCACTGAACTCACTCCATAAATCTTACATATTTCTGTGCATCCTAGCTGCCATAAATTAAAGAAACAAACAGGGAGTCTCCACTACAAGTCACCCTCGTCATTACCTGATGATCACCTGCTTGGGTAAACTCCACTGAAACCTCCCAATTCCAAAAAATCCAGATAAACTTATTGATTGGCTCTACATGCATAGATACATGTAGCTTCAACTTACACATGAACTCATTCATCTTCGTAGATTTCTTCTTGTGCTTTAGGATCACCACCACCTTGACCTTATGTTTCTTAGCTTCTGATACAATAAAATCTGATTTTACTCTCTCCCTAACTCCCCGAGTGTTCCAGATGATGATAGGATTCATGGAAACAATATCTATCTGGCTTTGGACCCAGGCAATGTGGTCTCTCGCAGAATAAAAACAGGTCCCTACCTATCTTGTATCCTCTTCGACGACGGCCTCGTGCACACTCACGAACCCAAACCAACCGGAAGTGATGGGGAAGTTATGAGCCTCGAAGCATGATTATAATCCTTTCCCTTTACCTAAAAAGGTGGCTAATGATCCACCTCCTCTGACATTGAAAGAACCTCCATAGACTGTGTGGGTGCACCAGCGGCAAGGTCACTACTGATGTAGATGAAAGGAAGTTGATGGGACCAGAGTTGGTAGAAGAGATGGCAGAAAAAGTTCTGTTGATTCACATACACATTAGAACAGCTCCGAGAAGGAAGAAAAGTTATGTGGATAACTGGAGGAAGGATATTTCTTTTGAGGTTCTTGATCATGTCTTTCTTAATATTTTCCCCCTGGAAAAGTGTGATTCATTTTGGTAAGAAGGGAATCTTGTGTCTGAGGTTCATTAGACCTTATGAAATCCTAGAGAAATTTGGATCAGTTGCGTATAGAGTGGATTTACCTCCATGTTTATCCCAGGTGCACAATTTTTTTCATGTTCCAATGTTGAGAAAGTATATGCCAGATCAATCACATGTTTTGAGTCTAGAGATAGGTTAGTTGGAAGAGAATATTCCTTATGAGGAACAACCAGTCCAGATTCTTGACCGTAGAGAGAAAGTGTTTCTGAATAAGGTAACTCATCGGGTAATGTTTTTTGGGAAAAAATATATGGTTGAAGAGACAACGTGGGAATCTAAAAATACTATGCGGGATTAATACCCCCATTTATTTGACAGGTGAATAAAATTGTGAGGACACAATTTCCAAAAAGGGGGAAGGATGTAACATCCCAGAAAAATAAATAATAGGATACTTTTCTATTTATTAATATATGTGAATTAAATATTAATTTCACTTTAAATGGGAGGATATATTTGATATCGTACCAGATACTCAACAACAGGATTCATTAAAATCTAATGTTGCCCACAACGTTGAGTTATACTAAAAAATAATAAAATAATATTATTTTAAATGGTAGTTAATGCATAGTCATTGTATTGGTGGGAATGAATAGAACTAACTACAATATGATTATATATGATTGTTAAATGTTTTTACATTTATCCAATAAATTTTAGAGGATTCAAATGTGATTGAATCCAATTTTAAGAATAAATACACTGATATTCTTTAAAAGGTTGATTTACCATCTTTTAATGGCGAACCCTTTTGAAATCTATTTTTTGTCACTTTTTTATGTTTTTTTTTTGAAA
This sequence comes from Viscum album, assembly GCA_963277665.1. Classification (NCBI taxonomy): domain Eukaryota; kingdom Viridiplantae; phylum Streptophyta; class Magnoliopsida; order Santalales; family Viscaceae; genus Viscum; species Viscum album. Next base: position 2,088,855,571 of record OY728126.1, on the reverse strand, counting down.
AAATGAAATTATTTTTTAGTATCGAAACATGAAAAATATACTCTGGGTAAATATTTAGAATTTTTCTGATAAAGTTTATTTTTTTAATGAATAGTTAATAATACTGTATTTTTATTCAAAACTGCCTTTAAATCTAAATTATTTATAAGGATAGATTATATTTTTTAATGGCTCGAAAATATAACTATATTATATTTTTACCATTAAATCCAATTTTTTTATTTGATGTAATTTCACATTGTAATTGGACATAAACAAGTGTCAATCTTTTGGAAGTTATTATTTTTTAAAAACACAATTTTTTTTTGACACGGGGAATTAATCTTAAATCATTCTCTACCACTTATATGTTTTGAATTTGGAAAAATGGATTCCATATTTGGAATTTTCGTGTCTAAATTTTTTAAATAAGTAACTTTTATTTTTAAATATTGGGAATATTTACTTTGGTAAATATTTTATTTACCATGGTTAAAGGGTAAATCTGGTAAATAAGGGTAAAAAATATTCTTATATTAATATTAAATTACACTAACATGTTTCTTAATAATATTGGTGGATACATGTCCAACAATGGTCATCCTTGTGTCAATTTCAGGACCACATGGAGCCACTTGGGAGTGATAATGACCCTTTATATTAATTACTTAAATGTAAAGAGAAAAATGACATAAACATAGATCTTATAGTAAATAATTTTTTACATGTGGTTATATAAGTTATCTCTTCAACTAAAAATATTCATTTGAAGGATAAAAATAGTTCTTAAATCATGGTATTTAATTTATAATTTTTATAAATAAATAAAAAAATTATTTATGACATAATAATGATGCAGTGTTTACCTCACTAATGAATGATTTAAATGAATAAGATTATAAAAATTAAAACAATATCCAAAAACATTACAATTCTTATTGGATGATTTTATTTCAAAAAATAGTTATCTTATATTTGACTTTAATTATTTTTGGGCCTTTTGAAACCAAATATAAGTTTATAATAAAAAAAATACATTCAATCTTTTCTAATGAGCCCCTCTTCCCCCTTATAAAAAGACATCACCTCTAACCCATTACTCAAACCTACCATGCCCCTTGTCTCATCAAACCTCTTCCTAGTTAATCTCCCTACGTCCCACTCTTCCTCTTAGAGGCCTTCCCCAAGGTAGAAGAAAATTCATGTAAATCTTTTGGTTTAAACCAAATGGAGATACCCAATTTAAAGGTAACATATTCTCTTAAGTTCTTTTCATTTATTTTATTCTCCAACCCCCTGAACTCCCGTTATTTATTTATTTCATTGAATATATAGTATCCTCAATATACGATGTTTTTTTATGATAATTATAAGAACTACACACCCACACACCTCTAACTAATGGATACGAACATATTTTTTCTATGGACGGCGAACTACTGCCTCACGAAATGATTATTGTTCAAATATCGCCAACTGCCTCTCATAATGGCCATTATGATGGAACTGTATTAATTTTTGATATATATTATATTTATAAGGTCTATTTACTTCTTTATTTTTCATTTATATCAAACCTTTATGGTTTCCATAATCGGTAAATACGATAATTTCATTTGAGGAAATGCAGACTATCACCCCCTCAAAGTGATATAACTCATTCAAGCCATACGTGGGATGTATAAAGGATAGTGTTAAAGAAATTATATATGATATTGTACTAGAATTATAATATACCTATGTAACATTATGTTTTCATTCCATTAAAATATCAAATAGAAATTAATGTATCGGTCATGCATACTTACGGCTTACCCTCTCCATGAACGGTGCATTTCATTTCTTATCTACAAATGTTATGTACTATTATAAATACATATATATATATATATATATATGATATCTGAATCATGAATATCATTTTGGAGATAATGTAATTTTTACCACAGGGACAACTTGTAATTATAAGGAGTTCATTTTTTACTCTAGTACCCAATATCATAAAAATGACCATTATTAACTTAAATGATTATATAATGTTTATAACATGGTAATAAGTGATATAAAAGTAATAACCTGAAAAAGTTTCTAATGAAAGTATAAATTAACTTTAAATTTTTATTCAACAGATTAATGAAGGAATGGGTCATGTCGGACACGAGGTAAGGGACTCTGTCTCAATATCTCTTCATTGAGGCATATTTGGACTCATACCTGACATTATTTTATACGGTGTACAAACCCCTTGGAATTTTCATTTCATTCCAGTGGATTATTTTTTCTACATAGAATTTTACTAAATGACAAAGGGAATGTTTCTTTTTAACATATGCAGTGACAATGACCTTTCCGCCACTGCGAGCGTTATTTGATATTTGGTTTCCTTAAAAATCCATAATGTTTTTAAAAGGAAAATAAATACCATATACTCTTTTTAAGTATTTTGGTGTTGAAAATAGTTTTGATGAGGGATTTATTATTTCAATATATTGAAATGATATATCGTGATTGCAATGTGGAAATTTTATCTTTCCTTTATGCTTGTGTTATATGTTATGATTATGTGATGGATCATGGGAATTATTTATGTATATGGGTGGTTCCATGATGATCCTTGGGCAGGTGAGCCCGAGATAGCCCTCTAATGCATTGGGTAACATGACAGAGGCAACAATTAATGTTTTTCTAAGAGATTTAAGGAATATACTATGATGGGTATTCCAACATAACTCCCTATGTAGCTATGAAAGCTAAAATGTAAGTTTGATTTGGATGCCAAAAGTTACCAATAGGATTTGTTATTACTATGTGTTATTCATAAATATTAAGATTTCATGAGGTATATTAAATAACGTATTCTTGGTATATATTGAAGGAATAATTTTTTCTTTCTGTATTTTATAACACTTACTGATCTTTTTATGATTATCCAAACTTTTTTTGAAATGTTTGTCATAGTGCTTAAAGATTAATAGGTTCAAGGATGGGATTATAGAAAAGTCATGTTGTCTAATAAATGGAACTAGACAGGAATCTTTTTTCAAGTGTTTTTATTTTATGAAAAAAATTGATACTGAGTAGAAGTGTCTAAATGTAATATTAATGTTTTTATGTATATGTTAAGACCTAAATATGTAAAGCTCTAAAATTGAACATATCCTTGAGTTTAATTATTAACTTAATTCAAGATTATGTATTATTTACGGCTGGTGCCATATAGTTGGTATCAGAGGTCGCTTTAGATAACTTCAAAAGTTAGGATATTATTAAATTAATATCCATAAATTATTTTTACTTTATGGTAACATTAAAATGATATATCATTTACAGATTACCATGTTTCTTTTCCTAAGATATTTCTATGTTAAGAATGGTTTTCCGCAGAGAAAGCAAGGAAACTATGATGGGATGAAATCAAGAGGAAGACAACCTTCCAAATCAACAACCTGAGATGGCCAGAATAGGAACTAAATAGTTTGCTTCAGTGATGGAACAATTGACTCGGGATATAAATGGTGGTGGTATCTATGAAAAATATCTTTCAGATCAACAATAGAGGAACATGTCAGTAGTGGAGCATTTCATAAGGCATCACCCCCGACCATTCAGAAGATCATCTGACCCTACTCTATCTTAATGGTGTATCAAAGCACTAAAGAATATATTTGGTGTCATGGGGTGTTTAGAACATCCAAAGGTTAGTCTTGTTGTTTACCATTTTGAAGGTGAAGCAGATCAGTGGTGGTTGATGGTTAAAATTATCAGGGATAGTGAGGAGATTGATGCTCTTGATTTGGATGAATTAAAAGGTATGTTTCTTGAGAAATATTTTCCTAAGGTGGTTCATCATAGGATGGAAATTATGGTCTTGTAATTGAGTTAAGAGGATTACTTAGTGGCTTCTTGTGAAGCAAAATTAACTCAACTAGCAAGGTATGCTCCAAATTTCATAAGAGATATTGATAGTAAAATAAACCGTTTTTACTCATGATTAAATCCAATGTATCGATGGGATTTATCTTCACGAGTGTTGAAAAGTTAAAAAATAATAATTTGATTTGTGGAGAAGGTGGAAATGGATTTTTCCGATGATCAGGTATCCTTTGACAAACAACAAAATAAGTGGTCGGGATGGCAGATGAAAGGGAATATCTCTTTAAAAAAAGTCTGATGGTAAGAAATATAAGTTTACATTTTTTGAAATTTGAATTAAAATAACTCTTGGGAGTGTCTTTTGAATTATGGTATGTGCTACTAATGTGGTAAAATGGGGCGTAAGGCTCATAATTTCACTTAAAAAGATCAGGGTAATGGATAGACAAAATATAATTTACAGTTTGTAAAATGTTTTAAGTGCAATGAAATAGTTCTTTATGCAGATGAGTGTCCAACGAAGAACTCAACTGAGAGAAAGAAGCCAGACTACAAGTAGAAATCGGTGGTGATATCCATTGAAAATACTTCAGCAGATGTTGGACCATCGAATGAAGTTTTTCAGGTACACTAATTGTTTATTCAGATTATGTAAATGTGTTGTTTGATTTAACGTCTATGCATTCTTTCATTGTGGAGAAGTTTTCTAGTAAATTGGTAATTCCATCTCAATATAAGAATCCCGAACATATGGTAAAAACACTGGGATAAAATGTTGAGACAAAAAAGAAGTTATAAGAACTGTCGTGTCCTTGTGTGGGGAAAGAATCTACCTGAAAACCATATTATTTTTCCTCTAGTAGAGTTTGATGTTATTTTGGGTATGGATTGTCTTCTGGTTTATCATGCTATGATTGAATCCATAGATAAAGAGTTTTCTTTTTAGAAAGAATTTTAGTTTGTGTATAAACAAGGACCCTTTCTTTTGATAACATATCAAGAAGCTGATAAACATGTAAAACATGGAAATGATTGTTACTGTGCACATATTTTTTAGAACAAATGAACTATTCAGAATAATGATTTTCCAGTGGTAAATGAGTATCTTGATGTTTTTTATGATGATTTTTGTGGTATAATACCTGTTTAGGAAGTTGAATTTACTGTTGACTTAGTTCATGATGCTAAGCCAATTTCAAATACCCCTTATCGAATGGCTCAAATTGAACTTTTTAGATATAATGAAATAATTGCAGGAGTTGTTATATAGAGGTTTCATTCGACCTTTCACATCACCATGGGGTTCTCCTATCATTTTATTAAAAAAATATGGTTCAATGATATTTTCCATTGATTATAGAGCATTGAATAACATCACTATTAAGAAAAATTATCCTTTGACTCAAATCGATGATTTTTTTATCACCATTAGGGAGTTCATTATTTTTCAAAGATTGACTTGACTTAGGGGTACCATCAGTTGAAAGTAAAGGAAGTATAAAATATGAAGACCGCGTTTCATACTAGATATTTCCATTATTAATTTTTATTTAGGCCTTTTGGGGTTATCCAATGCACCTGTTGTATTCAAGGATCTTATGAATCAAATTTTCCGTGTGTTTTTTGGATAAGTTTTTTGTTGTGTTTTTTGATGATATTTTGGTTTATTCTAAAAAAAGGGTAGAATGAAAGTCAATTAAGGAATTTCTTTCAAACCTTAAATGAAAAGAACCTATTTGGAAAATTCATCAAGTGTGAGTTTTGGTTACTATAAATTTCATTCCATGGTCACACTGTTTCCAAAAGTGGCGTAATTGTTGATCTTACTAAAACAGTAGTTGTTAAAGAATGGTCAAGTCCCATATATATAACCAATATTCCAAGTTTTCTTGGATTACAGGTTTATTACGAGAGGTTTGTTGAGAATTTTGCACAATGATCTAGTCAAATGACTAAGTTGACTCGAAAAGGTGTTATGTTCATTTGGACAAAAGAATGTGATGATTGTTTTCCAAAATTGAATAGAAAATTGATGAATGCTCCAGTTTTGGTACTCTCTTCTAGAAACGGTGAGTTTTTTATCTGTAGTAATGCTTCGTTGAAAGGACTTGGTTTTGTCCTAATGCCAAATGATCATGTAATTTTTTATTCTTCACGTCAGTTGAAACCTCATGAGTTAAATTACCCTACACATGATTTAGAATTAACTGCTGTTGTTTTTTCTTTAAAAATTTTGATGCATCATTTTTATGGAGTAAAATATGAAATATATACCTACCACAAAAGTTTAATGTATATATTCACTCACAAAAAATTGAACTTGAGACAGAGGATATTTCTAGTATTAATCATGGATTATGATTTTATTATTCATTACCATCCAGAAAAGGAAATAAAGTAAATGATGCTTTTATTCGAAAATGTAATGATACATTAACCATGTTAAATTTGGAATAGGACCCTTTGAATTAAGATTTGTTGAACATTGGAATAGAGGTTTTTGGTGTAGGAAATTCCACTATTTTTTTCAGGTGTCACTGAAATCATCCCCGTTAGAGAGAATAAATCATGTGAAAAAAGGAAACAGTGAGTTGTAGAAAAAGGTAGAGTTGGTTCAGAAGGGTATGCTGCCTGATTTTTACATTGATAATGATTGTATTTTCAGATTTGGGAAGATATTATGTGTTCCTTGTGATTCATAGTTAAAGAAAGAGTTGTTATGTGAACCTCATAGTTCTCCATTTTCAGTTCATCCTGTAAGTACTAAGATGTATAGATATCTTCAAGAGTGTTAATAGTGGGATGGAATGAAAAGAGATATTGCTGACTTCATAGTGAAGTGTTTAACTTGTCAACATGTTAAAGAAAAGTGGCAGTTACCAAAAGGGATTCTTCAGCCGTTACTGGTGCTATAGTGGAAATCAGAAAATATATCCATGGATTTCGTTGTGGGATTATGAAAGACATCTCGAGGTTACAATGCAATCTGGGTTATTGTAGAACAATTGACTAAATCTTATCATTTATTTCCTTTTCAAGATACTTTGTCCCTCAATAATCTTTCTTAGTTTTATGTTAAAGAGATACTCAGTTTAAATGGAGTTCCCCTCTCCATTATATCTGATTCTGACCCCTGGTATACATCATACTTTTGAAAGGCCTATAGAAGTCATTGGGTACTGAATTAAATTTTAGAACAGCTTTTCATCCTCAATCAGACAGGCGGTCAGAAAAAACAATTCATACATTGGAGGACATGCTACATGTTTTTTCAATGGATTAGTAGGGATGTTGGGACCAACATGTTTCTTTGGTTGAATATTATTAAAATAACAAATTTCATTTCAGTATAGAGATGGAACCATTTGAGTCATTATATAGAAACGGTGTTGAAATCCAGATTTTTGGGATAAAGTAGGTGAAAATAAGTTTATGGGACCAGAATTGGTAAAAGAGATGGAAAAATAAGTTCAGTTGATTCAGAATCACATGAGAATAGCTTATAGTAGATAAAATATTTATCCATATAATTGGAGGAAGGATTTTTCTTTTGAAGTTGGGGATCATGTCTTTCTCAATGTTCATCCATGGAAAAGTGTGATGCATTTTGGTAAGAAGGGAATGTTGAGTCTGAGGTTCATTGGACCTTATGAAATCCTGGAAAAAATAAGATCAATTGCATATAGAGTGTCTTTACTTCCAATTGTGTCCCAGATACACAATGTTTTTCAGTTTTCAATGTCGAGAAATTATATGTCTGATCCATCTCAAGTTTTGAGTCTACAGATAGTTCAGTTAGAAGAGAATATTTCTTATGAAGAACAACTAGTCCAAATTCTTTACCATAAAGATCAAGTGTTGTGGAATAAAGGAATTCATCATTTAAAGGTTTTGAGTAAAAACTATATGGTTGAGGAGGAAATTTGGTAATCTTTAAATTCTATGGGGGATAAATACCCCAATTTATTTGATAAGTAAATAAAACTACGAGGACATAATTTCCAAAAGGGGGGAAGGATGTAACATCCTAGGAAAATAAATGATATGATATTTTCATATTTATTAATATTTGAGAATTAAATATTAATTTTACTTTAAATGGGATGTTATGTTCATTGGCATACCTTATATGCAACTACCGATTTCTTTGAAATCTTACGTTTCACACATCATTGAGTTATACTGAAAAATAATAATATAATATTATTTAAAAAGGTAGTTAACACCTAGCGGTTATATTGGGGGGAATGAATAGAACTAATTAAAATATTATTATATATGTTTGTTAAATTGTTATACATTAATCCAATAAATTTTAGAGGCTTAAAATATGAATGAATCCTATTTTAAGCATAACTACTCTAATATCCATTAAAAGGATGATTTACATCCTTTTAATAGAGTACCCTTTTTAAATATAGTTTTTGTCACTTTTATATGTTCTATTTGAAAATATACAATTCTATTTTATAATTGGAACATCAAAATTTACTTTGGTTAATTTTTTGGTATTTTTTTGAGAAATTTCATTTTTAATGAATTGTAAAAAATATTTTATTTTAATACTAAACCGCCTTTTAATATAATTTATTTTTGTGGTTAGATTATCATTTTAATGGTTTTAAAGTGTAATTAGATTATATTTTTACCATTTAATCCAATTTTTTTCAATTGAAAAAATTTCACATTGAAATTGGACATAAATAAGTGTTAATCATTTGATAGTTATTATTTTTAAAAACACACATTTTTGTTTTTGACAATGGGAATTAACGTTAAATTAATTTCTACCGCTTTTATTTTTTGAATTTGGAAAAATTGATTCCCTATTTATATTAAGGAGGTCCAAATTGTTCAAATAGGTAACTTTTATTTTTAGCCACTATGAGTATTTACAACGGTAAATATTTTATTTACAATGGTTAAAGGGTAAATCTGGTAAATAAGGGTCAAAATATATTATTATTATAATAATACATTACACTAAAATGTGTTCTAATACTATTTTATGATACATGTAAGACCATGGGAATCCTTGGGTCGATTTTGGGACCCCATGGATCCAACTGAGAGTAATAATGACACTTTATATTAATTAATTTAAAGTAAAGTCAAAAATGACAAAAACATATATCTTATATTAAAAAAATTACATGGGGTTATAAAAGTTATCTATTATATTATAAATATTATTTAGAAAGCTAAAATTATCTCATATATCATTGAATTTTATTTATAAATTTAGACATCATATAAATAAAATTATTTATGACCCAATAATGATTCAGTGTGTACCTCATTGAAGAATGATTTAAATAAATACTTTTATAAAAATTAAAAAAAAATCCAAAAACTATCCAATTATTATTGGATTATTTTATTTCTAACAAGAGTCATCTTATCTTATACTTTAATGAGTTATGGACCTTTTGAAACCGAAAATAAGATTTTAATAAAATAATAGTTTCAATCCTTCCTAAAGAGCGCCTCCTCCCCCTTATAAAAAGCCTTCACCTTTAAACCATTTCTCACACCTCTCATGAACCTTGTCTCATATAACCTATGCCCATTTTATCTCCCAACATCCCTATATTTATCTTGGATTAATTCCCCTTAGAATAACGCAATTCAAGTAAAACCTTTGGTTCAAACTAAACGAAGATACCCAATTTAAAGGTAATGTCTTCTCTTATGTTCATTTCTTTTATTTTACTTCTCCAACCCCCTAAACACTCTTTATTAATTTATTTTATAGAAACCCCAGTATCCTCAATATAATATGTTTTTTTATGAGATGTATTTGAACTACACTTCCACACACCTCCATCTAATGGATATGAACATACTGTTTCTGTGGATGGCGAACTACTGCCTCACGAAATTTTGATTGGTCAAACATCTCCAACCGCCCCTCATACTGGCCATTATGATGGAACTATATTTATATGTGATATATATTATATTTATATTGTCTCTTTACTTTAGTATTTTTCTTTTATATCAATCTTTTATGGTTACCATAATGGGTAAATACGATAATTTCATTTGAGGAAATGCAGACTACCACCCCCTCAAAGTGATATGACTCTTTCATGCCATACATGGGACATATAAAGGATAGAGTTAATTAAAATTATATATGAAATTATACTATAATTATAATATACCTATGTATAATTATTTTCTCATTTCATTAAAATACTAAATAGAGATTAATGTAGCGTTCATGTGTACGTATGGCTTAGGGTCTCCATGAATGGTTCATTTCATTTCTCATCTCCAAATATTATGTATTGTTATAAATAAAAATATATACTAGATATTTATGATATATATATATAATATCTAAATCTTGAATATCATTCTACATATAAAGTAATGTTTACCATAGGGATGACTTTTAATTATATGGAGTTCATTTTTTGACTCAAGTACCAAATATCGACAAAATGACAGTTATTAACTTAAATGATTATATAATGTTTATAACATGATAATAAGTGATATAAAAGGAACAATAATCCTGAAAAAGGTTCTCAAGAGATTATAAATTAACTTTAGTTTAATTTTCTGGATATTAATGAATGAACAGGTCAATTCGGACACGAGGTAAGGGACTTCATCTCAATCTCCCTTCATTGAGGCATATTTTGACTTATACACAACATTCATTTATATGGAGTAAAAACCCTTTGACATTTCAATTCATTCAATAGAATAAATTTTCTACGTAGTGTTTTACTAAATGAAAAAGGGAATGTTTCTTTTAAACTTATGCAGTGACAATAACCTTTCCACCCCCATGAGCGTTATTTGATATTTGGCTTCCTTAACAAGCTGTAATGTTTTTAAAAGAAGAATAAATGACATATAACATTTTCACATATCTTGGTATTCAAAAAGTTTTTGATAGTTAATTTATTATTTTAATATATTGAAATGATATATCATGATTTCAATGTGTAAATGTTATCTTTCCATTATTCTTGTGTTATGTGTTATGATTATGTTATGGTTCTTGGGAATTGTTAACATATACGGGTGGTTACGTGATAAAAATAGGATGGGTGAGCCCAATATAGCTCTCCAATTCATTGGGTAATGTGATTGAGGTAAACCTTATTGTTTCTCCTAAGAGATTTAAGAAGTATACTCTGATGGGTATTCCAACGTAACACCCTATGTAGGCGTGAAAGAAATAATGCATGTTTAATATGGATGACACAAGTTACCATTATGATTTGTGATTAATATGTGTTATTCATAAATCTTATGATTTCACGAGTTATGTTAAAGAGATTATTATTGGTACGTATTGATGGACAAATGTTTTCTTTCTTTATTTTATAACCCCTATTGACCTTTTTATGCTCATCCCAAGTTGTTTTGAAATATTTTTCACAGGACTTAAAGATGAATATGGTCAATGATGGGATCATCGATTATTCATGCTTTCTAAAACATTGAACTATACATTACTCTTTTTTTCAAGAAAAAATTTATGACAAAATTGGATACTGGGTATAAGTGTCTACAAGTAATATTAAAGTTCATATGTATATGTTATGATATAAATCTCTAAAGATCTAATCTTGAAAAGATCCTCGATGTAAATTGTTAACTAAATTCAAGATTAGGTAATTTTTAAGGCTGGGGCCTTATAGATTATAACCAAGTTATTGTTTTATGATAAATATCATAAATTAAGGTAAAGAATAATGGAGAATGAAATTGATCGGTTAGAGCAATTACCTCTTCTTCGAAACGACTCCTTTAAATCACCTCTAAAGGGCTCCTAGGTTTGTCTTTTGGGAAGACCATAAACTATATAATTTTTAAAAGGAAATGGATAATAGAAGCTCTCATACTATGGCTGATCTATAAGGCTCAATTTGGTGTAATGAAGTGTGGAGGAATATGCCCTTTGATAATTGATTTGAGGGGTACTTTTGAAATATCTCAAAATATTAATTTATAATAAATTAAATATTAACCCAAATAACTAGAAACGTTATGGGACATTAATATAATGTTTTATAGGATTTTAATATCATAAATTAATATTTTTTTTATAATTTCTGTTGTAACATTAAACCTTATCATTTTGGCTAACCCTTTTTATCCTATTTCAATTTTATCTTCAGTAACAAATTTTTCAATATTAAAAGCTTGAAATTTTTTCTTATAACTTTTCATTTGGACCATAAATGGAAAATTAATGATATTATAGAACATAAAATATCCTCAAATTCTTTATTAATGATATTAATTTTTTTATATAATTTAATGAAATATTATTTTCATAAAAAATCATTACTATTAAATCTGGTACTATTCTTAACATTTTAATTAAAATAGTCAAGACAAAAAAAACAACATAATTTTTTAATACAACATAAAAATTCAACTGAATCCCAATAATTATTTTACATAATTAACTATAAATTTTTTTATTTATTTTATTAATTTTAATATCATTTATTTTGTGTTTCCAATAATTTAATAATTATTGCATCATTATTGTTTAAAAATTTAAGGTAATTATATAATAACTGAAAATTAGAATTAAATTAAAATAATGTATATGTATATTTTATATCTAAGAAAACTATTTATAGTATAACATATCCTTTGGATAACACCATATTAAAAATATTACTATTATTAAAAACAAGAGTGTGACATATTGGACTTTTCATTAAATAAAATATTATAGGGGTCATAATATTATCCATGTGGTTCCAAAAATTCATATATTAGACCCTTGGATGATTATGGATTAGATATAAGAATAAAATAATTTTAAGGTTAGTGTTTGTGTCATTTAATAGTTTTTATCATTTTATTGTTAACCCTTAATTATCTGATTTACCCATTACTATGGTAAAAAACATTACTATGGATACTATTTTTATTTTCAAAAAAATGGATATATGTACTAAATTTGGACCTCTTAATTAATAACATGGAATAAATTTTAAAATTCCCAAAACATATACGTTTTAGGATTAAAGATAAAATTAAATCGGAAAAACGCACTGGATAATAACTATTCAGAAAAGTACACCTTTAAATATAAAATGTATTTAAACTAATTTAATATATAAAATACATATAAAAAACAGGATTATTTTAAATCATATAAACATATGAATGTATACTATTATCTAAATTATAATTATAATTTCTAAATACTCTATAAAAATCATTATTTTTGAACTATTCATTAAAAAATAAATATTTTTATAAATTTCTCAAATATTATTCATTTGAAAATTATGACCTAATTTATTCGAAAATGAAATTTATTCTTTCAAATTATTTTGATCTTATTAACGCCCATATGTACTATCTGGGATTCCTTCACTGAGCATTGATGACATTTTATATATGATTGTGGTATGGCACTAACGACCCACTAGATTTCCTTTAACATTTATACTCATTTTATTTGAATTAATTTTAGGATGACTTGTACATTTTCTATCCTTGTATCCAGAAAATTATTAAGTTTCCATGTAAATATATACTCCTTGGATCTGCTGAACTATTATAATTCCTTCTATAGTTCTACTCCTTGGATCTGATGAACTATTAGGATGCCTTTTAATTTTTCACTCTATGGATCTGAATAACTATTAGGATTACATATAAATTTCAACTCATTGGATATGAAAAACAATTTGAATGCACTATACATTTATAATCCTTGGATATGAGCCTTGTTGGTTGGATTCTTGATATATTTGGCATAGGCTGAGTTGATGTAGTGTCATCTATTCTGGATTCTCTGTCGGTATACAGAATCCATCATTATATTTAGTAGAGGAGTGTATAATATAACCCTCATCTAGGACTTGTGTCCCCATTGGTGAAATATCTTTTTTAGATACTCATCTAGTACTCGATTATGTAGGTATTTTTTGATAGGGAATAGAGACCCATGGAACAACTATAGTCAGATTTCAATCACATTATTTGTTGTACATACCATATATATATATATATATATGGGTATATATACACACACACACCCACACACACAAACACTGATATATATATATATATAAGATGAAACCTTGTCTATAGAAATTATGGCCTAGGCTGATATTGGTATGGTTGATCGGGACCACAGAGCCATGGAGTTGTTGTGATTTATTTTATTTCATAAAAATTTGTACTTATTGTCAAAGATATATTTAAAATTTTATCCCACTGAGTTTATCATATTTATATAAAATTATTTTTAATGGATATGTTTTGGGTGTCATTGGTGGTTCCCTTTTCAGTTTTTCACTCACACCCTACTCAGGCCAACATTACACAGGGGTACTCGAGCAGATGTTCCCTTAATTGTAGGGAAAACAATTTCAAAGTCCCAGGATTGATCAAGATGGTTATATAAGATATTTATGTGTATATCAGGTATGTGTTCTATCTTAGATCTTATAGTAGACCCTTGTAATTGTATTTATATTTGTTTTATATACTTATACTTGTATGGTCGACTCAATGGGTGACCCATGTTGTGTATATGAAATGGTTTTTTTGGTTTTATAGAATTATATTTCGTTTCATATAATGATTAATTTTATGTTATTTATTACTTATAAAATATTTTTATTATTATTTTGATGATATCTACTAATTTACACTATCTTTTAATCTGATATGAGGGTATAGTCTCTCCACGGACACACTGTGGGATTTTTTTACTAGTTGGTGTCCTCTTTAATTTCAATAATGACTTAATTTGATCAACCTATAACTAATTTATTTTAACCAAGATTTTACAATTTCATTTTATTTTTATTTTTCTATCCATACTATTTATATATTAAATCCAAAAATTCCATCTAAATCTTATATAGTGGTTTAGAAATAGAATGTGAATCTTCTAAAGAAGATCCCCTGTGAGTGTCTTTATAGGTGTGAATTATTTTTCTCACTCATTATAGAGTTATTAAATATAGTTTTGATACTCAAAAAATATTCATAAAATTGGTTAACCCTATGTGAATAAGTTTCACATCCACACCCACTTGCTAATTTCTATATAGGGATGTCATTGAATGGAAAACAACATACTCAAAAAATTTCATAAATTTCAAGATGTTACCATATACTTATACTTATCCCTTGGGTTCATAAAATATTTTACTCATAATAATCATAAAAAATAGACTAAATTCTAAAAATGACTAAAACCTAATCTAATACCAAATGAGGTTACACAGACCCAAACTCTTAGGTATGGTGTAATGAAAATTTAATTTAAAAATATTCTTCAATTTTAATTTGGATTTCTATAACTAAACATATATATATTTGAATAATTTAAATATTGCATCTCTCAATAGAAAAAAAACATTCATAATAGAATGTGTAGGGTCATTGAGGATCAAAAACATATATTATGATACATGTTAACATTTATCTGTAATTATGTCATAATATAATTCATGCTAGAAACCTCATAATTTACACTCATATTATTTTCCTTGTGAATAAAAACCTAAGAAATGGTTAACCTAAAATGATCAATATGAAAAAAAAATCATCAATGTTTTATCAAGATTCATATCATATGCATCTGAAAAAAAATGACTAGGGGATAAATATATTATTAAACAGAGAATGGAATAGTAAGAGTTCTCTAAAATTCATGATAAAAATAAATGTAATGTCCAATGACAAAACAAATACCTAGAAAAATTGAGATAAACCATGGGATAATAAAAATTATCCATATATTATAGTCATTTCCATGTTGCATGGAAAAATAATAATCCCCTGAAATATATCATAAAAAAGAACATTAATAAAATCATAAGAACAAATAACATCAGCTTTGTGAGTCACTACTCAGACAATCTATTGGAGTGAAAACATTATTTCACCAATGTGTACAAAAAAAATAGATATAAAATTGTAACCACTTCATGGGTGTTATTTTATAGACCCATCCCATCTAAGGGCATTATAGGTTCAAAATCATCTTAGGGAACAATCAGAATCAAACTATCTCAGTGATTTACAAAACCAAACCATCTTGGGGATTTATCATATCCAAACTATCTCATGGATTTATCTTATCCAAAACAAAAATCATCCATATACATGTATGACTTGAAATCAATCACTCACATTTCAAACATCACTTAATCAATCCCTAGAAAAGATATAGCTTTTGTGAAGACATTCATAGAAAATTCCCCAATATATCAAATGAAATAATGTGGTTGGTATCATAAGATCATATCCCATGTATAACATAAGTAACGTAAAATGATTTTGATATAGATATAAAAAACCTTTTTAATTCATTTTATAAATCATGTTTAAAAATGAATAAATATCCCTTATAAATACTTTTAGTCCCCTTAAAAATGTTTTCAAAATATTATAATTTTAAAATGATAGAAAATTTAAAAAATTACCCCTTGAAACCAAAAAAAATTCCTGAGAAAAATATTTATAAAATATATATGTTCCCAAACACAATAATTGATAATAAATTAATACATTAATAATTCCTAATAAATAAAACAGTTTAAAATCTCATTTATAATCAAGAATACCTTTTTAGAATAAAAATTTATCTTAAAAAAATGTCCCAAAATGTCATTTTATTTTAAAAAATCATAATTAAAAACATCTAAAAAATAATTTTAAAAAACTATAAGGAATATTTTTAATGAAAAATTATCATAATGGAAGAATAAACCATAAATGTGTTTTTAGAAAAAAAAATGTATCATAGTCGTAAAATGTGAGGTTAAGGGTAAAATTCAAAAGTAACTTTCAAAATCGTAATGTCAAACTTATATAAAAATTTTACATTTAAAAAATAACCTTCCACAATGGAACATTGAAAATATTACAATTTTCCAGAAAATATGTTAGGTGGAAGATAAAAATACAAACATGAATAGAAAATCCATTTTTAAATTTTCAAAATAACTTAATTCGAACCCAATTAATAAAGCTAATTAATAACATATCATTTGAAAATGTGTAAATATATATTTTATGATTATCAAAATTCTGAATTTTTTTGGATTTCAAAATAAGAAATGAGAATACTAGCCAGAACTGTGAAGATGGTTATAGAAGGGAAAGAGATCGGTTATTGAGAATAGGAAATAATCTTCACATAATAAAATTTTTAACTAAATTAATCAATCAATGTATTTACAAATAAAATAAGGAGTAAATTGTTTATAATACTATTATATATTTGAAGAAACCCGTCTTTTAATTTTTTTTCAAAGTGGAATCACTATAACTCATGAGAATATGTTAAGTAAAGAAACCACTTACAAAACGTTTTAATATACACTCATTGAAAGAAAATGTTTAAAATTGAACTTGTATTAAAATTAATAAAATACATTTTATGACATTATATATACAAAGAGAAGTAGTCCTGCTATTTTAATTAAAATAAGGGCATAAAAGAAAAAATCTCTCAATGAAACAAAATTGAGATAAAACTCCCTTAGAACCGAATAAAAGTTTTAATTAAAATCCATTGAAATGGAATGCTAAAAATTTACAATAAATTATCATGAATAAAAAATAATTAATGTTATAATATATACAATATAATTCTATACACCATTTAAATTAATTTATGCACATAAATAAAAGTATGTCACAAAGAAAGGAAGTTGAGAGTAAACACCCATAATATTTAATCTGAACTTCAATGAAAGTTATTTAATATCATATATCACAGAGATAACCATATTAATCAAATATTTAATATCTGTTTCCCTACATATTACCCTTTATAATCTTCTTTTATAATCATTTATTATAAATTTATATGTTATTTATAGTTTATTTTCATCACTGCATGTTAGTAATTTGATTGTTTATTATGTTAAATAAAGTATTAATGTTAATTTTTGTTCATTAATAACTAGTGAATAATTAATTAATTATATAAGGTACTGGAATACATTCTTTATAATTATTTATTATCCTCTAATTTTATTCCATGTAAATTTTTGTCATGATTCATAAGGACGGAATCAATGACATGTTTGTTTCGTTAATTTTTAGCGAACAAAGGGTGAAATATTAACAATAAGATAATTATTTATATAAAATTAATAAAACCATAAACCATAATTTATTTAATCATTAATTTAAAATACTAAAAGTCTTTATGTGTTAATATTTTTCCATTAAAGAAATTATTATCATTGTTTTTGTTGGAGGTTATACCGACCCAAATAATAGTAAGATGTAATCAATGGGTGATTATTGGAAAAAAGTGATACATTTGGTATATTTTAATTTTTAAATAAGTATAATGATATAATATAGTTTTTAAGGTGGTTAATAATTTTTTAAAATATAATGATAAATAATAAAATTTTATATGAATAAAAAAATATGTTTCTTTATGGAGGTAATAGTATGCAGATACACACATTCACCATTCTCATTTGGTATAAAACATAAAAAAGTTAGGAATTGGTTTATATTTTAAAAACACTAATAATTTTATAAGTGTAATATCTATTCTTTGAATACACCAATTAATAATACTTCAAATGCAATTATAAAAATTGGATCTTTTCGCTTATAGTGGCGGTAGTCCACATGTAACTCAAGTGAATTTTTTATTTCACGATTATTGTGGATGATGTTTTAAAATGGTTATCCTAGATTTATAATAAGATTTATTTATACTTTTGATAATAATGTAATTTTTAAAACATGGGTATATTATATTTGGTTGAGGTATAATAATAAATAAAATAAGAGGAAATAGAAAGGTGTAATTTATAATGTTACCTTACCCCAAAGAAGAGATCCTTTTAGAATTGTATTATGGATTATAGGGGTGGTATTTTGAGAAAACAAAAACCTATAATAAGTTTCCATTAATTTTTAGGAGTCATTTATGATTTTTGTTATTTACAATTAAAGATTATTGGGTACGAAGAGATGTGTCGGGTGACTGATCCCTTTATATGGGAGAGGTATGTCATATTGTAATAATATAAAAGATAAATCCACTATTCAAAGATCAAATGGATCCAATAATTGAAAATATTAGTGTGGTGAAAGGTTAAGGCCTATAAAACCTCAACCATAAATTTTAACACTTATTTTTATATCTCTTAATCTTTGATATTTCACATTTACCATTTTAAGATTTTATCGTAGCAACTAATTTATACCTATGTAATTTACTTTTAATTCTTGAAAATAAAATCTAATTTATTTCATAATTTATACATAATGATTATAAATATAAAATAAGATTTTAAAATAAAATTTCTAAGTGAGTAAAAATTTAATATTACTATTAACGAACATAGTGCATCAAAACCCATTTTTCAGGAAAGTGTGTTTTATGAATAAAAATAAGGTTTTTTGAAAAAATTATCAATGTTGCTTATTTTTAGAAAATTAATTTTTTTTATTTAAAAAATTATATTAATTTTTATTTTAAATCAATAGAAAACTTAATTCCTCCTTTTGGAAACTTATTTAAAAGGAACATATCAAAAATAATTTTTATTTTAGTAAAATACTAATTATGTTTCAAAAATGTTAAACATTTGTTTTAGAAATTCATACTTTTATATATAAAATTATTTATTTTCATTTATAAATATATATTGAGTGTGGATGAAAGGAGTCATAAAATTTAAAAAAATATATTGTTTCATGACAATGTTATAAAATTGAATGTAATTTCAAAATAAACATTTGTCACCATTCAGCCCCAAAATTCATCCATTTCAGAAAAATCTAAAAAATTAATCCTAATATATTTTTTCATTATTAATTATTAAATGAACTTAATTTTATAAAAAAAATTATAAAATCTAAAAATTAATTATTAAAAGACAATACAAAATCAGAATAAAAGATGTGTTTATTTAAAAATGACATTTTAAAGTGTTATTAATATTATTTCATATATATTTATTGTTTAAATAATGTAAAAGTATTAGCACATATAAAGTAAAATATTAATTTTAAATTTTAAATTGTTTGGATAATATATCAAACACTTAAAGAATAATTTTTTTAGAAAGAACAATACTTGTTAATATTAATTCATATTAATTACTTATCATCTAAATATATGAAATTATAGTTGAGTATAAACTCTATATTTAATAGAGGATTTAATAATATTATTATTTATATAATGAAATTCATCTAATAGTTTGTGGCTCATTTTATTCAATTTTTTCATGTGAAGGAATCTATTCAAAATTGTATTTTATTAAATGAAAAAATATACTAAAATATTAGTGCATTATAGAATATGGGAAAATGGAGTTAGTAACTCCCAATGATTTTCTTTATCAGTGTGAACACCCTAAAAAAACAAAAAACATGTGTGAATGAATAAGTTTCATCCAAATCCCAATGAAAAATGAATCAATGTCCATTCCCTTATTTCATAGCTTGTAACAATATATTTTATCTTTTCAATATAGAATAATCATCTGTAGCTTAGAAAGATCAAGAGACAAGAGGAGGTAGTTATAAAATATCTTCTGAATTAATATTCATACAACCTTTTTTTGGAAAAAATGATAAATGAACACTTTTACTTTTAATATTACATCCCAAAATTGATTTATGAATTCATCGTAATGTATAGAATCCATATACACATGTAACGTTTCTGGGATCAATTTTTACTTCAATATAGTTGTATCTATTTTTTATGATCCATGTCATATGAATGACTTCCTTATTAAAAAAACCTTAAAATGGACGGCACATGGACCTTAAAAATTGATCCTGAATTTTATGGTGCATATTACATCCCCACGTGACTCTATACTAATTAGAATGGTACATCTTGTATGAACTTAAACTACTTAGAGTGATCTATTCCATGTGACCAAAAAAATTTACATACCCCCTTATAAAAGATCCCAGCCATTACAAGAGTTCTATTTCTAAACATATTTTTATGGATATGAATATATCTATTCCCACTAATTTCATTACTCACATGACCTATGATAAAAATTCCCCTTTATAAGAGCTATATTTGGTTCTATTCCCATTACAATGGGATATATAGAACATCTTGAATCTATCATTATAGGACCAACCATATATTCCATTTTTAGGCCCGATTAATTTCTAATGATAAGACCTTTAATGATTCATTTTAGGATCCATCCATTATCCTTTAACCCCTCACTTATAGATTTCACACATTCCCTCTTATATAAGAATGTGATCTAGGTGGTGGTCCCTTTATATGAAATATGTATGGATTGGTTCCTATTACTAAAAGCCAATTAGTAATTCCACGATTTCCCATTCTAGGCCCAACCATAAATTTCACCACTATTAAAACCCCTCATAGTTTATGATATCCTCTTTTACATTATATAGATCCTAAACTTGTTAAATAATATGAATCCTTGTTATTTGTCAATGACATATGGAATTTAGAAATGTACACCTTTCTCTAGGTAGTAATACCATAAAATATCGGAATGTTACCTCTCCATTGAGGTTGACTAAACTGGTGTCAGGTTCATCCTTTATATGGTGTTATATCATCACTATTTACTAGGTTTTATATCTAATGTTATGTTTATCAATTAAAATGAGTGTATTTTTCCCTATCGCTAAATATTTATAACAGTATTTGGTCAAAAATATATAAACTTAAGCATCAACAACTTTTTTTTTATCATATTTGAATAATCTTACAATTCACCAACTCTGGGTCTATGTTGTATAACCTTAAACATCATTCATCTAGTTTGGGTCTAAATTTCATGTCCGTTATAATAAAATGAATGAGGCATGATGCTCACCTGGTCAAAAACAGACAAGGGAATCCTAGGAAACATTAATGTCTCTACTTACTAGTTCATTTCCTTGTAAGACTAACGTAGGCTTTTGAGTATTTCAATAGTAAAAGGAAGAAAATTTTGTAGATTAGGAAACCACAAAGGAAGGCCTAAAAAGGATCCTATTTATTAACCTCTATGACTCTATGCATCCTCTATATACAGAAAAGATTTGTTGAAAATGAAAATAAACAAATAATGCGAGGACCACTACTCTGCCCTAGTAAGAAATTAACCTATGTTCATTAGACCCTTTGGGATAGGAAAACATTAGATAAAATATTATTCTCTTTCCTACACAAATGATATTAAATTGTGTTACTATTTAATTTTCATTAATGAAAAATCCACATATTCACATTGGTATATTCTTCCCTTTCATATGATTATGTACTCAAGAAATAGAAAGTTTTATCACTTGCATCTAGAATATTTTTAATACATAATAGACTAATTTTTAGGGTTCTCGAACCCTTATTGAATAAAAATCTCCCTCGAAACAATATTATACATTTGATATCATAATAACAAAAAATTAGTATTACATTAGTCAAGATTCTCTAATTAGAATACCAAAATATCATAAATATGTCAACTAGGTTTCCCCTTTTACAGAAATTTGTATATAGTGTACTTAATTCTAAAAAGGACTCATTTTCTTGTTAATGTAATTTGTAATACATATTTGAACTAGAAATTAGATTCATGTTTTCATCTTGATGATAAGATACTCTCACCCCATACACATTTTTCCTAGTTGTGTCGTGGTAGTCTCTCCATTTCAAAAGGTTTAATTATTCAGGAACAACTTCAATTTCTGTTAACTCAAACATTCTTAAGTTTTGGTTTAGACATTCCACAACCCCTATAGGAGAGTGCATTCAAATACAATTGATATTCCATGTTTTTATATCATACCCATTATTAATAAAAAAATATTACAAAAAATTATTGTTCTATTTCACATATGGGTATACATTTTCTAGGATGAAAAAAAATCAATGGGAAAAAATACTCCAATTTTCATCCCAAATGACTTGAGTAATGATTATTATATTGGATAATTTACATTGAGTACATGGTCCTCATTTCAAGGAATTAAATTACACTATTGAATAATATATCATGTGTATCTATAAACTATATAGAGTGGTTTATTCTATATGACCTTATACCCATATGTAAGAGATAGATCTACATAAGAGTTCCTAGTGTATGGGTTTACCAATTCAAATTAGTTCTTCTATAAAAACACAACCCTAGGACTAAATAAAATTCCTCATTTTCACATTTCCCTTATTATTGAGAACATTACCAATTCACATTGGGGTTCATTCTTCCCTATTTTACCAGGGCATTGATTTACTATATTTCATTTCCCACAATTTTTGAGTCAGATATACATAGAGAATGTCTTCCGTCATTTATGTATGGCTTGACTCGTGTTCCCACAAGATACATGGTGACATCTGGATCATTCATCCCAGAACTAACAAAAATTTTAACTTTCATCCAAATTCTCCTAGTGTATTCTCTCCACAATAAAATTGATTTTTAAAAAATCTATATACAATAGGAAACCACATAATGAAACATGGATCTCCTATCATGGTTACATCCATAGATATTATTTTTATTTTTATTCTATATTGGAATGAAAATTATCATACTAAGATCTATATGGGTATTTATTCTTATTCTCAAAGTATATATATTGAAATCTAGATCCATTATCTATGTTTCGGCCAAAAATTATAATTTCATTCTATTTACTCAAACAATAATGAATTTGGGAACATTAATTCACATATTATTATCCTCTGTTAACAATGTACTATGATATAAAATCCTATTTTCATTTATTCCTATTTGTTATATCAAAATACATGAGTTCAAATCCTCCTTATGAAAATTAAAAAATCTATGAGTTGTTGATTCTGTAGAGAGTCGGCCAATTCAAGATTCTAGAGAGAGTCAGACCAGTATCCTATAGGTTATACTTACCTCAGTAGTACTAAGCTATGCATGATTTCTTCCATATCTCTTAGCTACTACCTAATCACTCTGACCCATCACATACAATGCTACTTGATGAGGTCGAGTTATATGTTAATGCGTCATTTAGGGAGAATCATATTCATATCGTTGATAGGAGAATGAAGGTTCTACAGGGCAGGTCAGTTCCACTAGTATGTGTTTTATGGAAGAACCACCATCTATAGAAAGATACGTATGAGCGGGATGCCACCATACATGCTTATTGGCTCAAGTTATGCTCAGTTGAATATTGACCACCCTTGAGAGGGAAATTAGGGGGTTAATTTCTTTTAGGGGTGGGGGAGATTTTAAAATTTAGTGTATCTTTTAATTTACAGATACCTTTAAGGTAATGGGTGTATCGGGGTTGTATGGGGCTGGTTCAGATCCAAGAACCCATTTTTTTTAAAAAAAATAAGGTCAAACAGTTAGTGGAGACCATATCTGGAAGGCCACATAGTTACTACTATGTGAACCTTGGATAGTGGGTTGAAGGATCCTGCAATAACTTTCAAAACATGTTGATGGAGTTGCATTCCCATTTAAGGAACCATAAATTTTTAATAGATCCAAAATGAATGGTTTTCTCATGGGTATTAAAACTATGTTTTGTGACCATGCAGGTTCCCACTTATCATAATTGATGGTGTATAGTTAGCCCAAAGACTATCTATTAATAAATCCATACCCTGGGACCCATATTTGTTTTGTTTAATTTCTATTTTATCCTTAAAAATCAAATAAATAATAAGATATTCTATTTTCATTTTTTGTGGTAGTTAATGTATGGAGAGCTCCATTGAGGTCAATTGGAAGATATTTATCCTGATTTTACTCTAAATTCGTAATTGACTCCCAACAGCCTCATTGGATTCAAGTTGGTGAGTAATCTATTCATTTCGATCCTTTATTTTCTTTAATTGGTATTGACTAAGTTATTTATGTTCAAGATAATATTCTCTATTTCTTGTATTTTTGTTATTTCTCCATTTTAATCTCGATATGTGATGAATTCGAAGCTGATATTAGATGATAACTATACTACATACCAACAGTATGTGGTTAATAATTTACCAGAGTAGTTTGATTCGTTATAGTTCTATTATTTTGTGTCGCCCGCCATAATTTCAAGTGTGTCACAAAAAACGAATTTAATGTTTTAATTTAATTTAATTGAACCTATTAGTTATACCAAATAGTTCTTTGTGAATTGTTGTAGGTTGTGACCCCAAAAAATGCCACCAATGGGATGTTCCTTTGAGATTTAGCTTTGGTATACAACCTATGGGGGTGTATATCAGTTTTCATAATTAGAGGAACCCCATTTAAAAATGAATTGAATTAAATTGAATAATTAAGAGATATTTTTCTAACTATCCATGTTAAACAGGACGTTTAATTCTTTAATTGACTTATTATGAATTGTTATATGAGTTGGTAAACTCCTGGAAATGTATCTCAATTTGAATTAAAATATGATTTGGTAAATTCATGTTTTATTATTTATTGAATGTGATGAATTGAGATGTTATAAGATTCCTTAGTGGGTATACCTTTATCTTAATTCCATAAGATCCCTTGGATACTACTCTTTGGATCAGGATAGTAGTAGTGGATTCCTTAGAAGATTTTTCTCACTAGGTATTGGTTATGTGAGATTTTGTGGGCCTTTCTACCACTTGGATCCATTTTTTTGTGCTCCGAGTTTACATTGTCTATTGGCATGATCCTTAGACCCCAACTCAATCCTAACCATTATTCCATCAGGATGCTCCTAGAACTCTATGAGGATGAAATGGTTCACAATACCATGGATCTAGCCTTGTGGAATCTAACACTTTTGATTATTTGGAACAAAAATGGTAAATATAAAATTCCGGATTATATATTCTAGCCTTCGTAAATATGAGTCTTCTTATTATAAAATATGGACATGGATGGCATGATATAATGTTTATACAGAATAGTCAAGGGTGATGTGACATATTTTTTATATGGTAGGATCATGGTGTTTACTTTATTTGTTTAACTACAGCATTGTTAGAGGATTTTGAAGCATTTTTTGTAGGCATCATTGTTTGTATTGATAGTATCTCCTAAAATTATTACTTTTTCTAGGGGAATATAACATGTATTAGTATCTATTTGTAATATTCTTGTACTCTTATTTAGTGTATATTACATAATAAGGACTTGTTATAGACACCATGGGTGGTGACATTTTTGGATTGTATCTCCCACCCTATTTGGATCGCTGTTGAGAACCCTTAAAGACTATATAGAAAAGAGTGTATGGGTAAAGTCATATTCCTATAGTTCGATGTTTGAATTTGTATTATGCTTAGGAGTATATGAGCAGTCGACCGATTTGAGGCTTAGGAAACTAGAAGGAGATTGTTATTTTTTGGTCATTTTGGTTTCATTGATACATTTATTGTACACATACCATTTATAGCTGCCTTTTTTTCTTTGTAGAAATATGACATGATCATCATTGTATATGGTATTACTTATATAATTATTTATATATCAACCTATCATGGTTATTGGATTTTTTATAGTTGATTTACTATTAATTTTTTATCATTATGATTTCTACACTTTTTTGTACTCTGGTAATGAGGTCATAGTCTCCCCACCAATATAGCATAGGTCCTCCCTGCTAGTAGGTAGCCTTTGGAATTCTGGTAGATGCACTTGAGGCCGTGTCACATAGATTATAAGTTTCATAAATATTTTATAGCTCCAACCCCCTATCCTTTAAAATCTTCCAGATGAAATGTAATTTCATTTAGAAGTGTTTTTTCTGTGAGTAAATCTTTATAATTATATTCAAATTAATGGCACTCTGAATATCACATAATAGCAATTCAATTTCCTAACTTCTTCAAATATCTTGTCACAAAAACTATGAAAATATTAGTTCATTCTCGATGATTGTTATGGAAATATGTTCAACATTCATTTTGTATATTTCTTCACCATCTAAATCCTCTTCTTCCAGATTATAGTTATTACTTTTAATGTAAAAAGGATGATTATGTCACTAATTTGTGTGTCTTACCCTATAGACATGCATCCATAAATTCTTTTAACATATAATACATTTCAAAATAAAATAATATATGTTTTAGACCTTTGAGATACCATAGAATTTACTTTATATATTCTCATTGTTCCATTCCTAGATCTTCCATGTATTAGGTTACTACTCATACTGTAAATGCAACATACATACTTGTACATACTATAGATTATATTAATATTCCTACCACTATGTAAAATACAACATTGACCCAATACATAGTCAAGTTGTCCATTTTTAGTGATTTTTATTTGGAAAATATGTGGTTCCCATATAATAGTTTTGACACTTGATTACATACAGTCATTCTAAATCATTTTACAAACATTTGAATGTTCCCTTTTTATATAAAACCAAACACCCAGTTTTCTAGTATCCCTAAAACCCCTAATTAAAATTTTCTTAACTTTTCTGATTAAATTCAACATAAAAAATTCAAAAAAATTAAGCATAACCTCCAAAATCCATTTAATATTTGGACTTTCTAGGATCTTGTCATCCCTCTTTTATAGAATGATGAAACAAACCCCATCCTTAAACGACATTCAATAGAAATAATGATGTGATTTACCATTAAATAACACATTCTACACCATAAAAGCACTAAAATTCTTATTTCATTAATTTGGTGGTTGTTTCTAACATTAATAACATATATCCTTCTTGCACACCAAGACCATGTTTTATTTCCTATGAATATATCATGTTGCTGCTGAAATATATCCTCCCATAAATTAGAAAGAATAATTTTTTTTCACATCCACCTATTCCAGTTGAAATTTATTTTAAGAATCAATAATCAAAATTTCATAAAATATTGTATGTTTTACAATGGGTGTAGAAATTTAAAAAAATCAACTTATTCCTTCTATGAAATTCAAATGAAAACCAACATGGAGATGCACCTCTCCATACTCCAAGTTTATTCTTTTAAATGGAAACCCATTTGTTATATAGTTATTTCGACTCCCATTAAATTTCCATTAGCTCGCTAGTTTTATTTCCATGAAATGAATCCAAATCATCTTTCATGTAAAAATTCCAATTTTTAAAATAATTTACCCTAGACACTAAATCTAGGATATCGAGTTCTCCTCTATCTGTATGAATTGAGTAATGAAAATTAGTTGTTTACCATTGTATTTTTTTTATAATTTTATTAGTTTATATAATTCAACCAGTGTTCCAAAATCACTTCTATTGGACCCTCACATTAAAAAATATATCAACATATTTAGTAGGTATTGATTTCTCTGGTACATCTTCTAGATTAATTTGAAAATCTATATTTTCTATGCACCCAAATACTTTTAGAACATTTTCTCTTTCCTTACACCCATTCATATTAACCATTATATGTTTAATGGATTCTTTATTCTCAACTCTATGTTTCACCATATTCTAGTCTATCCACATTACCTTCTAAATAGAGAGAAAAGTCTTGGATTAATTAACATTCTTATTATCATCATCCCAGAGATAGAATGTTTCAATCACTATACCCTAGAAAGAAACATGATTGGGACTTATATTTTAGTTTATCCTAAACCATTGAATAAATATAATTATATTCATTATTTAGAAAATTTTTAGGTTTGAAACATATATTAGTTTTCTAGAGTAATGATGTTATAAAATATCAAGCTTAATTGGTGTATAAAAGAACATCTTAACAAAATATGATACATAAATGACTAATTCCACCAAAATTTCATTATAAATATAAGATTTTAGTATCATGCGTTGGGAATTATCTGTTATTGTATGATTTATTCTCTCTAATACACAACTCTGTATGGTGTTTTTAGTATAGTATTCTCAAATCTCAATCCCTTTATCCCTAAAATCCATTGCAAATCCATATTATTATATTATTTATAATTATCATACATTAATAATTTAATCATTATTCTGATAATATTTTCTACCATGGACCTCCAATGAATAAACACTATAAACACCTAAGATTTTATTCATAAGAGAGTGTTCCTAAAAAGTTCATATTATAGAATCAATGAATTTAACAGAGTACAAAGATCCACTATGAGAGAAGTCTAGTGTAGGTTCCCAAATGTACTTGTATATGATTTCTAAATTTCAATATTTTTGTGTCCTTCCAATATATTAAACAACACCTTTCATTACCTTTTATGTATACTACTCTAACAACATCCAAAATCCATATGAATAAGAATAAGTATACCCGTATCTAGGAAGACTCATATATTCATCACATTGAGGATCACATGATGGAAATAAACTACTTCAGTATTTTGAATGTTTTCATTCTATAAATTGTTTCTCTAACTGATATTATTATTAGATATAGTGTCATGTATTTTACATGACTTCACATGACCACGAAACATGAGTAAAAGTCTATATTTTATTTTTAATCACTTTTTAAAAAATTATTTCTCAAGATGACAAATGGAAATTACGTTCATTTGTAAATATTATATTTTATTAACTCCTTTAAAATTAAGGGAACTTCCATTTTTTCATAAATTATAATCTCCCTTCACTATGGCCTTATGTTCTTCATAATTGGAATGGTAAACCATACATATCCTTATGGATATATAATTCACCATGAAACCCTAACCATCCAAAGAATAAAATGAATACCAGAAATCTATGATCCATGATTCAAATGTAATATTTACTCTTAGTAATAAACTATTTCTAAATTTAGTAAAAAATTTATCAAAACAAAAATAATTGAGGAACACTTTACAAAATTCACTATTTGATCCCTACAAGCATTCTTTAAGTGTCACCTATTCCCATAATTCCATCATATGGGTTAGGGTGTAGTAATTTTACATTAAATTTCCCCCTGATATATCCTTTGATTTATCCTAACCATTCTATTAAAGTTGAAATAATCTACATTTCATGTTGACTATATTAGTATAAGGTTACTTGAATTCTATCCATTTGACTAATTATTTTAAAACGATATTTCTAACATCATTAAATGATTGTTCAAATGTATTATAATAATTACTTAATGAGGTCACTATAATATACCCTGATTTTGGTAACGATGATATTAGCTACAGATACCAAAAAACCTCTATAAACTATAATTTAACTAATTATATTTGACTCAGAATTATTTTATAGATATATGAATGATTATTCATTGGTCTTCCTTATAACATCCTCATATCGAATAACCACTGCATCACGATCACCTTATTCATAACAATTATCTTTCACAAATTTATTCTAGGATATTAATTATTTCCACTATGATCTTCACTTCATAGATTTTATAGGAATCATTCATTTATAATGACATATGAATCAACCCAAGTGCCAATATATCAACCCTTTTGTTATTCCATTTTTATCATTCCTTACAGTTTCACCTCTTTATACAAAACCCCAATCCACTTCCGAATCAGATATTCCTCCATATGTAACATACAATACTTGGAATTCATCTTATTGAATTTTTCTATTTGAAACATGCCTTGTTATAGTTTTACACATTCTTAAATGGTTATCTCCTATACAATCAAAGAAAAAATCAAGAAAGTTACTTTTGTTTGATGGAGAGTGTGATGTCGAGCCTTGAAGAACCACAACCTATTATACATAATCTTATGATTCAAAAACTTCCAATCTCTATTAGTTAAACCAAGTTAACATACATAGATTGAAACAAAGCAATGGGTGCTTCACAGACCAGAAGGAACACTAAAAATTATGTTATCAAAGATTATGAATGTAAAATAAACCCTAAATCACATTACTTAAATGAAAAGATTTTTCACATTAAAAAATAAAAAAAACACAAAAAATTAATACATTGAAGTGAAAAATAAAGTTAATAGGAATTGAAAAAAAAGATTTATATTGTTCAAACATTAATTCTATATCCATGGGAGAATTTTTTTGAACTTTTCACCTCATAAAAGCTAAAATTTTATAATCTCAATTGACAAGTTGTCCAATAATAAGATCACTAATTAATCATTACATGAAAATGTACATATGGTTTCACCTAAACTATATAGTGGGGTTATCCAATTCAAATAGTTTCATTACCCTCATATATTTAGGGCCCCCTCCATTTTATATGGATACCCTTTATATATGTGTTGGTATTTCTACATCATATTACAACTTCTAGTGAATAGTATAGGTTACACCCTGGTTTAAGAAATTAACATTTAGAACACTACCTCCATAGAAATTCTATTATCACAAGTATTCATTAGGCTGGTAACTATATTATTGAATATCAAATTCCATATATTTTGAATCATAACATTAAAATTACTTTATATTTTATAACATTTATCCAATAAAATATAGAATTTATTTAAAAATGCTTGATTTACTATATTTTCATGAAAATTGATTTTATGATATTTAAATGATTTAATAATACTGAAATTTATCAATTATGTATTATTTTAAAATTATAATTTTCAATTATTAACATTATAAACATAATTCAAAATTAATTTCTTATTTTTTTTAGTCACTGATACATTAGAAATTCATATTTTAGTACACCCTCCATCTGGGTCATCCTTTCACTAAATCAAAAAACTAAATTGACGATGAAAATTATAATTTTGAATCAATTAGAATTTTTGATTTGTTAAAATTTGATGAGGATTCATTGTATAATATATGAAATATTAGAATATTTAAAGTAATTAGGATAAATATATCCATTAAAAAATATTTCTAAATTTTTAGTAGTTGTTTTAATCATGTACATGGCTTGGTTATAAATTTTTTTCCAAATGTAAATAAAATGAAGAATTTTTTTTATTTAATCTTATTTCTTGTATATAATATAGGTCTTATATATCAAAAGCTTCCAGATTGTTAAAATTATTTTATCTTATTTTATGATGTTATTAATCTTTACATAATTTTCCAATGTGTTAAAAGTAGTGTTACAAATAAAATAAAGATTGAAAAAATGAAATTGTTCTTATTAAACGATAATGGTAATTTATGATTCAACCTTGATTATAGTGTTTATATTTTCTCAGAATAAAAACATCTTTTATGTTAAGGTATCAATTCAATTATTTTGTAAATGTAATATTAAATCATCTTTGTGATGGAGGTTCAGGGAAATATTTTTTCAACAACAACAATATAGTTTTTTCCCATCATTTTTCATGAGATTATATATCTATCGATATGAATGATCAAATTTTTTGTCAGAATATGGTATAAAAATAAATTTTAAATTTATTTTATATTAAAACTATTAACTTTCTAATATAATATCAATATATATATATATATTGGGTTTATAATATCTTACTGAGGAATCTATGAGATCCCCTATTTGGAAAGAATGAGAGGAATTCTTAGGTGATTATTTTCATTAACTAATTGACAACAACAGTAGGAGGGATATAAAAGGGCCTTCCAATATTAGTTTTTATGAATCTTATATAGATCATTGACCTAAATATGTTATTTTATGAGCATTAATGGGGTTTTTAATCTACTTTGTAACACCTCACCCATTTTTACATATGAATTCGATCTAATTTTAGTCAAACATTCTGTATTTTGAATTATTTTTGATGTTTTTTCAGTTATAGAAGGCTTGGGATAGTGTTTTAAGGAAGAAATTTGGAATTAGAAGTAATAATGATTACCAATTCCAGTGAGTGTATGTTGGAACCCTGATAGGATCCCAGAGCACCGATGGATCCCCATCATAGTTCATATGGGGTGTATAGATCTAGTTTTAAATTTATTAATTAATTTATTTTAGTGATATTAAGAGATCATTAAATGGAAATTTATTCTAATTTCATTGAAGGAGCCAAAAAATCAAAAACTTCCCTCTTTGTTCCTAACATTCACCATCCCCAACATGGGTATCTCTAATCTATGCTATGATCTTCGTGAAATATTTCATAAGGGAGTTACATTGGTAAATTTGACACTCCTTTCCCTATATTCTAGTTTCCCTCACTATTCCATGATGAATCATCGATCAAGCCCAAATTTGGGGGTTTAGTCTAGTTTTTTTATTTTTATCAATTAACCTTGAATCAATTTGATGATTTTGATGGGTGGGGCCTGCTAAATCCAAGAAATTAGTCCCTTGCATTATCATTGGTATTAACATTTGTTACATTCATCATATGAAATGAAATAAATTATAATTTTTCATGTATTGAATAAAACTAATTTAATTTGGGTACCATAAATTCATATACTGAAATTGGAACCCAAAAAGGGTCTAAGTGGATTGTGATATCTTTATGTTAAAAATTTTGGTCAACGATGACAATTTTTAATGTTATTTGGAATGAAAATCTGTGATTTTGTAACTATAAGAGGATGTTATACTAGAGTCTTGATATTAGAATCATAATATGGTGTCCCAAACTAAATAATTAGAAAATAATTACATGAAATCATGTAAGGATGTGGGTTATCTATCCTACAAATAAGTCCTTTAGTGGGTCAGTGGTCATTTTTTCATCACCAAAACATGATTAATTTTTTGTAATTATCAAGAGGTTTATTAGAAGTAAAATATCATCCACCTCTATTTCATTTAATGGCGATCAATTCATGAATGGTGATATGTAAGAAGGGTTTTAGGGATCACTATATGGTCTTAATTAGTGGATAAAACCCACATACTTCTTTATATATTTTCAGGGTAAAAGTTCAAGGGTTTACAAATATACTAATAATATATTTTAATGTTATAAAAGTGTCCACCTTATATAGAGTGCGATTGATGTTGGTATATAAAGGAACAAATGAGCTATCAAACCTATGATGGTTATCCACCACCCTATGGACCCTAATAAGTAACCTTAAGATACCTATAAAAAGGAAGGGGTGTTATCCCCTTCACAATATTGTTGATGTTTTTATATATAGAAGGTATATTTTTCAGAATCATTGCATAAAAATAATGATCCACACTGCCACCAATGAATATATAAATTCTTGAAACCCCCCACTAAGTGAAAATAATTTCATCCATTCAAAACACATCATTTTTCATCAAATTACCCCCATTAAATGCAACTCATTTGAGAATCCATTGAAACCATTCAATTGATGATGTGAAACCTTAATATCTTATTCATGAAAAAGTATAAAAAATAAAAGAACATTAAAGTTAATATTCAAGCACATAATATCCCGTGTATCATAATTATAAGCCTAATCATATGGTATGATATTGGTTGTAATCTATTATTATGATTCAATGAAATTGTAATTTATGATATGCATCTCATGCATATCAAAAAATGAAATTCAATTCAGCTAAAAAAGAGGACTATATTATTTTAAGTTAATGTCCATAAACCTACCACATGTGATAAATATTAATATGTAATTAATTAAAAAATAATACCTCCTTGGGAATATATCCAAAAATGATTTTGGAAGGATTCATTGAAATATTGTTATATTCAAAGAAACTATTTCTCCAAAACATAATATTTTTATAAAGGCCCAACTATGAGACCTGTGGGATTTAGTAGTGTTCTAATAAAATTTTATATTTGTGTTTTGTATATTTAAGAAATGAGTATTCTCTCATAAAGAATCAAGAATACTCAAGATACTAAGCAGTCAAGTGTGATCATCATCAAACAAAATCATGTCCCTATAAAAACATTCCCACCAAAATATGTATCCAATACATCATAAGTATACATATATAATCAATTTTCCCATGACCTCGAGTGAATAATAGATATAGAAAAATTTCAAATTAATATAGGTTATCTGAACCTTTATTGATTCTCTAAGGATGAATGGACAAGTCAGGGAATATATCAAATGTCATTCGTCTAAAATATTATTACATTACATTTCTCTCATCCAAATAGTTGAAAACATTATATGTGACTCAACTAATAATGTCTATAAATTTTCTCATTGTACATTCATTAGGGCCCATATATCTTTACACTCCATTTAATTCCAAAATTCCCCTCATGGTTGATCTCCAATCAAAAACATGATCTACAACACACCTATAAACCAATGATTTTCTTTGTTTATTTTTACTTATACGTGAAATATATAAATGAATGAAGGTTATCATGTTAGGTATCCCTCTAATTTAATTTAATGGGGATTTATAATAAGTATCCACTTCTATGAAAATTAATGGCTAGATGACAATATTATTCTAGTTTAATCAATGTAATAAATATATACTTATTACATCATGAATCTTTTATTGTTATCTCATACAGATCCCACTGTATTGATAATAAGATAATATTCATGAAACCTTAACATATCATCACAAAAAATTAAACTCTATCATGATCATTGATTGGGGTTAACTCGAAGCTATAATTTTAGAAGATATTATCATTTGACTATTCATGTAAATTAGATTACATCACACATGAATAAATGATAAACAAGGATTTATGTTTTTATTAATTATGTCATTTACAACATATACAACCGAGGGCTCTTGTTTTTATCATGCATAAATTATATATGACTTTCATTCTGTCATTATAGTACCTTTTTCATCAATGGAGCTACAACATTTTCATCTATAGACATCAAACATATGATTACATCACACCTATCAATTATATCTCACATGATATGTTATTATAAAAGGATTTTTCATCCTTTAGTGACATCGTAATTCCTTATCCTCTGTGATAGATAAATTATTTCCAAAATAATCCTTGATTACTACCTCAATTCTAAAAACCACCTCCAGTTCAGAAATTAATTTCCTAATAAAAATAACATCATTTACAACATCTAATATAGAAATATACCCCATCTATTTTTGAGTCTTTTATAGTGGATATTTTTCAACTCTTACAACTGGTAGATCTACCACTTACGTAAAACATGAATCCAGATTTCTATTTCACATCATATTTTTTAGACTATAAAGATGAATTTATTTATCTGGTTTCACAAGGATAATACTATACTAAAAATACCAATAACAAATACATAGACCTTCTCATGTACTTAAGAATATTATTTGAAGAAATTGATGGACTCTTACCAAGATTTTATTGGTTTCATCTTATAATACATAGAGAAAATGAGGCATTGGGTTGAGTACACAATGAGGAATATATATTAAATCATATGGTGGACAAATAATGAATTATATCCATCCTTTCTGACCCTTTAAAAGGATATGGAATATTTCTATAATTTTTTCCATGTAACACTGGAAAAGGCCCCTTCTTGGAGTTCTATATACTATATCTCTTGATCAGTTTACCATTGTAAATATCCTGACTATATTTATGAATCATATTAGATCTATTAAAATAGATAATTTTTCACAATATGTAAGCTACTTAACCCATATATTTCATTTATAAGACTTTACCCATCCATATATTCTTATACTGGTGTTTCATGATATTAATTTTGGTAAGTATTATGTCATCCATATACAATATCAGAAAAAACATTGATTTTTTGTCATATACAGATCCTTCACTAAATTAATATTATCATAACTAGATTTTATTCACATTAATATATCGGAAATTAAAATTTGACACTGTTAAATGAAATATCCAAATCAACTTCTCCATCATAATAGGTGGAAGGGTTTTATTGATAGTCTATGCGATGTATTTTCTTGTAACCATTTTTTACCATGCATGCTTTATAGGAAGACACTCTACCATCCATGTTAGTTTTCTTATGAAAAAATATCTTGTAACCTATAGGTATCATCCCTTCTGGTGCATCAATAGGGTTCCAAATATGGTTAGTTTATATAAATTCCTTTTCATATTCTATATATTTAAACTGTTTCCTTTAATTATATCTCTTCATGACATCATTTAAGGTACTACTTTTATCTTTTATAAACATTATCCCATCATCATAAGGTATGAGAAATCCATATCTCAACCGATCATGATGAATCCTACCATAACAACAAGGTTAATTTATTTCTTACGATAGTTTTTCTTAGGAAAAACATTTAAGGGGCCACCTTAACCTCTATCTCATGAAAAATCATATTTAGTTTTCCTAAATATATCATGGATCAACATTCCACCTACTAAATCCTTTAATTATCTATTCTTTCTCAAACCTTGCACTATTCTGAGAAATTAATACTTTTTGATTAATATTATATCAAAAATAATATCTAAAATTCTATTTGGGATTACCAAATATTACTAATTTATCTAATATAGGGTTGATTTTATCAGAAGAAAAATGTCAAACCTAAGTTTCACTACCCCAATGCCTCATAAAAGACATATTGGGTTGTTTAATATTCCATATCCCATATCATGTCTATATGAATTCTTTAGATGAGATATGGTTTAGAAAAAATGAATAAGTCACTAGAGAATAACCCATGAATTAAATATAAATTTCACACAAACTGATTATTAATCGAACCATGTCTAATAATTTATTATTTCTCTTCTCTTGAGGACCATTCCATTGTGATTATATAGGAGGAGTGTGTTGTGAATCAATTATTCCTTCCCTTGAATGGTCAATGAATTATTATATTATATATTTTCAACCACAATATGATTAGAGGATCTTAATACCTTTTCCAGGATAATTACATACATCATTTTAAAAATATTTTAAATTTTCAAATGTTTAGTAAATGTATTTTAATAAAAAAATATCCAAACATAGAAAAGTAATTCGAATAGAAAATGAAGTGCATAAAACCAATACTTTAGTGATTACTCCTTAGTCCTGATACATCACTTTGTATGAGATATAATTGTCTATAATCCAATTTACCATTACAAAAAAAGGATGTCTAGGCATCTACACTGATAAAAAATATTCACAATTTTTAAATGATTCGTAATTTAATTATTCTAATAATCCATCATTGTTACGACCCGCCCTCGGGGTCCGTGCCGTGACTACCCCAAGCCCGCCTTCCATAGGCCAGGGGATGGAGACTAGCACCAAGGCGTCAATCCCGGTAAAAAGGGAAGGCATTGCCTTTGTAAAGTAAACAAACACCACAGAGAAAGCAAGCGGAAAGTAAACACTAAGAAAAAGAAGAGTACAACTGAAAGTGCGGAAAAGTAAATGGGCCAGTATACAAACCCAAACTGAAAGTAAAGTACAACTCGAAAAGGAAAACAATAACTGAAAGGTAAAAGCCGCTACACCGAGCTGTCCACTGGAAATCCCACCTGAAGGGTGGGTACAGATAGCTCCTCTGCTCCACGGGTCCCGCCGTCCGCTCCGAGCACGTCCCGCCTAGTGGTCCACCTCCGGGTACCATCCCGCTCTGCAAGCCTCAGCTAAGGTCAACGCTGTCCGTCGTCTGCAACCAACACAACGTAGTGCGGGCAAAGCCAGTGCAGGGGTGAGTATAAGCTACTCAGTAGGGACCCCGATACCCCTGAAGGTCTCTCAAATCCACAAAGGATAAACCACGAAGGAAGGAACAATCACGAAGTAATAACCGACACTGCTTAGGTATATGCCCATACATATACCTAAGTCGTCAATTTCAAATACGCTCCAACCTCCGAGCCCAAGTACAACTCAGTCCACACAGGAAAGTAAA
This sequence comes from Viscum album, assembly GCA_963277665.1. Lineage (NCBI taxonomy): Eukaryota > Viridiplantae > Streptophyta > Magnoliopsida > Santalales > Viscaceae > Viscum > Viscum album. The sequence continues at coordinate 2,088,817,182 of OY728126.1, read as the reverse complement.
CGTATTCCTCACAGGAAAGAAAAACGTAATCCACACAGGATAGAATAACACAATCCACACAGGAAAGCAGCAGGATTCAGCTCACACAGGTATACATCTTCGAAAGACGATAAAGATGATCTCTGATCCATCTAAGTCGTCGGACCCACGAAGGATCGATAGGTAACTAACCCTCGCAAAATACCCACACAGGATCGGGCCCATGTAGGACCTGTAGGCTCTGGTTCACACAGGACTGCTGAGCGCAAAGACCCACACAGGATCGGACCCACACAGGATCGGGCCCACACAGGACCTGTAGCACTGATCCACGTAGGATCACTGAGTGCTGAAGTCGTCGTCGTCGAATCCACACAGGATCTCTTTACTGTCGTTGTCGCAGTCACAGTAGCAGTAGTAGCAGTAGTAGTCATAGTAACAGTCGCAGCCAGCACTAGGGTTCCCGCAGACAGCAAGCTCGTTCGGAGGGTCCGCTCCATGAGCCGAGAGGCTGATACATCAACTGTCACAAAGTCCAGAGTTGATGTATCCAAAAGTTCCGTATCGACAATAGGAACTCAACGCAACAGACGGCGCGTCGATCGGACGCTCGGTCTGAGAGTTATTGGCATTTTCGTCCCTGGGGCCCGTTTGGTTTTTAAGGCAAAACAACCCGACCGAACTCCACCTACGTACAAACCTCGGGAAGAGTATTCCAAAAGATCCGTCTCACTAAGAGGAACACAACCAAGCTGACGGCACGTCAATCGGACGTCCGTAGCTCAAGATATGAGCGTTTCCGTTCCGAAGGCCCGGTTGGTTTCGTGAACGAACCAACCCGGCCGAACACAAAGTATTCCGAAACCTTGAGTGCGATATACCGAAACGACCATCTCGATCCAAGGATCGCGTTTCCGTAGACGGTTCGTCAATCGGAGGTCTGTGGCTCAAGTTATGGCCAAAAGACCGAAACTGATTCGAAACGGGGGGGTCCGGGTCCGGGCCGACCCGGCCCGACCCCCCCTGGGGCTGCCCGAACCGGGTCCGACCCGGCCCGGCCGGCCGGCCTGCCGGCGGCGCGGTGGCGCGGCGGCCTGGCGCCGCACGGAGGCAGCACGCGGGGGGGGGGGGGGGGGGGAGGAGGTCAAGCCCCCGCTTGATTGGAGAGGCGGCGCGGCATTATGCCGCGCCCTTTAAAAAAAACAGCCCCCCCACGTGGGGGCCGGCTTGAAGAAACCGGGGGGCCTCCTGCCCCCCCCCCTCAAGGAAACCGCCCTCCTCTTAAATGAGGAGGGTTTTAAAGCTGGCCGGTGGAATTTATTTCCCCCGGCCTTTGACCTTCCGGCCGGCCAACTGCCTGCCGGTTTTCTCCAACGGGACCGGAAAAATCCGGTCCCCTTTTCAGCTTCCGACGCCGGCGGCCCGGCCGCCGGTCTTCTCGTTCCGCCGCGGCCCGGAACCGGCCGCGGTGTTCGTCGTCCGGCGCGGTGCGACGGCACCGCGCCCCTCCGCAGCGCCTTTGATTTCCTTCAACGCGGCGCGACGGCGTCGCGTTCTTGATGATTCTTCCATGGCGCGGCGCGACGGCGTTGCGTAAAAAGATTTGGGTGAATATCCGCGTGGTGCGACGGCACCACGCCACCTTGATTCATCCGAAAAATAAAACACCAAGAACGAAGGAGGGGGTTCGGTCATGTTCATTCGGTCCGGCCCCTCACGTTAAAACACAACTTAAATATTCAATATCCTCACTTTAGTCATGCTAGAACCACGAGAAAGAATAAAATAATTAAACAAAAATCAACAACCCCTACCTTGGGTATAGGTTCGAAGATTTGTCAACGTCCCGCGGAAGACAACGTCGCGGAGGTCGGGCGTCGCGGTAGTTGTTCGTCAAATCCGATGATGAAGAGGTGCGTCCGATGAGATGCGTCGTTGGAGAATCTTCGTATGCCGACGAAGAAGGTCCGAGGAGGAAGCGGTGTTCCCTCTCGTTGACACGGAAGACGAAGAAGAGAGGAGTGGCGTTCTTCATCGGAGCTTGAGCGTTCTTCATCAAGATGAGCGTTCTTCCTCAAAGATTGAAGAAGGAAGAAAAGCTCTCAAAAGCTCTCAAGATGGCTAAAGAGTTATAACCCAACAAAATAAGCTAAGAGCTTATTTTATTAAGTCAATCCAAACCATTTGAATTTCAAAGGTTTGAATTAAGACAACTCAAGCCATTAATTAACCAACTTGCCATCTTAAATTAAAAGGGGAGTTTAAGGGAGAAGATGAGAGGTTTAGGTTCGTGTGGGTCCCACCACACTTAATCCTCTCAAGGGAGGTTAAGTGGGTGTGGGTCCCACCCCTAACTCCCATTGAGAGGAGTTAACCTACAAATGTAAATTAAAAAGAATTCCACATTTTTTTTATTCAACTTTTTATAATTCTCCCAAAAACTAACTTTCGTCCCGCAACAAACGCAACTTCCGAAAAGGTCTCCTTAAGAGAATATCGGCGCTGCGAGTTCATCGGTGCCCTCGGATTTCAATTCCGAGCACCGGATCAAAAGTTAGAAATTCCCGCTCGTTCGTTCACTGAACGTACCCGAGCCAAACTTCGGAAATTGATTCCGGGCACTCCGGGCCTCGGAATCAGGTGCCGTCAGAAACCGCGTTCTTGTAAAATTCCAAAGAAAATTAAGAAAAAATTTCCCTTGAATTTTACGGGTCTTTACATTACTCCCACCTCAGGGCTTTACGTCCCCGTAAAGTTACATCAAAAACAAGGGAAACAAATGTGGGTACTGAGCACGCATTTGAGCCTCCCGCTCCCATGTGCTCTCCTGGAGATTCCCGTGCTGCCATCTGATGCGCACAAGAGGAATCGATCGCCCATGTAGGACCCGCTCCTGTCGATCATCTATCTCCACCGGGACCTCCTTGAATGTCGCCCCATCGTCAACGTCAAGCTCCCCATGGTCAATTATGTGTGTCGGGTCGTGCACGTATCTCCTCAGCTGGGATACGTGGAAGACGTCGTGCACCCGGTGCAACTGAGGTGGCAGAGCCAGGCGATAAGCCACCTCGCCAACCCTGCTGAGGACCTGGAAGGGTCCGATGAAGCGCGGAGATAACTTGCCTCCTCGGCCAAATCTCCGAATACCACATCGAGGTGAGACCCGCAAGAAGACGTGGTCGCCATCCTCGAACTCTAGTGGCCTCCGCCTCCTGTCAGCATATGACTTCTGCCGGCTCTGAGCTGTCCTCATCTGCTCCTGGATGACCTGGACCTTCTCTGTCGTGGCCTGGACCATCTCCGGTCCCACAAGTGCTGACTCCCCAGGGTCTGTCCAGCACAAAGGAGATCTACAAGGTCGTCCATACAACGCCTCGTACGGTGCCATCTCGATGGTGGAGTTATAGCTGTTGTTGTACGCAAACTCCACCAAGGTTAGGTGGTCCTCCCAGCTACGACCAAAGTCGAGGACACATGCGAGGAGCATGTCCTCGAGAGTCTGAATGGTCCTCTCCATCTGACCATCCGTCTGAGGGTGAAAGGCTGTGCTCAGACGTAGCTGCGTCCCGAACGCCTCATGTAACCCCTTCCAAAGCCGGGAAGTAAACCGAGCATCTCGATCGGAGACGATAGATGATGGCACACCGTGGAGCCGCACAATCTCCTGAACGTAGAGACATCCCAAGCTCTCCACTGAGCCCTGCTCTCTGATGGGTAAGAAGTGTGACGACATGGTGAGTCGGTCAACAATCACCCAGATGGAGTCGTGACCTCTGGAAGTACGTGGAAGTCCAGTCACAAAGTCCATAGATATGTCGCACCACTTCCACTCCGGATCCTCCAAGGGTTGTACCAAGCCCGCTGGTACCTGATGCTCTGCCTTCACCTGCTGACAGGTGAGGCATCGAGAAACGAACTCTGCTACTGCCTTCTTCATGCCCGGCCACCAGTGCTGTCGTATGAGGTCTTGGTACATCTTCGCCACTCCAGGATGTACCGCCAAAGGAGAAGTATGAAACTCTCTCAGCACTTCCTCTCGCAAAGCGACTGGTACCATGGTACGTCCTCTAAAAAGGATGTCGTGCTCTGCTCCAAGGGAAAAACCATCAGGTGCCTGTCCCGAGTAGATCTGTGCACGCCGTGTCTTACAGTCAGCGTCCCCACGCTGTGCCTCCCTGACCCGCTGCAGTAGTGGAGGAGTGACTGTGAGATACTGAAGGAAGGCTGCTCCATCTCTATCCACGAAGGATATCTGCAAAGAGGCTAGCTGCTCAGTCGCCTCCTCAAGTAGTTGTATGCATGTCCTCCTGCTAAGGGCATCGGCTACTACGTTCCCCTTCCCAGGAGTATAGACTATCTCAAAGTCATAGTCCTGGAGGAACTCGAGCCAACGTCGCTGTCTCAGGTTCAGGTCCTTCTGCGAGAAGATATACTTGAGACTCTGATGATCGGAAAAGACTGTAAAGCGCTCGCCCATCAGGTTGTGTTGCCATGTCTTCAGAGCGAAGACCACTGCTGCTAACTACAGGTCATGGGTAGCATAGTTCTGCTCATGCGGCCTCAACTGACGTGATCCATAGGCGATCACTGCCCGCTCCTGCATCAGAACACATCCGAGTCCGGTACCTGATGCATCGCAGTAGACTACGTACCCTACTCCCTCCTCGGGCAACCTCAAGATAGGTGCGCTAGTCAATCTCTGTCTCAGCTCCTAGAAGCTCTGCTGACATCTGTCTGACCACACGAAGGGTTTCCCCTTCTTCGTCAAAGCTGTGAGTGATGCCGCAACTCTAGAGAAGTCTGGCACGAATCTCCGATAGTATCCAGCTAGTCCCAAGAAACTCCGAACCTCAGTCATGCTCCTGGGTGGCTCCCATGCTAACACAGCCTCAATCTTCGCGGGATCCACTGCAACTCCTGCCTCAGAGATAACGTGTCCCAAGAAGTGGACCTCACGTATCCAGAACTGGCACTTCGAGAGATTACCATAGAGATGGTGCTCTCGGAGTGTGTCTAGTATAACTCGCAAGTGATAGGCGTGCTCCTCCTCTGTCGTAGAGTAAATCAGAATGTCGTCGATGAAGACCACGACAAACCGATCGAGGTATGGATGAAAGATCCTATTCATGAGAGCCATGAACACTGCTGGAGCATTGGTTACACCGAAAGGCATAACCAAGAACTCATAGTGTCCATACCGACATCTGAAGGCCGTCTTCTGCACATCCTCGTCTCTGACTCTGAGCTGATGATAGCCTGACCTGATGTCTATCTTCGAGAACCACCGTGCTCCCTTGAGCTGATCAAAGAGGTCATCAATCCTCGGTAGAGGATACTTGTTCCTCACTGTCACCTGGTTCAGGCGACGATAGTCAACACAAAGTCGCAAGCTCCTGTCCGCCTTCTTGGCGAACAATATCGGGGAAGCCCAGGGTGAAACACTGGGTCGGATGAACCCCTTGCCCTGCAAGTCCTCCAACTGTACCCGTAGCTCTCGAAGTTCGGCGGGGGCCATCTGATATGCTGGAGTGGATATCGGGGCTGTCCCGGGGTACAAGTAAATATAAAAGTCTACCTCTCTACGAGGAGGTAGCCCTGGAACATCGTCGGGAAAAACGTCCGCAAACTGATCCACCACTGCAGGAAAACCAGGACTCCGCACGTCAACTGCTCCAAGGATGAGGCTAGCTAACTGATGAGTAATGGGCTGTCCTCTCCTCTGCGGAAGTCCGTCCTGTGCTGCTAAGGCTCCCTTCTCGCCGATGAAGGTGAACCTGCTCCCGTCGGTGCGTACACATCGCACCTTGCGCCTAAAACAGTCAATCTGTGCATGGACCGTAGATAGCCAATCCATGCCCAAGATGACGTCGTAAGGCCTCGACGCTGCTACAAGAAGATCCCAGCCGAAGCTCTCGCCTCCTAGAGTAAGCTCACACTGCCGGCACCAGTGCGTAATCGTCGAGTCTACTCTCGTAGGAGTCTCTAGCCGTAAGGATCGAGCCAACGGCTCTGTCGGAATCTCCGAGCTCCGAACAAGGGCAGCGGCTATGAAAGAGTGACTCGCTCCTATGTTTATAAGAACTGCAGCAAGGGTGGAATAGACACAGATAGTACCTCGAATCATCTCGGGTGCGCCGTGGTCGTAGGCCTCTGCTGCCTGGAGCTGTGCCTGTCTCTGCCCGCCAGCTCCCTGTGGTCGGGGTGGACCTCTTGGTGGTGGTGGTGGCAGAGCCTCAAAGTGTCGCCCACCACCGGCTGCTCGTCCAGCTCCTCTGCCTCGTCCGCCTCCTCCCTGCGGACCGCCACGGTCGACCCTCTGCCTCTGCCTCAGTGGTCCCTCAACCGACTGCTGCTCCTCGGCACGGCGGGTCGGGCAGTCACGAGCCATGTGGCCCTGCCCGCCGCACGAGTAGCATTGTCTGCCTCTCGAAAGACTTGCTCCGCGCTGTGTGCCCCGCACTGCTGAGCCAGTGTCCTGAGGTCGTCTGCCCGAAGGTCTGGTCTGTCTGGACCCCTGAGTCATCCGTCGACTGCCTGCTGCAGATGACTCTGCCACATGCCGCCCTGCGGTGGGTCGCTGCGCTGGTGTAGACTCAGCAAGGAAGCTCTCGATCAGAAGGGCCCGCTCCAGTACTCATGTCTGAGTCGGTATGCTGAGGGAGATCAGCGATGCCCTGATCTCGTGTCTCAAACCCTGTTCGAAGGTCCGGGCCCGGAAGAATGGGTCTCGTACCATGTCGGTCGAGTAGCGCGAGAGATCGGTAAATCTCGCTGAGTACTGAGCGACTGTCATGCTGCCCTGCCGCAGCTGTAGAAGCTCCTAGATACGCACCGCACGAAGGGTGGCTGGGACGAACTCCGAGCGGAAGAGGCTCTCAAAGTCCGTCCAATGTAGAGAGGCCTCATCGTGCACCTGGAGCATCAAGCTCCACCATCGTCCTGCTGCTGCGTGTAGTAGGCTCGCAGAGAGGATCACCATGAGGTCTGCTTGTGTCCTCACTAGCCTAAACACTCGTACCACTGCCTCCAGCCAGTCCTCTGCTGCCTGGGGATCCGTCTCCCCGCGAAACCTGGGTGGTCGCTGGCGCTGAAACTCATGCAGTGCGCTGAGGCGACGTGCATCGTCAGCGGCTGCTGCTGGAAGCATCGGGGTCTCGACGGGTAGTGCTACTGCCGGTGCCACTGCTGACAAAGGGCCATGCACTGAGGCCTCGTCGCTCGGTGGGTTGTCATCACGCTCGACTCTCGGAACCCTAGCGGGCTGCCGTCGTGGGGCCATCCTGAAAAGGAAACAGGTGCGCCACGGTCAGAACAGTATACCTGGTGAGCTGATATAAGTAATCACAAAGAAAACTTTAAAACACACACGCAATCAATGTTTTCGTGCATTAAGTCGGAAATCAGAAGTCAGGGTCCTGGTGTACGGATACGTCGGCCGCCGCACCAACACTGGACTCCCTGGACTGATAACCACACTCAATACGCTAAACATTATTGCTTCACATAGAAAAGATCAACGTTCGCGGTAGAACCGAACTCCTTTGATACCAATTTGTCACGACCCGCCCTCGGGGTCCGTGCCGTGACTACCCCAAGCCCGCCTTCCATAGGCCAGGGGCTGGCGACTAGCACCAAGGCATAAATCCCGGTAAAAAGGGAAGGCATTGCCTTTGTAAAGTAAACAAACACCACAGAGAAAGCAAGCGTAAAGTAAACACTAAGCAAAAGCAGAGTACAACTGAAAGTGCGGAAAAGTAAATGGGCCAGTATACAAACCCAAACTGAAAGTAAAGTACAACTCGAAAATGAAAACAACAACTGAAAGGTAAAAGCCGCTGCACCGAGCTGTCCACTGGAAATCCCACCTGAAGGGTGGGTACAGATAGCTCCTCTACTCCACGGGTCCCGCCGTCCGCTCCGAGCACGTCCCGCCCAGTGGTCCACCTCCGGGTACAGTCCCGCTCTGCAAGCCTCAGCTAAGGTCAACGCTGTCCGTCGTCTGCAACCAACACAACGTAGTGCAGGCAAAGCCCGTGCAGGGGTGAGTATAAGCTACTCAGTAGGGACCCCGAGACCCCTGAAGGTCTCTCAAATCCACAAAGGATAAACCACGAAGGAAGGAACAATCACGATGTAATAACCGACACTGCTTAGGTATATGCCCATACATATACCTAAGTCATCAATTTCAAATACGCTCCAACCTCCGAGCCCAAGTACAACTCAGTCCACACAGGAAAGTAAACGTATTCCACACAGGAAAGAAAAACGTAATCCACACAGGATAGCATAACACAATCCACACAGGAAAGCAGCAGGATTCAGCTCACACAGGTATACATCTTCGAAAGACGATAAAGATGATCTCTAGTCCATCTAAGTCGTTGGACCCGCGAAGGATCGATAGATAACTAACCCCCGCAAAAGACCCACACAGGATCGGGCCCACGTAGGTCCTGTAGGCGCTGGTTCACACAGGACCGCTGAGCGCAAAGACCCACACAGGATCGGACCCACACAGGATCGGGCCCACACAGGACCTGTAGCACTGATCCACGTAGGATCGCTGAGTGCTGAAGTCGTCGTCATCGAATCCACACAGGATCTCTGTACTGTCGTCGTCGCAGTCACAGTAGCAGTAGTAGCAGTAGTAGTCACAGTAACAGTCGCAGCCAGCACTAGGGTTCCCGCACACAGCAAGCTCGTTCGGAGGGTCCGCTCCACGAGCCGAGAGGCTGATACATCAACTGTCACAAAGTCCAGAGTTGATGTATCCAAAAGTTCCGTATCGACAACAGGAACTCAATGCAACAGACGGCGCGTCGATCGGACGCCCGGTCTGAGAGTTATTGGCATTTTCGTCCCCGGGGCCCGGTTGGTTTTTAAGGAAAAACCAACCCGACCATACCCCACCTGCGTCCAAACCTCGGGCGGAGTATGCCAAAAGATTCGTCTCAATAAGAGGAACACAACCAAGCTGACGGCACGTCAATCGGATGTCCGTAGCTCAAGATATGGGTGTTTCCGCTCCGAAGGCCCGGTTGGTTTCGTGAACGAACCAACCCGGCCGAACTCAAAGTATTCCGAAACCTTGAGTGCAATATACCAAAACGACCGTCTCGATCCAAGGATCGTGTTTCCATAGACGGTTCGTCAATCGGAGGTTCGTGGCTCATGTTATGGCCAAAAGACCGAAACTGATTCGAAACGGGGGGTCCGGGTCCGGGCCGACCCGGCCCGACCCCCCCTGGGTCGACCCGACCCGGGTCCGACCCGGCCCGGCCGGCCGGCCGGCCGGCGGCGCGGCGGCCTGGCGCCGCACGTAGGCAGCACACGGGGGGGGGGGGGGGGGGGGTCAAGCCCCCGCTTGATTGGAGAGGCGGCGCGGCATTATGTCGCGCCCTTTAAAAAAAACGGCCTCCCCACGTGGGGGCCGGCTTGAAGAAACCGGGGGGCCTCCTGCCCCCCCCCCCTCAAGGAAACCGCCCTCCTCTTAAATGAGTAGGGTTTTAAAGCTAGCCGGGGGAATTTATTTCCCCCGGCCTTTGACCTTCCGGCCGGCCAACTGCCGGCCGGTCTTCTCCAACGGGACCGGAAAAATCCGGTCCCCTTTTCGGCTTCCGACGCCGGCGGCCCGGCCGCCGGTCTTCTCGTTCCGCCGCGGCCCGGAACCGGCCGTGGTGTTCGTCGTCCGGCGCGGTGCGACGGCACCGCGCCCCTCCGCCGCGCCTTTGATTTCCTTCAACGCGGCGCGACGGCGTCGCGTTCTTGATGATTCTTCCATGGCGCGGCGCGACGGCGTTTCGTAAAAAGATTTGGGCGAATATCTGCGTGGTGCGACGGCACCATGCCACCTTGATTCATCCGCAAAATAAAACACCAAGAACGAAGGAGGGGGTTCAGCCGTGTTCATTCGGTTCGGCCCCCTCACATTAAAACACAACTTAAATATTCAATATCCTCACATTAGTCATGCTAGAACCACGAGCAAGAATAAAATAATTAAACAAAAATCAACAACCCCTACCTTGGGTATAGGTTGGAAGATTTGTCAACGTCCCGCGGAAGACAACGTCGCGGAGGTCGGGCGTCGCGGTAGCCATTCGTCAAATCCGATGACGAAGAGGTGTGTCCGATGAGATGCGTCGTTGGCGAATCTTCGTATGCCGACGAAGAAGGTCCGAGGAGGAAGTGGTGTTCCCTCTCGTTGACACGGAAGACGAAGAAGAGAGGAGTGGCGTTCTTCGCCGGAGCTTGAGCGTTCTTCGTCAAGATGAGCGTTCTTCGTCAAAGATTGAAGAAGGAAGAAAATCTCTCAAAAGCTCTCAAGATGGCTAAAGAGTTATAACCCAACAAAATAAGCTAAGATCTTATTTTATTAAGTCAATCCAAACCATTTGAATTTCAAAGGTTTGAATTAAGACAACTCAAGCCATTAATTAACCAACTTGCCATCTTAAATTAAAAGGGGAGTTTAAGGGAGAAGATGAGAGGTTTAGGTTCGTGTGGGTTCCACCACACTTAATCCTCTCAAGGGAGGTTAAGTGGGTGTGGGTCCCACCCCTAACTCCCATTGAGAGGAGTTAACCTACAAATGTAAAATAAAAAGAATTCCACATTTTTTTTATTCAACTTTTTATAATTCTCCCAAAAAATAACTTTCGTCCCGCAACAAACGCAACTTTCGAAAAGGTCTCCTTAAGAGAATATCGGCGCTGCGAGTTCATCGGTGCCCTCGGATTTCAATTCCGCGCACCGGATCAAAAGTTAGAAATTCCCGCTCGTTCGTTCACTGAACCTACCCGAGCAAAACTTCGGAAATTGATTCCGGGCACTCCGGTCCTCGGAATCAGGTGCCGTCAGAAACCGAGTTCTTGTAAAATTCCAAAGAAAATTAAGAAAAAAATTCCCTTGAATTTTATGGGTCTTTACAATCATCATGTAATCTTTGGACTCATTTATCATTTATAAGCCTACAGTGATAATGAAAAAGATTGGTGGGATTAGAATATACCCTGGGCTTCTTATTTTAAATGTAATATACAAGATTGTACATATCTAGAAAGAATAAAAAAATTATCATAATCCCAATTCCATAAAACATCTCATTTATGCATATATAGAACTACACTTGTTCTTAATACTAAATAAAAACCCTTCTAGTATATGAATGACATAGAAATAATAAATCTGTTTAAAGAGGGAATATTATAAAAATTCTATAATTATAGAATTAATCAACTTGGAAACGTATAATCATAAGTGTTGACCTATAATATGGTAACTCATCCAGTATTACTGAAATTAATATATTATTCACCCATATTTAAAACTCTCTTATATCTGAGTTTTTGTTTATTAGAAAAAATTAGTGATTCACACTTGTTGTCAAATACCAATTTTTCAAAGATGGGGGAATTTTTCTCTTTAACATTTACATGAATATTCTCTATATCTTTATCCTTGGGAACCCTTTTCAATACCAGATACAAATTTATAAATGTTCTATAGGTCATACCAATAAGGTGTCTCTATATGATTATCATTATGTTAGAAATAGCATATAATAGAGACATATCTATGGCTGAGTATCTTGTATTATATCTTTTTATCATGATTTTTATTGAATATAACCATATTAAAAATAAAAAAACCCATATTCATATCTATTTAGAGAACAAATATTCATATTTAAAATTGACTTATAACAAAAGAAACGTAAATAAACAATGACTATATCTTGTTGACAACAACATTATAAATCATATTTCATGTCGTGTATAGAAAGATGTGTGGATAAAATATTTTTTCCTAATTCATTATATGAGTTCCGTAAACTCTATTCCTTTGGTATACTAATGGTTATGGTTTCCAAACTAGTGAAACCCAAATAAAACACCTTGAACAAGGGACCTAATGATTAGTGTTACATCATAAATTTCCACCAATTCATAATATAATCCACATGAACCTAATGGTTGTTATAGGACCACATAGGGATAAAAAATTAATGATAATTGGTGAATCAATGTTGGGAACTTTTTAACCAATTATAACATTTTTTGTCTCTATAAATATTTGACCTATTGGGATCTTGAATCGAAAATTCTCTTCTTCCTATCCTATGAAAGTATATAAAAGTAGGTAAAAGATCACACATGATATTTTTAAAGTGATATTTTCTCAATAAGTTTATCCATTACTTGAATCATATGTTTTTTAGTATTAAATGAATTCTATGCTGTAATGTGACACAAATTACATTGGTGTTCCAAGAAAATAATCCATATACTATGTGTGAGTTTATATACATTAAGAGGGGGTATACAAATAATGATTATTCTCTTTATTTGGGATTTACTAGTCTAAATTGAAATTCCTCACTAGTTATTTATACTAAAATTGAATATATTTTTAACTTTATTCATAAGGTACTTTGTGACACAAAGAATTGATTCCACCATGTGATAATTTTTTTTATTTCATATTTTTTTTTCATGTCATTCTACTTCAAATGTTACTTTCACATCATCAGGAAAGAAACATATATTATCCCTTCATTAATAACTTTTCCTTATTATCCTCTATCTAATAATTCCAAGAAATATATCCAAATGATAATGTTTATCTGGTGATGTTACTCCATAAGGAATTTTTTCTAATATATCTTCCTAATCTTCTTGATCATCAAATAACTGTCATTTGTTAAAAAGTATCCTTCCAATATCTTCTTCTCAGTATGGTACATCTATGTACAATATATCCTTCTTCATTAATATAGTTTGGGAATCCATTCTCAGTCTAGTGTTATTTAACCATATGTTACCCTGTTTTATTTGGGTACCACTTATTATGAAACATCAACCTAAATGATATTTTCACCTAAACAATGTTCTCATAACTTACTTTCAGTGCTTTATTTTTTCATTAGAATGCTAAACTATGATTTTATATCTCATGACAATTTCTCAATGCAACACCACACTCATATATACGTAGGGATTATGAAAATCATTAGGGTGAGACACATAAGTCAAATTCAAACTTCCTAATCAATGTTTTTAGTATCCCACTTGGAAACATCCTTCTATTGGCCGCATTAAATTTTAATAAAAGGTAGGATCTTACAATATTAATAGGAAACATAGTTCAATAATCGGGTAATTGATATTGATAAAATATACTCACATATCAAAAGAATCAAAATCATTCTTTGTGATTATTAAATCATTAATCATCGATCTCAGTATCAATAAAATTAATAGATTCGTAAACATCGTTATGTTATTAAATTATTACATATAGTTCACCTTTATAACATCTCTTTTATCTAGAAAACAACTACTAGTTCTCCATTAAAACTTCATAAGAACATCACAAAATCAATTTATAGGAATCTTCATCTAACTGATGAAATAATTTATAAATATTTCCTTTGATAACTTTTTTTTATAAAGACTATTCTCGATGTTCCCTTGGAAATTATATTCAGCATACTTTCATAGTGCTTTTCCTCTATCTGATGGGTTATTATATGATTTTCACTATTCCTATGTTAAATGAACTATCGTTGTTTTTATATAATTCATTTATTTAATGTCTATGTAGAAATATTCTAGATGGAAATATAATACAGATTTCAAGGTCTTTGTAACATTTTTCTTAATGACATCCTCCAGATAATTATCTCAAATTTAGTCTATTCAAAAAACCACAGAAAAAAGGCATGATAATGTTATATGGAATATTTTGTTTGATGAATATTACTCAGAATCATCTATCTAATTAATTCCGAGGGAAATTTTTTTCTATTACAACTGATCAAAAACATAGTGACCCATGTCGGACAATTAGGAAACTTCTCACTAATTATTTGGAAGTCTCTTATTTCAATAATCATTATATTTTTCCAATACCAATTTATCATGTTTGGAGACATGTACTAGATCATTTGAGAACTTATGTCAAGTAGTGTCTATCTGATTACTCACCATGTTTTTCTAATAGAATTTTTACTCTCATTCATCATCTATTAGCCTATCATCACTTGCTTAATTTTTTCATTTTCACTTCTTCACATCACATATACATTTTTCTAAAATTTATTCTATTGTAATCCATTCAACTCTTCATTAAACATCAATCAACACTTCACTTTGATTTTGATTCATAGTTACAATTTCATATATTCATCACAATGAATATCACAAGACCAATATGAAATCTCCTTTGGACTTAAGTAGATTGTAATTTATTTTTGATAATTTTATTTTATTATAAACTACATATTTAAATATCAACCATAATGCTATTAACAGATCAAATCATTCCATTTATCCCATTGTTATTACACATATTTAGGCTTCATGAACATGGGGTGACCATTTCAAAAGTTCTATTTTACCTTTACAAAAACAAATTCCCATAGATATACCTTTACATAGATCATCACTTCCATTATTGAGGTGGGTTTTAACCATTATCATTCCTTTATACAGTTATGATCATAAAAGTTATATAACATGGAAACCCTCATCGGATTACCTTGGCCTATAGGATTCCATCTGATTACTGTATTATGCCAGCCTCCACCAGATTATTGTTTCTATAATCATCTATTTGGATTCATGAAGTTCTTAATGAATCTTATAAAAAATTCAAAATTTTGATAACAAACATTATTTTCAAAATGTCAATTATACTTTTAATATATTAAGACCAATTCACCTATAATAAAAATTCTTGCACTCATTGATTTAACATTTACTTTATTACCAGTCTTCTTTTTTCAGAAAAACATTCCTACAAAATCTTCTTTATAACTACCACAACATATGGAAATTAGTGAAATGTTTCAATTTCACTTAAAAACATTCAAAACCACTAACACCCATAAAAATATAAAACTCACACACAAATTGTTATCTTTAATCTACCCTAGTTTATATATTGTAAATACAATCCACGTACCCTCTAGATGAATATTTCAATATGTTAATCGTCAACTTATCTCTCCCCCTTTACTTTTAAAAATTTTCATTTAAATTTATCACCTCTTTAATGATAAGAAATAAAAATTCCTTTGTAAAAGGGTATCATTCAATACATAATAAATTTTCAAACTGTTATTTAACTTTAATTCAATGTGATATTGGTTTGGTGTTGAAAATAAGATAATTTAATTTTGACCAAAAAGCTATCCTATCAACTAATCTTAACACCTAATGAAATGAAAAATCATAAACTTGACTTTAATGGTTGAAATATTTTGTTTTATGATGGTGATATTAATTGATATATGAAAAAAATTGTAATATAGAAAAACTTAAAACTCCTTTAGTCGCTTCAAAAATTTGATCAAAAACATTATAGTGTTACAAATTCAGATAAGAGGCCTTGGAGAACTTTCATACTTATCTATTTTATTATTTCATTAAACAATTTATTTTCACCCATACTGTATTAATATTTTTATCTTGAGTATAAAGGGATGAGATATTTACAAAAAAATATACCTTTTTAAATTTTACGAACTTATTGAAATTTACTTAATAATCAGATTTATATGAAACTATATATTCTGGAATCTTCTATGTATTTATTCATTTTCTTTCCCCTCTAGTGAAAAAATAATCAACATATTCATCATGGTGAATGTTTTTATGAATTAAATTAATGTAATTAAAATATGGATAATACATTAATATGGATCTTCAGGTTGTGGCAGTTCATGGTTTAAAACATCCACAACTTCACCAAGGATGATTTAATTCAATAATTGTTCGTCAGACAAATATTAGATAAAACCAATGTGGAATATCCCTTATCATTTCTATCCTATATATGAAAAAAACTATTTAACCTCATAAAATATGATCCTCTATCATGTTTTTATTTCAAACTAATTGATAAATCATTCAATGAGGGCACTTATTCAGCTTTTTTTCAATAATTAATAGCACTAAATACTTCTCAAGTTCTCTATCTGATAACTTGTTTCACGTTTTATCCCTATTTTATAATCATAAATGAAATATAAAATGATTAAGGGAATAAATTGTATCCTTATTTATTATTACTTTTAATAGGATGGTTAGGAATATTTTATCATCCAGATTAATACATTTTCCATCAATCATTACACTTCTACATCTGAACATCAATTCTGATTAGGGTTAGGCCGATCTTATATATTCATTAATTTCCTTTTGTGTGAACCTTATTTCTTTAAGAAATTTTAAATAAATTTTATCTCCATATGAAGTATTAATCTTTTTAAAAAATTATTATTAGGTTTTAATTTATATAGATTAATTTTTTAGAATATTTCAAGACATACAACACCTCACACATAAAATATATTTACCATCATGTAGAATATTTTTTTTATTTTACACTATAATTTTTTTATTCTTCTTTCATTTTCCTCATACTATTAAAATATTCATTTCAGATTACTAATATATCATAAGGAATACTGGAAGTATATTTTGATCTTTCACATGGATTCTTCTTAGTTTAATTCTTCTTGTTTGATATTTAGATTATGTACTTTTCTTCAACTTCTTAGATTTAGAATATATGGTTTTATTAAGTTTCTTAATAGAAATATTCTTGGGAGAATTATTTACAATGTTATGTTTTTACTTCCAAAGGATTTTTATTCACTATTTATCAAATTTAAATGACTTTATTTATAATAAAATTGTTTTTCATATTGAAATGAACATGTACCAACATTATTAAAACCATAATTTCCAACATCATAGGTGTGTTCAAACTATCCAAACACATATGATATTTTCAAATTTTTCTTAAACTAGTTTTTCCTTATTCATATCTAGCTATCCACCCATTTGATTAGATATCCTTTATGATTTAACATTTCGAGGATTGTACCAAAAATCAAATTAAAAAATTTCCCCAAAAACTTACAAAACCAATATTTGAAGAATAAAATTGATTTTTTTAGATTTAAGTTATTTTCAATTTGTTAAGAGGAATGAAAATTTAATGAGTTTTATTGTAAAAATTTTTGGTTTTTAGTTTAGAATAACTGTTTTTGTTGTTATTTGATTTTGAAAAATATTTTACAATAATTTAAGAAGATTACATAAAAAATGATTACTTTTTTATGAAGTGGATTTAATGTTGTTTGAGTTTGTTTTATAAGATGATATGTAATTTGAAATAATTTTATTGATGTATGTGAAAATAGTTAACTATACTGTGCAATAAAATGGGAGCCACAACACTACTGAGGGGGGTAGGTTTTACCTCTTGGCCTTACTAGTAGTTTTTATAGCATGAACAAGGGACTACTATGAGAGGTGTATAAGTGGTGGATCCACCATGAAGTGTGGGATGGTAGAATACATTTGAGGGAATCGGGCATTTCTAGGGAGTTCTGGATAAGAACCAATAACCATTTCTATCAATATTGAATTGTGGATTTTATTATAAACAGATAAGTGAACCATGTTCACTTTGATGTGGGATGTGTTGATTTAGCAACAAAATAAGTCTTGTCATATGATCACCTAAGTAAGTTTTTCTAGTCCATCTGATTGACTTCATCATGAAATCATCTCTTATATACATCATTTTCTCTCGTAATCTATTGAAGGATTATTTTTCACTGATATCTCTATCAGTGACATGGATATAAGATTGAACCATGCATTTGATCATCATTAAAAAATTTTAATAACTACAACATGATTGAAATTACATAATGATTAATTTTAATGATAAAATTATGTTCTAACTATGGATCTATAAGGAGTAGAATAGTTTTTATTTTCTGAAGAGAGTGATAGTTTGTGATGTGATATAGTGTTTCACAAGGTGTGGAAGCATATAGATCACGAATTTTATCAGATAATTTTTTTAGGGAAATATGCCTATTGAACCCAAATAGTATCTCATTTTGGACTTCTAGATTATCTATCATCCAAGATAACATCACACATCCAAGAATATTTTTTGAGAGAGAAACATAGTAGAACATATGTTCTTTTCTTCAAAGGATGTACCATGTATTCATGTTCTGCAAATGAAATCTCATGAAATGATGATTTTTTAGGTTCTTTAATTATTTTTTTCTAAGAAGTTAGTAGTAACATGAACTATTATTTTAAAAGTATATGTAGACATCAAGAATGGTGTTATTACAAGGGGAATTTAAATCCACTACAAAAGCGAAGAATATATCATCTGTGAAGTACTTCTGATCACGCAATAAGAATATATCTTTCCATTAGAGAAGTATACACAGATTATATTTATTATTTTATAAATGTAGTAGAAAACATATCTCACATGATTTTTATGACAGTGTATGGATACACTTGTGAAAATACAGGTGAAACACCACATAGTACAATGAAATTTTTTGTGTGTGTGAAAGAAGTGTGTAAAATGATAGTGCACAAATATTTTGAGAAGTCCACATAAATTATGTAGAGAATGAGGTATAGTGCATGCATTTTATCGATGGTGTTTTCAAAAAAAAATTCTGAAGTGATTTGTGAGTGCAAAGAAGGGTGTAAACTAACTTACAGGTTTCTTTAATATGTATGTGGTAGTATACATTCACATGAAGTTCATTCATGTATAAGAATTTATGATCATGTGTATTTGTGTTTGTGGTCTGGAAAGGCAGCGTACAACATATAAAAAATTGAAAAATAATTTTATGTATTTTGTTTAAACATGAAATAAGTATTTCATAAAAAATAAAACCATGAAATGTTTTTAAATACATCCCTAATGTTTGAATAAATTCATAAGAAATATTCAATGCACAATTAGTAGTGATATTTTAGAATGAATCTAGGTAATTTTTACTGTGAGTGTATCAAAAGAATTTTTGTATAAAATTTTTCAGTGATCAGTGAGGCCAGGTCTTCAGTAGAATAATTAATTTCTAGAGAAATGTTGTATTAAGGAAGTTGAAAATATTCAGTGATCAGAATAATTTGATAAGGACCATCATCAATGAAAAGGTACTTAAATTGTACATGATCCAGTGTAATCCCGAAATCTTGTGGATGATGAATAAGTTATCATCCTATCAGTATATTTGAAATTCTCAAGAATAATAATGACTGTGTGCCTGGGGGATCTAACTAGTTGGTGAAGAGGCTAAAGAAGCTGGGGGTCTGACCAGTCGAACGGTTGAGGTGTCTATCCAACCAATGTAAAAGTGTTTGATTATTGGGTGTATAACCAGAATCAACTAGAGGATCGATTACTAAGGTGTATATCTAGACACATATTGAACAATTTTAATTAATAAA
Source organism: Viscum album (assembly GCA_963277665.1). Lineage (NCBI taxonomy): Eukaryota > Viridiplantae > Streptophyta > Magnoliopsida > Santalales > Viscaceae > Viscum > Viscum album. The sequence goes on along the minus strand of OY728126.1, from coordinate 2,088,797,902 downwards.
AATATTTTAGAGGATAATCCAGGTTTTGTGGTCTAACAAACATGGAAAGGATATAGGTTTCAGTATCAAACATTGTAAAAATATTGTGTGTTGTTTCTCATTTATTTTTTTCTTTACATGGATTAAAAACACATCTTAACAAGAGATAGAGGATTAAATAAATAGGTGAAAATGAATTTAGTGAAAATACATCACAATTGATTCACCCCCTCTCAATGTGACTGCGTGATCCATGTAAATTTCAATTTCTTTGAGAGAATATACCACCTATGATTGGATATAATTTTCTTGTCCACTACTTTCTATCAAAATAATTTGAAGTGTACACTGGAATTCGAATAAATTTACAAGGGATTCGTCTTGAAAAGAATATTTCTACTCTTGATGTTATAAATATTGATGTTCCAGTCAGAAAATTGAAAAAATGTACAAAAGAGTGGAAAATAAGTTGAAAAACTATTTAAATATTAGTGAAGATAAAATGCATACTGAAGGAAATAAAAGTAGAAAATTTTCAGCGAAAATAGGTGGTTATAATTCTAATGAATAATGATTGAGTTGTGAAAAAGATTTGATCAAATTTTAAATAACAAAAAAACTGAGTAATGTGCCAACTGATGTTTTCATATGTATGGAAATAGTTTTCAAGGAAATTATATATGAGAAATTACCGATTGTAGAAGAGAAAATTTCTATATAAAAATCTTCAACTAAAATGGTCGTAATATACAACACTCTCAAAAAACATATTAATGAAAAGATTGAAATAATTTCTCATTTCAAGGAAAGATATGTTAGAGCTATTAAATAATTTTAAATTAATAATTATAAGAAAAATTATTTCGAAATTATTTTTAAGGATTTTATCCACGCACTTGAAAAAATTATTAATACATCTATGAACATAAAAATACTCATCTAATTGATTGAGATTAATGAAAGAATGATCTTGATGATTTTTTACAAAATTTTAATCATATTTATGAATATAATATTCAATAGATGATGATTTAGTGGGAATAAATCATGAAGTATTTGGAAAATGAGAAGATTTTTCTCAACTTGAAGTGTCTATTTGTAGATGTGAAACTAAGAAATATGGAAGTGACCCAAGCTGAAAAATCTCATGTTGTTTAAAAAATAATTATTTCCAAGAATTCATCTTATAAGAGTCATATTTCTTAAAATAATCAATCTAATAGAAATTTTATCCTGAGTTTATCCAAGGATAAATCTACTATAGGCTCATCAGAGGAGGTAACGATTTGTCCTAATGAATCTATATGCCCTAATTTAGTTTTGATTACTAGTGAAAATTGGACTACATTTTTTGAAAAAACATTGGTAAAGAAGTATTATTATTCCCTATAGAAAGTGTATAAGATGAAATGTGATACCCAAAAATATAAAAATTTCAAAGACAAAAAGAATGTTTCCCCAAAGAATAAATAAATATTTTCTGTCTATTTTTTGTGTTGTTGAATGTTTAGGCATCGAGAAATTAATTTTTGGAACAATATTTCATTTTATGAATATTAGAGAATTCTAGCAATGAGGGGGTGAAAAGAGGAAGATATGTTGGATAATCCACAACAAATACATATCTCACAAAAATATAATCAATTTATAAAAAATAGTTATGATTATTTTGAAAATTTACTTGGTTATTGCAACAGAATTGGTCCTTGTTATGATGAATGATTGTATATACCAATCATAAAAATATTGACTATTGATGAAAATAGAAGACCAAAACATAAAGTAAAGCATGTAATGAATTAAGATGAAAATTCAGCATTGGTATATGAACAAAAGAATATATTTCTATAAAAAATTCAACGAATTTAATAAAGAATGATGTGAAGAGTTTCATACCAATGTAATGATGTTTCTATTGAGGTATAAAATGTCACATCATGAATCAATGTGAATTGGCCATGAAAATTTATAAAAAATAAAGAAAGCTACAATCAAATAAAAAATCAATCTAGAAGAGAAAAAATAGGATTGATTTGGTGAATGATATCTCTAACGAAGAATATAATAATATTCATAAAAAATTCATATAGAGGAATGGGAAAACATCCATGGCTTCTAGTGCTAGGAAAAAATACAATTTATAAATTGAATATTAATCATGTTCCTATGGAATGTTTGTTCATATGGAAATAATAGTAGTAAGATGAACGAGAAATGGAACAAGCATAGAAAAATAAAAATTCTTTGTTATTAAGTGTGATGAATTATTTTTCATCTAAGAATATTTTTGGGTTAAGAATAAACTATCAACACTATTTCTCTAACTATGGATCATTGAAGAACCACATAATTCCCATATATATATATGTATATATATATTATTTCTATCATATAGGGAATTAATATTGATTCATTTATTTAGTAGAGACCTGAATTTATGCTATGAAAATTTTAGAGATAAAATAGTCCATCATAGAAGAATATATGAATCATATTTTTTATTTGAAACATCTAAAATAATATTATAAGATGCATAAAATTTATTCCTTATTAATTTCAATAATGATAAATAAATTTTTAGTGCATATCTTGAGGGTAAGCATAGAACATCAACCACAAGATATTTCTATCTCAATTGTCATTATACGAATATCAGAAGTTTTGATGAGGTTTGAATCTAATGATTCTAGATATTTAAAAAAAACTAATATGTAACATTGTCATAATTGATTTATGTGGGTTCAATTATCCTTTTTTATGATATAAATTCAATAATTCTAAAAGGAATATAATTATTAATTTATTAAAAAGGATAATACGTTATTTCTTTTTATTTTTTTGAATTTGTCTATTGAGATGAATGTAAGAGATTGGTTTAAAATATTTGGAAAAATTATGATAAGTGGATTTAGTGTTTTGTATAACATGCTGAAATTTTATTCACATAATTTATGTTAAATTTGATAACTCATTTTTACACACATAGAAATTATCATGTAGTCATTGAGAGGATTAATTTTATCTCTTTTCTAACCTAATGTCGATTCCTTTGTTCTTTGGATTGTAACCCTATGTAGGTATCAGAAGAGAAGATGATATTATTATATCTTTATATTTATTTCCCATAAGTGGTAGAATATGTCATTGAATTTTATTTTAAAGTGTTAATTAAAAAAATACAAAGGGGTATGTTAAGTAATCCATGTTTGTTTTAGGTTTAAAAAGTTTTTAATTAGTTAATAGTATGAAAATTCATTGAGGCTTATTAGTAAAATTTCTGAGTTGGTTTTTATCTCACAAGAACATGTGTTTGTGGTTATATTGGTTTGACACAAAGTTTATAACAATTTAAGATGATTCCATGAAAAATGATTAATTTTAAATGAAGAGGATATTTTGTTTTTTTGAGTTGTTTTGATATGATCATATGGTGTGTGGGTTATTTTTAATGATTTATGTAAAAATATCTAACCATACTGGCATAATCAATGATTGTATGTTAAGGGTTGTTATAGTTTGTACCTAAGAAAGGTTTATATAAAATTGGAGAATATGATGTTCTTAGGTGAGTTTATATAAATATTTCTAGAATCCATCATGGGTTTAAATGTTTATTTCAAAAAATATGTTCATGTATTATAAACCCCATTTGAGGTTTATAATAATGAAATCATGATCTGAATAATGACTTTTTAAGAGTTTCTTTATTTGGTTGTAGTATTTATAATGTTAAAATTTATAATGGACTATTCCATTACATTATTTGGACATAAGATTTAAGGTATTTATAACTTTTTAGGTTCCAATTATCATGGATATTTATGTATTTATCGGAATATATATTTTATCAAATAGATAATTGTGGGACTCAAAAGTGATTTGGTGATAATGTGACTAATGTTATTTCCCCAAAAGATCACTTTATTTTTTGTCTTGTATACAAAAATGTGTTACGTAACCATTGAGGATGAAAAAATATTCATTTTGAGGATATTAATGAAATTAGAGTTGTAGTTTTTTTATGGAATTATTTAGGTTGAACATTGGGTATTGTGGTAGAATTTTGTAAATTAATGTATTATTTCATTATATGATTGTTTATTAAGTTTTGGAAATAAAACCTTATGATAACAATTTTGATTTTGGTTACTATATAAATATAGGTGAAGTTAATTTATTATACCATTAAGGATTATGTTGTACATTAAAATATTATTTTAGTTCCTTAGGAATGGTTTTTTATTACTCATCCTTTAAAGAAAAAAAATGATATTATGGTCGAAATTGAAAAAAGGTTGAGATTATACTTCTAAAGTAATTATATTTCCATGTGTTCTTAGTCTATATTGTATGTAATTACTAAAATATAGTAGAATTATGTTAAAATAAAATATTTTTCTATTATCATTCTTTCTAATCGTATCAATGATTTTTTTCACACCATATTGGTTTATAGTTTTATGGTTGTTAATTTTTTCTTAAACATTCACATTATTACGATCAATGTTCTCTGTCAGTATCTATAATTATTTGGATATGACACATTTATTAAATTTCAAAATAATCACTTCCAACTTATGTTTTCTTATTGGGAAACCTAGTATATGTTATTTAAGATGACTCTTATACTTCATTTTCTCTCTAATCAAAAGGATGTTTTATTAACCCTTTATATGATGTGGGAATACAATAATGTTATTTTTAAATATAAAGACATTTATTACAAAGAGAAATTTCAAACATCTTGTATTAAATTTATTAATATGGGTATGGATCTAACATCATGATATTTAAAAAATTGAATATAATTTTGGATTGAGTATATGACATGAAACAACAAGCTTAAGCGACCTGTGAAATGTTTAACCAATATAACCTAGACATTAAATTAGTAGGTATGAAAATTAATAAATAAATTATGAATTATATATATATTACCTACTCAAGTACAATTATTGCTAATTTTTTAGTATGTAATCCTTTAATTTTTACTAATTAAATTTATTTTTCAAAAAATATGTTCTAATAAAAAATGATTTTTAATGGTTTTCATACGAAAATATTTTATTTATTTTTTTGTAAAAATAAAAAAAATATTGGATAAAATAATATAAATTTTATAATTAATCATATTAATATTAAATTGGAGTTATTTCTTTTATTTTTCTGAATATATTTATTTTTCTTGGAATAGTGTAAAATAACGTTGTTTTTAAACTATATTTATTTTCAATAAATTATGTAATTTCAACGTATAATTATTTTTTTACTATTATTTAATATTACATAATTAATATTCATCTATATTTGGTCCACATTATTAAAATTTATTTAAATTTATATTGGATTTTAGTGTTTGTAATCTTTTGGCTTTAAAAATATATTTTTCTGAAAATAGTTTGAAACTGCATATTGTTTCTCCATTTTAATTATTAAAAAAACCCACAATGGTGAAGGATTTAAATTAATTTTTAAGACTATATATCAATAATTATTAATTAATGGTAATAAAATGATTATTATTATTATTCATATTATTTACATAAAGTCGCCTTTTGATTGGAAAATCTAGTTCATGAAAACCCACTCTTTCATCATATATGTGGGATTAATTTTAAGTTACAAATCTCAAATTATTTTAATATAATTTGGTCAAATGCCCTAAATTTTTTTAATCAGAGTAATTTATAATAACTTTTATGTTCAACAAACATTTTGGAGATAATGAGTACTGAAAATTGTATTAATTAATTATCATGGTTATAGTGAAAATTGGTTAATAAGGCGTTAAGATAAAACGATAAGGGTTAGAATGACTAAAAAACATGAAAAATATTTAATGTATAGTTAGTTTTTATACCCTTAAATTTATATTAATTTATAATAATATATTTTTTAACTATTTAGATGTGAATAATATGGGTAAAACTTTTTATTTTCAAATAATACAAGGTTTCCACTCCCCTAACTCATAAAAATCCTCCCACTCCCCTCTCATCTTCAGAATTTAAATTTTACTTGGTTCTTGAAATCCCCACCAAAGTGACATAATAACTTCACTACCCATGAAAATGTTCCATCCTTCTAATCCCCACCCATGTGCTTACCTAAGGTTGTTCAAAGAAGAAGTATCATGCTTAACTATGTGTTTTTATTTTATTTTCTCTTCCACATCCTTAAAATGTTATTCAATTACTATGATATAATAAAACCATTATATACCATATAATGATTCGTTATTATATTAATTTAACATCCAAAACACATCTCATATAGCGTCAAATGGGATACAAAATCATAATTTATGTGTATAAGAGACTACCACGTCGCAAATTGTTGTCATTTGTTCTCTGTCATCACATCTCATGGATTTTAATAATGATGAATTTAAATATTATAAATGATATTTTTAAAATATATATTCTTAAGGGGTTATTATATCTCATATATCTTTTCAATTTCTATTCCATGGGGGGCATGATAACGATGCTTGGGTGTACGACATATGACCACCTTGCAATGTGATGTGATTCATTTTCAAATAAAATGTTATATGTAGGGTAATACAGATAATATTAATGAATATATGTTATATATTATAAATAATTATTGTATTATTCAAATATTTTTTTCATTATTTCTAGACAAAATATCTTTATTTCTTAACATTCCACTCATAAAAAAATTACTTCATCATTCATGCGTACATGTGGACTACCACCTCTACAAAGTGATATAGCCCTTTTCTCATCACCGTAACACATGGATGATCTATATAATTATATCTAAAGAATAATATATTATTAATTATATTATAATAAATTTTTACAAATTAAATATTACATATAATCATTTTGTGATGATTGTTGATAAATGGAATCATTACTCATGCATAAGTCATACCGTCTCCATTATTATGACATTGTAGATTTTTTTTAACCATCTTTCGTGATTGGTTTTAAAATTAAAATTTATATAAAATGGGAAATTAATTTTTTGATTATTATTATATAGGTCTTGATATATTTACTTCTTATAACACAATTGACATAATAAATCCATTCTAAAACATTGAACTGAATGACCTCAAAACAATGAACATTGACAAAAATTGATTAAAATATTAAATATGACAGAAAAAAGAAATAAATTAAATGTTTAAGTATATTTTAATAAACAAAAAAAGATTATAATGGAATAAATTAATTTATTTAATCTTGTTATATAGTAGTTAAAGGATATATAAGGAAATTTGGACTCAAGGTAAGGGTCTCCCCCGTAACTTTTATTTCTAGGAGACATATTCCATAACCATTACCACTTTTTCTATTTTGGAGTGAATATAATAACCATATGTTCATATTATTATTCTTTTGATGATTTTTTAGTATTTAAAAAATCCATATGAGGTTCTCTCTTTCATGGGATTTTAATCCATTTATTACCTAATTTGTGATGGATTTTGTCTCAATTTACATTCATTAGAGAATATTTTAATGTTATGAAGCTAATTTCTTATATGTGATGCATATAAATACCCATTTTACATTTAATGACATAAATAATTCATAATTTATTTTATTTTATTTTTCTATTTTAATTGTTTCATTCAAGGAGAATTTTCTAGAAATTTACCAACTTGTAAATAATTTCATAACTCAATTTCATTTCAATAGGTAATATTCATTAATAATTGACAATGTTATGTCCTAATTTTGTGTTTATATTTTTTTATATTATGATTTTTTATCTTATTTTAGGTGGCTTTAATTTGAGACATATAATATATTTGATTAGTAATTCTCTTATTCATTAGTATGATCATTGTAAGGGTTATTCGTCCCAAATTTTCATTCTTTGATATATACATTTATTATTTAAACCTATATTCATTTATGAAATGTTTAGGTTTCCCTTTGGTCTGTTATGTCTTGAATATAATTTTTTTCATAACATTTAAATTATAAATTTATGATATTATTCCCGTGGTTTTTTTTTGAAGAGTTACCAAAGTGGAAAAGGATTTACATTACAATATCATTTCATTCACGATTTTTTATGTTGAAGGATATTTTGATCGAAATAATTTTATATTATTTTATTGAACCATATATTTTTTATTTTAAAATTCTTATGAAAGTGTTTGATATGTTTAATTTCACCCTTATTGATTAAAAAAACATCAAGAAATATGTTTGTAAGTAATATTGATGTTATACTTACCTTTAGATTTGGTCTGTTTCCCTTAAATATTCATGTTTTCTAAAAAAATTAAAAAATATTATTTGATAAATATAAATGACTTTATAAATATTTTTTACATGGTCATTGACCTTCTTTTAATTGGTTCTCAAATAAAACAATTAACTTTTTCTAAATGGGTCTATTTTGATTCCCTTTAACAAAGTTTTTTGAAATTAATGTTGACATTTAACATTAACATCATGAATTTATTTTCCAACAGTCATAGCCATTATTTTATTTGAATATTACTTTATAATAATCCAATGTTATTTTCAAATAAATTATTTTTCACAGTATTTTTGTGAATTTTAATTTTCTAAAATTAACATTAAAAATGAATGTGTTATGTTCCTTAAAAAATATTTCAATGGTATTATAATAGTATTTAATTTCATTGAAATAAAAAATATGTTTTTTTCATGTGATATAATATAGATATTTTATAATGATACCATACTCATTCTTTTGTTGGATGGATTAATATTTTTCAATGATATTGATATTAAAGCCTTTTGTTTTACATGGTTTTATCATCTTTCAAAACTATTGTGATGGAAAATGTCTATGTGTTCATGTTTAATCATATTGAAAAGGTATTATGATGGAACATGTTTCATTTCCATAGTTTTATTGTTCTATGAAATTACATTCATTTTTTCATTATTAAAAAGTGATGTTTTCAAAAAAAATTATTCTGGAATAGTACTTGAAGATTATTGATGTTGAATTGGTGAGACTGATACAACATATATGAAGGGTTGAGCCCATTTTAGATCCTTAGTGAGCTCAATATATCTTATATGATCTATGCACCAAGGTAACCTTGGGTTATCTTGACATTTCATATATGATGTATTCTCTCAGATAATAATTCAATGCATTAAGAAATATTATATATCCATTAGGGAATGGATAAGGGAGTTAGTAGAGGGTTTTCCTATAGATATAACTTGTATATAGTTATTTCTGATACTGAATTAAAACATGATACAAAGATTATGTTCCAAGATAAAAATATTATTTCTTTATGATTACTTGGGTTTATAAATCTTTCCTTTGACTGTGATCGATATCACATGGATCGTGATTATTTATTCAGATGTCACTTTGATTTGTTAGAGTTTTATTTAATTAAATATTTTTATTGATTATAGTTGATGGGTATGAGTCCTCTTATGTTATGCTCATTCACTTTTATTATTTTATCATATCTTGATGCTCATCTTATACTCACTGATGACATTGAATTGATAATTCTTATGTTTTCCCATATTGATAATTTGAGCTCCCCCTTATTATGTTCCTTATTTACTAGGTTGTTAAGAAATATGTTAAATGGATTCATTCTAGAAGGGTTTCATAAGGATGAATATGATGACACAATTTGTAATATGAAAATTAACTAATGGTGGGAGATGGCATTGGACTTTATAAACAAGTTGTTTATGAATCCATGAAGGTAAGAATTTTATTTAATTATTTCCAACTCTAAACCAAAAAGGTCATTGAGAATTTAATTTATCCAATACTTAATTTTGATTTTTTATATTTTGGATGGATAAAATTAGGTCACCTTCATCGGTATCAAAGCTAGAAATATAATTCTATTACTTTTAGCACAGAATGTGGAATTGTGGGTTTGGGGTTGTTATAGTTACTATTAGGGTATTAGCAGGTCGAGTTTATAGGGAAGTAGGAATCCAACTCATAACCCCATTTTAGATATTGTAGCGTGGAAAATTTGACCACAAATGCAAATAGTGTTATACCCCCTCTATGGAGTGTTGGTCCGGTAGTATAATGGGTATTGTCTAGATTTTCTATAGGGACTCACAACAGAAGATAAATGGAAGGGGATTAAGAAAATAATCAAAGTCCAAAAGGACATAACTACCCCACAATAGATAGGTAGTTGGAGTTCCACTAGAAATTCAAGTGGAGTATGGGGACATGGTTCCCAATATAAGAGTGGTAGTGCCATCTAGATGTAGTAGTGAATTTGAGTTAGACTGGAGACTAATGTAGAGGGTCAATTCAGCCTCACGCTATGTAGTCTTCTCTAACTAGTCTGGATTTAGGACCTTCTACCGTCAGATGTACGATTCCTTTGTCATCTACCATCTCATGTGTTTTTTTAATAAAAGTGCATCACATTCCTTTTTTAGCTTCTTAATTGTAAATGTTATGGGCTTGTATATGGAGAGCATAGATAGTGTTATGAGAATTGATACACTATTGCGAGTGTGATATTTTAATCTCATTCATTGTAAGGAATGTTCACTTATAATTTGGGGATAACATTTAATTTTAGTGAAATTTGTGCTGAAATGATTTTCTTGGATTTGATTTTTGGTATAGATTGGCTAGTTCTATACCACAATCATAACAACTATTATAATAGGATATTTTCCTTTATATCTCTAAGTGGGGTAATATTTATCCATTAGGGAGAGTGATGTCATTGAGATAACCATGAATGAAAAATTCTTTTTCGATTAAATTTTCCTATATCTGAGAATGTAGGCCTTATTTTGGAAAATATTTAAATGAATTAGGATACTTTTACTCTTGAAATGAGCCATTTTTATATGTCTTTCTTGAAGAATTTTTTTCATTACCACCCATGCTATAGATTGACCTCAAGATATAGTTTTTATTGGGATTTGATCTAGTTTCTATTCTTCCAAATAAAATGGAACCAGTATAGATTCACGAGTTTAACATTCTATTAGATGATATAGAAGAATAATGAATCATATGACCTAGTACTTCTTGAAGGGGATTTCCCAAGCATTTAACTATGAATGCTAATGAGACTATACTTTTTTGTGTACATTATCAAAGACTAAACCAGATGAAGGTAAAACCCCCATATCCCATTTGGGGCATTAGTTATCTATTCAATAAAAAAATAGGTATTAGGATCTTATCCAAGATTTTATTGTTTTCAATGTACCATCCATTGAGGGTCGATACATTTTATATGATGAACACACCAACGATATCCTTGTCCTTAATGATCCAAACCATCCATCCATTCCTAGATATGTTTTTTTATTTTCATTCATAAAATATCTATTTAATCAATCATTCCTTATTTCATTATATCCTCATTAGTAAACTGAGAGAGTAATGAATTTACTCTATTCTATCAAAAATGAATCTTCTTGATCGATAGATTAAAAATTCTTGGTTATGTCATATAACGAGTCTGGAGTAAATGTTGACCTATATAAGGTTTAATTAATTTTATATTCAATGTGGTTTATTAATTACATTGAAATTCAATGAATTCTAGTTTTAGTAGGATACTACTATAATTTCATCCAGGATTTATCCCATCTAGAAATGTCAATGTTTGAGCTGACTAAGATGGTTTTGATGTTTTCAAGGTTAGATTCTTAGAATAAGGCTTTGGAGGAGTTGAAGAGTAGGATCACCACTACACTGACCTTATTAGTACCTATGCTGGGTAAGTAAAATATAATCTAATACAATATATCCAATGTCAAAATCACAGAAATTATAAAACATGTGGATTCTGATAGATCCTCAAAGATGGTAGTTCATGTGAGGAATTGTCCCACGCATGATCTAGAGTTAGTTTTGGTTGTTCACACCTACAGACAGTAGTTTCATTGTAACTTTCACAATAGGTTCTTTTGTACATAGACCACAGGAGCCTCATTTATATATTTTTATTTTGATACTTGAACCTTTAGTGGAGAACAATGATCGAGTATCTACACTCCTTAAAATTTTATCAAGCTTACTCATTAGAAAAATGAAACATTGTTTCTAATTTATTGATTCGTAAGTCACGGATAGAGGCAGTACGTGAGTCTTCAAAATGTGCAGTGGATGATGCACTATTTTTAGACATGCATCTAAATGTTCATAAGTCCTTCTAATGTGTATATATGACTTAAATATATTATATATATATGATTCTTGAACAGATCAGGAATGTGTAGTTATCTGATATAGAGGGATTTCCTCAAAATAAAAACTTATACCGTGGGGATCCACCATTTGGGTAGTCTCTTGGTGGTGGTGAATTTTTTACTATCTATGGCCATGTATGGGATCCTATGGTCATTTGTGAGTAGTAAATGATGGTGTTTCATACATCTATATGGTATTTTAATGTGGTACAAATAATGATTCATTGTGATAACTTTAGAGAGTACTGGTTTCCAGGGATGAATAAATATATAGTATTATTTTTAGCAAGATTCTTCACCTGTTAGTAGGTGAACGCCATAAAATAGAGGATGTCTTGGATGTTGCAACATATACCCAATCCAAAATTCAAGTGAGATCATGTCACTATGTATTTATTTATTTGATTTCCTAGGAAACTACATAATAATTATTTAGTATGTGTGATCATGGATATACTAACGAAGGTATCCCATTTTTTCTATTATGGGTGAATTAGCTGTTAATAATATGGGTAGTCTTTACATGCGGTAAATAGATTGGTTATAATTTGTTTTGAGGAATATAATTTCTAATTTAGATCCTTGTTTCAAAGCTATGTTTTGGAGTTGTATTTAGAAGGATATCTAATAATAATATCATCTATGTAACACATCTAAAAGGATGATTCAGATTCTAAAAAATATGTTGGGAGATTATGTTTTGGATTTTGATGGTTCTATATAGAATAATATGGAACTCACATAATTTTCTAATAATAATATCGTCAAGGAATATATTCAAATTTATAATTTTGAGTCCTTGAATATAATTTCATGTTGAACAGCTCTCTGCGGGGTTGAGGCTTGTGAGTCAGTACTTGCTAGACTTAGTCTTGTGTTGGAGACTTTTAACTTGTTATAGTTGATCATAATGTGGTTGGTGAAAATTTAGATCTGGCAGAAATCATATGTTGAAAATTAGAGATTACCTTTGGAGTTTTAGTTTGGCCATTATAGATTTCATTTGGTGTCCCCTTGGTTAGGAAAACACCATATAAGGAATAAAGAAAATATATCATTTAGGTTTGTCATGGCCGTTCAAGAGAGTTGATAGGGTCGATCAAGTGGAATATATTTTGGAAATTTTGTAAAGCTACAATCCATTGTATTATTTTGTCCATCTGTCGCATCTTTGGAGATATCATCCGACCAATAATCACATGATATACATTTATAATTTTGACATGTTTTTCAATGCATTATATTAGGAGCATCATATTCATATCATAGACCTTAGTGATAAGAATATATGAGGGATGATTATACCATTGATATGATTATAGAGAAAATATTGGAGTGTTCAAGAGAATATCTGGGAGATTGAATTTTATTTTCAGTAATAGTGGTTAGAATTGTTCAATAATATCCCTAAAGATACAATGGATAATAGTTTAAGGATGATGTGGTATATTTTGGGGAGATTGTAAGTCTCATATTTTCTTTGTATTTCCCTCTTTAAGTTTTTGTAAACCTATTTGAGTTTGGTTTTATTATACTAAAGTTATAGTAATCAATTCTTGCTTTAGTTTTTGTTGTTCTAGATATGTGCTATATAGGTGTTGGAAAAAATATAAGGGGTGATAAATTATAGTTGTAGAATGAATTCGTGTATTCAACTACCAATTAAGGAAATGAATTGTTTGGTCTGGCCCCATGAATACCATAAAAGGCATGAATGGGTCTGAACCGACCCCATGAAAATCATTCATAGCCTCAATGGTTATGGAAAATCTTTGAATCATAAATTCATGACATGTGATAAATCTATGTTTTGAAAACATTTTATTCTGGGATGTTAGGCCCAGAAGAGGGCTTTCACAGTGTATGTGAAAACAATTGAATTTTAATTGTGAATCCCCTATTCTCATTTTCAATTTACCGTTTATAGATTTCTAAAAATTAGATATATAACGACCCACACTTTACATACATTGTTAATACTTCAAAATTGAAGCACACTTATTACAACATATGACAAAACCACAAAGGACCGTATAGGTATAGTGTCTTTAGAAACTGGGAAACATAAACAACTGGTTCATAAATCTTCTACAGTGTCTCCCATTTATTTCATCATATCTAGGGTCCCTTTTAGCATATTCTACTTAATATCCATCTTCCTGACCTGGGGAAAAGAAAACATAAAAGGGTGAGCTCAAATGCTCAGCAAGGGCAAATAAAGGAAATAAAAATCATATCATATCTTTTTGAAAATCAAAACCTGCAAAAGAGATCCTAATGTCTTAACATGGAACAAATCATAGAAGTGAAAATGAGATCACCATAATCATAACATGAAACTTGAAACTTTGTGGCATGCACACATAATCATGGAAAATCATTTCTTGTTAGTCATGACTCATTGCCAAGACTATCTTAGTGGACAAAGTCCCTTTCTGAATCGAGTAACCCTCGTTTCAGTCCTGTTTCACTGAACCGGTATAACCTACCGTTCCAGCCCTGTCTATCTCATGAGATATAAAATCTTTACCCAATGCATTGGAGGGAGATATAGGTCCCACCCATCTTATAATGAATCCTTTCTTATGTGTGCCACATAATCATAAATCATACATCATCGCATAACCCATGTAATAAAAATGGGATTCATAAACAACATGACATCATAAAACAATTCATATAAGATAAAGGAATTCATAAAAATGTTTCCATCACAACATAATCAAATCCATGTAACAATAGGGATAAAAACATAACCCTTTATTATCTTAGATGGAAAATAATTTTGATAAAACACTTGAACTCCATTCTTGAGGAAAATATCCTTTCTTCTTCAAAAACATTTTTCCTTTCATAACATGTCATACAACTTTAAAATAAAAGAAGTTGATTAAAAATAAACTTCAAAACTTGTAAAGGAAGCTTCTTGGAAATAATGTTTTAAAAATCCATTCAAGCCGTATAAGTTAAAAAAAACATTCTTCGTACTTTTGTCGGAAAAGTCAAAAAGTACCTCGTACGACAAAAGATTCCTTTCATACATATTACTAAAAACTCACCGAAGGGTAAAAATGGATTTAAACAATTGTAGGTGGATGGAAATAATATTAAATATTGATGAAACATGGATGTGGATGATAAAATACACCCCAGTGAATACTTACGAATAAACAATCTCGGATAAAAATGAGATTGTGATATTTCCCTTACCTTAAGTCCAATTTTCTTTGTACGTGTCCGAAGCTCCTGTATAATGGTTTAAATAATGTTATTGACTTATTCTAGAATCATACATATTGATATGATATCATATATGTTCATATTCTTAGCTTCTTGATAGTAATATTTCATGGTTACTTGTTACTCGGGTCTTTATTGCCTTTTGTTCTTATGCGTGTTTTGCCGAATACATTCTTATTCTTCTTTTAAGGTTATAGATTCCTTATATCCAGAATGGTATTAGTGTAACATATATCATATTTATTCATTCAATTTATTTATATAATAATTATGAAATGAAGATCATGTAGAACGAGTCGCATCACATCGTGGAGACGGTATTCCGTACGTACGCACGAGTGATGATATCGTTCCTATGATCGTGGAATTGTATTGGAGTATATATATATATTATTTCAGTATCAATA
Source organism: Viscum album (assembly GCA_963277665.1). Lineage (NCBI taxonomy): Eukaryota > Viridiplantae > Streptophyta > Magnoliopsida > Santalales > Viscaceae > Viscum > Viscum album. The sequence continues at coordinate 2,088,782,088 of OY728126.1, read as the reverse complement.
TTACTTCATAATAATCATATATAGTTACTCATTACACCATTATACCCATCCTTGTAAGGTGATGGTGGAAAAATAGATTACACCACGGCGTGGAGACGGTATTCCGTACGTATGCACGCACGGTGATTTCATTTTTCCGTAGGATGGATAGAAGGTGAATTAGGGTTGTTTCATATTTATAATAACATATCAGTATGTAAGTAATACTGATGTTATTACTTTATCATGAAACAACTAAAGGAGAAGAAGTTCAAGAAGAAAGAAATTGAAAAGATCGGTAATGGATATTACCTCTTCTTTGGAACACCTCTTTGAATCCTCCACTAAGGGAACTAAGATTGGTATTTGAAGAATACCAGGACCTCTAGGATTATTCTAGGGAAGTGGAGAGGAGAAAATGGCAGGGGTTGGCCGAGCTTGAGTGCTCAAATTGGTGTGAGGAGGAGGGGGAGGAGGTGCCCTTTTATAAGGGAGGAGAGGGGCACCTTAGGAATATCTCAAAATATTATTTTATATTAAAGTCAAAATCGGTTTATAATGGTTCCAAAGGGTCTTATTTCGAAGCTAAAGTGGGGATGGGTCGAAATCCTATCAACCAATAGGATTTAGACATGTTTAGGGTATTATTTTAACCTTATCAATTAGATTTAACTCTAAGTTAATTAATTTAACTTTTACCGTGTCTTTTTGTTTTCTTTCACTATATGGTTAATACACTTACTATAACATGCCAAACGAACCCCAAATTGTTTATTATTAATATATATATCCTTATCTAAGTCATTTGGCTGAACCTTAGATTTTTAGGAATAAAATAACAATTAATAATATAATATTTTATTTAAAAACTATTTTGTGTCAATTTTGACACTATTTGATATATGATTTTTGTGAAAGTAATAACAGAATTATATGTTCGAACCAAGTTGATTAAATCAACACTAATATATCATAGTAACCTAGAAAATTAGTGTAATTCATAAAAAGTCTCAAATTATATTTATTTTGGTGTTTATAACATCAATTATGTCAATATTTCATTAATAAGATAATTACTGCATCATCATTGTGTCATAAATAAATTAAATTATTTAATGTCTAAAAATTACAAATAAAATACCATTATGTAGGAAATATTTTTAGGTTTCTAATGAATATTTATAGTCGAATATATCTTATGTATAACCCCATATTAAAAATGATTTACTTATTAAACTTTGATTTTAACTATTTTAACCCTTCTTTAAATAAATTAATAATAAATGTCCTAATCTAATCCAAGTGGGCCTAAATGGTCATATTTTATTCCTAAGTTTGTTTTTGGTCGAATTACACTTGTCCAATAGAATTAGGACATGTGTTAGGGTAATATTGATCTCATATTTACCCTTAGTTACCCTATTTACTATTAACCGCGGTAAAAATAGTAAAAAGTTACTATTCACCAAAAAATTATTTTTATCTCATTGAACCACATTTTACTTACTGATATCAACCGTGTCTGTCGGATTTTTGAAATTCCATTCACAGAAGCGGTAAAATTAAGTTTTATGCAAAATTCAGTTTTTAACCTACCACTTAGTGGTTTCACTATTCATCAAAAATTGAAAGTTTTCAGAAAAATACCAAAATTTCACCCTAGGCTAATTTCGATATTCTGAGTCCAAAAATGAAGTCCATTTTCAAAAATAAAATTTATAAAATTTTAACAAGTGGTTATTACTATTCATAACAGCTAGTTTTAATAGCATATTGTTGTTTAGTGAAACTCGGTATTGCGTACGACGCAAGCTATCGAGGAAGGTCGTGATTGCGTGCAAAGCAAGCCAAGCAAGTGTTGTGTAGAAAAAGATTCCTTTGATGGTTTATATAACATAAAAGTCTCGGGTGTTACATTCTACCCCCCTTAAAAAGAATTTTGCCCTCGAAATTCGTCACTTTGTAACAAACAAATGAGGATACTTCTCCCTCATCATATCCTCAAGCTCCCATGTAGCTTCTTCAAGTTGGTGGTTCCTCCATAAAACTTTCACCAAGCGAGTGGTCTTGTTTCGTAGGACTTTTTCGCTACGATCCAGAATCTCTATCGGTTGTTCTTTATAAGTAAGATCTTGCTCCAGCGGTACAACTTCTGAGCTGAGTACATGTGAAGGATCTGGTATGTACTTTCTAAGGAGAGATACGTGGAACACATCGTGAACTTGAGAGAGATTCGGTGGAAGCGCCAATCGGTAAGCTACCTTCCCAACACGATCCAGTATTTCAAAAGGACCGATATATCTAGGGCTCAACTTCCCCTTCTTTCCAAATCTCATAACCCTCTTCCAGGGAGATATTCGTAAGAACACTTTATCACCCACTTCAAACTCTAGGTCTTTTCTTCGGTTGTCGGCATAACTTTTCTGTCGACTCTGAGATGCTCTTATGTGTTGTTGAATAGATCTAACCTTTTCTTCCATTTCATCAACGAGATCAGGTCCTAATAGCTTTCTTTCCCCAACTTCATCCCAGCAAGTTGGAGTCCTGCATTTCTTTCCATAGAGAGCTTCATAAGGAGCCATCTGAATACTGGAGTGAAAGCTATTATTATAAGAAAATTCCACCAAAGGTAGGTGTTGATCCCAACCTCCTTTGAAATCCATAGAGCAAGCTCTCAACATATCTTCTAGGGTTTGAATTGTTCTCTCAGACTGACCGTCTGTCTGGGGATGATAAGCAGTGCTAAAACTCAACTCTGTATCCAGAGTATGCTGAAGACTTCACCATAACTTTGAGGTAAATCTCGGATCTCGATCAGATATAATAGAAAGTGGTACTCCATGCAATCTTACCACTTCCTTTACATATATCCTGGCAAGCTGATCTGGAGAGAAATCCTCTCTAATGGCAATGAAGTGTGCAGACTTTGTAAGACGATCAACTATGACTCAGATAGCATTATTGCCTTTGGATGTTTTAGGAAGTCCTGTGACAAAGTCCATAGTGATGTTTTCCCATTTCCATTCGGGTATGGGTAATGGTTGTAACATCCCCTTAGACTTCTGTCTCTCAGCTTTAACTTGTTGACAAACCAAGCATCGAGAGACATATTCAGCAACATCTCTTTTCATTCCATCCCACCAGAAGTACTCTTTCAGTTCCATATACATCTTCGTGCTTCCAGAATGAATAGAGAATGATGAACTATGAGCCTCATCCAGCAGCTCATTCTTTAATTCGGGGATGGGAGGAACGCAAACCCGATTCCTGAACTTTATTATCCCATCACAATCAAGGTTGAATTCAGGAACATTTCTCACCTTCTTTTGTAACTCGACATCTTCTTTCTGTGCCTCTTTAATCTTCACATGTATAGATGGTTGAACATTCTTTTGTGAAAGATAAGATTTTTCCCCTTCCATTATAATTCCAAGATCCATCCTTTGTAAATCCATAAATATTGGATCTTTTGTGATCCTCATCATGGATAAACTAGAATGGTCTTGTCGAATTAATGCATCTGCCACCTTGTTTGCTTTCCCAGGGTGGTAATGGATTGAGCAGTCATAATCCTTAATCAGCTCCAACCATCTTCTTTGGCGCATATTCAGCTCCTTTTGTGTGAAAATATACTTTAAACTTTTATGATCAGTATAAATATCACACCTTTCACCATAAAGGTAATGCCTCCAAATCTTTAATGCAAAGATTACCGCAGCCAACTCCAAATCATGTGTTGGGTAATTTTGCTCATGGATTTTCAACTATCGTGAGGCATAAGCTATCACCATATCATTTTGCATAAGAACACACCCCAATCCCTTCTTGGATGCATCACTGTAGATCACAAACCTTTCTCTACTACAAGGCAGTGTGAGCACAGGTGCACTGGATAACCTTCTTTTCAACTCCTTGAAATTCTCTTCACATTCCTCTGTCCAGACAAACTTAACTCCTTTCCGAGTCAACTTGGTGAGTGGATTAGATAATCGTGAAAAATCTTTTACAAAACGTTGATAATATCCAGCCAAACCAAGAAAACTTCGGATCTCAGTTACTGTTGTTGGACTTGACCATCTTTCAATAACCTCTGTTTTTGCTGGATCCACAGATATCCCCTCTTTTGAGATTATGTGACCCAAAAATGCAACTTTTTGAAGCCAAAATTCACACTTGGTAAATTTGGCATAAAGCTTCTCCTTTCTCAGGGTCTTCAATATAATTCTCAAGTGATCTTCATGCTCTTCCTTGCTCTTTGAATAGACAAGAATATCGTCTATAAAGACTACCACAAATTGATCAAGATAGTCTCTAAAGACTCTATTCATTAGATGCATGAAGATAGCAGGGGCATTAGTAAGACCAAATGGCATCACTATAAATTCATAGTGTCCATACCTTGTACGGAAAGTCGTCTTCGGTATATCCTCCCTTTTGACCCTTAATTGATGATACCCTGAACGAAGATCAATCTTGGAAAAGTATTGAGCTCCGCGTAGTTGGTCAAATAAGTCATCAATGCGTGGGAGAGGATATTTGTTCTTGATAGTGATCTTGTTAAGTTCTCGATAATCAATGCAGAGTCTCATTGATCCATCTTTCTTCTTAACAAATAGAACAGGAGCTCCCCAAGGTGACGCACTAGGGCGTATGAATCCCTTATCAAGATTCTCTTGGAGTTGCTTCTTCAATTCCTGCAACTCAATTGGGGCCATTCTATAAGGTGTCTTTGAAATAGGCAAAGCACTCGGTACGAGTTCTATTGAAAACTCAACTTCACGATTTGGTGGAAGACCCGGCAATTCCTCCGGAAAGACATCATCAAACTCCCGTACAATGGGAATATTCTTAATCGTGAGTTTCTCACCAACCATTTGAGATAAATAACCTTCATTTAGTGGAATCAATACCCATAAGATGGAAGAAATTTCCACTGGAAGGTTATGTTCATCCTTGCATTGGTATACGATCGTAGATTGATCTGGAATATGAAATGTGACTTCCCTTCTTTGGCAATTGATATGAGCTCGATGTAGAGAAAGCCAATCCATGCCAAGAATCACATCAAATTCCACTAAAGGAAGGATCACAAGATTTGCAGGAAGCACTTTCCCACAAACTTCGATCGGAGAAGAATTATAAACTTTTGATGCGATTGATGTGCCATTAGGTGTTGTCACAGCTAACTCAACATCTAATTGTTGAGGTAATACGGTGATACCCTTAGAAAAATTTTCAGAAATAAAAGAGTGGGTGGATCCAGAATCAAATAAAACATTTTCTACTTTAGAGTGGATGGTAAGTGTACCTTTCACCACATCGTTATCGTACTCCACATCGCTGATAGAAATTGCATGTGACTTTCCTTTGTCTTTAGCCTTAAGAGTTTGTTGACGTCGACCATCATCATCAACCCTTGGATTTGGGCATTGATTGGCATAATGCCCCATCTCCTTGCACTTGAAACATTGAAGTGTAGTAGGTTCATTCTGTGTATCCCTTCCTTTGTTTGCGTCATTAGACATCTTCTTCCCATTATCACGGCATTCAAATGCCCGATGACCTTCTTTTCCACATTTAAAACATTTACTTGTCCCTTTAAGACAACTCCCTCCATGTTTCTTTCCACACTTTGAGCATAAGGAAAATCTCATCTTCTTTTCCGTGTGCTCTTTAGATTTTTCTTTGAATTCCATCTTCCTCTTCTTATCAAACCCATGTGACTGATGGGTTACTCCAATCTCCATCTCGACTTTGAGAGCACATCGAACGATTTCCTCGTAGCTATTGAAGTCCCTTATGGCTAACGCCCTTCGAAGACTTGGTTTTAAGCCACTAAAGAATCGATCGATCTTACTCTCAGGTTGGATAATAATACCAGAAGCGTACCTTGCAAGTCTGGTAAAATTTGCTTCATAGGTACCAACAGATTCATCATCCCTTTGCTTCAGTTCAAGAAACTCTTTCTCCATCTTTGTTCGGAGAATACGAGGGAAGTACTTATTGAAAAATAAGTTCTTGAACTCGTCCCATTCCATAGACTCAATTTCATCCCTTTGCCTCGTATTCTTAACAAGATTCCACCATTGATCCGCATCTCCTTACAAACGATACACTGCTAGGATGACTTTACCATGCTCAGAACATTGAAGAACTGAAAATATCTTTTCAGTAGTACTAATCCATTGTTCAGCAACTAATGGATCAGTAGACCCGCTGAAAGAAGGTGGACGCTGCCTCATGAAGGATTCAACATAATGTTGCTCCCTCCTTTGCTCGTTTTGAAATCCTGCATGATTCATAGCTTGAGAAAGTTGTGTGAGCATGGCTACATGATTTTGCATTCCAGCTCCCATATCGTTTGGTTTCTCAGGGGGACAATCATTGCATTTCCCATCGCATTCCGCATTAACACGGTTCCTTCGGGTTCCAGCCATTGACTAAAACCAAGAAGAATAGTGTGAGCAACACTAATTATAATAGGAAACCACATAATTCAAGAATAAAATTTTCATGCTTATGGTCTTATCCTAGGTTATTCATGGCCATTTCTAAGATTGTGTTCTATGCTTAGACTTATCCTTAGGGTTCTTACTAAGGCTTTCACATCCTAGTTTCCAAAGGTTGACTATACCTTTCCTCTGATACCAACTATAACGACCCACACTTTACATACATTGTTAATACTTCAAAATTGAAGCACACTTATTACAACATATGACAAAACCACAAAGAACCGTATAGGTATAGTGTCTTTAGAAACTGGGAAACATAAACAACTGGTTCATTAATCTTCTACAGTGTCTCCCATTTATTTCATCATATCTAGGGTCCCTTTTAGCATATTCTACTTAATATCCATCTTCCTGACCTGGGGAAAAGAAAATATAAAAGGGTGAGCTCAAATGCTCAACAAGGGAAAATAAAGGAAATAAAAATCATATCATATCTTTTTGAAAATCAAAACCTGCAAAAGAGATCATAATGTCTTAACATGGAACAAATCATAGAAGTGAAAATGAGATCACCATAATCATAACATGAAACTTGAAACTTTGTGGAATGCACACATAATCATAGAAAATCATTTCTTGTTAGTCATGACTCATTAAAAAGACTATCTTAGTGGACAAAGTCCCTTTCTGAATCGAGTAACCCTCGTTTCAGTCCTGTTTCACTGAGCCGGTATAACCTACCGTTCCAGCCCTGTCTATCTCATGAGATATAAAATCTTTACCCAATGCATTGGAGGGAGATATAGGTCCCACCCATCTTATAATGAATCCTTTCTTATGTGTGCCACATAATCATAAATCATACATCATTGCATAACCCATGTAATAAAAATGGGATTCTTAAACAACATGACATCATAAAACAATTCATATAAGATAAAGGAATTCATAAAAATGTTTCCATCACAACATAATCAAATCCTTGTAATAATAGGGATAAAAACAGAACCCTTTATTATCTTAGATGGAAAATAATTTTGATAAAACACTTGAACTCCATTCTTTAGGAAAATATCCTTTCTTCTTCAAAAACATTTTTCCTTTCATAACATGTCATTAAACTTTAAAATAAAAGAATTTGATTAAAAATAAACATGAAAACTTGTAAAGGAATCTTCTTGGAAATAATGTTTTAAAAATCCATTCAAGCCGTATAAGTTAAAAAAAACATTCTTCGTACTTTTGTCGGAAAAGTCAAAAAGTACCTCGTACGACAATAGATTCCTTTCATACATATTACTAAAAACTCACCGAAGGGTAAAAATAGATTTAAACAATTGTAGGTGGATGGAAATAATATTACATATTGATGAAACATGGATGTGGATGATAAAATACACCCCAGTGAATACTTACGAATAAACAATCTCGGATAAAAATGAGATTGTGATATTTCCCTTACCTTAAGTCCAATTTGCTTTGTACGTGTCCGAAGCTCATGTATAATGGTTTAAATAATGTCATTGACTTATTCCAGAATCATACATATTGATATGATATCATATATGTTCATATTCTTAGCTTCTTGATAGTAATATTTCATGGTTACTTGTTACTCGGGTCTTTATTGCCTTTTGTTCTTATGCGTGTTTTGCCGAATACATTCTTATTCTTCTTTTAAGGTTATAGATTCCTTATATCCAGAATGGTATTAGTGTAACATATATCATATTTATTCATTCAATTTATTTATATAATCATTATGAAATGAAGATCATGTAGAACGAGTCGCATCACATCGTGGAGACGGTATTCCATACGTACGCACGAGTGATGATATCGTTCCTATGATCGTGGAATTGTATTGGAGTATATATATATATTATTTCAGTATCAATATTACTTCATAATAATCATATATAGTTACTCATTACACCATTATACCCATCCTTGTAAGGTTATGGTGGAAAAATAGATTACACCACGGCGTGGAGACGGTATTCCGTACGTACGCACGCGCGGTGATTTCATTTTTCCGTAGGATGGATAGAAGGTGAATTAGGGTTGTTTCATATTTATAATAACATATCAGTATGTAAGTAATACTGATGTTATTACTTTATCATGAAACAACTAAAGGAGAAGATGTTGAAGAAGAAAGAAATTGAAAAGATCGGTAATGGATATTACCTCTTCTTTGGAACACCTCTTTGAATCCTCCACTAAGGGAACTAAGATTGGTCTTTGAAGAAGACCAGGACCTCTAGGATTATTCTAGGGAAGTGGAGAGGAGAAAATGGCAGGGGTTGGCCGAGCTTGAGTGATCAAATTGGTGTGAGGAGGAGGGGGAGGAGGTGCCCTTTTATAAGGGAGGAGAGGGGCACCTTAGGAATATCTCAAAATATTATTTTATATTAAAGTCAAAATCGGTTTATAATGGTTCCAAAGGGTCTTATTTCGAAGCTAAAGTGGGTATGGGTCGAAATCCTATCAACCAATAGGATTTAGACAAGTTAAGGGTATTATTTTAACCTTATCAATTAGATTTAACTCTAAGTTAATTAATTTAACTTTTACCGTGTCTTTTTGTTTTCTTTCACTATATGGTTAATACACTTACTATAACATGCCAAACGAACCCCAAATTGTTTATTATTAATATATATATCCTTATCTATGTCATTTGGCCGAACCTTATATTTTTTAGGAATAAAATAACAATTAATAATATAATATTTGATTTAAAAACTATTTTGTGTCAATTTTGACACTATTTGATATATGATTTTTGTGAAAGTCATAACAGAATTATATGTTCGAACCAAGTTGATTAAATCAACACTAATATATCATAGTAACCTAGAAAATTAGTGTAATTCATAAAAAGTCTCAAATTATATTTATTTTGGTGTTTATAACATCAATTATGTCAATATTTCATTAATAAGATAATTACTGCATCATCATTGTGTCATAAATAAATTAAATTATTTAATGTCTAAAAATTACAAATAAAATACCATTATGTAGGAAATGTTTTTATCTTTCTAATGAATATTTATAGTCGAATTTATCTTATGTATAACCCCATATTAAAAATGATTTACTTATTAAACTTTGATTTTAACTATTTTAACCCTTCTTTAAATAAATTAATAATAAATGTCCTAATCTAATCCAAGTGGGCCTAAATGGTCATATTTTATTCCTAAGTTTGTTTTTGGTCGAATTACACTTGTCCAATAGAATTAGGACATGTGTTAGGGTAATATTGATATCATATTTACCCTTAGTTACCCTATTTACTATTAACCGCGGTAAAAATAGTAAAAAGTTACTATTCACCAAAAAATTATTTTTATCTCATTGAACCACATTTTACTTACTGATATCAACCGTGTCTGTCGGATTTTTGAAATTCCATTCACAGAAGCGGTAAAATTAAGTTTTATGAAAAATTCAGTTTTTAACCTACCACTTAGTGGTTTCACTATTCATCAAAAATTGAAAGTTTTCAGAAAAATACCAAAATTTCACCCTAGGCTAATTTCGATATTCTGAGTCCAAAAATGAAGTCCATTTTGAAAAATAAAATTTATAAAATTTTAACAAGTGGTTATTACTATTCATAACAGCTAGTTTTAATAGCATATTGTTGTTTAGTGAAACTCGGTATTGCGTACGACGCAAGCTATCGAGGAAGGTCGCGATTGCGTGCAAAGCAAGCCAAGCAAGTGTTGTGTAGAAAAAGATTCCTTTGATGGTTTATATAACATAAAAGTCTCGGGTGTTACAAGATAATTGTGTTTTCCATGTCACTCACCCATTTCTATCAATTATTTTCCTATTATAGGTGACATCATGAAATCGACTTCAAACCAAAAGTGAAGTTCCATTATATCATGGTGTTTAGGACCCAATGATTGAAGTTAATCCCTTTTAATTTGCCACCTCCCTCTCATCATGTTGGTTTTCCCAAGTAGAGAACCATTGATCAAGAAATCAAAACCCATATTATTTTTGGATGTCTATGTTGATAATGATTCATAGTTTTTGGATAATGGTAACGAAAAAGGGATAGTAGAGATACCTCAAACATTGAGGAATTTTTTTCATATACTCTTCTTTTGAGGTGCGTGGTCTAGAATAACTCCATAATGGTTAATCTGAGTTCTCTATTGTATTTCATATGTGCAATCACATTATCACGCCATGTGGGTGGCATAATTAGTTAGATAATGAAATTAATTGATAAAATTCTCATTCTTAGTCATCAAATGGATCCCATCATGTTCACTAGTATTGAGACCAGTCTAGTGTCCACCTGAGAGCTGAGTACACCTATGTATTGTGATAATTATGATTTGGCATGACATGAAAAATTTGATAAATAATTACATATAATAATATATATTTTAATAAATGATAAAATTTTAACTTTTGAGGATTTATTACATGGTTCATACAATTAGAGACTCATCTCGATGAAGAAAAATACACCAATTTATTATTATATGCATTTAGATTTCATGATCATGATATTGTTGACATAATGTCAAGGACTGATCCAACATCTCAAGAGACATGGTACCAATGATTCATTATGATATAGGTGAATATACCAATATATTATTATTTATTTTTCCCTTTGGATTTAATTGTTCCTTTTGAATATATAAGAGACTCCATATTGTGTAATTTTTATGGAGACCGGTATGTTGTGATTGATTTTTCACTGGGTTCATGTGTTTTCCATGTGAACACATAAGTTATACTAAAATTGGAAATTCCTATGGATCCAAATATGATACTTTTATATCCCACCTGGAAATCTATTATCCTTTTGGAAGAAGTAATTGACTCCAGCATGGGAATATAAACATGGAGCCCAATTTTAGTACTGGAGACATGGAACTGGAGATTTGACCTGATGTTAAAGAATCTTACATATTGTGGGTGATCCATCCTTTTTTGGAGGATTTTCCACTTGAAAAAAACATATTACATGGGTTTCAAGTAGGTTTGGAAGACATAGGGTGTTAACCCAGATCTTGGGGGATGAAAGGATTAACTGATGTAATATATTAATTTATGATCTAGTACTCTGGTTTATTGTATTATTTCATGGGATATATATTCAAATTGTTTATTTTTAAACATCATTGGTGGTGTCCTATTGAGTTTGCATATTCCTTGTCTGGGCTTTCATTTGGTACCTAAGTAGATTTCCTAGATGTAGGTATGGAAAAGTTCAGTGGGACTAAAGTTGGTAGATTGATTTCTTGATGGGTTGGTTTATTGTTATAGGGTTGACATTGAATTTGAGGCTAGGACATTTGTAGTACTTTATATTATTATTTCATTACTTTACATGTATGAATTTCATCATGTCATTCCGCTATATCCAACTAATCATTACATAGTTTCTATTGTGATTTTTATTATTTGGATTTATTGTTTATTTATACTTGACATCATGTTTTATTAGTTAAAATTCTTTCATTATAATTTTAATAATGTTTCAAAGGGTATAGTATTTCCATTATATACCATACACCATCATTTCTAGTTAGGATCCTAAGGCATATAGGGTAGTGCACTGGAGGTAACATAGCCAACCCGACTCAGTCACGTGAGGGGATGCCAAGTCAAAGGATAGTACATGTGTCCACATTCTTATAAATATACTTTATAACACTATGAATATTTTCTACCAGTTGAGAATAATTTTTGATGTCACATTTATACTTTTTTCCACACCACTCTTCATTTTATGTTACTTTCATAGTAGTGGGAAAGAGACATTTCTTCTTCTTTCATCTGGAACATCTATATTTAATCCTATGTCGGGTCTATCGATATCATATTTTCATCTAATAATGATCATTCAATGATGATACATACCATGATAGTTTTGATAATATCTCTCATTCCACTTGATCATCTAATACATATTAATTTGGTGAAATTACTTAGTTTGAATGATTCTGCTAAATTCAGTACCTATTTTTCTTCTCCTTCTTTCTTCTCTACTTTAGTTAGTGAACTATTGTTCCATACAAGGCCACCACTCCATCTGATACCCTCGGTCTATCTAGTTGCACTTAATTCGATACATTGACCAATATGAGATTAGATTTCATTTTTCATGGTTGAAACATATTTATAGTGATTTAATTAATTATCATAACACACAACCATGATTATCTATCTCGTCACACTTTTTAAATTCATATGCACACCTTTACAAAGGATATAGTTCTCCACAATTTCAGGGTGATTCATGGGTTACGAATTCAATCGCCCTGCTCAATTTTTGTTGGACCCCACTTGGAAAAATCCCCTTATTGGCATAATTCAATTATCCTAAAATATATGAGATAAAAAATATTTATTTGAGACATCCTTATATCTGAGTTTCAGTGATTTTCTTCCAATATTTTGAAATATCATTAATATTATAAAATTAAATTCTGAATATTACAACATTTATCATCCATATCAACATCACCAAAATTAATGACAATAAAATCTTCATAAATTTATACAAAAATTTAATTTGGTACACTTTCGTAGCATCTGTTGTGTCAGGGAAACATCATATTGTGTTACAATAAGACATTTTTGTAACATCATGGATGTAATTAAAAATAATCATCCTTTTACCGAAGGAGTAACTCACAAATATTTTTTCTGATTTGTTATTTGTAATGAATATATTGTTTGATTTTCCCATTGAAGATTTATTGATCATTCTTTCATAGGGGACATCCTATATCTAATGGGTTCTCATATGATTTTATTTTTTCCTCCATTTAATGATCCATCATACATCTACAACACTCCCTATGTCTGATGGATTCAGAAAACCCTATTAGATGAAATTATAATACACATCCGAATGTCTTCATAACATTTTTCCTGATGAAATTTTCAAATGGCTTCCTTCTAGTGCAATATATTTTGGAACCTCAACTTTCACTATCTTACTATATTGCATGGAAACATTAGTCAAATGAAAATTAAAAAAAAATCCATATCTGATAACTTCATTTGGATACTATTACCAGATCCAATTGATCATAAGAATCAAAAACCATTATCTGATGACTATGATACTGAAACCCAATCAATCAACAATATCTTCATTCAAATATCATCACATGTTTCCTCTAACTATTTATTCCAGTATGGAACCTTTTCTTGATCGTTTGATATCTTATGTCTGGTATCATCTGTGTGATTGATCACTAGGTTTATGTGATATACTTCTTACTCCCATTATTCATTTATGATCGTTTGAAAACATTCTTCATTTGTCTATTATAACAACTTCACATCACATCTTGAGTTTTTTAAATTAACCCAGATAGAATTTAAATAGCTCTTCATATTATGTCAATTATCACTTCATAATATTCTAGATCCACAATTCCACTTTGATATGTTCATGATATTCAACATTACATAGCCATATCATACTCTCATTTGAATGTAAGCTAATTTATCTTTATTTAGGGAAATTTTATATCCTTATAAAAATTATCATCAAATCACGTCTATAATGTTAATATATAGTGGTCCTTTTTATTACAATAATATTTCATTATTTTAAATTTAATCTATATAATGGTACAAAACCATGATCAAATGGTTTGGTGTCTTTGGAAAATTGGGTCCAAATATAACATTTCCATAATAAAAAATAATCATTATTTAGTTTCTTTATCTCTAGCTTCTTAGTGTTCCTCACGTACTCTTAAGTATAAGTAATCACCTGAGGATACACATCAAAATAATGGGACAGATAAAATCTCATTAAGAGGATAGGGAATGATATGATTCAATATAACTTTGGTGAGCATAATCATCATCATCGTAACATAATAAGAATATATTCAGCATACTCATGAGATGAATCATTGGATAATTTCATGAAATGTGGAAAATTATAAAAATGAAACATCATTTCATAGTGGTCAAATACCACACATAGTTGATAACAAAGATACCATCATATTAACACATAACTTATGTGTAAAATCATAACATCATAACCATTGTGAAAAAATATATCATCATGTTCACATATATTTAACATTACCTCATGAGATTCCTCACACTGCCAAATTCATTAGAGTGATATATAATTCTGGGCACACCCAGCACATCACAACATTTACAAAATAATGAATTCTACATAAAACATATAAAAATATTAGTCAAAAAAATAACCCATGGAAAGGAATTGAGATTCATTATAATATCATAAAACAAACATTCATGAATAAATTTTTAGGTTCCCAAAATATAAAAGTAATAAAATAATTTTTATAATAATCATCAATCATGACTGAAGAAGAAACAATATCAGGATATGTAAAATATGTGTTTTTTGAAAGAATATTTATTTTAGAAACATATTTTAAATTAACATAAAATATGAATGGAAGCATGTATATAAAAAATAAAAGGGATGGAAAATGAAATAATATTTCAGTAGAATTAAAATAATATCCTCTCTGAAATTTTTCATCAAATAGGAATAATCTAATGATAAGGAGTTTGGTTTGAGAATACCCTTACCTTATGTCCAAATGAATTCATTGAATTATTATCCCAGATAATAAAATTTGATTCATTAATTAATAAATAAAAAATCTCCCATAAATGTATTATATTTATTATAATTCAATTAAGTTCATTTATTTCCATTGTGATGAGTTATTTTGTTCAATTTCACCGTTCATGAGTGTTTGTTTTTGTGATTTTCATGATTAGTTCAATTGTAAACATCTATGGAAGATCATGTAAAATAGAGATAATGATCAAGAATTGAAATTGTATGTTATTAATTAATCTACATAAGAATAATTTTCCTTATTTTTTATTTTTTTTCAAATATGTGTATTATTTATTATAGAAAATGTCAATGATAATCATTTATATTAATATTTTCATTTTTTCAATCCTAGGAAAATAATTTTTCTATTTTATATTATGTATATTTGTTAGTTCCAGAACATAAAAAAAATTACAAAAAAATTACAATATTTTTCAACCATTATAATTGATTTATGATGATACTTGATGGTTGTAAAAGAAAATTAAAATTTATCATCCTTGATGGCGATAAACCAACATCCCAAGGGCGATATTTTCATTTTCAGAATTAAAGGGATATGAGAATATGTATTATGATGGATTATTCCATTAACATAATAAAATTCCAGTATATATAATATACAATAGTTATCATGCCACATGGATGATGAGAGGTTAAGAGAGAATAAGATTGAAAATAACATGAAATGAAAATAAAATAAAAATGATTAGGACTTACCTATATATATTATCCTCCTTGAGAACCTCCTTATAGAAATTAAATTTCATTTTATATTGACAAAAATGGATCTAGTACATCGAAAAATGTCTTATGAATATTATTGGATAGAATGTGTAAAATCATCAAGTATTGGAAGGTGTGTGGAGAAGAGGTCGTGAGGGGCGGTACATATATGAATATAGTGGGGTGTTTTCTAATTATTTAATTCATTAATTTATTACTATGTCTCAAGGCATTGAATAATTTTAATATTATCCCCAAATATATTATATAATTAAGTATTATTCAATATTATGGGATTATATTATCCATATATCATATATGAATCAATAATTCATGTATTTTTTATATACCATAAATTATAATCTTTCACTATTCCCAAAAAATTCCATTATTTTAGAAAAATTCCAAAAATTCATATGAACCATTTTAAAACATGTAAACTTAATAAATGAACTCATTTTTATAAAAATAATTTTCTAAATATGAGTTATTTTATTTTTAATTAAAATAATTATTTATTTGAAAAATACCAAATTTTAAATTATAATTGATTTTACACATCATTGAAAAATTAATTAATAACCCATACAATTATTGTATAATGATTAAAAAAATATTAATTTATGAATCAATATTATGAGAATTAATTTTGTTTCAAATCATTTTGTTAAAAAAATTAAATAAACATTTATGTTTTACAAAACAACCATCAATTAATTTATCATTTTTAAAATATTTATCTACAAATAATATGATATTATTATATCATATTATCACTTTATGTTTCCTAAATTATGTTTATACCTTCATTGTTGAGGTTAAAATTCTATTGGGAAAATTACTATTCCAAATGGTGATGTTACTATTCTAACTGTTAGGTTACTATTCCATTTGGTTATTTTCCTTAATTTTATTAAATATATCATATTTCATTATTTATTAATAAAGTTTTAAATGGGTTTTATATGTGCTTTTATATGATTTATACTATATGGAATAACTATAAGTAGGAAATTTCCATTGATCAAATTCTAGGTCACTACATTCTTCTCCCCTTTATAAAATTTCCCCTAAAATTACATTTTACAAAATATGTTGAAAATAAGTGTGGGTACCTCTCCTTCATAACTTGATTTGGTTATTATGTTTTATATTTGTACTTATGGGTTTTCTATTGTACTTTTACCATGTGAGTAGTATTTTTGTGAATAACTTTATCTCTATTGTCTATGATCTTCACCAACTACTCTTCATAAGAAAGGTTGTTCTCCAGTTGTACCACATTTGGATTCAATACATGTGAGGGATATTTTCTATACATACATATGATGAATACATGGAATACATCACATAATTAAGACATGGTAGGTGGAAGTGTTAATAGTTATGAAACAACTTTGACATGATCATGAATCTCTAATGGGATGACATTCACAGGACTCATTATTCATTTCTTCCAAAATATCACGATCCACTTACCTGGGGATATACAGAGAAATACCATGTCTTTATCCTTAAATTTGATGTCTCTTTGATGACTTTTTTACATTATTATTCTATCAACTTTGGGTTTCCTAGATATATTTCTTAATGGTTTTAACCTTATACACTATTTCTCCAACAACTTCATATCCCATTATAGTAATTTCACTAACTTCATCCCATAATGTCATTGTTCTGCATCTTTCCCCCAAAATGGTTTTATATAGATCCCTTAGGATGCTCAATTGTAAATTTTTATTGTAGGAGAACTCAACCATTGGTATATGTTCATACCATAATCCTTTGAATTCCATAAAGAATTCATTCAATATTTATTCCTTTTTCTGAATAGCCTTCTCATATTGTCCCTCGATTTAAGGATGATATTCCATATTAATTTTCAGCTCAGTGTTTAGAGCATGATAGGGAATTTTCCAGAACATGGAGATGAATCTTGGATCTCAATCAGATACAATTGATAGTGGTATTCCATGTCACCTTATCATTTCTTCAATTTATATATATACAAGTTGATCGAATGATAAGTCCTCTTGATTTTTCCATCAGGTTAGCTATCATTGTATGACGATCGACAACAACCTATATAAAATTGTTTCCTATTGATATCTTTAGAAGTTCAAGGATAATGTCCACGCTGATTTTTTCCCACTTCCATTTTGGTATGGTAAATAGTTTTATCATCCCCTTAGACATTTTCCTTTTAGACGTCACTTACGGAGATACTAGTAAATTCAATATATATCTAGTAATCTCCTTATTCAAATTGTACCACCAATAGTTCTCTTGGAGATTTTGATAAATCTTTTTGATTCCTGGCTGAATTGATAAATTCCAACTCTGTACAGCATTCATAAGATCCTTCATTATCTCTGTATTTGATGGTTTGCATATTCATGACCCAAATATTATGAATCCTTACACATCATTTTTGAACATTGAAGAATTTCCTTTTTTTATAGCTTCCACCTTCTTCTAAATTTCCACATCATTTCCTTGAGCATCGATTCATTTCTCCATGAGGGATGGTTGAGAAAAAATTTGAGAAAGTATTTATGATTATATTTAGTTAATGATTCATGATTCTATGATTTAAAAATCTAGGAATATTGTATCCTTCTCAATTATTGTCATTAAAAATGTTGTGTGATTATTTCTACTTAGATAATCCACCACTTTATTCCCTTTTCAAGGATGGAAGTGGATTAAGAAGTCAAAATAATTGATGATCTAAAGCCATCTTCATTGGCGCATATTAAGATCCTTATATTTGAGTATATATTTGAGGTTCTTGTGATGAGTATATATCTCACAATCCTCCAAATATATATAATTCCACAAGGTTTTCAATATGAATATCAAAATAAATAACTCCAGATCATGCATGGAATAGTTTTGATAATGAATTTTCAACTGACGTGAGGTGTAGTCTATCACTTTATCATTTTTCATTAGTACGCATATTATGATATTCTTTGATGCATCATTGTATACCATAAAGAGTTACCCATTTTTTGGTAGTGTGTGTAATGGTGAAATAATAACCCCATCATTCAACTCTTTAATGAATTATTCATGATATATGGTCCAAACAATATTTACTCCCTTTTAATTCAACTTGGATAATTGGTTTTGAAATCATTATATGTTCTTAAAAAATCCCCATTAATACCTAGATAGACCACATAATCTATGGATCTTCATTACTGATGTTGGCATAGGACATTGTTCGATTGGATTTCTCATGAAAGGGTCAACATATATTCCTTTTATGGTGTTGGAATTACCTAATAATGATAATTATTCCATCCAAAACTCACAATTACTACATTATGAATAAATAATATCCCTTTATAATGTGTTTAGAATAGTATTTAAACCCTCCCCAACTTCCTCTATGGTCTTAGAGTATATCTGAATATCATCTATAAATAATACCAATAATTTATCGAGGTAATATCTGAAGAAAATATTAATTATGTCCATGAATGTTTCTAGAGAATTAGTGAGTCTGTAAGACATCACTATGAACTGATAGGGTCCATACATTGTTCTGAAGTCATCATTGTGATTATCTTATTTCCTCAAATTTAATTAGTGATATCCCGATTGACGATCCAGCATAGAGAAATATATGGCCTCACATAGCTGATCGAATAATTCATCTATCCATGAATAAAATACATTTTCTTCATCATGATTTTATTGATATCATGATAATAAATATAGAGGTGAATTGATCAATTCGTATTTTTGATGGAGAGGATTGGTCCACCCCATGGTGATGTTGTCACGCATATAAAATCCTTTTTCACGATTCTCTTTTAACTACTTCTTCATATCCTCCAACTCAATAGTGGCCATTATATATGGTGTATTTCATATCGGAAGACATTGAGGAATAATTTAAATTTAAATCTCAACATCTTGGGTAGGAGGAAGAGTAGGAAATTTTTCAGGGAATACATCAGGGTAGTCTTTTCCAATTTTCTTGTCCTCAAGCATTATTATATATTTTATTTAAATCATTTGAGATAGAAATGCTTTATCAAAATGAACAAATATCCAAAATTGAGATGATGATTTTGAATTACATTTATCCTCATCCTTTCACTTTTATTGAATTTGAGGATTCCATAGAATGTGAAGAGTGATTTCCTTTTCCGTACAGTTGATGTTTAAATTGTATAATTATATCAAATAAATACCTAATATAGTATCAAGCTCCACCAAAGTAAGTATGAAATAATTTTCATGGGTTTTTAGTCCAAAACCATTAACCTAGGAGGCGTTATATTCTTAGGATGAAAAAATGGTCCCATTTTTTGTTCACACAAATAACTCAACCTCTACATTTTGAGTTAGTGATTGTATTGTTCTACTAAACGTTCAAGATATGAAAGAATGCATAAAACCCAAATAAAATATTATGTTTTATATTCTTGAATGAATAACTATCATACCTATTATGACATCAATGTCACAATGCTCCTCAAAAGTAGTGATAGTATATACTTTCCCATTAACATTTCTATCTGGTGGCTTTTAATGCTGATTACCCTAATGGAGTCGAGGTTTAGTGAACTCACTTTCATAGTTCCCTTTCCCCCTGGAGTTGAATCATTGAACCATGGGTGGTGAACTCCTTTACTCCTAGACATTTTCCATCTACCTCATACATATTTAACATTTATTATCTGGGAGGACATATCTCTCACACATGAATCATTTCTCGATCTCATTATTGCAATTACCATGATGCATCTTCCCACATTTTTGACCTGTGATTTCTGGAGTTTTCATTCCACATTTTTCATTTGATACACCATATTGAAATTCAATATTTCATTTAGTATATGAATAACCATGGTACTATTCTCTACACTCTATTTTCACTTTGGGAGCACATATAACAACTTCTTCCTAACTCCAAAATTCTAATATTTATAGATCCATTCAAAGGTGTGGATTTGGAACACTACATAATCTATATATCTTTCTATCATTTTTATATCAAAACCCAAGGCATACCTTGAATGCCTTTTTAAATTTTATTTGTAATAGATCATATTTTCAAATTTCTTTTTCTTCATCTATAGGAATTTTATCTCTATATTTGTAGGTTGAGTTCGTGGTAAATAACTGTTAAGAAATATTTTTCTTAAAGTAATCCAACTCTATATCTTCCATATTTTACTTTTGGATTGGTGTTCGTAATAAAATCCCACCATTGATCTACCCTACCATATAAATGATAAATGGACAGAGGAACCTACTACATCTCAAAATTGTAAAGAGTAGAAAATATATACTCCATTTATTTGACCCGTGGTTCCATGACTAGTAGATCAAAAGATACATTAAACATCGATTTTTGTTTCCAAAAAAATAATTGATATCTAATTTATCATTCTTAGGAGAAGGTAGAAATTCAACATTATTTAGGTTATTGTTCATATCATTATAAAAATGGGTAATAATATATATGAAATTTTGAACTCCATGACCCCCATTAATTGGGGATATTATTCGGGAAAATGTTGCATTTCCCCTAGAATGTGTTGTTTTCCCGGTTTCACATAGTTTCTACCATTTTTTAAAATAGAAATTGTTTTATAAAAAATATTTAAATAAGTAATGAATAAATAATTTATTCCGTTAAGAAATTAATTCCAATGGAACAGCCTGTATGATCCCTATCGTTTTCATTTTTCTAAAACTAAACTTCTTGGGTGCATACATGTACTTATAATCATACTAAGGGTTTTCTCTAATGTTATCTAATAAAATTTATAAAATTAACTAAACTAAGCTATTATACCAACTATGGAAACCCTTATTTTTCTTACAACATTATTATATCATTTTAAATAAAAAGAAAATAATAGTTTTATAAAACAAGGATGCAAAGGTTTAATTTATTTTGATAATAACAAAAAAAACATAACATTTTTATAATAAAACATAATCATTATTTAATTCCTTATTCTCAAGAATCTTAATTTTATTCATGTACTCTTTAGTATATGTAATCCCCAGAGGGAATACATCAAAAAAGGGTGGGTTATAAGTCCAATGAGGGGATAGAGATTGACATGAATCAATATAACGTGGGTGAGAATAATCATCATAAACATAAAATAAGAATAAATAAACATCATAATCATGATAGGAATCATTTTATAAAGTTGTGGAATTTTTAAATTCATGGAAATGAAACATCATGTATCATTGTTCAAATACCACAAATTGTTGTGAAATATGTTTGTATCTTGTTCATGCATAACAACTGAAATAATCATAGCATCATAGTCATTGTTAAAAAAACCTGAATCATGATCACACAAATTGAAAATTGTCTTTTGAGACACTACTGGAAAACTAACCTATAACAACGATTTGGAACTGTTGGTATGTGCCTCAAAACCGTTGGTATAGCCTATACCAACGGTTTGGAGAATAGTGGCCAAGTAAGCCGTTGGGATAGTTCAATACAAACAGTTTTCCCAAAACCATTGCTATAGACCGATGCCATTGGTTTTGAAAACTTTCTGTATATGTAATATAAAAATATATACCAACGGTTCCATAAAACTGTTGGTATATGTATTTCAATAAAAACATCTGGTGGGATTTGATCCCAGGACCCCCTAGTTTATCATTGAATGACCTAACCACTAACCTAACATGGCTTTTGTGAACTTAATTTCATAAATATATATATATATATATATATATATTATCATAATTATTTTAAATTTTTATTTATATAATGTTTTTGGTAATAAAATTCGATAAAAAATAAAAGTACATATACCAAAGTTTGTCAAAACTGTTGGTATAGGTCAATACCAATGGTTTTGACAACTTTTTGTATAGGTCCTTGATTCTGTGAAGAATATTGGTATATGGGAGACCTTTCCCAATGATTTGGACAAACCGTTGTGATAGGTACCCTCTATTTCCCAATGGTTGGGCCAAAACATTGGGAATGTGGCCACAAAGTATACTTTTCTCAATTGTTTGGCCAAACCATCGGGAAAGCCATACCCTTTCCCAACGGTTTGGCCAAACCATTCGGAAAGCCATACCCTTTCCCAACAGTTTTGGAAAACCATTGGGAAAAGTGACCTCAAAGTGGGATTTCCCAAAGGTTTGGCCAAACCGTTGAGAAATCCATACCCTTTCCCAACGGTTTTGACAAACCATTGGGAAATGTGACCTCAAAGTGGGCTTTCCCAACGGTTTGGCCAAACCGTTGGGAAAGGGGACATATACCAATGGTTTTTAAAAATCGTTGGTATAGAAGCATTGGGAAAAGTTAGATTTCCAGTAGTGGGATACATAAAATTACCTAATTCATTGGATCAATATATAATTTTGGGCACACCCATCACATCATAACATTTAAAAAATCATGCATGCCTCATAGGATGTATAACAGTCATCATCATAGAATAAAATAGGGAAAGGAAATGTGTTTCATGAGAATTTCATAAAAATATATTCATGAATAAATATATGGCTTCCCTAAATAAAAAATTAATGACATACATGGTAAATAATCATCCATCTTTAGTGAAGAGGAAACAATATCAAGATTAGTAAAATATGCGTTTTTTAAACAAAAGTTTTTTGTAAAAAAAATTAAATTTAACATAAAATAATATTGTAAGAAATTATATAACTGAAAATTAATGGGAAATAAAATGAAATTATATTTTAGTAATTTTAAAATAATATCAAAACAGAAATTTGGCTTGAAAGAGGAATAACCAAAAGAAAATTATACCTTATGTACAATGTATTTAGTTACATTAATATCATATTTAATCAAATTAAATTCATTAATTAATAAATCCATAACCTCTTATACATGTATTTCATTTATTATAATTTTATTAAGTTTATTTATGGATGTTATGATGAGTTATGGAGATCAATTTCATCGTTCAGGAGTGTTTTTTTCTTGATTTTCCTGATCGGATCACTTGTATACATGTATGGATGATTGTGTAAAATGGGGATAATTTACAGAATTGAGATAATATGTTATTAATGAAAATAATGAATTTTTATTGGTCTTATATGTCATTTTTTTCTAGTTTTATGGATGATTTATTAGATAAAATGTTAATGATAATCATTTATATTAATTTTTGTGGTTTTAAATCCCAACGAACTCATTTTATTTATTTAATATTATGTATATATGTTAGTTACATAACATAAAAAAATAATAAAATACATTATAAATTAATTTTCAACCATTTTAATGGTTTTTTTACTAGAGGAGAAGGTTTTACAGGAAAATTGAAATGTGCCCTTCTCAAAGGCAACAAATCAATACCTCACAAATGATGTTTTCGTTCCAGGAATAAAAGGGAGAGAAGAAGAGGTTTGAAGATGGATAGTTCCATTAGGATGATAAAATTATAGTATATGTGTGATAATTTATGTATCATTCCACATGGATTAGGGTAAGTGATGATATAATAAGAAGGAAATTAACTTGAAAAAAAATTAAAAGAAAATTGAAGAGTATTTTACCTCTTGAACTTCTTCTCCTAGGGAACATCCTTAGGGAAATTGTATTTCATCTATTATTAAGAAAAAAGGATCTTATAAAAGGGGGAGGTTCTTGTGAAGTTTTTTTGGTAGAAATTCGATAATCCTAAAATCACAGAAGGTGTGGGGATAATAGGTGGTGAGGGTGGTATTTATACGGGTGGAAAGGGGTGTTTTTAATTATTTTATTCATTACGTTATTATTTCTTCTATTGATTTTGTACAGTTTGTATATTATCACTATATATATTAAATAATAAATGAGTGTTTGATATTATCAAAATATATTATCCATACATTATCTATGACTCAATAATTCATTTATTTGTTAAATATAGTAAATCAATGTTTTTCAAAATTCCCAAAAATAAAAATTATTTTACCAAAATCCAAAAATTTCACCCTAACATTTTCATGATATATAAAATTATAAAATGAACTCAGTTTTATGGAAATAATTTTCTCAATATCTAAAATTCAATTTTTAATTAAAATCGTCATTTATTCAAAAGGTACATATTTTAAAATTATAAATCATTTTTTGATACATTGAATAATTAATTAAACTCTCCAAAAATTATCTTATAGTCATAAGAGAAAAAATATTAATATATGAATCTATTTATTGAAAATTGATATTATTTCAAATAATTATTTTAATTGTATAATTTTAAATAAAAATTTATATTTTACCAAAATAGCATCATTTAATTTTTCATTTTTAAAACATTTATTTACATATACCATGAAATAATTATATCATATTGTCCTTTATAATATGCATAAATTTTATTTATTCTTTCATTGATAATTTTGCTATTATATTTGCCTAATTAATTTTCCTAATGGTCATATTTCTAATCTAAGGGTTATGTTACTATTTTTTTGGGATAGGTTCATTAATTTATTTAAATAATAAATCTTCAATTATTATTTAATAATGTTTTAATTGTGTTATATATGTTATATTATGTGACTTGTACTATATGCAATAATTATAAGGTAATTTCCATTGTTAAAATTTTGAGTCATTTCATTTCATGTAATTGAATCAGTCTATTTAGGACATTGGTGTTACTGTTATGTATTCATCATGAACATAGTGTAACCCATACAAAACATCCTTTTAACCTTCAAAAAACACTTTTAGCTATAGATCTACCTAAATATTGGCATTCACTACTCTTATGTAGGTCACTATTAAGCATCAGGATTCTTTTATGCATGTATTATAATGAAATTTATGGAAACATAGACCCATCATTGGATTAACTTGGTCAACTACACTCTATATCATTAACTCTGTATATATGTCTCCATTCGATCATTATTTCCAACTTCATTTATTAATCTTCATAATGTTCTTAAGGAAATTCCTTGAGGAAACTGTCACAATTTTTTTAACTAACATGATTCTTTATAAATCAATATCATGATTCATACATTAATAATATATTACCAATTATCATAAGTCATTCACTAATCAAATTAAAATCATCATTCTTACCAATCTTGGATTATTCCATTTAAATTTACAATCAATGCTTTATTATAACTTTTTCAATATAGTTGTAGCAATGAAATATTTGTATTTCATTATCATCCATTAATGAATAATAACATCCATTTAAAACAAATACAACTCGCACTCTATGTGTTATATTCTAGTAATGGTTAAACACACTGAATGAAATGGTTCTTTTAAAGGAATCTCATTACATGCATTTTAAGGGTATTCAATTTAAAAGTATGATCAGTTTAACATGCATTGCATACATGTTAAACCTTTTTCATACCAGGAAGAGGTTATTATCTCATGTTTTATTCCATTGTGTATTCATTCATATAACAATCTTGATTTGGGATCCAATTACAACCTACAAATTAATGTGTTTACACCACATTATAACTCATTATATAACCCATATGTTTTTCTTATTACCCCAAAAATATAAGAAAATGATATTCATATATATATAAATACATATCATGCATAAGGTACCTTATCTTTTTGGGCAAAGGGATAGAGTTATATGATATTGAAAAACTCCACATGAGTAATCTCGAAGCAATATATTTGTACCTCCACATTTTTATTATAAGTCATAATCCTTTAGGTTGGTGGGTCATCCAATCACAAGTCCCTCCCCCAAGAGAGACATAAATAAATAACTAATTAAATTGAAGATGTCTCTAAAACCTAATATATAAAAAATATTTTCATCAACTATTCTCAATCTTATAACTCTAATGATAAAACAAGGGCATGATATATGTGAAAACTAAATCTTATGGAGTCATACCCAGTATGAAATAAATATGCATTATGTCATAAAATAAATTAATCATATAAATTTAATTATATTCATTATTCACATTATATAAAAACATGAAAACATGAATAATATAAAGAAATATGTAAATAAGTAAAAACATTATTTATTTTTCAAAAACATGAGAAACTAATATGAACTTTTTCAAATTTTGTTTAATCATTATAAATAACATTTTATAATGTCTAAATATTATATTCAATAATGAATTTTAAAAGGTAATTAGAAATATTAGATAAATGTAATATTTTTTTACATTTATTATTTTATGATTGACATTTATTTTTAAAATTTGTAAGATCTGATGGAGAGAGGGTGACATTCCTATTAATCATATTTTATGATATGAAATTAAATCATAATACCTAAAACATATCATTTCATATTATAGTTGTTATTTTATAACCCCTATATTATTTAATTATATATAATATATCATAAATACAACATAAAACTCTATTTTTTTAAAACATTAGATTGATCATATTATATGATGTCAGATATCATAAGATAAAACCCAGTTAAAATCCACTAAATTATTAAATATATTATTATATGATATATGTTACTTATATTCAGTGGTTAAAAATGTTTCCAAAATATTTTGTTTAATGATATGATCAAATATGAATTAAGCTATGGAGTTATTTAATACCATGTGATTGAAACATGATTAATACATGAAGAACAAGGATTTCATATATATAATAGAATTTAGGGATTCATATTGTGATCTTTAACATATGAGAAAATCCACAATATTTCTTGATCAATCACCATAGAATAAATTGTGAGGTTTTATGAATAATGTTTATACTCATGATATGATTAAAAAGAGCTCAATTTCCATTGGGGTGCTCTTGATGATGATCTGTGAAGTAAAAAATGTGCTTTATCACCTCCAATGACAATCCACTAGGTTAAGGTACTTGGTTCTCAACCTATTTATTCTCCGAATAACCATGGGTTTCAAGAACATTAATAGTAGTGATGTTTGATGCATCAATAGAAGATATATTATTATGATTATTTTCAGGAAAAAGACAATCACCACCACAAATAAATATGGAACTCCTTTCCTTTTATATCCATCCTCAGTACTCCTCATTCAGTAATGATTTATTCAACTATACAAGATTCATTGGGTGTCATCATAAATACACTCATGCATTATAAATTGTGGGATAATCAAGTTAAATCATTTATTAGATAATATGAAGCATTAATAAATCATTCTTATTGAATAATATATCAAAAAGATATGGAAGATGATTTTATTACACCCGACATCCTCTACAGCTAATGCTTAATCATAATATTGTAAAATTATATATTAATTGTTCCACTTATAAAACTAATTCTATTCATATGGTATGATATTATTCTCATGTATATCATGCAATTAGTCTCATGTCAGATATATTATATGAATAACTTTTTTTATGTGCACATCCAACAATGTTATACATTTTTATAGGTGGTTTAGACCATGTTATAATGGTGCCTTATACACCCTAACATTACTTTTTCTATATCATCCACCTTTTTCAAACATTTCGATGATACAT
This sequence comes from Viscum album, assembly GCA_963277665.1. Classification (NCBI taxonomy): domain Eukaryota; kingdom Viridiplantae; phylum Streptophyta; class Magnoliopsida; order Santalales; family Viscaceae; genus Viscum; species Viscum album. The sequence continues at coordinate 2,088,753,836 of OY728126.1, read as the reverse complement.
CTTTTTCCATTTTCCCCCAATAGTGGATCTTAAACGTGGGGATCTATACCAAAAGTTTATCTTCCATGTTGTGATTTATGTTGTGGGTATATCATCCAAAATAACTTTGAATTTGTTGTATATTTTCCACAAGGTGTTTTATATCAGTAGAAAATAATCCACCATGTATTGGTTTATTATGGTTTCATTGTCCACCAAGTGTTTTTAGTGGTGGTATATCATCCATCCATGGAGTTATGTAAAGGTGGTGTATTGTCCGCCTAGAACGGTGATGCCTCGTTTGATTCGTGGTAACTCATTTTCCAATTATTTTTAAATATTTATGGATTGTATACCAAGATAGATTATTATGGTGACTCATTTTTCACCACATTATATTCAATAGTTATAGCTCGTTCAACTAGATTATGATATGAGGTGTGACATATCAATCATACTTGCGGTATGTTCAAATGATGGGTGTATCGTTCTCTTCTTCCCCTAGAAAAATCATGTTTAGAGAAATGTGGTTTTGTTATATATAATTCAATGATTTGAGAAGTTAATTATATATGGGATAATTATCATTCTATATAATAAATGCACTCATATTAATTATAATTTCATAGGGAAACTATCGGGGGTAGTATAATGAGTTTTACTCATTGAATTCATTGGAACCATTTTACATGAGAAGTCTTCGTGTTCCATGCCCCATTTATGGGAAAGAGCCCTATTATTATGGGTTTAAAAAGAGATGTTGGGGTGAAGTTGGGACATGAGTTTAGTATAGGTTTCAGGATCAATTTTTTGGGTACCCCTTTAGTTTGGATTAATTTTTTTCCATGTTGTGTATGATGTTCCCAGTGGAGATATTTTTTATACTTGTGTAAATTTTATAAAATTCATAGTATATTATTTTATTATAATGTGTGGATGTTATTTACATTTCATTGGAACATTGTTGTTATTATTATGTTTATCTAAGTATTGTGCTATGATGAATACTTTTTTATATTGCATCCATTGTGATTTTTTTGTACCATATAGGCTATAGTCACACCATGATATACATATACCTTATCGACTAGTGGGTATATATATCATATTGGGGGAAATCATGAGTTGCATATTGACCTGATTCATTCAGAATGAAGGTGAAACATATTCAAGGAGTAACAAAGTGGTAACAACACCTTATGTATTTTTGTATTTAACAATTAATGATATAGAAGAGAGGAGAATGGGAGATTTTTAGATTTTAGTATATATATTGTTCCAAGATTTATCTTTACCATGTATAAGGAAATTAAAAATTACAGGGATGGTATTGGTATTCTTGTTTTTCTATTTTATGGTTATTGATTCTCAAATGAAATTATTTTTTATTTATGGTTTATTAGGATTTACTCTTTATTGTGTAGGAATGATGGAACATGTTATTAAATCACTTTTGAAAATTTATGTTTGCATGAAATTCTTATATATTTTTTTGATTGATATTACTAACTAATTTTCTTGATATGAAGCTGGATTCATTTATTTTAAGTGTCAACAACAACTGAAATAACATTTTCATAGATAACTTAATTGTGGAACTCTACTTAATTAAATCCTAGATAATACTTATAGTAAGATATATAGGTATATAATAACACTTATTATAGGTAGAAAAAACAATTATAAATTCAAAATCAATATCTCTATGAAAGAATATGTGAAATAAAATTAAATTGGAGATGAATAAATTTGTAAATATGGGTGAATTAAACTGTTACTTCCACTACATCCACTTCCTATTTTTTGATTGATGATGATCATCAAATATATATCATAGAATTCTTTCTTCCCCTTTGTATATAAAATTTTTCTAGAATTAGTCATCGTATGAGAGGGATATTTCACCCTCCAAAACATACTACATAGTGTCTCAAAGGTGGTAGGAAAGAAGAGCATTGGGTTTTGGGAAGTCTGAAATGATCATCCAAGAAGCAGAAACAAGACATCCCATGGTCTTGGAAATTTTTAGAGATACCATGAGAATTATCCTTCATATAATAGGAATTCAATCATGCATCTATAAAAAATTAGTAAACAAAAGGACATATTCAATCATTTCATGCATGAATTCTTCTCCCCATGTGTTACAGACTTTGTAACAAGTCTTTAATGATAACTAGTGTGTAAATAAAACTTTAATGTTCACACATAACATTCATACACATATATAATCAATGAAAATGGAATATTATACACCATATGAGACCACTAATGGGATTTTTTGGCATCTGATAACATTTATTATAGTTATCATAAATAATTCATAATTCCAAGAAATGATCTACATTCAACAATAAGTGAAATATTTTGAAACTAGAAATAGAGAAACTTTTAAACATGAGAAACATACACTATAGATTTCATTTTTTTCTCTTCTTCTTTAGTGCATGAATTTGATCACTAAGGAATAGTCATTTGATTATTACCTCTATGTTATATCTATGGGTTATTCTCGAACCAATCATTGTATGTCTTGGATACTCCACCATACATAGTATGCTAACACCTCACAGTGAAAAGGAGGTAGAATATGAGAGATTAAGGTGATTATGAGTCTAGATCAAGCATCTAGTGGGCACAAAAAATCTACTCCCTTATAGTGGTCGTAACAACCCAAAATATTTCCTATATTTAACAAAGTCACTCATTATCTGAATAGATTTTTATTATATTTTACAATAGAATCACATAAATTGTCTTTAAAATTTCATTATAAATTTTAATAATCATTCAAAGATATGGAATTATAAAATAGTGAATAGTCAACAGATATAAAAATAGAAGAATAATACATTCAATAAAAAAATAAATAGGAATAAAATCCCCCTATAAGACCTCCCATTCCATGAAGATTTTAAAATTTAAATGAAGTGTTAAGAAAAAATATATATTATCAAATGATGTGTAAAAACATTTTAATGTAATATAGTGAGGGATGAAGAGAGAATAAGGATTTATTTATAGGTAAATTTTAAATTTATTCCTGAGGAATTTTTGGAAATATGGGATATGGGAATTATGATATTTAAACATTGAGACAGTTTTTCATTATTATTGTTTTCAATGCTATAATGTGACTGTTGGGATTATTTTATAACTTTTTTTTCAAAAAACAATTTAAATATTTTTATTTAAATTTAAATTAATTTTATTTGCTAAATATATTTCTTAAAAATGTATTTTCTGTTATTTATCTTATAATAAACGAAAATATGACAAAACAAATTAATGATTTCCTAAAAAAAATAACGACTAGAAAGTTAATTATATCATAAAAGAATATAGATTATCAATAAATAAATAATTATTTTTGAAAGATAACATTATCATATTGACATAATTATTTTTATAAGATAATCTATTTTACTCAACAAATCAAAATTATCTTAGATTTAATTTTTTGATGTTCTCAAAAAAAGATTAGTTTTTATTAGAAAGTGAAAAAATTACATTTAGGAAATATGTTCATTCTTATGATATAATTAAGATATTTTCAAGAGTTAACATTTTTTTAATTTTTATAATTATTAATTAATTATTTATGGAATAATATATTGCATAATGTCTTACATTTATAAGCATATTCTTATCATTTTAAAATTCCGTGATTTTAACCATTCTAAAAAACTGTTTTTATGAGTTATGCATGTATCATATTTAGAATTAGTTTTTAACACTTTAATAAATTAAATAAAGTAAAATGGATTTATTGTTTTTAATTTTAATTTCTAAATTAGTTAAAAATGATAATATTATTTTTATTCATAAAAAAGATATTGTGCTAAAAATGGGGTTACCACAGTATAAGTAAAATAATGGTGAGAGTTAAAGTTAAGTATTAATAGCATAAAATAACTAAAAATTACAGTATTAAACTGGTGGTAGGTGAATTGGATGAGCTTAAACCCCCTTTATAAGATTAATTATTAAAAGTTAATTTGAATTCATCCCAACCAATAGTGGTTACCTAAAATAAAAAAGAAACATTATTTGATCACTTAAAGCTACAACTCCTCACATATAAATACCACTTCCAACCCCCAGTATCAAATAAAATCCATTACAAAAAATTTTATGGTCATTTTACCTCAAATTGATTTTGTCTAAGGTTCCTTCAATGTTTCAATGTTCCATCCTCGTGTTTTAGGAAGAAAATCATGAAGGTATTGGAATTATCCTCTTATCCATTTTCATCCAAGTACCCCTTTTATGTAAACATTCTAAATGTCAATATGATTAATTATATTACACTTTTCGATAATATAATTCAATCAAAAATTAATTTTTATAAATTCAATACCTTCATTCCCCTCATTAATCGCTTTTATAAACCATAATGTGCACTATTATGTACATAGGTTTTTATGAAATTATTTTTTATAATCAAGGTGCATCACATTAATTAATAAATTTTCAAGGTATTCATTGAATGTGTCCCAATGAATTGGGTAAATAACTGATCTCTAAAGATGTTTTATGATACCTTGGGTAATAACCTTGGTAATTATGAATAATGACACTATAGTGATAAACCATGGTGATATACTAATTAATGTATCTTTTTATGTTTTATAAAAATTTCTATGTTATGATTCATGTTCATTCTATTAAAGTAGTTCTCATGTTCATATTAACATTATTTATTGATGTTCCACTTTCTCACAAACTAAGTATCTAATTTGATTATTCCTTTATTGGGATTTATACTCACCCATATTTTTGATGTATGTCTCAATTATATGATATTTGTTCAATGTAACATTGGATAAACCTATTGAGATTTATATAAAGTGGATTATATGAATGGTTATTTTTATGTACTTTTCATGTATTATGTTCCAATAACAAATACATTAAACCCAAAATATTCTCTATTTTGTTAAATTTTTTACCATGTAATGAAAGATTTATAAAATAGAAGGGTGGGTCTTCATAGTTGGTATCAAAGGATGGTTTAGATATTTTTTGAAATTAGTACTATAAAACCAAAGTATAAACCCTAGTTAAATGTTTAAATATACCAAAACATCCGAGTATTTTGATGAAGTATTTAGTAAGTGGACTCTACGAAAATAAATTTCTTTCTATATACAAAAAGTGGATGTGGATCTGAAATAGATGTACCTTGGGGAAAATACAGTAAAAAAACTATATTACGATTGACTCAATCCAAAACTGGTGTAAGAAAATAGGCTTCCCTACACATCTGATTTGACACTCCTGATGAATGTGCTTCTGTTAAACACATGCTTATACAACACATTATAAATAATATATAGTTATATATAAACTTTTATTATGATTAATATATTTCTTTCTAGAAGTATGATATAATAAAATTTAATTATTTAGCTTCCCCTTCGATTTTATATTATATGATTATCAATATTAAATAAATTGTGCTTATGTTTTCTCCTTCTAAAATATAGTTTGACAAAAAAGTATTCAAGAAAAAAACTGATGCAACAAACAATGTGATGATCACCATTCCAATACGATGGATATGGAGGTGAGAACATCATAATTATTCTGAATCAATTACCTCAATTCTTGAAAAATAACCAAAACTACGTGGAGTGTCCAATATCATTGAGGAAGGAAGAAAAAGTAGTGTAATCCTCCACTGATCAATCCCCACCTTTTTTTAGTGGAAACATTTACCCACTAATCACATAATAATAAATAAACACTATATAAATGATATTTTCTATACTCCATTGTTATGAGTAAGAGAATGTTATATTGGAACTATATTTCCGAGATATGGAAGATGATTAGTGGTGGAAACTAAAAAATAATATGATGAAAATGGATGGGGTGGATTATATGGAATGGGATAACTTCAAAAGTTATTTGTCATAATGTTTTTTCTCATACCCTCTGAACCAAAATGTAGATACAATCGATTATGTTGTATCTAAGAGAAAATGTATCAGTGGGGAATTATGAGATGAACACTTAAAGTATTTCATGTTTCACTTCAATATTTTTTATCAATTCTTATAGGAAGATAGATCAATTCATTGGTAAACTGGGAACCCATCTAAAAAATGTTTTAGAAATCTAACACTTTTGGGAGTTATGATGAGATATTGTGTTTTACACTCAATGTTGGAATTGATTTCATAGTTACATATTGAAAACATGGATATAATAACAATAATATAAATATGAAACATAATTTTGGGAAGAATATGAAAAAAGAAGAACATACAATATCCCATTTTTAAAAAATACAGGAAGATGCATTTTGGGAATTATTTAAATGGAATTACAATGTAATAAAAGTATAGAAGATATTGAGATATATATTGAAATTTTCACGGAGATATAAATCCTCATCATTTAAATGTGAATGAAATATGGAATATTGTGAATGAATAACCTAGTTTGAAAATATTGAATTGAGGGGAACATGAGAATTTCACTAACTAATGTCCAACTGAAGAATAAAATTGATGGAATCCACCATCAACCTAAAAAAGGCCAAGAATTTAAGGTTCTTATTTACCAATTATGAAGGATTATTTCTAAGATCCAACTGATTTTTTGGCAGATACACTCATAGTATACTAAAATCTAGAAAGTAAATTATTTTATTTTGGTTATAAACATTCTTTTATATATTTTATGTTTTCAAATAACACCATAATAAACACTGAACATATATGGTTAATGTTTTCCATTAAATATTTTGTAGGAAAAATTTTAAATAAAATATATATAGGGATTCCAGTACTAAATTTGGTGACTGAAATATCTATGAAAATTTCATGATCTTTCTAATAATATATTTTCACATAATATATGGGATGGATTGGTTATAAGAGTATAAGGATATGATCGAATGTTGATGCAAGGAGATTTATGTAATCTTTAATAGAAATACTATGATCATCTTCAAGGGGGATATTTCCAAACATTAGCCTTTCCAAGGACCACATCATATTTGATTCATTATAGAAATGATTGGAGGAGGAGAATAAAAAGGAGAATGTGTAAAGATAGTAGACATGCCCATTTTTTATGAATATATTGATTTATTTCCTGAAGAGTTACAGGGAACTCCACTAGAAATAAAGGTATACGTCTCAATTAAACTCTAACATATACCCAAGAAAATATAAAAATAAGCATATAGAATGGAATATGTAAAGTTACAGGAATTAATGATGGAACATCAAGATATATTCGAGACGAGTTTTTTTTTAACTAAGTGTGTATCCTTAGATATCACCTATTATCTTTATAAATAAGAAGGATAGATCAATACAATTATGAATTTATTATAATGAACACTATTGGATCATAGTGAGGAAGAAATATCCCCTTCTAAATATTTATTATTTTTTCAAACATCTTCATGGTTCTCAACTATATTATATGATTTATAATCTGTGTGGGTGTCATCCATTGAAGGATAATAAATAATATATTCTAAATATTTCCTTCCAATCATGATATGGGAAATAAAATTTTATTATTATTCTATTTTTCATCACTAATATTCCTTCCATAATTATAGATTTTATAAATATAGTTTTTAATAATTACCATAATAATTTCATAATGGTATTTGTTAATGATATTATGATATCTTCCAAGATACATGAGGATCATTAATATCATTTAAGGATCATATTATAGTCATTTAGGAAGGATAAATTATTTGGTAAATTCATAAAATATTAGTTCTGGTTAAAATAAGTCACATTCATTGGACACATTGTGTCCAGTGATAGAATCTAAGTTGATCCAGTAATGAAAATGGATGTAGAGGAGTGGAAACATCCTATAACTATAAACTATATTCTATGATTCCTTATTTAAGTAGCATACGATAAGAGTTTTTTTAAAACATTTCTGGTATTTTTAATCCACTGACTATGTGAACTCAAAATGGAGTTAAGTTTATCTGGAAAATGAATGTGAAGAATGTTTCAAAGAACTGAAGAAAAGTTTGGTTTGTGCACCTGTGTAGATTTTACAATCTAACGGTGTAGGATTTATAAATTTTAGTGATGTATACTTAATGTTATGTGGATGTGTACTCATGAAAAATGATAAAGTTATTGCTTATGCATCTTGACAGTTAGAGAATCATGAGAATAATTATCCTCTCAATTATTTACAGCAATCAAATGTCATTTTTTGGGAATATATATAGACACTATATTTATGGGGAAAATAGTGATATATATATAGACCACCTCATTCTGAAATATATATTCACTCATAAGGAAGTGAACATGAGACAAAGGATATGGTTGGTGCTTTTTGAAGAAAATGACTACTCGATTCATTACCACCATGTAATAGTGAACAATGCCACAGATACATTGAGTAGGAAAGGTCATAGTGTTATTACAATGTTGAGGATTGAATGAGACAATTGATCAAGGACGTACTAAGCTTAGACATGGGAATCAAAAAGGAAATGAAATCATCAATCCTATCCAAAATTATTTTTCCACCAACATTATAAGATAATATCTATAAATCTCAAAGAGATGAAACTTTGATGAAAAAAATATAAAGGTTATAAAAAATGGGAAGTTTGATGAATTCAATATTGATAAAATGGGTGTTCCAAAATCTAGTAAAAGGATATGTATCCCATATATAATGGAGATAAATAAGAATTTTATGGATGAGGCTCACAACTATTTTTTATCTACACCCCCCAAAAGCACTAAAATATATAGGTACATTCATGATCATTGTTATTGGGGTATTACAAATAGGGAGATTACTAATTTCATTGTAATGGTATTAGTGTGTAAAAAAGTAATGGTATAGTGACCAAATTCTTAATGATTATTAAAACCACTTCCAATACCTATAATCAAGTGGGATAACATCACTATGGAATTTTTCACTTGACTATCAAAGAAAACAATTGGTAGAAATAATATTTTTGTAATCATTGATAAATTAGAAAATTCAACCCATTTTATTTCCATAAGAGATTATTTTCCCTCAAAAAACCTATCTCAAATATATAATCAATAAGTAGTATGAATCCCTGGAGTATGGTTATATATTATTTTTGATCGATATCCAATATATTCTTCTAAATCCTAGAGGGGACTTAAAATGGCTATGAATATAAAACTAAACATTAGCACATGTGACCATCCTCAAATTGATGGTTAGTCTAAGAGTACTATTCAAATATTTGAAGTCATGTTATGGACTGTCTCAATTGATTTTCAAGGGATCTAGGTTCAACATCATTAACTTGATTAATTATCCTACAACATTAGTTATCACTATGGAATTCAAATGGAACCTTATGAAGCACTCTATAGAAAAATTTTGAAAACTACAATATGTTGGGATGATTTTGGTGAAGTGAAACTATTGTGACTATATATATTCCTCAAGATATCACTATGGAAATGGGGTTTGTGATTTTAATAGAAGGAGATAAATATTACAAGGTATATTGGACTATTTTTTTGGACTGTGTTGGAGCATTTGCTTATAGATTAGCACTAGCACAAAATCTTTCCAATGTCCACAATATCGTCTTCATGTCCCTAATGATAAAGTATTTGTATGGAATTTAACATGAACTTAATAATAATGATTTTAAATTTTAAGATTACTTTTCCTATGAAGTGAAACAAAACATGATTCTTGACATGACCATGTGTTGTGGAATAAGACAATACAGCTTGTAAAGTTCGTATAGAAAAATAACAAGTTTGAGGAGACTACTTTGGAAAAGGAGAAAGAAAAGAAGTAGATGTACCCTTGTTTATCTTCATAATATATGTAGAATAAAGATTAGAGGGTGAAATTTATTTAATTTCATATGATTATAATGACCCAAAAAAGTTTCATCATTTAATCCAGAATCTCTTTCTTCTTAATGAATTTTCATCATGTCATACAATATAAGAACAAAAAAAATACATTCACATTTTCAAATAAAATGATAAATAATTCATGGATATAGAATAATAAAATTAGGAAAAGAATGCTTTATACTCATAGAAGAATAATAAATTCATTAAAACAAACTCTATGGACTTGAAATCCCCAAATATGGTCACATTTTCCAAGAATATCATAAAAAAGAAAAGGACGTGTTAGGAAAATAGTATACATTGTTGAAGAATGTTTGATCAACTTTATTAGTAATTTAGTGGGGGTGAAGAGAGAATTATGATTATTTTATGTGGAAATATTATTATTATGCATGGGGAAAATTAGAAAATTTGGCTAAAGGGAATAATATAGATTAATCAATAAGACATTTTTTTCATTATTGCTGTTGTTGGTGAAAAAAGTTGAATGTTGGCATTATTCAATAATTATGTTTTTGGAAATTATATAAATATTTTTATTTCCTTTTAAATTATGTTTTAATATAAATATTAAATTTCCACAAAAATTATATTCATTGGTTTATCTTGTAAAACAATTTTATATGATAAAACAAATCTTAAAAATCCTATGTAATATATTTAATGACCAAAAAGTTTATCATATCATTAAAGAATGTAAATTTCCAATATATAAGTATTTATTTACAAAATTAAAAATCTCATATTTATAGAATAATTTTAAATAAAAAAAATTATTTTGACTCAGCACATTGAAAGTTATTAAGGATCAATTTGTGTTAATTATCAAAATAATTTGATTTGTGGGTTAAAAAGTAAAAATAGTGTTTCTATAAAATATGATAAATCTTATGATATAATTTGGTATGATCATGATTTAAGTTTTTTTAATCCAGATAATTAATGAAAAGTTATTTTGGGAATAACATAGAATATAATGAATTACATTTCAAAACACATACTTACCATTTTTGTAAACCATGATTTTAACCATTTTAAAAACTTATTTTACGGGTTATATGTATATCATTTATATAATATATTTTATCAAATTTATAAATTTAATAAATAAAAATGGATGTAAAATTTTGAATTAGAATTCCCAAATTATTCAATAAGGGTATTTTCATTTTTACATACAGAATTTATCATGGTAAAATAGAGAGTTACTACAATACTAGTAAATAATATAGCACGTTAATGTTAAATTGTAAAATCCTAAAACTACCTTAAAACTAAAATAAATTAAAATTGGTTTTGTTGTGTTTTATCACCTCAAAAAACCATTAAAAATTAACATTAATTAAAATGCATTGTAATTAATTCCACCAAATAACGGATATTAACAAATAAAAAATAATTATTAATTAATTAATTAATTCCCCCTACTCAAGTATAAATACCCCCTTACCACCCACAATATCATAAAAAATTACTTAAGAAACAATTTCATGTAATTTCACCTTCCAATGAGTCCCTCAATGGATCCATCAATGTCTCAAGGTTCCATCATCATGTTTTAGGAAGTGAATCTTTAATGTAAGGGAATTCTCCTTTTCTCCATTTTCATTCATATAACCCTTTTTGTGTATACCTTAAAAATACTAATACAATTTATTCGCATATTATTTTGGATATTAACCCTATAGAAAAATTTATTCCTTATCAATGAGATACCTTCATACCCTCTCATTATTCATTTTTCAAAACCAACAATATTTACAGTCATGCCGCTGAATTCATTTTATGAATTTCTATTTTATATGTGATAAATTATTATATTTTTAATACCCAATCCTATTATATTTCCTTGTTTATTCACCTAAATATAATAATGTATTATTAATTATGAGAATTATATATATGAAACCAATATTCAATTTTTATGGGTTAAAAATGATGTTGTGTTCAAGTCTTTATGCAATTTGTATGCAGTGATTTTGACATGAAACACGTTCTTTATTTTCCATGTGTTATTGATAAAATGATTTATTGTGATCAATATAGCTCACATGAATTATGAAATATAAAGGATGAACAATGAAATCACTAAAATTCATTGGGTATAGAAATAATATATGGAGATGATATGTTTTTAGACACCATGGTTAATAATCTTGTTTATTATGATTTTTGTCACCCTAGTGATAAACCATTGTGATATTCTTATGAATTGATCATTTTTATTTTTTTACACATTTACATGTTATGATTCAGATTATTTATATTATGATATGAATCATGTTAATAGGATCATTATTCATTGATATGCCTCATTGTCACATTTTATGTATCTCCTTTTTGATTATTCCTTTGTTTTCTTTCATGATCACCCCCCTTTGTTTTATCTCCCAAGGATATGAGATGCAATAAAAGTATCATAAGAAGAACCCATTAATATTTTATTTAAGTGTATTATAATGATGTTCATTTTTTTCTTGATTTATGATCATATTTCTAAGACACTAAAAACCATAATATCCTCTATATTTTAAAATGTTATTCCTTGTAATGAAATGTATATGAAATAAAAAGGGGGTCCACCATAGTGGTCACATTTATAGGGCCCCAAGTATTCTCCTTGACATCACATAAAATGTATCAATAATTTATACTTCATGAATAAATGTAATGAACTCTTCTTGTATCCCACATTTTAATTATTCTCCCAATGTGATAAAACTCTTGAAATGAGTTATTGGTGATATCCAACATGGTAATGACACTCTAGTAATAAATTTTAATATTCAGATTCATATAGAAATGATTATTGTGACAACTTATATTCCAAATGATATAACAAACCATACAATATGACTGCATGGGATGTAAACCTGAAGACATGTATTCATTCATACAATATAATTTAAATGATAAATGATATGAAGTCATGAATTACATATGTTTACAGTTAATCATATCATTGAATATAATATATAAAATTATATCACATACAAAATGTTTTGGGTCATACCAAATCCGTCGGTGTTTTCTTATGATATATGACGATTTACCATGAGGACCTCCATGATATTTTACCTGACCTAATAGTGGGTAGGTTGGGAAAAAAATATGTTGATATGAGCGACCATTGTACTGTAGTGTGTGTGTTTTGGGTTTAACAGACCACTCCTATTATTGATTACCATAAAACATGATTCTAAGATCTATTATAGAATTTTATTCCAAGTTATATGGTTGGAATTGTTGATACATGCTACTATAATGAGTCATGATAAGTGCCAATAGGTAGAGGTTAGACATACCCCACAATTAGTAGATTTGGAGCCTTTAAATGTTCATATTAAACATAACGGTCAGCAAATGAATAATAATTTTCTTCATCGACTAAAATCTATTGGGCATGGGTGTAAATGACCCAAAGCTTGACATACATAGATATTACATTACTTTTCGGAATACTTAATACATAAAAAATACACACACACAAGGACCGTAATAGTTTAGTGTCTTGGGAAACTTGGAACGTAATCTTCTAATCATGGTGAACGATCTTCAACATCTCCCATAAAGATCTTCCACTTTTGTTTCCTTACCTAAAACCGTTCTTTTAATCCTGGGGGAAAATAAAACATAAAAAGGGTGAGCTCAAATGCTCAGTAAGGGTAAGCAGGGATAAAATAAAACATACCATATACATTTGAATATAAAAACATAAACATAATGTTTAAACATCAAAATCTTGAGCAACGACATAAAACATGGAAGTATATAAGCCATAGATCATAATGGAACATAAATCATGATAAAATATCATGGGAATAAAACATATAATTGTGGCGTCCATTAAGCACATGTAATGATTTCCATAGTAGCCAAGGCATTGCTGCCAAAACCATCTTAGTGGACAAAGTCCCTTTCTAAATTGAGTCCACTCCTCGTTCCAGTCCTTTAATACTGAACCGGATTAACTTACCGTTCCAGCCATGTTTATCGGATTAGATATAAATATTTACCCAATGCATTGGAGGGAGATATAGGTCCCACCCATATCATAATGAAATCATTCTTACTTGTGCCACAAAATAAACATACATCATTCATAAAAACCCAATAAATAAAATGGGTTTCATAAACATCATCCCATCATCCCATAATACATATAAAAGAAATGGATATCTTCTCATAATAAGAAAAGTGAAACCATGTAAATCATAGAGACATTATACTTGAAATATAAACATATGAAATAATGCTATCTTAGATGAAAAATGGTTTTTATAAAACACTCGAAATGAATTCTTGAGGAAAATATCCTTTTTTCTTCAAAATAATTTTTTTTTCACAAAATGCCATGAAATTTTAAAAGAATAGGATTTTTTTATAAACAGTCATGAAATCTTTTTGAGGAAGCTTCATGAAAATAAGGCTTTATAAAGCCGTAAAAATCCTTTCATGTCGTATACGTTAAAAAAACATTATTCTCGTAGTTTTTTCCGAAAAGTCAAAAATTACCTTGTAGGGTAAATAAAAGAAAGATTACATCCATAACATGGAATAAAAGTCAAAATGGGTAAAAAATATTTTAAACATACATTAATACACTTTTATAAAACATGGACATGGATGATAGAAATAGCCCCAGTAAATACTTATGAATAAGCAATCTCAGATAAAAATGATATTTGCAAAATTATCCCTTACCTTAGGTCTGATATGCTACGTACGTATCCTAACCTCCTGTATATTGATTTAAATAATGTCATTGAATTATTAAATAATCATATTCATTGTTATGATATCATATATGTTTCACTTATGACTTTATATTACCCGTTCTTTTGTAAATTCCATGTTAAAGCAGCGTTTTGGGTAAAATCATTTTATCGTATGTGTTTCGACTTGTCATTCATGATATTAATACTTATATCCTGATTTACACAATTCCATAATGTAAAACATGATTTATATATATTATACATTCATCATATACATATATATATTATAGATCGATAAAAGGAATGAAATACACCGTTCATGGAGATGGTAGGCCGTACGTACACATGAATGCTGTTTTTGTTTCCTTATTTATTTGAATAGAAGTAAGTAGATGAAATATATATATATATATATACATAAATCCAGTAGCTTAATTATGTAATATATTTAATTATTATTCTTTATATATACTTTATAATCATTCTTGAATGGTTAATCATGGAAAATGAATCTCATCGCAATTGTGGAGACGGTATTCCATACGTACGAACGAGCGATGATATCATTCCCGTGATCGTGGAATTGTATTGGAGTGTATGTATACTATTTCAGAATCAATACCACTTTACAATAATCATATAAAGTTATTTATGTGCACCATTATACCCATCCAAGTAAGGTGGTGGTGGAAAATAGATTACACCACGGCGTGGAGACGGTATTCCGTACGTACGCACGTGTGGTGATTTCATTTTCCATAGGATGGATAGATGATGAAATAGGTTTGTTTAATACTTATAATAACATATCAGTATATTATTTATACTGATGTTATTACTTCATAATGAAACAACCTAAGAAGAAGAAGTGGAGGAAGAAATAAAGTTGAAAGAATCGGTAATGGACATTACCTCTTCTTTGAAGCGCCTCTTTGAGACATCCTCTTAGGGCACTAAAATTGGTCTTTGGAGAAGTCCAGGACCTCTAGGATGTTTCTAGGGAATTGGAGAAGATAATTTTTCAGGTTTTGGCCGAGCTTGAAGGCTCTAAGTGGTGGGAGGAATAGAGGGAGGAGGTTCCCTTTTATAAGGGAGAAGAGGGGCACCTTTGGAATAACTAAAAATATTATTTTATTATAAATTCATATTCGGTTTTTAATATCTCCAAATTGATATATTTAGAATATAATGTGGGTATGGGTCGAAATCCTCTCATAAAATAGAATTTAGACAAGTTTAGGTCATTATATTATCCTTATCTTTTAGTTTTAACTCTTAGTTAATTAGATTGACATTTACCATGTCACATTTTATTTTTATATTATATAGTTAATAAATTTACCATATACATCCAAGCGACACCCAAGTGGTCCATTAATGATAGAAATATCAAGATATAAGTATCTTGGGAGATCCATAGATTTTTAGGAATATAATAACAATTAATAATATAATGTTTGTTTTAAAAACTATTTTATGTCAATATTGAGACTATTTAGTAATTGATTTTTGTGAAACTCATTACAGAATGATTAGTTAGAAAAAAGTTAATTAAATCAATACTAACATGTCATATTAACATATAAAATTATTGGAATTCATAAAAAGTCTCAAATTACATTTATTTGGGTATTTATAACATCAATTATGTCAATATTTCATTAATAAGATAATTACTGCATCAGCATTGTGTCATAAATAAATTAAATTTTTTTAAGTCTAAAAATTACAAATAAAATACTATTATGTAGGAAATCCTTGTAGCTTTCTAATTAATATTTATAGTCAAATTTATCTTATGTATAACCCTATATTAAAAATGATTTAGTTATTAATCATTGATTTTAACTATTTTAACCCTTCTTTAAATAAATTAATAATAAATGTCCTAATCTAATCCATGTGGGCCTAAATCGCCATATTTTATTCCTAAGGTTGTTTTTTGTCGAATTAAACTTGTCCAATAGAATTAGGACATGTGTTAGGGTAATAATAATATCATTTTTACCCTTAATTACCATATTTAATTTTAATCGTGGTAAAAAAAGTTACTATTCACCAAAAATTATTTTCATCTCATTGAACCACATTTTAGTCCTTGATATTAACTGAGTCTCTCGGATTTTCGAAATTCTACTCACAGAAGTGGTAAAATTAAGTTTTATGAAAAATTCAGTTTTTTAACTACCACTTAGTGGTATCACTGTTCATCAAAAAATGAATGTTTCCAGAAAAATACCAAAAAGTAAGCCTAAGAAATATTTGATATTATGAATTCAAAAATGATTTCTATTTTACCAAATTCAAATAATATCAGTTAAATATACTAATTTAAAAATTAATTTCTGTCGTCAAAACAAATAGTGTGTTTTTAAGAGATAATAACTATCAAAAGATTGACACTTGTTTATGTCTGATTTAAATGTGAAATTACATCCAATGACCAAAATTGTATTAAATTGTAAAAATATATTCTAAATATAATTTAAAACCACTCAAATTAATAATTTATCACTATTTATTATTTCGATTAAAAAAGTTGTTTTTAATTAAAATTTAGTAATTTTCACTATTCATCAAAATATGAAAGTTATCTGAAAAGTACCAAAATTTCACCCTAAAATAATTTCGATATTCCGAATCCAAAAATGAATTCCATTTTGATAAATATAATTTACAAAATTTCAAAAAGTGGTTATTACTATTCATAACGGCTAGTTTTAATAATATTTTAATAGCATATTGTTGTTTAGTGAAACTCGGTATTACGTACAACACACGATATCGAGGAAGTTCGTGATGGCATGTAATGCAGCCAAGTTAGGGTTACATGTTGTGCAATACTTCTTTGTTGTAATGTACAACACAAGACATCAATAAAATTAAAAATAAAATTTTTCATAAATTTTCAGGGTGTTACATTCTACCCCACTTAAAATGAATTTCTCCCTGGAAATTCATCGGGGTTATAAATGGAATACTACTCGAAAGTTTCTTTAATAGAAACCCACATCATAAAAAGGAATACCAAAACAAATCTTTAAAAACTAAAGTATGAAACATAACGGTTTCCCAAATTAACTAATCAATGGGTTTCCACATAGGAGAACATAGGTGAAAATATGGATATGGAAGACAAACCTAACCATCATGTTCTGATGGAGAGTGGTAGAGAACATGGCTATGAAAAAGCCAACAATCACAATGCTATAGATTTGTGATGATCTAAGGTACCATCTGATTCATCAGATATAAGGGAACTAGGATAACATTTTTGGTTTTCAAGATCATTTCCCTAAAGTTGATGAATTAAAAGAAATACTTACATGATTTTGGTACAATCTCACTATTGTTCGTGAATTGAAAAATTTCCACTTCATCCCTTAAATAAATGAAGTTTAATTTGTTATTCGTGATGTGTTAGTAGATCATGTGATAGAATGATGAGTCATTCCATCTGTTTCAAACAAAAGGTTAGCAAAAGTTATAAGTCCATCTTATGGTTAGATTAATCGTATATGGTTCCAAAAATGAACTTATACTTCAAATATCATACCACTTAATAATATAAAACTAGTTTCTACTAACCAGGGACCCCCTGTAGGCCAGTGGTAGGCGATAAAGGCCAGTCGCACTTCAGTTGTGGGTTCGATTCCCACAACCTTGCCCGACGCGATGGGTTGTCGCCTGTCCTGCATGTTGTCCTTTTTCTAAAACTAAATTACTATAACATCCCATCAATAATATCGAACTAACTTATGTACAACATAATTCATTCCAATCTTTAGGCTTATCTAAAATACTTCGGTCCAAGCTCATAGTATAAAGAAAATTATTACTCGAAATGTCACATAACAGTCATGTGAATGCCATCATTTATCCCCCATATATCATAAGATATATCTTTTTGGTCAAACTAAAAACATGTGAATACCTTAATCATGTATTCTCTTGAAGAATTAATACCCATTGAACCTTAGTGAAAACATGAATGTTGTTAAATTTTAACACTTTCACACACCAAAATCCCAAAAATTCTATATACTCAAACCATAATATCACATAGTCCTTGTATCAGTCATGAGCTCATGATTACTATCATATTATTTTCTCCTTATCCATTCATTATGCGCATTTCATCTGCTTTCTAAAAATATTTCAATCACCTTTTCATGGTTACCAGTACCATATAATTATTTAAAACTAATACATAGATATTCCAAAATTCCACAGTACCATAAATGAGATTCCATGATACTATTTTGAAATCCCATTACATAAAAGCATAATCATTACACAACATCATTTTCATACTCAACATCACAAATAGTGATCGCATGAGACTTCCCTTTATCCTTTTCCTTAAGAGGTTTCTCACGTTGATCATCATTAACCTGTGGATTAGGGAATTTATTAGCATAATTCCTCATTTACTTTCACTTGAAGCATTGAAGTGTTGGTGGAGAGTTCTCTGTAGTATTTTCCCTATTCACATCATTATCAACCTTTTTCCCATTACTTTGACAATAAACTGATCGATGACCTTATTTTACAAACTTAAAACATTTTCTAGTACCTTTTAGGCAATCTCCACCATGCTTCTTTCCACACATTGAGCATAAAGAAACATTCATCTTCTTTTCACCATTGTTCTGAGATTTCTCCTTGAACTTCGTCTTTCGTTTCTTGTCAAAACCATGACATGGATATGTTACACCAACTTCCATTTCTACCTTGATAGCACAACACACAATTTCTTCATAGCTACTGAAGTCTCTTATATCTAATTCCCTTCGACGATTTGGTTTTAAGCCACTAAAGAATCGATCATCTTCACTTTCAGGTTGGATGATAAAGCAAGATGCATACCTTGAAAGACTTGTAAAATTCGCTTCGTATACACCAACAAATTCATCATCCTTTTTCTTTAGTTCAAGAAACTCCTTATCTATATTTGTTCGAAGAATATGGGGGAATTACATATTGAATAACAAGTTCTTGAACTCGTCCTATTCCATGGACTCAATTTCATCTTTTGGCCTCGTATTCTTGATAAGATTCCACCATTGATCAACTTCACCTTCCAAACAATATACTGCTAATATGACTTTATCATGATCAGAACATTGAAGAACTGAAAATATCTTTTCATTTGTACTGATCCATTGTTCAGCAACAAGTGGATCGGAAGACCCACTGAAAGAAGGTGGGTGTTGCCTCATAAAGGACTCAATAGAATATTGTTCCCATCTCTACTCATTTGGATGTCCAGAATGATTTATAGCTTGTGCAAGTATAACAATAAAATTTTTCACTCCATCTCACATAACATTTGTTGGTTCAGGAGGACAATCATTGCATTGTCCATTGCATTGATCAACACGGTTCCTTCGGGTTCCAGCCATCGTCTAAAACCCAAAAAGAATAGTGTGAGAGGTAAAAATCATGCTAGGGAAAACAACATAGTAAAGGGGGAGTACCCTCAATATCTGACATCTTAGGATAAATTCTAAGATCGTTAGCGCAATTCTAGGACTTTAACCTATACGTATACTTAACCTTAGGGACATCCCTAGACATACCTTAGAAATATCTCCAGGGATCTCACTAATGTTTTTGCATCCTAGTTTCCAAATGTTGACTAAACCTTTCCTCTGATACCAATTGTAACAGACCCGAAGCTTGACATACATGGATATTACATTACTTTTGAGGAATACTTAATACATAACAAATATAGACACACAAGGACCGTAATAGTTTAGTGTCTTTTGAAACATGGAACGTAATCTTCTAATCGTGGTGAAAGATCTTCAACATCTCCCATAAAGATCTTCCACTTTTGTTTCCTTACCTAAAACCTTTCGTTTAATCCTGGGGGAAAATAAAACATAAAAAGGGTGAGCTCAAATGATCAGTAAGGGTAAGCATGGATAAAATAAAACATATCATATACATTTGAACTTAAAAACATGAACATAATGATTAAACATCAAAATCTTTAGCAACGACATAAAACATGGAAGTACATAAGGAATAGATCATAATGGAACATAAATCATGATAAAATAGAATGGAAATAAAACATGTAATTGTGTCATCCATTAAGAACATGTAATGATTTCCATAGTAGCCAAGGCATTTCTGCCAAGACCATCTTAGTGGACAATGTCCCTTTCTGGATCGAGTTCCCTCCTCGTTCCAGCCCTGTAATATTGAACTGGATTAACTTACCGTTCTAGCCATGTCTATATCATGATATATATATCTTTACCCAATGAATTTTAGGGAGATATAGGTCCCACCCATCTCATAATGAAATCATTCTTACTTGTGCCACAAAATAAACATACATCATTCATAAAAAACACAATAAATAAAATGAGTTTCATAAACATCATCCCGTCATTACATAATCCATATAAAAGAAATGTTTATCATTTCATAATAATAAAAGTTAAACCTTGTAAATCATAGAGACATTATACTTGAAACATACACATATGAAATAATGTTATCTTAGATGAAAAATGTTTTTGATAAAACACATGAAATGAATTCTTGAGGAAAATATCCTTTCTTCTTCAAAATAATTTTCTTTTCACAAAATGCCATTATATTTTAAAAGAATAGGATTTTTTTAAAATAGTCGTGAAATCTTTTGTAGGAAGCTTCATGAAAATAAGGCTTTATAAAACCGTAAAAATCCTTTCATGCCGTATACGTTAAAAAAACATTCTTCTCGTACTTTTGTTAGAAAAGTCAAAAATTACCTTGTAGGGTAAATAAAAGAAAGATTCCTTCCATACCATGGGGTAAAAGATAGAATGGCTAAAAATTAATTTAAACATACATGAATACACTTTTATAAAACATGGTCATGGATGCTAGAAATAACCCCAGTAAATACGTACGAATAAGAATTCTCAGATAAAAATGAGATTTGAAAAATTGTCCCTTACCTTAGGTCTGATATGCTTTGTACGTATCTGAAACTCCTATATATTAATTTAAATAATGTCATTGATTTATTACAGAATCATATTCATTGTTATGATATCATATATGTTTAACTTATGACTTTATATTACCCATTCTTTTGTAAATTCCATGTTAAAGCAGCGTTTTCGGTAAAATCATTTTATCATATGTGTTTCGACTTTTCATTCTTGATATTAATAGTTATATCCTGATTTACATAATTCCAGAATTTAAAACATTATTTATATATAATATATATTCATCATATATATATATATATATTATAGATCGATAAAAGGAATGAAATACACCGTTCATGGAGACGGTAGGCCATACGTACGCATGAACGTTGTTTTCGTTTCCTTATTGAATTGAATGGAAGTAGGTAGATGAAATATATATATATATATATAAATAAATAAATCCAGTAGCTTCATTATGTCATATATTTCATTATTATTCATTATATAAACTTTATAATCATTCTTGAATGGTTAATCATGGAAAATGAATCTCATCGCATTCGTGGAGACGGTATTCCGTACGTACGCACGAGCGACGATATCATTCCCATTATCGTGGAATTGTATTAGAGTGTATGTATACTATTTCATAATAAATACCACTTTACAATAATAATATATTGTTATTTATGTGCACCATTATACCCATCCAAGTAAGGTGGTGGTGGAAAATAGATTACACCACGGCGTGGAGACGGTATTCCGTACCTACGCACGCGTCGGGATTTTGTTTTCCATAGGATGGATAGATGGTGAAATAGGGTTGTTTCATACTTATAATAACATATATTTATATTATTGATACGGATTTTATTACTCCATAATGAGACAACCTAAGAAGAAGAAGTGGAAGAAGAAATAAAGTTGAAATAATCGGTAACGAACATTACCTCTTCTTTGAAGCGCCTCTTTGATACCTCCTCTTAGGGCACTAAAATTGGTATTTTAAGAAGACCAGGACCTCTAGGATGTTTATAGGGAAGTGTAGAAGAGATTTTGGCAGGGTTTTTCCGATCTTGAAGGCTGAAAGTGGTGTGAGAAAGAGAGGGAGGAGGATCCCTTTTATAAGGGAGGAGAGGGGCACCTTTGGAATAACAAAAAATATTATTTTATTATAAAGTCATATTCGGTTTTTAATAGCTTAAAATTGATATATTTCAAAGATAATGTAGGTATGGGTCGAAATACTCTCATCCAATAGAATTTAGACAAGTTTAGGTCATTATATTAACCTTATCGTTTAGTTTTAACTCTTAGTTAACTAGATTGACATTTACCATGTCACTTTGTATTTTTATATTATATAGTTAATAAATTTACCATATACATCCAAGAGACCCTAAAGTGGTCCATTAATGATTCATATATCATGATATAAGTATCTTGGCTGATACTTAGATTTTTAGGAATATAATAACAATTAATAATATAATATTTGTTTTAAAAACTATTTTATGTCAATTTTGACACTATTTGGTAATTGATTTTTTAGAAACTCATAACAGAATGATTAGTTCGAAAAAAGTTAATTAAATAAATACTAACATGTCATATTAACATATAAAATTATTGTAATTCATAAAAAGTCTCAAATTACATTTATTTGGGTATTTATAACATCAATTATGTCAATATTTCATTAATAAGATAATTACTGCATCATCATTGTGTCATAAATAAAATAAATTATTTTAAGTCTAAAAATTACAAATAAAATACAATTATGTAGAAAATATTTTTATCTTTATAATGAATATTTATAGTCAAATTTATCTTATGTATAACCCTATATTAAAAATTATTTAGTTATTAAACTTTGATTTTAACTATTTTAACCCTTCTTTAATTAAATTATTTATAAATGTCCTAATCTAATCCAAGTGGGCGTAAACCGTCATATATTATTCCTAAGGTTGTTTTGGGTCGAACTAAACTTGTTCAATAGAATTAGTACATGTGTTAGGGTAATAATAATATCATTTTTACCCTTAATTACCCTATTTACTTTTAACCGTTATAAAAAAGGAAAAAGTTACTATTCACCAAAAAGTATTTTCATCTCATTGAACCACATTTTAGTCCTTGATATTAACTGTGTCTTTCGGTGTTTCAAAATTCTACTCACAGAAGTGGTAAAATTAAGCATTATGAAAAATTCAGTTTTTTAACTACCACTTAGTGGTTTCACTATTCATCAAAAATTTAAAGTTACCAGAAAAATACCAAAAATTAGGCCTAAGCTATATTTGATATTATTAATTCAAAAATGATTTTTATTTTAACAAATTCAAAACATATCAGTTACATTAACAAATTTAAAAATTAATTCTCGTCGTCAAAACAAATAGCGTGTTTTTAAGAGATAATAACTATCAAAAGATCAACACTTGTTTATGTCAGATTTAAATGTGAAATTACATCTAATGGCCAACATTGTATTAAATTGTAAAAATATATTATAAATATACTTTAAAACCACTCAAATTAATAATTTATCACTATTAATTATTTTGATTAAAAAAGTTGTCTTTAATTGAAATTTAGTAATTTCACTATTCATTAGAATATGAAAGTTATCCGAAAAGTACCAAAATTTCACCCTAAGCTAATTTCGATATTCTGAATCCAAAAATGAATTCCATTTTGAAAAATAAAATTTACAAAATTTCAAAAATTGGTTATTACGATTCATAACAGCTAGTTTTAATAATATTTTAATAGCATATCGTTGTTTAGTGAAACTCGGTATTACGTACAACACACGCTATCGAGGAAGGTCGCGATGGCGTGTAATGCAGCCAAGTTAGGGTTGCATGTTGTGAAAGACTCATTTTTTGTATTGTACAACACAAGACATCAATAAAATTAAAAAAAAATTCATAAAATATCGGGGTGTTACAATGGGGAAGTGAGGTTATAGTTTACCATGTCAAACCTGACTAGGTATTTTCATTTATAGAATCCAGTTGTCATTTCAAGTGGTGCTAGACCATAGAACATTGAGTTGTTGATGGAATCTATGTATAAGATCTTTTACCATCATGATACACCCCTTTAGAGATGGGTGAATCTTGAAACATATATTCTTTGATTACCAAAACAACAATAGAACATTTTAATCTAGGAGAAACATCATGTGGGAATATCATAGAATGATTTTTAGAATCTAATTTTTGATAATTTCATCCTAGATAAATTGGGGGATAATAGGGTCAGAGTTATTATACAACATATTCAAGGGGGGATATCAGTGATGGATTATTCTTCTTTCTATATTGACTTTTTATTGTTTACACATGTGTATGTGGGTGATGAGACTACCTGGGTAATATATTTTTAGGATAGACTAAGTTAATATATATGGTCCCTATTTAATATCTAGATATTGACATAATTTTATGATGTTATGAGTAAGAATATTATTATGGGGAAGAACATGATTTCGGGTTTACCATATAAAATGTTTCATATTCTACTGAGGCTATGAGTGGTTCATTAAGAAGTAGGAAGTGAAGTTATGAGAAGTCTATCTAGGAAAGAGATCAGTTGGGCTGCTAGATATGGTGTTATTAACTTCTACTAAGTGGATAATCCTTATTTTATTGTTATTAGTATTGGAATAATGGTAATATTTACATTGATTGTGATAAAATATTAAATGAGTATTATACCTATAACAAAATGAGGCATCTGCATAGGTTATGAATTATAATGTTGCATTTAGTTGGTGGGTATGTATTCAGTCAAACAATGAGTGTGGAAGTGGAATTTGATCCAAGTATTGGATAGTTACTTATGTATCCTCTAGGTATGTGAATTATAGTCTGGGGTATAGTACCCATGGATAGGGGTATAAGTGAATGTTGGGAGAAATAACTTAGGGGAGTCAAGAATCGGGAACTTTGGGCTAGGGATTATGCCATTATTACAGCATTAAGTTGGATCATACCACATAGGTTTGGGAGCCATCAATATTAAAACAAAATATGATTCTTATTCAATTTACCATAACTACTATTTTTGACACTAGTGTATCACATTGGTTTAAACCAACTATTTTATTCACTTATATAGGTATTATTTTAGAGTATTGGTATGGGATGGTGTCTATCAATATTCCATTAGGGGTGACATCCAGGGGTATCTAGACATTTACAATGTACATTATAGAGGTTAGTGGATGTAAGAATCTATTGGATTTCTTCATACAAAATATGTGTATCCTTGAATTGACTCTTTAGTTGGATTGGATGAATTGTTATTGATCATACATTGACTAATATCAATGGTTTGCATCCTTCCCATATTCAAAGGGTGTCCATTTTACCAACATCATTGATTATGATATATAGGATATCCATTTTAGTCATGAGCATGGTCTTCTAGGGTTGATCTATTTTCAACTAACTAGACCTATTTTAATAAATAATGAGATATTATAAAAAGCCTTTAACCCCATTTTTTATTTGTTCTACGATAATTTTCATAACTATTTATCCAAATTAAAACCCAAGAATAAGATCATGTTTATGAATAAGTCTCTTCCAAATATATATTCCATATCGATTCCTACTTATAGGATGGATCCTATAGGAAGATTTGGTGATCTTGATGTGATGGTGTTTGTTCACCTATGAATTTCCACTTATGGTGCTCCAATTTTGTTCTCTATGAATGTGGATTGTTTTTTGTGATTTTATATAGATTACCAAAGGTTGAACAGAGTGGTGATTAAAAATAGTTGTGCTTCTCCTTATGTCTATGAAATGTTTCATTATGTTTTGGTTGGATATATTGATTTACAATATGTATTTGATATCTGGTTACTTTATTCACAGTTGAGTCCCACAAATATTCTTTATGAATCATTACTGAGAAGTTACTACATTAAAGAGTAACTTGGGATATTTTTTTATTGATAAAAAAATTGATGATGTTTATGGACCTAATGAATAGGGTCTTATTCATATATATATACTCATTCATATTTTGTTTTCTAAAAATTTGGGGCTGAAGCCTCAATTTATTATTAAAGCAAAGTCCTCTTTAGACTGGGTAGAGGGTGACCCATTACATAGCCTGAAGGCCCAAGGCCACGTGACCTGCATACAGGGATAGAAAGCCCATTATTTTGGCCCAAAGGACCCCTCGATGAACAGTACTGCCATAGTACCCCGCAACTACAGTCCCACCGCCGCTACATTATCCTGCTACAGTGCTGCCGTAGCTATAGTGTGGCCGCTGCTACAATGCGACCACTGCTACAGTGCTGCTACAGTACTCGGGAATTATCCCCTGCCAGGATTTGATCCTTGGTCTTTTGGATGCCAAGCAGGATCTTGAACCACTAGGGTACGGGCTTGTTGGCATATACTCATTCATATTTGTTTTCATTGGTTATATTCTATTATACTTATATTTTAAGTAGGACCATGCCTGATATCTTGAGATCATACTAAGAACACTACAACTGTGTGGGATTCATGTGAATATCTCAATATAAGAAAACAGATTAAAACATTACATAATCATGATTTTTAGTCAAGAAATTAACTTTCTTACACACTAAGGACATCTTCATGATTAAATTCTTAGGGAATATGGACATAACTCATAAATGAAAAAATATAACGTGTATACTTTTATTTTTACCAATTATTCGCAAAATTTAAAACTTTAAAAATAAAACATAATTTATGTTCATGTATGATCTTCATGACATTCACCTTTACTTTTCTCATTACCTTAACCATCCTTAAATCTTATGAAAAACACTTAAAAAGTGGGATAGCAACAAAATGATCTTTAAGGTATAAAAAAATTAAAATCATTAGTCCATTGAAATCATGAAAACTTATATAATGTTTACATTTATCTTTATTTTCATTGAAAACAAACCACATGAAAAACACAATAAACTTTTTCTTAAGGTAATATAAAAATATATTACCATAAAAAGAAATAAAAATCCCTTTTTTTACATAGATTATCAAAATCATAACTCATTTTAAACCCATGTCTGAAGTAACTGGGGCCCAATTATATATTCTAAATCATATCACTCATGATCTGTAATGGGGATTAACCCATCGTATAATATATATGTACCTCACTTGATTAATATAATTCTCATGTACCATATAATGAATAAAATAAATTTTTCCTTTAACTCTCCATTGTAATACCCTTCGAAAAAATCATTTAAATCGACATGAAAAACAGTTTTTGATAAAATTACGACATTATTTTAAAAATACCTTTTCAATACCAAAATTCCACAAAATGGGAAAGATGGATATTCATTAAAGAAAACATAATTTACAGTAAAGGAATCCAAAATTAATATAATGGTAACATAGAAAAACGTTTCTTTGTTGATGTGTATTTTATGAATACAACATTCTTTTTTTTCAAAACATTATGTATAAAAAAATATTAATTTTAAAAACCATTTAAAATAAATTAAATTTATAAATAAAATGTACTTTACAAATAATTTATATCTATATTAATAATTTCATAATATCATTTCAAAAATAGGGACATGGAAATGAAATAGTTCGAAGGAAAACATTAAAATATATATTTTTATTGAAAAATACTGTATCACTTTGTAAATATTTGAATCATAAGCCCGATGATATAATATGTTAAAAAAATATAAATAATATTATAATAGATATATAAAATATATAAAATTTTAAAGTGGCTTTATATTCATGTCCAAAAATATTATAGGTGTATATCATCAAAAAAGGCCTCAATAAATGGATATTGAGAAGAAGTCCCTTACCTTGAGTTTGACTTGTCACATGTTTCTTTATATTTATCAGTAATAAAATTATGTTAATTATTTAATTTGTTCGGAAAATTTAAAATTATACTATTAATTTTGTGTCAATTATTACCATGTTATAAACAGTTTCTTACTCAATCAATTTTATATCTTATGTATTGACCATAATCATCTTATGTGTCAAAAATAAAATTGGACGATTGACTATGGTCTAAAGGTTTATCATTTAAACATATAAATAATAATAAACATGAATTAATTATTATATTTTTACAATAATTATACATTTATGACTTATCATGATATATGGTTTTGATAAATTATGTATGTAATGATTAGGTAGACGATAGGTTCTACGTATGCTTGAATGACATTTTCATTTCTCAACGATCGATATAGAAAGAAGAAAATTAATATTTTATCTTTCATAAATGCACCTATTATCATATATATACCATATTAATTATTTAAATATACTTATATATATCATCCATGTTGTGTGGTGATGAGAAGAGAGTGGCATCGCTTTTTCAAGGCGATATCTCACATGTACAAGAATGACACTATCATCTTTTAGTGAGTCAAAAAGTAAGAAATAAATTGATATATTATATTTTAATAATGATACATTTGTCATTAATATCACAATTATTTCATGTATATCATATATATTCATGAAATTTATCCTTATTATGTATCATGTAATACATTAGTGAAAACGAATCACACTACTTCACAAGGTGGTAGTATGTCGTACATGTGAATGATGCTATCGTATCCCTAATAGAATGGAAAGTTAAAAAAGAATATATCATATAATTAATTTATAGTATTAATTATTTTATAAATATAATATGTATACTTTCAATCAATCACTACAGCCAAACATAATACGGTAACAGAAAAATGAATGACATCAGTTCACGAGCCAGTAGTCCACCATAGAAATGAATGATGATTTCTTTACCCATTTGATGGGAGATGAAAAGGATTTCAGTCATTTAATTAACATAATAAAATATAAATATATGTAATGTAATTATATTACTATATATTCTTGTTTTAGTAATAATTTATGGATTTATTGGAAGAAATAAAATACAAAGGCTCGTTGAATACCATTAACTATTCTTTGGGTAACTTATTTTGGTTTCACTACTATGTGACATGCCATTAACTGCAATATAAATGGCCTTTATTAGCGCTATAAAATCACTGACGATATGAGTGAATTTAAAATCTCAGGACTTTTCTTATCACTGAAAAATAACTGTTAAATAGAACATTTATCAGTTCTAATAATAGCATTGTTAAATGTAATCCTTATCTGCACTTTAGAAAGCACTGATAAAAAACAAAATTATCAGTACTTCTTGAAGTGTCGTTAAAATATTCCATTATCATCACTGTATAAGTGATCAAAATTGAGTTCTTTATCAACTAATTTCAGAGCACTAATAAAGATCCATACTACAGTATGCTATAATAACACACTACATAACCACTACAGTGTGCTGTTATAGAACATTGCAGCACCAGAAGCACTAGAAGAACCATAAGCACACCAGATATATCAACAAAAATTTTCCCAATGTATAATTTAAATGAAATGAAATGTATGTCACAAATACTAGAAAAAATAATTAAATTATATACATTTAAAACATTGTTTTATAAAATTACATAAATAAAAATTATTACATACACTCAAAAAATTCCTAACTATCAATGTTACCATGATTTCCATTGACTTTTATTGTCGAACATCTAACTCTGCTCAAGAAACATCATACAAACCAAATCAACTCAAACAAAATAATCAACATATTTAGGGAAAAAATTAATATGTGAGTAATACTATGAAGAAATAAATTAAACATAAATATGAAACAAAACCTTAATTATAAGTAAAATTTCTTTAATAATAAGATGTGGCTTCGACCCCATCCTTTTATGAAATTAATTATATGTACAATAATTTTACTATGAAAACATCAAGATTACTTCTATGGTTGAGTAGAGGGAACATAATTAAACTTACTGAAAATGGAGTGGAAGCAACATGAAAGAAAGTGATAAATGCATCATTTGAGTGGTGAAATGATTTTCAGGGAGAGGATGCATGAAAGTTTGACAGATCAACCCAAATCGAACAAAATAATCCACCTGTATAAGAAAACAATTATTATGTGATTAATGATAAAAATAAATTAATTAAACATATATATGAAACAATACATTAATTCAATGGGAAATTATTTTACTGTGTAAACATCAAGATTACCATTGTGATTGAGTAGAGGTAGCATCATTTCTTTTCATTCAAAGAAAGTGGAGGTAACTTGAAAGAATGTGATAAATGAAAATTTTTATGTGTGAAAAGATTTTAATGGACAAGGAGCATAAAAGCTAGATAGAGCACCTCAACTCGAAAAAAAGAATCTAGAAGTATAAGAAAAAAATTATTTTGTTAGTAATACTAAAAAAATGTATTAAACATACATATGAAACAATACATTAATTATATGGATAATGATTTTACTGTGAAAGCATCAAGATTGCCTCTATGATTGAACAGTGGTAGCAGCGTTTCTCTTCTAACAAAGGAAGTAGATGTAAATTGAAAGAAAGTGATAAATACTCCACTACATGGGTGAATGTATTTTAAGGGAGAAGAAGCATGAATGTTTTACAAAGTACTCCAACTCGAACAAAAGAATCCACCTGTATAAGAAACAATTATTAGGTGAGTAATACTAAAAATAAATGAATTAAACATAATTATGAAATAGAACATTAATTCTATAGACACTAATTTTATTGTGCAAACATCAAGATTCCATAACATAGTACAATCAAGTTACCCAGTTACCCAGTATCCCCTTGTATTTGTTCTCAATCAAGTTTCACATTATTATGTCACTAACTCAGCACATTTACAAACACAATTCTACCCAAACAAATTACACATAGTGTGCCACTACATGCACACTAAAACCCCATTTGAAAACATACGCACACCAAATCATATCACCAACATTCCTCACACCTATTTTGTATGTTAATAATTCATTTAAAAAGTTTTCTTAAAATAACCCCTGGAGGAACCACAAGGCTTTACATAAAAAACACAACGCATGTTCACATGTAAATTATACTTTTAAAATAAAATGCCACACATAACCGCACAGAACGTAATTTGAAATAATTATATAATTTAATAAATCTATTAACTAATTTATAAAACACTTCCAATAAATAAAACCAGAGTTTACACCAATTAGCAACCAATTCCATAGGAATTCCATTTTTTACAAATTTTTACACAAACCGAATTCATTTTCCAAACAGCTCATCCATCCTTTATAGAAAATTTACAATTCACATTCAAAAAATGGTACAACATGTTCAACCTTGAAATGTATGTCAATTTATTTTAAGAACATACTTCCAAACCTATCTGCATTTATACACCTTTTAAAAAATTATTTTCCGCTTTCAAGAAACCCATAAAACCCTTCTGTAAAAACCCACACTAAATCACACACACAGAACATAGCCATTTTCCATTAAAAAACCCAACATGAAGCACACCAAACCCTTTGAAAACACATTTTTCATCACTCACACCAATTATTAAACCATTTTCACATCTCGAATTTAATTTCTAAAACAAATTCTTCATTATTTAGGCACTACCTAACTCATAATCAAACGAACATAATAATACCAGTATGCCTAAAATGATCCATTTCCCATCAAAAATAATTTTTCAACACACGTGCACCTTAATCACACAAAAAAACACATTTCACACTACTCAAACAATTAATCGAACACTTCCATTGATTTTTCACAATAATGCCTATATAGAAATATAACAGTTTCTATTTACAATATTCATTTTCAACACATATGATTGTAAAATCATTTTAAAAACATGTTATCACCACCAAAATAAACATTAGGGCATGATAAAATTAATCAACTGATAAAATTATATTATCAAAAAAATTAGAGCATAGAATTACCAGCCTCGGGCAAAGAAATTACCAGAATGTGATGCGAAACCCCACCTACATCACAAAAGGAATCAAAAACCGGATGACAGATGATATTTTCATGAAATTGGAGCACAGAAAACAGTTGAGTGGTTGGACTTGAGCTTCGATTCACTAAGGAGGAGTGCTAGATGTGGGTGGTTTCTATGGAAATCTCTTGATATCGTGACGAGTTCTTAAAAGGGTAGGGTTTTTAAAAACGATCGACACACTTTTATCAATTCTTCGAAATTAACACTAATAAAACCAATATTTATTAGCACAAAATTTAGATCACTGATAAATATTCATTTTATCAGAATTTTATTTAGCGCTGATAAATACTCATCTTTATCAACTATTTTTTCATGCTGATAAAGATTCTTTTATCAGTGCTTATTAATGAACTATTGTTAAAGGATTTGTAATTATAAATATACATAAAAATTGTAATAATTTATAAAAAAACATAATATATATACATATTGATTATATTTATTTTTCTATGTATTTATTATATTTTTTAAATCTATTTATTACTAATTATAGAAATATTTTTAAAAACCATTACTTATATCATTATATATATTTATATAATTATACATATATATATAAATGATATATATAAAATTATAAATACAGTAAATAAAGTCATTTTTTAAGTAAACTTATTATAAATATAATAATTATTTATATATACATAATTAAATATTCATAATTATGTAAATAAATTATAAAAATATTTATTTATTTATAATTATAAATATATAGTTGTATAAATATAGTGACTGTACATTTATAAATATATTTATGTATATATATATTTTTTACAAATATATTTTTAACATTATTAATGAATATATCCTTTTAATTGCATGCATCTACGTTAAAATAGAGTGAAATTGAATAAATTAATAATAAGTACACTTTAAAAATATTGAAATAATGGATAAGTTTTTTTATGCATTGTATATAGAAATGAATTAATTACATATATATATATAATCAATATAAAACACATTTGATCTATGTTAAATTGAAAAATCAAATGACATTAAATTATATGTCAAGTATAATTCAATTATAGTCAATATTTTTATTTCATATTAATTTTTAATTATAAACTATTATTCAATAAACATATGACTACTTAATGTAAAGTGTATAAATATTTTTTAATATATAAATCATATTTATATACATTAATATATATCTATATATTTAATATTTATAAATTAATAACATTAATAATCATAATTATCTAATTAATAAAATGATTAATAGTTAATAATTAATAATGAATCTATTAAATTTTATCAATAATTATTTAATTAATAAAATTTGTAATATTTTTTTAATAAACCCATTTATTGTTTTTAATATATTTAATTATTTCATTTTATTTATATAAATATTAATCAGTGGTAAAAATAAAGCGTTGATAAAGGGTACCCTTTATCAGATCTAAAATAATAGCGCCAATAAAGGATACCCTTTATGAGCGCTAAAAATCGAGTGTAGATAAAGGATACCATTTATTAGTGCGAAAAATAAGATGTGGATAGAAATAAATTTATCAGCTCTCAAAATATAGCATTAATAAAGGTTATCTTTTATCAGTGCTAAAAATACATGCTGATAAAAGGTTAAATGTATCAGCGTGTTATTTAGTGCGGATATATATGCCTTTCACCAATATTTTGTTATAGCACTGATAATTACCAGCGTTGTTGAAGGCGTGTTTCATAGTAGTTTCCACCCCAAATTTCCTTCTTTGTTGGATTTACACCTATAAAATTATTCCATCATGATATGATGGAATTTTGGAAGTCATTTTGGTAGGTTTTGGTCAATAAAAATAGCTTGATGGGTGTGATGAAGTGACAAGATTGAATTACCTTTTATAATTGAGAAGTGACATTTTTGTAAATACCCAGCCCTATTCACTATTAGGAAGTGAATATTACCTCATGTGCCTCAAAAATATAAAAATAATTGGTTGTAGAGAGAATATGGTCGATCCACACTTCCACCACACTAATTTTATAAAACATTTTATTTTATATTCTTAATGTTTACTCACTTTTACCACTTTAATTCCCACCATGGTAGTGAGTTATTTACAAAGATAACAAAATATTTAAGACTAAAATTAAATTTTAAATATTATTTAACTTGTACCTAATAATTCTAAATAATAAATCTAAATTATAATATAAAAATCCTAGTTTTGAGGAAAAATAAATTTAACACAAGCACGTGTAACGTGCGAAAACATTGTTTTATCCTTAAGAGCGCTAACTGAGTTTTCACAATTCAGGGGTCATTATAATCACTATAAAACGAATATTGGTCTTTTAATATAACATGGTTTATATTTTTAAATATTTAAAAATCACATGTCATATTATAGGAATTTAAGTAATTTAAGATCATTTAAATTGAACATGATTATTTATAAAATAACATTAATGTAAATTTCTACAATATTAATTTAACTTAAATTTTCAATAAAATATAAATAAAATAATGGAAGTATAATTCATCATTTTTACAAATGTATAAAATGATATATTTATCTAAAAATTTAATGTTACATAATAACTTGTTCAATTTACAAAACTTTTAATATTTTTAATATTATTTATTTTTTTTCTATTATATGTATAATTATAGAGTTGGTGTTTGATAAGAATTTAAGGTAATTATATCATCTTATAAAGTTAAAAATATATTATCATTAAAGAAAATAATTTATCATTAAAAATAATATTTATAACCAAATATATTTTTTCCCTATTCAAATATTTTATAGATATTAAAAGAAATGAAGGTTCATTTTTACCTTTTTCTTTACAAAACCATTTATATTGGTCAGTTTCATTGGAATATATATCAAAAATTCCTAAAAAATTATTCCGAGTCAGTAAGAAAATAAACTTCTATAAAATGGTGTTGTAAATACTGGTAGGTCATTTTAACCCCCTATCATCTTATTTTAACCCCATAGTAAACCCATATTTACCTTAACTATGGAAAAATAGTTTTAATAATTTCATTACTAATTATAGTAAGAAATCAAGTTGACCATATTAGATAATACAAATTATTCTGATTAAAAATATTAAATATGTTTTATGATATTCCATTCATAGAATATGAAATGATAAATTTAAAACAAAACCTTCAAACACGGTGAAAAGGTGTGTTTTCAACAAGTGTTTTCCCTATAAAAAGATGATTTTATATTAACTCTATCACAATTAATAATATTTTACGAGAGTAAATTAATATTTATTGATATATAAAATATGGATTTAATTTAAAAATTTTCTCTTATGTAATTATTTAATTCATTAAATAGGAGAAACATTATTCACTTTAAAATAGTTTTTCGAATCCCCTTTTTAAACTCAAAAATAATCATATATTAAACACCAAATATAATGATGAATAAAATTTAGTTATGTTGATTAAATAAAACTCATGGTCATTTTTTTAATTTAATTAATATTAAAATCACAATTATACTATCAAATTATATATTTTAATTAAAAGGAATTACATTTGTTCAAAAATGGAATTTTTCTCTATTCATTCAAAAATCACTAATTTTAAAAAATAGTCCCAAAACTACAGCAAAGGTAAATTCCAATATTATTATTTTAAAAATTATGTTCGTATAATCTAACAAATTTTATTAATGTTTTAAAAAAATTATAATAATCCTTTACAAAAATAAATAAAAAATATTTATAAAGAAAACATATTTTTGTAGAATGAAATTATATTTCTAAAAATTGATTGATTATTTACTAAGAATTTATGAATAATTTAAACTAAGCAGGATATATGTATAACAAAAATTAGTTAAAAATATTCATACCCTCTAATTTTATTTCTAGGTTATAGTGGTTATATATATAAGGACCCAACCTTAA
Organism: Viscum album; assembly: GCA_963277665.1. Taxonomy (NCBI): domain Eukaryota; kingdom Viridiplantae; phylum Streptophyta; class Magnoliopsida; order Santalales; family Viscaceae; genus Viscum; species Viscum album. The sequence goes on along the minus strand of OY728126.1, from coordinate 2,088,717,483 downwards.
ACATTACTTATTATTGAATTAAATGAATAATTCACATTGAGGATATTTTCAGGTTTAGAGTTTTAGAGAATTAGGACATAAGTATTACAACTCAAAGGTTACAAAGTAGACACATCTACTCAGCTTCCATTTTTTCACAAAAATAAAAACTCTTGAACAAAATAGTCATGTCTAGTTCCTTGTTTTAGACATCCTGACATTTCCTTGATCCCATCCATGACCCTATTCAACTTTATGTCCTATGAAAAACATTTCAAAAAAACTTGGGAAGAGTATAAAAATCTCAGTAAGGGTTTTAAAAATACGGAAAGAAAACATTAGTCCATGTATACATAAGAATCAATGAAATCATTCTTTACTCATAAAGCATAAGCAATTTATCATTCCTCATAAAATCATAATATTTACGAATAACTCATAGAAATCATAAGACATAAAGGTAACTTGAGGCATTCGTGACATTATTACATAGGGAGTAACCCTCATGGTTATGTTTGGAATACCCATCATAGAATATTCCCTAAATCTCTTCAGAGAAACCTTAGCTTTTAACCCCTTCGCGTTACCCAATGCATTGGGGAGCTATATCAGGCTCAATCTCCCTTAGTTTATCACAGAACCACCCGTCTTCATAATCAATGCCCAAGAACCATAACATAATCATAGCACATAACTTAAGCATAAAGTAAAGATAACATTTCCATATTTCAATAACAATATAACATTTTAAGATATTGAAATAATGAATCCATTCTAAAAACCATTTTCAAAACCATTTAAATCATTTAATAAAGAGATTTTTGAATCAAAGTGTCTCATACCACTTTGAAGCTTTTAAAATTTTAAACCATTAATATCCATATAAATAAATCCTTAAAGCCATTTTAAAAACATGGATATTAATTAGAAATATTTATAAGAATAAATCATTAAAACATTTAAAACGATATTTTAGTCAAAGGGTTTTTAACAATATGAGAGACACTTGAATACAATAATTGAGGAATAAAATTTAATCAAAACTTTATAATATCATGAGAATAAATGGATTCATGATATAATATTCCAACGGACAGTATATACACCATATAAGAGTGAGTTGGTTCATAACAACAATTATTTCTCAATAGTAATGTAAAATGAGATGAAATCCCTTATAAAGAAGGTATCCTTAAATTAAGGATAAATCTATCTCATAATTATTTGTGAAAAATATAAATACACCCAATATAAGTGGATATAAAGTGTATAATAATAAAAGTTCATTCACACATATTCAAAGGATTACATATTCAATAACTACATGTTGAACCCAAAGAAATCAAAATTGGGTTAAGGAGTTCCCTTGGTAAAATTCGACAGCCTAACGGTGTCACTTTAAAATTCATAAAGTTAGTTGATGAGAGAGAAAATGGTATATCATCACTTGAACTTAAAATTTACATCAATAAGGATATATAAGAACATATCCCAATATAAAAATATGTAAATTAAAAGACATAACAAAATAAGTCTTTTAAAAAGAGGAGTGTGAAAGGTTCTCTTACCTATTTGGGAAACATTCGAAACGTACACCCCATGAAAGAAGGGTCATACAATGAAGATGTAAAGACCCATAAATGAGATTATATTATACAAATAGTAAAATAATGGGCAGTACATACACCACACAAAAGGAAATAGTGTCCATTGTAACATGAATCTCAGGGGAATAAAAAGTGAAATGAAAATCCCCTTATGAAAATTCAGCAGCCTAACAGCGCCACATAAAACTTCCAAAAATGGATTGATGAGATCAAATAGGTTCTCTCATCATATTAACATACATAAATAGGAATATATAATAACATACCCAAACATAAGAAAGAGTATCTTAAAATAAGTGAAATAAAAGAAAGTACTTAAAAAGAAAGAGAGAGGTTGGATCTCTTACGAAAATTCGGCAGCCTAACAGCGCCACTAAAAACCTAAAAAATGGATTGATGAGAGAAAATAGGGCTCTGATAATATGAACTTAAAACATTACAGTAATATTAATATAAAATAACATCCCAATCATAAGAAATATTAGCTTAAAAGGAATGACATAAAAGAGTGTACTTAAAACGAAAGAGAGGGGTAGGATCCCTTACCTCAAGTCCGACTTGTCTTGTTCGTTTCATTATATTCCGGATTAATAAACTTTGGTGAATTTATAATTTCTTAAGGACCTACTTTAAATATTATTATTCTGTTAATATCACATATTATAATTTTATAATAATTGGTTAATAATGTGAGTTCATATCAGACGTTTTTGTCGTTGTTTTGTACATGAGTAAAAAATGAACTTGTTTGAAAATTATTGTCCATATAGTTATAAGTAAATCATTTCCAGAATAGTATTAATGATTAAAATATCATATATATACAGTACATATTCATTTTATACTATTCCATAACATTTGGAGATAAAAATAAATGAAATGCACCGTTCATGGAGTCGGTAGGCCGTACGTACGCATGAATGCTACTTTCATTTCTTTTTCATATTAATGGAATTAAAAATAATTGAGAGATATATATATTATAATTAAAGTTTTATATATATGTTATATAGGACACATAAGTTCATTAATTTCATTCTTTATACATTCCATGTATTTCATGAACGAGTCACATCACTTGAGGGGGAGGTAGTCCACACTTCCTCATATGAAATTATCGCATTTGCACAACATGAAAAGAATAAAGCTATGTTTTAAATATAAAAAAAAGAAGCATATAGAAAAAATAAATACCATATATATCATATATAAAATTCAGTGACATCATAATGGCCACCTTTAAATGTGTTAAAAGAATATTGAACAATCATCGTTTCGTGAGGGGGTAATTCGCCATCCACAGAAACAGTATGTTCTTTAACCATTAGACGGATGTGTGTGTAAGTGTAGCTCTAATACTTATTATAACAACATCCTAGTATATTTAATATACTGTTGGTAATAAAAAAGAATGGAATAAAAAGATTTTTTGGGGTTGGAGAAGAAAAATAAAACCAAAGAACATAAGAGAAGACATTACCTTTAAATCGGGAAACTCTCTTTGGTTTGAACCAAAAGGGTTTCTTGAAGAGCTTTCTGCCTAAGTTGATGCTTCAATGATGAAGAGAGGGATGTGGAGAGATTAAATGGGCAGAGGTTGGCCGAGACAAATGCTTGAGAGGTGTGGGTAAGGAGGTAGAGGTGGGGGCCTTTTATAAGAGGAGAGGAGGGGCACTCTTGGAATGTCTTAAAAAGTAACATTATTATAAAATGAATTTCAGATTTTAAAGGTCCCACAATTATATATTTCGAGTATAAGGTGATAATAGTTCTAAATCCACACATCCAATTGGTTTGTGACATGTTTAAGACTTATTTTTCACCGTATCTTCTCATTTTATTTAAATCGTTCATTTATGATGTAATCACTGCATCATCACAGTGTCATAAATAAATTAATTTATTTAATGTCTAAAAATTGTTAAAAAAAATTCATGATGTAGGAAATATTTTTATATTTCTAATGAATATTTATAGTCAAAAATATGGCTTGTATAAACCCATGTAAATTTTTTTTAGTAAAACAATACATGTTTGTGACATTTTTTTTAACTTTAAATAAAAAGTGATTAATGTCATTTTCCTACCAAAGTGGATCCATGGGGTCCGAAAGTTGACCCATGGATTTTCTTGGTCAGACATGACTCATCCAATAATGTTAGGACATGTGTCAAGGTCATTTCATATTATTATAACATTATCTTTACCTTAAATTACAATAATTACCTTTAATCGTGATTAATAAAACTTAAAAGTTACTATTCACCAAAAAATTATTTTAATCTCATTGAACCACATTCTACTTCTTAATGATAACCATGTATGTCGGATTTTTGAAAATAAAATCACAAAAGTGGTAAAGTCTCATTTAAACGAAAAATCAGTTTCTTTAACTACCACTTAGTGGTTTCACTATTCATCAAAAATTGAAGTTTTTCAAAAAAAAACCAAAAATTCACCCTAATCTATATTTGATATTCAGAATTCAAAAATGCTATCAATTTTACTAAATTAAAAATATATAAGTTGCATTAATTAATTTAATAATTCATTCCCACTAACAAAACAAATAGTATATTTTTAAGAAACAATATTTATTTAAAGATTGACACTAGTTTAAGTTCAATTTCAAAGTGAAATAAATTTTAATGACCACCATTGGATTAAATGGTAAAAATATATTCTAAATACACTTTAAAACCAATTAAAAAGATAATCTATCCATATAAATAAATCAGATTAAAAGGAGGTTTTGAATTAAAATACAACATTTTCACTTATTCCTTAAAAATGAACTTTATCATAAAAATACGAAATATTTACACAAACTAAATTTTGATGTCCCGATTTTAAAAAAGAATTTTATTTTGTCAAATATAACACATAAAATTGTCAAAAAGTGGATTTAAAAGAGGTTTTCCATCAAAAGGCGGTTAATCGACCTTTTAAGGAATATTAGAATGTTTACGCTTAAAATTGTAATCATTCATATTTTTAATCCTCTAACATTTTTTGTAAAAAATAAAAATATTTGAAAAACATATATAATCATTTTATAGTTAGTTATGTTCTTTCCTGTCATTACAACGGCTAGGTGTTAACTACCATTTAAAATAAAATTATTTTATTATTAGAGTGCAATGTAATATTTCAAAGGAACTCGTTGTTTCATATTAGGTAAGCCATTGAGCATAGCGTTCCCTTTAAATAAATATTAACATTTTATTCAAAAATAGGGATAAATATAAAAATGTCATATTCTTTATATACCTGGGGTGTTACATCCTTCCCCCTTTTGGGAATTGCGTCCTCGCAATTTTAAAATTGGGCTCGGAAACATCATTGAATATCCCACATCGGAACAAGAGTCGGTAAACAATCACTTTAAAAGAAAGAAAGAGAAGTACAGAGGTCACTCGAGTTAACCCATACTAGGATTCCATGTAGGAAAACATGGATATGGAAGAAAAAGAAAAGGGTCATGTTCTGAGGGAGAGTGATAGAAAACATGTTTAGGAGAAAGTTAAATACAATAAAATCCCAAACTTGTGGTCGGTTAAACAGTATTCGATTCCCCAGTTTGAAAAGTTAATAGACAAAAATTTTGTTTTCAGTTACTTTTAATTGAGGAATTTATTTTTGATCTTATGGAAACATACTTACTTGTCATGATGACCTTTAACTTTTACTAGATTTCTTACACAAACTCATACTTTCCCCAAATGATGAGTATTTAGGAAGACTTGTTCACATTAATAGTACTATAATCAACTTCTAGAGAATCACCTAATCCACAAAAGATAATGATATATTTCCCATGTCTTTAGATCACAACTAAAACCAAACCAAAAAGTTTAGTATTAGATCAGATAATACCCTAAAAGGATATTTTTTTTACAAAAAGAAAAACTACTCCTAATCTCCAAAATTTGTCAAACAAAACCCAAAGTTCAAAAAATACAATTCAATAAAAATCTATCCATAAAATTCTTAAAAGTAAACCCAGCTAAGATTGAAACCCAAATATTTGAAGGATTTAATCACATAGTCTCCCAAGGTTCAAATTAACAGTTATCTCCAAATAACATCAGTTGTTCTTAAAGTATCATACTGAAAAGTAATTAACCTAATCACATATCCTCCATGATAGGTTAATAATTTCCATAGATGACCCAAAATCAACATACTCTTGATTCATAAAATCATCCAACTAAAAAAATAATTAGTCAAACTAACCAGGTACTTCACGTATTCCTGTGGTAGGCGATAAATACCTGTCGCACTTTGGTTGTGGGTTCGATTCCCGTAGCTTTGTCCGACGTGACGGGTTGTCACATAGTCTGCATGTTGTCCTTTTTCCAAAACTATATAGTTCCTAAAACATTCCCCAAAACAAGATAAAATATTCAAAAATAACCATAACATATTTTAACCCCAAGTTTATCTCATGTCGTTCATATTCCATCATAACATATAGTAACCCATAATTACCTCAAAAGTAAGGATCATATAAACCCTAATGGTTACCTTTATAATTATTACTTGAACTTCCATGTCGAGTTGGTTCTCTCATACATGATGTATTTGATAACTCAACAAGGTTCAAGTGGTTGATCATGACACCTGATAGTTGGTTTAGAATAACCACAATATTTCTCATTGAATCCCCCATTTCATCTAGTCTCTTAATCAGAGAACCAACACATTTTCCTTCAAACCCATTGTCACTTTAGTTCATGCAAGATCCATCCATTTACTAAAACCAGAAATGTCAGTGTGAGTATATCAACAAAATCATTATGTACTAAAGAGGAAAATAAACAATAATATATAATTATCCAAGTTATCTCAAACGCATTCCAACCATTAAAAATATCAATGACTCTATCTAATATAATAACCATTGTGGTTATACACAACTTGTCACTTATACTTAAACAACACTCTAACCTCTAAATTTATCCAAACCGACCTCTGATACCAACTATAAGGACCCAGCCTTAAACATTACTTATTATTTTATTAAATGAATAATTCACATTCAGGATCTTTTCAGGTTTAGAGTTTTAGTGATTTAGGACATAACTATTACATCTCAAAGGATACAAAGTAGACACATCTACTCAGCTTCCATTTTTTCACACAAAAAAACTCTTGAACAAAAGAGTCATGTCTAGTTCCTTGTTTTAGACAGCCTGACAATTCCTTGATCACATCCTTGACCCTATTCAACATTATGTCCTATAAAAAACATTTCAAAAAAATGGGATGAGAATAAGAAGCTCAGTAAGGGTTATAACAATACGGAAAGAATACATTAGTCCATGTATACATAATAATCAATGAAATCATACTTTACTCATAAAGGATAAGCAATTTAACATACCTCATGAAATCATAAGATTTATGAATAACTCATAGAAATCATAAGACATAAAGGTAACTTGAGGAATTCAAAACATTATTACATAGGGAGTAACACTCATGGTTATGTTTGGAATACCCATCACAGAATATTCCCTAAATCTCTTTGGATAATCCTTAGAGTTTAACCCCTTCGTGTTACCCAATGCATCAGAGAGCTAAATCGAGCTCACCCGCCCTTAGTTTGTCATGGAACCACCCGTCTTCATAAACAATGCCCAAGAACCATAACATAATCATAACACATAACTTAAGCATAAAGAAAAGATAACATTTCCATTTTTCAATAACAATATAACATTTTAAGATATTGAAAAAATGAATCCATTATAAAAACCATTTTCAAAACTATTTAAAACATTTAATACATATATTTTTGAATCAAAGTGTCCCATACAACTTTGAATATTTTAAAATTTTAAACCATTAATATCCATATAAATAAATCCTTAAAACCATTTTGAAAACCTGGATATTAATTAGAAATATTTATAAGAATAAATCATTAAAACATTTAAAACGATATTTTAGTTAAAGGTTTTTTAACAAAATGAGAGACACTTGAGTAAAATAATTGAGGAATAACATTTAATCAGAACTTTATAATATCATGAGAATAAAGGGATTCATGATATAATATTCCAAAGGATAGTATATACACCATATAAGAGTGAATTGGTGCGTAAGAACAATTAAGTCTCAATAGAAATGTAATATGAGATGAAATCCCTTATAAAGAAGGTATCGTTAAATTAAGGATAAATCAATCTCATAATTATGTGTGACAAATATAAATACACCCAATATAAGTGGATATTATGTGTAAAATAATCAAAGGTCATTCACACATATTAAAAGTATGACATATTCAATAACTACATGTTGAACCCACAGAAATCGAAATTGGGTTAAGGAGTTCCCTGGGTAAAATTCGACAGCCTAACGGCATCACTTTAAAATTCATAAAATTAGTTGATTAGAGAGAAAATGGTATCTCATCACTTGGACATAAAATTTTCATCAATAAGGATATATAAGAACATATCCCAACATAAAAATATGTAAATTAAAAGACATAACAAAATAAGTCTTTTAAAAAGAGGAGTGTGAAAGGTTCCCTTACCTATTTGGGAATCTTTCGAAACGTACACCCCATGAAAGAAGGGTCATACAATGAAGATGTAAATACCCATAAATGAGATTATAATATACAAATAGTAAAATAATGGGAATTAAATACACAACACAAAAGGAAATAGTGGCCAATTAGCATATATCTCACGGGAATAAAAAGTGAAATGAAAATCCCCTTATGAAAATTCGGCAGCCTAACGGCGCCACATAAAACTTTCAAAAATGGATTGATGAGATCAAATAGGGTCTCTTATCATATTAACATAAAATTTATATAAAGATTAATAAAGAATAACATCCCCCAACATAAGAAAGAGGAGCTTAAAATAAGTGACATAAAAGAAAGTACTTAAAAAGAAAGAGAGAGGTTGGATCTCTTACGAAAATTCGGCAGCCTAACGGCGCCACTAAAAACTTCCAAAATGGATTGATGAGAGAAAATAGGGTCTCTAATCATCTGAAAATAAAAAATTAAAATAAGAGTAATATAAAATAACATCCCAATAATAATAAATATGAGCTTAAAATGAATGACATAAAAGAGTGTACTTAAAAAGAAAGAGAGGGGTAGGATCCCTTACCTAAAGTCCGACTTGTCTTGTTCGTTTCATTATATTCCTGAATAATAAACATTGGTCAATTTATAATTTCTGAATGACCTCCTTTAAATATTATTATTCAGTTCATATCACATATTATAATTTTATAATAATTTTTCAATAATGTGAGTTCATATCAGACGTTTTTGTTGATGTTTGGTACATGAGTCCAAAATGAACTTGTTTGAAAATGATTGTCCATGTAGTTATTAGTAAATTATTTTCAGAATAGTATTAATGATTAATTTATCATATATATCCCATACATATTCATTTTGTACTATTCCATAACATTTGGAGATAAAAATAAATGAAATGCACCGTTCATGGAGACTGTAGGCCATACGTACGCATGAACGCTACTTTCATTTCTTTGTCATATTAATGGAATTAAAAATAATTGAGAGATATATATATTATAATTACAGTATAATATATATGTTATATAGGTCACATAAGTTCATTAATTTAATTCTTTATACATTCCATGTATTGCATGAACGAGTCACATCACTTGAGGGGGTGGTAGTCCACACTTCCTCATATGAAATTATCGCATTTGCGCAACATGAAAAGAATAAAGGTATGTTTAAAATATAAAATACAGAAGCATATAAAAAACATAAATACCATATGTATCATATATAAAATACAGTGACATCATAATGGCCACCTTTAAAGGTGTCAAAAGAATATTGAACAATCATTGTTTCGTGAGGTAGTAATTAACCATCCACAGAAACAGTATGTTCTTTAACCATTAGACGGATGTGTGTGTATGTTTAGATCTAATACTTATTATAAAAACATACTAGTATATTTAATATTCTGGTGTTATTACAAAGGAAATTAATAAAAAGAGTTTTGGGGGTTGGAGAACCAAAATAGAACCAAAGAACATAAGAGAAGACATTACCTTTAAATCAGGTAACTCCCTTTGGTTTGAACCAAAAGGATTTCTTGAAGAGCTTTCTGCCTAAGGTGAGGCTTCAATGATGAAGATAGGGATGTGGATAGATTAAATGGGCAGGGTTTGGCTGAGCCAAAGTCTTGAGAGGTGTGGGTAAGGAGGTTGATGTGGGGGCCTTTTATAAGAGGAGAGGAGGGGAACTCTTGGAAACTCTTGAAAAGTAACATTATTATAAAATTATTTTTGGATTTTAAAGGTCCCACAATTATATATTTCGAGGATAAGGTAATACTAGTTCGAAATCCACACATAAAATAGGTTTTTGAGAAGTTTAAGACGTATATTTCACACTATCTTCTCATTTTATTTAAATCGTTCATTTATGAGGTAATCACTGCATCATCACGGTGTCATAAATAAATTAATTTATTTAATGTCTATTAATTATAAAAAAAATTATCATGATATAGTAAATCTTTTTATCTTTATAATTAATATTTATTGTCCAAAATATGACTTGTATAATCCCACGTAAAATTTTTTTTAGTAAAACTATACATGTTTGTGACATTTTTATTTTAACTTTAAATACAAAGTTATTAAGGACATTTTCCTAACAAAGTGTCTCCATGGGGTCCCCAATTTGACCCATAGATTGTCTTGGTGGCCAAAGACCCATCCAATAATGGTAGGACATGTTTCAAGGTCATTTCATATTATTATAACATTATCTTTACCTTAAATTACACTAATTACCTTTAATTGTGATTAATAAAACTTAAAAGTTACTATTCACCAAAAAAATTATTTTAATCTCATTGAACCACATTCTACTTCCTAATGATAACCATGTATGTCGGATTTTTTAAAATCAAATCACAGAAGTTGTAAAGTTTCATTTAAATGAAAAATCAGTTTCTTTAACTACTACTTAGTGGTTTCACTATTCATCCAAAATTGATGTTTTTTAGAAAAATACCAAAAAATCACCCTAAGCTATATTTGATATTCCGAATTCAAGAATGATGTATATTTTACAAAATTCAAAATATATAATTTTCATTAATTAATTTAATAATTCATTCCCGCTGTCAAAACAAATAGCGTGTTTTTACGAAAAAATATCTATTAAAAGATTGACACTAGTTTGAGTCCAATTTAAAAGTGAAATTAATTCCGATGACCACCATTGGATTAAGTGGTAAAAATATATTCTAACTACACTTTAAACCCAATTAAAAAGATAATCTATCCATATAAATAAATCATATTAAAAGGAGGTTTTGAATTAAAATACAACATTTTTCACTAATTCATTAAAAATGAACTTTATTGTAAAAATACCAAAAATTTAAACAAAGTAAATTTTGATGTCTCGAATTTAAAAAAAATATTATTTTGTCAAATATAACACATAAAATTGTCAAAATGTGGATTTAAAAGAGGTTCACCATCAAAAGGCAGTTAATCGACCTTTTAAATAATATTAGAATGTTTACGCTTAAAATTGGATTCATTCTCATTTTTTATCCTCTAACATTTATTATAAAAAATAAAAATATTTGAAAAACATATATAATCATTTTGTAGTTAGTTTTGTTCATTACCGTCATTACAACGGCTAGGTGTTAACTACCATTTAAAATAAAATTATTTTATTATTAGAGTGCAACGTAACATTTCAAAGGAACTCGTTGTTGCGTATTGGGTAAGCCATCAAGCATAGCGTTCCCTTTAAATTAATATTAACATTTTATTCACAAATAGGGATAAATATAAAAATGTCATATTATTTATTTACCTGGTGTGTTACAATATAGATTTCACATGTCATTTAAGATTGGTATATCATGTTGAACACGCTATCGAAGATTGATATATTTTCTCAATCATTGGGGTATAACTCTAAAAATTTAAGATTTTGTATTGTGAATTATTCTTGTTATATAAGTTAATATAATAGGATAATATATAATAAGAACCTAAGAATTTTTAGTGTGTTTTTTTTCAGGATGACTCAACAGTGTTTTAAATATTTATCAAATGAAGGGATTAGAAGGCAATTATATGAGGTTTATCCAGGAATTCTCCCAGTTAGAAATATTTATGATAGGCCAGACCAAGGGGAGGATTAAGTGTATATGATTCAAATCATATGGAAGATCCTCTAGAATCTAAAAGAGAGGTTTTCTTGTACACTAATCCAGACCATTACGCATCCAATAAATGAGTATATATTTTATTGTGATATATCAATAGTTTTATTTGGGGTAGTTATGATGATAAATATAAGAGTACTATCATATGGGTTCCAGAAACTAATTTTGAAGGTGTATAACTACATGAAGCATTTCCTAGAGCTACTCCTGGTTGTGGAAATGTAGAAATGTTAGAGTTACTACCTTTTGGGAGATAGGTTCATGGTGTTTACTAATTATAAGAGAATAATGTATATTTTCTCATAGAATTAGTTGAACCTTTAGAAAAATTGGTGGTTTGTGTACCTATAGTATTTGGATTCAATGATAGAATATACCTCTAGAAAGTGGAATGGAATGGGTGATTCACTATGTATGAATATACAAGAAAAAGTAGTGTATGTTTAAAATAATGCATAGTAGGTGATGAGACTCTTTATTGAGATGCACCATGACAATACTAGGTATCATAGAAAAGAAACCCCGCTATCCCTGTATTTTAAATATTTACACTATAAAAGGATAATGATGATTAAGTTATCTAAATAAAATTTTTTGGTAATGAGGGAAAATATATAAGGTGCAGAATCACCACCTGATTGTTCCTATAATTTTATTTAGGCCCTCTATGTGCGGGGTCATGTGTAGGTCCCAAAAATCATGTACAACGTGATGATGGTGGATTGATAGACTGTGAGATTCAATGTTCACCCATGTATTAAAAAGATTTATCATGACATCTAAAGGTAGTATTAGTGTATTTGGATGAATAATTAAATAATGAAGGTTGGTTTCAGATGCTTTACTTATTAATAGGAAAAGGATGATCATTAGTGGCCTATAGGTCGTCTTAAGATGTTACAAATTTTTGAGTGGATGTCGCATGATGTGATAATAGACTTTTTTATAATATTTTAATTTTCATCTCATGGTAGTGATGCATCATGGGTTATCATTGGCTGGTCAGAGAATGTATTAAATTTATTTTCAACATGAGAGACATATTATACCAATGAGTTAGGTTAGTTGAAAGGTTGGTAGATAATGAATATTAATGTGATGTTAAGGAGGATCATTTTTTATTAGGATTCCCATTTTATGTTATACTTTAGTAAATGTCTATAGAAGGTTATTGATATGTAGGATCATAACATAACATCTTATCATCCTCATATTGTCGAGAAGTCTGAGTGAACTATTCAGTTTTATAAGGACGTTCTAATGTAATGGATCCTTGATTTTTTTGGTTTATGGTGGAATTATCATTCACATATCCCTTTTTCCATTAATAGTTATCAATTAAAATTAAACTATTAGAGTCTTTGTTTGTAATGGTTTCTTTATCATCTTTGTACTTGTTAGAGGAATTGAAATAATTGTTTTTAGGTTGATTCTTTTGCTGGAGGTTTTTGAGAATACTCATTTGATCAAGATAAAGTTAGTTACCACTCATAGCTGGTAAATACCTTTTTATAGTGATTCTATAGTGTAATTTTTTAGGTCTTCATAAGGGCCTTCTTGAAGATATTTCCTCATATCTATGGGAATAAATTTTATTGTTTTATAGGGAAGTATGAGGTTTTTGATTGAATAAATGTAGTGTAAAGTCGATTAAAACTTCTTTAGAGATACAATTATTTAAATAATGTATCTTGGAGGATTTATGGGAGTGGAAGTGTGATATACGAGTGTAGTGGTCAAATATTTTCATTAAAGGGGCTTATTGATGCTTAATATTATAATTCAATGGCGATATGGTATATAGTGGGGAGGATATAAAACATCAATAATTTTTAGGCATGAATTAAATTTAATTTTGGAGAAAAATTTTGTATTTAAATTTTCTTGAATATCAGAGGTGTCATATTAACATCAATATCGTATTTAGTGTAATATAACTAGTGCTAGAAATATAAAGACTATAAAATTTCCCACCAAATTTCCATTGTGAGTCCATTAATATTCTTTTGGATTAAGTAGTGGTGAATTCCACTAATAGTGTATGTCTGTTTGGGATGATCTAGAACCCTGGTAGGCCACCAAAGATTGGGGGATGTATAATTTTTTCAAATTCTTTAAAAAATTGATATGATTAATTTTACAGAGTTATTAAATAAAGATTTATACTAATTTCACTCCACGACAAATAGTTTCAAAAATATCATCTCACATTCTTTATGTATTCAACTTCAAGATGGATCTCTCACATTCAAGCTCTAGTGATCATGTTGTCTTTATTATAGGAGTTACATGGGTAATTATAGATCTAATTCCCCCTCCATTGATTTTTTATTTCACTATTCCTCATTTCATCAAAGTATAATCCCTTATTTGGGTGTTTTTAGGTTTTTGGGATTGTGACTCATTGAGATTGAATCAGTTGGTATTTTTCCAAGTGTGATACCCCCCAAGATCCTGGTATATGGTCCTTTTATTTCTCAATGTTATTTTCATGTATTATTTCACTCATATAAAATATATGAAATTTTAATATTTTATAGATTTCCTAAAACAACATTTATTTTTTTCATTAAATTTATTAGTTTCAAGTGGAACCTAGAAATGAAAAGAGTGGCCTAAGAGAGGTTTTTTATCACATCATTGGTCATAGATTACCTTTTTCCATTTGAGATAGAATGTGAAACCATGATTTTAAGACAAAGATGAATTCTTATTCATCTAAAATTATCTTATGATCCTTCTGTGGTGTCCTAGAATAATTCCATAGTATAGAATTACATGAAATTGTTTTAGGATATGGGATATCTAGCCCAGTTCATGGGATTTGAGTGAGTTAGTATCAATGTCAACATTATCCTTTCAAGACTAATATATTTTGACTATCAACATATTGGTAATAAGTGGAATATCATCCACCAATTTTGTATTTTTTCTGATCAAAATTTCCATACCAATGACAGAAATGTGGTATATCTACCATGTTGGTGGGTAGCCTCGACATTATTGCATTGGTAAATAATCCACCAATATCTTGATTATTGTAGATCATACAATTTAATTATACTTGATGATGATACATCATTAACCATGAGTTTTTGTCATGGCGGTTCATCTTAAACTTTAAGATCTTTGTTGATGGTTTGTAATCAACTTTTTTCTTGATGTTTGTGGTATATCATTGACCTAGGACCTGGAATACGTGGTATATCATCAACCTCGATCTGTATACTGATAGTCCATTATCCACCTAGTGGT
This sequence comes from Viscum album, assembly GCA_963277665.1. Classification (NCBI taxonomy): domain Eukaryota; kingdom Viridiplantae; phylum Streptophyta; class Magnoliopsida; order Santalales; family Viscaceae; genus Viscum; species Viscum album. Next base: position 2,088,702,416 of record OY728126.1, on the reverse strand, counting down.
GGTGTTTTGGGGGGGGGGGGGGTTATCATCAATTTATCGTTGGTAGTGGTGGTATATCATCCACCTGAGGAGCTACGTAATGGTTTTAAATCATCCAATAAAATTGGTTAGTAGTGTAATATAGTCCACCTATAAGGATGGTTAAACTTTATCTCAATTAGAGTTCATTTTCCATTGATATTAAAAATATTACAGATAATTAACCAAGAATGCTTCTGATAGTGATGCATTGTTCACTGATTGTTAATTAATGACAAAAACTCATTTGTCCTAATTATGAGATAAGGTGTGATATAATTTTCATCCTCAAGGAGTGTAGTGATATTAGGTATACCATTCCATTCCAACATTAGATAAAGTTGTTATGATAACACAATGTTTAGATTCTATGTATTCTATGATGTGATAAGTTATTTATTTTCAACTTTATTATAATTCAATATCAAACAAACACATTTATTTACAAATAATTGTTAGGGAAATTTTTGGTAGTATTCAAGTGAGTTGTACTCACACCTACCACATGCACCATGGAACCTTAGTAAACATTATGTTTTTTCACCCAAGTGAAGGAATGGGCCCTACTTTTTTATAGTTATTCTTGGATACCTTGATGGATTTGAGATATAGGATTTGGTAGGGACATAGGACTAGAATTATAGAGATCTCTCGTAACTATTTATTATCTTTGGACCTATTGTTTATGATCCTCTCATGAGAGATGATTTTTATTTATTTGTGACTTGTATGTAATTTACATTATGTCAATAAATTATATCAGGATGGTTTTTATTTTATTCTCACAAAAACATAACTATGATTATTATCTTTATTCTAGTATTATTATGTGATGAATTCGAATTAATATAGCATCAATAGTGATTTATGTTCTTCAATACCAAAGATGGTACAATTTCCCATGATATTCATAGACCTTCACTACCAGTTGTTAGCCTTTTCTATTTAGGGACCCACACAATTGGTAAGTAGAAACCCATTTCAATAAAATTTGAGGTGAACATGATATATAGGATTCAAATTTTTTCTTAGTAAAGTTATTCAAGAGGAGATAGTTTTTAGGTCAACAGTGATGGTTAAGACATGATGTGTCTCATTAATGTGTGAGTTATAATTTCATTTTACAATATTGATAAATAATAGTTTGCAATTCTTGTTAATTATTAATTATATATATACATTAAGTACATAATAAAGATGTTAAATTTATATAGTCTTTGTATAATCCTTTTATTATGAAATTTAATGTGTACAAGAGAATGTACACAAATTATATAATGTGAATGATTATTAAAGAGTGGTACAGAAATATTGAGGTTTTTATATATTTTTTATTTTTTCAATTTTCATTTTTAATTAATTTTTATTACTAAAATTTTATATTAGACATATGATTAAGAGACTAACTTGTGGGATATGTTTTATAATACCATGGGATGGGAGGATGATTTCTAGAGTTAATTCTAATCAAAATTTTATGATAGGTCATGGATATGAGACGACAGAACACAGAATGTTCAGTATATCATTATTGGTTCATGATCAATAATGATTATTTATTATATTATTATATTAATGGAAAGAATGGCCACTAAGAATGAATGCTTTCGAGTTCATCAATATTTAAGGTTTTATATTATGATTGGAGGATTATGTCATTGAATGTGATCATTCAAAGTTCTACTAGAGTTTTATAAGAGCATCAATATCATCAGTAGCATCACTTTTAAAATTGTTGAAAGCATGTGATAAATTGTATTAAATTTAGGGATATTGATCCATCTTATAATACCACCTGATGATTCCACATCTATTAATCCATTTCCTAGAGAACTATTCACCCCATAATAATAATGTTTTAGATAAACTATTTTACAAACTCTGTGTGTAATTAATATTTTTGAATAAATTCCAGGTTAGTAATTTTCATTAATTTATAAAAAAATTAAAATTACAAAACAATTAATCGATTAATTTTTACTATTAAATATATTTTGAATGATATTTTATTTTTTGGTTTCCATAGACATACGGTTTTTAATATAGAAAATTCAATATAAGAACTATTAGAAAACAAATTATGAAGAATTTCCGATTATAAATTATATATATTTATATATTCAATTTAGTGGATTATCAATCACTATTAATTACTAGGGATGAATATTTAATTATGATGATCACTACTAATAATACCCCCATCAAACATTATTTATGATGTGTCATCATAAAAAGTCACAATTATGAAATGAATTCATGCGATGACTTATTTATAATTAATATCCATCAAAAATTAGTAATAGTCATAAAAACCATTTTTATTTTGATGGTTATCACCCATCGTAATTACGTATGTTTTTTCGATGGGTATCCTTCATTGTTTTTATAGTACCTCCTCTAAGAGTTAAATGAGGATAAAATAATAGAAATACTTTTATATTGTATGTTGTCTCATAGACATGTCAACACATACCACATGGAGAATGAGAAAAAAAATCCATTATATATAATTGAATCATTAATTTAAGTATTAACTAGATTTTAAACCATTTATTACGTTAAAAACATTTTTGTGTATTAAAAAATTTTTGTATGTTTCAGAAAGAATAAATACATATATTTAGTTCTTTGTATCATTTATAATTCTTCTTTCATTTCTGAGTAGCTATTAATATCTATCAATATCATGTAATGGTGTGTTACAAGATAAATAGTAATGGTATCATTTTGAAATTAACTGACATATTATGAAAATATGCAATTAGTCTAGTGTGGTGACTTTCCCTTTTCCATGTTCTTTAAAAATACAAAACACATTGTGATGATTCTACTAATGTGTTGGTTTTGTAGATTACTACACATATTATTTAATCTTTCACATTCACTCTATTACATAACTAATTGTTTTTAAAAAATGATGGATTAATAAAAAATTATAGGGATATTATTATAATATAAACTCTCTATAATTTTTGATAAATTATTTGAATATGAATTATTCCTTTTTTTCCTTTTTCATGACCTAAATATACACCTCTTTTGGTATTTGTATCATTAAAAAAATATTTAATCCCCAACCATAATTGTACGTAAAGATAATATAATGAAAAACTTAATAAAACATTAGATACAAAATGATCTAGGGAAATCGGGATAAAAACACACGTATCTCTATTCAAACATATCAAACATAAGATATATCTCTTTAAATAATATTTATACTTATTTAGTCCTTTAATCAAAACAATGTGATCACCTGAGATGGAGAATATCAATATAGTATGGTACATCTCATATATTTAAAATTCATTAAAATAATTCAATGACATTAAATAAATACATCACAAGGAATTTATTTGAGTAGTTGAGCATATCACATTTCACTCAACTAAGAATGGTCAAAAGTTTCCTTATTCTAATTCATTCAAGGGTCTGGATATCATTTTTTCATACAAGAGGATTTTCAAGACGCGACCTAATGGGGGACTCTTAGGTACTGATAAGACAAGTGTGACTTCCCCAATCCCACCTCTAATAGAACATGGGCTAGATAATAGTTCCAAGTAGGAATAACACACACATGGGTGGAATTATAGTAATGTACCAATACACATGAAAAATATCCCATCCCATATAATGCTGATAAAGTAAAATAAAATAATACAAACCTTCCATGCAGAACATCTATCACACATCTGAGTGTGAAAAAAAATATTGGAAATGATAAAGGATCCAAATACATTCACAAATAAAAAACTACAGTTAGTCCAAACTACTAAGAAGGAGGGGACAACTCTCATATGAAACCACCCATAAAACACCACGGTCTATCTAGCCCAACAATGCTCTACCTTGTCCTTCCCCTCTGATGACTTCGTCAAAAGGGTTTTTATCTCAATATGACACAACATGTGTAGGTTGTTTCCAGGCCATGATGAGTATAAAAATTCCTTGTAGGAAAAAAAGAAATCATTAAACATAAATAATAATGATTAGTAAGCTCATAATAGTATACATTAATAGACAAAACCAAGGTATACTCATAAAAGGAAATTAATCTCAAGTTGTCTCAACCAATACTTCCAGGCATAATATATTACCCGAGGATTATATATAATTTTTTTTCATTGAGTACTCACTCCATGATCCATGATATCACCCTTGATGCTCATCTAAAAGGTTTGGACCTATAGGCCCTTCCCAATTTGTAATAAATATATTTTATAAGATATGATCATCCAAATATGGGGTCACACACATGGCCAATAGGGGAACCAAAAATCCCACTATAGCTACATGCTAGATAGTGGATTTATTCCTTATGCATAGTGGTCACAACAATATCATGAACCCCACAAAGGAATGATCGAGAATCCTAATATAGAATCCTAGGGGGATGTGTCGAACTACATCCTATACAGAAATGGTAGTGAGGATCAAAATCATGTGCTAATGATGAAATTCTACATTATACCCTAATTGGAAAGGACCATGATATCATACTAAATTTAACATGTACAATAATGAAGAGACAAAGGTCTCCAAGACATCTCTAAGAAAGTACATGACATGTACATTTTTTATACATAGTTTACCACTAAACTCATACCTACATGTTTATATTCCTATATTCCACTATTCATTCTTCTATACCTAGGGTTGTGCTCATGTATTAATGGTCGTGTCTAAGTACATGGCATAGCCCATGTACCCTAGTTTTTTCAAAGTACATGTTTATGCCTATGTACTAAACATATTTCCTTGTATCCTCCATGATACATATAATTCTAGCATCCATAGGTTTAACGATGTGTAGTGGGGACAACAGGAGTTGTGATCCTTACATATTCTATGGAATCATTACAAAATTTGCATAGGATTCCCACATGACGTGTATCTCTCAATTCAATTCCATGTACCTTGATATTTAATAGATCTTATGGATCATTCTCCGCATTTTCATTCCTTGCCACCACTGCCATAAATCAACTCACAAATCATTGAGTAGGAGTCATCCTATCCTTTTCATCACTCTTCTTTGGTATCTAGGCTCCAATATTCTTTGAAATCACTACTTTGAGCCAGACCACCATTTTCACAAATCAAACCCAAAAGAATGGTGAACACTAGTCTGATCTAATCTTCCTCTAGTCATCATACATTATCTCATCTCAATCACACCATCAATCACATACCACACAAGTTTTATTGATCTATTGAATTGTAAAGTGGTTTTATAATGATCAAGTACCTTGTATTCATCAAACCACAGGGAAAAAGAATTACCTATGATGAATGTGTATAGAATCAAGGGAGAAAACCAAAAACAATAAACATGTAGAAGAAACCTCATTCTTTATTTGTTTCTTCCTCAATAAATTTTAATATAATATATTAATTAAGAGGAATAATGAACAAAAAAATTAAATCAATAATAAAAAAAGTTGATCATCAATGAAAAAATAAATTATATTTTATTCGAATCGATCTACGTTAAACTCTCGGTAGATATATGGTATTAAACCGCATAAAATTAATCATGATATCTAAATTTGGATCAATCACAAGTGAATAATGATCATATGTTACTATCATTGGTGAGATCCACAAAGTGTATTGGAATAGAAATTCCTCAATTATTGAAAAGGATCTATTTCATTCCCAGAGATATCCCCCAATGGATCCTACAGATATTTAGGGTTTTTATGTTAACCCTTATATTTCCTTATAACCATGAATTTATGGGAAAAACCAGGGAATGGAAAATTAATAACATAAATTAATTTTTCTAAAATCCCCCCATGAATGTGCCCAACCTGAGCATCTTATGTGATCCATCTTTAGGTCAAAAATCTGGTAAAACCGGTGCTCTAGACTCAATGGAGGACTCAAATTCCCAAAATGAGACTTCATTTGGGAGTTAATCTAGTTTTTCATGAAAAAAATTTAGGCATGATTTTAATATATTTGATATTTTTAAATTATCAATTTTTGGATCACTAGGCCTTAGAATATCATGTTTTTTAATGCATGACTCCAAAAATATTACTAGATTTATTTAGAAGCTTTACATTGAAAAAAATAGAACATGAAATTATTTCTACCATATGTATTTTCATCTTGAAAAGACAACATGAAACTCAAAAAGATTTTGGTACTCAGATCGCATCCTGGTATCCCAATGTCAAGTGTTTTCTTAATGAATCATATGCTTCCATTGGACACGCACAAAAGGAATCACCCACTCTTAGGGAATCCTCTCCAATGGATCATCAACCCCCAGTAGGTACACTACTATGGTATATCCATCCTCGATGTCTAACTTGAACTAGTTGATAACATGAAATGGGTAATGCACATATATCCTCAACTGCGACATGTGGATGGCATCATGTACCTAGCCCAACTGTGGTGGTAAAGCCCAGTGGTACACCACCTCTCCTACTCTGTGTAGTTTCTGGAAATGTCCTATCAATCTTAGATATATCTTTCCTCCCTCATAAAATAAATAAAATCTATATAGAGGTGAGACCTTGAAGAACAAATAGTATCTATACCCAAACTCCAAATTACTCTATTGTTTGATTCCATAAGTCTTCATATAGATATATTTATACCTCATCAAATCCTGGATGAAACGAACCTTGTTTTTTATAGATCACGTGAACTTTAGACCCACGAGTGTTGGTTCACCTAGATCAGTCGCACAATGTGTTGACCTAAATGGTTACCCATAAAAGGCCTAAAATAGTTCCATACTGATGGTGTAATGGTATCTATTATTATATAATAAATCCGAATAATTTAGGCGATCCTCCCAACTATGACCAAAGTCCAACATGAAATACCACAATGTATCCTCTAAATCCATTCTGGTCTACTCAAACTGGACCTCGTTTTGGGGGTGAAAAACTATGTTCAAATGAAAATGAGACCAAAATCTATACAAACAATCCTCTCCATAATGATGATTTTAATTAACAATCATGTTCTAAAATGATTTTTCAGGGAAGATTGTGGGGTCATATTATCTCTGGTATGTAAAGTAATCCCATGATATCTACTAAACTCTACTCTATAATAACTTGGATGTTGGATGACATGGGGTGTCTATCTTTATTCATATAGATGGAATTTTTTCTAATGGACATACATGGTAACACCATCACAAATTCAATGGATTTCCTATACCACATCCACTCTAGCACCTAAAGTGACTGAGCTAAACCCACTAGAACCTGATGTTCAGCCTTCACCTACCAATAATTGAGGCATTGAGAGACAATCTATGCTACTGAAATATTTATTCCTAGACACTAGAACTATAATCAAAGGTCCTAGTACATTGTTTCCACTCATGGATGTACCACCAAATTGGATGTATATAACTCTAACATAGCCTCCTCTAAGAACATCACTATACCATCATCTTACGTTAAAATGTATAATGTGCTCCCCAACATTATAAAATCCATCAAGATAATATTCAGTGGATATTTCAGTATGTATGGTCTCATAGTTGGTATCTACAAGATTATATTCCCTATAAAACTATAAAAGATGTGGATAGCAACCATCGACTTTTCTACTAAGAAAAACAACAATGAGGCCCAAACTTATGATGTCTTAAACAAAAATTGGGAACCCGATCTCCTACTGAGAGCATCTTCAACCATGTTCACCTTAAAATGATTACATACTATCTCAAAATCATATTATTGGTGGAAATAAAATCATTAAAACACTATAATGTTATGATCCTTATGAGATAATATATGTTGGAGACTCTCATGGACGGAGTAGCTATCAAATTGGTAACTCATAGGGTTGTTATCCACATATTTAGGGTGAAGAATACTACTACCAACTCAATATTGTGGGTAACATTTTTCTACACTTACACTATCTACACTTGATAACCATATTTAATAACATAAAACCTCTTCATTATCAAAATTCCATGTATTTTCACTAAGGTATCAAAGAACACCATCTGAATGACACCCTCCTCTGTAAAGCTCAAGAAGGGTATTCTCTTCAACCTCTACATCAACTCTTGATAATCCTATGGGAAATTTAAATCCAAAATATAGGCTTCACATTATCAATCAAATAATTCAATGGTTTTGATATCCTATAGAAATGAGGAAAAAATATCATGTATTATCCGACCAACCTATGGGAGCTCTCCACCTCCTTTATTATTCTATGTGGCTCCCAAGATAACATTGCTTCATCCTTGGCTAGGCCCACTAGTTTACTATCAAATAAAAATAAATTTGTTACAAAATGTACCTTCTATATTTAGAAATAAATCATAAATAGCTTCCCATAAATTTGGTTCTCTTTGTGTGTCTCTAGAACCATCGTCAAGTGTCTCACATTCTCTTCCCCAAATATCAATTACACTAGGATATCATTGATGAAGATCACCACAAAATCTTCTAATAAAATCCAAAATATATAGTTTATGAGTCTCATAGACACTGCTATGGATTTAATAATTCCTCATGGAATCTCTAATTACTCATAGTAACAACAGAGAGATAAAAAATTTGTCTTCAGTATACCCTAATCCCATACTCGCAATTGGGGATAGGAAGATCTGAATTCAATCTCCAAGAACCATTGTGACCCCATAAAATTATCTATGTGGTCCCCAATACATGTTATTTTTTATATATTGTTGAAGTTAATTTTTTTTAGGTGTCAATAATCCACACACATCCTCGATCTCTCATCCACCTTCTAGGAGAAAAACACAATGGCTTCTTAGAGCGAAACTCTCTAACCCATGAATCCCTTCCTTTACAATTCCCCCAACTTCACCCTCAACACATGAATCTATATGGGTGAAATATTACATTAGGGTGTACATAACGAGGCCACCCCATAGTGTAATTCAATATATATGTCTATCTCTCAGTGGGAAGGTATACCAGGAACATCCTCAAGAAATATGTCCCCATACTTTTCCAACACAACAAGAAATATTTATCCAATATAATACACTAATCCATGAGTAATACTAGAAAACTTGTGATTAATTGGATACACTATCATATGTATGATTCCATCTTGATCTTCCTGGTTTTCCATCTCACCCAAAAAGAAAAACCTCATTTGATAACCATCAGCACACCACATTCTCTGCCTAAAGAAGTCAATCTAGTTATGAACTATGGATAGCCAATCCATACATGAGATGAAATATTAATGCCTCCTTATTGTCAAAATTAAACCCTAAATGATTATCTATCCTATATGTGTTAGATCACATTGTTGAAAGACGTGTGTTATCATTAATTCACCTCTTGTTAGTGTCTCCAAGAACAATGGTCGAGTCAAGGGCTCTAAAGGAATATCTAATTCACACACTTGAGATGTACCAATAATTAAGTGGCTTAAACCCATGTCAATAATTATTATATATTAATTAGATTATACACAGATCATACCAATAATCATGATGGGTTACTTGAGGTTGTAGGCCTCAACTAGATAAAATTTTTCACATACTTATCTACCAACATCCTCATCCTAGAAAGGACAATTTGGGGGTGGTTCATGGAATAAATCAAGCCACTTTCCACCTCTCACTTCTCTACCTACCCCTATCCCATATCTGTCACCATGTGTAATTCCATTCTCCTACCTCTACCAATTCATGGGAGTTCCCTTGACCATCTCTCTATTTGGTATACGGTATGTCAAAATATCTGAAGTAATATGTCCTCAACTATATCAATAGAAGAACGACCTCCCCAAAATATGATTCAATACATCCTGAGATACTTGAGCTGCCAATCCTTTATCATTGTATCATCTCATAAATCCTCTAGAATAACTGATTCCCTAATAATTCCATGGATAACTTGTCACAACCAGTCCCCTGGGGCCCATGCTGTGACTACCCCTAGCCCTCCTTCCACAGGCCAGGGGCTGGAAACTAGAACCAAAGGCATAAATCCCTAAAACTGGGAAGGAATTACCTAAATAACTATAACCAAACACAATAGAGTAAAATTAGAAGCAAACTGTAAGTAAAAACTATTAACAAAAAGGGAGTGCTGGAAAGTAAAAAAGTGCTGGAAATACAAGCCGAACTGCAAAGTGTGAGTACAACAGAAAAAGGGACAAAACGGCTGAATGGTTAAAGAAGATTGTGGATCATCCACCATGGATCCTACCCGAAGGGTGGGTATCTATAACCTCCTCAAAACTCCACGTCTGTCAGACTATTCTGTGTACTATCTTTTCTTTAGGTCCACATCTGGGTACCATCCAGTCCTAGCACTCTTAGCCTCCGTCTATGTTGTCCATTGTCTGCATCCAACACAACGAGGTACGGGCATAGCCCGGGTAGGGTTGAGTATAAGGATACTCTGTAGCGACCCTAAGACCCTCAAGTTCTTACAAAAATCCATCAAGGTTAAACCATAAAGTATGAAACTAATGGATAGCCAATACTGATGTATATTCTCATACATATACATAAGTTATCAAGTAACCCATCTCATCTATGAGGAAAACACAGAAGTCACTGACTCGGCTCACACAGGTATATAACTTTTGTAGATATGGATATGATCAGATGTAGTCACTGATTCATCTAAGCTCTCATACCCACACAGGATCCAGGACCAGCAGTTGGAACTGTCGGACCCACACAGGATCCAGGAATAGTAGTCAGAGCTGTCAGACGCACATAGGATCCAGTGTGGGTCCGACAGTTCCAACTACTGGTCCTGGATCCTGTGTGGGTCCGATAGCTTAGATGAATCATTGACTATATCTGATCATCTCCATCTATACAAATGTTGTATACATGTGTGAGCTTAGTCAGTGACTTCTGTGTTTTCCTCATGGATGAGATGGGTTTCTTGATAACTTAGGTATATGTATGGGCATATACCTAAGTATTAGCAATATGTTACTTTCCTACATTGTTTTTTATCCTTGATGGATTCTGTGAGACCTTCAGGGTCTCGGGGTCCCGACTGAGTATCTTTATACTCACCCCTGCATGGGCTATGCCCGCACCTCGTTGTGTTGGATACATATGATGGACAACACTAACGGAGGCTGAGAGTGCCAGGACTGGACGGTACCCGGAGGTGGACCTTAGGAAGAGATGATACACAGAGGAGTCTGACAGACGTGGAGTGCTTAAGAGGCTATATGTAACTACCCTTCAGGTAGGATCCGTTTTGGACGATCCAGGAGCTGCTTTCACTATTCAGCCTTTTTCCCTTTTTCAGTCGTACTCATACATTACAGTTGGGCTTGTATTTTCGGCCCCTTTTTACATTCCAGTTTTCTCTTTTTGTATAAAGGTTTTACTTACAGTTTTCTTCAAGTTGTACTCTGTTGTGTTTGGTTATAGTAATTAATGCAATGCCTTCCCAGTTTTAGGGATTTACGCCTTTGGTGCTAGTCACCAGCCCCTGGCCTATGGAAGGTAGGTTTGGGGTCGTCATGACACGGGGTTTGGGGGACAGGTTTGACAAATTGGTATCAGAGGAGCCGGTTCTACTACAGTACTTAGGACTCTGATATATCTTTTTGTTGAAGCAATAGTGTTAAGGGTACTTAGTGTTCATTTCAGTTTAGGGAGTCTAGTGTTGGTGCATCGGCCGACGTATCCATACTCCAAGAACCTGACTTCTGATTTCTGACTCAGTACATGAAAACACTGACAGTGTGTGTGTTTCAAGAGTTTTCTTTGTGATCTCTTTGAGTTAGCTCACCAGGTTTAACTTGTTGACCATGGAGCACCTGTTTCATTTTAGGATGCCACCACGCAGACAGCTAGGCATGGTTATAAGATTTGTATGTGAGGGGATCCCACCGAGCAACCAGGCCTCAGTGTAGGGCCCCATCATAGCGGAGGCTCCAGCAGTACCACTACTCATTGGGACACCGATACCACCAGCCCTAGCAGAAGATGACACACGCTGCATGATTGCATTGCATGAGTTCCAACACCAGAGACTGCCCGGGTTTAGGGGGGAGATAGTCCTGCAGGCAGCTGGGGATTGGCTAGAGGATGTGGTGAGAGTCTTCAGGCTAGTAGGGACACCAGCAGACTTCACGGTGATCCTTGTCACGAGTCTCCTTTAGGCAGCAGCAGGAAGATGGATGAGCTTGATGCTCCAGGTGCATGACGAGGCGACGCTGCTCTCAGCTGACTTCGAGAGCCTATTTAGGGAAGATTTTGTCCCAGAAACCCTACATGCGGTGTGGATACAGTAGCTACTACATCTAAAGTAGGTTAGCATGACGGTGGCACAGTACTGAACGAGGTTCAATGACCTCTCACGTTACTCCACAGATATGGTGTGGGACCCTTTCATCTGGGCCCTGACCTTCAAGCAGGGTCTCAAGTGAGAGATTAGAGCTTCGATGGTCTCCCTCTGTATCTCGACGTAGTCAGGCATGTTAGAGCGAGCCCTCTTAATGGAGAGTTTCCTTGCTGAGTATTCACCAGCAGCTAGACCCACCATTGGGCATCATGTAGCGGAGTCTTATAAAGAAAGTTGCAAACAGATGTCGTAGAGGTCCAAGTAGACCATACCATCCGATTGGCGACCTCAGGACACGGGTTCGGTTGTGCGGGGCACACGAGACAGAGCCAGTAATGTGAGGTACAGGTAGTGTTTCTCATGTGACAGGGAGGGTCACATGGCTCGTGACTATCCGACCTGCCATACGGATGATCAGTAGATGGTCGAGGGACCACCGAGGCAGAGACAGATATTCGACCGAGGTGGTCTGCAGGGAGAAAGAGGATGTAGAAGAGGAGCTGGTTGAGTTGCTGGTGGTGGGAAACGTTTCGAGGTGTTACCGCCACCACCAACATGAGGTCCACCCCGACCGTAGGGAGCAGGTTTATAGGGGAGATCTTAGTTCCAGGCAGCTGAGGCATACGACCAAGGCACTCCGGAGATGATTTGAGGTATGATCTATGTCTACTCAAACATAGCTGCAGTTCTTATAGACACAGGTTATAGTCACAATTTCATTGCCACTGCCCTCATTTGTAGATCGGAGATTCAGATGGATCCATTGGCTAGATCCTTACAACTAGAGACTCCTACGGGAGTAGACTCAACGATTATGCACTCGTTCCGATAGTGTGAGCTTACTCTAAGAGGCAAGAGCATCAGCTGGGATCTCCTCATAGCGTCGTCGATGCCTTACGACATCATCATGGGTATGGACTGGTTATCTATAGTCCATGCTCAGATTGACTGTATTAAGAGAAATTTGCGGTGTGTCCGCACGAATGGGACCAGGTTTACCTTCACCAGTGAGAAAGGAACCTTTGCAGAACAGTACTGACTTACTCGGAGGAGGGTGCAGTCGATCACTCATTAGTTGGCCTGCCTTACCCTCGGATCAGTAGATGTTGAGAGTCTGACTTATCCTGTAGTGGTGGACCAGTACGTGGATTTTTTCCCTGATGATGTTCCAGGACTACCTCCTCACAGAGAGGTAGACTTCTACATTGACTTGTACCCCTGGACGGCACTGATATCTACTACAGCGTATCGGATGGATCCCGCTGAGCTTCGTGAGCTACGGGTATAGCAGGAGGACTTTCTGGGAAGGGATTCATCTGGCACAGTGTTTCTCACTGGGCACCCCCGATTTTGTTTTCCAAGAAGGCATATGGGACCCTGATGTTCTGTGTTGACTACTCTCTTCGGGACTAGGTGACAGTGAAAAACAAGTACCCACTCTTGAGGATTGACGACCTCTTTGATCAGCTGAAGGGATCATGGTGGTTCTCAATGATAGGACTCATATCAAGCTATCACCAGCTCATAGTTCGAGATGAGGATGTGAATAAGACGGACTTCAGGTGTCGGTATGACCACTACGAGTTCTTGATTATTCCCTTCATCATAACCAACGTTCCATTAGTGTTCATGGGACTCATGAATAAGATATTACAGCCTTACCTTGATCACTTTTTCATAGTTTTTATTGAAGACATTTTGATGTACTCAAATACTAAGGAGGAGCATGCCTACCATTTTTAGGTAGTACTGGACACACTCTGAGAGCACCATATTTATGGTAATCTCTCGAAGTGATAGTTTGGGATTCGATAGGTTTACTTCTTATGACACATCATCTCAGAAGCTGTATTTTCATTGGATCTATCATAGATTGAAGCAGTACTTGCTTGGGAGCCACCCAGGAGTGTGTCGGAGGTACGGAGTTTCCTGGGTTTGGTTGGTTACTACTGGAGGTTCGTTCCAGACTTCTATAGAGTTTCAGCACAACTATCAGTCTCGACGATGAAGGGGAAACCCTTCGTCTGGTCGAAGAGATGCCAGAAGAGCGTTCAGGAGCTAAGGTAGAGGCTGACTAGTGCCCCCATCTTGAGGAATCCAGAGGAAGACGTAGGGTACGTAGTTTACTATGATGCATCAGGGACCGGACTCGAGTGTGTCCTGATGAAGGAGTTAGTAGTGATCAATTATGGTTCTCAATAGCTAAGACAACATGAAAAGAACTACTCTATCCATGACCTGTAGTTAGTAGCAGTTGTATTTTCCTTGAAGAAGTGGTGACACTATATGATGGGTGAACATTTTACCATGTACTCTGATCACAAGAGTCTCAGGTATATCTTCTCTCTGAAGGACCTGAACCTGAGACAGTGGTAGTGGCTTGAGTTCCTCCAGGACAATGACTTCGAGATACTCTATACTCTTGGGGAGGGGAACGTTGTTGTAGATGCACTCAGCATGAGGTCTGGTATACAACTTCTAGGCAAGGAGACAGAGCAGCCAGCTGCTTTATAGATATCATAGGTGGATAGAGATGGATCAGCCTTTCTAAAGTCTCTTACAGTCACTCCCCCACTTCTTCAGTGAGTCAGGGAGGCGCAGTTTGGGGACGCTGACTGTGAGACATGACGTCCTCAGATATCCACAGGTCAAGCACCTAATGGATTTTCTAAAGGTGGGGAGCACGTCATCCTCTTTAGAGGACGTACTATGGTACCAGTAGAACTTCAGGAGGAAGTGTTGAAGGAGTTCCAATCATCCCCTCTAGCCATAGATCCGGGTGTGGAGAAGATGTATCAGGACCTTAAATGGAAGCACTGGTGGCTAGGTATGAAGAAGGCATTAGTGGATTTTGTCTCTCGATTCCTCACCTGTCAGCAAGTGAAGGCGGAGCACAAGGTACCAGCAGGCTTGGCACAGCCTTTAGAGGACCCAGAGGTGAAGTGGGATGGGATATCCATGGATTTCTTGATGGATCTTCTAAGTACATCCAGCGGTCATGACTCGATTTGTGTGATTGTTCACCGACTCAACAAGTTGGCCCACTTCCTACCGATTAGAGAGCGGGGTTCGGTAGAGAGATTGGGATGCCTCTATTATAGGAGATTATGTGGCTACATGGAGTACCATCATCTATTGTCTCTAATCGTGACACACGCTTTAATTCCCAGCTATGGAAGGGGTTGTAGGTGGCTTTAGGGATGCAACTACGTCTGAGCACCGCCTTCCATCCTCAGACAGATGGCCAGACTGAGCGGACCATCCAGACCCTCGAGGACATGCTCCGTGCATGTGTCCTCAACTTAGGTCACAACTGGGAGGATCACTTACCTTTTGTGGAGTTTTCCTACAACTATAGTTGTCACTCCACCATAGGGATGGCACCCTTTGAGGTGTTATACGGGTGACCTTTCATAGCACCCTTGTGCTGGACAGACCGAGGGGAGTCAACCCTGGTGGGACTAGAGATGGTACGGGCTACTATAGAGAAGGTGAAGATCATCATGGAGTGGATGAATACTGCACAGAGCAGATATAAGTCGTATGCTGATAGGAGACAGAGACCTCTGGAGTTCGAGGATGGCGACCACATCTTTCTCTGTGTCTCACCTCGACGAGACATATAGATATTTGGCCGAGGTGTCAAGTTGTCTTTGAGATTCATTGGACCTATTCAGGTCCTCACCAGAGTAGGCAAGGTGGCTTACTGCCTGGCTCTTCCACCTCAGATGAACTGGGTGCATGACCTCTTCCATGTATCTGAGCTGAGGAGATACATGCATGACCCTTCCCACATCATCGACCATGGAGAGAAAGATGTCGAGGACGGGGAGACTTTTACAGAGGTTCCATTGGAGATTGAGGATTGACAGGAGCAGGTCCTACGTGGACAATCGATACCTCTGGTGCACATTCTCTGGCAGCATGGGAACCTCTAGGAGAGCACATTGGAGTGGAAGGCACAGATGCATGCTCAGTACCACCATTGTTTCCCTTAGTTTGAGTTGTATCTTATAGGGAAATAAATCCCTAAGGTGGGGAGAATGTAAAGACCCAGAAATCTCGTGGAATTTTTTTTTAATACATGGAAATTTTATGAGTCCGCGAAAACTGAGGGCATGTGATTCTAAGGCCTGGTGTGCCCAAAATCAATTTTTGATGTTTTTTCAGGTACGTTCAGTAAACGTGTGAGCGGGATTTTTTAACTTTTGAACCGGTGCTCGGAACTGAAATCTGAGGGCACCGTTGAACTCATAGTGCCGGTATTCTCTTAGGAAGACATTCACCTCAACGACAGTTGGTCGAAAATAAATGTTAGTTTTTGGCTTCTTATAAAAAATAATAAAATAATGTGTAAAACACTTTATTTAATTTGAAGCTTCCATGTGAGTGGTTGTTGGTTAAAACCTCCACTTTGGAGTTGGCGGTGGGACCACCACACCCTAACCTCCCATGAGAGGTTATGGTGGTGGGGCCCACCCGATCATAACCTCCAGTGAGAGGTTATGACGTGAGAACCACACAAGGCTTAACCCCCCAATTAATAGGGAGGGAGAAGAAACCTCTCAACACCCCTCAATTAATTTTATGGGTCGACGTAAAATTAATTTTTTCCAATTTAATTTTATGTGTCAACGTGAAATTAAATGCTTCTAATTAATTTTATGTGTCAACATAAAATTAATTGCGGTCAAATTAATTTTATGTGTCAACATAAAATTGAAGCTATCAATTAATTTTTATTTTTCAACATAAATTTTTTATTTTTCAACATAAAATTAATTACTGTCAATTAATTTTATGTGTCAACATAAAATTAAATAATGCCAATTTTTTTGTTAGTTGATATTTTTTTCCCTGGTGGTGGATTTGGGGAAAGGTTTGGCTTTAGAGAATTGGGAGGATATCTGGGAGAAAGCCTCTCCACAAATAACGCTTTCTCCACAAAGAATACAAAGAACGTCGGCAATGTTTTCTTCTATGACTTCCATCCTCAAATCCTACCGGCGTGGAGAATCGTCAATGATCCAAAGCAACTTGGGATTTGAGATGTGCAGCGGATGAGACGAACAACGACAGATGAATCAAAGGTAGGGGGTCTATTTCTTGATGATGTTATACCCTTTTTCTTATCTTCTTCATTGGATAAAAAGGGATTGTTGTGGATGTGTTTATTGATCATCTTCTTCTCATGATGAGCCAAATGATATCTCCCTAAACGTGCAGGGTGCGGGCCAACCTAACATGGCCTGACATCCTTTGTCGTTTTCTCTATTTTTATGGTGTTCTACATCATGGAAATGGGGAAATGAAGATGAAGGCGGCAACGAAAAAGGACGAGCTACCCATGGCCTCCACAAATCGTGCTGCCCCCGCAACGCACCGATGCTTTCGGCCGAACACCGCTAGCCCGAGCGGCGCCCGGCCCGCCTTCCCGGGGCCCCCTAGTGCCCTACACTGTGTGTGGACCGCCTGACCATGGCCCCCATGCCCCCTGCACAGCACCCACCCACCTGCTCGCGAACCACCGGTGCCCTACCCTACACCCCGCCGCCTGCCCGCGGCCCCCCGAAGCGCTACCCGGCACCCAGGCCGCCAGTCCGCGACCCCATGGCGCCCTGAACAGTGCATGGCCGCCTTCCCGTGGCCTCCGAGCATGCTTCTCAGCGCCCTCATTGCACTTCCCGGTGCTCGGCCTCATGCCCGCGGCTCTCCCGCCGCACTACCCGGTGCCCAGGCCACCTCACCCCCCCTGCCTCGTCGCCCTGCCACGGCCTTCCCGGCCACCCCCGAGCCATCCTTTATGTGCGCCACCCCAAACCGGCCACCCCAGGACAAACTCCGCGCGACCCACGCGCTCCCGGCTGAGCCAGCGTCCCAACTCCCTCGTGGCCGCTAGGCTGAGCAGCGCCCTCACAACACTACAGACCGAACTGGGCCCGAGCTAGGCCGAACCACGCCCGCAGTCTGATGGGCCGGGCCCAACGGACTAGGACAAACATAGCAGGCTGACTCGCCCAACAGGATAGGTCAGACCCTATGGGTCTGTCCGGTTCTGCCCAGTCTAGGTTTGGTCGAGTCGGTTTGACCGGGTCGGACTGGGCCCAGGCCCATTACTAACCCATTACATACTTTGGTCATAACTTTGGCACCGGCTAACCATTTGACGAACCGTCTGCGGCGCTGGTATTCTTAGAGATCTATGGTCCCATTGAGTATACCCCACTAGAGTTCGAGATAATATTGAGATATGGTCAGGTTGGATCATACACGAATCCAACCGGGCCCTCGGGACTAAAAAGGTAATAAATCACAGATCAGTCATCCGATTGACGCATCGTCTGTTGCGTTGAGACCCCTATGACAAGACAGACCTTTCAGATACTTCTTCATGGGACTTGGTGGAATTTCACTTATCGACACTTGTCTTGAGCAGCAGACCCTCCTGGAATCAAGCGTACTTTTTGGAAACCCTGCGGGTGGCTGTGCTCTGATGACTATTCCTAAATCATGTGTTGGTCTGATAGTTCTAACTTCTATTCATGGATCATGTGTTGGCCTGTCAGAATAGCTGGACCTGGATCATGTTTTTTTCTAACAGCACTAATGATTGTTCCTAGATCATGTGTTGTTCCAACAATTCTAACTTCTATTCCTGGATCATGTGTTGGACCGACCAAATAGCTAGACCTGGATCATGTGGCGGTCTGACAGCTCTGATGACTATTCCTGGATCATTTGTTGGTCCTACAGTTCTGACTTATGTTCCTGGATCATTAGTTGGTCTGACAGAAAAGCTGGTCCTGGATCATGTGTTGGTCTGACAGCTCTGATGAATAAGTGGCTACATATTATCATCTCTATCTCACTAAAAAAGTTGTATACCTATGTGAGCTGAGTCAGTAACTTGTGTTTTCCTCATGATTGAGATGGATTTCTAAATAACTTAGGTATATTTATGGGCATATACCTAAGTGGGGTTCTCTATTGAGTTCATACTTTTTGGTTTATCCTTGTTAGATTTTGTGAGACCTTGAGGGTCTCGGGGTCCCTACTAAGTATCGTTATACTCACCCATGCACGTGCTATGCCCGCACCTCATTCTGTTGGATGCAGACGACGGACAGCGCTGACCGAGGTTGACCATTCCAGGATTGGATGGTACCCAGAGGTGGACCTTATGATGAGATGGTAGACGGAGGAGTCTGACGGACATGGAGTGATGAGGAGTCTATCTGTACCTACCCTTTAGGTAGGATCCGTGTTGGACGATCCAGGAGCTGCTTTCACCATTTAGCTGTTTTTTCCATTTTTAGTTGTACATGTACTTTACAGTTGGGCTGGTATTTCCAGCCCCTTTTACTCTCCAACACATCTTTTGTATACAACTTTACTTAGTGTTTACTTCTAGATCGTACTCTGTTGTGTGTGTTTTTAGTTTATAAATCCAATGCCTTCCTAGTTTTTGTGGATTTTCACTTTTTGTGCTAGTCGCCAGCCCCTGGCCTATGGAAGGCAGGCTTGGGGTAGTCACGACATAGGTCCCGGGGAATGGGTCGTAACTTAACTAGCTGATGTGGTATCATCTCTTAGGTTACCACTACCATAACCCATGGTTAGTGTCTTGTCTTCCAAAGAGTTTTCCATAACTAAATCACACCTGATCCCTCCATCAGAAGAGGGAATCCCTTGTAGAAAGTCTATTACCTGATGAATAGATTTCATCGAATATATGGGGAGTATCTCAAGAGATCAGTAAAACTCTTTGAATACCCCACCACAGTAATACTACCATACTATATATATACAAGATCCTAGATGAATACTTATCCCAATGTCGCTGAAAAAAAACTTCTCCCTAAAGAGATGGTGTATGTATTACCAAGTGAGATTTGTCTCATTGAATTGATGATTCACTAGACTCCACAATCATCTAAAAGAGTACTTAAGAAGACAAATTTTAGTGTATTTCCATATATTCTTTTGGCTTTTTCATGAAGAAGAAAACATGGGTGACTATCTCTAGATAGTCCACGTCCTCTTGGGGGTTTGGATTGCCTTAAATCCTAGGTGGTATCTTCCTTTAGAACTCATGTAATATTAATAACCATCATCCATCCTTATATACTATAAATAAGGGTAACTGTTTCTCCATTGATGGGGCATGATTGGAAGACCACTTTGAGGTACCACTGATGGTATCAGTCTATATATTGATGTCGCGTCACTTCATGGACCATACTTTTAATTACATTATGGAATCCTTAATGGATGTCTTCACAATGGCTTCCCAAAAAAACAAGATATACCACAGTTAGAGATTATATTCAGGGAGATGAATCAAGAAGGATATAGAATCCACAAAACATTACTATATGATGAATTTATTAATGTTTTTCTAGAAAATATTTTCAACAAGTACCAAGTCAATAAGAAGGTTATGTTAGTCCTGGTCAATGGATATATCAGCCACTTAAACATCAATCAAGTCTATTAACAGAAAGATGAACATTGAAAATGATAAAATTCATTCCATAAATAACATGCCAATCTCATAGTTATAAAAATAAATATACACTATAGAACTAAGGTAGAAATATCTCCTATGATACCTCTTTGTCATGACCCATCCTACCAAGGCCCACCACCCGAGTGATATAACATGTGTGAATACCCCAAACAGGCCTCCAATATGACAGGGGATTGTTAGAAGCATTGATTAGTCATAACACATACATGGAAGGCATTAGCATAATGTACCATTAAAAACATAATTGGATCTATCATATTGATATGGGATTAAAACGTAGTTCATGGTGATCATTCTAACACCAAGAAACCCACCTAATAATGATATAGGATCACACTTTACAACCATAAAGGGTTTACCAAACTCCAATCAAAACAACACCTTCAGAGGGGATCAAAATCTTGTGTCATGAGAATAATTGTACATTGTACCAACATGGGAATTGAACAAGGTATCACACTCAATTGAACCTATTCTATACTATGGAAAAAATGTCCTCTGATCCATATCTAAAAAAATAAATTATGCGTACATAGGTTACATAGCGTATACCACTAAATCTAGAACTTCTCATGTTCGTGAAACTGTTCCTCTTCTTATGATCATGTACCTCATGTTGTTAACATATATACATAGAAATTTCCATGTAAATGGTCAGACATTATATCATGGTCAATTTTGGGTACATGAAATTCACCATTAATTTGATTCATTCACATGTATCCTATGGGTTACATGGGATGTCACCAGCTAGAGTTCAAATGGTGTGTGGTATAGAACGCATGGCATGTGATCCATATCTCTTTAATGGAAAACCTATCATGTGGCTAGGAGCACCCCATGGTGTGTATCTATGGATTACACATTCTATACCAACTGATTTTTCATATCTCATAGATCATTTTCCACATCATCTGTTGTTGTCAATGCCATAGAAAATCCAGCACGATATTATGGATTAGGGTTCAAACAACACTTTATATCACTAGTCTCTAGGTTTTGGGTTCTAATATTCTTAGAAATCGCTCCATAAAGTTACACCATCATCCCCAAAAAACAAACCATGAATAACAAGGAACATTGGTCTAATATAGTCCCCCTCTAGTCATCCTCCATCCCCACTCCCCATGCACGAACCGCACCCGCAGTATTGATCTTTTTCACTAAATAATAGTCGCGCAATTATAAAATAATATTTATTAAATGAAATGCATAGAAATAAAATTTTCCATGATGAATTTTCTAATAAATTGGGGAGAAAAAAATATAAAAATAGGAATTGACCTCATAATTTTTTCATTTTGACAAAAATCTATTAATGTAGAATACATGATAGAATATGAATAATCAAGAAGAAATAATTAAATCAACTATAAAAATGACTCGATCAATGATGTAAAAATTATTTATTGTTTTTTGGAATTTATACATGTTCGAAATGGGGTAAATAGGAAAAATTAAACTAGATAAAATCAAACATATTACCTCAATTTTCATCAATATTTCAATAAAAATGATTGTATTCTTCCCAAATTGATGATATCCAAAAGCAATGTTGTCCAAGAAGTTCATCGGTAATCAATCGGGATCAATTTCAATCACCAATATCTTATTCAATGGATCCTATAGATCACAAGGGTTATGCAGATGACCCTAAAACTTCATCATAACCTTTTATTTATTTGAAAACTTAGTCTATAAATGTTGATAAAACACATAAATTTAATTAATTAATTAATTTTAAAATTAACCCATGATCACACCCCACCTAAGCGTATAACACACTAAAAGGTTGTGTCACACATATTGTAAAACCCACTCTATAGACTCACCATAAGCCTCTGGTTTATGATCTCAATCCATATTTTTGATTTATAATGTTTTTCTAAAATTACATGTTCATTATATTAATACATTTAATGTTTTTTAAATATCAATATATGGATCACTATGCCTCTAAATATCACACCATATCTGTGCATAGCTCCAAAAATATTACTAGAAATATTTAAAATCATTGCATTGACCAAATTAAGGAATTAAAAGGTTAAATAATGTCTTATTTAATCACAACTGATCACATGAACAAGAAAAAACCCAACCCCTCCAATTTTCATGGATTAATGGGTTATAAATCTTGTCAACCTCATATATATGAGATTCATTTATATATTTATAATATAATTATATAAATTATCCTATGGTATTGAGTACGGTGTACTTTGGTGGGTTAGTCTTAATAATATGTGTAAAATTATTGTCCTATTAGTCATATATATGTTAATGTCCACGACTCAGTTCTCCCCCATGTGACCTACATGCGCCACCACATCACATAAAGTGTACCTCCATGGACTCAAACGGTTTTTTAACTAATGGTGAGGGATTAATATATATAGTGGGGAGAATATAACCTCTGTTAGAAAGTGATAATAGTAGTGGAAAAAATGATAAACAATCAATATAACATAAATTCATCATGTAACTAATGCATTCAAAATCAATCCAATATAATCAAACTACACAATGTCATATTGAATGACATACTAAATGTCATACAATCAACCAAATGAGTGAAATAGTATATGTATTATGGCTCGAAGACGCAGTATCGAACCAAATGTCCAGTCCCATATGAATGATCTAGTCACATCAATAAAATTAGTCAATCAAACATAGGGATCCTTTTCCTTTTTGAGAACAACAATGATGAAGTCTAACCAAGGTAGAAAATGGTATCTCGAACTGGGTGTGAGTAAAACTCATTAGGCCACCAAAATTTATTTATAATCAAATATAGTATATGTAATTGTTCATGAAATAGTATGATAAATAGTCTCATTTAATATATATATAAATAAGACATCCAAATATACCTACTGACCCTCGATCTCCAAGTCGACACCTGGGGTCAGCCATAACCACTTCAGCTGAAGGTTGGGTGTCTCCATCCCTGAATCCTAGTGAAAATAAAAATTAAGGGTCAACATGTATTATACCCAATTTCACCCTCATGAATCTGGTGTAACAATAAATCTCACCTTTAGGAATATAGGATCCAAGCATCTCACCCTCATGCATCATGTGACAATGTTCCTCACCCTCAAGCACCAAAAAATTGATCATATCACCATCATGAATTGAAAAATCATGTTTCTTACCTATATGAATCATGTATTAGTGAATCTCAACAAAAAATATCCTAAAAAAGTTTATTGACCTTAGGTATCATGAAACCTAGAATTGCTACTACCAAACAGGCATTTAACAATGAAAAAATGGGCCTTTTTAACACTAAAAAAGCACAGACTGATAAATAGTGATCATAATACCTGGGATATTATCAATTCTAAATAGAATTGATAAACTGATCCTTTATCAGTTATTCTAAAATCATTGATAAATTTTGACTTTATAAGAAATTTTAGAAGTGCTGATAAAGGGCCTCATTTATTAGTCCATTTATTTAGCCCCAATGAAGGTCTCCTTTATCTCCACTTTTAGAAGTTATGATCAAGGGGAAATTCATTAGTGCTTATAAAAGTGTTAATGAAGTGGAATAACAGAGTGTGATACTAAATTTATAGCATACATCAACACCAAAAATAGCACAAAAACCATACAGTAAGCATTATAATTAGCAGATTGGTACAATACATATTATTATTGAAAGAAAATTTACAACACGAATACAAAGAAAAACACTATATTATATAAATTTCAAATATTTGTTTATATAATCACATGAGTAAGTAAAAATTATTTAAAATATACAAAAAACACTATTTATTTTCTTCTTGGACCCTGACCACCACTGATTCTATTACTGAACAAACCATCCCAGCTTGAGAAAAAATGCACCTGTATAAGAAAAAAATTCTTATGTTAGTTATACAATAATGTAATAAATTAAACTGCATGTGTTAGTTAAAAAATAATCTTTTAACTAAAATTTCAGTTATAATGGGAACACTGTGTTTCAGATTGGGTTTCAGTTGATTCTTGTATTCCAACCCTTTTTGTGTTAGTGTTTAAGCATTATCTCTATAAAAATTAACTAAATAAGTATAATATTTGAATTATAAGAAAATTAATTATCTAATAGCAGATAAAAAATTGAGAAAATAGTATGAGATCATTTTCTTGGTTTTGGTGATGTGATTCATGTTTCAAACTAAAATGTCACCTATATATTGAAAACACAATAGTGGAGTCATTCCAATCACACCGTGCATCAAATTGGGTTGTGGATAATTTCTACATGTCCCAAATGAAATTCAGATCATTTTCCTAAACTAAAAAATCAATCTGAATGCATTTTCTTAGTTTTGAATATGTCGATTATATTTTTTACTAAAATTTCCTTTTAAAATGGAAACATACACATTGAGTCACACTGGTCACATCCTATGTCATTTTGATGTGAGACTGATTCCCACGGGTCAAAAATGGTATTTGAATCATTGTACTAAATTATATAGAAATTTTGAGCATGTTTTCATTGTTTTTATTGAGGGACTTTTTTGAACTAAAATGACAATTTTATACTAATAATGGACACTTTTAGTTATACCAGCCACATCATTCATCATATATAGGTGGGGATGATTCCAAGACATAGAAATGATTTTTTGATCATTTTAATAAAGTACAAAATCAATATAAATATATTTTCTTTGTATTTATTATGTCAAATATATTTTGTACTAGAAATAATACAAGTTTTATATAAAAATATGAGCATGGAGTCTTACTGGACACACTGTGCATCATATTGATGTTTAGATAATTCAAACATATAAAAAATTACTTATATATCAATGTAATTGAGTATAAAAACAATAAGAAAGTGTTTTTTAGTATTTCAGTAGTCTTTTTTTCTTTAAATGTCATTTTAAACTATAAAGATACACTTGGATTTATACTAGATAGATCATGTGTCAGTTTTACAAGATACTAATTCCAACATGACAAAAATGAATTATGAAATGTTTTCTTAAATTACCAAGATAGTATGGGTGTTCTTTCTTGGTTTTCATTGAGAGACACTTTTTGAACAAAAATTTCAATTTTAAACTGATAACAGAAACATTGATTCATAAAAGAAAAATCATATATTATTTTGATGTCATTATAATTCATACAAATAAAAAATGACTTATCGATATTTTTACTTCTGTATCAAAAAAATATGAATGAATTTTCATGGTTTTCAGTCTTTCAGTCATCTGTTTTTACTAACATTAATTAAAATTTTATTTAAAAATACAATCATGAATTCATACTAGTCAGAACGTGCATCCAATTGTGGTTAGGATGATTCATACATGTAATTAATGACTTTTGGAACATTTTCCCAAATTATCAAAAAAAAAACATGAATAAGTTTTATTGATTATGAGTGTGTCACATGCCTTTAAACTAAAATTAATTTTAATTTTAAATAAAAATGCATACTTGGAGACATAATGGTCACACCATGCATCATATTGAGGAAAATATGATTCTTACACGTCAAAAATAATGTATCGATGATTTTCTTAAAGTATCAAAATAATATGAATATGTTTTCTTGGTTTTGAGTAGCTTAATTATCCGTCTTACAAAGATGTAATTTTAAATTAGAATCATGCACATTGATTCATAATGCTTACATCATTTCTCACTCTGACCTGAGATTGATTCTTACTTATAAAAAATAAAATATTAAACATTTTCTTAAGTGATAAATACATTATGATACTTTTTTCTATATTTTTAGTGACTGGCAGACATGTTTTAATAATATTTCATTTTTAAACTGAGAACATTGATTCATATCTGGATCACCACATGTTATAATTATCTTTAGATGATTTCTACAAATCAAAAATTAATTATATATCATGTTCCTAAAGTATAAAAACAATCAGAACTATTTTTCTATATTTTGAGTGTTTCACTTCACTTTTGTGCTAAACTATATGTCACTTTTAAATTAAAATAGACAATTGGAGTCATACTAGGCACACTTTGAACCATATTAAGGTTAATATAATTCATACAAATCATAAATTACTTCTGGTTCATTTTAAAAAATTATAGAAAAAATCAAAAAAATATGTTTTTAGTATGTCATAAGTGCTTTTATTTATATTAATGTTATTTTTAAATAAAATGACACATATAGAGACATAATAATCACACTATGTTTTCTATTGAGGTGTGTCTTATTCATACATGTTGAAAATAAAATATGTAGCATTATCTAAAAGTATAAACTCAATATGAATGTGTTTCCTCAAATTTGAGTTTTTCACTCCACTTTTTTACAAAAAGTAATGACAATTTTAAGTAAAAAAGACACTCTTTTACTCACACTAGTCACACCATGCATCATATTATGGTGATGTTTATTAAAAAATGTCAAAAATGACTTAAAAATAGTCTTAATAATTTATAAAACTAATCTCAATGTGTATACTATGTTTTGAGTATGTCATATTTTTTTCCAAAAAAATCATTTTAAAATAGAAACACGCACTTTGAGTCACACCATTCACATCGCATGATGGTTTGACATGAGACTGATTCTTATATGTCAAAAATGACTAAATAATCGTTTTACTAAATTATAGAGATATTATTATATTTTTTCTTAGTTTTAAAGGAGTTCCACACTTTTTAAACTAAAGTTTTAATTTTAAATTAATAAGAAACACTTTGAGTTATAATGGGAACTTAATTCATCGAATTGAGGTGTATCTAATTCATACAAATCATAAATTACATCGGGACAGTTTTCATATTTTATCAAAATAATTTTAATGCATTTAATTTGTTTTGAGTATCACTTTTCATTTTTAGTAAAAATTAATTTCATTTTAAAATAAAAATAAACACTTAGAGTAATACCAGGAACATGATGCATCATATTGAGGTTAGTATGATTCATACATATCAAATATGACTTGTGGATAATTATCTAGATGTATCAAAACAATCCAACTGTGTTTGATTTTTTTATTATGTCCCATGTCTTTTTTTAATAAAAGTAATTTCAATTTTAAATAAAAAGACACACATGAAGTTATACCAGTCACACAGGGTGTCCGATTGATGTGTGGTTGATTACTACATGTCAAATATTACATATGGATAATTTACATAGTGTATAAAAAATAATATGAATGTGTTTTCTTATTTTTTATTGTCTCACCTCTCTTTTTTAATAAAATTAATGTCAATTTTAAATAAAAATACACATTTTGATTCATAGCAGTCACACCGTGTGTCAGGTTGAGGTATAGTTGATTCATACACATCAAAAACTACTCATGAATTTCTTACTAAACTATAAAAATAATCAGAATGGGTTTTCTAGTTTTTTGAGTATATCACTTTTCTTTTTTACTAAAATTCCATTTTTTAGAGAAACTCCCAGTTTGAGTTTTTTGAATTTATATTACTTGCAAAAATGAAACCTTGTGAGTAGAATAAATATTAATTTTATAGTGCGACCCATAATTATTACTTTAAGATATCCTAAATTACTATTAATTCCATTATTGAAAAGTTGTGATTCCTATTTCATATTTTAACTTTTAACCCTCACAATGAAGTGTTTGATAGACAGGGTATTGGTGTCGATATATTTACTTCCATTTACTCATTGTGATTTTCCTTCTTGGGGATTGAATTTTGTTTATTACATGTGCCTTATTGAATGTTTTCCTCTCACAAAAAATTACTAGATAGAGGTAATCATTCCAATCTTGTACTGCATTGCATGAAATTCATAGTATTGGCCCATTGATTATTAAAATTAGTATATGTTTTCAAATAAGGTCTTATATTTTCATCTAAAAAAGCAATATTACTAAACCAATCATGTATAGGTCAATTATTATATAAAAAAATAATAGGTATTATCAAATCCAGCATCAAAATATTTCAATGAATGTAGGTATCATCAATAAAAAAGGCAATAAATAAAGGATAAAGAAATAAATATGACTTACAGGGTGTAAATATAAATTTTGATGCACAATAAATTTAAGAACATGTAGTGATGAAGGAAAAGGGATAAATTTTGATGATATTATTAAGGAATGAAATTTGTTCTCTTTTTTGGACATGAGACCACTACTTACATAATTCTATGTATAGTGATTTTACAATTCAAACAACAATATTATAAACCTCGTGTAAGAGAATATGTTTTTTGAAATATTTAGAAAGGACTAACAAACCATTTTAACTTTAATTCATTATTTTCTTTTGATAAAATATTGATATAGGTAAATGTATTATAGATCTTGAGGAATTTTTATTTCTTGGTTTTGTGTATGTGTTGTGTTTTTTAAACTGAAAAGTAAATTATAAACTAAAAACATATAGTTAGAGTTATACCAAACACAAAGTAATTCATATTATGGAGTGTATTAATGATTATGTGATGTGTGTTTTTATTTCCATAGGCTACACCAAGCTAGAAAAGAATTAAATTTATCATTTCAATAGAAGAGGAAACCCCATGCTTCCTGAAACACCTCATCCAAAAGCAACATGTTCTCTCTTTTTTGGCTTACTGAAGATGGATGATGAAAAATATATTCCTTTCCAAATGATCTGTAAGAAAAATAAATAATTATTAGAGAAATGTTAATGTGAAATAACATAAAAATACTATATAATATCCGAAAAAAATTCACTAAATATGTATTAGGAATTCATCTTTTCTAGAATGAACTATTCTCATTGAGTTCAATATCATAGTATAGGAGTGAATAGTCCTTATTGAGAAATCATTTCTTCATGTTATCTTTGAAAATTCCAAAATAAATATTAGATAAAACAATTATAAATTTAACAAAAAATGGGATAAAATGATAGGGAAATCAACTAAAATGGTCTTTCTTATAGTTATATACTTTTATATTATAATATAATTTTCCTTGATCATATGAAACTAAAATACATGGAATTGTATCAATCTTATGTAAACTAAAATAAAATATATTAAAATCTCAATCCCATCAATATAATATAGTTAACCACATTAAAATAACATGAAATTCATGTATTATACAAAATTCTTATGAAATAATTTATCTTTTTGGGATAGCATAAAACATATATATAGATATTTGCCTTCTTATTTTATATAAAAAAAACTAGAAAAACACATTATATATTTCTGGATTATATTAAACATTGGTGAATCCATTTATTTCTTTATAGAAACATTTACCATTAATGTACACCTATTATCATTCACTGTTTGAAATAATATAAATATCACCATTTGAGTTTGTATGGAACATTACTCAATCTTTATTTCAATTTCACCATTATATAATGTAAACACTCCATGATAATCCATTTACATTATTTGATGGAAAATAAATCAATGTGACCAATTATGTATTTTTAGAAGACACTTAACTCCATTATAAATTGTTTACACCTTTTTGAAATAATTAATCATCTGTAAGCCCTTTATATCATTAAAATGAAATTAAAATCTATCTCATCCACTAATTCTCCATGGATTGTGATAGAGATTAGTATATCCTCTTCAATATTGTTTGTAATGATAAAATATAAAATGATATCATCATCATATTTTCATCAAAATGGGAAAATCCTTATTATCATGTATTTTTTAATGAGAATGTTGATGAGTTTTTTTATAAATGAGCTTTTGAACATGGATTATTTTACATAATGAATGCAGGCATGATTAATAGAGAAGAACCAATGGACACATTTTATGATTTTAATCCAATGAAAAGTATCTATATGCATAATAAGGATTGGTTAACGACATATACTGATGTAATTATTGTGATATTCTATGTGATATAATGGTGGGATTATTTGATTTCACATCATGTGAATTCAAATTAATTAGTTTTAATCAATCCATTTCACTATTTTAAAACTGATGTGTTACTTTTAAAGTGTTAACAAGCATTTTATAAACTATATCAGGCGTCTAATTGATGATTAAATAGCCAGAATAATTCCACCACCCACCAAAGTGAAACTGATGTATTATTCTTTTTTTCTATCATTTACCAACACCCATGACGGAACCATATAGAGGGAATTGGTATAATTTAATTTTAAAATGTAAGGAATTTTAATAAAAATGTAGATAAATTGATGAGAATATTAACTAAAAAAATGATGGATTTCACCACTATATGATGATTTTATATATTTTGACACCTTGTTTTCATCTTATTTCAAAAAAAATAAATTTCCTCTATTATAGTTCCCCTTTAAAAAGATCAGATATAATATATAAGCATTATGATACTAATACTTCACACCCAAAAAATATGTCTAAGGTCATAGCTGATAGTAGATCAAAAAAATAATAGGAAATCAACTAAAGTTGTAGTCAGAAAAAATTATGACCCCATTCATGCTTCCCAATCACCTATAAACATATTCATATATTATTTTGATTATGATGGGTTTCATCAATCTTGGAAGTATAAAAAAATATCTGAAAAGTTATTAATAAATATTTTTTAATGAAATATTAATTACCAATGGAAAGTTAATGTTTTAGGATGGTGGGATTTTCATGGTTTATGATCTTTCTCATAATCATTCAGACATAATATTAATAATTTTTTCCATTATATTACTTTATAAACAAAAAAACATTGACCAAACTAAGTGAATTTTTTTGAAATATTGTTTTGATAGTTATATATTTCTATATATATAATCATCTATTTTTATTTCAATTAATCCAATGTCTTTTTATGACTTGTCACTTACACCATGACATTATGTATCCTATATTTAGTGATAACACAATAATAATATTTTTTTTGTTAAAATAAATACTGAGATTTAGTTCAGAATATATCAATAAAATGTTGTTTCCAGTGTATTAAAAATTCACAATACTAATCATGTGTGGTCTGTTTGTTGGATATCCTTGCATTGTATCAAATAAATAAATATTTTTGTAATCCAGATTGATTTTGATTAGCATATAGTTCTTCCATAAAAAAAAGAAACCAATAATTAATGAAAAAAATAAAAAAAATATTATGTGACTAGATTTTATATTTTTACCCATACATTATATTCATAAAATGATTCCATCATTGGTTATTTATTTCTCAAATGGATAATAATGCTTAACTTTTTTCTTATCAATTTCTTTCATCTCCAAAAAAAAATTTCCATAGAAATTATATAGGGATTAGTGAATCCAAATTGTTATTCACATGGTTTCCCCTTTATATAGTAGTAATATAAAATATTTTAGAGAATATGAATTGTTATTATCATTTATAAACATATTAGATCACTAATTGGACAAATGAGTTTTGAAAATGTACCTTATGTATGTATTCACAACTATGGCTCTTAGGAATTGAAACATTAGAATATCATTTATATTATCTATACCAACTAGCTATGTAATAAAATTTTAAAATATTTCTTCTTAATATGGAATGGAAGACATATTTTCATCCTTAAATGTGGTTTCTTTATGATGTTTCAATGATAATAAATGTTTCTGTGGAACTAGAGGGGATAAGGTACTCCTAAAAGGTCCTTTTGATTTCATTGTTGATTCACTAGATTATCTTGATAAAAAATTCCATTTCCTCACTGCATTATCTATCTGTAATGCATAACTCACATTAGACCTTTTTTATCAACAATTACAAGCTTCTAATAAGAAATAATTTGTTCAATATATACCATATTTATCTTTATAATAATAGATTGGGAGGATATGAATGTTCCAATAGAATAATTGACTATTGTAATATTTGGATTTTCATGTAGAAAAGGTAACTCAGTGATCAGATCTTTATATTCCTAAATATATAATCTCATGTAATATTTTGGGAGTTCATTATTACGTAGATTGTCTCCCAAGATATTATGAAATTTCTCCCTCACAACAATGAAGTTTTTGTGTTTTTACAGTTTGAAATCACATTAAATATTACCCTATATAATTTTAGTAATATAATTTAACTTGATGTTGATTGATTCAAATTTAGGGGAAAGAGTAATAACATAATTTATTGTCTTGGGTACTTTATGAATTTGATGTTAATGACTTGTGTTAAATATTTTAGGGTCATTTGGTTCATCATTTTTAAATATTTGTTCCACCACTCCTTTCATTGGATCCTTGCTCATATATTGGTCTTGCAAACCAGACTGGACAATAATTCCATGAATGGTATCTATTTGTTCCTGAAATTCATTAAATATATTATATGTATCTTATTGTGGTTTTATCTTATAAAAATATTTTTGAGGAGACACTCCAAAACCTACACCTCTAATGCAGCCATATTTTTATGGTCTCTTCAATGATAAATAAGGTTGTTTTTCTTGTGGTATAGTCATAAGCAAATCATATTTCTAAAGAGTTTAAAAAATATATGAACATAATTAGATATTTTTATCTGATATTTAATAAATAATAATTAATTAATATTATAAAATACTCATACATATTTCCCATTATATTTGTTCTTTTTCAAAAACTAGATTACCCTCTTTATATATGAGTGCCTCCTTCTATAACACATGGCATCAGAAATAAGTGGCTTCATATTTTGATTCAAAAAGAGGAATATAATTGAACAAAAGATATGTTGTTTTATATCACATAAAAAAGTTATTATTGGCTTAAAATTCATACCAATTCTCATTCTAGTGTAACATATCCCATATTTCTTTGTGATATCGTACAATGGTTTTGAGCCACATTCTTAATTTTTAGAACTCTTTTTTTTGTATCATAGATTAAAAATTTTTAGTCAAATAATATAAAATATATAATTTAAAATTATATTTTACTGACTGTAATCAAAAATAATTGGTTTTCTCATTATGAATATTGATGAAAGCAATCCATGTTTCATACTTTATAATGTGTTCATAACTAACTCGTGGGAGGTGATTTAATTTCCCTTCAATATCCCTAACAGGAAACCTATTATAAAGATTCTAGAAGATTCTATAGTCATTTACAATGTCCATTAAGACATATACCATAAATTAATATTAAAAAATTAATGAAATCTATAAAGAAAAATAAATATTATTTCAATATTACATATATAATTTCTTAATAAATTGAGAATGTATATAAAAACATAACATTTATAATTTCCAAAAGGTTTTACATAGTTATAGGATGGATGTGAAGCCATGAATATATATAACTCAGAAAATTAATCCTCAATTTTACCCCAAAATAACTTACTAACAATGACTTCTTGGGATAATTAGGTCAGCTGCATTGATTCCATCCAACCTCAAATTTCATATCCTTACTTCTTGCCTTCATAATTTTATTCAACACTGTGATGATAAGATGTTATTTTATTAATCAATAAGATATTGATACCATAAAAATTATAATGTTTCATAATCAATAATATATTCTTCCCAATTATTTGTAACATCATCATGAATAGAAGACATTATCAGTAGGGGAAGTCAAGCATTTAATTTATATAATGTTAATGTAGTAGAAAATAAATAATATTTTGATTAAAATCATAATATATTAAAATAAAATTGATCCTTCTCAATGAAATCAGTGATTCTTATCCTCTATTGATAATCCAAATACCCTATTTGTGGACCCCTCAAACATACTATAAATTTTATACATCGGCACCGACTTGAACTAATTTTGATCTCCCAATGAACGGGTCATCCTTGGTTGAATTTTCATATGACCCTATATTTTTATAGTCACATAAAAGGGAATTGATGAATTCTTGTTAGATGGATTTGAGACATAAAATATTCTAACGTTTTCTGATTCCACTATGAATGGATCACCTTTTCCCCTTCTATACTAAAATTCACTATCAAGAATCTCATTTCATCAATATTCACTACAATATTATTTTCATCCCATTTTCAATATAAAATGGACATAAGAAATGTTTTATAATTGGAATCTTATATCTATTCAATAATTCAAAAATATTAAATATTCAAAAAACTTGATTTCAATCATTTCAACTAGATATGTGCATCACCATTTCCATAAAATTAACTCCACTATTTTAAATGATAATGTAGGTATCAAATTGTTTTTTATAGATTATATAACCATAAATTAATAAAGTGTAATATTTAACATTTTTATTCGGTTCTCGTGTGATCCATCAACGTCGTTCATAAATAGAATTCATATTTTCATATAACACAATATAAATTTGATCCTAGTACCATATTTTAACTATTTATTTTGTGTACATGATATCCATCATTCATTCCTTGATGGATTCAAATCTCTAATTATTTCTTTTTGGGATTTAACTTACGGATCAACATCTTTTCTATTATGTAAAATGTAAAGTTGTTATTTCTCCTTCTCTGTAATGTTAATTGTAACAACATCTCTTCTTTAAAACCCTTTGCCAATAAGGGTTCCACTATGAAGATAATTTTTGAAATAGATTCTGTTAAAATATAATAGGTAATAGATTAAAAATTCTATAGACTCTTCAAGAATATATCGTTATAAAAAACATTATATTTCACTTCAATTATTGAAAACCCATTTAAAAGTTATCATATATCATTCAATGGGGTATATCCATATATAATGTATAAGACTGCTTATTTGAAACATTCTAACCAAGTGAACGATCACTTAGCCCATGATATCAAGGAATGATTGTTAAAATAACATATCTAATTCACATAAAATGAATGCAACCACATTTTTCATGATTGGAAACTTAAATGGGTTTATAAAATTAGCACATATGGATTTGAAAAATAAAAAGATTATAATTAATTTATTCCATATGTTTTTCGGAAGAATGAAATGTAATCAAACATTCATCACATCAATCATAAAAATGTGACGATCGTGTAATTTTAGACCCTATAACATCAAATTATTTTTTGAATTTCAATTCATGATATTTGATAAATAACCCTATAGAAATTTTACACCATTATGGAAATTTAAATTTGCAATTATTTCTATCTACATATTATGTCAGCTACAAGATGAAGATAATTCCTCCCTTTACCCTTCATTGGGGCCAACTCTTCCCATTTCCCCATGTCAATCATCAATAACCTTTCCATGATTCTATCTTTTGCTTTTCTAAGATCATTTTGTAATGTCCCAATCACACTATCAAATATGTATGTATATATATATACATGAAATCAATGAAATTTGTGATGTAAAAACAATTTCAATATGGAAATACAAAGAAAATTTATTTACTATTCCATCTTGATTTCATACAGTTTCTCCAAAATGGTTTATATAAAACATTTTCATTTTATTTTTATTTATTGAACATTTTATCACCCATTAGTAGAGAAGGTATTATACCTAGTTCAGTATTCCAAATAAATGTTGTCGTCCAATATCAATATTTACATCATCAACAAAAGAATTTATAATGTCCAAAAAACAAAATCATTGAGGAATGTTTCAATAGATTTGAGTGTGTGAAATATTCAAAAACAGGGAAACCAATATTCCATTAATTCTATATCTTGACAAATTTCAATATGAAGGAATGTTATTTAACTTCCCAAAAAATATATCCCTCAATTTTAATTCTTCATTTCAATGAACATCATAGATTGCAACACCTCTATCCCACATCAATTTCAGATATCAATAAATGGATCCTAAAAGAGGTTAATATCAATATAAGGTTTCTTTTGTATAGATATAAGTATATAATACATTATGTGTTCCCTCTTCTTTCATAACCAAGGTAGAAGGTTATAATTTACCTACTTGATTAGTCATATATCGTGAGTACTACTCTATGCCCCAAAATTATTTATTCTGTCTATACCTAACACTAACCAAAATATCCCTAGAAAATTTCTATATTTGGGATACTCTTAATAAATTTTATTCCATTGAGGTGAGTCTACTAGATAACATTAGTTCCCATTATTAATTCTTGTGTCTTTATTCAATTTGAATTCTCTTATGGTTTCCTAACATAAATATAGTCTTTTAAACCATATAATATTAATGTTTTAAAATAATACATTCAATCTAATTGATTTATTTTTTGTATATTTATCCACACCATAGATAGGTAAGATTATTAGTGATTTATTGTCCTTAAAAAACATTATGAATTCATTTGGAAATGTATGTTTTTTTGAGATTATTCTCATTGAACATATAATTATTCTAGAATTATATTTTGACATGGAAGGTCATTTTATTTTGGTAGCATATACTTCAGGAGACCAAGTAGTTCTATAAAGCGTATAGCACACCATCCCCTACTAGATTTCAAATTATATAGCTTCAATATAGCTGAATTTTTTTTATTTAGTACAACAGTTATAAAATTGCCTCTTAGAATATATAT
Organism: Viscum album; assembly: GCA_963277665.1. Taxonomy (NCBI): domain Eukaryota; kingdom Viridiplantae; phylum Streptophyta; class Magnoliopsida; order Santalales; family Viscaceae; genus Viscum; species Viscum album. The sequence continues at coordinate 2,088,665,190 of OY728126.1, read as the reverse complement.
TTATCTTTTCCATAAAATGTTAAAAATCATGGAAATCATATTCAATTTCCATTTCCATTTATTCCACAAGATCACTATCATCATTTAAACTGGTATTCATATCAAATGATCCATAAACCATAGTATCATCCCCATCATTGTGCCCGTTTAGTTTCACCAAATGCTTATTTTTTCTTTTATAACATTGATCTATTCATTAGAAAACCAAATGTTCTTACAAATATTATAAACTAAATTTTCTTTAATAAAAAAACCTTAATGCATTCAAAGGATTTGATAAGGGTCATATGAATGATCTATTCCAAAATTGATTAACTCACACCATCTTTATGGACTTTTTTCAATAGAGTAGTGTGAATATGTTTCTTTTCATATCAATCGTATTCAGTTCATCAAAATATCATTTCTTAGAAGAAAATAAATAAATAAAAATATTATATTCATTATCAAAGGTGAAGGTGATGGAAAATTATATAATGGGAACCCAACATTTGATTGTTTCAAATAATTTTAGTATGCTTTGAGAAAAATGTTTAATTGCATTTAAAAAATTAATTAATTCTCTATGGTAGATTTTATCCTCTGAATTCATCCACAATAATCACCAATAAGACATATGGGATGACTATTGGTTATATCAGTTCATGAAATATAGGTTCTTCTACATAAGAGATAGGGGATGAGTCTCAAGAATCAAAATGCAGTAATAACTATATGGGAGATGAAACTGATGATGATGATAGTTGAACAATTAAAAATGTTTAGATTACCATAGATTCATTTAAAATTTCATATCTCATATCAATATCCCTTTCAAAATTCAAAGGGTTTACTTTTGAATATTTGATGCATTAGTTGGGATCCATTTTTTAAATTACACATTAAAATAAACCAATTTTTCTTCAAAATAGTTAATGGGATACAAACCACATTTTATATAAACATGGTAAGCATTAAGTGAAAAAAATTAAATAATATTGTAAAAACATTAAAAATAAATTATAATTTAAAATATAATTATATTGGAAAATTTACAGTTTTAATATTTTAAAACATTAATGGTTCACATTAAAATCATCCCATATGTTTAAAAAACTAAATAGATTTCAATTTATATTATGTTAAAACATTGATTTTTTCTTTTAAAAACCCACATTAACATTTACAACCACGATTTCTTTTTCAAAAATAAAATTTAAAATTGGAGTTTCCCTAACAGTGTATTGTAAGAAACCACCCAGTTTAAAGAAAAGAATGAATATTAAGCCTTTCAAAAAAATAAAATGATCTCATGAATAAAAAATTCATAAGAATGTCGTAAATTATCAATTTAACTCCTAAAATGTTTATCCAAGAATACTCTCCTAAATATAGAGGATATCATGAATTCATTCAAAATTCATTAAAGGGCCTATTCATTTATCAGATACGATTTTCATCAAATATCATACATGAAGCCAAAAATTTAAGCCCTCACATTCCATACCATTTTTTATGTATTGAACATCAAAATGTTTTTAAAAATAATCACACAATTTGATTTTTTTTCCACCAAAATACAATGAGGTATTCGATGGATTATATATGGGATATTGAGTTTAGGATGGATTTCAATTTATCTATGTGTCAGTCAAATTGGTGGAGATCAACTACATGGGAAGAAGAAATATAGAGTGTTTGGTTTCTATTTGGATAGAAAGCAAATAATATGTTTCACCAAGTTTCTCTTTCATACATGTTTGTGGGTGTTTAGAATATCATGAGATAATTTTGGTGGTTTATAAATTGTGAAAAAGTTTTGTGATTGCATGTCGATGGGTGAAAATGATAATTTTCAGTGAAACATTATCCAGAGGAGGGCTGAATAATATTTCTTCATGAGATTGGGTGTAGTTAGATGGAAACAAAATTGTGCATGTTTTTCACATTATATATCAATTATTTTTTGTGTAAAGTCTGATAAATATGTTTACATGCTTTAAAAATTATTTATTATATGAAATTAATTTTTGTAATGGTGTCCATTAATAATTTACATTCATTCATTTCTATAAGTTCAGGCTTCGAAATTATATAGTATCCAAATAAAACTAAGATCCATAAAGGAGTGTAGTTTTCATATGCTTTTGTTATGTTAAGTCACTTTATTTTGATAAATTAACCTGAATATTCACATGTCATACACCTTTGATCAAGAATGTAAATAACTATTTGTTAGATATTTTTGATCTAATATAGTGAGTAATTTTATTGAACTTGAATTTAGTTTCAAATCATGATTTTAAAGGGTATGTATATACTTATTTAATTATTCCCTTTTATACAATGATATCACAACCTCATATGGGTGAAGATATTATTAAAATCCCATCCTTGTTATAAACTAAGGATACCTTTTATCAATTAAGAATAAATAAAATTTAAAATAAAAATGAAGGATATTTTTTTATTCTTAATGAAAATACATCAATGATTTCTCCTTATATAAATCTTTAAAAATGAATAAAATTTAAAATAAACATTTATATACAATTATTTAACTAGTACTTTTTTCTTTCTAAATGAAATGAATAGCTTGAAAAAAACATTTTCCTTTGCCCAGTCCTTATTTTATAAAAATACACATTGAAAAATACATTTTTAATTTTTTTAATGAAATGGTATTAAGATGGAAAAACTTGTATAACAAAAATTAACTAAAATGAAATAAATAAATAAAACAAATCATAATAAGAAACTAAAATTTAGAATATGCTAGTAAAAAAATTAAATATGGGAGATGACAACAGCCTTCAATAAAAGTGAAAGAAGGTACAAATATATATATATATATATATATATATATATAATAACACATGAATAATAATCAAAATCCTGGCAGGAGCTAGGAAATATTGGTTCAAAATTAAACTTACTTCATCATTGAATACTAGTTAGATATGTGAAAAAAATAATTAATGCAATAGAAGCCTCTTGAGGAGACTGGAAAAGGTCTATATCTATCACCTCAATTAATCCAGAGAATCACCCATGTATTTTCTATCTTATCTACAGTCTCCCATGTGAAAAATAAAAATAATTCTACATATAAATCATGCATTACATTAAAAATAACAACCCAATTTTAATAACATAATTGAAACCATTGAACCTTTGTAAAACCCATTCAAAATCTCACGAGAAATCCAATAATTTTTCTTCAGTCCATTTTATAAAAGTTTTGTAAGATCAAAACAGTTTTCAAATGAATTTTTTTATTTCAAAACTATAATTTAAAATCCTATATATGAAATCTGAATTTAATTAGTATTTTTAAATTTGAAAAATTCTCCTTAAATGTTATAAATATATGCAATTAAACACATTAAAATATAAATAGATGTAAATAAAATTATTCAAATATTTTCATGTGAATATTTTCATGAGTCTAATATATATATATATATATACATCAAAAAATATGTTCATAAGAATAAAACATGAAAATATGAATCAATAACATTGGACAAAAATATAAAGAAAAAGAACAAAGTACAAACATAATAAAACTTCTCAAATAAGGAAACTCTAATTAATCAATTTCATGAACTCGTGTATTAAAAAAATAGATTCCATAAACAACCTCATGTAATTTTAAAACACTAAATTAATTTATACAAACCATCATCAATATTATATTGGTAAAAATATGACTTATCCTTGGAATGAAGATAATCAAACTAGCCCAAATCCAGAAGAACCCAAAAGGAAGTCAATTATAATCCCTTATAACTCTTAGGAAAAACTAAATTTAAATTAAATTAATCCCAAAAAATAATTATAATTTTAGATAAAATAATTTGAAACACCCAAGAACAAATAACAAATTAGTGAATAGATATAACATAATACACTTACTTGGGGTTGTTGTAGATTATGAACATCATAAAAAATAGAGAGTATATGGTTTGATGAAGAAGGGAAATAAGTGACTGAATCAAATTGGTAAAAGGTAATGAATAACGATAGAGAATGAAAAAAATAATGAAAAAATAAATGAAAATGGTTAAAATCCAAAATCACAGAGTTACTGGAAAATAAATCATTAGAATCACCAAAAGTGAAACCCAAACAAGCTATTATCAATTTATGAGGAGAAAACAACATAATTGCGATTCATTTTTTCATTAATATAAGAGAAATAATAAATTCCATGAAATATTTGACACATTATATCCATGTATTTTTTAAATATTTGATTCTTTCATGCCATGGATTCAAGCCTTGGATTCGTTCACGACTTGATTCAATCCTTGACTTGAGCCTTAGTGTAACATCCTAGGTACTTGTGGAACAATGCATTTTCATATCTAATAATATTTATAAAGAATATATTAATTTTATATTAAATGGGACATTAACTTCGATAGCGTACTTGACATGCAATAATGGGTTTCTTCGAAATATTACATTCCATATAAGACTAAGTTATACTATAAAATAACACATTTTAATATTATGATTTTAAATGGTAGTTAACACCAAGGTATTGTATTAGTATGAATGAACATAACTAAATATAATATTATTAAACATATTTGTTAAAAAAATTACATTTATCCAATAAATTTTCGAGGATTGAAATGAGAATGGATCCAATTTTAAGCAAAAAAACTCAAATATTTTTAAAAGGCCATTTTACCACCTTTTGATGGTGAACCATTTTTAAATCTATTTTTCTACACATTTATTTATTCTATTTGAAATAATAAACTTCTTCTTTGGAATAAGGAAATAAAAGTTTAATTAGGATGAAATTTTGGTTATTTTATGAAAAAATTCATATTTTAATGAATAGTGAAAAATACTGCATTTTAAATTTGAATACGACTTTTCATATAATTTATTTTTATTCATATGTTATTGTTATAATTTGTTTTAAATTATATTTATACTATGTTTTTATCATTTAATACAATTTTGGTCATTGAATGTTATTTCACATTTAAATGGCATATAAACACATGTGAATCTTTTTATAGTTTTTACATCATTAAAACCAACTTTTGAGTTTTGAAAATGGGAATAAATTTAATTTAATTAATGAAACTTATGTATTTTGAATTTGTAAAAATGTATTTCATGTTTGGAATCAGAATGTTCAAATTATTTAAATAGGTTCCTTTTAATTTTTTCGATATTATGAATAGTTACATCAATAATTATTTTTTATTTCCCACGGTTAAGCGGTAAATTAAGTAAATAAGGGTAAAAATAATATTATAATAATATAAAACTGTCCTAAAACATGTATTAATATTATTTTATGATTCATGGTAGGCCATAATAATCATATGGTCGAACCTTTGGCATTTGGTAGGCACTTGGTTGTGATAATGACAGGTTATAATAATTAATTTAAAGTAAAGAGAAATATAACATAAACATGTATATTTTTACTAAACCAATTTAAATGTAGGGTAATATAACTAATCACTTTTATTATAAATAATCATTATAATTATAAAAATATTTTATACATCATGTTATTTTATTTAAAAAAATTAGATTTTAAATAAATTATTGTATTTATAACACAATGATGATGTAGTGATTACGTTATTAATGAATGATTCAAATAAATGATATTATAAATATTAAAATATATCTAGTTTGAATGTTTTGATGCTATCCACGAGTTTTATTGATTATTATGAAATTTTATATTTGGTTTAATTTAATTTTTACTAATTATTCAAGTTTTTATAACATTACCAAAAATTATTTACTAAATAGTGTCAAAATTTGCATAAACGAGTTTTCAAAACGAATACTATTTTATTAAATGATATAATATTCATGAAAATATCATATTCATAAAAATGACTTATATAATGTTAAAATTTAATTAATGATCCACTGGAGAATATATTGGCATTTTATTGTAACTATATTAACCAAATACTGTAAAATACAAGAAAACATGGTAAAAGTTAATTTATTTAACTAAGTGTTTAGGAAAAAAGATAAGATTAAATTTGCGACCTAAACTTGTATAAAACCTATTGGTTGAGAGGATTTCTACCCATAAACATATTATCTTCTAACTGTAACACTTTTTATCTATTATAATTCTAAAATAAATTTGAAACAAAATAATATTTCAAGAATTTCATAAATTGCCCCTACTCCCTCTTTCAAAAGGTAGCCCTCTCTACCCACTTAATCACACCACTCAAGACCCTTGGAAAATCCAAATTCTACATAAATAGGCTCAAAACATCCCTACAATCCACTGATAATCCTTAACTTGGGTAGAATTAAATTCAACAAATCAGTTTCGCTCAAATGAAAAGGAGTTACCCGATTTAGAGGTAAAGTCTTCCCTCAAACTCCTTTTATTTATTTATTTTTTCTTATCAAACCCTATCCCCTTTTTATTCAATTATTTTATAAAAAACCATTATCATCAATATACTAGGATATTTTTATGCTAAGTATTCAACCAAAAATTACACACACCTCCATCTAATGGATATAAAACATATTGTTTCTGTGTATGATGAAATACTGCATCACGAAATGACGATTTTTCAATTTTCTCCTACCACCTATTCTATTGCCAATTATGATGGAACTGTACTTATATATGATATAAATTATCTTCATATTGTCTTTATTCTTCAGTAATTTTTATTATGACATACCTTTATTCATTCCATGATTTTTAAATACAATAATTTCATTTAAGCAAGTGTGGACTACTACCCCCTTAAAGTGATATGAATCATTATTTCCATGAAATGAACATATAAAGGATGGAGTTAATGAACTTATGTAACATATGTAACATAAATATTCTAATTTAATTATAATATACCTATGTATCATTTATTTTTCATTCCATTAATATGAAAAATAATGGTAAGTAGCGTCCATGCGTACGTATGACCTATCGTCTCCATGAATGGTGCATTTCATTTCATATCTCCAAATGTCGTAGATATTATAAATAAATATATAATTGATATATATGGTATTTAAATCATGAATAATATTATATAGATATAATTTTGACCACATGGACAAAGTACATCAAAACTAGTTCATTTTCGACTGAATTATTGAATATTGAAAAAACGTCTAATATGAACTTAAATAGTTATGTAATCTTTATAAAATTGTAATAATTTATATAAAATTAATAATAAACTTGATAAATGTTCTCATGAGATTGGAAATTATCCTTGTTTTATTATTCATGAACATAAATATTGTACATGACAAATCAGACTCAAGGCAAGGGACTTCATCTCAATCTCCTTTCATTGAGGCATATTTAAATTTATGCATGACCTTCTTTATACAGTGTATAATAAACACCTTTTTCTATTAATTTAATTCAAAATAAATCTTTTTCTATGAATTTTTTTACTAAACGAAAAAAGTAATGTTTTTAAAATATGTGGTGACAACAACCTCTCTACTGCTGCAACTGTTTTTTGATATTTGGCTTCCTCTATAAGATTTAATGGTTTTTTAAAAGGAAAAGAAACCCCTTATTCCACTTTTGGGTTTTTTGGTATTGAAAATGGTTTTGAAAGTGGATTTACTATTTCAATACCATGAAATGATTTCGTGTGATTGAAAATGAAATTTTATGAGTGAAATTTTGATAATTTCAATCTTTTATGTTTTATGATTATATAATGGTACTTAGAAATTTTACGGGTCATTATGTGATAAAACAATGATGGGTGGTTATGTGATAAACCAAAGATGGGTGGTTCTATGATAAACCAAGGATTGGTGGTAACATTATAACCTATAATGCAATCTTTATGGAATTCGGTTGTATGGTTATTTCATTTGAAGAATGATATGTGTGGAATTCAACTGTATGGTTATTCAATTTAAGTATGATTATTTCCCAAGTTACCTTTAATATGTTATGTGTGATTTTTTTGGGGTTATGGTAATATTTTGGCTAAAAAGGGTAATAAATGAGATTATATTCGGTGATGCGTATTTGTTACTTCATAATGGTGAAAAGTTTTGCTTTATGATAATGTATTCATGGTTTACATGTTTACGCAAAGCTAATAGTTTTCATTATTTGTGTATCCCATACTGAGCTTTTTATTCTCATCCTAATTTTTGAAATAATTTTCGTAGGATTTAAAGAATAATAGAGTCAAGAATGGGATCATGGAAAATTTATGATGCTTAAGTTAGAAACAAAACCATGTCAAGGATACCTAACAAGACCTTCATTTCATGATAGGATGGGGATAATCACTCATGTACCTACTTTGGGCTTGATATTCCCTCCTGTGTACCCTATTTTTCAGTCTTTGGATGCCCTCCCATGTACCCTCTTGTTATGGTCTTGGGGTTACATCTTGTGTACTGTATTGTTTCTAGTTCGGGATACCCTCTCATGAACCATGTTTTTTAGGGTATGGGATTCACCTTTATGTACATTCTTGTTTCATTATTGGGAAGCCTTCCCATGTACTCTCTTGTTTCAGGATTTGAATGCCCTCCCTTGTTTTGGTCTTGGTATTCCATGTTGTGTATGCACATGTTTCATGCATAGGATACCCACTTGTTTTGGGCTTGGGATTCTCTCCCTTGTACCCTTTGAGATTATAAAACATTCATCCTTCCACAATGTATTGAAGGTTTATATTTATCCCACCCATCACATAATGAAATAATACAGACATGTTCCCCATGATAATAAAACAATCATCATATCATGACCCATTAAAATACATGGGTTTCCTAAACGTCAAATCATATCCCAAGAAATGAAATGTGAATCAAAAAAGTCATCATATCATTACCTCTGAAATGAAGATAGGTCTCATAATAATTTCATTAATGCCTAACCCATGAAAATACAAGGTTTTTAAAAGCATATAACCCATGGAATAGAAACATGTGTCATAAACATCATTACATCAAAACATATTCCATTCAAGAAAGAATACGAATGGTATTATGGGATCATATCCCTTGTATAGCATAAAATAAAACAAAAATTTGTCATCATAGATGGAGAAGGTTTTTAAAAGTTCACATGAAACATTAATTAATGAAAATATATTTTTTTTAAATTCATTTAATAAAACCATTTAAAAATCATTTTATTATAAGTAAATCATTACAATTCCACTGGAAACATTTCTTGAGGAAAATATCTTTTCAGCTTTGAATTTTTTTAAAAAAATCAATCATTTTGAAAACCGTTTTCTTTTAAAATATATTTGAAAACTTATAAAGGAAGATTTAATGTATTTTGAAAAAAAAAATCTTTGAAAGTATTTTTTATAACATATAAAGAAGTCATTAATATTTTTTGAAAATTATTTTCTAGAAAGCATATAAATGAAACCTGAAAAGAGATTGAAATCCTTTTTCCCAGAAAAATTTCAAATGAATCTTGAAAATTTTTTGAAACCATTTTCCATGAAAACATATACAATTATCTTGAAAACATTTAAAATATTTTTTAATCATAAAACTTGTTTCATTTTTTTTTTGATAACATGGTTTTCAAGGAACACAAATTTCCAACCGAAGATATATATAATCTTAGATTTTTTGAAAACACATTCTTAAATATCTAATGTACTAGATAATAGGATAATTGATTCCAATACATGATGATATCATGAATTATTATAATAGAATAAAATTATTAAGTGTTCTTGAGATATTGATTATATTATTTCTTCAATAGAAGCATAATCGTAAATAATCCTGATAAAATGCAAGATTGTAGTAGTAAAATATTATCACATTGGTAACATTGAATCATAATCCTCATGAGAGAAAAATTTTACATGAAATATAAAATATAAGTAAAGAAGTATATTCATGATATAGCATGAAAAAGGGTCGTATATACATCCTGTAAAAAAAATAGGTTAATAACATGGAATGTATCTCAACAAAATCATGTTGAGACAATAATCAAATTATAGATTTTATAACATTAGAACCATAAACCTTGTGAATGAAATATCATCGAATAGACATGTAAATACAAATAAATTTTGTTATATGAATCATATAATACATTAATGGGTAGTATATACACCACAAAAAATTAATTATTGGTGAATGAGGCATAAGTCTCAAATAAATAAAATGGAGAGGAGAAAAACCATACCCCAAGTCTTGACTTTCGACATACATGTTGAATCCTACTATATAATAAATATAATTTATTATACATATACCACATAACCATATTATTATATCTAATACCACATATTATTTGGTTATGACTTTATGTTACCCATTTATTAACAACTCAATTTTAATGAGTCATTTCAGGTAATATCCTCTCTTTTCATATTTTTTTGACAAGTTATTCTTGGTCCTCTTAATTAGATCATGTGTTACATATTTCCATAAAGTAAAACATGATATAAATATCCTATATATTCTTTATATAAATATTTATAATATATATATATATTATATAGACAATTGAAATGAAATAAACCATTCATGGAGATAGTAGGACTTACATATGCATAAATGTTGTTTCATTTTCCTATTGTATTGAAAGAAGGTAAGTAAATTAAATATAAGTATATATATATATATGTTCTAGTATAATTATTTTATCATATATATCGTATCCATTTAATAAACCCATCCTTAATACATTCCATGTAATTTGTGGATGAATAACTTGACATTGATGAGGCTGTATTCCACACGTTCAGAAACGAATTGATCATATTTATAGAAAATGAAAAGCATGAAGTTATGTTTCATATAATAATTCCAAAAGAAAAAATACCTCATAAATATCATATATATTTTATAAATATTTTATTTCCATCATAATTTTGTCATGACCCCCTCCCTCAAAAGATGCCCCTCCTGAGCTTGTAATAGAGAAGGAGAGATAATGACCCCCGAGTCCTGCCTCCAGAAGACCCCGTGGTGGTGACCAGCACCTAGGGTATACAAAACTATCAAAATGATAGGCATTAATCTTTTTTATAGAATCCAATATCAATACATAAGATCTATCATTTCACAACCCGTCCTCAGGGCCCGTGTTGTGACTACCCCAGGCCTTCCTTCCATAGGCCAGGGGCTGGCGACTAGCGCCAAAGGCATAAATCCCGATAAAAATGAATGCATTGCCTTTATAAAGTACATAAACACCACAGAGTAAGGAAGATGAAGTAAAAACTTAGTATACTGGCTACAAATGTAAGTGTTGGAATGTAAATGGGCCAGAATAAAAACCCAACTGAAATTAAAGTACAACTGAATAGAAAGTACAGTAACTTAAAAGTAAAGCAGCAATGCCAAGACGTCCACTAGAAATCCCACCTGAAGGGTGGGTATAGATAGTCTCCTTAGCTCCTCGGGTCCAGTCGTCCGCTCCATGTACGTCCCGCCTAGTGTTCCACCTCCATATACCAACTTGCTCCACAAGCCTCAACCACGATCAACGATGTCCATCTTCTTCATCCAACACAATGTTGTGCGGGCATAGCCCCTGAAGGGGTGAGTATACACTACTCAGTTGGGACCCCGAGACCCCTGAAGGTCTCCCGGAATCCATGAAGGATAATCCAAAATGGAAAGATACAATCACGAAGTAACAACCAACTCTACTTAGGTATATGCCCATACATATACCTAAGTCATCAATTCTAGTTGGGCTCCAACATCTGAGCCCATGTTCGATCTAGTCCACACAGGATAGTACAACCCAGTCCATACAGGAAAGCACAACCCAATCCAAACAGGAAAGAAAGTCAATAATATCGATGATATTGATAGAAAGTAAAGACTCTTCTCACACAAGTATACTTCTTCGTAGGACGATTGAGATGATAAGATGTAGCTACTGATTCATCTATGCCATCAGACCCACGTAGGATACAAGACCAGCTAAGATGTCGGTCCCACAAAGGATACAAGACTATACACTCTGCCGGACCCACATAGGATACATGTACAGAGTCAAATACTATTGTACCCACGTAGTATACAAGAACAGTAGTCATCACCGTCAAACCCACAGAGGATTCCAGTACGGTCGTCATCGCTGCCAAACCCACGGAGTATCCCAATACAGTCGTCATCGTCGTCGCAGTCACAGCCAGCTCTAGGGTTCCCACACACAGCATTCTCGATTCCGGGAGGGTCCGCTCCACGAGCCAAGGGGAGTCGATACATCAACTGACACATACTCCAGAGTTTATATATCCCAATGTTCCGTCTTGACAATAGGAACTCAACGTGAGAGATGGCGCATCAATCGGACGCCCAGTCTGAGAGTTATTGGATATTTCGCCCTAGGGGCCCGGTTGGTTTTTATGTCAAAACCAACCCAATAATATTCCAACTGCATCCAAACCTCAATCGGAGTAAGCCAAAAGAACTGTCTCACTGATAGGTATCCAACAAAGTCGACGACACGTCAATCAGACGTCCATAGTTCAAGTTATAAACGTTTCCGCTCCGAGGGCCCGGTTGGTTTCGTGTTCGAAACAACCCATCCATACACGAAGTTCTCTGAAACCTTGAGTGTAATATATAGAAACGACCATATCGATTCAAGGTTCGCAATGCAACTGATGTTGTGTCATTCGGAGGTCCGTAGCCCATGTTATGGGCCTTTGTACGAAGCTGTCCGATTTTTAGGGTGTTTTGGGCCCGGACCGACCCGGCCCAAGACCCCCAGGGTGGGCTCGAACTCGGTCGACCCGAACCAGGTCCGGGTTTGGTCCAGTTGGGCGCAGCGTGGCCCGACCGGTGCGGCCTGGCCCAGCGCAGGCGGTCCAGCCTGGTGCGGCCGGTTCGGCGCTGGCCGAGTGGGGCAGCTCGGTGCTGGCCGAGTGGATAAGGAAAGGGGGTGCCGCCACCTTGATTGAGAAACAAACCCCATGGGGGCCCGCCCTTGTCACCTGATGAGGGTTAAGACCCCCAGATTTTTGGAAAACGGCTGGCCATAATGGTTGGCCGGTGTCTGCCGCGGGTCATGCTGGTCCTGCCCCCCCTTGGAGTGCCGACGGCCGAAAATCCGGCCGCCCCATTTACTGAACCGCCGCGGCCCCTGTCCGTCTGGCACAGCGTGTCGGCGCCGCACCCCTCTTCCACGGTCCGCCTCAGTCGCGGCCCTTCATGGTTCTCCAAGGCGGCGCGACAGCGCCGCGCCCCTCTACCGCGGTCCGACTCCGGCCACGACTTTTGTCGGCCTCAACATTGCGGCGCGACGGCGCCACACTCCTTCACCGCCTGATATTCCTTATTCCCGCATGGTGTCATTCCATCGTTCCGCCTTTGTCCCAACCACCACGGAGAAAATCAACAAAGGGGGAGGAGGACCGGCCATGTTCGTGTGGTCTGACCTCCTCCCGTTATCTTGATAACAGGCGGCTCAATTTTTAACGTTGAACGCCAAAATAAACACGGACTTAAATTCAAACCCCTTAATCGAAGAAGTTGTTGAATGAGGATCATTATGGGAAATTGACGTCGTGGAAGACAGTGTCACGGAACGAGGCTTCGTAAACGTCGTCTGTGCTCGCTCGATGAAGGATGCGGCGTCCCCCTTTCTTTGACGCGGGAAGAGGATCGAAGGTGGGCGCATCGTCGTTCTCCGAAAAAGGCGTCACTCACTTGTTGCGGAGAGGAGAGGAGACGACACGATGATCTCCCCTTGCGGTGATGTAATTCTTCATCGTAGGCTCGGTGTTCTTCATGAAGGAGATGAAGTTCTTCAACCTTAGAGTATTTTCTTCCCCAAAACTCAACACACAACCTCCAACCCAAATAAAATAAGGAAAGATTATTTTATTAACCCATGCCATGAGTTTTCAAAACTTCAAAATCCAAACTCAAAATTAAATTAATTGAATGGCATTAAACAATCAATTTAATTGTGAGAGTTGACATCTCATAAAGAGGGGGAGGTGGGTGTGTTACACATTTATGGGGGGTTTCCAACATAAAGAGGGAGTTTAGGGAATTTGAAGGGGTGGGGCTCGTGTGGGACCCACCTTACTAATATCCTACCAAGAGTTAAGATTTTAGTGGGTCCCACACAACTCCCTCATGGGTGGTTAGCTCCACCCAACTTCCATCATTAGGAATTAACCACTTAAAAATAAAAATAAAAAGTGTTCCACAATTTTTATTTTACTCTTCAATTAATCCAGGTTTTTTTAGCAACCCTACCCGAGAAAACGCAACTCCAGAAAGGGTCTTCTTAAGAAATTATCAGCGTTTCGGTTTCAACGGTGCCCTCGGATTTCGATTCTGAGCACTGGTTTAAAAGTTAGAAAAACCCACTTGCTCGTTCACGGAACTTTCCTGAGCTAAACTTCCGAAATTGATTCCTGGCACACCGGGCCTTGGAATCAGGTGCCATCAGAAACTACGCACTTGTAAAATCGCAAAGAATTTAAGAATAAAATTTTAATTGAAATTTATGGTTCATTACATTACTTATACCTCAGTAATTTACGTCCCCATAAAGATACATCATAAACTAGGGGAACAAATGAGGGTACTGAGCATGCATCTGAGCCTCCCATTCCCAAGTGCTCTCCTGGAGGTTCTCGTGCTGCCACCTGATGCGCACAAGAGTAATTGACCACCCATGAAGGACCTGCTCCTATCGATCCTCAATTTCCACTAGGACCTATGAAAAAGTCACCCCATCACCAATGTCCAGCTCCCCATTGTCGATGATATGCGTCGGGTCGTGCACGTATCTCCTCAGCTGAGATACGTAGATGACGTCGTGCACCCTGTAAAACTGGGGTGGTAGAGCCAGGTGATAAGCCACCTCGCCTATCCTGATGAGAATATGAAACAGTCTGATGAAGCGCAGAGATAGCTTTCCGCCCCTGCCAAATCTCAGTAATCCACGCCGAGGTGAGACCTGTAAGAAAATGTGGTCACCATCCTCTAACTCTAGTGGTCTCCACCTTCGGTCAGCATAAGACTTCTTCCTACTCTGAGCTATCCTCATATGCTCCTGCATGACCTGGACCATCTCTGTCGTGTCCTGGACCATCTATGGTCCCACAAGTGCTGACTCCCTAGGGTCAGTCCAACACAGAGGTGATCTGCAAGGTCGGTCGTACAATGCCTCGTATGGTGCCATCCTGATGGTAGAGTGGAAAATGTTGTTGTATGCAAACTCCACCAAGGGTAGGTGATCCTCCCAAATGCGACCAAAGTCGAGGACACATACACAGAGCATGTCCTCAAGAGACTGAATGGTCCTCTCCATCTGAACATCCGTCTGAGGGTGAAAGGCGGTGCTCAGACATAGCTGCATCTCGAATGCCTCCCGCAACCCCTTCCAAAGCTAGGAAGTGAAACGATCATCTCAATCAGAAACGATAGAAGATGGTACACCATGTAGCCGCACAATCTTCTGAACATAGAGGCGTCCCAAGTTCTCCACTGAGCCCTGCTCTCTAATAAGTATGAAGTGAGCCGACTTGGTGAGTCGGTCGACGATCGCCCAAATGGAGTCATGGCCTCTGGAATTACGTGGATGTCCAGTCACAAAATACATAGATATGATGTCTCACTTCCACTACGAAACCTCAAAGGGATGTAGCAAGCCTGCTGGAACCTGGTGCTCTGCCTTCACTTGCTGGCAGGTGAGGCATTAAGAAACGAACTCTACCACATACTTCTTCATACCCGGCCACCAGTGCTATCGTCTGAGATCCTAGTACATCTGCACTACCATCGGATGCACCGCCAAAGTAGAAGTGAGAAACTCTCTCAACACCTCCTCTTGTAAAGCAACCAGTACCAAGGTATGTCCTCTGAAAATCACGACGTGCTGTCCTCCCACAGATAATCCATTAGGTGCCTGTCCTGAGGATATCTGTGCACACTGCATCTCACAGTCAACATCCCCACATTGTGCCTCTCTGACTAGCGGTAGTAGTGGAGGAGTGATTGCGAGTGATTGTAGAAAAGCTGCTCCATCTCTATACATGAAGGATATCTACAAAGCGGCTAGCTTCTCTGTCTCCTCCCCAAGTAGCTGAATTCCCATCCTCCTGCTGAGAGCATCGTCTACCACGTTTCCCTTTCTAGGAGTATATACTATCTCAGAGTCATAGTCCTGGAGGAACTCGAGCCATCGCCTCTGTCTCAGGTTCATGTCCTTCTGGGAGAAGACGTACCTGAGACTCTGGTGGTATGAGTAGACTGTAAATCGCTCGCCCATCAGATAGTGTCGCCACATCTTCAGAGCGAATACCACTGCTGCTAACTCCAGGTCGTGGGTAGCATAGTTCTGCTCATCTTGCCTCAACTGCCGTGATCCATAGGCGATCACTGCATGCTCCTGTATCCGGACACACTCGAGTCCGGTCCCTGATTCATTGCAATAGACTACGTACCCAACTCCCTCCTCTGGTAGCCTCACGATAGGTGTGCTGGTCAATCTCTGTCTCAGCTCCTGGATGCTCTGCTGACATCGATCTGACCACACGAAGGGTTTCCCCTTCTTCATCAAAGCTGAAAGTGGTTTTGAAACTATGGAGAAGTCTGGCATAAACCTCCAGTAGTATCCAGCCAGTCCTAGGAAACTCTGCACCTATGTCACGCTCCTGGGTGGCTACCATGCTAGCAATGCCTCGATCTTCGCGGAATCCACCGCAACTCCCACCTCAGAAATGACGTGCCCCAAGAAGTGGACCTCACGTATCCAGAACTAACACTTCGAGAGCTTACCATAAATCAGGTGCTCTCAGAGTGTGTCCAGTACAACCTGCAAGTGGTAGGCGTGCTCCTCCTCGGTGGTTGAGTATATCAATATGTCGTCAATGAAGACTACGACAAATCGATCGAGCTAAGGATGGAAGATCTTATTCATGAGACTCATGAACACTTCTGGAGTGTTGTTTATGCTGAAAGGAATAACCAAGAACTCATAGTGTCCATACAGACATCTGAAAGTCGTCTTCTGCACATCCTCGTCTCGAACTCTGAGCTGATGATAGCCTGACCTGAGGTCTATCTTCGAGAACCACCATGCTCTCTTGAGCTGATCGAAGAGGTCTTCAATCCTCTAAATCAGATACTTGTTCTTCATGGTCACCTGGATCAGGCGACGGTAATCGACACACAGTCGCAAGCTCCCATCCGCCTTCTTGGCGAACAATATCGTGGAAGCCCAGGGTGAAACACTGGGTCGGATGAATCCCTTGCTCTGTAAGTCCTACAGCTATACCCATAGCTCTCGAAGCTCAGCGGGAGCCATCAGATATGCTGGGGTGGATATCGGGGTTGTCCCAGGGTACATGTCAATATAAAAGTCTACCTCTATGTGATGAGGTAGTCTTGGAATGTCGTTAGGAAAAACGTCTGCATACTGATCCACCACTACAAGAAAACTCAGACTATGCACGTTCATTGTTCCTAGGATGAGGCAAGCCAACTGATGGGTGATCAATTGTCCTCTCCTCTATGTGAGTCCATCATTCACTGCAAAGGCTCCCTTCTCGCTGGTAAAGGTGAACCTACTCCCATCGGTGCAGACACATCGCACCTTGCGCCTAATACAGTCGATCTGAGCATGGACTGTAGATAACCAATCCATGAACAACATAATGTCATAAGGCCTCGACGCCACTATAAGAAGATCCCAGCCGAAGCTCTCACCTCCTAAAGTATGCTCACACTGTCGGCACCAGTGCGTAATTGTTGAGTCTGCTCCCGTAGGAGTCTATAGCCGTAAGGATTAAGCCAACAGCTCCGTCAGAATCTCCGAGCTCCGAAAAAGGGAAGCGGAAATGAAATAATGACTCTCTCCTGTGTCTATAAGAACTGAAAAAATGGTGGAGTAGACACAGATAGTACCTCGAATCACCTCTGGTGTGTCGTGGTCGTAGTCCTCCGCTGCCTGAAGCTGATCCTGCCTCTTCCCGCCAGCTCCCTGTGGACCGCCATGGTCGACCCTCTACCTCAGCCTGGGTGGTCCTTCAACCATATGCTACTCCTCTGCATGGCTGGTCGGGCCATCACGAGCCATGTGGCCCTGCCCGCCGCATGCATAGCACTATCTTATCCTCATAAGACAGGCTCTATGTCGTGTGCCCTGAACCTCTATGCCAGTGTCCTGAGGTCGTCCGCCGGATGGTCTAGTCCGCCTGGACCACTATGATATCCTTCGACTTCCAGCTGCAGAAGACTCAGCTACATGCCGCCCTACGGTCGGTCTCGCTACTGTTGTAGGATCAGTAAGAAAGCTCTCTACGATAAGGGATCTCTCCAGTACTCCTGCCTGCGTCGGAATGCTGAGGGATATCATCGATGCCCTTATCTCATGCCTCAATCCCTGCTCGAAGGTCTGGGCCCGGAAGAATGGGACTCGTACCATGTCTGTGGAATAGCTCGAGAGATCGGTAAATCTCATTGAGTACTAGGCTACCATCATGCTTCCATGCCGCAGCTATAGTAGCTCCTGAATGCACACCGCACGTATGGTGGCAGGGATGAACTCTGAGCGAAAGAGGCTCTCAAAGTCAGTCTAGAGGAGAGATGTCTCGTCGTGCACCTGGATCATGAGGCTCCACCATCCGCCTACTGTCGCGTGTAGGAGGATCACTGCAAGGATCACCATGAGCTCAGCTGGTGTCCCCACTAACTTGAAAACTCATAAAACAGCCTCCAGCCAATCCTCGGCTGCCTGAGGGTATGTCTCCCCACGGAACATGGGGGTCTCTGACGCAGAAACTTGTGCAGTGCACTAAGGCGACGTGTACTCTTAGCGGTTGGGGCTGGAGGCATCGGTGGTTCGGCGGTTAGAGGTACCGCTGGTGCCTCCTCTATAAAAGGTCCCTACACCAAGGCCTCATCGCTCGGTGGGTTGTCGTCTCCCACAAAGCTCGGAACCCTAGCTGGCTGCCGTCGTGGGGAAATCCTGAATACAGACAGGTGTACCACGGTCAAAAAAGTATACTTGGTGAGCTGCCACATAGTAATCACAAAGAAAACTTTTGAAACACACATGCAATCAATGTTTTCATGCACTGAGTCGAAAATCAGAAGTCAGGGTCCTGGTGTATGGATATGTCGGCCGCTGCACCAACAATGGACTCCATGGACTTATAAGCACACTCAATGCCCTTAATAGTACTGCTTCACATAGTCAAAAGATCAGAGTCCTAAGTTTTGTGGTAGAACCGAACTCCTCTGATACCAATTTGTCACAACACGTCCTCGGGGCCCGTGTCGTGACTACGCCAAGCCCACCTTCCATAGGCCAGGGGCTGGCGACTAGCGCCAAAGAATAAGTCCTGATAAAAAAGGGAAGGCATTGCCTTTATAAAGTAAACAAACACCACAGAGTAAGCAAGCTGAAGTAAACACTAACTAAACTGGGTACAACTGTATGTGCTGGGACATAAATGGGCCTAAATACAAACCCAACTGAAAGTAAAGTACAACTGAAAAGAAAGTACAACAACTGAAAAGTAATACAGCAACACTGATCCGTCTACTAGAAATACCACCTGAAGGGTGGGTACAGATAGTCTCCTCATCTCCTCGGCTCCAGCCGTCCACTCCGTGTACGTCCCGTCCAGTGGTCCACCTCCAGGTACCGACTCACTCCACAATCCTCAACCACGATCAGCATTGTCCGTTGTCTATATCCAACACAACGTAGTGCGGGAATAGCCCATCCATGGCTGAGTATACGCTACTCAGTAGGGACCCCGAGACCCCCAAAGGTCTCCCGGAATCCACGAAGGATAATCCACAAAGGAAAGATACAATCATGAAGTAACAACCAACTCTACTTTGGTATATGCCCATACATATACCAAAGTCATCAATTCCAGTTCGACTCCAACATCCGAGCCTAGGTTTGATCTAGTCCACACAGGATAGTACAACTCAGTCCATACAGGAAAGCACAACCCAATCCACACAGGAAAAAAAGTCAATCATATCGAAGATATTGATTGAAAGTAAAGACTCAGCTCACATAGGTATACTTCTTTATAAGACGATATAGATGAGCAGATGAAACTACTGATTCATCTAAGCTGTCAGACCCACGTAGGATACAAGACCAGCTAAGCTGTCAGACCCACAAATGATACAAGACCAGCCACTCTACCGGACCCACGTAGGATACAAGTACAGAGTCAAATACTGCCGGACCCACATAGGATACAAGAATAGTAGTCATCGCCGTCGAACCCAGAGAGTATTCCAGTATGGTCATCATCACTACCGAACCCATGGAGAATCCCAGTAAAGTCGTCATCGTCGTCGTAGTCGCAGCCAGCTCTAGGGTTCCCGCACACAGCATGCTCGATTCTGGGAGGGTCTGCTCCACAAGCCAAGGGTATTCAATACATCAACTGACGTGTAGTCCGAATTTGACGTATCCAAAAGTTCCATCTCGACAATAGGAACTCAACGTGACAGACGGCGCGTCAATCGGATGCCCGGTCTGAGAGTTATTGGTTTTTTCATCCCAAGGGCCCGGTTGGTTTTTAAGTCAAACCCAAACCGAACGTACTCCAACTGCATCCAAACCTTAATCAGAGTAAGCAAAAAGAACCGTCTCACTGAGAGGTATCCAACTAAGTTTACGGCACGTCAATCGGATGTCCGGAGTTCTAATTATAAGCGTTTCCTTTCTGAGGGCCCTGTTGGTTTCGTGTTCGAACCAGCCCATCTATACACAAAGTTCTTTGAAACCTTGAGTTTAATATACCTCAATGACCGCCTCGATCCAAGGACTTCATCGCAACTGACGGTGCATCATTCGGAGGTTGGTAGCCCAAGTTATGGGCCTTTGTACGGAGCTGTACGATTTTTAGGGTGTTTTGGGCCCGGATCGACCCGGCCCAAGACATCCTGGGTCAGCCCGAACCGGGTCGACCCGACCCGGGTCCGGGTCCAGCCCAGTTGGGCGCGGCCCGGGCGGCCGGTGCGGCCCGGCCCAACGCGGCCGGTTCTGTGCTAGCCGAGCGGGGTGGCTCGGCACTGGCCGAGCGGATGCGGAAAGGGGGCACCACACCCTTGATTGAGAAACAGCCCCATGGGGGGGGGGGGGGACCGCCCTTTTCACCTTCCGAAGGTTATGACCCCCAGATTTTTGGAAAATGGCCGGCCATAGTGGATGTCCAGTGTCTGCCACAGGACATGCTGGTCCCGGCCCCACATGGAGCGCCGACGGCCAAAAATATGGCCGCCCCCTTTGCTGAACTACCGTGGCCAAAGGTTGCGGCCCCTGTCCGTCCAGCGCGGCGCGACGACGCCGTGCCCCTCCGCTGCGGCCCGACTCTATTCGTGGTTTCTTTCGTCCTTAATGGTGCGGCGCGATGGCGCCACGCTCCTTCGCCGCGTGATATTCCTCGTTCCCGCGTGGTGTTGTTGCACTGAGTCGCCTTCATCCCAACCACCACGGTGAACATCAACAAATGGGGAGGAGGATCGACCATATTTGTGCGGTCCGACCTCCTCCCATTATCTTGATAATAGGCGGCTCAATTTTTAACGTTGAACGCCAAAATAAACATGGACTTAAATTCAATCCCCTCCCTCAAAGAAGTTGTCGAACGAGGATCATTGTGGGAAATTGAAGTTGCGGAAGACGGCGTCACAGAACGAGGCTCTGTAAACATCGTTGGTTTTCTCCCAATGAAGGATGCGGCGTCCCCCTTTCTTTGACGGGGGAAGAGGATCGAAGGTGGGCGCGTCTTCGTTCTCTAGAAAATGCGTCACTCACTGGCTGCGGAGAGGAGAGGAGATGACATGGAGATCTCCCCTTGTTGTGACATAATTCTTCATCATAGACTCAGTGTTCTTCACGAAGGAGATGAATTTATTCAACCTTAGAGTATTTTATTCCCAAAAAATCAACACACAACCTCCAACCCGAACAAAATAAGGAAAGATTATTTTATTAACACATGCCATGGGTTTTCAAAACTTCAAAATCCAAACTCAAAATTAAATTAATTGAATTTCATTAAATAATGAATTTAATTGTGTGAGTTGACATGTCATAAAGTGGGGGAGGTCGGTGTGCTACACATTTATGGGGGGTTTCCAACATAAAGAGGGAGTTTAGGGAATTTGAAGGGGTGGGGATCGTTTGGGCCCCACCTCACAAAATCCTACCAAGAGTTAAGATTATAGTGAGTCCCACACAACTCCCTCATGGGTGGTTAGCTCCACCCAACTTCCATCATTAGGATTTAACCACGTAAAAAGAAAAATAAAAAGTGTTCTACAATTTTTATTTTACTCTTCAATTAATCCATGTTTTTTTACAACCCTACCCGAGAAAATGCAACTCTAGAAAGGGTCTTATTAAGAAATTATCGGCGATGCGGTTTCAACAGTGCCCTTGGATTTTGATTCCGATCACCAGTTCAAAAGTTAGAAAAAAACCTCTCTCTCTTTCACTAAACGTACCCAAGCTAAATTTCGGAAATTGATTTCGGGCACATCGGGCCTCAGAATCAGGTTCCGTCAGAAATTGCGCACTCGTAAAATCCCAAATAATTTATGAAAAAAAATTCCCTTGAAATTTATTGGTCATTACATATCAACCACAAAATAACTCTAAGAAATATATAGAAATAAAATCTCAAAAATCCATCCCAGATGCATGTTTAAAAACTATAACTATTCCAAAACAAGTGCTTCTAAAGTAAATACCAAAATAAGGCTTAGTAGAGACACAACAAATGTCCCATGGTTCGAGATGGTAATGCCCACCATAGTTCCTATAGTCCTCCAAGAAGTCTGAAAACAATTTTATATACGTAAGATGATCGTACATGTGTACTTAGTACGGAAAACCAAAGTCTGTCATGCATAAGTGGAGAGGCATACTAATGCCTCTATGAGAAACAGAAGAAACCAAAAGCACCTAACATGGTATACTAGCCACCGTAAACTCACTAAATACATTCTCACCAAATAACTCAAATCATGTAAATTAATATAGTATTCACATCGATGATAGGGTACCCCGCACCACTATCCCATTGATTATCCACTCTCATACCCAAATGGAAAACGTCCTTGCGCTCACACATATTTCGAAAGAACCACTTCACAACTCACCCACACACACCTAGACCAAATAACACATCACATTCTACCTGCACACACCTAAGCCTGGAAACTACATCTCATCCCACCCACTGGCACCTGGGCCACAAACCACACCACATTCCAGTGACACCTGGGAACCACAACACATATCATCCTGAAGATACCGGGGAAGCACAACTCTCCCACACACACCTAGTCATCACACACCACATCCTTCCCAAAGTGTCTTCGACTATCACCACCTAGAAGAGGGAGTAGGGAAGAGATAGTTTCTATCCATCCATCATCCCACTGGGATGTTTGGGAAAGACACACTCCCTTATAAAAATGATGGTGTTAGGCATGTACTTCTCAAATAGGGTAGGATGTGTATAAAATCACAAACAAGTAAAAGTATATATACATAGGTACCAAACACTCAACCCAACTAATGGGTTCTCAAGAAAAAAGACACCCCATAACTCTACCACCTGTGCTAATACATCTAAATGCATGTATCAGGATGAACGACGTTCACATCTCAAGTTGATAAAACTAACCACCTTAACAGTGAATAATTTTTATGATAGTAATAATTTACTAGGAATTCCATCCCTACAAGGGAAAATAAAAACCACAACACACCACCGGCCTCACAACCAAGCCAAACATAGGAAGAAAACAATGATAAAACACCACACATCAAACCCCACCCCCCCCCCCCCCCACATAGCACCCAATCCAACCAATTCCATCATTATTCTATAATGTAATTCCACACAACCTAATGAAAACCACCCAACTCACAACATAACCCTCTAAAATATCACGTCACAACCAAAATCATCATCCCTACTAATTATCCACATCATCCCATAAAAACAAACAGAACACATCTATGTTGTCATCCCACTGTGAAACACCACTCAACCATTACACAATCAAACAATCTCCCAATCGTAGATTCTATTTCACCCTTAAACCATCCACACAAACTGATGTGCTCTAAATAGAAGCACCACACAACTCGTACAAAGGACAAGAAAAAAAATACCCACCCATAGCACACAGCCACACCACACAAGGAACGGTGTTTTCAGATTTAACACACACATTATTTAATTCCACTTTGATAAGTCAAGAGTTATCACAGAACAAGTATGACCATGGGGAATCTATTTAATTATCTAGATATACGTGATTAATCATGTTTTTATGTTCACATTCAGTCAACTGATGATTAACAGAAAGTATTCATGACTCATGTCTACAAAAAGAGATGACCAATGACAATGATTTTCAAAAGGCATACAACTAACAAAATTAATAACATGGATCAAAGATAAAAGATATAACGAAACAAAAATCATCATCGTCTTCAATGCCACTCAATTATTACTAATGTAACAAGTCCTATTATCTTTGTTATCATCTTCTTCTTCTCCTCATTTGTTAATTATTTTAAAATGGATTAAACTATATTCACAAGAAGACATCTGTATACCCGCCCAACCTGATACACAATTAAATAGAGATGAAATAATCCTTTCCTGGAATAAAAAAATGATCAGAAACACCCCATTGCACCAAAAATTGGGGGTGCACGAGTTGGAAAAAGTACTCTAAGGGAAAACTGGAACTAAAGGCCACAACAAAACACATGACTCCATGGGGAAGAAATTCTATGGGAATAAAAAGAGAAAATAGAGGTTTTTAAGGATGATTGGATCTCATTTTTAGAAATTCATGATCCTATATCAGGGGAAGGGATAAAATTTCAACGTACTTAATAGTTTTTTTGTGGCCAAGACCATGTGGCATGATCATTTAGAAGTCTCAGGGGCATTAGAATATTAAATATATAATTAATATCCTTTGAAACTTCTTTATAAATGGTCAAAAACGTTTTTAAAATCAATTTATTTCAAATAAATTGTAAGAGGTGTGAAACTAGATAAATTAGGAAAATATGGAAATGACTCTCCATTGGGTGTTTATTTGAAGAGAGTCCCTAAGACGGCTCACTGATTCCACTCACCGACACCACTCACTGACACCACCTACTAACTCCACTCATTGTAACCACCTATCGAAGCCACTCACCAATTCTACACATCGACATTGAGAAACTCACACACCCCGTGACATGACCTACTGATAGCGAGGCACTAATGAAACCCTCCAACGCCGCCTATCAATAGTGATCCACTGACATTACCCACTGATAAGACCAACTGATAGTGAGTCACCAACGTGACCTACCAACAGAAGGTCACCAATGTGACCCACCTACATGACCTACCAATAGTGAGTCACCGACGCGACCCACCAACACGACCTACCGACAACAAGTCATTAACATGACCTACCGACAATGAGAAACTGATGTGACACACTAACAGTGAGTCACTGACATATTAAACTAATAGTGAGTCACTAGTGAGACCTACTGACAGCAAGTTGCCAACATGACCCACCGATAATGGGTCACCAGCATGACCTACCGACATGACCTAGCAATGACACCTATCTTTGGAAAAGTGGATTTTTTTTAAATGAACTCTTGAAATGGGTCACGATGACTCCCTAAAAAGTCTCAAACATTGAACATACAAAAAATACTGGACCTGAGGGGTCTAATCCATTCCATCAGATACCTCTCAAACTATTCTCTCCCTCAATAATTCAAAACCAAACCTAGAATAAATATAGGTCCGAATGACCACCTTGTGTGATACCCATCAAGGATCTTGTTGAACTTGAAACACCACTACCATCAGAAAAGTACAATTATAAACCACCATTTGCTGTTATAAATCTGGAGTGAAACCTCAATATCCAATAATAGTTCCACTGACATATATTACCCCCAACTGACAAGATGAAACACCACATAGGCACAAAAACCACACTATTCGAATACATGATTCATGGAATTCTTTCCTCCATGTTGATATATTACCCACTCTAGGTGATAGTGACTCACCCGCATGGGTTTAATCATATCTCAATTAATGCATCTTGATTAGTAATTGGTTCCTACTATCCTCATGGTTAGGAGTTTATCACAAATTACAGAACAAGAAAAAAAACTCATCTTATAGAAATAAATTTTCAAGAATTACTTAACAATGAAAAATACACAAGAAAAAATCAAAACAAATATGAGTATTGGGCATGTATCTACACTTATCACTCCCATGTACTCTTATCTAGGCCACCATGCCTCCACAAAATACAATCCAAAGGAATGTATGATCCACCTTGAACCTTCTCCTGAGGATTATGGATTTTCATTGGCCGCTCCACAAACATTTCATCATCTTCGATATCCAAATCTCCCCATTCAATGACATGGGAGTCATCATGAAGAAACCCATGATCTTTGGGACATGAAAGACATCGTTCATCCTCTCCAACTACGGTGGTAATTCTAATAGGTATTCCACCTAGCCAAATCCCCCAAAACCTCAAAGGGTCCATTGAACCTCAGAGAAATATTTCTCACTCTACCAAACATCTGCAAACCACATTGAGGTTAAAACTTTAAGAACATGTGGTCCCCAACCTAAAACTCCAAGTACCTCCTCCTATGATATTCATTTGACTTCTCCTAGTCATGTGATACCATAATCCTATCACGGACAGGCTGCACCTTCTATGTCATACTCTACACCATGTCTGGATCAAGAAAGGTTGCCTCTCTAACTTATGTCCATCACAACGGTGAATGAAACTGTCGCCCATACAAGGATTTGAATTAATCCATACCAATGGATTAGTGATACCTATTTTTTTAAGAAAAATCATCAAGGATATGTGTCATACTAAAGATCCAAAAAAATATAAGACACATTCTGGCAACATTTCCTCCAACATCTGGATGGTCCACTCTGTCTGCCCATCTTTATTAGGGTGCAAAGCATTGATGAGGTGGAACATTGTGCCAAAACCATGCTGCAATCCGATCCATAAATTAAATATAACATAGATATCATGATATGATATTATGGATCTTAGAAATCCATGAAACCACACATCCTCATCTACTTACCTATGCAACAAGGCATCCACAATGCTCAACTCCTTGATCGCTATGAAGTGAACTGATTTTTTTAGTTGATCCACAACTACACATATTTCCTCAAAGCCTCCCAAATCCCCAGGTATTACTGTGATAAAATTTATCGATATTTCATCCCAATTACACCTCAGTACATTTAAGGGATGAAAAAAATCATCAGGCTCATGGTGCTCAGCCTTCACTTGCTGGAACACTAAGCACTTCACTAAAAACACTGCCACTGCCTGCTACATTCTAGGCCACAAAAACTTCTCCCTAAATCCATGGAACATCTTGGAAACTCATTTTTGTACCACTAAATGTGAGTTGTAAAACTAAATGAGAACTCTCTTGTGAATTTCCACTCAAACAAATAGCTTCCCATGAAACAACATCTGGTTCTGAACATCCTCTAACCATCCTTCTAGATCATCACCATGTTCAACGTGATCATGCATCACATATTACTCCATGTCTCCCTAATGAGAATCCTCCACCTACTGCATCAGATTAGACTGCACCATCATATAAAATAGATATCCTTTTCCACCATCCCTTCCTATATCTAAATGTAAGGTGGACAACTCCTCCATTTCCTTCCAAGTGGCAGCAGATTCCCAAACAACATCCTTCTGTGACTTACTGGTCAAAACATCATCTAAAAAATTTGCCTTCCCCGAGGTGTAAGATATCTAGATATTATAATCATGAACAAAATCCTTCCATAACCATTTTTTCAAGTTCAAATATCACAGGGAGAATATATACCTCAATATCTAGTGTTCTGTGAAGACCACAAAGTTCACCCCAATGAGGTAACGTCTCAAAAACACCATCACAAACACAACCACTATTATCACCAGATCATGGGTGGTATAGTTACGTTCATGGTAAATTAACTTCCTAGACCTGAAAGAGATCACCCCCCACTATTGCATCATCACACATCATAATCCCATATGGAAGGCATCACAAAAAACATTGACCATCACCCCCTCCTCTTGCAACCGGAGTACTAGAGAACTGACTAACTTCTCCTCCAAGGAGCTGAAAGATGCCTAACACTACCCAATCCACAAAAATACCTGGTAAATTCTATTCATAGCTATAAATGGAGCTACAAATCAAGAGAAATCAGGTAAAAATATTCAGTAATATCATACCACACCAAAAAAACTACAATCCTCTACCACATTCTTCAGTGATTCCCCAGAAAAAACTGCTTCTACCTTCGAAATGCCCTCTTATACACCCTATTGTGACAGCACATATCTAAGGAAATCCACCTCTCACATACAGAACATACAAATGTAAAATTTTACGTATATTTGGTTGTGTCAAAGGACCTCTAGGACAGTCCTGATATTCTCGGTATGCTCCTCCTATGACTTTGAGTAGATCAAGATATCATTGATCAATATGATGGTGAACCTATCCAAGAGATCATGAAATATAGAGTTCATGATCCCCATGAACACGGATGGAGCATTCATAACACTAAAAGACATAACAATGAACTTGAATAGCCCATACATGTACCTGAAATAATTCTTCGAGATGTCACCCTCCTTCACCCTTAACTGGTGATACCCATACTATTGATCGATCATAGAAAACCAACTAACTCCCCTAATATAGTTGAAATGATTTTTTATCCTCGGTTGAGGGTAATGTTTCATGATTGTCACCTAATTCCGCATCTGGTAGTCTATGCACATCCTCATACCACCATCTCCCTTCTTTACAAATATGACTGGAGCACCCCATGGCGACATACTGGTAATGATAAATCCATACATCATCAAGTCATCATTCATAATTTTCATGTCCCACAAATAAGAATATTCCATTCAATATGGAACCATCAAAATCAGAGAAGCACCGAGATGAAATTCTATCCCAAAATCTACATCACGTTAAGGGGAAAGAGTTAAAACCTTCTTAGGGAATAAAACTGATGTGGATCTATTTTTTCACTGTGTTTCCACGTGTTTTTACTTAATTTTTAATGATTTAATTAGTTATTAAATCATTTTTTACTAAATAATTTTACTTTTGTATTTTTATAGTTAAATTTTTCAATTAGTCAATATTTATTATTAAT
Source organism: Viscum album (assembly GCA_963277665.1). NCBI lineage: Eukaryota > Viridiplantae > Streptophyta > Magnoliopsida > Santalales > Viscaceae > Viscum > Viscum album. The sequence continues at coordinate 2,088,635,950 of OY728126.1, read as the reverse complement.
TATGTATTTTTTAGTCTTTAAATTGATAATTTTAATCTTACTTATTTTATATAAATTAATTAATTGTTTATTAGTTCTTTTAATGCCAATATTCTCATTAATTAATCATTTAACTTTGATAATTAAAAATTTTTTAACATCATTTTTTGTGTTTTAATCAAGTTAGACTTTATTCTAATATTTTTTTCTTTAATATGGATTCATTAAGATATTTTTAACTTTAATAATTAACTTGTATAATCATCTTTCTAGTTAATTAAGTAAATAATTTTAGTTTTAATTAAATAAGGTAGTTCTCTATTAATTTTATGTGTTCAAATAGTTATTTAATTAATTAATTTATAGTTTTAAAACATTAATTATTTAATATTATGTATGAATTTATATGATATATTCATTTTCTTTTGGTTTTAGTCTACCGGTGAGGTAGACAAGAGCTATCGGTAACCTATTGGGTCACCTATGCTCTTCATTTTTATTCGTTGCTTACCTTTTAATTTAATTTATTTAGTTATTTTAATTTAAATCTTTTATCATTTTTGATTGTAAATTATCTAGATATTAATTAAAGTGTTATTTAATTAATAATTTATTTTGTTACATTTAATTATAAAGTTTAATAAAAATCATGTTTTTATGTTTTATGTTTAACAAAAATCTTATTTTAATTAATAGTGTTTGGATTTCATGTAATTAATTATTTTCCATCTTTGTTTTAAATAACTTAAGTATTGATTTTTTATGTTGATATTTTGTTTATTTTATGAACACTGTTAGTTTATATCGATGACCCTTTTAGCTTTTGCAGCTTACCGGTAGCTTTCATTTATGTTTATCAGTAACCTTAATTTTTTTTACGGTAACCTCATGTTTTCTCTCAGTGACCCTTTTAACAAACAATTAACTAGATTTTTATATTGGTATTGGTGGACTTTTAATTTAAAGTAACGGTGAGCTTCTCTTTATGCCTAACGATGACCCTTGACCCGTGGTTCCACATTATACCGGTAACCTCATGACCTGTGTTTTTTAACTCTATCGATAACCTTAAATTATTTAAGCTACCCATGAGAGTATAATTTTTCTCTATCAGTAACCTTATCTATATCAGTAACCGTAGTTTATTCTCTAATGGTGAGTTTTTATTTTTATTTTTATTTTTATCGGTGACCCTCACCCCAGTCCTATCCTTTTTATTTTTTTTAACTAACAATGACCCCTTATTTTTATTTCTAACAGTGACCTCTCCATTTTTCTATAATGGTGAACCTTTTCTATTCCTATATTGGTGAGATATTCCTCACTGATACCCTAATACCATGTCGGTCCCTCTACCTCACCTTCCCTTCACCTCACCGTTCATTTTTTTTAATTTATTCTGACAGTGACCCTTGTGCCACTGCGCAATTTCTATTCTCACTGATCTGTTACCCTCACCATTAGGCATCTAGTAACCATTCCCCTACTTTGACATCACCATTTCTTTCTCATTTCTGAAAAGCATCCATCTTACCAACACTCTTTCAAACTGCAACCCTACAACTAATCAACCCAAGAACCCAAAGACTCTACAATTTCAGATCAAATGGATGTTCGAATTCCAGCCTCCATTCATCGTAGCATCAAGAACCCCTTAGCATTTTTGACACATACCAGATCCTCATACAAGACCCAATTAACAAAAAAATTTCAAATTAGATTCAGAATCAACCAAAGGTTCAACCATAGAATCGAAATTGAACCCGCCCTGAGGGAAAACTAGACCGACGTAGCCCTCCCCTTATATTAGAATCTCTTGCGCCCGGAAGATTATTCCACACCAGACACCGCGAGATGGGTCATCGCTTGCTGTAGTCTAGATCATCTCCATGATGGGAGAGGAAGTGATGCTATTGGGTGTTTTACCTGCTACTGGTTCAATGTCATCATGCCTATGGAAAGTGTTGCATCACAATCGAACCAGAGGAGGAAGACGGGCTGAAGAGATCAGCTGCGTCGCTGGAAGCTTCCTCTAGAAGCTAACCCAAGACCCCCACTCCCTGTGCGCTGGAAATTGGGGGGAATAAATAAAAAATAAAAAGATAAGATAAATAAAAAGGTAATAATAATAGTTAATAAATTAATCAAATTAATATAATATAATACATAGTAATTTTTATAATAATTAAACAAATAAGTTATAAAATAAAATATAAGATAAATTTAATAAGATTTATTAAAACTAAAACATTCGTAATATTAATTTATAAGTAAAATTAATTTATTACTAAAATAAATATGTTTAAATAAACCCCTTATTTGGAATGTAACTTTTTAAACAGAATAATTATAATAATTTAATTAATAATGTGATTTTTATTAGTCTAATTTAGGTATTTAATAAAGTTATACTAACTATTTATTATTAATACTTATACTAACAAAATAAATTAAATAAAAATTACAAATAAATAACTTAATAACTTTATTAAAGATTGAATAGTAAATTAATAATCATAATGATAATTTTTAATAATAACTGTCATCTATGATATTAATTTATTAGCATTAATTACTATAACAGTTAACTAAAAATTAATTATAAAATTTTAATTAACTTTATTTGTGTTTTAATTGTTTATTTTTATGTTCTAACTATGAAGTTCATTCAAGAGACAATTATATGTCCAGATTCACTTAACTAACTCACCAGGATTTAGTTATGTGAGAAAAAGTTAGTGTGACATGCCAGTCTTGAAAAAACGCATGTTGTGCGGTGCATTTGTGAAGGGGTTTCAAAGTCGGTGGAAGATTATCGGTTACATGTAGTAGAAGACAGTGGCTACTTAAAGTAGAGAAAACAGCATAATTTGGTGGTGACGACATTCATTAGAGATCCGATCATTCACTTGGGAGCGGAGCAAGAAACCTGGGTCGAATTCTAGAGCAGCTCTCGGAGAACCATTCCTTGGTGATCTGAGGTCCAAGAGTAGGAATTCATGCAAGCAGGGGGAGTTTTATTCCTCTGTTATCTTTCAATTCTTCTATTTTGTAATTTAATTGTGTTAGTATATTTAATAGGGAAGATTTCTAACTATGTTTTTATTTTAGGGATATATTTAAGTTCCACTAGATATCATTGAATTCTCATTTCACTTTATCATTTTAATGTATTCAGTATTGATCGACAAGATTGATACTGAATTCATTCAATTACATTGTTCCACAAAAGTTAAATTACAAAATTTCACAGTCTGTTGTGAGATTGATTGTGGAAACACTTTTTTTAAAGATAATAGATTCAAAATACTTCAAGACTTATAGTGAGTTTCTCTTGCTATTAATTTTCAAATAGTTCACAGTTGATTAATTTTGGAGTGGAAAACTCTTAAATTTGATGACTTGTGTAACTTAACTCTTGGAGAGGGAGGTGAGTCATACTTTTTACATTGGTACTCTACAACAACCTGTAAGTAAATTGGAAGACCTTCAAAACCAGTAGAATAGAGATATTTCCCGGAGCGTTTTATATAGATTGTTTATTTTATCAGTGTTCTAAATCTCTGTTATTCCTTTTTTTTAAACTTTCTCTAGTTTCAATATAGCTTTTAAACATGATTTCAATATTCTGTCACTTCATTTCCTATAAAAAATATATATATAAAGTGAAAAAATAGAAAATTCACACCACTTATGACAACAGTGGAGTTTCCATGTTTTTTTAAGATGATTAGTGGCCAATTTTACATTCCCTATGGGTTCGACCCTGTTTGCCACATATACAGTAGTCAGTAGGATTATAAATTTTAAACTTCTTCCGAATTCAATGATGGTTTAGGTCGTGTTTTTGGCATAGTTTCTTTGTAATTCATGATCCATTGCAGTAAAAAACATAAAAAAAATATTAAAAAAATTATAAAAAAATAGAAATAAAAATTGAAAAATTTGAAAACTGTAAAAAAACTGTTACTTATCATTCTGAACTATAACTACTGAGTGTTGTTACTATTTATATCATGATCACAAGAACATCTGGTGCTATATTAGAGCCTATGAACATTGAATTAGATAAACATCTCACTTTTCTAAGAAAACATGCCAAATTTGAAATGGAAAAATTACATAATAGAGTTCATGCACCTAATACCTACCAAAGTCAACCAGAACTCTTAGATGAAAATAAAAGGCTTAAGATGATTGAATTACAACTCTCACAAGTTTCAAGAAATCCATCATCCATTAGACTATCTTCTAGGGCCAGAAACAATGAATTGAAGTAATCACACATTTCACTACTGCCTGATTTTAATGTGCTCTATAATGAGGACTCTCTAGCCTTCATTAGAGACTTCTATAATACTATGTAGAAATTACCTATTCTAGGACTCCCATAAAATGAACTTAGAATGAGATTTTTTCCCTTTTCCCTTAAAGGGAATTATAGAAATTGGTTTCTAAGTCTAGATGAGAACATATTCGAAAACTGTGATAAAGAGTATAACTCTTTCATATTGAAATTTTATCCCCAAAGATTAAAAGGTGAACTTAGAACAAAGAAAACTAGTTTTTATCAAGAGGATGGAGAAGATTTTCATGAATCTTGGGATAGATTCAGGGATCTACTTAGCCAGTGTCCCCATCATCAACTCCCATCAGACCTTCTCATGGATACCTTCTATGAAGGGTTTTCCTCCTCTCGAAAGAATCTAGTTGATCAAGCTACTGGGGGTAATTACAATGATTAAAACTGATGAAGAACTTAGAAAAATATTTAATAATCTTTCACTGAATTCACAACGTAATAGTTCAAGAAGAAAAAGAGTAAATAGAAATGTTAATTCAAACACTGGTTCAATGAATGAAACTCAAGCTCAACTGGATGAAATCACCAACCAACTTCAATATTTAATCAACCATAACTCAAAACAAATTGTTAACCAACTAGGATGTCAAAATACCAACCAATATTTAAGGGAATAGTGCGTCCAATGTTTTATGTTTGGGAATGCTGAGAACTTCTCTCCTAATTTTCTTATGCCATCCGAATAATAAGAGAATTCAAACTTTGTAACTATGGTCCTAAAATGCCTCCAAAAGAAGATCCATTTTCAAATAACTACAACCAAGGCTATAGGAACCATAATAATTTTTCCTGGAAAGATCAAGTCTTAATTAAAAAATCCACAACCCCTAATTACTCTAATCAACCAAGACCAAATTGTTTAAATCAACATAGTGGTGAGTCTTCAAATGTAAAAGGAATCATTGATAATCACATGTCTTCTAAGATTGATCTACTTTTGAATAAAATAAAATCTAAAGAATAAAGATACATGACTCAGCTAACCAAAAATAAAAATCAATATGAATCTGATAAAATTCAAACTGATGATAGAATGCAAAACATGGAAACACAACTTGGACAAATTTCAAGAGATTTTTCATCTAGGCAAAATGGTAGACTTCCTAGTACCACTGAACATAACCCAAGAGAGAATTAAATGGATTTTTTCACTATAAGTGGGATTAATACTCAAATTTTTGTTGAAAAAGAAACTAAAAATTCGAAAAATGGAAATATGCTTCAATCTAAAAATTAAAATCTTTTTTGAACACGTGCTGGAAATTCATAGAAAAGTAATGTAAATGATAAAAATCTGAATTTTTCAACTAAAACTCAAGCTGAAAATTCTTCTAAAAATAAAAATAATAATGGAAAATAAAAAGTTTTGGAAGAGGTTATGGATATACCTACTATCCTTAAAAAAATTTCCCCACCCATCCCATTCTCTGAGAAGCTAAAACCTCAAAGTAACACCAAGGATGGACTTCTTCAGTTCCTTGGTGTCCTTTCTAATCTTCATGTGAACATTCATTTCATATAGGATTTAATTAAAATTCCATATTATTTGAAATATTTGAAGAAAATTGTTTCGAACAAAAAAAACTCTAGAAGAATTTTCTACTTATAGCCTCACTGAAGAGTGTAGTGTTGTACTCCAAAAGAAAATCCCAACTAAACTGAAAGACCCAGGTAGTTTTGTCATACTTTGCACACTAGGAAATTCTGATCAACTGAATTATTTGTGTGATTTATGTTATAGCATTAATTTTATCCCATATACACTGTTTCAATAGTTTAGGTTGGGTGACCATCAACCCACCACAGTCATACTGCAGTTAGTTGATAGATCTTTCACTCATCCAGTGGGTAGGGTAGATTATTTTCTAGTTGGGTTTGGGAAACTGTTTCTACCTGCTAACTTTTTTTTCATAGATATTGAGTGTGATCAAGAGGTTTCAATTATCTTGGGTATTCCCTTCTTGTCCTCAGGTGGTGCTATCATTTATGTCTCTAAGGGTCCAAAAAAATTAAAATTGGAGAACAACAAGAAGAGTTCAATGTGTTTACAAATGTTAAAGGACCAATGTTTTCTAAAAACTGTTTGATGTTAGAGTCCTTATAAAATGATAAATCAACTAGAAATATTGAAAAATATGAAAATCAATTCTATGTTGATGAAAATAATTTTAAAACTGAAATTCCTGTTGAATCTGTTTTAGAAATTGAAAATTCTTCTCAAACTCCCGATCTTGAAAATTTTCCAGAACTGGACAACTGCCCAGTTTCTGCTGTGGAAGAATCCTCTATTTCTGAACTTAGGAGATTTTTGAGTCAAATTGAAGGTGTTTTTGTTAACAGCAACCTTGATGAGAACTTTGATGATATTGAGGGAGAACTTATAAGACAACTTGATGATTCTTCATTGATAAATTTGTTGAATTCTGATATGGAAAATCTGGACCGCATACTATCCAATTTAGACAGCAACACTATTACATCTGAATCTGAACATGAAATTGAAAACGTTTCATCATTTTATGATCCTTATAAGAAATATGTTTAAGATCTTAGACCTCCCAGGCCTAAGAGTCTTACTTTGAGTATAGAACCACCCACTCTTGAACTAAATTCAATCCCTACTCATCTAAAATATTCATTCCTGGGAGAGAACTCCCCTTTTCCTGTAATAATTTCTACTGAACATAATTAAAACAAAGAGGAAAGACTATTTAATGTTTTGAAGAAGTTTAAATCTACAATAGGCTGGATAATAGCTGATATCAAGGGTTTTAGTCCCTCATTCTGTATGCATAAAATACCTATGGATCTTGATCATAAGCCTGGGGTAGAATGTCAAAGAAAATTAAATCCAAATATGAAAGACGTTGTGAGAGAGGAATTGATTAAATTTCTGGACAATAGAGTGATATATCTCATTTCTGATAGTGCTTGGGTAAACCTTGTCTAGGTTTTCCCCAAGAAGGCAGGTTTCACTGTTGTAAAAAATAAAAAAAATGAAGAATCCCATGTTTAAAAAGCCACAAAATAGAGAGTCTATATATGTTATAGGAAGCTTATTGCAACCACTAGGAAGGACCGTTTTCCAATTCCCTTCTTAGATAAAAATCTTGAGAGGCTTAATGTAAATGAATTTTTCTATTTTCTAGATGGGTATTCTGGTTAGAACCCGATTCTTGTTGATCTAGGGGATTAGGAAAAGACCACATTCACATGCCCCTTTAGAACATTTTCCTACAGGCAGATGCCCTTTGGATTGTGTGGAGCTCCAGCCACATTTCAAAGGTGTATTATGGCTATCTTTTTATATATTATTGAGAGAATTATGGAGGTTTTCATGGATGATTTTTCCATTGTGGGTAGTACTTTTGATACTTGTCTAAGAAATATCGAGTTAGTTTTAGAGAGATGCATTGAAACCAACTGTGTTCTTAATTGGGATAAATGTCAATTCATGGCTATAAAAGGTATTGTGCTTGGTCCTAAGGTTTCAAAAAGAGGTCTAGAAGTTGATACTGCTAAGATTGATGTTATTTAAAAACTGCCACCTCCTATAATTGTAAAAGGTGTTAGAATTTTCCTAGGGCATACCAGTTTCTACCAGAGATTTATAAAAGATTTTTCTAATATATCTAAGCCCTTATGCTCATTGCTGTTCAAGAATAAACCTTTCAATTTTGATGAAAACTATTTGAATTCATTAAATCTAATTAAATAAAAATTCACTACATCACCCATTATCGCTGCACCTGGTTGGAAACTACCTTTTGAGATTATGTGTGATGTTAGTGAAATGGATATAGTTGTTTTCCATGGACAGAGGAAAGATAAGAAGTTACATGTGTTTTACTATGCTAGTATACTGCTTGATGATTCCCAAGAGAATTATACCACCACTGAAAAAGAATTGTTAGCTGTTGTGTTTGCACTAGAGAATTTTAGACAGTATTTGTTAAGTTTAAATGTCAACATTCTCACTGATCATTCTGCTTTAAAGTACTTACTATCTTAGAAGGAAACTAAAACCAGGTTTATTAGATGGATTCTATTGTTACAAGAGTTTGATTTAGATGTTAGGGATAAGCAGGGAGTTGGAAACTTTAGTTGTTGAACACCTTTCTAGTCTTCCTCTGACCGAATTTGAATATGAAAATTATAGGGAAATCAACTCTTCCTTTATTGATGAAAAGCTTCTTATTATTTCTATCAGGAAATCTTCATGGTTTTCAGATCTTTCCAGCTTCCTAGAAATAGGTTTTTTTCCCAAAAATTTGTCCAATAACCAAAGAAAGAAATTCATTTATGAACTTAAATAATATCTTTGGGATGATCCTTTATTTTTTAAGATATTTTCTGATGGTATTCTTAAGAGATGTATACCTGAATAAGTGATGTTTCCTATCATATAAAGTTGTCACTCCTCGCCTTGGGGAGGTCACCATGGTGGTGAAGGAAACGTTCAAAAAGTCCTACAATCTTGTTTCTATTGGCCTACTCTTTTTAAGGATGCTAGGAGCTTTGTAGTTGGTTGTGATAAATGTTAGAGGCTGGGAAACGTTGGTAGAAAGCAAGATTTACCCCAAAAATTAATTATGGATGTTGAAATTTTTGATGTCTGGGGTTTAGATTTCATGGGTCTATTTCCATCGTCTCGTGGGAATGAGTATATTCTTTTTGCTATTGATTATGTTTCAAAATGGGTTCAGGTAGTGGAACTTCCCAACAATCAAGCCATTTATGTAATAAAATTTGTGAAGAATAATATCATTACAAGATTTTTAGTCCTAAGTGATTTTATCACTGATAATAGAACATACTTTAAGTACTATAAATTTAATGCTTTAATGGAGAAATATGGTTGTGTTCATAAAACTGGTACTTCTTATCATCCAAAGTCCAGTGGACATGTGGAAATTTTAAATAGAGAACTAAAACAAATACTTGATAAAACTATGTAAAGCATCAGGAAAGACAGGTCTCTTAAGTTGGATGAAGATTTATGGGCTTATAGAACTGCTTTCAAGACCCCAATAGGTATGTATCCTTACAGGATGTTGTTTGTAAAATGTTGTCATTTACCTGTGGAGTTGAAACATAAGTCATATTGGGAAGTTAAGGATCTAAATTTTGACTTTAAGAGTGTTGGTGAGAGGATATTACTTTATTTGAGTGAATTTGATGATATTATGAGATATATTTATGATAATTCAAGGACTTATAAAGAGATGAGTAAAATATTTCATGATTCTATCATTCAAAACAAAGAGTTTAAAACTGGATAGAAGGTCCTTCTCTTTAACTCTGGACTTAAATTATTTCATGGGAAGATGAATTCCAAGTGGTCTGGACCTTTTACAATTGTTATAGTACTATGGAATGGAGTTTTTGAAATTATAGGTGAAAAGAATAAACCCATGTTATTTAATGGGTAGAGAGTGAAACTTTATTTTGAGGGACAGCCAAAGTGCTTGGCTACCCTCACTGAGCTTAAAAACTTTTCTTGAATAAATTCAGGCTGGGGATTTTAAATCTAGTGCTACATGGGAAGCAACCCATGGTTCTTTTTGACTTTATGTTATTTCTTTTTAACATTGAATAAAATGATTCTTCTGTGCTCTATTTTTGTGAAATACTTGTTACTACTTTTTCTTTGTTCCTGGGTTACATGCTCTGTGTTTTTAGGATCCTGATGTTGTTTCAATAAAGAAGTGGAATTCCCACAGTCATTTTTGGACAAAAACTTAGTCAGGGAAGTACTTCAACTTTCTTCATTTATTTTTTCTATTGTTTTTGCTAATAAAATTTTTCTCACTGAAAAATTATTCTTGTATTGGAATGAAATTCTGATGTGTGTCACTGTGTAAATAAAAATTTTGCATGTATTTCACTACTGAAAACTGAATTTCTTTATTAATAAAATCTTCCACTGCTTGAACGTAATATTTTGGGGGTGCATTCTTGATGGTTGTTGTGTTTTTAATTGGAACTAATTAGTCTATAGGGTGTTTATCATGCATCATTCTTCTAATTTGAACATCCATTTGAATCATACTTTGTTAAAATTCTTACACCCAATTAGTTGTGCACTTATAGTTCACATTTACATTTGAGTTGTATTGAAAATCATTGTCACTGGACTTAAATGTTAATGAATCTACTTACTAATGAACCTACTGATAAGTTATTCTTTGTGGTGAACGATATTTTTGAATTTCAAAGAGACCCTTAAAACATGTCATAAATCTACTTAATTGAAGGTCTGTTTTTAACTTTAATTGTAAAATTTTTCTTTTATATATTTACAAGAAAACTTTGGGGACAATTTAGGGTTTTATTTATGGGGGAGGGGGTCAATTCTTGACTGTGGTCAACTTTTTTTAATTGAAAGACCATCAATTCCCATTACAACTCATAAATTCTGGTAAAAAATGGTTAATTTTTTCAAAATTCTTGGATAATTTTGGGCATTACTCTGTTCTAAAATGAGGTTTTACTTAGTACAAGTTTCTTTATGGGAGTTAACAACTACTTTGAATCAAAAATTAATGATAATGTATGATTTCTGAGTGATCTTGCTTAGTGATTTGATGGAAATGTAGTTTAGGAACTACTTCTGAAAGTGATATGGGTAACCTTTTAGTGGAATTATGTTCCTAACCTTTGGAACTGAAAGTCTGATTCTGATTCTAGGGGCCTCGTTCATATTTTAATTATTAAAATTAATTGCTTTAATGAGCCAATTTAAATGGTTTCTATATAAAACACTTGAAACTAGAGTAATCTGGGCATCTGGGATCCCATAGTGAGTCTCTGAGACCCTAGATGTTGGGTTCATTTCTGTTTACTATAGGCCCTCTGTACACCTTGAATATATGCATTGCACAGTGCTTAGCACATGATACATGGATTGGGAAAATTAAAAATAAAGTGTTTGTGGTCAAAAATGAGTTCATTAAGGTGAGGGGAATGATGAACTCTAGATGAAGAATGGGTCAATTGGTTTATATGGGAGTCAATTAGGTTGTATCATTGAGGTGATTTACAAAAAATATAATTTTTTTGTAACCTAGGAGAAAAAGTAAAATTATAAAGTTACTATTATTAAATTCATAATTTGACATAAATATTACCTTTTGTCACTCTCAGACGTTGGACTTAATCCTAGGTTGAAGTTAGCCACTAAGTTGTATCACATCTTAGGCATGACATCTTCTTTGATGGATGGTCATTGCCTTCTTAATTATCCTTGAGTATTTGTTATAGGCAAGATTCATATGAGTAATTCATTTTTCTAGTGTTTGTTGTTATGCTTTGTCCTCTGTTTTTGAGAGCTGTACATGTAACATTTTGAGAAAATAATAAACATTTACTATTTTTTCAAAGATAATAAAACATGGGATAGTTTCAGGACAAAAAATGATTAAGTGTGGGGGAATTTTATGTGGCTCTATTTTTAAATAGTTTTTAACATCTTTTTACTTAATATTTTCTGATTTAATTAATTATTTAATCACTTTTTACTAAATAATTGTACTTTTTTATTTTTATAGATAGCTTTGTCAATAAATCAATTTTTATAATTTTTTTTGTATTTTTTAGTCTTTAAATTAATAATTTTAATATTACTTATTTTATCTAAATTTATTAAATGTTTATTAGTTGTGTTAATGCTAATATTCTCATTAATTAATAATTTAACTTTGATAATTAATTATCTTTTAACATCCTTTTTTGTGTTTTAATCAAGTTAGACTTTATTCTAATATTTTTTTCATTAATATGGATTCATTAATATATTTTTATCTTTAATTATTAACTTGTCTAATCGTCGTGCTAGTTAATTAAGAAATGAATTTTAGTTTTAATTAATTAAATTTTTTCTCTTTTAATTTTATGTGTTCAAATAGTTATTTAATTAATTAATTTTGAGTTTTAAAACATTAATTATTTAGTCTTATATATGCAGTTTTATGATATATTAATTTTCTTTTGTTTTCAGTCTACTGGTGAGGTAGACAAGAGCTATTGGTAAACTATTGGGTCACCTATGCTCTTCATTTTTATTCGCTGCTTACCTTTTAATTTAATTTAATTAGTTATTTTAATTTAAGACTTTTATCAAATTTTTTTATCAATTATCTAGTTATTAATTTAGGTTTTATCTAATTAATAATTTAAGTTGTGACATTTAAGTCTAAAGTTTAATAAAAAAACATGTTTTTATGTTTTTTGTTTAACGAAAATCCAGTTTTAATTAATGGTGTTTAGCTTTATTGTAATTTATTATTTTCCATCTTTGTTTTAAATAACATAGTTATTCATTTATTTTAAGTTCAACTAGTGTTTATTTTAAGGTCACTGTTAGTTTCTATCGATGACCCTTTTACCTTTTGCAGCTTACCAGTATCTTTCATTTAAGTTTATCGGTACCCTGAATTTTTACTTTTATCAGTAACCTCGTGTTTTCTATCGGTGACCCTTTTAACAAACAGTGACCTGGATTTTTATATTGGTATCAGTGACCTACTGATTTAAAGTAATGGTGAGCTTTTCTGTATGCCTAACGGTGACCCCTGACCCGCAGTTCCCCATTCTACAGGTACCCTCATGACCTGTGTTTTTTAACTCTATCTGTAACCTTAAATTATTTAAGCTACGGATGAGCATATAATTTTTCACTATCGGTAACCTTATTTTATTTTTTAATGGTGAGTTTTTATTTTTAATTTTATTTTTATTGGTGACCCCCGCGCTGGTTCTACCATTTTTATTTTTTTTAACTAACAGTTACCACTTATTTTTATTTATAATAGGGACCTCTCTATTTTTCTATAATGGTGAACCTTTTCTAATCTTCTATTAGTGAGATATTCCACACGGATACCCCAATAACACGTTGGTCCCTCTGCCTCACCTTCCCTTCACCTCACCATTTGTTTTTTTATTAATTTAGTCTAACGGTGACTGTTGTGCCGCTGCGCAATTTCTATTCTCACTGATCTGCTGCCTTCACCATTATGCATCCAGTAACCATTCCCCTACTTCAAATTCGCCATTTCTTTCCCATTTCCGCACAATAGCCATCTTACCAACACTCCTTCGAACTGCAACCCTACAATTCATCAACCCAAGAACCCAAAGACTCTACAATTTCAGATCAAATTCAAGTTTGAATTCCCGCCTCCATTCATCCCAGCTTCAATAACCCCTCATCATTTTTGACACATACCAGATCTTCAAACAAGACCCAATTAACAAAAACTTTTCAAATTAGATTCAGAATCAACCAAAGGTTCAACCATTGAACTAAAATCGATCCCACCGCCAGGTGAAAATGAGACCGATGTAACCCTCCCCTCACCGTGGAATCTCATGCACCCGGAAGATTCTTCCACACCAGTCATCGTGAGGAGGGATGTCCCTTGTTGAATTCCAGATCATCATCATGTTGGAAGATGACACGTCGATGTTTGGAGTTTTACCTGCTGCTGGTTCAATGTCACCGTGCCTAAGGATAATGTTGCACCATAATCGAACGAGAGGAGGAAGATGGGCCGAAGAGATCTGTTGCATCACTGGAAGCTTCCTTTGGAAGCTAACCCGAAACCCCCACTCCCTGTGCGTTGGAAATTGGGGGGGGGGGGATAAATAAAAAAGAAAAAAGAAAATATAAATAAAAAGATAATAATAAAATTTAATAAATGAATCAAATTAATATAATATAATACATAATAATTTTTATTATAAATAAACAAATAAGTTATAAAATAAAATATAAGATAAAATAAATAGGATTTATTAAAAATAAATCTTTCATAATAGTAATTTACAAGTAAAATTAATTAATTACTAAAATAAATATATTTAAATCAACACCTTAATTAGTATTTAACTTCTTAAACAAAATAATTACAATAATTTAATTAATAAAGTACTACTTATTAGTCTAATTTAAGTATTTAATAAAGTTATACTAACTATTTATTATTAATACTTATACTAACTAATTAACTTTATTAAAAATTATTAATAAAAAAAATTTATAACTTCATTAAAGATTAAATTGAAAATTAATAATCATAATGATAATTTTTAATAATAACTATCATGTATGATATTTATTTATTAACTTTAGTTATTATAATAGTAAACTAAATAATAATTATAAAATTTTAATTAAATTTCTTGGTGTTTTAATTATTTTATTTTTATGTTCTAACTATGCAGGTTCATTCAAGAGACAAATATATGTCCATGTTCACTTAACTAACTCTCCGGGAGTTAGTTATGTGAGAATAGTTAGAGCGACGTGTAGGTTGTGAAAAAATGAAAGTTGTGCAGTGCATTGGTGAAGGATTTTCAAAGTCTGTGGAAGATGATCTATGACATACAGTAGAAGATAGTGTCTACTTAAAGTAGAGCAAGAAGTAGAACTTTGGGGGGGCAACATTCATTAGAGATCTGATCATTCACTCGGGAGCGGAGCAAGAACTTTGTGGTGAATTCTGGAGCAGCTCTCGGAGAATCATTCCTTGGTGATCTGAGGTCCAGGAGTCGGAATTCATGACATTAGAGGGAGTTTTCTTCCTATTTTATCTTTCAATTATTCTACTTTGTAATTGAATTGAGTTATTATATATAATAGAGATGATGTCTAGCTTAGTTTTTAGTTTGGGGATATATTGAACTTCCACTGGCTATCATTAAATTATCATTTCACTTTATCATTTTAAGGTATTCTGTATTGATCGTCGAGATTGATACTGAATTAATTCAATTACATTGTTCCACCAATGTTTAATTTCAAAATTTCACAGTCAGTTGGCAAGATTGATTGTGGAAACATTTTTTATAAAATATAATAGATTCAAAAGACTTAAAGACTTAAGGCGAGTTTATCTTGCTGTTAATTTTAAAATAGTTCATAGTTGATTAATTTTGAAGTGGTGAACTCTTAATTTGGTTGAATTTTGTGACTTAACTCATGAGGAGGGAGGTGAGTCATAATCTTTATAGTGGTACTCTACAACAACCAGTAAGTAAATTGAAACACCTTCAAAACCAATAGAATGGAGTTTTTTCCATGAGCATTTTAAATAGATTGTTCATTTTATCGGTGTTCTAAACCTCTGATATTTTTTGTTTAAAAACATTCTCTATTTTCAATATAGTTTTTAAATATTTTTTCAATATTCTTTCACTTCATTTCTTATAAAAATATATATAAAAAATGAAAAAAAAATTAAACATCACTCCACTGCTGACAATAGTGGAGCTTACATGTTTTTTTAAGAAGATTAGTGCCAAATTTTACCTTCCATATGGGTTTGAACCTACTTTCCACATATACAATAGTTAGTAGGATTATAAATTTTAAACTTTGACTAGCTTCAACGATTTTTTAGGTCAACAACCAAGAATTCCCCAACAACACTGGGAACCTCTTCCATCCCAAGATCCACTAACTCCACTGAAAACTCATCTATCAAGTAAAGAAGGGGACTTACGCACAGACTATTCATCTAACAACTACACTCTCCAATGAAAGTTTCACACTATCCATCCATGTCTAAAAACAAGACTCTCCTCTAGAGGAAGTTGATAACAGCACACACATATTAATATCAGTCGATGAAATGGATCAAATCACATGGTTGCATCTATAATAGGATAGGATCCCCACTGGACTAATGTGGCCCTATAATTAGTTTACATCCCTAACTCACATCAAACAAGCTGGATTGACCTCCAACTGGTGTACTCCTCTACCGGGTTGGGGGAGTCTCTCTATGTCAAGTCACAAATCATGGGATAGACTAGTTTCAAGAAATGAGTGAAAATATCCTGAATAAAACAAAGAATTATCTAGAGTACTGAACATAATGATCGCACCTCGAATGATCTTTGTCCATATTTGAACTACTGCCTCTGTGGTGTGAAACTAACTGTGACCAGATCCTATGCCCCTCTGTTGATGACGACCTCCTCGACCACATCTAGGTCATGTTCCCTAATGGACACCCTGAGGTCAGCCTCCTCCTACTTCGCCTCCCATCAGTGGAGCGTGAGGCTGCTGCTGCTGCTTGAACTGCCCTTCCAACTAATACTACTGAGGGGGGGTGCTAGACCTACCCACCTCCACCATATTGGTCTCGAACGTCCAATGGTAACTAACTCTATTGGTACCCACACACTCCATAGATAAAGACACAATTTGTAGGTCTAAAAGATTAGAATGAGAACTAGAATGTCAAAAAGGAAACTACTGAGGTCAACTCCCTGATGGCTAAAACCTCAAAGGCCCTGGTGCCTGAGACCTACCATTGGTAGCTTTTCCCTTAAAAGAACCCTTTAGGTTCCCCTCTAATAGTAGACCTCCATGATAGTGAATTCTCTCAACTAACTCCCCCTTCTTCTAGACCTCTAGTTATGTCGGTTGTTCAATGGAGTAACTGCGTACTTGGATAGAAGGAAGAAGTGCCTCCTCTAATTGTCTTGCTCGAGACTCCTCATACATAAATAGATCTGGACTAAAGAGAAGGAGATCCTTGAACATGACCCCCAACTCCCATACTGACATACTTTCTTATCCGAGTGAGAGTTGCTCTTGTTGCTTCTTAGCCTTCATGGTCAAAGAATGGAATTATACCAAGAACTACTTCTTGAAATCGACCCATTGAACGTCAGCCTCCTTTCTCTCCCCCAGGTTCATCATCCACCATTGATGTGTAGCTCCCATCTTCTGACTAACCTCCAATGGAACCCAGTATTTTTTCGAAGCCCGAATTTGTATGAATGTGTTCTAAAGTTCCTCAAGCTAACTCTTTGTCTCTAGGTCAAAGACACTACCCTCGTACATTCCAGTGGTCTCCCTCTGGAATGCACATAACATGCTCTTCAATTGGTTGTCCTCATTCTATATATCAGCCTTTTTTCATACAGATGGATCGGCATGCTGAGCCTCCACTTCCTAACCCACTCTTGGACGACAACCCAGTGACATCGCTAAAAAGTCAACAAGGAACTCGCCCGAGTACTATAGAATTTTATTTAAGATTCATTTAAACTCATTATTTATTTAAATGACCCAAAACTCTTAATTCAAAAGAATCACAAGTCATCATGATGTATGTACCTCTCCTAGGGTCTCTACACTAAAAACAATATAGCCTCACTTGGTTTTTTGGTAAGCTCATATTCCTTGCATCAATTCACTTGGGTGTCTAAAATTTCATGTCCTAGTCGTTCATCCCTAACCTATGTCACACACCAAGATCACGTAACACTGTTTCCCAACCAACACTTGAAATCCTCACTGTTCCTAACTCCAAACTCCATCTTATCTCTCAACCATCACCTCTGATACCATTCAATCATGACCCTCTCCCTCCAAAGATGCCTCTCCTGAGCTGGAAATGGAGAAAGAGAGATAATGTCCTCTGAGTCCTGCCTCCAGTATGCCTCCGGGACCAGCACCATGGGTATACAAATCTGACAAAATGGGAGGAATTACCATTTTTATAGTAACCAAGATCGTGAGATAAGAGGTATCAACCCAAAAATAACTCTGAGACATATATATAAAATAAATCCAAAAATATATCCCACATGCATGATTAAAAAATATAATTGTTATAAAACTAGTGTCTCCAAAGTAAATTCAAAGAATAAGTCTAAGCAGCGACACACCAACTATCCCAAAGTCTGAGCTAGTAACTCTCACCACGATCTTCATAGTATTTCTTGAAACCTAAAAGTTTTATATACGTAGGGTGAGCATATAAGTATACTTACTTTGTAAAACCATTGTCTCTCATGCTCAAGTGGAGAAACATACTAATTCCCCCATGAGAAATAGTAGAAACCAAATGAACTTAACCATGATTACTAGCCACCCCAAACTCACCAAAGGAACATTCACCAAATAATGCAAGTCAAGTAATTTTATATAGTAAGAAAATCGATGGTACGGTACCCTGGACCACTTTCACAGTGATTAGTCTCTCTCACACCCAAATGGAAAACATCCTGGAACTCCCATATCTTTGTAAATAACCACGTCACAACACACCCACACACACCTAGACCACAAATCACATCCCATCTTGGCCGCACGCACCTAGGAATCATAACTACATCTCATCCCACCCACAGAAACTCCGGCCACAAACCGCACCACATACCATAGACACCTAGGAACCACAACACATATCATCCCAAAGACACCTAGGAAGCACATGTCACCTGCACAGAGCTGGTCCGCATAAAACACAACCTTTCAGAAGATTCTTGGGCTATCACTGCCTAGAAGAGGGGTTAGGGAATAGTGGGTGACCAATAATCACTCCTCCCATTGGGAAGTATGTGAAAGACACCCTCCCCCATAACAATGGTGGTGTTCGGCCTGTAGTGATCACCAGAGTGGGTTGTGTATAAAATCACAAGAAAGTAGAATCATATATACATTGGAAACAAAGACTCATCCCAACCTATGGGTTCTCTAAAAAACAAAAAACCCATAACACTACCACCTTTACAGCTACCTCTAAATGTACGTATCAGGATGTATGACAGTCAATTATGAAGTTGATAAAATAAAGTTCATTAACACCCAATCATTTTGATGTTATTTATAATTTACAATTTATTCCATACCTACCCAAGAAACTAACTACCACATCACACAACTAGCCTCACAACCAATCCAGATAGAGGAAGAAAACTATGATAATACATGCCACTTCACACTTCGTCTCCACATAGCACCGAAGACAACCACTTCCATCGTCATTAATTAATGTAATTCCTCCAAAACTATGGAAAAAAACCCATCTCACAAAAGAGGCCTCCAACATATCACATCACAACCATAATCGACATCCCCACTGCATATCCCCACCATGACCAGAAAAACCAACAAAACACAACCTAGTAGCAGTCCTACTGCCAAACACCGCTCACCTATTCCACAACCAAATAATTTAACAATATGAGATTACATTTCACCCTTAAACCATCCACACACACCACCATGTTCTTTATAGTAGCACCACACAACCTGTACAATGAACAATATTGAAATATCCACACACAACACACAACCACACCAAATATGTTAAGGTGTACTCAGATTTAACACACTCATTCATTAATCCCACTTTGATAAATTAGGGGTCATCGAATAACATGTTTGATTATATTTCATCCATTTAATTAACAGGATATAAATTATTAATCATGTTTTCATGTTCACATCAATTCAATATAATATTAACAAAATGTAATGAGAGTTAGGGGAACAAAGAGAGGCCACTAATGGCCCAGACTTTCAGAAGGCATACGACCAACCTAATTCACAACATAGATCAAAGATAATAGATAAAATAAAATCAACATCATCTGAATCTTCCCCACCACTCATTTATTACTAATGAAACAGGTCTTATTATCCTTTTTATCATCATCTTATGCCCATAATTTATTACATCATATAAAATGGACCCATCCTTATTCACAAGAATACATTAGTATACACACCCCGCATGATACACAATTAAAAGTGAGTTTTAGTAATATCTAACTGGAATAATAGATTGCCAAAAAATCCTCTTTGTGACAAAAGTAGGGGGTTCACGAGTTGTATAAAGTAATCTATGTGAAAACTAGATTAGAAGGCCATAAAACAACACACAACTCCATGGGGAAGATAGGTTCTTTTTGTACCGAGAAAAAATGGAAGGGTTCAAGGAAGATATAATATAATCTTTATAGAAGGTCGTATCCTATATCAACGAAAGGGAGAAAATTTCAACATACATAAAAGGCTAGTCATAGCCAAGACCACATATATTGGCCATTTGAAAGTCTCATGGTCATTAGGATATTAAATATATAATTAATTTCTTTTGAAAATAATTCTAAGATGATCAAACAAGGTTTTAAACTCGATTTACGTCAAATAAAATATAAGAGGGATGAATCTAGAAAAAACTAGGAAAATTTGTAAATGACTCACTGTTGGGTGTGTCACTGACTAGATTTGTTGGTGTGACTCACAAACACAACTCACTAATGCCACCTACTGATGCCACTCACTGATGCCACCAACTAGAACCACTCACCAATGCTAATCACTAATAATGAGTCACTAGTGCAATGGTCCTACGTGACCTACTGATAGTGAGTCACTGATGGGACCCACCAATGAGACCTACCAACAGTGAGCCACCGACGTGACCCACCAACACGATCTATCAACAGCGAGTCACCAACGCGACCTACCGACAGTGAGTCACCAATGTGACATATCGACAGTGAGTCACCAATTTGATCCTCTAATAACGAGTCTCCGTCACAACCTACTGACCGTGAGTCACCGACGTGACCACCAACACTGCCTACTATTGGAAAAAACTAGATTTTTGGAAAACTCTTAAAATGAGTCACTGTGAATCCTCAGGACACATCATACATAGATTTATAACCGAAAAATGGACTAGGAAGGTCCAGACCATTGTTAATCCCCAACCATGATAGGTGGTATAGGAAAATGAAAAATATTGTTTCATGAGGAAATAGTTCATCATGCAAACAAACTATAAGTTTGTTGCCCATTAGGTGGAAGTGTGTGTGAGTGTAGGTAAAATAAATATGATAAAAACATATCCATATATTAATGATATGAAGTATATTATAAAATAATTTGATAAGAATATTTTAAGGTTTAGAAAATGAAATTTAAACAAAATATTTTGTGGAAAGATGTTACCTCTTCTTTGGGTAACTCCTATTAGCAAGCACAAAATGGATTCCAATGTTATATTTCATCCCCAAGGGTGGATTATAAAATGAATTTATGTATTTTTTTTGGATATTTGGGAATATTTGTGCTGATAAAAGGGGTTGATATTTGTTAATAATTGGGAGAGTGAGTTCTTTTTTATATTGGAGGAGTGGCTTTTTTTAATTTTTTGAAAAAATAATTCCACCCACATTATTCCCAGGTCAAGTGACTCCAATGATATTATAAATCAGATCCAATGGATTAATGGGTCGAAATATTAAAATCAAATGGATTTTATAAATGTACCTAGTTCATTTTGGCTCTTAAGTTTAAGGTGTAGTCCTTTTTAAAGTTATTTTTTATCTTAAACGCAATAATCAATTTTAAACACATTTACTAAATTTTTTGGAAGAAAATATATTAAACTAGTCATACATTATAAATAATCATTATTAACAATATTGAATCAATTTTTTCGAATTCCAGTCATTTATTTTTCATAAATTAATTTAAATTTAATACCACATATAGGATTACAAAGTATGTTTTTGAAGTAAAAATATTTCAATAGTTTAAAATATTTTTATATCCAATTTCAATGTGAAACTGATTCCAAGAACATAAATTGGCTTAATTGATATAAGATTTATGTAATTAAAATTTATCTAAATAAAATTTAAAACCATTTCAAAATATAATTTAACTATATAAATTATCGAAATGAAAATATGTTTTAATTTAAATTCAATGTTTTTTACAATTCAGAAAAAATATTAAACATCTCTAAAAAGTGATAAAAATTCACCCAAAGTAAATTGTTCTATTCTTAATTAAAAAATTAATATTATTTTTTCAAATAAAAATTATAAAATTTTCATTAATTATATTTAAAATTGGTTCATCATTAAAATTCAGTAAAATAACATTCTAGAAATATACATTAATTTGATTCATGACATTGGATTTATTCTTATCTTATGAATATAAAATTTATTTAATGAATTTCAAAAAAATATTGAAAGTAAAATATATAAATTTTATTCAAAACATTCATCAATAGTGTGTTTTTAAATTCATTGAGTTAAAATATTGTTTTTAAATTTTTTTTATTAGAAATATAATTTCATTATATTCAACAAGTTATTAATTTCATTTGTAACTAATTGAAAACCAATGGATTAATTTTATATACATTTGTAAACAATATTTTCATAATTAAATTAATTATATTCATAAATCCCATTCCAAACACTATGTGTAAACTATATTGATTTTTTAATAATAGTATAAATAGTATAT
Organism: Viscum album; assembly: GCA_963277665.1. NCBI lineage: Eukaryota > Viridiplantae > Streptophyta > Magnoliopsida > Santalales > Viscaceae > Viscum > Viscum album. The sequence continues at coordinate 2,088,613,526 of OY728126.1, read as the reverse complement.
TTATGTTTGGTTCGGTAAAACATGGTCTTTCATTTAACGAAAGTTGTGAAATGAACTCAACATTTTGTGTAGCACAAGGAAAACATAGTATTGTGTGAAAAAAAAGAAAATCTAAGTGTTGCATGTAGTGAAATATAATCTTGGTGTCACCTGAAATTCAAGAAAAACATAGTAACATTATATAAAACAAACTATATTTATTATTTTATGAAATAGAATATATCCAAAACATAAAATTAATCTGACTAAAAATATTTCAAAAATTATTAGGGTATAACATTCTACCCCTTAAAATTAATTTATACATATAAATTCTTCTGGGTTATTAAATTTCTAATGAATTAATGTTCCTTTCTTATAAACTGACATCATATTTAATTAATACAAAAACATACATTAAATATGGAAGGTTTGATATATAATGGTTACCAAAAGTAACTCATAAATAAGTTTCTTATTTGGAAAACATAGGATTGGAGTAAATATTGGACATGGAGGAAAAGCATAAATAATTATTGATATTGATAATAATCATTGATCACCAGAATGTGAGTGATCAATGTAATGTTATGGGCCCCAAAACCATAAAAATATGATGATTTATAATTCCATCCGATCAATAGAAATAATGATAATTGGATAAATATTTTTCAATTTCCATTAACTCTAGTAGATGAATTCATTTACTGTCTAAGAACATAAGGAAATATACTCAATTCATTTAATTCCATTTAATATGCACAATCTCACTCTTTGGTTATGACTTGCTTGATTCTAACAATATCTCTTAATCTAAGGGATTAAGCTAATTTTTTTATACTTAATGTACTAACACATCATGAGATCAATACATATAATGAAATGTAATCTCTATTTTCTTTAGTTATCTCAAAAAAAAGACAAAACAAATTATCCAATATGACTAAATCCTCATATGTAGAGATAATTCATTAATCTATAAAACCTCATTTGAAGTTTAACAATAACCACTCCATTAATAGTCAAACATATATACCCTAAAAAATATAATTCACCCATTAATACTTAAATAATTACTTACGTTATACCAAAAACATTTTTTATTGTATAATTGGGTTTATCCTTACCCTGGGAGAATATTAGAAGTGATTGTAATATTCCAAAATCCATGTAGAGAGATGTAATAACATAAAGTGCCACTAAAGGATGAAAAATAATATTTCCATAGGGATTAATCATAACAAATCAAACATAAAATATCCAAATAAATAGGGGAGGATATGTGTTCCCAAATTATGATGATTAACTTCATCCGTTATGATTTTATAAGATTTCCCTTTGCCTTTTTTTATTAGAGGTTGTTGTGAACTATAATCCACATTAGTCCATGGATTGGGTATAATCATTCCATAGTTTCCAAACAAAATAAAATTGAAACAACGATGTGTTGTAGGTTCAATATATGGTGATTTCTCAATATTCACATCATTGGCTAACTTCCTTTCATTATAGAGGCATCCATCCATTGTATAACCATCCCTTATACACATAAAAAATTAAGTAGTCCCCTAAAAATAATCCCCAAATGTTTCTTCTCAAAAATTGTGCATAATGAAAGGTTAATTTTCTTTTCTCTATGGTTGTTAGATATTTCTTTAAACTACATCTTCATTTTCTTTTCAAAACCATGAGATTGATATGAAACGCTTACCTCTATTTCCAGCCTAATATTATATCAAAAAACTTCTTCATCTCTTCTAATGTCTATTATATCCATTTTTATTCAAATATTTGGTTTGATACCAAAAAAGTATCGATTAATTTTTCTTTCAGGTTGGACTATAATACCGGATGAATACCAAGCATGATTTTTAATATTTTCTTCAAAAAAGAAAACTGATTCATTATCCTTCTGCTTAAGATTTAGGAATACATTTTCTATCATTGTACAAAGAATATGAGGAATGTACTTATTGGAAAATATGTTCTTTATATTTTACCAATATATGGATTCTAATTTATCTTCTCACCTCATCTTTTTAATAGTATTCAACCATATATATTCCTCTCATTCCAGATGGAAGACCTTCATAGTTTCATTTTCATGATGTACACACCAGAGAAAAGAAAATATCTTTTCAGTGTTACTAATCCATTACTCAACCAATATTGGGATTTTGGAACCAATGAATGAATTTGGGAGTTTCATAATTAAGTAATAAATATATAATTTTTTCATTCTTTTCTAGTTTGTATGTTCACCATGATTCACACCTTAAGAAATTTGTGTGAGAATAGAAATAAGGTTTTCTAATCCATCTGCCAGAAAATTTTCTTGCTGAGGAGGACAATAATTCCATTTTTTATTTTCATCATCATTAACAGAGTTTCTTTAGGCTTATTCAACTGATTAAGACAAAAAATCATAGACTAACAAACAATCATCATAAGGTGGAGCCACATAATCATGAAAAAACACATATAGGATGTCTAAATCATAAAACCTTCTTTTTGCAATCTATGACACCTCAGGTTTATCTGAGGTCATTAGTAGTAATAATTTATTTAAATACTTCATGATGGTTAATAAAGCTATTGTAAAATAACAATGTATATACCCCAGTAGTGTCATACTAGGTGTTCAGCAAGGTTAGTTGACATGAACCCAATATTGATAGAATAAAGATCAATATGATGGTTTTGGGTTCGTTTTCCATATGAATATATGTTCTAGAGCCACATATTATTGTATTATCTAGATTAGGATTTATTTATAGGAAACAAATTACTCTATCCTTTAACATAATTATATGAAATTTTTTTATGTTTTAACATGACCATAGACTTATCCTTAGAGACATCACTATGAATATACTTAAAAGTATTCCTACGGATCTCACTCATTTTTTTCTCATCCCAAATTATAATGGATGACTAAAAATTCAATTTGATACAATCTATAGTTAACAATGATTGACATACATGGATATTACGTCATTTTGGATTAATATTCATCCCATTATAGAAGTAAATTCCCAATAACCATAACAGTTTAGTGTCTTAGGAAACATGGAACAAAATATTCTAACTTATTGAAAGATCTTCAATATTTCCCAACAATATCTTTCCCTTTAGTTATTCTACAAAAACAATTATTCATTACCTGGGTAAATAAAACATATAAAATGGACGAGATCATATGTTTATAAAGGTAAATATGGGAGATATAGAGGAGTATAAGGGTATGATAATGTGATCATAACATTATAATGTCATAACCTACATATCAAATATCATAAACATGAATCATAGGATAAATATTGGCATTTAATAAGACATTAATCATAAGGGAATCAAGACATTAATCCATGAAATAATAAAAAAGGAATATGACATGGAATTTCTTGTATAAAACTAAGAATATAAAATCCTATATCAATGCTACCTTCTAAGACCTTCATAGCATGTTAGGCTTTGGATAACCACCTATTTAAATGCTTCAAGATTAGGATGTCTTCACATGTACCCTCTTTTTTCCAGCAAGGTATTCCCTCCTGCGTAACTTCTTGTTTCAGGCTTGTGATTCCCTCCCATGTACCCTCTTGTTTCAGGATTTGGATCCCATCTCATATACCGTCTTTTTTTGGCTTGGGGTTCCCTCTCATATACCCTGTTGTTTTAAGCTTATGATTCTATCCCACGTACGCTCTTGTTTTGTGAATGGGATTCCAAACTATTTAGTCTATTGCTTTTTTACATAGGATTTCTTCTTGGGTACCCTCTTGTTTTATGCATGGGAAGTCCTCCCATGTACCAACTTGTGTTGGTAATAGTATTCCCTCTTTCTTCAATCTAGGGATTCCCTCCCCTGTTCCCTTTGATCTTAAAACACCTTCATCATTACCCAACGAATTAGTGGTTGATATAGGTCTCACCCATCACATAATGAAATAATACATGAATGTTCCATAATATAACAAATAAATCATCATATCAAGAACCATAACAAGAGATGGGTTTTATAAACATCATATCATAACCCTTGAGATAAATGGGTACCATAAAAATTTCTTCAAATCATTACATATAGAAAAGTGATTTTATCATAATAATTGCATCAATGCATAAACTAGTCTTATAGGACATGTTATGGAATTTATTCCCACTTGGCATATGTCTCATGTAATAAATAATTAATGATTGTTGGGTGGGTTATCCCCTTACGAGTGGTAGATATGTCCATTGTTTTCGGCATGTGTGTGTGGTGTGTTTGGGTTTAGATGTAATTGTAACCCTCATCCCCCATTTACCTAATATATAAGTTTTTTTAAATCATATAACTCATGGAAGAGAAACCAGTGTTATAAAAATCATTCCATTAAAACATAAACATTTATTAAAGAATGGTAATGGTATTCTTGGATCATCTCCTCAGTAAAACATAAACTATAAAGAAGTATGAGATCTTAGATGGATAAGGATTTTGAAAGATCACTTGAAAAATTTCACAAGGAAAATATATTTTAATTGAAAATCGTTTTCATAATACCATTTCAATAATCATTTTCTTATCATTAATGTTTTACCATTTATTTTATATAATTTCTTGGGAATAATATATTTTCCACGTAGATAATTTGTTTTGGAAAATACATCATTTTGGAAACATTTTATTTTAAAATAGAATTGAACAAAGAAAAGGACTCTTAAAGGTATATTGAAAATAAGATTCTTTTAAAATACTTTTTAAACATATAATTGTGTATTGAAATCATTTTGAAAACTATTTTATTGAAAAAATATGAAAGAATCTTGAAAATCATTTGAAAATCATTTTCCTTGATAACATATAAAAGAATCTTGAAAAAATTATGAAAACAAATTTCCATGATAATATATAAAATGAGTTGGAAAATATGTAAATCAATTTTTAAACATAAAATATATTTGAAATAATTGTTTAGAAAACATTGTTTTTAAAAACACAAATTTCCAACCAAATAGACCGATAATGACATAATTTTTTAAAAACATTTTATTAATTATATCATGTACCATAGAGAGGGAAAACAATGGTACAAGTACCTGAATATATCATGATTTATCTAAATATATTATATTTTATTATTTTTCATGATATATGTATAACAAGATATCATAAATGGAATCATAATCATAAAAAATCTTGATAAACAATGAGATTGTAGTAGAAAACTAGTGTCACATTGCTTACATTGACTCACAATAAACCTGAGGGAATAAATTTAAATGAAAATTAAAATATAATGAAGGAATGTTATTTATGATATAACATTTCAAATTATATTATATAAATATCACAAAAAAATATGGGTGCATAACATGGCATGTATCTCAAATTTGGAAAATTGTGACAAAAATTACTTTACTGATTTGGTGATTGTTGAACCATATGCCCCATGAATTAATGAACACAAAATGGACATTTAAAAGTATAAAATTAAGTATTATAATCATATATTACAATAATAGTCATTATATACACCACACAAATGAAATTAGTGGTGAATAAGGTATAAGTCTCATAGAAACAAAAGTGAGGCGACAAAACTGATACCTTAAGTCTTGACATTGATCATAGGCAATCAAAAATCATGTATAATAAATATAATTTTACTATAAGTCTACCAAATAACCATATTTTTATATCTAATATGGTACAATATTTTATTATGACATTATATTACATTTTTATTAAAAACATTATGTTAGTGTTGCATTTCGGGTAATATGAGTTTTGTTTTTCATTTATGTTTTGACATGTTATTCTTGATCATGTCACATAGATCATTATTTAATTATTTAAATAATGTAAAAAATTTAATAAATATCATATATATTAATTATATATATATTTATAACATTTTATGAAATATATAAATATGAAATAGAATACAATGTTTATGGAGACAGTGGGTCAAATGTACACAACGATGTTGTTTCTATTTTCTTATCCTACTAAAATAAAGAAAGTAAATAAAATATGTGTGTATATATATTATCATTTTATTAGATATATTATTTTTTATATATCATATACTTTTACTAAAACTATCCTTAATACATTCCATATAATGTGTGAACGAATCACATCGCTTTGATGAGGCAGTAGTCCACACATCCACAAACTATGTTGTTGTATTTACACAAAATGTAAAGCATGAAGGTATGTTTTATATAATAATTTAAAAAGAATAAATAAATCATAAATTTCATATATATCATATATATCATAAAAAATGTATTTCCATCATAATTCCTTCCCATTAGAGGTGATATAGGATTAATGAATAACATCCTTTGGTGAGGCGGTAGTCCACTGTACAGACGAATGGTAAGTTCCTTTCCCATTAAATGGAAGTGTGTGTAATCATGAGTATAATGCTTAGAATAAGAACATATTAGTCTATTGAGGATATTGAGATTATTATATAATCATTGAATAATTATTTTTTAAGTGTGGAGAATGAATATAAAAGAAACAAGCTTGTGGAAGGATCTTATACCATGTTTGGGTAACTCCTATTGGTTTTCATCAAAGTGATTTTTTGGGTGTATTTCATCCTAAGTGAATGATTATAGGATGAATTTGTGGATTTTATAGGGTATTTTTTAATATTTTAGCTGATACCAAAGTTTATATAGGTTTGAATAAGTGGTAGGGATGCGTTTCTTTTTAAAGTGGAGAAGGAGTTGAATTCTGGTAAATTTTTTAAAGGGAATTCCACCCTCATTTTACCCAAGTAAAGTGGCTCAAATAATGTTCCCAATCCTAGATAAGTAAGTATAAGGTCTTAATAAGAACATAATATGTCTTTTTTACATGGTTATATGTCATTTTGGCTTTTTTTAAGCTTTGTTCCTTATTAATCTATGTTTTCCCATAATCGCGGTAATTAATTTTAATTAGATTCTCAAAATTTTTTGGACGAAAATTAAATTGAAATTATTTAATATTATAAATTATTATGATTTAAAATATGGAATCCATTTTTTTAAATTCCAATTACAGAACTGGTAGAAATAAATTTAAAATTAATCTTGCAGATGAGACGACAAAGTGAGTTTTTAAAGTAAAAAAAGTTCAAAAGTAAGAAATGTTTTTATACCGAAATTCAATGTGAAATTGATTTCAACGACCTAAATATGATTAATATATATATATATAATTGATCTAATGGAACTTTAAAAATAATTCAAAATATAATTTAACCCTATAAATTATTTAGATGAAAAAGCAGTTTTTTTATTAAAATGTAGTTTTTTCACTATTCATCAAAATATAAAACATCTTTGAAAGATACCAAAAACATAGACAGATTAAATCATGATATACCACATTCAAAAATAAAGTTTATTTTAAAAAAAATATGAAATTGTCAAAAATTATATTTTAAATTTGTTCACCGTTAAAAAGAGTTAAAATTAACTTTTGGAAATATACATCATTTTATTCATAAATTGTATTTGTTATTATATTATACCAATAAAAATATTAGATGACTGTCAAAAAATTAATGAATTTATAATATATAACTATTATTAAAAATATTCTTCAAAAGTGGTTTGTTTAATTTATATAGATAAAATGTTGTTTTTACATAACTCTCTTAGAAAAAGAATTTTAGTTTTTTTTCAAATAGTTTTTACATTCATTTCTCACTAATTGATACCCGATGGATTTATTTTACATATATGTGTAAAATCTATGTTCATAATTAAATTAATCATATTCATAACTACCATACCAAAACATAGATGGTATGTATAAGGATATTTTTAAAAAATATTAATGGTGTATTATTGTTTCGTAAAACTCGGCCTTGTGTGTATCACAAGAAAATCGAAAAATACTCGGAATTGTTTGTAACATAAGAAAAATGTAGTGTTGTGTGTATCACATGATAATCTAACTGTTGTGTGTAGTGAAATATTAACATGGAATTGCATGATGTGCAAGAAAAACTTAGTGCTTTCATATAACACAAGCTATATTTACTGTTGAGGGAAATGGAAAATATCAAAAAGATTAAATTAATTACAAAAATATATATTTCACCAAATATTGTGGTCTTTCACTGATAAAGACAAATTTTATCAGTGCTTCTTTAGAGGTGATAATGCTTTATGTTAATCATTGCAAAAGAGGGGTTGATAAAATACATCTTTATCAACGTTAAAACTTACTTTTGATAAAGGATTTATAATTATGATTACAAATAAAAAATATTTAAATGTATTTATATAATTATATATTTATTGATTATAATTTTATAATTTCTTAAATATATATTTATTTATTTATAATTAAATAAATTCTTTTTTGAAAAATTTACATTATTTATTTATAATTTTTCATTTATAATTATAAATATATTTATATCATTATATATATTTAAATAATTATATATATATATTATAAATATTAAAATATAAATAAGTTAAATATATTCTTTACCTAAATAAGTTTATTATAATTTTATAATTATTAATATACTTATATCATTATATATATAATTATATATATATATATATAATAAATATAAATATAAATATATATATATATATATAATAAATATAAATATAAATATAGCATATATAATCATTATTTAAATATATTTATTATAATTCTATATCAATAAATATATTTATAACATTATATATTAATGACATTATTTATTTATATATAATAAATACATAAAAATATAAATTTAAAAATAATAAATATATGAATTATTTAAATTTGATTATTATAGTTTTATAATTATTAAATATATAATTATTTAGTAATAATTATATAAATTAATTTTTTAAAATAGTAAATATATATTAATATAATTATATATAATTATATATATATTTATATTTATATATATAGTAAATATATTTATTATTTAAATAAATTTATTATAATTTGATAATTGTTTATATATATATATATTTAACAAATTTAATTACTATTTAATTGTAATTATAAATATATATTTATTTATTTATTAATATCATAAATATACATTTATAAATATATTAATTTATAAATATTTATTTACAAATAAATATTTATCAATATAAATGATATTATAATCATAAATGAATACATGTAAAAATTGAATTAAATTGAATAGATAAAGACAAGTACACTTTAAAAATATTGAAAAAATAGACAAGTTTTAATAATTAAATATAAATTATTTAAAAATTTGGATATATATTGAAAACAAGATTAATCCCTATTGAAAATATTAAGGCACAGTAAATAAATATATATAAATAAACAAAAGAAAATGATTAAGTTCCATAAAAATTGAAAAAACTAATAAATAATACGTAACTATAAAATTATTAACGATTAAAAAAAATAAAATTTACTAATTAAAATAATAATATATTAAATATATCATATTATAATGAAATTATAAAATGAATAGTCACATTTGAATATTTACATAAATATTTATATTATGTGTTTCAATATAAGATTTCATTAACGACGTAAATATTTGTGTGTGTGCATGGTATATAAAAATGAATTAATTGTGTATGTTTATGTGAAATAAACAAAACATATGTTTGATATATGTAAAATTGAAAAATCAAATGACATTCAACTATGTCCATTACTGAATGCAATTGGTTAGTATTTTTTATTAATATTAATTTTTAATTACAAACCACTAAATATATGACTTATTTAATATTTGAAAACATATCTTGTATTATATAAGTCATATTTTGGAAAAAAATATTTAAAATTATATATATATATATATTCATATTAAATTTATTGTCCAATAATTATGTATAAACCCATTAAAATTGATAGGATAATAATATGCTTTAAATTATAAGATTTTATTCATTTATTATATGTATATTAAACATATATTACATATTAAAATTTATAGTTAATATATATAAATATGTTGAACTAATCCAGATTTCTAAATAATGGTTTCACTAATAAATTTTTTAATAATTTTTAAAATTATTCATTTTTTAGTGTTTGCGTAATTATTACAATTTATTCATTTGTTATTTTTTTTAATTATTAATGTTTATTCATTTTATATATCTATAATTAATATATAATTTTTATTAATATTTATAATATATATATATATATTTTTTAAAATTTATTCATTTTTGTTAATAATTATTTATTTAATAAAATGTTAAATATTTTTCTTAATTTACTCATTTATAATATTAATTTTTTTCTTATTATTTCATTTTATTCATTTAAAATATTATTTGTTTAATATATATACTATTTATTAATATTTATAATTTATATATATGTATGTTAAATTTATTTATTTCTATCAATAATTAATTAATTGACAAAAAAATTATTTTTTTTATCTACTAATATATAAATTTTATTTGTTTAATTGTTTCATTTTATTGAGGATCATTACAGGGCTAAAAAAGTCATAATAAATGATATCTCTTATCACCACTACAAATAATGCCCTGATAAAGGCTACCATTTATCATCCCTAAGTGTAAAGTGCTAATAAATGGTACATTTTATCAGGGCTAAAGAATAGAGCTGAAAAAAGATATTCGTTATCAGTGTTTGTTCTAGTGTTGTTAAAGGAATATTTTGAGGAAGTGCATCTTTCTCTCAATAATTAAACAACCATGTGTCTCACCCACATGAATCTATCGAGAGATAATGCATGAAAAATCATGGCAAATACCAAATATGTTAACATACTTCATATTTTTTAATTCATGCTGATTTTTTATTATCTTTCCAATTTTAGTTACATGAAAATAATCCCTTTATGAAGAGGCTAGATTCATGCCAACATGAAATGGATAAAAAATTACCTTTTTCATTCCATTTAACCAATTTTCATATCATTTGTGAAAATTTCGATACACAGTCTATTTAAGCCCAAAAACCATTTCACATGTCGAACCAATACCACCTTTCCAATTTTGACACCGAGGAAAAAAAGGCCCAAAATGTTTGAGCCAAACACTAACCCATAATCCTATAATTTAATTAATATACTCTAAGTTCTTTCTTTTCAGGTTCTATACTAGGGTGATTGTATTTCACACCCCTCAGGTGGCCGAATGTCTAGGGTCTCATCGCAAACATACCTGATGAGATGTATGGTCAGTCTAATAATGTGGTTTCAATCCAGTCCTGAAAATTCCAATTAATATAGGTAATTTTTATAAAATTTTTGAACGATTATAAAAGATTAATAGAGTATAAAAACTAAGGGTACTTAGGGAGATGATTTAGACCACCTTCTTTAACCATGGAAGATGAAATCAAGATATCGATCATCATTAATAATGTACAACACCAAAATTCCCTACAAAAAATGATTAATTCCCACATCAATGTGGTAATAATGAGATCAAGGAAATTATCAAGGGTTTAAGGATTAATGTTGGAGAAGATTATAAAGACTTGGAGAGTCCTTCAAGATGATAAATCCTATTTTATGGTTCAATAAGGTTACATTTTGCGTTCGAAAGGGTTTAAAGAGGTAGAAATATGATTGGTCACATAATTATCCAAACCTAGCTCGATGTCACAGACTAGTCGATGGCTACCACCAGCTAGACAGTGGTTCCAGGAAAAGAGTCTCCAACACTAAGAAACCCACCAATAGGATTGAAGGATACCTATAGGAATACCAAATAACTATGTTTCCATTGGTTGTATAATCAACTTCTTATGGAATCACCAAGCTACTATCATGTTAACATGATAACTAATGGAACTCCTATAAGCTAATATGATCCTTCACTTGTGTCCTGACCCCCTCCCTCTAAAGGTACCCAAAATGGTCTTACAATGAAGGAAGAAATGGATAATGACCCCCTATCCAAACCTCTTATAGGACCTAGGTTGGCGACTAGCATCGAGGGTATAAAAAATTCCTATATGGGAGGAATTTCCCACTATAATATATTTTGGATCGAGAGACAGTTTATCATCAATCCATCAACTCTAGGAAATAATAAAAAATGAAACTAACATTATCCCATAATGCATGTATAAAATCAACGGATATAGATAAAAGTCTTTAGAAAAACAGAAAATAGAATGTTATGGTGGTGATATAATGCATGTCCAAAGGTCAAAGCTTGTAATTCCCTAAATGGTCCACATAGTCCCCCTCGTTTACTTTTTTTAGCACCAATAATTCATGACTCCACACAAAAATCCATAATCCACAGGACACTTTCCATATTATTTTTTATTTTTATCCAATTTAAACATTTCACATTACCAACCAAATCTATTTAAAATATCAAAATCATTCCATTATTTCTAGTCCATTAATTTAATTAGTTCAAAAATATCATTTAATCATAATAAAACATAGTCATTTATCCTAACATAACCCCACACCATCCCAAAAACAACAAAAACATCATCCTTATCTTTATTTTTCAAGAAAACACATGCCACATGGGTACCAACAGACATTACCATCACAATCCACCACAACCTACAAAAAAACAATGAAAAATCATCACATAATCTCCTAAAATCACAACTCCACATCACTTCCCCGAACAATACAATAACACATCAAAAGAAAAACTATTTTCATATTTTTCAAGGGGCCTTTAATTAATTCCACTTCTTTATTTTAGGGGAATTATCCCACAATCTATATATCCTAGTGAAACTAATTAATAAGTTGATTATAAGTGATTAACCATTAATTTAAGGTGGTTCCACAACCATAACACATCGATGGATTCACAAAACAAATTAGTTCTATATAAAATAATTCTCTAAATGACCAGGATTTTTAGTGGTATAACAATCATGAATAATATCAAAATCATAGTATCTAAAAGCTATAAAAATGTATGAATCATTCCCTTACAATTAAATTTAAATTAACCATTTCATTAACTTTATGAATACATTGTGAACCAGTTTCTATAGATAAAAACTATAAAAGCAATCACTCAAGATACACAAATTGTGAAATGAGGGATTCCCTAACTCAAACAGAGCCTTCTGATCTACTCCTCGAGTTGGAATAAAAGGTAACAACCACCAAACACCACAAAACTAAAATAACTACCTGATCAACCTAAACAAAACACCAATTAATATCATCTTATTTAAAAAATAAAAAAATGATTTCATGATTGCATCATACCTTGAATTATAAATAAGGATAAAAAAGAGGAAAATAAGAAGGTACTTACCAAAAACAACCACAGAGCGATCCTCCAAGGACAATGTTGATTGGAACTGTTTGTAGCTAAAAGACCCAATTTAAATGAACTCGGTTCTCCCATTTTATTATAAAAACAAATTTGAGGTGTTCTGATGTAAGGCACTCTAAGAATTTATAACTAATCATAAAATACAAGGCCATGGTGTGCCCCCATCCCCCTCACCATATAGTAGAACTATTGAAATATAGGGGAACCACTCCACAGCAAAGAGTGCACACACCACAACATATAAGGTCAAAGCCGCAATGACATGTTCATGTCATGGGGTGTGAAGAAAAAAATATTTACAAAGTTAAATTTTAGTAAAGCGGTTAACCTAGGTTTTTGGCATAGAGGATTCAAAACAATCAATAAATCATCATAAATTTCACTAAGAAGTGAATATTATTTTTAAAAAAAATTGATTGATTATAAATAGAAAGAATGAAATAAAAATAAAAGATGAACACATATGTATGACGAGATTGATTGGGTAAGGGAAGGATTCCATTTTTCAATGCCATCATGGTCATAATAATCATCCCCCTTATATCACTATTTAATGGTAAATGAGTGAATCCTTGATCAAGTTGTGAATCACCCTTGGTTGAAGGAGGCAATGGAAACCACCCATCTGTTCATGAAAGTTCATAAACCATTATCAATCAACTAAGGAAAGACCTTATTGGGATTTTTTCCCTTAGTAATATAGAAATAGTTAACATATTCTACACATGTGCCAATGAACACTAGAGAATAACCACCTAACACGATCTTCTTGATTGAGACAAATTGTACTAGGCAGAAAGAGATAAAAAAATCTTCAACCAAATATATAACCAATGAATGACACAAAACCTCTAAATAAAATCACATTAATAGAATTTTGAACCACTAAAAATAAAAATAAATTAATGTAAAAAATAAATTTTTACATTATATCACAATACTATGACATTAAAAAAGGAAAATACCCCCTTCCCTAATCAATCAAGAGTTCTACCCCTCCATTTGAAGGGAAATATAGTTGAATTGAGAAGAAGAGTGTATTATGAAACTATGAAAAGAGAAAATATATAATCCAAATATATAAAGGACTAAAATCCTCTATTACATACTATATATCACCTTCTTCAAATCATTTTATTAGAAGTGGATACCGTTATTTATAGGCTTGAGGGATGGAAAATTTTCTCCCTAGATTATGTCTGCCTGAATTTAGACTTTAATTCACATAGTTAATTAATGAATCTAGGGATTTTGTCTCCATAAAATTTTTCCTCTATATATTTTTCATTAATTTTACAAATATATTATTCTTTATACATGTTTCATAAATGTTATTAATGAATTGTTGAATAATAATATTTCTTTCTGAAGGGACTCCTCAACTACCTCCACTTTGGAGCATTCCATGGATGAATTAATGACCGGAATTATACATTAAATTCACTTTGGTAATGATTATAAGAGTACTATTATAAAAATTATATAATAACTTCATTTTTATCTCCCTATATTGATATTTTCATCAATTAATGATGTGGGTCTATTCTGTCGGCCAGAAAAACTTCTCCACTTGTTTTTTTCAAGGCTAGTGTGTTTTGAATTTGATCTTGGTCAAGAAGTAAAATTCAAACACTATAAACAAAGGAAGCATAAAATAAATAAATGAATTAAATTTAATCATAATTTTAAATGTTATTCCATTAAAACTGAATAACCAGAAATTTAAAAAAATTCCATAATTAAGCAATTTTAATAACTAATCACAACATTCACCAAAATATTAAATTAATTAATATCTCGTCAAAATGATTATTTTTTGGGGATTAAATAACTTAAAAACTTATGAATAACTATTAAAATATTTGATTTATAAATTCCCCAACACTCATTACTATGAATCCTTGACAATTATGCATCAAAATCAAAATAAAGAAAATTCAAAACATATTCCCTTGAGTTCCAAAGATTCCACGTCACTAAATAGCTTATTATGCCTCATAAAAACCATTATTTAAATTCTTCCATTTAGATCATTTATTATATTTAATCTTCGTTTCTCCTTCCATGCACACAAAATTCATACCTCACATTATTTTTCTCTCAACACACAAATATCAATTTTGGACAAGGCTTTTCACATCCAAACCAATGCAATAGTAACTATGGGATTTAAAAATTCCGAATTTTAAACCCGATGTGAGTCAAGGATATGTGTTTATGTTGAGGACTTTTAAATATTGTTCTATGGATCCCATTTGGTATGATTCATATGTGAAAATGTTTGAGGTAGAATGTGGAGGGTTTGGATCTTTGTGAAGAAACATTCAATGATTCAAATTTTCAGTCCTGAATATATCCTCCTCCATCCCTTATTAAAAAAATTAGCTCAATAAACATGAAAACTAAAGAAATTTTTACAAAATTTAGTATTTTAGTGGTAAAAAAATTAAATTTTATCAGACATAATTTTTCTTTAATGCCCCAGATAAAAAGAACATTTTTTCTCTATTAGATTATCCAAAAAGATATAGCTTTACTTTTCATGAAAGATTGAAAAAAGGAAAATATTTTAATAGAGAGAATTATTTTCATAAAAAAACACATCTCTAAAGAAAATTATTTCCCATAAAAATTATCACCAAATGAGGTAGAATAACACATGAACTCCCCCTCCCCCCACACACATATGTTCAACTAGATAATTCCATTTCACTTCTAGAGTAGGATGGATAGGAAAAATTGGATTGTAATGGGGCTATAAAAATAGGTTTATCATGTATTATAAGTTATACCAGGATTAAATATAAAATTAATACCATAATGAAAAGGATTATTTTGAAAATGGGGCTTTAAAACCAAAGAATTTTCTCAATCATTTAAAACAAAAGTACCTCAAACCCTAATGTTTTGAATAGAATAAATCAAATTATGGTTATAGAAAGAATGGATTAGTTATATCAAGAATTGAGGTGAAGGTGAATAATATTAAAATAATGGTTCAGAAGCCTCATAGTGAAGTGATTTCAAAGATAAATATAGTGACATGTGGCATGTGATTCAAAAATTAGCGTACTTTTTCATTAAATTCAAAAAGATTGGAACTTGAACCAATTTCAATTTCAACATTAATTTGAGCTCTATTTCATGGAATATATTGGTTCATTCATTGAAGTGGGTTTCAAAAATGAAAATGATAATCATTTCAGCTCAAATTTTCCAAAAACAAAAAAAAAATTGAAAAATAAATAGACAACAAATTTTACAAACCAACATTTCTTTAGTTGAAGAAAAAATTAATTTCATAAACAAAAAAAGTTACCTCCCAAAACATAAATGATGATTTTATCTTAATGAATTAAAATATATTATAATATTTTGGATGTTTTGAAAAATAATCATTGAAATAATGAAATTTTAAGTGAGAGGTATGTCCTAATTGATTATGGTGATAAACATGTTATAGGAGTGTGATCTCCTCCACTAGATCTAATAGAATGGTCTCATGGAATTTCTTCAACATGTGTATATTAATAGATAATGTCTCTTGATCTCCATCATTCACAATATACAAAACACTTAAAGTATGTATATTATTATTCAAAAATATCCCTTCCCATCTGGAATAAATATTACCTAGAATCAACTTGAGTCTTGGGTTGAATTATAGTACTTTGTATCTAAGATGTAATTAGTTTAGTTGGATTAGATTTTCATGAGTTACTGTTGTTCCCTTATTTTAAATCAAATAATTTTCAAAGGTTTTCCTTCTAATTAACTGAAGATCCTATAATTGAAATAATTTCTCTTTACCTACACTTTCAAGATCCAAATTCATCTTCCTCACAACCCAATACACCATATTCTCCAATTTTATAGGTAGGAGAAATCTTTTCCAATAAATAATACTATATGGTCTCATTCTAGTCATCGTTTTTTAGGATTTTCTATAATCCCATAATGTTTCTTCTAATCTTTGGCTCTAATATTTTCTTCTCAGTTTAATATTCCTTGCCAAAATTCCATTGATTTACATGTTTGACACTTCAACTTGACCATTAGTCTTTAGATGATAAAAATTTTATGTTTTAATATACACCTCATAATTATTCATAGAATCATACATTACCCTATAGGAAAATTGAGTTAGCAAATCACTGATTATGGCCCTAGGCACTCTAATCCTAAAAAATATGTCATAAATGACAAAATCATAAACAAGTTTAGCATCTTCAGTCTTGGTGGATTTTTCATCGATCTCTTTGGAATCACAGCCAACTTCAAGCAAGATATATGAATTTAAAAATGAAATGGGGAAAGTTACCAAGAAAAATATCCCCCATACAGAACAAATATCACACAAATTAATTTCCTTTTGGGGAATTTATTATCTCTCTGAAATATTTCTAGAAAACTAACATTTCTCACACCTTTTTCAAAATTCATAATAATCCTTAAACATATAGGTCCAATAAAGTCTAAAATATAAAACCATACTTGTTTTACTTTGAGGTCCAATTTTACCTTAACTAGATAAATTGTGAAAAAACTCAAATAAAGAACCAATTTCAATCTCATTAAAAACTCATCTTATCACTTGGTAATTACAGATATTCTAATGAAATGGATCATCGCAAATATAGTATCTTGATTCATATTTCAGTTCTTGAATTTAGTGATAATTTAAATGATATAGGACTTGATATGTTATCAAATAATTGACCATGTTAGCATACCATGTCACTTGTCCTTCAATCATGTAAAATCTCTATCTTGGAAGATGATCACTTAATAGTTAATTGTATGAAATTCTAGCTCCTTAATTGTTGAGAAGTTTTATTAAATAATTAGCCACTTGGTTCTCATATCCATTATTTTACTTTATTTATAGGTTAGAATAATGAAACAGTATCACATATTTTGATATATGTCTTGAAGGGTTTGGAATAACCCTTAAGAATAATTCTATATCAGTATATTGCTGGGTTTATTTCTAGGATATCACCTACAGTCCACCTTATTTCTTATAAATTCCCTCTAAAAATATCAATAAAATATTTTCCTTATGTTTCAAACATATTATTATTAATTATCACAGATAATTTATCTCCCTCCAAATGGTAAACATATTTTAAATTAGTGAGGAGGGTTTCAGTTCCATATCCTGGGGATTTCCAAGATATGAAATTAAATTCTTGTTCCCCACATCCAAAAGATGTAATTCCTACACAAAATAAATCATATCAACTTCTTCATAATTTAAAAAATCATTAATGAAGTCTAATTTTATCTCTAATTCCCATATGGAATTAGATTCTCAAGTGTTTTTTGCATCCAAATTCTTAGGTATATTTTCAATGGAAAAATTCTCTCCTACGGATAAAAATTCAGAGAATATACCTGAATCTTCAATGGCTTCAATACCAACTACATGAGAGAGTGAAAATAGTGAGTGACCATCTGATGGGTTCCTTATGGATTCAAAAATATAGAAGTGAACTATGTTATCTCCAAAGTCCAAGGTGGGTGTCCTTTTAAGTACAATGATGATGGTTTCGGCCATATTTAATAAAGGCCTCCCAAAAATGATTTCTTAGTGTGATGGTATCATATATTATTCAATATTAATAAAATATAAGTGATCTTCCAAAAAGATATATTTTACTTCTAAAAGAAAATTTTAAAGACTTGAAAATTCCATGGAAATTATTTTCATAAATAAAAGGGAATTTTTAGAGTCCGCAAAAATTGACAGCGCATGATTCCGAGGCCCGGTGTGCCCGGAATCAATTTCTGAAGTTTTTCTGGGTACATTCAGTAAACATTAGAGCAGGTTTTTATAAATTTTGAATTGGTGCTCAGAATTGAAATCTTAGGACACTGTTGAACTCGCAGTACCGATATTCGCTTAAGGAGGCTTTCACTTCGACAGTAGTGGGTCGAGAATAAATGTTAGTTTTTTGGTTTCCAAGGAAAATAATAAATAAAGTGAGCTTCTCTTTATTTTTATCTGAGCCGCCATGTGGATGTTTGTTGGTTAAAACCTTCTCATGGAAGTTGGAGGTGGGACCACCACACCTTAACCTCTCATGAGAGGTTATGGTAGTGGGGCCCACCCGAACATAACCTCCCGTGAGAGGTTACGACGTGGGGACCAGGCAGGACTAAACCCCCCAATTAATGGGAGGAGATAAAAACCTCTCAAATCTCTCTACATAATGAGGGACAACCACTTGACTCCTCTAACTTTAATCTTTCCAATGCTCCATCCTTAATACACCAACCTAGGTAATTAATTTCCCCAATTTGAATATTGTTCCAACTATTAAATTGGGGAAATAATATCACTTTTGGCTTGGCATTTGCTATTTGTTGGAAGCTTTGGGAACATGAGAGCTTGGGAGAAAACTTCGAACGAAGAATGAAGAACTTCGAAAACGATCTTCATTGAACTTCTTACCCATAAACCTACTGACATGGGATTTATTCAAATGAACTACACTCTGCATCTTCATCAATGAGCCGACGCAGCTCAAAATTGGAAGTGTGTGGTGGACACAACGAACGTCAATCACCTTCGTCTTCTTCCTGCGACTTCTTTGGTGATCATCGAACAAAGGTAGGGTTTTTATTTGAATATTATTTACTCCCATGTTCTTCTTTTCTTTTAAAATGAAGAACAATGATGTTTCCCTTTTTTGGGTTTTGAGATTAATCTTTATAAGTGGGTTGTTCTGCTTCGTTCTTGAGATCAAATTATTACCACCCTAAACACGGAGGGTGAGGGCCAAACCAACATGGCTCGACCCCTCTTCCATTTTTCTTTGTGATGATCTTTGGCATGGAGACATAACAACGAAGCAGAGTTGAAGGCAACGAAGGAAACATGAAAAGGCCATGCTTCCCACAGCCTCCGCGAACTGTGTTGTGCCCCGGCTGCGCTATGCTCCTGGATGAACCGCGGCCCACTGACCGAGCCACCTCGGCCCACACCGCCTTCGGCTTCCCCAGCTGCTCGCCGGCATGCCCTGCCTTCCGGCTCCTAGTTGCCGTCGGCCTCCTGCGCGCCCTAGGCGAACCCAGCCAGCCTCTGATGGCCCAAGCCACACCGCACTATGCCAGATCAGCCATCCGGCCTCCCGTCTGCCTGATGGCCCGCCTGGCGCCCTGTCAGGCCGCCAGCCAGCCAGGCTGCGCCCTACCCTGCCGCCCGCCTGGCGCCCTACCCTACCGCCCGCCGGGCTCCCTACCCAGCCACCTGCTGGCATGGCCATGCCTCACCATCCATGTCTTCAGCCTTCCCGACCACCTCCCATGCTCCCGACCAAACCTCACCGGCCTGCGCACCCCATACTGCACGGTTCGTGCCCCTCACGGTGCTCTGGGAAGAATCGGCCCCGAGCCTGTGCCGAACTGCCCACGCGGCCGATGGGACTGGGCCTGTAAATACCCAGAAATCCAGTGGAATTTTTTTTCTTTAATACAGGGGAATTTTACGAGCCTGCAGTTTCTAACGGCAACTGATTACGAGGCCCGGTGTGCCCAGAATAATTTTCTGATGTTTTCTTCAGGTACGTTCATTAGACATATGAGTGGGATTTTATATCTTTTGAACTGATGCTCGGAATTCAAATATGAGGAAATCGATGAACTCGCAGCACCTGTATTCACTTAAGGATACTTTTACTGCAGTTGCATTTTATAAAGGTTGGATGTTATTTTAGGGGGTTTTCTAATTTAAATAAATAAAAATATGATTTACATATTTTTATGTTGGTGGTGGTTCAATCCACCAAAGGGAATTTAGAAGTGGGTCCCACACAACTCATAACCTCCCATGGGAGGATATTGTGTGGTGGGGGCCACACGAACACAAACCCCTCAACTCCCCCTTGAAACTCTTGAACCCCCCCCCCCATTGATGTGGGTTAAACACTCCACTTTCCACCTCCCTTATTAATTTTGAAAACTCTACACCTCCCACTTTCTATCATTAATTTTCCAACACTATTAATTAATTAATTAAGCTAGACAATTAATTAATTAATTAATTTGTGTGTTTGACTTTGGAAAAAATTATTCTAACTTTAAATAAGTGAAGCTATTATTTTATTTGGTGTTGGCATAATCGTTGGAATGCTTGGGAGTATTTATGGAGCCTTCGAGAAATAGAAAGATCTTTCTTCCAACGAAGAACACTGTCTCCACCGAAGAATGACGACATGTATCCTTCTTTTCCAATCTGGGAAAGTAAGGGAAGACGTCGCCTGCGAAGAACATCACCAACAACAACGACTCTCCCTCCGATGTTGACGAAACGACGTCTGTCTTCCATGACACCGTCTTTCATGACTTCGACAACGTTCTGGAATCGAGGTAGGGGGATTTGTTTAATTTTAAATTAATAAAATTATATCCTCGATTCTTCGATGTTTACTTTCGTTTGATGGTGGAAAATTGATATCACCTAACGCGGAGGGCGCGGGCCGAACAAACACGGGCCAACAAGCCTCCGTTGAATCTTGTTTGGTTGACATCAGAGGTAGAGTCGAAAGGGTGCGGTGCCATCGCACCGCGCCAGAGAAGAACTGCGATGGTGGAGGTGGCACAACGTCGTGGCTCCGCGTAGAGAGAAGCAGGACTGCAGCGCCATCACGCCACGATGGAGGTGCAGAGGTGGCCAGCTAAACTGATGGTCGTGGAGCCGGTCCACGGGATGACCGGCCGGCCAATCCGGTCGGCCCACTGGAAGACCGCGGCGCCCATAGGCGCCGTGTGGAGGGAGACAACAGCTCGCAACCACTGGCCACTCGGCTAGAGGAACCGATTGGCCACCTGCCGACCGGGCTGAAGGACTGCGGCACCCGTAGGTGCCACACGGAGAAGACTGCGGCCCGCTGTGCGGGCTGCTCTGCTAGGCGAACTGGCTGGTCACCTTCCGACTGGCCTGGAGGACCACGGCGCCGCTTGGCACCGCCCGGGGAGATCTGCGGCCTGTTATGAGGTCCGCTCATGCCAGGTAGAATAGGCCAGCTATGGCCGGCAGGGCAGAGGAGGGGGTCCACCACTAGGCGCCGCCGGGCGAACCGAACCGGCCCACAGCACATGCCTGGTCCGTGGGTGTGTTGCGCCCCACCGGGCCAGGCCGACCCCCAAACCGGGTTAGACCCACCTGGCCGGTTCCATGGGTGGGCGGCACTCCACCGGGCGGGGCCGACCCCTAGATGGGTCGGACCTGCCGAACCGGTTCGGGCCGACCCGCCATCCCACTTGGCTTGACGGGCGGGACCCATCTTCGCTTAAAAGAGAATATCTCCTAGACCGTGTGTCTGATCGATGCGCCGTCTACGGCACTGGGAAACTCACAACGAGGCGGTACTTTTGACATACTCTAAGTTAGTTTTGGACAACTTTATAAAATTTAAGGGTTTGTAACGAGCGTAAATCCAACTGGGCCCCTGGAACGAAAATGCTAATAACTTTCTGACAGGGCGTCTGATTGATGTGTTTTCTATCACGCTGGGTTCCTTATGATGAGACGGAACTATAGGATACATCAAACTAGGAATTCATGGTAGTTGATTTATCGTCACTTGGCTCGAGAACCAGACCCTCCTAGAATTGAGTGTGATGTGTGCGGGAATCCTAGAGCTGGCTGCGACGACTACTGTACCAGAATCCTACGTGGGTACGACAGTGATGATTACTGAACCGGAATCCACCGTGGGTTCGACAATTATGATTACTAAACTGGAATCCTAGGTGGGTTCGACAATTATGACTACTGTACCGGGATCCTCTATGGGTCCGACAGTTCTGACTTCTGTTCCAATATCCTGAGTGGGTCCGATAGAGTAGTTGGTCCTGTATCCTTTGTTGGTTCGATAGCTTAGCTGGTCCTGTATCCTGTGTGGTTCTAACAGCTTAGATGAATCAGTGAATACATCTGATCATCTCTATCGCTATACGAAAGATGTATACCTGTGTGATCTGAGACTTGTCTTTCAATCATTATCATCGACGTGATTGACTTTACTTCCTGTGTGGACTGGGTTGTGATTGGGCTCGAGAGTTGGACTTGGGTTGTGACTGGTAACTTAGGTATATGTATGGGCATATACCTATGTAGGTTTGGTTGATTCTTTGTGATTGTATATTTCTACTGTGGTTTATCCTTTGTGGATTCTGGGAGACCTTCGGGGGTCTCGGGGTCCCCTGTTGTGTATCGTTATACCAACCCCTGCATGGGCTATGCCAGCACATCATTGTGTTGGTTGCAGATGATGTTTAGCACTGATCGAGGCATAGAGTTGTAGAGATGGATGGTACCCGGAGGTGGACCACTTGGCGAGATGTACTCAGAGCGGACGGACGGACCTAGGGTGCTGGGGAGACGATCTGTACCCACCCTTCAGGTGGGATTCCCGGAGGAGGACTCTGTAGTTCTTGTTTACCTTTCTACAATTGTACTAGCTTTATAGTTTTTGTAATTTACTGTTGGGATGGTATTTTCGTCCCCTTTCCTTTTAGAACTTACTTTTATATACAGTTTTACTTAGTGTTTACGTTCAGTTGCGTACTATGTTGCTTGTGTTCAGGTTGTGTGCGTTACTAGTTAAAAGTAAATGCCTTGCCTTTTTTATAGGGATTACACCTTTGGTGCCAGTCGCCAGCCCTTGGCCTATAGAAGGTGGGCTTGGGGTAGTCACGACACGGGCCCCAAGGACGGGTCGTGACAGGGCCTAGTGGGCAGGGCCGAACCTAACAGGATAGCCCGTCCAATGGGCCAGTCAAGACACAACAGGTCTGATTAGGTCGACCCAGATTGGGTCGGCCCAGACGGGGTCGGGCCGGGTCGGTCCGACCGGGCCAGACCGGACCCTGGCCCACTACTGACCCCTTTACATTACTTTTCGCCATAACATTATCACCGAACGTCTGTTTGATGAACCGTCAGTGATGCTGGTAATCATGGAGCATGAACGACCCTTTGAGTATACCCCCACTAGATTTTGGGGTATTGTTGACATATGGTCAGGTTGTTCGTGCATGAATCAAACTGGACCCCATGACAAAAAGGTTAATAACACACAGATCGGGCATCTGATTGACGCGTCTTTTTTTGCGTGAGACCGCTATGATGTGACGGACCTTTGAAATACTTCTTCATGAGACTTCGTGTTAGTTGGAGTATCGACCAATAGCTCGTGGAGTGGATCCTTCCGGTGACGTGCGAGCAGAGTGCCGAAACCTAGTAGTTGGCTGAGACCTGACAAGTGTTGATTGTTTTGACTCATAGTGACTCTACTAGCCTAGTAGGGAGCGCCATGGTGTCGCGGAAGACCCACAGTGCGGAGCGCCTTGGTGTCGCGGCAAACCCACAGTACTTGACATGAGTACATCAGCATGTTATGAGGGGGATCGCCTTGGTGACGCGGAAGACCAATGGTAGAGAGTGCCTTGGTGACGCAGCAGACCCACGGTACTCAATAGAAGGAGTACCACAATAGTCCAAGGTTAGTGGGAAGTGCCTTGGTGTCACGGCAGGCCCACTGTACTCGATTGAGCAGGAGTTCATCAGCAGCCGAGGTTTTGATACTATTAATAAAATCCTGGTTGAGCTGAGTCAGTAACTTTTGTGTTTACCTCATGATTGAGAAGGATTACTGGATAACTTAGGTATATGTATGGGTATATACCTAAGTGTGTTTATCTGTTGATTTCATACCTTTTGTTTTATCCTTGTTGGATTTTGAGAGACCTTGAGAGTCTTGGGGTCTCTACTAAGTATCATTATACTCACCCATGCATAGGCTTTGCCCGCACCTCATTTTGTTGGTTGCAGATGACGGAAATCGCTGACTGAGGCTGAGAGTACCAGGACTAGACGGTACTCAGAGGTGGACCATACGACATGTCGGTACGTGGGGGAGACCGATAGACGTGGAGTTCTGAGGAGGGTAATTGTACCTACCCATTAGGTAGGATCCGTGGTGGATGATCCAGGAGTATTTTTTCACATTTCAGGTGTTTTTTCCTTTTATATTGTAATTGTACTTTACAGTTGGTCTTGAATTTCTGACCCCTTTAATTTTCAACACTCTCATTTTCTATAGTTTTTACATAGTATTTTGTATTCAGTTGTGTGCTTTTTTGTGTGTGTTTAGAATTATTAAGGGAATTCCTTTCTAGTTTTGGTATTTATGCTTTTGGTGCTAGTCGCCAGCCCCTGGCCTATGGAAGGCGGGCTTGGGGTAGTCACGACATGGGCCCTGGGGGACGGGTCGTGAAAAATTGGTATCAGAGGAGTCAGTTCTACCACACAACTAAGGACTTCGATCTTTCTATGAGGAAATAGTGTTCAGGGTACTAAGTGTGGTTTTCAGTTCAGAGATTCTAGTGTTAGTGTGGCGGCTAACGTTTCCATACACCAGGACCCTGACTTCTGATTTCCAATGCAGTGCACGAAAACAATGATAGCGTGTGTTTTTTTAAAAGTTTTCTTTAAGATAGCTCAACTAGGTCAGATCACTAGGTACAATCTTTGATCATGTCTCATCTGTTTCTTTCGGGATGCCTCCCTATGGACGACTAGCTGGAGCCCCGAGAGATGAACGTGCAGATATCCCACCGAGCGACAAGGGCTCGGTGTAGGGCCCTTTTCTAGCAGAGGCACCAGCGATACCACTACCTGTTGGGCAACCAATTCCACCAGCCCCAGCAAAAGATGATGCATGCCACTTGAGAACGTTGCACGAGTAATAGAGCCAGAGGCCAGACAAGTTCAAGGGAGATATAGACCCACAGGCGGGTGAGGATTGGCTGGAGGCTATGGTGAGAGCTTTCTGACTGGTAGGGACACCAGTAGACCTCATGGTGATACTTGCTGCAAGCCTTCTGCAGGCCGTAGTGGGAAGATGGTGGAGCATGATGATCCAGGTTCACAATGATATGATGCTCCTTTGGGAAGACTTTGAGAGCCTATTTCTGGCAGAGTTTGTCCCAACGACTCTTCACGCAATGCACATTCAGGAGCTACTTCATCTACAGCAGGGCGGCATGACTGTAGCTCAGTAATCTGTGAGGTTCACCGGTCTCTCTTTCTCTACTCCACAGATATGGTACGGGACCCATTCCTCATGGCTTGGACTTTCGAGCAGGGACTCCGGAAAGAGATCAAAGATTTGGTTATCTCAATCAGCATCCCAACTCAGGAAGGGGTGGTGGAGAGAGCCCTCTTAGTGGAGAGTTTCCTTATTGAGTAGTCTCCAGCAGCGAGACGCACCACTAGTTGACATGCAATAGAGTCTTATACATCCACCAGTAGACAGATATCTCAGAGGTCCAAGAGGTCCAGACCCACAGGTAGACGACCTCATGACTCAGGATCGATTGTGCGAGGCACCCGGAGCAGAGACATAATGCCAGGGGCGGGTAGTGTTTCTCATGTGGAGGGAAAGGTCACATGGCTCATGACTGTCTGACCCTCCATTCAGATGATCAACAGAAGGTCGAAGGACCGCCCATGTAGAGACAGAGATTCGATCGAGGCGGTCTATAGGGAGTAGGTGGACGTGGTAGAGGAGTTGTTCATGCAGCTGGCGGTGGGAGACGTTTCGAGGTGTTACCGCCACCACCACCAGGAGGTCCACCCCGACCACAGGGAGTAGGTGGACATGGGAGAGCTCAGCTCCAGGCAGCTGAGGCTTACAATCATGGTGCTCAGGAGATGATTCTAGGTACGATTTGTGTCTACTCCACCATAGTTTCAGTTCTTATAGACATAGGTTCCGGTCACTCTTTTATTTCCACTTCCCTTGTTCGATGCATAGAGATTCTGATAGACCTGTTGGCTCGAACCTTACAGTTAGAGACTCCTACGGGAGAAGACTCGACAATTACGCACTGGTGCCGGCAATTTGAGCTTACTCTAGGAGGTGAGAGCTTTGGCTGGGATTGTAATGACCCAAAGGTTCATTAATGTAAATCCCTCTTGATCTAATTAAATGTCTCTTTATGTTTATATAAAATTTAAACATCTTTGGTTTTATGTTATGAATTTTTACCATTACTAATATAGCTGTGGAATAGTGATCACATGATTAGTATAAGTATGGGGCTTTAACAAATCCAATTTACTCAGACAAAAGAAGCGATGGCCTCATCCAGTGGAATTGATCCATACGAAGCCCATTTGTCGGAGCTCGGAAAAGAGGTGGTGTCCTTGGGCTTCACTCTTGACCAAGCCCAATCTGATCTTCATCTTTTCAAGCTCGAACATGACTATATACGGGAAAATTTTAAGTTGATAGAAATTACCACTCAAGCGATGTTATCTAAGCCACCCCAAAAGTTTGTCACCATAGCACACCTTACCCTTAGGTCTTATGCGGCTGTTTTAAGGGGTTATGTAACAAATCGATAGTACTATTTTCATGTAAAATATTTTTTTTATATAATAATTAATATAATTTCTTGTCATTATTGATACATTGTAAATAGTTTTTAAGGTGAAAATAGTGTTTTTAGTTATTACTAAATTAAGGATTCTATTTTATTAAATTATGGGATTTTTTAATTAAATAATATTTTAATAAAATATTATTATTATTATTATTAAATTAATTTTATTATATATAAATGATCATATAATTTTATGAATGCAATTGTAATTTTTATTAAGGTTTGAAAGCTATTTTTGTCAAAACCCGTGAATTTTTGATAAATGTCGGTTTTTATTTTAAAAGTTAAAATTAAAATATTTAGATAATTATTTAGATAAAATAAATGTTATTTATGTAATTAGGACGTTGAAATTATCCAACGGTGAATTTTTCATAATTTTCTGAGACAATCAAATTTTTGGGTAAAAATTAAATACCGTTTAAATATATAATGTGTTTTATGACACCATAATGACACAAAAGTAATGTAATAAAATACAATAAGCATTATGTTCGGCCAATATATGTTTTAACATTAAAATAATTTGATTTTGGGTTTTTTTGACTTAATTTTCAAAGCATTAATGGACCCTTCAAGACTTATTAAACGCCATGTCTTTTAAAATTGTTTTCCATGGGAGTGTGACTCACCTCCACATAAGCAACCCTATTATTTTAAGAAAATTGGACTCTGGCCTTATAAAATATTGTTTTCCTCTTTCCTTTTCCATAAACCATGGGCAAAAACCATGGAATGGTTTGCGGTTTGTATTAATTTAATATAAGGGGTCCCAAACCTAAATAATAAATAATTCCCTCACCTTTCCTATATAAACCCACCCAAGCTCCCACTTCCTCCTCACTCAAAGTATTTTGAGTTCGTCCAACCTCTGACCTACCCTCTCTAGAATCCTCCCAAGGTTCCCCAAGCTCCCATGAAGCCTCTCACAATCCTCTCTCTAGCCTTTGGAAGCACACTTCCAAGTAAGGTTTTTTCTTCCTTTCCCATTTTTGTCCAATTTTATTTAAGTTGTTTTGCCCTTTTATTTTCAATTATGAATGTTGGGGTATGGTTTCGAACCTCCCTCATACATCCATATTTATGTTTGAATTATGGGAGACCCCTTTTTCTCTCATTATATTCCTCCCATGTACACCCATTACTATGCCGAAATTCCGAAAGGAACTTCTCTCTCCTCGTTTACATTCAAGCAATACTTTTGTATCATGAATCTAAATTCCATTACAATTGTTGGTACTTGTATCTATATGACCTCCTTAATATCCATTACATGTAAATATGATGAGGAACCCCTTTCTCTCTCATCAACCATTTTTATGAATTCTTATGCCACGCTGTTATGCTGCTGAAATCGCACTGATTTTCTAAGCCAATGCAATTGTATAGTGAATGCCATGCTCATTTCTCCGTCAAGGGTATTCACCATTATGCACATTTACTTATTGATTATAAATTTTAATGTATTAATTCCACATTCCTTTTTCGTAGAATAAATGATTATGTTTTATGAATCCATGTTTTATGATCCATGTGGCACACTTATGCATGAAATGAAATGTTTAAGAAGGGTGTGACCATATAGTGATCCAATGCATTGGGTAAAGTATAGTATCATGATACATCATGTGCAATGAGTGTTGACTTGTGATAATTCAAGTGTAACCAGGGTTTAATCATGCTTCATGTGCAAGGAGGATTTACTCATGCTCCATGTGCAATGAGCCTTGGCTCATGCTAATTCCATGTAAAGTGTTGTTGCCACATTTCCATGTTATGATTATCATGCTTTATCATGCATTTATGTTCATGTTTCTATTGTTATCTATTTATATTCCTAATGTATAACATGTATTTTACTCCTCATGTTATTCCATGTGTATTCCCTTACTGGGCTTTATAGCTCACCCTTTTCTTATGCATGTCCTAAGGTTATCCCATGTAATGCTATGTACGAGGGAATGTAGTGGTCATGTAAAAGAAGTTTTCAATAAAGATGTTTTATTTCATGTTTCAAGATTTTATGTAATGATCCTAAGCCCCAAATACACTAAACCTCTCAATATTCATTGTTGTATCATGTGATGTTTTATGTAATAAATCATGTTTAAGTTTGTAATAAAAGCAGGGTTGTCATAGTTGGTATCAAAGGATAGGTTTGGTTATTTTTGGGATTAGGATTAGAAAACCCTAGTAAAGCCTTAGAGACAAGACTAAGTATTATAAAAACTTCCCTAAGTTTTGGTAAGTAATGAGTAAGTGGTTTATCAAGCAAGTACAACCCTGTCTGGATACGAGCAGGTAGAGGCGGCTCTAGCACAGATGTATCCTAGGGGTAAACCCCGAAAACACTGCTTTGAGCTAGACTCGAACATGAACTCGTGCATGACAATGGGCCTTGCTGCACTCTTGGTTACGACACTCCAGGGGGATATGATTTGGTAAATTCGCAATCTTAGAATGAAACCTTATTAAGGGAATTAAAAAAATTCCCCTAAGAATATATGTTAGAAATTAGATCATTAAAATCCTAGATTGAAGCCTATAGACTCATGAGTTAAGGAAATAAAAGTTTATTTATAAGTCATAAAAATTTTTCTTTGGATTACCGTTTATGTTTTACCCCTAACTTTAATTTTATTCCATCCAATGTCCAGTAATAGGAGGACTTAGGCTAACAACCATTGTGAAGATCAGTGTGATGACTGAACTAATGAGATGCCCAATCCAATGGGAGCGGGAATCACAAACTTTGTCACGCTTATCTCTCATCTAACTCAAGCTTTGAATAGAAACACATTTCAATAGGAACGTTCAAACCCCCCTATAAATAAAAAGTCGCTATCGATAGCTTCATGGGACAAAGGCTTCCTACTTTTAGTGGATCATCTGATCCTACGATCGCTGAACAATGGATCAACTCCATTGAAAATATCTTCTCCATCATTCAATGTTCTGAACAATAGAAGGTTCTCTTGGTGGCTTATCATATGGAGGGTGAAGCTAATCAATGGTGGATGTTAATTAAAAATACAAAGCCTAAGCAGGAGATCGAGGCATTGGAATGGAAGGATTTCCGGAAGATGTTTTTCGATAAATATTTTTCACGCACCCTCCGGCTTAAGATGGAAAGGGACTTCCTTTCCATAAAGAAAAAAGGCTATGAATCTGTTGGAGTGTATGAGGAAAACTTCACAAGGCTTGCACGTTATGCTTCCGGCTTGGTCGTTACCCTAGAATGCAAAGTTGAATGCTTCTTTGGTGGGCTGAAGCCTAACCTACGGAAGGTATTGGAAATCCATGACTTCAACAGCTATGAGGAAATTTTCTGATGTGACCTCAAGGTCAAAATAGAGATCAGGGAATCATAGGGTTATCATGGAGAAAAGAAGCATAAGGTGGACTTCAATTCTGGCGGTCCGATGGATAAATCTAACGGTGTTAAAAAGATCCAGCACCCCACTTGCCAAAAGTGTGGAAAGAAGCACCCTAGAAATTGCCTCAAGGGGGCGAGGAAATTCTTTAGGTGTGGAAGAGAAGGGAAACTAACTATTAAATTTCGACAAGAAAGGCCTGCGGATGCGACAGAGGAGAGGAACGCTCCGTTCGAACCTCAACACGTTGTTCAATGCTACAAATGCAAAGAACCGGGGCATTTTTCAAATCAGTGCTCTAATCCAAGGGTTTTCGGATGCAACGAACAACCTTCAAGGTAGCAAAGAAGATCTTTTTCCATCACTTCTGCCAAAGTGAACCCCAACAATGAAGTGGTGATAGGTACTCTTGTTATTCATTCATGAATAGCAAATGTACTTTTTGATTCAGGTTCTACACATTCTTTTATATCTCAATAGTTTAGTAGAACAATCCCAGCACCACCACAAATCATGGAAGTAAAGATGTCGGTGAGTATGGAAAATGGGTAAATCATTGCATCCCATGAATATAAGTCCTCCCCTATTTTAATATGTGGATTTAATTTCCCAGCGAACCTCATCATACTCCCTCTGGTGGAATTTGATCCAATTCTTGTAATGGATTGGATTTCTTTATATAGATCCAACATAAATTTTCGGGAGAGGGAAATCACACTCCATATGGAGAATTGACCCCCAATTCTTTACATGTGTAAGGAGGAAGATGAATCTCATTTAGATCCATCATCTCATTCATGGATATTACTGCCCTATGAGCATACGTATATGGCTCAGATGATTGATTCCAAGGAAGAAACCATCCTTGAAGAAATGCCTATTTTGAGGGAATTCGCGGAAGTGTTTCCCGAGGAACTGCCTGGCCCTCCTCCGAGAAGAGATGTTGAATTCTCAATTGAACTTATACTCAGGGAATTTCCAATATCCAAGAATCCATATATAATGGTTGTTATAGAGCTTTAAGAGCTGAAGAAACAACTACAGGAGAATCTGAATAAAGGGTTTATATGCCCAAGTGCTTCACCATGGGGTGCAGCATTCCTCTTCGTCAAGAAGAAGGATGGGTCAATGATCATTTTCATCAATTATCGTAAGCTCAAAAAAATCACAATAAAGAACAAGTATCCTCTCCCACGAATCGATGAATTGTTTGATCAGATGCGTGGAGCACAATACTTATCCATGGTATATTTACGGTCGGGATATTATCAAGTAAGGGTGAAGAAGGAAGATGTCCCCAAGACTACTTTTCGTACAAGATATGGGCACTATGAATTCATAGTATTGCCTTTCAGACTCACCAATGCTCCAGAAATCTTCATGGACTTAATGAATAGAGTCTTTAGAGATTACCTTGAAAAAAATTTGGTAGTCTTTATAGATGATATTCTAATATACTCAAAAACCAAGGAGGATCATGAGGAGCATTTAAGAATTGTACTACATACTTTGCGCAAGGAGAAGCTCTATGAAAAGTACAGAAAGTGTGAGTTATGGTTAAAGGAGGTCTCATTCATGGGCCATATCATCACAAGAAATGTGATATCTGTGGATCCCCCCGAAACAGATTCAATTGAGGGATGGCCGAGACCAACATCGGTAATAGATATCTGTAGCTTCTTGGGGTTAGCTGGATATTATCGACGATTTGTGAGGAATTTATCATGATTTTCCAACCCTCTTACCAAGATAACTCGGAAGGGAGTAAAGTTTTCTTGGAGTGATGAATGCAAATAAAGCGTCAAAGGGTTGAAAAGAAGGCTTATCACTTTGTTCGTGCTCACTTTACCCACAAGTGGGGAACTTTTTGTGGTATTCAGTGATGCTTCAAAGAAGGGCTTAGGCTATGTGCTGATGCAGAATGATAAATTGATATCCTATGCCTCAAGGTAGTTGAAAATCCATGAGCGAAACTATCCAATGCATGATCTGGAGTTAGCGGCTGTGATCTTTGCCTTGAAAATCTGGCGGCATTATCTATATGGGGAGAAATGTGAGATATATACTGACCAAAAGAGTCTTAAATATATATTCAAACAGAAAGAGCTTAATATGCGTCAGAGAAGATGGATAAATCTCATCAAGGGTTGTGACTGTTCAATACATTACCACCCTGGGAAAGCGAACAAGGTGGCAGATTCTCTAAGTAGAAAGGTCCCAGAGATTCTATCATTGATGAGAATTGAGAAGGATCCAATCTTCTTAGACTTTATGAAGATGGACATGGGAATCATAAAGAAGGTAACATCATCAATCCTTTCACAAATGATTGCTCAACCTTCTCTTTTATAAAGGTTAATGGATGGTCAAAAGGATGATGTGGGAATTTAGGAAAAATTGGAAGCTACCAAAAAGGGTAAATCCTCAGAGTTTAAGGTTAATGAAGAAGGAATTGTGTGATTTGGGAAAATACTATGTGTTCTATCAAGTCCAGAGCTGAAGAAGGATCTTTTGGATGATGCACATAGTTCAACTTTCTCTATTCACCTAGGGAGCACAAAGATGTATCGAGAACTTCGAGAAAACATTTGGTGGGATAATATGAAACAGGTGATCGTTGAATATACATCAAAGTGCCTGGTGTGCTAGCAAGTGAAGGCAGAGAGGAAGAAGTCTAAGGGGATGATGAAACCATCGCCCATACCAGAATGGAAATGGGAGAACATCACCATGGACTTTGTCACCGGACTTCTGAGGACAACCAAAGGCAAAAATGCAATCTGGGTTTTCTTGGATCATCTTACAATGACTGCACACTTCATTTTTATTCAGGAGGATTTCTCTTTGGATAAACTGGCATACATATATATCAAGGAATTGGTAAGGTTTCATGGAGTACCACTATCTATTGTGTCTAACTGAGATCCAAGATTCACCTCTAAGTTTTGGAAGAGTCTTCAACATGCTCTGAATACTGAACTAAACTTCAGTACGGCCTATCATCCTCAAACCGATGGCCAATCCGAGCAGACTATCCAAACACTTGAGGACATGTTGAGAGCATGATCAGTGGTCATTAAAGGAGGATTGGATCAAAATCTTCCTCTAGTTGAGTTCTCTTTTAATAAAAGTTTCCATTCGAGCATCAAAATGGCACCATATGAAGCCCTGTATGGGAAAAGGTGAAGAACACTGGCATGTTGGGATGAGATCGGTGAACGTAAGCTGTTTGGACCAGAAATGGTCGAAGAAATGGAGGAGAAGGTGAAAACCATTCAGCAGCATATCAAGGAAGCCTAGAGTCGACAGAAGAGTTATGCAAATAATTGTCGATGAGACCTTGAGTTTAAAGCTGGAGACATGGTTTTTCTACGCATATCTCCATGGAAGAAGGTCATGAGTTTTGGAAAGAAAGGGAAGTAATGTCCGAGGTACATCAGCCCCTTCGGGATTCTTGATCGTGTCGGGGGTTTGGCCTATCGACTAGCACTTCCACCTAGCATGGCCAAAGTACATGATGTCTTTCATGTATCCCTCTTAAAAAAGTACATATTGGACCCTTTACATGTACTCTCTTCTAAGGTGGTACAATTGGAAGATGATATTTCTTATGAGGAATAACCAGTGAATATATTAGATCGTAGAGAAAAATTTCTACGAAATAAGACAATGCCCCTCATCAAGGTATTGTGGAGAAACCACAAGTTTGAAGAAGCGACTTGGAAACCAGAGGAAATGATGAAGCTGAGTTACGCACATCTGTTTTAGTGTGGGAAAAGGAAAATTTCAAGGGAGAAATTTCTTAAGGGGGATATTGTAACGACCCAAAGTTTCATTAATGGAAATCCCTCTTGATTTAATTAAATGTCTTTGTATGTTTATATAAAATTTCAACTTCTTTTGTTTTATGATAATAATTTTGATCGTTGCTAATATATCTGTTGAACAGTGATCACATGATTAGTATAAATATAGGGCTTTGACAAATCCAATTTACTCAGACCAAAGAAGTGATGGCCACATCCAGTAGAATTGCTCCATACGAAGCCCATTTGTCGGAGCATAGAAAAGAGGTGGCGTCCTTGGACTTCGCTCTTGACCAAGCCCAAGCCAAGCTTTATCATGTCAAGCTCGAACAGGACCGTCTACGGGAGAAGTGCAAGTTGATAGAAATTACCACTCGAGCGATGTTATCCGAGTCACCACAAGGCTCTGTCACCATCGCACACCTTACCCTTAGGTCTTATGCGGCTGTTTTAAGGGGTTATGTAACAAATCGATAGTACTATGTTTATGTAAATTATTTTTTTTATAGTAATTAATATACTTTCTTGTCATTATAGATACATTGTAAATAGTTTTTAAAGTGAAAATAGTGTTTTTAGTTATTATTTAATTAAAAATTCTATATTATTAAATTAAGGGATTTTTGAATTAAATAATATTTTAATAAAATATTATTATTATTATTATTAAATTAATTTTATTATATATAAATGATCATATAATTTTATGAATGCAATTGTAATTTTTATTAAGGTTTGAAATCCATATTTGTCAAAACCCGTGAATTTTCGATAAATGTCGGTTTTCATTTTAAAAGTGAAAATTAAAATATTTAAAAAATTATTTAGATAAAATAAATTTTATTTCTGGAATTAGGACATTGAAATTATCCAACAGTGAATTTTTCATAATTTTTTGAGACAGTCAAAATTTTGGGTAAAAATTAAATACAGTTTAAATATATAATGTGTTTTATGACATCATAATGACACAATAGTGATGTAATAAAATACTATAAGCTTTATGTTATTATAATATATGTTTTATCATTAAAATAATGTGATTTTGGGTTTTTTTGACTTACTTTTCAAAGAATTAATGGACCCTTCAAGACTTATTAAACGCCTTGTCTTTTTAAATTGTTTTCCATGTGAGTGTGACTCACCTCCACATAAGAAACCCAATTATTTTAATAAGTTAGGACTTTGGCCATATAAAATATTTTTTCCCTCTTCCCTTTTCCAAATTCCATGGGCAAAAACCAATGGATAGTTTGTGTTTTGGATTAATTTAATATAAGGGGTCCCAAACCTAAATAATAAAGAATTCCCCCACCTTTCCTATATAAACCCACCAAAGCTCCCACTTCCTCCTCACTCAATGAATTTTGAGTTCTTCCAACCTCTACCCTACTCTCTCTAGAATCCTCCCAAGGTTCCCCATGCTCCAAATAATCCTCTCACAAGCCTCTCTCTAGCCTTTGGAAGCACACTTCCAAGTAAGGGTTTTTCTTCCTTTCTCATTTTTTGTCCAATTTTCTTTAAGCTGTTTTGCCCTTTTATTTTCAATTATGAATGTAGGGGTATGGTTTTTCACCTCCCTAATACTGACCTCTTTATTTTTGAATTATGGGAGACCACTTTCTCTCTCATTAGATGCCTCCCATGTACACCCATTACTATGCCGAAATTCTGAAAGGAACTTCTCTCTCCTCATTTACATTCAAGCTATACTTTTGTATCATGAATCTATGTTCCATTAAAATTGTGGGAACATGTATCTATATGACCTCCTTACTTTCCAATACATGTAAATATGATGAGTAACCTCTTTCTCTCTCATCAACCGGTTTTATGAATTCTTATGTCACGCCGTTACGATGCCGAAATCGCACCGATTTTCTAAGCCAATGTCATTGTGTAGTGAATACCATGCTCATTTATCAATCAAGGGTATTCACCTTAATGAACATTTACTTATTGATTATAATGTTTCATGTATGAATTCCACATTCCTTTATCATGTAATAAATGATAATGTTTTATGAATCCATGTTTTATTATCCATGTGGCACACTTATGCATGAAATGAAATGTTTAAGAAGGGTGTGCCCTTATAGCGCTCCAATGCATTGGGTAAAGTATAGTATCATGATACTCCATGTGAAATTAGTGTTCACTCATTCTAATTCAATTGAAATAAGGGTTTACTCGTGCTTCATGTGCAATAAGGATTTACTCATGCTTCATCTTCAATGAGCCTTGGCTCATACTGATTCCATGTTAAGTGTTGTTGCCACAATTCCATGTTATGAATATCATGCTTTATCATGCCTCTATGTTCATGTTTCTCCTGTTCTCTATTGATATTCCTAATGTCTAACATGTATTGTAATCCTCATGTTATTCCAAGTGTATTCCCTTACTGGGCTTTATAGCTCACCATTTTCTTATGCATGTCCTCAGGTTATCCCATGCAATGCTAAGTACGAGGGAATCTAGTGGTCATGTAAAGGACGTTTTCAAAAAATATGTTGTATTTCTTATTTCAAGTGTTTATGTAATGATCCTAACCCCCAAAGACACTAACCCTCTCAATCTTCATTATTGTATCAAGTGATTTTTTATGTAATAAATCATTTTTAAGTTTGTAATAAAAGAAGGGCTGACATAGGGATCTCTTAGTAGCGACATCGAGGCTTACGATGTCATCTTGGGTATGGACTAGTTATCTATAGTCCATGCTCAGATCGACTATATTAGGCACAAAGTTTGGTGTGTCCGCATGGATGAGACTAGGTTTACCTTCACCGGTGAGAAGGGAGCCTTTGTAGCACAGGACAGACTTACTTGGAGGAGGGTGCAGCCGATTACTCATCAGTTAACTTTCCTTACCCTCAGAGCAGTTAATGTAAAGAGCCTAATCTATCCTGTAGTGGTGGACCAGTATGCAGATTTTTTCCCTGACGAAGTTCTAGGACTACCTACTCACAAATAGGTGGACTTGTACAATGACATGTACCCCAGGACAACAACGATATCTACACCAGCGTATCGGATGGATCTCATAGAGCTTCTCGAGCTGCGTGTAAAGCTAGAGTAATTTTTGGAGAAGGGATTCATCTAGCCCAGTGTTTCTCCATGGGAATCCCCAATTCTGTTCGCCAAGAAGGTGGATGGAAGCTTGAGACTTTGTGTCCACTACCGTCGCCTGAACTAGGTGACCGTGAAGAACAAGTACCCACTCTCGAGGATTGACGACCTCTTTGATC
The DNA here is from genome assembly GCA_963277665.1 of Viscum album. Lineage (NCBI taxonomy): Eukaryota > Viridiplantae > Streptophyta > Magnoliopsida > Santalales > Viscaceae > Viscum > Viscum album. The sequence goes on along the minus strand of OY728126.1, from coordinate 2,088,575,393 downwards.
AGCTGAAGGGAGCATTGTGGTTCTCAAAGATATACCTCAGATTAGGAAATAATCAACTCAGAGTTTGAGACAAAGATGTATAGAATATGGCCTTTGGATGTCATTACGACCACTATGAGTTCTTGGTTATTCCTTTTAACATAACCAACGCTCCAATAGTGTTCATGGGACTCATGAACATGATTTTCCAGCCAAACCTCAGTCTCTTAGTCATAGTCTTCATTGATGACATTTTGATATTCTTGACTACTAAGGAGGAGCATGCCTAACATTTTTAGGTGGTACTGAACACACTCCGAGAGAAACGGATTTATGGTAAGCTCTCAAAGTGCCAGTTTGGGGTTTGAGAGGTCCACATCTTGGGACATGTCATTTCAGAGGCTAGAGTTACAGTGGATCCCGTGAAGATTTAGGCGGGTCTTGCTTGGGATCCACCCAGAAGTGTGATAGAGGTACAAATATTCCTCGTTTTGGATGGTTACTACTAGAGGAACATTCCAGACTTATCCAGTGTTGAAGAACCACTATTAGCCTTGAAAAAGAAGGTGCAACCCTTCGTGTGGTTGAAGAGATGCTAGAAGAGATTTTAGTAGCAGAGGTAGAGGCAGACTACTGCCCCCATCTTGAGGCTTCCAGAGGAGGGCATATGGTATGTAGTCTAATGAAATGGATCTGGGGCCAGACTCGGGTGTGTCCTGATGTAGGAGCGAGCAGTGGTCGCGTATGGTTCTCTGCATCTGAGACAGCATGAGTAGAACTACAGTACCCATGACCTGGAGTTAGCAGTAGTGGTCCTCTCCATGAAGATGTGGCGATACTATCTGATGGGAGAACGTTTTACCGTGTACTATGATCACAAGAGTCTCAAGTCTATCTTCTCTTAGAAGGACATGAACCTAAGACAGAGGCGATGACATGAGTTCTTCTAGGACTATGACTTTGAGATAGTCTATACTCCTATAAAGGGTAACGTTGTAGCAGATGCACTCAATAGGAGATCTGGTATATAGATTCTAGGAAAGGAGATAGAGCATATGGATTCTTTACAGATATCCTTTGTGAATAGAGATGAATAATATTTTATACAGTCTCTTACAGTCACTCCCCCACTTCTTCAGCGATTCAGGGAGGCACTACGTGGAGATGCTGACTACGAGACACGACCTGCTCAGATATCCACAGGGCAAGCAACTGAGGGATTTTTTGAAGGTGGGGAGCACGTTATCCTCTTCAGAGGACATACTATGGTACCAGTTTCAATTTAGAAGGATGTGTTGAGGGATTTCCACACATCCCCTTAAGTGGTACATCCAAGAGTGGCGAAGATGTATCAGGACCTTCGACAGCAGCAATAGTGGCTAGGTATGAAGAAGGTAGTAGCAGAGTTTGTCTCTCAACACCTCACTGATCAGCAAGTGAAGGTGAAGCACCACGTACCAACATGCTTAGTTCATCCTTTAGAGGATTCAGAGTGAAAGTGGGATGAGATATTCATGGACTTTGTTACAGGAATTCCAAATACATCTAGGGGTCACGACTCGATTTTGGTGATCATTGACCAACTCACCAAGTCGGACCACTTCCTACCGATTAGAGATCAGGGTTCAGTATAGAGCATGTGATGCCTATTTGTGATAAAGATTGTGTGGATACATGGAGTACCTTCTTCTATTGTCTTTGATCATGATGCACAGTTTACTTCTTGGCTGTAGAAGGGGTTTCCGGAGGCATTTGGGACGTAGATTCGTCTGAGTACCGCCTTCCATCCTCAAACGGAAGGCCAAACTGAGAAAACCATTCAGACCCTCGAGGACATGTTTCGTGCTTGTGTCCTCAACTTTGGTCACAACTGAGAGGATAACATACCTTTAGTGGAGTTTCCATACAACAACAGTTACCACTCCACCATAATGACGGAAACTTTTGAGGCGTTATATGGAAGACCTTACAGATCACCATTGTACTGGACTGACCCAAGAGAGTCAGCACTAGTGGGACCAGAAATGGTACGGGCTACCATGGAGAAAGTGCATATCATCCAGGAGTGGATGAAGACTTTGCATATCTGACAGAAGTAATATGATGATAGGAGATGGAGACCACTGGAATGCGAGGATGGTGACCACTTCTTTTTACAGGTCTCACCTTGATGAGGACTACAAAGATTTGGATGAGGTGGCAAGTTATCTATGAGATTCATCGGACATTTTCAGGTCCTCAGTAGAGTAAGAAAGGTGGCTTACCTCCTGGCTCTTCCACTTCAGTTGCACCAGGTGCACGATATCTTCCACGTATCTCAGATGAGGAGATACATACATGACCCTTCTCACATCTTCAACCATGGAGAGTTGGACGTCGACGATGGGGAGTCTTTCACAGAGGACCAGTGGAGATTAAGGATCGATAGGAGTGGGTCCTACATGGATGTTTGATTCCTCTGGTGCACGTTCGTTGGCAGCACGGGAACCTCCAGGAGAGCACATGGGAGCGGGAGGCTCAGATGCATGCTTAGTACCCCCACTTGTTCTCTTAGTTCGAGTTGTATCTTACAGGGATGCAGAGCCCTGAGGTGGGGTGAATGTAAGGACCCAGAATTTCCGTTGAAATTTTTTTCTTAAATACATGGGAATTTTTTGAGTTTGGGAAAATTGACGGTGCATGATTGTAGGGCCCGATGTTCCCAGAATCAATTTCTAAAGTTTTGTTCGGGTACGTTCAGTAAATGTATGATCGGGTTTTTATAACTTCTGAATCGGTGCTCGGAAGTGAAATTTGGGGACACCGTTGAACGCGCCGCACCAGTATTCTCCTAAGGAGACTTTCACTTCAACGATAGTGGGTCAAGAATAAATGTTAGTTTTCAGGTTTTTGTGGAAAAAAATAAATAATGTGATACTCACTTTATTTTAATTTGAGCCGCCATGTGGGTGTTTTTTTGTTAAAACACCTCATGGAAGGTGGAAGTGGGACCCCCACACCTTAACCTCCCATGAGATGTTATGGTGGTCGGGCCCACCTGAACATAACTTCTCATGAGAAGTTACGAAATGGGGACCACACGGGACTAAACGATCCTATTAATGGGAGGAGAGGAAAACCTCTCAAATCTCTTTCATTAATGGGGGAGATCCTCTTGACTCCTCTAACTTTAATGATTCCAACGCTCCATACTTAATACGCCAACCCACGTAATTAATTTACCCTATTTGAATATTGTGCCAATAATTAAATTGGGGAAATCATATCACTTTTGGCTTAGCATTTTGAAATTTGGTGGGAGCTTTCAGAAGTGGAGATCTTGGGGGAAAACTTCCAACGAAAAATGAATAAATCCGGAAACAATCTTCTTCAGACTTCCTCCCCGGATACCTACCAACGTGGGATGTCTTCAACCCGCCTACCCTCTGCATCATCATCAATGTGCCGATGCAACTCAGAATTGGAAGTGTATGGTGGATGCAACTAACTAAGATCACCACCGTCTTCTTCCCATGACTTCTTTTGTGATCATCGAACAAAGGTAGGGTTTTTATTTGAATATGGTTTACTCCCATGTTCTTCCATTCTTTTAAAATGAAGAAAGAGGATGTTTCCATTTTTGGGGGTTTTGGGATTAATCTATGATGTTGGGTTGTTGTGCATCGTTCTTGAGAGCTAATTGTTACCACCCTAAATGCGGAGTGTGTAGGCCAAACCAACATGGCCCAACCCCTCCACTGTTCTTATTTTTGATGATCTTCATCATGGAGATGTAACAACAAAGAAGCGTTGAAGGTGATGAAGGAAAGAGGAAAAGAGTGTGATTCCCATGGCCTCCACGAACCACGCTGTGCCCCGGCTGTGCTACGCTCCAGGCCAAACCGTGTCCCTCCGACAAAGCCACCTCATCCCACACCACCATCGGCTTCCACGGCCACCCTCCATCCTTCTTGGCCAACCGGCTCCCAGCCACTGTCGGCCTCTTGTATGCCCTGGCTGAACCCTGACAGCCCGTACTGCCCAGATCAGCACCAAACCGCACTGTCCTGGCCATCCGGCCTCCCGGCCGCCCACTGGCCTGCCTGGACCCCTGCCTGGCTACCTGCCGGCCTGGATGCTCTTGGCCCAGCCACCTGCCAGCCCACCTGGTGCCCTCCCCGTCCGCCCGCCGGCCTGCCTGGCACCCTGCCCGGCCACCCGCCATCCCCCCTATCGCCCTGCCCGGCCGCCCACTCGCCCGCCTGACGCCCTTCCTGGCCGCCTGCCGCCCTGGCTGCGCCTCGCCGGCAAGTTCGTTGGCCTACCTAATTGTATCCCGGGCACCCATCCGAACCACGTCGGCCCACGCAACCTGTTCCGCCTGAGCTGTGCGCCTCGCGGTGTTGGATGAACTGGTCTCGGCCATCCCAGTTGAGACGTCGAGTCGCACCCTCACGACGCTCCAAGCCGAATTGGCCCTAATCCTAGGCTGAACCGCCCACGCGGCCTTCTGGGCTGGGCCCAGCGGGCCGGGCCAAACCTAATAGGTTGGCCCGCCCAATGGGCCATGCCAGAACCAATAGGTCTGATCGGGTCGACCCATATCGGGTCGGCCCGGACTGGGTCGGACCGGACCAGGGGCCCACTACCGACCCCTTTACTTTACTTTTGGCCATAACTTTGGCACCATATGTTCATTTGATGAACCTTCATCGATGCTGGTAATCATGTAGCATGACTTTTCCTTTGAGTATACCCCACTAGATTTTGGGGTACAATTAAGATACGGTCAGGTTGGATCATGGACAAATCCAGCCAGGCCACCCAGACTAAAAGGATAATAACTCAAAGATCGGGCGTCTGATTGAGGCGTCGTCTATTGCGTTGAGACCCCTATGATGTGGTGGAACTTCGAGATACTACTTTGTGGGACTTGGTTTCAGTTGGAGTATCGACCAGTAGCTCGTGGAGCGGATCCTTCCGGTAACGAGTGAGAAGAGTACGGAGACCTAGCATCTGGCTGAGACCTAACGATTGTTGACCGCTTTGACTTGGGGTGACCTACTAGCCCAGCTGGGAGCGCCATGGTGTTGCGGCAGACCAGCATTGGGGAGCGCCTCGGTGTCACGACAGACCCATGCTACTCGACAGGAGGAGTGCCTCAGCAGGCTATGAGTGGTGCGCCTTGGTGATGGGGAAGACCCACAGTGGCGTGCGCCTTGGTGACACAGCAGACCCACGGTACTCAACAAGAGGAGTACCACAGCAGTCCAACATTAGAGGGAAGCGCCTTGGTGTCACATCAGGCCCACTGTACTTGATTGAGTAGGATTTCTCCCGCAGTCGAGGTTTTGATAATGTGAATAAAATCTTGGTTGATCTGAGTCAGTAAATTTTGTGTTTACCTCATGATTGAGATGTATTACTTGATAACTTAGGTATATTTATGGACAAATACCTAAGTGGGGTTATCTATTGATTTCATACATTGTGGTTTATCCTGGTTGGATTTTGTGATTCCTTGAGGGTCTCGGGCTCCCTAATGAGTATCATTATACTCATGCATGCACTAGATATTCCCGCGCCTTGTTGGGTTGGTTGCATACAACGGACAGCGCTGACTGAGGCTGTGAGTACCAGGACTGGACGGTACCTGGAGGTGGACCATACGACGTGTCGGTACACAGTGGAGACCGACAGACATGGAGTGTTGAGGAGGATATATGTACCTACCCTTTATGAAGGATCCATTGTGGATGATCCAGGAGCTAATTTTCACCTTTCAGTTGTTTTTTCCTTTTCAGTTGTACATGTACTTCACAGTTGGGCTTGTATTTCTGGCCCCTTTACTTGTCAGCACTCTCTTGTTCTACAGTTTTTACTTAGTGTTTTCTATTCATTTGTGTTCCCTTTTGTGTGTGTTTACTGTTATAATGGAAATTCCTTCACAGTTTAAGGATTTACACATTTGGTGCTAGTCTCCATCAACTGGCCTACAGAAGGTGGGCTTTGCGTAGTCACGGCATGGGCCTCAGGGGACGGTCATGATAGAAATCCTCCAAAACTCCAGCTGATAAAACTGTAGATTTTTTTGCAAGTTGGAACACCACTCATGTTGGTTTCAATTCTCCTATCCGCTAAAAAGTTTATACTAAGTGTGAGAATACATTAATAGAAGAACCTAGATCACAAAAAATCATTATATAAATTTAATGAGTCTTTGGTGCATGGAATGGAAAACATCCATGGGTCTTGAAATTTGGTTGGTAATTGTTGTGTGATAGGGGATGAGACTCTTCTTTCCATTTTTATTATTTCATTCCCTTGAAGTCTCCTCTGTTGAGTGTAAATATCCATCACCAAATTATCATACATTGGAATCTGACGGAGTGCTTCAATATGTAGGATATTAATCTCCACTATCTGAATGGCGTCTAGAATTTCTTGTTGAACTACTTCTTCCTAAAATCTTTTTGAATAAAATTATAATTTATGGAAATGGTGGGGGTATGTATTTATTTTTCCTTTTTTGAATTTTGAATGGTTTTTTTATCTCTTCCTCCTCATCCTATCATTATCCTCCTCCACATTACTTTATTCTTCTCAATTCATTTTCAAATAATTTTCATAATTCCAAACATCATTCCCCCTCATCTCAGGTGGTCTTGTTTTTGGTTCATTTGATACTAGTGGTTATATTTATTTTAATCTTCTTTTTTTCATCATGTCAACATTATATTTTGTGTTTGGGATTGTTTATGAAGGTAGTTTTCATGGGTTTTTGGACATTCATTCAACCAAACATCCCACTATGTTTTCCAACATATGAAATTTATCCTTTAGGACCTCAAACATGGATTAAATCTTTTAAATAAAAGGTTATTTGATAGAGGACGGCTTATCATAGGGTATTTGGACAGTTTTTGGTCAGTCGTATGAAGGCTGGTTATAAGATTTCTTTTGTTGAAATGTTGATGGGGTTTTGGATCCCGTTTTGGTCTATGGGTCTAGCTTGATTATTTTAATTTTGAAATCCCTATTTTTCTTGGTTAGGCTCTCTCCATCCTTTATTTTTTTATAACTTCATTGTTTTAGAGGATTCCACACAAGTTTCAATTCACTACTTTTCATCCTATGGGCCTGTGAAATGTTTAGGTATGTGCATAAACTACATACATCAGCTAGTGATTATTGGTCACCCACTTGTTTCAAATCCATTTATCCCACCAAAATGGATATATCATCAATCCTATTTTATTGTAAGGTTGATGAATGAGAAGTTAGTAACTCTTGAATACCTCTTTCAATAGTACAACTTGTACCAATCTTTTATGAATTCTAGGAAGTTTTCTCAATCAAACCATTCCTTTATTCAGGTGAATTATCCATCAATTTTCTTCCAAATGATTCATCCAGAAGGTTTCTATCATTGGCATGTAATCCTTGTTAAAAGAAGACAAGAAAGTGATGTTCCTAATTTACCTGATGTGGGAATATGGAACAAATATTTTTTTAAATATTTCATAGTACCCGTTTAGGGTTTCTCCATATAACTATTTGATGAAACATATTTCCATTCTGAGGGTTGATCTTCTAGAATATGGGTTGAATAATTGCATTGAGAATATCACTATGACATTCCAATCATGTAAATATCGAAGTTGTAGTCCATAAAACATTTTTTTTACCTTATCCTTCAAATGAAAATGAAAATTCCTTCAACACTACCTACTCCTCAACTAATCCTTGGGGTCTCAAAGTAGATAATACATATGTGGACTCTTTGATACATTTCATTAGGTCTTCACCTATCAAAATATGAAATTTTGGAAGTAATGGGATTATGTTAGGTTTCGTCTCAAAATCATTGTGCAACTCTAGAATGAAAAATTGATGGTTTTTATTTAGAAATTGTGGTGAACATTGGTCTTTATTGGGTTGGTTAGAGTGAACACGTGATGTTTAACTCAAGACTGAAACATAAATTTACTCAAAATGATATTGAAAATTTGGCATTGAAATTATATTCAATATGTTTATTTCATCTTCAGGATATATGGGGAAATGATCTGTGTTTTATATTCTAGTCATGGAACTTTGAAGTGAAAAGAAGAACTGAGATAAGAAAAAAAAATTTGGCACTACCTCCCTGTCAACGTTTCCATATTTTTACACGTTCATATCATTGGATATGACAAAAAATATTTCTAATGTCAAAATGTAGTAAAGTGGTCAAACTAGGTTGTCTCTAAAAAAGATTTTACAACAATCATGTTATTACCATAAATATGAGAGAGAAGTAGAGATTAATGTTTAAATTGATTTATTTAAATATGAAATAAATAAATAATAAAGGGTTGAAAACAATTTTATGAATATAGTGATGGAGTTAAGGTATGATAAAATTTTAGAATTTCATCATGTCCATATAGATCATTCCCCCTATATTCTTATTGAATGATTAACGAAAGAATCCTTGATTAAGTTTTCAATCACTCTTGGTTGAATAACAAAATTAAAACCACTCCTCTATTTATGAAAGTTCATAAAAAACTCCAAAAAACTAATTAAAGACATGATTGGGATTTTTTTCTTTTTATAAATCTAAAAATAACTCTCTTATTCAACACGTGTAACAATGATCACTAGACACTCACCACCAAACACAATCATCTCAATAAAGAAAAAACTGCACTAGGATATGAGAGTTCGAAAATATTCAACCAACTCTATAACCTATTAATGAAACTAAAACCTCAAGTATGATCACATTAAGATAATTTAAAACCACTTAAAATATAAATCAATTAATAAAAAAGATAGGTTTACATTAAATCATAAGACTCTAAAATTAAGAAATGAATAATCTCACTTCCCAGATTACTCATGAGTTGTACCCCTCCGTATGAAGGTTAATAGAGCTGAATAAGAAATAATATATAATTATAAAACTGTTAAATGATAAAATATATAATCCAAATGTTTTCAAGATTCAAATCCTCGAGAACATACCATCTTTCTTTAAATCCTGAGATTTTGTGAATTGTTATTTTTTTCAAATAAATTTATCCTTTTTGACATTTTTCATTTCATGAAAAACTGAAGATAGTTTATTTAATTAATTCACTATGTTTGTCTTGAGTTATATGAACCACCATGTTAATAATGATTTATACACAACATAAACATTGGATTTCTCTACACACAGAACCGATGTGGCGTACGATGCATGCAACACTGACTTTCTACAAAACATTTTCTTTGTATAATTTATAATTGAGAGAATTATAAAATAACCATTGAACATAGTATAATAACAGTAATAACTACTTTTCAAATGTTTTTTATAATTTTTTAATATAAATAAAATATATTGATAATGAAAGATATGATTTTTTGTAAAGTATTTTTCTGTTAAACATGTCATTTTCTTGAATGAATTGCTTTTAATAATAAAATTAAATATATAATCATTTAGAAATTCAATTTTATGAAATAAAAATCATTTTTTAATTTATAATATCAAAATTATCTTAGGGTGATTTTTTTTATTTTTTTGAAATGTTTAAATTTTTGAGGATTAACAAAAAATACTTCATTGTAGTTATGAACCAATTTTTTTCATTTAAAAAATTAATTTAATTTATATTGATTTTAAAGTCAGAATATATAAATAATACATAAATTATTCCAATTTAGGTCATTGTAATAATTTTTATAATATAATTAGATTTAAAAAAAAATGTGAACTATTGAAGGACTATTTTACCCGTCTTCTAGCCACATTTGCGGGATTAGCATTAAACACAATTTTTCCACTTCTATGAATTGAATTTAAATAAAATGAAATGCATGGTTGTAATAATTATGAAAATTTTTGTTCTAATAGGACCAAAATAATTTTTGGTGAATAGTAAATTTTGAATGATATTTACAATAGTTAAATGACAATAGGGTAAATAAAGGTAAAAGTAATATTATAACAATATGAAATTACCCTAGAACATGTACTAATTTCATTGGATAAGTGTTGTTCAACCCAAATAAACCTTAGTTTTATAATATTATCTTTTTTATGTCACTTCTGTTAGACTAGGACTTTTATATATTTTATTTAAAGAAGAGTTAACTACGTCATATTCAAATTTTAATAAGTAAATAGTATTTAATATGGGGTTATACATAACAAAAATTTGAATATAAATATTAATTAGAAATATAAGAAATTTATCTACATCAAGATAATTTATTTATAATTTTTAAAAATTAAATAATTTCAATTTAATTGTGACACAATGATGATGTAGCAATAGATTTATAAAATGAATAATAAAATAAATGATATTAATAATATTACAATAAATATCATTTGAGTTATTTAATGTTATACAATAATTTTTGAAATGAATATAAAATGTTAGAGAGTATTTAATGTAGTTTTTTTAAGGAATCAAGCTACTATAATTTTATAAAAATAAAAATAATAAATATTATAAAAATTGACAAAATGTTACTTTAAAATAAATAATATTTTATTAAATTTTATGAAATTAATAAAAATCTCTACTTGTGAAAAATAACTAGGATAAATTTAAATATTTTATTAACGATTCAATTGGGTTTATTTTGTCATTTAATAGTTACTATACTAACCCTATAGTGTAAAACAATTTGTCAAGGTGAAAGTTAAATTGTTTAACTAAGGGTTAAAGCCAAAAGATAAGGTTCATTTTGTGACCTAAGCATGGCCCCAATTCATTGGTTGAAGGGATTTAAACCCATAATAATCTAAAATTATATATAACCCTCTTTTTAGATATTTTAAATATAAAATAAATTTACAATTATTTATTAGTTTTGGAAATTCCTAAAGTGCCCCTCCTACCTCCTATAAATGGACACATCTCCTTCTCTTTTATTAACTCCTCTAAAGAATTTTATCTCGGCCCAACCCTAACCATTACTTTTCCCAAATTCCATAACTTCATTATAGAATCCTTCCCTTAGGATTAAGGCAATTCAAGGAAGCCTTTTGTAACAGACCAAAAGGAGTTACCCGATTAAGAGGTAACGTCTTCTCTCAAGTTCATATACTTTATTTTCCTTCTCCACCCATAAAATCTATTTATTATATTATTTAGTGAAAATACAGTATCCTAAATATACTAGGATGTTTTAATTCAAAATTTCAACCTAAATTTACTCACACCTCTATCTAATATAAATCTAACATACTTTTTCAGTGTGTAGTAAAATAGTGCCTCACGAAACGATGATTGTTCACTTTTCCATTACAACTAATCATGGTGGACATTATGATGGAAAATATTTCTATATATGTTATATATAATATTTATTTTTTATTTATAATTATTTATTTCATTTTGAAATTTCATACCTTTTTACTTTCCATTTTTTGTTAATACATTAATCTCGTTTGAGGAAGTGTGGACTACCGCCCCCTTAATGTGATGTGATTCGTTCACACACCACATGGAATGTATTAAGGACTGGTTTAGTGAATTTATATGATATATATGATATAATAATTCTACTATAATAATTATATATATATATACATATATATATATATATGAATTTTTCATTTACATACTTTCTTTCAATACGATAATTAAAAGGGAAACAACATTCATCCCTACGTATGACTTACCGTCTCCATGAACAGTGTATTCAATTTCATAATTATTTATTCTATATATTATTGTAATATAAATATAATGGATATACATGATATTTATGTCGTGATTTAAATTCTATAATAATAATATAATTATAATGACTGAAGATATTACAAGTTAGGTCACATGTGAAGAACAAAGAGAATATTACCTGAAGTGAAACCCTAACATAGGATATTTAACTAGTTGCTAATAAAAGGTCCTAATAAAACAATATCTTGTATTATATATAATAATGTACTTCGTTAATCAATGTATAATAAACTTATATATATTATACATGAATCTTGTTGGATTATGAAGAGAGTGAAGACACAAGGTAAGCGATTTATGTATGACCTTTATTTTTGTGGGACACATGTCTTATAATCTACTTTTTTATTCTAATTAGTGTATATAATTCACCTGAATTACTTTTATTAATATTATCAAAAAGATTATTATATTTTCATATTCTTATAATTTTCTTTCTTACATGGTTCATATGATTCTATTGATTATAAAGTGATGAGTATTGATTTCATAATCTCTTGAATAGTTGGGATTGTTTCATTTTAAGTGTCTACTGGTGAAAATTTATCATCCATTTCCATGTTTTAAAAAAGATTTTATAAAATGTTTTATTATTCTTTTAGGGATGTTAAAATTCAATTTTCCCATTTTTGACTGTTACTTCACGTTTTTAAATGATTCATTCATTCGTTTTCGAAACATGGTGCTCTCTACTTTTTTTGGAAAAAAGTATGAGAAGAATTATTTTTTAAAATATATGGAATGAATGTATTTTTATTCATTAATGATATCTTATTATTTTAAATATTCCCCTAAAAGCATAAAATTTTTTTAGAATAGAATTTGTTCATTTTAAAATTTTATGGCATTCAAAAAAAAGAAATCGATTTCAACAAAGAAATGATATTTTCCTCAAGAACTGTTTTAAATGATTTCCATGATTCCTTTATATGTTTTCAAAGTGTTTTCTAAGAAAAGTGTTATAAAATGTTTTTAATTTTTAAAAAGTGATTTTTATGTAAAATTCATGTTCCAAGTGATCTTTCAAAATCTTTCTCTGCCTACGATGATATATTTTTTTATAGTTCAAGAATACCATTCATATTATTTCTCTGAATATTCTATGTTTTTATGGAATGATTCTAAATAAAACCCATTCTTTTCAGGATTTATGCTTTTGATGAAATGATTATAAAAGCTGTCTCTTTTTGATAGGTTATTATATGAATACATTTTATGAAACAAATTTCATTACATTGGTTGTGATATTATAGTTTATGATCTTGTGGAATATGTGTGTATTATTTCCTTATGATATTGGTGGGACATATATCTACCTCTGATACATTAGGTGAAGATGGAAAACTTGGGAGGTATATATGTTATGCATGAAGCTGATTTCATGTTCAAAATTCTATGTGTGGACCTGGTTTTCATGTATATAATTCTATGAGTGGACCTAGTTTTCATGTCCATAATTTTATGTGTGGACCTAATTTTCTTGTCCATATATTTATGCAAGGTCCTACTTTCATGTCCTTAATGAGTGAACATGTTACTATTTATACATGTTCAACAACTTACAAGTTGATATGTATTCCATGATTTCAGGCCTTATATAAATTTTATAATCTTCTGGATTATGTTATTCTATTTTAAAATGATTCATGTTTACCATTGATATGAAGGGAATAATCTTATAATGTTATTATAACATTCTCATACCCTTGTTCTCATGTTATGATTATTTATAACTTTTGTTTACCCTTGTTGAGAATTTGTGCTTGCCCCTTTCTTATGATTCCTTCCCCCAGGTTACAAAGATAAGTATTATGTAGAAGTACTAAAGGTGGAGATATTTATGGGATATGTCAATGATCTTTCACCATGATAGAATTTTTTTTTTCATGTTTCAAAAGAAACAATACTATTATGGTCCTCAGGAATGTATTATTGTAATGCACTAAATATTCATCTAAAATTATGTAATATCCATTCATGTTAAGCCTAGGTCACTATAGGTGGTATCAGAAGATAGGTTTAGTCATCCTTTTAGAACTAGGTTGATAAAACATTAGTGAGATCCCAAGGTATATTTCGAAGGATATTTCTATGTTTGTCTCTAAGGATAAGTATAAGGATGAGTTAATGTTTAGGAAAATGTCCTAGAGTTTTGTTAAATAGTATAGTGAGTGGATTCCTACAAATACATCCTTGTGTGGATACTATAAGTGGATTTGTCTCTGACATAGATGTACCTAGGGGTAAAAACTCCGACAAGATGTTCTGGGCCTAACTCAGGGTAATATTTTACATGACAATGGGCCTTGCTCAAAACAAGTTTGATACTCTTGGGGGATATGACTTGAAATTCACAAACTCTCCACAAAACATTGTAAAGGATTTAAATATAATTTTTCTATTAATAACCTAGGAAGAAACTTGGTTTTTATAGATTAATGAAGGTGACATGATTTATACATCCTATGAGTAATTATTTTCATTAATATGTGGTTTTTTACTATGATACGTATTGATCAAACTATGTTTTTGGTATTAGTCAATGAAAGGAACTGTAAGGAACTGGGTTAATGTTGAATGTGATGGATGATTTTCTATTGTGAATTCTAGTGGGATGATCACTGCAGTAAAAGATGTTTTAATCATGCCAAATCAGTTTTCAAGGAAGATGACTAACAACATATTCCTTAACAGACCCTCAAACTCATCAAGGTAGAGAAATAAAGAGTTAATTGATAGTTTAGGTAATGGAGACCATGCAGGAAGGAAGATTCGGTTTTCTTTGTGAGAAGAGCGTGGAAGGCATGACCTAAGAGAATGTCTTAGAGAAATAAGAATATGATCTCACTATATAAAACAAGAACACAAATAAATTGACATTAAGGTAAACATGAAGAGTTTAGTTAGAAAAATGGATGAGAATATTGTCCTCCATTAGTCATCATCGAAGTTTAATTATTTTAATTGTGGAATAAATAGTCACTATTAATGTCCATGTCCCAAGAGGAAATATTTAGAAGAAAATCAACAAGGTGGTGTGAATAATGGATACATTGCTGATGATGAGGAGACTACAGATGAAATGTGAATGGAAATAGGTATTATGTAATAGGATTAGGTATAATTTTTAATGGATTAAGGATGACATATTTTGTGTTTTTTAATGTTTTGATTCAAAAAAATTATGAATGATGTAATATATAAAGGTTTTTGTACTTATTTTTTTTTTTGCTCAAAATTTACACTATTATGTAAAATGTTCCTAATTGAATAGGGATGTGATTTAATGACAAGGTGATACTTTTATTAAGGGAAGTAAACACTTAAATTTCCCTTAAATTAGGATAATGTTGTTTGGATAATGATATATGGGTTATGAATATATAAATTTGGGGGTACGGATTACCCTAGAGGTGATTATTAAAAAAGTGTTTTATGTCATCAAGGATGAGGTTTACAAAATTTTTGGCTTTTAAGAACATATATAATATGCATTGGAATAAATAAGGATTCATGATTTGAAAAAGTATTTATGTTAATTTAGGTCATTACCATGTTCTAAGAGAATTTTCCACAAGGGTATTCACATGTTTGGAATATTACAAGCATGATCTAATTTTTAATATATGGGGGATAAATGTTAAGCTGGATTAGTGAATTTCATTCTATGATTTTGGATATTCATATTTTAGAAGGGTTATATGGTTAACCATTCATAAAAATTTTATGTTATTCTTCTAAGGAGGTATATATTTATTGATTTTGTATTAGAAACCTTCGATAAAAGTTTATTTACTGATTATCCTTATTTCAAGGATGCCCATAATATTTATTTTGGAAATTATAATACTGGAGTTTTAGAAAAGGACATCATGTATGTCGGGTGACAAAAAATTATGTCTATTAAGGCTACGATTCTTGAACCCATGACCAAAGGATGATAAGGGTTTCATGCCTACCACTGGTTTAAACGATGTCCTAGTTTATGAATAAATATTTTTTATTAATAATTATTTATGATGAACTAGTACTATTAATTTTTATGCTTTGAGATTAATGTATTATCCATACTGATTTATAATAATAGTTATACATAAATAGTTATACTTTTCATTATTTTATTGGCCTTAATATCTATTAAATGTGTTATTTAGTGCATAGTGCATCAATGCTAATTTTCGGACATCCATTTCAGGAAGTAATAGATGAATTTGAAATAGATAAAAGCACAACCAAAGAATGAAAAAAATTATTCTTGGTCAATCAATGAATTAATAAAAAAAGGATAGGATAATGATCAAACATAAATATTTGTTTTCTAATACCTTAATTCTTTTTGAACTGATGTCCTTTTAAATAATCAAAAATTTATGACTTTTATGCCCTCAAATTTTCTTGATCATTCACTTGTTTGTGATTGATGACCCCAATCACTCCCTATAAATATTCATGCTTCTCGTCCATGTCCATTCTTCACTCCCAACCCATGTCTTCTTATGTGGAAACCATGTTATATGTTACTTCTGGTTACCATTATAATTCCAAAGTTCCCATTTTAAAGTAAGAGTTAATATTCATTTGTACGATTTGGTTTTAAATTAATGAAACTTTCAAGTATTAAAACATTGATAACCAAAATGAATTTTGAGGAAAAAATTCATTTTAAGGGGGTAGAATGTAACTCCCTGAGATTTTATGAATTATTAATTTTTTTGAATTAATTCATCCATTTTGATATTTTTCATTTCATGCAACACTAAAGATAGTTCATTTTATTAAATAACTATGTTTATCTTGCGTTATAAAAAACACAAAGTTAATTGTTCTTGAAACGCAACATATTCTTTAGCATGCTCTACACGCAACACCGACTTGGCATACGATGCACACAACACTGAGTCTGTACAAAACATTTTCATTGCATAATTATTTAAATGAGGTAATTATAACCTAACCATTAAACATAGCTATATGAATAGTAATAACTACATTTAAAAAAATTATAATTTTTTTATATAAATAAAACATATTTATAACGAAATATATGATTTATGGTAAAGCCCTTTTATGTTAAAAATATCATTATCTTGAATGATCAAATTTTACTAATAAAATAAATTTTATAGAAATTTATAAATTTAATTTGATAAAATAAAAATCATTTTTTAATTCACAATACTAAAATTATCATAGGGTGAATTTTTTATATTTTTCTGAAATTTATCAATTTTTGATGAATATAAAAAAAAATATTGCATTGTAGTTAAAAACAGACTTTTTCATTTAAATAATTTTTATACTCTAAATTGATTTTAAAGTCAAAAGAGATAAATAATACATTTATTAATACAATTAAGGTAATTTGAAACTTTTTTATAAAATAATTAGACATAAAAAATTATTGAACTTGTGAGCGTCTCTTTTACCCGCCTCTAGACACATTTACATGATTAAAATTAAACATAATATTACAGCTTATATGAATTTAATTTAGAAAAAAAGAAAATATATGGTTTTAATTAGTATGAAAAAAAATTTCTAATAGGATCAAAATAATTTTTGGTGAATAGTTACTTTTGAATTTTATTTACCATATTTAAGGTAAATAAGATAATTAAAGGTAAAAATAATATTATAATAATATAAAATTACACTAAAATTTTCTTAATTTCATTGTATAACTGTTTTTATACCCAAATCAACCTTAGTTCAAAAATATTATCTCTTTTTAAGCCACATCTATTAGATTATGACATTTATTATATTTTACTTCAAGAAGATTTAAAAATGCCATATTTAAATTCTAATAACTAAATTTTTTTTCATATAGGGCAATGCATAAGAAAAATTAGACTATTAATAATAATTATAAATATAATAAATTTATATACATCAGTATAAATTATTTATAATTTTTACACATTAAATAAATAAATTTAACTATGACATAATGACGATGTAGTGATATATTTATTAAAGGAAGAATCCAATAAATGATATTAATAATTTTAAAATAAATAAATTTTGATCTATTTGATGGCATAAGAGAATTTGTTGGGTTACTATGACATTTTAATGATGATTTAATGTAATTTTTTTAAGGAATAATTTTTATAGAATTTTATAAAGATGAAAATAATAAATATTATCAAAATTAACATAAATTATACTTAAAAATAAATAATATTTTACTAAATGCTATAAAATTCATAAAAATATATAAATCATAAAAATATATTTTTATCATGTTAAAAATTTATTTAATTATCCAATTTGGATTTATTTTGGATTTTATAATAACTTTATTGACCTTATAGAGTAAGAAGACATGTTGTCTTGGTAAAAGATAAATTGATTAACTAAGGGTTATATCCAAAGGATAAGGTTCATTTTTTGACCTAGTCATGTCCCAAATTAATTAGTTGTTGGGATTTAGATCCATACTAATCTCAAATTCTAAATAACTATATTTGGAGCAATTTATAATCAAAAAAATTATAATAAATTATGAGTTTTGGAGTTTCTGAAAGTTCCCCTTCACCCTCTTATAAAATGGCACATCTTCTAATATTTTATTAGCACATATAATTTCTTTTTTATCATCCAAAACCTGACCAATTATTCTCCCAAAATAACTCCATTCCTATTAGAATCCTTAACATGGGCATAATCCAACTCAAGGAAGTGTTTTGGAACAATCCAGAAGGAGTTACCCGATTAAGAGATAACATCTTCTCTCAAACTCCTTTCCTTATATTACTTCTCCACACCATGCACCTTCTTTATTACAATATTTTATGACAAAACCTTAATTATTAATATACTAGGATGATTTTTTGATATGGTTTAGACATAAAATTACACAAATATCCATCAAATGGATATCAAACATGCTATTTCTGTGTATGGTGAACTACTGCCTCACGAAAGGATGATTATTACTTTTTCGTCTACCACCAATCATAGTGGAAATTATTATGTAAAATCTATCTATGTATGTTATATATAATATTTATTATTTATTTAAACTTTATTATTTATTTTTATAACACATACCTCTTTTACTTTCCATTTGGTGTTAATATGATAATCTCGTTTGAGAAAGTGTGGACTACCACCACCTCAAAGCGATGTGATTCGTTCACACACCACACTGAATGCAATAAGGATGGTTTTAGTGAACTTATATGTTATATATGGTATAATAATTATACTTGAATAATGATATATATATATATATATGTGTGTGTGTGTGTGTGTGTGTTATTTACATACTTTCTTTCAATACAATAATTAAAATGGAAATGGTGTTCATGTGCACGTATGACTTACGGTATCCATGAACAGTGTATCTCATTTTATAATTCATTATTATATAGATTTTTTTAATATACATATACCTAATATAAATTATATTTATATCATTATTTAAATTATTTAATCACTATATAAGTATAAGTACCAGCGATATAACAAGTTGAAACACATGAAAAAAACAAATCGAATATTACCCGAAGTGAAACCTTAACATAGGATCGTTAAAAAGAGGGTAATATAAGGTTATAATCAAACCATATGTGGTATTTTATATAAGAATATTATTCTGTAAAATATTTATAACAAACGTATATTTATTATACAATAATCATGTTCATGTACAAAGAGAGTAAAGACACAAGGTAATGGATTTATGTCTCACCTTTATTTTTGTGAGTCACATGTCTTATAGAACACTTATTTCTTCTAAGTGGTGTATATAATGAAAATGAATTTCTATTATGATTAATATAAAAAATATTATGATATTTAAAAATTCTTATAATTTTCATTCATACATGAATTATATGACTCTATTAATTATAACATAATTCGTATTGATTTGACAATCTATTCCATATTAGTGATTGTTTCGTTTTAACTATCCATTGCAGAATATTTATCATCCATGTCCATGTTTCCTAAAAAAAATCCTAAAATTTTTTACTATTCTCATGTGGATGTTTAATTTCATTTTTACCCATTTTTAAATTATATTTGTTGGTTTTAAAGGAATATTTCTTTTATTTTCCAAATAATGTTCTTTTTACTATTTTGGAAAAAGTACGAGAAGAATTTTTTTAACTTATACAGAATGAACATATTTATACACTTTAATGGGGAGTTATTACCATGAATCTTCCCCTACAATATTATAAGGTTATTTAAGAATAAAAAAAATCTTTTCAATTTTCATGTCATTTTAAGATAAGAAAATTATTTCCACAAAGAAAGGGTATTTTCCTCAAGAGATGTTTTAAAGTATTTTCTTGATTCCATTATATGTTTTTAAATTGGTTTCATAGAAAAGTGTTTTAAAGATGTTTTATTTTTTAAAAAGTTGATTTTATGAAAAAATAATGTTACATGTGATCATTCAAAATCCTTCTCCACCAATGATGACATACTTTTTTATAGTTCAAGAAGGCCATTCAAATTATTTTTTTGAATGGTTTATGTTTTTATGGAATGATGTTTAAGAAACCCCCCTTTTTTGGGTTATTCTTTTAATTAAATGATTACAAAAAACTATCTCTTTTCATAGGTTTTTATATGATTACATGTTTATGAAACACATTCCATTACATTGGTTATGATATTATTATTAGTGATATTGTGGCACATGTATGTATGATTTAATTGTGAGATGTGTGGGGCATATATCTCCCTATGATGCATTGGCTAAAGATGGAAAGCTCATGAGGTATATATTTTAGGCATTAACTGAATTTCATGTTCACAATTTTATGTGTGGACAGAGATTTCATGTCCATAATTCTATGTGTGGACATTGTTTTCATGTCGAGAATTTTATAAGTGGACCTTGTTTTCATGTCCATATGCTTACGTAAGGGCATGATTTTATACCCTTAATGAGTTAAACTTTTACTATTTATACATGTTCACAAAGTTACAAGTTGATTTGTAAGCCACAATTTCATGCCCTATGTAAATTTTTTGATCTTATAGATTCTGTTCTTGGATTTCTTATTATTCATGTTTACCATTGATATGCAGGGCATGATCTTATAATGTTATGATCACGTTATCATACCCTTATTCTCATGTTATGAATATTTATCACTTTTTTACCATTAATAAGTATTTTATGTCACCCCTTTCTTATTTCTCCTTTCCCCAAGCTATGAAGAAAGGTTTTAGGAGGAATTACAAAAGGTGGAGATCTTTATCAAATATGTTGAAGATCTTCCACCATGATAGAAGATTTTGTTTCCAAGTTTCCAAAGACACTAATCTATTATGGTCATCAGGCATGTATTACTATAATGTACTGAATATTCATCTAAAATGATGTAATATCCATGTATGTTAAGCCTTATTAGCTATACATAAAACTTCTTAAACACATTTTAATTGAAGTGGATGCACCTATTTATATACTTCAGGGGTGGATCTATTTCCCACTCGATTATGTTCACCAGAATATTTAGTCTAATTATAATAGTTATTTTTCGAATGTAGGGAAATGTTATTAATAATATATTTTTTCTATATCTTTTCCATTATTTCTAGAAATATTAGATTATTTGGATAATTTTAATAAATTTTATTCCCAAATTATAGAAGAATACTTTTTCTGCCCCAAGAGACTCATCAACTCCCTCCACATTGTCTCATTAAACGGCTGAATTAATGAAAAAAATATACATGAAATTCCTTGTAGAGATTATGATCAGAGTCTTCTTTCTAATCTAGTAAGATTCTGTAACAACCCAAGATTCCACGGTTTGGTTCTCTTTGAATAATATAGTAGAGTTTGATGTACGCAACTTCGAGTTCTAACACACCACAACCAATCAAACTAGCCATTATGAATAGTAATACCCACATTTTGAAATTTAATAAATTTTATCTTTCAAAATGGACTTCATTTTTGGATTCGGAATATCGATATTAGATTAGGGTGAATTTTTGGTACTTTTCTAATAACTTTCATATTTTGATGAATAGTGAAAATTATTAAAATTTTAATTAAAAATAACTTTTTTAATCGAAATAATTATTAGTGATAAATTATTAATTTGAGTGATTTTAAAGTATATTTAGAATATATTTTTACCATTTTATCCAATTTTTGTCAATGGACATAATTTCACATTTAAACTAGACATAAGAAAGTTCCAAACTTTTGATAGATATTATTTATTAAAAACAGGCTTTTTGTTTTGACAACGGGAATTAATTTTAAATTAATTTCTACCACTTATATTTTTTGAATTTAGAAAAATGGATTCAATATTTATAATCAGGATTTCCAGATTGTGTAAATAGGTAACTTTTATTTTTAGACATTTTGAATAATTACTTCGGTAAATATTTTATTTACCATGGTTAAAAGATAAATCTGGTAAATAAAGGTAAACAAATAATATTATAATAAAATTAAATTTCCCTAACACATGTCATAACCCTATTTGATGATACATGTCCGACCATAGGAGTATTTGGGTCAATTTTGGAACCCCATGGAGCCACTTGTAAGTGATAATGACGCATTATATTAATTAAGTTGAAGTAAAAACAAAAATGGCACAAGCATATATCTTTCAGAAAAACAATTTTTACATAAAGTTACATATGTTATATTTTAGACTATAAATATTATTTAGAAAGATAAAAATATTTTATACATAATGATATTTTATTGATAATTTTTAGACATTTAATAGTTAAATTTATGTATGACACAATAATGATGCATTATTTTCCTTATTAATGAACGAATCAAATAATGGGAATTATAAATGTTAAAATAAATATAATTTGAAAGTTTTGATGGAATACAATAATTTTATTGGTTAATATTACATGTTAGTATTTCTTAAATTAATTTTTTTTGAATTAATAATTTTTTTAAGACTTTAGAAAAAATCAATTATTAAATAGTGTCAAAATTGACATAAATGAGTTTTTAAAAACAATATTATATTATTAATTGATATTCTATTCCTAAAAATTTAAGGTTTGGCCAAAGGACTTATATAATGATAGGTGTATTATTAATGGACCACTTGGGGTCACATGGAATTATATTGTAAGTTTATTAACTATATAATATAAAAATACAAAGAGACTTGGTAAATGTCAAACTATTTAACTAAGACTTAAATAAAAAAAGATAAATTAATAAAGTGACCCAAACATGTCTAAAACCTATTGTTTGAGTGGTTTTTGACCTATCCCCCCACCCTTAAACATTAAATAATCTACTATTGAGCCATTATAAACCGAATATGAATTTTTTATAAAATAATATTTATAGCTTTTCCAAAGGTGCCCCTCACCCCTCTTATAAAAGAGAACTCTCCCTACTCACTAATTCACTCTTTAAAATCCTTTTGGATCGGCCAAATCCTACCCAAATATCCTCTCAACTTCCCTAAATTCATCCTAGAGGCCCTCCTTTGGTCAGAAATCCAACCTATGGATCCCTTTTGATCAAATCAAAAGGAAGAACCCGAAGAAGAGGTAATAATTTCACCACCCTCTTTCAAGTTCTTTTCTTCTTCCACTTCTTCTTTCATTGTTATTTCCATTCTAAAATAATAAATCCAGTATCTTCTCTATAATATTATGTTATTATAAATATGGTACAACAAAATTCGTTATTCTATCTATCCTTTGAATGACATGCCACCATACCTGCGTATATACGGCTTACCGTCTCCACGTCGTGGTGTAATTGTTATTCAATACATCATTATTTGGATGAGTATAATAATGATGTTTAATTGATGTAAATAATAAATATAAAATTATAATGATTATTTATATATTATATACCATCAAATTATATATTATTTTAATATCAAAACATTGATATTGTCACTCGTGCGTACGCACGGACTACCGCCTCCAAGAACGCGATGAGATTCATTCCACGTCGTATCCATTCAAGAATAATTTTCATTAGATGATTAAAAATAATGTTTACAGACATGATATAATTCTCTATGTGAATATGATACATCCCATCCATAACAAATATGGCTCACATAACAATGAATATAAAGGAAAATGAATCCGTTAACACCCAAAACAAAGATAATACTAAGATATTATTAACAAATCAATGTTAAAAGATCATATGTGATATCATATTAATTAAAATAATTATTGTATAATTAAATAACAATTATTTCAACATTATACAGGAGGATAACCTACCCTCGACCAAGGAAAAATTACAATGTAAGGGGTTTCTTATCTCACTTTTAATTCCATGAGATTCATATTGTTCACCACTTATTTATTGCATGTGGTGAGTTTACTGTCCATGATTGTATTCATTATGTAATATAATTTAATTTATGGATATTTACATCATCATTTTATGATCCTTCTTTCATGGTAGTATGTTTTGTATGTTACCAAATCGATAAGGGAATTTGAAATTTCAATTTCCACTCATTCGGCTTTATGCATACTTCATTTATTATTTTACTCCAAGATTATGTGTGGAATCACTATTTTTTTTCTTATGTCATAATTTCAACTCCCCTTTCTATGGATATACTTTTTATACACATAATCACTTCATTGAAAAATTCTCTAGTCATCGATATGAACTTGATAGAAGTAATTTTAACTCAGTCTCCATTTGTTGAGTTAAATGTTCAATTCATTGGTGTTGTTTTTACAAGAATATGTGTGAATGTACTATGATTGATTTACACTGAATATCCAATCATATTTAGTGTATTTATTTTATTCACACATAATTATTTCTTGGATTTATCCTTAACCTAAGGATACGATCTTTATAAGATATTTCATCGCAATTTACATTCCATTGAGACTTCTTTGTTGTTATACACCAAATCACTTTTATATGGTGTATATGATGTAATTTGACATAATATATCATGAATCCCTTTATTCTTATGATATCACAATGTTTTGATTAGCTCAATTATTTGGATTCAAGTGTCTCTCTTTTGGTTAGGTACTCTAACAAAAATATCATTTTACAATGTTTTAAAGATTTATTATTCTAAATACTTCTCATTAATGTCCAGGTTTTAAAAATGTTTTTAAGGATTTAGATATATGGACATTAATGTTTTAAAATTAAAATACCTTTTAAAAGTTTCAAAGTGGTATGGGACACTTTGGTTCAAAAATCTATTTTTAAATGGCTTCTTGACAAATAGTGTGACTTTTAAATGTTTTCAAGAAAAAGGGGGATTTTTCTCTCAAATAGTTTTGATGATTATTTTCATCTATGTCAATGTCCTTCATTATTCTCGAATAATGTTAATCTATTAAAATAAAATCTTCCATATTGTATTGAATTGGTTATGTTTGACTATGGATGTGCTTTTTTTATACCATTCGTGGTTTGTGGATAATATATTGACATTTCGTATGCTAGTTTTAATACGAATGTTTATGTTATGTTTCAAACTTTTCATATGAGGAATTCATTGGACTTAGTAAGTGACGAGTGGAGCCCGCTATAGCTCCTCGATGCACCGGTAGGTCTCATGAGACAAACTGGTGTCTTGGAACATGGCCTTGACAAAATCTTATTTGTATTCTTGGCACAAGGCCTTGACTATGTGGTTATGATAGTCTGGAATTATGCATTCCATAATTATGAAAGTGGTTATTGATATTTCATGTGATAATTCTACTAGTATAATATCCATGTGAATAAGTAAATGGCATTATTTCATTTTATAATTGCCATATTATTCTAAACTTCAAGTTTAAGAGGCTTTTTTTCTAGTCCTATACACTGCCTTAAATGTTTATGCTTATTTATGAAAGTTTTCGTTATAATGTTATCCTTACTGAGCATCTGAGCTCACCCCTTTATATGCTTTATTTTCCCAGGATGCAAAGAAGTATATTACGGCTGACCTCTAGGGATAGTCTATGCGATCTCAGTGTTGTCTATGGAGACAATGTTGTTGTAGTTTTCCATGTTATGATGTAATGTAAACCTTATGAATGTATCTATTACTTCCAAGGCTACTAAACTAATCGGTATTTCGAGATGTGACCTTTTATGATCATGCCAATGATACATAATAATGCACCGACTCTGGGCTTCTGGGGTCGGGGCATTACAGTTTGTATCAGAGGAAGTTTAGTACAAACCTTGGAAACTAGATTTAGATAAATTTTGATTAGAGCACGTAGAACTAATATGGACATTGAGGATTAGTATAGAGTAACTTCCTAGAATTTTGGTATTGTAGTGATTTTGTGAGTGTTCCAAGAAATACATCCCTATCTGGGTATGATCAAGTAGAGGCAGCTCTGGAATAGATGTACCTAGGGGTAATAACTGAAAACACTACTTTGATCTAGAGTCGAATAAGAACTAGTGCACGATAATGGGCCTTGTTTCACTCTTGGTTACGACACTCCTGGGGATATGCTTAGGATAATTTACATTTTCTTTTCAAACAAATTTGGAGTATTTTAATATATGATGAGAATAAATGACCTTGGTTAATCCTAAGGTGTTTAAAATTAAGAATATGGTGTCATGATATTCTTTAAATGATTTTATGACTACTGTTACTCACACAATGATTTCTGGTTTTAGTAAATGGATGGATTCCAAGGAAGTCATAGTAACTTTGAGAATGATGTAAAATGTGGGAATGATGGTGGAAATGAGCAAAAAAATGGAATGTTTATAGGCTTGAATGATATAATGTTCATGAGAAATCAGTTCCCTGAAAATATGATCAACAACATATATATTAACCAACTCCCAGACTCAACAAAGAAGAGAAAGGTGATGAATGATAAGAGCTCCAGCGTTGGAGACCATGGAGAAAAGAATCCTCAATTTCCATCATGCAGTAAATGTGGAAGAAGACACCCATGAAAGTGTCTCAATGGAACAAATAAATGATTTACGTGCTAGAAATAAGGATATAATGTGAATAATTGTTGAGGAAAAATGAAGAGTACTATGGAAGAAAATAAAAATGGTGTCAATAATCCATTTACAGTCATTTTCCATAAATATAGGGGACCTGGCCCTTACCCACTTAAATGCCCTATTCTATAGGATATATTATTGGTCAAAGAAGAATCTATGTGGAAATAAATGGTTGGAGAAATTTTTAAAAGTACTAGTACTCTTTGTTGATGGGATTACTTTGGAATAATTTTCTCTTGTATTTATAACCCTGCAGTTTGTCATGTGAAAATGATATTTGAGGAAGAGTTGTATTTTCTATTGTGGATATATTTATAAATAACCATTTTGTTTTATATGATCATTAGTTTTGAGGAAATTACAAGTTTTTTTATTTTGGGATTAAAATGCAAGGTATGAGATAAAATTTTTGGTTAAATTATATTGTGGTTCATTTGGGGAAATTTTCTGTAAAGACCCGTAAAATTCAAGGGAAATTTTTTCTAAATTTTCTTTGAGAATTTACAAGAACGCAGTTTTTGACGGTGCCAGGTTCTGAGGCCCGGTGTGCCCAGAATTTCTATCTGAAGTTTAGCTTGGGAACATTCAGTGAATGAATGAGCGAGAATTTCTAACTTTTGAACCGGTGCCCGGAATCGAATTCCGAGGGCACCGATGGAACCGTAGCACCGGTAATTTCTTAGGAACTCTTGTTCCGGAGTTGCGTTTACACGAGAGATGTTGATAAAAATTGTGGAAGTTAAAAATAAAAATTTAACACCAATTTTTATTTTACTCAAGTGTTTTTATCCTTTGGAAGGAAGTTGGTTAACTACCCAACTTCCTTTTGTAGGTTATGAAGGAAGTGGGGCCCACATGAACCCCACCCCTTCATATTATTCAACTCTTCAACTCCTCTCAACTCACCATAAATTAAGATAACGTAAGTTATTAATGGGTGAGTTAAGTGTGGTTTTTCAAATTTTAAACTCTTGAATTCAAAGGTTTTGTTGTGTTAATAAAATAAGTTGGGAACTTATTTTATGGGTTAGAACCTTTGTTTCTTGAGAGGTTTTGGGGAGAAAAGCTAAGGAAAGCTAGAGTTTTTCATCCTCTTCGACGAAGAACATGAGGAACGCGAGGAACGCATCGAACTCCATCGAAGAACGCTGAGTCCTCGAAGACCAACTCTGCGACACCGATCCGCAACGGTTCTTCCGCAACGTCATCTCTACCCGCGACGAATCCTCATTAGTCGAACCTCCGTTCGAGAAACCTCGAGGTAGGGAATTGTTTATGAAATATTAATGAACCCCATGCTACTTCCTTCTAAATCAAAGAACGCGGATCAAATAAACATTAATTTGATATGCAAAGATTATGTTGCGGGTTGGGATTTTATTTTGGTATTCTTTTATCTTTTGAGAAAAGAACGACGAGTGCGGACCAACCAATTCCGGGTTGATCCGCGGATCATTCGTGCATGTGGATCTATGTAGGGGTTTTATTTATTTATTTGTTCGTGAATACCAACTTGTTGATCTTCGTGGATTTAACCACTTGTTATCGAATAACGCGAGGGGGATCGGACCGCACAAACACGGCCGACCCTCCTCCTTAATTTTTATGATTGATTCCTTTGTGGATTGGTTCGGGAAGGTGTGGTGCCGTCGCACCACACGGAATCGAGCGAAAGGAAACGTGCGGCACCGTCGCGCCGCGTCGTGGAATGAATTTTAAGAACGTGACATCGTCGCGCCGCGTCGAAGAAAACCAAAGACGCTGCGGCCGGAGCGGGCCCGCGGAGGAGGGGCGCAGTGTCATCGCACCACGCCGGACTACAAGGTCTGCGGCTGGTTCCGGGCCGCGGCGGAGCAGGGTTACTGGCGGCCGGTACCGGGCCGCCGGCGACGGATCTGGAAGGGGACCGGCCATCACCGGTCCCGTTGTGCAGAAACCGGCCGGCCAGATCGGGCCGGCAGGACAAGGGCGAGCCGGGGGAAATTAATTCCCCCAGCTGGATTTCAAGTGGCCCCAATTAGAGGGGCCGCCGTTTTCATAAAGGAGGGGCAACACCCCTCCCTTGGCATGCGCGGCACAAAGGCCCCGCTGGCCGCACGCGTTGGCCGCGCAGGCCGCGCCGCCGCGCCGCCGCGCTGGCCGCGCCGCCAGCCAGGCCGGAATTCTGGACCGGGCCGGGTCGTTGGGTCGGGTCGCCGCCCGGGCCGGGTCGGCCCGGTTCGGCCGACCCAGGGGGGTACTGGGTCGGGCCGGGCCAGGCCCAGACCCCCTATTTTCGGACTGAGTTGGTTCAAACGCCCATATCTTGGGCTACGGACCTCCGATCGACGCACCGTCAGTTGCGTAGCAATCCTTGGAACGAGAAGGTCGTGTAGGTATATCTCACTCAAGGTTTCAAAATAATTTGGGTTCGGCCGGGTTGGTTCGGATACGAAACCAACCGGGCCCTCGGAGCGGAAACGCTCGTAACTTGAGCTCTGGACGTCCGATTGACGTGTCGTCGACTTTGTTGGATTCCTCTTAGTGAGACGGATCTTTTTTGCTTACTCCGCTCTAGGTTTGGATGTCGTAGGAGTACGGTCGGATTGGTTCACTCACGAAACCAACCGGGCCCCTGGAACGAAAAAGCCAATAATTCACAGACCGGGCATCTGATTGGCGTGCCGTCTATTTAGTTGAATTCCTCTTGATGAGAAGGAACTTTTGGTATACATAGCCCGAGTTTTGGACGCAGTTGGAATACGGCCGGGTTGGTTCACACACGAAACCCACCGGGCCCCAGGGACGAAAAGGCTAATAACTCACAGACCGGGTGTCTGATTGACGCACCGTCTGTTGCGTTGAGACCCCCTACGACGAGGCGGTCCTTTGAGATACTTCTTCATGGGACTTTGAGATACTTGGAGTTTTGACCAGTAGCTCATGGAGCGGACCCTCCCAGAGACGAGCGTGCGGAGTACGGAGACCGTGTAGCCGGCTGAGACCTGACGACTGCTTGACCGACTCGACTTGGAGTGAGTCGACTGGCCCAGTGGACGGAGCGCCCGATATTTGGCGACAGACCCACGACAGACGGAGCACCCGGTAGTTGGCCGCAGACCCGCGGTACTCGACAGGAGGAGTAACTCTATAGGCTATTAGGGGGAGCGCCCGGTATTTGGCGACTGACCCACAGTGGACGGAGCGCCCGGTAGTTGGCCGCAAACCCGCAGTACTCGACAGGAGGAGTACCTCAGCAGTCTTCGGTTAGTGAGCAGTACCTCGGAGTCGTGATAGGACCACTGTACTCTCCAGAGACGGGGCTCTTCAGTAGTTACGATTTCGATAATGAAAATCCTGGTTTGAGCGGAGACTTTTGACCTTTGTGTTTACCTCATGATTGAGATTGGTCACTTGATAACATAGGCATATGTATGGGCATATACCTGGGTAGTGGTTATCCGTTGATTTCATGATCCTTATGTTTCCTCATGATTGTGATGGGTTACTTGATAACTTAGGTATATGTATGGGCATATACCTAAGTAGAGGTTATCTGTTGAGATCTTCTTTGTGGTTATCCTTGTTGGTTTTAGTGAGACCTTGAGGGTCTTGGGGTCCCTACTGAGTATCGTTATACTCACCCCTACACGGGCTATGCCCGCACCTCGTTGTGTTGGTTGCAGACGACGGGCAGTGCGGATAGAGGCCGAGTGTTCGAGGACTAGACGGTACCCGGAGGTGGAATGCACGACGAGTCAGTACCCGGAGGTGGACTACATGACGAGTCAGTATCTGGAGGAGGACTTCACGGCGAGACGACACACGGAGGAGGTTGACGGGCGAGAGTGTTGAGAAGGCTATCTATACCTACCCTTCAGGTAGGATCCATGGTGGACGATCCAGGAGCTGCGCTATCTGTACCTACCCTTCGGGTAGGATCCGAGGGGGACGACCCAGGAGCTGCTTCCTTCTTCCAGTTGTTTGCCTTTTTCTGTTGTACTTTCGTTCAGTTGTAGTTGTACTTTCAGTTGGGTTTGTATTTTGGCCCATTTACTTTTTAGCACTTTCTTTTGTACTTAGTGTTTTGCTTCTGCTTTTACTCTGTGGTGTTTTGTTTACTTTTATAAAGGCAATGCCTTCCTAGTTATCAGGATTTACGCCTTTGGTGCTAGTCGCCAGCCCCTGGCCTATGGAAGGCGGGCTTGGGGTTGTCACGACACGGGCCCCGAGGACGGGTCGTGACAAATTGGTATCAGAGGAGTCGGTTCTACCGCAGAACTTATAACTCTGATGTTTTCTTTCTGTGAAGCAATAGTGTTAAGGGTATCGAGTGTGGTCTTCATTTCAGGGAGTCCAGTGTTGGTGCGGGCGGCAGACGTATCCATACACCAGGACCCTGACAACTGATTTCCGACTTTGTGCATGAAAACACTGATTGCATGTGTGTTTCCAGAAGTTTTATTTGAATATCTGCTCAGACCAGGTCAGCTCACCAGGTATAAATCGTTTGATCATGTCACGTTGTTCCTTTCAGGATGCCTCCTCGTGGACGACCAGCTAGAGCCCCGAGAGTTGTTCGTACTGATAGCCTGCCGAGCGACATGGCCTCGGTATAGGGCTTTATTCCAGTTGAGGCACTAGCGGAGGCACCAGCGGTACTACTACCCGTTGGGCCACCAATGCCACCAGCCCCTGTAGCAGAGGGTGCACGTCGCTTGAGCGCACTGTACAAGTTCCAGCGCCAGAGGCCACCCAGGTTCCAGGGAGGGA
The DNA here is from genome assembly GCA_963277665.1 of Viscum album. Lineage (NCBI taxonomy): Eukaryota > Viridiplantae > Streptophyta > Magnoliopsida > Santalales > Viscaceae > Viscum > Viscum album. The sequence goes on along the minus strand of OY728126.1, from coordinate 2,088,543,989 downwards.
CGGACCCCCAGGCAATTGAGGATTGGCTGGAGGCTGTGGTGAGAGTCTTCAGGCTGGTGGGGATGCCTGCAGACTTCATGGTGATCTTTGCTGCCAGCCTCCTTCAGTCAGCAGCAGGAAGGTGGTGGAGCCACTTGTTCCAGTTTTGCGACGGGATGACCTTCACATGGGCAGACTTCGAGACCTTCTTCAGGGTGGAGTTTTTTCCAGTAGCTCTACACCCCGAGCGTGTACAAGAGCTTCTGCCTTTGTCACGTGATTTTCGATCAGTAGCCGAGTCATCTGTGGGCAGTAGACAGATGATGCAGAGGTCCAAGAGGTCCAGAGCCAGCCGTACGAGGAGCAGGAAGTGTTATGAATGCGGCGGAAAGGGTCACTTGGCACGTGACTGTCCGACTCCTCATACAGTTGATCCGCAAGCATTGCAGGAGCCACCGAGGCAGAAGCAGCGACGAGTGCTTGAGCCACAACTGAGCAGTGGACAAGGCAGTAGAGCACCGGGAGCAGGTGGACAGGAGCCGAACTAGTGGATACGTCCCTTGTACTTCTAGTTCCATGTTGTTGTTGTATTCGTGTCTTTTTACTATGAGCTGCAATAAAGAAAAGACACTTATCTTTGTAAAGTTTGATTTCCTGTCCTTTTTGTTTGGTTGATACTGAGTGGTCCCGGTTAAGACTGTTGACTTGACCCTCACTTTAGAGATTTCTACTGGAGGATACCTAGTGACCTCACACTGATGCCGATAGTGTGACTCGACCCTTGGAGGCGAGAGTGATAGTTGGATCTCTTGGTAGTTACGTCGAGGCCTTGCGACATCATCCATAGCATGAATACATCATTCATGTCAGGATTGACTGTATTAGGCAATGAATGTGGTTCATCCAGCGGATGAGACCGGATTTCTCTTATCGGAAAAGAAGAAATCATAGTAGCTCTTTTGAGACTAGAGAAGGTCCAGGTCATCCAAGAGCGGATGAGGACAGCACAGGGCCGAAAGAATCCTTATGCTGATAGGACTTGGAGGCCTCTAGAATTCGAGGATGATGATCTCGTCCTTATACGGGTCTCACCTCGACGAGGTTTATGGAGATGAGGCCAGGGAGGCAAGTAATCTCCGAGGTTCAACGGACCTTTCTAGGTCCTCAGCTGGGTAGGCGTGGTGGTTTACCGCTTGACCCATCCACCTTAGATGCACTAGGTGCATGGAATTTTCTAGGTATCTCAACTGAGGAGATACATTCTCGACCCTTCGCATATCATGGACCATGAGGAGCAGGACAATGGCGATGGGGTTACTTCCACAGAGGTTCTAGTGGGGATCAAGGATCGATAGAAGCGGATCCTACGAGGACAATCGATTCCTCGGGTGCACTTTCTCTGGCAGTACGGGAACCTCTGGGTGAGCACATGGGAGCGGAAGGCTCAGATGCGTGCTCTGTACCTCTTTTGTAACCCTAGTTTGTGTTAAAGCTTTACGAGGACGTAATGCCCTGAGATGAGAGTAATGTAAAGACCCGTAAAATTCAAGGTAAATTTTTTCTAAATTTTCATTGGGATTTTACAAGAACGCAGTTTTTGACGGCGCCTGATTCCGAGCCCCAGTGTGCCCGGAATTTCTATCCGAAGTTTAGCTCGAGTAGGTTCAGTGAACGAACGAGCGTGAATTTATAACATTTGAACCGGTGCCCGGAATCAAATTCGGAGGGCACCGATGGAACCGCAGCATCGGTAATTTCTTAGGAACTCCTGTTCCGGAGTTGCGTTTACACGAGAGATGTTGATAAAAATTGTGGAAGTTAAAAATAAAAAATTAACAACAATTTTTATTTTACTCAAGTGTTTTTATCCTTTGGAAGGAATTTGGGTAACTACCCAACTTCCTTTTGTAGGTTATGAAGGAGGTGGGGCCCACATGAACCCCACCCCTTCATATTCTTCAACTCATCAACTCCTCTCAACTCACCATAAATTAAGATAACTTAAGTTATTAATGGGTGAGTTAAGTGTGTTTTTTCAAATTTTAAACTCTTGAATTCAAAGGTTTTATTGTGTTAATAAAATAAGTTGGGAACTTATTTTATGGGTTATAACCTTTGTTGCTTGAGAGGTTTTGGGGACAAAAGCTAAGGAAAGATAGAGTTTTTCATCCTCTTCGATGAAGAACACGAGGAACGCGAAGAACGCATCGAACTCCATCGAAGAACGCCGAGTCCTCGAAGACCGACTCTGCGACACCGATCTGCAACGGTTCTTCCGCAACGTCATCTCTACCCACGACGAATCCTCATTCGTCGAACCTCCGTTCGAGCAACCTCGAGGTAGGGAATTGTTTATGAAATATTAATGAACCACATGCTACTTCATTCTAAATCAAAGAACGCGTATCAAATAAACATTAGTTTGATCCGCGGAGATTATGTTGTGGGTTGGGATTTTATTTTGGTATTCTCTTATCTTTTGAGAAAAGAACGACGAGCGCGGACCAACCAATTCCGGGTTGATCCACGGATCGTTCGTGCATGTGGATTGATGTAGGGGTTTTATTTATTTATTTTTTTTCATGAATACCAACTTGTTGATCTTCGTGGATTTAACCGCTTGTTATCGAATAACGCGAGGGGGGTCGGACTGCACAAACACGGCCGACCCTCCTCTTTAATTTTTATGATTGATTCTTTTGTGGATTGGTTCGGGAAGGTGTGGTGCCGTCGCACCACACGGAATCAAGCGAAAGGAAACGCGCGGCACCATCGCGTCGCGCCGTGGAAAAAAGTTTAAGAACGCGACACTGTCGCGCCGCGTCGAAGAAAACCGAAGACGCCGCAGCCAGAGCGGGGCCACGGCGGAGGGGCGCGGTGTCATCGCACCACGCCGGACGACAAGGGCCGCGGCCGGTTCCAGGCTACGGCGGAGCAGGGTGACCGGCGGCCGGTACCGGGCCGCCGGCGACGGAGCTGGAAGGGGACCGGCCATCGCCGGTCCCGTTGAGCAGAAACCTGCCGGCCAGGTCGGGCCGGCCGGACAAGGGGGAGCTGGGGGAAATTAATTCCCCCTGCTGGATTTCAAGCGGCCCCAATTAAAGGGGCCGCAATTTTCATAAAGGAGGGGCAACGCCCCTCCCTTGGCATGTGCGGCACAAAGGTTGCGCTGGCCGCGCGGGCCGCGCCGCCGCGCCGCCACGCTGCCTGCCGGGCCAGAATTCTGGGCCGGGCCGGGTCATCGGGTCAGGCCGGGTCGTCGGGCCGGGTCGCCGCCCGGGTCGGGTCGACCCGGTTCGACCGACCCAGGGGGGTACTGGGTCGGGCCGGGCCGGGCCTAGACCCCCTGTTTTTGGACTGAGTTGGTGAAAACGCCCATATCCTAGGATACGGACCTCCGATCGATGCACCGTCAGTTTCATAGCAATCCTTGGAACGAGACGGCCGTGTCGGTATATTGCACTCAAGGTTTCGGAATACTTTGGGGTCGGCCGGGTTGGTTCGGATACGAAACCAACCGGGCCCTCGGAGTGGAAACGCTCGTAACTTGAGCTCCGGACGTCCGATTGACCTGCCATCGACTTTGTTGGATTCCTCTTAGTGAGACGGATCTTTTGGCTTACTCCGCTCAAGGTTTGGATGCCGTAGGAGTACGGTCGGATTGGATCACTCACGAAACCAACCGGGCCCCTGGAACGAAAAAGCCAATAATTCACAGACCGGGCGTCCGATTGACGTGTCGTCTGTTTCCTTGAATTACTCTTGATGAGAAGGAACTTTTGGTATACTTGGCCCGAGTTTTGGACGCAGTTGGAATACAGACGGGTTGGTTCGCACACGAAACCAACCGGGCCCCGGGGACAAAAAGGCTAATAACTCACAGACTGGGCATCCGATTGACGTGTCGTCTGTTGCGTTGAGACCCCTATGACGAGGCCGTCCTTTGAAATACTTCTTCGTGGGAATTTGAGAAACTTGGAGTTTTGACCAGTAGCTCATGGAGCGGACCCTCCCGGAGACGAGAGTGCGGAGTACGGAGACCGTGTAGCAGGCTGAGACCTGACGACTGCTTGACCGACTCGACTTGGAGTGAGTCGACTAGCCCAGTGGACGGAGCGCCCGGTATTTGGCGACAGACCCACGGAGGACGGAGCGCCCGGTAGTTGGCCGCAGACCCGCGGTACTCGACAGGAGGAGTACCTCTGTAGGCTATTAGGGGGAGCGACCGGTATTTGGTGACTGACCCACTGCAGACGGAGCGCCCGGTAGTTGGCTGCAAACCCGCAGTACTCGACAGGATGATTACCTCAGCAGTCTTCGGTTAGTGAGCAGTACCTCGGAGTCATGACAGGACCACTGTACTCTCCAGAGACGGGGCTCTTCAGCAATTACGGTTTCGATAATGAAAATCCTGGTTTGATCTGTGACTTTTCACCTTTGTGTTTACCTCAAGATTGAGATGGGTCACTTGATAACTTAGGTATATGTATGGGCATATACATGGGTAGTGGTTATCCGTTGATTTCATGATCCTTGTGTTTCCTCATGATTGAGATGGGTTACTTTATAACTTAGGTATATGTATGGGCATATACCTAAGTAGAGGTTATCTATTGAGATCTTCTTTGTGGTTATCCTTGTTGGTTTTAGTGAGACCTTGAGGGTCTCGAGGTCTCTAATGAGTATCGTTATACTCACCCCTGCACGGGTTATTCCCGCACCTTGTTGTGTTCGTTGCAGATGACGGGCAGTGCTGACAGAGGCCAAGTGTTCGAGGACTGGACGGTACCCGGAGGTAGACTGCACGACGAGTCAATACCCGGAGGTGGACTACACGACGAGTTAGTATCTATAGGAGGACATCATGGAGAGACGACACACGGAGGAGGTTGACGGGCGAGAGCGTTGAGGAGGCTATCTGTACCTACCCTTCAGGTAGGATCCGTGGTGGACGATCCAGGAGCTGCGCTATCTGTACCTACCCTTCAGGTAGGATCCGAGGAGGACGACCCAGGAGCTGCTTCCTTCTTCCAGTTGTTTGCCTTTTTCTGTTGTACTTTCATTCAGTTGTAGCTGCACTTTCAGTTGGGTTTGTATTCTGGCCCATTTACTTTTCAGCACTTTCTTTTGTACTTAGTGTTTTTCTTTCGCTTGTACTCTGTGGTGTTTTGTTTACTTTTATAAATGCAATGCCTTCCTAGTTATAGGGATTTACGCCTTTGGTGCTAGTCGCCAGCCCCTGGCCTATGGAAAGCGGGCTTGGGGTAGTCACGGCACGGACCCCGAGGACGGGTCGTGACATTTTCTCTTTTTGGTAATGTTATAAAATTTAGTTTTTGAAAAAGGACAACATGCAGACCATGTGACAACCCGTCACACTGGAAAAAGCTATGGGAATCGAACCCCCAACCAAAGTGTGATTGGGATTTATCGCCTACAACTAGACTACGTAAAGTCCCTGGTTAGTGTGACTAATTATTTTTAGTTAAATGATTTAATTGATCAATAATAAGTTGATTTTGGATCTTATGTCTTATCAAATGAATATCCTTTGTATAGGAAAATTATTTAGTGATTAAGTGATAAATGTTATTTTGGAAGATGTTAACTTTGTTGGGAACACTATATGCCCAAGGAAAATATAATACTATGGGATTTCATTTGAGGAGTATTGGTGGATTTTTATCTATGGTTTTATTGTGGATTTATAGTGATTTGTGTTAATTATGGAAATGATAAACCAATAATAGAGAATATGTGATTACGTTAATTACTTTTAAGTATGTGACTTTAAGAGTAGTTGATGTCATTTGGATATAAAATTTAACTTGGAAGACTACATAAAAAAATTCTTCTATTTTTTGGGTTTCAATATTAGTTTGGATTATATTAAAGGATTTTAAGGACATTTGTTTATTGAATGGTATTTATTTAACTTTGGGGTATTGTTGGTTTAGTTTTAGAAATTAAGATTATTGTTTCTTTCTCTAATGTAATATACTTTTGGGGGATCATCAGATCCTATACTAACCATTTTGGTTTTGATTAATCTCTAAAGACAAGGTAAATATATAGTTTATCCATCGTGGATCATGTGATTATATGGAATTTTATTCTAGCTCTTCTCGTGAGACCTAGTCTTGAATAATCATCGTTAAAAAAATGAGTTAGTGGTAGAAATTTAATAAAGAATGAAACTATACTTAAAAAGTAAGTATATCTCTTTATTTTATTTTTCAATCTCATAAATTAATTCCTCATCTTTATGTAATGTAACTTAAAACAAAAAAAATGTTGTCTATTTACTTTTCCTACTAAGAGACTAATGACCGTTTGTCCCATCAAAAGTTTGTTGTTTCCTTGTAGTTAACTTTCTCCTGATCATGTTTTATGTCCCTCCCCATCAGAACTTGACGCTTATTTTATCATCCATATCCATGTTTTCCTATATGGAATCCTAGTATGGGTTATCTTGGGTGACCTTTGTACTTATCTTTCTTTCTTTTAAAGTGATAGTTTTGTTAACACTTTTTCCGATGTGGGACTTTCCTTATATTCCCAAGCCATATTTTAAAAAAATAGAGGGCGAAATTATTTTAAGGAGAGGAGAATGTTACACCCCAGGCTTCCATGGTATGCTTCTCTTTGAATAATACATTAGCGCATGTTGTACACAACTTTGAGTTCTAACACACCACAACCAATTAAATTTTCCATTATGAAAAGTAATACCCACTTTTTGAAATTTTATAAATTTTATCATTCAAAATGGACTTCAATTTTGGATTCGTAATATTGAAATTAGCATAGGGTTAATTTTTGGTACCTTTTTGATAACATTAATATTTTGATTAATAGTAAAAATTACTAAATTTTATTTAAAAACAACTTTTTTAATCGAAATAATTAATAGAGATGAAATATTAATTTGAGTAATTTTAAATTATAAATATAATATATTTTTACCATTTAATCCATTGTTGGTCATTGGACATAATTTCACATTTAAACTGGACATAAGCAAGTGTCAAACTTTTGATAGTTATTATTTCTAAAAACACGCTTTTTGTTTTGACAGCGGGAATTATTTTTAAATTAATTTCTCCCACTTTTGTGTTTTGAATTTATAAAAATTTATTCCATATTTAGAATCAGGAGATCTAAATTATGTAAATAGATAAGTTTAATTTTTATACATTTGGAATAATTACTTCGTTAAATATTTTATTTACCATGGTTAAAGGGTAAATCCGGTAAATAATGGTATACAAATAATATTATAATAATATTAAATTAACCTAACACGTGTCCTAACTCTATTGGATGATACATGTCCAACCATGGGCATCTTTAGGTCAATTTTTGGACCCCAAGGAGCCACTTGTAAGTGATAATGACAATTTATATTAATTAAGTTAAAGTAAACACAAAAATGACATAAGCATATATCTTTTAGAAAAACAATTTTTACATAGGGTTATATATGTTATATTTTAGACTATAAACATTCATAATAAATATAATAAGATTTCCTACATAATGATATTTTATTTATTATTTTTAGACATTTAATAATTAAATTTATTTGTGACACAATAATGATGCAGTATTTTCCTGATTAATGAAAGAATCCAATAATTGGTGTTATAAAAGTTAAAATAAATATAATTTTAAAGTTTTGATGACATCCACGAATTTTATTGATTAACATGACATGTTAGTATTAATTAAATGAATTTTTCTTGAATTAATATTGTTTTTAATACTTTAACAAAAATACATTATTAAATAGTATCAAAATTTACATAAATGAGTTTTTTAAACAAATATTATATTATTAATTGATATTCTATTACTAAAAATCTAATGTTTGGCCAAAGGACTTATATAGTGATAGTTGTATCATTTATGGACAACTTGGGGTATCTTAGAAGTATATAGTATGTTTATTAACTATATAATATAAAAATACAAAGAGACATGGTAAATGTCAAACTATTTAACTAAGAGTTAAATAAAAAAGATAAAGTTAATATAGTGACCCAATCCTATATAAAACATATTTTTTGAATAGTTTTCGACCTATACCCCCCTTAACCTTTAAATAATCCACTTTGGAGCCATTAGAAACCGAATAGAGATTTGTTATAAAATAATATTTCTAGCTTTTCCTAAGGTGCCCCCCACCCCTCTTATAAAAGGACACTCCCCCTACTCACTAATTCACACCTTAAAATCCATTTGGCACGGCCTAACCCTGCCCTCTAAACTTCCCTAAAATCATCTTAGAGGCCCTCATTTTATCAGAAAGCCATATTAAGGGTCCCTTTTGATCAAATCAAAAGGAACAACCTGAAGAAGAGGTAATAATTTCACCACCCTCTTTCAAGTTCTTTTCTTATTCCACTTCTTCTTTCGTTGTTATTTCCATTATAAAATAATAACTTCGTTATCTTATATATACTATGATTTTATTATAAATATGGTACAACCAAACTCATTATTCTATCCATCCTTTTAATGACATTTCACCATACGTGTGTACGTACAACTTATCGTCTCCACGTCGTGGTGTAAATGTTATTCAATACATCATTATTTGGATGGGTATAATAATGATGTGTAATTGATGTAAATCATAAATATAACATGATAATGATTCTGTATATATAATATACCATCCAATTATATATTATTTTAATATCAAAACAATGATATTGTCGCTCGTGCGTACGTACGGACTACCGTCTCCACGAACGCGATGAGATTCATTCCCCATCGTATCCATTCAAGAATAATTTTCATTTCATGATTAAAAATAATGTTTAGAGACATTATATCATTCTATATATGAATAATATACATCCAATCCATAACAAATATGGCTCACATAACAAATAATATAAAGGAAAATGAATCTTTTAACACTCGAAATGACGATAATACTAAGATATTATTAACAAATCAATGTTAAAAGATCATATATGATATCATATTAATGCATATAATTCTTTTATAATTCAATAAAAATTATTTAACCATTATAAAGGAGGTTAACCTACCCTCGACCAAGGAAAAAGTACAAAGTAAGGGGTTTCTTATCTCACTTTTAATTCCGTGAGATCTGTATTGTTCAACACTTATTTATTGCATGTGGTGAGTATACTGCCCATGATTGTATTCATTGTGTAATATACTTTAATTTATGGAAATTTACATAATAATTTTATGATCCTTCTTTCATGGGTGTATGTTTCATAAGTTACCAAATCGATAAGGGAATTTGAATTTTCAATTTCCACTCATTTGGCTTTGCGCATACTTCATTGATTATTTTACTCCAAGATTATGTGTGGAATCACTATTCATTTTCTTATGTCACAATTTATACTCACATTTCTATGGATATACTTTTGATACACATAATCAGTCCATTGAAAAATTCTCAATTCATCGATATAAACTCGATAAGAGTAATTTTAACTCAGTCTCCATTTGTTGAGTTGAATATCCAATTCATTGGTATTGTTTTTACAAGAATATGTGTGAATGTCCTATGATTTATTTACACGGAATATCTAATCATATTGAGTGTATTTATATTAGTCATAGATAATTATTTCATTGATTTATCCTTAACATAAGGATACGATCTTTATAAGATATGTCATCTCAATTTACATTCCATTGAGACTTCTTTGTTGTTATATACCAAATCACTTTTATATGGTGTATATAATATACTTTGACATAATATATCATGAATCCCTTTATTCTCATGATATTAAAAAGATTTTATTACCTCAATTATTTTTATTCAAGTGTCTCTATTTTGGTTATGAACTCTAACAAATATATCATTTTACAATGTTTTAAATATTTATTATTCTAAATCTTTCTCATTAATGTCCATGTTTTAAAAATTGTTTTTAAGGATTTATATATATTGAAATTAATGTTTTAAAATTAAAATTCCTTCTAAAAGTTTCAAAGTGTTATGGGACACTTTGATTAAAAAATCTATTTTTAAATGGCTTCTTGATAAATAGTGTGACTTTTAAATGTTTTCAAGAAAAAGGGGGATATTTCTCTCAAATAGTTTTGATGATTATTTTCATCTATATCAATATCCTTCATTATTCTCGATTGAGGTTTATATGTTACAATACAATCTTCCATATTTTATTGAATGAGTTATGTTTGACTATGGATGTCATATTTTTATAAAATTCATGGTTTGTAGATAAAGTATTGACATTTCGTATGCTAGATTTAATACGAATGTTTATGTTATGTTTCAAAATTTTCATATAATGAATGCATTGGACTTAGTAAGTGACTAGTGGAGCCCGTTATATCTCCTAGATGCATCGGTAGGTCTCATTAGACAAACTATTGTCTTGGCAAAAGGCCTTGACAAAATCTTATTTGTATTCTTGGCACAAGGCCTTGACTATGTGGTTATGATAGTCTGGCATTTTGCATTCCATCATTATGAAAGTAGTTATTGATATTTCATGTGATCATTATACTAGTATAATATCCATGTGAATAATTAAATGGGATTATTTGATTTTATCATTGCCATATTATGCTAAAGTTCAAGTTGAAAAGTCTTTTTTTCTAGTCCTATACATTGCCTTAAATGTTTATGCTTATTTATGAAAGTTTCTGCTATAATGTTATCCTTACTGAGCATCTGAGCTCACCCCTTTCTATGCTTTATTTTCCCAGGATGCAAAGAAGTATATTATGGCTGACTTCCAGGGATAGTCTATGGGATCTCAGTGTTGTATATGGAGACAATGTTGTTGTAGTTTTCCATGTTATGATGTAATGTAAACCTTATGAATGTATCTATTACTTCCAAAGATACTAAACTAATCAGTCTTTTGAGACATGATCTTTTATGATCATGACAATGATACATAATAATGCACCGACTCTAGGTTTCTGGGGTTGGGGCATCACAAATTCACTACATTTGGATGTCTCTAAAATGAGATATGCCTCAATTACTGATGTGAGGTCCATTATGTTAGCCATAAAAATTTCTCCAATTGATATAATTTTTTATTCCAATGTGTTTTTAATTGTTCATCGTTCTAGAATAAAAATTAATAGAACAATAACTAAGGAATCCTAAAAAGTAACATAAATTTGATTAAAAGTGTTAATGTTATTCTCAAAAAATAGAAGATCTGGAAAAATGCCAATTTTCCTAATGTAAGAAATTTTCACAATTATGCATGAAATTCACCCAAAATACTAAATTAATGAAACTCACCTCAAATTGATTAATTGGAAGGGACTAAATAATTGAAAAAAATATGAATAACTATGATAATGTTGGCTCTATCATCCCTTATATAATTGAAACTAACTCCATAGTGCATATCATTTAAATTTAGGTGAAAAAAACATCACAACTTTGGATGATATTCCACATAACCCTATCAGCAAAGAAGGGACCACAACACAACCAATGAATGGTACTCCAAAAATCCCCCAATACATGATGATAGATACTCTATAGAAGAAATCCATGGTGAAGATTCCCACAAAATGAACATATCACCATTTCCACTTTTATCCTCCTACACTACAACCCTAACTTCCATGACCACAATACATAACACCTTAATTTCATAACCACTATCCACATTTTCGCACTTACATAAATATAAGTAGATTAAAACACCACCTTAAGCATTCTAAACCACACTAGTCTTATATACATAACAAATTTAACCCTTACAGCATAACTTCTAATCTTCACACCACATCCTTTCCAAATTAGGCAGTGAAAATATATTTTTCCACTTGAACACTTACAAGCACATAAAAAGCTCTCCAAAAACCTCTACCATAAGAAAGTATTCATTAATTATTGACTTTCATGAGATTATTCAAGATCCATTGTGTGATCTTCTTCTAGGGGTTCATCCTTTCTTGGCTTGTGGTACGGTATGTGTGGTCCTGGAGGAACGAGGTGATATATACAATCTTATAACCATTTATTTTATGTAATTATATTATAATATGTGGGGATAAATTATAGGACCTTCTTTATTTTCCTTTAATTATTTCAAATGTCGGTGGATACTGTTGTGTGTTGTGTTTGAGGTGAGCTGAGTCAGGTGGTTCTATATCTAGAATTTATTAAAGAACCATGATTTCTCATACACTACTGGAAATAATGGCATTTACGACGGGGAATTTGCGTCGGGATCCCGTCGCTAATAGGCTTTTGCAACGGGGGCCCGTCGCAAATAGCCTGTTGCGGAAAACGGCGTCGCAACAACAATTATTTGCGACGGACCCGTCGCTAAAGGTATTATTTGCGATGGCGATCCTTCCCGTCGCAAATATTAGTCCGTATATTTGTAAAAACTTTTTAAAATAGTAATTGCGACGGGCCCGTCGCAATTACTATTTTTAAAAAAAATTAAAAAATTATTTTAATGAATATAATAATAATACTATTTGCGATGGGCATAGTATCCCGTCGCAAATACTATAAAAAATAAAATAAATAAATTATTAATAAATTATTTTAATTAATATAATAATAATCCAATTATAGTTCAAAAATAAAAAAAATATTAATAAATGATTTTAATTAATATAATAATAGAATTATAATTCACAAATAAAAATAATAAATTATTAATAAATTATTTTAATTAATATAATAATAAAAGAATTATAATTCAAAAATTAAAAATAATAAAATATTAATAAATGATTTTAATTAATATAATAATTGAATTATAATTCACAAATAAAAATAATAAATTATTAATAAATTATTTTAATTAATATAATAATAATAGAATTATAATTCAAAAATAAAAAATAATAGAATATTAACAAATGATTTAATTAATATAATAATATTATAATTATAATTCATAAATAAAAAAAATATTAATAAGTTATTTTAATTAATATAAATATAATATAATTATTTTACATTCAAATATTAAAATTATTCAAATATTACAAAAAAATATAATTAAATTTTAATATTATAAAATTTTAATATATATATATATAATTTAATATTATAAAATATAAATAACATTATTATTCATATTAATATTGTTATTTCAAAATATAATATTATTAATATTTTATAATGAGACAGAAACTACGAATAGAAAAAAAATCATATTTTGATTTAACAAACTTTATAACATAAAAACAAACTCTAATCTGAAGGAGGGGGAGGGGGGGTTTGCAGATGCTGGTGGAGGAAACTCCATCCCTAAAGCATGAGTTAGTCGGTGCATGTACTCCATCTGCTCCTACTGCTACTGCTGCCACCGACTCATCTGCTCCTCGTACAGCTGCTGCTGGCGTCGACGCTCCTCCTCATGCTGTTGTTGCTGCTGACGCATCGGCTCCTGCTCCTGTAGGAGACTCTTTATCAGTGCAGTCTGAGATCGCAACTGATCTGCATACTGTGTAGTAGAAGAAGATGCACGAGCTCCTATCGAGCTGGACGCCGACATCGCAGCACTGCCATAATAATCTCTGGGAGTCAGTCGAGAGCTGAAACCAACTACCCGGCCCTTCTCAAAGGCATACTGGGTGGCTTGCATCCATGCCGCCTCATCAAACTGACGGCCAGTGGTCTGATCTGATGACTCGGCCTGACTCGCAGGCCGGGTCTGTGAAGTTGCGGCCTCATATGACTCCTATAGTTGGAATTTAAAATTAAAATTGTGAATATATTATATGCAGTTAATTTTTAAACTTGAAAAAAAATAATACTGACCACGATGTGACGTTGACGATCACCTCTAAACTCCCTAGTAGCCGGATCACTATACATCCTCCGATATACGTCGTACTCCGTAATATCGAGGTGCTCGACAGTCTATAAGAATAAAAAATAAACTGTTAATATTTATAGTTATATAAAATATTTATAAATAATGTATGTACCAGATGCTGTCTATGAGTACTGAAAGTACGAATCCCACCTCGATGAGTCACCTCCTGTCTCCCCCGATTCTGCCTCCCCACCGATGATCTCCTCTGAAAGGCATCACTCAACCAGTGTGCACATAATTCATCCCATAAATGGGATGAAATGTACTCTGGTCGGTGTGCTCTATATGACTCATCAAAATCTGATGCTCCTGCTTTCTTAGTGGCAGCTTTTTATACATTGTGCAAAAAATGATGAAAGCGATCACGCATGGCCACCTCCCATGCCTCGTGGATGGAGTCACGCATGGTATCCTCGATCGGAAACCATAAACCCTACAAAGAAATCAAAATATCAAGTTAGAAATGAAATAATTTTCAAAATAAAAATTATTTATTTACGTACGTACCAACCAATGGTCGAACATGGCCTACTGCACATCAATGGGAATCTGCGCCCATGTGGTCCAAGGCTGAGAGAAATAGTTGCGCAAAATAGCACTGCCCTATCTGACTTCTATATGCAGAAAACTGTAAAAATAATAAACATTTATTATGTGAATAGATTAATGAAATCTTAGTCAAATCCATAGGTTATCACATAGGTTATCACACCTCCATGTGCGTGGATCAAACCCAAGACGTGGACGTCACTCGGGGACGGGGTCAGGAATCATCAATCGTGCAAGACTGCGCCCCCTCCGTGTACTCCCTAGAGCGCCTGCAGGATGAGGGTCATCTGCTAGCAACTCATCTGCATCGAAAGGCAGGTCAGCATTCGCCAAATAATGAAATGTGTCGTCGTCCATCTGAAACAGAAAATGTTAATGTTGTTAGCAAATAATTGATAATTACTATTATATATACATATATATTATTTATGATTGTATATAACTACGATGTAATTCTATCAGTGTTCATCTTCATCATCATCTTCATATATGTCAATGTCATCTTCATATTCCTCCTCAACATCATCGATATCCATTCGAGTTTCAGTTGCACCATCTCTTACCATTTCAAATTCATATGTGACATTATTAACATCATCGTCATCACCGACTCTTAAATGTGGGGTGTTGTCATCGATACTCATGTCTCATTGTAAAAAATATTGATTTTGAGTACTCTCTTGAAAAACTTCAATTCTTTGCACATCAGTGAAAGCACATTCACTTTGACTAAACTAATTGTCTCGAATTTTGATTTTTATTGTACTCCACCAATCAGTCAAGTCTCTTGATATAGCACAGTACTTTGCGTAATAAACTTTATTTGCCAGTTGAGACAATACGAATGGTTCATTTACTTCGAGAACACTTTTACATTTAATATCGATGATTCCATGAGTCGGATGAACACGCACACCTCTCTCTGTATCCAACCACCGACATTTGAACATGGTTATGTAATGTTGTCCAAGATAACAGAGTTCAATGATTTCATCAAGTGTGCCATAAAAGTCAACTTCATTTTCTCGATGATGAGATCCTCTCAAGATAACTCCACTGTTCATTATTTTTTTATTCCCCATATGCATGTGTCTGAAATCGAAATCCATTCACCACATATGCATTATAAGTTTTAACAAGTTTGGAAGGTGGGTTACTCAATATACATAGCCATTTTTAAATTTTATCTGCATGTCGAGACACCTGAAAATTTGTGAAATAATAATAAATATAGTAAACTATACATTGAATGAGTTGCTAAAAGATAAAAAAAATTGTTACCAGTTTTTCAAACCACTGAGAGAAATTTTTCTGTTGGCGTTCTTTGAGAGAAGCTACTGTAATTTGTGGAATTTGTTTCTTGATATGATTATCATACAACCTATAAAAAGCAATGTTATTTATTGTAACATAAATGATATAATAAGTGATATAATCACTTACAGTACAACTGATGTCATCTCTTCACAGTTGAGCAGAACATACGTATGAGCTCTGTGATGTTCATCATCTGAAAGCCAACGTTCATAAACTCCACCAAAACCAAGCTCTGGATGGTTGAAAACAGATAATTGATTGTCGATTTCATCAATATTCCTCTCGTTCCGTCCCATTCGGTTGTGTTTTGAAGGATACTCAGGTTCAAAATAATGGGAGCAGAAAAAAGATATTTCCTCTTACAAATAAGCTTCTGCAATAGATCCTTCAACATATGCTTTGTTACGTACTTTTCTTTTCATTTTTTGCATGCATCTTTCAAATGGGTACATCCATCGAAACTATATTGGAACTCCACATTTGGCTTCATATGGAAAATGTAACATCAAATGTTCCATTGAGTCGAAGAAAGATAGCGGAAATATTTTTCCAAGTTTACATATAATTATAACAACATATTATTCAAGTTTTCATAGAGCATCTTAATCTGCTGTAGCTGCACAAATTTCCCAAAAAAAATGAGACATGTCTATTATGGAATCCCAAATCACAGAATTCAACAGACCTCTTAATCCAATGGGTAGAAGTCTTTCCATTATAACATGACAATCATGACTTTTTAATCTAGTAATATGACCATTATTTACACATCTACCCAAATTGGAAGCATAGCCATCTGAAAGTTTCAAATCTCCAATCCACTGACAAAATAATAAACGGTTTTCTTTAGACAGTGTATAAGATGCTTTTCGTTGCAGTAACCTTTTTGTTCTGATATTCTCAAACAGTTCCAGTTCTGGACACCTGCAAATTTGGGCAAGATCTAAACGTGCATTTACATTGTCTTTTCTCTTTCCTGGCGTATCCAAAAATGTATGAAACAAATTATCAAAACAGTTCTTCTCAATATGCATGACATCGAACATGTGGTGGACCAACAAATTAGACCAATATGGAAAATCCCAAAATATGCTACATTTAATCCAATTGTGTTCTTTCCCAAAACCAGAAATTTTCTGTTGGTTTATTGTGGGACCAAAAGTGATGGGAGGTAATGAAAATACAACTGATTTTAACTCTGAACCTGATAGCATTTTTGGAGGTCCATCCATTTCAACTGTTCCTTTTCTGAAATGAGATCTGTTTCTGCGAAAAGGATGATTAGCTGGAAGAAATCTCCAATGACAGTCAAAATAACAAGGTTTCTTTCCATGAATGAGCATAAATTCTTTGTTCTCTCTCATACAGTAAGGACATGATTTATGACCATGTGTACTCCAGCCAGATAACATCCCATAAGCCGGGAAGTCACTAATTGTCCACATCAATGCTTCTCTCAGTATGAAATTATGTTTCGTAGCAACATCATATGTACTAACCCCAGTACTCCACAATAAACTTAATTCATAAATCAATGGTTTCAAATAAACATCAATATTCTTCTTCGGATGTCCTGGAATTAGTAAAGTCAAAAGGATATATGGATCCTTCATCAACATCCATCGAGGTAAATTGTACGGAGTTAAAAAAACATGCCAACATGAATATTGACTACCATAAGATCCGAACGGACATAAACCATCAGTGGAAAGACCTAGTCGAACATTTCTAGCTTCTAAAGAAAAGGATGGATGCACTCTATCAAAATGTTTCCATGAATCACCATCGGCTGGATGATTCAAACTTTTATCGGTTGAAATATTCTCTTTATTCCATGACATCATTGTCGCTGTATTCTTAGACATGAATAAACACTGAAGTCTGGATGTAAGCAGAAAATATCTCAACTGTTTTACAGGAATCAAACCAGACTTCCCATGTTGCCCTTATTTATATCTCAGTTTCCCACATGTGGGACAACTATCCAAGGACTCATTTTCCCCAGAATATAAAATGAAGTCATTTGAACATGCATGAATCTTCTGACAAGTAAGTCTTAAATTTCGAACCAGCCTCTTACTCTCATAGTAATTTGCTGGAAAAGCATTTCCTTCGGGTAACAGTGTTTTAAGAAAAGAAAATATCTGGTCAAAACAGGTGTTTTACATTCCGTTATCTGATTTTATAGCCATAAATTTTTCAACTACTTCTAATTTGCTCATCTTGCAGCCAGGATATAATGCATCCTCAGCAGACCTCAACAACTTATAAAATTCATACGGTGCCAACTCAAGATTTGAAGCTATATCAGCCGGAGTTTCTGTATGTTGAACAGATGAACCTGCAACATCATGTACTAAATTTTGAAACAAGGATAGATCTGGAATAAAGTTGGTATCACCTACTCTGGAACTGTGTTCACCGTGTTGATACCAAAAAACATAATCTGGTTGAAAACCAAAACGCAAGAGATGTCCCCCCACTTTGTCAAATGTGTCAAACGTTCTCAATGCACATATTCTACAAGGGCGTTTTATTTTTCCTTCTGAAACAAATTCTGGATTTGATACTGCAAATGATAAAAAAGTCTCCACACCCTCTATATATACTATATTTAAACCAGAACTGTTTGGATTTCTACGTTGATTTATCCAAATGCGGTTATCTAATAATGACTGTTGACGACCTCGTTGTTCCATATTTTTCTATAAAATATAAAAGCATTACTGGTTTTGAATAATTTGTTAGAAAAAACACTCAAGCAAGGATAATTATAGAGTTTACATCAGACACAACTGACGCGAACTTTTTATTGAGATAGACCTAAAAAATGACCCTTTAAGAATTGAATATGTTGAGAATAAAGCAAAACCTGTTACAAATATTGATAATTTTAATATTATATAAATTTTTAATTATTTTAATAATACTAATATTATTTTTTCATAAATATTAACTATATAATAATAACATTATTACATTATTAGTATATTTTATTATTAATATTAAAATAGTATAATTTTCTATATTATATACAATTCTCCTTTCATCTGTGTGTTTAACATTCTGTCTCCACATGTAATATTTTCATTCACTTTCACCTCTCCATTGGTGAGTAGGTTGATAATTTTGAAAAAGAACGCAAATATTACATGTGGAGACAGAAAACACACAGATGAAAAGAGAATTGTATATAATATAGAAAATTATATTATTTTAATATTAATAATAAAATATACAAATAATGTAATAATGTTATTATTCCTAATTATTGGTAATTATTCCTAATTATTGGTAATTATTCCTAATTATTGGTAATTATTCCTAATTATTGGTAAATATTGGTAAATATTGGTAAATATTGGTAAATATTGGTAAATATTGGTAATTATTACTAATTATTTGTAATTATTACTAATTATTGGTAATTATTTCTAATTATTGGTAATTATTCCTAATTATTACGAATTATTACTAATTATTGGTAATTATTACTAATTATCGGTAATGATTACTAATTATTACTAATTATTGGTAATTATTGGTAATTATTGGTAATTATAGGTAATTATTGATAATTATTACTAATTATTGGAAATTATTGGAAATTATTGGTAATTATAACTAATTATTACTAATTATTACTAATTATTACTAATTATTAATAATTATTGGTAATTATTGGCAATTATTGGTAATTATTAGTAATTATTACTTGTTATTGGTAAATATTGTTAATTATTACTGATTTTTAGTAATTATTACTAATTATTACTAATTATTACTAATTATTACTAATTATTACTAATTATTACTAATTATTACTAATTATTACTAATTATTACTAACTATTACTAATTATTACTAATTAATTGTAATTATTTGTAATTATTGGTAATTATTGGTAATTATTACTAATTATTGGTAATTATTACTAATTATTACTAATTATTACTAATTATTACTAAGTATTACTAATTATTACTAATTATTAATAATTATTGGTAATTACTGGTAATTATTAGTAATTATTAGTAATTATTGGTAATTATTACTAATTATTGGTAATTATTACTAATTACTGGTAATTATTGGTAATTATTACTAATTAATGGTAATTATTGGTAATTATTTCTAATTAATTGTAATTATTGGTAATTATATCTAATTATTACTAATTATTGGTAATTATTACTAATTATTGGTAATTGTTACTAATTATTGGTAATTATTGGTAATTATTGGTAATTATTACCAATTATTAGTAATTATTGGTAATTATTACTAATTAATGGTAATTATTGGTAATTATTTCGAATTAATGGTAATTATTGGTAATTATTTCTAATTATTACTAATTATTGGTAATTATTACTAATTATTGGTAATTATTTCTAATTATTGGTAATTATTACTAATTATGAGTAATTATTGGTAATTACTGGTAATTATTGATAATTATTACAAATTATCACTAATTATTGGTAATAATCACTAATTATTGGTTATTATTACTAATTATTGATAATTATTACTAATTATTACTAATTATTGGTAATTATTGGTAATTATTGCTAATTATTACTAATTATTGGTAATTATTAATAATTATTACTAATTATTGGTCATTATTATTAATTATTACTAATTATTGGTAATTATTGGTAATTATTTCTAATTATTACTAATTATTGGTAATTATTACTCATTATTACTAATTATAGGTAATTAGGGATAATTATTACCAATTATTACTAATTATTGGTAATTATTGGTAATTATTACTAATTATGGATAATTATTGGTAATTATATCTAATTATTGGTTATTATTGGTAATTATTACGAATTATTGGTAATTATTACTAATTATTGTTAATTATTACTAATTATTACTAATTATTGGTAATTATTACTAATTATTACTAATTATTGGTAATTATTATTAATTATGACTAATTATTTGTAATTATTGGAAATTAGTTCTAATTATTACTAATTATTGGTAATTATTACTAATTTTTAATAATTATTGGTAATTAGTGATAATTATTACCAATTATTACTAATTATTTGTAATTATTGGTAATTATTACTAATTATGGATAATTATTGGTAATTATTACTAATTATTGGTAATTATTGGTAATTATTGCTAATTATTGGTAATTATTATTAATTATTGCTAATTATTGATAATTATTACTAATTATTACTAATTATTGGGATATGGAGTAAACCTAATCCCTTTATGTTGCTTTTTCCACCAAGTTGTATTGGTGGTTTTAGCCTTGATCTTTGTTTATGAATTTATGTTTTAAGTTGTTTCCACATTTCCCATGTTATGATTATCATGAAATATCATTCCTTATTATTCATATTCCTTTTATTACACATTTATATTCATATTTTCTAACACATATCACTTATTCCATTATTATTCCCTTACTCAGATTTATTGATCACCCCTTTCTTATGTATGTCCCCTGGTTATACCATGCAGTTTTATGTTTGATGGAGTATTTTGAGCTTCTTCTAGATGTTTAAATAAAGTAGTTACATTCCATTTTTATGTTGTTATTTAATGTACCTATATCTAGAATATACTATACTTATTGATCATCAAAGTTGTATTAAGTGCATTCTTTTGTAATAAATCAAGTATTAATGTGAAATAAATAGCAGGGTTGTTATAGTTGGTATCAAAGGAAAAGTTTTGTTATTTATGGGATTATGATTATAATAGTCAAGAGAAAAATTTATGTATAACACTAATTATAAGGAAAAAACAATAAATTTTGTTTATTAAATATTATTTTGTTTATAAATAAATTGAATCCATGTCTAGACACTAAAAGTGGACATGGTTCTAGCACAGATGTTCTTAGGAGTAAATACTCCAAATAAGTGTTCTTGGCCTTACTCTGGGTAACCTGGTACATGATAAAGATACATACTATGCACCTGGTTTCAAATTAGTATGGGATGTTAAAATTTATAATCTCATTATAAACCATTTTAAAGGAAAAATCTCCAAAAGAATTCATGTTAGAAATTAGATCATTGATATGATAGATTGAAGCCTAAGAATTTATAAGCTAACAAAAAAATATAACTTATAAGTTGTCCCTTTAATGTCATAGGATTCCACTTTGGGTGTTTAATAGTTTGAAAATAATCATCCCCAATTTTTCCATTTATCTATCCAATGTCTGGAAGTATGTGTAATCGAGTAAATAATCGATGCGATGAGAAATGTGATCACTACCCCAATAAGATTCCCAACCTGATGGCACCATGAATCGTGGACTTTATGATGATACTCTCTATGATGACTTAGTTCATGAAGAGAAACTTGGATTGAGATGATCATCCCCCCCCCCCCAATAGATAGAACTAGCCCCAATCAAGAGCATCATGGGTCAAAGGACTCCTACTTTCAATGGATCGTCTGATCCCTTAATTATGTAACAACGTAACAACTCCATTTATAAGACCTATATATCATTCAATGTTCTGAGAAGTAGAAGGTTCTATTGTATTTTTATCATATTGAAGAGGAATTTTTTCAATGGAGTTACATGATCAAGAATACAAATCCTAAAGAAGAGATCAAATATATGGATTGGATGGAATTATGGAAAATGTTTTTCAAAAAATATTTACCTCCCACTCTCCAACTTAAAACAGAAAGTGATTTCCTTTACCTTTATAAAAAAGATGATAAATATATTAGGGCGTATGAGGAACACATCAAAATACTTGCATGATATAAATCCATCTTTTTCATTTCCCCAGAATGAATTGTTGACCACCACTTTGGTTGGATAAAATGCAGTTTAGTAAAATATTGGGAGATCTGTGACTTTGATAGCGACAAGAAAATTAATTGATGTTCTGTAAAATTATATATGGATATCAATAAATCTTAAGGGTATCATGGGTATAATTATAGTAAATTATAGTATAATTCTGGTTGTTTAATCGAGAAACCTAATGGTTCTAGTAAATTTCAGCATCTCACTTATCAAAGGTGAGGAAATAAGAACCCCGAAAATTGCCTAAGGGGGAAGAGAAAATGATTTCGGTGGGGGAAGAAAGGGGACCTAGATATTTTTTACTAATAGAAGAAACCTAATAAAACTAAAGAGGAAAGGAATTCACTGTTAATCCCTAGAAAAAAAAATTTATCGCTTTAACTACAAGGAACTAGGTTGCTTTGCAAAACAATTCCATAAGGTAAGGATTTTTGGAGACAACCAACAACCTACAAGGCAGTAAGGGTGATATTTTTACCCCAAAAATGCTGAGATGGATCCCAATAAAAATGTGCTGATAGCTATGCTAGTTATTCATTCAATAATAGTGAATTTAATTTTTTATTTTGGTTCTAATAATATCTTCAATCGTTAATGTTTTCTATAACTATTCAAAAACCCCCACAATGTATAGAAGTTAATCTATCAGTGAAAATGGAAAATGGAAAAATTCTTGCATCCCAATTATATAACTCATCCCCGGTAAATGTTTTTGGGATGAACATCCCGGAAAATTACTTCATTTTATATTTTGTGGAATTTGATGAAATTATGGGTATGGATTAACTTTCCATCAATAGTACTAACATAAATTTCCACGTGAAGGAAGTCACTTTATGTATTGTGAATCGAAACCTGATTCGGTAAAAGTTTGAGGAGGATGAATCTTCTTTATCACCATGATATCAAACATGGATATTAGTTCTATGTGACCTATAATATCTACGTCAAATTAGTGATTCTAGGGAAAGAATTTTCTTTAAAGACCTCCCAATTTTGAGGGAATACAACGATGTGTTTACTATGGAATTGTCTGGTCTTTCTCCTAGATGAGATGTTGAATTTTTAATCATTACTAAACATAGGGTGTTAGAAATGTCCAATAATATATATGGAATGGTTGTTTTGGAACATGAATACATGAGTAAAAAGCTATAGGATAATATTGATAAAGGGTTCATACGCCCATGTTCTCTACCATAGGGTGCACCAGTCCTCTTTGTCAAGAATATGGATCGGTCAATGTAACTTTTTATTGATTCGTGTGGGCTTAACATGATCATGATAAAGAATAATTATCCTGGTCCTTATATTTATAAAAATTATGGTCAATTAAATTGACCACAATACTACTCCAAGGTGGATCTACGGTCAGTAAATTACTAAGTCAAGGTAAAAAAAAGATATATCTAAGACTAATTTTTGTACAAGGTATGGGTACTATGATCCCATAGCGATTCTTTTTTGCCTCACAAATTCTCCTAAATCATCATGGACATTATAAATAAGGACATTGAAAATTACATTGATAAATTTTTTGTAGAATTTATATATGATATTCTAATATACTCCAAAATCAAGGATAAGCAAGAGTAGCATCTATGAATTGTGATAAAGACCCTACCAAAAGATAATCTTTACACCACGAATAGAAAATTTGAGTTCTGGTTAAAGGAAGTATCTTTATGATAGTATATAATCAAAATATATGGGATATATATAGACCCTTCAAATATGGAAACAATTGCAGGATGGACGAAGAAATCATCTGTGATAGTTATCCATAGTTTCCATGGGTTAGTTGGGTATTACAGCTCATTTGTGAGAAATTTATCATGATTGTAAAACCCTTATACCAAGATTACCTAGATGGGATTCAAGAATTCATGGAATGAAGAATGTTAATATAACATTATGGAGTTAAAATAGAGGTTCATTATGGCGCATTTACTCACACTACCCACAAGTGGATAACTCTTTATTGTATTCAGCGATGCTTTGAAGAAGGGACTAGGATTTGTGTTAATGAAAAATAAAAAATTCATAACTTATGATTCAAGCAAGTTGAATGTTAAGGAGGAAAACTATCCCATGCCTGATCTAGAGTTTGTAGCCCTGATATTTTCATTGAAAATATAGACTTATTATCGTTAGGGGGATAAGTTTAAGATATATAAGGAACCAAAAAATCCTTAAGAATATATTCACATAAAAAGATACGAATATGTGCCAACACTAATGGTAAGAGCTAATAAAGGACTATGAATACTCAATGAACTACCATCCATGTAAACAAAATAAAGTCACAAATGATATAAGTATAAATGATTCGTTAATTCTATGAATATTGATAATTAGGAGGCATCTAATCTTCTTATATTTAGAAAGAGTGGACATGGGAGTCATAAATGAAGGAACAACATCAATACTTTCAAAAATGACTTCTCAACCATCCCTTATGGGTAAGATAAATGAGGCTCAAAGGGATTATGTGGAAATTTAAAGGAATGTGGAAGCCATGAGAATTGGTAATTCCATTGAGTTTAAAATTGATGAAGAAGGAATTGTGAGATTTAGGTCAAAAATATGTTTTCCATAAAATCCTATTTTAAAGACGGAACTATTGGATGATGAACAATTTTCAACATTCTCCATTCACCTAGGAAGAATAAAGATGTACTAAGATCTCTTTGAGCACTACTGGTGAGAGAAAATGAAGAAGGACATCCAAGAATATACATCAATGTCCTTAGAATGGTAGAATGTGAAAGTTGAAAGGCAAAAGTATAAGGGGAAGATGCAACCACTACTACAAAATAGGCCTTTATTAGAGCTGGTATTTATCATTTCTAGAAAAAAAAAGCGTTGATAAATGCCATATTTATCAATCCTAGAAAAAGTGCTGATAAATTTATCATTTTATCAGTGCTTTACTAGAATTGAAAAGGACACACTTATCAGCAATTTATTATTAGTACTGATAAAGGGTATCCTTTTTATCAACGCTTTTTTTTAGCACTGATAAAGGGAATCCTTTATCAAGGATTTATTTTTAGAAGTGATAATGGATACCCCTTATTAGCTCATTATATTCAGCGTTGATGAATATTTAATTTATTAGTGTTGTTTTAGCGTTGATAAAGGTCCGAATAAATAAAATGAAATTATTAATAAAATAAAAAATAAAAAATATCTTTATTATAAAAATTGAAAAAAAATTATTAATTAAATAATTATTGATAAAAATGAAAAAAAACAAATTATACATTATTTAATATTAAATTAATTAAATAAATATATAGATATATATTAATGTACATAAATATGATTTATATATTATAAAATATTTATGTTCTTTAAATTAAATAGTCATATATTTATTAAATAATGGTTTATAATTATAAATTTATATGAATTAAAAATACTAACTTGTTGCATAGTGTAATGGAAATATAGTTGAATTTCATTTTATTTTACAATTTAACATATATCAAATGTGTGTTATGTTGATTTCATATATATATATATAATTAATTCATTTTTAAATATAATGAACACATACAAAACATATCCATTTTTTTAATATTGTCAAAGTGTACTTATTTTTAATTTATTCAATTTCACTCATTTTTAACATATATGCATGCACTTAAAATTAGATATTCATTAATAATGATAAAAAAACTATTATTTATAAAAATATTTATAAATTTATTTATTTATAATTGTGTATTCACTATATTTATTAAATTATATATTTATAAATATAAGTAAATATTTATTTTTAAAATTATATATATAATTGTCAAGAAATAATTATATATATTTAAATAATTATTCAATTTATAATAAATTTACTTAAATAATGAATATATTTACTATATTTATATTTATATATATTTATAAAGTATATGTATGTTTAATTATATTTATATATATAATTATTTAAATATTATTTTTGAAAAATATTTTTATAATTATAAATAAATAATTAATAAATTATAATAAATATATTTAAAAAATAATATATTTAAATATTTATATTTATATATATTTACTTTTTTTAATTTTAATAATAAATTCTTTATCTGTGATTAAGTATTAAGCGCTGATAAAATCCTCTTTCTCGGTGCTTTTTTGGGCAGAAAATGTGAGGCTTTATCGGGATTAAACAAAGCGCTGATAAAGAACAACCTTTATCAGTCCTAATATAGCCCTGATAAATATTCATTTTATCATTTATTATTACTTATGTTTAGATAAAAGGAATGTTTATCAGCACTTATTTTTAAGAGTAGATTAAAGTGTCCTAGTATATTTAAAAAAACTAACAATTTGCAATCTCATCACAATATCAAGATATTTCTCTGGAATTGACCCACTATCAACACTCCTCCACGGTTAATTGAAGCTTAAAACACACCACTAGACTTCCCCTAGTATCTCGACCATCTTATCTGATATTCAATGCTCAGTTCCAGTTAGGGATTCTAAATAGGGTATCATATTTTCTTCAAACTAGAAAGGTAAGCCTCTTGAAATTGTATTCAAAAGGATAAAATAATGTATGTTGTGACCCCATTCACATGAAATGGTGTAAATTTTTTTACTGGCATTATTTATTAATTCATATATCTTATGAAATAATATAATCATGTAATATGATACAATAAATTTTAATATAAGAAGAAATTTAGTTTCCAAGGGTTTTGGCATATAATATCATTCTATATGGCTAATTATAATGTATTTTGTGACAAAATACACTATTTTCATGTATCAAAATATAGAATCAAATCATAATTATTATATCAATCAATATTAGAAAATATGATTTCTATTTAAAGTGAACCTTTTCTTTTTCTATGAAAATGTCATAAAATATCATAGATAATAATGGATTATCTATTTCCACTTAGGGAACACCTGCTATATGGCATGATATAGAATGTATGTCCTGGATTGTGATATAATGTATATCATTACATACATTATTAGAAAGAATATTATTTTCCAACTTATTATTTATAAAATAATAATATAATTATAATTTTCTCAGAATGTATTTTTTGAAATTTATATTACTTATAATTATTTTATATATAAATCATTTATAAATTATTTATAATTAGTTAATAAAGGATAATGGATTATTTAAAAAATAAAATCCATTAATATTAATTAATAATACTAATGTACCTTTTGATAAATATTTCATGTCTTATTATTTTTATAATTAATATATTATGTGTATTTATTTATATATTGTATAAAATTAATCATTTATGAACCCAATTAGATGGATATGAACCAAAAATGGATGTCTTCTAATCATTTTACAAATGAATATGAATATGCAGTTAAAGAGTTCGTCAAGTTTTCAATAGAACAATTAGATGAACCTTTTCAAATCCTTTATCCGTGCTTACAATGTTTTTATTCAAGACAAATCATTCTGTAAGATTTTGAAGAACATTTGATATGTCATGGAATAGATCAAAGATAAAAATGTTGTACTAAACATGGGGAAAAATAGAATGTGTACATTGATTGGGATGATACTATGGTTTATGAATCATTGGATATGAATACCTTTGAAAATTATTATGGAGATAACATAGAATAAATGAGAATGGAAATTGAACAAGACCTTCATGATTATCCAATGTTTTTTGAGAATTTAAATATAGGTTCCAAGAAACCATTGTATACTGGTTGTACTAAATACACAACATTGTCAGTTGTATTGAAGTTATATAATTTGAAAGCATCCAGTGGATTGAGTGACACCAGGTTTACAGAACTACATGGTCTTATCAGATATATGAAACCAAAATAAAATGAACAACCATTCCAAACATATGACGCTAAACGAATTTTACGTTCAAGGTAATGATCTCTAAATAAGTCATTCTCGCCTAAATGATTGTAAATTTTTTTTTGAAATACCATGAATCACACATAAAATTCCCTAAGTGTGGCACATATCGATACAAGAAAAATGAATCAAGTCCTTTAAAATAATTATTGTTGTTCCCTATCATTCCATAGTTTAGAATAATATATAGATCTTAGTAAATCGCAATACAATTAACAAGGAATATTGATATGATAATTAAATATGGGAACCTACATCATCTGGAAGATTATCCTCAGTGAAGGAAAATTGATTATGAGTTTCCAAAATTTAGAGATGTGTTAAGAAACATTCATCTTGCATTATCTATTGATGTAATAAATCCTTTTGGTTTACATTGTAGTACTCAGAGTACATGGCCCTCCATGTTGGTAAATTATAACTTGGATCGATGGTTATTAATGAAGAGAAAATACATTTTTTTGTATCTTCTTATATATGAACCAAAGAAACCAAGAAATGATATTGATGCCTATTTGGATCCATTGATCAAATAATTAAAATTTATGTGGGATACAAGGTTAACAATCACTAAAAAATATTTATCTTTTTCCAACATGGACATATCTGTTGGTAAAAACATATTTTCTGTTGGTAAAACGTTTTACCAACACATATGTACCTATCACTAAACTCTTCGTAAAAACTCTGTCACTAAATGTTTTTGTGACAGATAAAATAATTTTGTTACAATTATAATAATACCAACAGATAATATATATGTTGGTTAAAGTGTTTAACAACATATTCTTATGGAAAATTTTTTTGTTGGTAATAATATTTCCAACATATAATATCTATTTATAGATTACATTGGAATAAAAATTATAAATTTTTATCTCTAGTATTATTTTATATTATATTTATTAATTTATCATTTATAATTCATCTATTTTAATTATTAAACCAAAGGTGATTTACATGAATGTTAAAACATAGAAATTAAAAATAATTATATTAATAATGATATTTGATACAAAATTAATCAATACAAAAATTTAGGATCCAACCCCGAACAAGATCCTCACCCCCCCCCCAGTACCAGTGACTCATCCATGTCTGAGACCCACCCATGACCCAGTACTAGTGAGCCAACTCCAGCACCAGTGACTCATCCATGCCTCAGGACCAGCGAGTCACCTCTAGCTATACCACAACCTTCAGCACAACCGCACCAGCGATCCATCCATGCCACGGAACCAACAAGCCAACTCCAGTACCAATAAGAAACCTCAAGCAGCTGCAATACCACATCTTTTAGCTCTATGATCTCCACCACTCACAACCAAAGAGCATACCAAAAAATGAACTAACTTCGATACCAGTAAGAAAAAAACCGAGTTAGCTCCAAAAATAGCAAGAAACCTCAAGCTGTTGCTATTCCACACACTTTAGCCCCAATATCTACATCAAGAAAAACCAAAAATCATACCCAAAAATCAGAAAAAAAAATATTTTCATGAATTTAAACCAAAATAAAAGTAAATTGAAGTGTAAAAAAATTCATAGTGATCATTTTTCATCACCCCTATCAACACTCATGGACTTAGAAAAGGTAGAACTCCCATAAATTGGTAATTAGTAAATTAGGTAGATCCAATGAATGATGTTTAGTGAAATAAGAAACCAAACAAGTGTAAGCTCATAAAAACTACGATTAAAACACAAAACTCACATTTTTCTAAAAATTTTAATTCATCATGTCCATCTCTTGGAAGCCATTAATAATGAATCTCACATCTATAGGGGTGAAGATGATGCCCAAACTTCTAACTTTCTCTTTGAATACCTGATGTGTAGGGTAAAATGGAATATCGTCTAGCTTTAAAGAGTGGGATGGAAGCTACTGAACATCATAATGCATTTATGGTTAATATTTTTGATGAACTGATAATATTGGATTAAGTAAAGATTATACGAATCTAAACAAATAAAAATAAACTAATTCTAAAATGGATTCCTAAATTCCTGGAATTCCAAATGAATGTACCATCATTGACCAAATAACAAACTAGTGGAAAATTCAAGGAATGCTTGCATAATTCTAATAAAAACATAAAAAA
The DNA here is from genome assembly GCA_963277665.1 of Viscum album. Classification (NCBI taxonomy): domain Eukaryota; kingdom Viridiplantae; phylum Streptophyta; class Magnoliopsida; order Santalales; family Viscaceae; genus Viscum; species Viscum album. The sequence goes on along the minus strand of OY728126.1, from coordinate 2,088,513,506 downwards.
GAATCTACACAGACTAATTAACTTAAAATCAGGGTCAAAAACATGAGAATACAATTCCAAAACATAGGAATTTACCAAGTTCATAAGAAAAATAAACCAACAAATTTGAACTAATTCGAAAATAGATTCCTAAATTCCAATAATTCCAAATGATTATAATTACACCATTGAACAAATAATAAAATAATAGAAAATACAAGTAACAAATGCTTACATAATTATCATATAAACTGAAATAAGAATCATTACAGCTTGATTTATCTAAATCTAGAATTAAAAAATTAGAATAATATTCTAAGACATTGTAATTTACACAAAATATTTACACATGTCATTTCAAGAACCAATAAGAATGTTCTTGACACAAAGAATCATCTACAACAATAAACAAAATGAGGACATCAACATATTGAGATTAAAAGAATCATAATAGAATTTATTTATAATAGTAAGTAGAAAATGGCTTTAGGAATTATTTTATTTTGATATATTCAACATGGTTAGAGGGTTGAAGGTGATTCCTAAAAATCTAGATTTCTCTTTTAACACCTGGTGTGTAGGGTAAAAATCTTTATCATACTTGCACAATGGAAGTAAAGATTCTATGCTTCTAAACCTATAAACATAAACTAATTCCAAAATGGGTTCCTAAATTCTTGGAATTCAAAGTGATTGTAATAGTGAAAAAATCATAAACTAGTAGAAAATTCATGTAAGTAATGCCTGTATAATTCACATAGGAACGTAAGTAAGAATTTGTATGGATTGATTCACCTAAAATCATGGTAAAAATATGATAATACAATTCCAAAACATAGAAATTTACCAATATAATAATAAATACAAACCAATAAAGGTGAACTAATTCAGAAATAGATTCCTAAATTCTAGGAATTCCAAATGATTATAATGACACCAATGAAAAAATCACAAAATAGTGGCAAATATAAGTAAAAAATTCTTGCATAATTCTCATATAAATAGAAATAAGAATCTTTACATATTGATTTATCTAAATATAGGATAAAAAACATGGGAATGTGATTATAAAACATTTGAACTGACACAACAGATTTATACCTGTCATTTCCAGAACCAATGAGAAAGTTCTTGACATAAAGAATCGTCTACAATAATAAAGAAATGAGGGCTGAATCAAAAAAGGATTAGAAGAATCATAACAAATTTTTTATAATAGTACAAATAAAATGGGTTTTAGAATAGAAATAAATTGAGATATTCCACATGGTTAGAAATAGAAAATAGTTTCTATACAACCTAAGGAATCAAAAAATAACCATAAACAAAACATTAAATGGTTTTTGATTCATTAATGTTATCAAACAGACCCTAAATACATGTTCAAAACCTCAATTCTACAAAAAAAAAGGGGTATCAGGAGAGAGTGAAGGGAACACATCTAAAGTAAAAAACAGATAGTTCCAAGTATCCATAGTGATTTTAATGTTTTAATATGATTGACATGAGCATGCATAAGACATTAAGAGTGTCATGTATTACTGATAAAATGATGGGAGGAAACTTCTAAACCTTCAATTCTTTATAAATCAAATAGTTTTGGTCAAAAAAATATATGTTTTTTAGGAATTGTGAGAGAAGACATGTTATTTCTTGAACTCAAACCCATAAAAGAATGTCCTTCTCCAATATCTCTTAATAGTTGAAATATAAAAGATATATGAAATTCCAAATATGCAGAACATCAAAAAGAGGCTGAGCCAACTTAAATACAATTTAATTTCTTTTTTATGTCCAAACATTCTCGATAAGATATTATTTTCACTCTATTATTGATTGTAATATCTACTGGAAAAAAGTGATGGAAATGAGGGGAAATTGAGTAGCTACTAGAAACTATTTGGCTAATGGGATTGTGGTAACTAGATCACTTGACTCCTGGTTGGGATGGATTGTCACATGTTTCAGACCATCTAGGACATCAATCAAAATCTAAAAGATAAAATTAGAGGTTTATAATTCATTTATAGAATATAAACATGAAGACCTAAATGAAATCCTAAAAGCATCATGGCATGCTCAATTATCTTTGATCCATCTACAATAGGCCCTTTAAACATTTTTGTAGCTCACTATATACATTCCATACCACTTTATCCATATCTTGCTATAGAATAAAGTCTATAATGGTTATTTGTTTGTGAAGAAAAATTTCTAAGAAAAGTATGAACAAGGTTATATGAATTTAATGATACTTTTTAAAAAAGTGTTTATACAATTTATCACTTACGATAGGAGATTTTATAAAAATGTTTCTAGATTTCTTATTAAAAAAACTGACACAGATATAAGTGTTTAAATATAAAGGTAAAATAGACATCACTTATTTTTTTTAAATGTCTATAGAAATTGATATAAACATATTTCAATAAGTATCATCCAGCACAATATAAACCTTGTTCTTCATAGAAAGCACAAAAATTTTACTCTGAAAATTCCAAGCAATGAAAACCTTGAAAAACAAGAATGACTGACTTTCATCATTGGTTATGAAAATCATACAAAAGTTTATAAAAATATTCATAATGATTAATTGATTATTAACTCCTAGTAACTAGTCAAAGGCTTCTAACTGTTGAAATAATCATAGTCTTTCAACCACTGTAATGCAAATAGATCTTAATAGATCATCAAAAATGTTATATAAAATAAAAAATAGATAAATTTTCAACAGATCTGTTCAAAATTTCAAGCAATTATGAAATATTTAGCTATAATATAAAGTCCATATAACTTTTAACACAATGTCACTTAGCAAACTAAGCCTCCTAAAATTCCAAAGAAAGGGATTGAATCACAATGCCTATCTATAACTCCCTAGAATAGTTAATAGAAACAGTGAAAGAAAAATCTAAAAGTACAAAAATTATGTACATGAAAAAGAGTAGACTGAAACATTACAAATTCCAGGAAAATTTACAATACATAGGCATTAGATCCTAAAAAATGCAAATATAAATAAACATATTAATCAATCAAACAAAGAATACCTTAAAAACCATAACATTGTGTTTTCCTTCTATCCCTTCTGGATGGGCTATAAAAATGGTGATTCAAAAAAAAAGGAACATCCCCCAAGCATCCAAAATTATCTAACAGAAGTTGTCTCAGTGAGAAATTATTAACATATTATTGATTCAAACAGTCAATTTCCTACTGAATTCAATGTACATAACCATAGATTTAAGATATGGGTTCAAAAAAAATAGAGAAAGAGATGGATTCCAAAAAGCACTTACCATCCCAACCCATCCCTGCCCCTCTTCCATATGCACAATCAAGTATGTAAATATGATAAAAGAGAAAAATATCATGAAAAAGAGGGAACCAGAATGAAGCTCCCATGACACCTTCCAATAAGAGAAGGAAACGTGTAAGAGGGAATGAAATTAGATTGTTGATATTTTCTTCCATGTATATGTTATTATAGTTTTGAAAATAATATTTCCATAATTCAAAGTAAACAAAACATATAAAGTAGTAAATAGAAAAAAGTATTTATGTTCTTTGGAAAATTGTTTATGTGCACGTGGTGGGATCGTTATAGCATTAACTATGAAACAATAAAAGTACAAGAAGTGTGAAGGAAAAATATAATCCTAACAGAACCACACAAATTATTCATAGGACACATTATCACTAAACAAATATCCCACAATAAACCCAAATTGAGGGGAAAGTGAATATGATCAGTCATTTCATATAATAAACTTCAAGAAAATAAATAAGGTAAAAAACTCAAGAACTAACGAAGCAGAATAAATAATAGATCAAAACCCCTTTACGAGGGATTGGTCTAACCTCCATCACTACCACAGAGCCTTTTGACCAATGGTGATTAATTTCAACTCTATTTCACCCTCCCCCCATAAGGGGATTTTGTGTGAGGATGTCGTCCGAGAACAGGGAGGTGGTATTCATCGAGGAGGTCTGCGCGACGTCGGCTGAGAACAGGGAGGGAGTATTCATTGAGGAGGTCTGCATGATGTCTTCCAAGAACAGGGAGGGGGTATTCATCAAGGCAGTCTGTGTGATGAATTCTGAGGGTGACGTCAGTAGGGAACAAGAAGGTGATATTCATTGAGGAGGAAAGCGCGGTGAAGGCAGGGAACAGGGAGGTTCACGAGAAATGTTGGCTGTGAGGAACGTTGGTCATGAGGAACGCTGACCGCGAGGAATGATGACGGGGAATAAATAGTTTGGGATCAGGGAGGGGGAGCAGGGAATGGTGGGGAATGGCGGGGAACACCGGGGAGGCATATTAGGGGTTTTTTTCTTTTTTTAATTTATATATATATAGTAGAAAAAGATAAATAACAAAGATATATATGATAATATATATATATATATAAAGAAAAAATTAAATAATTTATATAAAAAATTATATTCTATAAGGATTATGGATATTTTAATTAATTACAAAATTATGGATATTTTAATTAATTATAAATTTTTATTATCAAAATGATATGCTTATAATGGGTAATATATATATATAAATATATATTCAATTTTCGGTAAAATATTTGATATTATTGAATAATTATTGGTAATGGTTTTTTTAATTCTATAATATGTGTTGGTAATGATAACTCATAAAAATAGTTTCATTTATCAGTAAATCAATTGTTGGTATTATCATTATAAGGCAACAGATTTACATGTTAGTAAAAGATTTGTTGGTATTGGACTACTAATATAAACAAATATATTTGTTGGTAAAATTAATTATTGGTAACTATAGTTAATACCAACAGAATTGAATATCTATTGAAATTAATCATTTTTACCAATAGATATATTATCTGTCAGTAATTTTCTGTTGGTAAAGGTCACTTTATTTATAGTGAATGAATGATGCTCATTGAAGTGAAAAATTCACATTTAGTTCCATGTTGTGTGAAATGATAAATGACTCCCCTGATTATAAAAATGTATCAAACTGTAGTATTAACGAAGTTTTGGGTGTTCCATTTGTGAAAAATGCACATAATCAGTTTTGAACAAAAATTCCTCAAAGTGTGTGTTTTTTGGACATCAGAAATTTTTACCTTGATGGCATAAATGTCAAACATGTACAATAACTTTTGATTGGAATATTGAACAGGTTAAAACACTGTATCCAGTAATGGGTGATCAACTATAAGGACCCATACTCAAAACATTAAAAAATCTTTAGTTTTATACAATAATATAAATTCTTACACATTGAGGATATTTTCAGGTTTTGAGTTTTAGAGAAATCAGGACATAAAATATACATAACTTCCCATAATAATACTTTAGGATACTACTAAAATAGTATCACTATTTCTAAAATATAAATCTTAAATAGAACATAATTTCATTGAAAAAATCTTTATAACATTTAAATTCCCTTCCTTATTTCTTTTACACATCCTTATAACCTATGAAAAACATTTAATATTTTGGGATGAGCACAAAAAGATTAGTAAGGGATATAAGGAATGAAATCATTAGTCAAGTGATAACATCAAAACTAATAAAACCCATTTCATAAAAACAAATTAACATATATAGAAACATCATGTAGTTGAATTGGGATATATTTACCATATCACTCTCACAATCACCCTTACACATGGAATAACCATTTGGTCAAATTCCATCTCCGTAATACCCAATACATTGGAGACCTATAAGGGGGATCACCCATCATATCTTGAGATATAATAGCCTGAACCCAGTATATCAAGAGATATAATGGACTCAAACCAACATAAATATTTCCAAGTAACATATCAAGGTAATAAAGTATCATGAAATATGGAGAAACCACTCATTCCATATATATATAAAAACAATCTTTTTTCAATTTCATTAAATATACTTTTAAAAGATTTAAAAGGAATGTCCCTTACAAATATTATTGGAGATATAATTAATATAATAGAATGGATATGTATATTCACTATAAATACACATATTACGACATAATATAAACAAATTTTCATCGCACAAATAATCTTAATACCATATAATGAATAAAGTAGATGGTTAACCAAAGATTCGAAATTGGGTTAATAATTACCTTACCCCGAATTCATATTACGTAAAATTTGATAAAAACACCTTTATAATGGTAAAAAAGGTGATATTTATTTTTTAATGAAGTATATTCATTTTCATAAAACCTTATATGATCATTTTTTAACATCATTAGACCCATTAATTAATAATATTTTGTTATTTACATTGTTTCAGGTGCGTTATTTACATGATTTACATGGTCGGTTCTTTATAGATTTCCTTGTTGAACAAAAGAAAACTATAGAAGTGGATTGAGTTGTTATTAATATGTTTCTATAATATTAATTGATTCCATAAATAATCTTTTTTATATGGTATGAGGATGATTCATTAGATAAATCATTAGTGATATTCATTTAGATCATTTTGGCGGTTCTTTGATAATCATGAATGAGTTTCATCATATACCTTTAATATTATAAATATTAGTTAATGAAAAAACATAGTATAGGTCATAACATAAACATTAAAATCTTTTCAACAATTAAAATGATTTTTCAACCATCATTTAAGGATTCAAATGAAATTTAAGAAACATAATCCATGATGTCGGTAAATCAACACCTCACAGATGGTGTTTTTATTTTTAGAATAAGAGGATGAAGAGAAATAGTATGATAATGAATTGTTCCATAAACATGATAAAAATATGGAATATATATAATAGTAAATATTTTACTCCTCTTGGATTAGGGGTGGTGAATAGAGTATTGGAAAAGAAATGAATTGAAAATAAAACACAAGAAAATGAAATAGGGTCTTTACCTCGTGATCTCTTCTCCTTGAGATCCTTCTTAAAGCTTTTGGTTTTGTCATTTTGGTTAGAAAAGTAGGTATTGGACATGGGGAAGAGACTTGGGAAGGGGATTGGGTAGAACATATAAAATCTACAAGTCTTGAGAGGTGATAGATGAAGAGGGGGTGAGTGAGGTATTTATAGTGCATGTGATGGAGTTTTTAATTATTTTCAAAGGACACCTCAATAGTGGTATTTGAAAAATAATAAGCTTGACCATCGTTTTTTTCCCTAATATTGGAGAATTGTGAAACCTCATATCATATTTTAATCCCCAAGAGTCAACCATAATTATTACATCATTATTACATCAATATGATGTCATTAAACACCGAAAATCTTAAAAATATATATTTTACTATTCAATGAAAATTCGTTTATCCAAAAAAATCAAAAAAACCATAACCATTTTTCAAAGTGTAAAATTAAAAAATGAAGATCATTTTCTGGAAAATAATTTTCTATATATGATTATTTAAATTTTTAAATAAAATAATAATTTAGTCAAAAGTTACAATTTTAAAACTATAACTCATTTTATATCATCTTGAAAAATTAATAAAGATATCATTATATTATAAATATAAGAATATAATATAATAATTAAACTTACTATTTATAAGGGTCAGATTAATATTCATAAAACTATTCACAAGGGTATATTACTATTCACAAAAATACAATTTGGTTCTATCAGACTCCAAAAAACTTACTTATCACAAACACAGATGTTTGTTATTCGAAATTCAAATCCTATAAGTGGAAAAAACGTCTTTAAATTCTTTCTTATAACTATATCCTTAAATCAAATTTTCATTATGTATATCATTAGTGTTTCATGAATTTAAATTTATTTTAAAAAATTTGGGGTGTTACATTCTCCCCATCTTTTGGAAATTTCCTCCTCTCAATTATATTAACTTATTATGCAAGTGAGGGCCCTTTTCCCTCATAGAGATTTCATATTCCCATGTTTCTTCTTCTACTATGTGGTTTCTCCACTCAACTATTACATGGTGGATTACCTTATTCCACAAACATTCTCTATATTATAAAGAATATGAACTTGTCTCTCTTCATAAGTAAGGTTATCTTCCAGGTGAACTACTTTTGGGCTCAAAACATGAGATGAATCTGGTACATAGTTTCTCAACATCGAAACAAGAAAAATATTATGTACCTGCGATAAAATCGGTGGTAATGCTACTCAGTAGGAAATCGGTCTAACTTTCTCCTAGATTTCATAACGTCCAATGAACCTTGGACATAGTTTCCCTTTCTTTCTAAAATGATTAACAATTTTCAATGGTGATATTTTAAGAAAAACATCATCAACTACCTAGAAAGAAATTGTTTTCCTCCTGGTGTCTGGATATATTTTTTCTCTACTACAAGCTGTTAGCATGTGTTTCTAGATCATATTCACTTTCTCATCCACTTTCTCTACTAATTCTGGTCCCATCAACTTTATTTCCCCGACTTCATCCCAAAAAGCTGGAGTTCGACACCACTTCCCAGGTAATGCCTCAAAATCTTCCATCTATATATTGTAATGAAAAATTTTATTATAAGAAAACTCGACTAATGAAAGATCTTGATCTCAACATCCCTAATAGTCCATTGAATAAGCTTAAATCATATCATCCAAATTCAGAATCATATGTTCTAATTTCCCATCTAATTAAGGATGAAAATATATAGTGAAATTTAATTCTATTCCTAACTACTTATGAAGGACTTTCCAAAAGTTATAAGTGAACGTTGGATCATATTCAAATACAGTAGAAAGAGGAACCCCGTGTAACCTGAAAATATAATTTGATGTATAGTCGAGAAAGTTTATTGAATGACATGGTATCTCGAATAGGAAGGAAATGAGCAGATTTAGTTAGTCGACCAACAATAACCCATATTGGATTATTACCTCGAGGAGTCTTTGGTTGTCCCACAACGTAGTCCATTACAGTATTTTCCCATTTACAATATTGCACTAGTAAAGGTTGAATCATCCCCTTTGGTAAGTGGCATTATGCTTTAACATGTTGGCATGTCAATCATTTCATAGTAAAAAATGTAATATGTCTTTTCATTCCATTTCTCTAGTATTACTCTCAATGATATCTATACATCTTTTTTCTTCTAGAATGAACTGAAAATGAAGAACCATGAGCATCAAATGATAATTCCTTCTGAGTAAATATATAATTCATGATTTTATTGTCAGAATATATTTCACATTTTAATCCATGAAGATTATGCCTCAAAATTTTTAATGAAAAATATAGTATATAATTCCAAATAATGTTTAGGGTAATTTAACTCAGGAGGTTTCAACGGATATGAATCATAAGAAATTACCTCATCATTCTACATCAAAAAAAATCATGTCAAATCAAAGAAGCATCACTGTAGATAAACAATTCCCCACTTCTAGAAGGTAGGGTCAACATTAGAGCATTCGCCTATATTCTTTTCAATTCATAAAAAAAATCATCACTTTATATAGTATGGATTAATTTAGATCCATTTTTTAGTTAACTAAGTGTACAGACTAGATAATTGTGCAGGGTTTTCAACAAAACTTTGGTAATAGAATGTCAAAACAAGAAAAATAAAAATCTTAGTTATATTTATTGGTCTTGGACATTCATCAACAGCTTTTGGTTTAGGAGGGTCAACAGTTATACCATCTTTAGAAACTATATGACCAAGGAAATAAATTTACTACAACCAAAATTCACAATTTTTGAATTTTCCATACAGATTATTTTCTTTTAAGGTTTTCAAAACAATCCTTGGTTGTTTTTAAAGCTCCTCTTTACTTCAATAATATACTAGAATGGAATCAATAAACACAACCACAAAATTATCTAAGAAATCATGAAATATTCTAATCATAAGATACATGAATACAAAAGGTGAATTAGTTAACCCAAAAGGCATAACTTAAAATTCGTAATGACCATATCTATTACATAACATAGTCTTTGTGATGTCTATATCCTTTACTTTCAACTGATGGTACTCTAACCTTAGGTTAACCATTGAAAAATACTATGCTCCCAAGAGTTGATCGAAAAAATCATCGGTATGAGGTATTGTATAATTTTTTTAATAGTGATGTTATTCAAGAATCTTCAATCAATGAAATTTATCATTTAACCATATTTATTTTTAATAAAAAATATAGGATCACCCCATGGTGAAGTTTTAGGCCAAATGAAGCCTTTATCTAATAATTCCAGCAACTACTTTTTTAATTCTAGAAGTTTCATTTGATCCATTTGATTAGGGGGTTTAGAAATTGGCTCAGAATCAAGAAATAATTCAATAGTAAACTCAACCTCCCAATCAGGAATAGAACCAGGAAAATCATTAGGAAAAACATCTAGGTATTCATTTACCTCTTGTATATTATTAATATGGATAAACCCCTTATCTTCAAAAATATGAGAAAGATTACTTTCATTTCCATATTTATTATTTTCTTAGATTCTTGATATGTTATCAATGGAATGGGTTAATTCTTGTACACAAAATGAAACTCTTTCTTAAAAAACTCTTTTATCTCAACAATCAATCCTAGAAAAATAAAAATAATGCCACTCCATACCCAAAATAACATCAAACTATACTAGAGGAAATACAATAGGGTTTTTAGGTAAACTCTTTCCATAAACAAGGATAGGTAGATTCTTATAATTTATTTTTTCCACAATATTTCCACCATGTGTTTTTACCATGAGTTCTGGTTTCATTTCATGGTGTAGAATTCCCAATTTTCTCAAAATTTCTCAAAAATGATGGAATGTGTATACCTAGAATCAAACAACACATTTTCAAAATCCTTAAAAAGAAGAAATGCACCTGATACCTCATTTGACGGATCTCCATCTACTAAAGTGGTTGAAATGGATTTTTCCACATCATTCTACTTCTAATCTTGCATATTTCTCACCTGAGTGACTAGCTTCAGACACACATTATCAAAATGACCCAATTCATTATAGTTAAAGAATCTCACCATTTTTTTCTCATTAATTTTTGGATCATTTTCAATGAAATCGTGGGACATGTTCCCAAACATTCCACATCAGTAGCATTTCCCAGAATTTACAAGACATTCACCATGATGCTTTTTACCAAACATTTTACAAGAAGGTAAATTGATTTTCATGACTCCTGATTTCTTTAATGAATTATTTTCTAGTAGCTGCAAACATGTTCACTTCTTATTCTTGTCATAACAAGGCACATATGTGTACATAAACTCCATCTCAAATATTTCAGCACAACGAACAAGTTTTTCCAAGCTTCTAAACTCTCATGAATTTAAATCTCTTTATAAAAATGGTTTCAAACCAGAGTAAAATCTATTAATTATTCAATCAAAATCTTGAGTAAAATCCGGTACGTAGCTAGGCAGTTTTGTAAGTTCGTCTTAATATGATGATACAGAATCATCAACTTTCTTCTTTAGTTTGAATAATTGTTTCTCTATTCTGATTCAAATAGATTTAGGAAAATGTTTTTCCAAAAAAATACTCCTAAAATCATCCCATTCTAGACTATCAAGATCATATATTTCCCTCATATTCTAAACTAGAGACCACCATTGATCTTATTTTCCTTCCAAATGATAAATGGATAGTATTACCTTTTGACATTCCAAATATCCTATGACATCAAATATCTTTTCTAGAGTATTGATATGTCCTTCTTATTTTACTAGATATGTTGTTCTACTAAATTTTGGAGGATATTGTCTCATAAAATTCTCCGAAAAAGACATTTTTATTCATTATAGATTATGTTCCTCTCTAGCATGGATACCACCACTATTTATCACTTGAGTCAACTGATCCATTTCGGTCACAAACTGCTCGATTCTGATTCAAAAAATTCCAGACTGCAGATTTGGACATACATCAGCCTCTTGGTGTCATCCTACTTCAAAATACCTATTTCTTCTATAGACATACATTCTGAACAGACATATCATAGATGAAGCAACATGATAATCTTTAAATTCTATATCAATTCACATCAACCATAAAGTAAAAATAAATTAAGGTTTTCTATTAACATTATCCTAACCCCTAATGTTATCCAAATAGTCCTTTGATACCAACTATAAGGACCCTGCCTTAAAACATTACATAATCATGAATATTATACAATAATATAAATTGTTACACATTGAGGATATTTTTTGGTTTATAGTTTTAAATAAATCAAGTTGTAAAACATACATTACATCCCATAATCATACACGAGGATACTACTAAAATAATATCAACTTTTTCCAAAATATGAAATTTAAATAAAACATAATTTCTTTGAGAAATGTTCATATCATTTAATTTTTATTCCTTATTTCTCTTACACATCATTATAACCTTTTAAATACATTTAAATCCTTGGGATGAGCACAAAAAAGCTCAGTAGGGGATATAAGGAAATTGATCGTTAGTCAACTTACAACATAAAAACTAATAAAATCCATTTCATAGAAACTAGTTAACATGCATGTAAACATCATGTAGTTTCCTTGGGTCATATTTACCATATCACTCTTACAATCACCCTTATACATGGAATAACCATTTGGTCAAATTCTATCTCTAGAGTACCCAATTCATTAGAGAGCTATAATGGGGCTTAGCCATCATATCTTGAGATATACTAGGCACAACCCAACATATCTTGAGATATAATGGGATAAAAAAGATTACCATGTAAAAGGAACATATCATGGTCATAAAGTGTTATGAAATCGAGAGAAACCTCTCATTCCATATATATATAAAAGAATCTTTTTGAGTTTTATTAATCAAACTTTTAAAAGGATTTTAACATGGATGTCCCTTACAAATATAATTGGAGTGAGAATTAAACGAATGGAATGGATATGTATATGATGTAAATACAAATAATAAAATATAGTATAAACAAAAAATTTATCACACCAATATTCTTCATATCACATAATGTATAAAGTACAAGGTTATCCAAAAGATTTGAAATTGGGTTAAGATTTCCCTTACCTCGGGTTCATCTAACTTCAAACTTGGTTAAATCTCTTGTATAATGGTTAAACGGGTGTTCTTAATATTTTAAAGAAACATATGAATTTTTATAAAACCTTATATGATAATTTTATAACATCCTTTGACCCATTAATTAATAATATTGTTTTACTTATATTGTTTCAGGTGAGTTCTTTACATGATTTACAAGGTTGGTTCGTAACATATTTCCTTGTCGAAAGGAAGAAAAACCAAAGAAGTGGAATGAGTGGTAATTAATATGTTTCTAGAATATTAAATGATTCCATAAATAATTTTGTTTGTATGGTTAGTGTATGATTAATTAAATAAATCATTAGTGACATTCGTTCAGATCATTTGGTGGTTCTTCGATAATCGTAAACTAGTTTCATCATATACATTTAAGGATATACATATAAGTTAATTCCAGAACATAAAAGAGGTTATATCATACACTATAAATTATATTTCAACCATAACAATGGTTCTACAACATGATTTGAAATAATTAAAGGAAATTGGAGAACCATCATCCATGATGTCGGTAAATCGACACATCGTGGATGGTGTTTCTATTTTTAGAATAAGAGGAAGTGGAGAAAGAGTATGATGATGAATTGTTCAATAAACATGATAAAAATCAAAATATATATATAATAATTGATATTTCATTCCTATTGGATAAGAGGAGGTGTATAGAGTATATGGAAATAAATGAATTGAAATGAAACCTAAGAAAATGAAAGAGGATCTTTACCTCTTGATCTCTTCTCCTTGAGATCCTCCTTAAGGCCTTTAATTTTGGAGTTTTGGTGAGACCGGATGGACATGATGTGGGGAAGATCCTTTGTTAGGGTATTTGGTATAACTTAGACAATGAAAAAGTCTTTAGAGGTAATAGAGGAATAAGGTGTGAGGGTTCTATATATATTGAATGTGAGGGAGATTTTAATTATTTTCAAAGGACCCCTCATTACTGGTATTTGAAAAACCATGGGCTTGCACATGGTTTTTGCCCATGGTATTGGAAAAATGGGGAAAATCATATCATATTTTAAAAACCAAGAGTTGAACATAATTATTACATCACTATTACATCATTATGATGTCATTAAACACCTGATAACATAAAACTGCATATTTTACTAATCACCTAAAACTCATTTACCTCAGAAAAATCAAAAAAAACTAGCCTAACCATTTATTTGACGTGTATAATTAAAAAATAGAATTATTTTAAAAAAATTAATTTCTAAATAAGATTAATTTAATTTTTAAATAAAATCATAATTTATTCTAAAAATAAAAATTTTAAACCAATAAGTCATTTTATATCACCTAGAAAAATTAATCAGGATCTCATTATCTTATAACCATAAGAAAATAAAATAATAATGAAATTTACTATTCATAAGGGTCATATTAATACTCATTATACTATTCATAAGTGTATGTTACTATTCACCGAAAAACATTTTGGTTCTATCATACTCCAAATAACATACTGATCACAACCACAGATGTCTGTTTTCGAAATTCAAATTTTAGAATGGGAAAATCATGTTCAGTAGATAGCTTATAAATATATCCATAAATAAATGTTTCATTTTGTAAAGACTTGTTATTTCATGAATTTTAATTTATTTTAAATACCTTGGGGTGTTACACTAACTTAACAAAAAATTAACAAAGATTGATGTTGTTTTCGGTAAATAATTTTACAATAACCATACAAAATAAGGTTTGAAAGATAGATCAGTTTTCTTTTAATTGTCATTTTGGAATTTATTATATGTTAGACATTTTCTTTATTTCATTCATGTAGAAAAATATGTATTTTATAGTGTTATTGGTATTTTAAAAAAATTTCATGGAAAAATTAAATATTGAATCAAGGCTAGGTTGTACTTATTTGAAATGGGGATAAGAAAAGAGTTAGAACCGATGAAGGGTAAAAGAAGGAATTTTATTCCTCTAGTATCTTACACTCTATCAGGACAGGAAACAAATAAATTTCTCCATTTCCTTGCTTGTGTAAAAGTTCCACATGGGTAGTCATCAAATATTAATACTGTCATTTCAAAGACTAATTTGAAGTTAAAAGGACTAAATTAACACAAATGTCATGTTTTGATGAAAGATTAATTTCTGTTGATTTCAATTACATTCTGCCTCAAAATATATGACATACAATAACCAAAATATGCTTCTTTTTCATATCCATATACAGTAAAGTTGTAAACCTGATGAATTTTACCATCATGAATAAGAAGATTGTAGTCATATTAAGATAATTAATTATGTTCTTCCACCGTCATTTTTTTATATAATGGTACACCTAATGGTTCACTTAGTTAGAGAGGTTCAACTATTTAGTCCTATTCATTACAGATAAATGCACCCCATTAAATGATATATGAATATTTTGAAACGGTATTTCATGAATCAATATCTTCCAAAAAAATTTATTACATGACGATATATTGTGGAATAAGATATAGAATTTTTTATAAATTTGATATTTGTGTGGAAATATTTTGTCTCCCAAAGTCTCATCATAGAGACCACATTATGGGTCAAGGGATTTCTGTAGGAGATGTTGTTACAATTACCTTGACAGATCGGGAACAAGAATACCTTTACATAATACATAATAGTGAAGATGTTGATCCACACATTGAATCCCATAAAGAAATTCTTGGATATTTGAATCCATAAAGGGTAGAACAATTGATATCAAATACTAAATATAAATAGTTTATAGGATAGTTTAGAGATAAAATTTATATGGAGTTATCTAAAAATATAAATTCAATTGTCAAATGACATCAATGGAAATTCAAAGGACCAATAAAAATGTTATATCTTACAGTGGTTTTATAATCAATGGTTACAAGTTCTATAAAAAAGACAATGATGACTTCAGTATGATGCAAAACAATGGTGTTACTCTTATGGATAAGTGAAGAACATATCTAATTCCAAGAATACAAATCCAATTTATGAAGATATGAAATATTTTTTTCATTATTGATTAGATATAGTAGTTGGGTTATACAACATTTCAAATGTCTATATACCATTGAAAATGGGTTGAGAATATCAATAGTGTGAAATTTTATGAAATGGGATTTATGAAGGTGAATTTTAGTGTGGCAGGGGAAAAATATGATCCATACATAATGGAATCACAAGATACACAAAATTTGAAATAATGGATCCCCTAACTCAAATATATCTTTATGATCTACTCTACAAGTTAGAATAAGAGGGAACAACCACTGACCACTATAACAAATAATAACTACTCAATCACCCTAAAAAACACCAATTAATATCACCTTAATAAAAAAAATAAAAAATTGATTTCATGATTACATCATTACTCACATTATAAATAAGGTGAAAAAAATAGGAAAACAAGAAGGGACCTACCAAAAACAACTATAGATTGATCCTCAATGGTCAAGGTTGAGATAAATTATTTATGGATGAAATACCCTATTTAGATTCACTTTTCTTCCCATTAAATAATAAAAATAAAGTTGGGGTGTTCTGGTGTAAGGGTCTCTGAGAATTTATAACCAATAATAAAAATACAATACCATGGTGCCCTCCCCCCCCCCCCCTCACCATATAGTATGACTATTGAAATATAGGGGAACCACACTATAGCTAAGAGAACTATGCCATAACCTATCTAATCAAAGCTCTAGGGATAGGTTAATGTCATGGGGTGTGAAAAAAACAAATGTTTCCTAATTTAAATTTTAGTAAAGTGGTTAACCTAGGTTTTGGCATACAGGATCTCACAGAAATAAAGCTATCAACAAAAATTTCAGAAACAATTTAAGATTGTTTAAAAAAATCTATTTGATTTTAAAAAGAAAAAAATAAATTAAAATAAAATATGAACACGTATATATGTAGAGATTTATGGTGTAAGGGTATGAATCCCTTTTTTAATTTCATCATGTTCATAATAATCATCCCCCTTCTCTTCCTAATGAATGATAAATGAATGACTCCTTTTTTGATTTTTCAATCACCCATTGTTGAAGGAAGAAATGGAAACCATCCATCTGTTCATAAAAGTTCATAAACCATTATCATACAACTAAGAAAAGACTTGATTGTGATTTTTTTCTCCCTAGAAATATATAAATATTTAACATATTCTACAAATGTGCCAATGATCACTAGATAGTCACCACCAACCACAATCTGCTTGATCAAGACAAACTGTACTAGAGAGAAAGAGATAAAAAAATCTTTAACCAAAGATATAAACAATGAATGACACCAAAACACTAAATACAATCACATTAAAAAAATATGAAACACTACAATATAAATAAATTAATGGAAAAATAAATATTTTTACAATAAATCACAATACATGAACATTAAAAAAGGGAAATTCCCCCTTCCCTAATCACTCAAGAGTTTTACCCCTCCATTTGAAGGGTAAAATTGTTGAATAGAGAATAATAGTGAATTATGAAACTAGGAAAAGGGAAAATATAAAATCCAAATCTCTAAAGAATTAAAATCCTCCATCACATCATCTCTATCACCTTCTTTAACACCTTTTACTGGAAGTGGATTCTATTTTTTATAGGCTTGAGGGGTGGAAAACTTTTCCTCTAGTTTCTGTCCGTATAAATTTTGACTTTAATATACATAGTGAATTAATGAATCTTGGGATGTTGTATTCATAAAAGTTTTCCTCTATATATTTTTCATTCATACTACAAATATATACTTATTTAGACAAGTTTTATAAATTGTATTAATGAATTACCGGATAATACTTTTTCTTCTCGAAGAGACTCCTCAACTACCTCTACTTTGGAGCATTCCATGGATGAATTGATGACCTAAATTATAAATTAAATTCACTTTTTTAATGATGATAAGAGTATTATTTCTAAAAAGAATCTAAATAACTCCTTTTTGATCTCTCTGGATTGATATTTTTCTCAATTACAGATGTGGTTTTACTTTGTCAGCCAAAAAAACTTCTCCACATGATTGATTTTTTATGGGATAGTGTTTTTTGAATTTGATCTCGGTCGATAAGAAAAAGTAAAATGCCATGAAAAAAAGGAATACTAAAATGAATTAATATATTAAATTAAATCAAAATTTTAAATTTCATTCCCATAAAATTTAATCTCCAAAAAGTTGAAAATTTTCTAGAATTAATCATTTTTAAATATTAATCACAACATTCACCAGAATATTATATTAATTAATATCACCTAAAATTTATTAATTTTAGAGGATAAAATAATTGAAAAAACATATGAATAATTATTAAAATATTATCTGTATAAATTCCCCAACACTTAGTACATGGACTCCTAGACAAGTAAGCCAAAAAATTAAATTGAAGAAAATTCAAAACATATTCCCTTGAGATCCATTAATTACACATCACTAAAAAATTTATCATTCCTCCTAAAAACCCATTATTTAATGTCCTATAATTAGATAATTTAGTATATTTCTTCTTAATTTCTCCTCCCAAGCACACAAAAGGCCTACATCATATTATTTTCCTCTCATCACACAAATATCAATTTCTGAAAAGACTTTTTACATCCAAACCATTGCAAGAGTCACTATAGAATTCAAAAATTCCAACTTATCAACCCAATTTCAGTCAAGGAGATGTTTTTATCATGAGTACATTTAATGATTATTCTTTAGATCCCATTTAGTATGATTCAGTTGGGAAAATTTTTGAGGTAGAATGTGGATGGTTTGGATATTTTTGAAGAAAAATTCCATGATTCTAGTTTTCATTCAATTATATCTCCTCCACCATACCCTTACTAGAAAATTAGCTGAATCAATATGAAAACTAAATTAATTTTTACACAATTTAATATTTTAGTTGTAAAAACGTCAATATTTTCACCCATAATTTTTCTTCAAATATCTAGATAGAAACAACATTTATTCTCTATTGGAAGCACCGAAAAGACAAACCTCACTTTTCATGAAAGATCAATGAAAGGAATATCTTTCAACAGAGAGAATTATTTTCATCAGAAATCACATCTCTTAAGAAACTTTTTTCCCATCTAAAGTATCACCAAATGAGGTAGATAAACACATGAAATATCCCCCCACACACACTTATGTTTAACTAGATAATCCAATTTCACTTCATTTGTAGGCAGGATAGAGAAAATTGGATTGTAATGTGGCTAGAGAAATAGGTTGTTCATAGAATCTAATTTATAAAATGATTAAATATAAAAGGAATTCCATAATGAAAAAATTATTTTGAAAATGGGGAAATTAAAAACAAAAAAAAACATCAATCAATTAAAAAAAATTACCTCAAACCATCATGTTTTTATTGAAAAAAAATAAAGTTATGGTTATAGAAAGAATGGATTGGTTATATCAGTAAGTGAGGTGAATTTGATGAATATGAAAATAATGGTTCAGAAGCCTCACAGTGAAGTGATTTCAAAGATAAATACAGTGACATGTGGCATGTAATTAAAAATTAGGTAACTTTTTCATGAAATTTAAAAAAATTTGAACTTGAACCGATTTTATTTTCAACCTTAATTTTAGCACTGTTTCATGGAATAGGTTAGTTCACTAATTGAAATGGGTTTCAAAAATAGAAATTTTAATCATTTCATCTCAACATTTTTCAAAACACAAAAAAATCAAAAAAATATACAACAAATTTTAAAAACAAGAGTTTTTTTGAAAAAACAAATCCAAAACTACAAATGTTACATCACCCACACATAAATTATAGAGTTGTGTCAATGAATATAAATATATTATAACATTTTGGAATTTTTGAAAATTAATCATAGAAATAAAGAACGTGTAAAAGAGAGGTATGTCCTGATGGATTATAATGATAAACATATAAGAGGAGTGTGATCTCATCCAATAGATCCAGTAGAATAGTCTCATAGAATTTCATCAACGTGTGTAAATTAATAGAGAATGTCTCTTGATCTCCATAAAACATAATATAAAAACAATCTAAAGTATATAGATGAGTATCTAAAAATGGTCCTTCCCATCTGAAATGATGTTAGCATAGAATCAGCTTGAGTCTTGATTTGAATTATAGCACTTTGTATCTAGGATGTAATTATTACAGTTGGATCATCATTTCATGAGTTACTATTGTTCCCTAATTGTAAATACAAGAATTTTCAATGGTTTACCTCCTAATTTACTCAATATCAGGAAATTGAAATCATTTATCTTTCCCATCACTTTCAAGATCCTAATCCATCTTCCTCACAACCCAATACAATGTATGATCCAATTATATATGTAAGTGAAATATTTTCCAATAAATCATCATATATGGTATCATCCAATCTGGGTTTTATAGGATTTTCTATAATCCCATAATGTATCTTCTAGTCTTTGGCTCTAATATTTCCTTCTCAGTTTAACAGTCTTTTCCAAAATTCAATTGATTTCCATATTGGACACTTCATCTTGACCATTAGTCTGTAGATGATAGAAATATGGTGTTTTAATATATACCTCATACTTATTCCTAAAATCACACAATCTCTTACTATAAAAGTGAGTCAGAAAATCACTTATTATGGCCATGGAAACTCCCATCTTAAAAAATAGGTTATAAACGGCCAAATCATAATGAATTTTAGCATCATTAGCCTTGGTGGATTTTTATTCCAACCCTTTGGAAACATAGTCAACTTTACGAAAGATATATGAATTTACAAATGATACTAGTAAAGAACCCAAAAAATATAACCCACATACTTCAAAAATATCAAACAAATTAATTTCCTTATGGGGAATATCTTGTCTCTTTGAAATATTTCTCAAAAACTAAAAAAATTCACACACTGTTCAAAATTCATAGGAATCCTTAAGAATTTTGGGCCAATAAAGTCTAGATTATAAAACCATACTAGTTATACTTTGAGGTATAAAGTTACCTTAACTAGATAAATTGTTAAAAAACTCAAAGACATAGCCAATTTCACTCTCATTAAAACATCATCTTATCACTTGGTAATTTTAAATCATCCAATGGAATGGATCATCCCAAATATAGTATCTAGATTCAAATTTCAGTTCTTGAATTTGTTAAAAATTTAAATTATTTGGGACCAAATATGTTACCTGATAATTGACCATGTCATTATACTAAATAAATTCACTTTCAGTCATGTACAGTCACTCTCTTCGAATATGATCAATCAATAGTTCATTGCCTAAAATCCTAGCTCCTGCATTGTTGGAAAGTCTGATTAAATGATTAGACACTTGGTTCTCAAATCCTTTCATTTACCTGATTTATAGGTTAGAATCATCTAACAATAACATATATCTTAATATCTTTAGTTTATCTTCAACCCTCTTCATCAGGTACATAAAAGCTGCATGATCAGAAAACAAAGTAACTTTAATTCCTAGTATATGTGATCTAAATATTTCTAAAGAAAAATAAACTACTGAAAATTATTTTTCTATGGTTGTGTAATTTAATTAAGACACATATATGGTTTATGAGTAATATTAAATGACATGTGGCCTACCCACAATTCACTGATAAATTATTGGTCCAACTTCATGGTTGTAAGCATAACAAAGTATCTCAAATGGTTATTTCCAACTAGGTGGATGCATTTCCATTAGTGTAATCAATCTCATCTTTAAATCATGAAAGTGTTACCTACATGTACCATTAAAATAAAATTTACCATCATTATAAAGAAATATATAGAGAGGGAGAGAAATATTACTAAAATAATTTATAAGCTTCCTGTAGAATCCTTAATGTCTTAAAAATTATGTAACATGTTTTACACAAGTTGTGTAAGGAAATGAATTTATCACTACACTTTTTTATTAATCGACTTCATTGTAAACTTTTGAAGTGAAATTACAAATAAAATTTCCTCTCTCAACCATGAACTTACACTATTCAAAATATAAATCGTGATTCTTTTCAATTATGGTTTTCTAATATTTTTCCTGATTAGTAAAATAGTGGTCCAAGTAATTTCCAATAACTATGAAATGATCTTGGAAAACCCCAAGAAATCTTCAATGTGATCATAAAAAATTAATACCATGAACCTCTAAAAAGTTCTTATCGAATTACATGATCTAAATAGAATCTTTTTATATGAAAAAATTTCCAAAGGGAAAATTAAATGTTTCCTTCTCTTAATCATCAAGAGAAATATATACCAGAAAATAACCCAAAATCCATAAAAAAGAAATATTTAGTTCTCCCTACCAATAACATTATCTTATGGTCAATGTAGGGAATGATAAAATGATCTTTATGAGTGACTTTATTCAATATCCTGATATAAATGAACACTCTCTAGCTATTATTAATTCTTATAGGGATTAATGCATTATTTTTATTCCTTACTGTGGTTAGGGCAGTTTTTTCAGAACTATATGATTGGGGATAACCCATTGTGAATTTGAAATGGGATAGATGATCCTAGATTCAAAGATCTTATTGATCTCCATCATCATAAGCTCTATCAAGGTGGTTTCATCCTTCTTTGGGGATGCCTCGAAGGTTTGGAATAACCCTCATGAAGAATTCTATGTCATCATATTGTGGGTTCTATTCCTAGGTTATCACTTATTATCAACCCTATTTATTGAAAATTATCTCTATAAATCTCAATCAAATATTTTCCTTATGTTTCAAACATATTATTATTAATTATAAATGGAAATTTATCTCCCTCTAAAAGGTACACATATTTTAAATTATTAACGTCTGTTTTTAATTCCAGATCTAGGGGACTTACAAGCGATGAAATTAATTTCATGTTCCCCACTTCCAAATGATGTAATTCCTACAAAAAATAAATCTTATCATCTTCATCATCATTTAAAAAATATTCAATGAAATCTAATTTTACATATTCTTCACATATTGAATTAGAATCTCAATGGTTTTTAGAATCTAAATACATAGTGATATTTTCAATGGAAAATTATCTCCAAAGGATAATAATTCAAAGAACACACCAAATTCTTCAATGGCTTTGATACCAAGACATGAGAGAGTGAAAACTGTAAGTGATCATCTTATGGGTGCCTTATGGATTCCAAAATATTGAAGTGAACTTTGTTTTCTCAAAAATCTTGGGTGAGTGTCCTTTTATGGACATTGTTGATGGTTTTGGACATATATAATAAAGGTCTCCCCAAAATGATTTCTGAGTATGATGATATCATGTATTCATCTATATTAAGCATATATAAGTGATCTTGGGAAAAGATATATTTGACTTTTACAAGGACATCATCCAAAAATCCGATTGGGAAAACTGTAGATTTGTTTGTAAGTTTTACCACCACTAAGGTTGGATTCAATTATCCCATCAGTAAATAAGTTTATAATAAGTGTGAAAATACATTAATAAAATCACCAATATCACAAAAATAAATGGATAAATTTAATGAATTAGTGGTTCATGTAATGTAAAACATCTATGGCCTTGAAATTTGGTTGGTAATTGTGGTGTGTTAACAGTTGAGACTCTTCTTCCCATTTTTATCATTTAATTCCCTTGAATTATCTTATTTTTGGTGTAAATATCCTTCACCAAATTACTATAATTTGGAATTTTATTGAGTGATTCAATATTGGGGATGTTAATTTCGACTGTCTGGATGGTGTCTAAAATTTATTATTGAACTACTACTTCCTAAAATCTATTTAATTAAATCATAGTTAATGGAAATGGTGGGGGTATGTATTTATTTTTCCTTCGTAAAATTTTAAATGTTTTTTCTTATATCTTCCTCCTGATTCTTTCATTGTCATCCTCCACATTCATTTCTTATTATGGGTTTATTTTCAAATAATTTTCAGAATTCCCAAAATAATTCCCCCTCAGCTCAGGTCGTCTTGTTTTAGGTTCATTGGATATTAGTGGTGAGATTTATTTTACTCTTCTTTTTTATCATTATGACATTCTATTTTGTGTTTGGGATTGTTTAAGAAGGTAGATTGAATTGGTTTTTTCACATTCATTCAACAAAACTTCACACTGTGTTTTCGAACTTATGGAATTTATCCTCTAGAACCTCAAACATGGATTTAAGATATTAAATAAAAGATTTTGTGTAGAAATATAGTTTATTATAGGGTATTTGGAAAGTTGTAGGTTATTTTTATAAAGGTTGGTTATAATATTTCTTTTGTTGAAATGGTGATGGGGTTTTGAACCCTTTTTGGTATGGGGGTCCAGCATGATTCTTCTAATTTTTAAATCAATATTGGTCTTGGTTAGGCTCTCTCCATCCATGATTTTTTTAGAACTTCCTTCGTTTAAAGGATTCCAATAAAGTTTCCATTCACTATTTTTTAGCATACATTCCATAAAAATGATTAGGTCAAGATCATAAACCACATACCTCAGGTTGTGCTTGTGGGTCACCAACTTGTTTCCAATCCATTTATCCCACCAAACTAGGTATCCCTTCAATCCTAGTTTATTGAATGGATGATGGATACGAAGTGAGTACCTCTTGAATACCTCTTGAAACAGTACCTCTTGTACCAAATTTTTGTGAGTTCTTGGAAGTCTTCTCAATCAAACCCTTCCCTTCTTCTAGTGACCTGTCCATAAATGTTCCTCTAAATGATGCATCCAGAAGGTTTCTATAATTGACCGATAATCCTTTTTTAGAAAATACAAGAGAGTTATGTTACTAAATTACCTAATGTGGGAAGATGGAATATATATTTTTTAATATTTCCCAGTACTCGTATAGGGTTTCCCCATATGAATATTTTATGGAATATACTTCATTTTTTACAATTTTTCTTCTGGAAGAGGGGAAGATTATTTTCACTATGCATCTTCCTAATTCATTCCAATCATGTAAATATCCAAGTTGTAGTCCATAAAACCATTTTTGGCCTCTCCTTCCAATAAAAATGAAAGTCCATTCAACATTATCTAGTCCTCAGCTAATCCTTGGTCTCTCAAAGTAGATAAGACAAATGTGAACTCTTTAATATGCTTCTTTATGTATTCACCTATTAGAACATGAAATTTTTTAAGTTATCGGATCATGTTTGGTTTCATATGAAAATCATTTTTCAACTCTTTCATGACAAGTTAATTGTTTTGATTAAGTAATTGTGGTTCGCATGGGTCTCTCTGGGGTTTTTTCTAATTTCCATCCACAATGAAAGGTGTAGAGTGAACACATGAAGTTTCACTTAAGAATTAAAGATAAATTTACAAAAATTAATATTTAAAATTTATCATTCAAATTATATTAAATAAGTTTATTTCATATTCAAGATATAGGGGGAAACAGTCCGTGTTTGAGATTCTAGTCATGCAAAATTGAAGATAAAAGTAGAAATGAGATAAGAAAAAAAAAATTGGCACCACCTCCCTGCCAATGGTGCCTTGTTTTGACACGTGCCTCTCATGGGGTATGACAAAAAAATATTTCAAATGTAAAAATGTAGTAAAGTGGTTAAATACGGTTTTATTTATAGAGTATTTTACAATAACCAAGTTGTTTCCATAAATTTGAGAGACAAGTGGAGATTATTTTTTAAATTGATTGATTTTAAATCCAAATCAATGAATAAAAAAGGATTAAAACAATTTAATGAAGATAATTATGGGGTTAAGGTTGGATAATATTTTGAAATGTAATCATGGCCATTGCAATCATTCCCCATGTCTTCCAATTTAATTATTAATGAAATAATCCTTGATCTTGTTTTCAAGCACCCTTGGTTGAATAAAGAAATGGAAACCACTTCTCTATGCCTGAAAGTTCATAAACAACTCCAAAAAAACTAATGAAAGTCCCAATTGGGATTTTTTTCTTGTTTTAAATCATTAAATAGCTCTTTTATTAAACACATGTACCAACGATCGCTAGACACTCACCACCAAACCCAATCTTCTTAATAGAGAAAAAATTGCACTATGCTATGAGAGTTACAAAAATATTCAACCAAATTTATAAATAATGAGTGAAACCAAAACCTCACATATGTTCTCATTAATATTATTTAAAATCACTAAAAATATAAATCAATTAATAAAAAAAGATAACTTTACAATAAATCATAAGGCTCTGAAATTAAAAAAGGAGTACTCTCCCTTCCCCGATCAGTCAAGAGTTTTATCCCTCGATGTAATGGGTACTAAAGTTGAATATGAAATAAGATATAATTGTGAAACTATGAAATAAAAAATGTAGAATCCAAATGTTTTCAAGATTCAAATCCTCTAGATCATACCCTCTTTCTGTAACACCTTGAGATTTTGGGAATTGTTATTTTTTTCAAATTAATTTATCCTTTTTGATATTTTACATTTCATGAAAATATGAATATAGTTTATTTTATTAAATCACTATTTTTTCTAGTGTTTTATACGACACCAAGTTATTCATGATTTACACGCAACATAAACATTAGCTTTCTCTACAAAAAACACTGACTTAGCGTACGATGCACACAGCACTGAGTTTCTACGAAAAAGTTTCTTTACATAATTTTTAAATGAGATAATTATAACCTAAACATTGAATATAGTTATAGGAATAATAATAACTACTTTAAAAAATTATTATTTTTTATATAAGTAAAACATATTGATATTGAAAGATATGGTTTTTGGAAAAGTCCTTTTATGTTAAACATATGTTTTTCTTGAATGAACTCATTTAATAAAAAAATTAAATTTATAAACATTTAGTAATAAAATTTTATTAAATAAAAATTATTTTTGAATTCAGAATATAAAAATTTTCTTTGGGTTATTTTTTGGTATTTTTCAGAAATGTTACACTTTTTGAGGAATAGTAAAAAATACAACAATTTAGTTAAAAACCAAATTTCTAATTTAAATAATTA
The DNA here is from genome assembly GCA_963277665.1 of Viscum album. Classification (NCBI taxonomy): domain Eukaryota; kingdom Viridiplantae; phylum Streptophyta; class Magnoliopsida; order Santalales; family Viscaceae; genus Viscum; species Viscum album. The sequence continues at coordinate 2,088,486,658 of OY728126.1, read as the reverse complement.
TTTTAAGTTAAATTTATTGTAAAGTCACAATATATAAATAATATATACATTAATACAATGTACGTCATTGGAATAATTTTATAATAGAATTAGATATAAAAAAATTATTTAACTTTTGAAAGTTTATTTTACTCGCCTTCTAGCCACATTTATGATATTAGCATTAAACATAATTTTACATCTTCTGTTAATTTAATTTAAATAAAATTACATTAATGGTTTTAATCATTCCGAAAAAAAAATTCTAATAGGATCATAAAAAATTTGTTGAATAGAAACTTTTGAATGTTATTTACTACAGTTAAAGGTCAATATAGTAATTAGAGGAAAAAATACTATTATAATAATATAATATTACCCTAAAAATGTCTTAATTTAATTGGATAGGTGTTTATCAACCAAAAATAAACCTTAGGTAATTAATATTATCCTTTTTACATCACTTGTGTTAGCGTTGGACATTTGTTATATTTTATTTAAAGAATAGTTAAATGTGTCATATTAAAATTTTAATAACTAAATAATTTTCAATATAGTGTTATACATTTGATAAATTTGAATATAAATATTCATTATAAATATAAGAAATTTATCTACATCATTATAATTTATTTATAATTTTTAGACATTAAATAATTATATTTCATTGTGTCACAATGATGATGTAGTAATAGATTTATAAAATGAAGAATCAAATAAATGAGACTAATTATATTTCAACAAATACCAGTTGAGTTATTTGATGCCATCCAAGAATTTTTTTAATGACTATAACATATTTGGGATTATTTAATATAGTTTTTTTAAAGAATAAATTTTTTATTATTTTATAAAAATGAAAATAATAAATATTATCAAAATTAAAAAAAATTGATACTTTAAAATAAATAATATTTTATTAAATGTTATGAAATTAATAAAAATTTATAATTAGTCCAAATAACTAGTATAAAGTTAAATATTTCTTTATTTATCCAATTGGGGTTAGTTTTTCATTTTATAGTAACTATATTAACCCTATAGTGTAAAAAGACAATTTGACATGGTAAGAGTTAAATTCTTTAACTAAGGGATAAAGCCAAACGATAAGGTTTATTTTGTGACCTAAAAAGGGACCAAATTCAGTGATTGAGGGGATTTAGGACCATAATAATCTAAGATTATATATAACTCAATTTTTAGATTCTTTAAATAGAAAATAAATTTATAATAAATTAATAGTTTTGGAGTTTCTGAAAGTGACCCTCCTCCATCTTATAAAAGAACACCTCTCCTTCTCTTTTATTAACACCCACAAAACCTTTTATCTCTTCCAAACCCTATCCATTTATTATTCCAAATTCCATAACTTACTTCTAGGATCCTTCCCTTAGGATGAAGTAAATTCAAGGAAGCCTTTTGAAACAAACCAAAAGGAGTTAACAGATTAAGTGGTAACGTCTTCTCTCAAGCTCTTATAGTTTATTTTCCTTCTCCACCCCTACTCTCTATTTATTAAATTATTTTTTGACAAAACCCGTATCATAAATATAATATGATTTTTTAATTCTAATTTTTAACCTACATTTACTCATACCTCTATCTAATAGACATCTGACATACTGTTTCTTTGTAGAGTGAACTACTGCCTCACGAAACGATGATTGTTCATTTTTACTTTACCACTAGTCATTGTGACATCCCAGGTAAATAAAGAATAAATCATTTTCATATTTATTAATATTTACGAATTAAATATTAATTTTACTTTAAAGGGGTTGCTATGTTCAATAGCGTACCCGATACACAACATGGAGTTTCTTTGAAAACTTACGTTCCACACTAGTAATAAAAAAATATTATTTTAAATGGTAGTTAACACGTAGCCGTTGTATTGGAGGGAATGAATAGAAATAACTAAAATATGATTATATATGTATTTAAATTTATCAAATAAAGGATAAAGGCTTAAAATACGAAAAGAATACAATTTTAGGCATGGATACTCTAATATTCACTAAAAGGTCGAACTATCACCTTTTGATGGAGAACCCTCTTTAAATATAGTTTTGTTCACTCTTATACATTCTATTGGACCAAATAAAACTCTTATTTAGAATCAGGACATCAAATTTTACTTTGTGTAAATTTTTTGGTTTTTTCCGATAAAGTTCATTTTTTAATGAATAGTGAAAATGTTGTATTTTAATTCAAAACCTCTTTTTAATCTAATTTATTTATATGATTAGATTATCTTTTGATTTTGTTTTAGAGTTGAATTAGAATATATTTTTACCATTTAATCCAATAGTGGTTATTGGAATTAATTTCACTTTGAAATTGGACTTAAACTAGTGTCAAGCTTTTGATACTTATTGTTTCATAAAAACACGCTATTTTCTCTAACAGCGAGAATTAATTATTAAATTAATTAATGCAACTTATATTTTTTGAATTTTGTAAAATAGACATAATTTTTGAATTTGGAATATCAAATATAGCTTAGGGTGAAGTTTTGGTATTTTTCTGAAAAACATCAATTTTTGATGAATAGTAAAACCACAAAGTGGTACTTAAAAAACTGATTTTTCTTTTAAATTAATTTTTACCACCTTTGTGTTTTGAATTTCAAAAATCCGACATACATGGTTTTCATTAAGAAGTAAAATGTGGTTCAATGGGATTAAAATAATTTTTTGGTGAATAGTAACTTTTATGTTTATTAATCGCGATTAGAGGTAATTAGTCTAGTTTAAGGTAGGAATAATGTTTTAATAATATGAAATGAACTTGACACATGTCCTACCATTATTGGATGTGTCATGGACGACCAATAAAATCCATGGGTCAACTTAGGGACCCCATGGAGCCACTTTGGAAGGAAAATGACATTAATATCTTTTTATTTAATGTTAAAGTAAAAATGTCACAAACATGAGTTATTTTAATAAAAAAAATTAAATGGGGTTATACAAGTCAGATTTTTTACTATAAATATTAATTAGAAAGATAAAAAGATTTCCTACATCATTATATTTGTTTTATAATTATTAGACATTAAATAAATTAAATTAGTTATGACATCATGATGATGCAGCGATTACGTCATTATTTAACGATTTAAATAAAATGAAAAGATAATGTAAACTCTAAGACCTAAACTTGTCAAAAACCTATTTTATGGGTATATTTATAACCCTTATCACCTTATCCTTGAATTATATAAATGTGGGACCTTTTAAATCCGGAACTCATTTTAAAATAAAGTAACATTTCTTTACTTTCCAAGAGTGCCCCTCCTCTCCTCTTATAAAAGGCCCCCACCTCTACCACCTTACCCACACTTCAAAAGCCTTTGGCTCGGCCAACCACTGCCCATTTTGTCTCTCCAAATCCCTCTCTTATTCCTATAAGCCTCACTTTGGGTATAAGTCTTCCCAAGGAAGCTTTTGGGCTCAAATATAAGAGAGTTTCCCAATTTTAAGTTAATGTCTTCACTTGTGTTCTTTTGTTTTATTTCGATTTCCAACCGCATAAACACTTTTTATTCATTTATTTTGTTACAAATACAGTATCGTAAATATACTATGATGTTTTTATAAGAATAATTAGAGCTACACATACACACACCTACATCTAATGGTTAAAGAACATACTGTTTCTCCGGATGGCGAATTTCTGCCTCATGAAACGATGATTGTTCAATATTCTTCTAACACCTTTAAATGTGGACATTAAGTTGTAAATATATTTATATATGACATATAATATGTTTATGTTTTCCTTAAGCTTCTGTATTTTTCATTTATGGCATACCTTTATGGCTTCAATTATGGGTATGTGCGATATCTTCATTTTAGGAAGTGCAGACTACCGCCCCCTCAAAGTGATTTGATTTGTTAATGCCATATGTGGGACGTATAAAGGATGGATTGAAAGTTATTATATATGATGTATGTTACATATAAATGATGAATATAATTCTGGAATTAATATATACATACCTCTCATTTAGTTTTAATTCCATTATTATGACATAGAAATGAAAGTAGCATTCATGCGTACATACGGCTTACCGTCTCCATGAACGGTGCATTTCATTTCTTACCTCTAAATGATTATGTAATATTATAAATAAATGTATATTCTGGAAATATATGATATATATGATATCCAAATAATGAATATCATTCTGTATATAATGATCCTTTGACCACACGAACAACATGTAATTGTAAGAAGTCCACTTTCGACTTAAGAACCAAATATCGACTAAACAAACATTATTAACTTAAATGATTACATAATGTTTATAACATGGTAATAAGTGATATAAAATTAATAATTAACTTGAAAAAGGTTCTTAATCAAGTAGAAATTAACTCAAGTTTATTATTCAGGACGTTAAATAACGATCGAGTCAAGTCAGACCCGAGGTAAGGGAACTTCTTAACCCAATTTTCGTTCTTTGGGTTAATCTCCTACTTTCAAATTATGTCAGGATATTATTATGTCCTATATTTTATTTTTACTTTATTTATGTGTACTTATAGTGAATACACATAATAAATCTATTTTATTTAAAAATTATCTTTGTAAGGGACTTCATCTCAATCTCCTTTCATTGAGGCATATTTCGTTTTATACACAACTTTATTTTATACGGTGTATAAACCCCTTTTACTTTTAATTTTATACAAAAGGAATATTTTTCCACGAATCATTTTACAAAAAGTCAAAAAGTAATGTTTCTTTTAACATATGCGGTGATAACAACCTTTTCCTCCACTGTGATTGTTATTTGGTCTTTGGCTTCCTGAACAAGATGTAATGTTTTTAAAATGAAATAAATACCATATAATCTTTTATGTATATTGGTATTGAAAATGGTTTTTATAATGTATTTGTTATGTCAATATATTTAAGTGATATATTGTGATCAAAGTGTGGAAATGTTTTCTTTCCATTATATTTGTTTTATGTCTTATGATTTTATAATGGTACTTGGACATTTGACGGGTGGTTACGTGATAAACCATATGACGGGTGGTGCCGTGAATACTAGGACAGGTGGTTACGTTATTACCTCCAATGCATTGGGTATGGAAGTCGGCCATATGGCTATTCCATTTAAGTATGTGTGGAAGTCGACCGTATGGTTATTCCATTTAAGTATGTTTATGTCCCATGTTACCTTTATTTGTTATGTTTTCTTTATATGGGTTTTATGGTTATATTTTGGTTACAAAAGGGTAAGTAATGGTCTTTTATTCAGTGAAGAGTTTTTACTACTTCATAAAGGTGAAAAGTATTACTTTTATAAAGTATACATGATTTACTTGTTGTTTTGAAAAACTAACAGTTTTCATTCTTTGTGTATCCCTTACTGAGCTTTTTATGCTCACCCCAAGTTTTTTTGAAATGTTTTTCACAGTAATTAATGTGGAATAGGGTCAAGTATGGGATCAAAGGAATGTCATGCTATCTAAAACATGGAACTAGACATGTGTCTTTTTAAGAGTTTTTATTTTGTGGAAACTTAGTAGAAGTTTCTACTCTGTAACCTTTTGAGATGTAATAGTTATGTCCTAATTCTCTAAAACTCTAAACCTGAAAAGATCCTCAATGTGAATTATTCATTTAATTCAATATTAAGTATGGTTTAAGGCTGGGGCCTTATAGTTGGTATCAGAGGTCGGTTTAGGCAACTTTAGGAGTTAGAAAATTGTTAAATTATAAATTAATTTATGGTATGATTGAAATGATATAGCATTTAAAGATTACCTTGTTGCTTCACCTAAGATATTTCTGTGTTTATAATGGATTTTCATAGAGGAAACAGAATAGATTTTCTGGGAAGTCATACAGAGGGAAATGACCTTTCAAATCGGTATCCTAAGTTGGTCAGAATCATAACTAAACAGTTTGTTATAGTGATGGCTCAGTTGACTCAGGTGAAAAATGTTGGTTGTTTTTATTGATGATATTTTGGTGTTTTATAAAAGTAAAGAGGAGAATGAAAGACATTTAAGGGTTATTTTTCAAACCTTAAAAGAAATGAAATTGTATAGGAAATTCAGAAGTGTGAGTTTTGGTTGCCCCAAATTCCTTTCCTTTTTCATATTTTTTCTAAATATGGGATAACTGTTGATCCTGCAAAAACAATGGTTGTGGAAGAATGGCCAAGACCCACAAATGTAACTGATATTCGTAGCTTCCTTGGTTTGGCAGGCTATTACTGAAGGTTTGTTAGAAATTTTTCATGGTTATCTAGTCCAATGACTAAGCTAACTCGGAAGGGTGTTAAGTTTATCTGGACAAAAGAATGTGATGATTGTATTCAGGAACTGAAAAGAAGATTGGTGAATGATCCAGTTTTGGCACTTCCATCTAGGAATGGTGAGTTTGTTATATACAGTGATACTTCATTGAAAGGACTTCTTTTTGTCCTTATGCAGAATGATCAGGTAATTGCATATGCTTCACGTCAGTTGAAAACTCATGAGGTAAATTACCCTACACATGACTTGGAATTAGCTTCTGTTGTTTTTGCTTTAAAAATTTGGAGGCATCATTTTTATGGAGTAAAGTGTGAAATATATACTGATCACAAAAGTTTAAAGTATATATTCACTGAGAAAGAATTGAACATGAGACAGAGGAGATGGCTGGAATTAATCAAGTATTATGATTGTACAATTCATTACCATCCGGGAAAAGAAAATAAAGTGGATGATTCTTTGAGTCGAAAAAGTAATGTGTCATTAACCATGATACGTTTGGAACGAGATCCTTTGGTTTTTGATTTGATGAACATTGGAATAGCAGTTGTTGGTGTAGGATTTCCTTCTGTTTTGTTTCAGGTATCAGTGAAATCTTCTCTATCAGACAAAATTAAGCAAGCACAGAAGCAAGACAGCGAGTTGCAGAAAAAGGTAGAGCTGGTTCAGAAGGGTAATTTTCCTGAATTCAACATTGATAATGATTGTGTTTTGAGGTTTGGGAAGAGATTATTTGTGCCTGGTGATTCACAGTTGTAGAATGAGTTGTTATGTGAGGCTCATAGTTCCCCGTTTTCAGTTTATCCTGGCAGTACTAATATGTACAGAGATCTGCGGGAGTATTACAGGTGGGATGGAATGAAAAGAGATATTTCCGATTGTACTGTGAAGTGTTTGACTTGTCAGCAGGTTAAAGCAGAGCGACAGTTATCGAACGGGATGCTTCAGCCATTACCAGTTCCAGAGTGGAAATGGGAAAATATATCCATGGACTTTGTTGTGGGATTACCAAGGACATCTCGAGGTAATAATGAAATCTGGGTTATTGTTGATCAATTGACTAAATCTACTCATTTCCTTCCTATTCGAGATACATTCTCTCTAGATCAACATTCTTGATTGTATCTTAAAGAGACAGTCAGGTTGCATGGAGTTCCCCTCTCCATTGTATCTGGTCGTGATCCCAGGTTCACTTCTAACTTTTGGAAAGGCCTTCAGAAGTCGTTGGGTACTGAATTATATTTTAGTACAGCTTTTCATCCGCAATCATATGGGCAGTCAGAATGAACAATTTAGACCTTGGAGGATATGCTACGAGCTTGTTCTATGGATTATCAGGGAAGTTGGGACCAACATCTTTCTTTGGTTGAGTTTTCATATAATAATATTTTTCATTCTAGTATACAGATGGCACCGTTTGAGGCGTTATATGGGAAGCGGTGTCGAAATCTAGCTTTTTGGGATGAAGTAGGTGAAAGGAAGCTGATGGGACTAGAATTGGTAGAAGAGATGGCAGAAAAAGTTCAGTTGATTCAGAAACACATGAGAATAGCTCAGAGCAGACAGAAAAGTTATGAAAATAACCGAAGGAAGGATCTATCTTTCGAGGTAGGTGAACATGTTTTTCTCAAGGTTTCTCCATGGAAATGTGTGATGTGATTTGGTAAGAAAGGAAAGATGAGTCCAAGGTTCATTGGGCCATATGAAATTCTGGAGAGAGTTGGATCGGTTGCATACAGAGTGGCATTACCTCCGAGTTTATCTCAGGTACACAATGTTTTTCATGTATTGATGTTGAGAAAGTATATTCCAGATCCATCTCATGTTTTGAGCCCAGAGGTAGTTCAGTTGGAAGAGAATCTCTCTTATGAAGAACAACCAGTACAGATTCTTGATTGAAGAGAGAAAGTGTTGCGAAATAAGGTAATTAAACAGGTAAAGGATTTGTGAAAAAACCATATGGTTGAAGAGGCAACGTGGGAATCTGAAAATGCTATGAGGGATAAATACCCCCACTTATTTTGATATGTGAATAAAATTGCGAGGATGAAATTCCCAAAAGGGGGGAAGGATGTAACATCCCAGGTAAATAAAGAATAAAACCTTTTCATATTTATTAATATTTACGAATTAAATATTTATTTTACTTTAAAGGAATTGCTATGTTCGATAGCGTACCCGATAGGCAACACATAGTTTCTTTAAAAACATACGTTGCACACTAGTAATAAAATAATATTATTTTAAATGGTAGTTAACACGTAGCCATTGTATTGGAGGTAATGAATAGAAATAACTAAAATATGATTATATATGTATTTACATTTATCCAATAAAGGATAAAGGCTTAAAATATGAAAAGAATTCAATTTTAGGCATGGATACTCTAATATTCACTAAAAGGTCGAACTATCGCCTTTTGGTGGCGAACCCTCTTTAAATATAGTTTTGGTCACTTTTATACATTCTATTGGACCAAATAAAACTCTTCTTTAGAATTGGGACATCAAATTTTACTTTGTGTAAATTTTTGGTATTTTTCTAATAAAGTTCATTTTTAATGAATAGTGAAAATGTTGTATTTTAATTCAAAACCTCTTTTTAATATAATTTATTTATATTATTAGATTATCTTTTGATTTGGTTTTATATTTTAATTAGAATATATTTTTACCATTTAATCCAATAGTGGTCGTTGAAATTAATTTCACTTTAAAATTGGACTTAAACTAGTGTCAATCTTTTGATACTTATTTTTTCATAAAAACACGCTATTTTCTCTGACAGTAGGAATTAATTATTAAATTAATTAATGCAACTTATATGTTTTGAATTTTGTAAAATAGACATCATCTTTTAATTTGGAATATCAAATATATCTTAGGGTGAAGTTTTGGTATTTTTCTGAAAAACATCAATTTTTGATGAATAGTGAAACCACTAAGTGGTACTTAAAAAACTGATTTTTCTTTTAAATGAAATTTTACCACCTTTCTGTTTTGAATTTAAAAAATCTGACATACATGGTTTTCATTAATAAGTAAAATGTGGTTCAATGGGATTAAAATAATTTTGTGGTGAATAGTAACATTTATGTTTATTAATCGCGATTAGAGGTAATTAGTCTAGTTTAATATAAGAATAATGTTTTAATAATATGAAATGAACTTGACACATGTCCTACCCTTATTTTATGTGTCATGTCCGCCAAAAAAAATCCATGGGTCAACTTGGGGACCCCATGGAGCCACTTTGGAAGGAAAATGACATTAATAGCTTTTTATTTAATGTTAAAGTAAAAATGTCACAAACATGAGTTGTTTTACTAAAACAATTTTTAAAAGGGATTATACAAGTCATATTTTTTACTATAAATATTAATTAAAAATATAAAAACATTTCCTACATCATGATATTTTTTTATAATTTTTAGACATTAAATAAATTATTTATGACGTCATGATGATGCAGCCATTACGTCATTATTTAACGATTTAAATAAAATGAAAAGATAATGTAAAATATAAGACCTACACTTGTAAAAAACATATTGTATGGGTATATTTAGAAACCTTATCACCTTATCCTATAATTATATCAATGTGGGACCTTTTAAATTCGAAACTCATTTTAAAATAAAGTAACATTTCATTACTTTCCAAGAGTGCCCCTCCTCTCCTCTTATAAAAGGCCCCCACCTCTACCACCTTTCCCACACTTCCAAAGCCTTTGGCTCAGCCAAACCCTGCCCGTTTTGTCTCTCCATATCCCCATATTACTCCTAGGAGCCTCACTTTCGGCAGAAGTCTTCCCAAAGGAAGCTTTTGAGCTCAAATCTAAGAGAGTTACCCGATTTTAAGGTAATGTCTTCACTTGTGTTCTTTTGTTTTATTTTGCTTCTCCAACCCCATAAACAATTTTTATAGATTTCTTTTGTAACAACTCCAGTATCTACAATATACTAGGATGTTTTTATATGAATCATTCGATCTACACTTACACACACCTACATCTTATGGTTAAAGAACATATTGTTTCTGTGGATGGCGAATTTCTGCCTCACGAAATGATGATTGTTCAATATTCTTCTAACACCTTCAAAGGTGGACATTAAGATGTAATTATATTTATATATGATATATAATATGTTTATGTTTTCCTTAAGATTATGTATTTTTCATTTATGGCATGCCTTTATGGCTTCCATTATGGGTATACACGATATCTTCATTTTAGGAAGTGTGGACTACTGCCCCCTCAAAGTTATTTGATTTGTTAATGCCATATGTGGGACGTATAAAGGATGGATTTAAAGTTATTATATATGATTTATGTTACATCTAAATGATTAATATAATTCTGGAATTAAAATATACATACCTATCATTTAGTTTTAATTCCTTTAATATGACATAGAAATTAAAGTAGCGTTCATGCGTACGTACGGCTTACCGTCTCCTTAAACGGTGCATTTCATTTCTTACCTCTAAATGATTATGTAATATTATAAATACATGTATATGCTGGAAATATATGATATATAGGATATCCAAATCATGAATATCATTCTGGATATAATGAACCTTTGACCACACGAACAACATGTAATTGTAAGACGTCTGCTTTCGACTTAAGAACCAAATATCGACAAAACAAACATTATTAACTTAAATGATTACATAATGTTTATAACATGGTAATAAGTGATATAAAAGTAATAATTAACTTTAAAAAGGTTCTTAAGCAAGTAGAAATTAACTCAAGTTTATTATTCAGGACGTTAAAGAACGATCGAGTCAAGTCGGACTCGAGGTAAGGGAACTTCTTAACCCAATTTTCGTTCTTTGGGTTAATCTCCTACTTTCAAATTATGTCATGATATTATTATGTCCTATCTTGAATTTGTACTTTCTTTATGTGTACTTATAGTGAATACACATAATAGATCTATTTTATTTAAAAATGATCTTTTTAAGGGACTTCATCTCAATCTCCTTTCGTTGAAGCATATTCCGTTTTATACACAACATTCTTTTATACGGTGTATAAACCCCTTTGACATTTAATTTTATACAAAAGGAAACTTTTTCCACGAAGCGTTTTAAAAAACGACAAAAAGTAATGTTTATTTTAACATATCCGTTGAAAATGACCTTTTCCGCCTCCACGAGTATTATTTGGTCTTTGGCTTCCTGAACAAGTCGTAATGTTTTTAAAATGAAATAAATACCATATAATCTTTTACGTATTTTGGTATTGAAAATGGTTTTTATAATGGATTTGTTATGTCAATATATTTAAGTCATATATTGTGATCAAAGTGTGGAAATGTTTTCTTTCCATTATATTTGTTTTATATCTTATGATTTTATAATGGTACTTGGACATTTGACGGGTGGTTACGTGATAAACCATATAACGGGTGGTTCTGTGAATACCAGGACTGGTGGTTACGTTATAACCTCCAATGCATTGGGTATGGAAGTTGGCCGTATGGCTATTCCATTTAAGTATGTGTGTAATTCGATCGTATGGTTATTCCATTTAAGTATGTTTATGTCCCAAGTTATCTTTATATGTTATGTGTTATTTATATGGGTTTTATGGTAATATTTTGGTTAAAAAGGGTAAGTAATGGTCTTTTATTCATTGAAGAGTTTTTAATACTTCATAAAGGTGAAAAGTATTACTTTTATAAAGTATACATGGTTTACTTGTTGTTTTGAAAAACTAACAGTTTTCATTCTTTGTGTATCCCTTACTGAGCTTTTTATGCTCACCCCAAGTTTTTTTGAAATGTTTTTCACAGGACTTAATGTGGAATAGGGTCAAGGATGGGATCAAGGGAAAGTCATGCTATCTAAAACATGGAACTATAAATGTTTCTTTTTAAGAGTTTTTATTTTGTGGAAACTTAGTAAAAGTTTCTACTTTTTAGCCTTTTGAGATGTAATAATTATGTCCTAATTCTCTAAAACTCTAAACCGGAAAAGATCCTCAATGTGAATTATTCATTTAATTCAATATTAAGTAAGGTTTAAGGCTGGGGCCTTATAATCACGGTGGCCATTATGATGGAATATATATATATATATGTTATATATGTTATATATAAAATTTATAATTTCCTTATGCTTCTTTGTTCCTTTTTAAAACACGTACCTTTTTACTTTCTATTTGGTGTTAATATGATAATCTCATTTTAGGAAGTGTGGACTATCGCTACCTCAATGTGATATGATTCATTCACGCACCACATGGAATGTATTAAGGATTATTTTAGTGAAGTTATATGATTTATATGATATAATAACTCTACTAGAATAATTATATATATACATACATATATATATATACATATGTCATTTGCATGATTTCTTTCAATATGATAATTAAAACAGAAACAACATTCATTCATATATACGACTTACCCTATCTATGAATTGTGTATTCCATTTCATAATTATTTATTCTATATTTTATTGTAATATAATTATACTGGATATTTATATTAAGATTTAAATTCTTTAATCATGATAAAATTATAAGGACTGATGATATAACAAGGTAAGACACCTATGATGAACAAAGTGAATATTACCTAAAGTGAAACCCTAACATATGATTTTTAACAAGAAGCTAATATAAGTTCCTAATAAAACCATATCTGGTATTATATATAATAATATTATTCATTAGTAAATTTATAATAAACTTAGATTTATTATATAGGAATCATGTTGGAGTATGAAAAGAGTCAAAACACAAGGTAAGGGGTTTATGTATCACCTTTATTTTTGTGAGACACATGTCTTATACACTTCATATTTATTCTAATATATGTATATACCTAACACGAATTAATTTTATGAGTCTTATCCAAAAGTTTATTATATTTCCATATTCTTATAATTTTCATTCTTACATGGTTCATATGATTCTATTGATTATAAATTGATGAGTATTGATTTCACAATCTCTTGCATATTTGAGATTATTTCATTTAATGTATTAATTGGGAAATATTTATCATCCATTCCCATGTTATCTATAATTTTTTTATAAAATGATTCAATATTTTCTTATGGATGTTAAAATTCATTTTTCCCATTTTTAACTTTTACTTCACAGTTTTAAAGGATTCTTTCTTTCGTTTTCTAAATGAGGTGATCTCCAAATTTCTGGAAAAATTATAAGAATGATGTTTTTTTAACTTATATGGAATTAAGGTATTTTTATGCTTTCATGATACCTTATTACCGTAAATATTCCCCTAAAATCTTAAAAGTTTATTTTAGAATAAATTTTTTTCATTTTAAATTGTGTGGAATTTTAAGAAAATAAAACCATTTCAAAAAGATATGATATTTTCCTCAAGAACTATTTTAAATTATTTTCAGGACACCTTTATATGTATTCCATGTAGTTTTAAGAAAAATATTTTTAAAAATGTTTTGTGTTTCAAAAAGAGATTTTTATGGAAAATTCATGTTCCAAGTGATCTTTCAAAATCCTTCCCCACCTGTGATGATATAATTTATTATAGTTCAAGAATACCATTCATATTTTTTCACTAAATGGATTATGTTTTTATGGAATGATGTTTAAGAAACCCCCTTATTTTCATGGTTTATGATTTTAATTAAATTATTACGAAACCTGTCTCTTTTTCATAGGTTATTTTATGAATACATGTTTTTGAAACCCATTCCATTACATTGGTTATGATATTATTGTTTTTGATATTGTGGAACATGTGTGTATGATTTCATTATGATATGGGTGGGACCTATATCTACACATTATGCATTAGATGAAAATGGAAAACATGTGAGGTATATATGTTAGGCGTGAAGCTGATTTCATGTTCATAATTCTATGTGTGGAGCTAGTTTTCATATCTATAATTCTCTGACTGGACCTTGTTTTTATGTCCATAATTTTATGCATGGACCTAATTTTCATGTCCATATATTTATGCAATGTCCTGATTTCATGTCCTCAATGAGTGAACCTATTACTATTTATACATGTTCAAAAAGTTACCAGTTTATATGTATGCCACAATTTCATGCCTTATGTAAATTTTATGATCTTATGGATCATTTTATTCAATTTTCAAATGATTCTTGTTTACCTTTGATATGAAGGGAATGGTCTTCTAAGGTTATTTTCACATTCTCATACCCTTGTTCTCATGTTATTATTATGTATCTTTTTTGTTTACCCATACTAAGAATTTGGGCTCACCCCTTTCTTATGTTTTCTCTTCCCCATGTTACAAAGAAAGGTTTTAGGTAGAATTACTAAAGGTAAAGATCTTTATTGGATATTTTGTTGATATTTCATCAGGATATAATAGTTTATTTTCATGTTTCCAAATATACTAAACTATTACGATCCTCAAGCATGTATTATTGTAACATACTATATATTCATTTAAAAATATATAATATTCATGCATGTTAAACCTAGAACACTATAGTTGGTATCCGAGGAAAGGTTGATTCATTATTTGAAAACATGGTAGAGAAACCATTAGTGATATACCTAGGTATATTTCAAAGGATATGTCTTGGGTTGTCTCTAAGGATAAGTATAAGGATGAATCAATTTTTAGGAAAATAACCTGGAGTTTTGGTAATGGGGGGAGAGGATGGTTTCTTAGAAATACATCCTTGTCTGGATACTACAAGTGGATGTAGCTCTATCATAGATTTACCTAGTGTTAAAAACTCCAACAAGATGTTCTAGGCCTGACTTAGGGTAATATGGTACATGAAAATGGGATTTGATTCACACTTAGGTTGACACTCTTGGGGTATATTCTTTGGAAATTCAAAAACTCTCAATAAACAATCACGAATTAGTTAAATATAATTTGGCTATTAATAACCTAGGATGAACCTGGGGTGTCATATATTAAGGAAGGTGACATGATTTATACATTCTATAAGTAATTATTTTCCAAACTATGTGGTTTTTTGTTTTTATATGTAATAATCAAACTATGTTTTTGGTGTTAGTCAATGGATGGAATTAGAAGGAAATGGATTAATATTGAATGTGATGGATGATTTTTCTATTGAGCAGTCAAGTGTGATGATCACTAGAGTATAAGATGTTGTAATCATTCCTAATCAGTTTTCAAGGAATATGATTATCAATATGTACCTTAAGGAACCCTCAAACTCACCAAGGAAGATAAATAAGGAGTTCATTGAGAGTTCATGTAATGGAGACCAATGTGAAAAGAAGATTCGGTTTTCTTTGTGACAAGAGTGTGTAAAACATGATGTAAGAAAATATCTTAGAGGAATAAGAATAAGTTTTAAATATGGAAAATAAAAACAAAATTCAAGTGAATGCAAGGTAAAATTAAGATTTTAGTTAATGAAATCAATGATAATATTTCTCTCCCTTAGTCTTCATCGAAGTTTAATTGTTTTCATTGTGGAATAAATAGTCAATATGAAAGTCAATGTCCCAAGAGGAAATATATAGAAGAAAATCAGCAAGGTGGTGTGAATAATGGTTACATTAATGATGATGATGAGACTATAGATGAAATGTTAATGGAAATAGGTATTATGTAATAGGATGATTTAGAATTTTTAATGGATTAAGGATGACATAATCGGTGTTTTTTTGTGTTTTGTTTCAAAAAAAATTATGAATGATGAAATATACAAAGTTTGTTCAAATTAAGTTTTCTGTTTAGTATTTACAAGTTTATATTGAATTTTCTCAAAAGAATAGGGAAGTGATTTAAGGATAAGGTGGTAATTTTATTAAGGGAAGTTAACCCTTGTAATTTTCCTTAAGTTAGGATAATGTTTTTTGGATAAAGATATGTCGGTTGTGAATATGTAAATTAGATGGTATAGATTACCCTAGAGATGATTATTGAAAAAGTGTTTTATGTCATCAAGGATGAAGTTTACAACATTATTGGATTTTATTAATATATCTAATATGATTTGTAATAATGAATCATACATGATTTGTAAAAGGATTTATGGTAATTTATTTTGTCACCATGTTCTAAGAGAATTTTCTAAAGGGTATTCCCATGTTTGGAATGTTACAACCAAGAGGAACATTGCGAGGTATGGGGGATCAATGTTAATATATATTGGTGAACTTAATTCTATGATTTTGGATCTTCAACATTAATAAGGTTTATAAGGTTAATAATTCATGAAACATTTATGTTATTCGTTGAAGGGCGTATTTATTTATTTAGTTTTTATTAAAAACATTGGATAAAATTTTATTTAGTGATTAAACTTATTTCAAGGATGTCCATATTATTAATTTTTTAAATTATATTATTTTTGTTTTAGAAAAGGAAATAATGTATGTCTAGTGACAACAAATCATGTCTGGTAAGGCTGCGAGTCTTGGGCCCATGACTGAAGGATGATAATGGTTTCATGCCAACCACTAGTTTACAAGATATACTGGTTTATAAGTAAATATTTTTGATTAATAATATTTTATGATGAATCAGTAGTGTCAATCTTTATTCTCTGAGATCAATGTATTATCCATATTTATTTCTAAGAATAGTTATAGATAAATATTTATAATTTTATTTCTTTTATGGGCCTTAATATCTACTAAAAGTGTAATTTAGTACTTCATGCATCAAAGTTAATTTATGGACATCCATTTAAAGATGTAATAGATGAATTTGAAAAAGATAAAATAACAACCAAAGAATAAATTTTTTTTATATTCTTGGCCTATAAAATAATTAATCTATGATAGGATAATGATCAAATAGAAAAAATTGTTGTCCTAATACCTTAATTTTTTTTGAACTGGTAGCCTTTTAAATCATCAAAAATTTATGAATTTGATGCCATCAACATTCCTTGATGATGCACTTGTTTTTGATTTATGACCTCAGTCACTTCCTATAAATATTTATGTGTTTCTTCCATGTCTAGTCTTCACTCCCAACTTATGTCTTCTTATGTGGAAACCTAGTTATATGTTACTTTGGGTAACCATTATGGTTCCAACATTCCCATTTTAAAGTAAGAGTTAATATTCATTTATACGATGTGGGTTTCTATGAATGAAACTTTCAAGTAATAAACCATTGATAATCTAGATGAATTTTGAGGAAAAATTCTTTTTAAGGGGGGTTGAATGTAACTCCCCGAGATTTGGTGAATTACTAATGTTTTTGGAATTAATTTATCCTTTTTGATACTTTTCATTTCATGCAACACTAAATATAGTTTATTTTCTTAAATAAAAATATTTATCTTGAGTTTTATACAACACTAAGTTAATTTTGGATGACTCGTAATATAAAATTTAGCATGCTCTACACGCAACAATGACTTGGGATGTGATGCACACTACACTGAGTTTCTACAAAACATTTTATTTATATAATTATTTAAATGAGGTAATTATAACCTAACCATTAAACATAGTTATAGGAATAGTAATAACATCATTTCAAATATTTTTTGTAATTTTTTATATAAATAAAACATATTGATAATGAAAGATTTTATTTGTGGTAACGTCCGTTTATGTAAAAAAATATTATTCTCTTGAATGAACTGATTTTAATAATAAAATAAATTTTATACAGATTAATATAATTAATTTGATAAAATAAATATAATTTTTGAATTTGGAATATCAAAATTATCTTAGGGTAAATTTTTGGTATTTTTCTGAAATGTTTCAATTTTGATGAATTGTAAAAAGTACAACATTGTAGGTAAAGATCGACTTTTTCATTTTAATACTTATTCTAAATTAAATTGATTTTAAAGTCACAATAGATAAATAATTCATATATTATCTCAATTTGGGTAATTGGAATCATTATATAATAGAATTAGATATAAAAAAAGGTATTGAACTTTTGAGCGTCTAATCTACCCACCTTTTAGCCACATTTGTAGGATTAGAATTAAGCATTATCTTACCACTTCTGTGAATTTAATTTATGAAAATGGACATAAATGGTTTTAATCTATTTGAAATTTTTTTTCTAATAGGATCCAAATAAATTTAGGTGAATTCTTACATTTGTCTTTTATTTACCAAAGTTAAAGGAAAATAGGGTAATTAAAGATAAATATAATAATATAATAATATAAAATTACACTAAAAATTGGCCTAATTTTATTAGAAAAGTGTTTTTAGACCCAAATCAACCTTATTTAAAAAATATTATTTTTTTAAGAAACTTATGTTAGATTAGGAAATTTATTATATGTTATTTAATGAAGAGTTAAAAATTTCATATTCAAATTTTAATAAATAAATAATTCTTAATATGAGGTAATACATAATAAAAATAAAAATATTAATATTAATTATAAATAAAATAAATTTTTATATGTCATTATAATTTACTTATAATTTTTACACATTAAATAAATAAATTTAATTGTGACGCAATGATGATATAGTAATAGATTTATTAAAGGGGGAATCAAATAAACGATATTAATAATATTAAAAGAAAAAAATATGAACTATTTGATGCCATCAACGAATTTTTTGGGTGACTATGACATGTTATTGATGATTTAATGTATTTTTTAAGGAATCAATTTTATATAATTTTATAAATTTACAAATAATAAATATTATCAAAATTGAAAGAAATGATACTTTAAAATAAATAATATTTTATCAAATGTCATAAAATTCATAAAAATATATAATCCCTAAAAATTACTAGGATAATGTTAGATATTTTTTTAATGATCCAATCACTACTAAAAATACAATATATACCAATAATTTCAAACCGTTGGTATAGGAATTAAAACCATCGGTATACTATATTCCAACAGTTTTGCAAACTGTTGGTTAGTAAGCCATTGAAAAATGCCTATACTAATGGTTAGTCTCAAACTCTTGGAATATAATAGTGTAACCTTCAGTATTCCCATGGTTTTATAGAAACTGTTGGTATATATGTATACCAACGGTTAATAAACCGTTGGGATGTATAGTTTATATATAGTTTACCAACATTTTTGAAACCGTTGGTATATAGTATTACCAATGGTTATTTAAAAATCTTGGTAAAAATATTTTTGGAAAGACACTTTATCAGTGGCTTTGAACCAATGGTATAGTGTATTACTAGTGGTTTATTCAAAACATTGTAAAACTATTCTCACAATACTCTTTACCAATAGTTTCAAACCATTGGTATAGTGTACTTCCAGAAAATAGCACAACAGCCATCACATCAGCCACCCATCCCCTCTATTTCAAACAACTTCAAACACACCTACAAACAACAAGATGCAATTATGGTCAAATTCCCCAATCCACAATGTCATTCTTAGACCGTAAATCATATTTTTTCTTTCACTTAAAATTTAGAATAATTGAAAGAAACATTTCACATATATTTCTTCCAATGTGCATTACATATAAGAAATGATGCAACAAATTGGTTGACCAATAAGGCAAATCAAAGAAGATACTTCTATTCCTCCAATTGTAATAGGTTTCAATGGAAACATTATTTCTCTTTCCAGATTTCATTTGACCCTTCTTGAATGAAAAACTGAAATATCTCAATTCATTAAGCACATCAGTTCCAGACATACACTGAGGTGTCTCATCAGTCTCCATGGTATTGTCAAATAATCGACAATTATTTCTATATGGATGGTCAATTGGAAATAGTCATCGATTTTCCATAAAACTAAAACTACAATGACATTCCAGTCTTCTAGATTTTGTATTATTCATAGAAATAGGACATGATAGTTTTCCCTTCGTGCTCCATCCAGAAATCATTGCATACGCAGAAAAAACATTGTTCATCCACATAAGCGCACATGTATCTGATATATTTCTTTCGAACATGCATCATATGTGAACAAAACCACATCCCAAAGAAGTTTCAACTCTTTTATTAAAGTTTTCATGTATTCGTCTATATCATTGTCGGGATGAGAAGGGCCATATATGAGTAAACTCGTGAAAGTGAATGGTTTTTTCATACACAACCATGGGGGAAGATTATAAATGTATATAAAACCCAACCATGTGATGTGTGATGTAAGAATTTTCCCAAATAGATTAAAACCATCACATGAAATACCCAACCTCACATTATGCATGTCAGCTACAAAATCAGAATATTGAGCATCAAATATCTACCATGAAAATCCATTTGTAGGGTGAACCAACTCATCATTAGTCTTCATTCCCTCAGAATCATGACATCACATTTTTATTGATATTTCATCATGAATTAAAAGATTATAGAGTTTGGGGACCAATGGATAGTTCCACAGTGATTTCTGTGGCACACAGGATGGTTTTCCATCATCTTTTGGCTTCTAACGGTATGTGCCACATTTTTTACAATCATTTTTTTCAGCAGTTTCCTCCCAGAATAAACTGCCATATTTCAGGAAACCATGAATTTGGTTTTATGAAAATCTGAGTTCCTCAACTAACATCCATTCCATATAGTGGTTTTAGGGAATATCTGCATCATCTAAAAGTATGTCCTTCGAGATGGTAATATTTTAAGTAATGGTAGTATTTGAAATCTCATACATAGTTTTCCCATGAAACAATCAGATTAAAAATTACAACTTTTTCATTGTACTGTATCGTCAATATACTGGAGTCATGGAAGCATCATTCAATTCAATAACCCTGAAAACATCATCATTTTCTTTATATGCATCATGTGTGCTCATATGGAAATATTCTTGGGTTGGAATCAATTTTTATTCATGATGAAGAATAAATGGAAATTGTTCATATAACACATTCTCCAATCCAATCCTCTCACTTGGATCATTTGAAATTTGAGATTTTATTTTTTACCCATTGCGATACCATAGAGAGTTGTTTTTTTAAACCATATTAGGTTTTGTGGTAGCTGACTTATTCACGGCTCAACCAAGTTCTTCATACACAATTATAATAGGGATAGTGAATGTGATCATTAACTGAAGCATTGTGAAATGAGAAATCTAAAAATATCTCCAAATGGTTTTGAAAATCACTTGACTCTAATTGGTTTCATACATACAACTTCTATCCATTTTGTAAAAAAGTTTTATAATTCATTTTTCCAAAATAAATTCAATAAGATTGAAGTTTCATCGAAAATATATTTAACAAAATGAGAATTTTTCACTTTATATGAAACCATAACTAACACACTACTCTATATGAGAATCATAATATAAAAGACAAAAAAATACTATATTTATAATGAAATATCTTTGAAGAACTATACCTGAGTGTTCTAGATCATGTAAACTTGTGGAGGAGAATTATTCCACAGTTGAGTAAATTTTAGAACAAAGAAATTTTATATTTTAGTAGATTATTTGAGTGATCACATACACTGCCCAAGGGGGTGGGGGTGTCCAAGAGGCTACAGGGTGTCCAGGGTGTGGCGGGGCTTCCAGGGGGTCGGGGTGTCCAGGTGGGCGGGTTGTCCATGGGGGTGGGGGGCTTTCCAGGGGGGCACGGGGTGTCCAAGGGGGTGGGTGAGATGGCCACAGTAATGGTGGGGCTATCCAGGGGGTCGGGGGTGTTCAGGGGGTGGGTGGGGGTTTTTTAGGGGGTACGAGGTGTCCAGGGGGTGGACGGGGTGTCTAGGTGGTGTACGGGGTTGTCCAGGTGGTACATGGTGTCCAGGTGATGGGCAGGATGTCCATGGGGGTTGTGGGGATGTCCAGAGGTTATGGGGTGTCTAGGGGGTGGGAGGGAAATCCACGGGAGGTGGGAAGGCTGTCCACAGGGGTGGTGGGGCTATCCAGTGGGGTCAAGGGTGTCCTGGGGGTGGGGGGATTTCTAGGGGTGGGGTGTCTGGGGTGATGGAGGTGTCTAGGGGTGGTGGGTGGGAGGGAAATCCACGGGAGGTGGGAAGGCTATCCACAGGGGTGGTGGGGCTATCCAGTGGGGTCAAGGGTGTCCTGGTGGTGGGGGGATTTCTAGGGGTGGGGTGTCTGGGGTGATGGAGGTGTCTAGGGGTGGTGGGTGGGTGTCTAGTGGGGATGGGTAGGCTGTCCATGGGGGTGGGGGTTGTCCAGGTGGTACGGGGTGTCCAGGGGGTGGGCAGGCTGTCCACGGGGTGGAGAGGATGTCCACAGGTGTTGGGGTATCCAGGGGTGGGGGGATTTCTAGGGGTGGGGGTTGTCCTGGGGTAAGAGGTGTCCAGGGGGTGGGCGGGCTATCCAGGGGTGTTTTGGGGATATCTACGGGGGTACGGGGAGGGTGTGCGGGATTTCCAAAGGGGTGGAGGGGCTGTCTCAGGGGTAAGGGGTGTCCAGGGGGTGGGTAGGCTGTCCACGAGGGGTGGGTGGGCTATCAACAGGGGTGGAGGGGCTGTCCTGGGTGGTGGTGTCCACCCCCAAACAAGGGCTATAAAATCACATCTCTATGCCATTGTAGCTTGATTTCAAGCCTATTATAGATGACTAAGAAGACTGTTGGTGAAACCCATGAATATCATACATATAAATCACAACACAACCAATTTTAAACACACGACCAAATATCATACGTGGATTAGATTTTATGATCCATGTTTTGATGGGACACTACTCATAGTAGTATAAGACTTGTTATATCATTAGGTGATATGGATTTTTATGAATGTTAAATTTGTATGAGATCAATATGGATAGTGGATAAGAACCTCAATTTTATTTCTTTGTAGAGATCACTTCTTCCTGTAAGGGTAAGAGTGAGTGTTGGTATGGAACTTCAAGAAAAGTCTTAACGTGTGAAATAAACTATACATTGGTAATATGTGATTCCATTTTTTTGTATAGTATTGGAGTGAACAACCCCCCCCCCCCTCACTAGACAACACACACCCCCACCCCTGTAGACCCTACCCCCTACACCCCCCCCCCACCCCACTACACCAGGATAGCCCACCCCCTCCTCCCTAGACAACCCACCCCCTACCAAGACCGCCCACCCCCACCCACCTTGGGTAGCCCACCCCCCTTGATAGACCGCACCCCCCCACCTAGATAGCCCACCCACCACCACCCCGGGATAGCCCATCCACCTCCCTGGACAACCCACACCCCCACCCCTATAGCCCCCTACCCCCTGAGAGCTCCCCTGGATAGCCCACCCCCCACCTGGACAGGCCACTCCCCCCCACCCCCACTAAAATGTCCCCCCCCCCATTGGACTACCCATACCCCCTCCCCCTCCTGGAGAGCACACCCCCCCCCCCCCCGGATAGTGCACCCCCTACCTAGACATCCCACACCCCCTCCCCTATAGCCCCCCTACCCCTGGATACCCCCCCCCCCCCACCAACCCCCACCTGGACACCCCCCCACCGAGATAGCCCACCCTCCTCCGTAGACACCCCACACCCCCTCCCTCACCTGGATAGCCCACCCCCACCTCCTGGATAGCCTACCCACAGTGTTGTAAAATGTGTGCAGCGCAATAAGGCACAATGGACGCTTGGAAATGCAGCGCGAGGCACGGCGCGAGATGCAATTAAAGAAAAAAGTTCACATAATTAAATATATACAATTTTCAAAAATATTTTAAATTATGAAAACGTAAATTCAATCAAGTTATTACAAATTAAAATACATGCTAATAATATTTAACCAAATCATAATAAAATAATCAATCATTAAGAACCTAAACATTAAAATCATCATGTTATGTTATATGTATTCTGTAATGTTAAATGCATTTCTACCATTCTTTGTTATGTTAAATGAGTTTGAGAACCTAAACATCAAAATCATTGTGTTATGTTAAATTTTATTCCTTTCTTTCTTTCAGTTGAGAGATGGTTCTATTTTTAAAGAGTTTGATTCAGTTATTCTCTTTTTAATATATTCACTGTTATGTTATATTTAGGGATGTACAACTCACTTTTGAGAAAATATCCCCAATTTCCATCAGCCCCTCTAAGAATGGTCTTTATTGCTTGCACCCGAGATTTCCACTAGCTCCCCCATGATTTCCCTCGATTTCCCTGATTTCCTCTAACCCACAATTTCTATTGCACCCCTGATTTCTGTTGGCACTTATAATTTCCATCGGGCCCTCTATTTTCGCCTCCCCTCTATGCATGATCTCTACTACCTTATTCCTCCCAATTTTGGGGGCTACTGGTGTGCCTTTTCTGAGCATCACTCTGTATCACCTCTAAGCATGATCTCTAAGCACGATCTCTCAATCCATTAAGCACATCGGTGAGGTTGCCTTGCCTCACTGATGGTGAAGTGCACCGGGTGTGCCTAACCATGTCTCACGACGAGGTGCGCTGAGGTGTGTGCCATTGACAATTGTTCCCACCCCAACCCCCTGGATAGCCCACCCTCCCAGGACAACCCACACCCCTCCCCCACCTAGACACCCAACCCTAACCCCCATGGATAGCCCACACCCCTCCTTGGGTAGCCCATAACCCCCTCCCCCACACCCCTGTATCCCCCCTACCCCCTGCAGCCCCCTACCCCTCTGGTCTACCCACCCCCACAGGGACAACCCCCCACACCTAGAAATCCCCTACCCATCTTGAATTCCCCCTTAGGTTAATTTTATTTAAAATTATCTTATTCATTAAGAAAGGAAAACCATCATGCATGATCCATTTCATTCCAAACAACCCATTCAATTTATCAAAATATGACAAATTCAATTGATCAAAACATGAAAAATTAAATTTATCAAAACATGACAAATACAATTTATCAAAAAATGAAAAATTCAATTTTTAGGGCTCTATTGGTCACTTAGGATTGTCATTGGGGGAAAAGGGAAATCAACTACATTGGTAATTCCAATTTAGAAATTTTTCTAAACACTTAGGTGGTGTAGTGGTGTCTAGGAGGTGTGGTGGTGTCCAGAGGGTTGTCTATGGGGGTGGGGGTTTTCAAAATGGTGGAGGGTGTTCAGCGGGGTGTCGTGTCCAGGGGTGGGGGGATATTCAAGAGGGTGGGGTTGTCTATGGGGGGTGAGGGGTGTCTAGGGATGGTGGGGGTGGGGGTGTCCAGGAGGTGGGGGTGTCCAGGGGGTGGGGGAGAGGGTTTCCCAAAGGGTGGGGGTATCCAAGGGGGTGGGGGTGTCCAGGGGGTTAGTGCTTTCCAAGGGGGTGAGGGGTGTCCAGGGAGGGTGGGGGTGGGGGAGGGAGATGTCCAAGGGGTGGGGGTGTCCAGGATGTGCAGGGGTGGGGGCTATCCAATGGGGGTGTCTAGGGGGTGGGGGCTGTACTGGGGGTGGGAGGTGTCCAGGGGGTGGGGATGTTCACAATTCCAGTCCATCACCCAACCAACAGCCAATTCATCCTCAATATCAATACCCTTCCCATTATTCCGTGATCTAAAACAATAAATACAAAATCCAAATCCTATTTTCAAATAAAATAAAGTCCACATAAACTACCATATCACCCCCACTAAACAAACCCTTTACCATTTTTAAAGTGTTGAAAAATGAATAGAAAACAAATTAAAGGGTTCGCTACTCCACAGACCACATGAACTCTAATTTAGCCCAAATAAAAACAGAAAATGGAAAAAATAGAGGGAGAACATTTAAACTAAGGTAACACTTACCAATTTGAAGTGTAGAAATAAAAAATTTATTAATTGAATATGGATCTAGGGATGGAAGGAGTTTTGTGGCTGAGAAAACTTCAGGAGGAGCATTGGATTAGGGTCTACCATCGGTCTGAGTGGGAGCTGGGGTGTTGGGTATTTGGGGGAAAACATTCCCAATGATTTTTAAAAATAATTGGGAAATACTCTCTTTACCAATGGTTTATTAAATCTATTGGTATATCTTAGAGGAACTAAATATTTCCCAATAGTTTTTTCAAACCATTGGGAAATCATAACTATATTAACACATTTCTACCAGTTTGAACAAACTATTGGAAAATGTTGTCTTTTTTTACAGTATACCAATGGTTTGAAGAAACCATTGGTATATATCTATTGGGACAACATCCAATTCTAGTTGGGAATTTGGATTTGTTTGGAATTTTACAATAACTATATTAACCTTATAGTGTAAAAAGGCCAGTGGACATAGTAAAAGTTAAATTGATTAACTAAGGATTAATGCCAAAAGATAAGGTTCATCTTGTGAACTAAACATGCCCCAAATTCATTAGATGAGGAAATTTCTATCCATACTAATCTCAACTTCTAAATAACATAATTTGGAAAAATTTTAAATCTAAAATCAATTTATAATAAATTATGAGTTTTGGAGTTTCCTGATTTCCCCCCCCCCTCCCTCTTATAAAAGGGAACTTCTAATTATCTTTTATTAACACATCTAACGCATTTTGGATTGGACAAACCCTTACCATTTCTTCTCCCAACTTCCCCCCCTTCTTCGTAGAAGCCTTACCTTGGGAAAAAACCAACTCAAGGAAGATTTTTGGAACAAACCAAAAAGAGTTACCCAATTAAGAGGTAACATCTTCCCTCAAACTCCTTTCCATTTTTTTACTTCTATACCCACTAAGATATCTTTATTACATTATTTTATGAAAACACAAGTATCCTTAAAATACTAGGACGTTTTTATGCTATGTTTTAGACCTAAAATTACACACATCTCCATCGAATTCATATCAAACATATTGTTTCTGTGTATGGTGAACTACTGCCTCATGAAATGATGATTATTAATTTTTCTTTTACCACCATCATGGTGGAAATTATGATGGAAAATCTATATATATATGTCATATAAAATATTTATTATTTATTTAAAATTTATTATTTATTTTTACAATACATACCTTTTTTACATTCAATTTGGTGTTAATACAAGAATCTCTTTTGGGAAAGTGTGGACTATCGCCGCCTTAATGCGATGTGATTTGTTCACACACCACACAGAATGAATTAAAGATGGGTTTAGTGAAATTATATGGTATATATGATAAAAAGTCTAATTCAGTAATTATATATATAAATATATTATTCACATAATTTCTTTTAATACGACAATTAAAATGGAAATGGCGTTCATGCATACATACGACTTACCATCTTCATGAACAGTGTATTCCATTTCATAATTATTTATTCTATAGATTATTTTTATATAAATATACTAGATATAAATTATATTTATATCATTATTTACATTCTTGAATCATTATATAAGTATAATTACCAATGATATAACATGTTAAGAAACATGAAAAAAACAAATCGAATATTACCCGAAGGAAAACCTTAACACAGGATCATCAAAAAGAGGGTAATATGTGGTCATAATAAAACCATATATGGTATTTTATATAATAATATTATTTGGTAAAAGATTTATAACAAACATATATTTATTATACAAGAATCATGTTTGAGTACAAATAGTGTCAAGACACAAGGTAAGGGATTTATGTCTCACCTTTATTTTTGTGAGTCACATTTCTTATAGAACACTTATATCTTCTAAGTGGTGTATACAAAGACCCTAAATGTCTATTTTGTGTCTTATACAAAATATTATGATATTTACATATTCTTATAATTTTCTTCCATACATGGTACATACAATTCTGTTGATTATAACATGATTAGTATTGATTTCACAATCTCTTCCATATTTGTGATTGATTTATTTTAATTCTCCATTAGGGAATATTTTTCATCTATGGACATGTTTCCAAAAAAATGTTTTCATAATTTTTTTTACTATTCTCATATGGATATTTAATTTCATTTTTACCCATTATTGAATTTAACTCCATGGTTTTAATGGAATGTTTCTTTCATTTTCCAGACAAGGTACTTTTAAGTTTTTCGGAAAAAGTACGAGAAGAATGTTTTTTTAACTTATACAGAATGAAAATATTTATAAACTTTCATTACAAATTATTACCTTGAAGAATTCCCTTCAATATTATAAGGTTATTTGAAAATAAATTTTTTTTTGTAAAATTTGATCGCATTTTAGGAAAAGAGAACTATTTCAACAATGAAAAAATATTTTCATAAAAAACTATTTTAAATGGTTTTCATGATTCATTTATAGGTTTTCAATGTGGTTTCAAAGAAAACTGTTCTGAAAATGTTTTATGCTTTAAAAAGTGATTTTAAAAAAAAATCATGTTCTAAGTGATCTTTCAAAATCCTTCCCCACCAACGATGACATACTTTGTTATAGTTCAAGAATACCATTCATATTATTTATTTGAATGGTTTATGTTTTAATGGAATGATGTTTAAGAAAACCCCTTCTTTTTATGGCTTATTCTTTTGATGAAATGATTATAAAAACTATCTCTTTTCATAGGTTATTATATGATTACATATTTATCAAATCCATTCTATTATGTTGGTTATGATATTATTTTTGTGATCATCTGGCACATGTATGTATGATTTAATTATGGGATGTGCGGGGCCTATATCTCACTATGATGCATTGAGTAAAGATTGAATTCTTATGAGGTATATATTTTATCCATTAACCTGATTTCATGTTCAAAATTCTATGTGTGGACCTAGTTTTCAAGTCCATAATTCTATGTGTGGACCTCATTTTCATGTCCATAATTTTATGTGTGGACATGGATTTCATGTATATATGTTTTTGTAAGGGTGTGATTTTATGTCCCTAATGAGTGAAACTATTACTTTTTATATATTTTCCCAAAGTTACAAGTCGATTTGTAAGCCCCAATTTCGTGCCCTATGTCAATTTTTTGATCTTATGGATTATGTTCATTGATTTCCTTATGATTCATGTTTACCTTTGATATGCAGGGAATGATCTTATAATGTTATGATCATGTTCTCATAACCTTATGCTCATGTAATGAATATTTATCATTCTTTACACTTAATAACTATTTGAGCTCACCCCTTTGTTATGTTTCCTTTCCCTAAGCTACGAAAAGAGGTTTTAGGTGGAAATACTAAAGGTGGAGGACTTTATGGGATATATTGAAGATCTTTCACCATGATAGAAGATTTTGTTTCCAAGTTTCCAAAGACATTAAACTATTATGATCCTCAAGCATGTATTACTGTAATGTACTGAATATTAATATTAAATAATGTAATATCCATGTATATTAATCCTGGATATCTATACATTCAACTTCTTTAATAGCTTTTAATTGAAGTCGATGCACTTATTTATAGGTTTGAGGGGTGGAACAATTTCCCACTAGATTGTGTTCACCAGAATATTTAGTTTAATTAGAATAGTTATTGCTTGAATATAGGGATATTTTATTCAAAATATTTTTTTTCTATCTTTTTCATGATTTCTAGAAAAATGATCTTTTTTGGAGAAGTTTCAATAATGTTATTCTCAAATTATTGAAGAATACTTTCCTTTCCCAAGGATTCTCCTCAACTCCCTCCACTTTTCCTCATTAAGTGGTTGACTTAATGATAGAAATTATACATGAAATTCCTTATAGACATTAGGATTGGAGTCCTCTTTCTAATCCAAAAAGATTCACTTCATTTGGATGTCTCTAAAAGGATATGTGCCTAAATTACTACTGTGAAGTCCACTATGTCAGCAAGAAAAATTTCTTTAAATGGTTGATTCTACTATACCATTGTATTTCGAATTGGACAGGGGTCTACAATAAAAATTCATAGATCAGGATCTATGAATCCTAAAAACTAATATAAATTGGATTAAAATTTTAAATGTTATTCTCAAAAAATAGAATCTCTAGAAAAATGAAAATTTTTCGTAATTAATAAATTTTAACAATTATGCATGAAATTCACCAAAAATACTAAATTAATGAAACTCACCAAAAATTGATTAATTAGTAGGGACTAAAAAATTTAAAAAAACTTATGAATAATTTTGAGAATGTTGGCTCTGTCTTCCCTTTGATAATTGAAACTAACTATACCGTGTTTATCGTTTAAATTTTTCTGAAGACCATATCATAAACTTGGATGATATTCCATAGAACCCTATAAACCTAGAAGGGACCACAACAAAACCAAATAATGATACTCTAAAAATCCCCAAAAAATGATGATAAATACTCCATAGACCATATAAATGGTGAATATTCCCCCAAAATAGCGGTATCTCCATTTTCACTTTGATCCTCCTATGCTGCAACCCTCAATTCCATGACCATAGCACATAACAACTTGATTTTATAGCCACTCTCTACACAGTAGTACTTCCTTAAATATAAGTAGCTTAAAACATCACCCAGAGCATCCTAATCCCCAATAGTCCTACAAACATAAAAACTTTACCCCTTACTGTAGAACTTCTAACCTCGACACCAAATTCTTTCCAAATTACGCCATGCAAATATATATTTCCCATTGACCACTTACAAGCACATAAAAACCTCTCCAAAAACATCTAACATAAGAAATTATTCATCACTTATTGATGTTCATGTGATTATTCTTGATCTATTTTGTTATCTTCTTCTAGGGGTTCATCCTTGGTTGGCTTGTGGTACGATATTTGTCTTCCTGGAAGAATGAGATGGTATATACTTTCTTCTAACCATTTTTTTATGTAATTTTATTATAATATGTGGGGACCAATTCTAGGACCTCCATTTGTTTCCTTTCATTCCTTCTAATGTTGGTGGGTCCTATTGTGTGAAGTTTATTAGCTGAGTTGAGTCGAGTGGTTATATATCTATAATTTATTAAAAAACACGATTTCTTATGCTTTAGTATTTGTTTTATAAGTTAATTAGAATCGTTTTTTGTCTGTATGTAAATTTATTTTCAATAAAATATGGGTTTTTGATGGTTTTAGGGAAGGAAAATGGTGTTTTGAATGGACTATGAAGTGAGTTTTCAAAGTAGAATTGATAAAACAAAAAGGGTTGTTTGATATTGAATGTGAAAATACCTTTTTTATATGATCTGGGAAAAAACATGGGAAGCATTGGGTACTTAGGCGGAAGGAGTAGTTTTGGGCCATCATCCATTTTTTATACAAAGGTGTTCACTCATGGGGTGATCCTCTACCCCCAATGCCTATTGTTATAGGAACTTGTTGTTGAAATTATTAGGGGGTTAACTCATGGGGTGTTCCTCTTCTCCCAAAGCCTATTGTTCTATTTGCATGAGTGCACATTAGTTATTGATTGTGGTATGAATAGTCTATTACACTATAAATTTATGAACCTTGTCCTCTTTACCATTATTCATTATATTTTTATTGTTCATAATTTGATATAACAAATTTGACTTTGATAAAAAATTTCCAGAATTGATGCTTTTGATTATATTTCACTTGGCTTGTTTTTGAATATCGAGAAATGGGAAATATTTAACATAATTTTTATATAAGATTATTTATCATGTATCATTCCATAATTTCATTAAATGAGAATATTTGGATTTTTTATATAGACACTTGATATGGAACGCCTTGGAGGAATCTTACTAATCCTATTTAGCTTACACACTACACACCACTTTAGATTTGTATAGAAATAGTTATTTCTTTTGATGAAAAAATAATGAAAGGCATCCTAGTGAGGAGGAGAGGTTTTTTGTTAGTCGGGTTTGGTTGTTAGTGGTAAGATAGTGTGACATTTGCCACATTATCACATAGATTAGTAGAATTGTTTTTCTTTTAGATGTTGTACTTTTATATTGGGTTTGTTCTAAATTATTTGAGTTGTATTTTTTATGTTGTATTATTTTAGTTATCACATATATTTTTTTATCAATTTTACTCTACTATTTCTTACTTATATGTATGTATATACATTTAATATTATTCAGGCTGGGATAAATCATTCCCTCTAGTTATTATTGATGCTCTATTACTATTTCAAGCTTTTGGGGATTAAAAATTCCCTTCAATTATGCGATGTATCGGGTTGGGTAAAAGTCAGGAGGGTATCCCAGGTGAGATCTTTGTATAAATTCATTATCCCATTTATTTTAGGGAATATCATAATATTCATAGCTTCTCATACTTTAATTTTCAAATATTTCTCCCCCATGATGTATGGGACTAAACACGAAGAAAAATAAACACCCCAATGTCTTCAACATCCCATAATACTTCCTTGTGGTCTTTACATCCCCATATAAGGATAGAGAGTACTTCCTCATATAATTTATTCTATCCTATTTATATGGAATGTTTTTTTCAAACCATCCTTCATAAAGTTTATATAGTGATTCAATGAGTTAATTTAAAACTTATTAGTTGAGATGTGAATAAATAAATTAAGCCTACCGATCCTAAGCTCATTGAAAGAAAAAAGTTTTTTATAAAAAACAATATGGGTATCCTTTTTTTAAAGAGTTAAGGGAAAAACCCCCTTTATAGAACACAGAAGAAAGATCTCCTTTTGAAGACTGGGAAAAGGATGAACCCATTACAAGGACCAAATAAGAACATAAAAAACAATAGGACACGAAGGTATTACATCTACCCAAACACAAAATAAAAAACAATCATCAAAATTAGAACAACCCAAGAGTGGTATGCTTTTACACTTCTCAACACAACCTGTGATCATTATCACTTCACCCCAAAAAACTAACAGATGAAATTAAATAAAATTTTTGTTTGCATCATATAAAATGATGAATTAATTGATACCACCTAACACAATTTTTTCAAAACTTATTAATATTTTTGTTTAGTTTAAACAAGTGATAACACTTGGACTCTGTGCAATATAACAATTCAAAGGATTCAAAATACATCAGCGGAAAAGGATTTATCACCCCAAAAATTTATTTTATTACACAATAACCCCATGGAATGTATCCCACCTTAATTATAAACTGATTTGAACTAGTTAGAAATAATAATGCATATAGTAAAGGGGTACCTCACCTTTTCTCATATTGATGAATATGGATATTAAATACAAACAAACCCATAATCTAAAATATTTTATTTTCCCTTTTTCATAATTTAGCAAAGGATTTAATTTTATCTTTAGGTATTCATTATCACTTATATATATAAAACATGGAAACATCATAAATGATTTCCCTTTAATTATACCACATGTACACTTCTCTTCATGGATATAAGCATTAACATCATTGTAACGACCAAAACTGTTGTAAATAAAATTTCCATTTTTTGGATTTACTTAAATGACTCATCATGAAATATGGATATAGAAAACACATGAATTTTTTATATATAATATTTTATTTAAAATAAATTTATGTATCATTACCATTAATAATATATCCATTGAACAATGTTCACATGATTAGTCTAAATATAGGTTTGTAACAAATTCAATTGATAGAGACAAAGGAAGTGATGGCCTCAACTATTAGGATAATACAATATTAAGACCATTTATCATAGCTTGTGAGGGAGATTAAATTTATTTTAATTCCCCTTAATTAATCACAATATGAGATCCAACAACTTTTCCATGACTGAAACCATTATGGGAAAAGTTCAAGCTCATCGAGATCACAGCCCAAAAAAATTTCACCAAACCACCCAATGAAAGTCCCACCATAAGAACCCTTACTCTAATACTGGTTTATGGTGTGTTAAAGGGATATTTATAAAAAACCTATAAATATGAATATGTACTTTTTTTAATAGAATAATGAGTATATTTACATGCTATTACTTTTATTTTGTAACTTTTTTATTTTGATACGATAATGAAAAACATTTATTTTTAGTTAATATTTGAATTCATATAATGAATTTATAAATTTATTTATTTTTTAAATAAATAATATTTTAAATAATTTTTATCAAATATAAATTATCAAATAATTTTCTATGAAGTCAAATGTAATTTTAATAAGGGTTTGAAAACTATTATTTCCACACAAAAACAAGAAATTATTAATAAATATAGATTTTATTTCAAAAGTAAAAATTCACATATTTATAAAATTATTTAGATAAAATGGATATTATTTTTATAATAATAATGTCAAATTTATCTGATGGTTAATTTCTCATATTTTTCCAAGACAATCGAGTTTTCATGTAAAAATTAAATATCGTATAAATATACGTTGTGTATTATGACAACACAATGACCGAAAAGTGATGTAATAATAACTATAAATGGGATCCATGAACAAGTATATTTTTTACCTTAAAAATAAAATTATTTTATGTTTATTTTACTTTTTTTAAAATATACTATGAATCCTCCAAAACTGATAATATATTGTAAGGTTTTAAAATTCTTTCTTTAAGGGTGTGACTCACCTCCACCATAATAAAGGGAATTACAAGAATAATGTCTTCCCTTAGACTTATAAGATAATAAAAAACACTCACTTTTTGTAGAAACCATGTGAAAAAACCATGGTATGGTTTGTGCTTTGGGATATTTTATTATGTAGAGTCCAAACCCTAAATTATAATGAAATCCCCCTCTTTTCCTATATAAGAAGACCCAATCTCCCATTTATCTTCACTAAAACTCCATGGAGCATGAACACACTCTGAAATCCACTTTATAGAGTTCCTCCAATGTGCCCCCAATCTCTCAAGAAGCCCCTCCCGTGTTTTTAGAGTCACACACTCAATTAAGGGATCCTCACCTTTCTCCCCTCCTTCCAAACTGATGCACAATATTTGAAATTAGTTAATTTAAATTAAATTGGTTATATTTTCATTCATTTATAATGAATCCTTTACTATCAAATTGATGTTATTTAAAATATTTATCATTTATCCTCCCACATTTGGACCCTTAACTAAGTCGTTACTGTCACGAAATTCTATAAGGGATACTCACCTTCCACTCATATTTTCAAATTCAAGAACCTTCTTCAAAATTAGTTATTTTAATTTCAATTGGTTATATTTTAATTAATTTAAAATTACTAACTTACTTTACCATTTTTTGTTAGAATGAGGGATCATTTATCTTCCCTCATTTAGACCCTTACTTGAGCCATTACTATGCCGAAATTCCATAAGGGATCCTCAAATTCTCTTCATTATTCAACCTTCTTTATGAACTTATCAATTATATTTCAATTTAATAAAGATGTATCATGTATTTACATGTTCCTATTACTACCCAGTTTATTTCAAAATTATAATATATCCCTTTCACTCTCATCAAACGTTTTTATGAATTTTTATGTAACGCCATTATGCTACTGAAATTTCAACATTATTTTCCATGAAAAATAAATTTTATACTAAATACCACACCATTTTTTATCTAGATTATTGAATTTTTTCACATATAATTATTTATTGTGTAATTACATGTATTTATTCCATATTCCTTGACCATGGAATAAATTATTATGATTAATGAATCCATACGGTAAGATCTATGCAGCACACTAAAGCATGAGAGTGAAATGAATATGATGGGTGTGCCCGTATAAGGATCCAATGTTTTGGGTAATGTTTAGTATCATGATACATCATGTTGGTATTGTGATTGAACATAATTCCTTTTTGTTAGTTTTTTAAACAGGTTGTATTGGCGGGATTAGCCTTGATCTTTGTTTATGAAACAATGTTTTATGTTGTTTCAACATTTTCCAAGTTATGATTATAATAAAATATCAAACCTTATTATTCATGTTCCATTTATTAATAATTGATATTAATATTTTCTAACACGTATCACTTATTCCATGATTATCTCCTCATTGAGATTTATAGATCACATCTTTCTTATGTATGTCCTTAGGTTATCCCATGTAGTTTTATGTTCAATGGAGTATTTTGAGCATCTTCGAGATGTTTAAATAAAGTAGTTGTATTCCATGTTTTATATTATTATGTAATGTACCTAATTCTAGAATATACTAGACTTAATAATCATCCAAGTTGTATTATGTTCATTATTATGTAATAAATCAAGTATTAATGTGAAATAAATAGCAGGGTTGTTATAGTTGGCATTATAGGAAAATTTTAGTTATTTATGGCATTAGGATTAGAAAACTCTATATAAATCATTAGGGATAACACTAATTATAAGAAAAAAACCATAAATTTTGTTTATTATAGATTATTTTTTTATCACGAAAATAAATCCATGTCTAGACACTAAAAGTGGATGTGGTTTAGGAACATATGTACTTAAGAGTAAAAAATCTGAAAAAGTGTTCTTTGCCTGACATGGGTTAACCTGGTACATGATAATGAGGCATATTATGCACCTGGTTTCACACTCCTAGTGGATATTCTTTGTAAAATTGATAGTCGCATTATAAATCATTATTATGTTAAAAATACCCATAAGAATACAAGTTAGGAATTAGATCGCTGATATCATAGATTGAAGCTTAGAGATTCATATGTTAAGGAAATAAATTTACCATATAAGTTATCCCTTTAATTTCATTTGATTCCACTGTATGTGTTTAATAGTTTAAAAATAATCATCCCTAATTTTACCTTTAATCTATCAAATTTTCGGAAGTAGGAGGAATCGAGTAAAAAATCAATGCGATGAGAAATGTGATTACTACCCCAACGAGATGCCCAGCCTGATGGGACCAGGAATTATGAACTTTATAACGATACTCTCTAATATGACTTATGTTATAAAGATAAATCTGGATCAATATGATCACCCCCCCAAGGGAGAACTATCCCTAATCAAGATCTTCATTGGAAAAAGGACTCATACTTTTAATGGATCCTATAATCCCTTAATCATGTAACAATGTATCTAATTTTTTTAGAAT
This sequence comes from Viscum album, assembly GCA_963277665.1. NCBI lineage: Eukaryota > Viridiplantae > Streptophyta > Magnoliopsida > Santalales > Viscaceae > Viscum > Viscum album. Next base: position 2,088,449,754 of record OY728126.1, on the reverse strand, counting down.
AATTATATATCCTTCAATGTTCTGAGTAGGAAAAGGTTCTATTAGATGTTTATCATATGGAAAGAGAATTTTTTCAATGGTGATACATGATCAATAATATGAAGCCTAAGTAAGAGATCAAATATGTAGAGTGGATGGAATTATGGAAAATGTTTTTCAAGAAATATTTACACCACACTCTCTAACTTAAAACAGAAAGTGATTTCATTCCCCTCTATAAAAAAGATGATAAATCTATTAAGGTGTATGAGTAAAACATCACAAGACTTGCATGGTACGCATCCAACTTTTCTATTCCCCTAGAATAAATGGTTGACCACCTTTTTGGTAGGATAAAATCTAGTTTAGGAAAATCCCTTGAGATCTGTGTCTTTGATGGCTATGAAGAAATTATTCGATGTTCTATACAACACTAAAAGGAGATTAACAAATATTAAGGGTCTCATGGGGATAATAAGAGTAAATTAGACTACAATTATGGTGGTTTAGTATGGGAAACTAACGCTGTGAGAAAATTTTTGCATCCCACTTATCAAAAGTGTGGAAAGAAGAACCCCAAAAAATTCCTAATGGTAAAGATGAAATGATTTTGTTGGGGTAAAGAAGGTAACCTAGATAGTGTTTATTGACAGGAGAAACCCAATAAAACTAAGTAGGAAATGAATGCATTGGTCATCCCTGGACACATTTTTTATTGCATTAACTACAACGAACCATGTTACTTTGCAAACCAATTCCTTAAGACAATGGTTTTTTGAGACATCCAACTACCTAAAAGGTAGTAAGGTAGATATTTTTCCCCCACAAATGCTGAGGTGTATCTCAATAAAAATGTTTTGATAGCTATGCTAGTTATTCATTCAATAATATTTGATTTAAATCTTGATTCTGGTTCTAAAAATTTCTTCATTTCATGAATGTTTTTTAGAACTATTCAAACACCACCACAATGCATGGAAGTTGATCTATCAGTGAAAATGGAAAATAGGTAAATTCTTGCATCCTAAGTATATAACTCATCCTCGGTAAATGTTTATGGGTTGAAAATCTTGGAAAACCTTTTCATACTAAACTTTTTTGAATTTCATGCAATTAATGGCAGGGATTGGCTTTCCCTCAATAGTGCTAAAATAAACTTCCATATAAAGGAAATCACTTTTTGTATTGTGAATCAAACCTCAATTCTATACAAACTTAAGGAGGAGGATTAATCTTCTTTATCACCATCATACTATGCATGGATATTATTTCCCTATGACCAATGATATCTAGCTCAAATTATTGATTCTACGGAAAAAATCATCTTCGAAGACATGCCAATTTTGATGGAATACACTGATGTGTTTACCGAGGAATTGTCTGGTCTTCCTCCTTGATGAGAGGTTGACTTTTCAAATAGGATTATTCCTAGTTCATTAGTAATTTCCAAGACTCTATATGGAATGGATGGTATGGAACATTAAGAGATGAATAAAAAACTATAGAAGAATATTGATAAAGGGTTCATATGCAAAATTTATTTACCATGGGGTGCACTAGTCTACTTTGTCAAGAATAAGGATCAGTCAATGCACCTTTGTATTGATTTTTGTGAGTTCAACAAGATCATGGTAAAGAAGAAGTATCATTTTCCTCATATTGATGACTTGTGTGATCAATTAAATTGACCACAATACTTCTCCAAGGTGGATCTATGGTCGGTATATTACAAATTCAAGGTGAGAAAAGAAGATATATCCAAGACTACTTTTCATACCAGGTATGGGCAATATGATCCCATAGTGATTCTTTTTTATCTCACTAATTCTCCAAAAATCATCATGGACATGATAAATAGATACATTAGATATTACATTGAAAAAAAAATTAGTCATTATATATGATATTATGATATACACTAAAAGCATGGAGAAGCCAGAGAAACATCTATGAATTCTGATAAAGATCCTACAAAAATATAAGATTTTTACCCTGAATAGAAAATTTAAGTTCTGGTTGAAGGAATTATCTTTATTCAAGTATATCATCAAATTATTTGAAATATATGTGAACCCTTAAAATATGGAACCAATTGAAGGATGGCCAAGTAAATCATTTGTGATAGATATCCATAGTTTCCATGGGTTAGCTGGGTATTAGCGCTGATTTGTGATAAATTTCTCATGATTGTCAAACCCTTGTATGCTGATTACATGGATGGGATTCAAGATTTCATGGAATGATAAATTTGAATATAACTTCATGGAGTAAAAATAGAGGCTCATCATGGTTCATGTACTCACACTACCCACAAGTGGATAACTCTTCATATTATTCAGCGATGCTTTGAACAAGGGACTATGATTTGTGTTAATGACAAATGAAAAAGCCATAACTTATTCTTCAAGGCAGTTGAATGTTAATGAGGAAAACTATCCCATACTTGATCTAGAGTTGGTAGCATTGATCTTTTCATTGAAAATCTAGCGGCATTGTCACTATGGGGAGAAGTTTAAGATATATAAGGAATCACAAGATCCTAAAGTATATATTCTCATATAAAGTGATGAATATGTGCCAACAATAACGGTTAGAGTTGATCATCGACTATGACTAATCAATGAAATTCCATCTATGTAATGTTATTAAAGTCACAGATTATATAAGTAAAAATGATTCTGTAATTCTATCACTATTGATAATTGAGAGGGATCTGATATTCTTATATTTAGAAAGAATGGACATGGGAATCATAAATAAAGGAACATCATCAATCCTTTCAGAAATGATTTCTCAACCATCCTTTATAGATAGGATAAATAGGCTCAAGGTGATTGTGTGGAAATTCAGTGGAATGTGGAAGCCATGAGAATTGGGAATTCCTTTGAGTTTAAAATTGACAAAGAATGAATTGTGATATTTGAGTCAAGGCTATGTTTTCCATAAAATCTTATTTTAATGAAGGAACTGTTGGATGATGAAAAATGTTCAACATTATCCATTCACCTAGGAAGAACAAAGATGTGTTAAGATCTTCGTGATAACTGTTGGTGGGAAAATATAAAGAAGGAGATCTCTGAATATACATCAATGTTCTTAGAATGGAAGAAAGTTAAGGATGAAAGGCAGAAGTCTAAGGTGATGTTGAAACCACTACTACAAAATAGGAACATAATAGCACTAGTATTTATTAATTCTAGAGAAATTTTTTGATAAATGGAATATTTATTTGTGCTAAATAAACTGCTGATAAATTTATCCTTTTATCAGTTCTTTTTTAGCGTTGAAAAATGACACATTTATCACCACTTTATTATTAGTGCCGATAATGGGTATCCATTATCAACACTTTATTTTTAGCACTAATAAAGGGTAACCTTTATCAATTCTTTATTTTTAGCACTTATAAAGGGTACCCCTTATTAGCGCTTTATGTTTAGCACTGATAAAAATTTATTTTATCAGTGTTGTTTTGGTGCTGATAATGGTCCGAATAAATAAAATGAAATAATTAATAAAATAAAAATATATAAAATGATATTATTAAAAACGTTGTAAATATTTATTAATTAAATAATTATTGATAAAAATGAAAAAAAAATTGTTTATACATTTTTAAATTTTAAACATTTTATTAATTTTATAATTATAATAATTATAGTTAATTAATTAAGTGTATAGATATATATTAATACATACATATATATATATATGATTTATATATTACAAAATATTTATGTTCTTTACATTAAATAGTCATATATTTATTGAATAATGGTTTATAATTAAAATTTTATATGAATTAAAAATACTAAATTATTGCATAGTGTAATGGACGTATAATTGAATTACATTTTATTTTTCAATTTAACATAGATCAAATGTATGTTATGTTGATTTCATATATACATAATTAATTCATTTTTGTATATAATGATCACATACAAAACTTTTCCATATTTTCAACATTGTTAAAGTGTACTTATTTTTAATTTATTAAATTTCACTCATTTTTAACATATATACATGCACTTAAAATTAGATAATTATTAATAATGATAGAAAAATATTTTTAAAAAAAATATTTATAAATAATATATATTTATAAATGTAAATTCAATATATTTACACATTTATATATTTATAATAATAAGTAAATATTTTTTTAAAATTATATATATAATTTTCAAAAAATAATTATATATATTTAAATAATTATTAAATTTATAATAAATTTACTTAAATAATGAATATATTTACTATATTTATATTTATATTTATTTATTAAATATATGTGTGTATAATTATATTTATATATAATGATATAAATATTATTTTTGAAAAAAATTATATAATTATAAATAAATAATTACAAAATTATAATAAATTTTTTTAAAAAGGAAAATATTTAATATATTTATATTTATATTTATATTTATTTATTAAGTGTATATTTATATATATTCAATTTTTTATTTATAATTTTAATAATTAATCCTTTATCAGTGCTTAAGTATTAAGCGCTGATAAAATCATCTTTATCAGCGCTTTTTTGGAAGAAAAATGTGAGGCTTTATCATCACTAAACAGAGAACTGATAAAGACCAACCTTTATCAGTGATAAAAAAGATCTGATAAATATTATTTTTATCAGTAATTATTACTTAATCACAGATAAAAGGACTGTTTATTAGAACATATTTTTAAGTGCAGATAAAAGTGTCCCGATCTATTTAAAAAAACTAACCATTTCTGATCGTGTCACGATATCAGAAGATTTCTATGGAATTCACCCACTTTTGGCACTCCCCCTCAGTTAATCAAAGCTTGAATCACACCACTTGACTGCCTCCAGTTTCTCTAACATCATGATCAATATTGGGTGTTTGGTTCATGTTAGGGTTTCCGAATAGGGTATCTGATTTTCTTTAACCCAGAAGGCCTCTTGAAATTTTAAACAAAATGATGAAATAATGTATGTTGTAACCCCAGTTTCATGAAATAGTGTAATTTTTTTTCAATGTCATTAATTATTAATTAAGATATCATAAGAAATAATATAATCATGTAATATGATATAAGAAATTTTAATAGAAGAAAGAATTCTGTTTTATTGGTTTTGGCATATAATATCATTCTATATGGATAATTATAATGTATTATGTGATAAAATACACTATTTTCATGTATCGAAATAAAGAATCAAATCATATTTATTATATCAATCAATATTTAAAAATATTATTAATATTTAAAGTGGTCTTTTTCTTTTTCTATGGAGATATCATAAAATATGATAGATAATAATGGATTGTCAATATACACTTAGGGAAAACCAGTTATAAGGAATGATATAGAATGTATGTCATGCATTATGATATACTGTATATCATTAAAAACATTATTAGGAAGAATATTATTTTCCTACTTATCATTTATAAATAGAATAATAAGATTTATAACATGATTATATTTTTTTTCAAAATGTATTTATTGAAATTTAAATTTCTAATAATTATTTTATATATAAATCATTTATAAGTTATATATAATTAGTTAATAACGGATTATAGATCATTTAAAAAAATATTTCATTAATATTGATTAATAATACTAATGTACCTTTTGATATATATTTAATGTCTTATTATTTTGATAATGAGTATATTATGTGTATTTATTTATATATTGTATAAAATTAATCATTTACGAACACAATTGTGTGGATATGAATCGAAAATGGATGTGCACTAATCATTTGACATATGAATATGAAGATGGAGTTAAAGAGTTTGTCAAGTTATCTAGAGAACAAGAAGATCACCATTATAAAACCCTCTATCAAGGTTTACATTGTTTTTATTAAAGGAAAATTAGTCTGTAATAGCTGTAAGAACATTTGGTTTGTCATGGAATAGATCAAAGATAAAAATGTTAGACTAAACATGGGAAAAATTGAATTTGTATATTGATTGGTATGATACTATGGTTTATGAATCATTCGAGATTAATACCTTTGTAAAAGATGATGGAGATCACATGGAATAAATGAGAATGGGTACTGTAGAAGACCTTTATGATTATCCAATGTTTTCTTATGAATTAAATAGATGTTCCAAGAAACCATTGTATACCAGTTGTACTAAATACACAACATTTCCAGCTGTATTGAATATATATAATTTTAAACCTGGTAGTAGATGGAGTGACAATAGGTTTATAGAACTACTTAGTCATATGAATTATATGATACCAAAAGAAAATTAACTAGCATTCCAAACATATTATTCTAAACTAATGTTACATTCAATGGTAATGATCTCTAAAAAATACATTCTTGTCCAAATGATTGTATATTTTTTCAAAAATACCATGAATCACTCATAAGTTTCCCGAATTATGGCACAGATCGATACAAGAAAAATGAATCAAGTCCTTTGAAATAATTATGGTAGTTTCCTATCATTCTAGAATTTAGAAGACTATATGGATGTTAGGAAACGACGATACAATTAACAAGGAACATAGATACAATAATTAAATGTGGTAACCTACTTCATCCGAAAGTTTCTCCTCAATGAATGAAAATTTATTACAAGTTTTTTAAATTTGGATATGATTCAGGATACTTTCATTATGCCTTCTCTATAGAAGGAATAAAATCTTTTTGATGTATATAGTAGTACTCACAGTACATGGCATGTCATGTTGGTAAATTATAACATTGATCCATGGTTATACATGAAGCATAAATACATTTTTTTGTCTCTTCTTATATATAGACCAAAGACACCAAGTAATGATATTGATGTCTATTTTAATCCACTTATCAAAGATCTAAAATTTATGTGGGATACAAGTTTTACAATTTATGATCCTCAGAGAAGTTAAAAATTCACATTTAGATCCATGTTGTATGAAATGATAAATGAATTACCTGATTATGTAAATTTATCAAGATATAGTATTAATGGAATGTTGGGGTGCACCATTTTTTAAAAATGCACACACCGAGTTTTGAAGAAACATTCCTTGAAGACTGTGTTTTTAGGACATCCTAAATTTTTTCCATGATGACACAAATATTGATCTTGGACAGTAACATTCGATGGGAATATCGAATAACGTACAACACCATATCCAGTAATGGGAAATAAAATATAAGGACCCATCCACAAAACAATATATAATATTGTGTTTTATAGAATAATATACATTATTACACATTTACGATCTTTTCCAATTTTTATTTTTAGAGAAATTCGGACATAAAATATATATAACTTCCCATAATCATAGATGAGGATACTCTTAAATAGTATCCACCTTTTCCATAATATAAAACATAAATAGAAGATAATTTCCTTGAAAAATATTCATAACATATAAATTATCTTCTTTCGTTCTCTTACACATCCTTATAACCTATGAAATACATTTAAAAATTGGGATTATCCCAAAAAGATTAGTAAGGGATATCGAGAAAGAAATCGTTAGTCAAGTGATAACACAAAATCCAATAAAACCAATTTCAAAAAAACTCATTAACATGAATATAAACATAATTTAGTTTACTTGATACATATTTACCATATCACTCTTATAATCACCCTTACACATTGAATAACGATTTGGTCTAATTCCATCTCCAGAGTACCCAATGCATTGGAGAGCTATAATGGGTCTCACATGTCATATCTTGAGCTATAATGGACTCAACCCAACATATCTTGAGCTATAATGGCCTCAACCCAACATAACTTTTTCCAAGGAACATTTGAAGGTAACAATCTATCATGAAATCTTGAGAAACCACTCATTACATATATATAAAAACCAATCTTTTTGAATTTAATTAAAGATAATTTTAAAAGCATTAAAAGGAATGTCCCTTACAAATATTATTGGAGTGAGAATTAAATTAATAGAATGGATATGTATATATAATGTAAATACACATAATAAAACACAATATAAACAAATATTCATCAAACAAATAATCTTAATACTACATAATGAATAAAGTATAAGGCTAACCCAAAGATTGGAAATTGGGTTAAGAATTCCCTTACCACAAGTTCATCTTACTTAAAATGTGATAAAATCTCCTATATAATTGAAAAAAAGGTGTTATTAATATTTTAACGAAACATATTCATTTTTATAACACCATATAGGATCAATTTATAACATCATTCGAACCATTAATTAATAATATTTTGTTATTTACATTGTTTCTGGTTTGTTCTTTACATGATTTGCATGGTTGGTTCGTAACATATTTCTTTGTTGAAAGAAAGAAAACTGTAGAAGTGGATTTAGTTGTTATTAATATGCTTCTATAATATTATCTGATTCCATAAATAATCTTTTATATATAGTATGAGGATGATTCATTAGATAAATCATTAGTGATATTCGTTTACATCATTTTGGCAGTTCTTCGATAATCATGAACTAGTTTCATCATATAACTCTAATATTATACATATAAGTTAATTCCAGAACATAGAAGAGGTCATAAAATAAACATTAAAATCTTTTTCAACCATGAAAATGGTTTTACAACCATCATTGAAGAATGTAAATGAAATTGAAGTCACATCGTCCAAGATATCGGTAAATCAACACATCACAGACGATGTTTTCATTTTTAGAATAAGAGGAAGAAGCGAAAGAGTATGATGATGAATTATTCCATAAGAATGATAAAAATATGAAATATATATAATACTAAGTATTTAAAACCTCTTGGATTATGGGAGGTGAATAGAGTACAAGAAAATAAATTAATTGAAAAGAAAACCCAAGCAAATGAAAGAGGATCTTTACCTCTTGATCTCTTCTCCTTGAGATCCTCATTGAGGCCTTTGGTTTTGGATTTTTGGGGAGACCAGTAGGTCTTGGGAATTAAGAAGAGTCTTGGTAAGGGGATTGGAAAGAACATATACAATCTACAAGGCTTGATAGGTGTTATATGGAGAGGGGGTGAGGGTGGTATTTATTGTGAATGTGAGGGAGATTTTAATTCTTTTCAAAGGACACCTCATTAGTGGTATTTGGAAAACCATCAGCTTTACCATGGCTTTTTACCATGATATTAGAGACATTGGACACATCATATCATATTTTAATCCCCATGAACCGATCATAATGATTACATCATTATGTTGTCCTTAAACACTGAAAACATAAAACATTATATTTTACTATTCACTGAAAATTCATTAATCTCAAAAAAATCAAAAAACCATAACCATTTTTCAATTTTTTTAATTAAAAAATGAAGTTCATTTATTGAAAATAATTTTCTGACTTTGATTAATTTAATTTTTAAATAAAATCATAATTTAGTCAAAAATAACAGTTTTAAAACTATAACTCATTTTATATCACCTTGAAAAATTAATCAATATATCATTATATTATAACCATAATAAAATAATATGTAGTGAAATTTACTATTCATAAGGGTCATATTACTATTCATAATAACATTCATCAGTGTATATTACTATTCACCAAAAAAACAAGTTGGTTCTATCAAAACCCAAATAACTTACTGATCACAAGCACATATATTCGTTTTTCAAAATTCAAACCATAGTATTGGAACAAAACATATTTAAAGGATTTCATATAAATATATCAGTAAGTAAATGTTTCATTATGTAGATCCTCAGTGTTTCATAAATTTTAATTTATTTTAAAACCCATGGGGTGTTACATTCTCCCCATCTTCTGGAAATTGTGTCCTCACAATTTTATTTACTTATTAAACAAGTGATGGTACTTTTCCCACATATCATTTTTAGATTACCATGTGGCTTCTTATACTATGTGGTTTCTCCATAAAACTTTTACCTGGTGGATTACCTTATTCCATAATACTTTCTCTCTAAGATCAAGAACTTGAACTGGTCTCTCTTCATATGTAAGGTTCTTTTATATTTGAACTAATTCTGGGATCAGAATATGAGATGAATCTAGCACATACAATCCTAACATTGGAACATGAAAATTATTATGTATGTTAGATAACCTCGGAGGAAATTCTACTCATTAGGAAATTGGTCCAACATTCTCTAGGATTTTATAAGGTCCAATGAAATGTGGACATAGTTTCCCTTTCTTACAAAAATGCATAACACTATTCCATTATTAGATTTTATGAAAAACATGATCACCTACCTTGAAATAAAAGACTTTCCTCCTCATATGTTCATAACTTTTCTGTATGCTATGATCTGTTCACTTGTGTTTCTGGATCATACTCACTTTCTTAGTCACTTCCTCTACAAATTCTTGTCCCATCAAATTTCTTTCCCTGACATCATCCCAAAAGTCAAGAGTTCGACACTACTTCTCATATAATTCCTCAAAAGGTTCCATCTATATATTGGAATAAACACTATTATTTTAAGAGAACTAAACTAATGAAAGATGTTGATCCCAACTTCACTAATAGTCAATTTAACAAGCTTGAATCATATCCTCCTATGTTTGAATCAATCATTTTTACTACCCATATGATTGAGGATGAAAAAGTTATACTGAAATTTAATTCTATTTTTTATGACTTCTGAAGGCCTTTCCAAAAGTTATAAGCAACCCTATGATCATGGTCAGATAAAATAGAAAAAGGAACACTATATAACCTAACAATCTCTTTGAGGTACAATCGAGAAAGTTGATTCAAATACATGGTATCTCAAATAGGGAGAAAATGGGATGATTTAGATAGTCGATCAAAAATAACCCATATTTCATTATTACCTTGAGAAGTATTTGGTAGTACCATAACGAAGTCCATGGATATATTTTTCCATTTCCACGATGGCACTGGTAAAGGTTGAAGAATCCCCTTTGGTAACTTTCGCTCTATTTTAACATATTAACATGTCAATAATTTCATGGTAAAATCTGTCATATATCTTTTCATTCTATCTCACCAGTATTCCTCTCTATGATCTCTATAAATCTTTGTGCTTTTAGGATTAAATGAAAACAAAGAACCATGAGTATCATATAACAATTCTTTCTGAGTAATTATATAATTCAAGATTTTATTGTTAGTATATATTTCAAATTTTACTCCATACAGATGATGCCTCAAAATTTTTAATGCAAAAAAACAATAGTAGCTAAATCTAAATCATGTGTATGGTAATTTAACTCATGAGGTTTCAACTGATGTGAATCATAAGAAATTACCTGATCATTCTGCATCAGAAAACAACCAAGTCCCTTCATATAATAATCAATGTAGAAGAAAAATTCCCCACTCCTAGAAGGTAGGATCCTGAATGGATTATTCACCAATCTTCTTTTCAATTCCTGAAAACAATCATCATATTATTTATTTAAGATGAATTTAGCTCATTTTTGAGTTAACATATTCAATGGACTAGATAACTATGCAAGGTTTTCAATAAACCTCCAGTAATAGCCTGTAAAACAAATAAAACTAAAAATTGTAGTTATATTTGTGGGTCTTGGACATTCATCAATAGCTTTAATATTAGGAGGATCAAAATTTATACCATCTTTAGAAACAATTTGACCATGGAAAGAAATTTTCTGCAACTAAAATTCACACTTGATGAATTTTCCAAACATATTATTTTCATTTAAGGTTTGAAAAACAACCCTTTGATGTTTTTCAGGATTCTATTTACTTCTATAATATACCAGAATGGTATTAATAAACACAACCACAAGATTATCCAATAAATCATGAAATATTCTATTAATAATATCCATGAATATAAAAGGTTCATTAGTTAACCCAAATGGCACAACTATAAATTCATAATGACCGTATGTAGTATGAAACAAAGTCTTCGGGATATCAGCATCCTTTACTTTCAGCTAATGGTACGCCGACCTCAGGTCAACCTTCAAAAAATAATATCCTCCCAAGAGTTGATCAAAAACATCATTGATATGAGGAAAATGATACTTGTTTTTAACATTGATTTTATTCAAGAGTCTATAATGATTTCAAAGTATCATTTAACTATCTTTGTTTTTAACAAACAAGATAGGATCACCCCATGGTGCAGTGCTCGGCCGGAAGAAGCCTTTATCTAATAATTTCAGCAACTGCTTCTTTAGTTCTTGAAGTTCCATTTGATCCATTCGATAAGGGGGTTTAGAAATTGGCTTCGAATCAAGAACTAATTCAACAGTAAAATCAACCTCTCAATCAGGAATAACACAAGGAAAATCAATAGGAAAACCATCTCGGTATTCATTTACCATTGGTACATCATTAATTTGGATAGTCCCCTTAACTTTAAAAATACGAGAAAGATAAATTTCATTTCCATATTTTATCGGTTCCATAGATTCCTTATATGTTATCAATGTTATGGGTTCATTATTGTATAAAAATTGAAACTCTTTCTGAAAAACAACTTCTTTTACTCTGAAATCAATCCTATAAAGATAAAAAGAAAGCCAGTACATACCTAGAATTACATCAAACTCCACTAGAGGAAATACAATAGATTTTTCAGGTAAACACATTCCACATACAAGGATAGGTATATTTTTATAATTTATTTTTTCCACAATATTTCTTCTATGTGTTTTTACCATGATTTATGGTTTCATTTCATGAGGGGGAATTACCAAATTTTCTGAAAATTTCTATGAAATGAAAGAATATGTAGACCTCAAATTAAACAACAAATTTTTCAAATCTGTAAAAACAATCAATGTAACTGATACCACCTGATTTGATGTATCTCATGGGACATTTTCCCAAAACTTCTACATTGGTAACATTTCCTATAATTTATAATACATTCACCAGGATTCTTTTTACCTCACTTTTCACAAGAATGGAAATTAATTTTCTTACCTCTTGATTTCTTTGATGAATTCGTACCCAATGCCTGCTAACCTATTCACTTCTTATTCATTTCATCATGAGGAACATTTGTGCCAGCAAACTCCATCTCAAATTTTCATCACAACGAACAATTTTCTCATTGATTTTGAAATATCATGAATCCAAATATGTGAATAAAAATGGTTTCAAACCAGAGTAAAATCTATTAATTATTCTATCAAAATACTGGGAAAATTTGGTATGTACCTATCTAGTCTTATAAGATTGGATTCATATGATTGAACAGAATCATCAACATTTTGCTTCAGTTCCATGACTATTTTCTCCATTTTGAGTCGAACAGATTTAGGAAATTATTTTTCCTAAAAAATCCTCTTAAAATCATCCCATTCTAGACTGTTAAGATCATATCTTTCTCTTGTATTCCTGAAAAGAGACCACAATTTATCGAATTCACCTTCCAAATGATAAATGTCTAGTATTACCTTTTGAAAATTTGAACATCACATTACATCAAATATCTTTTCTAGAGCATTTATCTGTCCGTCAGCTATCACTGGATCTGTGGTTCCACTAAATGCTAAAGGATTTTCCCTCATAAAATGATCCACAAAAGACATGATTATTCATGGTAGATCATGTTCCTATCTATAATGGATAACACCACCTTTTATCTCTTGAATCAAACTACTCGATTATGATTCCTACCATTCCAGGCTGTAGATTCAGACACACACCAGTCTCTTGGTGTTATCCTACTTCAACATCTATATTTCTTCTAAAAAAAACCATTTTGAACATACATATCATAGATTAATCAACATGGTAATCTTTAAATGATATATCATTTCAAATCAACCATAAAGTAAAAGTCATTTATGTTTTTCTATTAACATCATTATAACCCCTAAAGTTATCAAAATTGTACTTTGATACCAACTATAAAGACCTAGATTTAAAACATTACATAACCTAATTCTTATACAAGAATATAAATTCTAACACATTGAGGATATTTTTAGTTTTATAGTTTTAGAGAAATAAGGATTTAAAACATACATTACATCCCATAATCATACATGAGGATACTACAAAAATAGTATCTGCTTTTTCCAAAATATAAAAGACAAACAAAACAAAATTTCTTTGACAAATCTTAATAACATTTAAATTTTCTTCCTTATTTATCTTAAAAATCCTTATTACCTTCTAAAAACATTTATTGAATTGGGATGAGAACAAAAATCTTAGTAAGTTATATAATGAAAAAAATCATTAATCATGTGATAACATAAAAACCAATAAAACCCATTTCATAAAAACTCGTTAACTTTCATGGAAACATCATGTATTTTCTTTAGGTCATATTTACTATATCAGTCATACAATCACCCTTTCACATGGAATAACCATTTTTTCAAATTCTATCTCTGGGATACCCTATGAATTGGAGAGCTATAATGGGGCTCACCTATCATATCTTGAGATATAATGGGCTCAACCCAACATATCTTGAGCTATAATGGGCTCAAAAAAACATACCTATGTCCAAGTAAAAAATTATTGAAATAAAGTATCATTAAATCTAGAGAAACTACTCATTCTATATATATATATATATAATATTTTTTAATTTTATTAAATGTACTTTTAAAAGGATTTTAAAAGGAATGTCCCTTACCAATATAATTGGAGCAATAATTAATAGAATGGAATGGATATATATATACACTATAAATATACATAACACAAAATATCATAAAAAATCATCACACAACTAATCTTAATACCACATAATTTATAAAGTAGAAGGATGACCCAATGATTGAAAATTCGTTAAAGAATTCCCTTACCTCAGGTTCTTCTTACTTGAAACTTGAGTAAACCTCTTGTATATTGGTTAAAAGAGTGTTCTTAATATTTTAATGAAATATATTCGCTTTTATAAAACCATATATTATCATTTTATAACATCATTTGACCCATTAATTAATAATATTGTTTCACTTATATTGTTTCTGGTGAGTTCCTTGCATGATTTACATGGTTGGTTCGTAACATATTTCCTTGTCGAAAGTGGAAAAAAAACCTAGAACCGGAATTATTGGTGATTAATATGTATCCATAAGGTTAAATTATTCCATAAATAATTTTGGTTATATTTCATGAGGATGATTCATTAGATAAATCCTTAGTGATATTCATTTAGATCATTTGGTGGTTCTTCAATAATCATGAAATAGTTTCATCATATACCATTAATATTATACATATAAGTTAATTAAAAAAAATAATATATGTCATATAATACACCATAAAATATTTTTAAACCATAAAAATGGTTTTACAACCTTATTTGAAGGAATTAATGGAAATTGGAGACATGTCATTCATGATGTTGGTAAATCGGCATATCACGGACGATTTTTTTATTTTTTGAATAAGATGAAGTAGAGAAAGAGTATGATGATGAATTGTTTGATAAACATGATAAAAATAAAAAAATATATATAATAATGGATATTTCATGCCTATTGGATAATATTAGGTAAATATATTATAGGAAAAGAAATTAATTGAAAATAAAACATAAGAAAATTAAAGAGGATCTTTACCTCTTGATCTCTTCTCCTGGAGATCCTCCTTAAGGCCTTTGGTTTTGGACATTTGGTGATACCAGAAGGTCGTGTACATGGGGAAGATCCTTGTGAGGGGTATTGGGTAGAACATAGAAAATGATTATGTCTTTATAGGTGTTATATGAAGAGGGGGTGAGGGTGGTACTTATAGTGAATGTGAGGGAGTTTTTAATTATTTTCAACGTTTACCTCATTACTGGTATTTAAAAACCCATGGGCTTGCACATGGTTTTTTTCCATGGTATTGGGAAAATTGGAAAAAATCATACCATATTTTAATCCCCAAGAGTTGAACATAATTATTACATCATTAGTACATCGTTATGATGTCATTAAAAACCTGAAAACATAAAAGTGTTTTTTTACTATTCACTAAAAATTCATTTATCTCAGAAAAAAATAGCCTAAGGATTTTTTGATTTGTAGAATTATAAAATAAAATTAATTTTTTAAAACCAATTTTCTAAATATTACTAATTTAATTCTTATATAAAATCATAATTTGTTTGAAAAATGACAATTTTAAAACTATAACTCATTTTATATCAACTTGAAAAATTAATATAGATCTCATTATCTTATAACAATAAGAAAATAAAATAATAATAAATTTTACTACTCATAAGGATCATATTAATTCTCATTATACTATTCAAAATGGTATCTTACAATTCACCAAAAAAAAAGTTGGTTCTATCAAACTCCAAATAACTTACTTATCACAATGACATATATCCATTTTTCTAAATTTGAATCATCGAAGAGGAAAAACATTTTTAATGTCAGGATTATAACTATCTACTTAAATCAAGGTTTCATTATTTAGAGACTCAGTGTTCCATTAATTTCAAATTAATTTAATGACCTTGGGTTGTCACATCAACTGTATGAAAAATTAAAAAATATTGACACTTTTTTCGATAAAAAAATTTAGAAAAACCCTAAAAAATAAGTTTAGAAAGGGAGGTTAGTTTTCTTTGAATTTCTGTTTTGGAATTTATTATATGTTTTACATTTTCTTGATGTAATTCATGTAGAAAAATATGTATTCGATATTTTTATTGTCATGTTACTAAATGTTCTAGGAAAAATAAAAAATCACATCAAGGCTATGATGTACAAAGTTGAAATGGGGATAAGGAAAGAGTTGGAATCAATGAAGGGTAAAAGGATGAAATTTATTCCTCCTATATCTTACACTCTATCCAGATATGAAAAAATGAATATTTTCTATTTCTTTACTTGTGTAAAAGTTCCACATGGGTATTCATCAAATATCATGAATGCTGTTTTAATGACTAATTTGAATAAGGACAAAATTCACACGACTATCATGTTTTGATGCGATATTTAATGTTTGTTGATTTCTATTACATTCTACCTCAAAATCTACGACATAAATTATCCATAATTTTCTTCTTTTTCATAGCCATATGTAGAAAAGTTGTAGACCTGGTGAATGATACCTTCATGAATTAGAAGATTGTAGTCATATTATGAAAATTTGTGATGTTCTTCAACCATCATTTTTTGATATAATGGAACACCTAATGGTTCACTTGTTCAGAGAAGATCAACTATGTGTTATTGTCCATTATAGATGAATTCATACAATTGAACGGTATATAAGGATTTTGAAATGGTATTTCATGTATCGAAGTCAGCTATAAGTTTGTATTGTAGTACGATATATTGTTCAATAAGATATTGAATTTTGTTCTAATTTCCTATCAGCTTTTGAAATCATCAGCCTCCCAAAGTCTCGTCACAGAAAACACCTTATGGGTGCAGGTATTTTTGGAGGAGATGTTGTTATAATTACCTTGATAGAGCAGGATCAATAATATCATTACATATTACATAATAGTGAACATGTTGATCCATACATTTAATCTGATAGATAAAATCATAGATATTTTAATCCATTAAGGGCTAAAAATGATATAAAATACACAATATCCACAGTTTATAAGATGTTTTAGAGATAAAATTTATATAGAGTTATCTGAAAATATGAATTCAATTTTCTAACAACATCAATGGATAACTAGAGTACTGAATGAAAAAAGTTTATCTTACACTCGTTTTATAATCAATGGTTATAAGTTCTATAAAAAATACCTTGATGGCATTAGTTTGATGCAAAACAGTGGTGTAATGCTTATGGCTGAAGTGATGCACATATCTAGATCCAAGGATAGAAATCCTATTTATGAAGATATGATTTTTTTTGCATTATCAAACGGATATGAAAATTGTGTTATACAACATTTCAAGTGCCTCTTTACCATTGCAAATGGGTTGACAATATCAATGGAGTGAAATTTCATGAAATGGGATTTGTGAATGTGAATTTTAGTGTAGAAGGGGGAAAATCTGATCCATTAATAATGTTATCACAAGATATCGAAAATGAGAAATGAGGGATCCCCTAACACAAATAGAGCCTACTTATCTACTCCGCAAGTTAGAAGAATATGGAACAACCACCAACCACCACAAAACATAACAACTACTCGATCACCCTAAAAAAAACACCAATTAATATAACCTTAATAAAAAAAATAAAAAAATGATTGCATGATTGCATCATACCTTGAATTATAAATAAGGAAAAAATGGAGGAAACCAGAATGGACTTACCAAAAAAACCAAAGATCGATCCTCCAAGGTCAAGGTTGAGAGAAACTGTTTAGTGAATGGAAGATCCTATTTGGAATCACTTGGTTTGCCCATTATATGATATAAATAATGTTGGGGTGTTTTGGTGTAATGGTATCTAAGAATTTATAACCAATCAGCAAAATAAAAGACCATGGTGTCCCCCCCCCCCCCCGTCACCATATAGTAGGACTACAGAAATGTAGGGGAAGCAGACCATTGCTAAGAGATCCATGCCACATCCTATCTGTTAAAATCTCTAGTGACAAGTGAATGTCATGTGGTGTGACAAAAAACAAATATTTCCTAAGTTAAATTACAGTAAATTGGTTAACCTAGGTTTTCATCTTAGAGGATCTCACAACAATCAATCTATCAACATAAATTTTAGATAGGAGTGGAGATTTTTAAAAAAAAAAGTTGTTTGATTTAAAAAAAATAAAAAATAATAGATGAACACAAATGGATGAAGATAGTGATGGGGTAATGGTTTGATCCCCTTTTTCAATGTCATCTTGGTCATAATAATCATCCACCTTATCATCCTATTTAATGATAAATGAAAGACTCCTTGATGGAGTTATCAGTCTCCCTTGGTTGAAGGAAGTAATGGAAACCACCCATCTATTCATGAAAGTTCATAAACCATTCCAAATATACTAATGAAAGACCTTATTCTGATTTATTCTCATTAGAAATCTATAAAGAGTTCACATATTCTATACATGTGCCAATGATCACTAGACAGTCACCACATAACACAATCTTATTGATCGAGTCAACTAAACTTGGTAGAAAGAGATAAAAACAATCTTGAAAAAAAGATATAAACAATGAATGACACCAAATCCCTAAATAAAATCACATTAATATAATCTTTAACCACTAAAAATAGAAATAAATTAATATAAAAATATATTTTTTTATACTAAATCATAGTACTCGAACATTAAAACAGGTTAAATCCCCATTCCCTAATCACTCAAGTGTTTTACCCCTCCATTTGAAGGGTAATATAGTTGAATAGAGAAGAAGAGAGAATTATGAAACTATGAAAATAGAGAATATAAAATCCAAATATCTAAATTATTAAAATCCTCCATCACATAATCTCTATCACCAACTTCAACACTATTTTTTGGAAGTGGTTTCACTTATTTATAGGCTTGAGGGGTGGAAAATTTTCCTTCTGGATTCTGTCTACAAAAATATTGATGTTAATTCCCATATTTAATTAATGAATCTAGGGATTTTTCCTTCATAAAATTTTTACTCTATATATTTTTCATTCATACTCTAAATATATACTTATTTATAGAAGTTTCATAAATTTCATTAATGAATTACCGAATAATAATTTTTCTTCTAGAAGAGATTCCTAAACTACCTCCACTTTGGCGCATTCCATGGATTATTTAATGATAGAAATTATACATTAAATTCACTTTGTTAATTATGATAAGAGTACTATTTCTAAAAAATCTAAAATAAATTCATTTGGATCTCTCTAGATTTATATTATTCACAATTATTGATGTGGGTATATTCTGTAAGACAGAAAAAACTTCTCCACTTGATAAATTTTTTTAGGGATAGTGTGTTTTTAATTTGATCTTGATCAAGAAGAAAAATCAAAATATCATGAACAATGGAATCCTAAAATTAATGAATAAATTGAATTAAATTATAATTGTAAATGTTATTCCTATAAAACTGAATCTCTCAAAACCTGAAAAATTTCCAAAATTAAGCAATTTTAAAAATTAATCACAACCTTCCCCAAAATATTAAATGAATTATTATCACATTAAATTGATTAATTTTAGGGGATTAAATCATTGGAAAATATATCAATAATTATAAACATAGTAGATCTAGAAATTCCCCAACACTTAGCAATTTGACATCTGGACAAGTATGCATCAAAATCAAATTGAAGAAAATTCAAAACATATTCCCTTGAGATCCATCAATTCCACAGCACTAAAAAAGATATCATTCCTCCTAGAAAACATTATTTAAATTCCTATATTTAGATAATTTAGTATATTTCCTCTTTATTTATCCTCTCATGCATAAAAAACACCAACCTCACATTATTTTTCTCACATCGCACAAATATAAATTTTATATAAGGTATTTCACATCCAAACCAATAAAAGAGTCATTATGGGATTCACATATTAATACTTCTCAAACTGATGTGATCCAAAGAGATGCATTTATGATGAGGAATTTTAAAGTTTGTTCAATGGATACCATTTAGTATGATTCAGATATGAAAATTTTTTAGGCAGAATGTGGAGGGTTTGGCTCTTTTTGAAGAAAAATTCCATGATCCTAATTTTCAGTCAAGTATGTCTCCTCCTTCATCCCCTTACAAGAAAATCAGCTAAATAAACGTGAAAACTAAAGTAATTTTTTCACAATTTAGTATTTTAGTAGAAAAAAAATTCAATCTTCTTAGATATAATTTTTTTTAAAATCTCTAGATAGAAACAACTTTCATTCTTTATTGGAAGCTCCAAAAAGATATAGCTTCACTTTTCATGAAATAATGAGAAAAGGCACATCATCCAATAGAGTAAATTATTTTTATCAACAAACACATATATTAAGAACATTTTTTCCAACAAAAGTATCACCAAATTAGGTAGAACAACACATGACATATCCACCCCTCCCACACACACTTATGTTCACCTAGAAAATGTAATTTTACTTCAAGAGAAGGTTGGATAGGGAAAATTGGATACTAATTTGGATATCCAAATAGGCTAGTCATGGATTATGATTTATAAAAGGATTAAATATATAAGTATATCCATTATAAAAAGGGGACTATAAAACCAATGAAATTCCATAGTAATTTAAAACAAAAGTACCACAGGCCCTCATGTTTTGATTAGAATAAATCAAATTATATTTATAGAAATTATGATTTAGTTATATCAAGAAGTGAGGTGAATGTGAATAATATGAAAATAATGGTTTAGAAGCCTCACAGTTAATTGATTTTAAAGATAAAGACATTGAAATGTGGCCTATGATTCAAAAATTAGATTACTTTTTCATGAAATTGCTAAAGATTTGAACTTGAACTGATTTCATTTTCAACATTAATTTGAGCTCTATTTCGTGGAATATATTGGTTTAATCCCTAAAATGGGTTTCAGAAATAGAAATGGTAATAATTTCATATCAAAAAATTCAAAAACCCAAAAAAATTGAAATATAAATAGACAAAAAAATTTAAAAACAAACATTTTTTAAAAAATTAAATTAAATTCCTAAACTACATAGTTTACCTACCCCACACTTATATGATACAATTTTATCAATTAATTCAAATGTATTATAACATTTATGATGTTTTGAAAATAAATCATAGAAATAAAGAAATTTTAAAGGATAGGTATGTCCTAATGGATTATAATAATAAATAGGTAAGAGGAGTGTGATCACCTCTACTAGATCTAATAGAATGGTCACATAGAATTTTTTCAACATGTGTACATTAATAGAGAATGTCTCTTGATCTCCATACTTCATAATATAAAAAACACCTAAAGTATATACATGATTATCTACAAATGGACCTTCTTATCTGGAATTAAGTTTACCTAGAATCAACTCGAGTGTTAAGTTGAATTATAGAACTTTGAATCTTGGATAGAATTATTTCAGTTGGATCATATTTTCATGAGTTACTAATGTTCCCTAATTTTAAATCCAAGAATTTTAAAAAATTTACCTTCTAATTTACTCAATATCCAAAAATTTAAATTTTTTCTCTTTCTCAGCACTTTCAAGATCCAAATTCATCTTCATCACATCCCAATACACCGTATGATCCAATTCTATAGCTAGGAGAAATCTTTTCCAATAAATCATCATATATGGTCTCATTATAATCAGGGTTTTATAGGATTTTTACAAGCCCATAATGTGTCTTCCATTCTTTGGCTCCAATATTTCCTTCTTGGTTTAACAGTCCTTTCCAAAATTCCTTTGATTTCTATGTTGGACACTTAATCTTGACCATTAGTCCCAAGATGATAAAAATTTGATGTTTTATTATAAACCCCATACTTATTCATAAAATAATACATTATCCTACTACAAAAGTGAGTCAACAAATCACTGATTATGGGACTAGGCACTCCAATCCTAAAAAACATATTAGAAATGACGAAATCATAAACAAGTTTAGCATCTTCATTCTTGGTGGATCTTTCGTCCAGCCCTTAGGAAACATAGTCAAATTTTTCATGACTTTCCCTCGGGGCCCGTGCCGTGACTACCCCAATCCTGCCTTCCATATGCCAGGGGCTGGCGACTAGCACCAAAGGCATAAAATCCCGATAATTGGGAAGGCATTGCCTTTATAAAAGAAAACAAGCACCACAGAGTACAATTGGAAGCAAAACACTAAGTACAAAAGAAATGCTGAAAAGTAAATGGGCCAGAATACAAACCCAAAAGAAAGTACGACTACAACTGAACAAGGTACAACAGCAAAAAGACAATAGCTGGAAGTAGGAAGCAGCTCCTGGGTCGTCCTCCTCGGATCCTACCTGAAGGGTAAGTACAGATAGCCTCCTCCACGCTCTCGTCCGTCAACCTCCTCTGTGAGTCGTCATGTCGTGTAGTCCACCTCCGGGTACTGACTCGTCGTGTAGTCCACCTCCAGGTACTGACTCGTCGTGTAGTCTAACTCCGGGTACCTTCCAGTCCTCGAACACTCGGCCTCTGTCAGCACTGCCCGTCGTCTGCAACCAACACAATGAAGTGCGGGCATAGCCCGTGCAGGGGTGAGTATAATGATACTCAGTAGGGACCCCGAGACCCTCAAGGTCTCACTAAACCAACAAGGATAACCACAAATAAGATCTCAACAGATAACCTCTACTTAGGTATATTCCCATTCATATTCCTAAGTTAACAAGTAACCCATCTCAATCATGAGGAAACACAAGGATTGTGAAATCAACGGATATCTACTACCCAGGTATATGCCCATACATATACCTAAGTTATCAAATGACCCATCTCAATCATGAGGTAAACACAAGGTCAAAAGTCTCAGCTCAAACCAGGATTTTCATTATCGAAACTGTAACTGCTGAAGAGCTCCGTCTCTGGAGTGTACAGTGGTCCTATCACGACTCTGAGGTACTGCTCACTAACCTAAGACTTCTGAAGTACTCCTCCTGTTGACTATCGCGGGTCAGCCACCCAGACACAGTAGTGCTTCCCGCCGAGGTATGTCACCCAAACACAGTAGTACACACCCCCTAGTAGCCGGCTGAGGTACTCTCCGGACGAGTACCGCGGGTCTGCACTGTCACACAGGTAGTGCTCCGTCTGCCATGGGTCTGCACCTTAGAAAGTAGTGCTCCGTCCACTGGGCTAGTCGACTCACTCCAAGTCGATTCGGTCAAGCAGTCGTCAGGTCTCAGCCAGCTACACGGTCTCCGTACTCCGCACGCTCGTCACTAGGAGGGTCCACTCCACGAGCTACAGGTCGATACTCCAAGTATCTTAAAGTCCCACTAAGAAGTATCTCAAAGGGCCGCCTCGTCATAGGGGTCTCAACGCAACAGACAGCGCGTCAATCGGACGCCCGGTCTGTGAGTTATTGGCCTTTTCTTCCTAGGTGCCCGGTTGGTTTCGTGAGCGAACCAAACCCGGCCATATCTCAACTATACCCCGAACTCTCATAGGGTATACTAAAAGGAACCGTTTCTCAACGAGATCACCAAAGCCGCTGACGGTTCGTCAAACGGACGTTCTGTCAGAAAGGTATCAGCTTTTCCGTTTCAGGGGCCCGGTTGGATTTTGGTGCGATCCAACCTGGCCACTATCCATCTGCATCCAAATCTTGGGCGAAGGATGCCAAAAGTTCCGTATTGTCAATAGGAACGCAACGCAACAGACGGCGCGTCAATCGGACGCCCGGTCTGAGAGTTATTGGCTTTTTCGTTCCAGGGGCCCGGTTGGTTTTTAAGGCAAAACCAACCCGACCGTACTACACCTGTGTCCAAACCTCGGGCAGAGTATGCCAAAAGAACCGTCTCACTAAGAGGAACTCAAGAAAGCTGACGGCACATCAATTAGACGTCCGTAGCTCAAAATATGAGTGTTTCCGCTCCGAAGGCCCGATTGGTTTCGTGTACGAACCAACCCGGACGAACTAAAATTAATCAGAAACCTTGAGTGCGATATACCAAAACGACCGTCTCGATCCAAGAATCGCGTTGCCGCTGACGGCGAGTCGTTTGGAGGCTCGTAGCCCAAGATACGGGCATTTGACCGAAAGTTGTCCGAAACTGGGGGGTCTAGGCCCGGGCCGACCCCCCCCCCCCCCCTGGGTCGGCCGAACCGGGTCGACCCGGCACGGGCGGCGACCCGGCCCGGGCGGCGACCCGGCCCGACGACCCGGCCCGGCTCGGAAAATCCGGCCCGGCCGGCGGCGCGGGCCGGTGCGGCGGCGCGGCCTGGGTGCCGCATCTGTGCCGCGCGCGTGGCGCAAAGCCCCCCCCCCCCCCCCCCCTTTGTGAAACTGCGGCCCCTTAATTGGGGCCTCTTGAAGACCCAACCAGGGGAATTAATTCCCCCGGTCTCTACTACCCGGCCGGCCCGCACTGGCCGGCCGGTTCCGCCAGTAAGGACCGGCGACGGCCAGTCCTTCCTTCGCCGACACCGATGGCCCGGTGCCGGCCACCGGTCATCTTGCTCCGCCGCGGCCCGGAACCGGCCGCGGCCTATGCCGTCCGGCGCGATACGACGACACCGCTCCCCTCCACCGCGGCCCCGCTCCGGCCGCGGCACCTTCGACGCGACGCGACGACGTCGCGTTCCTGGATTTCTTTCCACGGCACGGTGCGACGGTGCCGCACAATACTTGCCGCAAGATACCCGCATGGTGCGACGGCACCACGCCTTCTCGTATCAACCTCATGAAACCATCACGAAAAAAAAGGAGGAGGGTCGTCCATATTTGTGCGGTCCGACCCCCTCGCGTTATTCGATAACAAAAAGGGTTTTAATCCACGATTATCACCAAGTTTGTATTCACTAACAATTAAATAAATAAACCCCTACCTCGTAATTGTCATTCGTTGACGATCTTGGAAAAAGGGCGGATATCGATTCCTCGATTGTCATGTTTGTCACACACTCTCAATTCTCATGCTCATGCGTCGAAAGGAAGAAGGGTACTCGTCGTTGGTGGACGAACGTTCGGTGGTGACGTCGTCGTTGACGACGTTCTTCGCAGGCGACGTCTTCTCCTTTGACGCAGATGAAGGTCATTGAAGATGTCACGGCCGTCGCTTCCCTTTCCTTGCCTCGGTTGAAGAATGATGAAGAAGATGGCGTCGTCGTGCTTCAGTGGCGGAAGAGACGTTCTTCGTGTTCTTCGTCGTAGAGAAAGAAGGACTCAGGATTTCCTAAGCTTTTTCTCCCAAGGCTCCCAATCTCACTTAACCAAGCATCCTAATAAAATAATCCCTCCCATTATTTTATTAACACATGCCAAGCTTTTCAAATTCCAAAATTCAAATAATTTCATTAATTTAAAATGTGTTGGCATTCACTTAAGAGGTGGAGAAGTTCAAGAGTTAAAGGGAGATTAAATGGGGGGGTTTAGAGGGGTTAGGAAAGTTAAGGAATTTCAAGAGTTGGGGAGGGGTTCGTGTGGGCCCCACCCTTTCAAATATCCACACATGGGAAGTTGGATGGATGTGGGCCCACCACCAACTTCCCATGGAAGAAGTTAACAACTTAACATGAAATAAAATTTATTTAACAATTTTATTCACTTGTTTAATTAAACCCCAAAAATTAACTTCTTCTCCCGCACAAACGCAACTACGGAAAAGGTTACCTTAAGCGATTACCGGCGTTGCGAGTTCATCGGTGCAATCGGATTTCAATTCCGAGCACCGGTTCAAAAGATAGAAATTCCCACTCGCTCGTTCACTGAACGTACCCGAGCCAAACTTCGGAAATTAATTCCGGGCACACCGGGCCTCGGAATCAGGTGCCATCAGAAACTGTGTTCTTGTAAAATTCCAAAGAAAATTAAGAAAAAACTTTCCTTGAAATTTCCAGATCTTTACAAAATTCAAGAAAGATATATGAATATAAAAATTTCATTAGGAAAGTAACAAATAAATATATCACATTTGCTTCAAAAATATCAAACTAATTAATTTCCTTTTGGGAAATTTCTTATCTCTTTGAAATATTTCCTGAAAACTAACATTTTTCACACCTTTTTCAAAATTCATAAGAATTATTAAAAATGTTGGGCCAATAAATTCTAGATTATAAAACCATAATTATTTTACTTTGAAGTCCAAAGATACCTTAACTAGATAAATTGTGAAAAAACTCAAAGATATAACCAATTTCAATCTCATGATAACATCATCTTATCTCTTGTTAATTGAAAATATTCCAACAAAATGGATCAACCCAAATATAGTATCTAGATTCATATTTCAGTTCTTGAATTTTCTAAAAATTTAAATGATGTGGTACCTAATATGCTACCAGATAATTTACCTTGTCCTAATAAAAAGTCACTTCTCTTTCAATCATTTACAACTTCTCTCTTCGAAGATGATCACTCAATAGTTCATTGTCTGAAATTCTAGCTACTGCATTGTTTAGATGTTTGATTAAATGATTATCCAGTTGGTTATCAGATCCTTTCTTTTACTTTATTTATAGATTAAAATCATGTAAGAATAACATTTATCTCAAAAGCCTTTGTTTATCTTCAACCCTCTTCATCAAGTACCTACAATCTGTATGATGAGAAAACACAGTAACTTCAGTTCCTAGAAGATGTGATGTAAATATTTATAAATAAAAAAACAACTAAAAATTATTTTTATGTGGTTGTGTAATTTTATTGAGCTGCATATCTGGTTCTTGAGGCATATGAAATGACATGTGGCCTTCCCACAATTCACTGATAAAGTATTCCTCCAACTTATTTGTTGGAAGAACCACAAAGTATCTCAAATGGTTCTTTCCAATTAGGTGGATGCATTCCCCTTTGCATAACCAATATCCTCCTTAACTCATAAAAGGCTTACCTAAATGTACCATTAAAATAAAATTTAGCATCTGTAAAAATAAATATATAGATAGGGAGATAAATCTTACTAAATTCGTTGATAAAACACCTGTAGAATCCTTCATGTCCCAAATATTATGTATCATGTTTTACACAAGTTAGGAAAGGAAGTGAATTTATCAATTCAATTTTTGATTTATCCACTTTAATGTACTCTTTTGAAATGAAATTACCAAGGACATTTCCTCTCTCAACCATGAAATGACACTTTTCCAAATTTAAATCATGATTCTTTTCGATGTTGGTTTTCAACACTTTTTCCAGATTATTTAAACAATGGTCAATGTAATTTTCAAAATCTATGAAAACATATAGATCAACCCCAAGAAATATTCATTATGATTAAAAAAAATGCATACCATATACCTCTAAAATTAAATTGGAGAATTACATAATCCAAATGGAATTATTTTATATGAAAAATTTTATAAGGGAAAAGTTAATGTTGTCTTCTCATCATCATCGAGATAAATAGGTACCTGAAAATAACCTGAAATCCATGAAAAATGAAATATTTAGTTTTAAATTCCAATATCTTTATCATCTAGTCAATGTAGGGGATGATAAAATTATCTTTCTGAGTGACTTGATTCAACATCCTTATATAAATGAACTATCTCTTGCTACTATTAATTCTATTATAGAATAATATATTCTTTTCGTTCCTCACCGTGATTAAGACAGCTTTTTAAGAACTACATAATTGGGGATAACCCATTGTGAATCTGAAATGGGATATATGATCTCAGCTTCAAAGAGATTCTTAATCTCCTTCATAAACTCCATCTAGGTGGGTTTTATCCTCCTTTGGGGTTGTATCAATGGTTTTGAATATCCCACATGATGAATTCTATTTCCGCATATGGTTGGGTTTATTCCTGGGATATCACTTATGCTCCACCATATTTCTTGGAAATTATCTCTAAAAAACTCAATCAAATATTTTCCCCATGTTTCAAACTTATTATTTTTTATTATAAATGGTAATTTATCTCCCTCTAAAAGGTATACATATTCTAAATCAGTGGGAAGGGGTTTTAATTGCAGATCTGGGGGATTTAAAAGAAATGAAATTAAAATCATGTTCCCTACTTCTAAAGGGTTCAATTCATACACAAAAAAAAAATCATTCCATATTCTTCATAATTTAACAAATCCTCAATGAAATTTGATTTTACCACTTCTTCCCATATGGAATTAGAATCTCATGTTTTTTTTGCATCTAAATACTGAGTGATGTTTTTAATGGGAAAACTATGTCCTATGGATAACAATTCAATGAACAAATCTTATTCATAAATGGATTCGATACCAACTACAGGAGAGATCTAAAATAGTGAGTGATCATCTGATGGGTTTTTTTATGGATTCAAAAATATTGAAGTGAACTATGTTATCTCCAAGCTCTAGGGTGAGTGTCCTTCTATGGAAATCGATGATGGTTTTGTCCATATTTAATAAATGTCTCCCCAAAATGATTTCTGAGTGTGACGGTATTCTATATTATTCTAAATTAAGAACATATAAGTGATCTTGGAAAAATATATATTTGACTTTTACAAGGACATCCTTCAGAACTCCTGAGAAAACTATATATTTTTTTACAAGTTGGACCCCCAATCTGGTTGGATTCAAGTCTCCAAATAGCGATGAAGTTTATAATATGTGTGAAAATACATTAATAGAAGCACATATATCACAAAAATCATTAGATAAATTTAATGAATTAGTTATTCATGGAATGGAAAACATCCATGGGTCTTGACATTTGTTTGGTAATTGTGGTGTGATAATGGCTAAGACTCTTCATCCCATTTAAATCATTTCATTCACTTAAAGTATCCTCTTCTTGTTGTAAATATCCTTCAAAAAATTAGCATAATTTAGAATTTGATTGATTGCTTCAATATTGGGGATATTAATTTCCACTCTTCAGTTGGTGTCTATAATTTCATATTGAACTGATTCATCCTATAATCTATCTGATTAAATAGTAATTGATGGAACTGGTGGGTGTATGTATTTATTTTTCCTTTGTTTAATTTGAAATGTTTTTTCTTATCTCTTCCTCCTCATCATATCATTCTCCTCATCAACTTTCCTTTATTCTTTTGGGTTCATTTTAAAATAATTTTCAGAATTCCCAACATCTTTACCCCACAACTCATGTGGTCTTGTTTTAGGTTCATTTGATACAAGTGGTGTGATTCATTTTACTCTCCTTGTTTTTATCATACTGACATTATATTTTGGGTTTTGGATTGTTTAAGAAGTTAGTTTTCATGGGTTTTCAGACATTCATTCAAAAAAACATCCCAATGTGTTTTCTAACTTATGAAATTTATCCTATATGACTTTAAACATGGATTAAAGATATTAAATAGAAGGTTATGTGTTGGGGGATGGTAGATCATAGGTTATTTGGAAATTTATTAGTCAGTGGTATGAAGGTTGGTTATCAGATAGCTTTTGTTGAAATGGTGATAGAGTTTTGAACCTGTTTTGGTCTGGGGGTCTATCTTGATTCTTCTAATTTTGAAATTCATATTGGACTTGGTTAGGCTCTCTCCATCCTTGGTTTTTTTGGAACTTCCTTGGTTTAAAGGATTCCGCCAAATCTTTCCATTCAATATTTTATAGCATACATGCCAGTGAAATGATTAGGTTAGTGGCATAAACCACATACCTAAGTTGATTCTTTTTGGTCACCCACATGTTTCAAATCCATTTATTCCACCAAACTAGATATCTCTTCAATAATAGTTTATTATAAGGTTAATAGATGACAATTTAGTACCTCTTGTATAACACTTTCTCTAGTTCCTCTTGTTCCAACTGTTGTGAGTTCGGGAATTATTCTCAACCAAACCCTCCCCTTCTTTTAGTGACTTGTCCAGCAATGTTCCTCTAGATTATTCATATATAAGGTTTCTATCATTGACCTATAATCCTTGTTAATATAAGACAATAAATTTATGTTCCTCAATTGCGTGATGTGCGAATATGGCACATATTTGTTTTAATATTTCCCATTACTTGTATTGCATTTCTCCATATGACTGTTTGATAGAATATATTTCCTTTCAGATGGTTGTTCTTATGAAAGAGGGGAATAATATTTTCATGAATCATCTTACTATGTCATTACAATAATGTAAATATCCATGTTGTAGTTCATAAAACCATATTTTAGATTATTCATTCTATGAAAACTAAAATCACTTTCATATTACCAACACTTAAGATAATCCTTGGGATCTCAATGTAGATAAGACATATGTTAACTCTTTAATATATTTCTTTAGGTCTTCACCAATCTATCCATCAAATTTTGGAAGTAATGGGATCATGTTAGGTTTCATCTCGAATTAATTTTGCAACTCTATAATGACTAGTTGATTGTTTTGATTAAGGAATTGTGGTGAAAATTGGTCTCTATGTGGTTGGTTCGGATTTACAACCACAATAAAAGGCATAGAGTGAACACATGAAGTTTCACTCAAGAATGAAAGATAAATTTACTCAAATTTATATAGAAAATTTGTAATTCAAATTATATTAAATAAGTTTATTTCATCTTCAAGATATAGGGGGAAATGGTCCATGTTTGAGATTCTAGTCATGCAACTTTGAAGATAAAAGAATAATTGAAATAAAAAAATAGTCGGCACCACCACCCCATTAATGGTGCCATGTTTTGACACATTCCTATGATGGGGTATGACAAAAAAATATTTATAATGTCAAATTATAGAAAAGCATTCAAACTAGGTTATCTTCAGAGGTGATTTCACAATAATCAAGTTGTTACCATAAATTTGAGAGAGAAGTTGAGATTATTTTCAAATTTTTTGATTTCAAAATGAAATAAATAAATAAAAATTGGTTGAAAAAAATTGATGAAGATAGTGATGGGTTTAATGTAGGATAACATTTTGAAATCTAATAATGGACATAGAAATCATTCCCCATATATTCCTATTTAATTATTAATAAAATAATCCTTGATCAAGTTTTCAATCACCCTATGTTGAATACAGATATGGCAACCACTCTTTTATGCATGAAGTTTCATAAACAATTCCCAAAATAACTAATAAAAGACCCAATTTGGATGTTTTTCTTGTTATAAATATATAAATATATCTCTTATTCAACACATGAACCAGTGATCTCTAGAAACTCGCTACTTAACACAATATTCTCAATAGAGAAAAAACTTAACTAGGCTTTGAGAGTAAAAAAAATTCACCAAATCTATAAACAATGAATAAAACCAAAAACTCAAGTTTGATCAGATTAATAGAATTTAAAACCATATAAAACTATAAATCCATTAATTACAAAATATAGGTTTTCATTAAATCATACGACTCTTAAATTAAAAAATAAATACTCTCCCTTCCCTAATAACTCATGAGTTTTACCCCTCTATGTGAAGGGTAATAGAGTTGAATGGGAAGTAAGAGATAATTATGAAACTTTGAAATGAAAAAATATAGAATCCAAATATCTTTAGCATTCAAATCCTCTAGAACATACCATCTTTCTATAACACCCTGAGATTTTTTGAATTGTTATTTTTTTCAAATCAATATATCCTTTTTGATATTTTTCATTTCATGAAAAATTTAATATTTTTTATCTTATTGAAGCACTATGTTTGTATTGAATTATATGCAACACCAAGTTAATCATGATTTACACACAACATAAACATTGTCTTGATCTACACTTGACACCGACTTGGTGTACGATGCATGCAACACTATGTTTCTTCAAAACATTTTATTTATATAATTTTCTAAATGAGATAATTACAACCTAACCATAGAACATAGTTATTGGAATAGTAATAACTACTTTAAAATATTTTTGTAATTTTTTTATATAAATAAACCATAGTGATAATGAAAGATATTATTTTTGGTTAAGTCCTTTTCTGTTAAACATATAATTTTCTTGAATGAACTACTTTTAATAATAAAATTAAATTTATAAACTTTTAGAATCTCAATTTTATTTAATAAAAATCATTTTTGAATTCAGAATATAAAAATTTGCTTAGATTGAATCTATTTTTTATTTTTTTAAAATTTCTAAATTTTTTAGGAATAGTAAAAAATAGTACATTGTAGTTAAAACTCAACATTTTCATTAAAATAATTATTTTACCTTAAATTGATTTTAAAGTCACAATATATAAATAATAAAAATATTAATTCAATGAAGGTCATTTGAATAATTTTTATAATAGAATTATATATAAAAAAAATATTGATCTTTTGAACGTCTATTTTACCCGCCTTCTAGACACATTTGTGATATTAGCATTAAAAATAATTTTATCGCTTCTGTTAATTTAATTTCAACAAAATTATATACATGGTTTTAATTAGTGTTATGAATTTGGTCTAATAGAATCAAAATAATTTTTGGTGAATATTAACTTTTGAATATTATTTAATATGGTTAAAGGTCAATATGGTAATTAAAGGTATAAATACTATTATAATAATATAAAATTTACCTAAAACATGTCCTAATTTCATTGGATAAGTTTTTTTCATCCAAAATCTACCATAGGTAAATAATATGATCCTTTTTAAGTAACCTTTTATAGATTATGAAATTTATTATATTTTATTTAAAGAAGAGTTAAATATGTCATAATCAAATTTGAATAGATAAATAATTTTTAATATAGGGTTATAAATAAGAAAAAATCTAATATAAATATTCATTATAAATATAAGAAATTTATCTACATCATGATAATTTATTTATAATTTTTAGACATTAAATAATTAAATTTAATTGTGACATAATGATGATCTATTAATATATTTTTAAAAGGAAGAATCAAAAAAATCAATTAATAATATTACAAAAAATAGAATTTGAGTTATTTAATGTCATACAAGAATTTTTTTTGAATGACAATAACATGATAGGGATTATTTAATGTAGTTTTTTTAAGGAATAAGTAGTTATAATTTTTCAAAAATGAAAATAAAAAATATTATCAAAATTGACATAAATGATACTCTGAAATAAATAATATTTTATTAAATGTTTTGAAATTTATAAAAATATATAATTAGCCCAAAAACTATGATAAAGATAAATATTTCATTAATTATCAAATTGTTGTGATTTTTTCATTTTATAGTAACTAAAATAACCCTATAGTGTAAAAAGACAAGTTGTCACGGTAAGAGTTAAATTTCTTTACTAAGGGTTAAATCCAAAAGATAAGGTTTGTTTTATGACCTAGACATGGCCCAAATTCATTTTTTAGGGGATTTAGACCCATCCTAGTATAAAATTAATTATAAATCACTTTTTAGATATTTTAAATCGAAAAAAAAAATTATAATAAATTAATATTTTTGGAGTTTTATAAAGTGACCTTCCTCCCTTTTATAAAAGGACACATCTCCTTGTGTTTTATTAACACCTCTAAATCCATTTTTCTCAGCCAAACCCTACCCATTTATTCTCCAAAATTTTATACCATCATTCAAAGATCCTTCCCTTCGGATGAATTAATTTCAAGGAATCTTTTTGGAATAGACCAAAAGGAGTTACCAGATTAAGAGGCAACATCCTCTCTCAAGCTCTTATTCTTTATTTTCCTTATCCACACCCTACACTCTATTTATTGAATTATTTGGTGAAAAAACCGGTATTATAAATATAATATTATATTATTATTCTAATTTTTATCCTAAATTTACACACACATCAATCTAATAGACATTGAACATACTATTGTGGTGTATAGTGAACTACTACCTCACGAAATGATGATTGTTCATTTTTCCATTACCACCAATCATGGTATCCATTAGGATGTAAAATATATCTATATATGTTATATATAATATTTATTATGTATTTAAGCTTATTTATTCTTTTTTAAAACACATACCTTATTACTTTCCATTTTTTGTTAATATGATAATCTTGTTTCAGGAAGTGTGGACAAACGCCCCTCAATGTGATGTGATTCGTTCACAAATCACATGGAATGTATTAAGGATTGGTTTAGTGAAGTTATATGATATATATGATATAATAATTCTACGAGAATATTTATATATATAAATACATACATACATATATATATATATATTTAATTTACATAATTTCCTTCAATATGACAATGAAAACAGAAACAACATTCATGTGTACGTATGACTTACCATCTTCATGAACCATGTATTCCATTTCATACTTATTTATGCTATATATTATTGTAATATAAATATATTGGATATACATGATATTTATATCATGATTTACATCCTAGAATTCTGATATAATTATAAGGACCAAAGATATTAAATGTTAGGACACATGTGAATAACAAAGCGAATATTACCTGAAGTGAAACCCTAACATAGGATCATTCACAAGAATCTAATATAAGAAACTAATCAAACCATATCTGGTATTAAATATAAGAATTTTTTTTAATCAATTTATAATAAGATTATATTTATTATATAGTAATATTGTTGTAGTATGAAGAGATTCAAGACACAAGGTAAGGGATTTATGTCTCACCTTTATTTTTTTGAGACACATGTCAAATACACTAAATATTTCTTCCAAGTGGTTTATATACTTCACATAAATGAATTTTATTAGTCTTATACACAAGATTATTATATTTTCATATTCTTAAAAGTTTCTTTCTTACATGGGTCATATGATTATATTGATTATAAAGTGATGAGTATTGATTTCACAAACTCTTCCGTATTTGGGATTATTTAATTTTAAGTCTCTATTGGGGAATATTTATCATCCATTTCTATGATTTCTATAATGTTTTCATAAAAGGTTTTACTATTATCTTATGGATGTGAAAATTAATTTTCCTTATTTTTTACTTTTACTTCACAATTTTAAAGGATTATTTCATTCATTTTCCAAATGAGGTTCTCTCCACTTTTCTAGAAAAATTATGAGAAGAATTGTTTCTTAACTTATGCAGCATGAAAATATTTTTATTCTTTCATGATTCTTTATTACCTTAAATATTCCTCTACAATCATACAAGTTTATTTTAAAATAAAACTTTTTATTTGTAAAATTATGTGGTATTTTAAGAAAAGAAATCCATTTCAACAAAGAAATGATATTTTCCTAAAGAAATATTTTAAATGATTTTCATGATTCCTTTATATGTTTTTAAAGTGGTTTCAAAGGTAGGGGACTTGAAATTTTTTTGTTTTTTAAAAATTAATTTTGAAGGAAAATTCATATTCTAAGTGACCTTCAAAATCCTTCCCCAACAATGATGATATAATTTATTATAGTTCAAGTATACCATTAAAATTATTTCCATGAATGGTTTACTTTTTTATGGAATTATGTTTAATATACCCCCTTAATTTCATGGTTTATTCTTTTGGTGAAATGATTATGAAACATGTCTATTTTTCATAGGTTATTATATGAATTCATGTTTATCAAACTCATTAAATTATATTGGTTATGATATTATAGTTTATGATCTTGTGGAACATGTGTGTATGATTTAATTATGATATGGGTGGGACCTATATCTACCTCTTATGCATTACGTGAAGATGGAAAAATTAACAGGTTTATATGTTATGCATGAACCTAGTTTCATGTTCACAATTCTATGTATGGACCTCATTTTCATGTCTATAATTCAATGAGTGGACCTAGTTTTCATGTCTATAATTTTATTTATGGACTTAATTTTATTTTCCATGTGTTTATGCAAGGTCCTGATTTCAAGTCCTTAAAAAGTGAACCTATTACAATTTATACAATTTCAAAAAGTTGCAAGTTGAAATGTATACCACAATTTCAAGCCTTGTGTAAATTGTATGATCTTATGGATTATGTTATTTTATTTCCAAATGATTCATGTTTACCTTTGATATGAATGGAATGATCTTCTAATGTTATGATCCCATTCCCATACCCTAATTCACTTGTTATGATTATGTATCACTTTTGTTTTTCCTTACTAAGAATTTATGCTCACCCATTTCTTATGTTTCCTTTCCCCAGGTTACATAGAAAGGTTTTAGGTAGAATTACTAAAGGTGGAGATTTGTATGGGTTATGTTGATGATCTTCCACCAAGATAGAACATTTTGTTTCCATGTTTCCAAAGAAACTAAACTATTATGCTCCTCGGGCATGTATTATTGTAATGCACTAAATATTCATCTAAAACGATGCAATATCCATACATGTTAATCCTATGTCACTATAGTTGGTATGAGAGGAAAGGTATATTAAACAATTTTAAACTAGGATGAGAAAAATTTAGTGATATCCCTAGGTATATTTCGAAGGATATGTCTTGGGA
The DNA here is from genome assembly GCA_963277665.1 of Viscum album. Lineage (NCBI taxonomy): Eukaryota > Viridiplantae > Streptophyta > Magnoliopsida > Santalales > Viscaceae > Viscum > Viscum album. The sequence continues at coordinate 2,088,413,098 of OY728126.1, read as the reverse complement.
TTTCTCTAAGGATAAGTATAATGATGATTCAATGTTCAAGAAGATTTCCTGGATTTTTTGTAAAGGGTTGAGTGAGTAGTTTCCAAGAAACATCCTTGTCTGGATATTACAAGTGGATGTGGCTCTTACACAGATGTACCTAGGTTTAAAAACTCCAAAAAGATTTTTAGGGCATAAATTAGGGTAATATGGTAAAAGAAAATGGAACTTAATTCAACCTGGTTTGACACTCTTAGGGGATATTCTTTGGAAACTCACAAACTCTCCAAAAACCATCATGAAGGATTTAAATATAATTTTTCTATTAATAACCTAGTATGAACCTAGGGTGTCATATAGTAAGGAAGGGGACATAATTTATACATTTTATAAGTATATATTTTTAGGAATCTGTAGTTTTTTACTATGATAAGTAATGATCAAACTATGTTTCTATTTTTTTCAATGGAGGGAATCAAAAGAAACTAGATTAATGTTTAATGTGATGGATGATTTTCTATTGAGTAATCAAGTGGGATGATCACTGGATCATAAGATGTTGTAATCATTCCTAATATGTTTTACTGAAATATGATTAACATCATGTACCTTAAAAAACCCCCAGACTCACCATGGAAGAGAAAGAAAGAGTTCATTGAGAGTTCAGGTAATGGAAACTATGGAGGAAAGAAGATTCGGTTTTCTGTGTGACAAGAGTGTGGAAAGCATGACCTAACAGAATGTTTTAGAGGAATAATAATATGTTCTAACTAAGGAAAAGAATAACATGAATCAAGTGATTGCAAGGTAAATATGAAGAGTTCAGTTAATGAAATGGATGAGAATATTGGCCTCCCTATTTCGTCATCAAAGTTTAATTGTTTTAATTGTGGAATAAGTAGTCACTAAGAAAGTAAATGTCCCAAGAGTAAATATCTAGAATAAAATGAGCAAGGTGGTGTGAATAATGGTTAAATTTTTGATGATGAAAAGACTAAAGATGAAATGTGAAGGGAAAGAGGTATTGTGTAATAGGATGAGGTAGCAATGTTAATGGATTAAGGATGACATAATCGATGTTTTTTGTGTTTTTTTTCAAAAAAAATATAAATGATGAAATATACAATGGTTGTTCTATTTATTATTTTTTATCAATATTTACATGTTTATGTTGAATGTTCCTAATGGAATAGGGAAGTGATTTAATGAAATGGTGATATTTTAATTAAGGGAAGGTACCCCTAGAAATTTTCTTTATATTAGAATAATGTTGTTTTGATAAAGATATGTGGGTTAAGAATATGTAAATTTGACGGTACAGATTACCCTAGATTTGATTATTGAAATATTTTTATGTCATCAAGGATAAATTTTAAAAAAAATTAATTTTATTGATAGATCTTATTTTCTATAGAATAAGGAAGCATACATGATTTCTTAAATGATTTATGGTAATTTAGTTCGTTACCATGTTCTAAGAGAATTTTCCCCAAGGGTATTCACATGTTTGGATTATTACAACCAAGAGATAATTTTTGATAAATGGGGGATCAATGTTAATCTAGATTGGTGGATTTATTTCTATGGTTTTGGATCTTCATCTTTCAGAATGGTTATAAGATTAACTATTCATGAAAAATTTGTGTTATTCTTCGAAGGAGGTATTTATTTATTGAGTTCTTATTAAAAACCTTGGATAAAAGATTATTTAGTGATTAACCATATTTAAAGGATTTACATAATATTTATTTTGGAAATTATATTAGTGTGGTTTTATAAAAGTAAATCATGTATATCGGGTGACAACGAATCATGTTCGGTAAGACTACGAGTCTTAAACCTATGACTAAATAATGATAAGGGCTTCATGACTACCACTGGTTTCCAGGATGTCCTGGTTTATGAATAAACATTTTTTATTAATAATTATTTATAATGAACCTGTAGGGTTAATTTTTATTCTTTGAGATTATTGTATTATCCATATTGATTTTTAAGAATAGTTATATATAAATAGTTATACTTTTCATTCTATTATGGAAATTAATATCTACTAAAAGTGTAATTTAGTTCTTCTTGCCTCAAATATAATTTCTAGATATCCATTTTAGCAAGTAATGGATGAATTTAAAATAGATAAAATCACAAATAAATAATTATTTTTTTTATTCTTTTTTAATCAAAGAATTAATCAATGATAGGATAATGATCAAATAGATAAATTTTTTATCCTAATACCTTTTTTTAACTAATGGACTTTTAAATCATCTAAACTTATGACTTTGATTCGCTAAAATTTTCTACATCATTAATTTGTGTGTGATTGATGACCCCAATCACTCCCTATAAATATTTACACTTTTCGTCCATGTGTTGTCTTCACTCCCAACCTATTTCTTCTTATGTGGAAACCTAGTTATATGTTACTTTTGGTAACCATTATGGTTCTGAAATTCCCATTTTAAAGTATGAGTTAATACTCATTTGAAATATGTGGGTTTCTATGAATGAAAATTTTAAGTATTTATCCTTTTATAAGCTATAATAATTTCATGGGAAAATTTTATTTAAAGGGGGGTATAATGTAAGACCCCGAGATTTTGTGAATTATAAATTTTTTCGAATTAATTCATCCTTTTTGATATTTTTCACTTCCTCTAATACTACAGATAGTTTATTTTATTATATCACTATCTTTATCCTGTGTTATACACATCACCAAGTTAATTTTAATTGACATGCAACATAAACTTTAGCATGCTCTACATGCAACACCAACTTGGCGTACGACGCACGCCACACTGGGTATCTATAAAACATTTTCAATATATAATTATTTAAATGATATAATTGTAACCTAAAAAATAAAAAAATTTATAGGAATAGTAATAACTACATTTCAAATATTTTTTATAATTTTTTTATATAAATAAAACATATTGATAATTAAAGATATGATTTTTGGTAAAGTCTTTTTATATTAAAAATATCATTCTCTTGAATGAACTACTTTTAATAATAAAATTAATTTTATACATATTTAGAAATTAAATTTTATAAAATAAAAAACATTTTTTGAATTTAGAATATCAAAAGTATCTTAAGATGAATTTTTTGTATTTTTCGGAAATGTTTCAGTTTTGATGAATAGTAAAAAAATACAACATTGTAGGTTAAAACTGAAATTTTCATTTACATAATTATTCTAATTTAAATTTATTTAAATTTAAATATAAATAAATAATACATATATTATCCCAATTTGAGTAATTGGAGTCATTTTTATAATATAATTAGATATAAAAATATATTGAACCTTTGAGCATCTCTTTTACCCGCCTTCTAGCCACATTTTTGGGATTAGAATTAAACATAATCAAACCACTTATGTGAATTTAATTTAGGAAAAAGGAAATATATGGTTTTAATCAGTATTAAAAAATTTGTCTAATAGGGTCAAAATATTCTTTGGTAAATATTACTATTGAATTTTATTTACTGTGGTTAATGGTAAATATGGTAATTAAATGTAAAAATAATTTTATAATAATATAAAATTACCCTAAAAATTGACCTAATTTCATTGTATAAGTGTTTTTAGATCCAAATAATATTTATTTAAAGAAATATTCCTTTTTAAGCTACTTCTATTAGATTAGGATGTTTATTATATTTTATTTGAAGAAGAGTTAAAAATGTCATATTCAAATTTTAATAAGTAAATAATTTTTAATATAGTGTAATAGATAAAAAAAATTAGATTATAAATATTAATTATAAATATAATAAATTTATATACATCATTATAATTAATCTATAGTTTTTACACATTAAATAAATAAATTTACTTATAACACAATTATGGTGTAGTAGTAGATTTATTAAAGGAAGAATCAAAAAAATGATATTAATAATTTTAAAATTAATATCATTTGATCTATTTGATTCAATTTTAGAAATTTTTAGGTGACTATGGAATTTTAGTGATGATTTAATGTATTTTTTTCAAAGAATAAAGTTTAAAGAATTTTATAAATATGAAAATAATAAATATTATCAAAATTGACAAAAATGATACTTTAAAAATATAATATTTTATTAAATGTTTTAAATTTTATAAAAATATATAATTCAAAAAAATAACAATGATAATGATAAATAGTTTATTAATGATCCAATTGGGATTATTTTGGAATTTCATAATAACTATATTAACCTTATTGTGTAAAAAGATAAGTTGTCATGGTAAAAGTTAAATGGATTGACTATGGGTTAAAGCCAAAATATAAGGTTCATTTTATGACCTAAACATGACCAAAATTCCCTATTTATAGGTATTTATATCCATATATATCTCAACATAACAATAACTCAATTTGGATCAATTTGGAATAAAAAATCAATTTATAATAAATAATGAGTTTTGGAGTTTGGCTGAAGTGACCATCATCCCTCTTTTAAAAGGGCACATCCACTTCTCTTTTATTCACACATATAATTCCTTTTGGATAGGAAAAAACCTGACCATTTATTCTCCCAAATCCATCCCTTCCTATCAAAATCCTTACCTTGGGAATAATCCAACTCAAGGAACTGTTTTGGCACAATCCAAAATGAGTTACCCGACTAAGAGGTAACATCTTCTCTCAAGCTTCTTTCCTTTATTTTAATTATCCACCCCCTTCACTCTATTTATTGCATTATTTTATGACAAACAAGTATCCTTAATATACTTTAATGTTTTTATGCTATGGTTTAGAGCTACAATTATCCACACCTCCAGTTAATGGATATCGAACATATTGTTTCTGTGTACAGTGAACTACAGCCTCACGAAACGAGGATTATTAATTTTCCCTTTACCACTAATCATGGTGGATATTATGATGTAAAATATATCTATATATGTTATATATAATATTTATTATTTATTTAAACTTTATTATTCCTTTTTAAAACACATTCCTTTTTACTTTCCATTTGGTGTTAATATGATATTTTTTTTGAGAAAGTATGGACTACTGCCACCTCAAAGTGATGTGATTCATTCACAAAACACACAAAATACATTAAGGATGGGTTTAGTGAAATTATATTCTATATATGGTATAATAATTATACTTGAATAATGATATATATATATATATATATTACATACTTTCTTTCAATACAATAATTAAAATGGAAATGGCGTTCATGCATACGTATGACTTACCATCTTCATGAATATTGTATTCAATTTCATAATTCTTTACTATATAGATTATTGTAATATAAATATACAGGATATAAATGATATTTATATCATTATTTATGTTCATGAATCATGATATAAGTATATGGACCAAAGAAATAACAAGTTAAGAGACATGTGAAAAACAAATCGAATATTTCCCGATGTGAAACCATAATGTAGGATCGTTAAAAAGAGGGTAATATAAGGTCATAATCAAACCATATATGGTATTTTATATAAGAATTCAATTATATAAAATATTTATAAGAAACATATATTTATTATACAAGAATCTTGTTTGAGTATGAAGAGAGTCAAGGAACAAGGTAAGGGATTTATGTCTCCCCTTTATTTTTGTGAGTCACATGTCTTATAGAAAACTTATTCCTTCTAAGTGGTGTATATAATGACCCTGAATTTATATTATGATTATTATCTATCAGATTATGGTATTTATATATTCTTATAATTTTCTTTCATACATGGGGCATATGATTCTATTGATTATAACATGATTAGTATTTATTTGACAATCTCTTACATATTTGCGATTGTTTTGTTTTAATTCTCTATTGGGTAATATTTAGCATCCATGTTTATGTTTACTAAAAAAAATCATAAAATGTTTTAATATTCTCCTACAGATTTTTAATTTCATTTTTACCCATTTTTGAATTTTACTTCATGGTTTTAAAGGAATGATTCTTTCATTTTCCAAACAAGGTACTTTTTATTTTTTCAGAAAAACTATGAGAAGAATGTCTTTTTTTACTTATAAAGAATGAATATATTTTTACATCATCATAATTACATATTACCTTGAATATTCTCCTATAATATTATAAGGTTATTTAAAATAAAAAAAATCTTTTAAAATTTCATGGAATTTAAAGAAAAGAAAACTATTTCAACAAAGAAATTATATATTCTTCAAGAACTGTTTAAAATGATTTTCATAATTCCTTTATATGTTTTAAAAGTGGTTTCAAAGAAAAGTTCTTTTAAAGTTTTTTATGTTTTAAAAAGTGATTTTAAGAAAAATCATGTTCTAAGTGATCTTTCAAAATCCTTCCCCACGAATGATGACATACATTTTTATAGTTCAAGAAGACCATTCAGATTATTTATTTTAATGGTTTATGTTTTTATGGAATGATTTTTAAGAAACCCCCTTCTTTTATGGGGTTTTTCTTTTGATGAAATGATTATAAGAACTATCTCTTTTGATAGGTTATTATATGATTTAATGTTTATGAAAACCATACCATTACATTTGTTATGATATTATTGTTGGTGATCTTGTGGTACATGTATGTATGATTTAATTATGAGATGGGCCAGGCCTATATCTCTGTATGATGGATTGGGTGACGATGGAAAGATCATGAGGTATATATGTTATGCATTAACCTGATTTCATGTTCACAATTCTATGTGTGGACCTAGTTTTCATGTCCATAATTCTATGTCTGGACCTCATTTTCATGTCCATAATTTTATGTGTGGACTTGGTTTTCATGTCTATTTGTTTATGTAAGGTCCTGATTTCTTGTCCTTAATGAGTGAAACTATTACTATTTATACATGTTCCCAAATTTACTAGTTGACGTGTAAGCCACAATTTCATCCCCTATGTCAATTTTTTTGATCATATAGATTATGTTCTTTGATTTCCTTTTGATTCACGTTTACCTTTGATATGAAGGTCATGATCTTCTAATGTTATGGTCACGTTATCAGACCCTTATTCTCATGTTATGAATATTTATCTCCTTTTTTACCCTTAATAAGAATTTGAGATCACCCCTTTCTTATGTTTCCTTTCCCCAAGCTATGAATAAAGGTTTTACATGGAAGTAAAAAAGTTGGAGAACTTTATGGGAGATGTTGAAGATATTGCACCATGATAGAAGATTTTGTTTCCAAGTTTCTAAAGACACTAAACTATTATGGTTATCGGGCATGTATTACTAGAATGTACTGAATATTAATCTAAAATGATGTAATATCAATGTATCTTATTCATGGGTAGCTATACATTCAACTTCTTCAACACATTTTAATTGAATTGGATGCACTTATTTATAAGCTTAAAGGGTGGAATAATTTCCCACTAGATTATGTTCACTAGAATTTTTAGTTTAATTTGAATAGTTATCATCTGAATATAGGGAAATGTTATTGATAATATTAGTTATTCTATATCTTTTCTATATTTCTAGAAATAGTGCCTTATTTGGAGAAGTTCCATAAATTTTATTCCTAAATTACTAAATAATACTTTTTCTTCCCTGGGAGACTCCCAAACTCCATCCACTTTTCCTCATTCAATGGTTGACATAATGATAGAAATTATAAATGAAATTCCCTATAGACATTAGGATCCGAGTCCTATTTGAAATTCAGAAAGAGTTACATCATTTAGATGACTTTAAAATTAGATATGCCTTAATTACTGATGTGAGGTCCACTATATCAGCAAGAATAATTTCTCCAATTGATTGATTTTTCTATTCCAGTGTGTTTAGAATTGTAAATGGGTATAGAATACAAATTCATAGAACAAGAACTATTGAATCCTAAAATCTAACATAAATTGGATTAAAATTGTTAATTTTTTTCTCAAAAAATAGAATCTCCAAAAAAATTTAAATTTTCCTGAATTAATAAATTTTCCCAATTAAGCCTGAAATTCACCAAAAATACAAAATTAATGTAACACGCCTAAAATTGATTAATTTTTAGGGACTATATCCTTGAAAAACATGTAAATAATTATGATATTGTTTGATTTTTCATCTCTTAGATAATTAAAACTAACTCCCCAATGCATATCATTTAAATTTTGCTGAAGACCACGTCACAAAATTGGATAATATTTCATAGAACCCTATCAACATAGAAGGGACCACAACACAACCAAATAATGATACTCCAAAAATCACAAAATACATGATAATGGATAATCCACAGACCATATCAATGGTGAAGATTCCCCCAAAATGGAAGTATCTCCATTTCTACTTAAGTCCTCCTACACTACAACCCTCAAGTACATGACCACTGAACATAACACCTTGATTTCATAAACACTCTTAACCCTTTATCACTTCCTTAAATAGAAGTATCTCAAAACACCACCCTGAGCATGATAAACCACAATATTCCTACTTGCATAACAACTTTACCCCTTACAACAAATCATTTAAGCTCCACACCACATCATTTCGAAATTAGGAAGTTCAAATATCTATTTCCCCAGACACCTAAAAGAAAATAAAAACTACTTCAAAAACCTCTACCATAAGAAATTAATCATAAATTATTTATTTTTCTTGTGATTATTCTAGATCCATTGGGTGATCTTCTTCTAGGGGTGCATCCTTTCATGGAATGTGGTACGGTATGTGTGGTCCTAGAGTAATGATAGGATATATACTATATTATAACCATTTACTTTTTGTAATTTGATTATAATACATGGGGATCAATTCTAGTATCTCTATTAGTTTTCATTAATTCCTTCTGATGTTGGTGGATCCTATTGTTTGTAATGTTTGATCTGAGTAGAGACAGGTGGTTCTATATCTAGAATTTATTAAAAAACATGATTTTTCATGATTTATGACTTGTTTTATAAATTAATTTTAATATTTTTGTGTGTGTGTGTAAATTTATATTCAATAAAATATGGGTTTTATGGTTTTAGTGAAGGAAAATGGGTGTTTTGAAAGCACTATGAAATGAGTATTAAAAGTTGGTTTTCCAAAAAAAGGGGTTGTTTGATATTGAATGTGACAACATATTTTTAAATAATATGGTAAATACAACACATGCGAAGCATTGGCTACTTAGGAAGAAGTAATAGTTTTGGTCCATCATCCATTTTTATACAAAGTTTTCCACTCATGGGGTGTTTCACTACCATAAATTCCTATTTTTATAGGAACTTGTTGTTGACAATATTAGGGGGTTTCACTCATTGGGTGTTCCTCTTATCCCTAATCCTATTATTCTAGGTGCATGAGTGCACAATAGTTATTAAGTGTGGTATTAATAGTCTATGATCTTTATCACTTCACCCCCAAAAAATAAACAGATAACATTAAATAACATTTCTGTGTGCTTCATATCACATGATGAATTAATTGATACCACCTGATAAAATTTTGATAAAACATCTTAAAATTTAAGTTTAGTTTAAACAAATGATAACAATTGGATTATGTGCAATATAATACTTTATAAGATTCAAAATACATCTATGAAAAATTATTTATCTCCCCAAACATTGATTTTCTTATGTAGTCACCCCATGGAATATATCCCCAATTAATTATAAACCCATTTAAAACTAGTTATAAATAATAATTAATATATAAAAAGGGTAACTCACATTTTATCATGTTGATGAATATGTTTATTAAAGACGAACAAACCCATCACCTAAAATATTTTATTTTCCATTTTTTAGATTTTAGTAAAGGATTTCATTATCTCTTAATGTATTCATTATCATCTATTTCTAGAAAACATGGCATCATATTAAATTCATTCCCTTTAAGTATACCACCTGTACACTTCTATTCATGGATATAATCATTAACATCATTGTAACGACCTGAACTGTTATAAATAAAATTCTCATTTTTTATTTTCTTAAATGTATCATCATGAAATATGGTTACAGAAAACACATGAACATATTATTTATTATATACTATTATATTTAAAATACTATTAAGTATCATTACCATTAACAATATATCCATTGAGTAGTGATCACATGATTAGTCTAAATATAGGTTTGTAAAAAATCTAATTAACACAGACAAAGGAAGTGATGGCCTCAAATATTTGGATTATACAATATGAAGCCCATTTACCAGAGATTATGAGGGAGATAACATTTATGGTCATTTACCTTAATTAATCACAAGATGAGATCCAAAAAAATTTTCATGAGAAAAATCATTTACTGGTAAAGTTCAAGCTCCTCAAGATCAAAACCCAAACAATGTTCGCCAAACCATCCCATGAAAGTCCCACCATCAGAATCCTTACTCTTATGGTGTTTTACCGTCTATTAAATATATATTTATAAATAACCTATAAATAAGAATATGTTCTTTTTTTAATAGAATCGTGAGTACATTTTCATCCTATTATACTTCCATTGTAATTTTTTTATTTTGATACGATAATGAAAATCTTGTATTTTTAGTTAATATTAAAATTAATGTAATGAATTTAAAAGTTAATTTATTTTTTAAATAAATAATATTTTTAATAATTTATATCAAATATAAATGATCATATAATTTTTTATGAAGTCAAATGTAATTTTTATAAGGATTCCAAAACTATTATTTCCAAAAAAACCAAACCATTCTTAATAAATAGAGATTTTATTTTAAAAGTGAAAATTTACATATTTAAAAACATATTTAGATAAAATGACTTTATTTTTGTAATCCTAATTTCAAATTTATCTGATGGTGATTTTTTCATATTTCTTCGAGAAAATCGGGTTTTCCTGTAAAAATATAATACCATAAAAATATTATTTGTGTATTATGATAACACAATGACCCAAAAGTGATTTAATAATAACTATAAATAGGATCCATGAAAAAATATATTTTTTACCTTGAAAATAAAATTATTTTATGTTTATTTTTCTTTTTTTAAATCCACTATGAATCCTCCAAAACTGATAATATATTTTAAGGTTTTAAAATGATTTCTTTAAGGGTGTGACTCAGCTCCACATAATAAAGGGAATTACATGAATAATTAATTACCTTAGACTTATAAAATAAAAATAAAAATTCACTTTCGGTAGAAACCACGTGAAAAAACCTTGGTATGGTTTGTAGTTTTTGATATTTTATTATGTAGAGTCAAAAACCTAAATTACAATGAAATCCCCCTCTTTTCCTATATAAACATACCCAAGCTCCCATTTATCTTCACTCAATCTCCATGGATCATGATCATACTCTGAACTACACTTTATAGAGTTCTACTAAGGTTCCCATAATCTTTCAATAATCCCCTTCCATGTTTTTTGAGTCACACACTCAAGTAAGGGATCCTCACCTTCCTCTCCTTCTTTCAAACTAAAGCACCTTCTTCGAAATTAGTTAATTTAATTTCAATTGGTTATATTTTCATTCATTTATAATCAATCCTTTACTATCAAATTAATGTTATTTAAAAGAGGTATCATTTATCCTCCCACATTTGGACCCTTACCTAAGTCGATACTATCACGAAATTCTGTAAGGGATACTCACCTTCCACTTCTGCTTTCAAATTCATGCACATTCTTCAAAATTAGTTATTTTATTTTCTATTGGTTACATATTCATTAATTTATAATATCTGACTTACTTTCCCATATTTTTATTAGATTGAGGTATCATTTATCCTCCATCATTTGGACCCTTACCAACGTCATTACTTTGACGAAATTCTATAAGGGATCCTCAACTTCTCTTCATTATTCAACTTTCTTTATGAACTTGTGAATTATATTTCCATTTACTAAATAAGAATCATTTATTTACATGTACCTATTACAACACATTTTATTTAAAAATTATGAGATACCCCTTTCACTCTCATCAACTATTTTTTTGAATTTTTATGTAACGCCATTATGCTATAGAAATTTCCCTGTGATTTTCAATGAAAAAAAAAATTTACTGAATACCATACCCATTTTTTTATCTAGATTATTGAATTTTATGCACATAAAATTATTTATTGGGGGATTCCATGTATCTATTCAACATTCCCTGATCATTGAATAAATTACGATGATGAATGATTCCATGCTATAAGATATATGGTTCACACTAAATCATGAGAATGAAATGAATTTTAAGGATGTGCCCAGATATGGATCCAATGAATTGGGTAATGTTTAGTATCATGATACATCATTTTTGGATAGTTAGTGAACCTAATTTCATTATTTTACTTTTCCCACCACGTTATATTGGTGGGTTTAGCCTTTATCTTTGTTTATGAATCAATTTTTAAAGTTGTTTCTTTATTTCCCATGTTAGGATTATCCTGAAATATCATACATGATTATTTATGTTTCTTTTATTACTCATTTAAATTCATATTTTATAACATGTATCACTTATTCCATGATTATTCACTTACTTATATTTAAACATCACCCCTTTATTATGTATTTCCTTAGGTTATCCCTTGTAGTTTTATGTTTGAGGGAGTATTGTGAGCATCATCGAGATGTTTAAATAAATAAGTTGTATTCCATTTTTTAAACTAGTATTATCAATCATCCAAGTTGTATTAAATGCTTTCTTATGTAATAAATCAAGTATTAATGTGAAATAAATAGCAGGGTTGTTATAGTTGATGTCGTAGAAATTGTTTAGTTATTTATGAGATTACGATTAGAAAAATATAAAGAAATCCTTAGGTATAACACCAATTATAAAGAGAAACCCAAAATTTTGTATAGTATAGATTATGTTTTTTATCAAGAAAATGAATCCATGTATAGACACTAAAAGTGAACATGGATCTGGCATAGATGTACTTAGAATTAAAAACTCTGAAAAAGTGTTCCTGGCCTGACTCGGGGTAACCTGGTACATGATAATGAGACATAATGTGCACATGGATTGACACTCCTAGGGGATATTATTTTTATAATTGATAATCTCCTTATAACACATTTTTAAGGGAAAAACCCCATATGAATACATGTTAGGAATTAGATCATTGATATCATAGATTGAAGCCTAGAGATTCATAAGTTTAGGAAATAAATTTAACTGATAATTTATACCTATAATGTCATTGTATTCCACATTATGTGTTTAATAGTTTGAAAATAATCATCCCTAATTTTCCCTTTAATCTATCAAATGCTTAAAAATATGAGGAATCGAGTAAATAATCAATGCTATGAGAAATGTGATGACTGTCCTAATGAGATGCACAACCTGATGGGACCAGGAATCCTGAACATTATGATGATACTCTATAAGATGACTTAGTTTATGAATAGAAACCTCGATCAAGATGACCCCCCCCCCCCAAAAGATTACTATCCCCAATTTAGAGCTTCATGGGACAAAGGACTCCAACATTTAATGGATCTTATGATCCCTTAATCCTATAAAAATGAACCAACTTCATTTAGAAGACATATCTATCCATCAATGTTCTGAGTAAGAGAAGGTTCTATTGGATGTTTATCATATGGAAGAATAAGTTTTTCAGTGGTGGTACTTGATCAAGAATATGTTTCCTAAGGAATAGATCAAAGATATAGAGTAGATGGAATTATGTCAAAAAAATTAAATAAATATTTACCTTATACTCTCCAACTTAAAATGGAAAGTGATTTCATTTCCCTCTAGAAAAAAGATGATAAATCTATTAGGGTGTATGAGGAACACATCACAAGAATTTCATGATACACATACAGCTTTTTCGTTTCCCCTAAATGAATGGTTGACCACCTCTTTGGTTGGACAAAATATAGATTAAGAAAATCCCTAAAGATCTGTGACTTTCATAGCTAGGAGAAAATTCATTGATGTTCCAAAAAATTATAAATGGATATCAACGAATGTTAAGGGTCCCATGGGGATAATAAAATTAAATTAGAGTTTAATTCTGGTGTTCTAATAGAGAAACCTAACGGTTCCATGAAATATCTACATTCCACATATCAAAGGTGCGGAAAGATGAACCTCAAAAATAGCCTAAGGGGGAAGAAGAAATGATTTTGTTGGGGGAAAGAATGGAACCTAGCTAGTGTTTTCTGATAAAATTATCCCAATAAAAAGGAGGAAAGGAATTCTCTGGTCATCCTTGGACACATTTTTTATTACTTTAACTTCAAGTAACTAGGTTACTTTTTAAACCAATTCCCTAATAAAAGGGTTTTTAGAGACAACCAACAACCTACATGGCAGTAAGGGAGAGATTTTTCCCCCAAAAATTCTAAGGTGGATCCCAATATAAATGTGGTGATAGATATGCTAGTTATTCATCAAGAATAGTGAATTTAATTTTTGATTCCAGTTCTAAGAATTTATTCACATCATGAATGTTTTTTAGAACTATTCAAACTCCAAAAAAATGTATGGAAGTTGATCAATCAGTGAAAATGGAAAATGGGAAAATTATTGAATCCCAAGTATGTAAATCGTCCCCAATAAATTTTTGTGTGATCAACATTTCAAAAAACATTTTCATACAATATTTTATGTATTTTTATGCAATTAAGGGCATGGATTGGCTTTCCCTAAATAGTGCTAACATAAATTTCCATGTGAAGGAAATCACGTTCTGTATTGCGAATCGAACCTCAATTCTATACAAGTTTAAGGAGGAGGATAAATCTTATTTATCACCATCATATCACGCATGGATATTATTTCTCTATGACCAAGTATATCTAGGTCAAATTATTGATTCTGAGGAAAGAATCATCCTCTAATACATGCCAATTTTTAGGGAATATACTAACATGTTTTCCAAAGAATTGTCTGGTCTTCCTCCTAGATGAGAGGTTGACTTCTCAATCAAGATTATACCTAGTGTGTTAGTAATATCCAAGACTCTATATAGAATGGTTGTTGTGGAACATAAAGATATGAATAAAAAACTATAGGATAATCTAGATAAAGTCTTCATACGCCCAAGTGTTATACCATGGGGTGCACCAGTCATCTTTGTCAAGAAGATGGATCGTCCAATGAACCTCTATATGGATTTTCTTGATCTCAAAATGATCATGATAAAGAGGAAGTATCCTATTACTCAAACTGATTACATTTTTGATCAATTAAATTGACCACAATACTTCTCTAAGTTGGATCTGTGGTCGTTATATTACCAAGTCAAGGTGAAAAAAGAATGTATATCCAAGACTACTTTTCATACAAGTTGCGGGCACTATGATCCCATAGTGATTTTTTTTCTCACTAATTCTCCATGAATCATCATGGAAATTATAAATAGGGACTTTATATATTACATAGAAAAAAAAATTGGTAGTCTTTATATATGATAATTTAATATACTCCAAAATCAATGTTAAGTAAGAGCAGCATCTATGAATTGTGATAAAGACCCTTCAAAAAGATAATCTTTACACCATGTAAAGAAAATTTAAGTTTTGGTTGAAGGAAGTATCCTTCTTATAGTATATCATAAAAATATATGGGATATATGTGGACCCTTAAAATATGGAACAAAATAAAGGATAGAGGAGGCAATCAACTGTGATGGATATCAATAGTTTCCTTGGGTTAGCTTGGTATTAGCGCTGATTTGTGTAAAATTTATCATGATTGTCAAACCCTCGTACCAAGATTACATGTATAGGATTCAATATTTAATGGAATGATAAATGTGAATAGAACTTCATGGAGTTAAATTAGAGGCTCACATTGGTACATGTACTTACACTACCCGCCAGGTGATAACTCTTCATAGTATTCAGTGATGCTTCAAAGAAGGGACTAGGATTTTTATTAATGAAAAATGAAAAATTCATATGTTATTATTCAAGGTAGTTGAATTTGAATGAGGAAAACTATCTCATTCCTGATCCAGAGTTGGCAGCAGTGATATTTTTATTGAAAACCTAAATACATTATCTCTATAGGGAGAAGTACAAGATATATAAGGAATCAAAAAATCCTCAAGTATGTATTAACATAGAAATAGATGAATATGTGGAAATAGTAATGGTTATAGTTGATCAACGACTATGAATACTCAATGAACTACCATCCCGTTAATGTGAATAAAGTCTCGGATGAATTGGGAAAGAGTGGACATGTGAATCATAAATTGAGGAACATCATCAACTGTTTCATAAATTATTTCTCAACCATGCCTTATGAATAAGATAAAAGAGGATCAAAGGGATTATATAGAAATTAAGAGGAATATGGAAGCCATGATAATTGGGAATTCCTTCCAGTTTAAAATTGATGAAGAAGGAATTGTGAGATTTGGGTCAAGACTACGTGTTCCATCAAATCCTATTTTAAGGAAGGAACTATTGGATGATGAACAATGTTCATTGTTCTCTATTCAGCTAAGAAGAAAAAATATGTATTAAGATCTCCATGATCACTATTGGCGAGACAATATCAAGAAGGACATCACGGAATATACATCAATTTTCCTAGAATGGTAGAAAGTGAAGGCTGAAAGGTAGAATTCTAACGGGATGATGTAACCAATACTACAAAATAGTCCTTTAATAGCACTGGTATCTTCCAGTGCTAGAAAAAAGCGATGATAAAAGGTATATTTAGTTGTGCTAAAGAAAGCGTAGATAAATTTATCCTTTTATCGTTGCATTTTTAGCATTGAAAAAGGACACATTTTTTAACGCCTTATTATTAGTGCTGATAAAGGGTGTGCTTTATCAATGCTTTATTTTTAATATTGATATGGGGTATCCTTTATCAATGCTTTACTTTTAGTTCTGATAAAGAGTACCCCTTATTAGCGCTTTATTTTTAGCTTTGATAAAAATTTATTTTATCAGCGATATTTAGCACAGATAAAGGTCTGAATAAATAAAATGAAATAATTAAAAAAATAACAAAAATATTTTTTAATAAAATAATTGAAATATTTTATTAATTAAATAATTATTGGTAAAAATTAAAAAAAAGATTACACATTATTAAATATTGAACATTTTATTAATTAGATAATTATGATAATTATTGTTAATTAATAATATATATATATATATATTAATGTATATAAATATGATTTATATATTAAAAAATATTTATTTTCTTTACATTAAATAATCATATATTTATTGAATAATTTTTTATAATTAAAATTTTATATGAATTAAAAATACTAACTTATTGCATAGTGTAATGGACATATAATTGAATTTCATTTTATTTTTCAATTTAACAAAGATCAAATGTGTGTTATGTTGATTCCACATATACATAATTAATTAATTTTTATATATAATGAACACATAAAAAAATTATCCATTTTTTCAATATTGTTAAAGTGCACTTTTTTTAATTTATTCAATTTCACTCATTTTTAACATATATGCTTGCGCTTAAAATTAGATATTCATTAGTAAGGATAAAAATATATTTAAATAAATATTTATAAATAAATATATTTATAAATGTACATTGACTATATTTATACAATTATATATATAATTATAAGTAAATAATTTTTTTAAAAATTATATATATAATTATCAATGAATAATTATATATATTTAAATAATTGATAAATTTTTAATAAATTTACTTAAATAATGTATATATTTACTATATCTATATTTATATATATTTATTAAATACATGTATGTTTAATTATATTTATATATATAATGATATAAATATTATTTTTGAAAAATGTTTCTATAATTATAAATAATTAATTAAAAAATTATAATAAATATAAATATATTTATATATATTTATTAAGTATATATTTATATATATTCACTTTTCTATTTATAATTTTAATAATAAATCCTTTATCAGTGCTTAAGTATTAAGCGCTAATAAAATAAACTTTATCCATACTTTTTTGGGCTGAAAAATGTGATTCTTTATCAACACCAAACAAGGCACTGATAAAGACAAACCTTTATCAGTACTAAAAAATCTGTGATAAATTTCTGTTTTATCAGTGCTTATTACATAATCACGGATAAAAGGATTGTTTATCAGTTATTATTTATAAGTGCAGATAAAAGTTCCTGATCTATTTTAAAAAACCAAACCATTTGCTATCTCATCATGATATCAGAAGCTTTTTGTGGAATTCACCCATTGTTAGAAATCCTCTCTGGTTAATCGAAGAATGAATCATACCACTCGACCTCCTGCAGTTTCTCAAACATCTAGTCGAATATTAAGTTTCTGGTTCAAGTTATGGTTTTCAAAGAGGGTATTTGATTTTCTTCAACCTAGAAAGGTAGGACTCTTGAAATTGTAGACAAAAGGATGAATTAATTTATGTTGTAACACCAGTCACAAGAAATGGTGTAAAAATATTTTAGTGGAATTAATTATTAATTAAGATATCTTAAGAAATAATATAATCATGTAAAATTATATAATAAATTTTAATAGAAGAAATAATTTTGTTTTATTGGGTTTTGGGATATCAAATCATTCTATACGCATAATTATAATGTATTATGTGATAAAATACACTATTTTCATGTATCAAAATAGAGAATCCAATAATATTTATTATATCAATCAATATTTGAAAAAATGAGTACTACTAAAAGTGAACTTTTTCTTTTTCTGTGAAGATATCATAAAATATGATAGATAATGATGTATTATCTATTTCCACAGAGGGAACAGTAGTTATAAGGCATGATATAAAATATATGTCCTGGATTATGATATAATTTATATCATTTAATAATTTATTAAGAAGAATATTATTTTCATACTTATCATATATAAAAAGAATAATATAATTTATAATAAGATTATAATTTTTCTTAAATGTAATTATTGAAATTTAAATTACATATACTTATTTTATATATAAGTCATTTACAAAGTATTTATAATTAGTTAATAAAGGGTTATGGAGAATTTAAAAAATACATGTCATTAATATTAATTAATAATACTAATGTGCCTTTTGATATATTTTTAATATCTTATTATTTTGATAATAATGATATTAAGTGTATCTATTTATATATTGTATAAAAGTAATCATTTATGAACCCAATAGTGTGGATATGAACCGAAAATTGATGTGTGATAATCATTTGAAAAATGAATAAGAAGATGAATCTAAAGTGTATATAATTTTTTCCAGAGAATAAGAAGATGACCCTTCAAAAATCCCCTATCCATGTTTACATTGTTTTTATTCATGGAAAATTATACTGTAAGAGTTGGAATAACATTTGATTTTTCATGTAATACATAAAAGATAAAAAAATTTGAATAAACATGGGGAAAAAATAAATGTGTACGTTGATTGGGATGATACTATTGTTTATGAATCATTCAATATGAATACTTTGGAAAAAGATAATGGATATCACATGGAATAAATGATAATGGAAATTGAAGAAGACCTTCATGATTATCCAAAGTTTTTTGAGGACGTAAATAGATGTTTTAATAAAACACTGTATATTGGTTTTACTAAATACACAATATTTCCAGCTGTATTGAAGTTATATAATTTTAAATTTGGAAGCAGATGGTGTTACACAGCTTTACGGAACTACTTTTTCTTATAAAATATATGATACCAAAAGAAAATAAACTACCATTCCAAACATATGACACTAAATAAATGTTATGTTTAATGGTAATGATCTCTAAAAAATAAATGCTTGTCCAAATGATTTTATATTTTTTCAGAAAGACCATGAATCACTCATAAAATTCCCAAATAGTGGTAGATATTGATACAAGAAAAATGAATCTATTCCTTTGAAATAATTATGGAAGTTTCCTATCATTCTTAATTTAGAATACTATATGGATATTTGGAAACTGCGAAACAATTAATAAGTAATGTAGATACAATATTTAAATATGGGAACTTATTTCATCTAGTATATTCTTCACACTATAAGAAAATTGATTATGAGTTTCTAAATTTGGAGAAGATTCAAGAATCATTCATCTTGCATTATCTATAAAAGGAATAAATCCTTTTGGTGTACAGAGTAGTACTAACAATACAAGGACCTTCGTGTTAAAAAATTATATCTTGGATCCATGGTTATACATAAAGCATAAATACATTTTTTTCTCTTTATATATATGTGCCAAAGAATCCAAGTAATGATATTGATGTCTTTTTGGATCCATTGATCTAAGAACTAAAATTGATGTGGGTTACAAGTTTTACAATGTATTATGCTTGTAGAAGTAATGAATTCACATTTAGGTCCATGTTGTATGAAATGGTAAATGACTTCATGGATTATGGAAATTTATCAAGATATAGTATTAATGGATTGTTGAGGTGTACCATTTCTGAAAAATTCCCATACTCAGTTTGGAAGAAACATTCCTCGAAGACTGTGTTTTTAGGACATCAGAATTTTTTACCTTGATGATATAAATATTGATCCTGGACAATAACATTCGAGGGGAATATTGAACAAGGGACAACATTGTATCTAGTAATAGGCGATTAACTATAAGGACCCATCCTCAAAACATTACATAATATTGATTTTTAGAAAATAATATACATTCTTACACATTGAGGATATTTTCTGGATTTGAGTTTTAGAGAAATCCAGACATAAAATATACATAACCTCCCATAATCATATATGAGGATACTACTAAAATAATGTCCACTTTTTCCAAAATATAAATCCTAAATAGAACATAATTTCTTTGAAAAATATTCATAACATTTGAATTATCTTCATTATTTCTCTTACACATCCTTATAACATATAAAAACATATAAAAACATGGGATGAGCACAAAAAGATTAGTAAGGGATATAAGGAAAGAAATCATTAGTTAAGTGGTAACATAAAATCCAAAAAAAATCCTTTTCATAAAAACACATTTACATTCATAGAAACATCATGTAGTTTACTTGAAACATATTTACCATATCACTCTTACAATCACCCTTACACATGGAATAACCATTTTTTCAAATTCTATCTCCATAGTACCCAATGCATTGGAGAGCTATAATGGGGATCACCCGTTATATATTAAGCTATAATGGGCTCAAACCAAAATATACTAAGCTATAATGGGCTCAACCCAACATAACTATGTCCAAGAATCATATCAAGGCAATAAATTATCATCAAATCAGGAGAAACCACTCATTCCATATATATAAAAAACAATCATTTTGAATATAATTAAAGATATTTTTAAATAGTTTAAAATGAATGTCCCTTACAAATATAATTGGATTGATAATTAATATAATATAATGGATATGTATATACTTTGTAAATAAACATAATAATAAATAATATAAAAAAATATTCAGCAGAAAAATAAACTTAATACCACATAATGAATAAATTAGAAGGTTAACCTAAGGATTGGAAATTGGGTTATAAATTCCCTTACCTCAGGTTCATCATACTTAAAATGTGATTAAACATCTTGTATAATGGTAAAAAGGGTGTTATTAATATTTTATAGAAACATATTCATTTTTATAACACCTTATATGATCATTTTATAACATAATTCGACCCGTTAATTAATAATATTTTGTTCTTTTCGTTGTTTCAGGTGCGTTTTTTACACGATATACATGGTTGTTTCTTAAAAAATTTCCTTGTCTAAAAAAATAACACTATTGGAGTGGGTTGAGTTTCTATTAATATGTTTCCATTATATTAAATTATTACATAAATAATTTTTTTATAAATTATGAGAATGTTTTAATAGATAAATCACTAGTGGTATTCGTTTAGATTATTTTGGTTGTTCTTTGATAATAATGAACTAGTTTCTTCATATACCTTTAATATTATACATATAAGATAATTACATAACATAGGAGAGGTCAAAAAATAAACATTAAAATCTTTTTCAACCATTAAAATGGTTTTACAACCATCATTTAAGGAAGTAAATGAAATTGAAGACATGTCATCCACGATGTCGGTAAATCGACACATCACATACAGTGTTTTTATTTTTATAACAAGAGGAAGATGAGAAAGAATATGATTATGAAATCTTCCATTAACATGATAAAAATATGGAAGTTATATAATACTAAATATTTCATTCATCTTGGATTAGGGGATGTGATTATAGTATAGGAAAAGAAATTAATTGAAAAGAAAATACAAGGAAATGAAAGAGGATCTTTACCACTTGATCTCTTCTCCTTGAGATCCTCCTTAAGGACTTTTGTTTTGGAATTTTGGTGAGACCCGTAGGTATTATACATGGGGAGGAGACTTCATAAGTGGATTGGGCATTACATAGACAATCAAAAATTCTTGGGAGGTTTTATATGAATAGGAGGTGAGGGTGGTATTTATGGTGAATGTGAGGGAGTTTTTAATTATTTTCAATGGACAACTCATTAGTGGTATTTGAAAAACAATCAGCTTGACCATGGTTTTTACCATTATATTGGAAACTTGTTACACCTCATATCATATTTTAATTCCTTAAATTCAAACATAATTATTACATCATTATTACATCATTAGGATGTCATTAAACACCCAAAAACTTAAAAATGTATTTTTTATTATTCTCTAAAAATTCATTTATCTCAAAAAAATTAAAAAACAACCATTACCATTTTCCAATTTGTATGATTCAAAATTAAATTTTATTTTTAAAAATTAATTTTCTAAGTATGATTAATTTAATTTTTAAATAAAATCATAATTTTGTCAAAAATAACAATTTTAAAACTATAACTCATTTTATTTCAACATGAAAATTTAATCAAGATATCATTATATTATAACCATAAGAAAATAATATAATAATGAATTTTAATATTAATAAGGGTCATATTACTATTCACAATATTTTTCAAAAGGGTATATTACTATTCATACATAAAATTTGGTTCTATCAAACTCCAAGAAACATACTTATCACAAGCAAAAATGTCGATTTTTATAAATTCAAATTATAGATGTGGTAAAAACATGTCTAAAGGCTTAATTATAACTATATCCTTAAATAAAAGTATCATTATGTATAGCCTCCATGTTTTGTGAATTTCAATTTATTTTAAAACACTTGGGGTGTCACAATATCCCCTCTCCTAGAAAATTTTTCCTCACAGTTTTTTTTTACATATTAAACAAGTGAGGGTACTTTTCTCTCATATCATTTTCAGATTCCCATGTTGCTTCTTCTACCATGTGGTTTCTCCACAAAACCATTACCTAGTGGGTTACATTATTCCACAATACATTCTTTCAATTATCAAGAATCAAAATTGTTCTCTCTTCATAAGTAAGGTTCTCTTCCAACTGAACTGCTTCTCAGTTCAGAACATGAGATGAATTTGTCACGTACTTTCTCAGCATCAAAACTTGAAAAATATTATGTACCTGAGATAAACTTGGAGGCAATGCCACTCAGTAATAAATTGTTCCAATTCTCTCTAGGATTACATAAGTTATAATGAATAGTATACTTAGATTCCCTTTATTACCAAGATGCATAACACTTTTCCATGGTGGGGTTCTAAGAAAAACAGGATCACCTACCTCGAAAGATGATTCTTTCCTCTTGGTATATATATAAATTTTTTTTCTGTTATGAGCTATTACCTTGTGATTCTGGATCATATTCACTTTCTTAGCCACTTACTCTATTAATTCTAGTCCTATAAACTTTCTTTCCCCAACTTCAACCCAAAAATATGGTGTTCGACATTGCTTCCCATATAATACCTCAAAAGGTCCCATCTGTATATTGGAATGAAAACTGTTATTATATGAAAACTCAATTAATAAAAGATTTTGATCCCAAATGCCTTAATATTCCATTGAACAAGATTGAAGCATATCCTCTAAATTTTAAATCTCCTGTTCTGACTACCCATCTAATTGAGGATAAAAAAGCTATACTGAAATTTTTATTATATTTCCAATGACTTCTAAAGGCCTTTGAAAAAGTTAGGAGTGAACATGGGATCACGGTAAGATACAATAGAAAGCGGAACACAATGTAGCCTGATAATCTCTTTGAGGTATATTCGAGAAAGTTGATTCAAATATATGGTATCTCCAATAGGAAGGAAATGAGTAGATTTAGTTAGTCAATCAACAATAACCCATATTTAATTATTACCTTGATAAGTCATTAGTAGTCCCACAATGAAATCCATGGATATATTTTCCCATTCCCACTCTGGCACTGGTAAATGATAAAGAATCCCCTTTGGAAACTACTGCTCTTCTTTAACCTATTGATATGTTAATCATTTCATGGTAAAATCTATAATATCTCTTTTCATTCCATCCCACTAGTATCACTCTTGAAGATCTCCCTACATCTTTGTGCTTCCAAGAGGAAATGAAAACGGAGAACCGTGAGAATCACATAACAATTCCTTCTGAGTAAATATATATTTCAAAATTTTATGGTCACTATATATTTCACATTTTAGTCCACACAGATGATGCCTCCAAATTTTTAATGTAAAAACAATAGTAGATAATTAAAAATCATGTGTAGGGTAATTTAACTCCTGAGGTTTCAACTTATGTGAATCATAATAAATTACCTAATCATTCTGCCTTAGAAAAAAACCATGTTCCTTCAAAGAAGCATCACTTTAGATGAAAAATTCCCCACTTCTAGAACGTAGGGTCAAGACTAGACTATTCACCGGCCTTATTTGAAATTCCTAGAAAAATCATCACATTATTTCGTTCAGATGAATTTATCTTCTTTTTGAGTTAACTTAGTCAATGGACTAGATAACTTTTCATGGTATTCAACAAACCTTTGGTAATAGACTGTCAAACCAAGAAAACTATTAATCTCATTTATATTAATGGGTCATTTCCATTCATTCGTAGATTTGGTTTTAGGAGGATCAATAGTTAAACCATATTTAGAGACAATGTTACAAAGGAAAGAAATTCTCTACAGCTAAAATTCACACTTGCTAAATTTTCCATATATATTATTTTCCTATAATGTTTTCATAACAACCCTTAGATGTTTTCAGGCTCCTGTTTACTTTTAGAAAATACCATAATGAAATCAATAAACATAACGACAAATATATCCAAGAACTCATGAAATATTCTATTCATAAGATCCATGAATATAGTAGGTGAATTAGTTAACCAAAATAGAATAACTACAAATTCATAATGACCATATCTAGTATGTAACACAGTCCTCAAGATGCTTGCATACTTTAATTTCAACTGATGGAACTCCGACCTCAGGTCAACCATTGAAAAATATGATTCTCCCTAGAGCTGATCAAAAAAATAATCGATATGAGGCAAAGGGTACTTGTTTTTAATAATGATGTTATTCAACAATCTATAATCAATTAAAAGTCTCATTTAACCATATTTCTTTTTAAAAAACAAGGTTGGATCACCCCATGGTGAAGTGATAGGCCAGATGAATCCTTCACCTAATAATTCTAGCAACTGCTTTTTTAATTCCAAAAGTTCCATTTGATCAATTTTATAAGGGGGTTTAGAAATTGTCTTATAATCAAAAACTAATTCAATAGTAAACTCAACCTATCAATAAGGAATAACACTAGGGAAATCATCAGGAAAAACTGCCAGGTATTCATTTACCACTACTACATCATTAATTTGGACAGTTCCCTTATCTTTAAAAATATGACCATGATAACTTTCATTTCCATATTTTATCAGTTTCTTATATTCTTGATATTTTATCAATTCTAAGGTTTCATTATTGTACACAAAATGAAACTATTTTTAAAAAACAACTTCTTTTTATCTACAATCTATCATAGCAAGATAAAAATAAATCCACTCTATACCCTAAATAACATCAACCTCTAATAGAGGCAATAAAATGGGGTTTTTAGGTAAACTTGTTCCATAGAAAAGTATAGGTAGATTCTTAATATTTATTTTTTCCACAATATTTTATCCATGTGTTTTTTCCATGAGTTATGGTTTCATTTCATGAGTTGGAATTCCCAATTTTTCAAAAAAAATCTCATTAATGAAGGGATGTGTAGGCCTCTAATCAAACAAAACATTTTTGAAATCTATAAAGACAATAAATGTACCAGATACCACCTCATTTGATGGCTCACGATCCACTGAATTGGTTGAAAAGAATTTTTCCATATCCTTCCACTTCCAATCCAGCTGATTTCTTACTTGGGTGACTAGCTTCAGACACGCATTAATAAAATGACCCAATTAGACATAGTTAAATCATCTCACCATCTACATCTCATTAATTTTTGGATCATTTTACATGCACTTTATGGACATGTTCCCAACCATTCCACCTTGATATCATTTCCATAAATTTACAAGACATTCACCCGGATGCTTTTTACCACACTTTTCACAAGAAAGAAAATTGATTTTCTTACCTCCTGATTTCATTGATGAGTTCTTTCCCAATGACTTCTAACCTATTTTCTTCTTATTCTTGTAATCATGAGGCACATATGTGTCAAAAAACTCCATCTAAAATTTTTCAGCACAACGAACAAGTTTCTCATAGCTTTTGAACTCTAGTGAATCCAATGCACTTCAGAAAAATGGTTTCAAACTACAGTAAAATATCAAAATTTTCTATCAAAATCCCAAGTAAAATCTATTAGGTACCTAGCCAGTCTTATAAAATTTGTTTAATATGATGCTACAGAATCATCAACTATCTGCTTTAGTTCCAAGAATGTTTTCTCCATTCTGAGTCAAATATATTTAGGAAAATATTTTTCCAAAAAAAACTCTTAAAATCATCCTATTCTTGATTGTCAAGATCATCTCTTTATCTCGTATTCTTAACTAGAGACCACCATTGATCGAATTCACCTTCTAGATGATAAATGGATAGTATTACCTTTTGACATTATGAACATCACTTGACATTAAATATCTTTTCTAGAACATTGATTCATCATTTGGGTATCACTGGATCTTTGGTTCCACTAGATGATGGAGGATGTTGCCTTATAAAATGATCCACAAAAGTCATGTTTCTTCAAGTTATATCACGTTCCTCTTTATCAAGGATACCACCACCCTTTATCACTTGATTCAAATAATCCATTGTTGTCAAAAACTTCTTGATTATAATTCCCACTATTCCAGGCTGCATATTTGGATAAACATCAACCTCTTGGTGTCGTCCTACTTCAACTTCAATGTTTCTTCTACAAAAAACCATTTTGAATAGACATATCATAGATAAAGAAACATCATATTCTTTACATGTTATATCATTTCAAATAAACCATAAAGTAAAAATCATTTATGGTTGTCTATTAACATCATCCTAACCCCAAAATTAATCTAAATCATCCTTTGATACCAACTATAATGACCCAACCTTAAAACATTACATAATATTGAGTCTAATACAAGAATTTACATTCTTACACATTGAGGGTCTTTTCAGTTTTATAGTTTTAGTGAAATCAGGATGTAAAACAAACATTACATCCCATAATAATACATGAGGATCCTACTAAAATAATATCCAATTTTTTCAAAATATAAAACTTAAATAAAACATAATTTCTTTGATAAATCTTACTAACAGTTAAATTTTATTCTAGATTTCTCTTACACATCCTTATACACTTTTACAAACATTTAAAGACTTGGGATCTCCACAAAAATCACAATAAGGGATATAAGTAAAGAAATTTTTAGTCAAGTGATAACATAAAATCCAACAAAACCCATTTCATAAAAACTCATTAACATAAATTGAAACATCATGTAGTTTCATTGGGTCATATTTACCATATCACCCTTAATATAACCCTTACACATGGAATAACCATTTGTTCAAATTCTATATCTGGAGTACACAATGCATTGGAGATCTATAATGGAGCTCACCCGTCATATCTTGACCTATAATTGGCTCAACCCAACATATCTCGAGCTATAATAGGCTCAACCAAACAAAAATATTTCCAAGGAACATATCATGGTAATAAATTGTCATGAATTCTATAGAAAACACTCATTTCATATATATTAAAAAAATGAATTTTATTAAATATACATTTTAAAATATTTTAAAAGGATAGTCCCTTACAAATATAATAAAAGTGAGAATTAATAGAATGGAATGGATATTTATATAAATTATAAATACACACAATACACCATTGTATAAAAAATATTTCTTTTCACAAATAATATTAATACCACCTAATTAATAAAGTAGAAGTTTAACACAAAGATTATAAATTGGGTTAAGAATTCCCTTACCTCAGGTTTGTCTTTCTTAAAACATGATTAAAATCATTGTATAATGGTGAAAAGGGTGCTCTTAATATTTTACAGAAACATATTCATTTTTATAAAACCTTATGTGATCATTTTATAACATCATTTTACCCATTAATTAATAATATTGTGTTACTTATATTGTTTCAGGTGAGTTATTTGCATGATTTACATGGTTGGTTTGTAACATATTTCCTTGTCAAAATGAAGAAAAATTCCAGAAGTTGAATAATATGTGCTTAGTATGTTTCAAGAATATTAATTTATTCCATAAATAATTTTAGTTATATGGTATGAGGATGATTCATTAGATAAATCATTAGTGATATTCATTTATATCATTTGGCAGTTATTTGATAATCATGAACCAGTTTCATCAGATACCTTTAATAATATACATATAAGTTATTTACAAAACATAGGAGTTGTCATAAAATAAAATTTAAAATATTTTTAAAACATTAAAATAGTTTTACAATCATCATTAAAGTAAGTAAATGGAATTCAATACACATCGTCCACGATGTCAGTAAATCGACACATCAAGTACGGTGTTTTTATTTTTATAATAAGAAGAAGTTGTGAAAGTGTATGATGGTGAATTGTTTGATAAAAATGATAAAAATAAAAAATAAATATAATAATGGATATTTCATGCCTATAGTAAAAGTTGAGGTGAATATAGTATATTAAAAGAAATTAATTGAAAAAAAACACAAGAAAATGAAAGAGGTTCTTTACCACTAGATCTTTTCCCCTTGAGATCCTCCTTAAGGCCTTTAGTTTTGGAATTTTGGTGAGACCATAAGGTCATGGACATGGGGAAGATACTTGGAAAGGTTATTTTGTATAACATATACAATGAACAAGAATTTATATGTGTTAGGGGAATAGGAGGTGTGGGTGGTACTTATAGTGAATGTGAGGGAGTTTTTAATTATTTTCAAAGAACACCACATTACTGGTATTTGAAAAACCATGGTCTTTCCCATGGATTTTTTCCATGGTGTTGGAAACATGGGAAACGTCATATCATATTTTAATCCCCAAGAGTTGAACATAATTATTACATCATTATGATGTCATTAAACACCTGAAAACATAAAACTGTATTTTTTACCATTCACCGAAAATTCATTTATCTTAGAAGAATCCCAAAAAGAGCCTAACCATTTTTGGATGTGTATAAATAAAAATAAAATTAGTTTTTTAAAAATAATTTTCAAAATAAGATTAATTTAATTTTTAAATAAAATAATAATTTATTCCATAATTATCAATTTTAAAACTATAACACATTTTATATCACCTTGAAAATTTAATCAATTTATCATTATCTTATAAATATAATAAAATAAAATAATAATGAAATTTACTATTCATAAGGTTTATATTAATACTCATTATACTATTCATAAGGCTATGTTACTATTTACCAAAAAAACAAGTTGGTTATATCAAACTCCAAATAACTTACTGATCACAACCACAAATGTCCATTTTTTGAAATTCAAATCATAGAATGGGAAAAATCATGTTTAATGGATAGATTATAAATATCCTCTTAAATCAAAGTTTCATTTTTTAGAGACTCATTGTTTCATGCATTTCTATTTATTTTAATGAACTTGGGGTGTTACATCAACTGTAAAAAAATAAAAAATATTGACACGGTTTTCATTAAAAAAATTAAAAAACCATACAAAATAAGGTTTGAAAGAGAGATCATTTTTCTTTGAATATCTATTTTGTAATTTATTATATGTTAGAAATTTTATTGATGTCTTGCATGTAGAAATATATTTATTTGATAGTTTTATTTTCATGTAACTAAATGTTCCTAGAAAAACAAAATATGAAATCAAGGCTTGGTTGTACTTAATTGAAATGGGGATGACAAAAGAGTTAGAACTGATGAAGAGTTGAAGGAGGAATTTTCTTCCTCTAGTATCTTACATTTTATCAAGATAGGAAAAAATAAAAATTTTCCATTTCCTTTCTTATGTAAAAGTTTCACATGGGTATTCATAAAATATCAAGAATTTCGCTTCAAGGACTAATTTGAAGTTACAAAGACTAAAATCACATGACTATCATGTTTTGATTAAATATTTAATGTATGTAGATTTATATTACATTCTGACACAAAATATATGACATACATTAACAGGAATCTACTTATTTTTCATATCCATATGCAGTAAGGTTGTAGACCCGATGAATTTTACCATCATGAATAAGAATATTGCAGTAATATTATGATAATTAGTGATGTTCTTCCACCATCATTTTTTGATATAATGGTACACCTGATGGTACACTTGGTCATAGAGGTTAAAATATGTCGTCATGTCCATTATAGACGATTGCACCCCATTTAATGGTATATAAATATTTTGAAATGGTATGTCATGAATCAATGTTATCCAGAAGTTTTAATTACAGGATGATATATTGTTGAAGAAGATATTGAATTTTTTATATATTTCTTATCGAGTGTTGAAATCATCAGTCTCCCAAAGTCTCATCACAACGAACACCATATGGGTGAATGGATTTTCAGAGGATATGTTGTTATAACTACCTTGACAGAGCATGAGCAAGAATACCTTTACATATTACATAATATAGAATATGTTGATCCATACATTGAATCCCATAAAGAAATTACTAGATATTTTAATCCATCAAGGGCTGAAGGATAGATATCAAATACATAAAATCAATAGTTTATAAGATGGTTTGGAGATGAAATTTATACAGAGTTATCTGAAAATATGAATTAACTTTTCAAACGACATCAATAGATAGCCAGAGGACCAAATGAAAATGTTATATCTTACACTAGTTTTATGATCAATGGTTATAATTTCTATAGAAAAGACCATGATGACTTTAGTATGATGCAAAAAAAATGGTTTCACACCAGTGGTTGAAGTGATGCACATATATGGTTCCAAGAAATAAAATCGTATTTATGAAGATATGAAATATTTTTTTCATTATCAAACAGATATACGAGTTGGGTTAAAAAACATTTCAAATGCCTCTTTAGCATTACAAATGGGTTGATAATATCAGTGGAGTGAAATTTGATGAAATTCGATTTACAAAGGTGAATTTTTGTGTTGAATGAGAAAAAGATGAGCCATTCATAATGGCATGACAAGTAGTTCAAGTATTTTATGTCCATGGTCCAATAAACAATACTTTTTCGATTGTCCGGTTGAATACTAAAACAAATGTTGAGTCAGAAGAAAATTCAATTGAGGCTGACCCTTTCATTAGGACACCACAATCAGTTCATGTCAGTCCTAATGTAGACAATGTGTTGTATGTTGGAGGGGACAACAAAGAGGTTATTTGTATTCTTGATAGAGGAACCAAATCCTTGAAATATTTTAAAAAAATAAGATATTTCAATGAGAAGGTAAAAGTGTTTTTTAATATAATATGTTTTTCCTCATTACATTATATATTTTATACTACATTAACATAATCTAAATTAAATATTTGATAACGCATATAGACAATGTTTTCTGTTAATGATGATTATACCAATCCCTTGGAAGAATAGAGTATAATGAAGGAAACCCATTCAAAATACGTAAAGGCATTTTTAAGCTCTTCTTTCTCTATTTTATCAAAAAAATATATAATGAAATATTGATTTAATTTTCATTATTCCATGTAGAGTTAGTTTATTTTAAAATATTTATGTCCATGTGTCATGCGTTTTCACTAAGAGAAACTATTTTGTCTCTAAACAATCATAGAGGTATTATTAATGTTTTCATAGTGAAATCACGGTCCATAGAATTAAAGTATTGTTTCATATTTATGTTTAATTTATTTATTTTTAGTATTACTTACATAATAATTTATTACTTATACAGGTAGATTCTTTTATTCAATTTGGTGTGATATTTCCATCGTTCATGCCTTTCTTCACTAAAACATCCACATAAATCTTCTCCCTCAAAACCTTTTCACCCCTATAGTGTTTCATTTATCACTTTCCTTCAAGTTACTTCCACTTCCTTTTCAAAAAGAGAAAAGATAATGCCTCTACTCAATGATAGAGGTAATTTTTATGTTTTCACAGTAAAATAATTGTCCATAGAATTAATTTATTATTTCATATTTATGTTTAATTTATTTCTTTTTAGTATTAATCACATAATAATTTTTTTCTTATACAGTTCAATTATTTTGTTTGAGTCGGGGTGCTACGTTCATATTTCATACCTTTCTACACCAAAACTTCCATAGAGTTCTTCTCCCACAAAACATTTTCACCCCTATAGTGTTTTATTTATCACTTTCCTTCAAGTTATCTCCACTTCATTTTCAGTAAGAGCAACGACGCTACCTCGTCTCAATGATAGAGGTTATTTTGAGTTTTTTATAGAAAAATAATTTTCCATGGTAATAATGTATTATTTCATATTTATGTATAATTTATTTTTTTATTATGACACAAATAAATAATTTCTTATATAGTTGGAATATTTTGTTCGAGTTGGGGTGCTCTTTTTAACTTTCATGCCTTTCTGCACCGAAACATCTACATAACTCTTCTCCCTCAAAACCATTCACTCATGTAGGGTTTAAATTTATCACTTTCCTTCAAGTTACCTCCACTCCTCAATAAAAAAGGTAATGTTGATATTTTCACAGTTAAATCATTTTCCATTGACTTAATTTATCATTTAATATTTATTTTTATTTCATTTCATTTTAGTATTAGTCATAAAAAAAATTTCCTTATACATGTTGATTTTATTTAAGTTTTGGTGGATTATCAAAAATGAACATGTAGTGTTCGCAGTTCGATAAATAAGTTCAATGTAAATTGTGGTAACATTGACAGTTATGATTGTTTTGAGACTTTGGGATGTACAGGAATCATTCATACCTTAATCTGATGCATGATGTGAATGGTATGACTCCATGTACATCCTTCTATTTAAAATTAACATTAATTTGTGTAAAAAAGACATCTGGCATACTGAAAACCTAACAAACATATTCATATTGTTTTGATACCTAAATAAAATGATCCAAAAGTAATTTCTGACATGTATAAATTAGCCACAACTCAATCAGATACACAATGTTTCTGATATGACACAATGTGTCCATTATCAGTCTATAATTGACATTTTTTTAAAAATGTCACTCACTGATAACCAAGAAAACACATTCATATTTTCATAATAATTTAGGGAATCGGTTCATAAATCATTTTTGACATGTATGAATCGGTCTCGTGTCAAACTGATACACGATGTGATCTGTATGAGTCATAGTGCATGTTTCAAGTTGAAAATGAAATTTTAGTAAAAAAGACAAGTAACATACTCAAAATTGAGAAAACACATTTAAATTATTTTTAAACATTAAGAAAACAATCCATAAGTACTTTTTAATGTGTAGGAATCATCATCAACTCAATCAGATGCATAATGTGATTGGTATGGCTCCGAGTGAATCTTTATTTAAAATTGAAATCAATTTTATTATAAGAAACAAACTAACCTTATAAAAACTAAAAAAATGTATTAATATTGATTTGATACTTTAATACAATGGTCTATAAGTTATTTTAGATATGTATGAATCATCTGCACCCTAATTTGACAAATGGGGTGACTAGTATGACTAAAAGTATATGTTGACTGTGTAAAATCGATATTTTAGATCAAAAACTGTTACTCACTGAAAATCGATCAAAATTTCCCATATTTTCTTTATAATTTATTAAAATAATTCATAAGTAAATCGTGACATGTAGTAATTGATCTCACATTAAATTGATACACGATGTGATCGGAATGAGTCAAAGTGTGTGTTTTCTGTTTAAAATGACATTTTAGTAAAAAAGACACTGGACATACTCAAAACCAGGAAAACACATTCTTATTGTCTATGTACTTTAGGAAAATTATACATACATCATTTGAGATGGGTATGAATTAGCCTCATCACAATTTGACCCACGGTGTGATAGGTATGACTAAAAGTGTGTCTTTTTATTTAAAATTGACATCAATTTTAGTAAAATGTAAAATTGTCCTAATCAACACCAAGAAAAACCATTCAAATTGTTTAAATAATTTATAAAAATGATCCATATGTCATTTTTGATGTATAGGAATTAGATGCACCTCAATATGATACATGATGTTCTTAGTATGACTCAATGTGTCTGTTATTAGTTTTAAATCAACATTTTAGTTCAAAAAAATTTATTCACTAAAAATAGATCAAAGGCTCTCCAATTTTTTTCATAATTTAGTAAAACGAATCATAAGTTATTTATGATGTGGAGGAATTAGTTTCACATAAAAAAGATACATGATGTGATCGGAATGGGTCAAAAGTGCTTGAGTTTAAAATGATATTTTATTAAAAAATACAACTAATGTACTAAAAAGTAAAAAATACATTTAGATTTACACTTATACTATATAAGAATGATCCAAAATTAATTTTACACATTTGGTAATCTAACTTTCCACAATCTGATGCACGGTGTCACTAGTATGACTCTATGTGAATATTTTAATTTAAAGTTGACATCAATTTTAGTAAAATTAACACTTTTTGTTAATTTATTTCTTTATATTGTTGCTAACATAATAATAGATTTCCTTTATAGGTTTTTCTTGATCAAGGGGTGGTTTGTTGTATAATAACATGAGTTAGTTATAGATTAAATGAAAAAGGAACATTAATGTGTTTGAATGTATGTAAAATTTTGTATTTATATAATTGTACAAACTGATGTTTCAAATGCCTATAATATAGTTATTTTTTCATTTATTTTTGTTGTAAAGTTCATTTCATCTAAATTTTGTATTGGGACATGGTTTTGTTGATATCTAGTGTATTTTTTTGCTTCTAGTGTTGCGGTGTGTTATTACACACATTGTAGTGGTGTTGGAGTGTGTTGTTACAGCACACTGCAATATGACACTTTATCAGTGCTTTTAAAAGTGACAATGAGAAACACATTTATCAGCACTGTTAAAAGGGATGATAAATGACAAATTTATTAGTGGTTTTAAAAGCACTGATAAAGGAAACATTTATCAGCACTTCTAAAATCATTGATAAAGGATACATTTATCAGAGCTTCTAAAAGCGTTTATAATGGTCTACTTTATCAACACTTCAATCAATGAAAAAAAATGGTCCATTATTAGCTCTTATAAAATTTATAATAAATAGTTTTTAGAGGTTCTAAATAAAAATGCTGATAAATGGTTCCTTTATCACTGCTTTTAAAAGCATTAATAAAGGTCCTATTTGCCAGCGCTTTTTAGTGCTGATAAATGACCCCTTTTTCAGCGACTCTTCACCACAGATAAAACACATGGCCATTTAACCTTGGTCATATATTCTTCACATTTCTAGCACTAATAAATTCCATTTATAGTTCTCTTAAAGGCCTATTTTGTATAAGTGAACCATTACCCATACCATAATGGAAATTGGAGAACATCACCGTAGATATTTTCATTGTACTTCTGAATACATACTGGGGAAATAATGATATATCAGTGGTTGTGGATCATCTTACAAACACAATTCACTTTATCACAATTCAATAGGAATTATCAATAGATAAACATGAAATATATACACCAAATAAGTGGTAATCCGGCATAGAGTACCATTGTTGGGTGTATCCAATAGAATCCATGATTCACCTCCATTTTCTGGAAAATGATCCAACATGCTCTGAACACTAAGATTAAATTTTATATGGACTATCATCCTCAAACTAATGGACAATCTATGTGGACTATTCAGACACTGGAAGAGATGTTATGAGTGATTTCTATGGAATTTAAAAGAGGATGGGACAAATATCTTCCTCTAGTCGAGTTCTCATAGAATAACAGTTTCCACACAAGCATGAAAATTGATCCCTATGAAGCACATTATAGGATGAGGTGCAGAGCACCTTTATGTTGGGATAAAGTTGAGAAATAATAACCGTGAAGTCCTAAAATGGTCAACCAAATGGTGGAAAAGGTTAAGACTATTTAGCAGCACATCAAGGATGCTCAGAGTCGACGGAAGAGCTATAGTGACAATAAATGAAGAGACTTATATTTTGATTTGAGAAACATGATATTTCTCCTCATATATCCATTGAATAATGTAATGTGATTTTGTAATAAGTTAAATCTTACTTCAAGATACATCGACCCCTTTGTGATCCTTGATCACATCAAAGTGGTGGCCTGATAACTAGCACTCCTACCTATCCAATCGCAAGTAAATTATTTATTCCATGTATCCCTCTTGAGTAAGAACATATTATACCCCTTACATGTAGTCAACCTAGAGGTGGAACCATTTGAGCATGAGATTTCCTATAATGATCATCTAGTGAGGGTCTTATATCATAGAGAAAATGGTATATGAAATAATATAATTCACCTTATAAAAGTGTTAAGGAGGGACCAAATGTTTGAAGAAGAAACATGTGAACCATAGTAGGTGATGAATCAGAGTTACCCTCATCTATATTAGCATGTGAAATAAAAATTTCGATTGATAAATTTCTTAAGGGGGATATTGTAATGACCCAAACCTTTTTAACTAAAATTATCCCTTTAGATTTATTTAAATGTCTCATCATGAAATATATTTATATAAAACACAAGAGATTATTTTGTTTTATTATATCTTATTTGGTGGAAAAGTATATTATGTATCATTATTGTTGATAATTTATCAGTTGAATAGTGATCACATAATTAGTATAAATATAGGGTTGTAACAAATCCAATAAATACTGAAAAAGGATGTGATGACCTCAAATAGTTGGATAATACCCTATAAAGTCAATTTATTAGATATTTCAAGGGAGATATCATTTTTAGGATTTTACCTTGACCAATTCCAAGATCATATCCAACAACATAAGCATGAATGAAACCATTTATAGGAGAAGTCCAAGATCATCGATATCATGACCCAAACCATGTTCTCTAAACAACCTTAAGAAAGTTCCACTATCACATGCCCTACTCTTAGGATAGTTTATGGTGTATTAAAAGAACAAGTATTGAGGCCCCAAAAATATGAATATGTCCTTTTTTATAGAATAATGTGTATATTTTCAACCTATTTTTGTTCCATTTTAAATGATTTTTATTTTGATACAATAAATAAGAAATTGTATTTTTAGTTAATAATAAATTCAATTAATAAATATTGAAATAATTTATTTCTGAAATAAATAATATTTAAAAAAATTTCAATTATAATTGATCATATAAGTTTTATGAATTCAAATGTAATTTTAATAAGGGTTTGAAAACTATTATTTCCAACAAAACCCATAAATTCTTAATAAATGAAGATTTTATGTTAAATGTGAAAAGACAAATATTTATCAACTTATTTAGATAAAATTAATATTATATCATTAATAATAATTTCAAATTTAACCAACTATGAATTTTTCATAATTTTCTAAGACAATCAAAATTTCAAGTAGAAATTAAATTCTGTATAAATATACTTTCTATATTATGACATTATAATGTCCAAAAAGTGATTCCATAATTACTAGAAATGGGATTCATGAACAAATATATGTTTTCCCTTTAAAATAATTTGATTTTAAGTTTATCTAATTTATTTTTTAAAACCATTATGAATCCTTCAAAACATATAATATATTTTATGGTTTTAAATTCATTTCGTTAATGGTGTGACTCACCTCCACATAAGCAAGGGAATAACATTAATAAGTTCAGACCATTTCCTTATAAAATAATAAAAAACACTACCTTTTGGTATAATCCATGGAAAAACAGTGGCATGGTTTTTGGTTTTGGATATTTTATTATGTAGAGTTCATAACCTAAATAGTAATGAAATCTCCCTCTTTTACTATATAAACCCACCCATGATCCCATTTATATTCACTAAAACTCCTTACATATTGAACATACACTGACCTAAACTTTTTAGAGTCTTACCAAGGCTCCCCAAGCTCTCAAGAAGACCCTCCCAAGCTATTGGAGTCACACACTCAATTAAAGGATCCTCATCTTCCTCTCATCCTTCCAAATTCAAGAGACTTCTTCTTAATTAGTTATTTTAATTTCAATTGGTTATATTTTAATTAATTTATAATAATTCCCATACATTCCAATTGATGTAACTATGTTGAGGGGTCATTTATCCACCCACATTTAGACCCTTACTAAAGCCTTTACTATGATGAAATTTTGTAAGGGATCCTCACCATCCAATCCTCCTTTAAAATTCAAGCATGCTCTTCTAAATTAGTTCTTTTAATTTCAATTGGTTATATGTTCATTCATTTATAATCATTAAATTACTATCCAATTTATTTTATTTTAATGAGTGTACATTTATCCTCCCTCATTTAGACCCTTACCTAAACTGTTACTATGCCAAAATTTAATAAGAGATCCTCACCTTCTCTTCTTTATTCAAGCTTCATTATAAACTTATGCATTCTATTACCATTTAAAAAAGTTGGAAAATTTCTTTCCATGTCCCTATTAATTCCCATTTGATGTCAAAATTTTGAGATACCCTCTACTCTCTCATCAACCATATTTATGAATTAATAAATAATTTTGTTATGATATCAAAATTTCACAGCGATTTTCTATGCCAAAACAATTGTGTACTAAATAACATACCCATTATTGTATCATTTGTACTCACCTTTTTACACATATAATTATTTATTAGGTACTTCAATGTATGTATTCCACATTCTTTAATCATGGAATAAATTAGGATGATGAATGAATTAATGTTGTATGATCTATGTGAACACTTATGCATGGGAATAAAATGATTAAGATGGGTGATCCTAGATTGATATATAATGCATTGGGTACTATTTAGTATCATTAAATGCAACATTTGGATAGAGAGTGAACCTTATTTATTTATTGTACTTTTTCAATCATGATGTCTTGGTGGTTTTAGCCTTGACCTGTGTTTATTATTCAATATTTTATGTTGTTTCCACATTTACCAAGTTTTGATTATCATGCTATATCATGACTTATTATTCATGTTCCTTTTATTCCTCATTGATATTCTTATTTTCTAACATGTATCACCTATTCCATGTTAATTACTTTAATGGTCTTCATAGATCACTCATTTCATATATATGTCCCAAAGTAATCCCATGATGTTTTATGTTCGGAGGAGTATTTTGGGGAAGTTAAAGAATTTTTCAATAAAGATTTTTTATTCCATTTTCTATGTTTTTATATAATATAAATAATTCTCAAAGAAACTAGAATTATTGATCTTCCATGTTATAGTAATTATTGTATTTTGTAGTAAATCAAGTATTAATTTTAAATATAGAGTCGGTTTTTTATAATCCTTCTTTAGATTGAGATTCTATAAGATTATGGAATAAATCACACTTAAACAACTAACTTCCAATTTCACATCATAAGTGGATATAACCTCTGGATTTATTCTATATTAAATATTTATTTGTTTCCTTTTATTTGTTTTTGTGGAAACAAATTTGAGAAATATTTGCAGGACAGGAAGAGTTCCGTCCTAGAATACTTCTTCTCTATCATTTGATTCTTTTCCCCTTATTCTTTAACCATTATGACAACTAGTACAACCTCTTGATTTTTCTTCCATATTTTCATGATTTTTCACAAGAATGATGTTTTGGGTACCAAGATATTATGTCCTTATAAACCATTCAATGAGACTCATTTTAATTTTCCAAATCATTTAATCTATTTTATAGCTTAATAGGCCCTTTTCTAGGATAGCCATTTTCCCTATAAGTAATAGGAGTGGAGAGTCTTGTTTTGGATTCATCACACATCCATGAATTCCATTAATGGAAATTCGGTTCCATCTTACCATGTTTGGAATAAATAATGAACTTATTATAAGAATCATCCCTATTTTTTCATTGATTAAGATATTGTCACCACCTGATTTATTGTCACATCATTAGGCTTGTTGGCTTCGAAACAACTATTCATCATGTATATATTTTTTTAAAAATAGAAGAATTTTGGCGCTTCTTTCTTTTATTTAACCACATATCTTATTATTTCATGGAAAAAATCTTTTACTAAGTTTTATATCAAGATTATATCTTTATATTAAGGATTTATTTGGAGAGATCTTTATATTCTCAATATTAATTTACATCTATTTCTAAAGTTATTTGATCTTCTAATATTTCTTCTTCAATTTAGCATCATTTTCCTTCAAACTCAAAGATTTATCCATTCATGTGTGTCTTATTTATTCCAGTTAATCATTGATAGTAATGAATCATACCTTAAACTACTTCTTTATGCCATTTAGTTTCAAAATATCTTTGGAGATCTCTTCAATAATTTCACTTTGTTCTTTCAGTTTTTCTCCCATATTCACTATGTTGAGATTCAATGCCACTAATTCTCTTTTGAAAATTTTTTATTCTAATTAAAAATATTCAATCATTGACTACTATAATCCATGCATGATACTCGATCAATATAAATTTTAATTACATGGTAGTTTTTTGGAATCACAACTTTATATTAGTGAGTCTTCACCACCAAAATCACATATACTTTTAGTCTCCAAGATAGAGTCTAAAATTTCACATCCTTTCTCCAAATAAAATTATAATTAGAAATAATATTAGGATAAAAATTAACATCATCTATAGAACTCAACTTCTAGGATGAAATCCTATTATTCTTCCTTCATTTTCATTTTTAAATAAGTCAATTATTACATAGTCATTATTCTTTTACAAAAAAAATCATCTAAATTCATCCACATGTCATTTAAGAGCATGAAATTGTCTATATTTTCGAATAAATCTTCCTCAAGAACCTAATTCAATGCATATTTGGTAAAAGTATAAATTTAAATATTTATTTGATATTCCTAAAATATAAATATGATTCAACTTAATAGAAAAAAACCACCTCAGCCTCTTATCATGTAAATATAAGATAATCCTCAATGAATTTAATAAAATCATTTTTTTTCATTCTCTTAAATTATCTCCATCAAACACTAGAGTATTCACTATGGATTCTATTTTCATAAGAACTTCAGATAAATTTATATTAATAAAAAACTAAATAAAAATAAACATATCCCTTTGATACCACTTATTGACTAGTCAATGGGGGATTAGTGTGAAATTACCTAGATAATGTGGTGAATTGGGGTATTAAAATACTTGGGAAATTAAAATAATTGTTCCTTTTAATATTTTACTTTTCTTATATGGATCTTTACATCTCAACATTGTCTGTCGCTTTTTAGGATCTTTTACTGAATATACATTTGGTTTCTTGATCCTATTTAATTTTTATGTATAATGTAAATAGGGATAAAATAATTTTCTTACTTAACCTATATTGGGCTACGTCTAGGAATAATACATTGGAAATGTGTTTTGAAATAAATCACAATTGAGATAACTTCTCTTAAAAATGGTTACTCTGCTTAAAAATGTTTTTCCCAGGTCACTCCTTTCCCAAGATCGCTAACTTACAACTGTTTAGGGATAATTCATTGGTTCCCAAGGTTTACGCCCACAAAAATTCCTTCTGATGCTCACTTTTTTTGGAAAGGATCACCTTCACATAGTTTATGGACATATAGGTACCTTATCTAGCATCACTTCCTTAGAAGACAACCTCAAATATATATAGATCTTCAGATGAAGTCTACATGGTCTACTCCTTCACAATTTGACAATAACTACTCATGAAGACCTTATCCTTTACTAGTGGGAAAAAATTCTTATTCTTATTTGGATGAGTCTATAATGGATTCCAATATTCTACTTTTTTATATCCCCTCGCCTAGTACTCTATTTTTCTTCTAAAAAATTTGTATGATGTTATAAACAATATTCATAACTACCTTCAGAAAATATCCATTCTTCAAATCGACATTCCTTGTTTTAAATCACCTAGAAACCTATCAATATCATTCTGGGATAATAAAACCGCCCATAACTCCATGATATCTCCTCCATTATCTCTAATATATACAGTCAAAAAATAACCATTCTCTTTGAGTGTGAATTAACTATCTAATTAGTCAACCATCATCAATGCTAAAAATAACCTTTGATCTTAATTTAGATCATGTTCTAAAACCAAGAAACATGATACATGAATCATTAAACATCCATTTCATGAATACCATGAGGAATTTATCTTTAAATTAGTGAATCATTAATCAAATCAACATTCATCATGGTTTGGTATAAAATACTTGTATGTCTTCCTCCAAAATGCCAAAAACCATAGGAATGGTTCTTTAATTATGGTTGTTTTGTCATGAAGGACATTTATTTGACCATGTAATGAAAAAAAAACTACCAAACATGTTTTAGAAACTCTTTTTACATTGGGAGACATCATAAACATCATGTATTATTCCATGGTAATTTTCAAACCTCTATCACCCATCATTCACTTTAGGGATTCAAGTAGAACATATACTCAATAACGAAGTTCTCCACAATAATTCTTACAAGTACTATTTCATTTAACCATGGTCATAACTATGAAATAGTGCACGATGCATGTTCTTTTTGGGTGTTGAATTCTCAATACACCCTCAAACATGGGAGTGGTTTCACTTGACCTCTTCTCCATCTTCACCACAGCATCTACCCAGGGTGTGGTATTTCTCTTGTGGAGTATTTTGATTGAAACATGAATTATGTTATGGGTGTGTTCTTCCAAGATGGAAATATTGCACTATTTTTCAATTACACTCATGTTTCTTCGTTAATGGGTTTCTTTTGGACATCTTCCACCTGACTAATAACCTATTTTTCAATAATAACAACATAAATATCTATTAATCTTATTTTAAAAAATTATCTTTATATATCAGTATTGGAATCAACCAATATCCCAAGAAACAAATCATCACATTTATCATCTTAAAACATTTTTTCAACAATTTAAATGTAATAAAATCAAACTAGTTCCATTG
Organism: Viscum album; assembly: GCA_963277665.1. Classification (NCBI taxonomy): domain Eukaryota; kingdom Viridiplantae; phylum Streptophyta; class Magnoliopsida; order Santalales; family Viscaceae; genus Viscum; species Viscum album. The sequence goes on along the minus strand of OY728126.1, from coordinate 2,088,369,866 downwards.
ATATGAAAAAAAAAATCATGTCAAATTATCAACAAATCTAATAGAATCCTTTTGGGATTATAACTATGAGAAGTTCTCTCCATGGACTATATACTACTGGATATTCATTGGGCTCTCATAGTTTAATATGGTGTCCCTCCTAACATAGAGGATACCTTATAATATAACTATATCCATCCATTATCACTATATATTAGAATTTATATCTCATCCAACCAATATATGGATGGTAGTAATGAATAGAAAACAACATCACAGAAATATGAATCATCTCTCACTTCACCTAATAAGTTATCCTTATTCAATAATTAACTCAAAATTTACTATTTTTAAATAATGGAGAAATATATATCTCTATTTATCCTTGATCAGTGAAGGAATATGTGTATCCACCTATCTTAGACAGAAGTAATAGTTTTCTATATAGTAATCTTCAAACTCAATATTTTAGGTAGAATAGAGTAATATTTTGTGCATCATTTCCTACCTTGATCCTAGTGTTATAAAATATAAATAGTGTGAAAACTTAAGTGAAACATCACTAAACTGAAACATAAATAATTAATAAATATTATATTCTATACATATAATCTATCCATAGCATCAACATAATGAATTTTGTGACGTGTGGTATGAGAATTAATGTAACTTTTTATATCTATTGTATAATGTCACATGTTTATGCGATATGCATTTGATCAAGTTTATACAAAACCATTGTTATTTTATTTTTTATTGGGTGTTAGACAAATTCTTGGAGGATCAATATTTAGTTTTCTTTTGCTAAACCATGTTCAAGAGTTTTAGTTTTTTGAATAACTTTACCAGGTACCCAATTTTTTGGTACTAGGTACCTAATGTGCATGGAATAAGGTGGGTTTCCCTAAAGGAACACTGGGAGGTTGATAACCTAAGGAAGAGTACCCAGAAAGATACTGGGAAATATATTGATGTAGATTGGGTATCTGGTGGGTACCTTGGAGCATTTAAAAAAACTTATTAATGTTAATATAATTACATAAAAACATTATTTGATGACCACCTCATTTTTTTATGGGTAGACACATGATCCCACATTACCTTCACTTGGTTTCTTCTCCCCATAATAGTAGCTCTCCTCCCATTGAGCTCATATTCATATTTCATTTTTTTAGTAGATCCAACATGGTATGTCTTGGACTCCTCTTCCTCATAATACCTATTCCCCTTTCTACTTTGTCATATGAAAGTGGATATGCACTAATTTTTTATTTCAATATTGTATTTTGAATTTCTACTAATTAAATATGAATAATATTGTGATATATGTTGAGATTAAATCTATTATTCCAATGTATATTTTCCCTTTATTTCCTCATGCTTCGTACATTTGAGGAATATGTCATATGAAATATAAGAAGCAGCAAATTTATTTTTTTTCTCTATAATCCAATTTAATTATTTTTCATCACTTTATATGATGTGAATAAGATATTATAGAACCATGATTGGTCTTAATTGTAGTGTGTTCCACCACTATATTCATTAATCACCAATTTCAATGTGGAAAATTATCTAGAATTTTGATTATTTCTTATTAAAGAGTGTATATGATTATTATGTGACCCTAGAGACATACTGAGGTTCCCAAAAAATATCATTCATAAGGGAGAGTTTCATGACCCCCTCCTCAGTGTTACCCCACATGGGCCAGTAATAACAGAAGTGGGATAATGATGCATGAATCCCACCACTAATAGGTCATGGGTTGGTGACTATCTCTGAAAGTATATCATACAAAAAAATGGGTTGAATTAAATTTTTAGAACAATAGAGGAATAGAGTGATTAGACGAACAAACAACTCCCACTAAAAATAAAATAAAATATGGATCCCAATACATGAATGTGATGTCATAAAACTATAACAACAACAACATTTACAATTCGTACCAAAAGGAATCCTTGATAGTGACAAAAAAACCCAAATAGATGCTAGAAAATTGAACGAGCTAGTAATGTCAAGATTTATCACCAACTAGTTCATGCAGACCTAAAACAATTATATAGATGTGTGGTGAGAATAATAGGTATACCCAGAAAGATACTCCCTAGTTACATTCATGAAAATGTAAATAAAACACACTAAACCCCCAAGAATAAACTACTATATATAACTCTTCATCTAATCAGGTATGTTAAGTTACATGCCTCACCATTTTCTATATCACCATGTATCCAAAAAATTAATAATATAATATCCAATATAATATAAAATGAAGGTTCCCCACTACCACATCACCACTATTTTTTTGTTCTAACCCAAACATCACACATCTTTATTAAACTCTATCCAAAAAAAAGAGACATGAATCAATGGTATCTATATATATAAAAACACCTTATGTTCCACAAAATATCATCATCAAAATTTACATCTCCATACAAAAACAATGTTGTTTTTGAAAGCCACCACCTCTCATACATATTATATTATACATCAATCTATCATAACCAATACACAGCATGCCAATAGTAATACATAGAATACTATATCTATAGGTACATGTGTGTGAAAAAACCGCAATCAAAAACATCCCACAACCAACATATATATAAAAGGTAACCATTGTGCATACCAACACATAATACTCTTGGGTGAATGGAATGGGGTAGAGGTGGTAGTGAGTCACCTATCCTCACAAACCTAGATGACGGGGGAAATAACCTACAAAGTCCACTTGTTCATATTTCCCTAGCGAAATGGGTGGGGTATCGTAATAAATTATAATAAATATATTGAATATATAATTCACGTAAGAAACTATGGGAAACTACCTATCCTTGAAATCAGTTATAATTATTTTCTCTAAAACACCCAACTACCACTACAAAGAACCATATGTCCTATAGGCACACAAACATTACAAAAAACATTTAAATTAAATCATAAGATAAGACATTTATTTTATGCAATTATCCATTGAATACCAATCCCTCTAGTCTTAATAAATAATCTTCTATGATTCCTCAAATATTTATCATCATTTCAATATTATTTTAAGACACCAACCCCATAGGGTTAATTATTTAACAATAATGTTCCATAATTCTAGGTACTCTTGAACTCATCCTAATAAAACATAAAATATATATAGACTATGAAAAGCTAGTTGTGTTATGTAGTAGGGAAAAATATGGAAATAATAAACCCAACCTTTTGTACTCCTAGATGGATCATAATAAAAATGAAAGCCATCATTTAACACTATAAACAATAGGAAAGGACAACATCAAATAGCACTATTAGTCATAGTTCTATCCCTGACAAAACTACTCATATCAATATCTATACTTCTATCACAAGAATGAACTCCTACCACAAAATAAGGAATTCCCTCATATAACTCACCAAACCCCAAACCATCCTTGGTTTTGATCATATCTGAAAGCAAGGATCCATACCAAAACCAACCCCACATGGAATCAAGTAATCACCAAATAATTAATTAGGGATCATTTCCTTAAAACCAAGGCATATAGCCTTTAAAATAAAACTAGATCACTCAACCCCAAAAAAATTATCTTTACAAGGAACCAGTTTGATATCATATATAATCAACATATTCATTTAACACAAGTTTCATCTTTAATAATCATATGGAATCAGTTATTGATAGTTATAAGTTATTTAATAAATCATCAAGAATAACTTACAATTCTATTAGTGATAAATAAGATTCATTACTTATTATCCAACAAGAATTACCATACTTACCTTATTATCTAGTTTCTAAATATAAAAAACATGACAACCCATAGAATAAATAATATATAACATTACATCTATAAGAAAGAAGAATCCCATTAACATAGTATAAACATGAGTGGTCGATACAACCAGTACCAGTTCATTATTTCTGGTTTAAAATGTTTAAGGTTAATTCAAATATTACCCAATGAGATAAAGTTTGATAATTCCAAAATTAAACAAACACATAAGAAAAGTAATTAATCCCAGACATCTAGGATTTCAATGATCTCAAAATGATAATGTAACCACGAGCATAGATATTTGATCTCCTCTCTCAAATGCAATTGATAGATCTTATGGGAGATACACCATGAACATGCCAATAAATATCAATGGAACTCCACGAGAAAAAATGATATAAATTACCATAGGATGGATAGGTATCATAGGATTAAAAAAATGAATAGAGAGGAAACAATAATAAAATAAGGGAAAACTTAGATTGGATCACCACTAATTAAACATTGGAATCTAGGGATCAATGAGAATAAAAAAGGGATTTGAAAAAACATGAAAAATTGCCTCCATCTCTTAGTTTTTGGGAGGAAAAGTTTATATAAATACTTGTTTGAAGGTGATTAAAGAATTTGTAAGATACTAGGAATTAGAATACTATTTCATAAAAACATACATCGCCGTGTAATAGATATAGACATAGGAAAAACTAAGATTTATGAAAATATAAAATTCCATAACATGCATGGTCAGAGCCTCATCTAAGAAACATGGGAAGTTTTGCACCAAAAATCCGATAAATTAGGAGATGGAACACAACATAGAGAAACCACCATGTCATAAAATTATAACACCAAGGGAGAAGGCTATTCCACAACTCTTTCCTATAACATAGAAAACTTGAAAAAAAAACCCACACAAAACCTCTATTTAGACTCTACATTGTAGCTCTAAATCCACATTGGAGCCTCATGGACAAAATGGTGTACAATAATCATACATTTTAGAGTCCTGATCTGCAGTTGAATTTTGAACTTAACTACCCCTCCCCCCCCCTTTTCCTTTGATCCCCTCTATCACTTAAAACACATAAAACAGATGAAGGGATAATTATTAGGATTTGGTCCCTTATATCAGATAACTCAGAAACAATTCTCAACCTCAAAAATTAAAACCAAACAAAGAGAAAATGGAAGGAAATTTTTCTTCCTTGAACAACCACCCATGACCTAACTCCCAATAATATCACCATCATAGGACTATAACCACCATACATAGAGTAATGATGCTCAAAATCATGAAACACTATTTTGGGGAGATAATTATCAAACAGAAGTAAGGATACAAAAATGGATCAAGGGATATAGATCCATATCATAATCCTGATAATGGTCAACATCATCATAATATTGATATAAAAGAAGATTCAAGCATCCCAAAACATGGGATACTTAGCTTGAATCTATGAATAATGTTCCCATGTGATCTACTCTATGTCACTAGAATACCATAGGACATGAACTAATGGAATATCATTCTTACACAACAGCTTCTCTTGGAAGACCTTGATCTCCATGGGTGGCTCCTCGATGGTTGCATCATCGCCAACATCTATCCTTCCCTAATTGATGGTGTGAGAGGTGTTATGAAGATAGTTCAGAATCAGTGAAATATGAATGACATACTAAATATGGATTTTATATGTGGGAAGAGTTATCATATATTTGATATATAAAACACATGAAAATAGATCCAAAGGCCCAACAAGCATGGGATATATCTTACTCCCAAAACTAGTAAATTGATTCCTATGATAAGGAATCACCTTTAAGAACACATGACCTCTAAAGTTAAACTCTAGATGTATCCTACTATGGTTCACATATGAATTTTTGCTGACTATAAAGCTCCTTCGTCATCCATTTAATCATATAAACCATCTATTTTGTTCTTAACACCAGTTTCAGTATGAGCATTTTTTACTCTCTGGTCCCTATCTAGGACAACAAAGAACCGAATGGTGGGTTGTACAAATGACCAAAATGATTCCATAACAATGTTGGACTGAAAATTATTATTGTAAGAATAATTGAAAAAAGGTAGGTACCTCACCCACAAACTATTAAATTATTTATCACAAGCCTGTAACATGTCTTCCGTATCTAAGATGGTTTTATTTTCATTCCATCAATCTATATATGAAAAGTAGTGCTAATGTAGAACTGAGAATCGAAATGATGTTGATTAAATCTCCACACCCTAGAGATGAAAAAAGGTCTATAATAAGATATTATTTCTCTTGAGAGTCCATGAAGCCTAACCACGCCCTTTAGACACTACATCATAAAACTTCCACTGATATTGATGCATTGATCACTAAAAAGTTATCCAATATTTTCAAACAGTCCATGATTACCCATGTAATGGCATAACTACCATGAGATCATGGTAAACCAAAAACAAATTCTATCAAAATTTCCCCTCACTTCCAATGTGTAACATCTAATGTATGTATAAGACAAAGAGGAACATAGTCTTTAACCATCACATTCTCTTAAACTAAAAACTAGGATATGAACATTGTAACGTAATTCTTCAACCCAAATCACCAAAATAGACCTATCATATAATAGTAAACCATTTTCAAGCAAGGATAAACTAGTAAGGGATATATATGGAAAATGATGAGAATAAACTTATGCATTGTCAAAGAAATGAAAATCCTCCCATAACCTATCATTGAACATCCTGAGACTATCTGTAAATAGAATCACAATAGATAAATTAATCTCACCAAACCTCCACCTTGGAATACACTATCTAGGAATCCTCTTCATAGTTCACTAAATTTGAATTCACTATCATATAAAGAAGTAATCATATGCTTTTGAATTCTCCCATATCAAGATAAATAAATAATAGAACTTACATTATTACATAATAATCCCCAGACTCAAACATAGAACCACTTCACGACATCTTTATTAGTTTGTCAGCTACAACATTATTCATTCTAGTTTCTATGGAATTTAAAACTCATAGTCTTATAAAAAATCCATAAACTATTATTGTTGAATGTTTAGGTCAATCTACATGAATACATACCTCATTCTTTCTTGATCTGTAAAAACCAAAATATATTTTATGATGAGGTAGTTTCTCCATAAATTCAATGAAAACACAAATGATACCAAATCAAGATCATTGTTTTCACAACTATGTTCTTGGGTTAATAACTTATAATTCCCATAAGAAAGAAAAAATCTATACTTTACCATGTCACTACCCATTCTATGATGTGTATCATCACAAAAGACCTAAAAATAAACTCCCTCTTCTAGAAAATGGAGAAATTTGGGGATAAAACCCTTCTCATTCAAATACTATGAAGAAGCATAAAATATTTAAGTCTATAAGAACACACATTCCTTTATTTACAATGATATAATAGGTGTTACAATCTGATAGATTTTAAAAATTAATTTACAATAATATCCCTTGAGACTGAAGAAACTCTACACCTCTGCAACATTTTTTGGGGATTCCTAGGAAATGAATTCCTTTATTATTAATGGATCGATGGATTCTTCATGATTAGAGAATACATTCCTCAAGAAATGACCTTCACAACCTAATAAATCTCTCTTTATCATCGTCTTGATTAGCCTTTGGTGGTGGAGAACTCTTAAAATAGCCCACAAATTTTATACATACTTCTCCAAAAATATAGAGTACATGAAGATTTCATCCATGAACTAGTCCAAGAACTATTAGAGAACCACATCCATTAGTTCCAAAAATATGGATAGAGAATTTTTCTCACAAAATGTCATTAAAATAAACACGCAATTCTTATAACAACATCATAATGTTTTCTTAGTAATATCCTCATCCTTCACTTTCATATGGTTGTATCCTAACCATAGATCGATCCAAGAGAATAAACTTGCTCATTTCAGCTGATTAAATAAATCATAAATTCATGGAATAGGGTAGTTATTATTCACTATCACTATATTCGAGTGATGATATTTGATACATAGGTGTAGACTTCCATCGGCTATTTTCATGAAAAAAAATCATAGAACCTCAAGTTGACATGATATACCAAATAAAACATCATGGTGAAATATCATAAATCTAAAATTAGAAACCCATGTAGCCTAAAAGGATATATCCTATAAAAATACATTGAGATACTAGAAGTGCTCAGATATAGATATATCATAAATTTTATGTCCTATTAAGGGGGTAGTGTTGCAACCTCTTCATGAAAGTCTTCAGGGTACCCCTCCACAATCCTAGGAAACAATTATATATACACATATTATGAATTAAGTATCAACTCAACCATTAAATAATACAATAAAAATTACACCTATGACCATTATGTAGTTTACACTCACTAATTAACATGAAGTAATCTCTGTCAATGTCATATAAAAAAATCTTCCACTCGAATAAATCCATGATAGTCTATGGATAATATACATTACCCATGTCAATGATGATTTCATATGGTTGTATCCTCAGTTATATAAAGACTCCCAAAGAGTTTTCTTTTCCCAAAACTAACTCAGATTTTCTATATACATTACATATATTAACTAGAATCATCTGTTCTAAGGGAACTACAAGCCTCTCCATGTCATGTCCCAAATAACATACAAGGGTAGGTGAAATGAAGGAGCATATAAATCCTGATTCAAAAAATGAAATAACCCAATTTAAAAAAATATTCCATGAATGAAATATAATTTTCTTGGCTATATAAACCCTATAGAATGAATCTGAAAAAGGCTTATTCCTTGGACTCTCTGGCCCTAATGAATACCACTTCCTCTAAATCACTCTATATCTAATGATGTGGAGTTCCATGATGTTTTCCTCTACTAGAATCATCTCCCCTTTAATGATTGTAGAATTGATATCCCTAATATTTATTCCTTTAGTGAAACTTTGTTAGTATAAGAACCTATGTAATACCACCAACCATGTGTTGTCTTCTCATAAATTTCATGAAATCCATCCATTGATGACCACAACCTCTATAGGAAAAAAATCATATGATCCATTTTAGGGGGCCTGAAATCCACCAAAACTAGTGAAACAACATGAATAGGGTTAGGACCTACCCAAAACTATCTAAAATCTCATTTTTCTAGGAGAAAATGAAGCTAAGACTACAAATTTTCTATATATATAATTTTGACAAATCCACTCTCAGGAAGATCTAGTCTAATCCAACATCATCTCATAAACCTCAGATCTTACCAGTACCACAAAATTTATTTGAAACATAAATAGAGTGACCTTGCACTATATCCCTGCATGTAAATATCCCTTAAAATGTATGATCATGGTCTCATATTTGGGAAACAATTCTAATAAATATCATAAAAGGTTCCTGAACTGGATCCTAAACTCCTGCATGATGAAAATCTCATATAGAATGGTATGTAAATACAAATAACAAGCCACCTTTTTGGTTTGATAAAGATAATAGGATTGGAACTTATCCCATGAAATAGGTAACTCCTTATAATGCTTGGGGAATAAGAACCATCACTTTTGGTTGTCTTATGCAACATTATCACCACGAACAAAACCTAGTTCTTCTTCTAATAGTTTATCCATTCGAATGATATCTCTACCTCCTCTAATGAGTTATCTATCAGAAAATACAAAATGGATCCCTCAAACCCATACAGACTCTGGAATTTAAAATCTTGAAGCATCGTCTTCCATGTGTCGTTATTGTTGACCTCAATCCTATGATGACCTACTGAAACATCTTGATAAAAATATACTGCATAAACCTAATGAGGAAATCTACCTGGTTCTATACATAAAAACGAATAAACATCTTGGGAATCCTATAAGAAAAATATAGATTATTAAATATTAATTAAATACGGTTCAACCAAATCCTGAGGTATACCAATTTCAAACATAATGAAAAATAATAATAATTCATGATAATTTCCTAGGACCCTTCCCCCAACTAGTGTCAATTATCATAATAGGGTCAATGACACAAAGTCTGTCACATCAGAACATAGGATGCCTAAATATTTGTGTCATAACTAGTATCCCTTGTTTACTTCACTAATTACACAAAGTTAAAACCATTTACCTACCAACCCATGAAATCCTCACTAGTCCATGCATCCAAACACTATCCTATCAAAAACCCAAACTTTAATACCATATTTTTAGGACACCTACCCCAAAGTTAACCATTCTATGATATAAATTAATAAATAGAGATGATGATGCCCGAAACTCACCTCCAATAGGTAATGGGTTGGAGACTATCACCGAATGTATATCATACACACAAATGGGAACCATTTAACATTAAGAATAATAGGAGGGATGATAGATAAGGGAACTAAAAATATCCTGCATAGAATTAAATTAATGAAAAATACCAATACATGCATGTAATGTAATACAACTATAAAAACTACAATACAAACTACAATTACCAAATGGAATCCTCAATAGAATCCATGAAACCCAAAAAGATCTGGAAGAGCTCCTTGAGCTAGTAATGTTTAGTCTGATCACCAAAAAACTCTTGTAGACTTGTGAAATAGTTTATATTATCATGGATTGATCATAAAATTTATACTCCAAATGATCAACCATGGAGCTTTATGTTAAAAATTAATGGAAGCGTACTAATGCCGAGTGAATATACATGTGTATCTATCTTTTCACTTAATCAGGTATACTGAGTTCTTATTCTCACAATGTCTCTCTCACCATGTATCACATTATGTGATTATATAATATCCTATATAATAAAAAATGAATATACCAAGCTTCCAATTCACTAATAGATCTCTAATCTCACCCCAATTTCACACATCCTAATCCATCACTATCCATATAATCCATATGCATCAAAGAAAATTGTATAACAACCTGAATATAATTTATCAAAAAATATCATCTCCAAATCTGTATCTCCATATAGTAACCAAGTAGCTTATAGGATATATTTTAGCCAATAAAGAATGTATTAAACCTCCACCCATCATTGCCCATAAACAACATTCCCATAATTATCCTTAAGATTATATATTTGGATATACATGTGTTTGAAATATCCATAATACCTTAAAACCCACTAAGAATTCTCATTGTAAAGGTAACACCATAAATATCAACACATAATTCTCCTAGGATAAGAGAATATGGGAGGGGTGGTAATCATCCATCATTCCTCGCCAACCTATATGTTGAGGAAAACCCCTCCAGAATACACTAGGGTTGTTCATCCTACCAACATGGGTAAGGAAGTGTATGAAAAAAAACATACATAGAATATATAGCTCAAAAACCACACTATGGGAAAATGGCTAGACATAACCTCAACTACAAATATCATATCTTGGACACTTGATCACTGCCTATATAGAATATATATCTTATAAGAACACAAAAATTTCAAGATACATTTAAATTAAATCTTATGAAAAAATTTTAATTTTACATAATTATCAAATGAATGATTTTACCTAATCTTACCTATTTCATGGTTACTAAGAGATTTATCATCATTTTAAAATTCTGTTAATCCTATAACTCGATGGGTTATAGTATTTAACATTATTATTCCATAATTCTAAGAACTCTAGGTATTTCTCTAAGATAACATAAAATAAGCCTAGACTATCTACATCCAGTTGCATCTAGTAGGAGGGAAATAAATTTAGAAAGAATAATCCCAATAATATTTCCTCAAATACGGTTAATGGAAAAAATGAAAATAATCTGTTAATATAATAAAAAATGGGAATTCCCAACATCAGCTCACTCAATCAGTCCTAGTGTCATCCCTAACACTATTTTATATATCATCATCCATATAAATGTCCTGGGACATGACATCTACTAAAAACATTGGGATATTTTTTTGTGTGTTTCAAGACCACTATCTATCCTAGGCTTAAATCACTCCTAAGAGAATGTCTCCAAATCCAGATTAAACATGCATGTAATTAAGAAAACAAATAATTTATAGGGAATGTTGGCCCAAGAACCAATAAATCCATCCTATATAATAAATTAGGCTCACTTAGTCCCAAGTAACTATCATTATTAAACAACCAATTTTTTACCATATTAAATTTACCGATTCAATTAAAAAAGGTTAATGCCATGGGAAAAACATGGCTTCATATAACAATATATATAAGTTATTTAAAAATGATTATAGAATAACTTCCATTTCCATTAATTACAATGAAGAATAGATATAATTAAACATTCATGTTTTTATGTTATCAACAATTAGTACTGTATTTACATTCTTTATCTTGTTTCCAAACATAATAAACATACTAAACCATAGTATAAACAATATATAGCACACTATCTAAAAAAAGAGGTATCCCATTAACCCATTATAAACACAATAAATTTCTACATCCAAAACTAATTATCCATTATTTTGGGTTTAATATTAGTTAAACATAATTATACTATTACCCAATAAGATAAACATACTAAATAAAAAATTGGACTAAAAAGAATAGAAAAATTGAATCTTTTAACCCTAGGATTTGAACATTCTTATAATGAGAATGGAACAATGAGTGTAGATCACTGATCAACTCTATCATAATCAAATGATGGTCTCTATGGGTACCACACCATGTAAACAGTATAAAACATAGAAATAACTCCATGAGAATGAATGAGATCAACCATAATAACATGTAAAGGTATCAAGGGTGGAAACCAAACTGATTATAGAAGAAACCACATGAAAATTAAGTAAAATCGCTTAAAAGTTCCACGGATTGAATAAAGGAAGACGGGGATCAATCCCTATAGAAAGGGATTAAATACACATTAAAATCAACATTGATCACATTAGGATTGAGAGAAAATTTTGTTAGATAAAATAGTCTGAAGGGGGTTTTGGAATTTATAGGGAAATATAAATTAGAATACTACAAAATGAAACCCTACACCATGACATATGGGATGGTGACTTGGGAAAAAATACAATATAAGGTAAGAGACAAAACCACAACATTCTTGGTCAAAACTTTATCTGAGAAAAATGGAAAAATACATGTTGTAGATCCTATAAATCTAGAGAAGTACCTTGACGTAGATGAACAACTATGCTATATAATCCTGATGTTAAAGGGAAGTCTCTGCAGCAACTCTTCTCTATGGCATAATTCCCTAAAAAGGAATAACCACCCAGAACTAACCTCCCAAAACACTTTTCCATAGTTCATAACCCACACTATAGACACATGGACTCTAAGGAATATTATAAGACTCCCCTATACTGTCATTCTCTATATATGAAATTTCATAAAAACTCTTGTCCAACCTTCTTCAATCTGCCTCTCGGCATCTAAAACACATCAAACACATATTAGTATGGATATAAGGATTTGATAAATTATTGTGAAAATAAACATATCATAAGGTATTAATTATTTATCCTTAATTAAATCCTTATGTTGGTTAGGGTCATTAAAATAATAACCCCTTTTATGATAAATGATTTTTGAAAATTGATAAATTGATTATAATGATTATAAGAGATAAATCATTCACCCTTAAATGATTTCCAAGTGAGGTGCCCTTAAATTAAATGATTTAATTGATTATGAAATAATTATTTTTATTATTTTATATAACAGTATTAACTCATTCACCAGTGATTCATAATTATAGATTTGTTGACCACACTTAATGGTGGTCTTAAATGATGTTTGTGGTTATTTATACACACTTATGATTGTATTAGTCACATATTATCCACCAAGATTTAGATTAGTGGTACTTTTTTCACCAATGATGTGAACCAATTGTATATTTCCTATATATATATGTATTTTTTGTTCTTTCATCCACCTTAGTAGGTGAATTGGTGGGGCATTTTTCACCTAGTATTCATGAGTGGGTGATATATCATTCACCGATGCCTGGATAATAGTGATGAATCTTTCACCAGGTGATACCTCATTCACCTATGTTGTTTTCATTGGGATATGTCATTAAATTGGATCATGTAAATTGGTGGTATGTTTTACACCATATGATATGTGATGTGATGTTATATAATCCACGTTATCTTTTGATAAATCGATCCTCATGACTTATGTGAAAAATAGTGATAGGTCATTCACTCCTATGATTTGTTCAAACCATGGGAGTATAATTACATTCCAATACTGTATAAAGTTGGTATTGTTATTAAATATTTTTCTGATGAGGATTCTATGATGTTGTGTGTATTTTATTTTTTTGATTTGTTATTATTTTATATCACACACATACTTGTATTTCTTATACTTGGTTAGGTGTGTAGTTGGTGGTGTCCTAGAGAGTTGTACTAACACCATATTTTGGTTTCATCTTACTTGATAAGATATCATAACCACATGCATAGACAAGGATAATGTCTCTATATGGGATGGATCGGTATATGGATCTTGGTTAGACATAGAAGATGAGACCTTGTGTTGTCTCAAGACCTAGTTTTCAAATAGTATCGTTTATTTTTTTTTACTTTTTGGAAGATTATACAAGGTCATCCCATGAGTAACCACAATAATGATGAATAAATATTCGATAGTAAAATATATCTAATTTTGGTACATCTTGTGTTATTATTTTTCAATGGTTTTTATACAGCTATAATGTTCATGTTATGTATTCAATTTGGATGATTATTACTATTATTTATTTCACTATATTCTTTTGTTACCTATACTTTAGGGTGTTGTATTTACAATCATTATACATTGACCCTCACTTTTATTTTGAAACCTTTAGCATATGGGGATACAAGCTTAATATCATGTGGAATCATCAGTCTTATTTTTTTTGTTTGAGATGGATCAGAACATTATAAAGTTTTATCAGAGACTTATTATTTTGTCATAATATTTGGGATATAGTATAAAGATATAGAATATTTTCAGATATTGGTATTGATCATGTACTTATGAGTAATTAATCCATGTATTATGGATGTAAAATTTATTAAGGATGTGATTGAAATTAAGAGTGTTTTAGATTTATATTTTTAGAGTTTTATAGAAAATTAATTATGATTTATGGTTTATTATTTCCCTTTCTTGGATTAGGGTGGAAAGTGGGAATTCATTCATTCATAATTCTTTCATGTAATACTCACCTATCATATGTTTGAAGGTATGGGATTGAGGTCCTAGTTACATTGAATGGCTTTGTTATATTATGTTTTAAGAACAACAAAAAAATGTTTCCAATATAAATTATCGATGAAACGTTACTTAACCAACCCATGTATATTTTATTTTTCCTTTAACATGAGATTACTTGTCATGTAAATATGCATGATATTATACCCACAGGATTCTAGGGATATATTAATTCTTAATATATATGTCAAAACCCATAAAAGACTATTAAACCCTGAAAATACAATGTTTGAAACTTGAAACCATATAAATATAAAATAAATAACACCTGCACACATTTCACCAGATAATCCACCGCTACTGTATTAATCAACATGAATGGAATTGATCACTCATATCCTAAAATAGTACTCACTCATCCATGGTGGATCCCAAAGAAATAATGAATCTCATGATTTTTGGGGTGAGAGTCACCCACATTGCATGACATTTTAATGTCTCATGATGTAAGGGGAGGGGAGAGGGAGAGATTTGGGAAGATGTAGAATTACAATAAGCTAAAGAAAGTAATAACACATACCATCTCATGTTTGTGTCCACCTTTTATAGCCCCTAGGTTCCTTCCTCAAGTGTGCATAAATTTAATCATACCTTGGGAGTAAATAAATTAAATTAAAACTCCTTATAAAACATAACCAATTCATCTTAACAGTATTTCCTCTAATGAAATTTTATATTAATGATATAATATATGGGTAATGATTCAGATGTTAAGATATTAACATTATAATACCACTGAATCATAGAAATTTAGGGTGATTCATACCATACAAATATACTCACTATGAGGTCATATTCAACAAAATCATATACTACGATTGGTTAATACAGTGCCATAAAATCTATATTTTATTCCATACAACATACCCAAATATAATACAATGATGTAGTCTAAACACATCATATGTGTTTGTGGATTTAGGGTACATATCTTTAAATCTCACTATTACACTAACACCTTATAGAAATAATACCATTTAAACATATATTGTATCATAAGAAAAAACTTATGAAACCTTACCCAATACACCTTTTAGATATATTCAAAAATATTTATGGAAATTTTTCATCAACATTAACTTGTATCACATAATATGAAATACATTATGAATTCTATCTAAAATTAATTTTGGATAAAAATGAAAAATCTTTCAGAGAAACACTCAGATTAAAAAAATCCTTAATCATTCAACCAAGATGTATTTCCCCACAAGAAAATTTTTCATTGATAACAAATATGAATTCTCAAATTCATATTTTTAAGTAAAGTGAAACATATTTAAAATAATTAATGTTATTGAATCTACAAATGGATAGGGAATTATCTTTATAAAACAACAATATCTCTAAAGGTATATCCACCAGCTACATTACATGAAAACATGAATTTTCATATGGTCTATTTGTCCAATACATCAAGTTACCATGGGATAAGGACTGTGTTATTCTTCTATAGAAAACTCATATGTTTTTTTATTCTCCAAATATAGGCTTTCTCAGCCAATGAATATATCACATTCCATTCATCCTTATGGATATTCACATCACATGATGCTCAATAAATAGTTTATCATGTCATATATATTATCTATGTATGGTCTCATACTTCCTCCATTTTCTCAATCAAGGACCTATATGTCGTACTCATCCTAAGTGAGGAAAAATATCATCTTGGTTAAGATCCAACCAATTTCATGGTCAACAATATACCCAAATACCCTCTAATTATAAAATTCTTATGGATTTTGTAATAAATATATTAAAGTATTAACATTATCATTCAAGGTATCTCTCTAACCTTATTTATGGAGAAATAAAAATATGATCCATGAACCCCTAGTTTTTCAAAATATAGTTTTTGACAATCCTTGTGGTATAATTCATGGGTCAACCAATACAAAAAAACCTATTTTATACCTCATGATCATACTATGAATCCCAGTATAAGAAGAATATAAATAGTAAAATAAACATTTCATCACAACCTATAATATTCTATGAAGAACATTGGTTATGGAAAACACAATTTTGTACTTTTAAAGGTAAATTATCATTTAACATCATTGGTATACTTAAAAAACATGAAAAAATGATAATCTTGAGTTTTTATTTTTATAACATGATATATTTTATATTATTAAACTCCTTTAATAATTTTAACAATACCATACATAAGCATATGTATCATCATATCACATATAACAGAATACCAAATATACATTTTTTCCCTACAATTATAGTGTTCTATTAAAAAAATTACACCTCTATGTAATTCCTACCTAATCTAGTTTTAAAAATATAATAAAATCCTCTCACTAAACTGTTTGGAGATTACAATCTTTATTGTAATCTACTTTTAATAATTTCGAGACTTAGGAATCAAATTCCTAATATTAAACTTTTTGAACAATGTATTTAAGCTCTTTTATTTTACAATATTCAAGCATAGAAATTAATAGATTATTTTTTTACATGGAACTTTTTTGGGTTCATAATCATTGTTCATAAACCCATTCCATCAAAATTTCACATGCAATCAGTTTGTAACTAA
Organism: Viscum album; assembly: GCA_963277665.1. Classification (NCBI taxonomy): domain Eukaryota; kingdom Viridiplantae; phylum Streptophyta; class Magnoliopsida; order Santalales; family Viscaceae; genus Viscum; species Viscum album. The sequence continues at coordinate 2,088,352,340 of OY728126.1, read as the reverse complement.
TATAACTTTTTAAATTATCCTTTTAACAACTAATTTTAGAATAATTTAGTGTAATGAGATATTCACAATTATGTTTAGTTATAATAATTATTAATGTGTTATATTTTAAACGCTTAAAAAAATACTCACAGTAGATTCATATACATTATATCATCTTTAGAATAACATTATAAGATACACAAATTGTTTTCAAAGAAATAACCCCTATTTATATCATAGAGAACAAGTAAAAAACTATTATTTCTATTTTGGATATAGTACTCCGTGTGTTTAGATAAATATTGTGAAAATAATATTTTATTATTTAAAATATTCCCCTAATGTAGTGAGATCATATCTTCTATATTTTAAAAAATGTCTGGATAAACTCCTTTATCCCTGAAAAAACATTTTTATCCATATTTTTTTCTCGAGCCTGTCTTAAAATCCATTGAATAATAAACCATTTAAATAAAAATTATAATCAAATTTTCTTAATATAACTCTTTACATAAAAGGAACTTCTTATTTCATATAAGAGAAATAATATGAAAATTCATATCCTTTTTAGAATTTAGCTAATCTTGACATATTCTTTTGCATGAAAATATATTATTAAATAACCCTCAGATTAATCATTTTAATGAATAGTATAGGATTAATAAATTATGTCCTTTATTATGAACTCTTGTATAATTATATTTTTTTAAATATATAGTTGGTATTGTATACCATTCAAGGATCAAATAATTTATTTCTATAACACTGATACCTGATATGGACATTCCATGAAGTTTCCCAAATAATTATTTTTATTGGGAAATTAAATTATATTAAAATAACTTATTTCCATATGGAATCTTCCTATATATTTTAATAAAATTGACTGGATATATTTTAATGAAATATTGTTGGACTTTCCAAATAATAATTATTTTTATAGTTTAATATTTTACTCACTTGTACTATCAACACAACATTAGAGTCTAACCATAACCTATATTGATTATTTATTCTCAATACATTAATAAAACTGGGTAATGATTTATTTAATATAATAAAATTATTATAATATTTCCAATTATGGAAATAGAATGAACCTCATATACACAAAAATCCTTATATTAATCTTCTAGTCTCATTAGGTCATTAACATACTCAATCATATTGAATATTTATGAGTGGATACTAAAGTTCCTTATGTCATTTTTTATCTAATGCCTTTGAAATGTTGATAAAATAATTTTATACTTCTCATAAGCATCTAGATTCACCTTTTAGATAAATTCAACAATTTCTTACATAGGAAGGAACTAATATAACACATCAAATATTCATCTTTATGAACAATTATTATGTTTTATAACAGTCTAAAGAATTTCTTACATCAACAATATTATTTCTAGAATTGATATAAAAGTTATTTTTTATTGTAATCATGAAATGTATATATAACATAATATTTTATCTAATGGGTATGATGTTCTATATACATCTAATAAAAAAAATATTTAATGTTCTCCCACTAAAATAATGAACCCCTTTAAATTTATCATATCCATTATTAGGTCAAGATCCAAATTTCAGTAAGATATGAGTCTATTTGTAATTTACCTCACAAATAAGTTATTTTTTGAGGGAATCATCCCAATAATATCATATATTACTCTCATATAGTTGAGGAGGTAACACTTTACCCAATCAATCGTAACGATAAACTCAGTATTAATCTGTTAGTAACTTGGTCTTATTATGGTATCTTAGATATATGTAACACAAATAAAATGTCAACAATGAAAACCTAATCTTATTAGTGTCACCTATTAAATTATTTCATTATATAATATAATTTAGGGTAATATAAATTTTTCATGACCTAACTAGTTAGATTATTGAGGTCTTGACAGGTGTTTTCATTGAAAGGAATCTAACACGTAGCATTTCCAAAGGGGATTTTATCTCACCATAAAATCTCAAGTTATTACCTTGACCAACATTCGTGATTATTTTGATATAGTTTGAAATCCCACTGCTTAATCAAAATTAATATGACCAAAATATTTTTATTTGAATCTTTTTACACAACTCATATATTGTGTTATTAACCCAAATTAATAGTAAACTATATTTAGATATATCCAATATTAATACATAGCTAAATGAAACCTATGTATATGGTACATAAAAACATGACATTTAATGGATTGAATCATATTAAATTAACAACCCCCCCCCCCAAGAGTATTCTTAGATCATCATATATCCAAACCATGAATTTATAGAAATGGAACACACTTTTAGGCTATTGGGCAGCCTAACCGAAATTCTCTCTTCCCAAGGATAATTTACTAAACATAGACCTCAATTAAAATATAAATATAAATCCTAATATAAAATAACTATAATTGAATTCCTTATTTAATCTCATAACCTAGTATATGGTAGAGGAAGACTAAATAAAATATTGTACCTAGAATATAACTCCTTATATGCAAGTATAAAATTTTATGAAAATAGTTTGACATTTAGTCTAGAACATAAATTTTTTTATAATGAAACAATTGTATTCATGGATAATGAAATGAATAAAATAAATAAATAAAAATCATATACTTAAACAAGATATAGTCATTTATAAATAATTTATACAATAGAAATTGTAAACACTTTATAATTTTTAAATTAACTATAAAAATTCCATCATTAAATATATATATATATATATATATATTATTTATTTATTATCAATATAAAATCCTTCATATTATCCTTTTATATGGAATTTAATTTAAATATATGATATCTGGTGTACAAAATTTTCAGATATGAATTGTTCTTATATTATCTAAATATTCAGAATACTTCAAATTTAACATTATTGAACCCTTGATCATATAAATTATCAATTCTTATCGTGATGTGGATAAAATAATTTCAAAAAATATACATATTAATTTGAAAAAAAAATTAAATAATTATTAACATTCAATAATTTTTAATATAAATATTGTAATATTTTTCCATCATATTTTAATTTATGGATACTTTATAAGTTAAACTTATAAATTATATATAATCCATTTATATGAAAATTATATGTAATGAGATAATTTTAGAAGTAAATTTAACATTAACATTTAACATTATGGGATACTTATTTAATAATTAATTTATAAAAATTTATTAACTGGTTATAAAAAATTTATAATTAATTAATTTATAAACACCATTATAAATGGAATAAATATAAAAAAATACCACTTTCAAAAAATTTAAATTATTACATAAAATTCATAATTAGATAATAAAAAATCTGTGTATCCATTTGTTTTGTAACCTATGATATCAAATATATCATAATCTATGGATTCTCTTGCTATTTGTTGTATTTTATGTCAGATAGTCTTTAGTGTGTATTATTTCTATTGGGAACTATGAATCATATTATATGATTAGAATCAATATCACCAATGTGATACTATGAGCTATTTTTCTAACATGGGTTAACAATAACATAGACTACGATCCTCTATAGCATAAGATAAGAAATAGTTGAAAACTTAAGGAATTAATTATATTAAGGAAATTGATATATGATATTATAGGTTGTAATCAAATCATAGTCAATGATATCACATGTTATATTTTAGGTTGTATAAAAAATATTTTTACATGTTATATATGGTGGGTAATATGCTAGTAATATGATAGAAAAGTTTCATTATTTTCAAACATGATATCGTGAATCAATGATCATGGAATTGTTCAGATACCTCTTATGAGTTTCTATAGATTGATAAACACTTAATCATTATTTTATAAATTACCATTAACCCGTAAAACCTCAAACAAACCATGATTGCAACCCAATAACATATAAAATTAAAATAAAGAAAACATTCATACATTTTACCAGATGAGCCACTAATATTTACTTCACCAACATTCTTGATAATAATCACTCAACAGAATCCATCAAACTCTGACACAAACAAAATGTAGCAAATGATTTAGTACCACATTGATACTTTTATACTCTTAAAAATAAAACTACGGAACCAAACCTAAAGGAATCTCACAAGAAGCATAGTTCATTTCTCACAACCATTGTTCACTTATTATATTTATGGTGTTTAGTGTTTAATGATTGTAAATAGAGAGGTGGAGAGGTTTGGTGTGAATTTCATGAAATAAAATAAAACTATATAAGTGTTAGCAGGAAAAATAATCAGGTCTGGGATTAGTAGACATGTTATTTTCTAACAAATTGTTCAAAAATAATTTGATGGTACAATAAATATCATTCAAAGACCACAAACCTCAATATAGATTGTATTCCCTAGTTAACTTTTGGATTTCTAATATGCACACCTCACCTCCCCTCCTCCATGGTGTTTAGTGATTATTATTTCATGATCATAGATAAACCAAAACATTCCATATAAACCCATCATACATTAGTTTTCCCTCATAGCCCTCATCTTAATCATATGAAGAGTCAGCTAAAAAATGTGTGGGATAAATATGGAGTTTAGATTCTAATTATATTGATGGATATACCTATAGAAAATGGACAATCACCACATCCAAAAATACACATACTAACTCATCACAAGTGAATAAAAACATAAAATAATAAAAGATAGTAGACTTGGAATCATCATGGAAACCTCACCCCACCCTCAAGACTTATCCACTGGTTAACTAATCACCATTATGAACATTGAGAAGAGTCACAAAGGTTGAAACAAGAAAAAAATTCGGATGAAGAAACAAGATGTATTATGAGAGAATGAATATATCAAAATAAAGATATAAAATAGGTAAAAAATTAAAATAATATAATCATCTAAGAGCCAAAATATCTTAAAAGGTGATGAGGGTGTGAATTTATAGGTAGTGGATATTATTCTGTAATGAATGGATATATTAAAAATGTTCCCATATTGAGTAGATTATTCTTCCATTTCAACTAGTTTCAGACTCTTCTTCATCTTGTTGGTTATTCCCAATGAGATATTATTCCCCTCAGTTGATGGATGGAAGGAATGTTGAATCCTATATGATTATTTTAAAAAATTTTCCATATAGTAAAATGGATAATGTTATTTTTATTAAAAAATAACATTCATTAATTCAACACGTAAATATATGGGATCAATGGATCTAGTGTAGGAATGATGGTTGAGAAACTCGTATTCTACACATAAAGGTATAATATCTTATTTGAGCAGGGGCATGACAAAATATTAATTCACCTTCTGAAAAACCTAATATATTGATTGGATGAGGGAAATATATTTTTTGATTGATACCCTTATAGATTTATCCTTTTAATCTCTTTAATACATCAATACTTTATAATTAATTTATTTTATATAAAAATTAATTTCATTGATTTCTTGTGATCCACAAAACATCATGTTTGAACAGAACACAGTTTCATCATGTTTTGAAAGAATAAATGAAAATATATTTTTAAAAATTTTATAAAATTTATATGGAAGAATAATATTAATTTTTTAAATAAAAATTATAAAATTATCACTGGGTAAATTTTGTTATTTTTCTGAAAAAAAGAATCATTTTTTTAATGAATAGCGAATAATATTGAATTTAAATTAAGAACTGCCTTTTTTTAATTAAATTATTAATTTTTAAGTAATATACTCAATTTGTTTAAATGTAACCTTAGTTCAATTATATATCAAATTAACCAATATAGGTCATTATAATGAATCTTATATTTATTATATATATATATAAACATTGAAAACTTTTGAACATTTTCTCTTTAAAAAAATTTTTTCATCGCGTCCGTGGGATTAATTTTAAATTAAAATTAACCAATTCTGTGAAATAAATTTGGAAAAATGGATTCCACACTTATAATAAGAATAATTTATAATTTCAAATAATTTAAACTTAATTTTAGACCAAAATGAATAGTAAAATAGTAAAAATTAATTTTTATGGTTATGTTAAAATGGGTTTATCGGGGGTTAGTCTTTGAAGATAATGGTAGAAATAACCTTAAAATTTGTCCAAAACAAAATTTATGTCTATATTTAAACCCGTATTACCATATTATCTATTTTTATGAGTTTTTGGTAAAAAAAAATTTCAATTGACCTATATAATATATTAAGTAAAGAAAAATACATAAAAGAACCTTTCAAGATTATAATAATTATAATGAATTGGGATACAGACAAAAACAACATATGTTTAGTTATAAATATAATTTTTAAATATAAATTAATTATTATATTTTGATAATTATTTTAATTTTTTATATATTATATAATTATTTAAATACATAAGAGATGTTAACACAAAAGCTAGTTTTTTAATAATTAAATTAACTAAATATTCATAAAAATATTAAAAGTGAAATAAATTGAATGACTTATTTTGTGAAATTATTTATTTAGATTAATATATCATGTTTCATAGTATTTATAAAAATAGATTGAAATTACATCATTTTATTGATGTTTAAAAAAATTATTTAAAATAAAAATTTGAAAATTGACAGTAATGATATTTTAGGATAAATTATATTTTATTAAATGGTTTAAAATCACTAAAATAATATATTATACCATGGGATTTGTAAATGATTATAAATTTCAAATAATTTTCCTTTACTTACCATTTTTTTCTTTTATAATGAATATATTGAACACTAAATAGTAAAAAATATGTTACCACAGTTAAGGTTAAAACGGTTTTATTAAAGTTACAGCAGTGGTGTAAAATTTAATTTGGAATACACACAGTAATTTTAATATAAAAATATTTCTCATATTTAAAATCATTGGGTTCAAATTATATAATAATTATCATTTTATTTTAATCTTAAATGATAAATTACCTAGGTAAAAAGACTAGTTACCATAGTGAAAACCGAAAATAGTAAAAATAAGGGAACATAGATGTTAAGGAATGAAATGATGAATTCATTTGTTTTATTGGGTGTTGGAGCTATGGATAGACAATATAATATCTCCATTTCATTAATAATAAATCTTGGAGCCACTTTAGGTAATATTTACCTCCCAATAGTTAATACTTTTGGGTATTTAAAAAATGCCACGGCTCTCCAACTATAAAATGGAAATCACTCTCCTCTCTTATTCACACCTTCATACCACATTGGATTGTCCAGTACCTACCTAAACAAATTCCAAAATTACCTCTAATAATCCTATAATAATTATTTTGTGATGAAATTCAACCTATAAAGGAATTATTTTAAACATAAGGAGGATCCAGGATAAAGAGACACTGCTCATCAAAGAGAATTTTTATATTATTTATGCATCAACCTCCTTAAATTATTATTAAACCATGATGATATAATGAACATAGTATATTACATATATTGAGTTGTTATAATTATATTTATATAATAAAAAATTATCCCCAATTATAAAAAATGGATTATGAAATCATTGTCCATGGGTACGGCGGATTGTCGCCTCATGAACTGATGTCATTCATTTTTCAATTACCACCTTTCACAGTTTAGAATGATGATGTATATAAAGTATATATATGATATTTATAACACAATTATACCACTAGATTAATTATATCTTATATACCCATTTATTATCCATAATATTATAGATATGATAACATTCCTCGTGTGTATGACTGAAGACCACCTCACGAAGTGATGTGATTAATCTTTCATTAACACTTTACAAGGAAAGTGATAAGGGAAAGGATAATGATTATATGTTAAATAAATTAAATAATTATGATATTAATGTATTATATATCATTATGTAATGAAATTTTATATCATTTTCTTTCTTACCTTTTCACAAAATTAAAGATGATAACTTCTTTCGTGTATGTGTGACCTACCACCTTCCCAAAACAATGTGAATCTCTTTTCATCACCACGCCACATGAATGATATGTATAAGTATGGTTAATTAAATTAAATATTATATGTGATATTATTATAATTATGGATAAATTATATATTACTTACCTTCTTTCTATAACAATCATTGGACGATGGAAGCGTTACTAATGCCTACTTATACCCTACTACCTCTTTGATCATAACAGAATTCATTTTTCATAAAAAAGTTACATGATTTTCTATAAAATTATAATTAATGTATTAATGTGATAAATATTTCAGGATATTATTCGGCAGATAAATAAACTATATAATATGAAAAACAAATGGATCTTTCATTACAAAACATCAATGAGAACCAAATGAAATTAACACAAGAAATAATTTAAATAATGAAATATTATTAATGAACGAGTGATACTTTATTATAAAAGGATAATATATGAGATTATAATTACTAATATGGTTCTTCTCTAAGATAATATCTTGTTTAAACCCACTATAATGTATGTTAAATAATGTTCAACCAAAAGGAAATGTAAGGTAATGGAGTTCATCTCAATTTACATTCCATTCAAGTTTATTTGTTATTAGGAACCAAATCACTTTTATATGGTGTATATACTACCCCTTTGACAAGTAATATCATGATTAATTCATACATTATGGTATTTTATGTTTCAATTCTAATTATCTCATCCAAGAGTATTTTACTTGAAAATTACCAAGTGTTAAAAGTTATTGTACAATCTCAATTTCATTGGTGATTGTTAACTTTATCTTAAAACAATCAATTTTTTGTTATAATTTTGTATTATAAATTAAATTTTTCATAAATCTACATATAAAATTATTATTAATATGATTTTTCTTAAAAAAATATAGCATATTTATATGCAGTTTTAGTTTTTAAAGTTATTTTTCTAACTTGGGGAATATTCATAAATCTATATCCTTTACACTATAAAAATACTTTATGATAAGGTACATTATTAATTAATTGAATTTATTATTCTATATATGAGGAATTATTTGGGAATTAATTAAATGGGTTAGGGACCATTTGTAAAATCCCCTTGATGCATCAGCAGTCTCATGGGATGAATTAGTTGGCCAAATCAAATGGGTTTTTACCTATTATTGATTAAAATGTCTTGTGAGATTTATTTGTGGTAAAGGTAGAATGTTCTTGGGAAACATGGCATAAGAAAATTAAGAATTTAATTTATTAATAACTCATTAATTATTATCTATGATATTTTCACAATGATATTTTCTTTGGATGAAAATCATTCTCATTTTATTGATTAAATGGAATGTATTTCCAATTATTTACCTTGCTATGTTGATTTTTCGTACTGATTCATGATGTATTCCACTGTAATTAAACCTTGATAGTCATTTTATATCAAAATTATTTTTTCCCCTTTTACTTGGTTATGGTGATGAATTATTTGAATGTTATTTCAAGGATGTGAAACAATTTATTTTCTTATGTACCTTGTTTTATTTTTTGTTCCCAATATAAAATGGGTATCAAGGATGAATCTTGTTTTAAAAATTACTAAACTATTTTTTCATTGGGTATATGATTCCTTTTATCTATGAAAATGTAATAAATTTAGGTATCGGCTCCCGGCTACTGTGGTTGGGTTCATTGTAGTTCGCATAAAATATTGTTTAATAAAAACCTTGGGTACTATATTTAAGAAAAAATATATTTGGAACATAAACCTTTAATATAATTTGAGGATTATTATAGAAGAACATCCTAAAGTTTTGGTATGTATAGATTATGTGGTATTGTATAGAAATATATCTTTGTTTGGATACTAAAATTGGACATTGTTTTTTCACTGAGGTTCCTAGGGGTAATAACTCTAAAAAAGGCATGTCGAGTTTGACTCATGCACTACCTGGTACATGATAATAGGCCATACTGCACACCTGGTTTGACACTCATGGGGTATAGGGTTAGGATATATCACATTTTACCTATAAAACATTATTACTTATTTTAATGTAAAAATGAAAGAAAATTAATTTATGGTTACTGTTACACTATATCTGGAATTAAAAATTTTAATTTAGAATTAATAATTTTATAATCTAATCAAATATACTCCATTTCTTAGAAATGGAATGTTCAAGAGGAAGGGTATCAATAATTATAGACAATATTTATATTTCCCCGATAAGGAATCCAATATAGGTAGTATTGGACCTGAGAAAACTATGGCTATATTAGGGAATCTTAATCAAGTTATGAAAAAAACCTTTCCCAGATAGAGAAACCTATTCCACAATAGGGTTCTGCTATGCTTGATCATTTAATACAATAGAGACCCCCATCATTTTTGGGGGCTACCAATCCAATGACAGCTAATTAATGGGTTAAATATATGGAGATGGTATTTATAGAATTGGGATTTTATGAAAAAGAAATGGTTACACTTATAGTGTCTTTTATTGAAGGCAATGATAATGAATGGGGTGGTTAATCAAGAATACTACGGAGGAAGAGGAATTATAACTCAATGAATGGAATTATTTTAATGATACATTATTTTATAAATATTTCCCTCATAAGAAACAAACAATGATGAATAAATTTTTACTTAGATTAAATCAAAAGGAAGGATAAAGTGTTGTGGAGTATAAATACAACTTTATAAGGTTATATTTAAATTATATGATTTAAATCTGAAAAAATGGAGTGAAACATTGACAAATTATTTATTGGGATTAAGATAAGTCTCTTAAGGTTGTTGACCTCTCATTCTATTTCATCATAAAATGTAATTTATTTTAGTGCTATCAAGACAAAGGAAGAATTCTCCAAGTCATATGTCTTCAAAGTAAAGTAAGATATGAAGAGGTAAAAAGTTAAAAAATGGATAAATTAAAGAATGGAAAGATGGATTTTACCATATGTGATATCATTAGAAAGAATAACTCTAGGAAATAATCAGAGGGATTGGTATTTATTTATAAAATTAGTGAAAAAGGTCACCTATAAAAATAATGAAAAGGGAATAATGAAAACACTCCTATTAATTATTTAAAATATAGGTATATGGGGAACAACCCAATTGTTTCCCCAACCATCAAAGGAATGTACCAAAAAAGAATCCAAGTGATGAAGGTCAAGATTATGATATGGATTTAACTAAAGTGGAATGATTAATATTCTTATATATTTGGATTAAAGAAAAGTGTTATAAAATTATTTTATTGATGATATTGTCATCATAAGAATTTTTAAATATATATGTATTTTAATACATTATTATTTCATTATGTATTTGATATCATATGTTGAACAGTATCGATGACCAAAAAAAATGATTCAGTGATTGATTGATCTACATGGAAAACACATGATTGAGGGAAATAAGACCCTTAATATGTTCCTAATATTAAGATAATGATGGTTGGATAAATATATGATTGACATTGATAAATAAAATTGGATAACACTTTCTGCATTTGAACTTATTAGTGATCTTTTTACAAAGTGGTTTGTGTTTGATGGAGTTTAGAGAGAATTTTTACTTAAGAAATATATCCAATAATTTATATTTTACTTAGTGAATAAGGAAGAATGAATGTTTTCAATAAGGTTTTATGTTAATTTGGGTATTTACCATCTTTCATGAGAATAAATAGTCACAGTATTCACATGGTTGGTATTTTCCAATTAATAGATACTTCATTTTATATAGTGGATTAATGGTAAGTTCATTTAGTAAATTTAGTGAACTTATTTATAATGTTATAGATACTGATATTTTTCAAGGTTCATAAGGGTAACCATTTATGAAATGGTTTAATATGATCATTGTATGAGGTTTTAAATGTTAATTTAAAACATCGCCATATGAAGAGTTATACATATTGGATAACTTATACTAACCATATTGGTTTTGGAAAATAGTCTGAGATAGAAGAAAATAGTTTTCACTATTTTATTGACCGTACAATCTATTAAAAGTGAGTTTTAGTACTTTATGTTCAAAAATTCATTCTTTTATATTCGTTTTTTCGAGTAAGGTATGAATGGGAAATTGATTAAGGAATAACCAAAGGAAGCAGTTGTTCTTATGAAATGGAGTGAAATCAAGAAAGTATATCTTCTCATGAAAGTTAATAAAATATTGGAAAATGGGTTTTAAATAAAATTTTATCATATTTCAATCACTTATGATGATTTCAATTATCCTTTTCACACCTATTTAGTTTATGTTTATGTTTTCGTCAACCTTCTCTAGTTCACCCAATTTCTTATGATCAATGCCCTCTGTCACTCCCCATTAATTTTTGGGCCTCGGTATTTTCTTCATTCTCAATGATTTTATTTCCAACCTATTTTATCTTTTTTTAAATATAGTATGTATTATTCTATATGACCATTTTACTTCACATTCCCTCTTATTAATAGTATATTTTTATTAACCTTTTTACAATGTCGGTTTTTGAACAATGGTTTTTTCAAATGTTAAAACCATAATTTTTTAGATCAATTTTAAATTGGGAGGATTGAAATTATTTATGTTTGGGATAGTGTAACACCATAATGCTTTAAAATAAATTAATTTTATAATAAATCTAATTTTATCAATAGGTTGTGAAGCACACAATTCAATGTTTAAACAAAACACAGTTAATTCATACTTCACACAAAAAAATTATAATTAATTTTTACCAAATTTATAACCTTTATTTGAGAAAATAAAAATTATTTTTTAAATTGTAATACCATAATTATATATGGGTGAATATTTTTAATTTTCTGAATACTTATAATTTTTGAGGAATAATGAAAAATACTGAAATTTAATTGAAAACATACTTTTCATTTACTTAATATATAAGGTTAAATTATATGTTTAATTTATTTAAAGTGAAATTAGTATAATTATTTATCAATTTAACCAATTTAGTTAATTTTAATAATTTTCATATTGAATTTAGATATAAAATATTGTAAACTTATAGACATTTTCAATTTAAAAATCTTCTTTCTTATCACATCTACGGGATTAGTATAAATTTAAAATTTTCCAATTTTGTAAATTAATTTTGGAAAAATGTATTTCATATTATAAATAATCATAATTTATAATTTCCAATATGGTCAACATAATTTATGACCTTACTAAATAATTAAAATAGTAAAAATTAATTATTGTGGATATGGTAAAAATGGGTTTTCTAGGGGTTAAACTAAATATATATTTGTTAAAATGACATTCCAATTTTTCCAAGACCCATTTTATAGCCATATTTAGACACATATGAAATTATTATGTATTTTTATGATTTTTTGGATACTTTTATTTGAAATTGACCTAAATAATAAATTAAGTAAATAAAGAGACAAAAAGAAACATATCTTTCTTTTCATATCTATAAATCATTTGGATAGATAAAAAATAACAAATGTTTGGTTTTATAAATTATTTTGAATTATAAATGTGTTTTTATCAATATAATTGATTTTAAATTTTTAGAGATGATATAATTACTTTAAATGCTTAAGAAACTCTAACGCAATAATTATTTTGTTAATAATAAAATAAAATAAATGATTATAAATATATTTAAATTGAATAAAGTTAAATTAATTGTTGTGTTTCATTATTTTTTAGATGAATATATCATGTTAAAATTTTTTGATTATAATATATTTGAAATTCATCATTATGTGATATTTTTAAATTTTATTTAAATGAATAATATCAAGATTGACCTTAATGTTACTTTATGATAAATAATATTTTACTAAAAGATTAAAAATCACTATAAAGACTATATTAATTAATTTTAATTTTAAATGATAATAAATATAAACTATTTTCCATTTATGGTCCAATTTTTCTTTTCTAAAGAATATATTGACTGCTAAATAGTAAAAAACTTGGTTAGTGCAGTTATGGTTAAATGGTATTTTTTGCAAGTTACATGTGCTAGTGTTAATATTATTTTTCAACAAACAAATGATTGTTATTTGTAAATTGGGTTTTATATTTATAATTAATTGATCCAATTTATCTAATGTGTATCATTTTATTTTACTCTTAAATGATATATTACCTTGGTTTAAAGACTTCTTAACATAGTGAAAAAACAAAATGGTAAAAATACGGTAACATAGTAGTTAAGGAACAAAATGTTAAAAAATGTGTTTTCTAGTGTGATGGAGGAGTGTATATACCATATAATACCACCAAAAAATAATAATATATCTTTTATCCAGTTGAGGTAATATTTACCTCCAAATAGAAAATACTTTTTGGTGTTTACAAAAATATCACTACTCCTCAACTATAAAAGGGAAGTCACTCTCCTCCCTTTTTCAAAAAATCAAACCACTATGATTCAGACAATACCATCCCAAATTTCATTCAAAATTTCTATCTTAATCCAAGTGTCCTTGTTTCATTTTATGAAATCCAACCTATTAATTCCTTAGTATAAACCTAAATTGGATACTTAATGAAGACTTAATGTTCTTAAATGAGCATTTTTATTTAATTTATTCCACCAACTTCTTCAAATCTATTTAAACAATGATGATATAATAGACTAAGTATATTAAATATATTAATATGTTTTTATGTTAATGGAATTATCTATATACATCCCTAATTCTGTCAAATGGGTTATGAAATCATCGTTTGTGTGGTATGAGGGACTACCACCTTTTGAACCAATATCATTCATTTTTCCATTACCAAATTTAATGGTTGGTTATAATAATGGATAATATATATATATATATATATATTATATTTAAAATAGAATTATAACTTTTGAGTTAGTATATCATATTCACCTATTTAATTTCAATTCCTTATGAGATACGATAGTGTCGCTCGTGTGTATGGAAGACTACTGCCTCATGAAGTTATGCCATTTGCCTTTCACTAACACTTTACATGTAAGGTCATATGGGTATTTATAATAAATATATGTGATATAATTGATATAATTATAATAGACAATACATATATATCATTCTGTAAATATAATACAAATCATTTTCTTTTTAACATTTTCACTAAATGAAAGATGATAATGTTGTTTGTGTACTTGTGGACTACCTCCCTCATTAAACGATATTACACACATTTCATAACCACAACACATGAATGATATATGTAAGTATTATTAAAGAAATAATATGGAAAATTTTAAATTAGTATAACTCTATAAATATATTGCATTACTTATCATCTTTATATTATGGTCATTTTAAAATGAAAACATTACTCATGTGTACTTATGACCTACTGTCTTCGTTATCCTAACGTAATTAATTTTCATAAAAATTGGTAATGATTGGTTTTAAAAGTATATTTTTTTGCATAAAAAGAAAATTATATAATTATTATTATTCTATAGATGACTAATCTAAATAATATTAATAACAAATGAATCTTTATTGACAAAACATGCATGAGAAAACAATGCAATTAACACCTGAAACAATAGAAATAATTAATGGTTATTAATGAACTAATGATAATATGTTATAAAAGGATATATATGATATTATAAACACTAACATGGTTCTATTATAAGTTAGAAACATGTTTAAAACAACAATATAATATCTTAAATCATTTTCAACCAAAAGTAGGTGTATTTTAAGGGATTTTTCCTGAATTTATATTCCATTAAGACTTATTTGTTATTATGAAAATATTCTCTTTTTTGACGTGTATATACTACCACATTACCATTTAATATTAGGATTCATTCATAATTCAGGGTATTTTATGTTTCACTATGAATTATCTCATCCAATGAGATTTGACTTTAATATTACTATGTGGTAAAAGATATAGTGGAATCTCAATTACTTTTGTGACTATTAACATTATCTTGGAAGAATCACTTTATTGTAATAAATTTTCATTGGAAATTTAATTTCTAATAAATATATTTATATATATATATATATATCCATGTAGGAAGGATGTGATTATTTCCTATAGTTTATACCATTTTTACATACGGTTTTTACTTTCAATGTTATTTGATTAACAAGGGAAGTATTTATAAATCAGTATCCATCACACCATATGTATACATTATGATTAACAACATTGTTTATGAATTAAATATATTATTATATATTTCATGAATGCTTTTTATATGAATGACGTGACTTGGGGATCATTTATATAATTCCCCATGATGCATCAGTAGTGTCATGAGACGAATCAGTTGCCCAAATAAGATGGGTTTTTACCAAGTTGGTTTTAAACCATCATGTAAAAGGTCTTAACAATAAAGGTACCATGTTCCTGGGAAATAAAACATCTGATAATTGACAATATTTATAATTTAAATTTCATATATTAGTATCCATTATATTTTCCCAGTGATATTATATCTTGATGCATTTCATTATAAGCTGATTGATAAAATGGAAATTTTTATGTTATTTATCTTTCCTTATTAATTATTATTATTGATTCATGATACATTTATTTTTATTTAACCCTTAATGAGAATATTACCTCACCATTATTTTTTTTCCATTCCCTGATTTATGAAGATGAATTCTTAAATATGTTTTTATGGATGATGATCATTTTATTTTGTTATGTATTGTGTTTTTTCTATTCACAATGTAAAATGGGTATCATGAATGTATATGGTTTTCCAAAACTATTAAACTTTTTGGTTCTTTGAGATGTTATTCCATGTAAATGTGAAAATTTAGTAAAGGAAATAGCTCTGGGATACTAGGTTTGGGGTCATTATAGTCATATATTGCTCATGAGGTACATAGTAACACCTTCCCTTTATATAAATTCATAGATATCATCTATAACTTGGTAAATATTTTATACATCATATCATTTGTCATATATAGTGAAGGAAATTTCTTTTTTACCCAGATGAATATATTGTATATCATAGAGTATTAAGCTTCATCTATCACAGTGTCAAAGAAATTTATCTTATGTAACTTCTAAACTACCCTAGTAAATTGATACTTATTATTCTGCATTTCACATATATTTTATGTATCAACCCATATACTCATTTGTAAATTTGTCCCCATTATTTAAAAAAAATCAAACAATTAATGTAAATTTTATTTCTCAGTATTTAGGTATATAATAAATATTTGAGAAATAATATCTCGAAATTATGCCATTATAATACTAAAATAATTATTTTCCCATTGAAAATATATTTATTTATAGTATTCTAAGATAAAATATATATTAATTTTAATTAAATGTATACTAAAAATATGAAAATACACTAATTGTTCAATTCCGTGACACGAGAATTATACCTTGACCTCAAGGGATAAATCTCAAAAAATGTATTCACTTTGAATATAATTCATCCCTTATTCAATACTTGATCGATGAATTTTAATTTTTGGGTATTTAATTAAATATCAATATTAACATGCATTTACATTTTCAATTAACTCTTAAATAAAACATTTCACATGCTTCCTAATTTTTGAAAAACTAATTCAATACTTTGAAGTTTATTAAATTGATTCATTTTCTTCTTATCAATCTGGGTTCATCCTTAACCTTACCTTTAATCTCACCCACCAACCAAGAACTTGTTCGCACATTTTTTTATGTATGCAATTAATGTGTATAACACTTATTCAATTAGTATAGGTAATATATAACCTATAACTCCAAGAATTAGTAATAATTTTTTTCTATTTATGATTATTAGGGAATTTAAATAGGTTTTGGAAAAATTTCTCAAAAATAACTTTAACTACTTCTTAATGGATTTTATTTTTCACACACACCCAATGTGATTTTTGAAATTTGGAGAGATTTATGTTAAGATCCAAAATACTCAGACTAATTTAATTAAAATGAATGTATTTAATTAATTATTTATTATGGAATACTTTAATTTATAATTATATATATTATGTGATCCACTTAAACTCATGCTAATTAATCAGGTACATATATGTAAAATTATGACCACATAAATCATATTTTAAATAAAATTAATTTTATATTTTTCAAAAAATTTAATCTATATATTTAAAACTAAATTATGTATCCTAGATAAATCTATAATAGAATTTACTTATGTTTATAAGATATTAAAAACCATTTTACATTAAAAAATATTGAGAAGAAAACAAGAAAACACGCTCAAAACTTTCTTCTTTAAAAAAATAAAAACACGAAATATGGGTAATGAAATATTTAATTGGATGGAGAGATGAAACATTGTTATTGATTTTAGTAGCTTGACTATAGATCCTAATAATAATATCTTCAATTTATTAATGTATATAAGTAAAAAATAATTAATTTTATTCCAAATAAAAATAAAATTGAAATAGAGGGAGAGAAAATATTTATTGGTTTAACCCATCCCCTACTGGGTACATGGGTTTACACTACCTTTTTTGAGTAGTACTAGTTTATTAACCCCAATTTTTAGGTGGATGATACTTATGAGTTGTAAACCACTACATATTTTTTATCTTAGTATCATAAATTAGTATCCATGAGTGGATAACTAAAAAATAAATGTGGGAAATTCCTACCCCTAAAATAGAAATGATGGAGAAATGGAAGTGAAAAAGAGGAGTGATGAGTTTTTAAGGTTACTCTTTGATTATTTTTTTCTCCTCCAAAGGATGATTTGTAAATCATTATTGAGGTTAGCATTTACAAATATCTCAGTTATTATAATTCATTAACCATTGTCTTGGTGGATTATTTTAAATTTTACAGCGATAGATTAATCGGTGTTGAATATTCATTGACAGTGTAGGAGGAATCAGTAACCAGTTCCCTTTGAATAAAAAAAATAATAATTATAATAAATATACCCCTCAATTTTGATATATTGTTTTATTTTCTCTTTATGAATATCCATTAGTCACTCTTTTTCTTTAATTTTAAACACTATTCACTCCTTAGTATCATGATGCTCTTCTTTATCATCACTCTCTAGGGTGGGAACATATGTTGATTCAATAAAATGAAAGGATGTTTGGTGATTGGGATCTAAGAACAATATAAAATTAAAAAATGGGGAATCGAGAGTAAGATCCACTCTGTACATCCTATCAGTTGGATGTATCTATTCTTTATCCAGAGCCATTGGGGTAGTTTCAATTTGGTGATGAGTATGAGGATTAAATTTTATTTCAAACTATTTAAGTTTGTCATGAAAATCAGTAGGGAATATAGGGGATTCACTTTTATGCATCAAACATATAAAAAATTGGAAATAAGTGTGAGAAATTTAATAGTTTTCCAGAAAAGTATTCCAACTATTGTTATTCAAGAACCTACATAGGGACCCTAAGGATCTCATTGAGTGCATCCTCTATAAAATATAATATTTCGGCTACCCTCACCTATTTATATGATAATAATACAACTTCGCTTATAGAAGTGGGTGAGTTGAAAATTAATTCCCCAATTTTTTAACTAAAATGAATGTAATAAAAGTATATTGAGAGTGGTGAAAAAAATGAGAATACAAACTTTTATCCCTAGTAATGATTCCACAATGTGGCAAACAAAAATATTTTAAAACTATTTGGTGCTACATTAATATTCATAAACTCCTAAGAATGAAACTATGGTTTTTACCTCAAATTGGTATCCCAAGGATCATAGACATTTTCTAAATATCTAAATTCACTTATTATATTTTTTAAATGTTTAATGATTTAATAAAGAGAGATGGTGGGTTGTGCCATTAATTCAATGGAATAAAATAAATAAAAATTGGTCATGTTTTAGTGGGAAAGCAGTTTTTCATAGGTTCAGGTAACATGGGTCATTCATTTTCTATTAAATTTTTCAGAATTCATTTAATAGTATACTCAGTATAATTCATGGATCAACAAACTCAACATACATTTTAAGGATAAATAGATTTTTTGAATTCTATTTATAACACCACACCTCCTCCAAGTTTTATGTTGATGAATATAACATAATCATATGCATATCACCAAATTCCATCTGATCTCATTATACATCATTCAAACATAGGCCTCATAAATTCCATTAAAGGAATATTTGGATGGATAATGGGAGAGAGAAATGCTTAGATGAAATTCAGATTAATTTGTGGGAGATGACATATGAAAATAAAACATCTATACATAATCCATCATAACACAAACAACCATATCACAAGTTAAAATAAACATAAAATAATTAAACAGAATATACTTTGAATCACCTTGAAAACATCCCTTGGTAAATATCCACCTGTTATCTACTCATCATTGTGAGAATTTTGATGTGGTATAGATAGGAAAATTAATAAAATAAAATATTCAAGAAGAATAAATTGATACTATATTAAAATAAATAAGTGATATTATATATTCAATTCCATCCTCCAAAATGGAAAACAACACAAGGGAAAAATAGTAAATTTCCATGTTTTTGGATTTGAACCCATGTCCTACACATCAATCCCAAATAACATTAGGATGTGACTTTATAGGATATGGAGACACTCTTCTAAATTTATGAATTCCATGTGTTCCAAAATTCATCAGATGATTCTTCCACATCAAATTCTTCTAGAATATCTCTATTCTAGTTGGTTAGAGACCATGATTTCTTATTCCCATTGTTTCATGGATAAATTTTATGTGTAATCTATTTTGTTTCTATCAATATTTTTTCATGAAATATGACATAAAATCTACTTTTTAAATCTCTCGTGCATGGAGGACACATGGAAAATTTTGTGATCAATGGATTGGGTACATTTGACCAGGAAGTGGAACTCTTTATCTTCTTATAAAAATAAAATATATTAGGTGATATTGGTCGTGACAATGTCTTTTATAAGCTTTCATAAGAAATAATATATCAATTGGTCATCAAATGTATGTTATATAAGTTCATCCCACACTAAAATTATCTTGTGTATCATGATTTCCGTGTGAGGTACATAGTAGTTCTCACAAATAATATAATTTATTTCAAATCAGTAATTTCATAAGAAATAACTTCTATATAATTTCATTTCAATTCAATGGAAAAGGTGTATATATTAATTAAGTAATTGAATATATTATGTTTCATAGGAAATTCATCTACGTCTATCTCAATTAAAAGTAATATATCTTATATATCCTCTAAAGTACTTTGAGAAATCCTTACATATTATGCACAATTCCCAAATATATTTTTTCAACCATCCCTTATGTTTATATGTAAGGTTTATCCCTTTACTTATAAAATCATCAAAATCATACTTTAATGTTCGTAAATCAACATTTATGCACATAATAATTACTTAATCAATATGATTGAAAAATTAGGTTGTTTTCATATTAATCCCCCCATTTACCTTATAAAACTAAAATAAATCTATTTAAAATATTCTAATAAAAATATATATTAACTATAATTAAATATATACTAAAAATATAAAAATATAATGGTTGATCAGTCTCCCTTCTCTATTCTTCATCCATTGGATGAAATGAACCACCTATTTCTTAAGAAAGATTATCCTAGGTTCCATAACATGATAGTGTCTCATGATGTTGAGAAAAAGAAGAGAGACATGTCTAGGAAGTGGTACAATCAGTAGTAAGGTGAGTTAATAAATTACAGATATTATCTCATAGTGAAAAAAACTTTTTATATCCCTATATGATGATTCTCAATTTTTTAGGAATTTATTCATAGGTTATGTGAAAAATAATTCATTTACAACTCTTTTTAACCCTTATCTAATTCATCCTACCAATGATTTGTCATATAAAACATTATATGGATTATAGATTACGTGAAAAATTATTCAAATTTTAATATATCAAAATTCGATTACCACTAAATCATCATATATTTATTTGAATTGTACTATATAATTCAACTCAAACTACTTACATATTATTCATCTTAATCATATTGTAAGATCGATAAATGTAGTGGCTTGAAATATATATTTCATTCCATATGACTTACCCAAATTATATAATATGATATACCCTAAAAACATATTTTTAAAGATTTAGTGTATATATACTACATATAAATGAATATGAGAGTGAGTAGTTTGGGCTATAATCAAGCTGAAATTTGTTAGACACTTATATGGTAGGTTATGCATTTGGGGTGGCATCACAAGTCTCATATGATAGATTTCTATAAAATTTGATATCTATGAATATAATATAAATGTTTTTTTATTTTTTTCAAATAAATTATTGTGTGATTCTACCATGGATAGCTAATATTGAATGCTATGGAAAGGGATGTAAATTCCCCACTAGAAATAGAGTTGGATCCTCCTATTTTGCTTGTTCCACCTATCAGTCAGTAGATTTGAGATAGTATTCTAAATGTTATTATATCTATAATACATGGGGTGAGAATAAATAAACCTACAAAGTTAGAAATGACTTGAGGCACCCTATATTATATGGTGATTCTTTCTTCCTACATGTTGTTTAAACCAACTAAGTGCTGGTGGGACATTATGATCCTGATAGACTAGTATATGGGGTTTTCATGGTTGGATTTTCAGTCTTATTTCTTCATAAAAATTTTCCATAATTCCTTTAGGTAAGATATTTTTAGTTTTATCATGCACTTTATCTATTTATGAATGTGTATTATAGATTAAGTTTGGAAATTTATTGATTTATTTTAGTTTTTTCTTATACTATAAAGTGATGTTACCACTAAGGTAATGAATTTTGAGGATTCTTAGAGGCATTACATGTTACCACATGTAAATATTTTACATCTAACATATTTCTCAAAGTTCATGATCTATGACCATATTATTGAGAAGAACATGACTAAGGGAATATCTTATCGGTAGTAAACTTTTTTAGACATGATTGAGAGTTGGTAATCTAGAATCATGAAGTGTTGGTTTTGTGATTCTCTCTAGGGTGGTGATAGATAGGTCATCTAACTCAAGGGTTTATATTTTCTTATGAGTGTAAGTACCTTGGTCAAGTTCTACATGTGTGGTCAGTTAATCCATATTCAATCTAATTGTGATATGTCATAAAAAGAGGGTATCTATTATAGGTAGATGTGGAACCTATAGATATTATGTGTCATTCCGCCTGAAACAACTCTTTTTATACTCATGGTTTTTGATAAATACTTATTGTAATACAGTAGTCTGGAATCTTGGGTTCCTCTAACTATTTAGATCATGGAGGAGGAAATGGTGCCTAAGGTCAAGGGAAATAATTCTAATTTTGAAATGTCCCTTAGGGGAGTCATGTAACTGGATCTTAGTTTTGGGGGTCATTCAAGATTCTCACCATCGAGTAGACTCTTAGAAACTAAAGAAAATGAATTAATAGTTTGAGGTATGATTCTCATGGTTTTAAACATAGCATCTATTTTATTCAATATGTGTTTCTCACAGTCATTCATGTATGTTCAGTTTATTGGTCATCTAGGGATTGTAGTAGAGTATTTTAATGGGATAATTATTATCAATACAACCTTATAGGTGTGATCTATACATCTGTAGTGAAATTTTTAGGTTGTTACCATTATTATCAAGTATAGGTATCTTGGGGATTTCTTCATGTTATATATGTATAGTTATGATATGATCCTTAGTATAGATTGGATATCTAAATATTAAGTTCATATCAAATAAAACCACCAGTTAGTATCTTTCAATACCTTAGAGGGTCATTTACATACTTATGTTAAATATTATGGTTCACATGTATGTCATTTGGTGTGTGGATATCAATAAATATCTGTGACCTCTACCCAAAAATGTTTTTTTCTCAATGAGGGATAAATGTGCTAGTTGGTATTTCCTCCTATTAATGATTGGTTTTATGATTTTTTTCATGATGATTTCTTATGGTTTAAAAACTATAGGTAGATATATCGAGTTAATATTCATGTTGATGGTAGGTCTCAGTACAATATCAATTACTCCATACAAGATGGGTCATTCAGTTATTTACGAGATGAATTATCATCTTTATGATCTATGGGTGAAGGGTTTTATTCCTATGATAATGTCACCCTAGGGAGATTTTGTGTTTTTATCTAATAATGTGGATGGATCATTGTGAATTTGTTTATATTATCAATGTTTAAACCATGATATAGTCAATAAAGAGTATCAACATCCTCATATTGATGAATTTTTTGATCAATTAAAACAATCTAAGTGGTTCTCTATGATTGAATTGAGGTTGTTCTATAACCAATTTTTTGTGAGGCCTTCTGATATTCCTTATTCTAATTTGAGGATCTAATTTGGTCTATATGAGTATCTCATCATGTCATTAAAATTTATGAACATTAAAACTATGTTTATATCATTAATTAGTAATGTCTTTCATTCATATCTATATTCTTTCATGGTCTTCTTCATTGATGAAATCATGGTATACTCCCATTCATGGGTGGATCATGATCTCTATATGGGGATCATTATAAAAAAACTGGGAGAGTACTCATTGTATGCTAGGATATAAATATGTCAGTTATGGATTTTTGATGTGTGTTTCTTGGGGAATATGATACCAAAGGTGACAAATCAGTAAAACTTGTAATAGGAAATAGTATGGGTTCCTGAGAGATACCCAACAAAAATACTTACACTCATTATTTCCTATGCATGGAAGGTGTTATCACCAAAAACTGTTATTCTGTTCAATTTTTTCATAATTAAAATAATATGATCCTCACTAATATGAGAAGTTTTGAATTTAAGAAGAAATGTAATAGTAAATAAAGAAAAAAATAGGTTCTCCATTTGCTATATGACATCTCACACACTGAGTGGTAGGGAAAATTCAATAAAACCCAATTTTATGACATGATAGTGAGAAGATCTCATTGGGATTAGGTTATGAACTATTTCTATTATTGAATAAAAGGATTATTTGGTATTTAGATGAATTTTAGAACTCCTTTGTTTATGTATATAATGTGTTATGGTTAATATATTTGTTATTGATAATTTTTGTTTTCAAAGGATTTTATTTAATAGGTAATGAATCCAAAATGCAATTAGAAATATAACATTATTAATATTTCATGTTATAATGAATTTTACCAAATCTTATTCATAGGACCTCTTAGAAGAGGTCCTATGTGACCTCCCAACTTGCTAAACCTCATATTAAACTCTATTAATTCCCTCATCCTTAGACACCATATCTATATATTCCCTAGCTCTTGTACCCTACTTATAAAATCATCCTTTCATGGAACTCCATATGTGTCCTTTGTGCCATGTCACACAAACCTATAACCATACATGGGTTATCAGAGCAGTTATGAGTGGTTACAATCCATGGATAGAAACCCATGATTGTGATATAATATAAAAAAAACCCCATGCCCCCACCCCCCAAATTTTTTTACATCATCTTCACATTAAAAGATGACCTAACTATTGAATCACTTAAGTAAAAAGATTCAACTTTTTTGGTGAATTCCAAACAAAAATTTTGGGAAATGAGAGAGAAAATATCACACCCAAGCCATCCTAATTATAGAAAAACTTTGAACATCATCCACTTGGGAACTTTCCCCATGGGAAGCGACTAATTGAGTGATATCCACAAGCTTTCTAAAGAACATAAGAATATACTATGTGGGAAATAAACACCTAGGCACTAAATACTCAAGTGACACTTCACCCAGGTCACCTACAAAGGTACCCACTCACCTAGGTCACCTATATTTTCTCCAAATAGTCCATACCATGAAGAATCCGCCCCTTCACCCCTAATTGGGATCACTACTATCATGTAGTCTTATGTATTTATCATGATACCTTCTCTTTCATCACTAACCCCATGAAAAGTTGATATTCACATAATGATCATTTTTGGAAGGGTTTAAAGTGATTTTGGATAGTGATACTTATAACCCAGATGTAACACCCCGACCCGAGATGCCCAAAGATTGTGCATTATTGTAATACATTGGCATGATTTCAAAGAATCAAATCTTAAAGGTCTGATTAGTTTAGAAGTCCTAGAAAATATAATAAATATATGAACCTTTAATTACAATTAAAAACATAAAATACAACATATATAATCCTTTGATAACACCATTATTCTCCTAGCTTAACTATTGATATTATTCATATTACACTTCATGGAATCCTGGAAAAAAATAAGAAAGGGGTGAGCTCAGATGATTAGTAAGGGAAAGCATACAAACAAATGGTACTATGAATATATAATAATTAACCTTAAGCCAAGATGTATAATTGAAAAACAATACCTTTAAACATAATATTTATCATAATATTGAAATGATAAATAATACCATATAAAAGAACCATAACCATGGGTATTGTACTAGTCCAATAATCACATGGAATATACATAACTAATATCATAATGAGGGGATTCATAATGTTAGAAAACTACAATATGAAGTTATATCCTCAACCTACCTACTATCATGATCTATCTTCATGATAGTTCAAGTCTGTGGGTAGAAACCCATCTAAATTGTGTCAAGATCTATCCTCCTAACAATGTTGAATTGCTTGAAAAACAAACGCGAAGGGTTTATAGCCAACTAATTTCATCTCATGAGCCCTATAAATTCATCAAGGGGATATATCAGGCCTCAGTCATCACATACTAGGTCCAATACATTTTTCATATGAAAATGGGGAGATATAAAGAAAATAATCATTCATATTCAAAACTAGTATACGAATTATGAATACTTTAACCATAAACCAAGAATGGTATCTAAAGTAGCACATCCATAGTCAAACATATCATAAACCCTTAAATATAATTTATAATAAAAATTCAATCTCAGTTAATAATAAAATATGACAAAGGATGTACACATATATGATAATAATATAATAAAATCACTAAAACTCTTTGCAAGAAATTTCTCTTTGAAAACAATAAAAAGTCTAAAAAGTTATAAAAGAAGACATTTAAAATAGTTTTTTGAATAAAATTGTATCATATCACTTTGAAATATTTTAAAGGAGTTAATATTTAAAAACATTCATGACCATATAAATAAATCCTTAAACCCATTTTGAAAATAATGACATGGATGACAAAGTTTTCTATGTAGATACATAGATATAAACAATCATGAATTATAATAAGACTGTGAAATAAAACCTTAAAACATTTCATTTGTGAAATTATTTTAATGAAATTGTGAATAAACATAAAATTTACTTTATAGATTTTTTATATCTATATAAATAGTTGTGTAAGATAAAACCAAGAATATTGAAAAGGAAAGAAGGATTAATTATTTAAACATTCAAAGCCTCTCATACCACTTTGAAACATTAAATAATAATCCCAGTATCATCAAATGAATATTTAAATACCATGAAGATAAATTTATTTATGATATCAAATATAATAGGGGAATTACATACTCCGCACCCAATAAATTGTTGGTTAACATCACTTATATCTCACAAAAATTAAATGTCAGATTAATTTTTTTTTCCTTAGGTTTGATACTCTCCGTACGTTTCCAAAACTCATGTATAATGTTTTTAAACAAATTATTAACATATATAAGAATCATAATAACATTTTATATATCATATATGATTCCTTTATTACTTTATATTTCCCATTTTTTAACAATTCCATATTAAAGAAACGTTTGGGGTAATAATCGTTTTGTTTATCGTACGTGTTTTGACTTGTTATTCTTCATCATGTTACTTAGATCAGGATTTACTTAATTAAAAAATGTATAAAATAATCTATATATCAAATATATTCAGAATATAATATATATAATTTAAATATATAAGAAATTGAATACACCTTTCATGTAGATGGTAGGCCATACATGCACATGAACTTTGTTTCTGTTTTCTTATCGTATTGAATGGAAGTAAGTGAATGACATATATGTACATACATACATACATATATATATATATATATATATATTATTCCAGTAAATTATTGTGTCATATATTTCATACTTATTCATAATATATATTTTTATAATCATTCTTGGATGATGAACGTAAAAGATTAGTCTCTTCGCGTCATGGAGATGGTAAGTTGTACGTACATACGAGCGACAGTGTCATTTACATAATTGTTTAATTGTTTGTAATTGGATATAATATGTATTTTAAAAAAACAATATCATGTTATATTTATTATTTACATCCTTTATATTCATCATTTTACCGATAGAAATAAAGTGTACATGAAAAACAGTTTACACCACAACGTGGAGATGATGAGTTGTGTGTACGCACGCATAGTAATATTGTTATTATTATGACGGATAAAATGAAAAATATAGTTGTAAAATGATTATAATAACATATAAGTATCTGGATTTTACTGTATTTATTACTTTGGTATAGAAACAACATATAAATAGGAAGTATAAGAAAAAAGGTAGTTTGAAAGAGGTGATGAAACAATTACCTCTCTTACGGGTGTCTCCTTTTTTCCCAAAAGGACACCTTAAGATGTATTTCTTCCAAAATTATGGCCTATAAGATGTAGTGGGTGAATTTTGGAGATAAAATGGGAAGGGTGTTGCTGAGACAATATACTTTGGAGGTGTGAATTAAAGAGAAGGAGAAGTTCCCTTTTATAAGAGAGGTGAGGGGCAGTTTTTGAAGATTTTAAAATATTAATTTATTATAAATTTATTTTATGTTTAAAATAGATTAAAAATGATTTATTTAGATTCTAAGATGATTATGGATCTAAATCCCCTCAACCAATGAATTTTAGACATGTTTAGGTCATAAAATTAACCTTATATTTTGGATTTAACCATTAGTTAAATAGTTTAACTCTTACCATTTCTTCTTGTATTTTTACACTATAGGGTTAATATAGTTATTGTAAAATGAAAAAATAACCCCAATTCGATTTTTTCATGTAATATTTGACATTATCCAAGTTATTTGTACTAACCTTATATTTTTATTACTTTTATATCATTTAATAAAAAAGTATTTATTTTAAAATATCATTTATGTCAATTTTAATACTATTAATTTTTTTCATTTTTAAAAATATCGATACAACTTCATATCTTCTAAAAAGTAATTCCAATATGCCTATAACATGTCTAAATTATCTATAAAATTATTTGATGTCATTAATTAAGTAAAATTTTATTTATTTAAATATTATTAATATATTTTATTTGATTCAACCTTCAAAAAATCAATTACTGCATCATCATTGTGTCGCAATTAAATTTAATTTTTTAATGTCTAAAAATAAAAAATAAATTATCCTAATATACATACATTTATTATATTTATAATTAATACTTATAGTCAAATTTATCTTATGTATAAATCTATATTAAAAATTAAGTAGTTATTAAAATTGACAAAAAACACTTTTAACACTTCTATAAATAAAATATAATAAATGTCTTAATCTTACACAACAATCCTAAATAGAACATATATTAGACCTAAGTATGGTTTTGGTCAAAAAAAAATAATAAAATGAAATTAGGACAAGTGTTATTGTAATTTTATATTATTGTAATATTATTTTTACATTTATTTACATTTTTTACCTTTAACCATGGTAAATAAAATTCAAAAATTACTATTCACCAAAAAATATTTTAATCCTATTAAACCACATTTTTTATACTTATTAAATCCATATATGTTTGATTTTCTAAATTTCATTAATAGATGAAGTTAAATTACATTTAATGTCAATATGTAAATGTGGCTAGAAGACAGGTAAAAAGATGTTAAAAAGTTCAATGAATTTTTATATCTAATTATATTATAAAAATTATTACAATGACGTAAATTGTGTTAATATATAAATTATTTATATATTTTTACATTAAAATAAATTTAAATTATAATAATTATTTAAATGAAAAAGTCTGTTTTTTAACAATAATGTAGTGTTTTCCACTATTCATCAAAAATTGAATGTTTTCAAAAAAATACCAAAAATTCACCCTAAGATAATTTTGATATTCTGAATTCAAAAATGAAGTATATGTTACAGAATTAAATTTTTAAGAGTGTCTAAAATTAATTTTATTATAGTTCACAAAAGTAAATAAAAACTACTTCCTTTAAGAAACTAGTATTTCTAAACATATAACTATTTTAAACAAACTTATAAATTTCATTATAAATATGAATTATTTTTGTGAAAAAATTAATTATTTATTACTAATTATATTACTATATTTAATGGATGAGTTATAAATATATCATTTAAAACATTTTAACACTGAAGTTTCACTTTGTAGAAACTCAATCTTGTGTGTTACCCAAGACAAGTTGATGTTGCGTTCGTCACAAGATATTAAAGATAATGTACTACGAAATATTAGGGTGTTACATTATCCCATATTTCAATAAAATTCGTCCTCACAATTTGAAATTGTACTTAGAAAAGAAAATGTTGATATTATAAAATACCTTTTTAGAAACCCCACGTCAGAAATAGGGTTAAAAACTATACTCTTAATAAGAGGAAAATGAAAATGAAAAATTCACCACCAAATTAGGATTTTGAATAAAAGAACATTAGTGGAAAGTTGAGACACATACATTGTGGAAAAACATAAATTTTTTTAGGGAGTGATTGACGTCATCAATCATAAACAAGTGAACAATCAATGGAAAATTGAGGGCCTCAAATCTATAAATCTATAATGGTTTAAAATATCTTCGGTTAAACAAAACATAAGGTATTGTGATAACACATTAATTAGATATTTTTTCTAAGAGATGGGGTTATTTTACCATCTAGATAAGAACTTGATAAAACTTACCTAATTTCATTCCATTTATCAATGTTATCATTTGGTTGTGATTCTATGTATTTTCATTTCATTTCATTCACCTATGGATTAATATTCAAGATTATTCTTTATGAATTAAGAACATTTAATGAATCACATGATTCACAAGTACTTCATTCATTTTTTAAATGTCTACAAAAACCAAAAATGTTAGAAAATAATATCCAATAAATCATACTTAATCCCCAAACAATAATATCCAATTTTAAATTTATCCCATTCCAACCTTAATACTTTTCCAAAAAACATCTGTCCAAATTCACTATCAAAAAAGGTCTCTAAATTTTCAAAACCAATATTGACATCAGGTTCTCCAAAAAAACAAAATGTATCTCTTATTATCACACAGTAAATATTTTATCATCCTTAAATCCTAAATGAAAACTCTTATACTTATAAAACCATAAATAAGAAGTATGGTATTAGAATCCTTATATATCTCATGAATCTTATAACCATATAACCATTGATGTAATAATTATTGAATCTAAATAAAAAATAAACATAATCCTATAACATCACTCTTAAAACCTTAACTATGCTTCAACGTCATATTCCTTAATACCCCTTACATATCATTTTTCTTTTGTATACTATTCATTATCAGTAGTATAACTATTTCATGTATAACCTTTATGATTATAACTATTGACCAAAACTCAATACATAATTACAAAAATGCTAATAATAGTAATTTAGTCAGGAAGAATCATTTATAAGATATCTAAATGGTGGAATATTCATCTCAATCTATTTTTTCATAAGATTAATCTGGTTTATCCATTACCAAATCTAAGGATGATATTATATAATTAAAATTATCATCAAATTCAATCTTAGGGTTATGTTCCCTAATCTATGTTTTCTGAATATAATTTCCAAGGTTGTTTCTAAACTTCCATTGATACCAGCTATAACGCATCAACCCTAATTGACCAGAGCCAGTGCATTATTTTAATACACTTGCACGATTATGATGAATCAAATCCCGAAGTACCGATCAATTTATAAATCTTGGAAAATAGACTACATATATGAACATTTTATTATAATTTAAAACATAAAACAGAACATAGATAATCCTTTGATAACTCCATTATTCGACTACCTTAACTCGGGATATTATTCATAATACTCATCATGGAATCCTAGAAAATAAAAAATAAGAAAGGGTTGAGATCAAATGATAAGTAAGGGTAAGCATAAAACAAAATATATTATGAATAAATAATCATTAACCTTAAGGTAAGATGTTTAACTGAAAAAAATCCCTTTAAATATAATCATGATTATAATATGGAAAGAATAAAGAATAAAATATAAAATATTCATAACCATGGATATTCTACTATTCTAATAATCACATGGAATATCCATAACTAATATCATAATGACATAATGAATAATGTTGGAAATATGCACTATCAATATATATCCTCAAGATAGCTACTACAAGATCTATCCTCGTGTCAATTTAAGTTTGTCTATAGAAACTCGTCTTATTTGTGTCAAGATCTATCCACCTGGAAATGTTAAACTGCTTGGAAAACAAATTTGAATGGTTTGTCGCCAATTTCATCTCATGATACCTATTGATTCATCAAGGGGCTACAAATGGCCCCACCCTTCACCTACTAAGTCCAACACATTCCTCATATGAAAAATTTTAAATAGAAACAACATAATCATTTTTATTTCAAACTAGTTTACAAATTATGAATACATTAACCATAATCCAAGAATGGTAACTCAAGTAGCACATCCACAGTAAAACATATAACAAACCCTTCAACATAATTTATCATAAATAATCAATTTTAATTAATCATAAAATATAACAAAGGATGTTTTTATAAATGAATATAATCTAATAAAATCATTAAAACCCTTTGAGAGAAATATCCCTTTGAAAATATTTAAAAGTAAAAAAATATTATAAAAGATGGTATTAAAAAAAGATTTTTGAATCAAATTTTCTTATACCACATTGAAAATTTTTAAAGGAATTAACATTTTAAGAAATTCATGACCATATAAATAAATCCTTAATACCATTTTGAAAACATGGACATGGATGATAAAGGTTTCTTAGTAGATACTTACGTATAAACAATCTTTAATTATAATGAGATTGTGAAATAAGACCATAAAATGTTTAATTTTTGAAAACATTTAAATGAACATAAAAATAGATAGAGAATTTTCTTTATAATTATTTTATATCCATATAAATAGTTTTTTAAGATAAAATCAAGAATATTGAAATGGAAAAAGGATTAATTCTTTAAAAATTCAAAGCATCCCATACCACTTTAAAACATTAAATAATAAAACCAATATCTTCAAATTAATATTTAAATACCATGAAGATAAATGTTTTCAAGATATAAAATATAATAGGGGAATTACAAACACCCCACACAAGAAATAGGTGGTTAACATGGCTTATATCTCGCGAAAATTAAAAGTGAGACGAAATTCCATTACCTATGGTCTGATACTCTCTTTACGTGTCTGAAACACCTGTATGATTTTTTAAAACATATTATTAACATATATAATAATAACAATAATAATATTTATGATATCATATATGATTCTTTTATGACCTCATATTACCCATTTATTAACAATTCCAAGTTAAATCATTGTTTCAGGTAATAATCACATTGTTTATCAAACACATTTTGGATTATTATTCTTGATCATATTACTTAGATAATGGTTTAATTGAATCCAGAATGTATAACATGATTTATATATCATATATGTTTGGAATATATATATATATATAATAGATATATATATTAAATGGAATACACCATTCATGGAGGTGGTAGGTCGTACATACGCATGAATGTTGTTTTTGTTTTCTTATCTTATTGAATGGAAGTAAGTGAATGACATATATGTGAATACATATATATGTATTATTATAGTATCATTATTATATCATATATTTTGTACTTATTCATTATATATATTATTATAATCACTCTTGGATGGTGAATGTGGAAGATGAGTCCCATCGCGTTGTGGAGATGATAAGTCGTACGTGCACATGAGCGATGATATCATTTACTTAATGTTTAAATGGTATGGAATTTGATGGAATATAATTTTTAAATAAAAAATATCATGTTATATTTATTATTTACATCCTTTATATTCATCTTTATACCCATATAAAAAAAAGTTTACATGAAAAATAGTTTACACCACAACATGGAGACAGTAACCCGTACGTGCGCATGCATGGTGATATTGTTATTATTAGGATGTATTAAATGAGGAATATGGTTGAACCATGATTATAATAACATATAAGTATATGGATGATACTATATGTATTACTTTGTTATAGAAACAACATAGAAATAGGATGTATAATAAGGAATGAACTTTGAAATAGGTGATAAACCAATTACCTCTTTTCTAGGTGTCTCCTTTTGATTTTCAAAAAAGGACTCTATATGATGGATTTATCCCCAAACTATGGCCTCCAGGATGTAGTTATGAATTTTTGGAGAGAAAATGGGTACGTTTTTTCTGATCCAAATTGATTTGGAGGTGTGAATTAAAGAGAAGGAGATGTTCCCTTTTATAAGAGAGGTGAGGGGAACTTTGCAATGATTTTAAAATATTAGTTTATTATAAATTGTTTTTTGGTTTCAAATAGATCAAAAGTGATTTATTTAGAGGATAAGATGAATATTGGTACATATTACATCAACCAATGAACTTTGTCCATGTTTACATCATAAAATTATCCTTATATTTTTTATTTAACCCTTAGTTAAATAATTTAACTCTTACCATGTCTACTTGTATTTTTACACTATAGGGTTAATATAGTAACTATAAAATTCTAAAAAACCACAATTAGATATTTTATGAAATATTTGACATTATGCAAGTTATTTGGACGAACCTTATATTTTTATGGCTTTTATATCATTTCATAAAATAGTATTTATTTTAAGATATCATTTAGGTCAATTATAATACTATTGAATATTTTTATTTTTAAAAATATCAATCCAACATGTTAACATAGAAGAAATAATATGAATATTCTACTAACATGTCTTACTTATATATTAAATTAGTGGATGTAATTAGTTAAGTAAAATTATATTTATATTAATATTTTTAATATCTTCTATTTGATTCTTCATTTAATAAATCAATTATTGCATCATCATTGTGTCCTAATTAATATTAATTATTTAATGTATAAAAATTATAAATAAATTATCATGATATTGATAAATTTCATATATGTATAAGTAATACATATATTATAATTTATCTTATGTATAACCATATATTAAAAATAATTTAGTTATTAAAATTTTTATATGACACTTTTAACTCTTCTTTAAATAAAATATTATAAACATATTAATCTTACATAAGTGGCTTAAAAATATCTATTTTCTAACCTAAGGTTGATTTTGGTCGAAACATACTTATCTAATGAAATTAGGACAAGTGTAAAGGTAATTTTATATTATTATAATATTATTTTTTCCTTTTAATTGCCCAATTTACCTTTAACCATGCTAAATAAAATTCAAAGGTTACTATTCACCAAAACAATAGTTTGATCCTATTCGACCAAATTTTTCATACTAATTAAAACCATGTATTTTGGATTTTTTAAATTCAATTTAGAGAAGTTGAAAAATTATGTTTCATGCTAATATGCAAATGTGTCTCGAAGATGGGTAAAAAGATGTTAAAAGGTTCAATAAATTTTTATATCTAATTCTATTATAAAAATGATACCAATTACCTATATTGGGTTAATATTTTCATTATTTATCTATTTTGAAACTAAAATAAATTTATATTAAAATATATATTTAAATGAAAAAGTCTATTTTTTAACAATAATATAGTGCTTCTCACTATTCATCAAAAATTGAAAGTTTTTAGAAAAATACAAAAAAAAACAATATCAAAAAATTTTGATATTCCATATTAAAAAATGAAGTATATTTTACCAAATTCAATTTATAAGAGTTTCAAAAATTAATTTTATTATTGTTTACAAATGGACATAAAAAGTAGTTCGTTTTAGAAAATAATATTTATAAACATATAACTATTTTACCGAAACTTATACATTTCATTATAAATATGTTTTATTTATGTGTAAATAGTAATTATTTATTACTATTTATATTACTATATTTAATGGATAAGTTATAAATATATCATTTAAATAATTTTAACACTAAAGTGTTGTTTCACAGAAACCCAATATTGCATGTTATGTAAGCCAAGTCGATGTTGCGTGAAATACAAGCTATTGAAGATAACATACAATGGAATCTTGGAGTGTTCCACCTCACCTTTATCCTTGTAAAACCTTGAGTTGAGATACTCCTCTTGACCCTAGAAATTCCTTGATTTATAGTTCTCCTCTTATTTTTATCATATTCCTTAATTTGAGATACTCTACCTGATTTCCTCACATTTTTTTATTCGAGATTCTTCTCTTGGTTTCCACATATTAAATGAGTTTAGATAATATTCTTGTTTCCCTAATATTCCTTGAGCTATGTTTTGTCTCATAGTTTCTTGAATTTCTTTGATTCAAGATACTCTTCTGGTTTCCAAAAATATACTCATAGGATTTGAATGAAAATTTATCAGAGGAAAGAAAAAATGTGAATACATATCAGACTTATGAATTTTTAGATTCCTTATACATATTAGATCGCTCAACATAACATTGACCTATTTGGATGTGATCATTGAAAAAAGACAGAAAAGTTAACCACAATGGTATTTTGCATAGGACCTTAAATGATACTAAATGTCACGTTAATTGGCATCAAACTACATGGGTTCTGATTCACCTTATTGGGATAAGTAGGAATACCCTTCCATGGACCTAATCCCAACTCTACAACACATCCTTAAACCTTCCATGGGAGCTCAAAACATCCCTATATGGTGATAAATTCTAGATTTCTTATCTTATTGAGGTTAAATTGTATTGTAATTAGATAATTTAATCAAATGGGAGATATTACAATCCCCATGTGTAGTTTCCTCTTCAATGCATGTTGTTAGTTAGAAAATTTACCTAAAGGATAACATATATTATTACTTGGAAGGATATCATCAATATATTCGAAATATATATGAGATTTGTATAATAGGAAATAATACCTCCTAAGGGATGATAAACCCTATCATCATCTCTTCCAGAAAATGGTGGCATATTCACCACCTAAGGAGATCAATAGGTCACCCAACTTTGAAAATTGGGAGAGTCCATTGAGTCCTAAAAAAATGGGCCCATGAGAAATAGAATCAATTATAAACAGAATATTAGACCAGAAATGAATGACCTCACTTAGAAAATAAGTTGATTAACAATCAATTATTATTAGTGATACTACACCGATGGGTTTATTATTATCTCAAAGATTCTAAATATCATATGAAATGAACTCACCATAGTAGATTTTTATATTTAGATAGAGTATGTAAAATTAAAATATAGCGATGGTTTCCATCAACCAATATCCAATGAATCATCAATCATCTACTACTATCATAATAGTATCTACCTCATTTTCACGGAACTATTTTACACTATCTTCTAACTATCACCCACAATAATAGATGGTGAATGAAACAGTGTGATAATAACTCTTAGAATAGATAATTCCATCCATGGAAACATATCATGATAAAATATAGGGAATGAAACCATGAAGTTCAACACTATGTAGACAAATTTGTAGGGGTAGGTGACCACCATCTCAGCTTGAGAACACTTATAGATTCTTTATCTATGTAAGGAAATTCTTATCATGTTTCCCTGGAGGAAGTAAAAAAATTGATTCCTATGTATGGATAGTTCTCTAGGATTTTCTAGGGTGGGATCCAAGTAATCCATATTTTCATATAATTTATAGTATGGACATAATTATATAGGAATATTAAGTGAATGTTATACCTATCCTATACATGTAAAAAATAAAACCTAGAGGGGTAACCTTTCAGGGGAATACATCCATTGTAACTTAAGAGAAATTCTATACCCCTATAACAACCATTACCCAAGAGGTCCAAGAATAATCCGTAAAATATCCTATGGTTAATTCTTGATCAACATTATACATAAGCTTAATAATTTATCAGATTTAGTTTTTTTTTAATGCTTAAATATATC
This sequence comes from Viscum album, assembly GCA_963277665.1. Classification (NCBI taxonomy): domain Eukaryota; kingdom Viridiplantae; phylum Streptophyta; class Magnoliopsida; order Santalales; family Viscaceae; genus Viscum; species Viscum album. The sequence continues at coordinate 2,088,314,464 of OY728126.1, read as the reverse complement.
ACACACCAATGGGGGAGACAATTTACAAATGTGGACATCCACACAGTGGCATCCCACCACATGTTTCACTATATAGAATATGGGACCAAGAATAAATGAGAACTACAGCTGTAGTTTCAACATCCTAGGTCCAACCACGAGCCATATGTTTTGGTTAATTTTCACCCCCAAAATCATTTCCAGTATCATCCATTGGGAAAAAATATACTCATATTACGAATATACCTCTTCCAATAAAATCATTATCTCTTAAAATTAACTTTAATTCTGTAAATGTGATCATCATAGACCTAATTTATATTGTAGACCATGATACTATCGGTAAACATGAAAAATATGTGGAGTATATATATGTAAATACACTAACACTGAAGTATAAAAGAAGGATTATGTACCCATCATAAAAGTAAATCATATGATTTTGGATACCCTTTCAATATTTCACACTCAGTGGGATAGTTACAATAAAATATAAAAATACATGGACATATACATAGCCCACCCAAAACCCAAAGATTGGAAAAAATATCCAAATAAGATTAGATTATGTTTTTCTAGGACAGAATAGGGATTCATGAGTAGATGGATATTAAATTTCTTAAGGGAAGCATACTTAATATGTCTAATTTTTTTGTCAAGACTATACATAATTCATATGAACCTCTTCAATAAGTGAATATTTCTCAACTCATAAATGTATAATCGGGTCACTCTGAAAACCATAGATCACCTCAATAAGCACTTTAAATGGAAACATCGATTGGTTATAAACTATTCGCACCACACAAGAAATATCAACCACTTTTTCAAGAAAGTCTCCCTAGGATAACTTTGGTTTTGGTATCATATAATTTACCAAGAGATATTATTACATAGATTAATTACATGGAACCTTGACATACATTAGTATGTCATGATAAAAATATGTATCCTGAGTGTGTAGACTTAACTAATTTTCCACCCATCTTCGAGAATCAAAACATCACTACATTAAATTGAATACGTGATCCCTATAAGCATCTCATCCATTTTTATTCCCAATGGGTTCTAATTTTGGGGACACAAAAATAATAATATTTATCCAAATTTAGATGCTTCATGTAGTCCTTGTAAGGTCTAATACTTTTTTGGGTATAATAACCTTGATGTTGGGTTTATTATATGTAAGAAATATCCTTATTATTAATTATTCTACCAATTAAACTATATTCTGAGAAAATGAATTATCCGAAACCTCTCTAATTTAAATTAGAGATAGAATGACATAGATATATATTTCACTATAATATGGATTGTTGTGTCATACTCTATGTAATTAAAATTACCTGGTAAAAAACACTATAGATCTGTTTATAGAACCTATAAGATGAGTTTCCAACCACACTTATCCCCATGAAGTACCTCACTGGTTTATGAGAGTTTAAAAATATATCAAAAAAATTAATGGATACTATTTTAAAAACCAAGGTAAAACATTAATAGCACCACCATTGTAGATAAATAATTGAGTTAATGAAAAAACAACTACTATCACACTCAAACCGGTTAGTTTAAAGTACTGTGAATTTGAAAATAGTATGAACAATGTTTATTATTTCCATAAATATCTGTTTTTATAGTATAAAATCTATTACATAGAGAAAACCCTAATCTTCTTTCCAAAAATCAAGAATTTAGATGAATCAAGGAAGAACGATCACACAAATTACTACCATTTCCATCATATATTGGGCCACATCATACAAGAATTCTTTTTCAATAAAAACATACTATATATAATGTTCTATGATGATCCAATATTATTGGATAGTCCAATGGAACATGTGAAATGTGTGTCATCCGGCCTACCCATCGAAGGATAAGAATGGGAAAAGAGATTTTATGGGAGTATGAAAATGTTTGATGCCCAAATAATCTAGAATATAGTGAATCAAGTGTATTCTATCATCAGGGAATGGTTGAATCAACTATTCATGACCCTAATTTAATTTTTAACTATAACTATGAAAACTTTTAATTCTAAACCTCCCAATATCTGATGGTATTCCCATAATGGATACAAGTAAAAAGAGGGGTAAACAACGATCAAAACACAATTATGGTCTTCCATTGACTTATTGAGTCCATAATTAGGAGGACAAGAACCATCCCATCAATCTAGCCCATGATAACCGCCCCACCAAATTAAATACTCTTCTGATTTAGTGTACTAGTTCACCTTAGTGAATGTCATTCAGGGGATGAACAAGAAGTCTGAGAAATAATAATTTTATAAAATGGGAGCATATAATACAATAAGCATGGTATCAGTATCGTCTAATTTTTTTTAACCTAGTTCTAATGAGTTTTGTATTGATAGAGACAATCACACACATATAAAATCATCTAAATAACGATAGGTTTTTTCCATCCCCTAGAATTGATAATATAGAGATTAGTGATACCCCACCATACATAAAAGAAGGCATATTTAAATATATTTATGCCTCAAAATGAACTTTTGATATATCATATACCTGATGTCAAAGGTATATAAAATCTTTGTGATCCCAATATGGATTTCGAGCATCTAAAACACATTATTTCATTGAGAAAGGAAATGGTGTTGTAAAAAATTCTATATATCACCCCCCTTATGTTTTCAAGGCTATAACAATAAAATGAAAAATCAATCAATAATAGAAAGAAAATTGGTGTATTTGGTATTTAATTATAGTATTTCATTTGTGATATTTTCCCATAGGGAAATGATTGAATCTTTCTTTAACAGTCATCCCTGCAGTGAATTTCCCCAGCCCAAAGGGATGGAGGATTTTTTATATTTTCCATCCCCTCAGAGGGTAAATTTTGTGCATGATTCATCCTCCATCATCATAGCACATTCCCCAATACAATTAATGTTCTCCAATCTATGGGTGGATTTATATGTGATTTTGCCAATAATTTATTTAACATCTTCCCTCAAATTGATTGAGATTAAAGAAATTTTATCCATGTATATAATTTAACTATGTCGCCACCCAAATAAATGAATATTTGGTATACTGTGGAAATAATATTTTTCAACATGGATGAGTTAGAAAAAACAAGGCATGTTATTTTCAATTAAAGAGATTTTAGGGTATTTCTCATTTCCAATAGAATATAATTTGATTGAGCTCCAAAGGATAAAGATTCCCAAGGATAATTATTTTAGACATAATGTAAATTAATACCCATTACATTTATTATTAGGGGGAAAATCTGGTGTGCCTCATATTTAAGGCTTGGATTCAAATGCAGATAGATAATGAGGATCCCCAGACCCGCACTCCTAGTTTCAATGCTAATAAACATTATTTACACATAGGTTTTGATTAAAAGTTATATGTACCAAACTAAACATATATATTTATAAATAATTTAAACATTAAATCTCACATTAAACACAAAATCTCAATAATGGATGGTTTTCTGTCTTTTTGGATAAGTAAAATATTTTGTGATAATTGTGAACATTTCTCCAAAATTGAGCCACACTAGAATTCCTTCTAGAATTATCATAATTAATACACATATTCATATCTTTTTTAATGGAAACATAAGAGAGGGGTGATATAAAATCATCAGTAAAGGAAAAACACATCAACATTTCATCAAGTTTCATATCTTAAGAATATTATCAAACTTGAGGAAGTGAGAAATATGTTATTAAAAATAACATGGAATAATAATATTTCTCCATAATTCATTATAGAAAAACATATAATCACAAATGAAAAAAAATACCATTTAAAGATATTGATAAATCATGAGATAATAAATATTATCCCTGGATCATAACAATAGGCACCTTGATTGAAATATAACATAACCTTGTAACATGGAATAACCAAGAACATTTTCATGATCATAATCATAGGAAACATCACCTTAGTGAGTCACTAATAACACCCAAACATGGTGGGAAAACTTAATTTTACCCACATTTACATATCTCATGTTATATAAACTTCAATCCAATTTATTAGAGGGATTTAATAGACTCAACCCATCTCATGTCCTTATGAGAACAAAACTGTCTTAGGTGTTGGTCGAACCCAAACCATCTCAGTGCTTTATTGGACCCAAACCATAAATAATCCATTTATCAGTAATAATAGAAATCAATAATTCATATATCAAACATCACATAATTAATTAGATTAAAAATGATGGATTTCATTAAGATATTGAAATGAAATTTCATAAACCATCAAAAGAATAAAGGTTGATTATATAATAAGAACATATCTGAACTGTGACATAAAGAATATCAAAGGATATTAACATAGATGTAAAATATAACACCCTAAATTTTAGGGTATTTTCATTCTTAAATTAATTCAATTTACTCAATAGCTTATGTTTCATGAAACACTAAGATTAAACAAACCATGATATACTATTAAATATTGACATGAGTGTTAAGAATAATAATATGACTGTTACGATTAGTAATCCGGTCATTTAGTATATTATCATGGTGATTAGATTAATAACCTCACATATGAAATTAAAAGAAATAATGTATAAAAATGAAAAAATAATATATTTATATAATATTATAGGTAAATAAATGTTTTAAAAAGGATAAATTAAGTGTTTCCATTTTTTTAAAGAAAAAATGTTCAGTTAATAAATTTTCAAAAAAGAAATTATTTTAAAAAATAGATTCATAATTTAATGTTTTTTATTATTATATGATAATTTTATGAGACCTTAATTAATTTTTCAAATTTTTATAAAAGGACTTATAATCTTAAAATCACTATTTTTTAAATATATTATAAGTTTAATTAACAACTAAATTTCTCATATTTGTAAGATTATTTTCATAAAATGCAAGAAATTTTTGAATTATATGCATTAAAAAATGGTTAGTGGTATTTTTTTGGATTTTTCTAAAAGAGTTGAATTTTTTTAAATAGTGAAATACAGTAATATACAGTATTTAACATTATTAGTAAATAATTTAATTTTTATTCGTTGATGATGCATGGTAGATTTAAGCCCCGTTATTTAGAACCCTATTTCTATATTTTCTTTATTTATTCAATGTAATCATCACTAATGATAGTCTTGATCCAAATTAATAAATAAATAAATAAAATAATCAAACCCCCCCCTCTAATCCCACTATAAATACCGCCCTCAACACCTCTTCTCCTAAAAAATTTTATGCCTTTAAGCTTTTCAAATTTATTTCCAATTTTCTTCATAAGTATTTCCCCTATTTACAATATCCTTTGGTATCAATAAAATACCAATCCCAATGTCATGACCCGTCCCCCGGGGCACGTACCATGACTACCCCAAGCCTGCCTTCCTAGGCCAGGGGCTGGCGACTAGCAATGAAAAAGGCATATCCCTAAAACCGAGAAGGCATTTCCTTTAGACCTATAATCCCACACAAACCAATCACATAGCAAGATATAAGAACTAGGTAAAAAATATAGTAAAAAGGGCGTTTACAGTAAGTAAAGGGCCAGAATACAAGCCCAATAGGAAAGTACAAGTAAAACTGAAAACAGCTTCTGTGAACACCCACCAAGGTTCTTACCTAAAGGGTAGGTACAGCTCTTGGACGATCATCTCCATGGATCGTCTCATATAATTTCCACCTCCGATCAGCCTCCAGTACTGGTACTCTTGACCTCGATCAGATTTGTCCATCGTCTGCACAAGACACAGCAAGGTGCAGGCGTAGCCCATGTAGGGGTGAGTATATTGGTACTTAGTAGGGACCCCGAGACCCCCCAAAGGTCTCTTAGAATCCACAAAGTATAAACCCCAAAGTAAGACCACAACTAAAAAGTATAAAGAAATAGTCAACCATACTTAGGTATATGCCCTTATATATACCTAATTTGTCAAGTAAACCCATCTCGTTCATGAGGAAACACAAGGCCCAAATATTTAACCAAAATCACAACTGTTCCATGAAGGAATGAATACCATGAAGGTGACACCACAAAGGTAAGTACCACAAAGGTAACTCCACAAAAAAGAATACCACAAAGGTTTCACCACATAGAATTTTACCAAAAAGGTAACGCCACACAAAAGAATACCACAAATGTTTCACCACATAGGAGTGTAACACATAGGTAACTCCACATAGTAGATTACCAAGAAGGTAATGACTCAGATCACACCAGGAATAACTTAAGTAAGGAAGTATAGATGATTAGCTATATTTAAAGATCATCTTACTTCATTGTGAAGCTTTGTTGTTGACCCACATAGGATCGAAGATGACCCACACAGGATTTGAAGACAACCCACACAGGATCTGGAGATAACCCACACTAGATCTGAAGATGACCCACACAGGATCTAAATATGTTGACCCACACAGGATCCGAAGATAACCAACACAGGATCTGAAGACTTCTTAAGTACAGCCAGCCACAGGGTTCCCACACTAAGCATGCTTGATTACGGGAGGTTCTGCTCCTCAATCCATTAGTCGATAATTAAACTTCCACTAGTTCCCATGAGGAAGTATCTGAAATATTTTCCATGTCATAAGGGACCCAACGCGATAGACGGTGCGTCAATCAGACACCCTGTCTGTAAGTTATTAGTGTTTCCATTCCAAGGGCCCTATTAGATTTGAGTTTGATCCAACCCAGCCATACCCCAACATTATCCAAAACTCAAGTTGAGTATACCAAAAGGACCATCATAATCCAAGGATTTTGGTGTCGTAGATGGTTTTTCAAATGGACGCCTGATTCTCAAGATACGGCCACAAAGAAGTATCTAGGTCTAAATGAGCCTGGGTTTGGTCCAACCCGGTCAGGCCGACCCGGCCCGACCTGACCCAGTCTCGATACAGCCCAGTTGGCCTGGGTCGCGGTGGGCCTAGCCCGCTGGGCCACGGTTCAGCCCGACCCATCCCACGTTGCGACCCGCGGCTTGGGTGGCCCCTTATGATGGGGTCCTCCATAACCACCTCCCAAGAGGGGAGGCACTCCCCCCAGGTCACCCAAACGGCCCATAGGCTGTTCAGTTTTGGCCAACTAGGCGGTGCCATGTGGCGCCATGTCTGGCACACAGGACCCGCCAGAGGGGTCCCACTTGGCTTGACACGAACGAACGGAATGTCCGGACCTCCTTCTAGTGGCGCGGACATGCGCCGTTGGTCCCCCGTGGCCAACCATATTTCGGCCTCACTCTAACCTTCGCCGCGTCCATGCGGCTATGGTCTCCAACTTCGGTGGTGTGGACACGCGCCGCCGCTTCGCCACGTGGCCAGCCGGCGTGTCGGATTCCACCCTACTCCCCCATGGCTGACGGGCTGTGGTGTCCTGCTCAACTGGCGGCGAGGACACACGCCGCCCAACCTCTATGCGGATGACCAGTGTGTCGGCCGCTGTCCACCCACTACCGCAGATGATGGGTTGTGGCCTCCTTCGCTACCGTCGGTGCGGATGTGCCAGCCCAGTTCCATGCAGTCCGTCGGGTGCTGGCAGCCACCTTTCTCCGCCACGGCTGATAGGCAGAGGTCCCCTTCGGCGGCATGGTTGTGCCATCACCATCATTACGGCCCATGAAGAACATGTCAACATTAAAGATGCATAGGGATCATGCCATGTTTGTTTCGTTCACACCCACCATATTAGACCGATAGCATGCGGCTTCGAGGATAAATTTTCAACATAAAATCACAAAGAAAAACATAAACACACCCCTACCTCGATCGTCCATTGGATGTGTTGTGAGTAAAAAGATGATGATGATGAAGACACCGATTCCTATTGCTCCCGCAACTCACTCCAAGGTCAATTCCATGTTCTTGACCCAGAGAATGTTCTTCATTGGAGAGGTTCTTCATTTGGAGGATATTTCTCCAAGGATCTCCTTTGCCAATGATTTCCTCCCAACCCAAAGAAATGTGAGGATCCAACTTAATAAATTAAGTTTATAAATTAAACAATTAAATTTGGCTCTTTAAATTGGTGGAAACCCAAGAGTTTCCTCCCATTAAAAGAGGGGTTCGGGTGGTCCCCACCACCAAGATTCAAAAATAAGGTTTCAAATAAAAATAAAAGTTATTTCATTATTTTTATTATTTTCCTTTTTAACTCTCCCATGAAAATATGAAAAAACTAACCTTCACCCTCATCCTACTATGGTCGAGGTGAAGGTCTCCTTAATCGAATATCGGCACTGCGAGTTCAACTGTGTCCTCGGATTTCAATTCCAAGCACTGGTTCAAAAGTTACAAATTCCCACTCACACGTTAACTTAACATACCTTAAAGAAAGTTTGGAAATTCATTCTGGACACTCTCGGTCCTAGAATCATGCGCCATCATCGATGTCCAGCTCGCCCCAGTCAATGATGTGTGAAAGATCATGTATGTATCTCATGAGCTCAGATACGTAGAAAAACGTCGTGCAACTGATGCAACTGAGGGGGAAGATCTAAGCGGTATGCCACATCGCCAACTCTGTTGAGGACCTGAACGGGTCTGATGAACCTCAGAGATAACTTGCCGCCCCGGAAAAATCTCCTCAAACCTCATCGAGGTGAGACCTGTAGAAAGACATGGTCACCATCCTCGAACTCCAGAGGTCTCCATATCCTATCAGCATAAGACTTATGCCTACTCTATGCAGTCTTCATCCACTCCTGGATGATCTGCACCTTCTCATTAGTAGTCTATACCATCTCGGGTCCCATGAGTGCTGACTCCCCTGGGTCAGTCCAACACATAGGTGATCTGCAAGGTTTCACGTACAACGCCTCAAATAGTGCCATACTGTTAGTGGAGCGATAATTTTTATTATTAGTGAACTCCTCCAATGGAAATTTATCCTCCCAAATGCGGCTGAAATCAAGGATGCAAGCACGAAGCATGTCCTCATGGGTCTGAATGGTCCCCTCTGTCCATCCGTCCATTTGAGGGTGGAAGGCAGTGCTCAAATGAAGCCGAGTCCCAAACGCCTCCTGCAACCCATTCCATAGCTGGGAAGGAAAATGTGCATCATGATCGAAGACAATCGTAGATGGCACCCAATGAAGCCACACAATATCCTACACATAGAGGCGTCCTAATCCCTCTACTGGTTCCAACTCTTTGATAGGTAGGATGTGGGAAAACATGGTGAGTCAGTCGACGATCACCCAGATAGAATCATGTCCATTGGATGTGCGTGGAATTCATGTCACAAAGTCTATAGAAATTCCATCCCACTTCCACTCTGGAACCTCAAGTGGTTGATCTAAGACTACTGAAACCTAATGCTCTACCTTCACTTGATGACAAGTGAGGCACTGAGAGACAAGATCTGCTACTGCTTTCTTCATTTCTGACCACCAGTGGTGACGCCGAATTTCCTGGTACATCTTGTCTACTCCTGGATGTACCTCTAGAGGGGATTTATGGAACTCCCTCAAAAATTCTTCCCGTAGCGCCACCGGTACCATATTAGATCCTCTGAAGATGATTTCGTGTTCCCCTCCTTCCAAAAATCCTTCAGGTTCATTTCATGTGGATATCTGAGCATGTCGACCCTCACAATCAGTGTCCCCAAGTTGTTCCTCCCTAACTCGCTGAAGGAGTGGGGGAGTGACTATCAAAGACTGAAGATAAGCTGCTCCATCTCAGTCCACAGAGGATATCCACAAAGCGAATAGCTGCTCTGTCGCCTCACTCAACAACTATATACTAGATCTCCTACTAAGTTCACCTGCTACTACGTTCCCCTTTCTAGGAGTATAGACTATCTTGAAGTCATAATCCTAGAGGAACTCAATCCAATGTCATTGGATCAAGTTTAGGTCCTTCTGGAAGAATATATAGTTGAGACCCATGTGATAAGAGTAGATAGTAAAATGTTCTCCCATCATGTAATGTTGCCACATCCTCAAGGAGAATACCACTACTAATAACTCCAGGTCATGGGTAGAATAGTTTTTCTCATACTGCCTCAACTATCGAGAATCATACATGATCATTGTTCACTCTGGCATCAGGACACATCTGAGTCGGGTCCCTGATGCGTCACAGTAGACTATGTACCCAACGCCCTCCTTTGGTAACCTCAAGATGGGGGCACTCGTCAGTCTCTAGCTCAGCTCCTGGAAACTCTGTTGGCATCTCTCCGACCACATGAAGGGTTTCCCCTTCTTCGTCAATGCTGATAAGGGTGTCTCAACTCTATAAAAGTCAGGCATAAACCTCCAGTAGTAACTGGCCAAACCCAGGAAACTCCACACTTCCATCACACTCCAGGTGGCTCCCAAGAAAGCACAGCCTCAATTTTCACTAGATCCACCGCAACTCTAGCCTCTGAGATGACGTGTCCTAGAAGGTGGACCTCTCGTATGCAGAACTGGAACTTCAAGAGTTTACCATAAATACGGTCCTCTCAAATTGTGTCCAGAACTATCTGCCGATGATGAGAATGCTCCTCCTCCATGCCTGAGTATATCGGGATGTCATCGATGAAGACAACCACAAAGTGATCGAGGTATGGCTAGAAGATATTGTTCATGAGTCCCATGAACACTTCTTGGGAATTGGTAATGCTGAAAGGCATAACCAAGAACACATAATGGCCACACTTTCCTCTGATGGTCATCTTCTGCACATCCTCATCTCGTACCCTAAGATGGTGATAGCCTGATCTGAGGTCTATCTTCGAAAACCACTATTCTCCCTTCAGGTGATCAAAGAGATCTTCAATCCTCTGGGGTGGGTACTTGTTCTTCACGGTCACCTGGTTCAGGCACTGATAGTCCACACAAAGTCTCAAACTCCCATCCGCCTTCTTGGCAAAAAAATCAGGGTTTCCCAAGGAGAAACACTGGGCCTAATTAACCCCTTGCTCTACAAGTCCTCTAGCTATACTCGCATCTATCTTAGCTCTGTGAGATCCATCTGATATGATGGTGTAGATATCAGTTTCATCCTAGGATACAAGTCGATGTAAATTTCCACCTCTCTGGAAGGAGGTAGACCCAGAACATCATCAGGGAAAACATCAGTATACTGGTCCACCACTACTGGATAGCTTGGAATCTCAACATCAACTGCTCTGAGGGTAAGGCTAGACAACTGATTTGTGATCGGATTCACCCTCCTCCAAGTAAATCCATCATGTGCTGCAAAGGTTCTCTTCTCACCGATGAAGGAAAACCTGGTCCCATCCTCATGGACACACCGCACTTTGTTCCTAATACTGTCGATCTGATCATGGACTGTGGATAACCAGTCCATACCCAAGATGACGTCATAAGGCCTCAACACCACTACTAAAAGATCCCATATGAAGATATCACCTCCTAGAGTAAGATAACACTACTGGAACTAGTGTGTAATCATCGAATTTACTCCCATAGGAGTCCCTAGATGTAAGGATTGAGGCCAAGGCTCCACCAGAATCTATGAACTCTGAATGAGGGTCTTGGAAATAAATGAGTGAATGGAACCTGTGTCTATAAGTACTACAGCTATGGTGGAGTAGACACAGATTGTACCTCGTATCATCTCTAGAGATTTGCGGTCATAGGCCTCAGCTTCCAGAATATGACCTCATCCCTGTCCACCTGCTCCCTGTGGTCGGGGTGGACCACCTGGTGGTGGTGGCAGTAGAACCTCGAATCGTCGCCCACCACCTGTTGCACGGCCTGCTCCTCTGCCATGTCCACCTGCTACCTACGGACCTCCAAGATTGAATCTTCACCTCTTACCAGGCAGTCCTTTGACCATCTTCTGGTCGTCTATATGGCGGGTCGGGCAGTCATGAGCCATGTGACCCTGTCCACCCCACGAGTAACATTATCTGCTCATCACCTGTCCTACTCTATCTTGAGAGCCACGCACAACTGACATTGTATCTTGCGATCATCCACCCATGGGTCTAGTCCTCTTGGACCTATGTGTCATCTGTCTACTACCAACTGATGATGAATTTTCTATGTGTCTTCTAGTGGTGGGTCTCGCTATCGGTGACTTCTTAGCAAAGAAAGCTCTCCACCAAGAGTGCTCGCTCTAACACCCCAGCCTGCATTGGGATACTAAGAGAAATCATCAAAGCTCTAATCTCCTATCTGATCCCATGCTCAAAGGTTTGTGCCTTGAAGAAAAGTTCATGCACCATGTCAATGGAGTAGCGTGAGAGGTCAGTGAACCTCACTGAATACTGAGCCACAGTCATGTTGCCCTGTCGCAAGTGGAGAAGATCCATTATACGCACTGAGCGTAAAGTCATTGGGATGAACTCTGCCCTGAAAAGTCTCTCGAAGTCTGCCCAGATGAGAGTGACCTCTTCATGAACCTGGAGCATCAACCTCCACCATCTTCCCACTACTACCTGAATAAGAGTGGCAGTAAGGATCACTTTTAGATCAGCTGGTGTTCCTACCAGTCGAAAAACTCTAACCACAACCTCCATCCAATCCTCAGCCACCTCTGGACCGGTCTCTCCCTAGAACCTTAGTGGCCTCTAGTGTTGAAACTCATGAAACACACTAAAGCGGCGTACACCCTCTACTGTTGGGGCTAGTGGTATCAGCTTCCCAACGGGTAGTGGTGCATCCGGTACACCACTTGGTGGTACAACTATCGTAAGGTAGCCCTGTATCGAAGCCTCATCACTCGGTGGGTTGTCATCGCATACTCTATCTGGAACCCTGGCTGGCTATCTGTGTGGAGGCATCCTAAAAAGTAACAGGTTCGCCATGGTCAATAAGTTATACCTTGTGAGCTGACTCAAAGTGTTCGTAAAGAAAACATTTCAAAAACACACATGCAATAAGTGTTTTCGTGAACTGAGTCAGAAATCATAAGTCAGGGTCCTAGTGTATGGATATGTTGGTCGTTATACCAACACTTGATTCCCCAAACTATAAAACCACACTCATCACACTTAACACTATTGCCACACAGAAAATATCAGAGTCATAGTTATTTGGTAGAACTGAACTCCTATGATACCAATTTTTCCCGACATGTCCCCCGAGGCCTCTGCCGTGACTTCCCCAAGCCCGCCTTCCATAGACCAGGGGCTGGAGAATAGCCCCCAAAAAGTCATATCCATAAAATTGGGAAGGAATTGCTTTTAAAACTATAATCCCACACAAACCAATCACATAACAAGATACAAGAACAACGTAAACTAGATAGTAAATAGGGTGTGTATAGTAAGTAAAGGGCCAGAATACAAGCCCAAGAGGAAAGTACAAGTAAAACTAAAAGCAGCTCCTGCGAACACCCACCAAGGATCCTACCTAATTGGTAGGTACAGATCTCGAACGGTCGTCTCCCGTGATCGTCTCATCTAATGTTCACCTCCGAGCAGCCTCCAGTCCTGGTACCCTTGACCTCGATCAGTGTTGTCCATCTTCTACAAAAGACACAATAAGGTGTGGGCGTAGCCCATTCATGGGTGAGTATAACGATACTCAGTAGGGACCCCAAGACCCCCGAAAGGTCTCTCAGAATCTACAAAGGATAAACCACAAAGCAAGACCACAATTACAAAGCACGAATCAATAGTCAACCCTACTTAGGTATATGCCCATACATATACCTAAGTTGTCGAGTAAACCCGTCTTGTTCATGAGGAAACACATGTCCCGACTCTTTAGCCAAAAGCACAACTATTCCACGAAGGAATGAATACCATGATGGTAACACCACAAAGGTAATTACTACAAAGGTAATGCCTCACAGAAGAATACCACAAAGGGTTCACCACACAGGAGTGTACCACAAAGGTAATTCCACACTGAAGAATACCACAAAGGTTTCACAACACAGGAGTGTACCAAAAAGGTAATGTCACACAGTAGATTACCATGAAGGTAAATACTCATCTCACACCAGGTATAACTTAAGTACGGAAGTATAAATGATTAGTTGTACTGCTAGATCATCTTACTTCACTGAGAAGCTCTATTGTTGACCCACACATAATCGAAGATGACCAACACAAGATCTGAAGATGACCCACACTGGATCTGGAGATGACCCACACAAGATCTGAAGATGACCCACATAGGATCTGAATATGCTGACCTACACAGGATCTGAAGATGACACAAATAGGATCTGAAGACCTCTCAAGTACATCCATCCACTGGGTTCCCGCACTAAGCATGATTGATTCTGGGAGGTTCCTCTCCTCAATCCATTAGTAGATACTTAAACTTACACAAATTCCCATGAAAAAGTATCCCAAATATCTGTCATATCATAAGGGACCCAAAGCGACAAATGGTGCGTCAATCGGAAGCCCGGTCTGTAAGTTATTAGCATTTCAGTTTTGAGGGCCCGGTTGGAATTGGGTTTGATCCAACCCAATCATACCCCAACATTATCCCACACTCAAGTGGAGTATACCAAAACCACCGTCTCAATCCAAGGATTCAGGTTCCATAGAGGGTTCATCAAACGGATGTCTGGTTCTCAAGATATGGCCACAAAGGCGTATCTGGGTCCAGATGGACCAGGATCAGGTCTGACCCAGACGGACCGCCTGGCCTGATGCGGCCTAGGCCGACCCGACCCGGTCCGGGTCTAGCCTGGTTGACCTAGGTTGTGGTAGGCCCATCCCACAAAGGGGGCAACCCAACCCAGCCCGATGGGTACGGCCCATCCAGCAGTGCAGCCAGCCGCCGGGGTGGCCCCTTATGGTGGGGTCTGCCCTAGCTACCACCCGGGATGGGAGGTGCTCCCCCCAGGTCACTCGAACGGCCCATAGGTCATTTGGTTTTGGAAAACCAGGTGGCGCCACGTGGCGCCACCGGTTAGCATGCGGGACTCACCAAAGGGGTCCCGCTCGGTGTGACACTGCTGACCGAAATGGTTGTCCCTCCTTCCAGCGGTGCGGATGCACGCCGCAGCTCTATCAAAGCAGGACGGATGTCAGCCACCCTCCAACCTCTGCCGCGGCTAAGCGGATGTGGTATCCAACTTCAGCGGTGCGAACGCGCCATGCCGCTTCGCCACGTGGCTGGCCAGCGTGCCAGCCAACACCCTGCTTTGCCGCGGTCGGTGGGCCATGGCCTCCTTCACTACCGGTGGCGTGGACGCGCTGCCCCAGTTCCACAAAGTCGGCTGGGTGTCAGCTTCAACCTTTCTCTACCATGGATGACGGGTCGCGGTCTCCTTCGGCGGCATGGTTGTTCTGCCACCGTCATCACAACCTGTGAAGAACACGTCAACATTATAGATGCGGAGGGATCATGCCATGTTTTTTTAGTCTGCACCCTCCGCGTTAGTTCGATAGCATGTGGCTTCGAGGAGAAAGATTCAACATAAAACCACAAAGAACAACATAAACACACCCCTAACTCGATCATCCATTGGAGGTGTCATGGGGAAGAAGATGATAATTATGAAGACATCGATGCATGTTTCTCCCGCAACTCTCTCCATGTTCAGTTCCACATTCTTGATATGAATAACGTTTTTCATTGGAGAGGTTATTCGTTTGGAGGAAATTTCTCCAAGGCTCTCCTCTCCTAACAATTTCCCCCCAACCTCAAGAAAGGTGAGGAGCCAACTTAATAAACTAATTTTATTAATTAAACAATTAAAGTTGTATCATTAAATTGGGGTAAAACCAAGAGTTTACTCCCATTAAAAGAGGGTTTGGGGTGGTCCCCACCACCAAGATTCAAAAAGGAGGTTCCAAATAAATAAAGGTTATTGTTTTATTTTTATTATATTCCTTTTTAACTCTCCCACAAAAATCTGAAAAAAACTAACTTCCACCCTCGACCTACTATATTCGAGGTGAAGGTCTCCTTAATTGAATATCGGCACTATGAGCTCAACTGTGTTATTGGATTTCAATTCCGAGTACCGGTTCAAAAGTTACAAATTCACACTTACACGTTAACTGAATGTACCTTAAATAATGTTTGGAAATTAATTTCAGGAACTCCGGGCCTCCGAATCATGCGTTGTCAATTTTTAAGGATTCATAATATTTCCATATAATAATAAAAAAAATTACAAGTAAAAATCCAGGTCATTACACCAAATTTCTATATGGTGGTTCTCAAAGAGAATAAGTTCAAGAGGAATAATCCTCTCTCATTTAGTTTTATTTTATTTTATTTTATTTTTGTTCTTATCCGTCCCTTACCTATTTTTATAAACTAACATGATAACTACGATATAATATATATACTTCTATTTTATTATTTTAATGGTATATCTACCATCAATTCTCTTCTCTTCCATTTAAACTAAAAATGAAAAAATAGTCTTAGAGGCATTGCTTCACCACCTTCATGGATGATGATTTTTTGTTTTCTATTAACACCTTCAAAGTTGATCTTAAAATCATTATAATGCTTAAACCTGATTCAAAATTTATATTAAAACTTACTTAGTGTTATAGAATTTTTACATCAACATAATATTAATTAATAAAACAAAACCAATTCGTGATTATTGAAAAAACCCAAAAATAATCTAAATGGTTATCATTAATCTTTTATCTAATGAATCAACCTCCTATCTAGAATGTATATATATAAGATCATTTGTTATTTTAAAAAATAATTAAAAAAATATAATTTCAATTCTGGATAACATTCTAATTTTACATGTACTTTCATACATGTATACAGGTGAACTAATTGTAAAAACCAAGGAAATGAACACTCCGCAATGATGAAATTTTATCTTATAACTCATCAAAAAGGAAATAAATGAACTTAATAAATTATAATAAATCAAATAAATGTATAATATATTATTAATTATATTATTAATGAATCTAATTTCATTATATGTGAAATTAATTGCAATTTTATAACACTTTCGAACATAAGGTAAGGGATACTATCCAACCCCCCATTTTTCCCTTTGGTTACAGTGTCTCTTTATTTACCAAAATTTTATTCTTAATTAATCTTATGTACTCCTCATATATTCTACTTGAATATTCCAAAAATATTTACCAAACTCAATTTTTCTTTCTTTGATGGGGAAATACATGTTTTATAAGCAACCATATTCAATTCCACCCGATAAGAAAGCTCAATTTAAGGTAACTTGCCGATTTCTTACCCATTTTAAATTACACTATATAATTTATTTTAAACCACCATTATTTTTCTATAATCCCTCATTTTATCATGAAAAAAAAATACTGTTTTATTTTTGGTTTTATATAAATAATATTTATTTTTCCTTTTTAAAATTACCTTAAATATTTTTCCTTAAACAACACTAAAGTAAATCATTTATAAAGTGTTATAGACCCTATTTTTTCATGATTTCACTTTAGTTGAGAATAATTTATCACGAGGTATGCCTATTTCCCTTTATAAATTTCCATGTATGATTTAAATACATTATTTCATGGACACAATTATGATATTCCCTTTAGTGATGACATATTCACCACTTTTTCCTTTTGTGTGGTGTATGTATACTTACCTTTTATTTATGATCATCAATCGTTAATTGTTTAGAAAAATATACACATTTCATTTATCATAGTTCTAATTATTTTATTTTTTTAATGGTTGGGGCTGAAGCCTCATTTATTATTAAATCAAAAAAAAGGACCTCTTTTAACTGTGTAGAGGGAGACCCATAACATAGCCCGAAGACCCAGTGGGCATTTTTCCCATAACATGGCATGTGGGCCCAAATTTTTGGCCCAAAGCCCATTCTATGAATAGTACTGCTACAGTACCCACCTACTACAGTGGCACGAAGTACCCTGCTGCCACTGCAATACCTTGTTGCCGCTATAGTGACATGTCGCTGCTAAAGTACCCATCTTTGCTACAGTGTCGCCGATTCTACAGTCCTGGTACAGTACTTTTGCCCAATAGGTTTTGAACCCCCATTTTTCATGTAGGATTCTGGGGTGCTTACCACTAAGACAAACCCCAACTAATAATTATTTTATTAGACATATACAATTGTTAAATATGTTTTTCTTATTTTAATGTTGTTTAAACTAGGGAAATATTGATAAATCCATATTTTATAGAAAATATATATATATTGATAAGTTGTATTGTTTGTGAATTAAATATAAGTATAAAAATTACTTGGAATTGCAATGAAGGGTGGGTCCCAGTTACAAATATCCCTTCAATTCATCAATAGGTCTCATGAGAAGAAATATTTGGCAGTAAACCCTTTATGTCTATTTCCAAGAAGAATAAGATGAGTTTCTACCCAAAACATAAACTGTCTTATCATTATGATAGTGGTTCATATGCCAGATACTTGATATCTAAAAATTGATCATTTTTATTAATTCACTATCAATTTATTAATTTTCATGTGGTTTTCATTGTGAAAAAAATATATGGATGCATTTTCATTCACATTGTATTTATGGAATGTGTTTCTATATTATTTACCTTTCAATAATGACTAGTACTTATTGAATTTTCTTTACTTATTGTTTATTCATGTAAACATTATTGGTCATTTGAGTTCACCCTTTTATTTTTTTCCTTCCCCAGGTTATGAAGATTAAATCATTGAATAAATGTTAATAAAGAAGTTTTTTTTGTTTTTTTTTTATGTTATATATTCAATTACCAATGTAATAAGGGATCCATGTATATATCTAGATTTTTAAGACTACTAAATTAATCGACCATTGTTGATGTTACCTCTTGTATCTATTCCATTATAATAAAATAACCACTGACTCTAGGATATTGTGTTTGGGGCTATTATAATTGGCACCAGGGAATGTTTAGTAGAAAACTTGGGAACTAGATGTTATGTAAACATGAAAATTATAATAATTCCTTATAGTGATTTTTTGGCTTAACACTATTGATGATTATGAGCTAACTTAGTATGTTTCATTATTTAGTGATGGCTCCTAATTGATGAAAGGGAATCAATACCCTTGGATAATGTAGGGATTTCTCTACTGAGAAAGTAATCATAATTAGTTTTAGATATGATCATATCATGTACACATTTGGATATCTTACTCAGGTTATAAAAAATAACCCTAAAACACCTATTTTGGATAATTTAATGTAGAAAAGGCCATCATCATTTAGTGGGACTACTAATCCAGTGGTATCTGAGCAATAGATAATGTCCCTTGAAAATATATTTCTATTTTTGGGATGCAATGAAAATTAAAATGTAGTATTGGAAGTATATTGTCTCAATTTATATGCTGATAAAGGGTTGTCATTGATCCATAAAACTAAGGAGGAAGATGAAATAGGAGACATTGAATGGATAACTTTTAAATAAATATTATTCAACAAATATTTCCCTCATGATAGACAAACTGAAATGAAGAGAATATTTATAATCTTAAATAAAAAAAAATATGGGAGGGTTGTAAGGTGTAAGGAAATCTTAAAAATACTAGATAGGTATGATATATATTACATAAGTGATTTGGAAGACATGTTTTTTCATTTAATTGAAGGTCTTATGCCAAGTCTATGAAGGGAACCATCTTTTATAACATTTTCATAATATGATGAAATAGTATAAATTTCCATCAAAATAGAGGTGTAATTTTCTTGGTCATATATGTTCATGAGAAATCAAGAGAATAAGTGCTCTTCTGATAACCACAAAAAAGGTGATGCATCAATGAAGAATAGGGGAATGGATAAATTCCTATTATGTAAACATTTTGGAATGAATCATCCTAGGAAATTATTGAAAGGAATGGGATTTTATTATATGTTTTGAGAATAGGGTCATAAATTTAAGGAATAGAATAAAGAAAAAATAAATAATGTTCGATGCTTCAACTATAACGAAATAGAGAATTATTCAAATCAATGTTCCAAGCATTAGGGGAATATATCATAGATGAGGCCATGGGGAGATGACCAAGCTTATGCGATCTCTACAGATGAAGTATAAGTGCTCAATGATGTGGTGGAAGATACATTAATACTATCTACAAATTTATCCAATACATTATTTGATTCTAGATCATCAAAATATTTTATATCTACCCAATTTTCCAGGAAACTGAGAAATTTACCTTTTTATATGATAAGAGAGTTGTCAGTAAAATCTCCTAAGGGAAGTCTCATTACAAAAAATGTGTCTGTTAGTCCCAGTTATTACACATTAAATGATTTAGTTGATATACTTGTCATCATAATTATGGTTTACATTTACATAATACTCGGTATATGATGGATTTCAAAACATGATGATAGAATTTATTATAGGATGAAGGAAATTATTATTTTGTGAGGATGATATAGGATCCCTTATCATTAGAGAATAAACATAATCATTTTATTCTTATCCAGATCTTCCCCTATTAGCTATACAGAATTATATTATTGGGTAGGATGAGAAACCAAAATCTAGTAATGAGGAAAGTAATATTAAAATTAAGTATGTGACAATTGTAAAGGTATGCATTTATGTATTTCTTAAGTGATTAATTTTACAACCCCCTATGGCCTAAATTTATGTTTACCATTGATATAATCCATGATGCAAGACCAATATCAAAGAGTCCTTATAGAATGGACACTGTTGAATTATTAGAGGTGAAGAAAAACTAGATGAGTTAAGTAATACTTGATTTATTCTCCCTAGTGTTTCTACTTGTGAATCCCATGTTCTCTTTGTTAAGAATAAATATATACCCTTGAGGCTAGGAATTGACTATAGAGAAATAAATTCTATTACAATAAAGAAAAATTATGCTATACCTCACATTGATGATTTATTTGATCAAAATCACATAACTCAATATTTTTTGAAGATTTACATTTGTTATTGGTATCATTAATTTTGAGTAAAAAATGAATACATTCTAAAAACAACATTTTAGATGAGGTATGGACATTACAAGTTTATAGTAATTCTATTTGGATTGAATAATACATCCTATGTTTTCATGGATATAATGAATAGAGTATTGAAGGAATATCTTGAATATTTTTCTTAGTATTCATTGATGATACTTTGATTCATTCTAAATGATATTAAGGCCATGAGAATCAATTGTGTGTCATTTATGGGACTCTCAGAATGAAAGATTTATATGGTAAATTTACAAAGTGTGAATTCTGTCTTCACAAATTTTATTTTATTGGATATATTGTCTTTAATGATGGAATCTTAATTGATATTTTGGTGAAAAAATCAATCCAAGAATGGCATACACTTGAATATATAACCAAGGATCATATTTTTATTGGTTTAGTAGGTTACTATCATGTTTCATTCAGTATTTTTTTGGATTGACTAACCCATTAACCAAGCTCGCACATAAAGGGGGTATGTTTGTATGGAAAACATAAATTGTAGAATATTTTGAAGAAATTATGAAAAGATTAGTCAATGTTCTGATCCTGAATCTACCATCAGGAAATTATGGGTTGTTTATATATAGTGATGAATTAAAGAATGTATTGGGTCTTTTCCTGATGAAAAATGATAATGTTATTGAATATTCATTAAGGAAGTTGAATATTCATGAAAAAAAATTGTCCAACTCATTATATTGAGTCTGTATCCATAATCCTTACTATGAAGATATGGAGAAACTACCTCAATGGTGAATGATGTGAGATGTATACAGATTAAAAAAGTTTGAAATGAATATTTATGTATATATAACTCATCATGAGGAAAATGTGATTGCTCATGTTAATCAAATATCATTATTACTCAATACAATACCACCCAAGAAAAGAGAATAAGGTAGAAGATGCATTAAAAGGGAAAGATCATATAATTATAACAAAAATTAAAATTTATAAAGATCCTATGATCATGGATTTAGTAAAGATGGACATGGGAATTATTAAGGAAGAGGAAACACCACACCTTTTTCAAATTATTTTGAAACCATCTTTACTATAAGGGATAAAAAGATCTCAATATATTGATGATAATTTTCAAAAGAAAATTTAAAGAAAAATTAAGGATGGATGATTGGTAGACTTCGTGTGTGAGTATGGAATTACTAAATTTTGAAAGAGGTTATATGTTCCATTAATACCTGAACTAAAAAAGGAACTATTCGATGATGATCATAGATCAAATTTTTCTATACTCCCAGGTAGTACTAATATGTATAGAGATTTGGAAGAACATTTTTGGTGAGATAATATAAATTGTAAAATTTATGGGTATATGTCAAGATGCCTACTCTTTCAACAAGTAAATTCTGATATACAACATGTTAGGGGATTTTGGCATCATTTTTCTATACCTATGTGTAAGTGGGATGATATTATTATTTACTTCATAAGTTGATTACTAGAGACCCCGCCCCTAAGAATGATACGATATGGGTTATTTTTTATCACTCTACAAAATTTGAACATTTTATTACTATACAAGAATATTTACCTATTAAGCACCAAGAAATAATCTATATTAATGAATTTCTAAGACATAATGGTGCAGATATATCAACTGTGTCTGATTGAGATCCCCATTTTATATCAGAAATCTGGAAGTGACATTAGAAGGATTTGGATATGAATCTTTATTTTGGTACTATTTATGACCCTCAAAGTGAAGGATTGTCTGAAAAGACTATTCAAACATAAAATTCATGTTTTTATCATGCTCACATTACTTTCAAGGTATGTGGTTTGATATTTACCTTTCATATAATTTTCATGCAATAATAGTTTCCATTCTAGTATTCAAATGGAACCATATGAAACATTATATAGAAAGAGATATAGAACTCCAACTTGTTGGAATGATGTTGGTGAGGGGAAATATATATTCCTAGAAATTATTGATGAGACAACAAAGTTAAAGACTATTCATGATCATAAATAAGTATCTCATGTAGAAAAATATTTATTTTGACAACTAGAGAAAGGATTTGGTATTTCAAGTAAGTGATCTTGAATTTCTGAAATTATCTCCATGGAAGGGTTTCATAAGTTTCTCAAAAAGGGGAAATTATGCCCCAGCAACATCAGACCATTTGAAATTATTGAATGAATTAGAGCTAAATCTTTCCAATTAGAAATGCCACTAAGTATCTACAAAGTTTATGATGTGTTCCACATATCATTGTTAAAGAAGTACATGCCATATCCAATGTATGTACTCACCCATGAAGTTTTTGAAATAGAACCAGATTTTTCTTGCTAAAAAGAGCCTATTTAGATTATTGAAACAAGAGAGAAATTATTATGAAATTGGAAGACTCTACTAGTAATGGTTCTTTATAGAAACCATAAAAATGAAAAAGTGATGTGGTAACCAGAGGATGTTATGAAGAAAAACCACCATCATATGTTTAAAAGTAAATATTGAAGAAAAATATCGAGGGAAGAATTATTGAAGGAAGGAAGAATATAACACTATAATATTTTTGGTACGTATCTTCTTAAATAACATTAATTTACTCAATAGCTTATGTTTCAAGGAACCGTGATCTTAAACAAACTGAGATATAATATTAAACATTAACATGAATATTGTGAATAGTAATGTGAAAATAAGGAATAGTAATGCGACCTTTAGGAATAGTAATGTAACCATTATAATAATAATCTCACATAGGAATTTGAAAAATAAATTTATGTATATAATACATGAAAATAAGATATATTTGTATCATATAATAAGTAAAAATGTTTTAAAAATGATAAATTAAGTGTTAAAATTTTCATAAATCAAGATTGTATTTTTACAATTTTATAATTATATTAATGTATTAAAAGAAAATTTATTTTATAAAATAGATTAATAAATTAATTTTTTATTTTATTATGATTATAACATAATTTTATGAGGCCTTGATTAATTTTTCAATGATTTTTAAAATAAGTTATAATTTTAAAATCGGTAGTTTTCAAATAAATAATGATTATAATTAAATATTAAAATTATCATATTAATAAATTTAATTTCATAAAACAGAGTCCATTTTCTAATTTTAAATATGAACAAATGGTTAGGGTGAATTTTTTTTTAGTTTTATAAAATACTTAAATTTTTGGTGAATAGTGAAATATGGTAATTTACAGTATTTAAAATTATATGTAAATAAACAAATTTTTGAGTCATTTATGGTGTATGGATGATGTAAGAAATATTATCTCGAATTATCATTCTATATTTATTGTATTTAGTCATGATAATCATCACTGCTGATAGTTTTCAGAAAAAATTAATAAAAAAATGAATAAAATAATCAAAAATACACCTCCCCTCCATCAATAAATATCACCTTCACCACTTATTCTCTTTAAAACATGAAATACATGAAGCCTATATTTTTTCTTCCCCATAATATTCCCAAGTATATCCCCTATATATAGTATCCTTTTGTTTCAACAAAATATGAAACCCATTTTCCCAAAAGAGTTTCTCAAGGAGATTAAGTTCCAGAGGTAAAATCCTTGTTCGTTTTCTTCAATTTTCTTTTATTTTGTATTATTTTCTTATACTTAATTAAAATACCCTATAAAAATTTACATGATAACTCTAGTATCAAATGTAAACTATAATTTTATTATTATAATGGTTTATCCACCATCAATTCTCTTCTCTTCCTCTTTTTTGTTCTAAAAATGAAAACTTCGTCCGAGAGGTGTCGATTCACCACCTTCATGGGTGATGATTCTTTGTTTTCTAATACCATCATAATGTTTTGTAATAAAAAATTTAATGGTTAATGAATACTATAAAATGTATATTATATCTTATTTTGTGTCTTGGAACTATTATATATACATAATTTAATTAATAAAACAAAACTAGTTTGTGATGATCAAAAAACACCAAAAAAATATAAATGGTTATCATTAAAATTTTATATAATGAATCATCTCCATATCAGAAGAAAATATGATATATAATAAAATTTTATATTATGGAATTTAATTTCCATTTTGGAAAACATTTCCAATTTTACGTGAGCATTCATACATGTATAAAAGTTAACCAATAGTGAAAAACAAGAAAACAAGAACTCCCAAACGATGAAATTAAATCTTATAACTCATTAAAAGGATATAAATTAACTTAGTAAATTTATAACAAAATAAATCCTTGTTTAATAGTTTCTAAATTGAATTATTAAGGAATATAATTTCATTATCCAGTACAATATAAACAATTTTAGAATACTTGTAGACATAAGGAAAGGGATTATCTCCTGACCCCTATTTTTCATTTAGGTTGCAGTTTCTCTCTCATTACCCAAATGTAATTATTAATTTTTCTATGTACTCCTCTTACACTCTATGTTTATGATCCAAATATATGTACCTAGATCAATTCTTCTTTATTTTATTGGTAAATATATTTTTCTGAGGTCCCCTTTTTTATTCCTCCTGATAAGAGATTTTGGTTTAAGGGAACTTCCCAATTTCTTTACCCTTTTCAAGTACACTAAATAATATATTTTAAAACAAAAATTTTTTTATAAAAACACTCATTTTTTATGACAAAAGATCTTTGTTAATTTTTTTATTTATAAAAAACAATTATGACTTTACCCTTTAAAATACTCTTAAATCTTTTTCCTTAAACCACACTAAAGGGGCTAATTTATAAAGTTTCTTAAAAACAAATTTTACATGTCTTAAATTCACATGGAATTAATTTATAATGATCTATGCCTATTTTCACTTATAAATTTCCATTTATTATTTATATCCACTCTTTCATGGACACCCTTAGGATGATCCCTTTGGTTATGCCTTATTCACCACTTATTCTTTATGTGAGGTGTATGTATACTTCCCTTTAATTTCAGATCATAATTCATTGAATATTTTATTAAATATCCATATTTACTGTATCATCGATATGAATGTTGTCATATTCATATACCATTTTTACATACGGTATTTTTCTTTGATTTTTGTTTAAATTTTATAAATATTGATAAATGTATATTTTCTATGCAACAAGGATATTTTGATAAGTAATTTTGTTCATGAATTAAATAAATTCATAAGGACTAGTTTGGAATATAAATTATTGATGGGTCCTAGTTATAAATATCCACTATATGCATTGATAGATATCATGTGAAAAAATTGTTGGTGAAAAACCCTTTGTGTTTGTTACCAAATAGAATTAAATGAGTTTCTACCCACTAATATACCATCTTTTCATGATGTTTGTAGATCATGTCATAGATACATGAAATCCAAAAAATGATCAATTTTCTACATTTAGTATTCAGTAATTACATTCCATGATATTTTCACTGTAAAAAATATAAGGATTCATTTTCATTCTGAATGTATTTTTGGATTATTTTTTTCAATTATTAATCTTTCCATAGTGACTATGACTTATTTAAATTTCTTCACTAATTATTGATTCATGTTACCCTTACTGATAATTTTATCACACCCTTTTATTTTATTTTTTTCCATGGGTTATGAAGATAAAATCATTCAATATGTTTCAAGGAAGTAGTTTATTTTTCCATTGTTGTGTTCTATGTTTATTTACCAATGTAATGAGGTAACCGTTTATATATCTAGTTCTTCAAGACTACATAATCAATCAATTCATGGTGATTTTATCTATTATATAGATTCCATGGTAAAAAAAATAACCACTAACTTTGGGATATGGGGGTCAAGGTTGTTACATAAAACATTCCATTGATATTATTGGATATATCACTTTAAAAAAATGAAGAAATACCCCATTTTTAAATTTGTGAAACTACTTAAAAGTTTTTATTTAAAGAAAAAACTTTTAGTTTGATTGATCATTTTACTAATTTTTTTTAAAACATAAAAACAATATAAAAATTTGTCTTATAAGAGAAATATTTTTTTCAAAACCATTCCTTTTGAAGACATAAAACAATTTGGACTTCTTTAAAAGCACAATCCTTTATTATCTCTTATTAAAATCAAGAACTACTTATTAGAATCAAATATTTAACTATAAAAAAAATTTGAATACTACATTTTATATTCAAAATAATTATGATTTAAAATCATTTGTAAACCTATTTTAAAATAAGGAATATAAGCTTCATAAATAATAATGAACATAACAGAGGAGGAAACCATTAAATAATTTTTTTAAATAATTTTGACCATATCCATAATAGGGAATGTTACAAGTCATGTTCAAAATTAATTTTCAATATGGTTAATTAAATCCTTTGAAAGTAGTTATGTTTAAAAAATAATCCTTAATAATGGATTCCTGAAAAACATAATGGTTTTACATTGAAAATATGGAGTGGATTATTAAAATATAAACTTTAAAGGGAAATTTTTTTCAGTATTTTCAAAATCAATTTATTTAAACCCACATCATAATGATAGAAAAAAACATTTCATTTGAAAATAGATAAATATAAATTTGAAAACTAATGGTAATATAAAATATTTGGATTTAAAAATATGAAAGGAAAACATTAGTGGTAAGAGTAAACATGGATATGTAAAATAAAGTTATTATTTAGAGATAATGGGAATTATTATTAACATCATCAAATTTTATGAATATTTCAATGCATTAATGTAATTATATAGTAAATACATATGAAATATAGTATAATATCAATATATAATGGGATAAAACCATCTTATAAAACCATATTAAATGAGAAACCATTGTGAATCATGAAAAGATATTGAGTCAAGAAAACCCTTAGATGTTAAGGAAAGCTTTAATAGAATAACCTTAAAATAAAGAGATTTAAATTTAAAATAAGTTTACATGAATTAAATTAGATTTTTGATATTATATATCCAATAGGAAGAACACACACCATCTAAATAAAATCTATTGTATAAAGAAAAATAAGTCTCAAAAAAATAATAAGATAGACAAAATTCCATTACAAATTAGGAAGTGTTTTAATAGAAACCCCATGAAAGAGATATTTTGAAATTAAACATAAAATTTAATTAATAAAATATAATTCATTATAATATAAATCCAATATGTAGTACACATAAAATTTAAATGAAATTGATTTCATAAACTAAAAATTTTCTTGAATAAAGGAAATTGAGATGAAACACCATTGCCTTTTACTCCCAACATATATGAAATCTCTATAATATCTTATATCATAAAAATAACCATATTAATAACCTATTTAATAACCTTATTGATTTATATAACCATTTATAATCATTATTTATAATTATTTATTATACACTTATTAGTTTTTTA
The DNA here is from genome assembly GCA_963277665.1 of Viscum album. Lineage (NCBI taxonomy): Eukaryota > Viridiplantae > Streptophyta > Magnoliopsida > Santalales > Viscaceae > Viscum > Viscum album. The sequence continues at coordinate 2,088,286,338 of OY728126.1, read as the reverse complement.
TAGTTTGTCTTCATCATAAGATGTTAGTTATTTTCATTATTTTTTGCATTCATTAAATAGTCAATGTTGAATCCCATTCATTGATGCCAAGTTAACCATTAATAAATTATATATGTTAATATAAATTATTTTTTATAATTATTTATAAATCTAAAATCTCATTCAATTTAAATTTAAATCATGATTTTTAATAAAATAATCAATATTGAGTTCATTTGGGTAATTTTTAGCGAACAAGGAGTAGAATTTTAATAATAAATTAAATATTAATATAAAGATTTTTTAAAATAAACCAATATTTATTTTATAATAAATTTATAAAATACAAATATTATTGATTCTATAGTCATCCAAGATAAAAATTTAGATCACTATTCATAGAGGTGGTTAAACCTTCCCAAACAAGAAAAAGTTATAACTGATGGGTGAGAATTTGTAAGAAAGTGATACTTATAACATAATTGTTTCCAATAAAAAGATATGTATAGTTTCGTAAGATTATGATACATAATTATTAATTCCTATAATAATTTAGTTATGTTGTCACAATATGCTTTCATGTTGAGGTCATCATTTTTTGTTTCCATTAGATATATGATATTGTAATATATTAGGGATTCTGAGTTCATGTGGACAATTGGAAAATGGGTCTTATAAATCACATGTCTAAGGGAATGAACAAGTGAGTATGTAATAGGTAAGATATATCTAATATGACCTCAAAAAACCTAATGTGTTGAGTTCTACTATGGTGTTGTTAGAGATCATGAGGATTGGAGGTACTCTCCTACAAGGTGGATATGCCTATAAATGTTGGGTTAGAGGTCGTTATGCATAAGCCCAAAGGGATTCCATTAAGGTTCCTCAATCTCTTCCAAGGGTTGTGAAATATTTATGAATATTCAAGTGTTTGGAAGATGAAGTGGGATATGAAGAAAATTGATATCCAAGAAGGTTTTTGGAACCCTGTGGAATTTAAGTATATGGTTGGGAAGCTTAGTACCTACACCATGTGGTTTTGATTCATGTGGTGTAGGCCATAAAAAAGATCAGGAATGGAATATTGCATTATTTTTTTGAGAAAGGGTACAACAATAAGAACTCAGACTTAAATATTACATAATCCTGAATTAAATGAATAAATAACATGAGAATCTTTTTAGGTTTATAATTTTAGAGAATTAGGCCATAACTATTTCATATCAACTTGAATATTACAGGTAGACACTACACTCAGTATCCATTTTTTTAATAAAATAAAAACTCTTCAAAAGAAACTTGTTTAGTTCCATGTTTAAGATAGAATGACTTTTCCTTAATCACGTTCTTGAACCTTATTCATCTTTAAGTCATGTGGAAAACATTTCAAAAACGTGGGATGAGCATAAAAAGCTCAGTAAGGGTTTTAAAATAATGAAAGAAAACATTATCCCCTCAATAAATACAAATCAATGAAACCATACTTTTCAATCATAACATACCTCATGAAATCATAAGATTTATGGATAACACATAGAAGTCATAAATCATAAAGGTAACTTATGGAATCTATAAAATACTTACATTTTAGCTTTTACAGCTACATGGGGACTTAAGTTTGGAATTACCATAATAATATATTCCCTAAATCTCTTAAGAAAAACATTAACATTTACCTCCATCACGTTACCCAATGCATTAGAGAGTTATCTCGGGCCCACACACCCTAGGTTTATCACGGAACCACCCGTATACGTAAACAATTCCAAATAACCATAACATATTCATAACACATAACACAACCATAATGTAAAGATAAAATTTCCATATTCCAATCACAATATATCAAATCAAGATATTGAAATAAACAATGATTTATCAAATCATTTTTAAAACCATTTAAAACATTTAATAAAGAGATTTTTGAATCAAAGTGCCTCATACTACTTAGAATATTTTAAATGAATTATCATTTGAAAACATTAATGTCTATATAAATAAATCCTAAAAACTTTTTTGAATACATGTACATTAATGAGATATATTTTGAAGAATAAATCTTTTAAACATTTAAAATGAAATTTTAGTCAAAGAGTTTTTAACAAAATGAGAGACACTTGAATACAAATAATTATGGAATAAAATTTAATTAGAACTTTATAATATCATGAGAATAAAGGGATTCATGATATAATATGCCAAAGGACGGTATATACACCACATAATAGTGAATTGGTTTATAACAACAATGAAGTCTCAATGGAATGTAAATTTAGATGAAATCCCTTATAAAAACTATATCCTTAGATTAAGGATAAATCAATTACATAATAATGTGTGACATATAATAATACACTAAATATAAGTGGATTTTAAGTATGAAACAATCAGAGGTTATTCACACATATTCATATCACGACATAATCAAGAAGTAGAAGCTTAACCCAAAGAATTGAAATTGGGTGAAGATGTTCCCTCACTGAAACTTGACAGCCTAAAGGCATCACTTAAAATTCGTAAAATGAATTGATGAGAAAAAAAAGGGTATCTCATCACATGGAAATAAAATTTACCGCAATAAGGATATATAAGAACATATCCCAACATAAGAATATGTAAATTAAAAGACATAACAAAAAGAAGTCTTTTAAAAATAGGAGGGTGAAAAGTTCTCTTACTGATTTGGTAACTTACAAAACATACACCCCATGAAATACGGATCATAAAATGAAGATGTAAATACCCATAAATTTAAGTATATTACAAAATTAATGAAATAATGGGCAGTACATAAACCACACGAATGGAAATAGTGGCAATATAGCATGAATCTCACGGGAATAAAAAGTGAGATGAAAACCCCTTACCACGTTGTAATCAATAAAGTTTTATAACCAAAAGTTAATAACCACCAAATGAATCAAATAATACCATGAATATAAATATAATCATTGTAATATATATCAAATGGTATTACCCAATACCCCAAATGAAATAAATAAGTGACAAATAATGGAAATTTCACAGAATTGTATGTGAGATAAGAAATATCTCACCTCGTGTCCAACATGACTCGTTTGTTCCTTGTTCTTCCTGAATAATAAACTTAAGTTAATTTATACTTTATTAAGAACCTTTTTAAGTTTATTATTCATTTTATATCATATATTATCATGTTATAAACATTATGTAATCATTTATGTTAATGACGGTCATTTTGTCGATTTTTGGTACTTGAGTCAAAAATGAACTTCTTATATTTACAAGTTATCTATGTGGTCAAAATTACATTGTCACCAGAAAGATATTAATTATTTAGATATCATATATATCTTATATATCCATAATATATAATTATTTATAACAGTACATAACATTTTTAGGTAATAAATGAAATGCATCATTCATGGAGACGGTAAGCCATTCGTATGCATGAACGCTACTTTCATTTATATTTTATATTTAATGGAATTAAAACATAATTATAAATAGGTATATTAAAATTTAAGTATAATATCATATAAAATATCATTAACTACATCCTTTATATGTCCCACATATGGCATTAATGAGTCATAAGATTTGGAGGGGGCGGTAGTCCGCACTTCCTAAAAAGAAATTATCGTGTTTACCCATAATAAAAACCATAAAAGGATTATATAAATGAAAAATAAAGAATCATAAAGAAAACATAAAAAAAAATATATCATATATAAATACATTTCAATCTTAATGGTCACCATTAGAGGTGGTAGAAGATAATTGAACAATTATCGTTTCGTGAGGCGTTAGTTTTCCATCCACAGAAACAGTGTGTTCTTTACCCATTAGATGGGGGTGAGTGAAAGTTTAGTTATAATAAATCTCAGAAAACAATCCTATTATATTTATTATACTTTTGTTGTTATGAAATAAAAGAATAAAAATATTTTAGGATTGGAGAAGTAAAATAAAACAAAAAAACTTAAGAGAAGAAGTTACCTTTAAATCGTTTAACTCCCTTTGGTTTGAACCAAAAGGGTTCTTTGATGTGCCTTCCGCCTAAGTTAAGGCTTATAGGTGGAATAGATAGATATTTATAGCTTATTTGGGAAGGGGTTGGATGATCCAAGTGTATTGAGATGTGTGAGTAATGGGTTAGAGTTGAGAAATTGTTATAAGGGGGAGGAGGGGCTCTTTAAGAAAGTGTGAAACTATTATTTTATTATATTATGATTTTCAGTTTCTCAAGGTCTAAAACTTATTAAATTAGAATATAATATGACTCATGGTTGAAATAAAATCATCCAAAAATAATTGGACAGGTTTTGAACATTCATTTAATCTTTATAATCTTATTTATTTAAATATTTTATTAATGAGGTAAACACTACATCATTATTTTGTAATAAATAATTTAATTTATTTGATGTCTAAAAATTATAAAACAATTATCATGATTTAGTAAAACTTTTTATATTTCCTATTAATATTTATAGTTGAAAATATAACTTATATAAGCCTTTGTAAAGATTAATTTACTAAAAGATATTTGTTTATGCCATTTTTGTCTTTACTTTAAGTAAATTAAAATAAAGTGACATTATCACTCCCATGTGGCTCCATGGGGTCCCAAAATTGACCCAAATATGCCCATGGTTGGATATGTATCAACCAATAGTATTAGGATACATGTTAGGGTAATTTTATATTATTATAAAAATATTTTTTTACCCTTATTTACTAGATTTACCCTTTAACCATGGTAAATAAAATTTTTACTGAAGTAAATATTCATATTGTCTAAAAATAAAATTTACCTATTTACACAATTTGTACCTCCTTATTCTAAATATTAAATCCATTTTTCCAAATTCAAAGCAAATATGTTGAAAAAATTAATTTAAAATGAATTCCCACTGTCAAAACGAAAAACCTATTTTTTAGAAATATTAACTATCAAAATATTGACACCTGTTTAAGTCCAATTTCAAAGTGAAATTAATTTCAATGACAAAAATTGGATTAAATGGTAAAAATATAATCTAATTACACTTTAAAAATAATTAAAAAGATAATATTACCATATAAATAAATTATATTAAAAAGAATTTTTGAATTAAAATACTTTAGTTTTCACTATTCATCAAAAAATGAATTTTATCGGAAAAATACCAAAATTTTACCCAAGGTGAATTTTGATGTCCCGATTATAAAGAAGAATATTATTTTGTTAAAAATAACATATAAAGGTGACCAAATATAGATTTAAGGATGGTTCTCCATTAAAAGGTGGTAAATGAACCTTTTAAAGTAAATTAGATTCATTCACATTTTAAGCCTCTTACTTTTATTGGATAAATGTAAAAATATTTAACAGGCATGTATAATAATTTTTTAGTTAGTTCTATTTATTCATGCTATTACAGTGTCTATGTGTTGACTACCATTTAGAATAATAATATTATAATATTATTTTTTAGTACAACTCAACATTCTGTGCAACGTAATATTTCAAAGAAACACGTTGTGGTGTATCACGTATGCCATCAAACATAGAATCCACTTTAAAGTAAAATTAATAATTAATTTAAAAATATTAATAAATATGAAAATTTCATATTCTTTATTTACCTGGGATGTAACATCTTTCCCCCCTTTTGGTAACTGCGTCCTCTCAATTTTAAAATTGGGATTGAAAACTTCATTGAAAGACCCACATCAGAAAAAGAGTCAATCAATCTATCACTTTAAAATAAAGGAATAGAAGTACAAAGGTCACCCAAGACAAACGATACTAGGATTCCATGAAAACATGGGTATGGAGGAGAAAACAAACCATCATGTTCTGATGTAGAGTAATAGAAGACATGATTAGGAGAAATTCAACAACCAGAAAATCACAAACTTGTGATGGGTTAAACGGTCTTTGATTCCATAGTAGTAAAATTTTACAGACAAAATTTTTGTTTTAAGTTACTTTTCATAAATTTGGTGAATTTATTTATGATCTTAACTAAAAATATAAGGAAACTTAATTACTTTTCAGGTAGACTTTCATCCGTTACTAAATTCCTACCACAAACTAATTTTTTCTTCAAACGATGAGTATTCAAGATAACTTGTTCACATTGAAAGCACTATAATCAACTTCTAGAGAATAAAATAATAATAAAAATATGAAATATATTTTTCCCATGTCATTATACATTATCCAAACCCAAAAATGGTTAGTAGAAGATCAAACAATCCCCAAAAAGGATAATCTTTTACAAAAAGAAAAACTACTCTTAATCCAAAAAAATTGTCCAACAATACCCAAAGCTCAACAAAGACCTTAAATAAACAATTGTCCGTAAAATTATTAATAGTAATCAAAACTAATATTGAAACACAAATCCCAGAAGGATTTAATCACATAGTCTTCAAGATAAATCTTAATATTTGTCTCTAAATAACATCAGTTACTCTTAATGTCTCATATTGAAAAGTAATTAACATAATCATATATTCTCCATGATTGGTTAAAAATTTCCATAGATAACCCAAAATCAACTTAGTCTTGATTCATAAAACCATCTAACTAAAATGAATTAGTCATACTAACCAGGTACTTCATGTAGTCCAGTGGTAGGTGATAAATCCCAGTCGCACTTTGGTTGTGGGTTCGATTCCCGCAGCTTTGTCTGACGTGATGGGTTGTCACGCAGTCTGCGTGTTATAATTTTTCAAAAACTATATAATTTTAAAACATTAACAAAAAAGAGATAAATTCATCAAAAATAACCATAACATATTTTAACCACAGAGGTTATCTAATAACTTTAATTTTGCATCCAAAAATGTATTAACCTATAATTGCCTCAAATTCAAGGATCATATAAACCCAAATAGTTCTTTATAACTATATCCACAAAAGAAAAGATAATTATTCCTTGAATAAAATTTTCATATATCAAACTTCCGGGTTACACATACTATAAAATGTCTTCTAATGTAATCCCATCATCAAAAGAGGTTTAATACTTTCAAGCATTTTACCATCCTAAAATCTACCATAACACTTGAATCCCTTATATGTTGACTTCTTACTCATTCAACGTTCTTCATGATCTATTAAACAAACCTTTCCAACTTATTCTGAAATAATTCTTTCCTGCAAACAAAATCATGAATCATATCCTAAGATTTAGTAGTGTATAAACATCAGTTGAGAAATAATATATACCTTTCATTGGTCATTGTCAGTTTCTTCATCATCAATTGGAATGGCATTAGGTATTGGTAAAATTATATTTGTATGATACTGGTGATCCCATTCCTGAATATTCTTCATTGGAAATATGTTTGTATAATGATCATGCACAACACATTTAAAACATTCAATTGATCCCTCAAAAAGAACTTCTTTCCCTTTCCTAGAGTCAACTGGATGCTTCATTTTTTCATGGCAGGTTATTACTTTATGACCTTCACATCGACATCTATAGAATCTTCCCGTCCCTTTGAAACATTTTCCAATTGTTTATTTCCCCATCCTTGATACATAGGTTTTTGAATATACTTACCTTTATGATTATTACCTGAACTTCAGTGGGGATTTTTTTCTCACATATACAATGCCCTATAAAAATCACCAAGGTTAATGTGGTCAATCAGGACTCCAAATAGTTGGTTGAGAATAACTACAAGAGTTATCATTACAGCTCTCATTTCATTCAACTTCTCATTTAGAAAACCATCACAGTTTTCTTCACATCTACTATTACTTTGTTTCCTACTAGATCCAGCCATTTACTAAAACCAAAAAGGTAAGTGTGAGTACATCAGTAAAATCATCATATAATATCTTGTGAGGAGGGTAAATAATAAGATATACTTATTCATGTTATCATAAACTCATTCACTTTATCTAAAACAACTATGACTCTTTCTAAAATCCTAACCATTATGGTAATTTCACTTATGCTTAAAAAACACCCTAACCTCTAATGTTATCTAAACCGACCTCTGATACCAACTATAAGGACCCAGACTTAAACATTACATAATCTTGAATTAAATGAATAATTCACATTGAGGATATTTTCAGGTTTAGAGTTTTAGGTAATTAGGTCATAACTATTTCATATGAACTTGAATATTACATGTAGGAACTACTACTCTGTATCCATTTTTTTTAATAAAATAAAAAATCTTAAAAATAAACATGTCTAGTTCCATGTTTTAGACAGCATGACTTTTCCTTGATCCCATCCTCGACCCTTGTTCTTATTTATGTCATGCGGAAAACATTTAAAAAACTTTGGATGAGCATAAAAATCTCAGTAAGGGTTATAAAATAAGGAAAGAAAACATTAGCCCATCAATAAATACAAATCAATGAAACCATACTTTTCAATCGTAACATACCTCATGAAATCATAAGATTTATGAATAACACACAGAATTCATAAATCATAAAGGTAACTTGTGGCATCCATAAAATACTTACATTGTAGATTTCACAGCTACGTAGGGAGTTACGTTTAGAATACCCATCACAGTATATTACCTAAATCTCTTAGGATAAACATTAACGGTTACCTCTGTCATGTAACCTAATGCATTGGAGAGCTATCTCCGGTCCACCCGCCCTAGGTTTATCACAGAACCACCAATATATGTAAACAATTCCCAATAACCATAACATATTCATAACACATCACACAAGAAAAAATTAAATATAACATTTCCATATTCCAATCACAATATATCAAATCGAGATATTGAAATAAACAATGCTTTATCAAATCATTTTCAAAACCATTTAAAACATTTAATAAATATATTTTTGAATCAAAGTGTACCATACCACTTTGAAGATTTTAAATTAATTATCATTTGAAAACATTAATTTCCATATAAATAAATCCTAAAAACCATTTTGAAAACATAGACATTAATGAGAAATATTTAGAATAATAAATCTTTTAAACATTTAAAATGATATTTTAGTTAAAGAGTTTTTTACAAAATGAGAGATGTGTGAATACAAATAATTGAGGTATAACAATTAATAAGAACATTATAATATCATTAGAATAAAATGATTCATGATATAATATTTCAAAGGATAATATATACACCACATAAGAGTGAATTGGTGCATAATAACAATGAAGTCTCAATGGAATGTAAATTGAGGAGAAATCCCTTATAAAAAATGTATCATTAGATTAAGGATAAATCAATTACATAATAATGTGTGAAAAATAATAATACATTAAATATAAGTGAATATTAAGTGTGAAACAATCAGAGGTTATTCACACATATTCATATCATGACATAATCAAGAATTATAAGTTTAACCCAAAGAATTGAAATTGGGTGAAGAAGTTCCCTTACAGAAACTTGACAGCCTAACGGTGTCACTTTAAAATTAAGAAAATGAATTGATGAGAGAGAAAATGGTATCTCATAACATGGACATAAAATTTATAGCAATAAGGATATATAATAACATATCCCAACATAAGAAGATGTATATTATAAAACATAATAAAAAGAAGTCTTTTAAAAAGAGGATGGTGAAAGGTTCCCTTACCGATTTGGTAACTTATGAAACATACACCCCATGAAATATGGATCATACAATGAAGATTTAAAAACCCATAAATTTAATTATATCACATAATGAATTAAATAATGGGTAGTACATAAACCACACAAAAAGAAATAGTGGCAATATAGCATGAATCTCACGGGAATAAAAAGTGAGATAAAAACCCCTTACCACATTGTAATCAATCGAGTCGTATGACCAAAAGTCAATAACCACCAAATTAATCATAGATAACCAGGAATATAAATTGAATCATTATAATATATGTCAAATGGTAGTACCCAATACATCACATGCAATAAATAAGTGGCGAACAATGGAAATCTCATGGAATTGAAAGTGAGATAAGAAATCTCTTACCACGTGTCCGACTTGACTTGTTTGTTCCTTGTTCTTCCTAAATAATAAACTTAAGTTAATTTTTAATTTCCTTAGAACCTTTTTAATGTTTATTATTCCTTTTAAATCACATATTACCATGTTATAAACATTATTTAATCATTTAAGTTAATAACTATCGTTTTGTCGATATTTGGTACTTGAGTCAAAAATGTACTTCTTATATTTACAAGTTGTCTATGTGGTCAAAATTTAATTTTCTCCAAAATTATAATAATTATTTAGATATCATATATATCTTATATATCAAATATATATATGTATTTATAATAGTACATAACATTTGGAGGTAAGAAATGAAATGCACCATTCATGGAGACGGTAAGTCGTACGTACGCATGAACGCTACTTTCTTTTCAATTTCATATTTAATGGAATTGAAACATAATTATACATATGTATATTATAATTCCAGTATAATATAATATATAATATCATTAAATCCATTCTTTATATGTCCCACATATGGAATTAACGAGTCATATCACTTTGAGGGTGTGGTAGCCTGCACTTCCTAAAATTAAATTATCACGTATACCCATAATGGAAACCATAAAGGTATGCTATAAATGAAAAATACATAATAATAAATAAAATAAACATAATATATATCATATATAAATATAGTGAAATCATAATGGCCACCGTGAGAGTCGGTAGGAGATAATTGAACAATCATCATTTCATGAGGTGTTAATTTGTCATCCATAGAAACAGTATGTTATTTACCCATTAGATTGAGGTGTGTTAAAGTGTAGTTATAATAATTCTCATAAAAAAATCCTAGTATATTTAAAATACTTTTTTTTATAAAATAAAATAATAAAAAGAGTTTAGGGGTTGGAGAAGTAAAATAAAACAAAAGAACTTAAGAGAAGGCATTACCTTTAAATCGGGTGACTCCCTTTGGTTTGAACCAAAAGGGTTTATTGATGTGACTTATGCCTAATTTAAGGATCATAGGTGTAAAAGAGATATATTTAGAGCTTATTTTTTAAGGTTTTGGATGAACCAAGGTGGTTGAGATGTGTGAGTAATAGGTTAGATATGAGTTCTTTTTATAGGGGGGGAGGGGCTCTTTAGGAAAGTGTGAAACAATTATTTTATTATATAATGATTTTCAGTTTCTAAATCTCTAAAACTTATTAATGTAGAAGATAAGATGACTCATGGTATAAATAAAATCATCCAATAAGAATTGGACCGGTTTTGGACATTACTTTAATCTTTATAATATTATTTATTTATATCTTTTATTAATGAGGTAAACACTACATCATTATTGTGTCAAAAATAATTTAATTTATTCGATGTCTAAAAATTATAAAAAAAATTACCATGATGTATTAAATCTTGTTATAATTACAAATAATATTTATAGTCTAAAAATTATTTATATAATATTATGTAAAAATTAATTTACTAAAAGATATTTGTTTATGTCATTTTTGTCTTTACTTTAAGTTAATTAAAATAAAGTGTCATTATGACTCCCATGTGGCTTCATGGGGTCCCAAAATCGACCCAAATATGTCCATGGTCGGATATTTATCATAAAATAGTATTAAGACACATTTTAGGGAAATTTAATATTATTATAATAATATTTGTTTACCCTTATTTACCAGATTTAGCCTCTAACCATGGTAAATAAAATTTTTACTAAAGTAAATATTCACAATGTCTAAAAATAAAAGTTTCCTATTTAAACAATTTTTACCTCCTGATTCCAAATATGAAATATATTTTTCCCAATTCAAAACATATAATTATCAGAAATTAATTTATAATTACTTCCCGCTGTCAAAATGAAAAGCGTGTTTTTCTGATATATTAACTATCAAAAGATTGACACGTGTTTATGTCCAATTTCAAAGGGAAATTAATTCCAATTACAAAAATTGGATTAAATGATAAATAGATAATCTAATTAAACTTTAAAACAAATTAAAAATATAATCTAACCATATAAATAAATTACATTAAAAGGTAGGTTTGAATTAAAATACCTTATTTTTCACTATTCATCAAAAAATTAGAATTTTATCAGAAAAATACGAAAATTTTACACAAAGTGAATTTTAATGTCCCGATTCTAAGGAATAATTTTATTTTGTAAAAAATAACATATAAAGCTGACCAAAATTAGATTTAAATAGGGTTCTCCCTTAAAAGGCGGTGAATCAACCTTTTAAAGTAAATTTGACTCTTTCACATTTTAATCCTCTTATTTTTGTTAGATAAATTTAATTATATTTCAAAAACATGTATAATCATTTTGTAGTTAGTTCTATTTATTCCCATAATTACAACATCCAGGCATTAACCACCATTTAAAATAATAATATTATTGTATTATTTTTCAGTACAACCCAACATTGTGTGCAACGTAAGATTTTAAAGAAACACATTATTGTGTATCGGGTATTCTATAAAACATAGAATCCCCTTTAAATTAAAATTAATAATTAATTTAAAAATATTAATAAATATAAAAATTTCATATTATTTTTTTACCTGGGATGTTACAACAACACAAGGTAAAGAAACATCATGGATATTAAATATTCTTGAATAGTCTGGTTTTAGGGGTTTTAAATTTCATATTCTTAAGAATTGTTTCATTCACTAGAAAATCCAATCATGATCCCTTTTTAATATCAAGTCATTATTTCCAGTTTTGTATAGGGAAGAACCAAGAGAGAGGGAGCTCAAGGTTCATGAGGTTCCAAGAGAAAGACGTCAACTAATGGTATTGGTTGTGTCATCTCATAATTCAAAGACATGTAGTATAAGGACCCAATATTAAAATAAATTAAAATTAAATTAATTTTTGTGAAATACTTAAAACATAATACAAATAGATTCCCAAAGTTTGTACTAGTATAGTTCCTTTTGAAACATGGAAACATGAACACTGGTACATAAGTGAGCAACATTATATCCTACCAAGTTCTTCTTTGTCACACACCAACCTTTAAAATTATATTATTTTATTGTTTCTTGGCTTTGGATATTCTTGTGGAGGTTTGGTTTGAGTTCTTATTTAAAATTTTTGAAGTTGGAAAATTTTGGTGGGTTTCGAGCCGGTGCATGGCCATTACACGGTTAATGGAGTGACCGTGTAGCTTCCAAATACATAAAATAAATACGTTTTCTGAAGAAAAAAAATAGATAAAATGTTTGAAAAATAATAATAATACAATTTAAATTATAATATTATAATTATTAAGATTTTTATTAATATTATTATTATTAAATTGTTATTAATATTACTATTATTAAATTTTTATAAATATTGTTATTATTAAATTGTTATTAATGATATTATTATTAAAAATAGAAATGAATATTATTAATATTAACATTATTATTATTATTATTATTATTATGGTTTTTATTGTTGTTATTTTTTTATTATTATTATTGTTGTTATTTTATTATTATTACTATTTTCATTTTTATTATTGTTATTTTTTATTAATATTATTATTATAAGTGTTTTTATTTTTTTAGAAACCCAAAAGGGTTTCCCATTTCTCCCTCACCCCTTCATCGAGTCTCCCCCTTCTCCCCCTCAACACCTGCATGTGTGACCTCCCAACCGATATTCTTCTCCGGCATCGCCCCAGTAGAGGGTCGTCTCCCTCTCCAGCATATGCCTCATCAGCACTCCTCTCTTGGGCCACCCCTCCCACTTACAGAGAACCTCCCTGTGGCTCACCCTTATGCACAACCCCCCCCCCCCCCCCAACTGAAGGCCTCCGGCGTGCCGCCTCTCCTTCCCTCCAGTGACCACATCTCCTCTTGTCTTTATTGGTGAATCCCTCCATAGTGAGTTTCCTATCCTTATCTCTCGATTTATAGGTTTTACATGTGGGGTTTCTTAGTTTGATAAACCCTATAATTCTAATATTTTTTTTCTTGATTTCCCTTTGATGCAAGTATAAATATATTTGATATCCTTGTGTTTATTTGAACCCATTTTAGTCCTTGACCTTGGCATAAATGGTTTGTTTTGTGAGTCCTATTTTTATGATTTAAATTAGAACATTTTACTGTGTTAGGAATTCCATGAAATTCATTAGGGTATTTATAATGTTCTTAATGTGGGTAAATAGGTCTTGTCCAGTTGGGTATTCTTTGGGTGAAAATGTTCTTTTAAAGAAAATTGGGTTTTAAATTGAGGTGTGTCCTCAAATGATTTTAAAATGGGATCTTCACTTTTATTCCAATGGGGGTTTTAAATGAGAGAGTGGTCTATCCCTTGTAAAAAATGCACGTTTGTCCTCTTTAAAAGTGTTTTAATGGAAATGGGTGGCCTGGGGCCTTATTTTGGCTTTTAAATAATGAGACCCATGTGTGTGTTAGGTGGTTTTGTAATGTTTTGAAAGCTTGGGTGGGGTTTTCCTTGGATGGAATGGTGGATTTATTTGTACAATATAACTTGGTTTTAAAATGGGGTTTTATGAATTCTTTATGTTTGATAAAAATGCCAATGAATTTATTCATTGTGATATACACTTGATCAGTGGGCTTTAGGACAAATGGGTTTTTGAGTGGGCTTCTTTTTTATTTAAAGGGGATTCCTTGTATTAAAGGGGTGTTTTGGTTTTATAAAGATAAAATGGATTTCCCTTTACTTATTTGTTTATCCATGAGGGTGTGTATGCTTTACCTTGGAATTGTATCTGAACTTCAAATTGTTTTAAATGAAATTTCCAAATGTATTTGATATAAGTGAAGTCCCAGTTGGCACTTTTTATATGACATTGATTTTTCATTGATTTATTAAATTATATAATGACTAATTAATTAATTAACTAAAACCCTATGTTAGGTTTTGATTTTGGTTTTTTGGTTTCTTATGGTTTAGGGTTGTGCTAATGGTCACTCGGGAACTATTCTTGTGGATTCTGTCAACCGATGTTGAAGATGAGGTGGTTCAAGATGTTTCGGTTCTCCAACACCATCAAAAGTATGGATTTTATTCCATAGTTTGGTTTCACACTATCTTAATTAGATCCTTTATTAGGTTTAAGGTTTGTAGTATTTGTGGTGTAGTGCATGGAACTCTACTTTTTTGTTTCGATCTGCAGGTGTCAACAGCGCTTACATGTATATACAGAGGGTAAGGAATATATATATATATATAATCTCTCTTTGTACATATTTCGTCATCATGTGGGGAATATGTAAAATGTAGCTAGGGGGATATATATATATCTCTGTGTGTGTGTGTGTGTGTGTGTGTGTGTGTGTGTGTGTGTGTGTGTGTGTGTAAAGGCATGGGTGTGTAAGCACGAAGGGTCAGTTTTCGAGTGTTCATCGTCAAAAACTGGCATTTTGAGGTAGCTTTCCCTATGAATAAGCCTTTAAATTAAATAATTATTGATTTCTTGTTTTTTAAATTTTAATCTAAATGTAGTTAGTAATTTTTGTTTTAGAATAGTTGCTTAATGTGGAATAAAGTAAGACCCTCTTTGTTATTTAATTTCATGGAATTACTTATAAAATGTGCTCACTATGTACTTCTTCAAATTCCCCTTTGGCCTTTATAAATGTTTTTTGGATTTAAAATGGTTTTTGGGTTTCTTAAATTGGTTTCCAACTGTGTTTTTGGTTTTCAAAGTGGTGTGTGTGTGGTTCTTTAAGAAATGTTTTAGAATGTGATAGTGGGTATGATGCATGTTTGGCACATTAAAAATGGTTTCATCGGAAAACATACTTAGAATGGGTCCTCACATTGTTGGTTGAAAAAAGATGATAGTTCCCTTAGTTTGGGGATTCCTTGGTGTTATGATGGTTTGAAGCTGAGATACTTATTCCTTGGGGTGACTCAGGGGGGCGACCTTGTGGTGTGTTTTTATTTTTTGTGATGAATGTACTTGTGATAGGATACTTGTTTGACAATTTTGGATCACCTCCTTTTCGTATGAACATGGTATCCTAGCATAATGAGAAAATTTTTAGTAAACAATTGATTCACTATTTTATATTACACACTGGATAGTGGCTAATAGAAGGGATTATTTTGTTATCATTGTTATGGGATTGGGCCCCTCGATCAGGCTAGGTAGGTAGATGATCGAGCGTTTGGGCATTATGATGTAATCAGGTAGGTAATTCCTTCAGGGTGAGTCACATGTATCATATATTATATATTTTTCAAGAGATCCTAGGTTCTACCATGTTTTATGGTACATAATATTTTGAGGTAGATGATTGTGATTCATATGTTGATTGGTTTCTCTTGTATGGTGTTTCTCCATTGTCTGTGTTGTATGTTTTTTGATCATGTTTCCTTGCATAGTGATGATTTTTCTTAAAGCTGATAAAATGGTTTCAAGTGTTTATGGAAAAAAAATTAAAATGTTTTACACTTCCTTCCTCCATTTTTAGTGTAATTATCACCTCTTTTAAAATTCTAATGCCTACTTCTTAAAAATAGAATCTGGTTTTGAATTGAGAAAAGGAAATATATCGTGATTTGTTTTTAGAAGAAAATGTGTCAAAACCTAGTTTTATACATTTTATTTCAAACATGAAGTTAATGGATCTTTTATTTGAAGGAAATTCATATGGGAATAGATTTTTTGGATATTCCTACTGAGTTTTAATACTCACACCTATAGTTTTATCTTTTTTTAGATTCAAGTTTTGTGCCTTGCATGGATTTGGTCTCCATAGTGCAACATTGGTTTAAGGTCGGTGGTGATCTGTAGGGTCACATGAAGGCATGTACATCTTAACTTTTCTTCCTCTTATAGATTTAATTTTTATTATCTGTCTTAATTTATTTTCTTGTCTTTCATTTATGGGCCAAATCATTCCCACTAGTTTATTTTTGATGCCCGACACTAGTTTCTAGCCCTTGGGGATCGGGAATGCCCTTCAGTCCATGTCGCTGACCGATTTAGTTGACCGATTCAGTTTCGATTGGGGTTGGATCATGGAAAAAAGGTATTATAGGAAGCCATTGTTATTTAGGGTGTCTGGTATATGGATATTAGGACTGTCAGGACTCGGGTGGTAGGTACAGGAAGAGCTTCGTGAAATCTTTTCACAATAATCCTCAAGTTACGAGGGGTAGTCTAGGATTCTAGTCTTTTTTTCTTATTTAGGATTAAGGGATGACAACAGAGGTGATCTTGTGTCACATTTTGACCCCGCATGGAGTAGTGACCCATGTGAAGTCCAAGTGCACATTTCAAGTTACTCTCAGTGTAATGACCTACTTGGGTCATGAATCACAACCATGTTGTTGAGTTAGGCATAGACGCAAGTCCCTTCTATTGGTAGCTTGGTGTTATTTGTGCCTTATCTTGATATTAGTTGGTGTAAGGATATTTTTTAAAATGAAATTTGTTTTGAAATGAAATTTTTTTCCTTTAAATGGATTTAAATTGGTAAGGAAGTGGTTTGGGTGAAACCCTTGGTACTCCTTATGAATTTTTTCACATGTGAGGTTATGTATGGGGAGTGCGTGCTGATTCATATATAAGGGAGTGTATGAACACATGTGAAAAGGTTCATGGGATTAAATCGGTGTGTATTTTAAAATTAAAGTCTTGGTCTTGTTTTTATAGGGTGATTTTCAAAAGGGGAAATGATTTTGGAAATTGAATTTGATTTAAAAATTGGAGTTTAATATTTGGAAATTGGCCTTATAAAAAGGTAGTTTTGGAATTTAAATTAAAAGGGTGGACATTGAAAGAAATGTTTTGGTTGTTTTTTTATTTGTTTGGTTTTTGAGCTAGTCGTTCTGTATCAGGATGTTTATTTTAATTGTACTTTTATTTAATGTCATTTTTGGTTTGTGTTTTTCTTGTTGTTTAGAATTTACCACATAGAAAGGTCCCTCAAAGTTCTAATGAGTCATTCCCAGTTCATGAGTTTTCTTTGGTGTCGCCTATCTTTCACAGTGTTAGAGGTCTTCCATTGGTGGATATATGGGTTGAAGAGGTGGAGTGTGTCTTTAAGGTGTCAGGAACCCCCAAGGATCTTAAGGTTCCTGCTGTTTTGGAGTTTTTTTAGAGTTCAGTTTTGGACTAGTGGAAGTTGGTTGTCCCAAATTAATTGGGATGTTGGACAACATAGGAAATATATGAAGATACCTTTTTCTTAAGGTTTATGCTCAGGGAGGTGAAGTTGATGAAGGTAGAAGAGTTATGGGTTGTTTGTTAGGGTCATCAATTGGTAAATGTTTACATTGACCTCTTTAGAGAGTTGGTTTCACTCAATGGTGGTTGGAAATATAGAACCTATTTTTCTTCGTAAGGGTTCCCTATATTACATGAAGTGTAGGTCAAAAGAACCTATCTCTAAGGAGTCTTCCGTCCTGTCGCATCACTCTACAGTCCTTCACTATATGTGGTCATTTAAGTCACCAGGGATGTTCCTATAGGGAGTTTTTCTTGAAGTAGGAGATGTTATTGAGGGATGCTCATACCTGACTATGAGGTAGGAGATGCTTCAGCCATCAGAGAACTAGTCTCAGGTCTCGGGGTAAAGCATGTGCATAGTTATATTTTTCATGGGTATGTGAGACCTTTGTCTGGTTCTTTATCATTAATCTTGGAATAGATTCTTTTAAGGTTTTATTATTCTTTTTCTCCTTACATAGTAATTTCATCATGTTATTTCAAGGTTATTATGGATTTGTTCTATTGTTATCCTATGAGTTATAACTATTAAAAATGGATTTTGGATTCATTCATTTTCTTAGGGGATTTTTGGACCACACATGGGTTGGTTTCACTTCTAGTTATATTGGTTATCATTTAGCGAGGTAAGTGTTTGGGAATATTTTTGTTTGAAGGTCTTTTTAGGTCTATTTTTTATTCAAATTTATTTTTGTGGGTTTTCCCCGGTGTTGGGAATCTAATTATGGTGGTGATGTGGTTCTGCTCATGTTAGGAGAGTCGAATGAAGTTCATGTCGGGAGTTCCTAGCCTCATTGGGGGTTTTTTTCGTAGGTTTTTGTGGAGAAAGGGTTGTGATGGATCTCTCTTCTCAATGTCCCAATTTTTTATGTTCCCCCGTAGTGAGTTTCTTGTTTAATTCTTGGTGGAGTTTTCTGGATTTTAATGTTCCAAAACTTGTTGAGGTCTTACGATGGGGAGAACCCCCTCATGTTCTCCCCTCAATCTTGGGCATTGGTTTCTTCTTTAATTGTTCTGGTGTGACCTATGGGGAGTAGGTTTGTCTTGGGATTCACAATTTATTTCAGTTTTTTCTAGGAATGGAATCCTGTTTTTGTTAATTATCAGCTTGGTGACTTTATGGGTCCAAAAACTATCTATGGTGGGGAGAATTGTCACACTATGACCTTTAAAATTATTATATTTTATTATTTCTTGGATTTGGATATTCTCATCGAGGTTCAGGGGTTAAAATTTGTGACGTTTGATAATTTTTTTGGGTTTCAGGCTGGTGCACAAGCATCGCACGGTTACCAGTAACCTCGCGGTCGGCCCAGGTGACTGTGTGTCTCCCCAATAGAAAAAATAAATATTTCTTATGAAAATAATATAAATAAAATGTTTGAACCATATTATTATTATTATTATTATTGACATAATACTATTATTATTATTATTAAGATTTTCATTAATACTATTATTATTAAATTGTTGTTAATATTATTATTATTAAATTGTTATTAATATTATTATTATTAAATTATTATTAATATTATCATTATTAAAGTGTTATTAATGTGATTATTTTTAAAAAAAGAAATAAATATTATTAATATTATTATTGTTGTTGTTTTTGTTATTTTTATTTTTATTTTTATTATTGTTTTTATTATTAATATTTTTATTAATATTTTTTTATTATTATTTTCATTATTATTACTATTATTATTATTGTTGTTGTTTTATTTTTTTATAAAACCAAAAGGGTTTCCCCTTTCTCCCTCACCCCTCCATCACGTCACCCCCTTCTCCCCCTCCACAACTGTGAATTCCACATCCTTAGCTGATCTTCTTCTCTGGCATCACCCCACCATCCGGTTGTCTCCCTCTTCGGCATGTTCATCTCTAGTGCTTTTCACTCTGGCCGACTCTCCCACTGATAGCACACATTCCTCCGGATCACCCTTTCACGCAACCCCCCCCCCCCCCCACCAATGAAGGCCTCTAGTGTGCTGCCTCTTCTTCCCTCTAGTGACCACATCTCCTCTCATATTCATGGGTGAATCCTTCTATGGTGAGTTTCCACTCCTTTCTCTCTCAATTTCTAGGGTTTCCTTGTGGGGTTTCTTAGTTTTCTAAACCCTAGAATTATAATATTCTTGTGATTTATTCCTCTTTTATGTAATTATAAATATATTTGATAGCCTTGTTTTTATTTGAAAACATTTTAGTCCTTGGACTTGGCATAAATGGTTGGTTTCATGAGTCCACATTTTATGATTTTAATTGGAGCATTTAATTTTCTAGGATTTCCAGGAAATGCATTTTATTTTTTATAATGGTTTTAATGTGGGGAAATGGGTCTTGTCCGGTTGGGTTTTTATTGGGTGGAAGTGTTCTTATAAAGAGAATTTGGTTTTAAATTAAGGTATAACCTCAAATGATTTTAAAATGGGGTATTCACTTTTATTCCAATGGGGATTTGAATTGGGAGAGTGTTATATCCCTTGTAAAAAATACCTGGTTAGCCTCTTTGAAAGTTTTTTGATGGAAATGGGTGGCCTTAGGCCTTGTTTTTGTTTTCAAATAATGATACCCATGTGTGTGTCGGGTGGTTTTGTAATGTTTTAAAATATTGGGTGGGTTTCTTCTTTGATGGAATGGTGGATTTCATTGTGCAATGGAACATGGTTTTGAAATGGGATTTTATTCATTATTCATGTCCGATAAAAATTCCAATGAATTTTTTCATTATGAAATAAACTTGATCGTTGGGATGTAGTCCAAATGTGATTTTGAGTGGGCTTTGTTAGTGTTTAAAGGGGTTTCCTTTTCTTAAAGGGGTGTTTTGGTTTTATAAGTAGAAAATGGAGTTCCCTTTACTTATTTTGTTATGCTTTAAGGTGTGTATTCTCTCTCTCAGAATTGTATTTGACTGTCAAATTGATTTAAATGGAATTTCCAAATGTATTTGATACGAGTGAAGTCCCTGTTGGAACTTATGATGTGATATTGATTTTTTTCCTTGGTTTATTAAACTCTAGAATGATTTATTAATTAATTAATTGAAACTCTTGGTTAGGGGTTGATTTATTTTTTGTGGTTTCTTGTGGTTTAGGGTTGTGAAAATGGGCCCCCAGGACCTATTCTTGGGCATTTCGTCAACCGCCACTAAAGGCGAGGTGGTTCAGGATATTTCAGTTTGCCACCTCTATGCGAGGTATGGGTTTTATTTCATTATTTGGTTTCACACCATCTTAATTAGGGCATTTATTTTTTAAGGTTTGTAGTATTTGTGGTGTAGTGCGTTAAACTGTGCTCTGTTGTTTCGAGTTGCGGGTGTCAAGAATGGATACATGTATATGCATAGGGTGAGGAATATATATATATATATATATATATATCCCCTCTTTGTACAAATTCCCTCATGGTGCAGGGGATATGTTCAATGCATCTAGTAGAATTTATATTTATATATATATATATATATATATGCATGTGCGTTTAAGCGTGAAGGGTCGATTCAAGTGGTCATTGTCAAAAAGTGGAATGTTTGAGGTAGGTTTCACTATTCATTAGACTTTAAATCAAATAATTATTGATTAATTATTTTTCTCACTATTATTTAATGCTAGTTAGTATTTTATTGTTTTTTGAATAATCAGTTATTGTGAAATAAATACCCTCTTTTTAATTTAATTACATGGAATTTATAATTAAATTTTCTTACTAAGTGTTTGATGAAATTCCCATTTGGCCTTTATAAATGTGGTTTGGATTTAAAATTTGGTTGGGTTTCTTAAATTGGCTACCAAGCATGTTTCTGGTTTTCAAAGAGGTGTGTGTGTGGTTCTTTAAGAAATAGTGTATCATGTGATGGTTGGGAGAACCCCGTTTGGCACCATAAAAATGGTTTCTTTGGAAAACCCTCTGTGTAATGCGTCATAAACTAGTTGGTTGATGAAAGATGATAGTTCCATTGGTTTGGGGATTCCCTTGAGTTATAATGGATTGAAGGTGAGATACATGTTCCTTGGGGTGACTTGGGGGGTGACCTTGTGGTGTGTGTTGACTATGTGTGATGAATATACTTGTGACTGGATACTTGTTTTACATTGTTAGATCACCCCCTTTTTAGTCTAAACATGGGAACCTAACATAGAGAGAGATTTTTTTGTGAATTATTATTGCACTAGTTTTGATTATGCACAAGCTAGTGTCCCATAGTATGGGTTATTTTGTTATTATTTCTATGGGATTGGGGCCCTCAGTTAGGCCGGGTAGGGCAACGATCAGTTGTTTCGGCATTATGAAATCATCAAGTAGGTAATTCCTTCTTGATGAGTCACATGTATAGTACATTCTAGATTATTCATGAGCTCTTAGGTTCTCCCATGTTGTCTGGTACTTAGTATTCTGTGGTAGATGATTGTGATGCATATGTTGATTGGTTTCCCTTGTGTGGTGTTTCTCTATTGCATGTGTTGTATGTTTGTTGATCTTGTTTCCATACATAGTTTAGGTTCTTTATAAAGGTGATAAAATGGTTTCAAGTGTTTATGGAAAAATGTTTGGAAAATTTTATACACTTCTTTCCCCCCTTTTAGTGTAATCATAAACTCCTTTAAAATTCCAATGCATGCTTCTTAAAAAGGGAATTTGGTTTTTAATTGAAAAAGGTAAGTGGATTGTAATTTTTTAAAAGAATAAAATGTTTGATAACATAGTTTTGTACATTTTATTTCAAACTTGAAATTTATGGATCTATTATTTAAATGAAATCCATATGTGAATAGTTTTTTAGGTAGGCCTACTGAGTTTTAATATACAACCCTTTAATTTTATTTTTGTTTTTAGATTTAGGTGATGTGCCTTTCGTGGATTAAGTAACTATAGTGTGACATTGGTTTGAGGTAAGTGGGGATTCATAGTGTCACACAGAGGTACATAAAACTTAATTTCCATCCGCTGCTAGATTTCATTTTAATTGTTAGTCTTTATTTAATTTATTTTCTTTCATTTATGGAAAAATTGTTCCCAGTTGTTTTGTTTTGATGCCCAGCACTAGTTTCCAACCCATGGGGATCAGGAATTCCCTTCGAGCCATGCCACAGACCGACTCGGGTGACCGGTTTAGGGTCGAACTGAGTTGGTTTGTAAAAAATGGTATCAGAGGAGGCCCTTATTATTTATATTGTCTAGTAGATGGAGATTAGGATTGTCGGGACTCGGGAGGTAGGAGCAGGAAGAGCATCGTGAACTCTTTCTCACACTGATCCTCAAGTTACTAGGGGTTGTCTGGGATTCGAGTCTTTTGTTTTTGTTTTGGATTGAGGGATGAAAATGGAGGCAAGTCGATGTCACTTTGTGACCTCACATGGAGTGGTGACCCATGTGAAGTCCAAGTAAATAGTTCAAGTTCCTCATAGTGTTATGAACTACTTAGGGAATGAACCACTACCATGTCATCAAGTTAGGCATAGAATTTAGTCCCTCCTTTTGGTATTTTGGTGTAAGTTGTGCCTTATCTTGGTCTCGGTTTGTGTGTGGGTGTTTCTGAAAATGAAAATGACTTTTAAATTAAATTTTTTTCCTTTAAATGGATTTAAATTGGTAAATAAGTGGTTTGCGTGAACCCTTGGGTACTCCTTATTAACATTTTCACATGTGAGGTTATGTACAGGGAGTGTGTGTTGATGTGTATATATAGAAGTTGATGAACACATGTGGAATGGTTCATGGGATTACATGGGGGTGTATATTAAATTAGAGGTCTGGTCTTGATTTCCTATGGTTATTTTGAAAATGGGAAATGATTTTTGAAATTGAATTTGGTTTAAAAAATTGGGTTTGTTATTTGGGAAGTGGACTTAAAAGAAGGCAGTTTTGGAATTTAAATAAAAAAGGGTGGCCTTTGAACGAAATTTTTTGTTGTGTTTGTATTTTTTGGTTTTTAAGATAGTGATTTAGTATCAGTATGTTGCTTTTAATTATACTTCTATTTCATGTTAGTTTTGGTTTGTGTTTTTCTTATTTTTTTGGAATGTGCCACAAAGAAAGGCCACTCAAATTTAGAGTGAGTCATGCCTAGTTTCTAGGTTTTCTTATGTGTCTCTTGTATTTTGCGGTGTTAGAGGTCTGTTAGAGGTGGATATATGGCTTGAAGAGGTAGAACGTGTCTTCAATGTGTTTGGACCTTCAGAGGCTATCCGGGTTCATGCTATTTTGGAGTTGTTCGAGAGTCCAGTTTTAGACCAGTGGAAGTTGGTTGTCCTATCTTCATTAGGAGACTGGGTTACACGGGAAATGTTTGAGGCTACCTTTTTTTGAGTGTTCATGCCTGAAAAGGTGAATTTTAGGAAGATGGTAGAGTTGAGGGTTGTTCACTAGGGTCATTGGTTGGTAAAAGTTAATGTTGAACAATTTAGATAGATGGTTCCTAGGTGTAGTCAGTGGTGGTTGGAAATTTGGAACCTCTTTTTATTTGTATGTGTTTTTATATAGAAATAAGCATAGGCCGAAAGAAACTATTTCTAAGGACTTTTTCATCTTGTTGCATCCCTCCAAAGTCTTTCACTTGATGTGGTCATTCGGGTCACCAGGGGAGGCCTTTTAGGAAGCATTTCTTAAAGAAGGAGTTGTGACTAAGGGATTCTCATACCGAACTATGAGGCAGGAGATGCTTCATCCATTAGAGCCCTGACCTCATGTCTCAGGGTGAAGCATGCACAGAGTCAAAGTTTTCTAGGGCATGTGAGACCTTTTCCAGGTTCTTTATCTTTCATCTTAGAATAGATACATTTAAGGTTTTCTTATTATTTTCCCCCTACCATTGTAATTTCATCATGTCATTGTAAGGTTATGATGGATTTTTCATGTTGTTATCCAAGAAGTTTTAACTGTTCAAATGTGGATTTTGGAGTCATTCGTATTTTCTTAGGGGATGTTTGGCCCTCACATTTGTTGGTTTTTCTTTTGGTTCCAGTTGTGCTCATTTGGATATGTAAGAGTTTGGGAAGATTGATGTTTGAATGTTTTTTTGGGTCTGTTGTTGGTTCTAATTTCTTTTTGTGGGTTACCACTGGTGTTGGGAATCTAATTTTGGTGGTGGTGTGGTTCCTCTAATGATAGGGGAGTTGGATGAAGTTCATTTAGGGAGTTCCCAGTCTTGTTGGGGGTGTTTTTCTTCATTTTTTGTGGATAATGGGTTGTGATTGTTTTCTTATCCTGGTGTCCTAGTTTTTCAGGTTCCCTCGTAGTGGGTTTCTTGTTTATTTATTGGTGGTGTTGTCTGGGTTTTAAAGTTCTCTAGCTAGTTGGGTTCTTATATTGGGGATAACCCCTTAGTTTTCTCCCCTCAATCTTGGGCTTTAATTTCCACTTGAATTGGTCTGGTGTGACCAATGGAGAGTAGGGTTATCCCAGGATTCATGGTTTTCCTCAGTTTTTTCTGGGCATGGAATCGAGTTTTGGATAACTATCATCTTGGTGAATTTTTGGAAAGAGAAAGTGTTTGTGGTGGGGAGAATTATCACACCCCGACCTTTAAAATTATTTTATTTTATTATTTCTTGGAATTGGATATTCTCATTGTGGTTCGGGTTGAGTGCTAGTTTAAATTTTTTGAATTTCGATAATTCTGGTGGGTTTTTGGCAGTTTCATAGGCATCACATGGTTAGCGGTAACCGCATGGTCAGCCCTGGTGATCGTGCAACTTCTCAATACTTAAAATAAATAAGTTTTCTTAAAATAAAATAAATAAAATGTTTAAACCATAACAATAATAATAATAATATTGAGATAATAATTTTATTATTATTAAGATTATTATTAATATTATTATTATTAAATTATTATTAATAATATTATTATCAAATTGTAATTAATAATATTAATATTAATTTTTTATTAATGTTATTATTATTAGAAAAAAGAAAATAATATTATTAATATGGTGATTATTATTATTTTTATTATTTTTATTTATTATTATTATTGTTATTGTTATTGTTATTGTTATTGTTATTGTTATTGTTATTTTTTTATTATTATTATTCTTATTATAAGTGTTTTATTATTTTTTAAACGCAAAAGGGTTTCTACTTCCTCCCTCACCCCTCCATAACGTCACCCCCTTATCCCCCACTACAATTACACATGCCACCTCCTAGTCAGTATTCTTCTCCAGTGTTGCCCCACTATTCAGTCACCTCCCTCTCTCATGTGTGCCTCACTAGCGCTCCTCTCTCCAGCCAGCTCTCCCACTAGCAGTGCACCTCCCTCTAACTCACCCTCACACCCCCCCACCTGCCGAAGGTCTCCAACGCGCTACCTCTCCAACCCTCTAGGGACCACATATTCTCTCGTCTTCATTGGTGAATCCCTCTAGGGTGAGTTTCCTCTCTTTTATCTCAGGATTTCTAGGGTTTCCATGTGGTTTTTCTTATTTTTAAGAACCCTAAAATTATAATATGGTTGTTATTTATTTACCTTTTTTGAAAGTATAATTATATTTTATAATCTTGGGTTGATTTGAACCCATTTTATTCCTTGGACTTGTTATAACTGGTTGGTTTTGTGAGTCTTCATTTTATGATTTAAATTGGAACATATAATTGTTCTAGGCTTTCATGGAAATTCATTTGGGTCTTTATAATGGTTTTAATGTGGTTAAATGTGTCTTTTAAGGTTGGATTTTCATTGGGTGAAAATGTTCATTTAAGAAGAATTGGTTTTTAAATTGAGATGTGGCCTCAAATGATTTTAAAATGGGGTCTTCACTTTTGTTCCAATGGGGGTTTGAAATAGAATATTGGTATATCCCTTGTAAAAAATTCACAGTTGGCCTCTTTAAGAGCAGTTTGATGGAAAAGGGTGGCCTTGGGCCCTATTTTTGTTTTCAAATAATGATACCTATGTGTTTGTCGAGTAGTTTTGTAATGTTTTGAAAGCTTGGGTGGGTTTTCCTTAGGATGAAATGGTGTATTACTTAGCACAATGGAACTTGGTTTTGAAATTGTGTTTTATTCATTCATTATGTTTGATAAAAGTTCAATGAATTTTTTCATTGTAAAATGCACTTGATCATTGGGATTCAAGACAAATGGGTTTTTGAGTGGACTTCTTTTGTGTTTAAATGGGTTTCCTTATCTTAAAGGGGTGTTTTGATTTTATAAAGAGAAAATGGAGTTCCCTTGACTTATTTGGTTATGCTTGAGGGTGTGTTTTCTTTCCCTTGGAATTGTATCTAAATATCAAATTTCTTTAAAAATAATTGCCAAACATATTTGATATGAGTGAAGGCTCGATTGGAACTTGTGATGTGATATTGATTTTCCCTTGATTTATTAAAAGAAAGAATGATTAATTAATTAATTAATTGAAACCCTAGGTTAGGGTTTGATTTAGTTTTAGTGGGTTTTTGTGGTTTAGGGTTGTGTGAATGGTCCCCTGAGACCTATTCTTGTGGATTCCGTTAACCACCTCCAAAGGATAGGTAGTTTAGGATGTTTCAGTTTACCGATGCCATTAAAGGTATGGATTTTATAAAAAATTTTGGTTTCACATCATATTAATTAGGGTTTTTATTTGTTTTAAGGTTAGTAGTATTTGTAGTGTAGTGCATTGAACACTTCTTTGTGGTTTTGATATGCGGGGGTCAAGAACTCATACATGTAT
Organism: Viscum album; assembly: GCA_963277665.1. Taxonomy (NCBI): domain Eukaryota; kingdom Viridiplantae; phylum Streptophyta; class Magnoliopsida; order Santalales; family Viscaceae; genus Viscum; species Viscum album. Next base: position 2,088,258,551 of record OY728126.1, on the reverse strand, counting down.
ATGCATCGGGTAAGGCATATATATATATTCCCTCTTTGTAAATATTCCCTCATGGAATGGGGAATATTTTCATTGTATCTAGGGGTATTTATATATATATATATATATATTCATGTGTGTGTAAGCACGAAGGGTCGGTTCAAGTGGTCTTCGTCAAAAAGTGGCATGTTTTAGATAGGTTTTCCTATGCATTAGCCTTTAAATTAAAGAATTATTTATTTCTTGTTTTTGCACATTTAATTAATTCTAGTTAGTAATTTATGGTTTTTAGATTAATTAATTATTGTGAAATAATGTAATACCCTCTTTGTAATTGAATTTCCTGGAATTTCTTGTTAAATGTGCTTAATAACTGTTTGATGAAATTCACCTTTGGCCATTATAAATGTTTTTTGGATTTAAAATTTTGGTCATATTTTTTAAATGGGTTTCCCCATGTGTTTCTAGTTTTTAAATTGGTGTGTGTGTGGTTCTTTAAGATATGGTTTAGCATGTGATGGATGTGTGATGCATGTTTGGAACTTTAAAAATATTTTCATTAGAAAACCCTCCTTGGAATGGGTCCTCGCCTTGTTGGTTGATAAAACATGGGTGTTCCCCTAGTTTGGGGATTCCCTTGTGTTATTATGGTTTTATGGAGGGATACATGTTCCTTGGGGTGACTTGGGGGGTGACCTTGTGGTGTGTGTTGACTGTGTGTGATGAATGTACTTGTGACTGGATACTTGTTTGACATTATTGGCCCATCACCATTTTAGTCTGAACATGGGAACCTAGAATAGTGATCGAATTTTTGGGTAAATTTTTTTTTACTTGTTTATATTATTCATTGGCTAGTAGCCCATAGTAGGGGGCCATGTTTTTATCATTGTTATGGGATTGAGACCATCGATCAGGCTAGGTAGGGCAATAATAGGGCGTTTGGGCGGTATGAAGTCATCGGGTAGGTCATACCTTCGGGATGAGTCACGTTCATAATATGTTCTATTTATTTTCAGATCTCCTAGTTTATCTCATGTGGTTGGGTACATAGTATTCTATAATAGATGATTGTGATGCATGTGTTTATTTTTTTCTCTTGTATGGTTTTTCTCTATTTCCTATGTTGTATGTTTGTTGATCATGTTTCTTGCGTAGTGTAGCTTATTTATATATGTGATAAAATGGTTTCAAGTGTTTGAGGAAAAATGTTTTGAAATTTTTTTACACTTCCTTCCTCCATTTTTAGTGTAGTCATCACCTCATTTAAAATGTTAATTCCTTCTTCTTAAAAGGGGAATCTGGTTTTTAATTAAAAAAGGGTAATGGACCATGACTTTTTTTAAGAAGAAATTGTGTGAAAACCTAGATTTATAAATTGTATTTCAAACTTTAAATTAATGGATATTTTATTTAAAGGAAATGAATATTGGAATAGATTGTTTGGGCACACCAACTGAGTTTTAATACTCAATCCTATAGTTTTATCTTTGTTTTTAGCTTCAGGTGTTGTGCCTTGATTAGATTCAGTCACCATAGTGTGATGTTGGTTTGAGGTCAATGGTGACCTGTAGGGTCACATGGAGGTATGTACAGCTTAATTTTCCTTCTGTTTCTAGTTTTCATTTCTATTTTCAGTCTTTATTTATATTTTGTCTTTAATTTATTGTCCAAATCGATCCCACTTGTTTAGTTTTCATGCCCGACACTAGTTACCAACCTGTGGGGATGAGGAACGCCCTTAGGGCTATGTCGTAGACTGACTCAGGTGACTGGTTCAGGGTCAAACCGGGTTAGTTCGGGAAAAAATTGTATCAGAGGAGGCCCTTGTTATTTGGGGTGTCTGGTAGATGGAGATTAGGACTATTATGGCTCAGGAGGTAGGTGTAGGAAGAGTTTCACGAACTCTTGCTCGCATTGATCCTCAAGTTACTAGGGGTAGTCTATGATTCAAGTCTTTTGTTCTTATTTTGGATTTAAGGATGACAACGAAGGTGATCCAGTATCACATTGTGACCCCAAATTGAGTGGTGAGCCATCTGATGTCCAAGTGAACAGTTCAAGTTTCTTTTAGCGTTATGACCGACTTGGGGCATCACCCACTACTATGTCACTGAGTTAGGCATAGATTCTAGTCCCTCCTTCCAATAGTTTGGTGTAAGTTGTGCCTTATCCTATTCTTGGTTGGTGTAATAGTGTTTTTGAAAATGAAAATGGTTTTGAAATAAATTTTTTTTCTTTAAATGGATTTATATTTGTATATAAGTGGTTTATGTGGAACCTTGGGTACTCTTTATGAACATTTTCAAATGTGAGGGTATGTATATGGAGTGCATGTTGATGCATACAAATGGAAGCGAATGAACACATGTGCAATGGTTCATGGGATTACATGGTTTTGTATTTGAAAGTAAAGTCTTGGTCTTTCTTTTCTAAGGTGATTTTGAAAATGGGAAATGATTTTAGAAATTGAATTTTGTTTAAAAAGTGGGGTTTGGTATTTTGAAAGTGCCCTTAGAAGAAGGAAGTTTTGTAATTTAAATGAAAAATGTGGCCTTTGAATGAAATGTTCTAGTTGTGTTTTTATTTTTTATTTTTATTTTTTGAGCCAGTCATTTAGACTCAGGATGTTTCTTTCAATAATACTTTTATTAAATGTTTTTTTGGTTTTTTCTTTTCTTATTTTTCATAATATTCCACCTAGAAAGGTCCCTCAATGTCCTATAAGTAATGCCCAATTTCTTAGTTTTCTTGGGTTTCACCTATCTTTCACAGTGTTAGAGGTATATTAGATGTGGATATATGGATTGAAAATGTAGATCATGTCTTTAGGGTGTTGGGATATCATGAGGATGTCATGGTTCATTCTATTTTAGAGTTGTTCGAGAGTCCAGTTTTGGACCAGCAGAAGTTGGTTGTCCCGTATTCATTAGGAGCTTGGGTGACACGATAAATGTTTGAGGTTTCCTTATTTAGAGGTTCCATGCCCAAGGAGGTGATTTTGAGGAAGGTGGTAGAGTTTTGGGATGTTTTGTAGGGTCAACAGTTGGTAAAAGTTTACGTTTACCACTTTAGAGAGCTTGTTCCTGGGTGTAGTCATTGGTTGTTGGAATTCTAGCACCTCTTTTTATTCGTAAGGGATCCCTATATGGAAAGAATTATAGGCTAAAAGAACCTTTATCTATGGAGTCCTATGTCTTGTCACATCCCTCCAATGTCTTTCACTCGATGTGGTCGTTTGGGTCACTGGGGAGGTCCAATAAGAAACATTTCTTGAAGAAGGAGTTACAATTGAGGGATGCTTTTACCTAATTGTAATCTAGGAGATGATTCATCCATTATAGTCCCATACTCAGGTCTCAGGGTAAATCATGCACATAGTAAGAGTTATTATGGTTATTTGAGACCTTTTCTTGGTTCTTTATCTTTTTTCTTGGAGTAGACACATTTAAGGTTTCATTATTCCTTTTCCCCTTCCATTGTAAGTACATCATGTCATTGTAAGGTTATGATGGATTTGTTCTGTTGTTATACAAGAAGTTAAAACCGTTAAAATTTGGATTTTAGAGTCTTTTTTTTAGGGGATGTTTGTACCTCATGTGGTTTTGATTCGCTTTTGGTTCCATTTGTGCTCGTTTGGAGATGTAAGTGTTTGGGAAGATTGGTGTTTGAAGGTGTGTTTACGTCTGCTTGTAATATCTCAAATAAATAAAGAATATTACATTTTCATATTTATTAACATTTGTGAATTATGTATTAATTTTACTTTAAATAGTACACTGTGTTCGATAGTGTACTCAACATGTAACGATGGGATTCTTTGAAATCTTATGTTGCACACAACTTTGCGTTATACCGAAAAATAATATAAAAATATTATTATTTTAAATGGTAGTTAACACATAGCTGTTGTATTGGTGGGAATTAACAGAACTAACTAAAATATTATTATAAATGTTTTCTAAAAGTATTTACATTTATCCAATAAATTTTTATGTCTTAAAATAATAAAGAATCTGATTTTATGCATAAAATACTTCAATATTCTTTAAAAGGTCATTTTACCGCCTTTTGATGGTGAACCATTTTTAAATCTAGTTTTTTTTCACTTTTATATGTTCTATTTGAAAAAATAATATTCTTCTTTATAATTGAGACATTAAAATTTACTTTGAATGAAATTTTTTTATTTTTCTGACAATGTTCATTTTTTAATGAATAGTGCAAAATATTGTATTTTGATTCAAAATTGCCTTTTAATCTAATTTATTTATATGATTAGATTACCATTTTAAATGGTTTTAAAGCTTATTTAGATTATATTTTTACCATTTAATCTAATTTTGTTAATTGGAAGTAATTTTACTTTGAAATTGGACATAAACAAGTGTCAATCTATTGATAGTTATTATTTCTTAAAAACACGCATTTTGTTTTGATAACGAGATTTCATTTTAAATTAATTTTGGCCACTTGTGTGCTTTGAATTTGGAAAAATGGATTCCATATTTTTAATTATGAGTTTAAAATTATGTAAATAGGTAACTTTAATTTTAGTCATTACGAATATTTACTTCAGTAAATATTTTATTTACTATGGTTAAATGGTAAATCTAGTAAATAAGGGTAATAAATAATATAATAATAATAATAAATTACCCTAACATGTTTCATAATCTTATTGGTTGATACATATCTGACAATGGGCATCTTTCGGTCGATTTTGGGACCCCATGGAACCACTTGGGAGTGATAATGAAACTTTATTTTAATTAACTTATAGTAAAGACAAAAATGACATAAACATATAACTTTTAGTAAATCGATTTTTACATGGGGTTATATAAGTTATATCTTAAACTATAAATATTAATTTTAAAGATAAAAATATTCTCTACATCATTGTATTTTATTTATAATTTTTAGACACCAAAAAAATAAAATTATTTATGACACAATGATGACGTAGTGATTACCTAAATAATGAATTATTTAAATAAATGAGATTATAAAAATTAAAGAAAATTTCCAAAACCAGTATAATTATTATTGGATGATTTTTTTTCGAACAATAGTCATCTTATATTATAATTTAGTGTTTTTTGTACCTTTATATACCGAAAATCATTATATAATAAAATAATATTTTCAATGTTTCCTAAAAAGCTCCTCCTCTCCCTTATAAAAAGATGTCACCTATAACCCATTACTCACACCACTAAAACCCCTTGGATAATCCAACCTATGCCCAAATAATCTCTCAATATCCCTGTCTTTTAACTAGAATCCTTACCTTATTCATAAGGCACTTCAAGTAAACCTTTTGGTTCAACCCAAAGGGAGATACCTGATTTAAAGGTAACATCTTCTCTCAAGTTATTTTATTTTATTTCCATTATCCACTCAATATTATCTCTTTATTATTTGTTTAAATAACAAAACCTGTATCCTAAATATACTAGGTAGTTTTTATTCAAAGTATTCGAACTAAAATTACACACACACCCGTCTAATGGGTAAAGAACATACTATTTCTGTGCATGGCGAACTACTGCATTATGAAACGATTATTGTTCAATTAGCTCCTACAACCTCTTATGGTGTCCATTATGATGGAACTATATTTATATGTGATATATATTATATTTTTATTATTTCTATTCTTCTGTATTTTTATTCATAGAATACCTTTATGTTTTCCATAATGGGTAAATACGATAATTTCTTTTGAGGAAGTGCGGACTACCGCCCCCTCAAAGTGATATGACTCATTCATGCCATACATGGGACGTATAATGGATGGATTTAATGAAATTATATATGATATTATACTATAATTATAATATAACAATGTATCATTATGTTTTCATTCCATTAAAATATGAAATAGAAATGAAAGTAGCGTTCATGTGTACGTACGACTTACTGTCTCTATGAACGGTGCATTTCATTTATTATCTCCAAGTGTTATATACTGTTATAAATACATATATATATATATATGGGATATATATGATATATATGATACATAAATTGTGAATATTATTCTGGATATAATAGAATTTTGACCACAGGGACATCTCGTAATTAAAAGAAGTTCATTTTTTGACTCAAGTTCCGAACATCGACAAAATGTCTGATATGAACTCAAATAATTAACTAATTGTTATAAAAAGGTAATAAGTTATATAAAAGGAATAATAAACTTGAAATTTTTTTTAAGAAAGTATAAATTAACTTAATTTTATTATTCATTAATAACAAGGAACATACAAGACAAGTCGGACTTGAGGAAAGGGCTTTTCATCTCACTTTTTATTCCTGTGAGATTCATGCAATAATTGACATTATTTCCTTTTGTGTGGTGTATGTGCTACCCTTGATTGTATTAATTGTGTGATATAATTTAATTTATGGGTATTTACATCTTCAATGTATAATCCTTCTTTCATGTGGTGTATGTTTTGTAAGTTACCAAATCGTTAAGGTAACTTTTTAACCCAATTTCAATTCCTTAGGTTAATCTTTTAATTCATAATTTTGTCATGTTATGATTATGTGTGTAATCACTATTTACTTATTTATATTTTAATTTACACTCCCCTTTGTGTGGATATAATTTTGATACAAAATATCACTCCATTGATAAATTCTCATGTCGTTGATATGAACTTGATAAGGGTAATCTTTACTCAATTTCCATTCATTGAGTTAAACATCCAAGTCATTGGTTTTGTTTTAAAAAGAACATGTGTGAATGTCCACTGATTGATTTACAATGAATATCCAATAATATTAAGTGTATTTATATTTTTTACACATTATTATTTAATTGATTTATCCTTAACCTAAGGATACAGTTTTTATAAGGGATTTCATCTCAATTTACATTCCATTGACACTTCACTGTTTTTATGCACCAATTCACTTTTATATGGTGTTAATACTGTCCTTTGGAATATTATATCATGAATACATTTACTTTCATGATATTATAAAGTTTTTATTAATGTTATTCCTCAATTATTTGTATTCAGACATCTCGTATTTGGTTAGGAACACCTTAAATAAAATATCATTTTAAAAGTTTTAAAGATTTATTCTTCTAAATCATTCTCATTAATTTCCATGTTTTAAAATGGTTTTAAGGATTTCTTTATATTGACTTTAATTTTTTAAATATTAAAATTTCTTTCAAAATCTTCAAAGTGATATGGGAAACATTGATTCAAAAATATCTTTATTAAATGTTTTAAATAGTTTTGAAAATGTTTTGATAAATCATTGATTATGTCAATATCTTGAAATGATATATTATGATTGAACTGTGTAAATGATGTCTTTCCTTTATCCTTGTTTTATGTGTTATGAATATGTTATGGTGATTGGGTATTTTTTACGTATATGGGTGGTTCTGTGATAAACCTATGGCTGGTGAGCCCGAGATAGTTCTCCAATGCATTGGGTAACATGACAGAGGTAAACGTTAATGTTTCTCCTAAGATATTTAGGTAATATACTATGATGGGTATTCAAATGTAACTCCCTACGTAGCTGTGATAGCTAAAATGTAAGTATGTTATGTATTCCACATGTTTCCTTTATGAATTATGATTTCTGTGTGTTATTCATAAATCTTATGATTTCATGAGGTATGTTATGATTGAAAAGTATGGTTTCATTTATTTGTATTTATTGATGGGCTAATGTTTTATTTCTTTATTTTATAACCCTTACTATGATTTTTATGCTCATCCCAAGTTTTGAAAATGTTTTCCATATGACTTAAAGATGAATAAGGGTCAAGGATGAGATCAAGGAAAAGTAACATTGTCTAAAACATGGAACTAGACATGTTTATTTTTAAGAGTTTTTATTTTATGAAAAAATGGATACTGAGTAGTAGTGTCTAAAAGTAATATTCAAGTTGATATGTAAAAGTTGTGGCCTATTTCTCTAAAACTTTAAACCTGAAAATATACTCAATGTGAATTCTTGATTTAACTCAAGATTATGTAATGGTTAAGGTCGGGTCTTTATAGTTGGTATCATAGGTTGGTTTAGAAAACTTTTGGGATTATGAGTTTTTGTTAAACACATGGTTAGTCCCTATGTCTATTATTTCAGTTAAATTCTTTTTTTTTAACTTTTTCAGATCAAGGAATGTTGGTTAGAAATGGAAGGGGGAGGATCTCAAACGACATTCTTATCTCTTCCTGATGACCTGATTACAATAATTATTGCAAATTCATTTTCAGATGATTATGAAACTTTTTCTAGAATATAACTCATTTGTAAGCAGTTGTTGGAGATATAAAACACCTCCACTATATCTCGATATCATTGTGGATCATGGGTTGTACTTAATCAAAATGCTATTTTCACAATATTCTCATATTTTCAATAACGGTAAATTTATCAAGGCATTTTCAAATACTTTACCTTATCACAAGATTTTAAAGCATGTTATTATTTTGAAAAGGGTGTTGAAGAAGGATACCCTTGCACAACCAATTTATATTTTTTCAATATAGTCTCTCAACACATACTTATGGTATTTTAAAATAAAAATTTGTTCAAAGTTTCAACTCAAACTTGGTCCGATTGTTTTATAAAATTATGTTTCATCCGATTATTTGAAATTATATGTCATACATGATTATTTTCTAAAACTGTAATTCCCCGACCCCAATTACCCATATTCAATGCATTATTACACAACATTGGCATGATACAAGGAATCATTTCCCGAAATACCGATCAGTTTTGTAGCCTTGGAAGTACTAGATACATTTATAAGTTTTACATTATATCATGAAATAAAAACATCAGCAACATTTTGTCCTCTTTTGAACACACTTATATTTTTATCCTATCCCAATAGGTCAACCATAAAATACTTCTTCACATCCTGGGAAAAATAAAACATAGAAAGGGGAGAGCTCAGATTCTCAATAAGGATAACAATATAGCGGAAACTTTGATAAATAAGAATAAACATTTAAGGCAATGTATAAGACTAAAACAAAAGCCTTTTAAACATAAAATTTATCATAATATGGAAAAGATAAAATCAAATAATTCCACTTACTTATTCACATGGATATTCTACTAGTCAAATAATCACATGAAATATCAATAGCTACTTTCATAATGATGGAATGCATAATGTCAGACTTCATAACCACATAGTCAAGGCCTTGTGTGAAGAGTAAAAAATACATTTTGTCATGTACTTGTGACAAGACACTAGTTTGTCTCATGAGACCTACTGATGCATCGAGGATCTATATCGGGCCCCATCCATCACTTACTAAGTCTAATGCATTCCTCATATGAAAAGGTTTAAACATAACATAAACATTCATATTAAAACTATCATATGAAATGTCAATACTTTATCCATAAACCATGAATGGTATAAATATAACAAATACATAGTCAAATATATCAAAAAACATTCAATACAATATGGAAGATTTGTATCATAATAAATTAACTTTAAAAAGTTTAAAATCCATCAAAGGATGTTGACATAGATAAAGTCAAAAAAAATTGAGAGAAATATATATTCCTATTTTGAAATCATTTATATGTCATGTAATTATAAAAGTAAACATTTATTTTCAAAATATTCTTATAATATTGTAAGGAAATATTTTAAGGTGTTATTGTGGTAGAAAATAGCTGCACCCGCCATATAAGTTAAAAAACATTCTTTCCTTAATTTTGTCTAAAAGGTCGTAAAGGACCTTGTTTGGAAAATGACAAAAAGATTCCTTTATAAAAAATTTATAAAAATTCAAACAAGGGTATAAATTACATTAACTCATATTCTAGTAAATAGCAAAAATGTTTTGAAAAATATTTTTAAGAAACATGGATGTGGATGATAAAGAGGTCCCAGTAAATACTCACGTATAAACAACCTCAGATAATGAAGAGATTGTGGAATTAACCTTTACCTTGTACTTTTCCATAGTCAATGGTATGTTAACCACCTATATAATAGTTAAAAAATTGTTATTATTTTATAAAAGAACTATATACTTAAATATTATATCATATATTATCCTCTAATATTGCTTGTTAATAATATTTCAGTTGTATCATCATTTCGGGAGTTTACTGGTTCGTATTCTTTTATATGATTGGTTATGTAAGCCTTGTTTTTTATGGATAGGATATATTTGATTCATATACATAATAATATTATGTTCATAAAAATTATTTTTAATCATAAAATTAAAATTATTCTTGAATGATTATGATGGGGATTTAATCTAATCGCGTTCGTGGAGATGGTAATTCGTACATACGTATGAGCGACTATATAATTATATTGGTGGTGAAATCATATGTAAATGGATGGAATATAAAATATACTGAATAATTAACATTTTGTATTTATTATTTATATTAGTTATACTCATTATTATACCCATCCAAATAATGAAGTGTTTGAATAACAAACTACACCACGATGTGGAGACGGTAGGTTGTACGTACGCATGTATGGTGACTTTGTTATTTATAAGATGGATATAATAACAAATATGGTTTTAAAATATTTATAATAAAATCACAGTATGTATAAGGTACTGGAGTTATTATTTTGGTATGGAAACAACAAAGAAAGAGGAAGTGGAAGAAGAAAAGAACTTGAAAGAGGGTGGTGAAATTATTACCTCTTCTTCAGATGTTTCCTTTTGAGTTGATCAAAAGGGCTCCTTAGGTTGGATTTATGATCAAAGTAAGGACTCTAGGTTGATGCGAGGTAAGTCTTGAGAATATTTTTTAAGTTTTTGGACGATCAAAATGGCTTTGTAGGTGTCAAATTAAGAGAAGGGGAAGTAACCTTTTATAAGAGAGGTGAGGGTCACTTTAGGAAAAGCCTGAAATATTTTTTTAAAATAAAATAATTTTCAGTTTCTAAGGGATAAAAAATGATTTATTTAGATTATAAGGTAGGTATGGGTCAAAAACATCTCAACCGACAGGTTTTAGATGGTTTTAGGTCACCATATTAACCTTATCTTTTTTATTTAACTCTTAGTTAAATAGTTTGACATTTACCATGTCTCTTTGTATTTTAATATTATATAGTTAGTAACCATAATATAAACTACCAGGATAACCCCAACTGGTTCATTATTAATATATATAACCTTATATAAGTCTTTTGGATGAACCTTATATTTTTAGGAATATTATATCAATTAATAATATAGTATTTGTTTTAAAAACTCAATTATGTCAATTTTGACACTATTTAGTATTTGATTTTTTTTGAAAGCCGTAAAAACTTTATCACATTGAATAAAATTTATTTAATCAACCCTAACATGTCATATTAACCTATAAAATTATTTTAATTCATCATAAGTCTAAATTTACATTTATTTGGATATTTATAATATCGATTATTTTAGTATTTCATTAATATGTTAATTACTGCATCATCATTGTGTCATAAATAAATTAAATTATTTAATGTCTAAAAATTATAAATAAAATACAATTATGTATGAAATTTTTTTATATTTCTAAATAATATTTATAGTTGATTTTATATTGTGTGTAACCCTATATTAAAATTTTTTTAGTTATTAAACTTTGAATTTAACACATTTAACTCTTTTTTAAATAAAATAATAATAAATGTCCTAATCTAATCCAAGTAGACCAAAATGATAATATTTTATTCATAAGGTTATTTTTGTTCGAATTATACTTATCCAATAGAATTAGTACATGTGTTAGGTTAATTATAATATCATTTTTACCATCAATTACCCTATTTACTTTTAACTATGGTAAATAAAAGTCAAAAGTTACTATTCACAAATAATTATTTTCCTCTTATTGAACCAAATTTTACTTATTGATATTAACTGTGTGTCTTAGATTTTTGAAATTCATCTCATAGAAGCGGTAAAATTAAGTTTTATACAAATTTTCAAATGTTCCTAGAATGTGGGTAAAACACGGTAAAAAATTTAATAAAATTTTATATATCTAAACTTATTATAAAATGAATCCAATGAATTAAATTGAACATATATAGGTATTATGTATCTATTTTGAACTAAAATAAATTAAAATAAAATAACTAATTATTTAAATAAAAATTCAGTTTTAAACAATAACACAGTGTTTTCACTATTCATCAAAAAATTGAAAGTTTTCAGAAAAATACAAAAAAAAATCACCCTAAGCTAATTTTGAAATTCCAAATCCAAAAATGAAGTATATTTTTAAAAATAAAATTAATAAAATTTCAAAACATGGGTATTACTATTCATAGAAGCTAGTTTGATTGGTCGTGGTGTGTTAAAACTCCAAGCTATGTAGAACACAAGCTACTACATTATTCAAAGGTAAATGTACCATGGAAGATTGGGGTGTTACATTCTCCCCTCCTTAAAATAATTTCATCCTCGAAATTTCTAGAATATTAATGCATAAAAAGATTCAGGTGGTTCTTCTTCATAAGTTCCATGGGTTCCCGCATTTCCTCTTGCATCTTATTGTTTCTCCATAGAACTTTTACCAAACTTGCCGTCCAGTTTCTCAGCACCTTTTCTCTGGTATCAAGAATTTTTATAGGCTCTTCACAATAAGATGGATCAGGTTCCAGTTCAATTTCCTCATAGGTGAGTACATGTGTTGGGTCAGGCATGTATTTTCTCAACAGTGATACGTGGAACACATCATGAACTTTGGAGAGACTTGGAGGCATTTCCAAATGATAAGCTATAACTCCAATTCGTTCTAGAATTTCAAAAGCTTCGATGTACCTGGGACACAATTTACCCTTATTACCAAAACTTATAAAACCCTTCCATGGAGATACCTTCAATAAAACATGGTCTCCTACTTGAAATTCCGAATCCTTCCTTCAGTTATTGGTATTGCTCTTTTTCTTACTTTGGGCTACTTTGATGTTGGTTTGGATAATCTTCACTTTTTCCATTGTTTTCTAAACAAGTTATGGGCCTACGAGTTTTCTTTCACCAACATCGTCTCAACAAGTTGGTGTGAGAAATCTCTTCCCATATAACGCTTCATATGGTTCCCTCTAAATACTTGAATGGAAGCTATTGTTATAGGAAAATTCTACTAGAGGTAAATATTGATCCCCTGTACCTTGAAAGTCTGGTGAGCAAGATCTCAACATGTCTTCTAAGGATTGAATAGTCTATTCTGATTGTCCATCGGTTTGAGGTTGGTATTCAGTGCTCAAATGAAGTTTAGTATCCAGGGCCTTCTAAAGACTTTTCCAGAATCTTGATGTAAATGGGGATCACGATCAGAAACAATCGATATGGGTACACCAAGGAGTCTTACAACTTCAATAATATATATTCTTTCCAGATGTTCCAGTGGTAAATCTTCTCTTATATAAAGAAAATATTTTGACTTGGTAAGACGATCAATAATGACCCATATTGTGACATTCCTTCTAGTAGTCTTTGGTATCCCCATGAAAAATTCCATTGTAATATTATCCCATTTCCACTCAGGTATAGGAAGAGGTTGCATGACTCCCCCATGTTGTTTCCTTTCAGCTTTAACCTGTTGAAAAACTATATATCTTGACACAAAATCAGTAATCTCCCTCTTAATTTTGTCCCACCAAAAATGTTCCTTCAAATCTCTAAACAACTTGGTGCTCCCATGGTGTATAGAGAAATTGGAGCTATGAGAATCATCCAACAATTCCCTTTTTTGATCAGGTATTTTAGGAACAGAAAGTCTCTTCCCAAATTTCAAAATTCTATCTTTATATATGAAGTCACTCAATCTCCCATCATTCACAGCTTTAATCTTCTTTTGAAACTCCTCATCATCAGTCTGAGAACTCTTTATCCTTTCTAGTAAAGATGGTTTGGAAACTATTTGAAAAAGTATTGATGTTTCACCTTCCATGGTTATTCTTATATCCATACTTACTAGATCTATGAAAATAGGATCCCTTTCAACTCTTATCTGGTTCAAAACTCCAAGATCCTTTCTACTCAAATCATCTATCACCTTATTTTCCTTCCTCGGGTGGTAGTGTATAGTGAAATCATAATCCTTGAGTTGTTCAAGCCATCATCTTTTCCTCATGTTGAGTTCTTTATGTTAGAAAATATACTTCAAACTCTTGTGATTAGTATAAATCTCACATTTTTCACCATAGAGATAGTGTCTCCATATTTTCAGAGAAAATATTACAGCTTCTAACTCAATATCATGAGTAGGATAGTTTTTCTCATGAATATTTAGCTGTTGTGATTCATAGGAAATAACTCTATCATTCTTCATAAGGACATAACCAAGTCATTTATTTAAATCATCATTATAAATAAAAAACACATCATTCCCTGATGGTAGAGTCAAGATGGGAGCATTGACTAATCTTCTCTTCAGTTCTTCAAAACATTCTTTACAATCTTTTTTCCAAACAAATTTAACGCCTTTACGTGTGAGCTTGGTTAATCGGTTAGCCAACCGGGAAAAATTCTATATAAAACTTCGATAATAACATACTAAACCAATAAAACTGCGTACCTCATTTATACTCATCGGTGCTGGCCATTTTTGGATTTCCATGGTCTTTGAAGGATCAATAGGGATTCCATCCTTAGAGATAATATGGCCAATAAAAGAAATCTCTTGAAGCCCAAATTCACACTTTCTAAACTTCCCATATACTTCATTTCTTTTGAGGGTTTTCAAAATAATGTGCAAGTTATTTTCATGATCTTCATATATTTTTTAGTATACTAAGATATCATCAATAAATACCACTACAAATTCATCAAGATATTCCTTGAAAACTTTATTCATTAGATCAATGAAGATAGAGGGTGCATTAGTCCATCCAAAAGTAATTTCTGTAAAATCATAATGCACGTACCTGGTTTGAAATGCTATTTTTAAAATGTCTTCCTTCTTCACACACAACTGGTGATATCCAGATCGAAGGTTAATCTTTCAAAAATATTGAGATCTATGAAGTTGGCCGAATAAATAATTAATGTGAGGTAGGGTATACTTGTTCTTTACTGTTATAGCATTGATCTGCCTATAGCCAATGCACAACCTCAAAGATTCGTATTTATTCTTAACAAAAAGGATAGGAGCTCCCCATGGAGAAACACTAGTGAGAATAAATCCCTTATTACTCAATTCCTCTAGTTGTTTCTTTAGTTCCAATAATTCCACAGTGGTCAATTTCTCATTATGGAGGATGTCCAGGTAAATCCTATGGAAACACATCAACAAATTCTTGCACAATAGGTACATCCTCTATTCGAACATTCTTTTCCTCACCGATGGTTATTTCATTCTCTTCTTTCCCAATAATTGAATTTAGTAGAGCTAATGGGGATGGATCTTGATAAGAATCAGGTGGTGACATTTCTACTCTAAAGATAAGGTACTCCTTATCATCATCGAAAATTGTAACCTCATTTTTCTTACAATGAATTTCCACATCAGGTTATGAAAGCCAATCCATTCTGAGGATTATATCAAATTAAATCATGGGTATGACAATGAGATCAGTAGATAAAGAATATTTATATTCCCTAATGGGAACTGATTCACAAAACATTGTTGTGATGATACTTACCTTAGGTGTTTTGACTGACAACTCCCTTGTTAAGTAAAATTGAAAATATCTAATTTTAATAGAAAACTAGGAAGATATGAAACAATGCAATAATCCAGAATCAAATAAAACATTGGCTAAACTTTAGGAAACCATTAAATTACCCACCACTATGTATTTAGGAGCTTCAACCTTAGCATTAGTAATCACATAAGCTCGTCCTTTCTCCCTTGGCATTTTCTAAGGTAAGTTCCCTTTTCACTTAGGACATTCATTTGCATAATTCCCCTTTTATCTAAAATTGTAGCATTCAACATTGATATCCTCTTTCTTCCCCTTACAATCATGAGCTTGGTGTCCTTTTTCACCACACTTTTAACAGACTCTCATTCCCTTTAGAAAATTACCAGGGTGTTTCTTAACACATTTACCATAGGATGGATATTTAACTTTTCCCTTCTTCCCCTTATTTTCATTTCTAGAGTGTTCAGCATATCTCTTTTTCTCTTATTTTTCTTTAAAGTCGTAAGACTTAGAGAATTATTTTCCTATCTTGATAGCGCATGAGACAATATCTTCGTACAATGAGAAGGATTATAAGACTAATTCTTGATAGAGAAATGCTTTTAACCCATCAAAGAATTGATCAATCTTACTCCTTGGGTTACTTATATAATCTGCAGCATTCCTTGATAACCTTGTAAGGTTGGCCTCATAATTTGTGACATTCTCATTCTCCTTTTGACTCAGACTTAGAAATTTTATTTCCATGTTCACTCTATGGTCACGAGGAAAGTATTTTTATATGAAAATATCTTTAAACTCCCTCCATTCCATGTTCGATACTTCTTCATCTTCTTTTGTTTTTTGGATTAATGGACACTATTGATCTGTATCTCCCGTGAGACAATAAACTGTCATGACAACTTTTTCCCTTTCGCTGCTCCCCAAAGTATGAAATATTTTCTCTAAGGAAATTATCTATTTCTCTTATACTAATGGATTTTTACTTCCATTGAATGTTGGTGGTTGTTTCATCATGAAGCATTCTAACATTGATTCATCATGTTGTGGATCAGGGTGCTCCATACGGGTAAGGTTATTATTCATAACCTGAGTGAGTTATCCCAGTATGGTGATAAGATGATCAGCACCAGTTTCATCACCAACTCCCCAATAATTATCTCGAGTAGGAGGGAAATCCCAACATGTATTACGTGCATTTATACAGTTTCCATTCCTTCCACTATGCGCCTTTTCTAAAAAATGCCATACACTAGATTAGTTTATTAATCGCAATACATAATTCCAAACTTGTAAAACACTTAACATAAATTGAATAGTTTATGGATATAATCCATAATCATAAAAATGTTTTCTTTGAGGAGGTATATACTCATCAATCCTTCATAATGGTTTGTAAACAAAATGTGAATTATCCTAAGCATATCCCCCAAGAGTGTCGTAACCAAGAGTGCAGCAAGGCCTGTTGTTGTGCACCTATTCCTGTTCGAGTCTAGCTCAAAGCGGTGTTTTCAGGTTTTACCCCTAGGTACATCTATGTCATATCCACCTCTACCTTATCATATCCATACGGGGATGTATTTCTTGGAAAACTCAGAAAATCTCTACATTACTAAAATTCTACGAATTTCCTCTATACTAATCTTGAAAGTCTATCTTAGGGTAATGTTCTCTAATCAGAGTTTTTTTAAATATAGTTTCCCAGGTTTTTAATAAACTTCCTCTAATACCAACTGTAATGCCCTGACCCCAGTTACCCAGATTCGATGCATTATTACATAACATTGGAATGATAAAAGCAATTGTGTCCCGAAATACCGGTCAGTTTAGTAGTCTTATAAGTACTACATACATTCATAAGTTTTACATTACATCATGAAATAAAAACATCAACTACATTTTGTCCCCTTTAGAACACACTTATATCCTTAGCCTATCCCTGCAGGTCAACCATTAAATAATTCTTCACATCCTGGAAAAAATAAAATATAGAAAGCGGTGATCTTAGATGCTCATTAAGGATAACAATATAGCGTAAACTTTCATAAATAAGCATAAACATTTAAGGCAATGTATAAGACTAAAACAAAAGCCTTTTAAACTTAAATTTCAGTATAATATGTCAAAGATAAAATCAAATAATTCCATTTACTTATTCACATGGATATTCTACTATTCAAATAATCACATGAAATATCAATAGCCACTTTCATAATGATGGAATGCATAATGAAAAACTTCATACCCACATAGTCAAGGCCTTGGGCCAAAACTACAAATAAGATTTTTTCAAGGCCTTGTGTCAATACACTAATTTTTCTCATGCTACCTACTGATGCATTGTGGAGCTATAGCGGTCTCCACCCATCACTTACTAATTCCAATTCATTCCTCATATGAAAAGGTTTAAATATAACATAAACATTCATATTAAAACTAGCATATTACATGTCAATACTTTATCCATAAACTATAAACGGTATAAAACTAACACATCCATAGTCAAATATATCACAAAACCTTCAATTAAATATGTAAGATTTTTATCATAATAAATTAACTTCAAAGAAGTTTAAAATTCATCAAAGGATGTTGACATAGATGAAATCAAAACTTTTTGAGAGAAATATCTCTTTCTATTTTGAAACCATTTAGAAGTCATGTAATTATAAAAGAAAAAATTTATTTTGATAATATTCTTATAATCTTGTAAGGTAATCTTCAAAGGTTTTATAACGGTGGAAAATAGCCGCACTCACCATATAAGTTAAAAAAAATTCTTTCCTTAATTTTGTCAAAAAGGTCATAAAGGTCCTTTTTTAGAAAACGATGAAAATATTCCTTTATAAAAATTTTATAAAAAGTAAAACAAGGGTATAAATTAATTTAACCCATAGTCTAGGAAATATAAAAAATGTTTTGAAATATATTTTTAAGAAACACGGGTGTGGATGATAAAGAGGTCCCAGAATATACTCACGTATAAACAACCTCAGATAATTAAGAGATTGTTGAATTAACCCTTAACTTGTACTTTTAATTAGTTCATGGTATGTTAACCTCATGTATAATAGTTAAAACATTGTTATTAAATTATAAAAAGACTGTATACATAAATATAATATCATATATGATCCTCTAATATTGCTTTGTTAATAATATTTCTGTAGTATCATCGTTTTGGGTGTTAACTAATTTGTTTTCCTTTATATTCTTGGTTACATAAGCCATGTTTGTTATGGATAGGATGTATGTGATTAATATACAGAATGATATTATGTTAATAAAATTTATTTTTAATCATTAAATAAAAATTATTCTTGAATTATTATGATGGGGACTGAATCTCATCGCGTTCAGAGAGATGGTAATCCGTACGTACACACGAGCAACAATATCATTATATTAATGGTGAAATAATATGTAATTGGATGTTATATCATATATAAATAATCAATAACATTTTAAATTTATTATTTACATTAGTTATACTCATTATTATACCCATCCAAATAATGAAGTGTTTGAATAACAAACTACACCACGACGTGGAGACGGTAAGTCATACATATGCACGTATGGTGAATTTTTCATTTATAGGATAGATAGAATAATTAATATGGTTGTACCATATTTATAATAAAATCACAGTATGTATAAGGTACTGTATTTATTATTTTGGTATGGAAACAACAAAGAAATAGGAAGTGGAATAAGAAAATAACTTGAAAGAGGGTGGAGAAATTGTTACCTCTTCTTTGGGTGTTTCCTTTTGACTTGATCAAAAGGGCTCCTTATGTTGGCTTTATGACAAAATTAAGGACTCTAGGTTTATTTGAGGGAAGTTTGGAGGATATTTGGGTAGGTTTTGGACGATCCAAATGCCTTTTGAGGTGTCAAATTAAGAGAAGGGGGAGTACCCTTTTATAAGAGAGGTGAGGGTCACTTTAGGAAAAGATTGAAATATTATTTTATAATTAAATCATTTTCGGTTTCTAATGGCTCCAAAATGATTTATTTCTATGATAAGGTAATAATGGGTCTAAAACATCTCAAAAAATAGGTTTTAGACAGGTTTCGGTCACCATATTAACCTTATCTTTTTAATTTAACTCTTAGTTAAATAGTTTGACATTTATAATGTATCTTTGTATTTTTATATTATATGGTTAATAATCTTACTATAAACTATAAAAATAACTCCAAGTGTTAAATATTAATATATTTAACATTATATAAGTCATTTGGACAAATAATAGATTTTTAGGAATATTATATCAATTAATAATATAGTATTTGTTTTAAAAACTCAATTATGTCAATTTTGACACTATATAGTTTTTTCTTTTTCTTTTTTTGAAAGCCATAAAAACTTTATAACTTTGAATAAAATTTATTTAATCAACCCTAAAATGCCATATTAACATATAAAATTATTTTAATTCATCATAAGTCTCAATTTACATTTATTTGGATATTTATAATATTAATTATTTTAATATTTCATTAATAAGTTAATTGATGCATCATCATTGTGTCATAAATAAATTAAATTATTTAATGTCTAAAAATTATAAATAAAATACCATTATGTAAGAAATATTTTTATCTTTATAATTAATATTTATAGTTTAATTTATATTGTGTGTAACCCTATATTAAAAATGGTTTAGTTATCAAACATTGAATTTAACACTTTTAACTCTTCTTTAAATAAAATAATAATAAATATCCTAATCTAATCCTAGTGGACCAAAAAGATCATATTTTATTACTAAGATTGTTTTTGGTCGAATTATACTTATAAAATAGAATCGATACATGATTTAGGGTAATTATAATATCATTTTTACCTTTAATTATCCCATTTATGTTTAATCGTGGTAAATAAAAGTCAAAAGTTACAATTCACCAAAAATTATTTAATCCTATTGAACCAAATTTTACTTAATGATATTAACCGTGTCTCTTGGATTTTTTAAATTCAATTCACATAAGAATTAAAACTATGTTTTATGCAAATTTTCAAATGCTCCTAGAAGGTGGGTAAAAGACGGTAAAAAGTTCAATAAAAATTTATGTATCTAATCTTATTATAAAATGAATCCAATGGATTAAATTGAACATATATTGGTATTATATATCTATTTTGAGATAAAATAAATTAAAATAAAATAAATAATTATTTAAATAAAAAGTCAGTTTTAAACCATAAAGAAGTGTTTTTCACTATTCATCAAAAATTGAAAGTTTTCAGAAAAATAAAAAATATTCACCCTAAGCTAATTTTGATATTCCAAGTCCAAAAATGAAGTTCATTTTGAAAAATAAAATTTATAAAATTTTAAAAAGTGGGTATTACTATTCATACCGGCTAGTTTGATTGGTCATGGTTTGTGAAAACTCCAAGTTGCATACAACACAAGCTACTTTATTATTCAAGGGGAAACATACCGTGGAAGCTTGATGTGTTAAAGAAACTATTTTTCTACAAACACACATATGACACAAGTTTTACAAGGTGTATTTGGATGAAGGAATCAAATGGTTTTGAAGGATCTCTAAATCATTGTTGTAATGCATGGACCTTCTACCTACATGAACAAGATGATGATGAAACCATATGGACACCATGATAAAGGTATTATGTTATTTATATTGGGAATAGTTTTATTTTATCATATGGGGGTGAAATAAAAAATGGACAATATATATATATGGATTCATGAATTAAGATATTGAGGTATTAATGTCTTGGGATGAAAATAGAAGGTATAAGAAAACCATTGAGGTTAAAATGTGTTAGGGTTATTTTGAGTTTTATAAAAAGGACAACCCGTAAAATGGGTGACAACCCGTTGCATCTAGAAAGGCCATGGGAATCGAACCCACAACCGAATGGTGAAAAGGGTACATCACCTACCACGGGCCTATGTGAACTCCCTGGTTAGTATGACTTATTATTTTAGTTAAATAAATTTATAGATCAAGAATGGGTTGATTTTGGGAACTTATGTTTTATCAAATGGATATCGTTAGTATAGGAAAATGGTTTGGTAATTAAATGATAAAGGTTATTTTAGAAGATGTTTTCTCTTCTGGAACATTATATGCTTAAAGGAAATAGAATACTATGGGATCTTAGCTATGGAGTAATGGTTGAAATTTTATTTTGGAAGAATCTTTGTTTTTATTGTGTACATATAGTGATTTGGGTTATTTATGGAAATGATTAACCTATAATAGAGAATATATGATTAGGTTAATTACACTTCAGTATGAGACTTTAAGAGTAGTTGTTGTTATTTGGAGATAAATGTTAAGATTTATCATGGAAGATTGTCTGATTATATCCTTCTAAATTTTTTGTTTCAAACATAGTTTGGATTATTTTAAAGAATTTTAAGGACAATTGTGTATTGAATGGTATTTCTTGAACTTTGGGTACTTTTTGTTGAATTTTTTAGATTAAGAGTATTATTTATTTTTATAAAGGATTATCCTTTTGGGGGATTATCTGATCTTTTACTAACCATTTTTGGTTTTGGTTAGGGAAAATATATAGTTATACTTTTTTGGGTTATGTGATTCTCTATAAGTTTATTCTATTGCTTCAGGTGTGACCATGTTTTCATGAATACTCATCGTTTGGAGAAAAATGAGTTTGTTGAAGAACTTTATTAAGGGATGAAACTCTACTTCATAGGTAAGAATATTTCTTTATGTTCTTAGTCAATCTCATAAATTAATTCCTCAACATTACTAAAGGTAAATTAAAATAAAAACATTTTTCATTGAATTTTCTTAATGCAGAATCAAAGACCATGTTACCCATCATGAGTTTGTGGTTTTCATATTTTTTACTTTCTCCTGATCATGTTTTTTATCACTCTCCATCAGAACATGATGGTTAGTTTCTCTTACGTATCTATGCTTTCATGGAATCCTAGTATGTGATATCTTCAGAGACATTTTTAATTCTCTTTCTTCATTTAAATTGATAGTTTTATTGACTCATTTTCCAATGTGGAACCTTTAATGATGTTTCCAAACCCAATTTAAAAATTGTGAGGATGCAATTTCCAAAAGGGGGGAGGATGTAACATTCCAGGTAAATAAAGAATATTATATTTTCATATTTATTAATATTTTTGAATTAAATATTAATTTTACTATAAAGAGGACACCTTGTTCGAAAACATACTCAACACAAAACAATGGGTTTTTTTTTGAAATCTTATGTTGCACACAACTTTGAGTTATACCGAAAAATAATATATTATTATTTTTATTTTAAATGGTAGTTAACACATAGTCATTGTGTTGGCGGGAATGAACATAACTAACTAAAATATTATTATAAATTTTTGTTAAATTTCAATACATTTATCCAATAAATTTTCGAGTCTTAAAATAAGAAAGAATCTGATTTTATGCATGAAATACTCTAATATTCTTTAAAAGGTCATTTTACTGCCTTTTGATGGAAAACCACTTTTAAATCTATTTTTTGTCACTTTTATATGTTCTATTTGAAAAAATAATATTCTTATTTAGAATAGGGACATCAAAATTTAATTTGTATGAAAGTTTGGTATTTTTCTCATAATTCTCATTTTTTAAATGAATAGTTCAAAATATTATATTTTAATTCAAAACTGCCTTTTAATATAATTTATTTATATGGTTAGATTATCTTTTAAAATGGTTTTTAAGTTTTATTAGATTATATTTTTATTATTTAATCCAAATTTTTTCATTGGAAGTAATTTCACTTTGAAATTGGACATAAATAAGTGTCAATCTTTTGATAGTTATTATTTCTTAAAAACACGCTTTTTATTTTGACAACGAGATTTAATTTTGAATTAAATTCTGCCACTTATGTGTTTTTAATTTGGAAAAATTGATTCTATATATGGAATCAGTAGGTCCAAATTATGTAAATATGGAACTTTTATTTTTATACATTATTAATATTTACTTCAGTAAATATTTTATTTACCATGGTTAAAGGGTAAATCTAGTAAATAAGGGTAAAAATAATATTATAATAATAATAAATTAATCTAACATGTGTCCTAATAATATTTTTTGAGGAATATCCTACAATGGACATCCTTGGGTAGATTTTGAGACCCCATGGAACCACTTGGGAGTGATAATGACACTTTATTTTAATTAACTTAAAGTAAAGACAAAAATGAAATAAACATATATCTTTTAGTAAATCAATTTTTACATGAGGTTATATAAGTTATATCTTAGACTATAAAAATTAATTTTAAAGCTAAAAATATTCCCTACATCATTGTATTTTATTTATAATTTTTATAAATCAAATAAATAAAATTATTTATGACATAAGGATGATGTAGTGATGACCTTAATAATGAATGATTTAAATAATTGATATTATAAAAGATAAAACAAAAATTCCCAAACCTATCCAATTCTTATTTTATTTATTTATTTGGAATAAAAGGCATCTTATATTCTAATTTAATGTGTTTTGGACCTTTTGAAACCGAAAATAATTATATAATATAATAATATTTTCAAACATTCCTAAAGATACTCATCCTCCCCCTTATAAAAATACCTCACCTCTAACCCATTACTCATACCTATAAAGCCCCTTGACTCGTAAAAAATCTTGCCAAATAATCTCTCAATATCCCTATTTTCTATATATAAGCCTTACTTTAGGCATAAGTCACTTCAAGCAAACCTTTTTGTTCAAACCAAAGAGAGATACTTGATTTAAAGGTAACATCTTCTCTCAAGTTCTTTCCTTTTATTTCCCTTCTACACTCCATATTCTATTCTTATTATTTTTTTACACAACAACACCGGTATCCTCAATATACTCGGTCATTTTTATGAGAAGTACTCTAACTAAACTTACACACACCTTTGTCTAATTGGTAAGGAACATACTGTTTATGTGTACGGCGAACTACTGCCTCACAAAATGATGATTGTTCAATTATCTCCTACAACCTCTTATGGTGGCCATTATGATGGAAATTTATTTATATGTGATATATATTATAATTATATTTTTTCTATTCATAGGTATTTTTCATTCATAGAATTCCTTTATTGTTTCCATAATGGGTAAATACGATAATTTCATTTGAGGAAGTGCGGACTACCGCCCACTCAAAGTGATATGACTCATTCATGCCATACATGGTATGTATAAAGGATATATTTAATGAAATTATAAATTATATTATACTATAATTATTATATACCTATGTATAATTAATTTTTCATTCCATTAAAATACGAAATAGAAAGGAAAGTAGTGTTCATGCGTACGTACGGCTTATTGTCTCCATGAATGGTGCATTTCATTTATTATCTCCAAATATTATGTATTTTTGTAAATACATATATATACTAGATATATATGATATATATGATATATAAATCATGAATATTATTCTTGAGATAATGGAATTTTGACCATAGGGACAACTTGAAATTAAAAAAAGTTCATTTTTTACTCAAGTTCTGAACATCAAAAAAATGTCATATATAAACTAAAATAATTAATTTATGGGTATTTAAATATTTATTTTATGATCCTTATTTCATGTGGTGTATGTTTCCTAAGTTACCAAATCGGTAAGGTAACTTTTTAACCCAATTTCCATTCCTTGGGTTAATCTTTTAATTCTTAATTATGTCATTCTATGATTATGTGTGGAATCACTTTTTATTTATTTATGTTGTAATTTTCAACCCCCATTGGGTGGATATAATTTTAATAAACATTTTCACTCCATTGATAAATTTTAATGTCATTGATATGAACTTGATAAGGGTAATCATAACTCAATTTCTATTCATTGATTTAAATATACAAGTCATTGGTTTTGTCTTAAAAAGAACATGTGTGAATGTCTTCTGATTGATTTACCCTGAATATCCAATCATATTGAGTGTATTTATATTTTTCACACATTATTATGTAACTGATTTATCCTTAATCTAAGGATATAGTTTCTTTTAAGGTATTTTGTCTCAATTTACATTCCATTGAGACTTCATTGTTGTTATGCACCAATTCACTGTTATATGGAGTTAATACTGTACTTTGGCATATTATATCATGAATCCCTTTATTTTCATGATATTATAAAGTTTTTATTAATGTTATTCCTCAATTATTTATATTCAAGCACCTCTCATTTGGTTAAGAACTCTATAACTAAAATATTGTTTTAAATGTTTTAAATATTTATTCTTCTAAATCTTTCTCATTAATGTCCATGTTTTCAAATGGTTTAAAATATTTCTTTATATGGACGTTAATTTTTTAAATATTAAGATTTCTTTCAAAAGCTTCAAAGTGGTATGGGACATTTCGATTCAAAAATCTCTTTCTTAAATGTCTTAAATGGTTCTGAAAATGGTTTGATAAAGCATTAATTATATCAATATCTTGAATGATATATTGTGATTGCAGTGTAGAAATGTTGTCTTTCCTTTATCCTTGTTTTTTGTGTTATTAATATGTTATGGTGATTGGTTATTGTCTACGTATACAGGTGGTTCTGTGATAAACCTAGGGTGGGTGGGCCCGAGATAGCTCTCCAATGCATTGTGTAACGTGACGGAGGTAAACGTTAATGTTTCTCCGAAGAGATTTAGATAATATATTGTGATGGGTATTCCAACGTTACTCTTTATGTATCTGTGATAGCTACAATGTAAGTATGTTATGTATTTCATAAGTTACCTTTATGATTTATGATTTCTGTGTGTTATTCCTAAATATTATGATTTCATAAGGTATGTTAGGATTGAAATGTATGGTTTCATTGATTTGTATTTATTTATGGGATAATTTTTTCTTTCCTTATTTTATAACACTTACTGAGCTTTTTATACTCATCCGAAGTTTCTGAAATATTTTTCACAAGACTTAAATAGGAATAAGGGTCAAGGATGGGATCAAGGAAAATTCATGTTCTCTAAAACATGGAACTAGACATGTTTCTTTTTAAGAGTTTTTATTTTATAAAAAAATGTATACTGAGTATCAGTGTCTACATGTAATATTCAAGTTGATATGTAATAGTTATGGACTAATTCTCTAAAACTATAATCCTGAAAAGATCCTTAATGTAAATTCTTGACTTAACTCAAGATTATGTAATGTTTAAGGTCGGGTCCTTATACTGTTGTTGGTTCGAATTTATTTTGTGTTTTTCCCTTGTGTTGGGAATCTAATTCTAGTGGTGGTGTGGTTCTGCTCTTGCTAGGGGAGTTGGATGAAGTTCATGTCGGGAGTTCCTAGCCTTATTGGGGGTGTTTTTCTTTGGTTGTTATTGATAAAGGCTTGTGATGGTTCTCTTGTCTCGGTGTACCGGTTTTTTGGGTTCCCTCAAATTGGGTTTCATGTTTAATTCTTGGTGGAATTGTCTGGATTTTAAGGGTCTTGGGCTAGTTGAGTTCTTATGGTGGAGAGAACCCCCCTGGTGTTCTCCCCTTAATCTCGGGCTTCAGTTTTCTCTTGAATCTGTCTTGTGTAACCTGTGGAGAGTTGGTTCATCCTAGGATTCACATTTTTCCTTGGTTTTGTCTGGGCGTGGACTCGATTTTTGGTTAACTATTAGTTTGATGACATTATGGGGGAAGAAATTGTCTATAATGGGGATAATTGTCACAACCTAACCTTTAAAATTATTTTATTTTATTATTTCTTAGATTTGGATATTGTTTTCAAGGTTCGGGATGAGTACTAGTTTCAAATTTTTGAAATTTGATAATATGGGTGGGTTTTGGGCCAGTGCATGGGCACCGCACAGTTAGCAGTAACAGTGCGGTCGGCCCAGGTGACCGTGTGGCTCCCCAATCCTTAAAATAAATAATTTTTATGAAAAGAGAATAAATCAAATCTTTAATCCATAATAATAATATTATTATTATTGAGATAATAATATTATTATTATTAAGACTGTTATTAATATTATTATTATTAATTTATATTAAATTTATTATTATTAAATTGTTTTTAATAATATTATTATTAAATTTTTATTAATGTTATTATTATTAAAAAACTAAATGAATATTATTAATATGATTATTATTGTTATTGTCATTGTTTGTGTTGTTGTTGTTGTTGTTGTTATTATTGTTGTTGTTGTTGTTGTTGTTTTATTATTATTATTATTATTATAAGTGTCTTATTTTTTTAGAAACCCAAAAAGGTTTCCCCTTTATCCCTCACCCCTTTATCGCGTCGCCACCTTCTCCACCTCTACACATACGTGTGTCACCTCCCTACCAATCTTTTTTTCCGACATCTCCTCACCAGTCGACTATCTCCCTCTCTAGCATGCACCTCACCAACACTCCTCTCTTTGGACAGCTCACCCTCATGAACGAACCCCCCCCCCCCCACCCTCTGAAGGCCTCTGGCAGGTCGCCTACCCTTCCCTTTGGAGAGCACACCTCCTCTCATCTTCATGGGAAAATCCATCAATAGTTAGTTTCCCCTCCTTTATCTCTTGATTTCTAGGGTTTCCTTATAGAGTTTCTTATTTGTCCAAACATTTTAATTCTAATATACATGTGCTTTATTTCCCTTATATGATAATATAAATATATTTGATATCCTTGTATTGATTTTAACCCATTTTAGTCCTTCGCCTTAGCATAAATGGTTGGTTTCATGACTCCTCATTTTATGATTTAAATTGGAATAATTAATTATACTAAGATTTCCATGAAATGCATTTATGCCTTTCTAATGGTTTTAAAATGTGGAAATGGTTCTTGGATAGTTGTTTTTTCATTGGGTGAAAATGTTATTTTAAATAAAATTGGGTTTCAAATGGAGGTGTGACCTCAAATGATTTTAAAATGGGGTCCTCACTTTTATTCCAATGGGGGTTTGAAATGGGACAGTGTTATATCCCTTATAAAAAAATTCCTGATTGGCCTCTTAAAATGTTGTTTTATAGAAATGGGAGGCCTTGGGCCTTGTTTTGGTTTTCAAAGAGTGAGAACCATGTGTGATTTGGGTGGTTTTTTAATGTTTAGAAATATTTGCTGGGTTTTTCCTTGGATGGAATGGTGGATTTCTTTGTGCAATAGAAATTGGTTTTGAAATGGGGTTTTATTCATTCTTTATGTTTAATAAAAATTCCAATGAAATTTTTCATTGTGAAATACACTGGATCATTGGTCTTTAGGCCAAATGTGTTTTTGAGTGGGATTCTTCTTTTTAAAGGGGTTTCCTTGTCTTAAAGGGGTGTTTTGGTTTTATAAAGAGAGAATAGAGTTCCCTCCACTTATTTGGTTATGATTGAGGGTGTGTATGCCTTCCCTTAGAGGTTTATATGAACATAAAATTGTGTTAAAAGTAATTTAAAAATATATTTGATATGAGTGAAGTCCTGGTTGTCACTTGTTATGTGATATTGATATTCCCTTGATTTATTAAATGACAGGATGGTTAATTAATTAATTAATTAATTAAAACCCTAGGATAGGATTTGAATCAGGTTTTGTGGTTTCTTGTGGTTTAGGGTTGTGTTAATGGACCCATGGTACCTATTATTTTGGATTCCATCAATCGCCTCTGAATGCAAGGCAATTCAAGATGTTTCGGTTTGCCATCGCCATATGAGGTATGGATTTTATGCCATTTTTGGGTTTCTAACCATCTTAATTAGGGTATTTATTTATTTAAGGGTTTTTAGTATGTGTGGTGTAGTGCGTTGAACTCCACTTTTTGGTTTTGAGCTGTAGGTTTCAAGAACTCCTACATGTATATTCATGGGGTGAATAAAATATATATATATATATATATATATATATATATATATATTCCCTCTTTGTACATATTTCCTCATGGTGTGGGGAATATGTTCAATGTAGTTAGGAATATATATATATATATATATATATATATTCATGTGCGTGTAATCATGAAGGGTCATTATGAGTGGTCATCATCAAACAGTGGCATGTTTGAGGTAGGTTTCCCAATGCATTATCCTTAAAATTATAGAATTATTGATTTCTAGTTTTTTTCACTTTAATTTAATGATAGTTAGTAATTTATGGTTTTTAGAATAATTGGTTATTGTGAAATATTGTAAGACCCTATTTGTAATTGAATTTCATCAAATTGATTATTAAATTTTCTTATTAAGTGTTTGATGAAATTCCCCTTTGGCCTTTATAATTTTTTTTTATTTAAAATGGTTATTGGGTTTCATAAAAGGGTTTCCAAGCATGTTTCTGGTTTTTAAAGTGGCATGTGTGTGGTTATTTAATAAATGGTTTAGCATGTGATGGTTATGTGATGCTTGTTTGGCACTTTAAAAATGGATTCATCGGAAACCCCTCCTTGGAATGTGTCATCACCAAGTTGGTTGATGAAATATGGGAGTTCCATTGGTTTTGGGTTTCCCTTGTGTTAGGATTGTTTGAAGTCGAGATAATATTTTCTTGGGGTGACTCGGGGGGGTGACCTTATGGTGTGTGTTGAATGTGTGTGATGAATGTACTTGTGATTTGATACTTGTTTTACATTGTTGTCTCACCCCCCCCCCCCCACCCCCTTTTAGTTTGAACATGGGAACCTAGCATAGAGACTGCATTTTCGGTGAATGATGGTTGCACTAGTTTAGAGTATGCACTAGATAGTGTCCTATAGTAGAGGTTGTTTTATTATCATTGTTATGGGATTGGGCCCCTTAGTTAGGCCAGGTAGGGTGATGATTGGGAATTTGGGTGTTATGATGTCATCGGGTAGGGAATGCCTTCGAGATGAGTCAGATGTGTATTATGTTCTAGATTAATCATGATCTCCTAGGTTCTCCCATGTTTTTCAGTACTTAGTATTTTACGGTAGATAATTGTGATGCACATGCTGATTGGTAGCTCTTGTGTGGTGTTTCTCCATTGCCTATGTTGTATGTTTGTTGATCTTGTTTCCTTGCATAGTTTAGCTTCATGTTAAAGGGGATAAAATGGTTTCAAGTGTTTATGGAAGAAGGTTATTAAATTGTTTTACACTTCCTTCCTCCATTTATTATTTAATCATCACCTCCTTCAAAATTCCAATGAATTCTTCTTAAAATGGGAATCTGGTTTTTAATTGAAAAAGGGAAATTGATTGTGATTTTTTTAAGTATAAAATATGTGAAAACGTAGTTTTATAAATTTTATTTAAATCTTGAAATTGATATATATTCTATTTAAAGAAAATACATATGGGGGTAGATTTTTTGGGCACACCTAATGAGTTTTAATACTCACACCTATAGTTTTATCTTTTTTTTAGATTATGGTGATGCGCCTTTCTTGGATTCGGTCTCCATAGTATGATGTTGGATTAAGGTTGGTGGTGACCCATAGGGTCACATTGAGGTATTTACATATTTATTTTCTTTTTAATGCTAGTTTTCATTTTTATTATCAGCCTTTATTTATTTTCTTGAATTTTTTTCTAGTTAAAATTATTCCCACTTGATTAGTTTTGATGCCCGATACTAGTTTCCATCTCATGGGGATCGGGAATGCCCTTCGGTCCATGTCGCAGACTGACCCGGATGACTGGTTCAGGGTTGACCTAGGTTGGTTTGTGACATTCTTGACTCGAAACCTTCATATCAATGTCATAATTAATAAATATCTTCATATATTGGGGAAGGAAACATAAAAACGGGTGAGATCAAATGCCCCATGAGGGTAAAAAAAAGGGATATATGTAAGCATAAACATGAGAATATGAGTATGAGAACCTGATCAACACATTAGAATATCATACCACGTATATCAAAGATTTTAAAATGAATTATGGAATAAATATTAACAGTTCATAAGAAATAAATCATAAGTAAATAAATAACAAAATCCATGAAACCATAACATAGTAATAAAACATGGAATTTTGGAAAACACATAAACATATAATATGATTTCTATAGTAGCTAAGGAATCGTTGCCAATACAATCTTAGTGATATGGGTTCACTCCCCATACCATCTTGGTTCTCATTTTTCACTCCCATGGCCATATTAATATAATTACTTCACTCCTTATACCATCATGGTAGTCATGGTTCACTCACATGTCCATCTTAGTCGTCAAGGTTCACTCTCAAGACCTTCTTAGTCTATCTCATGAGATATAAATCTTTAACCAATGCATTAGAGGGAGATATAAGTCCCACCAATATCATAATGAAATTATATATAAATCTACCACCCAATCATAAAAAATATTCCAAACATAACCCACAAAATTAAATGGTTATTATAAAAATGTAACCATATCATAACATGTGAATAAATATAGGTTTCATAATCATTTCATCATAAACATAACCCGTGAAAGAAAAACAAATTTCATAATCATATAACCTGTGAAAGAGAAATGAGTTTCAAAAGGATCATGACATCAAGCATAAACCATTTGGATAAAGAATATTAATGGAAGATTTAGATAATTTCCAATAATTTAATGAGAAACATTAATGGATGTTATCATTGATTTTAAATAATTATGAAAGATCTTTTAAAAATATTTCTTGAGGAAAATAGCCTTCTTCTTTGAAAATTTATTTTTAAAACCTAAAATCATTGGAAAACTATATTATTTTGATATAATATTAAAAAAATATAATGGAATCTTGGAAACATTTTTAAAACATTTTTCCTTGAAACATATAAAGAATCATCAAAACCATTTTACATGAAAACTTACAAAAGACTCATAAAAATCATTTGAAACATAAACCCCACTAAATAAAGATAAAATAATTGGTATTTAAATATAGATAAATTTAATAATAAGAGTCATAGAATACAGTATTTAATATTATATACACCACACAAAAGAAAATAGTGGTGAACATGGAATGTATCTCACGGATATAAAAAGCGAGATGAAATTCCCCTACCTTGTTTCATGACTCTCACAGTACTCATTCGAACCTCATGTATAATAAATATAAATTTATTATAAATATATCATAGAACCATATTATTACTAATAATACTATATATGGTTTTATTATGGATTTATATTTCCCACTTTTTAATAATTATATGTTAAGGTTTCACTTCGGGTAATATTCACTTAGTTCTTCGTATGTGTTTTAATTTGTTATATATTTGGTCCTTATACTTATATCATGATTTAGAGAATTAAAAATTGATTTAAAAACAATTTATATTCAGTGTATTTGTATTATAATAATCTATATAATATATAATTATGAAACTGAAAACACCATTCATGGAGACGGTAAGTCATACGTGCTCATGGACGCTATTTCCGTTAAATTGTCGTGTTGAAAGAAAGAAAGTAAAATTAATATATGTATATATATTTTTATTAAATTTTATTTTAATATAATATATATCATATATATTCACTAAATCTATCCTTAATACATTTCATGTAGTGTATTAATGAATCATAATTCTTTGAGGGGGAGGTAGTCCACACTTCCTCAAACGAAATTGTCTTATTAAAAAAAATGAAAAGCGTAAAGATATGAGTTGTAAAATAATTACAGAAGATTAAAAACATAAAATATAATATATATATATATATATATCATATAAAAATATATTTTCCCTCATAATTTTCACCATGAGAGGAGATAATGTAAAAATGAATAATCATCGTTTAGTGAGGCGGTAGTTCCCCGAACACGTAAATAGTATGCTCATTACCCATTAAATGGATGTTTGTGTAAGTGTAGTTGGAAAAAATAGCATAAAAACATAATATATTGATTATAATGGTGTTTTTATAAAACAATGGAATAATAATAAATTAGGGAGTGGAGAAAGAAAATAAAAGAATGGATTTTGAGAGAGGGTGTTACCTCTTAATCGGGTAACTCCTTTTGGTTTTCACCTAAGGGATATCCTTGGAAGGATTTATACCCCCAAGGGAGGATTCAAGCCATATGGGAGGGGTGTTTTGGAGCTATTTGGGTAGAGTTTTTTCAATATTATTTGTCTTTAGAGTTGTGTGGAAGTGTGAGGTGAGGATGAATTTTATAATGGAGGAGGAGTGGCACTCTTGTAATATTTTTGAAAAGGGAAACCCTACCAACATTTTTTATTGAAATTAGATCTAATAATAGTCTAAAGTAGATAAAATGAAGTATATGGTCTATATATGGCCATAAAATTTATTTTTTACAAGTTTATAGGTTTTTTGGGCCCTAAGGTTATGGTTTGTTCTCTTATTAAGTTTAATTCAAGCTTAATCATTGTAATTTATTTTAATTACTTTCATTAATATTTCTGGTGAAAACTAAGATAAAATTATTATAAATTATAAATTATTTTGATTCAAAATATGGAATCAGGTTTTCAAATTCAAATCACATAAGTTTCAAGAAGTAATTTAAATATAATCTCATAGACGGTATGACAATGTGGGGTTTTAAAGTAAAAATGTTCAAAAGTTTTCCCTATTTTTGTAGCCAATTTCAAAATGAAACAGCATCCAATGACCTAAATTAGATAAATTGATAAAAATGATTTATAATTAAACTTTAAAATATATTAAATATATTAATTGAATATATAAATAAATTAAATGAAAAATTAGTTTTGAGTTAAAATTTCATTACTTTTAAATATTCATTATAAAATAAAACATCACAAAAAAATACCGAAAACTCAACATAACCTAATTTTTATGTTTCACTTTGAAAAATAATGTTTATTTTGACATATAAAATTTTTTAAAGTTCCAAAATTTAGATTTAAATAGGTTCTTCATCAAAAGGTGGTAAAAGTGCCTTAATAAAAATATATGTTTTTTGTGTAAAATTCGGTTTGTTCTTATCTTATACATATAGAATCTAATGGATGAATATCAAAAAAATTATTAAATATATAATATATATATAATAAATTAATATCATTAACTAATTATAATTAATTTAATTTATTCGGATAAAATAGATTTCATATCATAGAAATAGTTTTCTATAAAAATATTCCATTTATATTTAATTAGTTCATTGTAACTAATGAATTATTTTTATATTTTTTTAAACCATTGGATTTAAAATGTTAGTTAGTACTATTCATAACCACTAACTTAATGTCTAGGTTATGTCTTAATATATAAAATTTTAATAATATTTTGTTGTTTGGTAAAACTTAGTGTTTCATGTACTGTATGCCATATCGATATTGTATAAAAGGAATTATTGACTTTGTTCACTGAAAAAAAATCAATGGAAATTAATGCATTCAAAAAAAGGGTCCATAAAAATTTGTGGTGTTATATTTTACCCCCATTAAAATTAATTTCTCTCTCGAAATTCATTATTCTGGTACAAATAAATGAGGATAATTCTACTTCATCGTATCCTCAAGTTCCAACATAGCTTCATCTAACTGGTGGTTTCTCCATAAAACATTGACCAAGTGAGTAGTCTTTTTTCATAGAACTTTCTTTGTATTATCTATAATTTCAACTGGTTTCTCCTTGTAAGAAATATCCTACAACAATGGTATGACCTCCGAGTTTAGTACATGTGAAGGTCTAGCTATGTACTTTCTCAAGAGAGGTACACGGAATAGATCATGGACTTGAGAGAGATTTGGGGGAAGTTACAAATGATTGACTACTATCCCGATATGATCAAGAATATAAAAGGGACTGATATACCTAGGGATTAGTTTCCCATTCTTCCCAAATATCAAAAGCTTATTCCAGTGATAGATTCATAGAAACGCCTCTTCAACAACTTTAAACTATAGATCATGTTGATGGTTATCAGTGTAACTTTTCCACTAAATTTGAGATGCCTTCATATGATACTTATAATATCCCATAGTTTACATAGATATATTACCTTAACATTGAAAAATATCTTTTACATAACATAACAAAAACCACACCAGTACCATATAGGTTTAGTGTCTCTAGAAACTTGGAAACATAAACAATTAGTTCATAAAATATCCACATTGTCTCCCTTTTTTTCATCATAACTATACTCTTTTTTGACATATCTTACTTAATACCCTTCTTCATGACCTGTGGAAAAGAATAATATGAAATGTTGGTCTCAAATTCTCAATAAGGGTAAATAAAGGAAATATCAATCAAATCATAATCATAAGAACATAAAATTTGAAAATATTGTCCTATATATAAAAGATCATAATACCATGTTATGGGATAAATCATATAATTGCAATTTAATCCCAATATTTATAACATAAGACATGAAATTTTCTAGCATACTCACATAAGCATAGAAAATTATTTCATATTAGTCAAGGATCATTGTCGAGACCATCATACCGAATAAAGTCCATTACCGAAATGATTTCACTCCTCATTCCATCCATGTATTACTGAACTAGATTTACTTGTCATTACAGTAATGTCTATCTCATGAGATATAATTATTTACCCAATTCATTGGAGGGAGATGTAATCCCCACCCATCTCATAATTAAACCACTCTTACATGTTCCAAAAAAACATTCACCATAGGATAACCCATTAAATAAAATGGGTTTCATAAACATCATTCCATCATAATTGATATAAAACAAATGTGTTTCCTAAATAACACATAATAAAATCATAGTAATAATAGGGTTAGAAATATAACCCTATTTAAATAGTTTCATCTTATATGGAAAATAATTTTTAGAAAACACTTGAAATTAATTCCTGAGGAAAATATCCTTTCTTCTTCAAAAATGTTTTCCTTCCTCAAAATACCACACAATTTTAGAAGAAATAATTTTATGTGAAAATAACCTTGTATGGATATAAGTGAAGCTTCAAGGAAATAAGGAATTATTAAATTTAAAAATATATTCATGCCGTATAAGTTAAAAAAACATTCTTCTCGTACTTTTGCTGAAAAAGTCAAAAAGTTCCTCATAAGGTAAAAAAAATATTCCTTCCATACCTTGTAGTAAAAGTAAAAAATGTGTAAAAATGTCTTTAAAAATATATATAATAATAGTAAACATTTTATGAAATCGTTTTTAGAAAACATGGATATGGATGACAAATATATCCCCAGTAAATACTTACGTATAAACAATTTTGGATAAAAATGTGATTGCAAAATTATCCCTTACCCTAGGTCTGATATGCTTCGTATGTATCTAAACCTCTTATATAATGATTTAAATAATGTTACTGATTTATTAAAGAATCATAATCATTTTTATGATAACATTTATGATCATATTTGCATCCATTTGTTAGTAACATTTCATTTTTAGTTGTTATTTGGGTATTAACTACTTTATGTTCTTATGCATGTTTTTTCTGATAAGTTCGTATTCCAACATTTAAGTTATAGTTATATCATTTAAATCATGGTATTAGTATAATATATATCATATTTATTTATTCAATTCATTTATATAATCAATTTTTAATGAAGATCATGTAGAATGGATCGCATCACATTGTGGAGACGATAGGTCGTACGTTCGCACGAGCGATGATATCATTCCCAAAATTATTGAATGGTATTTAAGTGGATCATGTATGATAATTCAGAATTATCATCATGTTATAATCATATATTGTTTTTATTTCTATCATTATACCCATCCAGGTAAGGTGGTGGTGAAAAATATATTACACCACGATGTGGAGATGGTAAGCCATACGTACGTACGCGCAGTGATTTTATTTTTTATAGGATGGATGAAGGTGAAATATGGTTGTTTAATATTTATATTAACATATCAGTATATTATTGATACTTATGTAATTAATTTATAATTAAATGACTAATTAAGAGTAAGTTGATAAAGAAATAATTTTGAAAGAATCAGTAGAGGAGATTACCTCTTCCTTAACGTGCTTCCTCAAAATCTCTTCTAAGAGCACTCGAGTTAGTCTTTGAATATGACCAGAACCTCTAGAATGAAAATAGGAAATTTTAAAATGAAACAGGGAAGGGTATGTCTGAGCTTGAAGGCACAAAATGAACTGAAGAGGTGAGGGAGGATGTGCCCTTTTATAATTGAGGCGAGGGGCACTTTTCGAAACACCATAAATAATAATTTATAATAAAATCAAAACCTACCCAAAAAACCCCAAAATGTAACAATTTTGAATATGAGATGATATAGGGATGTAATTTCATTAAAAAGAAAATTTTTTACATGTTATGTTGTCAATTTAAACCATATATTTTTAATTGACACTTAATTATTCTATTTAATTTTAATTGTGGTAATTACATTCTAAATATTTTATGGTTATAAATATTTAATTATATGGTGTTAATTGATCATAAATGGATATTTTATGAAATTTTAGAACATAAAATTATCACTTTGTAATTTTTAAATATTTATATTATTTTTAAATAATTTAATAGAATGTTATTTTCATAAAATATCAAGAGTGTTTATTTTGAAACTATTCATTTAGTTGACTTTAAAAAAATCCACACATAAGATAAATTAGAAATAAAATATTCAATAAACTACTAACATGTCATAGTCACCTAAAAAATTAATATATCACATTAATTAGTTCATATGATATTTATTTTAATAATTTTAAAACCATTTATTTGATATTTCTATTAATAAAATAATTTTTTCAACACTGTTGGGTCATCATTAATGGTAATTATTTAATCTCTAAAAATTATAACTAAATTTATATCATTAAGGTAATTTTTTATATTTACATAGACTATCTATAGTTGATATTATCACCTAGTTATCCATATAATAAAATTAATATACTTATATAAAATAAGATTGTGAAATTTTTCATATTCATTAGTTTTTGTTACATTCATGTCATATTCATAGGTAACTGGCCATAAAGTGATTTCATTTCAGAAAATAGATGATAAGGGTAAAATTCAGTCATCCAATAGGTTTTTTATATGTTTTAAGTTAATTATATAATATTATTTTGACCTTTAATTACCTGATTTACCTTTAATCATGGTAATAAAACTAATTATCAAAGTTACTATTCATAATGCCCAAAAATAAAAGAATCCTATTAATATAGTTTGGACCTAATGAATCGAAATATGAAGTCCATTTTTAAAATTCAAAACACATAAGTTTTATTAATTAATTTAAAATCAATCTCATTGTCAGAATGAGAGAACGGTTTTTTTTAAGTTAAAACATTGCAAAAGATTGAAATGTTTTTACATATGAATTTAATCTAAAATTAATTTCAAAGACATGCGTTATATTAAATGGTAAAAATATATTTTATTTATTCTTTGTAAACATTCAATAATATAACTTAACCATATAAATTATTTCAATGAAAAAATTTATTTTCAATAAAAAATTTAGCGTATTTTTACTATTCATCAAAACATGAAAGTTATCATAAAAATATCAGAAATTCATCCAAAGTAAATTTTTATATCCCACTTCAAAATAACATGTTTATGTTGTCATGTTAAAATTATTAATGTTTCGAAATCTTAATTTAAAAGGGGTTCTGCATTCAAATGTGTAAAATTAAACTTTTAAAAAATAGTTTTTATACATCAAATTGGGTTTCATTCATAACCTATGACTAAAATATCAATTGGATGAATATAAAAACTATTTTATTAAGTATATAACACATATATTTCTCAAATATTTCATCAAAAAAAGTTATTCACTCAAAAATATAAATATCTAATTTATATTTTTCATAAAAAATTGATAGCCAAAGAATCCACAATGCATTTTATTAAGATAGTTATAATTATGCCCGCTAAAATAATGGCTAGGATATAGTGGTAATTTTATACTAAGGAAATAATAAAGTTCATTTAAACTAATTATTTCAAGAAACACAAGCTACATAAGAATAAAAATTATTTAAAGAATATATTTTATAAAAAACATTCGGGTGTTACATTATACCCACCTTAAACTGAATTTCCCCCTCGAAATTCATCACTTGGAAACAAACAAATGATGATACCTCTCCCTCATCATATCATCAAGTTCCCATGTAGCTTCTTAAAATTTTTGGTTCATCTATAAAACATTAACCAAGAAAGTGGTCTTGTTTCGTAGAACTTTTTCACTACGATCCAGAATATCTATTAGTTGTTCTTCATAAGAAATATCTTGCTCCAGAAATACTACTTCTACGCTTAGAATATGTGATGGATCAAGTATGTACTTTCTCAGGAGAGATACATGGAACACATCATGAACTTGATAGAGGCTTGGTGAAAGTTCCAATTAGTAAGCTACCTTCCCAATATGATCTATAATTTCAAAAGGACTTATATACCTAGGGCTCAACTATCCCTTCTTTCCAAATCTCATTACTCTCTTCTAGGGAGATATTTGTAGAAACACCTTATCACCCACTTAAAATTATAGGTCTTTTCTTCAGTTGTTAGCATAAATTTTTTGTTGACATAGAGCTTCTCTTATGTGTTGTTGAATAAATCATACCTTTTTCACCTTTTCATCAACAAGATCAAGTCCTAATATATTTCTTTCCCCTGATTCATATGAGAAAGTTGGAGTTATTCACTTATTTCTATAGAGGGATTCATTAAGATCCATCTAAATACTAGACTAAAAACTATTATTGTAATAAAATTACACCAATGATAGGTTTTGATCCCAACCACCTTTGAAATCCATAGAGAAAGCTCTCAATATGTCTTGTAGAGTTTAAATTGTCCTCTCAGACTGACCATCTATCTAAGGATGATCAGCAGTACTGAAACTTAACTTTGTATCCAGAGCATGCTAAAGACTTTTCCAGAACTTTGAGGTAAACCTTAGATCCTGATCAGATATAATTTAAATTGGTACTCCATGAAATATTACCACTTATTTTACATATATCCAGATAAGATGTTCGAGAGAGAAATCCCCTCTAATAGCAATGAAGTGTGTCGAATTCATAAGGCAACAAAATATAACCCATATAGCATTATAACCTTTAGATGTTTTGGGACGTCTGACAACAAAGTCCATAGTGATGTTTTCCCATTTCCATTTTGGTATGGTTAATGGTTGTAACATCCCCTTAGACTTTTATATCTTAGCCTTAACTTACTGACAAACCAAGCATCAAGAGACATATTTGGAAACATCTCTTTTCATACCATCCCACCAGAAATACTCTTTCAGGTCCATGTACATCTTTGTGCTTCCTATATGAATAGAGAATGAATAACTATGAGCCTCATTCAACAGATACTTCTTTAATTCTTGTATGGGAGGAATAAAAATGTGGTTCTTGAACCTTAATATTCCATCACAATCTATGTTGAATTCAGGAACATTTCTCACATTCTTTTATAACTCTACATCTTCCTTATGCACATCCTTAATCTTCACTTGTATAGATGGTTGAAAATTCATTTAATAAAGATAATATTTCTCCCATTCCATTAAAATTTATAGATCCATACTTTGCAAATCCATAAATATTGGATCTTTTTTTATTCTCATCATGGATAATATAACATATTCTTTTCAACTCAAAGCATCTACAACCTTGTTCACTTTCCTAGGTTGGTAATTTATTGAGGAGTCACAATTTGTTAATCAACTCCAACCATCTTATTTGGTGCATATTCGGATCCTTTTGTGTGAAAATATACTTTAAACATTTATGATCAGTATAAATATCATACCTTTCACCATAAAGATAATGCCTCTATATCTATAATGCAAATATTACCATAGCTAACTCCAAATCATGAATTTCGTAATTTTTCTCATGAATTTTAAAATGTCATGAGGAATAAGATATCACCATATAATTTTTCATTAGAACACATCCCAGCCCCTTCTTGGATGCACCACTGTAGATCACAAACCTTTATCCACTACAAGGCAGTGTGAGCACAGGTGAACTGGCTAACCTTATTCTTAACACTTTGAAATTCTCTTCACATTCCTCTGTCCAAATGAGCTTAACTACTTTTCGAGTCAAGTTGGTGAGTGTATTATATAATCATGAAAAATATTCCACAAAAAACATCGATAATCTCTAGAAAAACCAAGAAAACATCAGATCTCAATTACCATTGTTGGTCGCAACCATCTTTAAATAACCTCTGTTTTTTCTAGATCTGTAGATATCACCTCTCTTGAGATTATGTGACCCAAAAATGGAACTTTATGAAGCCCAAATTCACACTTGGTAAATTTTTCATAAATATTCTTCTTTCTCATGGTCTTCAGTATAATTCTAAAGTGGTCTTCATGTTATTACTTACTCTTTTAATACACAGGAATATCATCTATAAAGACTACCACAAAATAATCAAGATAGTCTTTAAAGACTCTATTCATTAGATCCATGAAGATAGTGGGGGAATTAGTAAGACCAAAAGGAAACACTATAAATTCATAGTTTCCATACCTTGTATGGAATGTCGTGTTTGGTATATCCTCATTTTGACCCTTAATTAATGTTATCCTAAATGAATATCAATCTTGGAAAAGTATTGAGATCTGCATAATTGGTCAAATAAATCATCAATGTGGGGAAGAGGATATTTTTTCTTAATAGTGATCATGTTATGTTCTTGAAAATCAATAAAAAGTCTCATTGATCCATAATTCTTCTTAATAAAGAGAATAGGTGCTCCTCAAGGTGACGCACTAGGGCGTATAAATCCATTACAAATATTCTCTTAGAGTTTCTTCTTCAATTCCTATAACTCAATTGGGTCCATTCTATAAGGTGTCTTTGAAATAGGCATGGAACCCAGTCTGATTTATATTGAAAACTTAACTTCATGATTTGGTGGAAGACCTAGAAATTCCTTTGTAAATACATCATAAAACTCCCATACAATGGTCGTATTCTTAATTATGAGTTTCCCCCCAACCATTTGAGATAAATGACCT
Source organism: Viscum album (assembly GCA_963277665.1). NCBI lineage: Eukaryota > Viridiplantae > Streptophyta > Magnoliopsida > Santalales > Viscaceae > Viscum > Viscum album. Next base: position 2,088,216,068 of record OY728126.1, on the reverse strand, counting down.
TCATTTATAAGAATCAAGACCCGTAAGATGGATGAAATTTATACTAGAAGTTTAAATTCATCTTTTCATCAAAGATGATCATATATTTACATGGAATATGAAATGTGACTTCTCTTCCTTGTCAATTAATATGAGATCCATATAGATAAATCCAATCCATGCCAATAATCACATAAAATTTCGCTATAGGAAGTATCAAAATATTTTTAGGAATTACTTTCCCATAAACTTCAACCAGAGAAGAATTATAAACATTTTATATGACCGTTGTGCCATTAGAAGTTTTCACTGTTAACTCAACTTCTAATTTTTGAGGTAATACAGAGATACCCTTAGAAAATGCTTCATAAGTAAAACAGTGGGTGGATACAAAATCAAATAAAACATTTTCTACTTTAGAGTGGATGGTCAGTGTACCTTTCACCACTTCATTATCATACTCCATGTCACCGATAATTATTGCACATGACTTTACTTTTTCTTTGTCCTTAAGAGTTTTTTGAAATCAATAATCATAAATAACCCTTGGATTATGGAATTGATTTTCATAATGCCCCATTTCCTTTCACTTGTAACATTGAAGTGTAGGAGGTGCATTCTGTGTAGCGTTTTCTTTTTTCTAATAATTAGACATATTTTTTCAATCACTTTAGCATTCAACTACACGATGACCTTCTTTTCCACATTTAAAAATTTTAATTGTCCCTTTAAGAAAATTCCCTCTAAGTTTATTTCCACACTTTGAGCATAAGGGAAAACTCATCTTCTTTTTAGTGTGGTCTTTAGATTTTCCTTTGAATTCCATTTTTCTCTTCTTATCAAACCCATATGACTGATGGGTTACTCCAATATCCATCTTAACCTTGATAGCACATAGAACATTATCCTCATAACTATTGAAGTCCCTTATAGCTAATTCTCTTTAGAGAGTTGGTTTTAAGCAACTAAATAATCAATCAATTTTACTCTCAGGTTGGATAAAAATTCTAGAAGCATACCTTGCAAGTCTTGTAAAAGATTCTTTATAGGTATCAACGGCTTCATTATCCTTTTACTTAAGTTCAAGGAACTCCTTATCCATCTTTTTTTGAAGAATACGAGGAAACTAATTGTTAAAAAATAAGTTCTTGGACTTGTCTCATTCCATGGACTCAATTTCATCTCTTTACCTTGTATTCTTCATAATATTTTATCATTGATCAACTTCACCTTCCAAACGATATACTTCTAAGATGACTTTAAAATTTTCAGAACATTGTAGAACTAAAAATATCTTTTTAGTGGTACTAATCCATTATTCATCCACTAATAGATTAGAAGACCTATAGAATGAAGGTGGTTGTTGCCTCATGAAGGATTGAATAGAATGTTTCTCCCTCTTTTTATTATTTGGAGGACCTACATGATTCATATCTTGAGAAATTTGTGTGAGCAAGGCTATGAGATTTTTCATTCCAACTCCCATAACATTTGGTTACTCAGGGGGAAAATCATTGCATTTCCTATTTCATTCAGTATTAATGTAGTTCCTTTAGGTTCCATATATTGACTAAAACCAAGAAGCATAGTGTGAGAAAATATAATCATAATGGTAAAACCACATAATTCAAGAATAAAATTACAATTTAAGACACTTTAGGTTTTATCTTGGGTTATTCATGAACATCTTTAAAACATTAGGATAAGATTGTAACCTATACTTAGATATATCCTTAGGGTTCTTACTAAGGTTCTCTCATCCTAGTTTCCAAAGGTTAACTATAACTTTTCTTTGATACCAAATATAATATCCCATACTTCATATATAGATATTACTTTAACATTGAAGAATATTTATTACATAACATAACAAAAAACATGTTAGGACCGTATAGGTTTAGTGTCTTTATAAACTGGGAAACAAAAAAACTAGTTTATAAAATTTCCACATTGTTTCCCTCTTATTTCTTCATAACAAGACTCCTTTTTTACATATCTTACTTAATACCCTTCTTCATGACCTAGGGAAAAACAAATGAAAGGGTGATCTCAAATGCTCAGTAAGGGTAAATAAGAGAAATATCAATCATATCATAATCATACGAACATAACATTTGAAAATATTATCCTGCATATAAAAGATCAAAATATCATGTCATGGGATAAATCATAAAAGTGAAATGTAATCCCAATAGTCATAACATAAGACATGAAATTTCTTGGCATACACACATAAGCATAGAAAATTATTTCATATTAGTCAAGTCTCATTTCTGAGACCATCATACCAGACAAAGTCCATTACGAAACTGAGTTCACTCCTCATTCAAGCATTGTTTTACTAAATCAAATTTATTTGTTATTCCAGTCATTTTTATCTCATGATAAATAATTATTTACTCAATGCATTATAGGGATATATAGGACCCACCCATCTCATAATCAAACCATTCTTACGTGTTCCACAAAAACATTCACCATAGCATAACCCATTAAATAAAATGGGTTTCTTAAATATCATTCCACCATAATAAATATTAAACAAATGGATTTCTTAAATAACACACAATAAAATCATAGTAATAATAGGGTTATAAACATAACCCTATATAAAGAGTTTCATCTTAGATGGAAAATAATTTTGAGAAAACACTTCAAATTAGTTCTTGAGGAAAATATCCTTTCTTCTTCAAAAATGTTTTTTCTTCAAAATTACACACAATTTTAGAAGAATTATTTTAATGTGAAAATAACTTTGTAATATTGTAGGGGAATATTCATGTAAATAAATAATTATGAAAATGTAAAAATCCTTTCATGCTGTACAATTATAAAAAAACATCATTCTCATACTTTTTCTGAAAAATTTAAAAAGTACCTTGTATGGTAAAAAAATTAATATTCCTTCCATACCATGTAGTAGAAGTAAAAAATGGGTAAAAATGACTTTAAAAATACATAGAAGAATATTAAAAAAATTTAGAAAACATGGACGTGGATGAAAAATATATCCCCAATAAATACTTATGTATAAAAAATCTCGGATAAAAATGATATTGTAAAATTATCCCTTACCTTAGGTATGATATGATTTTTATGTATCTAAACCTCATGTATAATGATTCAAATAAAGTTACTGATTTATTACAAAATCATAATCATTTTTATGATAACATTTATGGTCATATTTCTATCCATTTGTTAGTAACATTTCTTTGTTACTATTATTCGAGTATTTACTGCTTTATGTTCTTATGCATGTTTTCAGATATGTTCCTATTCCTATTTTTAGTTTATAGTTATATCATTTATATCATATTATTCATATAATATATATCATATTTATTCATTAAATTCATGTAAATAATAATGGTTTAATTAATATCATGTATAATTAATTGCATCACATCGTGGAGACGGTAGGTCGTACGTACACACGAGCAATGATATCATTACCAAAATTACTGAATGGTATTGAAGTGGATGGTTTATGATTATTCATAATTATTATCATGTTATAATTATATATAGTTATTATTTCTATCATTATACTCATCTAAGTAAGGTGGTGGTGAAAAATAGATTACACCATGGCGTGGTGACGATAAGTCATACGTACGCACGCGTGGTGATTGTGTTTTCTGTAGGATGGATAAAAGGTGAAATATGTTTGCTTAATATTTATAATAACATATCCATATATGAGTGATACTAAATTTATTACATTATAATGAAACAACTAATGAATAATAAGTAGAAGAAGAAATAAGTTTGAAAGAATCGATGGAAGAGATTACCTCTTCCTTAACGTGCTTCCGCTAAATCTTTTCTTAGAGCACTTGAGTTGGTCTTTTAAGATGACCAGAACCTCTAGAATGAAAATAGGGAAGTTGATAAAGAAAAATGATAGGGTATGGACGAGCATTAATGCTCAAAATAAATTGAAGATGTGAGGTAGGATGTTCCCTTTTATAATTGAGGTTAGGGGCACTTTTGGAAACTCCATAAAGAATAATTTATAACAAAATCCATCCTTACCCAAAAACCCCCCAAAATATCTCAATTTATAAGATGAAATGATATAGGGTTGTAATATCATTAACAGATAAATTTTGGGAAAGTTATTTTTTCAATTTAACCCATATCTATTTAATTGACACTTAGTTATTCTATTTAATTTTTATTGTGGTAATAACATTCTAAATATTTAATGGTTATAAATATTTACTTATATGGTGTTAATTGACCATAAATGAATATTTTATGAAATTTTAGATCTTATAATTATCACTTTGTAATTTTTTAATATTTTATGATTTTAAAATACTTTAATAAAATTTTATTTTCATAAAATATCAAGAGTATCAATTTTGACACTATTAATTTATTTGAATTTAAAAAAAATCCACACAGAAGATAAATTCAAAAAAAATATTTAATAAACTTTTAACATGTCATGGTCACCTAGAAAATTCGTGGATCACATTAATTAGTTCCTATGATATTTATTTTAATATTTTTAAAACCATTTATTTGATATTTATATTAATAAAATATATTTTTTATCACTATTGTGTCATCATTAATGGTAATTATTTAATCTCTAAAAATTATAACTAAATTTCTATGATGTAGGTAATTATTTTAGATTTCAAAAGACTATATATAGTTGATATTGTCTCTTAGTTATCCATATATTAAAATTAATATACGTATATAAAATGAGACTATGACATTTTTTCATATTCATTAATTTTTCTTACATTCATGTCATATTCATAGGTAAGTGGCCATCAAGTGATTCGGTTTCAAAAAATAGATTATAAGGGTCAAATTCAGTTATCCAATATTATTTTTATAGTGGTTAATGTAATTTTATAATATTATTTTTACCTTTAATTTCCTGCTTTACCTTTAACTATGGTAATAAAAATAATTTCCAAAGTTACTATTCATAATGACCAAAAATAAAAGTATCCTATTAACATAATTTGGACCTACGGATTCAGAATATGGATTACATTTTTAAAAATCCAGAACACAAAATTTTCAGTAATTAATTTTTAGTCAATCCTATTTTTAGAATGAGAGAATGGGTTTTTTTTAAAGTTAAAACACTACAAAAGATTGAAATGTTTTTACATCTGAATTTAATGTAAAGTTAATTCCAATGAACTAAATTATATTAAATGGTAAAAATATATTCTATTTATACTTTAAAACAATTAAATAATATAACTTAACCGTATAAATTATTTTAATTTAAAAAGTAGTTTTCAATTTAAATTTAGCTTATTTTTGCTATTCATCAAAACATGAAAGTTATCAGAAAAATATTAGAAATTCATCTAATGTAAATTTTTATATCCCACTTCAAAATATTATGTTTATACTATCATATAAAAATAATTAATGTATCAAAATATTAATTTAAAAGGGGTTCTCCCTGAAAGGTGAAAAATTAAACTTTTAAAAAAAATATGTTTTTATACATCAAATAGGGTTATATTCATAGCCTATGACTAAAATATCCATTGGATGAATATCAAAAATATTTTATATATTACCCATATATATCTCATTAATTTCATCACCAAAAGTAATTCACTCAAAAATACAAATATCTAATTTAAATTTTTCATAAATAATTGATTGGAAAAGAATTCGCAATGCATTTTCATAAGTTAGTTATAATTATTCTCGATAACCTAATGACTTTGCTATAATGATAATTTTATACTAAGGGAATATCATAGTTTTTTTAAAATTATTATTTCATGAAACACAAGATACTAAAGAATAAAAATTATTTAAAGAAAATATTTTATAAAGACATCCAGGTGTTACACTACTAAATGGATTTAACCTTCTATTTCATTTCTTAAGCAATATCGGGTCCCAATACCTGTGGTTCCTCCAAATTCATCCCAACTCTTTGGATCTCTACATTTCTTCCCATATATGTATTCATAAGGTTCCATCTGAATGACTAAGTGAAATCTATTTTTGTAAGAAAACTAAAATAGAAAAAGATGTTCATTCCATCCACCTTTGAAATCTAATGACCAAGATCTCAACATATCCTCTATGGTTTGAATTGTTCTTTCAAATTTAACATACTTTTGATGATTATAATTAGGGTTGAAACTCAATTATATATCAAGTTATTGCGGAATACTTCCCCAAAATTTTGAGGTAAACCTTGGATCCCATTCAGATACAATGGAATGTGGTACTCCATCTATCCTTACCACATCCTTTATGTATTTCCCAGAAATATTATCCATAGAGTAATATTCTCTAATAGAAATTAATTGTGATAACCTAGTAAGGAAATTTACTAACACCCATATATCACTAAACCCTCTATATGTTTTGGTTAGTCCAACAACTAAATACATAGTTATGTTCTCCCATTTCCATTACTTTATGGGTAATGGATGCAACAGCCCTTTAGACTTTTTTCATTCAGCCTTAACTTGTTGGCATACCAAGCATCAAGATAAAATCTCTGTAATATCTCTCTTTATTCCATCCCACAATAAATATTCCATCAAATCCTTATACATCTACATAATTCCATGATGAATATAGAATGAATAACAATGAGCTTCCTCTAATAGCTCCCTCTTAAAATCTGGTATGGAAGGAACACATACATAGTTTCTAAACCTTATCATTATATCCTGATCAATATTAATCTTAATAACATTTATAACTTTTTTTTCATCTCAATATCTTCCTTCTACACCTCCTTAATCTTCACTTGGATAGAGGTTTGGACATTTATTTGAGAAAGAGAATATTTTACCCTTCCTTTAGTATTTATAGATCCATCCTTTGAAAATATAGAAATATTGGATCTTTTGTGATCCTCATAATAGATAAGCTATCATGATTCTTCCAACTTAAATAAGGGGCCACCTTATTCACTTTCCCATGGTGGTAATGTATTGAGCGGTCATAATCTTTTATCAGCTCCAACCATCTTCTCTAATGTATGTTCAACTCCTTCTATGTGAATATATTTTTCATACTTTTATAACAAGTTTATATATCAAACTTTTCTCTATAAATATAGTTCATCCATATCATTAATGCAAAAATTACCACTACTAACTCTAAATCATGAGTTCGGTATTTTTGATCATGAATATTCAACTTTCATGAGAAAAAGGATATAACATGTTATTCTTTATAAAAACACATTCCAATGCCTTTTTCTATGCATCACTGTAGATTATAGACTATTATTCACTATAAGGTAATGTAAGTACAAGTGAGATGACCAGCATTTTCTTCAGTTCCTTGAAATTTTCCTCACTTTTATTTTCCCAGAGGAACATGACAACTTTCTGAGTTAACTTGGTTTGAGAATTATACAGTCTTGAAAAACTATCTACAAACCTTCGATAATATCCAGATAATCCAAGAAATATATAGATCTTAGTCAACGTGTATAGGCTATAATTAAATATCCTCTATCATTGATGGATCTAATGTTATTCTATCTCATGAGATTATGTTTCACACAAATGAATCCTTTTGCATCCAAAATTCACAATTTGTAAATTTTTCAAATAATTAATCCTTCATTAGGGTCTTTAGTAAAATTATCTATTGGTCTTCATTCACTTCCTTGATCATTGAATAGATATTAATATCATCTATAAAGACTACCAAAAACTGGTCAAGGAAATATCTAAATACTCTATTCATTAAATCCATGAAGATAGAAGGGGCATTAGTAAGACCAAAAGGAATCACTATATATTCATAGTGTCCATAACTTGTACAGAATACTATATTGGTTATATCCTTCTTCTTGACCCTCAATTATTATTATCCAGAATGAAGGTCTATCTTGGAAAAGTATTGTGGTCCATGTAGTTGATCACAAAAGTCATCAAAATGGGGGAGAGGATAATTTTTATTGATCGTGATCTTGTTCAACTCCCAATAATCAATTCAGAGTCACATTCATTCATCTTTCCTTTTCACAAAAAGAACCGGTGCACACCCTGGTGACACACATGGCTAAATAAATCCCTTTTCAAGGTTTTTGTGGATTTTCTTATTTAATTACTTCTAATTAATTGGTTCTATTCTATAAGGATCTTTTAAAATTGGTTTGGAACCAGCTATGAGTTTAAGTGAGAACTAAAATTCATGTTTTGGGGGAAGGATATGAAACTCTTTTGGAAATACATACATATATTCCTGAACAATGGGAATATCATCAATGACTATTTTATCCACAACAATTTGAGATAAAACCCCCTTATTAATCGAATTAATACCCTTAAAGTACATGTAATTTCCATAAGAATATCATACTTATCATCACATAGATGGAAGATCATAGGAGGTTATAAAATATAAAACATAAATTTCTGTCCTTGATAATTTATGTGAGATTTGTGTAGAGAAATTCAATACATGCCTAAGATGACATCAAATTAAAATAATGGATAGATGAATGTATTTTCAGGAAGAACATTCTCACAAATGTATCCCTGAGAAGAATCATAGACTTGGGATGCAATCACCATACCATTAAGGGTTTTCACTATTAATTCCACATGTAATCATTTGAGTGGAATATTAGCACTATTATAAAGTTCTTTAGATATGAAAAAGTGGGTAGATCCAAACTCAAATAAGACATTATAAATTCTAGAGTTGATTGTAAGTGTACCTTTCACCACAATGTTGTCTCACCTCTTTTAATAAATAGAAATTGCATGATATTTCTCTTTATACCTCGGCTTAAGAGGTTACTGATGTTGTTCATCATCATCAGCCCTTGGGTATGGTCACTGGTTAGCATAATTCCCATTTTCCATACACTTGTATCACTGAAGCATGAGAGGTTCATCATGTGATGCTTTCTCTCAATTAGAACCATTAGCTAGCTTAGTCCCTATCACTTCAACAATCAAATTCCCAATAGATTTCCCTTCCACACTTAAAACATTTAATAGACCCCTTAAGAAAATTTCCTCAATGATTCTTCCCACACTTAGAGCATAATGTAAATATAATATTCTTATATTAATTGTTTTTAGATTTTCCTTCAAAATCCATCTTCCTTTTCTTTTCAAAACCATGAGATTGATATGTGATACCAACTTATATTTCAACTTTTATTGAAAAAAAAACAATATCTTCATATATTCTAAAGTATCTAATGTCCAACACCCTTATGAGACTTAGATCTAAGAAACTGAAGAACCTATCACCTTTAATTTTATGTTGGGTGATAATTCCTGAAGTGTACCTTAAAATTCTTGTGACATTATCCTCATAGGTACCAACAGACACATCATCCCTTTACTTCAACTTGAGGAACTATTTATCCATCTTGGTATAAAGAATATGAGGAATGTACTTATTGAAAAATATATTCTTGAGTTCATCCCATTCCATGGATTCAATTTCATCTTGATTACTTTTATTCTTAATTAGAGTCGACCAGTGGTTTTCTTCACCTTCTAACTGATAAACATCTATAATTACATTCTCATGCTTCAAACACTGGCGAAAAGAGAATATCCTTTTAGTAGTACTGGTCCATTTTTTCAGAAACAAGTTGATCAAAACACCCTCTCAAATAAGGTGGGTGTTGAATAATGAAATACTTAATATAATGGTGTTACCTTCTTTCTCTAATTTGGAATTCCACCATGATTCATGGATTGAGAAAGATGTGTGAGCATAGAAATAAGATTTATCATTCCATATCCCATAGAATTAATTTTCTCATGAGGATAATCATTGTTTTTTCTATCTTAATTTCCATTAATGTGGTTTCTTTGGGTTCCATCCAATGACTAAAACCAAAATCATAGAGTAAGAAACAATTATCAAAATAAGGAACCACATAGTCATTAAAATTCACATATAGTATGTCTATGTTATGACCCCATCCTTAATATATGGAACCTTAGGATTATCTTAGGATATTCATAGACAACTTATTTTTAAATCCTTCAAGATGGTTCAGGATGAGTTTCTGAATTACCAATGCATATCCCCAGGAGTTTCAAACCAGGTGTGTAGCAAGGCCCACTGTCATGTACCAGATTACCCTGAGTCAGGCCCCAAACATATTTTTTGAGTTGTTACTCCTAAGTACATCTATGCCAGATCCACATCCAATTTCAGTATCCAGATAGTTTTTTATTTCTTGGAAACCACTCACTCTATCCTTTACCAAAATTACAGGACATTTTCCTATGATTTTCCTTATCCTTAGACTTTTCCTTAAACATGTCCTAAGGGTTCTAACTTAGGATTTCTCATCATATTTTCCAAAGGATAAATAAAAATGTACTCTAATAAAAACTATAAAAACACATTATTGAAATAAATTAACATTACATCAGTTTTGTAGAATACTTAAAAAAATAAAAACAAATTCCCAAAGACAGTACTAGTTTAGTGCATTTGGAAACATGGAAACATGAACACTGGTACATAAGTGATAAAAATTATCTCATGCTAGGATCTTATTTACTATAACCCTTCATATACACATTATAATTAATACATAGCTTCAAAAAATTAGGAAGGGAATATAAAAATGGGTGAGATCATATGATCAGTAAAAGTAAACAAGGGAAATGGGTATATATAAACATGCGCATATTAGTATGAGAACATTATAAAAACATTTTAAAAGTATACCCTACATATCAAATATCATAAAGATGAATCATGGAATAAATATTGATAGTTAATAAGACATGAATCATAAGGAAAGAAAGAACATAATACATTATATCGTAACATAAGAATAAACATAGAATTCTGGAAAACACATAAGCATATAATACAATATCCATAGTAGCCAAAGAAATGCTTCCAATAAAATATTAGTAGTACGGGTTCACTCCCCACACCATATTGGTAGTCATGGTTCAATCCCATGGACATATTAGTTACATGATTTCACTCCTCATACCATCTTAGTAGTCATGGTTCACTCTCATGTCCATCTTAGTATTCACTCCCAATACCATCTAAGTATATCTCATGAGATATAAATCCTTACCCAATACATTGATGGGAGATATAGGTCCTACCCATATCATAATGAAATCATACATACATGTGCCAAAAATCATAAATAATATTCATAACATACCTCATGAAGTGAAATGGTTATTACAAACATATAATCATATCATATCCTATGGAAAACGACAGGCTTCATAATCATTTGATCATAACCATAACCCATGAAAGAAAAATGGATTTCATAAACATGTAACCTGTGAAAGATAAATGAGTTTCATAAATACCATTAAATAAAGCATAAATCATTCAGATATATAAAATTAAAAGAACCTTTAAATAATTTTCAAGAAAGGAATGAGTAACAGATGGGAAATTATTTTGAAAGATCTTTTAAAAAAATTTGTTGAGGAAAATATCCTTCTTTTTTGGAAAATAATTTTTAAAACCTAAAACATTTTAAAAAAAATTAATTAGAAATAATCTTAAAAAATTAAAGTGTAGTCTTGAAAACAATTTAAAATCATTTTCCCTCAAAACATATTAAGAATATTTAAAATCATTTCAAAACCATTTTCCATGAAAACATACAAAAGACTCTTCAAAACCGTTTGAAACATAAACCCCATTAAAGGAAGATCATATAATGGATATGTAAATACCCATAAATTTAATTATAAGAATAATAGAATACATTCTTGATCGGTATATACCCTAAAAAAAATAAAATAGTGGTGAATATGCCATGTATTTGACAGATATAAAAAGTGAGATGAAATTCTCTTAACTTGTGTCTTGAATCTCATAGTACTTATTAAAAACTCATTGATAATAAATATAAATTTATTATACGTCTATAACAGTACCATATTATTACTTCTAATACCATATATATTTTTATTTTGAATTTATATTACTCATTTCTTAACAATTCTATGTCAAGGTTTCACTTAGGGCAATATCTGCTTTGTTTTTCATATGTGTCTTAATTTTTCATAACCTTGGTCCCAATACTTATATCATGATTTCCAGAATGTAAATCATGATTTAAATATAATTTATATTCAATATATGTGTATTATAATAATCCATATAATATATAATCTAGAAATATAATACACCATTCATGGAGATAGTAAGTCGTATTTGTAATAACCCATATTTTTTCCCAAGCCCTTCCTTTGTGAAAATCTAGTATTGATGTGTTCTGGGATCTGTCTGTGGATTACTTCAAGTTTTTCCAAATTTCTTGTTTTTCCATCAACATGTCAGTGTGTTGTCATGTCAATGTGTTCCCATGTCAGTGCGTTGGAATTTTAGTGTGTCGGCATGTCAGTGTGTCGGCATATCAGTGTGTCAGCGAGTCAAGGGGAGTCGATGTCAGTGATTCGAAGGCATCAGCATCGGTAGGTCAGGGAATCGGTAGGTCTGGTTGTCGGTAGTTTTGGGTAATAGTAGGTCAGGGCGTTACTAGGTCATTAGGTTGGTAGGTCATAGCATCGGTAGCTTACCCATTAGTGGCTCTATGTCAGTTACTCACACATCGGTGACTGGTTTCCAGTTTTCTAAGTTTTCTTAGTTTCATCCTTGTTATGTGTTTTTCTCCATTTAAAGTTAATCTATCAACTTACAACTATCCACTGGTCTATCTCCACTGTTTCTAAGTGTAATTATTAAATCTTAATTAATTAAAATGTGTGAAACTACTAAGCTGCATGGTCAAAACATGATCCTACTTTCAAGTACTTTGAAATGGTCTCCCGGATTTTAGAATCTAGCCTCTTTTTAAGTCGAGATCCTCTCTTCATTCTTCCTTTTCATTTCTCTTGGTGTTCCTAGAGGAATCCTCTTGGGATGATATGTGATCCTATACTGGAGCACTTCCTTCTCAACCTTTGTGGATTTCTTCCTACAAGTTGTGCCATTCCTTGTTCTTAGCACAAGAAGGAACTTCGATCCCATGATCAATGGGTAGGGAACTTCTTTTTCTTTTCATTAATTTTTCATCATGTGCGGTGGGTATACTAATGGTTCCTTGTAAGAAATGTCAGGATACTCTTATTGAAACGATAATCAAATGATAATTTAATATGATCAAAAGATAACACACATAAATAAAGTAATGAGTAGGGTGTGTTTTGATTTTGGTCAACTATTTTATCTTGTTATATTAGATTATTTTATGGTTTTTGTGGCTATATTCCTTCTTAAAATCATATCTGTTCGTGTACATTGCTTGTGCACTAGTGGTGTTCTATTTCTTTGTGATGTTTTGATGTGCATATGTAACATGAAATCTGATTAATCATGTACACTCGGTTAAACAAAGGGATACCCTAGGATCAAACATGTTTTGTGATTACCCTTGTTATATTAATGTGGAAATTAAAGAACCCATGTCGATTAAATTTGAGTAAACTTTTTTGGATGGTTGTCATTATGTGTTGTGTGTTCTGGTCTGAGTTCTGTGGGCATGGTATGTGGGGTGTGTTGGTGTCTCAGTTTGAGAGATTGATTGGTTGTGGAATGGATTAACTTCTAGGCAGATGAACTGCCTTTTTGTTTTTTTATGGTTGTGAAGAGACATCGAGCAGTGGGACTGCGGTGTGGTTATGGACTCATTCTATAGTGGGACTAGAATGGGAAGTTGTTTGGGTAGTGGGACTACAGGTCTAGTGGTGATCTTTGTTTTTATGTGGTTATGGTTGGTAGTTTCCTAGTAGTGATGGAATAGATTACAGTGAATCCCACCTTACTTAATAAATGGAAAGTGGTTAGATAAAAAAGAGGGGTTGGGTTCGTGTTCTGTTAAGGATGGTTGTGCATTTAGGGGTGGAAAAAAGGTGGTTTGTGTGGATTAGTTGTTGTTCGAAAACCGTAGGTTGGGATGAGTGTTTTATTACCTATATATATACACTTGTAGTTTCTTGTGATTTCTATATGCACCCTACCCTTGTTGAGAACCATGTGTTTAACACCCCTGTCTCATGGGGGAGGGTGTCATTACCAACATCCTGGTGGGAGGACGGGTGGATGGTTACTAACATTCTTCCTCACACCCTCTTCTGGGATCTTGCAGCTCGGGCATACCCAGATAGTCTGTAATGGATTGAGGCTTACCATATTCCTAGATTCTCTGGGAAAAGGTTTGTTTTGGAAGAGGGGCTGAGGTGTTTTTGGACTAGGTATGTTTTTTCAAGTATCTTCAAGATGAGGCCCATGTGTCTTCAGGTGTGGTGTGTGGTTGTTGAGGCCCATGTGTCTATGGTATTAGTGTGTAGTTTTTTTAGCACAGGTGTCTTTGGGTGTGGTTATATGCGGTTTGAGTCCCAGTCATGTGCAGGAAGGTTGCGGTAGTGGGACTTCGTGTGGGAAGGGTGGTAGTATTAATACATTAGATTATTAGGAATGATCAGTTAACCAGTGGGAATGTGATGCAGGGTGCCCAAATGTCGATATTCGTATATTATTACTTTACTTGACTTGTGTCTCTTGGGTGAGTGTTCCTTATTGAGGTTGGGTTGGTTAGTATTCCTTGGTAGGTGCTTGAGGTTTTACTATTTATTTATAAGGGAACTATTATGTTCCCTCACTTGTGAATGAGCAGCTTTATTTTCTCTACTGAGTATACTATTATGCTCACCCTACATATATAAAATTGTTTTCAGGTATCCATAGCGACCTTGAGGACCGTGTTGGACTTTACTAGATCAAGCGTCGGGATAGTTGATGTTTATTCATAGTTTATTTTTATTTGGTATATTATTTTGGATTTTTTTCATAATTTTTATCAGTTTTAATTTTTAACATACATGTGGGAATGGATTCTTGACTTTACTTTTACCTTTAGTCTTTGGTGTTGTTGGGATTTACCATCTTATCTCCTGATCTTGTTCTATAAAAAGGGAAATGTCTTCCAAAACATGTGATATTCTATACCCTTGGTACAATTCTCCACTTCTATTCTTACAGAAGTTCAGACTCAGGGGGTTCATTATCCCTCTTTCATCTTGAGGAAGGAAGGGTATGGAACTTTGTCTTCCCTTCCCTCCATTTGTAGAAGGTGGGTCGTGACAAAATGGTATCAGATCGGCAAGTTGATCAGAGCAGCAAGTTGATCAGAGTGGCGGGTTGAGAGATATGATGGATTTTATAGATAGGCACAGTGAAGATTTCATGGGATGGTAGGGAAACGGTGTTAGGCAACCTTGGTTCATGGGATAGTCTATGGAGGACTGGATAGGACACGGTATTTTAGGGGGCCTCGTGATCTGATGCAAGGACTTTAGACCTACTGAACGACCAAGTGAGGCAACATAGATTGTAGGGTTGAGACCCTAGGGAAGGTACATGAATCATAATGACTAGTGTTCATGTGTGTATTGGGTTTTTTGGGGATTTATAATAAATAAGGAGTTAAAACAAAATTTAAAATAAATTTTCTACGCTACTCAGGATTAGGAGTTTCTTGTTTTCTTTTTCAGCTATGGCACCCAGACGTCGTCCATGAGCAGTACGAGCAATCGAGGCCCAGCAGGTTGATCTGGTTAATCAGTGGAGGTTCAATCAAGAGGATGAGGATGACCAATGGCAGAAGACACTTTGTTCCTTCCATCGGTAGACTCTAGAAAAGTATGAGGGTACTATCTTAGACATGGAGACGGAGAGCTAGCTTGAGGAGTTGGTGATCACTTTCATCTTGATCCAGGCTCCGACAATGTACTGGGTTCCTCTGACAGTGATCCATATGTGAGGAGTGGAACGTAAGTGGTGGAAACTTTACCTTAGGGAGAATAAGGAGACTGATGTCTCATGGGGTGACTTTGAGAAGGAGTTCCAAGCGGAATTCATTTCTTCCATGATGAAGACCGAGAAGCGGCAAGAGCTTCTCTCCCTTTATCAAGGGAGTGTGTTGGTAAGGGAGGTGGGGATCAAGTTTAAGGATCTCCATAATTTTTCTCTGAATACCTTTCTGAATGAGGAGTCGCAAGAAATATGCTTAGAGGAGGAACTTCGACCTTCTCATCAGTATATCGCCACTCCCTTTACTCTACTGTCATACTTAAAAGCTCAGAATAAGGATGAAGTGGTAGAAAGAATGCACTCGCAAGGAGGTGTGACATGAGATGGGAGCTAGTAAAGTTCATTGAAGGGGAAGGCCATTAGCAGTAGGTCTCCAGCATCAGGGCCTTCCAGGTTTTGTCCAGCGGGAAGTAGGCCTCAAAAGTTCTAGTTTTGATCTCTCAATCCTTTACCTTTCCCCATGGGCCTAGGACTGAGGTTATTTTTCTGCGTAAGACATGGGAATCTTCAGAATCAATTCCATGTTTGAGTTCAATACAGTGGGGGTGGGCAAGTTCAGTTCCCACCTCATTTTCATCAGTTTCCAGCTAGGCCCTTCCAGCAGCAGGGGCAGTGAACTCTCGCTCCACTGTGGGTGGATGATTCTAGAGGAGGCTGACCTCAGGGTGATCCTCAAGGACCTCAACCAGGGTGTGGTCAGGGAGGAGTTTGATAGCCAAGGGGCAGAGGGGTTGGGCGTGGTCAGTTGCATGTTGCAGAGGTAATAGTTCCAGCGGGGCCAGAATTTGTTTGAGGTATGATCAATCTGTTTAGTACAATTTATGATTCCTTGTTTGATTCAAGAGATTTTCACTCCTTTGTTGAACCCAGACCAGTCCATGCCTTGGTTTTAGACATAGAGATACTTTTCATTCCCCTAGTATTGAGTATGTTAGTTAGAGGTCAGACTATCATGTTTGATGTTTGTCGAGGATGTAGACTGGTGTTGGGGCTATATTAGTCCACTGGGGATCTTCTTCTACTACGAATTCATCTATATGATGTCATTCTAAGAATGTACTAGTTTTTTTATATGCATTATATTATCAACTACTTCTGTAGAAGGGTTGTGTTCTTAGATATGGGTGGCCAGCATGTAGTTTTCGTTGGCGAGTGGAGTTTCTAGGAGGGTAGCCAGCATGTGAATCCCCTTCTTTATTTGTTAGTAGAGCTGTCAGTGGAATCAATATACTCATATGTGGTGGATGTTCTGGGGATTTTCAGTGAGTTCCTATACATCTTCTCTGAAGATTTTGTGACTCTACCCCCACGATGTGATGTTGAGTTCGGGATAGACTTACAACCCAGTGGTTGTCTGATTTCTATGGATCCCTATCAGATGGTGTCATCCAAGTTGTGAGACTTGCGGATTTAGGTTGATGACCTGACAAAGATGGGTTTTATCCAACCAAATGTGTTTCCATGGGGTGGTCCATTTTTTATTACAAAGAAGGAATGCGGTGGTCGTAGGATATGCATAGAGTACCAGAGATCGAATCAATTGATGGTCAAGAACAGTTACCCCCTCCTGAGGATTGACAACCTTTTTGACCAGTTAAAGGGAGCAAGTTGGTTCTCTAAGATAGACCTGCATTCTAAATATCACCAGTTGAGGTTGAAAGAGGGTGACATCCCAAAGACTGCTTTCAGGTGTAGGTATGGGCACTTTGAGTTCATGGTCATTCTGTTTGGTGTTACGAACCCACCATCTGTGTTCACGGGACTCATGAACTCTATTTTCCATGAATATATAGACTGGTTTGTGGTCATGTTCATAGAAAACATCATGATCTATTCAATACTAGAGGAGGATCACACCGAGCATCTAAGGATAGTTTTGGAGGTCCTCTGACACCACTAGATCTATAGGAAGTTGTCCAAGTGCATGTTCTGGACATGAGAGGTTCACTTCCTTGGATACTTGGTGTACCAAAAATGAATGGAAATGGACCCATCGAAGATAAAAGTGGTTGTTTCTTGGGAATCACCCAAGAATTTGGTGGAGGTTTGTAGTTTATTGGGTCTAGTAGGTTACTATCATAGGTTCGTACCCAAATTCTCTAGAGTT
Organism: Viscum album; assembly: GCA_963277665.1. NCBI lineage: Eukaryota > Viridiplantae > Streptophyta > Magnoliopsida > Santalales > Viscaceae > Viscum > Viscum album. The sequence continues at coordinate 2,088,198,160 of OY728126.1, read as the reverse complement.
GTGGCTCTGTTGATGGCCTTAACTAGAAGAGACCAGGCCTTCGTTTGGAGTGAGCAGTGTCATGTGGATTTCAGAAACCTGAAAGGGAAGCTGGTCAGTGCCCCAGTTCTTAGGTTACTAGAAGAAGGGGTGATGTTCGAGGTGTTCTGTGATGCTTATGAGCTAGGCTTGGGATGTGTGCCAATGCAACAATAGGAGTAATCACTTATGGGTCTAGGTAGTAGCGTTCTCACGAATGTAACTATGAGACCCAAGACCTATAACTTACAACATTCATGTTTTTATTGAAGTTTTGGATGCATTAGATCATTCCTGGAATGCTTCATGGTCTTCACGGATCATAAGATCTTGAGTTATGTCTTCTCACAAAGAGACTTGAACTTATGGCAGTGGAGGTGGATGGAGTTTGTTCAGGACATCAAAAGATATCCTACAACTCAGGAAAGTGGAATTTCATGGATGATGCCTTGAGTAGGAATTCATAGAAGGATGTAGTTCAGGAGTATGCAGATTCCTGGAAGGCAATGGAGGAGTGGGTGCCTTACATCTGGTCATGAGAGTGGATGACGATATAGACTTTCTATTTCAGATGATAATGTAGTCTTCCTTGGTACAGTAAGTGGAGGAGTCTCAGTGGGGAGACTTAGAGGCTGCAGTGATGCATGATATTGTTAGCTAGTGTGATGCTCTGGAGGGATGGTCGGAGGATAGTCATAATCAGATGTTGTTCTGTGGGAAACTATTTGTCCCAGTAGAGATGTGTGAGGGAGTCCTCGGTGAGTTACATAGCTTACCCCTAGCGGTACATCTAGGAGTCTCCAATATGTATTGGGGCTTGAGAGGTCAATTTTGGTGGCCCTTAGTGAAGCAGTCAATGGAGGAGTTATTGGAAAGGTTCCTAGTGTGACAGAAGGTGAAGGAAAAGCACCATGTTCCTAGAGGACTCCTACAGCCCGTTGACGTTACCGAGTGGTAGTGGGATAACATCTCAATGGATTTCTTTATAGGACTACCCAAGTTTTATGGAGCCTATGATTCCATATAGGTAGTGGTGGATCGATTGAAGAATTTGGCTCACTTCTTAGTGGTTAAGGAGTCGAGCGCAGTGGATGCCTTAGAACAGAGGTACATGGGTGAAGTGGTACGGCTATAAGGATTCCCAAGATCCATCATTTCGGATCAGGAAAAACGCTTTAATTCACGATTATGGAATGTATTATAGAGTTCTTTTTGGAACCCAGCTACACCGCAGCACTACTTTTCACCCTTAGACAGATGGACAGATAGAGAGGACCATCTTGATACTAGAGGATATGATGTGAGAGTGTGTTCTGGAATTTTGAGGATCATGGGTACGAAACATTACCCTGGTAGAGTTTTCCTACAATAATAGCTATCACTCTATCATTAGCATGGAACCATTCTAATCCTTGTATATAAGGTCATTTCATTGATCAGTATGTTGGAAAAAAGTAGGGGAAACACCCCTTCTCAGACCAGAGGTAGTGTAGAGAACAATAGAGAAGGTTTAGCTTGTGTGTGAGAGGATGAAGGTGACTCAGGACTGGAATAATTCTTATTCTAATCATTAAAAGAGGCATTTAGAGTTTGAGGTTGGGGACCATAATATCTTAAAGGTCTCACCTCAGCATGGATAGTTGAGTTTTGGCAGGGGGAGAAATATTTCTCCCAAGCACATCAAACCTTTCGAGGTGTTGGGATGAGTTAGTGAGGTGGCATGTCAGCTGGCATTGCCATCATGGTTGGAGAGGATCCATGATGTCTTTCATGTATCTTAGCTCTGTTGGTATCTACATGATGACTCCCACATCCTAGATTATGGAGTGTTGGATATCAAGAATGATGCGACGTTCGTGGAGCGACTGGTAAGAATCGAGGATCATGAGTAGAAGGTGATGTGTGCACGGACCATCCACTTGGTTCATGTGATATGGAAGCATGGTGGCCTCGAGGAGAGTACTTGGGAGTTATATTCACATATATTTACCCAGTACCCAGAACTGTTTTGAGTTTCGCTCTTATGTTTTTCTTTTTTTCCTTACTTTTGATGAATTTTTCACCATGTTTGTTATGAGATGAGTTGTTTCCCTTGTTCTATTAATGTGTGTGAAAAGTCCTGATGTGTGAGAAGGGATAACCTAATCCAAAATCTAGATTCATTAATTTAGATTCAATTAAACTCGTGCGGGTGAGTCAGTGCCGCCAAAAGTGGATAGAATCTTGACAGAGAGAAAAGATCTCTCTAATCCATGTATCTGGATAGTGTGACCTTTGGTATTTGTGTGATTTCTTGGGGTAGTGGAGCCTTAATGTCTCCTCAGTTTTTCAGGAGATATATTTAAAAGAGTTGTTCCTGTATTTTGAGTTTTCCCCTCCAGTTTTCAACACAATGAGGTTTACTTATGAAGGGTATCTTAAGGGATGGTTGTTCGGACCTCTTTTCTTCTAGTTTAGTTTTAAATTCTCTAGGGAAAGAATATTTTGATAGGTATCTGATGTAATAACCAAGATTTTACCCCATGACCTTCCTTTGTGAAAATCAAGTGTTGAGGTGTTCTGGGAGCTGTCATTGGCTTACTTCAAGAGTTTTCAAAATTTTCAGTTTTTTCATCAGTATGTCAGTGTGTCAGCATGTCAGTGCATCGGCATGTTAGTGCATCGGCATATCAGTTCATCAAAATGTAAATGTTTCATCATGTCAATGAATCATCATTTCAATGCATCAGCATGTCAATGCGTCAGTGAGTCAAGGTGTTTTGGTGTCAGTGAGTCGAAGGCATCGGCGTCGATAGGTCAGGGCGTTGGTAGGTCGGGGCGTAGGTAGGTCAGGGTGTTGGTTGGTCAAGATGTCGGTAGGATAGTGTGTTAGTAGCCTAGGTAATTGGTATGATAGGGCATCAGTTGTTCATTACATTGGTAGTTCATGTCATCAGTAGCTCACCTGTTAGTGGATCAGTGTCGGTGACTCACCCATCAGTGACTCATTTCCAGTTTTTTGATTTTTTCCAGTTTCTCCCACGTTACATGTTTTTATCCATTTAAAGGTAATCTATCAACTCATAGTCTCCTGATAGTCCATTTCCACTGTTTTTTAGGGGAATTATTAAATATCAATTAATTACAATTTGTGAAGCTACCAAGCCACATGGTCAAACCACAATCGACTTTCAATTACTTCGAAATGGTCTCCCTGATTTTAGGATCTAGCCTCTTCTTAAGCTGAGATCCTCTCTTCCTTATTCCTTTTCATTTCTCTTGGTGTGCCTAGAGACTTCCTCCCAAGACAAGTCATGAGCTTGTGTTAGAGACCTTCCCTTTCAGCCTTTGTGGAGTTCTTCCTACAAGTTGCACCATCCCCTATTCTTAACGCAAGAAGGAACTTTGATCCTTGATCAACTGGTAGGGACTTTCTTTTTCTTCTCTTTAATTATACATCATGAGGTGTTGGTATAATAATGGTTCCTTGTATGGAATGCCTGGATACACTTCTTGAAATGAGAATTAAACAATAATTTAATATGATCAAAAGATAACACATATATATAAAATAATGGGAAGGGTGTGGTTTGATGTTGGTCACCTATTTTATCTTGTTATCTTTGATTCTTTTATGGATGTTGTGGTTGTATGCCTTCTGAAAATCATTTATTTTGGTGGTATTTGTTTTTGTACTGGTGGTGTTCTATTTCATTGTGATGTTTTGTTGTACAGATGTAACATGAAATCTGATTAATCACATACACTCAGTTAAACAAATGGATTCCCTAGGATCAAACATGTTCTACAATCACCCAGGTTATATTAGAGTGGAAATTAAAGAACCCATATTGGTTAAATTTCAATACACTTAGTTGGATGGTTTTTGTTGTGCATTTTGTATTCTAGTCTAGGTTAGTTAGGATTGGTATGTGGGGTTTTTTGGTGTCTTAGTTTGAGATATTTATTGGTTTTGGAATGGATGAACTTCTAGGCAACTGAACTACCTTTTGTTGTGTTTTGGTCATGAAGCGACATCAAGGAGTGGGACTTCGGTGTGGTTATGGACCATTTCTGCAGTGGGAATTCATGGGGAAATTGTTTGGGTAGTGGTACTACAGGTTTGGTTTTGATCTTTGTTTTTATATGGTTATGGTTGGTAGTTTCCCAGTAGTTCTGGAATAGATCACAGTACCCCCCCCCCCAATTAATAAATGGAAAGTGGTTAAATAAAAAAAAGGGGTCAAGTTCGTGTTCTGTTAAGGCTGTTTGTTCATTTAGGGCTGGCAGAAAAGGTGGTTTGTGTAGGTTGGTTGGTGTTCAGAAACCATAGGTTGGAATGAGTGTTTTCTTACCTATATATAAACACTTTTAGTTTCTTAAGATTTTTATATGTACCCCACCCTTTTTGAGAACCATGTGTCGAACACCCCCATCTCAAGGTGGTGAGTGTCTTTCCCAACATCCCAGTGGGAGGATGGATGACTGGTTACTAACTTTCTTCCTCACACCCTCTTATGGGATCTTGTAACTCAGGCATACTCGAGTAGGCTGTAATGGCTTGAGGCTTACCATTGTCCCAGATTATTCAGGCAAAGGTTTTTTTTGGACGAGGGAATTATTTTTTTTTGGGATAGGTATGTTTTCCCAAGTATCTTTGGGATTAGGCTCGGGTTTATTCAGGTATGGTGTGTGGTTGTTGAGGCCCGGGTGTCTTCTAGTGTGATGTGTGGTTGTTGTGTTCTGGGTTTCTGCCGGCATGGTTGTGGGCGGTTTGAGGCCCAGGTTTGTGCAAGAAGGTTGCGGTTGTGGGACTGTGTGTGGGAACGGTGTTAGCGTCAAGACGTTAGATCATTAGGAATGAGTATTTAACCAGTGGTAAAGTGGTATGGGGCACCGAAAATGTCTATGTTATTATATTATTACTTTACTTGAATTATGTTACTTGGGTGAGTGTGCCTTGGTGAGGTTGGGCTGGTTAGTATTCCTTGGTAGGTGCTTGAGGTTTTACTATTTTCTCACAGGGAAATTAGTATGTTCCCTCACTTCTTCATGAGTATCTTTAGTTTCCCTACTGAGTATACTTGTATGCTCACCCTACATATATAAAACTATTTTCTAGTTTCCAAGAGGACCTTTAGGACCGTGTTGTACTTTACTAGCTCAGTCTTTGGGATAGTTATTTTTGCTGCTTAGTTTCTTTTTCTTTGTTAAATTATTTAAGATTTTGGTAATAATTTTTATCAATTTTAATTTGGAACATGCATGATTGAATGGATTCTTGGCTTTACTTTTACATTTAGTCTTTGGTGTAGTTGTGATTTACCATCTTATCTCCCGATCTTGTTCTATAAAAAGGGCAATGCCTTCCAAATCATGTGAAATTCTATACCCTTGGTGTTAGTCGCCACTCTAGGGCCTATTGAATGTGGGACTCGGGGTGTCATTATCCCTCCTCCATATTGAGGAAGGAAGGGAAAGTAACATTTTCATCCCTTCCATCAACTTGAAGAAGTGGGTCATGATAGTATGTACGCATTATTTCTATTTCCGTTTAACTATCATGTTGAAAGAAAGAAAGTAAAAGTCATATATGTGTGTGTGTATATATATATAATTATGAAATTGGATTTATTATATCATATATAATATATATATTCATAAAAACCATACTTAATACATTTCAGGTAGTGTATGAATGAATCACATCGCTTTGAGGGGGCAGTAGTCCACACTTCTTCAAACAAAATTATCATATTATCACAACATAGAAAGTATAAAAATATGTGCTTAAAAATAATTAATTAAGATTAAATAAATAATGAATATAATATATATATAAAGTATATAAATAGAGTTTTTGTCATTATTTCCACCATGAGATGTGGAAAATTAAAAATGAACAACCTTCATTTAGTGAGACGGTAGTTTGTCGTACACGTAAACAGTATATTCATTACACGTTCGATGGTTGTGTGTGTAATTTAGGGTTGAAAAAATATCCTAATAACATCCTAGTCTATTTAGTATACATTTTTTCTTGTAAACTAAGGGAATAATAATATTTGAGGTAGTGGAGAAATAAAATAACATAAATAAGTTTTATGGTGGGTGTTACCTCTTAATTGAGTAACACCTTTTGGTTTGCACCAAAGGGATTTCCTTGGAAGGATTTATACACAAGAGAGTATTAAATGAGGATGAGAGGTATGTTGGGTGTTATTTGGGAAGATCTTTTCTGATCTTAAGTGGCTTGATTTGTGTATGGAAGTGGGAGGGGAGGAGGCCTTTTATAATGGAGGAGGAGTGGCACTCTTGTAATATTTTGGAAAAGGGAAACCCCACCCACATTTTCATTATTAAAAGTTGATCCAATAATGGTTGAAACTAAATAAAATGAATGATAGTGTTTAATATTTCCATCCAATGTCTTTAGGAAAAGTTTATAGGTCTTCATGGGCCTTAATTGTATGGTTTAGTCCCTTATTAATCTTAATTCAACCTTAATCATTTTAATTAATTTTAATTAATTTCACTAATATTTTTGGTTAAAAAGTAAGCTGAAATTATTATAAATTATAAATAATTCTGATTCCTATCATTTTTAAAAATTCCATTAATATAAGTGGCAGAAATTAATTTAAAAATAATCCCATAAACAGGACGATAATGTAAGATTTTAAAGTAAAAACGTTCAAAAAATTTCTATGTTTTTATAGACAATTTCAAAATTAAATTGATTAAAATGAACTACATTGGATAAATTGATTAAAAAATTATCTAATTAAACATTAAAATAAATTAAAAATATAATTTCACTATATAAATAAATTATATGAAAAAGAAGTTTTGAGTTAAAAATCAATATATTAAATTGTTAATTAAAAAATTAAACTTCAAAAAAACCAAATATTCACCCTCACCAAATTTTTAAGTTTTTATTTCAAAAATAAAGTTTATTTTGACCTATAAAGTTTATAAATGTTAAAAAAATTATATATAAGATAGGTTCTCCATCAAAAGGAGGTAAAAGTGACTTAATAAAAATATAGGTTTTTATGTGTAAAATTGGGTTTATTATTATCTTATACCTAGTGAATCTATTGGATGAATATTGAAAATATTTAAATTAATGGATTATAGATATTTTACATTAATATAACTCACTAATTATAATTAATTTAATTTATTTGGATAAAACATCTTTGTGAGCATAAAAATATTTTTCTATAAAAAACTTATGTTTATGTTTAATTAAATCATTATAACTAATGAATTTATTTTATATTTTTGTAAACCATAGGTTTTCATAAACTAGTTCTTACTATTCATAACTACTAACTTAACATCTAGGTTAAGTCTTAATATATAATATTTTAATAGAATATTATCATTTGTTAAAACTCAAGGTTGCGTGTAATGTATGTCAAGTCGATGTTGTGTGAAATGAATCTTTGACTTGGTGAATTCAAAAAAATAAAATAAAATTATTTAATTTGAAAAAAAAAGGTCCATGAAAACACAGGGTGTTACATGTAGGTGTTTTATGGAAAATTTAAAATTCAATAAGTATTTGAGGACCGTAAAATTTGTGTCATTGAATTCTAAACAAATTATCATGGTAAGGATAAGTGAAATAACATTGGTCAAACTGTTTATTAGACTGGGGGGTCCAACGGGCATATCCCATGATTTACTAGGGCCACAAGTTGGGACCCATGATCATTATTACAATTTTTTATTCAATAAAATTTACTAAAAATATATATATATTGTAACGTCCCAACCCCAGTTACCCAGAGTCAGTGCATTATTTTAAAAAATTGGCATGATTACAAGGAATCAAGTCTCGAATGACCGATCAATTTAGCAGTCTTGAAAAATAGATTACATACATGGACGTTACATTAAATTATAAAATGAAAAACAACAATAACATTGTCTCCATTGACCATATTAATATCCCTTAGATTATCCCTATAGGTTAGTCATAATATAATTCTTCGAATCCTGGGAAAAATAAAACATATAAAGGAGTGAGATCAGATGCTCGGTAAGGATAACAATATAGTGGAAATATTCATAAATAAGCATAAACATTTAAGAAAATGTATAAAACAAAAACAAAAGATTTTTAAACTTAAACTTCATCATAATATGGAAAATATAAATCAAATAATTCCATTTACTTTTTCACATGGATATTCTACTAGTCGAATAATCACAGAAAATATCAATAGATAATTTTATAATGATGGAATGCATAATGTCAGACTTAATAACTACATAGTCAAGGCCTTGTGCCAAGACTAAAAATAATATTTTGTCAATGCCTTTAGTCAAGACACTAGTTTGTATCAGGAGACTTACCGATGCATCGAGGAGTTATAGTGGGCTCCACCCGTCACTTACTAAGTCCAATGAATTTATCATATGAAAAGGTTTAAACATAACATAAACATTCATAGAAAAATTAGCATACTAAATGTCAATACTTTATCCCTAAACCATGAATGGTGTAAAAATAACACATAAACATTCAAAAATATCACAAAACCTTCAATACAATATGGAAGATTTGTATCAAAATAATTCAACTTCAAATAATTTTAAAATCAATCAAAGGATATTGACATAGATGAAAATGATTTGTAAAACTCTTTGAGAGAAATATACCTATTTCATGAAAACCTCTAAAAGTCACACAATTTAGAAAAGAATTCATTTAAAGACATTTTTAAATCAAAATTTCCCATACCACTTTGAAACTTTTGAAAGGAATTAACATTTTAAAAACATGCATGTTCATATAAATAAATCCTTAAAATCCATTTTGAAAACATGGACATTAATGAGAATGACTTAGAAGAATAAATATTTAAAACATTTAAAATAATGATCTAGTTAAATATTACCTTCCATAAAACCTTAAAATATTCCTTTTGAAAATATTTTTATGAAACACGGATGTGGATGATAAAGACGTCCTAGTAGATACTCACGTAAAAATAACCTCGAATAATGAAGAGATTGTAGAATTAACCCTTACCTTGCACTTTCCTTTGGTCGAGGGTACATTTAACCTCCTGTATAATTACCATAGTATGATATTAAAATATAACAGAACCATATTAATATTTATTATATCATACATGATTCATTTATGACTTTATACTACCCATTTAATAAGGATTTCCATGTTAAATTAGCATTTTGGGTAATAATCGCTTTCTTTGTCATACATGTTTTAACTTTTCATTCTTGATCATATCATTTAGATCGTGATTTAAATACTTCTAGAATAAAAAAAATTGATTTATATATCATATATATTTTGAATATAAATATTTATAATAGATAGATATATGAAATGGAAGGCACCATTTATGGAGACGGTAGGATATACGTACGCATAAACGTTGTTTCTGTTTTCATATCGTATTGAACGGAAGTAAGTGAATAAGATATATGTAATTAAACAAACACACACACACACACATATATATATATATATATCTAGTATCATTATTACTTCATATATTACATACTTATTAATAATATATATTTTTATAATCATCATTGAATGGTGAACGTGGGAATGAATCTCATCGCAACGTGGAGACAGTAATCCGTACGTACGCATGAGCGAAAATATAATTATATTGATGGTGAAATTGTATGTAATTGGATGGTATATAATATATAAATAACAATTAACATGTTATATTTATTATTTAAATCAGTTATAATCATCCAAATAATGAATTGTTTTAATAACAAACTATACCACGATGTGGAGACGGTAAGCCGTACGTACGCACGTATGGTGACTTTGACATTTATAGGATTGATAGAATAATGAATATGGTTGTATCATATTTATAATAACATCACATTATTTATAAGGTAATGGATTTATTATTTTGGTATGGAAACAAAAAATAAGGAGGAAGTGGAAGAAGAAAAGAACTTGAAACTGGGTGGTGAAATTATTACCTCTTCTTCGGGTGTTTCCTTTTGAGTTGATCCAAAGGGCTCAATAGGTTGGATTTATGATCAAGGTATTGACTCTAGTTTGATGTGAGGGAAGTTGGGAGGATATTTTTTCAGGGTTTTTCTGAGCCAAATGGATTTGTAATTGTGATTGTGAGAGAAGGGGAAGTGTCCTTTTATAAGACGGGTGAGGTTCACTTTAGGAAAAGATTAAAATATTAATTTATTATAAAATCTTATTAGGTTTATAATGGATCAAAATGAATTTGTTACGAGCCTTAGGGGGTTATGGGTAGAAATAATCTCAACTAATATGTTTTAAACAATTTTAGGTTACCATTTTAACCTTATCTTTTAGATTTAACTCTTAGTAAAATAGTTTAACTTTTACCGTATCTTCTTGTATTATTACACTATATGGTTAATAAACTTACTATAAACTTCCAAGAGAACCTAAAATGGTTCATTAATGACATATATAATATTATTCAATCCCTTTTACATACCTTATATTTTTAGGAATATTATATTAACCAATAATATAGTATTTGTTTTAAAAACTAATTTATATCAATTTTGACAATATTTGGTATTTTGTTTTTGTGAAAGTCATAACAACCTTATCACTTCGAAAAAAAATTATATAATCAACCCTAAAATGTCATATTAACCTATAAAATTATTTTAATTCATCAAAAGTCTCAAATTAAATTTATTTTGATATTTATAATGTTAATTATTTTAATCATTCATTAATAAGGTAATTACTGCATCATCATTGTGTCATAAATAAATTAAATTATTTAATGTCTAAAAATTATAAATAAAATAAAATTATGTAGGAAATATTTTTATATTTCTAATTAATATTTTTAGTCGAAGATATAACTTACATAACCCCTTGTAAAAATTATTTTACTAAAATATATATGTTTTTTTCATTTTTGTCTTTACTTTAAATTAATTAATATAAAGTGTCATTATCACTCTCAAGTGGCTCCATGGGGTCCCAAAATCGACACAAAGATGATCATGGTCGTACATGTATCAAAAAATATAAATATAACACAATTTAGTGTCATTTGATATTATTTTAATTTTTTTTACCCTTATTTACCGGATTTAACCCTTTAACCACGGTAAATAAAATATTTACTTAAAGTAAATATTCATAATGTCTAAAAATAAAATTTACCTATTTATAAAATTTGGACCTCATGATTCCAAATATAGAATCTATTTTTCCAAATTCAAAACACATAAGTGGAACAAAATAATTTACAATTAATTCTCATTGTCAAAATAAAAAATGTTTTTTTAAGAAATAATAACTTTCAAAAGATTGACACTTGTTTATATCCAATTTAAACGTGAAATTACATCCAATGACATAAATTATATTAAATGATGAAAATATAATATAATTATACATAATAAATATTCAAATTTATAATTTAACACTGTAAATTATTTCAATTAAAAATGTTGTTTTTAATTAAAATTTAGTATTTTTCACTATTCATCAAAAATTGAAAATTTTCAGAAAAGTACCAAAAATTTATCCAAACTAAATTAATATATCCCTATTATAAATAATAATTTAATTTCATTAAATTTAATATATAATAGTGTCAAGTATTGGTTTTAAAAAAGTTTATCCATTAAAATGCTGTAAAATTTCATTTTTTGAAAAATACTTCTTTTATCTGAAAAAAATGAATATGTTCTTATATTATGTCTAAGAAATACATAATATGGATTCTAAAATTATATGGAGTATATAAAATTTACAATTCAATTAATACTATTCATAACCTCTTTTTGAATGGCTAGTTTGGTAAGTCGCGGTGCGCTCGAACTCAGTATTGCGTGTAGCACAAGCTATTGAATTACTTTAATGAGATAGTGTACTATAAAATATTGGGGTGTTACATTCTCCCATACTTAAATAAATTGTTTCATCTCAATTTTAAATTTTTCTTCAAAAATAAAAGTTTTAAAATATAAAAATGCATTTGTGAAAAACCCACATCAGAAATTGGGTTAATAAAATTTAGTTTTAATAAAAAGGAAATGGGAAATGAAAAAGTTACCAACAAATTGTGTTCAAGATTAGGAGAACGTTGGTGGAAATTAGAGACACATAATTGGAGGAAAAACATAAATATTTATAATGAGTGATTGAGGTCATCAATCACAAACAAGTGTACAATTGAGGGCCTCAAAGCCATCGATCTATGATGATTTCAAATATCATCAGTTCAACAAAACATAAGGTATTAGGATAAAACTTTTTTGGTTTTAAGTTCTCTTCCCTAAATTTTAATAATTGATTTCTTTATATAATAAGAGAGAGAAAAATATATACTTTACAAGTATAGTTTCATCCTTTAACTAATTACTACCACAAATTCATCTTTCACTCCAAAAGATAATAGAATTAAAAAATATTCTATTTATCCTAATCATACGGGGTTTCAAAAATAATGAATTTATAATTCATTTGTTAGACTAATTTAAAAAAACTACATTATACAAACCAGGACATCACGTAGGCCAGTGGTAGGTGATGAACCCTTTTCACCCTTCGGTTGTGGGTTCAAGTCTCGCGGCCTTGCCGGATGCGACAGGTTGTCACCTGACCTCCGGGTTGTCCTTTTTATAACAATCCAAAAATAATCTTATGAAATTATTTAACATTAATAATAGTATCCAATGTCAAACATAATCCATTCCAACCTTTAGACTTATCCAAGATACTTCTATCCAAATTTACAGTCCAAAATTTATATGGAAGGTAAACACAATGAAGATTCTTTTTTCCACATAATAACATATGAATACCTTCATCGTGTATTCTTTTAAAACACAGTAACACCCTGGATTACCATAAAACCTTATTGATTACATTCATGTTCCCTTATTCCTTATAGAATACTAGATATACTCCTCATATCAAAAAATGTTGTAAACTCCAACAATGATGGAATATACAAATCATTAATCAGTTTCAAGGTAGTCAAGAATATCCAATATAATTTATCCAAATCAATCATATCTTATTCCAAAATCACTACCACGGTATCAGAGTCATATTGAGTTTTATCTTTCTCTCAACCATATATTTTCCAAAAAAATTAACCTACTATTGAGTCACTTTTCCTGTTTCCACACAATCTCAAGTCCTTAATGAAATAGTACTACAGTAAAATCTTTATATACTCTATAATTATTATAACATGTACATCATTAATTCAATACTCAAATGTCACAATACTTTAATAACAACATAAGAACTCTAATCATTCCTCTTCCTCTTCACTAGTATCATAACTTGATTATTATCCAATAGCAGTATTTGGGGTATACTTTGATGATTTGGACATTGATTCGTGTAGTGTCACATATTCTTGAAGATGAAGAATTTTAAATTTGAAACCTTTTTCTTAACCTTACAATCATGTACTTGGTGTCCTTTTTCTCCACACTTATAACAAACTCTCATTGCCTTCAAGCATTTACCAAGGTAATTATTTCCATAGTTATCACATATGGGAAAATCCTTCTTTCCCCTCTTCCCTTTATCCATCTTTCTCTCTTCCATCCTTTTCTTCTCTTGCTTCCCTTCAAAGCCATAGGACTCAGAGATTTATTTAATTATCTTATTAACACATGATACTATTTATTCATATGATAAGAATACATGGGAGACTATTTCCATTTTAAATGTTGGCCTAATACCATGAAATATATGATCCTTATTAATCTTTCGATCATGCGTATTGCTGGAATTATCATTCCTTCTACTAGGAACCATTTCTAAACAATGGCATACACTAGTTTAGTTTATGAATCGCAATGCATAATTCCAAACATATAAAATACCTAACATAAATTGAAAAGAATATGAATATAATCTATAATCATAAAATGTTTTCTTTGAGGAATTATTTACTCTTAAATCCTTCATGATGGATTTTAATGAAATTGTGAATTACCCTATGCATATCCCCCAGGAGTATCATAACCAAGAGTGCAGCAAGTCCCATTTTCATGCACTAATTCCCATTCGAGTCTAGCTCAAAGCGGTGATTTCGGGTTTTACCCCTAGGTACATCTGTTCCAGAGCCTCCTCTACCTGCTCATATCCAGATAGATATGTATTTCTTGGAAAACTCACAAAATATATACATTACCAAAATTATAGGAAGTTCTTTTATACTAATCCTCAAAGTCTATCTTAGGGTAGTGTTCTCTAATCAGAGTTTTTCTAAATCAAGTTTCCAAGGTTTGTACTAAACTTCTTCTAATACCAAATATAACGCCCTGACCCGAGTTACCCAGATCTGATGCACTATTTTAATACCTTAGCATGATTACAAGGAATCAAGTCCCGAAGGACCGATCAGTTTAGCAGTCTTGGAAAATAGATTACATACATGAATGTTACGTTACATTATAAAATGAAAAACAACAACAAACTTTTATCTATTGACCACATTCATATCCCTTATATTATCCCTATAGGTCATTCATAATATACTTCTTCGCATCCGGTGAAAAATAAAACATAGAAAGGGGTGATCTCAGATTCTCAGTAAGGATAACAATATAGTAGAAACATTCATAAATAAGCATAAACATTTAAGGAAATGTATGAAACCAAAACAAAATCCTATTAAACATAAACTTCAACATAATATGGAAAAGATAAATCAAATAATTCCATTTACTTATTCACATGGATATTCTACTAGTTGAATAATCACATGTAATATAAATAGAAAATTTCATAATGATGGAATGCATAATGCCAGACTTCATAACCATATAGTCAAGGCCTTGTTCCAAGACTACAAATATGATTTTTTCAAGTCCTTGTGCCAAGACAGTAGTTTATCTCATGAGACCTACCGATGCATCGAGGTGCTATAGCGGGCTCCACCCATCACATACTAAGTCCAATGCATTCCTAATATGAAAAGCATTAAACATAACATAAACATTCATATTAAAACTAGTATACGAAATGTCAATAATTTATCCATAAACCATAAATGGTATAAAAATAACACATAAAAATTCAAACATATCACAAAACCTTCAATACAATATGGAATATTTTTATCATAATAAATCAAATTCAAACAAGTTTAAAATCCATCAAAGGATATTGACATAGATGAAAATGATTTTTAAAACTCTTTGAGAGAAATATCCCTTTTTCATGAAAACATTTAAAAGTCACACAATTTATAAAGGAAGTAATTTAAATAAATTTTTTAATAATAGTGTCCCATACCACTTTGAAACTTTTGAAACGAATTAAAATTTTAAAAAAAATTATGTCCATAAAAATAAATCCTTAAAAACCTTTTTGAAAACATGGACATTAATGAGAATGATTTATAATAATAAATATTTAAAACATTTAAAATTATGATCTAGTGAAAGATACCCTTCCATAAAACCTTAAAATATTACTTTTGAAAATATTTTTATGAAACATAGACGTGGATGATAAAGAGGTCCCAGTAGATACTCACGTAAAAATAACCTCAGATAATGAATAGATTGTATAATTAACCCTTGCCTTGTACTTTCCTTTAGTTGAGGGTAAATTTAACCTCATGTATAATGACAATGGTATATTATTAAAATATACCAGAACCATATTCATATTTACTATATCATACATTATTCAATTATGAATTTTTACTACCCATTTAATAATGATTCCCTTGTTAAATTAACATTTTGGGTAATAATCGCTTTCATTATCGTACGTGTTTTAACTTGTTATTTTTTATTGTATCATTTAGATCATGTTTTAAATACTTAAATAATATAAACCTTGATTTATATATCATATATATTTATAATATAAATATTTATAATAAATAGATATATGAAATGGAAGGCACTGTTTATGGAGACGGTAGGCCATAGGTATGCATAAACATTGTTTCCGTTTTCATATCGTATTGAACGGAAGTAAGTGAATAAGATGTATGTAAGTACATAAATACACACACACACACATATATATATATATATATCAAGTATAATTATTACATCATATATTATATACTTATTAATAATATATATTTTTGTAATCATCGTTGAATGGTGAATGTGGGAATGAATCTCATCGCGTCGTCCGTACGTACGCACGAGCAACAATATCATTATATTAATGGTGAAATTGTATGTAATTGGATGGTATATCATATATAAATAATAATTAACATGATATATTTATTATTTACATCATTTATACTCATCCAAATAATGAAGGGTTTGAATAACAAACTACACCACGACGTGGAGACGGTAAGTCATACGTACGCACGTATGGTGACTTTGTCATTTATTGGATGGATAGAATAATGAATATGGTTGTACCATATTTATAATAACATTAAATTATGTAGTAGTTACCAGATTTATTATTTTGGTATGGAAACAACAAATAAATAGGAAGTGGAAGGAGAAAATAATTTGAAAGAGGGTGGTGAAATTATTACCTCTTCTTCGGGTGTTTCCTTTTAAGTTGATCAAAAGGGATACATAGGTTGGATTTATGATCAAAGTAAGGAATATAGTTTTATGTAAGGTAAGTTTGGAGGATATTTGGTCAGGTTTGTTTGCTCCAAATGGATTTGGAGGTGTGATTTTGAGAGAAGGGTAAGTGCCATTTTATAAGAGAGGTGAGGGTCACTTATAGAAAAGATTAAAATATTAATTTATTATACAATAATATTCCATTTATAATGGCTCTAAATAAATTTATTTCTTGACTTATGTGGTTATGGGTAGAAATACTCTCAACAAATAGGTTTTCTACAAGTTTGGGCTTCCATTTTAACCTTATCTTTTAGATTTAATTCTTAGTTAAATAGTTTAACTTTTACTGTGTCTTCTTGTATTCTTACACTATATGGTTAATAAAATTACTCTAAACATTCAAGAGAACCTAAAGTGTTTAATTAATGAAATATATAAAATTATTTAAGCCATTTGGATGAACCTTATATTTTCAGGAATATTATATCAACCGATAATATAGTATTTGTTTTTAAAAACTAATTTATGTCAATTTTGACACTATTTGGTATTTTCTTTTTGTGAAAGTCATAAAAACCTTATAAATTAGAAAAAAAAATTATCTAATCATCCCTAAAATGTCATATTATCCTTTAAAATTATTTTAATTCATCAAAATCCTCAAATTACATTTATTTGGATATTTATAATATCAATTATTTTAATCTTTCATTAATAAGGTAATTACTGCATCATCATTATGTCATAAATTAATTAAATTATTTAATGTCTAAAAATTATAAATAAACTACCATTATGTAGGAAATATTTTTATGTTTCTAATTAATATTTTTATTCTAATATATAGCTTACATAACCCCTTGTAAAAAAAATTTACTAAAAGATATATGTTTTTGTCATTTTTGTCTTTACTTTAAATTAATTAATATAAAGTGTCATTATCACTCTCAAGTGGCTCCATGGGGTGCCAAAATCAACCCAATTATTCCCATGGTCGTAAATGTATCAAAAAATAGAAATATTACACATGTTAGTGTAATTTAATATTATTATAATATATTTGTTTGCCCTTATTTACCAGATTTACCACTTTAACCACAGTAAATGAAATATCTACTGAAGTAAATATTCATAATGTATAAATGTAAAAGTTACCTATTTACAAAATTTATACCACCTGATTCAAAATATGGAATCCATTTTTCCAAATTCAAAACATAGAAGTGGAATAAATTAATTTAAAATTAATTCTCATTGTCAAAACAAAAAACATGTTTTTAAGAAATAATAACTATCAAAAGATTGACACTTGTTTATATCCAGTTTAAATGTGAAATTACATCCTATGACCTAAATTATTTTAAATAATAAAAGTATAATTTAATTATACTTAAAAACCTTTCAAATTTATAATTTAAAACTATAAATTATTTCAATTAAAAAAAGTTGTTTTTTAATTAAAATTTAGTATTTTTCACTATTCATCAAAAATTGAAATTTTTCAAAAAAGTACCAAAAATTTATCCAAAACAAATTTTTTATGTCACAATTATAAATAATAATTTAATTAAATTTAATTTAACATATATAAGTGTAAAATATTTGTTTTAAAAAAGTTTCTCCATTAAAATGTGGTAAAATTGCATTTTTTTGAAAAATACTTCTTTTATTTGAAAAAAATGAATATGTTCTTATATTATGTCTAAGAAACACATAATATGGATTCTAAAATTATATGGAGTATATAAAATTCAAAATTCAGTTAATAATATTCATAACCTCTTTTTGAACGGCTAGTTTGGTAAGTCATGGTGTGCTCGAACTCAGTGTTGCTTGTAGCGCAAGCTATTGAATTACTTTAATGAGATAACATACTATAAAATATTGGGGTGTTACATATAAAGAGTTTAGTGAGAATATATTTTTCTTTTCTCAATCCAATTATTTCATGTTTTCATCCTAAAAAGTTCTATTTCTCTTTCACTAGTAGTTATGGGTCTTACGATTTGGACCAATAAAGGAAAAATTTTATGGTTGTACATCTCAGACCAAAGTGAATGCATTTTAAGTTCATGGAACTCTTTGAAATTATATGTGCGGTGTGTTATGTAATAAACTAGATATTATTACCAAGTTCAAGAGTACTTCAATATCCTATTGAGAAGAAAATGGGACTGTTGTAAATCATAGATCACGGTTATTGGGTCATAATTAATGGTATGATAGAGTCATGACAATGAAATCATGAATCACCTTAAGGTAATGAGATACACTATTATGATGATAGGGATCACAAGGATTAAAAGGTCCTTCATGCAGGGCCAATATTACTCTGGTTGATGGGTCTACGTACCTTATGCAGATCTACCTCTTACATGGTCAAATAGATAGATCTTTTTTTTCATTGTCCATGGAATATTTGCAGCATCCTGAGGTTCTCAAGAAACAACATGTGATTTATTGATTGAGGCTCTAGATAAGATTATGGAATAAACCCAAACATTGGTAGACCATATTTAGGATCTTACATTCTATTGATAAGGGGTGATAATGGATGACGGTCTGTATTATTTAACATCATGTAGGTTACAGGAAGTTGTCGTGAAATTTAATGTTATGCTATGAGGTGGTCTTCCTTGTAGTTGAGAATCATGTAGTATGATTTAGGAACCTACGTGAAATTGTGTAAGATATCATTGGGGAAACTTTACACTGTTCATGATAATTTAGATTTGGGTGAAAATTTTAAACCCTAAACATGATTATTGATAGGAATCCATATGTTATAGCCCTTCTTGTTTAGGATTTTTCACATGAGAAAGAAAGTCATACATAGATCTGACTCATAAATAATAAGAGAGAGTCTATATGAATTATACCACTTTAAATATAGGTATATTATATTTTTATGGCTAATCATCCATTTTTTTCCCAATTAATATTGTATGGTCATGAATCATTCCATAATCATCTCCTTTAAGGAGACCACTCTACATACATCAGACTCGTACTTAGGGGAGAGGGGTATTGTATTTTCTTTGATATGTGAATTTTGACATCAAGGTTGGTTAAGGTATCTTATACATAGATAGAGATAATATTTAATGATATGGAATCTCTATATTTTATCCATGTATAGAGGTGAAAAATTCACCTTGAGTACAAATTCATGGATAGGATGGCCCACTCTAAGAAATTTTAGGTCCTGAAGGATGGACCATATGTCATGCAGTTTAATGTCATGAAACTGATACGTTTTAATACAATTTAACATCATGAAACTAGTATGAATCACTAAGATAAATAAATAAATTATATAAATTGTCTCTCCATAGAATATGAATTCCCATAAATGGAAGTTTACATGGATTTGATTTCATAATATTTCATTGAAAATGGATACGATGCATGGATGTGTAACATCAAGAGTATCATAATATAATTTAATACTTGGGTTATGGAAGCTGTAATCCATAACCTCAAAATATTTTATTTAACTAGAGGTGGAGACTGGTGCGTATAGGTCAACTAGTCATAATTATGGAAGCACATATTGCATATAGTAATGATAATAACTCCTGGAATTAAGGGGGACCTCCCCTATGGGCCCAAATATACTCTAGGAAAAATATCTTTGGAATTGTTGCATTCCCCAAGAAATCCTAGTAGGGTCCCTTTATATTATCCTATCTCTATCACCATTTTTCTAATGGGAAGAACTAGGAGAAAAAAATCTCATGGTTCATGGGCTTCCAGGTGAAAGATGTCAACTTGAGGAATTGTTTGGTATCGACGTTGATATAGATTATATGAATTTTTTTCATGGAGAATATAATATTCAAGAATATTTTGATAACCATAATGGATAATGATACCATTATTGAACACATTTCAAGGTAAATGGATGAAACATTTGATTCTTAAGTACCTAATACTCAGAGGGGTGATATATTCAATGTAAAGACCTCTTAATGTATAGTTTAATGTCATTCCCATAGTAAATTTTGTGGATAGACATGAAATGTAGGATCAAGGAATCACTATGTGTCCCATAGTATGGAAATCAATCCATATGTAGTTATGATATAATAGGATCCCTTTCACAGGTATGAACCATATGTAATGTAATGGGAATTTTTGACCTTTTCATCATGATTGAAGCCCGGATTTGAGATCCAGTTATCACTACCTGTCCTATATTAATAAGAATCAAGCGACACATATTTCTAATATAAATTTCATGTAGTATATTGACTTTATTTCTGAAATTTTCATATTATGGCATAAGTCATTGAGTCATTCTTGATACCTTCTCGACATGGATAAAATGAATTATATGTATCTGGGGAATGAAGTTGGAAAAGTGGGAATCAAATGTGATTTTAAATCAAAAGTGAGTTTTGTCTTCATGAGGGATAAATACCCTAAAATGAGAGAGTATAATAATGAAATGTAATAATCTTTCATTTAAAATAGGTACAATGCACAAATGAATAACATTAATGTTGTATAATCTAATTGAATAGCTGGGTTTGGGAGAGTTTAAATCATTACCCAATTATATATGAGTCAACTAGAAGTGGAAAATGATGAGTATAAGTCAACTATTGATAATTTTGGAAGCCCATATTCCTCAAATTCAGGATAATATATCCTAATTTTATGGGGGAACTCTCCTATAGGACAAAAAACCCTAGGAAAATTCTCATAGTAATTGTTTCATTCTCTAATGAATCCAAGAGGGGTCCATTTGGATCACCCAACACATGTTAACAGTTTTTTGTAGGAGAGAATCAATATAAAGGTATTATAAGTTCCATGTGGTTCTATGATAAGGGTATAAACTCAAGGAACTGGTTATTATCGAATTATATATAGAATATATGAATTTGGTTCTTGGAAAATGTAAGATTACATAAGGGTTCGATCACCTGGAAGTCTATGCCAATTTGTATTGAAAAAAACTTAATGTAAAAGGGATAAGACATGAAATTCTTGAATACACAGTCATCAAGGGGGCTGATCTGTTTTTCATAAATACCTCTTTCCATACAATTTAACTTCATGAAATTAGGATTATTCTATGTAATTTAATTTAATACAATAAGGATTTTGTTTTTAGTTTGAATTCCTTAAACCGTGATATTGTTCCCTCTCCATGACATGTCTCATTTTCACTATCTAGAGAAGCTCGATTGATTCCCCATGCTCACATGAGCCTTAATTAGCTTTAGAAACAAGTGGTAACTATGAATTCAATTATGATGCTAAAGGGTGAGTGATGAAGAATACACAGAGTTTTTAAAAAATTATTCTAGAACAAAGTCTCCACATTGATCTAACTCTCATGGATTAACATGATTGAGGGTGATGGAACCCATGTATAGGCCTGAAATAAAGGATCCATGCATCACTAAATATCATGTGATGGATGAAATCAAGGTGTAGGTAGTTTTAAGATAGTTCCCTTTATAAGACTATCCCATATTAAGGGGGTGTATTTTTATAATTTTATATGTTATGGATGGACCTATCATTGGATATCCAGGGTCACTAAATATCTTATGATATTAGGAATCAAGTCAAACAATTTTATTCATGGAAAAATATCCATATAGTTATAACACATACATTGAGGGGGTATTTTTGTACATAATTATTTTTTATGTACCTAGGATTTGAGATATAGGTATCACTACATATCATATTGTAGAAATAATCAAGTCACATAGAATTATTGAATGGAAAACACCTCACGCGGGTCTGACCCATGTGCATAGGGGATATTTTTTTCCATTAATATCATGTATAGACCCATGAATTTGGATTTAGGTGTCACTATGTATACTGTGATAACAAGATTCAATCCACATGATGCTATTTAATGGGAAAATCTCTACATAGGTCTGACCCATACACAAAGGGGTATTTTTCCTATTAATAACATGGATGTAACCAAGATTTGGGATATGTGTGTCACTATGTATTCTATGATAGTGGGATTCAAGCAACATATATTTCTTCAAAAAAATATCAATGAAGGTATGATCCATATAAATATAGGGGTATTTTTCTTGTTAATGTCACAACTTGACCCAGGATTTTTGATCTGGGTGTCACTATGAATCGTATTAGGGTGAGAAGAGATCCCCACATAGTTCTTGATTCGACAACTCTCCATGCGAGTATGACCCATATGCATAGGGGGGATTTTTTTCAATTAATATCTTGTATTGATGTAGGATTTAAGATCTAGGATCCACTATATGTCATGTAATAATATGAATCAATACACAAATATTTCTTGAATGGAAAACCCTCCATGTATCTCTGAACCATATGTAGAGGGGGAATTTTTTCCCATTAATATTGTGTATTGACCCAGAATTTGAGATCAATTGTGACTACATATCCTCTGATAGTAGGAATCAATACATTGGTAGTTCATGAATGTGGAGAAATGCAATTTGTATTTTACTCACACACAAGGATGTAAGTACTTAATTTTGTTTCCACGTGTATATAGATCATTTGTATGGAACTATCTGTGAAGTAATGTTCTATTTTTAATTTAAAATCATATGGTATGGATTTTATTCATCCATTTTAATGGTAAATGGTGAATAATAAAGATTCTATGTAGTTTAAAGTCTTAATTTAGGACATGGGATTCCATAAACATTAATGTATTGGTTACAAGACATGGGGTGCTCTGTAGTTTAGAGTCTTTCTAGAAAGACATGTGTTGTTGTATAGTTTAGAGTATTTTTTCTTGGACATAGGATAGTTCATAGAAGATGTGAAAAGTAATTTTTAAGAAACCTTGCATTTGTGGGATGAATAATTCATTACCCATCCATCATGACAAATGAGTAGGTTCCATTAGAAAAGACCTTATGTATGATGTAAGGACCTTCCCAATTAGGTTCCATATTTGGAGGATTCTTTTCTAGAATCATTAGTGTTTTGAGATCCAATCACAATTCTCTTTAAAGGTACAATAAAAGGAGAAACTTTTTATTGAATTCTTTCATGGTCATATTTTGATTAAATTTAATGTTGTGTATTGTATGCAACTATTTCTCATTGACTCAATCCAATACATCAAACCAAATTTTAAAATTTCTCATGAACTGAGACTTTTCCACATAAAGCTATTCAGAGCCAAGGAAACTTTTATTTTATGGTAAATGATTACTTTTTACCTATAAACCAATTAATATGGAATCACATGTGTGGTAGTGCGCATAGTGTCATGGTAGGCCCATAAAACAGGAATAATATTGTCTAGCTTGGATATCTTGTCTTTTTCCACCATAGTTTGGAGTACATTTTATATAGTCTTATTTAAGTACAAAAATTGTCCATTTTCTATTGGTTGGTAGTGGTATGAATGGGTTTATTTTATGTTGTACTCCTATTATAGTTTTTTCAATTCAGTAAAACAAATATTGGTGTCTTTTCCATGAATATTTTTCAAGGGACACTAAATTTAGTGATGATATTAGATTTAAAAAAATTAATGATATTTTTTATACAAACACAATTGAGGGATATTAAAAAATCCCATTTGGAAAATAATTTGATAGTAGCATGGATGTACTTAAACTCGTTATCTTTTACTGAGGGATATTTCACCAAAATTTCCATTCCCTATATGGAAAGCGGCTTGAAATATTTAGCTACATGTAGTAACTCTATGGTTTGATGGATGATGTCTTCATGAATATGGAATACAAGAAATTTCCTAGTAAATTCCACATATTACTAGAATGATTTTTACCATTAGTAATCAAGCCTCTTAATTTTGTGGGAGAGTTTGGTCTTGTACTGATGAGAACTGCATGATCCTATACGGACTTCTTCCATGGAAGTGGGTATCTCTCCTACATCTGGAGAGGGTTCCATTAAAGCCTCATTTGTAGATGTATTTTTTCTTACCTTCTCTATACCAAAGGTCAATAATTTCTACTTGGTGTTGAGTATATTACCATTCAAATTGATCTAATGAGATGTTCCCTTTTTATAGTTTATTGACTATAGAATTCATCCATCCTAGAGTGTATATCGATTCATCATGCATTAGAGAAACATTGAACTTATTGATGTTCTCCATGTAAAAAATGATAACTAGTGAGTCCATCATCTAGTGATTAATGCATAAAACCACTACTTCATGACAAGGGTTGGCCAGGACTATGGCTGAATGAGCCAGTGCATCGACATGTTCACTTTTCAATTACTATATGTGATATAATGTTGTTTCAAAAGGTAATGTTTTCATCAATACTATGACATAATCAAATAGAGGTTCAACTATTCCATACTAATCGATTACTCACCTGTGATTTTTTTGATCACTATCCCTGAATCCCCCATGTTGATAATGTAGGCTATATATAACTATAGTGATAGTTTCAAGCTATAAATGAGAGCTTGGTATTCATCCTCTTTATTAGTGAAGCCTTGAAACAATGAGGAGTAGGGCAAAATTGATTTTTATGGAAAAAATACAATCTCTAGACCAACTCAATTGAGATTCAATTTTTTCAACCACTTTATAATAGGACTTCAGGAGTCATCATCAAAATATATCACCCATGTTTGAGGAGTTTCATTAGAGTATAAAACCTCTTGTTTTGAAATTTTAGTGTCCACAAGTGTAATTTCTATAGAGAGATGTTCCACAAGGAAATCAATTGAATCCTTCCCCTAAAATTCTTTATATGGCATGAAATGGATATAATATTATTTCATAATAACAACCCATCAGAGAAGACACCTAGTTAACATAGGGTGGCCAAGGATGTAATTGATAGGTTGAACAGGAGAGACCAAATGGACATCTGATGTTTCATTTAATGTATCATCTTACCGTAAGGATAAGTGTGCTGAAGTTATTAAAGATATTGTAATATTGGGTCTCAATACTAATAATCCTTGTAATAAGATTATAGAGGTCCTTTTCATTCCTCGAATCATTGTTCTGTTCATAGAAAGAACTGATTGAACATTCCATTACAGCCATAAATAAGACCATAATCATTCCTTCTTCATACAAAATCAAGAATGGTCAGTGTAGTATGCAATTATATAAACTCTCAAAGGATTCATGAATTCATCATCCCATAAATGGGATACTCCCTTATTCATTAACATGGTGAAGGGGATAGATTTTATATCCTTGTTTTCTATGAAATATCAAATGTAATTGAGGTAACCTTGGATCCCCCTCAGTCCTTTAAAATTTTGAGGGGGTGAAATTACTAGGATTGAATTAGTCCTTTCTAAGTCAACCTCAATTACATAGTTGAATAACAAAAATCCAAGTAATTTCCTCGACTTAACACTTAAATCACACATCCAAGGATTTATGTTCAGAATATGTTGTCACAACATGATGAATATTGTTCGAATATCTATGAGGTGAACACATCACTAACAATATTTTTATACCAATACATCGACATAATGTTATATTATTTTTCTGAAGAAGGGAATAAATATATATTTCATGGGAAATTAGTAAGTATAACATGTGTTCTTTAATCCAAAGGGAATAACCTGATAGCAAAAGTTCCCTTAAGGGGTTCGGAAGGTGGTGGATTCTACATCTTAAGGGGTCATATTTATCTGATTATACCTTGAGTACCCATCCATGAAGGAATTTTCCTGGAATCCAATAGTTTAATATATCAAAATTTATATGATCAGAAATGTAAAATCATCCTCCAAGATGTTCCTATTAAGGTCTCTAGAATCAATGTAATCCCTAATCTTTTAGTTCTTTTTCTTGATGGGGATGATTTTGGAAATCCATTCTGGTTACTACACTTTCTATAAAAAGTTTTATTTGATATATTATTAAATTTTTTATTATACAATAGTATCATGAGAGTCATTAATCATCCAAGCATACCACTTGAAGCCTCTATGGTCATCGAGTAAGGCCAAGTGGTGTATAGGCACATTGAGGTTTATCCAAGGAATTTATATAAACATCCAAGAGAACATGTATCAATACTATTTTAGAAATGAAATATATATCTACAGATACTCAAGTGGCATAGAGAAACTAATAAATTTATGTCTTAGGTATTATTTTGTTCCTACATTAACCTACATAAGCACATAGATGGTGGTGGAGACACCTTCCTCAAATTTGGGAGGGGATTTCCTGAGGTCATCCTCTTCTTTTTCCATCTCTGAGTCCATGGAGGCATTTTTGGACATGGTGGGTAATTCAAGGGAATCTATGTCATTATCAAGGTAAGAGATTCTATATGAAAAGTTGTTGGTATACTGTAATACTAATGTCATTCTAAATGAGATTTTTATGAAGCTTGTTTTTCTATGCTCCCATCGGGGGCAGGAGGAGCATGGGAATCCTGAGTTTCACAGAATTTATTTGGGTATCATAATTTTTTATAGAATGAGGGAATTATAAAATAACAATAGATAATTATCTTGACCCCATTTTGAAAAAATATACATAATCTTACTAAAATTAGATAACATGGACATGATCTAATGAATTTTTTAGTTCAAGATATATTAATAGAATTAAATTTACTTCCTTAATCAGGTTTAAGGGTATCACATAATAAATATTAATAATTATACTGGTATTAATAGGGGTGGTCGCCAAGACATTAAGGGATGAATACAGTATATCATTATCCACCATTGGTTGTTTCCATTCCTTATTGTATAAACGAGCTTTAACATATACGGATTCAAAATAATTGTAGGTGGTGATGTGACCATATGTATGTCGTCCTTCCCATCAATGTGGTATTTTATGCATTGATAAAATGTTGAAGTTACTTCTACATGGATATGAAGACAAGGTGTTCCAAGAAGGAAATTATATTATGTGTCTTACTGAATAACCGTAAACTTAGTTTTATATGTGAGATCCCCAAACCAATACTTGATTTTGATATTCATGAGAGGGATTTTATCACTCTTATCATAACCTTGAATAGTTAAATTAATAAAACATAACTCCTCATCACTATGTCATAAATGTTTGAGGGTCAGAAGAGAGATGAGGTTGATACTATTACCATTTTAAACTAGTGGCCTTTATATGATGAAATGTTTAATTTTTCCTAAAACATGTAGTGGTATAATAGGTCCTTAGATAACTTATTCCTGATCTTTTTCTTTGAACACGATGGTGACATGAAATTATGATGGAATAGTATCCACTCAGCAAGATTCGACTACAATGAATTCTATATCTAACTCCCATGGTCTCTAGAGGTCAATGAATATTTTCTCTCTAAGTTATTTTGAAATTTAGAGATCATGCGGTATTGAGTGTTTTCCTGAAACAATTTGCATCTCTTTCAGAATGCCATACTTTTATGAAAGTGGTATGTTCCTCTCAAAAAGGGACATCTCCTTCTTATGTGGATAATGAGTTGAGGTATTTGAGGTGTATGGAACAAGTGTTTGAGAAATGGTCAAAGGTTTATCTGATACAAGTGATGTAGGTCATGATAGGTTTTTCCTTTGTTTGAGATGATTAGTCAATTGAAATCCTGATAGGAAATTGTGTAAAATGACTAAACTCCAAGGACTCTTGGGGGGAACTAGGGAATATCCATGATTTTTAGGAATATTGGAGTTATCATCCATAGTTATCGACTACATATATGTCTTGTATATGTATGTGACCAAAATATTGGGTTTGAACACACATGTTATGTCCCCTGTATCCTTGGATTTTGAAACATTAACTTCCAAATTCCCAATTAGGTATGCATAACTCATACATAGTAGTAAATTCCTCATCAGAAAAAAAGGATATATTAAGTGAACTACATTAATTGAACAAATAATGAGATCTTCATATGATGAGGGTTCCATTTGGTGGGGAAGTTCTCATTCTATGGATGTTTAATGAGTGAAATCTACTAGAGTCAGAGTTTATACTAGAGCTAGATATGACCCTTTCTCTTGTGTCTTTTCTTGTGTATAGTGATTACATATACCACTAATAGGTGTGTTCATTGATTCCTCCATAGGTACTAGGATCATTATTAGTTTGGGAATCTATTATCTTTGGGTGGACTGATCTCATCTAACAGACTTTTGAGTCATCCAGTTATCAAAATTATTTACACACTTGGCCGGAACTTCCTTCTAGTCACACTCTTCTAATGATATAGTGATGGTTACATATTTCACATATGTCGTGACCTTCCCTAGTATCACCTTTCCCAAATCATTCATGCTCTCTATAGCATCACTGAAGATGAAATAGTATTGGATGGTGTAACCCAGCCTCTGATGAAAAGGGAAAGAGTCATGATGATCAGTGTGGTTGACCTAATTAAGTTTCATGGGCTCTGGAAGCTTGAGTAGGTTATTTTACAAGGATATATGTAAATAATTGGGTAATTCATCGTTTCATAAGGAATAAGAATTATTCATCTATTCCTTAAATATTGGTTGTCCCTGCTCTCTTTTTTTCTTCTAGTTGAAGATGATTTTGTCATTTCTTCCACTAGAGGGGATCCACTAGATGATTTGAAGCCTTACTAGGTTCCTTAATGGGAACTTCTAAGAGTGTGAGGGTAACAATAGTAATATACAACTTACCAATAATTTTCCTTACGCTGTTGGAATTTTCAAGATTTACCTCAGGTCCTCTAAATGGTATCTTCAAGGCATTATTTCATGTCTTGAAACACACAAAATCAACCTGGATACTTCATCTGGATCAAAGGAGTTTGTAGCTCACCCTGATGATTTTCAGTTCAATGTTCTTATAGATTATCTTACAATATATGGAAACATATTTAATTAATTGAACTTTTTCATCATTAGATGAATTTATAAACCCTATTATTTTAACATTTTTTTTAGTTTTTCTAGTTGAAAAGTGTCATTTTCTTTAACATTGAGAATAACTGGTAAAGAAGTTAATAATGAAGGTCTTCCCATCCCAAAAAAGGATCCTAATTGAAGGCTATTGTACCACGAAAAGGTTTTTCAATCAGAGTCGGTACAAAACATATTACTTTGTCCACATTTTTATAATCTTGAGGTCCCATCATAAAGCTACTTTGGGACACAGAGTTTTGGGATCTATGGTTTTAGATCACCTGCACCATCAAAGGTTGAGAAGACAAGATTTCTGAAATTGGGTGGGGAAAATTATCATCCACCCATTTCGGATATGGTAACTTCTTCTCATATTACATGGGTATGTGCCTCCCTTCAATGGCTTCCATTTGAGAAACCAGGGATTTAATGGAATTGAGGAGTTTTAGATGTATTGTTATCTAGATTGGTGGCCATATACATGGAAAATGTGAGGCTTGATAAGAATGAAATATTTTCATATCCTACATATTATCGATCTATTATAGGACTGAATGATCACCCCGATAGGGGAGAGGTTGTTGTCGTAATGGAGGAAAGTTGTGATCATCATTAACTTCCTTATTTATATAGACTTGATTCTATGATCTAGAGCCATTTCGATGCTCAAATACTGCTCTTTTAGGGATATTTCATTTCTCTTAATATGTGGATGGAGGGATGTTTCTATCTATATAATGATGATTCCATGAGGAAATTTTTCCCTTGAGGAGTTCCTCATTGAACTGTATGAGATTTTGTTTCTCATTGTCATACTCTATCAGTCATTCCTCTATGGAGGGAATTTCATATCCTCTTGGTGGTGATATGGAGGTAAGAAAATCCTTCCCTTATTTATGGTATTTTCTACCATAGAGGTGTTATTCATCATTCATAGGATCCTGGTTCTGGTAACTTCTCCCATTCTTTACACGTGAAGCCTTAGTTTGTGCATCTAGATCACTTACCTCTTGAGGTATGGTTTTTTCATTGTGTTCCTCTTCATTTATGTCTTGGTCTTAATTATTTGTTTTATTTATTGTGATGATGTTCACTAAGATTTATTGTGAAATGGTATTTATCCCATTACTATCCACTCAAAAGGGTTGTTCTATACCACCCACTCCTCCGTCGAGGGATTCATTAGGGTCATTTTTCTAACCACTTCCCATATTGGGCCATTTTGACTTATGAACCTTGTGGAGCTTGATTTCATTATCTATACATTCCTCATATCTCGGTATATGAAAAATGTCTTTAAGGGAGTTTCTTATCATGTTTTCTTAACGGTCCCCAAATAGAAAATTATCTCTCCTGGCTGGAGGAATGTATGGGATTTTATTCGTTGATAGTTACCTCCCAACCTGGAGAAGATAGATTCCTTTCGGGGAGATGATTATGTGAAAAAATCTCACAAACCTATGAACTGTGGATGATTCAAGGATACTATTGAAACTTTATGATCCTTTTTTGGATGATATGATGATTCAGTTTGTTGATCTAATTTCTCATGATAAATAAATTGTGATAAAAAATCCTCCATCCATGTGGTTTGCAGTTGATCTGGAACCGATGTTGATTTTGCTAAGACCCTCTTGGTGTTTGATGAACCTGTTGGAGGTGATTGAGATAAAAATTCTACAATCCCTAATATATGTATTTTTTTTGTATAATTAAATGATACTTCTTGGATCCTATCAATGTTTGATGACTTGAAGTGCGGAGGAGGTGGTAAAAATTCCCCCAATCCAATAGGCTGGGATCTCTCCGAGGAAGTTACTATTGATATCTATTTGCTTTGGTGCAATTGTGCATGTGTAGGAGCCGAGTATAATGGTTTCCTATAATAGGAGTTATTTTATATGGGAATCTATCAGGTAGTCTACAACATCAAATTTTGTGTTTGGAATGTGTTCCCAATTTTTTAGGGGCCCAACCTAGGAGTCTATTTGAAGCCCTCTCCCTCTATTGTGATGTCTTTCATCTTCAATTTGGGGGAATATCACTACATTATCCAACTGGACTATGAATTTCCTGGTCCCCTAATTTATCCTATGATTATAGAATTATAGGATTCCATATCTAGGGGGATTTTTTTGTCTTGGGGACATAGTGAAGTGTAGTACTCCATATTTTCTGCATCCTAAAATAAGTACTTCTGACAGAGTTTTGGAAATTAGTCAATATATTATTTTATGATATGGATACAAACAATTCCTACGTGTCTATCATTATCTTCTATCTTTAGGTTTTGTGATATAGGTAATGCATCCATATCCAACTAACAATAGAGTGTACTTATGATCTAAATATTAACCTTATATCATTGTTAAGGGAAGTTTTTAGCCTTTAACCACTGATGAGTTTCCCATATGTTCTAGAATTAGTAATAAATAAAATCCTTATATATATCATATGGGATATCATTGTCGGATGTGGATATGGGTCATCACATGGTTTTTAGTTTTTTTACTAACTTGATCCACATATCTATATTGACCTCTTCTTCATCGGAATTATATGCCTCCATCTGGACAGACCATAGAGGTTGTTTCTCTGAGTCTCATGCTGACTACGTTTAAGTGATGATGATAGTTGATGGGGATTAATATATAGTTAACCCTACTATTTTGAGAACCTATATATAAAAATTTATCTATATTTTGAGAACTTATCTATATTAAGGTGTCTAGGAAAGGGGAGGTATTCCTTGTCTGAGAGAGATATCTCCATGGGGAGGTTGACATTGGTGGATGATATGGGTGGAGTCCCTATGATCTATATTTTCACTAATTCTAGGATAAATATCAATGTAGTGATCACCTTATTCTTTGGTTGAAGAGTCGAGAGACCCTTTAGGTGTTTCATATATGTATCGTACAGCCGCAAGAACACTGTTGTTGAGAAGATCGAGGTCATGAGCCTCATTTTTTATCACATGTGTAATATGTCGGCCAAAATTTTGGGTTTTAATATAAATATAATTTTTATAAAAGAGAATTTTCATAATATGTTGATAATAATTTGCTTCTATGGGTGTTTGAGCTCGCTATTGAGAATCAGCTGGAGTATACTGTTGATATTCAATATTATAGGAAGGAAAATGAATCTGGATGTTGGTGGTGATCAAAATATATAGGTCATTACTGGATAAATTAGGGGCATGATTACTATTAAAATATGTATTCCCCATTGGAATATGTTGATGGGACTTTGGAATAAGAAAAGGGATATGATCCTCTTATATTATATCCTCTGAAGGATGAATGTGTAGTTATTCATCAATGGATGTGGGGATATGAGCATGGATTCTATAAGATACTAGAATATTCCAAGTAAAATCATCTATAAGGATATGATAATACTATGAAGTTATTACCATATTTTTTGAAAAACATCAGTTAGAGAAAGGATATGGCCTTGGAAATGTTTATTTTTAGCATACCAATTGTATTTTTCAAAGGAAATGTGCCCCTTCCGAAAGGTAGGTTCCAAAATGAGCTGGTGATCCCCAGTCAGAATGGGGATATGAGCCCAGTAATATGCTATAAGAGTATGACACTAGTCTTTTTCGATGGCAATTTGTGACTGTCATGAGGAATGTTCCAAACCTAGCTAGTGATCCCCAATAATAATGGGGATATGATCAAAGTATTGTGCCTCTTCCATTACTAGAATATAATGATAATCCTTCTTAATGGTAATAATAATATACACCTACTTTAGAGTATTAACCATTTCATGTTGGGTATGGTGATGTGATACTCCATATTTTTTCATAGTATTATGATCCTATAAAAACACCTATACCAGTGAGGAAATATGATATAAGTGATCTTCATATGTTTCAAGAATATAGTGAAACTTTAGTAAAGTTTGTATAGGGATGTTGGCCTGCACATTATAGATCTTTAAGATATAGTGGAATATGTGTATGATTGAAGAATGGATACAATCCCACTTAGATCCTCATTTTTCTATTCGAATATTCCGTTGAGATTCAATCATGGGGGAATAGAAATTTTCCTCCCCATGGTTGCAACAGGGTTATACATACATACTTGATCCGAGTGAGTATGGATATGAGTCTACCCATTAGCTATAGCCGAAATTTAATGAATATATTTATCAATTTAAATAGGGATATAACCCCACTCCCATTTAGCCATAGATTTTCATTCCCAGAGAGACCCCATTAGCACCCATGCAAGAGTGTTTGTGGTTGTAATTATTCAGGTGGGGCTCTCAGTAGTCAACTAAGGGGCACTAGAAGGATGACATTGGTGACAACATTTGATAATATCACTCCTATGTAACTCCTAAATAAGGATGGATTCGTAATTTAATCCTTGATCTACCATCCTATGATATGTAAGGTGATGTTTTTTGTGCTCTGGGTATAAGATTCTTAATCAATTGGTGGGGGTGACATGTGACACTAGTTTCATTTTAGATTTCCATGAATTATAGAAAATTTATAGATTTAGTGTCTGGATACCATTGTCTTCATCCTCAATGGTAAATATCATTCCATGTTAGTGGTATTCAAAATCAACCACTTTTTTCACCTAAAGAAGAAGGTTTCAGGCTAGTGAGGTTGTTTTGTGACTTGTGGAGGTTACTATTGTAATTGAGGTTCTAAAATGTTCTCTTGATGAAGATATGATCTCTGGAAAATATGACTATGATATCAGTTTATATAGTCAAAAATATAACGATGTAAAAGTTTTCCAATCATTTCATCATCACAAGTGTAAAACATAATGATTTATCTATGCATGAGTAACACAATTTTCCTTTCTTACTCTCAGTTTAGCCATTTTTCTCATGTGAAATTTTTAGAGTGGGAGTGGACTTATTTCATGAGAACCTAGTTATGATTCATTATTAATGGATATAACTTCAGGAAATCTATTTCATTTTTCATAAGAGACACATAATAGATGAGCTGACACATGGTTATCCGATTGTTTTTATTATTTGAGAGATTCACATTCAGTTAACCATTTTTCATTCCTTCATAAATATGTGGACGGTTCCACAAGATTATGATACATGATTTATAATACCTATAATGATTCAACATTCTATCATTACATTATTTCACATTAGGTTCACCATTTTTTTCCTTCATAAAGATATGGATGGTTCCCCACGTTTAGGAGGTATGATGCCTAATTACTATATTTATTTAGTTATCTTTCATTACAAGATTTCATGATAGGATCCCTATGTTGTTCACATAAAAATAATTATGTTCTTTGATTATTTATTGTTTGGGGTTCTAGTATGGTTACATAATCATTCACATCGGGTTCACCATTTCCATCACTCAAAGAAAATAGAAATGGTTCCCAAATCCATAACAAGGTATAAACATCCTTTCCAAAGGAATGTGATCATTTGGGGTTTCAAACCTAATGATGCTTAGGAACTCACATTGGTCGATAGGTTGGGGGTCAGGCTTATTGAATCATTTTTGGGGGAAATATTTCTGATTATGGAACTCTCTTGTAGATTTAATATATGTCCATGAATCTCTTCCAAATCTCAATATGGGATTGGTTACCCTAATTAAATGATTGGATGTGGAATCCATCTTCTTGTAAAGGGGTTATATTAATGAAACCATTGGTATATATCTAAAGTTATCCATTTTTTAACCATTTATTCTTACCAATTGATAGATTCTTATTTTTTGAAGATGTATAACTTGGAACTATATATTTTACTACCATCCAGGGAGTTTATTAGTATTTCTAGGATAGTATTGAACCTTCTTAAGGCATCATATGTATCTTATTTATAAAAAGAATAAAAAACCCACATAGTATGTTTAAATAAAATACCTTTATTTTAATATCATGAAGAAATAACATATATGGGGGTAATTAGCTATATGATATGAATATTCTACTATATAAAGGCATCCTACATATACTACTTATAATAGGAAACTGAGTCACCATAGTTTGATATGTCCTTAACCCATGTATGGGAGGTGGTAGATAATTAATGAATGTGAGGGTTATTTCCCAAGAGTTTACCAATATGGTAATTCCTTTAAGATGTAAACTAAGGTGGTTTCCCTCCTATGGGATAATTATATCATGTCACAAAATGGGGATTAAAAACTAAGGTTTCCCTATATGGGGGAAATATATAATGTAAATGATATGATCATTAAAATTCCCTAATCCCATGTGAGTCATGATTGGTGTTGGAAACAAGGGATATAAAGTTATCATACTTACTACATATGGATATGATTATTATGCACTAGTTTGACCCGTATGAGGTGTTTGATATGGATCAAGGGCCTTAAAATGAATCATACATATATTTATTATAGTATTAATCAGATTCCTTTTAGTTCGATTTGTACCTTACCTAATTATGGGTTAGAATTTGTGATTACACTCGAAGAAATTATTATTATCCATAAGGTTTTGAAATGTTAGGGACTTATAGAAAGCTGGATTCCAAATTGAAAATATTTGACTCATACCCTCTGAAGGATAGAGTAGGAACCATGAGTGGCCAACTAAGCATTTTTGGATGGAATAAGGATCCCATAATACCCAAAAAGATATAAGTATCCATTCCAAATACATTTTGGACACCTTTCATATGAAAGGGTAATGCCCATCCAAATACTCATGGGTTTCAGTTCACATGGTCTAATAATACATGACCAAGTACTCATGTTAGACAACATGTCTAAGGGTGTCCACATAACATGTCCTCATTGTTGACCTGACATGTCTATGGTGTCTCCCTGACATATCCTGAGTGTTTGTACAAAAAATCATAATTTTCTTCTTGATGTGTCAATATTGTAGTTTTAAAAGGGTAACATTTCCTAGTTTTATTCACATTATTGAATATAAAAAATCAATGGTATGTGGAATAGCCATACTGACATGTTTGAGGTTCTTCTCATGATCAATGTAGACATGTCCATGACCTTTTGCATGATCAAGGACAACATGTTAGAGAGATTTCACATTATCTGGATGCCATGTATAAATGATTGTTGTGTGACTTGGATATCATGTTCGGAGGTGAATAATCTCAGAACCCACAAATCTAGATCCATTTCTAAAATCATAATCATTACATTTCTGACATTACTATTGACAAATGTCAACCAATTTTTTCCATAAAAAATATACAATGTTCACTGGAAATATTGAATAAATTTAATTAAAAAGTAAATTTTTTGGATTAGAGTTTTATATAATTAGGAAAAACTATTAAAACTTAGGTTTATAGCTATATGGTTCATAAATATAAACATTATATCACACTGTACATAGATTTCTTATTTTGAAATTCGTTACAAACATTATCCTTGTGGAATCCATGTATAAATAATTCATTCAACAACATTAATCATGACCCAAGGAAAATAAAATGTATTAATTGTGAGATCATATGATTATTAGGGATAGATATGTAAGATTTTAGTTATACTATATTCATAACATGAGAAAAAAATGGTATTATAATGTGAATTTATCATTGGAAATTAATAACCAGAAAATCAATGATCATAATCATGAGTGATGGGAAAAAACCTAATAGATCATAATACATGAGTTATAAAATAAATAAATATCCTAATATATGAGAACATAACATAGGAATAAGGCATTAAATTGTGACATACACTTAAACTTTAACTTTTTTAACATGTATAAATAGAAATAGGTTCACTCATTAAGTTAAATACATGAAATTAGGCCCCTGTATATACTTATGGACATGAATCCAGGTCCACACATAACATTATGGACATGAATTATAGGTCCATTCATAACACTATGAACATGTACTCAGGTTCATGGATAACAATGTGAACATGTAATTTGGTTCACATACAACATTTTGAACATGTAATCAGGTTTACGCATAGCATTGTAAACATGTAATCAGGTTCATGCATAACTTATTTTAATTAAGAGTTATTCCTATTTACTAAATTAAATAGAGGTAGATATAGGTCTGACCCATAACATAATTAAAACCTTACATATGTATCCAAATGAACATAAATCATTCATCATATCCTAATCCATGAAAACAAATAGGTTCCAAAAACATTTCATCATTTCATAACCTATTTAAAAGAATCATGTTTAATAAACATCATGGAATTATAAGCATTAAAAATTACATAAATAGTAGAGTTGGTGTCCTTGGATAATATTTCTAGTAAATCAGAAGTAACATAAAATAATTTTATCTTATATGGAAACAGATATTGAAAGATTACTTGAAATAATTCTTGAGGAAAATAAAATTTCCACTTTGGAATCATTTATTTTTTTCATATATCCACAAAATTATAAAAGGAATCATTTTATTTCATAAAAAACTTGTGTTGTTATAATGTAAGCTTAAAATAATTTATACATCATGATATTGGGAAAGTCTATCATGAAAAATAAGATAAAAAACATTCTTTCCACATTTTTTTCAAAAAAACAAAAAGTTCCTTGTTTAGAAAATGAAAAACAAAAAAAAATTCTTTTAAAACATTTTAAAAAAAGTAATATATTTTTAAAAATAGCTTTAATAGTTTTTAGTAAAATTGTAAAAAAAAAATTAGAAACATTTTTAGAAAACATGTAAATGGAAGTGAAATATTCTCCAATGGTGACATAAACATAAACTATCTCGAATAATGAGATTGTGAAATAATCCCTGACAGCTTGGGTATATTTTTAATAATAGTACCCATGAAAGAAGGAAACATATATGGATATGTAAATCCCATAATTTTTAGGATAATACTCATAACCTAAATTGATGATAGATATATATACCCCATAAAAGAAACAAGTAGTGTATACGGCATGTGCCCCATGTAAATAATAATTAGAAAAATCCATTACATATACCATATCATTGATTGGGCATTGGTAAAATTAATAGATTATGTGTATAAAATGTAAGTCCACAAAAAAATTAAAATAAAACATAATATAATAAAAATTCAATTCACATAAAATCTTACCATGACATAATCAATGAAGCATAAGTTTAACACAATGAACAGAAAGTCATTTAAAAAATCCAGTACCTCAACTCTCTCCTTTCCTTATTCACATTAAAAAATATGAATAATACATATGTATTTATTATAAATTTATTATATAACCATATATCTATCATACCATAAATTATTTATAGATAACATCTTATCACCAATTTATTTATAATCAGTTATTAAAATCGTTGTTTTGGGTGATAACTTCTTTATTTTTTAAGTATGTTTTGGTATAAAAGTCTTGGTCCTTTTACTTTGATCATGGTACCATAATTTATTGAAATCAAATAATGGTATAAATACAATATATATTCATTATATACATATTTTTAGTCATTAATGAAATGTAATGATAGAAAAATTGAATCACAACATTCATGGATACTGTATGCAGTATGTACATGTGAATATTTTTTTCATTATTTTGACGTTTAGAACAACAGAATAGTAAATGATAATTAAAATTTAAATAATCCTTATAATATAATATATATCATATATATTCAGAAAATTATCCTCATTAGCGTTGATTTGAAATATAAATGAAAATAAGTCACATCGCATCGTGGAGGTGGTAGTCCATACGTACAAACTAGCAACATTATCATTTTCTAAAAGGATAGATGGTAATAACATATACATTATATTATCATTAAAGATGCATAATTATATCATAAATATCAAATATTAAAATTAAACCCATAATAAAATTCATCCATAAATGATGGTGATGATAAATGAATTCTATCATTATTTGGAGACGATAAGTCATATGTACGCACAAGCGATGCATTCACTTCTAGTTTAATGGGGAAGGGAAAGTATAATGAAGTTTTAATAATAAAAATAATATTTTATCATATTTATTATACATTATTTATAATTTTATGATAAACAACACATATTTTTAGTGGGTAAAGAATAATATAAAAATAAATTTATCATTTTGATGGATTGCCTCTTCTTCAAATCGACTCCTATAGATCTCTTATAAAAGGCTCTAAGGTTGGTCGTTTGAGAAGACTATAACCTCAAGAATATTTAAAAATAAGTGGTTTAAGATAATTTTTCATAGTATGGAAAATATTGAAGGCTAAATGTGGTATAAATAAGAGATGGAGAATGTGTCCTTTTATAATTGAGGTGAGGGGTACTTTTTGAATTTTTAAAAGATTAATTTATAAAAAATTAAATCTCAATAAAAATACCTTTAAATGGAAAGTGATTCCAAGTTAATATATTATAGTTTTATAATATCATCAACCACTATATTTTATACAAGTTTTGGTGTAATTTTAAACTATGTCATTTTGATTGAACCTTAGTAAACCAATATTATTTTTAACTACAGTAACAAATTTTTCAATATTAATATTTTTTATTGTTACTTATAATGTGTCAATTGGACCATAAATTTAAAATTCATGAAATTTTATACCATAAATTATCCATTTATTCCTTCTTTAATATTTTTATTGTAACTCCCCGACCCCAATTTCCCATAGCTGGTACCTTATTTTATTACATTGGAATAAAAATAAGGAATCAAATCCCGAAGAACCATGTAGTTTAATAGTTCTGGAAATATAGATACATACATAAGTTCAACATTACAACTAGAAAAGAAATACAACATAGAAATTTTATTGGAAACATCCACAAATCAAAGTTTACCCCTGCAGGTCATACATAATAAACTTCTTCATGTCCTAAGAAAATGAAACATAAGAAAGGGGTGAGATCAAATGCTCAATAATGGTAAGAAATATAGTGAAAGATATCATAAACATAAACATTAGTCATGGTGAATATCTAATAACACATGCCTTTAAAAATTAACATGAACACATTATGGAAGGAATAAGAGTTGAATAAATAATTCCATATTAAAGAATAAACATACGTATTCTACTAGTCGAATAACCTCAGGAACATTCAATTTCTAGTTTCATACTGAGGGAAATTAGAATTCCAGAGATTCTAAAACATACGATCAAGTCCTCATCCAAGACATCTAAAAATTATTAAGTCCTTGGCCAAAACTATATCTAAAAATGGGAAAGGCCTCTGCCAAGTCCATATCGATTTGTCTCATGAGACCTACTGATGCATAGAGGGGATATAGTAGGCCCTACCCATTATGTAATAATTCCAATGAATTACTCATATTAATGGGGATAAACATAAACAATATATAAATTCATATTGAAACTAACATATGAAATGTAAATAACTTTCCCCAATCATTAAGCATAAACACTAACCATTCCGAGTAAAAAAGGTGAATGGTTTTAAGATCGAACATCCACAGTAAAACTAATCATAATCCATTAAATTAAATATGTTAGATGATATCATAAA
The DNA here is from genome assembly GCA_963277665.1 of Viscum album. Lineage (NCBI taxonomy): Eukaryota > Viridiplantae > Streptophyta > Magnoliopsida > Santalales > Viscaceae > Viscum > Viscum album. Next base: position 2,088,157,311 of record OY728126.1, on the reverse strand, counting down.
TATTAATCCCAATAATAAATAATAATCAATATTATTGTTGAAACATATGAAGATACTCTTATGAAATTATCTAGTAATTCTTGATATAAATACTCTTTTACTTTGAAAAGAATAGTTCTTTTGGAAAAAAAATTTTATAAAACCAAAAGTGAAGTAATATGGTATTTTTATAATAAAATAAGTGATTTTATAATAATAATGGTTTTTAAAAACAAATTATATAGTTCCCTTGAAAATAGGTAAGAATTTGAGAAATTCCCTTGAATTGGGATTGTATTTCAGGAAGAATTTTTGAAAGATCCTTTTAAAACATATAACTCCCCATAAATTAAGGTATGATTTTGGTTGGAAAAAATATATACAAAATTTACACAGAAATTATGAGGAGTAAATATGAATGAATAATAATGTAATTGAGGTATGTAGATAATAAAAGTAACCCGAATGAAAATAGAGGTTCGGGTGGAAAACCCTTACAAACATTTCAACATGGTAACGAGTGTTCTTGTGAGAGATTAATGAGAGGTAAATGGGTATCCAAACATTTATATACCATAAGTTAAGTATGGTGTAGGTTATAAAATGTACCCCATCATTAGTAATTTAAAATAAAATGACACAACAAAGGGGGAATTCTTGAATAAAAGTGAGAGAGAGGATCTCTTGCCTTAAATATGAGGGTGTTCTTCGCTTGATCTTAATGGCCTGAATAACCAAATTAGGTTCATTAATTAAAAAATACATAACCCATTATAAATTTATTTAGTTTATTTTGACTTTATTAAGTTATTTCATATCCTTTTATATGGGTTAATGGATTCAATTTCATTGTTTATGGGTGCTCGTTTTCATAATATTCATGATTGGGTCGCTTATAAAAGAGTATGGTAGTTCATGTAAGATGGGAGTTGAAGTTCAGAATTGATTTTATATGTTAAAAAAATTCATAAGATTACATGTTTATAAATTCATTTGGTTATTTGGAGTGAAGTTTAATCATTATATAAAACATTAATGATAAACTCTTGGATTAATTTGGCAATTTTTCTCATTATAACCATATTTTGTATTATTATTTTACATCATGAGTGCATAAGGACTCCAGAACATTAAATGAGATAAAATAAATATATAATAGTTTTTTTCAACCATAAAAATGGTTTGATGACCAGATTTGAATAAGTTAAATCAAAATGAAATCATCATTGTCCTTGAATGTGATAAATCAACACATCTCGAACGATGTTGCATTTTTAGCAAAAATGAAGGGGAAAGGAGAGATGAAGACGAATTATCACATTAGAATAAAAAAATCTAGTACATTTATGGTATTGGAGTTTTCATACCATTTTCATGAGGATATGTTAGGAAAGAAAAGAGAACAAAGGCAAATGAAAAGGAAATAAAATAAAAGAGGAATATTACCTCTTGAATTAACCTTCCTTGAGAGCCTCTTAAGGGAAGAGGATTTGATATTTTGTGATACCAAGATATTCTGGTCGTGGGGAGGAGCCTAGGAGAAAATTTGGGACTAATTTGGACAAGGCACAAGGCTTGAGATGAGTTAATAGAATAGGGTGGAATATATGTTATTTATAGTGGAGGGGTGGGTTTTCTTAATATTTTAATCATTAGATTATTATTTTTCCATAAGATAAAAAATAGTGATGATTACATGACCAAAAATAGTAATGTGTGCATGTGAGTTCAAACCATTGGTTCTTACATCAACAAAAAATTATCAATGACTCAATAAATCAGTTATTTATCATTTATTGTAAATTATCATATTTTACTATTCACCAAAAATTCAAGTATTTCAAAAAATCACCTTAACCATTTATTGACATGTAAAATCCAAAAATGAAGTCCATTTTTTCAAAAATAATTTTCTAAATATGATTAATTTAATTTTCAATTAGAATCATAATTTACTTGAAAAATATATTTTTTAAAACATTTATTTACTTATTCTAAAACATAGGCACATCATACTTTCACTTAAATCCTATATATATACTATCATATATGAGGTTAATATTCATAAAGGTATGTCATTATTCATAAGGGTAACATTACTATTCATAAGGGTATGTTATTATTCCCTAAAAATTAAGTTGGTCATATCAAACTCTAAATAACTTAATGATCGCAACCGTGTATGTCATATTTTCAAAATTCAAATCATAGGGGTAGTAAAATTATCTTTATTGGCTAGGTTATAACAAAGTGCTATTTTATAGAAAATCGTTGTTTCATGCATTCAATATTAAATTTATTTGAAAAATATTGGGGTGCTACATTTATTATTTTTAGTGAATTTAATAAAAAAATATTTTTCATAAGATATCATTAGTGTCAATTTTGACACAATTCATTACATTGACTAAAAAAATCAAGACAACAAGATAAATCTGAAAAAAAAAATATAACCTAAAAATTTCAAGATAATATTTAAAATTATTTTATTACATTAATTATCTCAAATTATATTTATTTTAATTTTTTTAATATCATTTATTTGATTTTTCCATTAAGTGATTAATTACTACATCAGTGTTGTGTAACCATATAAGGTAATTCTTTCATTACTAAAAACTAAAAATTAATTACCATGATGAATATAAATCTTTTATACTTAAAAATTATATTTATATTTGAATATATTCTCTTAATAAAACCATATTAAAAATATTACATTTATTAAAAATAAGAGTGTGACATGTTTGACTTTTCATTAAATAAAATATTATAATGGTAATAATATTATCCAAGAGGATACAAAATTTCCCAAAAATGACCTTTTATGATTATGGCTAGGTTATACTAATCCAATAATATTTAACTATGTTTTTTGGTCATTTATCACTTCTTGTCATTTTATTTCCAACCTTTAATTACTTAATTTACCCTTTAACATGGTAACAAAAATTATTAAGGGTTCTATTCAAATTTTCTAAAAATTAAAGGGATATATTTAATAAATTAGGAACCCTTGATTAAGAATATGGAATCCATTTTTCAAAATTCAAATCACATAGGTTCTCGAATTTAATTTAAAAATAAACTAAAAAATTCAATGAAAAAGAGGTTGTCGAAAAAAATGAACTTTTACACTATAAAATGTTTTTATAAAAATATAAAGTGTAAAATCCAGATTAAAAACATAATTAAATTATTTTAAATAAAAATAAACTAATAAAATTTTAATATTATTCAAAATATAATATTAATTTGTAAATACTTTAAATAAAAATACAGTTTTTAATAAAAATAACTATATTTTCACTGTCTACTGAAAAATTAATATTTTTTGAAAATTATGAAATATTAAAATTAAGATAATTATGACATGATGAATTCAAAAATTAAATTACTTTTTTCAATAAAATATTTTTAAAAATTCATAAATTAATTATAATATTTACTTATATAGAAAACTAGTTCTTGAGAAAATGATTTTTTGAAAAATAAATTGAATTTATTAAAAATTGAATGATTATTTTCTATAAAATTTTCAATATATTTGTATTAAGTAGAAAATTTATATATATATCATAAATTAGTCAATAATATTCATACCCTCCAAATTTCATTGTAGGTTATAAATGTCACATTAAATAATAATAATTTAATAGTGTATTATAGTTCCTTTAAACTTTGTTATGTGTGTCTTATACACTATCGAACACAATATTTCCTTCTAATATCTTGGATATTACATTCTCACACCCTTTATTAAATTATGACCTCTCAATTTTTAATTTTTCTCAATAACCAAGGTTTGAATTTTCAATATACAATTGTTTAAATCCTACATTTTAAAAAATAGAGAAAATGATGTATGAATGATATATGAAGTAACACATAATGATTTTCCATATAACAAAACATTGGTGGAAATTGAAAACATGGATATGGAAAAAAAAATATAACTTTCAGGTACTGATGGAGTGTGATATAGAACATGGTCCTGAGAATGTTATTCATCTCAAAACCTTAAATATGTGATGTGTTAAAAAGACAATAATTTCTCAGTAAAAAAAATTAAACAGAAAACATATTTATTATAAAATCATTTTCCTAGAGTTGTCGAATTATTTTACCACCTATAGTATAAACATAATAAAATCTACTTACTTGAAAATTGTATTTTGATCCTTTAATAATATTCAACCACACAATCATATTTTTCTTGAAATGGTGAGTATAAATTTTTCATGAATAAACTACTAGAATCAGATCCCAGCTTCCATAAAATAATAACAAGCTATTAATGTTGTCTTTATAAATTAACCACAACCAAAATGGTTAGCACATGATAAGTTGATTCCAAAAAATTGTAAACCTCCATATGATGAAAACTACTTTTATCTCAAAAATTCAACATTAATACCCAAATTTTAATATAGATCATTCAATAAACAACTATACTAAAGATTCTTAAAAATATTTAGGACTAATATTGAAACTCGAGAATCAAAATGCTTTGATAAAATAATCTTCCAAGATAAATTTTGAATTTATCTCCCAAAATGAACATGCCCTAAACATATAATCTCTATGATACGCTAATAATTTATATAAATAAATTGAACCATAAAAAATACATAATAAAATAATATGTGACTCTATAAGAATATTCAACATTTATTACTCAAATAAAATTCTATAATATTATGTTTAACTTAATCATATATGTCCCCCAAAGTAATGAAAAACTTTTGAAATAACTTAACACGAAATCAATTTTTAATCCCATGGATATCCATGTAATAAAACATATGTTCAAAAAATGAAACTAACATTTATCTATAAGATATTTTAACTAAAAAATAAAAATTAATACTAACCAAGACTTAACATAGGACTGTGGTAAGTGATGCAACCATATCTCCTTTAGTTTTGGGTTCAAATTTGATGGTCTTTTCAAACATGATGGGTTGTCACCCAACCTGTGGATTTTTCTTTTAAAAACATATTAATATAATTCCAATAAAATTCCAAAAATATTATGAACATCCTCGAAAATGAAAAAAACAATAATTACCTCAAAATTATAGATCCTATAAAACATAATGGATACCAATACCTTTAAGAAAATGTCCACCAAAATTATAGGAAGTCTTCCTCAAATAATACTTCCTGTTAAACCAAAATACCATTAACCTCCTTAAAATTACATCACTTAAAACCTAAAAAGGGTTATTAAGTCTCTAAACTTATGGTTTCCCTAAAACCTATATTTTTCAGATCGTATCCATTACTACTAAGATAAATTCTCATGGAAATTTTAGAATCTCTAATGTTTTCTAAATTTAACTCTAATAGAAAATGTAATATCCAAAAACCCTCACTTATATATCTAGAACTAACAATATAAACATTACATTTATGGATTTCATAATGATAAATGTTACACAATTTTAACCAAAAAATACTTAAAATGTCAAAAGGAAATAAGGAATAACAAAAATGTCAAAGGATATTTTAGGTTTATAGTTATAGATAATTCGTATAAACTCTGCACAACTTTATTTCATAACCAATTGGTTCATAATTATTATTATTATTATCTCCCACTATACCATTCTTTTCATATTTTTCAAATATACATCAACATCATCCTTGTGAAATACTTTTAGATATAATTCATTTAACATCATTCCTCATATCTTGGGAAAAATAAAAAAAATAAGGTTGATCTAAAATTCATGGTAAGGAAAGATATATAATATTTCAATGATCATACAAGAATAATATGAGAAAAAATTGGAATGTGAACATCATATTATCATTTTAAATCAATACCCTTATAATAAATGATCATAATATTGAGTTGTGGCATAAATATTGGTAGTACATACGACACGAGTCATAAAGGAGGAAAATAACATGATCAATGAGAACATAAAATATTCCAAAGACATTAAATTTTTTTATACACTTAAAACATGTACCTTTTTGAACATTTATAAATAGAATCAATTTCACTCATTATGTTGAGGACTTGTAATCAGACCCTCACATAAATTTATGGACATGAGACAAGGTGCACACATTACATTATAGACATAGAAGATAGGTAAATCAATGACATAGTGAAAATGTTATAAAGTTCATGCATAAAAATTTTAAAATATAATCTGGTTGACACATAAAATTGGGAACCTGCAATGAGGTTCATGAATAACATTGTGAACATGTAATCATGTTTATTCCTAACAATGTGAACATTTCATCAGGTTAACATATAACATATTTAATCGTGATATATCCATATTTACCCAATACATTATAGAGTTATATTGGTCACACTGATAATATAATTAAAACCATGCATATGTGTTCCCTAATAACATAAATAATTCATCATATTTGTACACATGAAATTAAATGGGTTTAATAAACATTTCATCATTGCAAAACCCATGTAAAAGAAAAATTTTGACAAATATCAATCCATTATAAACATAAATCAACCATATAAATAAATAGGATGGAATACTTGGATAATATACCTATTAAAACAAAAGTAACATCAAATATTTTTATCTTAGATGAAAATTTATTTTTAATGATCACTTGAAATAAATCTTTTGGAAAATAGAATTCCTATTTTGAAATCATTTCATTTTTTAAAATAGTCACAAAATAATAAAAGAAATTTTTTTATTAAAAATAAAATATAAATATTGTAATGGAATATTCAAATAATTTATAAATCATGATGGTGGGGAAATATGATCATGGAATAAAAGTTAAAATTTCATTCCATTTGTATTTTTATAGGATAAATCAAAAAATACCTTGTTTTCAAAAATAAAAATAAAAGATTTATTTTAAAACATTTTATAAAAAGTCAAAAATGTGTAAAAATGACATTATGAAATTGTTGGAAAATATTGAAAACCTTTCTGAAAACCTTTTTATAAAACATTTACATGGAAGATAAATATTCCCCAATGGAGACTTAAACATAAACAATCCTGAATGATGAGATTATGAAATAAACCCCTACCATATGGGTATCTTATTAATAATAATCCCTATGAAAGAAATAAACCTAGATGGATATGAAAATAACATAATTTTTAGGATAATACTCATGAAGGAAATTCATGGGTAGTATATACACCAGATAAAGGAAACATGTATTGTATACTGCATGTGTTCCACGAAAATAAAATAGAGATAAAGATCCCGCACAAATATCATATCATTGAAGAAAGACTTAATAAAAATGAATATATTATGTGTATAGACTATAAATACACAGAAAAAGTGTGTAAATATGATGTAATATAATTAAATTTAATTTCAATCAAAATCTTAGTATTAGATAATCAATGAAGCGGATGTTTAACCTAATGAATGAAAATTGTTTTAAGAAATCCATTACTTTAAGGATCACATTTCCTTATTCACATTCAAAATTACATTATAATAATTATAAATTTATTATAAATTTATTCCATAACCATATATATATCATACCATTTATGATTTATTTATAGAATCTTATCACCTATTTATTAATAATTTTTTATTAATATTCCTTTTTTGGGGGATTATTGCTTCTTTTTTCAAGCATTTTTTGATTTAGTAGTCTTGGTCCATATACCTTGATCATTATAAAATTATTTACAGAATGTTAATAATGTTAAAAAGTACTACATATTCATTATAAAAAAATTTATAATCATTCATTAAATGTTGAAATATAAAAATAAATTATATCATCCATGTAGATGGTAGGTTATATGTACACATGAACATTATTTTCATTTTTTGACGTATGGAACAAAAGAATGTTAAATGATAATTTACAATTAAATAAATTTTCTTATATTCTATATATCATATATATTCATAAAATTCATCCTTATTACCATCCATGTTATATAGAAATGAAAAATAAATCACATCGCATCGTAGATAAGGTAGTCCATACGTACGCACGAGCGACGTTATCATTTACCAAAAGGTGACATGGTAAGAAGTTAGACATGATATTATTGTTAAAGATAAAAAAATGTTTTCATAAATATAATATATGTACTTTAATATCATCATAACATCCATCCATAAAATATGGTGATGAAAAATGAATTGTATCGCTACGTGGAGATGATAAGTCGTACATACAAACTAGCGATACTTTCACTTCTTATTTGATGGGAAAGGTGGCGTATAATAGTGATTTCATAATCATAATAACATTTCATAATATTTATTATAACTAATTTATTATTTTATGGTAAATATCCTAGATGTATATGAGGAAAAGAAATTTATTGGTTTGAGAGATTACCTCTTCTTCGAAATAACTCCTTTAGATCTACTCTAAAGGGATATAATGTTGTTCTTTTGGAAAGATCATAAGATATAAAATGTTTATAGGGAATTGGATAAGATAATTTTTTAGATAATGGTTGATCTATAAGTACCAATTTGGTGCAAATAAGTGTTGTATAAAGTGTCCTATTATAATTAGGTAAATGGGTAATTTTGTAATTTCTCAAAATATTAATTTCTTATAAATTATATGTCAACAAAAATAATTAAAAATATAAATTTATATGATGATAATATGGGATAATATTTTAATCTCGTAAACCAATATATTCTAGACATGTTTTTGAGTAATTTTAAATATTATCATTTTGATTAACCCTTAGATAAACTATTTTAATTTTTACTATGGTAAAAAGTTATTCGATATTAAAAGTTCATAATTTTTACTTATAATATGTAAATTCGACCATAAATGGAAATTTTATGATGTTTTAGAAAATAAATTATCTTCCTTTTCATTATTTAATATTTTTAAATAATAAAATAAAATATTATTTTAATAAAATATCATTAATGAAAAGTTTGGAACTATTTATTATATTGAATTTAAAAAGTATCAGGACAATAAGATAACTTAAGAAATATATAATATATACCAATCGTGTCATTTTCATCCATAAAATTCTTGGCTTTAATGAATTATATCAAATTATATTTATTTTATTATTTTTAATATCATTTATTTTATTATTCCATTAATTGAGTAATTACTAAATCATCGTTGTGTAAGAATTTACTACAATTACATACTCACTACAAATTAAAAATAAATTACCATGAAAAATGTAATTCTTTTTTATTCAAAATTACTATTTATAGTATAACATACCCTCTGGATAAAACCATATTAAAAATAGTACACTTATTAAAAACAAGAATGTGAAAAGCTTGACTTTGTATTAAATAAAATATAATTGTGGAAATAATATTATCCAAGTGGCTCCAAAATTTCATATATTATACCCTTGGATGATAATGATTGAGATATAAATATCAAATAATATTTAATTGAGTTTTTTTTATTTAATAGTTCATATCATTTTATTTGTAACCTTTATTTGCATGATTTACCCCTGACTATGGTAATAAAATGAACTAAGTTCACTATCCATTTTATCCCAAAAATGGAATCAATATAATAAATATGGATCTCATGATTAAAAATATGGAATACATTTTTAAAAACTCCAATCATATAAGTTTCAAGATTTAAATTAAAATTAAACCAGCAAAATGCAATGAAAAACAATCTTTTAGAAAAATGAACTTCTTAAATAAAAATGTTTTAGACTAGTTTCAGGTATAAAATACATTTCAAAAACCATAATTTAATTATTTTAAATAAAATTAATATAATTAAATTTTAATAATATCGAAAATATATTTTTTCTTCGTAAATAATTTACATAAAAATATAGATTTCTATAAAAATAATTATATTTCAACTAATCACAAAAAATCAATATTTCCAGATAATTCTCAAAAAAAATGATCATAATATGATTTTTAAGTGATGAATTAAAAAATAAAATATTTATTTCTAAATAAATTTACTCATATTGATGCCCATAGGTTCTGCCTGGGATTCTGTTTTTGAACCTTGATGACCTTTTATATAAGATTGTGGTATTGCAATGATGACCCACTATGATGCCTTGGACATTTTTACTCTTGGATTTGATTAAATATTAGGATGAATTGTACATTTCTAATCCTTGGATCCAAATAACTATTAAAGTTCTTTGTAAATTTCTACTCCTTGGATCCAAAAAACTATTAGGATGATTTGCACATTTTTACTCGTTAGATTTGATAAACTATAAGGATGCCTTTTACTTTTCGACTAATTGGATATGATGAACTATTAAGATGAATTTTAAACGTATACTATGTGGATGCGAATATGTATTAGGATGCCTCATAAATTTCTACTCCATGGTTCCGGGCCATGTTGGTCAGATAATTGGTACATCCAGTATAGGTCATAGTTGATGCAACTTCATCTATTCTGGATTGTCTGTCAAAACACAAAATCATTCATTATAGTGAATATAGAATATTACTAGATAACCTAAGGTTAAGACATTTATCCCCCATGGAGACATATCTTTTTCAGATATACTTTTAGTGTTGGCTAAAGTGGGAATTGTTAGATCGGGATTACAGACCCAAGGATCGACTATGGGATATTTTCATTCACCTTTTTTTCTATAAATATCATATATATATTTTTTTTTGTATATATATTTTGTGTGATATATATAAACATTCATATATATATATGTATATTTATGATGATACCTTTTCCTAAGACATCGTGGCTTAGGATGAGGAATGTATGGTCGATCGGGACCACAGACCCAAGGATCGGTTGTGATTTGTGTTATTATTTAATTATTTATACTTATTATTTTAGTTATATTTATTTATGTTATCATAATTATTTTATCATATTTTCATACACATAATTTTACTGGCTATTTACAAGACCACGTTGGTGGTTCCCTACCGAGCTTAGTACTCACACCCTACTTGGGTCGTCATTGCACTAGTGTACCCAAGCAGAAGTTCACTTGGTTGCAGGGACAAGTATTTCTAAGGATTAGGATTGATCATGTATATAAGGCCCCAGCCTTAAACCTTACTTAAAATTGAATTAAATGAATAATTCACATTGAGGATATTTTCAGGTTTAGAGTTTTAGAGAATTAGGACATAACTATTACATCTCAAAAGATTACAAAGTAGTCTCTTTAACTAAATTTCCATAAAATAAAAACTCTTAAAAAGAAACATGTCTAGTTTCATGTTTTAGGTAGCATGACATTCCCTTGATCCCATCCTTGACCCTATTCCACGCTAAGTCATGTGAAAAACATTTCAAAAACTTGGGATGAGCATAAAAACTCAGTAAGGGATACACAAAGAATAAAAACTGTTAGTTTATCAAAAAAAAAAGTAAACCATGTATACTTTATCAAGGTAATACTTTTCACCTTTATGAAGTAGTAAAACTCTTCACTGAATAAAATATCATTACTCACCTTTTTGTAACCAAAGGATTACCGTAAAACCCATATAAAGAACACATAACATATATAAAGGTAACTTGGGACATAAACATACTTAAGTGGAATAACCATACGGTCGACTCCCACACATATCACTTAATGGAATAGCCATACGGCCAATTTCCATACATACTTAATGGAATAGCCATACGGCCGACTTCCATACCCAATTCATTGGAGGTTATAATGTAACCACCCGTCCTGTTATTCACGGCACCACCCGTCATATGGTTTATAACGTAACCACCCGTTAAAATGTCCAAGTACCAATATAAAATCATAAAACATAAAACCAATATAAAGGAATGATAACATTTCCACATTTCAATCACAATATATCATAAATATATTGACATAATAGAATCCTTTATCAAAACCATTTTCAATACCAAAATACATAAAAGGGTATATGGTATTTATTTTATTCTAAAAACATTATGGCTTGTTGAGGAAGCCAAAGACCAAATAATACTCGCGGTGGCAGAAAAGGTCGTTGTCACCGCGTATGTTAAAAGAAACATTCCTTTTTCTCGTTTTGTAAAACGCTTCATAGAAAAAGATTCCTTTTGTATAAAAGTAAAAGTCAAAGGGTTTTATACACCATATAAAAGAAATTTGTGTATAAAACGAAATATGCCTCAATGAAAGGAGATTGAGATTAAGTCTCTTACCTCGGGTCCGACTTGACTCGATCGTTCTTTAACATCCTGAATAATAAACTTGAGTTAATTTCTACTTGATTAAGAACCTTTTTAAAGTTCATTATTCCTTCTATATCACTTATTTCCATGTTATAAACATTATGTAACCATTTAAGTTAATAATGTTTGTTTTGTCGATATTTGGTTCTTAAGTCGAAAATGCACTTCTTACAATTACATGTTGTTCGTGTGGTCAAAGGTTCTTTATATCCAGAATGACATTCCTGATTTGGATAGAATATATATCATATATATCCAGCATATACATGTATTTATAATATTACATAATCATTTAGAGGTAAGAAATGAAATGCACTGTTCATGGAGACGGTAAGCCATACGTACGCATGAACGCTACTTTCATTTCTTTCTCATATTAATGGAATTAAAATTAAATGAGAGGTATGTATATTTTAATTCCAGAATTATATTCATCATTTATATGTATCATTAATTATATATATCCATTATATACATATACTTTTAATAGTACATTACATTTGGGGATAAGAAATGAAATGCACCGTTCATGGAGACGGTAAGCCGTACGTACGCATGAACGCTACTTTCATTTCTATATCATACTTTAATGGAAATAAATAATAATGATATAGAGGTATATTATAATTCCAGTATAACATAATATATAATAACTTTAAATCTATCCTTTATACATCCCACATATGGCATTAACGAATCACATCATTTTGAGGGGGCGGTAGTCCGCACTTCCTTAAATGAAGATATCGCGTATACCCATAATGGAAGCCATAAAGGTAAGACACAAATGAAAAATACAGAAGATTAAGTAAAACATAAAAATATTATATATCATATATAAATATAGTGACATCTTAATGGCCACCTTTGAAGGTGTTATATGAGTGTTGAACAATCATCGTTTCGTGAGGCAGAAAATTCGCCATCCACGAAAACCGTATGTTCTTTAACCATTAGATGTTGGTGTGTGTAAGTGTAGCTCGAATCCTTATTATACCAACATCCTAGTATATTTAAGATACTGGAGTTGTTACAAAAGAAATGAATAAAAAGAGTTTAGGGGGTTGGAGAGGCAAAATAAAATAAAAGGACTCAAGTGAAGACATTACCTTAAAATCGGGTAACTCCCTTAGGTTTGAGCTTAAAGGATTCCTTGGGAAGACTTATGCCCAAATTGAGGCTTCAAGGAGTAAGAGAGGGAAGTGGAGAGACAAAATGGGCAGGGTTTGGCCGAGCCAAAGGCTTTGGGAGTGTGGATAAGGAGGTAGAGTTGGGGGCCTTTTATAAGAGGATAGGAGGGGCACTCTTGGAAAGTAAGCAAATTTTACTTTATTTGAAAATGGTATTCGGTTTTAAGAGGTCCCACATTGATGTGTTTCGAGGATAAGGTGATAAGGGTTCGAAATCCACTCATCCAATAGGTTTTGGACTTGTGTAGGTCTTAGATATTACATTATCTTTCCATTTTATTTAAATTGTTAAATAATGAGGTCACCGCTGCATCATCATGATGTCATAAATAATTTAATTCATGTAATGTCTACAAATTATAAAAAAAATACTATGATGTAGTAAATCTTTTTATATTTCCAATGACTATTTATATTCAAAAATCTGACTTGTATAACCCCCTGTAAAAATTGTTTTAGTAAAACATCTCATGTGTGTGTCATTTTTACTTTAACATTAAATAAAAAGTTATTTATGTCATTTCCCAAACAAAGTGGCTCCATGGGGTCCCCAAGTTGACCCATGGCTTGTCTTGGTCGGCCATGACACATCCAATGAGGTTAGGACATGTTTCAAGTTCATTTCATATTATTAAAACATTATTTTTACCTTAAACTACACTAGTTACCTCTAATTGCGATTAAAAACTTAATAAGTTACTATTCACCAAAAAATTATTTTTATCTCATTGAACCACATTTTACTTCTTAATTACAACCATGTATGTCGGATTTTTTAAATTCAAAACACAGAAGTGGTAAAATTTCATTTAAATGAAAAATCAGCTTTTATAAGTACCACTTAGTGGTTTCACTATTCATCAAAAATTGAAGTTTTTCAGAAAAATCCCAAAAATTCACCCTAAGCTATATTTGATATTCCGAATTCAAAAATGAAGTCTATTTTACAAAATTCAAAACATATAAGTCACATTAATTAATTTAATAATCAATTCCCGCTGTCAGAGCAAATGGCGTGTTTTTATGAAACAATAAGTATCAAAAGATTGACACTAGTTTAAGTCCGATTTCAAAGTGAAATTAATTCCAACGACCACTATTGGATTTAATGCTAAAAATATTTTCTAATTTAACTTTAAAACCAATTCAAATGATAATATAATCATATAAATAAATTAGATTAAAAAGAGGTTTTGAATTAAAATACAACATTTTACACTATTCATTAAAAAAATGAACTTTATCGGAAAAATACCAAAAATTTACACAAAGTAAAATTTGATGTCCCGATTCTAAAGAAGAGTTTTATTTGGTCCAAAAGAATGTATAAGAGTGATCAAAACTATATTTAATGAAAGTTCTCCATCAAAAGGCGATAAGTGAACCTTTAGTGAAAATTTGGGTATAAAAGCCTAAAATTGAATTCTTTCCGTATTTTAAGCCTTTGGATAAATGTAAAAACATTTAAAAAACATATATAATCATATTTTATTTATTTCTATCCATTCCCGCCAATACAACGGCTACATGTTAACTACTATTTAAAATAATATTATTTTATTATTAGAGTGCAACGTAAGATTCCCAAGAAACTTGTTGTTGCGTATTGGGTACACCATCGAGCATAGCATCCCCTTTAAAGTAATATTAATATTTGATTCAAAAATTTGGATAAATATAAAGATGTCATATTCTTTATTTACCTGGGGTGTTACATCCTTCCCCCCTTTTGGGAATTGCGTCCTCGCAATTTTAAAATTGGGCTTGGAAACATCCTTGAAAGTCCCACATCGGAAGAAGAGTCAGTAAAACAATCACTTTAAAATAAAGAAAGATAAGTACAAAGGTCACCCGAGTTAACCCATACTAGGATTCCAAGTATGAAAACATGGACATGGAGGAGAAAACATAGGGTCAAGTTCTGATGGAGAGTGATAGAAAACATGTTTAGGAGAAAGTTAACCATGAGAAAATCACAAACTTGTGATGGGTTAAACGGTATTCGATTCCCCAGTAGGAAAAGTTAATAGAAAACATTTTTGTTTTAAGTTACTTTTTATTGAGGAATTTATTCATAAGGAAACATAATCACTTATCATGTTGACTTTCAACTTTTACTAGATTCCTTAATCAAACCCATATTTTTTTCCAAAAGACGAGTATTTAGGGAGACTTGTTCGCATTAAGAGTACTATAATAAACTTCTAGAGAATCACCTAATCCACCAAAGAGAACTATATACTTCTCATGTCTTTAGGCTTTAACCAAAACCAAAACCAAAAAGGTTTGTACAAGGTCAGATAATCCAGAAAAGGATAACCCTTTAAAAAAGAAAATATATGCTTAATCTCCAAAATTTGTCCAACAAAACCCAAAGTTCAAAGAGGACCATTTGATAACCAATTTGTCCATAAAATTATTCAAAGTAAACCAATCTAAGATTGAAAACCAAATATTTGAAAGATTTAGTCACATAGTCTTCCAAGTTAAATCGTAACATTTATCTCCAAACAACATCAGTTGCTCCTAAAGTCTCGTATTGAAAAGTAATTAACCTAATCACATATCCTCCATGATAGGTTAATCATTTTCTTAAATAACCCAAAATCAACTTACTCTTAATTCATAAAATCATATAACTTAAAAGAATCAGTCAAACTAACCAGGGACTTCACGTAGTCCAGTGGTAGGTGATAAATACCAGTCGCACTTTGGTTGTGGGTTCGATTCCCGCAGCTTTGTCTGACGCAACGGGTTGTCACACGGTCTGCGTGTTGTCCTTTTTCAAAAACTATATAATTCTTAAATCATTCCCCAAAAAGGGATAAAATCATCAAAAATAAACATAACATAATTTAACCTCAATTTTATCTCATGCCTTTCACTTCAATCATAACATATAGTAACCCATAATTACCTCAAAAGTAAGGATCATATAAACCCAAATGGTTCTTTATAACTATGTCCAAAAAAGAAACGATAACTATTCCTTGAATAAAATTTGCATATATTAAACATCAGGGTTACACATAATATAAAAAGTCTTCTAATGTAACCCCATCATCAAAATAGACTTAATACTCTTAAGAATTTCACCATAACTCTTGAAGCCCTTATATGTTAACATCTTACCCATTCAACATTCTTCATGATCCATTAACCATTCCTTTCCAACTTATTCCGAAATACCTCTTTCCTATAAACAAAATCATGAATCATATCCTAAGATTCCAAAATAGGAAGACAATAGTCATGAAATAATACATACCTTTGATTGGTCATTGTCAGTTTCTTCATCCTCAATCAGAATGGCATTAGGTATTGGTAAATGAGTGTTTGTATGATCTTGGTGATCCAATTCACAAAACTTCGTAATGGGACATGTGTTTGCATAATGACCATGCACACCACATTTAAAACATTCAATTGATCCCTCAGAAAGAACTTCTTTCCCTTTCCTCGAGTCAACTGGATGCTTCTTTTCTATGGCAGGTTCTTGCTTTATGACCTTCATTTCCACATCTATAGCATATTTCTGTCCCTTTGAAACATTTTCCTAGGTGTTTCTTTCCACATCTTTGACACATAGGTTTTTGAACACACTTAGCTTTACGATTATTACCTGTACTTCCGTAGGGATTTGTTTCTCGCATATATGATGCCTTAGAGAAATCACAAAGGTTTAGGTGTTCAATCATGAATCCAGATAGTTGGTTGAGGATAATCACAAGATTTCTCATTGAAGCTCCCATATCATTCAGTTGCTTGCTCAAAAAACTGTCACAATTTCCTTCACATCCAATGTTACTTTGGTTCCTGCTAGATCCAGCCATTTACTAAAACCAAAAAGGTCAGTGTGAGTATATCAAAAAAACATCATGTACTAAAGAGGAATATAAACACTAAGATATACTTACTCATTCACTTTATCTAAAACTAGGACTCTTTCTGAAATCCTAACCATTATGGTAATGTCACTTATTCTTAGAGAATACCCTAACCTCTAAAGTTATCTAAACCGACCTTTGATACCAACTATAAGGCCCCAGCCTTAAACCTTACTTAAAATTGAATTAAATGAATAATTCACATTGAGGATCTTTTCAGGTTTAGAGTTTTAGAGAATTAGGACATAACTATTACATCTTAAAAGATTACAAAGTAGTCTCTTCTACTAAATTTCCATAAAATAAAAACTCTTAAAAAGAAACATGTCTAGTTTCATGTTTTAGGTAGCATGACTTTCCCTTGATCCCATCCTTGACCCTATTCCACTCTAAGTCCTGTGAAAAACATTTCAAAAACTTGGGATAAGCATAAAAACTCAGTAAGGGATACACAAAGAATAAAAACTATTAGTTTATCAAAACAAAAAGTAAACCATGTATACTTTATCAAGGTAATACTTTTCACCTTTATGAAGTAGTAAAACTCTTCACTGAATAAAATATCATTACTCGCCTTTTGTAACCAAAGGATTACCATAAAACCCATATAAAGAACACATAACATATATAAAGGTAACTTGGGACATAAACATACTTAAGTGGAATAATCATACGGTCGACTCCCACACATATCACTTAATGGAATAGCCATAAGGACAATTTCCATACATACTTAATGGAATAGCCATAAGGCCGACTTCCATACCCAATGCATTGGAGGTTATAACGTAACCACCCGTCCTGGTATTCACGGCACCACCCGTCATATGGTTTATAACGTAACCACCTGTTAAAATGTCCAAGTACCAATATAAAATCATAAAACATAAAACCAATATAAAGGAATGATAACATTTTCACATTTCAATCACAATATATCATAAATATATTGACATAATAGAATCCTTTATCAAAACCATTTTCAATACCAAAATACATAAAAGATTATATGGTATTTATTTTATTCTAAAAACATTACGGCTTGTTGAGGAAGCCAAAGACCAAATAATACTCGCGGTGGCAGAAAAGGTCATTGTCACCGCGTACGTTAAAAGAAACATTCCTTTTTGTCGTTTTGTAAAACGCTTCGTAGAAAAAGATTCCTTTTGTATAAAATTAAACGTCAAAGGGGTTTATACACCATATAAAAGAAAGTTGTGTATAAAACAAAATATGCCTCAATGAAAGGAGATTGAGACGAAGTCCCTTACCTCGGGTCCGACTTGACTCGATCGTTCTTTAACGTCCTGAATAATAAACTTGAGTTAATTTCTACTTGATTAAGAACCTTTTTAAAGTTAATTATTCCTTCTATATCACTTATTGCCATGTTATAAACATTATGTAACCATTTAAGTTAATAATGTTTGTTTTGTCGATATTTGGTTCTTAAGTCGAAAATGGACTTCTTACAATTACATGTTGTTCGTGTGGTCAAAGGTTCTTTATATCCAGAATGACATTCCTGATTTGGATAGCATATATATCATATATATCCAGAATATACATGTATTTATAATATTACATAATCATTTAGAGGTAAGAAATGAAATGCACTGTCCATGGAGACAGTAAGCCGTACGTACGCATGAACGCTACTTTCATTTCTTTCTCATATTAATGGAATTAAAATTAAATGAGAGGTATGTGTATTTTAATTCCAGAATTATATTCATCATTTAGATGTATCATTCATTATATATATCCATTATATACATATACTTTTAATAGTACATTACATTTGGTGATAAGAAATGAAATGCACCGTTCCTGGAGACGGTAAGCCGTACGTACGCATGAACGCTACTTTCATTTCTATCTCATACTTTAATGGAAATAAATAATAACGATATAGAGTTATATTATAATTCCAGTATAACATCATATATAATAACTTTAAATCCATCCTTTATACGTCCCACATATGGCATTAACGAATCACATCATTTTGAGGGGGCGGTAGTCTGCACTTCCTTAAATGAAGATATCACGTATACCCATAATGGAAGCCATAAAGGTAAGCCACAAATGAAAAATACAGAAGCTTAAGTAAAACATAAACATATTATATATCATATATAAATATAGTGACATATTAATGTCCACCTTTGAAGGTGTTATATGAGTGTTGAACAATCATCGTTTCGTGAGGCAGAAAATTCGCCATCCACGGAAACCGTATGTTCTTTAACCATTAGATGTAGGTGTGTGTAAGTGTAGCTCGAATCCTTATTATACCAACATCCTAGTATATTTAATATACTGGAGTTGTTACAAAAGAAATGAATAAAAAGAGTTTAGGGGGTTGGAGAGGCAAAATAAAACAAAAGGACTCAAGTGAAGACATCACCTTAAAATCGGGTAACTCCCTTAGGTTTGAGCTCAAAGGCTTCCTTGGGAAGACTTCTGCCAAAAGTGAGGCTTCAAGGAGTAAGATAGGGAAGTTTAGAGACAAAATGGGCAGGGTTTGGCCGAGCCAAAGGCTTTGGGAGTGTGGGTAAGGAGGTAGAGGTGGGGGCCTTTTATAAGAGGAGAGGAGGGGCACTCTTGGAAAGTAAGCAAATTTTACTTTATTTGAAAATGGTATTCGGTTTTAAGAGGTCCCACATTGATGTTTTTCGAGGATACGGTGATAAGGGTTCGAAATACACTCATCCAATAGGTTTTGTACATGTGTAGGTCTTAGATATTACATTATCTTTCTATTTTATTTAAATCGTTAAATAATGAGGTCATCGCTGCATCATCATGATGTCCTAAATAATTTAATTTATTTAATGTCTAAAAATTATACAAAAAATACTATGATATATTAAATCTTTTTATCTTTCCAATGACTATTTATATTCAAAAATCGGACTTGTATAACAACATGTAAAAATTGTTTTAGTAAAACATCTCATGTGTGTGTCATTTTTACTTTAACATTAAATAAAAAGTTATTTATGTCATTTCCCAACCAAAGTGGCTCCATGGGGTCCCCAAGTTGACCCATGGCTTGTCTTGGTCGGCCATGACACATCCAAAGAGGTTAGGACATGTTTCAAGTTCATTTCATATTATTAAAACATTATTTTTACCTTAAACTACACTAATTACCTCTAATCGCGATTAAAAACTTAATAAGTTACTATTCACCAAAAAATTATTTTTATCCCATTGAACCACATTTTACTTCTTAATTACAACCATGTATGTCGGATTTTTGAAATTCAAAACACAGAAGTGGTAAAATTTCATTTAAACGAAAAATCAGCTTTTATAAGTACTACTTAGTGGTTTCACTATTCATTAAAAATTGAAGTTTTTCAGAAAAATCCCAAAAATTCACCCTAAGCTATATTTGATATTCCGAATTCAAAAATGAAGTCTATTTTACAAAATTCAAAACATATAAGTCACATTAATTAATTTAATAATTAATTCCCGTTGTCAGAGCAAATAGCGTGTTTTTATGAAACAATAAGTATCAAAAGATTGACACTAGTTTAAGTCTGATTTCAAAGTGAAATTAATTCCAACGACCACTATTGGATTTAATGCTAAAAATATTTTCTAATTTAACTTTAAAACCAATTCAAATGATAATCTAATCATATAAATAAATTAGATTAAAAAGAGGTTTTGAATTAAAATACAACATTTTACACTATTCATTAAAAAAATGAACTTTATCGGAAAAATACCAAAAATTTACACAAAGTAAAATTTGATGTCCCGATTCTAAAGAAGAGTTCTATTTGGTCCAAAAGAATGTATAATAGTGATCAAAACTATATTTAATGACAGTTCGCCATCAAAAGGCGATAAGTGAACCTTTAGTGAAAATTAGGGTATAAAAGCCTAAAATTGAATTCTTTCCGTATTTTAAGCCTTTGGATAAATGTAAAAACATTTAAAAAAACATATATAATCATATTTTAGTTATTTCTATCCATTCCCTCCAATACAACGGCTACATGTTAACTACCATTTAAAATAATATTATTTTATTATTAGAGTGCAACGTAAGATTCCCAAGAAACTCGTTGTTGCGTATTGGGTACGCCATCGAGCATAGCATCCCCTTTAAAGTAATATTAATATTTGATTCACAAATATGGATAAATATAAAGATGTCATATTATTTATTTACCTGGGGTGTTACAATGTTGGTTAGATCAGATATGTATGTGTATATAATGTATGTGTTCTGTATTAGAGTTAGTATTAGAGCATTTTACTTTTTTTCAATTTTTTTATGTACTCATATACGTATGGTCAGCCAAGTGGGTCACCAGTGTTATATGTACAACATGGTTGTTTGAGATTTTATCAAATAAAATTTATTATCACAACCTGAATTGTTTTATTTTATCTAATACTTATAAATCGTTTTTAATACTTCTTGGATTGTATCTAGTTATTTTAGTTGTTGTTTAATCAAATATGAGGGTATAGTCTCTCAAAAGACACACCCTAAGACTTTGATACTAGTTAGAAGATCTGGAATATAGAGAGGCATGATTGAGGCCTTATGGTGAATTTAAATGAATAACCTATTTTGTGTAATCTTGGTTGGAATTTAAAATTTAACATATTTTTGAGCCTTTTACTCTTTGATTTTTTAGTATTACCACTTTTGGTTTTTACCATAGTAGCTAATTTTTTACTAAGTAATTTACTTTTAATGATTCTAATTAAATGGGGATTATTAAATAATTTGAAGATAATGATTCCAAAAATGAAATCAATTTTTTAAAATAAAATTTCTATGCTTTATAAAAAATAACTTTAATATACGTTCACATAATGTGTAAAACCCCATTTTTAGGAAATTTGTATTTTTAAGCATATAAATAATGTTTAGGATAAAATCATAGATGTTTTTGATTTCCATGAAATTAATAGGATTATTATTAAACAAATGATATTTATTTGGTTTTAAAATCAAGTGAAAATTAAATTCCATCTTATGGATAATTAGTTAAAAAATAAACTAAAAAGAATTATTAGAGAAAAAAATTACTTAAAATTCCAATGTCAAACATGGATTTTAAAAATTCATAACATTATTTTTAAATAATTTATTTTAATTTAAAAATATACATTTTTATTTTAAAACTTTTTTTAAGATTTCTAATCATTCTTCTATTATAATAATTTCATAAAAATGATAGTATTTTTAAAATCGTTATTTTCCACATTTCACCCCATAATTCATCCTTTTCAGAAAAATCTCAAAAAATTATCCTAATATATTTTTGAGTTTTTCATTTATAAATTAAATTCATTTAATATAAATCAAATTAAAAAATTTATAATTTTTCTAAAATAAAAATGTAAAATATAAAAGGGAAAATACATTATTGAAAATTTAAATTATTAAGTGCTCTTAATGTTATTTCATAAGAGTTAATTTTTTTTAAATAAGTTTAATATATTATTTAATATTTAATTATATTTTAAAATTCATCAATTCAAATTATTAAGATAAAATATTCCACACTTAATAAATATTCATTTGATAGAGAAGATTCATTCTTAATATTAATTCTTGTTAATTACTTATCTAGAAAATGTAACAAATTGTAGTTAAGTAACATCTATTTATTTTGTAGAAGTTTTATTGTTCATATAAGTTTCAAATTAATATTCATATAATATGTTTAGATCTGTTTTAGACACTAGGATATTCATAATTTTCCCCATAATTGGCATTTATTGTGATTTTCCTTTACATAAATAATTTGTTCCAAAATAGGTTCCCATAGTTTGTTATAAGATATTCTTGGGACATACATTTCATATATTAATTTTCATGTCTCTATTACCCCCAAATTATAAAACCATAATTTTTATAACAATATCAAATAGAATCTGAGTAACTGATCATATAAATATGAAAAATCAATCCTAATATGTCTTTTCCAATGAAACCATAATTTCAAGAATTGATACTTTTAATTCCACTATTATTTTATTGGATAAACCTATATGTACTTTATTTTAACCTAGGTTTCCCAACATTATATTCTAATTCTGTTAACCAACCTAACTATTTATATATTAAATCCACAAATTTCATTTAAATCTATTATAATGGTACATAAAGAGCATGTGAATAATCTGAAGCATATCCCCTATGAGTATATTTTCGGGTGTGTAGTATTTTTCCCACTCATCAAGCATCAATTGAAGATATATTTGATACTCATCCATTCTTTTTTTATATTGAGTATCCCTATGTGAATTTTTTTCATAGACACACCATCTTTATAGTATCCAGTTATGGATGTAACAGTAAGGAAAACAAAATAATCAAGACATTTTCAAAATTTTATTATGTTACCCTATACTTACACATATCCTTGGGGTTCTAAAAAAATTCTCATCCTAATCACCAATACGACTATACTAATATCCAAAAATAACTATACCATTCTCTGATACCAAATGTGGTTCCCTAAATCCACACTCTTGATTCTAGTGCTATAAAAACATTATTTACACATAGGATTTGATACCAAGTGTGATTTCACAAACTAAAAATACCAATATTTTAATATTTTAAACATTAAAAATCACAATATTAAAAAATATCAAAAATGGAATGTTTAGTGTTTGTGAAGATCAAAAACAAATTTTATAATACTTATTATCATTTCAGTATAATTGTGCCATAATAGAATCTCTTCTAGGTATCTCATAAGTTTTGGTCATCTTATTTACCTAGTGAATGGAAACATAATAAATGAGTGATATACATTGCTTATTAAGGTAAAAATCATCAATATATCATCAAGGGTTAGATCATAAGAATGTGAAAAACATGACCATGGGAGAAATGGAACACAGAACAATAAAAGTTCTATATAATTCATGAGAAAAATACATGTACTCTACAATTAAAAAACATATACCATGAAAAATATTGAGAAACCATGAGATAATAAACATTATCCATGGAGTATAGTTATAGGAATTTGGAAAGAAAACATAATACTCCCCAGAAACATATCATAAAAAAATTAGAACAATCATAAGAACAAATGACATAAGCTTTGTGAGTCACTAATCACACCCAATATTAGATTACAGATTTTATTTCACCAACTTATATATATAAAAAGATATATATAGTTATAACCAATTCGTGGGAGGTATTTAATATACCCAACCCTTCTAATGGATTTATCAAACCTAAATCTTCTTAAGGAATTATCTGACCTAGATTGTCCAAGGGATTTATCAAACCCAACCCATCTGAAGGATTTATTAGATCCAAACCATATTAGGGATTTACCAATCCAAAAACTTCAATCTTCCATATATATGTATCACTTGAAAATTATCACTCATATTTCAAACATCACTTAATTAACCCATAGAAAAGATATTGTTTCATGAAGGCATTTATAGTTCATTTTATAAGACCTCTAAAGAGTGATTTTGTTTAGAATACTAAGAACATATCCCATGTATAAAATAAATAACATAAAAGGATGTTGACATAGACATAAAAAATCTTTTTAAATTATTTGGTAAATCACATTAAAAAACAAATAAATATAACTTCTTAAGATACGTGAAGACTCCATAAAAATGTTTTTTAAAAAAAATAATTTAAGAAAGAATGAAAATTTCAAAATTTACCCTTTTAAACAAAAAAATGTTTTCATGAAACAAATTTTATAAAATAAATATGTTCTATAAAACATTATTTGAGAATAAATAAATACATTAAATATTTATTTAAAAACAAATTCCATTAAAATACTATTCAAAATGAAGAATTACTTTTTAAAAATAAAATTTTTATTTTTCAAAAATATAATATCATTTTATTTTATTTTAAAAAATAATTCACAATTAAAATCATCTAGAAAGCTATTTTAAAACATGCAAAGAAATATTTTTAAATAATTATTCTCATAAAGTAAAAATAATCCATAAAAGTTTTTCTAGAAAAGGAAAGTACCATAGTCTTGAAAAAAGAGGTTAAGGGCCACAATAAAAATTCATTTTCAAAAATGTTAATTGAAAACATTTATATTTATAAAAGAATATAATTTAACCTTGAAAATATAGTGGGTTCCCATAGGAAGTTTTTAGTGAATGAAAAAAATATGAACTTGAATAAGAAATCGATTTTGAAATTTTGAGAATACCTATATGGAAATAGTATTCATAAATAGGGTGAAAAATATTTCATTTTAAAATATGTAAATGTAAATTTTAAGATTATAAAAAATGGACAATGATTTTATTTCAATATAAGAAAGTATAAAAATTGCAAGAAGAGTGAATATAGATATGGAAGGGAAAGATCTCATTGAGTGAGAATGGTAAATATTCTTAACATCATAAAATTTTATAAAGAAATAGATAAATCAATTTAATTACGCCAAAAATAATGATTAAATTAATTATAATACCAGAATATGTTTTAAGAAAACCATATCACAAAATTATTGTCGATGTGGAATCATTATGACTTAGGAAAAAATGTTAAGTCAAGAAAACCCTTACAACTTAAGAAACATTTTAATAGAAACTCATTGAAAGAGACTGATTAAAATTTAACTTCTATTACCATGAATAAAATATAATTAGTCATATTATATATTCAATATGATGTATAAATACTAATTAAATTAAATTAGGATCATAAAACAAAACATGTCTCAAATAAAAAAAATTGGTATAAAGCTCTACTATAACTTAAGAAATGTATTAATAAAAACACCTTAAAAGAGATAGATTGAAATATAAAATCAATTATAATGAAAAAAAATTAATTAATGATATTATATATCCAACATGTAGTATAAAAATAAAATAAATTAATTTAGGTGCATAAATTAAAAATATTTCTCAAAGAAAGGAAATTGAGAGAAAACACCCTTACCTTTTAATCCCAACTTCAATGAAAGTTATTTAATAGATTGTATCATAGAGATAACCATATTAATAACCTATTTCATATCCTTATACATATATATTACCTTTTCAACTATTCATATATAATAATTTAGTATAAATTTATTAGTTATATATAGTTGATTTTCAATATTGGATGTTAGCAATTTTGATTGTTAATTGTGTGTCTTAAAGTATCGATGTTGATTTGAGTTCATTAATAAAAATTTCATAATTAATAGATTTTATAAGGTACTATAATATATACTTTATAATTATTTATAAACCTCTAATTTTATTCTTTGTCAATTTTAGTCACGATTCATGTGGACGAAATCAATGACAAGTTTTTTTCTATATTTTTTTAGCAAAAAAGGGGTGGTATATTAATAATAAGTTAAATATTCATGTAAAATTTATAAGAACTTAACCCAAATATTATTTAATAATTAATTTCAAATAATAAAATCATTTTAGTTTTAATAGTCACCCATGATTGAAATTAATTGCATTGTTTATGTCAGAGGCTAAACCGACCCAAAAAAACAAGATATAACAAATGGGTGAGTATTGGAAAAAAACTAATACATTTGGTATATAATCATTATTAAATAATTATAATGATATTATTTATATTTTTTATGGTGGTGAAAAATATTTTAAAATATATTGATAAATAATATAAATCTATATGAATAACTAAATATATTGCCTCGTGGAGGTGATAATATTCACATACACATAGGCATAATTCTCATTTTCCATAGAACAAAAATAAAGTAGGAATTGGTTTATATTTTAAGACTGTTAATAATTTTTTATGTATAGTATTTATACCTTAAATTCTAATTTTAATCATCCATATTAGGCGGTTATGAAAAATGGATATCGATGCTTATTGAGGCTATAGTCTGCATGTAACACAAGTGAAATTTCCATTTCTCGAATGGTTGGGATAAAGGTATAAAATGGTTATCCCATAAATATAATAGTATTTATGTATAATTATGACACTAATTTATTTTTTAAAACATGGGTAGATTATATTTGGAGGATTCATAAGAATAAATAAATCAAGAGTAAATAGAAAAGAGTAATTGAGAATCTAACCTTACCCCATGTAAGAGATCCTTTTAAAATTGGATTTAGGGTTTTAGGGGTGGTATTTTGAGAAAGAAAAACCTATATTAAGTTTATAATAGTTTTGGGAAGTTATTTGGGATGTTTTTTTGTGAAATCCAAGAGTATTTGGGTGTGAAGATAAGTAGGGTTGTGATGGATCCCTTTATAATGGAGAGGATTAGCATTTTATAATAATAAAAAAGATAAAGTAACTATTAAATGATAAAATGGATCCAATAATTGAAAATATTGAATTTGGGAATATTTATGGTCTATAAAACCTCAACAATAAATTTTAACACTTGTTTTCAACTCTTTTACTATTATATTTTTCACTTTTACCATTTTCTCTTTAATCATGGTAACTAATTTTTACCTTTGTAATTTACATTTAATGCCTAAAAACAAAAAACAATTTATTATATAATTTTAATATATTTATTTTAAATATAAAACAAATTTTTTCAAATAAAAATTATAATGTAATTAAAAATTAATTTTAACAATAATTTACATAATGATTAAAAGCCCATTTTTTAGGAAAGTTTATTTTTAAGCATAAAAATAATATTTTGGGTAAATTTTCAATTTTATTGATTTTTATAATATTAATTCATTTTTATTATGAGAATATTATTAATATGGATTTAAAATTATTAAAAAACTTAATTCCACCTTGTGGATACATAGTTAAAAGAAACATACCAAAAATAATTTTTATTAGAGTAAAATAATAATTATGATTTCAAAATGTTAAACACGGGATTCATAAATTCATCATTTTAATTATAAAATGATATTTTTTAATTTATATATATTTATTTAGTACATAAAAATGATTTATAAAATTTAAAAACACTCATATTTTATGATAATGACATAAAAGTGAAAGTGTTTACAAAATCAACATTTTTCACTATTCACCCCAAAAATCATCCCTTTTTGAAAAATATAAAAAATTAATGTTAATATAATTTTTACATTATTAATTCATCAATGAAGTTAATTTTATAAAATTAGAATTCTAAAATTTGAGAATTTATTTTTAAAATGAGAATAAAAAATTTAAAGAAAATTGTGTTTGATAAAAAATGATGTTTTATTTGTTCTTAATATTACTTCATGTAAATTTATAGTTTACAAAATATAAATGTATTATTACATATATAATAAAATATTAACAATAGAAAATTTAAATTATTAGGATAATATATACAACACTTAAAAATAGTTATTTGAGAAAGAACAGTACTTTTAAATATTAATTCATATTAATTATTTATCCTCTAAATATAAGAAATTTTAGTTGAGTATAAAATTTTTATTTAATATAGGTTTTATTATTCTTATAATTTTCACAATAATATTAATCTAATAGTTTGTGGCTCATTTTAGTTCATTTTTTCATGTGAAGTAATATATTCAATATTTTATTTAATTAAAAGAAAACATATACTAAAATCTCTGTGCATTATATATAAAGGGAAATGGAGTCAGTGACACCGTAATATTCGATTTATCTTTTTTTACACCCTATAAAGAACACAAAGGTTCTATTAAATAATAAGGTTCACCCTTATCTCAATGAAAATTGAATCAAGGTCCATTATCTTAGGTCAGAGAATGCCATTATATATTTTATCTTTTCATTAGAGCATAACCTTATTTAGCTTTAAATGATCTAGGAACCTGATGAGCTAGTTATGAAAGATCATTTTAATTATTCTTCGTACCAAAAAAATGGGATAAATGATAAAGTGACAATTTTCCTTTAAGTATCATATCATAAATTCTATTAATTAAGGCCTCATAATGTACGTAATCTAAATAAAAATGTGACATTTATGTGAGTCATTTATAATTCAATGTAGTAGTATCATTCTAAATGATCCACTTATTATGAATGAGGTACATATGAAAAGACCTTTAAATACATGCACATGGCCTTTACGATAGGATCATAAATTGTATGGTACATATTCTATCCCCACATGAATTTAAACATTTTAGAGTTATCCATATAATATGAACGTAAACTAGTCAGAGTGATCCATTCCATGTGACCTAAAATTTTAACATAGCTCTTTTTATAAGAGGCCTTACTATATAAGAGTTGTATTTCTAAGGATATTTTTTATGCCTATGGATATATATTTTTCCACTAATTTTATTGTTCACTCAATGTATGACCAAAATTACCCTTTGAAGGAGTTGTATGTGTATACATTCCCAATACCATGGGATATATAGCAATGCTTGGGTCTCTCATCCTTGGCCCAGCCTTAGATTCTATTTTCATTCCTGGTTCATCCCTAATGATGATACCTTTAGTAATTCATTTTAGGATTCATCCTTCCCCCTTTCACCCAAAACCTACAAATTTCTCCCATTCCCTCTTACATAAGAACTTAACCTATGTGGTGATCCCTTTTTAAGAACTAATTATATATTGATTCTTGTTACCAAAATATAATTTGTAATTCCTAGATTTCCCATTATATCCCCAACCATAAATTTTTTCACTATTAATCCCCTTCTTGGTGTATGGTCTCCTCTTTCACGTCATGTTGATACTTCCCTTATCACCTAATATGAAACCTTACTATGAGATAATGAAATATGGAATTATAAAATAAACACCTTTGTTTTAGGTAGTAATATCAGAAAATACAGGAATTTTTCCTCCCCATTGAGGTTAACTACACTGGTGAAGGTTTCATTATTTATATGAAGTTATATCATCTACTTTTTCTAGGTTTCATGTCTAGTGTAAATATTATCATTGAATTCATGTCAATGTTTTCCTCTCACCAGATATGTCAACTTGTATTTGGTCAAAAATATATAACCTTAAATATCAACTGCTTTTTTGGTCAAATTTATATGACCTTACACTTCACCCACTTTGGGTCTATTTTGTATAACAATAACCATCAATCATCTAGTTTTGTTCTAAATTTCATGTCATTAAATCGAAAATGAAGGAGGCATGGTGATCACCTAGTCGGAAACCCACAAAGGGGATCCTAACAAAATTTCAAGTCACTGCTTACTAGTTTTATGCCTTGTAAACCCAAGGTATAATTATGAGTATTTAAAAAGGAAAAGGCACAAAACTTTTCATATTAGGAACCCGCAAAGGGAGGCCTCTAAACATCTACTCATCCAAAACTTATAGAACATATAGGTTCAAAATGAAAAGAAATAAATCTTTTGGATACACTACTCAACCCTAGAAGGAATTTTAAATATGATCATTAGATCTATTGATATAAGAAAAATTTATATAAAATCTTTTTTCCACTTTCACATGATCTAAAGTTTTGTCATGGTTTCATTTTCATTCATAAATTCCACTAAATCACATTGGTATGGCCCTCCATTTCAAATGATCATGTACTCAAGAAATGGAATGTTACATCCCTCTGCCCAAAGAATGTGTTTAATACATAGTGGAATAACTTTTAGGGTGATCAAACCATTCCTAAATAACCATCTCTCCCAAATCCTTCTTTAAACCTTTGATGTCTGAATTTCCACCAACCAATATAACTTGATTCAAGATTCTCCTATTATAATCCAAAAAAACCATAAGTGTTTTCACTTGCTTTACCATTTTATAGAAATTTTTAATGAGTTCATTCAATTCAAAAAAGGACAACTTTTATTGTTAATGTCATCTACACTACATATTTTAACTAGAAACTAGTTTGATGTTTTCATCCTGAGGAGAAGACACTCTAACCCCATACAATCTGTCCGTAATAGTGTGGTGGTAGTCTGTCCATTTCCAATGGTTTAATTATTCATACATAGCATCAATTCCTATTGACTCAGACATCCTTATGTTATGATTTAGACATTTCATAACCCATGTACTCAGTTGGATTCAAATACCATTTATTTTATACATTTAAACACCATAACCATTATTAAAACATAATTATTAAATCTTATTCTTGTTTCATTTCATATATAGGTATAATTTTCAATGAAGAACATAAATTACATGTGTAGAGATACTCCAATTTTCTGATCAAATTACTTGAGTAAATATTCTCCTCTTAAGAAATTTGCATTGGGTACATGGTCCTCAATTCATTTAATTAAATTAAACTACTCAATAGTCTATCATGTAAGACCATAAAATACTTAGAGTCCTTTATTCTATATTAACTTATTTTCATATGTATGATCTAGAACAATGTAATAGTTTCAATTATATGGGTTTACCAATTCACATTGGATATTCTCCAAAAATTATACCCTAGGACTAGTGAAATTACCTCATTTCCATGATTTTCTTATTGTTGATAACTTTACCAACTCACATTAGGTATCATTCTTCCCTCTTTTACCAGGGAACTCATTAATTATATTTCATTTTCCCCAATTTATGAGTCATAAATACATATAGAATCTATTCCAATAACTATTTCTGTGATGATTCATGTTCTCACAAGATACAATTTTACGTATGGATCATTCATCCAAGACCTGACCACATATTTATGTTTCATCCAAACTCTCATAATGTATTCTCTTCACAGTGACATTTAATTTTAAAAAAATTCTATACATTAGGACACCATATAATGAAACTTGGATATTCTAACATGGGTATATCCCTGTAGCTTCATTTTATTTTGATTCTATATCAAAATGAAAATTCCCTTACTAAGAACGATTTGGGTCTTGATTAATATTTTAATAGGATATGTATGGACATTTAGATCCCTTATTAATGAACCAGTCAAAAATTATAATTTCATTCTACTCCCTTGACTAACATAGACTTTGGGCACAATAATTCAAATCATTTATTATTATATTAACCATGTACTAGGATATAAAAAGAATCTATTCATGTATTCCTATTTTTTATATTTAAATCCATGAGTTTCGATCCCCCTTATGGAAATACAAAAAATTATGAGTTGATGATTCTAGAGAGAGTTGTTTTATTCATGATTCTGGAGAGATTTGGTCCAGTATCCTATCGGTTAGAGTTACCTTAGAGTAATTAGTTCATGCATTATTCCTTCTATGTATCTCATCTATGCCTCTATAACTCAAAACAAACTTATACACTGCATCCAATTAAGGTGGAGTTACAAGATTATATGTACTTTGAGGAGAATCCTATTTATATCATTAATATGATCATGGCGGTTATCTAAGGTAGGTGAGTTCCTCTAGTATGAGTAATATGGTCTCACAACCATATACATAATAATACATGGGGGTGAGAGGCAGACAATCATGCTCAGTGTCTGAATTCATTCTCTACAGAATCTTTCCCACCCTTGAGAGCACAATTTAGAAATGAATTTATTTAAGGGGATGATTTTAAGATTATGATTTTGATACAAAGTATTAATCCATTTACTATTTTTTTAAATTATTTTTCATAGAATAATGTGAATACCCTTTGACGTTATGGGTGTAATAATGGTTTCTGGGGCATGTTTGAAGCATGGAACCCATCTTTTTTGAAAAAAAAAACAGAAAGGCTGCATGGTTATAGGATACCATTCGGGGTAGGTCACATGGTTACTACTAATTGTGAGAGTCCATGATAGTGGGATGAAGGATCCCATAAGTATTCTAAAACCATATATATTGTGTTGAATTCATATGCGGGTAATGTTATGTTTTTAGTATAGACAAAATGAAGGGCTTGTGTATGGTTGGTCAAACTGTGTGTTAACTGTGTAGGTTCCCCCTCAGCAAAATAGAGTGCTCACAGTCGGGACATAGTTTTTATGACCATGCATCCATACCATGTGAACCATATTTTTTGGGTAAGGTTACTTTTTTCCTTAAAAATATTATAACATACAATTTATTCTCATTTCATCTTCCTTTGGTGGTGGCTCATGTTGGGATATCTCCATTAAGGAAAATTATTTTATTCCGATCTCTATTATCCATCCTAAATTTTAATCAAGTATCATCAGACTCATTGGATTCATCCTGGTGATTACTCCATTAATTTTTTTAGTTTATTCATTTGACTTGGTATCAATAGAGTTTTTTAGGTGAAAGATAACATTCCCTTTTTCTAGGTTCTTCTTCCACTTTTTATTTTTTTTATCAGAGACAAATTAGAACCTAATAATGGATGACCTATATACTACAAGACTATGGTAGGTGTTCTATAATTTTCTAGAGTTATTTGATTATTTATAGATCTAGATGATTTTTTCCTCCCATCATAATTTTGAGCATGGCCCAAAAATGAATTGAATGATTAAATTGAATGTAATGGAACCTGTTAGGGATTACCACTAGGTCCTTGAGACTTGTGGGAGGTTGTTTACCCAACCAAGGTCACCCATGGGTGTACCTTAGAGATATAAATTTGTTATATGACCCATGTGGTGTGTGTTTGAGTTTTACTATTTATAGGAATCCCATTTATAAATGAATTGAAGTGAATTTATTGATTAAAAGATGTGATACCTCTTTTCCATGTTAAGCATGATGTTGAATTGTTTAATTGATTGATTTTGAATTAATATATGAGTGGGTAAACTCATGGAAATGTAATTAAATGTGAATTTCTTTATGAGTGGGTAGAATCATGTTTTTTGAATTGTTGAATGAGATTTATTGAGATTGTAGAGGATGCCTTGGTGGGTATAACTTAATACAAACTTCATCAGATTAAGTAGATGTTACTCCTTGGATATTTATAGTGGTATTGTATTCCTTGGATGAGATTTCTCCTTGGTTGTTGATTATTTGGGATACCTTGGTTCATGCTACCCCTTAGATCCATTTGATTGGGATCATAGTTGGCATGGTCTATTGACATGCTCATTAGACCCCAATTCAACCCTAACTAAGTGTCCATCAAAATTATCCAAGGAATCTAAGAGGATTCCTTGGTTCACTATACTATGTATATGGACTTGCAGGGTATGACACTTATAATTATATTTTAGGATTGTGGTAAATATGATATTCTTGATTATACGTCTCATCCATGGTAAATTTGAGACCTCTAGTTATACAGCTTGGTCATGGTTGACATGAGATACAGGTTATAAAACAAGTCCATGGGTGATGTGACATATTGTGTGTACAATAGGTTTATGGTGTTTAATTTGTTTTACTATTGAATTTTTATGGGTAATTGAAACTTGTTTTATAGGGATCCTTGTTTGTCTTGATAGTTTCACCTATAGTTATTACTTTTTTTATGGGAACTTTACTAGTATTACGTTCATATATGTTATATGTTTCACTCTAATTTAGTGTATATTTGAATATAAAAGACTTTTTATAAACACCTTGGTTGGTGAAATTCTTGGATTGTATCTCACACCCTATCTGGGCTGCCTTTGGGTACCCGAACAAACTATTTTGATGTAGGTAAGGGCTGGGGAAAGCGCCCGTAGTTCGATGTTTGACTTTGTTCCATCTGGAGATAGTGATTTTTGGTCCTTTAGTTTCCTTTGATACATGTATTATACACATACCATGTATACCTATTTTGGTTGATTTGTAGAAATATGACATCATTATCATTGTATTTGATATTACTTCTATAATTATTGTTACATGTACCTATCTTGGTTATGTCATCTATATAGATGAATTACTAGTTAATCTTTTTGATCTGTAAGATTACTAACATTGTGTTGATATCTAGTAATGAGGGAATAGTATCCCCCACAACATAATAGAATATTGTTATACTTTTCATTTCATGGATGTTATAAGATTACAATATCAATTGATACGTCAACCAATTTTCAGACCACTAATGTATCATCGCAAGACATGTTCCAGTGATTCTACCCCAACTTTATATTAGGGCCCAAATAGTCAAATAATTCCATTAACCTATAATATTTCTAGGTAACCCAATATTTTCCTTGGTCATCTCTAATATCTAGTAGATTTTTCCTATACTTCCATCTTTTGGTGAATAGTATAAGTTACTCTTACATATCATTCTGATTTTTTACAAAACTCCTTTATAAAAAAATTACTTGGAAAACCCTTATACTACCTTAATGAAAAAACTAACGTATGTCATAGATTATTCTCTATCTTCATTTTTAAAATAACCAAAAGTACATTGTCACTCTAAAATAAAAATTCTAGAACACTATCATTTCTAGAGTTTCACTACCATGAGCCTTCATCTGTAAAAAACATATGTTCTAAAATATATCCCACTAGTTGTTCTGAATAAAAAATAGAAACAAAATTCACATTTATTAATAATATCCCACATGAATACTACATTTAATGAAACATTAAAACATTATCACATAGGAAAATATCAATTATCACAAACATACATTGTAATAAATGGTGTCTCTAACTACCTTCTGGTAACCCCAGTCCCATTGATGGATAATATTTCATTCAGCATTATTAGACTAAAAATATGATTAATATGTCATTTGTATTCTTTAATTCATCAATATTTTATAACTACAACACCCTATCTATTAGAATCTTTCATTTGAAATGATATTTCAAATCAACATGTTTTTTCTATGAGTAAACCATCATATTCATAGCCAAATTAAATTGACTCGGACTATCACATAATAACAATTCACTTTACCAATTTATTTTTATCTCCTCTAACAAAATTTTTTCCATATTAGTTAATTCCGTATGTTTTTATGACAATATTTTCAACTTTAATTTTGGATATTTTTTTAACCATCTAAAACCTCATCTTCCAACTTATTGTTGTTTCTTTTAATGTAGAAATAATGATTATGATACTCTTTTCGGTGTATGTATAACCTCTAAAATCTAAATCCATAAATTCTTATAATAGATTGTCCATTCAAAAAAAGAACTATATGCTTTATACCTTTGATATGCTAGGGAATCTACATTACAGATTCCCATTTTTATTTTCTGTTATTTTCCATGAACTAGCTTACTACTCCCACTGTAAATGAAATTTCAATCCTTATAAATACTATGGATTATATAAATCAACATACCATTGTGTAAAATATAACATTATCCATATACTTACACACATTTTCCATTTTCAATGATTTCTATTTTTAGAATCTATAGTTCCCAAACATTGGTGTTTACACTGGATTACATCCCTTTATTCTATATCTTTCGATGAACATTTGAATGTAATCATTTTTAGATAAATACAAAAACCCAATCTTCTTATCTCTATCAAAAAATATTTTTAAAATATTCTATCTTTTTTGAGATAATACATATTGAAACATTTAGACAATTTAAACATCACCTCTTGAATCCATTTTATGTCCAGAACTTTTAGGAGAATTTCATCCATCTATAAGAGAAGGAACAAAATACTCCCATCCTTGAAAAACATTCAATTAAAATAATTAGATGAGTTACTCCAAAATAAAACCTTCTCATCCATTAAGGAATTGAAATTGTGAATCCATTTAATTGGTGATTATTTCAACCAATAAATACTTATCTCCTTCTTTCACACCAAGCCTATGATTTATTATCAATGGAAGTATTATGTTTCTTCAGATAAATTTCCTCCTCTAAATATCCATGAAGAAATTTTGTTTTCACGTCCATCTATTCCATATTAAATCTATTAGAATCAAATAGAATAAATATTATCTAGAATATTTTATGCTTGAAAATGGGTGGGAAAATTTTAAATAAACCCACTTATTCCTTCTATGAAAACCCCTTGATAGCCAACCTATCCTTGAACCTCTTTATACTATATGTTTATTATTTTTAATGGAAGACCAATTTTTTTTGTAGTTCTTTATTCTCCCATATATTTTCCATTAACTCCAATGTTTTTTTTCTTATAATGAATCCAACTCATCCTTCATGGATAACTCCCAATTTTTTAAATCATTAAGACTAGAAACTTCATCCAGGATCTCAAGCTCTCGTCCATGTGTAAGAATCCTGTAATGAAAATCAGTTTTGAACCATTGTATCATTCAACTAATTTTGGTAGTTCATATAATTTAACTAGTGTTCCAGAACCAGTACTTTTAGTCCTCGACCAAACAAAACTATACCAATAGATTCTACAGTTCCTGATATCTCTAGTACATCTTCTAGACTAAATGAAACTGAAGAATTTCCATGCTCCATAATACTTTGAGAAATATTTTTCTTTCAGAACTCCCATTCTTATTAACATGTATATATTCAGAGGATTCTTTATTCTTAACTCTATATTTCCCAATGTCCATGTATTTCCACATGACCTTCTCAATAGAGATAAATATTTATCTTCTAAGGACCTTCTAATTATCATAATCCCAAAACTAGAATGCTTTCATCACTATACCAACAATGAAACATTATTGGTGCTTAGCTTTTAGTTATTATTAATCCTTGGAATCAATTTTAAAATAGTGGAAACTTTTAAAAAAATGAGGTAGGAAACATCCATTAGTTTTTAGAGTAGATATGTTATAAAATCTAATGCCATAATGGTGTAGAAGGACTCATGTTAACAAATTATGCATCAAAATTGAATAAATCCTACCAAATTTAATTGTAAATATAATATTTTAGTCTCATGCTTTGAGAATTCTCTATTAGTGTATAATTTATCCTCAATAATACACCACTCACATATGGTTTTTGGGTGTATTATTCTTAAATATCAATATTTTTATCAATAAAAACCTTTAGAATCCATATTATTATATTCTCCAACATTATCATACCTTAATAATTTAATCATTATTATGATCTTGTTTTCTACCATGGAACTCCATCGAATAAACAATCTAAACACCTCGTATTTGTTCTTAAGGAAGTATTTCTATGCTTTTCTTATTGAATCATTCGTGAATGTAACATATTATAAAATCCACAATGAGATAAGACTAGTGAATCTCCACAAATGTTCTTTTGCATGATTTATACCTTTCAAGACTTAGGTTCTCTTCCATTTAGATTAAAAACACCTTTAACTAAAATTTTAATATACAACTCTCACAAGATCAAAAATCCATATGAATAAGATTCAGTATACCCATAGCTGTAAAGACTCACATATTCTTCACATTAAGTTGAACATGATGAAAATACAATATTATATCATTTACATGTTTTAACATGACCATAGAACTTGAGTAATATTCTTTACTCTATTTCTGAATCTCCTTCCAAAACCTTCATTCTCTAGCTGAGCTATGGAAATTAAGTTCTTTGGTAAACCTAATATTTGATTAAATCCTTTCAAATTAATGTGTCATTCATTTTTCTTTGAAGAATTATCATCTCCCTTACCCATGACCTTATGTTATTCATCCCCATCTAGGTGAACCTTATATATACTTATAGATATATAATTATCTAGGAGACCCTTCCCATCCATGGAATATAATAAAGACCTAAAATATATAATCCATGATTCAAATGATATATTCACTCTCAGTAATAAAATATTATTACATTTAGTAATGAAATTATCAAAAATAAAACTTATAGAAGAACTAAATTTATAATTCATATTGTGATCCATACAATATATCTTCTAGTGTCACCTCTTCCAATAATTCCAACATAGGGGTTCAGGTCCAGTATGTTTACCTTGAATTATCTACCCTAATATATCCTTTCATTTATCATAATATTTCAATTGAATAGGTAATAATCTACCTTCAATGTTGATTATATTTTTAGAAGGTTCATGGAATTATTTTCATTTGATTTCTTCATTTAAAATGAGATATATATCATCATCATAAAACAAGGTCGTATTTCATGTAATAATTTCTTATGGGAGTTACCATCATATCCCATGATTTTGGTAGAGATGATATTATCTCAAAATTCCAAACATATTCTATATAAATTACCTTAACTAAATCTATTTGACTCTTTTAATCATGTTAATGATATTATCATGATTAGTTATTGGTCTTCCATTTAACATCATCATGTCAAGTAACCTCCACATCATGATCACATTATTCATAATTATTAGCTTCCAATACATTTCTTCTAGAGCATTAATTATTTCACCTATGATAATCAATACATAGATGTTATAGGAAACATTTAGTTATAATGAAATATGAATCAAACCAAGTTCTTTTCTATATATCCTTTAATATTCCCATTTTTTCATTGCATTCAGTTTCTCCCCTTTAAACAAAACCCCATTGTTCTTCTGATCAAATATTCCTCCATATGTATCCTACAATACCTAAAATCCATCCAATTGA
This sequence comes from Viscum album, assembly GCA_963277665.1. Classification (NCBI taxonomy): domain Eukaryota; kingdom Viridiplantae; phylum Streptophyta; class Magnoliopsida; order Santalales; family Viscaceae; genus Viscum; species Viscum album. Next base: position 2,088,117,824 of record OY728126.1, on the reverse strand, counting down.
ATTTTATATACAAACCATTCCTTCTTCTAACTCCACCCCTTCCTAAATGGTTAGATCCTATAAAATAAAAAAAACAAGAAAGTTACTAGAGTTTTATGTAGAATGTCATGTCGAGCTTTAATGAACCACATTCCATGATACATCTTATTGGGATTAACAAACCACCAATCACCAATTTTCAAACAAAATGAACTTCCATAGATGGATAAAAATATTTGGAAACATCCTAGACCATAAAGAACCCCAAAAACTGATGTATCAAAGATTAGGAATCTAAAATAAACCCTAAATCACTTTACTGAAATGAAAACCTCATTAAAAATGAAAATAGAAATCAATGAAACAATTCATTGAAGTGAAAAATAAAGTTAATAGAGATGGAAAACAATTATTTATTTGAATAAAAAATTAATCATATATCCAAAGGATAATATTTTTTTACTTTTCATTTCACAAAAGTTGCAATTTTATTATCTCAAAATACAAGTCATTCAATTTTCAAGTTGCTATTTAATACTTACAAGACCATTATACATGTGTTCTCACAAAATAATTATATTGGGACCTATATATTCAAATAGTTCCATTGACCTCATATATTTAGGGGGACCCACTACTTTCCTTGGTTACACTCTGACTATGTGTAGGTTTCACTACCTCATCCACAAACTTTTGGTGAATAGTATAAGTTACACCCTAGTTTTAAAAATTATTTTTCAGACCACTACATCCACTTAATATATGTTATAATGAGTCTTCATTAGGCTGATAAATATATTCTTGAATATATCCTTCCAAAAACTATGAATCATAACATGAAATAGGCTTCATATTTTCTAAAATTTATGTAATCAAATGTTGATTTTTTTTCAAAAGGGATGATTTACTATATTTTTATGAAATAAGATCTTAGGAGATATAAATCATTTAATACTACTCAAATTCATCAGTTATTGTTTCGTTTTTGTTCAAATTATATTTTCTAATTATTAACATTATAAACTCAATAAAAACATAATTTTAGATTTTTTAGTCATTGATCCATTAGAAATTTATATATTAGTACACCAGCCATTTGGGTTATCTTTTCAAAAAATCAATATTTTTTAAGATGAGGAAATTTATAATTTTGAATCATTTATATTTTTTGATTTGTAAATATTTTATGAGAACTAATTGTATCCTATATGAAATATTAGTAAATTAAATGTATTTTGTATATATATATCCATTAAATATAGTTTTGAAATGTTTAATAGTTGTTCTAATTAAGTACTTGTCATGGTTAAAACTTCTTTTTATAGAAGGAAATATAATGAAAGAAAAAAAGTTATATAATTTTTATGCCTATATATAATTTGGGTCTTACATATTAGAAGGATCATGCATGTTTAAATGATTTATTTTCACATTATGATGATTATTAATCTTTACATAATTTTCTGACATGTTAAAAGTAGTGGTAAAAATAAAATAAACATTGAAAAAATGACCTTGTTATTATTAAAAAATTAGTCAATTTTAGGATTACACCCAAGTTATAGTTTTTATGTATGTACAATAGAAAAGCATCATTTATAAAAATGTTTCAATACAATGTTTTGGTAAATATGATATTAAATAATCTATATGATGGTAACTGAAGAAAATATTTTTTCCAATGGAAACTATTTTTTTCAATTTAGTTTTCATGAGATTATGTATCCATCGATATACATCATCGAATGTTTGATCACTATCTGGTATGTAAATAAATTTTCAATTCATTTTCTATTACAATATATTAAATTTATTATATAATTTTTATAATTATATATTAGGTTTGTTATATCATATCAAGTAATATATGATACCCCATATTAATAAGGTATGAGAGGCATACTTTAGTGATCATTTTCATTTGTTGTGGAACAACATCAGTAGTGGGGATACATAGAGAGCATCCATGATAGTTTTTTTATGAATCTAATTTGGATCATTAATCCAAATATGTTATTTTATGAGTATAAATGGGGTTATTACTATATTTTGTAGCACGAAACCAATTTTGAGGGATGAATTCGATATAATTTTAGTCAAAAACCATGAATTTTAACTTTTTTAGATTTTTCAGGTGTTATAGGAGGATTAGGATTTTGTTTCAAGGATGAAAGTTGTAGGGGAGGTAATGGTGAATACCAATACAATAGAGTGTTTGTTGATTGTTCTCTATAATCCTGATAGACCACTAAAGAAACGATAGAGACCCATAGAATTTCTTATGGGGTCCAACATTCTTGTTTTTAATTTTTTAATTAATTTGTTAAAGTGATACTAAAACTTCATTAAATAATGATTTATCCTCATTTCACTCCAAGAGTAGAAACTGAACAAAAAACCCTCTATATTCCTTCTATTAATCATCTCTAATATGGATCTCTCTCATCTATGCTCTGATCATCATTTCATAATTCATAAGGGAGTTACATGGGTATATATTACACTCATTTTTATATATTCTATTTTTCACTCACCGGTCCATAGTGTATTATTGATCAAGCCCTAATGTGGGGGTTTAGTCTGGTTTGTTTATTTTTATTGATGAATTCAAAATCAATTAGCTGTTTTGATGGGTGGGACCTAAAAAATTATAGTATTTAGTCCCCTACATTCCCATTGGTATTTAAATTTGTGACACACATTGTATTAAATGAAATAAATTATAATTTGTTATGTATTATATAGAACTAATTTAAAAAGATTTCTTTAAATTATTATAATGAAATAATAACCTGGATAGGGTTTGAGTGGTTTTTGAGAGTTGTTTGTTGAACCTATTGGTCAATAATTACCATTTTTAATGTGATTTATAATGAAAATCAATGAATTTTGACCTAGAATAGGCTCTTATACTTGAGACATGATCTTAGGATCCTATTGTGGTGTCCAAGACTAACTCTTTAGAAAATAATAACATGAAATCATGTTATTATATGGTTGATCATGCCTATAAAGGAGTACCTGAGTGGATTAGTGGTCCTTTGATCTTGAACCATGAATGATTAATAGATTGTGATTATAAAGAGGTTCTTTTGAAGTTAAATATCATCAACCAAATTTATATGTATTAGTGATCGATGCATGAATGGTGGTATGTATGAAAAGTTTTATGGATCACCTTATGGTGCTTAGTAGTTTATACAAACCCATATATTGCTTGACATAACTTCAAGTTCAAAGTATTTGGGTACATAAATATACTATGTACCTATAAATATTTTATAACAGCCTTTAACTTCTATGGAGCATGCTTTATGATGGTAACTAAATTAAAAAATGATGTTTCCAACCTTTGATGGAAATCTGCCACACTAAGGATCCCGATTTATAACCTAAGGATACCTAGAATATTGAAGGGGTGCTAAAACAATCACAAAAGTGTTGGACAATGTATCTAAAGAAGATTTATTTTTATAAAGTATTGTATAAAACTAATGATCACCACTTCCACCAATGAATTATACATCCTTGACACTCCCCAATGAGTGAAGAGCATGTCATTTGTACAAAACACATCAGGTGTCATCGAAATGTTCCTTATTCATTAAAATTCACTGATGAATCCATTGAAACCATTCAATTGATGATAAGAAATATTAAGAACTCATTATTGATAAATTATAACCAAATATTCCCCATGGAATTTATGTTTCATACACAAAACATCCTAGGTATTATAATTATAATCCCAATCATATTGTACAATATAGGCAGTAATCCACTCTTAGGATTCATAATAGAAGTATGTTATGATATGAATCTCATGAATATAGCACAATTCAATTCAATTCAGTTGTAAAATACTACTCAATTGTTTTAAGTTAATATCAAGAAATATCCAACATATACTTAATACTAGTAAGTACCTAATGAAAAACTTCATAAATCCTTGTGAATCTATCCAAAACCTTTTTTTAAATGGTTTTATTGAAATATATTCATAATTGAACAAAAACTTTGTCCAAAACATAATATGTATATAACTTCCCAACTTTGTTAGCTTCTGGTCTTTAGTTGTATTCTAAAAAAATTTGAAATACTTGATTCATATGTATATATGTAAAGAGTAGCATCTCACAAAGCATCAAGGATTCTCAATCTACTAAGGGGTTTAGTGTGATCTTCTTCAAACATAATCATGTGTTTATAAAAACATGTCCACCACAAGATGTGTCACATACATCATAAATATACCTATATAATCTTTTTTACCGTGGTATCAATTGAACACTAGACATTGAACAATGTCAATTTAATTTAGGTCATCTGATCCTTTCTTTATTCTCCAAAGATGACTAACCAAGTCGATGAATACATCATACGTCATTCTCCTAAAATATGAGTACATCACATGCCCCTCATCCACATAGTTAAAAACATTATATATTACTCAACTAATCATGTCCATTAATTATTTCATTATAATTTAGTCAAGGTCCCTATATGTTTAGCCTATATACACTTAGTAAAGTCCCCTCTTGGTTGCACATAAATCAACGACATGATCAACAACTTACCCAACCACTCATGATTTTATATGTTTCTTTTGACTTATGTATGAAAGTTATCATTGTATGTTGGTTCACAAGCTAGGTATCCCTCTAACCTCATATAGTGGGGATTTATAATAATTATACACTCCTAAGAATTTTGATGACTACATTATATTATTTTTGTGGGTTAATAAAAGTAATAATTCAATACTCATTACATCATGAATAAATTCTTTGTATCTCATACACAACCCTTTTGTAATTAGAACAATATTTTATTCATGAAACCTAAAATATCCTAACAACCCATTATACTTAGTTATGATCATTTATTAGGGATAAATTAATGTTAATATTTTAGAGGATATTATCATTTGACTACTCATGAAAGTAAATTACATCACACATGAATAAATGATAAACCTATATTCCCGTTATTAGAAATTCATACTACATTTACAACTAATACAACAAATATCTCTTGTTTTTATAACCCATAGATTCTATATGAATTTAAAATTTTCATTATAGCAATTGTTTCATAAATGGTCCTACAACATTTTCATCTATTTCAACCCAACATATATATACATCACCCCTCTCAATTATATCTCATATAATATGGTATTTTTAAATTATTTATTTGATCTTATATTGGTATTGGGATTCCTTATATTATGAGATAGCTTTATTATTTTCAAAATAACGCTTCACTTCTCTATTAATGCTAGGAACCACCTCCAGTTCAGGAAAAAAAACTTCCTGATCCAAATAATATCCTTCAAATCATCTGATAGACAAATATACTCCGCCTATATTTTCAATTACACTATAGTTTATTGATTGTAACTCTTATAATTGATATTTCTACCATTTAAGTAAAACTTGAGTCCATGTTTATATTTCAGATCATCTTTTTCAAATTATCAAAATGAATCTATTTAACTTTTTAAACATAGTTGATACTCTCCTAAAAATTCCAATGACATGTCCTTAGACCTTCTTATGTAATTATGAATATTCATTAAATGAATTTAGGCACCCTAAAAAAGATTTTATTGGTATCAACTTGTGATACATAGAGAAAACGAGGCATCAGGTTGACTACACAATATGGAATATATGATAGATCCTATGGTGTATGAATAAGGAATTTTATCCATCATTTCTAACCCTTTTTAAGGATCTTGAGTCTTTATAGGATTTGTTCAATGTAACACAAGTAAAGTCCCCTTCTTGGAGTTCTATATACTATCCCACTTTAGCACTTTACCAATGTATGTATCCTAAATAAGTCTAAGAATTTGATTAGATCTATTCCTATAGATTTTTATTCCCAATATATAGGCTACATCATCTATTTATTTTATTGAGAATCATTTACCCATCCATATATTCATAGAGTTATTTTTTAGAATATAATTTTTGGTAAGTAGTATTTCATCCACATACAATATGATAAACACCACTATGCTCCCACTAATACATAAGTATAAAAAATAATCAGCATCATGTTTGGTGAAACCAAAATCTTTTATTACATTATCAAACAATATATTACAACTCTAAGAAGATTAATTCAATCCATAAATGGACCATTACAGCTTGTATACCTTAACAATCTCATTTTGAACTTCAAAAACTTTTATTTTTATCATATACACATCCTCAAATAAATTACTATTATGGGAAGTGCTTATGATATCCATTTGATATATCTCATAATTAAAATATGATATTATTTAAAGAAATATAAAAATGTACTTTTTCATCACAACAAGTGAAAAGTTTTCTTGATAGCTTATGCCATTAATGTTTATGTATCCTTTATTCACCAAGAATTCTTTATAGGTAGACACTCTTCAATCCATGTCAGTTTTCATAAAAACTTATTTTCACCTATGGGTCTCACACCATCAGGTGAATCCACCGAGTTCCAAACATGGTTAGTGTATATAAAGTCCAATTCAGATTCCATACATTTCAAGCATTTTTTTTAAGTAAAACTTTCTATGACCTTAGTTAAGGTAATATGTTTATCTCTTATGAATATTTTCCCATCATCATTGGGTATAAAAATTCTATGTATCACAATCTCTTTATGAATCCAACCTTGATATCAAAATTTATTTATGGATTAGCTTATTTATTCTTCAAAAAATATTTAAGGTACCATCTCAACCTCCATCTCATGAAATATTCCTATTTATGGGTCTTAAACATCTCTAAGTTTGATATTCCACCAACTAACTCCTTGAATTATTCATTATTTCTCAAAAAAAAATGTTGGGAAATAAATACTTTCCATTTAATAGTATAATAGAAATAATATCTCAAATTCAATTTGGGATTACCAAAAAATAAAACTTTAACTAATATTGGGTTGAGTTTATCAGAATAAAAATGTCGAACATAATCTTCAAAGACCCAAATACTCATAAAATACATATAGGGTTATTTTATGTTCTATATCAAATATTATACCTTTATGAATGCTTTAGATGGAATATGGTTTAGTAAAAATAGAGTAGTCTCTAGATAATAAACACTGAATGAAATAATAATTTCATGCAAACTAATTATTGATTGAACCATTTCTAATAATGCATGACATATCCTCTCTTAGAGACCATTCCATTGTGATGATATAAGAGGAGTGAGTTGTAAATTAATTATACAATCCCTCATATGATCAAATAATTCTTAGATTATGTATTCCCCACCCCAATATGATTAGAGGATATTAATACACTTTTCTAGTTGATTATATACATAATTTTAAAAATATTTAAAATTTTGAAATGTTCATTAAATTTATTTCAATAAAAAAACATGTCCAAACTATAAAAAGTTAGTAGAAAAGGTTATCAAATGCCAAAAACTGATACTTCCTTGATTATTCATTGGTTCAGATAGATCACTATGTATGATATCCAATAGTTCATAATCCCTTTTACCATTAAAAATAAAAGGTAGTTATTTCATCTTTACTAATAAAAAATTTTCAAAATTTTCAAAAAAAACATAATTGAATGGTTCCAATAATCCATCATTATGGAATATTTGGATTTTTTTTTCTCATTTATATGCCCAAGGTTACAATGGAAAAGATCATTTGGATTGTAATCAACTCTATTATTCATATTCTAAATTTTATAAACAATATTTTCCATATCTATAATGTGAAAAAAATTTCTCATATTCTCAATTCCATAGAAGATGTTATTTATATATATAGAACTACTATTGTTCTTAATACTAAAAGAAAATACCTTCTTGTCTATGCATGAAGTAGAAATAAAATTTCTATTTAAATATGGAACATAATAAAAGTTCCCTAATTATAGAATTAATCAACTTTCTAAAGTCTTAGCATAAGTTTTGACTACTATTACGATAACTCTTCCTTTATTACCAAATTAAATATTTAATTCACCCATAATCAACTTATTCATATACCTAAGTTTTTTTATCAATAAAAATATGTGATGCACACCTCATATCAAATACCCATGATTCAAAGTTTGTGGAATTGTTCTATTTAACATTCACACAATTATGCTCATAATTTTTCTCTATATGAATACTTTTCAATCCCAAAAACCAATCTATAACTATTCTTTAGGTCAAACCAATGTGGTATTTCAATATTATTATCATTATTTAAGAAATAACATATAATAGAGACATATATATAGTTGAGTATCATATATTATACCTTTTTATGAAGGGATATTAATGAATGTACTCCCACTAAAAAAGATGACCCCATACATCATATATATTATGAGATCAAATATCCATATTTCACCATGAATTACATTGGGTGACACCTAAATAATCCATGAATTTATCTCGTGTACAATATCTTTATCAATAATATTATATGTTATTCTTAGACAGATATGTGTATAAACTCTATTATCCAAATTCATTATATGGATTCACATAACTCTATTCCTTTTGTATCCTAATCATTATGGTTTCCAAACTAGTTAAACCTAATGAAAACCCCATGAACAAGGAATGTAATAATTAGGGTTTCCTCATAAATTTTATCTCATAAATAAGATAATCCATGTGCACCTAATGGTTATAAGAGGAACACTTAGGGATGCAATCAACACTAAGAGGGGGTAATCAGTGTTGGGAACTTTTTTAACAAATTTTAATTTTTTATCTACTTACCACTTAGACCTATTAAGATTTTGATTCTTCTATTCTCTTCTATTTATTATTTGAAAGTATGTGAATGTTGTTAAATGATGAGACATTATATTTTTAAAATGTTCTTTTCTCTATAAGAGTATCCAGCACATGCCTCATTTTTTATGAATAGTACATGAATATTCTACTATAATGTGATAAAATGTATATTTTTGTGGTTATAAAAAAACCCCTTAGCTTCAATGTGAGTCCCTGTAGTTTAAGAGTTTGTATAAGAATAATCCTTCTTCTCTTGACTGATGATGACCTATTCTAACTTGAAACTCCTCGCTTTTTCTTCATACTAAAATCAAATATAGTTTTAACATTATTATTAAGTTACTTTTTAACACTAAGAATGTTTTCCAGCATATGAGAATTATTTTTTATTTCATAAATATGCTTTATGGTCCACGTCCATTTTCTTATAATGTTACTTACATAGCATCGGGCAAGAAACCTTGATTCTTCCGACACCAAGACCCTATCCATATTATCCTATTGATTATCATTCCATACAAATATATCCAAATGATAATGTTTGTCTACTGATGATACCACCAGTGATAGCTCTTCTAATATCTCTTTTTATTCTTCTTGATCATCTGATCCCTATTTTTTTGGTGCAACTGCTCCATCCAATATCTTCTGCTTAGTTTAGTACATGTTTATTTGATATATTATTCTCCATTTCTACTGTTGGTTCATTTTCCCTCTATCTAGTTTTATCAATCCATTGGGTACCCCCTTATCTATTTGGTACCACTTCTTTTCATACATCAACCTAAATGAGATTAGCTCCCAAAATTTTTGGTTTTAACATAATTATGGTGCCCCAATTATTTAGAATAACTCCTAACAATGATTCTCTATCTCATTACACTTTCACAACGCATAACAACCCCTATATATTGGTTGTGGTTCTCCAAGTGTTTAGGGTGAGTCACATAGGTAAAATTCAAAATTACCACTCAATGTTCTTAGTATCCCACAAAGAAAAAATCCTTCTATTAGCAACATTAAATTCACTTAAAATATAGGAGATAACTAGAATTCATAGGAAACTTCCTTATGTCATGTAATCGATGAGCTTCTTCAAATATTCTAACATCTCAACAGAATCACAATCACCCTTTGGGATTATTGAAAAATTGATCACCCATCTCACCATCAGCAAAATTAATAAATTTACAAACATTATAATGTTAATCAAATATTACATCTGGTACACTTTTTTAACATCTATTTCAACTGGTAAACATCATATTATGTTCCATTGAAACTTCATAGTAACATCATGAAATCCTTTCATAAGACTCTTCATTTAATCGATGAAATACTTTATAAATCTTCTGATTGATAACTTATTTTTTTCTAAATAATTTTTTGATATTACCTTTGAAACATTATTCAACATAAAATCATAGTAGTTTTACTATATATATAGGTTCTTATATTATTGTATTTTTTCCTCTCTTTGATGAACCATTGATGTTCTTCTATACTCCTTCTATTCAATGGCATCTTAGAACTCATATGGATGACATTGTAATACTGAGACATATGTCTTTGTAACAGTTTTCCTTATGACATCATCCATAGAATTATCTTGGATGTAGTATATTTATAAACCTAAAAAATATGTATGAAAATATTACATGGAAAATTTAGTTTTATGAATATTACTCAGAATACTTTATCTAATAAATTCATAGGGAAAATCAGTTCCATTACAATTGATCAGAAACTTCAACAACCTTTGTTTGATGACTAAAACAATTCTCTCTAATAATTTGGATTTATATTATTTTGATTAGCATCATATTATTATTATACTTATTTATCATGTTTTTTAATATGTACTATCTAATTTTAGATCTTATTTCCATTTGTTTTTATCTGATTACTCACCATGTTTGTATAACATACTTTTTACTCTCTTTCATAATTTATTACCTTCTCAACATTTGCTTCATTTGTTCAGTTAAATACTTCATGTCACATATAAATATTTTTACAACTCCATATGATAGACTCCAAATAACTCTTCATACATCTTTAATCAGTACTTCATAATGTTTGATAATAATACTTTAATTTTTTTATCTTCAATACATTGAACATTTCATAGCCAATATGAAATCTTCTTTGGACATAAGTTGATTAAACATTATTTTTGATAATTTTATCTTCTTCTAAAATTAATATTTGATTCTCAACCATAAATCTATCATATTCTCAAGTCAATCCATTTATCACATCAATGTTACCAATATGTAGGCATCAGAAACTTGGGGTTACCCTTATACAAGTTCCTTTTTACCTTCACAGAAAATTTGTAGCCATAGATCAACCTTTACACAAATCTTCACTACCCTTATTAAGGTGTTTATTAACCATAGGGGTTTTTTTATACATGTATGATCATAAAAATTACATAACTTGGAAACCCTCATCAAATCACCTTGTTCTGTTGGATTCCATCTGATTACTTATATAAGAACACCTCCATCTGATCATTGTTTCCATCTTCATCTTTTCATATTCACAAACTTCTTAATGAAACATCATAAGGAAACATTCATAATTTTTATAATAAACATTATTCTCCACAAAAAAAATAATATGTTTGAGACATTAAGAACAAATCATTCATAATCAAAAGTCATCCACTCATCTATTTAATGGTAAGTTTGTTTCCAATATTGGATGTTTCATCTAAACATTCCTACAAATTTTTATTTATAACTTCCAAAACATATGAACATAAATTAAATGTTTCAATTTCATTGAAAAATATTGAAAACCACTAACACCCATTAACAAATAATACAACTCAAACAAAAATTAATCTCTTTAATCACCCCTGTTTATTTTTTGGAAATAAATTCAAAGTACCCTCTAGATGAATATGTCAATATATTAATCTTAATCTTATTTATTTCCCCTTTAATTTTCTAAATATTCATTTCACTTTATCTCCCCATTATTTATAAGAAATAAAAATTTATTTGGATAAGGGTATCAGTTAATACTTAAGAAATTTTTCAACCATAATTTCACTCTAATTCTATGTGATCCAAACTCAGTGTTGAAAATAAGAGGATTTTATTTTGATAACAAATATATCCTTACTAATTTATTCTCATACATCACGAAATGAAAACTAATAAAAATTTATTCATTATATTTCCATTTTTATTTTAGGATGAATATACTAATTGGGATATGGAAAAATTTTAAGATAGAAAAACCTAAAATTCCTTCACTCACTTCAAAAAATTGATGAAAAACATTCTGCTATAACAATGTAGGATAAGCATCCTTTGGGAACTTTCAAACTTCTTTATTTTCTTATGTCATTACATAATTTAACTTTACCCATATTGTGTTAATATTTTTATCTTGAGTATAAAATTATGAGAGAATAAAAAATAAATATATCATTTCAAATTTCATGATCTTTATGATATCTATAGAATAATTATATTTATATAAAATAATATTTTCTAGATGCTTATTAATATTTTTTAATTTGTCTTCCCCTCAAGGGAAACACTCATCAACATATTTATAATTCTGAATATATTTAGGAATGAACTTAAAGATATTAAAATATGGATAATACACCACCATGGGTATTCATGTTGCGGCTATCTAGATTTTAAAACATCCACAACTTCACCAAGGATGATCTAATTCACTAACTGTTATTTGGAAAAATATAAGATCCAACTAAGATCATATCTTCCTTATCCTTTCTTTATTTGATAAGAAAAAAAACTATTTAAACTCATAAAATATGATCATTTTTTATATTTTTATTTTCATAACAATTGAGAAATCATTCAAGGATGGTGACTTCTTCAGTATTCCTTTCAAAATTTATAGCACTCACTACTTCTCAGGATCTCTCTCTGAGAAATTGTTTTACACATAATTCTTGGTATTATAAGCAAAAAATATATAAAATGGTTATGTTAATGAGGTGTATGCTTATTTATTATTAATGTTACTAGCAAGTTTGGGATGATTTTAGCAGCCTGGTTTCTCCATTTCCCCCACTCTTTACACCTGTACATCTGAACTTAAATTCTGATTGGGGTTATGGGGATCTTATATCTTATTCAATTTCCTTGTGGGTGAACTTTATTTTTTAAATTTATTTTAAATAATTTGTATCAATATTTGAAACATTCAAATTCTTAAATAATTATTCTTGTGCTAAAATTATTATAGAACAATTCATCATAGAATTGCAAGACATGTTTATCCTCACACATAAAACATATTTACATTCAGGTGGAATATTTTTATTTTGTTTTAGCATTAGAAGTTACTTATTCTTCTTTTATTATATTAATACTATTAATATATTATATCAATATTACTAATATATCATAAGTAATAGTGGTAACAAGTTTGTATCATCCACATGGATTCTTCCAAGTTCCATCCTTCTTATTAGTTATTTTTGATGATGCAATTTTCATTAACTTATTATATATTGAATACATAATCTTCTTAGATTATATTCAAGAAATATTATTTGGATATTTTTTAAAAAAATATTCTTATTTCTTACCAAGGATTATTGTACTTTGATAATAAACTTTTATACCCTTCAATTATTATCAACTTTTAGTACATATTGATATGAACCTGTACCAACATTATTACCACAACAATTTCCAACCTCATATCTATATTCAAAATATCAAAATCCATAGTCTATTTTCAAATTTTTCTTATACTATGGATGTGTATTATTCATATTTGGATTTACACCCCCACGAAAAAGACATCCATTATGCTTTAACATTTGGAGGATTGTAAAAACAATCTAATAAACAATGCTTGACTAAATTAGAACACTGTATTGACCCAAAAACCTGATCTTATTATGTATGTTGTATCATTTTTTGGGTTTTATTTCTAACATGTTGGGATCATAGTGGGGAACCATCTTCAACACTTTTTTTCATATCCACCCTAGTCATTATAATATTATTCTTATCATCTTTATTCATCCATTATTCTATAGATTTTTCCTTCCAATATGTATATTTAATGTAAACAAATTTAGAAACATTATTATAATAAGTTTTGGATGGAACCTATTTCATTAAAGCTATTATAGATAGATCATTGAATGAATTAATGATCTCATTATCACATTTTAGATTTATTTTAAAATTATAATCCTACAGAGAGAATTGATTAGCTGCAATGGTTATATCCTTATTTTATGAAGTCCCAATATGCATCTTGTCAAGATTGGACAACTAAACTCTCAATTCTAGACATATAATATTAATATATATTTTTTTATCCTCATTCATTACTACCTTATATTCATATACCTTATTTATTATTTCATATTTCTATTTATGTACCTTAAAATTGTATTGTAATTAGGATTCAATTTTCTGATTTTTTTGGATTTAACATTAAATTGAAAATCATTGAAATCAATTTTTTTCTCAATATTTCTCAAAGTGCATAGATATTTTAGTCCAAAGTATTATTTAATCCATATTTCCTTTTAATTTATTTTATCCATTTGTATTTGAACTACAAGGAACTTATTTTATGATCCACCCTTTTTACTAAAAAAAATCTCTAAACTATCTAGGGATATTTATACATTTTATAAATTTTTCTTTTAAAGAAATCTCTATGTTATATACTTTTTGTTCCATCTGGATAATCCCTTCTTAAATACATTGAATGTTTCTATAAATAAGAGAGGTAATTGATTACATTATTAAATGAATTATATCATTAAATTTTTCAATTGATATATCTTAACAAGTTATAGATTTGTCATCATCGGAACTTATTCTATGATCTTATTTTTTGGAAACAAATATACAATAATTTTCAAATACCTCATGATAACTTAAATTTCTTGATTAACTTGAGGTTAGAATGTTATCCTTCTCATTGGTGGAATGTGGAACCACATGTTCATTACATTCCAAATTATATATATATTCATTATTGTAAAGGAATGGAGAATATAGAACTTTATCTTCCTTAGATATGAGGGATATGTTCTTCATCATTATTTTCCCTTTCTCTCTCATGTTCATCATTTTTTTATAGAAATAAAATTATGATTAGAAATAATATACTATTCACCAAAATTGAATTTTATTTTTAATATAGGAAGGAAACTTAAATCATAAAATGAGAATAGATTCAATATAGAGAACCAAATAGAGGTTAAAAAACACTCTAAAACAAATTTAGAGGACTAATTTAGGATATAATCAACAATTAGATGAGTTTGATTCATTTTTTGTATATTTTTTAACAAATTATAATTTTTTATCCCTTTACCTCTTAGTCTTACTGGGATTTAAATTCATCTACTATATTTATTTTATCATATGAAATAATATGAAAGTATTTAAAATATGAAATATTTGTTTTTACAAGGTTCAATACTCAATAGGGGGTATATATTCCTTTATGAATATGGTGATGAACAATACATAGAGACGCCATTATATGTGTTTGAAATTACAATGGTGTTTTTAGAAAACAATTATTATCCTAAGTTTGAGTACCTACACATTATAAGGGGGGAGGAATTAATCCTTATTCTCTGGACTGGTGATGACCAAGTCCAAATTGTAGCTCCTCAAATTTATTTATACTTCTAATGAATATAGTGTTGTAAGATCCCATATATTATAGGAATGTCCCTATTTATGTTTAGGAAAACCTCTTTGAGTAATTTTGTTTCAATGAAATTATAGTAATTGTGTCTTAATCTAGCTAGCCTTATTGTGGGAGTGTACTATAGTGGGTTTGGGAGTAGAAAAAAGGGAGATGAATTTTAGATGTAGAAAATATTCACCCAATGAATTCCAAATTCACAGCATCAATTGTTCAAGATGACTCTACAAATCTCATATAAGGTGCGAATGGGTAGGGATAGACCTCGTGAAACTCATTCACCACATGAATGGTTATGGGAAATCCATGATTCAAAACATAATGACATGTGATTGTGATGGGTTTATAATGTAAAATAGGCAAATTATAGGATTTTAGGTCAAGGAGACAATTTTCTCTATGTATATGAAAACTGATCCATTCCCAACATGAATACCATATTAACATCGTTAATTTTACACAAAAAGTGTTATAAACTCCATCACAAAGTGTTTCTCATGTTTTTAACCCCATTTATCTCAATTACTTTATTTACACATTAGACCACTATGACTCCTCTTCAAACCGAAATAAATTCTCCATTGGATCTTCGTGTTCAGGAACTAGTGATTAAAGGTAAGACATTTTATTCTTATCCTCCCTCTTTTCATGATTTTATCCAATGCATAGAACCCTATATCAGGCCTACCTATCCTAGATCATGTTTGGATGTCTGTTCTAACACAGTTTATTAGTCTCCAATTAAAGGTAACAAATGAGGGACCCTAGTTCTACATTAGACATTGAAAAAATAACTCTATATACTATGATATTGATATTGGTGGTCTAGAATAACTCCAAAATATTTTATTAAATTTATCTATTATGTGAAATATGTGTTATCACACCATCATGCCAACAAAATGGCCTAATTATTTGTATAATTTGATAAAATACTCATGCCGAGACCTCTCGTGGATCCCATTGAGTCCATTATCATTGAGACTTGGCATGTGGATACCTGAGAGGTGAACCTACCATTGTATTGTGATAATTATGATTTGTAATAACATGAAAAATTTGATATAGGGTTAGTTATAATAATAAGGAAGAATTGATAATTATGATAAATGATAACTTGATAACATGATAATGATTTATTACTATATTCATACCATTGGATGCCCATCCTGATGTATGAGAATATATAGATTTATTGCTATATTTATTTGGATTTCTTATTATATATATTTATGATATTATTCCAATGAATTGTCCATTGAATCGTGGGATGTGGTCCCAATGATTCTTTATAATGTAATAGAATCCAGTATTATGTTTTTATTATTTTAAAACACGGTTTTTAAAAACACCATGGGAACATGTAAGTGGATCCAATATGGATAATTCTCGTGGAGAAAAGTATTTTATTATAGATTTTTACCTTGGTTTAGAATCACTCCAATGCAACACATAAGTGACTCCATAATGGGTAATTTTCATAGATCCCAGTGTGTGACTGTTATATTTCCTTGGCATAGTGTTGTTCCCTAGGAATATGTAAGTGAATCTTGACTGGGTATAAAAACATGGATAATTTTTCGGTTATTTGATACATAGCATGGGTAAATCATATTGATATAAGAGAATCCACCACGACTTGGATGACCAGTCATAAGAAGGATAATTTATGACATGATAGAGACATTTGGCATGTTGCTGAAGTAGGTTAGATAAAATTGGGTTTCATCCTAGAGCTCGAGGGATGACAATATTAATAGATGTGATGTATTTATTTATTAACTAATACCCATGTTTTTAATATTATTATTATATTCACAATTTATTCAAATTGTATTTGTTTAGAAACTGTAGGAGAAAGAATACTGAGATTACTCACACCCTGTTTGGGACACCATTAGGTACCCGAGTAAAATTCAGGGATGCATGTGTACACATGGGAAAGGGCCCTTAAATTAATTGATTACATGCCTGATGGTTTAGATTATAGAGATGGGTCTGACATGGGATTCAGGATCAGATATTTTGGAGTCTTTTGTTGAGTCTATTTTAATAATATAAGTTTATAACATTCTCACAATATTTTACCAACATTTTTCATATCATTATATAGTTTCCATTTACATTTGGATAGATTATTTTTCCCTTTTATTTCTTATTGGTTTCATATATGATTATTTATTTTATTTTCACTATAATTGAAACTCTATATCTGAGTGTATAGTCTACCCAATAAATTCCTTACACATTTACTTCTATTAAATAACCTTTGCCTTATCGAGAAGACTGCATGAGAACACATAGATAACCCAACTTGGTCACATGTGGGAGAATCGCATTTGAGTATGTTACAAAGTGGTATCATAGAGTGTTTATTTTTTGTTTATTTACTCATTGGTAAAGGTAGACTAGAGATTAGTATCTTTCCAATCAATAAAATGAGATTGTTTATAGGAGTAAAGAACCCGTGTACTAGAGAAAAATGAGTTCCTAGGGATGGGATTGTTTTTCATGTTGTTCACTTGTAATATTTGTTATTTTATTACACAATGGGTTATTTAATTTTCCTTTAATGTTACTATTTATTGAGATTTTAGTCATGGGCCAATATGGCATAAGAAAAGTATGCATTCATCATGATAGGAATGTAGGGATATGTGTTTACATTCATTTTTCATATTATGGTAATATTTATTTCATGTGATATATCCTCCCATATAATATTTGAAATAAAATCCATTTATATATTTCATAAAAAATGAAATAAACTTTCATAATATGCAAATTATCTTATTAATCCATGTGAGGAGAAAAATTGAATCAACGATCCTCTATAATTCTCAACAAATTAGGTTTACCTTTATTTATATCCTATGTTATAAGGATAGTATTGATCCTTGTAGAGGAAATGACTATTTTTATATTTGAATTCATCATTGGGAGAGTAGAGATCTAGATTCTCCCAACATAGCTGATTCGGAACACCCAATAGCTCTAGATAACATATGGACAATTAACTCTATAAAAGCTTCCCAAGGGTCATGTGATCCATAGAGAGAGAGATTTTTCATAATTTAACTTTGATGTATGAGTTGGATATATATTTATAGCTATAGAATATTCTTATATCCACTAAAGAGGGAGGACCCCAGTAATTTGAGGTCTTGATTGAGTCACTCAAGATGGTCATTAGGAACCTTAAGACACTCACTGATAGGAGGGTGATGCTTTTATATTACATGTTGTTTGGATCATCCAAGAAATTTTGGGACATTATGGTGAAATAAATTGACAAGATTAGTAATTATGGAAATGTTTTTAGGTGAATATATTGATCCAATATAATCCAGAGACATTTACAGATAAGATGGAACATGTGTTCACACACCTGACATATGATGGAATCTGAGTGATGGACTATACTGGATGCTTTACTAACTTACAATATTTTATCCATCCTTATAAGTAGATGAGGTAGCTAGGGAAAAATTCTTCCAAGATGGGATTATTTATGATATAATTTCCTTGGTGAAAGTCTTTTCCTGAGAGGTTTTTTAGAAGTGATGAATCATGCACTCGTCAAAGAAGAGAATTTAGGAGAAGATTCGAGTAGTTTCTCAAATGTTTAAGAAAGATTATATGGGGAATTTTATTCTATAAATAGTAATAACCACTATGATAGTTACTATAACACCTCTATATTTTAAATGAAAATTTTTCTTAATAGCATATATTACACGCAACACAGATTATAAAAAAACACAAAAATATTATTGTTATAACATAGTAGTTAAATTAGAAGTTCTAGATAGAATTAACTAAATTATTATATATATATATATATATTACCTACTCAAAATAATTTATTTATAAATTTTTAGTAATTTATCGATCAATTTTTAGTAAAGTAATTTGATTATTAAGAAATATGTTTTCTCCAAAAAATGATTTTTAATGATTTTCTTGAAAAAATATTATAATTAATTTTTTAACTTTTATAAAATTTATTTCATAAAATTAAATTAATTTTAAAATAAATATATCAAAATGTAATTGGGGTGAAATTTTGGTATTTTCTAGAATATATTTATTTTTAGTGAATTGTGAAAATTATGATTTTTATGAAACTATATTTTATTTTCAATAAATAAAGTTATTTTAAAGTAAAATTAAGTTATGAATATAATTTAAATTAAAATTAGAATATTTTAGTAATATTTAACCCACTTAATTACATTTGAAATTTCTTTATATTGTATTTTAGTATAATTGAACTTTTTTCTTTAAAAGGGGGTTTTTCTATGAACTGTTTTAGAGTGCATAATGTTTCTCGATTTTAATTAATTAAAAAACCCTAATGATGACTTTTTAAAATAAAATTTATAGATTATATTTTAATAAATAATAATATATTTTTCAAAAATTTAATATAAAATCATTTTTTCTTGAATAATACACTACTTGAAAACTTGCTTTTTCAATCCGTCTGTAGGTTTAATTTTAAATTAAATCTTTCCAGTTATTTGAATTTAATTTGATAAAATGGATTACATAATTTTAATCATAATTATTTATATTATATAATATTTTAAATTTAATTTTTTACAATAATTAATAGTGAAAATAGTAAAAATTAATTATGCGGTTAAGGTGAAAACTGATTTACCGAGGGATGAAACTAAAAATATAAAGGCTAAACAACCTAAAAACAGGCATAAAATATATTTAATGTAAATATTTAAAACATATAATCTATAATTATCAATAATTTTATATTTTTATCCTTTTTTAAGTTGAAAAACTGGGGTATATCTTTTTTGTTTGAGAAATTACATGTGTGACGCTCTCCTCACTTATAGAAGGCCAGCCCAACTCTTCTCCTCTTCGCACCTTGAATGAACTTTGTCACAACCAAGACCCACCCAAATTACTTTATAAATTTACTCCCCATGAACTATATCTCTTATTTGGATATTAATGACATCTTAAGAAGAATTTTTTTGATTTCCTAAGTATATTTTCCAAAGAACAAATATTGTGCTTAATCATATGTTATTATATTATTTATTCTTTCACATACTTCAAATATTATTCAATTATTTTGATATAAAAAACTAATATATATCATATATATTTATGTTATTATGTTAATGTAATAACCTAAATCCATATCCTTCTCCATAAAATGGGATACAAAATCAACATTCATGTGTACGATAACTACTACCTCACGAACTGATGTAATTAATTTTCCATAATCACATGTATAGGATTGTTATAATGATGTATTTATAGTATATATATTATATTTGAATCATATTTAAGTTAATGGAGTTATTATATCACATATAACTTCTTAATTTCAATTCTGTGGGGGATATGATAATGTCGATGGTCTGTACGAAAGACTACTCTCTCACGATCTGATGTGAATTTTTTTCACCAATGCTTTACATGGAAGGTTATATGGATAATTTTAATGAATATATGTTATATAAATGAAACTAATATTATAATAATTACATATTTATTATTAATAAATGATGATATTTCATTTTATTTTATATGTTTCCACTCACTAAAAAAATATAACTTCGTTTGTGCGTACATGTGGATTACTACCTCCACCAAGCGATGTTACACTTTTTAAATCACAAAATATGGCTGATATTTGTATGTATATTTAAAGAAATAAAATTTTATTTATTCTTTTATTATTATTTTTTAAATATAAACTATTACTTATCTTTTTTCCATAATTATTGTTGAAAAATAGAAATGTTACTCAGGCATACATACGACCAACCATCTCTATGACTCTAACATTGTCCATTTTTCATAACCATATCTAATGATTGATTTTAAAAAGAATAATTGATATAAAAATATGATAAATATATAATTATTATTATTCTTTTTACAGAGAAATATTTACCACTTTGACCATGGTCCACACAACAAATCTGTATTAAAATAATGGACTGAATGTCCTTAAAACACTAGATATGGAATTATAGATTAAATATATAAATATTCCATTAAAAAGAAATAAAATAAATGATTTAGGTATAAGGTATTAAATATGGAAATTTTTATTAAAAATAAAAAAATATATATGCTTATTACATAGGATTTAAATATATACGAGGAAATTCGGTATCGAGGCAAGGGTTTATAATATCACTTTTATTTTTGTGAGACATATGCCATATTCACCAATTATTTTCTTATTGTTTGGTGAATATAATACCAATGAATGTATTTTATGATTATTTTTAAGAAAATTTTTTGTATCTATAAATCCATTTGTTGTTCTCTCTTTCATATGGTTGTGATCTAAAGATTACCTATGTCGTAAAGTATTTTGTCTCAATTTCCATTCATTGAGACATATTGTCATTTTATACTCCCACTATCTTCTATTTGGTGTATAATTTTTCCATTTTAAATGTAATAACATGAATAATACATACATAAAGGTATTTTATGTTTTTATTTTAATTATTTCGTTCAATGGTAATTGATTTGATGTTTACCAACAGTTAAGTCTTTCTTAACTGGATTTATTTTCATCGGGTTATATTACTTATTTGTTGACATTCTTATTTCATGATTATGTGTGTAATGAAATTTTGTTATCTTATTCTACACTTCCAATTTATTTATATGGTTTTAGATTTGATAAACATAATCACTTAATTTATTGATTCACAACTTCAATGGTAAGATTTTTTTAAGGGTTATTCATCTCAAGTTTTTTTTTCTATGTGGAATACGATAATGATATACACCTATATTAATCTATGAGGTGAATATATTAACCTTCGAAATATTATATCAAGAAAATAAATATGTTCATGATATTTAAAGTGTTTATTGATGTTATTATTTCATGGGGATTGGGATTGAAGTTTTTCTAAATTGAAATTAAATTATGTTACAATCTATTTTATTTCAGGATTATTTATCATAAAGGTTCTTTTAGATGAAATAATGTGATATTATTTTCCAGAACCACATACCAATTATTATCCCATGGTTATGAATATGGTTCACATGTTAAATTTATATATTACCCTTTATTTATTAAACAATAATAAATAAAGTTATTTGTAAGATACACTAATGTTTTATTTTATTTTAGATCAGGAGTGTTTCTCTATAATATCGATGTTTAATAATAATTTTTCAAAACATTTATTTTCAAAAAATAAATAATTCCAAAATTCTATTTTACATGGTCTTTTACCTTGTTTTTATTGGTTCTGAAAGGAAATTTTTTATGGTTTCCCAAATGGGTCACTTTTGAATCCCTTTTAAAAAATATTTTAAAAATGATGTTCATTTTTTACATTTAAATCATGAATGGGTTTTATAGACATCATCACCATTATTCTCTTTGAAGCTTAATTTATATGTTTCAAAGTTTGTTTTTAATGAAAATTATTTTTCTAAATATTTTTTGTATTTTTAATTTTTAAAATTTATTTAAAAAATGAAAATGATATTTAACTAAATTTTTTAATGATATTTTAGTTTTATTTACATTAATAAACATCACCAACCCATGTTATTATATATTATATAATAAGGATGGTTTTTAATGATACCATACTCACTTTTTCTAAATGGATTAATATTGTTTCAAATATATTAATAAGGATAAGCTTCCTTTTCATGGGTCAATCATGATTCAAAGAGATTATTATGGAACGTGTTTCTTTTCCATGTGTTAATCATATTTCAATAGGATTTTCATGGAAAACATTTATTTTACATGGGTTAATAAATCTATGAAATAAATTTTATTTTTTCCATGATTTAAAAGTGAAGGATTCAAATTTTTTTATTCATGAACGGCACTTGGACATTATTGATGATAAACAGGTGATCCTGGTATAAATTATACAATGGGTTTAGAATCATTATAGCTCATGGGTGAGCCTAATATATCTTATACAATGGGTAGACCCATATAGTGTTGAGTGATCCTGATATATCTTATACTATGGGTGCACCCATATTGTGTTCCAATATATTGGGTAATGTTTGTTGTCCATTAAGGCAATAATGATAGAGTTACCAAAGGGTTTATTTTATGGATTTAACTAGGCTCCAATTATTTTTGAAATGGGTTTAAAATAGTTTATTAAGATTATTTTCCATGATAAAAACACATTTTTTATTCATTATTTTGGTTATAAATGTTTCCTTTGATCAAGATTAATATTACATGGCTCATGATTATTGATTCTGGTGACTCTTTCCATTATAAAATATTCATTTCATGCCAAATTTTTTTTGATCTTGGTGGTTAAGAATGAGTTCTATCATTTAATTCTTATTCACTTTGATTATGTCAACATACCCTTATTCTCATCTTATATTCTATGAAGAAAATGAATTTTTAATGCTTATTTTTACCCTTACTGATCATTTGATCCCACCCTTATTATGTTTCCTCTTACCTAGGTTTCTAAGAATTTTTTAAAATTAATTATGTCTAGAAGGGTATCATTTGGATGTTGATGATGACCAAATATTGAATATTAAAATATAGGAATATTGGGAGATGATTTTCATCTTTATGAACCAGTTATCTATTAATCCATGATGTTTTGATTTTTTCCTAATTCTCTAAAAATATAAACATAAAATCTCACTGAGAATGTAAGGGATCCAATATTTAATTTTTATGTTTAATATCTGAGATCGAAAAAATAGGTCCACCTCCATCTATTTTAATGATGTAAATGTAAAGTTTGTGTTTTTAGCATCAGATACAAGAGTGAAGGTTCGGGGATATTATAGTTGGTATCGGAAGAGGGTTTATATAAAATTTTAGTATAATATATATTTCATGTGTTTTTATTTTAATATTTATGGATACCATCATGGGTTTACATGTTTAAGTTAAATCATATGTTCAATTATTGTTAACCCATTTTCTTTAAAATAGGTGGTGCCTCATTCAAAGACCAAGGCACAATTTCTTTCATAAAAGAAAAGGAGTTACAAAATTCTGAAAGACGAAATCTTATTAAAATCCTTATTGAAGAAAGAGAGTGAATCATCAGGAAAATCATCCAACCAGGTAATTACCTGATTGACCCCCTTGTTGGAAAGACTATAGGAAACCATGTTCGCTTCACAGAACACATGTGTGGCAATGTAGTTGAGATTCTTGAGCGAAGCAAGAAATTTCATCCATCGAGAGGTAAGCAGCCAAGCAAGGTGCACCACTCCCTTCTAGATAGCTTGGAAAACAGTGGTTGAATCACATTCAATCCACAGGTTGTTCCAACCCTTATTCTTTGCAAAGTCCACTACATGAATGACTCCCAACATTTCTGCTTCCAAAGCCGAGGTCGTGCCACATCCACCGAAGAAGCAGCCAAGGAATCTGCCAAGAAATTCTCTCAAGATGGTACCACAGCCTTCCGGACCCGGGTTACCTCTAGAAGCGCCGTCAACATTCACTTTGATCCATCCTAGCAGCGGGGCTTGCCAGAAGACCTCAAAGGTACGTCGGAGAAGCCTAAAATTCTTGTTAACCCATTTTTAGGTTTTATTTAATGAAATTTGGAGTGGATTAATGGCTTTTTAGAAGATGTTTATTAGGTTGAAGTATATGTAATGTTTTGTTTTAATATAAACTATTCAATTACAAAATTTGGACATAAGTTTTAAGGTATTTATAACATTTTGGGTTTATATGATCATGGATATTGATGTAATTATGAAAATATATGTTTTATCATATAAATAGTGGGGGATTGAAAATCGATTTGGAAAAAATGTGATTAATGTTATTTTAGAATAAGATCACTATATTTTTGGTCTTAAAGGCTAAAAGGTGTGATATAACCATTGAAATTAAAAAAATGAGGTTTTTTGAGGTTATTTTGGATATTTTTTTATTTATTTATGTAATTATTTAAGTTTACCCTTGGGTATTATGGTAGAATTTTAAAGATTAATGCATTGTTTCATTATATAATGGTATATTGATTTTTCAAATTACCATACCTTATGATAACCATACCTTATGATAACCAATTTATTTTTTGTAATTTATAAATACATTTGGAATAGCTTGATAATCTATTTTAGGATTATATGGTCCTTTAAAAGTTGATTTTTGTGCTTTAGGAATGAATTTTTTTTAAATACTCAACATTTGGAGAAAAATATTAGATTATGGTGGAAATTGATAAAGGATTAAATTATAAATGTAAATTAAGAATATTTCCTTATATTATTATTATAGACGGTAAGGAATTCCTCAAATATAGAAAAAATATACTAAAATAAAAAAAATTATACTAAAATCATTTCTAATGGTATCAATTACCTTTTTCACACCTCTTTGGTTTATGGTTTTGTGGTTGTTGATTTTCTCATGAACATTAAATTTGTTGTGATCAATGATCACAATCATTTTATATAATTATTTATGGATTAAAATTATATTCCATGTCTAAATATTAACTTCCAACTTATGTGATCTGATTTTGAAACCTAGTATGTGTTTTTTCAGATAACCCTTGTACATTATTTTCTCTCTTATCAAGAGGATGCTTTATTAACCTTGTTTATGATGTGGGTTTAAAATAAATATATTTTAAAATATTCAAACTATTATTACTGATATAAGGTTAAAATTTTTAGGATTCAATTTATTAATTTAGTAGAGGATGTAACATCCTAATATTTTAAATAAAAGAAAAAAATGATAGTGTATACAACATGCAAGAGTGAGCTTCAGTGAAAAATGAGATATATAACCATTATAACCTAACAATTAAATTTTATGTTATAAAAAATATTAAATGATATATAAATTATAAATATATATATATGACCTACTCAATACAAGTTATTGATAAATTTTTATTAAGTAATCAATCAAGTTTTAGTAAAGTAATTTTATTTTTCAAAAACATGTTTTCTTCAAAATTGATTTTTATTTCTTTTCAAGAACAGACATTATAATTATTTTTTTGAACATTTAGATATTTTATTTTATAAAAATAATTAAACTTTTGAAAGAATCATACCAAAATTAACATAGTGTGACGTTTTGGTATTTTTTGGAATATATTGATTTTTTAATGAATAATGCAAAATAATGATTTCAGTAAAACTACATTTCATTTCAATAAATTAAGTAATTTAAAATTAAAAATCTATTTTTACTATTATTTAAATTTAAATAATTAAAATTTAGAAAAATTTAATCCTTTTAATTACATTGTATTCAACTTTATATTGGATTTTAGGATAAGTAAATTGTCAGGTTTAAAAACGTAACTTCCTGAAAACTATTTTAAAGTTCATAATGATTCTCAATTTTTATTAGATAAAAAACCCATAATGTGGAATTTTTTAAATTAATTTATTATATTATATATCAATAATTATTAATTTATTTTTATAAATGATTATTTTTAATCATATAGTTATATAAAAGTATTTTTTGATTGAAAAATACACGTCTTGAAGACAAACTTTTTCATCAGGTCTACGAGTTTAATTATAATTTATAATTTTCCACATCTGAGAATTGAATTTCATAAAATGCATTTCATTTTTTTAATCAGATAAATTCATAATATCTTTTATGTTCAGCTAAATTTATGTTCATATTGAGTACTAAAAACTGTAAAAATTTATTATCACAATTATAGTGAAAACTACTTTATCAGGGGTTAAACTAAAAAAGATAAGGGTTAAAATTACCTAAAAACTTGTATAATATTTAATATATTATAATTTTTGAAACTTATAATATCTAAATATTTATAATTATTCGCTTTTTTAATTAACTTAATATGAATCATGATAAATTCCCTCTATTGGTAGATCATTTTCATATGTCTTTCCTGAATAATTTTTTGGTTTAAAACACAAGGAGTAGATCATGTTCAAAATATAGTTGGTATTGTGATATGATCTAGTTTCTATTATTATTTATTAAATAGTATTGTTAAAGCTTCATGATTTGAAGTTTCATTTGTAAGATATAGAAGAAAATGGATTCATATGATATGGTACTTTTCAATGGGGATTCCCCGTGATTTTCACTCTGAAGGATGATGAGACTTTACTCTTTTGTTTAGATTATCAGAGACTAAAACATATGAAGTTCAAAGACCAATATCCCATTTTGTTCATTAGTGATCTGTTCAATAATTTGAGTTCTGTTTTGATCTTCTCCAAGATTTATTTGTTGTCAGTGTACCATAAATTAAGGGTGAGTCCATTAGGTCTAACGAACACACCAGTGATATTCATGGCCCCAATGAGCCGAATCTTCCATCAATTCCTAGATCTATTTTTGTTGATTTTCATTAATGAAATATTAGTCTAATCCTAGTATATTTATGATCCTTTATTATATATTGATATCACCCTGAGTAAATTGAGAGAGTATCAGCTTTATTCCAACATATCAAAATGAAACCTCTTGATCAATATAGTGAATTCTGGGGTTATGTTATATAATATTTTGGAGTGAATGTTGACCCATAGAAGGTTTTATCCATGGTATCTTCAATGTGGCTTAAGAATTCCATCAAAATTCAGTGATTTCAGGGTTTATTAAGATACTTCTAACACTTAATCCTAAAGATATCCCATATGGATGTGCCAATATCTAATTTGACCAAGAAGGGGGTGAATTTTTCATGGTTGGATGCTCAGAAGAGCGATTTCAAGGAGCTGAAGAGTAGGATGACCTTAACACTGGTCCTCATATTACCTATCATGGGTAATTAATATAACTCTTACTATGACATATCCATAATAAAACATAGAGAAATTATAATAGTGAATGGTTGAGTGGATTCTTATGGCTCCAAAAAAATGAGAGCTCATGAGAGGAATTATCCAACTCATTATCTAGAATTAGTTGTTGTGGTACACACCCTAAGATTCTAGTTTCACTGTCTATTTTACAAGAGGTATTTTAGGTCCATTGAATACAAGAGACTCAGGTATAGCTTATCCTTGAGATACATGAACCTTAGGAAGAGGAGGTGGGTTGAGTATCTATGGTCCTTTGATTTTGTGCAACCATAATCACCAGAAAAATACAACATTTTTTCTGATGCATTGATCCATAAGACAGATAGAGAGGTAGTACGTGAGTCTTGAAATGAATTATGTCTGATGGAACTATTTTTATACATGTGTCTATATGTTTATAATTCCCATTGATGAGTATATATTACATGATAATCTTATATACTCATGATTCTGTACTAGATCAAGAAAGTGTGGTTATATGATCTATATATATTTGCTCGAATGGACAACATATATGGTGGGGATCCGCCATCAAGATACTCTCTTGGTAGTGGTGATATTTTTCTTATCAATGGCCTTGTATGGGTTCCTATGGAATTTTGTGAGGATTTGATGATAGAGTTTCATACTTCTATGAGGTAATTTTATGTTTTACTAATAATTATTCATTTTGATATCTTTAAACAGTACTAGTTTCTATGGATTAATAAATACATTATAGGATTTTTAATGCGATGTTCCACCGATCAGTAAGTTAATTCCAAGAATTGGAGGCTGAATGGGTTGTTGTAGCCTCTACCCAATCCAAAATGGTAGTGGGATGATGTCACTATGGATTTATTTAAAATATTACCTAGGACACCCCATAAGAATTATTAAATATCTGTGTTCATGGATAGACCGAAGAATATAGCCCATATTTCCCTATGAAGGGGATGTTCACTGTAGATAATCTAGGTAGTATTTATGTGTGATAAATAGTTTGGTTGCATGTTGTTTTGAGAATAATCATTTCTAATTAAGGTACTTGTTTCAAATCTCATTTTGGAAGGGTCTTTAGAGGTATATATAATCATAGGTTCTTCTATGTATATCCTATCATACCCAAAATGACAACTAATCCGAATAGATGATTTAGATTCTGGAGGATATGTTTTGATCTTGTATTTTGGATTTCTATGGTGCTTAGTTGAAGCATATTGAACTCAAAAAAAGCCTATAATAACAGCTTCTAGGAATATCTCCAAATGTATATTTTATAGGCATTGTATAGAATTTCATGTTGTTTTCATCACTTCTAGATAGAGGTAGGTGAGTCAACACTAGTTAGACTGAGTGTTGTGTTAGAGATGTTTGAGTAGGTTCAATTTATTAGAAAGCGATTGGTGATGCTGTTGAGCAGGAAGAAATTATATTTTGACTATCAGATATGAACTTTGATGTTTGAGGTTGGTCATCATGTTTTTCATTAGGTGAACCCTATGTTGGGTAAACACCATATCAAGGAAAAGGGAAGATAGTACCCAGATTTTTAGCGTATTCAAGATACTGGATAGGTTCTGTCCAGTGGAATATTAGTTGGCCCTTCCATGAAACTACAATACCTTGTATGGTTTGTTTCATGTGTCATGGATTTGTAGATATCATCATAACCCTTCTCACATGATATATATTGAAATTTATGATATGGTTGTTGATGCATGCTTTGAGAAGGATTTTATTCATATCATGGACCATATTGATAAGAATCTACGAGGTAAGATCTTACCTATCACATGATTGTAGTGGAAACATGGGTGTGTTCAATAAGATATCTTGGAGAGGGAATCTTATTTACAGTCATAGTGGCTTGACTTGTTCATCGATCCACCTAGATATACATTGGAGCATAGTTTGAGGATGATTTATTATATGGTGGGGAGGATTTAAGTCCCATATTTTCTAGGTACATCCCTCTTTGGGTTTTGGTAATCTTATTTGAGTTTGGTTATATTTTTCTTAAGTCCTAAAAATCAAGTCTTGAGTTGGTTGTACTTGTTAAAGTTACGTAATGCATAGGTTTTGGAATAAATAGAAGAGGATATGAGCTCTATTTATAGAATGAGTTCATGTGGTGAATTTCCAATTCATGAAATGAATTGTTTGAGCTGAACCCATGACTCCCATACAAGGCATTAATGGGTCTGGACAAACCCCATGAAACTCATTCATAGCCTTAGTTATTATAGGTAATATTTGAATCATAAATTCAAGACATGTGACAAATACATGATGTTAAATGATCTTATTTTTGTATATTAGGCCAAGAATAAGGTTTTCTTGCTATAGTTGAAAACATTGTAATTCAAAGCATGAATCCCCTATTCACATTTTTAATTTTCCATTTCTAGTGTTTTAAAAATTAGTGCCCGGTGTTTCTAATGGAACTCACCCATTTCTCTAAATTATATCCCTTCTGCAGGTGACATCTTGGAATCATCTTCAAACTAAAAGAAAAAATCCATTGTATCTTGGTGTTCAAGTCCTAGTTATTGAAATTAATCTCTTCAATTATTCTCCTCCCTCTTATTATGATGGTTTTATCATGTAGATAACACTTGATCAAGACTATTAAACCCTAATCAAGTATGAATATCAGTATTGATAATGCTACTTAGTTTTAGGTTAAAGTAAATGAAGTAGGGACCCTATAGCTACCTCAAACAATGAGGAATTGTCTGCATATACTCTTCTTTTTTAGTTGGGTGGTCTATAACAACTCCCTAGTGTCTAATTATTTTTCTCTAGTATGTTACATATGTATAGTCACACTATCATTCCATTTTCGAGGCCTAATTAATTGGATAATTCATTAATTTGATAAAATACTCATTCTTAGACCACCCATGGTTTCCATTAGATTCATCGGAACTGAGTTTAGACTTATGGACACCTGAGTGGTGAGTTTACCCATGTATTTTGATAATTATGATTTTGAATAACATGAAAATGTGATAAAGGGTGACATGGAATAACTTGTATTATTATATAATTTTTATAAATTAAAACATGATAACATTTTAATGATTGATTACTTGGTTCATACTATCAAAGACTCATCCCAATGTAGAAAAATAAACCAATTTATTATTATATGCATTTAGACTACTTGTTCATGATATTGTTAACATAATGTCGAGGACTGATCCACTATCTCATGAGACATGGAATTGATGATTCATTATGATATAGTAGAATCCACCATTATTTATTATTTATTTTTTCATTGGTTTTGAAGTGTGTAATGGGAACATGTAAGCAGCTCCAGTGTGGATAATTCTCATGGAGCCCGGTATGTTATTATTTATTTTCCCTTAGTTTGGAAGTTTTCCATGTGAACACATATGTTACACTAGCCTGGGAAATTCCATTGGATCCTAGCATGATACTTTTATATTCCCCTTGCAATGGTATTGTAAATTTGGAAGTTTAATCCGCTTTGGAATGGTTATATTCATTTGGATCCTAGTTTGGGTACTAGAGACATGACACTGTTGATTTTTTCTAATGTAGGATAATCTTACATGGTGTGGGTGATACATACTATTTAGGAGGATTTAACACTTGAAAAAGATATTTGGCATGGGGTGTAAGTAGGATTGGCTGGCCTAGGGTGTTAACCTAGAGATCGAGGGATGACATGATTAATTGATGTGAAGTATTAGTGTATTATATAATACCCATATTTATCATATTATTTCATGTCCTATGTATTCAGATAGGATTTTTTTAGATATAGTTTGTTATGTCAAACTGGTTTTACATACACCTTGTTAGGGCCGTTGTTTGGTATATAAAAAGATTTCATGGATGTAGGTATGGACAAGGTCAAGGGGCCCTACATTTGTTGATCTATTTCCTAATGGGTTATGGTTTTGATATGGTACTGACATAGGATTTAGGACAATGGGTTTTGGAGTATTTTATCAAGTTTATTATTACTTTACATGTATGATTTTCATCATGTCATTCATCTATATATAGCCTATCATAACATAGATTCCATTTTCATTTTTATTCTTTAGTTTTACTATTTATTCTTAATTTACTATATGTTTTATTATTTATAATATTTTCACTATAATTGTAATGATTGTGCTGAGGTTATAGTGTCTCCACTATATACCATAGACCCTCATTGATAGGCAGCAACCTTTGTCATGTGGGGAGTTGTACTTAAGGTGACGTAACCATCCCGAATGATTCACGTGAGGGGAAACCAGGTCAAAGTACATTACAAATGTTCATGTTCTTTTAAAGATACTTTATAACACCATTAATTTCTTATACCAGATGAGAATTCCTTTTTATTTGATAGATTTAATTTTTTTCATGTTCTTCTTTTTCTAATGTTACTTTCATAGCATTGGGAAACAAACTTTAAGTCTTCCTTTTTATAGAACATCTCCATTTGATCCTCTATCAAATCTATTGATCTGATATGTTCATATGATAATGTTTATTTGGTGATGATAAATTTGGTGATAGTTTTTCCGATCCCTATTCGCTTATTGGTCATCTAATACATATTTTTTTGTTGAAACTACTCTATCTAATACATTCTTATTAGTTCAGTACCTATATTTCTAATCCATCTTTCTAATTTACTTCAGTCAGTGAACTATTATTCCATATAATTCCACCACTCTGTCTAATAACTATTGATATATCTTTTACCTATTCATTTGATACTTTAACCTAGATGATAATGGATATCAAATTTCATGGTTGAAATTTATTTACAGTGCTTCAATTATTCATTATGGCACACAACCACAATTCTCTATCTCATCACACTTTAACAATGCATCATCACTCCATTATATAGGCATTGGTTCGCCACATTTTCAGGGTAATGTGTGTACTTCAAATTCAATCATCCTTCTCAACACTTCTAGTATCCCACATTAAACACCCTCTTATTTAGAACATTCAATGAACCTAAATTATTGGATTTAAAAAATATTCATTGTAAAATTCATTAGATCTCAGTGTAAATGATATTCATCAACTATACTAAAATATCACTGGGATTATTATATTCCTTTGTGAAACATTGATCATCCATCTCAACATCATCATAATTAATAACACAAAAAACTTCATAAAGTTATTTTAAAATTTCATCTAGTACACTTTCATAGCATATCATACATTAGGGAAAATTCATGTAGTGTTACATTAAAATTTTGTTGGAACGTCATGGATGTATTTAACATGAATCTTCCTTTTATCAATGAAATTATTCAAAAATATTTGATCTGATGGGCTCTTTTATATGAAGACTTTTATTGATATGCCCTTTAAATTTTATTCAATATAATTTCATATGGGTCTTCCTCTATCTGATGGGTTCTCAGATGTATGTTAGTTTCCTCCATCTGATGAACCCTTATAGATCTAATCTACTCCTTCCATCTGATGAATTTACAAAAATCTATTAGAAGAAATTATAATACTCATTTCAATGTATTTGTAACATTTTCCTAGTGAAATTATCTAAAGAATTCTTTTTGGTGAAATATATTTGGAATACTCAAGAACCTATATATGATCATATTGTATGTAAACTTTAGTCTGATGATAATTAATCAGAATGCTCTATCTAATAACTTCATTTGGAATGTTTTGTAAGATCTAATAGATCATAAAATTCAAAAACCTCTATCTGATGAGTAGGATACTCTAATCCTGTCATTCAACATTCTCTTCATTAAATGATCATAAATTTTTAATTTAACTATTTATTTCATTGGGAAAACCTTTCTTGATCATTCAAGAACATATTTTTGGTAGCATCCGTATGATTATGCACTAAGTTCATATGAAAGACTTCTTACTCTATTTTTTCATTTATGACCTTTTGAACACTTGTTTCATTTTTTTTATAACTAATTCACTTCACATATTGATCTTTTTAAAAGTCCATATGTTATAATTTATAAATCTCTACATATAACTTCAATCAAAATTTTAGAGTATTCGGGATCCATAGTTCATCTTTCATATCTTCCGGACTTTGAACATCATATAGCCTCTCTGTACTCTCCGTTGGACTTAAGGTGAATGAACTTTGATTCTGGGAGTTTTCTCTTCTTCAATACTTCATCTTTGAATCATAACTATGAAGTTTTCATCTAATTTAATCATTTTATTCATCATATAACAGTTACCCTTATATAGGCTTCAGTAACTTAGGGTAACCCTTAAACATGTTTATTTTTACCTTTACACAACCCATTTAGCCGTAAAGCTACCATAGTGTGGGTATTGACTACACTTTTATAGGTTACTATTAAGAATTAGGGCTCCTTTATGAATTTCTGAGAATTACATTTAAGGAAATTGAAAAGCCTCGTTTGATTACATTGGTCCACTAGAATCTATCATATTAAATTGGTATGTAGGTCTCTATTTGATCATTGTTTCCAACTCTATTTGCACGGCATCACAATGTTCTTATGTAAAATACTTAAGGAATATTTAATGATGCTTATAAAATTCATGATTCTTCAAACATCAAGAACATGATTTGTAAATTATGAATAGATCATTAATTTTCATAAGTCATTAACTCATCCAAGTAACATCGACATTATTACCTAGCTTGGATGCTTCTATTGAACATTACCATAGCTGCTTCATTATAACTTTTTCAACATTTTAACATCAATGAAATCATTATATTCCATTAACAACCATTGATGAATAATAACATCCATTGAAAACAAATATAACTCACACACATAGTGGGATATTCTAGTAAGGGTAACAAACATTTAATGATCATGGTATTTAAAAATGTCCCTTTGAAAGTAAGCTCACACTATGTATTTTATGGGATTTCCATTTACAGTTTAACATGTTTAACATAAATCACATGCATGTTAAACCTTTTTCATATCATGTAAACTTTATTATCTCATTTTTTATTCCATTTTGTATTCTTTCTTCTAATGATTTAGTTTTGGAATCCAATTCCATCCACCAACATAAGGTGTTAAATCACACTATAACCCCTTCCAAAACCCCCATGTATCTCTTATTCACACAAAAAATAGAAGATAACCATATTCATACATATAAAAATACATCTCATGCATAAGGTATTTGATCGTTTCATGTAATGAGATAGAATAATATGACATTGATAAACTTCACACGAGTAAGCTCGAAGAGATATATTACAACCCCCCATAATTCCACTACAATGAAAAATTATTTAGGCTCGTTGGTAGTGCAATAAGAAGTCCCTCTCTCCATGGAGACTTAAATAGAGAAATAATTCAATTCAAGGTTTCACTAAAACCTAATATGTAAAAAATATATTCAATAACTATTTCCAATCTTATTACTCTAAATATAAACTAGGGATAAGAGAGATGTAAAAACTAAATTATATGGGGTCATACCTATCATAGAATAAAATACTTTATCTTGTAAAATAAATTTATCATATAGATTTAACTATACATAGTATTGACTTTCTATAAATAACTTAAAACATGAATAATAAAAAGAAATAAATAAATGAATGAAAACATTATTTATTTTTCAAAAACATGAGAAACCAATATGAACTTTTTAAAATTTGGTTAAGCATGAAAAATATTATTTTATAATGAATAAATATTATAATTTATAATTAATATATAAAACATAATTAAAAATATCAAAAACATTTAATATTTTTTCACATATCAGATTTTATGATTGAAATTTATTTATAAAATACATTTGATATCAGATATCATAAGATAAAACATATTTCAAATCCACCAAATTATTATATATCATACCATATGATATTTTTTACCTATATTCTAGGGTTAAAAAAGTGTTTTCAAAATATTATATTTAACGATGCGATCACGTATGGATTAAGATGTGGAATTATTTAAAAACCAATAAATTAAACATGCTTAATACTTTAATAATAAGGATTTGATATCACTAATGGGTTTTAAGGAATCATACTATGATTTTTAACAGTGGATAAATTACAATATATTTCTTGATCAATCGTCAAGGTTTAAAGAGTGAGGTTTAATGATGAAATTACATACCTATAAAACTATTACAAAGAACTCTATTTTAATTGGGGTGTTCTTGATGATGATACATGAAGTAGAAAATGAGGTTTCTCACCTCCAATGTAAATCATCTAGGCTAGTTATTGGTTCCCAACATAAGGATTCTCAAAATACCTAAGGGGTTGAATCACCTCTCTAGTAGTGATGTATGATGTATAAAAAGAAAATATATTATTATAATTCTTTGCATGAAACAGATGATCACCACCACCAACAACAAGGGAACTCATTTGGTTGTATATCAATCCTTGATGAACCTCATTGAATAAAGATTGAATCAATTATAAAAAATCATTAGGTGTAATCAAAATGACACTCATTCATTATAAATTGTTTTATAATACAATAAAATAATTCAATGGATAATTTTAATCCTTAAAAATCATTCTTAATAAACTGGATATAAAAAATCATGGGGAAGTTTAGTTTTATACACATGACATCATCTGCATGTGAATCATAATACTCATATTGTAATATGATATAAGCAGTATCCTACTCTTACAAATCATACCAATCACATAGTATGATATTCATATGATATGTGTCATACCATTAATCTCATATGAGACATAAAATATGACTAACTTTGTTTAAGTGAACATCCAACAATGTTAGCAATGTTGATAGGTGGTTTGGAACTTGTTATAATGGTACCTTATCCTCCCTTACCTTATTGGTGGTAGATCATCAACATCTATCATATATTTTGATGATACATACTTCACCATGAGTTTTTGTCTTGATGATTCATCTTCAACTTCAGGATCTATACCAATAGTATATCATTCACCTTGTGATTTATGTTATCATTATATCATTCACACAACACATGGAATAATTTTTATATTTTCCTCCTGTAGTTATATATTAGTGGAGCATAATCCATCATGTGTTGTTTTTTTCCATAGTCAACTAAGATTGTTTAGTGGTGATATATTATCCATTTGGGGATCTATGTAAAGAAAGTGTATTGTCTTCCTATAATGGTGATGCCATATTTTATGGGAGGTAGTTAATTTTAAAATTATGTTGAAATAGTGATGGATTGTAAACCAATATGGATTATTATAGTGATTCATTTTTCACCACATTATACTCAATAGTGAAATCTCATTCAGCTAGATTATGATACAAGGTGTGATATATCAATCATCCTTGAGGTATGTTCAAACGATGGGTATATCTTTATATTATATACCTAGAAAGATTAATTATGGAAACATGTGGTTTGGTTATCTATCATTCCTTGATGTGAAAAGATACTTAATTAAGGATTTATTATAATTATATATTAATTATGAACTAATATTCACTATAATTTCCAAGGGACACTATTTATTGTGGTATAATGATTTGTACTCATGGAATTATTGGGAACCATAGTACTCGAGTAGTTTATTTGTTTCATGAAACATATTTGGGAAAGAGACCTATTATAATGTGGTTAAGATGGGATATTGGTTTGAATTTTATTGATGAGTTGATTCTAGGTTTCAGGATCAATTTTGTGGATACCCCCTTTAGTTTTGATTATTTTTTGACCATGTTATGTATGATCACCTACTAGATATCTTTTTTATACTTGTGTGAATTTTATATAATGTATAGTAGCTCATTTTATTTTAATAGGTGGTTATTTTTTACTTTTTATTGGAGAATAGTGCGTGATGATTATATTTATAATAGTATTTTGAT
Source organism: Viscum album (assembly GCA_963277665.1). NCBI lineage: Eukaryota > Viridiplantae > Streptophyta > Magnoliopsida > Santalales > Viscaceae > Viscum > Viscum album. The sequence goes on along the minus strand of OY728126.1, from coordinate 2,088,079,759 downwards.
ATGGTGAATACTTCTTAATATTGCATCCATTGTGATTTATGGTTTTATTTACCATAGTTTGTATAGTCACACCATGATATGCATACAACCTATCCAGTTGTTGGTGGCCTATATCATATAGGGGTAACTCATAAGGTGAGTAGTGATCTGGTTTAGTTATAGTGGAGGGGAAATAGATTGGGGGTGTAAGAAATTGGAAACAGATCCTTGTGTATTTTTGGATTATTATTCACGATATGGTGGACAAGAGAATAGGAGGTTGTTAAAGTTTAGTATGGAAATTGGGCCAAGAAGTATTTAAACCATTTATGAGGAAAGTCCAAGTACCATAGATGGTATTGGTGTTCTTGTTTTTTAGTTTTATTATGTTTAATTCCCAATAGAAATTATTTGCGATTTATGGTTTATTAGGTTTTACTCTTTACTGGGTAGGAAAGAGGGCATGTGTTCTTGCATCACTGTTGGAATAGTGGGTTTCCATGACATTCATACATTTTCTTGTGACTGATATTACTGGGTAAATTTCATTATAATATATAGGATTCATTTATTTTAAGTCCAAATATCAACTAATATAAGTTTTCATAGATAACTTCATAGTGGAGCTATACTCAGTTTAATATAATATAAAGATTTTACTAGGATTAATAGGGATCTAATAACAATTATTTGAGGTATAAAAAAAATTAAAAACCCAAACTAGGATCTCCATAGAGGAATAAGTGAAATCATATGAAATTAGAGATGGATAAAATCATAAATGTGAGTGAATTACACCATATAAGCCACCACTTTCTCTTCCTCTTTTGTGATTGATGGCGATCACCAAGAATCAATTATAGGATTATTCGCTTCATGATGTATAAAACATTTGTTCCTGAATTAGTAATCGTAAGATTTGGATACTTCACCCTCCAAGGAATAGTAACTATTGGCTCAAAGAGGGTGGGAAATGATAGTTTTGGGTGATGAGATGTCTCAACTGAGAGTCCATAAAGCATAAGCAAGCCATCACATGATTGTGGTCATTTTTAGATGTTCCATGATTATTCAAATTGATTAAATATGAATTTACTCATTTTTTAATAAAATAATAGTAAATATAAGGTCCTCTCCATTAATTTCATTCTTGAGTGATTCTCCCCATGTGTTGTAGATTTTGTAATGTGTATTTGGTGATAACCACTGTGGAAATAACATTTTAATGATCACTCGTAACATTAATTCACCTATATAATCAATGAAAATTGTATACTGTATTCTACATGATATATGAAATAATTTTGTATGGTTGTATAGGTAGTATATGTGAAAATATACATAAAATAATACTTTATGATTGGGGAATGACCTGAAATCATTCACTGCATTCCTTGATGATATATCATATCATTAAATATAACATAACCAATTGTGTCACAAATGAAAGGATTTATGGAAAATCAACTCCTTTAATATCCCACTTACACTAAATCTTAATAGACATTTTACCATTTTACCTTATATCAAGTCATATATGATATTTTTTTAAATCATAATTAAAATGCTTTTGGATATCTTTCAAAACACTTTTGTAAAGATATCATCAATTTCACCATGTATCGTATAATTTGTAATAACTTATTAATTCCCATCCAAAACTCATTTGGATAAACTCTAAAACACTTTTAGAGTATCTCTTTGAGTTCATGTTAATCCCCTTCCAGTCAACCAAAATGTGTAACCCCAAGGCCCTATATATAACAAAAAACAAATATGAATATATAGATCCATAAATCTATATAATGAGTGGACTTTAGAAATAATCAATGAAAATCGACTTACAAAGTGGTCTGACATGATCTCTATCAAATAAATGTATCTCTATACCTATGTCCACTAGTCATATTTCTTGAAAGTGTGCATTCTTATACATTCCCTTTTTGTAATACATTTATTGACAATGATATATAGAGTATTTCAATACACTATTTACATATATTCATTTTTGAATAAACCACTTTGGAGGATTATCAGGAACCATAAAAGTAGAAATATGGAATAGAAAACTACGTTTTCCAAACCAAAACACCCATAACATCAAAGGAACCCACAAATTTGAAACAAAAGAATGAAAAAATATAAATTCAAAAAATAACTTCATCAATGCCTCAATTATTAGAATAATTATGATATGTATTCAACTGAACACATTTTCACACCTATTTTTCATCGACATCACACAACCCCACCACACTGGCAAGAACCAGCTCTCAAAAAAAACAAACAGCCATCACACTAAATCAAACCCCATAATGATACTGAATTTTACATCAACAAAACCACCACAAAAAACCACCAAACTCATGTGAGTATCAAAATATTATCCTCCAAAGTACCAAGACACTCAATACTGGACTGATGGAATCACATCCTAGATCACTATCCCTTTAAACTTTACCTTCATAATGAATGGTTTCCACTATACTAACTAATACATCTACTAGTAGGCATATTCGATAGAAAATACCAAGAATATAGACTAATATTAGTTTTTATATAAATATTTTAAGAGAAATTTTATGGAATAAAAGATACAAGAAAATATTCATTGACACCACAAACCATAAAAACTAAGGAAAATGATATAATGATGCCACCATAGAGAAACAAACACAAGAAATAGAGCTCAAAATTTAGAGAAAAAACACATCACTTCCCAAACTAAAATTCCTAGATGAAAAACCACTAAAATCACCACATCATTTGACCAATTTATGTAGTTTTGAGTCTAGATAGGTTGACTAAGCTAGGTAGAAGTGAATGATATGATTTAACACCATTCATCTAGAGCTAGATTACCAACACACAAATAGAAATAAAACCTATAGTAAATGAATATTTACTGGAAGAAAAAAACACTAATTCATTTCAATATATACACTACCTAAAGAATTAAATTATCATAGAAAAACAATAGATACTAGAACAGGGAAGAAAACCACATCACTAACAAATATCCTCATAAACAAAAACATTCCTAAAACACCAATTTATTAGACTGGCCTTGAATAATGAGAATTGGGATAGGCCTAAATAGTTGATAATATAGAGGATAGGATAATACCACTTCATTGAAACTAAATAAACTATAAAAGATTACAATAAGAAGTGTAAAGAAGGAAGATAAATTAAATATTTAATAAAAATAGGACAAATGAGACTGTGAGATAAAACCCACTCCATCGCACTCAACCAAGGATTCTTAGGGTAACACTAACCATTATGAATTATAGATTGAGAGAAAAGGTGATATTTCTAGGAAATTAAAATACATAAAAAACCTCCATCAAGTATGTCAATCCCATGTATCAAACTCAAACTTCCTTGATTATCTAATTACAGACTGACCTGACTGATGAATACATCAAAAGATTATGGAGGGAAACCACCATCAAACCTAAAAAATTCCAAGGGGTTAAGGTTATTCTTTCACAATTATGAATGTGGAAGGCAAGGATAAAATGATTTTTTGGTAGGTACACTAATCGTATACTCAATGCAAGAAAGTACATTTTTTTGTTCTGATTATTCACATTATCTTATTTATTTTATGTTTTAAAAGAACATCATGTTAAATATTGAACATATAGTGTTAGAGTTTTAAATTAAAAAATTAGAGTAAATATTCAAGAATCAAATATATATATGGATTCCCCTATTAAATTTGGTGTGTTAAATCTATATGAAATTTTTTATCATTCTGATGGTAGTGTTTGACATAATACATGGGATGGATTGGTTATAAAAGAATAATTTCAAGATCAACTATTTGATTTTGGATAATTAGTAATCATGAATGGAAAATCTATAATCATATTCAAAGAGGATATTTCCCATATCGATCATGTCCAATAACCACCTCATATTTCCATCATTATGGACATTATTAGTGGATAATAAGAAGGAGAAAGTGTAAATGTAGTAAACATTCCCATCATTCATGAATACATTGATGTGTTTCCTAAATATTTTTTGGGATCTTCCACATAAATAGAGGTATATTTATTAATTGAACCCTAACATGGATCCAAGAAAATATCGAAAAAACCATATAGAATGGAATATGTGGATTTGGAAGAATTAAAGAAGAAACGTCAAGATATATTGGAGAAGTTTTTTGATCGAAAATGTGTGTATTCATTGGGAGAACATGGTATATCTTTAAATAATAATGTTGGATCAATATGGCTATGCATTTATTAAAAATAACATAATGGGATCATAGTGAAGAAAAAATATCAACTTCTAAGTATTGATGATTTTACAACCATATTAATGGTGCTCAATTATATTACATGATATATCTTTGTTCTCAGTGCCATTAATTTATTGTTAATAAAGAAGATATCTAAAATATTTCCTTATGAAAAAGATTTGGGAAATAAAATTATGTTTATATACACATTTTATTGACTAAACATCCTTCCATATTTTTGGATATAATGAATATAGTTTCTATGTACTACCATGATAATTTCATATTGGTATTTATTATTGATATTATGATATATTCCAAAATCCATGAGGATCATGAATATCATTTAAGTATCATATTAAAAACTATTAGTAAGGATAAGTTTTTTGGTAAATTCATAAAATGTTAGTTCTGGTTAAAAAAATCACATTCATATAGCACATTGTATCCACTAATGGAATATTAGATGATCTAGAAAAGAAAAAGGTTGTAGAGGAGTGGATAAATCCTAGGACTATAACTTATATTCTCAATTAACTTAGTCAAGTAGGATACTATAGAAATTTTGTAAAACAAAATCAACTATTTATTATCCACTAACTATGTTAAAAAAAGGAGTTAAGTTTATCTAAAAAATGGACTATGATGAATGTTTTTAAGAGATGAATAGGGGTTGGTTTGTGCACCTCTGCTAATTTTACCATCTAATGGGGGTTGATATCTGAATTTTAGGGATTCATTCTTAAAGTTACATGGATTTATACTCATAAAAAATGATATATTTATTTCTTATTCATTTCTATAGTTAAATGTTCATGAACAAAATTATCCTACCCATGATTTGAAGTTAGAAAAATTAATTTTTCTCAATGAATATATATATATATAGTATCTTGATGGGGAAAAGTGTGACATATACACATAACAAAAAAGTTTTAAATATATATTCACTCATAAGGAACTGAACTTTATACAAAGGATATGATTTGTTCTTCTTAAAGACTATAAAGGTTCAATTCATTTTCACCCTAGAAGAGTGAATAATTCCACTTATTCATTGAGTATAAAAGATATTGGTGATCTTAAAATTTTGATGATTCAATGAGATCATTGATCAAGGACCTACTAAGTTTAGACATGGGACTCATAAAGGAAGGGAAATCATCAATCCTATCCTAAATGATTTATTAATCAAAATTACTATATAATGTCAAGAAGGATCAAGGATATGATCCTTTGATAAAAAAGAAGGCATAGGTTGTGAAAAATATGATGTTTCCTAAAATAAATATTGATAAAAAGGGTGTACTGAAATTTGGTACAAGGATATGTATCACATCTATTATGGAGATAAAGAAGAAGCTGATGGATGAGGCTCATAACTTTTTATTCTCTATACACCTCGAAAGAACAAAAATGTATAAGGACCTTCATGATCATTGTTGGTGGTATAATATGAAATGGTAGATTAATAATTTCACTGAATGGGGATTAGTGTTTATAAAAGTAAATTCATAGATATAACATCCTAAAGGGGTATTATAAGCACTACCCATACCTAAAATAAAGTTATATAACATCAATATGGACATTTTAACTGGACTTTCGGATACACCAAATGGTAATAAAGAAATTTTGGTAATCATTGATAAATTGGAAAAGTTATCCCATTTAATTTCCATAAGATAGGATTTCTCCTTAGAATTCCTATATAACTTCTATATTAAAGAATTATTAATACTATATAGTGTACCCGTATTGATTATTTTGAATCGAGATCCAAGATTTACCTCCAAATCCTAGAGGTTCCCTCAAATGGATATGAATACATAAGTAAAACTGAGGATAGAAATCCATCCTAAAATTGATACCTAGTCTAAGATGACTTTTCAATCATTAGAAATTATGTTATGGGGTATCTCACTTGATTTACAAGGTATTTGGGATCAATATCTTCCACTTGTTGAATTCTCCTATAACAATAGTTTCTACTCAAGAATATAAATGGAACCTTTTTAAGTACTCTATGAAAAAAGATGTATAACTATTATATGTTATGATTGATTTTGATAAGGTAAAATGTTGGGACAAGATATTGTGAATAATATAATGAAAATATTCCACTTATTTATAAATAAATCAAGGCTACTCAAAGTCAAAAAAATTATTCTAGAACAATATAGAAGTACTTTGAGTTTCACATTATCGATCATGTATTCCTCAGGATATCAATATGGAAATGAGTTATAAGATTTGGACAGAAAGGAAAATATATTCCATGGTACATTGGACCATTATATATTCTAGAGTGAGTTGTAGTGGTTTCTTATCGATTACCACTACCTCAAAATCATTTCAATGCCCATGATGCCTTCCTAGTGTCCCTAATGAGATTGTATATGTATAACATATCTCTTGTACATAATAATAATAATGTTAAGTTGGAATATGACTTGTCTAATGAATAATAATTGATCCATATCCTTGACATTAACAAGTGTGGAGAAAAAATATAACACGGCTTGTCAAGGTCCTCTAGAGAAATCACAAGTTTGATGATTATACATGGGAATAGGAGGAAGCCATGATGAATAATTACCCTCAGTTGTTATCATATTTGTATGTAAAGTGAAACTTTTAGGGCTAAATTTCACTAATTGAGGATTAATTTAATGACCTAAAAAGGTTTCTTTATTTCATCTTAAATCTCTCTCCTCTCAATTATTTTTATTATGTTTTACAATATAAGAACATAAAAATACTTTTACATTTCATAAAAAAATTAAGAATCGTGAATAGATATGGAATAATACAATTATAAACAGTAATGTTATATACACATTGAATAATAATACATTCATTAAAAAAACTTTGTGGGCTTTAAATCCCCCAAGAAGATCGCCCATGCTAATAATATTAAAAAAGGAAATGAAGTGTTGGGAAAACAATATACATTATCAAAGTATGTTTAATAAATATTATAAGTAATTTAGTGAGTTATTAAGATATAATTATGATGTATTTAGAGTGAAATGTGACTATTATTCATGAGTAACATTTTCTAATATAGTTAATGGGAATTACGATATTTAATCAATTAGACAGTTTGTCATTATAATTATTCTTAGAATAAAAATTTATTGCTGGAAATATTCGATAATTATGTTTTTAAAATCTATATAAATATTTTAATTCCCATTAAAATGACGTTTTAATATAAATATATAATATAAAAAAACTTATTTTCATGAGGTTATCCTATAAAACACTTTTATATGATAATAAAAATCCTCAAAATCTTATGAAATTTTTATAACAACCATATGGTTTGTCATATCATATAAGAATGTTAATTTTCAACATATAAGTATTTTTTAAAAAAATAAAAAAAAAATCATATTTACATAATTATTTTCATAAAATAGACTTTTTTTGTCTCGGTACATTGAAAATATCTTAGTTTGAATTTATGGTAATTTTCTAAATAAGTTGATTTTTGGGTTTAAAAGTGAAAATACTATTTTAAAGAAATGTGATGACTCTTATGATATATTTATGATATGATAAAAAAAATAAAAAACTAATCCTTATAATTATTCAGAAGTTAGTTAATGAATAATATAGTATATAATGTGTTACATTTTGAATCACATGATAAGTATTTCTAAAAATCGTGATTTTAACCATTTTAAAAAACTGATTATATGTGTTAAACATGTACCATATATAGAATATATTTTCTCAAATTAAAGAATTTAATGAAGTAAAATGGATTTAATATTTGGAATTATACGATCCAAATTAGTTAATAAGGTTGATTTTACTTTTAGAAATAACAAATTTACCATGGTAAAAAAGTAGTTAATGCAGCACAAGTAAAATAATATAGGAGGTTAAAGTTAAATGATAAAAGCATAAAATTACATTAAAATAAAAAAAAATTAGTGTTTGATGTATTTTAGGACCTTAAATATCCTCTAAAAAATAAACCAAAATCATTGAAATTAATTCCATGCAATAGTGGTTATCCTTAAATACAAAATAATCATTATTTAATCACATGCATCCGCCCCTAATCAAGTATTAATACTCCCTTAACACCCCCAATATCTACTCCAAATACCTTAAAAATAATTTATTGTAATTTCATCTCCCAATGAGCCTCTAAAAGAAGGTATCAATGTTCCATCCTCATATTTTGGTAAGTGAATCTTCAAGGTATGGGAATTCTCTCCATCTCCTTTTTTATCCATGTACCCCTTCGTGTATACCTTTTAAATGTTACTACAAATTATTTTATTAAAATTTATGATATTTATCATACTGAAAAAAAAAATATTCTTTATCAATGGGATTCATTCATACCCTCCCATTTTACCTTTTTATAATCCATAATGTTTATCATCAGGCTGCTAAAAACATTTCATGAATTTATATTTTTAACATGATGAATTATCATATTGTGAATACCCAAACCTATTCTATTTCCATGGATATTAACCTAGATATAAACAAATATTATTGATTCTGAGATTTACATCTATGAAAACAATATCCACTTTTCAGGGGTTAAAATGATGACATGTTCAAGTATTTAATCAATTTGTATGCAATTATTTTGACATGAAATTCATTCATTATTTTCCTTGGGTTATTTAAGAATTGATTTTTTATGATAAATATGGATCACATGAATTTTTAAATATTAATGGTTACCCCTGATAGTGCTCCAATTCATTGGGTAAATATATCATCTATAGATATGACATGTTTTATGATACTATGGTGAATTGACTTGTTAATTATGATTTATGTCACCCTGGTGATAAACCATTGTGATACACTTATGAATGTCTCATATTTATGTTGTATCCACATTTAAATGTTATGATTCATTTTATTTCTATTATGATATACATCATGCTCATATAATCATGATCTTTTGATATGCCTCTTTTTCACATGTTATGTATCCCTTCTGGTTATTCCTTTGATGGGATTTATGATACCCCTCTCTTTAATGTATGTCCCCAAGATATGAGATGTAGTAAAAGTAACATAGGAAGAACCTATACAGATGACAATCATGTGGAGTAGAATAATGTTCATTTTTATTTTCTTTTCATGTTTTATGATCATATTTCCAAGACACTAAACCCCAAAACATCCTATGTGTTTGAAAAAAAATACCATGTAATGAAATGTTTGTGAAATAAAAAGATGGATCACCATAGTGGTCATATATATAGGGCCCTAAGGATTCTCTGTGAAATAACATGAAATGAGTCAATCATTTATACTTCATGAGTAAATGTAATGAACTTTTCATGTGTCTCATGTATAAATGTTTTGTCCCATGTGATAAAAATTTTATAACGAGTTATAGATGATAGAAAACATGGGAATTATACTCAAATATTAACCTTTAATATTAATATTCCCATACAATTAGGGATTGTGGCATCTTATATTCCATAAAATATGGAAAATCGTACTCTATGACTCCAAGGGAAGTATACCATATGATATTTATTCAATCGTGAATTATTATTGAAATTATAAATAAAATGAAATTATGAATTTCATGTCATTATGATAAATCATATCATTGAATATAATATATCCATTTATATCACATAAAAAAGCTTTAGGGGATACTAAATATTTCAATTTTTCCTATAATAATGGTGATTTATCATGTGAAATTGTGTGAGATTTTACCTAACATGATAGTGGGTAGGTTGGGATAAACTAATTTCTATATGAGGGACCATTGTATTTAATGGTGTGTGTTTAGGGTAGAGCAGCCCATTCCTATTATTTCTTACCCTAAATTATGATAATAAGATCTATTTCAGAATTATATTCTTAGTTATATGCTTATAATTTTAGATACATGTAACTTTAATGAGTCCAATTAAGTGCCAAGAGGCATGGGTGGGAATGACCCACCAGTAGAAGATCAATAACTACCAATGGTTATTGTTCAACCTATCGATATATAAATAAAAAAGTTGTCTTCAGGTGTAGAAATATATAGGGAATGAAGCATTGTGGGTCATCTTGACCATGTAAGACCTTACTAAAGACTTTTATCTATAAAATACATTCTTCATTTCTATTGTTGCTTGAACACATGTAATTTAGTTATTGATATAATATACACATACCATCTTTTACCATCATGGGACACCCCTTGAGAGGTGGGTGAAGCTTCCATCATATATTCTTTGAAAACTAGCACAAAACTGATGGGACATTTTAATCTAGGAAAACCATCATGTGGGAATATCCTAGAAGGATTTAAAGAATATATTTTTTGATAATATCTTAATATAGTCTCTATAGGATAATTGGTTCATAGTTAATATTCATCTTATTCAAGTGGGAATATGGGTGATGGATTATTCTTCCTAATTTACTAACTTGTTATTGTTTACACATGTACTGGCGAGTGATGAGACTGCTAGGGTAATTCATTTTTCGGAAGGACTAAGGAATTATATATGGTCCTCAGTTAATATCTTCATATTGAAATAAATTTATGAGTTTATGAGTCAGACTCTATTTATGGTGAAGAACATGATTTAGGGTATACCATCTAAAAAATATGCTTCATCTACTGAGGTTGTGAGTGGGTCATTAAGTAGTAATAAGAAAAGGTATTAGGAGTCTATAGAGGAAGGATATCAATAGGGAAGTTATGTCAGAGGATTTTTACTTCCTCTAAGAGGATAATATTTAGTTGAGAGTTATTAATGTTGGAAGAAGGGGCATATTTAGATTGTTTATGACAAAATGCTAAATGAGTACCATCCTTGTAAGGATATGAGAAACCTATAGAGGTTATGTGGTATAATGATAGATTTGGTTGGTGGGTTTGGATTTAGTAAAACACTATGTTTGGGAAGAGGGAAAGGATACCAGTATTGGTTATGTTGTTAAGGATCCTCTGAAAATTTTAATCATAGTGAGGGTCTTAGTACCCAAGGATATTGGTAGCAGTTCATGTAGAGAGACATAACTCAAGGGAGTTAAGAATCAAGATCTTGGGGATAGGGATCATACCAGCAATGCACCATTAGGTTGACTCCAACTATACAGGGTTGGGATTCATCTATAGTTAAAAATATTTTTCTTATTCCATGTACCCTAACAACTATTTTATTTGATACAAGTGTGTCACGCCAATTTATATCTACTCTATTAGTTAGTGATCTAGGTATTATTGTAGAGTATCTATATGGGATGGTTTCCGTCAATATTAACTTAGGGGTGAGATCAAGGGGTATTTAGAAATTTCCAAAGTACATTATTTTAATCATTGGATTTAATCCTCTTAGGTATTTCCTCATATTAATGATGTGTAGCTTCGATGTGATCCTTTAGTTGGATTAAATGAATTTTTATTGATCATAAATTGACAAATATCATCTATTTTTATATTTCACATATTCAAAGGGAGGATATATAACCTACATCATTGAGTATGATATATAGGATATCCATTTGAACCCTGACCATGGGTTACTAGGGGTGATCTCTTCTCAACTCACTAGAATTGTTTGTAAAAATAAGGAGATATTCCAGGAAATATTTCCTCATATTGTTTATCAGTTCTAGTATATTTTTCCTAAGTATTTATATGAATTACTACCCAAGCATGATATCGAGTTTATGAATAAGCTTATTCCAAATATAGAGCCCATATATATTTCACATTATATGAGGGACCCTATTCATAAATTAGTGGATCTTGATGTGAAGGGATTTACTCACCTAAGCATGTCCCCTTGGGGTTTTCCTATTCTGTTTTCTAATAAGGTGGATAGTTCTTTTAGGATTATGTATAGATTACCAAAGGTTGAACTGAGTAATGATTAAGACCCATTATCCTCTTCCTTGCATATATGAAATGTTTGTTATTTCATGGGGGGATAAGTAGATCTACAAGATTTATTTCAGATCTGGTTACTATCAAACATAGTTTAGGCCCACTAATATTTTTTGTATATCATTTAGAATAAGCTACTTCTTTAATGAGTAACATGTGATTTGTTTATTGAAAAACAGGTAGATGGTGTTTGCGGACCTAATTAATAGGGTATTCTTCATATATATATATATATAATCATTAATATATTTATTCATTTATTATATTTTATTATACTCTTAGTTGAAGGAGGACCATGCCTGATATCTTGAGATTATACTAATCACACTACGATAGAGTTAGATTCAATCCAATATGTCAATATAAGAAACTGGACTTAAACATTATGTAATCATGATTTTTTGTCAAGATTTTTCATTCATACACTTTTAAGATCATTTCAGGTTTATAGGTTTAGGTAGATTGGTCATAAATCATACAATATAGAAACATATAATATAATGTGGACACTTTTGATTAGTGTGCATTTTTTCATAATATAAAACTTTTAAAATAAATAATAATTTCATTTCATGGAATTTATTCAATAATTTCAACTTTACTTCTTCCTTTACCTTACCCATCCTTAAATCTTATGAAAAACATTTAAAAATATGGGATGAGAACAAAATTCTCATAAATTTATATAAAAAAATAAAACCTTTTGACCAGTGAAAACATGAAAACCTATATAAATTTTTCATTTATCTTCAATGTTATTTAAAATAAAAAAATCATATTTAAAAAACACAGCCATTTTTCTATATGGAAGCCAAAAAATAATACCATTAAAAGAAATAAAAAAACCTTTTTTGGTATCTTAGAGCATCACATTCATAACTCATTTTTAACCCATGTCGTAAGTAACTAGAGCCCAGTTCTATTCATAGGAGAAACCCATTGGTGTAATGTCTTATCCCAACTCACCACTAATATGGTGGTCATACCGGTGGGTCACAAGACCTCAAACCCCCACCCCCACCCCCACCACCCCCCCCCCCACCTCCCTGTATGCCAGAGGATGCCGAGTAGTAGTGACAGTCTTAGAAGGTGATAGTGGGGGGATTTTACCCTCAAGTTCAGTGTAATAAAATAGTAAATAAGATAAGAAAAACATTTTATAGAAGTAGAAGAAGTATAAATCAATGATATAGAAGTAGAAGATAAATGTAAAATCAACTTAATATAAAAGTGTCCAACAAAAATTTACAATAATTCATGTATGGCAGATAATGCAACATGGACAACTAGTAATAATTACAATAGAAATAAAATGATATAAAAAGTAATATCCCAATGACTATATCATGAGAATATTGGTCACAAACTCTGTCCTCTTACCCAAATCCATCCTCATAATGTAAATCAAACATTGAAAGTTGGATGCTTCACTATATCAACACTTGCATACGTAATGTATACTCAGGTACCAATGGTTCTCGAGCAGGGTGTGAGATAAAATCATAGTAGGTCAGCACCCATGGTGTCTATCCAAATACATTATGTGCAATATAAATTATAAAATCTATAGGTAATATGAAACTGTAAATAGTACTAAAATAATAACACACGTCATCCCAAGTTCCACTCAGAATCCTTTCTGACTCTACCTACTTTGACTCACTATCAGATTCAATGTCTAACTAGTATCTATATACATTAATAATTATATATATATAGTTTTGTTATATATTTCATCCACCTATATGAACTAAGTGCGTGAGGATTCCTAATGGCCATATACCTAAAATACTAGTGATGGAATGGACCAAGGCATAACTCAAACTTCCATAAGTAGTTTAATGAGCCTAAAAACTCATCCAATAGGGTACACTCCCTACATCCTAATAGGGTGAGAGACATCATGTAACAACACTCGAGGTGGAGAGTGAGATTCCTTGTAAAAACTCTAATCATGGTAAATGGTTCTTTATCCCAATGTCTATATAGTATCACTAGTGTGAGAAGACATGAACGCAACACCTGATGTATGGGAGTGTAATTTCCCTACAACTCAACACCCCTTACTATCATACACAGCCTCTATAAAGGAATATTATAATTATAAATGACATGGGGAATTACATCCCATACATCTTTTTTATCAATACATATACATAATCAAGGCATAATCATTTATAACATATTACATAAGGCAATAAATCTTATTCATTTCAATTAAACATTATCAAAGGAATGGTTATTTATATAATTCAATACATGAGGCAAAGACCTATCATGCATGATGTTAGTAAACCCAAAGACCATTATGGAATCAAATTTCCATTTAACTTATTTAATTCATTTATAGAATAAATCCATCATGAATTATCCATCCTATATAATGATAACCATTTATCATGACCAGCCCATTTAATTCATTAAGACATGACAATTTCATTACTAAGGCTCAAGTACCAAGGGAAAGTGTCCTGGGAAATATGGCATATACCTAATTGGGAAATTACATCCACTATAGGACCAAACATCTAATAGGTGCGATGAGATTCATTAATACATATTTATCAAGGGAAATTAAACTTAAAATTGATTCCAAAAGGTACAAGGGAGTTCTAGTCATTTTGAACCAATTGGATAAAATGGCCAATTCCAAGTGGAACACCCCATGGGTGGAAATATAAGGTGTATAAAACCTATGAACTACTAAAAAAATGTCACTAGGTTTATAATAATAGAAATTAGTTAATTTGATATGAATAAATCAATTAAATGGTGACACTCGGTTAAATTTATCATGTAACAAAATAACATAGTTGAGAAATTGAGAAACTCATAGGGAAAATTATGTGACTACCTAACTCATACTAAGGACAACCTACTCATCCAATATTGAGGTATAATTCAATATTATTTGGAAGATATATGAAAAATAGACCTTTTTTCTCAAAATAGTGAAAATGTGTTCTCACTTAAATAGAACATTTTAGGGGAGATCAAATAAATAAATATTTAAAAGGACTCAACAACTTACCGATGCAGATTCATTGAGACTGAAAACACATGATTCAGAAAACTGATGGAGGAGATTAATCAAATCCTAGATTATGATTTGCAGGAAGAAAAAAATGGCTCCAAATAAACGCACACAACATCCAGGTTTGGAGGAAATGAGGAAATGTTATTCTAATATAATTAAGCGTAATATGTTCATTTTACCCCCAAAACCAAGTCGCATAGTTTGGACCCACGTCTTGGCCAAACCATGTTCCAATAGTTCGACACCCCCTTCTTAATAAATCAACTTTCAAGGTTTGTCCCACACTGTTACCCTATCTGTTCCCCAACTGCACGATGAATAGTGTATAGGTACTACCCAAATGGAACTACTCGTGAACCTATCCTACATGGTTTGGTTAAATAGTTCTCAACCTATGTGGGGAATTTCTTCTCCCATTCTATAACCACATGGTTTTCTATTGGGGACCTCATGGTTTTTAGACAAACCATGCACCCTATTCAGAGGACCAAACCATGAGATTCGTGGTCCCAAAATTCTCAAAACATGATGAGACACCTGGGAAACCTCTTAGTCCTTTACCAAATTCTAAAATTAACACTTCGATTTGTTCCAACTCCTATAATTTCATTTTGATGTTCAGTTTTAAAAACAGAAATTCCAGTAAATGCCAAAATTCAAATTCCTTTGGGCTTTCATCCATTTCAAAAACACAAGATGTTAAATCCTCCCCACCATATAACTTCTCATCCCTAAGAAGTCTTTGAGAACAATGAAAATATCACCTGACCTATAAGGGTCTTAAATTTTTGTTCAAACGATTGTGTTTCCTTTCCTAATTATCAACAGTCCTCTAAGAATTCATTTTAAGTACTTGTCACTTAAGCCATCAAAACTCATTCTAATGCTCATTTTCTGAATGAAACGCCAAAACGGTACTTACCCAAACCCATTTATCTAGATACATGATCCCATCATTATCTCGTTAAAAATATAGCCAAAGGTTCTCCCCACCTTAGACTTTAACATTAATAAAGAGACCAATTCCAATACACAGTACCTCAACCATTGTAATTTCTAAAAATCATGATCCAGGAATTCTAAAAATGCTCCTGATGTGTTTTCTTTAGTAAGGTGAACCCAATTTACTTATGAATCCATATCAAGGACCTCATCACTAAGATAGGGTGTAACGTTGATCGACCAAAACAAAACTGGTCGCACAATATTTCTATGGAGACACTATCGACTATTAAACCATACCCGCATTCACATGGTGACATGTTTAAACTAGTTACTTACAACTATACACTATAAAAAGAAGTAAAAAAATTAAATCCACCTCTAATTTACCTTTATCAAAACACTCTACTTACATGGTCGATGCATTCCCAATTGAACTGCGGCCCCTTCTCCAAAGGCATCTAATGTTTAGCACATACACATTCACTAAAACTTAGACCTGACTTCAGATGATTTTTTGGTGTCAAACCATCATCTAACCATTAATTTATTCATGCATTAGTATGAATAATGTTGTAAATCAGATCCATCCAACTGGAATCATTAACCCTTTAAGCATTTGCTCCAAGCCCGAAAATAAGTCTAGAGTAACCTCAGAATCGACTAATTTGAGTCTTAAGGACTAAACCAAGGTATCCCATACTCCATTAATACATGAGAGGCATTGGTATGAATCAAAAACATCCCCTTAAGATCATTGACTAAGCTCAGAGTGTAATCTTTCTGGTGATTAAGTTAATGGAATGAATGACTGGTGTACAAGAGTTCGTCCAAGGAATTCCTACATAGGATCCCAAGTGTCACTCCGAAAAAACCAAGCCTTGAAGAAAACCATGCATCCAATGTGCAACATAGATAGAGATAAAATATCAATCCCAAGAGAATTAATATTTCATTATGACATAAGACCAATGACTCTTAGTGCATCAATGACGATGTCATGATAGGGGACATGCTCACCTTTTTTCGAAGAGTAAACTAATAGGAAACCAAGAAAACTAGAAGAAGGGTAGTCAAACCACTACTAGTTGACCTCTAGAAAAGAATCTTCGATTCACCTACCGACTTATCATCAAACACATAAAAATCATGATAATGAGAAAGCACCTAGATTTATAGGCCTCATGGGAATTTAACCAAGGAAAACCATTTCCAAATGGTCCTTATCAGTTGTGTTCCTTATACATAGAAGGAAATTCATTCCAAAACTGACACGATGCTCCCCACATTAGAAGTGTATTAGTCATTAAAATAAGAGAGAAATATCGGTTTCTCATAAGTGAGCTAGATCAGATTTACCTTAAACATACATGTGTCGCTCTTCTGAGGCATGATCACCACATCACAAAATTTTTCATAAAAACCAAACCAAACTAACCAATATGTAAAAACACTTGAGTATCTTTGAGTTTGTCTCAAGAATGGGGAAAAATTTTATTCCCTTAACACCTAGGTCACTCTACCTTAGAGATAACCCAAAAATGTACTCAATAGCTCAATACTCAATGATTCTACCAAACTCAAACAATTTATTACATCATTTAACAACTCAATAGGTACAACGTACATAAACAAAAATTACCTTGAGGTTTCATGAGAAACTTCACATCCTCGATACTATCCATAGGATATCCTCCCTATGCATTCAAGTATCTGATGTCCCATGAAGAATGAAAAACTGGATCAAAAGCGCATTATCTCATGACGGTAGAGCAGATCAATGACCTCCTGAGTCGAACAAGGAAAAATAAACAATGTCACGAGACCTATTAAATGGATGATTGTGCCCATGGAATGTCTAACCTTCAGAAACTGAGAATTATGTGGTGATCAATCCTATAAAAAAGGCCAAAAAAAACATGACCACTAGTCCGAATAAGGGTTTCATTTAGAAATAAAGAGACCTACAGGGCATAAGGAAACTTAAACATCACCAATATTTAGAAATATCATGTTTTTATCAAAGAATTTATGATCCAAGGGTTATACCTACCATGGGCTATTCCCTTATGAGTTCATAAGCATCGAATCTACAACTATGTCATGCAAAGTAGAAAGTCACTAGGCTCAAGATCATACCATTTAATCCATTTCCAAAATGGAGAAAATGCATATGGAAAATTACTATGATTACGTTCAAAGGGTTATCAAAAGAAAATATTAACTACCTTACATGAGGATTTAAATGAAGTACACCACCTAAGGTTCCATTTTTAATTCAAATCATTAATTAAAAAACAATATTTAAACATTTAAAATATTTAAACAAAACACCAAGGAATACAAGAAATTCTTATCAAACAACCTTTTTAAACATTAAATATTTATTGGAATCCCATAATAAATTACGAAATTTATCATATAAATTATTTTTTAACAAAATATTTTACCTATGAGGGTCCCAATAAGATAACATGGGTTCATTAAAATGAAACCAAATATTAGTTTCATAGTTATTAAAATTTCAAAACACCAGTAGAGGAATATCTCATAAGAAACATTCCCCAACTGACCTACTTGGGTCCAGTTGTTCATTTTAGATGCTAACCAATTCATTTATGGTAACATTTAAACATACTTCACAATTATAACCATTTAAAAATAAAATATGGTCATATAAAATAGTTTTATTATATGGGTTTCCATTCCCTAGCCTATAAAGTGCTCATACACTTTATAGAATATATATTAGATCCCATTAACCAAGAACCAATTTATATTTAAATTTAAACTCATGTTTCCCTTTTAATTTTTTAAAATAACAAAATATATACCATGGTCATATATAATGGTCTACTACATGGTTGTTCATATACCAACCTATAAATAACCCATACACTTTAGTGTTTGTCATTTGGATCCCATTAATTGATAACAATTGCACATTAAAATTTTAAATTGGTATCATTTTACATTTTAAAAAATGTATTTAAATATATAAAGATCAAGGATAGTTAAATTACATGGGTTATATTTTCCCAGTTATAATCTTCCCATGCACCTTACAACTAAAAACTAGCTCCCATTGTAATCATAACCATTTAAATTTATCCCATGAAACCATTTACATATCAAGAAAACTTCAATGTTATCTCAAATATATAACACCAAGAAACATTATATGAATACATAAGAATGGAATATAAATAGGAAAGGAATGAAAACAAAAACCTAAATAGGTACAAAACTAATCTTGGCATAACACTCAAGACACACTTTCAAAATCAGAAAACAACCTAAAATGAAATTGTGTGTCATGGAATATGCATGAAATGTGAATTTTCTATGTGCCTATAATATTACATATAATTATTCATCGATTCCCTACTAAGATAAGGGAAAATTTCCATAGGCTCTATAAATCAATAAATAGTTGAAATTACACCAATCACTCTGGTCGAAATCATAATTAACTGTAAAATTGAACATCATGAACAACAATCCCATCCCTATCCAATTATTCATTTCCCTATGAGTGGGGTGATCTGTCCCATACATGACTATTTACCACGCACCAAAACATTCTTAATATCCTATATACCTACCCAAAAATAGTAATATAAAGGAAAAATAAGGCTTTGATACCACTTTGTAATGTCCTAAATGAACTCACCACTAAGACAGTGGTCGGAGAAGTGGGTCACATGGCCTCACGCATGCCCCCATATATGATAGATGCTTTCATTAAGCAGTGAGGGTCTCGAGAGGTAATAGTGGGGGGAAAATACCCTCAAGTTCATAGAATAAAAGTGGTAAATAAGATAAGAAAAATATTTGATAGAAGAAAAATCATTATAAATCAATGATAAAGAAATGGAAGATAAATATAATATCAACTGAATATAAAAGTGGCCAGCATAAATTCACAATAATTATTGTATGACAGATGATGATACAAGTACAAGAAGTAATAATTATAATAGAAATAAAATAAAGTAAATGAATAAAATCCCAATGACTATCTCATGAGGATCTCAGACATTGGTTTGGTCCTCTTCCCTAACTCCATCCTAGCAATGTAAATAAAACATTGGAAGCTGGTTGTTGCCCTGTATCAACACCTCCAAACATAAAGTCTGCTCGAGTACCAATGGTGTCTAACCAGGGTTTGAGATAAAATCTCAATAGTTCGTCACCCACAGTGTCTATCCCAATACATTCTATGAAATATAAATTACATAGTGTGCGGGTAATATGAAACAATAGATAGAAATTGAATAATAACTCGGGTTGGCTTAAGTTCCACTCAGACACCTAGTCGACACTACCTCCTTCATATCACTATTGGAGAGAATGTATGACCAGTGTCTATTCATATATATTTATTAATAATTATATATATATATATATAGTTTAGTTGTATATTTCATCCACCTGTATGAACTAAGTGTGTGTGGCTACATAATTGCCATATATCTAGAATAGAAGTGCTGGACTGTATCGGGGCATAACTCAAACATCCATGACTAATCTAATGAGACTAAAAGATCATGAAATAGGGTACATTACCTACATATCAATAGAGTGAGAGACATAATGAAACAAAACTCGAGATTTCGAGTGATCCACCATGGAAACACTCTAATCATGGAATTTGGCACCTCATCCCAATGTCCAGATAGTATCACTAGTGTGAGACACCATGACCTCAACACCTGATGTAAGGGAGTGTGATTTCCCTCCTCATTCAACAACCCTTACCATCATGAATAGCCATTATAAAAGAGTATATAATTATAAATCTCATGGGGCATTCCCTCCCATCCATCTCATTTATCAATCCAAATGCACAAGAAAGGAATAATAATTTAAAAAATATTACATAAATAAATACATCTTATACATTTCAATTAAACATTATCAAAGGCATGGTAATTTTTATAATTCAATACATGAGGAAAATAACTCTCATGCATGTTGTTATTGAATACAAATCCCATTAAGGAATAACATTTCCATTTAACTTATTCAATTCATTTAAAGAAGGCAACCATAGTGAATTATTCATCCTATATAATTAAGACCATTTAACATGACCTAACCATTTAATTCATTAATACATGACAATTCTATTAGTAAGGCTCAAGTTCCAAGGGAATGTTTCATGGGTGATATGGCATATTCCTACATGGTAAATTCCATGCACAAGAGGAACAAACACATAAGAGTTGCTTTGGGATTAATTAATACAAATTTATCAAGGGAGATTATAATTAAAAGAGATGTCAAAAGACACAAGGGAGTTCCCGGTATTTTGAAAAAAATTTCCAAAATGAAAAATTACAAGTGTTACACCCCATGGGTCACCATATAATGTTTATACAACCTATAAACTACTAAAAAGGTCACTAGGTGTATAATAAAATGTTGTAGTTAATTTGATATGAAGAAATCAACTAAATAGAGAGACCCAACTAAAGTTGGTGTGTGATACAATGGCGTAGTAACAAAATGATGAAATTAAAAGAGAAAAATACATAACCACCTACCTCATACATAGTAAGACTAACTAATTTAATATAGAGGTGTGATTCGATCCAGTTATTAAGAGATCTAGAAACAGACCTTTACCCTAAAAATAGGGAGAATAAGCCCACACCTAAACAGTGTAGCTAAAAGGAGTTTAAATGAAGAAACATTCAAAAGGACTCAAGAGATTACCGATGTAGATCCATAGATATTGACTAAACTTGATTCGGACAACTGATGGAGGAGATTCATCAAAGACTAGATTAGGCTTTGGAGGAATAAACCCAGGTCTCAAAAGAGCCTCACACTACTGCCAGGTGATAAATAAAGTAGGAAATGAGATTCTAATCTCATTAAGGTTAATATGGTCATTTCACCCCAAAAACCAAGTCCCATGGTTTGGCCGCATGGCGTGGCCAAATTGTGTGTCAACCGTGTGACACCCCCTTCTTAAGAAATCATCCAGCACGGTTTGTCCCACATAGTTAGCCTAACCATGCACCAACCATGTGGTAAATAGTGTATAGGTACTTTATAAATAGAAATAATCATGTGCATATCCCACATAGTATGTTTAAACCCTACTCATCCCAAGAAGGTTGTTTCTACTCCACTTCTATGGCTACATGGTTTTCTACCAGGGGTCGCACCATTTTTAGACAAATCGTGCACCCTGTTCAGAGCACCGAACCTTTAGAATTCTAGCCCTAATGCTCTCAAAACATGATGGGACACCCAGGAAACCACTTGGGCATTTACCCAAGTCTAAAAAACACTTTTATGTGTTCCAACTGATGGAATTTCATTCCAAAGCTTAGATTTAAAAATGGATTGTCTAGTAAACACCAAAATTTGAATTCATTTGGATATTTGTCCACTCCAAAAACAAAAAACATTATAATTTTTAACTTCTTCATTTCCAATTAATAAAATTAAAATTACACATTGAATTGGAGGTCTATAATGGGGATCACCCTCCATATAATAGATATCAGGATCACCCATTCTTTTATGAGTTATAATGGGTATCAACCTTATTTATAAGTTATATCAGGATCGCATGTGAGCTATAATGGGGATCAAACCAACGTATAATATGTATCTAGCTCACTCATTTCATATAATTTTCAAGTACCTTATAATGAATAAAAAAAATTACCTTTTCATTGTAAACCCCTTTGAAAAACTCTTTTAAACCCATATGAAAAATAATTTTGGATTAAAATAAAATTTTCTTTTAAAAAACAATTTCTAATACAAAAATACAAAATACAACAAAAATATTGTTTTAAATAAATAAAACATTAATTTTTTCAAATAAATATGTAAATAAAATAATGTTAATTGCTGCAAAGAAGTCTTTTTCGACCTATATGGTATGAATAGAACATTCCTTTTGTTGTTTTTCCAAACATTCTATATAAAACATGTAAAAATATTCCTTTTGAAAACATTTGAATATAGATTAAAATAGACATAAAATTAAATTTATAAATCATTTATGCCCATATACAATTTTTCATAAAATTATTTTAAAAACATGGATATGGAAAATAAATGGATTAAATGAAAATTTTAAATAAGTTTTTCCTAAGAAATGTCCCTTATCACTTTGGAAATATTTGAATAAAAATACCCATGATATAATAATATTAAAAACTATAAATAAAATGAGAAAAAAGGAATTAAATATATAAAATTTCATAGGGTTCGTATATACACCTCGTAAATGAGTATAGGTGTATAACATCAAAATATGCCTCAATGAAAGGAAATTGAGATAAAGTCTCTTACCTTGAGTTTGACTTGTCATGTGTGTATTTTTTTCTTCCTTAATAATAAACTTATGTTAATTATTTAATTTCATTATAACCTTTTCATGATTACTATTATTATTATTTCACTTCTTACCATTTTATAAATAATTTCATAATCAATTAATTTCATGTTCGATGTTTTGACCATATCTGACTTATGTGTCAAAAATGACATTGGTAGGTTGACTATGGTCAAATAGGTCATTATTTAAGAATATACAGAATAATAATCAATAAATAAGTATCATATTTATATATTAATTAATCTTTTATTTCAAATAAATATAATGTTTTTGATAAGTGAAGTTTGTTACGATCATAGAGATTGTAGGTCATATGTATGCATGAATATCATTTCCATTTTTGAAAGATCGTTATGGAAAGGAGTTAAGTAATATTTTATCATTCCAAAATGATCATAATATTATATATATAACATATTATTTATTAAAATATACTTATATATATCATACATGTGGTTTGGTGATGAAAAGAGAGTAATATCGCTTCGGGAAGGTGGTAGTCCACACGTACACGAATGAAACTATCATCTTTCAATGAGTAAAAAAGTAAGAAAAATTGACATATTATAATTTAATAATGATAAATATGTCATTAATATCATAATTATGTCATGTATACCACATGTGTTTATTAAATTTATATTTATTATCTTCCACTTGAAGCGTTAGTGAAAACGAATCACACCGCTTCACAAGGTGGTAGACCATCGTGCACATGAATAATGTTATCATATACCCTGCAAAAAAAAGTAAAAAGGTGTATATAATATAATTATTCAATATCCATAATTTTATTAGAAATATAATATATATTCTTTCTATCCAATATCATACCTAAACGTTAGAGGTGGTAATGAAAAAATAAATGACATCAGTTTGTGAGGCGGTAATCCACTGTACACACGAATAATGATTTCATAATCCATTTGATAGAAGAGGATAAGGATTTAGGATATTCATTTAACATAATAAAATATAAATATATGTAATATAATTTTGTTATTATATATTCATGTTTTAATAATAATTTAAGTACATAGTGAAAGAAATAATATAGAAATGCTTGTTGAAGAAAATTACCCCTTTTAAGGAAACTTCTTTTGGTTTGCACAACATTTCTTCCTTGGTTTCATTTATTCCCAAAATAAGTATTTTAGTATGAGAGGAGATAATTTGGACATTATTTGGGAAATTTTTGGTTGATACAAATGGCTTTATGGATGTGAATAAGTGACGAGAGTGAGTTCCCTTTTATAATTGAGGAGAAGTGACATTTTTGTAAATACCAAAAGTATTCACTATCGAGAGGCCACTCTTAACTAATTTTCCTAAAAAAATTATAAATAATATATTTTATAGATAATATTTTCAATACACACATCCACAAAAAAATACATTTTTTCAAACATGTTGTTCTTTATCCATTATGTTTACTCACTTTTACCACTTTAATTTCCACCATGGTAATTAGTTCTTACCATGGGTAATTAAATATTTAGAACTAAAATTAAATGTAACATATTAGATAATTTAAACCTAATTTTTTTATATATTAAATCTATATAGTAAATAAAAATCATAGGAGTGTGTAAAATGAGTTTTAAAATAAGCACGTGTAACTTGGAAAAACATCATTTTAACCATAACAGCACTAACCGAGTTTTTACTAATTAAGGACAATATAATCACTATAAATGAAAAATTATTATTTTAATTTAACATATATTATATGATTAAAAATTTAAAATTCACTTGGCTGAATATATTATTTTTAGTAATATTAAATCATTTAATAAAATATCATTATTTATAAAATAACATTAATGCCAATTTTTACATTATTCATTTAATTTGAATTTTAAAAAATATTATGATAATAATGAAAATAGAATATATTATTTTCAAAATTTTATACCATGATTTATTTATCTAAACAATAAATGGACAATAATAATTCACTCAATTTACTTTAGTTTAAAAAAAATATCATTTATTATATTTTTCTATTAACTAAGTAATATTATACTAATTATATCATCATCAGAAATTAAAAGTAAATTATCATGATAAAATACTAGTTTATATTTAAATATAATATTTTTAATTGAATATATGTTGTTTTTTCCTATCCATAAGTTTTATAAATATTAAAAGCAAGGAAGGTTATTTCTTTGACTTTTTTCTTTACATAACTTATTATTTAGGTTACCTTCATGTAAAAGTGACCCAAAAAATCATAAAAATAGATCCTAAGGTAATAAGGAAAAAATATTTCCATATAATGGCTATTGTAAAAAAAATCTATCATTTTAACTTTTATCTTCTTAGTTTAACCCCTAGAAAAAACCATTTTTACCTTAATTGTGGTAAAATATTTTTACTGATTTCACTATTCGCTATGGTAAAAAAACAATTTTAACTTATTAGATAAAATAAATTATTATGATTTAAAATATGGAATACATTTTTTTTAATTCAATTCACATAAGTGGCATAGTTTAACTTAAAACAAAACATGTAAATACGACGAAAAAGCGTATTTTCAACAAGTGTTTTTAGAAGATAAAAATTGATTTTATATTAACTCCAAGACTTTTAGTAATTATTTTATGATTATATATTAATATTTATTGATACATAATATATAATTTCATTTAAAACATTTCTCATTATTTATTACTTTAATTAATTTAAAGGATAAACTTTATTCGATTTAAAACAAGTTTTAAAAAACCCATTTTAAACCCAAAAAATGAACTTATACTAAAAATAAAAATATAATGATAACTCAAAGTTAATTAAGTGAATTAAATATAAATAAAGGTTATTTTTTTTATTAAAATAATATTAAAACCATATTTATACATTCTAATTACATAATTTATTGAAAATAAATTACATCCTTACAAAAAAATAGATTTTTTCACTATTCACTAATAAATAAATATTTTTCCAAAAAACTAACCAATGATAGTTTTTTATATTCATATTTTAAAAATAAAGTTAATATTATCAAATAAAGTTTATTATAGTTCTAAAAAAATTATAATATTTCCTTACAAAAATCGATAAAAATTATTTTTAAAGAAAACCTATTTTTGAGGAATAAATTACATTACTAAAAAATGATTGATTAGTTACTAAGAATTTATCAATAATTTAGATTGATTAGGAAATTTATATTTATATATATATATAACATAAATTATATAATAATATTCATACCCTATAATTTAATTTCTTGGTTATATACATTTTTCATGTCGTTTAAGCTTGGTATTGCATATTAAACATGTTGTCGAACTTAGTTTTATTTTTTGAAACCTCAAGATGTTACTCTCAAAATGATAGTAATTTATTAGTGGATTATTCTTGTTGGAGAATTTTATTTGGGAGTATATTATATCATAATACCCTAATATTATTGATAGTGTGATTTCTTAGGAGTGACTCAATATTGATTTCAATATTTATCACATACAGGGAATGGTCGGTAGCTATATAAGGTTTATCTAGGAAATCTTCAATTTATAAATGATTATGACGAGCCTAACCATGATTATAGTTATGTTTATATGTTTTAACTTCTATGGGAGAGCCTCTAGAAGCTGAGAGGGAGGTTTTCATCTGCATGAATTCAAACATTAACCAGTCCAAGTAATGAGTATACATTATATTTTGATGCATAAAGAGTTAGGTTTGGGGTATTTATGATGAAAAATAGATGATTATTGGATTATGAGTTCATGAAAATAATTTTTCATGAGTATAAATACCTGAATCATGACCTAAACCTACAAGTGGTTATGGTAATGTAGATATTTTAGAGTCACTACCTCTTGGGTCAGAGGTTCGTGGTGTTTACAACTATAAGAGAAAAAAAGTATATTTTCATATAGCATGACTTGAACCTTTATCAAAAGTGGTGGGTTGAGTAACTATATTATTTTTATTCCACGATGGAATATAACCCTAGAAAGTGGAATTGAATGGATGATGAACTGAGAAGGAAAATTTAGACACGAGTTTTTTTGGTTTATAATAATGAGTAGTAAGTGATGGAAATATCATTGAGATGTACCTTGAAAATTAGGAGTATAAAGGGAAAGAAACCCTAACATTCTTGGATTTTACCTCTTCACTTCATAAGAGGATAATGATGAGTTAGTTATGTAACTCATATTTCCTATTAATGAGGTAAAATATATATGTTAAAGAGTAACCACCTAATTGGTCACTTAATGTTATCGAAGTCTTTTATGTATGGGGTCATGTGTTGGTACCTAAGAGAATACACAAGGAGATGATGTGGTATTTACATACCTTTATGTGGAATGTTTACCCATGTATTAAAAATATGTATCATTATATCCAAATGTATTATTAGTGTATTTTGATGAAAAATGAAATAATGGGGTTTGGTTCTTGATCCTTTACTTTTCAATAGGAGAATAACGATAATCAGTTGCCTACATGTATTCTTAAATCACTACACATTTTAGAGTGTATGTGGGATGATGTGACAATATACTTTCTGGTAATATTTTCACGGCCTTCTCATAGAAGTTATGAGTTATGGGTTATCATTGATTGGTTATAGAAGGTATTACATTTCATATCATTCTGAGAGATCTATTACACGAGTTAGTTAGGATAATTAAATGGTTGGTAGATAGTGAATATGCATGGGGTGTTAAGGGGCATCATTTCTTATTATGACTCCAATTTTATGTCATACTTCAAGAAATATCTGCATAAGGTTCTTGATATGGTAGATCATATGGTCAGATCCTATCATCATCATATTCATGGGAAGTCTGAGGGAACTATTCAGGTGTTTAAGGATGTGTTGAAGTAATGCATCCTTGATTTTTGTGGTTCCTAAGAGAAATATCTTGAACACGTCAATTTTTCCTATAATAGGAATCAATTCAAATGAAATTTTTAGAGACATTATTTGGAAGTATTTCTTTATCATATATATACTGGTTAGTGTAATGGAAATCAATAGTTATCAGGATGAGTCTTGTGCAGGAGGTTTTAGAACTAATTCATTTGATCAAGAAGCATTTAGTTAAAACTCATAGTAAGTAGAGATATGTTTTTAGTAAAAATGCTACACTATGGAGTTTGAGGTTTTCAAAAGGGTATTATTTATAAAATTTTATTAGATTTATGGGAAGATGATACCAATATTTATACAGTAGTTTGAGGTTATAGATGGAATCAATATAGTGGAATGTTGATTAGAACATCCTTATAGATATATTTATATGAATAATGTACCAAGGACGAGGTGTGGGAGTGGTAGTTTGATATATGAGTGCAGTTGAAAAATATTTTCTTAAAAGAGGCTTAGTGATACTTGATAGTAAATTTTGAGGGCGAGATGGTTTATGGTGGGGAGGTTATAAGTCTTCTCTAATTCATAGTCATGAATTCGATTTAATTTTGGATAAAAATTGTGTGTTTAAAAAAAATTTGTCTTTTGGAAGGTTCATATGAGGATGAAGCTAGTATTTTGAGGAAACTAACATATGGTATAAATATAAATATTATAAAATTTCCCAAAAAAATATAGTGGGATCCCACTAATGTTCTTGTGGGAGAGGTGGTGGTGATTTCTACTACTAGTGGAAGTCTATTGATGATGGTCTATAACCCTAGTAGGACACTTTATTTTTGTTGGGTCCCTATTGAAATTTTTACAATTTTTTAAATAATTTATTTAATTAATTTTAATGGTTTAGTAAATGAGGATTTATACTCATTTAACCCCAAGAGTAGTGGCTGAAAAACTCCCCTATCACTTAATTTTTTGTCTTAATATTCAAGATTAATCGCTCTTATTCATGATCCAATCATCATATTGTATATCATAGAAAAGTTATATGGGCCATTATAGCTCTCATACCCCCTCTATTGATTTTTTACTTCACTATTTCTCTATTAATCATCAACTAATCCATAATTTTAGGGGGGGTTTCAATTTTTTTGGATCTTGACCAATTTAGAATGAATCAACTTGTAGTTTTCAATTTGTAAGACCTGTAAAGATATAATTATATGGTCCCCTTATTTCCCAGTGGTATTTTCATGTATTATTTGAATCATATGAAATATAGGAAATTGTATTCTTTTATGAATTTCCTAAAACAAAATTATTTTTTTTATTATAATTTATATGGTGAAAGTGGAACCTAGAAATGTAGTGAGTGGTCTATGAGAGGTGTTTCATAACATCTTTGGTCATGATTGGACATTTTCCATGTGAGATAGAATTTGAAACCATGAATTTATACCATTTATGAATTCATATCATTCTAACATGATATTATGATCCTAGTATGGTGTCGTAGAACAATTACTTACTATGTAATAACATCAAAATGTGTTAGGATAAGGGATATCTAGCTTGGTCTGAGGTATTCGAGTGATTCATTAGCCATGTGAACATGATCCTTGCATGATGAATAGATTGTGACTATCAAGAGCTTGGTTATAAGTGTAATATCATCCACCTTTTTTGTATGTGTTAGTGATAACTCATTCACTAACAATTATTTTTATGTGGTATATCAACCATGTTAATGGGTAGCTTGGGCCTTGTTACATTGGTAGATCATCCACCCTTAGCATGGTAGTGGTAGATAATCCAATTTAATTATACATGTATGTGATGCCTCATTAAACATTATTTTTTTCCTTAGTGGTGCATCGTCCACTTTTGGATCTATGTTGAGGGTATATAATCAACCTTTTTCATGATGTTGGTTGTATATCATCCACCTAGGACCTGCAATCAGTGTTATATCATCAAGAATTATCTTTATACTAGTAGTCCATTATCCACCTAGTGGTGGTGTTTTAGGTGGTGTGTTATCTATTTATAGTTTTTAGTAGTGGTATAACATCCACCTGGGGAGCTATGTAATTTTTTTACATCATCTAGAATAATTGGATAGAATTGATAAATAGTACACCTATAAGATGATTCTTCTTTCACTCATTTATAGTTTTTTTAAAATGATATTAATATTTTGACAAATAATTAACCAAGATAGATTGTGTTAGTGATGTATCATTAATTTATTATTAATTTATGATGAGAAATAATTCATCCTAATTATGAGATAAGGTGTGATATATTTTTTATCCTCGAGGAGGGTTCTGATCTTAGGTATACCATGCCAATCTGACACAAGATAAAGTTATTATGTTAGCACAAAATTTGGATTCTAATCATTACATGATGTGATGTGTTGTTTATTTTCTACTTTACTATCATTCCATATATAAAATGAACTTATATTTAATAAAAATTATTAGGGACATTTATGATTATGGTTTATTGAGTTGTACTCACTCCCAGCTCAGGCACCTTGGCACATGAGAAAACGTTATGTTTCGTGGCCCAGTTGAGGGAAAGGGTCCTTCTTCTAGGTATTTTATCTAAGATTCCTGGTTGTATTTGAGATATAGAAATGGTTTAGGACTCAATTATAGTTTTTTAGTGTTATCCTATAACTTTTGATAACTTTTTGACTTGTTTTGTAGGATCCTCCCATGGGAAATTCTTTTTATCCTTTCATGAATTTTATGACATATTCAGTATGTCATTAAATTATATCTCGATGGTTTTGAATTCATTATCACCAACAAATTACTATGTTGATTATCCTTATACTAGTATTATTATGTGATTAATTCTTATTAATATAGAATCCATAGTGATATATGGTATTCCATACCAAAGAGGGTACAGTCTGCCATGATATTCATAGACCTTCACTAATAGTTGGTAGCCTATGGTATACAGGGAGCCAAACCTTTGGAATTTAGAGACCCATTTCAATCAAATTGGAAGTGAAATATATAGGGGATAAAAAATATTTTTTAGGAAAAATTCTCAATAAGAGATCGTTTGTATGTTAAAATGGGCGATCAAGAAAGGATGTGACTCATAGAGGTGGGAGTTATAATTTCATTTTTCAATATTGATCAATAGTAATTATAAATATTTTTTAATTTGTCATTATATATATATATATAATACTTAATATGTATTTTAATTTTATATATTTTTCATCTAATCAATTTATTATGAAATTTAATATGTATAAGAAAATGTACACATATTGTCTAGTATTACTCATTATTGATGAGAGGTAGTGAAAGATTGTTGTGTACATATTAATTTTCCCATTTTTTTTGTTTTTAGTTATTTATTATGTTTTATTACTAAAATTTCATAGTAGAAATATGAATTATAGTCTCACATGTGGGATAGGTTTTATAATACCTTGGGTGGGGAGTATTATGTTTAGATCTTAGTCCATTAAAAATTTTATGAGGGGTCATGGATCCAAGTTAATGGTACCAATAAATTTAAGAAGATCAATGTTGGTTCATGATCGATAGTGACTAGTTATTATATTATTGTAGTTATTTCATCATTGGACATGAATGAATGAATGTATTCAAGTTCATTGTATTTTTAGGATACATTTTATGATTGTAGGATAAGATCATGGAATGTGATCATTCAAAGGTTGGAAACAGTGTTATAAGAGTTGTAATATCATCACTAGATGCAAAAAAAATCATAAAAATATATGGTGAATAATATGAAGTTTAGGGATGGATAAACCTCTTCCACTACCACATGATGATGCCACAACTATTTATCCACCTCCTTCCACACTGAGAATTCCTTTGTAGTAAATTTTTATGGAAACTATTTTATAAAATATTTGTGTAATAAAAAATTTTAAAAAAAAGTCACCTTATGTATTTTAGTTATTTTTGAAGAATTTATAAATTTAATTTTAATTTCGATGGATTAATTTTGTGGGTTTAATCTATTATGGGTAAGATTTAATTTTTTGGTATCCATATACATCTTGTTATTATTATGAAAAATTCATTATATGAACTATTAAAAAAATTATTTTTTATGATGGATTTCCCATCATAAATATTTTATAAAAAAATATCATTTGCAATGGATTACCCATCGCTATTTATTACTATTGATGCATTTTTAATTATGGTGATCACTTCTATTAATACCCTATTAAACCTTATTTATATTGTTTCATCACAAAAAGTCACAATTATGAAATTAATTCAATAGATGACTTATTTATAATTGATATCCATCACAAATAAGAAATAGTGCTAAAAGGCATAGGTATTTTGATAGATATAATCCATCGTAATTTCATTTTTTTGATGTGTATATTTAAAAGTTGTTCTTGTGCCTCCTATCAAAGGTAAATGAAGATAAAATAATAGAAAGGTTTATGTCTTGTTTATTATCTCATAGACATGTCAACACACACCATAGGAAAAATGGGAAATCAAAACTCCATTATATAAAAATATATCATTAATTGAATTATTTTCTAGATTTTCCAACATTTATTACATTAAAAAAATTTGTATATTAATAAAAAAATTTATATGTTTCAAAATGAATAAAAAATTAGACTTAGTTCATTTTATAATTTTTAATGTTTCCTTCATTATTATGTAACTATTAGACTCTATTAACATCATGTAATAGTGTGTTAAAAGATAACTAGTAATGATATCATTGTGAAATTAATGGAATATTATAAAAATATGCAATCAATATGGTACGGTGACTTTGAATAATCTATGTTCATTCCAAATAAAAACCATAATGTCATGATTCTCACCTTCTCATGGTTTTGGGTATTAGTACACATATAATTTAATCTTTCACTTTTAGTTCAATACATCATGAAATGTTTTAAAAAATGACGGATCAATCCAAACATCTAGGGATATTATTTTTATAAAAACTCTATCAAATTTTTGATAAATTATTTAAATAAAAATTATTCCTTATTTCATGACCAAACTATATGACTCTATAGGTATTTTTATCATTAAAACAAATATTATGTCCCCAATCCACAATTGTCTGTAAAGAGCATCCAATGAAAAAAATCATTAATTCTCAAGCCACAAAATTATTTAGAGTAATCTTGATAAAAAAATATTATATCTATAAAAACAAATCCATCATAAGATATATCTCTTTAAATCATATATATAATTATACAATCATTTTATCAACATCAAGTTATCCCTTGAGATGGAGTATATAAATATAGTATAGGTCATCTCATTTATTCAAAATTAATTAGAATAAACTAATGACGTTGAATGAATACATCACATGCCATTCATATAATTAGTTGATCATATCACATTTCACATAGCTTGGAATGGAAATAAATTTCCCCAATCAAATTCAATCAAGGGAAAAAAATATCCTATTTTTCATACAAGAGGATTGTCATGAACAAACCCACTAGGGCCCACATGGCTGATGATAAGGCATGTGTGACTACCCAAAACCTACCTCTAATTGGACACACACTTGAGAGAAGTACCAAGTAGGAATAACCCACACATGGGAGATATTATACTAATGTACTTATACACATGCACAAATATACAAGACCATAAAACTATGGGAAAGTAAAATAAAATGATACAAAAAAATCATGCACAACATCTATCACACATATGATTTTGAAAAAAGTAATAAAAACAATAATGGAACTGAATACAATCCAAAATAAAAACTGTAGAGATTCCAACCTATTCATAAGTGGGAAAATACTATCAAATAAAATCATAGAGAAAACACATCAGTCTGCCTAGCCCAACTATTCTCTTAATTCACCCTATCATCTAAGGAAACCATCAGAATGATCTTCATCTGAATAAGAAACAACATATGTAGGTTGATCCCATGCAAGGATGAGTATAAAAATACCCAGTATGAATAAATGAAATCATTAAACATAAAACATCGATATTAGTAAGCTCATAATGATATAAAATAAAAAACCCAATGTATAGTAATAAAAGGAAACTAATATCAAGTGGTCTCAACCAATACTTCTAGGAACAATATATTTCTCGAGGTTTCTACGTAAAGTTTGTTTCAAGATTACTCACTCCACAAGCCATGATATCACTAGAAACTCTCCTCCAATATTTCATTAACATTAGTCTGATCAAAGATGTGATCAAGGGATTATATAAGATATCATCATCCAGATAGGGTATCACACCTAGGGACACTAGGGGACACTAGAATCCTCACTATATTTTCCTTCTATATAGTGAATTGATGACTTCTTCATGCTTGTCAGACTGATACCATGAACCCCACCTAGGAATGTTAGAGTATCCTAATATGGACCCATAGGGGGATACATCGAAATCCATCCAACACTAAACCATTATATGGGATCAAAACCATGTTCCAAGTATGTAATGTTACATTATACCCTCACATGAAAGAAACAAGGTATTATACTCAATTTAACCTGGACTATATAGAAGAGACAAAGGGCTCCAAGATGTCTATAATGAAGTACATGACATGTACTTAGGGTACACAAAATATACCACTAAATTTATACATTACCATGTTTATCTAATCATTCATGTTTATAGAGGGTTGTAACCATGTACACATGACTGTTTCTGAGTACACAACTTAGTCCACGTACCCAATCCATGTTTGAGAACATGGTTATTCCTATTTACTCAACCTATTCCTATATATCTTATAAGATACACACAATTCCACCATACCTAGGTGAAAATTCATGTGGTAGGGACAACATAACATGTGATTCTTACATCTTCAATGTAAAATCTAGAGATGTGGCCAGGGGGTCCCACACGGCATGTACTTCCAGATAAAGCATTGGGACCACAATATTTTCCTGATCCTATGGATAATTATCCATATCAGTCTTTCTTGCCAAAACTCCCACAAATCAAGTCAAAAATCAGGGAACATGATTCATCCAACCCTTTCTGACACGTGTCCTTAGGATATAGCCTTCTATATTGTTATAAATCACTCCTTCGAGCCGCACTATCATTTCCATACATCAAACCATGAAGAATGTAGAACATCGGTCTAATATGATCTTTCTCTAGTAATCCTACATCATTACACCTCAATCACTCACTCAATCATGAACCACACCCATGGTATTGATCCGTTCTAGAAAAGAATGATTTTTCAATGATCAAATACATTTTATTCATTGAAATGTGAGCCAAAGAAATTTCATGCGATGAAATTCTAAATAAAAAGGGAAAAAACCACAAACAATAAATGCGTGGAATGAACCTCAGCATTTATTTGTTTCTTCCTTGATCCATTTTAATATAATATATGAATGAAGAGGGAAAATTAATAATGAACAATTAAATAAACTCTATAATAAGTTTATAATCGATGCACAAATCAATTATTTTTTGTTAGAATTGATCTTCATTTATCAGAAGATTAATAAATTGGATTAAACCACATAAAATTAAACATTATATCTCAATTTGGATCAATCACTGATGAAGAATGATCATACGTTGCTATTATTGGTGAGATCCATATGTTGTGTTGGCAAAGACAGCCCTCAGTTATCGGTCAAGATCTATTGGGTTCCCTAAGATATTCTCTAATGGATCTTATTGATATCGGGGGTTATTAAGTTAACCTTTATTTTTCCTCATAACTATATATTTATAGGCAAACACAGGTAAGGGAAAATTTATAAAATAATTTAATTTATTTAAAATCTCCCATAAATTTACCCAACCTAAGAATCTGACACACTCCATCTTTAGGTCACACATAGGGTAAAACCTATTCTCTATACTCAAATAAGGCCTCAATTAGCCCATCCAAGACACAATTTTTTAGTTATTCTAGTCTTTCATTAAAATATTTACAAGCGTGATATTGATATATTTAATATTGATCAATTATTAATTTGGGTCTCACCTAGACTCAGAATCTCAAATTTTCTTTATTCATGACTCAAAAAATATTACTATATATATTTCAAAGCATTACATTGAAAAAAACAATACATTAAACTCTTCCTAACTTATGTATTTTCATATCAAAAAGAAAAAATGAATACTCAAAAAGATATTGGTACTGAGCTCGTATTTGGGTATCCCACTCCCAAGTTCTCTCCTATTATTTCCCATGCTTCCATTGAACACACATAAAATGAATCACTAACCAATATAGAATCTTATCCTATGGATCCTCGATCTCTATCTGGTATAATGAAAAGTTATCTCGATACATAATTTCTATCTTACAAACGGTGATAACATGAAATGGGTCGTGAAAATACCTCCCTAACTGCAACATGTGGATTAATTCATATACCTAGTCCAACAGTGGTGGTAGAGAAATGTCTTACACACCCTAAAAAACTTTAAAAATTATCTATAAAGGTCCAATGAATCTTGGAGATATCCTTTGACCTTGAACAAATCTATAAAATCCACTTCGGGTGAAACCATTAATAACACATAGTCTCCATTCTCAATATCAAAATGTCTTTATTGTTTTTCTTCAACGGGATTATAATATATATATTGATTCCACATCCAATCCTGGATGATATTCACCTTCCTTTACATAGATGACACAAACTCTTGGACCATGAGTGCTGACTTACCTAGACCAGTCCATCAAAGTGGTGACCTACAGGGTCACCTAAACAAGGACTCAAATAGTTCCATACCGATGGTCAAATGGTAGTTATTGTTATATGGAAAATACAAAAAGGGTATATTATCCTCCCAATTATGAATAATGACCAACATACAATCCCACAACATGTCCTCCATAAATAGGATGGTCCACTTAGTATGGCCATCAGTTTGGGGGTGAAACTCTATTCTCAAATGTAATTGATCCCCAAAGGCCTCCGAAAATCCTCTCTATAATTAGGATTTTAATTAATCATGATGGTCTTAAATGATCATTGATGAAACTTTGTGGGGCCATACTAACTCTTGTATGTAAAGGAATCCCAATATATCTACTGAAATATACTCTAAAATACCTAGGATGTGGGATGAATTTGTGATTTTATCATTGATCACCCAGATGGAATTTTTTTCTATGGACATACGTGGTAACACCATATCAAATTCAATGGATTTCCCATCCCGCATCTACTCTAGAACCACAAGTGGTTGATCTAAACCAAATAGAATCCAGTGCTCATCCTTCACCTACTACCAAGTGATTCATCAAGAGACAATATTTGCTAATGAAATCTTAATTCATGTTTACTAGAACTGTAATAGATTGTCTGGGTATGTATTTTACACTAATGCATGTACCACAAATTTAGATTTATGGAACTCCCTCATAACCTCCCCTTAGAACCCCACTAGTACCATTCTCATTACTCTAATAAGGATAATGTACTCCTCAATATTATAAAATCAAAATGCAACATATCTAGTGGATATATGAGTACTTATGTCCTCATAGTCAGTATCTACATATTGATATTGGAAGTTGGGTAATAACCATAAACTTTTATACTAAGGAAATCTTCAACGAGCATAACTACTTTGATTCCTTGACAAAAAACTGGGAACAAGGTCTTTTACTGAGAGAATATGCAACCATGTTCCCCATACCATGCGTATAGACTATATAAAATTCATAGTCTTGGATGAAATATTACCATCCCCTCTATCTCAAGTTAAGATCCTTCTGAGAGAAGATATATTTGTAACACTTGTGGTTAGAGTAGATGATAAACTACTCACTCATATGTTTTTTCTCCACATATTTAGGGTGAATAATACTACTACCAACTCAAGATTGTGGGTTACATAGATATATTCTTGTTTTATATACTACCGAGACCCATATGTAATCATATCGAACCTCTTCATTAGAAAACAACCATGTCTAGTCCCTAAGGCATCACAGAACCCCACTTTCTCGACACCCTCCTATGGAAATCTCAATATGGGTGCACTTGTCAACCTCTGCCTCAACTCATTAAAATGGTATTGGAACAATTACATCAAAACAAATGTATTCTCCTTCTGGTTCAAAACATTAAATGGTTTTAATATCCTAGGGAAACCATGATAAAGTATACGGTATTATTCGGCCAACCCATTGAAGCTCTGCATCTCCACCTTTCTCCTATGTGTCTCCTAAGATAACACAACCTCAACCTTATCCAGGTCTACCACTACACTATTATATGATATGAAATTTCCTAAAAAATGGTCCTCATAAATTTAGAAATTAAACCTCAATAGATTTATATAAATCTAGTAAATTTTGAGTGTGTCTAGAACTATTCTCAAGTGTCCCACATTCCCCTTCTTAGATGTCAAGTACACTGGGATATCATTCATGAAGACTACACCAAACTGGTATAATAAAATATAAAATATCTGGTTTATGAGTCCCATGAACACATCTAGGGATTTCATCATGCCGAAGGGGATCACTAGTACTCATAGTCACCATAACGACATATAAACGCCATCTTCGGTATATCCTATTCCCATACTCACAACTAGAGATTTCCTGATATGAGGTTAATCTTCCAGAAACATTATGCCCCTATCAAATGATCGAAGAGTTCATCGATTCTTTATATTTGATAATTAATCCTCAATTTCACATGGATTAGGTGTCTATAATCCACACACAACCTCAAGATCTCATCCACCTACTTAGAGAAAAACATGATGGATTCCTAGGAGAAAACACTGGGACTCATGAATCCCTTCCTCTTCAAGTCCTTCAACTGCCCCTAAAACTCTTGAAGCTCTATGGGATCCATATGATAAGTCAGTGTAGATATCTAGTTCATCCCATGGTGTAATTAAATAGAGATGTCTATCCATCAATGGGGAGGTAATCCAGGAATATCCTCAGGAAATATGTCTACATACTCTTCCACCACCAAAAGAAACTGATAGACAATATAATTCACTAGTCCAAGATTCATGCTAACAAAATGATGATTAATTGGCTATACTATCCTATGTGTGAGTCCATATTTATATTCCTATGTTTCATTCTCACCCCTAAAGATAAACCTCATCCCATCACCATGGTCACACCGCATTTTCTACCTAAAGAGGTCAATCTAGTCATGAAATATAGATAGCCAGTCTAGGCCTAAGATGGAATCATAAGGGATCATCATTGTTACAAATAGATCCTATATGATTATCTCTATTCTATGTGTTAGATATCACTATCAGTAGAATTGTATGATCACAATGTCACATCATGTCTGAGACTCCAAGCACAAGGTTCGATCTAAGGGATCAACTAGAATATATAATTCATGCAACAAAGAAGTATAAACAAATTGGTGGTTCACAATTGTGTCTATAAGTACTACAGCTGAAGTAGAGTAGACATGGATCATACCTTTAATCATGAAGGGAGCCTCGAGTTTATAGACATCAATTACCTTCACTTGTCCATGTACTTATCTACCAGCTTCATGATCCTGGGATGGACCACCTAGGGGTGGTGGTGGTGGTAATAAATAAAACCATCTACCACCTCTTGCTGCTCTAACTACCCATCTTACACATACTTTACCATACAGAACTACATTCTCTTACCTCTACCACTTCACGGGAGCTCCCTATACTGACTCCCTATCAGCTGTACGGTAGGTCAAAAAAATCTCAAGCAAGATGTCCCTGACTATCTCATGAGAAGAACTGCCTCTCTATCAATTGATTGAATCTATCCTAAGAGCCCTAAACTACTAATCTTATATCATGGTATCATTTCTTAAAGATTCTAGCATTTCTAGACACATGAGACCGCCATTGACAACTAGCTATTGTGCTCTATTCTCATAAGTTTCCACTACCATCAATCATGGTCTGTTTCTTGTCTTCCAAGAATATCTCAAAAACTAAATCTCACTCGAGAAATCTATAATACAGGGGAATGAATATAGATATCATTAAAACCCAAATTTCTCTTCATAATTCATGCTCGAAGGTATGTTACATGAATAATAGATTTTACACCATATCCATGGAGTATTGTGAGAGATCAGTAAACCACAATGAATACCCTACCATAGTCATACTACCCTACTATATATAAATAATCTCCTAGATGTGTTCTGATCACAATTTTTCTAAAGTAAAACATATCCTTGAAGAGATGTTCTATGCCTAACCATGAGAGAGTTGTCTCATCGTATGACTGTGTCACTAGACTCCAGCATCACCCTAAAGA
Organism: Viscum album; assembly: GCA_963277665.1. Lineage (NCBI taxonomy): Eukaryota > Viridiplantae > Streptophyta > Magnoliopsida > Santalales > Viscaceae > Viscum > Viscum album. The sequence continues at coordinate 2,088,039,152 of OY728126.1, read as the reverse complement.
GTTATAAAGAATAATCATTTCAATAATTTCCATATTATTTTCAAGCTTATTTATGAGTCACAAAACTTTGGGGACTACTTCTAGATAGTCCAAATCCACCTGGGGGTCTGGCATGATTCAAAACCTAGAAGGTTGGTTCATCTGGAACTCATTCAATATTCTTAGACAATAATAACCCTTATCTAGTATTTTTTATGATAAATACTTCTCCAAGGGTGATGGAATGATTGGAATACCACTAAGATGTACCACCTATGGTATAGGTCCCTATATCGATGTTGCATCACATAGTTGATCAACCTTGTGATTATGTAATGGAATCCTTATTAGTTGTCTTCATAGAGGATTTTTAAAATAAATAGGATATACCATGGTTGAAGAGTGTATCTAGGGATATAAATCATCAAGGATATAGAAACTACAACATAGTCCTATATGATGATTTTAACAATGTTTTCCCCTATAACTAGTTTCAATAATTGACAAGTCAACAAGTAGGTTATCAGAGTTGTGGTGAATAGATATATTGGTTGTTGTACCAAAACTGGTGTCCTCTACCAGAAATTTGAACTTGAAAAACATTAACATGGTTTCTATAAATCACATACCAATCTTGTAGTTATACAAAAAATATACACTTCATTACAAAGGGTAGAATTGAATACACTAATACCCCTCTATCGTGACCTGACCCATTAGGTCCCATCAGCCCGATGATATACCGATTGTAACTACCCCAAGCCCACCTCCAATAGTACAGGGGTTGGTGACCAGTACCAAGTTGGAATAACTCATACATGGTAGAAATTATCCTAATGTACCTATAAAACTCAAAAACATGTCTCCAAGACCATACAATGTTGATACATTTTATGTAATTGATACCAAAAATACATGCACAATATTTATCACACATAAGAGTATGGAAAAAGTACAAAATATGATAATGGTTCCAAATAAAAGACTAAGAAAAAATTATAGAGAGTATAAAGAATGGGACTACTATCAAATGAAACTACCTAAAAAACACCTTTTACTTTCTATCCCAACTATGCATTGTCTGCTCTCTATCCTCCTAGGATACCATCAAAAGGGTCATCATTTACATAAGACATGAAACATGTGTTTTGATCCCATATAGGGGTGAGTATAAAAATATCCATTAGGATATCTCTGAGTCACTAAATATAAATAATCAAAATTATTCATCTCATAACAGTATATATTACTAATCAAAACCCATATATATTCATAATAGACAACCATTCTCAAGTGGTATCATCCAATATGGCTAGCAATAGGATATTACTCATGGATTCTAGGTAACACTCATTTTGGGATAACTCACTCCATGACCCATTCTATCCCTATAGATTCTCATCATAGAGGTCATTATCATTGGGCCTGACCTAATAATTTCTCACTCGATCTCAGACGATATCAACATCAAGGTAAAGGATCATAACTAGGGAAACTATGAGACACCACAAACCCAACTGGATATGTCTTCTTAATAGGGGATCAATTCCCTGTTAAAGGTGGTCATTCTGACACCATGAACCCCACCAATGAATTATATTGGATCACTCTTTATCCCCATGGGGGATTCACTGAACTCCATCCAATACTATACTCATAGAGGGGAACAAAATTATGTGTTTTGGACATATTCTTGCATTGTATGCTCATGGAAAAGGACCAAGGTATCACACTAAATTAAACATGGTCTATAATAAAGAGGAAAATGTATCTAATCCATCTGTATGGATATAAATTATGTGTACCACTAAACCTCGACATACCTGTGTTCATGCTCATGCTCCTCTACTTGTTCTCATGTACCTAGAGTTATTCCCATGTAAACCTGGACATGTCCAATTACATGGCTCATCCTCTTTACTATGTTCAGGTTTGGGTACATGACTTAGCCAATGTACTTGAATCATTCCCATGTATCCTCAGAGATACATGGAATTTCTCTAGCTATAATTCAAATGTTGTGTGGTGTGGACCACATGGTATGTGATGGTTAACTCGTTCATAGAATGTCCAGCATGTTGTTAAGTGTACCACATGAAATTTATCTATGGATTACACATCATGTACCATAGGATTTTCTAGATCTCACATATCCTTCTCCACATAATATATTTGTTCCTCTATCGCTGTAAATCTGGCTAGAAATCAGGGATTAGGTTTCAACCGACCCTTGTAATTACCAGTTTCTAGGTTCTGAGCTCTGATCTTCTCAAAAAATACTCTATAGAGTTTAACCATCATCACCACACATAAAACCATGAATAACAAGGAACATTGGTCTAATCTAATCCACCAACTTTCATCCTTTATCATCACTACTCAATAATGAACCCCACCTTCCATATTGATCAGTTTCACTAAACAATTATCGTTCAATGATCAAATACTGGGTATTCATCAAAATTAATTCCACTGGATTTTCCTATGATGAATGTGCAATGAAATGGTGGAGAAAACCATAAAAATGTGAGGAATGTGTCACACCATGACCTTGAAAATTATTTTTTTTTATTTTTTTTTTCTAGCTTTGGATCCTTGGGTTGAGTTTCAAGTTGTTCCCCAGATTAAATTCTAAAATTTTGGATGGGTCGGGTGAGTTTTTGGCATGTGCACAGGCAGTGCACAGTTAGTGGAAATTGCACGGCTTTGATAAGGTAATTGTGTGGTAGGTGTTGCAGTTGGACATAATATACCACACAATTTGAACACTATAGGTCAAATCATGTTGGTTGGCTATATAATAAATACCCTCTTGAACAATAGATACTGTAAGGTTTGTGTATAGTTTGGAATATCGTGTGGCCAAACCATGTGAGCTTCCCATTTTCTTAATGTTTTGAAATTACATGTTTTCCCCTTTGATGTTTTAACCCAAAATCATGTTTCTACTCCCTTTCTTGACCTAGGAACACCAAGGGGTCCTCCAAGATCCCATCCTTTTTCCAACCTTCATCTGTGGATTCTTCTTCTTCAAATCTAAGGTGAGTTTCTAGAGTTTTTTGGCCATTTTATTCCTTTTTTCTCTTTACCCTCCTGATTTACAGGTTTTTATGGGTGGGGATTCCCTTTGGTCAAACCCTAGATGTTAGGTTTGGTATCTAGTTCAATTTTATTGATGTTCAATGTGTGTGGATTGATCTTCTGGGTACTTCCTTCCTTCTCTAATAGTTTTGTCGCATCCACACTCCATTTAGGTAGGTGTTTCCATTATAATTATAATGACCTAAGCCTGAGCTACCTGAATCAACCCTTATAAATGTTGTGTATCTTTTTCATTTAAATTAAATATATTAAATACACAAAATTTGAATTATATATCAGGATATTTTACCAGTCTAGGTTCTAGAGAATTAGATACATGACATACAACTAAACTAAACGAAATAAAAAAATATAAACACAGAATACTTCACGTGTGATAACTCCTTAATCAAAGCAAATTCCACCAAAAAATCTACTAAACCGGTGGAAAATAATTTTAAACAAGGGATGAGCATTAGATATTCCTAGTAAGGGGTTTTAAAACCTTTGATAAATCCTTTTAAAAATATTCTTTTGAAAACACTTTTGGAAATACATTTGGAAATATCATTTTAAAATCATTATTTAAAATCACTTACGACTTATGAATATTGCATTAGTTTGAAAATTAATTACACTCAAAATTTGTTTTAATCATATTCCAGTGTTTTTTTAAGTATTATGAAAGCTCTTGAAAAAAAAATATGAGGTCACTTGATACATGGAAGGATTTCTAGACCTACCCACTTTCCTGAGGGTCAAGTTCACTCCCCACTCCCTATCATGATTACCATGTTCAGTTGTCAATTTTAATAAAACCCTTTTTAGGTTTCCCTATATACATATACGTTTTCCAATGTAGTTTTTATTTTAAAACATAACCAAGCATTGAATGCACATGCACTTATAGATTTATAAGTATAAACCTTCTTTGAAAATCACTTATTAGACTTGGAATAACCAAATATCTTAATACATACACTTTTCATAATTACATGAAAGATTAATTATAATCCATGTACTTAAACATTTCATTCATAAACCAATAAATATCCATTAAAGGTTTTTATGATAAATGTAAAATTTAATCAATGCTTATACATATATTAGAATACTTATATATTTGAATATGCATATATTAATGTATGAGGTGTCATCAGAAATCATTGATGTATGGCCATATGTCAATGATCATAAATGACATGCATATAATATGATTTTCATTTTATAGAATTTGAAATTGTCAACTTTTAATTTCTAAACATATGTATGAATTAAATATAATACTTTCATAATTTCTTGAAATAAATGATGATGCTTAAATATGTAGCAATATTGAACTTAAAATTAATTCTAAACATAATGATGAATTGAAATTTCTAAATAGAACATGAATTTACCATAATTGTCATGCAGATATATGTATATGTATACTTAAATAAAATAAAAATAAACTCAGAAATTAATACATACACTTGGAATTTTTAATACGCATTTTAGCATAATTCAATTTTATAGAAAAACTTCGATAAATGTCAATATAATGTAAATCTGTCAATATAAAATCTTAAACTGAGAATATGGATGTCTAATTTTGAAATATCAAACAAATGTTTATAGAAAAATAAAATTTACCTTAAAACATAATAACAAACCCTTTATGATTAACATAAAATATGTATAATTAATCAAGAATAAAAAATCAGATAAATTTAATAAGTCCATAATAGAAAATCTACCTTACATACAATTTTAAATAACAATAATCCCCCTTATAAATAAATCTTGACAATGAAAATTCTAAAAAACTTTGATAGTAAATTAACAAACTAAATTCGAAAATAAAACATTTTTTATGACAAATTAACATAGAAATATAATTTTTCTTCCTAGTCTTATGAAAAATATATCTCAAGAACCAGAATTATGAAAATGAATTTAACTTCACCATTAATTGAATTGCATTAGAAGAAACACAAGAGACTTTCTTAGCTTTCGACATGAACTCAAGCTCCCACAAGACAGATATACTAATTTTAGAATTCATTTTCATAAGGGTTTGAAGTTATACTACTTTGAAAACATTCACAATAGACTAAAAAGTGGTTTTACAAGTATATTTGCAATCTGATAGAAGGATTTTATATCCTTAGTTCCTAATATGTAAACAGAAGAACACACTCAATCTTGACATGCAAGCTTACAGTAGTAGTCAAAAGCACTCAATTTCTAAAATAGGGAAAACCCATGAAAACAAAAACAATAAAATTAACATAATTAATTTTATATTGCATCTACAAACCAAATGAGGCATATTCTTAAGACAGCAGCATACACAAAAAATTTTATTCACAAGCTGTATTCAAAAAGGAAGTAAAGAAAATATTCATATTCATCCAATATAAGACCAGCATAAAAAATTAATTATAAAATGACCAAATTAAACAAGTTTTTTATAGTCAAGAAGAAAACTACAAATGTCTATAGATTAATGGAGACATTGATGGGAGAAGAAAACAACACAAAAGGAAAAACATCTGAGTTAGACCAAATTAGACAAGGAAGTTTCATGCCTACCTTAGTAGGTTGAAGGAAAATGTAGTTTCATTCCCCTAGATCTCGCTAAAAATGAAACCCCATCCTTAAACAGAACTCCTCGAAGATGCTCATATCACCATCGGCATACGGATTGACTCAGCTTGAAGCTCTCGGGTGCTCGACCTCACCTACTCCTGATTCCCCATCGGCTTCGATCGAAATCAATCCCCATAAGAACCTCTAGAAGATATGAATAACACCCCCATGGCAACTACAGCTCTCCCTCTTACCCATGGCCCATAAACCCTAACTACGCCTCCCTTGAAACCCTAAGCATGAACCCCCCACCCCCTTTTCTCGATTTCTTATCCCTTTTTTTAATTCCATTTTTATATCTTTTCATTATATATATATATATATATATATATATATATATATATCTGTGTGTGTGCAATTTGGTTTCTTTGATAATACTATATATATTTATAAATTACAAAATTTCATGAAAAAAATCATAATATAATAATTTCAAATAATATAATTTTTTTAATATCAATATTTCATTAAAATAGTTATAATATATATACATTATAGATTTATAAAATAATATAATTATAATTTATATTTCAAAACTAATAATTATAATTTCATGTGTATATATATATATATTTCAAAAGTCAAATTTTATAAAACTAAATTATTTATTTTTGTATATAGTTATTCAAATTCTTTTGTTTTTTATAAAAATAGTTAAATACGAATATTCATATTAAAATATATATTTTTCAAAATAATTCCATAAAACAACATTTGTTTCTAGAATATCAAATTAAAATTAAATTTGAAAACAATAATTAATCAAATAAAAAAATTATTTTCAACAATTTTTTTTAAAGAAAATCATCATAAAAATATTATAAGTTAGTTTTAATTACAAAAAAATCATTTAAAAAAATATTTTTATAATAAAACTGAGTTTATAATTTTGGGGGTGTTACATTATTACCCCATCAAAATAATTGTGTCATCATAATTCATTTCATCGAACTCTAGAAAATTTTGAATTTCCATCTTAAAATTTTCAAAAAAAAACTCAAATCGTTAAGATTCTAGAATCAAAAATATCCAATCTAAAAAGTTTCCTAGACCATTCCTCTAATACCAATTATAAATACCCTAGCCTAAGCTACTATACTCATCCCTTATAAATGTTGTGCGTATTTTTCATTTAAAATAAAAAAAATAAATACAAAAAAATTGAATTAGATATCAAGATCTTTTACCAGTCTAGGTTTTAAAGAATTACATACATGACATATAACTAAATTGAACCAAATAAAAAGAGATAAACATAGAAGGCTTCACATGTGATAACTCCTTAATCAAAGTGAATGTCACCATAAACTCTACTAAACCTGTGGAAAATAATTTAAAACAAGGGGTGAGCATTGAATATTCCCAATAAGGGGTTTGAAAAGCTTTGATAAATCCTTTTAAAAATATTCTTTTGAAAACACTTTTTGTAATACATTTTTAAATATCATTTTAAAACCATTATTTAAAATCAATTATGCCTTAGGAATACTGCATTACTTTGAAAATTAATTATGGTTAAAAAAAATTAATCATATTCTAGTTTTTTTAAAATAATAAACAAGATCTTGAAAACAAAATATACGAGGTCACATGATAAATGGAAGGATGTCTGGACCTACCCACTTTCTTGAGGGTGTGGTTCACTCCACACTCCCTTTCATGTTTACTATGTTCAAGTACTGATTTTCAAAAAACCCTTTTCATCTTGCCTTACATAAATATACATTTTCCACTTGAGTTTTTATTTTAAAACATAACCATGAATTAAATTCAGATGAACTTATAGATTTATAAGTATAAACCTTCATTTAAAATCACTTATTAGACTTGGTACAACCAAATCTCTTGATACAAACACTTTTCATAATTACATGAAATATTAATTGTCATCCATGTACTTAAACATTTCAGTCATAAACACATAAATACCATTAAAGGTTGTTCCGATAAATGTAAAATTTAATCAATGCTTATACATATATGAAAATACATATATATTTTCATATGCTTATATTAATGTATGAGGTTTCATCAGAAATCATCAATGTTGTCCATATTTCAATGATCATAAATGACATGCATATAATATGATTTTCATTTTATAGAATTTGAAATTGTCAATGTTTAATTTCTAAACATATATATGAATTAAATATAATACTTTCATAATTTCTTGAAATAAATGATGAAACTTAAATAAGTAACAATATTGAACTTAAAATTAATTCTAAACATAATTTTGAATTAAATTTTCTAAATAGAACATGAATTTCACATAATAGTAATATATATATATATATATACTTAAATAAAATAAACATAAACTCAGAAATTAATAACTACACATTGAATTTATAATATAAATTTTTACATAATTCACTTTTACACAAAAACTTCAATAAATGTCAATATAATGTAAATATGTCAACTTAAAATCTCAAACTTAAAATATGATTGTTTAATTTTGAAATATCAAACCAATGTTTATAGAAAAAATAAATTTACCTTTAAACATAAGAACAAACCCTTGATGATTAAAATAAAATATTTATAATTAATCCAGAATCAAAAATCAGATTAATTTAATAACACCATAATAGAAAATCTCCCTTATATATAATTTTAAATAACAATAATACCACTTATAAATAAATCTTGAAAATGAAAATTCTGGAAAAACTTTGACAGCAAATGAACAAACTATATTTGAAAATAAAACATTTTTATGACAAATTAACATGGAAATAAAATTTCCCTTCCATGTCCTAAGAAAAAAATCAAGAACCAGAATTCTAAAAATGAATTTAACTTCACCCTTACTTGAATTGCAGTAGAAGAAACACAAGAGGCTTTCTTCACTTTTGACATGAACTCAAGCTCCCACCGGATGGACAGGATAATCTGAAAATTCATTTTCACAAGGGTTTGAAGGTCTGATGCTTTGTACACATTCACAATGGACATAAAAAATGATTTTCCAAGTATATTTGTATTCTGATAGAAGGATTTTATGAACTTAGTTTCTACTGTGTAAACAGTAGAACACACTGGATCTTGATGTGAAAGATTATAGTACCATCCAAAAGCACTTAATTACTGAAATAGGGCAAACCTGTGAAAACCAGAACAAAAAATTTGACATAATTAATTTGATATTACATATGAGAACCAAATGAAGAAAATTTTCAAGACAGTGACACACACAAATTTTCTCCACAATTTGTGTACACAGAGAAAGGAAAGAAAATATTTATATTCATCTGACATAGGACTAGTGCAAAACAAATTCATTATAAAATGACCAAATTAAACAAGTTGTTTGCAATTAAGAAAAAAACTACAACTGCCTACATATTAATGGTGACATTAATGGGAGAAGAAAACAACACAAAAGGACAACCATCTGAGTTAGACCAAATCAGATAAGTAAATCGCATGCATACCTTAGTATGTTGAAGGAAAACTAAGTTTCATTCCCCCAAGATCTTGCTCGGAATGAAACACCATCTGCAAACAGAACACCTCGAAGATGCTCAGATCATCTTCGATATACAGATCGACTCGGCTCGAAGCACCTGAGTGCTTGACCTCACCTACTCCCAATTCCCCCATCATCTTTGGTCGAAATTGATCCCTATAAGAACTTTCAGAAGATCTAAATGACCCCCATGGCTCCCCCAACTCTCCCTCTTACCCGCATCCCGTGAACCCTAACGACACCTCCCTTGAAACCCTAAGCGCAGACCCCCTTTTCCTGATTTCTTAAACCATTTTAATATTATTATTTTAAATTGATTCATTCTATATATATATGCAATTTGGTATATTTGATAATATTATATATATTTATAAATTCTAAAATTTTATAAAAGAAAACTCATAATATAATAATTTAAAATAATATAATTTTTTTAATATCAATATTTCATTAAAATAGTTATAATATATATACATTATAATTTTACAAAATAATATAATTTATATTTATATTTCAAAACTAATAATTATAATTTCATATATATATAAATATATTTCAAAAGTTAGATTTTATGAAACTAAATTAATTATTTTTGTATATAGTTATTCAAATTATTTTGTTTTTTATAAAAATAGACAAATACATATATTCATATTAAAATATATATTTTTTAAAATAATTCCATAAAAGAACATTTTTTCTAGAATATCAAATAAAAATAAAATTTTAAAACTATAATTAATCAAATAAAAAATCAATTTCAATTATGTTTTTAAAGAAAATCATCTTACAAAATATTATAAGTTGGTTTTAATTACAAATAAATTCATTTAATAAAATATTTTTATAATAAAACTGAGTTTAAAATTTATGGGGTGTTACAATTTTCCTTTCCAATGCATTATATTCAATTTTAGGGTGTTTTAACTAATTTTTAAAAGTATTTTTCATGATTGAAATTTCTTTTTTTAATTTATTATGATAATTTTATATTGTTAGAATTTTGGAAAAAATGGTTTTCAATGGGCCTCTTTTATTATTATTATAAATAGTAACACAAAATGTATTCAATGGAATGTTGCATGACTCTTTTTTTATGAAAATGGGTGGCTTAAAGGTCTGTATGGAATTGGGTAAATTTTGGTGGTTTATTTTGATTGTGATATGGGCCCTATGTGGGGATTTCAATTATTTTTAAGGTTTGGAACTTATGTGTGTGGCTTGTGTATTTATGGAAGAGAATGTGTGGTTTCCATAAAAATGGGTTTTGTTAACTTCATGGATACTCTTTTTGTACCATTTTATGTGGGAACATACATTTGTGCACTGGGTGTACACATGGATGGGCTCACAAATGATAATGGTCTTGGATGATCATTATCAATTCAGAAACCCAGATTTCAAAGCACTTATCCCTTATTATTTCTATCTTCAACCTCTTAACGCTTTACTAAAGGTTCCATTGTTTCAAAATGACATGAAAGTGGTTCCAAATTTTATTTTACGTGTGGAATAAATGAAACTTGAGAAATGGTTGGTCTCTAAATGATATAAAATCCTATTTATCATCTTCAAACTTGTTGTGCGTTTTGCATCTTGGTTTTGAAATAGAGTTGGACTTTAAAGGTAAAGGATCATTTTCCATTATATACTTGAAGGGGATGTTTCACAATAGTTTGGAAATTTTTTGTAAATTTAGTTTAAATCAACATGTTTAAGGACTGGTTATAACTTTATAATGTTTTGGAAATAAATGTGGTTTGGGACATACAAATGCTTGGTTGGAACCTTGATATGTGTTGAGAAAATCATTTTAAAGATCATGTGATGTGAAGACCCAGTTGGAACTTGTGGATTATTTTTTATATAATGGGATCCCCTATTTAAAATTTCCCCTTATGGGTTATTGTGTTCATGATGTTAGTGATTGCGGTAGGCAAGTGCGGTTGTAGTAGGTATAGTGAGTCACATGTGCAGGGGCCTCCTACTTACACAGTGTATTATTACCATTGTATTTTTAGGCATCTACTAGAGGATCAAATGGTGGTAACTTATCATCCCTAATTATTCTAATTGGTACCCCATTTACTATATATATATTGGTGGGACGTTCTACTGGATTGGATAGTTTAGAGTGGCATGTTGGTTATAGACTATGAAGTTTCACCATACACTGGTAAGTGAGTCTGACTCAAGTATGTCTCAGGATTACTCTAGGGATGTGTAATAATGCCCACTTTTTACTATATATATTGGATTTTTTACAATATTTAATCTTATTTTTCTATTTATAGTTCTTCTTTATTTTAAGTATAGCCCAGTGTTATTTTGATTGGGTTTTGGTTAGGGTTTAGTGGTTTAAAATGTTAAACCATTTTGAAAATAGAGATGTGGTGTGTGTGTGTGTGTGTTTATTTTAAAAAGGGAAGATATATTGATTTATTAAAATGAAGAAAACCCTATTTTTATACATGTATTTTTAAACTAGTGTTAATATAATATCTTGGGAAAGGAAATGTATGGACTCTTTGGTGGTTTTCTACTGAGATTTCAAGATCACTCCCTACTTTTCCCATTTGATGATGGTAGACCCAGTCTATTTGGAAGGTTTAGGTTTTCTAGTTTTAATTATCATTGCTGGAGAAGGTTTTCCTCATGGATGGTCAGTTTTTGGATAGTCATGACTATGACGTCACATATAGATCACATCAATGGAAGTTTGGTTTCATTTTTGTATTTAGTTTCTGTTTTGTTCAAATGTTATAACTAAATCAGTTTATTTATTTATTTATTTAGATTTAGTTTTATTATCACATCTACATGTTTATTTTAATCATTTTTTTCTTGGTTATTTATTGGGAAAAAATTGTTCCAAAATTGATTACGTTGAATCCCAGTACTATTTTTCATCCTGTGGGGATATGAAATGCCCTTTGGGCCATGTCTTGGACTAAGTCGGATGTCGGGATGGATGGAATCCCAGTCTAGTTCATGAAAAAATGGTATCATTGTATTCCCTTGTTATTTAGGGTGTTAGGTACATGGATATTAAAACTAACAAAACTCAAGAGGTAGGTATAGGAAGATCATCATGAACTGTGGCTCATTATGATCCTCAAGTTCCCATGTATGGTTCAGGTCCGGAGTATTTATTTTGGTTTTGGATTGTTTCATGTGAGGAATGGAAATGGTGGTGAGCTGATGTCATGTTATGATCTCACATGGATAAGTGACTCATGTGGAGTTTGAGTGCACTATTCAAGGTCCTCTTCGTGTTGATTCCTTATTGGGGAATTTCCCATGACCATGTCACCAATTTAGGCATAGAAACTAGTTCTCCATTCCATTGGTTTAGTGTGAGTCATGTTTTGTTTTGTTCTTAATTTATGGGAGTGAGAATTTTTAATGAAATTGATTTTTGAAAATGAAAATGAATTGTTTAAAAAAATTGGATTTAAAATTTGGAAAATGATTGGCTTTTGTTACAGAAAACAAATTGGTGACCCTTGGTACTCCTTATGAAGGTTCACATATGTGAGGGTGTGTATGGAAAGTTCATGTTGGCACTTATGTGTGTATGATGTAATAATAATTGGATGAACTCATATGTTATGGATTCTAGGATTCGATGGGTGAGTATTTGAAATTAGTGGGTTTACTTGGGTTTTCCATAATGGGTTTTGAGAAAAAAATAATTTGGGTTTGGTTTTTTCTAAAAAAGTGGGTTCTTATCTTGTAAAAAAATGAATTTAGGTTTTTGGAAAGTGGACTTAGAAGAAGTATATTATGAAATTAAAATGTAAATGGTGATTTTTGAAAATACATTTTTCAATAGTGTTTGTATGTGTTTGGTTTGTGACCCTATTGTTTTGGATCAGGTTATTCTTTTCGATTGTGATTTATATTGATGTCGGTTTTAAATTGGTGTTCTTTGTGTTATTCAGAATATTCCACCCAAAAAGGTCCCCAAATTTTCTAAATATTCATGCATAGTTTCTGGTTATTCTCAAGTATTTCTTACCTATCGTGGTGATCAAGGTACGTTAGAGTCCATGGAATGGCTTGAAGAAGTTAATCATGTCTACAGATCGTTGGCAACTTCTGAAGTAGTTAGAGTTTATGATGTTATGGCCTTTTTTAGGGCCCATACTTGTGAAAATGGGAGTTTTTTTCTATCATTGATAAATTTTGGGATGACGTCGGAAGTTTTAATATCTGTTATTGTCTGATGGTTTATACCTGAGGAGTTTAAGGTGAATAAAATAGAAGATCTCATAAGTATTCAGTAAGGCCAATGGACAGTGAAGGCTTATGTTGAACATTTCAAGGATCTAGTTTCTTATTATTTGTATGTGGCATTGTAGGATGTGTTGAAGGATTCTCTTTTCCTTGGGGTCTTATTCCATAGATCAAGGAGTGATCCCCCTCCACCAAGGATCTTTGTTTTCAGATATTGGTGGATGAAGCCTATTTAGCCAAGTTGGTTTCTAGAGCGCAGGCAGAAGATGATCTCGTGTCTCTTTCCAGACAAGAGGGTTCTCCATATAGTGATAGGATTGTTCCAAAGGAACCTATTTTTGAAATTTATTATTCATTGGTCATTATTTCCCGTTCTTCAGACCATTTGGTTATATGCCACTAGTGTGGCCGGTTCGGGAACTCAAAGCAGTCTTTTTGTTATCCTCCAAAATCATGTCATCATTGCTACAGTATGGGCCATGTGGATATGTTTTGTATGAAGAATCGCATGATAAAGATGTCGTGATCAGATTATGTTAGTACTTGACTATGATCCAGGAGATTCTTTAGTCATTAGGGCTCTAGAAACATTCCTTGGAGTGAAGCTCTCACATAGTCAAGAATTGTTGGGGTGTGTGTGAAACTTTAGCTCAGTTTTTCTCCCGTTTTGAAGTGGATATGTTTAAAGTTTCCATGTTTTTGTTTTAGGGATATTTTAGGTTCATATATTCATTTTAAATATGTGATTAACATTTCCTTTCATGGTTTGAATGGTTTTGGTCATCTAAATGTGGATATGAATCAATCCCTTTTTTCAGGTTTGCTTGTTTGGAGATACTTGTTCTTGTGGAAATCGATGTTTTTAGTTTGTTCATGGGCTCATCAGTTAGTTTAAGTTCTTTTTGTGGGTTCCCATTGTGTTGGTTAATTGGGTTTTTGTGTGAGGTTTCTTTTTCTTGTTGGGAGCTCCCTTATTCCTATATTATATGGCCTAGGGGTAGAGTGGATAGAGTTCCCATTTAGGTGTCGTTATATTGGGGGTTTAAATGCCAATCGTGCTAGTTTAGTTCATGTGGTTGAGAGAACCCTCTCTTGTTCTCCCATTTTCCTTTGCACTATGGTTTCCTATAGATATTTTTGGGTGTGACTTTTGGACTAAAAGATCACCCTAGATTTTTTGTCTCCTTTGGTTTTTAATTGGGCATGGAATTAAATTTTAGGTGACTTTCAGTTGGGTGAATTTCTGGGGGAAGAAAGTGTCTATAGTGGGGATAATTGTCACACCCTAATCTTGAAAATCCTTTTATTTTATTCTTTTCTTGATTTTGGATCCATGGTTTTAGGTTTGGGTTGTGACTTGGGTTAAATTCTTGAATTTTGGAAGGTTTGGGTGAGTTTTTGGACTATGCACGGGCAACACATAGTTAGTGGAAATCATGAAACTTTTTCGGGGTAACCATGTGGAAGGTTTATAGGGTTAGAAAAAAGATACCACATGGTTTTTTCATAGTAGTTCAAACTGTGTGGGATGACCATGCAGTTAATCCCCTCTTGTAAAGTAGATACCGCACAGTTGGCACATAGTTTGGTAAACTGCGTGGCTAAACCCTGTGAGCTACCCAGTTTCTTAATTTTTTGGAATTCCATGTTTTCCCCTCTGATGTTTTAATGCAAAATCATGTTTCTCATCACTTTCTCAACCAAGGAGCACTAATGGGTCCTCTAATCTCCCCTCCTTTGGCCTCCCTTCTTCTGTGTATGCTCCTCCGTTGAATCTAAGGTGAGTTTCTAGGGTTTATTTGGCCATTTCCTCCTCCTTTATCTTTCCCCTCTTGATTTCTTGGTTTCTCTTGGTGGGGATTCCCTTTGATCAAACCCTATATGTTAGGTTTGATGTGAAGTTCTATTTTCTTTATTTTTAGGGTGTGTGGATTGATCTTCATGGTGTTTCCTTCCTTCTTCGAGAGTTTCACAACATCTACACTCCATTGAGGTAGATTTTTCCATTATTTTCCTTTCTAACGCATTTCATTCCATTCTTAGGTGTTCTAGATAATTTGTAAATTTTTTTCTCAAGCTTGAAATGTATTGGTTTAATTTAATGGGATTCTTTTATGTTGTTATAATTTGGTAAAATTTGTTTTCAAAGGGCCCCTTTCATTATACTTATAAATATATACACATAATGTGTTAAATGGAATCTCATTTGGGTGATTTTCATAAAAATGGGTGGTTTGAAGGAATTTTTGGCCTTGGGAACAAGTTTGTGGTTCATTTTGATTGTGATATGAACCTTATGTGTGTATTTAAGTGATTTTTATAGTTTGGAAATTCTATGTGTGGCTTGTTTGTTGATGGTAGAGTATGTTTGTTTTCCTTAAAAAGTTTTTTTATTAACTTCATAGATACTTTTGGTGTACCATTTGATGTCGGAATATACATGTGTCCACTGGGTGCACACATGGATGGGCTCACAAATGAAAGTGGTATTGGATAAACTTTATCAATTCAAAAACTCGAATTTCAAAGTATTTATCCCTCCTTCTTTCCTTATTTAACCTCTTAATTCTTTACTATTGGTTCCTTGGTTTCCAAATGACATGAAATTGGTTTAAAATTGTTTTTGATGTGTGGCCTGTAGTAACTTGATAAATGGTTGTTTTCTAAATGATTGAAAATCCCATTTGGAATCTTCAAACATGTTGTGTATTTTTTATCTTGGTTTTGAAATGGAATTGAACATGAAAGGTAAAGTCCCATTTTGAATTGTATACATGAAAGTGGTGTTTCACATTATATTAGAAATGTTTTGTCAATGTATTTTAAATGGGCATGATGTATGGAATGGTTGGAACTTTATGTTGTTTTGTAAATGAATGTGGTTTTGGACATACAAATTCCTAGTTGGATCATTAATATGTTTTGAGAAAATGGATTGAATGATCATGGGATGTGACAACACAGTTGGAACTTGTGATTGGTTTGTTTTATGATGGGAACCCATATATAGGATTTCTCCTTTCAGGTTATCATGTGGATGGTGTTAGTGTTTAGGGTAGGCAGGTGTGGTGGTGAAAGGTAAGGTGAGTCACACGTGCGAGGGCCTCCTACATACACAGTGTACTATTACCATGGGTTTCTTGGGAATCTTTTAGAGGGTCGAGTGATGGTTACTCCTCTACCTCGAATAGACAGGTCGGTACCCCCTTGACTGTATAGGTCTTGGTGGGATGTGCCACTAGATTGGCTAGTTTAGAGAATCCAGTTGGTTATAGAATATGGAGATACACTATATGTCGTCAGGTGAGTCTGACTCGAGTACGTCTAAGAATCACTCATGGTATGTTTCGGAACACCCATTTTTTACTATCTATATTGGCTTTTTTACATTCTAATACTCTTTTTTTCTATTTATATTGCTTTTTTATTTTCAATATAGCCCAGTTTTGTTTTTTATTGGTTTTGTTTTGGTTTTGAGGTTTTAAAATGTTATACTATTTTAAAAATGGATATGCGGAATGTGATTTTTGTTTTAAAAATGAAATAGGTGTTCATTTATTAAAATGAATAAAACCCAATTTTTATACAAGTATTTTCAAACTAGTTTTAATAGACTGTATTGGGAAAAGGAAATGTGTGTACTCTTTGGTGGTTTCCAAATGAGCTATCAATATCACACCATACTTGTACTATTCGGTGTCAGTAGACCCAAGATATTTTATAGTTTTAGGTTTTCTAGTTTGAGTTCTCATCACAGGAGTTGGTTTTCCTTGTGGAAAGATGGTTTTTAGATGGTGGTGACTATGAGGTCACACAAATATTGTGTTGGAGGAAATTTTGTTTCAGTTTTTTATTTAGTTTCTATTTTTTTCAGCAACTGTAAATGAGTAATTTTTTTATTTATTTATTGAGATTTAGTTTTGTAAGCACCTTTTCATGTTCAGTTTATTCATTTTTATCATGTTTATTTATTGGGAAAAATCATTCCCACACTGATTACTTTAATGCTCAACACTATTTTCCATCTTGTGGGAATCAGTAATTCCCTTTGGGAAATGTCTCAGACCGGGTTGGGCGTCAGGATGGATGGTATCCCAGTCGAGTTCAGGGAAAAATGGTATCTAAGCTGGACCATTTTATATTGGGTTTTAGGTAGGTGTATATTAGTACTGTTGGGAATAGATAGGTAGGTAAGGTAATAGAGTCACGAAATCTTGATCATTCTGATCATAGATTATCCATGGGTGGTTTTGGTCTTGAGTCTTTATTTTGGTTTTCATATTTTTTAGGGTGAGTAATGATAATAGAGGGGTTTCAGTGTCATGTTGTGATCTCACATGCAGTAGTGATCCATTTTGGCTCCAAGTTCATTGTTCAAGATCCTCTTCGTGTTGATTATTACTTAGGTAATGTCCCACTACCATGTCTTCAAGTTAGGGATAGTATCTTTCTAGTGGTTTTGTGTGACTTGTATTTTTTTTAATTTAAATTAATGTGAATAAGACTTTGAAATGAAAAAGGTTTTTGAAAATGAAAATGAATTCCTTCAAATGGTTTTGGATTGAAAATATGGAAAATTATTGGGATTTGAATCCAAAAATAAATATGTGACCCTTGGTACTACTTATGAAGGTTCACATATGTGATGGTGTGTATGGGAAGTGAATGTTGGCACTTGTGTGTGGATGATGTAAGAATAAGTGGATAAAAAAAATATGTGACGGTTCATGGGATTCCATGGATGAGTATTTGAAATCAGTGGTTTGACTTGGGTTTTCAAAAATGGGTTTTGAGTGAAAAATGATTTGGGTTTGGGTTTTCATGAAAAATTTGGTTCTTATCTTCAGAAAAAAAAATGGATTTCAGTTTTTGGAAAGTGTCCTTAGAGGAAGTAAATTTTTAAATTAAAAGGGAAAATGTTTTTTTTAAGAAGATGATTTTTGGTATCTCTTGTATGTGTTTGGTTTTTGACCCTATTGTTTCGGCTCAGGATGTTATTTTTTTGTGCTTTGGATTGATGATGGTTTTGAATTAGTGTTCTCTATGTTATTCTGAATATGACTCCAAGAAAGGTCCCAAATGTTTCCAAATATTCATGACCATTTTCTATTTCTTCTCAATTATTTCATGTCTATCATGGTGATCGATGTCTATTAGAGGCTGTTTAATGGATTAAAGGAGTTGAGTGTGCCTTCATATTATTGTGAACTCCTGAATCTATTAGAGTTCATGCTATTCTGGGTTTGTTTGAGGGCCTACCATGGACGAATAGGAATTTTTTTCCTTGTCATCGATGCAAGTTGGGATGACATGGGAATTATTCAATTTTGTTTTTGTCTGATGGTTTATACATGAGGATGTTAAAGAGAATAAAATGGAAGAGCTCATGAGTATTCTATAAGGCCAGTGGACAGTGAAGGAATATGTTGAATATTTCAAGGATCTAGTTTTCTATTATTCAAAGGTGGTGTTTCAGGATCTGTTGAAGGCTTATCTTTTTATTAGGGGTCTTCATCTAGATATCATTAAGTGATTCCCCTATATAAAGACCCAGATTTTCATTAATTTTTTTTTATTATATGGAATTATTCGAGACTGCAAAATCTGACGGCACGTGATTCCAAGGCCCGGAGTGCCCGAAATGACCGTCGAAGTTTTGTTAAGATTTAATTAGCGTGTGTAAGAATTTTTCCTAAAAATTGTAATAACTCTTAAATGGTTTCCCAGATCAGAAATCTAAGGGCACCATTGTGTTCAAGATGGTGGGTTTCCCCTAAGCGCGACTTAAGTTTAGTCAACGTAGGTCTCCTGTGAGAAAACCCAAAAATGGCATAACCATAAATAAAAAAATTATATAAAGTTATTTTATTTTTCAAATGCTTATAACCCACAAAATCTAACTCAGATTAAAAATTCGAGACCACCAATGAACTCATGAGGGTATGCTCTCTTTAGGTAGGTACTAACATTGGCCGGCGCGAGCCACCAGTGAAAGTTAGTTTTTGGCCATAAATAAAATAATTAAGTGACAATTATTTTATTTTAAAATCCATAACTTCTAAATGGTAACTCAGATTGGAAATCTGAGAGTACCATTGGGTTTTTTTAGGTGTGTTTCACTTAGGCAAAGCCTAACCTCGACTGGCGTGGGTCGAGGGTGACTGTTAATAACTTACTGAACTTTTTTTTGGGTACATTCAGTAAACACGTGAGCGGCATTTTCCAACTTTTTAACCTTTGCTCAGATTAAAAATCTAAGGGCACCGTTGAATCCACAGCATCAGGATTCATTAAAGGGAGGCTTTACTTCGACCTTAGTAGGTCCAGAAAAAAAATTTGTTTTTGGAACTCTTTTATAGAATAAATAAAATAACTTTATTATATTATTTTTATTTTATTCCTCCAACGGACAAGTGGTAAGGTGGTACCGGCAACATGTCAAGCCAATAAATGGATTGACCCTCCAATCTAAGTAACAGCAACATTGGGGGAAATTAGGAAACTTTATAATTAATGAGCCACCATTAATTTCCAACATTGTTAATTACCCCCCCCCCCCCCTTCCTATATATATGGAGCTTGGGGGGGAGGTACCGACACAGCTTCACCAAGAAATGAAGTGTTTAAGGAGCACCGCGATGGCAGACCCTTAGAAGATGGAGCGGATCCCAATGGGAGGTGATGGGCGACATCGAACCATGAACCGGAAGACGACGTACGAGTGGTGTCATTGGGAACCAGTTGCGGGGATGAAGAACGCCGACCTAACTTCAAGTGTGAACACTCTCCAAAGGGTTTTTGAGGTAGGGGGTTATTTCGTTTGTGCATTTTTGATTTCCCTCTTCCCCGTTCTTGAAATAATACAAAGAACGCGGGTTAACCGACTAACGGGTTGACCCGTGATTCATTCTTCCTTGTGGGAGGTTGTTGGGGGGTATCTTGTGGGGTTTATCTTGTTGTTTGATTCAATTGATTATTCAACCCCTTAATATCCTCCATAATACGAGCTAACGTGGAGGGTGCAGGCCTAACGAACCTAGCCCAAACCCTCCACTATCTTTTTATTATTTCACCTCTTTGGAAGACCATGGGCACGTCAATGCATGACGCAAGAAGAAGGACATGGATCGTCGGTCATGGAGAATAGAGGTGGTAGCCGGCACGATGGTCGGCTGCAGGAAGGGAGGCGGCATGACTGTTGTGCCATCGGCGAACGGAAGCCACGTCCGAAGTTGGGGCGGAGGAATAACCCGCCTCTGGCGGGTTCCGCGGCGACCAATCGGTGCCCACGTAGCGCCGCCACCTCGCCAACCGAACGGCCTTCAGGCCATTCAGGAATCTGGGAGACCGGGGGTTACACCCCCCGCGTTGGATCAGACCAGGACACTGCCCTTGAACTGGGTTGTTGCCCACATGTCGAGTCGCCGCCCTCAGAGCAGGTCGCCGCCCTCACGTCGGGTCGCCGCCCTCGAAGCAGGCCACCACCCTCGAGTCGGGTCACCACCCTCAAATCCAGGCTTTCGCCCTCACGTCGGGCCCCCGCCCACAGATCGGGCCACCACCCTCGGACAGGGCCACCACCCTCGGACCTGGCCGCCGCCCCCGGACCCGGCTGTCGCCCCACGTGGGTCGGGCCGCCCCTTTGCGGGATGTCCTATTTGGGCTAGGCCACCCTTACGGGTCGCCCCTCTTGTGGGCTGGACCAGACATCGGCCCAGCCCAGACTGGGTCGGGCCAGGTCGGTCCGACCAGGTCAAACCAGACTAAGGCCCAGTCGGGCCTAGAAACACTCAAAGGACCTTAACTTGAGAACTGTATGCCCGTTTGATGAACCGTTTACGGAATTGGGACCCTTAGAGAGAGATGGTCCTTTTTCCTTAATTCATTAGAGTTTCGCAGAAACTTAGAGTATAGCCAGGTTGGATCGCACCCGAATCCAACCGGGCCCTTAAAACTGAAATTCCAATAACACACAGACCGAGCATTCGACTAATGCATCGTCTATTGCGTTGGAACCCTTATGACATGGCAGATCATCGGGTTACTTCTTTGTGAGACTTCATTTCAGTTGAGATGCGAATGATGGCTTGGGGAGAAGTTCTCCCAAGTGCACTATGTACAGAATCCTTACACTGGATGAGACCTGACGACTGCTAACTTTTTGACTTGGAGTGACTCGACAACTGTGGTACACAATGGGGAGGAGTACCTTATCAGACCATGATGGGGGTGGGTGGTTCAATGTGACCTGGTGGGCTATGGTGGGGAGCATCCGCGGTACGCGATGGGTAGGAGTACCTTAGCAGACCGGGTTGGGGGGTGACGGCTCTGTGTGACCCAGTAGACCCACAGTATGCGATGGGGAGCAGTACTTCAGCAGTTCAAGGTTAGTGGGAAGCACCTCTATGTAATGTGGTAGGCCCACTATACTTGATAAAGGATGTTTTCTCCAGCATCTGAGGCGTTTGATGTTGTGACTGGGGATGTTACTTATTACTACCCCTAGAATAGATCCTGGTGTGAGTTGTCTTTACTTTGTGCTTGTGATTGAGGTTATGATATGTGGTACTTTACCTATGTGGTACTTTACCTTTGTGGTATTACCCTATGGTTTTTATTTGTGGAATTCTAGGATACCTTCGGGGTCTTGGGGTCCCTACTGAGTATCGTTATACTCACCCCTGCACGGGCTTCGCTCGCACCTTGTTGTGTCTTGTGCAAACGACATACAACATTGATCTTGGCTGAGGGAGCCAGGACTGGACGGTGCTCAGAGGTGGACATTCAACATGACGTGACACGGAGGAGAAAGGCATACATGGAGTATTTTGGAGGCGATCTGTACCTACCCTTCTGGTAGGATTTACGGTGGACGATCTAGGAGTTGCTTTTCACCTTTCAATTGTTTTGTACTTTTCATTTGTACTTGTACTTTTCTAGTTGAGTTTTTATTACAGACCCTTTACTTTTAGTACACTTTTACTATAGCAGTTTACTTCACAGTTTCTTCTTGTTGTGTTCTCAGACCGTTTGTTTTTACAGGTTAAAGGAAATTCCTTCCTGTTTTAGGGAATACACCTTTCGGTGCTAGTCCCCAGTCCCTGGCCTATGGAAGGTGGGATTGGGGTAGTCACAACATGGGCCCTGGGGTACGAGTCGTGACAAATTGGTTTCAGATGAGTTCGGTTCTACTGAAGAACTAGGACTCCGATCTTTTCTATGTGGCAATAGTGTTAATTATTATGAGTGTGGTTTTCAGTTTGGGGAGTCTTGTGTCAGTGCGAAAGCCGACATATCCATACACCAGGACCCTGAGTTCTGATTTCTGACTCAGTGAACGAAAACACTAATTGCATGTGTTTTTGAAAAAAAATTCTTTTAAATTCTTTGGATTCAACTCACTAGGTATAAATTAATGATCGTGTTGCACCTTTTCCTTATCAGGATTTCGCCTCTTAGACATCCACCCAGGTTTCCGGAGAGAGTACGCGATGACGGCCCATCGAGAGATGAGGCCTCTGTGTAGGGTCCCTTTACGGCATTGGCACCTTCGGGTGGTGTACCAGCAGCACCACTACCCATTAGAAAGCTATTGCCACCAACCCCACCAGAAGAGGGTGCACACTGACTGAGCTTGTTGCACAAGTTTTAGCGGTAGAGGCCTCTGAGGTTTTGAGGTGAGACGGACCTGCATGCGGCTGAGGACTGGATGGAGGCTATGGCTAGAGTTTTTCACCTAGTTGAGGCACCAGTAGAGAAGATGGTAATCTTAGCTTATAGTATTTTCTAGTGAGTGACCATGAGGATAGTTCGCATAGTGATGAGGCTTCAGTACGTGGACCATTTCCCGAGATAGTAACTTCGGGTAGTGTGTCAGCTATATCACTACACGTTGGTTGGAAGTTACAACCAGCAGTACCAGTATAGGACACATGTAGTCTTAGTTCCTTACACATGTTTCAGCATCAGATACCCATTAGGTTCTGAGGATATCCTGACCCACAGTCGACAAAGGATTGGCTTACTGAGGTGGTCGATATTCCATCTATTCAAGGCACCATTCGATCAAATGGCAGTCTTGGTAGAGATCCTTCTATGTGGATCAGTAGAATAATGATAGGGTTTAGATTACCCTGATCTTGTGAAGATGTGACTTTTTCTATGGATAAGCTTGAGAACCTTCCTCGGAGAAGGGAGTGTCTTTCCATAAAAATATAAGGGATGGGAGTTCCCTAGAGCTTCTACAGCTTCGGTAAGATAACATGTCGGTAGCTGAGTATTCATCAAGGCGTACCGACCATCCTAGGTACTCGATTAATATAGTACGATCAGTGCTTCAGGGCTCGAACCTCCGAGTGAGGTTTGTTTAGGGACATCCAATACATCATTAATCCTCTATTCATTTCTACTTATGTTAGGGTTTTAGAGATAACCTTTGTGGTTGAATGTTATTTGGATGACCAAATACAGCCAGTGAATGTTAGCAGTATGAAAGTAGGAAACTAATGCTAGTCTCGGAGACTTGGGCATGTAAAATGTTTTAGGATGAGGAATTAATAGGGTCAGATGAATCTACAGATCAGAAGACATGGAAGTGGAGCTCGGAGAGCATCATGAGGTGGTATACACTTTGGCATGTTACAACCACCACCTCAATGTGGTCCCCACCAGGATCAAGGAGCTGGAGGACAGGGGAAGGGAGTAACTTCATGCGGTCAAGGAGTGTGACCCAAAAACTCTAGGAATGATTAGAGGTACGGTCTGTGTCTACTACTACCTGTCATATCAATAGACATAGGTATCAATCATTCCTTTCTTCTACGAATCTTGTCCAAGACATAGAGTTTCCGGTTAAACCGTTGACTTGACCCTCGCATCTGGAGATACCTTTGGGAGGAGACTTGATAATCACACTTACTCCGATGGTGTGATCTGACCCTTGAGGCGAGAGTTTTAGTTTGAACCTCTTGGTGGTTGCGACGAGACCTTACAACGTTAGTTTGGGTATGTACTGGGTATCCACAGTTCATACTCAGATTGACTATGTTAGGCAAAAAGGTCTTAGTTTATCTACAATGTGGGAATGGGGTTTTCCTTGGTCGGAAAAAAAAAAGGGAAACCCAAGCAGCATAGGATAGACTCATGCATAGGAGGGTGCAGCTGATCACTCTTGATTCGGCCAAACTTACCCTTTTGGCAGTAGGAGTTTTTAGTTTTCAGTTCCAAACAAGAGTGGCAGAGCATGGGGATATCTTTTCAAAAGATGTTTCCAGGATTACCTCCCAGAAGGGAGAGGGACATCTACTTTGGCTAGGTTCTACCGTATATTTGTACCTAACTTCTCTAGGGTAGCGGTACCCTTGTCAGCTTTCATGAAAAAGGGGGAGCCTTTCCTATAGATGGAGAAGTGTCAGCAGAGATTTTAGGATATGTGATAGACACTGAAAAGTATAACTATGCTACCCATGACCTGGAGTTAGTAGCAGTGGTCTTTGCGAAGAAGATGTGGTGGAACTACTTTTTGGGAGAATGTTTTACAGTCTACTCTTATCACAAGAGTATTAGATATATATTCTCTTAGAAGTACCTAAACCTGAGACAACAGCGATGGCTAGAGTTCCTCCACGACTATGACTTTGAGATATTCTATACTCCTGGGAAGGGGAACGTGGTAGCAGATGCACTCAGCAGGATGTCTGGTCTACAACTGCTGAGTGAGGCATTAGAGCAGCTAGTCACACTACAGATATCCTTCATGGATAAAGATGAAGCAGCTACCTCTAGTCTATGACTGTCACTCCCCCAATTCTTCAGCAAATTCGGGGGGCGCATCTTGAGATGTTGACTGCGAGGCCTGACATCCTCAGATATCCTCAGGACAGTCTCCTGAAAAAAATTGAAGGTGGGGAGCACATCATCCTCTTCAGAGGAAATACCATGGTACTAGTGGTGCTACGATAGGAGGTGTTGAGGGAGTTCCATAAGTCCCCTCTGGAGGTACATCTTGGAGTGGAGAAGATGTACCAGGGCCTTCGGCGTCAGTACTGATGGTCCGGGATGAAAGAAGCAGTGACAGAGTTTGTATCACGATGTCTCATTTGTTAGAAAGTGAAAACTGCTCAGAGCTGGCGGAATTATTATACCGACAGGAGGAAGGATACCATGTCTTCCTACAGGTCTCACCTCGACAAGGTTTGTAGAGATTAGGTCGGGGCGGCAAGTTATCTCTAAGGTTTATAGGACTTTTCTAGATTCTCAGCAGAGTGGGCGAGGTGGTGTACCATTTATCTCTTTCCCCATAGATGCACTGGGTGCATAATTTTTTCCATGTGTCGCAGTTGAGGAGATGTGTGCATGATCCATCTCACGTTATCAACCACGATGAGCTGGACTTAGATGATGGGGCGACATTTATGAAGGTTCCAGTAGATATTGAGGATCGGCAGGAGCGGGTCCTTCGTGGGCGGTTGATACCTCTGGTGCGCGTTCACTGGAAGCATAGGAGCCTCCAAGAGAGCACATTAGAGTGGGAGGCTCAGATTCATGCTCAGTACCCCCATTTTTTTCCTTAGTCTATATTGTGGCTTTCAGGGATGAAAATCCCAAAGGTGGGTAGAATGTAAAGACTCGGATTTCCATGTATTTTTTTTATTATATATAATTATTCGAGACTGTGAAATCTGACGGCATGTGATTCTGAGGCCCGAAGTGCCAGGAATGATCCGTCGAAGTTTTGTTAATATTTAATTAGTGCACGTAAGTAGTTTTCCTGAAAAGTAGAAATGGTTGCCCGGATCAGAAATCTAAAGTCACTGTTGAATTCAGGATAACAGGTTTACCCTAGGTGTGACTTAAGTTTAGTCGATGCGGGCCTCCTGTGAGAAAATCCAAATATGTCATAACCGTAAATAAAATAATTAAATACAATTATTTTATTTTTTTAATGATTATAACTCATGAACGGTAACTCGAATTAAAAATCTGAGACCATAGATGAACTCTTGAGGGTATGCTCTCTTTAGGCAGATACCAACATTGGTCAGCGCGGGCCACCAGTGAAAGTTAGTTTTTGACAGAAATAAAATAATTAAGTGACAATTATTTTATTTTAAAATTCATAACTTCTAAATGGTAACTCAGATTGGAAATTCGAGAGTACCATTGGGTTCGTTGGGGCGTGTTTCACTTAGGCAAAGCCTAACCTCAACTAACGTGGGTTGAGGGTGACTGTTAATAATTTACTGAACGTTTTTTTGGGTATGTTCAGTAAATGCACGAGCGGTGTTTTCTAACTTTTGAACCATTGATTGGATTAAAAATCTAAGGGCACTGTTGAATCTGTAGCGCCAGGATTCTCTTAAGGGAGGCTTCACTTCGACCACAGTTGGTCCAGAGAAAAAGTTAGTTTTTTTTATCTTTTTAATAGAATAAATAAAATAACTTTATTATTTTATTTTTATTCTATTAATCCAATGGACAATCAGTAAGGTGGGACCGGTGACGTGTCAAGCTAATAAATGGCTTGACCCTCCAATCTAAGTAACAACAACATTGAGAGAAATTAGGAAGCTTCCTAATTAATGAGACACCATTAATTTCTAATGTCGTTACTTACCCCCCCCCCATATATATAGATCTTCGTGGGGAGGTACCAGCACAACTTCTCCAAGAAACAAAGTGATGAAGGAGCACCATGATGCTGGACCCTTAGAAGATAAAGCCAATCCCAGCAGGAGGTGACAAGCGACACCGAACCACGAACTAGAAGACGACGTACGAGTGGCGTCATTGGGAACTGGTTGCGGGGATGAAGAACGTCGACCCACCTTCAAGTGCGGATTCTCTCCAATGGGTTTTTGATGTATGGGTTATTTCATTTGTGTGTTTTTTATTTCCCTCTTCCCATTCTTGAAATAATACGAAGAACGTGGTTCAACCGACTAACGGGTTGACCCGCGATTCATTCATCATTGCGGGAGGTTGTTGCGGGGTATCTTGTGGGGTTTATCTTGTTGTTTGATTCAATTGATTATTCAACACCTTAATATCCTCTATAATATGAGCTAATGAGGAGGGTGTGTGCCTAACGAACCCAGCCCAAACCCTCCGGTAGCTTGCTATTCTTGTGCCTCCTTGGAAGAACGCGAGCATGTTGACGCATGCCGCAAGAGGAAGGTCGTGGATCGTCAGCCGTAGAGAATAGAGGAGGCGGCTGGAACGACGGCCAGTCGCGGGAAGGGAGGTGGTGCGACCGCCGCACCGCCAGCGAACGAAATCCGCGATGGAGGCCGAACCCGCCTCTGGAGGGTTCCACGGTGACCGAGCGGCGCCCACGTGGCGTCGATGCCTCACTAAACGAACGTTCTTCGGGCCATTCAGGAATTCGGGAGACCAGGAGGTTACACCCCCCACGTCGGATCGGACCAGGCCACCGCCCTCAGACCGGGCCGCCACCCTGGGAGCAGGTCGCCGCCCTCACGCTGGGTCGCCGCCCGTGGAGCAAGTTGCCACCCTCACATCAGGCTGCCACCCTTAGAGCAGGTCGCTGCCCTCGAGTCGGGTTGCCGCCCTCAAAGTCAGGCCACCACCCTTGGACTGAGGTGGTGCCCTCAGACCGGGCTGCCACCCTCAAACCGGGGCGCCGCCCTAGCGGGTCGTCGCCCCGGCGGGTTGCCGCCCCCGGACGGGGTCGTCGCCCCACGTGGGCTGGGCCGCCCCTTTTGCGGGCCGCACTATTTGGTTCGGGCTACCCTTGCGGGCCACCCATCTTTTGGGCCAGACTAGACATTGGCCCAGCCCAAACCGGGTCGAGCCAGGTCGGTCTGACCGGGTCGGACCAGACCTGGGCCCAACCGGGCCCAGAAACACCAAAAAGACCTTAACTTGATAACCGGACTCTCATTTGACAAACTATCTGTGGATTTGGGACCCTTGGAGTGAGACGGACATTTTTCCTTACTCCATTAGAGTTTTGGAGAAACTTGGAGTACGTTCGGGTTGGATCGCACCCGAATCTAACCAGACCCTCGGCACTGAAATGCCAATAACGCACAGACCGGGCGTCCGACTGATTTGTTTTCTTCTGCGTTGGAACCCTTGTGACATGTCGGGTCATCAGGTTTCTTCTTTGTGAGACTTTATGATGGTTAATAGATACGACTAATGGATTGGAGAGCGGTTCTCCCAAGCGCACTATGTACAGAACCCTATGACTGACTAAGACCTAACTATTGTTGACTTTTTGACTCATAGTGACTCAACGACCACAGTACGCGATGGGGAGGAGTACCTTAGCAGACCATGATGGGGGTGGGTGGTTCTATGTGACCTGGCAGACCATGGTGGGGAGAATCTATGGTACGCGATGGGGAGGAGTACCTTAGCAGACTGCATTGGGGGGGCGGCTCTGTGTGAACTAACAGACCCACAATACGTGATGGGGAGCAGTACTTCAGTAGTTCAAGGTTAGTGGGAAGCACCTCTGTGTGATGCAGCAGGCCCACTGTACTCGATAGAGGAGGAGTTCTCCAGCATTTAATTCGTTCAAAGTTGTGACTGGGGATGTTACTTGTTATTACCCCTAGAATAAATCATGTTGTGAGCTATCTTTACTTTATGCTTGTGATTGAGGTTATGTTATGTGGTACTTTACATGTATTTTAATTTACCTTAATGGTGTTACCCTATGGTTTTTCTTTGTGGAATTCTAGGAGACCTTCGGGGTCTCGGGGTCCCTACTGAGTATCGTTATACTCACCCCTGCATGGGATTCGCCCGTACCTTGTTGTGACTTGTGCAGAAGACGTACAATATTGATTGAGTTTGAGGGAGCCAGGACTAGATGGTGCAGGGAGATGGACATTCGGCATGAAGTGACGTGGAGGATACAGGCGGATGTGAAGTACTATGGAGGCAATTTGTACCTACCCTTCAAGTAGGATCTACAGTTGACGATCTAGGAGCTGCTTTTCCCCTTTCAGCTATTTTTTACTTTTCAGTTGTACTTGTACTTTTCCAGTTGGGCTTTTATTCCGAACCCTTTACTTTTAGTACACTTTTACTACAAAAATTTACTTCACAGTTTCTTCTTGTTGTGTTCTCGGACCATGTGTTTGTACAGGTTGAAGGCAATGCCTTCCTTTTTAGGGAATATTCCTTTCGGTTCTAGTCACCAACCCCTGGCCTATGTAATGCGGTCTTAGGGTAGTCACAGCATGAGCCTAGGGGTACAGGTCGTGAAACCCTCCTACAAGGATCTTCATTTTGAGAAGTTATTGGATGAAGAGTTTTTAGCCGAGTTGATTTATGAAGTGTAGGAAGAAGGAGATCATGTATCTCTTTTCACACAAGAGGGTTCTCCATCTAGTGAGAGGTGTGTGCTAGAGGAACATGTTTTGAAAAAGTCTCCTTAATTGGTTATCATTTCTAGTTCTTCATACCATTCAGTTTTATGCCAACAATGTGGTTGGTTAGGGAACTCAAAGTTGTCTTGTTGCTATCCCCAAAAAATGTTCCATTGTTGCAGCTATCTGAGTCATTTAGAAAAGTTTTTTAGGAAAAATTTCCCAAATAAGTCATTGTGGCTGGAGAATTTTAGCACCTAACTGTGACGTAGTAGATGATTTAGACATCAAGAATACGGCCAAAGGCCTTGAATGGAAGCTCATTCATAGTCAAGAATTGATGGTGGTGTGTGGAAAAGCTTAACTTGGTTTGTCTCTTATGTTGAAGTTGAGATGTTTGGAGTTTCCTTGTATTCATTTTGTGTCTATTATAAGTTTGTATTTTCATTTTAATAGTGTGATTATCTTGTCTATTCATGGGTAAAATTATTTTGGTTATCTGAATTTTGATATGAATCGATCCCTTTTTTTCAGTTATTCTTGTTTGGAGATACTAATTCTTATGGAAATCTATGTCTGTTGTTTTTTCTTGGGTTCACCATTTGGTTCCATTTATTTTCATGGGTTCCCCTTGTGTTTGGGAATGGTGTTTGTGTGTGAGGTTTCTTTCTCTTATTGGTAGTTACCTTTTTCTTTCATTATATTTTCTAGGGGTAGATTGGATGGAGTTCCTGTTTAGGTGCCATTGTGTTGGGATTTTAAATGTCAATTGTGTTAGTTGAGTTCTTGTGGTGTGGAGATCGCTATCCTATTATCCTATTTTCCTTTTCATATTGGTTTCCTCTAGATATTTTTGTATCAGACTTGTGGAGTAAAAGGTCACCCCTGGGTTTATGTCTCCTTTGGTTTTTTATTAGGCGTGGAATTATGTTTTTGGTAACTTACTGTTGGGTGACTTTCTAGGGGGAAACCATCTGTGGTGGGGAGAATTATCACACCCCAAACTTGAAAATACTTTTATTATTATTTTACCAACTTTTTATCCTTAGGTTGAGGTTTGGTTTTATCCCTATGTTAAATTATTGAATTTTGGAAGGCTTGGGTGAGTTTTTGTCTTGTTCATGGACAACACACAGTTAGTGGAAACTGTGTGGCTTCGCCAAGGTAACCATGTCATAGGTTATAGGGTTAGAAAGAAGTTATCATATAGTTTTAATACGGTATATCAAACTATGTGGGTTGGCTATGTAATTGATCCCCGCATGGATAGTAGCAACCACATGGTTGGCGCACAGTTTGGTAAACCATGGGGTCAAACCGTGTGAGCTACCCAGTTTCTTAATGTTTTGGAATTACATGTTTTCCCCTCTGATTTTTTAACCTAAAATCAGGTTATGCCTCCCTCAATCTATATAGGATCACCAGGGGGTCCTCTATGCTCCCCTCATTTTTCCTCCCTTCATCTGCGAATGCTCCTCCTTCGAATCTAAGGTGAGTTTTTATGGTTTTTAGCCATTTTTCTCTTCCTTTCACTTTCCCCTCTTCTTTTCTTGGTTTCTCATTATGGGGATTCCCATTATATGAACCCTAGATGTTAGGGTTGACGTTTGGTTTGATTTTATTGATATTTAGTGTGTTCAGATTGATCTTCAGTGTGTTTTCTTCCTTCTCTATGAGTTTCATCACATCTGCACTCAATTGATGTAGGTGTTTCCATTATTTTCCCTTCATACACATTCCATTCGATGTTTGGAATTATAAATACTTTTTCAAATTGTTTCAAATTCTTTCAATGCGTTCATTTAATTTATTATGATGATTTTATGTTGGTATTATTTGGTAAAAATGGGATTCAAAGGGCCTCTTTCATTATGGTTATAAATAGATACACATAATGTGTTTGATGGAACGTTACTTGGATACTTTATATGAAAATAGGTGGTTTAATGTAACATTTTGAATTGGTTATATTTTGGTTTTTAGTTTTATTGTGATATGAGCCCAATGAGTGGATTTCGGTGATTTTTATGGTTCTGAACTTCTGTGTGTGGATCGTGTGTTGATGGTAGAGCATGTGTAGCTTTCTTAAACTTGATTTTTGGTAACTTCATGGATACTTGTGGTGTAACATTTTATGTGGACACATAAAGTTGTGCATCAGATGCACACAAGGATGGTCTCACAAATGAAAATGGTCTTGGATGAACTTTCTCAATTTGAAAACCCGAATTTTAAAGTACTTATCCCTTATTCTTTCTTTCTTCATCATATTAAAACTTTAATAAAGGTTCCTTGGTTTCCAAATTACATTAATGTGGTTTAAAAATATATTTTAAGTGTGGAACATATGTAACTTTATAATTTCTTGGTTTATAAATGATAGATAAGACTATTTGATATCTGCAAACATGTTGTGAATTTTTTATCTTGGTTTTGAAATGGAATTGAACTTAAAATGTAAAGGACCTTATAGAATTCTATACATGAAAGTGATGTTTCAAATTATTTTGTAAATGTTTTGTAAATGTATTTTAAATGTAACTAATGTAAGGAACAATTTTCACTTTGTGATGTCTTGGAAATGAATGTGGTTTGGGATATAAAAATGCTAGGTTGGCACCTTGATATGTATTGAGAAACTGGTTTGAATGATCCTGTGATGTGATTTCCCAGTTGGAACTTGTGATTGGTTTGTTATGTGATGGTAACCCCTATTGAGGAACTCCCATTATTGGTTATCATGTGGATGATGTCAGTTTTTGGGGTAGGAAAGTGTGCTGGTGACGGGTAAGGTGAGTCACATGGGTGAGGGCCTCCTACATATATAGTTTACTATTACCATGGGTTTACTATGAGACTTTTATAGGGTCGAGTGATTGTTACTTATAGAACTCTATTAGATGGAATGGTACCCCCTTGATTGTATATGTATTAGTGTGATGTGCCACTAGATTGGCTAGTTTAGAGTGGCTAGTTGGTTATAGACTATGGATCTACATCATACACTGGCAGGTGACTCAAGTATGTCCATGTATTGCTATAGGGATTTTTAGGAATTCCAATAGAGACCCAAAGCTTGACGTACATTTTCATTACATTAATTTTTTGGAATACTTAATACATAACAAAAAACAGACACCAAAGGACTGTAATAGTTTAGTGTCTTTGGAAACTTGGAACATAATCTTCTAATCTTGGTGAAAGATCTTCAACATCTCCCATAAAGATATTCCCTTTTTTTCTTACCTAAAACATTTATTTATATACTGGGGAAAATAAAACATATAAAGGGTGATATCAAATCCTCATTAAGGGTAAGCATGGAGAAAATAAAACAAACCATATACATTTGAACTTCAAAACATGAACATAATATTTAAACATCAAAATCTTGAGCAATGGCATAAAACATGGCAGTACATAAGGCATAGATCATAATGGAACATAAATCATGATAAAATGGCATGGGAATAAAACATGTAGTTGTGGAAAACAATTAAGCACGTTATATGATTTCCATAGTAGCCAAGGCATTACTTCCAAGACCATCTTAGTGGACAAAGTCCCTTTATGAATTGAGTTCACTCCTCGTTCCAGTCCTGTAACACTGAATCGGATTAACTTACCATTCAAGCCATGTCTATCTCATGAGATATAAATCTTTACAGAATGCATTGGAGGGATATATAGTTCCCACCCATCTCATAATGAAATCATTCTTACTTGTGCCACAAAAATAAACATAAATCATACATCATAACCCAAAGAGTAAAATGGGTTTCATAAACATCATCCCATCATAACATAATCCATATAAAACAAATGGATATCATTTAATCATAAGAAAAGTGAAACCATTTAAATCATAGAGACATTATACTTTAAACATACACATATGAAATAATGTCATCTTAGATGGAAAATGGTTTTGATAAAACACTTGAAATAAATTCTTGAGGAAAATATTCTTTCTTATTCAAAATCATTTTATTTTCACAAAATGCCATGCAATTTTAAAAGAAAATGATTTTGTTGAAAATATTCATGAAATATTGTAGAGGAATCTTTATGAAAATTAGGTATTATGAAACTGTAAAAATCTGTCCATGCCGTATAAGTTAAAAAACATTCTTCTCGTACTTTTGTTGGAAAAGTCAAAAAGTACCTCGTTTTGAAAATGACAAAAGATTCCTTTCACATCTTTTACTAAAAAATCACCAATAGGTAAAATTGGAGTTAAAAAATTGAAAAAGGATAGAAATAATATTACATATTTAGGAAACATGGATGTGAATGATAAATATACCCCAGTAAATACTTACGAATAAACAATCTCGGATAGAATGAGATTGGAAAAGTTGTCCCTTACCTTAGGTCTGATATGCTTCGTATGTATCCGAAACTCCTGTATAATGATTTAAATAATGTCATTGACTTATTAAAGAATCATATTCATTGTTATGATATCATATATGGTTCACTTATGACTTTATATTACCCGTTCTTTTGTAAATTCCATGTTAAAGTAGTGTTTTGGGTAAAATCATTTTATTTATCGTACGTGTTTGGAATTGTTGTTCTTGATATTATTATTGCTTATATATTGATTTACTTAATTCCAGAATGTAAATCATGATTTATATATCATATATATATTCAGTACATATATATATATAATAGATAGATAAATGAAATGAAATACACTGTTCATGGAGACGGTAGGTCGTACGTACGCATGAACGCTGTTTTCGTTTCCTTGTTGAATTGAATGAAATTAAGTAGATGACATAAATATATATATACATAAATAAAGTAGAATTATTATGTCATATATTTCATGATTACTTATTATATATACTTTATAATCATTCTTGAATTGTTAACATGGAAAACGAATCCCATCGTGTCGTGGAGACGGTAATCCGTACGTACGCACGAGCGATGATATCGTTCCCATATTTATTGAATGGAATTGTAGTGGATGATATAATATCTTAGAATCATTATGATGTTATAATAATCATATATAGTTATTCTTTACACCATTATACCCATCCAAGTAAGGTGGTGGTGGAAAAACAGATTACACCACGGCATGGAGACGGTATTCCGTACGTACGCATGCGCAGTGATTTTGTTTTCCGTAGGATGGATAGAAGATGAAATGGGGTTGTTTAATATTTATAATAACATATCAGTATATTAGATATACTTATTTTATTACTTTATAATTAAACAACTAAAGAATAAGAAGTTGAAGAGGAAAGAAACTTGAAAGAATCGGTAGAAGAGATTACCTCTTCATCGACGCACCTTCTTTAAGCTTGCTCTTAAGGGACTAGAGTTGGTCTTTTGAGAAGAACAAAACCTCCAGAATTTTTCTAGGGAAGTGTAGAAGAGAAATGGGAAGGGTTTGGCCGAGCTTCAAGGATCAAAAGGGTGTTAAAATAATAGGGAAGGGGTGTCCTTTTATAAGGGGCGAGAGGGGTACCTTAGAAAAAACATAAAATATTATTTTATAATAAAGTCATATTCAGTTTTTAATAGCTTAAAATTGATTTATTTCGAAGATAAGGTGGTTATGGGTCGAAATAATCTCAACAAATAGGTTTTAGACAAGTTTAGGTCACTATTTTATCCTTATCATTTAGATTTAACTCTAAGTTAAATAATTTAACTTTTACCGTGCCTTTTTTTTTCTTAAACTATATGGTTAATAAACTTACTATAACAAGAAAAAAGAACCCCAAGTGGTTCATTATTAATATATATATCTTTATCTAAGTCATTTGGCTGAACCTTAGATTTTTAGGAATAAAATAACAATTAATAATATAATATTTGTTTTAAAAACTATTTTATGTCAATTTTGACACTATTTGGTACTTGATTTTTGTGAAAATCATAACAGCCTGATTAGTTCGAAAAAAGTTAATTAAATAAATACTAACATGTCATATTAACCTATAAAATTAGTGGAATTCATAAAACGTCTAAAATTACATTTATTTGGGTATTTATAACATCAATTATGTTAATATTTCATTAATAAGGTAATTATTGCATCATCATTGTGTCATAAATAAATAAATTATTTAAAGTCTAAAAATTATAAATAAAATACCATTATGTAAGAAATATTTTTATCTTTCTAATTAATATTTATATTCGAATTTATCTTTTTTATAACCCTATATTAAAAATGTTTTAGTTATTAAACTTTGATTTTAACTATTTTAACTCTTCTTTAAATAAAATAATATTAAAAGTCCTAATCTAATCCAAGTGGACCTAAATGGTCATATTTTATTCCTAAGATTATTTTTGGTTGAATTAAACTTATCCAATAGAATTAGGACATGTGTTAGGGTTATAATAATATCATTTTTACCCTTAATTACCCTATTTACTTTTAACCATGGTAAATAAAAGTACAAAGTTACTATTTTCCAAAAATTATTTTCATCTCATTGAACCACATTTTACTTACTAAAATCAACCGTGTCTCTCGGATTTTTAAAATTCCACTCACATAAGTGGTAAAATTAATTTTTATGTAAATTTGTAAATTCTCCTAGGAGGTGGGTAAAAGACGGTCAAAAGTTCAAAAAACTTTTTATATATCTAAAATTATTATAAAATGACTCCAATGAATTACATTGAACTTATATAGGTATTATGTATCAATTTTGACCTAAAATAAATTTAAATAAAATAAATAATTATTTAAATAAAAAGTCGGTTTTTAAATAGTAACCTAGTGTTTTCACTATTCATCAAAAATTGAAAGTTTTCAGAAAAATACCAAAAATTCACCCTAGGCTAATCTCCATATTCCGAATCCAAAAATGAAGTCCATTTTGAAAAATAAAATTTCAAAAATTGGGTATTATTATTCATAACGGCTAGTTTATATAACATATCGTTGTTTAGTGAAACTCAGTATTACGTACAACATACGCTATCGTGAAAGGTCGTGATTGCGTGTAATGCAAGCCTAGTCAGGGCTGCGTGTAGTGAAAGCTCTGTTTGGTGTTGCATATAACATAATCAAAACATATTTCATTTATACATTAAAAAATCTATAATTAATGTTACGTAGAATAATTTCCACAAAATGAACTTGAAATTGTGTGTAACAAGAGCCAAGAATAGTGTTGCGTATACTGCAAGCTAGTACGGTGTTGCATATAGTACAAGATAATATTGGTGTAGTGTACAACACAGGACATCAAAGTAATTAAAAATAATATTTCTCATAAAATCTCGGGTTGTTACATTCTACCCCCCTTAAAATGAATTTCACCCTCAAAATTCGTCGGGGGTATAAATGGTTTACTACTTGAAAGTTTCTTTCATAGAAACTCACATCGTAAAAAGGAATACTAAAACTTCATTTTAAAAATGAAAGTTAGAAATGTAACGGCTACCCAGATTAACTCATCACAGGGTTTCCACATAGGAGAACATAGGTGGAAATATGGATATGGAAAAAATCTAACCATCAAGTTCTGTTGGAGAGTGGTAGAGGACATGGCTATGAAAAATCCAACAATCACAAATTCATAAATTTGTGATGATCTAAGGTACCATCTGATTCATCAGATATAAGGGCACTAGGACAACATTTTTGGTTTTCAAGATCATTTCCCTAAAGTTGAAGAATTTGAATTAGAAGAAATACTTATTTTATTTTGGTATAATCTCGCTGTTGTTTGTGCCTTGAACAATTTACACTTCATCTCTTAAAGAAATGAAGTTGAATTTGTCATTCATGAAGTGTTAGCAGATCATGAGATAGAATGATAGGTCATTCCATCTGTCTCAAATATAAGTTAGAAAAAGTTATATACATAAGTCCATCTATGGTGAGATTAATCAGATATGGTTCCAAAATGGACTTATACTTCATCTATCATCCTGCTTAATAAAATAAAACTAGTTTCTACTAACCAGGGACTTCCTGTAGGCCAGTTGTAGGCAATAAAGGTCTGTCGTACTTTGTTTGTGGGTTCGATTCCCACAACCTTGTCCGACGCGACGGGTTGTCGCTCGTCCTGCAGGTTGTCCTTTTTCTAAAACTACATTATTATTACATTCCATCAATAATATCGAAAAATTTATATCCTTAAACAATACTAACTTATGTCCAATATAATCCATTCCAATCTTTAGGCTTATCCAAAATACTTATGTCCAAGCTCATAGTATAAAGAAAACAATTACTAGAAATGTCATCTGACGAGCATGTGAATACCATCATTTATCCCCCATATATCATACGATATATATTGTTGGTCACATTCCAAACATGTGATTACCTTAATCATTTATTCTTTTGAAACATGAATTATCATAGAACCTTAGTGAAAACATGAATGCTGTTAAATGTTAACTCTTTCCACATACCAAAATCCCAAAAATTCTATATACTCAAACCATGATATCACTTAGTCCTTATATCAATCATGATCTCATGAATACTATCATATGTATTATTTTCTCCTTATCCCTTCATTATATGCATTTCAATTTTCTTTCCAAAAAAATATTTCAATCAATTTTCATGGTTATCAGTACCATAAAATTATTAAAACCCACAATGATCCAATACATTGATATTCCAATATTCCACGATACTTTAAATGAGATTCCACAACATTATCTCGGAATCCCATTACATAAACACTTATTCATTCCACCACATCATTTTCATACTCAACATCACAAATAGTGATTGCATGTGACTTCCCTTTATCCTTTGCCTTAAGAGGTTTCTCATGTCGATCGTTATTAACCCTTGGATTAGGGCATTGATTAGAAAAATGCCCCATTTCCTAGAACTTGAAGCATTGAAGTGTTGGTGGAGCATTCTCTATAGTCTTTTCTCTATTCACATCATTAGATACCTTTTTCCCATTACATCGACACTCAACTACTCGATGACCTTCTTTTCCACACTTGAAACATTTTCTAGTACCTTTTATACAAACTCTGTCACGACCCCCTCCCCACAAAGTGTACCCCTCCTGGGCCGGCAATGTGAGAAGAGAGATAATGACCCCCGAGTCCCGCCTCCAGTAGGCCCCGGGTTGGCGACTAGCACCGAGGGT
The DNA here is from genome assembly GCA_963277665.1 of Viscum album. NCBI lineage: Eukaryota > Viridiplantae > Streptophyta > Magnoliopsida > Santalales > Viscaceae > Viscum > Viscum album. The sequence goes on along the minus strand of OY728126.1, from coordinate 2,088,000,285 downwards.
ATAATAAACACACAAATGGGAGGCATTACCCTCTAAGAGAACACATGCATAAGAGAGAGATAGAATATACTCCAATCAACTCCAACTAAGAACTAAAATATAAAAGAAATACAAGTACATATATGAAATTTCATGCAAAAAGTACTACAACTGAAAGGGGAAACTAAAAGTACCCAAAAGAAAGTAAAACGGCAGTGACCACAATCCCGAACAGCTCCTCCTCTAACCACAATCTAGTAGTAACCAGCTTGATCTCCAACCTACTCCAAGTGACCTGAAAAATAGTTTATATATACATAGGGTGAGTATAACAGTATACTCAGTAGGATCCTCCCCAAGCATCTCGTGCAAAAGTAAATAAAGCATGCTAAAGCCCAGTGAACAACAAGTGAAACTAACTCGTCACCTAAACATGTATACTAAGTTCCCAACCTCACCATGGATACTCTCACTAAGTAACGCATACAAGAATATAGAATATAGTAAGATTATCAAGGGTACCCCGCTACTACTTCCCCACTGGTTTGCCGCTTTGCCCAAACGACATACGTCTTGTGCATCTCTCTCCAAAGGCTTGCCCGCAGACACCTGGGCTAAGCTCCACAATCTGCACCTCGTGCACCACAAAGGCTTGCCTGCAGACACTTGGGCGAAGCACCACACCATCCTCCCAACCAAAAGTAACCAGTTAAGTTCTGGGAGCCACCACATCCCGCATAACATGTATCATACATCGGGTATTATACCTCAAGCCATTATAGCCCATACACCGTGTATGGATCCTCAAGCCATCACAGCCTATACACGTTACACCTATAGTTGTCCATAGGATACTATATCCAGAATATATGTGTGTGAAATAACCACAAGCCATTATAGCCCTATACACACATATATGGGGAAACTAACTGCTGTGCCTGTTGGCACATGTATCTACCAAGAGAAGAGAGCGGGACCAAAGGGGGTAGTCAGCCATTCGACCTCCCATCAGAATGTTGGGTAAAACACCCCCCCAGGGCTCAGAATCCCCGGGGTGTCAGTTGCACTTACCGACAGGGTGGAGTAGCGTATAGAAACACAAAAAGTACATAATATATATATATAACTCACATCCACACTATGGTCATTACCTAGTCTTAGATACAACTATAGCTAACATCTCTCAGACTCCAGGCTGCTGCTTCTAAGACTAGGTGTCCTATAAGCACACAAACATTTGAAGAGCTTTATTATATTACTCCATTCTCATTTTATCAGTTCCACTGTACGTTAATTAATTCTTTAAACATTAATTAACCATGAATAATTCCACATTAAACTGAATTGGCATCACATTCAAAATCAACTTCTTCTTTTAATATTCACATCACCTTTAAATTCTAGTATCTCCATCCCCGTGGATTTTCACCATTTAATCAAACATTCATTACAGAATTACTTTTCCATATTCCCAGGCATTCTAGAAAAGCATCCTATGCTTCTAAACACAAAGGAGGCTCAACACGGTGAGTAAATATACTACCCGTCGAGTCTTTGTCGCCTATAGAAAGAGCATAGACCCATTCTCCCTCGAGAGGCTAAACACGGAAAGCACGTGGCATACCCCGCGCGTCTTCGCCTCCTTCGGAAGAAGGGTAGCAAGACCAGCTGCCTTGAGTAGTGGGGAAAAGCAAAGCAGATTAACATTAAAATAAAACCACAAGCATCCAGCAACCACATCCATCCCATTCCATCACCCCTGGTGTCCTCCCCGACACCCACATGCATAAACTGATGCATCTCGCCACTCTAGGCATCATCTGCTGCCACAACCACAAGGCCTCCATGCCTCCACATATCACAACAGCCATCCAGGCTCACATCACAGCACAAGAAGCAGGAAAACAACATTCACAACCATGGGATCTTGACCCTTTAACAAACAAGAGGGTAACTCAGAACCCTTTTAGAAATTCCCACATAATCTATTCTTTAATCCATATTGAATTAGCAGATTTTTTATTCGTAGGTTCCAATTATGGGATACCTAATCAGCAAGCTATCATAATTAAATAACCATTCTTACTTCCCTAATTTGATTATCCTCAAATTAGAACAACTACAACAACGGCAATAACCAGATTAATTTACATGCCTCTTTATCTTTATCCAATTAATTAACAATTAATTCCGGCTTTACGTTCATTATCAATTTATATCATGAACGAACAACAAATCAAAGAAATCATAGATATCACTCTATCTAGAAAAACATGAGGCAAACCGTTATCATGGTATAAAGCAACAACATGCGATCAACCAATTATTTTAATCCAGTTAAAGTATTTAATTAGGTCAATTTCATTGTGATCCAAAGGACTAAATCATGCTAATTCTATGATTGCACATATAAATTAGAGAAGACATGAATCCGCTACCTCGAATAGTTCTTGACGTCCTTTATCCTCACAACGGGTCACAATCCTCCTCTCACGACAACTACATCCACCAGAGGATGCCACAGTACGACAGTACCAACCAACCCCAAGAAAAACCCATTAGAATCTTGGAAATTACATGGTATAATATGGAAGGGAGAAACAAGATAATATGATCCCCAAAGTAATGACGATAAAACATACCTTATTGGGAAGATTGACCGACACAGTTCGGTTGCATCCAAAACAGAGCAGAACCAATCCTAGGAGTAAATATTGATTGTGCAACTCCTACAGGAATGATTGAAAGGTTCTAGCATCTCTTATCTGAGAACAAAGGGAAAGAACAAGGGAGAATGATATCTCGTCCCTTTTTGAAGATTTAATGGGGCGACGGTTTAAGATCCGGTTAATCCTCCATTAAAAATAGATCACATTAACCCATGCGGTTTGACCAACTAAATACATCCCGGCCTTAGGAATAATTAATATAGGATTTATGGCATTTGAATCGGCCTTAAGATTCCTTAAAACAAGGCTTTAAATGTATTTTACGTCAAAGGAAACGTCAAAGGGGCGAAATTGTAGGAAGCTGGAAACACTGTTCACATACTCAAAATTTTTCAAAGGAAAGAAAAGGTCACCGTTAGACATCACCGTTCTAGAAACACTGTTCAAGTCCACCATTATAAGGTCACCGTTAGAAGTTCACCGTTCTGGAAACACTGTTCAAGTCCACTGTTAGAAGGTCACCGTTAGAAGGTTACCGTTATGGAAACACTGTTCATGTAAAGACCCGTAAATTTCAAGAAAATTTTTTTCTTAATTTTCTTTGGAATTTTACAAGAGTGCAGTTTCTGACAGCACCTGATTCCGAGGCCCGGTGTGCCCGGAATCATTTTTCGAAGTTTGGCTCGGGTACGTTCAGTGAACGGACGAGCAGGTTTTTCTAACTTTTGAACTGGTGCCCGGAATCAAATTCGGAGGGCACCGATGAAATCGTAGTGCCGGTATTTGCTTAGAAACACATCTTCCGGAGTTGCGTTTGCTCGGGTGTGGTTTTTAATTTTCGGGCTTAAAGTTAAGAAATAAAATAATTGTACGACAAACTTTATTTTATTTCACTTAAGCCACTTGGAAGCCACTTGAAGCCACTTAAAGGCGGCTTAAGCTGAGTTGATCCGGATAGGATGCTATCCAGAAATATCCTACCCCCTTGGTAGGATATTTGTGAGGTGGGGCCCGCACGAGCCCTGCCGTTTCTTTTCCGCTAAGTAACGCACCTGCGAAAACCCATCATTATGAAAGTCAACTGACGTGTTTTCTTAAAATCTTAACGCACCATTTAATTGGGCGGTTTATTTTGTGAATTAAATGGGTGGTTTCTTTCGTTGAATTAATTCTGCGAATTGATGAGTCGTTACTTACCTCTTTTTCGTTTGTTGGCATAATAATAAAATAAGACCAATATGACATTTGGAGGATTACACATTGAGAGGTTTTGGCAGAGTTCTTGAGCCTTCATCCTCCTTCGCGAAGAATGCGAAGAATGCGAAGAACGCCGTTACCCTCGGAGTTTGACGACGCTTCATCCGAGACGTTCTTCCCCGCCCCGATCTCTGATCACCAACTGCTTGAGGTAAAAGATCCCGGGTTTCTTTTTAATTTCCTTTGTGGTTTTTAACAAAACACGGATTTAATTTTTTATAATTAAATATATTGTTTCTTGGTCCGTTGAGTTCGTTGACGCAACGCCGGATTCCGCGACGACGCGACGCCCTTCTGCGACGACGCGACGCCTTCCGCGACACGACGAACCCCTCCTTCCGCGACGAGAAAATCAGTGAAGAACGCTCACGCACGACGACTTGTCGAGGTAGGGATTTGTTTTGGAAATGCCCTTATTCCCATGAATGTTTCTTTAGAATTAAAGAACCAGTTTCAAATGAACAATTTTAATTTATTAAAATTTTTGTTTCATGTGTTGAAATATTTTCTCCCGTTGTTGTTATCTAACGCGGAGGGTGCGGGCCAAACGAACACGGCCCGACAACCCTCCGTCGTTCTTCGTGGTTGTGCGGATTTGGCGGGCGGCGACGAAACGTGACGCAAGGGAAATTTGTTGATCCCGCAATGAAGAACGGGAGCCGGGAGGAACACCGGCGTAGACGGGAAGGAAAACAGACCACTGGAGCGACTCCGGTGGCCCGCGGAAGATTCTGGCGGCGCGGGTCGCCGGAGCGGCGGCGCCGGCGGCCGGAGGCGGCGGCGCCCCGGCGTGCCGCCGGACGAGACCGTCGTGGCTAAATCCACGGCGGCAACGGCCAACGGACCCGCGGCCGCGCGGGTCCAGCTCGCACGCACGGGACGCGGCTGAAGCCGCGTCCGTTGCTCCAGCGCGGGGTCGCGGCATCTCCAGACCGCGGGGGAAGCAGCGCCCCGCGGCGCACGGTCGTTCGGCTGCTAGGCCGAACTGAGCCAGGCCGGTCCGACCGGCCGGGCCGCGCCCTGGCCGGACCGGACCGGGTCGGCCAGGGCCCGGACCCCCCCGTCTTCGGACCGTTTTCGGTCAAATGCCCGTAACTTGAGCTACGAGCCTTCGAACGACGCACCGTCAGCGGAAACGCGATCCTTTTATCGAGACGGTCTTTTTGGTATATCGCACTCAAGGTTTCGAAATACTTTGGGTTTGGCCGGGTTGGTTCGTACACGAAACCAACCGGGCCCTCGGAGCGGAAACGCTCATATCTTGAGCTACGGACGTCCGATTGACGTGCCGTCAGCTTTGTTGAATTCCTCTAAGTGAGACGGATCTTTTGGCACACTCCGCCCGAGGTTTGGACGCAGGTGGAGTACGGTCGGGTTGGTTTTGCCTTAAAAACCAACCGGGCCCCTGGGACGAAAAAGCCAATCACTCTCAGACCAGGCGTCCGATTGGCGCACCGTCTGCGACGTTGAGTTCCCGTTGACGATACGGAACTTTTGGATACATCAACTTCGGACTTGTGAAAGTTGATGTATCGGCCTCTCGGCTCGTGGAGCGGACCCTCCCGAACGAGCTTGCTGTGTGCGGGAACCCTAGAGCTAGCTGGCTGCGACTGCTACTTAGACAGCGACGACCGTGCAGAGATCCTCAGTGGACTGTGACGACGACTGTGCAGAGATCCTCAGTGGACTGCGACGACTACTGCACTCAGCGATCCTACGTGGATCAGTGCTACAGGTCCTGTGTGGGCCCGATCCTGTGTGGGTCCGATCCTGTGTGGGTCAGCGCTCAGCGGTTCTGTGTGAGCCAGCGCCCACAGGTCCTGTGTGGGCCCGATCCTGTGTGGGTTTTTGCGAGGGTTAGTTACATATCGATCCTTTGTGGGTCTGATGACTTAGATGGATCAGTGATCATCTTTATCGTCATCCGAAGAAGTATACCTGTGTGATCTGAATCATGTGTTACTCTCCTTTGTGGATTGTGTTGAGCTATCCTGTGTGGATTTACTGTTTACTATCCTTTGTGGATTGTGTTGAGCTATCCTATGTGGATTTACTGTTTACTCTCCTTTGTGGATTGTGTCGAGCTATCCTGTGTGGATTTACTGTTTACTCTCCTTTGTGGATTGTGTTGAGCTATCCTATGTTGGTATACATTTGCTTTCCTGTGTGGACTAGGTTGTGCTTGGGCTCGGACGTTGGAGCCGATCGGGAATTGATGACTTAGGTATATGTATGGGCATATACCTAAGCCGTGTCAGATGTTACTCCGTGATTGTATCTTTCCTTTGTGGATTATCCTTTTTGGATTTCGGGAGACCTTCGGGGGTCTCGGGGTCCCTACTGAGTAGCTTATACTCACCCCTGCACGGGCTATGACCGCACTACGTTGTGTTGGTTGCATACGACGGACAGTGCTGATCGTGGTGGAGGCTTGCGGAGTAGGACGGTACCTGGAGGTGGACCACTGGGCGGGACGTACTCGGAGCGGTTAGGTGGACCCGAGGAGCAATGGAGGCTATCTGTACCCACCCTTCAGGTGGGACTTCCAGAGGACGGCTCGACGCTACGGCTTTTCTTTTCAGTTGTTGTTTTTCCCTTCAGTTGTACTTTACAGTTGGGCTTGTATTTCTGGCCCCTTTTACTTTCAGCACATCTTGTATAGTTTTTACTTAGTGTTTACTTTTCCGCTTGCTTACTCTGTGGTGCTTGTTTACTTTTCAAAGGCAATGTCTTCCCTTTTTACTAGGATTTACGCCTTGGTGCTAGTCGCCAGCCCCTGGCCTATGGAAGGCGGGCTTGGGGTAGTCACGGCACGGGCCCCGAGGACGGGTCGTGACAAATTGGTATCAGTGGCGGTTGGTTCTACCGCAGACTCTGATCTTTCTTCTATGTGAAGCAATAGTGTTTAGCGTATTGGGTGTGGTTATCAGTCCAGGGAGTCCAGTGTTGGTGCGGCGGCCGACGTATCCGTACACCAGGACCCTGAATTCTGATTTCTGACTTAATGCATGAAAACATTGATTGCATGTGTGTTTCAATTTTTCTTTGTGATTACTTGTGTCAGCTCACCAGGTATACTGTTCTGACCGTGGCGCACTTGTTTCCTTTTCAGATGGCCCCACGACGGCAGCCAGCTAGGGTTTCGAGAGTAGAGCGCGACGACAGCCCGCCGAGCGACGAGGCCTCGGTGCAGGGCCCGTTGACAGCAGAGGCACCGGCGGTACCTTTACCCGTCGAGCCCCTGATGCTTCCAGCGCCGACCGCTGATGATGCACATCGCCTCGGAGCTCTGCACGAGTTCCAGCGCCAGCGACCACCCAGGTTTCATGGGGAGACGGACCCCCAGGCAGCTGAGGACTGGCTGGAGGCGGTTGTTCGAGTTTTCAGGCTAGTGAGGACACCAGCAGACCTCATGGTGATCCTCGTGGCGAGCCTCCTGCACGCAGCAGCAGGACGATGGTGGAGCCTAATTCTCCAGGTGCACGATGAGGCATCTCTCATCTGGACGGACTTAGAGAGCCTCTTCCGCTCAGAGTTCGTCCCAGCCACCCTCCGTGCGGTGCGCATCCAGGAGCTTCTTCAGCTGCGGCAGGGCAGCTTGACGGTCACCCAGTACGCGGCGAGGTTTACCGAACTTTCTCGCTACTCGACAGACATGGTACGGGACCCCTTCTTCCGGGCCCGGACCTTTGAGCAGGGTTTGAGACACGAGATCAAGGCATCGCTGATCTCCCTCAGCATCCCGACCCAGGCAGGAGTGCTGGAGCGAGCCCTTCTGATCGAGAGCTTTCTGGCTGAGTCCACAGTGAGACCTACCGTAGGGCGGCAGGTAGCAGAGTCTTCGGCAGCTGGTAGCCGACGGATGACTCAGGGTTCTAGGCAGACCAGACCTTCCGGCAGACGACCTCGGGACACTGGCTCAGCAGTGCGGGGCACACAGCGCGGAGCCAGTCTTCCGAGAGGCAGGCAGTGCTACGCGTGCGGCGGGCAGGGCCACATGGCTCGTGACTTCCCGACCTGTCGTACCGAGGAGCAGCAGACGGTGGAGGGGCCACCTAGGCAGAGGCAGAGGGTCGACTGTGGCGGTCCGCAGGGAGGAGGCGGATGAGGTAGAGGAGCTGGCCGAGCAGCAGGTGGTGGGAGACTCTTTGAGGCTCTGCCACCACCACCACCAGGAGGTCCGCCCCGACCACAGGGAGCTGGCGGGCAGAGACAGGCACAGCTCCAGGTAGTGGAGGACTATGACCACGGCGCGCCAGAGATGATTCGAGGTACGATCTGTGTCTATTCCACCCTTGCTGTAGTTCTTATAGACACAGGAGCGAGTAACTCTTTCATAGCCACTACCCTTGTTCGGAGCTCGGAGATTCCGACAGAGTCGTTGGCTCGATCCTTACGGCTAGAGACCCTTACGGGAGCAGACTCGACGATTACGCACTGGTGTCGGTAGTGTGAGCTTACTCTAGGAGGCGAGAGCTTCGGCTGGGATATTCTTGTAGCGGCGTCGAGGTCTTACAACGTCATCTTGGGCATGGATTGGTTATCTACGGTCTATGCATAGTTTGACTGCATTAGGCGCAAGGTGCGATGTGTGCGCACCGACGGGAGCAGGTTCACCTTCACCGGCGAGAAGGGAGCCTTTGCAGCACAGGATGGACTCTCGTAGAGAAGGGTACATCCCATCACTCATCAGTTGGCTAGCCTCATCCTTGGAGCAGTTGACGTGCGGAGTCCTAGTTTTCCTGCAGTGGTGGATCAATATGCGGACGTCTTCCCCGATGACGTTCCAGGGCTACCTCCTCACAGGTAGGTAGACTTTTATATTGATCTGTACCCCGGGACAGCCCCGATATCCACTCCAGTGTATCGGATGGCCCCCGCTGAGCTTCGAGAGCTGCGGGTATAGTTGGAGGACATGCAGGGCAAGGGGTTCATCTGACCCAGTGTTTCACCCTAGGCTTCCCCGATATTGTTCGCCAAGAAGGTGGACGGGAGCTTGCGACTGTGTGTCGACTATCGTCTCCTGAACCAGGTGACAGTGAGGAACAAGTATCCACTACTGAGGATTAATGACCTCTTCGATCAGCTCAAGGGAGCACAGTGGTTCTCGAAGATAGACCTCAGATCAGGCTATCATCAGCTCAGAGTTCGAGACGAGGACGTGCAGAAGACGACTTTCAGGTGTCGGTATGGCCACTATGAGTTCTTGGTTATGCCCTTCGGCGTAACCAATGCTCCAGCAGTGTTCATGAGCCTCATGAACATGATCTTCCAACCATACCTCGATCGATTTGTCATGGTATTCATCGACGACATTTTGGTGTACTCGACCACAGATGAGGAGCACGCCTACCACTTGCGGGTTGTACTGAACACACTCCGAGAGCACCAGCTTTATGGCAAGCTCTCGAAGTGCCAGTTCTGGTTACATGAGGTCCACTTCTTGGGGCACGTCATTTCTGAGGTGGGAGTTGCAGTGGATCCTGCGAAGATCGAGGCAGTGCTAGCTTGGGAACCACCCAAGAGTGTGACGGAGTTGCGGAGTTTCTTGGGTCTAGCCGGATACTATCGGAGATTTGTGCCGGACTTCTCTAGAGTTGCGGCGTCACTCTCAGCTTTGACGAAGAAGGGGAAACCCTTTGTGTGGTCGGACAGATGTTAGCAGAGCTTCCAGGAGCTGAGACCGAGATTGACCAGCACACCTATCTTGAGGTTGCCTGAGGAGGGAGTTGGATACGTAGTCTACTGCGATGCATCAGGGACCGGACTCGGGTGTGTCCTGATGTAGGAGCGGGCCGTAATTGCCTATGGATCACGTCAGTTGAGTCCGCATGAGCAGAACTACGCTACCCATGACCTAGAGTTAGCAGTAGTGGTCTTTGCTCTGAAGACATGGCGGCACTACCTGATGGGCAAGCGCTTTACAGTCTTTTCTGACCACCAGAGTCTCAGGTACATCTTCTCGCAGAAGGACCTGAATCTGAGACAGCGGTGATGGCTCGAGTTCCTCCAGGACTATGACTTTGAGATAGTCTATACTCCTGGGAAGGGGAACGTGGTAGCCGATGCCCTCAGCAGGAGGACGGGCATCCAGCTACTTGAGGAGGTGACAGAGCAGCTAGCCGCCTTGCAGATATCCTTCGTGGATAGGGATGGAGCAGCCTTCCTTTAGTCTCTCACAGTCTCTCCTCCACTTCTGCAGTGGGTCAGAGAGGCACAGCGTGGGGACGCTGACTGTGGGATGCGGCGTGCACAGATATCATCGGGACAGGCACCTGATGGTTTTTCCCTTGGAGCAGGGCACGACGTCCTTTTTAGAGGAATTACCTTGGTACCAGTCGCTTTGCGAGAGGATGTGCTGAGAGAGTTTCACACTTCTCCTTTGGCGGTACATCCTGGAGTGGTGAAGATGTACCAGGATCTCAGACAACAGCACTGGTGGCCGGGCATGAAGAAGGCTGTGGCAGAGTTCGTTTCACGGTGCCTCACCTGCCAGCAGGTGAAGGCGGAGCATCAGGTACCAGCAGGCTTGGTACAGTCCTTGGAGGTCCCGAAGTGGAAGTGGGATGGGATATCTATGGACTTCGTGACTGTACTTCCATGCACTTCCAGAAGTCATGACTCCATTTGGGTGATTGTTTACCGACTCACCAAGTCGACACACTTCTTACCCATCAGAGAGCAGGGCTCAGTGGAGAGCTTGGGGCGTCTCTACATTCAAGAGATTATACGGATTCACGGTGTGCCATCGACTATCATCTCTGATCGGGACGCTCGTTTTACTTCCCGGCTTTGGAAGGGGTTGCAGGAGGAGTTCGGGATGCGGCTACGTCTGAACACCGCCTTTCACCCTCAGACGGATGGTCAGACGGAGAGGACTATTCAGACTCTCGAGGACATGCTCCGCACATGTGTCCTAGACTTTGGTCGCAGCTGGGAGGACCACCTACCCTTGGTGGAGTTCATGTACAACAACAGCTACCACTCCACCATCGGGATGGCATCATACGAGGCATTGTACGGCAGACCTTGCAGATCTCTTTTGTGCTGGACAGACCCTAGGGAGTCAGCACTTGTGGGACCAGAGATGGTTCGGGCCACGACAGAGAAGGTCCAGGTCATCCAGGAGCGGATGAGGACAGCTCAGAGCCGGCAGAAGTCATATGCTGATAGGAGTTGGAGGCCACTAGAGTTCGAGGATGGCGACCACGTCTTCTTGCGTGTCTCACCTCGACGTGGTTTACGGAGATTTGGTCGAGGCGACAAGTTGTCTTCACGCTTCATTGGACCATTCCAGGTCCTCAGCAGGATTGGCGAGGTGGCTTATCGCCTGGCTCTACCACCTCAGTTGCACCGGGTGCACAACGTCTTCCACGTGTCTCAGCTGAGGAGATACGTGCACGACCCGACGCACATCATTAACCATGGGGAGCTAGACGTGGATGATGGGGTGACTTTTATGGAGGTCCTGGTGGAGATAGAGGATCGACAAGAGCGGGTCCTACGTGGACGATCGATTCCTCTTGTGCGCATCAGATGGCAGCACGGGAACCTCCAGGAGAGCACTTGGGAGCGGGAGGCTCAGATGCGTGCTCAGTACCCACATTTGTTTCCCTAGTTTATGATGTATCTTTACAGGGACGTAAAGCCCTGAGGTGGGATTAATGTAAAGACCCGTAAATTTCAAGGAAATTTTTTTCTTAATTTTCTTTGGAATTTTACAAGAGCGCAGTTTCTGACGGCACCTGATTCCGAGGCCCGATGTGCCCGGAATCATTTTTCAAAGTTTTGCTCGAGTACGTTCAGTGAATGGATGAGCGGGTTTTTATAACTTTTGAACCGGTGCCCGGAATCGAATTCTGAGGGCACCGATGAAATCACAGCGCCGGTATTTTCTTAGAAACGCCTCTTCCGGAGTTGCGTTTGCTCAGGTGTGGTTTTTAATTTTCGGGCTTAAAGTTAAGAAATAAAATAATTGTACGACAAACTTTATTTTATTTCACTTAAGCCACTTGGAAGCCACTTGAAGCCACTTAAAGGAGGCTTAAGCTGAGTTGATCCGGATATAATGCTATCCAGAAATATCCTACCCCCTTGGTAGGATATTTGTGAGGTGGGGCCCGCACGAGCCCCGCCGTTTCTTTTCCGCTAAGTAACGCACCCACGAAAACCCGTCATTATGAAAGTCAACTGACGCGTTTTCTTAAAATCTTAACGCACCATTTAATTAGGTGGTTTATTTCATGAATTAAATGGGTGGTTTCTTTCGTTAAATTAATTCTGTGAATTGATGAGTCGTTACTTACCTCTTTTTCGTTTGTTGGCGTAATAATAAAATAATACCAACATGACATTTGGAGGATTACACGTTGAGAGGTTTTGGCAGAGTTCTTGAGCCTTCATCCTCCTTCGCGAAGAATGCGAAAAATGCGAAGAACGTGAAGAACACCGTCACCCTCGGAGTTTGACGACGCTTCATCCGAGACGTTCTTACCCGCCCCGATCTCCGATCACTAACTGCTTGAGGTATGAGATCTCGGGTTTATTTTTAATTTCCTTTGTGGTTTTTAACAAAACACGGATTTAATTCTTTATAATTAAATCTGTTGTTTCTTGGTCCATTGAGTTCGTTGACGCAATGCCGGATTCCGCGACAACGCGACACCCTTCCGTGACGACGCGGCGCCTTCCGCAACACGACGAACCCCTCCTTCCACGACGAGCAAATTCGCGAAGAACGCTCACGCGCGACAACTTGTCGAGGTAGGGATTTGTTTTGGAAATGCCCTTATTCCCGTGAATGTTTCTTTAGAATTAAAGAACCGGTTTCAAATGAACAATTTTAATTTATTAAAATTGTTGTTTCATGTGTTGAAATATTTTCTCCCGTTGTTGTTATCTAACGCGGAGGGTGCGGGCCAAACGAACACGGCCCGACAACCCTCCGATGTTCTTCGTGGTTGTGCGGATTTGGCGGGCGACGACGAAACGTGACACAAGGGCAATTTGTTGATCCCTCAGTGAAGAACGGGACCCGGGAGGAACACCGGCACAGACGGGAAGGAAAACGGACCACCGGAGTGACTTCGGTGGCCCGCAGAAGATTCTGGCGGCGCGGGTCGCCGGCGCGGCGGTGCCGGCGGCCGGAGGCGGCGGCGCCCCAGCGCGCCGCCGGACGAGACCGTCGCGGCTGAAGCCGCGGCGGCAGCGGCCAACGGACCCGCGGCCGCACGGGTCCAACTCACCCACACGGGACGCGGCTGAAGCCGCGTCCGTTGCTCCAGCGGGGCCCCAGCGCGGGGCCGCGGCATCTCCAGACCGCGGGCGGGGGGGGGGGGGCAGCGCCCCGCGGCGCACGGTCGTTCGGCCGTTCGGCCGAACCGAGCTAGGCTGGTCCGACCGGCCGGGCCGCGCCCTGGCCAGACCGGACCGGGGCGGACCGGGTCAGACCAGACCGGGTCAGACCGGGTCAGGTCGACCCGGTTCGGCCGACCCAGGGGGGGGGTCGGCCCGGGCCCGGACCCCCCGTCTTCGGACCGTTTTCGGTCAAATACCCGTAACTTGAGCTACGGGCCTCTGAACGACGCGCCGTCAGCGGCAACGCGATCCTTGGATCGAGACGGTCGTTTCGGTATATCTCACTTAAGGTTTCGAAATACTTTGAGTTCGTCCGGGTTGGTTCGTACACGAAACCAATCGGGCCCTCGAAGCAGAAACGCTCATATCTTGAGCTACGGACGTCCAATTGACGTGCCGTCAGCTTTTTTGAATTCCTCTAAGTGAGACGGATCTTTTGGAACACTCCTCCCGAGGTTTGGACATAGGTGGAGTACGGTCGGGTTGGTTTTTCATTAAAAACCAACCGGGCCCCTGGGACGAAAAGGCCAATAACTCTCAGACCAGGCGTCTGATTGGCGCGCCGTCTGCGACGTTGAGTTCCTGTTGACGATACGGAACTTTTGGATACATCAACTTCAGACTTGTGACAGTTGATGTATCGGCCTCTCGGCTTGTGGAGCGGACCCTCCCAAACGAGCTTGCTGTGTGCGGGAACCCTAGAGCTGGCTGTGACTGCTACTTCGACAGCGACGACCGTGCAGAGATCCTCAGTGGACTGCGACGATGACTGTGTAGAGATCCTCAGTGGACTGCGATGACTACTGCACTCAGAGATCCTACGTGGATCAGTGCTACAGGTCCTGTGTGGGCCCGATCCTGTGTGGGTCTGATCCTGTGTGGTTCAGCGCTCAGCGGTTCTGTGTGAGCCAGCGCCTACAGGTCCTGTGTGGGCCTGATCCTGTGTGGGTCTTTGCGGGGGTTAGTTACCTATCGATCCTTTGTGGGTCCGACGACTTAGATGGATCAGTGATCATATTTATCGTCATCCGAAGAATTATACCTGTGTGAGCTGAATCCTGTGTTACTCTCCTTTGTGGATTGTGTTGAGCTATCCTGTGTGGATTTACTGTTTACTCTCCTTTGTGGATTGTGTTGAGCTATCCTGTGTGGATTTTCTATTTACTCTCCTTTGTGGATTGTGTTGAGCTATCTTGTGTGGATTTACTGTTTACTCTCCTTTGTGGATTGTGTTGAGCTATCCTGTGTGGGTATACGTTTTCTTTCCTATGTGGACTGGGTTGTGCTTGGGCTCGGACGTTGGAGCCGATCGGGAATTGATGACTTAGGTATATGTATGGGAATATACCTAATCCGTGTCAGATGTTACTTCGTGATTGTATCTTTCCTTTATGGATTATCCTTTGTGGATTTCAGGAGACCTTCGGGGGTCTTGGGGTCCCTACTGAGTAGCTTATACTCACCCCTGCACGGGCTATGCCCGCACTACGTTGTGTTGGTTGCAGACGACGGACAGCACTGATCGTGGTGGAGGCTTGAGGAGCAGGACGGTACCTGGAGGTGGACCACTGGGCGGGACGTACTAGGAGCGGTCAAGTGGACCCGAGGAGCAGTGGAGGCTATCTGTACCCACCCTTCAGGTGGGACTTCCAGAGGACGGCTCGACGCTGCGGATTTTCTTTTCAGTTGCTGTTTTTTCCTTCAGTTGTAAATTACAGTTGGGCTTGTATTTCCGGCCCCTTTTACTTTCAGCATAGCTTGTATAGTTTTTACTTAGTGTTTACTTTTCCGCTTGCTTACTCTGTGGTGCCTGTTTACTTTTCAAAGGCAATGCCTTCCCTTTTTACTGGGATTTACGCCTTGGTGCTAGTCGCCAGCCCCTGGCCTATGGAAGGCGGGCTTGGGGTAGTCACGGCACGGGCCCCGAGGACGGGTCGTGACAGTTCAAGTCCACCGTTAGAAGGTCACCATTAGAAGGTCACCATTCTGGAAACACTGTTCAAGTCTACCATTAGAAGTCCACCGACAGAAGGTTACCATTCTGGAAACACTGTTCAAGTCTACCGTTAGAAGGTCACCATTAGAAGGTTACCGTTCTGGAAACACTGTTCAAGTCTACCGTTAGAAGGTCACTGTTAGAAGGTTACCGTTCTAGAAACATTGTTCAAGTCTACCGTAAGAAGTCCACCGATAGAACCTCACCGATAGAAACACTGTTCAAGTCTACCATTAGAAGTCCACTGATAGAAGGTTACCATTCTGGAAACACTGTTCAAGTCTACCGTTATAAGGTCACCATTAGAAGGTTACCATTCTGGAAACACTGTTCAAGTATACCATTAGAAGTCCACCGATAGAACCTCACCGATAGAAACACTGTTCATTGAACCTCACCGATAGAAACACTGTTCACCTACCGATACTGTTCATAAAACTGGAAACACTGTTCACAGAACTGGAAATTTGGCCAAGTGTTGGGGATAAGTCACCTTGATTTCCTGGAACACCTCCAACACCACATTTTCACAAATTAATGGTCCGGAGAGGTCCGGGCCATTACATTAGATACCTCTCAAAACATTCTCATCCTCGAGAATTAAAAAACAACCCAAAAGAAAAGAGGGGTCCGAACAACCACCGCATAAGATACCTCTCAGGGGAAAACCACCATGAGTTGTTCGAAAGCTGGAACAAAACTACGACATCTGAGAGTAGGGGAACAAACAATCCATATCCAAGAAATTCAATCATAACATCACATCAAAGGTACATAAATAAAACATGAAAGGTCTAACCATAAAGGAAACATCATTACATGAAAGGAGTTAAACATTAAACAAATCTGGGTACTGAGCACGTATCTGTGACTCACGCTCCCATGTACTCTCCTCCATGCCATCGTGTCACCACAAAACACGAACTAAGGGGATAGAAAGCCCACGCAACACCTTCTCCTTGCGGTCTTGGATCTCCACAGGTCTCTCCTCGAAGGTTGCATCATCATCAATATCGATCTCTCCCCAATCGATAACATGAGATTCATCATGAAGATAACGACGAAGATGTGATACATGGAAAACATCATGTATCTGACTCATCTGATGGGGAAGTGCTACTCGATACGCCACAGCTCCAACATGAGCTAACACCTCGAAAGGCCCAACAAACCGGGGAGAAAGCTTACTTCCACGACCAAACCTTCGCTGCCCACGACGGGGAGTCACCTTCAAAAACACATGATCCCCAACATTAAACTCTAAGGGTCTCCTTATTTGATCAGCTTATGATTTCTAACGATCCTGTGCTATCTTCATCCTTTCACGAATCACCTGAACCATCTCTGTTGTATTATGCACTAGTTCTGGTCCGAGAATTGCTGACTCTCCAACCCCAGTCCATCACAATGGAGAACGGAATGGCCAGCCATACAAGGCTTCAAACGGCACCATACCGATGGTAGAGTGAAAAGTATTATTGTAAGAAAACTCTACCAAGGGTAAGTGCTTCATCCATGAACCTCCAAAATCAAGAACACAAGAGAGCAACATGTCTTCAAGAGTCTGGATGGTTCGCTCTGTCTGACCATCTGTTTGAGGATGAAAAGAAGTGATAAGGCACGGTTAAGAGCCAAAAGCATGATGGAGACCTCTCCACACCCTAGAGGTAAAATGAGGATCTTGATCAGAAATGATCGTCCTAGGTACTCCATGAAGTCTCACCACCTCCTCTAGATACTTCCTCGACAAAAATTCCACTGAGCTCGAATCCTTGATCGCTATGAAGTGGGCCGACTTTGTTAAATGATCCACTACCACCCATATAGCATCATGTCCTCCCGGAGCTCGAGGTAAACCTGTAACAAATTCCATTGAGATGTCCTCCCACTTCTACTGAGGAATCTCTAATTTCTAGAGAAGACCACCAGGAACACAGTGTTTGGCCTTCACCTTCTGGCAGACTAAACATCGAGACACACACTCTGCAACCATACGCTTCAGCCTAGGCCACCAAAACTGACTCCTCAAGGATCGGTATATCTTCGTCACACCAGGATGTACTGCCAAGGGTGAACTATGGAACTCTCAGAGAATCGTCTCTCACATCTCCAAGGGAACAAAAAGCCTGCCATGATACAACACTCGGTGTTGTTCATCCTCTGACCAACCATCAGGGGCCTCACCACAAACAACTATGTCTCTCCAAACTTCCACCTCTAGATCACCCAACTGAGACTCTTCCACATTCTGCATCAGGGATGACTGCACCGTCATCTAGAAAAGGCAACCTCTACTCCCAACTTCTCCCATATCAAGATGCAAAGCTGATAGTTCTTACATCACTCTCCAAGAATCACCAGATTCATGCACAACATCATTACATGACTTTCGGCTTAGTGCATCAGCTACAACATTCCCTTTTCCAGGTGTATATGATATTTCAAAGTCGCATTCCTGCAAGAACTCCATCCACCGATGCTGCCTCAAGTTTAAGTCACGTTGGGAGAAAACATACCTCAAACTCTTATGATCGGTGAAAACCACAAAGTGCTCACCAATGAGGTAATTTCTCCACAACTTCAGAGCAAACACCATGGCTGCCAACTCAAGATCATGGGTGGAATAGTTGAATTCATGGGGACGCAACTGTCGAGACCCATAAGAAACAACTGAAATCTGCTGCATGAGAACACAGCCTAGCCCCAGATGTGAAGCATCACAGAAAACATCAAACTGGACTCCCTCCACTGGAAGACAAAGGACTGGGTCACTTGCCAACTTCTCCTTTAGATACTCGAAAGCTGCCTGACACTGATCATTCCATATGAACGCTTGATCCTTCCTGGTCAAAGCTGTCAGAGGAGTCGCAACTTAGGAGAAATTGGCTACAAACCTCCTATAATAGCCTGCGAGACCAAGGAAACTTCGCACCTCTGACACGGTCATGGGAGCTTCCCAAGACACCACTGCTTCTATCTTCGACGGATCCACAGCTACTCCCTGTTGGGACACAAAATTCCCCAAGAAACAAACTTCTCGAGCCCAAAACTCACACTTAGAAAACTTCCCAAACAACTGATGTTGGCGAAGAACTTCCAAAACGGCTCGTAGATGCTCTGCATACTCTTCTTCAGATGTGGAGTACACAAGGATGTTGTCGATGAAAACCACAAAAAACTTGTCCAGGAATTCATGGAACACAGCATTCATCAACCCCATGAAAACAGCTGGAGAATTAGTCATGCCGAATGGCATTACAACAAACTCATAATGCCCATGACGACAACGGAAATAAGTCTTCGGGATATCCTCATCCTTTACACGCATCTGATGATATCCTGACTGCAAGTCGATCTTTGAGAACCAACTTGAACCCTTCAGTTGATCGAATAGGTCATCAATCCGTGGAAGAGGATAGCAGTTCTTTATTGTCACTTTGTTTAATCGACGATAATCGACACACAACCGCAAACTGCTGTCATCCTTTTTCACAAACAAAACTGGCGCTCCCCACGGTGACACACTTGGCCGAACAAAACCGCACTGCAACAAACCATCAATCTGAATGCGTAGCTCTCGTAACTCAGAAGGGGTCATCCTATATGGAGACATAGAGATAGGAGACGTTCCTGGCTGTAGCTCGATCCCAAACTCGATCTCTCATCGAGGGGGTAAGGATACAACCTCTTCTGGAAAGACGTTAGGGTACTCCTCTACGACCCTAGGAAACGCCAACTGTTGAACCTCTGAAGAACTCAGCATCATCCCAGCCATCATGGATGATAAGGATGGAACTCGTCTATGACACATCCGAGGATCTCTCTCACCAACAAACACCACTTTCTCTCCATATGCATCAAATAAAATGACCTTCTTCATGTAGCAATCCACAATAGCCAACACTGAATACAACCAATCCATGCCGAGTATGACATCATATGGTGGTATTCGTAAACATAGTAAATCTCCCCAAGAGCGGTGTTGCCCCAACACTAGCTCACAGTCTCTACATACTTCAAACAATTCGGCTCGACCTCCAACTGGAGTAGTCAACTCCAAGGGCACTGGAAGCCTCTCTACCTCAAGACACAAATCATGGACAAGGGTAGGTGATATGAAGGAGTGTGTTGCTCCTGAATCAAACAAGGTATACACCAAGGTAGAAAACAAGCAAAGGGTACCTCGAATGACATCTGGCTCGCCTGGGGCTGGTAACACTAGAGCATGAAGCTGGCCACGACCTCCTCCATGACCTCTCTGACCCTGATGACGACCACCACCACGGTCGCGCTCTGCTCTCTGAGGACGGGGAGCGTCATGGGCCTGTCCTCTGCCTGCTCCATCTAATCTCGGGTGATCTAAAGCTGGTGCAACCTGCTACTGCTGCCTCGGCTGGAACTGCCTCAATGGAGGAACCTGGAGCAGAGCACCCGGTGCACGATGACTGCTCTGAAAAGTCGGGTACTCCCGCTGCTGATGACCATGACCACCACAAGAAAAACAAGTGCATGATCCCTTGGCATAGGCCTGAGAGTTTCTACCTCCAGAGAAATGAGATGGGAAGGTCTGGGACCTACCCCCAGGTGAACGGAAACTCTTCTGCCCTGAAAACTGGGATCCCCGGACCACATCTTTGCTTCGTGATGGATCATGACGATTCCCCTCTTGTGATGATCCGAACCTAGCCAAAGTCCTCTCAACAACCTTTGTCCTTGCCAGCACCTCAAGATATGTCTTTAGCATAAATGGGGTGACCTGGCGCTAGATCTCTGGACGCAAAGCCTCCTCGAAATGCCTCTCCCTGGCCTCCTCATCTGGTAAAAGGTCTGAAGCATATCGTAGAAGGTTCCTGAAACGGATTCCAAACTCTCGAACACTGGAGATCCCCTGTCAAAGGGTAAGAAGCTCCTGGCGACTGGATGCCTTCGCAGTCGAAGAAAGAAACTCAACTCTAAACCTACCTCGAAACTCCTCCCATGAGATCGCTGACTCCTCACGATCCCCAAGGAACAAGAACCACCACTGCCTCGCTGCTCCACGCAGCATCGTCACAACCAAGGACACCCAGTGTTTCTTCTGAGCATGAATGGAACTGAAGCCTATCTCGACCTCCTCCAACCAGTCATCTGTGACTGCATCTGAAACGGAGACCTCGTACTTCTGTAGACTCTGGCGCTGAAACTCTCGGAGTGTCTTCCTCCAAGTGTCATCGTCGTCAACCTCTACCCGGCGGCGATCTGCTGGAATAGCCTGCTGGGCATCTTCTGCGCAAACCTGACGAGGACGTCAACCTGGAGCCATACCTGTAAAATAACAACTGTTAGAGCTCCTAAGCTTGGAATATAGAAGACTCAACATTAATTAATTAATTGTTTTGTTTTATTAATTTTAGGTTACCTATCCCAAGGTCTACCCATTCAAACACAGGCGCACAGAATAATGATGCATGATCCTTTCCTAGGTCTCTACCCTGCAACCAGTATCACTTTATTTAGTAGTCATCGTAAACTTAAAGGTCCGTGTAATAGATCATAGGGGTCCCTAAACGCCTATGTCTCTTCCGGTCTCCAGTGTTTACCCCACTTTCTAAACATGAATGAAACTGTTTCCCTACCATCCCATGCATCCTTACCTGTGCCTAACTCCAAACTTCACCCTATCCCTCAACCAGACCTCTGATACCACTCTGTCACGACCCCCTCCCCACAAAGTGTACCCCTCCTGGGCCGGCAATGTGAGAAGAGAGATAATGACCCCCGAGTCCCGCCTCCAGTAGTCCCCGGGTTGGTGAATAGCACCGAGGGTATAATAAACACACAAATGGGAGGCATTACCCTCTAAGAGAACACATGCAGAAGAGAGAGATAGAATAAACTCCAATCAACTCAAACTCAGAACTGAAATATAAAATAAATCCAAGTACATATATGAAATTTCATGCAAAAGTACTACAACTGAAAGGGGAAACTAAAAGTACCCAAAATAAAGTAAAACGGCAGCGACCACAAGCCCGAACAGCTCCTCCTCTAACCACAAGCTAGTAGTAACCAGATTGATCTCCAACCTGCTCCAAGTGACCTGAAAAATAGTATATATATACATAGGGTGAGTATAACAGTATACTCAGTAGGATCCTCCCTAAGCCTCTCATGCAAAAGTAAAGAAAGCATGCTAAAGCCCAGTGAACAACAAGTGAAACTAACTCGTCACCTAAACAGGTATACTAAGTTCCCAACCTCACCATGGATACTCTCACCAAGTAATGCATACAAGAATATAGAATATAGTAAGATTATCAAGGGTACCCCGCTACTACTTCCCCACTAGTTTTCCGCTTTTCCCTAATGACATACATCCTGTGCATCTCTCTCCAAAGGCTTGCCCGCAGACACCTGGGCTATGCTCCACAATCTGCACCTCGTGCACCACAAAGGCTTGCCCACAAACACCTGGGCGAAGCACCACACCATCCTCCCAACCAAAAGTAACCAGTTAAGTTCTAGGAGCCACCACAGCCTTCATAACATGTATCATACATCGGGTATTATACCTCAAGCCATTATAGCCCATACACCGTGTATGGATCCTCAAGCCATCACAGCCTATACACATTACACCTATAGTAGTCCATAGGATACTATATCCAGAATATATGTGTGTGAAATAACCACAAGCCATTACAGCCCTCTACACACATATATGGGGAAACTAATTGGTGTGACTGTTGGAACATGTATCTACCAAGAGAAGAGAGTGGGACCAAAGGGGGTAGTCAGTCATTCGACCTCCCATCAGAATGTTGGGGAAAACACCCCCCCAGGGCTCAAAATCCCCGAGGTGTCAGTTTCCCTTACCGACAGGGTGGAGTAGCGTATAGAAACACAAAAAGTACAGAATATATATATATATATAACTCACATCCACACTATGGGCATTACCTAGTCTTAGATACAACTGCAGCTAACGTCTCTCGGACTCCAGGCTGCTACTTGTAAGACTAGGTGTCCTATAAGCACACAAACATTTGAAGAGCTTTATTATATTACTCCATTCTCATTTTATCAGTTCCATTGTACGTTAATTAATTATTTAAACATTAATTAACCACAAACAATTCCACATTAAAATGAATTGGCATCAAATTCCAAATCAACTGCTCCTTTTAAGATTCACATCACCTTTAAATTCTAGTATCTCTATCCCCGTGGATTTTCACCTTTTAATCAAACATTAATTACAGAATTACTTTTCCATATTCTCAGGCATTCTAGAAAAGCATCCTATGCTTCTAAACACAATGGAGGCTCAACACGGTGAGTAGATATACTACCCGTCGAGTCTTTGCCGCCTATAGAAAGAGCATAGACCCATTCTCCCTCGAGAGGCTAAACACGGAAAGCACGTGGCATACCCCGCGCATCTTCGCCTCCTTTGGAAGAAGGGTAGCAAGACCAGCTGCCTTGAGCAGTGGGTAAAAGAAAATCAGATTAACATTCAATGAAAACCACAAGCATCCAACAACCACATCCATCCCATTCCATCACCCTTGGTGTCCTCCCTGACACCCACATGCATAAACTGATGCATCTCTCCACTCTAGGTGTCATCTGCTACCACAACCACAAGACCTCCATGCCTCCACATATCACAACAGCCATTTAGGCTCACATCACAGCACAAGCAGCAGGAAAACAACATTCACAACCATGGTATCTTGACCCTTTAACAAACAAGAGGGTAACTCAGAACCCTTTTAGAAATTCCCACATAATCTGTTCTTTAATCCATATTGAATTAGCAGATTTGTTATTTGTAGGTTCCAATTACGGGATACCTAATCAGCAATCTATCACAATTAAATAACCATGCTTACTTCCCTAATTTGATTATCCTCAAATTAGAACAACTACAACAACAGAAATAACCAGATTAATTTACATGCCTCTTTATCTTTAGCCAATTAATTAACAATTAATTCTAGATTTACGTTCATTATCAATTTATATCATGAACGAACAACAAATCAAAGAAATCATAGATATCAATCTATCTAGAAAAACATGAGGCAAACCGTTATCACGGTATAAAGAAACAACATGCGATCAACCAATTCTTTTAATCCGGTTCAAGTATTTAATTAGGTCAATTTCATTGTGATCCAAAGGACTAAATCATGCTAATTCAACGATTTCACATATACAATTAGAGAAGTCATGAATCCCCAACCTTGAAGAGTTCTTGACGTCCTTTATCCTCACAACGGGTCACAATCCTCCTCTCATGACAACTGTATCCACCAGAGGATTCCATGGTACGATAGTACCAACCAACCCCAAGAAAAACCCATTAGAATATTGGAAATTACATGGTATAATATGGAAGGGAGAAACAAGAGAAGATGATCCCCAAAGGAACGACAATAAAACATACCTTATTGGGAAGATTGACCGACATAGTTCGGTTGCATCCAAAACAGAGCAGAACCAATCCTCAGAGTAAAGATTGATTGTGCAACTCCTACAGGAATGATTGAAAGGTTATAGTGTCTCTTAGTTGAGAACAAAGGGAAAAAACAAGGGCGAATGATATCTCGTCCCTTTTTGAAGATTTAATGGGGCGAAGGTTTAAGATCCGGTTAATCCTCCATTAAAAACGGATCGCATTAACCCACGCGGTTTGACCAAGTAAATACATCCCAGCCTTAGGAATAATTAATATAGGATTTATGGAATTTTAATCGGCCTTAAGAGTCCTTAAAACAAGTCTTTAAATGTATTTTACGTCAAAGGGGAGAAACTGTAGAAAGC
Organism: Viscum album; assembly: GCA_963277665.1. Taxonomy (NCBI): domain Eukaryota; kingdom Viridiplantae; phylum Streptophyta; class Magnoliopsida; order Santalales; family Viscaceae; genus Viscum; species Viscum album. The sequence continues at coordinate 2,087,976,219 of OY728126.1, read as the reverse complement.
TGGAAACACTGTTCACATACTCAAAATTTGGAAAAGGAAAGAAAAGGTCACCGTTAGACATCACCGTTCTGGAAACACTGTTCAAGTCCACCGTTAGAAGGTCACCGTTAGAAGGTCACCGTTCTGGAAACACTGTTCAAGTACACCGTTAGAAGGTCACCGTTAGAAGGTTACCGTTCTGGAAACACTGTTCAAGTCCACCGTTAGAAGGACACCGTTAGAAGGTCACCGTTCTGGAAACACTGTTCAAGTCTACCATTAGAAGTCCACCGATATAAGGTTACCGTTCTGGAAACATTGTTCAAGTATACCGTTAGAAGGTCACCGTTAGAAGGTTACCGTTCTGGAAACACTGTTCAAGTCTACCGTTAGAAGGTCACCGTTAGAAGGTTACTGTTCTGGAAACACTATTCAAGTCTACCGTTAGAAGTCCACCGATAGGACCTCACCGATAGAAACATTGTTCAAGTCTACCGTTAGAAGTCCATCGATAGAAGGTTACCGTTCTGGAAACACTGTTCAAGTCTACCGTTATAAGGTCACTGTTAGAAGGTTACCATTCTGGAAACACTGTTCAAGTCTACCGTTAGAATTCCACCGATAGAACCTCACCGATAGAAACACTGTTCATTGAACCTCACCGATAGAAACAATGTTCACCTACCGATACTATTCATAAAACTGGAAACACTGTTCACAGAACTGGAAATTTGGCAAAGTGTTGGGGATAAGTCACCTTGATCTCCCGGAACACCTCCAACACCTCATTTTCACAAAGTAATGGACTGGAGAGGTCTGGGCCATTAAAAACTTCACCATGCTTCTTTCCACACTTTGAGCATAAAGTAACATCCATCTTCTTTTCACCATTGTTCTGAGATTTTTCCTTGAACTCCATCTTTGGTTTCTTCTCAAAACCATGAGATGGATATGTAACACAAATTTCCAATTCTACCTTGATAGCACAATGCACAATTTCTTCATATCTACAGAAGTCTCTTATAGCTAATGCCCTTCGAAGACTTGGTTTTAAGCCACTGAAGAATCGGTCAACTTTACTTTCAGGTTGAATGATAAATCCAGATGCATACCTTGAAAGCCTTGTAAAATTCGCCTCGTATATACCAACAGATTCATCATCCTTTTGCTTAAGCTCAAGTAACTCCTTTTCCATCTTTGTTCGAAGAATACAAGGGAATTACTTATTGAAAAACAAGTTCTTGAACTCGTCCCATTCCATAGTTTCAATTTCATCTTGGGGCCTTGTATTCTTGATAAGATTTCACCATTGATTAGCTTCACCTTCCAAACGATATACTACTAAGATGACTTTATCATGTTCAGAAAATTGCAAGACTAAAAATATCTTTTCAGTGGTACTGATCCATTGTTCAGACACTAATGGATCAGTAGACCCGCTGAATAAAGGTGGATGCTGCCTCATGAAGGATTCAATAGAATGTTTCTCCTTTCTCTACTCATTTGGAAGTCCAGAATGATTCATAGCTTGTGTAAGTATAGAAATAAGATTGTGCACTCCATCTCCCATAACATTGGTATGATCAGGAGTAAAATCATTGCATCGTCCATTACATTGATCAACACGGTTCCGTTGGGTTCCAGCCATCGTCTAAAACCCAAAAAGAATAGTGTGGGGAAAAAATCATGATAGGGAAAACAACATAATAAAGGGGGAGTACCTTCCATATCTAACATCCTAGGTTTAATTATAATATCATTACCGTAATTCTAGGACTATAACCTATACTTATACTTAACCTTAGGGACATCCCTAGACATACCTTAGAAATATCTCTAGGGATCTCACTAAAGTTCTCACATCCTAGTTTCCAAAGGTTGACTAAACCTTTCCTCTGATACCAACTGTAGAGACCCAAAGCTTGACGTACATGGATGTTACATTACTTTTGCGGAATACTTAATACATAACAAAAAACAAACACCAAAGGACCGTAATAGTTTAGTGTCTTTGGAAACTTGTAACATAATCTTCTAATCTTGGTGAAAGATCTTCAACATCTCCCATAAAGATATTCCCTTTTTTTCTTACCTAAAACCTTTCTTTATATACTGGGGAAAATAAAACATATAAAGGGTGAGCTCAAATACTCAGTAAGGGTAAGTATGGAGAAAATAAAACAAACCATATACATTTGAACTTCAAAACATGAACATAATATTTAAACATAAAAATCTTGAGCAATGACATAAAACATGGCGGTACATAAGGCATAGATCATAATGGAACATAAATCATGATAAAATGCCATGGAAATAAGACATGTAATTTTGGAAAACAATTAAGCACATGATATGATTTCCATAGTAGCCAAGGCATTGCTGTCAAGACTATCTTAGTGGACAAAGTCCCTTTCTTAATCGAGTTCACTCCTCGTTCCAGTCCTGTAACACTAAACCGGATTAACTTACCATTACAGCCATGTCTATCTCATGAGATATAAATCTTTACCAAATTAATTGGAGGGAGATATAGGTCCCACTCATCTCATAATGAAATCATTCTTACTTGTGCCACAAAATAAACATAAATCATACATCATAACCCAAAGAGTAAAATGGGTTTCATAAACATCATCCCATCATAACATAATCCATATAAAACAAATGGATATCATTTAATCATAAGAAAAGTGAAACCATGTAAATCATATAGAAATTATACTTGAAATATACACATATGAAATAATGTCATCTTAGATGGAAAATGGTTTTGATAAAACACTTGAAATAAATTCTTGAGGAAAATATCCTTTCTTATTCAAAATCATTTTCTTTTCACAAAATGCCATGCAATTTTAAAAGAAAGGGATTTTGTTGAAAATATTCATGAAATATTGTAGATGAAGATTTATGAAAATTAGGCGTTGTGAAATCATAAAAATCCATTCATGCCGTATAAGTTAAAAAAACATTCTTCTTGTACTTTTGTCAAAAAAGTCAAAAAATACCTCATTTTGAAAACAACAAAAGATTCCTTTCATATCTTTTACTAAAAATTAACCAATAGGTAAAATTGGATTTAAAAAATTGTATAAGGATATAAATAATATTACATATTTAGGAAACATGGATGTGAATGATAAATATGCCCTAGTAAAAACTTACAAATAAACAATCTCAGATAGAATGAGATTGGAAAAGTTATCCCCTACCTTAGGTCTGATATGCTTCGTACATATCCAAAACTCATGTATAATGATTTAAATAATTTCATTTAATTATTAAAGAATCATATTCATTGTTATGATATCATATATGGTTCACTTATGACTTTATATTACCCGTTCTTTTGTAAATTCCATGTTAAAGCAGTGTTTTGGGTAAAATCGTTTTATTTATCGTATGTGTTTGGACTGGTTGTTCTTGATATTATTATTACTTATATCTTGATTTACTTACTTCCAGAATGTAAATCATGATTTATATATCATATATATATTCAGTACATACATATATATATATATATAATAGATAGATAAATGAAATGAAATACACCGTTCATGGAGATGGTAGGCCGTACGTACGCATGAACGATGTTTTCGTTTCCTTGTTGAATTGAATGAAATTAAGTATATGACATACATATATATATATATACATAAATACATTATCATTAATATGTCATATATTTTATGATTACTTATTATATATACTTTATAATCATTCTTGAATTGTTAACATGGAAAATGAATCTCATCGCGTCGTGGAGACAGTAATCCGTACGTACGCACGAGCGATGATATCGTTCCCATATTTGTTGAATGGAATTGGATTGGATGATATAATATCTTATAATAAGTATGATGTTATAATAATAATATATAGTTATTCTTTACACCATTATACCCATCCAAGTAAGGTGGTGGTGGAAAAACAGATTACACCACGGCATGGAGACGGTATTCCATACGTACGCACGTGCGGTGATTTCATTTTCCGTAGGATGGGTAGAAGGTGAAATGGGGTTGTTTCATATTTATAATAACATATATGTATATTATAGATACGTATGTTATTAATTTATAATGAAACAACTAAAGAAGAAAAAGTTGAAGAAGAAAGAAACTTGAAAGAATCGGTAGAAGAGATTACCTCTTCTTCGACGCACCTTCTTTAAGATTGCTCTTAAGGGACTAGAGTTGGTCTTTTGAGAATACCAGAACCTCCATAATGTTTATAGTGAAGTGTAGAAGAATAAAAGGTAGTGTTTGGCCGAGATTCAAGGCTAAAAAGGGTGAATAGAAGAGGGAAGGCGTGTCCTTTTATAAGGGAGGAGAGGGGTACCTTAGGAAAAACATAAAATATTATTTTATAATAAAGTCATATTCAGTTTTTAATAGATCCAAATTGATTTATTTCGAAGATAAGTTGGTGATGGTTCTAAAGAATCTCAACCAATAGGTTTTAGACAAGTTTAGGTCACTATTTTATCCTTATCATTTATATTTAACTCTAAGTTAAATAATTTAACTTTTACCGTGTCTTTTTGTTTTCTTAAACTATATGGTTAATAAACTTACTATAACAAGCAAAACTAACCCCAAGTGGTTCATTATTAATATATATATCCTTATCTAAGTCATTTTTCTGAACCTTATATTTTTAGAATATAAAATAACAATTAATAATATAATATTTGTTTTAAAAACTATTTTATGTCAATTTTGACACTATTTGGTACTTGATTTTTGTGAAAATCATAACAGCATGATTAGTCCGAAAAAAGTTAATTAAATCAATAATAACATGTCATATTAACCTAGAAAATTAGTGTAATTCATAAAAAGTCTAAAATTTCATTTATTTGGGTATTTATAACATCAATTATGTTAATATTTCATTAATAAGGTAATTACTGCATCATCATTCTATCATAAATAAATAAATTATTTAAAGTCTAAAAATTATAAATAAAATACCATTATGTAAGAAATATTTTTATATTTCTAATGAATATTTATAGTCGAATTTATCTTATTTATAACCCTATATTAAAAAAAATTAGTTATTAAACTTTGATTTTAACTATTTTAACTCTTCTTTAAATAAAATAATATTTAATGCCCTAATCTAATCCAAGTGGACCTAAATGGTCATATTTTATTCCTAAGGTTGTTTTTTGTCGAATTAAACTTATCCAATAGAATTAGGACATGTGTTAGGGTTATAATAATATCAATTTTACCCTTAATTACCCTATTTACTTTTAACCGTGGTAAATAAAAGTAAAAAGTTACTATTCGTCAAAAATTATTTTCATCTCATTGAACCACATTCTACTTAATGACATCCACTGTGTCTCTCAGATTTTTTTAATTCCACTCACAGAAGCAGTAAAATTAAGTTTTATGTAAATTTGCAAATTCTCTTAGGAGGTGGGTAAAAGACGGTCAAAAGTTTAATAAAATTTTTATATATCTAAAATTATTATAAAATTACTCCAATGAGTTACATTGAACTTATATAGGTATTATGTATCAATTTCAACCTAAAATAAATTTAAATAAAATATATAATTATTTAAATAAAAAGTCAGTTTTTAAATAGTAACCTAGTGTTTTCACTATTCATCAAAAATTGAAAGTTTTCAGAAAAATACCAAAAATTCACCCTAGGATAATCTCGATATTATGAATCAAAAAATGAAGTCCATTTTGAAAAATAAAATTTCAAAAAGTGGGTATTATTATTCATAACGGCTAGTTTATATAACATATCGTTGTTTAGTGAAACTCGGTATTGCGTACAACATACGCTATCGTGAAAGGTCACGATTGCGTGTAATGCAAGCCTAGTTAGGGCTGCGTGTAGTGAAAGCTCCGTTTGGTGTTGCGTATAACATAATCAAAATATATTTCATTTATACATTAAAAAAATCTATACTTAATGTTACGTAGAATAATTTCCACAAAATGAATTTGAAATTGTGTGTAACAAGAGCCAAGAATAGTGTTGTGTATACTGCAAGCTAGTACGGTGTTTTATATAGTACAAGCTAATATTGGTGTAGCATACAACACAAGACATCAAAGTAATTAAAAATAATATTTCTCATAAAATCTCATGCTGTTACAATTCCCATGGTTTACTATCTATATTTTCTTGTTTACATTCTACTACTCTTGGTTTTTGTTTATACTGCTTTTTTTTCAATATATCCCATTTTGGTTTTGGTTGGGTTTTCATTTGGGTTCAAGATTTTAAAACATTAAACCATTTTAAAAATAGAGATTTTATATGTGTGTGTTTTTAAATGGTAAGCTGTGTTGGTTTATTAAAATGAATAAAAACCAAATTTTATACACAAATTTTTTCAAACTATTGTTAATGGAATGTCTTTGAGAATGGAAATGTATGGACTCTTTGGTGGTTGCCTACTAAGTTGTGAATCTCACACCATACATGTACTATTCGGTGTAGGAAGGCCTGAGTTGTTTTGTAGTTTTAGGTTTTATGATTATATTTCTCATAGCTAGAGAAATTTGGGCTCATGGATGGTCAGTTTGTTAGTGGTGGTGACCATGAGGTCACAGAGAGATCATGTTGGTGGCTCTTCAGTTTCTATTTTGTATTTAGTTTCTATTATGTTCATCCATTGTAACTGAATCAGTTTGTTTATTAATTTATTGAGATTCAATTTTTTAGTGCTTTTATGTGTTCAAATTATTCATTTTGATCTGGGTTTTCAACATTGATTACTTTGATTCCTACCATTAGTTTCTATTCTATGGAGATCAGGGATGCCCTTTGGGCCATGAATCAGATCTGTCAGATTTCAGTTTGGATGGAATCCTGGTTTGGTTCATGATAGAATGAACCTAAAAATTTGTTAATTTGAAACTTGACTTTTCATTGTATAAAATATGAAATAATTTGAATAATCAAAAAGAAACTATTAAATCAATCATAAAAATAACTCTATTATCGATGCATGAATCAGTTATTGTTTTTTTGAATAGATCTATGTTCGAAATAGGATAAATAAACAAGATGATCCCACATAAAATAAAACTTACTACCTTGATTTGGATAAATCATTGTAAAATAATGATCATATTTCACCATCATTGATGAGATACAAAAGATTCATTTGTGAAGATGTTCCTCAGTTATCGATTAGGATCAGTTGTGTTCATCAAGCTCTCATCCAATGACTCCTCTAGATATTTAGGGTTATGGAGTTGAACCTGATATTTCCTCATAACCTTATATTAATATAAAATCGTAGTCCATGGAAAATTAATAAAATAGGTCAATTTAAATAATTAATTAATTTTAAAATTCACACACACTCGCACCCAACCTGAGTGTTCGACGTTCTCCAAGGTTAGGTTGTGCCTCTAGTAAAACCCATTCTATGGAATCAATAATGGCCTCCAATTTATGATATGAGTTTACATTTTTTATTTATTTGCCTTTTTTATAAAAACTACATGTTAATGATATTAATTCATTTAATATTTTTCAAATAGCTATGTAGGGATCACTAGGCCTTAATATATCACACCGTATTTACCCTTGGATCTAAAAATATTACTAGATATATTTCAAATAATTACATTGAAAAAATCAAGTAATTAAGGGGATAAGTCTTGTCTTCATTGTACTCAAATGATTACATGAACAAGAATATACCCAACCCCCAAAATTAGGTTGTCCTTGTGGGTGATATATATTATCAACCTCACGTATGCGGGATTCATATGAAATATAATCCTCTAATTATAGAAAATATATTATTCTATTCTTTTGGGGGTACTTCGGTGGGTTATACATGATAAAATATCTAAAATTATTATCCTATGAGTCATATGTGTGTAAATGTCTCTAACCAGGTTCTCCCTCAGATTGTCGAGATGGGTCACCACATCACCTCAAGCACATCTCCTTGTATGCCAAAGGTTTTAGGCTACCATGGACATTTCAATATATAGTGAGGAGACTATACCCATTGGTACAAAATGATAGTAGTAGTGGAAAAATGATAAACAATCAATATAAAATAACTCCATCAATTAACTGATGGATTCCAAATCAATCCAATATACTCAAACTATACAATTTCATATTAAATTACATACTATATGTCATAAAATCAAAAAAATGAATGAAATAGTCTAAAGATAATGAAACCAAAACCTTTTCTCAAACCACATGATCATACCCATATCCAATATCATGTCCCATCAAGAAAATAAATTAATCAAATACAGGTATCATTTCCCTTTTCTATACCTACATCGATGAATTCTACCCGAGTAATAAACGAAATCCTAAATAGGGTTTGAGTAAAACTCAATAAGACACCAAAAAAATATCTATGAAAATATAGTATAACTAATAGCTCATGAAACAGTATTAAAAATAGGTGAATTTAATATGTATCAAAAGAAAAAACCCAAATAAACCCACTAACCCTTGATCTCCAAGTTGACAGCCAAGGTCAACCATACCTACTTCAACTGAATTTTAGGTTCCTCGATCTCTGAATCCCAGTGAAAATAACAAATAAGGTTAACCATGTTTTATACCCAATATAAATCTCATACATCACCTGTAACAATGAATCTCTCGTACTAGCATCTTGGAACCAACCATCTCACCCTCAGGCATCATGTAACCATGTACCTCACCCTCGGGCACCATGAAATCAATCATCTCATCATCATGCATTTAACAACCTTGTGTATCACCCTTGATAATCATGTATCATTTGATATCACCATCACGCATCCTTAAAAATGTGTATCAACCTTAGGTATCATGAAACCAAGCATTACTACTTAAAAATAAGCCTTTAATAGCGGTAAAAATAACATTTTTCAGCACTAGAAAGTGTCAACTGCCTAAGCATGATTAAATTCCATTGGATATTATCAGTTTTGTAAAAGAATTGATAAATGGATCCTTTATCAATGCTTCAAAAAACACTAAAAAGGGTTTATTTATCAATAATTTTAGAAGAACTGATAAATTCTTCCATTTATCATCCCATTTATTTAGCATCGATGAAGTCCCCTTTTATCTATGATTTTAGAAGCGATGATCAAGGGGAACTTCATAAGTTCTTCCAAAAGCACTGATGAATCTAAATAGTTTAGTTTCATACTAAATTTATATCACAATTCCGCACCACAAACAACACATGTACAATAAAAATAGAACCATAAATAGTATACAGGTACAATACAGATTAAAAATGAAATAAAATTTACAACACAAATACAATGAAAAAACAACATATTATAGACATTTTAAATATTTGTTTATAGAAGTTATTAAGTATTATCACAGATATTCAAAAACCTCAATTTTATTTTTCTTTGTCCCATGACCCCCACTCATGCTATTGCTGAAGAAACCACCTCATATCGAGTAAAATAATGCACTTGTATAAGAAATCAATTATTGTGTTTGTAATACTTATAATGAAATACAATAAAAAAATGTGTTAATTTTTAAAAAACTTTTTAATTGCAATTTGAGTCATACCAGGAACATTGTATATCAGATTGAGTTGTGATTTATTCTTGCACGTCACTGCATTTCATGTTAGTCTTCAATCATTATCACTATGAAAATTAACTAAATAAGTATAAGATTGGAATTATAATAAAATTAATTATGTAATAGTATATAAAATTATGGGAAATCAATCTAAGCTCATTTCATTGGTTTTGGTGATGTATTGTAGGTTTCAAACTAAAATGGAACTAATATAATGAAAATACACACATGGAGTCATACCAGTCGCACCATTCCTTGGATTTGATTTTGGATAATTTTTAAATGTACCGAATGGCATACATATTTTTTTCCTAAAGTATCAAAACAATCTGAATGTGTTTTCTCAGTTTTTGAGTATATCAGTTTTTTTTACTAATACTTCTTTATAAACTGGAAACATGCACATTGAATCATACTAGTCACATGATGTGTCAGTTTTATGGGAGACTGATTCCTATATTTTTGAAATAAAAAATGTGTCATTTTATTAAATTATATAGAACATTTGAGCATGTTTTCTTAGTTTTTAGTATAGTATAGTTTTAAACAAAAATGAAAATTTTTAAATGATAATGGACACGTTGAGTCATAATGGGAACATAATTCTTTAGATACAGGTGGGGATGATTCCTAGACATCACAAATGACTTTTGGATATTTTTACTAAAGTATCAAAATAATATGAATGTGTTTCCTCATTTTTTAGTAGTTCACATATTTTTTCTACTATAATTGATGTCAATTTTAAATAAAAACACACACTTGGAGTCATAAAAATTTCACTATGAATTATATTAAGGTGTGGATAATTCATACACATAAAAAATGACTTATGGATCAACATAATAAAGTATCAAAACAATACGGCTGTATTTTCTTAGTTTTTAGTATGTGACTTCAATTTTTTACTAAAATTTCATTTTAAACTGTAAAGATACAATTTGAGTCATGTCATTCAGATCGTGTTCCATTTTGAAATGGAAATTATTCTGACATATAAAAAATGACTTGTAAATAGTTTTCCTAAATTATCAAGACAATACGAGTGTATTTTATTGGTTTTCTATTAGGAGAAATTTTTGAACTAAAATGTCAATTTTAAATAGATGGCAGACATATTGATTCACACCAGGAGAATCATGTATCAAATTTAAGTACTTATAATTCCTACAAATCAAAAATTTATTATATATATTTTCCCTTATGTATCAAAACAATATAAATGGATTTTCTTTATTTTGAGTATGTCAGTCAACATTTTCACTAAAATTAATGTCTTTTTTAAATAAAAATACAAACATGGAGTCATAAAGTTCACAACATGCATCATATTTAAGTGAGTATGATTCTTACATTTCAAAAATTAATTATGGATAATTTTACAAAAGTATAAAAATAATAAAAATGTGTTTTATTGATTTTTAGCTAGTCACATGTCACTTTTACTAAAATTAATGAGAATTTTAAATATAAACACGCATATAGAGTCATATTGGTCACACCATGTGTCTTATTGTGGTAAAATGATTCCTATATATTAAAAATGATGTATGGAGCATTTTCCTAAAGTATCAAAATAATATGAATGAGTTTTATCAATTTTGAGTATGTCACTTGTCTTTTTTTCTAAAATGTCATTTGAAATTGGAAGCACAAACTTTGATTCACACCACTCACGTCATTTTTTATTTTCATGTGAGACTAATTCCTATAAGAAAAAATGACATATTAATAAATTTCCTAAATGATAAAGACATTGTAAGTGAGTTTTTTATGTTTTCATTGAGTGACACATGTTTTAAACTAAAATGCCAATTTTAAAGTGATAATGGAAAAATTGAGTCTTACTAAGCACACCATGTATTGGATTGAGGTGAAGCTAGTTCTTATAGATAATAAATAAAAAATATATCATTTATCTAATGTATGAAAACAATCAGAATTCTTTTTTATTGTTTTTGAGTATTTTACTTGACTTTTTTACTAAAATTAATATCAATTTTAAATAAAAAGACACACTTGATGTCATACCAGACACAACGTACATATGATTGGGGTTTGGATGATTCATGAACATTGTAAATGACTTATAGATCATTTTAATTAATCATGTAAACAATACAAATTTTTCTTCTCAATTTTGATTATCTCACAAGTGTTTTTAATAACATTAATGTTAGTTTTAAATAAAAAGATGCAATTGGAGACATATTAATCACACTATGTAACCTATTGAGGTGCTTCTGATTCATACACATTGAAAATAACATATGTATAATTTCCCTAAAGTATAAAAAATTTGATTTGTTTCCTTATTTTTGAGTATGTCACTTTTCATTTTTACTGTAATTAATGACAATTTTAAATAAAAAGACACACTTTTAGTCATACCAATCACAGTGTGCATCGGATTGGGATTTTTTTTATTCCTACATGTCACAAATGACTTATGGATCATTTTACTAATGTATAAAAACATTCAAAATGTGCTTACTAGGTTTTGATTATGTCACTTTTCATTTTTTAAAGTCATTTTAAACTAGAAACTCACATTTTGATTTATATTGTTCACATCGTGTGTCGGGTTGACGTGATACTAATTGATAGACATCAAAAATGAATAATGAATCGTTATACTAAATTATCAAGATAATATTAGAGTTATTATTATTTTTTCATGAGTTCCTCACTTTTTGAACTAAAATGTTGATTTTAAATTGAGAACAAACACTTTGACTTATAGTAGGATCATAGTCCATAGAATTGAGGTGTAATTGATTCCTACACATCAAAAATAAAATATGGATCATTTTCCAATTGTATCAAAATAATCTAACTGCATTTTCTTGGTTTTGAGTATGTCACTTTTTTTTAATAAAAAATAATTTCAATTTTAAATATAAGACACACTTAGAGTCATATCGGGAACACCATATATCATATTGTGGTGATTATGATTACTACATGTCAAAAAATTACATATGGATCATTTTCCTAAAGTATCAAAACATTATGAATGTGTTTTCTCAGTTTTTAGTTTTTCACCTCTCATTTTTACTAAAATTAAATCAAATTTAAATAAAAAAGACACATTTTGAGTCATATAGGTCACACCTTGTGTTGGATTGAGGTTTGGTTGATTCCTACATGTTAAAAATTCCTTATGGATTGTTGTTTTAAAGTATTAAAAAAATATGAATGTTTCTTCTAGTTTTTGAGTATATCACTTGTACTTTTTACTAAAATGTCATTTTAAACTGAAAATACACACTTTGAGTGTTTAGAATAACAATTACATCCAATATTAAGTCTTGTGGGTAGAATTACTATTACATCCATAGTGTTTTCCATAACTATTACTTGGAGATATCATGAATAACTATTACATACAATAATGTGCCCTTGTAATTATTATTTCATATTTCTTCTTTGAACCCTCAGAGTGAAGTTTTTTATCGATAGGGTATTAATTTTTTATATTTTATTCCTTTTCCTCATTATTATGTTCTTTCTTGGGGATTAAATTATGTTCATAACTAGTGTCTTATTAGTAATTTCCCCCTCGACCCACATTCCTGGATGGAGGTGATCATTTCTTTCTTGTTACTGAATTTCATTCAAACCACTATATCAACCCATTAAGTATTAAAATCAATATATTTTCCATCAAAAAAATACTATATTATTATCTAAAAAGTAACCTAAAAATAATCAAATCATTTTCAGGTTTGTCCCTACCAAAATAATTAAGAAGTATTATGAAATTCACCATCAAAACAATTCCATGATCAGAGGTACGATCCATAAAAAAAATTAGGCAATGAAGATAGGTGATGGAAAGACAAATGACTTAATGGGTGTAATTCTAAATTTCAATACACAATAAATTGAAGAATAGAGAGGTAAGATATATATGGGGTAATTCTTAATGAGATCATTAATGAATTAAATTTTTTATCTTTTAATGGACAAGATACCACTAATTGCATACTTCTATGGAAAATGATTTTATTGTTCAATCATCAAGATTGGAAACCACATGAAAGAGAAGAAGTTTTAAAAATATTTTGAAATAACTAATCAAACATGTTTGAAATTAAATAACCAAATTTCATTGATAGAATATAGATATAGTTGAATGTGTTTTGGATATTGGGGAATATATTTTCTTATTTTTGAGAATGTGATGTTTGTTTTGAAATAAAATGTAAATTATAAACTAAAAACATACAGTTCGATTCAAACCAAGCACATTGTGTATCATATTGGGGTGCATTTGATTGAGTATGTGATGTGTGTTTTCTTTTAAATATTCTAAACCAAGACAAAAAACAAATAACTATATAATTTGGACAGAAGATGAAAACCCAAGATGCCTGAAACACCTCATCCAAAAGAAAAATGTTCTCTCTTTTTTTGTTTGATGTAGTTTGTTAATGAAAAAATATTACATTCCAAATGATATGTGAAAAAAAATTATAATTATTAGATAAAATAGATAAGTAAATTAACATAAAAATAGTAGATAAAATGGTGACAAAATTATCTAAATAAGTAGTAGGAATTCAACTTTTCATGAGTGTATCATCCTTGTTGAGTGTAAGATCATATTATAGGAGTGAATCATCCTTGTTGATGAATTCATTTCATCATGATATCTATGAAAATTTAAAAAATAATTATTAGATAAAAATGATGAGTAAATTAAATAAAAAGGGTATAAAATTATGGTAAAATCATTTGAAATGAAATTTGTTATAGTTATATATCATTAAACTATACTATAATTTTTCATGATCATATGAAAATAAAATTCAAGAAATTTCTTCAATCTTACATAACCCTAAAATGAAATATTTTAGAATCTCAATCCCAACAACATGATATATTTACCCACATTAAAATAACATTAAATTCACATATTACAAAAAATTCTCATAAAAACTTTTATCCTTTTGGGTAGGTGTAAAATCATATATACATATTTTACTCATTATTTTATATAAAAAATTAGAATAAGACATTATATCTTCTTTGATTATATTAAACATTTTTTTATTCCTTTATTTATTCTTAGAAAACAATAACTATTATTCTAAACCTTCTAGTATTCACTGATTAAACTAAAATAAATATTTACATTTGAGTTTTTATAGAACATAATAATATTTATCCTTCCCTTTAAACATTATAGAATGTACACACTCCATGATAAACCATTTATGTTCTTTGATGGAAAAAATATTAGTGTGACCCATTATGTATTTTCAAAAGACACCAATCTCTATAATAAATTGTTTAAACCATCTTGACAGTATTAAGAATCTTTATAACCCTTTATATAATACAAATGAAATTAATATATAGCTCATCCATTAATTCTTCTTGGATTACTTAATATATTAGTATATCCTCCTCAATATTATGGGTGATGATAAACTCTAACATAACATCATCATTATTTTTTCATCAAAATGAGAACATCCCTATTATCATGTTTTTTATTGAGAATGATGATGAGTTTTTTATTAATGAGATTGTGAACATTCATGATTTTACATAATGAATGAAAACATGAATATTAGTGAGGAAACAGTGGACACATTTTTTGTTGTCATGTCCGTGAAAAAGTATCTATCTATATAATAAGGATAGGTTAAACACCTCTAATCATGTAATTATTTTGAGACTCTATGTTTTTTAATGGTTGCATGATTTAATTTCACATAACGTGCATTCAAAAGAATCAGTTTTAGTCAATATATTTCACTAATGTAAATAGGATGTGCTACTTTTATGGATTTCACAATCATTTTTGATACTATATCAAGCATTTAAATGATGATTGAATATCCCAAATAATTCTACCACCAACCAAAGTGAAACCACTATATTTTTATTTTCTTATATCATTTTCCAACACCCATGATGGAACCCTACAGAGGGAATTAGTATAATGTTACTGTAATAATGATATGGAATTTAACTAAAAATGTTGACAAAATAATGAGAAAATTAACTAAAAAAGTAGTATGTGGTCGCATATTTATGATTCCTATATACATTCTAACACCATGTTCTCTTATCATTTTTAAACAAATTGATTTCCTCCATTACACTTATCGATGAGAAATATATCAAAAATAATATATAAGCATTCTGATACTAATCCTTTAGAGCCCAAATATATTTCTAAGGTCATAGACCATACCAGATCACAAACATAATAGGTAATCAACTAAACTTGTTGTCAAAAAATAGTCTGACACCATGTACGCTTCCCACTTATCTCTAAACATATTAACAAATTATTTTGGGTATAAAGGTTGTCAGAAATCTTAGTAGTACTGATAAGATATATATATATAATGATGAAGTAATATTTTTAATGAAATTGTAACTACCTATGGAAATTACATGTTTTGGGATTGTGGTATTTTCATGGTTTATGATCGATCTTGTAAATTTGAAAACATAATATCCAAAATCATTTCAATTATATTGCTTCAGAAACTGCATAAATATTGACAAAAACAATTAAATTATTTTGAAATATGTCGTGATATTCAAACCCTTATTTATATACCTTAACCTGTTTCTATTTGAAGTAATCCAGAGGATTTTTATGTTCAGTCACCGACCTCATTCCATGATTTATCATATACTTAGAGATCACACTATCATAAAAAAATTGTTAAATAAAAAATTAAAGCATATAATTCAAATTTTACCTAAAAAATGTTGTTTTCAATGTATTAAAATTTCAAAATACACATCATGTGTGTTCGGATTGTTGGATAACCACGAATTGGACCCAAAAAATAAATATTTAGGGTATCCATATTGAGTGTGATCAACATCCAGTGATTCATAAAAAACAGATAAATAATTAAAAAATAAAAATTAATTTTATGTGACTAGATTTTATGTTTTTACCCCTATATAGTATTTATTAAAAAGAGTCCATTATATTTTATTTTTAAAAAAAATGGATTGTATATCCCAAATTTTTTCTAATCAATTTCTTCCATCTCTTAAAAAGTTTTGTCTGTAGAAATGATATAGAGACTAATGAATCAAAATCATTCTTCTCATGGGTTTCCAATTATATTTTAGTAATATAAATTCCTATAGAAGATATGACTGGTTATTAACTTTAATGAACATATTATATCACTATTTGGAAAAATATATTATGAAAATGTACCTTATGTATGTTTTCACAACTGAGGCTCCCTGACATTCAAACATTATAATATCATTTATACTCTCTATACAAAGTACATATGTAATGAAAGATCCAAATATTTATTCTTCATATGGAATAGAATTAATATTTTCATCTTTAAATTTGGTCTCTCTATGTTGTTGTATTAATAAAAAATGTTTTTGTGGAACTGGTAGGGAGAAGGTTCTCCTGAAACATCTTTCTGCTTTCTTGGTTGATTCACTAGATTATCTTGATATGAACTATCATTTCCTCATATCTTTATATATAAGTAATACTATACCCCACTTCAAACCATTTTTTATCAACTGTTACAGGTTTTTAATAAGAAAGATTTGTTAAAGAGATACCTCATGAATCTTTATAAAATTAGGTTGTCATGCTATGTATTTTCTAATACCATGATTTATAGTTGTAATATTAATATTTTAAAGTGGAAAAGGAATCTCAATGATTAGATCTTGATATACCTCAATACCTACTCTCATGTGAACATCTTTTTTCTTTATTATGTATCCTTCCTCCTGATATATTATATGTCTTACCCCTCAAAATATGGTTGTTTGTGGGTGTTTACATATAGAAATTGCATATAACATTTCCCTACATAATTTTAATAATATAAAGTTATTGGAAGTAGTTTGATTCACATTTAGTAGAATAATTAATTCCATAATTTATTCACTCAAGTAAGGTATTGATGATGTATATTTGATATCTATCCTTTATCCCGTGATGGATTCAAATCTCTATGAATTTCTTTTTGGGATTTAATGTATGGGTCAACATTTTTTCTATTATGTAAATTTTAAATGTGTGAGTTCCCCTGCTTTGTGATGGTAATTATAGCAACATATATTCTTGAAATATTTTCACCCATAAGGGGTCCTCTATGATGAGACATTGTGATACCAATGTTGTCAACATCTGGTAGGTAATCGGTATAGAATTCAATAGGTTCTTCAGCAATATATCATTCTGCAATACAACCTTCTGCCTGACTTCGATTATGGACATACCATTTTAAAATCATCACATACATTTCAATGGGGTACATCCATATGTAATGTAAATGATAGCATAGTTGATATTTTATAACTAAGTGAATCATCTAGTAGACCATGATATCAAATAATGATAGTATGGAGAATATACCTAATGAACATAATATGACTGGAACCACCTTACTCATGGTTGTAAACTTTACTGTGTCTATAAAATTTGTGCATATGGATTTGAAAAAGAAGTAGGGTATGATTAATATGTGCCATACATTTTTTAGGCAGAATGCAACATAATGAAACAAGAATTAACTATTTCATCAAAATGTGACAATAATGTGATTTTAGTCCCTATAACATCAAATTAATTATTGACATGACATTCTTGATATTTGATGAATACCCCTCTAGAACTTTTACACCATTAAAAAATTTTAAATTGTAATTTTTTATATCTAGATAGTGTTTCAGATACTGGAGGATAAAAATATTCCCTTTACCCATCACCTATTCCAACTATTCCTTTGTCCCATGTCAATCGTGTTCAACCTTTCCATTATTCTGCCTTCTATTTTTCTAGGAACATTTATTGATGTGATAATAACCCTATCAAATACATTTTTTCAACATGAATGACATCAATAAATTGTCTTATGTATAAACAATTTCAATATGGTAATTAAATTAAAATTGATTTATTTTTTACATCCTGGTTTCGTATGGTTTCTCAAAAAATGGTTTACCAAAAACATTTTCAATAAAATTTACATTATTGAAAATTTAATCACCCATTTGTGTAGAGGTTTTTGTACCTAGTTTGTTATTCCCATCTAATGATGTCATATAATATTGGTATTTATGTCATTGAGATAAAAATTTCTGAAATCTGAAAAAAAAATCTTTGAAGAATATTTCAACTTATTTTAGTGTGTAAAATATTTAAAAGGGAGAAAACCCAAGATTCCTTTAATTATATATCCTGAAAAATTCCCACAAGATGGAAAGTTATTTATCATCCCATACAACATGGCCCTCAATTTGAATTCTTCATTTATATGATGATAATTTTTTATAACACCTATATCCAACATCAATTCCAGATATCTGATCAATGGATCCAAATAGATGTCAATATCATTATAGGGATTATTTGGCCTAGATATAATTTGATACAACATAATGTAATTTGACTTTGGTCATAACCATAATATAAAGTTATAATTTACCTACATGATGATTCATGTACTGTGGGTACTAATTTGTACACAAAAAGGATTTATTCCAACTATAGATAATGCTGGGTGAAATTATCTCAACAAATTTCCAAATTCAAAATACTATTAATCAATTTTCTTCCATTGAGTTGAATATATTGGATGATTTAGGTCCCATCATTAATTATTTTATTTTCATGCCATGTCAATTGTCTCGTGGTGTCCTCCCATCAATATATTCTTCTAAACCATGGAATATTAATCCATTACTATAAGGAATTCTAAGTAATTGATTTTTTTTATTGTTTCACACTAAACTTAGGTAATTTAATGAGTGGCTCATAGTCCTTTAGAAACAATATGAAATCATTTGGGAAAGCATGAATTTTTTAGATATTATTTCCATTGAATTTATCATTCATTTATAATCATATTTTCAAAATGGAAGTTCATTTTATTTTGGTATCATATCATTAAGGACACCAATTAGTTCTGTAAATCTTGTTTCACTCCATCCATTTCTATATTTCAAATTTAATAGCTTCAATAAAGTTAACAATTTTGTGTATTTAGTAAAACTGGTATACAATGGACTTTTAGAATAGCTAGTTAACATCTTAAAAAGATTAACATTCCTTAATGTTGTATTCAATTTCCATTTTCATTTATTCTACATGATCACAATAATAATTTACCCTTGTATTCATATCAAATTATCCATAAATAACAATATAATCCCAATCAGTGCGGACATTAATTTTTTCCACATGTTTAGTCCAACATTTATAGATCAGATCTATTATGTGAAAAAACAAATGTTCTTCCAAATCTTACAAACTAATTTTTTTTAATAAAAATAACATAAAAATAGACAAAGTATTTGAGAAGGGTTGTGTGATTTCTCTATTTCAAACATGACAAACTCTTTAACTCCATCTTCAGGCTCTTTTTTCATACGATTAGAATGAATCAGGTTTCGATTCATATCCATATTAATAGGTCTATAAGATTTTCATTTTTTATAAAATAACAAATAAATACACATAATATATTCATTATAAAAGGTTAATGTTATATATTATTCTAATAATGGTAACCCAACATTTTATTGTTTGAAATAATTTCAGTATGCTTTGAAGGAAATGTGTAATTGAATTTAGGAAACAAATTACTCTACTCTGGTATATGTTATCCTCTAAATTCATCCTAAATGGTCACTGATACCCATTATGGGATGACTAATTATCATAATAGTTCGATTAATATAGGTTCATGTTCATGAGAGATAGGGGATGAGTCTCAAGAAACAAAATTTAGTAATAAATGCTCAAGAGATAAAGTTAATAACGATGACAGTTGCATCCCTAAAACTATTTAAGTTACCATATATTAATTTAAAATTTAAAATCTCATCTAAAGACCAGTTTCAAAATTCAAAAATATGTTTTTTTATTTTTTAAAATACCTCTTGAAATCCATTTTTTAAATTACACATGAATATTGAACAATTTTTTTCAAAACACTACATGGGATATAAACCCCCTTTTCTATAAAAACATTTAGAATCAAGTGAAAAAATTTAAATTCATATTAAAAAACCATTAACAATAAATTAAATTTTTAAAATCATTTTCATTGAAATAATTACACTTTGAAATGATTAAAACCTAAATGGTTCACTTTAAAATAACTTCATGGGTTTCAAAACACCGAATCCAGTTTACATTATTTTAAGGGAAAACATTGTTTTTTCATTTCAAAACCCACATTAACATTTAAAACCATGTTTTATTTTTCATAACTAAAATTTAAAATAGGAATTATGATAAAAGTACCATATAGGACACCACCAAGTCTAAATAAAAGCATTATTATTAAAAATTTCATAAACATGTTATAACGCTAACATGAATAAAAAAATTCAGAATACTGTTTTAAATTAACAATTAAAATCCAAACATAGTTATCCTAGACTATAAACCTAAATTATGAGGTTCCCAAGGAATTAATTCAAAATTCAATCAAGGTACTATTCATTTATCAATGACCAGTTTCATTAGATATCACACAATAAGCCACAAATATGATCTCTCACATTCCATATAATTTATTCTGGAAATAATATCAAAAGGTTTTATATATATTCATGGAATTTAATTTTATTTTATAGAATATCATGTGGTCTTAGACAGAGTCCATCTATGATATTAGGCTTATTTTTTATTTTAATTTATGTATGTTTGAGTCTAATTGGTGATTCTCTAGTACCTGGGGTGAGAGAATGATAATGGATTTGGTTTCTATTTGGAATGGAACCGAAAATGATGTTACACCAAGTTTCAAGTTTGTGCATTTTTTGTGCATTAAAAAGATCATGGGATGATTTTGGTTGATTAGAAATTGTGAAATAGTGATGTGATAACATGTAAATGGGTGGAACTATTCATTTTTAGAGAAAATATAGCCAAAGGAGGACCAAAGAATGTTTTTTCATGAGATTGGGTGTAGTGATATGAAAACCACATCACATATGTTGTTCATATTATATATTTATACTTGGTTTATTGTGTAATGGCTGTTAAACATGAAAAAAATGTTTTAAAATTATTTATTCTATGAAATTAATGTTTGGAGTTATGTTCTTTAATTATTTACATTCATTTATTTATTTAAGTTCATGATTAGAAATTCTATAATATCTAAATAATTTTAAGATCTAGAAAGAGATGTAGCTATCATAGGTTTTGGTTATGTTACATCACTTTATTTTGATAATGCAACCTAAATATTCACATGTCTTAGACCTTTGATCGAGAAAAAAATTACAATTTGGTACATATTAATGATATAGTACCGTGAGTAATTTTATTTAACCTGAATTTAGTTTTGAATGAGGAGTTTAAATTCTATGAATATAATTAATTAAGTATTCCATTTTATAACTTGATATCATAACCTCATATGGGTGAATTTGTTATTACAAAACCATCCTTATTATAAAATAAGGATACTATTAATCAATTACCATTAATTGTAAGTTTAAATATATATGGATAATATGATTTTATTATTTTATAAAAATCCCACAATTATCTTTTCCTCACATCGATCTTTAAAAATGAATAATATTTTAAACAAGAATTTATAAGCCCTTATTAAACTATTTATTTTTTTCTTTTAAAAGAAAGGAATCACTTAAAAATCATTTTCCATATCCCAGACCTTATTTATTAAATATAAACATTTATAAATCTCTTATAAATTTGTTTTTATAGAAATGTACTTGATAAGAAAAATCAATATAATAAAATGTAACTAAAATTAAACAAACAAATAAGAAAAATCCAAATAATAAACTAAAGTGTATAAGATGTAAGAAAAAAAATTAATAATGGAGATATCTACATCCTTATATAAAAATAAAAATGGTAACCAAATAATATATATAATAACACAAGTATATGCCACGCCACAAGGGGAGATCTCTGACCTATAGGTTCTAAAGTTAACTGACTCGATCATATAATTTTAGTTAGATATGTGAAAAAAATATGTAATTCAATCGAGGCCTCTCAGGGAAACCAAAAATGAATCATATCTAATACTTCAATTAATCTTGAGTGGTACCCTTCTATTTATCATCCTATCTAAATTATACCATGTGAAACCCACAAAAAATCAACATAAAAGTTATCCTTTACATTAACAATAACAATCCAAATTAAATAACACAATTGAAAATAGGGCTCCATTCAAAAACACATTTTAAATCTCACTAGAAAAGTAATTATTTTCCTTGAGTTAATTTTAAAATACTTTGGAAAGATCAAAACAATTTTTAAATTAAAAAATAATTTAAAACCCCAATTTAAAAAACTATATAAGAAAACTAAATTTAATCAATGTGGTTAAATATGAAAAAATATCTTTAAATGTTATAAACATATGAAATTATACACATAAATATCTAAATAGATCTCAATAAAAATATTCACACTTTCATGTGAATACATGCATGTGTCTAATATATACATATATATAAATATATATAGAAATAAATATGTGTATAAGAATAAAACATGAAAAGTTGAATCTATAACATTAGACATAAATAAAAAACACAAGAAAAAATAGAACATAAGAAAACTTCTCAAACATGGAAACACCAATTAATCAATGTCATGAACTCATTCATTACACACAAAAAATTCATAAGCAACCTCAAATAATTTTAAAACACCAAATTTTTTTATGAAATTAATCATAAATACATTATTGTCCATAAATATAATTTACCCTTTGAATAGAGAAGGGGAAAAAGCCCCAATCCACAAGAACCCAATTGGAAATAAATTATAATCCCTTTATAACCTTGAGTGAAAAGTATATTTAAATCCAATTAAACCCAAATAACAATTATAATTTTATAGAAACCAATATGAAACACCCACAAACATGAATTAAATTAGGGGACACTAAACAATAAGACACTTATCTAAGGTTATTGTATATGATGCAAAACCTTCAGCAACTGTGTGTGGAAGGCTTGAAGAAGAAGGTAATGTAGTTATGGAACTATAGTGAAAAAAAGGTAATGAATAATGAGAGTGAATGAAAAAAAAATAATGAAAATGGTGAAACTCCTAAATCACCCAACTAATAGAAAATATATTATCAAAAACACCTTACGTGGAACTCAAACAAGAAGTCAAAAGTGAGGAGGAGAAAATAACATAACTTGGATTAAAGTTTTTATTCTTCTAAGAGAATTTATAGATATACTAAAATCATGTATTTTTTAAGCCATGTATTTTTTTCAATCCTTGATTCGTTCAAGATTGGGATTCAATCCATGGATTCATCTGAGACATGATTCAAGCCTCAAATCGAGACTCAGATTCATGGAGGAGCACTGGAATCATGGGAGTTCCATGAAATCCTGAGATATCAGGACTGAATCAGTCATGGTTAGGGTTCATTAAATATAAGGGGAAAAATTTATCTATGCTTCCAAAAAAAGTGTTGATAATGATATTTTATCAGTTCTAAATAAATAAGAGCTAATTATAGCGAGCTAGTCTTAACATACATGGATATTAAATCATTTTATATAAATATTCAACACATTAAAAAAGTACATGACTAAGGAGAATAATAATTTATTGTCTTTAGAAACTTCAAAAAAAATATTCTAACATGGTGAATGATCTTCAATGTTTCCCAAAAATATATTACTATTTATTACTTCTATTCAAACCCATTATTCATAACCTGGGGAATGGAAACATAAGAATAGGGTGAGCATAGATACCTTATAAGGGTAAACAAGGGAGATAAACATGAGGATAAGGGTATGAGAACATGATCAAACATTATAAGAATATACCCTTCATATCAAAGATAATAAACATGAATCGTGACATAATGATTGGCAGTTCACCACACAAGGATCGTATGGGAATCAAGAGCATAATCCATGAATCCATAACATGTGAATAAGATATGGAATTTTTGGAATACACATAATAATATAAAATCATGTTTCAAGGCTACTTACCAAGACATTCATAATAAGTTAGGCTTAGGCTAATTACCTATTTACCTACTTCGGTCTTGGGATTCCCTCTTATGTACCCTCTTGTTTTTGGGCTATGGATGTCATTCTGTGTACCTTGTTATTTCGGTGTTCAGATGAACTCATGTGTACCCTCTTGTTTTGGGATTAGGACTCCCTCACATGTAACCTCCTATTTAAGGATTGGGATTCCATCCCATGTACCATCTTGTTTCAGACTTGGGACACCCTACCGTGTAGCCTCTTGCTTTGGGCTTGGGATACCCTCTCGTGTACCCTCTTCTTTCAAGATTAGGATGACCTCTTGTTTTGGTCTTTGGATGCATGAATGTGTACCCTTTTATATCATTAATCATTTATCATTTCCCAATTAATTAGAGGGAGATACAGGTCTCACCCATAACATAATAAAATCATACTTTCATGTGCCACAAGATAACAAAAATTTCATCATATCATAACCCACAAAAAGATGGATTTCTTAAAAATCATATCACAGCCCATTAAATGAAATGGGTATCATTAAAATTTCATCAAATCATTACATATGGAAAATATATAGGTCTCTTAATCATTTCATCAAATCCTATCCCATGAAATCAAGTGGCTTTCAAAAGCATATAAACTATGGAAGAGAAATAGGCATCATAAAAATCATTCCAATAAAAAATAAACCATTCAAGAAATAATATTAATGGTGTTCTTGGATAATATCCTTAGTAAATACTAAACTATAACAATGTATGACATCTTAGATATAGAATAATTTTATAAGATCATATGAAACATTTCATAATAAAAATAGCCTTTCTTTGAAAATAATTTTTATAAAACCATTTAAAATATCATTTCCTTATAAAAACATTAAAATTTTATTAAAAACAATTCTTGAGGAAAATATATTATCCAATTAGAAAATAATTTTTAAAACATTAAGTGTTTTGAAAACCTTTTCCTTTTAAAATATATTTGAAAACTTATAAATGAAGCTTGAAAGTATTTTGAAAACCATTTTCTTTAAAAATAAATTTAAAACATAGAAATATGTTTTGAAATATTTTTGAAAACATTTTTCTATAAAACCTATAAAAGAAACATGAAAAAATATTAAAACATTTTTTGTTAAAAACATATAACAGAAGTTTGAAAATAATATGAAACCATTTTCCATGATAAAATATAAATTATTCCTAAAAAAATTTAAAACACTTTTTAAATATAAAAAATATTTAAAAAAACATTGTATAGAAAAAATGGTTTCGAAAGAACACAAATTTCCAAATGAAGAGACATATAATGTCATATTTTCTTAAAAACACTTTATTAATTTTTTCATGTACTAGAGAGTGAAAGTAATGGTACCAGTATAGAAAGATATCATAAATAATTATAAGAGAAAAAAATTCATGAGTGTTCTAGAGATATGGATTATAATATTTCTTAAATATAATTCTAACAATAAAAAATCTTGATAAAATAAAATATTTTATCATTAAACTATAACCTCACCCAAATTTAACTTTTTTCCACCATCAATAACATGGAATGTATCTTAATGAAGGAAAATATAGGAAAAAATTTCTTTACTGATTTGATGACATTTGAACCATAAACCCAATGAATGAATGATCATAAAATGGAATTTTAAATACCTATAAATTTAGGTATAATAATAATAGAATAAATTCATGGGAATAATTTATAGCACACAAAATAAATGAGTGGCGAATAATGAAAAATTCTCACAGAAATAAAATTGAGATGAGAAAACCCTTACCTTAAGTATTTAATTTTATCATACATGTTCAAACATCCTTTATAATAAATAAATGATTATTATAAATCTACCATAGAACCAAATTATTATATATAACACCATATATTATTACATTATGACTTCATATTACCCTTTTATTAACAATTCCATGTTAATGTTACATTTCAGGTAATATATGCTTTGGTTTTCCTATATTTTTTGATTTCTTTCATTGGTCGTCTTACATAGATCATGGTTTAATTATTTCCATAATGTAAAACATAACATAAATATCATATATATTCATTATATAAATATTCTTAATAATTTATAAAATATAGAAATATGAAATATAATACTTTTTTCATGGAGATGGTAGGTCGTACGTACGCATGAATGTTGTTTCTATTTTCTAATCACATTCAAAGAAGGAAAGTAACTAAAATATATGTATGTATATTATCATTCAGTTTGAAATATTATTTCATATATATCATAAAATTTTACTAAACCCAACCTTAATACATTACATTTAATGGTTGAACGAATCATATCACTTTGTGTAGGTGGTAGTCCACACGTCCACAGACAAATTTATCATATTTACACAAAATGGAATGCAAGAAGGTATGTTTTATATAATAATTACATAATAATAAATAAATCCTAAATAACATATTTATAATATAAAAACATTATGTCCATCATAATTCCCCTCCCCCCAGTAGTGGTGGTATAGGAATAATCAAAAACATCATTTCACGAGGCGGTCGTCTGTTGTACACACGAACAGTATATTTGTTACCCATTAGATGGAAGTTTTCATAAGTGTAGGTAAAAAAAATATAGAAAAATCATATCATTATATTTATGTTAATTAGGTTTTTATATAATAATGTAATAATTATCTTTGATGGGGTGTATAATGAAAATAAAACAAAATAGTTTGTTGAAGGATGTTACCTCTTCTTTGGGTAACTCTTCTTGGTTTGCACCAAAGAGCATCCTTGGTTAGATTTCGTCCCAGAGGTATGATTCTATGATGAGTTTAGGGATTTTGGGAGTATATTTAGGCTACTTTTGGAAAATATGAAGGCCTTTATATGTGTGAATAAGTGGGAGGGGTGAGTGCCTTTTAATAGTGGAATACTGTTATTCTTGTAAATTTTTTAAAAGGGAATTTTACCCAAATTTTTACCATGTCAAGTGACTCTAATAATGTTAAAAAAACTTTTCCAAAGGAGGATAGGGTCGCAATATTAATAGAAAATGGATTTTTTAAAAGTGTCTAGGTCATTTTGGGACTTGAGTTTAAGGTTTAGTCCTTTTGTTAAGATAATTTTTCTCTTCATTGTTGTAATTAATTTCAAAAACATTTGCTAATTTTTCTGGTCAAAAAATAAATTGACCTTATTCGAAATTATATATTATGTAGATCCCAAATTTTGAATACATTTTTATAAATTCCAATAAAAATATTGGTTGAAATTGATTTAAATTTAATCCTACATATGGGAAGATGAAGTAGACTTTTAAAGTAAAAATATATGAAAAGATTTAAATATTTCTAGATATAATTTCAATATGAAATTGATTCCAATTACCTAAATTTTATTTTTTATGTACAATTTATAATGAACTTTAAATCAAATTCAAAATATAATTTAACCCTATAAATTATTTAGATGAAAATGTAGGTTTAAGAAAAAAATTAGTGTTTTTTCACTATTCCAAAAAATATTAAACTTCTCTCCAAAATACCAAAAATTCACCTGGAGTAAATTTTGATATCCATATTTTAAAATTGGAGTCTATTTTTTAAAATAAAAATTTTAAAATTTTAAAATTTTCAAAAATTATATTTAAAATGGGTTTACTATAAAAAGGTGGTAAAATTAACTTTTAGAAATATACTTTATTTTTATTCAAAAAATTGGATTTATTCATATATTATTCCTATAAAAAATATTTTATTATTATTAAAAAAACTTATTAAATATATAATATATAAATTTTATTAAAAACCATCATCAATAGTGGTTTTTTAATTCATTGAGGTAAAACAGTGTTTGAGCATAGTTTTCTTAGGAAAGGAAATTCATTATTTTCAAATAGTTCATACATTAATTTCTATCTAATTTAAAACCATTGTATTCATTTTATATAAATGTGTGAACCAAAATTTCATAATTAAATTAATCTTATTCATAACTCCCAGTCTTACAGCTATTTGGGAACTATAACTATATTTTAGTATCAATATTAGCAGTATAATGTAGTTTGGTAAAACTCGGTCTTGTGTGTAAGGAAATCTATTGAAGGAAATTGGCATTATGTGTAACACAATACAAACATAGTGTTTCATATACCACAAGATAATCTAAGTGTTGCATGTTGTGTAAGATTAACTCGATGTTGTGAGAAATGCAAGACAAATATAGTGCCTTCATATAACTAAAGTTATATTTAGTGCTGTGTGAAATGAAAAATA
This sequence comes from Viscum album, assembly GCA_963277665.1. NCBI lineage: Eukaryota > Viridiplantae > Streptophyta > Magnoliopsida > Santalales > Viscaceae > Viscum > Viscum album. The sequence continues at coordinate 2,087,947,405 of OY728126.1, read as the reverse complement.
TGAAAAGTATTTAATTAATTCAAAAAAATCACTAAATATCATGGTGAAACATTCTTCACCCCTTAAATTAATTTTTATTTAGAAATTATTCTAGTTTATAAAATTTTTAATACTTTAAAGTTCCATTCTTATAAACCCACATCATAAAAATGAAAAATAAAACATCCATTAACTAAGGAATGTTTGAACCATAATGGTTACCCAATATAACACATATTTAGGTTTCCATATTGGAGAACATATTTTGGTAGTGAATATTTGATATGGATGAAAAGCATAAGTAATTAAAGATATTGATAAATATCATTAATTACTAGAAAGTGAATGATCAATGGAATTTTTAGGGGCTCAAAACCATAATCCTATGATGATTTATAAGACCATCATTTTAACTGAAATAAAGGTATTAGGATAAAAAATTTCAATATCCATTTCCTAGAGTTGATGAATTATTTTACTATTTAATAACATAAGGAAATATACATACTTTATTTCATTCATTTTCATATGCGTAATCTCACACTTTGGTTATGCCATGCTTGATTTCTACTTTATCTCTTACTCTAAGGTATTAAGGTGGTTTTTCCATTTTTGATGTACTAACTGATCATGAGATCCATATGTAGAATGACAATTCATTCCATCTGCCTTTAGTTATCAAAAAAAGGATAGAACATTTTATCCAATATATCTAAATCCTCATCTGAAGTGATAATACTTTAATCTATAAGACCTCATCTGATGTTTAATAGAAACTATTCCATAAAATAGTCAACCTTATAATCCTTCAAAAATACAATTAACCCATTATTAATTAAAATAACTATTATCTTATACTAAAAACTATTTTATATTGGATACATGGGTTCATCCTTACACTAATAGGATATTAATTGTGATTTTATTATTCCAAAATCCATGTATAGGGAGGTAATCATGTGAAACGTCACTAATGGATGACCAATAATATTTTCATTGGGAATAATCAGACAAAATTTGACATGAAATTCCCAATTAAGGAGGGGGATAGGTGTTCCCTAATTATCATGATTCACTTAATCCATTTTGATTGCACAAGCTTTCCCTTTTTACATTTTCCTTAGAGGTTTCTATGGCCTATAATCCAAATTAGTCCTTGGATTAGTGCACTTGTCAGAATAATGGTCAAACTCTATTCAATTGAAATACTGAAATTTTATAGGTTAATTAAATGGGTCTTTCTCATTATTCACATCATTAGCTAACTTATTTCCATTACATGGACATTCAACCACTCGACGACTGTCCCTTACACATGTAAAACATTAGTCCCATTAAGAAAATTCCTAAAACTTTTCTTCCCATGCTTTGTGAATAATGGAAGGGTTGTTTTATTTTCTCATTTGTTGTTAGATTTTTTATTGAACTCTATAAACTAATTCTTTTTAAAACCATGAAATTGATACAGAAATCCAAACTCCATTTTCACCTTGATAACATATCAAACAACTTCTTCATAGCTTCTAAAGTATCTTATATCCAACATTATTCAATGAATAGGTTTCGGGCCACCAAATAATCATTAAATTTTTCATTTAAGTTGGATGATAATACCCAAATAATACCTCTCAAGCCTTGTAAGATTTTCTTCATAGGAAACAACTGATTCATCATCCATATTCTTAGGCTCTAGGAATTTATTTTCCATATTCATTCTAAAAACATGAGGAAAGTACATATTGAAAAATAAGTTTTTAAACTTGTTCCAATCTATTGATACAATTTCAATGTTTTGCCTCATATTCTTAATAATATTCCACCATTGATCTGCCACTCCTTCTAGATGGTAGACCACCAGAGTGAATTTTTCCTGATTTTACAGTAGAGAATAGAAAATATCTTTTCAGTGGTACTGATCCATTTCTCAGAAACTAATGGTTCAGTGGAACCACTGAGAGAAGTTGGTAGTTTCCTCATGAAGGACTCAACATATCATTTTTTCTTCCTTTCCTCATTTGGATTTTCACCATGATTCATAACTTTAGAAATTTTTGTGAGAATTTCTATGATGTTTTTCATTCATTCACCCATATCATTCGATTTCCTAATAGGAAAATCATTTAATTTTCCATTTCATTCCCCATTAACACAGTTCCTTTGGGTTCCGATCATTCACTAAAAAAACTAGAGTAAGAAACAATCATCATAGTGGGTAACCACATAATCATGAAAAAACACATTTAGTATGTCTAAATCATGACACCTTTCTTTTCTAATCTATGAAACCATATTTTTATCCTAGGTCATTCATATTCATCATCTATTTAAATCCTTTATGATGATTCGTAATGAGTTTTTGAATTACCAAAGCATATCCTCTAAGTGTTCCAAACCATGTGTACATAAAGGCTCATTGTCATGCACCAATTCCCAATCGATTCAAGCTCAATATGGTGTTTTTGGGATTTTTTCCCCTATGTACATATGTTCTAGATCAAGATCCAATTTTAGTATCTAGAGATGGATGTATTTACAGGAGACTACTAACTCTATCCTTTTCCAAAATTCTAAGATAGTTTCCTATACGTTAACTTATCCTTATACTTATCCTTAGATATATCCCTATAAATATCCCTAGAAATATTCCTAGGGATATCACTAATGTTTTCTCATCCCAATTTCCAAAGTATGACAAAACCTTTCCTTAGATACCAACTATAGCGACCCATTCTTAACATATATTGATATTACATCATTTTAGATTAATATTCATCACATTACAAAACTAAAAGCTCAAGGACCGTAATAGATTATTGTCTTTGGAGACACGGAAAAAAAATCTTCTAACTTGGTGAAATATCTACAATATTTCTCATAATGATCTTCCCCTTTAGTAAAACTACCTAGAACTATTATTCATAACTTGGGGAAAGAAACATAAGAAATTGGTGAGATCAGATTCTTATTAAGGGTAAATAAGGGTGATAAACAAGATTATAAGTGTATGAGAATGTGATCATAACATTATAATATGATGCCCTAAATATCAAACATTATAAACATGAATCATGGAATAAATATTGGTAGTTTATAATATATGAATCTTAAGGGAATCAAGAGAATAAGCCATGATATCATAACATAGGAATATAACATTGAATTTTTGGAATAAAAATAATCATATAAAATCCTATATCAATGCTACCTACCAAGACCATCATAAAATGTTAGGCTTGGGCTAATCACATATGTACCATGTCACGAACCAGCCCGAGTCGACCCTGAACTAGTCACCCAGGCCAGCCCGCGACAAGTCATGAGAGGCGTTCCCGATCCTCCTAGGATGGAAAAAATCACCAAGGGAATCTATAGAGTACATAAGGGAACGATTTCTCCCATATATAAACAATCAAACAAATAGCGGAAATAAACAGCTAGCCCAAAATGAATTTATATAAAAATTGAACTAAATATTATTTGTACAAGAAACTAAAAGTAGAAAAAAACCAACAACTCAACTGAACAATCCCGATGACCAACTAACTCCATGTGACACTTCTGGTCACTCTCCAACACATTGATCAAATTTCGCCCAAGGTGATCAAACTCAAGATAAAACCTGCACAAGGGCTAAAAAAAGAAAAAGACTATAGGCGTGAGTATTAAAACTCAGTAGGTTAGCCTGATATTCTATTCCCAATGAAAATTCCTTTAAAATAGAAGAAACGTAAATTTATAGTTTTAAATTTAAGATATGAAAGTATGGTTTTCAAATGAGGTTCCATGCTATAATAATTATCAGACAAAAACATGCATGTTTAATAAACAAAAATGCAAGTAACAATTTTTTCAAAGAGGTGCAACTTCAAAATGAAAATAGTTTTCAAGAGGGATGCTTTAAAGAATTTTGACTTTTAAATAAATAACACATACTACTGAATTTACCAACCAAACACACCGTATGCCGACGTTGAGTACAAAATAGCCAATGAGCACTAGTCACGGGAACACCCCTAGGTACTAGTTAGTTGTGAGCCCCAGGTACCTCGTATCTCAGTGAAAGTAACCATAATAAATATCTGTTCTCGTGCACACGATCCACTAGTATGGATAATACCCATAACCTATTGTTCCCCCAACAACATCATTATCATAGTTTAGTAAGTGTTGTCATCGTCAAACTTACTACGTGAAACAGGGGCCAAACCCCACAGAATCACTAGCATACTAGTACACATCCGCCCACCTAGATACTCGGGATTCCCTTCAGTGCTCAATCAAGTTACACACATTATAAAATACACATTTCACATAAAAATTCCATTCCCAAACCATAAAAACACAAACATCCCACAAACTTTCTTCACATTTCTTTCACGAATCAATAAACCACTAAAAAGTTTCGTAAAACAATCTCAAGGAGTATAACGAGGCCTTGCACATAAAATCCATTAAAAAATTCTTTTTAAGGACACAAACCCATAAATAACATATCAAACCAGATTTGGAAGCCCCAAAACCAATTAATAAATCAATTTCATGTTCCATAAAATGGACCCAAAATATAGAACATAAAATATACATGGAAACCATTTTTTTTTTAAAAAAATGCCAAACGGGCCTTTAAAGCTTTCTCAAAACTAACATTTGACAAAGGTATGAATTTTAATTTTATTAAGGATGTGTATAAAAACCATTTACATCATCAAAAAACATTCATAAATATCTTATAATACTCATGTTACATATTCAAAACACAACCATTTTCATAAAGATGTGAAACGGTCCATTTTTTGGGCAACTCGGGCCAAAATATGTTGTAAACCAAAACCCACTTGTTTGTAAAACCAAATCCAAATTGGAAATCCATATAAGTACCCAATTATACCATTTATCATTCTTACAATTCAATTATAAATCCAAACAAATAATTTGTAAATCACACATCACACATATAAGCCAATCGGGCAATTTACCGAACACATGACATGCCCTTTTTAAACAAAACAATTTATTTTAAGTACGTGAAAAGGAATAAAACACCAATTGAATTCCATATTTTCATTCAAGATACTATAACATGTTAAAAATACCATAAACCATATTATAAACCTCACAAAATATTTGCAAAAGATAACGGAACATTTAAACAAACACTTGTTGAGCACTTTCATGACAAAACAACACTACCTTTCACCAAACAATGATTAAACAACCACTTTGCACACAAAGAAAATTATCCAAAGGATTAAAAACAATAATAAACATTTATATCAGTTGATTAAAATATTAAAATGATGAAACTTTAATGATAAAGGCATGTGCAAGGGATATCCTACCTCAAATCCTTGGCATAATTGAAACGCACACCCGAAATCACCCGACACGGGTTTATAAACCCTAAAACTATAAATACCAGACCTAAACAAACATAAAACCCATAAAAAACATTTTATAACAAAACCCTAGGTCTATCAATACTAGAGGACAATATAAATCCATGAAATAATGAAAGGAGGGGGAAGAGGAAGGAGAAAGGAGAAGGAATCTCACCTTTCACCCTAGAAAACTCTTTGTCTTCCATTATATCTGCAACCCTATAGAGAAGTTAATGGATTGAAACTTCTTTTAGAGACTCCTAAGGTCTGGAATAACCAGGGAAAAAATATTGGTGTCCAAAATAGTATGAATTTATTGATTTATGAATGATGCAATTTACCCTGTCAATTATGGACGATTTGAGGTATCCTGAAAATTTCTCCCTAATCTGAGACCCATATGAGATCAAAATAGGGTAAATAGATTATTAGGGTTAGTATATGGTTATTGGATTCGAGTGGGAGGTGGAATCACTGAAAAATATTAATAAATGAAAAAGATATAAATGAAACGAATTATTTTTTAAAAATAAGAAATGGGCCCATGGGCTGGCCCAATACCTAAATAAGTAACCCAAATTCACCATGCTTATGAATTTATATGGGGTCAAAAAGGATAAATAAGTTTTAATATATCAGTATAGGACAAGTGGGAAGTTTAATGGGTGAAAAATGATGAAAAACAAAAGATTTATAAAAGAAATAAATTCGGTTTTTAAAACTGGAAATGGGCTCACGGTTGGCCCAAATCATGAAATAACCACCCTTTCTTCAAAAACTCCTAAACAAGAAATGGGGATCCAAAATTAGGGTTGTTAGACATATATGAAACTTAAAAACTCAAGATTAATCTCACCAAATACCCATGAAAAGTATCGATATTTCCAATAGACCGGATCAATACAAAGACAAAAAAAAAACCGGGTGTGACAATTCTCCCCACCATTAAAGTTTTCCGCCCCCGGAAAGCCATAACACTTTCCGACTGAAAAATAACCCCCTAAGGATTACCTATAAAAATTATCCAGCCTCTCAATAAAAATAAATTTCATCAACCATCAATATATGTTAATCCTCTAGCTCAAAAAAAACACACTACTCACAACCACTTCTGGAAAATCATTGGAAAAATCAAGCCACCACCTCCACAACCAAGCCAAGAACCCGATTATTGGGCCTTCTCCCAATGAACCCAACCATCACCCAAACCAAAGAGAACTCACGAAAACCAAATATTCCAGGGGAGTCCAGAATGGACTCCCCACCATTAAGAAACAACTATAACTAGAAATGTTCTTAGGATGAAAATCCAGGAGACCCATGGTGGGTCTCCCCACCATTAGAAACCAACTAGCAATGAACAGACAAGAATTCAACATGAGATAGAATTGGGCCTCACTCACACAAGCCCAAAAAAACTCTCCTAAAAAAACATAAAATACCAATTTAATAGGGTTACAACATGGAAATTTATACCACCCACTTCCGAATAGAGGTCACAAGAACTGGGCCAAGACTTTCAGCACGGATCTGGACCCCCACCACTCAGGGAGGGGAGGGAGCGGGACCCAATAATTTGACCACTGAAACCAAAAAAGAAACAAAGAAACTACCCAAAACTCTCCACCTACAAATAGGTAACACCAAGACCACACCTGATTTTCACAAGAGGTCCACACAGGGACATTTATTGAAAACCCACATCCATGAAGGCATAACCCTAGACACTGTGTGAGGGGTTAAGTCCACCACGCTTGTTGCGACAAAGGGAAATTCACAGAAATGAGGAACCAAAACATTGACATAGAAACTAAATTACCAAAACAGAGGAGGCAGGATACTAATAGAGCACTCCACACCTATGTTGATTTCCTGACTGCGTGAAAAGCTTCACTCTGAGGCCTATGGATGGAGCCCTGATTCTTGAAGCATCTGTTGCACCGCAGTCAGGTGATAAGGATCACACCACTAAAAAAACTCACTTTCTCACCAAACAAAAACCTTTATCTAAATGGGAACTCATAGATATATATCAAAATTCTGTCTCACTCCGAACGAGGGGCAGAATGGACAAGGAATACGAAGAAACACATCAACATCACTGAACACAACTGCTCTGTCCAAAAGAATTATCACGACCTAGAAGCACTTTTAATAGATCCCAAACAGCTCTCCATTCCAACAAACAGGTTGATGAATCATCAAAAGAGGTAGATTTAACATTTGAAATGAATCCTTAGGTTGATCAGTAGGAAAGATTTCCAACGGAGAACTATCCATGGCCACATCACAATATCAAACACATCTTTAGAAACCCAATGAAAATTACTCCAAAACCAAGCCACCAACAAGATCTCATCTCAAGATACAACAAGAGTATGAATTATAGATCACAAGGAAGCTAACCAAATAAACAACTCTTCTAAGACATAGAAAAATCAAGACACATAACCATTGGTTTTAAAAAAGGCCACAATTTTTCAGCTCAAACAATTTTGAAAAACAAACTAACTTAGTGGGTTTCCACATTCACCAATGGTGTTTCATCAAGTCTCACCCACATGAACATTTTCATGCCACCCCAGGCACCCAACCACCATACCATATAGGCCATCCTTCCAGATATAAATAAAACCATGCATGTGAGCACCCATGAAAACACTAGAGGCTAAAACAAAACAAAATCATTCCAAAACAAAATTACCTTCAAAAGTAACACCAACCACCAAGTCAAAAAAACTTTTCATATTTCACAAAAAAAACCACAATTCATTAAGAACCATTTTCTTAAAAACATACCCCTTTTAATTTTTAAAAACTTTTATAAATAACCAAGCCACTCCAAAAAACCCCTTCCCATTTTTTAAAAAAAAATCAGCAAGGTATATTTTTATAATTCGAGGTCCATTGAGACCAATACCCTTTCTAGTAAAACACCAACCGATCAAAACCAATTTCCAAAACTAATTTATCCGATAAAAAAACTGTTTAAAATCTGAAAATACCCCATTTAAAAAAAGATCCAGAATCACCTTAAAATGATTCACAATTTCATAACATTTTATTTCAACAAACCACAAGTTTAGATTATGGATAATCCAATCCCTTTAAATCATTTCCACTCCCCTCCATTTTTTTCACACAAACACAACCTTCCAAAACCATTATTATATTTAATTTTTGAAAAGCCCCTTTTTAACTTTTCAAAATCTAATCCTTACTTTAAAACTTGTTTCCACAATTCTCACACAAGGATTTTAAAAACAAAAATTCAGAATTCAAGAAAGGTTCAAGAGACCCAAAAAAAGGAACTAGTGTCGGTGGGTGACATGACCATATGGTTGGCGGCCATATGTCAAAAACAACACCAACACAAAGAGACTTATTAGGACCATTCCCCAGATCCACATGGCTTTCCATGCCCTACGAGCTCATGGAGGCCATTAGTCAGACTCCCCTTGTTATATCCCAACACCAAACAATCAATAAGAACAAAGGACACTAATAAAATCAGACTTCCCATGGAAACGTGAGGATTAGAACGAGAAAGAGTTCGCGACGCTCTTCTTGCACTTACCCCTCAAGTCCCAACAATCCTACTCCATCTACCTTGACATCCCCAAAATAAAAAGGGCACTCTAAAAATAATGGTTTTCTAAGAGCTAACCTCCTCTGATACAATTTTGTCACGAACTAGCCCGAGTCGACCCTGAACTGGTCACCCAGGCCAGCCCGCGACAAGTCCCGAGAGGTGTTCTCGATCCTCCCGGGATGGTGAAAAGCACCAAGGGAATACATAGAGTACACAAGGGAATGTTTTTTCCCATATATAAACAATCAAACAAATAGTGGAAATAAACTGACAGCCCAAAATGAATTTATATAAAAATTGAACTAAATATTATTTGTACAAGAAACTAAAAAGTAGAGAAAAACCAACAACTCAACTGAACAATCATGATTACCAACTAACTCCATGTGACACTTCTGGTCACTCTCAAACACAATGATCAAATGTCACCCAAGGTGATCGAACTCAAGATGAAACCTGCACAAGGGCTAAAAAAAGAAGAAGACTATAGGTGTGAGTATTAAAACTCAGTAGGTTATCCCGATATTCTATTCCCAATGAACATTCCTTAAAAATAGAAGAAATGTCAATTTATAGTTTTAAATTTAAGATATGAAAGTATGGTTTTCAAATGAGGTTCCATGCTATAATAATTATCAGACAAAAACATGCATGTTTAATAAACAAAAATGCAAGTAACAATTTTTTCAAAGAGGTGAAACTTCAAAATGAAAATAGTTTTCAAGAGGGATGATTTAAAGAATTTTGACTTTTAAATAAATAACAAATACTACTGAATTTACCAACCAAACACACCTTATGCTTACGGTGAGTACAAAATAGCCAATGAGCACTAGTCACGGGAACACCCCTAGGTACTCGTTAGTTGTGAGCCTCAGGTACCTTGTATCTCAGTGAAAGTAACCATAATAACTATTTGTTCTCGTGCACACGAGCCACTAGTAGGGAGAATACCCATAACCTAGTGGTCCCCCAACAACATCATCATCATAGTTTAGTTAGTGTTTTCATCGTCAAACTTGTTACGTGAAACAGGGGCCAAACCCCACAGAATCACTAGCATACTAGTACACGTCCGCCCACCTAGATACCCGGGAATCCCTTAAGTGCTCAATCAAGTTACACACATTCTCAAATACACATTTCAAATAAAAATTCCATTCCCAAACCATAAAAACACAAACATCCCACAAACTTTCTTCACATTTCTTTCACGAATCAATAAACCACTAAAAAGTTTTGTAAAACAATCTCAAGGAGTATAACGAGGCCTTGCACATAAAATCCATTAAAAATGCTTTTTAAGGACACAAACCCATCAATAACATATCAAAACAGATTTGGAAGCCCCAAAACCAATTAATAAATCAATTTCATGGTCCATAAAATGTCCCAAAATGATAGAACATAAAATACACATGGAAACCATTTTTTTTTTTGAAAAAAATACCAAACGGGCCTTTAAAGCTTTCTCAAAACTAACATTTGACAAAGGTTTTCATTTTAATTTTATTAAGGATGTGTATAAACACCATTTAAATCAGCAAAAAACATTCATAAATTTCTTATAATACTCAGGATAAATATTCAAAACACAACCATTTTCATAAAGATGTGAAATGGTCCATTTTTGGGCAACTCAGGCCAAAATATGTTGTAAACCAAAACCCACTTGTTTTTAAAACCAAATAAAAATTGGAAATCCATATAAGGACCCAATAATACCATTTATAATTCTTAAAATTAAATTATAAATCCAAACAAATAACTTTTAAATCACACATAAAAGCCAACCGAGCAATTTACCAAACACATGACATGCCCTTTTTAAACAAAACAATTTATTTTAAGTACGTGAAAAGGAATAAAACACCAATTTAATGTCATATTTTCATTAAATATACTTTAACATGTTAAAAATATCATAAACTAGATTATAAACCTCACAAAATATTTGAAAAATATAACGGAACATTTAAACAAACACTTGTTGAGCACTTTCATGACAAAACAACACTACCTTTCACCAAACAATGATTAAACAACCACTTTGCACACCAAGAAAATTATACAAAGGCTTAAAAACAATAATAAACATTTATATCAGTTGAGGAAAATATTAAAATTATGAAACTTGAATGATAAAGGCATGTTCAAGGGATATCCTACCTCAAATCCTTGGCGTAATTGAAACGCACACCCGAAATCACCCGTCGTGGGTTTATAAACCCTAAAATTATAAATACCAGACCTAAAAAAACATAAACCCCATCAAAAAAAACATTTTATAACAAAAACCTAGGTCAATAAATACTATGGGACAATATAAATCCAATAAATAATGAAAGGAGGGGGAAGAGGAAGGAGAAAGGAGAAAGAATCTCACCTTTCACCCTAGAAAACTTTTCGTCTTCCATTAGATCTGAAACCCTAAAGAAAAGGGAATGGCTTGAAACTTCTTGGAGAGACTCCTAAGGTCTGTAATAACCAGGGAAAGAATATTGGTGTCCAAAAGAGTACTAATTGATTGATTTAGGAATGATACAATTTACCCTTTCAATTCTGGACGATTTGAGGTATCCTGAGAATATTCGCCCTAATCCGTGACCCATATGAGCTCAAAATATGGTAAATCGATTATGAGGGTGAGTATAGGGTTATTGTATTCTAGTGGGAGGTTGAATCACCAAAAAATATTAACAAATGAAAAATATATAAATGAAACGAATTATTTTTTTTAAAACAGGAAATGGGCCCATGTGCTGGCCCAATACCTAAATAAGTAACGCAAATTCACCATGATTATGAATTTATATGGGGTCCAAAAGGATAAATAAGTTTTAATATATCAGTATATGAAAATTTTTAAGTTGAATGGGTGAAAAAGGATGAAAAAAAAGAGTTATAAAAGAAACAAATTCGGTTTTTAAAACTGGAAATGGGCTCACGGTTGGCCCAAATCATGAAGTAACCACCCTTTCTTCAAAAACTCCTAAACAAGCAATGGGTATCCCAAATTAGGGTGGTTAGACATATATGAAACTTAAAAACTCAAGATTAATCTCACCAAATACCCATGAAAAGGATCGGGATTTCCAATGGACCGGATCAATACAAAGACAAAAAAAACGGGTGTGACATACCAGCTTCGGAATTGGGATGCCTTCATGTGAACCCTCTTGTTTCGGGCTTGGGATTCCCTCTCGTGTATCATCTTATTTTGATCTTGGTATTCCCTCCCATGTACCATTTTTTTAGGACTGGGATTCCCTCCCATGTATCCACTTGTTTTGGGCATTGAATTCCCTCTCGTTTACCCTTTCATTTTGAGATTGGGATTCCCACCTGTGTACCCTCTTGTTTCAGTCTTGGGATACTCTCCCATGTACCCATTTTTTTAAGTTTGGGATGCCCTCTCATGCACCCTCTTTTTTCGAGCATAGGATTCCCTCTTGTTTCAGGCATTAGATTCCCTCTTGTGTAACCTTTGAGCTCATAAAACATTCATTGTCACCCAATTCATTAAAGGGAAATATAGGTCCCACCTATCACAAAATGAAATAATACATGAATTTTCAATAGGATAACAAAACATTCATAATATCTTGAGCCATAAAAAGATACAGGTTCCCTAAAAATCATATCATAACCCATGAGATGAAATGGGTATCAGAAACATTTCATCATATAATTATATATTGAAATAGATAGGTATCACAATCATTTAATCAAAGCATAAAATATGAAGAGAAGCATGTTTAAAAAGAGTATGACCTATGGAAGAGAAAAAAGTTACATAAATATCATTACATAAAAACAAAAACCATTCAATAATTCATATGAATGGTATTCAGGGATCATATCCTCAGTAAATAATAAAATATAACTACTTATCTCATCTTAAATGGAGAAGGATTTTGAAAGATCATGCAAAACATATATTAATGAAAATATTATTTCTTTGAAAATAATTTTCATAAAACCATTTCAAAAACCCTTTTCTTATAAATAATTCATTATGATTTATTCTAAACATTTTTTTCAGGAAACTATATTTTTGGCTTTGAAAAATGTTTTTAAAAAAATTAAAGCTTTGAAAACATTTTTCTTTTAAAATTGATTTAAAAAATTATAAATGAATATTGAAGGTATTTTGAAAATAATTTTATTTGAAAATAATTTTTAAAAATAGAAATTATTCTTGAAATCATTTTGAAATGATTTTTCTAGAAAACTTATAAAATAAACTTGAAAACCTTTTTCCTTGAATACATATAAAAGAATAATGAGAAAATATTGAAAACATTTTTCATTAAAAACATATAAAAGGTGCATGAAAACATTTAAAAATATTTTTAATCCTAAAACATCTTTGAAAAAAAAATTTATAAAATATGGTTTTGAAGGAACACAAATTTCCGATTGAAGAGAGGGATAATGTCATATTTTCGTAAGAAACTTTATTAATTATCTCAAGTATGAGTGAGTAGAAAAAGGTTCCAATACAAGAAGATATCACAAATAATGAAAATATAAGAAAATTCATCAAATTTTTTAGAGATAGAACATAATATTTTTTCAATAGAAGCCTAATCAGAAAAAATCCCAACAAATGATGAGATTGTAGCAAAAAACTATTATCACTTTAGTAACATTGGATAATAATTGACATGAGGGAATAACATTACAGGAATCTTAAAATATCATGAAAGAATTATATTCATGATATAACATGTAAAATGGTAGTATATACATCCAATAGAAAAATATAGGTGAATAATAAGGCATGTATCTCAAAGAATGAAAATTGAGAAAAACATTACTTTACAGATTCAGTAAATTTTGAAACACAAACCCCAGTAATGAAAGACCATAAAATAGAGATTTAAATGACTATAAATTTATTTATAATAATAATATAATACATGAATGTGTAGTATATACAACACACAAAATAAATGAGTGGTGAATAAGGCATAAGTCTCAAAGAAATAAATGTGAGATGAGAAAACTCTTACCTTATGTTTTGAATTTATTTGTACATGATAAAAAAACATTTATAATAAATATTAGTTTATTATAAACCTACCAAATAACCAAATTATTATATATAATACCATATATGATTTGATTATGACTTTATATTACCCATTTATTAAAAACTCCATGTTAGTGTTACATTTTGGGTAATATACGCTTTGTTTTTTGTATATGTGTTGGTTTTTTATTATTCATTCTATTACATAGATCATGCTTTAATTATTTAAAGAATGTAAAAATAAAATAAATATCATATATATTTATTATATAAATATTTATAATAATATATAAAATATAGAAATATTAAATAGAATATAATGTTTATGGAGACCGAAGGTCATACGTATGTAAGAACGTTGTTCCAGTTTTCTTGTCATATTGAAAGAAAGTGAGTAAATTAAATATGTTGTTATATATATATTATAATTATAATAGAATTATTATTTCATATATATCATATAATTTCACTACACTAATCCTTAATACATTCTGTGTAAAGTGTGAATGAATCACATCGCTTTGAGGAGGTGGTAGTCCACACGTCCACAAATGAATTTATCATATTTACACAAAATGGAATGCTTGAAGGTATGTTTTATATTGAAATTAAATAAAAATAAAGACATTATAAACATCATATATATCATATAAAAATGGTATTTACATTATATTTCCCACCCATGATAGGTGGTATATGAAAAACAAACAACATCATTTCACGGGGCGGTAGTCTGTCGTACACATGAAATGTAAGTTTGTTACCCATTAGATGAAAGTGTGTGTAATTGTGGGTGAAAACCAAAGAATAAAAACATCTTAGTATATTAAGGATAATTATTTTTATATAATAATGGATTAATAAGATTGTATGGGGGTGGAGAATGAAAATAAAACACAAGAGCTTGTGGAAGGATGTTACCTCTTTTTTAGGTAACTCATATTGGTTTTCACTAAAGGGGTTATTTGGTTAGATTTAATCACAAATTTAGGATTCTAGGATGATTTTAGGGATTTTTATAGTATATTTTGTTAGGTTTTTTATGAGAAAAATGGTTTGATAGGTGTAAATAAGTGGTAGGGTTGAGTGCCTTTTTATAGTGGAGGTGAAGAAGAATTCTTGTATATTTTCTAAAATGGAATTCTACCCAAGTTTATCCCATGTCATGTGGATCCAATAATAGTCTCAATCCAATAAAAGGGTAGTTAGGGTAAAAATATGAAAAGATAGTGAATTTTGGAAATGTTTCTAGGTCATTTTGGGCCTTAAGATTATGGTTTAATTCTTTATTAAGCTAATTTCTCCCTTAACCGCTATAATTAATTTTAATTAGTTTCATGACTATTTTTGGAAAAAATATAAATTAACCTTATTATACATTATAAATTATTCTAATTATTAATATGGGATCCATTTTCAATATTCAAATCACATAATTGTCTAACATTAAACTAAATTTAATCCCACGGACAGGACAACAAAGCTAGTTTTTAAAGTAGCAAGTGTTCAAAAGATTGAAAAGATTTTATATCCAAATTATATGTGATATTGATTACAATGACCTAAATTTGATTAATTAATTTATAATTTATCTAATGATAATTTAATAAAAATTCAAAATATAATTTATCCCAATAATTTATTTACATGAAAAATCAGTTTTGAATAAAAATTCAGTGTATTTTCACTATTCATCAAAATATGAAACATCCTTGAAAAACACAAAAAATTTACCCAGTGTAAATCTTGATATCCCTCTTTCAAAAATTAAGTTTATATTTTTTTTAAAAATTATAAAAGTATCAAAAATTATATTTAAAATGAGCTCAGTATTAAAAGTCATTAAAATTACATTTTAGAAATATACAGATTTTTATTCATAAAATTTGATTTATTATTATATTATACCAATAAAAATTGTTGGATGAGTGTCCAAAAATTTTTATTAATTATATAATATATAAATTTTATTAAAAACATTCATACAAAATTTTTTGTTTAATTCGTTGATACAAAATGGTGTTTTTACATAGTTTTATTAGAAAATGAATTTAATTATTTTCAAGTAGTTCTTAAATTCATTTATAATTAATTGATAACCAATGGATTCATTTTATATATATTTGTAACTCCGCATTCATAATTAAATTATTCTTATTCATAACTCTAATTCTAACATCTAGGCAGTAACTATAAAGATATTTTAATAACAGTATTAATAAGAGTTTGGTAAAACTCATCCTTGTGTGTAAGGAAAGATATCTAAGAAAATAGGCATTGTGTGCAACACAAGACAAACATAGTGGTCCATGTACTGAAATCTAATCTAATTGTTGTGTGTAATAAACGATTAAATTGGTGTTTCGTTAAGTGCAAGCCAAACATAGTGCATTCATATAACATAATTTATATTTAGTGTTATGTGAAATGAAAAATATTAAAAAGATTAAATTAATTAGAAAATATATATTTCACAAAATCTCAGGATGTTACACTGATAAAGATGTATTTTAGCAGTGCTCATTTAGCACTAATAAAGCTCTATATTAATGAGTGCTTAATATGTGATGATAAATGACATCTTTATCAGCACTAAAATGTGTTGTTGATAATGGATTTATAATTATATTTATACATAAAAAATGTGTAAATATAATTATATAATTATACATTTATTGATTATAATTTTATTATTATTTAAATTTATAATTATTTATTTATAATTATATAAATTATTTTTTGAATAATTACATTATTTATTTATAATTATTCATTTATAATTATAAATATATTTATATCATTATATATAATTATATATATATTAAATATATAAATATAAATATAGTAAATATATTCATTATTTAAATAAATCTATTTTAATTTTATAATTATAAATATATGTCACATACATGACTTATTTTAAATGTATTTTCATTTAATTTCCATTTTTGATTTTTTTAGGGTTTCTCATGCATTTTGGTGGAAATGGTGGGTTTTCAAAATTTGTGTCAAACCATAAGCTCATTTCTATATTTAAAAATAAATTTTGTTTCTTTCATAAATTCTTCATTTTTCAAAATTTTTCATCCATTACAATTCCTACTTGGCCTACTCCAAACTATTAACATCACCATATCAATTTGGATCTTTTAGGAATCCATAATCATGGTGGATTTGGGTTTTTTATTTAAGGAATTGGGTCTGCCCGAAAGCCCATTTCCATTTTTAAAAAAATGATTATTTAATATCCTATTCAATTTTAATGATTTTTTGGTGATTCTACCTCTAACCCTAGAAAAATTAACCTAGCCGCATCCCCATTCTCTTATCCCCCTCTTTGGATCTCATTTGCTTCATGGATTAGGTCGAAACATCTTAAGCTTTCACAATTCGTCCAGATTTAAAAAGGTAATTTGATTGCTTCATAACTCCCTCAATTTTTACTCTTTTCCCCCATTTAAGTTCTTAAATTACCTTATATTCCTTATTATAACCTCAATTGTATTTTTTTATGTTTTAAAATTCATGTACTAGTATATTTTGGGCGATTTCTTCAAGATCCCTCAAGTGAGTGGGTCTTCTTCATTCTTCTTTCAATTTGCTTAGGGTTTCATTCAATTTTCTTAGGGTTTATTCCCTTATCCTTGAGGTTATTAATGTACATAAACTAAGGTTTATAACCTAGGGTTTTATTCTGGATTTATTGGTCTATTCTTTTGGTTTTAGGCTTGATCTATGTCCCTTGTGGTGCGGCGGTGGTGCGGTTTGATTTTCACACAAAGATTCAAGGATTTTCATTATTATGGTAGGTGATTCCATTGTGTATGAAATACTTGTGACTTATCTAGATGTTTTTTTGGTATTTTCATGTTTATTTTATTTGATTATTGGTGTGAAAATTATTTTTAGTGGTATTTGTAGAGCAAATGGATTTTAAGTGCCATTTTTATGTGAAATTTGGTGTTTTTCATGGAAATATTTTATTGGTTCATTTGGAGCTGCCCTATAACTACTTAGTTGATTTTATTGAAATATTTTAGGGATAAAATTTATGTTTTTAGTGTTTATATCCTTGGTTTTTTGCTTTGGAAAAAAATTTAATGGTGTTTCTGAAGTATATGAGTTTTAAGTGCCATGTTTGTGTGGAAATGGATATTTTACAAAGATATCACTTCATGGTTCATATGAGGCTGCCCAAAAACTGATTTTTTGGTTTAATTGAAAGGTATTGGACTTAAATTTCTATTTTGGTGACTTTTGAGTGTGCACATGGTGTGAAAAGTGGGGATTTCAAGGAGTTTTGGGTGCAAAACAATGCGGGATTTTGAGAAGCTGTTTTATTGAAAATCAAAATGTTTTGTTGTGTGTTTTAAGTGGTATAAAGTGTATATAGATACTGTATTGTTTTTATGTGACAAGTAGTGGTTTTTTTATATGAAAAGGGATGTATTTAATATGCTGAAATTTTTTGAGCACAAACGGGGAAGCCCGGGTACCTAGGTTGGTGGGATATGTACTAGTACGGCTAGTGATCCAGAGGGGTTTTGTCCTTGTTTCACTGAGAAAATGGATAAAGACAACTCTAACTAAACTATATGGATGATTTTTGGGGACCAATAGGTTATTTTTATGTTCCCTAATAGTGTTACATGCATGGGGAATGATTTGTGACATGGATATTTTACACCAAGGTACGAGGTACATAGGGCCTGAGACTATCTAGTGCCTAGGGGTGTTCCCAGTTTTGGTGCTCATTGGATTTGTGGTATTTACCATTTTATTAGGGTATGTTTGGTTTTAAATTATAGTAGATAACATGTCTTATTTAAATTTTATGACATTCTAAAATTTTTAGTTTGAAAATTGTTTTCAATTGAAAGTTTCATTTCTTAGAATTTTATCGTCGTTTTCCTTACATATTAAAAATGCCTGCTTTTTCACCTTGTATTGCATAATATTTGGATTATTTGGGTTTTATCATATTGGTATTAGGATCAAACCCTAATTAAACCCCTTGGGTTTAATTAGACTTGATTATTTTTGACACAGGTAAAGGTAAAGCTTCAGGTGAAAGATAGTTCGGGTTGTTAGTCCCCTCCTATAGTGCGGTGTTGTGGAGATGGCACGAGGGTGATGACCCCTTGTCATGTGGAGTCTTTTTTGGATGTATTTCTGATGTTTTTATTTATTTTGGTACCTATTTTACTTTATTTAAAACCATGTATTCAGTTCGGTATTTTTCTTAAGTCTTGTTTGGCATGAAAATTTAAGATTCATATTATTGATTGTTTTTAATGTTGTATGCTTTCATACTTGGGTAAATCATTCCCAAACCTAATTTATTGATACCCAATAACTTTTTCCATCCCATGGGGATAGATAATTCCATTAGGGCCTTGTTATGGGCTAGATTTGGTGTCGATATTAGTGGCGACCAGATTCGGTTCGTGACAAAATGGTATCAAAGGAGGTTTATGTTTTTTGGTTACATTATTATTTTGGGATGATTTGGGCTAGACAGGGGCTAGGATTGTCAGGACTCGTAGTTTTGGTAGTGAGTAGGATGCTTGTCCCACACCTCTCTTGGCAGACCTCGAGTCACCATGTGACATTGGAATTGTTTATGTGACTTCACTTCTAGGTGAGACGTGTGGGATGCAGACTACACGTGGACATCAGGTGGGGGTGGAGTAGTTGTTTCTTTTATTACTATAATGTGTTTATATTATTTTTATTTGATGTATTTGATTAAAATTTTCAGAATTGTGGTATTGACTTCTATTTTTTTACTGTTGCATTTTGTAGCAACATGCCTCCCCAGAAAGCTCACATGCGCCCACAGGAGGAAGCCCGAAAGAGTTCTCCCACACCGATTGATCAGAGGCTAGTCGAGGTTGTGTTCCAGGTTGTCCAAGATCTGGGACATTTACTAGATCCCATTCCCATTCTTGTTAGGGAATAAGATATGGGTAATAGAAATGATAAAGCTTAGGAGTTTCTAAAGAACAAGACTCCTACTTTTTGAGACAGCATAGAACCCCGGGAAGCAGAGGAATAACTCAAGAAGATTGAGCGCATGTTTGAGTTCCTGGATAAACCCAAGGAGATCAGGGTGAAATGTGCCTCCTTTATGTTGGAGGGTCCCAGCCATAGGTGGTGATAATCTGTACTTCAGACTAGGAAGAATGAGCAGATGCACTGGGGAGATTTCATGGTTGTCTTCAATGAGCAGTATTGTCCTGAGATCTTGGCATATTCCAGGTCCGGAGAGTTCATGGATCTTGTTCAAGGGAATATATCTGTGATGGAGTACACCAACTGTTTTTCTGATTTGGTTTGGTATGCTCCTGAAATAGTCTCGAATGATCCGGCGAAGGCCCAAAGGTTTGAGAAAGGTTTGTGACCAAACATATACTCCTAGGTTTTCTTGTTTAAGTTGAGGGCCTATGATGAGTTGGTTGATCAGGTGTGCATGGTGTAGATTTACCATAAAGGTAGGGATGGTTTCTATGGGTCATTATTAGTAGTGGACAGTGTCATATCTTCAGAAAAGAAAAGGAAGTGGGAGGAATGGGTGAAGAAGGGAGGTGGTAGTTCATGCCACTCTTCCAGGTAGTTTTCGTCTGTGGCTTCTGATGTGAGATCGATTGTGTGCCACCATTGTGGGAGTTCAAGGCACATCTAACCAAAATTCTCACTTCCTCCAAAGCCCTATTACCAATGTAGAGTTATGGGTCACTTGCAACGCTTTTGTGGGGTCACACATCCACTTAAGAGTGGGGTAGGGTCAGTAGATTCAAAAGGAGTGCCAGCACAGTCAGAGCCCTCGAGGATGGGAGGATCTCGATTTGGTGGTCGTGGTGGTAGGGTTGGGTCATATTTTGGGTAGATCTATTTTAGGGAACATCCAAAGACTAGCGGTCATCGTCTGGCAGATATCGTACATCTTCATGCGGTGGATCAGGCACCAGTAGGATTAGAGGCGTGATCGTCGACAGTTTGAGGTACCGTTTTGATCGCATATTCTATTGTTTCTGCTCTTTTTGATACTTATCCCTCTATTTCATTCATTTCTTCCTATTTTTTGGACATGTAGAACTTGCCAACCGAGTTGTTGTCTTTTGTGATGGAGTTGGTGACGCCGCTCGAAAAGGAGCAGGGTCTCAAGTGCCCATCGTGTGCGCTCTCTGTGTTAGGGATTGGGATGTAGTGGGACCTCTTGGTCTTAGATATGGATCTTTTTGATGAGATAATTGGCATGTATTGTCTAGTACACTTCCAGGCACGCATCGATTGCTACAGGCGGCATGTGAGTTTCATGGCACCTGATGGGAGTCGTCAGGTTTTTCATGGATAATGGGATCCTCGGTCAGGTCACGCAGGACCTCCAATCCCAGAGTTGGGAAGTCTTATCTTTCAGTTATCATCACTCACGCTATAGGACAATGGTATTTCCCCTTAAGGTGCACTACCTCATGTACTGAATGAGTTTCTGGATGTATTCCCATATGATTTTTCAGGTTTTCCCCCGGAGCAGGATGTGGAGTTTTCGATTGATCTGGCACCGGGAACACAGTTGATATCTCTTACCTCATATCTTATTGACCCCACCAAGCTAAGGGAATTAAAGATACAGTTGGATGACTTAGAATCCAAAGGATTCATTCACCTGAACATCTCTCCTTGGTCTGCTCCTGTGTTGTTCACGAAAAAGGATGATGGATCCCTCTTCCGGTTGTGTATTGACTAATGGAAGTTGAATAAGGTAACAATTAAGAAAAAATACCATTTTCCTAGAATAGATGATGTTTTTGATTAGTTGAAGGGGGGAAAGTGGTTCTCAAAAATAGACTTACGTTCAGGATACCATCAACTCAGGGTGAAAGAGGCAGATATCTCAAAGACAGCCTTCCGAAGCAGGTACGACCACTTTGAGTATTTGGTCATGCCCTTCGGATTGATCAATGCTCCAGAGGTCTTTATGGAACTCATGAACATGGTGTTCCATCAGTATCTCGATTATTTTTCCATGGTATTTGTGGATGACATCCTAGTTTATTCGGGATCTGAGGAGGAACATGAGCATCACTTACGGATCATTCTGGGCACTTTGCGAGAGCATCGCCTTTATGAAAAGCTATCCAAATGCACATTATGGATTATAGAAGTGAAATTTTTGGGGCACGTGATCTCAGAGTAGGTGTTTTTGGTGGACCTAGAGAAGATCAGTGTAGTTATGTCATGTGAGCAGTCAAAGAACATATTCGAGATCAAGAGTTTCCTTGGCCTGGTTGGTTATTACAGGTGGTTTGTTCAGGATTTATCTCGACTTTCTTCACCAATGACCATGCTCACCCGGAAAGGGGTGAACTTTGTATGGGCCCCATAATGTCAGGCATCCTTCGAGGAGCTGAAGAGGCAGTTGACTACCACCCCCATTTTGATTTTACCAGAGGCTGGAAAGGGGTATGTGGTGTATTTTGATGCTTCAGGTATGGGTCTTGGGTGCGTGATTATGCAGGATGATCATGTGGTGGCATATGGCTCTCGCCAACTCCGACCACACAAAAAGAATTACCCAACCCACAACTTGGAGTTGGCAGTGGTGATGCATGCCTTGAAGACCCGACGTCACTACCTCTTTGGGGAGAAGTTTGTGGTCTACTATGACCACAAAATCATGGCCTATATATTCTTGCAGAAGGACCTCAACTTCAGGCAGCGTCGCTGGATCGAGTACTTTTAGGGGTTTAATTTTGACATTGTCTATACCCCAGGCAAGGGTAATGTGGTGGTTGATGCCTTGAGTGGAAGAGTTCTAGTGCAAGCTTTGAGGAATTCTAGTGATGAGTGGACTTTGATGGGGCTCTTTAATCAAATTCATGTGGAGACCAAGGAGGAAAATGGGGGTGAGTTCTTGGCAAGCGTTCAGTTGACTCCTTCTCTATTGGAGTTGATTCGGCGGGAACAGCCTAGAAATGAGCTTTGTCAGTGTTCGAGGTAGTTTCTTCATGGTGGGAAGACGTCCTCTAATTGGTCGTCGTCTCCTGAGGGAATCTTGTGCTTCAAGGGTCGTTCAGTAGTGTCGTTATCTCTACAGAAGGTGGTGATGGAGGATAGCCATCGGTCTTAGTGGGTTTTCCATCTGGGTGCCACCAAGATGTATTATGATGTTTGATGACAGTTCTAGTGGCTAGTTATGCGACGAGACATAGCGGACTTTGTGTTGAGAAGCTACACATGCCAGTAGGTGAAAACAGAGCATTAAAGGCCCTCTAGTTTTCTCCATCCATTACCCATTCCTACCTGGAAGTGGGATGAGGTCACCATGGACTTCATTGTTGGATTGCCTCGTACACCTTGGGGTAATAATTCTATTTGGGTGGTGATTGATCATCTGACCAAATCAACCCACTTCATTCTGATCAAAGATACTTCTAAAGTGGATGAGTTGGGCCATTTGTATCTTCAGGAGGTGGTAAAGCTCCATGGTGTGTCCTCAGTAGTTGTCTCAGATAGAGACCCTTGCTTCACTTCTCGGTTTTGGGAAGGCCTCTAGAAGGCCTTGGGGTATTAGATTAATATGATCATGGTATACCATCCTCAAACGGATGGTCAGATAGAGCGGACGAATCAGATTTTGGAGGACATACTCTGTGCATGTGTTCTGGACTTTGGAGGTTCCTAGGATAGCCATTTGGGGTTGGTTGAGTTTTCTTATAATAATATTTACCAATCCTTTATTTTAATGGATCCTTTTGAGGCTCTTTATGGTCATCCTTGTCGATCCCCCTGTGTTGAACTGAGGTGGGTGAGACCTCACTATTGGGGCTGAGACTGGTGCAGGAGACTTCTGAGAAGGTCAAGTTGATCATGAAATGTTTATTGACAGATTAGAGTCATCCTAAATCATATGATGACCAAAGGCGTCGAGACTTAGAGTTTTCTCTGGGTGACATGATATTTTTGAAAGTGGCCTCTCGTCTGGGCCATCGTCGATTGGGAAATCAAGGGAAGATGACGTCGCAATATGTCAAACCTTTTGAGATCACCGAGCATATTGGAAAGGTGGAATATAAGTTGGATTTACCTTATCATTTGGCATTCATCCATGATGTCTTACATGTTTCCTAGTTGAAGAAATATAACTCAGATCCATCCCATGTGCTGAGTTGGGAAGAACTGGAGATCGAGCATGATTTATCTGTTGTTGAGCGGCCGGTGCGAATAAGGGACTTCCAAGAAAAAGTGCTTCGGGGAAAGTGTCACGAACCAGGCCGGGTCGCCATCCGACCCGGCACCCGACCCGGTCCGCGGCAAGGCCCGAAGGGCGTTCCCGATCCCCACGGGCTGGCACAAGTGCCTGGGTACCATGAGTAGCAAGTGGGAACGATTTTACCCGAAATAAAAGACAGAAAAACAACTAACCAGATAAATAACTGAAACTAGAAATAGACAACCAAACACGCCCTTAAACTGCGAACAGGTTTAAAGTCTACAACTCCAACCAAAAATCCAAAATGAACAACAACAGAAATAGAGAACTAAGCTCCAATACCAACCTCATGCGACACGAGAAGTTGCATCCCCAAGCTACTAACACCAACCTGCACATGAAGACCAACAGCAACCAGAGCCACCATCATTGAGCATGACGCACAACCTAGAATACACAAGAAACAAGAATCTACATACACCCGAGGGTGTATGTAGGGTGTGAGCTAAAAGCCCAGTAGGATTCCACCGAGAAAAAACTTCCATGCCACAACATCAAAAGACAATTTAAAGTGCTTATTCAAAATTATACTTTAAAAATTCTTTTGAAGAAAACATTTACAAACCAAATGCTAAAGGAAAACACTAAAAAGAACTCATTTCACAGACACAATTTTAAAGAGGATGAGAAAAGTTCATTACGGGCACACACACACACACTCTCACACACGCACACACACATACTCACACACACACACACACACACTAACACCTAAGTGGTCCTCCATATACCGACGGAAGGCACCACGACATTGATGGTAGAGCATTGTGGGAAAATCCCCTAAGGTTCATCTAGCTCGAGTGAGACCCTAGAACCTCGTGTCTCGGTGAAACGTGGCTTAGAAGGCCACGACCCTCAGAAAACGTGGCTTAGAAGGCCATAACCCTCAGAAAACGTGGCTTAGAAGGCCACGACCCTCAGATATCATGTTTAGTTAGTGTTTCAATCGTCAATCCGGATAAGTGAAACAGGGACGATACCCATCTGGCTCACTAGCGCACTAGTTCTAGTCCTCCCACCTAGATACCCAGGGTTTTCCCTTGTGCTCAATCAAGTTTCACATTCACATAGTACATTTCTTTCTCATATCACAGACCAAACAAGATATTGCACACAAAAGTCTCCATTTGCATACCCCAATAACATTTCAAAAACTCACGGACACCAAAATACTTTTTTTTAAATACACTTATCATTACGTAATCATTTCAAAAATCCCCATTTGGCAACACTCAAAGAACATAAACAATTCGCACAACTTAGAAAGCATTATTTAAATAACACAACAAGGTTCGATGCAAATAAACACACCCAATTGCAAACAAGAGAGTCATTCAAACCACTTGCTTAATAAATTATCCTTAAAACTAGTTTCACACCAACTTCACAATTATTTGGACCATCTGCACCTAGAACCCAACTTGAAAACATTGCAGAATAACAACATAGGTTTTTACGTGCAAAGGCCATTTTAAAATCAATTTCACACTCAACTATTATAAAACCTCACTTGAACCATATAAATAGTTGATTAAACAATTTTAGGATTTACCCCAATAAGGTCGGAATGAAAAACATAATCGTTTCTAAAGAAAGATAAATTTTCAAAATGCATACCTGTCAAATAATTTATTTATTTATTTATTTTTTAAACACATTTCACACAACCTGTAAAGCACGGCCAACCATTCATACAACAAAAAACATATAAAAAACAAGACTATACTATTTTTGGAAATTCGATTTCATCAAACGAGCATGCCAAACCATTTTAAACATAGATCACATCACACAATTAAATCATATAACATATTAAATTAACTAAACAACCAAATTAAATTATCCAAAGGATGTCAAGGAATGGAACCACCTACCTCCGGTGTCGAAGACCCCAACACTCGGCGTGAATATTCAAGCGCTTATCGTTCGCACCACAAAGAACCTAATGCGAATCCGTAAACATGAATTCAAACCAAAGAATTCAAGATAAAAACCCAAAATCAGAACATATAGCCGCTGGGAAAAAAATGACCAAACTTATAAGAAAAGAAAATAAAAAAAAATAATTAGAGGAAGACATAACCAGGGGGGTCGTTGCCGAAAAAAGGGGAGGAGAGGGAGGCCACATGGGAGTTGTAGGGTGCGCCAGCCGGAGGTATGGGCGGCGCCGGACAAGGAGGTGTGGTCAAGGTGGGAGGCCAACTAGGCCGGCGCCGGCTGGTAAGGAGCCTGGCGGTTCGAGGGGGGCCGGCCAAGGGCGAGGTGGAGCGGGGGAGCCGGGGAGATGGCAGGTCGTCGGAGAGGTGTGCGACGCTGGAGGGGAGCGGTGCAGGAAGAGGAGGAGTCCACCGAGGGGGCGGCGCGAGCAGGAAGGACGAAGGGAGAGCGGCGCGCAGGAGGGGGGGAGAACGCGATTCAGAGAAAGAAAAAAAAGGGCGAAGCCCTAAGCAAAAAAGAAAAACGGGGGTGGGGGAAATAAAGGTAAAAAAACTAAAAAAAATAAATAAACAAACAAAATAAGTATAATAATAATAATAATGATAATAATAATAATAATAATAATAATAATAGTAATAATAAAATGGAATATCAATAATGAGGATAAAAATAATAAGACTCCTTTGATAACACTAAAATAAAATAAAAAGTATATCAATTAAGATAATAATAACAATAATAAGAAAATTAACAAAACAATAATAATTGTAATAAAATAAAAGAGAAATAATAATAATCATCATCATCATCATCATCTCAAATAATAGTATTATTATTACCATCAAAATAATTAATTTTAATTTGTATCCCACGCCTATTATTTTATATTAATTTTATTTGACGACTCATTTAATTTTATTTCTTCATTGTTAATTCATCTCATTTAGGTAGTTGCACAACGGCAGGCGAGCGAGGAACCGAGCGAGGTCACGCGGTCACCCGGGCGAAGTTGTGTGGCTTCGACCGTCCCCTGCCCATGCGTCAGACGCCGCCAAGCCCAAAATATTCCTTTATCTGCAAAACGTAAAATTAAATGTCAGGCGGGTCACACGGCGGCTGTAGCGAAGTCGCATGGCTTCGAAATTATGCATCGCCCGTGCAGCGCATGATGTCAAGCGCTGAAAAACTTGTTTATCGACAAAACAACAAAATCAACCCGGACTTAGCCCGCGCCTTGATGAAACATTTTAAAAACAAATAAGATAAAAATAACATCATAGTAACTTAATTTGGTGTTAATAATAATATCAAATATTATAATATTAATAACTTAATTGAATTTACATTCTTGACATTATCAATTACAATAATAATATTCTCAGACAATGTTGTTATCGTCCTCATTAAAATAGTCCCTTGAATCCAATTACACTTCTTATTTTTATTTTATTCCAATTTTATTATTATTCATTACATTTTATTCATTTTCCTTGAATATCGGGCAGGCCGTGCGGTTTCGACCGTGGTGCGCTGAACGATGTCAAGACCAAAACATGCATTTCTTTAACTAAGAACTCAATAATTAAGTCGGGCCTTATCCCAGACTACTCGATTCCCAGAAAAATAATAAAATAAGTAATTTAAAAAAATACAGGTGTGAAAATTCTCCCCACTATAAAGCTTTCCGTCCCCGGAAAGCCACAACTAAGGCCAAGACCTAAAGAGGAAGTTGTTACCCACTCAAGTTTAAAGAGGATCCCCAAAATAAACAAGCGAAAAGAGTCCAAAGCATCATTCTCAAACAAAGTGATTCAAAGACAACTTCATGAAATGTGTCAAAAGACATTCAGATATGTGTTGCCCACCCCAAAGAGCTAGAACGCCTCCAGTTGACTAATCGAGGAAGGGAACTCTCGCACCCACGGAAACCAACTTCACAAGCCGAAACAACTCAAACATTATTAAATGAAAACCCCATCATTTGTTTAGAATGGTCAAACCACGTCCAAGAACACTCTTATCACTTATCACCAATCCATATTTAAAAACAGAAGCAGAAGGTCAACAAGAGGAGGCCCAAGGGGATCCCCACCATTAGGAACTCAGTGATGCTCGAAACGAGACTGGAAAACTGACATGGGTATGTTCGAGCGGACTCCCCACCATTAAAGAAAATTCTAGCACAGATTCATTCCAGATACATTCGTACGAGACCCAATGTGGGTCTCCCCACCATTTGAACTAACGGAAGGTATAGAACTTTGAAAATTTCTCAATGGTGACCAAATACCCCACCACAAGGGGTGGGGAGGGAGGGGCCCGACTACCGGGCGTCAAAAGCATGACCCAAGACAAACCATCATTCCCACATTCCTGGATGAGAATTATTCAGATTTGAGACAGATTTACTAAACAAACTCCCATAAGGACCACTAAAACGATTGCATCCAAGGGGACGCAATCCCCAAGACTTTAAGGCAACGAGACGAACACACCTCCACATGGTCGCGAAAACCTTATGCAACCAGACGGCTCATTCGGAGCAGAAAAACCTTGGAAACAACTTAAACTGCCTCTACTTTTAACACTAGTGACAGAAATAAAGTTGGTGTCTCATACACTCCCGGGGGTTCCTGACCACGCGCCAGCTTCACTCCGAGGCCTATGGCTGGAGCCCTGATGTTTGAAGCATCTTCTGCCTCGCAGCCAGGCATTGAAGACTCCCGAGCGGAGCTTCTCATTTTGGTGTCACACGCAATCATATTGCAACTGCGACAACACCAGCAAACACAACACATTACAACATCTCACTGATCATACACAGAACATTTACCATCACAAGAGATTAAATGGTTCATGTGCATCACCCTTTGTCACACTAAATGAGAACATGACATCACAAATTGTCACTGAACATGGCTGCTATTGTTGAGAGGAACATTACGTTGAGGAAGACTTTAAACCGCGTCTTGAACAACACGTGATTCCTGCAAACAACTACAGCAGCCTCATACGACTGGGTCTGCCAAACTAATAGCCTAACACGAACCATTCCTTAAACGAAACAAACCAAAAACCAGAGGTCATTTAGAACGATAGACCACACCAACAACTTCGAGTTGCTTCCACCTTTTCCCCACTGGAGTCTCCTTTACCGCTTCCAAACAGTCGTTGACTACCAAAGGGACCTCATGCTGCAGGACATCACCAAACATGACCCTTGCATCCGATGAAAGTACTACAAAGCCCTTCCGGACACTGGTCAACACTAATAATTCCAAACCGCCTTCATCTCTTCCCGCTGGAATTTCTTTCATCACTTCCAGGGGGACCTTTAGACACAACAATGTCAACTTCATACCTGAGGATTCAGACAACTCAAAAAGACCAAAACTCCCTTCAGCTCCCCTCTCATCTGTCATTCCGCTGCGAGAGGATCCTCTTAACTGAAGGAAAAAAGGAATAGACTTAGCATTGTCACAAAAAAAGGGAGAGTCCTTACTTTTGTCAACTGGAGGGTCGGCCAACGGCGAACCATCTGTGGTCGCACGTCATTCTCACATTACTCTTTATTGGGGGTGTGCACTAGCCAAGAAATAAATCCATGGACCCAACCGAACTGGTCCAATGGTCAGGACATACCACAAGAGAACACCACACGTGCAGGGGAAACCACTGCAATGGCTCCCCGAGGTACTTTTCAAAAGAATTAACTAGATAGACGCTTGCATACCAACTTACAAATAAGAATTCAAACTCAGGACACAACCATTCTGAAAAAAGTCCTCGGCTCAAAACGCCTCACATCCGACATTTTCAAAACACAAGGACACGCCACACAAACACTTTTTACTAAAACACCAAATTTCTTACCTTTAACAAAACATTTTGAAAATAAGCAAACCCAGTGGGTTGCACAAACACCAATGGCGTCCCATGAGCCTCGCACATGCATGTTCCCGTGCCGCACCGGCACCCACCTCATGTCATCCAGGCACTCATCCTCTCGTGCCATTAACCCTTTCTCTTTCCATATACACTCATGCATGTGGTTGCCCATGAGAACACCAAGGATCAAAACCAGACCATTCCATTTTTTTCAAAACCAAAACATTCAACCCATAGCTTTCAAACCTCATACCTCATTTTCTTTTTAAAGCGCTTCATTTGAAAACATTTTCCAAGACCAAAACATGTTTACTTAAAAACCAAATTTCCATGAATCCAAAACAAAGAGACGAGAAACAAAGAAGGAAGAAACTAGAGACAGTGGGTGATTGGAAAATATGGTTGGCGGCCATACGCCAATCACGCCACTGGCCACAGAGAGTATTTTAGGACAGTGTCCCCGGCTCCACAAGGCTTGCCAGACCCTGTAAGCTCAATAAGACCACTGACCTTACTCCCTTTTCATTTCCCTTAGACATGATCATCTGCAAGGACCAAAAACTCAGACAAACCTCAACATACTTTGGTAACTCGAGTCCCGCCACGAGGTGTGCTGGCCAGGCACATTGCTCGTAGTGAGGATGTCAAGTCCCAACAACCTTAACTCAAGTATACTGTGACTCTATCCTGAAATAAAACGATCCAAGAGAGCAAAACTTGCCCTCTGATAACATTTTGTCACGAACCAGGCCGGGTCACCATCCGACCCGGCACCGGACCCGGTCCGCGGCAAGGCCCGAAGGGCGTTCCCGATCCCCACGGGCTGGCACAAGTGCCCGGGTACCATGAGTAGAAAGTGGGAACGATTTTACCCGAAATAAAAAGACAGAAAAAAAACTAACCAGATAAATAACTGAAACTAGAAATAGACAACCAAACACGCCCTTAAACTACGAACAGGTTTAAAGTCTACAACTCCAACAAAAAACCCAAAATGAACAACAACAGAAATAGAGAACTAAGCTCCAATACCAACCTCATGCGACGTGAGAAGTTGCATCCCCAAGCTACTAACACCAACCTGCACACGAAGACCAACAGCAACCAGAGCCACCATCGCTGAGCACGACGCACAACCTGGAATACACAAGAAACAAGAATCTACATACACCCGAGGGTGTATGTAGGGTGTGAGCTAAAAGCCCAGTAGGATGCCACCGAGAAAAAAGTTCCATGCCACAACATCAAAAGACAATTTAAAGTGCTTATTCAAAATTATACTTTCAAAATGATTTTGAAGAAAACATTTACAAACCAAATGCTAAAGGAAAACACTAAAAAGAACTCATTTCACAAACACAATTTTAAAGAGGATGAGAAAAGTTCATTACGGGCACACACACACACACTCTCACACACGCACACACACATACTCACACACACACACACACTAACACCCAAGTGGTCCTCCATATACCGACGGAAGGCACCACGACATTGATGGTAGAGCATTGTGGGAAAATCCCCTAAGGTTCATCTAGCTCGAGTGAGACCCTAGAACCTCGTGTCTCGGTGAAACGTGGCTTAGAAGGCCACGACCCTCAGAAAACCTGGCTTAGAAGGCCACGACCCTCAGAACACGTGGCTTAGAAGGCCACGACCCTCAGATATCATGTTTAGTTAGTGTTGAAATCGTCAATCTGGCTAAGTGAAACAGGGACTATACCCATCCGGCTCACTAGCGCACTAGTTCTAGTCCTCCCACCTAGATACCCAGGGTTTTCCATTGTGCTCAATCAAGTTTCACATTCACATAGTACATTTATTTCTCATATCACAGACCAAAAAAGATATTGCACACAAAAGTCACCATTTGCATACCCCAATAACATTTCAAAAACTCACGCACACCAAAATACTTTTTTTTTAAATACACTTATCATTACGTAATCATTTCACAAATCCCCATTTGGCAACACTCAAAGAACATAAACAATTCGCACAACTTAGAAAACATTATTTAAAGAACACAACAAGGGTCGATGCAAATAAACACACCCAATTGCAAACAAGAGAGTCATTCAAACCACTTGCCTAATAAATTATCCTTAAAACTAGTTTCACACCAACTGCACAATTATCTGGACCATCTACACCTAGAACCCAACTTGAAAACATTGTAGAATAACAGCATAGGTTTTTACGTGCAAAGGCCATTTTAAAATCAATTTCACACTCAACTATTATAAAACCTCACTTGCACCATATAAACAGTTGATTAAACAATTTTAGGATTTACCCCAATAAGGTCGGAATGAAAAACATAATCGTTTCTAAAGAAAGATAAATTTTCAAAATGCATACCTGTCAAATAATTTATTTATTTATTTTTTTTAAACGCATTTCACACAACCTGTAAAGCACGGCCAACCATTCATACAACAACAAACATATAAACAACAAGACCATACTATTTTTGGAAATTCGATTTCATCAAACGAGCATGCCAAACCATTTTAAACATAGATCACATCATGCAATTAAATCATATAACATATTAAATTAACTAAACAACTAAATTAAATTATCCGAAGGATGTCAAGGAATGGAACCACCTACCTCCGGTGTCGAAGACCCCAACACTCGGCGTGAATATTCAAGCGCTTATCGTTCGCACCACAAAGAACCTAATGCGAATCCGTAAACATGAATTCAAACCAAAGAATTCAAGATAAAAACCCAAAATCAGAACATATAGCCACTGGGAAAAAAATGACCAAACTCATAAGAAAAGAAAAGAAAAAAAACAATTAGAGGAAGACATAACCAGGGGGGTCGTCACCGGAAAAAGGGGAGGAGAGGGAGGCCACTTGGGAGTTGCAGGGTGCGCCGGCCGAAGGTATGGGTGGCACCGGACAAGGAGGTGTGGTCAAGGTGGGAGGCCGACTAGGCCGGCGCCGGCTGGTAAGGAGGCTGGCGGTTCGAGGGGGGTCGGCCAAGGGCGAGGTGGAGCGGGGGAGCCGGGGAGATGGCAGGTCGCCAGAGAGGTGTGCGACGCCGGAGGGGAGCGGTGCAGGAAGAGGAGGAGTCCACCGAAGGGGCGGCGCGAGTAGGAAGGACGAAGGGAGAGTGGCGCGCAGGAGGGGGGGAGAACGCGATTCAGAGAAAGAAAAAAAAGGGCGAAGCCCTAAGCAAAAAAGAAAAACGGGGGTGGGGGGAAATAAAGATAAAAAAAAGAAAAAAAAGAAATAAACAAACAAAATAAGTATAATAATTATTATTATTATAATAATAATTATTATTATAATAATAATAATAATAATAATAATAATAATAATAATAGTAATAATAAACTGGAATATCAATAATGAGGATAAAAATAATAAGACTCCTTTGATAACACTAAAATAAAATAAAAAGTATATCAATTAAGATAATAATAACAATAATAAGAAAATTAACAAAACAATAATAATTGTAATAAACTAAAAGAGAAATAATAATAATAATAATCATCATCATCATCTCAAATAATAGTATTATTATTACCATCAAAATAATTAATTTTAATTTGTATCCCACGCCTATTATTTTATATTAATTTTATTTGACGACTCATTTAATTTTATTTCTTCATTGTTAATTCATCTCATTTAGGTAGTTGCGCAACGGTAGGCGAGCGGGGAACCGAGCGAGGTCACGCGGTCACCCGGGCGAAGTTGCGCGGCTTCGACCGTCCCCTGCCCATGCGTCAGACGCCGCCAAGCCCAAAATATTCCTTTATCTGCAAAACATAAAATTAAACGTCGGGCGGGTCACACGGCGGCTGTAGCGAAGTCGCACAGCTTCGAAATTATGCATCGCCCGTGCGCCGCATGATGTCAAGCGCTGAAAAACTTGTTTATCGAAAAAACAACAAAATCAACCCGGACTTAGCCCGTGCCTTGATGAAACATTTTAAAACCAAATAAGATAAAAATAACATCATAGTAACTTAATTTGGTGTTAATAATAATATCAAATATTATAATATTAATAACTTAATTGAATTTACATTCTTGACATTATCAATTACAATAATAATATTCTCAGACAATCACTACTGGAAAGATGATCTTTCCCAACACTTCTATACCAATGGTTTGTAAAAACCATTGGTATAGCTACCATTTCCCAACGGTTCATTAAAACCGTTGGGAAAGCCATAGATTTCCCCACCTTTCCCAATGGTTTGGAAAACCGTTGGGAAAGGGTCACTCTTTCCCAACGGTTTATGCTAAACCGTTGGGAAAGGGTGTGTTTTGAGCCTCTTTCCCAACGGTTCACCAAAACCGTTGGGAAAGAGTGACCTTTCCCAACGGTTCACCAAAACCGTTGGGAAAGGGGTGTGTTTTGAGCCTCTTTCCCAACGGTTCACCAAAACCGTTGGGAAAGAGTGACCTTTCCCAATGGTTCACCAAAACCGTTGGGAAAAACCACCCAAAATTTCAACCTTCGGCCTAAATAAATTCAACCCACCCAAACCTATCCCAACGGTTTTGAAAACCATTGGGAAAGGGCTATCCCAACGGTTTTGAAAACCGTTGGGATGGGTTCTTTAATTTTTTTCCAAATCTACTAACCGAGAACATTATATAAATCAAAATTTTAAATAATTATGATAATACATATATATATATATTTATGAAATTATGTTTACAAAAGTGATGTTAGCCTAGTGGTTAAGTCGTTCGATTATAAACGAGGGGTCCTGGGATCAAATCCCAGCGGATGTTTTATTTTTGGAATTTATATACCAACGGTTCCATTACCGTTGGTATAGATTTCATATTACCTATACCAATGGTTTCCAAAACCGTTGGAATAGGTCTATACCAACGGTTTTTGGAAAACCGTTGGTATAGGCTATACCAACGGTTTGGAGGCCTATACCAACGGTTCCAAACCGTTGGTAAAGGTTAGTTTTCCAGTAGTGAATGTTGTTATCATCCTCATTAAAATAGTCCCTTGAATCCAATTACACTTCTTATTTTTATTTTATTCCAATTTTATTATTATTCATTACATTTTATTCATTTTCCTTGAATATCGGGCAGGCCGTGCGATTTTGACCGCGGTGCGCTGAACGATGTCAAGACCAAAACATGCATTTCTTTAAATAAGAACTCAATAATTAAGTCGGGCCTTAACCCAGACTACCTGATGCCCAGAAAAATAATAAAATAAGTAATTTAAAAAAAGACAGGTGTGACATAAAGTTTATTCCAATGGTCCATATTCTTTGGCATCATGGGAATTATACACATGAGACATGGGAACAAAAGTCATGGGTTGAAAAAGAGTACCTGTTCCTATTTTCCGATCAAGCTTCAGGTTGAATTTTCGAGACGGAAAGTTTTCATGGTTGGGAGAATTGTCACATACATGACTTGTTTTAAAGGTATTTTTCATTTAATTTCCATTATTTATTTGCTTTGGTGGTTTCCCATTCATTTTGGTGGAAATGGTGGGTTTTCAAAATTTGATTCAAATCGTGAGTCCCTTTCCAGATTTAAAAATAAATTTTGTTTCTTTTATAACTCCTTAATTTTTTCAACATTCTTCATCCATTCCAATTCCTACTTGGCCTCCTTTGACCTATTAACACCACCATATCAATTTGGACCCTTTAGGAATCCATAATCATGGTGGATTTGGGTTTTTATTTAATGAATTAGGCCAGCCCGGAAGCCCATTTCCAGTTTTTTTAAAAAAATTGATTATTTAATATCTTATTCAATTTTAATGATTTTTTTTTGTGATTCCACCTCTAACCAGAGCCCACTGAACCTAGGCATAGCCTCATTCTATTCTCCTCCTCTTTAGAGCTCATTTGCTTCGTGGAATAGGTCGAAACATCTTAAGCTTTCACAATTCATCCAGATTTAAAAAGGTAATTTGATTCCTTCATAACTCCCTCAATTTTTACTTTTTTCCCCCATTTCCATTCTCAATTGACCTTCTCTTCCTTATTCGAACCTCAATTGCATTTTTTCTGTTTTAAAATCCATCTACTAGTATATTTGGAGCGATTTCTTCAAGATCCCTCAAGTAAGTGGGTCTCCTTCATTCTTCTTTCAATTTTCTTAGGGTTTCATTCAATTTTCTTAGGCTTTCATCCCTTATCCTTGAGGTTCCTAATGTCCAGCAACTAGGGTTTCGAACCTAGGGTTTGATTCTAGATTTATTGGTCTATTATTTTGGTTTTAGGCTTGATCTAAGTCCCTTGTGGTGTGGCGGTGGTGTGGTTTGATTTTCGCACAAAGATTCAAGGGTTTTCATTATTATGGTAGGTGATTCCATTGTGTATGCAATCCTTGCGACTTAGCTTGTTGTGTTTATGGTATTTGCATGTTTATTTCATTTGATTATTGGTGTGAAATTTTATTTTAGTGGTATTTGTAGAGCAAATGGATTTTTAAGTGTCATTTTTATGTGAAATTGGGGGTTTTTCATGGAAATCTTTTATTGGTTCATTTGGGGCTGCCCTATAACTACTTAGTTGATTTTATTGAAATATTTTAGGGCTGCAAATGATGTTTTGAATGTTTATCCCCTTGGGTTGTTGCTGTGAAAATTTGTTTTAATGGTGTTTGTGAAGCATATGAGTTGTAAGTGTCATGTTTGTGTGGAAATTGAGGTTTTACAAAGATATCACTTCATGGTTCATATGGGGCTGCCCAAAAACTGATTTGTTGGTTTCAATGAAAGGTATTGGGCTATCATTTCTGTTTTGGTGACTTGTGAGTGTGCACATGGTGTGCAAAGTGGGGATTTCAAGTAGTTTTGGGTGCAAAACAATGCGGGGTTTGGAGAAGCTGTTTTATTGAAAATCAAAATGTTTTGTTGTGTGTTTTAAGTGGTATAAAGTGTGTATAGCTACTGTATTGTTTGTATGTGACCAGTAGTTGTGTTTTTATATGAAAATGGATGTATGTAGTATGCTGAAATTGTTTGGGCACAAAGGGAGAAGCCCAGATACCTAGGTGGGCGGATATGTACTAGTACAGCTAGTGATCTGGATGAGTTTTGTCCCTGTTTCACTGAACAAATGGATAACGACAACTCTAGCTAAACTATATTGATGATGTTTGGGGACCAATAGGTTATGGGTATGTTCCCTACTAGTGGATCGTGCACAGGAAAGGATTTGTGACATGAATATTTTACATTGAGGTTCGAGGTACATAGGGCCCGAGACAATCTAGTGCCTAGGGGTGTTCCCAGTTTTGGTGCTCATTGGATTTGTGGTATTTACCCTTGTCTTAGGGTCTGTTTGATTGTACATTACAGTAGCTAACATGTCTTATTTAAATGTGTTGACATTTTGAAAGTTTTAGTTTGAAAACGGTTTTCAATTGAAAGTTTCATTTCTCAGAATTTTATCGTCGTTTTCCTTACATATTAAAACTATCTGCCTTTTCACCTTGTATTTCATACTCTTTGGAGACTTTGGGTGGTATCTTATTGGGCTTAGGCTCACACCCTGAGTAGACTTGATTATGTTTGACACAAGTAAAGGTAAAGCCTCGGGTGAAGGCGGTTCGGGTTGTTAGTCCCCTCATATGATGTGGTGTTGTAGAGACGACACGAGGGTGATGACCCTTTGTCATCCGAAGTCTTTGTGAATGTTTTTTCTGCTGTTTTTATTTATGTTGGGACCTCTTGTGATTTATTTAAAACCATGTATTCAGTTCTGGATTTTGCTTAAGTCTTGTTTGACATGAAAATTTCAAATTCATATTATTGATTGTTTTTAATGTTTTATGTTTTCAAACTCGGGTAAATCGTTCCCAAACCTAAACCTAATTTATTGATACCCGGGCACTTGTGCTAGCCCGTGAGGATAGGGAACGCCCTTCGGGTCTTGTCATGGGCTGAATTTGGTGCCGGTATTAGTGGTGACCAGATTCGGTTCGTGACAATATATTTATATCATTATATATATAATTATAAATATATTTATATCATTATATATATATAATAAGTAAATATAAATATAAATATATATTCATTATTTCAATATATTTATTATTATTTTATAATCATAAATATATTTATAACATTATATATTTATATATATATATATATATATATATATATATAATAAATATATACATATAAAAATAAAAATATAATAAAAATATTTATTATAATTTTATTACTATTTAAATATATAACCATTTACTTATAATTATATAAATTCGTTTTTTAAATAATATCTATATACTTATATCATTATAAATATTTATAATATATATATATTAAATGTATTCATTATTTAAATAAATTTTTATAATTTTATAATTACTTTGTCCTTTTGGGCTCAGCGACATGCCCTTCTCAAGGCCATCCCTGCCGGTCACATCCCGGCATCGTCGGTCGAAGATGTTCCGCAGACGGGTGCTTTTCGGGTGATCTCGATCTGCTGTTGCGTGTTGACGTCAGTCAGATCTAGCCATGGGTGCTTCGTCGGGTGAGACGAGCCTCGGTGTTCAGATCTGCCGTGAAGATTTTTGTCATTGACATTGTTTGGATCTTGACACGGGTGTCCGTCCGGAGTTCTTCGGTTGTGAGCCAGTGTTTCACCCAGTGAAGATGTTATTTGATTTAGATCTCAGTTGTTCTGGTTCAATGTCGTCAGATCTTTTGATGGGTGAATGATTCCCGTGAAGAAGCTGTTTCACACCATTTCCGGCGCTTATTCTCTAATCTCCGGGGAGGATCTAGAACTCTACTAAATCGAATTACTAGGAATGGTTCTTTGGTAGTTGTGGAGGCTAACCCCAAGGTTCTGGAGGACGGGATTGAGGAATTTAAGTTCACAATCCTTTCGCGTCTGGTTATTTCATATGTGGATAATCCGTGGAACATTGATGATTTGCGGAAGAGGTTTCTTCTCATTTGGGTATTTGATAGATGGAACCTGGTATCTATCAGGAAAGGGTTTTACGATACTGTTTTCCCCTTATAGGATCTAAAAAATAGGGCTTGGGATCGTGGCCTCATTCCTCTCAAGCTAGGTTTTCTGAAACTCTGGGATTTGGATCCTCTCTGTCCCTTAGAAGGTTATGAATTCTATAGGACAACTTTGGGTCTGCATCTGTGGCCTATGCTGGGTTTTCTGGCACTCTGAAATTTTGTGGGATGTTTCTTCGGTGATTGGTGTCCCAATCCTGTTTTAACAGGGAGACAGAGCATGCGTGCTTTGGGTGGTTTTCAAGGGTCTTAGTAGAGTTAGAATTGTTTACTACCCTGATTGAATCAGTTATTTTAGTTGTCATAGAACACCAGAACAACCTCTCAGTTGAGTATGAGAGGGAAATATAATTCTGTAGTTTTAGAAATTACATTGGGCATTTCCATGATAAATGTCAAAACAAATAAGTATGTCTCCATTATAGGAAATCTAGAAATTCCAATGATAATTTCATATTGATGTTATCTAAGGATGGCGATGCTGGGAAATCCGTTCTAGCTAGTGGGATATCTTTAGCTTCGAGTGGACCTTCTAGGATGGATATGGTTGGTAATGGACGTCATCTTGTCAATGCAGTGGCCGGCGCTTATGAAAGGTCCTTCTGAAGGTCCATTTTCCAAGCCAAACATGATGATTTGGATAAAATTTGTGGGAAGATTATGATTGAAGGTGATGGCAACAAGGATTCCAAGGAGACTGTTTGTGGATCAACTAGGGGAGAAGGCTATGTGACACTGGTGCACAATTAGGCAACATGGGAATATATTGCTAATCAAGAGGAGAAGCAGCGGTATGATTTTTAGGCTACAGTGCATGGGGAAGTTGACCAGGAGATTTGCCATGAGTTTGTTATCTCTGCCAAAAGGAAGGGGAAAGGCAAGGTGATGGATGATGAGGCCACATCTTCCTCACTTGTGTTTGGACAGGATCCACCTATTCAGACTGAAGTTTCTAAACAGCAGCACACGGAGACGAAACATGTACGGTTGGAAATGTCTACAGAAATCAATGTGGACTCCTCCTTAGGTGAGACCCCAATTAATGAAGCCTCCAATCTCGAAGCTGCTGTTTCTCCCTTGGAGGTTGCACATCCTGATATAGAAGTGAATATGGAGTGGTCCTTCCCACCACAATTCAATGATTTAATGAAAAATGCATATGACTTCTTTGGTAATGCCTCAAATGTAGAATGTGTCACTGCAAGGGATAAAAAATCATATATCATTCCTCCTGATGATTCTAAATGGGAAATGTCTATTGAAGACACCAACAAAGAGGTGGATGATTGATTTTTCTTACATCTTGAGGCAATCTACTCCATGATGGAACTAGATGTTTTTGGTTTCAATAAATTTTTGTGCAGAAGTTGTTTGATATTAATTTAGAGGATGGATTTCGAGCTAACCCGAATATGGAATTTTAGGATCTCTCTAGGAAGTTCAAGATCTACTTCATTATAGAAGAATCCTCTCAATCTTCATCTAAAGAGGAGCATGTGCCACCACAACAGGCCAAGACGTGGCAGAAAGGATGACACCCATAGGGCAGGGGAAGACATCCAAAAAATTTAGGTTATAGAGAGAATTTTAGGTAGTGACATCTTGTTTTTGATGTAGGAAGATGTGCCTTGGTTGACTTGATCTCCCCATTGCTTGTTACATTTTTTGTTAATAAATTTAGAGTTATGTATTTGGTTTCCAAATCCACGACTGCGTCGTTTGGGTATATTTTTTTAAATATATATAATTAATTTTTTATAAGTATATAGATACTTTTTAAAAAAATAATATTTAATTATTTATAATTATAACTATATAAATTTATAAATATCATTAATATAAATTTTTAAATGTATTTATTTATAAATATTCATTTACAAATATATATTTTTCAATATTAATTAATATATAATCGGAAATGCATGCATGTAAAAATTGATTTAAATTGAATAATTAAAAACGATTACACTTTAAGAATATTTTAAAAACAAACATTTTTTATTAAATATAAATTATTAAAAAATAGGGATATATATTAAAATAAATATGAATTCATATTTAAAATATTAAAACATAGTAAATAAATATATATATATATATATATACAAATAAATAATAGAAAATGATTGAATTCCAAAAAATAATAATAAATAATACCTAACTGTAATAATATTAGAAGTAAATAAATAATTTTTACAAATTAAAGACATAATATATTTTTTGTGTCATATTATAATGAAATTATAAAATGAATACCAATGTTTGAATAAATTACAGAAATGTTAGGTGTATGTATTTCTATATAAGATTTCATTAATTACGCAAATATTTATGTGTGTGCATTGTATATAGAATTGCATTAATTATATGTGTGTATGTGAAATCAATATAACACGTGTTTGATATATGTAAAATTGAAAAATCAAACGACATTCAATTGTGTCCATTATGCAATGCAATTAGTCTGTATTTTTAATTAATATTAACTTTTACTATAAAACACTAAATATATGACTTATTTAATGTAAGCAGAAATATCTGGTATTATATAAATCATGTTTTATGAAATATTATATATATATATATATATATATCTGTGTGTGTGTGTGTGTGTTTCTATATTAAATGTATTAAGGAATAATAATGTATAAAACAATAAAAAATGAATAGGGCATTAATATGTTTTTTATTATTACATTTTATTCATTTCCTACATGCATATTTAATATATATTATTTATTATTATTTTTAAAAAAGGTGGGGGGTGGGGTTGAAGCCCCTTTTATTGAATAAAAAAACATAGAGAAACAAAGATAATAGCAGAAGTTAATACAGTTCCTCAATGCCCCCATCACGAGGTCCCATATAACACCCCAGAATGATAAAGGGTTAAATGACTAAATGATATGACTCATGTCAACAATGTGCACCTTCTTTTTCGAGAGTTTACCTGATTAGAACTCCACAGTTAAGGGTGCTTGACTTCGAGTAGTAATCAGGATGGGTGACCTTCTGGGAAGTTTTCCAGGGTGTGTGTGAGTGAGGACAAAACACACTAGAAAGGACATGTGTTGGTCTGTTAGGACAGTCATTAGTCAGATGACCCGTTCAGGC
Source organism: Viscum album (assembly GCA_963277665.1). NCBI lineage: Eukaryota > Viridiplantae > Streptophyta > Magnoliopsida > Santalales > Viscaceae > Viscum > Viscum album. Next base: position 2,087,905,184 of record OY728126.1, on the reverse strand, counting down.
ATGTGGGTGGGCCCCAGGGTAGGGACCGCGTGTCTGCAGGGCAACTGGTGGTACCTGGCGGGCTAGGACCCGACAACCATGTTAATGTGGGGTGTTTGCACTGTCATTGGGACCCAGTTGTCACATTTGGTATCAGAGGTGGTACCCGACCTTAAGTGCAGTACACTACCTGGGTTGAGATGTAGGGCCCACAATGAGGACGTTGTGCTCTAAAAGGGGAGGTGATTGTAACACCCCAGAATGATAAAGGGTTAAATGACTAAATGATATGACTCATGTCAACAAGGTGTACCTTCCTTTTCGGGAGTCTACCCGATTAGAACTCCACAGTTAAGCGTGCTTGGCTTGGAGTAGTGATCAGGATGAGTGACCTTCTGGGAAGTTTCCCGGGGTGTGTGTGAGTGAGGACAACACACTGGAAAGGACATGTGTTGGCCTATGGGGACAGTCATTAGTCAGATGACATATTCGGGCACCTGAGTGAGCCCCAGGGTGGGGACCACGTGTCTGCGGGGCAACTGGTGGTACCTGGCGGGCCAGGACCCGATGACCATGTTAAGGCGGTGTGTCTGTGCAGTCACCGAGACCCAGTTGTTACATCCCAAGCTTTTTTCTAATCTTCTTGACGATCCTTCGTTCTTTATCCCACAAAGCTCCCCAATCCATTCCCCTGCCGCGACCGCGTCCACGACCCCTGCAGTGAAGAGCTTCCAAATCCCGTGCTTGCTGAATAAGAGTTTCAATGTCTGTGCCATTCGATTCTAAGACCTCAGATAGCGCCTCATCTTTCCTTGCCACTGGTTCAACCCTTCCACGTCCCCTCTCGCAACTTCTAGCATGTCGTCCACACTTCCAAGTGTTTGCGGGGCAACTGGTGGTACCTGGCGGGTCAGGACTCGACGACCATGTTAAGGTGATGACCATGTTAAGGCGGTGTGTATGTGCTGTCACCGAGACCCAGTTGTTACATCCCAAGCTTTTTTCTAATCTTCTTGACGATCCTTCATTCTTTATCCCACAAAGCTCCCCAATCCATTCCCCTGCCGCGACCGCGTCCACGACCCTTGCAGTGAAGAGCTTCCAAATATTGCACTTGCTGAATAAGAGTTTCAATGTCTGTGTCATTCGATTCTGAGACCTCAGATAGCGCCTCATCTTTCCTTGCCACTAGTTCAACCCTTCCACGTCCCCTCTCACAACTTCTAGCATGTCGTCCACACTTCCAAGTGTTTGCGGGGCAACTGGTGGTACCTGGCGGGTCAGGACTCGACGACCATGTTAAGGCGGGGTGTCTGTGCTGTCACCAAGACCCAGTTGTTACATCCCAAGATTTTTTCTAATCTTCTTGACGATCCTTAGTTCTTTATCCCACAAAGCTCCCCAATCCATTCCTCTGTCGCGACCGCATCCACGACCCCTGCTGTGAAGAGCTTACAAATCCTGCGCTTGCTGAATAAGAGTTTCAATGTTCGTGCTATCCAAGTCTGAGACCTCAGATAACGCCTCATCTTTCCTTGCCACTGGATTGGGGAGCTTCCAAATCCTGAACTTGGTGAATAAGAGTTTCAATGTCCGTGCCACCTGAGTTTGAGACCTCAGATAGCGCCTCATCTTTCCTTGCCACTGGTTCAACCCTTCCACGTCCCCTCCCGCAACTTCTAGCATGTCGTCCACACTTCCACGTGTCTGCGGGGAAACTGGTGATACCTGGCGGGTCAGGACTCGACGACCATGTTAAGGCGGAGTGTTTGTGCTGTCACCGAGACCCAGTTGTTACATCCCAAGATTTTTTCTAATCTTCTTGACGATCCTTCATTCTTTATCCCACAAAGCTCCCCAATTCATTCCCCTGCCACGACCGCGTCCACGACCCCTGTAGTGAAGAGCTTCTAAATCCTACGCTTGCTGAATAAGAGTTTCAATGTCCGTGCCATCCAATTTTGAGACCTCAGATAGTGCCTCATCTTTCCTTGCCACTGGTTCAACCCTTCCACGTCCCCTCCCACAACTTCTAGCATGTCATCCACACTTCCAAGAGCTAGCTTGCTTATTTACAATTATTTATATTAAATATATATATATATATATATATATTAAAATTATTCATTTTTATTAATAATTGTTTCACTGATAATTTTTTTAATAATTATTTAATTTATTCATTTTATTTTTTGTTTAATTATGAAAATTTATCCAATTTTAATTTTTTATTTAATTATTACAATGTATTCATTCTATATATCTATATTTAATATACACTATTTATTAATATTTATAATATATATATATATATGTGTGTGTGTGTTAATAAATTTATTCATTTTTTGTCAACAACTATTTAACTAATAAAATGTTTAATATTTTTCTAAATTTACACATTTTTAATTTTTATATTATTAATTATTTCATTTAATTCATTATATATATATATATATTTAATATATCATATTTATTAATATTGATAATTTATATATATATGTATATTAAATTTATTAATTTTTATCCATAATTATTTAATTAATAAAATTATTAATATTTTTTTATTTACAGATTTTTAATTTTTATTTGTTTAAATATTTCACCTTATTTAGGAACTATATTAGTGCTAAAAAAGTGCTCATAAATGATACCCTTTATTAGCATTAAAAATAATGCACTAATAAAGGATACCCTTAATCATCGCTAAAAATAAAGTGCTAATAAAGGGTATCTTTTATCAGAGCTAAAGAAATCATTGATAAATGTTATCCTTTATCAGTGCAAAAAAATCACTTATAAAGGGTACCATTAACATTGTTTTTTTTCTAGTGTTGTTAAAGGCCTGTTTTGTAGGAGTGTCTTTCACTTAGGCATTAAACAACCATCTGTCTCACCCACATGCATATAATAAGATCCAATGCATGAAAAATCATGAGAAATTCCAAACATGTTAACACACTTCATATTGGTTAATTTATGAGGATTTCTAATTATCTTTCTAATTTCAGTTACATAAAATTTATCCCTGTATGAAGACACCATTTTCATCCCAACATGAAATGGATAAGCCAATTACCATTTTCATGCCAAGTTACCTATTTTCATATCATTTGTGACAATTTAGATACACAATCCATTTATACTAAAAAACCATTTCACATGTTAAACCAATACCATATTTCCTATTTTGAATATATAGGTGATAAGTCCCACAAGTTTTGATCCAAAGACTAACCCATAATATAATAATTCAATTAATATACTCTAAGTCTGTGTTTTTCAAGTTCCAATCTAGGGTAATGGTTATTCACAACCCTCGAGTGGTTGAAAGTCCAGGGTATCATCGCCAATGAAAATGATGGGGTCTATGGCTAGTCTAAGCATGAGGTTTTAATTTATACATGAAAAAATCTAATTAAGATAGGTAATGTGAATAAAATGAAAACATGAATGAAAAAGATGCACAGAGTATAAAAACTAAGGGGACTAAGGGAGATGCTTCAAACCACCTACCATAAGTGGGGAAGATGAAACCAATATATGAAGCATACGTATCATTGTAAAACACCATGATTCCCAATAGATAATGGATAATTCCCCACATCAGGGCTAGAAGAATAAGATCCATGATGAAAACTAGAGGAATTTAACCTAATCCAAGATTTTTTTTTTGAAATTATACCACCAGATTAACTAAAATATCAAGGGATCAAGGTTTAATGTTGGAGAAGTTGAGGAAGATATGGAGATTCCATCAGGATAAAAAAATCATATGATATGTTTGAATAAGGTGAAATTTAGAGTTAAACAAGGGTTTAAGGTGGTAGAAATATGATATCGCCCCTCATTATCCTAACCCAGCTCGATGCCATAGACGAGCCGATGGATTCCACCGGCTAGCTAATGGTGCCAGGCAGAGAGCCTCCACCGCTAGGAACCCCACCGGCTGGGTGATGAGTTTCCTATAGAGAACCCAAATTACAAAGTTTCCACTGAATGGACAGTCAACTTCTTATGGCATCACTAAGATACTGACCTATCTATCGTCCAATTGATGGCCCTGATACATTCAACTGCTATCCTTCACTAGTGTCATGAATCCCTCCCTCTAAAGGTACCCCACCTAGGTCAACAACGATGGAAGAAGGATAATGACCCTCCTAGTCCATCCTCTTGTAGGCCCTACATTGGTGACTAGAATTGAGGGTATAAAAAATCCCAATATGGTAGGAATTTCCCCCTATAATATATGTAGGTTTGAGAGATAGGATATCATTGATCAATCAACTCCATGAAATAATAAAAATGGAAACCAAAATTATCCCACAATTCATTTATAAAATCAACTTATATAGATAAAAGTCTTCAAAAGAACCCAAAATAAATTGACAAGGCACCGACATAATGACTATGCAAAGGTCCAAGAGAGTAATTTCCTACATGGTACACATAGTAATCCTATAAGTCTAAAAATAGTTTATATACATATGGTGATAATACAAGTATACTCAATTGGAAAACCAAATTCTCTCATGCACATGTGAAAGAAGAATACTAATATTCCTGTGATAAAATAGTATAATCAACAACACATATACATTTTAACTAATCACATCCACATCATGACTAACACACCCAGAAATGTATCAAAATATAATAGCATAATATGAACCATGACATTGATAGGGTACCCAACATCCCCTTCCCACCGATTAGCCACTCACACACACCAAATCCATATTTCTTGGTGGTCCCACCTCTTTTTGATAAAAAACTTCTTGCAAACACCTGAGATATCACATCACATCTTTTCCCACCAAAAAACACTAGGTTCTTCACATTATATAACATCACATCACATCACATCCCACCCATAGACACCAAGGCAATCAAATCTCATCACATTTCATAACCTGAGTACTAGGATATCAAAGACATGAAAGAAATCAACCCCATTCCCTCCTCCTAACATGAGATCCCCCTACCATAAGCCATCTCATCATCAAATAAAGAATCTCATAAGTACAATTTTGACATTTGGCATCATAGATCATGCATGTCATCATCTGGAAGAGCGTGTAAGGAAGAGAAGAAAGATAGTCATCCATTCTCACCATCGAGATGTTAGGAAAACACCCCAAAAACTATTGGTTTTCGACACTATGTGCTCAACAAGGGTTGAGTTCATGTAGAAAATCACAATGAAATACAATATATATACATAATATCATAGCACATAAGACCAAACTAATAGTTCACAACAAGAACACCATCCCAACTCATATCATCACTAAATCTCATCACAAACTTTGTTACTTCCATTACCACCACTAAATGAATAACTCAACACAAAAATCTATAATCCACAATCAACTTTTCATGTTCTTTCTCAATTTTATCCAATTTATAGATTTCTCATTACTAACCAATCCATTTAGAACAACCAATTCATTCCATTGTTTTCAGTCCATTTTTTTCATTATATAAACATTATCATTTAATTCAAATACTAACCAAGCATTTAGCATAACATAACACTTCATCATCACATAAACAACCCTAACATCATCCTTTTCCCCTCTTTTCATAAATACACACCCCACATGGCTACCAACACACATCACCACCACATTCCACAATAAAAAACATAAAACACAATGGAAAATAATCACATAACCACCCCAAATAAAAAACATCACATCACTACCCCACATAACACAACCACACATCACAACTTATAATATTTTCAGATTTAGTGATTTTCATCAATTCAACTTCTTTATTTTAGGGGAACTATCATATATTCCATATATGTATGTTCAAATAATTAATAAGTTGAGTATAAGCGATTAAAATTTTATTCAAGTTCGGTTCACAACTATCACACATAAAGGGATTCATAAAACATATCAATTATTCCAAAAAAATTCCCTGAATAACCATGATTTTTAGTGGTACAACTATCACGACTATTATCAAAATCACAATATCAAAAAACTATAAAAACACGTGAATCATTACCATACCCTTAAAATTCAATTAAACATTTAATTATCATTATTAGAAAATTTAAAACTATCTTTCTATAGATAAAAAATTGTAAAAACCATATCACATGATACACAAGATGATAAACAAAGGACCCCTACCTCAAATGAAGCCTTTTGATCCACTGTTCCAGTTGGGACAAGATGGAAAAACCACTAGACATCATAATAAAGAAAACTACTCTATCACCCTAAACAATACACCATATAATATCACCTAAATAAAAAATTGAAAACAATGATATCTTGATAGAATCCATCCCCAGATGAGAAATAGGTAGAAACCAGGAGTAAAACAAGAAGGGACTTAACAAAAACCATCAAAAATTAATCCTTCAAGTTCAAGGTCGAGAGACACTCTTTAGTGGCTGAAAGAACCTCTTTGGATGCACTTGGTTATCCCATTAAATGATAGAAAAAAGATGAGGTATTCTTGTATAAGTGGCCCTAGGAATTTATACCCAATCATAAAAATACAAGACCATGGAGTATCCCCACTACACCATACTGAATAACTACTGAAAAGGAGGAGAATACACCAAATACAAGAGCACCATGCCACACACTTCCTAGTCAAATATCTCTTTGAGAACTACAAATAAATCCATTGCGCTTATCTTAAAAAATTGGTTGAATACCACTTCCCAACCTGGGATGCTATGCCATAGAACCCTATCAACTAATAAGGGACCACAATGCAAACAAAAAATTCAACTCCACAAAGACCAAATTATATTATGGTGGATAATACATAGCCCATATCTATGGTGAAAATACCCCCAAAGTGGAATTAGAACAATTTCCTCCTCCGATCCTCCTACACCTCAACACTCACTTCCACGACCACAAGACATAACACCTTGATGTCATAGACACTCTCCACATTTCATCCCTTACTTAAACAGAAGTAGCTAAAAACACCACCCTATGTTTTACCCCTTATAATACAACCTCAAATATCCACACTGCATCCTTTCCAAATTTGGTAGTGGAAATCCATTTTTCCTCTTGGAAAGTTCCAAATATCTCAGAACCTCCTCCGGAAACCTATACTACAAGAATCCATTTATCACATAATGATTTTCATGTGATTATTCTAGATACATTCTTTGATATTCTTCTAGGTTTCAGTCCTTTATTTTCTTATGGTCAGACATGTGTGGTCCTAGAGTTATGAGGTGATATAACCTATCTTTTGGACGTTTCTGTTATGTAATTTGATTATACTACATAGGAATCGATTCTAGGACCCCCATTTTCCCTCTAATTTCTTATAATGTTGGTGGATCCCGTTGTTGGTAGAGTTTGATCCATGTTGAGGTAGGTTATTATGTATCTATCCTTTTTTTAATAAACTATGATTTATCATGTTTTATAAAAATTTTTATAAACTAATTGGATTTTTTTTTCATAAATTGATATTCAATAAAATATAGCTTTCTATAGGTTTTGGAAAATGAAAATGGGTGTTTTGAAAGCATTTTGAAATGATTTTTCACAATTGGTTTGAAAAAAAATGTTGTTTGAAATTGATTGTAAAAATACCTTTTGAAATAAGTTGGGAAATACAACATATGTGAAGCATTTGTCACTTAGGGGAATAGTGTAGTCTAGGGACATAAACCACTTTTTATATCGAGGGGTCCAATCATGGGGTGTTTCTCTAATCCCTAGGCCTGTTGTTATAGGAACATGATATTGAAATTATTTGGGGGGTTCACTCATGGGGTGTTCCTCTTCTCCCTAGTCCTATTGTTCTAGGAGATTGAGTGGAAAATAGTTATTGATTGTGCTATGAGTAGTCTATTGGCCTAAATGGTTGTGATCCGTATCCTATTTACCATTATTCATTGGATTTTAGTTGTTCTGAATTTGATATAACATCTTTTACTGTGATCTTTTTTTTTGAGAAATTACACTTTGAAACTATTTCTCATGGATTGTTTTGGAACTGTGGAAAAGGGGAAATATTTTTCCATGTTTTTTATATACACTGATTTATCAATTATTATTCCTTGATTTCATTAAATGAGAATATTATGATTTTTTATATAGAAACATGATATTAAAAAACTGTGTGGGATCCTACTAATCCTATTTATATCACACAATACACACCCCTTCATCACTCAATATACATAGTTATGAATTTTTATGAAAAAAATGAAAGGCATCACAGCGAGGAGGATATGATTTTTGTCAGTTAGGTATAGTTGTTTATGGTGCGATGATGTAACATTTCCCACATTATCACATGGAGAAGTAGTCTTCATTTTTTCTTCCTTTTGATGTTTTACTTGTACTTTGTGTTTGTTTTAAATACATTGAGTTGTATCGCTTCTAATGTCTTCTTTCGATTATGGAATATATTTCCTCACAATTTCCTTCACTCTTTCTTTATGATATGTATGTATATCCATTTCATCTTCTTCGGGTGGGGATAAATTATTACCACTTGTTATTATTGATTCCAAGGTACTTTTCACCATCCCATGGGGATTGGAAATTTCCTTCGAGTATGTGATGCATTGGGTTGGGTGCATGTCATGAGGGTATCCCTGGACGGTTCTTTATATTTCTTCATTATCCTAATTATTGGAGGGAACATCATCATATTCATAGATTCTCCTCCTTTCATTTTTACATATTTCTCCCCCTTTATGTATGGGAAGAAAAACTAAGAAAACTTAACACCCCTTTGACTTTAACTTCTAATAGGACATCCTCATGGGCTTTACCTCCCCATTTGATGATAAGGAGGAATTCCTCATCTCATTTTTTCTACCCTTTATCTATGGAATCCTTTTTTATCCAAAAATTATCCCTGAAAAATTTTCTATAGAGATTCAATTAGTGAATTTACCACATAGTACTTGAGATGTCAATAAATCCTATAATCCAATTGATCTTGAGATCATTATAGTAAGAAAGGGTTTTTATAAAAAAAACTAGGTTCCCCATGTCACACATGAATACCAATGAAACCTTATCATATCATTGGATTTTACACTTCTTGAAACAACCTATGATCTCTATCACTTCACCGTAAATGACTAGTAGTGTAATGTCTCATAAATTTTGTATATTTTCTTAATTATATAGAATTATTACGAGACTATGAAAATTAACGGCACGTGATTCTGAGGCCCGGAGTTCCCAGAATGATCCATTGAAAAATGTTAAACTTTAAATAGTGAGCATGAGCAGTTTTCCCAAAAAAGTGGAATAAATATTAAATAGGTGCCCAGATCAGAAATCCAAAGGCACCGTTGTGTTCAGGATGACGATTTTACCCTAGGCGTGACTTAAGTTTAGTCAGTGCAGGTCTACGGTGAGAAAACCCAAAAATGGAATAACCATAAATAAAATAATTAAATAAAATTATTTTATTTTTTAAATGCTTATAACTCATGAATGGAAACTCATATTAAAAATCCGAGATCACAGCTAAACTCACGAGGGTATGATTTTTTTAGGTAGATCCTAACATTGGCTGGCACGGGCCAACAATGGAAGTTAGTTTTTAGCCGTAAATAAAATAATTAACAATTATTTTATTGTTAAATTCTATAACTCCTAATTGGTAACTCGAATTGGAAATCTGAGAGTACCGTTGATCTCATGAGAGAGTTTTTCACTTTGGTAGAGCCTAACCTAGACCGACACGGGTTGAGGGTGACTGCTAATAATTTTTTTAACTTTTTTTAAGGTACGTTCAGTAAACGCGTGGGTGGAATTTTCTATCTTTTGAACCAGTGCTTGGATTAAAAATCTGAGGGTACCGTTGAATCTGTAGCGCTGAGATTCACTTAAGGGAGCCTTAAATTTGACCGCAGTTGGTCAGGTGAAAAAGTTAGTTTTTTCAAATTTTTAAAGAAATAATAAAATAACATAGAAATTGTTATTTTATTTCTTTTTTTACCACCTGTTGAATGACAGTGGTGGGGACCACCGAGGTGGTCAAACTTTTAAATATGGGATATTAAATGCCCTGTTACACTTTGGTTATATAACCACCCCTTGTGTAATTAACGTGGAAAATTATTTACGTCAATTAATGAACCTCATTAATTCCCCGGTGCATTACTCACCCTTTCTCCCCTCTATTTAAATGGGGATTGGGGTAGAGTTTTTGATGACTTCATCAAGCGAGGAACTGCTGGTGAAGTAACGCGACACCTTCCACTGACGGAGATAGAATCTCGGGCCACAATGGACTGGGATTGATGAATGCCAATGACTTCATCAAACGTGGAATCTTATTCCACCACCACGACATCTCCAAAGAATCTCGAGGTAGGGGTTGTCTTTTAATTTAATAATTTTCCATGATTCTTCTCCTCGTTCTTGAATTTTTGTGGGTGTTCATTACATGGGATTTGAATAGGGTTTATAATTATTTTAATGTGATGTATAAAATACTCCCATTTGTTATAATACTAACGCAGAGGGTGCGGTCCAAACGAATAAGGCCCGGACCCTCCATTTCTTGTTTTTTCATTGCTCTCTTTAGAGGCGGGTTTTTCCAACTTGACGGAACCTTGAAACCAAGAGGCGCGCAATGATGGAGGCATCCCGGGAAAACTGTAGGCACACCCAAAAAGAATAACAGACCACCGGAGCTCACCTGGTGGCCCATGGAACATTCACGGTGGTGCCGTGGCGGACCCGAAGGGGCGTACGACACTCGGCCAGCTGCGTTGGCGAGGCGGCGCACCGTCGCATGCCGCGGTGAAAGGGGGTCGTGACATTGAAGCCATGATAGAGGGGGAACTACACCCCGCCAGTCCAACAGACCACGTGGCGGTGCTACGTGGCGCCGCTAATTGAAGAGATGAATGACTCTTCTTGAGCCATTCGGGAAGCTGGGTGGCCACCCACCTGGCGAGCCGCGCCCAGCCGGTGGGCCGGGCCGGTTCGTGGCCTAGCGGGCTGAGCCCACCATGGCCCAGCCCAATTGGGCCAGCCCAAGCTAGTTCGCGCTGGGCTGAGTCAGACCCGGGCCGGGTCGGGTCGACTCAAACTGGGTCGGGCAAGGTCAGACCAGACCCGAACCCATTCGGGCCCAGTTACACTTAAATGACCGTATCTTGAAAACCGAACATCCATTTAATGAACCATCTATGGAGCCAAGATACTTAGATAGAGACGGTCCTTTTAAGATACTCCATTAGAGTTTTGGAGAAATTTGGAGTATGAATGGTTTGGATCGACCCCAAATCCAACCGGGTCCTCAGTACTAAAATGCCAATAACTTACAAATTGGACGTCCGGTTGAAGCTCCATCTATTGTGTTCGAACCCTTCTGATGTGAAAGGTCATTGGGTAAATTCTATGTGGGACTTCGTGCTAGTTGAAATATGACCGATGGCTTGAGGAGCAGTTTCTCCTAGAAACGAGCGTACTATGAGCGGGAATCCTATGTCTGGCTGAGACGTAAAGAATGAAGAGTGATTCTGTGTGAATCAGAACCTAGCGATTCTGTGTGAATTAGCACCCAAAAACTTTGTGCGAATCACCACCCAATGATTCTATGTGAATTAGCACCGAGCGATTCTGTGTGAATCAACACCCAATGATTATATGTGAATCAACACCCAATGATTATGTGTGAATTAACACCCAATGATTATGTGTGAATCAACACCCACCGATTCCGTGTGAATCTACACCTAACGATTCTATGTGAATCAGCACCCAATGAGTCTATGTGAATCAGCACCCAATGATTCTATGTGAATTAGCCCCCAACGACTCTGTGTGAATCAACACCCAGTGATTCTGTGTGAATCATCACCCACTGATTCTGTGTGAATCAACACCCAATGATTATGTGTGAATCAACACCCAGTGATTCTGTGTGAATCAGCACCCATCGATTTTGTGTGAATCATCACCTATCGATCATATGTGGGTCTTGTGGGTGTTAGTACCTATCGATCCTATGTGGGTCAGCAGCAATTCCTCTTGACAGAGTAAAATGATATAGCCTTACGATTAATCATCCGTACTACTATACTTTTGTTATACCTAGTTTGAGATGAGTCTTTTTCTTTGTGATTTGTGATTGAGATCATGCTTTTGGTTTTCCTTTGTGGAATTCTGAGATACCTTCGGGGGTCTTGGGGTCCCTACTTGGTATTGTTATACTCACCCCAGTATGGGATTCACCCGCACCTTGTTGTGTCTTGTGCATACGACGGGCAACCTTGACTGAGACTCGATGAGCTAGGACCTAACGGTTGAAAACGGTGACAGTTGATGTGGAGAGATGTGGTGATGAGTTGTACCTACCCTTCAGGTAGGATCCTTGGTGGACGACCTCAGGAGCTGTTTTCTATTTTTATTTGTAGTTGTATCTTTTAATTTGGTCTTGTATTCCAACCCCTTTATTTCAATACACACTTTTATTACAACAGTTTTACTTTGTGGTTGCATCTTATTGTGTTCTAGTCTGTGTGTTTGTACATGTTTAAAGGAAATTCCTTCCCGTTTTAGGGATATGCCTTTCTGGTGGTAGTCTCCAACCCCTGGCCTATGGAAGGCGGGCTTGGGGTAGTCATGGCACGGGCCTCGGGGGACGATTCATGACAAAGTGGTATCAGAGGAGTTGGTTCTACCAAAGAAATAGGACTCTGATATTTCCAATGGAGCAATAGTATTAAGTATCTTGAATGTTGTTTTCAGTTCGGGGAGTTCAGTGTTGGTACGGCGGCTGACGTATCCATACACCAGGACCCTGAATTCTAATTTCTGACTTAGTGCATGAAAACACTGATTGCGTGTGTTTTGGAAATGTTTTTTTACTTTCGATTTCTTTTGAGTCATCTCACCAGGTATAACTTATTGACCATGGTTCATCTTGATTCTCTTTCAAGATGCATCCATGAAGAGAGCAAACTAGGATTCCAATGTTTGGATGTGATGATGGTCCACAGTGTGATGAAGCATTAGTACAAGGAATGTTGCCTGAGATGGTACCTTCGGGTGGTGTCCCAATGATACCACTGCCCATTGGTCAGCAGTTACTACCGGCACTACTGGTAGAGGACACATGTAGGCTCAGTGCCTTACATGAGTTTCAGTGAAAGATACCCCTCAGGTAATGAGGAGAACCTGAATCATAGGAGACTAAGGACTAGCTTGAGGTGGTGACCGAGTTTCCATCTAGCCAGGGCACCATTAGATCAGATGGCGGTCCTGTCAGTGGGAATTATATGTGGATCAGCAGAGTGATGGTAGGGTTTAGATTACCCCTATCTTACGATGAGATGAATTTTCTATGGATAGAGCTTGAGAACCTTTCACAGAGAAGGAGTCTCTTGCCATAAAAATCTAAGGGGTATGTGTTCCCAAGAGATTATACATCTTTGGAAGGACGACATGTCAGTAGCTAAGTATTCATCGAGGTGTACCGACCATTCCAGGTACTCGATGAATACGATACGAATAGTGATTCATGGATCAGACCTCAGAGAGAGATGCATTTAGGGATATCTAAGCCATCATTATTCCTCTGTACATTCCTACTTATGATAGGATACTGGAGAGAACCTTTAGTGTTGAATATTCTTTGGCTGATCAGATACAGCCAGTGAATGTTAGTAGTGGGAAAGAAAGAAACTGATGCCATTCTCAGAGACTTGGGTGTGTAAAATGTTTCGGGAAGAGTAAGTGATAGGGGCAGGTGAATCTTTAGGACAATATAAGTGGAAGAGGAGCTAGAAGAGAAGTATGAGGTGGTACCACCACCCCAATGTATTCCCCACCAGGCTCAAGGAGCTGGAGGACATGGGAAGGGAGTAGCTGCATGCAGTCAAGGAGTGTGACCCAAGGGATCTATGAATGATTTAAGGTACAGTCTGTGTATACTACTAGATTTCGTAATTAATAGAAATAGGTACTAATCATTCCTTCTTGTCACAAATCTTGTTAAAGACCTAGATTTTCCAGTTAAAAAATTGACTTAACCCTTACATCTAAAGATACCTATGAAAGGAGACTCAATAATCACACTTATACTGACGGTGTGATTTGACCCTTGAGGTGAGAGTTTTGGTTGGAACCTCTTGGTGGCAGCTTTGAGGCCTTACGACGTTAGTTTGGGTATGGACTGGTCATCCAAAGTTCATGCTCAGATTGAATGTTTTAGGCAAAATGGATGTAGTATATCTACAACGTTGGAATGAGGTTTTCCTTGGTTGGTGAAAAAGGAAACCTAGGTATCACAAGATAAACTCATACATAGGAGGGTGAAACTGATTAATCTTGAGTCGGCCAACCTTACCATCGTGGTAGTAGGAGTTTTGAGTTTTTAGTTCCCAATAGTAGTGGAAGAGTGCAGGAACATACTTTCTAAAGATGTTTCCAGGATTAACTCCTCATAAGGAGAGGGACATCTGCATTGGATTATACCAAGGTATGGCACCAATATCTACAACTGCATATCGGATGGCTCCCATGGAGATCTGGGAGCTGAGGGTATAGTTGAGAGAACAATTTACTGTCTACTCTGATCACAAGAGTCTTAGGTATATCTTCTCACAAAAGGACCTGAACTTGAGACAGCGACAATGACTGGAGTTTTTCCAGGACTATGGATTTGCGATAGTCTACACTCTTGGGAAGGGGAACGTGGTGGAAGACACACTCAGCAGGAGTTCTGGACTACAGTTACTGAGTGAGGCGACATAGCAGCTAGCCGTGTTGCAGATATCCTTTGTGGATAGTGATGGAGTAGCTTACCTCCAGTCTATGACAATGACTCCCCCGCTCCTTCAGCAAGTTAGGGAGGCACAACATGGGGACGTTGACTGTGAGTCCCGACGTGCTTAGATATCCTCAGGACGGGCTCCTAAAGGATTTTTTGAAGGTGGAGAGCACGTCATCCTCTTTAGAGGACACACCATGGTACCCGTGACGCTATGAGAGGAGGTATTGAGGGAGTCCCATACATCCCCTTTGGCGGTATATCTTGGTGTGGAAAAGATGTACTGGTACCTAATGCATTAGTACTAGTGGCTATGGATGAAGAAATCAGTGGTGGATTTCACATACAACAATAACTATCTCTCCACTATCGGCATGGCTCTATTTGAGGCCTTTTACGGGCGACCATGCAGATCACCTCTTTACTGGACAGACCCAGGGGAGTCAAAACTTATGGGTCCAAATTTGGTACAGGCTACCACAGAGAAGGTGAAAATCATCCAGGAGTGAATGAAGACTGCACAAAGCTAGAAAAATTATTATGCTGACAGGAGGTGAAGACCCTTGGAGTTTAAGGAGGGAGACCATGTATTATTATGGGTCTCAACCTGATGAGGATTATAGAGGTTTGGCCGGGGCAGAAAACTTTCTTCAAGGTTCATCGAACCTTTCTAGATTCTCAGAAAAGTAGGTGAAGTGGCGTACTGCCCAACTCTTCCCCGACAAATGCACCGAGTGCATAACGTTTTCCATGTGTCGCAACTGAGGAGATGCATGCATGATCCATCACACGTTATCGACTAGGGTGAGTTGGACCTTGATGATGGGGAAAATTTTTCGGAGTTCCCAGTGGAGATAGAGGATCAACAGGAGAAAATCTTTTGTGGATGGTCGATCCCTTAGGTGTGAGTTCAGTGGCATCACGAGAACCTCCAGGAGACCACATGGGAGCGGGAGGCTCAGATTCATGCTCAGTACCCTCATTTTTTTTGATTTTCCTTTGTTTTGGATTTCGGGGATGTAAATACCTAAGGTGGGGAGAATGTAATGTCCTTAAAATTATTTATTTTTTTAATTATATGGAATTATTACATGACTGTGAAAATTTAAGGCACGTGATTCTGAGGTCCGGAGTGCTCTGAATGATCCATTGAAAAATGTTAATCTTTAAATAGCGTGCATGAGCAGTTTTCCAAAAAAGGTGGAATAACTATTAAATGTGTTCCCGAATCAGAAATCTGAGGGCACTGTTGCATTTAGGATGGTGGGTTTACCCTAATAATGACTTAATTTTAGTCGGCGCTGGCCTCCGGTGAGAAAACCTGAAAATGGAATAACCATAAATAAAATAATTAAATAAAATTATTTTATTTTTCAAATGATTACAACTCACGAACGGAGACTCGGATTAAAAAATGAGACCATCGTTGAACTTGTGAGGGTATGATTTTTTTAGGAAGATCCTAACATTGGCCGGCGCGGGCCAATAGTGGAAGTTAGTTTTTGGCTGTAAATAAAATAATTAAGTAACAATTATTTTATTGTTAAATTCTGTAACTCCTAAACAGTAACACAGATTGGAAATCTGAGAGTACTGTTGAGCTTGTGAGGGCGTGTTTCCCTTAGGAAGAGCCTAACCTTGACTAGTGTGGGTCTTGGGTGACTGAAAATAATTTTTTGAACTTTTTTTAAGGTATGTTTAGTAAACACGCAGGCGGCATTTTCTATCTTTTGAACCGATGCTCGGATTAAAAATCCAAGGGCACCATTGAATCCACAGCACCGAGATTAGCTTAAGGGATGATTAATTTTGACCATAGTTGGTCAGGTGAAAAAGTTAGTTTTTGTGACTTTTTAATGAAATAATAAAATAACATAGAAATTTTATTTTATTTTTTTACCACCTATTTAGCGGAGGTGGTGGGGGCCACAGAGGTGGTCAGACTTTTAAATACGAGATATTAAATGCCTGATTAAACTTTGGTTGCATAACCACCCCTCATGTAATTAATGTGACACATTATTTACATCAATTAATGAACCTCATTAATTTCTCGGTGCGTTACTCACCCTTTCCACCCTCTATTTAAATGGGGCTTGGGGTAGAGTTTTTGACGACTTCATCAAGAGAGGAACTACTAGTGAAGTGACGCGACACCTTCCACCGATGGAGATGGAAGCTTGGGTGATAGAGAACTAGGATCGACGAATGCCAATGGCTTCATAAAACACAAAATATTCTTCCACCACTGCGAAATCTCCAAATAATCTCGAGGTAGGGGTTGTCTTTTAATTTAATAATTACCCATGATTCTTCTCCTCGTTATTGAATTTTTTCGGGTGGTCGTTGCGGTGGATTTGAACGGAGTTTATCATTACTTTAATGTGATGTATAAACTACGACCACTTGTTATAATACTAACATGTAGGGTCTAAGCCAAACGAACAAGGTCGGGACCCTCTACTACTTGTTTTTTTCATTGCGCTCTTCAGAGGCGAGTTTTTCAAACTTGACGAAACCTTGAAACCGAAAGGCGCGCAATGACGGCGGAATCCCGGGAGGACCGTAGGTGTGTCCGGAAGGAAGAAAAAACCACCAGAGCTCACTTGGTGGCCCGCAGAAGATTCATGGTGGTGCTGGCAACCAGTACCGGCAGGCGAAGGCGGTGCTTCTTGGCGTCACAACGGACCCGAAGGTGTGGCCGACACTCGGCCAACCGTGTTGGCGAGGCGGCACACCGTTCTGCGCTGCAGTGAATGGGAGCCATGAAATTGAATCCGCGATAGAGGGGGACATATGCCTTGCAGGTCCCATGGACCACGTTATGGTGCCACATGACATTGCTAATTGAAGAGTCGAACAGTTATTCTTGAGCCGTTCGGGAAGCTGGGCGGCCACCCGGATGGCGAGCCAGGACAGTACACTGGGTCGTGTCACCCGGCGGGCCGGGCCAGTCCGCGGTCCAGCGAGTTGAGCCTGCCATGATCTAGCCCAACTAGGCTGGTCCCGGACCCATTCGGGCCTAGTTACGATTAAATGACTATATCTTGAAAACTGACCGTCCGTTTGATGAACCGTCTATGGGGCCAAAATCCTTGGAGTGAGACGGTCCTTTTGAGATACTCCAACTAAATCCAATTAGGTCCTCGACACTAAAATTCCAATAACTTACAGAGTGGGCGTCCGATTGATGTGCTGTCTGTTGCGTTGGAACCCTTATGATGTGACTGGTCATTGGGTAACTTCTACGTGAGACTTCATGCTAGTTGAAATAAAACTGATGGATTAAGGATTGGTTTCTACTAGAAACGAGCATACTATGAGTGAGAATCCTATGTCTGGCTGAGACATGAAGAATGAAGAGTGATTCTATGTGAATCAGCACCAAGTGAGTATGTGTGAATCAGGACCCATAAACTCTATGTGAATTAGAACCCAACAATTCTGTGTGAATCTTCACCAAGTGATTCTGTGTGAATCAACACCCAGTGATTCTGTGTGAATTAGCACTCAACGATTCTGTGTGAATCAGCACCCAGTGATTCTGTGTGAATCAGCACCTAGCGATTCTCTGTGAATCAGCACCCAGAGATTTTGTGTGAATCAGCACCTATTGATTCTGTGTGAATCATCACCCAGTGATTCTATATGAATCACCACCCAACGATTCTGTGTGAATCAACACCCATGGATTCTGTGTGAATCAACACCTAACGATTTTGTGTGAATCATCACCCAACGATTCTGTGTGAATTAGCACCCATCGATCCTATGTGGGTATTGTGGGGGTTAGTACCTATCGATCCTTTGTGGGTCAGCAGCAGTGACTATTGACGGATTAAGATGATCTATCCTTACAACTAATCATATGTATTACTGTACTTTTGTTATACCTATTTTGAGTTGAGTCTTTTTCTTTGTGCTTTGTGATTGAGATCATGCTTGGGGTTTTCCTTTCTAGAATTCTGAGAGACCTCCAAGGGTCTCAGGGTCCCTACTAGGTATTGTTATACTCACCCATGCATGGGCTTCACCCACACCTTTTTGTGTCTTGTGCATACAATGGGAAGCCTTGACCAAAACTCGAGGAACTAGGACCTAGTGGTGGACGATGGTGACGGTTGAAGTGGAGAGATGTGGTGATGAGATATACCTACCATTTAGGTAGGATCCTTGGTGGATGACATCAGGATCTATTTTCTGTTTTTAGTTGTAATTGTATCTTTTCAGTTGGGCATGAACCCCATGTGAATTAATTGATACCACTTGTTAAAATATTTATAAAACTTATTAAAAAAGTAGTTCGATTTAAAAAAGTGATAACAAGTGAACTCCATGTCATCTAATTCTTCACATGCATCAAAATACTTCATTAGATATGTATTCATCTCCAAAACATGTTCTTTTATAGCTCAATCACCCCATGGATTGTATCTCCCCATTAATTATAATCCTATTTACAATTATTTATAAATAATAACCCGTATAGGAGGAGGGAACCTCATGTTTTATTAATTTCATGAATAGGACTTTTAAATATTAACCAATTGATCCCATTACATATTTCATTTTCCCATTTCTAGATTTCAGTAAAGGGAACATGAGCCTCAACCTGGTTAGTGAGGACTCTTAAGTGCATCCAGGCGACTCGAGATCAAATCCAAGAAGAGGCATATTTTCTGGGGGTACTATAGTAGTACTGTAGTAGGTACTGTAGAGGGACTGTGCAGTATTGTAGCAGAGATTATGGCAGGCACTGTTTGGCACTGTAGAAGCCAGGAATTTTCCCCCGTTTGGGCCTTCGGGCCACCGATTTGGTCCCTGAGTCCTTTAAGGCCTTCATCCCACCCAAGCCTTTAGGACAGTAAGGCCTTCAGTCCACCTCAAGGCCTTCAGTCCACCTTAAGTGAAGATGAAAATTATACAGCCTATAAGGAATAAGATCTATTGGAGGATGAGCTAAGATCTTTCACCACAACAGAAGCTACACAGATTGAAAAAATGATAGGGTATGGAACCTGCCATCGGGACAATCCTGTGCATGCACAGGATAGCCTATCCGAACATCCATGTGAAGGTGGAGATCTTATTTCATGATGAAGATGTTGGGGAGGAGTGGTTCCAAGTAGTTATTCTGGGTTGTATGTAATGTTTGAAGCCTACGGGCAATTAATTCCTCTAAGGCCTATGAGACATGTAATACTTACACTTACGGGCCTTGTAAGGGTTCTACCTTACCCATTGAAAGGTGGATTATCAAAAATCAATAAAAAATGAAGGCCTTCAGGCCATTGGATGGATAGATTTCGGTAAAGGGTTTCATCATCTTTTAATATCTTCATCATCACTTATAGCTAGAAAAAATGACCTATTTCTAAATAATTTCCATTGAATTCTAACACTTGTACACTTATCTTCATGGATATAATAATTAACCTCTTTATTTGGTTTGAGATTTTACACAATTATGGAATTGATCACACTTAAACAAGTAACTTATCATTTTTCATCACAAGTGGATCTCACCTATGGATTTCCTCCCCATTACATCTTTATTTGTTTCCTTTTACTAGTTTGTATGGAATTGGTTTTAAAAAATATTTCCTTGATATCCATGAGTTCCATCTTGGAATTTTTATTCTTTATATATTGATTCTCCTCCCCATATTGTTCTACTATTCTCACATCTACTACATCCTCTTGGTTTTGATTCTATATTTTCTTGTGTTTTGAAAAGATTTTTTTATTACTTGGATCCCAATGATTAATACACCCTTCAATGAGGATAATTTTAGTTATCCAAACGATTGAATCTATTTTATAGCTTAATAGTCCCTTTTCCTAGATAACCATTCTCCTTGTATGTTATAAGAGTGGATAGTCTTTTTATGAATTATTTACACTTCAATGAATTCCTCTAATTGAAATACATTTACATGTGATCGAGGTTTGAATAAATGATGAAATTAATATAAAAATCATGAATAATTTGATCTCTTATTGATTAAAATATTGGCACTACTTGAGTTATTCTCACATCATTGGGTTTGTTGTGTTCGACACATCTACTCATGATGTACCCAATTCTACCACAATTGAAGCACTTTAGTGCTTCCTTATTTTCTAGGACCACACATCTGGAATATTTCATGGAAGAAAACTTATTATATGTTATATATATATATATATATATATATTTTATCTTAAGGATTAATTTGTAATGATCTTCATATTCTCAATAATTTTGTATATCCGTTTATTAAGTTCGTTGATCTTCTCATCTTTCTTCTTCAAATAAGATGTATTTTCCTTCAAAATCAAAGTTGTATCCATTCATGTTTGTCTACTTTCATCAAGTTAATATTTGAGAGGAATGAATTATACCATTAATTCCTTCTCTATGTCTATTTGTTTCAAAATATCTTGGGAGATATCTTCAATCATATAATATTGTTCTCTCACACTTTCTCCCATATTCTTTTTGTTGAGATTCAAGGCCACTTCTTATCTTCTCAATATTTTTTATTCTAATAAAAAATATTTGATCATTAACTACTAAAATACATGGCTTATACTCCATAAATATTACTTTTCATTTCATGGTAATTATTTGGAATCATAACTTGAGATTTTTTTATCATCACAACCAAAATCGCATATCCATTTAATCTCCAAGAGAGATCATG
This sequence comes from Viscum album, assembly GCA_963277665.1. Taxonomy (NCBI): domain Eukaryota; kingdom Viridiplantae; phylum Streptophyta; class Magnoliopsida; order Santalales; family Viscaceae; genus Viscum; species Viscum album. Next base: position 2,087,883,762 of record OY728126.1, on the reverse strand, counting down.
AAATTAAAAATCCTTTCTCCAAAAAAGTATTATAAATAGAAATAATGTTAGGATCAAAATATACCTCATCTTGGGAATATAATTTTTGTGATGACATATTGTTATTCTTCTTCATTTTTCCTTTTTAGATAAGACAATTCTAACATATCTGTGATTCCACAAAAAACTAAAGTAAGAACCATGTATTCGATAGCATGTATGACACACGATATCAAGCATGTAAGGTAAGATAATACCCAAATAATTTATATAATATATTTACTATTTAAAATAGATTATATATATTTTAATGCATGGAACACCAAGTTTTATTGATTACAAGAAATAGATACCTTCCTCTATATCTTACGTTACACGCAAAACCGACCTTCTTTGATGGATTGCTCTATGAAATATTGAGTCTTACTGAGAAAAAATCTATAATTAAAACATTATTATTTAATATAATAAGATATAAACTATACTTTATGAATATTATTAAATAAATTATGAAAATATATGGTTTTGAAAACTAAATCATTGGTTACAAATAAATTATAAATGAATATAACAACCAATTGAATATTAAAAGGATATTTTTATAGAAAACTATTTTTATGCCCATAAAGCTATTTTACCCTAATAGATTAAATTAATTACAATTATTGAGTGATATTAATTTAATAAATATATTAAATATTCAATAAATTATTTTTTATGTCCATTCAATAGATTTTGTAAGCATAATATAAGATCAAACCCAATATTTCACATAAAACCTATATTTTATTAAGGCATTTTTACCGCCTTTTAATGGTGAATCTATTAAATATTATTTTTTAAAACTTTTATGAATTTAATTTGATAAAATAAAATTCATTATTGAATTCATAGTGTCAAAATTATCTTAGGATTAATTTTTGGTATTATTACGAGAAACTTCATTTTTTAGTGAATAGTAAAAAATACAGTGTTTTAGTTAAAAACAACCTTTTCATAATTATTAATGTTAAATTATATTATAAATTTGTTATTAAGTCACATTGGATCAATTGTAAATCTACTAATATAATTTATTTCATTAGAATAAATTTAAATTTTAAATTGAATATAAAAACATAACAATCTTTGGAACATTTTTCTACTAAAACCAGTTGATCCGCCTCTCTGTGAGATCAACATTAATCCTAATTTTTCGGCTTCTGTGATTTGAATTTTGAAAATAAAACATAAACCATTGAAATCAAGATAATATTTTTGATCTAATAAAATCAACTAAATTTTTGACAAAAAATTATTAGTGAATGTGATTAAAATTAATTACAGTGATTACGGTGCAATTAACCTTAAAATGGACTAAAACCCTATGTTTAATGGCCCAAACGACCTAGAAACTTATCAAAAACTCATTTATAGCCATATTTCGTCCATTAAACTTACACTAATTAGTTTAGATGGTTTTTATGACTTTTTTAGGTAATAACATGTGTAAACCTAACTTATTTTCAAGAATACCAAGTGAGACTTTTTCCCTTCCCTATAAAAGGCCACCACCTCTACCCATTCCTCACACCTCTCAAAACTATTAATTTAGGCCAATATCTATCCAAATAGTCTTCCATAATTCCTATCCTATACCTATAAGAATCCATTTGGGAATAAAACCTTCCAAAAAATCCTTTGGGTTTAAACCAAAAGAAGTTACCTGATTAAGAGGTAATGACTTCACTCAAAATTTTTTAGTTTCATTTCTATTTTACAACCCTTAAAATATTATTATTCTATTATTGTGTAAAAAAAAATTATCCTCAATATAATAGGATATTTTTATGCTGATATTTAGACCTACACATACACACACTACCATCTAATGGGTAATACATATATTGTTTCTGTGTACAGCGAACTACTGCCTCACGAAATGAAGATTGTTCAAATTTTCCTACCACCTCTCATGGTGGCCATTATGATGGACAATATATTAATATAAAATATATATTTAATATATAATTTCTTTATTATTATTTATTTTTTATTTATAACATACCTTTATGATTCTATCATGTGTAAATATGATAATCTTGTTTGAGGAAGTGTGGATTATTGCCCCCTTAAAGTGATATGAATTGGTCATGCCATACATGAAACACATAAAGGTTGGATATAATAAAACTAAAAAACATTTATAACATAAATATGATACTGGAAATTATAATATTCAAATGAATCATTTATTTTTAATTATTTTAATTCAACAATGAAATGAATGTAGCGTTCATGCGTACGTACGACCTACCGTCTCCATGAACAATGCACTTCATTTCTAATCTCCAATTTATATGGACTATTATAAATACATATGTACTGAATATATATGATAATGTTTTCATGGTTAAAATTATTTATAAGATGAAACCATTATATATTTAATAAGAACAACAAATAACAAGTCAAAATGTATTTGAGAAAACTATGAAATTAACACCCAAAATAGTTAAAATAATGAAAGAGTGTTAACAAACGGGTAATAAAATATTATAATAAGTTAATAAATGATATTATAAACATGAGTTTGGTTATGGTATTATTTATTAACATATTTTAAACTACTATACAGAAGGCCAAAGACCACACAACAAAAAGTAAGGATAAGGTAAGGGATTCTTGTCTCATTTTCATTTCATGAGGCATACTTTATTATTGTGCACTTAATTTCTTATATATGGTGTAAATACTACCACATTGACATATAATATCATGAATTATACCATATTAATGGTATTTAAATGTTTTATTTAAGTATTATTAACTTCGGTTTCTCCAATCCATTTGTTACTACATTAGTATGGGATTCTCATCTCACTTATTACATCCGTGAGATAAATGTCAAGTTCACTACTTACATATTTTTTTTGGTGTATATACTACCCATTTTTATATATTATATCATGAATTAATTTATATTCATGGTATTTTAGACTTTCATTTAATATTTTTACTTCATGAGGGTTATGATTTAAAAATGTTTCAAAGTGGTATGGGACACTTTGGAATGCTTAAAGATTATTTTCCTCAAGAATAATTCTAATAATATTTCAATGGAACTTTAATTCGAGGAAATTAAATAACCATTTTTCAATAAAAAATTTCATTATCCTCTGGTTATTCATGAAAATTTTCAAGTATTAGTACCATTTTTTCACTCTTTGGCACTCAAAGTTTTTTAGAAAATCTTTTTAAGAAAACCTGACTTTATTTCTCTCTTTAGTCATAGAAATTCTTTTTTTATAAAAATCATGTTTTATTAAAATATTTTTAAAAATTATTGATAAAGAAACTTTTAACATTTTTTCTTTTACAAATATCTTATAAGGAATATTTTTTATCTTTCCAAACTAGGCATTTTCTAACCTTTTTCCCTATAAAAGGAATATTTTTTTACCTCATATGACATGTACAGATTTATCTGTCATCATTTCTTTGAAGCGACCTTCTCAATGTTTTTAAAAAAGGTATTTTCAATTAAAAATATTTTCAAATTAAAAGTATATTTTACTCAATAATATTTTTAAAATATATTCTTTTATTTCATCAACAAAAAAACCCTTTATTTTACTCTACTTTGGGGTATGTTATATTGATACCATCATTATTCTTCCTCTGGATGGTTTATAATTTATTTGGCCAAGAATAATATTCACATTCACTTACTTGATCTATTTTTTAGTCCCATTGAAATATTAAATCTCTTATGATCATTGAACATTGAATTTCCCCTAAATTATCCATTCCATTTATCATGGATATTACTACTTCCTAAACCGTATTCCATTTTACATATGATGTATACTTTGAATGTTGTTTCATTAATCTGTATATTCTGATCCATATTGATATTATATAAGTAATGTTGTTAAATCTATTATTTTATAGATGAGGAATTTTTTGGACTGGTACGACATGGGCGAGGCCCGGTTATAGATTGCCCCTCGATGTATCAGTAGTCTCATGGGATGAGTAATTTGGCTAGCCACCTTAGATGGGGTTTTACTATAAATTCTATAAAACATATTGCGAAAGGTCTTGATAGTAAAGGTACCATGAACCTAGGAAACATGACGTCCAATAATTAAGAATTTCCTTTATTTATATTATGATATTATCCATCCATGAGATTTTGTGTCAACATATTTATTGATGTATTTCATTTTCAGGATTCAGTTATTATTCATACATTAGATAATGCATTGACATATCTATGGATACATTTCATTTTCATTTCATTTTCATTTCATTGAATAAATGGATTGTGTTTCAATTTCCTAACTTTCTATATTGATATTTCCTTATCTAGTTATTTGAATAGAATGTATTTCTAGTTATTTACCTTTCCATACTTATTATTCTCATTGATTCATTATTTCGTCTACTCTATTTTTCTCTTACTATGCATTTGATCTCACCTTTATTATGTTTCTTTCCCCAGGAATCCAAGAATCATACTATGAAAGATATTCATGGATTTACTTGATGGATTAGGGTTATCCCCAGAGTTACTTATTTAGAAATAAGAAAAAATATTATGCTTTAATAAATGTATTCATTTATACAATACTCATTTATGTATCTAGTTTACCAAGACTACTAAACTGATCAGTCCTTCGAGGATTGATTCCTTGTAATCATTCCAATGTAATTGATATCAGACATCGACTCTGGGCTATCCGGGGATGGGTCTCTATAGTTGGTATCAGAGGAAATTTAGTAGCAACCTTGGGAACTGGATTTTTGAAAACCTAGATTAGAAAACACAACCCTAGGTAGAATTTGAAGAAGTACAGATGAAAAAACTATAATTTTGGTAAAGTATAGATTATATGGGTATTCCTATAAATACATCCCTATTTGGATACTACAAGTAGATGTGGTTCTGGCACAAATTTACCTAGGAGTAACAACTTCGACAAGGTGTTCTGGGCTTGAATCGGGATAACCTGGTACACGATAATGGGCCTTACTGCACATCTGTTTTGACATTCCTAGGGGATACGCATAGGATAATCCACTTTTTCTTTACAAACCATTATGAAGTATTTGGATACATAATAAGTAACATAGGTTAAAACTAAGGAGTTTTAGATTGAAGATAAGTTTTCATGATTTAGAAATTCAACTAATTATATTATAGATAAACCTGAGACCAAGGAAGGACCTATGTAGAAATAAAATGGATGAGGTATTTATGTGTTGAGGATATAGTGAAAACCTTAGTTATAAGTCTATTTAGTGATTAACCGTATTTCAAGGATTCCCATCATATTTATATTTGGAATTTATATTAATATGGTTTTATAAAAGGAAAACCTATAAACTGGGTGACAACTAATAAAATCTGGCAAGGCCGAGGGTCTTGAACCCATAACCGAAGGACGATAAGGGTTTCGCGGAAACCCCTGACCTACTCAATTTCCTTTTTAATTTTCATTATTTTTATTTAAACAATTTAACGAATAAATATTAATGATGAACCAGTAGTAACACTTTTGAGGACTATAAATTAATCTATTAAACATATTTATTTTGGTAGATAGTTAAATACAAATAGTAAGACTTTTTACTCTTTTATAAGCCTTATGATCCTTTAAAATTATCTTTTAGTGCTTCAATAATAATAAAAATCTATTGTTGGTAATTAATTTTTTAGAGTAAAGGGATGAATTAGAATTTGATCAAGAAAAACCAAAAGTTAGGATTGTTTATATGAAAATTAAAAATATCAAGTAAGATTTTTTTATATTCTTGGTCATAAAAAGAATTACCCAAAATTATGAAGATGACTTTAAAATAAAAATGTTGTCCTAATACCTAAATTTATATTGAACTGATGGATTTGTAAATCATAAAAGATTTATGGATTTGAGGCCCTCAATATTCCATTGATCATTAGTTTTTCTATGATTTATGACCACATTAAATACCTATAAATATTTACTTTTTCCTACAAGCACATATCTATACTTTACACTGATGTTCTCCTACTTAGAGACTTAGTTACATGGTATTCCATGTGACCTTTATACATTCCATTATCTCTTTTATATAGGATTACATTTGAACCCTTCTCATGATGTGGGATTTCAAAAATAGAAAGTATAAAATAATCTATCACCATGATTGATTTGAAATTGTGAGGATGCGATTTAAATAAGTTGGGGAGAATGTGACGCCCCAAAAAACTAAATAAACTTGTATTCGATAGCGTGTATGATACGTGACAGAAAGCGTGTAAGGTAAGATAATACTTAGATACTTTATAATATATTTAATATTTAAAATATATTATATGTATTTCAATGAATGAAACATCGAGTTAGATTGCGTTACACACTAGAGATTCCTTCCTCTATAGCTTGCATTACACACAAAACTAACCTTCTTTAATGGCTTTCTCTATTCTCAATATTGAGTCTTACTGAGAAAAAATATGTAATTAAAACACCATTATTTAATATAATAAGATATAAACTAGATGTTATGAATAGTATAAACTAACTTATGAAAATATATGTTTTATAAACCTAAATCACTGGTTACAAATAAATTATAAATGAATATAAGAACCAATTGAATATTAAAAGGATATTTTTATAGAAAACTATTTTTATGCTCACAAAGTTGTTTTACCCTAATAGATTAAATTAATTACAATTAGTGAGTTATATTAATGTAATAAATATGTTACATTTTCAATAAATTATTATTTTTATATTTGTTAAGCACAAGATAAGCGCAAACCCCATATTTTACATAAAAACCTATATTTTATTATGGCATTTTTACCACCTTTTAATGGAAAAGCTATTTTAAATATTAATTTTGAAACTTTTATGAATTAAATTTGATAAAATAAACTTCATTTTTGAATTCATAATTTCATAATTATCTTATTATGAATTTTTTATATTTTTCTGAGAAACTTCATTTTTTAGTGAGTAGTAAAATATATTGTGTTTTAGTTAAAAACTGCCTTTTCATAATTATTAATATTAAATTATATTATAAATTTGTTCTAAAGTCACATTGGATAAATTATAATTCTATTAATATAATTTAGTTCACTAAAATCAGTTTAAATTTTAAATTGAATATAAAAACACAACAATCTTTTGAACATTTTTCTACTAAAACCAATTAATTCGCATGTTTGTGAGATTAACATTAATCCTAATTTTTCCACTTCTGTGATTTGAATTTTTAAAATATTAAATAAAACATTGTAATAAATATAATATTTTTCATCTAATAATATAAACTTAATTTTTTTAAAAAATGATTAGTGAATGTGATTAAAATTAATTACAACGATTAAGGTGTAATTAGGCTTAAAAATGGACCAAAACCCTAATTTTAAGGGCCCAAACAACCTATAAAATTTTCCAACACCCATTGGTGGCCATATTTAATCCATTAACCTTAAATTCATTATTTTCGGTGGTTTGGTATGACTTTTTTTAGGTAATAACATGTGTACACCTTACTTCTTTTCAAGAATACCAAGTGATTCCTTTTCCTTCCCTGTAAAAGGCCACCACTTATACCCATTCATCACACATCTCAAGCCTCTTAATTTCAAAAAATATCTGCCCAAATAGTCTCCCATAATTTTTACCCTCTACCTAGAATTATTACTTTGGACAAAAACCCATCAAAAAAATCCTTTTGGTTTAAACCAGAAGAAGTTACCCGATTAAGAGGTAACGTCTTCACCCAAATCATTTTAGTTTCATTTCCATTATCCAATACCTAAAATATTCTTATTATGTTATTGTGTAACAAAAATATTATCCTCAATATACTAGGATATTTTTATGCCAATATTTCTACCTACACTAACACACACTACCATCTAATGGGTAAGGAAAATATTGTTTTTGTGTACGACGAACTATTGCCTCATGAAACAAAGATTATTCAACTTTCCCTACCACCTATCATGGAGGAAATTAAGATGGACACTCTATTTATATATAATATATATTTAATTTATAATTTCATTATGATTTTGTAATTTTTATTTATAACATACCTTTATGCTTCGATCACGTGTAAATACGATAATTTTGTTTGAGGAAGTGTGGACTATCGCCCCCTCAAAGTGATATGACTCGTTCATGAAATACATGGAACATACAAAGGTTGGTTATAATAAAACTATGAAACATATATAACATACCTATTATACTATAAATTATAATAAACATATGTATCATTTAGTTTTAATTCTTTTAATTCAATAAATAAATGAATGTAACGGTCATGCGTACGTACGACTTACTGTCTCCATGAATGGTGCACATCATTTATAATCTAAAAATGATATGAAATATTATAAATACATATGTACTGAATATATATGATAATTAATTCATGGTTTACATTCTTAAGATGATGAAACCATGATATATTTAACAAGATCAACAAATAAAAAGTCAAAAAATACTTGATAAAACTAGGCAATTAACTCCCAAAATAGTTAAAATAATGAAAGAGTATTAACAAATAGGAAATAAAATATTTTAATAATTTAATATATTATTGATAAATATATTTTGTTTTAATGCATTGAATTGTGAATTTAAATGATAAATCTTTCCAATTTTGGAATGCATTTACTCGTTTTATGTTTTATGGTAGGAAATGATGGATATGTGAAAAAGGAACAAAAAGGGATGGAAATTGGAAACGATCATGAGATGAAACCAGATTTTTGTGAGAGAAGACAATGCCAAAAATGAAGAAAAATGACTACACGTTGTGTACCACAAGTACACGTTGTGACCACATCAAGTGAAATAGACCGCATAGAACAAGTCGTGAAAATGAAACACACTGTGAACTTCAAGCACACGTCATGTACCACAAGTACATGACTTGATGGAAGTCAAACCAACATAAAATTTTTCCATGGATTCAATGTGGTGGAGAAAAAATCATATCTAAGGTACACACCGTGTACCACAAGTACACGTCGTGACCACGACGACGCACAGAGAAAAATCAGACGATGTGGGCTGCGAGTTTGGATGGGATTCACCTATAAATAAGACCCCATCCTCCATTATAAAACACTATGGGATGAGAAGAAGGAAATAAACACCAAGGGACATCCCCAGAAGATCTGGAGTCGTTCTTCACCCCCATTACTTCTCGGGTACCCATGCCACTTGCTATCACCATGAGCATGTAGTCTATTAGTTCTGGGTGATGTGATTGTAGGGGGATATGTGCTTAGGGATTATTTATTTTCATTATTCATGTTTTGTATTGATGAAAACACTATTTATAAATTAAAATATCCTTAGTTTTTCAACTTCATAACCATTTCTTATGAATTGAGGTAGTTTATTATTATTTCATTAATTAATCAAATTAGTTTGTGTATAACCATTATATAATCTGGGTCGGTTATGTTTAAATATGGTTTTGGGTTGCCTATTTCTATGATTAAACCAAGTAGATGACCATTCCAATGGTGAAATCATAGGATTTGGGTGGGATACCAAGGCCAAGGATTTCCACTAACCCAAATCCCACACCAAAACCGAATTAATAAATTATCATCGAATTCCTATCACACGAACCTTAATGTCACTGACCCTATCATGCCCCATCTATTGATTCAAAACCCCAATCTGTGCATATATTTCCATTTTTCTCCAAATGAATTAAACAATTAAAATTATAATTTCCTTAATTAATTTAGAATATATTCTATGTCTCTATGGGTTCGACACTCAGACTTTCTAGATACTACACTTTGAGTTAGGATTGTTTGAGTTTTATAAATTTTGTTTTTGCATAGAATCATAGGGAACTAAAGACACCCTAGGAGGATGTGAATGATATTATAAACATTAGTTTGGTTCTGGTATTAGTTATTAACATATTTTAAACCACTATAAATAAGTCTAAGGACCACACAAAAAAAGTAAGGATAATGTAAGGAATTATTGTCTCATTTTCATTTCACGAGGCATGCTTAATTATTGTACACTTAATTTATTATATATGGTGTAAATAATAAAAAATTGAAAAATAATATCATAAATTATACCATCTCCATGTTATTTAAATGTTTTATTTAAGGATTATTAACTTTGGGTTTTCTGATCCATTTGTTGCTACATTAGTAAGGGATTATCATCTCATTTTTTACACCCATTAGATAAATGTCAAGTTTACTACATACATATTTAGTGTGGTGTATCTAATTCCTATTTCTATATATCATATCATTAATTCCTTTATCTTCATGTTATTTGATACTTTCATTTAATATTATTCCTTCATGAGGGTTATTATTTAAAAATGTTTCAAAGTGGTATGAGACACTTTGGAATGCTTAAAGATCACTTTCTTCAAGATTAATCCTAATGATCTTTCAATGGAATTTGCATTAGAGTAAATTAGATAACCATTTTTCAATAAACACTTTCATTCAAATCTGGTTATTCATGACCATTTTCATGTATTAGTACCATTTTCCCACTCATTGGCACTCAAATTGTTTTAGAAAATATTTTTAAGAGGACCCGGCTTTATTTTTCTCTTTAGTCAGAGAACCTGTTTTCTTCTAAAAACCATGTTTTATTAAAATATTTTCAAAAAATATTTTAAAATTATTTGGTAAATAAAATTTTAACTTATTTTCTCATACTAATATCTTAGAATGAATCTTCTTACTTCTTTCTAAATGAGTAATTTTCTAACCCTTTTCCCTAAAAAATGAATATTCTTTTTACCTCGTACGACATGTACAGATTTATCTGATGTCATTTCATTAAATCCTCCTTCTCAATGTTTAAAAAAAATTATTTTCAATTAAAAATATTTTCAAAAGAAAATGATATTTTCCTCAAGAATATTTTTAAAAGATAATATTTTATTTCATTAATAATAATAACCATTTATTTTACTCTACTTTGAGGTATGTTGTATTTATACCATCCTTATTCTTACTCTAGATGGTTTATGATTTATTTGGCCAAGGTGAGTATTTAAATTCACTTCCTTGATCTATTTGTTGGTCCCCTTGAAATATTTGATCTCTTATAATCATTGAACATTAAATTTCCCCTAAATTATCCATTTCATTTATCATAGATATTAGTATTGCCTAAACTGTATACCATTTTACATACAGTGTATACTTTGAATGTTGTTTGATTAATCTGTATCTTATACTCCATATGGATATTAGATAAAGAACATTTTTAAATCAATTATATGATAGATGAGGAATGTTTTGGACTGGTATGATATGGTGAGGCCTGGTTATAGATAGCCCCTCGATGCATCGGTAGTCTCATGGGATTTGTCATTTGGTTAGCTTTCTTAGATGGGGTTTTACCCTACATTTCATAAACTGTTTTATGAAAGGTCTTGATGATAAAGGTACCATGTACCTAGGAAACATGAAGTCCAATAATTAAGAATTTCCTTCACTTAGATTTTGATATTATTCATCTATGAGTTTTTGTGTCAACATATCTATGGATGCATTTCATTTTCAGTATTCAATTATTATTCACTACTGGAAAAATACCCTATACCAATGGTTTGGAACTGTTGGTATAGGCTATACCAACAGTTTGGAGATCCGTTTCCAAGTAAGCCGTGGGGATAGGTCTATACCAACAGTTTTGGGAAAACCGTTGGTATAAACCTATACCAAAGTAATATGAAAATCTATACCAATGGTTCCATAAACCATTGGTATATGTAATTCAAAAAATAATCATTCGGTTGGTTTTGATCCTAGAACCTCCTGTTTGTGATTGAACGACCTAACCACTAACCTAAATTACTTTTGTGAACATAATTTCATAAATATATATATGTATTATCATAAGTATTTTAAATTTTGATTTATCTAATGTCCTCTGTAAGAATATTCCATTAAAAATACATGTATCTATACCAAAGGTTCTAAAAACCATTGGTATAGACCTATACCAATGGTTTTGAGAACCATTGGTATAGGTTCTTTGATTTTGGGACCTATACCAACAGTTTTGGACAAACCATTGGTATAGGTCCATATAAGTGACCTATACTAACACTTTTGGCCAAACCATTGGTATAGGTCCAAATTAGTGAACTATACCAACGGTTTTCCCAAAACCATTGGTATAGATTATATTTCCAGTAGCGATTCATCCATGAGATAATGCATCGACATATCTATGGATACATTTCATTTTTAGTTCATTGAATAAATGGAATGTGTTTCAGTTTTCTAACTTTCCATACTGATATTTCCATATCTAGTTATTTGAATAAAATGCATTTCCTATTATTTATTTTTCCATACTAACTATTATCATTGATTTATTATTTCCTCCACTCTATTTTCCCTTACTAATAATTTTATTTCACCATTATTATGTTTCTTTCCCTAGGAAACTAAGAAGATTACTATGAAATATATTCATGGATTTACTAGATGAATTAGAGTTATCCTTGGAGATACTTATTTAAAAGAATGAAAACAATTATGTTGTAATCAATGTATTCATTTATACAATACTCATTTATGTTTCTGGTTTACCAAGACTACTACACTATTGGTCTTTTGGGGCTTGATTCCTTGTAATCATGCTAATTTAATTGATAGAAGACACTGGATTTGGGCTATTAGAGGCTGGATTGCTACAATATCCTTTCATCATTTCCAAAAAAAAATATTCTAACTACATCCACATGTCATTGAATTGCATGAAATATTTTATCATTTTGTAAAAATATTCCTCAAGAACCTACTTTAATTATTCTTTGGACAAAGAATCAATTGAAATATTTCATTGATCTATCTAAAATATAAATATGATTGAACTTAATAGAACAATTCCATCTTCATCCATATCTCAAGGAACTCCAAGAGAATAATCAATGAATTTAATAAACACATTTTTTCATTATATTTAAATTATTTCCATCAGAAACTAGAATATTCATTTTGGAATATATTTTTATTCACAACTTAAGATTAAGTACGAGTAGAGAAAAAACTCAGGAAAAATGTACATATCCCTTTGATATAACTTATTGGCCCTTAAATGGGGGTTTATAGTGAATATAGCTAAAGCATGTGGTGAAATGGGGTATGAAAGGACTTTTAAAATTAAAACAATTGTTACTCTTAATGTCTCACTTTCCTTATATGGACCTTAACTTATCAACCTTCAGGGTCACTTGTTTCGATATTTTATCTAATATAAATTAGCTTTATTGACTAGTTTTCATGTTATTATATAATATAAATAGGTACAAAATAATTTACTTACTTGACCCTGATTGGGCTATATCCAAGGAGAATACATCGACGATGTGTCATGTACTAAATCAAAATAGAGATCACTTATCTTCATAGGGGCCACTCTCATTAAAAATGATTGACCTAGGTAACTCCTTTCCTAGGATCACTACCTTAAAATGGTTTAGGAATAACTCAATACTTCCTATGGGTCACTCCCTCAAAAATTTCTTATTATGTTCACTATTGATGGAAAGGATCACCTTCACATAGTATATGGACATATGGGTCCCTTATCTAGTATCCCTTGCATGTAATAAATTCTCAAATGTAAATTGATTATTTATTGATTTCCACTTAGGTTTATACTTCACAATATGTGAATAACTCCTCCTGACAACATTCTCATTTACTATTATATAGAAAACTTCTTATTCTTCATTAAATGAGTCTTTAATGGATTCTAATATCCTTATTTTTTCTATCCCCTCTCCTATTACTCTATTTTTCCTATAAAAATTAGGTATGATGTTATTTACAATATTCAGAACTTCCTTCAGTTGATCTCACTTCTAAAAATAGATATATCATTTTCCCAATCACATATACACCTATCATTATCATTATGGGATAATAAACCCATAAAGACCCAAAATTTTATTAATGAAAATTCCTCTTGATATAATTAAATGTCTTATTATGTAAAATGGTTATATAAAACATATGAAATTCCTTGGTTTTAAGTTTTTGGATTTCAAAATACCATTAATAATTATTACCGTTTCTAATATAGCTATTGAACAGTGACCACATGATTAGTATAAATATATAGCTTTAACAAATCCAATTTACTCAGACAAAGGAAGTGATGGCCTCATCCAGTAGAATTGATCCATATGAAGCCCATTTTTTAGAGCTCATAAAGGAGGTGGGATCATTGGGATTCACTCTTGACCAAGCCCAAGCTGAGCTTCAACACGTTAATCTTGAACGGAACCACCTATGATAGAAGTGAAAGTTAATAGAGATTACCACCTAAACGATGTTATCCGAGGCACCCCAAGAGTCTATCACCATCGCACACCTTACCCTTAGGTCTTATATTGGTGTTATAAGTGGTTATGTAACAATACTTTATAACTATGATTATGTGCATTATTTTTTTATAGAATAAAGAATATAAATTCATTTTATTATTATTACTTTGTAAATAGTTTTTAAAGCACAAATTGTATTTTTAGTTAATACTCAATTAAGAAATCTATTTTGACGAATTAATGGATTTTTTAATTAAGTAATATTTTAATAAAATATTATTACTAAATTAATTTTTATTAAATATAAATTATCATATAATTTTTATGAATACAATTTTAATTTTTATTAAGGTTTGAAAGCTGTTTTTGTCAAAACTCATGAATTTTAAATAAATGTCATTTTTTATTTTAAAAGTAAAAATTCACATATTTAGAAAATTATTTATATAAAATTAATATAATTTTTAGAATCAGGACGTCAAAATTATCCAATAGTGAATTTTTCATAATTTTCTAATACATTCGAATTTTTGGGTAAAAATTAAATGCCGTTTAAATATATAGTGTCTTTTATGACATCATAATGACCCAATAGCAATGTAATAAAATACTATAAATGGTATTTTAGGAAAATATATTTTTTACCTTTAAAATAGTTTTATTTTAGGTTTTATTTATTTATTTTACAATGCCTTAGTGGACCCTCCAAGACTTATAAAATATTTTAACATTTTAAAATGATTTCCTTGAGAGTTTGACTCACCTACACATAAGCAAGCCTAATATTTTAATAATTTAGGAAATTATCCTTATAAAACAACGTTTTTCACTCCAATTTTTTAAAAACCATAGTAAAAAACCATGGTATGGTTTTTAGTTTTGATTAGTTTAATGTGTGGTGTCCAAAACCTAAATAATAAATAATTCCCTCTCCTTTCCTATATAAACCCACTCAATATCCCATTACTATTCACTAAAACCATTTGGATCTAGACTAAACCCTTCCCTTATCTCTCTATAATCCTCCCAATTAACCTAAATCTCCCAAGAATCCCCTCTTAAGCCTCTCCCAATCATTTGGGATCACACTTCCAAGTAAGGGATTTCTTCCATTCTCATTTTTGTCCAAATTTATTTATATTGTTATACCCTTTTTTTCAATTAAAAATTTTGGGGTTATGGTTTGTCACCTCCCCATACTTCCCTCATTAATTTTTAATGATTATATACCTCTTTCTCTCTCATTAATTCTCCCATGTACACCTGTTACCATGCCGAAATTTCATAAGTAATTTCTCTCTTCTTATTTACATTCAAGAAATTATTTTATATTATGAATATAAGTTTCATTAAATATGTTGGGATATTATGTTACATGACCCCATTACTGTACATTTCATGTATAAATGATTATATACCCCTTTATCTCTCATCAACCCATTTTACAATTTCTATTTGACGTTGTTATGCTGCCAAAATTTTCCATGCCAAAATCATCATGTAAGTGAATACCGTACCCATTTCTCTATCAAGGGTCTTCAACTTTATGCACATATACTTATTTATTATAGAGTTTCATATACATATTCTAAATTACTTTATCGTGGAATAAATTATTATGTTGAATGATTCCATGTTGTATGATCCATGTGGCACACTTATGCATGAAATGAAATGATTTAGAAGGGTGCGCCCTGATAGTGCTCCAATGCATTGGGTAAATATTAGTATCACGATACGTCAAGTGCAATGAGGGTTTACTCATGATAATTCAAGTTAAATGATGTTTTACTCATGATCCATGTTCAATGAGACTTGGATCATGCTAATATCATATTAAATGTCGTGGCCACATTTCCTAGTTATGATAATCATGCTACATCATGCCTTTATGTTCCTGTTTCTCTTTCACTCCATTGATATGCCTATTTCCTAACATGTACTATATTCTTCATGTTATTCATTTATTACTCCCTTACTGGGCTTTATAGATCACCCTTTTCTTATGTGTGTCCTCAAGTTATCCCGTGCAATGCTAAGTACGAAGGAATGTTGTGTTCATGTAAAAGAAGTTTTCAATAAAGATGTTGTGTTTTATATTCTAAGTTGTTATTTAATATTCCTAATAATCCCTGTGCTCGGGCGACGCAGCAGGCTCCCATTCCCTAGCCAACGACGATGAGGGCCGCTCTGGCCCCTCCCCCTTCGGTGGGGGAGGGTCCTCCGTCGCCTCTCTCAGATGTCCGAGCTCCTCCCTTTGTCCCCTTTTCGAACCCTGACTTCTTTCCCTCCTTTCCTCAGATTTCCCTTAGCTCAAAAGTTCCATAATGTTTCGAAGGCCTCCCCCTTATACCGATCTCAACTTCCAAATTCACTGAGGCATCTGCTTTGCTGAACTTCACCCTGGTAGCTCATTTCAATAGGAGCCGACCATCGGTGTATTTCTTCAATTGTTGCATCTTCGAATCATGGGGTTTGTAGGAGCGGGCTACGATTGGTCTCCTCGACTCTAGACATGTTATGATAAGGTTCGCCTCCGAAGAAGACATGGTTCTTTACTAGTCGAGCGCTCCCCAAACCTATGATGGTGCTCAATTTTTCTTCTTCAAATGTTCATATGACCATCACATGAAACACGACTCTTCCAAGTTGGAGATTTGGGTTAGATTTCCAGAACTCCCTCTCCCTTTCCAAAATCCCTCAATTCTTCCTATGCTTGGTAATCTGGTAGGGTGATTTCTCTGTATTGATAGTAGAACTAGGGATATGTGCCATCCAATTTCTCCGAGGGTGTGTGTGTAAGTGGATTTATCGAAGGCTCCAGTTGAGTTCTTTTGGATTGCCATGGGTGAAGAATTCAGATATAAGAAGCGTGTTTTCTTTGAGTCTTGGTGTGATTACTGCCTCTCGTACAAGAAGTTTGGACATGTCTCGACGGGCTGTAGGAAAAGGCCGGGGTATCAGGGAGCAGCTTTGGAGGTGCAGGAGTCTGGGGATGATGGAATTCATCTGGTTCTATTTTGTGAAGGATCTGGTGATGGCTGTGAAGGCCTGGGTCAAGTCACAGGCAAGGAAGACGACAAGTTGGGTTTAAGAGGGTTAGAGAAGCAAAAACCAGAGAGGGTTGTACCACATGAACCAAGTGTTGCTGGAATTTTTAACAGGCTAAAAAGAGATCTGGACAGTCCTCCTAGGGACTCTTCAATACCAGGGGATGAAATAACCTGTGCAATGACTTTAGCTAATTCGGATAAAGACAAGGCCGATCCCCAAGCTCTGGTGGAGTCTCCCGGTGTTGATGTTCCAAAGGATAAGGGAAATGTGGCCTCTAATCCTTACACCTACGCCATGTATGTGCGAGTAGGGAGTAGTAATATCTCAGAGAGAGTGACCCCTTCGTTTGGAAAGAAGAAGTCTCTATATTCCCAGAAGAGGGAACAAACACCACATGGTGTAAGTATGCAGGCAGATCCTGGACAGGAAATGAGGAAGGCCTTGGAAGGTCTCAATTTGAGAAACTGTTTTGACATCTTGATTAATGAGGGAGGGAGTGATGGAAACTCTATTTGTCCATATGGAACTGAATCTGATGGGGATGGACAACTCAGGGATGAGAATGTTTTAGGTGGGGATTGTTCAGCAGTGCACAATCTAATAAAAAAGAAAGGGAACAAAGAGAACAGGGACCTGAGGAAATGCATTGTTTTCAGGAAGTCGAAATCAAAGGGGCGTAAAGACTATTCCCATCTTCCGAAGCCGATGTAGACTTGATCGGCTAAAAAATATATAATTCCCAAGGTTCATGATACCTAGATAGTGGAAGATAAGGTGTTCCAGTTGGTGGGAGACACCGAGTCCCATGATCAAGCCAAAAAGTTCTTTATGGAAGAAGGTAGCTTTGTAGCATTGGCATCTCCTCAAGGAGCTGAAGTTGGGATGGTGGGGGGCCATCAAGGGGAGGTGCATCAGCAAGTGGGGGAGGTGGTTCCCCTACAACTTGCTCTTTCCCCCAAGGAGGGACAACAAGGGATATCAGGTCAGGAGGCTGAAATTGTTGAATCTCCTTTGACAATCTCGATGGATCCGCAACAGGTTGCTGATGCTGTGACCATAGAGAAATCATGGGACCTTCTTATTCACTATGAGGAAGAGATGCTGGAGAAGGTTTTGATCATTCATGCTTCTAAAGAGGACGCATAAAGGATTAATGGGAGACCAATTAAAGTTGAGGTAGGCAGGGAGTTGGGATATTAGATTGATAAACAACATTTAATTATAACCAGAGGATTCAACGAGAAGAAGATATCAGTGGCGGAGTTCTTGCAAGTGTGGGACAATCTGGATTCTCAATTCGAAGAGACTTTCAAAACCAAACTGGATATAAAGGTATCAAGATTGTCTTGGAAATTATTTCGGGAGGTTGATTCTAGTAGTTTTAAGCTGGTTTTCAATAACTCCAATATTTTCTATAGTATTGTCCCTTATTGAACATGCAGTTTCTCACTTTTTTCCATAAAAGTGTTTTATAAAAAAAAATTAACTTTGGATGGGATTAGGATCAAAAAACCCTAGTGAAAGCCTTAGGGATAAGACTAAGTATAATAAAAACATCCCTAAATTTTGGTGAGTATTGAGTAAGTGGATTATCAAGAAAATATATCCCTGTCTGGATACGAGCAGGTAGACGTGGATCTGGCACAAATGTATCTAGGGGTAAAACCCGAAAACAAAACTTTGAGCTAGACTCAAATGGGAACTGGTGCATGATAATGGGTCTTGCTACACTCTTGGTTACAAAACTTCTGGGGGATATCCTTTGGTAAATTCATAAGCTTAGTATGAACCATTATTAATGAAATTAAAGAAATTCTCCTAATAATATATATTGTGAAGTAGATCATGGATAACATAGATAAGTTAAGGAAATAAATGTAATTTATAAGTTATCCCTTTTTTTCATTGGATTCCCCTTTATGTGTTTCCCCTAACTTTCCTTTTATTCTAGCCAATGACTGGTAATAGGAGGACTCAGACTAACAACTGATGCAATGATCAATGTGATGACTATTCTAATGATATTCCCAATCCGATGGGAGTGAGAATCACAAAATTTGTCATGATTATCTCTCATTTAACTCAAGTTTTGAATAGAAACATGGGTCAAGAGGAATGTTCAACCCCCCCTAAGAAAGAACAAGACATAATCGAGAGATTAATGAGACAAAGGCCTCCCACTTTTAATGGATCATTTGATCCCTCAATCGCTGAACAATGGATCAACTCTATTGAGAAGATCTTCTCCATCCTTCAATGTTCTGAACAAGAGAAGGTACTTCTGGATTCTTTTCATATGGAGGGTAAAACTGATCAATGGTGGACATTGATAAAAAATATGAATCCTGAGGAGGATATCGAGGCATTGGAATGGATGGATTTCTAGAAAAAATTTTTTGATAAATATTTTCCTTCCACCCTCCAACTTAATATGGAAAGAGAATTCATTTCACTTAAGAAAAAAAGACAATGAAACCATCAAATCGTATAAGGAAAACTTCACAAGGCTTGCACAATATGCCTTCGGCTTTGTCATTACCCCCAAATTCAAGGTTGAACACTTCTTTGGTGGGCTAAAAACTACCCTAAGGGAAGCCCCAACGATCTGTGACTTTAAGAGCTATGAGGAAATTTTATGATGTTCCCTCAAAGTCGAAATGGTGATCGAAGAATCTAAGGGGTATCATGGGGATAAGAACCGTAATGCAGAATTTAATTCTTGCGGTCTGATGTATAAATCCAATGGTGCTAAGAAATTCCAGCACCCCACTTGCCAACAGTGTAGAAATAATCACCCCTAAAATTTCCTAAAGGGGGTGGGAAAATTATTTAGGTGTGGAAGAGAAGGGAACCTGACTATTAACTATCGACAAGAAAAACCCTCTGTTTCAATAGAGTATAGGAACACTCTGTTCGATCCTCAATGCATTGTTCATTGCTTTAACTATAAATAAATATGGCACTTTTCAAACTAGTTCCCTAAGCCATGGTTTTTCGGAGGCAACCAACAACCTCTAAGGCAGCAAGGGTGAGATTTTTCCATCACTACCACCGAAGCGAACCCTGACAACGAAGTGGTGAAAGATACACTAGTTATTCATTCATAAATATCCAACATACTTTTTGATTCTAGTTCTATGCATTCTTTAATATCCCAAAAGTTTAGTATAACAATCCCAACATCACAAAAAATCATGGAAGTAAAGATGTTGGTGAAAATGACAAATGGGGAAATCATTGCAACCCATGAATATAACTCCTCCCCTGTCACAATTTGTGGTATGAACTTTCTAGTGAACCTTTTCATACTCCCTATGGTGGAATTTGATGCAATTCTTGGCATGGATTATATTTCCCTATATAGAGCCAACATAAATTACTGTGAGAGGGAAATCACTCTCCATATGGAGAATTGAACCCCAATTATATACAAGTTCAAGGAGGAGGATGAATCTTCTTTAGCACCATCATCTCAACTGTGGATATTATTGCCCTATGAGCACACATATCTTGCTCAGATGATTGAGGAATCAACTATCCTTGAAGACATGCCTATTGTGAGGGAATTTTCTGAAGTGTTTCTTGAGGAATTTCCTGGTCTTACTCCTAGAAGAGACATTGAATTATCAATTGATCTTATACTTAGGGAATTACCAATATCCAAGACTCCAAATAGAATGGATATTGTGGATATTGAGGAGCTGAAGAAACAACTATAGAATAATCTGGATAAAGGGTTTATATGCCCAAGTGCTTCACCATGGAGTGCACCAGTCTTCTTCATCAAGAAGAAGGATGGGTCAACGCTCATTTGCATTGATTATCATGAGATCAAAAACATAAAGAACAAGTATTCTCTACCCTGAATTGATGACTTGTTCGATTATCTATGTGGATCACAATACTTCTCCAAGTTGGATTTTTGGTCAGGATATTACCAAGTAAGGGTGAAGAAGGAGGATATCCCCAAGACTGCTTTTCGTACAAGGTACGTGCACTATGAATTCATAGTAATTCCTTTAGAACTCACTAATGCTCCTAAAATATTCATGGAATTGATAAATAGAGTCTTTAGAGATTACCTAGTCAAATTTGTGGTAGTCTTTATAGACTATATTCTAATATACTAAAAAACCAATGAGGAGCATGAGGAGTATCTAAGAACTATACTAGAGACGTTCTGAAAGGAGAAGATCTATGAAAAGTACAACAAGTGTGAGTTATAGTTGAAGTAATTCTCATTCTTGGGTCATATCATCACAAGCAATGGGATATCTATGGATCCCTCCAAGACAACTTTAATTGAGGGATGAATGAGGCTAACATCGGTGATGGATATCCATAGATTCCTGGGGTTAGTTGGATATTATCACCAATTTGTGAGAAATTTATCATGATTTTAAAACCATATTACCAATCTAACTCTGAAGGGAGTCAAGTTTTCTTGGAGTGATGAATGTGAAGAGAGCTTCAAGGAGTTGAAAAGGAGGGTTATCACTGCACCCGTGATCACACTACCCACAAGTGGAGAAATTTTTGTGGTATTTAGTGATTCTTTAAAGAAGGGAATGGGATATGTGTTGATACGAAATGACAAATTCATTACCTATGATTCAAGGAAATTGAATGTTCGTGAGAAAAACTATCCAACACATGATCTATAGTTGGATGCAGTAATATTTTCTTTAAAAATTTTGTGATATTACCTCTTTGGGGAGAAGTGTGAAATATATATGGATAACAAACGCCTCAAGTATATATTCACATAGAAAGAGTTTAATACGAACTAATGAATATGGATAGAGCTAATCAAAGACTATGAATGCTCAATCCATTACCACCCTGGGAAAGCGAACAAGGTGGAAGATGCTCTAAGTAGAAAGGACCCATCGATTCTATCATTGATGATAATTGAAAAGGATCCAATGTTCTTTGATTTGATGAAGATGGACATGGGAATCATAAATAAGGGAAAATAGTCAATCCTTTCACAAATGATTTCTCAACTACATCTTTTGGAAAGGTTAAAGGATGATCAAAAGGATGATGTGAGAATTCAGAAGAAAGTAGAAACTATCAGAAAAGGAAAATACTCAGAGTTCAATGTTAATGAATAATGAATTGTGAGATTTTGGACAATACTATGTGTTCCATCAAATCCAGAGTTAAAGAATTAACTTTTGGATGATGCACATAGTTAAAATTTCTCTATTCACTCCATAAACACAAAGATGTATTGAGATCTATGAGAGCATTATTGTCGGGATAAAATAAAGAAAGAGATCGCTGAGTATACATAAAAGTGCCTGGTATGTCAGCAAGTGAAGGTTGAGAGATAAAAGTCTAAGGGGGGTGATGAAACTATTACCCATACCATCATGGAAATGGGATAACATCACCATAGACTTTGTCACCAGATTTTTGAAGACATCCAAAGGAAACAATGCTATCTGGGTTGTTATGGATCGTCTTACAAAGACTGCACACTTTATTTCAATTCAAGAGGATTTCTCATTGCATCAAATTACATGGATATATATTAGAGAAGTGGTAAGGCTGCATGGAGTACCACTATATATTATATATGATTGAGATCCAAGATTCACCTCTAAGTTCTGGAAGAGTCTCCAACACACTCTGAATAATGAGATGAACTTAAGTGTGACTTATCATCCTCAAACCAATGGATAATCTGAGTGGACTATCCAAACACTTGAGGACATGTTGAGATCATGATCAATGGACCTCAAAGGAGGATGGGATAAAAATCTTCCTCTGGTTGAGTTATCTTACAATAACAGTTTCCACTCAAGCATCCAAATGGCTCCTTATGAAGCCCTGTATGGGAAGAGGTGTAGAATACCGACATATTTGGATGAATTTGGGGAGAGAAAACTCCTTGGTCGAGAAATGGTCGAATAAATGGTGGAGAAGGTTAAGACCATCCAACAGTACAATAAAGATTCTTAGAGTTAACAAAAGAGCTATGCTGATAATCATCGATAATACCTAGAGTTTGATGTTGGAGACATGATATTCCTCCACATATCACTATGGAAGAGAGTTATGAGAATTGGGAAGAAGGGAAAGCTTAGTCCAAGGTACATCGGCCCTTTTGAGATCCTTGATCGCATTAGAGCAGTGGTCTATCGACCAGTACTCCCACCGAACCTATCTCAAGTACATAATGTATTCCATGTATAACTCTTGAGAAAGTACATACTATACCCATCACATATACTCAATCCAAAGGTAGTACCATTGGATAATTAACTCTCCTATGAAGATAATCCGATGAAGATCCTAGATCATAGAGAAAATGTTCTACGAAATAAGACAATGCCCCTCGTCAAGGTGTTGTGGCGAAACCAAAAGTTTGAAGAAGCAATGTAGGAATCAGAGGAAGTAATGAAGTCGAGTTACCCTCATCTATTTTAGTGTGGGAAAATTATATTTTGGAGGATGAAATTTCTTAAGGGGGGAACATTGTAACAACCCAAACTTTTATTAATGAAAATCCCTCTTGATCTAATTAAATGTCTTATTATGTAAAATGGTTATATAAAACATATGAACTTCCTTAATTTTATGTTTTTGGACTTCAAAATACCGTTAATAATTTTTACCGTTGTTAATATAGCTATTGAATAGTGACCACATGATTAGTATAAATATAGAGCTTTAACAAATCTAATTTACTC
Source organism: Viscum album (assembly GCA_963277665.1). Classification (NCBI taxonomy): domain Eukaryota; kingdom Viridiplantae; phylum Streptophyta; class Magnoliopsida; order Santalales; family Viscaceae; genus Viscum; species Viscum album. The sequence goes on along the minus strand of OY728126.1, from coordinate 2,087,859,676 downwards.
AAACAAAGGAAGCGATGGCCTCATCTAGTAGAATTGCTCCGTACAAAGCCCATTTTTTAGAGCTCAGAAAGGAGGTGGCGTCACTGGGATTTACTCTTGACCAATCCCAAGCCAAGATTCAACATGTTAATATTGAACGGAACTGCCTATGGGAGAAGTTGAAGTTAATAGAGATTACCACCTGGACGATGTTATCCGAGCCACCCCAAGAGTCTGTCACTATCGCACTCCTTACCCTTAGGTATTATGTGGGTGTTATAAGGGGTTATGTAACAAGACTGCAGCACTATGATTATGTGCATTATTTTTTATATAATAATGAATATACATTCATTTTATTATTGTTACTTTGTAAATAGTTTTTAAAGCACAAATAGTGTTTTTAGTTAATATTCAATTAAGAAATATATTTTGATGAATTATTTTATTTTTTAATTAAATAATATTTTAATAAAATATTATTACTAAATTATTTTTTATTAAATATAAATGATCGTATAATTTTTATGAATACAATTTTAATTTTTATTAAGGTTTGAAAGCTATTTTTATCAAAACCCATGAATTTTCAATAAATATAGGTTTTTATTTTAAAATTAAAAAGTCACATATTTAGAAAATTATTTAGATAAAATGAATATTATTTTTGGAATAAGGACATCAAAATTATCCAATGGTTAATTTTTCATAATTTTCTGAGATAGTCGATTTTTTGGGTAAAAATTAAATACCGTTTAAGTATATAATGTGTTTTATGACATCATAATGACCCAAGAGTGATTTAATAAAATACTATAAATGGGATTTTAGTAAAATATATGGTTTAAATTTAAAATAATGTGATTTTAGGTTTGTTTTATTTATTTTATAGTGCCTTAGTGGACCCTCCAAGACTTATAAAATATTTTAACATTTTAAAATGATTTCTTTGAGAGTGTGACTTACCTCCACATAAGAAAGCCTAATATTTTAATAATTTCGGAAATTTAAATTATAAAATAATTTTTTCCTCTCAAATTTTTCAAAAACCATGGGAAAAAACCATGGTATGGTTTGTGGTTTTGATTAGTTTAATGTGTGGTGTCTAAAACCTAAATAATAAATAATTCCCTCTCATTTCCTATATAAACCCACTCAATATCACATTCCTCTTTACTCAAAACATTTTGAGCTCAACTAACCCCTGATCTCCCGTCTCTATAATCCTCCCAAGGTTCCCCAAGCTCCTAATAATTCCCTATCAAGCCTCTCCCAAGCCTTTGGGATCACACTTCCAAGTAAGGGATTTATTCCTTTCTCATTTTTGTCCAAATTTATTTATGTTGTTATACCATTTTATTTTCAATTAAAAATGTTAGGGTATGGTATTGAAACTCCACCATATTTCCCTAATTATTTTTTAATTATGATATACCTCTTTCTCAATCATTAATTCCCCCCATGTACACCTATTACCATGCCAAAATTCTGTAAGGGATTTTTCTCTTCTCATTTATATTCAAGCAATTATTTTATATTATGCATATAATCTCCATTAAATATATTGATAAATTAAATTACATGACCCCCTTACTATACATTTCATGTATAAATTATGATATACCCCTTTCTATCTCATCAAACTATTTTATGATTTTTATTTGATGTCGTTATGCTGCCAAAATTTCCCATGCCAAAATCCTGTGTAAGTGAATACCATACCCATTTCTCTATCAAGGGTATTCACCTTTATGAACATATACTTATTGATTATAGAATTTCATTTATGTATTCCACATTCCTTTATCATGGAATAAGTGATGATGTTTAATGATTCCATGTTGTATGATCCATATGGCACACTTATGCATGAAATGGAATGATTAAGAAAGGTGCACCCTGATAGAGATCCAATGAATTGGGTAAAGATTAGTATCATTATAAATCAAGTAAAATGAGGGTTTACTCATGATAATTCAAGTTCAATGAGGTTTTACTCATGATCCATGTGCAATGATCCTTGGCTCATGCTAATATCATGTTAAATGTTGTTGCCACATTTCCTAGTTATGACAATCATGCTATATCATGTCTTTATGTTAATGTTTCTATTATGATCCATTGATATGCCTATTTACTAACATGTACTATATTCTTCATGTTATTCCTTGATTACTCCCTGAATAAGCTTTATAGCTCACCCTTTTCTTATGCATATCCTCAGGTTATCCTGTGCTATTCAAAGTATGAAGGAATGTTGTGGTCATGTAAAAGAAGTTTTCAATAAAGATATTGTGTTTTATGTTCTAAGTTGTTATGTAATGTTCCTAATTTTTTCAAGACACTAGAACTATCGATCCTCAGATTTGTCTTAAGTGCAATTTTATGTAATAAATCTAGTTTATGTGTGTAATAAAGAGAAAGGTTGTTATAAAACCCATACATAACTCCATCATAAATACCCTATAATCTCTACAATAAGAGGTAAAAAAATAGCTTATTGTACTTCTTCATCCTCTTGAAGTGTGAATTAATTCTCTAATTAATAAACTATTACCAATTCTAAAAATCACCTTTGAGATTAACTTATATTGTGGTCTAAATCCAAGACACATGATATATGAATCATTAAAAATCCATTTGATGAATCTCATGAGAAATTTCTCTCTAAATTAGTGAATCATGTGTCAAATCAACTTTTAGCATGGTCTGCTATAAAATACTTGTATTTATTCCTCCAAAACACAAAAATCCATGGGTATGGTTCTCAAATTGTGGCCATTTTCTCAAGTAGGAACTTTTAATTTGACCATGACTTGCAAAAAAAAACCAAAAATGATTTGGAATATCTATTTCTCATAGGAAGACATCATAAGAATCATGGATTACACCATGGGCATGCTCAATCCTATTTCATCCATATTGAACTTTAAGTATTCAATATAGAACATATACTCAACCATGAACTTCTCCATATTCATTTTCATAGGTACTCTTTCATTGAAACAAAATCATCACAATGGCTCAGTGAAAGATTAATGTCTGTTTGGGGTGTTGAATTCTCAATAAACCCTCAACCATGGGAGTGGTTTCAACTGAACTCTTATCCATCTTCACCAAAGTCTCTAACTAGGGTGTGGTCTTTCTCATATTGAGAATTTCCATGGCAACATGACTAATGTTTTAGGTGTGTAATTTTTAGCTATACATGTTACACTCTTGTGAAATAACACTCATGGTTATTCATTTATGGGTTTATTCTGGACTACTCCCACTTAAATAATCATCTATTTTTCAACAATTAAAACATAAATATCAATTAATCTTGTTGTAAATAACTTACTCTGTCCTTCTCAATTGAGATAAAAAAATATCCCAATAACCACTTCATCACTTTAATAATTTTTAATAACGTGTTTTCAATAATTATATTGTTAAAAAAATCAAACTAATTTCACTGAGATTCTAATTAAAATATTTTCATATTATCAAAAAATCTAAATCAATCCATAAGAACCTACAATAATTAAAGAGTCCCCCGTGGACTATGTCTTATAGAGAGTTATTTGGTTCTCATTGTTTAATATGGTATCCCTCCCATCATAGAGGATACCTTATAATATTACTCTATCCATCCATTGTCACTACATGTTATATGTTAGATGTCATCCAACCAATATGTGGATGGTAGTCATGAATATAATGCAACATCACAAAAATAATAATCATCTGTAATTTCCTTTAATATGTTATCCTCATTCAAAAAGTAATTCAAAATTCACTATTTTTCAATAATGGAGGAATATATATCTCAAATTATCCTTGATTTGTGAAGGAATATTTGTATCCACCTATCATAGACCAAATTCATAGTTTATATATAGTTTTATTCACAATAAATATTGCAGGTAGAATAGTGTAATATTTTGTGCATCATTTCAAACCTTTATCATAGTGTTATGAAAGAAAATTTTTATAAATACTCAAGTGAACCATAACTAAACTGAAACAAAAATAATTAATCAAGATTATATTTTGTAAATATAATTTATCCATAGCATCAACACAAAGAAGTGGGTGGATTAGGATATGAGTACAAATTTATTTATTTATAACTATTGTAATACCTCATTTGTTTATGAGATATGAATTTGATCTAATTTATACCAAAACATAGGTATTTTATTTTCTATTGGGTGTTATAGGAATTGGTGGGGGCCCATGATTTAGTTTTGTTATTATAGACTATGTTTTGGAGTTTTAATTTTGTGACAAACTCAACTAGGTACCCAATGGTCTGGTACTAGGTAGCCAGTGTGCATGGAATAAATTGGGTTTCCCTTAATGGGAAACTGAGTGGGTGATGACCTAAGTGTAGGTACCATGTATTCTACTGGTAAATCTATGAATATAGATTGGGTATTTTGTGGGTACCTGGGAAATGTTTTTAAAAAATTGAATTAATTTAATTAAATAAAAATATTATTAAATGGCCCCCTAATTTTCTTATAGGTAGACATATGAGACCTCATTACCTCTCCTTATTTCCTTCTCCCCCTAAGAGTAGTTCTCCATCGATTGATCTTGGATTCATATTTCATTTGTCCTAGTAGATCCATATAGGTAATTATAGAACTCCTCTTTCTTCTAATACATATTCTCATTTATACTTTATCACATGGAATTGGATAAGCACTAAATTTGGGATTCATTCTAGGATTTTCAGTTTCTACCAATTAAATACAAGTCGAAATGTGATATTTGATGAGTAGGAATTGACTAGGCCCAGGTAGAAAATCCCTTGATTTCTTAATGTTCTTTATAGGTGTGGAAAATGTAATATGAAGTATGGGAAGCACCAATTTTATGCCTATTCCCTATAATCAGATTTACATCTTTTCCATCACTTTATATGATGTGAATAGGAGATTATAGACCCATGGATGGTGTTAAGAGTAGTGTGTGCCATCACTATAGTCATCAATGACCAATTACATTGTAAAAAATTCTATATAAGTTTGACCACTTCCTCTTGAAGGGTGTATTTGCTTATGATGTGACCCTATAAACACAGTTAGGTTTCCAAAAATTACCCTTATCAATGGATAGTGTTAGGACCTCCTCCCCCAGGGTTACCCCTCAGAGTCCGGTAATAAAGGAAGTGGGATAATTATTCATGAATCCCACCTCTAATAGGACATGTGTTGGTGACTAACATTGAAGGTATACCATATAAAATATTGTAAAAAATACCCTTTAACAATAATATAGGGATTGAGAGATAATACTACCAAAAAAATCTCACAAGGAATAAAATTAAAGGAATATCACAATACATGCATGTAATTTCATATAATTAGAACAACAACAAAGTAAACTACAAGCACAAAATGGAATCCTCGGTAGAGACCACGAAACCCATATAGATCCTGGAGAATTTTATGAGCTATATTTTTCATGATTGATCACCAAAAATCTACTATGGAAATGAAAAAATAATTATATAGATGTTTGGTGAGAATAATATGTATACTAAGTGTGATCATCCCTGGTTCCTATCATAAAAAAGTAAAGAAAACATACTAAATCCTAGTAAACAAACAAGTGTAAATAATACATCACCTACTCAGGTATGCTAAGTTACCAGCCTCACCATTTTCTCTCTCACCAAGTATCATATAAAATTAATAATATAATATCCAACATAATATAAAATTAAGGTTCCCCACTACCACATCACCATTGTTTTCCTGCTCTCACCCAATATCACGCATCTTATGCCATCTCTCTCTAATAAATCAACATTCATTAAAGGTATATATATAGATACCAATAACTTACGAGTAATAAAATCTCATCATCAACATCTACATATCTAGTCATAAACCATGTAGTTTTGGAAGCTACCACATATTATACACCATAAATTATAACTCAATCCTTCACAACCAATACACATCATTCATAATGTAATCCTTAGGATAATATATCTGTAAATACTTGTGTGTGATTTTACCATAATCCAAAACATTCCTCTATAAACATATATGGAAAAGGTAACCACCATGCATAATAGAACATAATACTCTTTGGAGAAGGGAGTGGGGTAGAGGTGGTAGTCAGTCATCTATCCTCATAGACCAAGATGATGTAAAAAAACCTATAGAGTTAATTAGTTCCGGTCATCCTACTAAAATGGGTAGGGAAGCATAATAAATTATAAAAAAAATTAAATATATATCTCAATAAAACACTATCGGAAACTACCTATCCTTTAATTAGACTATAGCTATTTTCTCTTGGACAACTGACTTCCACCACTTAGGTCTCGATATCCTATAAGCACACAAAAATTTCAAGATACTTTTAAATTAAATCATAATATAAAAATTTCATTTTATGGGATTATCAACTATATACCAATCCCTCCAAACATAATCTAACCTCTTCTACAATTCCTCAAAGATTTATTGTCATTTAAAATTTTTGTTAACCCACAAAACCCATGGGATAAATTATTTAACATTAAAATTCCACAATTATAGGTACTCTAGGACTCATCCTAAGAAACCATAAAAGATACCAAGTCCATGAACATCTAGCTATGTTAAGTAGTGGGGAAAAAATATAGAAATAATCATCCAGAACATCTAACCTCTTGGAGAGTTCATAATAAATAATAAAACCATCATTTAATACTATAAAAAATTGGAAAGGCTAGAATAAACTTTCACCATCATTAATAGTGCTATCCTCGACAATACTATTCATATCACTTTTTATACTACCCTCAAAAGCATATATTATTGGAAAAAATAAGTAATTTCATCCTATGACTCACCAAACCACCAACCATCCAAGGTTGTAATCATATATAAAAGAAATTATCCAAACCCATAACAAACACATAAGGAATCATGAAAATGAAAAATAATTAATAGGGAATATGGGCCCCAAAATAAAGGCATATAGCCTTCAAAATAAAATGATCTCGCTCAACCCCAATAGATAATATTTTTCAAGAAACTAGTATGTTATCATATTTAATTCACTAATTCATTTAATACATATTTAAACTATAAGAAACCTAGGGAATCAAATTGTCACGACCCGTCCTCGGGGCCCGTGCTGTGACTACCTCAAGCCCGCCTTCCATAGGCCAGGGGATGGCGACTAGCACCAAGGCGTAATTCCCGGTAAAAGGGAAGGAATTGCCTTTGTAAAGTAAACAAACACCACAGAGAAAGCAAGCAGTAAAAGTAAACACTAAGTAAAAACTGGGTACAACAGTAAGTGTGGAAAAGTAAGTGGGCCAGTATACAAACCCAAACTGAAAGTAAAGTACAACTGGAAGGGAAAACAACAACTGAAAAGTAAAGCCGTAACGTCGAGCTGTCCACTGGAAATCCCACCTGAAGGGTGAGTACAGATAGCCTCCAAAGCTCCTAGGGTCCAACCGTTCGCTCCGAGAACGTCCCGCCCAGTGGTCCACCTCCAGGTACCGTCTTGCTCCGCAAGCCTCAACCACGATCAACGATGTCTGTTGTCTGCAACCAACACAACGTAGTGCGGGCATAGCCCATGCAGGGGTGAGTATAAGCTACTCAGTAGGGACCCCAAGACCCTCGAAGGTCTCCCAGAATCCACAAAGGATAATCCACAAAGGAAAGATACAATCACGAAGTAACATCCGACACTGCTTAGGTATATGCCCATACATATACCTAAGTAATAAATTCAAGTTCGCTCCAATATCCGAGCCCAAGTACACCCCAGTCCACATAGGAAAGAAAAACGTAAATCCACACAGGATAGCACAACACAATCCACATAGGAAAGCAAAACAGGATTCAGCTCACACAGGTATACTTCTTCGTATGACGATAGAGATGATCAGATATAGCCACTGATTCATCTAAGCCGTCGGACCCACAAAGGATTGATAGGTACTAACCCCTGCAATGACCCACAAATTATCTGACCCACAAAAGATTGATAGGTAACTAACCCCCACAATGACCCACAAAGGATCTGACCCACAAAGGATCGATAGGTAACTAACCCCCGCAAAGACCCACACAGGATCTGTAGGCGCTGGACCACACAGGACCGCTGAGCGCTGACCCACACAGGATCGGACCCACACAGGATCGGTAGCACTGATCCACGTAGGATCGCTGAGTGCTGTAGTCGTCGCCGTCGAATCCACTGAGGATCTCTGTACAGTCGTCGTCGAAGTCGCAGCCAGCTCTAGGGTTCCCGCACACAACAAGCTCGTTCGGGAGGGTCCACTCCACGAGTCGAGAGGCTGATACATCAATTGACACATAGTCCGGAGTTGATGTATCCAAAAGTTCCGTATCGTCAACAGGAACTCAACGTCGCAGACGGTGCGTCAATCGGACGCCCGGTCTGAGAGTTATTGGCTTTTTCGTTCCAGGGGCCCGGTTGATTTTTAAGGAAAAACCAACCAGAACGTTCTCCAACTATGTCCAAACCTCAAGAAGAGTAAGCCAAAAGATCCTTCTCACTTAGAGGAATCCATCAAAGTCGACGGCACGTCAATCGGACGTCCGAAGCTCAAGTTATAAGCGTTTCCGCTCCGAGGGCCCGGTTGGTTTCGTGTACGAACCAAACCGGCCAAACCCAAAGTATTCCGAAACCTTGAGTGCGATATACCAAAACGACCGTCTCGATCCAAGAATCGCATCTCATCTAATGGTGCGTCGATCGGAGGCCCGTAGCTCAAGTTATGGGCAATAGACCGAATAAGGTTCGTTATTAAGGGGTTCAGGCCCGGTCCGACCCGACCCGATACCCCCAGGGTCGGCCCGAACCGAGTCGACCCATCCCGGGTCCGGTTCCGGCCCGCTTGGGCATGGCCTGGCCCGACCTAGCCAGGTGCGGCCTGGTCTGGCAGACTGGCCAAGCAGCCGGCCCGGCGCGTGGCGCGCTGGGCGCACTGGCCAGGTGTTCGGCCGAACGGCCGAACTGTTCGGGGTGGGGGGAGCTACCCCCACGTGAAGTAAACCACGACCCCTTAATGGGGCTGCTTCGTCCGGCCAGCCGGGGGTTTCGAACCCCCGGTTCCTCCATGGTCCGACCGGCCCGCTCCGGCCGGCCGGCTTCTGCCGCCACGGGACTGGAATGGCCGGTCCCCTTGCTCCGACGCCGGCGGCCCGGTACCGGCCGCCGGTTCCGCTGTTCTGCCGCGGGATGGAACCGGCCATGGCCCAGAACCGGCCGCGACCTTGGCTCGTCCGGCACGGCGCGACGGCGCCACGCCCCTCCGCCGCGGCCCCGCTCCGGCCGCGGTACTTTAGTGGTTCTCCGGTGCGGCGTGACGACACCGCATCTTTGGTTCGTTTTCAACGGCGCGGCGCGACGGTGCCACGTCTTGGTTCGTCTTCAATGGCGCGACGCGACGATGCCGTGCTCCTCCCCCTTTCCTTATCAAAATTCCGCGCGGTGCTTCGGCACCGCGTTTCCTTGATCGCCACAACAAAACCAACAACCAAAAAAGGTGAGGAGTGTCGGCCGTGTTCGTGCGGTCCGACCTCCTCCCGTTATCACGATAACAGGCGGTTCAAAGAAAAGGAGAAGCAATGGAATATTTCATGAACTAACAAATAAAATAAATCCCTACCTCAACGCTGTCGTCGAACGAGCATTCGTCGCGGAATTAATCGTCGCGGAAGAAGAGGTCCGCCGCGAAAGAAGAAGATCGCCACAGAAGAAGAGAATCGCCGTTGGCGTTAGGTGATCTCTGAGGAAGGCATCACTCGCCATCGTCCGCCGTCGGAGATTGGCGTTCTTCGTCGGCGGTGGTGCATTCTTCGCGTTCTTCGTCAGCGGTGGTGCGTTCTTCACGTTCTTCGTCGAAGAACGAAGAATCTTCTCTTTTTCTCCCAAAGGTTTATCACAACACAACCCCAACCATAATAAAATAAGTCCAACACTTATTTTATTATCAACCTAAGCTTTTGAAATTCAAAAGATAATAAACGAACAATTAATTCATAGAATTAATTGTAACAATTTAACTGCCCAATTTAATGGGGCGTTTCTTAACCAGAAAAACGCACGGTTGACTTTCATTAAAGAGGGGGTTTGCGGGTGTGTTACTTAGGAGGGAAGAAACGGTGGGGCTCGTGCGGCCCCCACCTCACAAATATCTACCAAGTTGGTAGGATATTGTGGGTTCCACCTTATCCGCTTAACTTAGCTTAAGTGGCTTTAAGTGAAACAAAATAAAGTGTCGTTCCACCTTTATTTTATTTCTTAACTTAACCCCAAAGAAAATAAAACCACACCCGAGCAAACACAACTCTGGAAAACACGTTTATAAGAAAATACCGGCGTTGTGATTCCACCGGTGCCCTCAGAATTCGATTCCGAGCACCGGTTCAAAAGTTAGAAAACCCCACTCGTTCGTTCACTGAACGTACCCGAGCTAAAATTCGGAAAATGATTCCGGGCACACCGGGCCTCGGAATCAGGTGCCATCAGAAACTGCGTTCTTGTAAAATTCCCAAGAAAATTAAGAAAAAAATTTCCTTGAATTTTACGGGTCTTTACATCACTCCCACCTCAGGGATTTACGTCCCTGTAAAGATACATCATAAACTAGGGAAAAAAAAGTGGGTACTGAGCACGCATCTGAGCCTCCCACTCCCAAGTGCTCTCATGGAGGTTCCCGTGATGACATCTGATGCGCACTAGAGGAATCGACCATCCACGTAGGACCCGCTCCTGTCGATCCTCGATCTCCACCGGGACCTCCGCAGAGGTCGCCCCATCATCAACATCCAGCTCCCCATGGTCAATGATATGCATCGGGTCGTGCACATATCTCCTCAGCTGAGATATGTGGAAGACGTCGTGCACCCGGTGCAACTGAGGTGGTAGAGCTAGGCGATAGGCCACCTCGCCAATCCTGATGAGGACCTGGAATGGTCCGATGAAGAGTGGAGACAACTTTCCGCCTCAGCCAAATCTATGTAATCCATGTCAAGGTGAGACACGCAAGAAGACGTGGTCTCCATCCTCAAACTCTAGTGGCCTTCGCCTCCTATCAGCATAAGACTTCTGCTGGCTCTGAGCTATCCTCATCCGCTCCTGGATGACCTGGACCTTCTCTATCATGGCCTGGACCATCTCCGGTCCCACAACTGCTGACTCCCCAGGGTCTGTCCAGCACAGTGGTGATCTGCAAGGTCGGCCGTACAACGCCTTGTATGGTTCCATCCCGATGGTGGAGTGGTAACTGTTGTTGTAAACGAACTCCACCAAGGGTAGGTGGTCCTCCCAGCTGCGACCAAAGTCGAGAACACATGCGCAGATCATGTCCTCGAGAGTCTTAATGGTCTTCTCTGTCTGACCATCCGTCTGAGGGTGAAAGGAAGTGCTCAGACGTAGCTGCGTCCCGAACGCCTCCTGCAACCCCTTCCAAAGCCGGGAATTAAAGCGAGCATCTTGATCAGAGACGATAGATGATGGCACACCGTGAAGCCATACAATCTACTGAACGTAGAGACGCCCCAAGCTCTCCACTGAGCCCTGCTCTCTGATGGGTAAGAAGTGAGCCGACTTGGTGAGTCGGTCGACAATCACCCAAATGGAGTTGTGACCTCTGGAAGTGCGTGGAAGTCCAGTCACGAAGTCCATAGATATCCCGTCCCACTTCCACTCCGGGACCTACAAGGGCTATACCAAGCCTGCTGGTACCTAATGCTCTTCCTTCACCTGTTGGCAGGTGAGGCATCGAGAAACGAACTCTACCACAACCTTCTTCATGCCCGGACACCAGTGCTGTCGTTTGAGGTCCTGGTACATCTTCACCACTCCAGGATGTACTACAAAGGGAGATGTGTGAAACTCTCTCAGCACCTCCTCCCGCAAAGCAACTAGTACCAAGGTACGTCCTATGAAAAGGACGTCATGCTCTACTTCAAAGGAGAAACCATCAAGTGCCTGTCCTAAGGATATATGTGCACGTCGCGTCTCACAGTCGGCATCCCCACGCTGTGCCTCTCTGACTCGCTGCAGTAGTGGAGGAGTGACTATGAGAGACTGAAGGAAGGCTGATCCATCTCTATCCACGAAGGATATCTGCAAAGTGGCTAGCTTCTCTGTCACCTCCTCAAGTAGCTGAATGCCCATCCTCCTACTGAGAGCATCAGCTACCACGTTCCCCTTCACAGGAGTATAGAATATCTCAAAGTCATAGTCCTAGAGGAACTCGAGCCATCGCCTCTGTCTCAGGTTCAGGTCTTTCTGAGAGAAGATGTACCTGAGACTCTGATGGTCAGAAAAGACTGTAAAGCGCTCTCCCATCAGGTAGTGCCGCCATGTCTTCAGAGCGAAGACCACTGCTTCTAACTCCAGGTCATGGGTAGCGTAGTTCTGCTCATGCGGCCTCAACTGAAGTGAACCATAGGCGATCACTTCCCGCTCCTGCATCAGGACACATCCGAGCCCGGTCCCTAATGCATCGCAGTAGACTACGTACCCTACTCCCTCCTCCGGAAGCCTCAAGATAGGTGCACTAGTCAATCTCTGTCTCAGCTCCTGGAAGCTCTGCTGACATCTGTCTGACCAAACAAAGGGTTTCCCCTTCTTCGTAAGAGCTGAGAGTGGTGCCGTGACTCTGGAGAAGTCTGGAACAAATCTCTGATAGTATCCATCTAGTCCCAAGAAACTCCGCACCTCTGTCACGCTCCTGGGTGGCTTCCAAGCTAGCACTGCCTCGATCTTCGCAGGATCCACTGCAACTCCCGCCTCAGAGATGATGTGCCCCAAGAAGTGGACCTCACGTATCCAGAACTGACACTTAGAGAGCTTTCCATAAAGCTGGTGCTCTCGGAATGTGTCTAGTACAACCCGCATGTGGTAGGCGTGCTTCTCCTCAGTCTTCGAGTATATCAAAATGTCGTCGATGAAGACCACGGCAAATCGATTGAGGTATGGCTGAAAGATCATGTTCATGAGGCCCATGAACACTTTCGAAGCGTTGGTCACACCGAAAGGCATAACCAAGAACTCATAGTGGCCATACTGAAATTTGAAGGCCGTCTTCTTCTCGTCCTCGTCCCGAACTCTGAGCTGATGATAGCCTGACCTAAGGTCTATCTTTGAGAACCGCCGTGATCCTTTGAGCTGATCGAAGAGGTCATCAATCCTCTGTAGCGGATAGTTGTTCCTCACTGTCACCTGGTTAAGGCGACAATAGTCAACACCAAGTCGCAAGCTCCTGTCCGCCTTTTTGGAGAACAATATCGGGGAAGCCCAAGGTGAAACACTAGGTTAGATGAATCCCTTTCCCTGCAAGTCCTCCAACTGTACCCGTAGCTCTCGAAGCTCGGTGGGATCCATCCGATATGCTGGAGTGGATATCGGGGATATCCCAGGGTATAGATTAATATAAAAGTCTACCTCTCTGTGAGGAGGTAGTCTTGGAACGTCGTTGGGAAAGACGTTCGCATACTGATCCACCACTGCAGGAAAACTAGGGCTCCATACGTCAACTACTCCTAGGATGAGGCTAGACAACTGATGAGTGATAGGCTATCCTCTCCTCTTCGGAAGTCCATCCTATGCTGCGAAGGCTCCCTTCTCTCCGGTGAAGGTGAACCTGCTCCCGTCGGTGCGTACACATCGCACCTTGCACCTAATACAGTCGATATGAGCATGGACTGTAGATAACCAATCCATGCCCAAGATGACGTCGTAAGGCCTTGACGCCGCTACAAGAATATCCCAGCCGAAGCTCTCGCCTCCTAGAGTAAGATCACACTGCCGGCACCAGTTCATAATCATCGAGTCTGCTCCCATAGGAGTCTTTAGCCGTAAGGATCGAGCCAACGGCTCAGTCGGAATCTCTGAGCTCCGAAAAAGGGCAGCGACTATGAAAGAGTGACTCGCTCCTGTGTCTATAAGAAATACATCAAGGGTGGAATAGACACAGATAGCACCTCAAATCATCTCAGGCGCGCCGTGGTCGTAGGCCTCCGCTGACTGGAGCTGTGCCTGTCTCTGCCCGCCAACTCCCGGTGGTCGGGGTGGACCTCCTTGTGGTGGTGGTGGTAGAGCCTCAAAGCGTCGCCCACCACCTGCTGCTTGGCTAGCTCCTCTGCCTCGTCTGCCTGCTCCCTACGGACTACCACGGTTGACCCTCTTCCTCTGCCTGGGTGGCCCCTCAACCATCTTCTTCTCCTCGGCACGGTGGGTCAGGCAGTCACGAGCCATGTGGCCCTGCCCGCCACATGTGTAGCACTGTCTTCCTCTCGAAAGACTGGCTCTGCGCTGTGTGCCCCGCACTGCTGAGCCAGTGTCCGGAGGTCTTCTGCCTGAGGGTCTGGTCTGCCTGGACCCATGAGTCATCCGTCGGCTGTCAAGCTGCCCTGCCGTAGCTGAAGAAGCTCCTGGATGCGCACCGCACGGAGGGTGGCCGGGACAAACTCTGAGAGGGAAGAGGATCTCAAAGTACGTCCATAGAAGAGATTACTCACCGTGAACCTGGAGCATCAAGCTCCACCATCGGCCCACTACAACGTGCAATAGGCTCGCTGCGAGGATCACCATGAGGTCTGCTGGTGTCCTCACTAACCTGAAAACTCGTACCACTACCTCCAACCAATCCTCGGCTGCCTGGGGGTCTGTCTCCCCATGGAACCTGGGCGGTCGCTGGTGCTGGAACTCGTGCAATGCACTAAGGCGACGTGCATCGTCAGCGGCTGGGGCTGGAAGCATCGGTGGCTCAGTGGGTAAAGGTACCGCCGGTGCCTCAGCTGTCAAAGGGCCCTATACCGAGGCCTCATCGCTCGATGGGCTGTCGTCACACTCAACTATTGGAACCCTAGCTGGCTACCGTCGTGGGGCCATCCTGAAAAGGAATCAGGTGCGCCACGGTCAGAACAGTATACCTGGTGAGCTGACACAAAGTAATCACAAAGAAAACTTGAAACACACACATGCAATCAATGTTTTCGTGCATTAAGTCGGAAATCAGAAGTCAGGGTCCTGGTGTACAGATACGTCGGCCGCCGCACCAACACTGGACTCCCTGGACTGATAACCACACCCAATACGCTTAACACTATTGCTTCACATAGAAAAAGATCAGAGTCCAAATTTCTGTGGTTGAACCGAACTCCTCTGATACCAATTTGTCACGACCCGTCCTCGGGGCCCATGCCGTGACTACCCCAAGCCCGCCTTCCATAGGCCAGGGGCTGGCGACTAGCACCAAGGCGTAATTCCCGGTAAAAGGGAAGGCATTGCCTTTGTAAAGTAAACAAACACCACAGAGCAAGCAAGCAGTAAAAGTAAACACTAAGTAAAAACTGGGTACAACAGTAAGTGCGGAAAAGTAAGTGGGCCAGTATACAAACCCAAACTGAAAGTAAAGTACAACTGGAAGGGAAAACAGAAACTGAAAAGTAAAGCCACAATGTCGAGCTGTCCATTGGAAATCCCACCTGAAGGGTGAGTACATATAGCCTCCACAACTCCTCGGGTCCAGCCGTCCGCTCCGAGAACGTCCCACCCAGTGGTCCACCTCCAGGTACCGTCTTGCTCCGCAAGCCTCAACCACGATCAGCACTGTCCGTCGTCTGCAACCAACACAACGTAGTGCGGGCATAGCCCGTGCAGGGGTGTGTATAAGATACTCAGTAGGGACCCTGAGACCCCCTAAGGTCTCCCAGAATCCGCAAAGGATAATCCACAAAGGAAAGATACAATCACGAAGTAACATCCGACACTGCTTAGGTATATGCCCATACATATACCTATGTCATCAATTCCAATTCGCTCCAACATACGAGACCAAGTACAAACCAGTCTACACAGGAAAGAAAAATGTAAATCCACATAGGATAGCACAACACAATCCACATAGGAAAGCAAAACATGATTTATCTCACACAGGTATACTTCTTCGTATGACGATAGAGATGATCAGATATAGCCACTGATTCATCTAAGCCGTTGGACCCACAAAGGATCGATAGGTACTAACCCCCGCAATGACCCACAAATAATCTGACCCACAAAGGATCGATAGGTAACTAACCCCCGCAATGACCCACAAAGGATCTGACCCACAAAGGATCGATAGGTAACTAACCCCCGCAAAGACCCACACAGGATCAGACCCACAAAGGATCTGTAGGCGCTGGACCACACAGGACCACTGAGAACTGACCCACACAGGATCAGACCCACACAGGAGCGGTAGCACTGATCCACGTAGGATCTCTGAGTGCTGTAGTCGTCGCCGTCGAATCCACTGAGGATCTCTGTACCGTCGTCGTTGAAGTCGCAGCCAGCTCTAGGGTTCCCGCACACAGCAAGCTCGTTCGGGAGGGTCTGCTCCACGAGCCGAGAGGCTGATACATCAACTGACACATAGTCCAGAGTTGATGTATCCAAAAGTTCCGTATCGTCAACAGGAACTCAACGTCACAGACGGTGCGTCAATCGGACGCCCGGTCTGAGAGTTATTGGCTTTTTCGTTCTAGGGGCCCAGTTGGTTTTTAAGGCAAAACCAACCCGAACGTTCTCCAACTGCATCCAAACCTCAAGCGGAGTAAGCCAAAATATCCGTCTCACTTAGAGGAATCCATCAAAGTCAACGGCATGTCAATCGGATGTCCAGAGCTCAAGTTATAAGCGTTTCTGCTCCGAGGGCCCGGTTGGTTTCGTGTACGAACCAACCCGGCTGAACCCAAAGTATTCCAAAACCTTGAGTGCGATATACCGAAACGACCATATCGATCCAAGGATTGCATCGCATCTGACGATGCGTCTATCGGAGGCCCGTAGCTCAAGTTATGGGCAATAGACCGAATAAAGTTCAGTATTAGGGGGTTCGGGCCCGGTCCGACCCGGCCCGATACCCCCAGGGTCGGCCCGAACTGGGTCGACCCATCCCGGGTCCGGGTCTGGCCCACTTGGGTGCAGCCCGGCCCGGTCGGTGCGGCCCGGCGCGGCCAGGCGCGGCCCGGCCCGGTCGGCGCGGCCCGGCCCGGCCAGGCGCGGCCCGGTCTGGCAGACTGGCCAGGCAGCCGACCCGGCGCGCGGCGTGCTGGGCGCGCTGGCCAGGGGTTCGGCCGAACGGCCGAAACGTTCGGGGCAGGGGGCGTTGCCCCCGCGTGAAGTAAACCGCAACCCCTTAATGGGGCCGCTTCGTCCGGCCAGCCGGGGGTTTCGAACCCCCGGTTCCTCCATGGTCCGACCGGCCCGCTCCGGCCGGCCGGCTTCTGCTGCCACGGGACCGGCAAGGCCGGTCCCCTTGCTCCGACGCCAGCGGCCCGGTACCGGCCACCGGTTCTTCTGTTCCGCCACGGCCCGGAACTAGCCGCGACCTTGGTTCGTCCGGCGCGGCGCGACGGCGCTGCGCCCCTCCGCCGCGGCCCCGCTCCGGCAGCGGTACTTTAGTGGTTCTCCGGTGCGGCGCGACAGTGCCACATCTTTGGTTCGTTTTCAACGGCGCGGCGCGACGGCGCCGTGTCTTGGTTCATCTTCAACGGCGCGGTGCGAAGGCGCCGTGCTCCTCCCCCTTTCCTTATCAAAATTCCGCGCGGTGCTTCGACACCGCGTTGCCTTGATCGCCGCAACAAAACCAACGACCAAAAAAAGGGGAGGAGTGTCGGCCGTGTTCGTGTGGTCCAACCTCCTCCCGTTATCACAATAACAGGCGGTTCAAAGAAAAGGAGAAGCGACAGAAAATTTCACAAACTAACAAATAAAATAAATCCCTACCTCAACGCTGTCGTCGAACGAGGATTCGTCGCGGAATTAACCGTCGCGGAAGAAGAGGTCCGCCGCGGAAGAAGAAGATCGCCGTGAAAGAAGAGAATCATCGTTGGCGTTAGGTGATCTCTGAGGAAGACATCACTCGCCGTCGGAGATTAGCGTTCTTTGTCGACGGTGGTGCGTTCTTCGCGTTCTTCGTCGGCGGTGGTGCGTTCTTCGCGTTCTTCATCGAAGAACGAAGAATCTTCTCTTTTTCTCCCAAAGGTTTATCACAACAAAACCCCAACCATAATAAAATAAGTCCAACACTTATTTTATTATCAACCTAAGATTTTGAAATTAAAAAGATAAGAAATGAACAATTAATTCGAAGAATTAATTGTATCAATTTAACTGCCCAATTTAATGGGGCGTTTCTTAACCAGAAAAGCGCACAGTTGACTTTCATTAAAGAGGGGGTTTGCGGGTGCGTTACTTAGGAGGGAAGAAATGGCGGGGCTCGTGCGGGCCCCACCTCACAAATATCCTACCAAGTGGGTAGGATATTGTGGGTTCCACCTAATCCTCTTAACTTAGCTTAAGTGGCTTTAAGTGAAACAAAATAAAGTGTCGCGCCACCTTTATTTTATTTCTTAACTTAACCCCAAAAAAAATAAAACCACACCCGAGAAAACACAACTCTGGAAAAGGCGTTTCTAAGAAAATACCGGCACTGCGATTCCACCGGTGCCCTCAGAATTCGATTTCGAGCACCGATTCAAAAGTTAGAAAACCCCGCTCGTTCGTTCACTGAACATACCCAAGATAAACTTCGGAAAATGATTCCGGGCACACCGGGCCTCAGAATCTGGTGCCGTCATAAACTGCGTTCTTGTAAAATTCCCAAGAAAATTAAGAAAAAAATTTCCTTGAATTTTACGGGTCTTTACACAAATATTTATAGTTATTAGTTATTTGAACATTCTTCAATAATAAATTCCATTTCTATCAATTATAAACATGCATCATTATTTTTTATCCAACAAGAATTACACGATTTAAATTCTGTATCTAGTTTCTAAACATAAAAATCATTATAACCCATATAATAAGCAGTATATAGAAAAACATATATAAAAACAAGAGGAAACCTGTTAACACATTAGAAACACAAGCGATTGATACAAAAAATATCAATTCATTATTACTGGTTTAATATTTTTTAAAGTTAATTCCATTATTAAAAAATGAGATAAAGATTTTCAATTCCACAATTAAAATTAGATGTATAAAACTTAATGAATCTACTATATCAAGGATTTCATCATTCTCTAAACAAGAATAGAATAATTAGAAAAAATATCTCATCACATATCCCACAAGGAATTGATAGTCACTATGGGAGATACACTATGACCATTCCACTAAACATTAAAATAAATCCATGAGAATGAATGACATTGTCTACAATATGATATAATGGTATCACATGTGTGAAAAATAGAACAGAAAATAAACCACAATAATTAGAGGTAAAAATCTATTTGGAGCACCACTGATTAGACATGAGAATCTATGGATAAATCCAAATCAAAAGGTATTTGTAAAAACATTAATAAGAGACTATATCACCTGGGGTTTGGGAGGAAAAGTTTACAGAAAGAATAATTGAAGGGGATTCATAAATCTATAAGAAACTTTGAATTACAATACTATGGCACAAAAACATACACCATTATGTAATGGATACCGACACAGGATAAAAATATGAAATATGGAAAGGGAGAATTCCATATCATTCCTAGTCAAAGACGCATATGATATATATGTGATTTTCCACACTAAAAATTCAATAAACTAGGAGAAGGACCACAACACAGAGGAACCACTATGTCATAGAATTGTAACACCAAAGGAGATAACTATGCCAAAAATTTTCCCTATGACATAGGAACCCCAAAAAGGAAAACACACAAAAATAAACCATATATATACACTATTTTGTATCTCTTTATCAACACTAAAACCTCATGGACACCATGGTGTACTATACGAACCCATGTCACAGTCCTGATCTGTAGTTAAAATTTCGACTTACCTCCCCTTCCTCATACTTTGATCTTTCTATCGTTACTCACAACACTTAAAACACATGAAGGGATTATTATAAGTATCTAATCCCTTACATAAGATACATATCAAACAATTCCTGACCTCAAAATTTAAAACCAACACAAAGAAAAAAGGAAATAAAAAAGGGTCACCTGAATAACCACCCCATGATATAACTCTAAAAAATATCACCATCACAGGAGTATAAATACCTTATATAGAGGAATGATGTAGAAAAACATAAAACACTATGATGTAGGATATACCTACCAAATAAGAGTAATGAAACAAACAACATATCAAAGAATATATAACCATATCATAAGCCTGATTAAGGTCAACATCGTCATAATATAGATTCAAAAGAAGTGTCAAGAAAAAAATGGATACTTAGCATGGATATGTGACTCATGTTTTCAAGTGATATACTCCATTACACTATTATTCCATAGGAAATGAACTAATGGAATATAATTCTTGCACAACATCATCTCTTAGAATCCCTAGATCTCCATAGGTAGCTCCTTGATAGTTATATCATCATCAACAAAGATCTCTCCCCAATTGATGATGTGAGAGTTTTCATAAAGATAGTGGATAATATGTGAAATATGAAAAACATCCCAAATATAGATCATATACGGGGGAATTGTAATCCTATACTTTATATATGTAAATTTCACCAATACCATGAAAGGCCCAAGAAACTTGGGATATATCTTACACCAACAACCAATAAATAGATGCTTGTTACAAGGAATAACCTTTAAGAACTCATGATCTATAATGTTGAACTCTAGAGGTATCCTACTATGGTCCACATAGAATTTTTAATGATCCTATATTTCCTTTATCCTCTCTTAAATATCCTAATCCATCTTTTTCATGCTTAACTATAGTTTTAGTATGAGAATTGTTGACTCTTTGACCCTAGTCTAGCATAATAGATAAAGGTAGGTCATATGAAGATTCAAATGGTTCCATAACAACGTTGGATTGAAATATATTATTGTATTAATAATTAAAAAAAGGTATCTAACTCAACAACAAACCTCCAATTTCCATATCACAAGAATGTGACATGTCTTCATTAGTTAGGATGGTCTTCTTTGTATACCATCTTTCTACATATGAAAAGTAGTTCTAAGGAAAAACTAAGATAAAAAATCATGATGTTTACTGCTCCACACCATAAATATAAAAAAGGTTCATAATAAAAGATGTTTTTTATTGAGACAACATGAAGTAAAACCACATCCCTTTGATATTGCCTCAACAAAACCTCCACTGAGATTGACTCCTTGATCACTGAAAAGTGATCCAATTTTTTCAAATGGTCAATGATTACCCATATAATGGAATAACTACTCTGAGATAATGGTAAAATAGTAAAAAATTGTAACAAAATATCCTCCCACTTCCACTGTGGAACATCTAATGTGTGGATAAAATCAATGGGAACATAGTGTTCAACAATCACATTCTGGTAAAATAAACATTGGGATATGGACCCTGTAATAGAATGCTTCAACCCAAACCAACAAAACTGACCTCTCATAGAAAAGTAAATCTATTTAATTCCATGATATAATAATAAGGGTGATATATGAAACATTAATAGAGTCACCTCATTCATTATTGAATAAATGAAAATCCTCCCCTAACTTGGTGTTGATAATCCTCAAACATTCCATAATGAGCATCACTATAGATAACTCAATCTCACCAAATCTCTGCCTCGGGGTACCCTATCTAGGAATCCTCCACATACTTCACTAAATATGAATTTACCATCATCTAAAGAAGGAATCATATTTTTTCAACCTCTACCATATCAATATACATCATGGATAGAACTTCCATTATTCCCTAATAATCTCCATACTCAAACATAACATCACTATATGAAATATTGATTAGTTCATCAACTACAACATTATACTTTCCCATTTCAAATAGAATTTCAAAATCATAGACCTATAATAATTCCATCCACTATTTTCATCGCAAGTTAAGGTCATTCTGGGTGAAGATAAGCTTCAAGATTTTGTGATCTATGAAAACCAAAATTCATCTTTCAGTGAGATATTATCTCCAAAATGTCAATGAAAACACAAATGATACCAACTCAATATCATGGTTGGAATAATTATACTTATGGGTTGATAACTTATAATTCCAATAAGAATCAAATACTCTATACATCACCAAGACACTAACCAATATAAGATGTGTAGCATATCAAAACACCTCAAAATGAACTCCCTATTCTAGAAAAAGATGAAATGTGGTACTGAAAAACAAATCATTCAAATACTCATAAGAAATATAAATCTTTTAATTATATAAGAACACCTATTCCTTTATGATCAAGTCTATAATAGGAGTTATAGTATTATATATGTTAGTAATTAATCTCCAATAATATCCCTTGATATTGAGGAAACTCTTCACCTCTACAAAATTCTTGGGGGATGCCAATGAAATGACTGCCTTGATCATTAATGAATACATGGATACACCTTGCTGGGGAATGACATTCCCCAAGAAAAGAACTTAAAAATACCAAAACACTCACATTGGAATCTTCCTGAATAGTAGTTGGTAGTGAATAACTTCCAAAATATCCCACAGTTGTTCTATAGGATCCTCCTCATATGTAGTGTACATGAGAATGTCATCAATGAAAACCACCATGAACTAGTCAAAAAACTATCAGAACACCAAATACATTAGTACCATGAACAAGGATGGATAATTTTTCTGAAAAAATTTCATTATAAAAAAATCATAATTTCTATAACATCATCATAAATTAGTCTAAATAATATCCTCATCCTTCACCTTCATATGGTGATATCTTGAATCCGGACCATAGATCAGTCCTATAGAATCAACTATCTCTTTTCAGCTGATTGAATAAATCACCAATCCATAGAATAGTGTAGTTATTCTTCACTGTCACCATATTTGAGTGATGATATTTGATACATAGGTGTAGACATCCATTGTTTTTTTTGTGAAAAAAAACCATAGAACCTTGAGGAGACATGATCTACTGAGTAAAACAACATTGTGAAAGATCATAAATCTAAATCAGAATCTCCTATAACATAAATGGATACATTTTACAAATATACATTGAGATCATAAAATTTCTCGAATATAAATATATCCTAAACTACATCTCCCATAAAGGGGGGTAATTCCACAAACTCTTCATGAAATACTTTAGGGTACTCCTCTACAACCATAGGAAACACTTCAATATAAACATATTATAAACTAAGTATCAACTAATCCATTAAATAAGATAATAAAAAAAACATATTACTCATTTGGGGCCACACTAACTAATTAAAATGAAATAATCTCCATCAACATCATAGAATAAAATTTGCCTCTTGAAGAAATCCATGACAGTTTATACTGAATATAAACTTTCCATGCCCATTATGATATCGTATGTTTGTATATAAAAATAGAGTAAGTCTCCCCAAGAGTGTTCTTTCCCAAAAACTAACTCATAGATTGTATATACATTTCATAAACTAACCCAGTCTCCAACTAGAATCATCAATGCCAAGGGAACTAGAAGCCTCCCCACCTCAATCCCTAAAGAACAGACTAGGAAAGGTGATATAAAGGAGTATATGGATCTTTCTTCAAATAAGAAAAGTACCCAATTAAATAAAAAATATTCCTTGAATGACATTTGAATTTCATATCACTAGAAGCCCCAAAGAATTCATCTAAAAGGACCTAATATTTGGCCTCTCTATATTTATTTAAGACCACCTCTTTGGCCATACTATACTCTAATGATGTGAAGTGCCACAACATTTTCCTTTGATGTCCCCATCTCCCCTATAATGATCATAGATTGGATATCCCTACTAATTATCCCTTTGGAGAACCTTTTTCAATAGAAGAACCTGAATAAAACCACAAACAACATGTTTTCTTCTTAGAAAGGTCATGTAATCCATCCACAGATGACCAAAACCTCCATAAGAAAAAAAAACATTGGATCCATTGTAAGGGGCCTGAGATCCCCCAAATCTGGTGAAACAAGATGAAGAGGGTTGGAATCTGACCATAAGTATCTAAAATACCATTTTTCTAGGAAAATGGGAACCTTTGACCACAAATTTTTTAAATGCATAATCCTAAAAAATACACTCTCATGACTATCTGGTTTGATCCAACATCCTCTCATAAACCGTTTCTCTTACCAGTACCATAGAATATATTGGAAATGTAAATAGAGTGACCTGGTGCTAGATCCTTAAATGTAAGTCCTCCTAAAAAATTATGATCATGGCCTCCTAGTTTAGAAACAATTCCAAAGAATATCAGAGATGGTTCCTATAATGGATCCTAAACTCCTACATGTTTAAAATCCCCTATAAATGTATAAGAATATACCAATATCTAGAAACCATTGTGGTTGGAAAAAAATACTCATCTTGGAACTTCTATAATTAAATAGATAACTCCTTGTAATCCCTGAGGAATATGAACCATCACTTTTGGTTATCCCATGCAGCATTATCACCACCAAAAAAACCCAATTCTTCTTCTTAGCATGGATCCATACGAATGTTATCTATACCCCCTCCAAACATTACTATATCACCAAATCAAAAAATGGATCCTCAAACCTATACAGACTCTGGAACTAAAACTCTTGAAGCTTCCTCCTCCAAGTATTGGCATTGACAACCTCAAACCTATGATGACCTACTAGCACATATTGATGAAAATATTCATCATGAACCTAATGATGATGTCGAACTAGAGCCATAAATAAAATAAAAATAAAAATATGGGGAATTCTAGACATAAGATATAGAGTATCAAATATTAATTAATAAAGGTTAAACCAAATCCCAAGGTCTACCAATGTCAAACACAGCAAAAAACAAGCATAATTAATGATAATTTTCTAGGAATATACCCCCAAATAGTATCGATTACCTTAGTAGGATCAATAAAATTGAAGGCCATCACATCAGAACATAGGGTTCCTAAATACTTGTGTCTTAACTAACATCCATTTTAACATCATTCATTATGCTCAACTAACATCATTTCTATACAAACCCATGAAATCCTCACTAGTCCCTACCTCTAAACACTATCCTATCCCTCAACCCAAAATTTAATATGATTGTTTCATGGACCCTCCCCCAAAGGTACCCATCCTATGATAGAAATGAATAAATGGAGATAATGATTCCCAAACCCTACCTTCAAAATGTCATGGGTTGGATACTATCACTGAAGGTTTATCATACACACAAATGGGAGGCATTTAACATTGTGAAGACTATGAGGAATGGGAGATAAGCAAACAAAAAATATCTTACTCAAAATAAAATTAATGAAAAATCCGAATACATGTATGTAATTTCATACAACTATAAAGACTACAATATAAAATACAAGTATCAAATGGAATCCTTGACTAAGACCATGAAACCCAAAAAGATACTGAACAGATTAATGAGCTAGTAATGTCATGTTTGATCACCAAACAACTCCTACAGACCTAAAAAATAGTTTATACAATCATGCAGTGAGCATAACTATTATACTTAGTAAGATCCACCCTGGATCCTTATGTGTAAAATAAAAGGAAGCATACTAAAGCCCAATGAATTAAGAAGTTTAATTAACTTTTCACTTAATTAGGTATAATGAGTTCTTAGTATCACCCTGGATATCTCACCATGTATCACATATAAGTAATAGTATAATATTAAATATAAAAAAATAAAGATACCATGTTTCCACTTCCCCACTAGATTTCCACTATCATAACGTCACAAATCATGGTCCATATCTCCCCAAATAATCCATATGCAACAAAGGAAACTATATAACAACTTGAATCTAATTCATTGAAAAATATCATCATCAATATCTATATCTCTATTTAGTAACCATGTAGTTTATAAGATATATGGTATCAAATAAATCATGTATTATACCTCTACCCATTACATACCATACACAATATTCCTATAATAATACATAAGATACTATATCTATAGATACATGTGTGTGAAATAAAAATCATCCATTAAAAACCTCTACAAACATATACTAGAAAGTTATCCACCGTGCATACCAATACATAATACTCCCAAGATAAAAGAGTAGGGGAGCAGTTATAGTAATCCATCCTTCCTCGCTAACCTAGAGGTTGGGGAAAACTCCCTCCATAGTGAATTTGTGTTTCTAACCCTACTAACATGGTGGGGGTTCATGAAATCACAAAAAATATAGAGAATATATAGCTCACAAAACACACTATGGGAAACTACCTAGACTTAAAAACTCAACTAAAAATATCATCTCATGGAAACTTGACTACAACCTATAAGGAAAATATATCTTATAATAACAAAAACATTTCAAGAGACATTTAGATTAAATCTTATGATACAGATTTAATTTTACATACTTATCTACTAAATCAAAACCCCCTAGGACTAATTTATCCTCTTATAAGTATCCTCAAATATTTTGCATCATTTAAACATCCTATTAAGCCTCTAATCCAATGGGTTGTATTATATACCATAATCATTCCATAAATCTTGGTACTCTAGGTATCTATATAAGCTAACATAAAATATGCATAGACCATGTACATCCAATTATGTTAAGTAGTGGGGAAATAAATTGAGAAACAAGAATACCAATCATTTTTCCTTAGAGAGGGTTCATGAAAAACAAGAAAAACATATTTTAATATGAAAAAAATGGGAATTCTCAACATCAACCCACTCCATCAATCCCAATGACTTCCTTGACACCATTATGCATATCATCATCTATATCAATTTCAATGGAGCCAACATCTACTATAAACTGTGGGATTCTTTCACATGTATTTACACACCACTATCCATATCAGGTTCAAATTCTATCCCATAAAATGTCTCCACATTGATAGGAAATACACATGTAATTATAAAAAAAAGTTATTAATAGGTCATGTAGGCCCAAGAACCATGGAATATAGCCTTCATAATAAAATAGGATCACTCTGTCCAAAATAACTATCATTATCAAACAACCGATTGGTTATAATCTTAAATTTTATGATTCATATAACAAATGTTAAAACAATAGAAAACCTAGGGATTAAAATATCAATATATATATATATACACGTTATTTAACCATGATTCGAGTATAACTTCAATTTACATGAATTATAATGAATAAAAGTTACAATTAATCATTCCTTTTTATTATTTTACAAACAAGCATTATGAGATTTAAGTTCTTTATACAGTTTCCAAACATAATAAACATACTAAACCATGTATAAATAATAGATAGTTTGCAATCTAGGAAAAGAATATTTATCCCGTTAACCCATAACCAAAACAAGAAATTTCTACTACCAAAACTAATTCATTCTTTATTTTTGGTTTAATATTTTTTAAGGATAATTATATTATTACCCATTGAGATGAATAATGATAAATCAATTTTTTTATATAAAAAAATAGAAATAATGAATCCCCTAACTCAAGTATTCGAACATTTTTTGAATAAAAACAGAATAATGAACATAGATCACCAATCACCTCTCCCATAATGAACATATGGTCCCTATGGATACCATACCGTGTAAACACAATATAATATCAAAAGAACTCCATGATAATGAAGGAGATCAACCTTCATATCATTGAATGGTAGAATGGGTGGAATCAAAACAAAATTTATAATAAAACACATGAAAAGGAGGTCAAATCACCTCAAATTTCCACAAATTGAACACATGAATCCAAATATCAATCCTAATAGAAAGGTACTAAAAACAACATAAAATCACATTTGGTAATTTGGGTATTGGGAGGTAAATTTGGGAGATAAAATATTTTTAAGTGGGTTTTTGAATTTATAGGAAAGTAAAAAATAGAATACTACTGTATGACATCCCACACCATGACACAAGGGATACTTACATAGAAGAAACTATAGTATAAGCTAAGAGACTGAACCACAACACGCCTGGTCAAATATGCATCTAAGAAACATGAAAAAATCTATGTTGTAGATCCTATACATCAGGAGAAGTACATTTACATATAGGAACCAACAATATATATAATACTGATTCTAAATGAGAAGTCTACCTTACAAATAATATCTATGGCATTGTGGCCCTAAAAAAAAAGAACCAACTCGACATACACACATAATTCCCTATGCCATAGGTCTTAACCCATAATATAGACACATGGACTCTATGGAATATTATAATTATACCCTATGCATTACTTATCTATAGATTAAATTTCTGAAAAACTCTCCTCCATCCTCATATGTGCTGCCTCTTGACACCTCCAACACCTAAAACGCACAATGGGATAGTCACACAAATCTGAGAAATTATATAGAGACTAAACATATAGTACGCTGGTGATGATTTATCCTTGACTAAATCCTTAAGCGAGTTACTATCCATGAGAGAGTAACCCTTATTTTGATGAATTATTTTTGAATATTGAGAGATGGATTATAATGATTATAAGAGATAAATTATTCACCCTTAAATTATTTCCATGTAAACTGTCCTTAAATTAAATGATTTGACTGATTATGAAATAATTATTTTTTATGTTATATTCCAGTGGTAACAAATTCACTAGTGATGACTATTTATATATTTTTTTACCACACTAATCGATGGTATATAATCATTTTGGTGGTGCTTCATATACCCTTATGTTTGTATTAGTGGTACATTATCCACCTTAATTTTGATTGGTGGTACTTTTTCCATATAATATGTGAACTGATTGTATTTTTTTATATTGATGTATTGTTATATATTTCATCAACCTCATATGGTGAATTAGTGGTGAATTTTACACCTATAATTCATGAGTGTGTGATAGATCATTCACGTAACCATGGGTAATAGTGATGAATCTTTCACTAAGTGGCACCTCATTCACCAATGTTGTTATGATTGTCATATTTCATTCACTACAATCATGTGAATTGGTGGTATTTTATCCTCCCTAATATATTTGATGTGATGTTACATCATCCACCTTATGTTTTTATACATTGATCCTTGTGACTTATGTAAAAAAGGATGATAGGTAATTTACTCATGATATATGTTAAAACCATGGGTGTATCATTCAATTCCAATACAAGATATAGTAGGTAATGTCAGTCATTATTTGTATGATGTGAATTCCATGATGTGTTGTGTATCTTATCTTTTTGATTTATTATAATTTTATATCACACATGAACTTGTATTTATTGGACTTGGTAAGGTGTGTAGTTGGTTGTGGCCTACATAGTTGTACTCAAATCCTGTTTGGGTGCCCTGTTACTTGAGAAGATATCATGACCACATGGATGGAAAAGGGAAAAGGATCTATAATGTATGGATGAGTATATGGATATTGGTTATAGTTAAAAGGTGGGACTAAGTAGGGTCTCAAGACATAGTTTTGAAATAGTTCCATTTATTTTGTTTAATTCTTAATAGTTTATATGAAGTCATCCCATGAGTAACCATAATATTGATGAATGACTATTCGATAGTAAAATATATATAGTTTTGGTATATTTTGTGTTATTGTTTTTTAGTGGTTGTCCTATAGCTATAATTTTCATGTTATGTTTTCCATTTGGATGATTATTAATGATATTTATTTCAATTTATTTTTTGTTACATATACTTAAGGGTGTAGTCTCCGCACTCATTATACATTGACCCTCACTATTAGTTTGAAACCTCTGGCATATGGGGAGTCATTCTCAATATCATGTGGAATCATTAGTATAATTTTGTTTGTCTGGGATTGGTTGTGACATTAGAAAGTGGCATCAGAGACTTATTCATTTGTCTTTCTATTTGGGATAAGGTAGAAAAAATATATGATATTTTCAGATCTAGGTATATATCATATTCTTGGTAATAGTTAATCCACATATAAGGGATGTAAAAGTTAGTAATTATGGGATTAATATTAATAGTTTTTGAGATTTATATATTTACATTATTATGGAAAATTATTAATGGTTTAAGGTTTATTTATTTTCATTCTTAGATCGGGGTTGAAAGCGGGAATTCATTCACTCACTATTTTTTCATCTAATACTTAGATTTCATTTTTTTGTATGTATGTGATAGATTTTCTGGTTACAATGTAGGGTTCAGTTATTTATAGTGACTAAAAAAACTAAAATAATGTTTTATAATATAAATTATTGATGGAACATTACTTAACCATCCCACGTATATTGGATTTTTCCTTTGACATATGATTATTATTCATATAAATATATATGAGATTATACTAATGGTTTTTTAGGGATTCATAAATTATTAATCAGTATATAAAAAACCTTAAAAGGCCATAAAACCCTTGACATAAAATGGTTTAAACTCAAAACCATGTAAATTTAAAATATATAACACATGCATATATTTCACCAGATAAGACACTGCTACTGTCTGTATCCAGATGAATGATCATGATCACTCAAATCCTAACACAGTACTCCCTTATCCATGTTTTACTCATGAGAAAAATGAATCACATGATTTTTAGGGTGAGATTCACTAACATTCCATTTCATTATAGTGTCTTGTGATGCAATGGTAGGGAGGAGAGAGAGATTAAAGAAGCAGTGGAATTAGAAATAAGCTAAGGAAGGTAATAACATAGACCATATCATATTCATGGAAACATTTTATAGCCCTCATGCTCACTCCTGATGCATGAATAAATTTACTCATACCTTATAAGTTAATGATTTTAATTTAAACTCCTTATAACCCATAACCAATTCATCCTAAAATATTTCATCTTATGAAATTTTATATTAATGATATATTACCAGGGTAATGAGTCAGATGATAACATGTTAACATTATACTAACACTGAATCATTGAATTTTTTTTGCGAGTCATACCATACAACTCTACACAAAACATGGTTATATTAAACACAATCATATAGTATGATTTGTTAATAAAGTGGCACGAAATCTATATTTCAGTCCATACAACATAACTAAATCAGATAAAATGATATAATTTAGACACATCATATGTGTTTATTAATTTAGGGTGTATATCATTAAATATTTCTCTTACACTAAATCCTTACAGAAATAATACCATTTATCTTTATATATTATCATATACAAAAACATATGAAAAATACACATTAATCCTTTTATATTTATTCCAAAACACTTTTGGAAAGTTTTAATCTATGTGACCTTATATCACATAATATGAAATACCTTTTTAATTATACCCAAAAATCCTTTTGTATAATCTTGAAAACTCTTTTACAAAAACCCTCAGAGTAAAACTAAATCCCCATTCATTCAATTAGACTATAGTCCACATAGGAATTTATATAATTTAAAAAAAATATGAATTCAAAAATTCATAAATGTAAGTAAAGAGAATCATCTTCAAAATAATTACTGTTAGAAAATCTACAAAGGTATAGGGCATTGTCTTTATCAAACACACACACACACATATCTATACATATATCTACCAAAAACAACATATTAAAAAAATTCATTTTCACATGGTCCATTTTTTCAAGATATCAAGTGACCATTGGACAAGGATTGTGTTAATCCCATATATAAAACTCATATGTTCTTGATTCTCCAAATATAGGTTTTCTCCATAAATGAATATATCACATTTCATTCATCCTTATGGAAGTGCACATCTCATGATGCTCATACAATAGATTATAACATCATATATATTTTCTTGGTACAGTCTCACAATTCCTCAATCTAACTCAATCATGGACTCATAGTTTGTACTCATCATATGATAGGAAAAATATCACCTTGGTTAAGATCCAACCAATGTCATGATCAACAATATACCAAAATACCCTCTATTTAGATAATACATAAGTATTTTGTATAAAATATATAAAAGTATTAACATTATCATTCTAGGTATCTATCTAACCTATTTTATGTGGAAATTAAAATATGAACCATGCACCACTAGTATACTAAATACATAGTGCAGGACACTCTATGTGGTATAATTCATTGGTCATCTGTATGAACTTGGATTTCCACTCAGGTATGTATCCTTTAAAATTTCATTCTAATTATTTATTTTATACCTAATATGGATTTCTAATGAGTTAGAAAAGGTATAAAGGTGTTTGGGGCTTGTTTAGATCCCATAACCCATCTTTTTGGGAAAAATTTCCCTGTAGCATGGTTAGAGTAAACCATGCTGGTAGGGTGCATTGTTAGATCTCACCATGTGGATAGTCTGAATTTTGGGGCAGAACCATCTCACACGATTGGTGAATGGTTTTCCTAACCATGAATTCTAACTGTGTGACTATCCCTTTTCCCTAAGTACCCATGCTTTGTTGGCATACGTTTTTTCAAACTATGCGAAAAAACCGTGAACATGCTAAATTTTGGGTGATTTTACCTTTTTTAACTTAATGATCTATTTAACCTAAACTTATTACCTAATCAGAATTCCAGTGGGATTATCCTCCTTTCCTCTCATTTTGGACAATTCTAAAGGACTAATATAGGGATCAAGAGATATCCTTCATCCAGGATCCATTCGAGCATCTGTTAGTCACGTTGGATGCATAATGGTAAGTACTCAAGTCGTTTTGAGCCATTATTTATCTCTCTTTATCTTAACCTATTTATCAAGGTGTGAGTATTTTCCCTTTTTATTAGATCTACTCTATTATAAGCCGAATCAGAGGCTGATATCAGAGGAGAAGAGTCATACGGGCCTAAGGTGGGTGATCTATAAAACATCCATCAAGTTTGTTGATATTTGAATGTGTCGGGTGGGGCCCAACGATTTCATAGGGTGCAGTTTATTGAATTTATTTTCCCTTACTATAATCATTAGAACTATATGATTATTCTATTTCCAAATTTTGGATTATTTTTTAGTGGTTACGCCCACAACTCCATCCACCCATATAAGATTTTATGCCATTATTTTTGTTTTAGTTTTTTTGACACTTTTGAGCCGTCATTTGGGTGTTCCTTAGCTTGAATTTACTAAGAGTAAGATTTATGTATTAAATAGATTTATTTATATTGAAAATTTCATAATGGAAATTACCATGTATGCTCATCACTTGACCCACCTAAGGTATGTGCTTCAAATTGATGAGTCAATGATAAATAGAAATTGGCATGTATACTAAGTATATGACTTGGAATTTTTTAAATATAATTTAATAATAGATTTCATGTCTGTAGAACCCCTTACAATGTTAGTGGAAGGTATCAGAGTAAACCTTGATTATTTTGAAATTCCATAAATGGATTAAATTAATGGTTGCATTATACTTGGCCTTGTCACACTAATGAAAGGCAAGGCTTGAACCAAATGGACTTATTGATAAATTATGAATTGATTAAAGGGTTTCATTCTAATTGGACTTATAAAACTAATGAAGGGGAATGATTAAATTAGATGAAATATTATATGACTTTATTATGAATTAGGAGTGTCTTGACTCAAGAAATCCTTGGATTATTATCGGGGAATGCCTTGAGAACCTTGGAACCCCATTTCGATTCAACGATATGACTTACATAGGTTGATACCCACATAAAACCCAATCTTTGTATATTCATGGATGCCCAGTATGACACCGTAGTATCCCTCAAGTTATATTATAATATTCCTTGGATACACCCCTTAGATCTAACATTGACAATTAGGTGTGATGGTTAAAGACCATAGGGCCCAGTCACTGCTTAGCCCTATTTTACCTTAGGAGATCACCTTGGATTTAGTAAGCATATTATTGTGGAATCCCTTAGACTATGCTCATTGGATTACACTTTTACCCCTAGCTAGGATATAGTTATTACGTAGTTGGTGACCCTTGAGGTCTACATTTCATTGGTTAATACCTTGGAACTTCATTATTAAATATCATTTCAGGTTTCCTTGTTACATCTTGGAACCTTCTCTATTGCTAACTTGTGAAACATTTATAAACTGGTATCACTCAAATAATGAATTGGTTACATTTTCAAATACCATCCAAGGGATAAATAAGGTACTTGGGTATTTAGTTACATTGTATTACTTTACTTTATATATGAATGTTTGCACACTATTTTATTTTCATTACACAGGAAAGTTGTTATAGACACCGTTGGTGGTGGCCCACTAAGATTTATCTCACACCCTCTCTAGGAACCGTTTGGTACCCAAGGAAGATTACATGAACACATGTGTTGATAAAGGGAATCATATGACTTTAAATACTTGATTTCTTGCTGTTTAGGATGGATCTTGATAGCATGTGACCGACCCTAATCATGGGATGATTGGAATAAGATTTTGATTTCCTTTATAATTTTTTTCAACATGTTATGCCTAATATCTTGTATCCATGATTTCTAGTTTTCTAGTTACATGACATATCATCAGCAGTTTTCAAATGCTTTTATGTTATTCCAGTTATTTTAGTTATTGATACTATTGTTTGTATTTTCCATTTTTCATTCTGTTTATGTATATTTCTTCTTCTAATTACCTATGTTTATATTTATCTGATGCACTATACATTGGTAATGATGGAATAGTCTCCCCAAATACACACCCCGATATCTTGTTACTAATCGGATGTCTCTGGAATTTGGGGAGATGCGCTAGAGGCCATGAGGCCCGCCAGGCTCAGGGCACCTATTATGTGGCATCCAGGCCTGGGATGTCACAAATTTGTATCAAATAGAGGTTTTTTTCTTACTTTAATATTTAGATACAATATATTAGAGATTAGAAACTCTTGGTAATTGGTCATTATCTATGCTTGGGCATTGATAACCTAGGTTCATGGTAAAATACAAGTTACCTAAAAAAATAATTATTGTTCTATTTTTCCTATTATAGTTTACATTATTTCACCATTATGTGATGAAAATTCTAAGTTGAGGTTATAATTATTACTATATTTGAGGATTTATTTCATCCTTGGAATGATGATATGAGGGAAAAGAGAATTATTACATAAATCATTATAGGCACCTAGGATTCACATGTCATGCATATTTCCATTCCATATAGGTGCATTTCACTGCTTTACACTACTTAATATAACTAATATTTTTGGTGGATGTTGTGATAGTTATATTTTATATGTATTAATCTTGGTTTTGATTGAGTGAATTCCTATCTCAATTCATGAGGGGTATGGTCCCTAGTGGGTTAGGATGAGTAATTTACCAATTCAATCCATTATGTTATTAATAAATGGGTGTAATTTTTAGTGATAAGGTGTATGGGAACTGATTTAATGGAAATGTATATCCATAATAATGTGAAAAATGACATCTAAAATTAAATGGTTATAAATCCTTATCCCTTCTTTTCATGTTCATGAAAGGTAAAGGAGTGAACCTTGAAATTATATGTAAAATGAAATGAAGTTTATACATGAGAACTTACCGATACCTAGCTGTATAAGTGGGTAGTTGGGGTAGTATACCATGGGTAGAGAGTTTTTAAATGTTTATCTTAGGTAAGTGTTGCTATCGGTATGCTTAAAGTTTTTCTAAGGTGTGTGATTATAATTTATAGATCAATGCCTCCATGAAATCCTCATGTCGTACACCAGGAAGGTGGTGATGATCTTGCTCCAAACATGGTGGGACCTGAGCCACCAGTCTTAACTCCAATAGTTCCACTTGATGAAACACCTATTATACCTGATTTGGGCACTAAAAACCAAGTTAATGATAGTTTCCTATGTCTAATACAGTCCATGAATGGTTCTCCAAGAGTTGTACATACGATGGATGATCTGAATCACAAGTTCCAGCAGTATTATCCTTCTACTTTATCAGGGGATGGAGGTCCACTGGATATTGAGTCCTGGATAAAGGCCACCCTTTATATCTTTGATCATCTAGAGACTCCTCTAGAGCATAGGGTCAAACTTTTTACTTACATGATGTGAGATTAGGAAAAGCGTTGGTGGGATGTGATTACCCATTCTATAATTTATTAGGGAATGTTATGGGTTAATTTTTAGACAACCTTTTAGGATCAATTCTTTCCTTAGATGATGATAGCTGACAGAGCCATATAGTTCATGCATCTTGATTAGGGTTCTATTATAGTTATGGAATATTAAACACATTTCACTAAGTTACAATGCTTTTCACCACTTCTAGAAGGTGATTAGATTTCTCATGCTAGATGCTTCAAGTATGGGATTGTACACACCATCCATACACAGGATAATTTATTTTTCTACCTACTTTTTATAAAATAGTAAATTAGGCTCTTATCATTGAGAAAAACCTGAGGGATGGAAATAACACTAGGTAAAAAGGATCAGTGTCGTGGTAGGCTGGTAGTTCTCTTAGTGGTAGGAAATGTTTCCTCAAGGTTTATTATCCAGGAAGTGATAACTAGAGTACTCATTTTGATAGATCTATGATTTGTCATCAATGTTGATGAGAGGGGAGCTTGAAGCATCATTGTGATAGGGACCCAATTCAGTGTCGGGCTTGTGGCCATATGGGGAATCTTTAGAGATTCTGCAGGGCATATCCACCAAATTTGAGTGGAAAAGGATCCATTCTAGCTCCACCTTCACAAGTGGGTTCTTTTGTGCCACATAAGGCAGGGAGTTATAATAACACTAATAGGAATGGTCGAGGAGGAGTTCATGGCCATAGTAGTTAGACCCCTGATCACCAGTTGCGCCACCAGAGCAATTTTGATCATGGTAGTCCAGCTGTTTCATAGGGTTTTAGATCAGCCCAATTGCACACACTACAACTGATACATAAAGATCAGGATGGAGAACCATCTAATGTATGGGTTACTATTCTTGTGGAATCTATTACAATATCTACTCTATTTGATACATGTGAGTCAAACTATTTTATGTCTGTATCTATCATGGAAAGTCTCAAACTGGAGATACAATATTAATTTGGTGTAATGGCCATAGATACACCATTAGGAGTACGTTCAGATGGAATATGACAATGTAGGGACTATCCCCATTAGGTAGGTAGTTTCTATTTCTTATGTATCATCTTCATTCTTGAGATGAAAAGCTTTGATTTAATTCTCGGGATGGATTGGTTGGTTCAGTATCATGCTGTTGTAGACTACTATCACTACAGGGTATCATTTTCAAAACCATAGGGAAACAATTATCCATATATGGGTGATTGGGATGTCTTGGATGGTAGAGTGAGACCAGAGAATCATGGTCTAGGTGGAGTGACTGACTAGATTTCAAATCTCTTCATGGAAGACCAGGGTTTACGACAAGATGATTTCCTTCCAGTAGTGTATCTTTTTAGGGATGTATTTCCTGATGATTTTTCTAGTTTAACTCTTGAGAGAGAGGTATATTTTATGATCTAACTTGTTCTAGGAGTATATCTAATGTCCATTCCTCCATACATGATGAATCCTACAGAGCTTTAGGAGTTCAAGAAGAAGTTAGAGGATTTAGAGGCGAAAGTCTTTCTACGGACCATTACATCCTCTTAGGGTTCTATCATTATTTTCACCAAGAAGAAGGATATAGCCTTATGTCTATGCATGGATTACAGATGGTTGAACTAGCTTACGGTTAAAAACTGGTGTATTCTCGCACTCATGACGACCATGCCAATCTTCTTTAGATCATTCTGAGTACATTGAGAGAGAATCATCTTTATTCTAAACTTTCTATGTGCCAATTTTGGATAAAAAAAGTTCACTTATTAGTTCATATTATCTCATAATTATCTATATCTATTGACCTTGAAATGGTTAGTGCTATAGTTTCCTGAGATCATCCCAACAATGTGTTTAATAAATAATGTTTCTTGGGGATGGTTTGATATTACTGTAACGACCCGAAATTTTGAATAAATCTTGTTTCCTAATTTTGTGTGTTATTTTATTTTTGATACTCAACAAAACTGTTTCATTTGATAACAAGAGTATAATTAAAATGAAACCGTTGGGTTTTGACTGTTATATGACCATTGGTCAATATGACCACTGAGAACTAAACGTTTTGATTATTGTCTCTAAATACAAGTAATCTTGGTTAATTAATATAGAAAGAAGATTCGATGGCCTCACCCAGTAGTCTTGGACCGATCGAAGCCCATATAACAGAACTTGGGAAGGAGGTAGCACCATTGGGCTTTGCTCTGGACCAAACCCAAGCTGAACTTCATCATGTGAAGCTAGAACGGAATCTCCTTTGCGAGAAGTTAAAACTGATAGAAATTACTACTCATGCGATGTTGGCCGAGCCTCCCTCAGATTCTCTCACCTTAGCACACCTTACACTTAGGTCCTATGCTGGTGTGATAAGGGGCTATGTAAGGAGACTGTAACTGCCTTGTATAACCCTTTGTTTTAAATAAAAATTTTGATTTCTTCTTATGATGAAGTTTATGAATTTTCAAATGTCCGGATAAATATAGTATGCATATTTTTGATGAATTTTAGAGAAAGGATATTTTAAAAATTTTTATGTAAACCTTAAATAAATAAAAATGTGTAATTATTTTCAAAAAATGGTC
Organism: Viscum album; assembly: GCA_963277665.1. Taxonomy (NCBI): domain Eukaryota; kingdom Viridiplantae; phylum Streptophyta; class Magnoliopsida; order Santalales; family Viscaceae; genus Viscum; species Viscum album. Next base: position 2,087,821,236 of record OY728126.1, on the reverse strand, counting down.
TTCTACAATTATGTTCAGTACGGAATTTAGAGTCTAATAAGATCAACTTACTTTTTGATGAATTGTAAATTATGAATAGTGATTTTATGATTAGGATTAGTAATGTGTCCAAATGAATTAGTAATCTCACTTAAAGAAAGTTTTAATATAATTTAGACACCTTGATTAAGTAATGAGATTCAATAAAATGGGTAAATAACGGTTTCATAAATTATTAGTCAAGTATTAGTTTTTTTCGGGTGAATAATGTTTTTTAATTAAAAATTTAATTAAAAATAATTAGAAAATTATTTTTATAAAATGGACTTTATTTTTGAACTCAGAGGATCGATATTATGTTTTGGTAATTTTTGGGGATTTTTCTGAAAAAAATGAATTCTATATGAATAGTGTTTTTATTTAAAAATTAAATTAAAAATATTTAGAAAATTATTTTTATAAAATGGAGTTCATAAATGTAATTAGAGCATCGATATTTGGTTAAGGTGAAATTTTGGGATTTTTCTGAGAAATATGAATTTGTCAGTGAATAGTAAAAATGCAGTTTTAGGGTTTCAGTATGTTTAATGACATCATAACTGTGTCATGATGATGTCATGAGATATTTTATGGGTTGGCCGACCAAAGGTGATGAAATTTTATGGGGGGACCCATGTGGCCTAACTCCATGGGAAATACCATGGGAGAGCACATGGTTTTGAGAAATCCACTTTTGAGGTGTCCCTTGGCCATTAATGCCTTGTCCCCTCACTTTCCCTATAAATACCAAGCCATCCTCTCATCCATTTCGACTCCCCACTCTCCCCCAACGAAGTTCTGGTCTCATTACCTCCCAAGGAGTCCTCCCAATGTGCCCCCAAACCCTCAAGGTCCCAACCTTTGAGTTTTAAGAATTACGTTTTAAGGTAAGGGATCCAACCTCTCTCGTTCTGTTCAAGAAATCTCTTTTATGTAATTTATTTTATGATCCATGTTCTTATATTAAAGTATGTTCTTTTATACTCCTCTTAATTCCCTTTTCATGTTCATATAATGAGATATCTCCTCTTACTCTCATTATTTCGTTTTATGAAGTTTTAAGTGGCGCCGTTAGACTGCCGAAATTTTTGTAACAGATTCTTTCTCCCTTCTCATTTTTCAAGATCTATTTTTCATGTAAAGTATTTCAAGTTCCTTTTTATTATTTTGGGGTATGATCTCTATATCTATCATACTTATCATTTATGTTCATATGACTAGTGACCCTATTTGATCTCATCAATTCATTTTTTTTGAAGTTTAAGTGGCGCCGTTAGGCTGCCGAATTTCTAAGGGGTTCTTTCACCCTTCTCGTTTTCAAGATCTACTTTAATGTCAAGTCTTTCAAGTTCCTTTTTATTATTTTGTGGTATGATCTATATATATATCATACTGATCATTTATGTTCATATGATGAGAGACCCTATTTGATCTCATCAATCCATTTTTGGAAGTTTTAAGTGACGCCGTTAGGCTACCGAATTCTCATAAGAGAAATCTTATTTTTGTCTTCCTTTCAAGTTATTCGTTTAATATGGTATATCATTCAAATTTCATTACCATGTTCTTAAATACTATATATTCTGTTCCCCTACTATTTTATGTATCATTTTTGAGTGGGTTACCCATGTCCCCTCTCTTTTCAATGTTTTCTAAAACCATGTATCGTAGACGTTATGCTGCATAGTTTTCATCTCAAAATGCCTCCCTGTTTATCTCAATATTATTTTATGTTATTAAGTGAATACTCAAAGCTCTTATTTCTACAGGGGTATTCACATATATATCAAAATTTTCTATTTTAAATTCTGATATTTACATACATGAAACCCGCTTTCCATTTTTCGCGGGTTTAAAGTGACATAAAGATCATGTCTTTAAAGCAGTTTTTAAAACGTTATGATTATGAAATGAAAACCATTTCTTTTATGCTATATGGGTTGCTTATGAAATTATTGATGATGATATATGTGGCTCACATGATAATAACGACATGTCAAGGGTGCGCCCAGATAGCGCTCCAATGCATTGGGTAAAGACTTAATCTCTAGAGATGACCTTTTAGACTGATACCTTGGTGAATAACCTTGGTAATTTTGAATGACACCTTGGGGATGGACCTTGGTGAAATGAAATGATTGTCAATATTAAATGTTTTAGCCACATATTCAAGTTATTAAAAACCTTATTTTTATTATGATATGCCTCATGATTTCTTTCTCATGCCTTAAAGTTCTTTTCATGACCTTATTGAAGTATCTCAAGTTCACATGTAAAATGTTTCTCTTGTTTCCCTTGCTGGGCCTTCTGCTCACCCTTTCTTTTGATGTATGTCTCCAGGTTTGAGATGAAGTATGAACCTAGTATGAACATGAGGAGAAGACTTTCAAGTTTTTAACAATAATTTTTTGTGTTTTCATGTTTTATGTTCCTAGTTTCCAAGACACTAAACCTTAAAGATCCTCAATTTTGTAAAATGTAATGAAAGTTTATGTGATAAAAAGGCGGGATGCTATAGTTGGTATCAAAGTATGGTTTAGTTATTTGTGGAAATTAGGATATGAAAACTTTAATAAGAAGCCTATAGAAAAGTTTATATATAGGGAATATTCCTGGTATTTTGGTGAGTATTGAGTAATGGGTTGCCAAGAAAATACATCCCTATCTGGATACGAGCAAGTATAGGTGGCTCTGGCACAGATGTACATAGGGGTAAAACCCGAAAACACCGCTTTGAGATAGACTCAAACGGGAACTGGTATACGACAACGGGCCTTGCTGCACTCTTGGTTACGACACTCCCGGGGGATATGCTTTGGTAAATTCATAAGATTAGTATAAACCATTGTTAAAGGAACAAAGATAAAATAAAATAAAGATTCACATAAGAATATATGATCATGGATAACCTAGATGGGGACCTAGGGGATCAAAATTTAGGGTATAATTTTCTTCTACAAGTTATCCTTATATTATTTAAGTTCCTTTTCATGATTATTGGCTAAGTATTGAAGCCCCTAATTATACTTTCTCTTCTTAGTTAATGGTGAGAAATGAAAGAACATGTCCCAACAACCAATGTGATAGGAAATGCGACGATTGTTGTATTAATATGACAGAGATGATTAGGGTATTAAAAGATGATTATTATTTTGGAAGACGTTCACTATTTTGGGGACCCTATATGATCAAGGTAAATAGATTACTACGGTATTTTCATTGAGGAGTAAGGTTGACTTATATTTTGAAGAATCGATGAATTTAAGGTGGACTTATAGTAATTTAGGTTACTTATGGGAATGATTAACCTATCTTGGGTAAAATATGTTTAGGTTAGCTACTTTTGTTATAAGATGTTAGGAGTGGTTGATGTTGTTTGGAGATGAACAATGAAGTTTATTTTGGAAGACTATGTTATAAAGTCCTTCTTGTATTTGGGTTTCAATCTTAGTTTGGTTTATTTTGAGGAATTTTAAGGACCGTTATTTATGGAATGGTCTATGATGAACTTTGGGTAGTACCATGGAACTTTAAATATTTAAAAGTAGTTTCCATTCCTATGGGATTCTTTCTTTTTGAAGAGTTGTTTTATCTTACCCTTTTTGTTTTTGGGAGTAATGTTTAAAGATAGATAGTTTTTCTTTTGTGCAATATGTGATTCTCTAGAATATCATTCTTGTGTTTTGATGAGACCAAGTGTTTTTGAATTCTCATCATTTGGAGAAAAGATTAGTTTTGGTAGAGACTTATTAAAGGATGAAACTCTACTTGAATGTAGGTATATTTTCTTATTTTTTTTGTTCTATGTAGTAAATGAATTCCTCAAAATTATGAAAAGGAACGTAAAACAAAAACATTGTTGGTTTATGTTTCCTACTAGGTAATCAAAGACCGTTTACACACATCATAAGTTTGGGATTTTCTTATGGTTAACTTTCTCCTAATCATGTTTTCTATCAATCTCCCCCAGAACTTGATCCTTTGTTTTTTCTTCCATATCCATGTTTTCTTCCATGGAATCCTAGTATGGGTTAACTCAGGTGACCTTTGTACTTACCTTTCTTTCTTTTAAAGTAATAGTTTTCTGACTCCTTTTCCGATGTGGGACTTTCAATGAAATTTCAAAACCCCAATTTTAAAAAAATTGTGAGGAAGCAATTTCTTAAGGCGGGAAGATTGTAACGACCCGAAATTTTGAATAAATCTTGTTTCCTAATTTTGTGTGTTATTTTATTTTTAATACTCAACAAAACTGTTCCATTTGATAACATGAGTATAATTAAAATGAAACCGTTGGGTTTTGACTGTTATATGACCATTGGTAAATATGACCACTAGGAACTAAACTTTTTGATTATTGTCTCTAAATACAATTAATCTTGGTTAATTAATATAGAAAGAAGATTCGATGGCCTCACCCAGTAGTCTTGGACCGATCGAAGCCCATCTAATAGAACTTGGGAAGGAGGTAACACCATTGGGCTTTGCTCTGGACCAAACCCAAGATGAACTTCATCGTGCGAAGCTAGAACAGAATCGCCTTTGCGAGAAGTTCAAACTGATAGAAATTACTACTCGTGCGATGTTGGCCGAGCCTCCCTCAGATTCTCTCACCTTAGCACATTTTACACTTAGGTCCTATGCTGGTGTGATAAGGGGCTATGTAAGGAGACCGTAACTGCCTTGTGTAACCTTTTGTTTTAAATAAAATTTTTTATTTCTTCTTATGATGAAGTTTATGAATTTTCAAATGTCCGGATAAATATAGTATGCATATTTTTGATGAATTTTAGAGAATGTATATTTTAAAAATGTTTATGTAAACCTTAAATAAATAAAAATGTGTAATGATTTTCAAAAAATGGTCTTCTACAATTATGTTCAGTACGAAATTTAGAGTCTAATAAGATCAACTTAATTTTTTATGAATAGTAAATTATGAATAGTGATTTTATGATTAGGATTAGTAATGTGTCCAAATGAATTAGTAATCTCACTTAAAGAAAGTTTCAATATAATTTAGACACCTTGATTAAGTAATGAGATTCAATAAAATGGATAAATAACGGTTTCATAAATTATTAGTCAAGTATTAGTTTTTTCGGGTGAATAGTGTTTTTAATTAAAAATTTAATTAAAAATAATTATAAAATTATTTTTATAAAATGGAATTTATTTTTGAACTCAGAGCATCGATATTATGTTATGGTAATTTTTGGGTATTTTTCTAAAAAAAATGAATTCACGATGAATAGTGTTTTTATTTAAAAATTAAATTAAAAATATTTAGAAAAATATTTTTATAAAATGGAGTTTATAAATGTAATTAGAGCATCGATATTTGGTTAAGCTGAAATTTTGGGATTTTTCTGAGAAAGATGAAATTTTCAGTGAATAGTAAAAATGCAGTTTTAGGGTTTCGGTATGTTTAATGACATCATAACTGTGTCATGATGATGTCATGAGATATTTTATGGGTTGGACGACCAAAGGTGATGAAATTGTATGGGGGGGCCCATGTGGCCTAACTCCATGGGAAATACCATGGGAGAGCACATGGTTTTGAGAAAACCACTTTTGAGGTGTCCCTTGGCCATTAATGCCTTGTCCCCTCACTTTCCCTATAAATACCAAGCCATCCTCTCATCCATTTCGACTCCCCACTCTCACCCAACGAAGTTATGGTCTCATTACCTCCCAAGGAGTTCTCCCAAGGTGCCCCCAAGCCCTCAAGGTTCCAACCTTTGAGTTTTAAGAGTTACGTTTTAAGGCAAGGGATCAGACCTCTCTCTTTCTTTTCAAGAAATCTCTTTTATGTGATTTCTTTTATGATCCATGTTCTTATGTTAAAGGATGTTCTTTTATACTCCTCTTACTTCCCTTTTCATGTTAATATAATGAGAGATCCCCTCTTACTCTCATTATTTCGTTTTATGAAGTTTTAAGTGGCGCCGTTAGGCTGCCAAAATTTTTGTAACAGATTCTTTCTCCCTTCTCATTTTTCAAGATCTATTTTTCATGTAAAGTATTTCAAGTTACTTTTTATTATTTTGGGGTATGATCTCTATATCTATCATACTGATCATTAATTTTCATATGATGAGAGACCCTATTTGATCTCGTCCATTCATTTTTGTTGAAGTTTAAGTGTCGCCGTTAGGCTGCCGAATTTCTAATGGGTTCTTTCACCCTTCTCGTTTTCAAGATCTACTTTCATGTCAAGTCTTTAAAGTTCCTTTTTATTATTTTGGGGTATTATCTCTATATCTATCATACTGATCATTTATGTTCATATGATGAGAGACCCTATTTGATCTTGTCAATCCATTTTTGTAAGTTTTAAGTGACGTCGTTAGGCTACCGAATTCTCATAAGACAAATCTTATTTTTGTCTTCCTTTCAAGTTCTTCGTTTCATATGGTATATCATTAAAATTTCATTACCATGTTCTTAAATACTATATATTCTGTTCCCCTACTGTTTTATGTATCATTTTTGAGTGGGTGACCCATGTCCCCTCTCTTTTCAATGTTTTCTAAAACCATGTATCGTAGACGTTATGCTGCATAGTTTTCGTCTCAAAATGCCTCCCTCTTTATCTCAAAATTATTTTATATTATTAAGTGAATACTCAAAGATCTTATTTCTACAGGGGTATTCACATATATATCAAAATTTTCTATTTTAAATTCTGGGATTTACATACATGAAACCCGCTTTCCATTTTCGTGGGTTTAAAGTGACATAAAGATCATGTCTTTAAAGCAGTTTTTAAAACGTTATGATTATGAAATGAAACCCATTTCTTTTATGCTATATGGGTTTTTTATGAAATGAATGATGATGATATATGTGGCTCACATGATAATAATGACATGTAAAGGGTGCGCCCAGATAGCGCTCCAATGCATTGGGTAAAGACTTAATCTCTAGAGATGACCTTTTAGACTGATACCTTGGTGAATAACCTTGGTAATTTTTAATGACACCTTGGGGATGGACCTTGGTGAAACGAAATGATTGTCAATATTAAATTTTGTAGCCACATCTTCAAGTTATGAAAAACTTTATTTTTATCATGATATGACTCATGATTTCTTTCTCATGCCTTAAAGTTCTTTTCATGACCTTATTGAAGTATCTCAAGTTCACATGTAAAATGTTTCTCTTGTTTCCCTTACTGGGCCTTCTGCTCACCCTTTCTTTTGATGTATGTCTCTAGGTTTGAGATGCAGTATGAACCTAGGATGAACATGAGGAGAATCCTTTCAAGTGTTTAACAAGAATGTTTTGTGTTTTCATGTTTTAAGTTCCTAGTTTCCAAGACACTAAACCTTAAAGATCCTCAGTTTTGTAAAATGTAATGAAAGTTTATGTGATAAAAAGGTGGGATGCTATAATTACAGTCATTTCATATAGTACTTATCTCATCTTTATTCACATATCAATGGCCTTACAAATAAGGGTGTTAAGTTTCTATGGTCAAATGCGTGTGAGAAAGCCTTTTAGGATCTAAAAGGGTGGCTTTTCTCAGCACCTATTGTGATTCTACCAAAGCCTGGTAGAGGTTATACCATCTTCTATGGTGCATCAAGCATCATCCTAGGAGTACTGCTAATGTAGGAGGGAGGAGTCATTGCGTACGAATCTCTACATTTGAGGCCTCATGAGATAAATTATCCAACGTATGACCTTGATCTCACAGTAGTTGTCCATGCCTTACGTTCCAGGATATACTATCTATTAGGTGAGCGCTTTGTGGTAAACACAGACCATAAGAGCTTGAAATATATATTTAGATGGAATGAATTGAACCTCAACTAGTAGATATGGGTTTAATATCTACAATCCCTTTATTTTGAGCTTTCCTATGCACCTGGGAAGGGAAATTTGGTTACAGATGCACTGAGTCGTAAAACTAAAACATAGGCTGTATGGGAAGCCAGTGATCAATAGAATTTAATGGCCTTCTATTCTGAGCTGCATCTAGAGTTTCATGATATTCAAGAGTAGTATTACCTCTTATATTTTATAGTTAACTCTTCTCTCCTTGAGAAATTTAAGGGTATAAAATTTTCATATCTTGAGGGATTGGTTCTCCATGAGATTATATTTGGAGATAACCCACATACAGACTAGTCTATGGATAGAGATGACATCCTGCACATACATAGACTTATCTAGATTCCTACATATATTAGATAGAAGTTAATTCAATATTCCCATGCTTCTCAATGGGTAGTTAATATAAGTGTCTCCAAGATGTATCGAGATATGATAAGACAATATTGGTGTCCTGGGTTAAAGTGTCAGATAATAGGATTTATCACTAGGTGTTCCACCTGTCAGTAAGTGAAGGTGGAGAACTAGAGACTTTTGGTCTTTTTAAAACCACTTCCAATCCTAAATGGAAATGGGAATATGTTTTCATGGACTTTATAGTCGGTTTACCTAGGTCACCTATATGTAGAAATATTGTATGGGTAGTTATCGATCGAATAATGAAGGTATCCCACTTCATTATTATTTTGAAGACTTTTTCAGTTGATGAGATGAGAAGACTGTATGTCCATGAAATCATACGACTACATGGGGTCCCTTGTACTATTGTTTTCGATAGGGACTCTTGATTCATGCCACGATTATGGAAAATATTGTAGAAGGATATGGGAACAAAAGTTCTTCTATGTACATATTTTCAACCTCAGACTAATGGACAATAAAAATAGAAAATAAAAGTTCTATAGGATATGATCTGAGCACTTTTCCTTGATTTTAGAGGTTCCTATGAGAATAATATACCTATCTTTTATTTTTCCTATAATAACAACTTTTAGGTGAAAATTCAGATGGCTACTTTTGAGTCCTTATATGGTAGGTCATTCCATTCACCCCTGTACTGGCAAGAGGTAGGTGAGGTAGCCCTACTAGGTCCTCTTCTTGTTCAGGAGTATTAAGAGTAGGTTTAGCTGATTATAAATCATATGACTACTACTCAATCTAGACATAAGTCTTATTCCAATCACCATCGGCGACCTCTAGAGTTTAAGGTTGGGGATCGTGTTTTTCTATGAGTATTTTCTATGCTAAAGAATAGATATTTACAAAGGTGAGGGAAGCTATCTCCTTGTTACGTAGTCATGTTTGAGATTCTAGAGAGAGTCGGGTTGGTAGCTGATCAATTTTTATTACCTCATAGGTACCATTCTATTAATGACATCTTCCATGTTTCACAGATTTATTAATATCATGCCAAACCATCTCATACTTTTGATAGCAAGGAAGTTGAGTTAGATTCTGAATCTACCTTTGAGGAGTGTCTAGTACAAATAATTAACTAGAGCATGAAGGCTCTCTGAATCTCGTCTATCCCTCTAGTATGGGTGTTATGACAGCATGACCACATGAAGGACAAGACTTAGGAGAGGGTGGCTGACATATGTTCCCAGTGGCTAGAGTTTTTCTTAGACAGTGTTTCACCAACCTTAGAAGGTGAACTCAAGGATGATTTCTTTTATGGGGGGAAGAATATAAGAACTCAGTTTTTTAACACATGTATGGATTCTTTAAAATTTTAGTCTTATTATTTATTTTGGACCTAATATGGATGCCTAATGAGTTAGAAAAGGTCTCAGGGGTGTCAAGGGATTGTTCTAAGCTCAAAACCCATATCTTTGTGAAGAATTTACCTATCGCATGGTTAGTGTAAATTGTGAAGGTAGAGAGAAAAATTAGATCTAACAATGTGGATGGTCTACATTTTCAGGTAGAGACATCTCGCACATTTGGTGCATGATTTCCCTAATCATGAAACCTAACCATGCGAGTACCCCGTTTTCCCAAATACCCATTCATGGTTTATGCATGGTTTTTAAAACCATTTAGACAAACTGTAACGACCCAAAGTTTTTCAATGGAAATTTACTTCTTATAATTATGTCATAAAATAACATGAATACACAACATAATGAACTACTAAGTGATAAGTGACCTTTAAACATAAGTTTGTCTCTACTGTGTTTGGAATTTTGAAAATCTGACATACACGGTTGTGTTTAAGATGATTTTTGGAGTCTAATAAAACAAAAATAATTTTCAGTGAATAGTAATGTACCCTTGCGTACCTACACTTATGAATAGTAATATGAAATTTATGAATAGTAAATCATCCAACATAAGAGTAACCTTACCCATGAATTATTAAATAAAATTTAGACATCTTAGAAAGTGACAATTCGACCTTAGTAAACATTTTCGTATTTTGTAAGTCATAAATAATTAATTATAAATAATTAATTAATTTAAAAGAAAATGTATTTTCTTAAAATATAAGGCACCATCCTTAAACATTACTTAATCTTGAGTTATTACAAGAATACACATTGAGTATCTTTTCAGGTTTAGAGTTTTAGAGAATTAGATCATAAAACATGCATTACATTCCACTTATAAACAAGGTGGTTACAACAAAGACAATATTCACTCTTCTCATTAAAGGAAACATATTTAAAATAAAACATGGATTATTTCTTGAAACTTCCTTGACACTATCATCACATCATGTAACTTTCCCTTGACCTGTGAAAAACATTTCAAAAATATGGGATGAGCATAAAAATCTCAGTAAGGGATATAAAAACACGGAAAGAAAACCATAGTCCATGTATACATAAGAATCAAGTAAATCATACTTTACTCATAAAACATAAAAACTTTTACATACCTCATGAAATCATATGATTTATGAATAACTCATATAAAACATAATACATAAAGGTAACTTGAGGCATTCATAACATTCTTACGTAGGGAGTAACCCTCATGGTTACGTTTAGAATACCCATCACAGTATATTCCCTAAATATCTTTGGAGAAACCTTAGAATTTAACCCCTTCATGTTACCCAATGCATTGGAGAGCTATATCAGGCTCAACCACCCTTAGTTTATCACGGAACCACCCATCTTCATAAACAATGCCCAAGAACCATAACATAACCGTATCACATAAAACATGCATAAAGGAAACATAACATTTCCACATTTCAATCACAAGATATCAATACAACACATTGATATAATAAAAAAATTATAAAAACTATTTTCAATACCAAAATAAAATAAAGGTAAAACATGGTATTTATTTTTCATTTTAAAAAACGTTATGGCTTGTAGAGGAAGATGAAACTCGAATAATGGTCACGGCGGCAGAGAAGTCGTTGTTGCCGCATACATACGACAAAAACATTCCCTTTTGTCATTTAGTAAAATGATTCATATAAAAAATATTCTTTTTGAATAAACGTAAAAGTCAAAGGGGTTTATACACCGTATAAAATAAGTTTGTGTATAAAACAAAATATGCCTCAATGAAAGGAGATTGAGACGCAGTCCCATACCTTGTGTCCGACTTGAATCGATCGTTATTTAATCTCCTGAATAATAAACTTGAGTTAATTTCTACTTGATTAAGAACCTTTTTCAAGTTAAATATTCCTTTTATATCACTTATTACCATATTATGAACACTATGTAATTATTTAAGTTAATAACGGTCGTTTTGTCGATCATTGGTACTTGATTCAAAAATAAACTCCTTATAATTACAAGTTATTCATGTGGTAAAATATCCATTATATCCAGAATTATATTCATGATTTAGATATCATATATATCATATATATCCAGTATATAGATGCATTTATAATATTACAAAACATTTAGAGGTAAGAAATGAAATGCACCGTTCATGGAGACGGTAAGCCGTACGTACGCATGAACGCTACTTTCATTTCTATTTCGTATTTAATGGAATGAATTCATAATTATATAAAGGTATATTATAATTAAAGTATAATATCATATATAATATCATTAACTCCATCCTTTATACCTCCCACATATGGTATTAACGAATCAAATAACTTTGAGGGGGCGGTAGTCCGCACTTCCTAAAATGAAGATATCACGTTTACCCATAATGGAAACCATAAAGGCATGCCATAAATAAAAAATAAAGAAGCATAAGGAAAACATAAACATAATATATATCATATATAAATAGTGTTACATATTAATTTACACTATGAAAGGTGTTAAAAGAAGATTGAACGATCATCGTTTCGTGAGGCAGAAATTCCCCATCCACAGAAACAGTATGTTCTTTATCCATTAGACAGAGGTGTGTATAAGTGTAGCTCTAATAATTCTCATAAAAACATCCTAGTATATTTAATATACTGGTTTTGTTACAAAATAAAGGAATAAAATGAGTTTACGGGGTTGGAGAAGCAAAATAAAACAAAAGAACACAAGTGAAAACATTACATTTCAATCGGGTAACTCCTCTTGGTTTGAACCAAAAGGGTTTCTTTAAGAGATTTCTACCTAAGGTAAGGATTCTAGGATGAATAGAGGGATGTGGAGAGATAAAATGAGCAGATCTTGGATGAGAAAATGGCTTGAGAGGTGTGGGTAAGGAGGTAGAGGTGGGGGCCTTTTATAAGAGGGAGGAGGGGCACTCTTGGAAAGTTAAGAAATGTTACTTTATATTAAACTGAGTTTCGGATTTTAAAGGTCACAAATTGATATATTTAAAGGATAAGGTGATAAGGGTTCTAAATATACTCATACAATAGGTTTTTTACAAGTGTAAGTCCTATATTTTATATTATCTTTTCATTTTATTTAAATCGTTCATTAATGAGGTAATCCCTGCATCATCATGGTGTGAAAAATAAAATTTAATTTATTTAATGTCTAAAAATTATAAAAAAAATACTATGATGTAGGAAATATTTTTATATTTCCAATGACTATTTATAGTCCAAGATATCATTTATGTAGACAAAATTAAAATTGTTTTACTTAGGTGCTACATACATTGTTATATTTAACTTTCTTAAAAAATAAAAAGATAAAAGTCACTATCACACAAAAGTGATTCAATGGGGTCCCAAAGTTTGGCACAAGGAAATACATGGTCGGCCATGACACAACCAGTAGAATTAGGACACATGTTGGGGTCATTTTTTATTATTATGATATTATTTTATTACCCTTAACTACCCGATTACTAATTAATCATGATAATTAAAGATAATTATCGTCGTTACTATTCATAATGTCAAAAAAGAGAGTCTTAATTACATAATTTGGACCTTCTGATTAAAAATATGGAATCCATTTTACCAAATTCCAAACACAGAAATTTCAATAATTAATTTAAAAATAATTATCGTTGTCAAAACAAATAGCGTGTTTTTTTGAAACAATATCTATGAAAAGTTTGGCACTTGTTTATGCCCAATTACAAAGTGAAATTAATTATAATGACCACCATTGGATTAAATGGAAAAAATATATTATAATTAAACTTTAAAACCAATTATAAAGATAATATAACCATATAATTAAATTATATGAAAAAGCAGTTTTGAAGTAAAATGCAGTATTTTTCACTATTCATTTAAAAATGAACATTATCAGAAAAATACCAAAAATTTATCCAAAGTAAATTTCAATGTCCCAATACTAAAGAATAATTTTATTTTAAAAAATGGAGCTTATAAAATTGTCAAAAGATAGATTTAAAAATGGTTCTCCATCAAAAGGTGGTAAAACAATCTTTTAAAAATTATTAGAGAATTCAATGCTTAAGATTTGATTTATTCTCATTTTAAGCCTCCAAAGCACTATCTAATTTATAAATAGACATAGATATGAAAATACATAATTATTTACTTACTTGGGATGTTACATCCTTCCCCCCTTTAGAAAATTGCGTCCCCGCAATTTATTTACTTATCTAATAAGTGGGGGTATTTATCCCTCATTGCATTTTCAGATTTCCATGTTGCCTCTTCAATCATTTGGTTTTTCCAAAAAACCTTTACTTGATAAATCACCTTATTCCGTAACACCTACTCCCTGTGGTCAAGAATCTGGACTGGTTGTTCCTCATATGATAGGTTCTTTTCCAGCTGAACTACCTCTAGACTCAAAACAAGTGATGGATCTGGCATGTACTTCCTTAACATCGAAACATGAAAAACATTGTGTACCTGAGATAAAATCGAAGGTAAAGCCACTCGGTATGAAATTGATCCAACTCTCTCCATAATTTCATATGGTCCAATTAACCTTGGACTCAGCTTTCCTTTATTACCAAATCGCATCACACTTTTCTATGGTGAAACTTTTAGGAAGACATGATCACCTACCTCAAAAGAGAGATCCTTCCTCCTGTCGTCCACATAAATTTTCTTCCTACTCTGAGCTGTTCTCATGTGTTTATGTATCAGCTGAACTTTTTCTGCCAACTCTTCTACCAATTCTGGTCCCATCAACTTCCTTTCACCAACTTCATCCCAAAAAGCTGGAGTTTGACACCGCTTCTCATATAATGCCTCAAATGGTGCCATCTGTATACTAGAATGAAAACTGTTATTATAAGAAAACTCAACTTAAGAAAGATGTTGGTCCCAAATTCCCTGATAATCCATCAAACAAGCACGTAGCATATCCTCCCAAGTCTAAATTTTTCATTCTGACTACCCATCTGATTGAGGATGAAAAGATGCACTAAAATTTAATTTAGTACCAAATGAATTTTGAAGGCCTTTCCAAAACATAGAAGTAAACCTGGGATCACGATCAGATACAATGGATAGGGGAACTCCATGTAACCTGACTATCTCTTTAAGATACAAACGATAAAGTTGATTTAGGGTAAAAGTATCTCGTATAGCAAGGAAATGAGCAGATTTAGTGAAGTGATCAACAATAACCCAGATTTCATTATTACCTCAAGGTGTCTTCGAAAACCCCACAACAAAGTCCATGGATATATTCTCCCATTTCCACTCTGGCACTGGTAATGGCTGAAGCATCCCTTTTGGTAACTGCCGCTCTGCTTTAACCAGTTGACAAGTCAAACACTTCATAGTAAAATCAGCAATGCCTCTTTTCATTCCGTCCCACCAGTAATACTCCCGAAGATATCTATACATCTTAGTACTGCCAAGATGAACTGAAAACAGATAACTATGAGCTTCACATAACAACTCTCTCTTCAACTATGAATCACAAGGCACACCCAATCTCTTCCAAAATCTCAAAACACAATCATTATCAATGTTGAATTCAGGCAACTTACCCTTTGGAACCAGCTTTACCTTTTTCTGCAACTCACTATCTTGCTTCTGTGCTTGCTTAATTCTGTCTGATAGAGAAGATTTCACTGATAACTGAAAAAAAATAGAAGAACATCCTACACCAACTAATTCTATGCCAATTTTCATCAAATCCTTAACCAAAGGATCATATTCCAAATGTAACATTGTTAATGAAGCATTACTTTTTTAACTCAAAGCATCAACCACTTTATTTTCTTTTCCCAGATGGTAATGAATTGTACAATCATAATCCTTGATTAATTATAGCCATATCCTCTGTATCATGTTCAATTATTTCCGAGTGGATATATACTTTAAACTTTTGTGATCAGTATATATTTCACACTTTACACCATACAAATGGTGCCTCCAAAATTTTAAAGCAAAAACAACAACAGATAATTCCAAATCATGTGTAGGGTAATTTATCTCATTAGTTTTTAACTGACGTGAAGCATAATCAATTAAATGATCATTCTGAATTAGGATGCAACCACGTCCTTTTAATTAAGCATCACTATAGATAACAAACTCACCATTCCTGGAAGGTAGTGCCAAAACTAGAGCATTCATCAATCTTCTTTTTAATTCCTGAAAACAATCATCAAATTCTTTTGTCCAGATAAACTTAACACCCTTCCGAGTTTGCTTAGTCATTGGACTAGATAACCGGGAAAAATTTCTAACAAACCTTCAGTAATAGCCTTCCAAACCAAGAAAAATACGAATCTCAGTTATATTTGTGGGTCTTGGCCATTCTTCAACAACCTTTGTTTTTGCAGGATTAATAGTTATTCCATATTTAGAAACAATATGACCAAGGAAAGAAATTTGTTGCAACCAAAACTCACACTTACTGAATTTCCCATAAAATTTATTTTCTTTTAGGGTTTGAAAAATAACCCTTAAATAACTTTCATGCTCCTCTTTACTTTTAGAAAACACCAAAATATCATCAATGAAAACAACCAAAAACTTATCCAAGAACTCATGGAAAACTCTATTCATAAGGTCCATGAATACAACAGGTGCATTGGTCAACCCAAAAGGAATTACTACAAATTCATAATGGCCATATCTTGTACGAAACGCGGTCTTCGGAACATCTGCTTCCTTTACCTTCAACTGATGGTACCCCGATCTCAGGTCAATCTTTGAAAAATATTGAGCTCCCTGGAGATGATCAAACAAATCATCGATATGAGGAAAATGATATTTTTTCTTAATAGTGATGTTATTAAAGGATCTATAATCAATGCAAAGTCTCATAGAACCATATTTATTTTTAACAAATAATACAGGAGCACCCCATGGTGATGTGATAGGTCTAATGAAACCTTTCTCTAATAAATCTTGCAATTTCTCCTTCAACTCTAAAATTTTAATTTGAGCCATTCGATAAGGGGGTTTTGAAATTGGCTTAGCATCAGGAACTAAGTCAACAGTAAATTCAACTTCCTGATCTGGTATTATTCCATGGAGCTCATTAGGAAAAACATCAGGATACTCATTTACCATTGGCACATCATTAATCTGAATGGTTCATTTGTTTTCAACAATATGTGCAAGGTAACATTCATTTCCATCTTTTAAAAGTTTCTCGGCCTTTTGATATGTTATCAATAGTAAGGGTTCATTCTTGTACACAAACTGAAAGTCTTTCTGAAAAGAAACTTCTTTAACTCTACAGTCAATCTTAGCATGGTAAACAGAGAGCCAATCCATACCTAGGATAACATCAAACTATACTAGAGGTAAAACAATAAGGTTTACAAGTAGGTTATTTCCACGGATACGGATAAGAAGATTCTTATAAATTCTTTTTGCCTCGACATTTCCCCCAGGTGTTTTTACCATAAGTTCAGGAGTCATTTCTTGAGATGGAATTTAAAATTTACTAGAAAATTTTTCAGATATGAAAGAATGTGTAGACCCCGAATCAAACAACACATTAGCATAATCTGAGAAAACAAACAAAGTTCCTGATACCACTTCATTTGATGGCCCAACATCTGCTGAAGTAGTTGCAAAGGATTTTACCACTCCTTTTTTCTTGTAGTCTGACTGCTTCCCATCATTTGAGCTCTTTTTAGAACATTCGTTTGCATAATAACCCATCTCACTACACTTGAAACATTTCACTAACTGTAAATCAAATTCGGTCTTACCATCACCCTAATCTTTTTCAGTGCAATCACGAGCCTTATGTCCCATCTTACCACATCAGTAGCACTTTACAGAATTCAAAAGACATTCCCCAACATGATTTTTACCACATTTATCACAAACTGGAAACTTAGTTTTCTTACCATCAGACCTTTTTAAATAATTCTTCCCTTTCTCCTACCACGTCAGTCTCTTCTTCTGTTGGTTGTTATAGAACACTTGATCATCGGCAAAATCCATTTCCACCTTCTCAGCACATAGAACAAGATTTTCATAACTCTTGAACTCACGAGAATCTAAATCCCTTTGATATTTTGTATTTAATCCTGAGTAAAAATGATTGATTTTACAATCAAGGTCTCGGATAAAATTTGGAGCATACCTTGCCAATCAAGTGAACCTTTCTTCATAAGCAGCCACTGAGTCATCCTCTTTCCTCAATTCCAAGAATTGTTTTTCCATCCTAAGTCGAACAAACTTAGGAAAATACTTCTCAAGAAACATACCTTTGAATTCATCCCAGTCGAGAGCATCAATCTCATCATAATCCCTGATATTTTTAACCATCGACCACCACTGATCTGCTTCACCCTCCAAACGGTAAACAACAAGACTAACCTTTTGATTGTCTGAACACACCATGACATCGAAAATATTCTCCAGTGCTTTAATCCACCCTTCAGCTAGAACAGGGTCAGATGATCCTCTGAATGATGGGGGATGTTGCCTCATGAAATGTTCCACCACTGACATGTTCCTCTGTGGTTGATCTGGCTGATCTCGTGCATGGATACCACCACCATTTATCACTTGAGTCAACTGCGCCGCAAAAAACTGTTCAGTTCCAATTCCGACCATCTCATGATGTTGATTCAGAAGGTCATTTCCTTCTGTATGCCTTCCTAGCGCTGCTTCCCTGTTTCCTCTACGGAAAACCATTCTGAACAAATATATCTCAGATGAAGAAACATGGTAATCTTCAAATGCTATATCGTTTCAATTTGACAAAAAAAAATATTTTTAGATAATAATTTAATATAATTATAACTCCTAAAGTTATCTAAACATACTATTGATACCAACTATAAGGCCCCAACCTTAAACATTACTTAATCTTGAGTTATTAAAAGAATACACATTGAGGATCTTTTTAGGTTTAGAGTTTTAGAGAATTAGATCATAAAAAATGCATTACATTCCACTTGTAAACAAGGTGGTTACAACAAAGACAATATTCACTCTTCTCATTAAAGGAAACATATTTAAAATAAAACATGGATTCTTTCTTAACACTTCCTTGACACTATCATCACATCATGTACCTTTCCCTTGACCTGTGAAAAACATTTCAAAAACTTGGGATGAGCATAAAAAGCTCAGTAAGGGATATAAAAATACGGAAAGAAAACCATAGTCCATGTATACATAAGAATCAATGAAATCATACTTTACTCATAAAACATAAGCACTTTAACATACCTCATGAAATCATAAGATTTATGAATAACTCATAGAAAACATAAGACATAAAGGTAACTTGAGGCATTCATAACATTCTTACGTAGGGAGTAACCCTCATGGTTACATTCAGAATACCTATCACAGTATATTCCCTAAATCTCTTTGAATAAACCTTAGCGTTTAACCCCTTCGTGTTACCAAATGAATTGGAGAGCTATATTAGGCTCACCCGCCCTTAGTTTATCACGGAACCACGCGTCTTTATAAATAATGCCCAAGAACCATAACATAATCGTATCACATAAAACATGCATAAAGGAGACATAATATTTCCATATTTCAATCACAAGATATCAATAAAACACATTGATATAATAAAAAAATTTTCAAAACAATATTCAATACCAAAATAAAAGAAAGGTAAAACATGGTATTTATTTTTCATTAAAAAAACGTTATGTCTTGTAGAGGAAGACGAAACTCAAATAATGGTCACGGCGATGGAGAAGTCATTGTCACCGCATACGTACAACAAAAACATTCCCTTTTGTCATTTAGTAAAATTCTTCGTATAAAAAATATTCCTTTTGAACAAATGTAAAAGTCAAAGGGGTTTGTACATCGTATAAAAGAAGGTTGTGTATAAAACAAAATATGCCTCAATGAAAGGAGATTGAGACGAAGTCCCATACCTCGTGTCCGACTTGACTCGATCGTTCTTTAATCTCCTGAATAATAAAATTGAGTTAATTGATACTTTATTAAGAACCTTTTTCAAGTTAATTATTCATTTTATATCACTTATTACCATGTTATGAACACTATGTAATTATTTAAGTTAATAACGATCGTTTTGTCGATCATTGGTACTTGAGTCAAAAATAAACTCCTTATAATTACAAGTTGTTCATGTGGTAAAATATCCATTATATCCATAATTATATTCATGATGTAGATATCATATATATCAAATATATCCAGTATATAAATGCATTTATAATATTACATAACATTTAGCGGTAAGAAATGAAATGCACCGTTCATGGAGATGGTAAGCCGTACGTACGCATGAACGCTACTTTAATTTCTATTTAGTATTTAATGGAATGAATTAATAATGATATAAATGTATATTATAATTACAGTATAATATCATATATAATATTATTAACTCCATCCTTTATACATCCCACATATGGCATTAACGAATCAAATCACTTTGAGGGGGCGGTAGTCCACACTTCCTAAAATGAAGATATCACGTTTACCCATAATGGAAACCATAATGTTATGTCATAAATAAAAAATAAATAAGCATAAGGAAAACATAAAAATAATATATATCATATATAAATAGAGTGACATCTTAATGGCCACCATGAAAGGTGTTAAAAGAAGATTGAACAATCATCGTTTTGTGAGGTAGAAATTCACCATCCACAGAAACAGTATGTTCTTTAACCATTAGATGGAGGTGTGTGTAAGTGTAGCTCAAATACATCTCATAACAAAATCCTAGTATATTGAATATACTGGTGTTTTTACAAAAGAAAGGAATAAAATGAGTTTATGGGGTTGGAGAAGCAAAATAAAACAAAAGAACACAAGTGAAGACATTACCTTTAAATCGGGTAACTCCTCTTGGTTTGAACCTAAAGGGTTTCTTGAAGAGATTTATGCCTAAGGTAAGGCTTCTAGGATGAAGAGAGGGATTTTGAGAGATAAAATGATCAGAGATTGGCCGAGATAATGGCTTGAGATGTGTGGGTATGGAGGTAGAGGTGGGGGACTTTTATAAGAGGGAGGAGGGACACTCTTGGAAAGTCAAGAAATGTTACTTTATATTAAAATGAGTTTCGGATTTTAAAGGCCCCACATTGATATATTTCTAGGATAAGGTGATAAGGGTTCTAAATATACTAATCCAATAGGTTTTTGACAAGTGTAAGTCTTATATTTTACATTATCTTTTCATTTTATTTAAATGTTTCATTAATGAGGTAATCGCTGCATCATCATGGTGTAATTTTTTTTAATTTATTTAATGTCTAAAAATTATAAAAAAATAATATGATGTAGGAAATATTTTTATATTTCCAATGAATATTTATAGTCCAATATATCATTTATGTAGACAAAATTAGTTTTTTTTACTTAGGTGTTACATACTTTGTTATATTTAACTTTCTTAAAAAATAAAAAGATAAAAAGTCACTATCACACAAAAGTGATTCCATGGGGTCCCAAAGTTTGGAACAAGGAAACCCATGGTCAGACATGACACAAACAGTAGCATTAGGACACATTTTGGGGTCATTTGTTATTATTATGATATTATTTTATTACTCTTAACTACCTGATTACTAATTAATCACGATAATTAAAGATAATTACCGTCGTTGCTATTCATAATGTACAAAAACAAAAGAGTCTTAATCACATAATTTGGACCTTCTTATTCTAAATATGGAATCCATTTTACCAAATTCAAAACACAGAAATTGAAATAATTAATTTAAAAATAATTTCCATTGTCAAAACAAATAGCGGGTTTTTTGGAACAATATCTATGAAAAGTTTGGCACTTGTTTATGCCCAATTCCAAAGTGAAATTAATTATAATGACCACCATTGGATTAAGTGGTAAAAATATATTCTAATTACACTTTAAAACAAATTATAAAGATAATATAACCATATAATTAAATTAGATGAAAAAGCAGTTTTGAAGTAAAATGCAGTTTTTTTCACTATTCATTAAAAAATGAACATTGTGAGAAAAATACCAAAAATTTATCCAAAGTAAATTTCAATGTCCCAATACTAAAGAATAATTTTATTTTGAAAAATATAGATTATAAAATTTTCAAAATATAAATTTAAAAATGGTTCTCCATCAAAATGCTGTAAAACAATCTTTTAAAAAATATTAGAGTATTCAATGCTTAAGATTGGATTTATTCTCATTTTAAGCCTCTAAAACACTATCTAATTTATAAATAGACATAGATATGAAGATACATAATTATTTAATTACTTGGGATGTTACATAAATTTTTTTCATTAATTATCAAATCAATGTCTTATAGTTTTTAGATAATTTTATAAGACCCAACGTAATTTTTGAAAGCACTATAAAATCAGTTCTAATTTTAAAAACTGTTTTTTAAGTAAATTATGATTTTTATTAAATATTAAATTAATAATATTTAGAAAATTATTTTTGAAAAATTGACTTCATTTTTGGATTCTACACGTCGAAAAACGGTTAGGGTAAATTTTTGAGATCTTTCTGAAATAATTGAATTTTTGATAAATAGTAGAATCCGATAATTCATAATAAATGCTAAATAATGGATTAATTGAGTCATAGATGATGTTATACTGATGTAAGACCACTTGTTTTGGGATAACATGATAAAATTAATATTCTTGGTCATTAAGGACTCACTATTCTTTGTCTTAGGTGAAATTAATAAACTAATGAATTTTATATTAAGGAAACCCCTCTCCCCTCCACTATAAAAACCACCCTTCACACCCTCATTTCCTCACACCTCTCAAGATCCAATCCTTCTCTAAACTCTACCCAAACATCTTCCCTAGCACCTTTAACACGTATAAGAGCTAATGGTCTCATCCAAAGACCAATCCTAACTTCCTTAAGGAGGATCTCAAGAGGAGGATTTAAGAGGAAATTTCTCTCCCTCTTCTCCTTTATTTTCCTTTCAAGTTCAAGTTAATTTCTTGATCTCTCCCCATATATCTTCATCAAAATGGTATTTTACCTCCAATATTATACATATAATGAAATTTTATGATGAAAATATCATACAAACCCCTTTCCCTCTTCCTTTTATTTTATTAAAGAGAAGGCTGTTCGTGAGGTGTTAATTTATCACCTTCAAGAACGACATGATTTCTTCTTCCATTTATACCTTCAGATCTGGTCATGAAAACATTTTTATGGTTTAACCAGAACATTTTATATGTATTATATCCTATTTTAAGTTCTGGAACTAACTTATGACAATATTACTAAGTGATAAGTTAAAACAAGTTCGTTATGATCAAAAAACCGCCCGAATTAACCCAAATAATCATCATTTAATTCTTATCTAATGATTCATCCACACGGATCTAATATAATTCATTATAAGATAATTAAAACTCCTGTAATATGATTAAAAACATGTAATATCATTTCTTTATTTGTACCCATGTTCTACCCAAACATCAATTTAAGAATACAAGTGGATCACTCAAGAAAACCATAAAAACAAAAATTCCTGAATAATGTTTTTAAACTCTATAACTCATCCAAAGGCACATAAAATCACTTAATGAGACCATAATGAACCATATTAATTTACACAAAGGTTCTGGATTTCTAATTAATGAATATAATGTCATTATACAGTACATTAAATAGAAGGAAGCATTCAGATACAAGGTAAGGGGAATTCTCAAACCCAAATTTCATCCTTCGGGTTCTCCCTATTTCACTCCATTTTTGATGTGGTTACTCCTTAAAGATCATTTTTTAATCATTTTATTTCCTTTTCTGGTATATACATGTTTACTACTACTTTTTCTTTCAAACAAAATGTTTTCCAAAAGAACTCTTATTTTAAGAACTCAACTTTTACTTCTCATTCAAGGTTGATGGTTCTTGTATCAAGTATGTTATTCCCTCTTTGTTTTGGGAACACAAAGTTTATGAATTTTTTCTTATGATATGTGACCAATTACTTTACTTGGGTTAGTTATGTTCACTATTTATATATTTTCCATGTGGAAAGCATGATAATGATAATGTTATGATGTGACGGGTGCGCCCGAAATTATATAGCGCAATATGAATGTTTTAAAGTGATGGGTGTGCCCAGAATTATACAGCGCTCCAATGCATTGGGTAAATTGATTAACCTCATGAGTAAATTTGAAATGATGTGTGAACAATATTCTATCTTGGTTCACTAGTATGTGTGGTATTTAACCACTAAGACATGATGTTTTATTTGTTATGCATTTCCACATTTCAAGTCTTATATTTATGCTTCCTCTCATGTTCATGATATCTTTCCCATGTTATTAATATGCTCACCTCATGCTATATTGTTCTTATCTATCCTCTTATTGGTATTCTAGCTCACCCCTTTTTATGTATATCCTCTGGTGACTACATGTACTAAGGAGAGGACAAGTGCCAATAAGAAGCTAGAGAAGAAGAAATTAAATAAATGTTTATGATTGATGTTGTAATTCTTATGTATGGTCCTAGTTTTCCCAAGACACTAAACCTTTGGATCCTATATGTGTGATACTATTATGTTTTTTTTATCTTTAAAATGATGTAATAATAATGTAAGAAAAGGCAGAGTCTCTATAGTTGGTATCAGAGGCAAGGTTTAGTTAATTTGGGAATTAGGATTAGTGAACCCTAGAGAAAACCTATAGCATGAGACAAAGTATAAATATGCACACAAGAATATTTACATAGGGATCCCATATGTAATTTTTTGTTATAAATTGTTTAAATGAATATGTTATTCATGAATTTCTTACTTATGTTTTTTTCTAACCCTTTTCTATTTTATAAAATGGTGGGAACCAGGAGAAATCAGGCCAACAACTCATGCGAGGGCCAATGAAACGATTTCCGGAATGACATCCCCAATGATTTGGGAGGTGGAGTTCAGAACTTCATGGAGATGCTTACCCAATTATCTCAGGTAATGAACAATAACCATAATAATGGGGAATGTCCTCCTTCACCAAAGAGGGAGAAAATGGCTATCGAATGTTTTATACGACAATGCCCACCAATGTTTAGTGGATCTTCCGATCCACCAGTTGTGGAATAGTGGGTCAACTCCATGGAGAAGATATTTTCTGTGCTTCATTATTCTGAGATGGAGAAGGTGACCCTACCTGTTTATCATCTAGATGGAGAAGCCTATCAATGATGGGCTTTGATTAAGAACACCAATCCAAGGGGGGAAATTGAAGAGATGGAATGAGAAGACTTTAAGATAATGTTTCTTAACAAGTATTTCCCAAGAACTCTTTGCACGATTATGGAGAGAGAATTCATAGAGATCAAGAAAAAAGAAGGAGAATATGTCACAACCTACGAAGCAAATTTCACAAGGCTTGCAAGGTACGTTTTGGGTTTTGTTATCAACAATGATAGAAAAATTGATAGATTCTTTAGTGGATTAAAACCACACCTTTGAAAGGCTCTTGCAATTCGAGACTTTGGGAGTTATGAAGAAGTTGTTCGATGTGCCCTCAAAGTAGAGATGGATTTTGGAGAATGGTCCCATGGCTATGGTGATAAAAAAAGAAAAATGGAGT
The DNA here is from genome assembly GCA_963277665.1 of Viscum album. Taxonomy (NCBI): domain Eukaryota; kingdom Viridiplantae; phylum Streptophyta; class Magnoliopsida; order Santalales; family Viscaceae; genus Viscum; species Viscum album. The sequence continues at coordinate 2,087,796,056 of OY728126.1, read as the reverse complement.
TTCAAGCCGGTGGATCTAATGATAAAGGTGGGAAGAAAACTCAATGACCCACATGCTAAAAATGTGGGAAGTTGTAACATGGGAACTTCCTCAAAGGGATGGGGAAGTGCTTCAAGTGTGGGGAAGAAGGAAACCATGATCAAGAGTGTCGAAAAGATACAAAAAGGAAGTAGAATGTAGCCAATGAAAGGAGAGAACCACTCATGGTTCAATGCTACAACTGTAGGGAGCTTGGGCACTATGAAAACCAGTGCACTAAACCTCGAGTTCTTGAGGGTAATCAGCGTTAGCAGCCACCAAAGCCAAAGGAACAAGGGAAGTATTATTCCATCACTACTGTGGATATGGAGCATGATAATGAAGTTGTACAAGGTACACTTACTATTCACTCAAGAATGGAAAAACTCTTATTTGATTCTGGTTCTACAAATGCCTTTATATCTTGCAAGTTTGCTAGAACTATAGAATTGAAGCCCCAAAACCTTGAAGTAGAGATATCTGTAAAAACACCATGTGGTGAAATCATTGCAACCCAAGTGTTTAACTCTTCTCCTGTTGGCGTATGTGGGAATATTCTTCCAGGAAATCTCATAATACTTCCTTTGGTGGAATTTGATGCTATAATGGGAATGGATTGGATCTCGTTATATAGAGCACATATCAACTATCGGTAAAAGGAAATATCTTTTCATATTCTGAACCATCCCATGCTCCTCTACAAATGTAAGGAAGATCGTGAATCACCTTTTAAAAATCCTTCAATGGTGTGGGTGTTGATTCCCTATAAAGAAGCACACCTCGTCCAAATAGTTGAGTCAAAGGAAAGTGCCAACCTTGAGGAAATTTCCATCGTGAGGGAATACAGTGATGTATTTCCCGAAGAGTTACCCAGAATTCCCCCAGACCATGAGGTAGAGTTCTCAATTGAACTCATACCTGGAGCTACTCCTATCTCAAAGTGTCCCTATAGGATGGCTCCTATCAAACTAGAGGAGTTAAAGAAGAAGCTGCAAGAGCATATGGACAAAGGGTTCATACGCCCTAGTGCATCACCTTGGGGTGCGCCAGTGCTCTTTGTGAAGAAGAAGGATAGAATAATGCGGATGTATATCGATTATCAGGAACTCAAAAAGATCACCATAAAGAACAAGTATCCTCTCCCAAGTATTGATGACTTGTTCGATCAGTTAAGAGGTGCTCAATACTTCTCAGAGGTGGATCTTCGTTCGGGATATCATCAGGTAAAGGTGAAGAAGGAAGATATTCAGAAGACTGCCTTCCGAACAAGGTATGGGCACTATGAGTTTTTGGTGATGCCCTTTGGACTTACTAATGACCCTGAAATCTTCATGGATTTTATATATAGAGTCTTTAGAAATTACCTTGAAAAATTTTTGGTAGTGTTTATTGATTATATTCTCATTTACTCCAAGATCAAGGAGGAACATTAAGAACATCTAAGACTTGTGTTGGCGACATTGATAACAGAGAATTTATACGCCAAGTTCAGAAAGTGTGACTTTTGGATGAAGCAAGTCACGTTCTTGGGACATGTGATCACAAGTGATGGAATTTATGTGGATCCTTCAAATACAAAGGCGATTGAGGAATGGCCCAGACCCTCTAGTGTCACAGAAATCCATAGTTTTCTTGGATTAGCTGGGTACTACCGACGTTTTGTGAGAAACTTCTCACGATTGTTAAGACCACTAATTAAGTTAATAAGGAAAGGGGTAAAGTATGTCTGGATGGAAGAATGTGAGGGAATATTCAAGGAGCTAAAGAGAAGGATGATCACTACACCTGTACTCACACTAACAAAAAGTGGAGAAAGTTTTGTGATATATAGTGATGCTTCAAAAAAAGGCCTGGGTTGTGTACTCATGAAAAATGAAAATGTGATAGCCTACGCCTCACAACAGTTGAAGATCCATGAACATAACTACCCGACGCATGATCTAGAGATGGCAGCTGTGATTTTTTCCTTGAAAATCTAGCGGCACTACCTTTATGGCGAGAAGTGTGACATATACACCGGCCACAAGAGCCTAAAGTATATATTCACACAAAAGGAGCTCAACATGCGTCAAAGGATATGGTTAGAGCTAATCAAGGATTACAATTGATCTATTCACTATCATCCTGAAAAGGCAAACAAGGTAGCTGATGCTCTAAGTAGAAAATAACCCGCTACTCTATCCATGTTGTGGATTGAGAAAGAAGCTATCTTCCTGGATATGCAAAGAATGGATTTGGAAATCATAAGGGCAGGGGATACATCCTACCTTGCCCAAATGATTGTGAAACCATCTATCCAGGAGAAGATTAAGGAAGCACAATGGGATGATGTGGAGATACAAAAGAGGGTGAATGCAGTAAAGGAAGGGATGTTTCCAGAGTTCCATATCAATGGTGATGGTGTGATTCGGTTTGGAATGCGGCTTTGTGTGCCTTCATCACCCAGGATAAAGAAGGAGCTATTAGACAATGCACATAGCTCAACATTATCTATCCATCCTGGGAGTACCAAGATGTACCGTGATATCCAAGAACACTTCTGGTGGGATAACATGAAGAAGGAGATTGCGGAATATATATCAAGGGGCTTGGTATGTCAGCAAGTTAAAGTTGAGCGAAAAAAGTCCAAATGCATGATACATCCATTGCCTATACCCATGTTGAAATGGGAAAATGTTACTATGGACTTTGTCAAGGGTCTCCCGAAGACGTTGAAGGGAAATAATGTGATATGGGTTGTGGTTGACTGACTCACCAAGACTACCCATTTTATCGCTATTCGGGAAGATCTCTCTCTTGAACAACTTGCAAAGATATATGTGAAGGAAGTGGTGAGACTGCACGGTGTTCCACTCTCAATTATATCTGACCATGATCCAAGGTTCACATCTAAATTTTGGAGGAGCATTCAACATGCTTTGAGTACTGAATTAAATTTCAGAACAACCTATCACCCCCAAACTGATGGACATTCTAAAAGAACTATTTAGACGCTTGAAGATATACTAAGACCCTGTTCTCTAGAATTCAAAGGTTAATGGGATCAGTATATCCCATTGGTTGAGTTCTCATACAACAATAGCTTCCACTCGAGTATTAAGATGGCTCCGTATGAAGCTCTTTATGGATAGTGATGTAGAACTCCAACCTGCTGGGATGAAATTGGAGAAAGAAAGATACTTGGACCTAATCTTGTTCAAGAGATGACAGATAAGGTTCAAGTCATCCAGAAACACATCAAAGCTACTCAAAGTCATAAAAAGAGCTATGCTGACAACCGTCGAAGGGACTTGGAGTTCGACGTTGGAGATAAAGTCTTCCTTCGAATATCTCCATGGAAGAGAGTCATGCGATTTGGGAAAAAAGGGAAGCTAAGCCCAAGATATATTGTCCCCTTTGATATCATTAACCGCATAGGAGTCGTGGCCTATCGTCTTGCACTTACACATAATATGGATCAAGTTCATGATGTGTTTCATGTTTCACTACTGAGGAAGTACATACCAGACCCCTCACATGTACTAAACTCAGAGGTGGTGTAGTCAGAAGATGATCTCTCCTATGAGGAGCATCCAGTAAAGATTCTGGATCGGAGAGATAAGGTTCTACGCAACAAGAAAACCCATCTTGTCAAAGTGTTGTTGAGGAACCATAAGTTTGAGGAAGCAACTTGGGAACCAGAAGAGGAAATGAAGGATAAGTACCCTCACCTTTTTGTATAAAGTGAAAATTTGGGGGCGAAATTTCTTAAGGGGGGAAGAATATAATGACCCAAAGTTTTTCAATGGAAATTCCCTTCTTATAATAATGTCATAAAATAACATGAATACACAACATAATGAAATACTAAGTGATAAGTGGCCTTTAAACATAAGTTTGTCTCTACTGTGTTTGGGATTTTGAAAATCTAACATACACGGTTGTGTTCAAGATGATTTTTGGAGTCCAAGTAAACAAAAATAATTTTCAGTGAATTGTAACATACCCTTGTGAATAGTGAACTACCCTTATGAATAGTAATATTACCTTTATGAATAGTAAATCATCCAAAATAAGAGTAACCTTACCCATGAATAATTAAATAAAATTTAGACATCTTAGGAAGTGACAATTCGACCTTAGTAAATGTTTTGGTATTTTGTAAGTCATAAATAAATAATTATAATTAATTAATTAATTTAAAATAAAATTTATTTTCTTAAAATGTGTTAATTAATTATCAAATCAATGTCTTATAGTTTTTAGATAATTTTATAAGACCCTACGTAATTTTTGAAAGCACTATAAAATCAGTTTTAATTTTAAAAACTGTTTTTTAAGTAAATTATGATTTTAATTAAATATTAAATTAATCATATTTAGAGAATTATTTTTGAAAAATGGAATTCATTTTTGGATTCTACACGCCAAAAAATGGTTGGGGTAAATTTTTGATATTTTTTTGAAATACTTGAATTTTTGATGAATAGTAGAATCCGATAATTCACAATAAATGCTAAATAATGGATTAATTGAGTCATTGATGATGTTATGATGATATAAGCCCACTTGGTTCGGGATCACATGATAAAATTACTATTCTTGGTCATTCAAGACTCATTATTCCTTTTATTAGGGGAAATTAATAAACTAATGAATTTTATATTAAGGAAACCCCTCTCCCCTCCACTATAAAAACCACCCTTCACAGCCTCATTTCCTCACACCTCTAAATCTCCAAACCTTCTTTAAAATCTGCCCAAACCTCTTCAATATCCCCTCTACCACGTCTATGATCTTCTGGTCTCATTAAAAGACCAATCCTAGGTTCCTTAAGGAGGATCTCAAGAGGAGGATTTAAGAGGTAATTTCTCTCCCTCTTCTCCTTTATTTTCCTTTCAAGTTCAAGTTTATTTCTTGATCTCTCCCCATATATATTCATAAAAATGGTATTTTACCTCAATTATTATACATATAATGAAATTTTATGATGCAAATATCATCCAAAACCCTTTCCCTCTTCCTTTTATTTTATTAAAGAGAAGGTTGTTCGTGAGGTGTTAATTTATCACCTTCAAGAAAGACATGCTTTCTTCTTCCATTTATACCTTAAAATCTGGTCATGAAACCATTTTTATAGTCTAAAAAGAACATTTTATATTTATTATCTCCTATTTAAAGTTTTGGAACTAACTTATGACCATATTACTAAGCGATAAGTTAAAACAAGTTCGTTATGATCGAAAAACCGCCCAAATTAACCCAAATAACCATCATTTAATTCTTATCTAATGATTCATACACACAGATCTAATATAATTAATTATAATATCATTAAAACTACTTTAATATGATTAATAACATGTAATATCAGTTCTGGATGTTTACCCATGTTCTACCCAAACATCAATTTAAGAATACAAGTGGATCACTCAAGAAAACCATAAAAACAAACATTCCCGAATAATGTTTTTAAACTCTATAACTCATCAAAAGGCACATAAAATAACTTAATGAAACCATAATTAACCATATTAATTTACACAAATGTTATGGATTTCTAATTAATGAATATAATGTCATTATACAGGACATTAAAGAGAAGGAATCATTCAGATACAAGGTAAGGGGAAATTCTCGAACCCAACTTTCATCCTTCAAGTTCTCCCTCATTCAATCCATTTTTGATATGTTTAATCCTTAAAGATAATTTGTTAATCATTTTATTTCTTTTTATGGTATATAAATATTTACTTATACTTTTTATTTCAAACAAAATGTTTTCCAAAAGAACCCTTATTTTAAGTACTCACCTTTTACTTCTCATTCAAGGTTCATGGTTCTTGTATCAAGTATGTTATTCCCTATTTGTTTTGGGAACCCAAAGTTTATGAATTTGTTCTTATGATATGTAACCCATTAATTTACTTGGGTTATTTATGTTCACTATTGATATATGTTCCATTTTTAAATTATGATAATGATAATGTTATGATGTGACGGGTGCGCCTGGAATTATATAGTGCAATATGAATGTTTTAAAGTGACGGGTGCGCCCAGAATTATACAACGCTCCAATGCATTTGGTAAAGTGATGAACCTCATGAGTAAATGTGAAATGATGTGTGAACAATATTATAGCTTGGTTCACAAGTATGTGTGGTATTTAAGCACTAATACATGATGTTTCATTTGTTATGCATTGCCACATTTCAAGTCTTATATTTATGCTTCCTCTCATGTTCATGATCTCTTTCCCATGTTATTAATATGCTCAACTCATGCTATATTGTTCTTATCTATCCTCTTACTGGGATTCTAGATCACCCATTTTGATGTATATCCTTAGGTGGCTACATGTACTAAGGAGAGGACAAGTTCCAATAAGAAGCTAGAGAAGAAGAAATTAAATAAATGTTTATGCTTGATGTTGTAATTCTTATGTATGGTCCTAGTTTTCCCAAGAAACTAAACCTTTGGATCCTATATATGTGATACTATTATGTTTTTTATATTTAAAATTATGTAATAGTAATGTAAGAATAGGCAGGGTCGCTATACAAACCATACACATGCTAAATTTTGGGTAATTTTACCTTTTTTCCCTTTATGATATATTTAACCTATCCTTCTTCCCTAATCACAATTCTAGCATGATTAGCCTCATTTCATATCATTTTGGAGATTTTTGAAGTCATATTCAAGGGATCAAGAGATATCCTTCATCCAAGATCCTTTTGATCATCCGTTCATCACGTTGGATGTGCAACGGTAAGTACTCGAGTCCTTTTGAGCCATTGTTCATCTATCTTTCTCTCAACCTAGTTATGAAGGTGCAGACATTTTCCAATTTTCTATGATATACTCTAGTCTAAGATTAATCATAGGCTGATATCTAAGGTGGAGAGTCATACGAGCCTAATGTGGGTGTTTTATAACTCATCCCTCAAGTTCATTGATTTTTGAATGTGTCTTGTGGGTCCACTGATTTCATTGACTGTCATTTATTGAATTTATATTCCATGCTTATAATCATTAGAACTGTATGGTTATGTTATTTCCAAATATGTGATTAATTTTCAGTGTTTACACCCCTAAATCCATCCATCCAATATAGGATTTAATGCCATAGTTGACATTTTTGGGTTTTGACATGTTTGAGTCGTTATTCGGGTGTGCCTTATCATGAATTTCCTAAGAGTAAGTTTCTATATTAAATGGATTGATTTATACTATGAATTGAATAATTTCATGTACCATGTATGATCATCTCTTGACCCCTTAAGTTATGCACTTCAAATTGATGAATCAATGATAGATGGAAATTGGAAAGTATACTATGTATATGACTTGGCCTTTTTTAAATATAATTTAATAATTGGTTTCATGTCTGTATCAAACCTTACCATGTTAATGGAAGGTATCAAAGTAAACCTTGATTATTTTGAAATTCATTATATGTATTAAATTAATGGTTTCATTCTACTTAGCCCGGTCACACTAATGAAAGGCAAGGCTTGAATCAAATGGAATTATTGATAAATTACAAATTGATCAAAGGGTTGTATGCTACATATCCTTGTCACACTGATGAAACACAAGGCTTGAACCAAATGAAATATTATATGAATTCATTATCAAGTAGAAGTGGCTTGAATCAAGATTGCCTTGGATTCTTATCAGGGAATGCCTTGAGCACTCGGGAACCCCATTCTAATTCAAATATATGGCTTTCATAGGTAGATACCCACTTATAACTTGATATTTTTCTATTATTGGATGCCTAGTATGACACCATAGGATCCATCACATAATATTACAGGATTCCTTGGATACACTCCTTGGATCCAACATTGACAAGTAGGTTCAATCGTTAAATCCCACAGGGCCCAGTCACTACTTAGCTCCATTTACCTTGAGAGATCAAAATGGATATCGTAGGAATCTTATTGTGGAATTAATTTGACTCTACTCCTTGGATTACAATCTTACCCCTAAACATGCTATAGTTATTTCTGAGTTGGTGTCCCTTGAGGTCTATGTTTCCTTAGTTATTAACTTGAAACTTCATTATTAAATATCATTTCGGGTTTCCTTGTTACATATTGGAACCTTATATATTTATAACGTGTGGATAATTTATAAACTGGTAACACTGAAATAATGAATTGGTTATATTTTCAAATACCAAACATGTGCTGAAGCAGTTACATGGGTATTTAGTTACATTTTACCACTTTACTTTATATTTTCATGCTTGCACACTGTTGCGTTTCCATTACACAAGACGAATGTTATAGACACCATTGGTGGTGGGGTATGGAGATTTATCTCACACCCTCTAAAAGTGAAATTTGGTATCTGGGGTAGATTACATGAATGCAGGTATTGATAAAGGGAGGCATACAACTTTAAACAGTTGATATCTTTCTATTTAGGATGGATCTTGATAGCAGATGACCAAGTCATAGCTCAGGATGATTGGAATAGACTTTTGATATCCTTTATAATTTTTTTGGAACATGTTATTCCCACTGTATTGTATCCATGTTTTCTAGTTTTCTAGTGACATGACATATCATCATTAATTGTTGAATTCTTATACGTTATTCTAGTTATTTTAGTTAATTTTACCATTGTCTCTATTTTCTGTTGTGCCTTATTTTTACTTATATTGATTCTTCTATTTACCTCTATTTATATTTATTTATTTCACTAAACTTTGGTAATTAGGGAATAGTCTCCCCACATACATACCCTAGTCCTTTGCTTCTAGTTAGTAGCCTTTGGTGTTTGGGGAGATGCGCTTGAGGTCATGTGGTCCACCGAGCATGGGGTACCTATTTAGTGGCACCTGAGTTTGGGATGTAACATCATTCAACACAAAAAACTAATTTTATATCTTACGGGCATACTATGTATCCAAATATAAGAATCATATAAACACTAACATAAACATTTAATTACAACCTATAATAGTCCATAATGAACATTGATTATGGATAACTCAATCTTGTACTTTTAGAGGTCAATTATCATTTAACATCATATGTATATTTAACCAACATGAAATAATGATAAATCAGATATTTAATTCTATATAAAATTATACATTTTATATTATTAAATTCTATTACTAATTTTTACATAACCATACATAAGTATATATATATCATAATATCACATATAACTAACTACCAAATAAACATTATAATTTCTACACTTTTAGTTTTCTATTAAACACATTTCACCTATGTAATTCCTATAATATATATTTTTTACCATCTAATAAAACATTGAAACTAAACTATTTAGTGATTAATATATTTAATGTAATCTAATTTTAATAATGACGAGACATAGGAATCAAATTCTTAATGTTGAAATTTTTAAATAGAGTATTTAAGCTCTTTTATTTCACAATATTCAAGGATAGATGTTAATAACTTATTTTATAACATATAACATTTATAATTTCACCTTCATCATTCATAAAACCCATCCATAAAAATTTTACATGAAATATATTTACAACTAATGTAACTCTTTAAATTAACATTTCAACAACTAATCCAAGAATCCTTTAGTGTAATGAAACATTCACTTTTATATTTAACTAGAATAATCCTTTATTTTTTAACATTTAGATTATTGATGGATAACATACTCACAATATTTTAATATATATTATATTATCTTCAGAATATTATCATAAGAAACACAAATTGTTTTTTAGGAAATAACCCTTATTTACATTAGTGGGAATAATTAAAAAACAAACTATTATTTCTATTTTTAATATAGTATTCAATGTGTTTAGATAAATATTATGAAAATAATATTTTATTCTTCAAAATATTCCACTAAATGGGTTGTGATCATATCCCACATATTTTAATAGATGCCGATTTAAACTCATTTAACTAATATGAATCATTTTATCCTTATATTTTTCTCATAATTGTTATAAAATTCATTGAATCTTAAAACATGTGTATAAATTACACAATATTTTTTTAATATAAATAATTATTTTTAAGGATATTATATTTTCATATAAGTGAAATAATATGAAATTTTTTATCTTTGTTCAAATTCAGTTGATCTTGACATATTCCTTTTCATTAAAATCTATGACTCCATAACCAACTTTTTCATTACTTTATTTAAAACTACAAGCTTAATAAATTATACCCTTTATTTTAATCTCTTTTATCATTCCAATATTTTACAAATATATAATTTTTATTTTATACCGTTCAAGGATCATTGAATTGATTTCTATAACATTGATACTTATCATGGAATTTCCCTGGAGTTTCCAAAATCTTTAGGTTTCTTAGAAAATAAAATTATATAAAAATAATGTATTTCCTTATTGAATATTCCATTTGGTTTTAATGACCATGAATTTATATATTTTTTAAGAATATTTTTGGACTTCCCAACTAATTATTCATTTTCTAGTTAAAATGTGTACCCACTTATACTACCGACACAACATTAGATTATAAGTATCACTTGTCATGATAAGTTATTCTCAAGAAATTAGTAAAATAGGGGAAAAATTTATTTAATATAATAACATTATTAAAATATTTCCTATTATAAAAATAGAATGAAATCTATATATAAAACAATCCTGATGTTAAGATTATAGTCTCACAAATTCATTAACATACTCTATCATACTAAATATATATGAGGGGGATATTGATGTTCATCAGGTCATTTTTTATCTAATACATTTAAAACCTTGATTAAATCATTATATACTTCTCATAAGAATCTATATTCACCTATTAGATAACTTCAACAGTTTCTTACTTAAGAAGTAATGACTCTAGCACATAGAATTTCTATCTTAATGAAAATTTTTTATTTTTTATACCAACATTGGGAGTTTCTTACATAAATATTCTTATTTCAAGGATTGATCTCAACATTATGTTTGATTGTGATAATGAAATTTATATATAATATAATCTTTTATCTAATGAGTATCATGTTCTATATACTTTTAATGAGGAATTTTATTGAATGTGCTACCACTAAAATGATGAACCCCTTTAAATTCATCATATCCATTAGTGGGTCAAGACATAAATTTCAGTATGAAATGAGTATATTATGAATTTCTCTCACTAGTTAGTTATTTGTGTAGGGAATCATACTAGTAATTTCATTTATAACTCTTTGATGGATGAGTAGATAGTCTATAATTTGGATAAACTCAATATTAATATTCTAGTAACTTGATCATGTTATGGTCTCTTATCTATATATAACCTAAATAAAATGTCAAGAATGTAAACCTAATCCTATTAGTGCAACCCATTACTTTATTTACTTATATAAGATAATCTAGTAGAACCTAGATTTTTCAAGACCAAACTAATTGGATTATTAAGGTCTTGATAAGTGTTTTTATGGGAATGAATCTAACACATAACATTTCTAAAGGGGATTTTATCTCACAAGATAATATAATCTTATTATTTTAACATGTATTCATGATTATTTTGATTTAAATTGAAAACCCATTCCTTCCACAAAATCAATATGTTCAAACCATATTTATGTGTATCTCTTTACACAACTCATAGCTTCTGTTATTAACCCAAAATAAAGGCAAACTATATTAATATATATCCAATATTCATACATAGACAAATAAATCCTATGAATATGGTAAATAAAAACCATAAATTTAAAGGTTTAGAATCATATGAAATCAAAAACCCCCCTACAAGTATGCTTGGAGTATCAGATATTGAACCCCTACTTTTCTATATAAGGAACACTCTGCTAGGCTAGTGGGTAGTCTGACCCAAATTTACTCTACCCAAGGATACATTACTCAACTTAGTACTCAATTACAACATAAATATAACACATATTATACAAGAAATATAATTAACTTCTATATTTAATATCATAACCAAGTATAATCCATAGTTATGGTAGAGGAAAACTAAATCAATTATCATACCTAACATAAAACTCCTTATATTTAGGTATAAAAATTTCAAAAAAGTAGTTTACATTTAAACTTAAAAATAAAACTAGTCATCATATTAAAATTGTATTCATGAATAAATAAATGAATAAAATAAATAAATCAAAAATCATATATTTAAACATGAGAAAAACAATTACAAAAAATTTATAAAAATAGAATTTGTAATCACTATATAGTTTAGCTACTCATTATAAACATTCCATCATTAACTAAATAAATAAATATAAATAAATATATATATAAATTTTATTTATTATCAATATAAACTCCTTCAAATTATCCTTTTTATGGAATTTAATTTAAACATATGATATCTGGAGTATAAAAATTTTATATATGAACTATTTATATATTATCTAAATATTCATAATACCAAAGATTTAATATTATTTAACCCTTTATCACGTCATTTATCAAAGATTATTTTTATATGGTTTAAATAATTTCCCAAATTATGCCTTTCAATTTGAAAAATTATTAAATCAAATAATTATGAGGAATTCATAACGTTAAATATAAACTCATCTATAGTTTCTCCTTACTTTTTAATCCTTAAATACTTTATAACATACACTTATAATTTTTTTTATTCCATTTAAATAAAAATTATAATTCATGAGAGATAATTTCAAAATTTATTTTATTATTAACATTTAGTATTATGGAATATGTATTTTCTAATTATATCATAAATAATTATTAACTAGTTACAAACATTTTAAATTTAATTAATTTATAATCACCTTTATAAATTTAATAAATATCCCAAAATACCATTTTTCAACAATTTTAAATTATTATATTAAATTCACAATTAAAAACTGATAAATTTAAATATCCATAAATTTCATATTCTATGATATAATATATATCATAATCTATGAATTCCTATGATATTTTTTGTGTTTTTACACTATACATTCTTTAGTCTACATTATTTCCTTTGGGAACTATTACTAATTTTCTATGATTTGAATTGATATCTATAATGTGATACAATGATCTTTTTTTCTTACATTTGTTATCAATATCATAGACTTCTATCCTCTATATTGTATGATTCAATATAGTTCAAAACATAAGGAATGTCTTATGTTACTAAATATGATATTTGATATCATAGGCTGTGATCATATCAAAACTAGTAATATGACATGTTATATTTCATGTTGTATAAAAAATAGTTTTACATATTATATGGTGTGTAATATGATAGTAATTTGATAGACAAGTTTATTTATTTTAAAAAAAAATTATTGCATGAATTAATAATGAGGGTATTGTTTAGATACCTATTATGGGTTTCTAGGGGTCGATTAACACTTAATCAACAAAGTAGAAATAACAAGAAACCCTTAAACCCAAAACCGACCGTGATTGAAGCCCAATACATTATAAAATTAAAATTAAGAAAACATGGATAAATTTCACCAATGGAGCCACTAATATCAAATTAATCCAAATTATTAATAAAGATCACTCAAAGGAATCCATCAAACTCTAAAACAAAAAAAATATCAAATAATTTAATACCACATCTATACTACTATACTCCTACAAATAAAACTAGGGAAAAAACCCCAAGGTTATCTCTAAATAAGCATAGCTGGTTTCTGACCACCATTATTAACTTATTATTTTTTTGGTGTTTAGTATTTAATGATTTTAAACATATAGATTGGATTTTTTATTTTAATTACATTAAATAAAATAAATAAATAAATGAATATATATATATATATATAAGTGTTAGCCATAAAATGACCAGTCCTTGGTTCAGATGACATGGGTCTTTCATTATCTAACAAGTTGTTAAAAATCTATTTGATGGTATAATTAATATTATATATGGATCACCAACCATAACATAGATTGTAAGGATTAGTGAACTTTTGGACATCTACTAGGAACAACTCAACTCACCTCCTCCATGGTGTTTAGTTATTAATATTCTATGATCATAGAAAAACTAAACCTCTACAAATGATCCCATAATACATTATTTTTCCTTCATACCCCTTATCTCAATCATATGAAGAGTTACCTATTATAAGTGTGGGAGAAATATCGAGTTAAGATTAAAATTATGTTGAGGGAGATACCTATAGAAAATTGACCATAACTACATCCATCAATACACCTATTAACTCCTCAAAAGTTAAGGAAAACATAAAATAATTTAAGATAATAGGCTTGGGAATATCATGGAACCCCCCAAGACATAGCCTTTGGTAATTTACTGTCCATTACGATCATTGAGAAGAGTTAAAAAGGGGGAAAGAAGAATAAAATTAGGAAGAGGAAACAAATAATATTATAATAAAATAAAAAATGAAAAGATATATATAAAATAATAAAAAAATCATATACTCTAATCATTCTGGAGCCAAGCTCTCTACAAAGAAGATGAGGGTGTTAATTTATAGGCAGTGGAGATTACTCTGTAATTAATGGATAAATTCCACATGTTACCATATTGATCATATTATTCTTCTATTTCAACTACTTCCCGAATCTTCTACATCACGTTGGTTATTCCCCATGATATATTATCCCCCTTAGTTGATGGATGAAAGAAACATTTAATCTTGTATGATTATTTTGATAATTTTTTCCATATAGTAAAATGGTGAATGTTATTTTTATTTTAATATAAAATGCATAGAGGAAACATGGAAATATATTGGATTTATGGATCAGGTGTAGAAATTATTGTAGAGAAACTCTTAATCTTCATAGAAAGGTATAATATCTTATGTGAGCTTGGTCTGGATAAAATATTACTTGAGGTTTTGGAAAACCTTATGTATCAATTAACTATAGAAAATATCTTTTCTGAGTTCTTACACACTAGATTGATCATATTAATCATTATAACACCCCAATACATTAAAATAGATTTATTTTATAAAAAGAATTAATTTCATCGATAGCTTATGATGTACACAACATTAGGTTTTAAAAAACACAATTAATCATGCTTTGCACACATAATTTAATATTATTATTTTTACCAATTTTAGAAAATTAATATGAAAAAATAAACTTCATTTTTTAAATTAAAATACCAAAATTATCTTAGGGTGAATTTTTGGGATTCTTCTTAAAAATTGTATTTTTTGATGAATAGTGAAAAATGCTAAATTTAAATTGAAAACTTACTTTTTGTTTAAATAATTTATCATCTTAAATTAAATATTTAATTGGTTATAATGTAACATTAGTTAAATTATATATAAAACTAACCAAATTAATTCATTATAATCATTTTTATATTTAATTTATATTTAAAAAATTTGTAAACTTTTCAACATTTTCTCCTTTAAACCCCACTTTATCATCATGTTTGTGGTATTGATTTTAAATTAAAATTTTCCAATTTGTTGAATTAAATTTGTAAAAATTGATTCCAAATTTGGGATCATAATAATCTATAGTTTTTAATAATTTCAAGTTAATTTTCGACCAAAATGAATATTGAAACAATAAAAATTAATTATTGTGGTTATGTTAAGAATAAGTTTACCTAGGGGTTAAACATAGAGGATAATGGTTAAAATGACAAAAAAATTTGTCCAAAACCAATTTAATGTAAATATTTATACCCTTATTACCTTATGATATATTTTTATTAGTTTTTGGTACACTTTTCTTTAAAATTTTCTTATATAATTTGTTAAGTAATGAAAAAGACAAAAAGAAACCTTTCTTTCTTTAAATATCTATAAAGCATTGGGATAGAGATTAAAAAAAATATGATGGGTTATAAATGTTATTTTTAAAGATAAATGATTTTTTTAAAGATAATTTATTTTAATTTTCTATTGATGATATAATTATTTAAATTCTTAAGAAACACAAACAAAAAAATTATTTAGTTAATAATTAAATTAAATAATCTATACTAAAAATATTAAAATTGAAGTAAATTGAATGAATTATTATGTGAAATTATTTTTTATATTAATATATAATGTTTTATAGGTTTAAAAATATTTTATTATAATTCCATCATTGTCTTGATATTTAAAATTTCTATTTAAATTAATAGTGTCAAAATTGATATTAATGATATTTAATGAGAAATTATATTTTATTAAATGATTTAAAATCACTAATAATCACATATTATGACAAGTTATTTTTAAAGGATAATAACTATAATATATGTTCCATTAATATACCATTTTTTCATTTATAATGAATATATTGACTGCTAAATAGTAAAAACTCGGTTAGCATAGTAAGGATTAAATTTTTTCTTTTTGAACGTTACATGTGCTTCTGTTAAAATTAATTTTCAATACACATTTTTTATATTCTGTAAATTTATTTCACATTTATAACCAGTGTGTCCAAATTATCTAGTAAGTATCATATTATTTTATTCTTAAAAGTTAAATTAAAAAAGTCATTGTTAGGTCCACAAGGATGAATACCCTGAGAGGGGGGGGGGGGGGGGTGAATCAGGGTATGAATAATTTAAAATTAAAACCCGTTATGATCTTGTTTCACTGTTAAGAAAAACACTCTTCTCTCTCTTTCCTGTTGCAAAAATATAAACATAAAGTAAAGCAAGAACATGACACAAAAATTTTACTTGGTTCATCGCTAAGGGCTACGTCCAAGGAGCATACGCCGACATGTTTCCGGTCGTACCAAATTCCACTAAAATTCACTAGCTGTGGATTACAAGGTTCGGGCACAGTCACTCTATCCCAGGATCACTGCCTTTACAAGGCTTAGGGTCAGATCACTGCTTACCCAAGGGTCACTCCCTGTTTCTCTCTCTCTGGATCACTGCTGGTGGAGAGGATCACCTTCTTCCTCTTCCTTTGCTCACTGCTCTGGAAAGGATCCACTCACAGTTTATAGACCTGTAGGTCTCTTCATTTTCATGAAGAAATACATCTTCCCATGTATGTAGTTGCTCTGTTGAAGTCCAACTTTCACCCGTAGATGAATCTCTCTCTTTGCACCGAAGGTATCGGGCAAACTTCTAGCTTCCACGCAGCCCGAGAACACTGCCGAAAAATCAACCTTACTTGGCGTGCAAGTCAAAACCAGCGCACAAGTATCGGCGCGCAAGTCAAAACTGGCGCATAAGTCTTCCTCAACCACTTGCACGACACAAGATTCTTCAACTCCAAACTTGCGCGACTCACTTCCCTTTACGCCCAAAACAATATTGGCGCGCAACTAACAACAATCGCGCTTCTTCAAATCTGGTGCGCAAGTCCCACTTGCGCGACACACCAACACTTGCGCAAAAACCACACCTGCGCGATGGGAGCTCTGATTTTTCAAAGTGTTGAACTCCATTGAGAAATGAGGAGGGGTGTTCCAGTATTTATAGGCATTTTGAACACCCTGCGCGACACTGTGCAAGTCACCCCTCGACGCGCAAGTTTCGACGCGCAAGTCTTATGTCCTCTTAGACACTTGCGCGGCCAAACAAAGTACCTGTGCGACCCTATTTCCTTTGACATATTTTGATCTTCTGATCTTGAAAAAAAATAGGCGCGTAAGTTTCCAAATCTTCTAGGCACCGACGCACAAGTCATTTCTCAGTGCGCAAGTCACCTGTGCGACTAACCCAATACTTGTGCGATCCTTATCCCTTTGCCATATTTTGATGTTCTGATCTTCAAAAACATATGGCGTGAAAGTTTCTTATCTTTCAAGACCTCGGCACGCAAGTCCATTTTCCAAAAATAGTTTTCTTCATTTGTCGATTTTCAGGACCAAAAATTTGGCAAACACTGGAAAATGGCACCACCTTGTATCTATTCTTTTTGTACCGCCTCCAGATCATTCATTACTTTTGTCGAAGTTCTTGAATCAAACATTGATTGTTAACCATATCTTATGAACTCTACATTCCACCATGAAATCCCCTTTGTCAACAAATTTGTATGTCATGTTTTGATTTTTCAACAATCACAGCATAGTTTTCCACTTTGTCAACAAACACAATAACCTCAAAAATGCTTCAATGATACCTTGAGGGAATTTTTCCCAAAAGTTATAAAGACTAGTTACCACAGTGAAAACACAAAATGGTAAAAATAAGGAAACTTATAAGTTATGGAAACAAATGCTTAAAAATATGTTTTATTGGGTTTTGGATATGTTCATAGAAAACATAATCTCTATAACCCATTAATAATCAATCTTGGAGCCACTTTATGTATGATTGACCTCTTAATTGTGAATAATTTTGGGTATTTATAGTAATTCCACTCCTACCCTACTATAAAATGTAACTCACTCTCCTCCTATCTTAGCACCTTCAATCATCTTTGGATCAGAATGTACCTACCCAAATAAATTAAAAAATTACCCCTACTCATACTATAATCAATATTTTGGGTAGAAATGATACCAAAAAAGAAATCATTTTAAACCTAAGTAGGATATATGAAGATTATGTAATGTCCTTCAACAAGAACTTTTATATTATTTATTCATCTACATCCTTTAATTATAATTAAACCATGATGATATAATAAAATCATTAGAAAAAATATCCTAGGATTTTTTTTATTCTAAGTTAATTACATAAAAAGGTCCCCACTACTGTCAAATAGGTTATAAAATCATTGTTTGTGTGTATGGAGGACTACAGCCTCACAAAATGATGTCATTCATTTTTCCATTACCACCTTTCATAGTTGTGAATGATGATAAATATAAAGTATATATATATATATTATATTTATAACACAATTATACCTATGGAGTTATTATATCATATATAACCATTTACATTCCATTACATAGGATATATGATAATGTCACTCATGTTTACAGTAGACGACCTCCACATGAAGTGATGTGATTTATCTTTCACTAATGCTTTACATAGAAGGTGATAAGGGTTTAGAAAATGGATATATGTGAAATACATTAAATAATTATGATATTACTATAATATTTTCCATTATTAAAAGATAATATATATCATTTTCCTTCTTATATTTTATCTAAATGAAAGATGATAGCAATATTTGTGTATGTGTGGCCTGCCACCTTCATGAAATGATGTGACTCTCTCTTCATCACCACACCACGTGAATGATATATATAAGTAAAATCAAAGAAATTATATGTTATATGTGATTTTATTATCATTATGAATATATGATATATTACTTACCTTCATTTTATAATGATCATTGGAAAATGGAAACATTACTCATGCCTACTTACAGCCTACCGTCTACTTGATCATAACCAACTTCATTTTCCATAAACATCTTTATTGATGGGTTTTAAAATTATAATTGATTTATAAATATGATAATTATGTAATGAATATTATTATTAAGATAATTAATCTATATAATATGAACAGGGACTTGATAATTCATTATAAAACACACATGAGAACTAAAGGCAATTAAGAAATGAAACAATAGAAATAGTGAAAGATTATTAAAGAAAATATGAAAATATGTTATAAAAGAATAATATATGATATTATAAATACTAATATTGTTCTTATATAAGTTAATAACAAGTTTAACACCACTAAATATTTGGTTAAATCTTATATATCCAAAAGTAAATGTAGGGTAGTGGATTTCATCTCAATTTACATTCCATTGAGACTTATTTGTTATTAGGTACCAATTCACTTTTATTTGTTGTATATAATGAAACTTTAATAATTTATATCATGATTCTATCATAAATTATGGTATTTTATGTTTCAATTTTATTTATATCATCAAAGCGTATTTTATATGAAAATTACCAAGTGGTAAAAGTTATTATGCAGTCTCACTTTCATTGGTGATTGTTAATTTTTTCTTAAAAATCACTTTATTATAATAAATTTTCATTGTAAGTTAAATTTATCATAAATATTGATATTATTTTGTGATTGATATTATTATTTCTTAAAATTTATACCATTTTTACATATAGTTTTTACTTTTAACGATATTTTTTTAACTTGGGAAATATTGGTAAATCTATATCCTTTACTCAATACAAATACATTATGACAAGGAAAATTATTTAAGAATTAAATTTATCATTATATATATGAGGAATTATTAGGACATTTATTAAATAGGTTAGGGTTCATTTATAAAAATCCCCTCGATGCATCATTAGTCTCACGAGATGAATCATTTAGAAAAATCAGATAGGTAATCAACTAGTATATTTTAAGCCATCTTGTGAAATGTGTTGATGGAAAAAATATCTTGTTCTTGGGAAACATGACATATTATTATTAAGAATTTACTTCATTAATAATTCATTTAATATTATCCATGGTATTTTCATAATGATATTTTCTATGGATGCATTTTGTTCTCTGTTTATTTATTAAATGGAATGTGTTTTAAATTATTTACCTTTATATATTTATTTTTATTATTGATTTATGATATCTTACACTATACATAACCCTTATTGACTATTTAATATCACCCTTATTTTTTTCCTTTCCCTTGGCTATGAAGATAAATCCTTTGAATAAGCTTCCAAGGATGAAATTTTTTTCTTTTGTTATGTTATATGTTTTATTTTCCTTTCCTAATATAAAATGGGTATCATGTATAAATCTAGTTTCCAAAACTACTAAAATATTTAGTCCTCAGGGATGTGACTCCTTAAATATTTACCTAGGTAATAAAGAAAGGCAATGACTCTGGGCTACTGAGGTTGGGGTCATTATAGTTTATATTAGAGAATGTTTAACAGAAACATGGAGAACTATATTTAGGAAAAATTGGATTAGGTAACATACACATTTGATATATTTTTAGGATAAGTATGGAATAACATCCTATCATTTTGGTATGGTATAGATTATATGGGTTTTACTTGTAATAGATCTTTTTCTTGACAATACAAGTGGATTTGGTTCTTTTATTGAGGTACCTAGGGGTAATAAATCTGAAAATGCATGTCAGGATTGACTCATGCATTACCTAGTACATGATAATATGGCTTTCTATGCACCTAGATTGACACCCTATGGTTATTATTAAGATAGTTCAAATTTTCATTATAAACCAATATGAATGATTTGAATGGAAATATATCCTCAAAGAAAAAAACTATGATTCTATGATTAACAATGCATAAATTTTTTATTTGTTATAAGTGTGACACTACATGTTGAATTGAAAAAATCATGATTTAGAATTCATAATTTTATTTTCTAATCCAGTATATTCCATTATTTTGAAATGGAACATGGGAGAGGTTAGGGTATCAATAATCATGGAAAATGTATTGATTTCCCTATCGAGGAAGCCAATATAAATGGTATTAGAAGTAAGAAAATTATTTTTATATCAGTGCATCTTAATAATGTTGTTAATAATAACCTTTCCCAGATGGGGAAACTTATTCCACAATGAAATTCTTCTATTATTGATCATATAATGTGATAGTGTACCCCATAATTTAGTGGGACTATTGATCCAATTGAAATTTATCAATGGATTAAATCTATGGATAAGATATTTATAGTGTTAGGATGTGGTGAAAAAAAAAAGATTATAGTTACAGTTTATTATGTCGAAGGTGATGCTAATAAGTGGTTGTCATCGATCCACAATACAAGGGAGGAATATGAAATATATCATATGGAATAGAAATATTTTATGGAGACATTATTTGATAAATATTTTCTTTATAAGAAACAAACAAAGTTGAACATAAATTTACTTATCTTAATGAAAAAGGAAGAAGAAAGTGTTAAAGTGTATGAATCTAGATTTACAAGGTTATATAGGTATAAAATTAACTACATACTCAAAATTTAGTGCAATATTGACCATTTATTTTAAGATATTAATCAATTTATATTAAGGGTGATGACATCTCAATATTTTTCATCTTATGCTAATTTTTTTTATGATATCAAGGAAGAGAATGAATTCACCATGTTATATGGATTCAAAGGAAATCAAGAGAAGAAGAGGATGAAAGTGAAGAAAATTGATAAAGGGAATAAGGTAAATAATTATTTTCTCACATGTTATATCTGTAAAAAGAATCACCCTACAAAATTATTAAAGGGATTGGGAGTTTATTATAATTGTATAGAAAAGGGTAACCAGGAAAAAGAATGAAAAGGAAATAAAGAAAACACTTCCATTCAATGTTTCAAATATTGGTAGATAGGGAACTACCCAATTATTTCCCCAATAATTAGGGTAATATACATCAAAATATACCAAGGGATCAAGGTTAAGATAATTCTTTTGATATAACCAAAGTGGAATGATTAATGTTCTTTTGTATTTGGATCTATGATTTTTTGTAAAACTTGTTTATTGATGATATTCTCATCATACGAATTATGAAATATATAAGTATTTTACTAATATACTATTTCATTAAAGGTTTTAAATCATATGTTCAACGCTACTGATGACCAAGGAAAACAATTAAGTGACTGGTTGATAATCTTAAAAACACATGATTAAGGGAAATACGACCCTTAATATGTTTTTGATATCAAGATAATTATGTTTAAATAAATATACGATTGATATAGGTAAAGTAAATTGGATAGTACTTACCACCTTGGAACTGATTAATTATTTTTTATATAGTGGTTTATGCATGATGTAGTTTAGATAATATTCTGATTAAAGTAATATATCCAACAATATATGGTTTACTTAATGAATAAGTAAAAATGAATGTTTTCAATAAGGTTCAATGGTAATTTAGGTATCTATAATGTTTAAAGAGAATAAATTATGAAGGTATTCACATTATTTTAATGTGAAAATTCATAGATACTTTATATTATATTGGGGATTAATGGTATATTCATTTTTGAAATTCATTGAACTTATTTCTACTATTTTGGATCTCGATATATTAGAAAGTTCATAAGTTTAACCATCTATGAAATGGTTTAAGATGAAAATTGGATGATGTTTTAAAGGTTAATGTATTACTTTACTATATGAGGAGTTATACATAATGGATAACTTGTGCTAACCATATTGGTTTTGAAAAATAGTTTGAGATAGATGGAAATAATTTCTACTCTTTTATTAATATTATGATCTATTAAAAGTGAATTTTAGTGCTTCTGGTAGAAAAAATAATACATTCTTGGATATTCATTTCTTAGAGTAGGGGATGAATTAGAAATTGATTAAGGCACAATCAAATGATGATTTTATACTTATGAAATAGAATGAAATAATCAAATTATATCTTCTAATAAGAGTTAATAATATCAAGGAAAATGGTCTTGAAACAAAATTTTATCATATTACCATCATTTCTGATGATATCAATGATTTTTTCTAACCTATTTGTTTTATGGTTTTGTGGTCGTTAACCTTCCCTAGATCACCCACATTCTTATTATCAATGACATCTATCACATTCCATTATTTTTTGGGCCTCAGTATTATCTTCCATGTTGATGATTTTACTTCCAACATATTTTATCCTATTTGATGAACTAATATGTATTATTGAATATGACTATTGTACTTCCCTTTCTCTCTTATTAAATTTTATTTTATTAACCTTTTTATGATGTTGGGGTTTCAATAATGGTTTTCCAAAATGTCAAAACTTTAATTTCTAAGATCAATTTTAAATTAATATGTAACAAATTATTTAAGTTCGGGATGATATAACACTATAAGGCTTTAGAATGTATTAATTTTGCGATAAATCTAATTTCATTGATAGCTTGGGATTCATAAAACATTAGGTTTAAACAATATATGGTTTAGTTATACTATTTTAACACAATTTAAAAATTATTTTTAACATATATAGAAATATTATTTGAGAAAATAAAACTAATTTTTGAAATTGGAATAAAAAAATTATCTTTAACTTAATATTCTGGATTTTACTGAAAAATTTCATTTTTTGATGAATAATGAAAAATACTAATTTTTAATTGAAATACCCCTTTTCATTTAAATAATATATATGTATAAATTATATTTTCAATTGGTTTTCATGTAAAATTAGTACAATTAAATATCAATTTAACCAATTTAGTTCATTTTAATAATTTTCATATTGAATTTAGATATAAAATCTTTGTAAACTTTTGAAAATCTTCTCTTTAAAACCTTTATTCTCATCACATATGTGGGATTAATATGAAATTAATATTTTCAACTTTTTTAAATTTAATTTTAAAAAATAGACTCCATATTTGAAATAATCATAATTATAATGTCTAATAAGGTCAAAATAATCTTTGACTAAATTTAATTGTGAAAATAGTAAAAATTAATTACTATGGTTAAGGTAAAAATGGGTTTATAGGGGGTTAAACTAAGTATATATATAGTGAACAAGGTTTAACATATATAGATATTACATCATTTTATATGAATATTCAGTAAATTAAAAAATACATTCTCGAGGATAGTAATAGTTTTGTGTATTTGGAAAGTTGGAAACAAAATCCTTTATCCTGGTGAACGATCTTCAATATTTCCCATAAAGATCTCAAACTTTAGTAAATCTACCTAAAACATTTATTCATAACTTAGGGAAAGGAAACATATGAAAGGGGTGAGATCAAATTCTTAGTAGTGGTAAATAAAAGAAATGTGTAACCATAATATGAACAATAGGGTTTGGAACATATGCATGACATTTGATGATCATACCCTTCATATTAGAGATCATAATAAAGATCTGCAGTTCATAATTATTGATTCATAACAAAATAAAGAACATAATCCATGAAATAATAACAAAGGAAAAAAATATGAAATTTGTGGAAAACATGTAAGAATAAAAAATTTTATGTCAAGGCTACTTACTAAGACCTTTATGTCATGTTAGGATTGGGAAATTACCCATGTACCTACTTCGGGTATGGGTTAACAACCTGCGTACCCTCTTACTTTTAGGCCTGGGTTACAACCCATGTACCTTCCTGTGTTTAGTCTTGTGAAACAACTCCTGTACCCTCTTAATTTTAGGCTTGGTATATTACCCATGTACCTTCTTGTTTTTGGGCTTAGGATACAACCCATATACCTTCTTGTTTTCAGTCTTGGGTTACAACCCATGTACCCTATTACTTTTAGGATTGGGATACAATCCATGAAACTTATTGTTTTTAGGTTTGGGATATAACCCGTGTACCCTATTACTTTTAGGATTGGGATACAACCCATGTACCTTCTTGTTTTTTTATTTGGATACAACCTGTGTACCTTCTTGTTTTTTGGCTTGGGATACAACCCATGTACCCTCTTAATTTTTGGATTGTGCTACAACCCACGTACTTTCTTGTTTTTGGGTTTCGGTTACAACCCATGTACCCTTTTACATTTAGTATTAGGTTAAAAACCATGTGCCTTCTAGTTTTTGGGCTTGTGCTACAACCCATGTACCTTTTGAGCTCAGATACAACTTATCATTATTCAATGCATTGGAGGGAGATATAGGTCCCACCCATATCATAGTTAAATCATACATATATGTGACACAAAATTATAAACAATCATATCTTAACCTGTGAAATTAAATTGGTATCATAAAAATATAAACATATCATAACATGTGGAAAATGATACATGTTTCATAATCATTTCATCAAAATCATTATCGGGGAAAGATAAACGGATTTCACAAACATATAACCCATGAAAGAGAAACATGGTTCATAAATCCCATGAAATTAATAATAACCCACTTCTATAATGAATATGAATAAAAACTTTGGATCATTTCCTATAAGGGAATTAGTAACATCAATGGATGTTATCTTATATGTAAAATAAATTGGATGGATATTTTAAAACATTTCTTGAGGTAAATATACTTTAATATTTAAAAAAGGCTCATTAATACATAAAACCTTTTGAAACCCATTTTCCTTAAAAACTTATAAAAGAAGCATGAAAACCTTTTGAAACCAATTTCTTTGAAAATATCTTAAAAAAAAAATTTTGTTAAAAATTATCCTTTTAAACATGAAAATAATGATACAAAGAATTGATGGTGGGTAAATCCGTAAATGTCGTATGAGGTAAACAGAACATTCCCTTTTCATGGTAAAAATGATAGAAAAATACCTCATTCAGAAAGCGACAAGAAGATAAATTTTAAAAAATTGTTTAAATTTTAAAAGGTTTTTAAATTTATTTTAATGATCATAGTATATTTGTAGAATATTTTTCAAAACCCTTTTTAGGAAACATGATTTTGAAAGAACATAGATTTCTTACCACTGAGAGGGTAATGTAGGGCTTTCTTACAAACACTATATTAACTATATTATGTACTAAAATTCATAAAAAATGGTACAAATACATGTATATATCACAAATAAGCCTAATATAAGAAAATTAAATGAGTTTTATTGATATATGGATCATAATATTTCATCAAAGGAATAATAACATAAATAATCTTGAAAAGTGATGAGATTGTTTCAATAAATTCTTACCACTTGGTACCTTTTAACCATACTCCCAATTAAGAAATTGGAATTACATGAATTTTAAAATATCATTTAAATAAGTATAGTCATTATATTACATTTAAATTTCATTATATACACCTCATGGAAAAATATAGATTCATAACATGGCATGTGTCTCAATGAAGGAAATTTGTGATGAAATTACTTTACTAATTTGGTAAATTTTGAAAGATAAAACCCATGAGATAAAGATCATAAAATGGATATGTAAATAACCATAAATTTGATTTTAATAATCATATAATACATCCATTGGAATTATAAACACCACACAAAAGGAATCTGTGGTGAATAATGCATGTATCTCATGGAAATAAAAAGTGAGATGAAATCCCCTTACCTTGTGTATTTACTCTGATTGTACTCATTCAAAAAAACTATATAATAAATATAAATTTATTATAAATATTTTAAAGGACCATATTATTATATATAATACCATATATTGTATAATTATGACCTTATATTAACCCCCTTTTAACAATCCTATGATAAGGTTTCACTTCGGGTAATATCCTCTTTATTTTACACATGTGTCCTAATTTGTTATATATTTGGAACTTATACTTATATCATGATTTAAAGAATATAAAACATGATATAAATATAATTTATATTCGTTATATTTTTATTATAATAATCTATATATTATAGAAGTATGAAATGGAATACATCATTCACAGAGACGGTAAGTCGCACGTATGCATGAACATTGTTTCCATTTTTATTATCATATTGAAAGAAAGGAAAAAAATGAAATATATGTATATATGTATATAATTATTAAATTATATTTATGATATAGTATATATAATATATAAATATATATTCACTAAACCTATCATTAATACATTCCATGTATTGTATGAATGAATCAAATCACTTTGAGGGGGTGATAATCCACACATACTCAACCAAAATTATCATGTTAACACAAAATGAGAAGTAAAATAATATGTGTCATAAAAGGGAGTAAATAAGAGTAAATAAATAATAAATATAATATATCACTTATATAAACTAAGTTTAAATCATAATTTTTATCATTATAGGAGCTAAATGAAAAATGAACAATCATCATTTAGTGAGGCCGTAGTTCACCGTACACATAAACAGTACGTTCGTGGCCCATTAGATGGATGTGTGTGTAAGTTTAGGTTGAAACCATAGCATAAAAAATTCATAGTATATTTATGATACTGGTGTTTTTATAAAATCATGGAATAAATAGATTGGATTGGAAGGATATGGAAAATAAAAGAAAGAAGCTTGAGGGAAGAGGTTTCCTCTTAATCGAGTAACTCCTTTTGGTTTATGCCAAAAGGATTTATTGGATTTATTTCTTCCCAAGGAGAGGATTCTAGGAGTAAGGTAGGTATGTTGAGATGTGTATTGTTTATATCTTTTATGAAACTAATATGTTTTATGGGTGTGAAGAAGAGGGAGAGGTGGTGGCCTTTTATTGAAAGGAAAAGGACTCAGTTGGATTTTTTGAAAACAAGTTAGGTGTACACAAGTTCCTACATAAAAAGACATAAAAAACATAAAAAATCAATAATTTAAGGTTTATGGCAGAAATATGACTAGATAATGGGATTTTTACAAGTTTATAGGTCATTTGGTCCCATACGATTAAGGTTTAGTCCCTAATTAAGCCTAATTTGACCTTAATTGATGTGATTAATTTTAATCACTTTTACTAATATTTTTGGTCAAAAATTAACATGATATAATTAGACTCTAAATATTATACTAAATAAAATGGTGTATATAGATTTTTCTAAATTCTATTAACAGAAACAGTAAAAATAAGATTAATGCTAATCCAATAGAAGGGGCGATAAACGGGGTTTTAAAGTAAAAAAATATTCAAAAGTTTGTTACATTTTTATATTCAATTTCTAAGTGAAATTGATTATAATGAAATAATTATATTAATATATTTATAATTGATCTAATGTGAACTTAAAAAAACTAAAGTATAATTTAAAATTAATAATTATTTAAATGAATAGGCAGTTATTAACTAAAATGCAGTATTTTTCACTATTCATCAAAAAATGAAATTTCTCAGAATATTACCAAAAATTCACCCTAAGATAATTTTGGAATTATAAATTAAAAAATGAGTTTTATTTTATCAAATTAAATTTCTATATGTGTCTAAAATTAATATTTTAGTTCTTCATAGAATGATATGAAATTTAGTTCATTCGAGAAAATTATATTTTTAAACATATAAACACTTTAAAAAAAAATATTTCATTATCAATAGGTTTTATTTATATTAAATCATTATAACACAATTTGAAAAGTAGTTATTACTGTTCATATTACTATGTTTTATAGTCAAGTTTATAACTAACTCATTTAAATAATTATAACAATTGAATGATGTTTTTTAGAAACTTGGTATTGTGTGTAACGTACACCCAATCAATGTTGTGTGTAGAGTATAACAGGTCGGTGTTTCCCATAGCACAATACAAGTTAGTGTTTTATGTAGTAAAATATAAGTTTGTTTCATATGAAATGAAATTTTGACTTAGAGTTATAACACAAACACACACAAATATATATATATATATATATAAAACTAGTTCTAGTGTGATGTGAAATGAAGAATATCAAAAAGACAAATTAATTTGAAAAAAATATTTCAAAATATCTCTGGGTTTTACATTCAACCTCCCATAAGATAAATTTCTTCATAAAAATTCATCATGGGTTATGAATGGTTTAATACTTTAAAAACCATTTCATATAAACCCACATTGTAAAAATGAATAATAATACTTCCTTTAAAAAAATAAATCCTGCAACATAAAGGTTACCCAAAGTAACATATTACTAGGTTTCCATATAGGATAAGATATGTGGGAAGTGAAAACATTGACATGAAAGAAAAATAAATCAATCATGTTCTGATGGAGATTGATAGAAAACATTGATCAGTAGAAGTGGGTGATCATAAAAACCATAAATCTAATATGATCTAAGAAAACATCTAATTTATCATAAATAAAGGTGATAGGATAAGTATTTTTCAATATACTTTTCCTAGATTTGTGGAATTTTTTTATATCTAAAAACCTATGGAAACATACTTATTGATTTTATTATTTTTGATTTGTACAATTTCACCCTTTGATTTTTCCTTGATCAATTCCTACATCATATCTTATTCCAGGGAATGATGGTGATTTTTTCATTCCTAAATAACCAACAGATCATGATATCCATAAAAATAATGGTATGTCATTCCATATGTCATTACTTAACATATCAGTGAAGTGGTTAGAACTGGTTATTCTACATACCTAAATCCTCATACGACATGATAATATATTATTATCACAAACTTAATAAAAAGTTTAACTTAATATTTCTATAAATTATTAAGCTCATAACACTCTTGAAAGATGAAAATTCAATGATTTAGAAAAAAATTCATGAAATCATCTTAAAATTGGTCCCCTATATATCAAAAAGCACCAATTGGTTTTCACATTCCAAATATGTCAATAACATCATCGTATATTCGCTTGAAACATGGTAATAACCTTAATTACCATAATTACTGTTGAAAAACATGCATGCTTCTTTATTATAAATATTACTAGATATATTAATTATATCCAAGAGCTCGTAAACTTCATCCTTATTGAAATAGACCATTTTTTTAATATTCAGTTCTAGGGTAATCTGTACCATCCCATTTACTTATTAATATTCAACACATCATTATACAAAGATAATTTTCTCAATTTTAGGCATTAATTAAGGGTTACATTTCCTTAATCCCAATATTAAGTTTCCACAAAATCACTTTTCTATGTCTTCATCACAATTCAACACATCCTTTTCAACATGTAATGAAATTTTATACTAAAAATACTTATACATTTCAGGATTAATATAACATAATATTTTAATTCCAAAACATAAATACTGCATTAATCCAACTTTATTCTTAAACCATTAGTCATGAATTATCAAATTATTCCTTAATACCTATTTCCTAGAACATGAAATAAGAATCATGTATTATTGTTACATAACCTCAACCAAATCATGATTCTTATGATCAATGTAAACAATACAGGAAGAACATCACATATATATCACATGTCATTTTTTGTCTCTTTATCTTTAGAAGTATAACCAATACTCATACCACCTTCCCGATTATCTTTATGATATTTACACTTAGGAAATTGATTTTCATAATTCTAATACTTTCCACATCTAAAAAATTCAATGTTAACAATGTTAATTATTGTTATCTCCATTGATGAAAAGCATAATTAATGGGGGTGAGAAACACATATCATATAATAAAGCCACATAATCAGGAAAAATTACATATAGGATGTCTAAATCATGACACATACATTTTAATCGATGACACATTAGGTTTATCCTAGGTTATTAATATTTATCTTCTATTCAAATCCTTCATAATGGTTCATGAAGAGTTTGTGAATTTTGAAGGAATATCCCCTGAGAGTGTCAAACCAGGTGTGAGGAAAGGCCTGTTGTCTTGTACCAGATTACCCTGAGTTAGGACAGAAACATATTGTAGAAGTTGTTTCCCCTAGGTATATCTTTGAAAGTTCCACATCAAATTTTAGTATCCAGATAGGGGGATATATTTCTAGGAATCCAGTCACTCTATCCTTTACCAAAATTAAAGGAAATTTTACAAAATGGTAACTCATCCTTATACTTATCCTTAGATACATCCCTAGAAATATCCTTAGAAATATTCATAGGGATCTAACTAAATTTTTATCATCATAGTTTCCAAATTTGAACTAAACATTTCCTTTGATAAAAACTATAGAAACTGAGACTTAACATACATGGATATTACATCATTTTATATTAATATTCAGTACATTACAAAAATATATGCCCGAGGATCGTAATAGATTAGTTTCATTTGAAACTAGTAAACATAATATTCTATAAAAATGAAAGATATTCAATATCTCCCATAAAGATCTACACCTTTAATACTTCTACCTAAAACCTTTCTTCATAACCTAGGGAAATGAAACATAAGAATGGGGTGAGCTTAGATGCTCAGTAAGGGTAAATAAAGGAAATTTTTAAGCATAAAATGAACAAAAGGGTATGGAACATCTGTATACCATTTGAAGAGAATACCCTACATATTAGAGATCATAATAAATCATGGTAGTTTATAAGTCACGATTCATAAGGAAATAAATAACCTAACCCATGAAACCACAACATAGGAATAAAACATGGAATTTGTGTCATACAAATTAGAATAGAAAATTTTATGTCAAGGATACCTACCAAGACCTTTATTACATGTTTTTATTGGCTATGAACTATGTACCTGCTTCAGTAATGGGCTAAAAACCCATGTAACCACTTACTTTTAGGCTTGGGATACAACCCATGTAACTTTTTTTGAAAAGAAAAAAATAGTTATGGGAGATCACCCCATTCTTACATTTAGGATTCTTATATAACCTATGTACCTTTTTATTTTTGGGCTTGGGCTACAACCATTTTACCTTCTTGTTTTTGGTCATGGTCTATAACCCGTGTATCCTCATACTTTTAGTCTTGGGATACAACCCATGTACCTACTTTTTTATGGGCTTGTGATACAACTAGAATACCATATTACTTTTAAGATTGTGCTATAACCTATGTACATTATTGTTTTTGGTATTTGGATACAACCCGTGTACCTTCTTTTTTTTAGTCTTGGGATACAACCTGTGTACCCTCTTACTTTTAGTCTTGGGAAACAACCCACATAACTTCTTGTTTTCGAGATTGGGATACAACTCATGTACCATATTTTTTTTAGACTTGGGATACAACCCATGTAACTTATTTTTTTAGGCTTGGGATGCAACAAGTGTACCCAATGAGTACATCTACAACTTATCATTACCCAATTCATTAGAGGGATATATAGGTCCCACCCATCTCATAGTGAAATCATACATACATGTGCCAAAAAATCATAAACAATCATATCTTAACCCATTAAATTAATTTGTCATCGTAACATATAAACATATCACAACCCATGGAAAAAGATATAGGTTTCATAATCATTTCATCAAAAGAATATCCTATGAAAGAGAAACAGATTTCATAAATATATAACTCGTGAAAGAGGAATAATTTTCATAAAGACCATGCCATTAAGCATAACCCATTCATAGAAATAATATGAATGGATCCTTCGGATCATTTACTATTAGGGAATGTGTAACATCAAATGATTATATCTTAGATGAAAAATAAATTGTAAGGATATTTTGAAAACATTTCTTGAGGTAAATATCATTTTTTTTGAAAAAGTATTATTAAAACATAAAACCTCTTGAAATACGTTTTACTTAAAAAAATATAAAAAAATATTGAAAAACATTTGAAAAAAATTTCTTTGAAAATATATTTTACAAAAATATTTTTTAAAAAATTAACCTTTTAAACAAGAAAAAAATCTTTAAAGAATTTATGGTAGTTAAATTCGTACATGTCATACGAGGTAAAAAGAACATTCACTTTTCACGGTAAAAATGATAGAAAAATGACTCATTCAGAAAGTGTTAAGATGATTCCTTTTAAAAAATTGGAAAAATAAAAAAGGGTAAAAATTTATTTTAATGATCATAGTATATTAGTATAATATACTTTGAAACTCTTTTTAGAAAAGATGGTTTTGAAGAAACAATGATTTATGATTGAAGAGAGGGTAAAACTGGGATTTCTTAAAAACAAATTCAAAACAATATTATATACCAATGATTGAATTTTTTTTACCAATACATAAATATACCATGAATTACCATAATATAATAAAATTCATGAGTGTTATTGGGATATTAATTATATTATTTCATCAAAGGAAGCATAAACATAAACAATCTTGAAAAGTAATGAGATTGTTTTAATAAACTCTTACCACTTGGTAACTTTATACTATACTCCCCATTGAATAAAATGAAATAAAATGATTCTAAAAATATAATGAGAATAAAAATATTAATTATATAACATTTTAAATCCATTATATACACCTTATGGAAAAATATTGGTGCAGAACTTGGCATGTGTCTCAAGGAAGACAATTTATAACGAAATTACTTTACCGATTTGGTAACTTTTAAAACATAAAACCCATGAGATGAAGATCATAAAATGGATATGTAAATACCTATAAATTTTAGTTTAAAAATAATATAATACATCCATGGGAATTATACACACCACACAAAAGTAATGGGCGATAAATAAAGAATGTATCTCATGAAAATAAAAAGAGAGATGAAATCCCATTAACTTGTGTCTTGACTCTCGTTGTAATCTTTCAAACCACCTATATGATATATATAAATTTATTATAAATATTTTAATGAAATATATTATTATATATAATACCATATATGGTTTTAATATAACCTTATATTACCCTCTTGTCAATAATCTTATGTTAAGGTTTCACTTTGGGTAATATCCGCTTTATTCTTCACATGTGTTATAATTTTTCATATATTTGGTCCTTACAATTATATATTGATTCAAAGAATATAAAACATGATATAAATATAATTTATAATAAGTATATGCATTTTATAATAATATTTACAATATATATGTATGAAATGTAATCCACCATTCATGGGGATGGTAAGCCGTATGTACGCATGAACGTTACTTCCGTTTTTATTGTCGTATTGAAAGAAAGAAAGAAAAGAAAATATATGTATATATGTAAATAATTATTAAAGTATATTTATAATATAATATATATAATATATATTAACTTAACCCATCCTTAATATATTCCATGTAGTGTATTAACAAATCATATTTCTTTGAGGGGGCGGTAGTCCACAGTTCCTCAAACGAAATTATCACATTAACCCAAAATGGAGAGTAAAAATATATGTGTTGTAAAAAGGAATACAGAATCATAAAAAACATAAGAAATATAATATATAACATATATAAACATATTTTACATCATAATTTCCACCATGATAGGTGGTAAATGAAAAATGAACAATCATCATTTAGTGTGGTGGATGTTCATCATACATGTAAACTTTATATTAGTTACCCATTAGATGGAGGTGTTTGTAAGTGTAGGTTGAAAACATATAATAATAAAATAATAGTATATAGATAATATTATTGTTTTTAATAATCATGTAATAAACATATTGGAGTGGGTGTAGAAGC
The DNA here is from genome assembly GCA_963277665.1 of Viscum album. Taxonomy (NCBI): domain Eukaryota; kingdom Viridiplantae; phylum Streptophyta; class Magnoliopsida; order Santalales; family Viscaceae; genus Viscum; species Viscum album. The sequence continues at coordinate 2,087,761,326 of OY728126.1, read as the reverse complement.
AAAAATAAAAGAATGGAGCTTGAGAGAAGAGGTTACCTCTTAATCGGTTAACTCTTTTTGGTTTGTGACAAAAGGCTTCATTGGATTGATTTATTCACAAGAAGAGTATTCTAGGAATAATGGAGGGATATTGAGAAGTTTTTTGGGAAGATATTTGAAAAAACTACTAGTTTTTGTGGGTGTAAAGAGGAGAGAGAGGTGGTGTACTTTTATAGGGAAGGAAAAGGACTTACTTGGAACTTTTTAAAACAAGTTAGGTGCACACATTTTATTACTGAAAAAAGTCATAAAAAACAAACCCAAAAAAATAATGAAAGTTTTATGGTCTAAATATGTCCATAAAATTGGTTTTGAGAAAGTGGATATGTCATTTGGGACCCTATGATTAAGGCCTACACCCAAATTAAGCTTAATTTGACCTTAATTGCTGTGATTAATTTTATTAACTTTTACTAAAAGTTTTGGTCAAATATTAACATGATATATTTAGAATAGAAATATTATACTGATTAAAAGTTTGTATGTATATTTTTTTAAATTCAATTCATATAAGTGAAAAAATCAATATTAATTTAAATCCCACAGAAGGGACACAATAATAGGTTTTTAAAGTAGAAAAATGTTCAAAAGTTTGTTAATTTTTATATTCAATTTCAATGTAAAATTTATTATAATGAAAAAATTGTTTTAATAGATATATAATTCATCTAATATGACCTTAAAATTTTAAATTATAATTTAATATAAATAATTATTTAAATGAAAAGGTAGTTATTAACTAAAATGAAGTATTTTTCATTATTCATCAAAAAATGAAGTTTCTCAAAAAAAAACAAAAAAATTAATCCTAATATAATTTCATAATTATAAATTAAAAATGAAGTTTATTTTATCAAATTGAATTTCTAGACGTGTCTAAAATTAATTTTTTTATTCTTCACAAAATGACATGAAAAACTGTTCATTTGAAAAAATTGTATTTTTAAATATATAAAGAATTTACAAAAAAATTATATTTTTAATTATCAATATGTTTTATTTATATTAAAACATTATAAAAACATTTTAAAATTAGTAATTACTATTCCTATTACTATGTTTTAGCATCTATATTATAAATATCTTGTTTAAATAATTATAACAATAAAATGATGTTTTGTAGAAACTTAGTATTTCATGTAACGTACTCCATGGAAGTGTTGCATGTAGAACATGCCAAGTCAGTGTTGCATGTAGCACAAACCAAGTCAGTGTTTCATTTCGCACAATTTAAGCTTTTTTTATGTGAAATAAATGTTTGTTTTTGTGTTTTAATATATATTTATATATATAACTATTTATAATGTCATGTGAAATGTATAATATCAAAAATATAAATTAATTCGAAAAAAAAAATTTCACAAAATCTCAGGGTGTTAAAATATATGTTTTTAAATGACCTACTGACTTTTTAGAACATGAATTTTATTGACATATTTAGACACATATGAAATTATTCTATATTTTTATGAGTTTTTGGATACATTTATTTGAAAGGAACCTATATAATAAATTAAGTAAAGAAAAAGACATAAAGAAAACTTTAATACTTTTAATATATAAAAATATTTGGATATAAAGAGACATCATATGTTTAGTTTTAAATATTATTTAAAAATATAAATGATTTATTTTATCATGATAATTTATTTAATTTTTTTTGATATGATATAATTACTTTTAATTCTTCAGAAACTCTCACAAAATAATTTTTTAATTAATAATTTAATAAAAAAAATATTACTAAAAATATAAAAAGTGAAGTAAATATAATGAATTATTGTGTTACATTATCTTTTTAGATTAATATATCAAGTTAAATAGTTTTGACCATAATATATTCAGATTCCATCATTTACTTGATATTTTTAAATTTAATTTAAATGAATAATGTAAAACTTGGAATTAATTTTATTTTATGATAAATTATAATGTATTAAATTATTTAAAATAATAATAAATACTATAGTTTGTAAAATTATTTTTGAATTATAAAAAATATCAACTATTATTTATTCATTGAGAAAATTTTCTTTTATAATGACTATATTGACTGCTAAATAGTAAAAACTCAATTAGCGTAGTTAAACTTAAGCTGCATTTTTTTATGTAATATGTGTTTGTGTTAATATTAATTTTTAAAACACATTTTATTTTTGTTTTTCAAATTCTTTTTTATATTTATAATTTTTGGTTAGAATTTATATATTATTAATAATTTAATTTTATTGTAAAACTATATTTTTCCAATGTGCAAATGACTAGTTACTATAGTGAAAACCACAATTTTAAAAATATGGAAACATAGAAGTTAAGGGAAAAATGTTAAAAAATGCGATTCATAGTGTGTTGGAGGTGTGTAAAAACCATATAATACCTACACATCATCAAATTTTAATATTTCATCCACCTGAGGTAAGTTTGACCTCCCAATGGTGAATACTTTTGGGTCTTACAAAAATGTCACTCCTCCTCAATTATAAAATGGAACTCACTCTCCTCCCTTTTTCAAACCAAAAAACCACATTGGATCAAAAAATACCTTCCAAAATAACTTACAAAAGTACCTATATTAATCCTAGAATCTTTATTTTCTAATAAATCCAACCAAGAGATGCATTAGTACAAACCTAAAGAGTATTCCCAAAGAAGAGGTAATGTTCTTCAATGATCATTTTTATTTTATTTTTTTCTCAACTTCCTTCAATTATAATTAAACCATTATGATATAATAAACTTAATATATTAAATATAAATATATGTTTATATTTTAATTTAATGATCTAAATAAATATCCACTTCCATAAAATGTGTTACAGAATTATCATTTATGTGTAAGGCGGTCTTCTGCCTTGCAAAATAATGTATTTTGTTTTTCCATTACTATATTTAAAGGTTGAATATGACGACAGATATAGATTATATATATTATATTTTTGAAATAATTATAACTTTTGAGTGATTATACCATATTTAATATTTTATGTTCTATTCCATAAGATATATGATAACGTCCCTCATGTGTATGGTAGACTACTGCCTCATGAAGCGATGTCATTCGTCTTTCACTAATGCTTTACATGGAAGTTGATAAGGGCAATGATAATAATTATATATGGTATATATGAAATAATTTTTATATTCATTAAATATATATCATTCCATAAATATAATATATATCATTTTCTTTCTTACCATTTCACTAAATGAAATATGATAACACCATTTATGTACGTGTGGACTACCTCCTTCACGAAATGATGTGACTATCTTTTCATCACCACACCTCATGAATGATATATATAAGTATGATTAAATAAATAATATGGTATATTTCATTTTATTATCACTATATAAATATAATATATTACTTACTGTCTTACTATAATGATCATTTGAAAATGAAAACATTACTGATGCGTACATACGTCTTACTATCTTCGTGATCATAATGTACTTAATTTTTCAAAAAAACATGTAATGATTGGTTTTAAAATTATATTTTTGTATAAATATGATAATTATATCATTATTATTATTATTTATATGATAAAACTATAAAATATGAAAATGAATTGGTACTTTAATGACAAAACATGCATGAGAAACCATGGAAATTAACACCTGAAACAATGGAAATAATGAAATATTATCAACGAAGGGGTGATAAGATGTTTTAAAAAGTTCATATATGATATTATAAATACTAATATAATTATTTTATAATTTAATAATATGTTTAAAACCAAAATACAATAGGTTAAATCATTTTTGGCCAAAAGGAAGTATAAGTTAAGGGATTTTATCTCAATTAACATTCCATTGATACTTATATTCTATTATGAAAAAAATTCACTTTTATAAGGAGTATATACTACCACATTGACATGCAATATCATGATTCATTCATATTTTATGGTATTTTATGTATCATAATGAATTATCCCATCCATTGGGATTTTACATGAAAATTACTAAGTGGTATAAGTTATTATGCAATCTCAATTTCTTTTTGTGATTGCTAACACTATATCAAAACAATCACTTTATGGTAATCACTTTTCATTGGAAATTACATTTATATTAAATAACAATTTTATTTTTTTATGGATATGATTATTTACTAAACCATATACCATGTTTACATACGGTTTTTACGTTGAATTTTATTTGATTAATGGGGGAAATATCGAAAAATAAGTATCCTTTACTCAATACACATACATTATGAATAGAAACATTTTTTATAAATTAAATTGATTATTATATATTGAAATAATTATTTGGACATGAATTACATGAGTTTGGGATCATTTATAAAATTCCCAATGATACATCAGTATTCTCATTAGATGACTGAGTTGGCCAAATAAGATGTTTTTTACACCTTATATTTTAAACCATCATTGAAAGGATTAACAGTAAAGGTATCATGTGCTTAAGAAAAAAACATCTAATAATTAAGAATTACATTCATTCAGAATTCATTTATTATAATCCGTGATATGTTCACAATGATATTATCTTTTTATGCAATTAATTATCAGTTAATTTCATTTATTATTATTCATATTGATTCATGATATATTCATTTGTTTTTGACCCTTATTAAGAATATGGGATCACCATTATTTTGTTTCCTTTCCCTTGTTTATGAAGATGAATTCCTGAATGATTTTTCCTAGATGATGACCATTTTCTTTTTTTACGTGTAACACAACAATATTTTACGATATGTTTCTTTTTTAAATAAATTATATATCTTGCGTTGTACACAACACCGAGTTTGAGCACATTATGATCTATTAAACTATATGTTTAAAAAGCGGTTATGAATACTATTAAACACATTATGAAATTTATATATTTTATTTTTCAAAATAGAATTCATTTTTTAATTATAAATATGAAAATTATCTTAAGGTGAATTTTTGGTATGTTTTTAAAAGGTTTCAATTTTTTATGAATAGTGAAAAATATAGCATTGTTGTTAGAAACTAACATTTTCAATTAAATAATTATTTTAATTTTAATTTATATTAATTTTAAAATAGATAAATATATTAATATATTAATATAATGTAGTTCATTAGAATAATTTTTAATATATAATTAGATATAAAGATTTATTGAACTTTTGAATGTCTCTTTTACACATCTTCGAACCACATTTATAGGATTAACATTAAACATAATTTCACCGCTTTTGTGAATTGAATTTAAAAAAAATACATGGTTGTAATTAGTATGAAATTTTTGATCTAATAAGATAAAATTTATTTTTTTGTGAGTAGTAAATTTAAGAAATTTTTATTTATTTATCACGGTTAAGGGTAAATCGGGTAATTAAATGTAAAATATAATAATATAATATTGTTATAAAATTACCCTAACACATTTAATAATTTCATTCAATAAGTTTTTTTCAACCAAAATCAACCTTATCTCGAAAATATTATCCTTTTTAAGCAACTTGTGTTAGATTAGAATATTTATTATATTTTATTTAAAGAAGATTTAAAAATGGAATATTCAAATTTTAATAAATATATAATTTTTAATTTGGGGTTATAAATAATATAAATTAGACTAAAAATAGTCATTTTAAATATAATAAATTTATATTCTTTATGATAATTTATTTTTAATTTTTTAGAATAAATAAGATAACTAAAGGCTTTGATAATGATGATGCAGTAATTGTCTAGTTAATGGAAATATCAAATTAATGATTTTAAAAATTTTAAACTAAATGAAATTTAATATAATTAATGGAAGAAAATAATTTTATAGTTAACATAAACATGTTATAGATATATTAGAAGTGTTTTTTCGATGTTATCAGGTTTTGATGATATTAAAAAAAACAAATAATAAATATTATCAAAATTGACTAAAATGATACTTTAAAATAAATAATATTTTATTAAATGATATAAAATTAATAAAAATATATCATTTATCCAAATAACTAGGATAATTTTAAATAAGTGATAAATGAACCAATTGGGGTTCTTTTTTCATTTTCTTGTAACCATATTAACCCTATAGTGTAAAAAGACAAGTTGTCACAGTAAGAGTGAAATTGGTTAACTAAGGGTTAAAGCCAAAATATAAGGTTACTTTTTTGACCTAAACATGTATAAAATTAATTTTTTGAGATTATTTTGACACATTATAATATTATCCTCAAAATAACTTACTTTTTATATATTTGATATTGAGAATCAATTTATATTAAATTAATAATTTTGGAATTTTCAAAAGTACCCCCTCTCTTATAAAAGGGAACATATACTTCTCATTTATTCACTCCTCTAAATCCATTTATATCATCAAATACCTACCAATTTCTACTCCCAACATCCCTAACTTTATCCTAGATTCCATACTTTGGGATAAAAGCCAACCTTAAGAGTCATTATTTTCAAATCAAAAGGAGACACTTAAAGAAGAGGTAATTGTTTTACCAACTATTTGAAAGTTATTTTCTTCTTATAATTCCTTTTCCAAAGTTTTTTCCATAATATAGTAATATATAAAGAATATAATATAAGATGATATGTTTTTATGATCATGGGAGAACCATATTCCTTCTTTTACCCATCCTACAAAACAAAAAATCCTCATGCACGCGTATGTATCGCTTACCATCTCCACACTATAGTGTAAACTGTTTTTCATATATACATTATTTTGATGGGTATAATGATGAATATAAAGGATTTAAATAATAAATATGAAATTATAATGATTATTTATAATTAACATGTCATCCAATTCCATATAATTTAACCATTAATGGAATGATACTGCCGCTCAAGCGTACGTACGACTTACCGTCTCCACAATACGATGAGATTCATCTTCCATGTTAACCATTATAGAATTATTAAAAAAAATATATAATGTATAAGGATGAAATATATTATATAATATTTCTATTTTAATAATATATATACATATATTTCATTTACGTGCTTCCATTCAATATGATAAGAAAACAGAAACAATGTTCATGCGTACGTACGACCTACGGTCTCCATGAACGGTGTATTCCATTCCATATATTTTATATATGTATATATTTATATAATGAATATATATGTTATATAAATAATTTTTTACATTTTTAAGTAATTAAATCATAATATAATTATATGATCAAGAATAAAAAGTCAAAACACATAGGATAAAAAACCCGATTATTACCTAAAATATTGCTTTAACATGGAAATTATTAATAAAAGAGTAATATAATGTCATAAATTAATAATATATGATATCATAAATATTATTATGATTCTGTTATAAGTTAATAATATGTTTAAAAACATTATACATGAGTTTTGTACATGTATGTAAAGTATCATTCCTAAGGTAAGGGAATTCTATTTCACTTTTAATTTTTGTGAGATGTAAGACATGTTCACCACCTATTTATTTTGTGTGGTGTATTTACTACCCATATTATATTTGATATAATGAATAAATTTATTTTAATTGTATTTAAAGTTTCATTTTAAGATATTGGGCTTATGTTTTAAATGTTCAAAGTGGTATGGGATGCTTTGAATGCTTAAAGAATTAATCGTTTCTCTATTTCATTATTCTTGATATTATCATACATATTTATTTATATGTATATAAAGGAATATAAAAAAAAAATTATTTATATTTTAGATTTCATAAAATTGTTTTCAAAAGGAATATTTTTAATTTTTTATGTAAGGTTTATTTTCATAATCTCATTATTATATGTGATTTTTTATAAAATATTATTTACTAGGAAATATTTATCATCCATGTCCATGTTTCTTAAAAATATTTTCAAAATGTGTCTTTTTAATGTTTTATGTAAGGAAAATATTACTAAAACTTAATTTTAAATTCTTTAATGATTTTTTCTTCTAAATCTTTCTCAGTAATGTTCATGTTTTCAAAATGGTTTTAACTATTTATTTATATGAACATGATTTTTTTAAAATTTCAATTCATTTGAAATGTTTTAAAGTGGTATGGGATACTTTGATTAAAAAATCTCTTTTTAATTGTCTTTTTTATAAGTATGTTGCTTTTGAACAAATTATTTTAAATAAAAATGGGTAGTTTTCTCAAGATATTTTTAATGATTTTAATAGAGTATTTTCATATATGTCAACATCATTTATTGGATCTTATGTTTAATTGAGGTTTATTTATTATGATACAACCTATCATATTGTATTAAAGTGTTTATGAATAGTTTAACTATTGTTGTGATATTTTTATACAATTCATGGTTTATGGATAATGTATAATTATTTCTTATGCTTGTTTTAATATGAATGTTTATGTTGGTTTTGTTTTAACTCTCTCATAAGAGGAATGAATTGGACTTAGTAAGTGATGGGAGGGGAGCTCTATAACCCCTCGATGCATCAGTAGGTCTCATGAGACAAAATAATTTGGGTTTTTCCTTTTTATGTATGTTTTTAGAATGAGGCCTTGATGGTGTGTTTATGATTTTTGACATTATCCATTCCATCATTATGACATTAGTTATTGATATTAAATTTTATTATTCGACCAGTAGAATATACATGTGAATGTTTAAATGGAATTATTTAATTTATTCTTTCCATATTATTCTTAATATTATGTTTAAACGTCTTGTGTTTTAGTTTTATACATTGCATTAAAAGTTTATGCTTATTTGTAAAAGCTTCTATTGTATTGTTTACCCCTACTGAGCATCTGAGCTCACCCTTTTCTTTTGTTTTATTTTCCCAGGATGCTAAGAATTTTTTAAAGATTGATATGTAGGGTTAATATAGGATAATAATGATATTATCAAGGAATTATATATATTGAATATTAATTTTTTAATTTTAATGTAAATTTCTTGCATGTAATTTATTTTCCAAGACTGCTAAACTGATCGGTCCTTCAGAATTTGATTCCTTGTAATCATGCCAAAGTATTAAAGTAATGGACAGACTCTGGTTTTATGGGGTCAGGGTGTTACAATTTGTATCAAATGAATTTTATCAACAACATTTGAAACTAGATTTAGAAAACCTAGATTAGGGAACAAAACCCTAATATTGACTTTGAACATAAGAATAAAAGAACTTATTATAATTTTTGTAAGGTATAGATTCTGTGTGTATTCATAGAAATAAATCCATTTTTTGGATACTACAAGTAGATGTTGTTCTGGAATAGATGTATATAGGGGTGAAAACTCCGACAAGGTGTTCTGGGCATGACTTGGGGTAACTTGGTATACAAAAATAGGCCTTACTGCACACCCAGTTTGACACTCCTTGGGGATATTCTTAGGATAATTCACATTTTATTTAGAAACCATTATAAAATATTTAAAATTAAATATGTCCCCAAAGAAACTATTTTTACGATTATGTGATTATCAATAAAGAAAATTTTCAATTTATGTTAAGTGTTTCACTAGTTTTGGTATTATATATTATTTTATGATTTAATCTAGTATATGACATTGTTTAGAAATGGAACCTTGTATAAGTAATGTGAACTTCACCAATTCACATGATCCAAAGAGTAATAAGTATGATGTATTTCATGGCCTTAAGCTAACAATTCAAAGGTAAATAGTCCCCCATGTATTTTAATAATACGAGGAAATATTATCATGTGCTAATGAGATAAGTAATGAATTATCATGTGACTATGAAGGGAAGTAAGAGAAGAAGAGAATGGTAGAGAAAAAGATAGAAAATTGGAAGAAGGGAAAGAAGGATTTTCCAATAGGTGATAATTATGGAAAGAATCACACTGGAAAATTCTTGAAGGGAATAGGAGTTTCTTTTAAGTGGGGAGACAAAGGCCACCAAGTTTGTGATTTCAAGGAAAAGATAAATAATTTCAATGTGAAATGCTTCAACTACAATGAGATGGGACACTGCGTGAATAAATGTATCATGAAACAAAGGAATATACCCCCAATTATGCTATTGGACAATGATCAAGCTATGATACTGCTGCAAGTGAAGAGGAATGATTAATATGCCTATTCAAGAATTATGTCATTTGAATATTTTATTCTCAATGTACTAATTATAAGAATTATAGAATATATGAGGATTGTAATACAATACTATTTTATTAAGGATTTGGAGGTATTAATGTTTTCATTAAGGTTTTAAGGTGATAAAATATTTGGTATGTGTAAATAAGAGCTACATTATGTTTTTTTGGGGAATCTAATGTTATGATTGATTTGGGAAATTTAGAGACCTTTTTAGGTTATTAATTTGGACATAAGTATTTTGGAAAACTCTTAAGGTTGGAATAGAGTAATTTGAACATTGGATATTAATATTTTAAAGTTAATGTATGATTTATTAGATAATTTTCAATAACCATTTGGGTTTCAGAAAAACTTGTGGGACTTATGATTTATAAAAAGTTCTTCAGGCGTGAAAAATTCATTTTAAACATTCATTTCCAGGTGTAAAGTATGAAGTAAAAATATATTGAACTACAACCAAAGGATGATATTATGCTTACAATATGGAAAGAAATCAATTAAGTTCTTATCTTAATATTAAAATAATTCTTCAACTCTAGGGAAAGGATCTTGAAAAAAATGCTATCCTAGTACTTTTTCTGAGGAATCAAATGGTCACTTAGATCATTAGAGATAAATAGCTTTGTTATTGTTAAATTTCCCTTAACAATGTTCTATATAACTCTCCATCAGAACTTGATGGGTAGTTTTTTCTTCCATGTCCATGTTTTTTTATATGTAACCCTTTTATGTATTATATCTGGTAACCTTCATACTTCCCTTTATTTATTTTAAATTAGAACTTTTATCGACCCTTGTTCTGATGTAGGATTTCAATAAAGGAATTTTGAATATTCAAACATTAGTTACTTAAATAAAATTCAAAAATTAAGATGAAACAATTTATTAAAGGAGGGTATAATGTAAAACCCCAATATTTCACGGTATGTTTAGTTTTTAAATAAATTCAATAGCTTTCATTGTATGCAATACTGAGTTCGACCGCACTTTGATCTATCAAACTAGCCATTTAAAAGAGGTTAAGAATAGTATTAACCACATTATGAAATTTATAAAATTTAATTTTCAAAATAGACTTCTTTTTTTAATTAGTAATATCAAAATTAGTATAGGGTAAATTTTTGGTTTTTTTTGAAAGTTTTCAATTATGACAAATAGTGAAAAAATACTACATTGTTGTTAAAAAATGACATTTTCATTTGGATAATAATTTTAATTTTAATTTATTTTAAAGTCATAATTGATAAATAATACAAGTATTAATCCAATATAGGTAATTGTAATCATTTATATAATATAATTAGATATAAAAATTTATTGAACTTTTGAACGTCTCTTTTACCCGCCTTCTAGCCACATTTGCATGTTTAGCATTAAACGTAATTTCGACACTTTTGTGAATTGAATTTCAAAAAACAAACATACATGGTTGTAATTAGTATTAATTCTTTGATCAAATAGGTCAAACTTAGTTCTTTTTTGAATAGTAACTTTAGTAAATTTTTATTTATTTACCGCGGTTAAGGGTAAATCTGGTAATTAAAGGTAAAAAAATAATATAATATTACTATAAAATTACCCTAACACTTGTCCTAATTTCATTGTATAAGTGTTTTTATACCAAAATCAACCTTAAGTAGAAAATATGGTCCTTTTTAAGTTATTTTAGTTAGATTATGATATTTATTATATTTTATTTAAAGAAGAGTTTAAAATGGCATATTCAAATTTTAATAACTATATCATTTTTAATTTAGGTCCATACATAAGATATATTACAATATATATATATATATATTAATTTTAAATATAATAAATTTATATTTGTCATGATATTTTATTTTTAATTTTTTGAGAATAAATAAGTTCACTGAAGGCTTTCATAATAATGGTGGAGTAATTGTCTAGTTAATGGAAATATCAAATAAATGATTTTAAAAATATTAAAATAAATTTAATTTTACATAATTAATGAAAAATTATTATTTTACATAAACTTATATATTTTATTGATATATTATAAGAGTTCGTTTTAGGTTTTTATTTTTTTAATATATATTAAAATAATAATAATAAAGGGTATCAAAATTGACTAAAATGATACTTTAAAATAAATAAAATTCCGTTAAATGGTATAAAACTCATAAAAATATATAATTACTATAAATAACTCGTATAATGTTAAATATGTCATAAATGAACTAATTGGGGTTATTTTTACATTTTATAGTGACTATATTGACAATATAGAGTAAAAAGACAAGTTGTCATGGTAAGAGTTAAATTGTTTAACTAAGGGTTAAATCCAAAAGATAAGGTTAATTTTTTTACCTAAACATGTATAAAATAAATTGGTTGAGAGTATTTAGACCCATACTCATTTTATCCTATAAATAACTCAGTTTGGAGATATGTAAAATCAAATATAAATTTATGTTAAATTAATAGTTTTGGAATTTCTAAAAGTGTCTCTCCCCTATCTTATAAAAGGGTACATATCCTTCTCATTTATTCACACCATTAAATCCATTTAGATCCCCCAAAACATACCTAACTATCCTAATAACTTCCATTAATTCATCATAGAGTCCATACTTTGGGGAGAAATCCATCCTAAGGTGTCCTTTTGTGCAAATCAAAAGGAGACACTTAAGAGTTAATTGTTTTACCAACTCTTTCAAAGTTCTTTTCTTATTCTACTTACTTTTTCTAAATTGTTTCTATAAAAAAGTAAAAAATTAAGCATATAATATATTATGATATTTTATTATGATTATTAAACAACCATATTCCTCCTTGTACCAATCCTATGAAAAACAATATCACCATGCGTGTGTACATAAAGTTTACTTTCTCCACACCATGGTGTAAACAGTTTTTCATTTGTACTTTATTTTGATGGGAATAACGATGAATATTAATGATTTAAATAATAAATATGAAATTATAATGATTATTTATAATTAATATTCTATCCAATTTCATATCATTTAACCAATAATGGAATGATTCCGTCGCTCATGCGTACATATAGCTTACCGTCTCCACGACACGATGATATTCATTCTCTATTTTAACCAATCAAGAATGATTAGAAAAATATATATAATGAATAAGTATGAAATATATTACATAATAAGGATAATATAATATATATATATATATATATACATATTCATATATGTCATTTTATTTCTCCAATTAAATACAATATGAAAACGGAAACAACGTTCATGCGTATGTACAACCAACTGTCTCTATGAACGATGTATTTTATTCCGTATATTTTATATATGTATATATTTATATACTGAATATATATGATATATAAATCATGTTTTACATTATATAAGTAATTAAATCATGATCTGAGTAATATGATCAATAATAACAAGTCAAAATATGTATGATAAACAAAGTGATTATTACTGAACATGTTGCTTTAAATTTGAAATTATTAATAAATAGGTAATATAAAGTCATAAATGAATCATATATGATATAATTAATATTATTTTATAAGTTAATAATATGGATAAAACCATTATCATGGAGTTTCATAAATGTACGGAGAGTTTTAGACTTACGGTAAGGGAAATTCATCTTACTTTTAATTTTCATGAGATATAAGCCATGTTCACCACTTATTTATTTTGTGTGGTTTATGTACTACCCCTATTATATTTGATATCATGAATAAATTTATCTTCATGGTATTTAAATATTAATTTTAAGATATTGGGCTTGTGATTTAAATGTTTAAAGCAGTATGAGACGCTCTAAATGTTTAAATAATTAATACTTTCTCCATTTCAATATTCTTGATATTATCATAAATATTTATTTACATGTATATAATGAATTATAAATAAAATATTATTTATATTTTTAATTTCATTCAATTTTTTTCAAAATTAATATTTTTAATGTTTTATGTAATGGTTAATTTCACAATCTCATAATTATCTGAGATTGTCTATACGAAAGTATTTAATGGGACATATTTATCATCCATGTCCTTGTTTTATAAAAATGTTTTCAAAAGTAATATTTTTAAGGTTTTAGGTAACTAATATTTAACTGAAACATCATTTTAAATGTTTTAAATATTTATTCTTTTATTTATTTCTAATTAATGTCCATGTTTTAAAAATGGTTTTAATGATTTATTTATATGGACATGATTGTTTTAAAATGCTAATTAATTTTAAAAGTTTCAAAGTGGTGTGGGACACTTTGATTCAAAAATACATTCTTAAATGTCTTCTTTTATAAATGAGTGGATTTTGAATAAATGATTCCAATAAAAAAGGGGAATTTGTATCAAGTTATTTTTAAGTATTTTATTAGAGTATTTTTATATTTGTCAACAACCTTTACTAGATCTTATGTTTAATTGAGGTTTTTTTCTTATGATACAATCTATCATATTGTATTGAAGATTTTATGAATATTTTGACAGTGGATATGAAATTTTATACCATTCATGGTTTATGGATAATGTATTAAGATTTCGTATGCTAGTTTTAATATGATTTTTTATGTTGGTTATGTTTTACCCCTTTCATAAGAGGAATGAATTGGACTTATTAAGTTATGGGTGGGGATCACTATAAACCCTCAATGCATCGGTAGGTCTCATGAGACAAACTAGTTTGGGTTTACACCCGTTTATGTATGGTCTGTTCACGTGGCTTTGATGATGTGGTTATGATGTTTGACATTATGCATTACCTTATTATGAGATTAGTTATTGATATTACATGTGATTATTCGACTAGTAGAATATCCATTTGAATGTTTAAATGGAATTATTTAATTTTTTATTACATTATTATATGGAAGATTATTTTTAAAAGGATTGAATTTTAGTTTTATTCAATTACTTAAAAGGTTACACTTATTTATGAAAGCTTCTACTATATTGTTTACCCTTACTAAGTATCTGAGCTCACCCATTTCTTATGTTATATTTTCCCATAATGCTAAGAAGTGTTTTATGATTGATATGTAGGTTTATTCTAGGGGAATAATTACATTCTCAAGGAATTATCTGGGTTGAATATTATGTTTTGAATTATAATGTAAAGTTTATGTATGTAGTCTATTTTTCAAGGCTGTTAAAATGATTGGTCCTTTGAGATTTTATTTCTTATAATCATGCCAAAGTATTGAGATAATGCCCGAAATATGGCTTCTAGGGTTGAGGAATTACATTATGTATTATGTTTTTTCTATTCCAAATGTAAAATGGGTATCATGTATGTTTTTGGTTTTCCAAAACAACTAAACTGTTTAGTTATTTGGTAATTGATTCCTTATATATGTGTAAATTTAATAAAGGAATCAGCTCTAGGCCACTAAATTTGGGGTCATTACAATTGTGGGTTGGTCATAGAGAGACTTAGTAACACTTTCACATGTTGTAATTCCTTGTATATAATCCATACCATGTAAAATATCTTATATATCAACTCATTTATCATATATAGTAAAGGAAAATATCATTTGTACCCATATTAATATCTTGCATATCATAGGGAATTAAGATTTATCCATCACAATGTCAAAGTAATTTATCTTTTATATCTTCTGAATATCCCTAATAAATCATTATATATTATTCATAATTTTCACATATATTTTATCTATCGTCCCTTATACTCATTTGTAATTTTTCCCCTTTACATGTGAAATAATCAAAAAAATAATTTAATGTTAATTTTTCATTATTTAAGCATATAATAAATTATTTGAGAAATAAGATCATGAAATTAGGTCATTTTAATACAGCAATTGTTATTTTCCCAATAAAAATGTATTTATATATATAATTATAATATAAAATATATATTAATCACAATTAAATATATACTAAAAATATAAAAATATACTGATTGGTCATTTCACCCAAAGTTAAATTATAACTTTACCTAAAGGGATGAATACCAATAAATATATTCACTTTGAGTCTACTTCATCCCATATTAAATCATTTAATAATGAATTTTAATTATTGGAGATTTAATTTAATATCAATAATAACAAGAATTTACCTTTTCAATTCCCTCTTATTCAAACTTCTCACATGATTCCTAATTTCTTAAAAACTGATTAATTATTATGAAATTTATTAAATTGACTCATTTTCTTCTTATACATTGAAGTTAATCATTCACATTCCCTTCCATCTTACAATATAACCCAGAACTTATTGACACTTTTTTTGTTTATAAAATTCATGTGCATAACACTAATTCAATTAGTTGGGATAATATAAAAATTGAAATTCCAACTAGCAAGAGTCCCTTAAGGATATTTTTATTATCAAGTCATGTAAATATGTGTTGGAAAACCATATCATAAATCTCCTTAAATCCTTCTTAATGGATTTTATTTTTCACACACACACACAAGTTGCTTTTGGAAATTTTGATATACTTATGTTTGGATCCCAGCTAATCAAATTACATTAATTAAAATTAATTAATTTAATATATTATTTAATAATACATTAATTTATAATCTTATATATTATGTGATTCACTTAAAATCATATTTTTAATTAGGTGCATATATGTTAAATTGTTCTCCACATAAACCATTTTTTAATTAAAATTATTTGTCTAATTTTCAAATAAGGGAATCTGTATTTTCAAAAATGAATTATGCCTCCTATATAACTCCATAATAGTATATAAATAGGTGTATAAAATATGAAAACCATTTCATTATAAAAATAGAGAAATAAATGAAAACACACTCAAATCTACCTTTTTTAAAATACATAAAACTCAAAATATGGGTACTGAAAAATTTAGTGGGACAGATAGATATGACTTTTTTATTGTGTATAGTAGCTTGAGTAAAGAATTTAAT
The DNA here is from genome assembly GCA_963277665.1 of Viscum album. Lineage (NCBI taxonomy): Eukaryota > Viridiplantae > Streptophyta > Magnoliopsida > Santalales > Viscaceae > Viscum > Viscum album. The sequence goes on along the minus strand of OY728126.1, from coordinate 2,087,744,357 downwards.
TATAAATTATTCATCCTATTAAAGTAAATAAATAAAAATAGGAAAATTTATTCAAAATAAAATTAAAATTGAAAGAGAGGGAGAGAAAATATTTCTTTGTTTAACCCCTCCCCCATTGGGTACTGGGTTTATACTACCTATTTCTTAGTAATAAGAGTTTATTAACAAAAATATTAAGGTGGATGATTCTTATGGGATGTAAACCACCACATTTTATTTCTCTTAGTTTCATAAATTAGTCACCATGAGTGGAGAACCATAAAAGATAAGTAAGAAATACCCACTCCTAGAATAGAAATGATAGAGAAATAGAATTGAAAAGGAAGATGGACAAGATGTTAAGGTTACTATTTGTTTATTTTTTATCCTCCAATGGATGATAATTAAATTATTGATGAGTTTAGGATTTAATTAATTTCCCAAGTATTATTATTCTTCAACCATTGCCTTGTACATTTCATTTAATTTTTAAAGGATAACTTCACGGTTTTTGAGTATTCATTGAAAGTGTAGTGGTAATTAGTAAATAATTCCTATTTTATATGATTTAAAAAGAATAATTCAAATCTATATCCCCCTTAGTTATGATATATTTTATTGTTTTCTATTTTTCATTTCCACTAGTCGCTCTTTTTTATTAATTTTCAACACTATTCACTCATTAATAGTGGAATATTCTTATTTATCATCACACTCTAGGGTGGGAACATGTGTTGATTATATAAAAGAAAATTATGGGTAGTGATTAGCATTTATAATAATATAAATTAAATACAATATAATCTAGAGTAATATCCACCCCTTCATCTTATGAGTTAGAAGTATCTATTCTTGATCAAGATCCATTGGGGGGATGTCTTCAAGTTGATTAATGTTATGAGGATTTAATTTTATTTCCACCTAATTATTTTTTTCATGAAAATTGGGATGTAATATAGGATATTCTTCTTATGCCACAACCATTTACTTTAATCTAGAAAATAAGTGTGAAAAATTGAATAGTTTCCTAGAAAAGTATTCCAACATTTTTTAATGAAGGACCTCTATAAGGTCCTTGATGATCTCCTTGAATTTATCATCTATGGAATATAATATTTAGACTCTCCTCACCTATTTATCTATTAATAAAATAACATCACTTATAAGAGTGGGTGAGTTAAAAATTAATTCTAGTTCCTTTTGAAATAAAATGAAAGTAATGAATGTATGTACTGAGTGAGAAGAAATTGATGTGATTGAATATTTATATTGGGAAATAGTTCTACAAATTGATAAACAAAAATATTTTCAATGTATTTTATAATACATTAATATTTCTAAAATCCTTAGAATACAACTTTAGAGTTTACCTGAAGGTTCTATCTCAATAATATTAGCTAGTTTCTAAACCTCCTAATTCTCCTATTATATATTTTTTGTTTTATGTTTAATTATTTAATACATAGAGAATGTGGGTTATGGAATGAAGTCCATGAAAATAAATGAAATAAATAAAAAATATTCATGTTTTATTGGGAATGGGGTTGGTCATAGGTTCTGGTAACACATGTTCATATTTTTTTATTAAATTAATCAAAATTTAATTAAAGGTCTACTAAATATAATTCATGGAAAAAAAACTCAACATTTATTAAAAGGCTTAGATTAAATTTAACATTCTATTTGACTTACCTCACCTCACATTATCCATGGTTTATAGTGATTAATATGATACAATCATATACATATCACCACATTCCAACTGATCCCATCTTGCATCATTCATACCTAGGCCTCCTAAATAACATTATAAGAAGATTTGGATGAAAATGAGAGAGAGAAATACATATATTACAGTGGAATTAAGTCATGGGAGATAACATGTGAAAATAAAAAAATTATACATAATACATTAGTACACAAAATAACATACCACAAGTGGACATAAATATAAAATAATTAATGAGAAAGGACTTTGAAACACATTAGAAACCTCCCTTGGGACATATCCTCAGGTCAGCTACTCATCATTGTGAGAATTTAGATGAAGTACTGATGTAAAAAATAAGAAAAAAAATGTAAAATAAGAAGCAACTACTTTTATATTAAAAAAAGAAAATAAAGTTATAAGGATGATTATATCTGCCACTATGGAACATAATGCAAGGAAAAAATATATACTAAAATTACATGTTTTTGGACTTGACCCCACGACCTACCCATCACCCCAAATAAGATATGGTGTTAATATATAGGCCATGAAGGAACTCCTCTTATGAATTGATGAATTCCACATGTTCCCAGATTGAAAATATGACTCTTCACTACCAAATACTTCCAGAGTATTACTTAGTTGATTGGTTAGTCCCCATGATTTATTATTCCCATTAGTTGATGGATGAATTACATGTGTAATATAGTTAGTTATATTCCTTATTTTTCAATTTAATATGATTTAGAATATTCCTTTTAAGATATCCTCTATAGATGACACATGGTAAAAGATGGAATTAATGGATTGGGTGCATTTGAATAGGGAGTAAAACCCTTCTTCTTCTTCGAAAAGTTAAATATATTAGGTGATATTTGTTGTGATAGTGTCTTATATGACTTTATGTAAAACATTAAATATCAATGGTTCATGGAACATATCTTATCTAAGTTCTTCCCCTATTGTAATTATCTTATGTATCATGATTTCTATGTGGAGGTACTCAACAATTCTCACTCGTGATAAGATTCCTTATATATTTGCAGTTTTATAAGAAATATCTTATGTATCAGTTATTTTTACTTATATTGAAAAGTTTTATATCTTACATACCTAGTTTAATATTGCGTGTTTCACATGAAATTCATATTTATGAATCTCAATAAAAAAGGAAGATATCTTATATATCATCTAAAGTACATTTAAAAATCCTTAAATATTATGAAAAATTTCCAAATATATTTCATATATCATATCTTATGATTATATGTTGGGGTTTTACATTTAAATTGAAAAGAATCAAAACATACATTAATGTTTGGACTTTAACATTTGTGGAAATAATAATAATTTAAGTAATTTGATTAAAAAATTAGGATGTTTTCATATTAACCTCCTTATTTACCCTATAAAACTAAACAAAATCAATTTAAAATAACATAATAAATAAATAAATAAATAAATAAATAAATAAATATATATATATATAAAACAATTTAATATATAATAAAAATGTAAAAATATTATGGTTGATCAAAATACATTCCTTATTGTGTATCCATTGGATTAAATTAATCACCCGATGCTCAGACAAGATTCTCCTACCATCCATGACATGATAGTGTCTCATGATGTTGAGAAAAGGAAGAGAGGGAGGTCTTGGAAGAGGTAGAATCAGTTGTAAACTAAGTTAATCCATAAAATACATTATCTCATAGTGAAAACCACATTTTATATCCCACCATGAAACTTCTCAATATTTCCTGAATTTACTCATAGGTTAAAATAATTTAGTTATAACTCTTTGTAACCTTCAGTTAATTCATCCTACCAATGTTTCACCATATAAAAAATTATATTAATGATAGATAACATGTGAAATTATCCAAGTTATAACATATTAAAATTTGGTTACCAATAAATAATATGATATTAATTTGAATTTTACCATATAATTCTACTCAAAATACATCCATATGATTCTCCTTTATCATATTGTATGATCAGTTAATATAATAGAAGAAAATCTATATTTCATTCTATATGAAATAAAAAAATAATATTATATGATATATCCTAAATACATAATATTTTTTAATGATTTAGTGAATATAACCTTCATATAATTGACTTGAGAGTGGGTAGTTTGGGTTAGAATAAAGCTGAAATTTGTGAGACACTTATATGGTTGGGTGTGCATTTGGAGTATTTTCACAAGTCTCTTTTTACTATTTTCCACAAACATTAATATCTATAACTATGATATAAATGTTTTTTGAATTTCTCTATTACAATTATTGTGAAATTAAACCATGTATACCTGTCATTGAGTTCTATGGGTGGGGATGAGTATTCCCCTATGAAATTAGAGCTACAACCACTTATTATGATTATTCTTCCTATCATCTAGTAGATTTTAGAAATTATTCTCTAGGTTATTCTCTCTATAGTACATGGGAAGAAAATAACTAATCCTTTCAAGTTATAATTGACTTGAGGCACCCTAGAGTATAGGGTGATGATTTTCTTACCATATGAAGTTGAAACCATATTAGTGATGGTGAGACATTATGGTACTTTTAGACTATAATGTTGGGATATCATGGTAGAAATTTCAGTCTTTTTTCTATAATAAAATTTTCTATAATACCTTGAGGTATGATATATCTAGGTAGTTCAAGCACCTTGTCTATAGAGGAATGTCTATTAGGTATTACATCATGAAATTTAATGATTTATCTTTGTTTTACCTTATATTATAAAGTTATGTGACCTCTAAGGTCAATAATTTTGATGATGGTCGCATACAAACCGTTTTATCACAATTAAATATTTTACATCTTACAAATTTCTCAATGTTCATGATCTAAGACCTCATCATGGAGATGAACATGACTAAGTGTAGATATTCTGGGTAGTAAATTTTTTTTATCCATGAATGGGAGTGGGTCATTTGTAACTGTGAATTAGTGGTTTGGTGATTCTTTCTAGTGTGGTGGTAGATAGGTAATCAAAGTCAAGGGTTTTTCTGTCACTATTAGTGGAAGAGACTTGGTCAAGTGCTACTCGTGTATTAAGTTAATAGTTGTTCAATCTAACTGTGATATGTTATTAAAAGAGTGTCTCACTTATAGAGAGATGTTGAACCTATATATATTATGTTCCATTACACCATGAAGAGTTATCATACAAAAAACTTGTTAAAATCATGGTTTTGGATATGTACTAAGAGTTCTACAGTAATCTGCAAACTTGGGTTACTCTAACAATTTAGATCCTGGAGGATGACATGGTGCCTAGGGTCAAGGGAAAAAATTATAGCAGGGAAATGAACCTCAGGGGAGTTAATTAATGGGATCTAATTTTTGGGGAATATGAAATCTTCTCCCCATTTAGTTTACTACTACAAACTAAAGAAAAGGGAAATAGTAGTTTGAGTTATGATTATCAAGACTTTAAATATAGAATCTATTTTATTTGATATCAGTGTATGACACTCATTCATTTATGCTTGGTTTATTAATTATCTGGGGATTATTCTAGTGTATATGTTTGGGATAATCCCTATCAATAACACCTTATAGGTGTTATCTTAGGGTATCTATAAAATTTTTTAGGGTGTTATCATTTTTAGCGGGTATAGGTATCTTGTGGATTTATTCATGTCATATATGAATAATTTTAATGTAAACCTTAGTATAGATTGGATAAATGAATAGAATGTGCACATTAACTAATACAACCACTTATTCTCTTTCATTCTTATAGAGGTTTATTTCCATACCTATGTAGAATATTAGGATTTAAAGGTAGTACATTCGGTACTTAGATATCAATAACTAGGGGTGACCTCAACCCAACAAGATAGTTTTTTCTCCAATAGTGAAAAATGATCTAGTTGGTATTTCATCCTATTATTTACTATTTTGATATTTTTTCATGATGATTTTCTAAGGATTCCACCCAAAATGGAGACATATTGGGATTATAGTCATGTTTATGGTAGGTATCAAACCAATATCAATTGCTCCATATAGGATGGATCTTACAATCATTTTAGATATGTAGTATCTTCTTGATGATCTAGAGGAGAAGGGTTTTATTCAAACGAGCATGTCACCCTATGGTGCTCCTGTTTTTTTATCTAATATGTTGAATGGATCATTGTGTTTTTTTGTGGATTTTAAAAGGTTAAACCTGGTCACAGTCAAGAAAGAGTATAAACATCCTCATATTTATGACTTGTTTGATTAGTTAATATAGTCTAGGTGGTTCTCTAAGACCGAATTGATGTTGGTCTATAACCAATTGTTTTTTATTCCTTGTTATATTCTTTATTATACTTTTAGAATCTTATATGGTCTATATGAGTTTCTCATGATTTTATTAAAATTTATGAACATTACAATTATGTTTATATCATTTATTAAAAATGTCCTTAATTCATATCTAGATTGTTTTGTGGTCTTTTTCATGGATGAAATCATGGTATACTCCCATTAATGGGTGGATCATGATATCTATATAGGAATCATTATAAACACATTGAGAGAACACCTGTTTTATACTACATTTTCAACATGTCAGTTCTATATTGGTAAGGTGTGTTTCTTGGGGCATGTGATATTAAAGGCTGACATATCAGTAGGCCCTGAAATATTAAAGACTATGGTTTCATGGGAGAGATCCAATAGAATTTTTTAGATTCATTGTTTATTATTCATGGAAGGCATTATGAAAAAAAATTACGTGCCACTCATTTTAGTGTGATGAAAACAATATGAGCATTAATTAGATGACATGATTTGAATTGAAGAAGGAGTTTCATAGTCAATAATGAAAACAAAAATAGGTTATCCATGTGTTGTATGAATCCCCACACACTGATGGGTGGATAACATTCAAAAAAATTTCCCAATTTCAAGACATGATGGTGAGAACCTACTATTGGGATTAGGCCATGGATTTTATCCATTGTTGAGAAAATGATTCTCTATCATTTAGATAAATTTTATAACTCTTTTCATTATGTATAACATAAATAATGGTAAAGATATATATTATTAAGTATTTTTTGTTTCATAGTATTTGATTTTATAGGCCCTTGATTGAAAATGGAATTAAGAATAAAAAGTTATCGTCTTTTCAAGTAAGAATTATTTTTACCAAATCTCAGTATTTTCTCACTTAGAAGAGGTCCCATGTTCTGTGCCTATGTTCTCAAACTCACATTAAACTCTATGAATTCCCCCATTATTAGAAACCATATCCTCAAATCCCTTATCTCTTTTACCCTACTTATATATACATACTTTATTGTAACTCCACACGTATCCTACCTTGTTCCCTATCACAAATGCCCATACCCATACTTGGGATCATAGAGCAGTTATGAGTGGTTACCACCCATGGATAGCCACCCATGATAGGCATTTCATATAAAATGAACAACATACCCAACCATTTTTACATCATGTTCACATGGAAATATGTCCTAATTGTCAAACCACTTGAGAAAAAATAACCATACTTTCATGTGATTTTCATATCAAAACCTATGGAAAAGGGAGAGAAAATTTCACACCCAAGCCACCATAATTTGATAAAAAATCTAAGAATAATCCACTTGATAACTTTCCAATTGGTAAATTAATTCCTAGGTTCTATCCACATGATCCCAAAACTAGATAATAACCTTCTATTTGGGAACCAAACACCTAGGCACTAAATAATAAATTTATACTTCACCCAAGTCACCTACCATAATCCCCATTCACCTAGGTCACATACATGGGCTCCAAAATAGTCCATAAAATGAAGGATACACTCCTTCACCCCTATTTGGGATCAATTATGGCCTTAAGTCTCATGTATTTATCTCGAGCCCTTTGTTTTCATTATTGACCAAATGAATAGTTGGGATTCACATCATGAACATTTTTGGATGGGTTAGAAATTATTTTGGATTGTTATTCTTACAAACCCACCTTTCTCATAATAAAACATAGAGCCGAGATATTAATCTTGGACACTAAAATTACTTGATTTGATATTCTCCTCTTATTTGTCCCATTTTCCTTAATTTGAGACACTCTACTTGATTTCATCAAATTCATTCAGTTTGGATTCTCCTATCTATTTCCTTATTTTCCATGAGTTTACATAATATTATTATTTTCCTCATATTCATTTAGTTGAGATTAATCTCATTATTTATTAAATTTTCATGAAAGATAATCTTATTTTTTATTCTATAAATACATTCACATGATTCAAAGTCTAGGTTAACCTAGAAAGAGACACTTGTACATACGTCTCACACCAATGAATTGTTAGGTACATTATTCCTATTATCCCAGTCCACAAAACTTTAAACTATTTATAAGAGATCATGGATACAAGATATTAAAATGAACCAAAATAGTATTTTCTCATGACCTTAATATATATGATGTGTCACGTTAAGTGGAACTGAACTAATTGGGTTCTGATTCCCCTTATAGTAATACATAGGAAGCCCCTTCCATGGTCTTGATCCCAACTCTACAACACCTCCTGGCTACTTCTATGGGAGCTCAAAACCTCCATTGAGGGTGATAAATTCTAGATTTATTTCCTAATTTATTTTAAATTGTAATGAAACAAGATACTTGAATCAAATGAGGTATAGTACATTCCATACATGTAGTGTCCTCTTCAATGCATACTACTAGGCAATAAATTTCACTAAAGGGTAACTGATATTGTTACTGGTAAGGACTTTATCAATATTTCTAAAATATATAATAGAGCCCTCTATTAGGAAATATGACCTCTTAAGTGATGAGAAACCCAATCACCATCTCTTACATAGAATAGTGACATGTTCACTACCCAAGAAGATCAATAGGTCACCCACCTTTAGAAATTATGAGAGTACAATGAGTCTCAAAAAACCAAAATGGGCCCTTGAGAAATAGAATCCATTAGAAATAGTATATTTGACCCAAAATAAATTCCCTAACATAGGAAATAATTTGATTATAAGTCAGTTATTATTGGTGATACTACACCAATGGGTTTCTTATTATCAAGTATATTCAAAATATTGTTCTAAAAAAACCATAAGATATTAGGATCGTTAGATAGACTAAGTAAAATTAAAAAAGAATGAGGGTTTCCATGAACCAAAAACCATTGAATCTTCAATCCAATAATACTATAAATGAAATATCTACCTCAACTTAAAGGAACCATTTTACACCATCCTCTAACCAACACCCACAATAATAGATGGTGAATGAAATTGTGTGACAATACCTCTATGAATAGTTAATTCCATCCAAGGAAACATCTCATGCTAATATAGAAGGAATTATACCATGAAATACAACACCACACACACAAATCAATAGGGGTAGGTGACCACCTTCTCAATAAGAGAACTCTTCTACATTCTTTCCCCTAAGTGTGCAATTATTATCTTTCTTCCATTGATGAAGTTAAAAAAAATACTCCTATGTAAGGATAGTTATCTTGGTTCCTCCATAGAGGGATCCAACCAATCATGTATGTAATCTCCTTTATCTTATGAACAATATTGTATACAATTCTATATTGAAAGTTATACCTACCCCAGTCATTCATAAAATGACACATAGAAGGAGAAAATTTTAGGTGTAGACAACCGCTGCAACTCAAGAGAAAGTATATACCCCTACAAATACCATAACCCTTGAGGACCACGGGTAATACTAAAAATATCCTAGGATAATTCTTAATCACCATTATACAGAATCTTTAGAATTTATCAAAGTTATTTTTGGTGAATTATTCAATATAATCATCACCATTGTGTGAGATAATTTACTAATGTGGAAATCAACATAGTGGAATACCGCTGCATAATGTAGTTGATAGAATGCGGGATCAAGAAGAAATGATAATTTTAATTGTAGTTTCAACATCCTAAGTTTAGAACTAAACCATAAGTTTTGGGTAATTTTTACTGCCACAATTATCTCCAGTATCATCCACTAGGAAAAAAAATAATTAGATTTTGAATATACCACTTCCAAGGAAATTTGTGTTTCCTGTAATTTATTTTACATCAGTAAATATCATCATCATTGAGCTAATTGATATTGTAGACCATGACACTATCTATGAACATGAAAATTCAATGGGATATATAGGGAATTACACTAAAATAGAGGAATAAAATGAAGTATTATGTACCCAACATCAAATTAAATCATATGATTTTGGATCCCCTTCAAATATTCCACTATTGGAAACTCAGTGGGATCATTACAATAAAAAAGAAAAAGTCATGACCATATACATATCCCAAACACCACCCTATTATGGTAAAAACATCTCAAAATAAGACTAGATTACTTTTTCCTAGGCCATAAAAGGGATGCATGAGTAGATGGATACTAAATTTTATAGGGGAAACATACCTACTAGGTCTAATTTTTAGGTTGAGACAATACCTATTTAACATGAAACTATTAAATAAGTGGATATATCTGAACTCATAAATGTAGAATTGAGTCACTATGGTATCCTATGATCACATAAAATATCCCATTAAATGGAAACATAAATTGATTATCAAGAGTTCTCACCACTAAAAAAACATCAAAAACTTATTCAAGAGTGTCCCCTTAGGGAAACTCAGGTTCTGGTATCCCATAATTTACCATAAGATTATATTACATAGATTAATTTCATTGAACATTGACATACACTAGTATGAATATGGAAGAATATATATCTTGAGGGGGTAGATTTGACACCTCTACTATAATTTCCCGCTTATGAGATCACATCCAACCACCTCTTGATGGAGTCTTAAAGCATGTACATAGAGAGACTGACCCTCCCCTCTGTAGGCATCTCCAGATGCTCGAAGATTGTCAATGTGGATTCTAGCCATGACTATGCAGCCTGAGGTCCTTCTTCCCCAATGAAGGTGGGAGGGTGCTGCTCGCGTCAGCTTTTCCATAGATGGGACAAGGTGCGGCACTTCTTGTAAGGTCTTCATAAACCTCATAAATCCCTCTCGGAACTATGTTTCAGCACCTATGTTCAGAATGACGGCTGGTACCAAGACTGGAACAATTGGAGGATCTATCGGTAGTCCCTGATCGTCCATATCTGGTGTCTGATCATTGCCCTATAATTGGCAGAAAACCAGAGGATGTCTCGGTGGCATGACTCTGCAAGGTCAAGCACACACCTTATATCAATATTAACAAGAACTGAAACCTAGAAGAGTAAGAAGGGAACATGAGAAAGAAAGCATTCAAGTTTTTCAAAACACGGTTACACGATGTGTATAATGCCTACATGGCGTGTTCCCTTAAGCCTTTCACATGGGCATGTACTCCTGCCACAACTGGTCGTGTAACACCCCAAACACACGGCGTGCTGTCAAAACACACTGCGTGTACTTGAACCCTCTTCCCCTTCCTGAGTTCACTTACATGGCTATGCCAAACGGTTCTCTTAGAATGAGACTACATGGCATGTTCGTGCCAGACACAACGTGTACTAGACGAACTTCACCAACCTGTGTTGTTAGTGACACAGCCGGATACACGGCTCACACTACACAGAGTATTCCAGATGGACACAGTGTGTATTAGAAAAGACTCAACCGACCCGTGTAGTTAGTGAAATGTTCAGTTACATGGTTCTACAACACAACATGTACATCCAGTACACGACATGTCCTACCAAAGATTCCAAACCCCGTGTCCCCACCCACATAGTCAGATACACGGTTAGCGACTACATGGCGTGCACATATAGTACATGGAGTGTACTTAAGAAAAATATTTTCTTCATGAATAGAAGAACACATGGCATGTACTTAACATTACATGCCATGTATTCTTGGTTTTTTCGGATAGTAAGTCTCAGAAACTACTTCGAAACCCAGAAAAAACTAAAAGGAACATTAAAGTGCCAAATTCTGATCTGTGAGGGCTCATTCTCCCCACTAATCAATGTTTGGAATCTTATACATGTCCTATACAAGCATAACAGATTAATGATCCACCAATTTTTGATCCATGAGGGCCCATAACACCTCAATAACCAAAGTTTTTCGTTCATTCAAACAAAACCATACACAATGTAATACCCTATCAAAAGAAGGTATTCTATCAAGGCATCTATCACAACATCTATCAGAACAACATGCAATTACTAATGCACCCTAAATGTCATGGTAAGAATGCATGACATGTGATTTTTAATAAGTGCCTATATGATGCATGAGATGTCATACCCTCATCTCATTGGGTTGCAACAGAAATAGAACCTCAATAACATCAACAATAATAGAAAAAAACATGTGAATCACCCAATGGTAAAAATCAAATCATCTATAAAATTGAAAAACCAAATCATTGCAATAAATGAGGTAGATTGGATTTTCCCTATACACGGGTCATCTACTCCCAGGAACAACTTATTACCAAGTACCAATTCCCTCCTATACCTGACTATAGGCTCCAAACAGTAAGTCAAGAAGAAAATAATTCCTTTGATACCACTTTGTAACATCCCGCTTGTGAGATATCATACCACCACCTCTTGGAAGAGTCTCGAAGCATGTACATAGTGAGCTTGACCCTCCTCTCTGGAGGCCTCTCCAGATGCTCGAATATCATCAATGTGGATTCTAGCCATGACTATGCAGCCTGAGGTCCTTCTTCCCCTGTGAAGGTGGGAGGGTGATTCTGTTGGAAAACTCGTGTCAGCTCTGCCATAGATGGGGTAGGGTGCGACGCTCCCTAGAAGGTCTATATGAACCTCATAAAGCCCTCTCGGAACTGTGCATTAACACCTGTGTCTGGAATGATGGCTGGTTCCAGGACTGGCCCAACTGGAGGATCTGCCGACAGTCCTTGATCATCCATATCCGATGTCTGATCACTGCCCTGTAACTGGCGGACAACCGGAGGAAGTCTCGGTGGCATGACTATGCAAGGTCAAGCGCACACCTTAGATCAAGATTAATAGGTACTGAAACCTAGAAGTATAAGAATGGAACATGAGAAAGAAATCATTCAAGTTTTTCAAAACATGGTTATACTGTGTGTATAATGCCTACACGACATGTTCCCTTAATCCTTTCACATGGGAATGTACTCTTTCCACAACCGGTCATGTAACACCCCAAACACATGGTGTGTTGTCAAAACACATGGAGTGTACTTGAATATTCTTCCCCTACCAGAGTTCACTTACATGGCTATGCCACTCGGTTCTCCTAGAACGAGACTACATGGCATGTTCGTGCCGGACATGACGTGTACTAGATGAACTTCACCGACCCGTGTGTTTAGTGACACGACCAAATACATAGCTCACACTACACGGCGTGTTTCAGATGGAAACTATGTTTATTAGAAAAGACTCAACCGACCCATGTTACTAGTGACATGGCCAGTTACACAGTTCTACAACATGACGTGTACATTCGGTACACGGCGTGTCCTACCAAAGATTCCAAACCCCGTGTCCCTGCCCACATAGTCAGAGACACAGTTAGCGACTACACGGCGTGCACATATAGTACATGGCATGTACTTAATAAAAATAGTTTCTTCCCGAACAGAAGAACACATGGTGTGTATTTAACATTAAAATCCATGTATTCTAGGTTTTTCCGGACAGTAAGCCTCAAAAACTACTCCGGAACCCAGAAAACACTGAAACAAACATTAAAGTGCCAAATTACGATCCGTGAGGGGCCATACTCCCCACGAATCAAAGTTCATAATCTTATACATGTCCTATAAAAGCATAACATATTAATGATCCACCAATTTCCGATCCATGAGGGCCCATAACACCTCAATAACCAAATTTTGGCATTCATTCAAACAAAACCATACAAAATTCAATACCCTATCAAAAGAAGGAATTCTATCAAGGAATCTATCACAACAACATGCATATCTAGCACAAAATCTCTCAGAACAACATGAAATTAATAATGCACCCTAAATGGAATGGTAGGAATGCATGACATATGTTTTTTAATAAGTACCTATATGATGCATGAGATGTCATACCCTCATCTCATCGGGTTGAAAAAGAAATAGAACCTCAATAACATCAACAATAATAGAAAAAAACATGTGAATCACCCAACGGTAAAAATCAAATCAACTATAAAATTTAAAAACCAAAACATTGCAATAAATGAGGTAGATTGGATTTTCCCTGTACACGGGTCATCAACTCCCAGGAACAACTTATTACCAAGTACCAATTCCATACTATCCCTGACTATAGGCTCCGAACAGTAAGTCAAGAAGAAAATAATTCCTATGATACTACTTTTTAACATCCTGCTTATGAGATCACATCCCAACACCTCTTGGAAGAGTCTCAAAGCATGTACATAGCGAGATTGACCCTCCTCTATGGAGGCCTCTCCAGATTCTCTAATATCATCAATGTGGCTTCTAGCCATGACTATACAGCCTGAGGTCCTTCTTTTCCTGTGAAGGTGGGAGGGTGATTCTTTTTGGAAAACTCGCGTCAGCTCTACCATAGATGTGGTAGGGTGCGGTGCTCCCTATAAGGTCTATATGAACCTCATAAAGCCCTCTTGGAACTATGCATCAACACCTATGTCTGGAATGATGGCTGGTGCCAGGACTGGCCCAACTGGAGGATCTTCCAATAGTCCCTGATCAGCCATATCCGGTGTCTGATCACTGCCCTGTAACTGGTAGACAACCAGAGGACGTCTCAGTGGTATGACTCTACAAGGTCAAGCACACACCTTAGATCAAGATTAATAGGTACTGAAACCTATAAGTGTAAGAATGGAACAGGAGAAAGAAATCATTCAAGTTTTTCAAAACATGGTTATACAACATGTATAATGACTACACGACGTGTTCCCTTAATCCTTTCACATGGGAATGTACTCTTGCCACAACCGGTCATGTAACACCCCAAACCCATGGCGTGTTGTCAAAACACATGGAGTGTACTTCAATCTTCTTCCCCTACCCGAGTTCACTTACATGGCTATGCCACTAGGTTCTCCTAGAATGAGACTACATGACGTGTTCGTGCCGGACACGATGTGTACTAGACGAACTTCACCAACCCGTGTTGTTAGTTACACGACCAAATACATAGCTCGCACTACACGGCGTGTTCTAGATGGATACGACATGTATTAGAAAAGACTCAAACGACCCGTGTTTCTAGTGACATGGCCAGTTACACGGTTCTATAACATGATGTGTACATTCGGTACACGGCGTGTCCTACCAAAGATTCCAAACCCCGTGTCCCTGCCCACACAGTCAGAGACACAGTTAGAGACTACATGGCGTGCACATATAGTACATGGAGTGTACTTAAGAAAAATAGTTTCTTCCCGAAAAGAAGAACACATGGTGTGTATTTAACATTACAATCCATGTATTCTAGGTTTTTCTGGGTAGTAAGCCTCAGAAACTACTCCAGAACCTAGAAAACATTGAAATGAACATTAAAGTGCCAAATTACGATTCGTGAGGGGCCATACTCCCCACGAATCAAAGTTTGGAATCTTATACATGTCCTATACAAGAATAACAGATTAATGATCCACCAATTTATGATCCATGTGGGCCCATAACCCACAGGTCGGAGGATCGAAACCTCCCTCTGATACCACTTTGTAATGTACTGGTTGCGGATACAGCCCAGAGGTGCTCTATACCTGGTTGGTCACATGGCCTCAAACACATTTCCCCGAATACAAGAGGCTGCCGACTAGCAGCGAGGGCCTTGGGTGTGATATCGGGGAAACTATGCCCTCATTGGCAGAGTAACATAGCGGAAGTAAAACAGATATACAATATCAGAAGCAGAATAATTCATACAAAAGGAAATAACAGAAGACTAGAAATAATAAACTGGAGCACACACATATATATGAATGATGCATGATACATATGTCTAGGAAATCATCCAAATAAATCATAATGCTGGAATAAAAACAGTACTAAACCAAAGTACAAAAGAAAAATAGATGGAAACTCCTCAGCATAGCAAGCCTCATCTTGGTCCCATGCTCTCCATCTCCAAAGTAGTCAAGTACCTGAAGTAGAACGAAGTTTTTCCTTATCTAAACCTATAGAAATATAATCAGTTTGGGCCCAAAATCTTGTCCCAAATAGGATGTGAGACTAAATTTCAGTAGGCAACCACCACAGGATCTGTTCCTAACAGTCAGTGAATATATGATAGGTAATAAGAAAAAGAAGGCAGTAAACAAGGAAGTACTCATTATTAACCAATCCTATAGTTTCAAAGCATTTAGTTTCATATATCAAGTAGAAATATAATCAAGTAGGAAAACACAAACAGTTAGACCTATAGGAAGTACTCACAGCCTATCCCCTTTGTTTCTACCTAGAAACACAAGAAACCCTCTGGGAAGCACCCATAGTATACCCCTCTGGTTCAAATTACAAAGATATAACAAAGAATCTCTAAGGAAGCACTCACAGTCAATTCCCATTATATTATAATATAAATAAAGAAACTCTGAGGAAGCACTCATAGTCAATTACCCTCATATCCAAAAGTGATAAAGACTCTATGAGGAAGCTCACACGGTCAATTCCCCTTATAGTCAAAAGTGATAAAGACTCTCTGAGGAAGCTCACATGGTCAATTCCCCTTATAGTCTACTACACGAGGTTCTCACGGTCCTGTGTAGGTCAAATGAGCATAGAAATGAAATACGGCCAAATTAAACCTCAAGAACTACTTGGCTAAATAGTTTATATCATATCAAACATGTCAGATCAAATATTCACTCCATCCTACAGTATTAGGCATGGGAAAACATCAAGGAATCCTAACGGGCTAAATAGGACCAAACGGTCGTAAAAAGAACATGCATGGGAAAAAACTTCCAAAAAATAGCAATCAACCTTATTCGAATCCAATTAACCTCTACTCATGCATACCAGTATAGAAGACAATTAACATGGTTAAAATGGTAAACACACAGCACCTTGTTAAAGGGTATTGGATAGAATTGCACATATAACTCAAAGAATTTCAATGTAAATGCACAAAACACATACCTCGATGTTGGGAGATCTCTATACGTGAACCTCAAGCCTTTAATCGCCTAAAAACACGGTATATTTACAAAAAAACTCAAAACTTTCAACTGATGATAACTTAATAAAGAAGAGGAATCATGAAAAAAAGATATAGAAGAAGGAAGAGCTTACCGAGGTGATCCCAACAAAATTGACGATCGTCGAATCATAGAGCGGATGCTTATTCGGGGTCTCAGAGGAAGATTGCAGCCATAAAAGTTCTCTAGGATGAACTTGGTCAAGAATAAGGCCTTTCTGGTGATTAGACACGACCCCTGTATGTTTAATGAAAAAAAAGAAAATACAAAATACACGGCATGTACTTTCGAAGTACATGGCGTGTACTTTCCGTTTCCATACTTCACATTAGGAGGTCTCCAGGTCAACCCCACACGGACGGGTGTCCGATCACTACACGACCAACACTCAGTTTCATGTGGCAACCAAGTACACAACATGTACTTCAATTTTTTTTAGAAATTCCTCTTTTTCTCAAAAATGACCAGAAAAGGAAAACATACCTGAAAAGAAAATACGGGTTCTTACATATACCACCCATCTTTGGGAATCCAAAATTCACAACATTCAATTCAATATGAGATCCATATTATAATCTCACCAATTTTTCTTCCCAATGGGGTATAATTTTGGGAACCCCAAAACAACAAGTGTTATCCAAAATCAGATGCTTCATATAGACCATGTAAGGTCCAATATTTTTTTATATAATAGCATTGTAGTTTGGTATATTGTATGTTTGAAATACATTTATGAGAAATTAATCTACCAATTATACTATATTCTAAGAAAATAATTATCCTTAACCACTATAATTTCATGTAGAGATAGAATGACAGAGTTATAGATTTCACTATAATATGGATGGTTGTGACATAATCTATAGAATTACACTTACCAAATAAAAATTTATATATATATATGTACAAAACCTATAAGGTGAGTTTTCTACGAAACTCATCCTCATGAAGTACCTCAGTGGGTTATGATAGTTTCAAACTATATCACAATGTCTAAAGGATAAAATTATAAGAACGAAGGAAAAAAATTTAGTAACACCACCGTCATTGATAAATAATTTAGTGAAGGAAGAAATAACCACTTTCAAACTCAAGACTATTAGTTTAAGTCACTTTGAATTTGAAAATAGAATAAATATTGTTTATTCATTCCATAAATATCTAGTTTCATAGTCTGTAATATCTTACATAGAGAAAAAATTGATCTCCTTTCCATAAATCATGAATTTAGATGAATTGGGGCAGAATGATCACACAAATTACTACCCTTACCATCATATATGGGACCATATAATATAAGAGTTATTTGTATTTAAATATATTCAATAAAGGATACCCAATGATGATCCAAAACCATTGTATAGTCCAACAGATCATGTGGAATGTTTGTTATCTTGTCTACCCAATTAAGGAGAAGAATGTGAAAAGAGATTTTATGGGAATATGAATTTTTTTGATGAACAATATAGAATAGATTGAATCATGTGAATTATATCATATGATAATGAGTGAATAAACTAGTCATGAACCTAATTTCATTTTCAACTCTAACTATGGAAACATTTAATTATCAACCTCCCAGGACCTGATGGTATTCACATAGTGAATACAAATAATAAGAGAGGCAAGAAGGATTAAAATATAGGTATTCAATCTCATAGACTTATTGAGACCATAATTTTGAGAATAAGAACCATCCCACCAAATGAGGCCATGATAACCACCCCATCAAAATAGATACTATTCTAATTTTGAGCACTAGTTTACCTCAGTCAATTTCATTAAAGGGATGAACAATAATTTTGGGAAAGAATAATTTTATAAAATGGGATCCTATATTACCATAAGAATGTTATCATCTTTGTCTGAATATTTTTTTACCTTGTCCTAAAATTTTTATTCTTGAAAATAAAAATCACACACATATGCAGTCATATAAGGATCAATAGGTTTTTTTGTCCTCTAGCATTAGTAATAAAGAGAATAGTGATACCCCACCAACCACAAAATAAGGAATATTTATCCATATTTATGCCTCAAAATTAACTTTTTATGGAGAATGTACCTGATTTCAAAGGTATATACAATCTTTGTGATCCCAATAGGGATTTACCTCATCATAAACATGTAATTTCATTAGGAAAGGAAACAACATTGTCAATAATTCTATGTATCATCCTCCTAAAGTTTTAAAGTCCATATTAATAAAATAAAAAATCACTCAATTATGGAAATAAAATTAGAGTACTTGGAATGTGATTATAGTATTTATTTTGTGATATTTACACATAGTTAAATGCTAGACTCTTTCTTTAATAGTCATCCTTATAGTGAATTTCCCCATCCCAAAGTGATGGAGAATTTTTTCTATTAATAAAACCCTCATATGGTTAATTTCAGGAATCATTCAACCTTGATTACCACATCAAATTCCCCAAGATATTCAATGTTCTATAATCTATTGTTGGTTATGTCAACGTTCTTTCCAAAAACATGTTTAACATATTCCCCCAAATTTATTATTATTAAGGCACTGATAACCATGTCTAAAATTTGTTTATGTGGTCACACTAATAAATGAATTATTTTTATGCAATGGAAATAATATTTTTCAACATTAAAGAGGTATAACAAAAAAGGTACATTCCTTTCAATTAAATAAATTCTTGGATATTTATCATTTAAAATAGAAAATAATTTGATTGTGATCCCAAGAATAAAGAGACCCAAGGAGAAATATTTTAGAGACCATGGAAATTAATACCCATAACATTTATTTTTAGAGAATAAAATTGTGTGGTACCACATAATTAAGGATTGGATTCAAAAGTAGAGAGATAATGAGGTACCCCATACCCTCACTCCAAGGTTTGGTGCTAATAAAAAATTATTTACACATAGGCTTTGATACCA
Source organism: Viscum album (assembly GCA_963277665.1). Classification (NCBI taxonomy): domain Eukaryota; kingdom Viridiplantae; phylum Streptophyta; class Magnoliopsida; order Santalales; family Viscaceae; genus Viscum; species Viscum album. The sequence goes on along the minus strand of OY728126.1, from coordinate 2,087,724,585 downwards.
AGTGAGATATCCCAAACTATAAATATATATTTTCAAATAATTTAAACATTACATATCACATTAATCACACAATCCCAAGAATGTAATTTTTACTATCATTGTGGATCAGTAAATTCTTTTATGATAGTTGTGAACATTTCTCTATAATTGAGCCACACTATACTCCCTTATAGATTTCTCATATGTAATACCCATGTTCATATCTTATGGAATGGAAACATAAGATATGGGTGATATCAAATTATAAATATAGGAAAAAGTTGTCAACATGTCATCAAGGGTCAGATCATAAGCATCTGAGAAAACAAGAGCAAGGAAGAAATATGGTATTAAAAATACCATAGAACAATAACAGTTCTCCATAAGTCTTGATAGAAGGAAATGTAATCACAAATGATCAAACATATACCATGAAAAGAGAGTGATAAATCATGAGATAATAAAAATTATCCATGTATCATAGTCATAGTAATCTTTCATAAACATATAGAATAACCTTGTAACATAGCATAATAAAGAATACTGGAACACTCATAATCATAGGGAACACCATCTTTGTGAGTCAGTAACCACACCCACACTCAGTGGGAAAACTTGATTCCACCTTCATAGATATATCTCATGTGATATATACTTGTAACCAATGCATTGGAGGGATTTAACAGACTCAACCCATCTTAGGGCCTTATCAGAACAAAACCATCTTATGTATTTATCGAGCCCAAACCATCTTTATCCATTATCAGACAAAAACCATCAATCATCCATTTTTGTGTGTTCATTGAAACCAATCATTCTTAATTCAAAAATCACAATATTAATTGAATGAAAAATGACGGGATTCATGTAGATATTCATAGAAAATTTTATAATCCATCTAAAAAAAGAAGTTTGACGGTATCCTAGGAACATATACGAGGTGTAACATAATGAACATAAAAGGAAATTAACAGTGATTTAAAATATAACACCCCTATATTTATGGTAATCATCTTATTAAATAAATTCAATTTTCTCGATAGCTTTTTTGTCATGAAACACCAAGCTAAAACAAATCATGATATACTATTAAATATTAACATGACAGTTTGGAATAGTAATGTGGCCGTTAGGAATAGTATTGTGGTCATTAGGAATATTAATATGACCATTAGAATAATAACCTCACCTATGAATGTATAAATAAAATTTTGGTATATCATAAATGAAAATATGATATATTTATATCATATAATAAGTAATTTTTTTTAAAAAAATGATAAATTATGTTTTGGAATTTTTGTAAAGAATAAATGTATATTTACCATTTTATTATTAATATAGTGTTTGAAGATAAAATTTATTTCCAAAAAATAGATTCATAAATTATTTTTTTGTATTATGATGAATATATATTTTTAAAATACCATAATTGTTTTTTCAAAGTTTCATGAAATTAGTTATAATTTTAAAATCTATATTTTTAAATAAATGATTATTTTAGTATAAAATTAAATTTATCCTACATATAAAATTGTTTTCATAAAATGGTGTGAATTTTTGAATTCTGCATGTATAAAATTTGTTAGGGTGAATTTTTGAGAGTTTTATAAAATAGTTGAATTCTTGGATAATAGTGAAACACACTAATTTACGGTATTTAACATTATAAGTAAATAAATGAGTTTTTAAGTCAATGATGATGTATGGATTATGTAAGTAGCATTATCTTGAACTATCTAATTCTATTTACTTTATTTGGTCATGGTAATCATCACTATTGATATTTTTGATCCAAAATAAAAAGTAAATGAATAAAATAATAAAAAAACTCTCTTCTCCCACTATAAGTATCACACATCACCTCCTCTCCAAACACCTTCCAAGACATAAATATTATCCAATTTCATACCAACAATCTTCCCAAATCTCTACCACAATGTCTAGGAGCCTTTTTCCTAAACAAAAGACCAAACCCAATTTTCTTAAGAAGGTTATTAAGGATAATAAGTTCAATAGGTGAAATCCTCTTTCGTTTTATATTATATCATATTATTTTATTTAATTTTCCTATACTTCCTTGAATTCATCTTTACAAATTAACATGATAACTCAGGTATAAAATATATATTGGAATGTTATTATTTTAATCATGCATCCATCAATTCTATTATCTTCCTTTTTTGTTCTAAAAATGAAAACATCGCATGAGAGGTGTTTATTCATCACCTTTAATAATGATTTTTTTTTCTAATACCAACATCAAGGCTGGTCATAAAACCATTATAATGGTTAAAACAGATTACAAGATGTATATAAAAACTTTTCTAGTTTTTAGAAGAAGTATATATACAAAATATTAAATATTAATACAAAACTAGTTCGTTATGATCGAAAAAATGCCAAAAAAATATTAATGGTTATCATTAATGATTAATCTAATGATTCGTAGCCCTATATAGAAATAAAATGAAATTTAAGACCATTTAATATTCTTTAATTTCATTACTAACATATTATTTCAATTATGGATAAATATTCCCATTTTACATGATATTTGATATATGTATACAAGTGAACAAATCATAAAAAAAGGAAAATAACACTCCCAGAGAATGAAATTGAATCTTATAACTCATAAAAAAGTCTATAAATTAATATAATAATATTATAATAAATCAAATAAATCCTGATTAGTTTATTAATTACATTATTAATGGATTTAATTACATTATCTAGGATATTATGTACAAGTACATAACTCTTTCATACATAAGGTAATAGATTCTCTACAAACCCCCCATTTTCCATTGGGTTACACCTTATCTCTCTTTAACCTAATGTACTTATTAATTATTCTTATGTGATCCTAGAATATTTGGGTTGTATGTTCCAAACATATTTAACTAGCTCAATTTTTCTTTCTCTTCTAGGGAAATACATGTTTTATAAGGTCCCCATTTAATTTCTCCCAATAACCAATCTCGATTTAAGAGAACATCCCGATTTCTTACCCTTTTCATGTACACTACATAAGATTTTTTGAAATAAAATTAATTTCTAAAATACCTCATTTTATCACGAAGAATTTTTTTTTAATTTCAGGTATTATACAAACAATTATTCCTTTTTTTCTTTTAAAAATCTCTTAAATATTTTTCATTAAGCAGTACTAAAGTGGATCATTTCTAATGTTTCTTAGAAACTATTTTTACATGTTTTCAATTCTGTTGGGCCTAATTTATCATGATATATTCCTATTTTACCTTATGAATGTCCATGTATGATTTAAATCCATTCTTTTATAGACACCATTTTGATACTCCCTTTGGTTATGTCTTATTCACCATTTATTACTTATGTATGGTGTATGTATACTTCCATTTTATTTATGATCATTAGTAATTGATTATTTCATTAAATATCCATATTTCTTGTGTCATGTATATGATTATTTTCTTATCCATATACCATTTTTCATATATATTTTTCTTTGAATGTTGTTTTAACTGGGAATATATTGATAAATCCATATTTCTACTAAATACATATATTTTGATGAGTAATATTATTTAAAAATTATATCTATGTATGAATAATTATGTGTACTTGCAATTATTGGTGGGGACCAATTATAGATATCCCCTAGATTCATCAATATGTCTCATGAGGAAAAAATATTTGGTGATAAAGTCTTCATGTTTTTTCCAATTTGAATCAGATAGGTTTATACCCATAAAAATAAAGCTTCTTATCATGATGATAGTACTTCATGCACTAGATACATGGCATCCAAAATTGATAATTCTTATTCATTCACTATCGAGTTATTACTTTTCATGATATTATCATTATAAAAAAATATGGATTCATTTTAATTCCCAATGAAATAATGGTACGTGTTTTCTATTATTTAACTTTTTATAATGACGATTACTTATTGAGTTTACTTAACTTATTATTGATTCATGTAAACCTTACTAAGAATTTGAGCTCATACTTTTATTTTTTTCATTCCCCAAGCCATGAAGATGAAATATTTAAATAATTGTCAAGGAATCAATTTCCTTTTCTTTTTCTATGTTCTATGTTTAATTACCAATATAATATGAGAACCATGTATATATATAGTTATTCAAGTATACTAAATTTATCGATACTTGGTGATTTTTTTCTTGTACCTATACCATTATAATAAAATAACCACCGATTATGGGGTACTGGGTTTATGGTTTTTATAGTTGTTATCAGAGAAAGTTTATTAGAAACCTTGGGAACTAGATGTTAAATAAACATCAGAATTATAATAATTCATTATATTGAATATTTTTCTCAATAATCATGATTAATATGAGCCAAATTAGTGTGTTTAAATATTTAGTTATGGCACCTAATGGAATAAAGGGAATCAATACCCTCAGGAAATGTAGTTATTTCCCCACTAAGCAAGTCAACATAGTTAGTGATGGAGATGAGAAGATCATGATCATATTAGGAAAAGACACTCAAGTTATGAAAAATAACCATACAAAAACTATTTTTGATCATTTCATATAGCACAATCCCTTTATTTTTAGTAGGAATACAAATCCAATGGTTCTTGAGTAGTGGATCAAGTCCATCGGAATTATATTTATGGAATTGGGATGCAATGAAATGAAAATTTAGCACTGGAAGTATATCTTCTCAAGGGAGATGCTGATCAGTGGTGGTCGTTGATCCTAAATACTAAGGAGTAAGATGAAATAGAAGAAATGTATTGGAGAATATTTAATGAAACATTCTTTGACAAATATTTTCCATATGTGTAATAAATTGAAATGAAGAAAGATTCTTTAGCTTAAATAAAAATAAAGATGGGAGTGTTGAAGAGTATGAGGAAACCATCACAAGTATATCTATGTGTGATATATATTTCATACATGATTCAAAAGACAAGATTGATCAGTTATTTGAATGTATTATGCCAAGTCTTCAATGTGAAATTTCTTCTCAAACATTTTCATAATATGATGAAATAGTATTATGTGACATAATAATGGATAATAAATTTGATAGATCCTATATTTTTATGAGAAATCAAGAGAAGAATAGGTCTTATGATAACCATAGAAAAGGTGAAGCATCATAAAAGAAGACAAAAATTAATTAATTCACATTAAGTAAAGATTATGGAAAGAATAATCCTAGTAAATTCTAGAAAGGTATGTAAGTTTATTATAAATGTGAAAAAATGGTCATCAAGCTAATGAATTCAAGGGGAATAAACAAATAAATGATGTTAAATGATTCAACTATACTTAAATGGGGAATTATTAAAATCAATTTTCCAAGAATATGAGGAATATACCATAGAATAAGCCAAGGGGAGATGACCTAGCTTATGCGATCACCACAGAAAAAGTAAAAGTACCCAATTATGTGGTGGAAGGTAAATTAATCATATCTAAAAATTTATAAAATTCATTATTTTATTAATAATCATTTAAAATTTTAATATCTACCAAATTTTCTTGGAAAATAAGACATTTCCCATTTTATTGAATAAGGGAGTTGTTAGTCAAAACTCCTACGAGAATTCACATTGCAAAATAATTGTGTTGATCAGTCCCCTTTATGAGATATAAACATGCTTTAGTTTATAACCTTATCATAATACCTATGTTTTATTTTCAAATAATCATTAATGTTTATTGGATTTCAAAATATGATGCGTGAACTTATTGCTAGATGAAGGAAATTATAGTTTTGAGTGTTTTATCTGGTATTTGTGGTGTGAAATGGGTTCCTCTCATCAGGTTACCATTGTAAATTTTCCTAGAATATCCCAATGGTTCCCCCATCTATAGATAGGTACAAACATACTTTCCAAAGGTTAGTGGTCATATAGGCTTTTAGGCCTAGCGGCTCTTGGGGACTTTCATTGGTCAAGAGGATGAGAGGTCGGGATCATCAAACATTTTTTGGGGTAACTATTTCCTACTCTAGGGCTCTGTTAAAGATTTAAGACATGTTATTGTATCTATTCACAATACTGATATTGTTCCAGTTACCCTAACAAAATTAATAATTGGTTAATTATCTTGTTAAAAAAATAAATGGTGTCTCACTGATGAACTAATGGGAGCACAATATCATTAGTGAATGAATATGTATATATCGGAGGTTCTTATTCCATATTTTTAATGGAGAATAACTTCTTTATGTGATGAAGCCATATGACCCAATGCTTTAGAATGTTCTATCAAGTAAGGAGACCATTAATATATCTAGGATGGGATTGATCCATTATGAGGCATCCTACGTATCCTAGTTATTGTAGGAATCAAAACCCATGTAGTTCGCTAATCCCATGCAGTTTAGAGTCATGTGAAGAGGACATAAGCATAGGTACTGAGAAACCAATTTTTTGAGCTCGGGTCTTAAGGAGTCTTCCTACATATCCGGGTTATGGGGGAAATTAGATTCATCATTGTTAAATCACTCCATTGGTGCTGGGCCCATGGTATATATCCTATTATGAGGGGTTCTCATACCATACCACTCATCAAGGATTATATACTAGGATCTCCCTAGTTAGTGGAAATTCATGATGACTAATAAGGTGTTCATTGTATCACCCCAAGACCAAGTGAGCTATGCTCAGTGTTAGAAATAAGGTGGAATAGATGATCATCCTCACGATATTAGTGTTTTAGGTGTTTGGTATAGATCTTGGGCCGTGAGAAGGCATCCTACATGCTAACGAGCCCGTACCCGAGTGGTAAGAGATCCTGCTTGGAATCCAAGAGATATGGGTTCAAAACTAGGTGGAGGTGAATTTCCAGGTCACCATAGCAGTACTGAAGCAGTTACTATTCGGTACTGTAGCAGTAGGAACTATTCACCCGATTTTGGACTTCGGGCCACCGGTTTGGGCCTATGGGTCTCCAGGGCCTTCGGGTCATCAAAGGCCTTCGGGCCACAGGGCCTTCAGGTCATGTAGACCATGGAGTATCCCATTTCACACAGAATAGGCCCAGAAGAGGATCAGAGCAATAGGAGTAGCAGCCACCAGATGCAGAGCTAACCGGATTGGAAGAATGAGAGGGTATGACAGCCGCCATCGGGACCAGGCACCATGCAGCTTTGTACGGGGCAATGCTAGCTGATCAATGATGCAATGTGGGGAGATAAGGCGATCAATGATGCAAGACGCTGGGGATGGGAAGTTCTAGTGGGCTGGGACTACGGGTCAGGTAATGGGCATGGTATTCCTCTAGGCCTTCAGGTCATGTATTGCAGGTCATGTCTGGCCTGGTGCCTTGGGCCTACGGGTCATGTGCGGGTTCCCCTTAAACCCTTAAGAAGGTGATTATCTATAATAAAATAAAAAATAAGGCATTCGGGCCCTTCGGAGTAGAAGGAATCCTACATATCTAGATTATGGAAGGAATTAGAGTTTTTTAGTCTAAGTATCCCTTAACCTGCTGATAGGAAAAGGTGGATGACCACACTCTAGGACATTATGGACATCCTCAACGTTTCAAGAGTTCCAGGGGCTTGTACCATGAAGGATTCTCTATTGATCAGGTAATTGAGGCTTATGCATTGAGGTTTCCCTTGTAACCCTGAGGTGTTAGCGTAGATTACATGATCAGTGAAACTCCCTAATCCCATTTATCTTTGCTCATTTTGAGAGACATGGTTTAGCAAGTGATCAATGTTATTTATATGGATAAGGTCCATGATATTGGGATCACCCTAGATTATTAATATGGATATAAAACCTTGAAAATGTGTCCTATATATCCTGAATATGGAAGGAATCAGAGTCTTCGTAGTTCCCTTAATATTGGGGCTTTCATAATGTGGCTACCCTATTGATCAGAGCATACACTCTGGGGTTTCCCTATTGATCGTGGCTTACACACTGAGGTTTCCCTATTGATTGGGGCTTGCACACAGAGGTTTATTTATTGAATGGGGATTAAACTATGAGGTTTCCATTTTGATCGGTGCTTACACTCTGAGGTTTCCCTATTGATTGGGGATTACACTATGAGTTTTCCCTATTTATTGGGGATCACACTCTGAGGTTTTCCTATTGATTAGGGAATACACTATAAGGTTGACCTATTGACCAGGGATTACACTATAATGTTTCCCTATTGATCGGGGCATACACTATAAGGTTTCCCTATTGATTAGGTCTCACACTTTGAGTTTTCCCTATTGATCAAGGCTTACACTCTAAGGTTTCTCTAATGATCAGGGATTACACTATGAGGTTTTCCTTGTTTCTTTCCTAGAGGGTGTTTCATGACTCAATTTGATTATCATGGGATCCATCACATGAAATGCATTCCTTCTCAAAGGGGGTGTCACATGATTTAGTTGACTTGTCCAGGGGACACAACATGAACTAGTTGTCCTGTCTTAGAAGTCATCACATGACCTATCCGAACACATAAGGGGGGAGGGTGTTTCAAGATTCAGTGAAACATTTTTCATAGGAAGTCACATGTCTTGGATAACATCCCTGGAGGTCATTGTGAGACTTGTCCGTCATGTCTGGAGGGCGTTGTGGGTCTCAACTGGCTTGCCCGGAGGGTGTCACAAGAGATTGGTTGTCATACCCAAATACAACAATGTGGCTTGACTAATATGAATTAATGCCTTTATAGGAGTCAGTCAGTGTATCTTAAGGATGTCACAAGCCTAGAGTAATAAACCCAGAAGTTTTTGTGAGACCATGGTTGTGTGCCCAGGGGGACCGTGTGACTTGTTTTGACATGTTCAAAGGATTTTTCATATCCCAAATAGCATTATGAAGGAATGTCATGAGATCTATGTGATGTTTCTTAGTGCTATCAAATGTACTTATATGAATCACATGAAACATATGAGGGATTGAGAGCATGTGTTTCATTTATTTCCTCCACTTTTGATCATGGTTTTAACCCTTATATTGCAATGAACATATATTTTATTCAGTATCAATTTCTTTGAGTCTTTAAAGATATGGGAGACATGCGGTAGGTCCTTCACACATCTCACCAGAAGTTCTTCACGTGATCTATGAGTGATATTGAGAAGTAACTTATGTATAACACATGATATCTTCAACTATTCGCTGATATGTTACCTAAAAAAAGTTTTTCCATTCCCATGATCAGTTGCTTAGAGAATTCCACTTTGATGCTTGGGAATTTTTCACTCAAGAGTTTCCTTCAAATAGTATCCAGTGCATTTTTCATGCTGGGGTGGGGAATTTATATGACTAACCACCCTGGATGCTCATTGATTTGTGTAGAGTTTCTAGCATGGATCTTGGTTGGAATTAGCAAAGTGAGCCAGACCACGTAGTTTCATGAGTCTTTGTCATGGGTCATTCGGAGTGTGTCACCTAATTTTTAGTGTCTGAGGGTCTATTTATTCAAATATTCCCTTATCAAATTATTTCTGATTAAATAATACTTTTTTTTATCATGTGGGAATGAAAAAAGTCTTTTCACCTTTCCCTATGTACATGACCTAGGTCCTTTGTGAGAGGTTGATGACTTTCCTGGGGTATTTTGTGAGGTCTGTTCGGCTTGTCAATATGCCTCACGGGGTTGTGCTGTGGATGTATCAAGTGCCTCACATGTCTTTCTATGATAGAGAGAGATATCTACTCCTCCCATTTTATCCCATTATCATTATTTTATAATGTGTAGGGATTATGTGAGTTTTCATGGGAAATGTTAAGGATATTTACTCGATTTTTTGATGATACATCACGTGACCTATATGGGTCATATGAGGATGCGAAAGCATGTGATAGAAAAATCCATCCATTTTTTTATAATGTCGAAGGGGAAGCAAAAAGTTTCTTGGACATACTTGAGGACTTCTGTTCAGTGAGGCTGACAAGCCAAATGGATTTCATGGGATGAGGAAGGCATGTTTCCAGGGACTCGCAGTGCCTTGTGGGTCGTTGGGGGCATGCCACATGTATTTCAGCAACCACGAGCACCTCTCAACTCCTCCCCTTTATCTCCATTATTTTATTTTACAACGGTTCAAGGGTATTGTTATTTTTCTTGTATATTATCTTGGTAATTTATCCCATCAGATGATAATATTGAGAATGAGATTTATCACCACTGGGGGTCTCTCCCTTCAGATATTATTCCTAACATTTCAAATAAATTTTATGTCCTTCACCCACTAATTGTCTGTGAGTGCATGGCATGATCAATGTGGGATATTTTAGTGGCATGCACGCCTTGTTGTGGTCAGTCATCAATGTTAGCCAGTGGCATGTGGCATGATCAGTACTAGATCTTGTAATGGAATGAAAATGTTGTCAGGGAGAGTTTCTTTTCTTGACTTTGACGCACTGCATGTACATTGGTGGGTCTCACAATGGCATGCAGACATTGTGATGGATATTTTCTTTGGTTGCCTTTGATACATCACATGTCTATGGATTTATGATTGTATAATGTGAACATGGTTTTTGTGTGTGTCAAGGAAACATGCCAAAGGGTGCATGGGAAGTGAGGCCAATCATCGTAGGGTTGTCACACAACCCAAGACACTTGAATATGTTGTCCAACCAAAGGTTGGAATGAGTACATTACATGTCCAAATCCTCTTGTGATCGTTTAATGGGCCTCGAGTGATAGAGTCTCATGCGTGCACATAGAATATTTATTTTTTTCACATGTCGATATTAATCACGATAGGGATATTCTCATGTACACATGAATATTTCATGTGTGTGGTATAAAACTCTATTGGATTGACATGGTGCATCAAGTATTGAATTATATTTCATTCTCATCATTTTTGGGACATCAACTAAATTCATTAGGACTTGATCATATCCAAATGTCGATTCATTTTACACAATTCCTCACCTAACAAGGTATGCAGTTATTTAATATTCTTATGGGTAGAGGTGGGATCATGATAAGTGATCTCTTATGAATTCACCTATTGATTTAAGAGACCTCTTAGACTTATATTTTTAGTACTATGAAGTCCAAATGGTATTAAAATGATTTTCAAGATGGGATATGCGGTGCTAATTCTTTTCGTAAGAGAGGTTACGTAGTGTTTCCTCCCTTCAAGTGAAGAAAAGTATATTTTGTCATGAGGGGTCATGCATTGACACAACATTTGAGATAATGGTTATGTGAGCCTTATATTTTTTGTATGAATGATCATGTGATTTAATTTCATATAAACCTCTTTGTGTAAATGGAATAACGGGTCTTGTGTGGAATTCTATACATAACCCATGTGGAGTTACGACGCTCTATTTTGAAAGGAAGTGAGATATCTCTATTTGGAGTGGTAGTGGTCTCAAATCATGATCTCCCTTCAGTATATATAGATGATTATCATCCTAACTATGTGAATCTGAGAAAGGTGTCACATCCAACAACCACTCTCAATCATTTTTGACACTAACTTATTCATCCATGAGATTTGAAAATGATGCCACATCAAGTTATGTCTTCAAATAACCGAAGATTCCTATAATCTTCATGTGATTCACATTTGGATTTATGTGATTTAAAATCCTTACTAAGCATTCATGTATTCACATGATCCCCATGGGACAATTCATTTACGATCTACAAAACTTCTTGACACACAATTTTTCTATGAAACTTGGTATTTTCACCTTAGCTACTTACACAATGTATACATATGTTGTAGTGATTCCTCACAATCCCTTCCACATATGCTCTATTTTCATTTAAAACTGTATATTTTCATCACCATATTAATCACATGAACTTTTTATCATGTAGAATAACCCATATTTCCATATTCGAACATGGATATTCCACCCGAACTAATCATTGGGGATTGCATATGTCATAATCGAATTCCTTCAATGGAAAACCTTTGCAGTGTCGCATGTCTACCCAGAGGATTATAGATTCCCTAATTTTTATTCTAGTTAATGATGGTGAAGAGAACCCATGACTTATCTTCCTTCCAAGGATCACTATTACCCACATTTATTTTCTACGTGATTGGTGATACAGGAACATGTAATTCCATCAAGATCGATCACGCTAGAGAACATGATTCAACATGGAGTTCAATCTCCTTATGGAAGTGCTTCATATGGAAGTCATGACATAAAATTGGGAGCTAAAGTGTGGGTCATCCCACATGTGGATCCAAAATCATAATTCTACTACTCTTCACGTAACGATATACCTAGTTCCTTCCTCTTTCCTCATGATAACGGATGTGGGACAATCGTATAATGGTGTTTCATATATTAGTCTTGGTATGGGGAGTCTCGGTGTGGGAAAACTCATCTGCTTGACATGATGTGAAACATACATTATTTGTGTAGAAGGAAGACTATAACCCTATCATTGAATGTTTAAAGAATACCCTGATGTTATACCATGTACCCAGATGGGGAGTGGAACTTTTCTTCTCGCATGACTGAATGTCAGGTAGATGAAGTTTCTTCTTCACATGATATAATATCAAGTGTGAGATCTCTTTAAGACTATGTGATTTCTTGGTAAGAGGATATGTGGTACAAGGAATCTAATCCACTTGAGGTCTTGCTAATATGTTGTATCCAATCTGGGTACAGGAGGCAAAACAGACATCCAACGCCATGATTTTGAAGAAGATGACATGAAACTTATTTTCTCTATTTCCTGATATGTGCAGAATGTTTATTTCCATGAAAAAGTGTGTAAAGAGTGATTATGATCATAAAAAATTTGACCATTAGAATTGGATTCGTTCAAAAAGAAAATAATTTGACTCTAAGGTAGATATAGAACACTTTTTCATATACCTTAATTATGATGGATTTTTCCTTTAGTATGCCATTAGTGAATGGATCTTTTGAACTTTATATGATTTCATAAAATTTTATTTCATTCATGATGTGAATTATTCTTTGTTGGTATAACATTATGTGAATCTCCAATGCTACCCATCCTTTTCATATCATTAAGATAACCTGAATGTCTATAATTGAATATTGAAATTCTAACAGATTTCTTTTTGAGAAGTACTCATGAGTGCCCACCAACATGAGAATCTTTAGTGCCAATCTGTTCTAGTTATCTTGATATCACCTAATTTTCTAAAGGATTAATTAGGTATAATTCATTTCCCATAGATAGAGTGCTTTGTATTTCGATGAAGGTGATAAGCTTGGATAGATAAGCTCAATCATATTTGGACCATGTAGTGGGAATCACAATCTTTCATTGGCTAAACAATTTACATGCACTTTATATTAGGGTATTTTATCTCAAATCTAATATTTCATTAGTTTAAGGTATTTTCTCTTGGACCTTATATCACTTTAGTTTAATGTCTTTTAGCTCAAACCTAATATTGCTTTTAGATTAGGAACTTTTAGCTCCAACCTTCTATCACTTTATTTTAATGTATTTTAGCTCAGATCTAATATTTCTTTAGTTTAAGGTCTATTATCTAGAGACTCATGTTTATTTAGTTTAAGGTCTTGTAGCTCAGACCTAATGATGCTTTAGTTTACGGTCTTTTAGCTCAGACCTTCTATCGATGTAGTTTATGTTTTTAACTCAGACTAGGTATTGATTTAATTTAAGATCTTTTAGCTCAAAGATTCTATATGATCATGGGATATGATGAAAATATTCCCAGAATGACCTAAAACACATAGAGAAGCTAAGTTTGTTCTATGGTGTTGCAAATACTCACAAGGATTGGAAAGACCTTTTTCATAGGGACACATTTGGTTGACGACCATAGGCTCATATGAAGGACCCATTGGAATTCATGCATAGTCAATAAAATGTTCCTTGATTCCTAGTATCATCCCTAGGAACTATAAAAGATTTATGGAGTAAATATGGTTGAGGTTGAAATTTTAGGTAGTATAGGTCTTCTTGGATATTTGGAGTGTGGGTAATGTAAATCATTACCTGGAAGATTGAGTCCATGAATATGAGATGGTGCAGACATACCTGGTATGTACCATGACATTATGGAATTCCATGTTCTGCTATAGTGTTTTTGGGGCTCACAAGGATTTGGGATCCTTTTTGGAAAGGAAAAGATGACTTTAGTTGGTGGTTCAAGGCCCTTATGCATTGGTAGCATGCTAAGTGAAATATTATCTCCACCACGCTCTGAGGGTCGTGAAAGGTTTACAAAGGCTCAAGCATCCTGATGATAATGTTGGGGATGGGAAGAAGGATATCCAGGAAGGGTACTAGAACCCTTTGGAAATTATCTCTTAAATAATGAATCTCAGTGCATACTCCATGTGGTTTTGAATCATGAGGTGCAGGCTATCAAAGGCTAGGGAATGAAGTGTTGCAATCCATCCTTGAGAAAGGGTACGAAATAGGGTGACGTAATGCTGAAAATATCGAATCAACTTGGATAGTTTGGTACAAGGATTGTAAATCATGACCCAAGGTGCTCGAGTCAGTAGAATGATATGGGATAGTCATACATGGAGTATTTCATACATACTAAGGCGTTGATTGCTTCTGTGATGATTTCAGGGCTCATGAGGATTAGAATATCCTTGTTTAGAGTAACACATTTGGTGCACGACCATAAGTGAATACATAGGAGCTATATGAATGCATTTATAGTAAAGAAAAGTTTCCTTGAAGCCAGATATCCTTTCTAAGGTCCATGGAACATCCTAATGATCCGAGACACCCCAAATCATGAATAATGAACTGTGGAAAGTGTAAAATACAAGGAGGGTGTTACTACCCTAAAAATTGTTCCACTGCCTAAACAACATATTCTCATGGAGAGGAGATGTGAAAAACCATCACTCTTAATTTTCCTTGGGCCAAGGGTTCTAGTGAGAATATATTGGATTTTACTAGGGATACTGGGTAGAACCTATGAGCTTTATTCCCTATCTATTTATGGCCTATTTTTTCCCTAAACATTGAGATTGAGGAGTTTAGTGGGTGGATACTTGAATTTTTCTCAGGTTTCCCATTACAAATTTTTGAACTGAAAAGTTATGTGTCTATTTTATTACCAATTTAAGGTCTAGTGATTTGGACCATTATAGGATAGAGTTTCAAGATCGTATATCTTTGACAAAAGTTTAGGCAGTTTATGGTCATAACACACATGACCCTAATATAAGAAATGGTACACAAGAGCCTAATTAGGATAACCAGGGTCAAGAGTACTCAAATATCCCTATAATAAAGATATGAACATTTTTTAAATCATAATTCAAGGTTCTTAGGTCATGTGTGATGATATGGATCAATCACACCGAGAGTAGTTCAAATACATTGAGGTATTGAGTTCTACCGTAGTGATGTCAATGATCAGGAGGATTGGAATGTCCATTTTTAGAGTGACACATTTCATTAATGACCATAGGAGCATATGTAGGATCCATATACATACATTCATAGTCAATAAAAGTGTACTTGAATCAATATAACCTTTCAAAGGTCCATGGAAGAATGAGATTATCTAAGAAACCTGAGGCATGAAGTGTAGCTTATGGATTGAGGTGCTTTAAGAGATGGTGGGAGAACTCTATGCTCTAGTTGACCAAGGAAAGTCTCTTATGGTCCTTTGATAATTAATGAATAATGGGTGATGGTTTTACTATTTTAACATCATTTATTTGGGACACACTTTCCTCTATGTGGTTTTAATGTAACACCCTGAGATTTTGATATATTTTTTCGAATTAATTTAACCTTTCAATACTTTTAATTTCACATGACCCTAGAGATAGTTATATATATATATTAATACACTAATAAAAACATTCCTTTCACATGAAATACCTACTTGTCTTGCGCTACACATAATACCAACTTGGCATGCGCTACAAGCAACACCTACTTAGTATACAATGCACACAACACTGAGTTTTCATGAAACATATCTTTTTATTGTTTTAATTATTTAAATAAGATAATTATTACATAGTATTTATAATTAGTAATAACTAATTTTCAAGTATTATTTTTTTTATATAAATACAACATATTGATAATAAAATATAATATTTTTGGTAAAGTCCTTTTATGTTAAAATATTGTTTTGTTGAATGAATCACTTTTAATAATAAAAGTGATTTTAGAAAAAATTAGAAATTGAATTGATAAAATAAAATTAATTTATGAATTCATAACATATAAATTATCCTAGGGTTTATTTTTTGAATTTTCCTATGAAACTTAATTTTTTGATGAATAGTGAAAAATACTATTTTTTTAGTAAAAAATTGCACTTTTTGTCTAATTAAATATTAACGATAAATGATATTATAAATATATTTTAAGGTCACATTATATGAAAGTTACACCTAATAATACAATTAAATTCAATATTATCAACTTCACTTTGAAACTGAATAAAAAAATCTTAACAAACTTTTGAACTTTTTCCTACTTTAAAACCCAGTTATTTTGTCCCGTTTGCGGGATTAACAATAATATTAAATTTTCCTCTTCAATTATTAGAATTTAAAAAATCATACATACACCATTGTATTAATTATAATATTTATATTCCAATAATACCATGTTAATTTTTTACAAAAATGATTAGTAAAAGTGGTTAAAATTAATCATAGTGGTTAAGGCCAAATTAAGCTTAATTAGGACTAAACCTTACAATTAAGGGAACAAATGACCTAAAAAGTTTTTAAAAACCCATTTTATGTCTATATTTCATCCATAAACTTTCCATTATTGTTTTTTTGGTTTTTATGACTTTTTTAGGTGAGAACACGTGCACACCTAATTTGTTTCTAAATATTCCATGCAAGTCCTTTTACTTCACTATTAATGGCCACCATCTCTACCCATTATTTAAACCTCTCAAACCTTTTATTTTGGTCCATGATCTTACAAATTAGCTTCCTAGAAATCCTCCCTTTTACCTTGAATCATCCCTTTTGGAATAAAACTTTTCAAGGAATCCTTTTGGCACAAACCAAAAGGAGTTACCCGATTTAGAGGTAACATCTTCTGTCAAGCTCCTTTACTTTATTTCCCTTATTCACCCCTTAAAATCTCTTTATTACATTATTGTGTGAAAAAATATTATCCTCCATATACTAGTATTTTTTTATGAAATGTTTCTAACATAAAAATACACACACCTCCATCTAATGGATGTTGAGCATACAATTTCTGTGTACGGAGAATTACTGCCTCACGAGGTGATGACTGTTCATTTCTCATTTACCACCAATCATGGTGTCCATTATTATAGGAACTATATTTATATATGTAATATATTATATTTATTATGTCTTTAATATTCTGTATTCCTTTTATAACATACATATTTTTAACTTCCATTTAGTGTTAATACGATAATCTTGTTTGAGGAAGTGTGGACTACCACCCCCTCAAAGCGATGTGATTTGTTCACACACCACATAGAATGTATTAAGGATGGGTTTGATATATAATATATTAATTATAATTTAATAATTATATATATAAATAAATACATACATACATATATATACATATGTCATTTACATACTTTCTTTTAATATGACAATAAAAACGAAAACATTGTTCATGCGTATGTATGACTTACCGTCTCCATGAACAATGTATTCCATTTCATAATTATATATTCTATAAATTATTATAATATGAGTAAAATGGATATAACTGATATTTATATCATGATCTAAATTCTGTAATCATGATATAAGTATAAGGACCGACGATATAACAAATTAAGACACATGTGAAGAACAAAACAAATATTACCTGAAGTGAAAATTTAATATAGGATAGTTAACAAGTGGGTAATATAAGGTTATAATAAAAATATATATGATAACAAATATAAAAATATTATTCTTTAAAATATGTATAATAAACTTATATTTATTATACAGGAAGGTTTTACGAGTACATAGAGAGTTAAGACACAAGGTAAGGGGATTTCATCTTACTTTTAATTTCTGTGAGATACAAACTATGTTCACCACTATTTCCTTTTGTGTGGTTTATATAATAAAAATTATTGTATTATATGTATCTTGTACTAAAAAATTTGGTTATTCACATTCCTATTTTATTATCCTTCTTCTATGGGGTTTAGCTTTCAAAAGTTACCCAATCGGTAAAACAATTTTGTCTCAATTTTCCTTCTTTGAGATTCATGTTTTGTTATGAACCTAAACTCTTCTTCAAGGTGTATATAATTTCAATTTACATGTTTTACCATTAATATAATTCTTTTAATGATATATTATTCTTATTTTAATTTCCTTTTTTACGTGGAGAGTATGATCCCATGTTACCGAGTTATAAGAGTTTATTGTGGAAATCTCATTGCTTTCTGATATTGTTTATGTTATTGTTTCCCTTGATGAAATATTATGATCCATATCTCAAGAATATTCATGATTTTCCTTATCCTATTTTATTTCATGATATTATCATATATTTGTACTATATTCTACTCATTGGTACATAATATTGTTAAGAAAGTGTTTTTAGGAAATCCCGACTTTACCATTTCTTTAGTTGAAAATCCATGTTTCCTAAAAAGGGATTCCATGAATATTATACCATTATCCTATAATATTTTAAAGAAAATTTTACCCTTTTTTTCTTTTACTAATATCTTCCAAGGAATATTATTATCACTTTTAAAACAAGGAATTCCTTCTAACCTTTTTACCGTTCAAAAGGAATGTTCCTTTTTTTACTTCGTATAACATGTATGGATTTACCCACCGTCATTACTTTGAGGATTACTTTTCATTTTTAAAAGGATAATATTCAAGAAATTGTTTTAAAAGAAATTTTATAGGAAAATTATTTTCAAAATGGTTTCAAGTATTCTTTTTATGTTTTTAAGGTATTTTTTGAGAAAATGATTTTTAAATGTGTTTATGTATTAATAAGCCTTTTCCAAAGAAGAAAGTATATTTTCCTCAAGAAATTTTTTTGACAGTTATTTAAAAACTATTTTCCATCTAAGATGACATCCATTAATGTTACTCATGAAATTTTTGGAAATTATTTAAGGGTTACATTCATCTTATTTCTATGAATGGGTCACGCTTAATGTCACGGTCTTTATGAAACCTATTTCTCTTTCATAGGTTATATGTTTATGAAATCCATTTCTCTTCCACAGGTTATGCTTTGATAAAATGGGTATTAAACCTATCTATTTTTCATATATTATGATGTGATTAAATGTTATGTAATGTCCCGTACCTCTCCGTCCCATTCCTTTGTCAAAAAGAAGGTCAGGAAGTGTTCTGGAGGGTAAAATGGACTTTTCCCATGCTTTTTAAAATTTTGAAACTACATGCCATGTAGTTTGAGTACACGCCACGTACCCCCTTTCCAGGTATACCCCATGTTGCAGGCCGTGTCCTCTCCATGTGAAGTAAATGAGTACACGCCGTGTAGTGTAACTACATGCCATGTACCACCTTGCCGGGTATACCCCATGTTGAAGGCCGTGTCCTTTCCGTGTGAAATAATGGGTGCACGCCGTGTGTCTAGTACTACACGCCGTGTAGTCCTTCCCCGCGTATGCGTTACTAGTCAACGGATGTGTTCCATGTTGGACCCGTTTCCTTGCCGTGTGCAATAAATGGGTACATGTTGTGTGTCCAAACTACACGCCGTGTAGTCCCTCCCCACGTATGCGTTACCCTCAAACCGTGTGTTCACCAGTCAACGGCCGCGAAGCCGTGTTGGAAGCCGTGTGGAGACCGTGTGAAATAACCGAGTACACACCATGTACCATAAAGTACATGCCATGTAATTTTTATTTTTTCACCTATAAAAGGAGGGGTCCCCTCCTCCTTTTCAACTCACTCCTCTCCTCCCCATTCCTCTGAGGAGAGTTCTCCCAAGAGACTCTAAGGCTCTTTCTTCCATAACTTCTTCGTCCGAGCTCCGATTTACGATCCGTCAGCGGCCACGGGATCGTAACGACGAGGCAGAACTTCCTATCTTGGATTCTTTTTCTTTCCTTCGGCCTTTCCTTTCCGAATTCCACCCGAGGAGGTTTTTCCTGGACTCGACGGAAGTGACGGACGCTGACGGGAATCTTCTAAAGTTGATCCGGGGGAGTGTTGTGATCAGAACCTATTGAGGTAGGGATCTTACATTCGTCTCTCTAGTTTGTGCATCATGCGGGGTGGGTGTTCTCTTGTTTATGTGAAACACTTTTGAACCGGTTTAATAAAGATAATAACTGGCTTATATAACGGGGTTGGGAAGTTGTTTTTTTATTACTTTATATCCTGTGATATTATGTTGTGAATTGAATGAGCTTCTGACTGCTGAAAATCACGGTGTTTGGGGGACTTTGCTTGCGCAATTAAATGTTTCCCTATCTTTCTAGACCGTTTTGTGGATGGAAACTTTGTGGAATGTGGAATTTAGTTAATCACGTAAAGTTGGCTATTTAAAATCTGGAACCCTTGTGTGATCACCCCGGTTGAACAAAATGGAATAATGAACATGTGGGTGTTGACTTGGTTACGTGGCATGTGATGGGAGTGTTTTGTGGGTTGTTGTGGATAGGGTGAGCAGCGAGCCTGCGGTTGGCTTGGTTGTGGGTTGTTGTAAATGCTATGTTAGTAATGGGCAGCGGGGCTGCGATAAATGGTATTAAAAGGATAATGATGTACGGTGCAGTTGTGGTTATGGCGGTTGGAAGCGGGGCTGCAGGGATGAGTTGGAATATGAACGGACTATGGGTTGTGAATAATAAATGAAAGTGGAAGAGTTAATGAATGGTGGGCCATGGTAATGAAACGGGATTAATAATCAATGGGTTGGTTGGTTGATAAGAAGGACCTGGTTGTGTTGCTTGTGTTTTCCTAACTTGATTTGTGGATGGAAGGAATATGTTTTACGAACAATCGATGTGGTTGGTTGTGGATAGTTTCCCAGTAGTTAAGGGAATAAATAAAATAATTCTACTAAAATGTGAAAACCTAAATGGGGTTGGGGTTGTTTGTTGTATTCATGCTTCGTAGTAGCAGTGCCGAGGCATGTGCTCAGTTTCTCTGTTTAGAAGCCATAGGTTGGGCCGTGTGTTTGGTATACATATGTATATCTGTATCTTTTGTGTTTTATCGCACCCCACCCATGTTGATCACTTAGTGCCGAACACTCCCATTTCATGGGAGAGGGTGTTTTTCCCTTAGTTACTAGCTTCTTCCTGCTCCTTCTCCCCTAGGATATGATGGCTTGAGGAGACCTTACACCTAAGACTCTTCGGGTAGGTTTCGATTGGGTTGGTTTTAGCCCAAGACTCTTCGGGAATGTTCTACTTTTTCCCAAGAATCTTCGGGATGAGGCCCAAGTGTGTGTGGGCGGGATATGTGGTTGTGAGGCCCAGGTGTGTGTAGGCGGGATACGTGGTTTTTAGGCCTAGGTGTGTGCTGGCGGGGAGAGTGTTGCAACGTCAGGACGTTCGCCGTTAGGAAGAGAAGCTATCTAAAGGGTATGGTGTGGGGTACCCAATACTCTTGTTTCTTATACTACTACTACCTGTTGTGATTGTGTTTTGGTGAGTGTGGCTGGTGAGGTTGGGTGGATAGAATTCCTTGATAGATTTCTTCTATTGTTCTCATGGGACATTAGGATGTCTCCCCACTTGTGAACGAGAGCTTTAGGTTTCCTACTGAGTATACTTGTATTCTCACCCTATGTTTACTTTCAAGTTTCCAGGAGGACTACCAGGGCTGTGCGGGACCCTACTAGTCGGATAGTTGGAGTTTTTGCTATTTCTGTACTCTTGTTTTCTTTTGGTATTGTACTTTTAGCTTTCTTGTACTTGTACCTTGTTATAAAATTGTTTAAACATGCACGTGGGCTTGGTTTGGGTTTATTTCTATACACTTGTTCTTTTCCTTTTTGGTGGTTGACTTGTCCTATTTCCCGATCCAAAATAATAAAAAAAGGGTAATGCCTCCCATATTTTCGAAAACTCATACCCTTGGTTCTAGTCGCCACCCCAAGGCCTACTGGAGGCAGGACTCGGGGGGTCATTATCTCCTTTTCACCATTTCCAGCTCAGGAGGGGCATATTTGGTGGGAGGGGGTCATGACAGAATGGTATCAGAGGCTGATGGTTGAGAGATAGGATGGAGTCTGGAGTTAGGCATAGTGAGGATTTCATGGGATGGTAAGGCAACAATGTTAGTTAATCTTGGTGCGTGACATAGGCCAGGGAAGACCTGCTAGGACATGGGATTTTGGGCCCCCCCGTGATCCGATGCAAGGACTCTGAGACTACCGAACGACCAAGTGAGACTACATTGATTGTAGGGTAGAGACCCTAGGGAAGGTACATGCATCATCATGATTGTGTTTTACTTGATTTGGGTGTTCTGGGAGAGAAATTGAAATAAAATGATAAAATAAAATCTTGAGTTTTTCCTTACTACTTAGGCTTAGGCGATCTTTGTTTACCGTACAGCTATGACACCTGGACGTCGTCCCCGGATGGCTCAGACGGCTGAGGCCCAATAGATCTAGGTGGTCGATCAGTTGATGATTGACCGAGAGGAGGAATATATCCAGTGGAAGAAGACTCTCCGTTCTTTTCAGCGGCATACCCTCAAGAAGTACGAGGGTAGTACTTCGGATACGGAGATGGAGGGGTGGCTTGAGGAGCTAGGGATTGGTTTTACCTTGATCCGTTCTCTGAGAGAGTACTGGGTTCCCCTAGCGATCAGTCAGCTGAGAGGTGCGACGCGACAGTGGTGGACGCTCTACCTCGGAGAGAGGATAGAGGCAGAGGTTCCATGGGCTGACTTTGGGAAGGAATTTCGAGAGGAATTCCTTTCTTCCATGATCAAGGCGGAGAAGCGACAGGAGTTACTCTCCCTTCAGCAGGGGAGTATGTCAGTATGAGAGTTGGGGTCAAGTTCAAGGATCTCCTGCGCTTGGCTCCAGATCTCTTTCCGGATGAGGTGTCTCGAGCGAGACGTTTGGAGGAGGTGCTTCGTCCTTCGCTCCAGTATACTTTCACCCCCTTCACCCTTCCGACATACTTGGCAGTACAAAAGAAGGCAGAGGTTGTAGAGAGGATTCACTCGCTGGGAGGTGCACCCTGAGAGGGGATCCATCCGGGCTCGTCGAAGGGGAAGGCAGTCAACAGCAGGTCTCTTGCGACGGGACCTTCTAGGTTCAGACCAGTGGGGAGTAGGCCCTAGCAGTTCCAGTTCAGATCTACGGGTCCTCGTCCCTTTTTCACGAGCCCGGGACCGAAGTGTTTTTGTGTGTGGAGGTTTCAGACACGTTCAGAGTCGGTGCCTGACCTGAGCTCAGTACGGTGTAGTTGGGAAGGTTTAACGCCCACCTCAACAGCACCAGTTGCCGACGAGGCCCTTCCAACAGTAGCAGGACCATGCTCCTCTGAGGACGGACTTTGCAGGAGGAGGCCGAACTTAGGGTGCTCCTCAGGGACCTCGACTAGGGCGTGGTCGGGGAGGTGGATGACATCAGAGAGGCAGAGGAGCTGGGCGTGGACAGTTGCACGCAGCAGAGTTGGCAGCTCTGGCAGGAACATAGGTAGTGCGAGGTACAATTTGTTTGTTTAGGACTCTTGTTTCTGCGTTGTTCGATTCAGGAGCTTCTAACTCCTTTGTTGCACCTGGTCTAGCCCATGCTTTGGGACTAGACGTAGAGAGAATTTCCATAACACTGGTGCTGAGTACACCCGTTGGAGGCCAGACCAGCGTATCTTGTGTTTGATGGGGATGTGGGCTGACGTTGGGACCACATCAATCTAGTGGGGACCTTCTTCTATTACAGATGTAGCCATACGATGTCATCCTAGGCATCAACTGGTTGTTTTCTGTTAGTTCTGTTATCGACTGCTTTCGGAGAAGAGTCATGTTCTCCGACGTGGATAGGCAACACATATATTTTGTTGGCGAGAGGAGCTATCAGGTGGGAAGCCGACATGTGGAGCCTCTCCTTTCCTTGTTAGGCGGGTTATCAGTAGTTCTAGCTGATACAGAGATAATGGATGTCCCGGAGGTTGTTGGGGAGTTCCTCGATGTTTTTCCTGAGGAGGTTGTGACTCTACCCCCCCGACGTGACGTTGAGTTCGGGATAGACTTACAACTTGGTGCCCGTCCGATTTCGATGGACCCTTATCGGATGGTACCTTCGGATTTGCAGGATTTGAGGATTAAGATTGACGATCTGATGGAAAAGGGTTTTGTTAGACCCAGCGTATCGCCATGGGGTGCTCCAGTTTTGTTCGTGAAGAAGGCAGATGGTGGTCTTAGGCTATGCATAGACTACCGAAGGTTGAACCAGGTAACAATCAAGAACCGTTACCCCCTTCCAAGGATAGACGATCTCTTTGACCAACTAAGGGGAGCAGGTTGGTTTTCCAAGAGTGATCTACGATCTGGATATCATCAGCTGAGGGTAAATGACAGTGACATCTCGAAGACGGCTTTCAGGTGCAAGTATGGGCACTTCGAGTTTGTAGTGATGTCGTTTGGAGTTACGAATGCACTGGCTATGTTCATGGGACTTATGAACTTTGTCTTTCGAGAGTTTCTAGACTAGTTCATTATTGTGTTTATCAATGACATCCTGATCTACTCAAGATCAGAGGAGGAGCACATTGAGAATCTTAGGAAAATCTTGGAAGTCCTTCGACACCACCAGCTTTACGGGAAATTGTCAAAGTGTAATTTCCTGACACAAGAAGTAAACTTCCTTGGGAACGTAGTGTCTCAGCATGGAGTGTTAGTGGACCCGTCAAAGGTGGAGGAAATTGTTTCTTGGAAAACAACCAAGAGCATGGAAGAAGTTCGTAGTTTCCTGGGGTTAACAGGTTACTATCGGAGGTTCGTTTCAGACTTCTCTCGAGTTGCTGCTCCATTGACAACTTTGACGAGGAAGAACCAACCCTTTCTTATGGAGCGAGCAGTGCCAGAAAGCTTTCGACAAACTGAATGAGAATTTGGTTAGTGCTCCCGTACTCAGGTTTCCAGAGGAAGGGTTGTTGTATGAGGTGTTTTGTGATGCTTCTGGCCTTGGTCTGGGGTGCGTGCTGATGCAGAAGAAGGGAGTGATCTGTTATGGGTCTAGACAGTTACTCCCTCAAGAGCATAATTATTCCACCCATTACCTAGAGCTTGCAGCAGTAGTGTTCACACTGAAGTTGTGGTTCCATTACCTCTTTGGGGAGCGCTTTTTGGTCTTCTCAGATCACAAGAGCCTGCGTTATATCTTCTCCCAGCGTGACCTGAACCTGCGGCAGCGAAGATGGGTCGAGTTTCTCCAAGACTATGACTTTGAGATCTCTTGCACTGAAGGTAAGGGAAACAGTTTGGCTGATGCCCTGAGTAGGAAGTCACATCAGGAAGTAGTTCGGGAATCCACTGATGCTTGGAAGGTGATGGGAGAGTTGGAAGCCTTTCACTTGGATGCCAGGGTAGAAGGTGTTAGAGGCTGTTTGTTTCAGATGATGGTGCAGTCCTCCTTGTTGCAGTAGGTGGAAGAGTCTCAGTGGGGGGAATCTGAGGCAGAAGTGATGCGGGATCGTGTCAATCAGGGGAACTCTCTAGAAGGATGGTCAAAGGATAGACGACATGTGATTATTTTCCATGGAAGGTTGTTTTTCCCAGAGATAGTGCGTGAGGGAGTTCTCTGTGAGTTCCATAGATCAGCCTTGGCGGTACATCTAGGAGTTTAAAAAATGTACCGAGGCCTGAGGGAAAAGTTTTGGTGGCATGGGGTGAAACGGTCAGTGGCAGAGTTTGTGGATAAATTCCTAGTGTGTCAGCAAGTGAAGGCTGAACACCGTGTTCCCAATAGTTTGTTGCATCCTTTAGAAGTCCCCGAGTGGAAGTGGGATGACATCTCAATGGACTTCATCATAGGACTACCTGGAGATCAGGGTGGTTATGATGCTATCTAGGTAGTGGTGGATCGACTGACGAAATCATCTCACTTCTTAGCAATTAAGGAGTCAGGCCCGGTGAGTACCTTAGCACAGAGGTACGTAGACGAGGTTGTGCAGTTTCATGGAGTCCCAAAGACTATCAACTCAGATCGGGATAATCGGTTTAACTCACGAGTCTGGAGGGGGTTACAACATGATTTTGGAACCCAGCTATACCTTAGCACTGCTTTCCACCCCCAGACCGATGGGAAGACGAAGCGGACTATCCAGACGTTGGAGGACATGCTGCGAGCATGCGTTCTGGATTTCAGAGGATCATGGGTACGACACTTGCCTTTAGTAGAGTTCACCTATAACAATAGCTTCCACTCTACTGTTTGCATGGAAACGTTTGAGGCTTTGTATGGAAGGCCATGTCGTTCACCCATTTTCTTGGCAGAGGTTGGTGAGACAGGTGCTCTTGGGCCAGAGGTAGTGCAGATCACCACAGAGAAAGTCCAGCTTGTACATGAGAGGATGAAAGCGGATCATGACCGACAGAATTCGTATGCTGATCGTAAGAGTAGGTCCTTAGAGTTCGAGGTGGGAGATCATGTGTTCCTGAAGGTTTCCCATCGACGGGGGAAACATAGGTTTGGGAAAGGGAGCAAGCTCTCACCTAGGTTCATCGGACCTTTTGAGGTGTTGAGGCGAGTCAGCGAGGTGGCATATCAGCTAGCCCTGCCACCTCAGTTGGAAAAGGTTCATGACGTCTTCCACATCTCCCAGCTTCGTCGGTACTTGCACGACGAATCTCACGTTATCGACTGGGGAGAGTTAGATATAGGAGACGACATGACCTTCGAGGAACAACCAATCAGAATCGAGGATCGTAAAGAGAAGGTGCTCTATGGATGAACCATTCCGTTGGTTCGTGTGTTGTGGAGGCATGGCGGCCTCGAGGAGAGAACTTGGGAGCGGGAGACCCAGATGCACGCTCAGTACCTGGAGCTGTTTTGACTTGTGTTTTCCCTTGTTCTTCTGAGCTTTGTGTTGATGTTGTACTATGTACCTTTGATATATGGAAAGCTTGGCTTGTCGGTTGTGAGACTTTTTGTTTCCTTCTTCTCTGGAAGTGTGTGACATGTCTGGATGTGTGAGGAAAGGAAAAAACCTGAACCTTAATCGAGACGCATTAATGCAGATGCGATTGAACCCATGTGGGAGAGTCAGTGCCACCTAAAGCGGATAATATCTCGACATAGGAGAAGGAATTTCCCAAAAAAAAACCCCATGTTCGGGCAGTGTGTTGGTTGTGGTGTGTTGGGGGTAGTACGAGTTGAAAAATACTAATGTATGAAAGTGGGAAGACCCAATTATTAATCGATACGCATTAATGAGGATGCGATTGAACCCATGCAGGTGAGTCAGTGCCACCTAAAGTGGATAATATCTCGACATAGGAGAAGGAATTCCTAACACATATGATTAGGGTTGTTGGTTGGGTTCCTGTTATAACGAGAACCCTAAGAGGTATCTTGTTGGGTTCCTCTGGGTTGTTTTTTTTGAATTCTCGGGGACGAGAATGTTTTAAGAGGTATCTGATGTAATGGCCCAGACCTCTCCGGCCCATTACTTTGTCAAAAAGAAGGTCAGTAATTGTTCTGGAGGGTAAAATGGACTTTTCCCACGCTTTCTAGAATTTTGAAACTACACGCCGTGTAGTTTGAGTACACGCCGTGTACCCCCTTTCCGGGTATACCCCATGTTGCAGGCCGTGTCCTCGCCGTGTGAAGTAAATGAGTACATGCCGTGTAACACCTTGCCGGGTATACCCCGTGTTGAAGGCCATGTCCTTGCTGGGTGAAATAATGGGTGCACGCCGTGTGTCCAGTACTACACGTCGTGTAGTCCTTCCCCGAGTACGTGTTACCAGTCAACGACAGTGTGCCATGTTGGAGCCATGTCATTGCTGTGTGCAATAAATGGGTACATGCCATGTGTCCAAACTACACGCCGTGTAGTCTCTCCCCGCGTATGCGTTACCCTCAAACCGTGTGTTGACCAGTCAACAGCCGTGGAGCCGTGTTGGAAGCCGCGTGGAGACCATGTGAAATAACCGAGTACACGCCATGTACCATAAAGTACATGCCGTGTAATTTTGCTTTTATCTCCTATAAATGGATGGGTCCCCTCCTCCTTTTCAACTCACTCCTCTCCTCCCCATTCCTCTGAGCAGAGTGCTCCCAAGAGACTCAAAGGATCTTTCTTCCATAACTTCTTCATCTGAGCTCCGATTTACGATTCGTCAGCGGCCACGGAATCATAACGACGAGGAAGAACTTACGAGATTAGATCTGTTGTCTTGCCTTCGGCCTTTCCTTTCCGAATTCCACCCGAGGAGGTTTTGCTGGGACTCGATGGAAGTGATGGACGCCGACAGACATCTTCTAAAGTTGATTTGGGGGAGTGTTGTGATCAGAACCTGTTGAGGTAGGGATCTTACCTTCATCTCTCTAGTTTGTGCATCATGCGGGGTGGGTGTTCTCTTGTTTATGTGAAACACTTTTGAACCGGTTTAATAAAGACAATAACTGGCTTATATAACAGGGTTGGGAAGTTGTGTTTGCTGTTACTTTATATCCTGTGATATTATGTTGTGAATTGAATGAGCTTCTGACTACTGAAAATCATGGTCGTTGGGGGCCTTTTCTTGCACAATTAAATGTTTCCCTATCATTCTTGACCGTTTTCTGGATTGAAAATTTGTGGAATGTGGAATTTGGTTAATCATGTAAAGTTGGCTGTTTAAAATCTGGAACCCTTGTGTGATCACCCCGGTTGAACAAAATAGAATAATGAACTTGTGGGTGTTGACTTGGTTAGGTGGAATGTGATGGGAGTGTTTTGTGGGTTGTTGTGGATAGGGTGAGCAGTGGGGCTGCGGTTGGCTTGGCTGTGGGTTGGTGTAAATGTTATGTTAGTAATGGGAAGCGGGGCTGCGATAAATGTTATTAAAGGGATAATGATGTACGGTGCAGTTGTGGTTATGGCGGTTGGCAGCGGGGCTGCAGGGATGGGTTGGAATATGAACGGACTATGGTTTGTGAATAATAAATAAAAAGTGGAAGAGTTAATGAATGATGGGTCATGGTAATGAAACAGGATTAATAATCAATGGGTTTGTTGGTTGATAAGAAGGACCTGGTTGTGTTGCTTGTGTTTTCCTAACTTGATTTTTGGATGGTAGGAATATGTTTTACGAATGATCGATGTGGTTGGTTGTGGATAGTTTCCCAGTAGTTAAGGGACTAAATAAACTAATTCTACTAAAACGT
The DNA here is from genome assembly GCA_963277665.1 of Viscum album. Lineage (NCBI taxonomy): Eukaryota > Viridiplantae > Streptophyta > Magnoliopsida > Santalales > Viscaceae > Viscum > Viscum album. The sequence continues at coordinate 2,087,695,384 of OY728126.1, read as the reverse complement.
GAAAACCTAAATGGGGTTGGGGTTGTTTGTTGTATGCATGCTTCGTAGTAGCAGTGCCGAGGCACATGCTCAGTTTCTCTATTTAGAATCCATAGGTTGGGCTGTGTGTTTGGTATACATATATATATATATATCTGTATCTTTTGTGTTTTATCGCACCCCACCCATGTTGAGCACTTAGTGCCGAACACTCCCATTTCATGGGAGAGGGTGTTTTTCCCTTAGTTACTAGCTCCTTCCTGCTCCTTCTCCCCTAGGATGTGATGGCTTGCGGCGACCTTACACCTAAGACTCTTCGGGTAGGTTTCTATTGGGGTGGTTTTAGCCCAAGACTCTTCAGACATGTTCTACTTTTTCCCAAAAATCTTCGGGATGAGGCCCAGGTGTGTGCGGGTGGGATACATGGTTGTGAGGCCCAGGTGTGTGCGGGCAGGGAGAGTGTGGCAGCGTCATGACGTTCACCGTTAGGAAGATCAGCTAACTAAAGGGAATGGTGAGGGGTACCCAATACTCTTGTTTCTTATACTACTACTACCTATTGTGATTGTGTTTTGGTGAGTGTGGGTGGTGAGGTTGGGTGGATAGAATTCCTTGGTAGGTTTCTTCTGTTGTTCTCACGGGACATTAGGATGTCTCCCCACTTGTACACGAGAAATTTAGGTTTCCCTAATGAGTATACTTGTATGCTCACACTACGTTTACTTTAAGGTTTCCAGGAGGACTACCAGGGCCGTGCATGACCCTACTAGTCAGACAGTTGGAGTTATTGCTGTTTCTATACTCTTGTTTTCTTTTGGTATTGTACTTTGATATTTCTTGTACTTATACCTTGTTATAAAATTGTTTAAACATACATGTGGGCTTGGTTTGGGTTTATTTATATACACTTGTTCTTTTCCTTTTTGGTGGTTGACTTGTCCTATTTCCCGATCCTAAATAATAAAAAAAGGGTAATGCCTCCCATATTTGTGAAAACTCATACGCTTGGTGCTAGTCGCCACCTCGGGGCCTACTGGAGGTGGGACTCGGGGGTCATTATCTCCCTTTCACCATTTCCATCTCAGGAGGGGAATCTTTGGTGGGAGGGGGTCGTGACATGTTAATGACACACATTTCATTTTTTGGGTCATGATTTGATGTTTATAAGACCTATATCTTTTTATGGGTCATGATATGATGAATGTTTTATTATCTTCTGGAACATGTGTGAATGATTTTACTATGAGATGAATGATACCTATATCTGCCTCCAATGAATTGGGTAATTATATTTTTTATATGAGCTAAATGATTACATGTGTTTTAGACCAAGCCTAAAAATAAATAGAGTTTTTGGGTTGTAGACAAAGCCCAAAAAGAAATAAGGTTCATGGGTTGTAGCCTAATGCTAAAAGAAAGAGGGTACACATGTTGTAGCCTAAGCCCAAAAACAAGAAGGTACATGGTTTATAGCCCAAGGCTAAAAGAAAGTGGGTGAATGGGTTTCTATCCCATGCCTAAATTAGGTAAACGGGTCATACCCCAATCCTAACATGTTATAAAGGTCTTGGTTGGTAGCCCTGAAATAAATTTTTATATTCTTATATGTTTTCCAAAAATCCTATATATTATTCCTTAGTTATGATTTCCTGGCTCATGATGTTTATTTTCTTATGATTCATGTCTTATGAACTGCCAAGATTTATCCCATAGCTCATTTTTATGACCTTTGATATGCATGGAATGATCTTCTAATGATATGATCATGTTATCATACCACAATATCCATGTTTATGCTTACATGTCTCCCTTGTTTACCCTTACTAAGAATATGATTTCACCCATTTATTGTATTTCCTTTGTCCAAGTTATGAATAAATATTTTCATTAGAATTGATAATGGTGTATATCTTTATGAGAGATGTTGAAGATATTTCATCAGGATAGAAGATTTTGTTTCCATGTTCCCAAAGACACTAAACTTTTAAGGTCCTTGGGCATGTATTTGTTCAATGTACTAAATATTCATCTAAAAAGATGTAATATTCATGTATATTAATCCTAGGTCACTATAGTTGGTATCAAAGGAAAGGTTTAGTCATCCATTGGAAACTAGGATGAGAAAACCTTATTGAAACCCCTTTGTTTATTTCTGTGGATATATCTAGGGATGTCTCTAAGGATAAGTAGAAGGATGAATTAACATTTTAAAAAATGTCCTAGAATTTTGGTAAAGGATAGAATGATTGGTTTCCTAGAAATAAATCTCTGTCTAGATACTACAAGTGGATTTGGCTCTGAAATAGATGTAAATAGGAGTAACAACTCCAACAAGATGTTCTGAGCTTGACTTAGGGTAATTTGGTACACAAAAACGGGCCTTGCTGCACACCTAGTATAATAACCCTGCTCTTTATTACACACACAAAAATGATTTATTACATAATATTGAACTTAAGAAAACTCTAAGGATCAATAGGTTTAGTGTCTTGGGAAATTAGAATCATTATATAACAACTTAGAACATAAAACACAACTAATATATTGAAAACTTCTTTTATATGACCACAACATTCCTTCGTACTTAACATTGCACGAGATAACCTGAGAAAATGCGTAAGAAAAGGGTGAGATATAAATCCCAGTAAGGGAGTAAGAAAGGAATAAAATGAATAATATAGTACATGTTAGGAAATAAGCATATCAATAGAGCGTAAGAGAAACATGAACATAAAGGCATGATATATAGCATGATTATCATAACTTGGAAATGTGGAAATAACATTTAACATGATATTAGCATGAGCCAAGGCTCATTGCATATAGAGCATGAGTAAAACCTAATTTCACATGAATTATCATGATTAAACCCTCATTTCACTTGAAATATCATTATACTAATCTTTACCCAATGCATTGGAGTGATATCAAGGTGCATCCTTCTTAATCATTTCATTTCATGGATAAGTGTGCCACATGGATCATATGACATGAATTCATTAAACATAATCATATATTCCATGATAAAGAAATGTGGAATTAATATATGAAGCTATATAATCAATAAGTAAATATTCATAAAGGTGAATACCCTTTATAGAGAAATGGGCATGGTATTCACTACACAATGACTTTGGCTTGGAAAATCACGGTGCAATTTCGGCAGCATAACGACGTGACATATTAATTCATAAAAACAGTTGATGAGAGAGAAATGGGTGTATCATCATATGTACATGAAATGGAAAGTAAGGGTGTCATATAGATACATGTACCAATATATATAATGGAATTTAGATTCATAATACACAAGAATTTATTGAATGTAAATGAGAAGAGAGAAATTCCTTACATAATTTCGATATGGAAACAGGTGTACATGGGAGGCATTAATGAGAGAGAAAGATGTCTCTAATCATTAAAACATAAGGAGGTAAGTATGGGGGAGATGTGAAATCATAACCCCAACATTTTTAATTGAAACAAAATGGTATAACAACATAATGAAATTTGGAAAAAAGTGAGAAAGGAAGAAATCCCTTACTTAGATGTGTGATCCAAAGGATTGGGAGAGGCTTTAGAGAGGTTTATTAGGAGATTGAGGTGCCTTGGGTGGATAATAGAGAGAGGAGTTCAGACTAGGTATGTGGTAAAAGGGTTTTGAGTGAAGAGAAGTGGGAGCTTGGGTGGGTTTATATAGGAAAAGAGAGGGCATTGTCAATGAGCCCGTACGTGAGTGGTAAGGGCTCCTGCTTGGCATCCAAGAGACCCAGGTTCAAAACCGGGCAGAGGCGGATTTCTGGGGTACTATAGAAATACTGTAGTAGTACTGAAACAATCACTGTAGTAGTCAATGTAGCAGTTACTATTCGATACTGTAGTAGCTGGAACTATTCACCCTATTTGGGCCTTCGGGCCACCAGTTTGGGCCTACAGGTCTCCAGGAGCTTCGGGTCATCAAAGGCCTTTGGGCCACTGGGCCTTCGGGTCACGTAGACCATGGAGTATCCCAGTTCACACAAAACAGGCCCCAAAAAAGGATCAGAGCAAGAGGAGTAGCAGCCACCAGATGCAGAGCTAACCAGATTGGAAGAATGAGAGGGTATGACAGCCGCCATCAGGACCAGGCACTGTGCAACTTTTTACGGGGAAATGATAGCCGATCAACAATGCAAGGTGGGGAGATAAGGCGATCCATGATGCAGGATGCTGGGGAGGGGAAGTTCTAGTGGGCTAGGCCTACGGGTCATGTAATGGGCATGGTATGCCTCTGGGCCTTCGGGTCATGTATTGCAGGTCATGTTGGGCCTTGTGACTTGGGCCTAAGGGTCATGTACGGGTTCCCCTTAAACCCTTAAAAGGGGGATTATCTATAATAAAAATAAAAAAGAAGGCCTTTGGGCCATTCAGAGAGGGAATTATTTATTATTTAGGTTTTGGACACCACACATTAAAATAATCAAAACCACAAACCAACCCATATTTTTTCCCATGATTTTTTCCGAAGGGGAGTAGAAAAAATTATTTTATAAGGAAAATGTCCTAACTTATAAAAATATCTGGCTTGCTTATGTGGAGGTGAGTCACACTCTCAAGGAAATCATTTTAAAAATTAAAATGTTTTATACGTCTTGGATGGTGAACTAAGGCACCATAAAATTAATCAAACAAATCTAAAATCACACTATTTTAAAGCAAAACATATATTGTCCGAAAATACATTTTATAGTATTTTATTACATCACTATTGGGTCATTATGATGTCATAAAACACATTATATATTTAAATGGTATTTAATTTTTACAAAAAAACTTGACAGTCTCAGAAAATTATGAAAAAATAACCATTAGATAATTTCAACATCGTTATTAAAAAAATAATATTAATTTTATCTAAATAATTTTCTAAATATGTGCATTTTAACTTTTAAAATAAAAACTGGCATTTATTAAAAATTCATGGGTTTTGAAAAAAAAAACAGTTTTCAAACCTTAATAAAAATTACAATTGTATTCATAAAAAGTATACAATTATTTATATTTAATAAAAATTAATTTAGTGATAATAATGTTTTATTAAAATATTATTTAATTCCAAAAATCCATTAATTCATCAAAATAGATTTCTTAATTGAATATTAACAAAAAAATACTATTTGTGCTTTAGAAACCATTTACAAAGTAACAATAATGAAATGAATGTATATTATTTATATAAAAAATAAAGCCCATAATCATAGTTCTAGGGTCTTATTACATAACTCCTTATAACACACACATAATACCTAAGGGTAAGGTGTGCAATGGTGACAGACTCTTAGGGTGTCTTAGATAACATCGCTCAGGTGGTAATCTCTATCAAATTCCATTTCTCTTATAGTTGGTTCCATTCAAGCTTAACGTGTTGAAGCTCAGATTGGTCTTGGTCAAGAGAGAAACCTAGTGATGATACCTCCTTTCTGAGTGTCGACAAATGGGCTTCATATGGAGCAATTCTACTGGATGAGGCCGTCACTTCCTTTGTCTGAGTAAATTTGGTTTGTTAAAGCCCTATATTTATACTAATCATGTGATCACTGTTCAAAAACTATATTAGCAATGGTAACCATTATTAATAGTATTTTAAAATCCAAAAACATAAAACCAAGGAAGTTCATATATTTTATATAACCATTTCACATAATAAGACATTTAAATAGTTCAAGAGTAATTTTCATTAATAAAAGTTTGGGTCGTTAAAATACCCCCTTAAGAAAATGCACCCTTGAAATTTCCTTTTCCCACACTAAAACAGATACGGGTATCTCTGTTGCATCACTTCCTCCGATTCCTACATTTCCTCTTTAAACTTTTGGTTTCACCACAACACCTTAGCAAGGGGCATTGTCTTATTTCATAAAATTTATTCCCTATGATCTAAGATCTTCACCAGTTTATCTTTATAGGAGAGGTCATTATACAGTGGTACCACCTTTGGATTCAGTACATGAGATGATTCAGGTATGTACTTCCTCAAGAGTGATACATGGAATACATCATGTACTTGAGATAGGTTCGGTGGAAATTTTAGTCGATGGGACACTGCTCCAATGTGATAATGGATCTCAAAAGGGCCGATGTACTTTAGAATTAGCTTTACCTTCTTCCCAAATCTCATAACTCTCTTCCACAGTGATATGTGGAGGAATACCATGTCTCCAAAATCATAATATATGTCTCATCGACGATTATCAGCATAACTCGTTTGTCAACTCTGAGAAGTTTTAATGTACTGCTGGATGGTCTTAACCTTCTCCACCATTTCTTCAACCATTTCTGGAACTAGGAGTTTTCTCTCCCCAACTTCATCCCAACATGATGGTGTTCTGCACTTATTCCCATAAATAGATATATAAGGATCTATTTGGATGCTTGAGTGAAATCTATTAATGTAAGAGAACTCAACCAGAGGAAAATGTTGATCTAATACTCCTTTGAAGTCCATTGAGCATTCTCTCAACATGTTCTTAAGTGTTTGGATAGTCCACTTAGATTATCCATTAGTTTGAGGATGATAAGTCATACTAAATTTCAGCTTAGTATTTAGATCATGTTTAAGACTCTTCCAAAACTTAGTGGTGAATCTTTGATATCGATAGGATACAATAGATAGTGGTACTCTATGAAGCCTTACCACTTCCTTGATATATATCCATGCCAGTTAATCCAATGAGAAATCAGCTTGAATTTCAATGAAGTGTGAAGTCTTTGTAAGATGATCCAAAAAAACTAAGATAATATTGTTTCAGTTGGATGTCTTTGGAATTTCGGTGGCAAAGTCCATGGTGATTTTCTCCCATTTCCATACTGGTATGGGTAATGGTTGCATCATAACCTTATACTTCGGCCTCTCAGCCTTCACTGAATGACATACCAGGAACTTTGATGTATACTCATCGATATCATTCTTCATGTTATCCCACCAACAATGATCTCAGAGATATCGATACATCTTTGTATTTCTTGGGTTAATGGAGAAATTCGAACTATGTGCATCATCCAAAAGTTCATTCTTTAACTCCAGATTTGATGGAACACATATTCTTGATCCAAATATTATAATTCCTTCTTCATTAACAGTGAACTCTGAGGATTTTCCCTTTTTGATAGTTTTCACTTTCTTCTGAATTCCCACATCATCCTTTTGAGAATCCTATAACATTTCTAAAAGATACGGTTGAGAAATCATTTGTGAAAGGATTGATGATTTTCCCTTCATTATGATTCCCATGTCCATCTTTATCAAATCTAATAAGATTAAATCCTTTTCAATTATCATCAATGATAGAATCGCTGGGTCCTTTCTACTTAGAGAATCCACCACCTTGTTCGTTTTCCCAGGGTGTTAATGGATCGAGCAGTCATAGTCTTTGATCATCTATAACCTTCTTCATTGGCACATATTCAACTCTGTCTGTGTGAATATGTTTGAGGATTTTGGGATCCGTATATATTTCAGAGTTCTCTCTAAAGAGGTAATGCCGCCAAAATTTCAAAGAGAAAATTACTACAACCAACTATAGATCATGTGTGGGACAATTTTTCTCACGAACTTTCAATTTCCTTAAATTAAAGGCAATACCTTTGTCATTTTTCATCAACACACAACCCATGACCTTCTTCGAAGCATCACTAAATACCAAAAAAAGTTATCCACTTGTGGGTAGTGTGAGAACAGGAATAATGATAGGCCTCCTTTTTAACTCCTTGAAGCTCTCTTCGCATTAATCACTCCAAGAAAACTTGACTCCTTTTTGAGTTAGCTTGGTAAGAGGGTTTGAAAATCTTGATAAATTTCTCACAAATAGGCTATAATATCTAGCTAACCCCAAGAAGCTACAGAAATCTGTCACCGATGTTGGCCTCATCTATCCCTCAATTGAAGCTATCTTGGAGGGATCCATATATATCCTATTGATTGTGATGATATAACCCAAGAATGATACCTCCTTCAACCAGAACTCACACTTTATGTACTTTTCATAGAGCTTCTATTTTCTCAAGGTCTCTAGTACAATGCTTAGATGCTTCTCATGCTCCTCCTCGGTTTTGGAGTATATTAGAATATTATCTATAAATACAACCCCAATTTTTTCAATTTAATCTATAAAGACTCTATTCATCAAGTCCATGAATATTTTTAGATAATTAGTGATTCCAAAAAGAATTACTAGGAATTCACAGTGCCCCTATCTTGTACAAAAAGCAGTCTTGGGGATATCTTTCTTTTTCACCCTTAATTGGTAATATCCCGACTGCAAATCCACCTTGGAGAAATATTGTGCTGCACATAGCTGATCAAACAAGTCATCAATTCATGGAAGATGATACTTGTTCTTTATCGTGATTTTTTTGAGCTCATGATAATCAATGTAAACATATATTTACCTATCCTTCTTCTTGAAGAAGAGGACTGGTGCACCCCATGGTGAAGAACTTGTGTATATAAACCCTTTATCTAGTTTCTATTGTAGTTGTTTTTTTAGCTCCTAAATCTCCACAATAGTCATTCAATATGGAGTCTTGTATATTGGAAATTCCCCAGGTATAAGATCAATTAAGAATTCAACATCTCTTCTAGGAGGAAGAATAGACAATTCCTCGGGAAACACTTCAGCGAATTCCCTCACAATAGACATGTCTTCAAGGATGGTTTCTTCATTGGAATCAATCATTTGAGAAAGACACACATACTCATAGGGAAGTAATATCCATGCTTTAGATGATGGTGCTAAAGAAGATTCATCCTCCTCATTTCACTTGTATAAAATTGGGGGTCGATTCGCCATATAGAGAGTTATTTATCTCTCACGGAAATTTATGTTGGATTTATAGAGGGAAAGACAATCCATGCCAATAATTGTATAAAATTCCACCATAAGATGTATGAAAAGGTTTTCCAGGAAGTTAAATCCACAAATTATGATAGGTTAGGAGTTATATTCATAGGATGCAATGATTTACCCATTTTCTATTCTCACCGACATCTTCACTTCCATGATTTGTCGTGGTGTTGAGATTATTCTACTAAACTTTTGGGATATAAAATAATGCGTAGAACTAAAATAAAAAAGAACATTTTCTATTATTAAAAGAATAACTAGCATACTTGTCACCACTTCGTTGTCGGGTTCACTTTGGTAGTAGTAATAGAAAAATCTCACCCTTGTTGCCTTGGAGGTTGTTGGTTGCCTCTGAAAACCCTTGGCTTAGGGAAATGGTTTTCAAAGTGACCTAGTTCTATGTAGTTGAAGCAATTAACAATATGTTGATGTTCTAACGGAGTATTCCTATCCTCTGTCACATCCGTGAGTTTTTCTTGTCAACAATTAAAGGCTAGGTGCCCTTCTCTTTCACACCTATAGCATTTCCTCGTCTTCTTCAGAAAATTTTTGAGGTTCTTCTTTCCACACCTTTGGAAAGTAGGGTGATATAATTTCTTATAAATTTTGGATTTATCCATCAGACTACCATAATTAAAATCTACCTTATGCTTCTTATCCCCATGATACCCCTGAGATTCTCTAATCTCCCTTTTGACTTTGAGGGAACATCAGACAATTTCATCATATCTCTCGAAGTCACGGTTCACTAGGTCTTTTTGTAGGCTAGATTTTAGCCCACCAAAGAAGTGGTAAACCTTGAATTCATGGGTAACGAAAAAGCTGAAGGAATATCATGAAAGACTTTTGAAGTTTTCCTCATACTCTCTGATGGATTAGTCATATTTTTTCTTGAGGGAAAGGAAATCCATTTCCATCTTAAGTCGGAGGGTGCACGAAAAATATTTATCTAAAAACATTTTTCAAAAATCCTTCCATTCCAATGCCTCAATATCTTCCTTAGGCTTTTTATTTTTTATCAATGTCCACCATTGATCAGCTTCACCCTCTATATGATAAGAAGCGAGAAGAACCTTCTCTTTTTTGGAACATTGAATGGTGTAAAAGAAATTTTCAATGGAGTCGATCCATTGTTTGAAAATTGAGGGATCAGATGATCCATTAAAAGCAGGAGGCCTTTGTCTCATGAGGTTATCAATTACAAATTTTTATTTCTTGGGGGGGGGGTTGAACATTCCTCTTGACCCATGTTTCTATTCAAAACTTGAGTTAACTGAGAGAGTATCATGACAAAGTTTTCAATTCCCACTCCCATTAGATTGGACATCTTATTAGAACAATCATCACATTGATCTTCACATCAGTTGTTAGACCGAGTCCTCTTACTACCGACCATTAGATGGAATAAAAGGAAATTTATGGGTAACACATAAAGGGGAATCTAAAGAATAAAAGGGATAAATTACATTTATTTTCTTAACTTATGAATTTATAGGATTCAATCTGTGTTATCCATGATCTACTTCCCAACATATATTCTTAGCAGAATTTTTTTATTCCCTTAGTAATGGTTCACGCTAAGATTATGAATTTAAAAAATCATATCCCTCAGGATTGTCATAATTAGGAGTTCAGCAAGGCCCGTTTTCATCCCCCAGTTCCTGTTCGAGTCTAGATCAAAGTGGTGTTTTCGGGTTTTACCCCTTGATACATCTATTCCAAAGCCGCCTCTACCTATTCATATCCAGACAGGGGTGTATTTTCTTGATAAAACACTTACTAAATACTAACAAAAAATTAGAGATGTTTTTATTATAATTAGTCTTATCCCTAAGGCTTTAACTAGGGTTTTCTAATCCTAATCCCCAAAATAACTAAACCTATCCTTTGATACAGACTACAACAACCCCGCTCTTTATTACACACTTAAAATATATTTATTACATAAAAATTTACTTAATACAACTCTAAGGATTGATAGTTCTAGTTTCTTTGTAAAATTATGAACTTTACATAACAAATTAGAACATAAAACACAACATCTTTGTTGAAAACTTCTTTTACATGACCACAACATTCCTTCGTACTTAGCATTGCACGAGATAACTTGAGGAAAAAAATAAGAAAAGGGTGAGATATAAATCCCAATAAGGTAGTAAAAAAGGAATAAAATAAAGAATATAGTACATGTTAGGAAATAGTCATATCAATGGAGCGTAAGAGAAACCTGAACATAAAGGCATGATATTGCATGATTATCATAACTAGGAAATGTGGCCACAACATTTAACATGATATTCGCATGATCCAAGGATCATTGCACATGGATCATGAGTAAAACCTCATTGAAATTGAATTAGAATAATTAAAACCTCATTTCACTTGACATATCATGATACTAATCTTTACCCAATGCATTGTAGCGCTATCAGGGCGCACCCTTCTTAATCATTTCATTTCATGCATAAGTGTGCCACATGGATCATACAACATGAAATAATTCAACATAATAATTTATTCCATGATAAAATAATGTGGAATACATACATGAAAATATATAATCAATAATTATATGTTCATAAAGGTGAAGACCCTTTATAGAGAAATGGGCATGGTATTCACTTACACGATGATTTTGGCATGGGAAATTTTGACAGCATAACAATGTCAAATAGAAATCGTAAAAAAGATTGATGAGAGATAAAGGGGGTATATCATCATTTATAAATGAAAATGGAATGTAAGGGGGTTATGTAACATAATATCCCAACATATGTAATGGAATTTAGATTCATAATATAAAACAATTTCTTGAATGTAAATGAGAAGAGAGAAATTACTTACGGAATTTCAGCATGGTAACAGGTGTACAAGGGGGGAATTAATGAGAGAAAAAGAGGTATATAATCATTAAAAAATAAGGAGGGAAGTATGGGGGAGGTGTGAATCCATAAAACCAACATTTTTAATTGAAAAACTGGTATAAAAACATAAAACAATTTGGACAAAAATGAGAACCGAAGAAATCCCTTACTTGGAAGTGTGATCCCAAAGGATTGGGAGAGGCTTTAGAGGGGTTTATTGGGAGACTGAGGTGACTTGGGTGGATTATAGAGATAGGAGGGAAGGTTTTGGTTTAGATAAAAATTATTTTAGTGAAGAGGAATGGGATATTGAGTGGGTTTATATAGGAAAGGAGAGGGAATTATTTATTATTTAGGTTTTGGACACCACACATTAAACTAATAAAAACAAAAAAACCATACCATGGTTTTTGCCCATGGTTTTTGAAAAATTAGAGTGAAAAAAATCATTTTATAAGGCTAATGGCCTAAATTATTAAAATATTTGTCTTGCTTATGTGGAGGTGAGTCACACTCTCAAAAAAATCATTTTAAAATGTTAAAATGTTTTATAAGTCTTGGAGGGTCCACTAAGGATTTTTAAAATAAATAAAAAAACCTAAAATAAAATTATTTTAAAGGAAAAAAATATATTGGCAGAAAATACTATTTATAGAATTTTATTACATCACTATTGGGTCATTATGATGTCATAAAACACACTATTTATTTAAACGATATTTAATTTTTACCCAAAAATTCAACTATCTTAGAAAATTATAAAAAATTCACCATTTGATAATTTCAAAATTATAATTAAAAAAATTATATTAATTTAATCTAAATAATTTTATAAATATGTGAATTTTTACTTTTAAAATAAAAACCGACATTTATTTAAAATTCATGAATTTTGATAAAAACTGCTTTCAAAACTTAATTAAAATTACAATAATATTCATAAAAATTATACAATCATTTATATTTAATAAAAATTAATTTATTAATAATATTTTATTAAAATATTACTTAATTCAAAAATCCGTTAATTCATGAAGATATATTTCTTAATTGAATATTAACTAAAAATAATATTTGTGCTTTAAAAACTATTTACAATGTAACAGTAATAAAATGAATGTATATTATTTATTTTATACAAAAATAATTTACATAATCATAGTTATAGGGTATTTTAACATAACCCCTTATAACACCCGTATAATACCCAAGGGTAAGGTGTGAAATGGTGACAGACTCTTGAGGTGGCTCGGATAACATCGCTCGGGTGGTAATCTCTATTAACTTACACTTCTCCCATAAGTGGTTCCGTTCAAGCATAACGTGTTGAAGCTCAGCTTGAGCTTGGTCAAGAGTGAAGCCCAATGATGCCACATCCTTTTCGAGCTATGAAAAATGGGCTTCATATGGAGCAATTCTACTAGATATTTGTTTGAGTAAATTGGATTTGTTAAAGCCCAATATTTATACTAATCATGTGGTCACTGTTCAACAAATATATTAGCAACGGTAAAAATTATTAATGGTATTTTGAAATATGAAATCTTAAAACCAAGGAAGTTCATATATTTTATATAACCATTTTACATGATAAGACATTTAATTAGATCTAGAGGAGTATTCATTAATACAATTTTGGGTCATTACAGGGTTATCATCCCATAATGATAATGATAGGTGTCTATGTGATTGGGAACATGATATATCTATTTTTAGAAGTGAGATAGACTAAAGGTAGTGATGAATATTATGAATAACATCATACCTAATTTTTATAGGAGAAATAGAGTAATAGGATAGTGGATAGAAAAAAATAAGGATATTAGAATCCATTAAAGACTCATTCAAAGAAGAATAAGAAGTTTTCTATCTAATTGTAAAGGAGAATGATTTCATGGGGAGTTATTCACATATTGTGAAGGAGCAGCCTAAGTGAAAATCAACAAAGAATCTGTTTACATTTGAGAATTTATTACATATAAGGGATACTATATAAGGGAACTATATGTCCATATACTATGTGAAGGTGATCCTTTCCATCAACAGTGAACATAATAAGAACTTTTTGAGGGAGTGACCCATAGGAAGTATTGAGTTGTTCCTAAACCATTTTAAGGAAGTGAGATTGGGAAAGGAGTGACCTAGGTCAATTATATTTAATTAGAGTGACCCCTATGAATATAAGTGATCTCTATATTGATTTAGTACATGACACCTCACTGATGTATTCTCCTTGGACATAGCCCGATCAGGTTCAAGTAAGTAAATTATTTTGTACCTATTTAAATTATATAATAACACGAAAACTAGTCAATAAATCTAATTTATATTCAATAAAAGATCATAAAAAGTGACCTTAAAGGTTGATAAGTTAAGGTACATATATGGAAAGTGAGACATTAAGAGGAACAATTTTTTTAATTTTCAAAGTCCTTTCATACCCCATTTCACTACATGATTTAGCTATATTTACTATATGCCCCCATTTAAGATAAAATAAGTTGTATCAAAGGGATATGTACATTTTTCCTGAGTTTTTTCTCTACTCATGTAACACCCCGACCCCAGTTACCCAGAGTCGACGAATTATTACATAACATTGGCATGATCATAAGGAAATCATGACTCGAAAGACCGATCTGTTTAGTATTATTGGAAACAAGATTGATACATAAGTTCAACTTTACAACTTGAAAAGAAATACAACACAAATATATTTCATTAGAAACATCCAAGACTCCTAGATTATTCCTGCTGTTCACTCATAACTAACTTCTTCATATCCTGGGAAAATGAAACATAAGAAAGGGGTGAGCTCAAATGCTTAGTAAGGGTGAGTAATACAGCGGAAAATGACATAAATATTAAGCATGGTAAATAATTCAAACCACATGCCTTTACCAATAAAAACATGAATAATTTTATGGAAAGAATATGATCTGAGTAAATAATGCCACAATAAAACATAATCAAGGGTATTCTACTAGTCGAATGACCACATGAACAATAAATATTATTTCCATAATGAGGGAATGTATAATGTCGGACATTCTAAAACATTTTTTCAAGGCCTCAGCCAAGACGTCTAAAAATGATTAAGGCCTTGGCCAAAACCATAAATAAAATTGGGAAAGGTCCTGGCCAATTCCACGTCTAGTTGTCTCATGAGACCTACCGATGCATCGAGGAGCTATAGCAGGCTCCACCTGTCACTTACTAAGTATAATAAATTCCTCATATGAAAAGGTTTAAACATATCATAAACATTCGTATTAAAACTAGCATATGAAATGTCAATACTTTAACCATAAATAATGAATGGTATAAAAACAGCACATCCATAGTCAAACATATCACAAAACCATAAATACTTTATGGAAGTTTTTTATCATAATAAATCAACTCCAAATAAACTTAAAATCCATCAAAGGATGTTGACATAGATGAAATCAAAACTCTTTTTAGAGAAATATATCTTTCTATTTTGAAATCATTTAAGAGTCAAATAATTATAAAATAAAACATTTACTTTGAAGATATTCTTATAATCTTATAATGGAAGCTTCAATGAGTTTATAATGGTAGAAAATAGCCGCACCCGCCATATAAGTTAAAAAATACATTCTTACCTTAATTTTGTCAAAAAGGTTAAAAATGACCTTGTTTGGAAAATGACAGAAAGATTCCTTTTTAAACATCTTATAGAAATTAAAACAAGGGTATAAATGACTTTAACCCATATTCTTTAAAATATTAAGAATGTTTTGAAATAAATTTTTAAGAAACATGGATGTGGATGATAAAGATGTCCTAGAAGACAATTATGTATAAACAACCTCGGATAATGAAGAGATTGTGAAATAAACCCTTACCTTGTACTTTTACTTGGTTGAGGGTAGGTTAACCTCCTTTATAATAGTGAAATAATTGTTATTAAATTATAAAATAATCATATACATTAATATGATATCATATATGATCTTTTAACATTTCTTTGTTAATAATATCTTAGTATTATCGTCGTTTCGGGTGTTAAATTATCATTTTATTTTATATATTTTGTTACATAATCCATGTTTGTTATGGATAGGTTGTATCTTATTTATATCCAGAATGATATCAAGTCTTTAAAAATTATTTTTAGTCATCAAATGAGAATTATACTTGTATGGATATGATGTGGAATGGATCTTATCGCATTCGTGGAGACGGTAGTCCGTACGTACGCATGAGCGACAATATCATTCCTTTGATATTAAAATAATATATAATTGGATGGTATATCATATATACAGAATCATTATCATGTTTTATTTATTATTTACATCAATTACACATAATTATCATACCCATCAAAATAATAATGTTTTGAATAACAATTACACCACGACGTGGAGACGGTAAGCCGTACGTACACACGTATAGTGACATGTCATTCAAAGGATAGATAGAATAATGAATATGGTTGTAACATATTTATAATAACATCACAGTATATATAAGATACAAGATTTATTATTTTAGAAAGGAAATAAAAAAGAAAGAAGAAGTTGAAGAAGAAAGGAACTTGAAAAAGGGTGGTGAAAACATTACCTCTTCTTCGGGTTCTTCCTTTTGATTTGATCAAAAGGGCTCCTTAGGTTTTCTTTATGATCAAAATAAGGCCTATAGGTTGAAATGATGGAAGTTGGGAGAGTATTTGGGCAGGTTTTTGCCGAACTAAAAGGCTTTGATGGTGTGAATAATTGGTTATAAGTGGTTTCCTTTTATAAGGGGGAGGAGGGGCTCTTTAGGAAAAACTTAAAGTATTAATTTATAATAAATTCATATTCGGTTTCTAATGGATCCAAAGTAGATTATTCAAAGTCTAAGGTGGGTATGGGTCTAAATACTTTCAACCAATGGATTTTAGACAGTTTTGGGTCATTATATTAACCTTATCGTTTAGTTTTAACTCTTAGTTAATTAGATTGACATTTACCATGTCACTCTGTATTTTTATATTTTATAGTTAATTAACTTACTATATACATCCAAGAAACCCCCAAGTGGTCCATTAATGATACACCTATCATTATATAAGTCCTTTGGCCGATAATTATATTTTTAGGAATAGAATATCAATTAATAATATAATACTAGTTTTAAAAAACTCATTTATGTCAATTTTGACACTATTCAATAATTGATTTTTTTAAAGTCTTAAAAACATTATTAATTCTAATAAAATTCATCTAATAAATCCTAACATGAAATATTAAAAATTATAATTCGTGTATGGACTCAAAACTTCAAAAATATATTTATTTTAATATTTATAATACCAATTATTTGATTCTTTCATTAATAAGGAAAATACTGCATCATTATTGTGTCATAAATAAATTTACTTATTCAATGTCTAAAAATTATAAATAAAATACCATTATGTATGAAATATTTTTATATTTCTAATGAATATTTATAGTCTAAAATATAACATATATAACCCTATGTAAAAAATGTTTTTCTAAAAGATATATGCTTATGTCATTTTAGTATTTACTTTAACTTAATTAATATAAAGTGTCACTATCACTTACAAGTGGATCCATGGGGTCCCAAAATCGACCCAAAGATTTAAATGGTCAGAAATGTATCAACCAATAGGGTTAGGACACGTTTTAGGGTAATTTATTATTATTATTATATTATTTTTTACCCTTATTTACTGGATTTACCCTTTAACCATGGTAAATAAAATATCTACCGAAGTAATTATTCAAAATGTATAAAAATAAAAGTTACCTATTTACACAATTTGGAAATCCTGATTACAAATGTGGAATCCATTTTTCCAAATTCAAAACATAGAAGTGGCAGAAATTAATTTAAAATTAATTCCCGTTGTTAAAACAAAAAGTGTGTTTTTAAGAGATTATAACTATCAAAATATTGACACTTGTTTATGTCCGGTTTAATTTTTAAATTATGTCCAATGACCAAAATTGTATTAAATGGTAAATTTTTTTCCAAATATACTTTAAAACCACTAAAATTCATAATTTATCACTCTTAATTATTTCGATTAATTTTTTTTTAAAAATTAAAATTTATTAATTTTCACTATTCATCAAAATATAAAAGTTATCTGAAAAGTACCAAAATTTCACCCTAGGATAATTTCGATATTACGAATCCAAAAATGAAGTCCATTTTGAGATATAAAATTTATAAAATTTCAAAAAGTGGGTATTACTATTCATAATGGCTAATTTGATTGGTCACGGTGTGTTAGAATCTCGAAGTTGCGTACAATACACGCTACTGTATTATTCAAAGAGAATCATACCGTGGAAGCTTGGGGTGTTACATTCTCCCATCCTTCAAATAATTTAATCCTCGAAATTTCTAGAATATTATTGCATAAAAAGACTCGGGTGGTTCTTCGTCATAAGTTCCTCAGGTTCCCACGTTGCCTCTTCCATCTTATGGTTTCTCTATAGAACTTTTACCAGACGAGTCACCCGGTTTCTCTGCACTTGCTCTCTTGTATCAAGAATCTTGATAGACTTTTCGCAATAAGAAAAATCGGGTTCCAGTTCTAATTCCTCGTAAGTTAGTACATGCGTTGGGTTAGACATGTATTTTCTCAATAGTGATATGTGGAAAACATCGTGAACTATAGAGAGACTTGGAGGCATTGCCAAACGGTAAGCTACAACACCAATTTGTTCTAGAATGTCGAATGGTCTGATGTACCTGGGACTCAATTTAACTTTCTTACCGAAACGTATAACTCGCTTCCATGGAGATACCTTCATGAAAACATGATCTCCTTCCAGATATTCGAAATCCTTCCTTCGGTTATCGACATAGCTCTTCTGCCTGCTTTGAGCTACTTTGATGTGCTTTTGGATTACCTTCACCTTTTCCATTGTTTCCTCAACCAATTCCGGGCCTACGAGTTTTCTTTCACCAACATCATCCCAATAGGTTGGTGTGCGACATCTCTTTCCATATAATGCTTTATATGGTGTCATCTGAATACTCGAATGGAAGCTATTGTTATAGGAAAATTATACCAGAGGTGAATATTGATCCCATATACCCTGAAGGTCAAGTGAGCAGGATCTCAACATGTCTTCTAAGGTTTGAATAGTTCATTCTGATTTTCTATCTGTTTGAGGGTGGTAGGCAGTGCTCCAACAAAGTTCAGTATCCAAGGCCTTCTGAAGTCTCTTCCATAATCTTGAAGTAAAACAGGGATCACGATCAGAAACAATCGATTGGGGTACTTCATGAAGTCTCACAACTTCATTAATATATAGTCTTGCTAGACATTCGAGTGGTAAATCTTCTCTTATAGCAAGAAAATGTGCTGACTTGGTAAGACGATCAACAATAACCCATATTGTATCATTCCTTCTAGGAGTCTTTGTTAGCCTCATGACGAAGTCCATCATAATATTATCCCATTTCCACTCAGGTATGGGAAGAGGTTGCATGACTCCTCCAGGCTGTTGCCTTCCAGATTTCACTTGTTGACAAACCATACATCTTGACACAAAATCAGCAATCTCCCTCTTCATGTTGTCCCAAAAAAAATTTTCCTTCAAATCTCTATACATTTTGGTGCTCCCAGGGTGTATAGAGAAATTAGAACTATGAGAATCGTCCAACAATTCCCTTTTTATATCAGGTATACCGGGAACACAAAGTCTCTTCCCAAATTTCAAAATTCCATCTTCATACACAAAGTCTCTCAATCACCCATCATTCACAACTTTAATCTTCTTTTGAAACTCTTCATCACCGGTCTGAGAAATATTTATTCTTTCTAGTAGAGATGGTTTGGAAACCATTTGAAAAAGTATTGATGTTTCACCTTCCATGGTGATTCCCATATCCATCTTCACTAGAACCATGAAAATAGGATCCCTTTCAATTCTCATCATGTTCAAAACTCCATGATCCTTTCTGCTGAAAGCATCTGCCACCTTATTTGCCTTCCCCGGGTGGTAGTGTATCGTACAATCATAATCCTTGAGTATTTCAAGCCATCTCCTTTGCCTCATGTTGAGTTCTCTCTGTGAGAAAATATACTTCAAACTCTTATGATTAGTATAAATCTCACATTTTTCACCATAGAGATAGTGTCTCCAAATCTTCAGAGCAAAGATTACAACATATAACTCAAGAGAATGAGTAGGATAATTTTTCTCATGAATTTTCAGCTGTCTTGATGCATATGCAATAAATCTATCATTATGCATAAGGACACAACCAAGTCCTTTCTTCGATGCATCACTATAAATAACAAACCCATCATTTCTCGATGGTAGAGTCAAAATAGGAGCATTGACTAATCTTCTCTTCAGTTCTTCAAAACATTCTTCACACTCTTTTGTCTAAACAAATTTAACCCCTTTACATGTGATCTTCATTAATGGGTTAGCCAATTGGGAAAAGTTGTAGACTAAATGCAAATAATAACCTACTAAGACAATAAAATTGCGTACCTCGGTTATAATCGTCGGTGCTGGCCATTCTTGGATTGCTCTTGTCTTAGAAGGATCAACAGAGATTCCATCCTTAGAGACAATATGGCCAAGAAAAGAAATCTCTTGAATCCAGAATTCACACATGCTAAACTTCCCATATAATTCATGTCTTCTAAAAGTCTTCAGGATAATGCGCAAGTGATTTTCATGATCCTCATAGTTTTTGGAGTAAAATAAGATATAATCAATAAATACCACCACAAAATCATCGATATATTCCTTGAAAACTCTATTCATTAGATCCATGAATACAGAGGGTGCCTTAGTCTATCCAAAAGGCATTACTGTAAACTCAAAATGCCCGTACCTGGTTCTAAATGTTGTCTTCGGAGTGTCTTCCTTCTTCACACACAAATGATGGTATCCAGATCGAAGGTCAATCTTTGAAAATTATTTAGCTCCATGTAGTTGATCAAATAAATCATCAATGCGAGGTATGGGATACTTGTTCTTTATTGTTATAGCATTAATTTCCCTGTAGTCGATACATAACCTCATAGATCCATCTTTCTTCTTAACAAAAAGGACAGGGGCTTCCCATGGAGAAACACTAGGGTGAATAAATAACTTATCACTCAATTACTCTAGTTGTTTATTTAGTTCAACTAATTCCACAGTGGAAATTCTATAAGGGGTCTTCGATATTGGCCTTGAACCAGGAATTAAATCAATGGAAAACTCAATTTCTCGTTCTGGAGGATGTCCAGGTAAATCTTCTGGAAACACATCAACATATTCTCTCATAATAGGTACATCCTCTATTTGAACATTACTTTCCTCACCCACAGTTATTTCATTCTCTTACTCCCCGATAATTGAATTTAGTTGAGCTACTGGGGGTGGATCTAGATAAGAATCAGGTGGTGAAGATTATGCTCTAAAGATAAGGTGTTCTTTATCATCATCATCAAAAATCGCAACCTCCTTCTTCTTACAGTAAATTTTCGCATCATGGTCCGAAATCCAATCCATACCGAGGATTATATAAAATTTAGTCATGGGTATGATGATGAGATCCATAGATAAAGAACATCTATATGCCCTAATGAGAATGGATCCATAGAACTTTGTAGAAATGATACTTCCCTTAGGAGTTTTAACTGACAACTCCCTTGTTAAATCAAATTGGAAATATCTAATTTTCTTAGGAAACTGGGATGATATGAAACAATGCGATGATCCAGAATCAAATAAAGCATTTTATAAACTTGAGGAAACCATTAAATTACCTTCCACCACATCTTTCGGGGCTTCAACCTCAGCATTAGTGATTTCATAATCTTGGCCTTGATCCCTTGGACTTTTCTGAGTTAAGTTTCCCCGACGCTTAGGACATTCATTTTAATAATGTCCTATCTCCCTGAAATTGTAGAATTGAACATTGGTAGCATCTTTCTTTCCTTTACAATCACCAGCTAGATGGACTTTCTAACCACACTTGTAGCATACTCCTTTTCCTTTTAGATAGGCACTAGGGTGCTTACTTACACAATTATCACAAGGTTGAAATTCAATTCTTCCCTTATTCCCTATTTACTTATTTCCTTTCCTAGAGTGTTCAACAGATCTCTTCTTCTCTTTCTTTGATTTAAAGTCATAAGACATAGAGAATTCTTTTTCTATTTTGATAGCTCAAAAGACAATATCTTCGTATGATGATAAGGATTGTGAGACCAATGCTCGACGGAGAAATGGTTTTAACCCATCAAAGAAATGATCAATCTTACTTCTTGGGTTACATATATAATCTGCAACATACCTTACTAACCTTGTAAAGTTAGCCTCATACTTTGTGATATTCTCATCCTCCTTTTGTCTCAGAATCAGAAATTACCTTTCCATATTTTCTCGATGGTTACGAGGAAAGTATTTTTCTAAAAACATATCTTTGAACTCACTCCATTCCATATTTGATACTTCATCATCTTCCTTTGTGTTTTGAATCAATGACCACCATTGATCAGTATCTCCAGTGAGGCGGTAAACTGCCATGATAACTTTTTCTCTTTCACTACTCCCCAAGGCATGGAATATTTTCTCTAAATAATTTATCCATTGCTCAGGTACTAAGGGATTTGTACTCCCATTGAATATTGGTGGTTGTTTCCTCATGAAGCGATCTAACATTGATCCTCCACACTGTGGATCAGGGTTCCCTATAAGGGTAAGGTTATTATTCATAACCTAATTGAGTTGTCCCAGTATGGTGATTAGCTGATCAGCACCAGTTGCATCACCAAATCCACTATAATTATATTGAGCAGGAGGGAAATCCCTATATGGAGTGCATGCATTGATACAGTTTCCATTTCTCCCACTAGGCGACATTTCTAAAAAATGGCATACACTAGATTAGTTTATGAATCGCAACACATAAATCCAAACTTTCAAAACACTTAACATAAATTGAAAAGTTTATGGATATAATCCATAATCATAAAAAGCTTTTATTTGAAGAAGTATATACTCATAAACCCTTTATAATGGTTTGTAGAGAAAATGAGAATTATCCTAAGCATATCCCCCGGGAGTATCGTAACCAAGAGTGCAGCAAGGCCCGTTGTCGTGCACCGGTTCCCGTTCGAGTCTAGCTCAAAGCAGTGTTTTCAGGTTTTACCCCTAGGTACATCTGTGCCAGAGCCGCCTCTACCTTCTCGTATCCAGAAAGAGATGTATTTCTCAGAAAACTCACAAAATTTCTACAATACCAAAATTCTAGGAAGTTCTACTATATTAATCCTCAAGGTCCATCTTAGGTCTATGTGCTATAATCAGAGTTTATATAAATCTAGTTTCCAAGTTTTGTACTAAAATTCCTCTGATACCAACTATAACGCCCCAACCCCAGTTACCCAGATTCGGTGCATTATTACATAACATTGGCATGATATTAATGAAATCATGACTCTAAAGACCGATAAATTTAGTATTATTGGAAACAAGATTCATACAAAAGTTCAACTTTACAACTTGAAAATAAATACAACACAAATATATTTCATTAGAAACATCAAAGCCTACTAGATTATGCATGCTGGTCACTCATAACTAACTTCTTTATATCCTGGTAAAATGAAACATAAGAATGGGGTGAGCTCAAATGCTCAGTAAGGGTAAGTAATACAGCGAAAAATGATATAAATATTAAGTATGGTAAATAATTGAAACCACATGACTTTACCAATAATAAACATGAATACTTCTATAGAAAGAATATGAGTTGAGTAAATAATGCCATAATAAAACATAATTATGGGTATTATACTAGTCGAATGACCTCATGAACCATCAATATTATTTTCATAATGAGGGAATGTATAATGCCGGACATTCTGAAACATTTTGTGAAGGCCTCGGCCAAGACGTCTAAAAATGATTAAGGCCTTGGACAAAAACATAAATCAAGTTGGGAAAGGGCCTCAGAAAATTCCACATCTAGTTGTCTCATGAGACCTACCGATGCATCAAGGAGCTATAGCGGGCTCCACCCGCCACTTACTAAGTCCAATACATTCCTCATATGAAAAGGTTTAAACATATCATAAACATTTGTATTAAAAATAGCATAAGAAATGTCAATACTTTAACCATAAATCATGAATGGTATAAAAATAGCACATCCATAGTCAAACATATCACAAAACCTTCAATACAGTATGGAAGTTTTGTATCATAATAAATCAACTCCAAATAAACTTAAAATCCATCAAAGGATGTTGACATAAATGAAATAAAAACTCTTTTTAGAGAAATATATCTTTCTATTTTGAAATCATTTAACAGTCACATAATTATAAAATAAAACATTTACTTTGAAAGTATTCTTATAATCTTGTAACGGAAGATTCGATGAGTTTATAATGGTAGAAAATAGCCGCACCCGCCATATAAGTAAAAAAAATACATTCTTACCTTAATTTTGTCGAAAAGGTTAAAAAGGACCTTTTTTGGAAAATGATGGAAAGATTCCTTTATAAACATCTTATAGAAAGTAAAAAAAGGGTATAAATGAATTTAACCCATATTCTGTAAAATATTAAGAATGTTTTGAAATACATTTTTAAGAAACATGGATGTGGATGATAAAGAGGTCCCAGTAGATAATTATGTATAAACAACCTCAGATAATAAAGAGATTGTGAAATAAACCCTTACCTTGTACTTTTACTTGGTTGAGGGTAGGTTAAACTCCTGTATAATGGTGAAATAATTGTTATTAAATTATACAAGAATCATATACATTAATATGATATCATATATGATCTTTTATCATGTATTTGTTAATAATATCTTAGTATTATCGTCGTTTCAGGTGTTAAATTACTCGTTTTATTTTATATATTTTGTTACATAATCCATGTTTATTATGGATAGGTTGTATCTTATTTTAATTCAAAATGATATCAAGTCCTTAAACATTATTTTTAATCATCAAATGATAATTAGACTTTCATGGATACGATGTGGAATGGATCTCATTACGTTCGTGGAGATGGTAGTCCGTACGTACGCACGAGCGACAATATCATTCCGTTGATATTACAATAATATATAATTGGATGGTATACCATATATAAAAAATCATTATCATGTTTTATTTATTATTTACATCAATTACACATCATTATCATACCCATAAAAATAATAGTGTTTTTAATAACAATTACACCACGACGTGGAGACGGTAAGCCGTACGTACACACGTATGGTGACATGTCATTAAAATGATGGATAGAATACTGAATATGGTTGTAAAATATTTATAATAACATCACAGTATATATAAGATACTGTAGTTATTATTTTAGAAAGGAAATAATAAAGAAAGAAGAAGTTGAAGAAGAAAGGAACTAGAAAAAGGGCGGTGAAAACATTACCTCTTCTTCGGGTTCTTCCTTTTGATTTGATCAAAAAGGATCATTAGGTTTGCTTTATGATCAAACTAAGGCCTCTAGGTTGAAGTGAGGGAAGTTGGGAGAGTATTTGGGTAGGGTTTGGCTGTAACACCCCAAGATTTCATAGTGTGTTATTTCTTCAAAATAATTCAATAACTTGCACTACACGCAACACCGAGTTCAAGCGCACTAAGACTTACCAAACAAGACGTTCAAAAGAGGTTATGAATAGTATTAACTAAATTTTAAACTTTATATAATCCTTATAATTTTAGAATCCATATTATGAGTTTCTTAGACATAATGTAAGAACAAATTCCTTTTTTCAGATAAAAGAAGTATTTTTCAAAAATTCACTTTTACCAACTTTGACCCTTTTTAAATACAATATTTTAGACTTTTATATATTCAATTTGACTAAATAAATTTATTCTCTAGAATTGGGACATAAATAAATTTACAATGTAACACCCCAAGCTTCTACAGTACGCTTCTCTTTGAATAATGTGATAGCGTGTGTTGTACGCAACATCGAGTTCTAACACACCACAACCAATCAAACTTGCCGTTATGAATAGTAATACCTACTTTTTGAAATTATATATATATATTTTATATTTCAAAATGGACTTCATTTTTGGATTCGGAATATCGAAATTATCCTAAGTTGATTTTTTGGTATTTTTCTGAGAACTTCCAATTTTTATGAATAGTGAAAAATACTTAAAAACAACTTTTTTAATAAAAATAATATATAGTAATAAATTATACTATTTAGTGGTTTTAAATTATAATTAGAATATATTTTACCATTTTATCCAATGGTGTTCATTATAATTAATTTCACTTTGAAATTGGACATAAACAATTGTCAATCTTTTGATATATATTGTTTCTTAAAAACATGCTATTTGTCGTGACAACGGTAATTAATTATAAAATTAAGTGATGCAAATTATATGTTTGGAATTTTGTGAAATGGAAATCATTTTTGAATTCGGAATATCAATTATAGATTAGGGTGAAATTTTGGAATTGTTCTGAAAAACTTCAATTTTTGATGAATAGTGAAACTACTAAGTGGTAGTTAAAAAACTGAATTTTTCATAAAACTTAATTTTACCGCTTCTGTTATTGGAATTTCGAAAATCCAAGAGACACGGTTAATATCAAGGAGTAAAATGTGGTTCAATGAGATGAAAATAATTTTCGGTGAATAGTAACTTTTTACTTTTATTTACCACGGTTAAAAGTAAATAGGGTAATTAAGGGTAAAAATGATATTAATATTACCCTAACACATGTCCTAATTCTATTGGACAAGTGTATCTCGACCAAAAACAACCTTATGAATAAAATATTATCATTTAGGTCCACTTGGATTAGATTAGGACATTTATTATTATTTAATTCAAAGAAGAGTTAAAAGAGTTAAAATCAATGTTTATTTACTAAAACATTTTTAATATAGGGTTATACATAAGATAAATTTGATTGTAAATATTCATTAGAAATATAAAAATATTTCCTACATAATGATATTCTATTTATAATTTTTAGACCTTAAATAATTTAATTTATTTATGACACAATGATGATGCAGTAATTACCTAATTAATGAAAAATTAGAATAATTGATATTATAAATACCCAAATAAATATAATTTGAGACTTTTTATGAATTAAAATAATTTTCTAGATTAATATGACATGTTATTATTTATTTAATTAACTTTGTTCGAAGTAATAATTCTGTTATGATTTTTTTACAAAAAATCAATTATTGAATAGTGTCAAAATTGACATAAAAGAGTTTTTAAAACAAATATTATATTATCAATTGATATTAAATTCCTAAAAATCTAAGGTTTGTCCAAGAGACTTATATCATGATATGTGTATCATTAATGGACCACTTGGGGGTCTCTTGGATGTATATAGTAATTTTATTAACCATATAATATAAAAATACAAAGAGACATTGTAAAAGTGAAACTAATTAACTAAGAGTTAATACTTAAAGTTAAGGTTAATATAATGACCCAAACCTGTCTAAATTATATTGGTTGAGTGGTTTTCAACCCATACCCACCTTAAAATTTAAATAATACACTTTGGATCCATTAGAAACCGAATATGAATTTATTATAAAATAATATTCCTAGCTTTTCCAAAGGTGCCCCTCACCCCTCTTATAAAAGGGAACTCTCCCTTCTCATTAACTCACACCTTAAAAGCATTTTGGCTCGGCCAAACTCTGACCAAATACTCTCTCAACTTCCCTAAATTCATCCTAGAGGCCTTCCTTTAGTCAGAAAGACAACCTAAGATCCCTTTTGATCAAATCAAAAGGAAGAACCCGAAGAAGAGGAGGTTAACCTACCCCCAACCATGGAAAAGTACAAGGATTCCAAGAACTATATTGTTATTGATATGCAGGGTTAAGACAAGGGAATAATGGCATTCATAAAGGATTATTTATGTTGTTTTGTATGTTATGAAGTGTAATGTAACATTCATGTATGTAATATATTTTCCAAGACTGCTAAACTAATCGGTCCTTTGGGACTTGATTCTTTGTAATCATGCCAATGTATTAAAATAATGCACCGACTCTTGGTCACTAGGGTCGGGGCGTTACAGTTGGTATCAGAGGAAGTTTAGCAATAAACTTGGAAACTAGATTTAGATAAACTCTAATTAGAGCACATATCCCTAAGATAGACTTTGAGGATTAGTATAGAAGAACTTCCTAGAATTTTGGTATTGTAGAGATTTTGTGAGTTTTCTGAGCAATACATCCCTGTCTGGATACGAGCAGGTAGAGGCGGATCTGGAACAGATGTACCTAGGGGTAAAACAAAAAAACAATGCTTTGAGCTAGAATCGAATGAGAATTGTTGCACAACAACGGGTCTTGCTGCACTCTTGGTTACGACACTCCTGTGGGATATGTTTAGGATAATTCTCATTTTCTTTACAAACCATTATGAAGGGCTCATGAGTATATACTTACTCAAAGAAAACATTTTTATGATTATGGATTATATCCATAAACTGTTCAATTTGCGTTAGGTATTTTACAAGTTTGGAATTATTCAATGCAATTCATAAACTGACATAGTTTATGCTATTATATAGAAATGGTGCCCAGTAGAAGGAATGTAAACTCCAGTAATACGTATGATCCAAAGACTAAGAAGGATCGTATCTTTCATGGTATTAAGCCATCATTTAGAAGGGAAATAGTCTCCTACGTATTATCATCATATGAAGAAATAGTATCATGTGTGGATAAGATAACTAAAGAGTTTACTGAGTCCTATGGCTTTGAAGGGAAGCAAAAGAAGAAAAGGATGGAAGAGAGAAAGATGGATAAAGGGAAGAGGGAAAAGAAGAATTTCCCCATAAGTGATAACTGTGGGAAGAAACACCCTGGAAATTTCCTGAAAGGAATGGGAGTTTGTTATATATGTGTAGGAAAAAGGGCACCAAGTATGTTACTGCAAGGGTAAGAAAATGGTTTCAAATGTACAATTCTTCATTTGCAAGGAGTATAGACACTACGCGAACCTATCATCAGACTATTCCACAAATGATGCTATTGGATAACAATCAAGTTATGATACTACCACATATGAAGAGGAATGATTAGAGTTCTTATGTTGATTATGTCATTTGAGTGTTTTATCAGCAATGTACTTGTTATAATAATTATGGAGTATATAAGGATTATACTGCAGTACTATTTCATTGAGGATTTGAGATTTTATGATACTAAGAAAAGTGACTCTACAGCAAGTTGAAATTTTTGGAAATTACATGGTTGAAGGAAAGATAAACCTTAATATGATCCTAATATTGAGGTACTTATTTTGGAATAAGATATGGTTGATTTGGGTAAATTATATTGGATATTCTTGACTGCCTTGAAACCGATTAAAGATTTGTATATTCCATAATTGTTGGAGTTTACAACATTTTTGGATGGATGAAGCATATCCAGCATTCTATATTGAATAAAGGAGCATGAATGTAATCAATAAGGATTATGGTAATTCAGGATGTTTCAGTGTTTTAAAAGAATACATGATGAAGGTATTCATATGCTATTACGGGGTAAAAAGGATCTACATTATGTTTACCTTCCTTATAAATGTTGGACTGTGAGTTTGGACAGAAGTATTTTGGATAATTCTAGTTTGAGATTAATTTTGGATTTCCATAAAAGGACAACCCAGAGGTCGGGCGACAACCCGTCGCGACCGGCAAGGCCACGAGACTTGAATCCACAACCGAAGGGCGACAAGGGTGTATCACCTACCACTGGCCCACGAGATGTCCTGGATTAAATAATGTAGTTTTTTTTAAAAGATCTGGTATATGAATTATAAATTCATTTTTTTGGAACCCTATATGAATAGTATAAATAGAATTTTTTTTACGTCCTATTATCTTTTAGAGTGAAAGATGAGTTTGTGGTAGAAATTAGTTAAAGGATGGAACTCTACTTGTCAAGAATATATTTCTTCTTCTCTTATTCTATGAAGAAATTAATTCTTATACTTTATTTAAGGAATCCTAAATGTGTTATCCTAATACCCTATGTTTTGTTGAACCGATGGTATTTCAAATCAACATAGATTGATGAATATAAGGACCTCAATTTTAAAAATGTTTGTGATTGATGACCTCAATCACTACTTAAAAATATTTACGTTTTTCCTCCAATTATATGTGTCTAATTTCCACCAATGTTCTCCTAATCGAGATCATAATTTGGTGGTGAACCTTTCATTTCTCTTTTCCTCATAATAAGACTAAATTTTAGTAACCCAATTTCCGATGTGGGTTTTCACACAAAGATATTTTCTATTTTCAACCTTTTATTTTTGAATAATGATTTCAAATTGCAAGGACGCAATTTATTGAAGGAGGGGAGAATGTAACACCCCAAGATTTCATAGTGTGTTATTTCTTCAAAATAATTCAATAACTTGCACTACACGCAACACCGAGTTCAAGCGCACCATGACTTACCAAACAATCTGTTCAAAAGAGGTTTTGAATAGTATTAACTAAATTTTAAACTTTATATAATCCTTATAATTTTAGAATCCATATTATGATTTTCTTAGACATAATGTAAGATCAAATTCCTTTTTTCAGATAAAAGAAGTATTTTTCAAAAATGAACTTTTACCAACTTTAAGCCTTTTTAAATCCAATATTTTAAACTTTTATATATTCAATTTGACTAAATAAATTTATTCTCTAGAATGGGGACATAAAAAAGTTTACAATGTAACACCCCAAGCTTCTACGGTACACTTCTCTTTGAATAATGTGATAGCGTGTGTTGTATGCAACATCGAGTTCTAACACACCACAACCAATCAAACTAGCCGTTATGAATAGTAATACCTAATTTTTGAAATTATATATATTTTATATTTCAAAATGGACTTCATTTTTGGATTCGTAATATCGAAATTATCCTAAGTTGAATTTTTGGTATTTTTCTGAGAACTTCCAATTTTTATGAATAGTGAAAAATACTTAAAAACAACTTTTTTAATCAAAATAATATATAGTGATAAATTATACTATTGAGTGGTTTTAAAGTATAATTAGAATAAATTTTTACCATTTTATCCAATGGTGTTCATTAGAATTAATTTCACTTTGAAATTGGACATAAACAATTGTCAGTCTTTTGATATATATTGTTTCTTAAAAACACGCTATTTGTTGTGACAGCGGGAATTAATTATAAAATTAATTGATGAAACTTATATGTTTGGAATTTTTTAAAATAGAAATCATTTTTGAATTCGGAATATCAATTATAGCTTAGGGTGAAATTTTGGCATTGTTCTGAACAACTTCAATTTTTGATGAATAGTGAAACTACTAAGTGGTAGTTAAAAAACTGAATTTTTCATAAAACTTAATTTTACCGCTTCTGTGATTGGAATTTCAAAAATCCGAGAGACACGGTTAATATCAAGGAGTAAAATGTGGTTCAATGAGATGAAAATAATTTTTGGTGAATAGTAACTTTTTACTTTTATTTACCACGGTTAAAAGTAAATAGGGTAATTAAGGGTAAAAATGATATTAATATTACCCTAACACATGTCATAATTCTATTGGACAAGTGTATCTCGACCAAAAACAACCTTAGGAATAAAGTATTATCATTTAGGTCCACTTGGATTAGATTAGGACATTTATTATTATTTAATTCAAAGAAGAGTTAAAAGAGTTAAAATCAATGTTTATTTACTAAAACATTTTTAATATAGGGTTATACATAAGATAAATTTGATTGTAAATATTCATTATAAAGCTAAAAAGATTTCCTACATAATGATATTTTAATTATAATTTTTATACATTAAATATTTTAATTTATTTATGACACAATGATGATGAAGTAATTACCTAATTAATGAAAAATTAGAATAATTGATATTATAAATACCCAAATAAATATAATTTGAGACTTTTTATGAATTACAATAATTTTATAGGTTAATATGACATGTTAAGATTGATTTAATTAACTTTTTTTGAAGTAATAATTCTGTTATGAAGTTTTTTACAAAAATCAATTATTGAATAGTGTCAAAATTGACATAAAAGAGTTTTTAAAACAAATATTATATTATCAATTGATATTAAATTCCTAAAAAACTAATGTTCGCCCTAGAGACTTATATCCTGATATGTGTATCATTAATTGACCACTTTGGGGTCGCTTGGATGTATATAGTAATTTTATTAACCATATAATATAAAAATACAAAGAGATATTGTAAAAGTGAAACTAATTAACTAAGAGTTAATACTTAAAGTTAAGGTTAATATAATGACCCAAACCTGTCTAAATTCTATTGGTTGAGTGGTTTTCGACCCATACCCACCTTAAACTTTAAATAATCCACTTTGGATCCATTAGAAACCGAATATGAATTTGTTATAAAATAATATTTCTAGCTTTTCCAAAGGTGCCCCTCACCCCTCTTATAAAAGGGCACTCTCCCTTCTCATTAACTCAAACCTTGAAAGCCTTTTGGCTCGGCCAAAATCTGCCCAAATACTCTATCAACTTCCCTCACTTCATCCTAGAGGCCTTCCTTTAGTCAGAAAGCCAACCTAAGAGCCCTTTTGATCAAATCAAAAGGAAGAACCCGAAGACGAGGAGGTTAACCTACCCCCAACCAAGGAAAAGTACAAGGATTCCAAGAACTATATTATGATTGATATGCGGGGTTAAGAAAAGGGAATAATGGAATTCATAAAGGATTATTTATTTTGTTTTGTATGTTATGAATTGTAATGTAACATTCATGTTTGTAATATATTTTCCAAGACTGCTAAACTAATCGGTCCTTTGGGACTTGATTCTTTGTAATCATGCCAATGTATTAAAATAATGCACCGAATATGGGTCACTGGGGTCGGGGCGTTACATTGTCCTAACCAAAAGGCTTTGAAGGTGTGAATAATTGGTTATAAGTGGTGTACTTTTATAAGGGGGAGGAGGGGCTCTTTAGGAAAAACTTAAAGTATTAATTTATAATAAATTCATATTCAGTTTATAATGGCTCCAAAGTGAATTATTCAAAGTCTAAGGTGGGGATGCATCAAAATACTTTCAACCAATAGATTTTAGACAGGTTTTGGTCATTATATTAACCTTATCTTTTAGTTTTAACTATTTGTTAATTAGATTGACATTTACCATGTTACTTTGTATTTTTATATTATATAGTTAATAAACTTACTATATACATACAAGAGACCCCCAAGTGGTCCATTAATGATACAAAAATTATGATATAAGTCATTTTTCTGAACCTTAAATTTTTAGGAATAAAATATCAATTAATAATATAGTACTTGTTTTAAAACACTCGTTTATGTCAATTTTGACACTATTCAATAATTAATTTTTTTAAAGTCTTAACAACTTTATTAATTCGAATAAAATTCATATAATAAATCATAACATGTAATATTAACCAATAAAATTCTTGGATGGCATAAAAACTTCCAAAATATATTTATTTTAATATTTATAATACCAATTATTTGATCCTTTCATTAATAAGGAAAATACTGCATCATTATTGTGTCATAAATAAATTTAATTATTAAATGTATAAAAATTATAAATAAAATACCATTATGTAGGAAATATTTTTATCTTTATAATGAATATTTATAGTCGAAAATATAACATATATAACCCTATGTAAAAATTGTTTTTCTAAAATATATATGCTTATGTCATTTTTGTATTTACTTTAACTTAATTAATATAAAGTGTCTCTATCACTTAAAAGTGGATCCATGGGGTCCCAAAATTGACCCAAATATGTCCATGGTCGGACATGTATCAACCAATAGGGTTAGGACACGTTTTAGGGTAATTTATTATTATTATAATATTATTTTTACCCTTATTTACTTGATTTACCCTTAAACCATGGTAAATAAAATATTTACCAAAGTAATTATTCAAAATATATAAAAATAAATTTTACCTAAATAAACAATTTTTACATCCTTATTAAAAATATGGAATACATTTTTCCAAATTCAAAACACAGAAGTTTCAGAAATTAATTTAAAATTAATTCCCGTTGTTAAAACAAAAAACGTGTTTTTAAGAGATAATAACTATCAAAAGATTGACACTTGTTTATGTCCGGTTTAATTTTGAAATTATGTCCAATGACCAAAATTGTATTAAATGGTAAAAATATATTCTAAATATTCTTTAAAACCACTCAAATTCGTAATTTATCACTATTAATTATTTTGATTAAAAAATTTGTTTTTAATTAAAATTTAATAATTTTTACTATTCATCAAAATATAAAAGTTATCCGAAAAGTACCAAAATTTCACCCTAGTATAATTTCAATATTCCAAATCCAAAAATAAAGTCCATTTTGAGAGATAAAATTTATAAAATTTCAAAAGGTGGGTATTACTATTCATAACGGCTACTTTGATTGGTCGCGGTGTGTTAGAATCTCGAAGTTGTGTACAACACACGCTACTGTATTATTCAAAGAGAATCGTACCGTGGAAGCTTGGGGTGTTACAACTTGTACTTAATGTTAACTTGTGAATAAAAATATATTCTAAAATGAATTTTCTAGTGTCTGATGGAAATTATTTTAATAGAATGAAAATATATGTATATTAAATTCATTAAGGAGTCTCTTGGAGTACCTCGAGATATGGTTAAAGATGGAATTGTTCTGTTAAGTTAAATCATATTTATATTTGAAATAGATCAATGAAATATTTCAATTGATTATTTATCCAAAGAGTAATTAAAGGAGGTTCTTGAGGAATATTTTTACAAAATGATAAACTATTTCATGCAATTCAATGACACATGGACGCAGTTAGAATATTTTTTTTGGGAAAGATGAAAGGATATTGTAGAAATACACCCACTAATAGCCTAGATCCAGTGTCTTCTATCAATAAAATTAGCATAATTATAAGGAATCAATCCCCAAAGGACTAATCAGTTTAGTAGTCTTGGTAGACTAGATACATAAATGAGTATTGTATAAATGAATACATTGAATACAACATAATTTTTTTTCATTCTTTCTAAATAAGTATCTTAGAGGATAACTTGAATCCATCTGGTAAATCCATTAATATATTTCATAGAAATCTTCTTGGTTTCCTAGGGAATGAAACATAATAATGGTGAGATAAAATGCTCAGTAAGGAAAAAGTAGAGTGGAAGCAATAATAAATAAATGATAATAGTTAGTATGGCAAGGTAAATAACTGGAAATACATTCCATTAAAATAACTAGATATGAAAATATCAGTATGTAAAGTTAGGAAACTAAAACACATTCCATTTATTAAATGAACTAAAAATGAAATGTATCCATAGATATTTCGACGCATTATCTCATGGATGAATAATAACTGAATACTGAAAATGAAATGCATCCATAGATATATCGACACAAAAAATTATAGATGAATAATATAATACTATAAATAAAAGAAAAGATTAATTATTGGACTTCATGTTTCCTAGGTACATGGTACCTTTATCATCAAGACCTTTCACAAGACAATTTATGAAATGTAGGGTAAAAACCCATCTAAGGAAGCTATCCAAATGACACATCCCATGAGACTACCGATGAATTGAGGGGCTATATATAACTGGGCCACACCATTTTGTACCAGTCCAAAACATTAATAATCTATCATATAATTGATTTGAAAATGTTCCTTATCTAATATCCATATGGAGTAGAAGATACAAATTAACCAAACAACATTCAAAGTATACACTGTATGTAAAATGGTATACATTTTAGGCAATACTACTATCCCTAATAAATGAAATGGATAATTTATGGGAATTTCAATGTTCAATGATTATAAGAGATTTAATATTTCAAGGGGACCAACAAATAGATCAAGGAAGTTAATTTAAATACTATCCTTGGCCAAATAAATCATAAACCATCTAGAGTAAGAATAAGGATGGTATAAATACAACATACCCCAAAGTAGAGTAAAATATAGGGTTATTGTTGTTAATGAAATGAAATATTATCTTTTTTAAAATAATCCTAAGGAAAATATCCTTTTCTTTTGAAAATATTTTTAATTGAAAATACTTTTTTTTAAACATTTAGAATGAGGATTCAAAGAAATGATAGTGGATAAATCAGTACATGTCATATGATGTTAAAAGAATATTCCTTTTATAAGGAAAAGGTTAGAAAATGACTCATTTAGAATGAAATAAGAAGATTCCCTCTAAGATATTAGTAAAAGAAAAAAAAATTAAAAGTTTATTTACCAAATCATTTTAAAATATTCTTTGAAAATATTTTAATAAAACATGGTTTTTATAAGAAAATAGGTTCTCTGACTAAAGAGAGAAATAAAGTCAGGTCCTTTTAAAAACATTTTCTAAAACACTTTGAGTACTAATGAGAGAAAAAATGGTACTAATACATGAAAATGGTCATGAATAACCATATTTGAATAAATTTTTTTATTGAATAATGGTTATCTAATTTCCTCAAATGGAAATTCTCTTGAAAGATCATTAGGATTAATCTTGAGGAAAGTGATCTTTAAGCATTCCAAAGTGTCCCATACCACTTTGAAACATTTTTAAATCATAACCCTCTTGAAGGAATAATATTAAATGAAAGTATCAAATACCTTTAAGATAAAGGAATTCATGATATTATATATAGAAATGGGAATTATATACAATACACTAAATATGTATGTAGTGAACTTGACATTTATTTAACGGATGTAAAAAGTGAGATGAGAATCCCTTACTAATGTAGCA
Organism: Viscum album; assembly: GCA_963277665.1. Lineage (NCBI taxonomy): Eukaryota > Viridiplantae > Streptophyta > Magnoliopsida > Santalales > Viscaceae > Viscum > Viscum album. The sequence continues at coordinate 2,087,658,841 of OY728126.1, read as the reverse complement.
ACAAATGGATTGGAAAACCCAAAGTTAATAATCCTTAAATAAAACATTTAAATAACATGTAGATGGTATAATTAATGATATTATTTGTAAATTATTCATTATGTGCACCATATATAATAAATTAAGTGTACAATAATTAAGCATGCCTCATGAAATGAAAATGACAAAATAATTCTTCACCTTATCATTCCTTTTTTGTGTGGTCTTTATACTCCTTTATAGTGGTTTAAAATATGTTACTAAATAATACCAGAACTAAACTCATGTTTATAATATCATTGAAAGCCTCGCAGGGTGTCGTTAGTTCCCTATGATGCTATGCAAAAACAAAATTTATAAAACTCAGACTATCCTAACTCAAAGTGTAGTATCTAGAAAGTCTGAGTGTCGAAACCATAGAGACAGAGAATATATTCTAAATTAATTAAGGAAAATATAATTTTAATTATTTAATTTATTTGGAGAAAAATGGGAATATATGCAAAGATTGGGGTTTTGAATCAATAGATGTCTCATTCCAGGTTCAGTGACATTATGGTTCGTGTGCTAGGAATTCGATGATAATTGATTAATTTAGTTTTGGTGTGGGAGTTATGTTAGTGGGGATCCTTGGTCTTGGTATCCCACACAAATCCTATGATTTCACCATTGGAATGGTCATATACTTAGTTCAATCATATAAATAAGCGACCCAAAACCATATTTAAACATAACCGACCCAGATTACGTAATGGTTATAAACAAAATAGTTTGATTAACTGATGAAATAATAATAAACAGACTCAATTAAAAAGAAATGGTTATAAGTTGAAAAAAATAATGAGATTATAATTTATAAATAGCGTTTTCTTAAATCCAAAACATGAATAATGAAAATAAATAATCCCTAAGCACATATCCCCCTACAATCATGTCACCCGACACTAATGGACTACCCGATCATGATGAGAGCGAGTGGCATGGGTACCCAAGAATTAATGATGGTGATGAAAGGATATTTATCTTATGTTGATGTCCCTTGGTGTTTTTTTCCTTCTTCTAATCCCATAGTGTTTTGGAATGGAGGCTGGGGTCTTATTTATAGGTGAATCCCATCCAAACTTGCAACCCGCATCATCTGATTTTTCTCTGCGCGCCATCATGGTCACAACATGTTATTGTGGTAAAAGATGTGTACCTTAGATCCAATTTTTTTCTCCACCACATTGAATCCATGTAAACTTTTATTCTGGTTTTACTTCCATCATGTCGTGTACTGGTGGTACATGACGTGTGCTTGAAGTTCACAGTGTGTTTCATTTTCACGACTTGTTCTATGCGGTCTGTTTCACTTGATACGGTCAAAACGTGTACTTGTGGCACACAACGTGTAGTCATATTTCTTCATTTTCAGCATTGTATTATCTCACAAAAACCTGATGTCATCTCACAATAATCTCTAATTTCCATCCCTTTTTGTTCATTTTTCACATATCCGTCATTTTCTGCCACAAAACATAAAAAAAATAAATGCATTCCAAAATTGGAAAGATTTATCATTTAAATTCACAATTAAATACAATAAAACACTATAAAATATATGCACAGAATAGATTTATCAATCATATATTAACTTATTACAATATTTTATTACCCGTTTGTTAATACTCTTTCATTATTTTAACTGTTTTGGGAGTTAATTGCCTAGTTTTATCAAGTATGTTTTGACTTATTATTTGTTATTCTTATTAAATATATATTGGTTTCATCATCTCCAGAATGTAAACCATGACTTAATTATCATATATATTCAGTAAAAATGTATTTATAATAGTTCATATCATTTGGAGATTATAAATGATGTTCACTATTCATGGAGACAGTAAGTCGTACGAATACATGAACGTTACATTCATTTCTTTATTGAATTGAAATAATTAATACTAAATTATACATATGTATATTATAATTTATAGTATAATATTTATGTTATATATGTTTCATATATTTATTATAACCAAAAATTTTATGTTCCATGTATGTCATGAACGAGTCATATCACCTTGAGGGGGCGGTAGTCCACACTTCCTCAAACGAAATTATCGTATTTACACACGATGGAAGCATAACGGTATGTTATAATTTTTTTTTATATAATCATAATGAAATTATAAATTAAATATATATCATATATAAATATAGTGTCCATCGTAATATCCTCCATGATAGGTGGTAGGTAAAGTTGAACAATCGTTGTTTTGTGAGGCAATAGTTCTCCGTACACAAAAACAATATGTTAGTTACCCATTAGATGGTGGTGTGTGTAAGTGTAGGTAGAAATATCGACACAAAAATATCCTAGTATATTTAGGATACTAGTTTTGTTACACAAGAACATAATAAGAATATTTTAGGTGTTGGATAATGTAAATTAAACTAAAAATATTTGGGTGAAGACGCTACCTCTTAATCGGGTAACTTCTTATGGTTTAAACCAAAAAGATTTTTTGAAGGGTTTTTTTACAAAGGAATACTTATAAGTAGAGGAAAAAATAATGGGAGACTATTTGGGAAGATATTTTCTAAAATTAAGAGGCTTTAGAGGTGTGAGGAATGGGTATAAGTGGTGGCCTTTTACAGGGAAGGAAAATGAATCACTTGGTATTCTTGAAAAGAAGTTAGGTGTACACATGTTCTTACCTAAATAAAGTCATACCAAACCACAATAACTCATTAATGTTTGTTTAATGGCCTAAATATGTTCATCTATAGGTCTTAGACAAGTGGATAAGTCATTTGGGCCCTTAAACTTTGGGTTTTATTCCATTTTTAAGCATAATTACACATTAATCACTATAATTAAATTTAATCACATTCACTAATCATTTTTTTTTCAAAAATTAAGTTTATATTAATAGATGAAAAATATTATATTTATTAAAATAGTGTATTTAATATTTTCAAAATTCAAATCACAGAATTGGAAAAATTAGGATTAATGTTAATCTCGCAGACAGGCGGATTAACAGGTTTTAGTAGAAAAATGTTCAAAAGATTGTTGTATTTTTATATTAAATTTAAAAGTTAAACTGATTATAGTGAACTAAATTATAATAATTTATTGAATATGTAACTTATTTAATAAATTTATATAACTCACTAATTGTAATTAATTTAATCTATTAGGGTAAAATAACTTTGTGAGCATAAAAATAATTTTTTATAAAAATATCCTTTTAATATTCAATTGGTTCTTATATTCATTTCTAATTTATTTATAAACAATGATTTAGTTTTATAAACCATATATTTGCATAATTTTGTTGATATTATTCATAACGACTAGTTTATATCTTATTATATTAAATAATTATGTTTTAATTACATATCGTTTCTCAGTAAGACTCAATATTGCGTATAGAGAAAGCCATTAAAGAAGGCTAGTTTTGCATGTAATGCAAGCTATAGAGGAAGGAATCTATAGCGTGTATCGAAATCCAACTAAGTTTTTCATTCATTGAAATACATAGAATATATTTTAAATGGTAAATATATTATAAAGTATATAGGTATTATCTTACCTTACACGCTTTCTGTCACGTATCATACACGCTATTGAATACAATGTTATTTAGTTTTTTGGGGAATCACATTCTCCCTAATTTTTTTAAATTTCATCCTCACAATTTCCAATCAATCATGGTGATATATTATTTTATACTTTCTATGTTTTAAATCTCACATTGTGAGAAGGGTTTAAAAGTAATCCTCTATAAAAGAGATAGCGGAATGTATAAAGGTCACATGGAGTACCATGTAAATAAGTCTCTAAGTAGAAGAACATCAGTGTAAAGTAGAGATATGTGCTTGGTGAAAAACATAAATATTTATAGGGATTGAATGCGCTCATCAATCATAGATAAATGAATTATCAATGGAAAGTTGAGGGCCTCAAAATCCATAAATCTTTGATGATTTAGAAAGCCACCAGGTCAACAAAAATTTAGGTATTAGGACAACATTTTTATTTTGAAGTCATTTTCCTAATGTTGGGTAATTATTTTTCTGACCAAGAATATAAAAAAATAATCTTATTTGATACGTTTAATTTTCATATGAACAATACTAAATTTTGGTTGTGCTTGATAAAATTCTAATTCATCCCTTTACTCCCAAAAACTAATTACCAACATTAGATTTTTATTATGCTTGAAGCACTAAAAGATAATTTTAAAGGATCATAAGGCCTATAAAATAGAAACAAGTCTTACTATTTGTCTTCAACTATCTCCAAAAATAAATATGTTTAATAGATTAATTTCTAGTCCTAAAAAGTGTTACTACTGGTTCATCATTAATATTTATTCATTAAATTGATTAACTAAAAATAATGAAAATTAACAAGGACATTTCATAGGTCAGTGGCTATCGTGAAACCCTTATCGTCCTTAGGTAATAGGTTCGAGACCCCTATCCTTGCCAGATTTGATTGGTTGTCACCCAACTTACATGTTTCCCTTTTATAAAACCATATTAAAATAACTTCCAAATATAAATATGATGGAAATCCTTGAAATAAGGTTAATCACTAAACGGAAATTTAACTAAGGTTTTCACTATAGCCTCAACACATAAATACCTCATCCATTTTAATTCCGCATAGTTCCTTCCTTGGTATCAGGTTTATCTATAATATCATTAGTCATATTTTTAAATCATGAAACCTTATCTTCAATCTAAAACTCCTTAGGTTTAACCTAGGTTAATTATTATGTATCCAAATCCTTCATAATGGTTTGTAAAGAAAAAGTGGATTATCTTATGTGTATACTACAGTAATGTCAAACTAGGTGCACAGTAAGGCTCATTGTCGTGTACCAAGTTATCCCGAGTCAAGCCCGAAACACCTTGTCGAAGTTGTTACTCTTAGGTACATTTATGCCAGAAACACATCCACTTATTGTATCCAGATAGGGATGTATTTCTTGGAAGACCCACATAATCTATACTTTACCAAAATTATAGGGTTTTCATCTATACTTCTTCAAATTCTACCTTAGGGTTATGTTTTCTAATCTAGGTTTTCATAAATCTAGTTCCCAAGGTTGCTACTAAATTTCCTTTGATACAAACTATAGCGACCCAACCCCAAATAACCTAGAGTCGATGTCTGATATAAATTACATTGGCATGATTACAAGGAATCAATCCTCCAAAGACTGATCAGTTTAGTAGTCTTGGTAAACTAGATACATAAATGAGTATTGTATAAATGAATACATTGATTACAACATAATATTTTTTTTCTTCTTTATAAATAAGTAACCCCGATGATAACCCTAATCTATCTAGTAAATCCATGCATATATTTCATAGTATGCTTCTTGGATTCTTGGGTAAAAAAGTTAATAAGGGTGAGCTCAAATGCACAGTAAGGGAAAAATAGAGCAGAAGAAATAATGAATCAATGAGAATAAAAAATATGTAAAGGTAAATATCTGAAAATACATTCTATTAAAATTATAAACCATCCAGAGGAATAATAATGATGGTATCAATATAACATACCCCAAAGTAGAGTAAAATAAAGGGGTTTTTTGTTGATGAATTAAAATAATATATTTTAAAAATATTATTGAGGAAAATATTCTTTTCATTTGAAAATATTTTTAATTTAGAATCCTTTTTTTAAAAACATTGAGAAGGTCGCTTCAAAGAAATGATGACAGATAAATCTGTACATGTCGTACGAGGTAAAAAAATATTCCTTTTTTAGGGAAAAAGTTTAGAAAATGCCTCGTTTGGAAATATAAAAGAATATTCCTTCTAATACATTGGTAAAAGAAAAAGGTTAAAAATTTATTTATCAATATTTTTTTGAAAATATTTTAATAAAACATGGTTTTTATAAAAAAAACGTTCTCTGGATAAAGAGAGAAATAAAGTCAGGTTTTCTTAAAAAGATTTTCTAAAATACTTTGAGTACCAAAGAGTGGAAAAATGGCACTAATACTTGAAAATTGTCATGAATAACCAGAGGATAATGAAATTTTTTATTGAACAATGGTTATGTAATTTACTCGAATGAAAATTCCATTGAAATATCATTAGAATTATTCTTGAGGAAAATAATCTTTAAGCATTCCAAAGTGTCCCATACCACTTTGAAACATTTTTAAATAATAACCCTCATAAATGAAAAATATTAAATGAAAGTATAAAATACCATGAATTTAAAATAATTAATGATATAATATATAAAAATGGGTAGTATATACACCACAAAAAATATGTAAGTAGTGAACTTGACATTTATCTCACGAATGTAATAAGTGAGATGAGAATCCCATACTAATGTAGTAACAAATGGATTAGAGAAACCAAAGATAATAATACTTTAATAAAACATTTAAATACCATTAATATGGTATAATTAATGATATTATATGTAAATGTGGTAATATATACACCATATATAAGAAAGTAAGTGCACAATAATAAAGTATGCCTCATGAAATGAAAATGAGACAAAAATCCCTTACCTTATCCTTCCTTTTTGTTGTGTGGTATTTATCCTCCTGTATATTAGTTTAAAATATGTTAATAAATATTACCAGAACCACACTCATGTTTATAGTATCATATATTAACTTATTACAATATTTTATTACCCATTTGTTAACAGTCTTTCATTATTTTAACGGTTTTGGGTGTTAATTTCATAGTTTTATCAAATACATTTTGACTTGTTATTTGTTGTTCTAATTAAATATATAATGGTTTCATCTTATCAAGAATTTTAACCAAGAAAAAATTATCATATATATATTCAGTACATATTTATTTATAATATTCTATAGAAATTTGAGATTAGAAATAAAGTGCAATGTTCATGAAGACGGTAGGTCGTACGTACGCATGAACGCTACATTCATTTCTTTGTTGAATTAAAATAATTAAAAATAAATGATTCATTTGAATATTATAATTTTCAGAATCATATTTATTTTATAAATGTTTTTTAGTTTTATTATATCCAAAATTTATGTGTTCCATGTATTACATGAACAATTCATATCACTTTGAGGGGGAGATAGTCCACACTTCCTCAAACGAAATTATCATATTTACACATGATGGAATCATAAAGGTATGTTATAAATAAAAATTACATAATCATAAAGACATTATAAATTAAATATATATTTTTTATATTAATATATTTTCCATCATAATGGCCACCATGAGATGCGGTAGGTAAATTTGAACAATCGTCATTTCGTGAGGTAGTAGTTTGCCGTAAACAGAAACAATATATTTGTTACCCATTAGATGGTGGTGTGTGTATGTTTAGGTATAAATACTAGAATAAAAATATACTAGTGTATTGAGGATAATTGTTTTTTTACAAAATAATATAATAATTATATTTTAAGGGTTGGACAATAGAAATGAAACTAAAAAAATTTGAGTGAAGACATTACCTCTTAATCAGGTAACTTCTTTTAGTTTAAACAAAAATGATTTTTTGGAAGGGTTTATTCCAAAATGTATGATTATAGGTCTAGGATAGGAATTATGTGAGACTATTTGGATAGATATTTTCCAAACTTAAGAGGTTTGAGGGGTGTGAGGAATGGGTAGAGGTGGTGGCCTTTTATAGGGAAGGAAAAAGACTCACTTGGTATTCTTGAAAAGAAGTTAGGTTTACACATGTTATGACCTAAAAAATTCATAAAAAAAATCATTATTGAAAGTTTCATGGACAAAATATGATCAGAAATGGGTTTTGGATAAGTTTATAGGTCGTTTGGGCCATTAAACTTAGGGTTTTAGTCCATTTTAAGCATAATTACACCTTAATCATTGTAATTAATTTTAATCACATTCACTAATAATTTTTTGTCAAAAATTTAGTTGATCTTATGAGATCAACAATATTATCTTGATTGAAATGGTTTTTGTTTTATTTTCATAATTCATGTCACATAAGCCAAAAAATTAGGATTAATGCTGATCTCACAGAGAGGCATATTAACTGGTTTTAGTAGAAAAATGTTCCAAAGATTGTTATGTTTTTATATTCAATTTAAAATATAAATTGATTATAATGAACTAAATTATATTATTATATTTATAATTGATCCAATGTTACTTAAGAACAAATTTAGAATATAATTTAACATTAATAATTATGACAAGGTTGTTTTTAACAAAAACACGGTATTTTTTACTATTCACTAAAAAATGAAGTTTCTCAGAAAAATACCAAAAATTAATACTAAGATAATTTTGACATTTGAAGTCAATAATGAAGTTTATTTTATCAAATTAAATTCATAAAAGTTTCAAAAATTAATATTTAAAGGAGATTCACCATTAAAAGGCGGTAAAAATGCCTTAATAAAATATAGGTTTTATGTGAAATATCAGGTTTGATCTTATATTATTCTTACCAAATATATTTAATGAACATAAATAAATAATTTATTGAATATTTAACATATTTATTACATTAATATAACTCAATAATTTTAATTAACTTAATATATTTGGGTAAAATAACTTTTTGAGCATAAAAATAGTTTTCTATAAAATATCCTTTTAATATTAAATGGGTTGTTTTATTCATTTCTAATTTATTTTTAAACAATGATTTAGTTTTCAAAACCATATATTTTCATAAGTTAGTTAATAATATTCATAAAGGCTAGTTTATATCTTATTATATTAAATAATAATGTTTTAATTACAGATTTTTTCTCAGTAAGACTCAATATTTCATATAGAGGAAGCCATCAAAGAAAGCCAGTTCTGTGTGTAACACAAGATATAGAGGAAGATATCTATTTCTTGTAATTCAATACAACTTTATGTTTCATTCATTAAAATATATGGTATCTATTTAAATAGTAAATATATTATATAAAGTATTTGTGTATTATCTTACCTTATGTGCTTGCTATCGTGTGTCATACATGCTATCGAATAAAAGGTTCTTACTTAGTTTTTTGGGGCATCACAGATATATTAGAATTGTCTTATCTAAAAAGGAAAAATGAATAAGTATAACAAGATTTCATCACAACAATTGTGTTCCCAAGATGAGGTAAATTTTTATCCTAACATTATTTCTATTTATAATATTTTTTTTGGAGAAAGGATTTGTAATTTTAGAATCTCTCTTGGAGATTAAATGGATATGAGATTTTGGTTGTGATGATGAAAAAATTTCAAGTTGCGATTCCAAATAATTACCATGAAATGAAAAAGAATATTTATGGAGTATAAGTCATGGATCATAGTAGTTGTTGATCAAATATGTTTTACTAGAATAAAAAACATTGAGAAGATAAGAAGTGGCCTTTAATCTCAACAAAAAGAATATGGGAGAATGTGTGAGAGAACAATATGATATGATTGAAGATATCTCCCAAGATATTTTGAATCAAATAGACATAGAGAAGGAATTAATGGTATACTTAATTCCCCTAAAAGATTAACTTGATGAAATTAGAAAAACATGAAAGGATACAACTTTGATTTTAAAGGAAAATAAATCTTATTTGAAGAAGAAAGATGAGAATATCAACGAACTTGATGAAAAAATATACAAAACTATTGAGAATATGATGATACTTCCAAAGGAATCCTTAATAATATATATATATATATAGAATATAATAAGTGTTATTCTATGAAATATTATAGATGTGTGGTCCTAGAAAATAAGGAAGCACTAAAGTGCTTAAATTGTGGTAGAATTGGGTATATCATGAGTAGATGTATCGAAGAAAACAAACACGATGATGTGAGAATAACTCAAGTAGTTACAATATTTTAATCAATGAGAGATAAAATGAGTCACAATTATTATATTAATTTCTTCATTTATTCAAACCTCTATCACATGGAAATGTATTTCAATTAGTGGAATTCATTGAAGTGTAAATAATCCATACAAAGACTATCCAATCTTATAACATACAAAGAGAATGGTTATCTAGGAAAATGGCTTATTAATCTATAAAATAGATTCAATTATTTGGATATCTAAAATGATCCTTTTTAAGGGTGTATTTATCACTAAGATATAGGTACTCAAAAAAAAATCTTTTCAAAAAACAAGAAAATATGGAAGAAAAATCAAGAGGATGTAGTAGATGTGAGAATAGTAGAACAATATGGGGAGGAAAATCAACATATGAAGAATAAACATTCCAATATAGAACTCATGGCTATCAAGGATAGATTTTTTAAAACCAATTACACACAAACTAGTAAAAGGAAACAAATAAAGATGTAATAGGGAGGAAATCCATAGGTTAGATCCACTTATGATTAAAAATGAGAAGTTACTTGTTTAAGTGTGATAAATTACATAATTGTGTAAAATAACAAACCAAAGAAGGAGGTTAATTCTTATATCCATGAGGATAAGTATATAAGTGTTAGAATTCAATGGAAATTATTTAGAAAAAGGTTATTTTTTTTCTAGCTATAAGTGATGATGAAGATATTAAGAGATGATGAAACCCTTTACCAAAATCTAGAAATAGAAAAATTAAATATTTAATATGATTAATTGGGTAATATTTAAAATAACTATTCATAAAATTAATAAAACATGTGGTTCCCTCCTCCTATACACGTTATTATTTTTAAATACATTCAAATAGGATTATAATTAATGGGGAGATAAAATCCATGGGGTGATTGAGCTAGAAAAGCACATGTTTTCAAGATGAATACATATCTACTGAAGTCTTTTGATGCATGTGAAGAATTAGATGACATGGAGTTCACTTGTTATCACTTGTTTAAATTGAATTACTTTTTAAATAAGTTTTATCAATATTTTAATAAGCGGTATCAATTAATTCATCATGTGGTATGACCCCCACAAAAATGTTCTTTAACATTATCTACTTGTCACGACTCATCCCCCGAGGCCCATGCTGTGACTACACCAAGACAACCTTCCATAGGCCAGGGTTTGGAGACTAGCACCAGAAAGGCGTATCCCTAAAATGGGAATGCATTGCCTTTAAACCTGTACAAACACACAGACTAGAACACAACAAGATGAAACCACAAAGTAAAACTGGTGTAGTAAAAGTGTGTACTAAAATAAAGGGGCCGAAATACAAGCCCAACTGAAAAGATAAAACTACAAATAAAAACATAAAATATCTCACGAGTTTGTTCACCAAGGATCCTACCTAAAGGGTAGGTATAGATCATCACCACAGCTCTCCACGTCAACCATCACCACCGTCAACCGTCAGGTCCTAGCTCCCTGAGTCTCAGTCAAGGCTTCCGTCGTATGCACAAGACAGAACAAGGTGTGGGTGAAGCCCATGCAAGGTTGAGTATAAAAATACCCATTAGGGACCCCGAGACCCCTGAATGTCTCTCATAATTCCACAAAGAAAATCCACAAGCATGAAATCAATCACAAAGCACAAAGAAAAAGACTCAGCTCAAACCTGGTATCAAAAAATGACAGTTGTATAGATGATTAGTCATAAGGCTAGATCATGTTACTCTGTCAATAGTAACTTCTACTAAACCACAAATGATCGATAGGTACTAACCCCCGCAAGACCAACATAGGATTGATAGGTGATGATTCACATAGAATCATTGGGTGCTGATTCACATATAATTGATTAGTGCTGATTCACATAGAATCAATGGGTGCTGATTCACATAGAATCATTGGGTCTTGATTCACACAGTATCACTGGGTGCTGATTCACACAGAATTGCTGGGTGCTGATTCACACAGAATCACTGGGTGATGATTCACACAGAATCGCTAGGCGATGATTCACACAGAATCGCTGGGTGCTGATTCACACAGAATCGCTGGGTGATGATTCACACAGAATTGCTGGGCGCTGATTCACACAGAATCGCTGGGTGCTGATTCACATAGAATCATTAGGTACTGATTCACCTAGAATCATTGGGTGCTGATTCACACAGAATCGTTGGGTGCTAATCCACACAGAATCGCTGGGTGCTGATTCAAACAGAATCGCTGGGTGCTGATTCACACAGAATCGCTGGGTGCTGATTCACACAGAGTTGTTGGGTGCTGATTCACAACGACTCACTCTGTACTGATTCACACAGAATCTCTCTTAGCTGATTCACATAGAATCACTATGTTATCCATGATCTACTTCCCAACATATATTCTTAGTGGATTTTGTTTATTCCCTTAATAATGGTTCATACTAAGCTTATGAATTTACTAAATCATATCCCTCAGAAGTGTCATAACCAAGAATGAAAAAAGGATCATTGTTATGCACCAGTTCCCATTCGAGTATAGCTCAAAGAGGTGTTTTCGGGTTTTACCCCTAGATACATCTATTCCAGAGCTGCCTCTACCTGCTCGTATCCAGACATGGATGTGTTTTCTTGATAAAAAACATACTCAATACTCACCAAACATTAGGGATGTTTCATTATACTTAATCTTATACCTATGGATTTCACTAGGATTTTATAATCCTAATCCCAAAAATAACTAAACCAATCCTTTGATACCAACTATAACAACCCTACTCCTCATTACACACATAAACATGATTTATTACATTATATTTCATTTGAAAACTATATGTATTGAGAGTTCTAGTGTCTTGGGAAATTAGGAACATTACATAACAACTTATAACATAAAACATAACCACTTTATTGAAAACATCTTTTACATGACCACAATATTCTTTCATACTTAGAATTGTATGGGATAACCTGAGGACATGCATAAGAAAAGGGTGAGATATAAATCCTAATAAGGGAGTAATCAAGGAATAACATGAATAATATAGTACATTTTAGGAAATAGGAATATCAGTGGAGCTCAAGAGAAACATGAACATAAAGGGATGATATAGCATTATTATCATAGCTTGGAAATGTGGAAACAACATTTAATATGATATTATCATGATCCAAGGCTCATTGCACATGGATCATGAGTAAAACCTCATTTAACTTTAATTAGAATGAGTAAACCCTCATTTCACTTTATGTATCACGATACTAATCTTTACCCAATGAATTAGATCACTATCAGAGTGCACCCTTCTTAATCATTTCATTTAATGCATAAGTGTGCCACATGGATCATATAACATGGATTAATTAAACATCATCATTTATTCAATGAAAAAGGAATGTGGAATTCATAAATTAAACTCTATAATCAATAATTAAATGTGCATAAAGGTTAATACCTTTGATATAGAAATGGGCATGGTATTCACTACACAATGAATTTGGCTTGGAAAATCGCAGTGCAATTTCAGCAGCATAATAATGTGACATAAGAATTAATAAAAATAGTTGATGAGAGAGAAATTGGTGTCTCATAATATATAAAATAAATGGATAGTAAGTGGTTCATATAGATACATTCCCCAACATATTTAATGGAATTTAGATTCATAATACAAAAGAATTTTTTTAATGTAAATGAGAAGAGAGAAATTCCTTATAAAATTTTAGCATGGTAACAAGTGTACATGGGAGGAATTAATGAGAGACAAATAGGTATATAATCATTAAAACAAAAGGAGGGAAGTATTAAGGATTTGATACATCATACCCAAACATTTTTAATTGAAAACAAAATGGTATAACAACATAATGAAATTTGGAAAAAAGTGTGAAATGATGAAATCCTTTACTTGGAAGTGTGATCCAAAGGCTTGGGAGAGGCTTGAGAGATGATTATTGGGAGGTTTGGGCGCCTTGTGAGAATAATAGAGAGATGAGGTAAAATTAGGGACGTGCTCCAAGGGTTTTGAGTGAATAGAAGTGGGAGATTGGGTGGGTTTATATAGGAAAATAGAGGGAATTCTTTATTATTTAGGTTTCAGACACTACACATCAAACTAATCAAAAACAAAAACTAACCCATGGTTTTTTACCATGGTTTTTTCAAAAGGATATTAGAAAATATTATTTTATAATTCCAATGGCCTAACTTATTAAAATATTAGTCTTTTTTATATAGAGGTGAGTTACACTCTCAAGGAAATCATTTTAAAAATTAAAATGTTTTATAAGTCTTGGAGGGTCCACTAAGGAACCATAAAATTAATAAAACAAATCTAAAATCACATTATTTTATAGGTAAAACATATATTGGACGAAAATACATTTATATTATTTTATTACATCACTATTGGGTCATTATGATGTTATAAAACACATTATATTTTTAAACGGTATTTAATTTTTACCCAAAAATTTGGAAGTCTCAGAAAATTATGAAAAATTTACCGTTGGATAATTTCAACATCCTGATTCTAAAAATAATATTAATTTTATCTAAATAATTTTTTAAATATGTAAATTTTCACTTTGAAAATAAAAACAGACATTTATTGAAAATTCATGGGTTTTGACAAAAACCGTTTTCAAACCTTAATAAAAATTACAATTGTATTCATAAAAATTATACAATCATTTATATTTATTAAAAAGTAATTTTGTAATAATAATATTTTATTAAACTGTTATTTAATTAAAAAATTTATTAATTCATTATAATAGATTTCTTAATTGAATACTAACTAAAAATACTATTTGTGCTTCAAAAACCATTTACAAAGTAACAATAATGAAATGAATGCATATTATTTATATAAAAAATAAAGCACATAATCATAGTGATAGGGTCTTGTTACAAACCCCTTATAACACCCATATAATACCTAATGGTAAGGTGTGCGATGGTGGCAGACTCTTGGGGTGGCTCAGATAACATCACTTAGGTAGTAATATCTATCGACTTCCACTTTTCTCATAAGCGATTCTGTTCAAGATTAATGTGTTGAAACTGAACTTGGGATTGGTCAAGAGAGAATCCCAGTGATGATACATTCTTTCCAAGCTTCGAAAAATGGGATTCGTATGGATAAATTCTATTGGATGAGGACATCGCTTCCTTTTCATAAGTATATTGGATTTTTTAAAGCCCTATATTTATACTAATCATGTGATCACTGTTCAATGACTATATTAGAAACCATAAAAATTATTAGCGGTATTTTAAAATCCAAAAACATAAAACCATTTAAGTTCATATGTTTTATATAAATTTTTTACATAATAATACATTTAAATAGATCAATAAGAATTTTCATTAATGAAATTATGGGTCGTTACACCTGGTTTGAAACTCTTGGGGGATATACTTTGGGAATTCACAAACTCCTCATGAACCATCATGAAGGATTTAATTAGAAGTTGGTTATGAATAAACCAGGATAAATCTAAGGGTTCATATATTAAGGAAGGATTCATAGTTTAAACAACCTATAAGTGACTCTTCATGATTATGTGGTTCTTCTTTATGATAACCATTTCTTACTCTATGCTTTTGGTTTAGTTAATAGCTGGAACCTGAAGGAACCATGTTAATAATGATTGCGACAAATAGTGAAGCAAATTCCCTCCTAAGGGTTTTAATTCTATAGGGTCTATAATAAAATACCTCATTGACATACTCTCACAGATTTCTCAAACTATGAATCATGCTGAGTTTCCAGACAAGAAAAGGAGGGAGAAACGTTTTTCTAAGTCCTTAATGAGGAATAGTACACATTCTTTCAGCAGGTCATCTAATACACTTGTTGTTGAACACTGTATCAGTACCATTAAAAACATATTTTCCATTATCAAGTGTTTAGATCATGAGAAATTCATTCTGGATATTTATCAGTTAGAAGTTGAAGCTGACCAGTGGCGGAATCTAATCAAGAATACGATGAATCAAGATGAAATTGAATTCATGGATTGGGATGATTTCAATAACTTATTATTTAATAAGTAATTTCCTCATGTCCTTCATACCAAGATATAAAAGGAGTTCCTTTAGTTGAAGAAAAAGGATTATGAATCTATTAGTACCTACGAGGATAATTTCACAAGACTTGCGAGATATGCTTCTAGAATTATCGTTTAACTAGAAAGTAAGGTTGATAGGTTCTTCAGTGGTTTAAATACAAGTCTCAGAAGGGAATTGGACATAAGAGACTTTGGTAGCTATGAAGAGATTGTTAATTTTTCAATAAAATTTGAAATGGAGGTCAGAGTTATATATCAATCTCATGGTTTTAACATGAAGAGGAAGATGGAGTTCAAAGGACAATAAAAAAACCATGGAGATAATAATATGATCATTCCTTTGTGCTCTACATGTGGAAAGAATCATGGTGGGAATTGTCTTAATGGGGCTAGTAAATGTTTTCAGTGTTTCAAGGAAGGAAATCTGGTGGTTGAGTGAAAATGTGATGGAAAAATTTATATAATGATTCAAATAATGAGTTAACTCCTCAGGATGAACCTTCTACACTTCAGTGTTTCAATTATAGGGAGTTTGGTCATTTCGCTAGAAAGAACCCAAATACAAAGGTTAATAATGATGATTAGCACCAAAAACCTTTGAATACAAAGGAAAAAGTGAAAGCATATGTGATCATAATGGATGAAGTGAACCCAAATATTTATGAATTACCTATGCTTCCTTAGTTGAGAATTTTATTTTTGATTTTGTATGAATAATACATATGAAAGCCTTATTGTTCATCCTTTGGTTTTATTTCAAGTGATTATCTTTCCTGACATGGATTATGGAATAATAAAATCACATTTGATATTCTATTAGTACAAGGATAGACCAAAGTTTTTAATGATTTTTTGTTAAATATAAGAGCCTATATATGGAATAAAATGTGAATTATAACTATTTATGGAAATTTTAAGTTAAAATTCAGATTAAGTTAGTAATATTAAAGTGTTATGTTCCTTATAAGGATTTATGCATGTTGGATATCCTGTTAAAACTACCTTGTAATGATGGTATCTTATGACAAATGGGATGGTATATCATGGATCTCATGATCTGTTAATACTTTAGGAAAGGAAAAAAATTCACCATCTTTTTTAGTGAAATATGTAAAGTGGATCAATGAAAAAAATGGTTATTATGTCCTGAAATCATAAAATTAAGTCCTTTCATAAAAATTAGTTAACATTAGGAAAAAGGATATTTAAGACAAAAATTTTGTTCTAGTACCGTCGTTTCCTATGAACCAGATGGTCCCTTAGGTCATCATAGATTTATGTATTTCTAATTGTTAACCTTCTCTTGAACATGTCCTCTACCTCTGTCCATCATAACATGATGGTTAGATTTTCATTCCATATCCATGTTTTCACTTTCCACCTATGTTCTCCCATGTGGAAACCTAGTTATATGTTACTTTGGGTAGCCAATATGGTTCAAAATTTCCCTTTTTAAGGGAATTTTTTGTATCCATTTTTACGATATGGGTTTCTATGAATGAAAATTTCACGTATTTAAACTTTTATTACGTAGATGAATTTTTAGGGTCAATTCATTTTTAGGGGGGTAGAATGTAACACCCTGAGATTTTGAGAATTATTTTTTTTGAATTAATTTAAATTTTTAATATTTTTCATTTCAAAATAATAAGGTAAATAGTTATTTATATATGTATATCAAGTCACTAAGTCAAACATTCCTTTCACACACAATATGAACTTTTCTTGCGCTACATGCAAGACTAACTTGGCTTGTGCTGCAAGAAACACTGACTTGGCGTACGATGCACACAACACTGAGTTTCTACGAAACATCTATTTTTATTATTTTAATTATTTAAATAATATAATTATTAGCTATTTATTAAAATTACTAATATCTAATTTTCAAATATTTTAGTTTTATATAAATTAAACATATTGATAATGAAAGATAATATTTTTAGTAAAGTCCTTTTATGTTAAAAATATTGTTTTCTTGAATGAATTTCTTTTAATAATAAAAGTAATTTTAAAAACATATAGAAATTGAATTTGATAAAATAAAATTAATTTTTAATTTAGAATTTTGAAATTATCCAAGGGTGATTTTTTGGGATCTTTCTGACAAACTTATTTTTTTGATGAATAGTGAAAAATATTGCTTTTTAGTTAAAAACTGCCTTTTTACCTAATTAACTATTAATGATAAATGATATTATAAAAATGTTTTAAGGTCAAAATATATTAATATTAAATCTACTAATACATTAAAATTAATTATGATAAAATTCACTTTGAAACTAAATAAAAAAATCTTAACAAACTTTTGAACCTTTTCATACTTTAAAACCCCATTATTTTGTCACATCTATGGGATTAGAACTAATATTAATTTTTCCACTTATGTTATTGGAATTTCAAAAATCATACACACAACATTGTATTTATTATAATATTTAGATTCTAATAACACTATGTTAATTTTTTACCAAAATGACTAGTAAAAGTAATTAAAATTAACTACAACGGTTAAGGCCAAATAAAGCTTAATTTGGGACTAAACTTTAAAATTAAGGTCCGAAATGACCTATAAACTTGTCCAAAAACCATTTTATATAAATATTTCGGCCATAAAACTTAAATTATTGAGTTTATATGGTTTTTATGAATTTTTTTAGGTAATAACATGTTCACATCTAATTTTTTTTCTAAAAAAACCACATGATTCATTTTCCTTCACTATAAAAGGCCACCATCTATACCCATTAATCACAACTATAAAACATTTTATGTTTGTAAAATATCTTCTAAATTATCCTATCAAAAATCCTCTCTTCAAACTTGAAGCCTATATTTTTTAAGAAAACTTTTCAAGAAATCTTTTTGGCACAAACCAAAATGAGTTTCCCAATTGTGAGACAACATCTTCTCTCAAGCTCCTTTCATTTATTGCCCTTATTAACCCATTAAAATATCTTTATTCTATTATTTTATGATAGAAATAGTATCATCAATATACTAAGATATTTTAATTCAAAGGGTCTAACCTAAAATTACACACACTTGCATCTAATGGATGTTGAACATACTATTTCGGTCTACGGTGAACTACTGCTTTATGAAGCGATGATTGTTTATTTCTCTTTTATCACCAATCATGGCGACCATTATGATGTAAAATATATTTATATATATAATATATTATATTTATTATGTATTTAATATTATTTATTACTTTTAAAACACACATCTTATTACCTTTTATTTGGTGTTAATACTATAATCTTATTTGAGGAAATGTGGACTACCACCCCCTCAAAGCAATGTGATTCGTTCACACACCACATAGAATGTATTAAGGATGAGTTTAATGAACTTATATTATATATATATATATATATTATATTCATTATACTATAATAATTATATATATACATAAATACATATATATACACACATATTTCATTTACATACTTTCTTTTAATAGGATAATAAAAACAGAAACAACGTTCATGTGTATATACGGCTTACCATCTCCATGAACGGTGTATTCAATTTCATAATTATATATACTATAAATTTTTATAATATTAATATACTGGATATAAATGATATTTATATCATTATCTACATTATGGAATCATGATATATGTATAAGGACCAATAATATAACAAATTAAGACACATGTGAAGAACAAACCAAATATTACCTAAAGTGAAACTTTAATATAGGATCATTAAAAAGTGGGTAATATAATGTTGTAATAAAACCATATATGTTAATATATATAGTAATTTTATTCTTTAAAATATTTATAATAAACTTATATTTATTACACATGAAGATTGTATGAGTACAGAGAGAGTCAAGACACAAGGTAAGGGGATTTCATCTCACTTTTAATTTCTATAAGATACAAGATATGTTCACAACTCTTTCCTTTTTTTTTGTGGTGTATGTAATACTCATTATTTTATTATAAGTATATTGTACTTAAAATTTTGGGTATTCATATTCCCATTTTATGATCCTACTTTCATGGGGTTTAGCTTTCAAAAGATACCAAACCGGTAAAATAGTTTTGTCTCAATTTTCCTTCTTTGAGATTAATGTTTTTTACAAACATAAAATAATATGTGACATGTATATACTTACATTTTAAATTTTATACCATGAATATAATTATTTTAATGATATATTAAGCTTAATGTTATTTTTTTACATGGAGAGTATGATCCCAAGTTATCGAGTTATAAGATTTTATTGAGACAATCTCATCGCTTTTCAAGATTGTTTATGTTATTGCTTACCTTGATGAAATATTATGATCCATATCTCAAGAATATTCATGAGTTTCCTTATCATATGTTATTTCATGATATAATCATGTATTAGTACCATATTCTACATTTGTTCCATAATATAGTTAAGAATGTGTTTTTTGGAAAGACCGACTTTACCCTTTCTTCGATCTAAAATCTATGTTTTCTAAAAAGGGATTCCAAGAATATTATAACATTATCCTATAAGATTTTAAATAAATTTTTACCCATTTTTTCTTTTACCAATCTCTTCAAGAAAATATTCTTGTTAATTTCTAAACAAGGCATTCCTTCTAACATTTTTACCGTGAAAAAAGAATGTTCTTTTTTTTTACTTCATACGACATGTGTGGATTTACCCACCATCATTGCTTTGAAGATTAATTTTCATTTTTAAAAGGTAAATATTTAAGAAATTGTTTTAAAAGTAAATTTCAAAGAAAAATATTTTGAAAATGGGTTCAAGTATTCTTTCTATGTTTTCAAGGTATTTTATGAGAAAATTATTTTTAAATAGTTTTATGTATTAACAATCCATTTTCAATAAAGAAAGGATATTTTCCTTAAGAATTTTTTTAAAGATATTTCAAAACTATTTTCTATCTAATATGACATCCATTGATATTACTCATGCCATTTTTATAAATTCTACGAAGGTTCCATTCACATCCTTTATATGAATGGGTCACGCTTAATGTCATGGTCTTTATGAAACCTATTTCTCTTTCATGGGTTATATGTTTATGAAATCTGTATCTATTTCATGGGTTCTGATTTGATTAAATGGTTATGAAACCTATACCTTTTCCATAGGTTATGATGTGATGAAATTTTAATGATACCAATTTCATTTTATGAGTCATGATTTGATATTTATAAGACCTATATCTTTTTATTGGTCATGATATGATGAATTCTTTATTATCTTGTGGCACATGTGTGAATGATTTTACTATGAGATGGGTGAGACCTATATCTCTCTCTAATACGTTGGGTAATGATTTGTTTTATATGAGCTCAAATAGTACACAACTTGTAGCCTAAGACTGAAAAGTAAAAGGGTGTTTGGGTTGTAGCTGAAGCCCAAAAAGAAATAAGGTTCATGGGTTGTCACCCAAGCCTAAAATAAAGAGGGTATAGTGGTTGTAGCCTATGCCCGAAAATAGTAAGGTACATGGTTTGTTGCCCAAGACTAAAAGAAAGTGGGTACACAGGTTGCTAGCCCAAGTCAAAATTGGGTACACAAGTCATAGCCTAAGGCTAACATGATATAAAGGTCTTATTAGGTAGCCCTAACATAAAAGTTTCTTTTCTTATATGTATTCCATAAATCCTATGTCTTATTATTTAGTTATGATTTCATGGACCATGATGTTTATTTCCTTATGATTTTTGTCTTATGAAATTACAAGGTTTATCAAATAGCTCATGTTTATGACCATTGATATGTAGGGTATGATATCATAATGTTACGATCGCATTATTATACTACTATGATCATGTTTCTGATTACATGTCTCCCTTGTGTACCCTTACTGAGCATCTGAGCTCAACCATTTCTTATATTTTCTTTCTCCAGTTTATGAAGAAATGTTTTAGGTAGAAGTGATAATGGTGTAGATCTTTATGGGAGATGTTGATGATCTTTCACCAGGATAAGAGATTTTTTCCATGATTCCAAAGACACTTAATTATTACGGTCCTTGGGCATGTATTTTTGCAATTTACTAAACATTCATCTAAAATGATGTAATATCCATGTATATTAATCTTGGGTTGCTATATTTAACATAATTCGGTAAGTACATTCTTACATAAATTTTAATGTCATGTGGTAAGGATGTAATTCCATGTAGTTTAATATCATGTGGTAAGGATGTACTTCCATGAAGTTTAACGTCATGAGGTAAGTACATATTTCCATATAGTTCAATGTCATGTGGTAAGGATGTGGGAACCGATATGAAAATATGGAAATGTTGTAGCTATGCCCAAATATGGATACTTGGGAATCACTATGTATCTCATTAGTATGAGAATAAAGCCACACATATATCATAATGAGGTTTCATACATAGATCAGTCCCATACAAAAGGATGAGGGAAATTTTATATTTATTTCTTGTTATTGGGATCAGAGTTAGAAATTTTGGAATCACTATGTACACTGGAAGGGTAGGAATAAAGTCACACGTAGTTTTTGAACAGGAAATACTCTACATGGGTTTGACTCATACATATTTGTGGGCATTATTTCCATTGACAATTGAAGCTAGGCTTCAGGATTGGAGATCCATGCATCACTACATTTCCTATGATGACAAGAATCAAGCTACACATTGTTCTTGATGTTCCATGTAGATTAACATTATGCGGTATGGATGAGGGTGAACTGTCATGAATAAATAGAAATGTTTTGGTTAGGAAAAAATAGAATCCCATGAATTACTACGTATCTCATGAGGATGAGAATCAAAACATATGTAGTTATTGAAATATCATGCATTTTAACATCGTGAAATGAGGAAGAAGGTGAACTGAACTGAATTGATGGGAATATTATGGTTGATCCCAAGTGTAGATGTTTGGGAATCACTATATATCTCATGAGAAGGATAATCAAACCACACATAGTTCTAAAGAACTATGTAGTTTAAAGTCATGCAATAAAGACATTGACCGTGAAGTTTAATGTCATGCGGTGGGGACTCATGGTATGCCTTTTAATGTCTTTCATTCTTGAATATAATTTACATGTTGTATAATATCATTCCTTTCTTGTGAGGGTAAGTCCCTACTATAATTCATAATATCACGTGATCTATACTTAAGGTGACAAATAAGTAATGGAAAAGGGTTCCCTACAATGCATAGATAGTTGGGGGTAAAACAAGGGAAGTTTGTATCATATAGTGGTTGGACCAAGATATAGGATCGAATCATCCCTACATATCTCATTGGAAATGAGAATCAAGACATACAATGTTCTATAAGAACCATGCAGTTTTACATAATTCAGAAAAGATGTAGGTGAATCAACGTGAATTGAGATATACATCACAAATATGTGTAGTTTTACATCATGCGATAAAGACATTGGACATGAATTTTAATGTCTTGTGGTAAGGACATTGGCTCTGTAGTTTAATGTATTATGGTAAGGAAGAATTTGGTATATCTTAATGTCTTTTGGTTAAGAAGAATCATGTTTAATTTTACATCATGTGGTTAGGATGAGTTCTGTATAGTTTAACATCATGTGGTTAGGATGAGTGATGTGACATACACTGATGTTGATTCCCTTATAAAGACAACTATGAAACGTATTTCTTGAGAAATCTTGCATTGGTGGGAGGTGTGACATGCTATACATCTTTTGTGTTCAATGAGTAACCTCTGTTGTGGTAGACATTATGTATGATGTGAGACCCCTCCCATTTGGGTTCAAGCTTTAGGGGCTTCTTTCCTGGTATCATTGGGGTTCTGAGGACCAACACCAGTTCCCCATGGAATAATAAGTAGAGGAAAACCCTTTTATTAAAGGCTCATGCAATCTGATTCTATTGGACCTAAAGGTTTTAAAGTGTGTGAAACCAGTTCTTATCAATCCATTCCAATTTATCTATTAAATTTTTCAATTTCTCATCATCTTAGAGTTTCCCACATATGGATACTTGAAGTGAGGGTAGCTTAACTTCCATGGGTAACGTTTCCTTGGTCTTGTACACCATTGAGTATGGTGTTTCTTTTGTAGCAGTATGCGTGGTAGTATGGTAGGACCATAAATCATGGAGGAGTTTTTTTATCCAATTCTTATTACCCTTGTTCACTATATTCTTGAGTATATTTGATAAATTCTTACTGAATGCCTCTATATTTCCATTTTCTACTATATGATAGTGAGATGAGTGATTGAAATCGATATTTTACTCATGGTAAAACTTTTTCAACACCATAGAATATAAATTGGCGTTTTTGCCTATCATTATTGTGTGAGGTACCCCAAACTTGGTTATGATATGGGACATTATGAGGTTGGTGATGTTCTTCATCATGACTTCCTTGAGGTGTATCACCCCCATCCCATTTAGAAAAGAAGTTGGTAGTATTAAGGATGTACTCGAACAACTTATCTATGGTTGGGGGATATGTACCCACGTCATCCATCCCCCAAACAGAAAACAACCAGGAATATTTAGTCGTATGTAGCAATTATGGAGGATAGTGGATGAAGTTCCCATGGATTTGGCATGCATGAAATTTCTTAGTAAATTCCATACAGTCATGTATCATGGTTTACAAGTAATATCCTATCCTTCTAATCTGATGAGAGAGCCTTTTCCTAGATTGATGGGCACCATAAGATCCTGCATGGACTTCTTCGATGATGATATAAATATTTCCATATTCTATGCATATGATGAGGATCCCATCTAAGCCATGCTTGTAGAGTGTTTTATTAATATTCAGGTAATCCTGTAGGGAAAATCTCATTGCACAACACCAAATCAGTTCCCTTATGGCTCTATCCATTGGAAGGGTCTCATTTTTTAGATACCTGATTATGGGATTTATCCATATAAGGTTTATTATTAGTGCATCATACTGTGGGAAGGTGTTGACTTGATTAATCTCTTCTATATCATAGATGATGATTTTTGAGACCATTCTCTGATGTGTGATATGGAAGATTATTTATTTCTAATATGGATTGTCCAAGTTGGTGGCCACATTGGTCAACACATCAACTTGATCTTTCTATGATCAGGGAACATGATGATACATGGATTTGAAAGGGATCTCTCCAATTAGTCCCATGACATCACTAGGGAGAGGGGCCAATTCTTCCTTTTTGATGTCATATTCACCAATGACCAACTTTATCACTAACTCCGAATACCCTATGATGTTTAGGTAGGCTATTTTTAATTTTAGGGATAATTCCAGGTAAGGGACAAGGGATCGATATTCTACCTCATTATTTTAGTAGACTTCAAATAGTGAGAAAGATTAGGGTAAACAACTTTGTCAAGAGAGAAAAATACATTCCCCATGATAACTTGGTTGAGATTATGGGTTTACCTCCTTGTTATGATAGGAATTCATGATTCACTATAAATATACCTCACCCTTGTCTAGAGAGTGTCATGGGTATAGAAGACATCTTCATCAAGAAGGTCGGTGTCTTCTGGTGTATTGGACGGTTATGATTTTCTATGAGGAAATCAACCAGGTCTTGTCCTTTCACTGACTTTTGTGACACAAACTGAATGTCATATTGGTGAGGAATAACTATCCATTAGGCCAGGTTCCCATTCTTCAATATATGTCCAATTATGTACTTGATAGGGTTGATACGAGAGACCAATTGGACTTCAAGGTGCTACAAATAATGCCTCAATATTTTTACTGTCACGAACCAGGATGAGTCACCATCAGACCTGACACCTGACCCGGTCCATGACAAGGCTCAAGGGGAATTACCGAACCACATGGGCTGGCACAAGTGCCCAGGTATCAAAACTAACACATGGGAATGATTTACCCAAAATAGTAAACACAAAACAACTGACAAGAAAAATAAACTAAAAATAAAAATAGACAACCAAATAAGACCTTAAAATAAAATCAAATATAAAGGTTTAAAACTTGAACTAAAATCCAAATAGTAACGACAAAAAAAGAAACTAAAACTCTAACTCAAACCTCCAATAAAAAAGATAGGTGTGACATCCACAAGCTACAGACACCAACTAGCATGATAAGACCATCAACAACCCGAACCACCATAACTGAGCACGATGCCTCAACCAGGGATACACAAAGAACAAGGTCTACATACACCCAAATTTGTATATAGGGTGTGATTCAATTCCATGCATGATACCACCCAATAAAAAGGTTCCATTCTAAAACATCAAAAAGATAATTTAACATGCCAAATTAAAACCGTAATTTAAAAATGATTTTAAAGAAAACATTTAAGGATGAAAGTAAAAAAGAAAATAGAACTATAAGAAAAAACATTTCAAAAATACTAATTTAAAATGGAAGATAAAATTCAAAAAGAATATACACATACTCAAGTTTTCCTCCTTATGCTGATAGAAATCACCATGTCCTGAATAGAAGAGCACTGCGGGTAAATCACCTAAGGTTCATCTTGCTCGAGTGGGTCCCTAGAACCTCGTGTCTCAGTGAAACATGGATTAGAAACCATGAACCTTAGTAAACATGTCTTAGAAACCATGACCCTCAGTAAACATGGATTAGAAACCACGACCCTCAGTCATTCATATGTTTGGTTAGTGTTGCAATCATCAATCCTACTAAGTGAAACAGGGACGATACCCCTCCAGATCACTAGTGCACTTGTTCTAGTCCACCCACCTAGATACCTGAGGTTTTCCCTTGTGCTCAATCAAGTTCCACACTCAAATAGTATATTTATTTCTCACATCACAGACCAAAAAAGACATTACACACAAAAACAACCACTTACATACCCAAACACCATTTTAAAAACACACGCACACCAAAACCATTTCACAAAATAATTCACATCACTTTCACGACTTGATAAATTATTTATAAAATTTATAGAAAATATCTAAATAGAACAATAAAGTTTTGCACATGAAAAATGCCCAGTTTCACATATAAGAGTTCCTTTAAAAACTTATTGCACATTTAACCCTATTAAATACAACTCCCACACTCCATATATAATCTAATAAATCCAGTTAAACAATTTATGAAACCCTTAAAATTAGCAAGCAATGGTTTACACAAGAAAAGCACACCCGATTTCTATTTTAGGGGAAAAAACATTTTTAAGACATAAACATAATGACATCATTTAAAAAGGGGGTTTTCACCACCTTCTCATTTTATCAAATATATTCAAAACATAAAACACAAAGACGTGTGTGCGAAACCCAATGAATATAACCTATTTTCTCAAAGAGTTCGTTTCTCAATACCAAAACACTTTAAAACTTTTCCAAACTCAACTTGCTCCTTGAAAACAACTCACACAACCCTTAAAAAAAACAAAACTTTAAAACACACACACACAATATAGCCATTTTTCATTCAAAATCCAAACCCAAAACATAAGCACACAAATCCTTCAAAAAAATATTTTGCATCTTTCAAAATAATTTGATAATATGCTATAATAGTTTATAAAACAAATTCACTAAACACACTAATGTTTTATAATAAAATTTCACCCAAAACCCTTTCTAAAATTTGACCGCACGTCCTAACCATATAAAATGTTTTTCGCACCATCATAAAAATTTAAATAAACTATTAAATAACTTATAAAACACCCTAAAACCATTTACACTATTAAATATACAAATTCATATAAAGGAACTATTTTCAAACCAAATTCAGATCACATTTTTTTATTTCTAAAACTACATTCGGATTGGTCATATAATTCATTAAACACTTCCACGAATTTATACAGCCACACACATATAAACGAAAAGACAATATTATTCATGAAATCTAAATTTGATCAAGTGATAATGATAAAAAAGTTCCAAAACAGAGTTCACACCATAAAATTAAATCATAAAACATATTAAAATTAACTAAATAAACAAATTAAATTATCTATGAAATTTAAGGGGCATGTAACCACCTACCTAACATGAATAATTTCCCAAATCTTGAGAGAATCCCCAATCGCATCTAATGTGCACCATAAGAAAACCAAAGTTGAACCCTAATTCATGAAATTAAACAAAAATAACTAAAATTAAGACCCAAATTTACACCCTAAATGATGGAAACACCAAAACCCCAAACGAGTAGGACTAAAACCCTAACAAATAGGAATAAGGGATTACCCAGAGGGGAGAGGGAGAGGTGGCAGTGCAATGGGGGTTTTTCGAGGAGGGTGAGGTTCTAGGGGTGAAAGGGGGAGGTGAGACAAGGTTGGATGGGAGCAGAGGGGCACATAACGATGGGCTAGAAGGGGTTATGGGGTGATGGCACGATGGGCTGGAGGCTGATCGGAAGGGAGGTGGCATGTTCGATGTCCAGCCATGGAGTAGGAATGTGCAAGGGGAGGGAGAAGGGTAAAGTTAGGCGACGGCCTGGTAAATCAGGGAGGGGCGGGGGTGCGACGGGATGAACGGGGGAGGAGAAACCCTCAAACCCTAATAGAAACAAGAAAATAAAACCTAAAAAAACTATAGTAGTAGTATAAATAATAATAATAATATACTCAAATAATAATATTATTATCATTAAAATAATTTAATAAAATTTTATTACATTTAATTTTATTATTTTATTAACAGTTCATTTTATTTAATTAGTTGACCAATGGCTTGGTCACACAGTGGCCTTGGAGAAACCGCACAGCTTCGCAATTATGCTTCCCTCGTGCATCGTAGGATAGAAATTCCTAAAAAACTCATTTATCGACAAAAACACCAGATTCAATCGAGATTCAACCCACACCTTGACGGATCATTTTGTAGCCAAATAAAATAAAATAAAATAAAATAAAATAAAATAAAAGATATTAACTTATTTTAATATTAACAATAATAATAATTATTACAATATTAATAACAACTTAATTAATTTTTTATATTCTTAACACTAATAATAAAAATAATAATATTCTCAAATGATATTATTATTATTATCATTAAAAAAATTTCATAAATTTTATTAAAACTTCTTATTTTTATTTTTATCATCATTTTATTGCACGCCATTATACCATTATTTCTTTATGTATTAATCTATTTTGAAAATTGTGTAGGTCGCACGGTCTTAGAACTATGCCCTACTCATGCGCTCGGTGATGCCAAACCAAAAATGTGCACTTTTCTCAACCAAAGTCCAAAACTTTTTAAACACTGGTTCACCTAAAACCTGACAAAAAAAACACTAGGATAAAAAATAATAAAATAAAATGAATTGAAAAAGTCAGGGTGCAATAATTATCCCCACTATAAAGCTTTCTGTCCTCAAAAATCCACAACTAAGGGTGATACCCAAAGTAAAAATGACAAACCTTTTAAGATTCAAATAGGTTCTCGACGAAAAAACAAGTTAAAGGAGGAAAAATCATCATGCTCAGATAAAGTGACTCAGAATAAAACTTTAAGAAACTCGTAAAAAGACTTTCTGATATGTGTCACCCACCCCAAAGAGCCAGAACACCTCCAGTTGACTAATCAAGGAAAGGAACTCTCGCACCCATGGAAACCAACTTCACAAGAAAAAACACCTCAATCACTATTAAATGAAAACCACACCGTTTGACTAGAATGAACAAAAAAGGTCAAACCTCATCCAAGGAACACTCTTATCACTTATCACCAAGCCATATTTAGAAATATAACCAAAAAGTTCAACATGGGGAAGCCCTAAGGGATCCCCACCATTAGAAACTTACTAACTCCCAAGACAAAAACCGACACGAGGAGGCTTGGCGGACTCCCCACCATTATGAAAAAGGAAAACACCAACTCATTCCAGAGACATTTGTGCGAGACCCACTATGGGTCTCCCCACTATTAGAAGTGGCAGAAGGTACACAACTTTGAAAATTTTACGACGGTGACCAAAAAACCCACCACAAGGGGCAGGAAGGGAGGGGTCCGACTACCAGGGCATCAAAATCACGACCTAAGAATGAACAACATCTCCACATCCCTATATGATCACTATTCAAACCTGAGACCGATTTACCCAACAGACCCCCTAAGGACCACTAAAAACGATTACATATGGTGGGGAATAACCCCCGAGACTTAGTTAATGAGATGACCACGCCTACTAATAGCCTTGGAAAACCTCAAACACCCAAACGGGTATTCAGAATGGAACAACCACAGAAAACAATTTAAATTGATTTTACTTTCAACACCAGTGAAAAAAATATGGTTGGGGTCCCATACACCCCCAGGGTTCCAGACCACGTGCCAACTTCACTATAAGGCCTATGGATGGAGCCATGATGTTTGAAGCATCTCCTAGCTCGCAGTTAGGTATTGAAGTCTCCATAATTAAGATTATCCTTTTGGTGTCATAGGAAACCACACCGCAATCGAGACAACACCAAAAAACACAACGCACCATGGAATCCAACTACTCCCTCTCAAAACATCCACTTTTGCTCTTCAAAGAAAAATCACACTGCAAGACATCACCAAACATGACCCTTACGACTGATGAAATCACTACAGGCCTTTCAAGCATCGGTCGACACTGATAACTCCAAACCGCCTTCACCCTTCCCCGTTGGAAGTCCTTTCACCATTTTAGGGGGAACCTTCTGACGCAACAGTTTCAAACTTCATACCTGACAACTCAGACAACTCAAAGAGACCAAAACTCATATCAATTCCCCTCACATCTATCATCCCACTACAAGAGGATACAATTAACTTAAAAGAAAAATGAATAAACTTAGTACTATAACTCAAAAGGGAGAGTCCTCACTTTAATCAACTGGAGGGCCAGCCAACGACAAGTTACTGGTGGACACACTTCAATAACACGTTAATTATTTATGGGGGTGTGCACTAGTCAAGAAATAAAACCATGGACCTAGTCAAATTAGTCCAATGCCTAAGGCATACTACAATAAAACACTAAACGTGCAAGGGGAACGACTACAAGGGCTTTCCGAAGCACCTTTCAAAATAAACCACTAACCACATGCTTTCACACCAACATACAAATAAGGATTCAAAATGAAGACACAAGTCATTAAAAAATGATTCTCAGCTCAAAACGCCTCACATACAACATTTCAAAAAATACAAGGATACATCACACAACCACTGATTATTAAAACACCCAAACTTTTTTTAATTTAAAAACCATATTTCCACAAATTCAAAACAAAGAGATGAGGAATGATGCTAGAGGAGACTAGTGTCAGCAGGTAACTAGGACATATGGTTGGCGGCCATATGCCAATCACACCACTGCCACAGAGAGTATTCTAGGATAGCATCCCCTCCCCACATGGTTTGCCAGACCATTCAATCTCACTAGGACCACTAACCCTACCCCATTTTCATTTCCCTTAAACAAGATTAACCACAAGAACCAATGACTCATACAAACCTCAACTTACTATGGTAACTCAAGTCCCACCACGAGGTGTGCTGGTTAGCCAGGCATCTTGATCATATCTAGAATGTCAAGTTCTGACACCCTTAACATTGGTCTACCTGATTCTATCCCAAAGGGACACATCCCAAGAGAGAAAACCTCCTTTGATACCATTTTGTCACAAACCAGGCCAAGTCGCCATCTTACCCGAATCTCGACCCGATCTGTGACAAGGCCCGAGGGGCATTCCTGATCCCCATGGGCTAGAAAAAGTGCCCGAGTATCAAAACTAACACATTGGAACAATTTACTTGAAATAGTAAACACACAACAACTGACAAGATAAATAAACTAAAAATGAAAATAGATAACCAAAGAGGACCTTAAAATAAAATCAAATTTAAAGGTTTACAACTTGGACCAACATCCAAAAATTAACGACAAAAAAAGATACTAAAACTCTAACTCAAACCTCTAAGCAACAAGAGAGGTACGACATCCACAAGATACAAACACCAACCTTCATCAGAAGACCATCAAAAACCCAAACCACCATCGATGAGAATGATGCCTTAACCTAGGATACACAAAGAACAAGGTCTGCATACACCCAAAGGTATATTTAGGGTGTGATACAAATGACCAGTAGGATACCACCAAATAAAAAGGTTCCATTCCACAACATCAAAAAGATAATTTAACATGCTTAATTAAAACCATACATTAAAAATGATTTTAAGGAAAACATTTAAAGGCTGAAAGTAATAAAGAAAAGAGAAATGGAAGAAAAACTATTTCACAAATACTACATTAAAATGGAAGTGAAAATTCAGAAAGAACATGCACATACTCAAGTGGTCCTCTTTATGCCGACAGAAAGAACCACATTATGAATAGTAGAGAATTAAAGTTAAATCCCCTAAGGTTAATCTAGCTTGAGTGGGACCCTATAACCTCATGTATCAGTGAAACTACCTCAGTCATTCATATTTTTAGTTAGTGTTGCAATCATCAATCCAGCTAAGTGAAACATGGATGATACCCCTCCGGATCACTAGCACCCTAGTTCTGGTTCGCCCACCTAGATACCTGGGGCTTTCCCTTGTGCTCAATCAAGTTCCACATTCACATAGTATATCGCTATCACATATCACAGACCAAACAAGACATTACACACAAAAACTACCACATGCATACCCAAACACCATTTTAAAAACACACGCACACCAAAACCATTTCACAACATAATTCACATCACTTTGATGACTTGATAAATTATTTAAACAATTTAAAGAACATTTCTAAATAGCACAACAAGGGTTTTCACATGAAAAATTCCCATTTTCACATATAAGAGTTCATTTAAAAACTTAATGCACATTTAACCCTATTAAATACAACTACCTCACTCCACATATAATCTAATAATCTAGTTAAAAAATTTACGAAACACTTAAAATTAGTAAGAAAATGTTTACAAAAGAAAAACACACCTTATTTCCATTTTAGGAAAAAAATATTTCTAATCCATAAACATAACGAAATCATTTAAAAAGGGGGTTTGAACCACACACACATTTTATCAAATGAATTCAAGGAATACAACACAAAGACACGTGTGTGAAACCAAATGAATATAACCCATCTTCTCAAGGAGTATTGTTCTCCACACCAAAACACTTTAAACCTTTTCCAAATTCAACTCGCACCTTGCAAACAACTCACACTGCCCTTTTAAAAGAAAACCAATTTAAAATACACACACACAAATAGAAAATATAGCCATTTTTTGAACAAAATCCAAACCCAAAACATAATCATGCCAATCCTTCAAAAAATATTTTGCAACTTTCAAAATAATTTGATAATATGCTATTACAGTTTATAAAACAACTTCACTAAACACACAAATGTTTTACACCAAAAGTGCACCCAAAACACTTTATAAAATTTGACCGCACATCCTAACCATATAAAATGTGTTTCAAACCGTCAAAAAATTTAAATAAACCATTAAATAACTTACAGATCACCCTAAAACCATTTACACCATTAAATATACAAATTCATATAAAGGAACTAGTTTCAAACCAAATTATTTTTTCTTTATAAAACTAAATTCGCACTGGTAAAACAATTCATTAAACACTTCCAAGTATTTATACATCTAGACACATATATACAAAAAGACAATATTATTCATAAAATCCAAATTTTATCAAGCAACAATGCCAAAAAAAAGTTATAAAACATAGTTCGCACCATGCAATTAAAGCATAAAACATATTAAAATTACCTAAATAAAAAAATTAAATTATCTATGAAATGTAAGGGGAATGGAACCACCTACCCCGCATACATATTTTCCCAAATCTGGAGAGAATCCCTAATCACACCTAATGCGCACCATAAGTGAACCCTAATTCATGAAATCAAATAAAAATATCTAAAATTAAGACCCAAATTAACACCCTTATTGCTGGAAACACAAAAACCCCAAACGAGAAGGACTAAAAACCTAGAAAATAGGAAGAAGGGATTACCCAGAAAGGATAGGGAGAGGTGGAGGCATAATGGGGGTTCACCGAGGAGGGCAGGGTTCCATGGGTGCAAGGAAGAGGCGCGACAAGGTTGGCCTGGAGCAGAGGGGAATGACGCGATGAGATGGAGGGGGTTACAGGGTGATGACGAAATGGGATGTAGGCTGGTCGGAAGGGAGGCGGCTGGTCTAGTGTCCAGCCAGGGAGTAGGAGCACGCAAGGTGAGGGAGAAGGGTGGAGTTGGGTGGTGGCCTGGTAAAGCAGGGGGTTGCGACAGGATGCGGGGGGGGGGGGGGGGGGAGACCCACAAACCCTAAGGAAATCAAAAATAAAATAAAATAAAACCTAAAAAAGAATCTTTAGTAATAATAATAATAATAATAATAATAATATACTAAAATAATATTATTATAATCATTAAAATAATTTATTAAACATTTATCAAATTTAATTTTATTTCTTTATTAACAATTTATTTTATTTAATTAGTTAACCAATGGCCTGGTCATACGGTGGCCCTGGCGAAGCCACACGACTTCTCAATTATGCTTCTCCCATGCATCGTAGGCTGACAATTCTCAAAACACTCATTTATCGAAAAAAACACCAAATTCAACCGGGATTCATCCCACACCTCAATGAAGCATTTCAAATCCAAATAAAATAAAATAAAATAAAATAAATTAACTTATTATTATATTTACAATAATAATAATTATTACAATATTAATAACAATGTAATTAATTTTTTATATTCTTAACACCAATAATAATAATAATAATAATAATATAAAACAATATTATTATTATTTTCATTAAGACAATTTCTTAAAATTTATTAAAAATTATTATTTTTATTTTTATCATTATTTTATTGCATTACATTATTACATTATTCCTTTAAGTTTTAATCTATTTTGAAAACCTGGTAGGTCACACGGTCTCCGAACCGTGCCCTGCTCATGTGCCCGGTGATGCCAAACCAAAAATGTGTGCTTTTCTCAACCAGAATCCAAAAAAAAATTAAACACTGGTTCACACAAAACCCAACGAAAAGAACACTAGGCCATAAAATAATAAAATAAAATAAATTGAAAAGGTCAGGGTACAACATTTACTATGAATATTATTACAAGGCAGTTCTTATCAACATCATCTTATTGAGTCTCAGTACCTTGCATATCCTGACTGAGGTAATATAGACTATTTTTACTTCTTGAATAATTATTTTGTGTGAAGAGGTCACCCAATGAGCATTACATGGGGGAAACATATAAGATGAGTGACCTCCCTTCCAATAGTGGTATTAGAACTAGTGTGTGCAACATGTATTTCTTTAGGCTTTCAAAGGTTTTTTATAAATCATCATCCCCTTGGTAGGAGATTCCCCTCTTCATTATCCAGGTGAAGGGGAGAGATTTTCTAGTTAGGTTGGAAATTAAACGTCGATTATAAGAAAGGTTCACTTTGATTCACCTCAATTAATTGATTTTATTGGGGGTGGAATTGCTAATATAGAACTAGTATTCTCCGGATTGACCTCAATGCTATGTTGGTGTACCATAAAACCAAATAATTTCCTTGATGTTACCCTAAAAGAGAATTTTAGCAGATTTATCTTCAGACTGTGATGTCGCATCTTATCAAAAATTATTCGAAGGTCCATGATGTGATCACACCATTGTTAGGATTTAACCAGAAGGTCATCATCAAAATATTTAGATATTTTTCCCAAGAATGTATTAAATATATGATTCATGGCACATTGATATGTGGTTCCATCATTCTCAAAACAAAACAACATGAGATGATAGAAAAATATCCCCCGAGGCACTCTATAGGTAGTGTGTTCTTCATCTTCGGGGAACATCTTTATCTGATTGATCCCAAGTACCCATACATGAAATTAAGGTCTTGGAATCCAGAATATGCATCGATAAAGAGTTATGTGACAAAAAGTGGTAAAGAATCCTTTGGGAAATGCTGATTAAGGTATCTGAAATCAATTAAAAAACTAATATTCCCATTATTCTTCTTGATATGGATGATGTTGGAATGGAATCTTAGGTACTTCACTCCTTGAAAAACGTTGCCTTCAATAAAATTGTTGACCTCCACCTCTATATTTATGGAATGAGAGGGATGTGTCCTCTCGACTAACTTCTTGAAGCCTTGAAGATCATTTGGTAGCTTGATATGGTGTGTGGACACACCTGGACTCAGTCTAATAATTTTTGTGTAGTTCTATGTGAACACATATTAGTGCTACTTTAAAAATGAAATGTGCACATGATGTTCCTTGAGGGGAATGGTGGCACTAATAATTTTAGGCCACAGGTCATACCCTGTTCCCTTATTTATCTTCCTGAGTTCATTGATGGTGGTGGAGAAACCTTCCTCTAATTATGGAGGGGTGTTTCAGAGGATAGTCTCATATTATTCTATTTCTGAGTATGTGGACACGTTTTCAGATGGATATAGAAATCTAGGGGATCAATATTTATCATTAGGGGGGAGAGGATATGGGAAGAGGTATTATCATCCCCTATTGACCGATTAATTATAGTGAGATGTCAGATTTGATAGTATTTTATGGAACACTAGGTACAGGAGGGGATTGGACCACTGGGATTATATCCTTGACCTCAAACAGGTTTATGTGGATCACATGGTCACCATTGAGTATACTCCCTGGATTTACAAGGGCATCCTCCAAGCCATTTGGAGTAGAAACCTATATATCATCATCCACCATTGGTTGTTCCCCCCTTTTATAGAAATATACTTTAGCATATGTGGCCCTACAAGTCTCGAAGGGAGGAATATCACCATGTACTATGGTGACTTTACCATTAATGGTATACTTTTTACAATGGAAGAATGTTGATGGTATCTCCAAGTGGATATAGGGCTAGGGCCTTCGGAAAAAGATGTTATACACGGTGTCTTGCTGGATTAACAGAAACTCAGTGTCTAATGAATAATCACCGAGATAAAAATCCACTTTTCTATCCTAAACTCTATAGGGTTCAGACTGGGATAAGATTGATCCTAGAACCATTAGGAATCAATTCCATTTGAAAATTTACATTATTGAGTCTACCTGAGACATATAGGGGTATAATGTGTCCTTGAAGGGACTCTTTATAATCTTAATCAGTGAATGAGATGACGACATGACATTATGATACCATGTTCTCTACTAGATAGACTTCTGATGTAGTGAATTCTATCTCAAACTATTATGGGTTCTGGAGGGATTTAACAAGTGCCTCATTGAGTTCTTTTAAAATATAGAGTGCATCAAGGAATGAGAGCTTGGTGGGGACTACCTCCAATTGTTTCACAGTGTCATATTTTTATGCTAGAGGTCATGGCCTCCCATCATGGGGCTTCTATAGGATGTGAAGATGAGGATCAAAGGCATTTGGGGTGGACAAACCTGGTTCCTATGAAGCGGTTGAGGTAGTATCTTCTATTTGGGGCGTAAGACACGCCGACCGTCCCCATTTCCTGGGTCAATCAGATTGGACCCCCACTAAGTGTTCATGCAATACAGTCAGATATGGGTGAGTTTTAGAGGGATATGAGGCACCTCCCAACATCGTTTTAGCCTGATGGAGTTCTTTACCATGAGTCTTAGCTGAATATATTTCCTCCATGGTGATATGATCAGAATATTGAGTTTGACCATTTCTCTAGTATCCCATGTATCCTCATCTATAGTGCGTAAAACCTCCCATTTACCATCTTTGTGTGGTAAAATCATGCTCTAGGGAAACTTCATCATCAGAGAGGGGGTTTGATAAGTGTATTATGGTGAAAGAACCAAATACAAGTTCTTCTTTTGATGAGGGTTCAATTTTATGGGGCGGTGCCTATTCCTCTAATGCTTCATGGAAGAAATCAGCAGGTGTTAAGGCTCACTTTGGAGAATAATATGACTCCCCCCTCTTCTATTTATTTTTGATCCTGGTTGTCACACCATCCTTTGGGATGCATGTTTTATGTTCTCTCTTAGGGTGGTGGAGCTATCACAATTTTGCACCACTATTCTTTCATAGTGGCATGGACTCGATCAACTGCCTTTAGAGTTATCAAGTTATCAAATTTTCTTTCACGTCTGGAAAAGACCTTATACCAATCACCCTCTTATTTTAGTTAAATCATTGTTATGAAAGCCTCCATCTCTAAGGAGTTATCTAGAACCACATTTATATAATCGACCATGCTTTGAAGGATGTCCTTGATAATGAATAATTTTTGGATATTATGACCGAGTATTCTATAGAAAGGTCAATAATTGGGACGGTGAGTGAGGTTGACCTCTTCAATATTACTTGGTTGAATATGTTCAAGATAGTTCTTGTCCATGGGTGTCAATAAATAACCAGGACTTGTTCATTCCAGAAGGAGAATGCCATATTCATCCATTCTTCAAATGTCGAATGACCCGGATTTCTTGATGTTTCTGGAAGAGGAAGATTCTTTGTTTTTTTGCACTCAACATGAGGTGTTGTTTGGTTTGAGGCCTAACTAGGTAATTGAAAAGGCATAACCACTGGTTTAAGAGTTACAACCACAATATCTACTCTATCCATCCTTTTCCCTATGATGCCGACAATATTGGAGTTTTGGATCATGTCCACTAGATGGATTCTTCCAATGGTTGGGCTGTTTTGGAAAACATTCACAATACACCCTGATATTTCATTAGAATTAGAGGAATTTGAAACATATCTCTATGATTTTTAGCACATAGTTCCAAGAATTTCTCTTGCTAGAGTGGGATACTGAGTGAGTAAGTTAAACCCTTCCACCATGATATGAATTCAAACACCCTCTCATTCTCACATTGTATGTATTTATTCAGGCCGATGATCATTATATTACTCAGCATAAAACTAAATTGATAAAGAAATTGAAGATTAAGGTCGTCCCATCCTGACACTGATCCCACTGTATGACTGTTATACCCAAAAAAAATTGGCCCTCTGAGAGTCTGTATGAAAAAAATCAGCATTGTTGCCTCCTATTGATCGTGAGGGCCCATCATCGACCCACATCAGGACATGAAGTGGGTGAGATATTATTCATGGTTTCCCTCACTTTAAAATGTGGAGATTTTAGGATTTAAAAAATTGGGTATAGTTAAAGTGTTATATACCCAATCAGGATATGGATTCCTCTCAGACTGCATAGGTGCGTATCACCCTTCCATGGATTGTTTTCGAGTAGCTAAGGACTCGAAATGTTATAGAGGTTTGGGGACACTGTTTCTTGAGTTCTCTCCCATCTATAGGGATCTGGTGGGGGTTGGTGAGGTGGACCCACTTTAATATCCTTCTAATTTTTGATTATCCCCAATATTGAATGGTTATCCTTGGGAGGGAGAGGCTATTTCCATAATGGAGGGAATTCATTTTCATTTTCAACTTCTTCATTTATGTGGAATGGATTTCTATATCCAGAGCCATCCTGATGATCATATATCACTCTTTCTAGTGGATTATCCATGGGAGGGAGAACATAAATCTCTACCTAAAGATGATAACCAATGGGAATATTTCCTCTGAGTACCTCCTCATTGAGTTGATGAAGTGTTTGTATTTTTATATCATATTATGACAATCATTCCTTTGGTAAAGGAACTCTTCTTTTCCAAGGAGGTGACCAGGATGTGGATGTACCCTTTCCCTTGGTAATATTATGTCATGGAGGTGGAAACTCAATATTTAAAGGTTCTATATTTTAGATACATCTTTGGTTCTTGGTGCATGAAGCCTCATTTGGTGCATCCATGTCACCCTCCTCCCAAGGTATGTTTTTATGTCGCTGCATTCTACATTTGGGTTTTGATCAATATTTTCCTTGTTGACAGTGACAACATTTATAGTGGCATATTGAGAAATGGGGGTTGTGCAATTACTCATGACACAACATGCTGATCTTGCACTATCTTCTTTAGGGCCATTATTCAAACCTTTTTCCATGTTGGTCCATCATGGATTGTGTCCTCTGTAGGGTATGATTGTCTTTGATGTACGTTCCTCCCATTTTGGTCTATGAATAGTGAATCTGAGGAAGTTTCTAGATGTGGTTTTTGAACATGCCCCAACCAGAAGGGGTTTATCTTATGATGGGAGAAGTTGGTGGAATTCTGAACTTTGATTGATTCCCCCCAACCTAGAGAAGACTGATTCCCTCTTTGGTGTTACCGATGATGAAAATTCCCCCAAACCTATGGGGTGGGGATTTTTTGGGGTCGTATTTGGAATGGATTGGTCTTGTTGTCGAGGATCCGATGACTCTAGTTGGGGAATTAATGATTATTGAGATGGACATGAAGGAATAAATTCCCCCATCATAGTTGGGTGGGGGTGATCTGGAATCACCGATGATTTCTCTAGGGTCCTATGAGGGGATAATGAACTTGTTGATGATGATTGTGCTACAAATTCCCTCAGCCCAGTGGGATGGGATTTACATGCAGTTGTCAAGGGTTTATCATGAATCTTCATGGGGATTGACGATCTGAGTGGTGGAGGTGGTGGTAGATATTCTCCTAGCCCAAGGGGCTAAGTCTACTCTTGAATGGATTATATGTAAGTTTCTAGTGCGGTCTGTGTAATGTGTAGTAGTTTTGTTCGTGTGGGATTTGGGAGAAATGGAAGCCCAAAATGAGAACCATTCCTTAAGGGAAGTTGTATGGGAGATCACAACTTTAGTATCTGTGTTAGGAATGTCCTTTAATTTTCTTGAGGGTCCCAGCTTGAAATACAATTTTCTATCCTCTCTCCCCATCCATGGTGTATGGGAATCGTTGGAGTGGGGGAATTCTATTACAGTGACAAACTAGCCTAAGAATTTCCTGGTCCCCTAATTTTTCTAGATTCTATAAAATTGATGGATGCTACATCTTAGGGGTTTTTTTCTGTTCTAGGGTGGCGGTGAAGTGTAATGCTCCATACTGTCCCAAACCTCAAAGGCAGATTTGTGATGTGGATTTGGAGATTAGCTGTCGAAGAGTTGGAATGCAATGGAAGAAATCCTATTGCAGATTTATGATTTTCTTTTCTAGTTTTGGATCTCGGGACATAGAGATAACAAATAGGTCTAGCTGACAACATATTATATTGATTTTTTGAAGATGAAACTTGTATCTTGGATAAGGGAGATATCCATACTTCAGTCGTTGATGAGTAGCCCACATATTTTGTCCTAGGTATGTAATGGACTCATCTTCATGCTCATCTGGTATCTCATAGATAGATGTAGCGAGGGGCCAG
Source organism: Viscum album (assembly GCA_963277665.1). Taxonomy (NCBI): domain Eukaryota; kingdom Viridiplantae; phylum Streptophyta; class Magnoliopsida; order Santalales; family Viscaceae; genus Viscum; species Viscum album. Next base: position 2,087,617,749 of record OY728126.1, on the reverse strand, counting down.
AACATGATGGGGAGTTTGTTTCCAGCTACCTCTCTCTATATGTCAATTTCGGACTTCTCCTAATCATACTTACATGCCTCCATATGGTCAGAACATATAATTTGTCTCTGATGTTCACCTACCGATAGGAGTGTGGTGCTAGAGGAAGTTGATGGGGGATCCATATACAATTGACCCTAATGATCTGAGAACCTCTCTATATTAAGGTTTCAAAGTTTGGTTCACCTATCTATATGTAGGTATCTAGGAAAAGGGTGGATTTCCTTACCCATGGGAGATATCATCGTGGGGTGGTTGACCGTGGTGGATATTAGGAGTAAGGCCCCCACGATCCATCTCAACACTACCATGAGGAGGAATATTGTGGTAATGAACTTCTTCTACCTCTTCATTGATATATGTTTCAACAGACCCTTGTGGTGTTGAGAATGTGTCTTGAATAACCTCATGGAAACTGGCATTGAAAATATTAGGACTATGGGCCATATTCTGCATCATGGTTGTAATATATCCATGTGCAATTTGTAATTATGCTAGGATATGAGAACACTGTAGGATGGTTTCCGAAACATGTATATAACCATATAGTGTTGTGGTAGTATGATATTACTGTTGATAAGCTCCTAGAATATGCCGAAAAGCTATCTCATTATTGATAGGAATGTGATCCTTTCCTGAGGTGTGTTCCATTCTCACTTGGCAATCCTTAGTCATGACAAGAATACAAGTCTGATCCTAAGGCTTTGGAATATGCCGCTGGTTTTCTTGGTAGGAATATGAACCCGCCCCAGGGTGTGTGCCGCTCTCACTTGGTGAGACCTAGTTGGATCTGGAATATGAGTATGTTACATATATACATTCCCTTTCAAAATATGATGACATACCTACAGAATGAGAGAAGGAATATGAGCCTCCACTATATTGTCTTGGAATGATGCAAATACAATCATTTATTTTTTGAATTAGTAACATGCACCTGGATTTTGTGATCTACCAGAATATGCTGGAAAGATTCATTGATAAAAAATTTGAGCTTATTCAGAGGCTTGTTCCATTATCACATGGTTTTACCAAGCCAGAACAAGGATATATTCTTGATCCTGTGACTTTGAAGTATGTTGAAGGATTTTTTGATAGGAATATGAGCCTATCCCAAATCTTGTGCCCCTCTCATGTGGTGAGGCCTGGCCAGAATGGGGATATGAGACTGATTCTGGGCCATTACAATATGATGTTAGACATCTTCAATAGGCATGTTCCCCTATCTTGAGGCATGTTCAACTCTCACCTAGTGATCCCCTATTGGAATGAGAATATAAGCCTGGTCTGATGCCTCACCCTTCATCAGAATATGCCTATAATCCTCCTAGGTGGGAGTAAGAATGTGTGCCTACTCTAGATCAGCCACTTGTTCATAATGATTAGAGTGTTGAGCTATCCTGGTTGTTGAGATAGGAGTACATACCTATCCCTTCATCTACAATGGTGTCAGAATATACCAGTGGAGTTCTTCAGCTATTGCAAAAATATATTATCATTTTAGAAAAGTGTGTGTTGGAATATGAGCCATCACATTTCCTATCTCTATGATAAACTAGAATATTTATTCAATTGAATAGGGGATATGTTCCCAATTCGTTCTTTCTTATGCCATTAAAATATGCCGATGGGATTCATGCACTGGGGTAGGAGTATGACCCTCCCCTATGCCTGCTGCGGGGATATGCCTGTAGGCTTATTTCAAACTAGAAGATTTATTATCCTACTTGTGGGTTCCTTTATGAATATGTTGGTAGTCATCATCAGCATTAGTGGTGATATAAGCCATCTCCTGGATATCTAATTCCTTCCTTCTTCAATGAGTCTTCCTTATAGACCTTTCATGGGCATCGTAGGCATCTGTGTGTCAGATGTTACCCCTAGCAGGCGACTGATGGGTACTAGTGGGAAGATGTTGGTGACATCAGTTGACAGGTTCCCTCCTCGGTGGAACATGAACTAAAATGGATCCATATTTGTACACCTGGTCCACCTTACTTAGATATGAAATATGGCGGTTGTTTCTCTTTGGGGATAAGCTCCCGAAGCTGTTGGTCATGATGATGAGAGCCACTGGATTAGTAACAGCCCTTCCCAGGTGATGCAAACTTAATGGTCATAATTATTGGATAACATCATAAGAAGATTCTATGAATGGGAATGTATCATGTTTGTGGTACTCCTAGAACATCAGGTTTTCTAACTTTCATTGGATTTTTCAAGAAGGAGAAATCATTTTGCGACCTGTAGAGGTTATAGTCACGAATGATTTTATAGAGAGAATGTCATATGATGAAGACATTGTCTCAAATTGAAATGTTTTAAATATCTATAGTCATGAAGGCAACAAGAACAAGGTTACCAATTAGTGAAATATTATCAGCATAATGTGCTCAATCAGATATGCATGGTTAACATAATTGTCCCAATATTCACTGATTTGGCAATTCTACTCATTTGGAATTTTCAAAATAAGGATGGAATTATTTCATGAGAACCTTGGTCACAGAGGAGAAACTATAAGATCATTCCAGTCATACTTCTTTTCTTTTATAGGGTTTCCAAACAATATGGCATGATGCATTATAACCCAATCGTTCTGTTGTTACATAGATTCACGTCAATTTTACCATTTTTTTGGCATATAAGGGAAAATGAAACGGACTAATGGATAATAACCAATCATTTTTCCTTCGAGATATTCATGTAGGGTTCACCATTTTTGTTTCATCAGGTATTTTAGGTGTAAAATGGGTTCCACTCATCTGGATACCACTGTCACTTTTCCTAGAAACTCCCAATGGTTCCCCCATTTGTATCTGGATACAGACCTTCTTTCCAAAAGAAAGTGGTCATTAGTGGTTTTAGTCCTAGAGAATCTTGGGGAATCATATTGGTCGAGAGGATGGGCGGTCGGGCTTATCGCACCCTTTTGGGGGGAACTGTTTCCAACTATGGGACTCTCTTATAGATTTAAGATATGTTCAGGAATCTCTTCCTCATCCTGATATGGGTCTAGTTACACTAAAAAATCACTCACTGGTTTAGTATATTGTTAAACAAAGAAAGGGAGTCTCATTGATGAAATGAGGGAAGTGAGGTATCATTATTGAATCCATCTGTATGTATCCAAGATTCTTCATCCATCTCCTTAATGGTGAATAATCACTTTATGTGGTGAATACATATGACCAAATGCTTCAGAATGTGTTGTCATGAGTGGAGGAAGTTAATATCCTAGTGAAGGTATTGAGACATTATGAGGTTTCCTACTTATCTTAGTTATTACAGAAATCAAAAACCATGTAGTTCGCTAATCCCATGAAGTTTAGCATCATGAGGAGAGGACATATGTTCATGTAACAAGACACCAAATGTTTGAGCTCAGGTCATAGGGAGACATTCTACATATCCTAGTTATTGAAGGTATTAGAGTCGTCAAATTTAAATCACACCATTGGGAATGGGCCCAAGGTATATGCCCTATTATGAGGGTTGTTCATACCATACCACTCATCAGATCTCACATACTAGGAACGCCTTGGTTAGCAGAAATTCATGATTCATAATGAGGTGTTCATTATATCTATCTAAGACCACATGAGATATTCTCGGTGAGAGAAACAAGGAGGAATAAATGATTAGCCTCAAAACATGTAGACACAAAACTTGTGTATTGGGATAGTACATGAGGTGTTCGATATAGAGCTCGGGCCTTGAGAAGGTATCCTACGTATCCTAAGTATGAAATGAATCATAATTTTCATAGTTCAATTATCCATTAACCTACTGATAGGATAACGTTTATGATCACACTCTAGGATATTATGACCCTCCTAGAGGTTTCAATAGTTCTAGGGTCTTGTACCAAGTCAAATTCCCTATTGATCGAGGATATACTATATGATGTCGATAATTGGGGATTACGTGCTGAGGTTGCCCTAGTAACCCTAGGGTGTATAGTGAATATGACATGATCAGTGAAACTACCAAGTCCTACATGAGATATGCTCATTATGAGAAATAAGGGTTAGCAGTTGATCACTATCATTTCTCTAGATAAAGGCCTAGATACTGGGATCACCTTAGATGATTAATATGGATCTCAAACCATGAAAATATAGCCTACGTATCTTGAATATGGAAAGAATTAGAGTCATCATAGTTCCCTTAATATTAGGGATTACACATTGAGATAACCCTATTGACCGGGGCATACATTCAAGGGTTTCCCTATTGATTGGGGGCTTCCACACTGAGATTTTCCTATTTATTGAGGCTTATACCTTGAGGTTTACCTATTGATCAAAGGATTACAATCTGAGGTTTCCATTTTGACCTGGGCTTACACTATGAGGTTAACATTTTAATTAGGGATTACACTCTGAGGTTTCCTTATTGATTAGGGATTACACTCTGAGGTTTCCATATGCATCAGTGATTACACTATGAGGTTTCTCTATTGATTGGGGCTTACACTTTGAGGTTTACCTATTTATCAGGGCTTACACTATGAGGTTTCCCTATTAATCATGGCTTGAACTTTGAGGTTTCCCTGGCTGATTTTCTAGACGGTGCTGCATGACCCATTAGGCTTGTCATGGGATCCATCACATGACCTATATTATTTATTAAGGGGGTGTTTCATGATCTAGTTGACTTATCCGGGGGACATCTCATGAACTGGTTGGGTTGTCCCAAAATTCCTTACATAACCTATCTAGAAAAATATGGGGGATATTGTAAGAGTCAATGCAACATGGTTCGTAGGATGTCATGTGTCATTCCTAACATACCTAGAGGTCCTTGTGAGAAATGTTTTCCATTTCTGGAGGGAATCACATGTCTCAATTGGATTTCTAGGAGGGTGTTTCGAGAGCTTGGTTTTCATGCTCAGATGAAGCAATGAAACTCAACAAATATCAGAGAAATCTATTGTATGAGTTAGGTGGTTTATCTGAAGAACGACATAAGGCATGAGTGGTAGACTTATAAGGTTTCATGAGACCAAGGTGTCATGCCCAAGGAGACTGTGTGACTTGTTTGGACATGTTCGGAGTATTCTTCCTGTCCCAAATAGCATGTTGTAGGAATGTTGTATGTTCTATACGATGTGTCCTGGTGTTGTTGTGTGTCCACATATGACTCACATGAAGCGCATGAGGGATAATGGGCCTGTATTTCATTTAAGTATTCAACTTTTGATCTTGGTTCTAACCCTTGTATTGTTAAGGCCTTAGATTTTATTTTATATTAGTTTCATTAAGTCTTAAATGATCTAAAAGACTTGTGGTATGTTCTTCACAAATCTCACCAGAAGTCCTTCGCATGACCTATGAGTGATCATGTGAAGTACCTTATGTATGGCGCATGATCTCTCTCTATGTTCATCGGTATATTACCTGATGTAATTCTTGTCAGTCACATGATAGGTTTCTCTGAGAAGTTTTCATTTATGCTTGGAACTTTTCCACATAAGAGTTTTCTTCATGTAGTAGCCAGAGAATTTTTCATGCTAGAGTGGGGAATTTATAGGTGTCTCCACCCCGGATGCTCACCGATTTTCACGGTGTATCTACCATGGTTCTAGGATAGAGTTGGCGAAGTGGATTGGCACTACGTGGTTTCACAAGTCTTTGTTGTTGGTTGTTTCGAGTGCATCATTGGATTTTTAGTGGTCACAGGTATCTTTTGTTAATGCTTTCCTTATCTGATTATTTACAATTAAAAAATACTTGTTTGATCATATGATTTTTTCAAAATACTTTTCACCTTTCCCTTTGGACATGACCAAGGTCCTTCATGAGAGCTTGATGCCTTTCTTAGGGTGTTTATCCAGGTCTGATCAGCTTGTCAGGAGGCCTCATGGGGCTGTTTTTTGGCCGTCTCAAGTGTTTCACATGTCTTTCAGTGACCATGAGAGCTCTCACTTCCTCCATTTTTATCCACATTTCTTTATTTTACAAATGTTAGGGATTATGTGAGTTTTCATGATTAATGTCTATGATATTTAATTTATTTTTTGATGATGCCTCACGTGACCAGTATGGGTCATATGAGGATGTTCAAGCATGTAGTGTAATTATCTATCCATTTTTTCTAAGAATGTCAAAGGGGGAAGCGTGGAGTTTCTTGTATATACTTGAGGTCTTATGTTTGGTGAGGATAACAAGGTAAATAGATTTTGTGGGATGATGTGGACATGTTTCTAGGGACTCATGGTGCCTTGTGAATCACCCAGGGTGTGCCAAATGTCTTTCATTGACCACAAGAACCTCTCACCTCCTCCCCTTTATCTCCTTTTTTAATTTTACAAAGGTTTAGGGGTCTTGGGATTTAACTTGGATTTTATCAAGGAAATGTATACCTTTGCATGATAATAAGGGGCATGAGATTTATAACCACTAGGGGTCTCTCCCTTTGGATATCATTCCTCCAATTTCAAAGGATTTTGCATCCTCTACTGATTGTCTATGAGTTCATCACATGATCAATATGGAATCTTGTAATAGAGTGCACCCCTTTTATTAGTTAGTCGTCTTGTTTTCCTATGACATGTTTTATGATCAGTGATGAATCTTGTGATGGAATGAAAGCATTATTAGGGAATGTCAATCTTCATGACTTTAATGCACCACATTTATATTGATGGGCCTCACGGAGACATGCAGAATTTATCAAGGATAATCAATTTTCTTTCCTTCAATATATCGCATGTCTATGGTTGTATAATGCCATAGTGTGAACAAGTGTGTTTTTATTATCAAGGAAGCATGACAAAGGGTGCATGAAAAGTGCGTCCAATCTTCATAGGGTTGTCTTATAACCCAAACCACTTGAATATGTTGTGCAAATGAATGTTCACATGAGGACGTTGCAAGTCCAAATCCCCATGTGATCCTGTAAAGGGGCTCGAGTGATAGAGTCTCATGCATGCACATGGAATATTTATCTTCTTCACATGGATACATCAATCACTACATGGAGCTTCTCATGCACACATGAATATTGTGTGTTTGTGGTATGAACCTCCATTGGATCGACATAGTGCATCAAGTATTGAATTATATTTAATTCCTTTAAATTGCAATGCATCAAATAAATTCTTTAGGACATGATGATATCCAAATTTGATTCATTTTTCACAATTCCTCACATAACTAGGTATGCAGTTATTTAATCTTCTTCTAAGAAGAGGTGAGATCATAATATGTGGCCACTTCTTCATTCACCTAATGATGAAGGAATGCTATTATCCATATATTTTCAATAGTATTAAGTACACATGGAATTAAAAATATTCATAGGATGGGATATTTGGTGCTACTTCCTTTCACAAGAGAAGTTACGTGGTGCTTTAGCCCTTGAAATGAACAAAATTACATTTAATGCATGTGGGGCCAAGAATTTCCACAACCTTTGAAAGGATGTTTATGCAACATTTATCTTTTTCATGTGAATGATCATTAAATTTCCTTTCATAGAAGCCTCTTCATGTGAATCGAATAATGGGTCTTGCATGACCAAATTCACATTACCCTTATGGGGTTGCGATGCTCTATTTTGCAAGGAAAGAAGAGCTCTACATTTGGAGTGGAAGTGACCTCAAATAATGATCCCCTTTAGTATTTATAGATGAGTATTGTCCTACAAATGCCTATCTGAGAAAGGTGACACATCTGATAATCGCTATCCTTCAATCTTCACACTGACTTATTCATCCATGAGATCTGAAAATGACGATTCTTCAATATATTTCTTCAAATAACCAAATCTTCATGTATTCTTTATGTAACACAACTTTGGATTTATGCGATCATACGTCTTGACTAAGCCTTCATGTATTCACATGATCCTCACCCAGAGTTTCATTTATGTGCTACAAATATTCTCCATGCACAGGTTATATCTAAAACTTGGTATTTTCACCGTACCTGCGTACGCATTATATACACATGTGTTGGTGATTCCTAACAATTCCTTCCACACATGCTATGTTTTCATTTTAGATTTCATATTTTCATCACCGTATTAATCACAAAAACTTTTTATCATTGATAATAACACATATGTCCATATTCTAACATAGACATGCCAGCCAAAATTTTCACTGGGAATTTCATATTCTGTAATCAGATTCCATCCATAGACAACCATTTAAGTATTTCATGTCTACCTAGAGGCTTTATGATTCCCCAGTTGTTATTTTGGTTGATGATGGTGAAGAGAAACCATTCATTATCCTCCCAAGTATCGTTATAACCCACATTTTATTTTCTATGTGAACAGTGTGATAAAACTTGTTCGCTTGATATGATGTGAGACATCCATTACAAGTTTAGAAGGAAAACCAGAACCGTAACGCTGAAAGTTTTAGGAATACCCAAATGTTCTACCGCACACCCCAAACTGGAGTTTTGATTCTTTATTCACATGACTATAAGCCAGGAGAATTATTTTTCTTCTTTTCATGATAGAATATAAAGTGTGGGATATCCTTATGACTGTGTGCTATCTCGACAGGAGGAGATGTGGTATAAAGATGCTCATCTTCTTGAGGTCTTGATAATATGTGGTATCCAATCTGGGTGCAAGAGGTAAAACTAATATCTAACACCATGAGTTCTAAGAAGATGATATGCAACATACTTTACCCATTTCCTAATATGTACAATATGTTTCTTTTCATAGAAAAGTGTGTAACGAGTGATTATGAGCATCAACAGTGAGGAAGATATAGAATTCCTTATCTTTATAGAAGAAACACCATCATTTTATTTTTATATAGATCCACCCATAATATTTATATTGAATGAAATTATTGGGGAGGAAGATAAAACAATATCTAAGGATGAGGAAATCCATCTTAAAATCAAGGATGTCCAAATCCTATAGGAATACATTGATTTATTTCCTGAGGAATTAAATGGACACCCCCAGAGCATGAATTTGGGTGTAACATTGATTTAATTCATGATGCAAGACTATATAAAAGATCCTTATAGAATGGAAACTGTGTAATTTGTGGACCTAAATAAAAAAGTAGTGGAGTTGAGTAATAAGGGATTTATTCACCATAGTGTTTCTCCATAGGGAGCTCCTATTCTGTATGTTATGGAAAATATGGATCCTTGAGGCTCTGCATTGGATATTGAGAAATCAATGCTATTATAATAAAGAACATGTATCCTCTATCTCACATGAATGATTTCTTTGATAAACTTTGCAGAGTTCAATATTTTCAAAGATTGACCTTCATTATGGGTACCATCAATTACGAGCAAAGAAGGAAGATGTTTTGAATTTAGCTTTTTGAATGAGGTATAGATATTACATTCTTATAACAATTCCATTTGTATTGACTAATACACAATATGTTTTCATTGATCTAATGAAAATTGTATTCAAGGAATATCGTGATGATTTTTGTAGTATTAATTGATTATATTCTGGTGTATACTAAAAGCTATGAAGACCATGAGAATCACTTGTGGATTATTCATGAGACTCTTATATAGAAATATAAATATGGAAAATTAAGAATGTGTGAGTTCTTACTTTAGGAAATTTCCTAGCCATATTTTCTCTAAGGATGGAATCTCATATGATGTTAAGAAGAAAAAGGTAATCTAATAATGGACTACACCAATGAACATAACTGATATACATATTTTTATTATTTTAGTATGTTACTATCAGAATTTTATTCATAAATTTTCTAGATATTCTAACCTTTTAATCAAGATCACACATAAATGGGCTATGTTCGTATGGAAAAAAAGAATGTGTAGTATTTTAAATAATTGAAGAGAATTTTAGTCAATTCTCCAATTTTGACTCTACTATTCGGAAATGATGGGTTTGTTATATACAATAATACATCAATGAAAGTACTAGGTTGTATCCTAATGAAAAATTACAATGTTATTGCATATTAATCATGGAAGTTAAATATTATGAAAAAAATAATCCAACTCATGACCATGAGTTTGCAGCCGTAATCCATGATTTGAAGATTTGGAGACAATATCCTATTGCTGAAATATGTGAGATATATATGGATAATAGAAGTTTGAAATAAGTATAAATACAGAGAAGAAATTACATAAGAAATAGGTTATGGCTTTAGTTGCTCAGAGATTATGATTTCTCAATACACTACCACCAAAGAAAATAAAATAAGGTAGAAGATGCATTAATAAGGAAAGATCATGGGATTATAACTAGAATGAGGATTGAGAGAGATCATATTTTCATGGATTAAGTAAAGATGGATATGAGAGTTGTTAAGTAAGAGGAAACAAAACTCCTTTTTCAAATGATTGTGAAAGAATATTTATTGGGAAATATAAAATGCTGTCAATGAAATTATAAGAATCTTTAAAAGAAAATTAAAGTGCTTAAGGATGGAACATTGGATGTCTTTTTGTATGAGGATGGAATTCCAGAATTTGGAAACCAATTATCTGTTCCATCAATAAATGAACTAAAAATAAAATATTAGATTATTATCATATATAAAATTTTTCTATACACCATAGTATTACAAATAAGTATAGATGTTTGAAGGAACATTTTTGTGGGTTAATATGAAGCAGGAAATTTCCGACTATGTGTCAATTTTCCAAGTCTATCAACAAGTTAAGGATAAGAGATGATATCCTATATGATTCATGCAAACTATATCTATTTCTATGTGGATGTGGGATGAAATTACTTTAGAAACCATCATTAGATTACCAAATACCCTATGAAAGAATTCTAAAATATGGGTTATTGTTGATCGCCTTACAAAGAATCACATTTTCTATCTATAGGTAAATATTTACCTCTTGAGCACATAGAAAGAGTATATATTAATGTTTTTGAAATACTTTATGTTATACCTTTATCAATTGTGTCTGACTGGGTTCCCCATTTTACAACAAACATCTGGAAGAGTCTTCAGAAGGATTTGGATACTAAGCTTCAATTGAGTACTTTATATCACTCTCAAACTGACAAATAGTTTAAAAGGACCATTCAAACACTTGAAGACATGTTGATATCATGATCACATGACTTTCAAGATATGTAGGGTTAATATTTACCTTTGGTATAAATCTCTTACAATAATAGTTTCCATTATAGTGTTAAAATGATGCTAAATAGAGTATTATATGGAAAGGGATGTCAAACTCAAACTACTTGGGAAGAAGTTGGTGACATGAAATATGAAGGACCTTAACTTCATGATGAGTTAATGAAAAAGGAATAGACTATTCAGGATCATATTAAAGAATCCTAAGTAGTAAAATTAGTTATACTAACAACTAAAGAAAGGATGTGGTATTTCAAGTGGGAGATCATGAATTTATGAAAGTATCTCAAAGTAAGGGTTTTATAAGATTCGGTAAGAAAGGGAAGCTGAGCCCCAAGTACATCAGACCATTTGAAATTTTAAAAAAATTGGATATGTAGCTTACCAATTACCAATACTTCCATGTCTATCCAAAGTTCATGATGTGTGCCACATATCATTGTTAAAGAAGTACATGTCTGACCCAACACATGTACTCTTTCATGATGTAATAGAACTCGAACCTGATTTGTCTCACTCTAAAGATCCAATCAAGATTATTGAGATAAGAACGAAATTACTAAAAAATCAGATGACTTGACTAGTAAAGGTTCGTTGGATAACTCATAAAATGGTATAATCAATGTGTGAACCTGAGGATGTTATGAAGAAGAATCACCCTCAAGTTTTTAGAAAGAAATATTCATGAAAAATTTCAAGGAAAGAACTTGAGAGGGAGGGAAGGATATAGATCCTTGAGATTTATGGTATGTATCTTCTTAAATAAATTCATTTTATACAATATTTTTTGTTTCATGAAACACCAAGCTTAAAAAAACTGTGGTATACTATTAAGTATTATCATGACCATTAGGAATAGTAATGTGACCATTAGGAATAATAATATGACCATTAGGAATAGTAATGTAGAAATTAGAATAATAAACTCACTTATGAAAGTATAAATATATTTAAGATATATCATACATGAAAGTATTATATATTTATATAATTTTATAAGAAAACATATGTTTTAATAATAATTATTATGTTTTGTCATTTTTGTAAATTGTAAATGTTTATTTACAATTTCAAAATTAATATAATGTTTAAAATAAATTTTAATTTCAAAAAATTGACTCATAAATTAATTTTTTTTGTCTCAATATTATAACATAAATTTATGAGACCTTATTTTATTTTTCAGATTGTCCAAAAAGCAGTTATAAATTTAAAATCAGAATATTTCCAATGATGATGATTTTAATCAAATATTTAATTTATCAAATTTAGAAAAATATTTTTCTAAAATTGAGTCCATTTTATAATTCTACATGTAAATTAATGGTTAAGGTGATGTTTTTATATTTTTTGAAAATAATTGATTTTTTGGTGAATAATAAATTATGATAGTTTATAGTATTTAACATTATAAGTAAATAAGTAACTTTTTCGATCCATTGATGATATATTGATGATTTAAGAACCATTATATCAAACTATCCTTCTCTATTTACTATATTTAATCCGTAGAATCATCACTATTGATTGTCCTGATCCAAAATAATAAACAAATGAATAAAATAATAAAAAACACCATTCTCCTCCCACTATAAATATCACCCTCACCAACTCTTCTCCTCAAAACTTCCATGCCTTTAAGATTTTCTAGTTTCTTAAAAATAATCGCCCAAATTCTCTCCCCAAAAGTTATGAGCCTTTGGTCTCAAAAAAAGAGCAACCTGAATTGCTGTAAGGAGGTTCTCAAAGAGAAGAAGTTCAAGAGGTAAAATCCTATTTCGTTTTCCATTATTTTATTTTTTGTTCTTTTCATTTATTATCCTACCCTCATAAAGGCTGTAAAAAGTAAAATGATAACTTCATTATAATATATGTAATATAATTTTATTATTTTAATGGTATATCCAAAATCAATTCTCTTCTTTTCTCCTTTTTTGTTCTAAAAAGTAAAACATCATTGGAGAGGTGTTACTTCCCAACTTTCATGGATAATGATTTTTTATTTTTAAATACCACCATAAAGTATGATTATAAAACCATTATAATGGTTAAAATATATTTTAAAATTTATATTATAACCTATTTGGTGTTTTGAATCCAGTGTATATACATAATATTTATTCTTAAAACAATTTTTTTTTGTGATGATCGAAAAAACACCAAAATAATATAAATAGTAATCATTAACATTTTATCTAATGAATAATAATAATATCTAAAAAATGATATATAAGACCATTTTAATATTATGGATCTTCATTAATAACATATAATTTCATTTGTGGAAAACTATTCCCTTTTTACATGATCTTTCACCCATGTGTACAAGGGAACCAATCATGAAAACCAAGGAAACGAACACTCCCAAATGAAAAAAATTGAACCTTATAACTCATAAAAAGGTCATAAATAAACTTAATAAAAATATAGCAATTCAAATACATGTTTAATAGGTTTTAAATTAAATTATTATTTAATCTAATTTCATTATTCAGGAAATTAAGTACAGTTGTAAGACACATTCATATATAAGGGAATGGATTCTCTCCAAACCAACATTTTTTCCTTTGGGTTACGCTTTCTATCTATTTACCCAAATGAAATTATTAATTCATCTTATTTTATCATCCCAGACTATATTTTTATAATCCAAACATGTTTACCTACCTCAGTTATTATTTCTTTTATGGGGAAGTATATCTTTCTTAATGTCCCCTTTTCAATTTCTCCCGGTAAGAAAGCTCGATTTAAGGGAACATACCAATTTATTTACCCTTTTCATGTACACTTCATAATATGTGTTATAAAACCATTTTTTTCTAAATTTACATATTTTATAATAAAAATAAATCTTTTTCCATTTCTTGTTTTATAAAAACAATTATAATTTTTCCTTTTTAAAAGGATCTTAAATCTTTTCCTTAAACCGTAGTGAAGTGGATCATTTATAAAGTTTATAAAAAATTATTTTTAAATGTTTTCAGATTATTTGGAAATCATTTTTCATTATTTATTCCTATTTTACCTTATTAATGTTCAAGTATGATTTAAATCCATTATTTCAAGGACACCATTATGATATTCCCTTAGATTACTGCTTATTCACCACTTATTCCTTGTGTGTGGTGTATGTATACTCCACTTTTATTTATGATAATAATTCATTGAATGTTTAATGAAATATAAATATATGTTTTATCATGTATATGATTATATTCATATCCATATACCATTTTTACATACATTTTTTTCATTAAATGATGTTTTAACAGGTAAAATATTGATAAATTCACATTTTCTACTCAATATAGATATTTTGATAATTTATATTATTAATTAATTAAATCTATATATGAATATGGATTTGTAATTTTAGTTATGGGTTTTTCCCAGTTATAGATTACCCTTCGATACATCAACATGTCTCATTAGACAAAATAGTTGGTGACAAACCCTACATGTTTGTATCCAAGAAGAACCAGACTGGTTTCTACCCACAAAATTAAGTCGTGTTTTCTTGATTGTAGTGGTTCATGTTCCAAATACACAATGTACAAAAAATTATAATTTTTCTTCATTCAGTATTCAGTGATTAATTTCCATGAGATTTTCACCATGAAAAAAATATGTGGATGGATTTTCATTTTCAGTGTATCAAGGTCACATGTTTTTCAATTATTTATATTTCCATATGACTATTCCTTATTTACTTTTCTTCAATTATTATTTATTATTTTTACCCTTACTAAGTATTTTATCTCACACTATTTTTTTCTATTCCTTCCACATGTTATGAAGATGAAATCTTTGAAAAATTGTCAATGAAGAAGTTTATTTTTTAGTTGTTAAGTTTTATATTTTATTACCAATATAATAAGGGAACCATGTATGTATCTAGTTTTTAAGGCTCCTAAAATGATCAATCCTTAGTCATGTGATCCCTTGCATCAATTCCATTTTCATAAAATAACCACCGAATCTAGTCTATTGAGGTTGAAGTTGTTATATAAAATACCCCATCAAAATTATTAGATATATCAATTTGAAAAACAAGAAGAAATAACCATTTTTAAAATTCTTGAAAACAATTCAAAAGTGTTTTATTAAAAGATAAATAAATTGTGTTTGATAGAAAATTTTAATAAATTTCCCCTTAAAACAATAAATTTTAAAAAATACATTTTATAAAAGAAATATTTTTTTCAAAAACGTTCTTTGAGATTACATTACAACAATGAATAATTATTTTAAATATAAAAACATTTAAAATATATTTTAAAATCAATAATTACTTATTAAAATCAAAATTTTAATTTTGATATTTTTTAAATAGTTCCTTTTATTTTGAAAATCATTAAGAATTAAAATCACTTGAAAACCCATTTTAAAATATGGAATGGAAACTTCATAAAGAGGAATTCACATAACAGCAGAAGACACCATTGAATATTTTTTATAATTTTTTTTACCAC
This sequence comes from Viscum album, assembly GCA_963277665.1. Classification (NCBI taxonomy): domain Eukaryota; kingdom Viridiplantae; phylum Streptophyta; class Magnoliopsida; order Santalales; family Viscaceae; genus Viscum; species Viscum album. Next base: position 2,087,602,158 of record OY728126.1, on the reverse strand, counting down.
ATATGTAAAAGGAAAAGTTACAAGTCATATTCGAAATACATTTTCCAAATTTTTAAGTGAAATCCATTGAAACATTTACTTTTAAAAAATAATAATTAATAACGGATCCTTGAAAAAACCAATGTTTTTTATTGTAAATATGGAGTGGAAGATAAAAATGTAAACTTTAAAGGGAAATGCATTTTAATATTTTTAAAATACATTTATTAAAAACCATGTCATAATGAAAGCGAAAAATATTACATTTCAAAATAGGAAAAGATAAATTTAAACATTACTTGAAATATAACACATTTGAATTTAAAAATATGAAAGGAGAACATTAGCGGGAAGTGTAATCATGGATATAAAAAAGAAAGTGATCATTTGGAGATAATGGGAATTATTCTAAACATCATAAAATTCTATGATTATTTAAATAAATTAATGTTATTCTATATAAAATAAAGAGAATATTCTATATAATATCATTATAAAATATACTAAATCCATTTCAGTAAACCATATTCAAAGAGAAACCATTATGGATCAAGAAAAGAAGTTGAGTCAAGAAAATAGTTAGAGCCTAAGAAAAATTTTAATATAAATCCCTTGAAATATATAAAATTAAATTTAATATAAAAAACACGACTAAAAAATTATTCATGATATTTTATATCCAACAGAAATTACACACAACATTGAAATTAAATTCGGTGCATAAAGCAAAACATGCCTCATTGAAGTGAAATTGTGAAAAAACACTGTTTCAAATTAAGAAGTGTTTTAATAGAAACAACTTGAAAGAGATATCACAAAATTTAAATTAAAATAAATTGAATAAAATATAATTCATGATATTATATATCCATTAGGTATTACACATAACATTTAAAGTAAATGAATTTCATAAAATAAATCATGTCTTGAAGAATGAAAATTGATAGGAAACACCCTTACCTTTTACTCCCAAGTTCCAATATATATATATATAATATAATATTATAAGAATAAAAATATAAATAACTAATTTAATATCCTTATTCATATCTATTACTATTTATACTCTTCATCTATAATAATTTATTATTCACTTATTAGTTAGTTATAGTTTATCTTCATCATCAGATGTTTGTGATTTTGATTGCTTCATGCATGCATTAAAGTGTTAATGTTGATTATCATTCATTGATACTAAGGTCAATATTATAAAATTATATATGGTACTAGAAAATATACTTTATAGGGATTTATAAATCTAAAATTTCATTAAATGAAAATTTAAATCCTAATTTGTAAAGAATTAATCAATGACGAGTTTGTTTTGGTAATTTTTAGTGAATAAGGAGTTGTATATTAATAATAAATTAATTATTAATATAAAAAATTCATAAAATAAAACCAACTACTATTTATTAATTAATATATAAAAATACATTTATTAAAATTTTATAGTAATTTGGGATAGAAACTTATACCTTTGTTCATGGAGGTGGTTGTACCAGCCCAAACAAGAACATGCTATAACTGATGAGTGAGCATTTATAAGAAATTAATAACAACAAAATAATTGTTTCTAATAAAAATATATGGATGATTCATCAATATTAGGAGACATAATTACCAATTCCTTTAATGATTCAGTTATTATGTCTTTATATGCTTTCATATTTGTTACATCATTATTGTTTCCTTTAGATCGATGATGTGGTGAAATATTAGGGATTCTGAGTCCACATGGATAGTTGAAATATGGGTCATGTAAACCAAAGGTTTAGGGGATTAAACATGTGAATATGTAATGGGGAATACATGTCAGGGAGGACCTCCAAATTTCCAAATGTGCTGAGTATTACCATGGTGTTGTCCGGGATCATGGTGATTGGAGGTCCTTCCCTACAATGCAGAGATTCCCTTAGTTAATTGGTTTGTGGCCCATATCACAAGCCTATATGGATTACATTCATGGTTAACTAAAAGATTCCCCACTATCTTCCAAGGGTCATAGAATAATGGATATGATTCAGTTATTTTAAGATGAAGTGGGATATGGATAAAATAGATATCCAAGAAGTGTTCAAGAACCCTAGGGTAGTTTAGTTTATGGGTGAGAAGATTGGGCCCTACACTATATGGTTTTTAGTCATTTGTTGTGGGTAATAAAAAGGATAATGAATGGAATTTCTCATTTTTTCTTTGAAAAAGGGTAGAAAAAATGGTGAATTAATGTCAAGGATATAAAATATGCTTGAATAGTATGGTTATGGGGATTGTAAGTCATCATTTAGGAATATATACATCAACTGATAGATGAATCCAGTGGGTACAAGTCATCCATTGATAATGTTGTGATACTATATTCCATTTAGTCAGGACAATAACTCTTAGGTTTAAGCGGGGCCTCTCTTATGGGACCGAACATTCCTTAGGCACAATCTCTTTGGAATTATATTATTCACCAGAAATCCTTGTGGGGTCCCCTTGTATTCAATTCCTTTTTACAAGTTTTCTATAGGGGAAAACTGAGGTAAAGGAATCCTATGGTCTATGAGCATCCATGAGATGGAATTCATCTCATGAGATTGTTTATGTCATCTCAGAATTCGAATACATGGAAGTTTTTTATAGAAAAGGTAAAATTCAGGAAGGATTTGAGCACCATAAGAGCTCTTTCACTGCATGTTAAACAATTTATCATGACAAGGAGATGTGAAAAACCATTGAATAAACTTTTTATTAGAAAATATGGTCCAGTGAGCATAGCCTGACATTTACTAGGGCCACAAGGTTGGCCTTATAAGTTTTATTCATTGTTTATTTATGTTGTAACTTCTCATAAAACACTAGATATGAATATTTTAGTGAGTGTAGATTTTAATTTTTTCATGACAACCATTCTAGGTTTTCACCATGAAAATTTTTATGTATCTTTCACTAGTAGTTTAGGGTCTTTCAATTTGGACCATTAAATTCTAAATTTTAATGTTGTACGACTATGAACAAAGTGCATGCACTCTAAGGTCATGGAACATATTGGCCTGATATGAGGGTTTTGTTACACAATAGCTTATTTAAAATTACCAAGGTTGATAGTACTTAGAAATCCCTTTGAGATGAAAATTGGAGTGTTTTAAATCCTAGAACAAGGTTATTGGGTCATGAGTAATGGTTTGATAGAGTCATGCCAAATAAGATTGTCAATCACTCTAAGGTGACATGATCCATTGTGATGATTTCAGGGATCACAAGGATTAGAAGGTCCTTACTATAGGTACAATATACCTTTGGTTGATGGGTCTAAGTCCCTTAGAAATATCCACCTATTACATGGTCAAATAGACATATATTTTCTTTTTTTCCATGGGCTATGTAAGGTTTGTGGAATCTTTAGGTTCTTAATAAATAATGTGTGATTTATTGATTTAGGATCTTGAAAAGATGGTGTAAGTACCAACAACATTTGTTGACCATGTTTAGGATTTTACATTCCTTTGATAAGGAGTGGTAATGGATGATGGACTGTATAATTTAACATTATGTAGTTGGGACACATTTTTCATGCAGTTTAATTGTATGTGATGAGGAAATCTTCCTTGTAGTTGATCATGATGTAGTAAGGAAGTAGGAACCTACATGAAATTGTGAAAGATATCATCAGGGACAATTTACACTGGTCATGATAAGTTAGATATGGGAGAAACTTTTTAAACATGAACATGCTTATTGATGGGTGTCCATATTTTTTATCCCTTCTTATGAAGATTTTTCACATACAAAAGAAGATCATACATATTTATAACTAGTAAATTGGTAGATAGAGTACATGTGAATTATCCATATTTAAATATAAGTATATTATATTTTTATTGATTAGATTCCATCAGTTTCCCTAATCATATTTTATGTTCAACAATCATTCTATAATTAGATCCTTCAAGGAGATCACTTTATATTTAATAGACTCATATATAGGGGAGAGGGGTAGTCTATTTAATTCCTTTACTGAGTTTCTATATCATGGTTCACTGAGGCATCTTCTACATAGATCTAGATTATATGTAAGGATATGGAATTTTCATATATTATTCATTTAAGGAGGTAATAATTTTACCCTAATCACAAATTCATGGATAGGATGGCCCACTATAATATTTTTTCTCCTGTAGGATGGACCATATTTTATACAGTTTAGTTTTATGAAACTAATATGTTTCCATAAAGTTTAACATCCTGAAACTAGGATTCACCAATAAGTGAAATTACTAGCTCAAAGAAATTGGGTCTTCACATATGATGGATTCCCATAAATTGAAGTCTACACAGATAAAATTTCATAATCTTTCTTTGATAATGGATATAATGCATGGAAGTGTAACATCAAGAGTATCATAATCTACCTGAATATTTGAAGAAAGGTGTAATCCATAATGCATAGATATTTTAGTTTACAAGTGGTGGAGATCGATTTGTACGGGTCAACTGGTCATAATGGTGGAATACCATATTTCACACAGTAATGATAATAACTCCTGGGTTTAAGGGGGACCTCCCTAATGGGACTAAATATAATCTAGGAAAAATATATTATATTTTTTTTAATTCACCAGTAAATTCTAGTAGGGTCTATTTATATTATCCATTCCCTATCAATAGTTTTCTATAGAGGAGAACCAGGAGCATGAGAGCCCACAATTCATGGGATTCCAGGAGAATGATATCAACTTGAGGAATTGGTTGGTATCAACTCAGATATAAAATATATGAGTTTTTTTATGGATAATATTATATTCATGAAGGGTTTTATAACTGTGAAGTCTAATAAAAAATTTATTTAACATATTTCAAGGTAAATGTATAAAACATACGATTTTTGAGTACCCAATCATCAAAGGGGATGATTTGTTCACCGTGAAGACCTCCTGTCGTGTAGTTTAATGTATTACAACTAGTAAATTATGTGGATGGGGATAAAATGGAGGATAAAGGAATAACTATGTATCCCATAATTTTAGAATAATTCAATACATATATCTGGTAAAAGAGGGTCCCTTGAATAGGTATTACCCATAAGAAATGGAAGGGGTATTTTTGTCCTTTTCATCTTAGAAGGACCTGATATATGGGATCTGGGTGTCACTATGTACCCTATAGTAAGAAGAATACAAACACACTTTTTTTCTAATATAAATGTCACGTGGTTTGGATACATGTTGTTTGGACTTGAAATATGAATGCATAAACTATGGAGTCATTCTTAATACCACTAATAATTGGATAAAATGGATGATATGTATTTGGGGAATAAAATTTGAAAATTGGCCATCTAAAGGGGTTTCAAATATAAAGGGAGTTAGGTCTTCATGGGGGATATATACCCTAAAATATTAGGGCATAATAATTCAATGTCATAATCTTTCATTCCAATAAGTACAATTCACATATGAATAACATTGGGTATTTAAAATATGTTAGAAAATTTTGGTTTTGGGTAGTGTAAATAATAACAAAAGTATATACGAGTCAACTAAAAGTGGAAACAGGGGGGGGTCACAGATCAACCATTGATAATGGTGGAAGACCATAATCTACATAGTCAGGATATTAGCTCCATCGTTTAAGGGGTAACTCTCTTATGGGACCAAAATTCCTCAATACACATGCTCATAGGAATTGTGTAAATTACTAATAAATCCATGAGGGGTCCCTTTGAATCATCATGTTAATGTTACCAGTTTTCTATAGGATAGAACCAAAATAAAGGGATCTTATATTCCATGGGGTTCTAAGAGAATGATATCAACTCGAGGAATTGGTTGGTATCAAATTAGATATTAAGATATTAATTTGGTTCATCGAGAATGTATGTTTCAAGAATTTTTTGATCACCCTAAAGGCTATTAAAATGTGTATTAAAAACATATTTAGGGAAATTAGATAAGATATGAAATTCTTGATTGCATATTCATCAGGGGTACGGTCTGTTTTGAATAATGAACTATTTTTGTGAAGTTTAATGTCATGAAATTGGGAGGATTTCATGTTATTTAAGGTCATAAATAGGTTGTTGTTTTTTAGTATAAAGTCATTAAACTAGAATGTTGTTCCCTATCCCCGGAATATCTCATTTTCATTGGATATAGTGGCTTGGAAAGTTTCCTATGTTCACATGATCCTTTCTCTTCTTGAGAAAAAGGGGTTAACTGGGAAATCAGTTATGTCGAGTGAGGGTATGTGATGGGGAATACATGGAGTTTTTTACAATGTAATATGGACTGAAGTCTCCAAAGATATATGAATCTCATGGAGTAACATGATTTAGGGTGATGGTATCCCAGTTCTAGGCCTGAAATGGAGGATCCATGCATCACTACATATCCTATGATGGTAGGAATCAAGACACATGTAGTTCCTAGATAGGTCCCTATATATTACTAGGATATATGAAGTGGGTGTATTTTTACCCTTTTTTATTTTATGTCTAGACCTAGTAATGATGATCTGGGCATCACTATATATCCTATGATAGTAGGATCCAAGTCTCAGTAAGTCCTTCAATGGAAAATCACCATGAAGGTCTAAACCATACAATGAGGGGGGGGGGGGGGGGTTAATTTTTATTAATATTGCGACTTTACCTAGGAATTGAGATCTAGGTGTCACTATGTATTCTATTATACAGGGAATAAATCTACACACAATTGTTGAATGGAAAAATATCCACATAGGCCTGACCCATATTCATAGGAAACATTTTTCCATTTAAATCATGATATGACCCCTGATTTGGGATTTTGGTGTCACTATGTATATCATGGGAGAATGAATCAAGCCACTAGATGTTATTGAATGGAAAAGTCTCCACACATGTAATGACCCAAAGTTTAATCAATTGAAATTCACTTTTTATAATTATGTCATATAATAACATGAAATCACAACATAATGAACTATTAAGTACTATGTGACCTTTAAACATAATATTTTCACTTTTGTGATTTGAATTTTAAAAATATGACATACACGGTTGCGATCAACAAGATGTTTGGAGTCTGATAAGAAAAACATAATTTTTGGTGAATAGTAACCTATCATTATGAATAGTAACTTACCCTTATGAATAGTAAATAATCAAAAAGAATAGTAACATCACCCATGAATGTATAAATAATATTTAGGCATCTTATAAGTGATGATATGATCATAGTAAAAGTATTTGTATTTTTGTAACTCATAAATAAATAATAATAATTAATTAATTAATTTAAAAGAAACTATATTTTCGTAAAATGTGTTCATAAATAATTTTTTTTATGTCTTCTGGTTTTCGAATAATTTTATAAGACATTATGTAGTTTTTGAAAGCATTATAAAATCAGTTATAGTTTAAAAATCAGTGTTTTTCAAGTAAATTATGATTTTAATTAAAAATTAAATTAATCATAGTAATAAAATCATTTTTTAAAAATGGATTTCATTTTTGGATTCTATATCTTGAAAAATGGCTGGGGTGATTTTTTTGGATTTGTCTAAAATAGTTGATTTTTTTGTGTATAGTAAAATATTATAATTTACGATAAATGCTAAATAAATTAATTTCTGAATCATGCTTGAGCCATGGATGATTCAAATGGCCTTTGGTTCGAACTCACATGCACTTAATACTATTTTTGGTCATGGTGTCGTCACTTTTCATTATCATATGAATAAATAATAAACTAATGAATAAAATATTAAGAAAACCCTCCTCCCCTCCACTATAAAAACCACCCACACTTCCCTATTCTCTTCACTCCTCTGAAGCCTTGTGCATTACCTAAATTATTCACAAATAAAGCATCCCACCTTTTTATTACATAACTTTCATTACATTATACAAGCAGAGGATCTTTAAAGATTAGTGTCTTAGAAATAAGGTATATAATACATGAAAAATTAAGGCATTCTTCTAATCCTATTACAAGTCTTCATCATAGGTTCATCATAAGTACAATTTTTACATATCAACCTGGGGACATACATCAAAAGAATTGGTGATAAAAAGTCCTAGTACGGTTAAACAAGAGAAATATTTTATTTGTGATATCAATAAGAACATGATGAAATACATAAATAAATGAGGAATGGAAAAAGTGACATATCATAATAAAAAGAAAATGAATAATAACTTGAAAATGTGGCTATAAAATTTGATTTATACATTCATAAGCATATCACTATGGTCCATCCCCATGGTGTCATAAAAATTACCAAGGTTATTCATCAGGGTATTGTAAAACTTGTCATCTATAGAGATTGATTTTTTTACCCAATGCATTGGAGCACTATCAGGGCACACCCTAGATATGTATTTATTTTCATGTGAGACACATATATCATAATAAAAAATTTCATAAATAACCCAAAGATAATAAAAGAAATGGGTTTCATATCAAAGCATGGCGTTTTAAAAAGCTCTTAAAAACATGATCATTATGTCATTTATAACCCATGAAAAGGTAACGAGGGATTTATATATGTCAATTCCAGAATAAAAAAAACATTTTTATGTCTTGATGAATACCCCTATATGTCATGACCCATCCGCGGGGCCCGTGCTGTACCTACCCCAAGCCCGCCTTCAATAGGCCAGGGGCTGACAACTAGCACCAAAGGTGTAAATCCCGAAAAAGGGAAGGCATTTCCTTTATAAAGTAAACAAACACCACAGAGTACACAAGCTGAAATAAACACTAAGTAAACTGAGTACAAAAGTAAGTGCTGGGAAGTAAATGGTCTAGAATACAAACCCAAATGAAATTAAAGTACAACTGAAAAGAAAGTACATCAGCGGAAAAGTAAAGCAGCAACTCTAAGCCATCCTTTGGAAATCCCACATGAAGGGTGGGTACAGATAGTCTCCTCAGCTCCTCGGCTCTAGCCGTCCGCTCCGTGTACGTCCCGTCCAGTGATCCACCTCCAGGTACCGTCCAGCTCCACGAGCCTCCACCTCGATCAGCACTATCCGTCGTCTGCATCTAACATAATGTAGTGCGGGCATAGGCCGTGTAGGGGTGAGTATACGCTACTCAGTAGGGACCCTGAGACCCCAAAAGGTCTCTTAGAATCCACGAAGGATAAAACACAAAGGAAAGATACAATAACGAAGTAACAACCAACTATACTTAGGTATATGTCCATACATATACCTAAGTCATAAATTCTAACTCGGCTTCAGCACACGAGCCCAAGATACAACCCATTCCACACAGGAAAAACATAACCCATTCCACATAGGAATTCACAACCCATTACACACAGGAAAGCACATACCAATCCACACAGGAAAGCACAAAAATCATATCGATGATTTTAATTGTATGTTAAGACTCAGATCACACAGGTATACTCTTCGTAAAGCGATAGAGATGATCAGATGTAGCCACTGATTCATCTAAGCTGTCGGACCCACATAGGATACAAGACCAGCTAAGCTGTCCGACCCACAAAGGATACAAGACCAGCTACACTGCCGGACCCACATAGGATACAAGTATAGAGTCAAATACTGCCAGACCCACATAGGATACAAGAACAATAGTCAAGTACTGCCGGACCCACATAGGATACAATAACAGTAGTCATCGCCATCAAACCCACGGATGATTCCAGTACGGTCGTCATCACTGCCGAACCAACAGAGGATCCCAGTAAAGTCGTCATCGTCGTCGCAATCGCAGCCAGCTCTAGGGTTCCCGCACACAGCATGCTCGATTCCAGGAGGGTCCGCTCTACGAGCCAAGGGGTCAATACATCCACTTTCATTATGTCCAAAGTTGATGTATCACAAAGTTACGTCTCATCAAAAGGAACTCAACGTGACAGACGACGCGTCAATCGGACGCCTAGTCTGAGAGTTATTGACTTTTTCGTCCCATGGGCCCGGTTGGTTTTTAAGTCAAAACCAACTTGACCGTACTCCAGCTATGTCCAAACCTCGAGCGGATTAATCCAAAATAACCGTCTCACTAAGAGGAATCCAACAAAGTCAATGGCACGTCAATTGAACGTCTGGAGCTCAAGTTATAAGCGTTTCTGCTCTGAGGGCCCGGTTGCTTTCGTGTTCGAACCAAACTGGCCGTACCCAAAGTTATCTGAAACCTTGAGTGCAATATACCTAAACGACCGTCTCAATCCAAGGATCACTACGAAATTGACGGCGCGTCGATCAGAGCTTCGTCTCCCATGTTATGGACGTTTGAACGGATCTTTCTGAAAACAGGGGGTTTGGGCCCGGTCCGACCCGGTCCAATACGCCCTGGGTCGGCCCGAACCGGGGTGACCGACCCGGGTCCGAGACCGGCCCGGCTGGCGCAGCCCGGCCCGGCCCGGCGTGGGCGGCCCGACCCAACGCGGGCGGCCCAACCCGGCACGGGCGGTCCGGCCCAGCCCAGCGCGAGCCGCGACTTGGCTCAAGGATGAGCTGGATGCAGAGGGGGGGGGGGGGGGGGGCGCCACCCCCTGTTATCCCGAAATGGCGGACCCCTGTGGGGTCCGACCTAGGTGGCTTCCGGGGGTTTAAAACCCCCAACTTTCTTGGAAATGGCCGGCCATTATGGCCTCCCGCCTCCTTGAACGCCGGTGGCCAGCTTGGTCGGCTGCCTCTTGCTGCTCTGCTGCGGACGAAGGCCACGAACGCTGTCGGACAGGTGCGACGCGATGACACTGCGCCCCTTCGCCATGGTGCGACGACTCCACGCCCCTCCGCCGCCGCCGCCGCGACCTCTTGGTGCTCTGGCAAGGTGCGACGGTGTCGCGTTCCTCTCCCACGACCCGACTCCATCCGTGGCCTCTTTCGGCCTCTTTCAGCCTCACCGGCGTGGTGTGACGACACCACGCTCCTCCGTCGTGGCCCGCTCCGGCCACGGTTCTCTCGACCTCGCGCGGTGCAATGGCTCCGCCTCCTTTTCAAGCCACGAAGAAAATAAATCAACAAAAAGGGGAGAAGGTTTGGCCTTGTTCTTGCGGTCCGACCTCCTCCCGTTATATTGATAACAGGCGGCCAATATTAACGATGAATGTCGAAATAATCATGAACGTGAAAACAACCCCTACCTAGATTCACGAAGGTTGATCTCTTGGAGAAGAAAGGAGAAAGCTCCACTATTCCATAGATGTTGCTGCGGAATGACGACGTCGCTTCGTCAAGCGTTGAGAAAAAGGAAGCCGAGGTTGGCACCGACGTTCTTTGCGTTCTTCAATGACGAGGAAGATGAAGTACTTCAAAGGCTTCGAGTATTCTCTCCAAAATCTCCACACAATGAAACAATCCCAATAAAATAAGGCTTTTGCCTGATTTTATTACTTATGCCAACATTTTTAAAAAAATTCAAAAGTTGAATTCACTGATTAATTAATCTTGAATAGACTAATTAATTAGATGACAAGTTGGAAAAATTTAATGTGGGCTTTGAGGGGTTAGAATAATTTGAAGGGGTGGGGATCGTGTGGGCCCCACATCACAAATATCCTAATCAAGAGGGGTTAGGATTTTAGTGGGTCCCACCCCAACTCCCAAACCTAGGAATAAACCATATAGAAAGGAGAAATAAAATTTATAACACAATTTTATTTCACTTACACTTAAACCACATTTTTAAACAACTCTTCCCGAGCAAACACAACTCCAGTAAAAGTCTTATTAAGAAATTACCTGTGCTGCAGTTTCTTCGGTGCCCTTAGATTTTGATTCCAAGCATCGGTTCAAAAGATAGAAAAACCCGCTCGTTCGTTCACTGAACATACCCGAGCTAAACTTCAGAAATTGATTCCGAGCACACCGGGGCTCGGAATCAGGCACCGTCAGGAACTGCGTACTCGTAAAATCCCAAAGAATTTAAGAAAATATTTTTCCTTGAAATTTACGGGTCTTTACATTACTCCCACCTCAGGGATTTACGTCCCCGTAAAGATACATCAAAAACTAGGGGAACAAATGAGGGTACTGTGCACGCATCTGAGCCTCCCGCTCCAAAGTGATCTCCTGGAGGTTCCCGTGCTGCCACCTGATGCGTACTAGAGGGATCGACCGCCCACGTAGGACCCGCTCCTGTCGATCCTCGATCTCCATTGGGTCCTCCGCAAAAGTCTCCCCATCATCAATGTCCAGCTCCCCATGGTCGATGATATGCGTCGGGTCATGAACGTATCTCCTCATCTGAGATACATGGAAGACGTCATGCACCCGGTGCAATTGAGGTGGAAGAGCCAGGCGACAAGACACCTCTCCTATCTTTCTGAGAACCTGGAATGGTCCGATGAAGCATGAAGATAACTTTCCGCCCCGACCAAATCTCCGTAATCCACGTCGAGGTGAGACCCGTAAGAAAACGTGGTCACCATCATTGAACTCTAGTGGTCTCTGCCTCCTGTCAGTATAAGATTTCTCTCGACTCTGAGCTTTCCTCATCCTCTCTTGGATGATCTGAACCTTCTCAGTCCTGGCCTGGACCATCTCTGGTCCTACAAGTGCTGACTCCCTAGGGTCTGTCCAGCACAGAGGTGATCTACAAGGTCGGTCGTACAGTGCCTCATATGGTGCCATCCCGATGGTAGAGTGGTAGCTCTTTTTGTATGAAAACTCCACCAAGGGTAGGTGATCCTCCCAAATACGACCAAAGTCAAGGACACATGCACAGAGCATGTCCTCAGGAGTCTGAATGGTCCTCTCCCTCTGACCATCAGTCTGTGGGTGAAAGGCAGTGCCTAGGCATAGTTGCGTCCCAAATGCCTCCTGCAACCCCTTCCAAAGCTGGGAAGTAAAATGAGCATCTCTATTGGACACTATAGATGATTTCACACCATGAATCCGTATGATCTCATGAACGTATAGGTGCCCCATGCTCTCCACTGAGCCCTGCTCTCTGATGGGTAAGAAGTGGGCCAACTTGGTGAGTCGATCGACGATCACCCAAATAGAGTCGTGTCCTCTGGAAGTATGTGGAAGCCCAGTCATGAAATCCATAGATATCCAATCCCACTTCCACTCTGGGACCTCTAAGGGCTGTACCAAGCCTATTGGTACCTGGTGCTCCACCTTCACTTGATGGCAGGTGAGGCATCGAGAAATGAACTTTTCCACAACCTTCTTCATACCTGGCCACCAGTGCTGTCGTCTGAGATCCTAGTACATCTTCGCCACTCCTGGATGTACCGCAAAAGGGGAAGTGTGAAAATCTCTCAGAACCTCCTCCTGTGATGCAGCTGGTACCATGGTACGTCCTCTAAAAAGGACGACGTGCTCTCCTCCTATAGAGAATCCATCAGGTACCTGTCCTGTGGAAATCTGTGCATGCCATGTCTCACAGTAAACTTCCCCACGCTGTGCCTCTCTAACCCACTGAAGAAGTGGAGGTGTGACTGTGAGCGACTGAAGAAAGGCTGCCCTATCTCTATCCACGAAGGATATCTACAAAGCGGATAGATGCTCTGTCGCCTCTCCAAGTAGCTGAATTCCCCTCCTCCTGCTAAGAGCATAGGCTACTACGTTCCCCTTCCTATGAGGATAGACTATCTCAAAGTCATAGTCCTGGAGGAACTCGATCCATCGCCGCTATCTCAGGTTTAGGTCCTTCTCCGTGAAGATGTACCTAATACTCTGGTGGTTAGAGAAGACTATAAAGCGCTCGCCCATCAGATTGTGCCGCCACATCTTCAGAGTGAAGACCACTGTTGCTAACTCTAGGCCATGGGTAGCGTAGTTCTGCTCATGCTACCTCAACTGTCGTGATACATAGGGGATCACTGCTCTCTCCTGCATCAGGACACACCCGAGTCTAGTCCCTGATGCATCGCAGTAGACTACGTACCCTACTCCCTCCTTCGGAAGCCTCAAGATGGGTGCAATGGTCAATCTATGTCTCAGCTCTTGGAAGCTCTGCTGACATCTATCTAACCGCACGAAGGGTTTCCCCTTCTTCATCAAAGCTGAAAGCGGTGCTGTAAATCTAGAGAAGTCTAGAAAAAATCTCTGATAGTACCCAGCCAGATCTAGGAAACTCCACACCTCCGTCACGCTCCTGGGTGGCTCCCAAGCTAGCACTGCCTCGATCTTCGCAAGATCCACAACAACTCCCACCTCAGAGATGACGTGCACCAAGAAGTGGACCTCACATATCCAGAACTGACACTTCAAGAGCTTACCATAAAGATGGTTCTCTCAGAGTGTGTCCAGTACAACCCGCAAGTGGTAGGCGTGGTCCTCCTCAGTGGTCGAGTAAATAAATATGTCGTTGATGAAGACTATGACAAATCGATCAAGGTAAGGATGGAAGATCCTGTTCATGAGACTCATGAACACTGCTGGAGCATTGATTATGCCGAAAGGCATAACCAAGAACTCATAGTGCCCATATCGACACCTGAAGGCCATCTTCTGTACATCCTCATCTCGAACTTTGAGCTGATGATAACCTGACCTGAGGTCTTTCTTCGAGAACCACCGTGCTCCCTTGAGCTGATCGAAGAGGTCGTCAATCCTCGGAAGCAGATACTTGTTCTTCACGATCACCTGATTTAGGCGATGATAATCGACACATTGTCGCAAGATCCCGTCCTCCTTCTTGGCGAACAAAATCGGTGAAGCCCAGGGTGAAACATTGGGTCGACTGAATCCCTTGCCCTGCAAGTCCTCCAGCTATACCCATAGCTCTCGAAGCTCAGCGGGAGCCATCCGATATGCTGGAGTAGATATCGAGATTGTCCTGGGGTACAGGTCAATATAGAAGTCTACCTCTCTGCGAGGAATTAGTCCTGGATCCTTGTCAGGAAAGACATCCGCATACTGATCCACCACTATAGGAAAACTCGGACTCCGCATGTCAACTTCTCCTAGGATGAGTCTAGCCAACTAATGAGTGATCGGCTGTCCTCTCCTCTATGTGAGTCAATCCTATGCTGCAAAGGCTGCCTTCTCGCCAGTGAAGGTGAACCTTCTCCCATCAGTGCGGACACACCGTGCCTTGTGCCTAATACAGTAAATCTGAGCATGGACCATAGATAACCAATCCATGCCCAAGATGATGTCGTAAGGCCTCGACGCCGCTACAAGAAGATCCCAGCCGAAGCTCTCACCTCTTAGAGTAAGCTCACACTGCCGGCACCAGTGCGTAATCATCGAGTCTGCTACCGTAGGAGTCTCTAGCCGTAAGGATCGAGCCAACGACACCGTCGGAATCTCGGAGCTCCGAACAAGGAAAGCAGCAATGAATGAATGAATCTCTCCTGTGTCTATAAGAACTGCAACAAGGGAAGAGTAGAAATAGATAGTACCTTGAATCATCTCTGGTGTGCCGTGGTCGTAGGCCTCCGCTGCCTGAAGCTGGGCCTTCCTCTGTCCGCCAGCTCCTTGTGGTCGGGGTGAACCTCCTGGTGGTGGTGGTGGTAGTTCCTCAAAACGTCGTCCACCACCTGCCACTCGGCCAACTCCTCTGCCTCGTCCACCTACTCACTGCGGACCACCACGGTCAAACCTCTGCCTCTGCCTGGGTGGTCCCTCAATCGGCTGCTTCTCCTCTGCATGGTGGGTCGGGTAGTCATGAGCCATGTGGCCCTGCCCGCCGCATGCATAACACTGTCTGCTCCTCAGAAGGCTGGCTCTGCGTCGTGTGCCCCGCACCTTTGAGCCAGTATCCTGAGGTCATCCGCCTGATGGTCTGGGCTGCTTGGACCCCTGTGACATCTATCGACTGCCAGCTGCTGAAGACTCCGCTACATGCCGCCCTGCAGTAGGTCTCGCTGCTGGTGTAGGCTCAGGAAGAAAGCTATCTACAAGAAGGGCTCACTCTAGTACTCCTGCCTGCATCGGAATGATGAGGGAGATCATTGAAGCCATGATATCATGCCTCAATCCATGCTCGAAGGTCCGGGCCTGGAAGAATGGGTCTCGTACCATGTCTGTGGAATAACACGAGAGATCAGTAAATCTCTCCAAGTACTGGGCTACTGTCATGATGCCCTTCCGTAGGTGTAATAGCTCCTGAATGCGCACCACACAGAGGGTGGATGGTACGAACTACGAGTAGAAGAGGCTCTCGAAGTCTGACCAAAGATGAGATGCCTCGTCGTGCACCTGAAGCATCAGGCTCCACCATATACCTACTGCCGCGTGCAGGAGACTCGCTGAAAGGATCACCATGAGGTCAGCTGGTGTCCCCACTAACCTGAAAACTCGAACAACAGCCTCCAGCCAATCCTCGACTGCCTGAGGGTCCATCTCCCTGCGGAACCTGGGCGGTCTCTGATGCTGAAACTCATGCAGTGCACTAAGGCGACGTACACTCTCAGCGGCTGGGGCTGGTGGTATCGGTGGCTCAGCGGGTAGAGGTACCGCTGGTGCCTCCGTTGTAAAGGGGCCCTGCACCGAGGCCTCGCCACTCGGTGGGCTGCCGTCTCGCACAAATCTCGGAACCCTAGCTGGCTGCCGTCATGGGGCCATCCTGAAAAGAAACAGGTGCGCCACGATCAATACAGTATACCTGGTGAGATGACACAAAGTAATCACAAATAAAACTTTTGAAACACACATGCAATCAATGTTTTCGTGCATTGAGTCGGAAATCAGAAGTCAGGGTCCTGGTGTATGGATACGTTGGCTTCCGCACCAACACTGGACTCCCTGGACTGATAACCACACTCAATAACCTTAACACTATTGCTTCACATAGAAGAAAGATCAGAGTCCTGAGTTCTTCGGTAGAACCGAACTCCTCTGATACCAATTTGTCACGCCCCATCCTCGGGGCCCATGCCGTGACTACCCCAAGCCCGCCTTCCATAGGCTAGGGGCTGGCGACTAGTACCAAATGCGTAAATCCCGAAAAAGGGAAGGCATTGCCTTTATAAAGTAAAAAACACCACATAGTATGCAAGCTGAAGTAAACAATAAGTAAACTGAGTAAAAAAGTAAGTGCTAGAAAGTAAATGAGCCAGAATACAATCCCAACTGAAAGTATAGTACAACTGAAAATAAAGTAAAATATCAGAAAAGTAAAGCAGCAACTCCGAGCCATCCTCTGGAAATCCCACCTGAAGGGTGGGTACAGATAGTCTCCTCATCTCCTCGGCTCCAGCCTTCTGCTCTGTGTACGTCCCGTCCAGTGATCCACCTCCAGGTACCGTCTAGCTCCACGAGCCTCCACCTCGATCAGTGCTATCCGTCGTCTGCATATAACACAACGTAGTGCAGGTATAACCCGTGCAGGGGTGATTATACGCTACTTAGTAGGGACCCCGAGACCCCCGAAGGTCTCTCAGAATCCACGAAGGATAAACCACAAAGGAAAGATACAATAACGAAGTAATAACCAACTCTACTTAGGTATATGCCCATACATATAACTAAGTCATCAATTATAGCTCGGCTTTAGCACACGAGCCCAAGATACAACCCTGTCCACACAGGAAAAACATAACCCATTCCACATAGGATTTCACAACCAATTCCACACAGGAAAGCACAACCCAATCCACACAGGAAAGAACAACAATCACATCGATGATATTAATTGTATGTTAAGACGCAGATCACATAGGTATACTCTTCGTAAAGTGATAGAGATGATCAGATGTAGCCATTGATTCATCTAAGATGTCAGACCCACATAGGATACAAGACCAGCTAAGCTGTCGAACCCACAAAGGATACAAGACCGACTACTCTACCGGACCCACATAAGATAGAAGTACATAGTCAAATAATGTCAGACCCACATATGATACAAGAACAGTAGTCAAGTACTGCCGGACCCACATAGGATACAAGAACAATAGTCATATTCATCGAAACCACAGAGGATTCCAGTACAGTCGTCATTGCTGCCGAACCCATGGAGAATCCCAGTACAGTCGTCATTGCCGTCACAATCACAGCCATCTCTAGGATTCCTGCACACAGCACACTCGATTCTAGGAGGGTTCGCTCCACGAGCCAAGGGTTCGATACATCAACTGTCACGAAGTCCAGAGTTGATGTATCACCAAGTTCCGTCTCGTCAAAAGGAACTCAATGTGACAGACGGCGCGTCAATCGGACGCCTGGTCTGAGAGTTATTGGCCTTTTCGTCCCAGGGGCCCGGTTGGTTTTTAAGTCAAAACCAACCCGACCATACTATAGCTGCATCCAAACCTTAAGCGGAGTAATCCAAAAGAACCATCTCACTAAGAGGAATCCAACAAAGTCGACGACACGTCAATTGGATATCCAGAGCTCAAGTTATAAGCGTTTCCGTTTCGAGGGCCCGGTTGGTTTCGTGTTCGAACCAACCCGGCCATACACAAAGTTCTACGAAACCATGAGTTCAATATATCAAAATGACCGTCTCGATCCAGGGATCACTATGAAACTGACTGTGAGTCGATCGGAGGTCTGTAGCCCAAGTTATGGACGTTTGAACAGATCTATCCGAAAACAGGGGGTTTGGGCCCGGTCCGACCTGACCCAATACCCCCTTGGTCGGCCCGAACCGGGTTGACCCGACCCGGGTTTGGCCCAGTGCGGGCCGCGGGTTGGATGAAAGCAGAGTTGGATGCGGGGGGTTGGGGGATCCCCCTGTTTTCCCGAAACAGCGGACCCTTGTGGGGTCCGCCCTAGGTGGCTGCCGTGGGTTTCAAACCCCCGACTTTCTTGGAAATGGCCGGCCATTATGGCTAGCCAGTTATGCCACGCGGGACTAGCGGGGGGTCTCACCTCCTTGTACGCCGGTGTCCGGAGGCCTCTTGTTGCTCCACCGTGGCCGAAGGCTGCGGCCCCTGTCCGACCAGGGTGGCGCGACGACGCCACACCCCTCCTCCGCGACCCGCTACGACCGCGGCCTCCGGGTGCTCCAGCTTGGCGCAACGGCGCCACGCTCCTCCTCCGTGGCCCACTACGGCCGCGGATTTCTCGACCTCGCGTGGTGAAACAGTTCTGCCTTCGTTTCAAGCCATGGACAAAATCAATCAACAAAAAGGGGAGGAGGTTCGATCGGGTTCGTGCGGTCCGACCTCCTCCCGTTATATTGATAACAGGCTGCCAATATTAATGAAGAACATCAAAATAATCATGAACATGAAAACAAACCCTAACACGATTCACGAAGGTTGATCTCTAGGAGAATAAAGGAGAAATCTTTGCTGTTCCGTAGACGTTTCCGCGGAATGACGGCATCACTTCGTCAAGCATCGAGAAAAAGGAAGCCGAGGTTGGCACTGGTGTTCTTTCCGTTCTTCAACGATGAGGAAGACGAAGTTATTCAAAGACTTCAAGTATTATCTCCAAAATCTCCACACAATGAAACAATCCCAATAAAATAAGGCTTTTTCCTTATTTTATTACTTATGCCAACATTTTTAAAAAAAATTCAAAAGTTGAATTCACTAATTAATTAATCTTGAATAGACTAATTAATTGGATGACAAGTTGGCAAAATTTATTGAGGGGTTTGAAGAGTTAGAATAATTTGAAGGGGTGGGGATCATGTGGCCCCACCTCAAAAATATCCTAATCAAGAGGGGTTAGGATTTTAGTGGGTCCCACCCCAAATCCCAAACCTAGGAATAAACCATCTAGAAAGGTGAAATAAAATTTATAACACAATTTTATTTCACTTACACTTAAACCACATTTTTAAACAACTCTTCCCGAGCAAACGAAACTCCAGTAAAAGTCTTCTTAAGCAATTACCAGTGTTGTGGTTTCTTCAGTGCCCTCAGATTTCTATTCTGAGCACCGATTCAAAAGTTAGAAAAACCCGTTCGTTCGTTCACTGAACGTTCCCGAGCTAAACTTCGAAAATTGATTTCGGGCACACCGGGCCTCGGAATCAGGCGCCGTCAGAAACTGCGTACTCGTAAAATCCAAAAGAATTTATGAAAAAAAATTTCCTCGAAATTTATGGCTCTTTAAACTATAAATGAAATAGGTTTGGGTATTTACATAAAAATAATAAAACAATTTAATTAGACAAATAGAGAGATTTTGAGATGAAAATTCTACAGCATAATGACTATGCAACATGGTTTTAGGAAACATTAAAAAGAGAAGGTAGAAAGGTATAACATCAATAAATAACTCATAATATATTATAGGGACAAAATAAAATGGAAGTAACAACATGGGATGGAAACATGAAAGGCATACCACATAAAAGAGAACTTGAATGGAAAAATAGAAGTTGGGAATTCCCATACCTTGAAGAGTAACTTCTAAAACTCTATGATCAGGACCTCGGGGGCTTGAGGCCACCTTGGGTGGACTCTTTTGGAGGTAGGACTAGTATAAATTCGTAGAGAATTAATTTTTAATGAAAATAAATTAATAAATGTTTGGGTATTTATTTCAAAAGTGAGAGAATATATTTTTTAATTTCAAAGGCTACCTCAGTAGTGGTATTTAAAAAACCATGGGATTTCCCATGGTATTTTCCCATGGCATTGGCCACTTGGGACACCTCATATCATATTTTAATACATAAGAGTCAAACAAAATTTTATCTTACTCATTACTACATTATGTCGTATTTATGATGTCATTAAACATACCAAAAAACTAAAACTATATTTTTACTATTCATCGAAAATTCAACTATTTCAGAAATATCCCAAAATTCACCATAACCATTTTTTGATGTGTAGAATTATAAAATGTACTCAATTTTATAAAAATTAATTTCATTTTAAATTAAATTAAATAAATAAAATACTAATACTTAACTAATAATTTCTAAAGCATTTATTTACTTATACTATGATTTAATTATATCACATTACCACTTAAGATGAATAAAAAATATTTATACTTCCTTAGGTGAGGTTACTATTCCATTTGTCAAATTACCATTCATATGGGTAAAATTACCATCCAAAAGAGAAAATTTACTATTCACCAAAAAATTATTTTGATCTTATTAAACTATATTTCTCACCCTCATTACAACCATGTATATCCGATTTTTGAAACTAATTTCAAAGAAAATGTTATTTAATAATAAAATATTTTTTACTATTCATCATAAAACAATATTCATAAAATACTATTCATAAATAAAACACTACTCATCAAATACTAAAAAATTGAAACTTCTTAGAAAAATTCTAAAAATTAATCCTAGATTAATTTAGACATTTGAAATTAAAAGATGATATTTATTTTACCATAATAATTCTCTATGTTTGAGAAATATCTGAATAGTACATTTTTTACTTCTAAAATCAAATTATCAAATTTGTCTTAATTAAACACATACTTTATTAATAAAATCTATTATTAAAATAGGAATGATGAAATAAAAATTTTATTTATACCAGGAGATAACACACAGTAACTAAGGACTCATTACATAACCCCTTATAATGCCCACATAAGACCTAAGAGTAATGTGTGAAATGGTGATAGAATCTTAGGGTGGATCATATGACATTTCCTGAGTGGTGATTTCTATCAAATTGAACTTCTCCCATAAGCGATTCCGTTCAATCTTAACATGTTGATGTTCAGCTTGGGCTTGGTCCAGAGCGAAGTCCAACAATGCATCCTCCTCCCAAGCTCCAAAAAATGGGATTCATATGGCCCGAGTCTACTATATAAGGTCATCGACTCTTCTTTATGCAATAATAACCATTATCATTTCTATTTATAATCACTAATATTAACGTTAATAGTATAGTTTCAAATGGTCATATTAACCAACGGTCAAATAATAGTCAAAACCCAATGTTCTCATTTCAATTATACTCACTTTATTAATAAAGGGATATAGTTTTGTTCAGTACAAAATAATATAACATACATTTTGAAGAAACAATTATTATTTAAAAAGTTCAGGTCGTTACATTATTCCCCCTTAAGAAATTTCATCCCTAAAATTTCAACTCTTACCCTCAAAAGAGAAAAGGTATTAGTACTTCTACCTCATAGTATCCTCTCGTTCCCATGTGGCTTCTTCATATTTTTGATTCCTCCACAAAACATTAATAAGGTGGGTAGTCTTATTTCATAGAATATTATCTCTACGATCCAAGATCTCCACCGGCTTCTCCTCATAAGAGAGGTCATGTTCCAGTTTCACTACCTTAGAATTTAGTACATGTGAAGGGTTAGGTATGTACTTCCTCAAGAGGGATACATGGAATACATCATGAACATGATCTATATTTGTAGGAAGTTCAAACCAATAGGCCACTGCTTCTATGTGATTAATGATTTCATAGGGTCTAATGGACCTGGGGATGAGTTTCCCTTTCTTTCCAAACCATATGAATCTCTTCCATATAGAAATTTTATTGAAGACTTTGTCACCAACATCAAACTCCAAGTCCCTTCAACTATTATAATTATAGCTATTTCACTGAATCCGAGAAGCCTTAATGTGTTATTGGATTGCATGAACCTTTTTGTTATCTCTTGCACAATATTAGGCCCAAGAATATTTCTTTCACTAGGTCCATCCCAACAAGTATGAGTTCTACATCACTTTTCATAGAGAGCTTCATAGGGTTCCATTTGAATGTTCGAGTGGAATTTGTTGTTGTAAGAGAACCCAACTAATGGGAGATGTTGATCCAAACCACCTTAAAAATTCCATTGAACATGTTCTCAACATTTCCTTGAGTGTTTAAATATTTGTTTCAGATTGGAAAATAGTTTTGGGGTTATAGGCCTTACTGAAATTCAATTCAGTACTCAATTAATGTTGAAGACTTCTCTAAAATTTTGATGTGAACCTTGAATCATGATCAGATATGATAGAGAGAGGTACCCCATGCATCCTTACCACTTCCCTCATGTAAATCTTGGAAAGTTGATCAAGATAGAAATCTTCCCAAATAGAGATAAAATGGGAAGTCTTGTCGATATGGTCCACTATAACCTATATCACATTGTTTCCTTTGGAAGTTCTCAAGAGATCAGTTACAAAGTCTATAGTGATATTGTTCTACTTCATTGCTAGTATAGGTAGTGGTTGTAATACCCCTTTAGGAAGTTATTGCTCTACCTTCAATTGATAACACACCATGAGCCTTATAGTGTAGTTGTCAATCTCCATTTTCATGTTATCCCACCAATAAGAATCATGAAGGTCCCTATACATTTTCATGATTCTAGGATTTATTGAGAATGTAGAGCTATGGGATTCATTCATCAGCTCTTTCTTTATTTCTGGAATAGACGGAACATATTGTCTTGTATGAAATTTTATTACACATTCTTGATCAATATTAAATTTAGGAAACTTCCCATCCTTTATAACCTCAATCTTCTTTTGTAATAAAGGATATTTTTTTCTGATATTTCTTGATCTTCTCTAATAATGACAGTTGAGAAATCATTTGGGTTAGGGTTGATGATGTCCCTTCCATTACAATTCCCATATAAATATTTACTAGGTCATTTTTCAAAGAATATCTTTGAATCCTCATCATTTCCAACACAACCTGGTCTTTCCTACATAATTAATTAGTGACTTTATTTCCTCTTCTAGGATGATAATGAATTGAACAATGGTTGTCTTTAAGAATTTCCAATCATCTCCTCTATCTCATGTTCAATTCATTTTTTGTGAAAATATACTTCAAACTTTTATGTTATGTGTATATATCACACTTATCCCCATAAATATAGTGCCTCCATATCTTTAGAGAAAAACAACCACAACCAGCTCCAGATCATGTGTAGGATAGTTCTTCTCATGTGCCTTCAACTTTTTAGATGCATAAGTAATAACCTTGTTATTTTCCATGAGAATTCACCCAATCCCTTTTAGAGATGAATCACTAAAAATAGAAAATCCTTCATCATTTTAGGGAAGAGTTAACATGGGTACAGTAACCAATCTCTTCTTCAACAATTGGAAACTTTCCTCACACTCCTTTATCTATATGAACTTGACCTCTTTTCAAGTTAACTTGGTTAATGGATTATAATTTCATGAAAAGTTTTTCAAAAACCTCCTATAATATCCTTATAATCCAAGGAATCTAAGAATATTAGTTACTGTTGTAGGAGGAGTCTATTCCTCTACAACCTTTGTCTTTGTAGGGTAATATTCCTTCACTGGTCACAATTTTCCCCTAGAAATCAAGTTACTGTAAACAAAATTCAATTTTTTTGATCTTTTAAAAAATTATCTCCTTCCATATAGTTTTCAAAATAAACCTTATATGATCCTAATGGTCCTTGCGACTTTTGGAATATATTATAATATCATCAATAAAAACTACCAAAAAGTTATCAAGGTAGTCCCTAAAGACACTATTCATTAAATTAATAAAAATAGCATGCACATTATTCCATACAAAGGGCATAACAACAAACTCATAATGCCCATATGTTGATAAGAAGGTGGTTTTTGGAATATATTATTTCTTCACCATCAATTGATGATAACCAGATCGAAGATCAATCTTGGAGAATAATTGATCCCCACGAAGCTGGTCAAAAAATTCTTCAATTCTTGGAAGAACGTATTTTTTCTTTACTATGATCCTATTCATTTCTCTATAATCAATACATAAATGCATTGATCCATCCTTCTTCTTCACAAAGAGAACATGTTCTCCCCAAGGAGACACACTTGGCTAGATAAAAACCTTTACCAAAAGATCTTGGAGATGTTTCTTTAGTTCCTCTAGCTCCACATTTTCCATTCTATATGAGGTCTTTGATATCAGATGAGATCCAGGTATGAGTTCAATAAATAATTCTACCTATCTTTCTGGGGGATTTACAGGTAACTCTTCAGTAAATATATCACTGTATTCTTGAATGTTGGGAACATTATATATCCTTATACTCTCATTTATTTCTTCTTCTTTACCGATCAACTCCATAAAGAAGGCTATAGGAGGTGCTTCTAGACAAAGATCAGGTCGAGATATATCTGTTTGAAAAATAATTGTAAGTTGTACATTCAAGACTACTGAGATTTCCTTAATTATTCATTTGATATTAGCATTTTACTTTGAGAGACAATCCATCCCTAGTATAATGTTGAATTCCAAAATGGAAATAATGCTTATATTTTTGATATGATTGTTCTCTCTAAAGTAAATACTAGAGTTTCGAAACACTATTGATGATTTGATAATACATCTAAGAGTCTTGACTGATAAGTATACTTTTAGAAGTTTAGGAATTGATTCTATATTATTTGTAAACTTGGAGGTAATAAAGGAATTCTTAGAACTAGAATCAAACAAAGTACTTGCTAGCTTTGGGAGAACAAAAAGAGTACCTTCCACCACATCATTTGGAGCTTCAAATTCATCCGTCATGATAGAAAACGCATGACCTTTCTACACTGGTCTTTGATGAGGATCATAGTGATTCCCCTCCACTACTCTCGGACTGGGAAAATGATTGGAAAAGTTCCCAAGCTATCCACAATTAAAGCATTGGACGTCAGGTATGGCCTACACCATCTTCCCTTTGTCGTTTTTTGTTGGGAAGTTGAGGCTTCACCTCACTACAACAATTATGAGAAATATGAAATTCTCTTCCATAGTTGTAAAATTTCCCATTCCCAAGAAGGTAGTTCCCTGAATTATTCTTACCACATTTGTTTCATGGGGAAAGCTACACTTTCTTTCCACCTCTTCCTTGGTCAAAGATCCTCCCCATGTTTGGCTCCTAGTAACTCTTCTTTTCATTCAAATTGTTTGACCAATGTGTCTCACTGAACTCAAGATCAACTTTCATAGAACTTTGTATGATTTCCTCATAACTTTCATAGTCTCGGTTGGCTAGATTATTCCAGAAATGAGGTCTTAGTCCACCAAAGAATATATCAACCTTTCCATTAAGATCCATGAAAAATCTATAGGTGTAACATGAAATCCCTGTTAAGTTCATCTTTTAGCTTCCCATAGATTTATTCTCCTTTTGCTTCAGCTTGAGAAATTCCTTCTCTATTTTTGTTCTCATCGAATGAGGGAAATACTTATTGAAGAAGATCCCGTTTAACTATGCCCACTCCATAGCTTCAATTTTCCCTATTGGACTTATGTTTTTAATCAGCACCCACCATTGATCAGCTTCTCCCTCTAAGAGGAAAATAGACAAGGTGGATTTTTCTTATTCATAACTATGAATTACATAAAAGATATTTTCTATAGATCTTATCCACTATTCCGCAATCAATGGGTTAGTAGATTCACCAAACTTTGGTGGTCATTGACAGATAAAGGGCTCAATGGAATTTTGTTCCCTTATTGGTGAAATTGGTCTCTCAGCTTGATTAAATGTATTTCCCATAACTTGAGTCATTTGATTCATCATTCTAATGAAATCTTCAATTCCATCTTCCATCATAGGGTAGTCATCACATGGTCCATTGCGGTCACCATTTTCACAATTCCTCCTATTCCCCTTAATTTTATAAAAGAATAAAACATTATTGAGAAACTTGTTTCATTTAAGAAACTTATAACTCTAAATGATTTTTAAATCTTAAAATATTAAACTTAAACATTTTATTCAATATAAACAACTATATTTCCTATAAATCCTTTATAATGATTCATAAAAGTCTTGTGATTAACCAAAAATATCCCACAAGAGTTTAAAGCTAGGAGTCCAACAAGTCCCATTGTCATACACCAGTTCCCATTTGTGTCTTGCTCAAAATGGTGTTTTTGGGGTTTATCCCTAGATACATTTTTTCCATAGCCACATCCACTTGTTTG
The DNA here is from genome assembly GCA_963277665.1 of Viscum album. Classification (NCBI taxonomy): domain Eukaryota; kingdom Viridiplantae; phylum Streptophyta; class Magnoliopsida; order Santalales; family Viscaceae; genus Viscum; species Viscum album. The sequence continues at coordinate 2,087,575,485 of OY728126.1, read as the reverse complement.
TATCCAGATAGATATTTATTTGTTCAGAAACCACTTACTTAATATTTCACCAAAATACCGAAAAGTTTTCCTATATTTAAATTTTATACAGATTTCTTTCTAAAATTTTCATATCCTAATTTCCAAAAATAACTAAACTATCCTTCAATACCAACTTTGGCATACCACTTTTGTATTACATAACTTTTCATTACATTTTACAAGAATTGGATCATTATAGTTTAGTGTCTTGGAAATAAGGTACATAATAAATGAAAACATAAGGAATTATTCTAATCCACTTGTGAGGCTTTATCATAGGTTTTTCCTAATTACAATTCTTTCATCTCAACCTTTGGACATAAATCAAAGGGAATGGTGAGAAGAAGGCCTAGTAAGGGTAAACAAGGGAAACACTTTACTTGTGATATCAATAAGAATGTGATGAAATACATAAAGGCATGAGAAATTGAAAAATAGGAATATAATAATAAAAATAACATGAATGATTACTTGAAAATTTGGATAAAAAATTTAATTTATAAATTCATAAGAATATCATAAGGTCCATCTCCAAGGTTTTATAAAAATTACCAAGGTTATTCACCAAGGTATCGTAAAAAATGTCATCTCTAGAGATTAATTTATTTACCCAATGCATTAGAGATCTATCAGGTTGCAACCTTAATATTTATTTATTTTCATTTTATCCACATAGATCATAATCAAACATTTCATAAATAACTCAAAGAGAATAAAAGGAATGGGTTTCATATTAAAATCATGACATTTTAAAAACTACTTAAAAACATGATCATTATGCCATTTATAACCCATGAAAAGGTAATTAGGGTTTTATGTATGTAAATTAAAAAATAAAATAAATCATTTTAATGACTTGATACATAACCTTAGAGAAAAAATTGGTTTGGGCATTCACATAAATAAAATAAAATAATTTCTTGAGAAAATGTGAGAGATTTTGAGACGAACATTCAGCAGTATAACGATTATGAAACATGGGTTTATAAAACATTAAAAAGATATGGAAAAAAGGTCTCACATCCATAAATGAATCATAATACAGTATAGGGATAAAATAAAATGGAAATAAGAATATGGTATGGAAACTTGGAAGGCACACCACATAAAAGAGAACTTGGATGGAAAAAGAGAAGTTGATAATTCCCTTACCTTGAAGAGTACCATCTAAAACTCTATGATTAGGACCTTGGGGGATTGAGGACACCTTAGGAGGACTATTTAAGAGGTATAACTAGAATAAAATTGAGGTGTATGAATTTATAATGAAGGTAAATGAAGGAATGGGTGGGTATTTATAGAAAAAGTGAGGGATTTTTTTTTTAATTTCGAAGGACACCTCATTAGTAGTATTTGAAAAACCACGGGATTTCCCATGGTATTGGCCACTTGGAGAACCTCATACCATATTTTAATCCATAAGAGTCTACCAAAATCTTATATTACTCATTAAATCATTATGAAATAGTTACAATTTCATTAAACATACCAAAAACCCAAAACTTTATTTTTTACTATTCATCGAAAATTCAACTATTTTAGAAAAATCCAAATGATTTACCCTAAAAATTTTCAAAATGTAGAATTCAGAAATTAAATCCATTTTATAAAAATTAATTTCATTTTAAATTAAATAAAATTAATAAAATACTAATACTTAACTAATAATTTCTAAAACATTTATTTACTTATATTATGATTTAATTATATAACATTACAACTTAAGATAACTAAAAAAAATTATACATCCTTAGGTGAGGTTACTATTACATTGTTCACATTACTATTCAGAAGGGTAAAATTTCTATTCCAAATGGTAAATTTACTATGCACAAAAAAAATATTTCGATCTTATTGAACTACAATTTTTACCCTGATTACAACCATGTATGTCCGATTTTCAAAAATCATTTCACAGAAAAAGTTATTTAATAATTAAATATTATTTGACTATTAATCAAAAAACACTATTCATAAAAATACTATTCATCAAAAAACAATATTCATCAAAAACACTATTCATAAAATACTAAAAAAATGAACCTTCTTAGAAAACTTCTAAAAATTCAGCTCAGATTAATTTTGGCATTTGAAATTAAAAAGTGATGTTTATTTTACTATAATAATTTTCTATGTATAAGAAATATTTTAAAAGTACATTTTTTTACTTCTAAAAAATATTTATCAAATTTTTCTTAATTAAACATATACTTTATTAAGAAAATCTATTCTTAAAATAGTAATGATGAAATAACAATTTTATTTGTACCAAGGTATTACACAAAGTAACTAAGGCCTCGTTACATAACCCTTTATAATACCCGCATTGGAAATTAGAGTAAGGTGTGCAATGTTGACATATATAATCTTATGGTGGCTCAGAAAACATTTCCAATGTGGTGATTTCTATCAACTTGAAATTCTACCAAAAGCAATCCCATTTATGATTAATGTGTTGATGTTTGGCTTGGTCTTGGTCCAGAGCGAAGCCCAGTGACACCACCTCCTTCCCAAGCTCCGAAAAATGGGCTTCGTATGGCCCCAGTCTACAAGATGAGGCCATCGACTCTTCATTCTGCAATAATAACAATTATTATTTATATTTATAATCACTAATATTAATGTTAAGACTATAGTTTCCAATAATCATATTGACCAACAATCATATAACATTAGAAAACCAATGTTCTCATTTCTATTATATTCAGTTTATTAATAAAGGGATATATTTTTGTTGAGTACAAAACAATATAACATACATTTTCAAGAAATGATTATTATTGAAAAAGTTTCAATAGTTAAAAAAAATCTCCCCCAATCTCCTACCCCATGGATAGTAGCCCTTGGTCTCCTCAAAATACCAAATCCTCTCCCCTTAAGAGTCTCTCAAGGAATATTAATTCAAGAGGTAAATTCCTCTTTCCAATTCTTCTACTTTCTTTTCAAGTTCCTTTTTTCCTTTTCTATCCTTACCTCTCCCCGTATAAATGTTATGATAACTCCAATAACCCACATGTACTGTAATATTGTTATGATAATGGAATAATTTATTATCATCTCTCCTTTACCCTTATTTTATACTACTAGTAAAAACACCATCTAAGATGTGTTAATTTACCACATTCAAGGATGGTGGATTTTCCATTTCCATTACCATATTCAATTCTGGTCATGAAACCATTATTATGGTTTAATAAGACTATAATATATTTATTATGTCTCATCTATGGTTTTGGAATATTTTTTTACACCTAGTTTTTATTTATAAAACAAAATGTGTTCGTTTTGATAAAAATCCTCCAATTAACCCAAAAGGTTGTCACTAAAGTTTTATATAATGATTCATATTCAATAAAATTAACCAAATTAAATTTACAAAAATGTAACATTATGGATGATAAATAATAAAATACATCTCCAATTATAGACAAGAATCGTCATTTTACATGATTATCCATTTATGTATATAAGTAAACCAATCATGAAACAAACAGACCCGAACAATGAAATTAAACCTCATAACCAATAAAAAATGTTCTGAATGAACTCAATATAAATCAATTAAATGTAAAATAGGTTCTGTAATTATTAATTAATGAAACTAATTTTATTATTCAGGTCATTAATATCACATGGAGAACACCATCAGACTTAAGGTAAGAGATTCTACCCGAACCTCCTTTATTCCTTCGGGTTGCTCAATCATTATTTTTACCCAAATGAATTTTTATTTTCTTTTTATGTACATATTATAAATTATGTTTACATAATAAAAAAGGATCTATAAAGATCCATTGACCATTCTACTTTGGGGATATACATGTTTTTCAATGATCCCCTCCTCAATACTTCCCGATAAGCTAACCCGTTTTAAGGGAACTTCCCGAATTATTAACAATTTTCAAGTACACTATACAATCTGTTTTTAAGCCACCATTATTTTTATAAAATAAAATTTTTTATTATGAAAAAACTCTTAGTTAACTTCTCTTATTAAATAAAATATTATTCCCTTTTTTATTTTAAGTGATCTTTGATATTTTCCATAAACTTCACTAAATTGTTTTAATTATAAAGTTTCTAAAATGATATTTTTTATGTTATCATTTTAAATTGACATCACTTATCATGATATATGATTATTATACCTTATTAATGTCCATGAATGATCTAATTACTTTACTTCATGGACACTATTACGATATTCCCATTTGTTATTTTTTATGACATGAATATGATACCATATTCTTCTCCACAGGTAACCCTTATGTTTATGTATTATTGATTTTGTATGATTATATATGTTGAAATAATATTCATGAACAAGTTATTATGGGTGCACCCAGATCATACTCTAATTCATTGGGTAAATTTGAGTCTCACGAGACGCCATGCACAATAGTCTTGGTGGTTAGCCTTGACTTGTGTTACCAAGTGCAATGATCTTGTTGGTTATCCTTGACTTGTGATACCATGTGCAACGGTCTTGGTGGTTAACCTTGACTTGTGATCCTAGAGGTGAAATGAGCCTTTAATCATGCTAAATTCATGTTTTAGGTTGTTTCCACAGTATTATGATTCCATTTTTTTGTCATCCCAAGTTATAGATGTTATGGTTCCATATGTTCAATTATGTTTTATGCCTTTTTATATCACCATGTCATGCTTCCTAACCACTGTTCTTAAGATTTATCCTTATGCTTAATCCATTACTAGGATATTATCTCATCTATCTGTTCATGTTATCCCTAGTTTATCCTATGAAGATGTATGATCACAATGGAAGTTAGGAGCTCATTATGGAGATTAAATAAAAAGTTAAATTTATGATGTTTGATTATGTACCTAGTCTTCCAAGACACTATAATTTACGATCCTTGGATTGTAAATTTATGTTTAATTATGATCAAAATCAAATAATGATACTTGTAAAATTCTAGGTTCTTTACAGTTGGTATCATAGGATGTTCTAGTTATTTTTGGAGACTAGGAATATAGTATATTAGTAAGAACCTTAAGGATGAGATTAAGTATAATAAAGCATCCCTAAATTTTATCAAGTATAGAGTAAGTGGTTTATCAAGAAAATACATCCTTGTCTAGATGTAAACATATAGGGATGGATCTGGTATAGATGTATCTAGAGGTAAAACCTAAAAACTCACCTTTAATACAAACTAGAACGAGAACCGGTGAACGACAACAAGCCTTGTTGCCCTATTGGTTTGATACTCCCGGGGGATATGCTTTGGTAAATTCATGATCTTGGTATAAACCATTATTAAGGGAATAAAAGAAAATCCCATAAGAATATAAGTTAAGAAATAGATCAAGCATAACCTAAATTTAAACCTAGGGAATCAAAAGTTAGGATATACTTCTCCTTTACATGTTTATCCTTTTATGTTCATGGTTTCTTTTTAATTCTTAATAGATAAGTATTCAATCCCTATAATAGTATGTTATTTTTCTTAGTTAATGGTGATAAGTATAAGAACTTGTGCCAACAATCGATGTGATAATAAATATGAAGAGTTCCCCAATTATATGCAAAGTATGATGAGAACAGGTTCTCAAAACTCCATGATAGTATTTTTTCAGTTCTCTCAAGTTATAAATAATAACTTCAATCACATGGAAAGTATTCCCCCCCAAGGAAATAGAATGTTTTTGTTGAATCCTTCATGAATCAAAGGCCTCCCATGTTTATTGGATATGTTGATCCCCTCCTCATGAAACAGTAGATTAATTCCATTGGAAATATAGTCTCTAATATCTAGTGATAAGAATAAGAGAAATTCATACTAGATATATATCCTTTTGATGGGGAATATGATCAGTGGTGGACACTAATAAAGAATAAAATTTCCCAATAGGAAATTGATTCTATGGATTGGGAGAAATTCATGATTTTTTTTCAATAAATATATTCCCCAAAATCTCCACCTCAAGATGGAAAGTGAGCTCCTTAGACTCAAGAATAATGAAGATGATTCCATTGGGGCATATGAAGAAAACCTCAAGAGTATTACAAGATATGCCTCCAGATTTGTCATGAACAACGAAAGCCATGTGGATTGATTATTTAGAGGGCTAAAGCCGAGTCTACAAAAATCGTAGCAGATTCATTACTTCAACAATTATGAAGATATTTTCAATTATTCCATCAAGGTTTAAATGGTTGTTGGAGACTCCCAGTGATCTCATGGTTCGAATGAAAAAAGTGTAAGATAGAGTCTAATATGGGTGTTTTAGAAAATAAATCGCAAGATGGAAAGAAGATCGATCATCCCACATGTCAAAATCGGGGGAAGAAGCATGCTGAGAACTATATAATGGGAACCAAGAATTTCTTCCAATGTGAAGAAAATGGGATATCTAGTAAAGAACATCCAAAGGGATATGAAGAATTACCCTAATGTAGAAGAATAAAGGAAGGTTCATATCAACACTTATCAAGTAGTGAAGTTTTAAAACTGTAAGGAGCATGGGAATCATGCAAAAAACTTCTCTAATCCAAGGGTTGTCAAAGGTAATCAACAAAAACCTTTGAGGAAACAAGGAAGATATTATTCTATCACTACTACTGTGGTGGAGTCGAAAAACGATGTGGTTATAGGTATTCTAGTTATTCATTCAATAATAGAAAATTTACTATTTGATTATAGTTCTATGAATTCTTTAATATCTTTCAAGTTTAGTAGAACTATTCAAATACCACCTCAAAATTTGTAGGATAAGTTTTTTTGTGAAAATAGTGAATGGGTCAATTATTTCATCTAAGGTTTATAACTCCTACTTGGTAAATGTTTGTGGAATTAACCTCCCAGAAAATATTTTCATACTTTAGTAGATTTCGATGTTATCGTGGGCATGGATTGGGTATCTTTATACAAAGCCAACATCAACTCTTAAGAAAGGGTTATCACTGTTCAAATCCCGAAGCATCCTCTAATTATTTACAAGTATAAGTAGGAAGATGAAAATCCTTTAGAATATTTGTCTCATGTGTGAATATTACTACCTTATGAGAAATCATGTCTAGATCAAATGATTGAGACAAAGGGGATGATACTTCTCGAAGATATGTGCATCACAAGGCATTACACTAATTTATTCCCTGGAGAGACGCATGGTCTTCCTCTTGATAGAGAGGTTGGGTTATCAATTGAACTTATTCTTGGATATCTTCATATATCAAAGACACCTTATTGAATGGACATCGTATAGCTGGAAGAGTCGAAGAAGCAGTTATAGGAGAATCTGGAGAATGGTTTTATATGCCGTTGTGCTTCACCAGGGGGTGCGCTGATCCTCTTCATCTAGAAGAAGTATGGATAAATGTGCCTCTGCATTATCATGAGCTTAATAAAATTATGATAAAGAAAAAGTATCACTTTCCATAGATATACAACTTGTTTGATCATCTTTATGGGGATAGCTATTTCCCTAAGGTGGACCTTCGGTCAGGATATCACCATTTAAATGTGAGGAAGGAAGATATGTCTGAGACTGCCTTTAAAATGAGGTATGAACACTACAAGTTCATAGTGATTCTCTTCAGACTCAATAATGATACAATAATTTTCACAGATCTAATGAATAGAGTCTTTACAGATTACCTTGAATTTTTTTATTAGTCTTTATTGATGATATTCTAATACAATCTAAGCGTAAAGAGGAACATGAGGAGATTTTGAATAATATGTTGATGACATTGCGAAGGGGGAAACAATATTCAAAGTGTAGTAAATGTGTGTTCTGGATGGAGGAAGTATTGTTCTTGGGGAATGTAATCACCAACAAAAGGAGTTCCATAGACCCTTCCATGACAATGGAAATTGAATAGTATCCCAATCCAACATCTGTAATGGATATATGTAGCTTCCTTGGTTTATATTATTATTACTGATGATTTTTAGAGAACTTTTCATGATTTTCATACCCAATGACTAAGCTAACATAGAAGGGGGTGAAATTTTTCTGGACTCAAGAATGTGAAGACCTCTTTAAGGAGTTAAAAAAGAGTCTTATCACTGTGCCAATACTCACAATACCAACAAGTGGAGAACTCTTAATGGTGTACATTGATACATAAAAGAATGTATTAGGCTCTGTTCTAATGCAAAGTGATAATGTAATAGCCTACACCATAAGGCAGCTGAAACTCCATGAGAAAAACTATTCTATTCATGATATAGAGTTGGCAAATGTGATCATTGTGTTGAAAATCAAGTGGCATTATCTCTATGGGGAGAAGTGTGAGATATATACTGATCACAAGAGTCTGAAATATATATTGACACAAGAATATCTTAATATTCACCAATGAAGACGGTTAGAGCTCATCAAGGATTATGACTTCTCAATCCACTACCATCCCAGTAAGGCAAATAAGGTGGAAGATTCTCAACGTATAAAATATTATACATATTTATCAATGATGAGAATTGAAAAGGATCCTATATTATTATATATATGAATCATTAATGGAGGAACATCAACAATAATTTCTCAAATGATATCTCAAACATCCCTCATGGAAAAAATAAAGGATTATCAAAGAAAATATGTCAAAATTCAGAAAAGGGTAGAAGCTATCATAAATGGGAAATCCTCTGAGTTCTAGATTGATGAGGAAAGAGTTGTAATATTTGGGACACCATTATGTGTACCTTCGGATCGAGAGATAAAAAAGAATATTTTTTTTTATGATGTACATAGTTCAACCTTCTCTATTCACCCAAGGAGCACAAAAATGTATCGATATCTCAAAGAGAACTTTTGGTGAGACAATATTAATAAGGAGATTTCTGAATATACAGTAAAGTGCCTGGTATGTCATCAAGTGAAGGATGGAAGATATATGTCTAAGGGAATGATGCAACCACTACCCTTACCAACGTGGAAGTGGGAGAACATCACCATGTACTTTGTCACTGGACTTCTAGGGACATCCAAAGGAAACAATTCTACATGGGTCTTTGTGGATCTTCTTAAAAAGACAAATCACTTTATCACAATTCAATAGGAAATATATTTGGATCAAATTACATGGATATATATCAAAGAGGCGGTAATGCTAAATTGATTACCACTATCTATTGTATCTGATAAAGATTCCAAATTCACTTCAATTTTCTGGAAAAGTCTCCAGTGTGTTCTAAGAATTGAACTGAACTTTAGTACAACTTATCATCCTCAAATTGATGGCCAATTTGAGAGAACGATATAAAAATTAGAAGACCTGTTGAGAGAGTTTTCTATGGACTTAAAAGGATGATGGGACCAACATCTTGAACTGGTTGAATTCTCCTACAACAATAATTTCCACTCAAGCTTCCTAACAGAATCATACAAATACCTTTATGGAAAAAGGTGAAAAAAACCAGTGTGTTGGGAATAATTCATTGAGAATAAGCTTCTAGGACCTGAAATGGTCTAAGAAATAGTATATAAGGTAAAAACCATTCACTAGTACATCAAGGTAGCCCAAAGTTGACAAAAGAGTTATGTATACAATCATCGACGGGACCTTGAGTTAAAAGTTATGCACATGGTATTTCTAAACATATTTCCACAGAATAAGGTCATGAGATTTAGTAAGAAAGGAAAGATAGGTCCCAGGTAAATCACCCCCTTAGAGGTCCTTGATCGTGTCAAAGCTATGGCCTATCGACATGGACTTCCACCTACCATGTCTAAAGTGTACTATGTCTTCCAAGTATCCCTCTTAAGAAAGTATATACCAGATTCTTCCCATGTAATATCTTCAAAGGTGGTACAATTGGTGAATGATTTTTCTTATAGGGAGCATCTAATGAAGACATTGGATTGTAGAGATAAAGTTCTATGTAACAAGACTACTCACCTGGTTAAAGTACTATGGCAGAACCATAAGTAGGAATAGGAAACATGTGAATTGGAGGTGGAAATGATGGAAAATTACCCACATATATTTATGAATTAGAATGTAAAATGAAATTTCAAGGGAGAAATTTCATAATTGGGGAAGAATATAATGACCCAAAGTTCAATCAATAGAAATTACCTTCTTATAATTATGTCACATAATCACATGAAATCACAATATAATGAACTACTAAGTACTATGTGATCTTTAAACATAATATTATCACTTCTATGATTTGAATTTCTAAAATCTAACATACACTATTGTTATCAGTAAGATGTTTGTTGTCTGATAAGACAAACATAATTTTTGGTGAATAGTAACCTACCCTTACAAATAGTAGCCTACCCGTACGAATAATAACCTACCCTTATGAATAGTAGCCTTTCATTATGAATAGTAATATGAACCTTATAAATAGTAAATCATCCAAAATAATAGTAACCTCACCCATGAATGTGTAAATAACGTTTTGGAATCTTATAAGTGATAATATGACCATTGTAAAAGTATTAGTATTTTTGTAAGTCATAAATAAATAAATAAATAAAATTAATTAATTTAAAAGAAAATATTTTTTCCAGAATGTTTTTCATAATTTAATAATTTTATGTCCTCTAGTTTTTAGATAATTTTATAAGACCTTATATAATTTTTGAAATCATTATAAAATTAGTTATAGTTTTAAAATATTTTTTCTCAAGTAAATTATAATTTTAATTAAAAGTTAAATTAATCATATTTAGAAAATTATTTTTGAAAAATAGATTTAATTTTTGGATTCTACACATCGAAAAATGGTTGGGGTGAATTTTTTGGATTTTTCTAAAATAATTATATTTTTGGTTTATTTTAAACTTTTATAATTTATGATAAATCCTAAATAAACCAATTTCTGCACCATGCTTGAGTCCTGGATGATGTAAATGGGATTTGTTTCAAACTCACATGAACTTATTATAATTTATTGTCAAGAAACAATTATTATGGTTGAACCAAACTATAATATATGTATTATGTCTCATTTATGGTTTTGGAATGTTTTTTACACATGGTTTTGATTTATAAAAAAATTTGTTCATTGTGATCAAAAACAGCCAATTAACCCAAACGGTTATCACTAAAGTTTTATATAATGATTCATTATCACTAAAAGTAAAAAAATAAAATTTAAAACCATACAACCTTCTGCATTTCCAATAATAAAACATAACTCTAATTCTATACAACCATCCTCATATTAAATGATTATCCATTCATGTATATAAGTGAACTGATCATGAAACAAATGGAACAAAACAATGGAATTGAACCTCATAACCAATCAAAAATGTTATGAATAAACTCAAAAAGGTTATACTAAATCAATTACATGTAAAATAGGTTCTGTAATTATTAATTAATGAACCTAATTTGATTATTCAGGTCATTATTATCAAGTGGAGAACACCATCAGACTTAAGGTAATGGATTCTACCTGAAACTCCTTTATTCCTTCAGGTTACTCTATGATTATTTTTACCCAAATGATGTTATATTTTATTTTTATGTAAATATTATGAATAAAGTGTATATTCTCAAAACTCATGTATCAATATCCATTCATCATTCTCTTTTGGGGATATAGATGTTTTTAAATTATTCCCTCCTCAATACTTCCTGATAAGAAAACCCTTTTTGAGGGAACATCCCAAATTCTTACCCCTTTCCAAGTACACTATATAATCTATTTGAAAGGAACCATTATTTTAATAAAATAACAATTGTTAATATTAAAAATTTATTATTAAATTTTTTGGGTTATATAAAATCGTATTCCTTTTTCTGTTTTAAGTGATCTTTGGTATTTTCCTTAAAACACACTAAAATGTTTTAATTTTAAAGCTTCTTAAATGCTATTTTTTCATATTATCACTTCAAATTGACATCAATTATCATGATATATGCATGTTTATCTTATTAATGTACATGAATGATCTAATTACTTTACTTCATGGACACTTTTATTATATTCCCATTTGTTGTGCTTTATGACATGAATATGATACCCAATTCTTCTCCAAGGGTAACCCTTATATTTATGTATGGTTTGTTATTTATGATTATATATGCGGAAATCATATTCATGAAAAAGTTTTGTTGGGTGCACCTAGATAGAACTCTAATGCATTGGGTAATGTTGAGTCTCATGAGACATTATGTGCAATGGTCTTGGAGGTTAGCCTTGACTTGTGCTACCATGTGCAATAGTCTTAGCCATTAGCCATGACTTGTGCTACCATGTGCAATGGTCTTGGTGATTAACCTTGACTTGTGATCATATAAGTAAAACATGCATTGAATCTTGATAAATTCATGTTTTATGTCACTTCCACATTACTATGATTCCATATTTATGTGATCCCAATTTATACATGTTATAGTTCTATATGTTCAATTACATTTTATGCCTTTTTATATCACTATGTCATGACTTCTTACCAATGTGAATAAGATTTATTCTTATGATCAATCCATTACTAAGATTTTGTCTCATCCATTTTTTGATGTTATACCCAGGTTATCCTATGAAGATGTATGAGCATAATGGAAGTTAATAATACATTACAGATATTAAATAAAAAGTTGTTTTTATGATGTTTGATTATGTACCTCGTCTTCCAAGACACTAAAAATTTTGATCATTTTCTTATATTTTGATGTTTAATTATTATTAAAATCATGTAATGATATATGTAAATGGATATAGTATCTACAACACAAGTCTGACCCATACAAATAGGGGGGATGTTTTCCATTAATAACGTTGTTGGAACCAATATTTGGTATCTGGGTGTCACTATGTATTCTATGACAGTAGAAATCAAGGAACATAAAGTTATTCAATGGAAAAGTCTCAATGAAGGAATGGACTACATGAATTGGGAGGTGGGAGTATTATTCATATTAATGTCATATCTAGACACATGTTTTGTGATCTTTATGTCACTATAAATCTTATGATAGTGAGAATTAAGACGTATGTAGTTCTTCAATGGATCATTCTATGCAGGTATGGACCATATATATAGGTGTAATTTTTCCATTAATATCATAGATTTACCTAGTATTTGATATATAGGTATCACTATATATCATGTGATAGTAGGAATCAAGCCACATGTAGTTATTTAATAGAAATCCCTCCACACAGGTCTGACCCATATACAGTAGGGGCATTGTTTCTGTTAATATTGTGGTTGAACCAATGACTTGAAATATGGGTTTCACTACATATCATATGATATCAGGAATCATACCATATGTAGTTCCTAAATGGGGATACTCCCAATGTGTATTTCACTCACACACATGGATAGAAGTACATAATTTTTTTTTCAAAAAAATATAGTTTATATGCAGGGAAACCGCCCATGAAGTAACATTCTTAGTGTACATTAACTTAATGTGGTAAGGATAGTTTCCATGAAGATTAATGTCATAAGGTGAGGATGAAGGATTCTATTTTTTAACATCTTGATTCTTGGACTTGGGATGCCATGCATTTTAAATTATTACTTCCAAGACATTGGGTGTCGTTCAGTTTAGAGTCTTTCTACCGAGGCTTGGGATGATGTACAACTTAGAGTCTTGTTTCTAAGACTTAGGATGCATCAAGGGGGCTATGTAAATTACCTAAATGGCCCGAAAGACTTCTTTTTTTATTGATTTTTGATAACAACCCCTTCAAGGGATGAGGGGGAACCCTTGAAAGGCCCGTAGGCTTAGAGATTACATGGCCTGTATGATAATGAGACATTACATGACCTGAAGGTCTTAAAGAATTAAACCATACTATAACTATAAGGAACTGCCCCTCCCCAACCTCTACATCTTGATGGTATCTCTCCACCATTTCATGGTCGTCCGACTAAGCTTCCCATGAAAGCACATTCTTCTCCTGATGGTGTTACCATACCCTCTCATTCTTCCAAATCCATTGGTTTTCCTTTGGTGAGTGCGCCTGCTCTGAATCCTCCTCTGGGGTTGCTCCGTTTTATAGAGTCTGTTTGGGGTAACTGCATTGATCATGTGGCCTGAAGGCCTTGAGGTGGCCCAAAATCCTTGAGGTTGCCCGAATGACTTGAGGTGGCCTAAAATCCTTACTGGCCTGAAGACCTTGGGTGGCCAGAAGGCCTTGAAGGGCCCGAATACCAAACCGGTGGCCCAAAGGCCCAAATGGGTGAATAGTTCCAGTAGCAATAGTACCGAATAGTAACTACTACAGTATCAAAACAGTACTGATATAGTACTCTCTACAGTACTTATAGAGACCCATACTTGACGTATATAAACATTACATTAATTTTTCGGAATACATAATACATGATAAAAACAGATGCCCAAAGACCATATTAGTTTAGTGTCTTTGGAAACTTCGATCATAATCTTCTAATCATGGTGAAAGATCTTCAAAATCTCCCATAAAGATATTAACCTTTGGTTTTCTTACATAAAAACTTTATTTATATCCTGGTGAATAGAAAACATAAAAATGGTGAGCTCAAATTCTCAGCAAGGGTAAACACGGAGAACTTAAAAACAATCCAAAACATTTGAACGGAAAAACATGAAAATAAAACATCAAAATCTGGAGCAATGACATAAATATTGGCAGTACATAAGTCATAGATCATAAAGTAACATTAATCATGATAAAATAAAACATGTAATTGTGTCAAACCATTAAGCACATGATATTATTTCCATAGTATCCAAGGCATTATTGCCAAGACCATCATCGTGGACAAAGTCCCATAATGAATCGAGTTAACTCCTCATTCCGGTCCTGTAACACTGAACCATATTAACTTTCCATTCCGTACATGTCTATATCATGAGATATAAATCTTTGCCCAATGAATTTGAGGGAGATATAGGTCCCACCCATCTCATAATGAAATCATTCTTTCATGTGCCACAAAATAAAAATACATCATTCATAATAACCCAACAAATAAAATGGGTTTCATAAACATCATCCCATCATAACGTAATCCATATAAAAGAAATGGAAATAATTTCATCATAAGAAAAATAAAACCATGTAAATAATAGAGACATTATACTTGAAACATAAACATACTAAATAATGTCATCTTAGATGGAAAATAGTTTTTATAAAACACTTGAAATGAATTCTTGAGGAAAATATCCTTTCTTCTTCTAAATCACTTTCATTTCTTAAAATTCCATGAAATTTTAAAAGAAAATGATTTTTTTGAAAATAATCATGAAATTTTGTAGAGTAATCTTCATTGAAATAAGTCTTTATGAAATCGTAAAAATCCATTCATGCCGTATAAGTTAAAAAAACATTATTCTTGTACTTTTTCCGGAAAAGTCAGAAAGTACCTCCTCTGGTAAACAAAAGAAATATTCCTTCCATAACACAAAGTAAAAGTAAAAGAGGGGTAAAAAAGACTTTAAACATACATTAAAGTATATTAAAAACTTTATGAAAAACATTCTATGGACATGGATGAAATATATTACCCCAGTAAATACTTACCTATAAGCAATCTTGGATAAAAATGAGATTTGCAAAATTATCCCTTAACTTAGGTCCAATTTCTTCCATATGCGTCTGAAACTCCTGTATAATGGGTTTCAAAATATTATTAACTTGTAACATAACCATAATAATATTTATTATATCATATATGATTCACTTATGACTCTATATTACCCGTTCTTTTGTAAATTCCATGTTAAAGCAGCATTTTGGGAAAAATCATTTCATTTATCATACATGTTTTGACTTGTCGTTCTTGATATTATTACGTATATCCTGATATAATTAATTCCAAAATGTAAAACATGATTTATATATAACATATATTCAACATATAAATATATATGATCGATCGATAAATGGAAGGAAATACACCGTTCATAGAGACAGTAGACCGTACGTACGCATCAACACTGTTTTCATTTCCTTATTGAATTGAATGGAATTTAGTAAATGAAAAATATATGTACATAAATCCAGTATAATTATTTTGTAATATATTTTATTATTATTTATTATATATACGTTATAATCATACTTTAATGGTTAATCATGGAAAATGAATCTCATCGCGTTCGTGGAGACGGTAGTCCGTACGTACGTACGAGCGACAATATCATTATTTTGATATTAAAATCATATATAATTGGATGTTATATCATATATAACAAATCATAATAATGTTATATTTATTATTTATATCATTTATACTCATTATTATACCCATACAAATTATGAAATGTTTGAACAACAAACTACACCACGACGTGGAGATGGTAACCCGTACGTACGCACGTGTGGTGAATTTTTCATTCATAGGATGGATAAAATAAGTAATAGGGTTGTAAAATTTTTATAATAACATCATATTATATATAATATACTAGAGTTATTATTTTATAATGGAAACAACAAAGAAGGAGGAATTGGAAGAAGAAAGGAACTTGAAATAGGTGGTGAGATATTTACCTCTTCCTCAGGTTCTTCTTTTTGATTTGATCAAAAGGGCTCCTTGGGTCAGCTTTTTGAATAAAGGAAGGACTCTAGGATGAAGGGAGGATAGTGGATAGGGTATTCGGGCAGGGTTTGGCCGAGCCAAATGGCTTTGGAGGTGTGAATTAGAGAGAAGGGGGAGTGCCCTTTTATAAGAGTGGTGAGGGGCACCTTAGGAAAAACATAAAATGTTATTTTATAATAAATTCATATTCGGTTTATAATGGCTCCAAAGTGACTTATTTAGAGGATAGGGTTGGTATGGGTCTAAATCCTCTCAAAAAATATGTTTTAGACAAGTTTAGGTTACCATTTTAACCTTATCATTTAGATTTAACTATAAGTTAAATAATTTAACTTTTACCATGTCTTATTGTATTCTTACACTATATGGTTAATAAACTTACTATAAAATACCAATCGAACCCCAATTGGTTCATTAATATAATATATATTATTATATAAGTCTTTTTTATAAACTTTAGATTTTTAGGACCACTATATAAATTAATAATATAATATATGTTTTAAAAACTCTTTTATGTCAATTTTGACACTATTTGGTATTTTGTTTTTTATAAATTCATAAAAGCATTATTACCTCAAAATAAATTCATCTAACCAACCCTAATATTTTATATTAACCTATAAAATTAGTTTAATTCATAAAAAGTATCAAATTACATTTATTTGGGTATTTATAATATCAATTATGTTAAAATTTCATTAATAAGGTAATTACTGCATCATCATTGTGTCATAAATAAATTAAATTATATAATGCGAAAAAATTATAAATAAAATAAAATTATGTAAGAAATATTTTTATATTTCTAATGAATATTTATAGTTGAATTTATCTTATTTATAACCCTATATTAAAAATGTTTTACTTATTACACTTTGATTTTAACTCTTTTAACTCTTCTTTGAATTAAATAATAATAAATGAACTAATCTAATCCAAGTGGACCTAAAGGGTCATATTTTATTCCTAAGGTCATTTGTGGTCTAATTACACTTATCCAATAGAATTATGACATGTGTTAGGGTAATAATAATATCAATTTTACCCTTAATTATCCTATTTACTTTTAACTATGGTAAATAAAAGTAAAAAGTTACTATTTACCAAAAATTATTTTTATCTTATTGAACCAAATTTTACTTTCTAATATCAACTATGTCTCTCAGATTTTTGAAATTCCACTCACAAAAGCAGTAAAATTATGTTTTATGTAAATTTGAAAATTCTCATAGGAGGTGGGTAAAAGACGGTAAAAAGTTCAATAGAATTTTTATATATCTAAAATTATTATAAAATGACTTCAATGAATTAAATTGAAATTATATAGGTATTATGTATCTATTTTAACCTAAAATAAATTTAAATAAAATAAATTATTATTTAAATAAAAATTTGGTTTTAACCAATAACTCAATGTTTTCACTATTCATTAAAAATTGAAAGTCTTCAGAAAAATACCAAAAATTCACCCTAGGATAATTTCGATATTCAGAATCCAAAAATGAAGTCCATTTTGAAAGATAAAATTTATAAAATTTCAAAAAGTGGGTATTACTATTCACAATGGCTTGTTTATATAATATTTTAATAACATATCATTGTTTAGTGAAACTCAGTATTGCGTACAATGCAAGCTATCTAGGAAGGTTGTTCTTGAATGTAACACAAGCCAAGAATAGTGTTGCATATACTACAAGCTAATATGATGTTGTGTATAGTGAAAGATAATCTTGGTGTAACGTACAACACAAGACATCAAAGAAATTAAAAATAATATTTGTCATAAAATCTCAGGGTGTTACATTCTACCCCCCTTAAAATGAATTTTTCACTTGAAATTCATCGGGGTTATAAATCATTTACTACTTGAAATGTTCATTCATAGAAACCCACATCGTAAAAAGGAATACTAAAACTTAATTTTAAAAAGTGAAGTATGAGATGTAATGGTTACCCAAATTAACTCATCACTGGGTTTCCACATAAGAGAACGTAGGTGAAAATATGGATATGGAAGAGAAATCTAACCATCATGTTCTGATGGAGAGTGGTAGAGAACATGGCTATGAAAAATCCAACAATTACAAAGCCATAAATTTTTGATGATCTAAGGTACAATCTAGGATAATTTTTTTTTGGTTTTCAAGATCATTTCTCTAAAGATGAAAAAAATTGGAATTAGAAGAAATACTTAATTGAGTTTGGTACAATCTCACCATTGGTCATTAATTGAACAATTTACACTTCATATCTTAAAGAAATGATGTTGAATTTTTCATTCATGAAGTGTTAGCAAATCATGCGATATAATGACAGGTCATTCCATCTATCTCAAACAAAAGGTTAGAAAAAGTTATTAAATATAGATAAGTCCATCTATGGTGAGATTAATCATATATGGTTCCTAAAATGGACTTATACTTCATATAGCATACCACTTAATAAAATAAAACCAATTTATACCAACTAGGGACTTCCTGTAGGCCGGTGGTAGGCGATAAAGGCCTGTCGCACTTTAGTTGTGGGTTCGATTCCTGCATCCTTGTCCGAAGTGATGGGTTGACGCCCATATTACGGGTTGTACTTTTTCTAAAACTATACTATTACAACATTCCAAAAATAATATCAAAAATTTCTAGCCTTAAACAATACTATCTGATGTCCAACTTAATGCATTCCAACCTTTAGGCTTATCAGAAATAATTCTGTCCAATCTCATAGTATACAGAAAACAACTACTAGAAAGGTTATCTACTAAGCATGTGAATACCATCATTTATCCCCCATATATCATAAGATATATCTTGTTGGTCACATTCCAAACATTTTAATTCCTTAATCAAGTATTCTCTTGAAATATGAGTTAACATAGAACCTTAGTGAAAACATGAATGGTGTCAAAAGTTAACTCTTTCCACATACCAAAATCCCCAAAATACTATATACTCAAACCATGATATCACTTTGTCCTTATATCAATCATGAGCTCATTAATAATATCCAGCATATTATTTTCTCCTTATCCCTTCATTATGCGCATATCATATGCTTTCTAAAAATATCTGAATAACCTTTCATGGTTACTAGTACCATTAAACCTATACTTTCAGATACTCAAGTAAAAAAAAAGTGTAACAATACATAGATGTTTCTTTATTCCATAGTACCATTAAATTACCTACACAACATTACTCTTGATAAACATAAAATCACTCAACTACCTTCTTAAACCATCGACCGATATTCAGAATTTTATTCCTCAACACTTCTTTCATATCATATATCATTTGTAGTCTCCTCATCATCATCAACATAAATACTACCCATATGACCATGCTGATTCTCTTCATGAGACTTCCCCTTAGGGAATTGGTTTGCATAATGCCCGGACATTCCACATTTAAAACATTTAACTATTATTGATGTTTTAGAAATACCATTATCCTAGTCCATAGTGTTAACTGAACTCTTTCCTTTGCAATTATTGGCTTTGTGTCCTTCTTTTCCACACCCAAAGAATCTTATAGTTCCTTTGAAACATTCTCCTTGACGTCTCTTCCCACATTATTTACATGAGGAAAATTGAACTTTATTTCCTATATAATCATCATGAAACTCCTTCTTTCTCTTATTAAATGAGTCAGGAAACTTACCAAAGTTGAGATTATTGATCATATTATGAGATTTCTTATTAGTAATGATAACGACGTTTCACCTTCCAAATACCATTTTATTTTCTTGATCAGGAATAATATCATTCCATTGTCCATCATATTCTATATTAACATGAATCTTCCAATTTCCATCCATTTTCTAAAACACAAAAAGAATGGTGTGAGAGGCAAAAATCATGCTAGGAAAACAACATAATCAAGGAGAGTAAATTCAATATCTAACATAATATGTTTAATCATAGGTTATTCATGATCGTTATCATAATTCTAGTACTGAAATATATAGTTATACTAAACCATAGGGACATCCCTAGACATACCTTAGAAATATCTCTAGGGATCTCACTAAAGTTTTTGCATTCTAGTTTCCAAAGGTTAACTAAAACTTTGCTATGATACCAAATATAGAGACCCATACTTGATGTACATAGACATTACATTAATTTCGCAGAATACTTAATACATGACAAAAATAGACGCCTAAAGACCATATTAGTTTAGTGCCTTTGGAAACTCGGAACATAATCTTCTAATCATGGTAAAAGATATTCAATACATCCTATAAAGATCTTCCCCTTTGGTTTTCTTACCAAAAACCTTCATTTATATCCTGGGGGAAAAACATAAAAAGGGTGAGCTCAAATTCTCAGTAAGGGTAAATATGGAGTACACAAAAACAATCCATAAACATTTGAACATAAAAACATGAACATAAAACATCAAAATCTTGAGCAATGACATAAATCTTGGTAGTATATAAGTCAAAGATCATAAAGGATCATTAATAATTATAAAATAAAACATGTAATTGTGGAAAACCATTAAGAACATGATATTATTTCCATAGTATCCAAGGTATTGTTTCCAAGAACATCATAGTGGACAAAGTCCCTTACTGAATCGAGTTCACTCCTCGTTCCAGTCCTCTAACACTGAACAAGATTAACTTGCTGTTCCAACCATGTCTATCTCAAGAGATATAAATCTTTACCCAATAAATTTTAGGGAGATATAGGTCCCACCCATCTCATAATGAAATCATTCTTTCGTGTTCCACAAAATAAACATACATCATTCATAATAACCCAACGAATAAAATGGGTTTCATAAACATCATCCCATCACAACATAATCCATATAAAAGAAATGGAGATTATTTCATCATAAGAAAAATAAAACCATGTAAATAATAGAAAAATTATACTTAAAACATAAACATACTAAATAATGTCATCTTAGATGGAAAATAGTTTTGATAAAACACTTGAAATGAATTCTTGAGGAAAATATTTTTTCTTCTTCTAAATCACTTTATTTTCTCAAAATGCCATGAAATTTTAAAATAAAAGTATTTTGTTGAAAATAATCATGAAATTTTGTAGAGGAATCTTCATTTAAATAATTCGTTATGAAACCGTAAAAATCTATTCATGCAGTATAAGTTAAAAAACACATTCTTCTTGTACTTTTTCCGAAAAAGTAAAAAAGTACCTCATATGGTAAACAAAAGAAATATTCCTTCCATAAAACAAATTAAATGTAAAAGAGGGATAAAAATGACTTTAAACATACATGGAAGGATATTGAACACTTTATGAAAAACATTTTATGGACATGGATGAAAAATATAACCCCAGTAAATACTTACGTATAAGCAATCTCGGATAAAAATTATATTTTCAAAATTAGCCCTTACCTTAGGTCCAATTTCTTATATACCTGTCCGAAACTTATGTATAGTGGATTTAGACATATTATTAACTTGTAACATAACCATAATAATATTTATGATATCATATATGATTCACTTATGACTTTATATTACCCGTTCTTCTGTAAATTCCATGTTAAAGCAGCGTTTTGTGTATAATCATTTCATTTATCTTACGTGTTTTGACTTGTTGTTCTTGATATTATTACTTATATACTGATTTAATTAATTCCATAATTTAAAACATGATTTATATATAATATATATTCATCATATAAATATATATGATAGATATATAATTGGAAGGAAACACACCGTTCATGGAGACGGTAGGCCGTACGTAAACATGGGCACTGTTTTCATTTCCTTATTGAATTGAATGGAATTAAGTAAATGAAAAATATATGTACATAAATACAGTATCATTATTATTTAATATCTTTAATTATTATTTATTATATATACTTTATAATCATACTTTAATGGTAAATCATGGAAAATGAATCTCATCGCGTTCGTGGAGATGGTAGTCTGTATGTACACACGAGCGACAATATCATTCTTTTGATATTAAAATTGTATATAATTGGATGGTATATCATATATAAATAATCATAATAATGTTATATTTATTATTTATATCATTTTTACTCATTATTATACCCATCCAAATGATGAAATGTTTGAACAACAAACTACCCCACGACGTGGAGATGGTAAGCCGTACGTACGCACGTGTGGTGACTTTTTCATTCATAGGATAGTTAAAATAAGTAATATGGTTGTACAATTTTTATAATAAATTAATAGTATATATAATATACTGGATTTATTATTTTATAATGGAAAAAACAAAGAAGGCGGAAGTGGAAGAAGAAAGGAACTTGAAATAGGTGGTGAGATATTTACCTCTTCCTCGGGTTCTTCCTTTTTATTTGATCAAAAGGGCTCCTTGGGTTGGATATCTGACTAAATGAATGCCTCTAGGATGAATGTAGGACATTTTATAGGGTATTTTGGCTGGGGTTGGCTGATCCAAATGGCTTTGGACGTGTGAATTAGAGAGAAGGGGGAGTTCCCTTTTATAAGAGGGGTGAGGGGCACCTTAGAAAAAACTAAATATATTATTTTATAATAAATTAATATTCGGTTTATTATGGATCAAAGTGACTTATTTTGATTATAGGGTGGGGATGGATCGAAATACGCTCAACCAATAGGTTTTAGACAAGTTTAGGTTACCATTTTAACCTTATCATTTGGATTTAACTCTAAGTTAAATAATTTAACTTTTACCGTGTCTTCTTGTATTCTTACACTATATGGTTAATAAACATACTATAAACTGTCAATATAACCCCAATTGGTTCCTTAATGTCATATATATTATTATATAAGTATTTTATCTGAACTTTATATTTTTAGGACCATTATATCAATTAATAATATAATATTTGTTTTAAAAACTCTTTTATGTCAATTTTGACACTATTTGGTATTCTATTTTTTTTATAAATTCATAAAAGCATTATTACTTCAAAAATAATTTATCTAACCAACCCTAATATGCTATATTAACCTTTAAAATTAGTTTAATTCATAAAAACTCTCAAATTACATTTATTTGGGTATTTATAATATCAATTATGTTAATATTTCATTAATATGGTAATTAGTGCATCATCATTGTGTCATAAATAAAATAAATTATATAATGTATAAAAATTATAAATAAAATACCATTATGTATTAAAGATTTTTATCTTTATAATTAATATTTATAGTCGAATTTATCCGATGTATAACCCAATATTAAAAATGTTTTAATTATTAATCTTTGATTTTAACTCTTTTAACTCTTTTTTGAATTAAATAAAAATAAATGTCCTAATCTGATCCAAGTGGACCTAAAGGGTCATATTTTATTCCTAAGGTTTTTTTGGTCGAATTAAACTTATCAAATATAATTATGATGTGTTTATGGTGATAATAATATCATTTTTACCCTTAATTACCCTATTTACTTTTAACCGTGGTAAATAAATTTAAAAAGTTACTATTCACAAAAAATTATTTTTATCTTATTGAACCACATTTTACTCACTGATATATACCATGTCTCTAAGATTTTTGAAATTCCACTCATAGAAGCGGTAAAATTATGTTTTATGTAAATTTTCAAATTCTCCTAGGAGGTGGGTAAAAGACGATAAAAAGTTCAATAGAATTTTTATATATCTAAAATTATTATAAAATGAATAAATTGAAATAAATTGAACTTATATAGGTTTTATGTATCTATTTTGACCTAAAATAAATTTAAATAAGATAAATTATTATTTAAATAAAAATTCGGTTTTAACCAATAACTCAGTGTTTTCACTATTCATCAAAAATTGAAAGTTTTCAGAAAAATATCAAAAATTCACCCGAGGCTAATTTTGATATTATGAATCCAAAAATGAATTCCATTTTGAAAGATAAAATTTATAAAATTTGAAAAATTGGGTATTAATATTCATAACAGCTAGTTTATATAATATTTTAATAACATATCGTTGTTTAGTGAAACTCGGTATTACATACAACGCAAGCTATTGAGGAAGGTTTCTCTTGCGTGTAACGCAAGCCAAGAATAGTGTTACGTATTCTAAAAGCTAATATGGTGTTTCTTATAGTGCAATATAATATTGGTGTAGTGTATAACACAAGACATCAAAGAAATTAAAAATAATATTTCTCATAAAATATCAGGGTGTTACAGTACTGATACAGTAACCTGAAAATTGTCCCTCCACTTGGTTTTGATCTCGCATCTCTTGGATGCACTTTATGAGTCCTCACCAACTGGGTTGATGCTCTTGTACTATGAGAATTACATTTTGAGAAACCTTGCATTGTGGGTGGCCATAACACATTTCCTATCCATTTTGGAAAATGAATATGTTCTAATGAAATAGAACTTATGTATGATGTAAGGCCCCTCCCACTAATGTTCCATATTTGGGGGTTTCATTCCTAGTATCATTTCTATTCTGAAATCCAATACCAATTATCTTTAAAGGAAAAATAAGGGAATATTTTTATTGATTTATTGTGTGACCTGATTCTGATAAACTTCTAGGTTGTGTAGTATACACAACCATTTCACATTGAGTCATTCCAATTCATCTGAACAACATTTAAATTTCTCTTCAACTGAGAGTTTTAAAAATATAGATAAAAAATTACATGTAAACTTGTATATAATGGGAAATTCTTATTTTTCATGTAAACCATTGAATATGGAATTGCACGTATGGTAGTGTGTGTGGTGGTATAGTAGACCCATAAAGAATGAATGGGATTTTTTAGTTAGGAAATCTTATCCTTTTCCACCATAGTTTGGAGAACATTTTATAGAGTCTTATTGAAGGCCTCTATTTATCCATTTTCAATTTCATGATATCAGGATGAATGGTTGGATTTTTTTCTACTCCTAGTAAATTTTCTCAATTCAGTAGAACAAAAGTTGGTTTCATTTTCCATGAATATCGTGTGAGGGACACTGAATCTAGTGATAATATTTTATTTGACAAATCTAATTATATTATTTATCCCAACATCCTTGAGTTTTATTAACACATCACATTTGGGGAATATGTCGATAGTAGTAAGAATGTACTTAAACTGCTTACCTTTTACTGGGAGATATTTCCTCGAAATGTCAATTCCCCATATGTAAAATGAACTAGAATATTTTACTATATGTAGTAACTCTAGGAATTTATGGATGATGTTGTCATGAATCTATAAAACATGATATTTCATGGTAAATCCCACACAACATTGCATCATTGTTTACCAATAGTAACCAAGCCTCTTAATTTGGCGGGAGAGTCTAGTCTCGCAATGAAGAGCATTGCCTGAGTCTGCATGGATATGTTCTACGAAAGTGGGTATCTATACTTATTCTATGCATATAGTAAGGATTCCTTTTTATCCTCCATTATAGATAGATTTTTTCTTATATTATCCATCCTAAAGGGTAAATATTTCTACATAGTATCAAGTATATTCCCATCCTGTTTATTCTAACGATAAGGTCCCATTTTAGAGGTAATTGACCATGGGTTACATCCATACAGTGGTGGATATTAGTTCATCATGATTTAGGGAAATGTTGAACTTATTGATTTCATCCATTTCATAAATGATGACCAATGATACCGTACTCTGGTAAGTTATGTGGAAAACAACAACTTCTTGATTCGGGTTAGTGAGGACTGTGGATGAATTAACCAGTGCATCAGTATGACCATTTTTTGATTAATGTATGTGATGTAATGTTATTTCAAAAGGTAATTCTTCTATATATCCTATAAAATAACATATTAAAGGGTTAAATACTTCCATATTTATGGCATACTCACTGGTGATTTGATTTATCACTAGCTTAGAATCCCCATTGATGTTCATGAAGGATATATGTAGCTGTAGGGATATTTCTAATCTATTAATGGGGGATTTTTAGTCTACCTAATTATTAGTGTAGCCTTTATATAGTGAGGAGTAGGTAAAGATTTCCTTATATGAGGAAATAAATAAAATCCATGGACCAACCCGGATTGATCTTCATGTTTTACAACATATTGCTAATAGTAATTTAGGAGGCACCATGAAAATATATCTTCCACATTGGAGTATTTTTATGGGAGTAGAAAACATCTTGTTTTGGAATTTCAGTGTCCACTGATGTAATTTCTCATGTGGTAAGTTCCACAAAGAAATCATCCTGGGATTCCCCATAAATTTCATATATGTAATGAACTGGATATCATATTATTTCATAATAACAATCCATTGGGATAGAAACCCTTCTACATAGGGTGGCCAAGGATGTACTTGAGTTGTTCAACATGAGAGACCAAATGGACTTCATGATATTGCAAGTAATGTTTCACATTTTTCATTGAAAAGATAAGTGCAAGGATGAGATTATCAATATTAGAATACTAGTTCTCAATACCTATAATCATTTTAATTAGGTAATAGAGGATGTTTTCATTCCTATCATACTTTTTATGTCTATAGATATCACTGAGCAATCATTCCATTATAAAAAAATAATAAAATCATCATTCCTTCTATAGGAAGAATCAAGACCAGTCAGTGTAGTATTATATTCTTGATACTCTCAAAGGATTATAGAAGTCTTCATCCAATCATTAAGATAATACCTTCTGAATAAACATAGTGACGGGGAGAGATTTTAGATCCATGTTAGCAATGAAATACCAAATGTATGCAAGGCTCCCTTATATCCCCCTCGGTCCTTTTAAGATTCTAAGAGGTGGTGAAATTTCTTAGATTAGACTAGTATTATCTGAGTCAACCTCAATTTCATATTGGTATACTGAAATCCATGTAATTTACTTGATGTCACTCTTAAAACACACATTAGATGATTTATCTTCAAGATATTTTGTCACAACCTTCTAAATATTGTTTGAAGACATGTGTGGTGGACACATCACTATTAAGATTTCTCTACTAGGAAAATGAAATAAAATTATGTTATTCTTCCAAATAAGGGGTTAAATATATGGTCCAAGGAACATTGGTATGTAGAACCATAGTTTGTCAATCCAAATAGAATAAACAGATAGAAAATTATTCGTTAAGGGGATCAAATGGTGGGGGCTTATACATCCTCAGAGGCCATCTTTATCTGATTATACCCTAAATACCCATCCATGAAGGAAAGGTCTTGGGAACTAATATATGAATGGATAAAATGTTATATTATTGGAAATAGTAATTATTCCTCTAGGTAATTCTAAATAAGGTCCCTATAATCGAAACTGACCCTGATCTTCCAGTTCTCTTTCTTGAAGGGTGTGATTTTTAAAATCTATTTTGTGTACTGCACTTCCTTAAAAAATTATATTTTATATATTAGTGAATTTATGATTCTACATTAGTAAAATCAAAGGGTATCATTGTCCTATATAACTACCTGATGCCTCTATGGTCATCGAGTAAGCCCAGGTGGTGCGTAGCCACATCGGGGTTCATCCTGATCATTTATGCATAATTTCAAGAGAACATGTATATATGTTATTTTTGAAATGAAATATACATCTATAAAATATAAATAGGCATGTAGACAGTAATAAATGTTAATATGAGGTATTCTTTTGTTCCCAGACTCCCCAGATTGATCTAATAGATGGTGGTGGAGATGCCTTCCTAAAATACAGGAGGGGTGTTCCTAAGGTCATCTTCTTGTTCATCCACATATGAGGCCATGAAAGAATTTTAATAAATAGTGTGTATTAAAAGGGAATCTATGTTACAATAGAGGTAGGATATTCTATGGGAAGATATGTTATTTTCCTATACTACCTAATTCATTTTTAATAGATTTTGGGGATGCCTATTTTCTCCATTCTTCCACTAAGAGAAGGAGGAGCATGGGTGTCCTAAGTTTCAGATAATGTACTGGGGATCATCAATTTTTTAGATATCATGAAGTAATTATCGAATCCTAATAGATAATGATCATAATCCACTTTTTAAAAATCTACCTTAGATGACATGAATGCTATGAAATTGTTAAGATCCAATGGATTTTTCAGTTAATTATAGCTCATTGGAATTAAATTTTCTACCTCAATTAGGTTTAAGTGTAGAACCTAATCATTATCGATCATGATAAAGATATTAACACAATTAATCCCTAGTACATTTTGGGCTGAAAGATACATATCATCATCCACCATTGTTTGTTTGTATTACTTCTTATAGAAACTAGGTTTAACATATATGGCTTTAGAAGACTCGAAGTGGGCGATGTCACCATGTTGTATACCAGCATTCCCATCAATATGTTATTTCAAGAACTGATAAAATATTGAAGGTACTACAAAACATCTATGAATCCAAGGTCTACCAAGTAGGACATTATTTTTTTCTTACATAATAACTACGAACTCAATGTTATATGTGAGGCCCCCAAACTAATCTATGTGTTTGGTCTTCCCTATAGGCCTTTTACCAATCTTATCATAATATTGAAAGGTTATATTTGTAAAATATAAGTCCCCATATCTATATCATAAATTTAAGATTGTAATAATTACTATGAGGTTGATCCTAGAACAATTTTAAAAAAAAATCCATTTAGATTTCAAAATTGTTGAGATTTCCTAAAATATAATGTGGTCTGATAGGTCCTTGGATAACTTATTCCTGATCTTTTTCTTTGAATGATATGGTCACATAACATTCTAATGGAATAATCTATAGTCGATAAGCCTCATCTACAAAGACTTCTATTTCAAACTTCTCTTGGTTCTAAGGGCATCGATGGGTTCTTATCTATGTCATTTTGATATATGCTGATCATTCCTGATTGAGAGTTTTCTTAAAACAGTCACCAACTCTATAAGAATGACATAATATTATGTTAGATGTTTTTTTTCTTCCTAGGGAGAGATATCTCCTTATTATTTGGATCATGAGTTGCGTTGTTTGAGGTGGATGTTCCGGGTTTTTTAGAAAAGGTCAATGGGGAATCTGCTTCATGTGGTGTAATTTAATCCAGGCTTCTCCTTTGTTTGGGATGATTAAACAATCAAAATAATTCCAGTTTATTATGTAAAATGAATAGAATCCAATTACTATTGGATGGAACTAGGGAATCCTTATGCTTCTGTTAGGATTTATGGAGTGCTCAACCATGGGTATCAATGACATATATTAATTCCATGGGGATGTGACCAAAATATTAGTTTCAAATGCACATGTTTTGTCCCTTGTATCCTCATATTCTACATCCTTAGTCTCCAACTCCCCAATCAAGTATAGGGAAATCATACTCGGAGGAATATCCTTTGTTGATAAAAGGATCTATTTAGTGAACTATGTTTAAAGAATAAAGAATGGACCCTTCATCTGACGGGGGTTCCATTTGGTGGGGATGTTCTCATTTCTGGAAGTTGAATGAGTGAAATATGATAGAGTAAGATCTTGTGTGGGATCTGGATATGTGTCTTTATCCCATGTCTTTTTCTATGTCCATTGATTATGTCAACAACCTACATGTGTATTAATTGACACCTCCTTAGGTACCGACTTCATTATTGATTTTGGAATCTAATATCTTATTGTGGAATGATCTAGGAAACTGAATTTTGAGTCATCCATTTATCAAAAATATATTCATGCCTGGCTAGAACTTCTTGCTAGTTGAAATCATCTTCTGGAAGAGTGATGGTTACACAATTTACTTATGTTTGGACCTTCTTTAGTATATCCTCTTCATATTCAACCATGATATATAGTATGTCATTGAAGAAAAAGAAGTCATGGATGGTGTAACCTACCCTGCAATGAAATGGGAAATAGTCAGGATGATCAGTGAGGTTGACCACATTGGGTTTTATAGGCTTGGGTAGCCTGATTAGGTTATTTTCCATGGATGTGAGGAAATAATAGGGGCCTTCTCATTTCATAAGGAATAATATTTATTCATATTTTCCTCAAATAACATGGGGGGAGGTGGTGGTGGGGGGATGATCTATTTTTTCTTACTAGTTGTAGACAAGTGAGTTTTTTGTACCACTTGAGGGGAGTCAGTAGATGATTTGGGGCCTTCCTAGTTTCTTTAATGAAAACTACTACTATTTGGAGGGTAACAATAGGAGTATCTACCATACCACTAATTTTTCTTGTTCCGAGAGAATGGGTCAAGATTTAACTGAGTTTCACTGAATGAAATCATCTAGGCATTATTATATATCTTAAAACTCACAAAATCAACCTGGTTACATCATCATGATCAAAGGGGTTTGTTGCTAAACCTAATTATTTTTAGAAAAATGTTCATTTAGTTTCTTTTACATTAGAGGGATACTTTTTGAATATGGTATTCCTTTACATCATGAAATTAAATTAGAAACCCTCTCATTTTCAGGTTTTCTAAAGTTTTTTATGTTGATAATTTTTATATTCCTTAACATTGAGTTGACCTTGTAATGGAATTGACAATTAAGGTCTTCCCATCATGAAATAGATCCTACTAGTAGTCTATTGTACTAAGAAAAGGTTGTTCCTATGAGATCCAGTACAAAACTTATCAGTTTTTTCACCTCCTTCTAATCTCAAGGGTGCATCATTGAGATTAATTGGGACATGAAATGTGGGATCTCATGTTCTAAATCTTCCACACCTTCAAATTTTGAGAATATAGGATTAGTGAAACTAGGCAGGCGTAATGTTTCATTTATCCATTCCAGATATAGAAACTTATTATCATGTTAGATGAGTTTCAACCTACCTTCCATGGCCTCTATTCAAGAAAATAGGGATTTAATGGTGTTGATGAGTTATAGAGGTGCCACTATCAAGACTATCTCCCATCTATAGGTATAATTCAATTCATGATGGGGTTTCCCTATTTTCACATCCCCAAAATTCATGATATGTTCTAGGACTAAATCATCTCCCTAATAGAAAATAGGTTGTCACCATAATGGAGGAAAATCATGATCATCCTCAACTTTCAAATGTATATACACTAATTTCCTAGATCAAAATCCACCCCGATGCACAAATTTCACTCTTTTAGGAATATTGGATATATATTGATATGTGGGTGGAGAGATGTTCTTCTCTATATGATGAAGATACCATGAGGGAATGTTTCCCTAGAGTGGTTCCTCATTGAAATATCTATGATTTTGTATCCCACTCTCATACTATATCATACATTCCTCTTTGGAGGGAATTTCATCCCCACTAGGTGGTTACTAGGATATAGAAACACCCTTCACTTTTTATTGGTAGTTTTCTACCAAAAAGGTGGTAATTCATCCTTCATATGATCCATGTTTTAGCTACTTCTCTCATTTTGTATACTTGAAACCTAATTTTTTGCATCAGGATCACCTACCTCTCAAGGTATGATTTTCTCAATGTATTCCACTTCATTTACAACTTGGACTGAATTATCTATTGAATTTGTGGAGATGATGGCCACAAAGGTGTATCAGGAAATGGTTGTTATCCCAATACTCTCCATGCAACAGGGTGATTCTATACTACCTACTCCTCCTTCACGGGTTTCATCAGGGTCGTTTCTCTGTCCCCAATCCATATTGGACTATTTTGGATTATAAACCTTATGGGGTTTGATTTACATCTTTATAATTTACTCATATATTATTCAATGAACATAAGGGAGTTTCTATTCATGTTTTCTGAAAGGGCCCCCAATAGAAAATGTATGTATCTTGGAAAAAGGAATGGATGGGATGTTGGATGTTAGTAATTACCTCCAAACCTAGAGAAGACAAATTCCTTCTTGGGTGATGATAGTGATAAAAATTCCCCCAACCATATGTAATGGGGATGATTCAATGATGATATTGGAATTTTTTTATCCTATTGTTGAGGATTTGATGACTCAATTCGATTATATGATGGATCTTGTAACATAAATTTTGATATAAATTCCTCCAACAATGTGGTCTGGGGTTGATCTGGAAACACCTAGAATTTATCAAAGACTGTTTTCATGTTTGATGAA
Organism: Viscum album; assembly: GCA_963277665.1. NCBI lineage: Eukaryota > Viridiplantae > Streptophyta > Magnoliopsida > Santalales > Viscaceae > Viscum > Viscum album. The sequence goes on along the minus strand of OY728126.1, from coordinate 2,087,543,018 downwards.
CCTATTGGAGGTGATTGCGATTAAAATTCCCCCACCCTACAGGATGGGGTTGGTTTGTATAATTCATATATATTTCCCAGATCATGTCATTGTTTAATGACTCAATGGGTGGATGTGGTGGTAAAATTTCCTCAGTCCTATAGGTAGGGTTATCTCTTGGGAAGCTACTTTTTAGATCTCTTTGATTTAGTGAAATTGGGAATGTGTATGAACTGAGTAAAATGGTTTAATATGATGGGAGTTATTTTATATGGGAATATGTCGGACAGTCCACAAAATCACCTTTCATCTTTGGAATCTATTTCCATTTTATGAGTGATCTATCCTTAGAGTCTGTTGGAATACCTATCCCTTTATTTATGATGTCATTGAATCTTTAAAGAGGGGTAATATTTGTTCATTGAACAGTTTTTAGGTGCATTACCTGGTCCCCATATTTATCTAATGGATATAACACTACAAGATTACATATTAGGTGGGTTTTTTTCTCAAGATATAAGGAAGTGCAGTGTTCCATATTTTCCCCATCCCCGAATTTGTACGTCTGACAGAGCTTTGTAAATCAATCAATGATGTTTTTTATGATATAGAGATAAACACTTTATAGGTATTTTTAATTATCTTCTATCTCTTGGTTTTGGGCTACATATAATGTATCCATATCCAACTAACAAATTAGTGTACTTATGATCTGAATATTAACCTCATATTAATGATAAGGGATGTGTTTAGCCATTAAGAAATGATGATTTCCCATATGTTCAAGCATAAACAAGACATTCTCTCCTTCTCTAGATCATCTTAGAACTCATAGTAAGAAGTGGAGATGGGACATCAAATGGTTGGGATGTTGTTTCCTAGTAACTGTATCCATATATCCTTATTGACCTCTTCTTCATCATAATTATAAGCCTCCACCTGGCTATACCGTAGAGGTTGTTTCTCTGGGTCAATTGATGATTGTGATGAAGTGATAATGATAGTTGATGGGGCACTACATATAGTTCAACCAAGTGTTTTAAGGACCTATATGAACTAATCTCTATATTTTGTGCACATTATCTATATGAAGGTGTCTTGGAAAGGTGGGATTCCTTTTCTAAGAGATAACTCATCTTGGTGAGGTTTAACACAACAGATGTTAAGGGTACAATCCCTATTATCCAAATTTTCACTAATTCTAGGAGAAATATCAAATAAATGATCACGTTCTGCTATGGTTGAAGAATAGATAGACCCATAAGGTGTTTTTGATTTTACCATAAATCCTCAATACCCTGGAAATGATAAGATCTGGGATATGAGACTCATTTTTCATCATGGGTGAAATATTTTGGCCTGAATTTTGGGGTTGGGTAGGGATATATACTTGCTACATGGTAGATTATGGAATACTTTGACAACCTTATGTTGTTATGGAGGTTTTAGATCTCCATTTAGAATCAAATAGAGTATATTAGTGAGCATTAATATTATTGGATGGAAAATTACCATGTATGTTGGTGGTTCTTAGAATATGTCATTCATTCCTAGATGAAGCATGAGTATGATCCCAGTTAAAATATGCATTTACCATTGGAATATGATTATGTACATTTGTAATAGGAAATTAGACATGAGCCCCCAGTTGTATATCCTTTTAAGGATACATGTGTCGTCTTTCATTGGTGGAAGTATGGATATGATCATGGATTCTATAATTTAATGGAATATTTCAAGTAGCTTCATCTAAACTGGTATGAGACTACTCTGAGGTGATTTCCATATTGTACTAAAATCACCCGGTTTAAATGAAGATATAAGCCTGGTCATATTACTTTTGAGTATTCTTATAGTTTTTTCGATTGGAATGTTCCCCCGTCCTAAGTCATATTCTAAAGTCATTTGGTGGTCCCCAATTGGAATTAAGACATGAGCACTATGTTGTAACTCTTCATTCACCAGAATATTCTGATAATCCTCCTAGATGGGAGTGATAATGTACACCTACTCCAAATTAGTCACCTATTCATGTTGGCTATGGTGACATGCTACTTTGAATTTTGGGATAGGAATATGTTCCTATCTATGCACTTATACCAGAGCTAGAATATGTATAAAGATAACTTCTTCTATTTCTATAATATAGTTAAACTATATTAATGTGTGTGTAGGAATATAGGCATGCACATTCTTGGTCTCTAAGATATATTGGATGGTATCTTGAATTGAATTAGTGACACAAGAAAACTCCTTTCATCATTGTGCCATAATAATATTCTGATGGGATTTATTCATGGTGGAAGGTAAATGTTCCTCCCACATGCTTGCTACATGAATATGAGTATAGGCTTGATCCGAGTGAGTAAGGATATGAGCCTACACGCTGGATACCACCAAAATACAATGTTAATATTTCTCAATGTAAATAGTTATATGATCCCAAACCCATTTATCCATATCATTCCATTCCCTTAGAGACAACTTTTTTACCCTTGCATGACTATCTGGGGTGGAAATTTTTTAGGTGGGGTTCTCAATAGTCGACTAGGGGGAACTGGTGGGATGAAATTGGTGACATCAGTTGATAGGAGAATTCCTATTTAGCTCATGAAATGAGATGGATTCATAGTAGACTCCTTGATGAACCTTCTTAAGATATGGATGACGTTGATTTATCAGATTCATGGAGAATATTCCTAAGATATTGGTGGTGGAAACATGTTCCACTGGTTTCATTAAAGTTTTATTTGAATGAGGAAAAATTATGAAATTCATTGTCTTGAGATCATTGTGTGTATCCTTGAGGGTTAGGATCATTCCATGTCAGTAGTATTCCCGAACCATCACTGTTTCCACCAGAAGATGATGGTTTCAAGCTAGTGATGTTGTTTTTGACATGTGGAGGTTACTGTTGTAAATGATGTTCCATAATATTCTCTTGATGAAGATATGATCTTTGGTCAAGATGAATGCGATATTAGTTTCTATAGTCACAAATAAAACATGGTACAAGGTCATAAATTAATGCATATTTTCAAGTATAAAACATACTAAATCATCTATGCATGATTATTGAAATTTTACCTACATATTCCAAGTTCATCCATTTTCTCGTGTGTAGTTTTCATAGTGAGAGTGAAATTATTTCATGGGAACTTCATTAAATTTCACTATCAAAGGATTTCACATTGAGAATACCATTTCAATTTGAATAAGTGACACACAAAAATTATTCGACACATGGTTAACTGATCATTTTTATTATTTGAGAGATTCAAATCGAGTTCACCATTTTTGTGTCCTTCATGAATATGTTGATGATTTCACAAGGTTATGAAACATGATACCCAATGACCACAATTATTCAGTTATTATATATTTTCATAATTTCACATAAGTTTCACCATTTTTGTTTCCTTTATAATGATATGGATGGTTCCCCACATTTAGGAGACATGATTCCTAATGCTTATAATGATTCAATTATTTGTCATTACATGATTTCATGTTGGGTTCTCTATTTTTGTTTCCTTAAAAAGAGGAAAGTTCTATGATTATTTATTATATGGAGTTCAAGTATTGTTACATAATCATTCACACCAGGTTTACCATTTTCATCTATCATAGAAACTTACAATGGTCCCCACATTCATAACATGGTATATGCATGCCTTCCAATGGTAGGTAGTTATTTTAGGGTTCAAAATAAATGATTATTAGGAGCTCAAATTTGTTAATTGGATGGGAGTTCGGGCTCATCACGCCATTTTGGAGAGATTTATTTCCTATTCTACAACTCTTTGGTATTTTCTGGAATCTATTCCAAATGCTGATATGGGATTGGTTTCCCAAATTAAATGATTGGATATTGAATAATTCTTCATGTAAAGGGGGGTCTATTGATGAGACAATTGGTATGTATATAAGGTTCTCCATTTTTACCCATTTTTTCTTATTAATGGGTATGTGAATATATTTTGAAGTTGAAGTCTAGATTTTACATCCATCTAGGGATGATATTAATATTTCTAGGAAGGGATTCATCCTTCACGAGGCATCCTACATATATGGTTTATAAAAACAATCAAAACCTACATAGTTTGTTTAAATCTAAGACTTGTAGTTTAATTTCATACATAAACAACACATATGAGGTTAATTAGTCATTGAGTATAAAGCTTGTTTCATAGTAAAGAATCCTACATTTCCTGCCACTACAACATAAATCACATTTAGCGGTGGTATTTTAGTGGCGGTTTACAAAACCGCTGCTAAACCTTTCGTTAAAAAGGTTTAATAGCGGTTTATTAAAAACCACCATGAAAAACATTTTTTTTATAGTGGTGACACTTCCCCCCCCCACCTGAGCTGATGCTCTTCTCCCCCTGACCCCGTGATGCTTCTCCCCCCGACGAGCCCTAAACCTAGCTCCGCTCCCCTCCTGTGCCACCGGTGACCCCGCCGCCAGTCGCTGCTGACCCCCTTCTCCCCCTGACACTTGCGACACCGACTTCTCCCCCAAACCCACTTAGTTCCTACCCTAGGTCAGTTCCCCTCCCCTACCGCCGATGGTTTTCTCGTATTTAGGTATGTTTTTGTGTGTAATGGTTAGAGGAATCTTGTGGAGAAAAAATGCATAAGGTTTTATGTAGTTTCATTATTGTTGATTCATTGGCATAATTTATTTTGGTTTATCATTAAATTTGGATGAATTCATTTAATATATTGACTTCATATATTTGGGTTTTGTTTAGAAATTAGCTCATAGGTTTTCCAAGAGTGATCCATACCCCATTGCTTGAAGTTACAGTGAGGATACATAACTGTCCCTAAAGTATGACTAATTAGATTAATATGGATTAATTATCTTAGTTAATTATTATTGCTTTATAATATATGTTGTAATTTTATGAGTTAGGGGATTGAGATGGTGTTGGTTCCTTGAGATGACTTGGATGAGGATGGAATGAGATCTCTTAAGGGGATAAATCTATGGTCAAGGTAGTTTATGACTAATATTACCATAGGATATGGTTATGAATTTATTGTGTGGATTGAAATTTCATGTAGGTGGGTATGTGAAATGATGGTATCTATGAGTTATTTACCTTATGAGACACGAGGATAGAGATTCATGTTGGGTTCATAGAATTCCTTTTAGTATGATGCATTTATTATACAACCATTGATGGATATGTTATATATGTGAGAGGCTTAACTATAGGGAAATTAAAACCCCAATAGGGTGTCCATCATGTATTTATGGGTCAAGTTATCTATAAAGGTCATGTTTTAGGTAATTGATTCTCTCCTAAAAAAATATCTAGGGGTGATGCTACGGGATGGTGTGGTAATGGTCATCTATGGTATGATAATCTATGAGAACATATGAATGAACCAGTATGGATCCAAGTTAGGTATCTTTACTCAATGAGAAATCAATATGGACAATATGGATAATGATAGGTTCTCCAAACCTTATGAGTTGGGAATGTGGCTCTTGACGAAAATTTATCCCTTAGGTAGGGGTGAGATACCTAGGGAATGAAACCATAATGGGTGTCTTTATCATCCACATTAATAAATTTTCACAATATCAATATAACTTCAAAATTAGATTCATCATGTCAATAACAACTTACTAATCACACTGAAACCTCACTAATGATAGTAAGGGAATAACTACTTCCTCATCTAAATTTTTATTCTTATTAGTGGTCTAACTAAATTAAGTGCTTAGTATCCCTTGTTATAAACCAAATTCAATATGAAATCATTTATTCTATTAGTTAAAGCTTGGAAACCTATTTTTTATTCTATAATAATCTCTTTTTTTATGTAATTATAGACCCAACAAGTGAATTTACTTCAACATGAAAATTCTAGATCAAGTTTTGAAGAAAAAAAGTGGTTTCTTAACACCACTTGCTGAGTCATCATCAGCCATGACATATTTTGATCATATTTTATATCAAATGAGACTTGAAATAATTATTACATCACTTATTTAATGCATTTTTTGGATTTAATCAGATATTCCTTTAGATGAATAACATGTACTTTTTTAGCACATCCACCCCATGGATCATATCTCCCCCTAAATATTGGGCCACTTCAAACAATGGTTATAATTATTTAATTTAATGGGAGAGGGGAACCTCCATTTTTCTTAATTTGATTAATGTGGTTGGACTTTGTTCACTCACCCTAATCTCCCAATTTAATTCTAATCCTTTGCGGTGGTACTACTTTATATGACACCACTATTGGGTGATTTACTATATGTGTTGATATAGGAAAACCTTATGTAACATATTTATATATTTTTTCAACTAGTATATATGAATCTCTATCCCTATTTAGCAATAGTTATGTGTTTTAATTTTTTTTAATATTGTGTAGGCACACTGTGATATACATGGATAAAAGATGGATCACTTTACCGAGGAACACACCTCAATATATTAAGGTTTTGAATGAGTTTTTAGATTTTTGAATTTCCAATTGATCTGTTGAAGGCAGAATAATATGTCTATGTCCTAAATTTAAATTTAGAAGATGGTTGAAGAGAGATGAAGTTTATGAAAATATAATATTGAAGTAATTCCCTGGTTAGTATTTTCATTGGATTTGGCACGGAGAATCAAATGTTACAGAAAGGTTGAGCACTGATGTCAATCCACAAAATGACCTCCCAACTTCATTGACAGTGGAAAATGGAATGAAAATCCTTATAAATGATGTATTTGACACTGCAAGAGACCATCATCAACATCAAAACATATCAGAAAAACCAGATGAGGGTGCTACAAATAGTAACAAGACAAGTGATGTTTTTTAGACTGTAGGACAACCATATCAAGATTGTTACATATTAGTGGATCGTCCTCTTGATTTTGTGGAGACTATTGTAAGAGAAAAACTCAATGAGGAAAATATGTTCCATGATTTAGTCGATGATGGAAATCAAGAGTTGTATAGTGGATGTTTGAAATATTCAAAACTTTATTTTATGATGAAGTTGTACCATATCAAATGTCTATGTAAAATTACAAATAAGGAAATGTCTGTGATATTGGAATTGTTGTGTGATGCACTTCCTAAAGAAAACATCCCCGATTATTTTTATGATATGAAAAAATTTGTCAACAGGCTTGGTTTGAATTATAAAAAAATACATGTGTGTCCTAATGATTGTATGATTTATTGGTGAGAGGATTCAGGTATACAAGATTGTAAAATTTTTTCTTCTTCTAGATTGCAATCAATGGGTGATGTTGGAAGTCCTAATCAACATAATTTCATGAATAAGAAGAAAAGGAATACACCTGCAAAGGTTTTGCATTAATTTCCTTTAAGGCCTCTATTACAAAGATTATTCATGTCATTGAAAACCACCGAACACATGAAGTGGCATTCTGTAGATAATAGCAATGATGGGTTAATGAGACATCCACGAGATTCACAATTGTGGAAGAAATTTGATTCGTTACATCTATATTTCTCAAATGATCCTAGTAATGTTCGATTGGGATTGGATACTGATGGATTCAACCCATTTGGGACTTTGAGTACCAGTTATAGAATTTTGAAAGTTGTTTTGACCCCTTACAATCTGCCTCCATGGATGTGTATGCAACAAACATATTTTATCATTTCAATGATTATTCCTAGAAAAAATGCCTGGAAATGATATTGATGTATACTTGTAGCCTTTAATTGAAGAATTACAGGATTTGTGGAGCAACAGTGCTGAGATAGTTGATGCTTCTTCTAAGACAATGTTCAAAATGCATGCTGCTTTAATGTGGACAATTAGCGACTTCCTTGGGCTTGGGAATTTAACTGGTTGGAAAACTTACACGGGTTTGGATTTTCCTATTTGTAACTTTGATTTTGAGACCAAATGGCTACCTCATAGTAAAAAATGGTTCTTCTTGTGCCATCGAAGATTTATCGATGCATCTCATAGATTTCGGCGGAACAAATCAAAATTTAACAGTTTCATTGATCGTAGACCACCTCCAAAGTTGTTAACTAGATCTGAAATATTGACACAACTTAGAAATGATGAAACAGAATTTGCGAAGGTTCGTCATTTGAATGATAGTGGTAAATTGGTTTGAAGTGCATTGTCAAGCAAAATTAGAACACAACAATGGAAGAAAAAAGTATATTCTTCAAACTTCCGTATTGGGAACTTAATTTGTTACAGCATAATCTTGATGTGATGCATATTGAGAAGAATGTCTGTGAAAATTTGATTTTCACATTGATTAATGATCATGGAAAGTCGAAGGATTATCTCAATTCACGCAAATACTTACAAGCAATGAACATAAAACGTGATCTCTGGCCAGATGAGAATGAAAAGTATCCTCCAACATTTTTTTCAATGAAAAATAGGGATAAAGATACATTCCTTTGAATTTTAAATAATGATAAGGTATCTGATGGGTATTCAATTAACATCTCGGGGTGTTTTGACTTGAAGAATCATAAGTTACATGGATTTAAAAGTCACAATTCACATATTTTGTTACAACAGTTACTACCATTGGCATTACATACATTATTATCTGAAAAAATTACTACTGTTTTACTCCAATTATGCACAATTTTCAGACAACTATGTGAGAAATCTCTACATCCATTTCAGCTTGAAAGCCTCCAGGATAGGTTTGTATTGACCCTTTGTGCAATGGAGATGATCTTTCCTCTGTCATTTTTTACTGTAATGATGCATTTAACTGTGCATTTGGTTGAGAAAGCTAAATTAGGACGCCTCGTTCATTATCGATGGATGTATCCAATTGAGAGGTAATTTATTTATATGTTTTTTAGTTAATTAAACAATTTTTGGCACTTAATTAAATGAATAATTATGTTTATTTTATTTCATAGATATCTTGGGCATTTGAAATCATACGTGAGAAATAAAGCACAAACAGAAGGCTCTTTTTCTAAAGGCTATTTGGATGAGGAGTGTATTACCTTTTGTTCTAGATACTTGGATGATATTGAGACAAGATTTAATCGAGTTGGACGTGTTTAAGATACATCGACTCAATATCAAATACATCAGAAATCCAAAATATTTCCGGCTATTGGCCGATCAGTTTGGAGGACCTCAAATGTGACAGTGACAGAATTGGAATTATTATAGGCACATAGATATGTGCTGCTGAATAGTGAAATTGTAGATCCATTTTTTGAAGAGTTGAGGATAAGAACAAAGATTATAATGAGAGGTCGAACATGAAATGAGAAATATATAACGAAAGCTGTTAATAAAGAGCTTGTAGAATGGTTTTCACGACGTGTAAGTTCATAAATATTGCAATAAATATGAATATAAGTTTGACACATATATTTTGTAAATCTAATAAATTATATTTATTTTTTAGATCATGAATACTGATACTCGAGTAGAGGTGTTAGAATATTTGAAGTTTCTTGCTCGAGGTCCTCTAAAACAAGTTAGAAAGTTCGACGCTTACAACGTGAATGGCTTTATATTTCGTACAGTCGATCAAGAAGAGGGTTTGAAAACACATAATAGTGGTATATTTACATTTTATAAAGTGGAATAATATCGAAATATGAATAATATTATTGAATTAAACTACCAAGGGCATTTTTCAGTTGTTTTATTCAAATGAAATTGGTTCAATTTTATCATAGGTGTTAAAATAGATTCCTTGCAATTTACTTCTGTGAACTTCTCTCGCTTGATAGATGTTTGTGATCATGAACTGCATGATCCATATATCTTATAATATCAAGAAAAAATGATATATTATGTGAATGATATTGTGGATGAAGGGTGGAGTGTAGTTACTCACATAATACAAAGTGATTTGTATGATATGAGTGATGAAGTAGAAGATTTAACCTCTGAAATTGAATCTCATCAACACCAAGAAGCAAAATTATTTGCCCACCATGATATTGAAAATATTAGTCTATCAGGGATGAATGAAGTGGATGAAGTAATGGAGTAGGAAACAGACATTATTGAAGGGGAAAATGATTGTATGTGCAGATATTTATTCATTCAGCAACCACTTATTTCATTTATGCAGTCATTCATTATCATTGTTATGTATATTTTTTTTGTTAGTACTGAGAATCTATTATAATTTTTAATTTTTTTTCTGCATAATTTTTTTGAAATATATGTTCTAAACTTAATTTTATCTGATTAAATGATAGGAATACCAAGGAGGAAGTGATACACTATTTCATCCACTACTGTGACAGATGACGATCAATCTGTCTCCCTCCCTATAACATCTGAGCCACCAGCTGCCTGCCCCCTGCACCATCTCCCCTACACCATCTCCTACACCCTCTGTGAGTGTCCCTTTAGAAGTGGAGTCATTGAATCCCCCTACAATATCCTCACCAGTTGGGAGGCGGTGCGCCACTTCTAGTTCATCACAGACATACTGGAGGGTCACTATTATAGGTACACATTTTAATATAAATAAATTTAGTTCACTTTTTTATATTAACTTTTTGTTCATTAAAGATGAAAAGAATGCAACTATGGATAAAAATATAAAATGTTCAGATGTGTGGAATATGAATGGAGAGAAGATAGTTTTCCCATTCGATACATATGGGGTCTCTACAGATGATTCTGCGGGATTACTTGGCCAAATTCTCAGCCAGCTAGCAGTGGAGCCCATTTCCCTTCAAATTTCTTATAAATATTGGATAAATATGCCTAAAAGTTGATAAAATTATGTTTTTTATTCCCAAATAAAGTTAATTTTAATACATTATGGTGTAATTGAATGTCATGTTATTAATATGTTCAAAATGAATTTATGTATACAGATGTTTTTCCACTTTACAGTTGCTGATGTGATAGCACGAAAGTAGACATTGAAAAATCTTGGAAAGAAATGAAAAGACTTCAAATGGATATTGTGGGGTGATTTCAACGATAATTCTTTGACCTTCCAATAAATGTATGAGAAGCTACCCAATGGGGTACCCAAAGAAAAGTATATTTTTTTTGTTTAAAGACATCGTGATGTGAAGTAGATGGTATTTAAATATATATTATTATATTAACCTCATTTTACATTTGTACATGTATATGAAGAAGAGATTACATTGAATACATTACTATTAAATTTCATTTTATTTATTTCAGGATATCTCAAAAAAGAATTCATTAACCCGGGCAAAGAAAGTCACCCCTCACACTACGGGGTCAAAAAGATTTTCTAGAAGTTGATCGACTCTTGTAATATTTTCATTAGTTTAAATATTTATAAAAAAATATTATATATTTAATATATTAAATTTTTTATTTATCTTTGTTTAATTTAGTCACAGAGTTTAGGGAACGAAGCATCCCAAACTGAAGTGTGGTTGGATGTTCAAAAAAAATCTGATGGAAGTTTTGTTAATGAGCCTGCCAAAGAAGTTGGGGTATAAACCCATTTTTTCATTATAATAACTTATTATTAGTTTTTAATATGTTAATATATATTGATATTTGATTTATAGGTAAAAATTAAAGAACTATGCGATGCCAATCCTGAGCAGTCCTACTCAGTCTCCCGGGATGACTCGGTTGCTAAAGTATTTGGGAAGGAGCATCCTGGTAGAGTGCACGGGTTGGGTTTGGGACCCTTACCATCTGAGATTTTTGGTAGGCCACCGGAGATTATAGCTGCACTTACTCCTAGTTGTAGTCAGCCCATACTCGGAGATTCTAATAAAGATATTATTTCTCTACGAAACATAGTTTAGGAATAGGGGGATCAAATATCCACTTTGCAGAAAGAGTTGACTGATATACGTAAGCAGATGAGAAGATATGCCCCCGGTGGTACTTTATCGACTGTTGGTGAGCAGGTAAATCAAAAAAATTCAAAATAATTTAGTTTTAAATCTTTTATTGGTTTTAAGTTTAAATATAAATATGCAACACTATTTAATTTTCAATGTAATGTTCTTACAAGTGGTAGCCAGAAGTGGAGATGGAGGTGGAGAGGGTGAAGATATGTGTTCATCATAGGATAGTGATTCGTTGTATTGTTGATATGTTGTAGGTGGAGAGGGTGATGATATGTGTTCATCATCAGTTTGTATATGTATTATGTGTGGCACATAGTTTCCACCAAACATTTTCAAGACCTAAAAGTTTCTTGATTTTTCATGTTTCCTTTTATGTATTTTATTGATTTATGATGTTTCCTTTTATGTCTTTATTTCTTGAGTGTGGTATGATTATTTAGGAAACACCAGCCTATATCAGTCCCCTAAAAAATCATTAACAGAACCAACCATTCTCTTTCCAACAAGTTTACCATAGTGAAGAATTGGAAAAAAAATTAGGAAAGAAAGGGTTGTGGAATGTCATGGAATACATATTATATAGTGTTTTATCATATATATTAATTATGTTATTATACATAACAAAAAAGTGTGGTTATGCGGGTAACCATTAAAGGGTTACAGAATGTCATGGTAATTCATTGTTCATGTGATGAGAAACACTATGAGTGGTTTTGGTATTTAGTTCAGGGGAGAGGGTAGGGCCAATTTAGTCCCTTGAGAACTCTATGTAGGTACTGTGACTCCTAGTGTTATGTTATGGTGACCTTGTTAATGAATATTGATATATTTTAATTCATCTATAGTTTTTTTGATTTCTAAAAGTGATTCATATTTGGTCCATTGATAACTATATGTGGTATAAGATGTTATGAGGTACCTACCCACTGTGATGGATCCATGACACATTAGCCTTCCTTATTTCATGAAGATATGTTATGGAGTGTTGATGAACATTACAGATGATCACTCTTAGGATATAATTGGGTACTAGATGAAGGTGTGAAGGTTCATGACAGATTTTCTCTGATATGAGTGTTGAACTTGGAATAGTATAATTCTTTAGCTAACGCAGGGTTATTAGATATTTTTTATTGTATGATGTGGGGGCTAATTATGTGAATGATGATTTTAACATGAAATAAAGTATATGGTTAGATTGGATTGATTAGTGATGTCTTTAGTGGTAATACATAAATTATTTGATAATAGAAACCAATATATTTTTTGAAACTATAAATGAAGTTGGATAGAATTCATTGTGGAATTGAATACTGAAATCACATGGTAGTGATAATGATCACTATATTTTGGGTTATTTCCTCTAATACTAAGCTTGGGACAATGATTTTTTTTTGTTTTTTTGAATACTGGTTATGTTGATTACATAATTATTAATGTCTTGAAAGTGAGGATCATAGGGTGGGTATTTTTCAATGCGTCAAGAAAGGCCTCATGCATAGAAGTATTGAGATGACTTTTTGATTTATGGATAGCAGTATAAAGGATCAATGGTGTTGAAATTATATAGTGTAAACCCACCATTATTATATTTTCTATTCCAAACCTTCATTGAGTCAAATATACAGATTATATGATATTTTAAATTTGAAGAATATAGACTGACAATGGTTGTGGTTCTCTATTGGTACATTGATACAAGAAGCCTATATGCATGGAAATATCTGCTCTATGGGAGAGGAAAACATTATTGTATTAGATATATATTAAATAGATGTTCTGGTTATTCGACTACTAATGTATTGGAATTTGATACATGGATGGATATTAGATCAGGTTTCTGGGTGTTAGTATTCATATTAAGTTAGAAGACCTATGAAATAGATAATTTATGTTTTTTTGGTTGTGTTGAAATTGCAAGACTATAACTTGGATTCATAGGGGTTAAAGGTTGTTATTTCTCACATATAGTGGTCTGATTTAGTTTATTCTTGTTGAATTTGGGTGTATGACATTGGATGTTTTAGAATCCCAGATTCATTGGTATTATTGTGATTGTTTTTTTCAGGGCACTGGTACAGAAGCCGCAGAATCTACTATTTTTTTTTGTAAAAGTGGTTTTAGTAGTGGTTTAAACCTCCTCTATATGTCAGAATTTTTCAATTAGTGTCAGTTATAACTGCCACTAAATGTCATCATTTTTCTATTAGGGGCGTTTATAACCGCCACTACGGTGTTAATTTTTCGGCTGTTTTAACCGTTGCTACAGTGGACCATCTCTTGCGCTGAGTTCGCAATAGTTATGATGCTTTTAACGGCGGTTTTCCCAGCCAGGGGATTACATTTATTTTAGCAGCGATTTTAACCGCCGCTAAAAAAAAAAAAATCCTCTGGCCCTGAAAACTGTCGCTAAAATCATCATAACTTCCACGAAATGCGCTATCTATGACTTTTTATAAAAACTACCATGAAATTTCTATAACAGCTGAAAATAGTTTCCCAACACACAATGTAGATGCGGTTTTCGAAAACCGCCGCAGAATCATATAACGGCGGTTTAAACCGTCGCTATACCCAAAAAAACTGCCGAGAATGGTGAATTTTCCTATAGTGTGCTTATAACAAGAATATGAGTTATCATAGTTAGATATGTCCTTAACCCATGTATGGGAAGTGGTATATTATTAATTCTTATGAGGGTTATTTCCCAAGAGTTTAAAAATTTTTTAATACCTTAAAAACATACAATGAGTTAGATTCTCTTTTGTTTTCCAGTAATATCACATCACAGAATGTGGCTTACACACTAAGGTTTTATTGGATGGAGGAATTTATAATGAATGTGATATAATAATTAAAAATTCTTAATCCCACTTGAGTCATGCTCAGTGTGGGAAACATGGGATGGAAAGTTATGAGACTCACTGGATATGGATATGAGTATTATGAATTAGGGTGGCCCTTATACAGTGTTTGATATGAATCACATACCGTAAAAATCGATCCTATATATCTTGATTATAGCAAGAATTTGAGTCCATAAATTTTAATTTGTTGTTAACTTATTGATGGGTCAGAATTTGGGATTAAACTGAGAGAAATTATTATTATACCTACGTTTTAGGAATTTTATGTAATTATACCAGGCTAGATACCCATTGGATGATATTTGACTCATACTATGTGACATATAAAGTGTAGGAACCATGAGTGGCCAACTAAGAATGTATGGATGGCATAAGGATCCCATAATACCCATAAGATTTTATGAGTATTTATTCCTAAGAAATTTTTTTACACTTACCTATAAAAGGATAATTCCCAACCAAAGACTCATGGTTGAGGGTTTACACAGTTTAAGATAACATGTCCATGTACTTCTGGTTGACATGGATGACGTGTTTTATGGTGTCCACTTGACATGTCCCTATTGTCTTCCGGACATGTCAAGGGTGTCTACCTGCCATTTCCTAAGTGTCAACATGAAATATTCTAATTTTCTTCTTGACATGTCCATATTATATTCTTGACAAGGATAACATGTCCCAGGTTGATTCACATTATTAATGATGACATGTCAATGGGATGTTTCATAACCATACTAACATGTATGAGGTGCTTCACATGATCAATGCAGGCATGTCATGGGACTTTCAAGTGATCAAGGCCAAATGTTGGTGGGATTCCACACTATATGGATTACCTATTCAAAGAAATGCCACGTGACTTAGCTTTCATGGTTGTAGATATAACATTCCATAACCAACACTTCCATATCCATTAATAGAATCATAAACTATAAATTAAAATATGTTATATTGATAAATGTCACCCATTTGTTTCCCATAAAAAACATACAATGTTAAATGAAAATATTTATTCACATAAATAATGAAGATCCTTTTAGTTTTTATAACTTTAGATAATTAGGACACACTCTTAAAAAATTAGGTTTATAACCAACTAGATCATATAGATAAACATTATATCCAATGATACACAACTTTTCTTATTTTAAAAAAGGTCATCAACCACATCCTTGTGGAATCCCTCTAGAAATAATTCATTGAACAATATTACCCATAACCTGGGGAAAATAAATCCTAAGAAGTGTGAGAAAAAATGATCAATAAGGGTATATATTCATGATTTCAAGGATCCTATAAGAATAACATGAGAAACAAAGGGTATAAGAACATGAGCTTTTCATTCGAAATCAATACTCCAAAAATAAAAGATCATAATCTAGAGTGATGGAATAAAACTTGGTATCCCATAAGACATGATTCATGAAGTAAATAACAAGATCCATTAGAACATAAAATAGTCATAAGAAATTAATTTGTTCCATACACATAAACTTGTAACTTTATTAACCTGTATAAATAGAAATAGTTTTAGTCATTATGTTAAGTTTATGAAATAATTCGTGCATATAAACTTATGGAAACGAAACTCAGTCCACACATAACATTATGGACATGAATAATAGGTCCACACATAACACTAAAAACATTTAATTAGGTTAATGGGTAAATTTTTTGACATGTCATCAGATTCACGGATAACATTGTGAAAATCTAATTAGGTTCATGCATAATATTATGAACACGTGGTCAGGTTCATGCATAACATATTTACTTACGAGTTATCCATATTTACCCAATGAATTGGGGATACATATAGGTCCTAGCCATCACATAATTAAAACCATAAATATGATTTCTAAAATAACATAAATCCTTCATCATATCTGAACCGAATGAAAATAAATGGATTTTATAATCATTTCATCATTACATAACTCATTGAAAAGAAACATTTTTGATAAACATCATTCATCATAAACATAAAGAAATTAGATAAAGAGTATGTATGGTATCCTTGGATATTATTCCTTATAAATTATAGGTAAAATTATATAATGTTATCTTTAATTTATTTTTAAAGATCACTTGAAATAATTCTTGAGGAAAATAACATTTCTATTTTGAAATCATTTATTATTTTAAACTGGCCGCACATTTATAAAATAAAAAATTCCTTTGATAAGAACCTTGTAATATTGTAAATTAAGCTTCAATAAATTAATAAATCATTATATATGGGAATGTCTTACATGCTTAATATGTTTAAAAAAAAATTCCTTCCATATAATATTTCAAAAAAACACAAAGTACCTCATTTAGAAAATGAAAAAAAGATTTATTTTATAACTTTTTGAAACAAGTAAAATATGGGTAAAAATAAAATTAATAAATTGTATTAATATAGTAAAAAAATGAAAACATTTTTAGAAAACATAGACATGGAAGTGAAATATTTCCAAATAGAAACATAAACATAAATAATATCGAACGATGATATTTTGAAATAAACATTTATCACTTGGGAATCTTATTAATTATAATCCCCCTTAAAGAAAGAAAAATGTATATATTTAAATACAATAATTTTTAGGGTAGGAGTGAAAAGGAAAATTCAAAGTAATTATGTACACAACATAAAAGAACATGTAGTGTATACGGCTTGTGTCCCACAAAAATAATTATGGGGAAAGAATCTACAAAAAGTATCATATCATTGAATAAACATTAATCAAATGAATAGATTCTGTTTATCAACATTAAATTAACATTAAATAATTATAAATACAATATAAAATAGTCAAAAGTAATTTCACACATAATATTAGCATGAAATAATTAATGAAGATGAAGTTTAACCCAATGAATGAAAATTGAGTTAAAAAATACCTTACCCAAAGTATTTACATTCCTTGTTTGTATTCAAAAATTATTTATAATAAATATGGATTAATTACAAATTTATTATATAACTATATATATATATCATACATTTTATTATTTATACATAAAAACTTATCATCAATTTATTTATACTATATTATTAAAATCGATGTTTTGGGTCATAATTGCTTCATTTTCGAAGCATGTTTCGGTTCAAAAGTCTCAATACTTATACATTAATCATTATAAAATAATTTATATAATGTTAATAATGATATAAATATAAAATATATTCATTATAGACATATTTATAGTCATTCATGAAATTCATTGATAGAAAAAATGAATCACATTGTTTATGGAGATGGTATGCAGTACATACACATAAACATTGTTTTCATTTTTTTTGATGGATGTAACAAAATAATGGAAAATAATAATTAATCTTTAAATAATAATTATTATACAATATATTACATATATACACCTAAAATTAATCCTTATTACCATTAATTAGAAATATAAATGAAAAATAAATCACATTGCATCGTGGAGGTAGTGGTTCATACGTACGCACAAGTGACATTATCATTTTCCAAAATGTTATATGGTAAGAAGGTAGAAATTATTCTAACATTAATGATTAAAAATTATATCATAAAAATAAAATATGTAAACTAATCCTATATTAACACCCATCCATAATGTATAGTAATGAAAAATGAATTGTATTTCAATGTGGAGACGGTAGGTCATACATACGCTCAATAGATACTTTAACTTATTGTTTAATGATAAATATTGTGAAATAGGATTAAAATAAATAGATATTACATCATTTTAGATGAATATTTGGTATATAATAAAAATAAATTCGTGAGGACCATAATAGTTTAGTGTCAATAGAAACATGAAAAAAATATTATTTCCTTGTGAAAGATCTTCAACATCTCCCATAAATATATCCACCTTTATTAATTCTACCTAAAACCTTTCTTCATAACCTAGGGAAGAGAAACATAATAAAGTGTTGAGATAGGATGCTCAGTATTTTTAAATAAAGGAAATGTGTAAGAATAACATAAAAAAGGGTATGGAAATTGAGCATAACGATTGATGATCATACCATAAATATTATAGATCATAATACAGATTGGTAGTTCATAAGTCATCGATCATAATAGAATTAATGGAATAAGTCATAAAATCATAAAATTTGAATAATACATGGAATATGCGGTATGCACATATGAATTGAAGTTATTATGTCAATGCTACCTACCAAGACCTTTATAACATGATAGGATTGGGCTATGAACTGTGTACATGATTCAGGATTTGGCTAAAAACATGTGTACCATATTACTTTTAATCTTGGGATATAACCCATGTACCTTATTGTTTTTATGCTTGGGCTACAACTGGTTTACCCTCTTACATTTATCCTTGGGGAACAATCAATGTAACTTATTATTTTGGGCTTAGGCTACAAATCATGTACTATTTGAGCTCATATACAACCTATCATTACCCAATGCATTGGAAGAAGATATAGGTCATATCCATGTCATTATAAAATCATTCATACATGTCCCACAATATAATACAACATTCATCTAATCATGACCCATAAAATAGATAGGTTTTATGAATAGAAAATCATAACCCAAGAACTAAAATGGGTATCATTAACATTTCATCACATCATAACCTATTAAAATAGATAATATTCACAATCACTTCATGAATCCATAACCTGTGAAAAGAAACAGGTTTCAAAAGAATGTAACCCATGGAAGTGAAATGGGTGTCATAAGAATAATTTTATCAAAACATAAAACATTAAGTAAATAATTAGAATGGAACCATTTGATCATTTATTATAAGGGAATGAGTAACATCAACACATGTTATCTTAGTTGGAAAATAACTTGGAAGGATATTTTGATAACATTTACTGGGTAAATATACTTTCTTCTTTAAAAAAGGATCTTTAAAAAATAAAAACTTTTGGAAACCATTTCCATTAAAAATATATTATAAAAAAATTCCTAGAAATTAGTCTTTTATAAATGAAAATAAATATTTAAATAATTAATGATAGGTAAGTCTATTCATGTCATATGAGGTAAATAGAAAATTCCTTTTGCACGGTAAAAATGTTTAAAAAATGAATCATTCAGAAAGCGACAAGAAGATTACTTAAAAAAAAAGGTAAATTTAAAAAGAGTGAAAATGTATTTTAAATGTTTTAGGATAATAGTATAATAATATTATGAACCCTTTTTATAAAACATTGTTATGAAGGAACATAGTTTTCTAACTGAAGAGGGGGTAAAGTTGAAATTTATGAAAAATGAAGTCTTTACTTTATTATGTATGAAATATTGGAAAAATGGTACCAATACATGAATATATCATAAATAAACATAATATAAGAAAATTATTGAGTGTTATTGAGATATTAATCATAATATTTCATCAAAATATTCATAATAATTAATAATCTCGAAATGCGATGAGATGGTTTCTATAAACTCTTAACACTTGGTTACTTGATATCACACTCTTAATGTAAAGGAATGAAATTAAATGAAGAATAAAATATAATGAAAATAAAAAGAAATATTATATAAAATTTCAATTGGATTCATATAAACCTCTTTAAAAAATATAGGTAAATAACAAAACATGTGTCAAAGAAAGAAATTTGAGGCAAAACTACTTTATTGATTTAGAAACTTTTGAAACATTAACCCAATGAAATAAATATCATATAATGGATATGTAAATACCAATAAGTTTATTTATAATAATCATATAATACATCCATGGGAATTAGAAACACCACAAAAAAGTAATGGGTGGTGAATAAATCATGTATCTCATGGAAATAAAACGCGAGGTGAAATTCCCTTACCTTGTGTCTCAACTGTCATTGTACTCATTCAAACCACTTGAATAAAAAATATATATTTATTATAATTATTTTATATAACCATTTTATTATATAAAATACTCTATATGGTTTTATTGTAACATTATATTACCCTCTTGTTAACAATACTGTGTTAAGTTTCACTTCATGTATTATTCGCTTTGTTCTTCACATGAATCTTAATTTTTTATATAATTGGTCCTTTTACTTATATCATGATTTCCAGAATTCAAACCCTGATATAAATATCTTTTATATAGAATGTTTTTGTTTTATAATAATCTATATAATATATAATTACGAAATGGATTACCCCTTAATGGATATGGTAAGCTGTACATATGCATAAACGCTGTTTCCGTTTTTGTTATTGTATAGAATGAATGAATGAAAATATAATATAAGTATCTATATATGTATATATATATATCATTATTATATTAGAATTATTATATCATATATATCATATATTTTTACTATAACAACCCTTAATACATTCTATTTAGTGTGGGAACGAATCACTTCGCTTTGAGGGGGTCGTAGTCTACACTTACTCAAATGAAATTATCGTACTAACACCAAATAGAAAGTAAAAAGTATAATTTTGTAAAAGGAATACAAATGATAAAAGATATAATGAATATAATATATGAAATATATTAACCGATTTTCCATTATAATTTCTTCTATGAGTGGCGGCCAAGGAAAAATGAACAAACATCATTTAGTAAGGTGGTAGTTCGTCGTACACATAAATAGTATGTTAGTTACCCATTTGATTGATGTGTGTGAAGTTTTAGGTCAGGAAAATATCTTAAAAACATCATAGAATATTTAATATAATGGTTCTGTTATAAAATAATGGAATAAATAGTGTGTAGGGGTCGTAGACATAAAAATAAACTAAAGGAACTTGAGAGAATATATTACATCTTAATCGGGTAACTCGTTTTGGTTTATGCCAAAAGGATTAATTAGATTGATTTATTCCAAAGGAGAGGATTCTTGGAGTAAGGGAGGGATTTTTAGAAGTTTACTGGGAAGATCCTATAAGAACCCCAGAGTTTCTATAGGTGTGAAGAAGAGGGAGAGGTGGTGGCCTTTATAGGAAGGAAAATGGATCACATGGGTTTGTTTGGAAACAAGTTAGGTGTACACCTGTTTTTACATAAAAAAAATCATACCCAACCTAAAAAAAACATGAAATGAATGTTTATGGGTTAAATATGTCATGAAAAGAATTGTT
Source organism: Viscum album (assembly GCA_963277665.1). Lineage (NCBI taxonomy): Eukaryota > Viridiplantae > Streptophyta > Magnoliopsida > Santalales > Viscaceae > Viscum > Viscum album. The sequence continues at coordinate 2,087,521,282 of OY728126.1, read as the reverse complement.
GAAGAAGTTTATAGGACATTTTGGCCCCTATGAGTAAGGTTTAGTCACTAACTAATCTTAATTTGACTTTAGTCACATTGATTAATTTTAATCTCTTTTATTAATAATTTTGGACAAAAAAATATCTAGATATAATTAGACTCTAAATATTATACATATTAGAATGGTTTTTTTTAAAATTCAATACACAGAAGTGACAAAATTAAGATTAATTATAGTCCTACAGATGAGACGAAATAACTGGTTTTTAATGTAGAAAAATGTTCAAAAGTTTTTTATGTTTTTATATTACATTTGCAATTAAAATTGATTATAATGACAGAAATTAGATTAAAAAATATATAATTTATCTAATTTGAACTTTTAAAAGATTATAATTGTAATTTAACATTAAAAATTATTTAAATGAAATGGTAGTTATTAACTAAAATGTAGTATTTTTCAACATTCATCAAAAAATCATGTTTCTCAGAAAAATCCCAAAAATTAACTGAATGATAATTTCAGTTTTTAAAGTTAAAATATGATGTTTATTTTATAAGTTAAATTTATTTTCGCATCTAAAATTAATTTTGTTTTTCTTCATAGAAGGACATGAAAATAGTTCATTCGAGTTTTTAAACATTTAAAGACTTTAAAAAAATATATTTTTCATTATAAATATGTTTTATTTATATAAAACCATTATAAAACCATTTTAAAAATAGTTATTATGATTCATATTACTATTGTTTTATTTCCATGTTATAACTAACTTTTTGAAATAATTATAACAATAAAATGATGTTTTTTAGAAACTTGGTGTTGCATGTAGTGCATGCCAAGGTGGTGTTGCGTGTAGTGCATAACAAGTAGATTTGTGTGAAGAACAATACATGTCAGTGTTTCATGTATCACAATACAAGTTAGTTCTATGTGTAGCGCAATCCAAGTTGGAATTGTGTAAAAGGAATGTTTGACTTAGTTTTTTTAATATATATATATATATATATATAACTATTTCCAGTGTCACGGGAAATAAAAAATATAAGAAGATTAATTAATTTGAAAAAATATTTCAAAAAATATGGGGGTGTTACATTATACCCCCCTTAAAATGAATTTCTACTTCAGTTATAAATGTTTTAACACATGAAATTTTATTTCATAGAATCATTAATCATAAAAATGAATAATAAAACATCCTTTAAAGAAGGAAATTTGGAAACATAGCAGTTACCCAAAGTAACTTATATCTAGGTTTCTACATGGGAGAACATATGTGGGAAGTGAAAACATGGACACTAATGAAAAATCAATCAATAAAGTTCTGATGGAGATTGATAGTGATCATTGATCAATAGAAGTGGGTGATTATAAAACCATAAATCTTCGATGATCTAAGGGACCATCATATTTATTAGAAATAAAGGTGTTAGGATAAATCTTTTTCAATATCTTTATCAGAGATTTTAGGAAATATTTTATTATCTGGGAACCTAGGGAAACATACTTATATGATTTTTTCATTTTGATATGTACAATATCACCCTTTGCGTTTCCTTGATCAATTCACACTTTATCTCTTATTCTAGGGAATGATGGTGAATTTTTCATTCTTGAAAACCAATATATCAAGAGATCCATAAATAGAATGATAATTCATTCCATATTCCATCACATAACATCTCAGTGAAATGGTTAGCACAGGTTATCCAACATGGATAAATCCTCATATGTTGAGATATCACTTTAATCTCAAAAACATAATTTGAAGTTTAACTTAATCATTCCATAAATTTTTAACCTTATCACCCTTACAAAATATGAAATTCCAAAACATTAATAAGAAGGTTACTAAATTAGCATAACATTAATCCCCTAAAGAACACAAAGTGACTATTGGGTTTCACATTCCAAACATGTGAATACCCTCATCATATATTCTCTTGAAACATGGTAATAACCTGAATTACCATATATATTTTTGTAAAACATAAATTATTCCTTACTAAAATGATTAGTGGATATATTGTGAAAATCCAAGAAGTTGTAAACTTCATCTTTGATGACATAGAACACTTTTTCAACAATCAGTTCCATGGTAATCTTTATAGTCTAATTTACTTATTCATATCCAGCGTATCATTATCCAAGGACCATTATCCAAATGTTTGGAATTAATTAAGGGTTACCTTCCCTTAATAAAAATATAACCTTTACATGAAATCATTTTTTTATGTCTTCCCCAGAGTCCAACATGTCATTTTCAATCCTTAATAAAAAATATAATAAAAGTAATCATATATTTCATGATTCATATTACACAATCTTGAAATTACAAAACATAAATAGTTCATTCTTCCATATTTATTCATACACCATTACTTAGGACACGTCAAATTATTTTTTCATACTAAATTACAAGAATAAGAAATATAAATCATGTATTAAGATTCCTCAACCCCAATCTAATCATGCTTCTTATTTTTACTATAAACAATACTGGAAGAACATCACATACCTTTCACTTGTAGTTTGAGGTCTCTTTATCTTCATAAGTATAACCAATACTTATACCACCTTTTTGATTATCTTTATGAGAATTCCACAAGAGAAATAGATTCTCATAATTCCCATACATTCCATATGTGAAGCATTAAATTCAAACCATGTTCATTTGAGTTCTCTCTATTGACTAAAATAAGAAGGCATAGTGTGAGAAACATTTATCACAGTGGGATACCATATTATCAAGAAAATTTACTTATAGGGTTCCTAAATCATGGATCCTACTTATTTAATATATGAAAATGTATTTTTATCATTTATTATTCATATTAATCCTCTATTTAAATCCATCCTGATGGTTCATGAATAGTTTGTGAATCTCCAATGTATATCCTCCGGGCGTGTCAAACTAGGTGTGTAGTAAGGCCCATTAGCATTTACCGGATTACCCAAAGTCTGGCATGGGACACCTTGTCCGAGTTATTACCCCTAAGTACATATATTCTAGAGCCATATCCCCTTTTAGTATCCAGACAAGGATGTATTTGAAGTAAACCACACACTCTATCATTTACCAAAATTCCAGGACATTTTTCTAAACGTTGACTCATCCTTATACTTATCCTCAGAGACAACCATAGTCATATCCTTAGAAATATACCTAGTGATATCACTAAAGTTTTATCAACATAGTTTCTAATATTTGACTAAACCTTTCCTATGACACCTACAATAATAATCTAGGCTTAATATACATGGATATTACATAATTTTGGATGAATATTATTCACACTACAAAAATACATGCCTGAGGATTATAATATTTTAATGTCTTTGGAAACATGGATTGAAAATATTCTATCCAGGTGAAATATCTTAAAAATATCCCATAAATATATCCACATTTATTACTTATACCTTATAGAAATATTTATAATCTGGGGAAGGAAAACATGAAAAGGGAAGAGATCAGATGCTCAGTAATGGAAAATAAAGTAAATTCATAAGAATAACATTAACAATAGTTTATGGAACTTGAGCACAACATTTTAATATCATAACCTTAATATTAGAGATCATAATAAATATTGGAAGTTCATAATACATAAATCATAATATAATTAAGAGAATATGTCATGAAATCATAACATAGGAATAAGACATGTAATTTGTGACATGAACATAAGAATAGAAAATATTATGTCAAGGATACCGACGAAGACATTTATACCATGTTAGTGTTGGGAAATTACACACGTAACTTCTTCGATCTTAGTCTAACAACCTGTGTACCCACATACATTTAGGATTGGGCTACAACTCATGTGACTTCATATTTTCAGGCTTGGAATACAACCCATATACCCTCTTACTTTTAGGTTTGAGGTAAAACCCATGTACCTTATAATTTTTGGGATTGGTGTAAAACATGAATACATTCTTGTTTTTATAATTGGGCTACAACATATGGACCCTCTTACTTTTAGGATTGGGATACAACCCATGTACCTTATTTTTTTAGGCTTGGGATACAACCCATATAACTTCTTGTTTTCAGGCTTGGGATACAACCCATGTACTTTTTTTTCAATAATATACAAATTTTCATTACCCAAATCATTGGAGGGATATATAGGTCTCAACAATCTCATAATAAAACCATTCATACATGTTCCACAACATAATAAAACATTTATCATATCACGACCCATAACAAGAGATTGGTTTTATAAACATCAAATCATAACCCATGAAATGAAGTGGGTATCATTAACATTTCATCACATCATAACCTATGAGAATATATAGGTTTCATAATAACTTCATGAAATAATAACCCATGAAAAGAACCGGGTTTTCAAAAACATAAAACCCATGGAAGTGAAATGGGTGTCAAAAACATCATTCCATCAAAACATAAATAATTCAAGAAAGAATATGAATGTAACCACTGTATCATTTATAATAAATAAATGTGTAACATTAATAGATTTTATATTAGATGGAAAATAACTTGGAAGGATATTTTGAAAACATTTCCTGAGGTAAATATCCTTTCTTCTTTGAAAAATGCTCTATAAAAAATAAAAACCATTGAAAACAATTTTATTTAAAAATATCATTTAAAAAAAATCATAAAAATTAACCTTTTATACATGAAAATAAATATTAAATGAATTCATGTTAGGGAAGTCCATACATGGAGTATTATGTAAAAAGAACATTCCTTTTTCACGGTAACAAAATTAGAAAAATTCCTTATTCAAAAAGTGACAAGAATATTCCTTTGAAGAAATTGGTAAAAGAAAAAAATAATAAAAACGTTTTTTAAATATTTTAGTATAATTGTATAATATTCTTGGTAAACCTTTTTAGAAAACATTTCTTTTAAGGAACATATATTACTGACCAATGAGAGTGTAATGTGAGAATTTATTAAAAAACATTATTAAATATCTTATCTATGAAATAATGAAAAAATATATTATTACATGAATATATCATGAATTATGAGAAGATAAAAAAATTAATCTGTTTTATTGAGAGTTGGATCAAAATATTTTATCAAAAGAAACATAATAATTAACAATATCGAAAAGCGATGAGATAGTTTCAATAAACTATTATCACTTGGTTTCTTGATATCATACAATTTATGTAAGAAAATAAAATTACATGAAGTAGAAAATATCATGGAAATAAGGAGATTAATTAAATGAAATGTCAATTGTAATAATATACTCCTTGTTAAGGAACATTGGTGAATAACAAAACATGTGCCGGAAGGAAGGAAATTTGAGACCAAACTACTTTTACCGATTTGGTAGATTTTAAAACATTAACCCCCTGAAATAAATATCATAGAATATATATATAAATACCCATAAATTTAATTATAATAATATTAGAATACAACCCCATGCAATATGAACACCATAAAAAAGGAATTGGTGGTGAATAAATCATGTATATCATATAAATAAAAAGTGAGATAAAATTCCCTTACCTTGGGTCTTGAATCTCATCGTACTCATTGAAAAGACCTGTATAATAAATATAAATTTATTATAAATAAATTAAAGAACCATATTAATTCATATAATTCCATACATGGTTTTATTATGACCTTATATTACCCTCTTGTTAACAAACACATGTTAAGGTTTTACTTTGGGTAATATTCACTTTGTTTTTCACATGTATTTTAATTTGTTATATCTTTGGTAGTTATACTTATATCATGATTTGATAATTTAAAAAATTATATAAGTAGAATATATATAAAATATCTAATTATTATAATAATATATAGAATATATTATTATGAAATGTAATACACCGTTCATGGAGATGTTAAGCTGTATGTACATATGAACGATGTTTCTGTTTTAATTATTGTATTGAATAGAAGAAATAAAATGACATATAATTATATATAAATTTATATATATCATTATTAAAGTAAAAAAATTATATCATATATACAATATAAGTTCACTAAACCCATCTTTAATACAATCCATGTAGTGTTTGAATGAGTTACAACACTTTGAGGGGCTGTTGTCCACACTTCCCCAAAGGAAATTATCATACTTACAACAAATGTAATGTAAAAATATATGTGTTGTAAAATTAATAAAAAAGACTAAAGACATAATAAATAAAATATATGAAATATAAAAATAGGTTGTACATCATAATCTCCACCAAGAGTGGCAGTATAGGAAAAATGAACAATCATCGTTTAGTGAGGCGGTAGTTTTCCGTACACATAAAAATATGTTTCCTACCCATTACATGGATGTGTGGGAAATTTTAGGTTCAAAACATATAAAAAATATATCTGATAATATTTAAGATAATTTTGTTTTATTAAAACCATGTACTGCTTTTTTGAAAGGGTGGAGAAGGAAAATAAACAATATGAGCATGAGAGAAGAGTTTAACTCTGAATCGGGCAACTCCTTTTGGTTTATGACAAAATGATTACTTATATTTCTTAATAATAAAGGAGAGAATTCTAGGAGGAAGTGAAGGATGATTATAAGTGTATCAGGTAAATGTAGGCTGAAAATAATAGGTTTTAGATGTGTATAGAAGAGGAAGTTTTGGTGGCCTTTTATAGGGAAAGAAGGAATCACTTGGAATTTTTGAAAACAAGGTTTACATAATATATTACATAAAAAAAGACATATAAAACCAAAAAAATTAATAATGGAAGGTTTATGGCCAAAATATTTCTAGAAAATGGGTTTTTGACACATGGATAAGTCATTTTGTCCAAGAATATTAAGGTTTAGTCCTTAATTAATCTTAATTTGTCCTTAGTCACTCTGATTAATTTTAATCACTTTTACTTATAATTTTGGTAAAAAAATTAACATGATATAATTAAAATATAAATATTATAATCATTAAAATGGTTCATATCAATTTTTATAATTAAAATTCGTATAAGACACCAAATTAATATTAATACTAATCCCGTATATGGGATTAAATAATGAGTTTTTGTTGAAGAAAAATGTTCAAATCTTTTTTATGTTTTATATTAATTTTCTAATTAAAATGGATTATAATGACATAAATGGTATTAAAAGATGTATAATTTATCTAATGTTAATTTAAAAGAAATTTTAAATATAATTTATCATTAATATTTATTTAAAATAAATCGTAGTTATTAACTTAAATGCAGTATTTTTCCCTATTCATAAAAAAATTGATGTTTCTCAGAAAAATACCAAAAATCACCCTAATAAAATTTCATTATTGTAAATTATGAAATAAAGTTTATTTTATCAAATTAAATTTCTATATGCATCTAAAATTATTTTTTATTCATCATAGTAGGACATGAAAAGCAGTTCATTCGAGAATATTGTATTTTTAAACATATAAAGGCTTTACAAAAAATTCTATTTTTCATTATCAATAAGTGTTATTTATATAAAATTATTATAAAAATAATTAAAAACTAGTTATACATATTTTTATAAATATGTTTTAATTGCTAGGTTTGAAATAACTCATTTAAATAATTATTACAATAAAATGTTGTTTCATAGGAACTCGTTATTGTGTGTATTGTATAACAAGTCAGTGTTGTGTGTAGCGCATTCCATGTTGGTGCTCCGTGTAGCACAAGCAAATTGAATGTTGCATGTAGCCCAAAAAATTCAGTTTTGTGTATAGAAAAATCCAATTTTGTGTTGTTTTAACGTAATGTCTGAATTTGTGTTTTGATATATATATATATATATATAACTATTTTTAGTGTCATGTGAAATAAAAAATATCAAGAGATAAATTAATACAAAAACATATTTCATAAAATATCAGGGTGTTATAGGAAAGGGGGTTTATAATATTATTTTCATAATAATAATAATATATTATCATAATTTGGATACATAATTAATTATTTTTTGATAAATATAATATATTTATTGGAGGTAAAGAATAATATAAAAAGAAATTGATTGGTTAGATAGATTACCTCTTATTTGGAATGACTCCTTTAGATCTTCTCTAAATGGATCCACGATTGGACTTTTGAGATGACCATCAACCTTAAGAATGTTTATAGGTATATGGAGAAGATAATTTGGTTGACTATGGTTGATATAGAAGTCTAAAGGTGGTTTAAATAAGATAGGGAGAACATATCCTTTAATAATTTAGGTGAGGGGTAGTTTTAAAATTTCTCAAAAAGATTAATTTATAATTAATTCAATATCAATCCAAATACCATAAAATGGAAAGTTGGTTGAATGTAATATTGGATACAGTTATTATCCCATGAACCAATATACTTTAGACTAATTTTGGTGAAATTTTAAACATCATCATTTTTATTAATCATTAGTAAACCTATTTTAATTTTAACAAAAATTACAATATTTTTTTATATTAATATGTTGTAATTATTACTTATAATGTGTCAATTGGAAAATAAACAAACAATTTATGATATTTTAGACCAAAAATATCTCTTTTTTACTTATTAATTTTTTTTACTTTTAGATAATTTAATAAAATATCATTATATATAATACCATTAGTGTCAATTTTGACACAATTTATTACTTTGAAATTAAATAATCTAGATAAATAGATAAATTAAAATTTTCAAATATATAATAAATATATAATGGTATTAATTTAAATTCATTTATTACATTAATTATCTTAAATTATATTTATTTTAATATATTTAATACCATTTATTTTATTTTTTCAACAATTGAATAAAAACTACAACAGTGTTGTGTACGAATTTAAGGGAATTATTTCGTCACTAAAAGTATAAATTAATTTCCATGATGAATATAAATCTTTTATATTTCCAAATTATTTTTATAGTTGAACATATCCTCTAGATAAAACTATATTTACAATATGAAACATATTAAAAACTGGAGTGTAACATGTTTAACTTTTCAATAAATAAAATATATTAAAGAAAATAATCTTATCCAAGTGGATACAAAATATAATAAATTAGTCCCATGGCTGATTATGTTGAAAATATACGTATCCAATAATATTTAGTTTAGTGTTTGAGTAATTTAATAGTTCTTATAATTTTAATTTTAATGATTAATTTCTTAATTTACCATTTACCATGGCAACAACAATTACTAAATATTTTTTCATATTATATAAAAATAAAAGGTATATATTTACTAAATTAGAACCTCATAATTAAAAATATGGAATCTATTTCAAAAATTGAAATCACACAGGCTCCTAAATTTAATTTAAAAATAAACTGGAAAAATACAATGAAAAAGAAGCTTTCAAAAAAATATCATTTAAATTATAAAATGATTGTATACATATTTCAAGTATAAAAACCATTTTAAAAAAATTATTGAATTATTGAAAATCAAAAGGAAATAATAAAATATTAATATTATCCCAAATATAATATTTCTTAGTAAATAATTTATATAAATATTAACATTTAATTAAAAATAACTATATTCTCACTATCCATTTAAAAATCCACATTTTTAGAAAATTATGAAAAATTAATAATAAGATAATTCTAACATGATGAATTGAAAAAATAAATTACTTTTGTAAAATAATTTTTCTAAAATCATCATAACTATAATATTTATTTACAAGGGAAACTATTTCTTGAGAAAATTAAATTTTTAAGAATAAAATGAATTTTCAAAAAATTTAATGATTATTTACAAAGAATTTATCAATATATATATTTATATTTAATATGAAATTTATATATATTTCATAAATTAATTAATTATATTCATACCCACCAAATTAATAGATAGGTTTTAACTATTACATTTAACAATATTATTTTAATAGTGTATCACTGTTTGTTTAAAATCGGTGTTGACTATGTTATACACTATGAAAAATATTATTTACTTAAAAAATCTACGGATATTAAATTCTCCCACCCCTTAATAAATTATGCACTCATAATTTGAAATTGTTCTCAACAACCAGGGTTTTAATTCTCAATATTCCTTTTTAAAAATCATACATTGTAAAAAAGAGAGAAAGGGATGTAAAAATTTAATCTAAAGTAAGAAATAATATGTTTATGTGTAGGAAAACATTGGTGTTAAGTGAAAACATGGATACATAAGAAATACCTAACATCCAAGTATTGATGAGGTGTGATAGAGAACATGGTCCTGGGAAACTTAACCACCAAAAAACATTAAATCTCGGATGGGTTAGAAAGACCATTATCTCATGGTAATTAAACTAAAAATATTAAATATTTATTCCAACATATATTTACTGTATTTGAGAAATTAATTTACTACATATAGAAAAAACATAAGGAAATACACTTACATTAAAATTGGAGTTTTATCCTTTAATATATTTCCACCACAAATTCAAATCTTTCTACAAATTATAAGTATGAATTTTTTATTATTGAACCAATAAAACTAGATTCATCAGATAATTAATCTTACAAAAATCATAACAAGATATTCCTCTTTTATTTATACATTAAACACAACCAAAATGGTTAGGAAAAGATAATTTGATTCCCAAAAATGACAATCCATTATATGAGGAAAACAACATTAATCTCCAAAATTCAACAGTAATTCATAAATTTTAATATAGATCATTTAGTAATTAACTATCCTTATAATTTCACAATGTATTTCAAATATATATTAAAACTGAATAATTTGAAGGATTTGAACAATTCATCTTCCATGATAAATTTTTAATATATCTCCCAAAATGTATAGTCCTAAAACATGTAATCTTTATAATATACCAAAAATTTATATAAATAACATAAATCACTATAAATCCATAATAAAATAATATATTCCTCAATAATAAAATCAAAACATTATTCCATATATAAAATTCCGTAATATTATTTTTACCTTAATCATATAGGGTTCCCAAAATAGTGAACATCTTCTTAAATCACTTACAACCAAACAAATTTATAATCCCATGTATATCTATGTGATAAAAAATGTGTTCCCAAAATGAACATAACTGTTATCCCTAAGATCGTTTGACTGAAAAATAAAAAATAAATACTAACCAAGACATCACTTAGGACAGTGGTAGGGGATGAACCCATACCTCTTTCAGTTGTGGGTTAAATCCCGATAGTTATTTTGGAAATGAAGGGTTTTCACCTGACCTATGTTTTGTCATTTTTAATAAAAATATATTAATATAATTATAATAAAATTCATAAAATATGATGCACAACCTCCAAAATGTAAAAAACCACAATTACCTCAAATTAGAGATCTTATAAAACATAATGGATATCAATACCTTTAAGAATATTTCCACTAAAATTAACTAAAATATTTATCAAAAAATACATTTTCTTAAAACAAAATATCATTAACCCCATTTAAATTAAATCAACTAAATCCTCAAAATGGGTTCTTAAGACTATGAAATTATGGTTGAATTCAAAACCATATTCTTTTAATGGTATCCATTTTTCTTAAGATAACATCCCATGAAAAAATAATATCTAATGTTTTGTAAACTAACCTCTAATAACAAATGTAATATCCCAAAACCGGCACTTATAGATTTGGTTTTAACAACATAAAAATTAAATTTCTATCTTTGAAACTGATGAATGCTTCCTAATTTTCACAAACAAAAATCTTACAACTTCAAAAGTAAATATTTATTCACTTAAATACCTAATGGAATTATAGGTTTAGAGTTATAGAGAATTCAAATGACCTCTTAAAAACACGGGTTCTTAATCAATTGTTTCATAATGATTAAAATTATCTCCCACTATACCATTCTTTTATTATTTTTTAATTGGACATCACCATCATCCTTTTGAAATCCTTCAAGATATAATTTATTTAAAATCATTCCCCATAACCTAGGGAAAATAAAACACAACAAGGGTGAGATAAAATTATCATTAAGGAAAGAAATGTAAGATTTCTATTATCCTATAATAATAACGAAGAAAAAAGGGCATTTCAAAATTATCTTGTCATTTGAAATCAATACCCTTAAAATCAATGATAATAATCATGAATGATGACATAAATCTTGGCAATTCATAATACATGAGTCAGAATGGAAAAAAAGAACATGATACATGAGAACAAAAAATATTCTTAAGACATTAAATCATGTCATAAACTTAAACTTCTAACATTGTGAGCATGTATAAATAGGATAAGTATCACTCATTATGTTAAGGATATGAAATCAAGCCCTCACATAAACTTATGGACATGAAATAAGGCACAAACATAACATTATGGACATGAAATATAGGCCCACATATAACATAGTTAAAACGTAATACGTTTCATTCATAACTCTATTAACATGTTATATAGTTCACACATTACATTGTGAAAATATAATTAGGTTCTAGAATAACATTTTGAACCTGTAATCTGGTTGATGCATAACATTATGAACATTTAATCACGTTAACACATATATTTACTCACGAGATATCCATATTTTCCCAATACATTATAGGGAGATATTTCCCCACCCATTACATAATGAAAAATATACATATGTGTTCCACAAGACCATAAATCATTGATCATATTTGAACCATGAAAATAAATGGGTATCATTAACATTTCATCATTGCATAACTCATGGAAAAGAAATAGGTTTGATAATCATAATTCCATTATAAAAATAAATCAAACAAACAAATAGAAAGGATCAAATCCTTGGATCATATTCCTAGTAAAGTATACGTAACATCAATTAATTTTATCTTATATGGAAAATGCTTTTTAAGGATCACATGAAATAATTTTGGAGGAAAATAAAATTATATTTTAAAAATAATTATGTATTTTAAATAGACATGTAGTTATAAAAGAAAAAACATTTATTTTAAAATAAAATTGAATGCTTGTGAATGAATCACAAAATAAGTAAGAAATCCAAAGGGTGGTAAAATAATATGATTTCGTATAACATAAAAAAACATTTCTTCTATATTTTTATATGAAAAATCACAAAGTACCTTATTTTAAAAAAAAACATTTCTTTTAAAAAATTATAATAAGTAAAATATATTTAAAAATAAATTTATGAAATTTTACTAAAATAGTCAAAAACATTTTTGAATTTTTTTTAGAATACATGGACATGGAATAGAAGAACTCTCCAATAGAGACTTACACAAAAATAATCCTTAATGATGAGATTATGAAATAAATCCTTACCATATGGGAATATTATTAATCGTAAGGCCCATGAAATAAATAAAACTATATAGATATTAAAAAACCATAATTTTTTGGATAATAATCATAAATTAAATTATTGGGTAGTATATACACCGTACAAAAGAAACAAGTAGTGTACTCTACATTTTTCCAAAAAAAATATAAGTGATACAAAGATCCCTTACAAATATCATATCATGGAAGAGAGACTTAATAAAATGAATCAATTATATGTATCAACTGTAAATCCACATAATTTTTTTTAAATAAAAAATAATTTAATCAAAATTAATTTCTCACATAATATTAGCATGGAATAATCTACGGAGAGGAAATTTAACCAATGAATGAAAATTATTTTAAGAAATACCTTACCTAAATGATTGCCTTATAATTATCATGTTAAAAACTAATCTATAATAAATATTGATATATTATAACATTATTACATACCCATATATCTATAATACCATTTATTATTTATTTATAAAATATTATCACCTGTTTATTTAAAATTTGTTATTAGAATCCCTATTTTGGGTGATAACTGCTTCGTTTTCCAAGAATATTTGGGTTTGGTAATCTTGGTACTTATACATTTTTCATCAGACCATCATTTACAGAATGTAATTAATCATAAAAAATAATATTTATTCCTTATATACACATTTATAATCATTAATGGAATTTAGAGATATAAAAATAAATTACACCATCCTTGGAGAAAGTACATCACACATACGCATGGACATTTTTTTAATTTTTTTGATGGATGGAATGAATGAAAGTTAAATGAAATTTAACTTTGAAGAATAATTATTATATCATATATATCATTTATATTCATAAAATCAATCCTTATTACCATCCATTAAATATATAAATGAAAAACGGATCACATCACACACAAAGTTGGTAGTCTATATATTCTTCTGAGCGACGTTATCGTTCCACAGAAGGTTATATGGTGAAAATTTATTCATGATATTATCATTATAGATACATAATTCTATCATATATAACATATATAATCATTAAAATCATCATAATACCCATCCATAAAACATGGTAATGAAAAATGAATTGTATCACTGTGTGGTAGTGGAAAGCTGTACTTATGCACTAATGATACTTTCACTTCATGTTTGTCAAGAAAGGTAGTGTATAATGGAGATTTAACAATCAGAATATAATTTAAATATATTTATTATAATAAATTTATTATTTTATGATAAATATAATAGTTCTATTTGTGGTAATAATAATTGATAACGGAATTGAATGGTTAGAGCTATTATATCCTCTTCGAAACAACTCCTTTAGATCTCCTCTAGAGGGCTCTAGTGTTGTTCTTTTGGAAATACCATAACCTCTAGAGTGTTTATAGGTAATTTGATAACCAAATTTTCCACTTTATGGTCAATAAATAAGGCTTAATGTGTTGTATATAAGCATGGAATAATGTGACCTTTTATTATTGAGTTGAGGTGTACTTTTTGAATTTCTAAAAATATTAATTTATAAAAAATTAAATATCATTAAGAATAACTCAAAATGGAAAGTAATTCGAAGATAATAAGGGATATGATTTTATTCTAATTAAACATTTTATTTTAGACATTTTTTTTCTTATTTTAAACCTTATAATTTTTATTTTCCCTCAGTTAACCTATTTTAATTTTAAATATGGTAACAAATTTTTTGATATTAAAAGGTTGTAATTTTTACTTATAAGGTTTCAATTGTACCATGAATGGAAAATTTTGGATATTTTAGAACATAAATTATCCCATTTTTCCTTATTTATGAATTTTAGTATTTTTAAATAATTTAATATTATATTACATTCATAAAATATGATTATTGTAAATTTTTGCACTATTTATTACTTTGACTTCTAAAAGACTCAGGAAAAAAAAACATAACATCAAAAAAATTATTATATCGTAATTTTTTTGGTAACTCATAACATTATTAGATTTAATTAATTATATAAAATTATATTTGTTTTACTATTTTTAATATCTTATATTTTATTTTTTTATTAATTGAATAATTACTACATCATCATCTTTTTAACATTTAAGGTAAATATTTACTAACTAAAAATTAAAAATAAATTACCCTATTGAATATAATTCTTTTAGACGTCAACATAAAATCTATAGTCTAATGTCTCCTTTTGATAACACCATATTAAACATATTACAATTATTAATATCAATATTGTGACATGTTTGACTTTTTATTAAATAAAATTCTATATAGGTTATAATCTTATCCAATTTGTTTCAAAATGTCATATATTATACCATTAGATGATTAAGGTCAAGATATACTTATAAAATTATATTTAAGTGATTTTTTGAGTCATTTAATAGTTCATTTCATTTTATTTTTTGCCGTTATTTACCTAATTTACCCTTTAATATAGTAACAATACTTTCTATGGTAACTATTCAAATTGTCCAAAAAATGGGATCGATTTACTAAATTTTAACCCCTTGATTAAAAATAAGAAATCAATTTTTAAAAATTAAATTCATAGATGTTTTTAGGATTATATTTAAAATTAAACTAGAAAAACTCCATGAAAAAAGTTTTTCAAAAAAACACACTTTTTAAATATATAATATTTTTTTGGAATATTCCAAAGTATAAATTACATTTAAAATACCATAATTTATTTATTTAAAAATAAGGAACTATTTTTTTTATCCAAAATATAATTTTACATTGTAAGTAATTTATATAAAAATATAGTTTTCTATAAATCCATTAATTTTTAACAATTCATCCAAAAATCAAAATTTTCAGAAAATTCTATAAAATTAGTCTTAATATATTTTTGATATGAAGAATTATAAGATGAAATTTAATTTTTAAAATAAATTTACTAATTGTTTTACCTATAGTATCTACCTGTGATTCAACCATTGGGCATTGATGACATTTTATATAAGACTGTGGTATGGCACCGACCAACCACTATGATGCATTGGAAATTTATACTCATTTTATTTGATGAACTATTAGGATTACTTAGAAATTATAACTCCATTTATATGAATAACTAATAAGTTTCATTTTAAATTCCTACTCCTTGGATATAATGAACTATTAGGATACCTTATACATTTATACTCTTTGGTTCAAATGAATTATTATGATGCCTTTGACCTTTATTCTCCATGGATCTCAAAAACTTTTAGGATTCCTTGATGATTTGTATTCCTTGTATTAAATAAACTCTTAGTATTCCTGAGACATTTTAACTCTTTAGATCAAGGCCATATTGGTCCAGTACTTTACTCATTCGGCCTAAGGCATAGTTGATGCAATGACATCTATTCTGGATTATCGATTCGTACACAACATCCTTAATTATAGTGAATGTATGAGAGTATAGGAGAACCCTAGTCCAGGACGTGTATCCCCCTTTATGACATAGATTTTTTAGAGACTCTTCTAGTTCTTTATGAAGTAGGTATTTTTTAACGGGATTAAGGACGCAATGAAAAACTATGGGATGATTTCATTCACATTATTTGTTATAGTTATCATATATGTATGGGATTGTGTATATATATTTATGAGGGTATATATACTCATTAATATATATATGTATATATATATATATGTGTGTGTGTTTATATAAGATAAAACTTTTCCATATACATTCTGTCATTGGATGAGGTAGGTATGGTCGATTAGGACCACACACCCAAGTATTGGTTGTGATTTATCTAATAACATCATAATTTGTACTTATTGTTTAAGTTATATATATTTTTTATCCTACATATTTTATCACATTTACATAAAATTTATTTTTTTGGAAGTATACGAGGCCGTGTTGGTGGTTCCCCTCTTAGTTTAGTACTCAGACACTACTAAAGCCACCATTGCAAGGGGTTCTCGAGCAGAAGTTCACATGACTTCCAGTAAAAATAGGGCTAAGTACTAGGATATATTAATAAGGTTATCTATAATATGTATTTGTAGATCAAGTATGTAATATCATTTAGATTTAGTACTAGATCCTTGTAATTTTATTTTTGTAACTTTTATGTACTCCTACATGTATGGTCGGTCCATTGGGTCAACATTGCTATATGTATGAAATCAGTGTTAGGGATTTTATTAAATTTAATTTATTGTCACAACATGATTCTTTTAACATTATTTAATACTTATAATCTCTTTTTATTAATTCATGTATGGAATGTAGTTATTTCCGATGTTGTTTAATCTAATATAAGGTCGTAGTCTCTCCATAGACACACCCTATGACTTTTCTACTAGTTGGTAGCTTCTAGCTTATAGTGATGCATGATTTAGAAATTTTGACTAACTGTTTTGAAGCCCCATTTTATTTTCATCTAGGTTGGGTCATTATATTGAAAATGTTTTTATGCCTTTTGCTCTTTGATTTTTCACTATTACCACTTTTGGTTATTACCGTAGTAACTAATTTATACATATTTAATTATCTTCTAAAGATTAAAAATAAAATTCGAATTATTGAATAATTTATACCTAATTTTTCCAAATATGAAATTAATTTTGTTAAATAATATTTCTATGGTTGGTAAAAATTAATTTTAATATAAGTTCAGATAACGTGTAAAACCCCATTATTAGGGAATTTATATTTTTAGGTGTATAAATAATGATTAGGGTAAAATCAGTTATGTTTTTTATATCCTTGAAATTAATAGGTTTGTTAATACAAAAATAATATTTACTTAGTTTGAATAGAAATAAAAAAATAAATTCTACCTTATGGATATATAATTAAATTAAATTATCTTAAAAAAATATGATAGTAAAAAATTACGTATGTTCACAAAATATTAAAAATAGGTTTCATAAATTCAAAATTTTATTTTTAAATAATTTATTTTAATATATAAATATATAATTTCTATTTCAAAAAGGTTTCATTAACATTAAAATCATTCTTGTTTTATGAAAATGTCCCAAAAATTATATTATTTGTAAAATTAGTATTTCCCATAATCCACCAAAAAATTAAAACTTTTCAGAGAAATATAAAAAAATTAGTCCTAAGATAATATTGAAAATTTTAATTCTTAAATCAAATTTATTTTAAAAAATTAAAAATTAAAAATTAAAAAAATTGTTTTAGAATTAAATAATATATAAAGAAAAACTAGATTATTGAAAATTTATGATTTTAAGTGTTCTGAAAGTTATTTCATATGAATTCCTAATTTAAAGATGGTTAATATATTATTTCATATATAATAATAATTTAAAATTTAAAATTTAATTTATTAATATAAATATTAAAAACTTAACAAATGATTATATGTGGTACAACAATCCTTTTTAATATAAAATAATTTTAATTATTTATCTAGTAAATCTAAGAAATTTAAGTTGAGTAACAAATTTTTATTTACTATATGTTTTATTGTTCTTATAATTTTCACAATAATATTCATCTAATATGTTGCAGTACATTTATTTTGGTGCTGTATTTGTTTGAATCTTTTAGAAAAAGTATTTAATTAAAGGAAAATATATACTAAAATCTCGTTTCGTTACATTATACCCCCTTGAATATATTCTATCCTCACAAATTTTAATTATCATTCACTAATGAAAGATCTAATAGATTCATAATAAATTAAAGACATATTTTCTACTGAGATATCATTCTCATGATCATAGATATTATGAGACTCATCATTTCCCACATTATAGGTATATATTGTGATTTTCCTTTACCAAAAAAATTTATACCAAAATAGGTTCACATTGTTGGTTACAAGTGTTTATTAGGATATACATTTCATTGATTAATTTTCATGTTCTTATTTCCCCAAATACTAAAACCAAAATTATTATGAAAATATCCAAAAAAATCTGAGTAACTAATCATAGAAATATGAAAACTCAATCCTAAGATATCTCATCCAATGGAACCTTCATTTCTAGATTTAATACTTCTAGTTGAACTATGATTTAATTGGATCAACATATAACTCATTTATTTAATCTTAATTTTTCCATTTTCATACTCTTAATGTGATTTCTATCATAACTAGTAGTATATTAAATCTTCAAATTCCATCTAAATCTATCATAATGGTTCGTAATGATAATGCAAATAATCTAAAAAATTATCCCCTATGAGTTTATTTCTTGGTGGTCAGTATTTTTACCACTTATCATGAACCATGTTATGATATATTTTATACCCATCCATACTATTTTATGTTTATTTATGCTATATGAAATAGTGTTACAACCACACTAACATTCTAGTATCCAGACATGGATATAATTCATAGGAAAAAAATATTTTCAAAACATTACCAAAATTTAATGATGTTACCCTATAATTATACTTATCCACATAGTTATTAAAAATATTTATCATCCTAATCTATAAAATAACTATATTAATCTCAAAATATAACTAAACCCTACTCTGATATCAAATGAGTTTTCCCAGACCCGCACACCAGGGTCATGTGGTAAGATAATATGAATTAGAAAAATTCTTTTATACAAAGCGATATTTCCCAAACTAAACATACATATAATTGAATAATTGAATAATTAAATCTCAAAATCATAAAAAACCTGAAGAATGAAATTTTTAGTGTCTTTGAGGTCAAAAACATATTTTATGACACTTGTAAAAATCTTTCTTTAATTGAGCCACATTATAATCTCTTCTATAAATTTAATAATTTGCACTCATATTATTTACCTAGGGAATGGAAACATAAGAAATGGGAGACCTAAAATTCTCAATGAGTTAACAAATCATCAATGTATCATCACTGGGTAGATCATATGCATGTGAAAAACATGACCATGGGAGAAATATCTTATTAAACAGAACATTGAACAATAAAATTTCTCTAAATTAGGATAAAAATATATGTAATATCAAATGAAAAAACATATACCATGAAAAATAGTGAGATATAATGAGATAATAAACCTTATCCATATATTATAATCATAGGTATATGACATGAAAATATAATATTCTCATGAAACATATTATAATAGTGAACTTTGGCACAATCATAAGAATAAATAACATCATCTTCATGAGTTACTACTCACACAAACTCTTGGAGTCCAAACATTATTTCACCCACATATACATTTAAAAATAAAAAAAATCAAACTAGTTTATGGGAGGTATTTAATAGATCCATGCCATCTAAGGGATTTATCTAACCAAATCATCCTAGGGTATTGTGAGACCCAAACTGTTTGAGGTATTTAACAAAACCAAACCATATGATGGATTTATTAAACCTATACTATCAAAGGACTTTATCTAATATAGATAATTAATAATACATATATGTGTTTCAATTTAACTTAATCAATAAAATTATAAACATCACTTAATCAACCCTAGTAAATGAGATAGCTTTCAGGAAGGCATTCATTGAACATTTCATATTCCATCTAAAGAATGAACGTGGTTGTATCATAAAAACATATCCCATGTATATCCTTTGGAACATCAAAGGATATTGACATATAAGTAAAAAACCCTTTTAATATTATATGAAAATAACTTATAAAAAAAGAAATATAACTTTTAAGATACTTGAAGACTCTATAAAAATGTTTTTAATAGAAATAATTTGATCATGATAGAAAAAAATTCCCTTTAAAAGAAAAAAATGGTTTCATGAAACAAAATTTATAAAATAAATATGTTCTCAAAGAAATTCTTTTAGAATAGATAAATACATTATTGATTTATTTCAAAACACAATGATTTTAAATCCAAATTAAATTCCTCATTTTTTTAAATAGGAATATTGATTTCCAAAAAATATAACCATATTTCCTTCTATTTTTATAATAATTAATAATTAAAATCATCTATAAGGCCATTTTAAAATGTGAAAATTAATATTTTTAAACAATTATTCTCATAACGGAAGAAGAATCCATAAAAGAGTATATAGAAAAAAATTACCATAGTCGTAAAATGTGAGGATATGGATCACATTCAAACTTTATCTTGAAAAAGGTTAATTGAAAAACATTGAAACATTAAAATTTAGGAAATAATATTTAATAATGAAACATTGAAAATATAAAGTTTTTCTATAGGAAATTTTTAGTGGATGATAAACATAGAAACTTGAATAAGAATTATATTTTCATATTTTGAAAATATATTTATAAAAACTCTAATTACGAAAGAGAATTAAAAATAGATCATTTGAAAACTTTTATATATTGATATAAAGATTATAAAAAAATGTAAAATATTTTAATTTAAATATAAGAAATGAGAAAACTTTCAAGAATAGTGAAGATGGATATTGAAGTGAAAGAGCTTATTTAAAGAGAATTAGAAATATTTTTAACATCATCAAATTTTATGAAGAAGTAGATCAATAAATATATTTCCAAAAAAGGAAGAAATTCTTTATAATTACATAATATATTTAAATAAAACCATCTCAGAAAATTATTTTCAATGTGGAATCATTATTACTCAAGAAAACATGTTAATTAAAGAAAACCCTTATAGATTAAGAAACATTTTAATAGAAACTTATTGAAAGAGAGTGCTTAAAATTTATCTTCTTTTACCATGAATAAAATATAATTCATGAATTTATATATTTAATATGATATATACAAACTATTTTACTAAAATTATGTGAAAAAAAGAAAACATGTCCTAAAAAATGAAATTGAGAGAAAAATCCCTTAAAACTTAACAAATTATTTAATAAAAACACATTCAAAGATGAAACATGAAATTTAATATCAATTATCATGAATAAAATATAATTTATGATATTATATATCCATTAGTTAGTAAACACAACATCTAAATGAATTTATGTGGATAAATCAAAATATGTATCAAAGAATGTTAATTTAGAGAAAACACACTTTCCTTTTAGTCCCAAATTAAATGAAAGCTATTCAATATCCTGTATCATAGGAGTAACCATATTAATCACCTATTTAATATCCTTATGAATATATATATTACCATTTATAATCTTAATTTATAATCATTTATTATAATTTTCTTACTTAGTTATAGTTTATTTTCATCATCAGATGATAGCAATTTTGATTATTTATTGTGTTCTATAAAGTGTCAATGTTGATTTGTGTTCATTAATAAAAATTAAATTAATAATGGATTATATAAAGTTATATAATATATACTTTATAATTATTTTTCAAAAACTAATTTAATTCCATGTAAATTTTAGCCATGATACATAAGGATGTAATCAACAAAATGTTTGTTTTGGTAATTTTTAGTGAACAATGGGTGGTATATTATTAATAAGTTAAATATTGGTATAAAATTTCTAAAAATCAAAACCAAAAATTATTTAATAAATAATTTCAAATAATACCATTATTTAAGTATTAATATTCATCCATGATAGAAATTTATATAATTGTTTATGATAAAGGATAAACTGTCCCAAACAAAAACAAGATATAATCCATGGGTGAGTTTTGAAAAAAGTGATACATATGGTATATTATCCATTTTACACATGTATAATGATATTACTGAAATTTTTTAAGGCGGTGAATAGTATTTTACAATATATTGAAAAATAATAAAATTCTATATTAATAATGAAATATGTTGCTTCATGGAGTTGATATTTTGTGCGCACACACATGCATCATTCTCATTTTCTATTGATCATAAAAAAGGTAAGAATTGGTTTATATTTCAAGAATATTAATATTCCTATAAGTATAATATTGATTCCTTAAATTACTCTTTTAATAATCCTTATAATATAGTTATGAAAAATACATCTCTTGGCTTATAGAGGTCACAATATTCTTGTAATAGAACTCAAATGTTCATTTTACAAATTGTTGGGATGAAGGTATAAAATGGTTATCCCATAGATATAAAAAAATTTATATATAATTATGATATAAATTTAATTATTTAAAGATGTGTTGATTATATTTTAAGGAGTTTAAACAATAAATAAAGGAATATAAAATAGAAAAGACTAATTGATAATGTTACCATACCCACTGGAAGAGCTCCATTTCAAATCGGTTTAAGAGTTTTAGGGGAGGTATTTTGTGAAATTGAAAACCTATATGAAGTTTCTAAGAGTGTTGGTGAGTTATTTTGGATGTTTTTTGGAAAATTAAAGAGTATCTAGGTGTGAAGAAAAGCTAGGTGCTGATGGATCCCTTTATAAGGGAAATAAGTGGCATTATGTAACGATATAAAAGATAAAGTCACTATTCATTGATCAAAAGGATCCAATAATAGAAATTATTTTAGGAGGGAATAGATAAAGTCAATAAAGCCTCAAACATAAATTTTAAAACTGTTTTAGAAATTTTAAACTTATATTTTTCACTTTTCCCATTTTTTCGTTTATCATGGTAACTAATTTTTACCTATATAATTTACCTGTATTACCTAAGATTGAGATGGACTTTATTAAAAAAGTTTTACCTAATAATTTTATATATAATATAATTATTTTTAAAAAATTCTAATGGAGTTAAAAAATAATTTTAATATTAACACACATAATGCATAAAAACCATTTTTTCATGAAAGTGCAATTTTAAGCATAAAAATAGTGTTTTGTGTAAAATTAACAATTTTGTTGATTTTGATAAAATCAATTCATTTTTATTACAAAAAATAATATTAATTTGTATTTAAATTTTATAAACACATATTTCCACCTTTTAGATACTTATTTAACATAAAAAGAACACAAATAATTTTTATTAGAGTAAATTATTTGTTAAGTTTCCAGAATATTAAACCTGGGTTTCAAAAATTCATCATTTTTTATAAAATGATTTATTTTAATTTATAAAATTATATTAAACATATAAAATAGGTTTTTTGAAATTGAATAACATTCTTAGTTTATGACATTGGCATAAAAGTGAATGTGTTTTCAAAATTGACATTTTTTACTATTCACCCCCAAAATTCATCCTATTCAGATAAATCTCAAAAATTAATCCAAATATATTTTTTTCGTCATTAATTTATAAATGAAGTTAATTTTATAAAATTAAAATTCTAAAATATTAAAATTTATTTATATAATGAAAACACAAAAAATAAAGAAAATATGTGTTTATTGAAAAATTGAGTTTTAAGTGTTGTTAATATTGCACAAAAGCCTCAACCCAGTTCTCGAGGACTTAGAAAGTACATCCAAGATACCCAAGATAAAATATATGTATAGACATATTTCTGGGTACTTTAGTAGGACTGGAAAAGGTACTTTACTGGGAACTGTAGCAGTAACTATATCAAGTACTATTCGGTACTATAGCATCCAGAACTATTCATCCGTTTGGGCTTTCAGGACACCAATTTGGTCCTCGGGTACTTTAAAGACATTAGGCCAACAAAGGCCTTTAAGACAGTAAGTCTCTTGAGCCACGTCAAGGCCTTCGAGACACATGTAATTTTGCTCAAATAAACCAAATCAACTCTATAAGGAGAAGGCTCTAGATGAGTATTCAAAGCAAGCCACATTCAGCAGAGAAGAGCTAATGGATTTAGAAGAATTATAGGGTATAGAAATTTATATTGGGAGAAACCTGTGCATGCACGAGAAGCCAATTTGAAGAGCCATGTGAATATGGAGAGATTACCTCATGATGTAGTTGCTAGGGAGGTGCTGTTCGAAGTAGTTATAGTCTGGATGATTTCCTCTAAGACATTCAGGTCAGATAATGCCATTAAGCCTATATGCCATGTATGGGTTCCCCTTAAACACTTTTAATGGGGTTTATCAAAATTAATTAAAAATTATAAGGCCTTCGGGCCATTTAGAGTTATGTGTTATTAATATTATATCATATTAATTTATTGTTTAAATAATGTCAATGTATTAGTTCATATATAATTAATTATTAAAGGATAAAAATTTAATTTTTTAGTATAATATATATAACACTTAAAAATAGTTATTTGATAAAGATAAATAATTTTTAGTATTAATCCATATTAATTATTTATCCCTTAAATATATAAAATTTTATTTGATTATAAAATTTTTATTTAATAGATTCTTTATTCTTCTTATTACTTTATTAATAATATTATACTAATAGGTTTTGGCTCATTTTTGTCCATTACTATTTGTAAAGGAATCGTTTAAAAATTGTATTTTATTAAAGTAAAATATATACTAAAATATCAGTGCAGAATAGATAAGGGGATAAGGGAGTCACTACCACCCAAATCTTCTCTTTATCTTTGGGAACGCCATACATAGAACACAAAAATTTTTGTGAAAGAATAAGATTCACCCATATCTTAATGAAATGTGAATCAAGGTCTATTATCTTAGGTATGACCATGTCACAATATATTTTACCATTTTATTAGAGAATAACCTTTTTTATCTTTCAAATATCAAGAGACATGAGGATTCAGTTTTGAAAGACTATCCATATTATTCTACATACCACCAAATCTTGGAAAAATTATAAATAGAGATATTTCATTTAAATATTAGATCCAAAAATCAATTGATAATGGACTCATAATATATAGATTCCAAATATACATGTAATATTTATGTGATTCATTTTCACTTGGATATAGTAGTATCATTCCTAACGATCCACATCATATGAATGACGTCGATATTAAAGGACATAAAAATGCATGGAAAATGGTCCTTACCATAGTATCATTATTTTTATAGTACACATTCCATGCCCACATGAAATTAAACTATTTATAGTGGTCCATCTCATATGAAATTATACTAATTATATTTATCTATTCCTTGTAGCCTAAAATATCAATATACCCCCTTATGAAAGACCTTGATATATAAGAGAAACATTTCTATGGATATTTTTATCTCTACACAGATATCTTTAAAAAAAATTCATTGTTCACTCAAACTATGAAAAAAATTACCCTTTCTAACATCTATGTGTTGTTTTATTCCCATTACAAAGGCATATACGGTGATATATGGATCTTTCATCTTAGGTTCAAACAAAGATTTCATTTTCAATCCTAATTCTGTACTTATGATGAGACATTTACAAATTCATTTTTGGATTCATCCTTCTTTCTTTCACCCATCACCTATACATTTCTCTAATTCCATCCATAATAATAACTTGATCTATGTGGTGGTACCTTTTAAGAACTATCTATAGAGATATTCCTAGTACCAAATGATAATTACTAATTCATTGATTTACCATTCTAATCCCAATTATAAATTTCATCATTATTAAGCACCGTACTCTTTTATGGTCTCCTCTTTGACATCATGTTGATCATTACATTATCATCTAATATGAAACCTCACTATTTTTCATTGAAATTTGGCTTTAATAAATTGTACCATCTATTCTAGGTAGTAATACCCTAAAATATAGGTATGTTTCATCCCCAATGAGGTTAACTACACCTTTGTGGGATTCATCCTTTATATGAAGTTATATATTCCCCTTTATCTATATTTTAGGTCCAGTGTGAGGTTTATCATTTAATTTGAGTCAATATTTCTATATCAAAACACATGTGAACTAGTATTTTGTCCAAAATATATAACCTTGAACATTAACCTCTTTTTTGTCAAATTTGTATGACCATACACCTCACCCACATTGGGTCTATGTTGAATAACCTTAAATATCAATAATCTAGTTTGGTTCTATGTTTTATTTCCTTAAAAAATGAAATAGACATGGTTCTCACCTGGTTGAAAACCCATAAAGTAAATACTAGGAAAAATTAATTTCTCTCTTAGCTAGTTCCATTCCTTGTAAAACCATGGAATATTTTTCAGTATTTAAAAACGAGAAGGCAAAAAACTTTTTAGGATATAAATCTTCAAATTTAGGACTGAGAATAAGATGAGTTCTTAACCTCTAATCCTCTACATATCTCAGGCTTATAGAAAATATAGGTTGAAAATGAAATGAAATAAATCGTGGTTGGACCTCAACTCAACCCAAAAAAGAATTTGTGCTATTATCATTCATCCCATTAGTCTAGTAAAAATTTAGATAAAATATTTTTTCCCCATACACATGATCTTAAATTGTTTAATGGTTTCATTTTTATTCATCAAAAGTTCACTTATTCACATTGGTATGGACCTCCATTTCAGATGATCATGTACTGAAGAAATGGAATGATATATCCTTCTACCCCAAGAATGTGTCTAATACACAGTGACATAACTTATAGGGTTCTCAATATCTTTATGAATAACCCTCTCTCCATGAAACAACTTTATATATTTTATGTATGTATCACCACAAACCAATATTAATTGAGTGATGATTCTACTATTATTATCTAAAAAAACCATTACTTTATCCACTTGGTTTCCCCTTTTATCGAAATTGGTAATGAGTGTATTCCATTATCAAAAGGAATCATTTTTTTGGTAATTTTATTAACACTACATATTTTATCTAGAAACTTTATTCATGTTTTCATCCTAAGGAGAATGATAATGTAACCCCATATACTTTGTTCAAAATCGTGTGGTGGTAGTATCTTTGTTTTCAATGGGTTTTTTATTAAGAAATAGATTCAATTCCTTTTGACTCAGTCTTTATTATGTTATGATTTAAACATTTCATAAACCCCATATTCAAGTGTATTCAAATATGATTGATGTTACACATTATTACATCATAACCATTATTAAATCATAATTATGACATCGTATTCTTATTAAATTTCATATATAGGTATAAATTTTCTATGAAGAACAAAATTCTGTGTGTAGAGATAATCTAATTTCCAGCCCAAATGAATTGAGTAAATATTCTCCCTTGGAAAATTTACATTGTGTACTTCGTCATAATTTCATGGAATTAAATTAAGATACTCCATATTTTATCCTGAAATACCATAAACAACTTTGAGTGGTTTATTCAATATTACCTTATTCCCATATGTATTAACCAGATCTACGTAAGAGTTTGTAGAGTATGGGTTTACCAATTCACATTGGGTCTTCTCTAAAAACTATACCCTAGAACTATCTAAAATACCTCATTTTAATGTATTTCTTATTATTGATAACATTACCAATTCACATTGGGTATCATTCTTCCCTCTTTTATCAGGGAATTCATTCATTTTATTTCATTTTCCCATACATATGAGTCAGATATACATAGAGAATCTCTTCCAAGAACTATGTCGGGCTTGATTCACTTTCCCATAAAATACATGGTGATGTATGGATCATTCATCCTAGTCCTAATCATAAATTTAACATATATCCAAACTCTCACAGTGTATGATATCTATAATCATATTTAATTTTAAAAAATTTCTATACATTATGAAACCATATAATAAAAATCAGATCTGCATTCCTAAGCACAACCATAGAGCTTTTTTTATTTTAATTCTATATCATAATTAAAATTACCCTACTATGAACTATGTGGGTCTTGATTCTTATTCTCACATGATATGTATTGAAATTTATATCCCCTATATATGATCTAGTCAAAAATTTCACTTTCATTATATTCCCTAAACTATCATATAATTTGGGAACACTAAATAACACCATGTTTTCCTCTATTAACCCTATACTAGGATATAAAACCCACTATTAATTTTTTATTATTTTTTATATCAAGATCTTTGAGTTTGGATCTCTCTTATTGAAATTAAAAATTTTATGAGTTGATATCCTCTACATGAGAATACAAAATCCATAGGTCTATATCATTCTATTACTAAATAGAAAATCCCTAGTCCTAGATCCACCTCATGACAACATACAAGCCTTATGTTGAGATGCTCCCCATTGTGAATTATCATTTTTAAATAACCTTCCCCAAAATACAATATTATATACAAGGAATTAAAAAATGTGATTTATAATACCTTATAATTATATTCTTTTCATTTAAAATGAATATAATTCTAATTGGTGGTATTTTTCGGCACCCATAAATTATTTACCATGAAATTTGTTGTGATTAAAATATTATGATCCTCACATATATGAAATTAGTTGTGTTATGGATGAAGGAGTTTGAAAATTGATAAATAATATACAAATTATATCTCTATGTGTTTTAAGAATGGTCACACTTTGATGGGTGGAGAACCTACACGTACATTTCCCAATCCAATGACACAGTGGTGAGTACCTCCAATAAGGATTTGTCTATAGTTTTCATTACATATAATAGAAAAGTATACTTGAGTCTTTAGAATCATTTTAGGACTCTTTATTCACTATAAAACATTTTTTATGGTTAGAATCTATATTTGGAAGTGTGGTTTGTTTTTCAAGCATTGATTTGATACCTTTTGGATAAAAAATGGACATATAGACAAAAATTTATGGTTATTTGACATTGAAATAATTATTTACAAATCCTTGTCAGTTCATACTAAGAAAGGATCCCACACACCCTGATTAGTCTCTCATACTTTTATTGAACTCCATGTGTGAACATCTGTGAGTTCCATTATCATTACACACCCTATACTCATGCACCATGAATAATGTGGCATAATTAAGCACTTAAAATCATATTTAAAACCACATTCACCCAACCTCATTCCATGTCCAACAAGACCAGACCCATAATTTGGTGTCGAGTGTAGTTAGAGCTTACTACTACCAACGATTGGTGTCCAAATAAATGGATTTACTATAAGAGAACCTATGTACCCCCATTTTTTACACCATGTGTAAAATCAATGAATAGTTGAGAACTTAATCACTTTTTTATATAGAAACACCCAATTAAATTTTTAATCCATAAAAATGGAGAAGAGAGAAAAACATTTACACACATAAACCCTCCTAGTTAGAGGGATACCTTGTGCACCGACCACCTAGTTACTGACTGACTAGGAAAAAAAGAATATAACCATCGACTACCAGGGTATTGAATACCTGAGCACCAATTCACACAGGTGACCTACCTAGGAACCCAATGGTTTATACCATGATAAATATATCCCTCACCCCCTATTGGGATTAGTTATGGGTTGTAATCTCATTACTTCCACCAAATACCTTTATATCTATCACTCACCCCAAGAAACATTGAGAGTCTCATCATGAAAATTTTAGGTTAGTTCATACATGATTTAGGCTATGATACATACAACCACCACGTTTATTCCAATAACAACATGATTCAATATAATCCCCTTATTTCCCAAAATTTATTGAATTGAGATACTCCTCGTAGTCCTTAAAATTACTTAACTCAAGATTATCCTTTTGGTTTCCTCATATTCATTGAGTTGATATTATCCTATTGGTTTTCTTATATTCTTTGAGTCAAGACAATCATATTTTTTTACTAATATACCTTGAGTTAATAATCTTCTCATGGATTTTTTATTTAACTTTAGTTTTGATACCATTCGTTATTTGATTCATATACCAAGTTAAACAAAAAAGGTTCACTCATATAAAAGTTCCACACCAATCCATTTCTTGGTACCTTTATCTTAATAGTCTACTATATATAACATTAAACCACATTGAAGCAGTTATGGATGTAAGTCCATAAAAGGAAACACTGTGGTCCTTGTCAAATGAAATTAAAAGGTACAACCTATCCTAAAAAGTTTCACATAAATATATCGATTCTAATTCCCATTATAGGGATTCCTAGGAATCCACATCCATAGCCTTATTACCAACTCCAAAACAACACCCACATACTTTCATGAATTTGTAATTCCTAATTTTAATGAGGTAAATTATAAAGTTCCTACCTATACAACATTAAAAAATAAATTAGCTAGATACTTTGATTAAATGAGAGAAAATATACTTTTCATATGAAGCATCCTTTTAAATATATGTTTTCATACCCTTAGTTTTAATAGAGGGAAACCAGTATTGTTACATGTAAAGATTTCATAAACATGTATTATATTTTTAAGAGAGTCCTAAACTAGGTAATAAGATCCCATAATGGATGAGTTTCCCCACCATAATATTGTTTGACCAAAGGTTATATCATCACTAGCCTATCTAATCCAGTGGCCACTTGAATTTGGAAATAGGTAGAGTTACATGATACCAAATAAATATTATGATCCCATGAGATATGGGAGTAATCTAAAATAGAAGGTAAATTTTAAAAATATATCTAATACTTCTCCCATTAGGAAATATTGATGATGTATCTAATTATTAATGGGGAGAATTTCCTATGGTGTGAATATTGTAAGAGAACATTTTAGGCACTAAATGGAATGTTAAAATCTATATTTATCATAAACTTAACTAAACTTGGTAAGAAGTAGATATTTTCTTTTGGTGCATTAGTAATCTGAATTAGATTATTTACAATATTTTATGGGTGGTTTATCACTTATGTGTCTAGGAAGCTAAGGAATCATGCATAGAACTACTAAACATAAGATCTATAGTTTGCAATGGTGGTGAAAACACTATGATTTTAAATGTTGGGTGAGTGGATCAGGGTGTATAACACCCATTAAATTCCAAGGTATATATTATATTTTTACAATATAATACTTTAGTAGAGGATGTGGGTCAATTATCTATATTATTATGACATATGTATGGAGATCACCCCTATAAAGTTAATTTTTTAGATGATATGTTAAGGTTGAAAAATTAGAAATAGGTGGTTTGGATTTCTAGTAGTAAGTAGATAATGATAAACTTCACTAATATTCCCCATAATATTTATGAATATCAAGGTAGAGTGGACCTTATTTCCTCGACTATCATTTATTAATGCCTTAAGAGGGTGAGGGTGAGTCATCTATTTGGATTATATTTTTTTTTATGAGGGAAAATATGAATGGTATGGATCCCCACCATATTAGTTCTAAGATTTGAAGGATATTATTTATGACCAAAGACAACTTTTGGTCATTATGAGAATTCACAATGATCTAAAAAGGATCTCACATACCTCAACATGGTATTTTAACTAGTGGATGCCCAAGATTTTTATGATATACATAGATACTAATAGTGTTCTAGGATGAATATGGACATAGTAGGGATTGCTTCAAAATACCTCACTTTTCATGAGGTGAAGACAAAACATTAGAAACCCATATGTATTATTTAGTTATTACCCATTACCATGTGAAGTTGAGATGATGAAATGATGGGTTCTATGATTTGATTTTAAGGTACATATCATGATAGTTATGTTGTATCATTTATCATATAATAGTGGATGTAATTTTCTTATTTTTTACCAGTCCTGAAGACCTATTCTATTGATGAGTTTGGAAATATTTATGTATTTGACATAATACATATTCATAGATTTCCTAGGATATTTATTTCTAATATGAAAACATATTTTACATTCAACATCTAGTAGGTATTATATTTAGATCTTAATATGAATGTGTATTTAAGAATTTCATTTTATCCGAATATAGATCAGAAGCTTGATAATACATTCCACATGTTGGATGAAATGTTGTAATTATATTTCCATGATATTGGTGATTCATTAGAGAACCATATTTTACTTATGGAGTTAAACTATAATAATAGTTCCCATGTTTCAATTAATATTGATCTATTTTAGGAATTATGTGGAAGGAATTTTCAATCTCTTTTGTTCTTATTAGGTGAGAATGAGTCTTTTATGATTGGTATGGGTCTCTTGAATGAGACATAAAACCATATTCAGCTAATAAAAAGCATTTAAGAGACCACTTAGGGAAGTTAGTGATCAAATATAACCCAAATAAACCATCCTCTAGAGTTCAGGGTGAAAAAATGGGTATTCATACAAACATATTTTTAGTTGGTACATGTGAATATTTAAAGGCAGGGAATGTTGGAACCTAGGTTCGTTGGGTCATTCAAGGATGTTATGTGGACTGGTTTTTTGGTATATTAATTAAATATTACTTGAAAATATAGTTCCCTGAAGTATATATTCTATATATCTCATCTTTAGAGATATTATCACAACCCTTCTTATGTGGTCAACATCATTGATGTTTAGATGGAGTTAGATGGATCATTTAAAGAAAAATAGGTATTTATTTTTGATGAAATTGAGAATATTCTATTGGATATTAAGAGTTAAATATGGATAAAAGAGGGGTTAGATTTTAGTTTAAAAGATAAACTAAGAAAAAACAAAACCTCTATAGTTAAAAATATTAGACATGAAATTCTTTGGACGATCAGAGTGTTTAAATAAAATTATAAAATCATCTGATATATCAGAGTTTTCATCAGTCTCACAGAAAATTTGATAAAACTATTATTATAATGATATGTAAAACTAACATTATAATGTAAATTCACCATAGAAAACATTGTAGAAACAATTAAAACATAATCTTATAAAATAAATAACGACTTACAATATTTATAATAGGTAATTTTCCTCTTTAAAGATAAATGTTTGGGAATTCAGATATCCCAAATTAAGATATCCACATTTTCAATTCTAACTATAAAGGTATGTATTTATTTACTATTAAATCCCTACACATGATGATTTAAATGGAAATATCTTCCAATCCCCTAAAATCCCCCTATAAAGTTATATACATATCTCTTTCTTCCTAGCACCAGATTCTCTCAATCTGATGTATCAGGTTCAACCATCTTCAAATACCCAGAAGCCCTCAATCTAAACTATGATCAGATAAAGAAAATACAAAAGAAAAATATTATACGTAATTTACAATCCTCACACAGATTCCTTATAACTAAAACATTCTATGAAATTATGAATAATTATAAATAGATTTCCAGGAAGAGAAAACACATAATTTTGTTGAGTTTCAAATTTATATACTCACATCTCTTCAAATATCCTTCTATTTCAATGAAAAAATAGACGGTCATATTTCAAATTAGTTTGAAAAGACATTAGAAAACTTTCACTTTGACATCCCATTATGATATGAATCATTTTCTTGACAACTAAGAATGAATTGTACTTCATTGTACGATGTCATTTTTAGCACCATTACAATTCTATTTTGTATTCTATCTGATAGAAATAATTATATTGACTAAGATTAAAAACATTGGACAGTCCGATGGGCTATAATATTGTATTAAAATATGATAAATTCAACACATGATATACTAATGGATTAGAAATATTCTTAGTCTGATGGTTAGAACTTTTGTTAGAATGATAAAAATAACGTTAGTATAACCATTGGCCAGTAAACTAGTTGGTATGATGTGTCAGACATACCATCAGTCTGATGGACCAGATTGAATAATATAATTTTATATTCATTTTAAATTTGATTCATTTCTATGTTTTTTATAAAATTATATTTTCTACATATCATAATAAAACACTTGGGATATATGATGTCAGTAAAATATAGTTTTAACCAAGTATTTGTGATTAAAAAATCAATGGAATGGAAAAATGGAAAGTAAAATGTTTGAATAAATAGTATCTTCCTTTTTGGAAGGTATAAAATAAAACACTTAAAATGAATAAAATATTAACACTGAAATACATAAAACTCATTATTTATTTTAAGAACATCAAAGATATACTTCATATGAAATTTATTTTCTCATCCGAACTCCCCTCGAGTAAATAAAGTCTTTTTAATCATTATTGATGGAATATAAATTATAAATACTTGGAATTTTACACCTTAATAAAAATTCATCCATATATTGATTACACCCATTTAGATAGATTTAATCGTTTGGGTAAAATCTACCCCTTAAACAAATTCTCCCAAAATACTCCCCCTTTTCAATTTATAAAAAATGTATAAGGAATATATTATAATATTATGAATTGTTAGAAATAAAATATTATGAAACAATTATTCCTGAATTAACTATTCATCCATGATATAGTGGAAAGGGAATTCATAGAAAAATAATTGGACCACATTCATGAAAAAGATATTTAGATAAATATTCACTTAAATTAAACTTTAATTAAACATTATTCAAATTACATTATGATTTTAATAAAAAAAGATATCATTATTTTATATAAGTTTTTGAAAATCACATTTAATATACTAACATCATAATGATCCTTACTAACATTAGAAACTACAGATTCAAGAATTACAAACATGTAGTCCATGAATTATTACCTCAAAATACATGCCTCCAATCATTTAACTTCCTTATAAGAATACTTATCTTCTTATTATCCTCCTTTAACTTAAAAATCTCATCTTTAAAAGATCTAATCCTTATATATTATTCTTCCAACATCTGATCATTTTCCTTCAAAACATTTACTTCCCCATTTGGATTATCTATAAAATCTCAAAAGTGTTCATCAAAATTCTTTCTTTCTGATACATCGAATGTCAAATTGTCATGAGAATCAAAAAAATTCAAGGTAATCTTTCTTCACACCAACAATATATTTATCATGATATTTTAAGTGATCATAATATATCATTACCGTCTCAACATCTGAAAAAATATTATTTTGTGATCCATATATAGGCCATTGATAGTTTTAATTTTAGTCTCATTCTAAATGATAGACTTAGTTAACACCTTTAACGATTCTGAATCTTCATTCATTCTGTTTTGAATCTATTTATATCTACATTCAATATTCAGTAGATAAAGAATCAAATTAGTTTAAAATATTATGGTTTATAAAATGTAATCAATATTTTTATCTGTCTATGTGGTCGAAGATTCCGATGACTCCAATGATGTTTCTAAAACATGAGGTCTAGATAGTCTGAAATCAAAATTTTATTTTGTTTCAACTCTACCATTATCTTAGAATGTCACAATAACTACATATTTATATATATCATCTTTATCTCATACTATAATATGTGAATTTTGAACTTCTTATTCTCCTATTAATATGTATTTGAATTCATATGAAACATCTAACATAAGATTATTATTGGAATGGGACAGTAAAGGAGTTGAAGTTGATGATGAATTTTATGAAAGAACATATTACATTATCTTCATCTATTTTTTTCTTCTTATTCTTATTCTTATTTATCTTATTCTACATATTTCTCTTCTTCTCCATGTTCTCCTTCTAACTATCTTTCAGTACTCAAAACATATTTTCTATCATTCTATACTGATTTTTATTCTTCACTCTTAAATATCTTCAGTACAAGTACTGTAACCATAACTATAATTTACTACTGGACATCATATTATAAAAAATATTAATGTACAATCTCTTTTACATTTATTTTATCCATTGGTTCTAGTATTTTTTATCTTTAAACAAACTCAAACTTGACCGAAGGAATTATTTGATCAAAATGAAGAATAGTTTTGCACCCTGGAACTAGTTGTACTACATACTAGGGATAAACTTATATAAGGGGATCTTCATATTATCTTTTAACTCCCTTAATCTATCTTTAAATCATTATTTTATCCGAAAAAATTTTCTTTGGTTTCTTCATTTTCACATCCTCCATAAACTCGTCTATTGTTCTTATCTTTAAGGATAATTCTTTAGACTTACCATGTCTAAAAATTAGATCCCTTGGTTTATTTTTGGACTCATGTTCCATAATATTCTTAAAATAAATATCTAATATGGGTTTTTTTCTTTTATACTTTTGGTTGTAAGGATTCATCCTTTAACATTTTTTTCAGTACTCACTTTCCCTTAATAAGTTAAAAATGGAATGCAGCATTGCCTAACATGACCAAAAATGTCATTGTAATTGAATCAAAGATCAACGACATCATTTCCATAGTTTCTTCACCAATGAGAGAAAATTTTCTCTCATAGAATACAATTGGTTCTTAATTTGGAATACATTCATGAAATTCACTAATATTTTATTTATGAAGAAAGGAAACATGAGTATCATATAATTTATTTAATCCTTCTTAATAGATTTATTTTAGAGTAAATAAAATTTCACTAAATTGATATGCCTCATGTTTACAAGAAATTCTTATACAAATATGTCAAGGACTTTCCGAGTGTCCATTTATACCTTTCTCAGTATAAGGTACCATTTCTTCTAAAGGGTGACTACTCATATATATAGAGGGAGAAGTGAAAATATTCTTAATTTTTTAAAATATGAAAATAAGGATAGTTCTTCTTTTGAAATATCAAGACTTCCAAGATTATCTTGATGCTTGTGTGATGGAAGACATGCTTTACCCTCTATGGGTACTTCAACTAAATCAGTAACTTCTCGATAAGAAAAGTTGAAAACATTATCCAAACAAAGTAAATATAATTTCCTCCATAACCTATTCTAAAATAAACTATACTGATGCGTAAAACCTTCTCACAGTCTCTATATAATATTTTCACAATCTATATTCTTGAAACATATCCCCCCTAACCATGAAAAGTAATAATCCATTTAAAATAGAAAAATAATTTTCATATATTTCCCTTTTGATAAATATTTCTATAACAAATTCTCTTTTTAAAATTTCTTCCTCATTGCCCACAGTACTAAAACCAGATTTGGAGCTCAGATTGAAGATTCTTATTATATAAATGAAAAAATAACCAGACTGAGCAAAAAAATCAGGTGGCGAGAGATGGGAATAAAATCCTAAAAACCCAATATTGGAAGTAGACACCAAAAACTTTTATATAGGCTTGGAAAATATGGTTTAGATTCTATAAAATCTTTTTTATAGATTAAAACCTCTTTTTGATCAAATTATTATGATTAAATCCATGAATGATTTGAAAATAATTCTGAAATATTAGTGTTTTTTATGAAAAATTATCATCAGGATACTATATGTTCAAATTACATATAGTATTAAAATATTAAAGACAATGAATGTTTTTTAAAACTCCACAAATATGTACAACAATATGACTAAAAAAAGTAATGGATAATTGAAAAAACTAAATGTTTGAAGTATACCTTTTTGATTAGAAATGTTCTCTTAGTATGAGTAACCTATTTTCCCTACTTATTTAATAGAAATTGAATATGATAATGTTTATAAAAAAAGTATTTTCAGGTTA
Source organism: Viscum album (assembly GCA_963277665.1). Lineage (NCBI taxonomy): Eukaryota > Viridiplantae > Streptophyta > Magnoliopsida > Santalales > Viscaceae > Viscum > Viscum album. The sequence goes on along the minus strand of OY728126.1, from coordinate 2,087,483,093 downwards.
TTTTTTTTTAAAAAAACTTATCCTGAATTTTTTTCAAAAAAATTTGAATCTAGAAAAATTTTATTTTGAATTTTGGTTTTGAAAACTAAAAATATTTAAAATTTATTTTTTTTAGAAAAAATAGGTATTATAAAATTTTAGTTTATAGAAAACTAAAACATATGTACTCCCAATTTTATTATGAGTTAATTAATGTAAGTATATTGTTTAACAAGAAGTATATATTAAGAATCATTGTAAATTGTTCATTTATATCTTTTTATTAATATATTAAAATTTATCAGAACAAATGGATTTAGTAAAAATATTAGAAAGTTCTTCTTATGTTCCTATGAATTTTAAAAATATATCTCCTTTTTTTTGATCCCAAAGGATATGGTGTGTTATATCTATATTAATATCTCTTCAGTGATGTTATGGAGTTTTAATAATGGCAATGGAACTTGGGTTATCACACAAAATTTGAGTTTTAGTAAATCTCATTCCATAGTTTTTGAGTGTGAGTTGCATCAACAACACTTGAGTACAAGAATTTATTTCTGTGAAATATTCTTATAGAGTAGTGAAAATTGATACAGAGTGTTATTCCTTAAAATTCCATTAAACTAAATATTATTATAAGAACTTAGAAGCACCATAAGTACTTTTCCAATACATTCTATGACAACCAAATTCACATTCTGGAAAACTATTCAACTCAAAATAATTTCTATATGAGTAAAATAAGACTAAATCCACTATTTACTTAAGTAAAGAAAAATTCATTTAAAATATTTAATGTGGGACAATTTTGTATTTATTAATATATAGAACATAATAATTCAAAAAATATCAAATATGGGTGACTAGTTATTATGTGCAATAGAATTCTAATAATTCTTCTAAATATCTTTGGATCAATTAGTTTCTTAGTTTCATCAATGTTTTATGTATTTGAATTTCTGATAGAAGTACTAATACTTTTAATATTGTCATAATTGTGTTTCATTAGAAGATATTTTATATACTTATATTTCTATATAAAACTTTCTTATGGTTTTTGGGACATTTTAAAAACTAGAAAGTATGTTAACTCAACCATCATACTCATTTCAAACTCATATTTCATAATATCTGTAAAGAAATCTGTTAAAGAGTTTTGAGTTGAACCAAATATATTGTCTTTAATATAGATGTGTATAATCAAATTTTTTTATTAACTTCTTCTATATAAATATTTTTATTTTAATCTCCCTTAAAAAATTGTTTTATAAAAAATATAATTAACCTGTCATACAAAGCTCTACAGGATTTTTTATGTCAACATTTTCCATTAGTTAGTTTAAAAAGTTGTTAAGTATAAATATCATTTTCAAAAACATTTTTTTGGTCTACATAAACTCCATAAAAATCATAAACATTCATGAAATCATAATTCAAATCCATTTAATATAGTTTGATATTTAAGAATGTTGTATTTGATAGAAGTTTATGAATATCCTTAGGTCTATCTATCAAAGAATATGACTCTTCATATTCTATTTCCCATCGTTGATTATTACCCTTAGAAAAAAATATAGCTTTATTTATAAATATTATACCATTTCACCACATTTTTCCTTAAAGACCCATTTTAATTCAAATATACAAGTATCTTTTTGTTTTTCTACCCAACTCAAAACTTTGTTCCCTTCGAAATCATTGAGTTCATAATTTATATCTTTTACCAATCATTATCAACTAATGAATCATCATAAGTATTAGGTTTGAATTGAGATAAAAATTTTATATGTTCAATTTAATTTCTTAGATAACTTTTAGTTCTAACTGGTTGATTTGCATCACCAATGATATTATTGATTGGATGATTATTAAGAAACAACTGACTTATTGGGTTTACAAAAATATTTTCTTCAACAATCAGTTGAAAATTATATTAACATATGAATTCAGAATAATATTTTTCAGTTGTTCTCTCATGAGGAGAAAATTATAACATTGGTTGAGAATCAATTTTAGAAATAACATCTGAAGATGTGGCTTTAGTTTTTCTGAAAACAGAAGGACCAGTTTTATCAAATTTAACATGTACTACTTATTTAATAGAATATTTAATTTTATTAAAAACCATATATTCCTTACTAGTTATAGAATGACCTAAAAATATCCCTTCATCAAATTTTGGAGTAAATTTATTTAGATTATCTTTATTATTTTTAATGAATATATTACATCCAAATTTTTTGAAGTAATATTGTTTTGGTTTTCTCCATATCTATAACTAATATTAAGTTTTATTATGAAAAAGGAATTATAAAAACTCTATTTATTATATCGCATGGAGTACTAACTGCATTGAACCTATTTTTTAAGAAATAGAGTATTTACATAGTATAATTACAGTAATATCATGAAGAACTCAATTTCTTATTCTAACTACACCATTTTTAAATGGAGTTTGGTGTTGATTTTTTTTATATTACTATTTTTACTAATTTTTTTTCCAAAATTATAATTAAAAAATTATTTACTGTGATCACTATTCAATGTTATTAAGGAGGGGTTTTTCCATATTTTTTAAACAAGAATCGAATATTTTAAAATAATATGAAAGTGGTATTTTTCAAAATTTTGATGCTCAATAAAAAAGATATAAAATAAATAAAATCTTTGGATTTTATTTCTAATAAATATACCCAAGTAAATATAGTGTAAACATATAATAAAACATATAAAAAGTATTTTTCACCAATACTTCCAGTTGGGGGAGGCACAACAAGTCCATGTTCCATAAATGTAAATCTATAGATATTAAAACATTACTAATAGATTTAAAAGATAATTTGTATACCAAATTGACAAGGATCATATACTATATAAGTATCAAACCAAAGTTTCGGTATATATTTAACTAGTACATTATTAAACAACATAGCTAAGAATATTGTATAATAGTGTCTTGTTATTCTATTTCGTAATAATGATTAGTCTTCTATTGCACTAGAACAAGGTAGATCTTGGGTCCTAAGGAATTCTATGTTTATAGTGTAAACATTCTCATATGAATAGGAAGAAATAAAAAACTCAACATTACAACTATGAATATTCTATTTATTATTCATGAATTTAACATGATAACCCTCATCACATAATTGGATTATGCTAATAAGGTTCTTCTTCAACCCTAAAACAAATAAATTTTTTCAAATACATATTTTCTAGGAAGAAAAATATTAAATATACTGATAAATTCTTCTAGAGTATTATCTCTAAAATTGACCCTGCTATATTTCAAATTTAAGAACATATTAAACAATCATTTGTTTCATATCATATTTCTAGAGAACCCACTATAGATGTACCAAATATTCTTGTTATTGGTTTATTTATTTTCCTAAAAAACATTAGTGTTTCAGAGCCTAATCCTTATTGGGTCTGGTGTTATCAAAAAGTAAAATTTTATGTATCTACATTTCTTAAACATTACTACATTTAGAAATTTTCACTTATTTTGAAAAAAATAAAATTTTGAAAATAGTAAATACTAAATTTTTTAGAATATTTTTTCTTCTATTGTCAACCACATTTAAATTTAGTGAAAAATAGAGCACTCTTTGGAAAAAATTAATTATAATTAAAAATTTTGTTTTTGTTAGTAAAACCCATTCCCAAAAAATATCTATGACGTCTAATCTGATTATAAATTTTATAAAAGTTTTCTTATCTAGAAGTAAACTTTGAAAAAATATTCTTTAGACAAGAAAATTTAAATTATAGTTTCACAACTATATTTTTATCCTCAATAGATACTATGTTTTAACTATGTTTTAATAAATTAGTTTTTAAAATAGTTTTCTCAAAAATAGATTTCTCAAGATCTTTTCAAAGTTTTTTTTCAAAATTATATTTATCATGATAATTAAAAATATATGATATATAACATGTTAAAGTAGAAATTATTGATTTTTTGTTGAAAAATTTTCTTGGGGTTTATCATGTTTTTTATAAGTTTTACAATTTTCATTTCAAGTAGTTTTTCAAAACATGAGAAATCATTAAAATTTGGTAAAATATTACCCCCTTCAACTGAGGAATATTCTTCATCTAATTATGTAGATTTATTCTCTTCATTAATTTCGTTGTAGTTATAATTAATTGTAATTTTAGTAATAGATTTATCATTGGTTACCTTAGCCACGATACATTTGTTCACCCTTTTTATTTCTATATATAAAGAAATATTTAATTGTACATAATTACCATTATAAAGAGAATTTTCAGAATAAATATGTCATCCTCATACACTCCTTGTATATGAATCTTATAAAATTATCATTATATTAGGATTATAATAATTTTTATCATTCTTATTATAATTTATTTCCTTATTGTCCTTTATTTCAATCTTAGGAAAATATGGTCATACATGTACTGCCTTTTAAAACTCATAACATATAACATCTATAGATCCTTTCCTATCAATATTATCATTAAAAATATTCTTATATCTATATTGAAAGTCTTTATTGAAATAATATTTTTCATCCCACTTACAAGATTAGCCAAATAATTTTAAGTCTGTTATGATAAACTATTATCTGATTTGATAAGAAATTTCTTCTATGTAGAATATTTTAGAACATTCTCAATAGATTTTTCTTTAGTAGGAACAAAATATTAAGTCAATGAAGTAATCATCCATTTTTATTTTTCTTGTTTTCTATATCATTTTTAAGTCCACCTTCATACTACATGAGTGTACCAATGAGATTGTATATAATATGATTTTTAATCATCCTCATGTCATTCAATGTTGTTCTCTTAGAACCCAATTTATTAGAGATAATATCAGTAATTTTAGAAACTAAAATTCCATATTATAAATCATTCTCTCCAAGAGAGTGTTAACTTTTAATAATGGTCATTAATCTTTATTTCATCTTATATTTTGATTCACCTGGTGAAAAATCAAATTCTTCATAATCAGATCTCAACATAGCTCTTCTTGTTTCAATAACATTCAAATTTACTATGTGAGTAACCTCTAACTTCTTCCATATTTTTATTCCTGCTTCAATTGAATTAATTTGACTATAGATACTAATTTTTATATAAGAAATTATTGTATTTCTTAATTTTTAATTCATTTTTTATTATATTTTTCTAGATTCATAAAATTAATTACTTCTATTTACATGATCACATAATTTAAATTTAGCATGAAAAAGTTATCCACACTAGTATCGAAAACAAAAGTATTTATAATATCTTTACATTATTCATAATCATTCTCATCAAAAATAGGTGGTCAATTAGGATTTATATTTTATAATTTAAAATAATTAAAACCATCCATCATATCAAATAGAAAATATTTATCTAAAAAATATGTTTGATTAATATAGTTTATAAATAACCAATTTATAAAATCTTAAAAATATTTAAATACTAGTAGTTGATAAAAAAAGTTAAAAAACATAGAAAGAGTAGTAGTATAACTTGATCTTATACAAATTTTTGGAGAATATGAGGTTAAAATGGCTACAAGAGGTGGGGTTGAATTTTATTTTAAATATTTAAACTAATAAAAAATAGAAAACCACTTTATTAAAAAAACCAAAACCAAAATTTTTAATTATTAGAGTGTTTGAACCAGATTCTGAAATAATATGATATATTATTGTATATTATCATACTAAAAAAGAGTTTGATAGAACTATTATAAAAAAGATAATTAAAAAAAATGTTTAATGTAAATTCAAAAGATAAATAGGAACTCATAGAAACAAGAAAAAAATTCTAATAGTAATAATGACACACAATATTTTAAAAGATATTTTAACTCTTTAACATTAAATGTTCTAGAATTCATAAATCCTGAAATAATATTTCTAAATTATCAGTACCTAATATAAAGTTCAATCCTTACTTACCAAGAAAACCCTTGATACTGTGACTGAAACAGATCTATCTTTGAATCCCCTATAATCCATCAATGCGATGATCAGTGTGTCTCTATCTTCTAATCCCCATAATTCCTCGATCTGATGGATTAGATTCATATATATTCATACCCTTGGTATAAATTTATATAATCCATAATTAAAAACATAAACTACAAAATAAAACAATTCTATATAATTTATAGTCTGCACATAGATTCCACAGAACTTAAACTCTTGATGAAATTACAAAGCATTAGAATGAGATGTTCAGGGAGAGAAAAAAATTATACATATTGAGTAGAAAATAAATCAGTATCAAAATCTTCAAATGACCTACCATTAATAGTAAATTAATCAATGGTTATATTTTAAGTTGATTACAATATTCTCAAATAGATTTTACTTTGAGAGTTCATAATGAAATGGATCATTGCCTTGATAGCTAAACATGAACTATACTTCATTGTCCAACATTATTTTTCATAGATGCATTAAAATGTTGTTATGGATTTAATCCAATAGAAAGAAATATAATTTATATGATTATAAATATTGGATAGTCTAATAAATTATAATATTTTTTTTCAATATGATAAACTAAAAAATGGTTACACCAATGGATCATAAATATTGTCATTCTGATGGATATTAATTTTTTTAGTCTGAAAGACAAAAATTTCATCTAACCATTGGTCAGTACACTAGTTAGTAAAATGTGTTGAATACACCATTGGTAAAATGGATCATATTAGATAATAAAATTTAAAACTCATTTTAAACTACAATCATTTATAAGTTCAGTATGAAAATATTCATTCTAAAATAACATAAAAAACAATTGTTATATATAAATTATGTAAAACATAGTTTTAAAAAATTATTCTTTTTTTACAAAACAATAGAAATTAAAAGGATAAAGTTTTTCATTTGTCTAAAATATGTTTCAAAAAAAAGGATAATTCAACTTTCATGTATTCATTGGAAGAGTGATCATATCTAGGGGGAGTCATGTCAGTGGCATAATGATATATGTTCATAGTGTCAAATTTTGTTCACTAGTGATACATGATGATGCATCTTGGGGATAATATTATATATAGTGCAGTGGTTGTAACACCTTTTATGACTACAAGCTATGAATTTGAAATAGTATCCAATAAATATAATGTATATTTTTTGTTCTTAGGCATTATAGGAGTTTTTTGGGCCCAATATTTAGTGTTGGGAAGTTAAAAAGTTTTCAAAATTTGTTATTTTTTTGTCAAACTCTACCATATACTTGATGCGAATGGTTAAATTGGGGTAGCCCATGGAGTTCATCTGGTGATCAATGACCTTAGGGATGGTACCTAAGAGGACACTAGGTACTCAGTGATTGTGGACCATGTACCAGAGAGTACATGATAAAATTTTGATAAAAAATAATTTAATTAATTTAATTACACAAAAATATTTTAAAATGATATCACCCTCATTTTCTTATTTGCTTCCACATGATCCCTCATCCCTTGTTCCTTTATTTATTATCCTTACAATACCAGTTCTCCACCAATTGAGCTTAGATTCATGAGTTGTATATCCCAGTTTTTATTTTTTAGGTAATTCATGAACTCTTGTTCCTTATAATAAATATTTCCTTTATTACATTATTATCTCACATTGAATATGCTCTAATTTATGGGGTACATTATATGTTTTTTGATTTATACCAATTTAACCCAAATTTTCAAATAATATCCCTTGAATATGACCCTTATAGTATTAGATAGGTGGTCCCAATATTTAACATTGGTTTTTTAGTCATGGAATGTGTCATATAAAATTTTAGAATAACCTTCTCTATGTTTATTCCATAGAATCTATTGAATATTTTTTCTTTACTTCCTATATTTTGACTCATACCTAATGTAATTGTGAGTGGTTTATGAGTGGTGTGCATCATCACTATGGTTGTTTATTACCTATTTCCTTATATAAAATTATATGTAATTGTGATCTGTATCCCAAGAATATTTTTTACACACATTGTTTGACCACACATACCTAGAAAGGTGTTCTAGAATGACCCTCAACAAGTGATATTCTAAAAAAAAATTAGGATTGTGATGATGTATCCTTGACTAAATCACTGAGTTTATTAGTTTCATTGATAGAATATCCTCTATTATGATAAACAATTTAAAAATATTAATAGATTTATTATAATGATTATAGGTGGTAAATTTTAAATTATATTTGTTTTCCATGTGATGTTTCATTCACTTAAATTATTTTACTAGTGGTGAAATGATTATATTTATAATGTTGTGTATTGGTGATAACTCATTCATAGATGATGCATGTCTATATATGTTTTAACAAAATTTATGGGGGTCTAGAAAGATGTGGGAATTTCTTCATCTACCTTTGTGAATGTATTGTTGTAATATTATCCACCCTAAGTATTATTAGTGGTACATCATCTACTAATGATGTGAACTAGTAGTATATCATCCTCCCATAAATGTTTTGGATGTTCATTCATCTATCTTAGTAGTTTAATTGGAGTCGATTCATCCACTTAGAAGTTCATTGTTTGTGATGGATCATTCACCTAAGCTTGGTTAGTATTTATTTATTATTTATTGAGTGATACCTTTTTTTGGAACCACTATTATCATTTTGATATAACATTCATTGAGAGAATGAAAAATTAGTTCCATAACATTAACTAAGATAGTGAAAAAGTAGTACCACATCTATATTGATTTATGAATTTTTGGTGTGTCAACTACCATGATATATGTTTTGTATTGTTTTATAGTCAACATGAAGTCGTTATACCCAATTCACCATTAATTATATAACATGTTTTGATAGATCACTCACCCTCAATATGTGTTAATAATAAGGGTGTATCATCCTATATCATTATTGGGAAAGGCATGTATGGTCACTTTGGTTTGGTTGTTTAGAATCCCGTTATGTGATTAGATATTTTTTATTTTCATTATTATAATTTCATATTGTGGATAAAATTGTATTTACTAGACTTTCATAGGGACATAATCAATAGTATCTTATTGGATTATAATAAAATATACTCAAGAAACCTAGAACCTAAAAATATTTCATGACCATAATAATAGACACATGTAAGGTCCCTATATTAGATATATGATAAGGTAGAGCTTGATTGGAGTTATGATACAGAATAAGGTAGGGACTCAAGACCCATTTTTGTAGTAGTATACTATATTTTTCTTAATTGTTTACAACATATACAAGGTTATCCCGTGGAAAAAATACTATTTATTTATTCTAGTGTTACATTGTTGTATATATCATTTTGATATAGTATGTTTTAATATTTTTTCATAGTTGGACCACATATAAAATTTCATTGTTATTTTGTTCATGTGGTTGTTTTTTGTAGTCATTACTACAACTATGTTGTATAGTTATCTATAAATAAGGGTAAAGTCTCCCCACTTAATATATGTCAATAATTGATGAAATTTAGTTTCCTCTGGTGTACAGAGAGGTGAATTTGAGGTCACATGTTACCACTGGTCTACTATAGTTTGGGTGAGTCATGTTGGGATGTTGCATCTACATAAATATAGTAACTGATTATTTAATATAGAAATCGATTTTTAAGATCATCAACTTCTTCTAGAAATATTACCACATCAATAACAATTTAAGGTAAAATATACAATCAATATCACAAATAATCATTACAATTTCCATATCAAAATTAGAGAATCTATAATCCCACTAAGATCACATACATTCTTTCTTCATCGATAAATTATTCTATTATTCTTGGTATATTATTATTCAGATGGAATATTTGATCCCTTAAATGAAAAATATTTATCATGTGAATCAAATAGATTTCAAAAAAAATAATTAATGTATAATTAGTGATTTAAAATCCCTAAATATATTTACTTCATCACATCATCATTTAAGTCAACCAAATTCAAAACCATGAATGTTGATATAATTGAAGGAGTTTTCATTTTGATATTGGAACTATGATGATTTATTATTATTATTATTATTATTATAATTTATAAAATTATTTTTATTCAAATTGATATTTTAAACATTTAAATCTTTTCCAATATATATATATACCTATGTGTTCAAGGTCACATGAAGAGTTAAGTAGAAATTTCAATGCATAAAATACCATTTTCACTAACCCCTACATTACTTGATGGTATTTTTTCAATCTAAAGAATATTAAATTGAACCCACATATTCCATATCATCCCCAATTTCCATCACATAATGTCATATGAGTGGGAGAGAACTATCCAATTAATCCTTGAATAGATGGAATATATCCATCAACTCATCTCCAAGATAGTAATCCCCCACATAGAGATGTGGCCACACAATATGATATTATATCTATTTTATATAATGTAATTGATTTAAGGGGATCCACATACTAACATATGTAATGTTTCTATGAGGTATTTTTTTTTGATTTGATAAAATGATCGCATAGGTTCCTCATCATAAGATTTATCTAGATTATCTGGAATGATGTATATGGTTTTAATTTTTCTAATTGTTTTATCAAATGGTTTAGTGTACGACACACCATACCAAAAGATGTCATTCTCTACACCCCAACTAGGGAAATATATCATTGTAATAGTTTTCCTTTATAATACCATATGATTATGATTCCACTAATATAAAATGTGTGCCTCATTATCACCAATATCCACTGCAATCAATGGTGAATTTAATCATAACAATATTATACATCTTCTTATGAATTCCAACCATAAATTAATCCCAACTTTATAATCAAATAAATAAATTTTTTATATATTCAATCAATTAAATAAGGATTTAAAATCCCAAAATAAGTGTAAAACCAAGAAAAAAAATCTCTATCATAATTATTAATCACTTCATTAGATTATTGAAAAATAAATACTATTATGTTTATTTCCTAAAAATCTATGGAAATATGTTTGGTTTTCAAGATAATTATACATTATTTAAATATAAATTTAAATATTGATCAAAATTGATATGAAAAACTATCTCTATAATATCACTTGAAATGAAACCTTTATTTCAAAAAAAATTATATTGTTAGTACCATCATTTTATAAGTATCAATACATACATGTACCATAAACTATTTTTGTTTTAAGACTTCAAATTTAAGAAGGGTTTTTTGTATTCAAAACTTCTCTATGTGTTTAATCAAAATACTCCTATCAAATTTTGACCAATTGAATTATATTATCTTTATAATGGTTTATAAAATAACCTATATAATTTTTTCCCAAAAATTTTATTAGGAGGTCAATCATGATGATATACTCAAAATAATTAAAAAAATATGTGCATTAAATAAAATGGACCATTCCTCTAACTCATGATGATTCCTCAACTCCTTTGAAGAATATCATATATTGGTCATTATTGTTTATAAAGACCAAATGAAATAGGATTTTTTATTGAGGAATACTGAAATGGGTTATATACATAGTATTTTTTATATAATATTAATATAATAATATTATTAATATTATTAATTTAGCTCCACTTGAAAAGTAAAAATAAATCATTATATCACTTAAATTTCTCAAACATCTACAAAAACACAAACCCCACATTCATAATTCAAATATGTAATTCATTTTTAATTATGACATCCAAAAAAGTAATAAAATTGATATTCTAAATGAATCTTGACTATAATTAATAATTTTAGTATAATTACTTATCAAAAACATGAAAAAACATTATCCAAGTGAATAATTGGAAATTACATACTACCCACTTAAAAAAAATTCACCATTAAAATGAAATATAAATATAATAATGAATATTAAATACATTACTCATGAAAAGATATTAGGGTGAAAATCCCACATTGTTTTATCTCACTCCTAGTCACTTTCATCTAATCCTACATGCCTCCACAACACACTGACTATAAATATGTATAAAAAGTAAAACACTTTATATAAAAGATCATATATTTTCATATGATTTTAAATAATTAGAACCGTAATCTATAATCAAGTCTCTCCAAGATATTATATGTGATGGGTGATGAAGATATATATGTAGCTAAGGTATATAGAAAGAAAAATATTATATGAATAAACTAAAAGGGAAAATACAAGTTGTAAAAACTGGTCCATACTGACTATACAGACACCCTGACATATTACATCCTACCCACTTTAAAACTTTGCATCCATAAAATGAAATATAAATATACTAATTAATATTTAAATACATGGATGATGCAAAGATATGAGGGTGAAATTCCCACATTGTGTCTTCTCACTCATAGTCTCTTTCATCTACTCCTATATACCTCAATAATACACTGACTATAAATATGTTCAAAAATTGTAACACTTTCTATATAATACTATATATATTTATAGTATTCCCCATAAGAAGAATTATCTATAATAATCAAGTCCCTAAAAGGTATTATATGTTATGGGTGACTAAGATATATCTGTAGCTATGGGAGAAAGGAGAAAAATATTATATGAATAATTTAAAGGGGGGGGGGGTAAATTCAAGTTGTAACAACTTGTCTCTAATGACAATACAGAAACCCCACCTTAAAATGTTCATTGGTTCTTATCCCTATATGTACCACCAGTTTATCATATACACATGGTCCCCTCACTAGGTCCCACCCATGTGCCTGAATGAGTCATCTTATTAATAAATTTTCCTACAGGACAACACATGTTCTTTGTAGTGTGATTTTCCACACTCGCATAATCCCTAGGAAACTTCCCATAAGATTAGCCATCCCAATCAAAACTCCAGGACAAGAACGCTTGAATGCGTAGTTCTAATCTGATTGGTTCTTGAAAAGAAATGTCCACCTTGTTGACATGATTCATATCATTTAGTCATTTAAACCTTTATCATCATGGGGTGTTGCATTCACACCCTATAGAAAAACTTCTCCATATGGATCTTACATCTCAACCCAAGCAGCGCCACCATACTTACAGATGGGTTCATGCTCTAATACTAATATAACAAATAGGCCCTACTGACAGCATAGAGACCCCATCATAACATGGACATTGGGTCCTACCCCACTAGGTACCACCTGTTTCTCTATAGACATGTGGCCCCTTTTCTGGGGCCCGCCCACTTGACTGAACAAGTCATATTACTAATGACTATCCCAACAATCTTACACATGTTCTTTCTAGTTTGATTTTATCTCAATCATACACACCCTAGGAAACATCCCATAAGGTCACCCATCTCGATCACTATTCCATGATTAGGACTATTAACTATGGATTTCTAATTTGGAAGACTTTAAAAAATAAAGGTGTACCTAATTACCACGAGTCATATAATTTTTTCAGTTAACCCTTTTGTTATTTTTTTGTGTTATACAAGTGATATGATACCTATTTGTCTTACTAAAATATCCCAAAAGGTCGACCAAACCTTAAAGGCAGTTCACTAATATTCCTTAACCTCAACTTACCTCTATATTGAGAAATATTTATAAAAAAATGTTTATAAATCTAAAAATATAATAGTCTTATCTTATGATCAATATAATATTTTTTTATATCTAATAATTCCTCAATTACATCTGTCATACTTTGCACCATTTCGTGGAAATAAATAATCAAATTCACAACCTCATTCCATCAAATTGGTGGTCTAAATAGACTCACATAAAAAACCACAAATGGATTCATACCCATTTAATAGTTATATATATTATTACCTATAATAATTACTAAGGTAAATTAGAGGAACATGAACCTATAAAATCTATGATACATTCCCTTAGTATTTCTTCTAATGTATGAATATTTATCTCTATAAGTCCATTGATCCATGGATTATAAGATATAATTTGGATAAAATTATACCAAATGATCTTGTAAACCTATTCCATAGACTTATAGTATACCATTTATCCCAATTATAAACTATATATAATTTAACTCCTTGCATATTTACATTCTCAATAATATACATAGTCGTTGAAGGATCCACGAAATACATCTATTGGATTGATAATAAATGGGTTGGATTAGTTAACCAATCAATTATAAAAACAAAGTGTTAAAAAATCTATATATACATAGTAGACTAGTTATAAAATCAATCACTATTTCATTCCTTTTCTATTGTGTAATACTGACTAGATACACCTATCCAACTAAAACATGGTGCACCAATTTTACTCAATAATAAGTGAGGGCTAGAACCACTAACCCAACTATATCTCACTTCTTATTTGGCCACTATAACTTCATATCGAGATCTAGATAAATCTTTTATACACTTGGGTGAATAAAAAACTAGGGATGATGAAACACTTGAATTAATTCTTTCCTCAACACCTATAGATTAAATAACTTCCCTTGAAATAGAATCCAGTTCACCACATATTAGGTCTAATTACATAGATTCTTTCTATAAAAAACTTCATTCTTATGGAAAAAAATCAAATCATCCTTAGCTCATTAAATAAGGTCGACGTATAATGTCAACTGAAATTAAGATTCCCACCCATAAACCTCTATAATATCAAGTTGAAAGGTGGATAACAAATCTATACATTTCCTCTCATCATGGAAATTTTGAATCATCACCCAATAATAATTTATACTCAGAGAATCCATCATAGTATATCTATTTCATTAAGTATAGAATTTCTCAAAGTTACAATCCTTGAGAAACTCAACCCATTAAAATTGTGAAATATTAAATTTTTACTTGGAAAATATATATCCCATAAACTTATGGTCAATGGAAACGATAAATATTTATCAAATAAGAAAATTACTCCATGAATTAAGAGTGAAACCCGTCACTAGTATCTCTAATATGGGAAAAACATAGTTTCACTCATGGGTATAGAGATATGTTAATCATGTTCAATAATATCATGATCATGAATCAATAAAAAAACTAAGTCTATATCATTAATTATCATAATGATCCTCATATTTTAAACTCCAAAATAGATATATAATAATTGGTGTACTATTAAACTTATATTTAGGAAGATCATAGTCTGTATGAAAATCCTCTAATTAAATAATATATATATTTCCTTCTTTCTGATGACACGAAATGGAGTAAATATCCTAAAAAAGTCCACAAACAATTTGATATAATAACTAGATAACCCTAAGGAACCCTGAACCTTGAATGTACTTTAGGGTGGTTCTCAAGATAATGCTACTTCCACCTTTAATGAGTCAAATGAAACTATTTACCATGATATTATAATTCCTTAGAATAAGACTTTCCCATAACACCCTAAGATTTTTTTGAAACGATATTTATTGAATAAATTTAATGTTTTTGATATTTTTTTGTTATAGACCATACTGAGTTTAGCTTGTATTGTACAAAACATCAAGTTTAAATGAAACAATACATACTATTAAAATATTATGATCTAATAAGATAGTTATCACCTAGCTATTGGAATGGAAGGTATGAATAGAATCGGCTAAATTATGAAAATATATGGTTTACACATGTATTTATAATAAATTATTTGGTTTCAAATTAATTATAAGTTAAAATAAAGACCATTTGAATATAAATGGAATATATTTTTGAAAACTATTTTTATGAAAAAAACATGTATTGTCTCAATAAATTAAATAAATTAATTTTTGTGTATGATTTTAATTAAATTCATATATAATATATTCAATAAAATATTTAATTTTTATCTTATTTTTTTGTTGACATGAGATAAGAATAAATAAAATTTTATGCTTCAAAAATTTATTTTTCTAAAAATTAGTTTTATCGCCTTTTGTACACATATATTAAAATTATTTTTTCATAGTTATATAAAATATATTTTAAAAAATGAAATTAATTTTTAAAATCATAATTTCAAAATTATCCCATGGTTTGTTATTGGGAATTTTCTAAGAATATAAATTTTTCAATTAATAGTGAAAAAATACATGTTTAATTATTTGTTTTCATTTCTTTTAAAGAATTAAAATGCATAAATAGTATTTTAATATGGTTGAAGTTAAAATTAGTTAGTATATATATATATATGTGTGTGTGTTAACCCCCTTTTTATTTTAATCATTTTATTATTTAATGATGATATAAAATCTTTTTAAACTTTTGAAAATATTCCCTTTGGAAAACCTCTTTCTCATCACGTCTGTGAGATTAATCTTAAATTAGAATTTTCCTCTTGTGTGAAATTTTGATGTTCCCGACCCAGATTCTACTTGATGGGTGCTCTGATTCCAGTGGGCCACATGGCCTCAAGCGCATCTCCCGGAATTCCAAAGGTTGCTAACTAGTAGTGAGGGATTAGGGTTTGTCCATGGAGAGACTATTCCCTCATTATAAATGTTTAGTGCACCAAGTGAGAGTAAAAATAGGCAATTATCAGAATCAATATAAGTAAATATAATACATGACATAATATAGGGACAACATGCTTAATAACTGAAACAAATGGAATAACATCCAACAACATTTGATGATATGTCATGTACTAGAAAACTAGGAAACATGGATACAATACAACATGCATAACAAGTCCCAGAACAGTATAAAGGAAATAAAAGACTGTCCCAAGAATCCCAAGATCTGTCTCGGTCATCTTCTATCGAGATCCATCCTAAACAATAAGCAGTCAAGTGTTTGAAGCTGTATGCTTCCCTTTGTTAACACCTGCAACCATGTAATCTGCCCTGGGTACCAAACGACACCTAGAGAGGGTGTGCAATAAACCTCAGTGGGACACCACCAACAGTTTCTATAACATTCTTCCCATGTAATGGATATGTAATATTATGCAAGCATTCAGATATAATGTAAAGCAATACAATGTAACTAAATACATGAGTACCTTCTTCAGCCCTCAGTTGGTATCTGAACATGTAACCTATTCATATAATTAAGTAATTACCAATTAATGTTGATAAGTCATTTGAGGCATAACCAACACTGAAATATCCTCGTGATAGTATAAATAGTTAAGGTTCTAAGATGTAACAAGAAAACCACGATCAATAACATTTAATAGTGAATCCCCAAGGTACCAACCAAGGAGATATAGAATCCAAGGGTCTCCAACATAGTAATAATTTTAGCCTAGCATGTGGTAAGAGTGTAATTCAAGGAGAGTTGTCCAAGTCATTCCACAATGAGGTGCCTACCAAGTACAAGGTGATAGAACAAGTTAAAATAGGGCTATGTAATGACTGGACCTGATGGGATATAACCATGGAAC
The DNA here is from genome assembly GCA_963277665.1 of Viscum album. Classification (NCBI taxonomy): domain Eukaryota; kingdom Viridiplantae; phylum Streptophyta; class Magnoliopsida; order Santalales; family Viscaceae; genus Viscum; species Viscum album. Next base: position 2,087,465,900 of record OY728126.1, on the reverse strand, counting down.
CTACTTGTCAATGTTCGATCCAATGAGTGCATCCAAGAAATCCAGTAATGATATTGATGGGATCAAAGTATTGTATCCATGGAATCCTTTAGTACTACATGGGTGATCATAATGTATCATACTGAGCATCCAAGAATACATAAGGATTAGGATATAGCTGGGTCTCAACCTAATTAAGATTCATCCTTGAATTGGAATGGGGTTCTTGAGTGCTCATGGAATTCTCCAATCAAAATCCAAGGAATGATCGTGTCAGGCCATTCCCATTTTATTATGAAGTCATGCAATATCTCCTTAGGTTCAATCCTTTCCTTTAATTAGTGTGATCATTACATGTATCATGAAACCTTTTTATCATGTTATTTGGTTCACGCCTTGTCTTTAATTAGTGTGACAAGGCCATGTAGCATGCAACCTTTTTATAAAGTCATTTGGTTCAATCCTTTAATTTCATTAGTGTGAAAATTACAAGTATCAAGAAACTATTGAATCCATTTAAATCATATTCCATATTCAAGGTTCATTCAACTACCTTCCATTAATGTGGTAAAGAGTGCTACATATATGGAACCAATTAATCATTCACATTTAATTAACCATTTGAAGCACTAACTTTAGGTGGGTCAAGTTTTACACATAAATGGTACTTTCCATTATAAAATTCACAATTTAAATCAATACAATTAATATAGAAGTGATTACCCTTAGAAAGGTCATTCCATGGAACACCCGAACAGTGTACAAACATGTTAAACCACTAAACAACAATTATGGCATAACCATAGACATTGAAAGGATGGAGTTATGCTCATAACCACCAATAATTAATCACATATTTTGAAATATAATAACCATATGGTTGTAACAAGTATAAGAATGGAATATTAATTCCATTAAAGAACCTCATGAAATTGGTGGGCCCCACACGAAAAATCCAAAATCAACAAAACTTAGGGATGAGTTATAGACCACCCACCTTAAGGTTGTATGATACTTTACCTCTAGTATTGACCCTTAGTTTAGATTGGATCATAGTAGATATAAGAATAAGAGAAAAATGATTATACCCCAATATCTCAGTTGAGAGAAAAAGAGAAGGAGAACAACTCAGTAGGACTTGAGTATTTACTATTATACATCCAAGGTGACAAATGGAAGCTCGATCGATTATCGAATGATTGAGATATCCTGATATCTAGATTTGGCCTCCAAAAATCTATAATTTGAGAGATATGGAGGTAAATCCTTCATAATCTAGGATTAGGGATAAAGGAGGGGGTTAATTAAATCATTAAGTGAAAAACTAAAAATTTACCCAAAAAAAGCCAGGGCATGATTTGTCTGCACCGTTTGACAAACCGTGAACAAATCCTGCACAGTTACCAAGGAAAGAGGGGCACTCACATGGTTAGGGTGCACAGTCATTCACTAACCGTGCGAGGTGGCTATATTCAAAAAAACAAAGTCTGTACGGTTTTCCAAACCATGTGACATTCCTACATGGCTTACTTTAAACCGTACTCAAAGCCTGTTTTTCCCAAAAATATGGGTTATAGGCTCCACACTTGCATCGTACACCCTTTATACCCCTACTAACTCATTGGTAATCCATATTAGATCAAATGTAAAGATTTAGACCAAAATTTAAAGGAACCATAACTGAGTGAAAAATTAGTTTCTTACAATATTACCCACTTAAAAGAACTTGTCTCCGAGTTCAGCTTCTAGGGGTGGAGAAATAATAACTAAGAATAACTCTAGAGATTGGGAACTTATGTTAGATTACATCTCCCAAGTATCATCCTATACCCGACCGTGCTACCATATCACCCATAATGGTGGGACAGACTAGCCTCGAAGAGCCTTCGTTCTCTGGTCAATAATTCACACTGGATACTCCTCAATGGTTGCATCAGTATCTAACTCAACTTCCTCAGGATCAAAAGTATGAGACATATCAGCATGATACTAGAGAATTTGTGAAACATGAAATATGTTGTGCATGACATGTTACCTCTATGGTAGTAGCAATCGATAGGCTACCAGACCAATTCTCTATATAATTTCAAAAGGGCCTAAAAAACGATGCAATAAATTTCCCTACTTTCATAACCATCTATTCCCTAGCCTGGGTGATACCAGAAGAAGAAATAGATCCTTGACCTTGATCTCAATAGGCCGTTGATGACGATTGACATAATATTTCGGTCTAGATTGAGTATTATTCATACAATTTATGATCATCTAAACTTTCTCAGAATTTTCCTGAATGAGATAAGGACCTAGAAGGGCTGCCTCATCTACCTCTAGCTAGAACAAGGTGAATGGCATGTCCAACCATATAATGCCTCAAAGGATCTATCTGAACTTTCACCTGAAAATTGTTATTATAGGAAAACTTTATGATATGAATATTATTCTCCAAATAACCACCGAAATCATAGACACATTCTCAGAGCATATCCCCTAGAACCTGTATTTTACATTAGGATTATCCATTAGTCAAGGGTGAAAAGATGTGCTTATAAGCACCCATGTTCCCATATTCTTTTGAAATCCCTAATAGATTTATTATGTGAATCGATAATTCCGATCTAAAAAGATAGTACAAGGGACCCCAGGTAGTTGTATGATCTCACAAAAATATAGTTTTCTTAGCTCATCAACTATTAAAGTCTCCAGAATAGGAATGAAGTGGGATTATTTTGTTAGTTGGTCAATGACTACACAAATAGCATTGCTACCCCTCAGTGACCTAGGTAAGCCAACTAAAAAATCTATAGAACCATCTTCCAATTTACATTTCGATACTTGAAGCAGCTATAGAAATCCCATATGTCTCTAGTGCTCCGTCTTCACCTGATGATAGGTGGAACACCTAGTGGTAAAGACTGCTATCTAACATTTCATCCCAAGACACAAATATTGGACTCACATATCTCGTTGAATCATGGAGATGTCTGGATGAACTACCCACTGAGAAGTATGGGACTCCTTCTTAAACACCTCTCTCATATCTGTAATAACCTAGATACGTCTATGTAGACGTAGGATGTCATCTATGTCTACAGACCAATCTGGCGGTGGGTTATCTCTTGATATATTTTCCCAGAGAACCAAGCCATTTGGATCTAAAAACTATCTACTCTTCACCTTGTCAATGAAGGAAGAGGTAACTATCAATGATAAAGGATAATATTACTCGTGACTATCATGTAACTCAAAATTCATCTCATAAAAGAGGTCCATTAACTTCTATTCAACATGGGCTTACCATACGACCTATGCTTGAGTTTTTTGACTCAATGAATCTGCAACCACATTTCCCTTCCCAGAAATATAGGAAATATCAAAATCGATGGATTATAGATATTTGACCCATATATACTGTCTAGGGTTCACGTCACGCTGATAAAAGATATATTTGAGGATTTTGTGGTCCATGTAGACCATAAATCCGTCACCCAATAGATAATGTCTCTAGAAATGTAAGTCAAGGACAACTGCTTCTATATCAATGCCATTCATTGGTTAATTTATCTCATGAGGCCTCAAATGATGAGATCCATATGAAACGATTCTATCTTTATATATCAGTACTGATCCATCCCCAATAAACTCTATATATCAAACATATTCTTGGGATTATCCCCCGAAACTACATCACAAACCTTTTCTGGGTCAATAGATACTCCTGATTCCAATATTATATGAACCAATATATATAATTTTTCGATCTAGAAGTTGAAATTAGAAATCTTGAAGTAAAGATAATTCTCTCTCAGTGTAATCAGAATGATCTCAATATGTTTGGAATGGTCACTACGAGTGAATGGATACACTAAGATGTCATCCATAATGTCTACAAAAAAAGAGTCCAAATAGGGGTGTAAAGTCATATTCCTCATTTCCATGAAAATGGAAGACATGTTTCTAAGACTGAATGGAATATCAAGGTAATAATACATACCACACTTACTATGGAAATCTATACAAGGTACATCTAATGATATGATTCGCACTTGATGATAACCCGATTTTAGGTCGATCTTAGAGAATACCATTTCTCATTTGAGCTAGTTAATGTGATCATCTATTCAAGAAAGTGGATATTGGTTCTTAACCATAAGATGGTCCAATATTATGTAATCCATTTATAGACATAAGGTTCCATCCACCTTCATGGCAGAAAGCACTGGTGAACCCCAAGAGAATGTACTGGGCTGTTTAAAGCCTTTTGCCTCCAAATCCTCCAACTACCAGTTAAGCTCCAAAGTCCCTATAGGTACCATCTTATACAGAGGAATATACACATGATATGATCCCAAAATAAGATCGATTGAAAACTCTAAATATCTCTCATGAGGTAATCCAGAAAAATCATTGGGAAAGATATCCCTGAAATGATCTACTATTGGAGGAAAATCATCTTGATGTAAACCCTGGTCCTCCATGAAGAGATTTGCAATCTGGTTGGTCACTACACCTAGCCCAATATTCTTTATTCCATATCTACCACCCTAAACATCACACTAAACCTTATGTATATAACTGATACCCTCTACTGATGTAAAAGATACCCTACAATGATTGCAGTCTACAAAAGAATGAGTGTGAACCAACCAAACCATCTCTAGAATGACATCAAAGCCCATAATCTTTAGAAAATAGAGGTTTCGTAAGAAAAGGAAACTACCTACATCAAGGGGATAGTCCTTACACTGTCCTATTCCCTCTATTATAAACCCTAATATCATATCTTAGGTCATTACACCATAGTGATAATGTATCTCTAGTACAAGACTCTCCATGATAGATAAAAAGATAAAGAGTTCAAAGAAGCTGTATCAAATAAAGAAGATACTATAGTATAGGCTACTAGAATAGTACCTTGTACTATAGATGCACCCACAACCTAATACTTAGGTATTGGATGTAGTGCATTCAATTGAGTTGATCCATGACCATGTGAAAAAGATGGACTACCTTTATCATAACTACTCTATTGGTGCTGTTGGTGATTAGGGGTCTGGATAACACAACCATGACCTCCTCCTCGACAAGACCTACCAGTGCTATTCCAACTCCCTACCCGAGGTAGTGTAAATTAACTCACTCCTGAAGGTAGATATGGTGAATATCCTTTTCCACTTGATGTTGGTGGAAAGTTCTTACAGAAATGCTAGAGATACCCTATATGACCACAAGCCCAATATTCCATTGGGTCCCTATCACACTGAGGATTTGAATGCCCTGATCGTTCACACTGATGAAACACTTTAAGGCTATCAAAACCAACACTCTAGTTGTCACTTCCCTAAAAAGAAACCTCGAGGGAACACTTCCTTCCAATAGAATAACTACTAGCCTGATGCGATAATGATCCATTAAACCCGATACTATTTTCGACCATAATTTTTTTCTTAATGATAAGAGCCTGATTTTCTATTTCAGAATAGGTAGGAAGACAAAAGAAAATGACCTGCATATGGAATGCGTAATGAATCCCATCATTAAAGCATCAAGAACACAAAAGATCAACACCAACTAGAAGAGATGAAAAGTGATCCAACTCCATGGAATGTGTTGAATATTCCATAACTGACATATAACCCTACTAAATATGCATGAAATCTCTAGAAAAGTTATAACTCACTGTCTGAGGAAAGAAGTAAGCATAGAAGGTAGTCTGGAAATCAACCCTTAACATGCCCTAATGACAGCAGACCTCGGTAATCACATCCCAAAAATGATTGGCCGAATCCCAATGCATGTATGTTTCAAGATTGAACCTTCATTGTGGAGGTGTCTTTAGATGATCAAAGATAGATAGTGTGGATTCGAGATAAGACTCACTAGCCTGCAGACAACCATCCCATGAAAAAGTAGGAGGATGATACTACTGGAACTCATGAGTTAGATTATCCATCACAGGTGCAAGCTGTAGAGCACCACACATGGACTACATCAGACGTAGGAAACTATCATCAACTTTGTAATCGGTTCTCATTTTAGGCACAACATGCGGAACCTCAAGTGGAACTTCTGGAGGTAAGACTAGAATCTTAGGGCCCACCACCTTTGGAGCATGGTAGTACCCACCTTCCTGGCGTATGACAAGAGGACTTCATGGTGACATTGGTCTTCAATTTCCAACCACACACCTCAGAATAATCTTAAGAATAAATAAAGAAACACTAGTAGAAATTGAACATAAGAAAACTCACTACCCATGGAATACTACCCAACCTACCCACTTAGATGGCCATGTATTTGTAAGATCTCAAGTATAAGTTTCATTTCATTTAACATTTAATTACATGGTTCACTCATTTACCTTTCATCAACATGAGAAGGTAGAATAAGGATGTGAAAACTATTAATTTTAGATGTTATGTTCCAATTTATAATGGATATCCATTTTTGATGAATTAGTTCCCATACACCCATCACTGAAAAAGACACCCATTTACTTATAGCATAACGACTTGACTTGATAAATTACTCATCCCAACCTAGAAGGGTCCATACACCTCAAGAATTGAGAGAAGAAATCATTCAATCGTAGCCAAAAGTAATACATGTACAAGAAACTATCACAACGTCACTCAACAATCACAAGAACATCAAAAAATAAAAACAATGAAATGAACCTACATAGAATGGAAATATGCATGACATGTGAATTCTAGGTGCCTATAATGATGCCTGCAAAAATGCTCCTTTCCCTCATATCTTCAGTCCAAGGATGAAAGAAAATACTCAAACAGAGTAATAATAAACAACACCACATGGAATGTGTGACACCCAATGGTGATATAATATCAATTGTAATAGGAAAAAGAATAAGAACAATATGATATTAAGAAACTTGGGTTTTACCCAGAACATGGGTTCGTGATGCCCAATAATGGATTATGACAAAGTCCCAAATGTTTCTAATCTCCAATATATTGTCTCAAAATTGTAAATGAAGAAAATAAACTCCTATGATACCACTTTGTGATGTACCAAACCCGAATGTAACTTTATGGGTTCCCCAAGCCCGGTGGGCCACATGGACTCAAGCGCATCTACTCAAATTCCATAGGCTACCAACTAGAAGCAAGGGCCTCAGGTGTGTCCGTGGGGAGACTATCACCTCATTACCGAAGTGTAGTGCATAGACTGAGAGTAAACATAGGAAATTAGTGGAAGAAATATAAGTAAACATAAGAGACAATAAGAATAATTATTGAAACAACTGGAATAAAATTCAGCAACCGATGACGATATGTCATGTACTAGAAAATTGGAAATCATGGAGACAAGAAAGCAGGAATAGCATGTTCCAAAATATTATAAAGGAAATAAAATACTATCCCAAGAATCCTGATCTCTGTCTTAGTCATCTTCTATCAATCTCCATCCTAAAAATCAAGCAATCAAGTGTTTGAAGCCATATGCATCCCTTTGTCAACACCTATAACCATGTAATCTGCCCCGGGTACCAAACGACGCCCAAAGAGTGTGTGAGATAAATCTCAGCATGACACTACCAAAGATGTCTATAACATCTGTCCTATTTATTGGAAATGTAATAGTTTGAATGCATGGATATATAAAGTAATGAAGTAAAAAGTAACTAAATACCCAAGTACCTACTTTTCCCCTTATATGGTGTCTAAACATGTAACCGGTTCATTTAATTAAGTAATTTCCAATTCATGTTGATAGGTCTTGTGAGGCATATAAAACAATAACATCACATTGTGATAGTATAAATAGTGAAGGTTACAAGATGTAACCGTGAAACTATGACCAATGGAATTTATTAATGAAGTCCCAAGGTAACAACCAAGGCAACGTAGACCTCCAAGGTCTCCAACTCAGTAAAAACTATAGAATGTCATGGGGTAAGAGCATAATCCATGGATCATAGTCTAGGTTATTCCAAAATGAGGTGCTTTCCGAGTCTAAGCTGACCGACCAAGGTAAAAAGGGGTTAAGCAATGACTAGGCCCGATGGGCTTTAACCATGGAACCTAATTTTCAATTATGGATCCAAGGAGAATATAAAAGGAATATTGTAATGATATAGAAGGGATCCAAGGAGTGTATCCATGGAATCCTATAGTACTACATGATGGATCATACGACATCATACCCAAAATCCAAGAATATACAAGATTTAGGATCTAGGTAGGTCTCAACCTAAGAAAGTTGTATCCTTGAATCATAGTGGGGATCTCGAGTGCTCATGGAATTTTCTGATTAGAATATAAGGAAATCTTGAGTCAGGACATTTGTATTTTATTATAAATTCATGTAATATCTACTTTGGTTCATGCATTACCTTTCATTCTTGTGACAAGGTCAGGTAGCATGAAACCTTTTTATCAAGTAATTTGGTTCAAGCCTGACCTTTCTTTAATGTGGCAAGGTGAAGTAGCATGAAACATTTTTATCAAGTCATATGGTTCATGACTTTCCTTTCATTAGTGTGATAATTTTAAGTATCATAAAACCATTTAATCCATTTATGGCACATTCCATATTTAAGGTTAATTCTGTTACCTTCTATTAATGTGGTAAGGGGTGCTATAGATATGCCCCCAATTAATTATTCATATTTAACAATCAATTTGAATAACTTAACTTAGGCGGGTATAGTGGTATTCATACATGGTACTTTCCATTATTAAATTCACAATATAAACCAAGAAAATTAAATAGAAATGCTTACTCTTAGAAAGGTCAGGCCAAGGCACACCCGAACAATGGTGCAAATGTGTCAAAACTCAAAATAAAAATTATTGCATAAAAATCGACATGGAAAGGATGGATTTGTGGTCAAAACCACTAATAATTAATAACATATTTGGAAAGAGAATAACTATACGGTTCTAACAAGTATAAGAATCACATATTAATTCTATAATGGCACCCGATGAAATCGGTGGGCCCCACATGACAAATCCAAAATAAGTGAACTTTAAGGATGAGTTATAGACCACCCAACTTAGTGTTGTATCATTCTTCTCCTCCATTATTGGCCCCTAGTTTCACTAAAATCAAAGTAGATCAAAGAAAAATAGAAAACTGATCATACCTCAATATCCCGGTCGAGAGAAAAAGAGAAGGAGAACAACTCAAGAAGACTTGATTACTTACTGTTTGACATCCATCATGACAAACGAAAGCTCAATAAGTTGTCAGATGAAGGAGATATATTCATCCATCACTTTGAACTTAAAAAAGATACAATTTTAGAGATATGGAGGTAAATCCCACAGAAACTTAGATTAGGAAAGGAGGGGGATAATTAGATCATTAAGGGTAAAACTAGAAATTTACCCAAAAAATAGCCTGTGAACAATTTGTCTGCACAATTACTTAGGAAGAAAGTTCACTTACATGGTTAGGCCTCACAACCATGCACCAACCATACAAGGTGGCTCTGTCCAAAAAAACACAATCCTTATAGTTTTCCAAACCGTGTGTCATTCCGACACAGTTTACTCTAAACCATGCACCATGCTATTTTTTACCAAAAAGATAGGTTCTAGGCTCTAAAATTTCCCCAGACACCCTAAGAACCCTACTAACTCATTGGGCATTCATATTAGGTCCAATTTAATGATTTAGAACAAAATTTAAAGGACCCATACATTAGTAAAAAACAAGGTTCTTACATAATTGAATTTGAAAAAATAGATTCAACATTTTGAATATTTATAATTTATAATATATAATAATATCAAATTAATTCTTGACCATAATTAATTGTAAAAAATAGTAATAATTATTTACATTTTTTAAGTTATGAATCAATTTATCAGGGGTTAAACTAAAACAATAAGGGTTAAAAATGACATGAAACTTATCCAACACCCATTTGATGGATTTTTTTTACCTTATTACTTCTAGGTTTAATGATTTCTCATATAGGATCCTTTTTGAAAGTATAAAAACATGTTTACACCTTTTTAAACTCAAAAATAAAAAGTGTTCCACTAACCCCACTTATGAAACTCCATCCCCTCTTCTCTCATATTCACAATTCCAAAACTATTTTATCTACCAATAAAAACCCAAATAAATTCCATAAATCCCTAATCACATCCAAGATTCCTTATTGTTTTTTGAAATAAAAAATAATAAGACTTATGGTTAATACCAAAAGAAGTTGTCAAAATATGAGGCAACATCCCTAATTGAGCATCTTATTTTTTTTCAACCTACACCTCCATTAGTTTTTATTAAAAAAATGTATATAATAACCTCAGTATATTAAATTTATTTTATAATTTATTTTTTTTAATGTAAAAATTTAATAATGTAATCTATATTATCCTCCATCAAATGTGTTACAAAATAATCAATTGTGCCAACAGTGTACAACTGCCTCCTAAACTAATTATATTCATCTTCCATCACCACGTATCATGGATGGTTATAATGATTAATTTATTTTTTATATATTATATTTATGATATTATTATTCTTATATAATAATTATATTACATTTTATATTTTTACCTTCTATTTATTAGGATTATGTTAATGCCGCTCAGGTGTCTAGTAGACTACCACCTCACGAAGTGACGTTATTTGATCACACTTTACATGGAAGGTAATAATGATAGATTTAATGAAAATATGTAATATATATGAGTTATTTTTTTTATCAAAAGTAAATATATTATTTATATATGTTTTATTCTATCCATTGGGGAAACAGAAACAATGTTCACTTATACATAAGGCATATCATCTCCACGAATAACCTATTTCATATTCTATCCCTAACAATTATGGATCACTATAAAAAACTATATATGGAAAAAATAATATAGTTATATCATGGTTAAAATTATTTATATTATGGAATAATTATCAATGTAATAGGACCAAAAATGAAAAATCAAAACATAGATGAAAAATAAGGCAGTTATTGACAGAAACATGACTTTAACAGAGAATTATTAATAAATTGGTAATAAAATGTCACATGAAAATTATATATTGTATGATATATATAATTATGGTTCAATGATATATGTTTAATAAACTTAAATTTATTATATATTATTTATAAATGTGTACAACAGATGGAAAGACTTATGGTATGCGATTTTCGTCTTAGTTTTTTTTGTGAGATAGAAGTCATATTCACCACATGTTTCTTATATGTTATGTATATAATAACCATGAATTTATTTTATGATTTTTGTATTTACAAGTCCATTTTAGTATCTATATTTTATGGTGTTCATGGTTCAAAAGTTACAAAATTTCTAAGGTATTTTTTCTCAAATTTTATTCTTTAGGTGATAAGTTATGATATGCTCATATATTATTTTATGAGGTGTATATATTTCCCCATTGAAAAGTTATATCCTTAATACATTTATGTTAATGATCATATAATTTTTTATTTAATTTTATTCTTTCAAGGGGATTATGATTCAAAGTTACCAAATTCATAATGTCATTGTGTCACAATCACACATTTTATCGGGATTGATTATGATTATGCTTCTAATGAAAAATATAAAGATATATCTCTCAATAATATCAGGAATTGTATTATAATCTAGTTAATTGTGGTGAATACATGTTTTCCATTAATTATGTTCTCTTTATGTACTCAAGAGTTCAAAATATATTTTTTATGAAAAATCTTTTTTATTTCTCTCTTTAATCAAAAACCCATTTTCACCCAACAAATATTTTGTAAAAAAATTCGAAAATGTTTTTAAAATTCATCAAATAATTTATTAAAGAAATTTGTACTCAGGTTTTTTAATGTTAAATAAATATTCATGTCATTTTCTGTAAAATTCCTATTTCTTTGACCAAAAAATTAAAAGGACTATTTATTTTAAAGTGCATGACATGACCATTAATGTTTTTTGAATATTATCTTATAAGTTTTAAATATTATTTTGAAAGAAAATTATTTATAAAAAAATGTACATTTTAAAATGTTTTTTCTATGTAAAAATTAAATTTAATTCAAGAAATGTTTTAAATTATGGTTAATGATTAATTTATTATTTTCATGGATTATTTTCAAATAAAATAATTTTGAAAATGTTTTTTTAAAAAGTGTTTCTAATTTTTGAAAGGATATTTTCCTCATGAAAATTATTAGTGATCTTAAAAAATAATTTTCCATCTAAGATAGAATCCTTTCATGTTACTTATGCTTTACCATGGATATGACCCACATACACCTTTCTTATTATTTATCTATATAGTTCATGTTTTAATGATAATAGGTTTAGGAAACATGTTTCTCTTACAGGGTTTATACCATGAAAAATTTCCTATAAACCCCACTTATTTTTCCACAGGTTATGATTTAATGAAATGATGGAATTATTATGAAACCTATTTATTTTCCAAATTTTATGTTATGATAAAATCTTTATGAAACCCATTTATTTTCATTGGTTCTGATATGATTAATTTCATGATATTGTGGTGACATAAGTATAATTTTTATTATGAAATGGGAGGACCTATATCTACCTAAAATGAATAGGGTAAACCTTTATAACTCATGATATAATAATTGGAAACAAGTCTATGGGCTTGATCCACTATGGGAAATAGGTTTTTCCTGATCTAAAATGGGAAATAAGTGATAGGTCATTATCTACTTTGTTGATGGACTTAGTAGTTATCCTTAAAAAATGAAATGGTTTTTATATATTTAAGATGGAATTTTTTTTTTATGAAATGATCATATATATAATGATTAATTTATGACGATTTCATACTCTGATGGGACTTTTTTTCTTAAATGATATGGTTTTATTTCATGAAACATGTTTATGATCTATAATAAGTTCACTCTAAACTTCCTATATTATTTTTAATTCACATAAAAGTTTCCTTATCTTATTATTTCATATGATCATAGATTTATATCTCCTCTTTTACCCTAACTAAGAATATGAGCTCACCCTTTCTTATATTTCCTTCCCCAAATTATGAAGAGCAGTTTTGTTAGGTTATGCCTAAGAGGAGTAATATATGAGAAGAACTTTTTGGGAGATATTTAAGATCATTCATGAAAGTAGGTGTTTTTGTTTATACTCTCCATAGATACTAAAATATTATAGTCCTTAGGTGTGTGTTTATTAAAAATGTTTAATATTCATCTAAAAAGATGTGATATTTAAATATAAATTATTGGGTCACTATAGTTAGTATCAAAGTAAATGTTTAGTCATTATTTAGAGATTTGGATTTGAAAAAATTTAGTGAGATCCCTAGGGACATGCTCAAGAATATGTATAAGGACATGTCTAGGGATTTATCTAAGGATGAGTCTAAGGATAATTCTTCGTATAGGAAAATATCCTAGAATTTTTGTGAAAGTTAGAGTTAGTGGTTTCCAATATATTACATACGTAGATGGATACTACAAGTGTATGTGGGTATATCACAAAGGTACATAATGGTAATAAGTTAGAAATGGGAACATTCAGCTCAATCCCTAATGTGGGTTCCATATCTGAGTCCATCAAATTTATTGATCATAATTGAAAGGGGTTTCTTAGTAGTGAAATTGATCTCAGCCATATAAGGAGAGAGGGTATCATGGTTAGCTATTTCCTAGAATCCCCATCTACTATAGATAACCTGAGAATATTATTATCTAGTTTTTGTTCCCTACCCTCAGATAATGTTAATCTTTTTTAGGATGATGACTTATAAATGCACTATTTTATAACCCCATGACCTATTTGGGCCTCAACCCCCATCCAATTTGATTAAAAAATTCCTTACATTGGATGAATGAATGACACATTGAGCTGGACATGATCATCACCTTGTGCATGATAATGTTACTTGCAACAGACTTGGTATGAAACTTCTAGAAGATATTTATTAATAATTCACAAAATATTTTTGAACAATCATGATGTATTTTAATAATGAATATGAATAACCTAGGTTAGGCCTAATATGACATAGATTGAAAATAATTTTTAATGATTTAGACATCATATAAGTTATTTTTTAGTATTTTATGGTTTTCCACAATTATTAGTGTTTCCCACACTATTATTTATTTTTTATTCAATAGATGGACCCCAATGGATCCATGTTAACAATGAGTGAATTAGACAATGAAGTTATTATCCTACTGAGCAACAAAATGGTATGGGTGATGAAGTTGAAAAACTTATTTCTATGATCCTAAAACACTCTTAATCTATGAACTATTAATAACAAACAAATGAGAAAAGGAGGAAACAAATTTCTATTGATTAATTCCTAAGGAAAAATCCACAATCTTTTATTGGTTTGGACTATCCACTAGTTTTTATGAAATGAATTAGTACAAATGAAAATTTATTTTAAGTTATTCTATTTTCAGAGCATAAAAAATATTTTTGGCCATTTATTATTTGGAAGGCGAAGCATATTTGTGGTTCACTCGTATTAAGAACATGGGGGAACAAGAATAATTGTAATATACAAAATGGGAAGATATTAAGTGTATTTTTATCAGTATGTAATTTCTTCATGGTCTATAAAAAAATATATAGAAGGTGTTCCCTGAGTATAAAAAAATGATTATTAATATTAGGTACCTATTAATCTAATTTTGTAATATTGTAAAGGTAATATTATAGTTTAATCCTCAGCAATAAATTAAATATTTATGAATTCTTTGGTGGCCTAAATCCATGGATTCTAAATGCCTTTTCTATAATATAATTTTATAACTATGAAAAAATCATTGTATGTGCACTAAATATAAAAATTAAAATTTTATATTACCACCATTACTATTTTGATAAGAAAATATAGATTAGGTCTCATGGTATTATAAATAAATCACATAGTGTAAACAATGTTTTGTCCCCTACATGCCAGAAATGTGTGAAGAAGACCTTACGTGAAATTATGAAAGGAACAATAGGGTGTTACAAGTATGGAAATCCTATCCATCGAGTTAATGAATGTAGAAGTTATGTGAATAATCTAGTCAATGAACTAATTGGATAGTGAGATCAACAGAATACACCACCCACACTCTAGTGTTTCATGTGTAAGGAGATGGGAAATTATACAAATCAATGACCCAAACTAAGGGATAATGAGAATAATAATCCATACTTACCTCTAATGAAAAAGGATAAAGAGAATGCTTATTAAATCACAATAGGGAGCAATTATCCCCCCCTGTTTAGTTGGGAATCTTATGTTTAATTTTTTATGAATTAGCTAAATAAAAATATTATTATTCATCATTAGTGAAATTTAAAGTGATTATATCCCTCTAAATGTATTCTAGAATAATGAAATCAAAATTCATATTTTATTTGTAAAAGGATGATCACATGATTCCTATGAAAATTATTTTGTATAATATAAAATATCATATAAGAAATAAAGGGTGAATTATCTTTTGTAAGTCCATATATTTCCTTGTAAGAATAACATAAGAGTTTCGGATACCAAAATTGGTTTGAATGTTTATGGTTGATCAAATGATCAAATTCAATGAAACTTATTTTATAGTTTTACTTGATGGGAGTACATAAATATTAAGTTTATTTTAATATAAATTTATGAAAAAACAACCATTTGGATTAGTATGAGTTTTAGTGACAATGTTATTCAAGAAGGAATTCCTTTACACGTCGTGCACATGTGATTAGTGACACTTGTAAAATTCTTAGATTTTATTTTATTTTATGTTGAGTTAATTATGGGTTTTAGTTGATCACCTTAATAGGTCATCACACTCTATTACTATCATTGAATACTTATATCTATAACCTTTTTTCAGAATATACCTTAATAAATTTTTAAGGTTACATGGAGTAACACATTTAATTATATCTGACCAGGATCCAAATAATACCACAATGTTTTGGAGTAGTCATTAGCAAGATATTGAAATAGAGTTTAGTTTAATCACTACGTATCATCCTTATAAATATATTCATTTTAATAGAAAAATTCAAACCCTATTGGATATGATAAGATCTTTTTATATGGATTTTAAATGTGGTTAGGATAAACACCTTCCTCTAGTTGTGTTTTCCTGCAAAAATATAACTTAATTAAGAATTAAGATGGACCCATACGAAGACCATAATATAAATAAGTGTTAAAATACATTGTAATAGAATTAAGTTATATAAATAAATCCATTGGGACCTGAGATAATTGATGATATGGTAGAGAAGTATACAAAATTCAATAATATGTAAGGATAAAACAATGTTGAAATAAATGTTAAGCTAATAATCAATGATGTGATCTATAATTTTATTTTAGTGATAAGGTATTTCTATGAATTTAATCATTAACTAAATAAGGAAAAAATAATCCATTGGTATATAGTTCCATTTTAAGTACATGATTGTATCAGGATAGTATCATATTGTTTATCACTTCCACTATACCTTTATGGGGTTTGTGATGTTATCCAGGTAAATATCCCAAGAAAGTACAAACCAGATTATTCACATGTACTATAATTATATGTCATACCATGAGATATTGTTATTAATTATAAGGAACAATTGGCTGAGATCTTGGATCATAGATGTAATGTTCTATGAAACAAGACTACTCACCTGGTAAATGCTTTGTGAAAAAACCACCAATTTGAGGAAGCAATTTGGGAACCTAAAAATGTAATGTGTTAGAAGTATATTAGGTTATTAGTATCAGGGATAATTTTATTTAAAGGTGTGTATAATCTGACACCCTGATATTTTTCAAAAAAAATTAGAATAAGTCTTATTGTTTTTTATATTTTATGTTACACACAACATCTAGTTTATCTTTTTTTAGAATAAACTTCGAGTTTAAATGAAAAATGAAATAATATTAAAATAATATTATTTAATATGATAGTGAACACCAAAAAATTGGAATGGAATATAATAATAATATTTTTTAAATTATAAAAATATATAATTTACACATTTATATATAATGATTTACTTGGAAACCAATTAATTTTAAATGAAAATAAATACAATTGTAAAAAAAAGTTAATCCTTTTCTAAAGAACATTTTTATATGCAAACACATGTGTTATCATAATAAATCAAATGAACCACTTATAGTGAATAATATTAATGATATTTATATATGATAAATTTAAAACAATGTTTATCATTTATCATATTTATTTCTATACAACAGAAAAAAATAAATCCAATTTTACCTTTAAAGATTGTATTTTTCAAAAATGTTGTTTCTCACCTTTTGGAAACGTATTATAAAATTGTGTTTTAAAATTTTAGATTACATATTTTAAAAAATTAAATTAATTTTTTAAATAATATTGTAAAAAACTTTAGGGTGAATTTTTTATAATTTTCTATAGAGATAAATTGTTCGATAAACATTGAAAAATATTAGCTTTTATTTTGAATTTTCGATTCATTTAATGTATCTAAAAAAATGAAATATTTTAATATTATATTGAATTTAAAATTAGTTCAATTATATATCTATTAATCTAAATCATTTCGTTAGAATCATTTTAAAATTGTATTTTGATATAAAAACATTTTATATTTTGACCATTTTCTCTTTGGAAAACTGCTTTATCATGGCATCTATAGGATTAATTTTACACTAAAATATTCCAATTATTATAATAGAATTAGGAAAAATGGAATCCATATTTGGAATAAAAATAATTTATACTAAATAATAAGAGTAGCATAATTTTTTATGACAATGAATAGTAAAGGCTGTACAAATTATATATAGTGGTAAAGGTAAATATGGGTTTATCAAGGTTAAACTAAAATGAAAATGGTTTAGAATGATCCAAAACATTTCTAAAACCCAATTTATAGCCATATTTAGAACATATACCATATATTTTAGATAATATACCATTATTATTTTTTTTTCTGGTGAAAAACATTGGAACACCTTTTTTATCAAAAATTACAAGAGTGGCACTCAAATCACTTATAAAAGGCCATCCCCTATCCTCTCCTCTTCACACACCAAAAAAATGTTCGGATTGGAAATTACCTAAAATAAAATTATTTAATTCCCTAATATCATGTTATATTCATTATTGTTTTTTCAAAAATCCATCCAAAGAAGTAATTTAGTGAAAACCAACAGAAGTTCTCTAAAGAAGAGGTAATGTCTATAACCGAGTGTTTTATTTTATTTCCTTCTCTACCTAAATAATACCATATTAAACTATAAATAAGTAATAACATAATTATATTCCATTTAATTATATTTTATTATGTAAATTTAATAATATAATTCCTTCTCATCTTTCATCAAGTGGGTTATGAAATCATCATTTGTGTATATGACAAACTATCTCCTTGCAAACTGATATTATTCATTTTTCATTTCCAGATCTCACAAATGAATAAAATAATGGATTTATTTTTTTATATATTTTATTAATAATATATTATTATTCTTGTAATCAAGATTTCACATGTGAATTATTACATTCCATTTCGTAGAAATATGATAGCGTTGCTTATGTGTACGACAGACTACCACGTCATGAAGTGATGTGATTTTGTTCACACAGTACATGGAAGGTAATAAGTATGCGATTAATGAAAAATTTAAATATATGTGACATAAAAATTATTTTTTAATTTTAATTTATGACTTAACTTCACTTTTTTATTTTCATAAGGAAATTGAAACGTCATTAAAGAGTACGTACGACCTACCGTCTCCATGAACAGTGTATTTAATTTTCTATATGTAACTTTTATGGACCACTATAAATACTTATATTATGAATATAGATGATATTTAAACCATGTTTAAGATCATTTAGATGATTTATGTATGATCAATTTAGGTGGAACAAAAATAAAAAATCAAAACTTACAGAAACAAAAACAGAGTAGTAATTACCCAAAATGTGACTTCATCATTGAATTCTCAATAAAACATGTACTAAAAGGTCATAAGTAAATCATATTTGGTGTGATTTATATAATTATGGTTAATTAATATATATTTAATAAACAAATTTTTATTAAATAGGTTTTTAACTTTTATAAAACAATTCATGCCCTATGGTACGATATTTTCATCTAACTTTTAAATTTCTTTGAAACACATTCCATATTCACTATATGTTTCATTAATCTCGTGTATATAATAAATATTCATGTATTTAATTATTATTATAATTAAATTTTTTGAGATTTATATATCAATTTTAGAATCAGAATATCAAGGATTTTTTGGTTCAAAAGATACCAAAGCATAAAGGTATATTGTTTGCCTCAAATTGCATTCTTATAGATATAAGTTAGGATATGCACCTACCATATTTTTCTAGGTATATATACTTCCCCATTGACATGTTAAAATATTAATATTCCTTTTTTATGACACTATAAGTTTTAATTAATGCTATTATTTTCTAATTATTTTGATTCAAATTTACTGAAGTGGTAAAATTTTTATGATAATCTGTCATTGTTTATTAGAATTGTTTATGATTATGCTTACAATGATGAAATATTATGATCTATATCTCAATAAAATAATGAATATTGTTATCCTTTTTTGTTTATTGAGATTTTTTTTCTGTTAGTTTTACTCTATTTATGTACTGATGAATTTAAAATGGCATTTCAAAAAAATAAATTAGTCACTTCAATCAAAAACCATTTTTACTCGAAAAACTTGTTTTTTAAAAATGTTTTCAAAAATATTTTCTATATTATTAAAATGATTTATATAATAATTTTTTATACATGATTTAATTATTGAAAAATATTAAATTAATCTTCAGGTCATCTCTATAATAATTCAATTTTTCAATTGACTGAAAATCCGAAAATAATATTTGTTTAAACATACAAGACATGAAAGTAATTCCTTTGTGTAATAATCATTATTTACAATGAATATTCTTTCATTAATTTTCAAGGATATTTTCAAATAAAATGTTTTCTTTTTTAAAAATTGTTTTTCATAGTGGAAAGTATATTTTATTCAAGAAATTTTTTAATTGATTTATAAAAAATAATTTATAAGTATCCAAGGTTATTTTAATAGGTAAGGATTTTGAGAATGTTTTCTATTTTAAAAAGTTTATTCCTAATTGTAATGGATATTTTCCATAGGAATTATTACAAGGGATATTTCAAAAAAAATCCATCTAATATGAATCGTTTTTTGTTATATATGAATTAATGGGGATATGATCCAAGGACACCATTATTATTCCTTATCTAGATTGTTTAGATTCCTATTAAAAATATTTTTATGAAACTTGTTTCTAATCCATATGTGATACCATTATAAAATATTTCTGAAACCTAATTATTTTGAATTTTATATTCTTAGATGAAATGATGACATGATTATGAAGCTTATTTATTTTAAATAAGTTATATTATGAATAAATGTTTATGAAACCCATTTCTTTTCATGGGTTATAATATAATTAATGATTTATTATATTGTGTAAAACATATGTACTATTTTCATTATGAGATGTGTGGGACCAATATCCCCCCCCATTTAATTTGGTAAATATTTATATCTCATGATATGATAATAGGAAACAATTTGATGGGATTGATCCAATATGTGAAAAATGTTCCTTATGATACACTATGAGAAATAGATGTACACATATCCAATATGGGAAACAAGTGCTTCCTGATCCACAATGGGAAACAGTTTATTAGTCCAAATCCACTATGTTTATGGTCTTGGTAGTTAACCTTGAAATTAAATAGGGTTTTCATATACTTATGATGGTTCCACACTTTTATGAAATGATATTATAGTTAATGATTTATTTATGATGATTTATCACTATTATGGGCCATGTTTTCTAAAATGATAAAATTTCATGCCATGACTCAGGTTTATGATATATGAATGGTTGGTTATGAAAATACAATGTAATTTTCA
Organism: Viscum album; assembly: GCA_963277665.1. Lineage (NCBI taxonomy): Eukaryota > Viridiplantae > Streptophyta > Magnoliopsida > Santalales > Viscaceae > Viscum > Viscum album. The sequence continues at coordinate 2,087,444,984 of OY728126.1, read as the reverse complement.
TGATCTGATATCCTTATTCCTATATTATGGTTTCATATGATCATAAATTGTAATCTCCTATGTTTACCCCTGCTGTGAATATGATATCACCACTTATTATGTTTCCTTCCTTGAGTTAGGAAGAAAGGTTTTTGGTAGGGTACACCTAAGAGGATTACTATGTGTTATATTGAATATATATATTGAAATTTTAATATTGAGTTTCTAGTCTCCAAAGACACTAAACTATTATGTTCCTCAGACATGTGTTTATGAAATGTATTTAAAATTCACTTAAAATGAAAACATATTTATGTATAAATGACCGGGTTTCTGTATTTTTAATATATAATTAACACTTCAAAAAAAAATTTACATCGCCAATTCTCCCACATGGTCTTCATCACCTCTCATAGGTGGATTAGTTTCTTTAACTCATCCTAAGAGTATAATGATTTATAATTAATGAATAATAATATTAATATATCCATATAGAGATAAAGTACCCATTCATGAAATTTAGTAACACTATTCTATCATTTTTTTCCATATATTTCATTACAAAAACATATAATGCTTATATCTGCACCAAAATATGTTTTTATAGATCATCGTCATGCACTTGTAGTTGGTGATATCTAGACTTAAGACCAACATTAGAGAAAACATAATTCCATCTTAATTGGAAAAATAAGTCCCACTTATTATGAAATTGGTACTTTTTATTAATTGTGTCATTTTAATAAATAAATTATCAATTCGAAATTTTAAACTCCCATCTAAATTTGTTACAAAAAATATTGGAGCTCCAAAGAATTATAGAATATAATATCCTATTACTATTTTTAGGTATTTATAACCCTTATTTTTATTCATTTTTTGTTGGGTTTTATTTTGGGTTCCTTTAGGTGAAAACATTGGATTTTTTTGAATGTTCTAGGGCTCTTCAAGATTGATGCATGGTTTTTCTGAACCATATGACCTCATAAAAAAACATTAAAAACCAAGGTAGTGGAATTTTTCAAGATTGGCTCATGGTCTAAAAAATAGTGACCCCATTCAGTATAAATCATGAACCTTGGAAAATGGGAGCACACAAATAAGGTGCATGGTTTTTCTAAAATGTAAGGATAAGACCAACTAACCATGTTTATAATTTTTGAATTTAAAAATTCTTTTAAAATTTTAGAAACAAAATTTTTAGACCCCTATTGGACGTATACAACCAATATATGATTTATTCTTCCTTAGAAGCCCCCAAGAGTTTTTTCCCCTAGGAACCTCTTTGAAATTGAATTGAAGCTATGAAAACGGAATTAAATATTCTCTTAGTAGGATTCATCTTCACATTATCAATATCCCACTATCTAGTCATTCATCCATAGGTCTTTATAGATATCTATGTTGGTTGGAGAATCTAATCACTTATTTTTTTGGATCAGAATACAAGGATTGAATCACAAATTTAGTTGTATTCATTTTTCATTAGAGAATACTTATTAGGGTTTGAAGTTTCACGATCTAGAGATCCTGAGGTAAGTGGTTCTGTTATGATCTTCTAATTTAATTAACCATATATTGCTTGATTTATTAAATGGATTTCATTTAAATATATGTGAATTGATTCATATAAAATTGAAATTTTGAAAACCCAATTTCATTTAATTGGGGGATTTTGGTTTTGGAAATTGGATTTCGGCATAACATTTGTAAAAAATCCCAATTCCATAAAATTGGGTTTTAATTGTGAAATTGATGGATTTAAAAAAAATTTGGAAATTAATTATAGATGGTGAATTGTGAATTGATTTAAAATTTTTAATTTTTGAAAATGGATTTAAATTATTTTGATAGAAACCACTATATTCGATCATGGAATAAGGTATGTTTTTTTATTAAAAACCTATGTGTTTGTTTTTAAATGGAAATTGGAATATTTAAAATAGAGAATGTGATGAATTTAATTTTAAGAATTATGAAACTAAAAATTTCACCATTGATTAGTTATTATAGTACATTAAAGATTTAGGTAATTAGTGGGTTATTTGGATAACAATATATGATTTACAACGTTGTAAAACATAAATGTAGCACATCACATCCTAGACAGGATAGTGATGAAGTCGTGTTTTCCCATACCAAATTGATGGGTGTATGCACATATTTTTTAAGACACCTTGAGTGTAATGTGTCCTATAAACTAAAACTATCACTACTTTTTGGAATATGACCATGTTTCTCACATGTTTGTATTTGAAATGAATATATTCTATTTTTTAAACAGTTTTACTTACCTTGTGAATTTGTATAAACTATTTTAAATAAAAAAATTACACCATTTGTTTAAAATAATATCTATCATTTTAAATTTAGAGCATGGATTTTAATTATTCTATTGAAATTCCAAACTTGTTTGTTTAATTTTGAATGCTTTATATAGATAATTAAATTTTGGAATCTATTATGTACTCCTTAGTGACACCCTACTATAATTAAACTCATACCCTATCTATACCTTTAATTATTTTTATATTATATCCTTATAGGTTTTAATAGGGGAAAAAGACCACTTGTAGGTGGTTCTACCTATTGATCTATGGACTTAGAGTGTTTCATCTATTGGGACTTGGTCTATCTATCCTATTGTTTTAGTATTTTTTTTCAGTACTTTTTATTGTGTATTGTTATTTGACTTATGGTAAATTTTTCCCTATGGAGTTTCTTTTTATGAATATTTCTTTATTATCATAGTTCTGCAATCTTTTAGGAAATTCATTCTTACTTTCATTTTGTATGATTTCATGTTTTAGTAGAAAAACCATGGGGATCAGGAATGCACTTTGATCCATGTAAGTGTCAACTTGGTTATTTGGTTGCCTGGGTACCGAAGCTAGTTCGTGAAAAAGTGTTATAAGAGATCAAGGTTGAGCATCTTTTTGAAGTCAATATGTATTTGGGTAATCTTGTTGGGATATAAAAAGTAGTTATGAATAAGTTCCTGGATACGTATCACCATAAACAATATTAATCTATGAGGGGTGTTTTGTGAATGATATCTTGAGGATTAGTTCTAATATTTTCCCTGTTTTTTTGGATTGACTGAAATCCAAATCTTGTTTCTCCATATATTGGGATTAATTTACCCTTATTGATCATTTTGAGTATTAATTTGATGTCTTCAATATTTTTTTATGTGGTTTAACATCATTCTTATGAGAATTAACACAAATCAAATCCATGAGGAAGATATTACTAAACCTCAGTGAGTGAATCCTCTTATGAAAACATGTCTATTTGAGGTTATCATGTGTATTATGCATGCTTTGGGATAAGCACATCCACCAGTTCCTGTCCAGGATCCAGGTATCGAACATCAAAAGGATGTTCTCTAGGATCTTTATCATGAGTTTCTTCACTAAATACCACCATAATTCCAAGTATCTAATTATTCACAACTGGTTGAGGAATTGTTGAGTAGGATTTTTTTCTTGTTGAATTCTTGGAGACACCTAAATTAATCAAGGTGATATGTGACACCTTCACACTGGAGTGATTGAGAAGGAGATGGTGGAACGCTATTGTGGTGGTGAATAAGCATTAGGGATTATAGTGTAAAGACATCAAATTAATTTTCACCAACCATTATTATCTGGAGTCCATGTTTTTGGCCAAGGATAAAGAGTTTTTCAAACTTCAATAGGCTAACAAGACCATGATAGAGTATGAAAACTATTTTGCGGAGCTCATGAAGTTCAGGGCTAAAATAGTATCGAATGAGAAAATAAAGGCACAAAGGTTATATTTGGGACATTGATATGATATTCATTCGCATTTTTTATTGATAAATTTTTCTTCTTATGAGGATGTTCTGGATAGAACACTGATGTTGGAATTAGAACTGGCTGGCTAGTTAGGGATCTGAGGAGTTTCTTTCTCTTCCAATGGCCTAGTGAATTATTCGAAGGGAAAGAGTATGCATGATGATTATAATGGTGGTGTGAGAATGAAGGTTTTTTCCAAACCTCCTTCATTGAATATAATATGACCTTTTATTTTTTTCTACTATGGAATGTTTGGGAATTCTAAGAGGGATTTTACTAAGGAACCCAAGATACATGGCTCCTACTAATGCTCAGGTCACTTGTAGAAGTTATTCCATATTTATATCAATACATATAGTGGAACAAGATCACGAATACCTTCTAAAACTATGGTGAAATTAGATATTTCCTATGGAAATGGGTTCTAGCCTTAGGCATCCGAAATAAAGCTTTTTCACGCAGTGGAAGAGTCACCAGAGGAATCAGATATAGGTCCAGTGAAAATAAGAGGAATCATCACTATAGAATCATCATTAGTGACTACTTTATTTTGATATTAGTGCATCTCATTTGATTATTTCAACCCATATTTCTAATCTACCGAATCTTTCTAAAAAACTTTTATCATATATGAGAGATTTTACTACATCCCTTGGAATGAAGTGAAAGAAAGGTCATAAATGTCCCACTTCTGTTTTATCTATGATAGATGTTGATCATGATTGATGTTTTTTGGTTATAAACCTAAAACCACTTGACATCATAGTTAGGATGGATTAGATCATTTATGATATTTATTGGATTTTTTTGTCTTTGATAGGTCTATTTTACTACAAGTTATGGTGTATGTTGTATCATTCAAGGATAATTGTACCCAAGGTCAAGTAGGAACATATAGTCATATCCAAAGTTGTTGGAAGTGATACCTTTGTTCACCATGAATCTAGATAGGTAATTTTTGACTGGTTATGTCCCCCCAAGTAATCATTGAGTTTCCTAACATGTTTCCATACGACTTATCTGGTTTTCCACCAGTATGGGTGGTGGAGTTATCTATTTATTTAGTGAATGATATTCAAATAATGTATATTAATTATTACTGGATGGCACTAGATGAAATGAAAGAGATAAATAATTAGTTTTATGAACTTATCGAGAAAGGATTTATATGACACAACGTGTCACCTTGGGCGATGCCGGTTCTCGTTACTAATAAATCTACTAGTTCCCTTCACCACTCTATTGACTTCTCAAAATCTAATAGAGTCATGGTAAAGAAAAGGTATCTATTTCCATGGATTGATAATCCATTTGATCTGTTAAAAGAGGAAAATTTGTTCTAGAAGATTGATATTTGATTCGGTTACCATCAGTTGAGGATATGGGAATCTTACGTTCAAAAAACCACTATCTAGAGCAGGTATGATCATTATGAGTAACATGAAATTTAATTTGGTTTAACTATTACTAATATAGGTTTTATGGATTTGAGGAATAATATTTTCTAGTAGTACCTTTGTGATTTAATGGTAGTATTTGTGGATGAAATCCTTATTTACACTACGTCCATGGAGGATCATGTGTGTCATCTAAGATTAGTGCTGTATTTGTTGAGAAATCACTCTCTTTATTCCAAGAGGTAAAAATACATTTTTTGGGGTTCAATAAGTGAAATTATTGGGGAACATGGTGTCTAAACATGGTATTTTATTTGATCCAAAAAAGGTAAAGTCAGTTATGACATGGGAAAAACCAAGGAATGTTTTTGAGATTCAGAGCTTTTGGGGTCTAGCTATAAATTATCAATGCTTTATAAATGAATTTTCAACGTTTTCTTCTTAGATGACATATATAACTTGTATTGGAGTAATGTTTGATTGGTATGAGAAATGTAAGTATTATTTTTTAGATATGATGTTTATTTTTACTACTATGTCATTTTTGAATCTTCTAGAGGTCGGGTAGGGCTATGTGATCTTCTATAATGCAATAAGTTTAGGTTTGGGTTGCGTTCTTATGAAAGGTGATCATGTTGTTGCTTATGGATCTTATTTGCATATTCTAAATGAAAATAATTATCATACCCAGGACCTTGAATGTGAATCTATGATTCACATGAGTTGATGTTTGTGGAACTACCTTTATGAAAAATGGTTTATTGTGTTTTCTAACAACAAGATCTTGAGTTACAAATTCACTCAAAAATATTTAAATCTCCACCAAAGGCATTGTGTGGATAACCTAAAATCCTTCAAATTTGACATCCCTTATACCTCATGGAAAGGTAATATTTTCACAGATGATTTTTATAGGAAAATTTTGACCCAGACCATGAAATAATTTTTGGAAGAGTTTAATTTGATAGATCTATTTAAACAATTGAATATTAGAGTCAATGAATCATGGGTTATGGTTACTTAGGCCAATGTTTAGTTGAAATATGCTCTTCTCAAATTCATTCTTCATGAGAAGCTGGTTGATGATGTGTTCAATGGCCTTAGATACTCTCTTTATGGTGGGGATACCATGATTGACTGGTCATTCTCAATTGATATCTTCTTATGTCTCCAGAATTATTTCTTTGTTCCATTAGTGATAAGGAAAGATGTGATGGGTTATTTCCATATCTCCCTATGGCTAGTTCACTCAGGACCCAAAATTATATTCTATGACATTTATCATAAATTTTAGTGTCCAGGTATGAGGCATGACATTACTGATGTTTTCTCTCATTGTAATATAATCCAGTAGGTCAAGGTTATGCACCAAAAGCCCTCAAGTTTGCTTTATCCATTTCTAGTGCCTATATAAATGTGGTATGATATTTACATGGACTTTTTGGTTGGGGATACATGTACCAAAAGAGAAAATAATGTGATATGGGTTGTGATTGATAGGCTGATAAACTCTGATCACTTTATACACTCTCATTATTTAGACAGTGTTGAGGAGTTTGGGAATCCCTATATGAAATTGTTTGTTCATTTTCATGGAGTTCTCTCTGCTATAGTCTCTAATGGGAATCCTTAGTGAACTAATCATTTTTAGGAGGCCATAATGTGGCAATAGAATCCCAGGTTAATTTGATCACAACATACCATCCATATTCTGATGGCTAGATAGAAATATCAATACATATTCTTGAGTCCATGGTCTATGCTTGCATTGTTGACTTCGGTGGGGCTTTGGATGATCATTTGGGTAAGGTTGAGTTTTCCAACAATAATAGTTACAAGTCCATGATTAGAATTTATCATTTTGAGAACTTTTATGGTTATCCTTATAGATCTCTATTGTGTTTTTAAGATATTTGTGACAGTTCCTTGGTTGGATCATGCTTGGTTCAAGAGATGATGATAAAGATTCTATTGATTCCTCATTAAATGTTTTTTGGAACAAAGCCAGGATAAGTCGTATGTTGATCATCATCACAGAACATATGAAATCTCAATTATTGACCATATTTTCTTGAATGTTTGACCCTGGTTGGGTAATCAATGGCTTGTAAGGAAATTGAAAATTTCTTTTCATTCTGTGGAACCTTTTTAGGCTATTGAATAGGTGGAAAAGTGTCTTATAGTTTAGCACTTCCACCATAATTGATGAAAATGAAAAACATATATCAGGTATCTCACATGTGAAAGTATCGATCTGATCCATATCATGTGATGAGATAGATTCATCTTGATGTCAAGCTTGATTAACTTGTGACAGAATGGTCTATTAGAATAGTTGATTCTAAAAACAAGGTACTTTGTGGGAGGATAATTCCTTTGGTTTGTGTGATATGGAAGCATGGTTATGATTATCATGAGATATGGGTGAGGGAGGAACTAATTAGAGAGCATTTTCTTCACCTTTTTAGCACATAAGATTCTGACTAGTATTTATGGGGACATAAATTTTCAACAGGGGGAGGTTGTAACACCATATTAATGTTTTTAGGTATTCTTAAACCCATATATTTAATCGTTCTTTGGTAGGGTTTCGTTTTGGGTTTATTTAGGTGAAAAATTAGTATTTTTTGAATTTTTAGGGGTTATACATGGTTATAACCTAAGTTTCCCATAGCATGCACCATGCTAGTGAATACCATACAAACCAAGGAAGTTTAATTTTTCGTGGCTTTCACATTGTTTGAAAAAACGTGCGCCCACCAAGTAGAAACTATGAACATGGAAAATTAGGGTGCATGGATAGACAAAATGGTTTGTATAAACCATGTGGCTTACCACATCTAACCATGTGTATGTGGGTTTTTTATTCAAAAATTATTTTAAAATTTCCAAAACCTCATTTTTAGACCCCTGATGGACCTATACGACCTATATATGATATCTTATTCCCAAAGAGCTCCCAATAGCGGGGTTTGGTCCTTATAACCCATCTAGTAGTGAATTGAATCTAGGTGAATGGGGATCAATCTTCTCCAGGTAGTTTTCCTCTTCCAGTTCTCTATCTCCCTCAATCTCTTATTTCCTCTTTAGGGTTTTATAGATCTCAATGATGGTTGATGGATTTAATCCCCTATATTTTGGAACTCAACCCTAGGTTTGATTTCGAGATCCCATTGTATTATTGTTTTGTAAAATCCTAATTAGGGTATGGAGTTTTGAGATCTAAAGATCCTGATGTAGTGGTTCTGTTTTGATTGTGCAATTTAATTAAACCTAAACAGCTTGATTTGATTAAATTTACTTCAATTGAATATATGGGATTTGATTCTTATGAAATTTAATTATTGAAACCACAATTATATTTAGTTGGGGGATTTTGGTTTTTAAAATTTATTTTGGCATGAAATTGGGAAATCCCTCCAATTCCATTTATTTGGGGTGTAATTTTTAAATTGATGGAATTTTTTTAAAACATAAAAATTTTAATTTAATCATGGAAAGTAAATTGTGAAATTGAAAATTCAATCGATTTAAAATTATTATTTGCGAAAAATCTATTAAAATATTTTTTATAGAAACCTTCAAGTTTCATCTTGGAAAAGGCTTATTTTTTATTAAAAAATCATGTGTTTATTTTAAAATGGAAATTGGAATATTTGAAATGCAGAATGAGATGAATTTTATTTTAATAATTCTTGATGTAAATTTCCCAACATTGATTTTTTATTAGAGCACATGGAATCCTTAAGGTAGTCAACGGGTTATTTGGATAATAATATATGATTTACAATATTCTAAACACAAATTAATCTTTTCACATCCCCAATGGGATGGTGTTGAAGTCACATTGGTTCGTACCGAAGGTATATGTGTATATGCATATTTCCATGTCACCTTGCGTGTATGGAGACCTATATCCTAGAACTATCATACCTCTAAGGAATATTATCATTTTTGTCTCTAGTTTGTATTTGAAATGAATATATTCCATTATTGTAAACTATTATACATGCCTTTTAATTTTATATAAACTATATTGTATAATTGTTTTGAGAAATTTTGTTAATATTATTTCCACCTTTTGAAATGAAAAGCACGATTTATTTTAAAAATGATATTGAATTTCCAAATCTATTTTTTTAATTCTGAAAACATTATCTGATTAATTACACTTTGGAATCTATTATGGAATTCTTATTGAGACCCTAATGGTATTTTACCTCATTCTATACCTATAACTTTAGGTGTATAATACCTCCTTTAAGGTTCGAACAGTGGGAAAACACTAAATGGAGGTGGTTCTAGATGTCGATCCATATAGTTGGAGTTTTTGTACAACAGTACTTGGTTTATCTATGATAGATTTCAAGTACTTTTATGTAGTAATTTGGTTCTATTATACCTATTTTACTTCTGGTACACTTATTCCTATGGATATTAATTTTTATGAATACAATCTTGTTATCTTGTTACGCAATGTTTTGGGAAAATTCATTTACACTTTCATTTTATATGATGTCAGGTGATAGTATCCAAGCCATGAGGATTAATAATTCCCTTTGGACCATGTTAGTGTTATCTCAGATATTGGGTTACTAAGTTACCCTAGCTAGTTTGTGACAAATAATAAGGAATATGAATCCTCTTTAGAGAAAATCATAAACATGTACTCTTATATCCTATATGATAGATAAAACCATTTGATATAGAACCATAAAAATAGGCACTTCTCAAATTATTAGTTTAATTCCAAGATATGCCTCATCTCTTGGTGTTAAAATAACCACATCCTTAACAAATGAGTCAATGTATTCTCTCACTGCTATTGAATATTTTTGAAAATCTGAATCTATTCTACACATGGCTATAATTTATAAATGACTTGTGAATGTCTATATCCTGTGATGTTTCACATTCAATAAGAGGCGTATATTATCATTTTATAACAACTGATTTAACCTAGGACTGATATAAGTGACTCACTACTAACAATATACACATGCTCAAATAGATTCTAATCACTCAATGTCAAGGATGAAATCATATGGGGAAATATAGAAGAGGACAAGATAAAACATTATACCATCATAGCCATAAACTCAATTTCAATCTCTAAATACAATTTTCCAAATCCTACTCTCTATATATGGGGTGAACATATTCAATGAATTTTCTATCTTTGTCATGGAATGTTATAGTTTTATTGTGAGACTCAATGTAATAAAATAAATTATATCCATATTATATATAAAAATATAATCTAAAATAGTGAAACTAATAATGTTACATTTGATAAACTGTAATCCCACTAGACCCTATATATGAGATACCTACATTGTATTGAGCATCCCCTATTATTTTGTTCCATAATTGTTCATATCCCTCTTAACATCCCCATACTCTATGTCTTCCCACTCTATACAATCGACCAATTGGTGGTAATATAACATGATAATCACAATATGATTGTATTTCTCCTCCCCCTATAGCCTAATTCTAACCATGGATACATTTTCCTCCTCATATATATGTCTTTTGAAGATGTATATTAAATCCCTAATCCTAATTAAGGGGATCACTTACTTAAAACTCTTTTTTTTTTCAATTTTGATTAGTATTTTTCATGAATCTCAAATTAATAAATTATTATTTACTAAGTAATCTAATAATGTTCACACCCATGTTTTATCTCTCTAGGGTTCTACTCACACAACACCCTTCTTATAATGTCAATATTTATATTTATGTATAATATAATACTATGTGATATAATTATATTAGAGTGGGGTTAAAATATGTAATATATAAAAATAAATATAAATAAAAATTACAATTTAAACAAGGTGTAATGAATTTAATAGAGAATAAAGAATCTTCTATTCTTAAGAGTTCATATCGATGTAATTTTTTTCATTAATAATAATATTTCTCAATATTTTATCCAATGTTGATAGAAAACCTATCAATAAACACCTTCCCATTAAAAATGTGATTATTTTGCACTAACCATATACATGTATGATAATGTCTCTCATATAACCGACACAAATATACTCCATTGTATGAAGCATTATGAAGATGAAGGAGGGGAATAAGGATAAACCAATAGAATAATTTTATAGTGGGGAAATGGAGTGAAAATATATTATAAATAGTTTAAATACATCAAAAATCATAGAATAAAATAAAGAAAATAATTTGAGTATAAATAACTCAATGTAAAACACCACTCTCTCACTTGGACAAGAAATAAAGATATAAATCTATATTTAGTGATATGATAAGGGCACCATGGGAGAGGTAAAAATATAAAATGGAATAGAAGATAAGATGACAAACTAATATATTCTATAAAATTATTAAATTATTATAGTATAATAGAACCTATTTATCTACTCAAAATTCTATCAAAATTGCTAAATCTTGAGAGGGAGTGGAAGTGATAATTTATAAGCATGGTGTGGGGGAAATTTTCACTAAAAAATTAGTCCCATGAATGTTAGAGAATATTTGACCCATTATAAAGATGGATTTGGATAATTATTCATATAGAATGTTGTTCCTATATATATTTTTTTCATTTTAATTAAAAATATCATACTATTTGGAATATTTTAATAAATTTACGACCAAATAACTATATAAGATTAATCCAGACTTGATAAAATTTAAATTCCAGTGTTTTTGTTTCCCATAAAATAAATTATTTTAATGAACTAAAATCTAGAGTTTACATATTAATTAAAAATATTTACAAGATTACAATATATTTTTAATAAAAATTTCACCTTATTTGGTGCCTATATGTATAATATGTGGGAATTCCTCAAAAAAATTCAAAGGTGGGAACAGATTCAAAGGCCTATATGGTGAGATTTAATTGGGAATCATGATATTGGAAAAATAATTTGGTCTTATAATATTAAATATATCCCCTCTAATAGTAACTATTTGGAAATGGAATTTCTTTATTTGAATTATTAGATAAAATTTCAAACATACAAAACAGATTTAAAATACTTATAAATCAATAATATGTTATCTTCCTAGTTAAAATAAACTTATTTGAAAACCATAAAATTGTGGAAATTACTCTTAAATTATTAAATAGGTGAGGATTAAATAATTTAATTACATAATAAAATATATGAAATTAAGAGATTCATTAATCTGCCTTGCTTAATAATTTCACTATTGGGAAATCATTTAATGTCACAGTTATAAATTTTCTTCCCATAGTATAATTGGAAACAACACATAACTCATACAACCAAAATAAAATATCATTCCTCATACATGGATCAAGATTAATTAAATCCACTCAAATCAGGAAATTCTATAAAATATCAAGATAAATTTCATTTTCATTTTTATATACCTCCATGTAAATTTATTTCATTCTCACTCATGTATTTGATATATGGATCTATTCTCAATCCCAATTACATGTGCGATATCTACAGGAATTTGAAATTTCCCATCTCTTCATTCCATGGGACATAAGTAATTTATTCAATCATAAATAATTCTAGTGTTGATTTAGTGTTAGTGGTTTTATTGGAGAAAACATCAAAATATCCAAAGGATGAAAAGTTTTGGTTCAAATATTATGTATAATGCCTGAATATTCTCATTAAAACATATTAAATATAACCCACCCAAGTACCATTACATTTTGTAAACAAAACACCCCCATTTCTAATGACATTGTCCATCAATAAAATAATGAATATAATGAACTAAATCATTATATTTCTCAATTTTTTTTTAATTTTTTTTAACTTATTTTAATTATTTATATTTATTGTTATGTTGGATGATAAGAAAATAAAATACAATAAATTAATGAAAATTAATTGCCTTAATTTTTTCTAGGTCCATGAATCATAAAACTAAACATAATTAATAGTTTAATCTGATCTCTATTTTTTTTATCTTTCTATTTTTTCCATATTATCTATTTTTATAAGTTTTTTAAAGAGTGAGATGATACGAATAAAGCCTAATTAATAATGCATCATTCTCATTTCTTGAATAACAAAATCGTTGGAAGACACCTCACACCACCATACAAGGTGTTAAATCTCATATAAGACCTAAAATAATCCCTTCCCCAACATTAAAACATAAAATATTCCAGAAAAAATATAAAGAGTGAATATTGGTTAAGAAAAATTATATTTTAATGTGGATTTAACATTTAATTAAATTCATGGATTATATGGTCTAAATAAGGGTAGATATAAATGTTGGTCTAATGTTAATAATTTGGTTATTCAAAGAAATTATTTAATAATTTCAAAACTATTTCATGAAATTGAAAGGTTTGAAAGGGAAAAATAAAAAATCATAGATCACACAACATGACTCAAGAATCCCACTAAAGTGTGAAATGTAATGAATATGTCAAAAATGAATAGAAGCATCTTCGGTTTAGAAGGATTTTCATTTTGGACAATACTAGTTCACTTGAGTTTCAAATTCAATCACACTTCATTAAATATAAATTATATTAATTAGGAAATGAAATCCATTAAAAAATCATTAAAATCCAAAATTATTAAAAAAATAATGTGAATAAATACTATTATGTTTTTATTTTTTCAAATCATTTGATTAATATTAGGAATACTAAAATCCCTTAAAAATATAAAATAAGAATAAAAATTTGCTAATTTACTAAATTAAAAAAGGAAACACATAGAAAATACAACATATAAATTTACATCACCCGCATGTAGGATCATATTAAACTTTCATTTATCCTCAATGATAAATAAATAAAAAAGGGTAGAAAAATAAAATAGAAAGAAATAAACATCCTGATTTTCTTCTTCGGTGTCATCCTTGAGTTAAGGTACTAAGCGATACCACATTAGAAAAATAAATCATGAACAAAATAGATGAAATTTATTGGAAAAAATATTTAAATATAAGATAAATGGAAATATGTATTTTGTTGAAACACTATGTGGGTACTAGTTTTTGAATGCCTATAGTTGTAAACTTCAATTTCCACCTCAAATATGATGGTAGGATTTGTTTCTATTATTCAAACTACTATATTGTCTTTCTTCTAATGTGAACTCATTCAAACATGCTTCATATGAATCCATGTATAGATTACATCAAGTCCATCCACAAAAATGTATTCAAATATTCATAGTGGGGAATAAGATTGAACGGGTCCTCTTCATATCCATTAACCAAATATTTTTTTACTTCTCTTTAACTTCATCAGACAAGGAATTATCATTTAATAATATATTATAACTTTCAATTAAGTAATTTTTGGTGAAAATTTCAATTTTAATAGAAAAAAAATCATGATTAATCAATATAAAAATAATCTCATTAAATTACGCAGACATGAAATCATTTTTTTAGGAACGACCCCAGAAACACTAATCATAATAGGTGTGTGTTGTTATTCTCCCTATTTTTCAAGAATTTGATCCATGTGCGAGAAGAATATAAAATTTATATTTTGTGGTATTTAATGATTAATTAATTTTAAAAAATATAATTAAATGTGTTCAGTCAAATATTATCTCCCTGGGTAATCTTATCTTCATTTTCATCTTCATTGCTCAGTGAAAATTTGAGTTCTGAGTTTAAAGTTTGAGGATGATAGTCAATCTACCATATATTCTCATTAATCTCCATCATGAAAATTATATTTCTATAAAATACAGATAGATGGATAGAGGTACTATGTTTTCATTATCAAATATAGGATAATCACTTACCATTTCAATTTATATAAAATATGTCTACTATTTATCTAAATCATCTTGATCTCCCACATATGTATTAATTAATAGATATTCTTCTCCGTCTTCCTTTATTAAAAATATGGATAGGTTCTAGGGTATCTCCTTTATAATTTCATTCTCAAAAGGTTCATTATTTGATAAAATTTGGAAAAATAATCTTTGATTCTTCATTTTCTTGAGAATTTTTTTATCTTCTTTCATTAAGTGAAGTTGAAATGATATACATTTGATTCCTCAAATATTAAATCAATCAATAATTTTTAAAAATTCAATACTCCATAATTCTTCCTTTATATACTCATAAGAATTATTAATAGGAAAATCATAAAAATATTCGTTATAAAAATTTATCTTTATCAATGAAATCCGCGAAGTTATATTTTTATAGTTTTTGAAATTTATGGTAATTTTAATTATGTGTGAATGATAATGGACTCCCTAGATATTGTTTTAAATTTATGAGATGGATTTTTATTTAATACCTAATAAATAAATTATCATTAACCTAGATATGAAGTAATGTTCACACCCAATATCAATCCATTAAGGATGCCACCCACATAAAAATGTTAATCTATTTTAAATATATGTATCAAACTAAAATGTGATATTACGTTTTATAATAATATAGTGGGGGGTTAAATTATGTTCTATATAAAAATATATATAAATGAAAATAGAAAAAATGCACTAATAAGTTAGTGCAGAATAAAGAAGATTTCATTATTAGGATTTCATGGTGATGGAATCATTATTAAATAAAAATAATAATTCACAAAATTCAATACAATGTTGATATAAACCATTTTACTCAACACCCTCACATTAATTATTTGATTATATTACACTAGCCCTCTATATGAAGGATAAGATATCCCCACATCATCAGCACAATTATAATCCATCATATATAGAATTATAATGATGATGGATAGAAATAAGGAAGAATGAGAAGAAGAAGAAAATATTGAAAATGGAGTGACTGCATACCCTAATTAGTTTAAGTATTGTAAATAATGTATAAAAAAATAAATAGAATGATTAAAGTGAAAATAACTAAAAAACACACTAATCTACATTAAACAATTAATGAGTTATGTAATCCATTTTTATGGAGATAATATTGTAACGAAAATATAATGAAAAATATAAAATGGAAAATTAGAGAGGAAGGTGAAATAATTTATATTAATCATTTAAAAAATTATTATAATAGTATAGCACCAATTTAGATACTAAAAATTATAACTAAATGGATAACTCTTCAGAGAGGGTGGAGGAAAATATATATATACAATGGGTGATGGAAATCTTAACTACTATGTTAGCCCTATGAATTTTTCTATATATTAGGCATATTAAATTAGTATTGATAGGATACTATTTGAATTCAAATGTGCTGGATTACCATTAAAGAATGACTATAAATGTTCTAAAATATAGAGTGTACATAGTGATAAAATATATTACTCAACATATTATAAATCTTACTTAAAATTTATATATCATTTTTACCATACATATGTGTGATGTTATCCCTTTATAAACATTTATCAAAACCATATAGAGATTAAATGGTCCATAATGTGATCTATATTTTTACCTCAAAAATTTGGATTCAAAATTTATGTAATCTTATAAATGAAATTCACAATACGAGTTAATGTATAGAATGTTATTGAATTTACCATTTCATCATGCATGTATAAAGAGAGGGGTTGAATCAGTGTACACAATTGTTTAACATTTTTTTATTTTCACTTATCTCTTTTAATTCGAACCTCCAAACTTATTATAGTAAATGGATCTTCCCTGTTTAAAAACACAATTATACCACTTGAATGACATAATGTAAATGAATTAAAACAAACACATTTTTACATGTTTTACCCATGATGTGGGTGACTACATCCTTGTACTTTTCAGGATGATCCGAGACAAAGATTCTCCATGAATAAGTCAAAAATTACAATTGGGTCAGTAAGGTATCACCCTAAAACAAAGGTAGGTAGGTATAAAACTTTCCCAAAATTATATTGGCATCCCACCAGTGTTATTTATACTGTAATACCATTAGGGGTTCACACTTACAACAGTTAACATAATAATAATGAGCATAAGGATTTTAGGTTGTCACTACAACACAAATCTGATCTTCCTCTTCGAGTCACTGAGAATATAATGATTCGAAAAATTATCATTTCAACTGAAACCATTCAACCATCATTGAATATAATCATCAAATCTACATGTTAGTCGGTTCACTTTACCATCCTATATTATTAAAGATATCAATTCCTTTTCAACTCATTGCAATATCATAATGAAAAACGAAATATTTCTCAATACTCTTCAAGTTGATTTAAAATATAACATTCTAGATTAAATCAAAAAACACATTGTACACTTATCGTGAAATGTATATTTCAAGTTCCTTGTGTATGTAAAAAAATCAATTCATGGTTTTCTATTATTTTATCCATGAAATATTTCATGTTTATGAGAATACACTCACTGTATAAACATACATTGATTGTTGTATTTATATTCACATATACACACATAATTACTTTAAAAACTATAACACTTCATAGGTATTTCAAAATAAATGCACATCATATTTTTTTCACAGCACTGCCTTCATGTATAAATATAAGTTACTTTATCTTCACTATTCTTTCATGTAATTTTTTACTATTTTAAATTATTAATTATTTACGTACTGAAATGGATGAATGTACAATATTCTTCTACCTTCAATACACTAGATTCTCACTACCCAAAATTATACCTAATTACTATAATATTATACATGCACACAATGAACACTTTCTTAACCTATATGAAAATAATGTTCATGTACCAAATCACTTACATGAAATCACTACACTATATGTGTTTAATGCATAAGTGTTTAATTTTCCCCCTTATTCTTGAGAATATAACCCTATTGGGTGTTTAATGTTGATCTGTGACCCCCCCACAAAAAAACACATACACACTATCTGCTATCTTCATGAAGAAAACTATCTCAATGATCAGTATGCGTCCATAATAAATAAATCATGTGAACCATATATATTTTTTAAAGATCTTTTTCAAATAAAGTGATATGTTGTCTTCATGAAAAAATGAGGATGAACAGGTTTTATATGTTCATAAAAATTTAGTACATGGAATATATGTGTATCAACTTAAAAAACATGGAGAATTATTTCACTATTTGGGGTTACTAAAAATGTTCAAGTAAACGAGATGATCATGCATAATAGTATTTCACTTCATGAACTGTTTCGTAGAACTTTTTCATTGTGAGAAAAACTACTGTTCAAATTATAGGTTATCTACTCAAATCCTTACTCTCATTAGAATTATATTTTCGTACCCTTATCCTATAAAAAATCAATTTTAGATCCTCTTATTATACATCTTTCTCCTGTATATAAACTCAGATAATAGATAAAACACACACAAAATTGAGCTCATTACTATGTATTTATAGGAAAATTTCGTCTTCTAAAGCCTTCAAAAATCATTGAAACTTGTTCTATTGTTGATAAAGAACATTTCAGAAACCATAACTATAAATAGATAATTTCAGGTTTACTCCATTATTTAAATTCATGGTTTGATATTTGATTAATCATGAAAAAAATTCATAGATGATTTTGATCATTTGGGAATTTTTAGAACACTAAAATGATGATATGATACTTCTTCTCAATCCCTGAATGACATGGTATAGATCTTCAATGAATAACATCTATTAGATGAGGTTGGGGAAGTAGAAGAAATGGATAAAATGATTAGACGACTCAGATGATAGATTTAACAAATCTAATGTTTGTTGAGCACAGTTGAATGATATGATGGACCATATGAAACAATCAGTGAATCTAACAATTATAATTCATTTTGGTTCTTTAGTATTTGATCCCACATTGAAATGTGATTAGAGTTTGTATATAATTTTTATTAAAATCCATGATGTAGTGCAATTAGAAATCAGTTAAAAATCCCTCCCATATCCCACTGGAATCACCCCATGTCGGCATTCACCTATGCCATTATGCCACACCACACAGTGGCTCTGCATCTAATATGAGACTCCATGACCTCTAAAATGGTGAGTTCCTCCACCCACCATTCCACATAACATTATAGCTAGTGGCTAACTACCTTATCTTTGTTATACCCCTAAGTGTCCCACATATGGTAGAGGATGATATGTTTTTTCATGTTATTTTTCCGTAGGATGACTATTTCTTTATAACACTCCATTAAAAACCTTATTCATATTTTGAATACTAAAGACAAATTATTCCTACATTCTTCTATAGATAAAAACAAAAAACTCAATTAAAATAAATATGGCATTTTGTTATTAATTCCAAAACATTGTGCTTCTTTTAATGTTGTAAAAATTATGTCATTAACCAATGACATATGTTTTTGGAACTAGGGAATTGTTCAAAAAATCATCACAACAATTTTTTTTTCTTTATTTAAGGCAACCTCTTCAAATAAAGATAACCTTTACAACATATGAATAATTATCCAAATCAATTCAATGGAAAAAATAACCTTCAATTAATGTAATATTCTAAAAAGATTGTAACATCAACTTTTCATCAATCAAGTATAATGACAAAAATTACAACACAAATATCACTTTAATCAATTTGGGTTCTTCAGTTATATCTAGTATAAAAAAAATTATTTCAATTATATAAAAATCATAAATTAGTTCATTTTAAAAATTAACTTCATATTATTCCAAAAAACCTAAAAACGGGATAATTTCACTTAAAACATAATATTGGTGGGATTTTAAAATTTAAATTATGGGAAAAAAGTAAAATTATAAGCTTTATCAATCAACCTAAATTCACTGGAGGGAAACCAATCCTGTAGTTTCCCATAATATTACATGCAAAACAGAATCCTTGATTCATTACGATCACTCATCAGGGATGAGTACTTCATTCTCTTAATGCCTAAGATGGAATAGGATACAGATTGGAATGTGTCTATAAACCCCATTTTTATCTATAAAATTCCGTTATAAATGAAAACCTCATTTTTCATCTAATTTAAGATGGTCCTTATCCATTTATACTTTTATAATCACACTTGTTATAAATCTATAGTCCTTCATTCCAACAGAGAATCAACTGAACTTCTACTACACATCCCATTACATTGAGTAACTATGCATATGAAATAATTCAATATAAACTTGGTTCAATGTTTAAATGGATTTCCACAAATAGAAACACTCTCAATTATTCACTCTTCATAATATAACATTAATATCAAACTAAGAGCATGAAATGAGAAGAAAACCATTAAAATATAGAATCTCTTTTTCGTGCAATCAAAAGATCATGAAATCTATCAATCAACAAAGTTACTAATAATTTCTCTTGGTAGAAGAGAGATGTGGAAAAAATCTACATAATTATCTGTCTAGATATTAAGAGAAATATTTTATACCTTAATTCTATATCAAATTATTTTAACATTTTTATATTATTATACCTAGTTTAAACATAAATTATTTTCACAAAGGCCCTTACTTTTAATTATACCCAATTGAAGACTATGTATTGCATCTTTATATAATAATAATAAAAATTGTTATTATTTTGAGTCACAGGTGTATCTAATATTATTTTTAAAAATAAATATATAATTTATTTATTTTATTTGATGTTAAAATATATCTATCGAACTTTTAAATCTGTCCAAATTCCTATATGAAATATTACTGAACCATGATTTATAAAATAATTTTGTTCATGAAAAAATAAATATATCCTCTTAAATGATATATAAATAATGAAATATTATTATATTATATTTGTACATCACATGAATGAATAAATATTATATATATAGTAAATAATAAATAATGTTAGATCCAATTATTCATTACTTTAATAACTTGCGAATTAATTTTAAATAAATATATCTTGAATAAATATTATTTCACATATCGAGAATAAATTAATTCTTAAATTTAGATTCAAAATAATCTAATGGGATTTTAGATAGTCTTATTATGTAACCCTCGATGTTCCTTTATTAGTGGTGTTAGGTTTATCACATAGACTAAGAGTGGAATATATTAACATATTGTGGCCCCCATATAGAAAAAATAAATTGTATCAATAATAGTAATATCCTTCTTATTAATTATACTATAAAATATAATCTTGTTTTGAAGTGTTATATTATTAGGTAGGATATATACATATGTAATAATCCTTTCTACTTGATGCATCCATATTTAATTTTTTAGAAAATATTACCAATAAAATATTACAACCATGGATTATATTCAGACACTTATATTTCAATCAAGGGAAAAATAATATATTCTTTAATAACTCAAATGAGATAAATTATATATTTTAATTAACTCAAGGTCTGACCAACAATGATTCACCTAATTCTAGTTTTTCCATGAGTAAATATATTATGGTTTTATTCCGGAATTTGTGTACAAGAATACTAATACAAATTGAAAATGAACTCATGTATGAGGACCATAATGAACACTCATTATTTAGAACTTATAATAACCCATCAATTATGTAGTGTACCTATTGGTGGGTCTGTCCTCATGGACTCCATTCATAATGATCACTAGTTATAAAAGTTGTGTGAATAAATATCAATAATTATAATCCCATATACCTTATAGTTAAAAACAATTTACATACCATTTGGTTTATGTATGTATACCCTTATACATACTTTTAAAAATATCTTATTAAAATATACAGATAATAATTTATCATAGAACTATTATTACTTAATGATGAAATGAATACTCTAATGAAATTATCACATAATTTCTATAGAATTAAATTTAGTATCTAATAATAATATAAAATATATCAAAAGAATACGTTGTCTGGTAATTAAATTTACATGATTACATTAGTTCAATGGAACCAAATACAATAAACTCCCACTTTCACTAAAACTATATATTATTAATTATTATCTCATTAGATGCGATATGATATTAATGCCTCAATTTGAATATATAATTAGTCACTAGAACAATCAAATTATTATTGTTTCTAATGAAATTAACTAAAAATTCTAATCATTGACAAAATATTCTTGTGAGATGATATTTTCAAAATAAGTAATATTTATTCTTTAGCTATATATGTAGCTATGATATACCTATATTTTTATAGAATCACAAACTATTTATTTATTTAAGTTTTATTTCTCATTGGAAATATATTATCCAAATTTTAATATCATATTACATTTTACTTTATAAAAAATTAGATTTTTTTTATCTCATCAAAACTAGTTACTTATTTTTTCAATATATTGGGATCACAAATTCCATGAAACTTTATTTTATTTGTATTTTTTTAAACATTACTCAATGTATCCCACCTAGATTTTATAGTATATAAAATGAAATAAAATATAGATCTGATCATCTAAGAGGTATTTATTTTACTCATTTGTACACTACGTGACAAATGCTAAATTCAATCACGATTGATCTATCTTTTTTCTACTAATAATGTGAATATTTGTGTACTTCTATTCATTTTGAAAAGAATCTTCAAACTATATCTATATTTCTATATCCATAAAATATTTATTGGTTTATCTAGATATTTAATAGAGAAAATCATTAACCAATTTTCAAATACCTATGAGATTGGTATCTTATTTTAAAAAAATATATTAATAAGAAAAATATAGATGTCCCACTAAAATTTTACATAGAGTTAGATAATTTTCATTTCTAATTGCGCAAAATTATCTTATATACTAATTAAAATGGATTATCCTTGGTCTTGAAGCTTTATTTTATCCCTAAATAGATCTATCATCCAAATATCAAAATTATATTTAGTTTGACTTTATTATCATTCATAAGATAAGGGTTTTTTTATACCCAAAAAATAATATTTAACCTCTATAAATGATAAAAAACTATATGTATCTATATTTAGAAAACCCATACTTGGAAAATTATGTATCTTATGTATCTAAAATATATTCTTCCTATGATCCTTGTGATGGTTTTGTTCCTATAGAAAATATTGTATGTCATGAGCCTCAACTTTATTTTGGTCCATCTTGCTCTAGCTATCTCTTTTTGAGATATGAACCTTTCCTTAATTATTAATTTTATTTTTATAATAACTTTTTTATCTATGTTTCCTTGTAATTAATCACTTAATGTATTGTATTTAATGTTTTTCACTGACTATATTTAAAAAATACTTATCATCACTATACACATTTATGGCATAGCATGATATTTCATTCTATGTTGTAACTTTTATGAGATCCAAGTTATTAATTTTCATTCCACACTTAGTTAAGTGTGTATGATTTTTTTAATTGATACCCATTGAAATATTATGTAATAGTTATAAAAAATAAAATTGATCTCACCCTATATAATAAGTTGTGGATTATGTTGGGATATTATCCCGTACTCATTAAATAATCAATGAATTATTGTTTAAGATATTATTTATATCACTATGATAATATTTTAATTATATTATCAACATGTTGATTTTATATTTCAATTTTGTATTCTTAGTACATATGAATGGAATATAATTTATGTATCATAAAGTAAATATGTCCATATTTTCTAATATCCTTAATAAAAGTAAAAAAGAAAAATAATACATCTCATTATTTTAATATAAATAATGAATATGTAATTATATAAACTATTTAAAAAATTATTCAATCTCAATGATAATTAATTTTAAAATGAGATTTATTCATTTTATCTTGTAAAAACAGTTACAATCAACCAAGGTATTTTAACATATAATAATTTAAATACCCTTCATATTTTAACACTTCAAATTATTCTATTTTACATGAACAGATTATATATGCCACAACAATATGTAATATGAGTCATGTGTATTTAATTCATTATTTATTTATAAGTCAAATTTTAAAAAATAAATTATAAATTTAAACCATTATTTAAATGTCTCATATCATACTGTACTCTATTCTTATAAAAGTTTCAGTCCTAGTGGAAAACTTAAGAGGGGTTGAATAGAGTTTCTAAATAAAAAATAATATAAAAATGTTTTATAACATAAATTCCCGCATTATAAAATGATAAAAATTATCCAAAACAATAAAATTATATAATTTCTTTATTCAAATAAGATCTTAGTGGTTTTATCAGATCCTAGTTAAAAAAAGTTTGAAATATTTTTATAACTTTGGAAAATAAATTATTTGAGATAAAATTTTTATATAAAACACAAGTTAAATAAGAATATTGTAGTAATATTTGGTTACTATTTATATAAATAGATACTATTTTTTTATAAAATAGAGAAATAAAAGAAGATAATGTAGAATGGAATTTTAAACAAGGGGTTCACTCTTAATACAACACCTAATCCATTCTACTTAGAAATCACTAATTAACAAGTAGTTTATTAAGAAATAAAAAAAATCCAAAAACATGAATATGATTTTACACAAAAAATCACAAGGTTTTCTAGGTAAATATACTCTCCCATAGTTATATGTGGGAGAAAAAGGCTCCAGGTCACACACGACCTCTTCCATATTTATATATGGGATTACAAATGAAAATTAATTAAAGAGAGTGCCAAGAACTCTATAATTTAGTATATGAGACTATGTTTTAAAATATATAGAGTATAATAAAACACATCTCATATGTTAACTGTGAACATAAGGAGAAATATATGGAAAATGTGAAGATTTGTTGTACCTCAATTTAAATAGCTTTAGTTGTTCAAGAGTACTTGAATTTTTCTTTTAAACGGTCTTGAACTAGTTTCACATCTTGCTCGGGAAAATGGTGTATTGTAAAGAGTTATAAATGTGTCATCTTTGTAGAATATGTTCATTTATATATTGATCTATTATTATATGCATGATACACTCATTATTCACACAACCACATGATCAATCATCTTTATAAAAATTAACTCTATCCAAAAGTATTCATTGGATAACAATCAATGCATCCTTATTTTCACTAAAACGTTAATTAATGATTTGGATGTTAGATATTGGATATTTGGAACTAATATAGAGCTAAATTACACATGATATGGATTCATCACTTAAAATATGGTTACATGAGCTCTTGGTTGGTTGGAAAGGTCAGTTGAACTAGAAACTTGTCATAGTTACTTTCATTCGTTATGTAGTCAGTTTATTTATTCATGTGACATGTTCATGAATTTATGAGGTATATTATTTACTTCAAGTTGTAACATGAACCTATCACATTATAGGTTATTTACTTCACATAGTTTTTTTTAACTGATGGTAGGTACATCACTTCATATGGTAGGTAGTTGTTCTTAACATAACTAGAAAAACCAGTCAGACACGGTTAGTACATGACTTGGAGAAACTCAACTTACCTATCACATGGGAGGTTGATTGTTCATACAGTTATTTGATTCTCCATACATGATCGGTTGGTCTTAAATTTATAGTAGTTCAGTTGACAATGAACAGTTAGTTAATGTCTTGGATAGAATTTTCACATATATTTCAGGGAAAATACATTCTTCTTACGACCAGTTAGAGTACACCATGTTGTAGTTTCGACCTGTTTATTTGACCTTGAAGGTCAGTTTAAAGTGTTCACATGTTAATCACAATACACATGTCATTAGTTATCATGTTAAGTTCCATACATACCCCATTTTTCACTTTTATCCAAAAGAACACATTTACTTAGAAAAAACATCTAATTTGTTAATTAAATTATAAAAAAGATTTTGGATCATTAAAATAACGAGTTTCTAGTGTAATCCCAAAGTATTCCACTTATTGATGATATGATATCATTATATTTAAAATTAAATTAATATAATACATAAAAATATGTTAACTATGAATTAAAACAAGTATATCTCAATATATTAATGATTTACCAAGTCCCTTAAATTATTTAAATATTTTAAATGAATTAAATATTATGTCACACATTTACTCCCCATTTTGGGAATATAAAAAAATTAGTTAAAAGATAAATAAATGTATAATTAAATAGTAAAAAACATAAATAAATTTTTTTTTGTAATATTCCATGAGAGATTACAATAGTTTTACAAGGATCCATTACAAGAAATTTTATTTAGAATTGGAATCAGAAAAATCTATGACATTTGAAGGAAGGATAAGATCTTCTAAACTGGAAGTAGATATAAGGGGAGATTTATTATTAGGTTTTATGTTTTAAGAAGAATCATCAATGACTACACACCAAGAAAATTGCCTTAGTTTTTCAATTTATTATCTTGGATACAAGCCAAAAAGATCTATAGTAGAGGATTTAGTGGCTAGACATAGGGACATAAGAAAGGATAGAGGGGATAACACAACTATATTAGAAAATTAATGATAGGATTCCATCAATATTGTAAAATTAATACCTTACCAAGAAATAATCTCTAAATCATAAATCTAATCAACCTTATTCTCTATGAATTCTTCAAAAACTGTAGTCATCACATTTCCTTTATCTAGTTATCACTTAAATACTTGAGTCAAGGGAGTAATTTTAAGGTACTGTGAAGTGTTTTGAAAATTACATTTAAATCTATATTCTTAATGTTTCATCTTTGGTTGAAATCAATATTCCTCTTTATGGTTTCTCTATCTTGCCCATATTTAATTTCATATTCCCTTACAAGTGACATAGTATTGGAAGCATGTGTTTCAAAACCATCAAACATAGTATCAATAGTATATTCCATATCATCATATAGATCCTTCAACTCATCACATTTATATGATTTTTCTGATCTTATCCTCATATAAAACTAGTTAAATAGGCAGGGTGGGAGGAAATATAGGAATAGAAGAAGTCTGAAATAGGGAATTTATATACCTCTGATCTTACTGAACCACCACATTAGATATAATTTTCTATAATTAACCTTACCATTCTTTCAAATATTCAAAACAATTTTTCAGAAAATTCATCTCATTATATAACATAGGATAAATATTATCAATCACAAGAATCACTATCCTTTGAACTTATCCTTGTGTCGAAGGATCCAAGGAAATTCCAATACCATGAAATGATTCCCTTAAAACACCCATTTGATTTGATTTGAGTTTATTAAAATTATCCTTGGTAACATATGATGTAGAAAGAATAGAGGTAGATATATTATAATCATAACTCCTACTATATAAATTATCATAATCATAAACTAATATATCTCTTAAAAATTGTTCTTTAACTCTGACATCAACATCATGTTGTTCCCCATGAATTGAAGGTTCACTAACCTTGATATCTTCACCATGGGCATCAAATTTATTAGTATATTCCCATTATTTGGTTGGATGAAGACCAAATATGTATTGGAGTGTTTGGTCAACTCATAATATCATAGGAGATATATCAATTCTATCATGAGAATATATAGCTATAATGAGACATCCCTCCAACATTCTTAAAAAAAGAAAGAAAGAATAGTCCACCATGTCCTAATGGACTATCCCCATCATTACCATTAGATTTTGAATACACCACACACAAGAAAAAGAGATCTAGGGGAACTATCGCCCATAATAGATGTATTAGGTACATGTGATTTGGTAGTACATCCAATCAATAGATATCCATCTAAACATAATTCAGCTTCTCTGAATTCTTCAAACACAACCCATTATAGTTCATCCTTATATCCACCAAGAGACACCCCAATGTCAACCAAATCCTTAGATTGATTTCTAATATGATGGTAGTGTTAAGGAATATTAATGTGATTCATAATAAATGATAAGATTGATTGGAATATCATCCCCCAGAGCCATTTTTGAATCCTAAACAATATTAACAATACCATCTTATCATTATACTTTATTATCTCTTTCAACTTCCACTTATTTCAATACAACAAACATTTCATAATTAGAATAAATAATAGTAACATCAGGCTCATGAATTTAATCCACAAGATCCCAAGGTCTAACTATGTACTTAAAAATATCAACTCATTCATATAACTTTTCTAGGTCATCCGTCCATTAATTTTTCTCATGGCACCCTGTTTATTTTCATTTTCTAAAAAAAATTTGATTAAGGAAAGGACCATATAATGAAGTAATCCTTCCCTCTCAATGGGGAACTAATATTTTTTACTATAGTAAGGTTGAAATATGCTTTGGGTAGGGTAAATAACATTAATTCAATTAAGGATTACATAACTCAAACAAATGTCTCCTGAGATATTAGAAAAAATAGAGTCGAAATCCATTTTCATCCAATATATGAAATATTGATTTTGATGCCTTAGGATAATAAAGTATCATTTTATTAGACAGATCATGTGATAGATAGACTTGATTGGTAGACTGAATTCTAAACATAGATCAATTTTAGTCAGTTTCCACGGGTTATATTTCCTGTAAGATCTTTTAAAGTACATTAAAAAATATTCATTAAAAACTAGATTAGATCTTTTGGAATCCTTTAAATCTACTCTATGTAAGACACCCAATCAATTTTACCATCTCTTCTAAGATAAATCCAACACTACACCCCCAATCATCCTCTTAACGATGTATATTTTCATTCACATGAAGAATAATAGGTGAAAATTAAATTTCACAATTTTTTTGGTAGAGTTGAATGTCACGAACCATCCCCCGGGGCCCGTATCGTGACTACCCCAAGCCCACCTTCCATAGGCCAGGGGCTAGCGACTAGCACCAAAGGCGTAATTCCCTAAAACTGGGAAGGTCCTTCCTTTATAATTCATAAAAAAACACAACCAAAGTACAAGTAGAAGAAAACACTAAGTAAAAGCTATATAACAAGTGTACTGAATGCAAAGCGGGATAGAATAAAAGCCCAACTGTAAAGTACAAATAACACTGGAAGAAAGTACAACTGAAAAGGAAAAAACAGCTAAAAGGTGAAACTAGCTCCTGGATCATCTTTTGGGGTTCCTACCAGAAGGGTAGGTACAGATGGCCTACACAACACTCCATGTCTATCATACTCCACCGTGTACCGATACGTCGTAAGGTCCTCCTCCGGGTACCGTCCTGTCCTCGCACTCTCAGCCTCTTTCATCGCTTTCCATCGTCTGCATCCAACCCAACGAGGTGCGAGCATAGCCTGTGCATGGGTGAGTATAAAGATAATCAGTAGGGACCCCGAGACCCTCAAGGTCTTACAAAATACAAAAAGGATAAACCAAAAATTATGAAATCAACAGATAACCATTACTTAGGTATATGAAAATACATATACCTAAGTTATCAAGTAACCCATCTCAATCATGAGGAAAACACAAAGGTAATTGACTCATCTCAAACCCGGATTTTCATTATTGAAACCACTACTGATGGATAAGTTCTCCTCTATCGAGTACATTGGGCCTATCGCGACACCAAGGAGCTTCTCACTAACCTTGAACTATTGAGGTACTCCTCCTGTCAAGTACAATGGGTCTGCTACCAACTACCAGGCGCTCCATCCGCTGTGGGTCTATCACCAAATACCAGGCGCTCCCACTAATAGCCTGCAAAGGTACTCTTCCAGTCGAGTACCGCAGGTATGCTGCCAAATACCGGGCGCTCCTCCACTATGGGTCTTCCGCCAACTACCAGGTGCTCCCCACTAGGCAAGTTGAATCACTCTGAGTCGAATCGGTCAAGCATTCATCAGGTCTGTCAGCTACTATGTTTCCGCACTCTGTACGCTCGTCTCTGGGAGAATCCACTGTATGAGATACTAGTTGATACTCTTAGTATCACGAAGTCTCACGTGGAAGTATCTAAATGGACCACCTCATCATAGGGGTCTCAACGCAACAGAAAGCGCGTTAATCGGACGCCTGGTCTATGAGTTATTAGAATTTTAGTCCTAGGGGCCTAGTTGGATCCGTGTATGAACCAACCCGGCCGTGACTCAACTATACCCCGAACTCTAGTGGGGTAAACTCAAAGGCATGGCTATGATCCAATAATACCGGCGCCGCTGATGGTTTGTCAAATGGACATTCGGTGCCAAAGATATGGACCAAGATGGTAAAGAGTCAGAAATGGGGCCGGGTCCGGTCCGACCCGGTCAGACCGACTTGGCCCAACCCAGTCTAGGCCAACCCAGTCTGGTTCGACCTGGTCAGACTTGCTGGGTCTGACCCGACCCATAGGGTGGGTCAGCCCGCTAAGGTTTGACCCGGTCCGCTGGGCACGACCGAGTGGACCGCTAGAGCGGTTCAACCCGGTAGTCACCACATAGGCAGCTCGGTGAATCGGCCTGGGAGACCGGGCCAGTTCAGCCAGTAACACTACAGGGGACGCCGTGGGTCGACATGAGAGGCCGGTGGCCAGGATGCCAGCAGGCATGCTGTGTAGGTCGCAGGCAGGCCGACTGGACAACAGGAAGGACAAGGGTGCACTGGGCAGGGCGCGGCATGCCGCGGGGCAGGCCGTGGGGGAGCCGGGCATGATGTGGGGGCGCCGGGAAGGCCTCCATAGGGCTCAGGGGTGCCAGTAAGGCTGCCGCCATAGTCCGGTTAGGCCATCGGTAGGGGCTCGGGGGTGCTGGGTAGGCCGTCTGTAGGGCGAGGTCCGCCGGGGCGCCAAGCAGCGCACTGGGGCGCGGGCATGGCACCGACGGGGCTAGGTAACATGTCGGGGTTTTGGGAAGCATGTCGGTGGACCAGGGGCGCAGGTGGTGCACCAGGGGTGTGGGCGGCGCGCCGGGGGTGTGGGAAGCTTGCCGGTGGGGTGCAGGTAGCGCGCCGGGGTGCCGCGGGTAGGCGGGTCGGGCACCGCTTGGCCGTCGATGTTTGGCCGGGAGCACCGGTGCGCCACGGGGGTGGCGTGGTTCGCAGAATCCACAGGTAGCACGACCTCGTTGTTTCCACCTTCTTTACCTTGTCGTAGAACACCACAAGAGAGAAGAAAAATGACAGAGGATGTCGGGTAGTGTTAGGACGGCCCGAATCCTCCGCGTTTAAGGCGATAACAAACAGATCGCAAGTATGAAGCTCAACTACCACCGTTCTTCTTTTTGAGAGAAAGGAAGAACAAGGGGAAAAGTTTATACTTAAAATAAATCAAACCCTTACCTTTGATTCACTGGTAGTCATTAGTTGACATCACCTAAGTATGGCCATCAATATGTGGTAGACGATCACATCCCACGTTGATGGGGTCTGAGGAAGAAGGTCAGAGAAGAAGAGCGTCACCGGCGTTCTTTGCGTTCTTTGTTGGGAGAATGGTTCTTCGTTAGGAGAATGGTTCATTGTTGGGAGCGCTTTCTCCTTAGCTTTCCTTTCCCCCATTCCACAAAAAATGATATATTCCAATTACAATAATAGATAGGTTATCTT
Organism: Viscum album; assembly: GCA_963277665.1. Taxonomy (NCBI): domain Eukaryota; kingdom Viridiplantae; phylum Streptophyta; class Magnoliopsida; order Santalales; family Viscaceae; genus Viscum; species Viscum album. The sequence continues at coordinate 2,087,413,614 of OY728126.1, read as the reverse complement.
ATTATTCCTTTGGCATAGAATTCGAATTGATTATTTAATTATGAGGCTCCACCTAATTAATTCACGGAAGTTAGCACAAATTAATAAGGGGGGGGGGGGTTGGGTCACTAAGGTGGGGAAAGGAGGAGAGTCTCTCCCTCATTAATGAGGGAGAGTTGAGAGGTTAAGGTCTCCTCCCATTAATGAGGGGTCGGGTGGCGTTGTGTGGTCCCCACCATATTTAAGCTCACTTGGGAGGTTGGGTTCGGGTAGGCCCCACCACCATAACCTGTCATGGGAGGTTAGTGTGTGGTGGTCCCACTACCAACTACCAAGTGTAGGTTCTAACTACCTGTACTCACATGGCGGCTGGAATAATCTAATGTGTGGCTACACTTTAATTTATATTATTTTTTTTACAAAAATCCAAATACTAACTTTTATTCATGACCATCCGCCATCGAGGTGAAAGAATTCTTAAGAAAAAACCAATGCTGAGATTTCAACGGTCCCCTCAGATTTCAATTCCGAGAACCGGTTCAGATGTTATAAAAACCCACTCGTATGTTTACTGAACGTACCCAAACAAAACTTCAGAAATTGATTCTGGGAACACAGGGCCGCAGAATCCAGCGTCGTCAAAAACTGTGGACTCATAAAATTCCCATGTATTTAAAAAACAATTTCCATAGGAATTCCGGGTCTTTACATTGAATATCATTTCTCCATGAAACAAAAATAACAAAATTTATTCTGAGTCACATTCTAAACCAGTGATTTTCATGATTGCATTCAATGATCATCGAATAAAATTTCAACAAAAACATGAAGATATATGATATAGGGATTCCTCAATATGGTTAAAGTGATTTAACATTATCTCCTTTTAATTAATTTATTATTAGGTGGAAATTTGATAGGAAGATCATCATTTTTAGGGGACTTCATCCTATGATTTTTCGATTCGAGTCAAACATGGAAGTCTTAGTTTCATGAGAGATGATTAAAAATGAATGTTTCATGTTTGGAAGGATCTCACCTGATAGAGGGTGAGTTAAAAAGAGAGGATTAAAAATAAATAAGGGGAATATAATATTTTTACATGAATCTATTCAACTTATAATTAAAGAACTGAAATTAAATAATTTACGGAGTAAAAATATAATAAAAATAAAAAAACCCACAAAATATTTATATGAAAACTTCAAAGTATAAAATAAATATGATAGGTTTAATAACAATGGATTTATGACTCAATATCTATGTTAGATATACAAACCATGATCTTATGGGAGGTAAAGTAATTATATGAATAAAAATTCATAGTATGTATATTAACCATATGAATAATATATTCATAGTTGGTAGGAAAAGACATTATGAGTAAAAGTTTGTTTTCAGTAAAGTGATCATGTGAGTTATGTACCATGGTAGGTATGATAAAAACAAGTGAAATTAGTCATGATAGGTATTATAAAAGTATGAAAAACAAATTCATGGTTATTATACATACCATGAATAGTTACTTATAGAAAAGTATTTTCACACAGATGATCAATAATTTTAACAAGAATTCAAAAAAACATAAATTTTAGAACTAAATTGTTATAATTAGGTAGAATTTATCATACCCAATTCATGTCTGATATAATTAGTTCACTTAACTTTCAGATTATTTATAAATAAAAAAACAAGATAATGTTCAGTACCAATGAATTTCATATTTATAATATTTTTTTTAAATTATATCTCAAAAAGTGACGTATTCTATCAAAATGTTCCTTTATTTAATGTGATATAGGTTACATATAAAAAATTATTTCTCTTGTATTATAAAATTTTATGGGGAAATCTATGAACATATATCAATAGTCTAGTAATATTTATACTATCTATAGAATCAATGCTAAAAATCTTACAACAGGTATATACTCTTCTACAATGTTAGATAATGAAAGATAATTTTATTTAATACTACACCAATAAACTAGAGACTTTCCAAAAAAGTGACATATTATAGAAGATAATTTTATATCTAATGTTTAACCACCAAAATATGTATCTAAATAAATAACTAAAAAAAAGTTATTTCCTTTAAATAAAATGCTCTTAAGTTGGTTGATATTTTCAGGCATTTGAAAATTATTTTCACAGTAGGTAAATGTTAAACTTTTGGATTTGATCCAAAGAGAGAACCCACATATAAATTAAATATAATATTTTTTAGTTATTATTTATGTATATAAATCTTGAAATCATGACTCTATAGGTGGGTTTATCAACTTGATTCATAGTTTCATCAAGATCAAATTTATATCTTGTACTAATGGGAGTATCACTACTTTTAGTACTATCCCTACCGGAATGTTTTAAATAATATTAGCCAACATTCATTATTTTAGAATAATTTGTTATTTATTTTGAAAATTACGAAAATGAAGATTTTTTTTCTCTCCCATTAAACTCATTTTAAATTTATTTTACTTCATCATTAAAAACATAGTAAATAATTATTTTTTCAATGATCAAAATATAATTTTATCAAAAGATATTTTTACTACTACATAAATATAAATTATTTTAATAAATAATTTAATGTTAACCATTAATTTTAAAATACCATAAGAAATAATTAATGATATAATACTATCATACCATGATTTATGATATTATTTGAAACCATATAATTCTTTTTTTAATTTAAAATCATAATTGGGAAATTTAGGGTTTTGAAATCCAGTGGGTTGTTAAACAAAAACATCATCAATTATATGACCATTTAATAATGAAATCATAACATCGATTTCATATAATTTGAAAACCAAATGTTCTAATATAAAATCAACATTATAATGGATTCAACTCAATATACTAGTTCAAAAGTTTCACTATACCCTTGTGCAATGAATCTTCAGTTATTTCTAATTATAGTTCATATTAGTTAATATTTTTCATAAACACTCATTTAGTTCCAATTTTTAGGTTTTCCCTAAGTCTTTCAACTAGTCCCCAAATTCTACTTATTAAAAAAATAGTTTTTAATTAATTTCTCTTACACAGAAATCATATAAAATTGCTTCTATAGTGTTCATAGGTTCAATATGTGACAAGAAATCTTGATGTTCAACTTGGTTTATAAAGGAAGCTCTACTTTGGGTTCCTCTATTTAGGTATCCTATAATAAATTCTAAGATATGGTCTCTACAAGACAAAATATATTTTTAAATAGACTTATTCCAAACATCACTCCCATTTTTTGGTTTAGGTCAAACAGTTCCAAAAAAATGTTACGTTTTTTCTATAGTAGGGTTGAAAAAATTATCACATTGTTTGAAATTGATATCTATAATTGAAATGAAATATAATATAATTAATAAATAATTATTATGTCCATGTGGATCTATATCATCAAATTTTACATGTAAAAATTCTCTAATATTCATGGTCCTTTTTCTTAAATACCATGTATGATATACTGGATGCAGAATATCCAAGGAAAATTCCTTCATCACTTTTGGATCCAAATTTTCTTTTGTATTAAGTATAAAGACATTATAAAAAAACTCTCAAGTAATTAACATTTCTTTTTCTACAGTTTATTAACTCATATATGGTTTTATTTAAAAGAAGTATAATTTTATCTCGATTAATAATATATCAAGCTGTATTCAGAGATTCTAACCAATAATAAAAATGTAAATCATACTCATTGATCATTTTATAGCAAAATTATTTGAAGGGTTATATTTCTCCTTTCTTCTACACCATTTCTTTGTGGAATTTTAGGATTAGAATTTTTTTTGACAATATCCAGGTTGTGCACATAGAGATTCAAAGTCATGATTTTCAAACTCCCAACCGTGGTCACTTCTAAAGGACTTATTTAAATGTCTAGTAAAATTTTATACTGAATTTTTAAAATTGTAAAAATAATAAAAATATTTACTTTTGTTTCATAGAAGGAATAACAATGTGTATCTTTTAAAATTATCCACTATAACATAAAATATTACTTCCAATTTAGTCTAGAAACTCTATAGTGTCCTAAACAATCCATGTGTAAAAACTATAGTCAATGATAAGTTGAAACATATTTCTTTTTTTCTGAAAGAGATTTTTTAGTTTTTTACTATTTTAACATGATTTAAAAACATTATCTTTTTTGAATTCTAGTTTGGGAAGATACTTGACTAATCCTTTCCTGGTCAGATTGCTATGTGAGTGAAAGTGGTAATAGACAAGAAACCAATGCCAAATCCAAGAGTCTCCGAGAAAGTAACTTAAATGATAAATATTCTAAATAAATAATAAATTTAAATCAATGTTATACATATTAACATTTCTTAATGTAGTAAAAACTAGAACCTGATTAGAATCCTAAATTTTACATGCATTATTCTCCATCATAACACGTAAACATCATCACATAATTGTTTGACGCTAAGAAGAGTATATTTCAATCAAATCATAAATAATAATTTATAAATTAAAATATAACTTCAATTACTTATTATTTCAATAAGTCAAATATTTTTCCTTTGGTGTTATTTCAAAGAGTGTCATGTCCATAATAAACATTTATTAGGTTCTTTAAGATTGTGTAGTGTTTAGTCATCTGTCTGGAATATCCACTCTACTAATACCATATGTTCTTACTGGTACTCTTAAAGTACATTTCCCACAGAAAATGTTTTAAACAAGAAATGATTTTGGTATGCATTTCTTCTTGGGTCCAGAAATGTTACCAATAAAAGATTTAGGAATCCTAGTTTTTTAAATGTTGTTTAATAAGTATACATTATTATTTTCATGATAAAAATTTGTTTGTTCTATATGAGTAATAAAATTTTACAAAACTATCTGAATAAGAAATATGTAAAAATTTATTATTCTAATTTTTTTCTTTCCTTATTAGTAACAAATTCCTATTATATATTTAGAGTAGTTTTTTTGCCAAGTATCTAGTTTAGTTTTTCTCAACCATTATTCAATATCTCTACATCCTTATTTAATTGATCATTACACAACTTGTGTTAATTTTTTATTTCAATATTTGAGCATTATTTTCCTTCTCTATATCAAAATATGATTTAGTGTAAGCAGACAGATCATAATACTTTTGTAAAAAAATGTATACAACTACTAACACATTAAATGATTCTTCCCACATTTTAAAACATTAAAATAGATCTTAAATTGACATATTTTATTCCTCATTTTATTTTTAGAAAAAATAAAATTATCAAAAATAGATATATTAAAAATATTTGATACTTTAGATGTATTTTTCATCAAACACATATTTGAACTTTCCTTTTTATCATCTATGCTGAGGTATAAATCAATTTATATATCCTTTGAGCTGCTTCATTTGGATTTCAAAACCTTTATATACTTTGTTTTTATTTTTCCTCAAACATTATATTATATTTCAGATTGGTAAAATATGATTTTATATGTTCTTTTCTTGTACACTCATAGGATATTACCTCATTATTGGAATCATGCTTCGTCCACTCCTTTATCTTATTTCCTTTGTTATCATACATTCGTCTTTAATTGGATTTCATGAATATTTTCATCTGCCTAAATAATTTTTTTTGAATCTTATAGCCTGGTGAGTGATTTCCTCTTCACTCTCAGTATATGATTCATCATCATTGGAATATTTTTCATTAGTCGTTTATTTAAGATTCGATTCATTAATAAAAAATAATAATAAATTAATATTTAATTCATCATCATATTTTTTTACTTATAATTTATCCCCATACATCATATGTTATCCAATGAGTTTCTTTATAGGTACTTTATTAATGTCGTGGAATTATTTGATGCAAACTGAATTTCCTCACTATGTTTCTAGTAAGAATAATAGAAGTCTTATTACTTTATCTTTGAGAAAATTTCATTTCCATGTTCATACATGGTGTACATTGTCTCATTGATCATGAGATATATATTAGAAATGGATTAATTTGGTTTCATTTTGAATATATAATATTTTATAGAATAAGTATTTAAGAAAATTTCTTTGACATTTTAGGTTCCCTCATGTGATATTGCAAGAGTATCCCAAACCTCAAAACATATAGAATAGAAAGATTATCTATTGAATTCAGCTTTACCTAAGCTATAGAAATTGATTTAATTATAGTTGGAATAATATGTAGACATATTGGCATCACACATTCCATCTATAATGGATTTGGAATTTTCAAATTCATCTTTATTAAAATTTAAAATATCAAATACTATACTTTCTAAATCAATTTTCATCATAATTTTCCCTCGATCTTGATTTGTTTTATTAATTTATAGAGGATTAATAGTGGTAGTTCCATGTTGACTACAATTATCCATCAAAAATAAAATTTAATATAATATAAATTTAAGATCATTGAAGAGAACTTTTTCAAAATAAAAAATATATTTTGAAATTGTTCTAATACTATATATTGGACCTAGTGGAAAAATCAATACGAGTATTATTGAGTTCCCAAATAAAAATCTATTTTTAAAATATTTAAAACATAAATACCAAATTTATAAAATAATCCTAATAATCTAAAAATATATAACTATATGATTTTTTATATAAAAAGGTTCATAATAGTTCTATGATAACATTGATAAAAACATGTTTGAATAAACAATCCATAATTTAAAAATAATTTAATTGGAAGACACCATTAATAAAACAAATTTTAAAGAAAAAAATCATAGTTTAGATTAATTATTAATTATAAAAAAGATATTGTGTTTTTATCTAAAATTTAGAAGGTATAACATATGAAGAACAATAAAATTTTAAACAAGGGGTTTAGTATTAAGCCAATACCAAATCCTCTAGACTTTGAAATCATCAAATTCCAAGTAGTTTATTAACAAATAAATTGATCCACAACTTGGATCAATTTTTACCCATCATCTAAAAAGGTATTATAGGAATATATTCTCTTATATATTTATATATGTGAGAAAAAGGTTTCAGGTCACACACATTGACTACCATAATTATATATGGGAGTACAAATGAAAATAATTTAAAGAGGGTGTTAAGAACCCTCTAATTTTGTGTAGTTTACTATTTTTATTAATAAAATAGTATAACAAAATACATATAAAATGTTAATACTATATATAAAGATAAATATATGAGAATAATTATTATGTGGTGTATCTCAATTTGAATTATTTCTATTTTTCAAGATTCATTGAATTTTTCTTTGAAAGGATATTGAACAAATTTCAAAATAGGTTCATGAAAATAACAACCCGTGAATATTTTTGAATGATCCCTTTATTTAGAATAGGTTTTTTTGCATGTTCCTTTTTTTTAATTTTCTTATTCCACTCTTTATGTACATAAAAACATAATTTATTATCATCTTAAAAATAATAATAAAAAACTACTTGTTTGAGAATAATAAATAATGTCATAATTTCAGTAATGCTTTAATTAATCATAATAAAAGTAGTCATTTGAGATATAATAATTATCTACTACTATGTTAGACATGATATATTATTTTCTTAATGAATTCACTTAACTCTTTCATGTATTATGTTTTTTTAATTCGCATGGTTATTATGTTTTTACTCATGGTGGGTATATGTCTTCATGCAGTTGGCATTTATACTTGTGAAAGATATAAAGAAAATTTTCCCACATGATCAGTACATTACTTAGAGAAACATAACTGTCACATGAATGTTTGATTGATTGTGTAGTAATTTGACTATTAACACATGATAGGTTCATCTTCAATGCATGATAGGTTGATTGAAGATGCAGGGTTAGTTAATAGCTTGGAAAAAATTTAGTCATCTGTTAAACGGTAGGTACTTTGTTATTATGGTTAGTTAGAGTACATTGTGTGGTATGCTCCATATGATTAGTTTACCTTTATAATTAGTTCAAATTCATACTATGGTAATCACATTACATATATTTTTGGTTGTCATGGTATGTTCCACAATTATAAAATTATGAACATTTGGATAGAAAAAAAATTTAATAATATAAAACATGTAATCCATTAATGAAATTATTAACAAGAATTTGGATCATTAAAATATGATGGTGATGGTATAAGACAAAAATAATAAATAACCAAATTATTTCTATAAATGTGAAATAAAATTCACTTATACCTATACTCAAAAAATAAATAATCTTATGATCATAACAAACACATATTAATAGTTTTAATACATTATAATTATTCCAGTAGGAAGTTTAAAGGAATAATAATCCATAACTAATGTTGAAATCCAAGCTCCATGAATATATTAAACATCAACTTCACTTATCAAAAACTTTTGAAACCTAATTTTCCCCTACATATATATAAAAATATATGATTTAAAATTTTTATTTAATACAAAAAATTTAAAAGAAAAACATTTTATTTAATAATGAATTCACCAGAAACATACCTTTGATTCACTATTGTATTTCATTTTTTTCTTCCATTAATATTTCCTTCCACCTGAAAACAAATTTCCCCGTACTCATTAATCAATCATTAAATTTTTTTCACCGATGACTGGTATATAAGAGCCTTTATAATTGATCATTCCATTGGTCTCTTATCCTCTACATTCTATTTTTCTATAATTAATAAAAAAATTATCAATCATCATTTAATTATCATAATATATAATCATTATAAAAATATCTATAAATAATTTTTTTCTAGTTTTTCATGTTAAAATTAATTTTTTTTTGAGAAATTTGGAGGTGGAGAAGATATAAAAATATATATGGATATATATTTATCAAAAAATGAATACCAATATTTAAAAAATATATATATAACATATCAACCTGACTAAATGAGGTCTAGTATGGACTCCCCATTCTAAATATAATTTAATAAGAAATTTAGATATTTCATATTGGTATATTGTAGCTCCTTCATAGAATAACTCATAGAGATGATACAACAAAGAGAATACATCTTAATATTCATGTTTCTATTTTTTCTTCAGAAGTTACATTGATGATAAAATTACTAATTTTACATCTATTTAATAATATTTTATTTACTTGAACATGTCATTCCTAGACTTACAAGATTCCTAAAGAGGATCAAGAGGTAATAGTTTTTTAGAACATACTATTTTATTTATTATCATAACATGATTCACAAACTTTTTTATACTTCTATAAATTATCTTAGTAATGGCATTCTATTTTCCAAAATTAAATCCCAGTGATGATGAGTTCATTGTATAAATATTCATTATACATAATAAATAAAATAATAGTTTGTTAATTTTTCTTGATTACCATTTCAGATAATATTTATTAATAAATCACTTATATCTCCCACTATTTCACCAAATCCTATTATTCTTCACCATTGGATTTGGAAAAAAAATTCTTTAAGATATTATAAGTGAAATGATACATATTTTACTTACCATATCATATGATATTTCCATAACACACACCAAAAATGTATTTGGATAATCTCAAATTTTTCCAACTCCACTTCTATTGACTGGAATCTCGATTCCTCAAACCCTATACTATGATTTACTTAATTATAACCCCTAAATTACCCCAATTGGGCAATTTACACTTCTTATAATGATTTTTTAATTAATATAATTTTTATCTATCTTCATAAATCCAAGATAAATGGAGGATTCTATTAATATTACTACATAAAAACATTGATATATTATTTTATTCAAAATCATATAATATAATGTGTTGTGGATTAATATTTTATTTTTATTAATCTTGTTCGTGAAAACTTGTTTTATATAAAATTATTAATAATTAAAATATGAAAATTCTTATATAAATAATTAACAATTCAATTAAAAAATTTTCTTATAAATAATAATTTTTTTTTATCTAAACATTCTTATTAATTATTATAAAATCTATGATTGAAATATTATTTAAAATTTAACCATGAAAATATATGTATATGTTTCATACTTAATATAATTAATTACAGTTTAGTTTATCAAATGATATACACTAACTGGTACCCTAGTTAGATTAAATCCTTTTACGTTTCTTGATTCATGTTGAAACCTTGTTCGTAATCTTGTACTTAAACGTTTCAGAGATTTAACATCAATCTGTCGCTTGAATTTCCATGATAGGTAATGTCCATATTTAAAAATGTATATTTTCACATAGGTGACGAGATCTCAAGTAACATGAATTAAATATTATTTCTAAATATTGAGATCCAATCTAATAAACAACTTATATAAGAATTTATTCTATATAGACCATTAAAATTATCTTAGTAATAATTAATAAAAATTTAAACCATGAAATAATTAAATTAAATTAAATTAATAAATTTAAACATACATGCATAATCTTAACTCATGAATATTCAAAATGAAATAAAACCTCTAAATAATAAAACAAATATAATTTTTCTCTATTGGTATTAAGTAATATTTAATTAATATATATTAATAATTTAACTAAAATTAGTAAATTATTTTTTTGGTTCTACCTATAGTCCTTGAATCCACTTTAAAAACATAAAATATATAATTCTTGTTGTTATAAATTTATTTAGTTTTAGATTTTACTTATTTTGTGTGTGTGTGTTTAATGATTGGTGTTGGAAACCCTCTCTTGATTATTCCTCCCATTAAATTAATTAAATAATTTAAAAATAATTCCTTGTAATGGACTACTAACTACGAGGAAGGGGAAATTAATACCTCCCCTGAGTATTTTAATAAAATTATTTCTTATATTATTACAACATTTTACATATAACCATATATATCAACTATTTAACAAAAAAAATTAAAAACCACACTTTTAAGTAGATCAAAAACCTTATATTTGAATTTTATTTATTTAATTTCATCAGTATGAAATTAATAAATAAAAATAACCTTGATAATGTGAATCATATCTTTTCCTCATTGGATTATTTCCGACCATATGAATTCTGATTCAAAAATGTTCAAAACTATTGAAAATAAAACTATACCCTTGAGATGATTTTTATTTAAAAAAATCATTATAATAATTATAAATTAGCATGGTCACTTTTTTACTAATTGAAACATATGATCACGATAGAGGTGACATTATAAAATTTCCATATATTTTTTTATTAAAACTCATTGAAATTATAAAAAATACCATTATATAATACTAAGATGTTATTTAAATTTAATTATTAATTATTTAAATAAAATAAAAAACATAGGGAAACTTATTTTCAATTGGGTTCCATAAAGATCAGAATTCTATTATTAATATTATAGGTTCTATAATGGTGCCACACTTTTAAGAATTTGTTTTTCAATATTTTGTGTCATGCCATAGTTTTTTGAAATGATCATATGAATAATGATTAATGTGTAATGATTTCTCATTCTTATGGGACATTTTTTCTAAAATGGTAATGTTTTATTCCATGAATCATGTTTATGTTCTATAATAAGTTTGGTATGAACTTCTTATGTTATGTTAATGATTATATTCCATTTATATTATCATATGATTTCGTATGATCCAAGATTAATATCTTCTATGTTTACCCTTATTGAGAATATAAGCTCACCATTTGTTATGTTTCCCTTCCAATGTTATAAATCATGCTTTTGGTAGGTTATTTCTCAGATAAGTACTACTTGAGAAGAACATTTTTGGAGATTTTGATGATCATTCATCAAATAAGTTGATTGTGTTTCTATTGTCGAAATACACTGAACTGTTATGGTCTTTCGGTGCGTGTTTATAAAATTCAAGTAATATTAACTGATAATGTTGTGATATATATTTATAAAATCCCACTTCTCTATAGTTGGTGTCAAAGGATATTTTTATTCAATATTTGTATATTAGGATTATAAAAACTACAGTGACATACCTAGGGATATGGCTAAGTATATTTATAGGGAAAATGTCTTGGGATACCTCTAAGGATATGTCTAAGGATAATTCTAAGTATAGTAAAATATCCTAAAATTTTGGTGAAGGATGGAGTTAGTGTTCCCAAAAAATTACTTACCAATCTGGACACTATAAGTGGATTTGGGTCTAGCACAAAGGTACATAGTTGTAATAACTAAAAAATGTGCTCATTCAATTCAGTTCATGGTTTGTGTTCCATCCCCAGGGCCATCATATATATTTTTCATAAGTGTGGGGAGTTTCTCAAAAGTGAAATTGATCCCACCCATACATAAATAGAGGGTAACATCATTATAGATTTCCTAGAATACCTGGATACTATAGATAACCTGAGTATCTTATTTTATAGTTTTGGTTTCCTACCCTCAGAGTAATCTAATCATGTTTTGGCTGATTGCCTAGGAATGCACTATTTTAGAACGCCAGAAACAATTTGGGACTCAACCCCATTTCTATTTAAATTATAAATTCCTAACATTGGATGTATGGATGGTTCATTGAGCTTGAATCAATCATCACCTTGTGCATGCCCATGGGCCTTGCAGTACACCTCGTTTGATAGTCTAAGGGGATGCGCATTGATAATTCAAAAAAAATATTTATAAACAATCATGAAGGATTTTAATAATGAAAATTATTAAAATAAGATTGGGATAAGGTAACAGAGATTGAAAATAATGTGTCATGATTTATAAATCCTATATTTGATCTTTCTTGATTATGTGGGTTCACACTATTATTAGCGTACAATGATTTCTTGTTTTATTCAGTGGATAGAAATCGATGGATCTATGTTAATGTTGAGTTCATTGGACAATGATATTATTTTCCATTTGAGAAAGAAACATTAAGTGAGTTGGAATTAACAAAAATATTTTTATGCATTGAAAACATTCATGAGCTATGAATTATACTGAGAATTCAAATTATCAAATGAAGGAACAACATTTTTATAATTAGTTCATGAGGAAACATCCACATTTTTAGTGGTTTGGATGATCCACTATTTTCTATTAAATGAATTGGTACCAATGATAATATATTTTATATTCTTTTATTTTTGGAGAAAGAAATGAATATTTTTGTCAATTTTTCATTTGGAAGGAAAAGAATATCGGTGCTTCATTCATTTTAAGAACACGAGGGAACAAAAAGAAATTTAATCCCCGGAATGGGAAGAGTTTAAAGGTATATTTTTCATTAATTAATTCCATATTATTCTATGAACAAGGAAAATGAAAATAGTCATCAATCTCAATAAAAATAATGTTGAATATTTTGGTACATATTAATCTAAATTTAAATTATTTTCTAGAAAATATTAGGGTTCAGACATAATCCCTAAATTAAAAAATGGTTGATTCTTTGGTAGAATAAAACCAAGTCTTCAAAAAGACATTGATATAAGATAATTTTTTAGATATGAAAAAATAATTTCATGTTCACTGAAATTATAAATTGAAATTTGATATTCCCAGAATTTCTATAACTATGATAAAAAGACTTATATTAAGTCTCATGATAACTTGATTAGTCACATGGTGGAAAGAAATTTTAGTCACCTACATGCCAGAAATGTGGGAATAATCACAGAAGTGAATTTTGGAAAGGAATAAGAGAGTGTTACAATTAGGTAAAACCTAGACATCGAGTTAAAGATTGTATAAATGATTAGAATAGTCTAGTCAATGAAATGACTGAATAGAGAGATCAATAGAATTCACCATCCACACCCCAGTGTTTCAAGTGTATAGATATTGGGTAATATAGAAATCAATGACCCAAACAAAGGGATAGTGTGTATGATAATCCACAAAAACCTTTGAAGAATAACGATGTAGGTAAATATTATTAAATCACAATAGATGACACGAGCCCTGATAATTAAGGAACACTTGTCCACTCTCCTTAGTTTGAAATGTTTTGTTTGATTTTGTATGAATTAGAAGAATGAAAATATTTGGGTTCATAATGAAATTTCTTGTGATTATCTCCCTCTACATGGATTCTAGAATAATGAAATAATATTTGATATTTTATCAGTATAAGTTTGAACATGGGATTCCAATGATAGTGATTTTGTATAAAATAAGAGATTATATAAGGAATAATGGGTGAATTAACATTTAGAAGTCTATATGTCTCCGTGTAAGATTAACTTAGGATTTATGAATGGAATCTTGGGTTTATGAGTTTAAGGATGATCAAATCATCAAATTAAATGAAACTTCTTTTATGGTTTTTCATGATGGGATTCTATCCATATTAAAAATATTTTAAGATATATATATATAAATAAGAACCCTTTTTTTGTATGAGTTTTAGAAAAATGTTATTTAAGGAGGTATTTGCTGACACTATAGGGACATGTTATTAGTGGTGATGGTACCATATAGGGGTTTTCTTATCTTTTATGTTGAGTTAATTATGGGTTGTAGTTGATCACCTTAGAAAGACATCACACACTATTACTATCATTGAATATTATTATCTAGAACATATTATCAGAATATACATTAAGGAAGTGATATGGTTTCATGGAGTACCACATTTAATTATATCTTATATGGATCCAAATTTTACTACAACGTTTTTGAGAAATCTTTTGCAAGGTATTGACATAGAGTTGAGTTTCATTAATATGTATCATCCTCAGAAATATGGCCAGTCTAAGAGAAAAATTAAAACCCTATAGGATATGATAAGATCTTTTTCTATGGATTTAAAAGGTGGTAGGGATCAACAGCTTCATCTAGTTGAGTTTTCATGGAAAAATATTTTTTACATGATAATTCAGATGGATCCTTATAAATACTATTTCGAAAGTAAGAGTAAAACTCCAATGTATTAGAATGATGTTCTATAAATAAATATATTGGATATTGATCAAGTTAATGAGATGGAAAATAAGGATAGATCATTTAATAACATATAAGGCTAGAATAATGTTGAATGAAATGTTATTCTAATAATAGATGATGTGATCTATTATTTGATGTTGGGGAGAAGGTATTTCTATGAATTTATCAACAGAATAAATAAGGTAAAACTTTTCCCTTGGTATATTTTACCCTTTGAAATGATTGATTGTATCAGGATAGTATATTATTATTTAGCTCTTCCACCATACCTCTGTCATGTTCATGATATGTTCCATGTACCTCTTCGATGGAAGTACATACCTGATCCTTCACATGTACTAAACTCATCAGTCATACTATTACTTATTTTTCTTTATTACAAGGAAAAATTGTTTGAGGTCCAAGATCATACATATAATGTTTTATGATACAATACCACTCACCTGGTCATTTTTTTGTAACAAAACAACTAGTTTGTGGAAGCACCGTGGGATATTGAGGATGTAATAAGGCAGATAAATCCTCATTTATTAGTATGAGGGTGCGTATTATTTAAAGGGGGTATAATGTGACACCTCAATATTGTGGGAAATATTTTTTTCATATAAATTTATTCTTTTTGACATTTTATGTTACATAAAACATTGAGTTTATCTTTCACTAAAGGCAACATTGAGTTTAAATGAAAAGGTAAATACAATTAAAATATCATTATTTAATATCATAGATATTGAAAAACCATAGGAATGGAAGGTATAAATAAGATTTAATAAAATGTTAAAATATATGTTTTACACATTTATGTATAATTTTTTACCTTTAATCATATTAAATTGAAATGAAAATAAGTACCATTTTAAAATAAATGGAATTTTTTCTTCTTCTGAAAAACAATTTTAATACACATAAACTTGTTTTCTCCAAAATAAAATAAAAATCTCACTTTTGGTGAATTTTTTTAATTAAACCTATATATTATATTTTCAATAATATGTTTATAATTTTTCTTATTTATTATATTGAAAATAAATATGAATAAATATAATTTTTCAATTACAATTTTATTTTTATAAAAAAAATCTCACATTTTCAACACTTATTTTAAAATTATTTTTCCCACTTTTAATAAATCAATTTTAAAAAATTCATTTCATTTTTAAATCATCATTTAAAAAATCCGTAGATTTAATTTTTTATAATTTTCTATAAAGATAATTTTTTCAATAAATACTGAAGAATACTAGTTTTTATTATGATTTTTCATTTCTTTTAATAAATCTTAAAAATATATAATATTTTAATATATTGGTACCGGAAAAACTTGTTCAATTATATATCTATTATCTCAATTTATTTCATTATAATTAGTTTAATATTGAATATTGATATAAAAACTTTTTATCTTTTTAACATTTTATCATTGAAAAAATGCTTTCTCATGTAATTAGTTAGAATAATTTTAAATTAAAATTTTACTATTATATGAATATAGTTTGGAAAAATGGATTCCATATTTGGGATAACAATAATTTATTTTAAAAAATAACTCCAACTTTATTTTTAACAATAATGAATTGTAAAGGTAGTGAAAATTATTTACATTTGTTAAGGTAAATATGGGTTTTCCAGGGGTTAACCAAGAATGTAAATGGTTTTGAAAGAATGTTTTTTGTAAAAAACATTTTTTATCCATATTTATAATTTATTGTTACACCCTAAGCTTCCATGATACACTTCTCTTTGAAGAATACAATAGCATGTGTTGTATGCAACTTCGAGTTCTAACACACCACAACCAATCAAACTAGTCGTTATGAATAGTAATAACCTATTTTTTAAATTTTATAAATTTTATTATTCAAAATGGACTTCATTTTTGGATTTAGAATGTTAAAATTATCTTAGGGTAATTTTTTGGTAATTTTTTGAAAATTTCAATTCTTGATGAATAGTGAAAAACACTAAGTTATAGTTTAAAACTGAATTTTTATTTAAATAATTATTTATTTTATTTAAATTTATTTTGGGTCAAAATAGATACATAATACCTATATAAGTTCAATTTAATTCATTGGAGTTAGTTTATAATAATTTTATATATATAAAAATTCTATTAAACTTTTTACCTTCTTTTACCCAGCTCATAGGAGCATTTGCAAATTTACATAAAACTTAATTTTAATGCTTCTGTGAGTTGAATTTCAAAAATCCGAGAGACAAAATTAATATCATCAAGTAAAATGTAGTTCAATAAGATGAAAATAATTTTTGGTGAATAATAACTTTTTTACTTTTATTTACCACGGTTAAAAGTAAATAGGGTAATTAAGGGTAAAAATGATATTATTCTTAACCTAACACATGTCCTAATTCTATTGGATAAGTAAAATTCGACCAAAAACAAAATTAGGAATAAAATATGAAACTATTTGGTCCACATGGATTAGATTGGGACATTTATTATTATTTAATTCAAAGAAGATTTAAAAGAGTTAAAATAAAAGTTTAATAACTAAAGCATTTTTAATATAGGGTTAAACATAAAATAAACTATACTATAAATATTAATTAATAAGATAAAAATATTTCCTACATAATTTTATTTTATTTATATTTTTTATACATTAAATAATTTAATTTATTTATGACACAATGATGAAGCAGTAATTACCTAATCAATGAAAGATTAAAGTAATTGACATTATAAATATCCAAATAAATTTAAATTGAGACTTTTTATGAATTACACTAATTTCATAGGTTAATATGAAATATTAGGGTTGGTTAGATAAATTTTGTTCGATGTAATAATGCTGTTATGAATTTAGCAAAAACAAAATACCAAATAGTGTCAAAATTGACATAAAAAAGTTTTTAAAATAAATATTATATTATTAATTTATATTATATTAATAAAAATATAAGGTTTGGAAAAAGAATTATATAATGATAGGAGTATCATTAATGAACCACTTGGGGTTCTCTTGGAAGTATATAGTATGTTTACTAACTATATAATATAAAAATACAAAGAGACATGGTAAATGTCAAACTATTTAACTAAGAGTTAAATCTAAAGGATAAAGTTAATACAGTGACCCAAACCTATCTAAAACCTATTAGTTGACTTTTTTTGACCCATCCCCACCTTATCCTTTAAATAATTCAATTTAAGCCATTTTAAACCGAAATTTATTTTATTATAAACTAATATTTCTAGCTTTTCCTAAGGTTCCCCTCACCCCTCATATAAAACGGCACTCCCCCTTCTCTCTAATTCACACATTCAAAGCCATTTGGCTCAACCAACCCCTAAACAAATACCCTCTCAAATATCCTCACTTAATCCTAGAGTCCTTACTTTAGTCATAAACCCTACATAAGGATCCCTTTTGATCAAATCAAAAGGAAGAACTCAAAGAAGAGGTAAATATTTCATCACCTCTTTCAAGTTCCTTTCTTCATCCACTTCCTCTTTCTTTGTTGTTTCCACTCTAAAATAATAACTCAAGTATCTTCTATATAGTATTATTTAATTATAAATATGGTACAAGCATATTCATTGTTCTATCCATCCTTTGAATTACATGTCCCCATACGTGCGTGCGTACGACTTACCGTCTCCACGTCGTGGTGTAATTGTTATTCAATACATTATTATTTGGATGGGTTTAATAATGCTATGTAATAGATGTAAATAATAAATATAACATGATAATGATTCTTTATATATTATATACAATCCAATTATATATTATTATAATATTAAAATAATGATATTGTCGCTTGTGCGTACGTACAGATTACCGTCTCCATGAATGCGATGAGATTCGTTCCCCATCGTATCCATTCAAGACTAATTTTCATTAGATGTTTGAAAATAAATTTTAAAGACTTAATATAATTCTGAATATGAATAAGATACATTATATCCATAACAAACATTACTTACATAACAAAGCATTTAAAGTTAAACGAATCAGTTAACACCCAAAATGACGATAATACTAAGATATTATTAACAAAACAATATTAAAAGATCATATATGATATCATATTAATGTAAATGAATATTTTATAATTTAATAAAAATTATTTCACCATTATACAGGAAGCTAACCTACCCTTGACCAAGGAAAATTACAAGGTAAGGGTTAAATCTACAATCTCTATATTATTCAAGGTTGTTTTTACGTAAGTATCTTCTGGGACCTCTTTATCATCCACATCCATGTTTCTTAAAAATTTATTTCAAAACATTTTTTACTAGATAAAGGGGTAAAGTAATATATAAACTTATTTAAACTTATATGTTTTGAAAGGAATCTTTCCATCATTTTCCAAACAAGGTACTTTATGACCTTTTCGATAAAATTAAAATAAGAATCTTTTTTTAACTTGTACGACATGTGTGGCTATTTTCGGCCGTTATAACATCTTCCAATCTTTCCTTACAATATTATAAGAATATTTTCAAAATAAACGTTTTTTTATAATTATGTTACTCTTAAATGATTTCAAAATAGAAAGATATATTTCTCTAAAAAAGGTTTTGATTTCATCTATTTCAACATCCTTTGATGGATTTTAAGTTTATTTGAAGTTGATTTATTATGATTCAAAACTTACATATTGTATTGAAGGTTTTGGGATATGTTTGACTGTGGATGTGCTATTTTTATACCATTAATAGTTTATGGTTAAAGTATTGATATTTTGTATGATAGTTTTAATACGATTGTTTATGTTATATTTCATCCTTTTCGTATGAGGAATGTATTGGAATTAATAAATGATGGGTGGAGCCCGCTATAGCTCCTCGATGCATCCTTAGGTCTCATGAGACAACTAGACATGGAATTGGTTGAGGCCTTTCCCACATTGATATATGGTTTTGTCCTAGGCCTTAATAATATTTAGACGAATGGCTGAGGCCTTGGAAAAATGTTTCCGAATGTCTGGAATTATACATTCCCTCATTATGAAAATAATATTAATGGTTCATGTGGTCATTGGAAAAGAATAATACCCATGAATATGTATCATTATGACATTATTTACTCAACTCATATTCCTGCCATAAAAGTATTCATGTTTATTATTGGTAATGGCATGTGGTTTCAATTATTCACCATGCTTAATATTTATGGTATCTTCCGCTGTATTGCTTACCCTTACTAAGCGTTTGAGCTCACTTTTTTCTTATGTTTCATTTTCCCGGGATATGAAGAAGTTAGTTATTAGTCACTTGAAGGAATAATCTAGGAGGCTTGGATGTTTCTAATGGAATAAATTTGTGTTGTATTTATTTTCAAATTGAAAAGTTGAATTATGTATCAATCTTGTTTCCAATAATACTAAACTGATCGGCCTTTAGAGACATTATTTCCTTGTGATCATTCCAATGTTATCTAATCATGCACCGATTCTGGGTTTCTAGGGTCAGGGTGTTATAGTTGGTATCAGAGTAAGATTAGTACAAACCTTGGAATCTAGATTTAGATAAACTTTGATTAGAGCACATTACCCTCAGATAGACTTTGAGGATTAGTATAGAATAACTTCCTAGAATTTTGGTAATGTAGATATTTTGTGATTTTTCCAAGTAATACATCCCTTTCTTGATACAAATAGGTAGAGGTGGCTCTGGCATAGATGTACCTAGGGGTAAAACCCAAAAACACCGCTTTGAGCTAGACTCGAACGGGAACTGACGCACGACAACGGGCCATGCCGCACTCTAGGTTTCGACACTCCTGGGGGATATGCTTAGGATAATTCTTATTTTCTTTAAAAAACATTATAAAGGGTTTATGAAAATATACTTCCTCAAAGAAAACATTTTTATGATTATGGATTATATCCACAAAATGTTCAATTTATATTATGTTTTTTACAAGTTTGGATTTATGTACTGCGATTCATAAACTAATCTAGTGTATACCATTCTTTAGAAACGACGGCTAATGGAAGGAATGGAAACTGTATCAATGAACTCACTCTATGTAGGGATTTTCATCCTTCTCAAGATAATTATAGTGGAGCTGGTGATACAACTAGTGCCGACCATCTTATCACCATACTAGGAAAACTCACACAGGTTATGAATAATAACCTTACCCATATAGAGCACCCTAATAGACAATGCGGAGGATCAATGTTAGACCGCTACATGAGGAAACAAACACTAACATTCAATGGGGATACACATCCATTAGTAGCTGAGCAATGAATAAATTCCTTAGAAAAAATATTCCATGCCTTGGGGAGTAGTGAAAGGGAAAAAGTTGTCATGGCAGTTTAACGCCTCACCGGAGATGTTGATCAATGGTGGTAATTTATTCAAAACACAAAGGAAGACGATGAAGTATTAAATATAGAACAGAGATATTTTAACGAATTTTTCTTAGAAAAATACTTTCCTCATGACCATCGAGTGGATATAGAAAGACAATTTATGAGATTGAGGCAAAAGGAGGATAAAAATATCTCAAATTATGAAGCTAAATTTACAAGGATAGCGAGGAATGATGATGATTATATACGTAACCTAAGAAGTAAGATAGATCATTTCTTTGATGGGTTAAAACTATTTCTCCATTGAGCATTATTATAACAATACTTCTCATTATACGAAGATATTGTCTCGTGTGCTATCAAGATAGAAAAGGAATTCTCTAAGTTTTATGAATATAAAGAAAAGTAAGAGAAGAAGAGATATACTGAACACTCTAGGAAAGGAAATAAGGAAATAGGTAAAAGGGAAGAATTTAATTTCCACCCATGTGATAATTGTGGAAGGAACCACCCTAGTGCCTGTCTAAAAGGAAAATGATTATGCTACAAATGTGGACAGAAAGGCCATATTTTTGGTGTTTGTATCGGAAATAAAGATGCTACCAATGTTCAATGCTACAATTTCTGGGAGATGGGACATTATGAAAATGATTGTCCTAAGAATCAGGGAAACTTACCTTAGAAAAGGCCAAGGGATCAAGGCCAAGCTTATGAGATCACAACTGCTAAAGTTGAATCCATTAAAGACATGGTGGCAAGTAATTTAATTGTTTCCTCATGTTTAGACAATGCTTTATTTGATTCTGGATCATCGCATTGTTTCACATCTTCCCAGTTTGCTAAGAAAATTAGATATTTCCAATTTTATTTAATAAGGGAGTTATCAGTCAAAACTCCTAAAGGAAATATAATTGCTACAATGTTTTGTGAATTAGTTCCCATTAGGGTATATAAATGCTCTTTATCTACTGATCTCATTGTTATACCCATGATTGAATTTGATATAATCCTCAGTATGGATTGGATTTCGATCCTTGATGAAAAAATTTATTTTAAGAAGAAGGAGGTTGCTATTTTTGATGACGATGATAAAGAACACCTTATCATTAGAGTAGAATTGTCACCACCTAATTCTTATTTAGATCCACCCCCAGTAGCTCAACTAAATTCAATTATTGGGGAAGAAGAGAATGAAATAACTGTGGGTGAGGAAAATACTGTTCAAATAGAGGATGTACCTATTGTAAAAGATTATGTTGATGTATTTCTAGAGGATTTACCTGGACATACTCCAGAACAAGAAATTGAGTTTTCTATTGATTTAATTCCTAGTTGAAGGCCCATATCAAGGACCCCTTATAGAATCACCACTGTGGAGTAGTGGAACTAAAGAAACAACTAGTAGAATTGAGTAATAATGGATTTATTCTCCCTAGTGTTTCTCCACGGGGAGCCCCTGTCCTTCTTGTTATGAAGAAAGTTGGATCTATGAGGTTGTGCATTGACTAAAAGGAGATCAATGCTATAACAATAATGAACAAGTATCATCTACCTCACATTGATGATTTATTTGACTAACTTCATGGAGATCAATACTTTTCAAAGATTGACCTTAGATCTTGATATCATCAGTTGTGTGTAAAGAAGGAAGACATTCCGAAAACAACATTTCGAACCGGGTACGTGCATTATGAGTTTACAGTAATGCCTTTTGGATTAACTAATGAACCCTCTATCTCCATGGACCAAATTAATAGAGTTTTGAAGGAATATCTTGATGACATTGTAGTGTTATTTATTGATTATATCTTGTTATAGTCCAAAATCTATGAAGATCATGAAAATCACTTGCGCATTATCCTGAAGACTCTGAGAAGACATGAATTATATAGGATGTTTAGCAAGTGTGAATTCTAGCTTCAAGTGATTTGTTTTCTTGTCCATATTGTCTCCAAGGATGGAATCTCTATTGATCCATCTAAGACCAAGGAAATCCAAGAATGGCCAGCACTGATGAGTATAACTGAGGTACACAGTTTTATTGGTTTAGTAGGTTATTATCAATGTTTCATCCAAAATTTTTCCCGGTTGGCTAACCCATTAACAAAGATCACATGAAAAGGGGTTAATTTTTTTTGACAAAAGAGTGTGAATAATGTTTTAAATAATTGAAGAGAATATTAGTCAATGATCCTATCTTGACTCTACCATTGGGGAGTGATGGGTTTGTTATTTGTAGTGATGCATCGAAGAAAGGACTTGGTTGTGTGCTTATGAAAAATGATAGAGTTATTGCCTATGAATCATGACAGCTGAAAATTCATGAGAAAAACTATCCTACTCATGATCTTGAGTTAGCAGCTATAATCTTTCCTTTGAATATTTGGAGACACTGTCTCTATGGTGAAAAATGTGAGATTTATACTGATCATAAGAGTTAGGATTATATTTTCTCACAGAAAGAACTAAACATGAGGAAAAGGAGATGGCTTGAACTACTCAATGATTATGATTGCATGATACACTACCACCCGGGGAAGGAAAATAATGTTGAAGATGTGTTGATCAGAAAGGGTCATGTAGTTTTGAACAAGATAAAATTTGAAAAGTATCCTATATACATGGATCTAGTAAAGTTGGATATGGAAATCACCATTGAAGGTGAAACATCAATAGTTTTTCAAATGGTTTCCAAACAATATCTATTAGAAAGGATAAAGAGTTCTCAGACCAATGATAAAGATTTTCAAAAGAATATTAAATATGTGAATGATGGGAGATTGAGTGAATTTGTGTATGAAGATGGAATTTTGAAATTTGGGAAGAGACTTAGTTTTACCAATATACCTAATCTAAAAATAGAACTCTTGGATGATACTCATAGCTCAAATTTATCTATACACCCTAGGAGAACCAAAATGTATAGAAATTTGAAAGAATATTTTTGGTCGGACAATATGAAGAAGGAGATTTCAGATTTTGTGTTAAGGTGTATGGTTTGTCAACACGTGAAAGCTAGAAGGAAACAACATAGAGGAGTCTTGCAACCTCTTCCCATACCTGAGTGGAAACGGGATAATATTACGATGGGATATGTCATGGGACTACCAAATACACCTAGAAGGAATGATGAAATATGAGTCATTGTTGATCATCTTACCACATCATCACCTTTTCTTGACATAAGAGAAGATTTACCACTTGAAAAATTAACAATACTATATATTAATGAAGTTGTAAGACTTCATGGTGTACCACTATCGATTGTTTTGATCGTGATCCCCGTCTTTCATCAAGATTTTGGAAAAGTCTTCAGAAATCCCTAGATACTGAACTCCGTTTGAGAACTTCCTACCACCCCCAAACTGATGGACAATTAGAACGGACTATTAAAACATTAGAAGACAAGTTAAGATCATGATCACTTGACTTTGAAGGTATGTGGGATCAATATTTACCTCTGGTATAACTTTCTAATAACAATAGCTTCCATTCAAGTATTTAGATTCACTAATACAAATATGACTTTTATCAGTGCTTGAAAAGGGCATTAACAGTGCTAAAAAGCATTGTTAATCAAGGAGAAGATAGGGGGGTCCCCTTTATCAGCGCTCAGAAAAGCGCCGATAAAAGTTAAAAAAAAACAAAAAAATATCTAATTCCGGGGGTGAGATTTTAACAAAACTTGACCCCCTTTATCAGTTCTAGGTGGACCAATCCAGTTTACTACCCTTTCCCGTACGTCCATCACATGCCCCCCGCGCACACCTCCTTGCTTCTACCAGAACTCGAACCCGCGACCTCCCCCTTGTGGGCCTACACCTTTACCACTATGCCATTTCGTTTTTTCTATTTAATGATATATCTATTTATTTTAAAATATATAGTTATATTTATTCATATATTAATATAGATTCTTGTTAATATAAATATATTTAGTTATATTAATACATATATATTTATTTATATATTAATATTAATATATATATATATATATTTATATTTATTTGTATAAAAATATAGATTAATATTAATATAAATATATTTAATTATATTAATGCATATATATTTATTCATATATTATTATATATATATTTATTTATTCGTATGTTAATTTGTATTTATATTTATTTCTATATATATTTTCAGTTACAATTTTTATCCATATATTTATTTGTATAATAATATACATTTATAAGATTAGTTTTAAATACATTTATAAAGTATGTTTTTTATGTGTTTTTATAAATAAATAAATAAATACATACATACATATATACAACACACACAAAGACACACACACACAAATATATTTACGAATAAATACATATATATGTGTATTTGAAAATCCATAGAATGTTAAAAAGATCATAAATTATAATCCAGAAGCCTGTTTCAACTCCTCATATAGTTAAATCTAATAAAATGAAACAATCTTCGATATGATATGTGGTACAGGCCTAACGAACATCCGGATCAGAAGTTATACCTGTTTGAATGTTAACAAATCGGGGTATCCTGACTAAAAACTCAGTTTTGGAGGCCTTCAAAGCCTTTTTTGTCCTCGATAAATGTGATAGAGGCATTGCCTCAGCCACTACTGCGTAGATCTCATTGTAGGCATCGATTTGAAATGCTGTAGAGCTCAAACGGACACCCAGATCAAAAGTTATGTTCGTTTGAATTTTGAGATACATTTTCAACTTTTTTTAGATCTTTTATTATTATTTTTGATTTTTTGTGTCTTCAAATTTCTATTAAATGATTTTTAATTGATGATAATTAAAAAATTATTAAAAAATTATATTTTTTAAAATATTTTAAAGCCATTTTCACTAAATTTCTTATATATTAAAATCTAATAGTCTATTTATACTTATATAAAACTTATTTAAGAAATATATATTATATTTATATCAATATAAATATACTTATATAACAATATATAATTTTTCATGAGAAATTATTTTTTTTGAAACATAAAATTTATCAGCTCTAGGGAAAAGAACTGATAAAGCCCCTATTTATCCGCACTACTAAAAAAAGTGCTGATAAAGGGGTCCCCTTTAACAGCGCTAAAAAAGAACTGATAAAGGGGGGGGGGAGGGCCTTTATCTGTGCTAAAAAAAGCACTGATAAAGGGTTACCTTTAACATCATTTTTTAGCACTGTTAAAGGCCCCCCCCTTTTCAGGGTTTTTTTAGCGCTGATAAAGGTCCCCTTTATCAACACTTTTTTTAGCGCCGATAAAAGGGCAGTGCTTCCCTTGCCCGTGTTTGTAGTAGTGATGGCACCATATGAAGCATTATACAGATAGATATGTTGCGCACCAACTTTTTAGGATGATATTTGTTAAATAAAACTTTTAGGCCTAGAACATGTGGATGAAACGATGGAAAATGTGAAGGTAATCCAAACCCACATCAAAGAAGCTCAATGTAGGAAAAAGAGCTATGCCAATAAACGAAGGAAGGATTTTGAATTTCAGGTAGGATACCATGTTTTCTTGAAGGTGTCTCCATGGAAGGGTGTTATACATTTCAGTAAAAGGGGGAATTAAGTCCCAGGTACATCAGACCTTTCGAAATCCTAGAACGAATTGGGGCTGTAACTTACCGGTTTGCAATACTGCCAAGTCTCTCCATAGTTCACAATGTGTTCCACACATCTCTGTTGAGAAAATACATGCATGAACCAATTCATGTACTCACCTATGTGGAATTAGAGTTGGAACCCGATATGTCTTGTTGCGAAGATCCTGTCAAGGTTCTTGATACAAGAGAAAAAGTGCTGAAAAACCGGATGACTTGTCTAGTAAGAATTCATTGGAGAAACCATAATATGGAAGAGGCAATGTGGGAACCTGAGGAACTTATGATGAAGAACCACCCAGGGATTTTTACACAGTAATATTCTAGAAATTTAAAGGACGATATTATTTGAAGGAGGGGAGAATGTAACACCCCAAGCTTCCATGGTACACTTCTCTTTGAATAATACAATAGTGTATGTTGTACACAAATTCGAGTTCTAACACACCACAACCAATCAAACTAGCTGTTATGAATAGTAATACTTTAAATTTTATAAGTTTTATCTTTTAAAATGGACATCATTTTTTGATTCGGAATGTCAAAATTAGCTTAGGGATAATTTTTGGTATTTTTCTGAAAACTTTCAATTCTTGATGAATAGTGAAAAACAGTGAGTTATAGTTTAAAACCAAATTTGTATTTAAATAATTATTTATTTTATTTAAAATTATTTTACGTCAAAATTTATATATAATACCTATATAAGTTCAACATAATTCATTGGAGTTATTTTATTAATAATTTTATATATATATAATTTTTTTAAACTTTTTACCCTCTTTTACCCACCTCCTAGGATCATTTGCAAATTTACATAAAACATAATTTTACCGCTTATGTGAGTTGAATTTCAAAAATCTGAGAGACACTGTTGATATTAGTAAGTAAAATGTGGTTCAATAAGATGAAAATAATTTTTGGTAAATATTAACTTTTTACTTTTATTTACCACGGTTAAAAGTAAATAGGGTAATTAAGGGTAAAAATGATATTATTATTACCCTAACACATGTCCTAATTCTATTGGATAAGTATAATTCGATAGAAAAAAACCTTAGGAATAAAATATGAACCACTTTGGTATACTTTTATTAGATTAGGACATTTATTATTATTTAATTCAAAGAAGAGTTAAAAGAGTTAAAATCAATGTTTAATAACTAAATTTTTTTTAATATAGGGTTACACATAAGATAAATTTGATTATAAATATTAATTATAAATATAAAAATATTTCCTACATAATGGTATTTTATTTATATTTTCTAGACATTAAATAATTTAATTTATTTATGACACAATGATGATGCATTAATTACCTAATTAATAAAGGATTAAAATAATTGACATTATAAATATCTAAATAATTTCAATTTGAGACTTTTTATGAATTACACGAACTTAATATGTTAATAAAACATATTAGGGTTAGTTATATGAATTATTTTAGAAGTAATAATGCTGTTATGAATTTAGAAAAAACAAAATACCAAATAGTGTCAAAATTAACATAAAAGAGTTTTTAAAACAAATATTATATTATTAATTGATATTCTATTCCTAAAAATCTAAGGTTCGGAAAAAAAGACTTATATAATTATTGGTGTATCATTAATGAACAACTTGGGGTTCATTTGGAAGTATATAATAAGTTTATTAACCATATAATATAAATATACAAAGAGACATGGAAAATGTCAAATGATTTAACTAAGAGTTAAATCTAAAAGATAATGTTAATACAGTGGCCCAAACCTGTCTAAAACATATTGGTTGAGTGGTTTTCGACCCATCCCCACCTTATCCTTTAAATAATCCATTTTGGATCCATTAGAAACTGAAAACTATTTTATTATAAAATAATATTTCTAGCTTTTCCTAAGGTGCCCCTCACCCCTCTTATAAAAGGGTACTCACCCTTATCTCTAATTCACACAATAAAGGCCATTTGGCTCGGCCAAAACCTGACCAAATACCCTCTCAACTATCCTCACTTCATCATAGAGGACTTATTTTCCATCCTTTGAATGACTTGTTACCATACGTGCGTACGCACGACTTATAGTGTCCACGTCGTGGTGTAATTGTTATTCAATACATTATTATTTGGATGATCTTAATAATGATGTTTAATTGTTGTAATTAATAAATATAACATGATAATTATTCTGTATATATGATATAACATCCAATTATATATTATTTTAATATCAAAATAATGATATTTTCACTCGTGTGTACGTACGAATTACCGTCTCTACGAACGCGATGAGATTCGCTTCCCATCATTTCCATTCAAGACTAATTTTCATTAGTTGATTAAAGTAATGTTTAAATACTTAATATCATTTTTAATATGAATAATACACATCCGATCCATATAAAACATTACCTACGTAACAAATCACATAAAAGAAAAATGAATCAGTTAACACCTGAAATGACGATAATAATAAGATATTATTAACAAAGAAATATTAAAAGATCTTATATGATATCATATTAATGTATATTATTATTGTATAATTTATTAACAATTATTTCACCATTATATAGGAGGTTAACCAACCCCCAAACAAGGAAAAGTACAAAGTAATGGTTAATTCGAAAATCTCTTTATTATCCGAGGTTGTTTTTAAGTAAGTATCTATTGGGACCTCTTTATCATCCACATCCATGTTTCTTAAAAATGTATTTCAAAATATTTCTTACTAGATATAGGGGTAAATTAATTTATAACCTTATCTTATATGTTTTTAAAGTAATCTTTCCATCATTTTCCAAATAAGGCACTTTATGACTTTTTCGACACAATTTAGATTAGAAGGTTTTTTTAAGTTATACAGCAGTGCATCTATTTTTCGCCATTATAACATCGTCGAAGCTTACCTTACAAGATTATAATAATATTTTAAAAATAAATTTTTTCATTAGAATTATGTGACTCTTAAATGATTTCAAAATAGAATGAGATATTTCTCTAAAAAAGGTTTTGATTTCATCTATGTCAACATCCTTTGATGGATTTTATGTTTATTTGAAGTTGATTTATTATGATACGAATCTTACATATTGTATTGAAGGTTTTGTGATATGTTTGACTATGGATTTTCTATTTTTATACTATTAATGGTTTATGGTTAAAGTATTGACATTTCTTATGCTAGTTTAAATATGAATGTTTATGTTATATTTCAAATTTTTCATATGAGGAATGCATTTGACTTAGTAAGTGATGGGTGGAGCCCGGTGTTGCTCCTCGATGCATCGGATGGTCTCATGAGACAACTAGATGTTGAATTTTCCAAGGCCTTTCCTAATTTAATATATGGTTTTTCCAAGGCCTTAATCATTTTTAGATGTCTTGGCTGAGGCCTTGACAAAATGTTTCAGAGTGTCTGACATTATACATTCCCTCATTATGAAAATAATATTGATAGTTCATGTGGTCATCAGACTACTAGAATACCCATGAATATGTTTTATTATGGAATTATTTACTCAGATCATATTCCTACCATAAAAGTATTCATGTTTATTATTGGTAAAGGCATGTGGTTTCGATTATTCTCCATGCTTAATATTTATGTTATCTTCCACTGTATTTCTTACCCTTACTGAGCGTTTGAGCTCACCCCTTTCTTATGTTTCATTTTCCCAGGATATGAAGAAGTTAGTTATGAGTGACTTTTAGGCTTAATATAGGAGGGTTGGATGTTTCTAATGGAATAAATTCATGTTGTATTTCCTTTCAAGTTGTAAAGTTGAACTTATGTATCAATCTTGTTTCCAATAATACTAAACTGATCGGTCTTTCGAGACATGATTTTCCTGTGATCATGCTAATGTTATGTAATAATGAACTGACATTGGGTAACTAGGGTCGAGGCGTTATACTTATACCTTATTTTTTAGATAATGGAACATTTTTATCCTTTTTCCATATGAAAAACATTGGCACACCATTTATTTTTCAAAAAATTCAAGTATGCCACTCAACTCACATTAATAGCCCACCCCTCTCCCATTGTCTTCACAAACACAAAAACATTTGTATTGGAAATTAAATGAAAAAAATAAAATATTTATTTCCATAATATAATTATAATATAATTATTTGTTTTATAAATCCATTCTAAGAATAATTTTGGTGAAAACCAAAAGGAGATGTATAAATAAAGGTAATGTCCCTAAATGAGTGTTTTATTTTGTTTCTTCATCCACCTCCATAAATCTAAATTAAACCATACATAAATAATTATATAAGTATGTTCCATATAATTATATGTCATTATGTATATGTATGAACCGAAATTATTCTCCTCTTTCATCAAGTGGGTTATGAAATCATCATTCACGTACACGACGAACTACCTCCTTATGAACCGATATTATTCATTTTCCATTTCCAACACCCATGAATGAATATAATGATAGATTAATTGTATATATATATATATTATTAATGATATATCATGCTTCAAGAATCATTATATAACATGTTACATTTAACATTCAATTCTATGGATATATGATAACGTTGCTCATTTGTACAGTAGACTACCACCTCGTGATGCGACATGATTTGTTGACACTATACATTTATGGTAATAAATGTGGGATTAATGAAAAAATTTACATGCATGAAAAAATTATTATTATTTAATTGAAATATATTAATCACCATTGTTTTTTTATTTCTTTAGGGTAATAGAGAAAACCTTAATGCGTACATACGGCCTACTGTCTCTATAAACAATGTATTTCATTTTCTATCTATAACATTTATGGATCACTATAAATATATATATAATGAACATATAATATATTTATACCATGTTTAATATGATTTATATTATGGATCAATGATCAATGTATGTGAACCAAAAATAAATTATCAAAACATACCTGAAAAATAAAGAAGTTATTGCTCGAAATGTTACTCTAACAGAGAATTGTAAATAAACATGTAAGAAAATGTCATAAGTAAATCATATATAGTGTGATATATATAACTATGGTTCATTAATATATATTTAATAAACTAATTTATATTATAAAATAGTTTTTAGTGTGTATAAAGGAGGTCAATACATAGGGTAAGGGATTTTCACCTCACTTTAAATTCTCTTTGAGGCATATTCCATATTCACCATATTTTTCTTTAATGTGGTTATATAATACCCATGAATATATTTCATGGAGATTATAATAAATTTATTTGGGATTTAAATATCTATTTTAGGATCACTATTTCATTGTGTTTTGGATCAAAATAACTAATGCATAAAGGGATATTTTTGTCTCAAAATGACTTCGTTGAGATATAAGTTAGGATATGAACCCACCATCTCTATGAGTTGTATATATTTCCCCATTGAAATTTTATATTATTATTATTATTATTTAATAACATTATAAGTTTCATTTAATTATATTTTTTTCATGAGGACTATGATTCAATGTTACTGAAGTGGTAAGATTTTATGTTACAATCTCATTATTTATTGGTATTGTTTAGTATTTTGATAAAAACGATGAAATATTACGATATAAATCTCAATAAAATTATGAAATTTTTTCCCTATTGGTTATTTATTTAGAATATTTGTTTTTAAATCATTTTAATCTCTTTATATACACATGATTTCAAAATAATGTTTTTTTAAAAACTTGTTTTTATTTGTCTCTTTCTTCAAAAATTGTTTTTATTATAAACCGTGTTTTCTAAAAATGTTTTAAAAAATTTTATTTAGCATTATTAAAATGATTTTTAAAGAAATTTTAAACATGTTTTACTTCTAAAAAAATTGAAATGAATCTTCATGTTATTCCCAAAACAATTCCATTTTTAGATTTTATTGAAATGTGAAAGGAATAATCATTTTAGTGTGTACAGAATGAATGAAATTTACTCATGTCATGAACATTATTTACTTTGATTCTTCCATCGTTAATTTTTTAAGGTTATTTTCAAATAATTTTTACAACAAAATGTTTTATTTTTAAAATATTTTTTTTTCAAAGAAGAAAGGATATTTTCATCAAAACATGATGAAAATGATTTTTAAAGCATCCTATATTAGTTTCCAATGTTATTTTCATAGGATATTATATTGAAAATGTTTTCATATTTAAAAAGTGTTTTAAAAATGGAAAGAATATTTGTCATAGGAAATTTTCTATGTGATATTTTAAAATAATTTTCCATCAAATATTACATCCTTTTTTACTTATAACGTGCTGGGGATATGATCCAGGGATACCATTCTTCTTCTTTCTCTAGATGGTTTATGTTTATATTGAAAAGATGTTAATGAATCTTGTTTCTTTTCCATAGGTCATACAATGATAAAATACTTGTAAAATATCCTTCCTATGACATGGGATATACTACGAAGTTATTATTAATTGATTATAAAACATGGTTCTTTTACATAAGTTATGTTATGATAAAAGGTTTATAAAACCCATTCAATTTCCTGGGTTCTAATAGAATGAATGTTTTATTATATTATGGAAAAAATAATTATGGTCATC
Source organism: Viscum album (assembly GCA_963277665.1). Taxonomy (NCBI): domain Eukaryota; kingdom Viridiplantae; phylum Streptophyta; class Magnoliopsida; order Santalales; family Viscaceae; genus Viscum; species Viscum album. The sequence goes on along the minus strand of OY728126.1, from coordinate 2,087,380,420 downwards.
ACTATGAGATGGGTGGGGCATATATCTCTATCCAATTCATTGGGAAAATCCTTATATATCATGATATAATAATGGGAAATAAGTCTATGGGCTTTATCAACTATGGGAAAAAAGTATGTCATGATCCACTATGGGAAATAGGTGGGTCCTAATCCATTATGGGGAATATGTTATTTTTGATTCACAATGAAAAACAATTGAACTTTTTTGACCCACTATGTTTATGGTCCTGGTAGTTAACCATGACATATGAAATTTGTTTCCTATATTAATGATTGTTCTATAGTTTAATGAAATTAGTTTATGGTTAATGATTGATTCATGATGAATTTTCACTCTTTTGGGCCATGTTTAATGAATGGTAAAATTACCTTCCATGAATAATATTTATGATCTACGATAGGTGAGGTATTAACTTACTAAATTATGTTCATGATCACATACAATTTTTCTTATCTTATGGTTTTATATGTTCATATATTGATAACACCTCTGTTTACCCTTACTATGCAAATGATCTATTCCTTTCATTGGTTTCCTTCCCCAGGATATGAAAAAAGGTTTAGGTTATGTATTCATAAGAGGAGTACTATATGAGGAGATATTTGTGAGAGATATTTAATATATTTCCTTAAATAAGAGTATTATGTTTCTAGTATCCCAAGATAATAAAATATTATGTTCCCCAAGAATGTGTTTATGAAATGTATTGAATATTCATAAAAAATATATTTATTTTAAAATGACTGGTTTTCTATTACATTAATATAGAACTGAAATATTAATAGATTTTTAAGTTGTTGATTCTCCCACATGGTCTTCATTACCACTCATAGGTGGATTAATTTCAATACCTCATCCCAAGAGTGAACCAATATAACATTAATGAATAATAATATGACTCTCTCCAAATAGAGATAAAGTTCCCCTTAATGAAACTAATAAACATTATTTGGTCATTTGTTCCTCATATATCATAACAAAAAAATTATAATGCACATATCAACACAAGAATACATTTTTATCTATCATCCTAAAGCACGTTTTGTGGGTGATATCTATACCTAAGAAGGATATTAGAGAAAAATTACTACCCTCTCTATAGAAAAAATAAGTCCCCATAATGAGGAAATGGGTACTTTTTATTTATAATCTAATATTTCAACCATCAATAATAAATTCAATGTCATAGACTCCCAGTCAAATTCATTGAAAAAAAGTTCTAAGCTCCCCATAGTGAAATAAGGAAACATCCTATTACTGAATTATGGTATTCCTAAACACACATTTTTAATATTTACTTTATTGATTTTCGTCTAGGGTTTGTTTGAGAGAAAGATTTGTATTTATTTCAAATTTATAGGGTTGTACATGGTTGGAACATGATTTACTAAAACCTGGCGCCCGACAAGAGAATACTATGAAAACCAAGGTTTTGGGATTATAGGGTTAGTGAATGGTTTGAAAAACAATACGCCCATCAAGTAAAAATAATGTAACTTTGAAAATGGGGGCTCATATCTATGGAACATGGTTTTTATAAAGTATGAATCTCATACCATCTAACATTGTGTATGGGTTTTCTTAATCTGAAAATTGTTTTAAAATTACCAAAACGCACTTTTTGGACCCCTGATGGACCTGTATGACCCATTCAAGATTTAATCATCCCTATTATCTCCAAAGATTAGTTTTTGGCCCCTCAGAACCCCTCCAAAAGTGAATCGAAGCTAGGGGATCAACATTCGATCTTCTCTAGGTAGGTTCCCTCTTCTCATTATCTATCTACCATTATCTCTTCTTTCCTCGCTAGTGTTTTTATTGATCTATATATTGGTTGGAGAATTTGTTCCAACATTTTGGGATCTAAAACTAGGTTTGATTCCTGAATCTTGTTGTATTTGTTCTTCATTGGTGAATCTTGATTAGGGTTTGGAGTTTTGAGGTATAGGGATCCCAATGTAGGTGGTTCCATTTTGATTGGGAAATTTAATTAACCCTAAATTTATTTATTTTATTAAATTTAATTCAATCAAATATGTAGTATATTATTCTTATGAATTGAATTTCTAAAAACCCAACTCCGTTAAATTAAGGGATTTTGGTTTTGGAAATTGGATTTTTGAAAAAAATCATGTAAAAAACCCAATTCCATTTAATTGGTGTGTAGTTTTGAAATTGAAGGAATCTGTTTAAAAATAAAATTGTTTAATTTAATCATGGAAAGGGAAATTTTAATTTCAATTTTTAATTGATTTAAAATTACAATTTGTGAAAAAATGGATCAAAATGCTTTTCATAGAAACATTTCGGTTCTATCTTGGGAAAATCCATGTTTTTTATTAAAAACCCATGTGTTGGGTTTTAAATGAAAATTATAAATTTGAAATAGATAATGGGATGAATTTTATTTTAAGTAATATTAAAGTAAATTTTCCATAATTTATCTTTTATTAGAGAACATGTACGCCTTATATAGTTAGTGAGTTATTTGGAAAACACTTTATAATTTACAATATTGTAAAACATAAATTCAGCACATCACATACCTGATAGGATGGTGATTAAATAACCTTACACCATACCCATGGTAATTGTGTATACATATATTTCCATGTCACAGTGAGTGTGTGGAGTTTTATAGCATGGAACTATCATAACTTTTAGGAAAATAACCATGTTACTTTCTTATTTGTATTTTAAATAAATATATTATATTATTGTAAACTATTTTACATGCCTTGTGAATTTTTATAAAATATTTTCTATAAATTGTTTGTTAATCCATTTGTTTCAAATTATTTTTGTAATTTGAAATGTAAAACATGAATTGTATTAATTACGATTTTTAAATAAAAAACATTTTTGTTTAAAATTGAAGGATTTATCTATTCAATTACATATTGGCATCTATTATAGAATCCTTGTTGAGACCTTTCTGAGATTTTATCACCCACCCCACCTATTCCTTCAGGGACATGTAGATTGTCTTATTCCAAGTTTGAGGAGGGGAAAATCACCACTTGGAGGTGGTTCTAGCTATTGATCCATGGACATGGATTGTTGATCCATTGATAATTAGACTATCAACCATTTTTTTCTATTACATTGTTGTATTAATTAAAGTTTTTATACCTGTTTGAATTATGGTACACTTCTCCATGCAAAAATTCTTTTTTATCCAAAATATCTTGTTATGTTTCTTCTACAATGTTTTTGAAATATTCATTCCCAATATCAATTTGTATGATTTCTAGTGTTAATTTCCAACCCATGGGGATGGGAAACTCACTTCAGCCAATCACGAACCAACCCGAGTTGACTCGGAACCAGTCACCCAATCCAGTTTGTGGCATGGCTTGAAGGGAATTCCTGATCCCCATGTGCTATGAATAATTGTCGGACATAAAAAATAAACAAGTAGGAATGATTTGGACTGTAAATGAAATAAAAAAAATAAATAAAGAATAAAAATAAAAATAAAAACTAATAGCGGAATAAAAATAAAATTGTATATACCTTCATCTAACTCTATGGGTTACCACTGAACTCAATCCAATGTCACACTCTGGCGACCGAAACCGAGAAATAAACATCACTCAAAGATAAAGGAAAAGATAAACTATAAGTGTGAGTATTAAAACTTAGTAGGATATCCCAATAAACTATTATCAATGAACTTAATTTAAATAAATAAACATTAACTTCATGTTTGAACTACAATATATAAAATATGTTATCCACACATTTTTACTTTAAAGAAAATCACGGTCCATTTCCCTTCCAATTTTAAAAAAATTTCTTTTTCAAGAATGAAGCATTATCCTTTTTAAATATAAGGAGAGAGAAGTGTAAAACATTTTAAATACCTTTATCCACAATCTTTTGAAAATAATTTTATCCCCTTTAGAAAAGAGATGAACCATACATGAAAGAAAAATTAATGATCACATATAGGGAATAGAAAATAAAAATCAAGAGAGAAAAACCAAACAATTCACCAAAATAATCTACTATAGAAAAATAGTGCCGAAATACATGGGAAAAACCTACGATCTCATGAATAATCTAGAACATACTATACATGTGACTCATCTAAAAAGTAGGCCCTATCTGATGGCATCATAACACCCAAACAACATATTTTCTCTCCACACTTAGCCTGACCAAGGGGGCCAATACCATAGCAATAATAGCAATATAACCCCCTACTATGGGTCACTAACTAGTGAAATAACCTATATTAGTGCATAAATCATTCACCATGAATTCGATCGATATGTTAAGTTCCCACGTTCAGACGAAAAAGGGGGTGTGCTAACAATGTGAAATAAGCAATTCATCATATATACATGCATCACACATAAGAAACAAACACAAAAGTCATCCTCGAATCACTCCAATAGATTTTCCTCCTTTTGACTTCAACCATTAACACATGTGGAAATTCCCATCCGAGGACCACCCATTCTCATCAACATTCAAAAGGCCAGAGGTGCATCCCAAAGAGAGTTTTCAATGAAACTAATTTATAAAGGTGCCAAATGGTCCTCAACAAATAATTTCTTAAACAATCACATGCACACCACTTTGAAAACTATAACCACACATGGAAAAACATTTAAGAAACCTAAATAAAAATTTTAAAACTAGAATATATTTATAAAGGCCAAAGGGGATTTTCACCAAGCACTAGATATTCACATTTAACAAACAATTTCATGCAATTCACATACATATAACTAATCACTCAATTTCATAATAAACATTTATTCTAAAATCTATACACTACTAACTAACATTAAATAAGGGTTCAAAAAGCATGAAATCAATAATTATTTTAAATTTGATTGCTAATTTATAGGGAAACCTACCTCAATGAATGGCCAAGCCAAAACTTTTTAACTCAACTAGTATCCCAGTCACACACACGCACATAGATATATATATATATATATATACCCTTGGACTGATGCATGTGTTCCCCATGCTATAAGGGAACATGCACACAAAATATATACACACACACACACACACAAACATTCATACCTAGGAATATGCATGCACACATTTAAAATCAATTTCAACTCCCTATGATAAATCCCCGAGACTAAAAAACACAATAAATCCCTAAAATAAAGTTAATCCAAAAAAATAAATCATGGTACGATTCAAAAACTTAAGAAACATCTAATAAAAAATTTAAAGGAAGACAATATTTTTAAAGTACCTTCATAATTTTAATGCACATCCATGTGCATAGTTACTGCACCCATGGAGGTTCCAACATCCAACGAAGCATAGTAATATCCACGAGAACACTGAAAATAATCATTTAAAAAACACCATTTACAATCAACCAACCTAACGGCTCCATTTAATTCTGAAAATAAACAATCCTTTTCAAAACAAAGAGTATCCTTTAAAAAAATCATTTCAAGGCCAATTACTATAAAAATGATATATTTCACTTTTAAAGAACACAAAATATTTTATCAAATTAAAAGGGAACATAAACATATAGGCATAAACAAAAGACATTACAAAGGCTATTTTTAGAACATTAAGTTATCAAGAAAAACACCACCAAAATTTATAAAATGGTATTATCAAGTTGGAAATCATATTTTAAGAATTATCAATGTAATATTTGGCACTTGATCAAGAACATTTAGCAAAGAAACAACCAAGAATTAACCATGAATTTCCTCAAAACATATTTTTTTCTAGTTCTAAAATTTTAAAAACACTACAAAAAATTGATTAAGTGTAACATGAAGATGTGCATCACGATTAAAAATCTAGTTTAGAATTCAAGAATTATGAATTTTATTACTAAATGATAATAACATGGAATCACCTACCTCAAAGGAATTTGAACATGATGAAACCTTCAGTGGAAGGATTAACAAACCCCACAGACCAATCCCACTCCCTAATAAATGAGAAAACACAAAAAATACAAACTGGAGGCATTAGGCAATTCCAAAGTTGAGGAAAAGCATAAAAAATGAAATAAAATTAGGCTAGAAGAGGAAAGGGTTGTCTTAGAGGGGAATCATGACTAAGAAGAGGGATCTAACTTGAGGATGGCTCTCACTAGAGCTGACTGCTGAATAGAGAGAAGCAAGGCGCAATAGGGGGTTTCTGCCAGTAGCTAGCCAACCAGATAGGGTGTGTGTGTGTGTGGGGGGGGGGGGGGTTGGGCTGTCAGGAGCAGGGCACATCAGTAGGGGAATATTTCTGGAGTGCATGTGATGGAAGAGTCCAGGCTGGGGGTTCATGCACACACAAAGGAAATAGCCAGGGGGCTTCCGTGCAAGAGGGAGAGGGAGAAGGGGGCCTCTGTGAGATGGAGAGAGATCAGGGGACCTCCGTCTCCAGAATATGGATGGAGGTAGGGTGCAAGAAGGGAGAGTGGGGGGGGGGGTGTTGTAATATGAAGGGTGCAGGGAAGGTGCGTAATAGGCCACCACACAAGGGAGGAAAGGGGTGATGGGATAGAGCTTCTCCCCAATAAAATAAAGATTAAAAATTAAATTAAAAGAAAAACATAATAATATTATTATAAGAATAACATCAATACTAATATTAATATGGAAAACAAAAATTATAATAATAAAAACAACAACAACAACAACAACAACAACAATGTTATTATTATTAAAAATCACAAGCCGACAAGGGAAGGGTTTGGGGTCAGGGTTCATTCACACATAAAGGAATTAGCTATGGGGCCATCGCGCAAGAGGGATAGGGATCACAAGGAAATCATGTGGGAGTGAGAGGGAGCATGGGAACTCTATTTCCAGAAGTTGGCCAGATGTAGGGTGCAAGAGGGGATAGTAGGAAGTTGCGATCTACAAGTGGGGGGGGGGGGCAGCAGGCCGCCGCACAAGGGATGAAGGGGGTGACAAGCTATGGCTTCTCCCCACTAAAAAAATATTAAAAAAAATCTAATGAAAAACATAATAACAATTTAATAAGAATAATAATATTAATAAAAATAAAAATAATAATAATAATTAAGAAAAACAAAAAAAAAATAATTTCAACAATAATAATAATAACAATCACAATAATAATCACAATAATACCAACATTAATAATAATTTAATCATAAAAATTTTACGAATGATTTTGATAACAATATAATAATAATAATATTAATTTAATTTTTAATAAAAAAATATTATCATATAAATAATATTAATACTACTATGTTTTAAATATTTTTTTTATTTTCATAATTTTTTTTATTTTAAACATTAGGGAACCTCACATGCACCTCGGATGACTGCAGGGTTACCGCCAACTATGCGGTGCCCGTGCACCCATTAGAAACCCATCAAAATTACTATACGTCCAAAATTTTAGACTAGCTCTCAACCTGCACCTTGAAAATGATAACTACAGCCAAGAAACAATAAAATAAAATAATTTTATAGGTCAGGGTGTTACAATTATCCCCACCACAAATCATACTACCCCCAGAAATACACAAAGCCCAAAGTTAGTTAAGAATTTAGTCTATGCCTGAACATAACTGGAAGAAACGAGGAATTTTGGGGTGGATATTTCTTCCCCAAGTCACACCCGATTGATCTAGATGAAACCAAAACCCAGAAAAACGGGAGAAGATGAGGGGGGTTCTCCCCACCACAAAAACTCAGCTAATACAAAAATGTAAAAACTCAACGAACAAAAACTAGACATAAATTAGAAACCTATCAAGAAGGAATCCTGGAAAATAGGGTCCTCATGAACTAACTCAACCTATTTACACTTTAAAAACAACACCTTCACTCAACTGCGAACTAGATAACTCTCAACCCGAACCATACCGATTTCCTTAGCATGAACAAAACAACACCATTATTGAAACTAGAAACCTTCCACACTATCCATAAACCCCCAATGCTAGGGGATGACACCTGAAAAAAACTCAAACCAAATGAAGAACTAATACCTTAGCCATAAATTCCACAATAGATAAATATATTCAAAAGAGAACAACTTTAACACTCAAGGAAAATGAATGATTTAAAAGGGCTAGTCATAAATAGGTACAACTTTTTGGATTACAATTGAACAAGTCCATGACACGTTTACAATGAAATAATGATCTTACAATGATGGTAGAACTTCATCATCAGAAGAAAAACAATGAAAGACTTTAAATATTCCAATCCCAAAATGGAACACAAAACCCAGACGGAGGCTTCACACCTCCGGTGACTCGTGACTGCATGCGAGCTTCACCCCAAGACCTGAGGATGGGGCTCTCTTGGATGAATAATCTAATACCTCATAATTAGGCAATAGAATACTCTGATCACAGTGTCTTTTTAGGTGACACTTCCTACAATACTTCTTCAAATGACCCATACATCCGTAATGATGACACATCTTCGGAGGGGTGCAACATGATGGCTCCGAGTGCCCAAACTGTCTACACTCGTGGTACAAATGGGGATGATCCGAAAACATGAATATGGAATCAATGAAAGATATTTTAAAAAAATAGGTCCCTATGGAACACCCTGATCACCAAATGTGGAACCATCAGGAGCAACAAGATATTCCAAATTTCTAACAATCTGCACTCCAGAGACCAGATTAGCTAGGAACGCCTCATATACCAGCTTCTCAAAAAGAAGACCCTTAGAAGGGAGGAACCACTCTTTGATTTTTGTACAAAGTCCCCTGATGAAGAGATAAATCTTCATCGATTCCTATGATTCCACCCCTAGAGAAAAGGACACAAGTTCCATGAAATTGTCAATATATTCCTTCATCATTAATTTTCCTTGATGAATATGACTGATCTCTTGAATTTTATTTGTCTTCACCTCTTTTGGTATAACCCACAAAAAAAGGGTTTTAAGAAAACCCACGTCATCCTGACTTTCATTGTGGGTTGGGAGAACAAATATCATTCATCCAAAGTTGGACCATTGAACAGACCCAAGACAACATGAACTTTAACAACCTCGAGAGTTACAAGCAACCTGAAGAAACAATCTTCTTCTTTCAAAGCACATCACTACCTCTAATGAACCACTAACACCCCGAATTACAAACAACACATGAAAAGAACTAAAAACTATGCATGAATCATCAACAACCGTAGGGACCTTTCTAGGTGGTATACTCTAAACAACACGAGGTACACAAAACCAAAACCGGCATCAATCCAAATCACAATAAAGAGAACCCTGATCCGTGACAGCCAGCCCGAAATATATATAAATATAAACACAACCAAAATACTTTTTTTAATCACCATTTTTATCTATTTTTTTACAACTAACTTATCCCAAGTCCATTTTCCAAATAGGGAATTCACTTTTTACAATCCAAAAATCCACTCCTTATGGAATTTTTGTTTGAACCCTTTATGTTTTAAAATGTACCCATGTAATCCTATGAATCATCACATGTGAGTCCATCCATTTCCATCCATATATTCCATGAATAAATTCATGAACAAGTTCTCTTACACACTTCTTGTACATACCCACACACATGTGATCCTCCATAAATAATACGAATGGTCACATCCTTCCTTTCCTCATCAAAATCCAAGAGTTTACAAACTTTTTAACAAAAAACTCTCCCAATTTTAGAACTCACTTTACCTATTTAAAGCCATTTTAGAGAAAACATTTTTATATCCAAATACACTTTAATTTTCAAAAACACACTTACAGCAACTAGAACCAAATGAAATACAACCCACAAAGAACTACCATAATGAGGATCTAATAGTAATTCTTAACCTAACGACATGGTAGTGAGCCATGACCTATGTAAGAAGAAACAACTTGGATGAACTTAAATTGTGAAATTGGAATCTACATGGGTCAATACTCCATGTGACATCATGATGTGAAACTGGCTCACCTCAATTGTAATTCCTCAATACCAAAACAAATGAAAAAGACTCAAAACCCAGAGTACCCCTGGAAAATAGAGGTTCAAAACGAGTAAGGGTTCATGATTCCCTTCACATACCTCTTGAGTCCGAATAGTCCTAATCTCCATATAAAAGACAACCCAAATAATATGAGAATAATCTAATACCATTTTATCCCAAACCAACCAGTGTCGACCCTAAACCGGACACCCGAGTCCATCCACATCAAGGCCCAAAGGGTGTTTCTAATCCCCACAGGATGTAAACTAGTGTCAGGAATCAAAATAAAAGAAGTGGGAATTATTTGGACTCTAAATGATAGATAGGAAAATAAATAAAGGCTTAAAATAAAAATGAAAACTAGAAACGGAAGGGAAATAAAATTCTACATACCTTCATGTAACTCTACGGGTCACCACCGATCTCAAAACAATGTCGCACTTCGGTGACCAAAACCGAGAAAGAAGAAGAACCTGAAACTAAAAACAAATATAAACTATAGGCATGAGTATTAAAACATAGTAGGACATGTCGATAAAATATTCTAAATTAACTTCCTTTAAATAAAAAAAACATTAATTTCAGGTTTTAACTGGAATATATATAATAAAGTTTTCACACTAATTCCCTTTAAATCAAATCATGGTTCATTACCCTTCTTATATTAAACTAATATATATTCCAAGAATGAAGCTTTAAAATTTTTAAAGAAAGAGTGATAGAGAAGTGTAAAACATTTTAATGTAGTTTTTTCACAATCTTTTGAGAATCATTTAATCCCCTTTTACAAAGAGATGCACCATATGGGAAAGAAAAAAGAAATGATCACACAAGGGAAATAGAAAATAACAATCAGGATAGACTAACCAAATAGTGCACCTCATTTATCAACTATAGATAACTATGTGCTAAAATACATGGTAAACACCTAAGAGATTGTGAATAATCTAGACCATACTATTCATGTAACTAATCCGTAAGGCACACCCTATTTGATGTCGTCATAACACCCAACTGCTCGATTTCTCCCAACATGGCCTAACTGAGGTACCAAATCCCATAACAATAATAAAAAACCCATGACATGAGAAACTAGCTAGTGAAATAACCTAGACTAGTGCATCAATCATTCACTGAGTATTAACTCACTATGAAAGGTTCTTTTGTTCATACTAACAAGGGGTTGAGACAACAATGTTAAACAAGTAATCTCTCACAAATACCTGCATCACACACATGAAACACACATAAAAGTCATCCCTGAATCACTCCATGGGATTTTCATCCTATTTCTACCAACCATTAACACATGAAGAAAGTCCCGTATAAGGACCACCCATTCACATCAACATCCAACAAGGCAAGAGTTTCATCCCAAAGAGAGTTTTCAAAGAAACTAATTTTATAAAGCTACCAAATGGGCCTCAACCAATTATTTCTTAAAGAATCACACACACACCACAGTGAAAACCAAAACCATAGTTGGAAACCCATTTATGGAAACCAAATAACCATTTTAAAACCAGAATACATTTATAAAGAACAAAGGGGAATTTCACCAAGTACGGGGTATGCACATTTATTAATTTTTTTTCAATTCATGTACAAAGAATAAATCACTCAATTTCACAATAAAAATTTATTATAAAAACAATAAAATACTAACTAACATTAAAGAAAGGTTTGAAAACAATGAAATCAATAATTATTTAAATCTAAAGGCTAATGCATAAGGAAACCTACCTCAAAGGATTGCTAAGACTATGCCTTCTAACTCAAGAATTATCCCTCTCACAGGCATGTACTTCCAAAAACACACATACACAAATATATATATACTTAAACCAATTCATTTGTTCCCTAAGCCATGAAGGAATACACACAGAAAAGATATATATATATTTTTATATATTCATACCTAAGAATTTTAATTCTTGCCTTCAAAACTGACCACAACTCCCTATATTAAATCCCTGAGACTCAAAAACACCATTAATACCAAAAATAAAATTATTCCAAAAAAAGAAATCAAGATAATATTCAAAAAACCAATCAAAACATTAAGAATAACAATGGTAAGGGAAACCATAATTTTTAAGGTATTGTCTTCATTTGAATACACAACCATATATGAACCTACTACACCCATGGATGTCCCAATATCCACCAACACATTCTAATATCAATTAAAACAATAAAAAAAATTATTTTCAAAAAAAACAATTTCTAATAAACCAACCTAACAAGTCCATTTAATTTCAGAAACGAAGAATACCATTCAAAACAATGAGTATCTTTTCAAAAAACAAAAAGATTATCAAGGAAAAATACTATAACAAGGCTTGATTTCAATTTTAAAGAAAAAAATATTTTATAAAATACAAATTCTACATAAACACATAGGCATACACAAAATACTTTGTAAAGGCTATTTTTAGCATCATAAGCTATCAAGAAAAATAGCACCAGAATTTCAACAATTGCATGATCAAGGTAAATATCATATTTTAAGAAATATCAAAGTAAGTTAAATTTTTTTATTAAACACATTTATCGAAGAAATAACTAGGAATAAACCAATAATTTACTCAAAACATAGTTTTAACAAGTTCTAAAAATTTAAAAACCCTATAAAAAACAGATTAAGTGTATTGTGAATCTACTCATCATGGTTAAAAATATAGTAATGAATTAATGCATTATGAATTTTCATTGGAAAGGATAATAACATAGAATTTACTACCTAAAAGGTGTGTGAACATGATGAATCATTTGGTGGAAGGAATAACAAAACCCCACGGACCAACCAGACACCCTAATCAACGATAAAAACGCACAAATCACAACCCGAGATTTTTGGGTTTAGATAAATTGAAGAAAAACAACAAAAAAAAAATGCAACAAAATCGGACCGGAACATGGATTGATTTAAGAAGAGGTAAGGGTTTGTGATTGGGGTTAGTTCAAGCACAAAGTAATTATCCAGGGGCCACAATGCAAGAGGGAGAGGGAGGAGGGGGCTACCGTGTGAGAAGGAGAGGGAGTAGGGGACTACCGTCACCAGAAGATGGCCAGAGGTAGGGTTCAAGAGCGGAGAGAATGGGGATCATGATCTAAAGGTGGGGGGGGGGTGTAACATACCGGAACACAAGTGCGGAAGGGGGTGACAGGCTAGGGATTCTCCCCATAAAAAATATTAAAAATAAAATTGGTTGAAAAACATAATAATAATAAGGGTATAATAATAACAATTGTAATAATAATAATAATAATAAAAATATAAATAATAAAAATATTAAAATTAAAAATTACAATAATAATCTTAAAAATAAAAAAATTAATAATAATTTAATCATAAAAATATGAAGAGAGATTTTAATAAAAATTTAATAATAAATATATTAATAGAATTTTTAATAGTAATAATATTATTTTACTATTTTTTTATCTTCATAAAAGATTATTTATTTTAAACATTATAGAAATACACAGGTACCTTGGCCAACCACATCGTTACCACCAACCGTGCGGTGCCCGTACATCGGTCCAAAACCCATCAAAATTATTAAATGTCAAAAAATTTAGCCCATCACTCAACCCTAACCTTTAATAGGATAACTTAAGCTATGAAATAATAAAATAAAATAATTAAAAGGTTGGGCTGTGACATGGGCCGTGTCAATGCTGGTTCGGTTATCAAGCTACTAGGGTAACCAGACTAGTTCATTAAAAAGTAGTATTAGAGCTTTAGGTTAAGATTCTTGTATTGATGTTTATATGAATTATTGTAATCTTATCTGGACTTAGGAGGTAGTTATGAAGGAGTGATTGGACGTATCTCACTATAACGAACCTTAGGTCACTAAGGGTGGTTTGGGAAAGTCAACTTAATTATTAGTTATAGTATTTTACCTTCTTTTTATTTGGATACATTGAAATCCAAATCTTGTATGTCCATCTATTAGGATTGATTTCCCCATATTTCTTTCTTTTTCTGTAAATCTATTGTCTTCAATGTTGTTTGATTATGTTGTGTAGCATCATGCCTCCCAGAATATGTATGAATCACATCTAGGAGGAAGATTCCACTAAACCACTTCGATGGAATCCTCTTATAGAATAGAGTGTGGTTGAGGTGATTGTGCATATTTTCCATCCTTTGAGATATGGACCGCTTTCATTTTCCATTCAGGTTCTTACTGTGGAACCTAAAAAGAAAGTTATTCGAAGTCATTTTCATGAATTTCATGACCAAAAACCAATATAGTTCCAATGCTCCAATGATCCAAAAGTGGAAGAGGAATGGTTGAGTAATATTGAATGCATTTTTTAATTCACGGAGACACCTGATGATATCAAGATAATGTGTGAAACATTCAATGTTAGAGGGACCGAGCATGAGATGGAGGGACACTATAGTGAGGGAGATGAATCATGAGGGATTAGGATGGAAAGACATAAAATTTATTTTCACCAACCTTTTATTTGAAAATTTGTTGATTATGGACAAGGCTATGTAGTTTTTCAAACTTTAGAAGGCTGATAGGACCGTGACAAAGTATGAAAACTGTTTTGATGAGCTCAAATGGTTCTTGCCTAAAACAGTATAGAATTCACAAATGAATGCTCAATGTTTTGAATAGGGAATTTGAGATGGTATTAATTCTTAGGAATTATTTATTAAGATTCCATATTATGACAATGTGTTGGACATATTACCAATGGTAGAAATGTACCAGGATGGAAAGTTAGGGATCTGAGGAGTTCTTTTCTCTCCCAATGGAAGTGTTAATTATTCTAATGTAAATAGGACGAATCAACATTATCATGGTGGTTCTCAAAAACATGTTTTTCCTAAAAAATCTATAGTTCCTGTAAGATAACATTTGATTTGATACTAGTATAGAAATTCTGGGCATTCTAAGAGGGGTTTCGATGAGGCACCCAAGATATGTGCCTCCTAAAGACTCCCAGTTTACTTATAAAATTTATTCCATGTTTAAATAACTCCTCTTGGTGTAAAAATATCATAAAACCCATTTTTAACTATGGATAAAAAAGATAATTCATGTGAAAATGGGTTCTAACCAGAACTAATTATAATGAATATTATTTATAGAGAATAAGAATCTATAAAGGAAGTGGATATGGGTCCAACAACCATGATAGGTATGATCAATATATCTTCATCATTAATAACTAAATTATTTGATATTGGTTCATATCATTCATATATTTCAACCCTTATTGTTAATATAATAATTCTTCATATTAAGATTTTAACTTATGTGATGGATTTTACTACACCCGTTGGAATGAAGAGAGAGAAGGGTCTCTATAGCCCTGCATGTGTTTTCTCAATGACGAATGTCGAGATTTCTTGGAGTTTCCTTGTTCTTCACATGAAAACACATTATCTCATATTCATGATGGATTGGATCATTTCCAATAAATCCCAAATTGATTATTATCTTTGATAGGTATCCTTTTCTACACCCAATGGTGTATGTCATATCTATTATGGAGAATGGGACCCAATATTTAGTAGGTCCTAACATTCTTATCTGATGTTGTAGAAAGTGACATATTTTTCCCATTGGTTATATAGATATTATATTTTATTAGTGATATCCCTTAAGTTTTCATTGATTTTATCTACATGTTTCATTCAGACTTTTATTGTCTTCAACCGTTAATTGTGGTAGATTACCTTATTGATTTAGTTCATGGAATTCAACCAGTGTTAATTACTTCTTAGCGCATTCCACCATCTGAAATGAAAGAGATGAACATTGAGTTGGATGGTCATCTAGATAAAAGATTCATTATATTGAGTATTTCACCTTGGGAAGCTCAATGTCGATTCTATTTTATAGGAAATATGATGGTTCCCTTCTCAATTGTTTTTATTTCTAAAAAATAAATATTGCCACTATACTGAAAAAGTATTTGTTTCCATGTATTTATGAAAATTTTTATCAATTAAAAGGTTAAATTTTTTTATTGAAGTTTTATTTTCAACAAGGTTACCATCAATTGAGGATAAAAGAATCTAACACTTAGAAAAATTCATTTTGAAGTAGGTAGAACCATTATGAGTACCTTGTAATTCCATTTGGTTTAACCAATGCTCCTATAGAATTTAAGGATTTAATGAAGAGTATTTTCCATAAATACCTTCATTATTTTATTGTATTCTTTATTGATGAAATCCTTTTTTACTCTATGACAAAGGGTGATCATATGCATCATCTAATAACAATTCTAGATTTATTGAGAAATTACTGCCTTTATACCATGAGACCGAACATAGATTTATTGATTTGGGAAATGAAATTAATAGGACACATAGTGTTGGAACTTGGTATTTCAACTGATCATGGATAGGTAATGATTGAAATGACATGAGAAAAACCATGAAATATTTTCAAGATTCAGAGCTTCTTGGGTCTAGCTAGATATTATCATCGGTTCATGAAGGACTTTTCAAATTTGGATTCTATGATGACTAATCTGGATTATAAGAGAGTAATGTTTTCTTATTATGATAAATTTAATAATTATTTTTGTTGATATGAAATTTATTTTTATAACTACGCTTGTGTTGACTCATCTAGAGGTCAGTCATGGCTATGTGGTCCTATGTGATGCAGCAGTTTCAGGTTTTGGTTGCGTTCTTATGCAAGGGGATCGTTTTTTATTATAGAACTTGTTAGATTAGGCCACATGAAATAAATTTTCATACCCACGACCTCGAAATTTTTGTTTTGATTCATGTACCTTAGAGTTTGTGGCACTACATTTATAGAGAATGGTTTACCCCATTTTCTACCACTAAGTGCTCGATCTATATCATCTCTCAAAAATATAAAAAACTATACCAGAGTCATTGGGTAGAATACCTTAAATCCTTCAAATTTAACATCACCTATACGACGAGGAAATTCAATGTTAAAAAAATGATTTTACACGGAAACTTTGGACCGATGACACGAAGGAATATTTGGAAGAGTATAATTTTATAGATCTCTTTGGACAGTTTCATATTGGAGTCATGGAATTAGGGGATAAGTTTTATTTGAATAGTGTTTAGATGATATTCACTCTTCTTTAATTGATTCTTATGGAGTAGAAATATGATGATGAGTTTTATATGATTAGTGACTCTATTTATGGTGGGGAGATAATGGTAGACAAGTCCTTCTCCACCAAGGGCATTTTAATTCATCAGAATCACTTTATTGTTCCGTTATAGATAAGGAATGTTATGATGAATGATTTTTATAACTCCTAGTGTCTTATGAACCTAGTACACCCAAAGAAGTTCTATGACATATGAAATCAATTTTGGTGTCCATGTTTGAGATAAGGAATTTCTTAAATTGTATCTCATTGTTATACATTCCAATAGGTCAAGGCCGAGCACCATACACCTTCAGGTTTTTTAGCCACTTCCATTGCTTATATGGAAGTGGGATGATACCTCTATGGACTTTATGGTTGCGTTTACACATACTAATTTAATGAATAATGTGATATGGGTTGTGATCGAATGTCTGACCAATCTCACTCACTTTATACCTATTTGTGATGCAACCAATGTTTATGAGTTGGGAAATCACTATGTGAAATAGATTTTTCATTTTCACAGAGCACCATTAGATATTTCCTTTGATAGGGATCCTAAGTTCAATTACTTTTTTTGAGGGGCCATCCGGAGGCACTAGGATATCAGGTCATTTTGAGCACAACATACCTTCCACAATCAGATGGACAGACAGAAAGAGATATATTTATATATATATTCATGAGGATATTCTCTACACTTGTGTTCATCACTTTGGTGGGTCCTGAGATGGTATTTGGGTCTGGTTGAGTTTGGATATAACAATAGTTACCAGTCTATATTAATAATTTATACTTTTGAATCCTTTTATAGTTGGCCTTGCATATATCTTTTGTTTTGGTTAGATATTGGTGAATGTTACTTGGTTTGACGAAGCATTGTTCAATAAAAGATGAAGTAATTTTAAGAAAATAATAATAGAATAGAGCTAGTATAATTAATATGCTAATCGTTATCACATACCATTGGAATTATCAGTTGTAGACTAGGTTTTCTTGAATGTTCCACCCTAGTTTGGTCATCGACGGCTTGCGAGACAAGGGAAAATTTCTCCACATTTTGTGGGACCTTTTGAGGTTATTGAGAATTTTGGAAAATTCACTTACCATTTAGTAATTCCACCACATCTATTTTTTTATACATAACGCATACCATGCATCTCAATGATCAAATTATCTATTGTATCTACCTCATACGCTAATATGTAGTGATCTCGATATCGAGAATGATTGATCCATGAATGAAAAAAATATTAGGATAGTTGATTCTAAAACCATGGTACTTCTTGGGAGTAAGATACCTCTATTTCATTATCTATGGAAGAATGTTTCTAATTCACAAGAGGAATGGAAGAGGGAGGCACTGATTAGAGAGTAGTGGCCTCATAATTTTGGCATGGAAGCTCATGAGTATGATTTCTGGGGACAAAAAGATTGTTTGTTGGAGATGTTGTAATGCCCTGACCCCAGTTACACAGAGTCGGTGCATTATTACATAACATTGGAATGATCAAAAGGAAATAATGACTCGAAAGACCGACCCGTTTAGTATTATTGGAAACAAGATTCATATATAAGTTCAACTTTACAACTTGAAAAGAAATACAACACAAATATATTTCATTAGAAACATAAAAGCCTCCTAGATTATGCCTACTGGTCACTCATAACTAACTTCTTCATATCCTGGGAAAATGAAACATAAGAAATGGTGAGCTCAAACGCTCATTAAGGGTAAGTAATATAGCGAAAAATGACATAAATATTAAGCATGGTAAATAATTGAAACCACATGACTTTAGTAATAATAAACATGAATAATTTTATGGAATGAATATGAGCCTAGTAAATAATTCCATAATAAAACATAATCATGGGTATTCTACTTGTCAAATGATTACATGAACCATCAATATTATTTTCATAATGAGAGAATGTATAATGCCAAAAATTC
Organism: Viscum album; assembly: GCA_963277665.1. Lineage (NCBI taxonomy): Eukaryota > Viridiplantae > Streptophyta > Magnoliopsida > Santalales > Viscaceae > Viscum > Viscum album. The sequence goes on along the minus strand of OY728126.1, from coordinate 2,087,361,422 downwards.
TGAAACATTTTGTCAGGGCCTCGGCCAAGACGTCTAAAAATGATTAAGGCCTCAGCCAATACCACAAATCAAATTGGGAAAGGGCCTCAGAAAATTCCACATCTAGTTTTCTCATGAGACCTACCGATGCATCGAGGAGCTATAGTGGGCTGCACTCGTCACTTACTAAGTGCAATACATTCCTCATATGAAAAGGTTTAAACAAATCATTAACATTCTTATTAAAACTAGCATATGAAATGTCAATACTTTAACCATAAATCATGAATGGTATAAAAATAGAACATCCATAGTCAAACATGTCACAAAACCTTCAATACAATATAGAATTTTTGTATCATAATAAATCAACTCCGAATAAACTTAAAATCCATCAAAGGGTGCTAACATAGATGAAATCAAAAATCTTTTTATAGAAATATCTCTTTCTATTTTGAAATCATTTAAGAGTCACATAATTATAAAATAAAACATTTACTTTGAAAATATTCTTTTTATATTGTAAGGGATGCTTCGACGAGTTTATAATGGTATAAAATAGCCACACCCACCGTATAAGTTAAATAAAATACATTCTTACCTTAATTTTGTCGAAAAGGTTAAAAAGGACCTTGTTTGGAAAAGGACAGAAATATTCCTTTATAAAAATATTATAGAATGTCAAACAAGGGTATAAATTAATTTAACCCATATTCTGTAAAATAGTAATAATGTTTTGAAATACATTTTTAAGAAACATGGATGTGGTTGATAAAGAGGTCCCAGTTAAAAAATATATGTATAAACAACCTTGGATAATGAAGAGATTGTGAAATTAAACCTTACCTTATACTTTTACTCGGTTTGGGGTATGTTGACCTCCTGTATAATGGTGAAATAATTTTTATTAAATTATACAAGAATCATATACATTAATATGATATCATATATGATCTTTTAACATTGATTTTTTAATAATATCTTAGTACTATCATCATTTCAGGTCTTAACTTACTCGTTTTATTTTATATATTTTGTTACATAATATGTGTTTGTTATGGATATGTTGTATCTTATTCATATAAAGAATGATATCAAGTCCTTAAACATTATTTTTAATCATCAAATGTGAATTATAATTGCATGGATACGATGGGGAATGAATCTCATCGCATTCGTGGAGACGGTAGTCCGTATGTATGCACGAGCGAAAATATAATTCTTTTGATATTAAAATAATATATAATTGGATATTATATCATATATACAGAATCATTATCATTTTATATATATTATTTACATCAATTACATATCATTATCATACCCATCCAAATAATAATGTTTTTGAATAACAATTACAACACGACGTGGAGATGGTAATTCGTTCGTACACACATATGGTGAAATGTCATTCAAAGGATGGATAGAATACTGAATATGGTTGTACCATATTTATAATAACATCAAAGTATATAGAATATATTGGAGTTATTATTTTATAATGGAAATAACAAATAAAGAATAAGTTGAAGAAGAAAGAAACTTGAAAAAGGGTGGTGAAAACATTACCTCTTCTTTGGGTTCTTCCTTTTCATTTGATTAAAAGGGCTCCTTAGGTTGGATTTATGATCTAACTAAGGTCTCTAGGTTTAAGTGAGGGAAGTTGAGAGAGTATTGGGGTAGGTGTTGTCCGATCCAAAATGCATTGAAAGTGTGATGAATTGGTTAGAAGTGGTGTCCTTTTATAAGGGGGGGAGGGGCTCTTTAGGAAAAACTTAAAGTATTAATTTATAATAAATTCATATTCGGTTTATAATGGATAAAAAGTATATTATTCAAATTATAAGGTGGGGATGGGTAGAAATACTTTCAACCAATAGATTTTAGACATGTTTAAATCATTATATTAATCCTATCTTTTAGTTTTAACTATTAGTTAATTAGATTGACATTTACCATGTCACTTTGTATTTTTATATTATATAGTTAATAAACTTACTATATACATCCAAGAGACCCCAAAGTGGTCTATTAATGATACACCTATCATGATATAAGTCCTTTTGCCTATCCATATAATTTTAGGAATATAATATCAATTAATAATATAATACTTGTTTTAAAAACTCATTTATGTCGATTTTGACACTATTCAATAATTAATTTTTGATAAAGTCTTAACTACTTTATTAATTAAAAAAAAAATAAGTTAAGAAATTCTAACATGTAATATTAACCAATAAAATTTGGGTATGTCACCAAAATGTTCAAATTATATTTATTTTAACTTTCATAATACTAATTATTTGATTCTTTTATTATTAATGAAAATACTACATCATTATTATGTCATAAATAAATTTAATTATTAAATGTCTAAAAATTAAAAATAAAAAACCATTATTTTGTAAATATTTTTAACTTTATATTGAATATATATAGTCTAAAATAGAACATATATAACCCTATTTGAAAATTGTTTTTCTAAAAGATATATGCTTATGTAATTTTTGTATTTAATTTAACTTAATTAATATAAAGTGTTCTTATCACCTAAAAGTGGCTCCATGTAGTCCCAAAATCGACCCAAAGATGCCCATAGTCAGAAATCTATCAACCAATAATGTTAGGATACGTTTTAGGGTAATTTACTATTATTATGATATTATTTTTTTACCCTTATTTACAGGATTTACCCTTTAATCATGATAAATAAAATATTTACCGAAGTAATTATTCAAAATGTCTAAAAATAAAAGTTACCTATTTAAAAAATTTGGACATCCTGATTCCAAATATGGAATCCATTTTTCCAAATTCAAAACACAGAAGTGGCATAAATTAATTTAAAATTAATTTTAGTTGTTAAAACAAAAGCGTGTTTTTAAGAGATAATAACTATCTTAAGATTGACACTTGTTTATGTCCGGTTTAATTGTGAAATTATGTAAAATGATCAAAATTATATTAAATGGTAAGAATATATTTTAAATATAATTTAAAACCACTCAAATTGATAATTTATCAATATTAATTATTTCGATTAAAAAAGTTGTTTTTAATTAAAATTTAGTAATTTTCACTATTCATCAAAATATAAAAGTTATCCGAAAAGTACCAAAATTTCACCCTAGGATAATTTTGATATTCTGAATCAAAAAATTAAGTCCATTTTGAGAGATAAATTTTTTAAAATTTCAAAAAGTGGGTATTATTATTCATAACGGATACTTTGATTGGTCATAGTGTGTTAGAATCTCGAAGTTGCGTACTATTGTATTATTCAAAGAGACTCATACCATGGAAGCTTGGGGTGTTACATTCCCCCCTCCTTCAAATAATTTTGTCCTCGAAATTTCAAGAATATTATTTCATAAAAAGACTCGGGTGGTTCTTTATCATAAGTTTCTCGGGTTCCCACATTGCCTCTTCCATCTTATGGTTTCTACATAGAACTTTTACCAGATGAGTCGTCTGGTTTCTCAGCACTTGATATTTTGTATCAAGAATCTTGATAGGCTCTTCAAAATAAGACAGACCGGGTTCTAGTTCTAATTCATTGTATGTGAGTACATGGGTTGGGTCAGGTAAGTATTTTCTCAATAGTGATACGTGGAACACATCGTTTCCTTTGGAGAGACTTGGCGACATTACCAAATGGTAAGCTACAGCCCCAATTCGTTTTAGAATTAAAAATGGTCCAATGTACTTGGGAATCAATTTACCTTTCTTACCAAAACGTATAACTCCCTTCCATGGATAAACCTTCAAGAAAACATGATCTTCTTCCAGAAATTCCAAATCATTCTTTCGGTTATCGGCATAGATCTTCTGCCTACTTTGAGCTGCTTTGATGTGGTTTTGGATTACCTTCACCATTTCCATTGTTTCCCCCACCAATTCTGGGCCTACGAGTTTTCTTTCACCAACATCATCCCAACAGGTTGGTGTGTGACATCTATTTCCGTATAATGCTTCATATGGTGCCATCTGAATACTCAAATGGAAGCTATTGTTATAGGAAAATTCTACCAGAGGTAAATATTGATTCCATATACTCTGAATGTCAAGTGAGCAGGATCTCAACATGTCTCATAAGGTTTTAATAGTCCATTATTATTGTCCATCTGTTTGAGGGTGGTAGACAGTGCTCAAACGAAGTTCAGTATCCAAGGCCTTTTGAAGACTCCTCCAGAATCTTGAAGTAAAATGGGGATCACGATCAGAAAAAATCGATAGGGGTACTCCATGAAGTCTCAAAACTTAATTAATATATAGTCTTTCTAGACGTTTGGGTGGTAAATCTTCTCTTATAGAAAGAAAATGTGATGACTTAGTAAGACGATCAACAATTACCCATATTGCATCGTTCTTTCTAGGAGTCATTGGTAGCCTCATGAAGATTTCCATCTTAGTATTATCCCATTTCCACTCAGGTATGGGAAGATGTTGCACCACTCCTCCAGGATTTTTCCTTCTAGCTTTCACTTGTTGACAAACCATACATCCTGACACAAAATCAGAAATCTCCCTCTTCATGTTGTCCCCCCAAAAATGTTCCTTCAAATATCTATAAATTTTGGTGCTCCCATGGTGTATAGAGAAACTGGAACTATGAGAATCATCAAAGAAATCCCTTTTTAGATAAGGTATATCGGTAACACAAAGTCTCTTCCCAAATTTCAAAATTCCATCTTCGTACACAAAGTCTCTTAATCTCCCATCATTGACAACTTTAATCTTCTTTTGAAACTCTTCATCACCAGTTTGAGAACTCTTTATTCATTTGAGTAGAGTCGATTTGGAAACCATTTGAAAAAGTATTTATGTTTCACCTTTGATGGTGATTCCCATATCCATCTTCACTAGATCCATGAAAATATTACCCCTTTCAATTCTCATCATGTTCAAAACTCCATGATCCTTTCTGCTCAAAGCATCTGCCACCTTATTTTCCTTTTCCAGGTGGTATTGTATCGTACAATAATAATCCTTGAGTAGTTTAAGCCATCTCCTTTGCGTCATGTTGAGTTCTTTCTATGAGAAAATATACTTCAAACTATTGTGATCAGTATAAATATCAAAATTTTCACCATAGAGATAGTGTCTCCAAATCTTTAAAGAAAAGATTAAAATAGCTAACTCAAGATCATGATTATGATAGTTTTTCTCATGAATTTTCAGCTGTCGTGATACATAGGAAATAACTCTATCATTCTACATAAGGACACAACCAAGTCATTTCTTCGATGCATCACTATAAATGACAAACCCATCATTTCCCGATGGTAGAGTCAAAATAGGAGCATCGATTAATCTTCTATTCAGTTATTCAAAAAATTCTTCACACTCTTTTTTCCAAACAAATTTAACCCCTTTACGTGTGAGCTTCGTTAATGGGTTAACCAATCGGGCAATGTTCTGGATGAAACACTGATAATAACCTTCTAAGCCAATAAAACTACATAACTCGGTTATACTCATCGGTGTGGGGCATTAGTGGATTGCTCTTATCTTAGAAGGATCAACAGAGATTCCATCCTTAGAGACAATATGGCCAAGAAAATAATTCTCCTAAAGCTAGAATTCACACTTGCTAAACTTCCCATATAATTCTTGTCTTCTAAGAGTCTTCAGGATAATGCACAAGTGATTTTCTTGATCCTTGTAGTTTTTGGAGTATACCAAGATATCATCAATAAATACCACAAAACAATCATCAAGTTATTCCTTGAAAACTCTATTCATTCGATCCATGAATACATAGGGTGTATTAGTCAATCCAAAAGGCATTACTGTAAACTCGTAATTCCCGTACCTGGTTCGAAATGCTGTCTTCAGAATTTCATCCTTCTTCACACACAACTGATGGTATCCAGATCGACGTTCAATATTTGAAAAGTATTTAGCTCCATGTATTTGATCAAATAAATCATCAATGCGAGGTAGTGGATACTTTTTCTTTATTGTAATAGCATTGATTTCCCTGTAGTCGATACATAACCTCATAGATCCATCTTTCTTCTTAACAAAAAGGATAAGGGCTCCCCATAGAGAAACACTAGGGAGAATAAATCCCTTATTACTCAATTTCTCTAGTTGTTTCTTTAGTTCAACTAATTCCACAGTGGCCTTTCTATAAGGGGTCTTCGATATAGGTATTGAACCAGGAATTAAATCAATAGAAAACTCAATTTCTCGTTCTGGAGGGTGTGCATGTAAATCTTCCGGAAACACATTAACATATTCTATCACAATAGGTACATCTTCTACTTGAACATTACTTTCCTCACCCACAGTTATTTCACTCTCTTCCTTCCCAATAATTAAATTTAGTTGAGCTACTGGGGGTGGATCTATATAAGAATCAGGTGGTGAATATTCCTCTCTAAAGATAAGGTGTTCTTTATCATCATCATCAAAAATTGTAACCTCCTTCTTCTTACAATAAATTTTCACATCATGGTCCGAATGACACTCCATACCGAGGATTATATCAAATTCAATCATGGGTATGACGATGAGATCAGCAGATAAAGAACATTTATATGACCTAATGGGAATGGATCCACAGAACATTGTAGCAATGATACTTCCCTTAGGAGTTTTAACTTACAACTCCCTTGTTAAATCAAATTGGATATATCCAATTTTCTTAGAAAAATGGGAAGATATGAAACAATGCGATGGTCTAGAATCAAATAAATAATTTTCTAAACTTGAGGAAACTATTAAATTACTTTCCACCACATCTTTCAGGTCTTCAACCTCAAAAGTATTGATTGCATAAGCTTGGCCTTGATCCCTTGGCCTTTTCTGAGTTATGTTTCCCTGATGCTTAGGATATTCATTTTCATAATGTCCCATCTACCTGCAATTGTATAATTGAACATTGGTAGCGTCTTTCTTTCCTTTACAATCACCAGCTAGATGGCCTTTCTGTCCACACTTGTGGCATACTCCTTTTCCTTTTCGACAGGCACCATGGTACTTCCTTCCACAATTATCACACGGTGGAAATTAAATTCTTCCCTTCTTCCCTGTTTCATCATTTCCTTTCCTAGAGTGTTCATAGAATATCTTCTTCTATTGCTTTGATTTAAATTCATAAGACTTAAAGAATTCTTTTTCTGTTTTTATATCACAAGAGACAATATCTTTGTATGACAAGAAGGATTGTGAGACCAATGCTCGAAGGAGGAACAGTTTTAACCCATCAAAGAAATTATCAATCTTACTTATTAGGTTAAATATATAATCTACAACATACCTTGCTAACCTTGTAAAGTTAGCCTCATACTTTGCAACATTCTCATCCTCCTTTTGTCTCAGACTCAGAAATTTCCTTTCCATATCTGCTCGATGGTCACAAGGAATGTATTTTTCTAAAAATAGATCTTTGAACTCCCTCCATTCCATATTTGATACTTCATCATCTTCCTTCGTGTTTTTAATCAATGACTACCATTGATCAGCATCTCTTGTGAGGTAGTAAACTGCCATGATAACTTTTTTCCTTTCACTACTCCCCAAGGCATGAAATATTTTCTCTAAAGAATTTATACATTGCTCAGCTACTAAAGGATTTGTACTCCAATTGAATATTGGTGGTTGTCACCTCATGAAGCATTCTAAAATTTATCGTCCACACTGTGGATCAGGGTGCTCCATACGGGTAAGGTTATTATTCATAACCTGAGTGAGTTGTCCCAGTATGGTGATTAGCTGATCAGCACCAGTTGCATCACCAGATCTACTATAATTATCTTAAGTAGGAGGGAAATCCCTATATGGAGTGCATACATTGATATGGTTTCCATTTCTTCTACTAGCCACCATTTATAAATAATGGCATACACTAGATTAGTTTATGAATCGCAACACATAAATCCAAACTTGCAAACCACTTAACATAAATTGAACAATTTATGCATATAATCTATAATCATAAAAAAAATTCATTGAGGAAGTATATACTCATAACACTTCATAATGGTTTGTAAAGAAAATGATAATTATCCTAAGCATATACCCTGGGAGTGTCGTAACAAAGAGTGCAGTAAGGCCCGTTGTCATTTACCAGTTCCCATTCGAGTCTAGCTCAAAGCGGTGTTTTTGGGCTTTACCCCTAGGTATATCTGGGCCAGAGCCACCTCTACCTGCTCGTATCCAGACGTGGATTTATATCTCAGAAAACTCACAAAATTTCTACAATACCAAAATTCTATGAAGTTTTTCTATACTAATCCTCAAAGTCCATCTTAGGTCTATATGATCTAATGAGAGTTTATCTAAATCTAGTTTCCAAGGTTTGTACTAAACTTCCTCTGATACCAACTGTAATCCCCCGACCCCAGTTACCCAGAGTCGGTGCATTATTACATAACATTGGCACGATCATAAGGAAATCATGACTCGAAAGACCGATCAGGTTAGTATTATTGGGAACAAGATTAATACATAAGTTCAACTTTAGAACTTGAAAAGAAATACAACAGAAATATATTTCATTAGAAACATCCAAGCCTCCTAGATTATTCCTATTGGTCACTCATAACTAACTTCTTCATATCCTGGGAAAATGAAACATAAGAAAGGGGTGAGCTCAAACACTCAGTAAGGGTAAGTAATACAGCGGAAAACGACATAAATATTAAGCGTGGTAAATAATTGAAACCACATGACTTTACCAATAATAAACATGAATAATTTTATGGCAAGAATATGAGCTGAGTAAATAATGACATAATAAAACATAATCATGGGTATTATACTAGTCGAATGACCACAAGAAGCATCAATATTATTTCCATAATGAGGGAATGTATAATGCCGGACATTCTAAAACATTTTGTCAAGGCCTCGGCCAAGACGTCTAAAAATGATTAAGGCCTCGGCCAAAACCATAAATCAAATTGGGAAAGGGCCTCAGGAAATTCTTTGTCTAGTTGTCTCATGAGACCTACTGATGCATCAAGGAGCTATAGCGGGCTCCACCCGTCACTTACTAAGTCCAATACATTCCTCATATGAAAAGGTTTAAACATATCAATAACATTCATATTAAAACTAGCATAAGAAATGTCAATAATTTAACCATAAATCATGAATGGCATAAAAAAGCACATCTGTTGTCAAACATATCAAAAAACATTCAATACAATATGGAAGTTTTTTATCATAATAAATCAACTCCAAATAAATGTAAAATCCATCAAAGGATGTTGACATAGATGAAATCAAAACTCTTTTTAGAGAAATATATCACTGTATTTTGAAATAATTTAAGAGTCACATAATTATAAAATAAAACATTTACTTTGAAAATATTCTTATAAGCTTGTAAGAGAAGCTATGATGAGTTTACAATGGTAGAAAATATCTGCACCCTCTGTATAATTTTAAAAAAAATACATTCTTACCTTAATTATGTCGAAAAGGTTAAAAAGGACCTTGATTGGAAAACGACAAAAGGATTCCTTTATAAAAATATTATATAAAGTAAAAAAATGGTATAAAAGAATTTAACGTATATTATGTAAAATAGTAATAATTTTTTGAAATACATTTTTAAGAAACATGGATGTGGATGATAAAGAGTTCCCAGTAGATACTTACATAAAAACAACCTCGGATAATGAAGAGATTGTGAAATAAACCCTTACCTTGTACTTTTACTTGGCTGGGGGTAGATTAAAATCTTATATAATGGTGAAATAATTGTTATTAAATTATACAAGAATCATATATATTAATATGATATCATATATGATCTTTTAACATTGATTTGTTAATAATATCTTAGTAATATCATTGTTTCGGGTGTTAACTTACTCGTTTTCTTTTATATATTTTGTTACATAATCCTTGTTTTTATGGATATATTGTATCTTATTCATATCCAGAATTATATAAAGTCCTTAAACATTATTTTTAATCATCAAATGAGAATTATAATTGCATGGATACGATGGGGAATGAATCTCATCGCGTTCGTGGAGATGGTAGTCTGTAAGTATGCACGAGCGACAATATCATTATTTTGATATTAAAATAATATATAATTGGATGATATATAATATACAAAGAATCATTATCAAGTTATATTTATTATTTACATCAATTACATATCATTATCATACCCATCCAAATAATAATGTTTTTGAATAACAATTACACCATGACCTGGAGACGGTAAGCCATACTTACGCACATATGTTGACATGTCATTCAAAGGATGAATAGAATAATGAATATTGTTGTAGAATATTTATAATAACATCAAAGTATATAGAAGATAATGGAGTTATTATTTTATAAAGGAAATAACAAAGAAAGAAGTTGAAGAAGAAAGAAACTTGAAAAAGGGTGGTGAAAACAATACCTCTTCTTCGGGTTCTTCATTTTGATTTGATCAAAAGCGCACCATATGTTGGATTTATGATCAAAATAAGGCCTCTAGGTTGAATTGGGGGAAGTTGAGAGAGTAGTTGGGCAGGGGTTGGCTGAACCGAATGGCTTTTAAGTTGTGAATAATTGGTTAGAAGTGGTGTCCTTTTATAAGGGGAAGGAGGAGCTCTTTAGGAAAAACTTAAATTATTAATTTATAATAAATTCATATTTGGTTTCTAATGGCTCAAAAGTGGATTATTCAAAGAATAAGGTGGTTATGGGTCGAAATAATTTCATCCAATATATTTTAGACAGGTTTATGTCATTATATTGACCTTATATTTTATTTTTAACTCTTAGTTAATTAGATTGAGATTTACCTTGTCCCTTTGTATTTTTATATTATATAGTTAATAAACATACTATATACATCTAAGAGACCTCCAAGTGGTCCATTAGTGATAACAATATCCTAATATAAGTCTGTTGGCCAATCCTTAGATTTTTAGGAATAGAATATCAATTAATAATATAACACTTTATTTAAAAAACTCATTTATGTCAATTTTGACACTATTCAATAATTGATTTTTGTTAAAGTCATAAAAACATTATTAATTCAAAATAAATTCATTTAAGCAATCCTAACGTGTAATATTAACCAATAAAATTTGTGTATGTCACCAAAACCTTCAAATTATATTTATTGAAACATTTATAATACCAATTATTTGACTCTTTTATTATTAAGGAAAATAATGCATCATTATTGTGTTATAAATAAATTTAATTATTAAATGTCTAAAAATTATAAATAAAATACCAATATGTAGGATATCGTTTTATCTTTCTAATTAATATTTATATCCGAAAATATAACACATATAACCCTATGTAAAAATTGTTTTTCTAAAAGATATATGCTTATATCATTTTTGTACTTACTTTAACCTAATTAATATAAAGTTTCCTTATCACCTACAAGTGGCTCCATGTGGTCCCAAAATAGAACCAAAGAGGCCCATGGTCGGATATGTATCAACCAATAATGTTAGGACACGTTTTATGGGAATTTATTATTATTATAATATTATTTTTTTACCCTTATTTACCGGATTTACCCTTTAACCATGGTAAATAAAATATTTATCAAAGTAATTATTGAAAATGTCTAAAAATAAAAGTTACCTATTTAAAAAATTTGGAAATTCTGATTCCAAATATGGAATCCATTTTTCTAAATTCAAAACAAAGAAGTGGAAGAAATTAATTTAAAATTAATTCCCGTTGCTAAAACAAAAAGCGTGTTTTCAAGAGATAATTACTATCAAAATATTGACACTTGTTTATGTCCAGTTTAATTGTGAAATTAAGTACAATGACCAACACTATATTAAATGGTAAAAATATATTCTAAATATACTTTAAAACCACTCATATTCATAATTGATCACTATTAATTATTTCGATTAAAAAAGTTGTTTTTAATTAAAATTTAGTAATTTTCACAATTCATAAAAATATAAATGTTATCCGAAAAGTACAAAATTCCACCCTAAGATAATTTTGATATTCCGAATCCAAAAATGAAGTCCATTTTGAGAGATAAAATTTATAAAATTTCAAAAAGTGGGTATTACTATTCATAACGGCTACTTTGATTGGTCGCAGTGTGTTAGAATCTCGAAGTTGCGTACAACACACGCTACTGTATTATTCGAAGAGAATCGTACCGTGGAATCTTTGGGTGTTACAGATGTTATAAAATACTATTATTATTTTAATATATTTTTAATCCCCTCTTAGAAATATCACTTTGTTTGGGTTTGATTTTGGGTTTCTTTGAGTGAAATCGTTGTATTTTTTGAATGGATTGGTGTTGTGCATGGTTGGTGGATGGTTTTCAAAAAATAAGTGCCATATTTGAGAAAATTGGGAAAAACAATGAAGTTGGATTTGGAATTTTTGGCACACAGTTTGAAAAACCATTATCTCATAAAGTAGATATTGTGCACCTTGTAGAATGGGGGCGCATGGCTAAGGCACATGGTTTGTCCAAAACAAGCATCTCATCCCACCTAACCATATAAACGAGATTCTTAATCAAAAAAGTGGTTTAAAAGTACATAAATCCATGTTTTAGACTCTTTAGGGACCTATATGACCCATCTATGATTTCTTATTCCTTAGGAGCTTACAAGAGAAGTTTTTTACCCCCTCACAACTACTCTCGAAGTGAATTGAAGCTAGGAGAATGACATTCAATCTTCTCCTGATAGGTTTCCTCTTCACGTTTTCTATCATCTGCAATTTTTTTCCTTCCTAGTGTTTTATAGATCTCCATACTATCTATAGAATTTAATCATCTCTATTTTGGATCTTAAACCTAGGTTTGATTCCCATATCCCGTTGTCTTATTTCTTTATTGGAGAATCCAAATTTGGGTTATGTGTTTTGATATCTAGATATCCTAAGGTAGGTGGTTTCATTTTTATTATCCAATTTAATTAACCCTAAATTTTTTGTTTTTATTAAAGTGATTTCATTTGAATATGGGGAATTTGATTTATATGAAATTGATATTTTGAAATCCCAATTCCATTGAATTGGGGGATTTTGGTTTTAAAAATTATATTTTGGCATGAAATTGGGGACAACCCCAATTCCATTGAATTTTGGTGTAATGGAAAATTTAAGGGATTTGTTTAAAAATTAAAAAAATTTAATATAATCATGGAATATAAATATTGAAATTAAAATTTTAATTAATTTTAAATAATTATTTTTGGAAAATGGATTAAAATAGTTTTTATAGAAACCATTGGGTTTTTCTCGGAAAAGAATTGATTTTAATTAAAACCCAGCGTGTTGGTTTTTAAATTGAAATTAGAATATTTAAAATTTATAATGGGATGAAAGTTATTTTATGAATTATTAAAGTAAATTTCCCATTGTTGATTTTTATTATATCACATTTAAAAATTAAGCATTTAGTGAGTTATTAGGATAATATTCTAGGATTTAAAACAATCTAAAACATAAATGCAACATGTCCCATCCCTGACGGTATGGTGATGATGTATCCTTTGGTCATACTAATGGAATGTGTATATACATATATATCTATTTCACATTGAGTGTGTGGAGTCCTATATAATAGAACTATCATAACTTTTATGAATATGACAGTGTTTCTCTCTTGTTTCAATTTAAAATTAATATATTCCATTATTTTAATCTATTTTATTTATATAAACTGTTATATATAAAAAAATTAATCCATTTGTTTAAATTTTTTATATCATTTGAAATATAAGAGAATGAGTTATTATAATTATACAATAAAAATTATAAACTATTTTTTATAGAATTGAAATCCTTAACTATTTAATTAAAATTTTTCATCTATTATGGAATACTTGTTGGGATCCTATAATGCTTTTAGCTCACACCCAACCTGTGTCTTTGGGTGTTTGTAGATTATCTCTTTCCATGTTTGTGAAGGGGAAAAGCACCACTTGGAGCTGATTCTGGATGTTGATCTGTGGAATTAGAGAGTTGTGTCTATTGGGATGTGTTATATCAATCCTATTTTTATTGTACATTATTTTAGTACATTGGGTTGTTTATACCTATTTTAATTCTAGTACACTTTTCGTTGTGGAGTTTCTTTTCTATGCATATGATCTTGTTATCTTTATTCTTCAATGTTTTTTATCAAATTCATTCCCACTTTAATTTTGTATGATTTTAGGTGCTAGTATCCAACCCGTGGGCATCATGAACGCCCATATATCCATGTTAGTGTAAGCTCAATTATCGAGTTTCTAGGGTACCTGGGCTAGTTCATGACATATACTAAGGCATATGAATCATATTTCTAGAAAATCATATACATGTACTCCTAGATCTCACAGCATAGCTTGAACCATTTGATATAGAACCAAAAAAATAGGCACTTCTCAAAGTATTAGGATAATTCCAATATCTAACTCTTATATTGGTGTTAAAATAACCACATCCATAAGAAAAGTTTCAATGTATTATCTCTTCACTACTTAATATTCTTCAGAATATGAATACATAGTACATTAGGATATAGTTTCTAAATGAGTGGTGATAATCTATATCCTCTTTTTTTTACCTTCAAGAATAGGTATATATCACTATTTTATACCAACTGATCTGAACTAGGAATCATTTAGGTGAATCTATTCTAACGATATACACAATATCACATATATTCTAATCACTCAATGTCAACTATGAAATCATAATAGGAAATATCTAAGAGAACAATATAAAATATTTTACCATTATAGTGATAAAATCAATTGCAGTATCTACATACAATATTGCAGATTTGACTATCTCTAGGTGGGGTAATCATAGTCAAATAATTCTCTAGCCTAGTCATGGATGGTTCGAGTTATATTGTGATACTCAAAGTAATAAAATAAAATATATCCCAAGTATTTATCAAAATAGAATCTAAAATAGAGAAAATAATAATGTTACTTTTGATAACCTCTAATCTTACTAGATTCTTTATATCAACTACATCTATTGTATTTAACATCCCTTAGTATTTTGTTTCTCTATATTTTCTACCTCTTAGAACACATCCCTATCCTCTAGGTCCTCCCACTATAAACTATTGACCAATTGGTTGTAATAGATGATGATAATCACAATAGGGTAGCCTTTTTCCTCCCCCTCTAATCGATTCTAACCATGGACACATTTTCCTCCTCCAATATATATCTTTTAATGTTGAATCATCAATTAATAATCCTCTTTAAGGGGATCAGTTACTATGACAATAATTTTTTAATTATGATTATTATATTTCATGAATCTGAAATTAACAAATTATTATATACCAATTAATGTAGTATTGTGCACAATCATGGTTCATCTCTTAAGGATTCCACTGACACAATATCCTTCTTATGTAGTCAATATTTATATTTACTAAAATATGTTACAAAGTGATATAATCATATTATTGTAGGGTTAATATAAGTATGTTGTAAATATATACATAAATTAAAAATTCAAATTAAACATGGAATGAATAATTTAATGAAGAATAATGAAGCTTCTATTCATATAATTTCATGGAAACATAATCACTATTCATTAAAAATATTATTTCTTAATATTCAATATAATATTAATATAAAAACTATCACTCAACACCCTTCCATTCAAAATGTGATTATTCTACACCAACCCTATATAAGTGGGATAATCTACCTTATATCATCACCACAAAGATACTGTACCATACGTAACATTATGATGACGAAGGAGATAAGTAATGATAAACCCAGAGAATAAGATGATAGTGGGGAAATAGGAGTGACCATATGTCCTCATATGTTTAAATACTTTTAAAATAATATATTAAAATAAAGTCAGTATTTTTTTGTTAATAACTCAATATAAAACACCACTCCCTCCCTCTAAAAATCATAAAGGTTATCACACTATATTCAAGAAGTTGTAAAGGTCATACTGGGAGATATTAAAATATAAAATGGATTAGATGATGAGATGATAAATTAATATGTAGTAAAATTGTATAAAACTACTAATGTATCATAAAACCTATTTATGTACTCAAAATTATAACTAAATGGATAACTCTTGACATGGATTGGGGGTACAAATTAATAAGCACGGTGTGTGGAAAATTTTCACTCTAAAATTATTCCTTTGAATGATAGAACATATTTGACCCATTAAATGGATGTATTTGGAGTAGTAGTCTTATATAATGTTCTTCATATATATATATATATATTTAATTCTAATTAAAAATATCAAATTCTTTGGACAAGTTTAAAAAATGTTATGACCAAATTACTATATGATATTATTTTGGACTTATAACTATTTAATTTTAATATGTTGGCTTCCCATGAATAAATGGATTTGAAATAACTAGAATAATGAGTGTCTATTATAATGAAAAATTATTAGAAAAATATTTCCTATTTTTAATAAAAATTTCATCTCATTAGGACCTTCCATGTATAAGATATGGACCATTCTTAAAAAAATTTAAAAATAAGTACATATTCTATGGGCCAAATTGTTATCATTATTTAGCCTCAATAAATTTCAAACAATCATTATTTTCCTAAAAGGTTAGTTATAACCCATAAAATATTAATTATTTTTAAAATAAATTTCATTATATTTATCATTGGATAAAATTTCGAACATAAAAAACGGATTGAAAATACATGAAAATTAATAATTAGTTCATTTCAAAATTAATATAAACTTATTCCAAAATCCTTATAATGAGAAAAATTACCTTGAATTATTCTTTAGGTGGGAAGTAAATAGTTTAATTATAGAATAAAATATATGAGATTATGAGATTCCTCAAACTCTGATGCTTAATAATTTAACTCTTAGAAAATCATTTAATGTTAAGGTAGAAAACAATTACCACAATATTATTTGAAAGAACAGATAAATGTTACACCCAAAATAAAGTTTCATTCCTCATAAGTGGATATATATTCTTTAAATACTCTCAAATGTTAAAATTAAATTTGATATTTTTTAAATTACATTTTCATTTTTTACATACCTCTATGGAAATTTAATTCTTTCTCACTCAGGTGTTTGAATATAGATCTTTTCTCATTCCCAAGAACATGTGTGACCTATATTGGATTTCTAAAATTATCATCTCTCCATGCCATGAGACATAAACAATTATTCCAATCACTAATACTTATTATGATAATTTAGTGGATAAGGTTCAATGGGAAAAAATATAAATATTCAATGGATTAAAACAAGAGGTTTAACTCTTAGGTATAATTCATGAATAATATCATGAAAAAAATATTAAATATACCTCCATAAAATCCAATTAAATGATTTGGAACGCAACAACCCATTTTCTAATGACATTTTCCAAGATTTAAGTAATGAATATAAAGAATTGACTCATTATAATTATCATTTTTTTTTTCTATTTTTGTCATTTTTTATCATTCTTTTCATGGTGGTGGAGAAGAAAAAAAAATGAATGAAAATTCAGGCCCTCAATTTTTGAAAGTTCTATTAATTTTAAAATTAAACATAATTAATAATTTAATATCATCTCTATTATCTATTTTCTTTTTTTCCATTTTATCAATTTTTATGTATTTTTTGAAGAACTGGATGATGTGAATTAAGAATAATGAATAATGAATCATTTATATTTCCTCAATACCAAAATTATTGGAACACACCTCACACCACTCTAAAAGAAGTTTAATCCCATAGAACACATACAGTAATCCCATCCCCAGCCTTCAAACATGAAATATACATGAAGAATATTATGAGTGAATATTGGTAAGGAAAAATTTTATTCACTCATAATATTTTTGTTGAAAAATTATGTGGGAAGATGTTAATCACTACTTCTAGATGGTAACTCACGGTTTCACCTAAAATGTGATCGTAGTATTGGTTTTTATGATTTAGAACACTATATTGTTTTCCTTCTAATGAAAACTCATTCAATATTGTTTCATCTAAATCCATTTATAGATTACTTAAAGTCCATTTCCAAATAAATTTTGTCGAAAATGAAAGGTGGGCATGAAAAATGATTGTGTATTCTCCGTTTTCTTTAACTATTTTTTTAGAAATTTCCTTAACTTAATAATCATTTAAAGATATATTATAACATTAATTGAAGGTAAATTCAGTGAAAATTTCCACTTGAATATAACTAAATCCTTATAAATCAATATAAAAAATCATAACATTAAATTACGCCAACTTGAAATATAATTTCTTCAGGAAAGGAACCTAGAAACTCAATCATAGAAGGTTAATTTTCTTCTTCTATTTCTTAATTATAGAAGGTGATAAATGTGTTTTAATTATCTAAAAAGTAAATATAGTGGGAGTTAATGATTAATTAATTTTATAGAAAATTAAAATGAAATCTATTCAATGAATTATTATCTCCAAAGTGATCTTAGCTTCAATTTCATCTTCTTTTTCTTAGTTCCTCTTAAAGGTTGGATTTTATAGTTGGAGGGAGGTATTCAATCTACTATATCAATTCCTTAAAATCCATCAACTCTATTATATTTTATAAAATATATTGATTGAGTTATAAAATTAGTAATTTTTCATTATCAATAAAGGGCTAATCACATACCATCCCAATTTATAAAAAATCATCCCATTATTTATCTAAATCATCCTAATCTCCCACAGGTGCATAAATTGAATTTTACTCTTCTTAAACCTTCTCTTTAACTTCCATGGACTGATTTGAGATTAGTTTCTTTATTATTTATCCAATAAGCCTACTCATTTGAATAATTTTCAAAAAAAAATCTTTGATTCTTCCATTTTATAAAGATATTTTTTTATATTCTACTTCAATAATTGAATTCGAAATAATATACATTTGATTCTACAAAATTTCAATTTGTTTTTTTGAAATTTAGTAATATGTGAAACTTCCTTTATAGACACAGAAAAATTATTATATGTCCAATCATGACAATATTCATTATAAATATCAATCTTTACCTAAAAAATTAGTGAATTAATATTTTTATAGTTTTTAAAATTCATTGGTTTTAATGATGAGTGAATGATAATGGCCTCATTGGATATATAATTAAATTTATTATATGTATTTTTCATGAATACCAAATAAACAAATTCTAATTAAACATGTAATGTAGTAAATTTCACACCCAAGACCGATCTATTGAGAATGGAACTCACATAATAATGTTATTTTGTTGTCACTATTTATATCTAACTAAAATATGATACGAAGTTTTATACTAATATAGTGTGGGGGGGGGGGGGTGGTTAAATATGTATCACATAATAGTATATGTAAATTAAAAACATAAAGAAAAAAATACAATATAATTTTAGTGGAGAAGAAAGAAGATGTCATTATTTGGATTTCATGGTGATGTAATAATTTTTCAATAAAAATATTAATTCTCAACATTCTATCCAATGTTGTCATAAAACATCTTACTCAACACACTCCAATTAAAATATTATTTTTATACAAAAAACCTCTTCATGAATGATAATATTCCTCCACATCATCACCACATTGCTCATCCATCATATATATAATTATGATGATGGATAAAAATATGTATGAATAGTAATAACAATAAAATTTAAATAATAATGTGAAAATATACACTAATTTTTTTAAATTATAAAACAATTTATAAAAAAATAAATATGTTGACTAAAGTGAAAATAACTTAAAAACACAACACTTTCCATCAAAACTGCAATGATGTAAATAATGAATTTTAATTGAGTTGATAATGGATCATAGAGATAATAAAAAATATAAAATGGATGAT
The DNA here is from genome assembly GCA_963277665.1 of Viscum album. Lineage (NCBI taxonomy): Eukaryota > Viridiplantae > Streptophyta > Magnoliopsida > Santalales > Viscaceae > Viscum > Viscum album. Next base: position 2,087,341,665 of record OY728126.1, on the reverse strand, counting down.
TATAGAGGAAGATGAAATAATGAATATTAAACATCTAAAATATTTTTATAGTAGTATGACCCCCACTTAGCTACTCAAAATTATAACCAAATGGATAATCTTGACAGATATTAGTGGTAAAAATTTATATACTAGAGGTTAGGGAAATTGTCACTACTAAATTAGTCCTCTGAATATTTTCATATATTTAAAACATTAAATAAGTATCGATGGGATATTACTCAATTTCAATGGTGTTGGATTTCTATTAAATAATGACCATTAATGTTACAAAATATAAACTGTATATACTGATAAAAAATACTCCTCAACCTTTTATATATCATACATAACAATTTTATCTCATTTTAACAATACATATGTGAGATGATTTCCCTTCCTTAAAATTTATCATAACATTGTACAGATTCAATTTCTTGATTTTTGAGATTTATATGCACCTTAGAATATTGGATTCGGTATTGATTTAACCCTATAAAAAGAATTTCAAAATTTTAGTCTGTGTAGAGAAAGTTATATTAGGTATACAAAAAATTGATTTTAAATTATTTAAAAAATCAGGAATCAGATCATTTTATGAATTTAGATCAAATTATTCCACAAAACCTAAAAAAGTTACAATTTCCATTTAAATGTAAAATTTTTGGGGTTTAAGATATTATATTGTGGAAAAAAGTGTGTGAAATCATGAACTTCATGATTCAACCTAAATAAACTAAAGGGAAACCAATATTTTAGTGTCCCATAACATTACATGAAAAATATTCCTTGACACCTTACTGTTACTGAGGGGTGATGAGTAATTCATTCTCTTAAAACATATGATGGAGCTACAAACAATCATGAATATTTCTATAAACTACATTATTATCTATGTAATTCTCATATAACTGGAAAAAATACCATTTTTCTAAATTTTTTGATATTCCTTATTCATCTATAATTTTATAATTACTCTATTCAAATATTTAAAGTACCTCTATAATCTAGAGAATCCACTCAACCACTGACACACTCTTCCTTACATAGAGTAACAATGAATAAGAAATACTCAATTATAATATCAGATCAATGTTTAAATCTCTTCCCTCAGAGTTCCAAACTCAATTATTCACATTTCATCATGTAATATTAATATCATATTTAGTGCATGAATTGAGAAAAAAACTATTGACCGATAAAATTTCAATTTTTTTCCATCAAAAGCACATTAAATCATCAAATCAACTATGAAACAAATAAATACTATTGGAAGAACAAATATGTAGAAGGAATATCCTTAATTATAACTCTATATATTAATAAATAAATATTACACATGAATTTTGTATCAAATTATTTTAACATTATTATATTTTTAAACATTAGTTAAAGATAAATTAGTTTCAAAAAGGCCGTTACTTTTAATTAAACCCAATTAAAGACTATATGTTAATTATTAATGTATTAATAAAAAATTAATATTATTTTAGGTCACATGTGTTTCTAATATTGTTTTTTAAAAAATATATATAATTTATTTATTTTAAATGAATTTAAAATATATCTAAGGGACTGTTAAATATTTCTAAATTCCCTAATAAAATATTTTTGAACAATTATTCCCAAAATAATTATGTTTAGTAAAAATAAATATATACTCTTGTTAGATAAATAAATAAAGAAATATTATTATATTATATTCACAAAACCCTGGAGTAAATAAATATTATATTTGTATGTATCTTCAATAATTAAGAAATAATGTTCAAAGAAATTATTCATTACTTAAATAAGATGTGCGGGAATTTAAAATAAATATGACTTGAAAAAATATAATTTCACATATCGGGGATAAATTTATATTTAAATTCATATTAAACTAAATATAACGGGATTTTAGTAACTCTTATTTTGTAACCCTCGATGTTCCTTTATCAGGTTTGTAAGGTTTATCATGTATATTATGATTGGAATCTATTGACATATTATGGATCCAATTTTTAAAAGGATAAGTTGTATAAAAAATAGCGAGAACCTTCCTAAGAATGTGACTATGTATTACAATCTAGTTTTGAAATGGTATATTATAAAGTAGGATGTATACACATATAATAATATTTTATACTTGATTAATAAATCATTAAAATTCATAGACAAGAATATATTAAACAATTATGTACATGGATTCAAGTCAAACACTTCTATCCCAATCATGGTGGAAAATATTTCTTTTTTCATAACATGGATTTGATAAATTCTATCTTTTTATTTCGATAAATGTCATTCCAGCAATGATTCACCTAATTATAGTTATTTTTAAATTAGTAAATATATTATGGATTTTATCATGAATTTGAGTTCATGAACCCTTACACACATTGATAATGATCTCATGTCTAAGGACTATTATGAACACTCTTTATTTAGAACATCCAATAACACATCAATTATGTAGTGTAACTACTGGCGATGCTTTTTTCAGGAACTCATATTTTATTGATCACCAATTATAATTTTTTTTGTGAATTCATAACAATAATTATAATCCCAATAATATTATAGTCATATATCTTTTATATAACTTTTGGTTGATATATGTAGACCATAATACATAGTTTTAAAAGTATATTTATAGAATATCTTGATAATAATTGTTTAGGGAACTATAATTACGAATTGGTGGAATGAATAGTCTATGGAAATTACAAAATACATTATGTTTATTAAAATACAATATATAATTAAAATATAAATTGTATAAAAAGGAATAAATGGTCTGGTAATTAAATGTACAAGATTACATTGGTTCATGGGAACCAAATCCAACAGACTCCCACTTTCACTACCACCAACTATAATCATTTATTTACTAACTATCTCCCATATGATATTTATTCCACAATTAATATATATATTCATTCACATGGTCTATCAAAACATTATTGGATCTAATAATATTAACTATGAATTCATCTCACTGATAAAAAAATCTTGAGAGATAATATTATCAAAATATGTAATATTTTTTAATTTTTTCTATATGTAGCTACAATATACCAATATTTTTATAAAATCTTCTACCATTGTTTTATTTAAGGTATCTTTCTCATTGGAAAGACATTATAAAAATTTTAATATGATATTATATTTGTCATTACAAAAAACTAATTCATGTTTATCACATCATAACTGGTTAATTATTTTTTCTATATACTAAGATCACATATTCTATAATACTCTATTTTATTAAGAATTTTCTCATAGTTACTCAAGGTATCTCTCTTAGATTTACTAGTATATAAAATGAAATACAAGATAGATGATATCATCAAAGATATATTAATTTTACTCATTTTTACACCATGTGACATATGTTAAATCCTATCATGATTGATCTATCTTGTTTATTCAAATAAGGTGGAAATTTATATACATTGACTTATATTGAAAATAATATTCAATCTATATATATATCTTGATCCCTAAAATATTTAGTGGTTTATATAGATATTTAATAGTTTAAAAAATTAACCAATATTTTACTTCCTATGATATTGGTATTATGTTTCTATTAATAATATCTCTATAATATATATTACTAAGAAAAACTCTGGAACTCCCATAAATATTCTATAGATAAATAGAAAAAATTCAACTATAAGGGTGCCATATTATCTTATAGACTAAATAAAATTACTTTCCCATGATTTTTATGTTTTATTTAATCTATAAAAATATCTATCATCATAATATAATATGCATGGTTAGTTTGTTTTTATTATTAGTAATAATATATGGATTTTTTGTACATTATATATAAAATTTCACCTTTATAAATGATAAAGAATTACATGTATATATATTTATAACATCCCAAATTGGACTATGAGTTATCTTATGTATCTAAAATAACTTACACCACTGATCATTGTGAGGGTTTTTTCTTATACCAAATATCATTTATCATGAGCCTCAACTTCATTTATGTCCATCTTGATCTAGCTATCTGTTTTGGAGATATGATCCCTTTCCATAATTATATATATATTTTTTAATATTAACTCTTTTATCTATGTATCTATACAATGATTAAATTGATGTATTTCAATCAATGTTTTTTCCTTGACTAAATTTATAAAATACTTATCATTCTATACACATTTATAGGATAACGTGATATTTATTTCCATGATGTAACTCATATGATATAATGGTAAATAATTTTTTTTCCACACATAGTCAAGTTTTTATGCTATTATTTATAATTAGTACACATAAATAAATTATGGAATAATTATATTAAATAAGATCAATCTCACTATGTGTAATAATTTATGTGTTATATTGGGATATTATCTTATATTATTTAAATAATCAAGTAATTATTGGTTAAAATATTATTTATATCAAACAGATAATGTTTTAATTATATTATTAACATGTTGATTATATATTTAAATTTTTTATTCCTTATAAATCTTAAAGAAACCTAATTTATGTCTCATGGAGTAAATATATCCATATTTTCTAATATCCCAAGTAAAAGTAATGAATCAAAATAATCAATCTCGTGATTCCACTAAAAATAACCAATATTTATTTGTATAAAATATTTTTAAAATTTTTAATGCACTTTCATCATTAATTCTAAATGAGATTTGTTAATTTTATCTTGAAAAAATAATAACAATAATCCAATGGGTTTTAACATAGAATAATTTAAATACCCTTCTTAGTTTAACTTTTCAAATTATTCAATTTTACATAAATATGTTATCCATTCCAAAACACAATTAAATATGAGTCATGTGTATTTAATTACTTAAATATTTATAACACAGGGATTACCAAATAAATTATATATTCAACCCATTATTTAATATTAATATTCTCATACCATATTCTACGCTTATAAAAGTGTTATCCCCAATGGACAACTCAAGAGGGGTGAATTTAGTTTCCAAATAAGAATTTCAAAAAAAAAGTTTTAAAATAGAAACCATCACTTTATAAGACAATACAAATTATTAAAAACTATAGAATTATATATTTTAATCATTCAAAAATGTTCTTAGTTGTTTTGTTTGAACTCAGTTAAAAAAATTTTGAAATATTTTTATAAATTTTGAAACTAAATCTCCAGAAATAAATTAATTTTAAAAAAAAAAGGACAATGAAAAATATTGTAGTAAGGTATGGTTATTAGTTATAAAAATAGATATTGTTTTGTTAATTTAAATATAGAAATAAAATAAGATAACGTAGAATGTAATTTAAAACAATGGGTTCTGGATTCATATAATATCTACCCCCTCCACATATAAATCACCAATTGGCATGTAGTTTATTAGTAAATAAAATAATCCAAAATCTTGAATATTATTTTATGTAAATATTATCTCCCATAGTTAAATGTGGGATAAAAAGGATTTATGTCACAAATAACCACTTCCACATTTATATATTGGAGTAAAAATGAAAATTAATTCAATTGAGTGTCAATAACTCCTTTATTTAATGAATGAGACTATTTTATAGATAAATAGAGTAAAATAAAACACATATCATATATTAAGTGTAAACATAAATGGAAATATATTGGAAAAGTGATGATGTGGTGATACATAATTTAAATAGATTCATTTGATTAGGATTTCTTAAATTTTTCTTTTAAAAGATCATGAACAAGTTTTACATTAGGATCAGAAATATAAATTGTTGTGAAGAGTTCTGAATGACTACTCTGTATACAATAGGTTCAAATATATATTCCACTATTATTCTATGTATGTTTCACTCTTTTTTTACAAAACCACATGATCAATCTTAATCATTCAAAGGAAATCAATCCAAAAGTTTCTATTGGATAACAATCAATGCATCCTTAATTGAACTAATACATCAATTAATTATTTGGAAATTAGATATTAATTGATTGAAAATAATATAAAAATATGTTAGACATTGATGTGTTTATTCACATAAAACACAGTTATATGATCTCTTGGTTGGTTAAAAAGGTCAGTTGGAAGAAAAATCTATCACGAATACTTCCCCAATTTAGGTGATCGGTTTTTTTCATGTGTAAAGTTCATAAATTTATAAGGTATCTTCATTAATTCATGTGGTATCTTGACTTTGTCACATGATAGGTTTTTCAATTATCATATTTAGTTTTTTTGTACTCATAGTAGGTATATAGCTTCATCTAGTAAGCAGTTGTACTTAATGTAGCTATAAAAAAGACACACAAAGTTAGTATATGACTTTGAGAAACTCGAATTACATATCACATAAGAGTTTTATTTTTCATATAGATATTTTATTCTCTATACATGGGATTGTCTTCAATCTATAGTATGTCTGTAGAAAATTTATAGTTAGTTAATGTCTTGAATAAAACATTTTCATTTGATGCATGGTAGGTACTTTCATCATGTGGTCAGTTCGAATACAAAGTGTGGAAGTTTCCACATGGTTTTTTTAATTTCAAGTATAGTTTAAATTATTCACATTGTAAGAATGATTAAATTTTCATTAGTTTTCATGGTAAGTTCCATATATTTCCAATTTTCCACTTTTGGCTAGAAACCCATTTACTGTCAAGAATCAAGGAATTAATTTAAAACATTATAAACATGATTTGGGATCATTAGAATAAGGTTATTCCAGTCTATTATAATAATATTCCACTTATTGATGATAAAAAATCATGACATTTAAAATTAAATGACTATAATACAACAAAAATATATTAATTTTTAATGAAAACAAGTATATGTCAACATATTAATGATTTACCAAGTATATTAAATTATTTAATGATTTCAGATGAATTCAATATTATGTCATGCATTGAAGCCCAATTTTTGGATGACAAAAAATTAATTTACTGAAAAAACAATGGATTATAAAATCCTAAAATAAAAAAATTAGTAATATTGGAAAATAGATTCAAATATTATCACTAGGAGTCCATATGAAAAATTTTATTCAAAATTGGAATCGGCCTCATCATTTACATATGAAGGAAGGATATGATCCATTAGATTAGAAGTAAATATAGGGGAAGAGGTATTATAATGTTCTATAGTGGAAGTAGGATCCTCAATGACTACACACTTGGAAACATGTCTTTGTTTCTCAATTACTTATCGAGGAGACAATCCAAAATGATTTTTTTTATAGAGGAGGTAGAGGCTGGACCTAGGGACATAATAAAGGTTAGTGGTGATAACACGACTATATGAGAATTTTAAAGATATGATTCCACAAATATAGTAAAATTACTACCTTATTGATAACTATGATCTAAATCATGAAGGTAATTAGCTTTATTCTCGAAGAATTATTCCAAAAATAGAGTCATCACTTTGAGTTTCTCCACTTTTGACAAAAAATGTTGAGTCAAGGGGGGAATTTAGAGGAATTGGGAATGGATTATGAATATTACCATTAAATTTTTCTCTATAATATTTTATATTAGGAGGAAATCAATAGACCTTTTTATAGATACTCTATCTTTCACATCTTTAATGACACATTAACTTATGTTCCATGGTCTTGGATGCAAATGTTTATAAACCATAAAACACTACTTCCATAGTATATTTCATCTAATAATAAAGAAACTTAAACTCATCACTTATATATGAGTTTTCTGACCTTTCACTCATCAAAAACTAGTTAAATAGAAGGGGTGGGTAGAGATGTTGGAACAGAAGTAGGTAGAAACATAGAATTCTTAATCCTATGATCTTACTAAAACACCAAATCAGATATAATTGTTTACAATTACCGTATTGATGCTTTAAAATATTCAATATCATTTTTCAAAAAAATCATCTCATGAATAAACATAGGATACATATGAGAAATAAAAAAAAACACCACCCTTTGAATTTATTCTCTTCTATAATGCTCCAAGGAAATCAAAAAACCAATTAAATCATCCTTTAAAACACCCAATTTATCTGATTTGATTATATTCAAATAATCCTTTGTAATATATGTTGTAGAAGGAATATAGGTACATGTATTATAATCCTAACACATACCATTTAAATTTACTTAATCCTCCACTAAAATAGCACCCAAAAACTAATATTTATCTCTAAAATCATCACCGTGTTTTTCCTCAAGAACTGATGGTTCACTAAAATAGATATATTCACCAGGAGAATCACCATGCTGAGTTTATACTCTTTATTTGGTAGGATTATTACCTAAGATATCCTATAGAGTTTGTTCAACTAATAATATCACAGGATAAATATCAAATCTATCTTGAGAATATATAGCTGCAAAGAGACATCCCTCTAACACTCTAGAAAAAGAAGAAATCTAAGGTCCATCATGTTAAAGTGGACTACCCCATCATGACCATTGTATTCTGAATAATCTAATAAAAAAAGATATATAGGGGAATTTCCCCCTTATTTGAGGCATAAGGTACATGTGATTTTTGGAGTACATCCAATAAGTTGAGATCCATCTAAAAATCCTTCATCCTCTTTGAAGTCTTCATTCTCATCTCATTAAATTTCTAAAGTATATCAACTAACAGATACACTAGTGTCAACCAGATCCTTGGATTGAAGTTCTACCTCACATGCTAGTAAAGTTAATGTAGATTCATGTGATCCATAAGACATTATAAGAGTGACTGGCCTATCATCCCCATGATACACCTTGGAATCCTTAACAAGATTAATCATCTCATATTATCGTTATTATTCATTATTCCTTTCAACTTCCACTTCATCCATAACAACAACCATTTCATCATTAAAATAAACATTAGTCACATAAGGCTTAATAATTTAATCCACAAGATCCATTGGTATAACTAGGTAGTTCACTAGATCAAATCGTTCATATAACTTATCTAGGACATCCATCCATTCCTTTTTTCGATGGTTTCTAGTTTACAATCATTTTCTTACAAATATTTTGAGTTACGTAAGGACCATATGATGATGTAACCCTTTCCTTAAAACAAGGAACTAAGTTTTTGTACTCGAGTAAGGTTAAAATATTCTTTGGGTAAGGTAAATAACTAAAATTTAAAGTATGATTAAATAAATTAGAAACATGTATCATGATATATTAGAAAATATTTTTTTGAAATACATTTTCATTAAAAACATAAAAAATATATATTTATACCTTGGGATAGTAAAGTATTATTTTCTTGGACAGATCATGTGCTAGATAGAATTAACCATCAACCTACATTATCCACTTAGATTAATAGTAGTTAGTATCCTAGGGTTCAGTCCCAATAATATCTTATAATGATCTACAAATTGAATTTTTTTAATAACTACAAAAAATCTTTTTAAATTTGTGAATTATCCTTTATATAACGAACCCAAATAGTTTTCCCATCGCTTCTAAGAGGACTCACATACTTCACCAAAAATCATCATCTTAATGATGTCTCATTTATTTCCCAGGATGAATTATAGGTTCACATAAAATTTATTCATTTATTTTTGGTACGATTTATTAAAATTCTCCATAAAAAAGATCAACCTTGATTCTGGGACCCATTATAAATGAGTGATTTTCATGATTTCAATCAATGTTCAATAAAATCATTTTCGACGTAAACTAAATGACATATGAGATGAGGATACCTCATCTTTTATACATCACTCTAGATGGATTTTCTTTTATTTAAAATCTTACTAGGAGGAGAATTTATTTTTAGATAATCATCTGAAGTGTGATTCATCCTATGATTTTTTATTCGAGATAGACATGAAAGGATCAGTTTCATGTGAGATGATAAAAACATGAAGGTTTAGATATGGAAAGAGTTCACCTTAGAGTGGGTTTAGGTAGCATGTGTGGATTCAAAATAATGAAGGGAAATTTAATGTTTTCACATGCATCAATTAAACTTATATTTAAAATTTTGAAGTTAAATTATTTTTAGATTAAAATGATAATAAACATAAGAAAAATATCACCTAAATATTTATATGAAAATTTATATATATAGAATAGATAAGGTAAGTATGGTGATAATGTATTTTTGATAGAAAATCTATGTTTGGTATACATACCATGATCTTGTTATTGGTATATTAGTTATATGAATAAAACATCCACCGTAAGTATATTAACCGTATGAATAAAAAATTCAAGGTAGGTAAGAAGTGACTATGTGAGTAAGAGTTTATGTTCAGTAAAGTGATCGTTTTAGTTATATTCCATGGTAGGTATAATAACCGCATGACCAATTTGTCATGATAGATATTATAATAGTATAAAAAAAGTCAAGGTTTGTATAATGAGAATGTGAATTTTACAACATGGTTATTCATAGAAAATTATTTTGATATAAAAGTTATGAAATTTCAAAAATAATTTAAAATAAAATAAAGGTTAAAGATAGATTGGTAAAATTAGGCACAATTTATCATACCCAATTTTTGTGTAATATAATTAATTCACATAAATTTTAAATTCATAAAAACATATATCAGAAAGATAATGTTTATATAAAATAATTAATGAGTCATATCACATTTTTTTAAATGATATCTCAAAAATTGATGACTTATATCACAATTTTCATTCTAGAATGTCATATAGGATTCATATAAATATTTATTGAACATGTATTATCATAATTTATAGTATAATGTATGAAATGATATCAATAGTCTAGTAATATATGTAATATCCATATAATGTACATAGGTAAAATGACTACTGATATATACCCATATTCAGTATTAAATAATGAAATTGAGTTTTATTTATTACTATAACAAGAAACTAAATACCTTGTGAAAATGTGACATATTCTATAAGTGGGTTTTCTATATAAATTTCAACCACAAAAATATGTATCGAAATAAATCACTAAATCTAATGTCATTCATTTAGAATAAAACAATCCTACAATGGTTGAAATTTTGAGTTATTTTAAAATTATTTTCACAGCATGTAAATGTGACTCTTTTTTATTTTATACAAAGAGAGCACACATAAATACACAAAATATAGTGTTTGTTCATCGATTAGTTAAGTATATTATACTTATATTTATAACACTTTATGTGTTCTGATAAACTTGTTTCCCAGTTTCATCAATATCTAGTTTATATCTTCTACTTGTAGAAGTGTCACAACTATTAGTACAATCCATACCATAAATTTTTAAAATATTTTAGTGTAAATTATTGGCTTTAGAATAATTTATTCATTATTTAAAAAAAATAAAAACCAAGAAATATTTTTAACCCACCAATTAAATTCATTTTACATCATTTTTAAAAATGTAGTACACAAATAATTTCTTGAAGATCCAAAGATAATTTTATCAAGATAAATTTTTACTACTAAAAAGTTTTAAATTCCTTTCATAAATAATGTTATGTGAACTATTTCTTTTAAAATAAATTTTAAAATCATAAAATAGATGATATTATCATACCATGTTCTTGGATATTTTTTTAAAACACATAATGATTTATTAAATTTGAAATCATAATTTGGAATGTGAGGATTTTGAAATCTAGTGTGTTGTTAAACAAAAATAAATCATCAACTATATAACCTTTTAAGAATGCACACATATAAACCATTTCATATAATTTGAAATAAAAATCTTCTATATAGGAATGTAAAATTATGATGGAATAAATTCAGGCTACCAGATCAAATGTTTCACTATACCCTTGGGAAAAAAACTTTCATTATTTCTATTTATAGTTCCTTATTCATCAGCCTTTTACTGAAGCACCCATTTAGTTTCATTAGTCAGGTAGTACATAGGTATTTCAATTAACCCCTAGATTCTATTTATTTTAAACTAATTTAGTTCTTCATTCATTTATATTACCCATAAATAAATATCAATTTCTTCAATTATGTTCTTAGGGTCAACCCATGATAAGAAAGATTGATGTTCAACTAGGTTTATAAGGGATGAACTAGTTTGTGTTCCTCTATTTAGCTCTACTATAAAAAATTCTAAAATATATTCTTTAGGATTCATAATAGATTTATAAATATAATTATTTCATACATCACTCTTTTTTATTCATTTAGGTAAAATAGTTCCCCAGAACTGTTAGATTCTTCTATTGTAGGGTTGATAGAATTATCACAGTGTATGAAATTATAATATATTTTAAAGGAAATCCTAAATAATTTCTAATAAATTCATATGTTCATGTGGATATATCTCATAAAATGTTACATGTAAATATTTTATAAAAGTCTTGGTCCTTTTATTAAATACGATGTATGTTTTCTTGAATATAAAATATCCATAAAAAATTCCTTCATCACTTTTGGATCCAAATTGTCCAAATTTTATGGTGTATTGAGAAAAAAGACATTATAACAAAAAACTATCATGTAATTAACTTTTGGTTCTATATCATTCCATTACTCATATATGGTTATCTTTAATAGATATATAATTAGAACTCTATCGATAATATATCATGTTATATTCACAGGCTCTACCCAAAAATAAAAAGTTGTACCATACTCATTGCTCATGGTCTATGAAATTCCTTCGAGGGTTATATTTATCTTTTCTAATACACCATTATATTGTGATGTTTTATGATCAAATTAATTGTGACTATATCCATGAGGTGTTCATAGAGTTTGAAAATCAGGATTTTTAAAATCACATCCATGATCACTTAATAATGTCTTATTAAAATGTCCACTATTTTTTTACTAATTTATTAAAATTGAAAAAATAAGAAAAATATTTACTTTTGTGATCTTGAAATAATTACCAAGTGTATCTAGAAAATTCTTCTACTCAAACATAAGAATATTTCTTCCCATTTAATCTAAAAAATCTAGAATTTCCAATCAAATCTTTGTGGAAAAACCATAGTTATTGATAGGTTGAAAAATATTTCTTTATTTTGAAAGTGATTTTTTATTTTTTCCTTTATTATTTTGGTTAAAAACAATATCTTTTGGAAATTATATTTTAGTAATATCCTTGGCTATTCCGTTCCTAGTTAGTTCTGTAAGTGAGGGAAAGTTTCAATGGCCATGTCTCATATTCCAAATTCATGGCCTTTCATGAAATTCACTTAAACAATAAATATTCTGTGAAAATAATGAATTTAAATCAAGCCAATATACAATACAATTTCACATATAATTAAAGAATAAAAATTGATTAGAATTATAAATTTGACATTCATTATTCTCAAAATTAACAAAGAAACCATCATCGCATAATTGTGATATAAACATAATATTGGAGTCCAATTAATCAATTAATATTACTTTAGAAATTAAAATAGTAATATAGTTACTAATTTCACCAAGACCAATTAATTTTCCTTTGTAGTTATCATAAAGAGTGACAGGTCAACCATCAACATTTATATGGTTCTTAAATATTAGTTAATCCTTAGTCGGGTTTTAGGAACATCAACTATCTTAATACAATAAGTTCTTACTAGTAATCTTTATGTATAATTCCCACAGTAAAAGTTTTAAATAAGAAATGATTTTGGTACTCATTTATTCTTAGGTATGGAAATGTTAACAATAAGCGCTTTAGGAATTCAATATTTTTTAACAGGTGTTCCATAAGTAGATATTATGATTATATTGATAAAAACTTCATTAAGAGTTGAATAATAAGAACTTTTTAAAATATTATCATAACTAGAACTAGGAAAAAAATTTATTCTTATAATTTTTTATGCTTCGATGTTTGTAACCAATTAGTATAGTATATTTGTTGTAGTTTTTTACCAAGTATTTATGTTTGTGTTTCTATACCATTATTAAATCTCTCTAGATACTTATTTAATTTCACATAACACAATTTATATTTATTTTTTTATTTCAATAGTTGAGCATAATTTTCCTTATCTACAAAAAAATTATAAATTGAGAAAACATATCATGATGTATATTTAAACATTTATATTTAACTTTTAACTCATTAAATTATACTTCCAACATATTAAAATGTTCAAATATATCATCACTGGACATATTCTCTTTATAATTTTTATTTTTGAAAACAATAAAATTATGTACCAGAGATATAGTAAATTTTTTTATAACATAGATGAGTTTTTCAAGACAAACGTATTATCCTTGTCATTTTTATCGTATATTCTTAGGTATTAATCAATTGATCTATCTTATGAGTCACTCCATGTGGATTTCATATAATTTCTATAATTTTTCTTTGTCATACTTCTTCTTATATTATAGATTTGGAATATATGGTTTTATATTTTTTTTTATTTTACAATTAGAGATGATTACCTCATTATTAGAATCTCTTTTTGTCCACTCCTTTCTCCAATTTTCTTTGTTATCATAATTTCATCTATAATTGGGTTTTATGAATATTTTCTTCTTCCTATAGATTTTTTTGAATCTTCATGCCTGGTTAGCTATTTCTTTATCACTTTCAGTAGGTGATTCACCATCACTGGAACATTCATCCTTACAATTTTCTTTAAGATTTGAGTCAGAAGTGTTAAAGGATGCTGAATTCATATTTATTTCTTCATCCTTATTGTCTACATATAATTAATCTCATACATCATAAGTCTTCCCATGAGTTCATTAATAGGTATTATACGAATGTCATAGGATTATTTGATGGAAAATGAATATCTTCTCCATCTTTCTAGTAAGAATATCATAAGTTTCATTACTTGATCTTTGAGATAAATTTCCTTTCCACATTCATTAATGGTGTTAAATATTTCATTGAACCTAAAATAGATATCAGAAATAAGTTCATTAGGATTCATTTTCAATATATCATATTCAATAGTATTATTATTTAAGAATAATTCCTTGACATTTGAGGTTCCATCATGTGGTATTAAAATAGTATTCCAGACCAAAAAAGGTTCATAAAAGGAAGATATTTTGTTGAATTAATATTTACCTAAACCACAATACAATGAATTAATTTCATTACAGTTTAATCATAAGAATACTTAGTGTAACAACTCATTCCATCTCTATTATCTTGGAGGTTTTTCAAGTTTATCTTCAATAAAAGTCTAGATATAAAATACCATACTTTCTAAATGAAGTTTCATTTTAATTTTCCATTGATCATTATGTTTTACATTAAATTATGTAAGATTACTATAGTTAGTTCCTTATTGACTGTGATTATCCCTTAAAATTAAAATTTTGATATAACAAAAAATTAAGAGCATTGAATACAAAATTCTCAAATTAAAAATATATTTTGAAATTTCTCTGAAACTAAATGTTGTCCCTGGTAGAAAAATAAAAAGGGTTGGTGAATTGAGTTTCCTATTAATAATTTATTTTAAAAATATTTAATACTAAAATCCCCAATTTATAAAATAATTCTAGTAACCTAAAACTATAGAATGATATAATTTTTCCATTCAAAAATGTTTCTAATGGTTTGATGGTTAAATAATTAAAAACATGTTTGAAAAAACTTTCTAACTTTTTAAACTAATTTACATGAAAAAAACCATATATAAAACAATGTTTAAATAAAACTATCATTTTATTATTTTATTATTTGTTAAAAGAAAAGATATTATTTATTATCTAAAATCTATAAATCAGAATAGATAAAGAAATATGTAATTTTAAACATGGTGTTTAATATAAAGGAAAGGCCAGATCTGCTATACTTTAAAATCACCCACTTTCAAGTAGTTTTTTAATAAATAAAATCATCCACAACCTTGGTCAGGTTTTTAAACATGATCTAAAAATTCATTCCAAGAACTGAGCCTCCTCCAAATTTATACATGGGAAAAATTTTATAGGCTACATACTACCACTTCCACAATTATATATAGGAGTAAAAATGATAATAATTTAATTAAGGTGTCAATCAATCTACATTTTAGTCTAGAGGATAGTTTTTATGGATAAACATAGTATAATAAATACATTTATAACATTAATCCTAAATTGAAAGAGAACGAGATGAGAAAAATGAATATGTGGTGCAGATCAATCTGAATTCTTTTAATTTTTCTAGAGTTCTTGAAATTTTCATTGAAATGTTCTTGAACAAGATGTAAAATAAGTTCCTGAAAATAGAGTCTCGTGAAGATTTTTGAATGATTCCACTATGTAGAATAGGTTTTCATTTATGTTTCTTTTTTATTATATATATGTTCCACACTTTTTTCACCTAAGAACAAAATTTATCTCCTTTTAAAATAATCACACAAAAGTACTCATTTGAAAATAATCATTGCATCCCTAATTTCACTAATGGTTCAATTAATTATTATAAAATTATCCATTGGATATTTAAAAATTCAACACTACTATGAAAGATATGGTACTTTCTTTTCTTCATGCGGTCACTTGACTCTGTCACACTGTTGGTTTATTACATGGAATGATTATTTCATTTTTACTCATGGTGGGTATATATCTTTACGTGATAGGAATGTGTACTTATGGTAACTATAAATAAAATAGAAACACATTTTAAAATATCACGTCGAGAAACTTGACTTACATATCACGTGGTTGGTTGATTGTTCATGTAGTCATTTGATTCTAAACACACTATATATTCATCTTCAATGTATGGTAGGTTGATTGAAAATAAAATATCAGTTAATGTCTTGTAAAAAAAATTTCAAACTAATGCATGGTGGGTACTTTGTTCATGTGGTCAATTAGAGTACAATATGTAGTATGTTCCATGTGATTACTTGAACTTTATAGCTAGTTCAAATTCATCACACGACAATCAAATTACATGTGTTATAGGTTGTTATAGAATGTCCCATAATTAGCCACTTTTAAAATTTTCTCCATAAAACCATTTACTGACACAAAAAATGACATTCATTAATAAAATTATAAACATTATTTTGGATCATTAAAATAAGGTGGTCCTGGTCTAAGAAAACAAAAAACAAAAAAAAACAAATTATTTCTCTAAATATGAAATATGATTCATTTACACATATACTTGAAAAATAAATACACTTATGCTCATAATAAACACATAATAACACTTTTTTAATATTAGAATTATTCCATTAGGAAATTTGAAATCATAATCACCTATAAATAATTTTTTAATCCATGATCCATTAATAGATTAATGATAAAATTTACATATCACAACCTTTTAAAAGAAACTAGTTTCCAATATATTGATAAACAAATATTATTTAAAAAATTTATCTAATAAAAAAACATAGAAGATAAAAAAGCCTTATTTAATAAAGAATATACCATCAGTATACCCTTGATTCACTATTGTATTTCATTTTTTCTTCCATTAGTATTAATTTCCACATGAAAACAAATTTCCTCCAACGAATATTCATTTATTGAATAATTTTTTTTCATAGAAAAATGATTCATAAGATACTTTAAAATTGATCCTTTAATAGGTATCTTAGACTTTCCCATATATTTATCTATAATTAATAACTATTTATCTATCTTCATTTCTTTATTATCTTATAAAATTATTGTAAAAATATCTATAATTTTTTTTTCATTTTTTTCATGTTATAATTAACAAAAACATTTGAGGATTTGGGAGGTTGAGATGAGAGATTGATATTTATGGATAGATCTTCATAAAACAAGAATAAATATATTTAAAAATTTATATATACACTATAAACTTGAGTAAATGAGTTCTAGTAGGGACTCCCCCATATAAAGTGCAATTCAAGTGAAATTTTGAGATTTCATATTTGTATATTGTAGCTCCATCATAGAATAGCTCCTAGAAATTAGAAAACATGGACAATAAATCATAATATTCATGTTTCTTTTTATCCTCACTTAATAATGATGATAAAATTATTCATTTAACATCTAGTTCATCATATAAGAGTTACTGAATGATTTCATTATTAGACATACAAGATTCCAAAATAAACTCAAAATGTAATAACAATTTACAATATACTATTTCATTTATTACCCTAATATGGGGCACAAAATTATGATCTAATCCTAAAATCTATACATAGTAATGCAATTCTATTTTTCAAAATTATATCACAGTTATTATGAAATCATGGTATAAATATTCCTAATAAATAATAAATAAAATAAATGTTTATTATTTTTCATGATTACCAATTAAGATAATATTCATTAATAAATCATTTATATGTCCCACTATTTCATAAAATCCTATTATTCTTCACCATTGGATTTAGAAATTGTATTCTTTGAGATATTTTAAGTGAAATAATCTATATTTTACTTATCATAGCACAGGCTACTACGACAAAATATACTAATTTTTTTTTAAAATTCTTAATTCTAAAAAACTGAACATAAATTGACTAGACATTTAATTACACAATTCCTATACTCAGATTTACCCAAGTCGATCATCTAAATTTCAATAATCAACCTATGGACACTTTTTTTAATGAATGACTGATTAATATAATCCACTATTGTCATCATAAATCCTTGATAAATGGAGGATTCCATAAACATGAATAAAAAAGAATGTGGATATACGGTTTTATTCAAAATCTTATGATATAAAGTGTTGTGGATTAATATTTTCTTTAAAGTATTTTTATTAAAAATTTTATTCAAAACATGTTTTAGTAAACATGATTTTTAGTTAAAATATGATAATTCATATATAAATAATTTACCATAGACATTAAAAAATCTCTTATAAATAATAATCCATTTCTTATGTAAAAATTCTTATTAATTATTATAAACTCTGTGATTGAAATAATATTTAATAATTAACATTGAAAAAGTAAGCTTATGTGACATGCTCTATATAAATAACTATAGGTTAGTTTATGAAATTAAAATACACCAACTAAGACCCTAGATTGAGTGACACCATGAATCAGTCATTAATCATGTTGATCCATTCTTCATTCTAATTTAATTCAACATTTTTGAGATTCAACATCAACTTGTCTCTTGAATTTCATTTCTTGGTAATTTTACTCCATAAAATTTTATACTGACACATGGGATAGGGGATCTGAAGTAAAAATAATTTCATTTTATTTATAAATATAGACATTCAATCTATTAAATAACATATATAAGGACTGATTATATATAGATCATTAAAATTATGTTAATAATTATTATTAAAAAAATTAAACCATGAGATACAAAAATTAAATATAATTAATAAATTTGAACATACATAGGTTATCCTAACATATAATTATTCAAAATTTAAAAAAACATTTAATGAATAAAACAATTAAAATGTTTCTCTATGTCTGGTAAAAAATATTTAATTAACCTATATGAATAATTTAATTAAAATTACTAAATTATTATTTTTGTTCTATATATGGTCCTTCAATCCCATTTAAAAAATTCATATATAGCATTCATATTGTTTTAATTTTATTTAGTTCTATCTTTTAACAATTTTTGGTATTTGTGTTTAAATATTGGAGTTGGGAGGCCTTTCCAAACTACACCATCCATTACATTAATTAAAAAAATTTAAAATAATTCCTCGTAAGGGTGCACTATATTGGTGGAAGGGGGCATGAATACATCCCAAATGTATTTTAATATTATTATTTATTATATTATTATAAAAGTTTATATATAACCATATTTATTAACTCATTGATAATTAAAAAATTACAAAGCCCCACTTTGACCTAGACTAAACACCCCATTATTTAATTTTGACATAATAAAATTAATAGATAATAATATTCATGATAATGTGAATCATATCTTTTTCTAATTCACCCATTCAATACAATACAAATTCTAAATCACACATGGTATAATCCCGGGATACTAAAAATAGACCCTTAATCAAAACATAATATAAAAAACCCTAATAATAATTTTAAATTATTTTGGTCACTTTGATACAACTTGAAACATTTGATCATGGAAGAGGCGACATTGTAAAATGATCATTTAATTTTTTTGATTAAAACTGAATGAAATTAATAAAATACATTAATATAATAAAAATATGACACATAAAATTAATTATTAATTATCAAAATAAGATAAAAACTTGGAATAATTAATTTTCAATTTGGTTCCCATGAATTTTTGACGCCACTAGTTTGATAACAAAATATATACATTTTTATTTATTAAATAATGAATATGAGAACAGATCATGTGATATTTTCATGTGTTCTATATAGCTTCAAATTCCATTTTTAATATATCATGTTCTAGCATAATTGGATTAAGTACTTAAAATTATTTGTTATTGATCATATGTATCAATTTATTATATTCTATTGTAAAAAATATCATATATATTGGTGTATTATCTTTATTTTTGTAACATGGTCCTTAGAGGATAATTATAAAAATAAATTACATGTCGTTTTTAAAAAACAAAAAATTTATTCTATGTTTGAAAAAAAATTAGAAATTCCTTGACATTTAACTGAAAAAATATATACCTCATGTAACTTTTATAAATACAATTATATACAGAATAATTATCATATATATGGATTGAATAATTCCCATACAAATATCTCATTTTTTTGACATGAATATTAATTTCATATATATTTTGACCCGCAGATTAAATGATCAGCTAAATATAGGGTAATATATAGTATAAAGCCTATATAATGTGTATTTTTCTATATCAGTATTCATAATTAATTGAAAATTCTTGTGAGGGTGAAATACTTATGATTTTAAAATTAAAAAACTATCATTTCTAATTATTTTTATTAACACATATTTATAACACATTACTAATATGGCTTCTACCATGATAGAAAATTTAGTCTAATTAGACGTGAATGGCCTTGGCGAGTTGATCGACCACCACTTACAAATTTTCATGGGGATATAACAACCACCCACATCATCAACATGAGATATTTTTCTAATAAGCAGCTCTTTATTGCATCATTTAATTTTTTGATTTTAATGTATGAATTTTCTCCCCAAAAATAATGATTTATTTCAATTAATTGAGGTACATAATTTTTTAATAAAGATATTACCTCAATAATTTAGTGAGGAAATATTTCATAATTTGTATTAATTATCATATTTTATAATAATTTTACGAATCTTATATATAAAATATATTAATTCATTCAAGTATTCATGAAGGACCACATAAATAATAAAACTTCTACCAATTTATACCATTATTTCATAAATTGGATGATAATGTTCACATTCATTTTTACATTACTAGTCTTGTAGAAACCATAAATACTAATGATGTTATTAAATTATTTGATGTGAGTGTGAGTGTTTATTAAGGAAATTTTATTTCATTCATTGATGTGAATTGAAACATACATGTTTGTTAAATAATGTATGTGATAAATATGACATTTTATGATAGTCGTTTTATTATAAAAATTAAGATATATAATAATATGACTACTAGAAGCAGTGTGATGATAATAAATACTAAATGAGGAATGAATATTAAAATAGATATCAATTATATGATAATAGTTTGTACTATTCAAATAATAATATATATTTGATGAAATATTTATTGAATATTTCATCCTGAGATGAAAATATTTCTAAAATATATTTTATTTATATTTATGAAAAAACATGTCCATGACGGTTGATATAAAAATAACTTCTTTTGATATTATGATATGAAAATATTTCTTCATAAAAATTTTTTATGAAGATTCATCATCATAAAATAATGAATTATAATATGTTAAAGCATTTTATATTAATTATATTGATACTTGAAATTGACTCGATGTCATCCCCATATGTGGTTTTAATTTTCCTAGAGGTCACGGTGGACTCAAAAAATTTATGAAAAAATATTTTTTATGAAATTATGTTACTAATTAAAGAAAATAAATAATGATCATCATTATAATGAAAATTAATTTTTTGTATGATATGATCATTAATAATAAATAGTGGATTATCATTTTGGAATTATGAAATATATTAAATGATTTATCAAATTCATCAACTAATGTCAAAGAAATTTTAATTGGTTTATTTTATTCCTAGAGGTGAATTGAATAATTTATAAAAATATTTATAAAATTTATATTATCAACCATGAATAATTAATAAATCAAATAATCTGATTAAAAAATTCCAATATTAAAGTTAATATGATTATAATAATTATTATATGAAATATAATTATGATTATGAATAGGAATGTGTTTTGAATATGGAAGATTCACTATTATAGCATCGAAGAGATATATGAACATGCTTTATGTTATGTGGGGTTGCCTCCCCCTAGAATAAATTTAATAAAATATATAACTTACAAGTTATAATGTATATAATATCAATTATGTGATGGAAATATCCCATTTTTATTATATTATGAAATTAATCTTTTATTGGTCATCAACCACTAGAAGTGGAAATTCTAATATTATTGTCAAATTTGGTTATTTTTTCCCGAAAATATATTGAATATGTAAAAAAAAAGACTAGGAAAATTATATATAAATCCACACTGAAGAAAAATTATATATACATATATATAAATATATATTTCATGAAATGTTTTAGAATAACCCATATATTTTTATTATTAATGAATACTCATAAATATATAATGTATGTTCATGCAAGTAGCATAATTTTTAGCTAAAAAATTAATCATTGTCACTTGAAGAGAAAAAATATGTCAACCTATCTCTATAGAAAATAATGCTTTGTTTTATCGTAAGTCTTGAAGAAATATACATAAGATTATTGATATTATTGGAAAATACATCACATTGAGACCATTGTTTTAGGAGGTGTTGAATACAACTATATATATAATGCATCCAAATAAAATATTGATTTGAGGAACTTATTCAAGGATTTATTAATTTATAGTATATGAATATATATACTATATAATTAGATATGGTAAACCTAAATTTCACAATTAGTTATAGGATAGGACCATTTAAATTATTTTGGATGAATTATGATTAAATATATTAACAAATTTACACATGAACATAATTTTTTTTATAATATAAATTTATCTGTCGGAATCGTGAATTTAATAAATGGATGTATATATACCAAATTATCTATTAAAATATATTTTTTCCTCTTCATGATATGTTGAATTATCCTAATATGATGATTTTACATGGGTTACTTGTTATAAAATTTATTTATTTATATCATCACCAAATATATAGGTCTTAATATTCAAATATTAATATTGAAGTATAAATTATGGAATATATATATATATATATATATATATATAAAAGAACCCACCTACCAAGTGAACCATAAATATATTTTACGAATAATTCATCAGTGAAATTTCATGTGTATAATTATTTTCTAGTGGGTATATAAGGAATGTCTTAAAAGTTAATTAAAATAAATATTTAGTATCACATATATTAAATAAAATTATATTGAAAAACCACTGATAAGATACTCATGATAATTATTGGAATAATTTGGTTTTAAAGTGTTGAAAATCAATAGTTTGAAATATTTATTATATATACCATAAGTTTTTTTAAACTAATTATGTAAAATAATTATTCATTACAAGTAGAAAATAAATTAAATTCTTCCCCAAAAATTTAAAATAAATATATCAAAATCAAAACGTTTTTTTAGATATTACAGAAAAAGTGAAACTGGTACAAAAAAACTATGAGATCTCATTAATTATTTGAGATAGTTTATTTTAAAATTTTAATGCTTTAAAATTTCAAGGATAAAAAGATATTTTTATAGATGAATAAATTTAATTAATTTTACAAAAAATATTTAATAAATTTGTTTAATGTTTAACTTAGGAATATTGGAATTTTTTATCTAAATTGTCAAGAATATTGAATATATATGATAACATTATATGAAATGTTGTTCCCTATGAATTTGGTTATATTTGAAATTTTATTATATATAATTGATGATTTTATTTTTTATCTATATAGTAACATTAATCACAAAATGAATATATTAATCCCTTGAGGGTTATAATTTCTAGAAGAATATTAAAAATTATTAAAGCTTCATCCAACTAGATAGATTACTCAATAGATTGAACTAAAAATTTATCATTTAATATAGGCATTTTAGTTCACAATAGGGATAAAAAATATATTTTTATATATTTGGGTCAGTATAAATCAATTAATTTTCAATAACTATGTAAGGACATGGATTTTTTCAATTTATTTTTTTAATTATATGGAATTATTTCGAGTTTGAAAATCTGACGGCGCGCGATTCCGAAGCCCGGAGTGCCCAGAATGATCTGTCGATGTTTTTTAAGCTTTAATTAGCGTGCGTAAGAAGTTTTATGGAAAAAGTAGAATAACTCGTAAATTTTTTTCCAGATCAAAAATCTGAGGGCACCGTTACGTTTAAGATGGCGGGTTTACCCTAGGTGCGACTTAAGTTTAGCCGGTGCTTGCCTCAGGTGGGAAAACCCAAAAATGGAATAACTGTAAATAAAATAATTAAATAAAGTTATTTTATTTTTCAAATGCTTATAACACATGAAAGGTGACTTAGATTAAAAATCCAAGACCACTGTGAACTCATGAGGGTATTCTTTTTTAGGCTGATACTAACATTGGCCGGCGCGGGCCACCAGTGAAAGTTAGTTTTTGGCCATAAATAAAATAATCAAGTAAACATTATTTTATTTTAAAATCCACAACTTCTATGAGGTAACTCGGATTGAAAATCTAGGAGTACCGTTGAGTTCGTTGGGGAGTTTTATCCTTAGGCAGAGGCTAACCCTGACCGGCGCAGGTTGAGGGTGAACATTATTAATTTATTGAACCTTTTTAAGGTACGTTTCGTAAACATGCAGATAGCTTTTTCTAACATTTGAAGCGGTGCTTGGATTAAAAATATGAGGGAACCATTGTTTTTGTAGTGTCAATATTCACTTAATGGAGACTTTACTTTGACTGTAGTAGGTATGGAGAAAAGTTTATGTTTTGGGACGTTTTTAAAAGAAATGAAATGAAATAATTTTATTATTTTATTTCCCTTTCATATCCTCCAATGGACAAGATGAGTGTGGGACCTGCGATGTTTCATGCCAATAAATGGCATGACCTACCAATCCTATGTAATTATGTCGTTGGGGAATTTGGAAGGTTCTTAATTTATGATCCCCCATTAATTCCCCATGTCATTACTTATCCCCCTCTCTTATATATATGGAGCTTGGGGAGGGGTATTGGCACAACTCCACCAAGAAACGAAGTGATGATGTAATGTCGTGAAACTGAACCCTTAGAGGATGGAGCTGATCCTAGCGGGGGTTGACGGGTGACACCGAACCACGAACCAGAGGACGATGTACAAGCGGTGTCATTGAAAGCCTGTTGTGGGAACGAAGAACACCGACCCACCTTCATGCACGAGCGTTTCTATGAAAATTCGAGGTACATGGTTTAAATTCTTGTTTATTTCAAATGAATTCTTGAACCCCTTATATCGTCCATTGTAATTACAAGCTAATGCAGAGGGCACATTATTACTGAACACGGCCCAGACCCTTCGCTATCTTTCTATACATTTGCCTCCGTGGATGGCCGCTGGCGTGACAACACCGACTTACTATGAAGAAGGCAGTGCATCGATGCACGCCCCCAAAAAGTTCTTGACAAAAAGGCGTGGTGGTTATCAGAGTGGCCAGCACTGGCTGACCGTAGAGCAGGTGCGGCGTGCCATTGCACACCGCCGATGAGCAAAGGGGGTCGTGGCTCCTCAGCCATGGAGACCGAAAGAAGGCGGCTGAAACATCAGCTGGCCGCGGAGGAGGTGCGACATGCTGTCACACACCGCTAGTGAGAAAATGGGTTCACAGATCATCAACCATGATGACCGTAGGAAGGCAGCCGACACACCGGCTGGCAACGGGCGAGGGAACGGTGTGCCGGCACGTGCCGATGGAGAAGATAGCGTGCATTTCAGAAGGCCATGACGGATTGGTAGGACCCACTCCAGCAGGCCACAAGAGCCACCTGGTGGCGCCACATAGCGCCTCCAGTACGGATTAGATGAATGACATCCAGGACATTCCGAAAATCGGTGGAGCCACTCCCCTGTTCCACCTAGTGCGACCCCTACGGTCCGCACTTCACCTCCGCCTATAGGCTACCTGCCAAACGGGCTGCTTCCCAGTGGGCTGTGCGGCCGGCGGGAAGCCCCTTGCGGTCTGGGCCACCCCCTTATAGGCCAGACCACCCCCTTGTGGGCTGGGACGGACCTCGGCCTAGCGGGCGGAGCCCGCTGCGTTCCAGTGGACTGAGACGGACTCTACAGTAAACTGGGCCAAACCGGCGACCCGGTGGGCCGATCCCCACCTGACAGGCCATGACAACTGCAAATCGGGCCCAGGAACAAAATCGGGTTGACCCTGATGAGATGGACCTAGTAGGTCTGGATGAACCTTAGTGGACCAGCCCCGAGCTGGGTCAGGTGGACCTCAGGACCCGTTGTGTCAGGCCGGTCTGACCGAGTTGGACCGGCCCAATACCCAACCGGTCCCCGAATATAGAAAATCCTATAACTGACAAACCGGGTTTCCATTTGACAAACAGTCAGTGGCATTGGGACCCATTTTGGGAATTGGTCCCCTTGGAATATTCCGGCTGGTCTGACCGAGACGGGCTAGACCGAGGTATGATCACCCCCATTTCACAGAAAGGGGTGTAACAAAAAGACTGGGCATTCGATTGACGTTCCATCTGTGGAATAAAGACCCTTTTGACAAGGTGGTTCTTTTGAGAAACTCTACTTGAGTTTTGTGGAGAGTTGGATTATTTATGGGTTGGATCGCACACAAATCCAACTGGGCCCTCTGTACTAAAATGCCTATAACATACAGACCAGGAGTCCTATTGACGCGCCTTCTGTTGCATTAGAACCCTTGTGAAGAGATAGATAATTGAGTTACTTATTCATAGGACTTTGTTCTGGTTGAAATATGATCGATGGATTGAGGAGTGGTTCTCCCAAAATCATGCATTCATTGAGTGGGAATCCAGTGGCCAGCAGTGATGTGGAGGTTGGAGACATGCCATATGAAGATTAGTACCGAGCGATCCGCTGTGGGTAAACATCGATCATGTGTGGGTCAAATCCTTTATAGGTCAGCACTCAGTGGTCCTATGTGGGTTAGCTCATACCGATCTTCTGTGGGTCAGATCCTTTGTGGTTCGGCGCTCTACAATTCTGTGTGGGTCAGCGCATACCGATCCCGTGTGGGTCAAATCCTGTGTGGGTCATTGCGAGGGTTAGTTACCTATCGATCCTGGGTGGATCAGATCCTGTTTGGGTAATTGCAGGGGTTAGTTACCTATCGATCTTGGGAAAATCAGATCCTGTTTGGGTCATTTCATGGGTTAGCAATTATTGATCCTGTGTGGGTCAGACTCTGTATGGTCAGAAAGAGTGCCTCTTGACAGGATAAGATGATCAAGCTTCGTGACTAATCATATGTACTTCTATACTTCACTGAAAGCCAGGTTTGAGTTGAGACTCTATTTTAGATGTATCAATTTGTTGTGCTTTGTGATTGAGATGATGCTTGTTGGTTTTCCTTTTTTGAATTCTGAGAGACCTTTGGGGGTCTTAGAGTCCCTACTGGGTATTTTTATACTCACCCCTGCACGGGCTTCGCCTGCACCTTGTTGTGTCTTGTGAAGATGATGAGCAGCTGGGCTGAGGTTTGAGGGATCCAGCACTGGGTGGTACGCAGGGGAGATGGGAAGATGTATACTATTGTGGAGGTGATCTATACCTACCCTTTAGGTAGGATCCTCTAAGGAAGACCCATGAGTTGTTTTCCCTTTTTCAGTTGTATTTTACCTTCCAGCTGTACTTGTATTTTTACAGTTGGGATTGTATTCCAGCCCCCTTACTTTCAACACTCTTTTTACTACAACTATTTACATAGTGGTTCCTTCTTGTCATGTTCTTGGACTGTGTGTCTGTACAGGTTAAAAAGGAAATGCCTTTCTGTTTTAGGGATACGCCTTTCCGGTGCTAGTCACCAGCCCCTTGCCTATGGAAGTCGAGGTTGGGGTAGCCACAACACGTGCCCCGAGGGACGGGTTGTGACAAAGTGGTATCAATGGTGTCAATTATACTGAAGAACTAGATCTCTGATATTTTCTATTTTGAAATAGTGTTATGTTTTATGAGTGTGGTTTTTAGTATGGGGAATCCAGTGTTGGTGCAGCGGGCGACGTATCCATACACCAGTACCCTAAATGACGAATTCAGAATTAGTACACAGAAGCATTCATTGTCTGTTCTTTTGAATTTTTTTCTTATGATCTCTTTGAGTCAGCTCACAAGGTATAACTTAATGACCGTGGCACACCTGTCCCATATCTGGTTTTTTCTACATAGACAGTCAACAAAGATTCCCGAGAGAGTACATGATTATGGCCCACTGAGTGACAAGGCTTCTGTGCAGGTCCCTCTTACTGTGTTGGCTCCTTTGGGTGGTGTACCAGCAGCACCACCACCTATTGGGAAATAGTTACCACCAGCCATACTAGCAGACGTTGCATGCTGACTGCTTGCATTTCATGAGTTCTAGTGGTAGAGACATCCAATATTTTGACGCGAGACACATACCCAGGCATTTGAGGACTTGATGGAGGCCGTGTCTAGAGTTTTCTGCGTAGTTGGGACACCAGTAGATTAGATGGCGATCCTAGATGCTAGTATTTATCAGTGTGTGACCATGAGGATGACTTGCATGGTGATGAGACTTCAGTACATGGACCGTTTCCCGAGATGGATCCTTTGGTTAGTGTGCCAGCTATATCACTGCCCGCTGGTCAATAGTTACAATCGCCAGTATTGGTAGAGGACACATATAGGCTTACTGAATTACATGTGTTTTAGCCTCAGATACCTCTCAGGTTCCGAGGCGAGCCCTATTCACAGGCGGCTAAGGACTATCTTGAGGAGGTGGATGAGTTTTCATCTAGAAAGGTCACCATTAGATCTAATGATAGTCCTAGTAGAGAGCCATCTACGTGGATCACGATAATGATGATAGGGTTTAGGTTACCCTGATCTTGCAAAGAGGTGACATTTCTGTAGACAATATTGAGAACCTTCCTCAAAGAAGGGCGATTTCTTTCCTTAAAGAGATAATGGATGAGATTTCCCTAGAGATTATACAGCTTCATCAAGATGAAATGTTAATCGGTGAGTATTCATTGAGGTTTACCAACCATCATAGGTACTCGATGAATACAATACGATTAGTGATTCAGGGCTTGGACCTTCAAGAGAGGTGTCTTTAGGGACATTCCAGCCAGTAATATTTCTATATGCATTCCTATTGACATTAGGTTTCTAGAGAGAAACTTTGTGGATGAATGTTCGTTGGATGAGAAAATACTACCAGTGAATGTTAGTAGTATGAAAGTACGAAACTGACACCAGTCTCGAAGACTTGGATGTGTAAAATTTTTCAAGGAGAGGAAGTGTTAGGGATAGATAAATCTACATAATGACAGACATGGAAGTGTAGCTCATAGAACAACATGAGGTGGTATACATGTCTACATGTTACAAACACCTCCCCAATGTGGTCCCCACCAGGCTCAAGGAGCTGGAGGACAGGGGAAGGGAGTAGCTACATGCGGTCAATGAGTGTGACCTAAGGGATCTAAGAATGATTAAAGGTACATTCTGTGTCTACTAATATCTACTGTATTAATAGGAATATGAACTAATCATTCATTGTTTCCACAAATATTGTTCAACACCTAGAGTTTCTAGTTAAACTGTTCACTTGACCCTTATGTTTAGAGATACCTTTGAGAAGAGACTTGAAAATCTCACTTTTCGACGGTGTGATCTGACCATTGAGGAGAAAGTTTTGGTTGAAACCACTTAGTGGCAGCATCGAGGCCTTACTGCGTTAGTTTGGGAATGGACAGGACATCAACAGTTCATACTCAGATTTACTGTATTAGGAAAAAAGGTTGTGGTTTACCTAAAATGTTGGAATTATATTTTCCTTGGTTGGTGAAAAAGGAAACCCAGACATCATAAGACAAACTCATACAAAGGAAGGTGCAACCGATCACTCTAGAGTTGGCCGACCTTACCCTCATGGTAGTGGGAGTTTTGAGTTTTTATTTCCCAAAAGAAGTGGAAGAGTGTGGGGACATCCTTTAAAAGGATGTTTCTAGGTTTACATCCTAGAAGGGAGAGGGACTTCTACTTTTTCTAGGTAATACCATAGTTCTGAACTAGACTTCTCCAACGTAGCCGTACCCGTGTCATGTTTGATGAAGAGGGGGAGTAATTATTGTTGAGGGAGAAGTGTTAACAGAGATTTCAGGAGTTGAGATGGAGAATAACGAGTAAAACTATTCTACCCATGACCTGGAGTTAGCTGTAGTTGTTATTTTGCTAATGAAGTAGTGACACTAGTTGATGGGTGAATGGTTTACTATTCACTCTGATCATAAGAGTCTCAGGTATATCATCTCACAGAAGGACCTAAACCTGAGATAACGATAATGGATATAGTTCTTCCAAGACTATGACCTTGACATAGTCTATACTCCGAGGAAGGGGAATGTGGTATCAGACACACTCAGTAAAAGGTCTGGTCTACAGCTGCTAAGTGAGGCGTCAGAGCAGCTAGTTGCATCTCGAATATCCTTTGTGTATAAATATGGAGAAGCTTACCCCTAGTATATGACTGTCACTCCCATAATCCTTTAGTGAATTCGGGAGGCACAATTGGGGACATTGACTGTGAAGCCTGACGTGCTCATATATCCTAAGGATGGTCTTCTAAAGGATTTTTCTAAAGGTGGGGAGAACATCATATTCTTTAGAGGATGCACGATGGTGCCAATTATTCTTTGGGATGAGTTATTGAGGGAGATCCATAGACCCCCTTTAATGGTACATCATGGAGTGGAAAAGATGTACCAGGACCTTCGCTGTCATTACTGGTTGCCTGGGTTAAATGAAACAATGACAGAGTTTTTATCACAATGCCTCATTTGTTAGAAAGTGAAGTCTACACAGAGTTGACATAAGTCTTATCTCTATAGGGGATTGATACCTTTGGGTTCGAGGAGGGAGACCATGTCCTCCTTCAGGTCTCACCCCGAAGAGGATTACAGAGGTTTGGCCAGGGTGACAAGCTACCTCTGAGGTTCATCAAATCTTTCTAGATTCTTATCAGAGTGGCCAAGGTGGCGTACTGTGTATATTTTCCCCCACAAATGCATCAAGTTCATAATGTTTTCCATGTGTCACAAATGAGGAGATGCGTGCATGATCCATCACACGTCATACACCACGACGAGCTGGACTTTGATGATGGGGTAATGTTTACGGAGGTTCCAGTAAATATTGAGGTTTGATGGGAGAGAGTCCTTCATGGGTGGTCAATACCTCTAGTGCGGGTTTGTTGGCACCACATGAACCTTCAAAAGAAGGAAAGGGAGTGGGAGGCTCCGATTCATGCTCATTACCCCCCATTTGTTTTGTAAGTCTATGTTGTGGATTTTGGGGATGAAAAGACCTAAGGTGGGGATAATGTAAAGACCAGGATTTTTCAATGTAATTTCTTTTAATTATATAGTATTATTTCAAGATCTATAAATCTAACGGTGCGCTATTCTGAGGCTCGGAGTGCCCAGAATGATCCGTAGATGTTTTGTTAAGCTTTAATTAGAGTGCCTAAGTAGTTTTCCTAAAAAAGAGGAATAAATATTAAATGGTTTCCTAGATTAGAAATCCTATGGAACATTTGTGTTCAGTATGGAGTGTTTACCCTAGGCATGGAAAAAGTTTAGTCAGCGCAAGCCTTCTGTGTGAAAACCCAAAAATAGCATAACCTTAAATAAAATAATTAAATTAAGTAATTTTATTTTTAAATTGCTAATAACTCACGAATGGTGACTCAGATTAAAAATATGAGACCACCACCAAACATGTGAGGGTATTATTTCTTTAGTATGATACTAACATTGGCCGGCGTGGAGCGCCGAAAAAAGTTATATTTTGGTGGTAAATAAAATAATTATGTTACAATTATTTTATTGTAAAATCTGTAACTTCTAAATGGTAACTCGGATTGAAAATCCGAGAGTACCATTGTGTTTTTTATGGGCGCGTTCTTTTTAGGAGAACCCTAACCGTGATCAGCGCGGGTCGATGGTGAACATTATTAATTTATTTAATTTTATTATGGTATATTCAATAAACGCGTGGGTGGCGTTTTATATCTTTGGAACCGGTGCTCAGATTAAAAATCTTAGGGAACTGTTGAACCTGCAGCACCGAGATTCGCTTAAGGCAGAATTTACTTTCTCCATAGTAGGTCTGGAAAAAAAGTTATGTTTTGTGACTTTTTTAAAAGAAATGAAAAAAATAATTTTATTATTTTATTTTCTTCAACATACTTCAACTGAGAAGAGGAGTGTGGGGCATGTGATGGGTCAAGACAATAAATGGCTTGACCTTCCTATCCTATGTAATGAAGTCAATGGGGGAATTAGAAAGGTCTCTAATTTATGAGCCACCATTAATTCCCCATACCATTTCCTACCCTCTCCCAATCCTATATATATGGAGATTGGGGATGGGTATCGACACAGCTTCACCTGGCAACGTAGTGCTGAAGGTGTGCCATGATGCTGAACCCTTAGAGGACGGAGCTGATCCCAGAAGGAGGTGACATGTGACACCGAACCGCGAAATGGAGGACGACGTATGAGTGGTGTTGTTGGAAGCATGTTGTAGGAATTAAGAACATTGACCCACATTCAAGAACGAGTGTTTCTCCAATGATTCAAGGTAAGGATTTTAAATTCTTGTTTATTTAAAATGAATTATTGAACACTTTTTATCCTCCCTTGTAATTACGAGCTGACGCGGAGGGTGTGGGTTTAACGAACATGGCCCAGACCCTCTGCTATCTTGCTATAATTGAACCAATGTGGAAGACCGCTGGTGTGACTTCACCGACAGGCTACGAATAAGGTAGTGAATTGATGCACACCACATGAAGCGGCCCTGGCACAAATCTATAGCGGTCATCAGAGCGCTCAGCACTGGTCGGACGTAGAGGAGGTGCGACGCATTGTCGTGCACCACCAGTGAGCAAAGGGGGCCCGGTTCGTCAGCCGTGATGACCGGAGGATGGCGTCCGACACACCAGCTGGCCATGGAGGAGGTGTGACATGCCTTCATGCACAGTTGGTGAGTAAAGGGGGTCATGGCTCGTCATCCGTAGTGACTGGAGGAAGGCGGCTGATGCACTGACTGACAACGGGTGGTGGAGCATCGCGCTGTAACACACTACTGGAGAAGACATCTGAAACATCAGTTGACAGCAACAGATCGGTAGGACCAGCTCCAGTAGGTCCCACAAGCCACCTGGCAGCAGTACGTGGAGATGCCACTATTGAGGAGAAGAATGGACTCCAGGGCTTTTGGGAAATCATGGTAGCCGCTCTCCAGTGCCACATAGTGTGAGCCCCTATGGGTCACGCTTTACCGCCGCCCTGTGGGCCGCCTGACCAACAGGCCGCTACCTAGTGGGCTGTGTGGCCACCAGGCTCCCCCTTGTTGGCCGGACCTACCCCTTGTAGGCCGCCCCCTTTCGGGCTGGACCGCCCTTGCGGTCCACGAGGGATGCTGGCCTTGTGGGCTGAGCCTGCCACGGTTATGGGCCGGACCTGCTAGTAAACTGAGCCGAACCCACAACCTGGTGGGACAATGTGGGTGGGCCGATCCCCACCCAATGGGCCGGTCCAAGTGAGACCTGGGCCTGAAAACCGAACTAGGATAACCCCGATGGGTTAGACCCAGTAAGCGAACTGACCCTTAGTGGTCTAGACTCGAACAGGTTCAGCTGGACCCTGAGGCCCATTTTTTTGGGCCGGTCTGACCGAGTCAGACCGGGCCCAGACCCAAGTCGTCCCTGAATAAAGTAAAACCCATAACAAACCAACCGAGTGTCAATTAAACACACTGTCAGTTGAGTTGTGGCCACCTTTTGGAAGTGTTCCCTTTGGAATATTCCGGCCGGCCTGAGCGAGCCAGGCCGAACCGAGGTTCGATCACCCCAAATTTACAAAAAGAGTTGTAACTAAAAGATTGGGCATCTAATTGATGCACCATCTATGAAATAAAGGTCGTTGTGACATGGAAATCCTTTTGAGACACTCTACTTTAGTTTTGGGAAGATTTGGAGGATTGATGGGTTGGATCACACATAAATCCAACAGGCCCTCGACACTAAAAAGCATATAGCTTACAGGCCGAGTGTCCGGTTGACACACCATCTATTGTGTTGGAACCCTTATGACAAGATAGATATTCGATTTATTTTTGTGTGGGAATTCATGCTTGTGGATATATGATCGATGGATTGATGAGATGTCCTCCCATAATCAGGTGTGCTATGAGGGTGAATCCAGTGGCTGGATGTGAGGTAGATGTTGGAGATAGACCATACTGAGGTTAGTACCGAGCGATCCTATGTGGGTCAACATTGATTCTGTGTGAGTCAGATCCTATGTGGGACAACACTGAGTGATCTGGTGTGGGTCAGTGCTTGCTGATCTTGTGTGGGTCAGATCCTATGTGGGTCAGTGCTCAGCAATCCTGTGTGGGTCAGCACATACTGATCCTGTGTGGGTCAAATCCTATGTGGGTCATTTTGGGGGATAGTTACCTATCAATCCTGGGCGGATCAAATAATATGTGAGTCACTGTGGGGGTTAGTAACCTATCAATCCTGGGCGGATCAGATCTTGTGTGGGTCATTTCAGGGGTTAGTACCTATCGATCCTATGTGGGTCAGACTCCGTATGTTCAACAGTAGTACCTCTTGATATAATCAGATGATCTAGCTTTGCAAATAATCATATGAACTTCTATACTTCACTGAAAACCTGGTTTGAGATGAGACTCTATTTGAGCTGTGTCTATTTCTTGTGCTTTGTGATTGAGATCATGCTTCTTGGTTTTCATTTGTGGAATTCCGAGAGACCTTCTAGGGTCTTGGGGTCCTTACTGGGTATTGTTATACTAACCCCTGCATGGGATTCTCCCACACGTTTTTGTGTCTTGTGAAGGCGACAAGTATCTGGGGTAAAGATTGAGGGAGCCAGGACCAGGAAGTATGCGGGGTAGATGGGAAGATGTGTAGTTCTAGGGAGGCGATCTGTACCTACCCTTTAGGTTGGATCCATGGAGTATGGCCTAGGAGATGTTTTCCCTTTTTTAGTTGTATCGTACCTTTCATTTGTACATGTAATTTTAATGTTGGGCTAGTATTCCATCCCATTTACTTTCAATGCTCTTTTTACAACAATAGT
This sequence comes from Viscum album, assembly GCA_963277665.1. NCBI lineage: Eukaryota > Viridiplantae > Streptophyta > Magnoliopsida > Santalales > Viscaceae > Viscum > Viscum album. The sequence continues at coordinate 2,087,306,371 of OY728126.1, read as the reverse complement.
TTACCGAGTAGTTTCTTGTTTTCATGTTCTTGGACTGTGTGTATATATTGGTTAAAAATGAAATGCGTTACCGTTTTAAGGATACGCCTTTCCGATGCTATTCGTCAGCCCCTGTCCATTGAAAGGTGGGCTTGGGATAGTCACGACATGGGCCCCGAGGGACAGGTCGTGACAAACTATCAAATTTATATATATTTTTTAATAAAATATAAATTCATGAATATTTTTTGAACGCATTATAAATTTTTATCATAAAATTATAGGTAATGTCATTATATTTTTGAATTAATCATCAAAAAGATAAAATCATAAATATTTGAAAGGATTTATATATTCATGAAAATTACTATAATAAATAACAAAATATATTTCATTAAGGAGTGGTTTATTTTATAAAGTATGGGTTAATAAAGAATATATTTTTCCTAAATAATTAAATATGAACAAAAATTTCTATCCCTAATGATATAAATAATCTTGTACATATATAACATGAAAATAATGTGATTTTTTATTATAATAGAATTTATCCAATTAATGTTATTAAATACCTATTGAGATTTAAATGGTATGATTTATTACATATTAAAAAAACATAATCAAACTTATTTTGTTAACAAATGATATTTTTTAACGGAAATTATTTATCAGTAGAATTATATTATGAATATATAAGAAAAGCACATGCCTAACACATATAGGACCACTTCTATCAAAAGGAAAAAATCTACATTAAAAAGATAATGGATATAATTAATTATTTAAACATGAAAATTAATTTACTAGAAGAAACATGAAGTATATGTATTTCTTAAGGAGAAATGAAGTGACTTTAATTTGAATTGAAATCTTGAATTGTTTTGGGAATAACTATCTCTTTTAACTATTCTAAAACAAGAAAATTATGAATTTAAAAATGAAGATGAAATATTTACATTCTTAATGGAATATGATATTTGGAATAATTATTGATATTTTCAATAAAAACATACTATTAATTGACTATCATGGTTTTATGATGTGAAACTGAAATTATTTTACAAATTTTTTTCTAATAAATGATTTTTTCTTGAATTTTTTCTTCTAGAAAGGTTTTTAATTAGAAAAATTTTATTTAGTATGAAATGTAACCATTTTAACTTCAATTGTTTCCCATTAGGGGGCGTTTAGTGAATGTTAAATAAGATTACATGAAATTATTGACATCCAAGGGGACTGTTACGAGTAACTATTATATTTATAAATTTCACAATTTTATAATAAATCATTTTTCATGCGGTATGTTCATCTAATATAATTTATTAAAATAATAAAATAATTTATTTTTTAAAATGAGACTAAAATATATCACTTGGAGCATTAACATGATTTGAATTTTATAGTAAAATTTTATTGAACCTAAGACAATAAGATAATTATATATGATCAATAAAATAAATATATCCACATATATTATACAAATATTTAAATATTATATTTACTTAAATAGTAAATAAGTAAATCTTATATATATTTATCCTATAATGAAATATGAGATAATATTCAAATAACATATTTTTGACTTGAATTACTTGGGATTGAATTTATGATCAATATAAATGAATAAATATCATTCCACAAATTGAAAGTAAATCAATTATTATATTTAAATTCAACTTAATCTAGAGAGGCTTTGGAAAAATATTATTTGTGACCATATGGGTTCTTTTCTCTGAGAATTTAGACTTTCCCCCAAACCAAGAGTAGTATTTAGAAACTCATCATGACCCCAAGCGATAAAATTAATTACAATAGAATAGAAAACATTTATACAAATTCTAATGTGAAATATAATCCCTTTTTCACTAATATATCTTCATGAATGACACATACATGTGTAGTTTTCCCTTTTTGTTATTTATATTTATTTTATTTAATGAGATTAATTTATCTATAAAATACCAATATCATGGATTCTAGTTTGATACTACCAAATCAATAAAAGGGTGAAAAATATTTTATTTTATAACAACAAATGGAAGTATTCTGTTTTTAAAATTCAATAAATGTTATACCAATAATGACACACCAGACATAAAATGATTTTTGTGAATAAATATAATATATTTTTCATCTTGTATCTGATAAGTGAATCTTGATACCACATCATAATTATTTCAACCTAAGTTTCCAATACAAATCCTCTATGATAAGTATATATAGAGAAATAATAATAATGTGGGGTTCTTATCTATCTGTTATTCCTTAGGACATTCCTTCTTGGAGGTCACTAAGTGAGAACATCATGTGAAGAAGAGTAAATGCTAATGAACCTCTAACAGTTGATAGTCAATAATTTGTTGAGTATCTTTATACTGTTATATATAAAGCATAGGAAAAAGCATTAAGAATATCACAATGTAATATCTAGGTTCACCTTATAGTTGTGAGGATCAATAACCCATTGATGTGTTAAGTAATCTAAAGACATTATCACATAAAGAATTCCAATGTAATATCAATAGTTACTCCGAATATAAAATGTTAAAATGTATTTCATGGTTTCGAGGTTTGATGTTACATGATAAAGTTCATTTTAGGAAATAATCTATTATAAAAAATTATCTCTGTCCTATCATGAGAATAAAAAACTCTAAGAAATCTCCCAGGGAAAATCAATCCAATTAATGTAATGATATATTTGACAATTCCTATCATGATTATATATACTATTTTATAAATCCTAGATATAATGAATAAAATAGTGTAGACTACCCACCTGTAGTATTTAATATTAAGAACATGAAAATAATTTCATTGAAATATAATTTCTAACCCTAGAAACATTCTAAGATTTTTTTAATAATTATTCATCATTGTATAAAAATAATCAAAGTTACACAATTCATCAAAGTCTCCATATGTTCCCGATGGGAATAATCACTAACAATATCATCATATCATCACATTATAATAGATTATTTATCTCAAGGGCTCATTAATGTCTTACTTTAGATCATGGGTCTCATCATGAACTCCATATAAATCATGTCTAAGGGTACTAATGTACATCCATTTCTAAAATATAATTTTTCAAAATATTTTTCCAATGAACTATCAATGAACCAAAGAAAAAAAATTCTATATTTGACTTCAGAAAATGATCACAAAAATACTATAAAACTTTTATAGGTTTCATACATTATTCATTTTATGTTTGAATATTTTAAATAATCAGAATCCAAATTTGATATTTCAAAAACATTTAATATTATCACCATTGAAATCCATATTAAAAAATATTGAAATTTTTAATTCATATTCCTAAGAACCCTAGATGGTAAAAGAATGTATATTTTATGTTTTTGGGTAGATGGGAGCATTACAATAGCTGGTGAATGCACCATATAGAACTTATTAAGGGAGTGTGAAACCCATATATATATATATATATATATATATATATATAGGCTGTCACACACATGGAATGGGTATCAAAACTTGATGCGCCACCCCAATTGGGTTCCTTTATAAAGACACCCTCCTCTTAAAGGTACCCTTCTGGGGATTACAATGAGAGAGTGGATAATGATCACCAGATGGATGCCTCCAATAAGATAAGGTTTAAGTAATTACACAAATAGTATATCATATATTAAAATGAGAGGAATTACCCTCTAAGAGAAACATGTAGAAGATATTGATAATACAAGTACAACAACAAAATCCTACTTATATAGATAAAATAAATTGAAATTACATGTATTTAATGTCATAAAAGGATAAAAAAAGTAGAATTAAAACTAAAATCACCCAAATGAAAAACATTGAAACCAACCATGAATCCCAAATAAATCCTAAAGAAACATGATTTTGTAATATTCAACATGATCTTAAACCTTATCCTGTGTACTAGAAAAATAGAATATATACACATGGGATGAGAATAACATAATACTAATTAGAATCCTCCTTATATCCCTTTATGAAAAAGATAACGAAATCATACTAAATCCTAGTGAACAATAGTGAAAGAAACTCATCACATAATCTGGTACACTATGTTCATAGCCTAACAATTCCTATCTCCCACCATGTATCTCATATAATATATCATATATTGTAGTAATTAAACAAAAAGGGTACCCAACTACCTATTCCCCACTGGTTTACTACTCTACTCTAATGGCGTACATCCTAAGACATATCTCTCTAAAATAAGGAAACCCAAAGACACCCCTAATCATGCATCATAAATACATATCATGCATCACGTAATCTCATCATTCCATCCACATCTCCAAATAGTAATCAATTGGTTTTTGGTAGCCACCAAAGCCTGTATGTCGTGTATCATACATCAGGTATTATACCTCAATCCCTAAAAACCCATAAACCGTAAGGTTCCTCAATCCATCACAGTCTATTCAAATTGTACATATAATAATACTTTGGATTATATATTCATATAAATGTGTGCGTGAAATAACAAAAAGTCATTATATCATTCTACAAACATATGTAGAGATACTAAAAACTATGTATACTTGAACATAATACTATCAAGATAAGAGATAGGGTCCTAATGCTTTAGTTATCCATCTGTCCCTCAATAACCTAGATTCTTGGGGAAAACACTCTCCCAATGTGCACTATGTGTTAGTCACCTGAACTGACATAGGTGGGGTAGTGTATGAAATCAAAAAACATACATGATATAATATATCGCACAAAAACACATTAGGCAACAAACTAGTCCTAGAACTAACTAAAGCTATTGTCACTCAAACACCTGACTACCAACATTAAGGAATATATATCCTATAAGAACACAATAATATATGGAGATTTATTAAATTAATTTATTTCATTAAACAAATCAATTCACATCAATTTATTCATTAAAAATTAATTAACAATATTAACCCAAATTACACGTTATGATTTAGAGAGATATTTTTCCCTCCAAGTATAACCAATCGAGTCCATAGTTTCCCAAGATCATCTCATCGCATTACAGCGACACCAACCCCAAGGGTTAATTCCTTTATTATACATTATTATTATTTCAAAATTCATGCTACTTTTTTAAAACATTATAATCTACAATCAATACACTCATCTATGATCATCCAGCTACCTCATGTAGTTGGGAAAGTAATGCCGACAAACAATAAACCCTATCATCTGACCATTAAGTATATTTATTCACATTAAAGAGTCAAAGATTTCAGCACATTAATGGGTATTCCTAATTTCAACATTATCTATTAACTCTGTTTTGATTCCCAGCACCCTCATACATATCACTATGACTCTTTCATTTAAGGGAGTCAATTGTTTACACAATCATGGGCCTCCTTTACCATATCTCAACATTCATACTCGGATCACAACACATCACAAAGGAATGCTCACTTAGAGAGTCCACATAAGGTTGAAAACAAGAAAAATAGTCAATAGGGTAACTATATACTAAAAAGGCATTTATCTATTGCATGAAAATGGGATCACTCAGCCCAAAACACAAGTTACAGAGTCTTCACTAGAAAATGGACTCCCTTGGACCTAAAAATTTCTCCTTATAAAACAACTAGTTTTTATTCCATCTTGAAATAACTAATTCAGTTTTTACAAGGTCAAACTGTGGGTAATGTAAGGCGTCAACTATAAAAATCTATTATATTACCTAAACTTTATTTTTATAATTTTACATCATTAAAAATCATTAAATAATATAAAATTTCATTCAATATACCTTTAGTTGTTAATATCATCAACAATAATTCTATCTTCAAGAAATTTATCAAATTCCATTAACACATGGAATATAATATTCAATAAAACATTCATTTTGAATCAATTTGATTACCATCAAATTACATGAAACTAAGGATTCATTAAAATGATCCTCTTCTTGTTTTTTATGCATCCAATTAAATATTAATAGCATTATTCACATTTCAAATTTCATCACTTAAAAATGATAATAAATGAATAAAAAAAATTATTACAATAATTAAATAGATATCAAACCATTTTATAAATCAAGAGGCAATCTGTTACCATGGTTGAAAAAATCAACATGGTATCGCTGAGCATAAAAAAAATAATTCTTTAATCTGTTTTGTTATTTATTAGGTAAAATCCACTTACATACAAAGGGATAAAACATGGTCAATTTATGATTTCACATAAGTAAATAGAAGAATTATTGAATCACCTTCATCAAAACTAAAATATTATAGAACTGGAAGTAGAACACCAATACAAATCTGTGATCACCTCTACCTCAAGGAAACTAGAATTTCTCAATAAAATCATTCCATGGAAACATTGTAGAATAATAATGGAAACTTCCATAGTACGATAGAGATAAAATTTCATAGAATGGAAAACATAAAAAGAGAAAAAAAGATCAAATCGAGTGGAAACCACTATAAAAGATGAAGGAAGAAACTCAGATCAACAACAATTGATCTCTAGGAGTTCAGATGTCATACTGATCAAAAATGGAATTAAATTCCTTCAAAAATAACTCAAATTCACTAGGGATCCACCAGAATAAAGTGAGAGAAAAGTGGGGTGTAGGTTCTTATAGGTAATTATAGGTATAATTATTTATAGAATACAATATAACAACAACCCATACCATATTAGATAACTAAATGACACGGGACATACTATGGATCCTCCAAAGCAATCACGATGTAGTACCCTTGGCCATAACATGTTTCTGGGGAATAAAGCTGTGATACACCTTAGATCTTATTTTCCTAGGGAGATACCTCAGAACTGCCAATAACATTATTCTATAGACCTCATCTACAATGAACATAGAATATGCCACATCTAAAATAAATGAAAAATATACTTCTTTATTAGGTTAAACAACCCAAAACATCTATGTAAAAGCCTACTTAATCCATACTGCAATTCTATACCACTAGGAAGGGCCCATATTGTTACCAACCACCACAATGCATCCACTCCCATTTTGGTAGTAGTTTTGAAACTCTTCCCTAAATCCCCCCTACACTACAACATGGATTCCCATGCCACATAAGCCAATATTATAGATAAACCTAAGGATCAAGACAACATTTTTTTCAAAAATAGAAGTGGAACCTTCAATTTCCCTTTTTCTCTCCTAAACACCATGGAACCTTTTCTAGGCACCTTCAATGCCCAAAAAATAAAAAATATTGGATACTACAAAATATTAACTTATATAGAACACCTTTTAAACCATTATCACTATGAATAGTTCAAATCAAAATCCATGGAGATGAAATTAAATGGTTTCTCCAAACAACCACCCCTCAAGATGCATCTCAATAATCTGACCATCATATGAACTCAACCACCTAATTAAGAGGAAAAAATTGAAAAACCAAATTGAAATAAAAACCATATCCTAAAAACTCTCTTGGGGGATATACCTCTCAATGAAAACAAATTCATAATAAGGAAACAAGTTAAGACCATCTAAAAACTATATTGGTTCAACAAACACAAAACGAGTAAGATCACAAGAGAAGAGATAATCCTAAAATAGATAAGGGTAATAATAATGTATCTATGAATAAAATTAAAAGGTACTCTCCTCTCTACCTTTGCGTATCTGCAAAGTTAAAAACAATGGGAATAGAATACCCACACAACACACTCTATTTTTAGTCCAAAATCTCCAGAAGACATTCCTTGATGGTTGCATCATCTTTAATTTTTGTCTCCCCCTAATTAATGAAATTATATTTGTTATAAAGGTAGTAATATTGTTAAAACATGATAGAACAATCATGTATCCATATTATATTTAAGGGAATTCTAACATCATATGCCATGAATCCTACATGATCCAACACCTTGAAAGACCCAACAAACCTGGGTGAAATATTACTCCTACATTAAATCCTTTACTTACCATGATGAGGAGTCACCCTTAGGAACACATGATCTCCATGATAAAATTCTAGATGTCTCCTATCATGATAAGAATAATAATTATAGTGAACTTATGTCACCATCATCCTCTCATGAATCACTTTAACCATCTTTATCATATTCTGCACTAGTTCCTGGAAAAATATTATTGACTCTATAACCCAGTCCAACAAAATAGAGAATAGAATGGGCAGACATAAAAAGGTTCAAACATTGTCATACCGATTATATATTTAAAATTATATTTATAAGTAAACTTGAAAAAGTGTTGGTGCCTTATCCATTAACCTCCAAAATATAGGACACAAGTACACCACATGTCTCCAATAGTCTGGATAACCCTCTCAATATTAACATCCTTTTAGGATGAGAAGCAGTGATAAGAAATAATTGATATCCAAATGAATTCTAGAGAAAGCAAAAACCTAGAGGTAATATAATTATCCTGATATGAGATGATCATATTTGGAACTGAACAACATCTCACTACATCATTTAGATATTGCATGAACAAAACCTCCACTAAGATAAATCCCTTATCACTATAAAGTGTGATGATTGATGTAAATTATTTTTTATCTATGATATAGAATCAATGACTCCCTAATATTGAGGTAATACAGTAACAAAATCCATAAATACATCCTCCCACTTCCACTAATGAAAATATAACATCCGAAGAAAACCCTTAGGAACATGGTGTTCATCTATCACTCTCTCGTAGAAGAAATATCAATATAGAAACTCTATAACATTACAATTAAATAGGGGCCACACAAATTTCCCTTTAATAGCACAATATATATTTTTAATGACAGGATGTAATTACAAGGGTGATCTATGGAACTCATGGAGGACCATCACATCCATATCCAATTGGATTAAAAGATTCCTCTAGAAAAAAACTCATTTTTGTTCACTATCAGACCAAGCATCAAGAAAATCACCAAAGTCAACTTGGTCACTCTATACCACCACATCATAGTTTCCCAACTAAGAGTCCTCCACCTTCCACACCAAATATTGACGAACTATAAACTGAAAAATGAATCATCTACCCCCAATATCTCCAATATCTAGGTTCATTGATGATAGCTATTCCAGCATTCACCAGGAATCTCTAAATTCTTGCAAGGAATCACTAAATGAAATCCAATGAATCACTTTTTCCATATAATTACGCTTTACTGATGTATATTTAAAACCAGATTGATGGTCCTAAAATAATTACATATAATAATGTTATATTAATTTATGTTCATGATGGTATAATACATACCTATGTCTCTTACTATCTATAAAAACCAAAAAATTCCAACTAATGAGGCAATGTATTCACAACATCCAATAAAACAGAACATCTATAAACACAATATTAGGGGTGGAATAGTTAAATTCATAAGTAAGTAACTATAGATACCCATATGAATAAAATTGTCTCTATTGTATCATAACACAAATAAAACCAAGATTTAAAACATTATAGTGTACCTCAAACTGAACCACCTCTTCAAGTAGATGAAGAATTGGAGCACTAACTAACTTCTCCTTTAGATACATGAAAATTACTTAAAAATGGTCAATCAATAAGAAAATTTTATAATTTCAGTTCAATACTATTAGATGTATAATGGAAAATAAAAATTTTTCAATGAACCTCTAGTAATATCCTGCAAGACCAAGGAAACTCTTCACTTTTGCTACTATCATGGGAGGTTCCAAAGAAAATACTTCTCCGATCATCAAAAGACCCATATTAAATACCTACTAAGACACAATATTCTATATGAAACAAACATCAAGATCCCATGAATAAAAAATAAAAAATTTCCCATTCACATGTTGATAGTGAACTATAAAAATAAGACAGAAATGTTTTGCATGCTCTCCCTTAAACATGGAGTACACAATGAAGTCATTACGAAAAATGACTTTGATATTATCTTTAATATCAATGGAAATTATGTTCATCTACCCCATGAACATGTATGAATCATTGATATCACCAAACAACATCACAACATAATTATAACACACATAAAATAATCAGAAAGTGGCCCTTAGAATATCATTATCCTTTTCTTAAATCCAACGAATTCTTAACCGTAGAGCAATCTTTGAGAACAAAATTTCTCTTTTCAACTGAAAAAATCATAATAAATAAATAAAAGTGGATAAAAATTATTCATAGTGACATATTTCAAGTGATGATAATTGATACAAAGATAAAAAATATCATCAAACATCATTAACAACAAAAATATTACACCCCAAAGTAACATACTCATCCAAAAAAACACCAATATAATATATCATCATGTTATATATGAATCTCATGAAACTAATAGTGATTCATACTATACTAATACATCAATATAAGATGATTATTTAGTTGTATCTCAATCCAAAATTGTATCACTTATCTTGTAGTAAATTCTAAATCATCCTCATGAAAGAGATCGTGGTATTATTCCATTACTATAGGACAAATAGATGGATGAACCTATGATGAACTAAACATTATCTCAGAAATCAATGAATATAAACATAGAACACAACTACAACCAATCCTAGGGTGTCACTTCCAACAAACAATACTGGATCTCCATCATTATCTAGAATTAAACTATTCTCTTAGATAACTCCACAATATCCCACACTAAAAACATCTAGTATATACCCTAGATGATGTCTTATGTATATATGTATAAATTGGTGGCATATCCCCAAGAGTATATCATCCCTATTACTATCTCACATTATGGTGAAACCATATTTTCATATTTAAATATTATATAAGTATGGATGAATATTCAATACATTTCACAAATACATGCTTTAGTTTCTTTGGAGAATAATTACACAATAATTTTATTTCATTAACTATATTAAATATATCTAAAAGAACATTCCATGTAGTAAACTTTATAAACATACAATAAATAAACATTTATTCATAACATGGGGAAAGGAAACATAATAAAGGGTGATCTCAGACACATAGTAATGGTAAACATGGAAGATATCAGTATATTATCATATGAAAGAATATGATAAGAATACAACAATTATATCATGAAAATGACTTACAAATTACATACAAAATTTTTCATGGATCATAAAAAATTAATCATGGAAATGCATTGCATCATTAAAAATACATGACTCATAAGAGAGTGAAATTGATATCAATCAAGAACCCTATGTTCATGTCATAAATGTGTGACACCATCATAAGTATAGAACCATTCCATATGTCAAGATTAAAAACCAGGAACATGAAATTAATATAGGTGAGGTATCCCTTTATATTTCCTATATCATAATAGATCACAAATCACCACTAGGGTTCTCATAGTGGATCAAGAACATAAACATGTTTCCTATAGTGTATTAAGAACATCGACTTGCACCCCAAATGATTAAACTATATATATTACATTACCCAACTAATTTGGGGGATATATAATTAAAGGAATGCTTATTATATATTGAAAAACAGATATATATGTTTCATAAGATCAAAAAACATTCATTAGATCAACATATAAAACCCTGGTAAATAAAATAGGTTTCACAAACATTTAAAAAATTCATCATAGAATAACCCATGGAAAATAAATGTGTTTCATAAGCATCTCTTCATTATAATAATAATCCATTCAAGGAATGAATAAAAATGGAATACTTGGATCATATACCTAGTAAAACAGAATTAAAATCAAATGATGTTATCAAAGATGAAAATTGCATTAAAATAATCACTTAAATATTTACTAAGGAAGATATAAATTTCATTATGAAAGAAATTAATTAAAATATATAAATATTCCATATATTAATGAAAATATTATTTTTTTAAAAGAAAATTGGGAACATGTAAACGTATTTTCACATTACTAATTGGTTGTTATAGAGGAAAATTATTTTCTTATCTTTTAAGTTTGAGGAAAACATCCCTTTCACAAAATTTTAAAATGTAAAATAATATCCCCATTTAGAAAAAAAATCCCTTTCAGAAAAATAAATAAAAATTAAATATTGCGTAAAATATAATTTAAATAATTATAGTATAATTTGTAAAACAATCATGAATACATTTTTGTGTTACATAGATACAAAAGATTTTTTTCTCAAATGAGGAGAGAAATAAAGATGGGTTTTCCAAAAAATTATTTTTAGCTCTTTAATAAAAAATCATAAAAAATGAAAGAAAATAATGAATCCATTAAGGTAACATAAGGATGAAATAAATTTATGGGATTTATTAGATACAAATAATATTTTTTCCAAAATGTAAATTCAAGCATAAACAATCTCTATTAAAATATGACTGAAACAGAAATCCCATATCTCAAGTTTCACATTTTTAGGCTCACGTTCAGAAATCTTATATAATAAATATATATTTTATATAATATTATTATAGAGAAAAATTAGTATCTTTCATATAATTAATGATGTATTTATGACACCTGATCACCCATTTATTTGACAATTTTTTATTAAAACCACTATTCTGGGTGATAGCTGCTTCGATTTTCAAGTATTTTCCAGTTCGATAGTCCTGATACTCATAATTTGATCATGGTTGCATCATTTTTGAAATATTAATAATGGTAAAAATATAATATATATTCCTTATATATATATATATTCCATAAAAATCATATACATAAAAATTAATTACACTATTCATGGAGATGGTAGACCGTATGTAAAAAAGAAGGCATTCTTTACTTATCAATAGAAGGTAAAAGAAAAAATATAACAATTCAACATCAAAAAATAATTAATATCACTTATAAATCATATGTATTTATAATTTTCATCCTTAATTTAATCCATGTAAATAGAATATGAATAATGAATCACATCTCTTTGAGGAGGTGGTATTCCACATGTACACATGGGAAATATTATCATTTTACAACAGCTTGAATGTTAAAATGTTTGATATGATATTATAATTAATGAAGAATTATATTTAAATAAATATAATAAATAAATACTTAACTCATCATTATCAGTATCCATTAAGGATGGTGATGTAAAATGAATTGTATTTCCACATTGATATGGTAAGTCATACTTACACACGAGCAATACATTAACATCCAATTTGGTAAAACATTGCTTGAATTAATGTGGTTTAATAATCGTATTAATATTTTTATATATCTTTTATACTGAATTAATTATTAAATGGATAATATAATATAATTATATGATTCAAAATTATAATTAAAAATAAAGTGATCACTTAAGGCAACCACTTCTTTAAAACGAATCCTTTAGATCTCCTCTTCAGGACCATAAAGTTGGTGTTTCATAAAAAACATCTCGAATTTTTATAGTGGAGTGGGAAAGATAGTTTTTAGGGTTTGGATGAGATAAAAGGATCATTGTGGTTTGATTAGGAGAATGTGGGGATTCCTTTCTGTAATTGATGGGAGGGAGACTCTTTGGATGTATTGAAAGATTAAAATATAATAATAATATTCTTCCAAGTGGACATGGATTCAAATATAAGGTAGGATGGGGTTTAAATTCCATATAAAAATAACATTTTTATCAGTTTTTGTGGTGTTTTAAACATTATCTTTTTGTTTTAACCAATTGGTTAACCTATTTTAACCGCAAGTATGGTAATATATTTTTCACACTTAATGTTTTATAATTTTAATTATATTTTAATTATTTGATCATAAAAGGAAAATGTATAACATCTTATACCATATATTATCAAAATTTTCCACTTTCAACATTATTAATTTTTTATAAATATTTTATAAAATAATATTTTGATAAAATATCATTAATGTCAATTTTTACACTATTCAATTAATTTGACTTACAATACATAAAGAAAAAAAATATTAGAATATAATATTCTAAAAATTTGATATTATTTCAATATAATATATTAACCTCATGGAACATGGTAATTTATTAATATTATACCATTTTGAAAAATTGAAAATTACTTATTTTATTTTCGTATTAATTGAGGAAATGTTATGTTACTGTCGCATACGAATTTATGGTAATTATAAATTTACATAAAATTAAAAATAAATTTTTATCATGAAAATAATTTCACTATTCTAAAATTTTACATTTATCATCAATCATAACATTCTTTTGTTCATGTTTGAACATATAATATATATTTAAAAATAATAGATTGGCACTTTGAATCTTTCATTGTTTTAAATATCATATGGGTCATTTTCCTAGACAACTATGTCTTTAAAAATTAAATTTATATAATAAGGTGATAAGGGTAATATTAAATTCATATAATATTAATTTTGATGAAAAATGGTGACATTATCTTTTATTTTTAACCAATATTAACCAGATTAACAATTTAATGAGGAAATAAATTTTACAAGGGTTACTATTTGTAAGGCCAAAGAATAAAAGAGAGCTATTTTGAAAATTTGGTCCTCATGATTCTAAGTATAAAATAAAATTTTTAATATTAAATTTATTTATGTTTTATATATTTATTTTAATATAATCTTGAAAAACATGATTTAACTAGATTTATAGAAAAATACATTTGTTAAATATAAAACTAGATTTATTTTCATCCTATCCCTAGAAAAAAATATTAAATGAAGGTTAAAAGTTTTATGTATTATATAATATTTAAATTTAATTAAAGTAATAGACGAAGAGTTTTTAATTTAATTTATTATTATAAAAACATATTCCATACGTATAGAATTTTTTTAGAAAAAACATATACTTTATTATAAAAATATTTTTTTTTAATTTTCATTTGTTTGTTAATAATCAATAAATTCATTTTATACATATTTAAACCCTGTGTTTTTTATAAATTTTTATGATATTATTACCATCCAATTTAATTATAATGAGATAACCATCACACTAAATAGTAATATTTTAATAATATAATATGTTTCGGTTAAATTCAATGTTGAATGTAACACAATCAATCAAATATATTTAGGATAAATAATTTCCACTAGTTATTCTTTATAAGATATATTTTGTTTCTCTCATATAACCTCTATGTTTTTTAAATTTTAAGTATCGGGTATATAATTCATTATAAGAGATATATAGAACACATCATGAATTTGAGAGTGATTTTTTGGAAGCATCAAATGATAATATATCATCCTGATATGATCAAGAATTTTGAATGCACTAATACATCCCGGGCTCAACTTTCCATTCATTCCAAACCAAAGAAACCTCTTCCAAAGAGAAATTAATCGGAATATTTTACCACCAAATTCAAAATCTATATTTCATTGAAGATTTTTTATATAAATTTTATGCCAATGTGGTGACATCCTTATGTGTTTTGGAATGAATATAAATCTTTATGACATTTTTTAGTCAGCCCGGGTTACAATATCATTCCATCTCCAATGTCATCCCAATATATTATATTTATATACTTATATACATATATGGATTCATATGAGGCCATATTATTTCTTGATTTGAATCTATTTCTGTATGAAAATAGGACAAAAGGGAGGTGTTGATTCCAACCACCTTGTAATTCAATAGATAAAAGTCTCAACATGTATTCTAGTGTTCAGAAAATCATCTTAGTCAGAAATTTTTTGAGCTTGATATGTGATACTAAAACTCATCTCTATATCCATATATATCTAAATAATTCTACAAAATATAAAGGTAAACCTCAGATATCTATTAGATACAATAGAATGTGGTACTCCATGTAATATCACAAGTTACTTAATGTATAAATTGGAAAGATGATCAAGTGAAAATATTCTATGATGTCAGTGAAGTTTTATGACTTTGAAAAATGATAAATTAAACCCAGCTAAAATTGGTCTCTTTTATTATTTTTTAGAGTTAGATGAGAAATTCCATGTTTATTTTTTCACATCTGATTTCGAGAATGGGTTTTGGTTGTAACAATCCCATAAAATGTTTTATCTCAGTATTAATATATTAGAAATCCAATAATTGAGATACATAAAATGGAATATCTCTTTTCATATTTTTCTACAAGAAATACTCATTCATGCCTCTAAAGATCATTTTACTTCCATGATTAATAGAGAATAAAAACTATGATCTTCATCCAATAACTCCATTTTGAAGCCTAGTTTTGATGGGACATAGGAAAGGTTCCTAAACCTTATAATTTTCTCACAATCATGGTTAAACTATGAAATATTTCTCACCTTCTTCCTCAGTCCCATATCTTTTGTCTTTTATTCTTTAAAACTCAAATAGATATATGGTTGAACAGTAATTTGAGAAATAAAAATTCTTCCCCTTCCTTCACAATTTCCTAACATATCTTTGGAAAATAAAAAAATATTTTATATTTTGTTATCGTAGTCATAGATAAGATAGTATAATCCTTTTCAATGATAGGATCTTCCACTATTTTTGTTTTCCAGAGGTGGTAATGTATTAAGTATTTATATTGTTTATTCAAGTCCAAAAATATTCCTTGGTACAAATTCAAATATTTCTATGTGAATATGTACTTTAATATTTTATGATCTGTATATATATATATATCCCACTTTTCAAAATAATGATAATACATCCATATCTAAAATAAAAAATATCTGTTTCCATCTCCAAATCATGGGTTATGTAGTTTTCTCTTGTGCTTTTAATTCTAGTGAGGATAAATCTATCAATATATAGTTCATCATTAGGATACATCATAATCCTATCTTTGATACATCACTATATATCACAAATCATTATCTATTATTGGGTATCGTAGGAATATGTGAAGTGAAAAACCTTTTCTTCAGCTGCTTGAAATTATATTAATATTCATCTATCCAAAGGAACATGGCTCCATTTAATGTTAACTAGGTGATTGTATTAGACATTTATGAGATATTATTCACAAAGAACTAATAATATCAATAAAAACAAAGAAAAATAAACATCTAAGTCATAGTGGATGGTCTAATCAAACCTTTAATAACTTTTTTCATTGGAGGATCTACTTGCATAACCTAACTTGATATTATATAGCCCAAAAATGAAAGCTTTAAATTCCAAAATGCATACAAGGATTATTATTCAGGAAACTTAATATTCTTTTGGGGTGTCATCAAAATTCTAAAATGATCTTCATTCTCTTCCATTAATATTGAATATAAATGAATATCATATTTAAAGACACCCATAAACTGATCTAGGTAATCTCTAAACAATATATTCATTAAATACATAAAAATATTCTATATATTTATATATCCAAATGAAATCAATATAAATTCAAATTTATCATACCTTTTATGGGATTTCATCTTAGGTATATCTTCTTTCAGGACCCCCAAAGGACAATGTCCATACTGAAGGAAAATCTTAAAAAGTATTGATCTCTATGCAAGAGATAAAAAAATAATTAATATGGGGTAGAGGATATCTATTCAGGATAGTGATAATATTATTATCTTTATAATCAATGTATATTCACATAAATATAACTTTATTATTAACTAAAATAACATGTGAACCCTATAGTGATGCACTTGGCCTAATGAATCATGTATATATATTATAATTGGTTTTATTGTTTAATACATGCTACTCAATAACAATCTTTATAGAGTCTTCAAAATTGGTTATGTAGTTGGTATGAGTTATTTTGATAACACAACATCATGATTTAGAGGAATTCCAATAATTTTGAATGGAAATATATAAAAAAACTCCTAAAAAATAATTTTATTTTTTATTTTTCGATTCTCCCCATCCATTTGAGATAAATATACTTCATGGATAGAAATTAAGACCCAACAAAAAGTTGTAATTTCCCTTAAATACTTTCATTCACCCCTAAACTGATGGATGATTATGGATTTATTATGAATATGGAATTTTACTTCCCCTTAAAGGAAAATTATTATGGGATCCTTATAAATAAATTCATTACATGCATATAATTACATCAAATTCAACTAAAGGGGGAATACAAATATTTACAGGAATATCTTTCCCACAAAATTCATCTGGATAAGAACTATAGACTTGATATGTGACCATAATTCCACTATAATTTTTCCCTGAAAACTCATGATATAATCATTGAGATGGTAATTTGATATCCTTTGAAATCCCTTAATGTAAAAGAGTGTGTATATGAGTAATCAAATAATAAATTTTTTGTTCTATAGTTGATGATAAGTGTACCTTTCACCATGACATTCTTGTAACCTAGTTCAATAGTTATGGTTAACTAAGATTTTACTTTTTAATGGCTTTATGTGGTTTTTTAAGATAACCATAAAAAATATTTGGATTCATGAACTAGTTCAAATAATTCCCATATTCTGTGAATTTTTAGAATTGGAGAATGGGTAGTGCATAAGTTTTTGCAATATTTTCTAACATTTCTTTAGTCGGTCTATTCATACCCATTTGATATTCATAGGCTCAATGAACCAAACATTCATATTTAAATCACCTATAGATTCTATTTAATCCATACATTATTGTTTCTCCCAACATTGTTAGCATGTATACAAGTTTAATTATTTTCACCATGTGATTTATTTGAGTTTTAATGAAACTCTATCTTCTTTTTCTTATCAAAACCATAGTAATAGTGGGAATATAAAATTTCCATTTCCACCTTGAGTGATCATAAAATTAATTATTCCAAACTACTAATGTATCTTATAGATTACTCATTTCAAATAATGGTTTTAAGACACCAAAGTATTCATAAATTTTATTGTTAAGAATGATGATTATAGAAAGGAATACCATCGAAGTCTTGTAAAATTTTTATCATAGGTTTCAGTGAATTCATCATCCTTTTTCTTTAGTTCATTATGAAAAATATCCTATTAAACTCATCAAAATATTTGGAGTATATTTATTTCTCAGGTATATGATGCTTAATATGATTCCACCATTGATCTGTTTCACCTTACAAATAATAAATGGAAAACTCATCATTTTCATGTTTTGAAAACTAAAGAATAGAAAAAAAAATTCAATGGTTTTGATTCGTTTCTCAACTAATAGTGGATAATAAGTCTCACTAAAATAAGGTGTATGTTACCTCATAAAATAACCAATAGTATATAGTTTCTTTTTTTATCAAATTGAAGCTCAACATGATTTATAGCCTAAGAAAATTCCTCGATCATAAGAATTAGATTCTATGAGAATAAAATGATAAAAATGTATATATATGTAGGGTGATAATAAGATTATACTTAGTAGGATATTCCCTATATTCGTTCATCCAAATTACAATGAAAGAATATTTTAACATAGTCAACAACAGTGAAACTAACTCATTTCCTAAACATGTACACATAGTTCCTAGTCTCACTCTGGATATCTCTCACCATGTATCACATATGATATATCATATAATGTATTAATAGAACAATAAGAGTACCCCACTAATGATTCCCCACTTAATTTCTTATATTTTTTTTAATGTCATACATCCTGAGCCATCTCTCTCCAAAACAATCCATATTAAATAACCCTAAGCTTAAGAATTAAAAAAATTATATCTTGTATCACGTCATCGCATCATCCCATCCACATATCTTTATAGTAATTGATTAGTTTTTGGGATCCAATATAGATTTTATGATGTGTATCATAAATTGGGTATTATAACTCAGGCCATCACAACCCACACACTAATTGAAGTTCCTAATAAATCAAAACCTATACACGTCATACCTATAATAATACTTTGGATCCTATATTCAGAGATACAAGTGTGTGAAATAACAACAATACATTATATCCATATGAACACATATATTGAGAAACTAAAAACCACAAATACCAGAAAATAATAATACAAAGAGAATAGAGTGGGTCCATAGGGGTTAGTTATCCATCCACCCATTTATAACATAGATATTATAGAAAAGACCCTCCTACCATTTGACGGATGTCAGTCACCCATACCAACATGGGTAAGGTATCATATTAAATCATAAAATATACATTATATAATATAGATCATATCCAAACTATGAGAAATAACATAGTATTTGGCTCAACCCCAGTTTTCATTACTCAGACACCTAGTTTCCACTGCTAAAGACTAGATACCCTATATATAAACAAGAATGTAAAGGGGTTTTTTTAAATTACTTTATTTTCATTAAAAATTTCACATTATGTTATTCAATTCGTTGACTATTAATTAACAATATTAATCCAAATTACACATTAAAATTTAATTTTATGTACTTATCTTCTAGTAATAACCAACCTAGTCCATAGTTTCCCAAGAACCAATAATCACATTCTTTTAACAACAACCATAGGGGGTAAGTCATTTATTAAAAATTATTAACATTACAAAGTTCTAATTAATCTAGGATGATATCTTAAGCTACCATAAATAGATAAAAATAAGAACATCAAGATACCCCAAGGAGTGGTGAATGGAATTTAAATAGAAAATAAACCCAACCATCTAGAGAATAAATAAATTATTTCCAAATAAAGATGCCAATATTCTAGAACAAAAACAGGTAAGACCAAATGCAACTGATTCCATCATCTCTAATTCCATCCCCAATACCCTTATGAATATCACAATTCATCTCTCTATCATGGGAACCAACTTCTGCTATAACCTTGGACCTCCGTATTTATATTTCATCAGCCATCCCAAGATCATCTCAAATCACATAACAAATATCATATATAGGGTTCGCAATAGGAAGAAAAAAACACATATTCAATAGGGAATCTAGGCCCTAATGAAAAGTAATTTTCCCTGTACATGAAAATGATATCACTATAACATAAACAAATGGCACTGAAACATCACAATAAAATTCGTTCTCATACATTAACATTTATTTTTATCAAGTAATCAATTTTTATTCCTATATAAATTTACCAATTCGATATTCACTTATTATAAATATGAGATACCTTAGCAATTAACTATAAAATTCTATTAAATTAAATAATCAAGATTTATATTATTTTATAGAATTAAAAATCATTATATAAAATAAATTTAAATTTAATTTTCCATTAATAAAAAATATAATAAATGGGAATTCTATGTTGAATTTATTTATCCAATTAAATTAACACATGGAATAACATGTTCAATTAAACAATAATTTTGAATCAATTTCATTACAATAATATTACAATAAAGTAAAGATTTGTTAAACATGAATCATCTTAATTCATTGGTCTTCCAAAAAATCATTAATAAATTTATAATCCTTAAAAATTTCATCAATTAAAAATTCCAATCCAATCATAAAGTAACATGCTATCAAGAATAACCTAGATAGAACCATGTATAGTAAATCAAGAGGCAATCTATTACCACGGTGGAAATGTAAAAAATTGATCACTAAGAATAAAATAATTTCATTATTTAATATGGTTCAGTATTAATTATATTAATTACACTGACATATAATGGGCTAAAACATGTTATATTTTTGATTTAACATAATTAAATAAGAGAATAAATGATTCCCCTATCTCAATATTCCAACGACCCTGAAATGAAAATGGAAGACCAATACTGATCTCTGATCATCTATCATCCATGAAATTTTGGTATCTCAATGAAATCATTCCCTGAAAAAAATATAAAAATGGCAACGAAAACTTATTTAGAATAAAATAGATCAAATCCGATAACATGATAGGAAGAACATGTGGAAAAAGAGATCCAATAGAGAATAAAATGGTATAATATAGAATAAAATAACTAAAAATCAGGAAATATTAATCTTCAGTAGTTAAGGATTAATCTTTATTGAAATGTGATTCACAGACCCTAAAAAATTACTCTGGGTTAATAGGGTTCAAGAGTAAGGTGTGGAAGAAAATTGGGCTTGAGGTCCTTAGGTGTATTTATAGGAAGACTTGTTTTTAGGAGACCATGGGAAAACCACATAGACCACAACAAATAACTACCTGACACAAGTTATAAAAAGGAGCATCCCATGGGAACACACCACATCCCATATAGTTAAATCATTTGTCTGAGGAACACATCAAATATCCATGTTAGATCCTATTTTCTAATGTAAAGACCATAATGTACCAATAACCCTTATAATGTAAACATATAACTCCATAAAGGGAGACTACAGTGGAGGTTACCCAACTAGCACACCCTCCCATTTTTGTATAATTGGACAAAACCCCTACATCTCATCCTCCGTACTTCATTCTACAATGATAGACCACCAAGAAGGGCATACACTACAACTAACCACCATAGTTCTACCACTATCATTTTCGTAGAATCTCTAAAACTCTTCCATATATCCCTATAATAATATATCCAGGACCTACATGCTATAATATCCAATATTATGGAGCATCCCAAAGATCCACACTATAGGATTTCAAAAAATGGAAGTGTTTCCCTCTCCCCTTTCACAGTAACACTCCAATACAACTTAGAACCTTCTATGGGCACCTCTAATACCCAAAAAACACAAAGTAATGGCTTGTTGGTTTTTATCCATTATATAAGATACTTATCAAACCATTATTGCCCTTAATAATCAAAAAACAAACCCATAGTGAAGAAAGAAAATTTGATGTCCATATAACCACCCCATGGGATACCTCTCAAAAATCATTCCATCATAAGAACTCAACCACCTCATTTAGACAAAGTAGTTGTAGAACCACACAATAAAAACACTATATACTAAAAACTATCATAGGGAGATACCTCTAAAAAAAATTAATCTATAAAAAGGAACCAATAGAAAACCATCTCACGAATAGATAGGTTCCACAACCATAAAAGAATAAATGTTATAAGATAAATCTAAATATCAAATATATCATAGTAATGGGTGTGTATATATGACCCACATTCTTATATACTCTACTCTATAAAACCATGTTTCCAAAATACATGAACCCATAGAATTGAATTCCCTTGAAACATCTTATCTTATATGTCTTGGATCATCATATATTGTTCCTTAATGGCTGCATCATCATAAATTTTGATGTCACTCCAATCAATGATGATAGTGTCATCATGAAGGTAATGGTGGATCTAAAAAATGTGAAAATATCACATATATATCTTATCTATATAGGAAGTTAGATTTGATACCCCAGTGATCATACATGTTTCAACACCTTGAAAGGCCAAAAAAATAGGGGATAAATCTTAGTCACATAAAAAACCTTCTCTGCCCTTGATTGAGAATCACCTACAGGAAGACATGATCTAAAATATCAGACTATAGAGGTATCAACCAATGACAAGAATCATATGGATTATGATTTAATGCTTCATTCATCCTCTAACGAATATCTTAAACTATATCTTTATATTAATCACAGGATCTGATACAAGAATTGTTGACATTCAGACCCCAATCTAGAATAGTAGAGAATGAAATGGTTAGTAGTACAAATATTAAAATTGGTACACACCAATGGTGGAGTGAAAAAATTTGTAATAAAAAAAACTAATATCTGGTGCCTAATCCATGAACATCCAAAATATAGGACACAAAAATGTAGTAAGTCATAAATAGTTTGGATGGTCTTCTTGGTCTGATGGTCCATCTATAGATGAAAAGAAGGGCTATGGAATAATTGAGTGGCAAAACAATGCAGGAGGCCTCTCCAAAAAATGTTCCAAAAAAGCATAATAATAATAGATAATCATCTTCACGAATCTATGGAGTATTTCACCACCTCTTTTAGATACCACCTTGACGAAACCTATACAGAGCTCTGTTCCCTGATCATTGTGAAGTGAGATGATTTCTTAAGATGATACTTTATCACCCATATATCATCAAAGATTACCTAATCTCATGGTAAACTTCTAATGAGATAAATTAATATTTTCTCCCACTTTCTCTAAAGAACATCTACTAGTTAGAGAAAACCATGAAGAACAAATTTTCTATCCTTCTCTATATGGAAGAAAAATCATTGGGAGACAAAGTCTACAACTACATTATTCAATGAAATCCACCAAAACTATTCTCTCAGATATTAGTATATATTCATCCTGAAAATATATACTTACAAGGGTGATATATGGAGCTCATGGAGAACCAACTCACACATTTCCAAAGGGATGAAAAGATTCCCCAAGAACAACACCAAGTTCTATTAATCCTTAGAACAACCATCATGGGAAATAGAAAAGATATCTTGGTATCTTAATAGCTCTACTATAAATTCATCCAGTTGGGAATCCTCCTCCTACTACACAAAATATGACAAAACATTCATCTGGAAAATGAAACTTCAGCCTATAGCCTCTTCCATATCAATATTAATCTATGAGAACTCTTCCATCACTCACCAGGAATCAATTAATTCATGCATTATATCATAACATGGATTCATATTGAGAACATACACTAATATATTACTATTTATCCATGTATATGAAATCATAAATTCATGATCATTTAATAATTCCATCAACCATCACTATCATATGTTCATGTAACACTAGTAAAAAACATCCCTTCGGATCATATGATCGATGAAAAAAAATCCCACCGTTGAGGTAATTTCTCCATAAAATCAAGGGAAATAAAACTTCAACAAACTTGGGTTCATGGTTTGAATATATATATTCAGGAGAATGTAACTTATAAGACCTAAAAAAACAACTGATCTCTAGTAAATTATAACAAAGTCCAAAACAACATGTAAAAAATAATATAAAACCAAAAACCAAAATCTTGCTTCTGGTAGCTGAACATCTGGATCGTTGAACAACTTCTCGTTTAGTTTCTCAAAAACATCCTAATATTAATAAGTCAAAAAGAACACATGATTGTTTCTAGTCAAGGATATTAGAGGTATTCTGACCTACGATAAATCATGTATGAATCTGTTGCAAAATACTACAAGACCACATAAACTCCATTATTCTAAAAAATTATTTGTAGATACCTAGGAAACGTACTACCTTGATCTTTAAATGATACAAAACTTCTAACTAATAGGATACAATATACCAAAATAAACAAACATCATATGACCAAAACTCACAATTCAATAACTTTTAAAACTACTTGTGATGATAAAGAACTCCCAAAATGGCTAGTATATATTATACATGCTCTTCCTCAAATACTAAGTATACAATAATTTCATTAATAAAACCCACCATGAACATATCTATAAACTCCCTAAATACTTGTTTCATCATCCCATTAACATGTATGGATCATTAGTCAAATCAAAAGACATCACAATAAGTTCATAATTCCTACATTGACATTATAAAGTGATCTTTAGTATATCCTCATCCTTTACCCACATTTGATGGTACCCTGACCCCAGATCTATCTTCAAGAACTTGGTAGCTATTTTCAACTTGATGAATAATTCCACAATCCCTGGAATTTGATAGATTTTATTCAATATCATATAGTCAAGAGACGATAAATGATACAATTACAAAAACAGTATTCATCCTTCATTGTGAGAAAAACTAGGGCATCCAAGGTGACATACTCAGCCAAACAAAACCCTATTATAATAGATCATCAGTTTTGAAACACATATCTCATAACTCATAAGGTGTCCCACTATATATTTACATTGAGATAGGAGAAAAATACAACTATATCTCACTCCCAAAATTTATTTCTTATATAAGGGGTAATACTACAACCACCAAAGAAATACATATAGGTACCCTTCTACAAACATAGGAAATAAAGATGGAAAATCCTCTGATGAACTTAGCACCATTTTAGCAATAACAAAATATAAGAAAGGAATACCCCTACAATCCATCCAAGTGTCTCACTTCCCAAAAAATCATTGTTGGCTCTCAATCAGTACAATGGAATGTAACCTTCCAGATGAAGAAATCCATAATAAACTATACCAATTACAACTAATTCATACCATGGATTATTTCATAAGGATATATATATAAATATTGTAATTATATCCAATATATGTGCTTCCCCCTCTCTTGATCATTGTATAGTGACCCTAGAATTTTATACATAAATACTTCATTTTTAGTGATGAATATTCAATATATTTCATAATTACATGCTTGATGGTCATAATGATTAGTGTCTTTGGAGACAAAATACACAATACTTTTATTCCATGAAAAATATTCAATCTAATTAAAAGATATTTCTACAGAGTACCCAATAAAACATACCCTATATAAACCATTCTTCACAACCCATGAAAATGAAACATAAGAAATGGTGATATCAGTGACTCATTTAGTATAAACATGGGAGATGTGAACTGATGATCATATGAAAGAATAAGATAAGAATAAGGGTGTCAGATCATTAATATTACTTAAAAATTACACACCAATATGTAATGGACCATAAATATGATTCATGTATAAAACTATATCATTTTAGAATATTTGAATCATAAGAGTGAGAAATAATCATCAACCAGGAACCACAAGTTCATATAAAAACCTTGGCACCATCATAAGTATAGAATCATTATAAATTTCAAGGTAAACTACCAATACCGTCAAACTAGAGTGGATGTGGAATCACTACTTGTAAAACATATTATATCAGATCAAGAATCACTAACTGAATCCCATAGTGGATCAATCACATCAATATTTTCTTATAGGTGATCAAGAAAATCAACTTGTATCCAATAATTATAACATGAGATTTTGAAATTGACCTAATGCATTTAAGGGATATATAATTTCAGGCCTTAATATTATATAATTAAAAGCATACACATGTGTGTTGAAAGATTTTAATATTCATCATATCATCATATCATATCCCATGCAACAAAAATTTATTTTATAAACATTTCAAAAAATCATCATATCATATCCCATTAAAAATAAAAGGGTTTCAAAAAAATCTCATTGTAGTAATAACAATCCATATATGTAAATAATAATGTCTGTATCATAGGATCATATACCCAAAAAAACAAAATTATCATCATAGGATTTAATCATAGATAAAAATTCCTTTAGAATAATTATAGTAATATTTCATAAGGAAAATACCCTTTTCATTTTGAAATCACTTATTTGAAATATAAAAATTTCCGAAATATTAAAGAACTTTTTTTTGAAAATAAACTTAAGAAAATTATAATGGATATCTAGACCATTGAGTGTTCATTAAGAAGTTAAATTATGATAATTCCATATGAGTTAAAATAAAACATTTTTTTCACACTTTTTTCAAAAGTCAAAAAAACTACCTCATTTATAAAATGATAAGAAGTTTCAATTTAATTGTTTTTAAAAAAATTAATTCATGTGTAAAAATGATTTTGAAAAATAATATGATTATATTAAAAGTATTCAGGAATATTTTTTATAAAATATAGATATGGATTAATAATATTTTATTGAAGAGATAAATAAAGAAGGATTTTCATTAAAAATATTCTTTCAATATATTGAGTAATTAATGTGAGTAAAATGAAAGGAAAACATGAATCATTCAAAAATAAACAGAGTATAATAAACATAAATTGTAATTAATATATATGGATGATCTAATTTGATTAAAGGGAATTCAATTATAAACAATCCCGATTAAAATAGGATTGAAAGATAAACCCCTTACCTCATGTTTTTCCTTTCAGCATTCACACTCAATGATTCTATATAGTATATATTGATTTATTATACATGAATTATAGAACTATGTTAATATATATCATACCATTTATGATTTATTTATGAAATATTATCACTCTTTTATTAATAACATTCTATTAATATCAATGTTTTGTGTGATAATTGCTTTTTTTTCAAGCATGTTCTATTTCAGAAGTCCCCTTCATAGTACATTGATCATGGTTACATAATTTATAGAATGTTAATAATGATATAAATATCATATATATTATATATATATATATTCATTCTTAAGTGTTATATATAAAAAAATAAATGAAACTATTCATGAAGACGGTTGGTCGTACATATGCATGATTGTTGTTTTCACTTTTTGATTAACGGAAATAAAGAAAGGTAAATTATAATTGAAACACCTTTATATTTTATCAATTTTTTTAAATAAATTTAATTTTATATATAATTATTTTTTATTATACAAAATATCATAGTTATCTTATGATATACAAAACACCGAGTTTAGCTCGTGTTACAAATGATATTGAGTTTTAATGATCCACGATATATTTTTACTATAATTATTTACATACGAACCTTATAACCCTGTAATTATACATATTGTTATAAATATTAATAAATCAAAATTAAATATTATGTATAATATTTTAATATGAAGAAAACATATAGATAAAAATGTAATTTATTTTTGGAAAGTATTTATAGGTTTTAAATATATTATTTTATCAAAAAATGATTTTTGTTTCTTTTTGTCCACAATATTAATTTTTTTTTGAAATTTTTAAAACTGACTTTATAAAATAATATTAATTATTTAAATTTAAATGCCAAATTTATCTTAGGTTTAATTTTAGTGATTTTTCTACAAAGTTTCATTTTTTGATGAATAGTGAAAAATCTCAAATTTTAATTGAAATATTCGTTTCGATTTAAATTAAATATAATTAAAAATTATAATTAAAATTTAATTCAAAGTAATATGAGTTAAATTATATATATATTAATCTAATTTAGATAATTTTAATTAATTTCTAATTGAAATCAGCTATAAAACTTTATAATATTTTGGACTTTTCCTCCTTGAAATCCGGCTTTCTCATCTCATATGTCAGATTAATTTTAAATTTAAATTTTCCAATTACTTTTATTTGAATTTGGAATAATTTATTATTTATATTTAGTCATATTAATTTATAATTTATAGTATTTTCATATTAATTTTTGACCAAAATGTCTAGTGAAAATACAACAAATTATTTATTGTGGTTAATGTAAAAATGGACATATCAGGGAATAATTTAAGAATATAAGGGTTAAAAATGAACCTCCAACCTGTAGAGTACCCACTGTATAGTAATATTTAAAACTTATATCATATAGGTTCAATAATATATCCTTCTACAGGCTTTTAGAATGATAAAAATGTTGGAGTGATTGAATATTTTCAAAGCATTACAAGTGTGCCACTCACCTCACTTATAAAAGGCCACCCCTATCCTCTATTATTCACACTATAAAACAATTTTGGATAAACAAATCCCTGAAAAAATTAATTCCCAAAATCTGCACTATCCTCCTTGAAGCCTTATTCTCGAAGTAAAGTCAACCTAGTAAGGCTTTTGTTGTAGAACTAAGGTGGAACCCTAAAGAAGGGGTACCATTAATAAACAATAACTTTTGTTTTATTTTTTTCATCCAAAAAATTAAATTATTATAAAACCATGATTATTTAATATAATTATTATATTCTTCATAATAGTATATTTTTATGTTATTTCATTACATAAAACTCTATCCACATCCATCAAATGGGTTGCAAAATCATCATTCGTGTGAAATGTGGACTACCACCTCATGAACTGATGTCATCTCCATTTATATTACCACATATCAATGATGGAAATAATGATTTATTATATATATATATATATTATTAAGGAAATTATTATGATTATTTATCTATTATATGATATTTACCTTCATTATTTTCATTTCTTGGTAATATAATAACGTCACATATGGGAACGATGGTCTACTGCCTCACAAAGTGATGTGATTCACTCACGCATTACATTAAAAGTATTAAATATGGGTTCAATGAACATATGTGATATATATGACATAATAATGATTTTAAATTATAACATTTCAATTTAATTTCTTTATTTTAATCTATAAATAAAAAGTCAATAGTGTTCAGGTGTACGTGCGACCCACCTTCTCCTTGGATAGTGTATTTAAATTCCTTTCACTAAATTTTATGTTTTTCTATGAAAAAATAAATAATATTTATAAATAATATTTATTTCATTATTAAAACTCTAGAGATGATTAAATCATGATCTAATTAATAGGACCAAAAAAATTCATGTAAAAAATATATGAAAAAGAAGCTCTTATTACCTAAAATGGAAATTTAACATGGAATTTTAAATAACAAAAAGTATAAAAGTTCACATGAAAATTTTATTTGGTATGATATATAAAAATATTTTTTTATAATAAATTTATGACAATTTTATATTTATGATATTTTAGTATTTATCATGTATGAAGGAATTCAAGACTTAATATAAGGATTTTCTTATCTCGCTTTTACTTCCTTGAGACATACAACATATTCACCGCCTAATTATCTTCTATGGTGTATATACAAACCATGAATGTATTTAATGATTTTTATAATAAAATTTATTGGTATTTATATATCCATTTGGACATCACCATTTTCATGGGTTTTATGGTTCTAAAGGTACCAAAGATGTAAGGGTCTTTTCTCAATTTTTTTCTTTGAGAAATATGGCATGTTATGCACCTATATTTTTTGAGGTGTATATACATTCCCTTTTACATGTAATATCATGAATTTATTTTTTATCATTATATTTTATGTTTAATTTAATGATATTCCTTCATGATTCTTACATTTCAATGTAACCAAAAGTGGTAAATATTTTATGTTACAATCTCATCGCTTATCAAGATTTTCTATAACTATGTTTGATATAATTAAATATTACGATCTATAACTCAAGAAACTCATGAATTTTAATATCCTATATTAATTCAATATATTTTAAATGAATAATACCATTTTTTTATTCTTTTCTAGTTAATATAAATTAGAAATGATTTTAAGAAAAATTAGAGTTATTTATCATTTCAGTAGAAATCCATGTTTCTTAAAACAAATTTCAAAATGGTTTTAAAAAATATTTTAAACATTCTAAATTGAAATATTAATGAAAATTTTAACCTTCTTTAAAAGAAATTCAATAAAAAATAATTTATTTTCTGAAACAATTCCTAATTGGATTTTACAAAAAATGTGAAAATAATTATTTTTTAACATGCACGACATTAAAAATATTTCTTGTTGTCATGACTACTTAATTATTTTAAGATTCCCATACAGATTTTTACGGTCATTTTCAAATACTTTTTTTTCTTTATGTTTCAAAAATTAGTATATATTAAATAAATTACTTCAAACATTAAAAAGTATTTTGGAAAGGTTATAATTTTTTTTTCAAAGTCGAATGGTTATTTTCATCAAATAATGTTTTAAATGATTTTTAAATTTTCCTACATAAATTTCCAAGGTTATTTTAATTGAAAATATATTTAAAATGATTTATTTCGTAGAAAGTGTTTCTCAAAGAGGAAATGATATTTTTCTCAAGAAATGTTTCAAATGAATGATCAAACCAATTTTCTATTTATGATTATATCCTTTGAGGTAACTTATTATTTAATGGGGATACAAACCTAGGTGACCATTATTATTCTCTCCCCAAATTGTTTATCATTGAAATATTTTTATGAAACCTTCTTATGTACCATAGGTTTTTACATGATAGATCTCCCATGAAACGTAATTTTTTAGGATTTATACAATAATTAAATAATGCAATGATTTTGAATCTTGTTTCATTTTTGTAGGTTATGATAAGATAAAATTTTTATGAACCCATTTAATTTCATGGAATATGATATTATTAATGTTTATGATAATGTGACACACATAAATTTGGTTTTCATTATGATATGGGTGAGACCTATATATCCCCCCAATGCGTTGGGTAATGATTTATATCGCATGAGATATACATGATTCGATTGGGGAGTCAACCTGGTTCAGTTAAGAACGTTGTCCACTATGATGGTCTTATTAATTAACCATGACTAATATTATGGATTTGAGAGTTAACCTGTTCCACTATAATAGGCTTGGAAATAATCGTTGAGTAATATGGAAATGATTTTATATGCTTATGTGTATTACACAAATTTATATCTACTAGAAATATTATGCTCTCATGGATTATGATCATTGATATACTTATGATTAATGTTTAATGAACATCCAATATTTATGTCATGACTTAATATTATAATATTTTATATATAGGATATATTTTATAAATTTTATGCTCATGTTCGCATACCCCTTTTGTAATGTTATGCTTTTGTATCTACCTTTTTACCCTTAGTGAGCATTGGAGCTCACCCTTTCTTATTTTCCTTCTCCCAGGTCATAAAGAAAGGATTTATGTAGGGTATTTCTATGAATAGTGCTAAATAAAAATATCTTTATGGGAAATATTGATGATATTTGACCATATTATAATATTGTGTTCTAGTTTTCCAAAGGCACAAAACTATTACGATCCATGGAAATCCATTTGTGTAATATAATAAATAATAATATAAAAAGATCTAATATCCATGTATGAGAATCCTAGGTTTCTATATTAATTCAGTATTATAGAATCATTATTATATCATATATATAATATATATAATATATATTAATAAAATTCATTCTTATTACATCCCATGTTAAGGAGATATGAAAAATTAATCACATCGCTTCGTATATGAGGTAGACCAAACGTATGCATGAGAAATGTTATCATTTTACAATATCTTGGAAGGTTAAAAGTTAAATATGATATTATCATTAAAAAAGAATATTTATTTCATAAATATAATATACAAGCCTTAAACCAATTATAATAAAAATCCATGAATGATGGTGATGGAAACTGAATTTTTTCATTGGGTGGAGACGGTAAGTCATACTTATTCACAGATGATACTTTCACATCTAATTTGATAAAAAATATGGTTAAATATAAGTGGATACATAATCATAATTTTTTTTATATTTAGTACACATAATTTAATATGAAATGGACAATATAAATGATTTAGATGAGTTATGAAAAGAATTAAAAAGGAAGTTATCTATTATAGAAAATTACCTCTTTATTGAAACAAATCATTTATATATCATTATGAGGACCATAGAGTTGACATTATTGGAAGACCATAAGATATATAATTTTTATATGGCAGTGTAGAGGATAATGTTTTATTGTTTTATCTAGATATATGGATCAAAGCGGTGTGAGTAAGTGGAAGTAGGGGTTCCCATTTATAATTGAGGGGAGTGTCTCTTTTGATATTTCTTACAAGATTAAAATATAACAAATCATTCTCTAAAAAAATTATTCCAAATGGATTTGTATTTGAAGATGACATTTTATTGGATATAAAAATCATCACACAATTTAATTTTTATAGGTTAACGTAGTATTTTAATCCATATCGTTTCATTTAACATCTTAGTGAATGTATTTAAACCGTGACTATGGTAATATAATTTTTCACTGTTAAAGGGTTATAATGTTACTTATAAGTGGATTATGGGCCCATAATTGGTCATTGGATAATAGTTATTACAATATATTATCCACCCTATCCTCATTCAATATTTTTATTTGTTTTAAATAATTATTAATATATTATTTTGATAAAATAACAATAATATCAATTTTACACTATTCATTTAATTTGAATTAAAATAACTAAAGAAAAAGATTTTATTTGAATATAATATATTAAAAATATTAATATTTTAGGCTAATCTATAATATTCTTGAAACACTATAAATCAATCAAATTATATAAATTAAATTATTTTAAAAATTATTTAATTTTTTCATGTTAATTAAAGATATAATTTGTAAGCGTTTTATAAGTATTTATTGTAATTATAAAAATAAATAAATTATAAATAAATTTACATAAGGAAAATAATGTCATTATTCTCAAATTAAACATTTAAATTCGATCAAAAATATTTTATTTTTCTATGTTAACAAATAAGGTATATTTTAAATTAAGAGAGTGAAACATTGTTACTTTCATTAGTTTAAATATTTTATAGATTATTTTAATTGAAAATAATCTATTAAAATTGTAAATTTATAGACTAAGCTAATAAGGATCAATTTTAATTCTTCCAATAGGAATTTATATGAAAAAATGCAACCTTAACACTTAGTTTTAACCAGATTAACATGATTTAATCATTATTTAAGTGATAAATTTTACCATTGTTACAATTTTTAATGTCTACAAATAAAATGGACCTACTGAAAAAAATTTGAAACTCCTTATAAAAAATATGGAATAATTTTTTTAAGATTCAATATCTTCAGGTGGAAGAAATTAATTTTAAAATATTTATAAAAAACATGATAAAAATATCCTCTTAGAAAAATATAATTTTAAGAATAAAATAGGAAATATTTTATATAAAAATAGAAAAAAATACTAGATGAAGGTTACGACATTTTATTGAATATATAATATATATATTTTATTAAAATCATTCACACATTTTTATTAATTTAATTTATTAAGATGAGAACACATTTCATTCATAAAAAAACAAATTGATAAAAATATCTCTATTATTCTCAAATAATTTTTTTGATATAGTTAATTATTAATAAATTAGTTAATTTTATAATTATTTAAACCCAATTGTTTTCATAAATTATATTTTCATATTCACATTCAAAATTCTAATGACTAGGTGAAACAATCACACTAAATAATAATTTTTTAACCATATATCATGGTTTATTTGATGTTAGTGTTGCGTATAATATGAGATATCAAAGAAAACAATAATTATAGAATACTATTCTATTAAACATTATGGTGTTATGTTTTAACTTCCATAAAATTAATTTCACAGTAATTTTTTTTTATCTGGATACAAACACATGAGGATACTTCTAGATTATTTCATCTCATATTTTTCACATAACTTCCTCAAAATTGTGTTTTAACCAATAAAAAATTTATTATATGAGTGGTTTTGTTTTGTAGAGCTATCTCTAAAAAATCCAAAATCTTCATCTATATTTATTCATAAAAAATAACTTATTCTTATGGAGTTACCAATGAGTTTAGAACATGTGAAAGATCATGTATGTAATTACTCAAAATACATACATGGAACACATTATAAACTTAAAAAAATTCAGAGGAAATACCAAATGATAAGATACAGTCACGATATGATCAAAAATTTCAAAGGGACCAATATATCTAGGTTTCAAATATATATTCATTACAAATCTTCATAACACTATTTTAAATTTATATTCATAGTAATACATTATCACTAGCTTTGAGCTCCAGATCTAATCAGTGATTGTCATTATAACCTTGTTTTCCATTTCTTCAGTCATCTTAAGTCCCAACCACATTGCTTCTCTAATGTTATCTCAACATGTTGGAGTTCTCAAGTTATTACCATAGTGGGATTCATTTGGAGCCACATTGATTCCAAATTGTAAGCTATTGTTGCATTAAAATTACACAAAAAATTGTTGATCCCTACCAAAATTGAATTATATAGAGCATGCTATCAACATGTATTCAAGTGTTTTAATGGTCCACTCAGGGTAACCATTTTTATGATGATAATATGCAGTACTAAAACCCAAAAATGTATTTAGATATAGATAAATACTTCTAAAAATAATTTATTTAAACCATGGATCCAAATAAGGTACAATATAATGTGGTATTCTAAGATATATCACCACTTATTGTATAAACTATAAAGTTGATTACGGGTAACTATTATCTCAAATAAATAATGTGTGCTAAATTTGTAAGGAGATCAACTAAAACCCAATTATAAATTTACCCTTTTGATGTTTTGGGTATTCTGAATATAATGTCTAAGGTGATGCTTTCTCATCTCCATTCTGGTATGGGTAATATTTCTAACATCCAATTAGGCTTTTGCCTCTCATAATTACTATTTGGAAAAACTAAACACTAATATACATACCTTTAAGTATCTATCTTCATGTTCTATCAACATAAATACTCTTTTATGTATATATACATCATTACACATCTAAAATGAATAAATAAATATTCAATATTATATCCATCCAATACATCCTTATTTATGTCTTGTATTGATGGGGCATATAAATAGTTCCTAATCAGTATAAGCCCCTCATAATCATGGTTGAAATAAGGAACATTTATGACCTTCTTCATCAATTTCACCTCTAACTCATTTTCTTTTTTAATCCTCACATGGATATATATTGGAACACTCATTTGATAAAGATTTTATTTATCCCCTTCCATTAAAATTTATAGATCCAACCTTACAAATTCTTGAAAATTTGGATATTTTTTATCCAAGTCATAGATAATCTTTCATGAACCTTTAGACATGGATTATATACAACATTTCTCATTTTCCCATGGTGGTAATATATTGATATTTCATAATAATTAATAAACTCCCATAATCTTCTCTTCCATATATTCACCTCATTGTTTGTGAATATATACTTTAGATATTGATGATATATGTATACATGTGTGTGTCACTTTCACCGTAATGAAAATTCATCTATATATTCAATTTGAAATTATTATTTCGAGTAGAAAAACATGGGTCTGATAATTGTACTCAAATGTTTTCAATAGGAGTGAAGCATAATCTATCACTATATCATTCTACATTAGGACACGTCTTAGTCCCTTTATGTCAACATCACTATAGATGAAAAATTATTCTCTATTATAGGGTAGTGTGACAATAGGTTCACTGAAACCCCCCCTCTTCATCTCCTTGAAATATTCTTTTCATTCATTTTTCTAAAGGAAATCGACCCCTTATGAGTTAACATGGTGATTGGATTAGAGTTTCATGATATATTATTCCTAAAGCATCGATAATATTAATAAAAATGAAAACAACTACAGATTTCATTCATATTGGTTTTCCTGGGACAACATTTGATAACTTATATCTTTGAATCATCAACTAATATACCCACACATGAGATTATATAACCCAAAAAATGAAACCTTATGATGCCAAAATTTACACATTTTATATTTTTCAAACAAATTATCCTTCCTCATTATCTTCATTGCAATTATAAAATGATATTCCTACTATATCTTTCTCTTTGAATATATAATAATATTATCTATAAATTCTAATAAAGGAAAATCTAGTTAATCTATGAAGAATCTATTCATTAATTAAATGAATATAACAAGGGAATTTTTAATATCAAATGGAATAACTACAAATTCATAGTATCCACACCATGTATGGAAAGCCATATTGGGTATATCTTCCTTCGCAGACATAAAATTGATAATATCCAGAGTCAATGTAAATCTTAAAAAATTATTTATCTTTATGTTTTTAATAAATTTTTTTATCAATAATGTGTATAAGATACATGTTATTGATGGTGATTTTGTTAATATCTTTGTAGTCAATGTAGATTCGCATTGATCCATATTTCTTCTTAATAAAAAATCATAAACATCGCATGGTGATGCACTTGGATGGGTGAATCCCTTGTAAATATTCTCATAGGGTTACTTTTTCAATTTTTATAATTTATTTATAGACATTTTAGATGAATTCATTGAAATTTGTGTAGCACTAGGTTTGATTTCTATTGAAAACTCAACTTTGGTATTTATTTGAATACCATGCTATTATTCTTGAAATATATCAACAAGAACCTAAACAAATGGAATATATTTTATTTTGAGTATATGTGAAACCATATGATAAAAATATCAATGACAGATATGAATGATGACCCACAAGATAAATTCAATTTCCATTGGATGTTTATATTCATCATTTCACTGATAAATGAGAATGGGTTCATTTTGAATATAAAATATGATATCCATTCCCCAACAATTGATATGGGTTCCATATATATAAATCTAATACATTTCTAGAATCACATAAAAATCATCTAATGGGATAATTAATATAATTTTTGGAAGAAATTTACCACAAAATTCCACTAGAGAATTACTATAGACTAGAGATGAAACCATCATACCTTTAGAACTGTTCATTTATTACTCAATATCTAATCATTGAGAGGGAAATTTGGCACCCTTTTCTAATTCCATATATATAAAAAAGTGGGTAGATTATAAAACAAATAATAATTTATCTTTTTTAGAGATGATGAGAAGTTTGTTATTCATCACAACATTCTCATATCACACTTCAGTAGTAATGATTGAATAAGATTTCCCTTTGTCATTATGTTTAATAAGTCATTGGTTCTAATCATTAAAAAGCTTCTGATTCAGGTACTAGTTGTCACAATTTCTATTTCCCTTTCACTTAATGTATTAGAGAATGGTTGGTAAATCCGATAGAATCGTTCTCCCCCCATTTAACCAACCATACTATTCATCATACTTCAACATTCATGGGATCTATGAACTGCATTCTATATTAATGTCACCTCCCACTTCCATTTAAGAAACCCCTTAATTTTTCTTCAGAGATTTATTTCATATATATGGTTATAATTTCTTGTTACTATGTGATTTATTTGAGTTCTAATAATTATTTATCTTATTTTTATTATAAAAAACATGAAAATTGTGGAAATATACCATAAACATTTCCACCATGAGTTCACATCAAACAACTTATTTATATCTTATAAAGTATCTTACAGGTAATTACTTTTAGAGAATTTGTTTTAACAAACTAAAGAGCCTATCAACATTACATTCAAGGGTTATGATTAAATCATTTGTATACTTTTCTAGTATTGGAAAATTTTCCTCATGGGTACTAATGTATTCTTCATATTTTTTATTTAAATCTAGGAATTACTACCCCATATTTATATGTAGAATATGAAGGAATTACTTTTTGAAATATATCCTCTTAAACTGAACCAATTTCATGCAGTCAATTTCTTCCTCATGTATGATATTCTCAATAAGAGTCCAATATTGATCTATTTTTCCTTCCAAATAGTAAAAGATTAAGAAAAAAAATTATGTTTCAAAAATTGAAGAATAATAAATATTTTCTCAATGTTTTTGATCCATTACTCAACTACCATTGGATCATAATACACTCTTAAATACGTTGGATGTTTCCTCAAGAATGACTCAATATTACATTATTCCATTCTTTTCTCATTTAAAAGATCATAATGATTCATAGCCTGAGAAAGTTTCATGTAAATAATAATATGATAGTATATTATATCTCCCACGGAATTTGAATGCCTAGAATGAAAATCATTTCATTTTCCATCATATGAATTTTTATCACAAAGCCTTATAGTTCAAGTCATCGACTAAAATAATAATCAAATTGTAAGCATCATAATTGAATAACCATATTGAATAATCATATAATCATGAAAGAAAATTAATAGGATGTCTAAATCATGGAAACTTTCTCTCATTATGTGGAATCTTAGGTTCAACTTAGGTTATACATGGTCATTACAAAAACTATTGGAAGTAATACTATACATATAATTACCCAACCATTTTAACCAATAATTTATAATCATAATCTTCAAATATTGACTAAACCAGTCCTCTGATACCAACTATAGCAACCTAAAATTTTTATACATAAATATTACTTCATTAGATATGATTATTCATTACATTTCCCAAATACACACTTGAGTGTTGTAATGTTTTTGTTTCTATTTTCATGACCCGACCCCACCCCGGCTCGAGCCACAACTACCCCAAGCCTACCTCCATAGGCTAGGGGCTGGCGACAAGCGTCGAGGGCTAAAAAATCCAGGGAGGCCTTTTCCTGGATACCTATACGCACACACACAACACACTCAATGCAGAAGTGCATAGTAAAAGAAAAGACCTATAAATTAAAGGGCAACGACTATATATATAAACCAAAAAAGTGCATCGACCTCTAAATAGAACAAGAAAGTGCTGAGGTTAACTGAAAAAAGTAGGGGAAAACACGCCCAACTAGAAAAGTGCGACAACCCGGTAACAGGTGAACAAAAGAAAAACATCTTGAAGGGTCCCCCACCTGGAACCCGACTCTGACCACCACACGCGGTCCAAGATCCCAAACTCCTAAGATCTGCTGAATTCATGACCAACCTGTCCGTCATCTAAAAGGGCACACCATGTGTGGGAAAATCCCAAGCAGGGGTGAGTATAAAAATACTCAGTAGGATACCTCGAAGGCTTAAGGGAGCAACAAATGAGGTACTAAAGGGTGAGTAGTAGATCAAACATGGGAACGTAAAGGAATACAACAAGGAGTGCAGTAGAGTAATAGTAGAGAGTCCAGCTCAACCCAACAAGAGAAAGGAGGTAGACTCGTCCAGACACAAGGAGCTGGAAACGGTGAGAAGATGAGCTTCCCGTCGAGTCTTCGCTACCTATAGTAGAAGAGTAGACTCGTCCAACCACGAGAATCTAGACATGGAAATCACGTAGAATACCCTGCACGTCTTTGCCACTCCTAGAAAAAGAGTAACCAAAAACCAAGGAGTGGGTACTAGGACAAGGTATATACAGATATATATGCTCTGTCAAGAAAACCAAACCAGATCGTAAGGGGATCTCCATCCCGTAGCTCAGCCCAAGAAAGTGAGCAGCCAATAGTCCCAGAAGTAAACACCATCTATGCCCAGCATCCCACACATCTGCCCCGAACTACAAGTCAAGGGGCTCAAATCACCACACCTCGAAACTATCTGCTTTGGGCAACACTGACTCTCTGGCACGGTTTTAGGCTGCATCGCAAGGATGCGTCTCAGTGGGGAAATTTCCCCTCGTACTTGAGAGTTCTGGGAAAACATCTATCCACACCTCATCATTGCCCCACAGTCAAGAGGTCTCCTCAAAGTCAACATGCGACCCCCTGTCCAACCCTGCTGGATGGTAATCCATGGAAGTCGATGGGTTCCCACTAGAGGGAGACCCGACAAGAGTCGACGAGTGCCACACTGCCCAGTCCCGCAAAAGGGTAATCCACTAGAGGGAGACCCAGATAAAGTCTCCGAAGAGTCCCAATGCCCAGTCCCATAAAAGGGTACTCCACTAGAGGGAGGCTCGGAACCGTCATCGGGGACCATTTCCCAGCCGAGCAAGAGGTAAACCCAGCATCGAGGACCACTTCCCCGCCCACCTGGAGGTAAACCCGGCATCAGGGACCACTTCCCAACCCCACTGGAGGTAAACCCAGAACAACTCTGGCCATCTCTGCTGGATGGTACTGCTCGGTGAACATCGATGTACTAGCCATCCCTGCTGAATGGTATAACCTCTTGGCCAGCCCAGCTGGAAACAACCTCTTGGGTAGAGGATCGGTGCCCGTGTACAGTGTTGGTAACACCGAATCCACAAGAACTCTACCAGGGAACATGAAGTGACCGGAGAATCTCCCCGGGCCTCACAAGGCGATTATGCTCCAATCCACAGAGTCACTGTCGAAGCAGACCGAGACAACTCATCCCAGAAAGCGGGAAAACACCCATGTTGTACAAGCACACATAGTCTTAAACGGTGCCGCAACCCGATGAAAAAGGGCACGGTACTGAAACCCCTCACAGCTAAAGAAACAGAGGAACCAAACCACCTCTATCGGCCAAACCATCAAGAACATAACTAGGGGAAAACTCAACCCCACTGGTCAACAAATGAGAACGGAGCTAGGGGAAAACATAACCTTTCTGGTCAACAAACGAGAATAGAACTAGGGGAGCACTCAACCCTTATTTTCTACAGACAAGAACCGAGGAACCCTCTACGTCACGATAGGTCAAAAGTACATAAAGCAGAACACAAAACACACATGGGGCCCACAAGACGTGTGGCCCCAAGTCAACCCCAACCAAGGGCACAAACATTCTCTAGTACAACCATCCACATGTACCTCCCAGCGTTCTCTCATACTCCCATAGTATGCCACGTCTCCAGCCCAAAGGCTAACATGCACATGGCACCCAACATCAATGCGAAGGTGTAACGTAGAAACTCCAACTTGCCACCTCATCGGCCCAGGAACGACCAAACACATCTCTTCAAACATATACTTCACTCACATATGAGTGCACGCGATCACACGCCAAGGGTCCGCTACAAACACTGTAGAAGAACCGCCACCAGGGCACCTTAAAATTTACACATTTAAAAAGATTGAGTAAGAGGCTCCACTCTCCTGAACAGATTACACTGTTGTAATCCTCGCCGAAAAACATGCGAGATAGACTACTTACTCACCTCCAACGGATATCCGACAGAAAAGTCATCCAACACCGCTTTACGCCCGAACGGTGTCCCGTGATCCTGAGCCTCGGCCCTGAAAACAGTCGGGCGTATCGCACCATTGCGATCCCCTCAGGAGAACACGTCAAAAGGACTACTCAATTGAGTGGAACGGGTATCCAGAAAAAAAAATATTTATTCCGGTGCACCACAGAAGATCGGTACAACGTGGGACCTGCATCCCAATCCCGAAGCGCCACGAACGGATCGCACCATTGCGATCCTCTCGAAAAAGTACACAAGATGGACTATTCACTTGTCCAAAACGGAAAACCGGTGATAAAGCTGGAAATCACCATCAACTCCCGAAACAGCCTTCACGGGGCCCGCACCAGCATGCAGAATTAGAGAAGGCGGATTGCGCCATTGTAATGCCCTCGTAAAAACACCCAAAATCGACTAATCGCACGCCCCGAACAGACGTCCGATGAAAAAGTTACAAATAGCTGCGTACAGCTCGAAAGACGGGCCATGCGGCCCAGACCACAACTCCAGATTCAACGCCTGAAATCACACTGGAAAACATCACCTTGGCACCGGGGTCCCAACGCCGCTGACAGTGGTCAAATCAGACGTCAGATGCGTCCGCACCACTCAAAACATGAACCCACGGAAAAACGTCAAACTTACTTAATGCACAAGTCATGCCACCGAAGCACCCATATCGGGTGTAAGAAACCCCCGAAACCATCTCAAAGTATTTGTCTCAAATTAAGGGACATGTCTCCATAGACGGTGCCCAAAACGGAT
The DNA here is from genome assembly GCA_963277665.1 of Viscum album. Classification (NCBI taxonomy): domain Eukaryota; kingdom Viridiplantae; phylum Streptophyta; class Magnoliopsida; order Santalales; family Viscaceae; genus Viscum; species Viscum album. The sequence continues at coordinate 2,087,263,623 of OY728126.1, read as the reverse complement.
GCCCTGCGGATGATTTATCAAATATAAATCATTTTTTATAATAATAATTATAATAATAATATTATTATTATTATAAACAATTTTTTATATTAATTTTTTTTTAAAAAAACTAGACCGGCCATTCGGCCGGTCTTCGCCTATCAATAGGACCTGCAGTGTGCAGGTCCTTGTCGGCCAGCCAGGGTCTGTAGACCCTGGTCATCCCTCGCCTCCACCGACCGACACAGCTGGCCGGCCTTCCGAGCCGCCTGCACGAGACGCCCGCGCCAGCCGCCGGACGCCGGACGCCCCGCCGTCATGCCAACCGCCTGAACCTGCTTCGCCGCCACCTCTCTTCGATGCCATATGCCCTGGCCGCTCTCCTGGGTCGTGCACCCACGCTGGACCGCCGTCCCAGCTTGCCGGAGAACCCAAAATCGCCTCCAAACCCCGCAAATTTCTGTGGACATTTGCGAGCTCCTTGGAACTCAGAATTCAAATCTGAAAGATGCGTTCAAATGATAAGAAATTATACTACATGACCATGGTCTCTGTTTGAAGATAAAACAACAATTCGATGCTATAATTGTGATTCAAATAGGGGTTCGAGATTTAAAACTCAAAAAAAGAACATCGCCTACCTGCAGGGGCATAGCCCGAAGCATATCGACGATCCGCCAGAGCTTCCACGCCTCGCCGAAGCTGTCGCGCCTCGCTAGAGAGGAGGATTTCCTCCTTATGCGATGGGAGATCTTTATTCCAGGGAAGAAGGACAAGGGGAAAGAGGGAGGGGGGATAAGTGTTTAAATAGAAAACACGCTTAACTGCCCGCCTGTCGGCTCGAACCTGAAACCTCAAATGGGTCGAGGTTAAGCCTCCCCTAGGGAAAACACCACCTCTCGAGCACAACGACAGTCTCAAAATTTTAATCCAAGGCCCCATTCAAAAGTTATTAAACTGAACGCCCGAGGCTGCCAAATTAGGAAAACATCCCCGGGGCCATTTTTCACTGACGGCCCGCGCCCGCGAAACATACACCTCTCCTAGGGTAAACGGAATGCCCTAGACTGAACGACATCCTCAGTTTTACAATATGAGGCATCGTTTATGTGATACTTGATTTTAGCCATTAAATGAATAAATTAATTACTTAATTTATCCGTTTAATGTTCCAGAAGCGAGCGAGGGGTCCAAACGCCCCGCGCCGATGTGTTTTATGTCGTTCCTAGGGTAAAAACCCCATTCCGGACCCATCCGTACACTCAGATTTCAGATACAAATCTTTTTTTAGGAGTTATACCATTTATTTGGCATTCCCAGTGTGAACGCACTGAAAATTTAATTCTGGCCACACCGGGGCTCAGAATCGCACACTGTCTGAAGGCGCTGCTTTTGAATAACATCATGAATATTCCAAATCCCTTTATAGCCAAAAACGGGGTTCTTACATCATTCCCACCATCATGATTTTCTTCCCTGAGTAGTAAAACCAGGGAAAAACTCAGGGTACTAAGCCCATACCTAAATCTCCCATACCTAGAAGAAGTCATGCACAATTCTGTGCCACCACAAACATACCAAAGGATTTGATCTGTTCATGCGAGGTCTACCCTCACTGATGTCGTGCATAGGGGCATGAAAACCTATTCTTGGGTGAGTCACGTGGGAGACTTCGTGCACCCACTCTCGACTTTGGGGTTAGGGAAAGGCAGTAGGGAACCTCACCATTCCTTTTCATGGTCTCAAATGGCCCGAAGGCTCTCGGGGGTAGCTCACCTCCCCGACCGAACTCCTACGTTGCCCGCCATGACTGGAATCACCACCTGCACCTAGGACAAGGCCCGGTGATTCCCTCCTTCAGAATATCCATATGGTGAAACACCCAAGGATATCTGGTCACGCAAGGTTTCACAGTCGATGTATCACAACCAAGACCCTCTTACATGATCAGAAGAAAAGGAGTCAAGACCATCAACTAAAGAAAAGGTCATACGCCTTTTTACCTTACCAACATAGGGCCACGCCGATGCCCCACGTCACCCTAGTAATAACTAAAACAAGGACCAGGGAGAAAAGCATTTCACACACAGATTCTAACAATTATACTGAAAAAGTAGAAGAACCATAGAGCATACCTCTTATCACCTCATGCTCTGCAGGGTCGTAGACATCCAAAGATTGTGCCTGTCCATGGTCCCAACTGTCAGATCATGAAGCCTGATGTGAACCATTTAGTGGTGATGAGAATACCTTGTAAATCCATCCCCCACTATTAGCTCATCCCACTCATCTTCTAGCACAAACACTCTAGGCGCTACTCCGATCACGGTGCTGTCTCTGACGTGGTGGCGCACCAGCTGCCTGCCTGGTATTCTCAGCGTGCCTGGTCAGCCAGTCTCGTGCCAGGTGACCTTGCCCATCACAAGAATAGAACCGACTCCCTCTGAGATTCACTGGTTCCCTCTGACACCACTATGGTGTACAACCATGCCCCTAAGTCCAGTTGTCAGAAAGCCACCTGCATCGAGGTTCTTCTTGCCGAAGCTCGCTAGCCGCGACAGACTTCTCGGCTCCAACGTGTCTGCTGCCACCACGAACTCTAGAATGTGACATAAAGATCTCTGTCACCATTGACTGCTCTAGAACCCTGGCATATGTGGAAATTCCCAAGGGTACTATGATAGCACGAATCTCTCGGCGCAGACCCACCTCATACTTCCGCGCTCAGATGTTTCCGTCACGGAAGAAGTCCGGGTAAAAGCGTGCACGGTCTGCGAAACTAGCCGCGTACTCAGCCACCATCATCTCACCCTACTGAAACTACAAGAGATCATGAATCTGAATGGAGCGTAGGCAAGAGAGGAAAAAATCATCACGAATAAAATACTGAAATTCGCTCCACAAAAGCGATGACTCGTCATGAAACTGAGTCACCAGACTCCACCAACGCCAAGCTGCTCCGCGAAAAAAAAGGTTGGCGGCCAAATCCACTCTCTGATCTGTCGGCTTTTGCACAAGCCTGAAAATGCGAACCACTATCTCCAACCAAACCTCTGCTGCCTGAGGGTCTGGCTCACCACTAAACCTTAGCGGTCTCTGCCGCTGGAATTCGCGGAGCATGCTCAACCTGCGCTCAAGCCCCGTCTGCTCGGCTGGAGCTGTCTGTTGCTCACCAGGTGGGGGTGCTGTTACCGGACCAACAGGAGAAAGGGGCTTGCATGATTGGTCCTTAACTGAGGCCTCATAGCTCACAGGGCCATTGTCAAGAACCAAAGCTGGTATCCTGGATGGATGTCTTCTTGGAGACAACTGGAATATTATCAAGGAGTGTCGCGATCAGATGAGAATATATGTATATCACAACAACAACAACAACGATGGGGAGATGACTCAAGAAGGATATTCATAGAATCAATCCTATGTGATGCAGAAACCAATTTTCCCTACAACAAGTGTCTCAGCATGCCGTGTCGACAAGCGGGTTATCAAGGTCCTGGTGAATGGATACGTCGGCTGCCACACCATCACTAGACTCCCTGGCCTGAGAACCACTCTCGAGACACGTTAACACTGTTTCCCTAAATCCCAACCAATTGTTTTTAGGGACGTCCGAACAATGTCCCAAGGAATGAACCACCTCTGATACCACATTTTCATGACCCGACCCTACCCAGTCTCAAGCCACAACTACCCCAAGCCCACCTCTATAGGCTAGGGGATGGTGACAAGATTTGAAGGCTAAACAACATGGGGAGGCCTTTTCCTGGGTACCTGTATGCACACACGCATCACAATCAATGTAGAAGTGTAGAGTAAAAGAAAAGAAAAGTAAATTAAAGGGAAACTACTATATAAATAAACCACAAAAGTGCATCGACCTCTAAACAATACAAGCAAGTGCTGAGGTAAAATGAAAAGAAAAGGGAAAAAACACACGCCCAACCAGAAAAGTGCCACAACCCAGCAACATTTGAACAAAAGAAAAACATCTGGAAGGGTCACCCACCTGGAACCCCACATCGACCACCACACATGGTCCAAGCTCCCGAACTCCTAATATCTGCTGAAGTCACGAAAAACCTGTCCATCATCTGCAAGGGCACACCAAGTGTGGGCAAAGTCCAAGCAGGGGTGAGTATAAAAATACATAGTATGATACACCAAAGGCTCGAGGGAGCAAAAAAGGAGGTACCGAATGGCGAGCAGTAGACCGAACAAGGGAAATTAAAGGAATACAACAAGGAGTGCAGTAGAGTAACAATAGAGAGTCCAGATTAACCAAACAAGATAAATGAGGTAGACTCGTCCAGAAAAAAGGAGCTAGAAACGGTGAGAAGATAAACTTCCCATCGAGTCTTCGCTACCTATAGTAGGAGAGTAGAATCTTCCAACCACGAGAAGCTAGACACGGAAAGCAAGTGGCATACCGCGTGCGTCTTCACCACTCCTGGAAGAAGAGTAATCAAAACCCAAGGAGTGGGTACTAGAACAAGGTATATACATATATATATGCTCTGCCAAAAAACCCAAACAAGATCGTAAGGGGATCTCCATCCTGAAGCTCATTCCAAGAAAGTGAGTAGACAACAGTCCCAGAAGTAAACACCATAGATGCCCAGAATCCCGCACATCTGCCCTGAACTGAAAGTCAAGGGGCTCAAATCACCGAACCTCGAAATTATCTGCTTTGGGCGGCACTAACTCGCCCGCACAGTTTTAGGTAATGTCACAAGGACACGTCTCAGTGGGGAAAGCACCCATAATACTTGAGAGTTCTGGGGGACCGTCAAGCCACACCTTGTCACTGCCCCGTAGTCGAGAGGTCTCCTCAAAGTCGACAGGAGACCCCCTGCCCAGCACCGCTGGAGGGTAAACCCTTGAAGTCTACAGGTTCCCACTAGAGGGAGACCCAACACGAGTCGACGAGTGCCACACTGCCAAGTCCCCTAAAAGGGTAATACACTAGAGGGAGACCTGGATAACTTTTTCGATGAGTCCCAATTCCTAGTCTCGTAAAAGGTTACTCCACTGGAGGGAGGCTCGGAACCGCCATCATGGACCACTTCCCATCCCAGTTGCAGGTAAACCTGGCATTAGGGACTACTTCCCATCACAGTTGGAGGTAAAATTGGCATCGGGGACCACTTCCCAACCCCACTGGAGGTAAACCCAAAACCACTCTGGCCATCCCGGCTGAATGGTACTGCTCGGTGAACACCGCTGTACTGGCCATCCCTTCTGGATGATAACCCACTGGCCATCCCTGCTGGATGGTACGGCTCTGGACATCCCTGCTGGATGGTACCCCACTAGCCATCCCTGTTGGATGATACAACCTCCTGACCATTTCTGCTGGAAACAACCTCTTGGGAAGAGTATTGGTGCCCACGTAAAGTATTGGTCACACCGAATCCACAAGAACTCTAACAGGGCACTAGAAGTGACAGGAGAATCTCCCTGGGCCTCACAAGGCAATTACGCTCCAATCTGCTGAGTCACTGTCAAAGTGGACCGAGACAACTCATCCTAGAAAGCGGGAAAACACCCATGCTCTATGAGAACACATAATCATAAATGGTGATGTAGCCCGGTGAAAAGGGGAACAGTAATGAAACCCCTCATAGCTGAAGAAATAAAGGAACCAAAACACCTCTGTCGGCTAAACCATCGAGAACAGAACCGGGGGAAAAATGAACCCCTCTGGTCAACAAACGAGAATGGAGCCAGGGGAAAACACAACCCTGCTGGTCAACAAATGAGAACAGAACTAGGGAAAGACTCAACCCTGAATGTCAACAGACGAGAACATAGGAACCCTCTACGTCGTGAGAGGTCAAAAGTATGTAAAGAAGAACACGACACACACATGGGGCCGACACGACATGTGGACCCAAGTCAACCCCAACCATGCACACAAATGTTCTCAGGTACAAACATCCACATGTACCTCCCAGCATTCTTGCATACTCCCAGAGTATGCCACGTCTCCAGCCCAAAGGCTAATATGCAAATACCTCCCAACGTCTTCACGAAGGCGTAACGTAACAACTCCAACTTTCCACCTCCTCAGCCCAGGCACGACCAACCACATCTATTCAAACATATACTTCACTCACACAGAAGTGCACGTGATCACACTCCAAGGTTCCGCTACAAACATAGTAGAAGAACTGCCACTAGGGCACCATCATATTTCCACATTTATAAAGATCGCGTAAGAGGCTCCGCTCGCCTGAACAGATTAAACCGTTGTAATCATTGCTGAAAAACATGCGAGATCGACTACTTACTCTCCTCCAACAGATATCCGACAGAAATTTCATCCAACACCACTTTACGCCCAAACGGCGTCCCAAGATCCTGAGCCTCGGCCCCGAAAACAGTCGGGCACATCACACCATTGTGATACCCTCGAGAGAACACGTCAAAAGGACCACAAACTTGAGTGGAACAGATATCCGGAAAAAAAGATGCATTCCAGCGAACCGCACACAAGCGGTGCTATGTGGGACCTGCATCCTGGTCCCAAAGCGCCATGAACGGATCACACCATTGCGATCCTCTCAAAAAAGTACACAAGATGGACTATTCACTTATCCAAAATGAACACTCGGTGATAAAGTTGGAAATCACGGTCAACTCCCAAAACGGCCCTCATGGGGCCTGCACCAGCATGCAGAATTAGAGCAGCCAGATTTCTCCATTGCAATGCCCCCAAAAAAACACCCAAAATTGACTACTCGCACGCCCCAAACGGATGTCCGACAAAAAAGTTACAAAAAGCTGCGTACAGCTCGAAAGACGGGCCGTGGGGCCCACACATCAACTCTGGATTCAATTCCCAAAACCACACATGAAAACTTTGACTCGACACCAGGGTCCCAATGCCGCAGAAATCGCTCAAATCGGACGTCATATACGTCCGCGCCGCTCAAAACACGAACCCCCGGAAAAACGTCAATCTTACTTAGCGCACATCTCATGCCACCGACGCCCCCGTCTCGGGAGTTAAAAAGCCCTGAAAACATCTCAATGTATTCGTCTCAAATTAATGGATGCGTCACCATAGAAGGTGCCCAAAATGGATTCCCTGTGGATGATTTATCAAGTATAAATCATTTTTCATAATAATAATAATAATATTATTATTTTTATTACAAACCATTTTTTATATTAATTTTTTCTAAAAACCAGACTAGCCCTTAGGCCGGTATTCACCTCTCAACAAGACCCGTATCGTGCGGGTCCTTGTCGGCCAGAGGGGGTCCGTAGACCCTGGTCTTCCCTCACCTCCACCAGTCAGCACATCCGACCGACCTTCTGAGTCGCTTGCACGAGACGCCCGCGCCCGCGCCCACCGCCGGATGCTGGACGCCCTGCCACCGTGCCAACCACCTGAACCCACGCTGCCACCGCCTCGCGCCGATTCCATCTACCCCGGCCACTCACATGCACCATGCACCAATGCCGGACCACCGTCCCAGCTCGCCGAAGAACCCAAAACCGCCTCCAAAACCCACAAATTTCTCCGGACATTTGTGCGCTCCTCGGAACTCAGAATTGAAATCCGAAAGATGCGTTGGAATGATAAGAAATTATAATACACGACCATGAGATTTTTTAAAAGATCAAACAAAAATTAGACTCTATAATTGGGATTCAAATAGGGGTTCATAATTTCAAACTCAAAAAAAGAACATCGCCTACCTCCAGGGGCGTAGCCCGATGCTTCTCGACAATCCGTCGGAGCTGCCGCGCTTCGCTGGAGCTGTCACACCTTGCCAGAGAGGAGGAGTTTCTACTTCTTCATTGGGAGCTCCTTGTGCCAGGGAAGAAGGACAAGGGGGAAATAGGGGGGTGGGTTAAGTGTTTAAATAGAAAACACGCTTAACTGCCCGCCCGTCGGCCCAAACCCGAACCCTTGGCATGGTTGAGGTTAAGCCTCCCATAGGGAAAACACCACCTGTCGACCACAAAGACAGTCTCAAAATTTTAATCCGAGGCCCCGTTGGAAGGTTATTAAAGTCAATGCCTGAGGGGGCCAATTTACGAAAACGCCCCCGGGGCCATTTTTCACAGACGGCCCGCGCCTGCGAAACTTACACCTCTTCTAGGGTAAACAGCAGGCTCCAGACTCAACGACGTCATCAGTTTTCCAATTCGAGCCATCGTTTAAGAGATACTTGAGTTTAAACATTAAATGAATGAATGAATTATTTAATTTATCTGTTTAATGTTCCAGAAGCGAGCGAGGGGTCCAAACGCCCCGCACTGACATGTTTTATGTCGTTCCTAGTGTAGACACCCCATTCCGGACCCATCCGTACACTCAGATTTCCGATCCGAATCTCCATTTAAGAGTTATCCCATTTATTTGGAATTCCCAGTGTGAAAACACTGCAAATTTAATTCCGGCCACACCGGGGCTCAGAATCGCATGTCGTCTAAAGGCGCTGCTCTGGAATAACATCAAGAATATTCCAAAGTCCTTTATATCTAAAAACTGGGTTCATACATCTATAGAGATAAGTTTTTAAATACTTTTATTTCATGAATTATCCTCCCCATATCTACCAGATGATTCCATATAGTTCTCTTGATAAAAATACACTAAATAAACCATTATTTATATCTTGTGGAAAGGAAAAATATGAAAAGGAAAGATCAGATGCTTAATTACAGTGAACATGGGATATATCAATCAATAATCATATGAAAGAATAAGATAATAAAAAGTTTATGTGTTTTTCAATATTACATAAGAATTATACATACAATATATTATGGATCATAAATATGAATCATCATATAAAAATCAAATGTTTCAAATGTTTTTGAATCATAAGAGTGATAAATAATCATCAATCATAAACCTTAAGTTAATGTATTAAATGTGAGGCACCATCATAAAAATATAACCATTTCATATTTCATGGATAATTACCAGGGCCAAAAAATCATAATGAATCATGAGTCCCTACCTATTTACCATATCATAAAATATCAAGAATCTCCACTTTCATCCCATAATGTGTTATTCACATTGACTTGTTTCCATCAGGGATCAAGATCACTAAAATACATCCCACAATTATTTAATGATATATAAAACATCACCGAATTAATTAGAGTTCTACTTAATTATAGGACCACCAATAATATAATTAAATCTATACATATGTTTTCCATAAGATCATAATATATTCTTCATATTACCATATCCTAACCTATTTAATGAAATATTTTTTTATAAACATTTCAAAAATTCATTGTAGCATAACCCGTGTAAAATAAATAGGTTTTATAAACATTTAATAATAATAATAAAAGTCTATATAGATAAAGAATAATGATGGTATCATTAGATCACATCCCAAGTAAAAAATAATTATCATCGATGTATGTTATCATAGTTGATAATTAATTTAAATAACCCCCATAATATTTCTTGAGAAAATTACACTATTCATTTGGAAATCAAATATTAAAAAAATAAAAAATTACCAAATATTATGGAAAATATTATGTTTTAAAAGAAACAGAGAAAATTTTAAATTAATCTTCAAATAAATTACCATTAATGATGGTGGATAATTTTCTCAGGCCATAAAAGTTAAAAGAGAACATTTCTTCCATTTTTTTGTAAAAATTCAAAAAAGTGCCTTGTTCAAAAAATTAATAAAAGATTCCTTTTTATTTTTTAAATAATACACAGATAAAAATAACAATAAACATCATTGGATAATATAAAAAACATTAATATATCTTTAGAAATTATAGATATAAGAGAAAATGGGTTTTCAACCAAAGATACAAATAATGTTTGTTTCCCCTTAAAAACATTCATTAGATATCTTTAGTATGTTATGTGAGGAAAATGAAATGAAAATATTAACTATTCAGAATAACCAAAGAAGAATAAAAATGAAATATATTTATATGATATGGATCATATAATTTCTTTTACGTATATTCATTCATAAACAATCCTGATTAAAATAACATTGAAACATAAATGCCTTTACCTCTAATAATGCCTTCCCACCTTCACACCTGAAATAAGTATATAATAAGTATTGATTTATTATTTATGTATTATAGAAGAGTATTCATATATATCATAAAATTTATGATTTATTTTGGATATCATATTATCCATTTATTAATAATTTGTTATTAAAAACGCTATTCTAGGAAATAACTGCATCATATTTTAAGAAACATCTAGTTCAAAATTCCCATCCCTTGAAGTTTGATCGTGATTCCATAATTTAAAAAATTTTAATAAATACATAAATATCATATATATTCATCATGTATATGTATATATATATTCATCCATAAAATTAATATATTTAATAATGAAATTCAATGTTCCCGGAGAAGAGAGGTCGTACATATGTATGAACCATGTTTTCAATTTTTAGTGCATGTAATGAAAAAAGGTAAATAACAATTCACTTGATAAAGTCTTTATTATCTAATATAAAGAATACATATTCATTACATCCATTATTATCTTCAAACATGTAAATCAGAGATGGAAAATTAATCACATCACTTTAGGACGGTGGTAATCCACACGTACGCACGAGCGATGTAATCATTTTCCAATGATTTGGAAGGTAAGAAGTTAGATATGGTATTATAATTATATAATAATGAATATTTAATAAATTAAGTATATACAATTTAAATATTTCATATTAACTATCAATTTAATATGGTTAGGGAAAATGAATTATGTCACTCTGTGGAGATGTTAATCTCTACGTTTGCAAGAGTGATACTTTCACATAATATTTGATGGGAAAATGGTAAATAAAGGTGGATTCATAATTAAATTAACATTTTAGAATATTTAGGATAATGGAAATTTAATTAAATGGAAAATAAAATTCATTTTAGGAGGAGAAATATGTTTTAAAAAGGAAGTGATTTGTCAAAGAAGTTACCAATGTTTGGAAACAACACATTTAGATATCCTCTTAAGGACACTAGAGTTGATATTTTGGAAATAAAATGATATCTATAATTTTGATAGGATATTTCATAAGATATTTTTATGGGTTTTATTGATAAATATGGATCAAAGTGGTGTGAAGAAGTTAAATTAAGGGTAAAATTCTATAATTGATTAGAGGGGAACTCTTGGGATTTCATAATATATTAAAATATAATAGAAATTATCTAGAAAAATGACTCCAAATGGACTTTTATTAGAATATATGTTCGTATGTAGTCGAAATATAATAATCCAATAAAATTATTTTTGGTTTATGTTGTGTTTTGAACGTTATTATTTGGTTTAACCCCATAGTTAACCTATTTTGTCCGTATTTACTATAACATCATTTTCAATCTTATTGGGTTTTAATTTTACATATAAAATAATTATTGGATCATAAATAGATAAGGTATGAGATTTGGAACATTATATATTTATTATAATCTAAATTTTTTATTTTTATTATTTTTAAATTACTTAATAAAATTTATTTTGATAAAATTTCATTAATGTCAATTTTGAAACTATTCATTTAATTTTACTTAAAAGACATGAAGAAAAAGTTTTAATCAGAATATAATCCTTCAAATCAAAAATTATATGTCATGATCATATATAAAATTTATAGAAAAATATAAATCCTTTAAATTATATCAATTTTATTATTTTTAAAATTTTTATATTATTTTTCAATTCGTTGATAAATTATAATGTCAACGTTGAATAAGAGTTTATGGAAATTATATATTTACTAAAAATTATAAATGAATTTTCATTGTGATAGTAAATTCCTTAGCCCCATGTACCTTCTACAATGGTGAGATGATTTATTTTACCAAAGTTTTTATTCATAATGTCTAAAAATAGAAGGGGACTATTTATCAAATTTGATCCACTAGATTGAAAATATTGAATTTATTGAAAAATATTATATTTATATAATTGGTATAAATAAATTTTAAACTAAGAATGGAATATGGGGTGAGAACTATTTTTTAGAAAAGATTCATTTTTATGTAGGAAACTCGACTTATTCATATCTAATACCGAGACAAAAATAATTAGCTTACAATTAAAACCTTTTAGTTAATACATAATATATAAAAATTATTAAAATACTTTAACAATAGTGATTGATTTGTTTTTTTAAGATAAAAATACCTTACACTCATAAAAACAGTTAAAAAAACATATCTTTTATTCACAAATTATTTTTTATTTGAATTTTATTAATTTATATCGATTGAATAGATTTTGTATATATGTAAACCCTTTTTTTCATAATTTAGTTAAACTTTTTAATACCCATCATTCCAGTGGCTAGGTGATAATCGACAAACTAAATAATAATTTTTTTATATTATATCATGGAATATTTAAAATCATTTTTCCATGTAACACAAGATATCAATTAAATCAAATTCATTAATAGATAACTATTTCATAAAATATTGAGGAGTGACATGAAATCTCTACATACATAATATAGGTAATATGTGTATTCAAAATTATGGTAACTGAAAGTCTCTCCACCACATGTCCCAAAAAACGAACTAGGGAAGGTGGTATGAAGGAGTGTGTATCTCCTAAATCAAAAAAATTATATACCCAAGTATAAAACAATAAAAGTTCATGTCAAAAGACATATAGTTTTCTCATCCCATGAAACACTGGAGTATGAAGTTAACTATGCCCTCCTCCATGGCCTATTTGACCCAGATGATGACCACCTCCACATCTATTCACTTCTCTCTATGGATGTGGAGTATCAGCAGGTGCTCCTCTTTCAGCTCCATATCCTCTCAATAGATCCAAAGATAGATCATCATAATACTATTACCTATGAGAAAACTACCTCAATAGAGGAAACTAAAGTGGAGCACCTAGCGTATGCTACCTACTTAGAAAAACTAGACACTCTCACCATTGATGGCCTATTCCCCATAAGAAAAACACACCCATTATCCCTTATAAAAGTCATGAGGGGTGCCAACCCTAGTGAAATGATATGATGAGGTATTGGACCCACCCGTGGTTATAAAAAATCAACACTGTCATTGAAACCGGTTACCACAGATCATATATATTCTTCATTAACAATATTGATTACTCCACTCTCATGATGATCTGGTTCTATCTAGAATCATGTCAACAATTATAACTCTTACTAGCACCTTGAGACATATCTGAAAAATTAAGGGTGTGACCTCTTACTAGATATCTTTAGGAAAGGACTCAATTAAATTCCTCATACTAACCACTTTTTCAAGAAATAAGTCAAAATAATTTCATATAAGAATCATGAAATAGATCCTTAAATTCTATACAATGGAAATCCATTAATAAAGTGTAATAATATCCTAGAGACTGACCACTTATATCATTAAAGAATGAAACTCATCTTATAACTAGTAAACATAATTCTCCAATTACTCCTCTGACTTCTTGCAATCTTAGAGGAACAATATCCACCACTTCCTCACTACTCTACACAATATGGTCATAAGAAACAAAAACAGTGCTACTTCCAAGAATTTATCAAACTGAAATATATATCAAGATCCACCAAATAGTCTTCTATGATAGATTCTTTAATAGATATATTACAACTCAATAGAATCAAGATCTAAAATTATTTGAGTGTCCTCCTCCATGTTTCACCATCCTCAACCACCACTCTATGGTGATCTACTTGCATATCAAATTGAGCAACATCAGCATGAACTTAATGAGGACATTAACCTAGATACATACTAAAAAAGAATAAGATGATTGAGATAATAAAACAAGAATATTAGATATTTCAAATTAATAAATTATTTATTTTAATTTTTTATGTTTTAAACTATCCCATGGTGTGACCACTTCATACATAGGAATAAATAAGAAAGATTCCAGATCCTTTCTTAGGTATCTAATCCAAAACTAGTATCACTTCACTTAACATGATCAGCAAACATAACGGGATATGCATCAAAATATAGGGGTTCCTAAATACACATGTCCAAGCAGGTCTCATATGTTTACATCGCTTACTAAACATAGTCTTCAAAGTTTACCAACCAACCCATGGAGTCTCACATGTGTATAACTCCAAAATATATCATATCTCTCATATTGAACCTTTGATACCACTCTATTAGACTACCAAACACCAAAGGAAGCCCTCCTTATCCAAAAATAAGTGAATAAGGATAATGACTATCCAAATCTTTACTACAATATGACATGGCTTAAAAATAAGCACCCAGGGTGTATCATAAATAAAAATCAGAGGAATTACCATCTAAGTTAATCATGAATAAAGTAGAAATATAAAAAACACACCAATAAACTCCAACATAGAAAGACAATATAAATCTCAATTACATACATGTAATTTCATAAAAGATAGAAAACGGTATTGGAAACTAAATGTACCCAAATTGTAAACTCGAAAGTAACCAAAAAAATTAAAATGGTCCCCTAAAACCATTAGATTATAATATCCATACTGATATCCAAAAAAAACTATTGATATGAAAATAGATTATATATACATGGGGTGATAATAACAATATACTCAATAGGATCCTTTATGGAGCCTCTTATAAAAGGGTTATATAAATCATTCTAAATCTCTATGAACAATAACAAATCTAACTCATCACCTAAATATTTCCACTAATTTCCTAGCATCACCATGGATATCTATCACTATGTACCTCATACAAGAGATCATATATTGTAGTAATAAAACAAAAAGTATACCCTAATCCCGCTAGGTTTTTTTCTCTTCCCAGACATCGTACGTCCTAATACATCCCTCTTAAATAGAATCCATCCCTAAGACACTTTGAATAAATAATCAAAACATGCATATCATGAATTAAATTATATTATAATCCCATTAACATATCCATATAGTAACCGAGCAGTTTCCATGATCCACCACTACCCGTATGATGTTTATCATACATCAAGTATTTTACCTCAAGCCATCGTTGCCTATACACCAAGTAAGGTAACTCAATAAGTAATAACCTATATATGTGATACCTATAATAATCTTATGGATTCTATATATGTAGATAAATCTGTCTGAAATAAATACAAACTATTACATACCTCTATAAACATATATGGGAAAACTGACCAAAATGCATAAATGTACATAATACTACCAAGAGAAGAAAGTGGTGATAGAGGGGGTATTTATCCCTCAATCCCTTTCCAACCTAGTTTTTAGGGAAAATACCCCCCATAGTCTACAAGGTCTCAGTTTCCCTTACTAATATCGGCTGGTTAGCATATATAATCACAATACCTAAAGGATAAAACATAGTTAACAACCCCAATATAGGTAATAACGTATTCCTATGATCAACAACAACAATCATCACTCGAATTCCCAGATACCACTTCTTGGAACTAGATATACTATAATCACACAATCACATAAATAGATTTATAAAATTACTTTATTTTCATAAAATAGATCACTTTGGATAACTAATTTATTAACCATTAATTAACATCATTATTCCAAATTACACACGGACCATTAATGTGAAGTATTTTTCCTCTAAGAATAACAAAAAAATTCCATTATTTTTCAAAATCATATAATCACATTTCAAAAAAACCAATGCTATGGGTTATGCCATTTATTAAACATTATTACCATTCCAAAATTCTAGGTAATCTCGGAAAAAATTTGAACCTACCATTGAAACAAGATACCAAGAACATCCAGACACCACATATAGTGGGGAACAAAATACATATAAATTGGAAACCAAAAAATCTTTCCATTAGAGAGATTAATACACAAGAATGCATCCTAGATTTTCACACAGAAATGGGTAATCCCTACTTTAACATTTTTAAATATCTATTTTTTCACCCAAGACACCCTCGTGTATATCACCATTTAAATATTCATTAGAGATTTCAATTTTGGCCACAAGATTAGGCCACACCACCGATATATAATCAATTACCATAGGCCCACATCATATTTCATATAAAGGATAACATCTAGAGTGCACAGAAGGTAGAAAATATCCACCATGGTCAATGTGTGTGCAGAAGGAAGAAAGCATAGATCCAACATAGATCATTTTTTCTTGAGGAGGGGCCATAAACCGCTAAAAAAATTACAAAACAAACCTCATCTGTCATGAAGTGAGGCTACGTCACAGATTTCCTCCATGGTGATACTACCCACTAATATGGAAAACCACCAAATTCCATAATATGCAGCCACCTCCCTCAATTCTAGAACACTCGACCATCAAGAAGGTGTTACACCACATCCAATACCATCAATTATCCACCCCACATTTTCTCAATAGCTCTGAAATAATTCCCTTGAGAATTTTTACACCGCTGAATAGACATCCATGTCACCATATCCAGGTTAACGAGCCTTATACGACTCATATCGTAGCCTTTCCAAAAGATGGTAGTGAAACCCCCTTACCATTTAGCCTATAAAAGACATTGGATCCTTCTCCTAGCATATACAACTCCCAAAACTAACAAATTAAGAACCACTAGGGTCCAAGACCTTACAACCTTCCCCATAAGGCCTAGTTTTCCTCAACAAACTATTTACTATTCCCCAACTCAAACAACTCTTGACCCCTTGTTAGGAAGACCATAAATGCTTATCCACTTGGATAGTTTGTGGGGTATATATGTAAGACACACACACAAAGACACAAATACAGACACATAGAACCACCTTCTTGCAGATAACTTTGTATGTATATTTTTATGCATATATGTATGTTTTTATATATGCAAGTATATATTTATTTATGTATGTAATTTTTTATAAGAAAACTCACGTTATTAATGTATCTTTTATAACCTCACCCACAAAACATGGTTTTGACATTCTAAAATGGACGATAACTGATGTTAATATCTAGATATAGATAAAATTCTCCACTATCTCAAATTTAATTTCCATAATCTAAGAATAACGTATAGAATTAATGACACACACATGGATTAAAATGATCACACCCATATATATTTAAAACAATAGAATTTAAATTCATCTTAATTATCCCTACTCAATGGGAGAAAAAATATTTCACCTTATTAGAAAGTATAGAAGAATATAGAAATTAAATTCTTATTGAATATGTGAACCCACAAGATAATAAATATAATTTTCTAGCTAGTGATTCTAACACCTCCACATATCGATCATTTTAGATATCCCTTTTTGTGATCATGACGACCAATAGCTGCATGGACAATGCACCACATCAACTTTTGATTCATAATGAAAAGTGTAAGAATTTATTTTACTATTACATATCCATAAAAAGAAAAAAATATTTCCGTTGAAAACTCATCATTATTCTTATACATCAATAGTGTGTCTCTTATAAAATTTCAGTCACTTATAATGTACTTTCAAAACCTAAACTAACATGTTACCATTATTCTTGCATGATGTTTTGTAATTCTATGGTTCCAATGAAATGTATCCATCATGTTCTGGTCTAGAATTTACAAAAAAAATCATAAATTAAATCAATTATCTTGAAATACTTTATCACACAAAAATATAACAATATCCCAATAAATAATTTATTTCATGGAATATCTAATTCTTCAAGATATATTAAGATATTTTATTCTTCATTACTTCAATAAGAATTGTAAGTGAGACTTCTTTCCTTTCATATTAATTATCCAATCCCCACTAAGACACACCATCGCCCCCAAATATTACCTAAATATTACCATTATTAGTATATCTATTAGATTATGACATCCATTTATATTATATAGACCCATGATACCATCATCAACAAGATTTTGGAATAAGTAATACATTAACTGAATATATATTTTTTACAACTGAAAAATATATTCTTCAAATGTTTAATTGTGCTCTAATAGTAACATAATGATGTTGTGATATCCTTCTTCTATAAATGTTCATATAAAAATAACTTCATCTGTATCATCTCCTCCACAACATTAGTTTTTAAAACATACTCTAGTTCCATGTTAGATTATGAAACTACTAGTTATAATATAGGATTCCATCTTATTGAATTTAATTAATAGGTAAACACAAACCTAGTGTTGTATATCCATTTGTTAAATATTCCTTAAAGTAATTAATTTTAAAATCATTGTAATTAATAATCCATTCCAAAATAAAATATTAGTTATTTTAAAATGTTTATATATTAAAGTATTCAATTTTCTCTTACTAGCGATCCTTTATTATATCTTCCATGGACCCAGTAACAGATCTCACTACATGAGAGATGTATGACCTTGTGAAAATACTAGAATACATAATTATTATAATAAATGATGAAAATTTATCCTTCACCCAATACATATCACCATATTCTATTCATTTCTATTTCTATTTAGAAAATTTGAAATATCCATCCAATTGTATAGAAGTAGTTTTTAACCTGACCATTCCAAAATGTTCAATTATATTATATATATAATATGAATATGATATAATTGGCGTTTCATGATTATATACCCACTATATTCTCATCCCTAACATTTTTTCACTTCCATAAAATCCTTTATCAAGAAATATCCAAAAAAATATTTCTTTAGATCTTTATTTCGTCTATTTTGAACCACAAAAAGCTGGACACCTATATTCAAGAGATGTATGATAAATTTTTTTATCATCAACCACATTTTGATAGAATTTTTTTGTAACACCTCGATATTTTTTGAAATATATTGTTTAAATTAATTTAATATTTTTGATATTTTTCATTTCACACAACACTAATTTTTTTTATTTCATATTAAAACACTATGTATGTATTTTGTTATATGAAAAACCTTTTTCATAATAAACTACATGCAATAATAATTTTATCAGTCTTTACATGAAACAAGGAGGTTTCATTTCATTATACACAACAATGCCATTCTTTAATGGCCTACATAACATGTAAAAATAGAGTTTTTCTGAATACATATATATTATTTAGCATTAATTAGATGTTAATATAGTTTATATGATAATGGTTAAATAAATTATGAAAATAAATGGTTTAAAAAATATATAATAAATTCTATGGTTTAAAAAATAGTTAAAAATTTATATGAAAACTGATTGAACATACAAGAAAATATTTTTTTACTCGTAATGCTGCTTTAGCCTAATAAATAAAATTAATAAAAATTAGTGACTGATATTAATATATATATATATATATTATATTAATTAAAATATATTTGATATTCATCCAATATATCGTATTGTCTTAAGAGAATAAAATCCAATTTTTTGCACAAATTACTATATTTCTTATTAATCCATTTTACATCCTTTTAATGGAGAACATATTTTAAATCCATGTTTGGGACAATTTATGGGTTATATATTTCAAAATAATATTAATACTTCAATTTAAAACATAAAAATTAGTTTATGGTCATTTTTTGGTATTTTTATATAAGGATTCATTTTTAATGAATAGTTATGACCTAGTGAATTTTATTTGAAAACAAATTTTTCATCTAATTTATTTGTAAAGACATGATTTATTTTAAATTGAATTAAAAGTTTAATTAAATCACATTTTTATTATTTAATCCTATTTAGGTAATTATAATAATTTTCACTTTGATATTGGATATAAAGTATGGAAAATTTTTGGATGTTTTAACATTAAAAACATATAGTGTCATCCCATTAGGGGGATTAAATTTAAATTAATTTCTCCCACATATGTGATTGTAATTTTAAAAAAGGATTACATATTTTAAATTATAATAATTTATAATTTATAATAATGTCATCTTAGTTTTAAAAAAAGATTAGTGAATGATGTTACAAATAATTATAGGTATTAAGGTAAAATTAAGCTTACCAAGGGAAAAAACCTTAAACATAAGGGCCCAATGACCTAGAAACTAATCAAAAACACATTTGATATCAATATTTCATCTATAAAAATTCCATTATTGAGTTTGGATGGTTTTGAAGGGCTTTTTTAGGAAAAAATGTGGGTACACCTAACTTGTTTTAAAGATGCCATGTATATAATTTACCTTCCCTATAAAAGGTCACCACCTCTCCCATTTACTCACACTACTCAAAATAGTTAGTTTCTACCATAGTATAACCAATACACTTCAAAAATACCCCCCTTAATTATTGAATCCCCACTTTTGGTATAAAAAATTCCAAGGATTCCGTTTGGTGAAAACCAAAGGAGTTACCTGATTAAGAGGTAACACCCTCCCTCAAGATCCTTTCTTGTATTTCTATTATACACTCCGTATAGTAGTATTATTCTATGTTTTTATAAAAACCCCAGTATAAAAAATATAATAGTTTTATTATTCTTATGGGTAAAACCAACACTTACACACACATACATAAAATGCGTAACTACCATATTGTTTATTTGTGTGACGAACTACCACCTCAAAAAAGAGGATTGTTCATTTTTTCTTTACCACCACTCATGGTGGATATTATGATGAAAAATATACTTATATATGGAATGTATTTTGTTTATGATTTATTTATAATTATTTGTTTTTTATTTATAACACACCTTTATAATTTTCATCTTGTGTAAGTGTGATAATTTCGTTTGGGGTATTATTGACTACCATGCACTCAATGTGATATGATTTATGCACAGACTACATGGAATGTATTAAGGATATGTTTAGTGAACTTATAAAATATATATGAAATAATAATTCTAATGTAATGATATTATATACACATATAAATATAAAGATATTTCATTTACTTTATTTCTTTCAATACAATAATAAAATGGATGCATGGTTCATGCGTACATATAGCCTACCATCTCCATGAACTATGTATTCCATTTCACAGTTATATATTATATAGATTATAATAATACACCAATATATAATTTAAATTATATTTATATCATGGTTAAAATTATAGAAATCATGATATAATTATAAGGGCCAAACACATATCATCTTAATACACAAATGAAAAACAAAGAGAATATTACCTGAAGCGTAACCATAACATGTAATTTTCAACAAGCGGGTAATATAAAGTAATAATAAAAAACATATATTTTATTAAATATAATATTATAGTTTTGTAAAATATTTATAATAATATTAAATTTATCATATAATAGTTTTTAAGATATATGATGATATTCAAGACATAAGGTAAATGTATTTTATCTAACTTTTTATCTCTATGAGATACCTGCCTTAATATTCAATCATTTATTTATTGTGGTGTGTATTATTACCATGGATGAATTATTAGATTCATATAATTTAATTTAGTTGTATTTAAAAATCCATTTTATGATATTTCTTTCTTGTGGTCAATATTTCAAATGTTACCAAATCAGTAATGTGATTTTGTCTAAAATTTCCTTCTTTGAGACACATGCCATTTTATGCACCTAGAATTTCCCATGAGGTGGGTTCAATGCCTTTGAAATGTTATATCTTTAATCTCCTTATTTTAATGATATTTAAATATTCATTTAATTTTCAATCTTTCCATTTTATTATGATCGAATGTTATAATTTTGGTAATTGTTTATGGCCATAATCTCACCAATTATCAAGACTTTTTATGATTAATCTCAAATTGATGAAATATTATTATACATATATCAAAACCTCTTATGATATTTATTAATATATTTTTATTCATATAATATACAAGTTATGGTTATATTTATCTACTCTTTGGTACAAAATATGATCAAGAATGTGTTTTTAGATTTTCTGACTTTACCTCTCTCTTCGGCCGGAAATGTGTGTTAATTAAAAAACACGTTTTCAAAAAAGTGTTTCCGAGAATTATATAATATTCTATTATAATCCTTAAAATAATTTTTTGCCCTTTTTTATTTTACCAATTCTCTCAATGTAATCGTTATGTAACATTTTAATCAAGGAAATTTTCTTCCCTTTTTACCATGAAAAATAATATCCTTTTTACCTCGTACGTCATGTATAGATTTACCTATCATCATTTCGTTGATGCTTACGTTGAATTTCTAAAATTATAATTTTTAATAACTTCTTTAAAAGTTATTTTCAGTGAATTGTTTTTCAAAATATTTTCAACCTTATTTTATTATTTATCAAGGAAACTTTTTTTCAAAATATTTTAATGCCTCTATTATAAGTTTTCAAGGAAAACGGTTTTCAAAAAATTATCACGAACCTTCATAAGTTTTCATGGAAAATTGTTTTAAAAGAATTTTCATTATTATTTTATATGTTTTCATGTAAAATGGGCTTGAATACATTTTTAATCTCCTTTTATTAGTTATGATGTAAAATTATTTTCAAAAAGTTTTCAGGATACTTTTATAAGTTTTCAGGAATTTTTCTCCCAAAAGGTTTTCAAGATCTATTTTTATGTTTACAAATAAAATAGTTTCCAAAAAGTTTTAAAATCATTATTTATTATAATTATACATTATTTTTAAGATAATGATTTTCAAAAGTTTTTATCTATTAAATTTCCATTTTCAAGTATGAAAAGGTATTTTCCTCCGGAAATGGTTTTGAAATTTATATAATTTTTCTTTTCGATCTAATATGACATCTATCAATATTACTCAAGCCCTTATAGGAAATTATCCAAAGGATCCATGCATTTAATTTCATGAATGGTTTATGTTTTAATATAATTATTCTTATGAAATCTGTTTCTCTTCAATGGATTATAAGCTTTAAAATCCCGCTTCATTTCACGAGTTATGATTCGATGAAATGATGGTGAAGCCTATCAATTTTTCATAGTATATGATGTGATGATAAAGTATTGTTTCCCATTTCATTTCATGGGATTGTGGTAGAATTTTTATAAAAACCACCTCTTTTTATGAGTCATGATATGTTGAAAATTTTATCACCATGTGGAACATGTATGAATTATTTTATTATGAGATTGGTGGGACCTATATCCCCCTAAAATGAATAGGGTAATGATTTATATCTCAAAATAAAATGATGGGAATCATGTCCATGGGATTGATCAACTATGGGAAGATAGTAAAATCTAAACCACTATATAAATATGTGGAAAATCAATCACTTACAAGGAAATATATCGACTATGGATGGTGGTGTGTCCCGCCTAGTGGGTATAGTCACCAGAAATATGGAATATAGGGAAACGAAATACACTATGGGAATATGGGTAAACCCAATACACTATGGGATGATGGGGAAACCTGATTCGGAATGGGAAGATGTGTAAATAAGATCTCTTACAAGTACTAGACTATGACTGGTGATGATGGTCTATCGTGCCCAGTAGTTGAAGTTTCAATTATGTTCCATGAAAATAAGGAATTATATCAAATATTTATTCCTACCAAAATCCAATGTATTATTTCTATGTTATGATTTTATGGCTTATGTTTATTATTTCCATGTGATTCATATCATATAAACTGTCAAGCTCTATGATATTATTCCTATTTACGATCTTTAATGTGAAGGGTATGATATTAAAATGTTATGATCACATTTTAATAACCCTATTATCATGTTTATGCTTATAGAAATACTTTTTTTACCCTTAATGATCATATGAGATAAACCATTTTTATGATTACTTTCCTAGGTTATAATGAAATGTATAAAATATGATGTCTCTAAGAAGGGTTCTAGTCATGAATAACTTAACAGGAGATAATTTAGCTTACTAATGTACCATTTTGTGCGATTTCACGTTTTATAAGGAACTAGACCAATTAAAGTCATTGGTAATTAGTTTATATAATATCTAAAGTATTCTGAAAAATTATTTTGTTAAAGTATGTCAAGATAGGTTTTTTATAGTTGGAATCATAGAAAAGGTTTTGTTACCCATTGGAAGCTACGATAATAAAACCTTAGTGATGACCCAAATGACATGTCTAGGGATAAGTCTACGGATAAGGAAAAGTATTGGAAAATTTCATGGTATTTTGGTAAAGTATTGATTATTTGGTTTCATAGAAATATATCAATGGTTGGATAATACAAGTGGATGTGGCTTGGGAATTGATTTACCTTGGAGTCACTATAAGGCCACATCCTTAAACATTAAATAATCTTGAGTTAAATCAAGAATTCACATTGAGGGTATTTTTAGGTTTAGAGTTTTAGATAACTAGGACAAAACTATTACATAAAATCTCAAATATTACCAAGTAGTCTCTTATACTATAACAAAATTTTTCAAACCAATAAAACTCATTAAATAAAAAAAATTATTTTTTTGATGAAAATCTTCTAAAATACATCCTTTCCCATACCCTTCCTTATACCATGTTAAAACATTTCAAAAACATGGGATGAGCATAAAAAAATATTAAGGGATATAAAATAAGGGAAGAAAACATTATTCCATGAATATATACAAATCAAGAAATCATAATTTTAAATCATAAAACATAAGCTCTTTAACATACCTCATAAAATCATAATATTTATAAATAACACATAGAAATCATAAATTATAAAGGTAACTTATGGAATCCATAACATAATTACATTGTACCTTTCAGAAATACCTATGGAGTAATGTTTTAAATACCCATCACAATATATTACCTAATTCTATTAGGAGAAACATTAATGTTTACCTCTGTCACATTACCTAAGGCATTGGAGAGCAATATCCTGCTCACTCTCCCTTGGTTTATCACGAAACCACCCATATTTGGTTTATCATGTGACCACCCATAAAATGTCTAAGTACCATTACATAATCTTAACACATAAAATATTTAAATTATCAATATTTCAATCATCAATCAGAAGAAAGCATTTCAATATATTGAAATATTTAATCCATTTTCAAAACCATTTAAAATATTTAATAAAGTTGAATCAAAGTGTCCCATACTAATTTTAATCTTTTATAGGAATTAAAATTTTAAAAAATTATTTTAAGTATAAATAAATCATTAAAAACATTGTGAAAATATGGAAATTAATGACAAATATTTATAAGATTAAATATTTAAAACGTTTAAAATAATGTTTTAGTTAAAGAGTCTCTTACCACTTGAGAACATAATCGAATAAAAATAATTAATGAATAACATCAAAGGAAACCAATAATATCATTGTAATAAGAATATTCATGATATAATATGTAAAAGGGAAGTATATACACCTTATATTATTATAAAGGTGTAAAATATCAAGATATGCCTCAATGAAAGGCGATTTAGATGAAGTCCCTTACAAATATCATTTTGAAAATAAAATAGATCGATTATGTGTATTAAATATAAGTAAACATTATTAATGTATAAATAAATGATAATTCATCAAAATATATTTCATACATAATCATATAATTACATAATCAAACAATTTAACATTAATCCAATGAATGGAAATTTGTTTAAGATGTTCCCTTAACTTTAGTCTAACTTGTCTCGTTCACTATTTATATTCATAAATAATAAACATAAGTTAATTTATACTTGATTTATAACCTTTTTAAAGTTATTATTACTTTTATAAGACTTATTACCTTATTATAATAATCATATAATTATTCAAGTTCATATCGGTCATTTTATCGATGTTCTGTACATGAGTAAAAAAGTAACTTATTTTATGGTAAATTGTCCAAGTAGTCAAAATAAAATCATCTCCATAATGATATTAATGATTTAAATATCATATATATAGTTAGTATATATATTTATTCATAACATTAAATAAAATTTTGAGATATGAAACGAAATTCACCTTTCATGGAGATGGTAAGTCATACGTAAGTATGAATGCTACTTTCATTTCATTTTCACATATAAATGAATGAAAACTAAAATATACATAGGTATATTATAATTATAGTATAATATAATATTTTATATATGTTACATATGTTCATTAACTCCATCCTTTATAAGTTCCATGTATGGCCTGAACGAGTTATTTCACTTTGACGGGCAGAAGTCTGCATTTCCTCAAATCAAATTATTGTATATAAACATTATGGAATGCATAATGGTATGATTTAAATAAAAATATAGACGCATAGAGAAAATATAAATATAAAATACATAATATATAAATATAGTTCCATCATAATGGCCACCCTGATAGGTGTTAGGGGAATCTCAAAAAATCATCGTTTCGTGAGGTAGTAGTTCGTCGTACACAAAAACAGTATATTTGTATCCATTAGATTGAGGTGTGTGTAATAGTAGTTCAAATAATTTTCATAAAAACATACTTGTATATTGAGGATACCGGTTCAATTATTTAATCAAAGAATAAGAATATAATAGAGAGTGAAGAAGTAAATTAATGGAAAATATCCTTAGAGAATACTTTACCTCAAAAACGCGTAACTCTCTTTGATTTGAGCCAAAAGGATTTCTAGAAATGGATTATTCCCATGTTAAGGGTTATTTCAAGAATATAGGGATATGGGGAGCTTATTTGAGTAGAATTGTGACTAGACAAGGGGATTGAGAGGTGTGATTAAATGGGTATAGGTGATGGTCTTTTATAAGAGGGAGGAGGGGTACCTTAGAAAAGTTTGAAAATTTAATTTATTATAAATTAAATTTAGATTAAAAATGATTCCAAATTCAATTAGTTATATGATAATATAATATATGTCTAAATAAAATCATCCAATAAAAATTAGACAGGTTTTGAATATTTTTTAATCCTTATCTTTTTTAATTAACCCTTTTTACTCTTACCGTTTTACCATGAATTTAACACATTGAGAGTCAAAATGGTTACCAAAACCAGAAAAGTATCCAAATAAAGACTCATTAATAACATTTCAGACTTATCATAACCATTTTGCCGAATATTAGATTTTTAGGAATTTTATATCATTTAATAATTTTTTTTTATGTTATGAATTTTTTCAATTTTGGACACTATTCGTACAATGACTTTTTAAAAATACATAAAAACATTATTATTTGGAAAAAACTTCATCAATTCCAAGATACCAAGTCATACTAAAACATAAAAATAGAGTATGGAATAAAAAGTTTAAAACAAATTTATTTTAAAACTTATAATCTCATTTATTTAGATATTTCATTAGTAAGGAAATCACTACATCATCATTGTTTCATAAATAAATTTATTTATTTAATGTATAAAAATTATAAATAAAATACCATGATTTAGAATATATTTTTATCTTTATAATTAATATTTATAGTTTAATATATTTCTTACATAACACCATATAAAAATTGTTTTATTAAAAGATACATGTTTATATTAAATTTTTCTTAATTTAAAATAATTCTTATAAAATTTCATTTTTACATCAAAGTGGCTCCATGGGGTGAAACAATCGACCCAATGATGCCCATGTCCAGAAATATATCATCCAATAGTATTAATAAATGTTATAGTGTAGTTTCATATTATTATAATATTATTTTTTACATTTATTTACAATATTTACTCTTTAACCATGGTAAATAAAATAATTACTGAAGTTACTATTCATAATGTCCAAAAATAAAAGGTCCCTATTTACGCAATTTGAAACTTATAATTCCAAATATTTAATCCATTTTTTAAAATTCAAAATACAAAAGTCTCAGTAATTAATTTAATTTTATTTATCGTTTTCGAAACCAAAAAGTGGGTTTTTAAGTAGTAATAACTATCAAAAGATTGACATGTGTTTATGTTCAATTAAGCTGTAAAATTACATAAAAAGAACATAATTCGATTAAATGATAAAAATATAATTCAATTATACTTTAAAACAAATTAAATGTACTATCTAACAATATATATAAATGAGATGAAAATGCCGTTTTCAATTAAAATACTATATATTTCACTATTCATTAAAAAATGAACTTTATCAGAAAAAAAATTAATCTAATGTAAATTTTGATGTCCCACTTCTATAGAATAATTTTATTTATTCAAATAAAACATATGAAGGTCAAAAAAACTATATTTGAAAAGGGTTCTCCCTCAAAAGGGAGTAAGATGAGCTTTAAAAAATATTAGCGTATTTCATGCTTAAAATAAGATTCATTCTTATTTTAGGCCTCTAAAATTTATTGGATAAATGTAAATACATTTAATAATAATATTTTAGTCAGTTTTTTTCATTCCCACTAATACAACAGCTAGTCGTTAACTACCATTTAAAATAATAATATTATTATATTATTTTCTTGGTATAACTCAAAGTTGTGTGCAACATAAGATTACAAAGAAACCTATTATTGCGTGTTAAGTATGATATCATAAAAATTGTCTTCGTTAAAATAAAATTAATATCTTATTAAAAAAAATTAATAGAGATGAAAATGTATTATTCTATAAATAATTGGGTCGTTACATCCACTTTTGGAAATTGCATCCTCACAATTCTCAAATTGGGCTCAGAAACATCATTGAAAATCACATATCCAAAAGAGATTCAATAAAACTATCACTTTTAAAGAAAGAAATAGAAGTATAATTGTCACCCAAGATAACAAATACTAGGATTACATGTAGGAAAACATGTACATGGAAGAGAAACTAAGTGTTAGGTTTTAATGGAGAGTGATAGAAAACATGATCAAGAGAAAGTTAACAACAAGAAAACCACAAAATTGTGATGGGTTAAATAGTCTTTGATTTCTTATTATGAAAATTAAATGTACAACATTTATTTTTTAAGTTTCTTTTCATAATGTTGAATAATTAATTTATGATACTGACTAAGAAAATAATGAAATATACTTACTTTTCAAGTAGAGTTTCATTCTTAAATAAAATTCTACCACAAAATTATCTTTTCATCAAAAGATGAGTATTCAAGATGAATTGGTAACATCTGAAGTGCTAGAATCAACTTCTAGAGAATCAAATAATCCAAAAAAATGTGAACTATATATTTCCCCTATCATTAGGCATTAACCAAAACCAAAATTGTTAGTACAGGTTCAGATGATCCCAGAAAAGGATAATACTTTATAGAAATAAAAACTACTCCTAATCTCCAAAACTCAGCAAACAATACCCAAAGTTAAAAAAGACAATTCAATAAAAAAAATTCATAAAATTCTACAAAATAATCCAAACTATGTTTGAAACAGAAAATTCAGAAGGATTTGATCACATAGTCTTCCTAAAAAATCTTAACATTTATCTCCAAATAACATCGGCTACTCTTAATGTCTCATACAGAAAATAAATTAAACTAATCACATATTCTCTTTTATTTCTTATTCATTTCGATAAATATACCAAATTTCTATAGTTATACAATAAAATCATAGATTATTGCAAAATAAAATTCCACCATTACTCATCAAATAAGATCCCATAGTATTCTATTTTCTTTAAGCATATAATGTTCCCAAAAGAGAAAATGTATTCCCAAAAAACATTTATTAGTTTATCACCAAATCATTTTTCCATAATAAGGATATAAATTTGATCAAACAAAATTACCCAAATCAAAAAATTCTTGATCCATAAAATCATTTAACTAAAAAGAATAAGTCATACTAACCATGGACTTCATATAGGCCAGTGGTAGGTGATACGACCTTGTCAGCCTTCTTTTTTGGGTTTGATTCCCATGGCCTTACCGGGCACGATGAGTTTTCACCCATCCTACATGTTGTCCTTTTTTTATAACCATATAATTCATATAACATTCTAAAAAATAATAAAATTTCCATAAAAATAACCACAACCAACTATATACTCAATGTTTATCTAATAACTTTCATTTTCCATACCAAAATGTAATAACTATTTATCACCTAAAAAAAGATCTTATGAAATCCTAAGGTTATCCATTATGTCCACACAAGAAAAGATAATTCCCTCTTGAATAAATTTTTAGCATATCAAACTTCAGGGTTACACATACTAGAGAAAATCATACAAAGTTATCCCATCATCAAAAGAGCCTTAGTACTTTTAAGCATTTAATCACCCTATAATATACTATAACTTTATAGTACCTTATATATAGACTTCTTACTCATTCAAAATTCATCATGATCCATTAAATATGCATTTCCACCTTATTTCTTAATATATAATTCTTATAGATTGAATATCCTCATCATTTATAAGTATCAATCCATTTATTCTTCATTCTTTATGGATAAGAAAATAATTTATACCTTGAATCCAGATATCATGATCTTCAGGATGTCCCCATTCTCTTTCGGTATGTTTTCCTACATTCAAAATGTAAACGTTCTCCCCACATCTATAATTACACTTTTACATAGAGATAGAAAATTTATATCTTCAAATCATATGAAAAAGATTCCATGACCATAAAACTATTTTATAAATGAGTAAGTGTAGGATAACTCAAACAATTTCTTATAGGTGATTTGAATACTCAAGAAGCTGTCAAAATCATTTGAACATTATATTTCCATAATATTGATGATCAAATCATCAGGGATGGATAAGAAGGTTGTGAAGGATCTATTTCCATCCATCTTGAAAAATGATCCTTAATCTGCTGAAAATAATCAACAGTTTAACATGAATCTAATTATTATTAATTATGAAAATAATCCTCTATAGGGTAAATATTACATAAAAACTTGTATATTAATCGAGGCCATTAACCTCCTAATATCTCCATTTTTAGGTTTTTATCCAATAAACCTATTTTACCATAACCCTCCAAAATTTTCCATATGATAGTAACCTTCTTAGTTATATGAGATCCTTTACCTACACCCAGATAACACCCAAAACTCTAATGTTATCTAAACCGACCTCTGATACCAACTATAAGGTCTCATCCTTAAACATTACATAATATTAAGTTATGTCAAGAATTGAAATTAAAGATCATTTTATGTTAATAGTTTTCTAGAATTAGTCCATAAATATTACATTATATCTCAAATACTTCAAAATAAATACTTCTACAATGATGATTTTTTTCACAATAATATGAATCATTAAATAAAACAACAATTCTTTTCATGATAAAAATATTCTTGAATTATTCATTTCTCTTACCTATCCTTATACCCTGTGAAAAAAAATTCAAAAACTTGGGATGAGAATAAAATGATTAGTAAGGGATATAAAATAAGGGAAGAAAACATTAATCCATGAATACATAAAAATCATGAAATCATACTTTTAAATCATAAAACACATGCTCTTTAACATACCTCATGAAATCATAATATTTATGAATAAAAAATAGAAATCATAAATCATAAAGGTAACTTGTGTGATTTATAACATGATTACATTGTATCTTTCACAGATATATAGGGATTTATGTTTGGAATACCCATCATAGTATATTCCCTAAATCTATTAGGAGAAATAGTAATGTTTACCTCTGTCACGTTACCTAAGGCATTTGGGAGTTATCTCGGGCTCAACCGCCCTAGGTTTATCCTGGAACGACCCATATTTTGTTTATCACGTAACAACTCATAAAATATAAAAGTACCATTACATAATCATAATGCATAAAATATTGAAATTATCAACATTTCACTCATCAATTAGAAGAAATCAGTTCAATATATTGAAATATTCAATCCATTTCCAAGACCATTTAAAAAAAATTAATAAAGGGATTTTTGAATTAATGTTTCTCATACCACTTTGAAAAATTTAAAGGAATTAATATTTTAAAGCATTATTTCCTATATAAATAAATCATTAAAACCATTTTTAAAACATGGACATTAAAGAGAAATACATAGAAGAGTAAATCTTTAAAATAATTAAAACAATGTTTTCGTTAAAGAGTCCCTACCACATGATAAAATACTTGAATAAAAATAATTAAAGAATAACTATAAAATAATCCTATAATATCATGAGAATATGGATATTTATGTCATAATTTGTCAAAGGGTAGTATATACACCTTATAGGATAATATAGGAACTCAATATTAAGATATGATTCAATGAAAAGAGATTGAGATGATGTCCCTTACAAAGATCACTTTGTAAATAAAATAGATCGATTATGTGTACTCACTATAAGTACACATATGTAATTTATATATAAAATATAGGTCTTAAAAATTTATTTCTTACATAACCATTTAATGGAATAATAAAAAAGTAGAAGATTATCCCAAAGAATGGAAAATGGCTTAAGAAGTTCCTTTACGTTGAGATCGACTTATCTCATTTGTTCATTATAATATTGAATAGTAAAACTAAGTTAATTTATAATTTATTTAGAACAATTATAAGGTTTATTATTCCTTTTATATTACTTATTAAATTTTTATAATAATCATATAATTATTCATGTCTTTATCGGTTGTTTTGTCGATGTTCGGTACTTGAGTCAAAAATGAACTTGTATTGAGTTAAATTGTCCATGTATTCAAAAGAGAATCATGTCCAGAATGATATTCATGATTTAAATATCATATATACTATGTATATGTATATATATGAATTTATAATAGTACAAAATTTTTTGAGATAATAAATTAAATACACTGTTCATGGAGACGGTAAGCCATATGTACGCATGAATGCTACTTTAATTTCTTTTTCAAATTTAAAGGAATGAAAACTAAATGATACATATGTATATTATAATTAAATTATAATTTCATATTTTATATACATTCGATATGTTCATTAACTCCATCCATTGTACATTCCATGTATGGAATGAACGAGTCATATCACATTGAGGGGGTGGTAGTCTGTACTTTCTCAAATGAAATTATCATATTTACACATTATGGAAACCATAAAAGTTTGATTTAAATAAAAAAATAGAATAATAGAGGCATCCTACTAGAAACTGGATCTTAGAAAATGGTTCTATTCCCATGGTTTAAGAAAACTGTGGGTATAAACTATTTTTCCCGACCAATACCCATGGTTTTTAACAAATTGTGGGAATAACCCAGTAAAAACCACCCTCACTCGGGATTGTCCTCCCCCTCCCCCTTGAATAGCCGAATATTCACTTCAAAAACCTCCCATTCCTACCCCTCCGCCTCAACATCTCAAACACTACCTCCACCTCGACATGCCCACATTCATCCCCCGCCTTTCGACTGACACCTCCCTCCCTCCACATTCACCTCATGACCCCCACCTCACTCGCTTCGCCTCCCAGTCTCTACCTCCCCGCCCCCATCTCTCTACCTCTGCATCTTCCTCCATCCCTCCTTCCCAACTTCTTGACCTATGCTTCCTGGCCCTCGGCTCCGTCCCTCCTCCTTTCCACCTCCATGTCCGGCTCGGCGTTTGCGTCCACCTCCCTTCCTCAGACTCGTGCTCCACATCCTCATCAGCTCACTCCCTTACCTATCCATAAAATTTAATTTACATGAATCTACTCACATCACAAGTAAATTTTAATCAAAATTTCCCCTGATTTTAAATTCCATCTCGAATCTCAAATATGATGTCATGACACGAACCTACCCGGGCTCGTGCTGCAACTACCCCAAGTTTGCCTCCATAGGTCAGGGGCTGGCGACAAGCGCTGAAGGCTAAAAAACTCGATGAGGTATTTGCCTGAGTACCTGTACACACACACACAACAAAAACAATGCGGAAGTGCAGAGTAAAATAATAGAAAAGTACAAACTGCTGTAAATAAACTAAAAATGTGCATCGACCTCTAAACAATACAAGCAAGTGTTGAGGTAAATTGAAAAGAAAAGGGAAAAAACACACGCCCAACTAGAAAAGTGACACAACCCAGCAAGAGGTGAACAAAAGAAAAACATCTAGGATGGTCCCCCACATGGACCCCAACTCCGACCACCACACGTGGTCCAATCTCCCAAACTCCTAAGCTCCGCTGAAGTCACGACCAACCCGTCTGTCGCCTGCAAGGGAACACCAAGTGCAGGAAATGTCCAAGCAGGGGTGAGTATAAAAATACTCAGTAGGATACCCCAAAGGCTCGGGGGATCGATAAAGGAGGTACCTAAGGGTGAGAAGTAGATCGAACAGGGAAAAAGTAAAGGAGTTCAACCGAAAGTGCAGTAAAGAGTACAGTAAAGAGTTTAGCTCAACCCAACAAGAGTAAAGAAGGTAGACTTGTCCCAACACAAGGAGCTAGAAACGGTGAGAAGATGAACTTATCGTCAAGTCTTCGCTACCTATAGCAGGATATTAGACTCGTCCAACCATGAGAATATAGACACGAAAGCACGTGGCATACCCCGCGCCTCTTCGCCTCTCCTGGAAAAAGAACATCCAAAACCGAAGGAGTGGGTACTGGAACAAGGTATACAAATACATAGGATCAATCATGAAGCCTGAACAAGATCGTAAGAGTATCTCCATGCTGTAGCTTAGCCCAAGAAATTGAGTAGCCAATATTCCCAGAAGTAAACACCCTCGATACCCAGCATCCCTCACGTCTTCCCAAAACTACAAGTCAAGGGGCTCAAATCACCGCACCTTGACACTATCCGCTTTGGGCGGAACTGACTCACCCGCAAGGTTTTAGTTCTTGTCACAAGGACTCATATCGGTGGGGAAAGTTCCCCTCGTACTTGAGAGTTCCAGGTGAATTCAAACGACACCTCGTCACTGTCACACAGTCGAGAGGTCTGCTCAATGTCAAAGTCGTCACATCACTGACCCGTACAAACGAGGGTCTCAATCCGGTAGTCACGGAGTAAAGACACAAAATATCCTAATAGAAAGGACTGATTCTGAAATGTTAACGGGTGACCCACTGCCCAGCCCTGCTGGACGGTAAACCATAACAAGATATCGGGCGACCCACTGCCCGACCCCTGCTGGAGGGTATACCTAGAATAAGTTGACATGCGACGCACTGCCCAGCCTTGCTGGAGGGTAGACCTGGAACTAGACGACGGGCGACCCACTACCTAGCCCTACTGGAGGGTTGAACCTAAGGATGTCGAGTGACCCACTGCCCAGTCTCTACTGGAGGGTAAACCCCTAGAAGTCAGTGACCAACCCACTACCCAGTCTCTACTGGAGGGTAAACCCGATGAAGTCAATGAGAAACCCACTCCCCAGTCTCTAATAGAGGGTAAACCCGGAACTTCTCTGGCCATCCCTACTTGATGGTATACCACTGGACAACATAACTCGGAGTGGGTATCATGCAACCACCTTACTCCAAAACAAAACCAGGGGAAACCACTCAACCCTTCTGATCTAAACCATCGTGAACAGGGGGACCCTCTATGTCACGAGAGGCCAATGGTAAGAAAAGTATAACACGACACGAACATGGGGCCCACATGACGTGTGGCCCCAAGTCAACTCCAACCAAGCGCACAAACGTTCTCAGGTACAAACAACCACATGTACCACCCTGCATTCTCGCATACTCCCAGAGTATGCCACATCTCCATCCCAAAGGATAACATGCACACGACCCCCAATTTCATCACGAAGGCGTAATCGTATCAACTCCAACTTGCCACCTCAACGGCTGAGGCATGACCAACCACAACTCTTCAAGCATTACTTCTCTAACAAGGTAGTGCACATGATCTCACGCCATGGGTTCGCTTCCGAACACAGCAAGAAGAACCACCACTAGAGCACCTTTCATATTTCAACATCTAATAAGATCACGTAAGAGGCTCCTCTCATCTGAACAGATTGCACCATTGTAATCCCCATAGAAAAACACGCGAGGTAGACTACTTACTCACCAGAAACGATCAATCAGTGAAAAAGTTACTATTCACCGTAACAAACCTATGTGGGGCCCACTCCAAGATCCCGAAACTGAACAAAAGTATCACACCACTGTGATCCCCTCAGAAAAACACACGGGATTGACTATTCAATCACCCAAAATGGAAACCCGATAAAAAAGGTACTATTAACCATAGTTATGTTGGGTGGGACCCACACCACGTCCCCAAAAAAGGTCGGGCGAACTACGCCATCACAATGCTCTTGGAAAAAAACGTCAAATCGACTTCTTACTTGCGTGGAACAGATTTCCGGAGAAAAAGGTGCCTTCCAACATACCGAACATGAGCGGTGCTGCGTGGGAACTGCAACCTGGTTCCAAAATGCTGCCAACAGATCACAGAGTTGCGATCCTCTCGAAAAAGTACACAAGATGGACTATTCACTTGTCCAAAACAGACACCCTGGGATAAAGCTGGAAATCACCGCCAACTCCCAAAACGGCCCTCGTAGGGCCTGCACCATCATGTGGAATTAGAGTGGGTAGACTGCAATATTGCAATCCCCTCGGAAAAACACCCATAGACGACTGCTCGCATGCCCCGAACGGACGTTCAATGAAAAAGTAGCTAAATGCCGCTCGCAGATCGAAGGACGGGCCGTGGGGCCCACACCGGGATTAAAAATCACCAATACCATCTCAAAAGCTTCGTATTGATATAAGGACCGCGTTGCCGCTAATGGAACGCAAATCCGACATTGTGTCCACATTTTTTGAGCGTTTTAGTGAGGATGGTCCGAAACAGGGTGGGCCGGGCCAGTTCGGCCGGCCCACCCACTCCCTGGACCGGCCCGATGTTCACCGCGCGGGTCGACCGCTTCAATTCCCGGACTGGATCGGCCGGTCTGGCTCCACCGACACGGACCCGCGTTCTGCGGGTCCACTGCGCGTCCCGGGATCATCATGACCACGGTCTCCCCCACTGACCGGCCGACAGCAGGTCGGTCTCCCCGCTCGCCCGCACTCGCCGGGGGTGCCGAAGCCCACGGCCGCCTCCGCTGAAGGGAGCCCCTCTTACTGAGGAGACCCCCGTCGTCGTCCCGGATCCACCGAAGCCCCACCGCCACTTCACCCGCCTGAAGCCGCCCATTCGCCGCTGCCTTTGCCCGCGCCGCCGCCGCCCGTGAAGTCCGGACCACCCGCCAGAAAACATCAAATGACCCCTAATTCCCGTAAACTTCGGCGAATGATTGCGAACTCCTCCAAACTCGGATTTAAATTCCAAAAAGTGTGATGGAAAGATCAGAAAATATACTACATAACCATGGGATTCTCTCAAAAATTCAACAGCAAATCGACACCATAAAGCGGGACCAAATATGGTGCTGGATTTAAAAACTCAAAATGAAAACTCCTACCTCTTGGGTGTTGCCCGAAGCTTCTCCATCGAACCATTGGAGCGGCCGTGCCTCACCGGAGCTGCCTCACAAGAGCTGCCTCACCGAACTAGAGGAGGATAGGGGAGGGGGCTGCCGCCTGCCACTGTCCAGGTGAAGAAGAAGAAGAAGAAGAAGAGGGAGGGGGTGTGTTTAAGTAGAAAACACTTAAACCACCCGCCCGACACGCCCTCAACTACGCTCTCGACGTAGAAAAAAAGGAGGTCTCCCCTCGGGTAAACACAACGCTCCAAGAGCAATAGTGGTCTCATAATTTTAATATAAGGCCCCATTCAAAAGTTATAAAACTGAACGCCCAAAGCTGCCAAATTATGAAAAATCCCCTGGGGCCATTTTTCACAGACAGCCCGGGCCCATGAAACTTACACCCCTCCTCGGGTAAACGACACGTTCTAGACTCAACGGTGCCCTCAGTTTTCCAATCCGAGCCACCATTTATGAGATACATGAGTTAAGCCGTTAAAAGAATAAATTAATTATTTAATTTATCCGTTCCACGCTCCGATAGAGAGCGAGGGGTCCAAACGTCCCGCGCCGACATGTTTTATGTCGTTACTAGGGTAAAACCCCCATTTCAGACCCATCAGTATACTCAGATTTCTGATCTGAAGCACCATTTAGGAGGTATCCCATTTATTTTTCATTTCCAGTGTGAACGCACTGAAAATTTAATTCCGGCCACACCGGGGCTCGGAAACGGACGCCGTCTGAAGGCGCTGCTCTGGAATAACATCAAAAATATTCCAAAGTCTTTCGTAGAAAATACATGGTTATTACATATGAAACCTACTATATTTGATGAAGGATAATTTTTAGAAGGTGTTTTGATAAATATTGAATTGTTTGAGAAGGCATTAGAATAATCATAATATGTTATGATGTCATTTGAGTGAAATCTGGAATTACATTTTCTATCATTGAAAAATGAAATAGTTTGAAACACACAATCTACACATGCCACTTTATTTTGTACAAGAAAATGAATTTTTTAATTGCCACCACATGACTTTATTGGAAGATTTTTACAACTCTGAGAGCTAATGTGAATGAATTTCATTAGGCTATAAGACATTTCATGATTCATAAGACTTGTGGAATATTATATTCAACGTGTATGAATTTATATTTACGATGGAGGGATATCCATGCCACATGACAATGAAAAATTGAATATGATGAAATGGGAAGATGAGATAAACCATACTATAGTAGAGGATATGGTCACTATAAAATTAATATGATGACACCATAATGAAATAACAGAGGGAGTTTTGGTCATCACAGAGGATTAATGAATCAAAGGGAGTGTTGAAATGAAATGATATTCATTTTACTAAATATTGTGGAGGTCATTGGGGGAAAATAGGGAAAAAAATAACACCAAATAATTTGTGTGCATTTCAAGAAAGTTGATTATCTATGAGAAACATAGATTAATTTTTGATATGATGAATACCATGTTCAAAGTCATGATGATACATATATAATATGATGGATGAGCTTCAAAATTGTGAGGACCACACTGTGGTAATTTCTAGGTGACTACTTTTATTAGCCTTTAAAGTTAGAAGTTAACTTTGCTCTATCGTAGGTAAACCCACACCTGAGTCAATTTCGTGTTTCTAGGTCTTTCGTGCATACATGATTCAAATGATTTTAAATCATTGGGATCTATGGAGATGATGAGGAAATGATAATTACAATATTACATGGATATTATAATCAAATTCTATAGGAGATATTATTGAAAATAATATTTCTTTTAAATGATTTTAAATAATCATATATTGAAAACCATCCCAACATTTATTGGTTTATGATAATTCAATACAAACTAAAATGAATGGAAAAAAACCTAAAATGAACCATATATTAAAAATATATCACTAAAAAAAATTTATGTGAAGTGAATTGAACATAATAAAATTTATTTGGCATGAAAAAAATAAAACAAAATTGAAGTGTACAAAACTAATATAATGTGAATGATGCAAATAGAAAGAAGAGTGTCAAACAAATTAAACAATACATAACATAACCAAGAAAAATAATTCATAGCTAAAAAACCAAAAAAGTAGATGGAACCACATCCTGTTGAACAAATTTAACCTTTTCCCCCTTGATTGCAGAAACATGTTTTGACCCCTGGGGTGTTGTGGATATTATATTAGGCTAGTGACTTGTATAGCCACAAGAGACATGTATTCTATAGTTTAGTTTTAATTTTATTTTCTTTATCGTATCATCCACTTATGACTTTTATAGTTTTCTACATATGGAGTGTTGTTATATTCTGCGAAGGGGGCCAGAAGGGCACTGGAGGCAGCTAGACAATTTTCTTTATAGGGGAGGGAGATTGGGGTAGTGGAGGGATTAATTAACCTGTTTCATTTTTTTTTCTACTTTTGTACTATATTGTTTCTGTTTATTTTCTTTTCCTTTAGTGTCGATGTCTGATGTATGGATGGGTCATGAAATTTCATTATTTATTTTCTACTAGTATTTTAATTAATTTTTGTGGGGGAAATAATTTCTGTGTGGTGAATCCTTGATGCCTAGACACTTATCCCAGCTCGTGGGCATAACCCATCCACCTTAGTCCATCCCAGTATTCCTCAATTAGAGTATATGTATGAACCATGGTAAGGCCCATGAAACATGGATAATTAAGGAGGGATTGGGAATGTCTAAGAATGAATTATTAATTCTTATGAATAAGGATTGAGGACATTAAAATTTATAATGAGCAGATATGGCAGACTATGAAATATATATTGATTCTAGAAATACTATGGGTATAAAATGGGGTGAAATGATAATGTGTTTGGATTAATAATTGGATATTCATATTCATAACCAATTTTATAATATAATATCAGACCCTGAGCAACTGCACATTATTATATTTAATGATTAGACTCCATCCCAATGTAACTATAGAAATACCTTGCTACCAAAAATACTCTATCACATACTAGATAGTTTGGTTTGAAATTCCTAGTAAAACCTTTATTGACCTCATGATAGGACTCATGAATTGTTAGAAGATCCCAACTAGGGGAAAGATTGTTATTCCATTATCACATGCACTAACTGGACTTACACACAACCCTAAATACAACAATATTCCTAAAAGAAATACCAGAGGTTGTCTGAAGCTACCTTCGTTATCTGATACATTATTAGGAATAGGGTGAATCTTCCCACTGGTTCTATTATGAATATTTTTTTCACTCTTAAAGCCACCCGGGAATGGTAAATTCTTCATGATGGTTGGGATCTTTGGATTCGCATGACAATCTCTGTATGAAAAACTAAATGACCCCTGTAATACTTTTAACTTTCAAACATATCGCACCCAGGAGTAGGGTGATTAATCCCTTGTCGGAGTCACCAAATAGAGTGATGTATAACACATATAAAAGATTGTTTCCTACTTTTCTTCTTAGTCATACTCTAGTTTTATAGGAATGAAAACTTTCACCATGGTCAAATATGCGATCTATTGAAATCTATGAATATCCAAACATCTTTACTCAGAACATCATTAACATGAGACCCAAAAACATGATTCATGTAACCATGTGAACCATGCAAGAGTTTCATTCATATGCTACATGTTTTCCATCATGAAAACTGCCTGTTAGCCTACTTTTCCACACCAACAGTTGTAGTTCTAATTCTATAACAGCTTTATGTATGCTTCTTACTCCTTGTGCAATAATATTTATTTAGGACATTGAAATGTTTTGTGACCTCTTCCTATTAAATCAGTTAAAAATTTCACCAGCATTCATGTATTTTAAATTATTTCCAAACTTCAAATACTAAGATCAATTCCAACCTTAATATATCATCCCACTATAATGTTTTTTGGAACCCATATCACAAAGTGTCTCATTTGTTCCAAATTAGTCTAAACAACCAGTATGAGTAATGTTTTCAACTCCCCCTTAATGTCTTCATTTCCAGCCACCACATAGTGGAATGATTTTACCATGAGATGCACTTGATAATATTTTCTTCTTTAAGCATCTTTAGGGTTATCATGGAAAAACCACTTAGCAAAATAAATGTACATGAAATATTAAGTAATTCTACTTCATCATAAATATGTTCAATCACTTAACCAAGGTTTTTCATCAGCAGATAGAGACTGAACTCACTTTTGGAGTCTTCTAATCATGTCTCCAAACTGTTGGGGGGTAAAGGTACATGAATTTGATACCTGGATCATTGTAAATAAGCCATGATATTCACTGTTTTATAATATTTAATTATTCCTAGATAAATTCTAGAATGTATGTACAGATTCATCATAGTTTTCTACAAGGAGATGGATGAGAAAATATTGTTTCAAAGAATTACCTTTCAACCAAATATTATCTCAAGAATTAGTTTATATCATTGGACATAAATTTTAAGATTCCACCCCCAAACAACAACATTATATTGTATGTTAGATAAGTTATTAGTAATGATTTATATTCTCAGTCAATTCAGGAAATTGAATGACGATTTACAACAATTTATGGAACATGGGACTAGGGATGTGGAAAATATCACAATGATCTTGGATCCTTGTATGTATGTTGCTAATTTCTTTGATTTAGAACCACTTTCTCATCCTTTACCCCACATCTATACCAGTCATTTTCTAGCCTCAACCACATATTAAATTACATAAACATCATAAATTTCAACCTCCACCTCACCTATACCTCCTATATGACCTTTTGGTGTATATATATATAATTGATGGTACCCATTATGTCATTATACTTAAACCATATATGTTAAATTAATTTGAAATGAAGCTTCACTCATTATATATAAGTAGTTTTTTGGAAATTTTTTAGATAACTGGGTATAGATGACGATTTAATTGTTTAATTCTCCACAAGGTTTCAGCAGATTGGATGGCTTATTTCGTAGGTTTATTTTTTGGCATACGATGAAGTCAATTTAAATTTTTGGAATAATTTTTTTATATTAATTTATTTGGTTTGTTCTATATATGTATATGGTATTTTTTTCTTATTACATTCATATAGAAATTATTTTATAATGATACACCAAGTACTTCCATAATAAAATTTCTTATATTCATTGTATAAGTCTTATTTATAGTTTTCTGAAATGTCCAATATATAGATGATATAATTAATTAGATTCATCTCATTTTTTGTTTTCTAATGTACAAATTAAATTATTATGATGAATAAATTGTCTTTATTTTCTAAACTAGATAGAGAAGTTGGAAAATGGGGATATTGAAGACACTAGAAATGAGTTCACTAAACCAAGATTCACGACATCACCAAAATAAGGTTTTTAAACAAAATAGATATCCAATTATCAATGTTTTTATGTTTCTTCTCCATTTATTTCTATATATCACATTTTTAACTTTCATTTTCTTCACTTTATGTATTATAGAGATTGATAAAATATTTTTATGGAAAACTAGCTATGTTTTATTATAAAGTCACGAATCCTTATTCTTCAATGACCATGTTTTCTCTAAAATGATTTCAAAAATGGTTTATCATTATCAATTAAATATTTAAATTTATTATTAAAAATTATTGTCTTTATATAAAAAAATAAAAGGAATATTTGTATCATTTTCCAAATGAGTTTCTTTTTTACTTTATACAAAAGTTTGAAATAAATTATTTCTTTTAACTTAAACCATATGAATTGAGATTAAAGTATTCATAAAAACTCAATACTTTTATTATTACACTATAATTTATAATATTTACATTCAAAGAAAAATGTTCCTTAATATTTTTTAATTTTTTATATTTTAAATGTCATATTTAAAAATTAAAAGTGTATTTTACTAAAAAATTATTCTAGTGATTCAATTAAATGAATTTTCATCTTTGAAAAAATCCTTTTGTGTTAATTATGTTTTAGTGCGGATATGACCGGATGGTTTTATAATTATTTTTTATCAAGATGTTTTATCATTATAATGATTTGATATTTATGAAATATTTTTATTTTCCATGGGTTATGCAATCATGAATTTTTGAGATATTTATGAAACCTATTTTATTTACATGGGCTATGGTGTAGGGATATGTTGAAATTTTTATGATCTTGGGGAACACAAATGTATTTTTTTCATTGTATAATGAGAATTTTGGAATAATATATCCCTCCAATGTATTATTTAATGTTTTATATATCAATAGATAACTATGGGATGTAAGTTGATGTTCTTAATCCACTTTGGAAACCAAGTCGACATGCTATATCTATAATGGGAAACAAGTCGATGTGATTGAACCACTATGGGAAACAGGTAATGATTCCTCATCCATTATGATATTGGACCCATGTTTCGATTCCTAATATAATATTATTTTATTTTAAGGGTAGTTAAAATTGAAATACTAAATGGTTTCTATACCTATGATGTTGGAACACTTTTATGACATTTAATTATGGTTCATTAAAGATTTATGATGACTTTTAATTGGTTTTATTAATGTATTTTTAAATGATAATATTTTAGTTCATGAATCATTTTTATTATTCATTAAATATTAGGTATGAATTATGTTCATGATCTCATATAGTTATGTTTATCTTATTCTTTCATATGAACATGTTTTGATATCTCCCATGCTTACCCTTACTAAGAATCTAAGCCCATACAATCTTATGTTTCCTATACCAAAGTTATAAATACATGATTAGATAGGTAATTATTAGAAATATTACTATGTGGAATGAATTTTATGGCCAATGTTGACAATCATTCATGAAATAATAATATTTTTTATCTTTTCTCAAAACACAACAAACATTTGTGGTCCTTGAGAATGTATTTCAGAATTATTTTCTATATTCATCTATAAAGATGAAAATTTTAAGTGTTAAAATATTATAGCACTATAGTAAAATACTGTAATAATAACTAAATAATATAATTATGCATCAGCAATTGTGATATAATGCTAAAATAATCACTTCATGAACCATACTCACCCATAGAAGATATGTTGTTTTTGTTTGGGTTAATTTAAACACAAACCTGAATAATTGAATAAATATATATATTTATGAATATGGAAACATAAGATATGGAGTTATTAGACATTAATTAGATAATAGAAATTTTTATACTATTAATAGGTTTATATAAATATTATTATTATAATTTTTTGTACAATCCATTTGTTTGTCTAAATTTATCAAGACAATCACGCAACCAACTCCGTCCTCCAGAATCATAACTAAAATACTTATTAAATTAAATGATAACATTTTAAAACATTATAAAACATCTATTCTTGTACCTATAATGGTCTTTAAATGATTAACTATTTATCTATAAATAGGATTTGACATATCATTATGAAATGAGTACTAAAAAAACAAATTAAAGTAAAAAAATCTGATGATGATAACAAAATATATATGACTAATATTTGAAATAAATCATTATAAATAATGTTTATACAATTACATATGAATTAATTAGGTTCTTATATTGGTAACTAACATATTTTTTTTATGTATGAGTTTAAATCTTTTTTCCAAAACGGGGTTAAAGGTACAGGTTTTTGCATCACAATTTTGTTTCAATAAGATATGATTTTTATTCACCAATTTTTTCCTTTTTAGGGTTTAAATATTGAAAATGGATTTATTTAATCATAATATTTCTTACAATATAAGGTATTTAAA
Source organism: Viscum album (assembly GCA_963277665.1). Classification (NCBI taxonomy): domain Eukaryota; kingdom Viridiplantae; phylum Streptophyta; class Magnoliopsida; order Santalales; family Viscaceae; genus Viscum; species Viscum album. Next base: position 2,087,218,854 of record OY728126.1, on the reverse strand, counting down.
AATCAATATCATGTGTTTACTTTATTGTGTTTTCAATATGAAATATAATGATTATGAAAGGGTTTTTTGTCAACTCAATCATCAACACATTGAGTTATAATATTTCATCATGAGAATATTACATCAATGATTTTTTTCCTTTAGAATACTATTATAGATTTTAATTTCCCATTATCTCTTGAGATATAGAATCTTTTGATTCTAATCCTCCGGCCCAATGATTCTCTTCCCAAAAAAGGAATGAAATTATTAAGAATAAGTCTCATTATCTACAATGATTATTTATCTTCCATGTCCATATATTATCTTCCCACAAATGGTCTTATTTAAAATTGGGAACTAGATCATGTTTTATCTAATGTTACATTTATCTGTCTATTGCCCAATTTTCAAAAGTATGTTTTGTTAACGCTTTTCAAAGCATGGCCTTTTAACAAAGGGATTATAAAATATTCAAAATTATTTCCTTTCACGATCACTTTTTTTTTCTTATAATCCATATTTACTCTAATAACATTTATATAATTTTAAAGGAACCATTATTGAAGAAATATTTTATAATTAAATGTATTTAAAATATTTACACTTTTTATTTTGAAACAGTTATGTGTTTTTCATTGCTCCATTATTGAAATTTTTTTAATAATTAAATGTTTTCTATATGGGTTAACTTCTTAATTTTTTGAATAATTAAAAATATATCAAGGATACATTATTAGATTCTATTTTTAGAAGTTATATATGTTGAAAAAAATCACCTCTCTATTTGGGTGATTAATGCTTGGGTATCAATCAATTAAATACTCAATGTTAATATAGGTGATACCACATTAAAATGTTATGGAACCCATTTTTATTCCATGGGTTCTTTATTATATGTTAAATGATTGACTTAATGCAGTAAATTATTCGCTATATTTCACAATAATATATTATATTAATATATTATCAATCTTATTTATCTGGATAGCTTATGATATGTTAGACTGGTGGTTTCATGAAAATAGGTTCTCTTCCATGGGTTAATTATGTAATATTTGAGTTATGAATGATTTTATGTTCAAACGGTATATACACAGACATATATATGTGGATATTGATTATTATAAATTTTAGGGTCCTATATCAACCTTAAATTAATTTTTTATGATTATAAATCAAATGATATATTAATTAGAAAGAATTAATGATCACTGATCCAATATGGAAATAGGAATTGATTTATGATCCACTATAGTAAATAGGAATAAATGAATAGTCCACAATGAGAAACAAGAATTAATGTTTTTTCTATTATGGGAAACATGAAGTAATTACTGATCCACTATGGGAAACATGATTAATTATTTATCCACATTTGTAAATATGTGTTAATTTATGGCCCACTATGGGAAACATGATGTTATTCCTTATACACTATACTTTGATTATTATTATTATTATTATTAATCTATGTATCTATATGATATTGCAATGTTTATGATACATAAAACATCTTTATTTTCCCATATTGTCTTTTAGGGTATATATTTGTTCATTTGATAGTTTATTTCTTTATATAATAACTTATGGACAACTCTAATTACTATTTTTTCTTTTTTATAAAATATTTATCCTATGTTTATACTTTCTCATATGATTATGATCTAACCCTTAAGGACATGTTTGTAATTTATTCCATTACTATACATATTATTTCACACATTTTTAATATTTCCATTATATAGTTTATGAACATGATTATTGCCTATATGGAAGCTGGAATGGGGTCTAATGTGGTTCATGTATAGAGAAATGGTCATAAGTTTCATAAAATAAGTTTCTAATGTAGTTGATCCTCAAATACACTAAACCTTATATTCATGGGAATATGTTATTTTTGTGATATGTAATTATTATCATATAGAAATGATGTAAAATAATTTTATTTTTATCTTTGATACTATAACATGGGGTAAAATCTAGTATTTGAAGAAAGTGTTTTATTAAAAAACCTAGATGTGTGGTTTTAGGGTTCCATGCATTACCCTATGTTATTTTTTCTCATTAGACCTACATATTCATCAAAGTTATATATGTTTTTTTTCCACTCACCACATAATATTTAAAATTCAATCATAATATGAATGTAATGAATAAAAAATACAATATGAAATGTTCTCTAAAAGACGTCTTAAAACACCATAGACAAGTAAATAATAATTATATGTATTGAAAAAATATATAAATTGATCAGGAAGTCATTGCAGAAGCACAATGGTAAACTATATATAATCTTATAACATAATTTTGAGATAAAATTCATGTGGGACTGAATTTATATAGGTACTGTAGTAGTATTGTAGATGTATTGTATCAATATAGTTGTGTGGATACTGTATTAGGTACTGTGGTGGGGATACTATAGCAGTGATATTATTTATCCCAAAGGGTATTTCCGGCCAAAAAATTGGACTTTAGGACATATACCAATGATCTATTACTTCAATGAAGAGGGCATCTTATTCATCATCATTGGGAAACTTGTGACCTAGAAGGACCAAATGAATATCTTGGTGAAACTGGAATGTGCTACAACATCACTACACAAAGGTTCCCCCTGGTGTTTGACCTCAAAAAGTGTATGGGTGTGCTTAAACAATTTGAATAGACATACATACACATGAATTATTAATGTAGGAAATATGGGTTACCTTCCACCTGATTATCAATGAATTAGGACAAGTTTGATGGTGTGACACAATAGTTAGGTGATGTAATGGTATGTTACGTTGGAATCTCCAACTGAATGGCTTAAATGATAGAGGGGTATAGTTTTATCTGTCATCAGAACCAATTTCTAGATATATATATGACAAGGAATGGATAGATTCCTTATTATGGTGTAGCAAAGGCTAGTATAATCCATTGATTCTTAGGGGATCTGATGTAGATTTTAGAATGGTAACATGGTGTTGTGTCAACTGATAGTGGCTGGAAAAAATAAAAACGGTGACATGACATGACACACGTTTCTCATTCAATGGGAAAATATGTATTTAAACTTTTGGCCTCTAGGATATTGGGCTGCCATTGGTAAATATTATCTATGAATATGTGCTTTTAGGAAATATATTTTTATAATATAGGTCTAATAGGTGTTTTTCAATCCTCGTAGGGAGGGATGAAGCTTGACCCACTAGGGTGTATGGGTGTGTTTATTTTTTAGTTTATTACAATTACATCATTATTATATAAAAATAATATGAATAATAATTATATTGGTCAAAAAATTTCCCCAGTCATGTAAATATAATAGCATTCAAGGTAAACACTATTAAATATAGATTATTAACTATAGGGTATTCACACTATAAAGAGTAAACGATATATAATCAAGAAAATTTTAGGGGAAAATTAAAATAAATAGTAAACTTTTATAGACTATATTAATGTGATAAATAAAATTTATATATAAGAGAAATATCATGTCAAGATTGTGATATAGATAGTGATAGAGAACATGATCACACGGAAGAAAAAAAGATTATAAGAGACCCCTAATGATATCAGGGTTAATAAATCAATAATATAGGTAATGAGATAATAATAACTCAATGTAAAATAAAAAATTAGTAAGTTTAACATATAAAAAATGTAGAAATGATATAATATTAGATATAGATAATAAATAAACAATTTGAAATAGGTAGGTAGATTTTGAAAAGAAACTCTTACCATGAGTCCCAACATATTTCCGGCCCCATTCTATACTCATGAATAATAAAATTATATTTGTTAAATACTATTTTTAAAACCTTCCTCTTGTATATTTCATTATCATTATTCATTGTAATTCAATTATATAGATTTATTATTCATTTAATGGATTTATTTTTCTTCTATTAATGGGTTTAAAGTTGTTGGGATCATAGATCCATAATAATTATGATGTAATGGTATCATTATAATCTCACCCTATAATGATTCTAGGTTCTCTATAAGATTTAATTAATAATTATAATATATCCCATATGTGAGTGAGTATGATATTATAATAGATAGTTTCCATTAAAAAAATATTTGTCGGTAAGACTATTTTAGATTAATATGATTATTCATATAGAATATCATTAATATCATTATTATTTTACAATTTCATAATTATAAAAAATATGTAATTATATTATTACTTTTATATGTATCTGGAAGTATATAACTCCACAAAATTCTAAAACAAACAATTTATTAAATAGAATATGGGATGCACAACACCCAGCTCATAATAGAATATAATACCCCAATAAATTAAAATATATATCTTATATAATAAATTTTATTTATTCAATATCAATAATTACATGAAACACTGATTTTAGATATCATTAAATTAAAAAATCAGTTTCTTTTAAATCATTCATTACATCCAAGAACAAAATTTAAAGAATAATAATATAATATTATTATTATTATTAATGACAGAGTTATCATGTAACCGTTGGAATAGATTGTTTGAATATAAATACTTATAATATGAAAATATATATTATACACATTTTTAATCTATTTATTGGTTATAAATTTATAATCTTCTAAAAGAATAAAAGTTTCATTTCCTGAAAAAAAATATTTTATGTACAAATTGTTTGGTCACATTTTTGCACAGATGATTTATAATAAATTTTTTCCACTATTAGAAACTTCATTTGGGAAAATAAATTTAATTTTTAAAATTTTAATAAAAAAATTTATATTAGGTTGAATATTTGGGATTTTTCTGAAATATTTCATTCTATGGTGAATAATGAAAATACTAAATTTTAATTGGCGACTAATTTCTTTTAAATAAATTATAATGTAAATTTATAATTTTAATAGGTTTTAAACTAATATTTGTCAAATTTTATATAATTTAATAAAATTTTGTTCGTTATAATTATTTTTATATTGAATAATTGTATGAAAACATTTTAAACTATTGATCTTTTACACTTCAAAACCCTACATTCTCGTCGCTTCTACAAGATTAATTATAAATTACATTCTGCCTCATCTATGAGTCAAATTTGGAAAAATAGATTCCATATTTCTAATAAGAATAATTTATATTATATAACAATTCCAACAAAAATTTCTACCATTATTATTTGTGAAAAAAGATAAAATTATTTACCATGATTAATGTTTAATTTGGGTTTTGCGCATTACAAGAATTTTTATTAAAATTATGATCAGACACAAAAAGTTTAATTTAATAAATTTAATTTCATATTTATATAACTTACATATAAATTATCTCATAAAATTCATTTAAATTGTAGTCTTAATGGATAAATTTTCTAGATAAATTAAAATATACAAATTACCATGGTAAAATTGAGTAAACGTAATGACCACAAAATAAAATGATAAAATGTGTTTATTTCTATGTGTATCATGTGTCAATATAAAAATTAAGTCATAACAACAATTATTGATCTATTTTTTTGGAATGTAAGTTATGGGAGGCCTTCCAACAGTGAAATATTTTTTGTATTTATGAAAATGTCACTCCTCCTCTACTATAAGAAGGGCCTTACTATGCTCACATCTTCACACCTTCAAACCTCATTAGTTTGGAAAATTCCTACCCAATTTGATTCCCAAATTTCTTCCCCTCATCCAAGAATCATTATTTTTGTTAGGATGACAATATATTAAGGCTTTATTGTAAACCTAAGGAGGATGCCAAACAAAGAGTTATTGTTCTTCAATGAGCATCTTTATTTAACTTATATCTCCATATTATTTTATTTTTATTAAGAATTAATGATATTATAAAAATAAAATATTATATATACTAGGATATTTTTATATTTTGATAATGACATAAATCTATCCCTACTTTCATAAAATTCGTTACAAAATCATCGTCCGTGTGTTTGGTGGACTACCACCTCACAAACTGATGTCGTTCATTTTTTCATTTCCACATCTCATGGTTGGGTATGACAACAGATATAATATATATATATATGGTGTTTATAAAATATTTATAATTATTTGGTGACTCTATCATATATAACTTTTTACCTTAAATTCTTTAGGAAATACGATGGTGTCGCTTGTGCGTGCGATAGACAACCACCTTGCAAATTAATGTGACTCATCTCTCACTAACGATTAACATGGAAGGTGATAATTTTTTTTAATGATAATATGTGATATAAAATATGTAAATATGATATTAATAACATATTTAAAATTATATAAATATTATTTATCACTTATATTCTTTCCACAATGATCATTGGAAAAATGGAAGAAATAATCATGCATATGTACATCTTACTGTCTCAATGCTTGTAACATAGTACATTTTTTATAATTGTCAATCATGATTGGTTATAAAAGGAAAATTTATGTAAACATATGATAAATATGTCAGGATTATTTTTATTTGTCTGATAAAACTAAATAATTTCCAAAAGAACATGATCTTTCCTAATGAAACACACATGATAAACCATTGTAATTAACACATGAAATAATGATAATACTAAATTATTATTAGCGAATGGGTAATAAGATGTTATTAAAGGATAAAATATGATATAATAAAAATTAATAAGGTTTCATAATAAGTTAATAAAATTTTTATAGTCATTATAAATATTATTAAATAATTTTCAAACAAACAGATGTGTGAGGTATGAGATTTCATCTAAATTTATTTTCATTGAGGCATATTGAAATGTTATGAAACTAATCCATTTTATATGGTGTATATACAAAATATTTATCATATTATATAATTATTCATTAATAATTTATTTTATTTTTATTTTCCATTTGAATTATTTGATCTATCACTATTTGAATAAAAATTTATCAAGTGGGAAATTATTTTAGAACTCAATTTCTTTTAATTTTTTTATATTAATCCTTTATTTTCTTTGATATTATACTTTTATATGCGTATCAACCTTGTATATATTTTTTTTATATTAAATATTTTATGTGGGTTTACATTTCATATAGATAAATGATTAATTGGTTAATTCTAACATCAACGTTACGATGTTTTCAAAGGCTTTTTTTTTTCAAAATCAGATTTTAATCATGATTATATACATTTAAATTCCAATTGATTGAAATAATTTATCATAATTTAATAAACCCTTTAATTTTCATCTAATATAGTAATTAATGATATTTTTCAAAGAATTGTACCATTTTAACACTCTTTTTTATTTCATATAATTGATAAAATATGTTTAAAAAATGTTACTTCATTTCTCTCTTTGGTTGGAAATTTATCTTCTTCCAAAACCATGTTTTTTAAAAATACCATCAAGAATGTATTTATTATTTTCAAAATTATTTATTAAAGGAAGTTTTACCCATTTACACTCATTAAAGAATGTTTTCAAATAAATCTTATGTCTTATCAAAAAAAATTATCATTTTAATTTGATAGATATTGTGAATGGAAAATTCTTATTATTTTTTGAACAAGGATCTATCATATCATTTTTACAGTGCAAATAGAATGTTATTTTTAACCTTTACCACATTCATGTAATTACCCATCATTATTCGAATTATTTATAAGAATCATTCTTCGTATTTTTATTAGTCTATTTTTAAAAATCTATTTTAAAAGTGATTTTGAATGAAAATGATATAAAAAATATTTTCAAAATGAAAATGATATTTTTCTAATGAATATTTCGAAATGTCATTTTATCATATTAATAATAATCAATGAAAAAAACCATTAATTCATACTCAAATGAATATATTTTAATACCATTATTAATCCTCCTCTTGATTTTTTATAATTATGTTGACACATGATTGTATTGAAATTCACTTCCTTGTTTCATTTATCTAGTCATTAACTTCCCCTTGAAATATCCAATTTCTAGTGAACATTAGACACTAGATTTAAACTAAATACCTATTATTTATCAGGGATATTATTATTACTTAAACCAAATATCATTTCTTTATATAGTTTTATAAATTTAATGTTATTTTATTATCACAAGAAATATTGATAAATCTATATTCTTTACTCAATGCGTATATTTTATGATAAAAGAAAATTATTAATTAATTTATTCACCAACTTCATGTATGATAAATAATTTAGAATGTTATTGAATGGTGGGGAATAATATTATACAGAAACTCCAAGCATCGGTTGGTATGATGATACAAATTTTATAAGCTAAAACTAAACGAGTTTTTAACTATAGTTAAAAAAATCTTTTGAAAGGTCTCGTTAGTAGGGGTATCATATACCTAAGACATGAAGTCCAAAAATATTTTAGTCCCTTCAATAATATTTTATTTATTATTAAAAATGATATTTTCACTATGATATTATCTCGTCAAGAATTTAATTTTCAATTTAATTATTAAATGGCATGTGTTTTAGTTATTTATTTACCCATATTGATTATGCCTTATCATGTTATTTAAATAGAATGCGTGATTATCCATTTGCCTTTATATATTGATTATACCTTTTCTAGTAAAATACATGAAATGTGTACCATGTTATTTACCCTACATTGTTGATTATACACTATCCAGTTTATCAAATGGAATGTTCTCTGAGTTTTTAACCATTCTATATTGATTATTATTATAGGTTCATGATAGCTGCTGGTGTACTTAACCCCTAACTAAGAATTTTGGATCACCCTAATTTTTTTTCCTTTCTCCTAGATTCTATTAATTTTTTATGGGTGGTATAAAAGGATAAACTAAAGGGAATAATTATATTTTCTATAGAAAAAATATGTTTCAATTTGTGTATTAAAATGTAATATATTACTCCTATATGTATCCTGTTTACCATGAATAATATACTATTTAGTCCTTCGGGATTTGATTCATAGTATCTTATGCTAATGTAATTAAGTGGTCACCAACTCATAGATACTATGTTCGAGGTTTTTAAAGATGATATCGGATGAATATTAATTAAATCCTTAGTAACTATGTTTAGGAAAACATCGATTAAGGAACATAACCCCACGATAAACTATGAGGCTAATAATTGAAAAATATCTTTATATTATGATATTATATCATTTTTCTTGGAAATAAATCCATTTATAGATACTAAAATAGAATATAGTTCTATAATAGGGGAACCTAGCTATAGTGACTCTAAAAAGGATTTATTGGGATTGAAATTCTCATCACTTGGTGTACGAAAACTAGCCTTATTGTGCACCTGGTTTTACACTCACATGAGATATTCCTAAGATAATTCACTTTAATTTTAAAAACCATTATATAGTATATAAATATATAATTACAATGAGTTAACTAGGTTAAACCTTGACTAAATGAAGGGCCTATATGGAAATAAGATTGAAAATGTATTGGAATTTATGAATTAATGTTTTGAAGTATTGTTACCAACGTTATTTGGCTTACAATAATCATGAAACATCTAAGTATTATGTCAAATTTTAGAATCACATGCATCTTAATTAACTTAAGAGTTATTAATACTATCATGAGATTATGATATTGACATTGAACATAAAATCTATGTCTTAAACACCTATTTTTAGGTTTTATGTGATGGGTACCTACCATGATTAGGGATATTTCTGGATAAATTCAAGGAAATATTATGTTTTTGTAGAAATTGTATTTAAGAAATAATTAATTTACATTTTATATACATAATTTTGAAGTTATTGATAACCTTTAGGGATAATATGATTATAAATGAAAATATAATAATTGTAAAATAAGAATATAAATATTTATAAAATAAATGAGTTCCATTGAAAACCATAGAAAAAAGTTTATTCGATTATTAATTTCATTTCAAGTATGTCTATCATATAGTTTTGGGAATGTTGTAGAAATTATATTACTATGTTTTAGAAAAATGAAGACCCATATGCTAGGTTACAACCTGTCCCATTCAGCAAGACCATAGGACTTTAACCCATGAATGAAAGATGATAATGGTCTAGGACATACCAATGTCCTATAAAAAGACCTAGTAAATATGTCATTGATTTTAGATGAATGTTTTGGAAAATAAAAAATTAAGACTGATGAATTAGTGGTTTTAATTTTGAGTTTTAGAGATTAGATTATTATATTTGATAACTGGTGCCTACAATACCGATTTTGGATAATAGATAGAGAAAAACATAAAGACTTCTTTTGGGGACCTTATGATCTATTAAAAGTGAAATTTTTGGATTCGAGAATTAAAATTAATTTTCTATATTCATTTATTGGAGTAATAGTTGAATTTTAAATTTATAAAATCATAACAAAAAGATGAAATTTTGATTATGATTTATAAACCTATTATGTAATTATATCTCCTTATATTCTTACAGAATAAAATAATTCCTCAACGTTAAGAAAATGATTTAAAAAATCATATTACCTTCATGTACTGTGATTCATATTGTGTTTCAAATCATCATAGGTTTATTGTTTTTAGTCCCTTAAATTTTCATTGATTATTCACCATCTTGTGATCAATTACCACTATCACTCTCTATAATTATTTCTGCGTTTATTTAATTAAAATATCTTCACATTCAACAGATGTTATCCTAATCAGAAACCTAATTATATGTTATTATATATGACCTTATTACATACGATTCTCTCTTATTAATAGGTTGTAATATTAACCCTATTACAATGTTGGTTTTTCAACAAAGAAATTTTCAAATATCATAACATACTTCATTTTTCTTAACCATCATTCATCATTGGTTTTAAATGTAAAATTGATGTAAAAATATGAAAATTATGTAATTATTATTATTCAATAAGATGATAGAATCATATAATATACACATGAATTAGATTATTCATTAAAAAACACATATGAGAAAGTAAGTAAATTAACACTCGAAAAAGTGACAATTCTGAATGATTATTAATAAACAAGTAATAAGATGTTATAAAAGGGTCATGTATAATATTATAAATATTAATATGGTTTTATAATAAGTTAATAACATGTTTAAAACTACTGTATAATATTATAAAGAACTTTCAACCAAATGTCAGTGTGAGGTAAGATATTTCATCTTAGTTTAATTTTGTTGGGGCATATAATAATTCTATATAACTAATCAATTTTATATGGCATGTATAATACCAATTGTTTATGATATATAATTATTAATTAATAATTCATTTCATTCTTAGTTTTAACTTGAATTATTTCATCTTTCGGGATTTGAATTAAATGTTTTCAAATGGTAAATAAATTTATAAGTCAATTTCTTTTCATTGAATTATATTAATTTTTCATTGTCTTTGATATTAAAAGATTATGAGTGTAATGAATCAAAACTATCTAATTATTTATTCTCTTTTGTGTTATGATAATTTAAATTTAAAACAAAAAATTGATTCCTTATTTAATTCTTAGTTCAATGTTATGATCTTTGTAAGGGTTTACTTCACGATTTTATTTTAATCAATATTTTATACATTTATATTCCAATTGAAGGAAAAAATATGATCATTTGATAATAAAAATTTAATTTTATTATAATATGTTTAATAAAGTTATTTTTGAGTAATATTAACATTTTAAACTATTTTTTACATATAATAATTTATAAAATGTGTTTAAGAAAATATGAATTTAATTCCAACTTAAGTAGGAAATATATTTTATTCTAAAACCATGTTTTCAAAAAATGTTTTCAATTTTTTTTACATTTTAATAATGTTTTTTAAAAGGAATATTTACCCATTTTTACTCTAGAATTTTTTTCAATGGATCCTTATATTGTTTTCAAAATAATTCCCATTTTGATTTTACAAAAAATTTAATGGGGATCCACTTATCATTTTATAAACTGGTCAATATCCTATCCATTTTACTATGAAAAAATAATTTTCTTCTTAACTTATACAAAATCTATGGGATTAACCGCCATTATGACCATAATTTCTTCGATTCTCCCTTTTCAGTTTTACATGGATTTTTTATGAATTTTTTTAAAAGTTATTTTCTTTGAAATGGATTTTCAACATTTTATTTGAAATGAGAAGGATATTTTCCTCAAGGATGTTTTAAAAAATATTTTTAGGGTATTTATATTCATATATTATGAAAACCCATTATTATTATTCAATTGGGTATATGTTTATATCCTCCTTATTCTTTTACCAGATGGTTAATGATTATTTTAACCAAGGAATTTATTTAAATTTACTTATATATTTAATTTTCATAATCTTTGTCATCCCATTGAAATATTCACTTTCAAGTGAACGTTAGAAATTATATTTCATTAAAATATCTATATTGTTTATCATGGGTAGTTTTATTTATTAAACCATTTATCTTTTATACATATTCTTTTATATATAGAAAGTTAAATTTTTATATGGGGAAATATTGAATGATTTTTATTCTCTAATGAATATGGATTTTTGATGATAATGCATGTTTTATATTAATTAAATCAATTATTAGATATATGTGAAATGATTAGGTCTTCCGTTGATGGGTGGGCTCAGATATAAAATAGTCCCTCGATGCATTAGCATGACTCGAATAGAAAATAAGTTAAGGTAGAATTACTCTAGTGTTTACCTATAGTCTAAGTTGTCTCGTGAAATATCTTAATGGTACAAGTATCATATACTAATTAAATGATGTCCAAAAATTATGATTTTTTTCATGGAGAGTATAATTATTATTATCAATGATATTTTCACTATGATATTATCTCTATAAGAATTTCATTTTTAGTCTATTGATTATATTATATGTGTTTTTAGTTATTTACCTTATAGTATTGATAATGATTTATTCAGTAATTTAAATGGATGGTTTTCTTAGTGATTTACCTTTTATAATTTATTATACCATATCCAATTATTTAAATGGAATGTGTACTAATATTTTACATTCCACATTGATTATATGTGATCTAGTTATTTTACCAATAAGTTTTCCTAGTTCTTTACCTCTCCATATTGATTATGTTTATTGATTAAGGATAACATCCATTGCAATTAACCCTTATTGAGAATTTGATATCACCATTATTTTTACCTTTACCTATGATTTCATGAAGTGTACTATGAATGATATGCAAGGATAGTCTATGGAGAATAATGATATTCTTGAAATAAAAAAATTATGCTGTAAATTTTGTATACAAATGTAATTTAAGACTCATGTATGTATCTCATTTACCAAGAATAATAAACTATTCAATAATTCAAGATTCTATTACTTTTATATTATTCTGATATAATATAGTAGGCACTTGATCTGAAAAAATGGGGTCAGTTTCTCTATAAAATAACTTTTTAACAATATATATAAAATGAATTAGTGGGAATAATTCACCATCATTCATTTTGATAGTGTGTAACCACTTATAATGAATTAAATTTTCTTAAAATATATTTAATGATGTATTTTTTTTAGTTTTATGAAAATATTATAGTATAATTAAATAGTTGTTTTAAAGTTGTATTAATTAATTTCTTATATTAAATATGGGTTGAGAGGTGAAATAAAATGACAATATATATATATACATATATATATATATATATATATATATATTAAAACATGAATTTTGAAATATTAATGTATTGTAGAAAAGAGATCGATGAGAGTTTATGGGTAAAATCTCATCAATAATGTGTTAAAATTATTTTTATACCATGTGAACATAATCATTGAAGAATGATAATTTGAGTTTTAAAATATTTTTTAGATAGGAGACACTAAAATAAGAAGGGAAAGATAGACATAGGATCTCTTAATTTTCCCTTTGTGAAAGCACATTTTAATCCAGTCTAAGGCCGTCATATGTGGGAAATGTTTCTAGAAAGGATCCCTAAGGAAATATATTGGGGAGTTTAGAGATGGATTTTGGAATATATTCTTTAAAAATGTATTGTCATTGAATTGAGTGGAAATATCTGAAGGAGGGGTGTTTATATTTCCAAGGGGGAGGTTTATTTTACAATAAAACATTGATCAAGTTGTTATTTAAGGTAAAGACTATGAATAATGTTATTCTAATGACTTTTATTAGCCTACGATTAAGAAAAATAGTATTCCTTGACATTTTAACACTTTAAATTGTTAAAGGAATCAAAGAAATATATTATTCATTGTAAATAATTAAAATAGTTTTTTATTAGCATATAATATATCCAAATATTTGAAAATTAATTTATAAGTTTAGAAATTATGTATATTATTTTTAAATTAATTTTTGACTCATTAAATTTATTTTAACATTTGAATGTTTTATAAAATTTTAGTTCATAATTATTTAATGACAATTTCATATAACATATAGTATATGTATGAAATGCATATTTTATTATTCAGTAAAAAATATTTATTAAAAAATTAGAAAAAACCTAAGATAATAGTTATTTTATATGTAAAAAATGATTTACATTTTAATAAATTTAAAATAATATTATTTGTAAAAATAATTAATTAAAAAAATATAATAAATATAAGAATAATTTTTGTAACATCCCCAAATGATAAAGGGTTAAATGACTAAATGATATGACTCATGTCAACAAGGTGCACCTTCCTTTTCGGGAGCCTGTCTGATTAGAACTCCACAGTTAAGCGTGCTTGGCCTGGAGTAGTGATTGGGATGGGTGACCTTCTGGGAAGTTTCCCAGGGTGTGTGCGAGTGAGGACAAAGCACATTAGAAAGGACATGTGTTGGCCTGTGGGAACTGTTATTAGTCAAATGACCCGTTCAGACACGTGGGTAGACCCTAGGGTGGGCCCCATGTGTCTGCGGGGGCAACTGGTGGTACCTGGTGGGCCAGGACCCGACAGCCATGTTAAGGCGGGGTGGTTGTGCTGTCACCAGGACCCGGTTGTCACATTTGGTATCAGAGGAGGAACCCAGCCTTAAGTGCGCGGTGCACTGCCTGGGTTGAGATGTAGGACCCACAAAGAGGACGTTGTGCTCTAAAGGGGGGGGGGGGTGATTGTAACATCCCCAAATGATAAAGGGTTAAATGACTAAATGATATGACTCATGTCAACAAGGTGAACCTTCTTTTTCGGGAGCCTGTCTGATTAGAACTCCAAAGTTAAGCGTGCTTGGCCTAGAGTAGTGATCGGGATGGGTGACCTTCTGGGAAGTTTCCCAGGGTGTGTGCGAGTGAGGACAAAGCACACTAGAAAGGACATGTGTTTGCATATGGGAACTGTCATTAGTCAGATGACACGTTCAGGCATGTGGGTAGACCCTAGGTTGGGCCCCACATGTCTGCGGGGGAAACTGGTGGTACCTGGTGGGCCAGGACCCGACAACCATGTTAAGGCGGGGTGGTTGTTCTATCACTGGGACCTGGTTGTCACAATTTTACATAAAGAAAATATTATTTCCTTTCTTATAATAGATTGGATTCCCTCTTTTTATTATATGTAAATTATTTTATGATTTAGAATTAATTATATATACATTATGAACAAAATATTTATTATATTTAATATACCATCTAATAAAAAATATTTTCTCAACAAATGTAATTTGAATGTTTAAGTATCAACATGAAAATTAATTATTTACTAAATAAGATAATATAATCCTTATTAAAGTTTATACTTATATTTTTCAGTAATATAAATAGAGAAATAATTTTATATAATTATAATATTTAAGAATAATAAATTAACTAATTTAAAATATTATTTTTATATTTTTTTAATAATTTCAATGGTCATGTTAACATTTAATTGGTTAGTTATTATTTCCAATGGTCAATTATTATACTTACACAAAAATAATTATTACACTCTTTATAAACACCTATTATTTACATCTTTATTAATTTACTCATTTTCATCAATTTTTTTACATCTCCTTTAAAAAATTTCAATCTTGTTTCCTGATAAATGATTTCTATTTACTAATTTATTCATGTTTGACATAATTTTAGGAGACTGCAACACACCAAATTTTCCATTAATAATTATATTTTATATATATATATATTATTTCATTGACCTATTTTCAATTTTATAGAGTATATTTATACACTATATGTAATATTCAATGTTCCATTCATATCCATTATATTGAATCCAACTCTATTATTGGGTTGTAAAACATTGAGAAATAAAAGGATATGAATTGTAATGAATTATTTATAGTACAATATCGAGTCTTACATTTTACGCCATAAATAACTTCATCTTTGATATTTGGGGTATTAATAAATCTTTGTATTATTTTGGGTATTTTTTCTATAATAATTCATAATTCTCCCTCGACTTCTCTTTTAGTTTTTTATTCATCCAAAATATATCCACTATCCATTTTATCCGATTCGGTAGAACATTCTCTCAAGTGTCAATAATCTTTATAGGATCTTCCTCATAAGAAAATATAGGCTCTAAATCTATTAATTTAGTGGTGAGTACATTAATTGGGTCTCTCATGTATTTTTATAATAGTGAAATATGGAAGACATCATGTATATTAAATAGATTTTGTGTCATATAAAAATAATAATCCATTGTTTTAATTATCTCTAAAAATATTGAAAGGAATAATATAACTTGGTATCATAATTCCTGTAATACAAACTGAAAAAAATTATTTCCATGGTGATTCATTGTAATAACATGAAATATTAAACTAATAACAATATATTTGATATAGAATATGACAAGTAACAGTGATCATAAGTATCCCATGAAAAATATTTCATTAAATTTAATCTTTTCGATACATTGTAGTAAACACAATCCTAAGAATAAATGAACCATGATATGACATAAAATTAATAAATAAAAATTAAATTTAATGTTATTAATATTAATAAAAATTTATTAATATTATTTTTATCAATTTATTTCAAATAAAATATGAATTATTTAAAAAAATATTTGTTTTCTAAAAAAAGTATTTTTTTTCTTCTGAAAAACGGTTTAGTAGAGCCTCTCACACATAATTAAAAAATAAAATTATTCTAATTATAGAGAAATAAATTTTTAAAATTACAATATTTTTTTAAATCATCATATAAGAATTACCCTAGAGTTAATTTTTTGGGATTTTTCTAAAATGTTGAAGTCTTTAATGAATATTGAAAAATACTACTTTTTTTGAAGACTACCATTTTTTAAATAATTTACAAGATTAAATTCAATTATAAATGATTTTTAAATTAAAATTAGATCAATTATATTAAAACATAACTAATTTAGTTCATTGGAATCAATTTAATATAAAATTTCAATATTAAATCCTTTTATACTTATGAGAATTTTCACTTTAAAAACCATCATTTTTATTGCCTCTGTGGGTATAATATTTTATTTTATTTTTATTAATATGTGAATATAATTTGTAAAAATGGATTCCATATTTTTAAAAATAATAATATATAATATCTAATAATTTGAACTTAATTTTTTAATATAATGATTAGTGTAAATAGTAAAAATTAATAACTATAGTTGTGGTAAGAACTAATTTATTGGGGGGTTAAACAAAAAATATTGGGTTAAAAGTTAATTATAAAAAACCATTTGAAGATATATTTTGACATTGTTAACTACAATTATATATATAAAGACTCATTTTAAGAGTTTGGTTTGTGACATTATTAACTACAATTATATATATAAAGACTCATTTTAAGAGTTTGGTTTGATAAAGATGTTGTTGTAATTGAATCTTTTCAAAACATCCATGTGTATCCTCTCCCCCGCATATAAAAGACCATCACCTATCCTCCCTATTAAGAATTAAAAAGCCATTTAGGCCATACAAGATATAAAAAATACCTTCCCTACACCCATACCAACATCCTAGAGCACTTTTTTTTATCATAAATCCATTCAAGTAATGATTTTGGTGAAAATCTAAAGAAGTTGTCTCTAGAAGAGGTAACATTCTTGAAATGATGGGTTTTTATTTTGTCTATTTTTTCACCACCTTAATAAATTATTAAAAAATTCTAATATAATAACCTATGTATCTTAAAGATATTTATATATGATTATTTTATGTTCATAACCTATATACATATCATTTTCATCAAATGGAAAATAAAATTGTTGATCATCGGTACGAAAGACTATAACCTTGTGAAACGATGTAAATCATTTTCTGTCACCACCGTTCATGGTAGGATATAATAATGGTTATTAAACATGCATATTATATTTATGATTTTATTATACTTATTTAAATATAATATCACATATTCTTTCTTTCTTTTCATTCTATTTAAAACACGGTAACGTTTCTCGTGTATACGACGAACTACCGCCTCGTGAAGCAATGTGAATCATTTATCAGTTACACATTACACGAACAGTAATAAGGAAAAATTTAGTGACTTAATTGGAGGTATATAAAATTATATTAATTATAAAAAATTAAAATACCATGTATTTTCTTACTCTTTCTCCCATTAAAGGAATGATAATATCGCTTGTGCGTACATACAACCTACCGCTTCCACGATGCGATATGATTCATTCTCTATGTTTGAATTTCAATAATAATTCTAAAAATGTAACAAATGAAAAAATTATGAAACCATCAAAATTATGTATATGATGTTTAAATTTCATGTACAAAATGACCAGTACTTTATAGAAAAACATGCATGAGAAAACAAGGTAATTATCACTCAAAACAATGAAAATAAATAATGTTATTTAACAAATGGGTGAAAAGATCATATATGAGAATAATATATGATATTATAGATATTATTATGTTTCTGTAATATATTAATATTATAATTAAATTATTTATAAATGACATTAATTTATTTTCAACTAAAGGGAACTTGAAGTAGGGGACTTCATCTCAATTTCCCTTCATTATGGGAAATTTTACTATTGTGAACCTTATTATTCTATATGATATACATAATTATAATTTTATTTGAAATGAAATTATTCATTCATATCCCATTGTGTTTTTAGTTCAATTTGAATTATATAACCTAATGATATTTTACTTGAATGTTACCAAGTGGTAAGGGTTGTCATCTCAATTTCCCTTCACTGGGACATATTTTGTTGTTGTGCATCTAATTTATTTTATATGGTGTGCATTGTGACCCTTTTACATGTAATATTATGATTCCATAATATTTAAAAGTATATCTTTATTTCATCCAAGGGTATTTCACTTGAAAGTTACCATGTTGTAAGGGACTTTGTTTCAATTTCTCTCCATCAAGGAATGTTGTAATGTTATGTATATAGTTTCTTGCATATGGTTCATAAAATACCCATTTGACATGTAATATAATTATTAATTTAAAATTTATTTTATTTTATGTTTTCATTTGAATTATTTCATCCAATGGTTTTTGAATAAAAAATTGAGAAGTGGTAATGAATTGTGTATGTCAATTTATTTTCATTTGGTTATATAACATCATTTTTATCTTTGACATTATATGATTATGTGTGTATTTAATTTTAAATATATTATGTTTTATATCAATTTTTCTTATGTACATTTGATACACATAATCCATTCATTTGTAAATTCAAAATTAAATGTTATGATCTTTATAAGGGTTTGTTTCACAATCTCATTTAAATATGGATTGTTTATTCGTGAATTTACATTGAATGAACTTATTTTATCATTTGATAAGAAAACCCATAATATTTTCCCCCTATGGTTTTTCATTAAATTTCACAAAATATTTTCATTTCATTAACTATTTGGTTCTTAAAATAAATAAGGATATTTTTTTAATAAAATCCTATGTCATTTCTCTCTTTAGTGGAAAATATTTTTTATTCAAATACTATGTTTTATAAAAAAATTATTTCATATATGTTTTTAAAATTATCCAAATGGTTAAATAAATACATATTTAATCATTTTTAGAATTAAAAAATAAAAGTAATCTATAGTTCATTTTCCAAACAAGTTTCTTTGACTTTTACTAAAAATATAAAGGGTATTTTTGTTTTTAAATGCATGGAATGTTTGAAATTTACCGCATTCATGAACAATAATTTTTTAATGATTACTTTTTATGTTTAAAAGGTTATTTTAAAATGAATGTATTTTTTGAAATATTTTCTTAGCAGTTAGTTAAAAAAATAAATTTATAAAAGATATTTTTCTCAAGAATACTTTTTAATGAAATTTTTATGGTCCTTCAATTTTTTAATGATAAGAACCCTTATGGTAACCTATAATACACTTTGGATATGTTTTACAGATTACATACTTATAAATTTTATGGATGGCATCTGTTCATTTATACCAAGGGATGCATTTTCATTCCCTTTATTTATTCAATTTTAGAGTCCATAACTTTCCCTTGAAATATTCACATTATTGTGCACATTATAAATTTATTTTATCCTAAAATATCCATAATAATTATTAAGTGTATGTTTATTTCATAAACCATATATCATCTATATATATGGTGTTCTAAATTTCATGTTATTTTTATTTATAGAAATATTGACAAATCTATGTTATTTACTCCATATAGATATTTTATTTGATAAGTCAAATTGTTCATGAATTTAATCAATTATTTTATATATGTAGATTTCTTTGGACATGCAATGATGGGTGGGGATTAGAATTATATATCCCTTCAATTCATAGGTAGTCACATGAAGATAATCAGTAAGAAAAAATTAAACAGGTTTCAACCCTTAGTTTTAAATAATCTTGTGAAAGTTCTTGAAAGTAAAAGTTTTATTATTCCTAAGATAATAAAATCTAGTAATTATTTTTTTTCTTCATTAAGAGTTTAATTTTTAATATTCATGATATTTTCATGATATAATTATCTATATATGCATTTCATTATTAGTTTATTGATTAAATAAAATGTTTTTTAGTTATTTACTTTTCCATATTGACTGAGATTTATATATTCATGATAGTAAAGATAGTTAAAGAGAATTTTTTTATAATTATTTACCTTTACTTGTTGATTATGCTTATTTATTTATGGTTCTTTTCTAACTTTTAGTGGTCATATGATGTCACCCTTATTTTGTTTATTTTTTAAGGAGTATAAGAAGAATATAATGAATGATATGTAGGGATATTATATATGGAATAATGATATAATTGATCAAAAAAATTAGGGTGTAATGTTTTCATAAAAATGCAATGAAATACTCATTTACAAATCTAGTTTACCAAGACTACTAAAATATTAGGTCCTTGGATATGTGACTCCTTGTATCTTATGACAATGTAATAAATACAACACAAGTTTTAGGTTACTAGTGTTGATTCGTTATAGTTGGTATCAAAATAAGTTTAGTGGAAATGCTGGGAAATATATTTAAGAAAGAACAGATTAAAAAACATACCATTATGATAGAAATTGTGGATAAGTATAGAATAACATCCTATATTTTTAGTAATGTAGATATTATGAGGTCTTTCCTAGAATAACATATCTGTATGGAAACTAACAGAGGATATGTTTATGGAAAATAAGTACCTAAGGGTAATTTATCAAAAAAATACAAATCTGTATTTACTCAATAAATAACTAGTACTTGAAAATGGTCCTTACTGTGTATTGAGTTTTATGTGATTAAAGGATATTATTTGAATAGATTTCATTTTATTTAAAAAATAGTGAATGATTCAAATATAAGATGGCCAGGAATTAACGTGGTTAAACCTAATTTTTATTAGGCTGAAATATTTATGTTTTATCACATGTTTAATTGCATAAATACCCATTTTGAGGTTTTTTTAGTGGGAGTATAAAATGATTAATGATATTTTGGAGGTATTTTATGGTAATACAACCCATTAGTTTAGAGTATAAAAGGTAATTTATGGAATAACTCCTTTCAATTTGTTGGACACGATATTATGGGTATTGGGGTACTTTAATGATTATTTTTTATTTTATTCTATATTAATTATGTTTCTCTAAATTCTGATACATTAGAGGAATTATATTGATATGGTTTTATAAGAACTAAAACCTGAATTCTAGTTGAGAACCAATAACATTTGGCATGGTCGTGGGTATAGAACCCATAAATAAATGGAGATTAGGGTTTAGTGCCTATCAATAGTCTATGTTCTGTTCTAGTTAATATTTCACTATTTTTACTTAAATTATTTTATGGATAAATATTAATTATTAACAATTTTTCATATTATTGAGGTGTAGATATTAATGTATAATATTGGATAACTTGTGAAAACCATATTGGATTTGGAAAATATTTAGAGACAAAGAGAATGAAATTTAACTATTTTATAGATATTATGACCTGTTAAAAGTAAATTATAGTGGATAAATCATAAAATATAAATTTTTGGATATTTAACTAAAATTTTATGTGATGTATTGGAAATTGATTGAGGAACAACCAAAGATTAAAATTGTTCCAATCAGACAGAAAGATACCAAGTACGTATATTTCCTTATATTATTAGATAGTAAAATAATTCCACAACTTTTGGTAAAGGGTCTTGAAAAAAATATCATATTACATTAATATTCAATTAATAAAAATTGAATTTAAAATCATCACATATTTATTCTTTTAAGGCACTAAACATTGCATTTATCAATCAATTTCTTATGATCGACGATCTTTTTCACTCTCTATAATTATTTAAAATTTTCAAATATTTCCATTTCATCATGTTCTAGAAATTTTATCCTACTTGGAAACCTAGTTATTTTTTATTCTATATAAACTTATTATATAACTTTATCTCTTATCAAAAAAAAGTTTTATCAACCCTTTTTCGATGTGGGTTTCTCAACAAAGTTATTTTCAAATGTCAAACCATTGATTACTAAGATTGAGTTTAAATTTAAAAGATACAATTTATTTAAAGTGGTGGTTATGTAAAACCCAAAACACATAATAAGTAAAATTATACTCAATAGATTAAGTGACATGTAACACTAAGCTTAATCAACCCACAAATTTATTTCATTATATTTAATCTCTTCAATATCTTGCGTAACATGCAACACTGAGTTTAAATGAACTATAATATATTATATAATTATAAAATAACATTGAAATTAGAGGATATAAACAATACAAACTTAATTATTAAAATTATTTTTATATGTAGATTAGAAATAAAATTAGAATCATTTAAAAGAAAAATTCAATCTTTTTAAGAAATTTTATTTTTCTGATTTTTTTTTCATTCTTCCACAAATAATTTTAAATTAATTTTAACACATTTAAAAATTTTATAAAATGTACTTCATCTTCTAATTCACCATATAAAAATTTTCAGGTACTAACTTTTTCATCTTTCTGAAACGTTTCATTTTTCAATCAATAGTGAAAAATACATATTTTTATTTTAAAACCCCTTTTCATTTAAATAATTTAAATGGGTAAATTATAATTCATCTTGTTTTTAAAGTAAAATTGGTTTTTTTATATTATAATTTATTTAATTTATGTTATTGTAATTAATTTAATTTTAAATTATGATAAGAAAATCTTCTATAACTATGATATTTTCTCATTGAAACCCTACTTTTTCCACATCTATTTGTATGATCTATACTTTTATTTTGACACGTATAAAAATTTAATTTTAAAAAATGGATTAAATATTTTCAATTAGAATAATCTACGTTAATTAATAAGTTCAACATAATTTTTTTATCATAAATAATAGAAAAAATATTAAAAATTAATTACTACGGTTAAAGTAAAAACTGATTTAACAGGGGTTAAATTAAAAAGATAAGGGTTAGAATAACCTAAAATCTTGTAAAAATCAAATTTTATAGATAAAAAGATACATTTTAATGTATATTGTTTTAGAATTAACCATTTTGGAGTCTTTTGGAAGGAATAAAATGTGTTTGTAATTTAATATTTTCAAAAATTTCATGTGTTTCATCTCCCCCACTTATAAAAGGGCACCTCCTCTCCACCCATATTCAGACATAATAATCATAGTGATTTGAACAATATGAAACCAAATATGTCACGAACAGGATCTGGTCGCCACCATTAACGGCACCAAAACCGGCCCATGGCAAGGCCCGAAGGGCGTTCCCTATCCCCATGGGCTGGCACAAGTTCCCGGGTATCAAACAAATCTGGTTTGGGAACGATTTACTCGAGTATGACAGCATAAATCATAAAAAACAATCAATTATTAAAATCTGAAATTTTCATGCTAAACAATTCTTAACAAAACCAGATCTGAATACATAAGTTTAAAGACACTACAAGTGGTCTAAAAACAAATAATGACAACATAAAGACATCCCCATGGACTCCACATGACAAGGGGATCATCACCCGCAAGCCGTCCCCGCAACTCCGCCCCAACGATGGGGACTAACATCCCGAACCGCCATCACCCTTAGCCTTCCCTTTACCTGAGTCAAGCATAAGCAGGTCTACTTACACACAAGGGGTGTAAGTAGGGTGTGATCCTAAGCCCAATAGGATACCACCAGTTGATTCCAAAGAGTATGCAATACAATGTGAACAAAACAAGCAATTTTAATACACAAGGTGAAACAGTGTTAAAAATTAAAGAAATGAAACATTCAAATGAAAACAGTTTTCAATCCGAGAATTTCAGAATGTTAGCACATTAAATAGACATGTGAGCTACTGTAATGTACTGCCAAAAACAACCCACAACAAGGGTATATACCACAAATCCTATGAGGATCAAAATCAGAAACACCCCTAAGCACTAGGTTGTCTCGGGCCCTATGTACCTCGTACCTTGGTGTAGAGTAACCATAGAAAAATCCATTATCGTGCACGAGCCACTAGTAGGGAACATACCCATAACCTAGTGGTCCCAAATCATCATCCAAATAGTTTAGTTAGAGTTGTCGTTATCCATATGCTAAGTGGAACAGGGACAAAACCCATCCGATCCACTAGCCGTACTAGTACAAATCCGCCCCACCTAAGTACCCGGGCTTCCCCTTTTTGTGCTCAAACAATTTCAGCAAACAACACACATACTTTTTCATATAAAATATCACTACTGGTCACAAACAAATTTTACAGTAGCTACACACATTTTATACCATTTAAAACACACAATAAAATAATTTTATTTCCAATAAAACAACTTCTCAAAACATCACATTGTTTTTCACCCAAATATCTTTAAGATATCCACCTTTCACCCTATGATAACACTTTTAAGTTATTAAAACAAAATTTCAGTTCAAAACCATTTAATGAAACCAAAAATTCAGTTATGGGGCATCCCAAAATAGACCAATAAAAGATTTGAATGGAAAGCCCTCAATTTCACCAAAAATTGGAACATAAAATTAATTTGCATTATAAATGCAACTAAAACCAATTTTTACAGAAACATTCAAGTGAAGTAAACATTAGAGTACCATGGAAACAGTAATCTAATTCACAAAAATTGCACACACAATGGAATCACCTACCAAATTAACAAAACCCCTTGAATCTCCGTGCGAAATCAAATCGCACCCCCGCCGCACCAAGAGAGAAATGGATCAAACCTAAAACCACACAAATTGGCCAAGAAAGCCCAAAGTTAAACCCTAGATTCTATATACAAGTTTCTGGACATTAGTAAACTCAATTATAACCGAATAAACCCTAAGAACAATGAGTTAAACCCAAAGTAATTTGAAAGGGGAAAGAAAAGGGCTCATTTACTTGAAGTATCTTGAAGTAATCACTCCAAAACTCCAGTATCTGAAATTTAAAAGACCTCAAATTTAGGGTACGTTCGAAAAAGATGTATTATCTCATTTAGGAACTAGAATGGAGGAAAAATATTGAGAATTGAGAGAGTTATGAAAGAAATACTTTACCTCTTCAAATGTGGGCGATTTGAGGAACCCTATGAAGATCGGCACAAAATAGAGATTCTACAGAGCTCCAAATGGGTAGGAGAGAGTTCCGACGCGCGGATGGGTTACTTGGGCTTGAGTGAGACTTGGAATCACCGAAAAATCCCAAATATTGAATAAGTTATAACAAAATAAAATTTTATTTTTAAAACAGGAATTGGGCTTTCGGGCAGGCCCAACCCCTTAGACAAAAACCCAGATAACCCCTGGTTATGGTTTTCTAAAAGCTCCAAATTACCTTGGTGGTGTTAATAAGTTAGGGGAGGTCAATTAGGAATTTTAATGGATGAAAAATGTTGAAAAATGAAAAAGTTATAAAAGATACAATTTTTTTTAATCTGGAATTGGGCTCACGGTTTGGCCCAATTCATGAATACTCATCTATTCCTCCCTAAAACCTAGGGAAACCCCCAAAAAAAGAAAGGATGTAAATTAAATGAAAGAAAATACCTTTAAAATATGCCTTGTATGTGACAATTTTCCCCACCATTAAGGACTTTCCGCCCCATAAAGTCAACATGAATCTCGGTTGGAAAACAAGAATGGGTACTCTTCCTCGACCCATGACTTTCGCTCCCATGTCTCATGTGTATCATTCCCATGCTGCCATAAAACCCGGACTAAAGGAATAGAATTTCCTCGAAGTATCTTCTCTTGGGAGTCCACTATTTTAATCGGTCTCTCAACGATAGACAAGTTGGGCTCTATCTCTAGTTCTTCCCAACTCAACACATGGGATGGATCCGGATTGTATTTCTTCAACTGGGAGACGTGGAAGACATCATGGATAGACGTAAACTGAGAAGGTAAGGCCAACCTCTATGCCACCTTACCAATATGCTCAGTGATCTCAAAGGGTTTGACATACCGTGGCATCAGCTTACCTTGCTTACCCAATCGACGATGGCCCAGACGAGGGGCCACTTTTAAGAATACCCTATCACCCACAGAAAACTCTAGGCCTCGATGCCTCCGGTTAGCATAAGATTTATGACGACTCTGAGCTGTCAATAAGCGCTTTTAGATCAACTTGACCTTCTCAGAAGTCTCCTTCACAAGGCTCTGCCCCAACAGTGAAGTCTCTCCTACCTCAGCCCAACATAGGGGGGACCGACAAGGCCGACCATAGAGCGCCTCAAAAGGGTCCATTCGAATCGTGGATTGGTAACTATTATTATAAGAAAACTCTACCAATCCCAAATGGCTATCCCAAGAACCTCCAAAGTCCAAGACACATGCACGAAGCATTTCCTCCAATATCTGATTCGCCCGCTCTGTATGACCATCCATCTGTGGGTGGTATGCTGTGCTCATCTTAATCTGAGACCCCAAGGACTTCTGAAGGCCTTCCCAAAATCGAGAAGTGAAGCGGGAGTCTCTATCCGAGACAACAGCTGATGGTACACCATGGAGTCTCACCACTTCTTGAATATACAAATGGCCTAACTCATCTACTTTAGTTGTATCTTTAATCGGAATGAAGTGGGATGATTAGGTCAGACGATCAATCACCACCCAAATAGCATTCTTACCCCGAGGTGTACGAGGTAAGCCAACAATGAAGTCCATGGAAACCTCTTCCCACTTCCAGGTAGGAATGGGTAGTGGTTGGAGCAAACCGGATGGCCTTTGGTGCTCTGCTTTCACCTGCTGACATGCGTAGCATCTCGAAACAAAGTCTGCTATGTCCCGTCTCCTACCAGGCCACTAAAACTGCCGACGAACATCATAATACATCTTAGTGGCACCCGGATGGACAGCCCACTGAGACTGGTGGCTATCTTGCATCACCACCTTCCGCAGAGGTAATGGCACTACTGAACGGCCCTTGAAGCACAAGATGCCCTCGGGAGACGACGACCAATCAGAGGATGTCTCCCCACCATGAAGGAACTGCTTAGACCGCTGACAAAGATCATCACTGGGCTGTTCCTGCTGAATCAACTCCAATAGAGAAGGAGTCAACTGGAAACTTGCCAAGAATGCCCCTCCACTGTATTCCCTGGTCTCCACATGCATCTGAGAAAAGAGACCCATCAATGCCCACTCATCACTAGACTTCCTCAAAGCCTTCACTGGAACTCTTCGGCACAATGCGTCAGCCACTACATTAACCTTGCCTGGGGTATAGACAATGTCAAAGTCAAACCCCTGCAAGTACTCGATCCAGCGACGTTGCCTCAAGTTGAGTTCCTTCTGCGAGAAGATATAAGCCAAGCTTTTGTGATCAGAGTATACCACAAACTTCTCCCCAAAGAGGTAGTGATGCCAAGTCTTCAAAGCATGCATCACCGCTGCCAACTCCAAGTCATGGGTTAGGTAGTTCTTTTCATGTGGTCGAAGTTGGCGAGAGCCATACGCAACCACATGATTATCTTGCATAAGCACGCACCCAAGACCCATACCTGAAGCATCACAATAGACCACATATCCCTTTCTAGCCTCTGGAAAAATCAGCACGGGGGCAGTAGTCAGCCGCCTCTTCAGCTCCTCGAACGATGCCTGACATTCTGGACCCCATACAAACTTCACCCCTTTCCGGGTGAGGGAATTCATCGGTGAAGCAAGCTGAGAGAAGTCCCGAATGAATCGCCTGTAATAACCGGCCAGGCCAAGAAAACTCCTGATCTCAAACACATTCTTCGGTTTCTCCCATAACATGACTGCACTAATTTTCTCAGGGTCCACTGAAACTCCATGCTCTGAGATCACATGCCCCAGAAATCTCACCTCTCTGATCCAGAAAGTGCACTTTGACAACTTTTCATAGAGGCGGTGATCTTGTAATGTACCCAAAACGATCCTCAAGTGATGTTTGTGTTCCTCCTCAGAGCAAGAGTATACCATAATGTCATCCACGAACACCAAAACAAAGGAATCGAGATACTGATGGAACACCCTATTCATAAGTGCCATAAATACCGCTGGAGCATTGGTCAATCCGAAGGGCATGACCAAATACTCAAAGTGGCCGTACCTGCTTCGGAAGGCTGTCTTAGGGATATCTGACTCCTTCACCCTGAGTTGATGATACCCTGAACGCAGGTCTATCTTTGAGAATCACTTTTACCCCTTCAACTGATCAAACAAATAATCTATTCTGGGAAAAGGGTATTTGTTTTTAATTGTTACCTTATTCAGCTTCTGGTAGTCAATGCACAACCAGAGGGATCCATCAGCCTTTTTTGCAAACAACACAGGAGCGGCCCAAGGAGAGACACTCGGGTGAATGAATCCTTTGGATTCTAAGTCATCCAGCTGTATCTTTAATTCCCTCAACTCGGTGGGGGCCATGCGATAGGAGGGAAGAGATATCGGCTGTGTTCCCGGCGCCAGATCAATCGAAAACTCCACATCCCGCTCCGGGGGAAAACCAGGAAAATCATCAGGGAATACCTCGGGAAACTCATTCACTACATGAGGTAGTGCACCTTCAGGGGAAAGACCATCCTCTAGCACAATCGAAGATAACCGGAAGATAACACTTCCCAAATCTGGGAGTGGAGGCCCTGCGCGACTTGATCGTGGATCCCATTCTCCATGAAAAACCTGACGACTCCCATCAGGTGCTGTGAAACTCACACGCCGTCTGTAGCAATCGATGTGTGCCTGGAAGTGTACTAGCCAATCCATCCCGAGTATGACATAAAAAAGGTCCATATCTAAGACCAATAGGTCCCACTCCATCTCGACCCCTGACACAGAAAGTGCACATGAGGGGAACCTGAGGCCCTACTCCTTCTTCTTTCCCAATGGTGTCACCAACTCCATCGCAAAAGACATAAACTCAGTTGGAAAATTCATAATTTCCACAAAATTTCCATAAATGAATGAAATAGAGGCACCAGTATCAAAAAGAGCAGTATCTATAGAAGATGCGATCAGAACGGTACCTCGAACTATCGACGGTCCCGCCTCTGATCCTGCTGGTGACTGATCCACTGCATGGAGATGTCCTGTATCTTCCTGAGGATGACCGCTAGTCTGTGGTTGTGCCCTGAACTGGCTCTGCCCAGAAGATGATCCAACTCTACCACCAGGACCACCAAATCGAGATCCCCCAGTCCTCGACGGCTCGGACTGTGTTGGCACTCCTCTTGAAGCCACTGACCCTGCCCCACATGGGAGTGGACGTGCCACACTGCAGAAGCGCTGCAAATGCCCTATACCTCCACACTGGTAACAAGGCTTCGGAGGAAGATGACATTTTGGTCGGATATGCCTAGGCCTCCCACATTGGTGGCACACGACCGATCTCGCATCAGAAGCCGCAGACGAAAACTGCCTGGAAGAGTGGACTGAACTGCCCCCTCCTTTCTTCACATGATCCTCCCGCTTCCTTTTCTTCTCTGAGGAGTTGCTACTACCCACTACTGATACTGAACCATAGAAACCAGCCCTACCTTTCCTATCAATCTCCACCATGCATGCCCGATCAACAACCCCAGCATAGGTCCTCATCTTAAACAAGAAGACCTGGGAGTATATCTCTGGTCGCAAGCCTTTCTCAAACCTTTGGGCCTTCGCTTGATCATTAGAGACAATTTCTGGAGCATAACGAACCAATTCATCGAAACAGTTGGCATACTCCATCACAGATAGATTCCCCTGAACAAGTTCCATGAACTCTCTAGACCTGGAATAAGCCAACACCTCAGGGCAATACTGTTCATTGAAGACAGCCTTGAAATCTCCCCAGCGCATCTGCTCATTCTTCCCAGACTGAAGCACTAGGTTGTCTCCGGCCCTATGTACCTCGTACCTCGGTGTAGAGTAACCATAGAAAAATCCATTCTCATGCATGAGCCACTAGTAGGGAACATACCCATAACCTAGTGGTCCCCAATCATCATCCAAATAGTTTAGTTAGAGTTGTTGTTATCCATATGCTAAGTAGAACAGGGACAAAACCCATCCGATCCACTAGCCGTACTAGTACAAATCCGCCCCACCTAAGTACACGGGCTTCCCCTTTTTGTGATCAAACAATTTCAGCAAAAAACACACATACATTTTCATATAAAATATCACTACTGGTCCCAAACAAATTTTATAGTAGCTACACACATTTTATACCATTTAAAACACAAAATAAAATAATTTTATTTCCAATAAAACAACCTCTCAAAACATCACATTGTTTTTCACCCAAATCTCTTTAAGATATCCACATTTCACACTATGATAACACTTGTAAGTTATTAAAACAAAATTTCAGTTCAAAACCCTTTAATTAAACCAAAAATTCAGTTATGGGGCATCCCAAAATAGACCAATAAACGATTTGAATGGAAACCCCTCAATTTCACCAAAAATTGGAACATAAAATTCATTTGCATTATAAATGCAACTAAAACCAATTTTCACAGAAACATTCAAGTGAAGTAAACATTAGAGTACCATGAAAACAGAAAGATAATTCACAAAAATTTCACACACAATGTAATCACCTACCAAATTAACAAAACCCCTTGAATCTCCGTGCGAAATCAAATCGCACCCCCGCCGCACCAAGAGAGAACTAGATCAAACCTAAAACCACACAAATTGGCCAAGAAAGCCCAAAGTTAAACCCTAGGTTCTAATTCCTAGTTTCTGGACATTAGTAAACTCAATTATAACCGAAGAAACCCTAAGAACAATGAGTTGAACCCAAAGTAATTTGAAAGAGGAACGAAAAGGGCTCATTTACTTGAAGTATCTTTAAGTAATCACTCCAAAACTCCAGTATCTGAATTTTAAAAGAGCCCAAATTTAGGGTACGTTCGAAAACAATGTATTATCTCATTTAGGAACTGGAATGGAGGAAAAATATTGAGAATTGAGAGAGTTATGAAAGAAATACTTTACATCTTCAAATCTGGGCGATTTGAGGAACACTATGAAGATCGGCACAAAATCGCGATACTACAGAGCTCCAAATGGGTGGGAGAGAGTTCAGACGCGCGTCGGGGTTACTTGGCCTTGAGTGAGACTTGGAATCACCGAAAAATCCCAAATATTGAATACGTTATAACAAAATCAAATTTTATTTTTAAAACAGGAATTGGGCTTTCGGGCAGGCCCAACCCCTTAGACAAAAACCCAAATAACCCCTGGTTATGGATTTCTAAAATCTCCAAATTACCTTGGTGGTGTTAATAGGTTAGGGGAGGTGAATTAGGAATTTGAATGGATGAAAAATGTTGAAAAATGAAAAAGTTTTAAAAGATACAAAATTTATTTTTTAATCTGGAATTAGGCTCACGGTTTGACCCAATTCATGAATATTCATCTATTCCTCCCTAAAACCTAGGGAAACCCCCCAAAAAAGAAAGGTTGTAAATTAAATGAAATAAAATACCTTTAAAAAATGCCTTTTATGTGACAAAATAAATATTTTTACACTATAAAATAATATTATATCCATTGGACTGATCATAAATCCAACTTAGCAAGGATTTTTGTATACACCAAAAGATCTTCTCTGAAGAACAGATAATTTTAAAAAATGAGGACCTTTAATTTGTTTCATCTTCAACCTCTTTGAAATATTTTTCTAAAATTATTATTTAATAAAAAATATTTTAAAAATATACTATTATTTATTTATTTTAAAATTTGAAGAGCTATGTCTGTATCCTCTTCCATCAACTGAGAAATGAAATAGCTGATCTTGTGTAGGGTAAACAATCTCCTCACGAATCGATGCAATTCGTTTTCCATCACCACCATTCAAGGATGGATATAATGATGCATTAGATAAATTGATATTATATTTATGATATTATAATTATATTTCAATTATAATATCACATTGATATTAGAGTTATGATATTATAATTATATTTCAATTATAATATCACATATACATGCTTACTTTCCAACCTTTTTAAAATTTGATAATGTTGGTCAAGCGTTTGGTGAACTACAACCTCACAAAGCTATATTATTTGCTTTTCACATATGAATTACATTGAAAGTAACAATGTTAATTTTTTTAAATATATTTTATAAATATGAAATTATATTGATTAAATAAAAACATTATAGAACGCATTTATCCACCCATTCGCCCATTAAAGAAATCAAAATGTCATTAAAGCGTACGTGCGGCCTACCATCCTTACGAAGTGATACGATCCATTTAACATATTAATTTTTATTAATTTTTCTAAAAAAACTCTAATGAAAATATTATTTTCATTATATTAATAATTAATTATATTATGGTTCTATATCATATACAAATTAACTATAACTTTCAGAAAAAAAAACATGTATAAGAAAACAAGGCGATTAACACGTTAAATAATCATAATATTGAAAGATAATTAATAAATGTGTGATAATATGTTTTAAGATGATCATATATGAAATTATAAATATGAAAATGGTTTTGGTATAAATCAATAACTTTCTTAAAACCGTTATACAATACATTAATTCATGTTCAACAAAAGGAATGTCTGAGGTAAGAGACTTCATCTAAATTTCCCTTTATTGAGGAATATTTTAATATTATACACCTAATATATTTATATGATGTAAATAATACCCCTATTATATGTAATATCATGTATTATTAATATTTGATGATATTTTAAGTATAATTTGAATTATTTCATCCAATATGATTTTACATTAATGATACTAATTGGTAAGGGACTTTGTCTCAATTTCCCTTCATAGAGACATGTTTTATTTTCGGAACTTAATTTATTTTATATCTTCTACAATCATCCCGATTTAAATTTTATATAATGAATAATTTATTTTTAATGGTGTTTTAATTCCAATTTTAATTATTTTATCAAATTTTATTTTACTTTAACGTTTCCAAGTGGTAAGAGGCTTCATCTCATTTTCCATCTATTGAGGTATATTGTAATGTTATGAATATAATTTTGACATGTTACACCATGATTTATCAATAATTCTTGGTATTTTAAGTTTTAATTTTAATTACATCATCCATGTTTAATTGACTTGAAAACTACTAATTGGTAATAAATTTCATAACTCTATTTAATTTCAATCGATTGTATTAATTATTCATTGTGATTGATATTCCATGATTATGTTTCCATTAATTTTTGAATATATTGTGTTTTTTATGAACTTATTTTTTGTATATTTACATTTTATACACATTATATATTCATTGGATAATTCCCACTTCATAATCATGATCTTTTTAAGGGATTATTTCACAATATCATAATAATAAGGATTGTTTATGATAGAATTTATATTGAAGGAAATTATTTAATAATTTTATAAGAAAATCATGAGGTTTTATAATACTCTATTAATTCATTATATTTCATATAACAGGGCTATTGTTTCTAGTCTTTGGTAATTAATATTATTGAAAATAATTTTTTTAATAAAATCTGACTTCGTTTCTCTCTTCGGTTGAAAACCCATTTTCATCCAAAACCTTGTTTCCAAAAAAAATATAAATTTTTAAAAAATTCTAAGAGTGATTTAATAAATACATTTTTACTGATGTTTTACTTTTCATGAAATTTTATGAAATGAATCTCCATGACTATTTCCAAACAAGTCCTTTAAATATTTTACTAATAATGTGAAAGGAATCTTTGTTTCAATGTTTACACCATCTACGGAATTTACCACAGACAAGAACACTCATATTTTTCAAGCCTCTATTGTTTTTTCCAAGGTTATTTTCAATAGAGATTATATTTAATATTTTTGGAGAAATATTCATTTAAAAATATATTTTCTATGTAAAAACGGATATTTTACCCTAGACTATTTTTAATGAAATTTTTATGGTATTTATATTCATCAATGATAACAACCCATTATTTTACATACAATACACTAATAATATTTTTTATTGATACCATATCTATTCATTATATTCATGTGTTATGATCACATTGAAAAAGTAAATTATTTTACATTGATATTATTCAATTATTTTTGCAGTAAATAAATTTCAATGAAACATTCACTTTCCTATGACCACTAAAAATTAAATTTTACCTAAAATATCCATATTTTTTTATTATGGGTTTGTTTATTTCATTCATATTACATCATTTATACATATGTTTTTATACTTATAGTTTTATTTGTCTATTTATAGAAATTTTTAAAAATATGTATTCTTTATTCAATACAAATATTTAATGATAAGGCACATTGTTTATTAGTTTAATGAATTATTTGATATAAGATGAATTATTTATACATGAAGTGTTGGGTGAATACAAGATTTATATCCCCTTGATGAATTGTTAGTCACATGAGGTGAATTAGTATGCTTGAATTAAAAGTTTTTCTATCTATATTTTTAAACTATCGAGGGAAAGGTCTTAAAAATAGAGATATAATGATTCCTGAGATCATTATATCAAATAATTAATAGTTTCTATCAAAAATAATTCATTTATTTTTTTGAAGTGTTTTTGGAGATTCATTGTTTTAGTGTGGTTAGAGGAAACCAAACATTTTATCTCCAAAATAGTGTAAGGGGTTCTATGAAAGAGTATGTTTATTAAATGGTTTTTCAAAACCGTGTTCATTATTGGAGAAATCTTGCAAGTGGAGAGACTTGGAGAAGCACAGTTAGAAATTGGGTTTTCATGTCATGTGATCTAAGCAAGTAAGGGGCCAACCTTGATATTGTAGCATCAAATGGTTGGTGTATGGGTTTCTAAACTTTGTGGCCCCATCGTGTGACTCCCTAGATGTTTTCTTAAAGAAAGCACATGGACAATGCAGG
Organism: Viscum album; assembly: GCA_963277665.1. Lineage (NCBI taxonomy): Eukaryota > Viridiplantae > Streptophyta > Magnoliopsida > Santalales > Viscaceae > Viscum > Viscum album. Next base: position 2,087,183,267 of record OY728126.1, on the reverse strand, counting down.
GTTTTCAAAATGTACAGAATAACCATTTGATGTGCATTAAATAATATGAAAATTAGTATTTAACCAAGATTAAGGAACTAATACCCATATTTTTTTTCTTATCTCTCAATATCAAAAACTTATATTCTTCTCTTGGATCTCTTTGTGATTCTTTATGATTTGGAAGGAGATCATGAAAAATCTAAGTATGTTGGATCTCTTGAATCATTGTTAATTCCACATTCATTCATGTTCTCTTTATAAACTCTCATATATTCTCCCCCAAATATTTATATTCAATCATTTATGGATAAAAATATGACATTTGAGGCATTTTTAAGTTATCTATTTTTGGATATATTGATGGAAATGGGTTGTGTGCCCATATATATAGGTTTCATTATGTCACTTTTCATTATCATTATCTATTGTGATGTAAGTGGATTCTATCCCATTATAGTAATTATATAACTTCTTGTATTGATATTTTAATTCCTATCTCTTAATTTATTGAAAAAATATAATGGTTTTAGTACCTATATATATTGTTTTCTAATGATAAAAACTAGGTGTTTGATAAAATACATAAATAACAATGGATTTTGGATGAATGGTTTCTATTAGGATTTTGTATTTCTGGTTATTGTGTGTTCAACTAATTGAGGATTGATCATTGTCAAAAGTACCAATATTATTAAGAAAAATATGGGATGTTTCATTTTTAATAGTTCCAACATATTCAGGGGTACTACGTGATTACTTGATGACTGAATGACTCATGACTCGTTAGTATAGGGAGATCCACGGTATGGTTGAATATATTTGTGTGTGTGGGGGTAAACATGGAATGACTATTCCAAGTGTTAATAAAAATTAATAAACATGTCTAATTTAATTTGTATATGAAACATATATATAGATTTATAATAAACTATCTATCTAATTCTCCACTATTTTATAAAATGATCTAATATATTATTGTCCAAGTTTGATGTGTTAGGAAGTCATTGGGGATTTCTTACTGAGATTTATACTAACCCTATGAATAGGAAATTTGGGGCATTTGAAGATTTTCTTTACCTGAAAACAATAAAGGTAAAGGTTCCATACTTATATTGTGTCATGTCATGACACTCCATTAATAGGTAATTGTTTGGAGCTTTGGGATCTCTCCTGGAGTCATTGAAGTGATTCCACATTGATGTTACTACATTGGATTTACTTTTTTTTATGTGTAGAATTTTATTTCCTTTCCATTGATTCTGTAGTGTTTCTAGTATTTATTTATTTCATTGATTATTATATTTATTACTAATGCATCATATAGATTGTTAGTTTGGATTTTATCTTGTCATGTGATGGTTTTTTATCATAGAAACTCATCCCCCAACATTTAACTAGGCCTTTGGAAATTAAATATGGACTTTACTATGTTGGCCATATCATATAAGATTTGTATCACCTATAACAATCCCACGTAAGTGAGTTGTGATGTGATGTTATATATTATGTTATTTATTATGATATAGCTATATCACTAATCAACTTTGTTCTCATGCATGAGGGCCAGGTGGTAGATTACGGGTCAAGACAGTTCTTAATTCCTGAAAATAATTATCCACAAAATTATATGAAATTTGTTGAGATAGTGCATGATTTTAAACATGGTGTCATTACCTCTATGGTGATAAATTCATTTTTCTCAAAGACCATAAATGTTTGAATCCAATATTTTCACAAATACATTTGAACCTGAGAAAAGTATAATGGATGTAATATCTATATATGTCTATCATTGACTTGGGTTATACACCTATAATGATGTTTTGATTTTCTATCTAATGACTCTTATTCATAACATTGTTTAATTAGTCAAGGATACTCAATGGTTGGATTTCATTATCCTTAAAATTATGCTAAAACATAATGGTTAGGAGACTGTTGATGGATTTAATTAAAAACCAAAGTCTATTTTTATTTTTTAGGATTGAATTATAATTTTCTATATTTATCAAAAATAATTTCTTTCTACTTATCAATACTAAAATTATACTACTAAATCTGTCATAAAAATTATTTATAATGATATAGGAATATATTTTTTATTTTTAGTTATGAAGTGATATGTGGTTAATGTTGTTTCAAAATTTCTTACATGATAGTAGATAAAGGTATAGAATCATGAACTAGTGGGAATAATACAATATTTACATATACCCAAATGTAAATGGTGTCGTATTAGAATGGACTTTGTTATATGTTTACCAAAAACTATTTATAAGCATGATTTGATCTGGGTGATTGAGGAAAGACTCATAGAGTCATCCCACATATTTATAATTCATGAATCCAATGTACTAGATGACATATAAATTGTATATATTTAGGAAGTGGTAAAATTCCACAGAATAAATATTTCAATAATCTCTAACTTAGATCCTCATTTCACATATTGTATTTGGAGACCAGTTCGAGAAGCTTTGGGTATCTAATTGACTATAAGTATGGTCTATCATCCTCAAATGGATGCATTGAAAAAAAAACTAATATATTGTAAGACATGATCTAAATATATTTTTATGTATTTTTGTCACTCATGGGAGGATTTTTTACCTTTAGTTGAGTTTTCATATAATGATAGCAATCATGACACTATACAGATGGCTTTGTTTGAGGAATTATATTTCCAAGCATGTAGATATCCACATTATTGGTTATTGACCATAGAAACATAAGTTTTTAGAAATATCATTGTTTAATAGATAACAGAGAAAATTTTGATAAAAAAAGATTTAATCGACTCCAAATCATTTAGAAATCTTAAGTAGATAATTATCATTACCCTTTTTCCTTTTTCATGGGAGATCATGTGTTACTGAAACTCTCTCTATGGATGAGATATCAATGTATGGGCTTGAAAGTGGTGTTTTTTCATTGTTATATTGTAAATTTTGAGATAATTGAATGAATTTATTAGGATTCTTATTAGTTTAATATACTTGCATGGTTTTGTATGGTTTATAATGTTTTTCATGTATCTCAACTAAGAAACTCCAATCCTAATTCTAGCCTTTTCATTCTATGGGATCATATTAATCTTGAAATATATGGTTCTTTTGTTCCTATATTTATTTGTATCCTGTAAAGAAAAGATAATGTTTTTTTAGAAAAAATACTCCCTTATTTTGATTCTTAGAGGAACATGGTTAAATAAAGGAATAGACTTGGTAATGTGAGAAACAAACACTGAAATTATGGATTGATATTTTATAATTCACTATAATTGTTTATATTTATGGGGATGAATATCCTAATTATAGGGGAATGTAACACCATAGGTTTTAGTAATTTTTATCTTTTATTTTTTATTTTGGAGTTATATAATGCTTGGTTGGGTTTTACAACTTTGTAAATTGTTTTTTTGTGTTCTGAAAGGGTTCATAGTTTGGGAAGTGTTAGTGGAAACTATGTGGCTCTCTGTAAGAACTCATGAGAGGGATTCAGAGGGTATATAGTTGAACCTGATTTTTCCAAACCATGTTGGTTCCTAGGAGAAACATTGTATGTGTAATAATATGGAATAACATGATACGTGGTCAATGTGTCAATCTATGGGAACCATCTATGAAATGTATTTTTAGGAAGGAAGCAACATGTTCATGGTTAGTGCATAATTTCCCAATCTATGTTTAATAACCATTAATTTATCATTTAATTATTTATAAATTATTGTTTCCATGGTTTTTAACCCTAAAAATAATTTTCCCATCTCCTCCCATGATCTAGAACTCCACTCCACTCCTAATAATTTTTTTGTGATTAACATTGATAAGTAAATTTTTTTTGTTATAAATAATGAATTGGATCCTTAGAATCAAAAATAAGTAATTTTGTTTTCTTTTTCACTCTGGATATACTTCACTCATCTCACTTATAATGTTAGATCTAATCCATTATAGAGAGATATATTATTTATGATATTTTTTAAGAGATCTTGAATGGATCTATTGAATCAAATGACGGTTTATCTTGGATCTATATGTTCCATTATGTGAATCAATATTTTTTCCAACTATTTAGATGAAGGTGAATTATTACTCTTTTACACTTTATATTTAACTTTAAGTCTCAATTTTTATTTAATTTGTTTCTTGAATTGGAATAAGAAAATTGGATGATTTATTAATGGAAAATACTATTGGGTTATGATTTGGCTACATGGTAATTTTAAATGATTTTAGAAAACCCCTTTTAATTATTATATTCAATTATAGTTTTGTATTAATAATGTAAATTGGTTTATTAAAATGTTATAAAATAAAGGATTGATTTATATCAGACAGATTTTTATGATAACATGGAATACAAGGTTGGTGTGAGTTTATTTACATTGGATGTGTCACTGAATAAGGGGTGTTATGCCAGAGTATAGTTATGCGTAGAATAAACACCGAGTGATGACTTGGTGGATCATAAATTAACCACTAATGAGTAAAAGAATATCTCCTAGGATACATGTGTGTATTTTTGGATAGATGTGGTTTAGGTAGTTAAATATTTATTAATGGATAAAATACTCTTCTTTTTTATTTTGACTATTTTAGATATGTAATGTTATTATTTGTTACTCTATTTTATTTCAAGAATATATTTTGAACTATGAGCTAACGTCTTCCTATCCTATTTGAATTAATTGGATAGTATCTTAGGGAAATAAAACTGGTTATTATTACTCACTCCCATAATATGTACTTTAGAGTGTGTCCGAGCATTATTCTTCATTACACGAGTAAAGGAAAAATCTCATATTTCTATAGTGGTGCACCATGATGTTACATCATTGGGTAGGTGTTTGGAACTTGGAGTCTCTCTTATGGAGTTTCTAGACTGATTTCACAGAGGTTTTTTTGTATCTTGATGTCTTTTTTTGTTGTATATAATGTTTCAATTTATGTTAATACTCTAATATTATTGGTTTTTTAAATTTAATTTGATTTATATTGTGTAAAATTCATTAATCATATAGATTAGTTTGGTTGTTTTTATTTCACATTTACAAAATTTCCTATATAACTCATTCTTTTTAAGAGTATATAAATTAATATATAAATTTTTATCCTATTCTTCACAACTCATTTATTTTATATTGATATCATCAATAAATACCAAAACAATTATTAATATAATCCCTAAATAATCTATTCGTAATTTCTAAAAACACATAGGGTGTATTTCTAAATCCAAAAGGCACTATTGTGAAGTCATAATGCTCGTAGCCTGTATAAAATACCATATTAGGTATATAATCCATATTAACATTTACTTTATGATAATTAAAATTAATATCAAACATTTATAAGTATTTATCTCCTTTAATTTTATCAAATAAAACATCAATACATAGAAATGGATACTTGATCATAATATTAATTGTGTTGGTCTTCCTATAATCAATGATAAACCTCATATACTCAAAATGTTTCTTTATAAATGGTATGGTCAATCCTCAAGGCGTGACACTTTGAAATATGAATCCATTATGACTCAAATATCATAGTTTCATCATTAATTAAATCACTTATTGTTTTTCAATTATATAGGGTGGGTTGGATATGGATTTTGAGTAAAGAAAGAGATAAATAGAGAATTTAACTCCAAGATCATGTGGATAAAATATCAATAAGTCAATAAATACATCAATGTTATATTAATCAATCAATCAATTTTAAATTATTTGGGAATTATTCACTTTCATAGATAGTATTTGATCTTATTAGTATCTAATAAATTAATTAATTTTAGCCACTAGAGTTCATTCTTTTCATGAATTGGTAAATTAGGTATCTCATAGAAAACAATGGACTATATTCTTGACATGTATATTATAATCTAATTATCTTGATAGAAAATTTTTATATTATACAATGAGGAAAAATCAATAACAAAAATTATATTAAAGTCAATCGGTGTTATAATAATATGTTTTGAAAATAGATTACTTAAATTCATTCTAAGAGGAATAAAATAACTTATTTTGGTTATTTTAGAATTTCTATTCTATGTTTTAGCTATCAAATCATTACTCAATGCATCAATGGATAATAAAAATATAATAAAAAACAAAGAGGATATAAAAGAGTGTGTATATCCAAAATAAAATATTGAATTATATAACATTGAGTTTATGATCTATGTAACTTCTATAAAATAATTTCGAGCTTTTAATTATATATTAAAATTTTCATGATCTTGTATTTTCTCTCTTGGAAACTTCTAAGGTAAGCTACCGTAATTCATAGTGAACTAATTAGAATTGTTCCACTTATCCTTTAATCTATAGTCAATAATGGAATCTACCATTTTTCAGCCATAAGAAAGATGAAGTTTATCTCTATACTTAAAATAAAATCCAAATCCCAATAAGAATACCTAATTGTGTTTCATACCATAATTATATTATGTTTTAATTTCACCCCTTTTTATTCTTTTACAAATTTATTTCTACATGAAACTTTACCACCATTTTCTTCCCATTCTTTTCATTGATAATATAGGACTTATGTAACTAATTCTATGTAATGATATCACTTTTCACTATCAAATAGTGTGATGAAATATTTTGGGGGACTATGTCCGTTTATATACTTATCGTTTGTCCATCAAAGAAATTAGTGATCTTACTTAGTGGTTTTTTGATATAATCTACAACATAACTCAAGATCAACATAAATTTATCTTCATAGTCGACACAAGTTTCTTACTCATTTAATTATAAATTGGTAAATTTACATTCAATATTATCCCATTACACATATGGATAATAGTTCTTAATGAATAATTATTTTTAACAATTTGAACCAGTTTTTTTATCTTCATCTTTAAGAATATTTAAAATAATTTCCCACCAATTATTTACATATTACTTTATATAATATACAACCATAATAAAATTATATATTTCAATACGTTAATTGGTTTTTTAGGAAATTAAAGTGTCCATTTTTGTTGGAATTAAAAAGAAAATGTAATGAAAAAGACAATCAAGGGAGTAATTATTGTGATGGATTAGAAAAATTCCGTAATGAACATGTCTCACAATAAAAATTTTCAATAAAATTTTATAACTAGTTTGGTTGAGTTGACTCTATATTAAATAATGGGTTATTACATTATTTGGCATCCACCCAATTTGTTGATGTATTTCATAGACCACTTTAGAAATCAATATTTTAACTATGCCTAGCCATACAATATGTCTATAAAAAACGGCAGTCTTAGCAATAACTATGTTAGCTCCTACAGAATTATGTCAAATTTTATTATCTACATACACTATATCATGGTATCATATACCATATGAATCCGCATTATACTATAAATTAACTTTTACCACATCATGGTTTGTGATTTATTTTACAAAATAAAATATACATCACAAAGTGTTGAATAATATTTCTATTTATTTAAAAAAATTCATAGTAAAAATTGATTATTGATTCTATTGAATGACAAAGGTCAATACATCATGAAATTGTCCAATGGTGTGACACTATACATAGGAGAATTAGGTTTATCCATAAAAGAACATATATTGTTTTATAACCTGAGTCAAATACCTTTATATAAAGATAATTTAATCATCTCTAACACCAACATCAATGGTTTTTTCAGGAGGTAATTTCCTATACTTATTGTGGGTATTTACATAATTTTAAATCCTTCCATTATATTCCATTTATATAAAATGACATGTAATAATTCACTCATGAATAATACTCTAAATTACTAACCATTGTATATAAATCATGTAGATATATTTGAAAATTATAACAAAATTTATATCCATTCTAGAATATTTTCTTTAATTTTCTAAGAGTTTATCATTAATATTTGTTATCTAAATTTTTTTTATCAAAATCTACTTAATGAGGTATCTACTAAAATTGCTTAAGTGCCAACTATAATAACCCCAACTATAGATATAAAAATTTCAATATCATTTTTTATAGTATAAACATTTTAGAATCAAAATTATAGTAGTCTCAAAGTATTAGATGTTTATTTCATTTTTATATTAAATCAGGTAAAATATTACATCATAAAAACAAATAAAACATTATTAATTCTCCATTTATTTTCCATTAAATGGATAAGGGGAAAGAATAAAGGGTGAGCTAAAACACTCAGAATGGGGTATAATACATCAATATAAATTATGTAATAAGCATGAAATATATAATTTCAAAGTAATAAAGAATGAAATAAATATTATATAACTAAATATTACACCCACCATATTCATGAAAAAGGAAATTAATTATAACATGGAGAATAAAAATCGATATCATAAAAATGGAATACATATTATAAGACATAAAAAACATACCATCATGGAATTTTTTTAATACATCATAAATAATGGGTATGAAAACTATCATTGCCTTATGTTATTATGGCTAATGAGACTAATTAATTAATCAAGGGGCTCTATTATCTCATACATAACCATTCAATTAATTTTTCCAATGCATCCATTATCCGAATGGCGAGAATAAAAAATACATTGTATAATGTTTCATTTGTAGACCATTACCTCAAAATGTAAAATTAATCAATAATTACCCATATTTAAATATTATATATACAAATCAACAATATATCCCAATTAAACGCCCTTATTTCTCAATTATGAAATATAACGTGTTCACATAATACAAAGTAAATGGTATGTGGTCAAGTAAGTATTATTAAAATAGTATATAGTTGTCATAAAACTAATAAAATTAATCGTTGAGAAAAATAATAAGATAATTGAGTATAAAGATAAAGTAAATATTGAGAGATAGAGGGTGATAGTGAATATAATCACAAGAAAGTAAAAATGAGCTGGAGGGACCCCTCACAACATCATGACATATAATTCAATAAGAGAGTTAATGAGATAAAAAATTGTCAATGATATAATAAAATTACCATGTTTTATATAAAAACAATTTTATAAAAGATATATAAAGGGAGATAAAAAATAAATAACCAATTTATAAAAAGTATGGAGATGTGGGAAAAAATAATTTTCCTAAAGTCCTGAATTGTTTTAGAAGGTCATCAGAACATCATGAATAGTAAAATTATATTTATTAATTACATTAATGAGAACCATTTTCATGTTTATTTCATTATTATATTCCTTTAAAATCATTCATTATCCTGTAGTATTCATTTACTTGATTACATTTTCTTCAATCGGTTGTTTCGACATTGTTTGATTTGCGGTTAAAAATGATTTTATGGAATTATACCAATTAATGGTCACTATATAATTATTATATAATAATTGTATGTGTCAATTTATAGTGATAATTTAATTACATTAGTGGGTTATTTCAATAATTTCAAAAATATTTACAATTCATAGAATCTTTTTTGGTAAGGTGGTTCTAAAAATTGACTATTGAAGTATAAGATCATTAATATTATTATTATTTTATCATTACATACCCTTATAAACAATAATATTTGACTACTAATTTAAAATTAAATAATGAAATCATGTTTTAAGAATATATATAAATCACATAAGTTAAAATAAATCGTCAAATTTCCATTAGGTAGTGTAAAACCACCACAATTAATGATGTTTTTTACTAGATTTTTAATGAAGGGAAAACTAAAAAATATATTTGTGTTTTATAAAAACATTATTTTATTATTAGAAAAAATGTTGAATTTATTTTTTAGTATTACATATATAATAAAATGGGTGATATGATAATCAATTGGAGAATATGTAATCATTAAAACCAATATTTCAACATAAAAATGGCTTATAGAAAATGGTTTACACAGTGGTAATGGGTGGAATCTCATAAAAAATATATCATAAAAATATTAATATTATGTAAAAAGAATCAAGTTATAAAAATAAGTTTATTTTTAAAATATATTAAAGATATAATAATATCATGTAGGAAAAGAAAGAGAGGCTTGAGAACCCTAAGATTTCCCTTTATATTTTCTATTTTCAATTGTGTCTATTTCCAGTATAGAAGGATATTTTTCATAGATTATAACCTATGAGACATGTAAAGGGGATTAAAGAAAGTTATTTTTTTAGTTATTTGGAAAAAATAATGTGTTTTAAATGAGTAGAGAAAGTGGGTGGTAGATGTGTGTTGATATATCCAACGGAGGAGTATTTTATATTAAAGTATTGATTATTTTCTTATCTAGACCAAAAGACTATGAATTGTGTATATTATTATGATTTTTATTATACTATGACTAAAAAATACTAGTTTATTTGACATTTACAGACTCTCATGACTAAAATTAATCACACAAATATCTTAATCAAAATAAATAATCACAAATAATTTTATATTAGAATAAAATATACCTTAGTTTTTGAAAATGGATTTATAAGTTTAAAAATAATGTATACTATTTTTAAATGAATTATTTTAATTATTAAATAAATTTTTAACCCTAAAATATGTTTTGTAAATTTTTTATCTATATATATATATTATAATGATGGAACAAAATATATATTATATGTCGTAACTATATTTTTTTATACTCATAAAAAGATCAAAATTTCCAATAAAATTCCAAAAACTCACCCTATAATATTTTTTACTTACTAATTAGAAAAATATATTAAATTTTATAAAATTAAAAATAAAAATATAAGAAATTTACCTTTTAAAAAAATTATATACGTCATTGAAGAATAATTTTAAGTATAAATGATATTATTTCCTATCATATGATTACTTATATTTACTTATATTATTATTAATTAGTTTTTATATGGCTGGTAAGTAATTTCTTTATATTATAAATATATTAATTTCAATTTAATGAAAATAAATTTTCATATTTAAATAATAATTTGTATTTTAATTTAAACATTAAAAAAATCATGTTATATTAAATAAGTTAAATCAATTGAATGCATCACTCTCCCTGGGGTTTATTAAATATAGTCTTTAGAAAAAATTGAAAAGAAATCATCTTATAATGTATTTAATGTTTTTAGTTCAAGTTGTTTTCTATCTAAAAACTCAACAGATCCTTTTCTATATACTTTTTCAATTTTGACACGTGGTGATATAAAATCATTCATTTTATGACACGATAGTTGTGTACCGATTTATGTTTCTGTTTTTTACATCAATGAAGGTGAGGAAGTGAATCATATTTTTTAGCTATAGTGAGTGGATTGTTTTCACATAAAATTGATATGTGTTATTGGATCGGGTTATGTGATGAATTATTCAACCTGAGGATTTTGGGATCTAAATATTTTGAGGTAATGTTTCTATCAATGAATCCATGAACTTATTATGAAGTTGGGATATTTTTTTATTTAACTTATTTTTAGAATGGAGTTTTTTTGTTTTTCTAATGATATATGATATTGAATTTGGAATACATCTAGTTTAATTTTTATAGGATATTGAATGTAAAATTAAAATATGTTCACATGTATACATGAATAATATTCTTTTAAACACTGAATTCATGAAGATCCTTTCTCTATTTTATCACTAATGTCTGTATAATGGGATGTGAACCTTTAATGTCTTTAAATTCTTGATAGTGTATGTTTATTTCACCGCATATTTTCATTGTAACGTCCTTTTTATTTTATAAGTTTATAGTCGTATGGGTTTAGTGACCAAATCATGTATTATATCATTTTATATTAAAAAAACTCATTACACTTCATAATTTTTTATGTTCCATGATATATAATTTGAGATGTCATTTTATAATATTATAATATATATGATTAATTATTTTAGTAATAACATATACTAATTTCCTAGAATTTGGCTACTTTGGATGTCCTTGTTTCCATTTCAATAGTAATATATTATTTCTAATGGTAACATCCTATTATAATTGTTATATAATTATTTATCTTCATATCCATAACTCTTATTTTTTCTATTATTCAATAACTCAATTTTGAAAAAATTTACATAAATTTCTGTATAAAAATACAACCATATTTCTAATAGTAATTTTTCTATTTATAGTGTTGTTCATATCTGTGATAATTTTAAGAGACCATTACACGCCAATATTTAAAGTGATATGTCACAATCCCATCTATAGGGCCCATGATGTAACTACCAGATACCCACATATAATATGCTAGTGGAGGGAAAATAGCACCAATAAGGCATGTTAACAAACATGAGAGGAATTTTCCTAAACTAATTATATGCACACACACATCTTCAGGGCCATACAATGTAGAAATGTAAAACAAATAATAAAAATTCATGAATACATCAATAATAAAACAACCATAGTATGTAAAAATGAACATAAAATTATAAAAATGGTCCAAATACACGACCAAAAAAAACATGAATGTAAATTATGACCTGGTCATAATTAGTGGACTGCTGTCAAATAAATTACTATTATACACCTCATTCTCTCTATCCCAATATAGATCCACCTAATGAAAGACTACTACGGACTTTGTAAAAAGTTTCGTGATAAAACACAAGTGATAAGAATCCATTAATGGGTGATTATACCAATTCCTAGTGGGAATTATTGAAATAACCAAAAAAATTTATCTTCGATAGTCATCTTATCACCGAATATGTCAGTAATATATTTAGATATATAATAAAACATATAGATATATTCATAGTAAACACTTAGTCTCAAGGTAACACCAAAACTCTAAAACCATCCAAGGATTCTTTCTCAAAATTTTCCATACAACTTTCGTATAAGATAAAACAATCCATGATCTATTCCACAACTATTGACACTCATTCTAGTGGTCACGCTCATTAGGTATCAAAACAAATTAAACTAATAGGATTTATTAAAGTTACAAACTTAATCAGAATAAACCACACCGTAATTATTAGTTATCGATACACATAAAAAGTAAGATTGAATTGAGTTTAAGGAAACAGAAGACACAATTCAGACTTTATATTCTCTGAAAGAAGTGTTAAGGAATAATTTTTTGAGTCCTAAGTAATGTTTTAATAATAAAGTTGGATTAATGAAGTATTTATGTATTGGAATTCAAATATTATTTCACATGAATAATGAATTATATGATTGTTTTAAGTATAAGTTTTCATTAAGGATTGAAAATGGCATCTTGGATGGTGAAGAAGACATAGAAAACCGATTTCATGGAAATGTGATATTTTAATTAAGGGAAGTTATCCAATAATTAATTTCTGACCTTGAGATAATGATATTTTGATAAAGATATTCTAGATATGTATAAGTAAATTAGACAGTATGGATTACCCGGGAACATATTATTGATAAATTGTTCTATGTAATCAAGGATGATGATTATAACTTATTATATTTACATAATGTTTCCAATAATCAATGGAGTAAGTAAGAATTCATGTTTTCCAAAAGGATTTATGGATAATCAGGTTATTATCTTGTTTAAAGAGAATATAAAACTAGGGTATTCACATTTTTGAATGTGAAAACCAATAGTTACATTGTGTTTTACAAGGGATCAATGTTATGTTAATTTAGTAACCTTCGTCCTAATGTTTTGGAATTTATGATTTTGGAAGCGTTATAAGGTTAACCATTTATGGAATTTTTAATTTAAACTTCGTATAATGTTTGGGATATTAAATTGATGTCTCACCGTGCGAGGATTTATGAATGTTGGAAACCTATGATAACCATTTCACTAAGATATTAAGGGAAGGTAGATGGAATGACTTATATTTCTATTCATGTATATCTTGATATGTTGCTTCTTCATGAATGAAAAAATTTCTATTATTCCAAGGAATAATAGATGTAGTGGGAATTCATCAAGGAAAACCAAAGGGAAAGATTGAATATATAAAAAGGAAAAAAATCAAGTAGGTATGTTTACATAGGGTCCTAGATAGTAAAATAATTCCTTGAATCTAGGATAGGATTTTAAAAAAGATTTATCCAACTGAATTTAATTCGGATAAATTATATGGTTGCTTAGATAATCATTATTTTATAGTTTTGTAATCACCCACTTCTTCTAATCAATGTTATTTATCTATCTTTATCAAAACATGATTTTAATATTTTTCTTCTAGGTCCATATTTTCACTTCCCATATGTGTTCTCCTGTATAAAAACCTAGTAATATGTTACATTGGGGAAATTATATTTTTCCAAATTTCCTTTTTATAAGTAAGATATAGTATTCATTTTTATGATGTGGGTTTCTATGAAATTAACTTTTAATTATTAAACATTTTATATCCCAGATGAAATTGAGTGGGAAAAATCATTTTAGGGGGGGGGGTTGAATATTACAGTTCGGGATTTTTTGAAATATTTTTTGAATATAATTTTTCTTCTCAAATTTTTTATTTTAGGTTACACTGAAAATTGTTATATATATATATATATATTAAAACACTTTGTCAAACATTCATTTCACATGGTGAAAACATAGATTGTGCTACACAAATCACAGAATTGGATTATGCCACACGCAACACTAACTTTTCTATTACTATATGAAGCACTGACATTTCATATGAAATATGAAACACTGACTTGGCATACATTACATACAATACCGAGTTTCTACGAAACATAATTTCATTTTTATAATTATTTAAACAAGTTATTTATAACATAGCCATTAAAAAATAATAATATGAATAATGAGTAAATTTAAAATATTATTATAATGGTTTATATAAATTAATATATTGATAATGAAAAATATATTTTTCTGTAAAGTCTTTATATGTTTAAAATTCTTATTTTCTCGAATGAACTACTTTTCATATAATTTTATAAAGAATAAATAAAATAATTATAGACACCTAAAAATATTATTTAGAAAAATGAAATTATTTTTTGAATTAATAATTACAAAATTATCTTAGGGATAATTTTTGGGATTTTTCTAGGAAAAATCATTTTTTGATGAATAGTGAAAAATACTTCATTTTAGTTAATAACTGCCTTTTGGTATAAATAATTATTAACGTTAAATTATAAATTAAATTTTTTATAAAGGAAACATTAGATCATTTACACATGTATTAATAAAATTTTTGTCATTATAATCAATTTATGTTTGAAATTTAATATAAAAACTTAACAGACATTTGAACATTTTTCTTCATTAAAACCCATTGTTTTGTCCTATATACATGATTAACATTAATCTCAGTTTTTTCCGCTCCAGTGAATTGAATTTTGAAAAAAACATACACCATCATAATCAATATAATATTTAAGGTCTAATAATATCATGTTCATTTTTAACCAAAAATATTAGTAAAACTGATTAAAATTAATCACATTGATTAAGGTCAAATTAAGCTTAATTATGGACTGAACATTAATCTTAGGGGCCCAAATGGCTAAGTCACTTGTCTAAAACCCATTTTATAGACATTTTTCATTAATAAGACTTTTATTATTGAGTTTGGTTGGTTTTTATGAATATTTATAGGTAATAATATCTATATACCTAACTGTTTTTCAAAAATTCCAAATTAGTCTTTTTCATTCCATATAAAAGGCCATTGCCACTCCCTCTTATTATCCCCCCTCAAACTTATTAGGATCATCCAAGATCCATACAATACACTTCTAAACATACCTCCCTTACTCATAGAATCCTATCATTTGGAATAAATCAATTTATGGAATCCTTTTATCACAAACTAAAAGGAGATACATGATTATGATGTGGTTTGAATGAGCACGACCATAGTCAAGACATAATGTAAGGGAATTTCATCACACTTTTCTACTATAGTGATATAGATGATTTATTTACCACCCATTCCTTTTGTTTTGTGTGTATACTTCCCATGAATGTATTATATTATTATTATACTTAAATTTATTGGTATTTACAGATCTATTATATTAAAATTATTTCCCGGGGTTAATTTTTTAAAAGTTACCAAAGCGGTAAAGTGGGTTTGTCTCAAATTGTCTTCATTGAGACAAATGTTTGTTATTAACCTATGTTATTTAACAAGGTTTATATGATTCCAATATACAATAAATATAATGAATATACTTATTTTAATGATATTTTATTCTTCATGTAATTTCATTTTCTTACATGAAGAGTATGAACTCAAATAACCAAGTGGTAAGAGTTTATTGAAACAATCTATTCTCTTTTCGAGATTATTAATAATTATGCGTATTTTTATGAAATATTATGATACATATCTCAATAACACTCATTAATTTTATTATATTTTGGTTATTCAAGATATATTAATTTGTTGGTACTATGTTACTTATATTTATTACATAAGATAGTTAGGAATGTGTTTTTATGAAGGCCTGACACTACCCTCTCTTTGGTATGAAATCAATGTTCCATAAAAAAAATTCATAAAAAGGGTTCCCAAAAATATTTTATTATTCTCATAAAGTTTTTAAAATAAATTTTTACCCTATTTTTATTTTACCAATGTTTTCAAAGGAACCATATTTTCACTTTCTGAATGAGCCATTTTTCTAACATTTTTACGATGAAAAAGGGATGTTATTTTTACCTCGTATGACATGTACAAACTTACATGCCATCAATTTTCTAGATATTTCCTTTAATTTATCAAAGTTTAATTTTTAATATATGGTTTTTAATATAGAAAATTTCCATTGGGTTTATGTTTTGAAGATCCTACTTTAAAGAATAAAGATATTTTCCTTGAGAGATGTTTTCAAAATATCCTTCAATGTCATTTTCCATCATAGATAATATCCATTGATGTTACCGATACCCTTATAGGAAATGATAAAAAGGTTCCATGTATATTCTTTTATTGATGGTTTATGTTTTGATTGAATGATTCTTATTATACCCATTTCACTTACATCAGTTTTATGATTTTGAAACCCACTTCTTTTCATAGGTGATGAGTTCATGAAGTGATTATGAAACCCATCTCCTCCCATAGTTTATAATGTGATGTAATGTTAATGATACCCATTTTATTTCATGGGTTATGATTTCATGTTTTAAAATCCTATCTCTTTTTATGCGACATGATATGATGAATATTTTATTATATTATGATACATGTGTGAATGATTTTATTATGGGATGGGTGAGACATAAATATCTATATAATTCTATGGGTAATTATTCGTTGTATATGAGCTCAAAGGGTAAATGGGTTGTAGCACAAGACCAAAAAAAAGAAGGTATATGGGTTGTAGCCCAAGCTTAAAAATAAAAGGTACATGTGTTTTATAAAAATACTAAAATTATGAGGGTACACGAGTTGTAACCCAAGCCCAAAAATAAGAAGGCACATAGGTTGTAGACCAAGCCCGAAAATAAAAATAGTACATGGGTTGTATCCCAAGACAAAAAGTAAGAGGGTACTTGGGTTGTAGCCCAATCCCAAAAATAATATGGTACATGGGTTGTAGCTCTAAACTAATAGTAATAGGGTACATAGGTTGTTAGCTAAATCCTGGATCAGGTACATAGGTTATTGCCCAATCCTAAAATGATATAAAGTTATTTTTAGGTAGCCTTGGGATATGATTTTACATACTTATGTGCAAGACACAAATTCTTTTTCTTATTTGTGTGTTATATTTTCCTTACTTATGATCATAATTATTTTATAATATATGTATTATAAAATTACAATATTTATTTTGATCTCTAATATATAGGGTATGATCTTCTACTTTTATGATCATGTTTCATACCCTTTTGTTGATGTTATGCTTACACATTTCCTTTATTTACCCTTACTGAGCGTCTGAGCTCAACCCCTTTATTATGTTTTCTTTCCCTAGTTTATGAATATAGGTTTTAGGTAGATATACTAAGTTGGTTATATTTTTGAGAGATGATGAAGATCTTTCACCATGATAGATGACTTTGTTTCCTTCTTTTCAAAGACACTAAACTGTTATGGTCCTCATGCAAGTATTTTTGTAATGTACTAAATATCCATATAATATGATGTGATATCCATCTATATAAATCCTGGGTCTCTATATTCCATGTTATGAACTTAAATTTTTTTATATGGTGTATATAATTCACTTTGACATATTATATTATGAATCACTGTCTTTGCATGATATTTTAGGCTTCCATTAATGTTGTAATTTCATGGGGATTAGGATTAAATGTAACCAATGTGGTAACATTTTATTTTTACAACCACATTATTTAGGGGATTGCTTATAATTTGGCTTCCATTGATTAAATTTTATGATACATCACTCAATAACTCTCATTACATTTATTATCATCTCTATTTTCATGATATCTTCATGAAATGGAACCATTTTCCCCTCTTTATAACTTAAGATAATTAAGGAAACGTTTTTATTAAAATATGACCATATTTATATTTTCAGTCAGAAATTATGTGTTCTTAAAATATAGTTTTTTTTTTCAAAAAACTGAATAAAAATATTTTATATTATTCTCCTCTTTAATTTAATAGAAATTTGTACCCATGTTTTTCCATTTTAATAAATTTATTAAAAGGAATATACTTTTCATTTTCTGATAAAAAACAATTCAGAACATTTAATAGGAAAAAGAAATGTTCATCAAGTAAAAATTTATCTACCATCTGGATTTTCCTTCCCTCGATGATTCCTTGGAAATATTACATGATTTATTTTTAATAAAAAAACTATTATTCTGGATATTAAATTTTTTAAAGTGGTTTTCAAATAATATTTTTTTCAAAAAACATTCGTTGAAAAATAATTTTAAATGACTTTAAAGGATTCTGTTATAATTTTTCAAAGCTATTTTAAACAAATTTTTTTTCCAAATTTCATCAAGATTCCCTTATAAATTTTCAAAGCTATCTTCTAAGAATTAGTTTTCAAAAATCATGATTTTTTTTAAAAACAAAATTTCAGAGAAGAAAACAAGAAAATTCATAAGAAATGTATTAAAAGATATTTTAAATATTTCTTTATAATAAATTTAATTTGGAAATATTTTTTTGAAATGGATTTTATTTGAAAGGATATTTTACATAAGAAGTGTTTCATGTATTCCTTAAAAATCCAACCAAAACTATGATGAAATTATATTTTATAGTTAATTATTTACTAAGAATATGATCCATGAATACCATTAATATTCATTCATGAATGGTTAATGTTTTGATAGAATAATTTTTGTGAAACCCGTTTATCTTCCATGAGTTATAATCTTTTTAAACCCACTTATTTTAATCATTTATCCATTGTTGAAATTATTATGAGACATATCTCTTTTCCAAAGGTACTGATATAATGAAATGTTTCCTATAGAAATTTAATTTCATAGGTTATGATATGATTGATGTTTATAATATTATGGAAAATCTATGTTTGATTTGATTATGTGATGGATGAAACCTATATCTCCATCCCATTCATTGGGTAATGATGGATGAATCATGTGTATATAGGTTATATTTGAACTAGAATACATGTTTAAAATGTTATGTGTGAACCTAATTATTTGTTTTCAATGTTATGAATAAACCTGGTTTCATGTTAATACGTTTCTATGTGAACCCGATTACATTTTCCCAGTATTATGAGTGAACGATATTACATGTTCACAATGTTACATGTGAACCTGATAACATGTTCTCAATTTTATTCACGAACCTAATTGCACGTTCACAGTGTTATGAGTGGGCCTGGTTTCATATGCATATGTATTTGTGAGGGACTGATTTCATGTCCATAACTTATTGTGCGAAACTATTTAAACATATACATGTTCATAATGTTATAATATGATTCTTATCCCTAAATTACTTGTCTTATTCATATGTTTTTCCTTCATGCTATATGATCTTTGTTACCTTATAATTAATGTATTTTGAACTACTAATATTAATGAAAAGACTCTTAATTGTGGTCTTTGATATGTAGGGTATAATATTCTAATGATACGATCATGTTCTTATACCCTTATACTAATAAATATTTTTAAATATATCCCTTTTCCATTAACAAGTATTTAATCTCACCCCATTCTTATGTTTCCTTCCGAAAAGTTATCAATAATGGTTTTTAAGAAGAAGTACTATGAGGGAAGATATTTATAGAGATATTGAAGATCTTTCACCAAAGTAGAAGAATTTGTTCCATGTTTCCAAATAAACTAAACTGTTATGTTCATGAAGCATGTATTTTGGAAATTCTTTTAATATTCATCTAAAATGATGTAATATACATCAATGTTAATCCTACGTCACTATAATTGTTATAAAAGAGAGGTTTTTTCCTCCATTGTAAAATAGGATGAGGAAAATTTTGTGATATCCCTAATGATATTTCTAAGTATATATCTAGGGAAATCTCTAAATAAAATATAAAGGTTTCATAGATTTAAAATAAGGTGTTATAATTTAGTCATCCTATAAGAGATTTTCCATGATTATTGAATTTTTGTCTTTGATAAGTGTTTCCCACTCTATGTTTTTCATGTTTTGGTCAATGGATATAACTCTAAAGAAGCTTGTTAATGAGGAATTAAATGGATAATGAAACAGTTTTCATCTTGATAAACTGAATGTTAGGGTAGGTGAAATAAAAAAACCTACTTCTATTCCTTCTCAAGATATGAACCATGATGAACATCCAACTGAGAAAATGGGGGAGCGGTTCTCTATTGAGTCCACTATGAGGCATTACCCAACTTATTTAGGTGGTTTCATCGATCTGTTAGTCACTAAAAAATGGATCAGTACCACTGATATTATATTTTCTATTATAAAGTGTTCATATCATGAAAAAGTTTCATTGGATATCTACCATCTGTAAGGTGAGTAAGATCAACAGAGGAATCTAATCATGAATATGAGGTGACAAGATTAAAATTATTCAATGTATTAGGTTGTGTTCTTGAACATATTTTTTAATAAGTACATTCCACACAATTTTTTTATAAAGGTAGATAAGGAAACCCTAGGGGTAATTAGAGGGATGATGAATTGGTTGGTTGATATGAATAATTTTTCTCAAGACTCACACAGTACACTTCTGGTATTATAATTCACCCTAAAACTATGATTTTCAAATTATTCAGTGGCTTTAAACCAACTCCCTAAATAGATTTTTCCATAAATGATTTGGAATGAAACTAAAGAATCATTAATTGTCCATTAAAATTTAAAAAGTAATCTATGAAACCTCTTGGTTTTGTGATAACAAAAAATGGGGTTCTATAGATATCATAATTATATATCACATGGATAGAACAAAAATTTTAAAACTCATAATTTCCAAAATTAATGGAAAGATAACATTGGTGAGTGTATAAATAGAAAAAAAAGTTGTTTCTAGTGTGGGAATCATGGCCATAAAGTGAAATAATGTATAAGTGATGTGAAGATGAAAGTCAATGAAATTAATGGAGTGAAATCTCAACATAATGAACCTCCCACATAAAAATGTTTCATGTGAAAGTTGATTTGATATTATTATAATTAATTCCCTAATTCAACACCTAATATAGGTGATAAGACACAAAAAAATCTGATAAAAAGGAGAAATTTAAATATTATGTAATCAAAAAGTATAAAGTAAATCCTGATAATTAGTGAAAACATTTCCTTCACACTTAGTTGGGATGATAATGTTTGATTTTTTAAAAATAATCCATACTAAAATATTATTATTCATCATTTAGTGAGGTTTCATGTGATTATAAACCTCCACATGGGTTTTAGATTAATATAATCACATTAAATGTTCTATAAATACAAGGATAAACCCATTTATCCAATAAAAAAGTTTTCAGTAAGGGATAAGATCTAATTTTTGTAATAAAGGTATAATTATATTTTAAAAGGGTAATAATACTGACCATTTATGGAATGGTATATGTTAAAATTCATATGAGGTTTTTGAGACTTGAGATATTATATTTCCATATGAGTGTCTATAAATATTGGATAATATGCACTAAACCTTTTTTATAATGGAAGATGGAATGACCTGTCATTCTATTTATGGATCTCAGGGTATGTTAATATAGTATGAATGAAAAATACCTTCATTCATTGGAATACTAGATGATGTGGAAATTGATCAGGGAAAAAAGTGAAAGATTTTTCAAAACTCTTATATGTATATCTTCCCATAATAATTCATCATATTTAGTATAAATGGTCTTGAAATTAAATGTTGTCATGTATTCATCATTTCGGATTATATCAATGACCTTTTCAGGCCTCTTCTTTTATGGCTTAAATATTATTTATATTCTTATGACCACATTATCTATCAACCTCTATAAAAACCTGATAGGTATAATTTTATTCCATTTACATGTTTTATGTTCCACATTTGTTCTCCTATGTGGGAACTAGTTATGAGTTACATTCAGTAACTGTTATGTTTCAAATTCCATTTTTAAAGGATGTTTTGTTAATTATTTTTAAATTTTGGGTTTCAATAAATGTTAGTTTGATGTACTAAACCTTTTATAACCCAAAATAATTTAGATGGTGAAATTTAATTTAATGGGGAAGAATGTAACAACCCAAAATTTTGTGAATTATTTTTGAATTAATTGAATCTCATTGATATTTTTTATTTCACACAACATTGTATATAGATTGTGATATATGAAAGCACGAAGTTATTCTCTATTTGTACGCAAAACATAGTCGAGCATGTGATACACAGAACACATAGAGTAGATTTTAGTACATTACACACTATTTTTTCTTTATGTTAAACACAATACTGAGTCCCGTCGATATTTTATATTACATACAAGACTGAATTTTAGCAAACTACAAAATTCTAATAATAGTTTTATTAAAATATTGTTATAGTTACCACATATTCATTTGAATAGAAATTTTTAATAACATTGAATCAATTGTGAAAATGTTATTTAAAAATTTATATAAAATTAATACTTGGTTTTTTATTATCAATAAATGAAAGTAAGAAATATTATGAAATAATGAAATTTCTTTCCCAATAAAACTATTTTTCTATGTAAAAACACCATTTTCTATCAATAAATTAATAAAAAAAAATTTATGGATGTTTCTAATAAAATTAATATATTATATACTACATAAGTTTTTTATACAAAACTAATATATTTTATAGGAATAAGAGAAGAGTAAATCCAATTTTATGAATAAAAAATGTATTTTTCTAAAAGATTATTTTATAGCCCTTAAATGAGAAACCATTATAAATAAATTTTTTGAAAATTTTATAATTTTTGTTTGAAAAAATAAAATTCATTTTTAAATATGGGATATAAATATTTACATTTGATAAAGTTTTTCCATTTTTCTGAGAAGATTCATTTTTTTGAATGGTGAAAAATAATGAATTTAAATTAAAAACTCATTTTTATAATATATATATATATAACATTTAAATGAGATAATGAAGTATAATTAGATTATTTATAAATCAATAAATGACAATTAGGTCATTGGAACTAGTTTCACATTGAAATTTCATATAAGAACATTTCTTACTTTTGAACATTTTTACTCTAAAAACCACCTTTCTCATCCCATTTATAGGATTAATATTAAATTAATTTCTACCAAAACCGTGGTTGGAATTTGGAAAAGTATATTCCATATTTATAATATGAATAATTTGAAATATATAATATGTTAAACTTTTTTTTTCAAAAAAAATATTATTGAAAGTAATTACAATTATTTATAATAATTACAGTAAAAATGAGTTTACTTAGTGGTTAAAATTTAAATTAAGTGGTTAAATAACATAGATAAAAGTACCAAATCAATTTCAAGAATATATATATACCATTTCAAATCATTTTTATAATTTTTTCCATTTTTGGGGGACAATCTTGTAAGGGGGGCCTCTCAATAGTGTTAACCTTTTTATATTTAAAATTATGCCACTCCCCTCCACTATAAAAGGGAAGCTACCCCCTCACTAATTCATACCTCTCAAGCTATTTTTATTTTGAGGAAAAATACAAAAATATAGTCAAAGATTTAATATGTTTATTTAATAAGACACTCTTTTGGTTTAAATTCATCCAAAGAATCCCTTTAGCGAAAATATTGTGGAATTACCCAAACAAGTGGTAACAGCATTCCAAAACCTCTTTTTGTGTTATTTCCATTACACACCCACTAAAATATTATTTTCATAGTTTATATAATAAAATAATTATCCTCATTATGTTGATATTTTTTATTATAAGGTTTCTACTTACACTTATAGACACATCCATAAAAAATGTAACGAACTTACAGTTTGTGTGAATTGTGGACTATTGGCTCATTAAATGGTGCCGTTTATTTTTTATTTACCAACTCTCATGATTTGTAATTATGATGAAAAAAATATTTTACATTAAATATATGATATTTATGATGAATTTATTACTTCATTAATTGTTATATAACATATACCTTAATTATTTCTATTTAGAGAAAATATGATAACTTCGTTTGTGGACATGTGGACCATGACCTTCTCAAAGATAGGCGATTCATTCACACATTACATGGAATGTATTGAGAATTTCATTGGTAAAATTATATGATATATATAAAATAATACTTATACTTTTATGTTAATATATATATAAACACACACCTATATTTCATTAACAATATTTCTTTTAATATAATAAGAAAATAGAAATAACGTTCATGTGTACGTATGGCCTACTGTCTCCTTGGATAGTATTTTCCATTTAATTTATCTATATTTTATATATTATTGTAAATATTTATATACTGAATATATATAATATTAAAATAATGTGGTAAATTTTGAAAATAATTTGACAATGATCTAAGAAATAAGATAAAACACACAATGTCATAACACGTAAGACAAATAAAGTGTTCATTAAACAAAAAATTACTTTAACATGTATTTTTAAGTAAATGGGTAATATAAAGTCATAATTGAATCATATATAGTATAATTTATTGTAATATGGTTCTGTGGTAGATTTATAATAAACATATATTTATTATATTAGTGGTTCAAATGTGTACAAAAAAATCAGGACTTAAGGAAAGGGTTTTCTCACTTTACTTGTATTTATGTGAGACTTGTGCCTTATAAAATGTCTATTTCATTTTTTGGTGAATATATTTACCTTGAATGTATTATAGGATTTATAAAATTAAATTTATGGGTCTTTAAATATCAATATTAAGATCTTACTTTAATGGGGTTTATGGTTCAAATGTTGCCAAATTAGTAAAGTAATTCTGTCTCAATTTTTTCTTCGTTGAGTAGATGCCATGTTATGAACTTATATTTAACTATGATGTGTATATATAGACCTTTAACATCTTATATCACAAATAAGATTATTTTCCTGATATTTTAGGCTTCAATTATTTTTTTTCTTTCATGGGGCCTTATAATTCAGTGATACCAAAGTGGTAACAGTTTATTCTTATAATATCATAATTTATTGTGATTATTTAGGATAATGATTCATTTAATGATATAATACAATCCATATCTCAATAAATCTAATTTATTTTATTATACTATGTTTATTAATAATATATTCATGTAAGGATATCATTTTCCCAATCTTTGGAAGTTATGAAAATTAAGAAAATGATTTTATGAAAATATGATTTTATTTCCCTTTTCGATGAGAAATATGTGTTCATACAAAACCTTGTTTTCTAAAAATGTTTTAAAAATATCTCTTATTCTCCTATAATCATGAAAACAAATTTTTACCCATGTTTTACCTTATTAACAAAACAGTTAAAAAATTGTATTTTTCATTTTCTGATCAATACACATTTCTAAACTTCTCACATCACAAAAAGAATGTCTGGAATGTATGGATTTTTCCATCACCATGATTTTACTTACTTATAAGATTCATTTGAATGTTTAAAGGATTTATGTTTATGAAAAAAATACTCAATATTTTGGAAATTCATTTTTTATAATGTGTTTTTCCATGAATTTTTTTTCAAAAACTTTTTATGTTCATGAAGTGTTTTAAATGATTTTAAAAGCTTAATTTCTAATTTTTCAATGATATTATCAAATAAAATTTTTAAAAAATATCTTAGATATTACTTTAAATACTTTCTATTCTATTTTATATGAAAAAATATTTATGATTTAATTTTTTTTTCCAATTTAGAAAAAATATTTTCCTCATGAAATGTTTTAAATGAAATTGTAATGAATTATTTATAATGAAATGATTTATAAATTTTTTTTATGAAAGGTATTTTCAATTAAATACAATTTTCCATAAAAAATTTACAATTTATATTTCAAAATATAGTTCTATATAATAATAAAAAATTTATTGTAGTTTATTCTTTACTAGGGATGTCATCCAAGAATACCATTTTAATCATTTCTTGAGTGGTTTATGTTTTGATGGAATGATGTTTATGAAACCTGTTTTTATTTCATTGGTTATATACTTTTTAAAACCCATTATTTTCATAGGTTATAATTTTATGAATTGATTATGATACTTATAACTTCTCTATAGGTACTGATAAAATGAAATGTTTATGATAATTTTTCCATTTGATGGATTCTGATATTATGATTGTTTATAGTCTTATAGAACAAATATGAATGAATTAAGTTAGCGAATGGTGGGATATATTTATCCATCCACTTCATTAGGTAATGGTGGATGAATAAAAAGTATATATGTTAATCCTGGACATGATTAAATGTTCAAAAAGTATCACAAGAACCTGATAAAATGATCAGAATGTTATGCATGAACCTGATTACATGTTAACAATGTTTTTATAGACCCAATTACATGTCAATATGTTTATGTGTAAACATTATTACATGTTCACAATGTTATGTGTGAACCTTATTACATGTTTATAATGTTATACATGAACATGGTCACATGTTCTCAATGTTATGTGTGAATTAGATTACTTCTTTACAATGTTATTCATGGACCAGGTTTCAAGTCAATAAGTTTATCAAAGGCCACGATTTCATGTCCTTAATAAAATGGGTGATCCATTTTCTATATACACATGTTCACAAAGTTATAAGATAATTTGTTTGAAACAATTCCATGTCTTAGTCAAACATTTTAATTTCATGTTTTATTATCGTAATGAACATATCATTCAGGTCTTATGAACTGCCAATATTAATGACATTACTTTTGATTATGTTCTTTGATATGTATGGTTTGATATCCTAGTGATACAATAATGCTATCATAATACCATGATCATGATTATTCCCAAATATATTTTTGTTTAACCATACATAGCATTTGAGATCATCCCTTTTTTTCTTTCCTTTCCTTAGGTTATAAAGAATGTTTTCGATAAAGGTGTACTAAAGGGGAATGTTTTTTTGGATATGTTTATGATATCTCACAAAATAAAAAAAAATGTGTTTCAAGTATAAAAAGATACTAAAAGATTATTGTACATAGAAACAGATTTATATAATTGGCTGAATATTCATCTAAAATGTTGTAATATCCATATGTGTTAAGATTAGGTCACTATAGGGGGACACCATACCCTACTGAAATTATCCTCTAAAACCAGGGATCAAAACCCACATAAATATTGGTCATGAAAATTCAAATAACCCCATATATGGTGACAACATGAAAAATAATGATCTCTCTAAGACTCTCAAAGTGATATATTCTCTAAGTTGTTGAGTTAGTAGTCAAAGTGGTCAAAGTCAAATAACTCTAGAAAAAGGGAACTCTCCCACACTACACTAATTGAATGAAGCTAAAGTGGTGTCACCCTATTTTGAGGAAATTTCATCCCACACCGAACCCTTATAGTAATAGAGTACGAGAACACACTCAACCGATTCTGTTCTAATGTGGCTCAAATAAGCTCATGAAAAAGTTGATATGAGAATAAAGAGGAAACCAAGAAGTCCTAAAAGAAGTAAATGAGATGTCTCTATGGGTACATTGTCTTTATCACCATTTTGGCATTGAATATTCCTCAGACTCACATGGCATGTTCATTTCTCAATACATAGTGTTTCCCAGGGGTAAAAAGTGTGTATATATACGTTCTGCCACAAGGAATGTATCCTTTATTTTCCCATTTTCTTTCTTAATTACATGGTGTATGGATTTATATACATGGTGTGTAGGAAATCATTATCTTCTTTTTGGGAACTCTTTATAAACACCGATCCACATGCTAGAGTCTAAATGGGGAGTGGAATAGCCCACAAAGCATGAAAGTCCACTCATTCTCTAAGGTGTCTACTCCCTATACACACCAAACTAGTCAGTTAAGGGTTACATGGAATATGACATGGGTCACATGGAATTTTGATACTTTTCATCATGATAAAACCATATAACACTAGACAAGGGGTTACATGGTGTGTGTTTACGGTACTACACAATGTGTAGTGGGAAATTGTGTAGAGATTATAGGATCTTCATCCATGACATACCCTACTCCTCTAGACAAAAAATCCAATAGTTATTCATGCTGAAATGCATAGATATGTTCTAGATGATCCCCTCCATCACTGATTTCCATAATATGGCAATATTCGGTTCTCTAAAAGCACCAATATTGTAGCTCATCGATTCTGTAAACATAAAGCATGAATAAAAGGTCTTAATATATCAGTGGACCTTTTTCCATAATCATATACCTCCATATAATTATCTAATATCCATCTGTGATATGAAATAAAAATTTATTTCACCAATGATCAAATGTGCGATGATCATTCTATGGTTATTCATCAAATGACAAGAAAAAATAAAATCCAATATTGAATGAACATAGAATGGAGATAGAAAACCAAATACCATAAATGGGAGGAATGGACCTTGGCCTTTGTTTTTTAATCCTAGATCTATTATGATTATAAATATGAATGAAGTGGTATAAAACTCAATGAAACTTTTTTTATCCTAATATCCTGAAAATAAATCATACCTATAAAATGATTGATCAATGAATAAATCTATTATCTAATTGATTTTTATTCTTCTTGGTATAATAAAATTTGGATAAATGAAAATTTCAAACATGGTAACTAGTTTTTTGATTGACCACAAGTGATAAATTTTCATGTGTTATCTTCATTAGTGAGATCCATGAACTATGGTTTTACAGAAATCCTCGATTTAAACTCAATCTGATATCATCTTCCTAAAACACTCTCTTTCAATAGTCCTCTATAAAACATGGGTTTAGAATCCAATCCTGATATTTCATTTTAAAAATTTATTTAAATAGGAATTATTTCATCATTTCAAATAAAATAAATGATTAATTGTTTTTAATTCTATGCATGTGATAAATTTTTCAAAAATTCCCCACACTAATAGATGTTACATCGCACCTAGTGTAAAACATGCCTTTTGAACTCAACAATGTATTTTATTTATGATCTAGGATATATATTAAGAGTTATTCCACTTTCATAGGGAATATGAATGTGAATGATATTTATTATGTTGAATATATTTTAAAATAATAATTCCATCCACACTAGGACTCAGAATCTGACAACATCTTAGAGCCTAGATCCAGAAATATTATTTTATATATTCCAAAGTCTTATATGGAATAAAGTATGAAATTTCATTATAGTTTTTTGGTTTCATATATTTATTGACCCACTTTATTATTTTCAATTTTTTGTGACTTAATTTATTCTTTTAATATAATTTTATACATGAGAAGTCATAAAAGTTATAATGAATGAAAATTTGTAGTCATGAAAAACCACTATATAGAAATAGGAGGATATGTGTTTTAATTAAATATTTACAGTAAAATATATAGTCATGTTCCACTTTTATAATATTGTTGAAAAATTTATTGTCTCCTAATATAACTTCAATCTAAATATATTCATTATCAAATGTATCATTTCTTCTACTATCAGATTAAACTTCATTTTTCACTTTTAAGAGAAATGTTCTTGAAAGATAAAATCTCTTCATCCAGTGTTTTTTTTATTTTCATCATCAAAAATATTATAAATAAATATTCATTAATATAACCAATTAATTATAATTTTTATTATTTATAATCCATAATATCCTATGTATCCAAATCCACATGAAAAATAAGATAGATAATCATATAAATTTAAATGATCAAAATTTACCTTCTTTTCATCCAAAGTTATATTAGGAATTCAATCATCCAGTGGTATATAAGTGACATAATTTATCATGTATTAAATCATTTTTACTACTTCCATATAATATTACCTGTTAAATCTAAATTTCAATCTCATACTCATATCATCCAGAATCAATGTCTTGCTTATGAATTCGACAACACTGTTCTATTTTTCTATGCTATTCAATTCCTTCTCCATTAAAATCCAATTTTATGCCAACAATAATTTTAAATCTAAAATTCTATTTTCATTAGAATTTTCATATCTAGAATACTTCACAATTATTCGTATTTCATTCTATACAATACTCATATATTTATCAATTATATAAAAAATATCAAAATTCATTTTCAAAAGACAGATCCACACCTTTCTCATTGATTCATCAATAAATTTCTCATAATAAAGTGAAATACAATGAGAATATATTTGAGAAAGTCTCCAATTATCCTATTTTATAGTCTCTAGTTTTCACTACTCTAGTGTTCTACCTCCTTTAATAAAGGAAACTTTCTTCTTATTTATTATTATAATATTCTCAATAATCCCAACTTCAACTAGTTTTAGATATTTACTATTCATTTCCAATTTTGAAAATTCACTTCACTTTCACCCATATAAACTAATATGTAATTATAAATTTTGGAAAATACCTCATAATTTAACTATTTTTCCACATAATTTGAACCATTTATATGTTAAAGAATTTCATTATTCACACCTAGTTTAATAACGTTTGAAACCAAGTTGATAGTACACGATTCTTAAAAAATATGGAATAATATATATTACAGTCAATGAAACCAATGGATATTAATTATTATTGAAATCCAAGTAGGTATCAAATATAATTTAACATCCAAAATTTTTTATTTTTGGTTTTAATTTTCTTATAAACACTTCTAATAGTATTAATAGCTTCATCGTGTTCATGGTGAACCTTCATAAAATTATCTGGAACAAAATCTTATAGAAAATAACTTGTATGAATAAATAGAAGGAGGCTTAAAATTATATTATTCATGTATCCAAACTATAGTAAATATTAAGTACTAGCTCATTGTCATATCATTATGAAATAGTGTTCACATATTCACAACTTTAAAATTTACATTTTACTTCAGACTACTTTATAACATGTTCTTTATCCACATAACAAAAACTTGTGGAACTTTTCTCATGATTTATCATAACTTTATCATATCAATATTGATCTAGTTGTAGATCCACCATGATTTAATGATATATCCTATTCTTTATTATATATAACATATGTTTAAAATTTAACCAATTATATTTTGTGAACATCCTCATTAAATATTTGATATTAAAACAAAATAAAAATAAATTTTGATATAAAATATAAACTAATGACAGAATTAAATATACCATATTTTTTATTTAGATAATTTTCTATACAATCCACCACAAGGTTTCCAAAAAATCTGAATAAGTAATAATTATAATTTCAATGAAAAATAAGTGTTGTTCTATCCACATTACATATGGGCTAAACTGGCATGTTGACACAATTTCTAGGATCATTATTCTAACCCATACCATTCTCAATCCCAACATATATGTCGAACATGGGTTCATCCTAAAAACAATTGGTGATAAGAAGAGTCACCAAAAAGCCTATATCTTAGCTAGACATCCTCTTTTTAACAATGCAGAATTTCGGTTTACAGACAACAATATATTTATATAGTATGAAATAGAAAACTATTTCATGCCTCACTACAGATCAACCCAAATCATTACTTTATTAAATATCACATATAAAACCACATGTATGCATGATTTAATAGAGATGTTTTTTTACCCAAAGTTTAAATATGATGTTATACTCAAAATTAATATTAATAATTTTTTCCCACATATCCCACATTTTCTCTACAATATCTTCAATTTTGAATGCATCTATTCACACAAAACCAAAACATCCCCCAAATAAAATAATGGGGAGATGTAACGGGGTAACGGTTTGATACATACAACTACTGAAATTCCATATTTCAATCCAAAACAACATAACATGACCTAATTGGTAATAATATTAATAATTGTAAATTATAGATTCTATGAACATGTGAGATCATATATCCATATCCTAAATAAAAAATGTTGAATGAATATAGTTTTACATCAATCACTCCATAAAACATCAATAAGGTCTATAGAAGTTTAATGAATCCACATAAAATAGAATTATAACAACCCATATTTTCATGGGAATATATTAATTAATTTTACATAATAAATACATATAAAATAAAAAATGAGATAAATATATATATATAATTCATATAGTGAATCGATTTTTTATTGAACCCACCATAAAAATAAATTATTATATTTGAAATCATGTATTACCACCAAATAATCTATCTCTATAAAAATGTGTATCTTCATAAATTTCATTTTCAATTAAAGTTATATCATTATAGACTTCATATCCATATCAATCACAATCATTTGGCCATGTTAATAGTGAAATCAACCAATAATAATGACACCTGAATCACTAAATAATTCACTACACCATAAAATGTTTTCTTTCATAGAATAATCAATGTTGGAAATAAGAAATACTACGGGTGATTCTTTACAAAAAAGATCTTGCATGTTGAGATACGTGGAGTATTATTTGACATAGAACATGGATTTAGAAATTCCAGTTCCGCATATAATTTTTACATCAATGAAAGGACTATAGAGTTTCAAAAATAAATGTTTCATGTGGGACAAATATGGACATGTGGAGATTGAATTTTTGTATTGATTCACTAATGGAGGATCAGAAAATATATTCCATATTTATCGAAATTGTAAGAAAAAAATATATATGAAACATTTCTTTTTCATTTATTAAATTGTACATTTAATTTTGAAGTGGTTTTTTGGGTCTAATTTTTCAAAAATAACTATACATATCACTTAAAATTGTGAATTTATATCTCACCACTTTGAATAGAGGGTATTCTACCCAAAAAAAGCCAAAATATATGTTCATTTTTTATTTTTGTTGTAATTATTTTCTTAAAAGTTCCTTAATAAGTTTTATTAAATCCTTGTTTTATATAAGAGGGTTAATTATTAGTCATGAACAAATAAAGGAGATAAATTAATGTTAAATTTTGATCATGTAAATGGAAAAATATTCCGATTATGGGAGATTCAATTATAATATTATCAATATCAGATGAAGATGTGTATATCACTTTTATGATTAAATCTTGAAATGTTTTCATATTTTTATTTTTATTTTTTTTGGATTGAAGGGACCTTGAAATTATACACTTTACATTGATATGGAATGTAACATTCAATATCATGGTAGAAAATAGAACTATGAGATTGATTAATTCTTTTTCAAACATGTATAAAAAAATCATCAACATCAAAAAAAGGTATTCCTAAAGCATTTAATATTTAACCTATAGAAGAAAGAATATATAAAAATCATGTCAGGTCACAATGTTGGAATGGTTTAATGGCCCATAGTGATGGACATTGATAATTTTAAGATAATTTAATTGTAAGGACATGGCCTTAAACATTACATAATCTTGAAATAAGTTCATAATTCACATTGATGATCTTTTCAAGTTTGGAGTATTATAAAATTAGGCCATAAGTATTAAACTACATCTCAAAATTATAAAGTATACATTTCTACTCAGTATCCATTTTTTTATAAAATAAAAACTCTTGAGAAAAAGAGTCATGTCTAGTTCTATGTTTTTAGACAACATGAATTTTCCTGGATCCCATCCTTGAGCTTATTCATATTCAAGTCCTATGAAAAACATTTCAAAAACATGCGATGAGAATAAAAATTTTAGTAAGGGATAATCAAAAAAGGAAAATTCTTAGTTTTTCAAAACAACAAGTAAACCATAAATACATTATCATATGTAATACTTTTCACCTTTATGAAGTAGTAAATACTCTTCACTAAATAAAACATTATTTCTTACACTTTTATAACCAAATGATTACCATAAAACCCATAGAAAAGACACATAACATATAAAGGTAACATGGGACATAAAAATACTTAAATGGAATAACCATATGGTCAACTTCCATACATATAACTAAATGAAATATCCATACGATCGAATTCCATAACCAATTCATTGGAGGATAAAACGTAACCACCCGTCTAGGTTTATCATGGAACGAACCATTTTTAGGTTTATCGCGTAACCAATCATAAAATTTCCAAGTACTATTATAAAATCATAACACATGAAATATTAAAAATATAAATATTTCACTAAAAAATTTCATTTGAAATAACAATAAATAATTTCAAGATATTGAAATAATCAATCCATTTCAAAATAATTTTCAAAACCATTTTAAACATTTAATAAACATATTTTTGAATCAAAGTGTCCCATACCACTTTGAATATTTTAAAATAAATTTATATTTAAAAACATTAATTTCCATATAAATAAATACTTAAAATATTTTTTAAAACATGGTCATTAATGAGAAATATTTATAAGAATCAATATTTAAAACATTTAAAATGATATTTTAGTTAAAGAGTTCCTAACCAAATGAGAGACACTTGAATACAAATATTTAAAGAATAACATTAATAAAATCTTATAATATCATGAGAATATGTAGATTCATGATTTAATATGTCAAAGGGCCGTATATACACCATATAAAAGTGAATTGGTGTATGAAAAGAAATAAGTCTCAATGGAATGTAAATTGAGACAAAGTACATAGAAAATATCATATCCTTAGATTAAGGAAAAATCAGTAACATAATTATATGTGAAAAATAAGAATACACCCAATATAATTTAATATTAAGTGTAGAACATTCTGAGTTCATTCACACATATTCATAGAATTACATAATCAATAAGTATTAGTTTAACCCCAAATAATTGACATTGGGTTATGAAGTTCTCTAACAGAAATTCGATAGCCTAACGACGTCGATTTAAAATTCATAAAATGATTTTATGAGGGAGAAAAGGGTCTCTCATCACATGGACATAAAATTTAAAGAAATAAGTATATAGAATAACAAATTATAACATAATAAAATGGAAATTTAAAGTACATAACATAAAAGAAGTATTTTATTATAAGTGGAGAGTGAAAGTTTCCCTTACCAATTTGGTACCATACGAAACATACACCACATAAAAAAATATCATATAATAAAGATGTAAATATAGATAAATTAAATTATATTACACAATTAATACAATCATGTGAATTAAATAAACCACATAAAACGAAATAGTGGAAAATATATCATGAATCTCATGGGAATAAAAAGTGACTTGAACACCCCATACCTCATATCTGACTTGACTCATTCATTCTTTAATATCCTGAATAATAAACTAAATATAATTTATAAATGCTTCAGAACCTTTTTCATGTTTATTATTCCCTTTATATCACTTATTACAAATGTTTTAGACATTATATAATCATTTCATTTAATAATGGTCGTTTTGTCGATATTTGGTAATTTTGTCAAAAATGAACTTCTTATAATTACTAATTGTCCATGTGGTAAAAGGATCATTATATCCATAATGATATTCATGATTTTGATATCATATATATAATATATATCCTGTATATATATGTATTTGTAATAGTACATAACATTTGGAGATAAGAAATGAAATGCACCGTTCATGGAGACGGTAAGCCATATATACGCAAGAACTCTACTTTCATTTCTATTTCATATTTAATGGAATGAAAAAATAATTATACATAGGTATATTATAAATATAGTATAATATAATGTATAATTTTATTAACTCCATCATTTATA
Source organism: Viscum album (assembly GCA_963277665.1). Classification (NCBI taxonomy): domain Eukaryota; kingdom Viridiplantae; phylum Streptophyta; class Magnoliopsida; order Santalales; family Viscaceae; genus Viscum; species Viscum album. The sequence goes on along the minus strand of OY728126.1, from coordinate 2,087,147,308 downwards.
TGTTCCACGTATGGAATGAATGAGTCATATCACTTTGAGGTGGTGGCAGTCCACACTTTTTTTAAGGTTAGGGCTAAAGCCTCATTTATTATTAAAGCAAAGAAAATACCTCTTTTAACTTGGTAGAGGTAGACTCATTATATTGGTATGATATAAATAAAAAATAAATAAGCATATGAATAATATAAGTATAGTATATATCACATATAAATACAGTGCCATCATAATGGCCACCATAAGAGGTGGTAGGAGAAAATTGAACAATCATCATTTCGTGAGGTAGTAGTTCACCGTCCACAGAAATAGTATGTTCATTGAAAATTAAAAGGAGTTTTTGTAAGTTTAGTTCAAATAATTATCATAAAAAACCTATTGTATTGAGGATACTAGTTTTTTATGTATAAAAATAACAAAAAGAACATAGGGAGTGAATAAGTAAAATAAAAGAAGAGAACTTGAGGGAAGACATTACCTTTAAATATGGTAACTCCCTTTGGTTTGAACCAAAAGGATTTCTTGAAGTGAATTATGCCTAAGTTAAGGATACTAATATAAATATATGGATGTTGGAATATTATTTTGGGAGAGTTTGGATGATCCTAGGGGCATGAGAGTTGCGAGTAATGGGTTAGAAGTGGTGTCCTTTTATAAGAGGGAGGATGGGTTCTTTATGAAAGTTTGATAATATTATTCTATTATAAAAGGATTTTCTATTTCAAAAGGACCATAAATCATTAAATTCAAAGATAAGATGACTATTATTTTTAATCCTCTTATCTAATAGGGTTTGAACAAGTTTTGGTGTCAAATTTATACTTATCATATAGCTTTAACCCTTAGTTAGCTAATTTGCCTTTTACCATGTCTTCTTGTTTATTCATTATATAAGGTTCATATAGTTAATATAAAATTCTAAGAAACCCAAAATAGATCATTAATGAATCTTTTATCATCATAAATGTATTTTGGACGAACCTTAGATTTTTAAGACTATTTTATCATTTAATAAAATATTAATTGATTTAAAAACTAATTTTGTCAATTTTATGCTATTCATATCCTGAATTTTTTAAAAATACAAAAATACATGATTATTCTGAAAAAATATCATTAATTCAAATATAAAAATTTATACTCATCTCTAATATTCATGTATGGCTTAAAAAGTTTCAGAAAAATCATTTTAATATTTATAATATCATTTATTTAAAACATTCATTAATGAGGTAATCATTACATCATCATTATGTCATAAATAAATTTATTTATATGATGTATAAAAATTATAAATAAAATAACATGATGTAGAAAATCTTTTTATATTTCTAATTAGTATTTATAGTCAAAGATATCAATTATATAGCACTATAGTAAATTTTTTTTAGAAAAATAGTACATGTTTATTATATTTTTATTTTTACTTTAAATAAAAAGTTATTAATGTCATTATCATACCCAAATGGAATTAAATGGTTAAAAGTATCACCCAAGAATTGTATGTTTCGGCCATGACTCATACCATAAGTTTAGGACAATTGTTAAGGTTATTTTATATTATTATAATATTTTTTTACCATGAATTACCCTATTTACCTTTAACCAAGGTAAATAAAAATAAAAAGTTTCCATCCACCAAAAAGTATTTCCATCCTATTGAACCACATTTTTATTTAATTAGGATAACCATGAATGTATAATTTTTTAAATTTAATTCATATAAAGGGTATAATTTCATTTAAATGAAAAATTTGGGTTTTTAAATACTGAGCAGTGTTTTTCACTATCCATAAAAAATTGAATGTTTTCAGAAAAATGCCAAAGTTTCACCCAAAGACAATTTTGATATTAAAAATTCAAAAATAATGTCTTTTTTTCCATATTCAAAACATAGAAATTGAATTAATTAATTTAATATTAATTTCTATTATCAAAACCAAAAAGCATGTTTTTAAAAAATAATAACTATCAAAATATTGACACTTGTTTATATCCAATTTAAAAGTGAAATTACTTTAAAAGGAAAAACTTGGATTAAATGGTATAGAATATAATACAATTATACATTAAAACAATTTAAAAATATAAACCAACTATATAAATGAATTGTATTAAATGGAAGTTTTGAATTAAAATGTTGTATTATTCATAATTCATTTAAAATTCAAATTTATTAGAAAAATACCTAAATTTCATCCAAAGTAAATTATTATGCCTTTATTCTAAATAATAATTTTATTTTTTTCCAATATAACATATAAAAGTTACAAAATAGGATTTAAAAATGGGTTTCCATCAAAAGGGGGTAAATCAAACTTTTAAAGAATATTAGAGTATTTATGCTTAAAATTAGATTCATTAACATTCTAAGCATCTAAATTTTTTTGGATGAAGGTAAAGACACATAAAAAGAATTTATAATCATAATATGGTTAGTTTTGTACGTTCCCACCAATAAAATGGCTAGGAGTTAACTACCATTTAAAATAAAAATATTATATTTTTATTTTTCACTATAACTCAATGTTGTGTGCAATGTAAGTTTAAAAGAAACTTGTTGTTGCGTGTTGAGTATGCTATCAGATATAAAATCCCCTTTAAAGTAAAATTAATATTTAAATGAAAAATATTAATTAATATGAAAATGTCATATTCTTTTTTTACTTGGGATGTTACATCCTTCCCCTGTTGGAAATTGTATCATCGCAATTTTAAAATGGGGCTCGAAAACTTCATTGAAAGTCCCACATCAGAAAAGATTCTATAAAACTATCACTTTAAAACAGAAATAGAGAAGTACAAAGGTCACCCGAGATAACCTATACTAGGATTCCATGAAATCATTGATATTGATGAGAAACTAGGTTTCAAGTTGTGGTGGAGAGTGATGGATAACATGATAAGGAGAAAGTTAACTCCCAGAAAACCATAAACTTGTCATTGGTTAAACGGTCTTTGATTCCCAAGTAGGAAAATTAAATGGTAATTTTTTTGTTTTATGTTCCTTATCAAAATTTTAGAGAATTTATTTATGAGATTGACTAAGTATGTAAATAAATATACTTACTTTTCATGTAGACTTTCATCTTTTACTGAACTTCTACAAAAAACACTTCTTTTCTTTAAAAGATGAGTATTCCGGATGAATTGGTCACATCAGAAGCACTAAAATCAACTTCTAGAGAATCAAATAATCCAAAAGGATGAACTATATATTTCCCCTATCATTATAAATTATCCAAAACCAAAATGGTTAGTACAGGATCAGATAATACCCAAAAAGAACAACCCTATATAAAAAGAAATAATACTCTGAATCTCCAAAATTCAAAAAATGGCACCCTTAGTTCAAAAATTCCCATTAAATAAACAAATTCCCTTAAAATTATTCAATATAATCCAATATAATATTGAAACCCAATTATTAGAAGAATTTAATCCGATATTCTTCCACAATAAATCTTAACATTTATCTCTGAATAACATTGACTACTCTTAAAGAATCAAACTGAAGTGTAATTAACCTAATCGCATATTCTGTATGAATGGTTAAAAATATCTATAAATAACCCAAATCATCATATATCCATAATGAAAACATATATTCTTCCCAAAATAAAATTCAACTATTACTCCTTGAATGAAATCCAAGAGTATTCTATTTTCCTTAAGCATATAGTTTTCCCAAAAGAGAAAATGTCTTCCAAAATAACCTTTATCACTTAATCAACAAATCATTTTCATATAATAAGGATATCCAATTGGTCCATAAAAATTTTTAACTAAAAATAATTAGTCATAAAAACTAGGGACTTCACGTAGTCCCGTGGTAGGCGATAAGTACCAATCGCACTTTGTTTGTGGATTTGATTCTCACAGCTGTGTCCAGCGTGATAGGTTGTCACACTGTGTGCATATTGTCCTTATTTAAAAGCAACATAATTTTATTACCTTCCAAAAAATGATATAAATTTCTCAAAAATAACCATAACATATTTTAACCACAAGATTTTTCAATATAGCTCCCATTTCATTCGGTTTCTCATTACGAAAACCACCAGAGTTTCCTTCACATGTATTATTACGTTAGTCCCTGCAAGATTCAGAAGTTTACTAAAACCAAAAAGTTCAGTGTGATTATATTAGTAAAATCATCATATAAAATCTTTTGAGGATTGTAAACACTATGATATACTTATTCATGTAATGTTAAACTCATTTGATTTATCTAAAATAATTATGACTCTTCCTAATATGATAGCCTTATGGTTATGTCACTTATGCATAAATAAAAACCGAACCTATAAAGTTATTTAAAATGACCTTTGATACCAATAGTAAGGACCCGACCTTAAACATTTCATAATGTTGATATATGTTAATAATTCACATTTAGGATCTTTTAAAGTTTATACTTTTAGAGAATTGTGCTATAACTATTACATTACATCTCAGAAATTACCAAGTAGACACTTATACTTGATATAAAATTTTTATAAAATAAAAACTCTTGAAAAATTGATTCCTGTTCAGTTCCATGTTATTAGATAGCATGACTTTTCCATGATCCCATCCTTGATCCTATTCATCTTTAAGTCCTTTGAAAAAAATTTCAAAAACATGGGATGAGCATAAAAAGATCAGTAAGAGATACACAAATATGGAAAACTATTATTTTTTCAAAACCAAAAGTAAAACATAAATAATTTATCATAAGTAATACTTTTCACATTTATGAATTAGTAAATACTCTTCACTAAATAAAAGATCATTGGTTACCCTTTTGTAACCAAAAGATTACCATAAAACCCATAAAAACCACAGATTACATTTTAAGGTAACATGGGACATAAACATATTTAAAAGGATTAACCATAAGGTCGACTTCCAGACATATCACTAAATGGAATAGCTATACATCCGACTTCCAAACCCAATTCACTGTACGTTATAACATAACCACCCGTCCTAGTTAATCACACCACCACCCATCATTTGGTTTATCACGTAACCACACATCAAATGTCCAAGTACGATTATAAAATAATAACACATAAAATATTGTAAATATAAAAATTTCACTAAAAAAATGACATTTTCAATCACAATAAATAATTTCAAGGTACTGAAATAGTCAATCCATTTCAAAAACCATTTTCGAAACAATTTTAATCATTTAATAAAGATATCTTCGAATCAAAGTGTCCCATACCCCTTTGAATGATTTTAAATAAATTTTAATTTTGAAACATTTATCTGCATATAAAAAATCCTTAAAACCATTTTAAAACATGTACGTTAATGAGAAAGATTTTGAAGAATCTTTCTTTATAACATTTAAAATTATATTTTAGTTAAAGAGTTCTTATCAAAATGAGAGACGATTGAATTCAAATAATTGACGAATAACATTAATAAAAGCTTGTACTATCATGAGAATAAAGAGATTCCAAATATAATATGTCAAATGGATGTATATACATCAGATAAAAGTGAATTGGTTTATAAAAACAAACAAGTCTCTATGGAATGTAAATTGATACCAAGTCCCTTGCAATGGTCATATCCTAAGATTAAAGACAAATCAATGTTATAATTATGTGTGAAAAATAAGAATACTACCAATATAGGTGTATATTAAGTGTAAAACAATAAGATTCCATTCACACATATTCATATCACGACATAATCAATAAGTATAAGTTTAACCCCAATTAATTGAAATTGGGTTAAGATGTTCTCTTACATAAATTCGACAGTCTAACGACATCGCTTTAAAATTTGAAAAATGAGTTTATGAGAGGGAAAGGTTCTATCATCACATGGAAATAAAATGTATAGAAATAATGATATATAATAAAATATCCAAACATATGAAAATGGAAATTTAAAATACATAACTTAAAAGAAGTCTTTGATTAGAAGAGAAGAGTGAAAGGTTCCCTTACAGATTTGGTAACTTACAAAACATGCACCACATGATAGAGGATCTACAATGAAGATGTAAATACCCATAAAATAAAGTATATTACAAAATTAATAAAATAATAGTCAGTACATAAACCACAAAAAAAGGAAATAATGGAAAATATAGCATTAGTCTCAAAGGAATAAAAATTGAGATAAAAACCCCTTACCTCATGTCTGACTTGACTCGTTCATTTTTTAATATCCTGAATAATAAACTAAACTGAATTTATAATTTCCTCAAAACCATTTTAAAGTTTATTATTCCTTTTATATCACTTATTACCATGTTATATACACTATCTAATCATTTAATTTAATAACGGTATTTTTGTCGATATTTGGTAATTGAGTAAAAAATGAACCTCTTATTATTACAAATTATCCATGCGGTCAAAATTACATTATCCCTAGATTGATATTAATGATTTATATATCATATATATAATATATATCCAGTATATATATGTATTTATAATAGTACATAACATTTGGAGATAAGAAATTACATGCACCGTTCATGGAGACGGTAAGCCGTATGTCTGCATGGACACTACATTCATTTATATTTCATATTTAATGCAATGAAAACATAATGATACGTTGGTATATTATAAATACAGTATAATATCATATATAATTTCAATAAATCCACCCTTTATACGTTCCACATATGGCATGAATGATTCATATCACTTTGAGGGGGGTGTTTGTCCACACTTCCTCAAATGAAATTATCGTATTTACCCATTATGAAAACCATAAAGGTATGATATAAATGATCAATATAGAATCATAGAAACAATATAAATATATTTTAAATCACATATCAATATATTTCCATCATAATGGCCACCATAAGAGGTAGTTGGAGAAGATTGAACAATTATCATTTTGTGAGGCAGTAGTGCGCTGTCCACAGAAACAATATGTTCCTTAACCATTAGACAGAGGTGTGGGTAAGTTTTGTTAGAATCCTTCTTATAAAAACAATATAGTATAATGAGGATACTATTGTTTTTATGTCAACAAATAATAGTAAGTTCATATGGAGTTAATAAGTAAAATTAAATAAGAGTAATTGAGGGAAGATGTGGCCTTTAAATCTGGTGACTCCCTTTAGTTTGAACCAGAAGCTTTTTTTGAAGTTCTTTCTACCTAAGGTAAGGCTTCTTGGATAAATAGAGGGATTTTTGGAGCTTATTTAAGCATAGTTTGGATGGGACAAGGGAATTTTGGGGTGTGAGTAATGGGTTTGAAGTGGTTCCCTTTTATAAGAGTGAGGAGGGGATTTTTAGGAAAGTTTGAAAGGATTATTTTATTATTAAAGGATTTTTGGTTTCAAAAGGACAATAAATCAATAAATTCAAAGATAAGATCACTATTATTCTAAACCCTCTCATATAATAGGTTTTAGACAATTTTTGTTTTCAAATTTATCTTTATCATTTAGATTTAACCCTTAGTTAACTAATTTGACATTTACCATGTCTTCCTATGTATTCACTCAATATGGTAAAAATAGATACTATAATAAGCCACGCGACCCAAAATAGATCATTAAGGACTTCTTTGAAATCATAAATGTATTTTGGATGAATATTAGTTTTTTAGGACTATTTTATCATTTAATAAAATATTAATTGATTTTAAAACTCATTTATGTCAATTTGTATACTATTTATATCACGAATTGTTAAAAAAATCTAAACCAACATGATTCGTTTAGAAAAACATCATTAATTTTAGGATAGAAAGTAATAATCATCTATAAAATTCTTTTATGGAATAAAAAGGATCAAAAAAATTCATTTTAATATTTATAATCACATTTATTTAAATCATTCATCAATGAGATATTGTTTACATCATCATTGTGTCATAAATAATTTCATTTATTTGATGTCCAAAATTTTTAAATAAAAAACAATGATATATGAAAGATTTTAATATTTTTAATAACTATTTATAGTCAAATATATCAACTATATAACCCCACATTAAATTTGTTTTATAAAAACTAAACATGTTTATGATATTTTTATTTTTACTTTAAATAAAATGTTATTAATGTCATTATCTTACCCAAATGGATTCCAAAGGCCAACAGTATCACCCAATTATTTTATTGGTAGTTCATGACTCATTAAATAAGGTTAGGAAAAGTTTTGAGGTAAATTTATAATATTATATTATTATTTTTACCTTGAATTACACTATTTACCTTTAACCACAGTAAATAAAAATCAAAAGTTACTATTCCCCAAATATTATTTTTATCCTATTGAACCTCATTTTACTTACTGATGACAACCATGTATGTATTACATTTGAAATTAAATTCACAGAAGTGGTAACATTTTTTTTAAATAACAAATTTGGGTTTTTTAACTACTAGGCATTGTTTTTCACTGTTCATAAAAAATTGAACATTTTTCGATAAATATCAAAAATTCATCCAAATATAATTTTGATATTCCAAAGACAAAATTGACGTCTATTACATTAAATTAAAAACATATAAATCTAATTAATTAATTTAAAATTAATTTCTATTGTCAAAACTGAAAAGCATGTTTTTAGAAAATAATAACTATTAACAAAATGACACTTGTTTATGTCCTATTTCAAAGTGAAATTACTTTAAATGAAAAACATTGGATTAAATAAAAAAAATATAATCCAATTACACTTTAAAACCATTTAAGAAGATAATCTAACCATATAAATAAATTATATTAAAATGTAGTTTTGAATTAAAATGCAGTATTTTTCACTATTCATTAAAAAATAAAATTTATCATAAAAATACCAAAATTTCACCCAAAGTACATTTTTATGTATTGATTCTAAATAAGAATTTAATTCTGTGAAATAGAACATATAAAAGTGACAAAAACTATATTTAAAAAGGGTTCACCATCAAAAGCAGTCATATCATCCTTTTAAAAAATATTATAGTATTTATGCTTAAAATTAGAGTCATTCACATTTTAAGACTCTAACTTATATTTGATAAAGGTAAAGACATTTAACAAACATGTATAATCATAGTATGGCCAGTTCTGTACATTTCCACAAATAAAATGGATTTGCGTTAATTAACATTTAAAATTATAATATTATATTATTATTTTTCAGTATAACTCAATATTGTGTGCCACATAAGATTTCAAAGAAACTTGTTGTTGCGTGTTGCGTATGCTATCTGTCATATAATCCCCTTTAATGTAAAATTAATACAAAATTGAAAAATATTAATAAATATGAAAATATACTATTCTTTATTTACCTGGGATGTTAAATCCTTCCGACCTTTTAGAAATTCCATCCTCATAGTTTTAAATTTGGGCTCGAAAACTTCATTGAAGGTCCCACGTCGAAAAAGAGTCAATAAAACTAACACTTTAAAAGAAATAAAGAAAAGAAAAAAGGTAACCTGAGATAACCTTCACTAAGATTCCATGAAAACATAGATATATATGAGAAACTAAGTGTCAAGTTCTGATGTAGGGTGATGGATAACATGATTAGGAGAAATTAAACTCTGAAAAAATGATAAACTTGTGATATGTAAAATAGTCTTTTATTCCCTAGTAGAAAAATTAAACGGACAACGTTTTTTTTGTTTGTTTTAAGTTTCTTTTCCTAATGTTGAAGAATATATTTATGAGATTGACTAAGGACATAAGGAAATATACTTACCTGTCATATATACTTTCATCCTTTATTGAATTTCTAACACAAACTATTCTTTTCTCCAAAAGATGAGTATTCAAGATAACTTGGTCACATCAAAAGTGATAAAATAAACTTCTAGAGAATCACATAATCCAGAAAGATGAACTATATATTTCCTCTTTCTTTAGACATTAACCAAAACCAAAATGTTTAGTACATGACCAGATAATACCCAAAAAGAACAACCCTTTAAAAAAAGAAATAATATTCCTAATCTCCAAAATTCAACAAACAATACCCTAAGTTCAATAATGACTATTAAATAAAAAATTGTCCTTAAATTTCATCAATATAATACAAACTAATATTGAAACCCAAAACTCAGAGGAATTTATTCCCATAGTCTTCCACAGTAAATCTTAACATTTATCCCCAAATTATATCAACAAATCATAAGGTATCATACTGAAGTGTAAATAACCTAATCACATATTCTCCATGATAGGTTAACAATCTCTATAAATAACCCAAATCAGCATATGCCCATAATGAAAACATATATTCTTCCCAAAAAAATTACATCAATACTCCTCAAATGAAATTCCAAAATATTCTATTTTTCTTAATCATAAGTGTTCCCAAAAGAGAAAATTTCTTCCAAAAAAACCTTTATCACTTAATCACCAAATTATTTTCATATAATATGGATATCCATTTGATATATAAAACCATATAGCTAAAAAGAATAAGTCATATTGGCTAGGGACTTTACATAGTCCAGTGGTAGATCATATTTCATTCAGTTTCTCATTAAGAAAACCACCACAGTTAACTTCACATCTATTGTTACATTAGTTCCTGTTATATTTATCCATTCACTAAAAACAAAAAGGTTAGTGTGAGTATATCAGTAATATCATTATATAAAATCTTATGAGGAGGGTAAACACTAAGATATACATATTCATGTTATCTTAAACTCATTCAATTTATCTAAAATACCTATGAATCTTCCTAATATTCTAACCATTATGGTTATGTCACTTATTCTTAAATAACACCCTATCCTCTAAAGTTATCTAAACCGACCTCTGATACCAAATTTAAGGACCCAAACTTAAACATTACATAATATCTTAAATATGTTAATAATTCACATTGAGTATATTTTTAGGTTTATAATTTTAGATAATTAGGGATAAACTATTACATTTCATATCAATTTTACAAATTAGACACTACTACTCATTATCCATATTTTTATAAAATAACTACTCTTGAAAAAAATATTCATGTATAATTCCATGTTTTTAGACAGCTTGACTTTTTGTTGATCTCATCCCTGACCCTATTCATCTTTAAGTAATGGGAAAAACATTTCAAAAACATGGGATAAGAATAAAAAGCATAGTAAAGGGTATACAAAGAAGGAAAACTATTATCTTTTCAAAACAAAAAAGTAAACCATAAATACATTATCATATGTAATACTTTTCACCTTAATGAAGTAGTAAATATTCTTCACTGAATAAAATATCATTTCTTACCCTTTTGTAACCAAAAGATTATTATAAAACACGTAGAAAGCACACATAACATATATAGGTAACTTGGGACATAAATATACTAAAATGGAATAACCGTACGGTCTACTTGAACACATATCACTTAATTGAATATCCATACAGCTGACTTCCAAACCCAATTCATTGGAGGTTATAATGTATCCACATGTCATGGTTTATCACAACACCACCCGTCAATTGGTTTATCATGTAACCACCCGTCAAATGTCCAAGTACCATTATAAAATAATAACACAAAAAATATTTCAAATATAAACAACTCAATAATAAAATATCATTTTCAATCATAATAAACCATTTCAAGATATTAAAATAATCAATCCAATTCAAAACCCATTTTCAAAACCATTTAAAAACTTTAATAAAGAGATTTTTTAATGAAAGTGTCTCATACCACTTTGAAATTTTTTAAAGGAATTTTAACTTCAAAACATCATGTCTCTATAAATAAATCCTTAAAACAATTTTTAAAACATTGATATTAATGATAATTTTTTAGAAGAATCAATCTTTAAAACATTTAAAATGATATTTTAGTTAAAAAGTTTCTAACCAAATGAGAGATGCTTGAATACAAATAATTGAGTAATAACATCAATAAAAGCTTATAATATCATGAGAATAATACGATTCATGATATAATATGTCAAATGGACGTATATAAACCATATAAAATTGGATTTGTGTATAAAAATAAATAAGTCTCAGTGGAATATTAATTGAGATGAAGTCCCTTGCAAAGATCATATCCTTAGATTAAAGAAAAATCAATGAAATAATTATGTGTGACAAATAAGAATAAACCCAATATAAGTAGATATTAGTTTTAAAAAAATCATAGGTCATTAAAACATACTCATAGAACTACATAATCAAGAAGTATATGTTTAACCCCAAATAATTGAAATTGGGTTAAGAAGTTCTCTTAAAAAAATTCGACAGAGTAAGGGTGTCAAATTAAAATTCAGAAAATAATATGATGAGAGAGAAAAGGGTCTCTCATCACATGGACATAAAATTTTCAGAAATAATTATATATAAGAATTTATCCCAACATATGAAAATGGAAATTTAAAAGACATAACATAAAAGAAGTCTTTCATTATAAGAGGAGTGTGAAAGATTCCCTTACTGATTTGGTAACTTACGAAACATACACCACATGAAAGAAGGATCATAAAATGAAGATGAAAATACCCATAAATTAAATTATATTTTACAATTAATATAATCATGGGAATTAAATAAAGCACACACAAAAACAGTGGCAAATATTCCATGAATCTCACGAGAATAAAAAGTGAGATGAAAACCCCTTACCTCATGTCCAACTTGACTCGTTCATTCTTTAATATCCTGAATAATAAAATAAAGTTAATTTATTCTTTATTAAGAATATTTTTAAAGTTTATTATTAATTTTATATCACTTATTACCATGTTATAGACATTATATAATCATTTATGTTAATAACGGTCGTTTTTCAATATTTGGTAATTGAGTCAAAAATGAACTTCTTATAATTAAAAATTGTCCATTTGGTCAAAATTACATTATATAAAGAATGATATTAATAATTTAGATATAATATATACCATATATATTCATTATATGTATGTATTTATAATAGTACATAAGATTTGGAGATAAGAAATGGAATGCACCATTCATGGAGACAGTAATCCATACGTACGTATAAACACTACTTTCATTTCAATTTCATATTTAATAGAATAATTACAAAATGATACATAGTTATATTATAAATATATTATAATATCATATATAATTTCTTTATATGTTCCATGTATGGCATGAACAAGTCATATCACATTGAGGGGTGGTTGTCCATACTTCCTCAAATGAAATTATCGTATTTACCAACTATGAAAACCATAAAGGTATGATATAAATGAAAAATATAGAAGCACAGAGGCATTATAAATATAATTTATATCACATATAAAAAGAGTTCCACCACAATTTCCACAATAATATGTTGTAGAAGAAGATTTAACAATCATCATTTCGTGAGGCAGGAGTTCGTCGTCCATAGAAACAATATGTTCTTTACCCATTAGACGGACGTGTGTGTAAGTGTAGTTCGAATAAGTCTAATAAAAACAATATATTATGTTGTGTATAATGGTTTAGTTATGTAAAAAAAGAATAATAGGATCATATAGAGTGAATAAGTAAAATAAAATAAGAGAACATGAGATAAGATGTTACCTTTAAATCTGGTAACTCCCTTTGGTTTGACCCAAATTGATTTTTTGAAGTTACTTCTTCCAAAGATAAGGATTATAAGATGAGTAAAGGGATGTTGGGAGATTATTTGTGTAGATTTTGGATGATACAAGGGGCATGAGAGGTGTGATTAATGGGTTAGAAGTGGTGTCCTTTTATAAGTTGGAGGAGTGGCTCTTTAGGAAATATTAAAAATATTATTTTATTATAAAATGATTATCAGTTTCCAAAGAACCATAATGCATTAAAATTAAATATGAGATGAATATTATTAGAAATAATCTCACCCAATAGGTATTAGACAAGTTTTGGTTTCAAATTTATTGTTTTCATTTAGCTTTAACCCTTTAGTTATCTAATTTGACTTTACCGTGTCTTCTTGTGTATTCACTCTATTTGGTTAATATAGTTACTAAAAAATGTCAAGAGACACAAAATAGATCATTAATGACATTTTTAACATCAAAAATATATTTTGTAAGAATAATTGATTTTTAGGACTATTTTATCATTTAATAAAATATTAATTGATTTTAAAACTCATTTATGTCAGTTTTTATACTATTTATATCATGAATTTTTAAAAATCTAAATGAACTTGATTATTGTGAAGAACATTCATTAATTAAAAAAATAATAAGTCATAATCCTCAAAAAATTTCGTGGATGGCATAAAGAGTTTCAAAAAAATTATTTTAATATTTATAATCTCATTTATTTAAAACATTCATTAATGAGGTAATCATTACATCATCATTGTGTTGAAAATAAATTTACTTATATGATGTATAAAAATTATAAATAAAATATCATCATGTAGGAAATATTTTTATCTTTTTTATGACTATTTTTAGTCAAATATATCAATTATATAACCCCACATTAATTTTTTTTTAGAAAAATAATACATGTTTATGAAATTTTTATTTTTACTATAAATAAAATTTATTAATGTCATTATCTTACCCAAATGGCTTTCAAAGGCCACAAGTAACACCCAAGGATTGTATTGGTTGGAAATGAATTATACAATAAGGTTAGGAAAAGTTTTAATGTAATTTTATATTATTATAATATTATTTTTACCGTGAATTACCCTATTTACCTTTAACCGCGGTAAATAATAATCAAAAGTTACTATTCACAAAATATTACTTTCGTCCTATTGAACTACATTTTACTTACTAATGACGAACATGTGTGTTAAATTTTTGAAATTCAATTCACAGAAGTGGTAAAATTTCATTTAAATGAATAAGTCATTTTTTTAACAACTTAATGGTGTTTTTCACTATTCATAAAAAATAGAATGTTTTCAGAAAAATACATAATATTCACCCAAAGATAATTTTGATATTTTAAATTCAAAAATGATGTCTATTTTACTAAATTAAATACATATAAATCCCATTAACTAATTTAAAATTAATTTCTATTGTCAATACCAAAAAGTGTGTTTTAAAAAAATAATTACTATCAAAATATTGACACTTGTTTATGTCCAATTTAAATGTAAAATTACACTAAATGACCAAAATTGGATTAAATTGTATTATAATTGACCAATTAATATTTAAAAATATTTAAAAACATAATTTAATCATATAAATAAATTAGATTAAAAGGAAATTTTGAATTAAAATGCAGTATTTTTCATAATTCATTAAAAAATTAACTTTATCAGAAAAATAACAAAATTTTATCCATAGTAAATTTTGATATCTTGATTCTAAAGAAGAATTTTATTTTTTCCAATATAACATATACAAGTTACAAAAACTATATTTAAAAAAGGTTTCTCCATTAAAAGGTGGTAAATCAACCTTTTAAAGAATATTAGAGTATTTATGCTTAAAATAAGATTCATTCACATTTTAAGCCTCTATGATTTATTTGATAATGGTAAAGACATTTAATAAAAATGTATAATTATAATATGGTAATTTATGTACATTCCCACCAATAAAAATGCTAGGCGTTAACTACCATTTAAAATAATAATATTATATTATTATTTATTAGTACAACTGAACGTTGTGTGAAACATAAGATTTCAAAAAAACCTGTTTTTGCGTTTTGAGTACACTATTAGAAATAAAATACCCTTTAATGTAAAATTATTATTTAATTAAAAAATATTAAAAAAATGTGAAAATGTCATATTATTTATTTACCCGGGATGTTACATTTATGATTTATAATCAGAATTAAATATTAGTGAAACAAAAATAAAAATAATATAAGAATAATATTTTTAGTAGTTCAGATTAAATGATCATACTCTACTCTCAAGTCCTCTCAAATATAAAGATAATGTGAACCCACTAACTTTGGAATATATTACGTTTTAAGGGAGTCACAACCATTTTTGTTTTTTTAAAACACAGGTGGCATAACTCAAAAGTATGTTTTTCTCACATAAAGTCATAACCCATCTAGTTTCATTTTGAGGGGGTGTGTGAAAAAAAACCTAACTTTCACCAGAACAACACACAACTAATACCCATAATTTTTTCTTGTTAGGTACATCATTCATGTAACTTTTTAATAGAGTAGAATAACCTGAAATTCTTACCATGTGTGGCTAATATAACATAGTATAATAATGCTCATGGATAAAAGTATAATAAAGTAAAAACCACATGAATAAATGAATAAGTAAATCTCTGAGTGTTGAAAGAATAATTCTCTCATGAATAAAGTTATGGAACAAATATATTTCATCTGAGAAAATAGTTAATCACCATGATGATTCCAATAGTACAGTTTAAGAATATGCATAACCTTGATGTCTCTCATTGAATAAGTCAAACTCATTTATATTATTTATCTACATGCGATGAATATTAAAAATAAGAAACCCATTTCACATTATCAATCACATAATAACACATGTATGGATCTACAATGAACTGTGTTTGAGTTTTTTAGTGTATAATGACTAGAAAATATTTATGTTATTCCCTCATTAAATGAACATCAGAATGTATTCACATGGGTATCATGTGAATATAATAAACCTGTAAAAACAAACTCTATATAAATTAATACAATACTAAATATCAATATTATTTTTCATTGTAATACTTCTATAATATTTGTAGGTGAAAATTTTAAATCCCAAACTTTTTAATTTTCAACGATCTATTTTTTCAAAAAGGTTTACGAGCATTAAACTGTTTGATGAAAATTTAATCCTAAATATAATTCTTGAAGGTAAAATTATTTAAATTAAATAAAATTAATGGATAATTAATAAATAATCATATAATTTAAAAAATTAAATAAAAATAGTCAATAAATAAAAATAAGAAGAAAAATCATAACCTCAAAATTCGAAAAAAAATCATATGGTCGATAGGATTGTAGAAGATTAATTATCATAGTTTTAAAAATCCCATAGTATATCAATTCTCATAATATGATAGATCACACAATAGTTCAAATCATACAATAAGTCAAAATCATTATGTGGTTTATTGGATTGAATGTGAGGTCCAACCATTTTCCTTATAGCCGATTTCATAAAGTCAGTATTTTACTCATGTGGTTTATCATTACACATGTGGTCGATCCTCACCAGTGCGGTTGATCCATCACCCTTGTGGTCAATAAAAATGATCATATAATTGATTCCATACATAACTTTTTGTCCATGACATGGTGGATAGTATTATGGTCAATCCATTTTCTCTTGTGGTCGATTATATATTTATGGTTAGTACATTTTTTCTTTTAGTAAGTTGATGAATTTGAATGTATTTATTCACATCATGTATATTTCTTCACGTGGTCGATGCATTGGTCATATGTATGGTTAACATAATATCTATTTAATGGTATTGTGTGAATTTTTTATCTGTGTAATGGTATATTCCATTATAAAAAATATACAGCTTTAACTTTTAACCACTACTAAATGTTAGATAATTCATTTAAAAACATACATAAGTGTAAAAAGAATGTTTTATAAGAATAACCATTATATTTCTAGAAGATTCAATAGGATAAAATAATCATCATAAGAAATATTTTTTCAAGAATAAATACTAGGATAAAATATGAAAAAATAGTAAAATCAATAAAATAATTCTTGACACATGTTAGAGGGAGTAAAATAATAAATTTTTTTATTATGAAAGCATAATAGACAATTTATTTAAGAAAATTTTTGAATTTTTTTATAATTACAAAACAAAATATCAATTTTAAAAATATCTCCCATTTTTTGGAATTGATCAAAAAAATTAAAAATCAATTATGAAGAGGTTATGTGAAAAACTTCCCCCTAAGATAAATAGTTATTACTTGGAAAGAAATTAAACCTTCAAAATTTAACATTAAATTGGGTTTCCAAAAAATTAGTAGTCTCCCTAAATTCATGTTGTTTAAGCAAAGAATCATCAATCAATTTAGCAACATATTTAGATAAAACAATGGGTGTAGATTTAAAATACTTTTTGTATACAATAAAACAAAATCCTTCAGAAAATTTCATTATAAACCTCAGGAATCCATGAAATAATATCGTCATATTCAATTAATCATATATATTGATATCCAATGAAGTAATTATTAATAAATTGTTAAGGAAAATTCCATTGATGCATAGAATAGTGAAGGATCTATACTATTCCTAAAGAATATAAAATCAAAGAATCATCTCATAAAAATAATATAAATCCCTCAAAAAATGTTAAATATCAATCATTCCATATTGAAATTTAATTTTATCCAACATAGATAAATGAAGGGTGTTTGTGGAAATGTTAATAAACTATTTTTTGTAGAAATATATTCAATATATATATATTCTATTTTGAACATAATCTCTAATAAAGATATATACTACATCTATGTGTTTATTACAAGATCAGTATAAAGGATTTTAAAAGATATAAATCATTTAATTAATATCACAGTTAATTATATTGTTTTAATAATAAAAACCAAAATAAACATGATTTCATTTAATAAATAAATTCTAGGAAAAAATATTAGATAATAACATATTCACACTAAGTGGTTGATAAAGCTATTGAGTTTTATTTGATAGAACTCCATAAGACTAAACATTTCATAATAAAGTGACACATGCTTAATTTTATTTTTTATATATTTTGCAGCAACTAAAATTAGAATATGAAAAAATATTTATTTCAGAACAGTAATGTATAGAATAAAACAATCTACGATTAAATGAACCTTTATGAAATATTATTATTGTTTTAACTTATTTTAAATGACATTATTTTGGATTATATTACCATATAGAACATATACATGCGCACAGTCATTATATATGGTCTATATTTATCAAAATAATGTAACTTACTTTTCATATCTCTAAAAATATTATTATCAAACTGATTTTTATTTCATCATAATTTATCTAAAATGAAGTACTCGTTGGTGTATTTTAGATTTTTACAACCATCCAGGACAAAAAATTTAAGAAATTATTTATCATATTTCCATTTACTAAGAAAGATATCATATTTCCATTGAACTATTTACAATATTAAAAATAATATATATTCACCCATAAGACTCATGTAAAAATATGATGATATTAAACTACAAAATTCAATATATTGTAAATCAGAGGAAGATACAAGTATAATATCATCAACATTAATTTGAAAAATTAATTCATATTTCGAATTAATTTTAATAAATATATTTGGATGAACATTTCCATATTTGAAAGCACTATAAAAAATATATAATTATAACCTCTCGTACCAAGATTTAGGATAATGTTTTAAATAATATATAGCTTTTGAATGTTTCAAAACATGGTTAGTTTTAAATTCATTTTAAAAAAATAGGTTATATTTTACCCAACAATTTTTAGATATATATCTAATTAAAAGTAAACACTTGACATCCATTAGAAAAATATTAATTCCACAATGATATGCATATACGAAAATATTTCATATTGATTCAAATCATGCAACAAAAGAATGATTTATTAAAATCAATTCTTTCTTCTTAATTGTAATATTTTTCTACAAATCTGGATTTCTTTCTAAGTATTTATCCATATTTATCTAACTTATATCAAAATATCAGTATTTGTCCAATAATATTTTGATCATTAGGGGTTTAAATAATGGTAAATACTTTATTCATAACAAATATATTTAATTCTTTATTATTTTACATAATCCAATTTCAATCAGATAAAGCATCATCTTTATTTTAAGGCATAAAATCCGATGTAATATTTTGATAAAAACAAACTTTTATTAAGGAATTTCCAGTTTTAATATGAGTAGTAATATCACTAATTATAATATTATCTTGAAAATATTTCATTATTTTCAATGTCTCATCATGAGAGATATTATCCCTCTCAATAAATGTATCCAATTATAAATTTGTAGGTTCAGTAATGTTATTATATCTGAACTCTACCTCAACTATTTCAAAATAAAATTTTCATTCCATTAAGTGATTTTCAGAAAATTCAACATGAATTCGTTATTTTATGACTAATTTTTATTTATTCCTAAACCATTTATTTCATATTAGATTTAAAATATCCTATAAAAATACTCTTATCTAATTTTTAATCATGTTTTTCGAGTGAATATCTGTTATTAAAAATGTAAAATCTGTAATAAAATATTTTAATATAGTAATTGTTAGGCTTCCAGTCCTTCTACATTTCAAAAGGTGTTAACTTTAGAAATGTTATAATAAAAAATACACTATAAATATGATAAGTTGAGTAAATATATTTTCCTATGTGTGATTTAGAAAACTATACTGATTTATCATTTTCCTAGCCATATCTTTTCTGTTCTTATTTTTTATTTCTACAACATCATTTTTTGTGTAATCTCAATGGCTGAAAATTTATTCTTGAACAAATTTTATTCAATAAATTTATGAAATTATATATTTGGGAACTCATAATATCTATCACTAATAAAAGAAAATATTTAATTTTCTTTTTTATTTTGAACTAATTTAAAACAAATTATAAATTTAGAAAATGTTATGGACCTATGTGGAAAAAATAAGTCCATTTAAATATATTGCAATCACCTACAATAACAATTTCAATCAATTTTCTTCATATAACTATAGTTTTTAGGGGGTATAATATAACTAAATGTAAATGTTTAAGTGGTATAGAATTTTATATCATGTGAAGTTATTTAAAACATATATTATTCTACTTATCTTTTTAGTAGGAATCACACAAATTGGTCTTATCTAAATTTTTTATGAGTCGATCTTGAACATTTTGATATCTTGAGAGCTTTTATAGTAACCTCAAATTTTCATGACTTGTTCCTTTATACTATAAAACATTTTCGTTTTGAATAACATTTAAAAAATTTACATCTTCCAACATAACTCTATAAAATTAATTCTATAAATTATATTTTTTATTTTCCCAAAGTTGGAAAAATTAATTTTTTAAAATAATGTATTTATAGTTTTAAAATACAAAATTCATAATATTATCAGAACTCTATGAAATAGATATTAAATTAAGGCCTAAAAATTCAATAAATGAAATTTTTTAAATAAAAACTAAAATAAAAAAAAACCAACTTCTTCAAAACCCCATTAATATTTCGCAGAGTTATTATAGAATGTAACACTTCCACCAAATCAGTTTTTAAAAGATAGAAACTTAGAGAAATCTAAATTCATATTTCAAAATCATACACTATCCATATACCACAAAACCAGTGTTTACTTCCTCAAAAATTTTCTTACAAATGAATATTTAAAATTTCTTCAGTACCCAATGAAAACTTGGGTCTAATGGGAATTCTATATGAAATTTTGGGAACCCATATGAATTTCATAAATATGTTCACTAGTAAATTAAAATATAATTATTTATAAATAAAATACATAGTGTGACCAAGATACTTTTGAAATTTTAATTAATATTCATTTTCATAGTGGCCCTTCATTTGACTCTTAAGACATGTAATATTAAGTAAACTCCAAGTATGACCTTTAACAAAGAAGGTTTAATAAATATTGGGTAAAAATTGACCATATCCAATACCATTTTGTTTTCATTCATCTTATTCAAAGGAATAATTTTATCATAACATTTTTTATATTGGAAAAAATTAGATAGAGTTTCTTTCAACCATTCTATATCATTTCTATGATTGTCATTCTCATAAAAAAATAAAATCAATTTTAATTATTTTTTATTCATCACATTTAGATTAATAATATTTAGGTTTATGATTTTAAAGTTTATGACTATCTATATAATCACTAAATAGTTCATATGGTATCAAACTAGTATTTTTCAATTCTCAATCGAGGTAAGAAATTATATTTTTATTATTATGATTATCTAAAAATACTATAATATATTTAACATTGTCATTGAGTTTATAAAATATATTTTTATAAAACTTCATTAAATTTATCATAATTTAATTCTTAATAGGAATAATAGTCAAATTCATTTACCTATTTTTATGAAGCCATTTATCATGGGTTTTTTGATTCATTATCTGTATCAAATTCTTTACTGGAGTATGATTCTAAAGTGTATCTCCAACCAGTTTTCAATACATTACATTATATTTTTTATTGTCATATATTTTTATTATCATTATTATGTCTAGTTCAATTAGGTATTATGTTTCTTATTTTCTTACAATAATAAAAAATAACTTCTAAATCATTATCATGAATATCAACACCTTTGTTATTCTACCTACACTTATTTTTAGTTTTATCCTTTTATAATCATTGAGAGTAATTTATATTTCTAATATCATCCCTTTTTGACATGAGAAGAACTATCTATTTAACTTTACTATTTGTAAGTTCTAGATGAGTATGTAGTAACATTGGATTTAAAATAAATTTCATTATTTTCCCAAATTTTCCTCTTTAGTTATATTTTTTAAGGCTTACTAATATTGTCATAAAAACCTTATAAGAATAACTAATTTATATTCAATCAAAATTTAATTATCTAATGTTTCTACCAAACCACTAATTCCCCTTACTATACATTTAAATCTAGGAGGAGTTTGATTGGCTGTTTCTTATTCTCCAATTTTAAACTACATATACTCATCTCTTAGAATGTCGATCATAGTTTTTATAATAATATATAATCATCAATGACTAACTTTAATAATATGATATATTTCTTGTTATTTTATATATTAAGATAAAAGGATTTATATATTTATATTAATTTTTTATTATAAAATATTAATTACCTTGTGATTAATGTTATATATCTCTACATTATTACTAAGAAAATATTCAAAAAAACTTCAAGAAGATTATAAAATTTCACCATGATTTTCCACCATTAAATGTTAATGCTTTGAAGAAAATATTCAATATCAGACTTCAAATAACAATAATCAGTTTCACTAAATAGTGGAGGTCTTTGAGGTTTCCATCCATCATTTTCATTTGTTTCTTCCATCTCAAAAAATATTTTCTCCTTGAAAATTAATCCAGGATTTTATTTTCATAAATAAATATAAATATTTCAAATCTAGGGGACTTTATGTAATTCCAATTGTTCCACCTCAATGTGATAATAATTTAATGATATATATAGTGATGGATTTACCCTATTAAAATAAGTTTATAAATTTCCATTATAGTAAAATATTAATGAAGTGGGAATAAGAATAATATAAACACAATGACTTTTATAGTAGTTCCGAACTAAATGATCTGACTCTACACTTCAATCCTCTCAAAAACATAGAAAATGGCTCCCACTAACTATACAATCAATAAATTTTGGAGTCACAAATCCTTATAACTACCTTTTTAATCTTTATAGGCACATCCTAAGACTATATTTTTGTCACTTGGAGAAAAATCAAGCTAGTTTCCATTTAAGGTGTGTAAAGCAACCAAACCTTCCTATTATCAGCCCAAGGCACAACTGATCCCTCTACCATTTATCGATTAGACACAACACCAATCATACCTTGTTCAGGGGTAGTATAACAAAATATTCCGATATTTTTTGGGTAATATAACCTAGTCCAATAAAATACATTGAATAATGAATAAAAAAGTAACAAAAATATAAATAAATGGATAAGTAATTCTTTTTATACAAAGACTACAGTTCTTCCTAGTGGAAAAGATCAAACAAATAAAATTTGACCAAGAGTAGTAGATTATCACCAAGATGTATCGCATAGTATAATTAATGAATATCCTTAAATTAGATAAATTTCACTGGTACCAATGAAATCCTTTATTTTTATTTACTTCAATCACAATAGATTTAAAAATTAGAAAGATATTTAAATTCATCTATCCTAATTCAACATGTGAATGTATCTACAATGAACTACTTCATAGTTTTTTAGTGTATCATTTTGAAAAGTGATTCAAATTATCCCCTCAATAAATTTTCATGAGAATATATTCATGTGGGTATTCTATGAACAAAATAAATATTTTTATTCAAAATTATTAAATCAATTAATATAAAATTAAATATCAATATTAATGTTCTTTGGAATACTCCCATAAGCATTCGATGTAAAATCTACAAATTCAATACAATTTAAATTATAAACTCATACATTTCTAATAATGAAATGAACGTATTGGACCCATTTGATGGGATTATAATAATTAATGGAAATTTCCTAGAAAAAATTCCTTAGTATCAAAATAGTTAAGAAGTATATAAGGAATAATTAGATCAATGAAATTAATTAATAATAAACATACAATATATAAAAATTTGGAAATCAAGAATCATAATTATAGAATTTTTTTATAAAATGATGGATATGAATGTATGTAATATCATTAATTATATCAAAATAACCATGTTTTTTACTAAATTAAAGGTGAGGTTTATCCAATTTTATTACGGTTGATTCTATAGGATTGTTTCTTTACTCATGTGGTCTATCCACTATCATGTGGTCTATCCTTACACATTTGTTTGATTCATCACCCATGGATTCAATAAAAAATATAATGCGGTTGATTTAATACTTAATGAATTTTTATTATTTTTCATAGTTGAAAGGCTTATGATTAATCATTTTTCACTACCAGCTGACTGTAGACTTATTATCGGTACATTTATTTATACAATTTATTGATGACATAGGAATTTTTTATCCATGTTTAGTTACTTTTTTCGTATAGATGATGCATTTTTTCTATGTAATGGGTAACCTAATATCTACAAAATGATAAGTTTAAAATATCAGATTTTTTGAAAATTTATATTCTATTACTACCTATAGATAAATCATTAACTTTTCAAAACTACACAATGGTAGAACATTTAATCCAAAACATACATAAGGATTAGAATAATGTTTTTTAATGGTAAACACCATGTTTATAGAAAGTTAATATGTGTAAAATTATTAAAATAAAATAAAATTTTTAAGAATAAAAACTAGAGAAAAATATGAATAAATACTTAAAGCGTCAAACACTTTTCTTTAATAAAATTAGAGGGAATAAAAAGATAAGTTTTAAATTATAAAGACATTATGAAAAAATATATTTCAAGAAAAATTAAAAATAAAATATTATATTAATAAATTTAATATTAGTTTAATCTAGTAAAGTTTTGTAGAGATTTATTTCACTGATAAAATGAATGATTTTATTCTCTAATCATCAGTTTTATAATGATTGGATACGATGGCCACATCAGGGAATAGTTCCTATGTTACTTCTAAATTTAAAATAAATGATGTTCATGATATAATCCATAGTGAATATATTATTATAAGTTAGTCAAGAATATTATTCGGTAAAGCTATAAATGTCTAGTAAAGGGTAGATCCTCAAGTTGGGAAATCTTGATAGGTGGTTCAAAGTCTATAATAGGGATCCAAGATAAATCAAAATGATAAGTTGTTATATTTTGGAGTTCTAGGAAGAAGATTTTTATAAAGAAGTATTTAAAGACGATACAATTGGATTGAAGTGAATATATTATTAACACTACTTCAAAAGATTTGTGGATGTATTGGTGCTCAATGTCTACAGTCCCATAGAGTCCTTGAAATTTTACAATGACTATTGTTTCCGCTCATCCATGGAGATGGAATGTGTAGAACACCTAGTTTTAGGTAATTTACCCTTATTTTATATTTATTGAGATTTTATAATATGTGTGTTAATTTTGGGATGTTTTCAATGGGTTTTTGAGTGTTCTGGGAATTTTTTGAGGTTCACTGTTTTAGTCGATTAGTAGAAACTGTTAAACTTCTATAGGAAACCATTAGTTAATTTGGGATTCACTAAGAAAGAGCACAATTTAGGAATAATGTGAAAGATACCCTGAGAAAGCATAAATATTTATATATAGGGAAAACCATGGTTGGTTCATATAATTTCTATCAAGGTGATCAAACATTGTGAAGTACAACATAATGACGGTAACACCACATGGCTGGTGAACGGTTTGAAAAAATATATTTAATAACAATTATATATTAGTTAAATAATATAAAAAATTAATTTTAACCTGGTTTAAGGCCTCGAAACCATCATTCATCTCATTTTATTATAATTAATCGAACTACCCTTCCTTTAAAGGATTATTTGGTCGTTCCCATTGATCTAGAGTGATATTTTTCAGAATCAACGTGTGTTGGAGATCTCAATTCACTAGAAAGTCAGGGACCCTCCCCCATTCTCCATATATACTATCTTTTCACTCACATATATTACTAGATATGGTCCTCCATGGATATATATATATATATATGTTCTTTTCTAATGATCTTGGTGAGTTCTTGTTGAATCTTTTAAATAGAATGTGTTGCGACCTAGAATCTAGAAGATTTTAGATATGCTATTTTTTCCACCAATTGTGTATAGGTAGGTTGATTAAACCACATATCATCTATTATAGTATCTAAAGTCTTATTTTTAATTAAATTTTTATCTTCAAATCATTGTGGAAACATTTTTAATTCTAGATGGAAATACCTTTTTGATTATGGCTTTAGAATTTTGGAAAATTGGATGGAATTCAAAAATCCCTCTTGTTTGTAATTATTAAATAATAGTTTTAATTTTACTATATTTTTTTGATGCATGAATGTTATTTGATTAAATTTTCAAGAAAAAATTTGTTTTATAAGATATGGAATTCATTTCAGAATTTTGAATACATGGTTGTTGTGAGTTCATTTGTGGTTTTAACCCTAAGGAAGGGGAGTGTTCCATTGGGGCTCTTCTGAAAGATCTTCATCATTTTTAGAGACGGTTAGAGCTTGTTTTCAGATTAAATTCTACAATTGTTTTATTAAATCATGGTTAGATTTTATATTGGATAGTTTTGGTATGGAATCTGTGAATTTATTAATCAATATGGCTAGTGCACGGTTGACGCACAGTTTTTCCAAACCATGAACCCAGACCAGGAAACCATGAAAATAGATGAATATGATATTGAAATGGTTAGAACACAGATTTTAAAATCATGTTCTACCCTTATATTAATCATGTTATCCCTTATATGAGGCACATGGTTAATAGAAATGGTAGTTGAAATCATGCACCACTGCCCATAAATTAGTGTTTATGGGATATGTTTCTCTAAAACTTTTATTTCAAAATCCCAGATCCTCTTAATTTGACCACAATTCAACATACCTCGGCCGAAAACTTTCTACTTTGACCCTGGAGGCTATTAGAAGTATTAAAATGGCTCTTGAACACCATTCTTAACAATTCAAAGGCATACTTGAATAATATACACCTCTCCCAGTAATAGATTCTCATCCTCATATTTTATCACTCTCTCTCTCATATTTCTGTTGTATTATAAAGGGTTGGTTAACACCGTTGGTGATGGATCCAGATCTAGGTTTTGATCGATATAATCTATTTTATCTTGGATCTAGGTTTCATATCTAGATCTTGTTTTTAGTCTTGATCTTGGTTGTTTCAATTTATTGGGGGATTTTTGTTAGTGACTATCCATAAACTTTCAAGAGGAAAGGTCATATTAATTCAATTCACATAGTAATAAAAAAAATTAGATGTATGTGTAGTGAAATTTAAACTGAAATGAATGGTAATTTAATCTTTAATTGAATAAATTAATTGGTTATTTAATTTATGGAATCAAGGAATGGATTAATTAGTTTTCCATTTTATTATGAAATGAGTTAAACCTTTGAAAATTAAATTTGGTTATTCTGGTCATGAAATTAGTGAATAATGAGACATGTAATTCATTTATTAATAAGGTTATGAAGCATTTTTCAATTTATTTGATTGTATAATTTTTTAATTAATGGGATTGTTTAATTCATTAATTAATGTGATTTTTTAATTGATTGTGAAATCAGTTTTTAATGGTAATTGGGGATTTTTGTACTATCATTGAAGAATTAATGATTTATTTTATTAAATGTAGATAAATATATATATAGTTTTTTTTTCATATTATTCCACATGAATTGAAGTGATGGATCATGATTGTTTTGAAAATTGATGTGGTATTCTATGATATGAAATGTTGATGAGATGGTTAATGATGATTGAACTTGTTAAATGTTATATATGTGATACATATGGAATTGAGGTGTGGGATAGGGACTAAGGATCGAAATACCCATTTGTGATTAGTATTGTGTGGGACTAGGAATAAGGCTCCATGTTCCCATGTGACATTGAGGTGTGGGATAGGGACTGTGGCTCTAAATAACCATGTGTGATTGATGGTGAGATATATATAATGAGGATCCGAATACCCAATTGATATTATGGTGTGGGACATGGATAGAGTCTCCAAACAACCATTAGATATTAGACATGTTGTTTTATTCCCATGAGGTTGGCATTGGACTAAGGTTATAGTTATACATGATATGAATTGAAATGGAATGATAAATGATAACCATGGTATTATGATATTTGATATCCCTTTGGAATAGTTTAGAGTCTCGAATGGGATGAAGAAGGTATTTATTGGTTCAGTGTCATTGTGAACCTCATATAATTATGTGGTTCAATAAATAATAATTAAGTGTGATAACTGTTTACTTTACAAATTGTGCTTCATTCCTTATACAACTGCATACGCTGTAATTGATTGGATATTGATTTGGAAATCATTGGTGGGTCCCTATAGTGTTATAATCATACCCTAATTAGGCTTCCTGGTTAGTAACCGAAGAGACTTAATGTTTGTAGGATTAGACAAGGGAAAGGTCCCTGTATTTGATGGCTATGTCTGGAGGAAGCATCGATGAGGGAAATGGACTTGTGGTTAGGACCTTCTTGGGGGAGTTGTCGTTGTCTTTATTGTGATTTTTCTTTTTCATAGATGACAATTATTATGCATGATATATTTATTGTTTAGTTATTTATATTTTTTTTAGTTTTGGATCATCATGTGATATGGTTGTTTTGATTTTGTATTATTCTTGTTTTTGGTTATTGTCAATTGGTTATGCTAGGTTATTTCTGATTCAATTCTATTTTCATAAAGAGGGTATAGTCTCACCATGTTGATGTATTAGAACATTTATATTATTTATAATGCTCTAGAATGTGGGGAGGAGTGCTTGAGGTCATGTGACCGACTAGGTTGGTGCTCTGTTGTGAGGCACCTGATTTGGGACATTATAAAGTTGTTTCAGGGGAATAATATTTTCTTTTGTTTTGTATTACTATTTGGAAAAGGTATACCTGAGATATGTATGAGTCATTCATTTTACATGATGTCATCCATGAGAGTAGATAGCCCATGTATGCGGGGAAACCATATACTCAAGGTTGTATTGTTGTTATTTTTGTTTGTTGTTTCACCTCGAGTGATGGACCTTTTCTATGATGTGATTATTTTATCTGATATTTTCTGATACATGAATCAATTAATGGTATGGAATGAGAGTTTAGTCAAAATTTATCATTCTAGGAACTCTAGAATAATTGTAACATGATTCAATTTTAGGAAATCACAAAAAATAAGGTTTTGGATAAGATGTTGAAATTGAGAAGTTTTTCCTAGTTTGTGTAATGGAACACAAAATTATTTCTGATATGGAATGGAATGTTGTAAAATTAAAATGTGAATAATTTGGAATTTTTTGAAAAACTACAAAATGAGAATGTTTTTTCCCTTTTTGACCATAACCTGGATGTTGGATGGTTAAGGTTAGTGATAGTTCCTCAGTTTTGAACATCTGGAAGAAAAGGGGGGATGACTTGTTATGGATTTATGTGAATCCCTCTGGTAATTTTTTTTAATGTTGTGAAATTTTTCTTATGGATTGTTTTTTTGAATCATAGAGATATACCACCACAAAAGCATTTACTAATAGGATTAAAAATTGTTATGGATGGAAATTATCCTTTATTAGTCAAATATAAGGCACTGATAGCGCCTTGTGAAGAAGTGAGAGAGTATTTCCTTGAGAAATTTTATCACACTATGTAGTTTATGGAGTGTGTCCTAGAGAAGGATATAAACAATATGTCTTAATAGACATGATATTTTTATTTAAACCACCCTCTAAATTTCACCAGAGAGGGTGGACCTGGGGTAGTTGAGTTCTTGTGGTTGATCTAGGGATGTATGTTCACGATGGACTATGCTAGTCACTTTAATTATTTTCATCACTTTGATCCAACACTAGAAGGGGATGAGACGAGTATGTAAATGCATTTCCAAGATGTTATTACCCCGAATGGCCCGAAGACATTCTTTTTTTATTATGGATAACCCCCTTTTAAGGGTTTAAGGGGAACCCGAACATGACCCGTAGGCCCAAGGCACAAGGCCCGACAAACTCGTAATACATGACCCGAAGGCCCAGAGGCATACCATGACCAATACATGACCCGTAGGCCTAGCCCACTTGAACTTCCCCTCCCCATCTTTCTGCATCATTGATCACCTAGCTCCCCACCTTGCATTTCTGATCGGATAACATTTCCCTATATAAAGTTGGACGGTGCCTAGTCCTGATGGTGGCTGCCATACCCTCTCATTCTTCCAATTCTGTTAGCTATGCATCTGGTGGCTTCTACTCCTATTGCTCTGATCCTCTTCTGGGGCCTGTTTTGTGTGAACTATGCTACTCCATGGTCTACGTGACCCGAAGGCCCTGTGGCCCTGTGGCCCGAAGGCCCTGTGGCCCGAAGGCCTTTGATGAACCAAAGGCCCTAGAGACCCGTATGCACAAACCGGTGGCCCGAAGGCCCAAATCGGGTGAATAGTTCTGGCTGCTACAGTATTGAACAGAAACTGCAACAGTACTTAACAGTAACTGCTACAGTAACCCAAAAAATCGCTTCCACCCGGTTTTGAACTCTGGTGTCTTGGATGCCAAGCATGAGCCCTTACCACTCGGGTACGGGCTCGTTGGATCCAAGATGTTATTAAATGTGTGATTACATCCCAATTTAATATATTTCTTCTGAAAATATTTCTAAAGGGGTGGAATAGGGACTCATACCTGAGGGGAACTAGAAGGAGGCCCTTATTGGAGGGCATGTGGTTTCTACTAGGTGATCAATAGGTACATATTTTATGTTAAGAAGTATCATTAGGACAATTTTGATTAGATATTTGGATAGAAAAGTGTTTACAGGGAGAATCAATTACTCAAGATCTTACCTGGCTGATTTCCCATCTCTGTAGTAGGTTGGCACACATTCATAGACATTTTATATGATAACAAATAGAGTGTTTAAATTAGAGGAGGATGAGACATATATAGAGGTTAAATAGAAACACATCAAATATGGGTAATAATTGGGTATCTTGGTAGATTCAATGTTCCAGAAGGGGGGTTTCACCCCATATCCATCTGGCAGTTATATTTCTACCAACCATGGTAGTAGACGTAGTGGACGTAGTAAATCTGGGAAAGATTTCCCATATCAGAGTACTCGAGAAGTTCTGGGGGTCTCAGACTACAAAATTTGGAAAAGGCGAAGTAATGTTCTATGCAGTTTTGCCTATAGTTGTGGATAGAAAGGTAGGATCATCGATAGTTAGAGGTACTATTCTTGTATATTCTACACTTCATATCGACTTATTTGACACTGATTTCTCTCATTCAATTATATCTACACAACTAGGGAAAGTTTTGAGTTTGTAATGGGTATTTTTTATTGGGGTTATGACAATTATTACACTATTGGGAGAATGGTCGATGGAAATTTGTTTATGAAATGGGTGTTCCCATGAGTTTGGGGAGTATCATTTCATTTTTGATATTTACATTCTAAATATGTGATAGAGCTAATATTTTCCATATATTTTTCATCCATTTTAATTATTTTAACCTTCCCAAATTATCAGTTTGAGCTTATAGGGTTTAATTTTGGATTTATGATTTGTTTGGAGAAAAATGTTGGAAATTTCTTAATTCTGGATTTCTGACTTATTTTTAAATCGAGGGTATTTTAGTCATTTATTAAAAAATATAAATCAAAATTGAGTAAATAGTTTTTTGTTAGAATACATTTTTTATTTCATCTAATGTCTTCTTCTGGACTAGGGGCATATTCGGGCATCTAGCGGCCATAAGAAATCAATGAAGTTGATGAATTTTCCAGGAGGTCTATGTGGACCCCGCCACCATAACAGAAAAATATCTCGGACTACACACTTTCAATGGAGGTGATTCCACCTGGAATAGACCTAAGAAATTAATTAGTATCTTTGAAGGTAATTTTAATGAGTTTGGAATTAATTAATGTTTCCATTGGATGTTATACTTTTGGAGAAAGCTCTCTGGATCCTTCGTCCGTAAACAAAACACTCAATAAAAAATTCATAACTTCGGAATCTAGTGGGAAAAAGAGATGAAATTTTTAGAGGAGACTTGGAAGGAAAATTTAAAGAACTTTAATGAAGGGTACCATGTTTCAATTTTCCATTTATTGTGTCCAATGTGCATCAACATTCTAGGTACAAATTCTACCTATGATGGAACCCAAAAACCAACTGATAAAATGGTGAAGGAATGGACCGAGTGCAGACCGAGTTGTCCAATTACTTTCCAGAATTTTATCATATGGTGAAGGTCCCAGAAGATTACCCCTTAGTCTTCCCAGATTATTCCATGGAGACCCATTAAATGGAGATGCATAACTACCTACCTCTATCCAGTGAATATCTACTCCAAGAGGCACTTTCAATTGAAGATGATGTTAAATCCAAACCAACTAAGGGAAATGATACATTCTTGAACTCAAATCCTTTTGATTTTGTCGAAACTAATTTGAGTATATCTCTTAATTATTTTGTATTTTTATATTCTAAAAACATAAACTATTCCCAAGAGGAATATGATGAAAAGGAAGATTCACCTATTGAGGAACACTTGCAGTTCCCTAGAGAAGTTGAACATTTACCATAGGGAGTACAAGAGGATATACTAGTGGACCCTCCTGATAAACCAAATCTAAAATCTTACCACAATAAAATGGAAGATATTTAATATAATATATAAAATTGAAATTTTGAATCTCCCTTTGATTATTATTTTCATGCAGCACATCTAGAGAAACTACTGGATTTTAAGGATGATGTTTCACACGTAGAAATGAAGGAGGAGGAGGTTCCATACATCATCCTATCCCTGCCATGAAATTTTTACCAAATTGTGAAGGGGGGGTATCTAGTGTACTCTATTCATGGATTCCTCCTCAATAAAAAGATGAAGTCCAAACTGGAAGGGACTACATGTGGTTGTTCAAATCCAAAAAAAATCCACCCACCAACTGATTATGGATAAAAGCTGGTACTGCCCTCTAGATGTAGTAAAAGAAGTTAGGGCCCACTTGGGGGATCGTACCCAGATTTATCCTTTAATTATTTTCAGTACTTTCAATTTCAATATGAGGAATTTAGATTTCCAATTTAGTATTAGGAATTAGTCCATCATGCGGATCACTCCCTCTTTTTAATTTTTATCTTAAAAGAAATGATCCTTCTGATTAATTGAATAATATTTCTATTATAGGATCATTGTGGAAAAAGGAATCCCTAGGAATTGGAGGAAGTGGTCTAAATCTTTATTTCAAAAGGTAGTTCACTTTTTATGAATATATTTTGAACTCCTTATGTTTTTTTGGTCCAAATAATGTTTTTAGCATTAATGATATGAATTGAATGCCCACACTTGAATTAATGCTTAACTTGACTTATCTAAGAGACTTGATTTTATTAGGAATAAAATGATTCCATGTTTTAGATTACATTGTTAATGAGATTGAATAAGTAAAATAGAGAATCAAATTATTGAAAAAATCATAGATATCAAAATGAGGACTCATGATTTAGGGGAATAAGTTGATTTATGTGTAGGAAATTTCTCATCCTTTTTCATGATTTGAATTTATGAAATTCATGTGAATTTATTTATTATTATAAATCATTACTTGAGTGATTTTCCAATATCATACGTCTCATTCCCAAGAAAATTTCTAAACAAATTTCTTTTTATTTATTCTTGATCATATTTCTTGGGTGATCTTGTGACATGTCACCTGCCAGAACATGCATTTGAACTTGTCAAATATATGAATTTACAAAAACCCTTTTAAAATGATTGAAAAATATTTTTAAAATACCATATCCTTTAAGACAAACTTTACATTAATCCTTCTTTTAGCCCATAGAGACCATGAATGACCTTCTTCGGGATGATCCATGATTTAATCCAATTGGATCCCATTCCTACCATCCTCTAAGTATTTGTGTGATATTATAAAGTTGAAATGAGGGGGTGAAGGGAGTCCTAGTAGAAGGTATGATTTACACTGTACAGAAAATGTTTGGGGATCTTACTGTGGGAATTGTAAAACAGTGTGCAATAATTCATTGTACTCTATTGTTTTCCCCTCTTGAATAAAAAAATGAAAATGAAAAAAAGAATCATAAAAAATGGGTTGTGATTTGGGAGAACAAAAAATCATAATTTTCAAGACCGATGATCTTATAATCATATAATGTTAGGTGATGGATGTGAGGTTTGATCTAATCATAAATTTAGAAAAAAATAAGAAGAAGAAGAAACAATACAAAATTAAAAACAATAAATAGGTTCAATTAATTATTCATTATATTTTACTTTTATCATGACCTTATTTTGTGTTTGGGGGGAAGTGGGTGTTACTACATTAAAGGGGACAATTTAATTAAACTTTTTGATATCTTGCATTGTACTTAAGAGATAAACATCCTCCTTGAGCCCTAATTTTTTAAACATCAAATCTTACCAACCTTAATTCTCAGATTTATTTGATGATTTTTTTAAAAGTCGTCATGATTTTACGTGCCTTATGTCTTTAAAAAGTGGGGAAAGTAGTTCTTTAAAAATATTATTGATAAGGTTCATGTTCCAAGATATGATAATTTCTCTAAATTAATCTATCAATATGCAAGGATTTAACCTAATTATGGGTATGGATTGGTTAGTGGCTAAAGGATATCACATTGATTGTGATGATAGGAGAGTGAATTTTACATCTCCAAAAGGTAAATATTATATTCAATTTGGGGGTGGGATATCCAAGGGAGCGATGAAGTGAAAATTAATTAGTAACTTTGGGAGCTCAAATACCATGTTTACAATCTATTTCTAGATGAGAGGATTCTAATGAATGATTTATATCATCATGTAGTGTAAATTATCTAGAATAAAATTTCTAAAAATATATTAAGGATTCCACCTAAGAAACATGTGGAATTTATGATTGAGATAATGAGAGGGGTTAAACCAGTTTCTATTCTACTATTAATAATGGAACCAATAGAGCATAATTATATTTAGACTCAGTAGAATGATTTTATAGATATGGGGTTTATCCGTCTAAGTACATCACCTTGGGGTTCTCTAGTCTTGTTTTCAATGAAGTCTAATGGGAGTTTGTGCTTGTGGGTTGATTCAAAAATGTTGAAATGGATGAATGAGAAGAACCATTATTCTCTCTCATGTATTGATGATATATTTGACTGATAAGGGGAGCATTTTTTTCTCCCTGATCAACTTGAGACCAAGGTTTCATCAGTTGAGATTCTAACCCTCTAATATACCGTAGTTTTCTTTAATAAGTAGGTATAGCTAGTATGAGTTCTTCAAGATTATTTTTGGGTTGAAAAATTCTCTATTAGACATTATATAATGGATAAATAAAATCTTCCACCCATTTCTTGATCAGCTTTTGGTTGTTTTTTAGATAAATTCATCGTGTACTCAGAGACTTCTAATGATAATTCCCAACATATTAACATCATTATGAGTATAATGAGAAAACATTAGCTATAAAACAAGATATATAAGTTTATTTTATGGATTTATCTTGAATATTTATTGGTACACATTATATCAGAGTAAAGTATTTTTGTGGATATAGAGAAAGTATAGGTAGTGGTTCTTGGGGGAATCCCAATAATGTCTTCGATATCTATAGTTTTCTGAAATTAGAAGGTTATTATCATAGCTTCATCCAAGAAATTTCTCACATATAATAAACAATTTATATCTTGAACATGAAGGGATTTATTTTTGGATGGTTTGGAACCTGAGAGAATGTGTTACAATATTTGAAGAAGTGTTTGTCCACTGCATCAGTCTTGCTCCTAGCCGAACCATGTGAGGAGTATATTGTGTTTTTTGATGCATCTGGGATCATGTTTGGGGAAGTTATAATGAAAGGATATTGAGTTGTAGTGTATGGTTCTTTGAAATTGTGGCCACATGAACAAAATTACTCAGTGCATGACTCTAGTTGGTTGCCTAGTTTATGATTTGATGTTTTGGTGGAATTGTCAATTTGAAAAAAAGTTTACTACATGTAATGATCACAATAATGTAAAGTATATATTTTAACAATCATATTTGAATCAATGTTATCAGACATGGGTTGATTTTATGTAGTCATTATACTTTGATCTATAATATATTGTCGGTAATGGGTACCGGGTTGCAGACACTCTAAGGAAAAAACATAGACTCGAGAAGTTCATGGGTCTAATTCCAAGTGGAAGATGATGCATTTTATAAATGAGATGCATGTTGGGGTTCATTGGATTCAATAGAAGATGACTCCCATATAAAATTATGTGGATTCTACACCTTTGAGTTAGATTAGGGAGTGAAAATGTGAGGACATAAATATTTTTTCCTTGAGGGAAAGCCTTAATGGAGGGGATTGGAATCCATATTGGAATATAGATGAGGATGATGTCATCTATGTATGGGACATGTATATTTTCAAATGATTATGCAGGAAGAGATGATTCATGAATTTTAAAACTCTATGTAGCTAGTATATCTTTGTTTAACAAAAACATACAGGGATGTATGAATACATTATTGGTGTCCATCCATGAAAAAGGATATAGAATGGTTCATGACATGATTCTACACCCATAAATAGGTGAAAGATTAAAATTAATGAACTAGTGGGTCACTACAACCATTTCCAATTCTGGAATGGATGTGGAATTACATTATTGTGGACTTCCTAATAGGTCCCTCGAGGACACCTCAAGATAATGATGTAGTTTGAGTTATTGTGTACTATTTGTAAAAGGTAGTGAATTTCTTGCCTATATAAGATATTTTCTCAGTGGATCAGTTGAAATTCATGTACATTCCTTGGATAGTCCACTTGAACAGGGTTCCATAGAGTATTATATCAGATAATGAATCATGTTTAACTTCATGCTTCAGCAGGTCTCACACAATACACTTTTTACATAGGTATTATTCAGTATGTAATTCCACCCATAGGAATATGGGAAGTCGTAACCTAATATATAGGTGATTGAGGATATTTTATGAGTGTGTGTTCTAGACTTTGGTGGGTCTTGGGGGAATAACCTAGAAATTATAGAGTTATCCTATGAAAATAGTTATCATGCAACTATTCATATGGATCTCTATGAGGATTTTTATATTGGACAATGTAGATCCCCATTATTTTGGATGGAGGTGGGTGAGTTTGAGTTGTCGGTAACAAGCCACGTGCTTGAGATACTGGAGTATATTTAATAGATTTGTAAACATATGGATACAAATACTAGAAGATAGAATTAATATGCTGATATACATCCCCAACCCCTTTAGTTTACAAAGGTTGATCATGTGTTCCTTCAGGTGTCTCCTAGATTGGGTCATCGTTGGATTCATAGATAGGTAAAGCTGGTTCCTAGGTTTGTTAGACCGTTTGAGGTTGTGGTGAGAATCAGTATTATACCATACTAATCGGATCTTCAATATAAGTACAGTGGTATTGATTATTTTTTTTCATGTGTCACAGCTTCAATAGTATCGCCCCGAACCTTCTCATGTGATCAATGTGGATAATGGTGAGCTTGGGGAAGATACATACATTGAGGAGAATCCAATAAATTTTTTTGGACCATAGTGAGAATGTGTTGGATGGAATGACCATGCGGATACTTCATCTATTTGTGGAACAATGGGTGTGTTAGAGAGAAAACACGGGATAATTAAGAGAATATGGGGGCTCATTGGCTCGATCTTTCCACCTCGGACTCTTAGATATTCATGGGGGTACAACTCAATGATGATCTATTACAGGTTGGGTAGAATGTAATATCTAGTCCTTTTTATGAGAGGAATTGATCTTTTTTCAAGAACCATTGTACCCTTGTTTTAGTTTATCTTTGTTAGGTTTTACATTAGTGAGTTTTGGGGTGAAATTGGTGAATTTTGGAAGGAAGTGGGGCAGTTCATGATTGGAACATGGTTTTCCAAAACTGTTCCCCCATGATTAAGAACTATATAAACCTAGACATAAAGTATTCACAGGGTTAGTCCAAAATTTTCTAAACCATGTTCTCTCTTAGTAGTAACCATGAAACCACTATAGGGATGTGGATGGTTATTTATATGGTTAGGGAAAGCCGTCCGCCCATTCCCAAGAC
The DNA here is from genome assembly GCA_963277665.1 of Viscum album. Classification (NCBI taxonomy): domain Eukaryota; kingdom Viridiplantae; phylum Streptophyta; class Magnoliopsida; order Santalales; family Viscaceae; genus Viscum; species Viscum album. The sequence goes on along the minus strand of OY728126.1, from coordinate 2,087,108,917 downwards.
AACTGGTGTATAGGAAAAGTTTCTCTAGAAAAAATATTTGAAAATTCAACCCCCTCCCCATTTTAACACCAATTCAAGTCATCTCATCATAAAAATTTATCCACAGACCATGGGGGCTACCAGATGTTTTTAGGTATCTGAAACACAATTATTGAGGATTTAGAGACCACATTGAACAATATACACCTCTTCTGGTAAGATATTCTCATCACCATTGTTTTTATCCCACTCTCTCTTCATTCTCTTAGATTTTTGAGGGAGTTTTTCTCCAATGGTGATGAATCCAGATCTAGGTTTTTATATATCCAATCTATTTTATCTTGGATCTAGTTTTTTTATAGATCTCATTCTTAATCATGATCTTGGTTGTTCTACATTAACTGGGGATTTCCATTGGTGAGAATCAATTAACAATCCTGAGGGAGGTGGTGTAAATTTATTTCCCATATTCATAAATTACAATTTCTTGTATATGTTCTAAGATTTCAACTGGAACATTTGAAAAATTAAACCATGAATTGTATAAATTAAATGAATAATTAATTTTTAGAATCATTTAATTGATTAGTTGATTTTCTATGCAATTATGAAATGATTTGTAATCAGAAAAATTAAATTTGGTAATTGTGATCATGAAATTGGTGAGTAATAGGGTATGTAATTGATTGATAAATGAGGTTATTAAAAAAATTAACAACTAATGGGACTTTATTGTTTGTCAATTAATGGGATTCTATATTTGGTCAATTGAGGGGAAAGTATAATTGATTGGTTAATTGAATGTTGAATTGTTCATTTAATGGGAATAAAGTTATGTTTGGATTAACCATGATGGGTTAACAAATTATTTGATTAAAGGTTTATAAATTGGTTAATAGTGTTTTTTCATGTCATTCTAAGTGAATTTATGTTAAATATCCTGATTGTTTTTATAATGGAAATGCTATTTCCTGATTTGAAATGTTGATGCGAGGGTTAATGATGTTTAATGTTGTTAATGTGACATTTAGGTCCGAGATGGGGACTATGTCTCTAAATATACATATGTGATTAGTATTGTATGTGACAAGGATTGAGGCTCCAAATACCTACGTAAATTTGAGGCGTGGGATAGGGATTAAGGATCCAAAAACCCCTATCATATAGTGTGTGTGGTATCAGGAATGAGGAACCGAATACCCATTTTATATTGAGGTGTGGGATAGGTATCAAGGTTCTAAATACCCATTTTGTGTTAGACATAACATTCTATGCACATACGATTGGCATTGGACTATCATTCCAAATAACTGTGAAATGAATTTAAATGAAATGATAAATAATAAACATGGTATTTTTATATGTGATATCCCATGGGGATAGTTCAAACACTAACATTAGTTAAATATGGTATTTATGTGGTGGTTTGATTTTGAACCTCGGGAAATTATGTGGTTAATTAAATAATAATGAACTTTGATAAATGTTTACTCAATGAATTGTAATTCATTTTATATATAAATATAAAAAGTATTATTGGCTGGATATTGTTTTAGATGTCAATATAAGTGGAATGCTGAGTTGTACTCACACCCTACTCGGGTTTCCAGATCGTTTCCCAAATAGACTTCATGTTTGTTGGACATGATAAGAGAAAGGGCCCTATGATACATGGATGAGACATGATGAATCATGGATAAGGGAACTAGGCATGGTGTCATTACCCACATTATGGAGTATTCTATTTCTTTATTTGGGGTTTCTATTTTGACCCATTAAAAATATTTTGAATGAAATATATACTGTTTAGTTGTGGATATTTTTTCAGTTTTGGAACATCATGTGATGCTGGTTTTTCTATATATTATATTACTCTGGTTTTTTCTTATTTTCTATTGGTTCTTTATTGGTAATTTATACTATTATGTTGAATTGGATTAAGAGGTTATAGTATCCCCATTTAGACATATTAGACCCTCACTGCTACTCGGTAGCCACTGGCATATGGGGAGGCACACCTAAGGTCATATGACTGTCCAGATCAGTGCACCAGACTGTGGAACCCCAATCGATAAATTACAACCTATATATTTCTAATCTTTTTACAACCTAATAAATCATACAGAGACTACTCATGAGAATGGAATTGTCTCTTTTCATGCGTGGGTGTGTTTTTGTGTGTGTGTGGATAAATTGGTATTAAAAAATTGAGAAATGATTCAAAGGTATTGATAATTTAATTCCCTATAACTTTCATATGATTTTTATATAAATTATTTTAACAACTTCCAAACTCTGTTATATGAAATGTGCTAACTGATTATTATCCTAAGGATGTTTTTTGGGACTTCTTTGGGAAATTCTTACTGATTTTATACTCATCCCATGCCTATGAGCATTCATACATGTGTATATGTCATCTACCAGGATACAATTAATTGGATGGTATCATATTTTTTCAATGATGCATCTTAATACCATGGATCTAGCGGGTGGTGTTTGTGGTTAGAGCTTGTATATGATTTACATGTGAGGATACCCCATTGGTGTATTCGCGGTTCTCAATATTTTTTCATTTGATATTTTTTTCACTCCAATATCAGTGTCTTTTGGATTATTTTTTTTTGTATTATTTGTACTCATGCATCGAATAGTTAGTTTGGATGTTTAGTTTTTATTATTTTCTGGGAGTTTTATCGTTAAAAAGGAAAACCATCCCCTAAAATTATATAAAGCCCTTGGGATTTATTTTCTAAATTTGGAGTCTTGGGAATGTCAACTATGTTTAGTGACACCATATTCACTCATCATGTAAATGAGGAGGAGAGAAATTTTACTTTTGGTATCAGTGTTTTTAGGGTAATCTATCTATTGGGATGGTATCAAGGAGATGGAATTGTCATAACATGAAATGTATATCTTATAAATATATAGAAATCCTTTTTATTCCGAACTTCATGTTACCAGGGTGGTTGATGTTTATTAGTGTTATCAGAAAATATTATTTGTATTCTCATCTGATCACTATGGGTTTACCAGATGAGTATTTCATAACGTGAATTGATAGTAATATATCCCACTAGGGCTGCATTGTTCATTATGCATTGTAATGTTTATAAAAAAATTAATTTTATTTTAATTATTGGATTTTGAAAATAATGTTTTTGGTATTTATTAATATGGTAAATAAGAATTTATAAGACTTATTTTCTAGTGAGTGATGAACAAATGGAGTTTTTTCTTATTATACAAAATAAAATCAAGTATTCATTGTAAGAATATGAAAGTGGAGGCTATGAAAATTTGGGTTTTACATGATCCAAAAGTGAACTGAAAACTATTTCAAAGAATCATATAGTCTTTTCATGTCGTAGAGAGAGGTAGCTATAATGATGAGCCTCAATAAATAGATCATTCAGTTTAATTCCAAAATCAAAATCCAACCATCTTGGGGGGCGTATTCCAAACCATAAAAACCAATGTTATGGTTGGATAAGATGAGCTAAATTTTCTAATTCATAGGAACACCAGCTATGCTGAAATTAAAGATGGAAACAAATATTCCTTAAGATATTGCATGCTAGTCATGGGATTTTTTTATTAAAGGTAAATCCGAACAAGGAATTGAATGGTATTACATTGAAGTATTTTTCAACAAACAATTTCATCTTCCCATTTTCAATATTTCAAGAACTACATATGTCTTTAACTTAAATCCATTTAACCTATCAATAACAGAGTGTGCAGATAAATTTATGAATTTATTCAACTTTTCCCATAACATGTTGTAAGGGTTTCCTTGAAGAATTTTTTTGTGTATTTATTATGACCATGAATACACTCAAATATCATCTCTATTTATATTATTTAATTCACTCATATGGTTAACATTAAAAATGTAGGAAAACTATATCAAAATTAATATTATTACAATTAATATGTTTTTCCCCGTAGGAACAGGTGGGAAAACTGTTGTTGGGAGTAAGAGAAAGAGGGACACCTACTTTCAGAGTGGTGGTATATCTCAGAATCATAACATGGTATTGTTAAACTTTCCACCCTAACAGAAAATTAAGCCCTAATGATTTCAATGTGGTGATTTTGAGTATATCAGGTGAGATTTTATGACACCACCTAGAGCATGTAATTACTATAACTAAATGAGGTATATTTAGCATTATTATCACAGTGCTCCATGATTGGGTGTTAAAGACACATCTCATGTTTATAAAGAATCTTTTTCTTTGTCTAGAAGAGCTCATCAGAATAAATAGCATCCTCATGAATAGGGAATCCAAGGTGATTCTATGAATACTATGATTTCCCAACCTATGAAATTTCAATTGGATATCAAATAACTAGACTCATCAATTAATAAATAGTATGGTGCTGAGTAAATGAAGATGGATGACTAATATAGTCCTTTTATAGTGCGAGGTACTATTATTTTTAATTATATCATTATGAATTTTTTTTTGAAATGGTAGAAACATACTCTTTTATTTAGTCACATGCTTTTGATCATATGTTTGTATATGATGAGATAATTCCTTATATTTTGAAACATCAAACTCCTCTTTTCCAAATATATTTGAGGGCCTTTATGTGTAAAACTAGTTTTATAATGTTTAATGGGGATGAATTGGTTTTGGATCTATCTTTAATTGAGATATACATTTAAGAAGTGATTTTTGGTATGGATAGGCTAGAATTTTCTAGGGATCACATCCATTATTATTCTTGATTGGTGATTTTCACATATTTGGATACTGTTAAGAATCTATTTCGAGAAGATTGGAATATAAATGTATGTATAGAAAGACCTTTGGAATAGTGGTTTGAAATATGTCTTATCAGTTAGTAATAGTTACATTGGAAAATGTGGATGGTATTAGAAATATATATTTTTTAAATATCATTGACCAATTTCATAATGTTTTCCTAAATATTTATCATGGTTTATACACAAAAGATATGTGTAGTTTATGATTGATCACCTTTTGAGGAATATTTGTATTTCTATTCCAAATTATATGATGGGACCAACCAAATTGAGGAAATTTAATGTTTTTTTGGGAAAATTTGTATGAAAATGGTTCATTTTACTATGAAAATCGCAATGGGTTGTAGTGTATATTTTTTAATGATGTTGGACATAACACTTTGGCTTTGTGTAGATTACTTTAATCTCATCCATGTTGTGATAAAGAATCAGAATCCTCTTCCTAGAATCGATGCTTTGTTTGATCATTTTATTGGATCCCAATGGTTTTATAAATTTTACTTATGTTTGGAATATCAAAAATTGAGTGTTCAGTAGGTGGTTAATCTATAGATTCCTTTTAAGATCACACATAGACTTTATTAGTACTTGTTTATGCTCAGTGTTCTTATTAATGAACCAACAATATTTATGGAATTAATTAATTGAATATTTTATAGTTATATTTATTCCTTTTTATTGGTATTCATTGATGATATCATCCGATTTTCTAGAACAATAATGGGTCATCATGAACGCATGTTGAACTATTTAAATACTTTTTTGTGGAAATAAATATGATGTATAAAGTAGTTAGAACATAGTTTAGGGGGGTTCTATGAAAATAAAAGATTTGGAGTCTATTTCAATATTCATAACCTACTGGTGGTTCTAGGAAGAGCACAAAAAGATAGATGGTATGTTGAAATCTTTAAATACTTATTTGTGGAAATGGGAATAAATATTTGATGTATTTTATAATAGTACTAACAATAATTGTTCATAATGATGATTCCATTTGGGAGATTTTAGATAACTCATAAAGAGGGTTCAATTCATCCCTATTCGTGAATCAAATACAATGGAGGCTTTTTCTAAAAATCAATCTTCAAAAAATAGTAATTATGCATGATGTTACAGTATCTATTTTATCTAACTAAGACCCCAAGATTAAATATTGTTTTTTTAATTCTTTATAGAAATCCATTGGAAACTATTTGACTATGACAATAACTTATCATCATCAAATGGATGGACAATCTGAAAGGACAATCCAAATGTTGGATGCAATTATTATAGATTGTGTAATGATTTATGTAGAAAATGGGAAGAAGTTATATGGTAATTGGAGTTATAAGACAATAATAGTTACCATTAATCGATATATATTGCTCCTTTTTAAAAATTTATGGTTATATTTGTGGCTCTCTACTATGTTGAGAAGAAACATGTGAGACTTCAATTATTGGACCCAGCACAGTGCATAAGTCTTACAGATGCTTTTTTCAGGGCAATGCGCCGTATGTGGGGATTCACATCTATCTACCCCACATTCCAGATTTCAAAAGGCTGGCAGCATCTGCCACTTTTCTAGGGATGTTTAATCCTTGATCGAAATGTGAAAATGGGATGTCAGTCTCTTATTCCTTGGATTTCTACTCAGGAATCATCACACGGTATGTGTCTCATTTAAAGATTAATACATTGTTCGTGAAACTCTTCTTGGTGCCATATCATTATGGGCTCTAGTTAATTATAGTACTTCTATTATGAAATTTCAAAGGGTCAAGTTAGATTAGTGACCTTTGCCCAGATGTGTAGTCACATTGGGCATCACTGGTGACACTGAAACACTGGTACACCTAGATTTCCATTTCACAGGGTTTCTCGAGGGCACATAAGCCTATGTCACCCCATGTACTTATGCTAGAGTCATATCTCCGAGGTTTTACTTGGCTTACCTTGTTTATCATGGGGTATGTCAGATGTTTAACATCTAAAAGAGATAGATTAGACCGATTAGAACATCGATATGATTGGATCATATAGGTAGGTACCTAATAGGGAGAACATTGAAGTTTAACCATATGGATCGATCATAACACACAATGAGTACAGACTTGAGATGGTGTGTCCCAAAAAAGGGATGGTTTTACACTATGGAGCATGATATGGACATCACAAAGGAAAGATCATGCAGGTTTAACCCTTTGAGGGAGCACCATGATGTTTTACCAGATGGATGGATCAGAACATTCGATGATGATGGAATCAGGCTGGAATGTCCAAAAAAGTGAAGGTTTCAAACTGTGAAGGATTATTTGGACAAAAAAGAATGGATTAGGTGGGTAAATCCCAAAAAGGGACCACCTAAAAGTTTTACTAGATAGATGGATCAGAACACCCAATGAGGATGGACCAAATATGGAATGTCCATTAAAGGGAAGGTTTTACACAGTAAAGGTTGATCTTAACACCATAAAGGGAAGATCAGAGGATATTGGGTCTCAAAAAAGGGGACACCAAGGTTGATTATTGGTTTGTATTGAACCTCGAGGAGGATTTTTATGTACATTGTGTAGAATACAAGAATCTAGACCCACATAGTTCGAATCGGTGGATTGGGGCCTATGCACTGAGACTACCTAGATACTTTATGTATAAATGAGATTGATGGTGATTACACATGGTTAGAGGCCCATATGGATAGAATTAATTCACTAGGATATGGAGGACTAGGTAAAATTAGGATAGACATGGAGGAAATGTTGAACGATGAGGATGAACGAAGTGGAACCGGTGTGAAGATGATGGTATTGGTCTTGCACCTTAGGGAGTTTTCCTACATATCCCCATGGGAGGGAATAAAAGTCCACGTAGTTCTAGAATGGGGTGATAAGACAACCATGGAGGGGAATTATGAGAAATGGTGTACATGAATAGGGTACCCAAAGGATGTAGAACCTATGGGTTGGGATGTGATCTTCTTGAAACATAAAGGCTCGAAAGAGAGACCATGATGGACATGGGTGATGGGCTTGAACCTTCAAATGGGCTTCCAATGTACCCTGCATCAAATTTTGGGATGAAATTCCACAGAGTTCGGGAATGGGTCATATAATCATTTTTTTCACAAAGAACAACAACCAGGAAGAATATTGGGTCCTATGCATGGATAACATCCAATTACAAGAGGATAATATTGGATAGAGAATTATGGATTGACTGTGGGGATTATTTATGGCTAGCTGCCCAAGGGGATGAGAATACCATAAGGAGGTGGACCCAAGAAATGTTTCCCAAAGTGGGTTTATGTTACATTAGGAGGGTGAATTCCTATGAAGGAGCACCATAGAATACTATTGGTTGGGATTGAACAACCTAGAGGCATCCTACGTACCCTGTATAGAAGACAAAGATCAAAACCTACATAGTTCGAGAGATTCAGTTAACATCTGGAAGGACGAACAATGAACCGATGTGAAAGCACTGTGATAGATGGGTGAAGGGAATGAACCTCATAGAGGATTACTACATATCCACATGGTAGGAAATCAAAGTCCACGTAGTTCGGTGAAGAGGTACATGGAGCTCACAAGCTAAGAAGACCCAAAGAGGATTACATGGGTGATGCTAACTCTAAGTGCACATGAGTCACGATCGGTGTGAGAAACAAGAGGTAGTAATACACCCAATGATCACATCTTTAAAGGTGTTTTATCAAGGAGTGTAGGAAATATTATGCATGGTTGGCGGCTCAAAGAGGAAACATGGGCTTCTGCATGGTTGGTGACTCGTGAGAAGAAGATTGGGACTTACTCTAGGAGGAAAGACCAAGGAGGGTGTCTAGATGTACAAGGCAGATATGGGAATCACACAAGGAGATCCATATCAAGGTGGTTTGGGGCTTAAATGGAGGATACCTAAATCGTGCAAGGTGAAAAAGTGAAAATGGGTAGAAAATGTATATTGAAAAGGTGAGAAAAATGACCCTAGTACAATCCTCAATCTGGTTCACTTAGGCCTGCCACACATGAAGATTCTCACAGTTTAACGTCATGTGTTGAGAACATGGGTTTCGTAGAAGTTTAATGTCATACTGATTTTATGATAATGAATCACTCCTCACTCCTTGGATGTACATAACTTGTACAGACCTATACATGGGTAGGGGAAGGAATAAGAAATTCCAAGTGATAATGGGGTGGAGGATTAGTCCATCGAAGTGTCCACGTTAGCGTAGTTATTCTAAAAATTGATATCTGTTAGAATACCTATGTGAAGAGTATTATTCAAGGAAACACAACATGAAACACCACTCAAGGGACTAGGAAAACAATACACACATGCATAGAGGGTTGCATAGAGGAGGTACATGAAAGATAGGGTTGTTGCATGCATGATGAGGTTGTACATGGCACCTTTGGATAATGAGAAAACATGGATCCCATAGGGAGGGGTGTGATCAAGATTGAAGGCTTGCATGAAGGATGAGGGTTTGCATGCAAGATGAGGGGTTCCAAACAAGATAGAAACTTGTGTGCCAAATTGAAAAAACATACGGAAAATATTTCATGAAAGAATGATCTTTTGTGAATAACTAAATTAGAGTAAAAGGAAATGGGAAAAGGTCAATCCCTAGTTTTTTCACCCAAAGGTGGTCCCATAGGGGACATATCATGTATGATCCAATGCCTTGAAGACATGTATTTCATGTCGTCTTAGAAGGGGATGTCTTATGTGCACAAGAGTGATGGTTATACTATTTAAATGGTACCCCAAATTGAGGTGGTATTCTTTTATTTATAGAAAAAAACCATAGTGGCATCATTCAAGGAAGTATGCATGGAAGATGTGATTTTACGTCACATTAGGTGTGCACGAATCTTGAATGCAAGTCCATTTACTTGCAAATCATCCAGATTTATTAAGCACACCGGAATTTTTCATTTTCTTGAATCACAGCATGGAAGAAACCAGGCGTTGCATTGGGAATGTAATAATATATTTTGTGAGTTTCTTTCTTGCGCACATATGCCAAATATTGCATGAAAATCCTTTTAGGTCATTGAGATCATTCAATTATTCAAAATATGCCTCCCATTTGATCAAATATTCCCATTTATGGCCTCAAATAAAATTCGGTACTAAGAAATGCCCCCATGGAATTTGAGATGAAAGGAAACTAAAAGGTCGAGTTACGAGGGAAACACTGAAGAGAATTACAAATATTTGATGGTGCAAACAAAAAAAAGTGATGTTACATGCAAAACACTAACACACACATAGAAGACCAGGTCTGCACTTTTAAATATCCTAGGGGGCTAGTCTTATACCTTGGCTTTCCTATACTATGTCAGATTTTTCACTCATGTGCGTAATATTCTTTCTTATGTGTGAAGGATCTTGAAATTAGACATCTCCTTATACACAACCACACGTTCGTTCACTCCACGACCAAATCCTGCACACTTATGCCTTTGTCGGAATTTCCATGAACTAAGTCGAACTTACGCACAACCTATTTTCTTGCACTGAAAAACTCAATTCCTTCAAAAAATCAACTTGGTAACTTTGAGTCCTAAAAGAAATGGCTGGTGAATGAAGGAATGCTAAGAGGGAGTCCGTATGTGCTACCTAAAGGGCCACGATGATCTCATATACTTATATTCTTCCTGTATGAAGGATAGTATCTGATAATCAAATGATATTTGGAATATTAACACAAAATAAAAAATATTATGTTCTGAGTGATAGCCTCCCACTATGAAACTTTGGCCTTTGGGAAGAGGTGTTGATGTAGGGTTTTGAGACTAATACTTCGTGGTTATTGGTGACACATGAAGATAAACTTCAATGATAAAACATCCCAGATAAAGGTCACCCTACCATGGAAACTTGGGATATAGCTTTTTTACTTTCTAGAATCCTATGATTAGGATTGTTGGGGGAGTGATCAGATTCCCTATGAATCTCTATCTCACTATACGAGCACTTTTAGGAGAAGTATCACTAATCAAAAAAAGGGATGGTAGTAATCAGTCTTTAGGTATGAGGAAAACCTCATTAATGAATGTGTATAGAAATATTGAGTATTCTATAAATGCAAGGAGTTTGGAGAGGAGCATTGACACATTGGGTTGTTCAAGGTTGTGTGGACATCACAATTCCATTTCTACTCTCAGCAAGACCTCATGTCGGAGCTGTTCAGCCATTGGTCCCTAGACACAAATACTTTCCACATCCCCCATGGAGAGGATAGTATCGGCCTTTAAAACATACAATATATTGTGGTAATTCCCCAAGAAGGGTATTAGTATGATGACTTCCTTCCAATAGAGAATGTAGGTGGAGATAAGATACACACCTCCATATGGACATGGCATCCGTTGGAGCTGGCGAAAGAGAAATAGAAAATCAAGAATATCCTGAATGATATTTCCTATCTAGGATAGTTCAAACTATTTTTGATGTAGGAAAAGATATTTATGATTCTAGGGTGAGGTAATTAATTCCTGAACACGTCGCATATGTGTAATGTAGGATCATACTGAATAGTCATAGAGGTAGGAGAGTATCAATCATGGGGCTTCATCTTAAATAAATGTCAATAGCCAATTTATGATATTTTGGGTTCCTTGTTTAATTCCATAATGGGTGGATCTTGACAGTGAGGTAATGAGAGTGGGGGTCCACCCATGGATATTGTTGATGGCCGGAATCTTTACATTCAAGAACAAGGTCAATCTGGGAGTGCTTGTGTTGGCCAGGTTGTACAACATTCTAGTGTGCATTTCAAGAGGATGTACACCTAGGAGAATATGAAGACCATTTTAGATTCTTTATGGATGGATTATATCCCACTGATGTGGGAATGGATTCCTAAATTCCATCTTTCATCCAGGTGATGGTATACGACCATCTCTACTGAATATTACTAGAATTCATCCATTTTTGCTTAATTAGGAGGGGATAAAACTCAAGATCAACAACCACAAAAACATTAAATTCCAACCCTTTAAAACCCCAAATGACTAGATGGTGGATGATAGTTGAGGCCCACTAGAGAAGAGTGAGTATATGAAAAGTATCTTGGGTGGTGTTTTTGTAGCCTATATCGATAGGAAAAACTTTTCTAAACCCTATGTGCCTTCACGGTTTGCAAGGCAGTTTGGGGGCATGTAGTGAATGCCAAAGAAACTGTACATAGAATTCAGGGAGGAATGGAATCCCTACATCCTTAACTAGTTATGGCTCATTTTTAAAAATTTTGACTTTGGAGAAGTAATTAATTTCCCTCATACTAATGTTGATGTTGACCTATCAACAGAGTATATCGACTGTTGGGTGGCAGCGTATTCGAAGGTGATTATATGGAAATGAATTTGGAAAATACAAGAGTCTAGTGTATGGTATAGCCATAGATGGATTAGGTGAGGTGATACTAGTGGAGAAAGACTAATAGAAAGCCAGGCAGCTGAGACAGAACAAGCTATAACCTCAGTAGTAGGAGCGTCACAAGGTGTGTTCGCGCCTCCGCCCTTTCAAGAGAGCAGGTCTCGTGGGAGACCTTGTTAACCAACTAGGTAAATCCTTGGGTATAAGATAAGGTACATTCTCTAACCTACTACGGCATGGTTTTCCCTGAACTCTGGTGGGCTTGGATAACCCTGCGACAATCGATAACATTTGAAGCCTTATGGAAAAAATGACATGATATGGGATCCAATTGTTGGAAATTGGGCTCGTCCGGGTTACTAACAATGTGAATTTTCACCGGTGAAACACATATCTGATGAAAATGTATGGATATTCAAGCCAAAAGGGGTGGTATAAAGATCCACATCTTTTGGTGAATGTGATGCTTGTCTAGGAGCACCACCTGAAAAAACTGACGTATAAGGATGATGATAATGATGATGATGATGAAAAATAAGAATAATAATAAGAGAAGGAGGAGAAAGAAGAGGAAGAAGATGATGAGAAAGGAGATGAGGAGCCTATATTCAAGGGGTATGAAGGGATAACATCCCATTATAGGATCCCTCGCGAGGGTGGTGAAATCATAGGCTCTGATGCGGAATTATCCAAACACCTCGAGGTAAATATCAACTCATAATTATTAAGAACCTTTTTTACTTTCACAATTTGAATACATTAAACATACCCTTCTCTATTTAGGAACACATTTCTGGTGATGATCATGAATCTTCCCTTACATGGTGTGAAAAGGTACCAATGGAAGTAGAATGGCATCTCTTTTAACCTACATCTAGAACTGAGTATGTTGGAGGACCGACCACAGCTGAAGTGGTCAGAGGTGAGCCAATAATAGGGGATAAAGTGGTGACCTCAAAGTCTTAGGTTGTTCCCAACATTTAGAAGGATCTTTCGGTGATGAACTTAGAACCCTAGGTAGTTCTCACTATCCAAAAGGATCAAGTACCAATTATTGAGTTAACAATATCTGAGGGATATCTCGTAGTGGCATATCCTATGGTGACTCAAGCACTAGAACCGGCTGTACTTATCTATTATAAGTCCGCAACTTTATACACCAAAATTTGTTATTAGAGAACTTGGATGAACAGGGTGTTGATTCTCTATGTTGTGATTTCAATATTAGAGGCTCGAAAAACTGTTGAGTCTGAAACATCTACGGGAGACCCACCGGTGATCATGATTCACTTTGAAGAACCGGTCATTCACACTGGTCAATCCATAGTACCTAGTGAGTAAGGAAAATCATTAAAAAGTGATTCCACTTCTAGGGTTGATATTGAAGCTGCTGTAGGTGGGCTCACTAAAGAAAACATGATGCTATAAGAGGACCCTATCACTAAACTTTTGGCTATTTTCTCTAGGTACAGACCTACAAATCATAATGATCTAGATGATTCTGACTCCAATGCTATATAATAGAGATGCATTATGTGATGCAAGAAATGTAAATGTATCAAATGGATCCTTGAAAAACCAATTATGATTAGCTATGTTGGATGGCGTAACATAGCATGGAGTTACACTTTCTCTAACCTAGAGGGGTGAATTCTCACCATCTTCATAGGATGATATGTGATTGTTTGTTAGATAAAATGTGGGAGAGAAGAAAATGTTTTGATGGTGTCCAGTGTCGAAACAAATCTGAGAATATCCAGAAGCTCTGTGAGGCTATGTATGAGATCTGAAACCTTAAAGATCATGTGAATGAATGATTTGTGTTCATTGAATGCCGATATGATCTCATTGAAGGATTGAAAGCCTAGATGGTGGATGACTAAGAGCAGGTGGTGCAGGCGTGTTCTCAAATGGTCGAGGTCCAAACTGAGCGGGAACAAATGTAAACCAGGGATAATGAGCTTCACCCAACATATACAGCTGAAGAAAAGGAACACAAGGTGCGGTAAAAAACACTTGATTCTACAATAAAGAAGGTCATAGTACTGAATAATTCCATTTATGGGGTTGATCCATAGGGGATGTGTTTTGGCCAAACTCATGAAACATATTTCCATCATTTTTTACATTTCCTAAACTTTGTGAATGGATATATTATTTTACCAATTGATTTAATTATTGCATCTCGATCATAGCTATTAGATAGCTAGAGATCAATCCCTAACCTCACATGGGTTATACCTAGTGTGAGAAACAGGGGAAAGCTATATAATCATCCACTTTGTGTTTGAGTGTTCCAACTAAACATCATATACCTGGGTTCTAATTTTCTTTACTGAACTCTAAATGTATTTAGTTGGGGAGAGTCCATGAATGAAGTTTAAGGTTCCTAGAGATTCTGTCTTGTCATTCTCAACGTGCTCTAGTGAATGAGTGGGGTAACTCAAAGGGTGTTAAATTCAACCCAAACAAAGGGTAATGGGAGGGGTGAGTCACAATACCCAATATTAGGAATGTAGTGATGATGGTGAGCCAATATAAGATGACTTCTGACCTTATTCTAAATACCGCACCTATATCACTTGCCTGAAGTGAGAAAAAATAAGGGCCATCCAGTAACGGTATTAAAAAAAATGGGGCCTAACTCAAAATGTTTTCTGATGCCTTATGGAATGTTGGAACAAGATAGTAGGTGATCTAAAACGGCATGGGACCAGACCATTATAGGTTTCCCCCATACATGAAAGAGGATGAGGATCCAAATAAAGATAACAAAAAGAATGGAGATAGATTTATGGGATACTTGAAGGGCTTCCAATAGCCTTGAAACTTTTTAACCATGAAAACCGCACATTGGATGAGTGTATAGGTCAAAATTAAGATCAAACCTACTTACAAATAGGACCTCTTTGGTGAGGAACTACAATGTATTGTAGTTTTATTTCATGAAAACGAGGATGACAAGAACACAATTTAGCATCGTACGGTGAGGACGATGCATGGGATAATTGGATGTTGCACATAGTTTATGGTCACACTTAATGGAACATAGATGATAGTTTAAAGTCATGTCACATAGATTGGGGAGTTGTATTTTAAGGTCATAGAGTTTAGAACATGATTAGGGGAAAATATCAGAATGGGTTATGACACCTGGGCCTAGGCCCAAAGATAAAATGTCTAGGAGTCACTTTATATCCCATAAGTTTGTGAATCAATCCATACGTGGTTCATTGAATTCTATGAATTTTGACACCATGTGGTGATGAGTAAGGTGATTTGACATGATGACGGGGAAATAATGCTGTAGTTGGATCTAGTATTAATGATTCGGGCATCACTATATATCCCATAATGATTGGAATCAAGACACACATAGTTTTTGGGTGGTTCCATCATGCATGTGCGAATCATGCATAGAGAGAAGAGGCCTTTGAGGTGTAGTGTTTTTTATTTTGTTTGTTACTTTTTTTTGAAGTGACCATCATTGGATTAATGATTTGGTGGCCACTATGAGAATTAGGTAGTATGTAGGCCTAATAAGTTGCATGGATGATAACCATTACCAAAAGAGATGCTCTCTTAAGTGTGAACACCCAAATGTTGTGTCTTTTTTCACTGTGTGGTTAGGATGATGATGTCATAGTTTAATGTCATATAAAAATACCGACCTAGGCAATTTAATGTGTTGTGGTAAGGAGACAACACTTAATTGTCTTGTGGGACATGGTAAAGTGGTTCAACATCATATCACATGTAAAAGGGGGTCTTAGTTTAAGGTCATAGATCTTGAAGCACAAGGTTGAATTGTAACATCCCAGGTAAATACAGAATATGAATTTTTCATATTTATTAATTTTTGAATTAAATATTAATTTTACCTTAAAAGGGTTGCTATGTTCGATCGCCTACCCGATACACAACAACGGGTTTCTTTGAAATCTTACATTGCACACTAATAATATATTATTATTTTAAAATGTAGTTAACTCCAAGCCATTGTTTTGGTGGGAATGAAAAAAATAACTATAATTTTATTATACATGATTTTTAAATGTAATTAAATTATCCAATAAAAAGTTAGAGGCTTAAAATATGAATGAATCTAATTTTAAGCATAATTTATATTTAAAGGCCGATTTACCGCCTTTTAATGTCGAACCCTTTTTAAATATAGTTTTGGTCACTTTAATACATTCTATATGACCAAATAAAATCCTTCTTTAGAATGGGGACATCAAAATTTACTTTGGGAAAATCTTCGGAATATTTCCGATAAAGATCATTTTTAATGAATAGTGAAAATATTGTATTTTAATTCAAAACTATGTTTTAATAAAATTTTCCTATATGGTTAGATTATCATTATAATTGGTTTAAAAGTGTAATTATAATATATTTTTACCATTTAATCCAATTTTGGACATTGTAATTAATTTTACTTCGAAATTGGAAATAATGAAGTATCAATCTTTTGTTAGTTATTGTTTCTTAAAAACACGCTATTTGTTTTATAACGAGAAGTAATTTTAAAATTAATTAATTCCACTTATATGTTTTTAATTTGAAAAAATAGACATCATTTTTGAATTTGGAATATCAAATATAGCTTAGGCTAAATTTTTGGCATTTTTCTGAAAAACATCAATTTTTGATGAATAGTGAAACCACTTAGGGGTAGTTAAAAAAACAGACTTTTTCATTTAAATAAAATTTTACCACTTCTATGAATTGAATTTCAAAAATCTGATGTACCTGGTTGTTATCAGTAAGTAAAATGTGGTTCATTAAGATGAAAATAATTTTTGGTGAATAGTAACTTTTGACTTTTATTTACCGTGGTTAATGGTAAATATGGTAATTCAAGGATAAAAGAATATTATAATAATTCAAAATTACCTTAATACTTATCCAAACCCTATTGGTTGAGTCATAAAGGTCCATGGTCATCTTTGAGTCTATTTTGGGACCCCATTGAGCCACTTGGGAGTGATAATAACAATTTAGATTAATTAATTTAATGTAAAGACAAAATTGACATTAACAAAACACTTTTAGTAATTAATTTTTATATGGTGTTATATAAGTCATATTTTCATCAATAAATTCTCGTTGAAAAGATATAATGATTTAATACATGATTTTTTTTTAATTTTCATTCATCATATAATTTAAATTATTTGTGAAACAATAATGATGTAGTATTTGCCTCATTAATAAATGATTTAAATAAATAAGATTATAATGATTAATATATTATCCGAAACATGTAAAATTACTATTGGATGATTTTATTTCGTCCATGAGTAATCTTTTCTTTATCATTAATTATTTTTGGACCCTTTGAAACTGAAGATAAGTTTATAATAACATAATATTTTCACACTTTCTATAAGAGACCCTCCTGTCTCTTATAAAAGTAGACTACTTATAACCAATTTCTCACACCTCTCAAGACATTTGGCTTGTCCAAACTCTGCCAAATTAAGCTCCCTAAATCCCTATCCTCCTCCTAAAAGCCTTTAATTAGGAATAAGGCACTTCAAGATGTCCTTTGGTTCAAACCAAATGGATTTACCCAAATTAAAGGTAACAGATTCTCGTAATTTGTTTTTTTATTATTTTTCTTCTACAACCTCGAAACTCTTTTTATTCCTTTTTTTTGTAACAAAAACAGTATCCTCAATATACTAGGATATTTTTATGAGAGGGATACTAACTACACATACACACACACCTCTGTCTAATGGGTGAAGAACATAATGTTTCTATGGATGGAAAACTAACGCCTCACGAAACAATGATTGTTTGATAATCTCCTACCGACTCTCATGGTGGCCATTATGATGGAACTGTATTTATATATGATATATATTATTTTTATGTTTTCTTTATGCATCTGTATTTTCCATTTATAGAACGCCTTTATGGTTTCCATAGTGGGTAAATACGATAATCTCATTTGAGGATGTGCGGACTACCGCCCACTCAAAGTGATGTGACTCATTAATGCCTTATGTGGGATGTATAAAGGATAGAGTTAATGATATTATATATGATATTATATATGATATTATACTGGAATTATAATATACATATGTATAATTATGTTTTAATTTCATTAAAATAATAAATACAAATGAAAGTAGCGTTCATGCGTACGTACGGCTTACCGTCTCCATGAACGACACATTTCATTTCTTACCTCCAAATGTTATGTACTATTATAAAAACATGTTTATACGAGATATATATGATATATATGATATATAAACCATTAAAACCATTCTGGATATAATGGAATATTGACCACATGGACAACTTGTAAATATAAGGTGTTCTTTTTTTTACTCAAGTACCAAATATCGACAAAACGACCACTATCAACTTAAATGATAACATAATGTTTATAACAAGGTAATAAGTAATATAAAAGGTATAATAAACTTTAAAAAATTATCTTAGGAAATTATAAATTAACATTAGTTCATTATTCAGGAGATTAAAAAACAATCGAGTCAAATCGGACAATGAGGTAAGGGATTTCTTATCTCACTTTTAATTCCGTGAGATTTCCATTGTTCACCACTTATTTATTGCATGTGGTGTATTGTATACCGCCATTTGATATATATTATCACGATTCAATTTATATTATAGGTATTCTGTGATTCATTTGGTTGTTATTAACTTTTGTTCTTACGACTAGATTGATTACAACGTGGTAAAGGGTTTAACCTCAATTTTTATTCCCGTGAGATTCATGCTATATTCTCCACTATTTCCTTTTGTGTGGTGTATGTACTTCCCATGATTGTACTCTTTATGTAATATACTTTCATTTATAATTATTTTCATCTTCATTTTATTATCCTTCTATCATGTGGCATATGTTTTGTAAGTTACCAAACCTATAAGGGAGCCATTCACCCTCCTCTTTTTAAAATACTTCTTTTTTATGTCTTTTTAATTTACATATTATTTTGTTAGTATGTGTTATTATATATCCTTATTGATGTAAATTTTACTTTCAAGGGATGAGATACCATTTTATCTCTCATCAACTCTTTTTCTGAATTTTAAAGTGATGTCGTTAGGCTGTCAAATTTTTGCAAGGTACCTTCTTAACCCAATTTCAATTCTTTGAGTTAAACATGTAGTTCTTGAATATGTCGTATTATAAATATGTGTGAATTAACTATGATTTTTTTACACTTAATATCCTATTATATTGGGTGTATAATTATTTTTCACACATAATTATGTAATTGATTTATTCTTAATCAATGGATACCATCTTTATAAGGGATTTCATCTCAATTTACATTGCCATTGAGAATTCATTGTTGTTATGAACCAATTCACTCTTATATGGTGTATATAATGTCCTTTTTCATATTATATCAGGAATACCATTATTCTTATGATATTATAAAGTTCTGATTAAATTTTATTCCTCAATTATTTGTATTCAAGAGATTCTCATTTTGTTAAAAGAACTATTTAACTAAAATATAATTTTTATTGTTTTAAAGAATTATTCTTCTAAATATTTATCATTAATGTCAATGTTTTAAATATGGTATTAAGGATTTATTTATATGGACATAGTTGTTTTAAAATGTAAATTCCTTTAAAATATTCAAAGTGGTATAGGACACTTTGATTCAAAAAAATATCTTTATTAAATGGTTTTGATAATGGTCTAACAAAGAATTGATTTTTTCAATATCTTGAAATGATATATTGTTATTGAAAATGAAATGTTAATAGTGAAATGTTTATATTTTCAATATTTTATGTGATATGATTTTATAATTGTACATGTACATTTGACAGGTGGTTACATGATTAACCAAATGACGAGTGATGCCGTGAATATCAGGACAGGTGGTTACGTTATAACCTCCAATGAATTGGGTATAGAAGTTGGCCGTATGGCTATTCCGTTTAGTGACATGTGTGAAAGTCGACCGTATGGTTATTCTATTTATGTATGTTTATGTCCCAATATACCTTTATATGTTATGTGTTCTTTATATGAGTTTTATGGTAATCTTTTGGTTACAAAAATCGTAAGTATTGATCTTTTATTTAGTGAAAAGTATTTACAATGTCATAAAGGTGAAAATTATTACTTATGTTAAAGTATTCATGGATAACTTGTTGTTTTGAAAAGCTAACACTTTTCCTTCTTTGTGTATCCCTTACTGAGCTTTTTATGCTCATCCCATGTTTTTGATATGTTTTTCACAGGAAAAAATGTGGAATAGGGTCAAGTATGGGATCAAGGAAAAGTCATGTTGTCTTAAACATGGAACTAGACATGACTCTTTTTTTCAAGAGTTCATGTTTTGTAAAAGAATGGAAACTTTGTAGAAGTGTCTACCTTGTAAATCTTTTGAAATGGAATAGTTATGGCCTAACACTCTAAAACTCAAACCTGAAAATATCCTCAATGTGAATTATTCATCTAATTCAAGATTATGTAATTTTATAAGGCTGAGTCCTTATAGTTGGTATCAGAGGTTGGTTTAGATAACATTAGAGGTTATGGTATTCTTTAAGCATAAGTGACATTACCATAATAGTTAGGATTTTCGAAAGTGTCATAATTTTTTTAGATGAAGTGAATGGGTTAAAGATAACATGAATAAGTATATCTTAGTGTTCACCCTCCTCATAAGATATTATATGA
Source organism: Viscum album (assembly GCA_963277665.1). Classification (NCBI taxonomy): domain Eukaryota; kingdom Viridiplantae; phylum Streptophyta; class Magnoliopsida; order Santalales; family Viscaceae; genus Viscum; species Viscum album. The sequence goes on along the minus strand of OY728126.1, from coordinate 2,087,088,080 downwards.
TGATTTTAATGATATAATCACACTAACTTTTTGGTTTTAGTAAATGGATAGATCTAGTAGGAACCAAAGTAACAGTGGATGTGAAGAAAACTATGATAGTTTTCTGCATGAGAAGCTGAATGATATGGGAGCTGCGATGAGAATGCTTTTGGTTATTCTCAACCAACTATCAGGAGTCATGATTGACCACATTAACCTTAGTGGTTTTTATAAGGCATCATATATTCGAGAAACAAATCCCAATGGAATTTTAGGTAATAATCATAAAGTTAAGTGTGTTCAAAAACCTATGTGTCAAAGATGTGGAAATAAATACCTAGGAAAAAGTTTCAATGGGACAGAAAGATTCTATTGATGTGGAAATTAAGGTCATAAAGCAAGAACCTACCATGGAAAAAGGAAGCATCTAGTTGACTCTAGGAAAGGGAATGAAGTTCTTTCTGAAGGATTAATTGAATGTTTTAAATTTGGTGTGCATGGTCATTATGCAAACACACGTCCTATAAAGATGTTTTGGGAGTGGGATCACAAGGATCATACAAATATTTTTTTTATCAATACCTAATGCCATTCCAATTGAGGATGAATAAACTTACAATGTCCAATGAAAGATATGTATTATTTATTAACATATGTTTTCCTATTATTGAAATCTTAGGATATGATTTGTGATTTTGTTTGTAGGAAAGAAGTATTTTGGAATAAGTTTGAAGGGAATGGTTAATGGATCATGAAGAATGGTTAATGAGTAAGAAGTCAACATATAAGGGATTCAAGAGTTATGGTAGAATTTAGGATGGTGAAATTCTTAAAAGTATTATGGCTATTTTGATAATGGGATTACATTAGAAGAATTTTTAGAGTATGTGTAACCCTGATGTTTGATATATGAATTTTTTTTTCAAGGAATAATTATCTTTTCTTTTGTGGATATATTTATAAAGAATAATTTGGGATTATATGATTCTTGAATTTGAGGCAGTTACAGGTTAATACTTTTTGGGATGCAAAATGAAAGTTATTAGATAAAATTTGTGGTTTAAATATGTTATGGTTATTTTTTATGAATTTATCATTTTTTGTGGGAATGTTATAAAATTATATAGTTTTTGAAAAAGGACAACATGTAGACCATGTGACAACCTATCGTGTCGGACGAAACTGTGGGAATCGAACCCACAAAAAATGTGCGATTGGTATTTATTGACTACCGCTGGACTATGTGAAGTCCCTGGTTAGAATGACTTATTCTTTTTAGTTAGATGATCTTATGAATCTAGAATAAGTTGATTTTGGTATATATATGGAAATGATTAACCTATTGTGGAGGATATGTGATTAGGTTAATTACTTTTCAATATGAGACTTTAAGAGTAACTGATTTTATTTGGAGATAAATGTTTAGATTTATCTTGGAAGACTATGTGATTAAATACTTAGAAGATTTGGGTTTCAATCTTAATTTGGATTACATTGAAAATTTATAAGGATAACTGTTTATTTAATGGTCTTTGATGAACTTAGGGTTTTGTTGGACAAATTTTTGGAGATTAAGAGTAGTATTTCTTTTTATAAAGAATTATCCTTTTGGTGATTATCTGATCTTGTACTATCAATTTTGGTTTTAGTTGATGTCTAAATAAAAGGGAAATAGATAGATCTCCTTTTTTTATTATGTGATTCTATAGAATATGATTCTTGTGCTTTTTATGAGGCCAAGCCTTTTTGAATTCTCATCATTTAGAGAAATGATATGTTTTGGTAGAAACTTATTAAAACATGAAACTCTACTTGAAGGTAAGTATATTTTCTTATGTTTTTATTCTATGTTGAAGATGAATTCCTAAAAATTATGAAAAAAAAACTTGAAAAAAAACTTTGTTGGTTTACGTTTCTTACTGGGTAATCGAAGACCATTTACACACATCATAAGTTTGTGATTTTCTTGTGGTTAACTTTCTCCTAATCATGTTTCCTATCACTCTCCATCAGAACATGACATTTTTTTCCTCCTCCATATCCATGTTTTAATGGAATATTATTATGGGTTAACATGGGTGACCATTGTACTTATATTTAATTCTTTTAAAGTGATATTTTTACCGACTCTTTTTCTGATATGAGACTTTCAATATAGTTTCCGAACCCAAATTTTAAAATTGTGAGGATGCAATTCCCAAATGGGGGGAAGGATGTAACATCCAGGTAAATAAAGAATATTACATTTTCAAATTTATTAATTTTTGAATTAAATATTAATTTTACTTTAAAAGGGTTTCTTTGTTTGATAGCATACCTGATACTCAACAACGAGTTTCATTGAAATCTTACGTTGCACACTAATAATATATTATTATTTTAAACGGTAGTTAACTCCTAGTAATTTTATTTTTGGGAATGAAAAAAACTAACTACAATATGATGATACATGATTGTTAAATGTACTTACATTATCCAATAAAAAGTTAGAGGCTTAAAATATGAATGAATCTAATTTTAAGCATAATTTACATTTAAAGGCCGATTTACTACCTTTTAATGGTGAACCCTTTTTAATTCTAGTGTTGGTCACTTTAATAAATTATATATGACCAAATAAATCCTTATTTATAATGGGGACATAAAATTTTACTTTGGGTAAATTTTTGGTATTTTTCCGATAAAGTTAATTTTTAAGGAATAATGAAAATATTGTATTTTAATTCAAAACTATGTTTTAATCAAATTAATTTATATGGTTAGATTATATTTTTAATTGGTTTTAAAGTGTAATTATAATATATTTTTACCTTTAAATCCAATTTTAGTTTTTGGAATTAATTTCACTTTGAAATTGGACATAAAAAGTATCAATCTTTTGATAGTTATTGTTTCTTAAAAACAAGCTATTTGTTTTGATAACGAGAATTAATTTTAAAATTAATTAATTCCACTTATATGTTTTGAATTTTGAAAAATAGACATAATTTTTGAATTTGGAATATCAAATATATATTAGTCTGAATGTTTGGTATTTTTCTGAAAACTTTAATTTTTGATGAATAGTGAAACCACTTAGTCGCAGTTAAAAAAACTAACATTTTCATTTAATTTAAATTTTACCACATCTGTGAATTGAATTTTAAAAATCCAACATAAATTATTTTTATCAAGAAGTAAAATTTCGTTCATTAAGATGAAAATAATTTTTGATGAATAGTAACTTTTGACTTTTATTTACCACGGTTAAAGGTAAATAGGGCAATTCAAGGTTAAAAGAATATTATAATAATTCAAAATCACCTTAACACTTTTCCAAACCTTATTTTTTGAGTCATTAACGACCATGATATTCTTTGGGTCGATTTGTGGACCCCATTGAGCCACTTGGGAGTGATAATGACAATTTAGATTAATTAATTTAATGTAAAGACTAAATTGACATTAAAAAACATCCTTTAGTAATTAATTTTTATATGGTGTTATATTAGGCATATTTTCTACTATAAATACTCATTGGAAAGATAAAACGATTTCATACATTATAGTATATGTTTTATAATTTTTAGACATCAAATAATATAAATTATTTATGACACAATAATGATGCAGTATTTTCCTCATTAATAAATGATTTTAATAAATAAGATTATAATGATTAAAATATTATACAAAACCTCTCCAATTACCTTTTGATGATTTTATTTCGACCATGAGTCATATTATATCCATCTTTAATGATTTTTGGACCCTTTGAAACCGAATATAAGTTTATAATAAAATAATATTTTCACACTTTCCAAAAGAGCCCCTCCTCTCCCTTATAAAAGGTGACCACTTCTATCGAATTACTCACACCTCTCAAGCCATTTGGATCATCCAAAATCGGCCAAATTAATCTCCCTACATACATATAATCCTCTTATAAGCCTTTACATTGGCATAAGGCACTTCAAGAAGTCCTTTGGTTCAAACCAAAGGGAGTTACCCAAATTAAAGGTAACAATTTCTCTTAATTTGTTTTATTTTATTTTACTTCTCCAACCCCTAAAATATTTTTATTAATTTCTTTTGTAACAAAACCATTATCCTAAATATACTAGGCTGTTTTTATGAGATGTATTCTAACTACACATACACACAAACCTCCATCTAATGGGTGAAAGAACATAATGTTTTTGTGGATAGAAAACTAACACCTCACGAAACGATGATTGTTCGATTATCCTCTACCACCTCTCATGGTGGACATTATGATGGAAATATATTTATATATGATATGTATTATGTTTATGTTTTCTTTATGATTCTGTATTTTCCATTTATAGAATTCCTTTATGGTTTCCATAGTGGGTAAATACGATAATCTCATTTGAGGAAGTGCGGACTACCGCCCCCTCAATGTGATGTGAGTCGTTAATGCCTTATGTGGGATGTATAAACGATATATTTAATGATATTATATATGATATTATACTGGAATTATAATATACCTATGTATCATTATGTTTTTATACCATAAAAATAAGAAATAGAAATGAAAGTTGCATTCATGCGTACGTACGGATTACCGTCTCCATGAACGGTGCATTTCATTTCTTACCTCCAAATGTTATGTACAATTATAAAAACATGTATATACGGATTATATATGATATATATGATATCTAAATCCTGAACACCATTCTGGATATAATATACTATTGACCACATGGACAACTTGTAAATATAAGGTGTTCATTTTTTTTACTAAAGTACCAAATATCGACAAAACAACCATTATCAACTTAAATGATTACATAATGTTTATAACAAGGTAATAAGTAATATAAAAGGAATAATAAAATTTAAAAAATGTTATTAAGCGAGTATAAATTAACAATATTCTATTATTCTGGATATTAACGAACGACAGAGTCAAGTCGGACAACGAGGTAAGAGATTTTTTATCTCACTTTTAATTCCATGAGATTTCCATTGTTCGCCACTTATTTATTGCATGTGTTGTATTGTATACTACCACTTGATATATATTATCATGATTATATGTATATTCATGGTATTTTGTGACTCATTTGGTGGTTATTAACTATTTTTCTTACGACTTGATTGATTACAACGTGGTCAAGGGTTTCATCTCTGTTTTTATTCCTGTGAGATTCATGCTATATTCGCCACTATTTCATTTTGTGTGGTGTATGTACTGCCCATGATTTTTCTTTTTGTGTAATATACTTTCATTTATAAGTATTTAAATCTTCATTTTATGAACCTTCTATCATGTGGCCTATGTTTTGTATGTTACCAAACTGGTAAGGAAACCTTTCACCCTCCTCTTTTTAAAAGACTTCTTTTTGTTATGTATTTTAATTTACATATTTTTTTGGGATGTGTTCTTATATATACTTATTGACGTAAATTTTATGATCAAGTGATGAGATACCATTTTATCTCTCATCAAATCATTTTCTGAATTTTAAAGTGACGCTATTAGGCTATCTAATTTTTTCAAGGTAGCTTCTTAACCTAATATCAATTCTTTGGGTTAAACTTGTACTTTATGAATATATCGTATTATAAATATGTGTGAATGAAATATGATTTTTTTAAACTTAATATCCTCTTATATTGGGTGTATTATTATTTTCACACATAATTATGTAATTGATTTATCCTTAATCAAAGGATACCATCTTTATAAGGGATTTCATCTCAATTTACATTTCCATTGAGAATTCATTGTTGTTATGCACCAATTCACTCTTATATGGTGTATATAATGTCCTTTTTCATATTATATCATGAATCCCTTTATTATCATGATATTATAATGTTATGATTAAATTTTATTCCTCAATTATTTGTATTAAAGCGTTTCTCATTTTGATAAAAAAAACTCATTAACTAAAATATCATTTTAATTGTTTTAAATATTTATTCTTCTAAATATTTATCATTAATGTCCATGTTTTAAAAATGGTTTTAAGGATTTATTTATATGGACATTTTTGTGTTAAAATTTAAATTCCTTTTAAATCTTCAAAGTGGTATGGGAAACTTTGATTCAAAAAATCTATTTATTAAATGGTTTTGAAAATGGATTGATAAAGAATTGATTTTTTCAATTTCTTGAAATGATATATTGTGATTGAAAATGAAATGTTAATAGTGAAATGTTATATTTTCAATATTTTATGTTCTATGATTTTATAACGGTACTTGGACATTTGACGGGTGGTTACGTGATTAACCAAATGATGGGTGGTGCTGTAAATACCAGGACGGGTGGTTACGTTATAACCTCAAATGAATTGGGTATGGAAGTGGCTGTATGGCTATTCCAATTATTGATATGTGTGGAAGTCGACCGTATGGTTGTTCAATTTAAGTATGTTTATGACCCATGTTACATTTATATGTTATGTGTTGTTTATATGGGTTTTATGGTAATATTTTGGTTACAAAAATGGTAAGTAATGATCTTTTATTCATTGAAGAGTATTTACTATGTCATAAAGGAAAAAATTATTAGTTATGTTAAATTATTAATGGTTTACTTGTTGTTTTGAAAAACTAACAGTTTTCCTTCTTTGTGATTCCCTTATTGAGCTTTTTATGCACATCCCAAGTTTTTGAAATGTTTTTCACTGGAAAAAATGAGGAATAAGGTCAATGATAGGATCAAGGAAAAGTCATGCTGTCTTAAACATGGAACTAGACATGACTCTTTTTTTCAAGAGTTCATGTTTTGTAAAAAAAATTGAAACTGTGTAGAAGTGTCTACCTTGTAAATCTATTGAAATTTAATAGTTAGGGCCTAAATCTCTAAAACTCTAAACCTGAAAAGATCCTCAATGTGAATTATTCATTTAATTCATGATTATGTAATATTATAAGGTCGGGTCCTTATATGAATAGTCTTATATGTGGGTATCAACATACTAAGATTACTAATCCCATGTGATCCATGATCCATGTGGGGAACAAGGGGTAAGGTTAGGCTTTCCTCATACCAAGATAGAGTACAACTGTGAAAAGGGGAATTTCTGGCCGAAAAATCCCAACCATGCCTACATTCGTACTCAACATGCAGGGATGCAAGATGTAACATCAGGGGTGTCGATAATCGAAAAGGAAAAAGGGAGAATAAATATGTGAACCAAAAAATCTGATATTTGGGTTTCAGTGAAGTTGGAATGACTATAGGGGATAACTATTGGCCAAATTTGAAACACAACATCTGTATCGTGTGATCTAGCATAGGAAAGAAATGAGGGTTGAATGCTGACCATATTCACAATGCAATAACTATCTCAAATTTACATTTTTTGTCCTTTGGTAAATTATCCCAAAATGGTAAGTGAGTCATAATGCTGACCATACATACCGTTAGTGGGGTCCCTTAAGATGTGAAAGATGATGGAAATCCAAAATTAGGGGACACATGGAACATGGACCTACCAATGTGGTTGAACATCCTATGGATGGAAGAATATAAGCAGGGATACTAATGAATGCAGTAATGGGTACCCTCAAGGGAGGTACATCTTCAGTGTGAACATAAACCTGATGCGAATGAGGACAATGGAATTCAAAACCATACCATGAACTCTTGGGAGATCCCAGGAGAAAAGGCTAGAGAAGTGATGCTGGGGTTGCAGCTGGACCACAGACATAAAGTCTAAGTGTATCTACTTATCCCATAATATTAGGAATCAATCCACACATAGTTCTTGAAGACGACATGGATGATGGCCAATACCAAAATGGGGATATATCCTCTCAGGCGATAAAAATCATAGTTGTTATACTGTATAATTTCATGTGAACTAAGACACTAGAAGCCTTAGTTTAAAGGTCCTAGAGTTTGGACCATAAGTTGCAGAGAGAGTTGTTATAGGGATATTTAGGAAAACCCAACATGGGTGAGGATAGAATAATTCCATAACAAATAACACCTTTTTGAGAAGAAAACCCCTAACCCCAAAAGGGGCGGGCAAGGTTCATAATTCTATCACTAGACCCGGAGGAAAAGATCTCAGGTGTCACTACGTATCCCACGAGGATAAGAATCACGCCACATGTAGATATAAAAAATTTCATGGTATAGGGTCAATGACAGAGGGGAAACATCTTCTGGAATGAAAACATCATATGGATGGGATGTTATCATCACATAGCATGAATATAAAAGGATTAGTTTATGGTCATACGATACAGATGTAAGACATATTTTTTATGGTCATAGATCTTAGACCAAAAGTTGTGACATCCAATATAGAAATATGTAACATGTTTCCATAAATAAATATAACATGAATTAGGACCAAAAAGTTCTGCACCACATAGAAAATTCTCAATAAGAAACATACTCATAGTTTTAAGTCATGATGCGTCGACTTGGATGCCTAGTTTAAAATATCGTAGGGTTCAGACCATGGGATAGTGTGATTCTTCCATGAGGTCACAAACCTCTCCATATCTCTAAGATCACAATATCTATTCATGGTTTGGGAAAAGTGTACGTAGAATATTTTTTACAACACATGAACACACAATTGGGGAATGATGATGTAGAGTCAAGGTTAACACCACTACGCCGGTTCGTTCTCTCAATGTGAAAAGGTTCATGGAGAGATAAAACCGAGGGTGTCAAAGTAATACTTGAACATGATGAAGTTGAAATGAATTTGAATCATGAGGCCAATATGAGGGAATAACGGGGTTGGTGTAACGATGGAGGATAATTTTTTTGTGTTTAGAGAACATTATTAATATCATGTGACCTGAAGTGGGAAAAAGATCCAAAGGGTTGGCTACTGACAAAATTCAAAACAAGGATCTTATTTCAAAATTTTGTTCAAAATATTTTTGGATGTTCTCCCAAAATGGTAGGTGATCCATATGGTCGGTCATCCATACCATCGGGGGTTCATTCAGATATGAAAGATTTTGGAAAACCATATAAATGGGAACATAAAGCATGTAGATGGGAAGAATTCATGTCCATGTAGAATCCAACACTCTGAGTCCCAAACCATAGTGCATCTGAGCACATTAGTGTGGTATAAAAGAGGTAGATGGGTCCAATTATGAGTAGAAAACTTGAGGATATGAGTTGAGTAAAATGGAAGAATAGGTCTATGAAACTAGGGATGGACCCAAAGACAATGTGTATGGGCATTCCTACATATACCATAAGGATGGGATTCGAGCCACATGTAGTTCAAAAATTCAATTTATATTAATTCCATGTGGTAAGGATGAAAGGTGTAAAGTTTTCTCATGAGAGGAATGTTTATGGCCTGACATAATAACCTGACATGAATGAGGAAGAAATAATTCCACATACCACTCCATTCATGATCCCAGGAGAGAACCCAGTCCAAGTGTTCAAGTGAAGGAATAGAAGATCGTTGGGATAGACTTAAGGAAAAAATGTTTTTGTGTTCCTACATATCCCATAAAGATGTGAATCACGACAAAAGTAGTTCTAGAAATTCCGTGTATATTAACATCATGTGGTAAAGACAAAATGAATAAGGTAAAGAAGGGGATGTGTATGATGTGGTAAAGAAAAAATGACATGAATGAGGAAAAAGGAATTCCAATCTGTACCATGAACCCCCAAGAGGGGAACTAGACCAAGAGGCTGGAAGAGATAGAAATAGATAAAGTGTCATGCGGTTTTAACATCACATTGGATTGAGGGTAACTTTCCATTTAAGTTCATTGATAAAGGAACACATATTACCTATTGTTTTATGTCTTTCATGTAGGAAAGAACGGTTTAACATTATGTGGGATAGAAGAGATCTTAGTTTAACTTTGTTGAGCTCAGACCATGAGTCAGGCCGTAAAGGCAAGATAGGCTGAGGAACCTAGTACTGGACCCAAAGAAAAAATATTTGGGCATTTGTACGTATATTATAAGGATGGTAATCAATCCACACATAGTTATAAAATGATAATCAGTTTAACTTCATATGATAAGGACAAAAGGGGTAAAATGGAAAACCCCTAAGGAGGGGGTACATGGTGTGACTATTGTAAACCCTTCATAAATGGTGACCAAAGGGGCCTCATGCCACATCATGTAATCCCAAGTTAATTTTGTCCAAGGGTATAAACAAAAATAAGATTTGTGGGGTCTGAGGCTGGACCTAGGGACAAAATGTCTGGGCATTCCTATGTATCCCATAAGGATTGGAATCAAGCCATACGTAGTTCTGAAAATGTCATGTAGTTTAACATAATGAGGTATATACATAGATAGAGGGGGTATTCTTAATGGGGAAAGATGGTGTGTATGTTTTATACCTGATATGAATGAAGAAAATATAATAACACACAACAACACCTACTCCTAAAATGATTCTCAATTCATAATACTGAAAATGAAGAACTTGGGGATGGACCCAAATAAAATATGTATGAGAGATACTATGTATATTGAGAGGGAAATAATCAAGCGACACATAGTTCTGATATTCTATGTAGTTTAACATCATGTTGTAAAGACAAAGTCTAATAAAGAATTCCCTGGGGGGAGGGGCATAAGGTGTGACCATTGCATACCCAACATAAATGAAGACCTACGAGGAATCATGCCACATCACATGAAGTCCAAAAAGATAACTAAACCTAGAGGGGAACTAAGGAGATGGAAATATTTATTGGGATGGACCTGAATAAAAAGAGTGTTGGAGTTCTTAGGTATACCCTAAAGAAGAGAGTGAATCCAAACATAGTTCTTGAAATGTCATGAAATTTAACTTTATGAAGTAAAGAAGGAAGTGAACATAGTTTAAGGTCATAGATCTCAGATCATAAGGTTTGTTTACCATTTAATATTTTCAATAATGCAAGATGAAGGCTTACTCATTAAATGTACTGGTTGGGGAATTTGGCATTGGTGGGAGGAGTAATACACCCACCATCCAGAGTGACTAGGGAGTATGCTCTATTGGGGTAAACCTTGTGAATGATATAAGGTCCCTCCCAATTAGGCTCCAACTTTGGAGGCTTCATGCCAGGTATCATAGGCGTTCTTAAGGTCAAATTTGTATCACCTTTAAGGAATAATAATAGGAGAAATTTATTATCTAAAGCTCAAGAAATATTATTCTTGCGTCTCTCAATATTGTACAAGGCATGAAGACTGGTCTTGTCGAGTGATTCTAGTTCAAAAAGACAAAATTTGGATAATTTTTCTAACGTCTTATGATCATATACAGTTTTTCAAAGTTACTGTAACCGAATATTGATGGATAGGACTACCTTTGATCCAAGCACTAGAAAATATGAGGTCACATGGGTGGAATTAAGTGTCATTGTCTAGTAATCCTAGTGATCATTGAAGAGTTTTTCTGGACAAATATTCTTGTTTTAAAAATCCATCTTTTGTAGAATGTGAGAGAGGGTCCTATTGAATGCCTCTATCTTTCAATTTTATTTCACATGATAGAGAGAAGTATGGTTAGACAAAATACAATACTTGTTATATAGTTTCTTCATATTATCGTCATGAAATTTGGGTCTATTATTAGTGAGAACAATATGAGGGACTCAAAATTAGTGGATGTTGTTGGAGATCATGAAATAAATGATTAAATGGGCCTTAACTTCATTGAGATAAATCATCTCTATCCAATTAGAAAAGAAATCAATAGTGGCCAGAATAAACCTATACTGGTGAGCTGTTGTGGGTGGGTACATTCCTAGGACTTCGAGTCCATAGACCAAAAAGGGGCAAGATTATTTTATAGTATACTGAGCTTATAGAAACCAATGCAGAAAATTAGCATGGATTTGGCATGCGTGGTACCTCTTTGTGAACTCAATTCAGTCATTGACTATGGTGGGCCAAAAGTAGCACAACATTTGGATCTTATGGGTGTTTTTTTAACCTGCCTGATGAGCTACATAGGAACTGGCATGAACATTCTATATAACCTGGGTGGATCTCATCTCCATGAACGCAACATAGGAGAAACACATCAAACCCGTGCCTGTAGAGAATTCTCTCAAGGTTGGGACAACACTTGAGAGTGAACTGTATTCCACGATGATTTGTTTTCTCACATTCGGCTCTATCAGTTGGAATATTGCTTTTTTGGAGGTACTTGACAAAAGGATTTGTCCAATAAGAGGTCACTTACAGTGCTGTGGAAGGGATCCTAGAGGTCCTGATGTGGATGCACTAGTGGTAAGATGACTTACGTACTGGATATCATCATTGTCTAGAGTTATGGGAGTGCTGACACTTTGATGCACCACATGGATGATCAAATCATCCTAGTCATGCTCTAGAGAGATACAACAATGCTGAAAAAAACATCGACTCGACCATTCTACAACTGGGGAACGTGAGTATTCTCTCATATAGAAAGGAATTAGGCCATCAGGTGGAGAGTGGACTCTAACAGTGGTGTGAGCTCTAGATTTCTGACAACGTAGTCACCGTTGATTTTCTTTATGACCAGCTTGGAGTCCCCGTTCACATGTAGGTGGGGGAAAATCAATCATGATGGATAGTTTAAAACCAGTGATGAGGGTCTGATACTCTGCCTCATTTTTAGCATTTCCTAATGGTAATAGTAATGAATAGGGTACGACAACCTATATAGACATGGTGAAGATGATACACAGGCCTACCTTGTTGAGTTTAGGAACATTGAGTCTTCTGTCATTAGGGATTTAGGAAGCGCCATAGAAGTGAAACTCCCAGCATGAAATGAAATGATCTACTAGGAGGGAGGATTCATCTAGGAAATCAAGATTTAGGGACTTCTCTGTTAGGGATGGATGGGTGGAATGAATGTTTACCAATGCTTGACCCTTGTAATGATTTATATATAATTAACTTGATGTCAAACTGCTGAAGGATCACTACCATTGAGCTTGATGTCCTATCAATTTGTGGCGGTTCATAATATATTTTAATTGGTCTACACAAGAAACCAACTGTATCTCATGGTGATATAGGTAATGTCACAATTTCTAGATTGTGAGTACTAGAGTGCATCGTATCTTCTCTATAGAGGAATATATGGTCTCTGTATCGAGAATCTTGCGACTGAGATATTATAAACTATCTCTATCATGTCATTATTCCTTTGGATGATAAGGGCATTGAGAGACTATTCTAAGGTGGTCACATAAAGGATTAGTGGCATTCTGGAGATGGGTGGAATTAGGATCGGGGCTGTATCAGGTACTTCTGGATCTCCTCAAAAGATGCATGACACTATTCATCCCACTAGTAGTCGTCACCTTTCTTCATGGGTCGAGAAAAGGGATTACAATTTCTAGACATATTCTCAATGAATCGACGTATGTATTCTAAGTGGACTTGAAAATATCAAATATCTCGATGGTTTCTTAGATCAGGAATCTAACTAATGGACTTGATCTTCTATTGATCGATCTCAATGCCTCTATATCTAATGATGAACCCCATGAAATTTTAGAGGTAACCCCAATGGAACACTTCATGGTGTTCATATTGAGATGGTGGGAGTTGAGAAAGACAAGCACTTTATCAAGATCTCTGAGATGGTCCTAAAACTGGAAGTCATTGACCAAAAAATCAACCACGTATAATTCCATCAATTTATTGATGATTGGCTTAAATATGTTGTGCATATCATGCTGATAGTTGGCACCTACATTCTTCCAACCGAATGGCATTACAGGGTAATAGAAATTACCTTGTACTTCTCTGAAGGAGGAATACTCTTCATCCTACGGGTCCATTTATATTTTATTATATCTGGAATACCCATCCATGAAAGTGAGAGATTAGAATACATTGGTTGCATCGATCAATAACTATTTCACAAGAAGGGGAAAGTCAACCTTCAGATAATGAAAGTTGAGATCTCAAAAGTCAATGCAGACTATGATATTTATTTTCTTTTTTATAATGATAATGATGTTGGAAAACTATCTTGGGGATTAGAATTTGGTGATGAATTTGGATTTAATGATATTATCATCTTTCGCCTCGACTATGGAACTGTAAGTGTGGTGCATCATTCTGGGTGGTTTTTTGAACCTACGATTGTTTATTGGGGGACCAATGCTGTAGACTATGACCTGAGGGTCTAGTCCTAGCATCACTCCATAACTCCAGGTGAAAACATCTAGATTCTAATTCAAGAAATAAATATACTTCTACTACTCCTCTATAGGCATGTATGTGCTAACTAGTGTTGGTTTCATATCTATCTTGGTGTCGGGGTTCACCTATAACAACTTATTAACTATGGTGGAGACACCTTCCTCAAAGGAGGTAGGATCATCCTCCAAAATATGTTCATTTTCCACATTAATAGGATCATTAGTAGGTGGAAATTATTTTTATGTGGAAAGGAGCTTAAACACGTCATTATTCCATTCTAGGAACACATTTTTACTAATAGGATGTTGCTCTATGACATGAGTTATGACATACGAAGCAGGTCAAACCAGTGGATATCAGATGCTACTGGGGGTATCCCTTTGCACACTAGCTGAATCTCGTAAGATGAATATCAACTAATTATTATATAACTTTGGCCTGGCCTCAGCTGTATGTGGTTGATCATAGCATGGTCATGGTGGCTCTGCTTTTTAAAATGGAAAACATAGTTTGGGAAGTGAATTTGAATAAAAAGTGTGAGTGGACTGCACATGTTGAGACATGTGTGGATCTTGTTGTCTAGTCTCAGTGGAATGTATGGATTGGTTAGAATTATTGGCCGACATAATTTCATGGTTCAAATATCCATGGTTTCATTGACAGTAGTGTCAGTTAGGGACATTCGGAGGGCTTTTCTAGCATTTATCATCTCCGGGGACCATTTGTTGGTCCACTATCTCGACGGTGTTTAATGAGGCATACTTATAATCATCACTTGAGAAATCCTCAATTTGTGGTAGGATTCTGGTCGAAATACGCATCTCTAAGTGCATGAAATATCCAAGTGTATAGAATGGATTTGGTACTGGAGGAGTAATTTTCTTCTCCTTAAGCCATCTATTCCCGCTCTCCGGATTGGTTGAATGTTGAGATCTTAACACAAAAGTAGTATTTGGGATAATACAGTGAATTTAGAAGGATTGGGATGATTCAAATGGGCATGAATAATACCATGGGCATGCGAAAAATACTTAAATTCTATTAGATCATCATACTTATGGGACCTACGGCTAGAGCCCTGCTTCCAATCACCATCATTGTCACTATTAGGCTTTACAAACACACACTCCACCTATGTTGGGGTCGAACCCAATCTAACTATGTTGTTACCAACCTAATACAAGAGGTTTTCCCTAAATACAAATCACTACATGAGAGTATGTCTATGGAAACCATGATAGGGGCAGTAATAAGGGTGACCAGTGATATTTTTATCTTCAGGACTCCTATATTTTAGAAAATACAGGATTCCCAAGCCTAAAGCACTCCGGAAATAGCCAGGGTCCTGATTCTCAATGAATGAGTAGGTTCGGTTTCTCTGATTGGGGAAAGGTACCCAGGGATCCAAGACCTAAATATGGGATTGATCCTAGTGGGAAGGTGGAACCTGGTTGTCTAACATTGGAGGAAGGGGTGCATTACTCGGAAGTGCCAACTGATTTTGAGGTGGGTGATGTTGATCCTGAGGAGGTATCCCTTAGCAAGGCAATAGAGGTGTCTTTGTTGGTAACAATTCCAACTATCTGGGATACTCTACCACTACAACAGTAGTGGTATCAACCTTCCAGTATATTCTTACAGTAGTTTCAGGAGGCAAGGATCTTTCTTTCTTGTCTTTCTACAAGTATTCCTCTACGAATTGAGCCCTATTAGAGAAATCCTAGAATCCAGCAACAAAGTTGTGAGTGCTGAGAGAAGGGAACAATTTAGTCTTTAAATTTTATTTGCACACTATTAGTAGATTCTTATGAGTTAGTGGAAAATTGTGTGAATATGCGAGGCCCTTCCACCTAGTGAACAAGTCTGCGACTCGCTTATCCATCCTTTGTGTGGACATGTATAGGTCCTAAATACCTGTTTAATGGGTTGTGAAACTGATTTGGTAAAGAAATTGTCTGTAAGATATTCCCAATAGGATATAGACCTGATTGGTAAGTGGATGTACCAGAAAAACCTAGGTCCTTCCGATGTCTGTATGAAGCACCACTGCTTAGTAGCCTCTAGCTGCACTGGATCCCCCTTTCATGGGTCATCATCTTGAAATAAATTGGGATAGAAATTGCAGCTGGTCACATGTCCCATTGAAATGGGATAAGCTAGGATTACTAAAGGTGAGGGGTGATGAAATATCTTCCATCCATGCCGAAAATAGCTTACAAATAGGTGATATCGCTACCTGTTAGGTTTCAAGTGCCTCGAGGCATGCAATGAGAGGAGTCATCAGATCATCTTGATTATGATTCATATGTTAAAGAGGTTTTCTAACTACTATTGCATTGGAGGGTTCTTAAACATTAATGGTTGGATCAGTGGGTCATGGAGTAGCTAATGGAATTACTTGAGGGGATACTAGAGGAATGACCTATAGAGGAGATGGAGGAACCTAAGTTGAGTCCTGGGAAGGATTCTCAAGTATCTCTGGAGGATTCGACGATACATTTAATTCTATCTTTCTATAAAATCTGTCCTCTACCCTATCTAGATGGGTAGGGTGGTTGAGATCACTGGGGGGAGTTGTTCCTACCCCTACTACCCCTGTCGAGGGTTATTATAATCTGGTTATCATTCTGCATTTATTTGGTAAGGAGCTCATCAATAATCCTTTTTTAGCAAAATGCAGGTATAGCACATAAATTTTAGGATCATAATTTGTCCTTTTCACTGAACTTGACCAATGGGAGGGATTAGCAATTCTAGAGTGTGCTTTTCCCATATTGGGGTCTCGATTTAGAGGAAATGGCTTGTAATAGTCCCATAAGCCATGTGTCTGCCTCTGCTGATGAGTGTGCATTCCTACATGATCTTTTATGTTTTGTTCTACATCGTGGGTCGATTTATCCTCGCCAGCCCTTACCTCGATGCCCCCTTCTGGGTATATCTCAAGAATGAACCTGTTTTCTATAATGATGCCTAGAGGCATGTCCTTCATATCATCACATAAATTAAGTAGATACTAGATAGGACCAATATTAAAGGAAGTATACTAGCCCAATCCATGTATCTAAACATGCGGGGAAGTATCTATAACAACTATTTAAAACATATTGAAACTCTGGATTCATCATAGTTGGAGGACTTGATGATAACCAAGTGATAGAGGGTGCTAATCAAGTAGAAGTGTGGCCAACTCAACCAGGAGACAGTACTGGAAGATGTCATCAAAGTGTTCCAAGATTTTCTGGAAACCAACAATCAATGATGGAGATTAAATTGTGTCATCCCCAAGGTTCATCAAAAGCATATGACCACTTTCGGGGTGAGGGAATTCATAATATTCATGCCTGACCTCTTAATTGGCCAAAACATCTGAGGGAAATAGTATTTTATAATAATGTCCCATATAATTCTCATCTCAGACTTGGTATTCGGCCCTTGGTTTCCACATTAATTGACTAGGGGTGGTTTAGAGACTAGTAACGACACTAACGTGGACCATTGTGATAGTGGGCTGGTCAGTGTAGAGTACACTGCGTGAGATGAAAAACTGTTGCATACTGGGCTGTCTCTTGAGGACTGTACCAGCAGTATCACCACATATCTATAGGATGGGCTATTGACCACTACTTTGTGTGAAATGGTTTTGGTCAGTGGTGGTGGATAATGATTGTTCTTTTCGACCATCAGTCCCCAGAATAACTCACTATGATCTCTATTTTAGGTAGAGAATGATCATGGTGATGATAAAGATGATTTCGAAACAAGACCCTAGAAAAGTGACCAATATTTATCCTTCTGTATGTATCTATAGATGGCTTCAGATATCTGGTGCATCTCATATTCTAGGAGGAAGAAGTTGATATGTCGAGTTCTGAACTCAGACCCTGACATAGATGATCAGGGTGAGGGCTCCATCCTCGAGTAGTACTCCACTTTGGAGTTTGAAAAAATGACAAATTTGACTCTGATATGGAACTTCTCAATATAATTATTTTAGTGGTGACGATTCACCCTTTTACACTGGAATGGTTCTTCAGGGTGCGGTAGATCTTTGACATAGTTAATACCTATGTTTGGGTTGGTATTGGAGTATGAAAGACCTCTACTTGGATGAGATGGGGGGAGGGGAGCACCCTGGAAAAATGTTGAATGGAACACAGGTATTACCTTTTTGGTTGATATACTAGAGTGGGGAGGGCCTCCACAAGAGCTGGTAAGAACATGGGGAGGACTTCCATGGTGGTCATCCATAGCATGGGGAGGACCTTTACATTAGAAATCTCTGGTAGAAGTGGTACATGGAGGGCCTTTGAACTAATCATGCTGAATATGAGGAATATCTCTATGTCGACCATCGATGGAGCTAGGAGGACCACCGCTAAAGTTGGTTGAAGCATAGGGATGACCCAAATGTTGATTGGTGACAGGGTGAGGAGGACCCTCACATTGAAAACCTGGTATGTGGTGAAAAATTACAAACCTGGGATCATGGTCACATGGAGGAACTTCTTGTTTGGTGTCAACAATATGGGGAGGACCTCCACATAGACTGATGATGGTGGAATGGGGAGGACCTCCTTACTAGATGAGAGAGTGGGAAGGACCTCTACTCTACCAAATGGTGATATGGGTAGGACCACCATGATGGAAATCATCAACATGGGTCATCCCATGATGGATTCTACTCATGAAAACGACTGTGAGAGTCAACCCAACTAGCTTGTGTGTTGGATGGGGCCTCAACCCTAGCCAGACATGGAAGATCCACTACTTTTTTAGAGGAAGGTGTGCCTACTCCACAATATCATGGGGATGGTAGATTGTTCCAGTTTTGGCTCAGGTGTCTAAATCTGTATAAGATGATTCCCCATGGTGGTCATCCGCTTAATCTTGCACTCTGCTTTGGAACCAGGTTAGCCGAACCAGGTTCCGCTATAAAGGAGTAGAGGCCACTAGCTCCCCAAACTATTAAACTGGCTGGTGGTGATGACGTGGACTAGTGGGATCCCTTCTTAGGGGCTCCCTGGATAAAGATAAAGATGAAATGGCTGAGATATCCATTACCTTTTCAGCATTGGGTATTGAGTCATAAGGGTATTCGCAGGAGAGGTTCCTGAAATGATTGAATACCAATGTGGGGAGCATTGGCTCCCTGTGCCACCCTTGGGGGCGATGGTGACAGAGAGGCACATATGACTCCAAGTCATGGTGGGCCATATCCCACATCAGGATGACCCCATATTATTCATATCATTGGATAGAAATATACAACACCTTCCTTTTCGATGGTGAGATAGGGCATGAACACCCAATAGCTTTGTTTGAGGATGATATCATAGTGGAGGTGGATCAATGCATGATTTTCACGTCGAAAATTCCCCTTACACTACATTTACGGGAAGGTGGTGATTGGTTTCTTGCAGGTGTTGATTATGTCCAAAAAATAATGATGATTCAGACATTAGTACAGATAGTAAGAAATAAATTTCTAGAGCTGTAATTTTTTATAGTCTTCCATGGATGGATAGAAAGATCCACACTGACAATGATGTAGTTCAGGATGCCCAATGATTAACTTCCCCAAATCCAGGTGAGTTTCACACTAGGCCCACTATTTCCATGGTGGGGCCTAGTGCTATATAACTTGATATTTTGGCCTGATTATCTACTGATGTCTCAAATACTACTAATCCCCATATTGAGGAGAATTATTTCACATTGGGTTCGCCATTTCTATTTTCAACACATTCCTTGGGGTTGCAATCCTTCTGTGGAGAAAATGAATATGTACACCCTGCATTCCCCCTTACCAAAGGTTGGTGTCATACACCACCTTTTTAGGGACGTTTCCCTCATGATCAAAATTGGATTATGTGATTTCAGTCTCTCCTTCCATGGATTTCTCCCCATAATTTGTCACCTAGTCTGGGTCTCCCATAAATATTACGATGTTGTTTCTAAATATCTTCATGGTTCCATATCTTTGTGGATTATAGTTAATTATAATGATTTTATTTGGACATTCCAATGGGTCAAGTTAGAGTAGTGACCTTAATTCAGGAGAGTATTCACATTGTGAATTCCATGAATGTTAAACGCTGAAACACTAGTACACATGGATTTCTATTTAATAGGGATTCTTGAGGGCACAAACGCCCAACGAATCCCATGTCGACTGTGGGGTATCTTATGTTAGTGGCATGTCTCTATGTTTTTCCTCGAAATCGCATTTATAAAATGGGGTTTTCGGCGATTTTAACATACAGTGAAGACTGTTCAGACTAGTCTGAACACTAATAAGAGTGGATCAGATAGGTACATCCCTAAGAGGGAGCACCCATAAGGTTTTCTAGATTGACGGATCATAATGCCCGATGAGGATAGACCCAAGATAGTGTATCCCAAAATAGAAGGTTTCATACCATGAAAGATAATTTAGACATCACAAAGGATATATTGGGTGGGTACATACCGAAGAGGGAGCACCTGGAAGGTTTACTGGATGGATGGATCAGAACGCCCAATGAGGACGGACCCAGGATAGTGTGCCCCAACAAGGGAAGGATTCACACCATAAAGGGTGATACGGGAATCCAGAAGGATGGATCAGGTGGGTACATCCCTAATAGGGAGCACTGAGATGGTTTACCATATGGATAGATCATAATTCCCAATGAGGATAGACACAAGATGGTGTGTCCCCAAAAGGTAAGGTTTCACACCATGAATACTGATATGGATTCCAAAAAGGGAAGATCAGAGGATGGTGGGTCCCAAAAAAGGAGACACTAAGGTTTACCATTGGATGTGATTGAACCAAGATAAGGCTCCCTATGTGAGCTATAGATAGGACAGGTATCAAAACCTATGTAGTTTTAATGGGTGGTTTGGGGATAATACACTATGATTTCCCAGATGCTGCAAGGAACAATGAGATTGATGGGGATAATTCATGGTTAGCAATCTGTATGGATGTAATGAATTCACCAAGACATGGTGGACTATGTAAAATAAGGATGGATATGGATTAAGTGTTAAATGATGAGGATGACCAAAGGTGGATCCAGCGTGAAGATGACAGTATTAGGATTTCAGCCTAAGATGATTTCCTACATATCCCTGTGGCTGGGAATCAAAGTCCACGTAGTTCTAAAATGGAGAAATGAGACACCTAAGGAGGCAACTCATGAGAAATAAAACACATGGATAGGGGACCTAGAAGATGTATATCCTCCGAGTTGGGTCATGATCTTATAGAAGCACAAAATCTTTAGGGAGTGATCGGGATGGACATGGGTGATAGGCTTGAACCTTAAAAATGGCATCCTACATACCCTGTGATAATGGTAGGGATCAATGTCCATGTAGTCCAGGAATGGGTCATATGATTAGGGTTTCTACAAAAGACAACAACCTGGGGTCTTGTTGTGGCTTACACATGGTTAGTATCCCATCACAAGAGGGATAATCATGGTTTGAGGAGTATGGATTTAGTCTAGGGTTTAGGCATGGCTATCTACCCAGAGGATTAGAACACCTCAAGGAGGTGAACCGAGGAGATATGTCCCAAAGAGGGATGATGTCACATATGAAGGGTCATCCCAAAGATGGAGCACCATAGTTTTCCATTGGTCGGGATTGAAATTCATTGAGGTGTCCTATGTACCCTATATAGTCGATATAGATCAAAACCTGTATAGTATGAGAGATGTAGTTAACATCATGTAGGATGAATAGTGAACCGATGTGAAGTGGTCGGGGTAGATGGGTTCTAGGCTTGAACCTCATGGACGATTCTTAGGTATCCCCATGTTAGGGAATCAAAATAAAAACAGTTTGGTATATATGTGTGTGTGGATTAAATACTAAGGTGGCCCAAAGAGGAAGTCATGGTCGATGCTTAATAAAAGCACATGTGATTCATGTCCCGTGTGAGAAAAAAGAGGTAGAAATATTCCTAAATATTGCATCATGAATGGTGTGACAGTGAGGAGTTGAGTATGAATTACGCATGGTTTGCATCCCAATGAGGAAATAAGGGCTTACTCATGGTTGGAATCCCATGAAAATATGATTGGGACTTACTCTAGGAGGGAATATTATAGAGGGTGTCCAGATGTCTAATGAAGAAATGTCAATCACACAAGGATCACCCTATTAATGTGGTTCGGGCATTACATGTGGGAAGCCCAAAGCACAGACAATGACAAAGTGTAAACAGAAAGAGATGGTTGATTGAAAAGGTGTGAAGTGAAAGGCTCCCAGTCACATCCCCTCTCTAGTCCACTCAAGCCTACCGTGCATGCGACAACACAATGTTTAACATCATGTGTTGTGGATGTGGGTTTCTTGGTAGTTTAACTTCTTTGTTCTCATGTGATGAGGGATCTCTCCCCACCCCTTGGACTTACATAACTTGTACTGACACATACATCGGGAAGGAAAGGAACAATAAATTTCAAGTGTTAATGGGGGAGGAGTATTTCATCGAGGGTTCCACACTAGAATTTTTATTTGACGAATTGATAGCTATTAATGTACCTATGAAATGAAGTATTAGGTAGGGAAACACAACATGAAACACCACTCGAGGGATTAAGAAATCATTGCATGAGAGCCTAGAGGGATGCACAAAAGAGGTACACAAAATATATGGTTGTTTCATGAAAGAGAAGTTCATACATGGTGCTTTAGGGTATGAAAAACACATGTAACCCATATGGAGGGCCATGTGAATGATTTATGGCCCGTGCACAAGATGACGGTTCACACGTTAGATGTCAGGTTTCTTGTAAGATCGAATCTTGCAAACAGAATTGACATGAAACAAGGGAAATATTTTACAAAATAAGGATCTTTTGTGCTCAACTAACCTAGAGTAAAATTAAATGTGTGAGGGTCAATCCATAGAGGGGACACCTAATGGGGGTCCCTTAGGGACCTATCATGCAATATCCAGTACCTTGAATCCATATCTTTCACAAGATCATGGAAGGGGCCATCTTAAACGCATGAGAGAAATAGTTCTACTGTTAGAATGTCACACAAAAGATAGGTGATAAAATTATATTTATTGGAAAAAACCTCGGTGGAGGCATGCAAGTAAGTCTACATAGAATATGTGATTTGAATTCTAATTTGGGCACACAAGAATCTTTCACAGAGGGACATTTTCTTTGCGCGCCATCCCAATTTCTTTATCACACCTAACATTTTCATTTTTTGTAATGAAAACATAGAAGAACCCATTTGATGTAACATTGGTACCACTAGGATATTTCTCACAGGTTTCATTCTTGCGCGAAGGCATCACATCGTGCATGCAACTCTCTTAGGCTCCTCAGGATCATCCACTGATTCAAAATATGCCTCCAGTTTTCTCAAATATGACCCATTATGGACACAAACGAAATTTAGTGCCAAAAATAAGAAAATAGAGAATAATCATATGATTATAAGTACATTGGTGATGAATAAGATGCAATATAAATAATATTCTAATAATTGTAAATAATCATTATATTTTATGGTAGATTATATTTTTTCTTAATAATATCTCTATGTATTTAGGATTTCAATTTTGGTAAGAATGGGGAAGTTGACTCCTTAGTACATTAGCCCTTTTGAGATACTTTAATTAGTTTTTGAGGTAGCTTATCGATTATATTTACTACTACAGTTATGTTTTGTGTATAATATATTTCATGTATCTCGATTGAAAATATAAGGCCCCAGCCTTAAACCTTACTTAATATTGAATTAAATGAATAATTCACATTGAGGATCTTTTCGGGTTTAGTTTTTTAGAGAATTAGAACATAACTATTACATCTCAAAAGATTACAAAGTAGTCAATTCAAATAAGTTTCCATAATAAAAAAAACTCTTAAAAGAAACATGTCTAGTTCCATGTTTTATATAGCATGACATTCCCTTGATCCCATCCTTGACCTTATTACAAACTATGTCCTGTGAAAAACATTTCAAAAACTTGGGATGAGCATAAGAAGCTCAGTAAGGGATACACAAAGAATGAAAGATGTTAGATTTTCAAAACAAAAAGTAAACCATGAATACTTTATCAATGTAATACTTTTCACCTTCATGAAATAGTAAAAACTTTTCACTGAAAAAAAGTATCATTACTTACCTTTTTGTAACCAAAGGATTACCATAAAACCCATATAAAGAACACATAACATATATAAAGGTAACTTGGGACATAAACATACTTATGTGGAATAACCATATGGTCGACTTCCACACATATCACTTTATGGAATAGCCATACGGCCAATTTCCATACATACTTAATGGAATAGCCATACGGCCGACTTCCATACCCAATGCATTGGAGGTTATAACGTAACCACCCATCCTGGTATTCATGGCACCACCCGTCATATGGTTTATAACGTAACCACCCGTTAAAATGTCCAAGTACCAATATAAAAACATAAAACATAAAACCAATATAAAGGAATGATCACAATATATCATAATAGAATCCTTTATCAAAACCATTTTCAAAACCATTTACAACATTTAATAAAGAGATTTTTGAATCAAAGTGTCCCATACCACCTTGAAGATTAAAATTTTAAACCATTAATATCCATATAAATAAATCCTTAAAACCATTTTGAAAACATGGATATTAATAATAACAAATAATTAAATCATTTAAAATGACATTTTGCTTAAAGGGGTTTTACCAAAATTAGAGACACTTGAATACAATAATTGAGGAATAACATTTAGTCAGAACTTTATAATATCATGAGGATAAATGGATTCATGATATAATACTCCAAAGGACAGTATATAAACAATATAAGATTGAATTGGTGCATAACAACAATGAACCCTCAATAGAAATGTCAAATGTGATGAAATCCCTTATAAAGAAGGTATACTTAAATTAAGGACAAATCAATCTCAAAAATATGTGTGACAAATATAAATACACCCAATATAAGTGGATATTAAGTGTAAAACAATAAAATGTCATTCACACATATTCAATGGATGACATATTCAATGACTACAAGTTGAACCCAAAGAAATCGAAATTGGGTTAAAAAGTTCCCTTGACAGCCTAACGACATCGCATCAAAATGAGTTGATGAGAGATAAAAAGTGTATATAATCACTTGGACATAGAATTTACATCAATAAGGATATATGAGAACATATCCCAACATAACAATATGTTAATTAAAAGACCCAACAAAAGAAGTCTTTTAAAAAAAGAGGAGGGTGAAAGGTTCCCTTATCGACTTGGGTATCTTTCAAAACATACACCCCATGAAAGAAGGACAATAGATCATTGATGTAAATACTCATAAACGAAAGTATATTACACAAAGAGTAGAATAATGTGCAGTACATACACCACTCAATGTAATTTGTGGCAAATTTATCATAAATCTCACGGGAATAAAAGTGAGATGAAAAATCCCTTACGAAAACTCGGCAGCCTAACGACGCCACATAAAATTTCCGAATAAGGATTGATGAGATCAAATAGGGTATCTAATCACATTAAAATAAAATTTAAATCAAGAGGAATATAAAAGAACATCCCCCAACATTACAAAGAGGAGCCTAAAATAAGTGACATAAAGGAGAGTACTTAAAAAGAAAGAGAGACGTTAGAACTCTTACGAAAGTTCGGCAGCCTAACGACGCCACTCAAAACTTCCAAAATGGATTGATGAGAGAGAATAGGGTCTCTCATCACATGAACATAAAACTTACAGTAGGAGTAATATAAAAGAACATCCCAATCATAAGAAATATGAGCTTAAAAGAAATGACATAAAAGAGTGTACTTAAAAAGAAAGAGAGTTGTAGGATCCCTTACCTCGGGTCTGACTTGACTCGATCGTTCTTTAACGTCCTGAATAATAAACTTGAGTTAATATATACTTGCTTAAGAACCTTTTTCAAGTTCATTATTCCTTTTACACCATGTTATAAACATCATGTAATCATTTAAGTTAATAATGTTCATTTTCTTGGTATTTGGTTCTTAAGTCGAAAGTGGACTTCTTACAATGACATGTTGTTCATGGGGTCAAAGGTTCTTTATATCCAGAATGAAATTCCTGATTTTGATATCATATATATCATATATATCCAGAATATACATGTATTTATAATATTACATAATCATTTAGAGGTAAGAAATGAAATGCACCGTTCATGGAGATGGTAAGCCGTACGTACGCATGAACGCTACTTTCATTTCTTTGTCATATTAATGGAATTAAAACTAAATGAGAGGTATATATATTTTAATTACAGAATTATATTCATCATTTAGATGTATCATTCATCATATATATCCATTATATACATGTACTTATAATAGTACATTACATTTGGGGATAAGAAATGAAATGCACCGTTCATGGAGACGGTAAGCCGTACGTACGCATGAATGCTATATTCATTTATATCTCATACTTTAATGGAAAGAAATAATAATGATATAGACGTATATAATATTTCCAGTATAACATCATATATAATAACATTAAATCTATCCTTTATACGTCCCACGTATGGAATTAACGAATCACATCACTTTGAGGGGGCGGTAGTCCGCACTTCCTAAAATGAAGATATCGCGTATACCCATAATAGAAGCCATAATGGTAAGACAAAAATGAAAAATAAAGAATCATAAGTAAAACATAAACATATTATATATCATATATAAAAATAGTGACATCATAATGGCCACCTTTGAAGGTGTTAAATGAGTATTGAACAATCATCGTTTTGGGAGGCATAATTTCGCTATCCATGGAAACCGTATGTTCTTTAACCATTTTATGTAGTTGTGTGAGAGTGTAGCTCGAATAAATATTATAAAAAATCCTAGTATATTTAAGATACTGGTGTTGTTACAAAAGAAGTAAATAAAAAGAGTTTATGGGGTTGGAGAAGCAAAATAAAACAAATGAACATGAGAGAATGAATTACCTTTAAAAGTGTAACTCCTTTTGATTTGAGCGTAAAGGCTTCCTTTGAAAGGATTCTGCCCAAAGGGAATCCTCTAGGATGAGGAGAGGGATGTGGAGAGAGTAAATGGGTAGGGGTTGGCCTTTCCAAAGGCTTTAGGAGTGTGTGAAATGAGGTAGAGGTGGGGGACTTTTATAAGAGGAGAGGAGGGGCACTTTTGGAAAGTAAAGAAATATTACTTTATTTGAAAATGTGTTTCGGTTTTAAAAGGTCCCACATTGATATAATTCGTGTATAAGGTGATAAGGGTTCGAAATACACTCATCCAATTGGTTTTGAAAATGTGTAGTTCATAGATTTTACATTATCTTTCCATTTTATTTAAATCGTCAAATAATGATGTCATCACTGCATCATTATTACGTCATAAATAATTTAATTTATATAATGTCTAAAAATTATAAAACAAATACTATGATGTAGGAAATCGTTTTATATTTCCAATGAATACTTATAATCAAAAATCTGATCTTTATAACCCCATGTAAAAATTGTTTTCGTAAAACATATTATGTTTGTGTCATTTTTACTTTTACATTAAATAAAAAGTAATTTATGTCATTTCCCAACCAAAGTGTCTCCATGGGGTCCCCAAGTTGACCCATGGCTTGTCTTGGTCGGCCATGACACAAACAATAAGGTTGGGACATGTGTCTAGGTCATTTCATATTATTAAAGCATTATTTATACCTTAAACTACCCTAATTACCACTAATCGCGATTAAGAACTTAATAAGTTACTATTCACCAAAAAATTATTTTTATCCCATTGAACCACATTTTACATCTTAATGACAAAAATGTATGTCGGATTTTTGAAATTAAAAACACAATGATGGAAAAATTTCATTTAAACGGAAAATCAGTCTTTATAAGTACCACTTAGTGGTTTCACTATTCATCAAAAATTGAAGTTTTTCAGAAAATTACCAAAAATTCACCCTAAGCTATATTTGATATTCCGAATTCAAAAATGAAGTCTATTTTAAAAAATTCAAAACATATAAGTCACATTAATTAATTTAATAATTAATTTCCGCTATCAGAGCAAATAGAGTATTTTTATGAAACAATAAGTATCAAAAGATTGACACTAGTTTAAGTCCGATTTCAAAGTGAAATTAATTCCAACGACCACTATTGGATTTAATGGTAAAAATATTTTCTAATTTCACTTTAAAATAAATTCAAAATATAATCTAATCATATAAATAAATTAGATTAAAAAGAGATTTTGAATTAAAATACAACATTTTACACTATTCATTAAAAAAATGAACTTTATCGGAAAGATACCAAAAATTTACACAAAGTAAATTTTGATGTCCCGATTCTTAAGAAGAGCTTTATTTGGTCCGATAGAATGTATAAGAGTGAACAAAACTATATTTAATGACGGTTCGCCATCAAAAGGCGATAAGTGAACCTTTAGTGAAAACTAGGGCATATATGCCTAAAATTGAATTCTTTCCGTATTTTAAGCCTCTATCCTTTATTGGATAAATGTAAAAACATTTAAAAACATATATAATTATATTTTAGTTATTTCTATCCATTCCCACCATTACAACGGCTACATGTTAACTACCATTTAAAATAATATTAATTTATTATTAGAGTACAACGTAAGATTCCCAAGAAACTCGTTGTTGCGGGTTGGGTACGCCATCGAGCATAGCGTCCCCTTTAAAGTAATTTAAATATTTTATTCAAAAATATGGATAAATATGAAATGTCATATTATTTATTTACCTGGGGTGTTACATCTTTCCCCCCTTTTAGGAATTGCGTCCTCGCAATTTTAAAATTGCGCTTGGAAACATCCTTGAAAGTCCCACATCGGAACAAAAGTCGGTAAAACAAACACTTTAAAATAAAGAGAGATAAGTACAAAGGTCACCCAAGTTAACCCATACTAGGATTACAAGTATGAAAATATGGACATGGAGGAAAAAACAAAGGGTCATGTTCTGATGGAGAGTGATAGAAAACATGTTTAGGAGAAAGTTAACCACGAGAAAATCACAAACTTGTGATGGGTTAAACGGTATTTGATTCCCCAGTAGGAAAAGTTAATAGACAACATTTTTGTTTTAAGTTACTTTTTATTAAGGAATTTATTCATAAGGAAACATAATCACTTATCATATTTACTTTCAACTTTTATTAGATTCCTTACACAAACTCATATTTTCTCCAAAAGACGAGTATTTAGGAAGACTTGTTCACATTAAGAGTACTATAATGAACTTCTAGAGAGTCACATAATCCACAAAAGAGAACTATATATTTCCCATGTCTTTAGACTTTAACCAAAACCAAAACGAAAAAAAAAACTAGTACAATATCAGATAACCAGAAAAGGATAACCCTTTATAAAAAGAAAATCTATTCTTAATCTCCAAAATTTTCCAAACAAAACCCAAAGTTCAACAAGGATCATTCGATAAAAAAATTTTCCATAAAAATCTTCAAAGTAAACCCATCTAAGATTGAAACCCAAATATTTGAAGGATTTAGTCACATAGTCTTCCAAGTTAAATCGTAACATTTATCTCCAAACAACATCAGTTGCTCCTAAAGTCTCATATTGAAAAGTAATTAACCTAATCACATATCCTCCATGATAGGTTAATAATTTTCATAAATAACCCAAAATCAACTTACTCTTAATTCATAAAATCATATAACTAAAAAGAATCAGTCAAACTAACCAGGGACATCACGTAGTCCAGTGGTAGGCGATAAATACCAGTCGCACTTTGGTTGTGGGTTCGATTCCCACGGCTTTGTCCGACGCGATGGGTTGTCACACGGTCTGCGTGTTGTCCTTTTTCCAAAACTATATAATTCTCAAAACATTTCCCAAAACGAGATAAAATCTTCAAAAATAAAAATAACATAATTTAACCTTAAGTTAATCTCATACCTTTCATTTTCCATCATATCATATAATAACCCATAATTACCTCAAAAGTAAGGATCATATAAACTCTAATGGTTACCTTTATAATTATTACCTGAACATCCACATGGATTGGTCATCTCGTACATTATGCATTAAAGATCATACCAAGGTTCAAGTGGTTGATCATGACTCCTTGATATTTGGTTTAGAACAACCATGATTTTCCTCATTAAATCCTCCATTTTATCTAGTATCATAATCAGAGAACCACCACAGTTTCCTTCAAACCTGTTGTCTCTTTGGTCCCTGCTAGATCCATCCATTCACTAAAAATAGAAATGTCAGTGTGAGTATATCAACAAAACCATCATGTACTAATGAGGAAGGTAAACACTAAGATACACTTACCCATTCACTTTATCTAAAACTAGGACTCTTTCAGAAATCTTAACCATTATAGTAATGTCACTTATGCTTAAAGAATACCGTAACCTCTAAAGTTATCTAAATCGACCTTTGATACCAACTATAAGGCCCCAGCCTTAAACCTTACTTAATATTGAATTAAATGAATAATTCACATTGAGGATCTTTTCAGGTTTAGAGTTTTAGAGAATTAGAACATAACTATTACATCTCAAAAGATTACAAAGTAGTCAATTCAACTAAGTTTCCATAATAAAAAAAACTCTTAAAAGAAACATGTCTAGTTCCATGTTTTATATAGCATGACATTCCCTTGATCCCATCCTTGACCTTATTCCACACTATGTCCTGTGAAAAACATTTCAAAAACTTGGGATGAGCATAAGAAGCTCAGTAAGGGATACACAAAGAATGAAAACTGTTAGATTTTCAAAACAACAAGTAAACCATGAATACTTTATCAATGTAATACTTTTCACCTTCATGAAGTAGTAAAAACTTTTCACTGAAAAAAAGTATCATTACTTACCTTTTTGTAACCAAAGGATTACCATAAAACCCATATAAAGAACACATATCATATATAAAGGTAACTTGGGACATAAACATACTTAAGTGGAATAACCATACGGTCTACTTCCACACATATCACTTAATGGAATATCCATACGACCAATTTCCATACATACTTAATGGAATAGCCATACGGCCGACTTCCATAACCAATGCATTGGAGGTTATAACGTAACCACCCGTCCTGGTATTCACGGCACCACCCGTCATATGGTTTATAACGTAAACACCCGTTAAAATGTCCAAGTACCAATATAAAATAATAAAACATAAAACCAATATAAAGGAATGATCACAATATATCATAATATAATCCTTTATCAAAACCATTTTCAAAACCATTTACAACATTTAATAAAGAGATTTTTGAATCAAAGTGTCCCATACCACCTTGAAGCTTAAAATTTTAAACCATTAATATCCATATAAATAAATCCTTAAAACCATTTTGAAAACATGGATATTAATAATAACAAATAATTAAAACATTTAAAATGACATTTTGCTTAAAGGGGTTTTACCAAAATTAGAGACACTTGAATACAATAATTGAGGAATAACATTTAGTCAGAACTTTATAATATCATGAGGAAAAATGGATTCATGATATAATACTCCAAAGGATAGTATATACACCATATAAGAGTGAATTGGTGCATAACAACAATGAACCCTCAATAGAAATGTCAAATGTGATGAAATCCCTTATAAAGAAAGTATCCCTAAATTAAGGACAAATCAATCTCAAAAATATGTGTGACAAATATAAATACACCCAATATAATTGGATATTAAGTGTAAAAAAATAAAAGGTCTTTCAAACATATTCAATGGATGACATATTCAATGACTACATGTTGAACCCAAAGAAATCGAAATTGGGTTAAAAAGTTCCCTTGACAGCCTAACGACATCGCATCAAAATGAGTTGATGAGAGATAAAAAGTGTATCTCATCACTTGGACATAAAATTTACATCAATAAGGATATATGAGAACATATCCCAACATAAAAATATGTAAATTAAAAGACCCAACAAAATAAGTCTTTTAAAAAAAGAGGAGGGTGAAAGGTTCCTTTACCGACTTGGGTATCTTTCAAAACAAACACCCCATGAAAGAAGGACAATAGATCATTGATGTAAATACTCATAAATGAAAGTATATTACACAAAGAGTAGAATAATGTGCAGTACATACACCACTAAATGTAATTTGTGGCAAATGTAGCATAAATCTCATGGGAATAAATGTGAGATGAAAAATCCCTTATGAAAACTCGGCAGCCTAACGACGCTACATAAAACTTCTGAATATGGATTGATGAGATCAAATTGGGTATCTCATCACATTGAAATAAAATTTACAGCAAGAGGAATATAAAAGAACATCTCCCAACATTACAAAGAGGAGCCTAAAATAAGTGACATAAAGGAGAGTACTTAAAAAGAAAGAGAGACGTTAGATCTCTTACGAAAGTTCGGCAGCCTAACGGCGCCACTCAAAACATCCAAAATGGATTGATGAGAGAGAATAGGGTCTCTCATCACATGAACATAAAAATTACAGTATCAGTAATATAAAAGAACATCCCAATCATAAGAAATATGAGCTTAAAAGAAATGACATAAAAGAGTGTACTTAAAAAGAAAGAGAGTTGTAGGATCCCTTACCTTGGGTCCGACTTGACTCGATCGTTCTTTAACGTCCTTAATAATAAACTTGAGTTAATCTATACTTTCTTAAGAAACTTTTTCAAGTTCATTATTCCTTTTACACCATGTTATAAACATCATGTAATCATTTAAGTTAATAATGTTCATTTTGTCGGTATTTGGTTCTTAAGTCGAAAGTGGACTTCTTACAATTACATGTTGTTCATGGGGTCAAAGGTTATTTATATCCAGAATGAAATTCCTGATTTGGATATCATATATATCATATATATCCAGCATATAAATGTATTTATAATATTACATAATCATTTAGAGGTAAGAAATGAAATGCACCGTTCATGGAGACGGTAAGCCGTACGTACGCATGAACGCTACTTTCATTTCTTTGTCATATTAATGGAATTAAAACTAAATGATAGATATGTATATTTTAATTACAGAATTATATTCATCATTTATATGTATCATTCATCATATATATCCATTATATACATGTACTTATAATAGTACATTACATTTGGGGATAAGAAATGAAATGCACCGTTCATGGAGACGGTAAGCCGTACGTACGCATGAACGCTACTTTCATTTCTATCTCATACTTTAATGGAAAGAAATAATAATTATATAGACGTATATAATAGTTCCAGTATAACATCATATATAATAACATTAAATATATCCTTAATACGTCCCACGTATGGCATTAACGAATCACATCACTTTGAGGGGGTGGTAGTCCGCACTTCCTAAAATGAAGATATCACGTATACCCATAATGGAAGCCATAAAGGTAAGAAAAAAAATGAAAAATACAGAAGAATAAGTAAAACATAAACATATTATATATCATATATAAAAATAGTGACATCATAATGGCCACCTTTGAAGGTGTTAAATGAGTATTGAACAATCATCGTTTCGGGAGGCAGAATTTCGCTATCCACGGAAACCGTATGTTCGTTAACCATTTTATGTAGTTGTGTGAGAGTGTATCTCGAATAAATCTTATAAAAACATCCTAGTATATTGAAGATACTGGTTTTGTTACAAAAGAAGTAAATAAAAAGAGTTTAGGGAGTTGGAGAAGCAAAATAAAACAAATGAACATGAGAGAATGTATTACCTTTAAAAGTGTAACTCCTTTTGATTTGAGCCTAAAGGATTCCTTTGAAAGGATTATACCCAAATTTAATCCTCTAGGATGAGTAGAGGGATGTGGAGAGAGTAAATGGGCAGGTGTTGGCCGAGCCAAAGACTTGAGGAGTGTGTGAAATGAGGTAGAGGTGGGGGCCTTTTATAAAAGGAGAGGAGGGGTACTTTTGGAAAGTAAAGAAATTTTACTTTATTTGAAAATGTTTTTCGGTTTTAAAAGGTCCCAAATTGATATAATTCGTGGATACGGTGATAAGGGTTCTAAATACACTCATCCAATTGGTTTAGGACATGTTTAGTTCATAGATGTTACATTATCTTTCCATTTTATTTAAATCGTCAAATAATGATGGCATCGCTGCATCATTATTATGTCATAAATAATTTAATTTATTTAATGTCTAAAAATTATAAAACAAATACTATGATGTAGGAAATCTTCTTAGCTTTCCAATGAATATTTATAATTAAAAATCTGATATTTATAACGCCATATAAAAATTGTTTTCGTAAAACATATTATGTTTGTGTCATTTTTACTTTTACATTAAATAAAATGTAATTTATGTCATTTCCCAACCAAAGTGTCTCCATGGGGTCCCCAAGTTGACCCATGGCTTGTCTTGGTCGGCCATGACACAACCAATAAGGCTGGGACATGTTTCTAGGTCATTTCATATTATTAAAGCATTATTTATACCTTAAACTACATTAATTACCACTAATCGCGATTAAGAACTTAATAAGTTACTATTCACCAAAAAATTATTTTTATCCCATTGAACCACATTTTACTTCTTAATGACAACCATGTATGTCGGATTTTTGAAATTCAAAACACTATGATGGAAAAATTTCATTTAAACGGAAAATAAGTCTTTATAAGTACCACTTAGTGGTTTCACAATTCATCAAAAATTGAAGTTTTTCAGAAAATTACCAAAAATTCACCCTAAGCTATATTTGATATTCCGAATTAAAAAATGAAGTCTATTTTACAAAATTCAAAACATATAAGTCACATTAATTAATTTAATAATTAATTCCCGCTGTCAGAGCAAATAGCGTATTTTTATGAAACAATAAGTATCAAAAGATTGACACTAGTTTAAGTCCGATTTCAAAGTGAAATTAATTCCAACAACCACTATTGGATTTAATGGTAAAAATATTTTCTAATTTCACTTTAAAACCAATTCAAAAGATAATCTAATCATATAAATAAATTAGATTAAAAAGAGGTTTTGAATTAAAATACAACATTTTACACTATTCATTAAAAAAATGAACTTTATCGGAAAGATACCAAAAATTTAAACAAAGTAAATTTTGATGTCCCGATTCTGAAGAAGAGATTTATTTGGTCCAATAGAATGTATAAAAGTGAACAAAACTATATTTAATGACGGTTCGCCATCAAAAGGCGATAAGTGAACCTTTAGTGAAAACTAGGGCATATATGCCTAAAATTTAATTCTTTCCGTATTTTAAGCCTCTATCCATTATTGGATAAATGTAAAAACATTTAAAAACATATATAATCATATTTTAGTTATTTCTATCCATTCCCACCATTACAACGGCTACATGTTAACTACCATTTAAAATAATATTATTTTATTATTAGAGTGCAACGTAAGATTTCCAAGAAACTCGTTGTTGCGTGTTGGGTACGCCATCGAGCATAGCGTCCCCTTTAAAGTCATTTAAATATTTTATTCAAAAATATGGATAAATATGAAATGTCATATTCTTTATTTACCTGGGGTGTTACAGAAAAAGTACAAACTTCACTCTCACTATGTGATTTGATTGGACCATGTCGATATTTAACCAGACTCTATATTTATTCATGTGATGATATCTATTATAGATAGGAATAAAAATATATTTTAGGAGAAAATACTTATTTTATTATTGTTTTTCTATCATTATGGTTAAATTTCCAAAATAATCATGAGAGTGTGGAAAGGAAATGTTTGAATAATTTACTAGACTCTTCTAGGACATCACCAGTTTTCTAATCTATATGCATATGAAGACTAATTGTGAGGAGAATATAGAACCTCCAATTTTAGTAAATTTTACCTTTTTTATACTTTGATCTTATATATTACTTGGGTTATATTTTGGGAGTTTTCAAGTGTAATTGTAATTTTCTGGGTTTATTTTTTGATGTGTGCGGTTTGAGAATTGTTATTACAAACCATGAAGAATCTCTAGAAAAGAATGTATAATTTTTTTAGTCATTGGGTAGGCCCGTGGTTAACAATCAATTTAGCCAAACTATGTGAGTTCCCTAGGTAAACCATGAAAAGTGAAACATAGGGTAAGGTGGTTGGTGCTCAGTTTATTAAATCCTATGATCCAACCATGAAAGGCATGACATTTGTATAGTAACACTGCATGGTTAGGGAATGAATCTCCAAAATAGGTGGCCTAACCATGTGATCTGAATTAGTTAATCTGAAAAAAATTATTTTTACCTAGTTTAATCCCCCAAAAACAACATTCACCCAAGGCATCGACCTCCCTTCCCTCCTAAGGCTCCTCCAGTGATCCCATTTTATTTAGAGTCATATTTGGTCAAAGAAAATCACATTGCATATCTTAATTAACAAGTATGTCCTGTTTTAACTCTCTCTAATTAGATCCATTTATTTTATCTAACTTGGATTATGAGATCTAGTCCTCCAAGGATAGATCTAAGTTCCTTGTTTGAGATTGTGATGGTATCATGATGAATATTATGAAGGGAAAGTGTTCTGAGATCAGATCTAGAATATTTTAGTGTTATTCTTTATTTTACCCAATTGTTAGGATATAGGTGTATTCTATCTCATCATAACCATTACGTAACTTAAAATATTAGTCTTAATTAAGTTTTTTCATAAAATTGATTTGAAAAATATGTGGTATTCTTATTGGATATCCATCTTTGTTATCACATTCGAATTTTATAAAACATTGTGGATTTTTGAACACCATTTTGTTTATAATTTTAAAATGATGGTTTTAAAATTATTTTATTTATTTGATTCATCTAGGTATTTTGATGAATTTTTTTTCCAGAAATAATTGGTTTTTTATTTTATGGAATCTAATATGGAATTTGGAATATATTGTTAGAGTTGGTTTATTTTTGTACATGACCCTAAGGATAGAGAATAATTCACTGGGGCACTTGGATATTGGTCAACATGTGACAACATGGTAGATCAATGAGATATTTCTCATTTTTATAGATTATTCACTTGGAATTCGTGGGTGTGTCTGTATGTGGAGACCTGGGTATTCCATCTAAAAATATTTTTTTTCCAAAAACACTTTCGTGGTATAAGTGACATTGGTATTCAAAAAAAAATGAGAAATGAGTCAAAGAAAATTTTTATTTTTTCCTATGGAACAAGATTATTGGTTTGATATGACTTTTTATCAACCACTTCTAAACCATTTTATATAAAATGTGGCCACTGGTTTTTGTTATTGTGGTAGAATTTGTGAAGTATTTGGGGAAGACATACTGAGTTTATAATCACCCCTACATGGTAACTTTAGATCATTTAAAAAGTTCATCTATCTGGATTCAAGAAAAGAGAGGTTATAAATTTTTTTTAGTGATGTTTCTTGATTACTTAGGTTCAGCAGGTGGTGTTAGATCTTGGAGATAACAACGAGTTTACTTATAAAGATACCACATGACTAACTTTGGTTATTTTCTACCACTTTTTTTCATCTGATATTATGTTTTCACTATTGTATTATTTTCTATTATATTATTATTTGCATTTTATTATCTGGTCTCATGCATCATATAGTAATTTTATGTTTATTATTTCTGTTTGTCTGGTTTTTTTCTCTTTAAATGGGGAAAACATTATTTATGGTTCTTTTAATCCCTTGTAATTTATCTTAAGCCTTCAGTATCTTGGTTTGTCACTTATGTAAAGTTAATCCACCCTGACCCCTCAAGATATTGATGAGGGGAAGGATGTTAAAGAATGTGTTTGATATTTTTTACAATTAGATTTTAAGAAGTTATATCTCACTAGTGACATACTTTATAATGTTATCAAAAAAGGAAATATAATAATTAAAACCCAAAATTATTATTTTTGGATATTGTGTAATGTTGGATATATTCATATACATCAAAGAAAATAAATACCTATTAGAAATCATCATTATAATGGATATTATGCCAAATTTGTGAAGGGATATTGGAAAGTATCAAAAGTTGATATGGTTATCTCAAGGGAAGTGAAAAATTGAACACATTAACGGATTAATGATTCAAATCATGTAGTGACATAGTGGAATTTAAAAATCAATTACAAAACCCTTCATTGGATACTGGTTCATGAAAATGAGAAGGAGACAATTTTTATTACAGTTAATGGAATGCTTCAATATCTGATATCAGAGAATATTGGATCCTATAAGGATTAAATTCATGAAAATCAAAGTAAATTTTCCTTCATGAAATGAGGAATAGAGCCAACATCAGTAAAACTAGAGAACATGTTTTCATATGTATAGGGGACCACACGATACATTCTATTTAGTGATGAATTTGTTAAATTACATTAATTAAAGACATAAATTGATAGGTATGGGTTTATTTTTAAAAAATTAGTTTGATATTTTTCTACATTTATAAAATGGAAGAGTCTTATAGATAATTAAACAACGATGAGGTTAAAGTGTTTGAGATATAACAATGGAGGAAATTATGGAATTCAACACTTCAAATATTTATATTAAAAAAATTGAATTAGTATAAAGAATATGGTTCTTAGTATGCCCGAACAAAATAGTATCTCCAAAAAGGAGGAATATAACCTTGGTTCATCATTCTAAGAGTACAAGGTCACATATTATATTGAAAAAGGTTTTTTTGGGATAAATTAGTTCACACGGAAGAATACTCAATAAATCACACTATGCATTTCCCATATGTTGAAAAAGTACCTGATGATGTATGGATATGAAACAGGGAAAACCATTCACATTTTAATTTAATTGGTTATCAATCAGATGTTCATATTGACACAGATTATATGGATAAGTTGGATACAAAGTCTTATTAATGATTATACCTTTAATATAGAGATAAATGGTTTGGTTACCACTTCATGTATTACTATAATATAAATACAGTTAAAATCAAGAATATAATAGTTCACTAACATGTTCTTTATAAGTATATAAATGATTCTAAATTTGATTGAATGATAAAGGAACTCCGGTCTCATGAGCAAGTTGACCTTGAAAGAATATTGAAATATAATATTGTGTAGAATGAGAATCATATAGTTAACCTGGGTATGGATATACCTCTTAATAAGTCATCATAGGTATGTATTCCAATATAAAGATATGAATCTTGAATTTATTAAATTAATTACTGGTGGAACAGAACCCAAGTATCATGAAGAATTAATGTATGTGGGGGATTTCATTGAGTATGAGCTAACAAGAAAGGATGAAATTTCATCATAACATGCTCATGAGATCTAATAAAATTATACTTTACTATTAAGTAGAAGTAATTTCATAAAAAATGGGTATATTGTGTCAAATAGGAACATTACAGAAGATAAAGTTAAAAGGAAAGGATGTTTCTTAATGTATTTCAATAGAATAATTGTTTTTACTAAACTAAAACTTCGTATCATGTTGTTGAGGTATCAATTATTAGTGTTATATTGATAATTATAGTTACCAAGGGATTAATTTATAAAAAATGGATGTAAATACTACCTTACTTCATGAAGACATGGAGGAGGATACCTACATGGTGCAACCTGAAGGGTTATTTGAGTTTAGAATGAAGGATCATGTTTCCGAGATTTATAACGAGTCTATATTGGATTAAGCAGGAACCAAGACAGTGCATTAAGAAATATTATGCATAAATGGGAACTATTGAGTACCGGAGATGATTTATGTTTTAATGTTTCTACTAAAAATAATTTTGGAATTTTTATATCATATTTTTATTGTATTTGGATGATATTCTCATTATAGGGGCCTATGAGAAATGGATTGATGAGTTGAAGATGAAATTATAAAATGAATTTTAAATTAAGGATCTTGGTGAGGAAAAA
Organism: Viscum album; assembly: GCA_963277665.1. Taxonomy (NCBI): domain Eukaryota; kingdom Viridiplantae; phylum Streptophyta; class Magnoliopsida; order Santalales; family Viscaceae; genus Viscum; species Viscum album. The sequence goes on along the minus strand of OY728126.1, from coordinate 2,087,048,100 downwards.
AATTCATAGGATGAGGATCATGTCGGGACAAGTTATTGTAACCTATAATTTTTCTCAAACATCTTACATGGAGAAAGATTTGAATAGGATTAATATTTAAGAGGAAAAACCTATATATATTATTCTAATGATTAACATTTTGTTATTTGATTAGTAGCCACTAAAGAAAAAAATTAATTTGAATACATGGTGAAAATACCTTATGGATCAGTAGTAGGGAGTTTGATATATTCTATGATTTTCACTTGACCATGCATACACATGAAGTGGTATTTTTCATCTAATACAAGTAAAATCAAGGAAGAAAACATTTGTAGGTTGTAAAGTGTGTACTAAGATACTTTAAGAGGGGAAATGATATTTTTTTACTCATCATGGTATTGTTTACATTATATGTATATATTGATGTAGACTTGGGAGATCATGTCTGTAACATCTCAGGTTAATAAAAAATATTCCATTTTAATATTTATTGATATTTTTGAATTAAATATTAATTTTACTTTAATGTGGATGTTATGTATGATAGCATACTCAACACATAACAACAATATTCTTTGAAATCTTATGTTGCAGAAAACATTGAGTTATACTGAAAAATATTAATATAATATTATTATTTTAAATGGTAGTCAACAGCTAGCCGTTTTATTGGAGAGAATATACAGAACTAACCATATTGTGATTATACATGTTTATTAAATGTATTTACCTTTATAAAATAAAATTTAGAGACATAAAATTTGAATGAATCAAATTTTATGCATAAATACTCTAATATTCTTTAAGAGGTCAATTTACCACCTTTTAATGGAGAAACATTTATAGATCTAGTTTTTCCACTTTTATGCGCTCTATTTGACAAAATGATATTCTTATTTATAATTCAGACATCAAAATTTACTTTAGATGAAATTTTTGTATTTTTCTGATAAAGTTCATTTTTTAATGAATAGTGAAAAATACTACAATTTAATTCAAAACTGCTTTTTAATCTAATTATTTATATGGTTAGATTATCTTTTTAAAATTTTTTAACGTGTATTTGGTTTATATTTTCACCATTTAATCCAATGATGGTAATTTAAAGTAATTTTACTTTGAAACTGGACATAAACAAGTGTCAATCTTTTGATAGTTATTATTTTTTAAAATCACACTTGTTGGTTTTTTAAATGGAAATTAATTTTAAATTAATTAATTTGATTTCTATGATTTTAATTTGTTAAAAAATAAATAATTTTCTAATTTTTAATATCCATATAATATTTGGGTGAATTTTGGGTATTTTTTTGAAAACGTTCAATTTTTGATGAATTGTGAAAAACACTGCATAGTAGTTAAAAAAACTAACATTTTCATTTAAATGAAATTTTACCACATCTAGGAATTGAATTTCCAAAATTTTACATACATGGTTGACATTAGTAAGTAAAATTTGGTTCAATAGAATGAAAATAATTATTGGTGAATAGTAACTTTTATTTTTATTTACCATGGTTAAAGGTAAATAGTATAATTTAATGTAAAAATAATATTATAATAACAAAAAATTACCTTCACACTTTTCCTAACATTATTGGATAAGTCATTTCCGACCAAAAAAATCCTTGGGTGATACTTTTGGCCTTTGAAATCCATCTGGGTAAGATAGTGACATTAATAATATTTTATTTAAAGTAAAAAAAATTATCATAAACATGTATTGTTTTTCTAAAACAATTTTAAAGTTAAGATATTAAATTGATATCTCTAACTATAAATAGTCATTTAAAAAATAAAAATATTTCCTACATCATGGTATTTTATTTAGAATTTTAATACATTAAATAAATAAATTTATTTATGACACAATGAGGATGTAATGATTACCTCATTAATGAATGTTTTAAATAAAATAGATTATAAATATTAAAATGATTATTTTTATTAACTTTTTATGTCATTCTAAAATTTTAGAGAAGATGATGACTTGTTATATTTTAAATGACAGAGTTTTTTTAAAGAATCAAGTTGGTTTGGATTCTTCAAAAATTCATGATATGATTAGTAGGAAAATTGACATAAATGTGTTTTTAAATTAATTAATATTTTATAAAATGATAAAATAGTCTTAAAATATAAGACTATTCAAAAAGACATTTATGATTTTAAAAATTTCAGTAATGATCTATTTGGGGTCGCAACACATTTTAAAGTAACTATATTAACCATGTAGAGTGAATACACAAGAAGACATGGTAAAAGTCAAATATGTTAACTAAGGGTTAATGCTAAATGATATGGATATATTTGAAACCAAATCTTTTTTAATACCTATTTTCTGAGATGATTTCAACTAATAGTAATTTTATCTTCAAATTTAATGAGTTATGGTCCTTTTGAAACTGAAAATCCTTTTATAATAAAATAATATTTTCAAACATTCCTAAAAAGCTCATCCTCCATCTTATAAAAGGTCACTACTTCTATCCTATTACTCACACCTCTCAATCCACTTGTCTCATCCAAACTATACCCAAATAATCTCCCAAAATCCCTCTTTTTATCCTATAAGACTATCCTTAGTTAGAAGGCACTTCAATAAATCATTTTCGTTCAAACCAAAGAGAGTTACCAGATTTAAAATTAACATCTTCCTTCAAGTTCTCTTCTTTTATTTTACTTTTTCACTCCATATTTTCTTCTTATCATTTTTTTAAATAAAAAAACTAGGTTCCTAAATATACTAGTTTTTTGTTATAATAAGTATTCTAAATAAACTTACACCCTCCTCTATCTAATGGGTAGTGAACATATTGTTTCAGTGGATGGTGAACTACTGCCTCACGAAACAATGATTGTTCAATATTATCTTACCACCTCTTATGGTGGCCATTATGATGGAATTATATTTTTATGTGATATAAATTATATTTATATTGTTTCAATGATTATTAATTTTCTATTTACACCATATCTATATGGTTTTTATAATGGGTAAATACGATAATTTAATTTGAGAAAGTGTGGACTACCACCCCCTCAAAGTGACATGACTTGTTCATGCCATAAATGGAATGTATAAAGGATGGGATTAATGAAATTATATATGATATTATACTTTATTTATAATATTCCTATGTATCATTATTTTATTATTCCAATAAATATAAAATAGAAATGAATGTAGCATTAATGAAAACGTACCGCTTACCGTCTCCATGAACGGTGCATTTAATTTCCTATTTCCAAATGGTATTTACTATTATAAATACATATATATACTGGATATATATTATATATATGATATCTAAATCATTAATATCATTCTGAATATAATGTATGTTGACCACATGGACAATTTTTAATTATAAGAAGTTTATTTTTAACTCTATTACCAAATATCAACAAAATGATTGTTATTAACTTATATGATTATATAATTTCTATAATGTGGTAATATGTGATATAAAAGGAATAATAAACTTTAAAAAGGTTCTAAATGAAGTATAAATTAACTTTAGTTTTTTGTTCAGGATATTAAAGAACGAATTAGTCAAGTCGGACACGAGGTAAGGGGTTTTCATCTCATGTTTTATTCCCGTGAGATTCATGCTATATTTTCTAATATTTCCTATTGTGTGGTTTATAAACTACCCATGATTATATTAATTGTGTAATATAATTTAATTTATGGGTATTTACATCTTCATTGTATGATCTCACCCTTATTTTTTTAAGGAGTCTAAGAAAAATATAATGAATGATATGTAGGGATATTCAATATAGAATAATGATATTATTGATCAAAAAAATTAGGCTGTAATTTTTTGTATAAAATATAATGTAATAATCAATTAAAAATCTAGCTTGCCAAGACTAATAACTGTTAGGTCATTGGATATGTTATTACTTTTATCTTATTAAAATGTAAAAAATACAACACAAGATTCACGTTACTTGTGTTTATTCGTTATATTTGGTATCAACATAGTTTTAGTGGAAATATTGGGAAATATATTTATGAAAGCACAGATTAAAAAACATACCATTATGATAGAAATTGTGGATAAGTAAAGAATAAAATCCTAAATTTTGAGAAAGGAAAATATTATGATGTTTTTCCTAGAATAACATATCTCTATGGAAACTAATAGAGGATATGTTTATAGAAAATATGTACCTAGGGGCAATTTTTTAAAACGTAAATTTTTTTATTTACTCAATAATTACCAAGTACTTGAAAATGGTCCTTACTGTGAATCGATTTTATGTGATTAGAGGATATTCTTTGAATAAATTTCATTTTATTTAAAAAAGTATGAATTATTCAAATATATTATGGCCATGTATTAACTTGTTTAATCCTAATGTTTATTTGGTTGAAAAGTTTATGTTTTATCACATGTTTAATTATATAAATACCCATTTTGAGGTTTTTTTAGTGGGAGTATAAAATGATTAAGGATATTTTGGAGGTATTTTATGGTAATAAAACCCATTAGTTTATAATATGAAAGGTAATTTATGGAATAATTCCTTTCAATTTGTTGGACACGAGATTAAGTGTATTGGTAACCTTTAATGTTTATTTTACCTTTTATTCTATATTAATTATGTTTCCTTAAATTTTGGTTCATTATAAGAATTATATTGATATGGTTTTATTAAAATTACAAGATGAATTCTATTTGAGAACCAATAACATTTTTCATGGTCGAATGTATAGAACCCATAAATGAAGGGAGATTAGTGTTTAATGCGTATCAATAGTATATGTTATGTTCTAGTTAATATTTCATTATTTTTACTTAAATTGTTTTATGAATAAATATTAATTATGGACAGTTTTTTATATTATTGAGGTGTAGATATCAATGTATAATATTGGATAACTTGTGCTAACTATATTGTATTTGGAAAATATTTAGAGACAAACATAATGAATTTTCACTATTTTATAGATATTATGACCTGTTAAAATTAAATTATAGTGGCTAAATCATAAAATATAAATTTTGGGATATTTAATTAAAATTTTATGTGATGTATTGGAAATTTATTGAGGAACAACCAAAGATTAAAATTGTTCTTATCAAATAGAAAGATATGAAGTACATGTATTTCCTTATTTTGTTAGACAGAAAAATAATTCCACAAATTTTGATAAAGGGTCTTGAAAAAATATCATATTACATTAATATTCAATGAATAAAATAGTATTAAAAAACATCACATATTTATGTTTTTGAGGCCCAAAACATTCCATTTATCAATCAATTTCTTATGATTGATGATCTTTATCACATTTTATAATTATTTATGATTTTAAAATATTGTAATTTCATCATGTCCCAGAAATTTTATCCTAATTGGAAACCTAGTTATTTTTTATTCTATATGAACTTCTTATATACCTTTATCTCTTATCAAAAAGAATTTTTATCAACCCTTTTTGAATGTGGGTTTCTCTAAATTGTTATTTTCAAATGTCAAACCTTTAATTACTAAGATTGAGTTTAAATTTAAAGGATAAAATTTAGTAAAGGTGGCAGTTATGTAAAAAACAAAAATTATAATAAGTAAAATTATATTCAATAGATTAAGCGACATGTAACACTAAGATTAAGCAACCCACAAAATTTATTTCTTTACATTTAATCTCTTCAATATATTGCGTAACACACAACACTGAGTTTAAATGAACTATAATATATTATATAGTTATAACATAACATTTAAATTAGTGGGTATAAAAAATACAAACTAAATTATTAAAATTATTTTTATATATAGTTTAGAAAGTAAATCAGAATCATTTAAAAGAAAAATTTAATATTTACTAAAAAATTGTATTTTTCTGAATTTTTTTTAACACTTTCAAAAAAAATTTCAATTAATTTTTACCACTTTTATAAATTTTATAAAATTTAATTCATCTTTTAATTAAACATATAAAAATTTTCTAACACTAAATTTTTCATTTTTTCTGAATAGTATTATTTTTCAATAATTAGGGAAAAATACATATTTTTTTTTGGAAAACCCCTTTTCATTTAAATAATTTAAATGGATAAATTAAAATTTAACTTGTTTTTAAAGTAAAATTGGTTTTTTATACTATAATTTATATAATTTATGTTATTTTAATTAATTTAATTTTAAAATATGATAATAAAATCATCTATACCTATTATATTTTCTCATTGAAAACCAAATTTTTCAATTTATTGGTATGATTTATAATTTTATTTTGATACGTATACGAATTTAATTTAAAAAATAGATTAAATATTTTCAATCTGTATAATATATGTTACTTAATAAGTTCAACATAATTTTTTTGTCATAAATAATAGTGAAAACATTAATAATTAATTACTGCAGTTAAGGTAAAAACTTATTTAACAAGGGTTAAATTTAAAATATAAGGGTTAGATAACCTAAAATCTTGTAAAAAACAAATTTTATGGAAATATCGATATAGTGTAATGTATATGCTTTTAGAATTACCCATTTTGGTGTCATTTGGATGGAATAAAATGTGTTTTTAATTTAATCTTTTCAAAAATGTCATGTGTTTCATCTCCCCCACTTATAAAAGGACACCCCCTCTCCACCCATATTCAGACATAAAAATCATAGTGATTTGGACAACACCTATCCAAATAAATATTTTTATACCATAAAATCATCTTATATCCATTGGACTGTTCATAAATCCAACCTAGCAAGGATTTCGGTACACACCAAAATATCTTCTCTGAAGAAGAGATAATTTTAATAAAGGAGGAATTTTTATTTTGATTCATCTTACACCACCTTGAAATATTTTTGTAAAAGTATTATTTAATAAAAAATATCATAAATATACTGTTATTTAATTATTATAAAATTTCATGGCCTATGTCTATATCCTCTTCTATCAATTGAGAAACATAAAAGTTGATCTTGTTTATGGTGAACAATCTCCTCACGAATCGATGCAATTAGTTTTCCATCACCACCAATCAAGGATGAATATAATGATGGAATAGATACATTGATATTATATTTATGATATTATAATTATATTTTAAATATAATATCACATATACCTACTTAATTTTCATCCTTTTTGAAATTTGATAATGTCACTCATGTGTACGGTGAACTACTACTTCACGAAGCGATGTTATTTGTTTTTCTCATATTCATTACATTGAAAGTAACAAGGTTACGTTTATTGAATACATTTTATAAATATGAAATTTTATTGATTATATAAAAACATTATAGAACATATTTATCCACCCATTCACCCATTAAAGAAATCATAATCTCACTCAAGCATACATGCAGCCTACCATCTTCATGAAGCGATACGATCAATTTTATATATTAAATTTTAATAAATTTTATAAAAAAAAATCAAACGAAAAAATTATTTTTATTATATTAATCATTATCAATATTATGGTTCTATATCTTATACAAAATAACTAGAAATTTTAGGAAAAAAAATGTATAAGAAAACAAGGCGATTAATACATCAAATAATCAGAATATTGAATGATAATTAATGAATGGGTGATAATATGTTTTAAGATGATAATATATGAAATTATAAATATGAATATGGTTTTGGTATAAATCAATAACATTCATAAAACAATTATACAATACATTAATTCATGTTCAACAAAAGTAAAGTGTGAGGTAAAGGACTTCATCTAGATTTTCCCTTTATTGGGGAATATTTTATTATTGTTCACCTAATATATTTATATGATGTAAATAATACCCATATTATATGTAATAAAATGGATTATTAATATTTGATGAAATTTTAAGTAAAATTTGAATTATTTCATCCAATATAATTTTACATTAATGTTACTAAGTGGTAAGGGACTTTGTCCCAATTTCCATTCATTGAGACATGTTTTATTTTCAGAACTTAATTTATTTTATATGGTCTAAAATCATTCCATTTTATATTTTATATAATGAGTCATTTATATTTCCTAGTGCTTTAATTCCAATTTTAATTATTTTTTCATTTTTTATTTTACATTAACGTTACCAAGTGGTAAGGGAATTCATCTCAATTTCCATCCATTGAGGCATATTGTAATGTTATGCATATAATTTTGACATGTTACACCATGATTTATCAATAATTCTTGGTATTTTAAGTTTAAATTATAATTAATTCATCCATGTTTAATTTACATGAAAACTACTAATTGGTAATGAATTTCATAACTCTATTTAATTTCATTCGGTTGTATTAATTCTTATTTGTCATTTATATTCAATGATTATGTTTCCATTAATTTTTGAATATATTTTGTTTTGTATCAACTTATTTTATGTATATTTACATTTTATACACATAATATATTCATTGGATAATTACCACTTCAACATCATGATCTTTTTAAGGGTTTATTTCACAATCTCATAATAATAAGGATTATTTATGCTAGAATTTATATTGAAGGAAATTATTTAATAATGTTAGAACAAAATCATTAGGATTTATAATACTATAGTGATTCATTATATTTCATGTAAGATGGATATTTTTTGGAGTCTTTTGTAGTTAATATTATTGATAAAATATTTTTAATAAAATCTAACTTCGTTTCTCTCTTTGGTCGAAAACCCATTTTCTTCCAAAACCATGTTTCCAAATAAATTATAAATGTTTATAAAATTCTAAAATTTATTAATTAAATACATTTTTACTAATGTTTTACTTTTCATGAAATTTTATGAAATGAATCTTCATGACTATTTCCAAACAAGTCTTTTAAATATTTTACAAATAATGTGAAAGGAATATTTGTTTCAATGTTTACACCATCTGTGAAATTTACCACAGACATGAACACTCATCATTTTTAAGCCTATATTGTTTTTTAAGGTTATTTTGAATAGAAATTATATTTAATATATTGGGTGAAATGTTCATTTAATAATATATTTTCTATGTAAAAAAGGATATTTTACCCTAGAGTGTTTTAATGAAATTTTTATGGTATTTCTATTCATCAATGATCACAACCCATTATTTTACATATAATACACTAAGAATATTCTGTATTGATACCATATTTATTCATTATATTCATGGTTTATGATCACATTGAAGAAGTAAATTATTTACATTGACATTATTCAATTATTTTTGCAGTCAATAAATTTCAATGAAACATTCACTTTCCCATAACCATAAAAAATTAAATTTTACCTAAAATATCAATATTATTTGTTATGGATATGTTTATTTCATACATATTATTTCATTTATACATATGGTGTTATACTTATAATTTTATTTTTCTATTTATTGAAATTTTTATAAGTATGTATTCTTTATTAAATACAAATATTTGATGATAAGGAACATTGTTTTTTAGTTTAATGAATTATTTGATATATGATGAATTATTGATACATGAATTGATGGGTGAATACTAGATTTATATCCCCTTTATGAATCTTTAGCCCCATGAGGAGAATTATTATGCTTGAATTAAAATGTTTTATAACAATAGTTTTAAACTATCTAGGGAAAGGTCTTAAAAATATTGGTATAATGATGCATGAGATCATTATATCAAATAATTAATAGTTTCCTTCACTAATAATTCATTTATTATTGTCTATGATATTATCACAGTGGTATTAAATCCAGATGCATGTCATTCTCAGTTTACTGTATATTTGGAATGTTTTTTTAGTTATTTTACTTCCATATTGACTAATTTCTATCTATTCATGATATTCAAATTATTTAAATGGAATGTGTCTTCAATTTTTTAGCTTTCCCATGTTGATTATTCTTATTGATTCATGATATATTTTTTTTAGGTAGCTCTAAAAAATAATATGAGATTACACTTATTTTTTTCCCAAAATCCATGAAGTATACTATGAATGAAATTTAATGATATGCTAGGGAGGCATAATTATATTCTCAAAGAAGTAATGTTTTAACTTTTTATATCCAAGTTTGCTGAAAGAATCAAATTTTAATATAGTTTACCATGACTACAAATCTATTTTCTCCTTTTTGATGTGATTACTTATATATTATACGAATGTAATAAACAAAACACTGGCTCAATACTATTGAGGTAGGGGTCATTATATTCCTTTAAGAAAACATGGTCACAGATATGGAATTCCAATCCCTTTATTTGATAATTATAATAACCCTTTTATCTATTTTTTCCTATATTTATATATTTTGATATATATCTGATGATTATAGTTGTTTAATCAATTAGTTATATATAATTATCATTTCAAAAATTCATCACAATAATTTTGAGTAGGAAATAGTTTCTTATACAAAAGATTATTTTAATATAATTTGAATACTATAGTGAAATATATTACTATATTTTAAATCCAAAAAAGGATGGTATGGGTCACATATTCCTTTAAAGAAAAGTGGTTATGACTTTAAAATGTCCTATAATTTCTTTATAGTACTTTAAAACTCCCTCACTATCTAAATATGTTAGGAAATTATTGAATGATTCTATTTATTTAAACAATTTTGAATAATCCTATAAAATTTTGATTAAAAACAAGGGTCATGATAAAATAAATTTGATAGTGGTTATAATACACCCAATTTTAGGTACATTTTCGTTTCACTTCATATTTTGATGTTATAATATAATTGGGTGTAGTTTTCCGAGTTTTTAGATAGTTTTAGACTATTTTGGATGTATTTATATTGTTGCATTGTTTGAGAATGGTTAGTGGAAAATTTAAGGTTTTCTGTATGAAATAGGGTAATATTCTATGTTGTAAAATAGGGTGCATTTTTTTCTTCCAAACCATGTGGGTTCCAAGGAGATACCATGAAACTTGTAATAAAAGAAAAAATCCAGGATTGTTAAGTAGTGTAAACCAACCATGTGTGGTGGATATAGTGACAATAGAATGTGTATGGTTATCACATGTTTCCCAAACTCTGTGTAATGGCATTGAACTGTGAATTTAATTCTACAAAAATTAGGGTTTTAACTCGGGGTTTCACCCCAAAACCCTTATTTTTTGAATATCATCTAAGGATATTAAACATCTCTCCTCTCTTATTCATTCTTGGTGGTTGTCTTTGATCCAAATTGTTTTTGATAGATCTAATTATGTAAGATATATAGAATAATAATAAATTTCAATTTTCTTAATTTCTCTCCAGATCTCTTTATCTAAACTCACAAAAAATAGGATATTTAAACCGTTATGGATAGATCTATGATATAGAATGTGTTTTGGTGAGATAATTATTATAGATATTGACAGAAGGAATTTATGAACATGAATATTTTAGTTTTATATTTTCATTCACCATTTTCATCATCCATTGAAATATATGTGTCTTCTCTCTCTTATTTACATATTCTAGATCATGAAGGCTAGGTTTTATAAAAAACGTTCTTCGATTTGAAATGTAAAAATTGGAAATTTTCTTAAAGGAAATCCCTTTAGGTTTATGATTTGGGAACATGGAAATTTTAATGGCCTTAAGAAACCCACATTAATATAGGGTCTTAAAATGTGGTTATTAATGTAAGAATGTTGTTTGATGAATTTTTTAAGGGAAGTATTAATTTTTTTGGATGGATTTTTTTATGAACATTTCATACATTATAAGAGAGAGTTCATTTTCATTGGAAATGGAACTATGTAAGGGGAGTGGTACTTGACTAGAGGTGCTTGGATAATGGTCACCAAATGATGACTTGGTGGATATGAAAGTAAATACTAATGATTATGGGACTGTCACCTATAACACATGTTTGTTTGATTGGATGGATGTGTTTTTGTTATGATAATTTAAAATAGTAGCTAAATTTTTCTTCATTTAATATTAATTTTTCTAGATTGGTAATATACAATGATTTTTGCCTATTTTTTTATAAGAAAGTATTTTAACATTAAGATAACATGTTCTTGTACTGGTTATGTGAGTTGGGGAGTCTCATTGGGAAGGAATACTATATATGATTACTCACACCCTACATGTAAATATTTTTTCACATACAGATGTAATTATCTATGACACATGTAAAAGAATGGTCTCAAGTTTCTTTTTGGGAGAAACATTACAATACATCCTTAGGTTGGAATTTGTAGCATGGGTTATCTCCCATGGAGGTATTGGAGTGATTCCACGTAGGTTTTGATCTATTAGGAGGTGTTTTATATTTACGTTGGATGTCATGTTTCAAATTCTTATTCTACTCTCTTATTATTTGTTTTGGCCATTCATTTTCGTTATATTGATCAAAAATCATGCATTTTATAGTTCATTTTGGTTTATTTATTTTCCTCCTATAGTTTATATTTTTCATTAATGGAAAATAACACCCAACCTTATTGTAATCCATTTTAATTCACTTCTATCCATTATTATCCAGTGGAAATTACCTAAGTTCATTAACACTTTCAACCCAACCCAAGCCAACAGGTTAGGTGGGGATGTTATAAATGATATTAGTCTTAGTTGTTACTCTAACTCGAGATAGTATCAAAGAAATAGTATATGCTGATACATGAAATTTATGTTATAAAAATATATATCTAACTATTTTATACTATGATTTATGTTATTAGGGTGGTCTAGGTACAAAAATTGTTTTAAAACACCTATAGGTGTTTTTTAATCTCATCATTGTGTGTTTAACCAATGAGTATATCATATCATGAATTCGTAAAGTTTCTTTCCATTAGGATTTCATTTTTCATATTATAAATATATATTTTTACAACATTGGATTAAATAATTTTTTATTATGAGGAATTGTAATATTCTAAGCCTTCATATTCTAATGAGTGATGTTAAAGCGTTGTTTCTCCTGACTTTACAAAAATGAAACCAACTATATGAAATAGAAAACCATAGTAAACGGCCATGAGAAATAGGGTTTCACTTAATCCATAAATTATCCAATATCTTATTCATATCATTATTCATGATTTTTAATCCACTGATAAGGGAGGTAAAAAATAATGAACCGAGACAAGTAGATCATTCTATGTAATTCTAGAAATAGAATTATAAGGACCCGACCTTATTACATATATAATCATGAGTTTAGATAAGAAAACACTTCCTTTTAAATTGGGGATCTTTTCAAGTTTAGATCTTTAGAAAATTCGGAAAAAAACATTTATAAAATTACACATTGTTACAGAGTGGATACCATTAAAACAATATCCATTTCTCTCAAAATATAAAACATTAAAACATAAAACAAGACTCCTTGAAAATTCATCAACATTTAACCTGTCTTCCTTCCTTGAATTAAAAATCCATTAACCTATGAAAAATCATTTAAAAACATGGGATGAGCACAATGCTCAGTAAGGGATGAAAAAGGAAGGAAAGAGCACATTAGTCCATAAATACTCGTAACGTATGAATAAAATTTCAGAAGACATGCATGTCACTCATATATAATTACTTTTTGTAACATGAGATTCACACAAGATACACATAAACATGAGAACATAAATATTATCATAGAGGTATATTGGGGTATTACTTACATAATCTTGTAACCATTCTTGGCTACCTTATAATCTGTAACCCTCCTGACTACCTTACTTTCTGTAACCATCACAGTTACACTTGGAGTAACCATACGGCCGAACTCCATCTTACTCATACCCAATGCATTGGAGGGAGATATAGTTCCCACCCTTGATCATAAATAATTCCCAAGAACCAAAACATAATCATACAACATGAATAATTCCATAAAAACAATGCTTTGGAATTTTGTAAAACCGAATTTTAAAAAAGGGTTTTAAAAAGGAAATCCACTTATAAATTACATAAAATTGAAGATAGGCTTAATAGAGCGTATAGAGTTTGTATATATACTTCATTTACACATAATAAAAAATAATATAAACAGAACCCATCACACAAAAAATTAAATAGCACATAATTAATGAAGTAGAAGGTTAACCACAAGAAAGGAAATCGGGTTAAGAATTCCCTTACCTTGGGTTTGTCTTACATAAAACATGGTTCAAACTCCTATATAATGGTTAAAATATTGTTATTAATATTTTACAGAAACATTTTCATGTTTATAACATCTTATATGATCATTTAATAACATCTTTTCAGCCTTAATTGTTAGTAATTTCCCCCTTGCACGATTTTTGGTTGAATTCATTACATGATTTCTATGATTGGTTCATGGTGGAAATTCTTGTCGATTGGAAGTGAAAATACAGAATTGTAGTGGAGTAGTATTTTTATATAACCAGTACCATAAATTATTTGATTTATCATTTTGAATTATTACATGAGGATTATTCATAAGTTAGAACATTAATGGAGTTCATTTAGATCCTTTTAGTGATTCTTTGATAATAACAACCTCATTTTATATTATAAATTAGATCCATGAGTAAAAAAGAATTAAAGAACCATGGGTGAGTAATAAAACATATATTATAACCTAGTTTAACCATATAAATGATTTCATGACCAGACTTGAAAGAATTAATGGAAATTAAAATCACATCATCCAGAATGTCGATAATTCGACACAAAGAGACAATGTTTTTATTCTATAAATAAGTGGGAGAGGAGAAGAATAAAGGTGGGTAATTTTTCATAAAAATGATAAAATACGGATTATACATGATTTATGGAGATTTCATGCGTCTTGGGTAAGGAGATATGAAGAAATAATAAGGAAGGAACTCAAAATAAAAGAAAACGTGAGAAATCTATTACAAAAAATTCCGCAACCTAACTGCTACACAACATGGTTTTAAAAAATTATTAAAAATAGAGGGGAAAAGGGTCACACATCCAGAAATGAATCATAATATATAGAAGATCAATAATAATAGGTAAATAATAACATGGTATAGAAACTTGACAATTATACCACATAATAGAGAATTTGAATGGAAAAATAATGAAATTGAGAATTTTCATACCTTGTAGAGTAACCCTTAGAACATGAAGGTTGAGACCTTGGGGGATTGAGAAAACCTTGGGAGGACTACTATGAAGGAAATGAGGCTAGAGAGTCATTTAGGTAGAATTGGGAATGTGTGACATCCCAAGTAAGTAATGAATAATAGATATTTTTATCTATGTCTATTAATGATTAAGATAGTGTTTTAGAGGCTTAAAATGAAAATAAATCCAATCTTAAGCATGAAATACACGAATATTTTTAAAAGATTATTTTACTTCCTTTTGATGGAAAAACATTTTTAAATCTATCTTTTGAAAATTTTATAAGCTATGTTTGTCAAAATAAACTTATTCTTTATGATTGGGACATCAAAATTTACTTTGTGTGAATTTTTGGTATTTTTCTGACAATGTTCATTTTTTTATGAATAGTGAAAAATACTGCATTTTACATCAAAAATGCTTTTTAATCTAATTTATTTATATGATTAGATTATCTTTTGAATTGGTTTTGAAGTGAAATTAGAATATATTTTTACCATTTAATCCAATTTTGGTCATTGGAATCAATTTCACTTTGAAATTGGACTTAAACTGGTGTCAATCTTTTGATACTTATTGTTTCATAAAAACACGCTATTTGCTCTGACAGCGGGAATTAATTATTAAATTAATTAATGTGACTTAAATGTTTTGAATTTTGTAAAATATACTTCATTTTTGAATTCAGAATATCAAATATATCTTAGGGTGAATTTTTGGTAATTTTCTGAAAAACTCTAATTTTTGATGAATAGTGAAACCACTAAGTTGTAATCAAGCAAACTGATTTTTCAGTTAAATGAAAGTTTACCACTAATGTGTATTGAATTTTGAAAATCCGACATACATGGTTGTCATTAAGAAGTAAAATGTGGTTCAATGAGATTAAAATAATTTTTTGGTGAATAGTAACTTATTAAGTTTTTAATCGCGATTAGTGGTAATTAGTGTAGTTTAAGGTAAAAATAATGCTTTAATAAAATAAGATGAGCTTGACACATGTCCTAACCTCATTTTTTGTGTCATGGCCGACCAGGACAAGCCATGGGTCAACTTGGGGACCCCATGGATCCACTTTGGTTGGGAAATGACATAAATAACTTTTTATTTAATGTAAAAGTAAACATGACACAAACATAATATGTTTTGAAAAAAAAAATTCACATGGGGTTATAAAGATCATATTTTTGATTATAAATAGTCATTGGAAAGATAAAAAGATTTCCTACATCATAGTAGTTTTTTTATAATTTTTAGACTTTAAATAAATTAAATTATATATGACATCATGATGATGCAGCGATGACCTCATTATTTAACGATTTAAATAAAATGGAAAGATAATGAATCATCTAAAAACCTAAAAATGGACAAAACCAATTGGATGAGTAGATTTCTAAGCCTTACCACCTTATCCTAGAATTATAGCAATGTGGGACCATTTGAATCCGAAACTCTTTTTAAAAATAATGTAACTTATCTTTACTTTCCAAAAGTGCCCCTCCTCTCCTCTTATAAAAGGCCCCCACCTCTACCTCATTTCACAGACTCCTCAAGCCTTTGTCTCGGCCAACCCCTGCCCATTTACTCTCTCCACATCCCTATACTCTTCCTAGAGGATTCCCTTTGGGCAGAATCCTTTCAAAGGAAGACTTTAGGCTCAAATCAAAAGGAGTTACACTTTTAAAGGTAATTCATTCTCTCATGTTCATTTGTTTTATTTTGCTTCTCCAACCCCCTAAACTCTTTTTATTTACTTCTTTTGTAACAACACCAGTATATTCAATATACTAGGATGTTGTTATTAGATTTATTTGAGCTACACTCTCACACAATTACATCAAATGTTTAATGAACATACGGTTTCCGTGGATGGCGAAATTATGCCTCCCGAAACGATGATTGTTCAATACTCATTTAACACCTTCAAGGGTGGCCATTATGATGTAAATATTTTTATATATGATATATAATATGTTTATGTTTTCTATAAGCTTCTGTTTTTTTCATTTTGGGCATACCTTTATGGTTTCCATTATGGGTAAACATGATATCTTCATTTTAGGAAGTGCGGACTACCGCCCCCTGAAAGTGATTTGATTCGTTAATACCATATGTGGGATGTGTAAAGGATAAAGTTAATGATATTATATATGTTATTATACTGGAATTATAATATACTCTTATATCATTATGATTCAATTCCAGAAAATACGAAATAGAAATGGAAGTAGCGTTCATGCGTACGTACGGCTTACCGTCTCCATGAACGGTGCATTTCATTTCTTACCTCTAAATATGATGTAATATTATAAATACATGTATATGATGAATATATATGATATATATGTTATCCAAATCATTAATATCATTCTAGATATAATGAACCTTTGACCAAATTAACAACATGTAAGTGTAAGAAGTCTATTTTTGACTTAACCAAATACCGACAAAATGAACATTATTAACTTAAATGATTAGATGATGTTTATAACATGTTATAAAAGGAATAATGAACTTGAAAAAGGTTCTTAAGAAAATAGTGATTAACTCAAGTTTATTATTCAGGAGATTAAAGAACGGTCGGGTCAAGTCAGATACGAGGTATGGGACTTCGTCTCAATCTCCTTTCATTGAGGCATATTTTGTTTTATACACAACCTTCTTTTATACGGTGTATAAACCCCATTGAATTTTACGTTTATTCAAAAGGAATCTTTTTTATACGAAGCGTTTACTAAACAACAAAAGGGAATGTTTTTGTCGTATGTATGCGGCGACAACAACTTCTCCGCCGTCGTGACCGTTATTTGAGTTTCGGCTTCCTCTACAAGCCATACCTTCTTTTTAAAAGGAAAAATAAATACCATGTTTTACTTTTCGTTTATTTTGGTATTGAAAATGGTTTTCATAATATTTTTATATCAATGTGTTGTATTGATATCTTGTGATTGAAAGGTGGAAATTTTATGTTTCCTTTATGCATGTTTTATGTGATACGATTATGTTGAGGTTCTTGGGCATTATTATGAAGACGGTGGTTCCGTGATAAACTAAGGGCGGGTGAGCCCGATATAGCTCTCCAATTCATTGGGTAACGCGAAGAAGTGAAACGTTATGGTTTCTCCGAAGAGATTTAGGGAATATACTGTGATGGGTATTCCAAACGTAACCAAGAGGGTTACTCCCTACGTAAGAATGTTATGAATGCATCAAGTTACCTTTATGTCTTATGATTTCTATGATTTATTAATGATTTGATGAGGTATGTTAAAGTGCTTATGTTTTATGGGTAAAGTATGATTTCATTCTTATGTATATATGTACCCATGTTTCCTTTCCATGTTTTTATAACCCATACTGAGCTTTTTATGCTCATCCCAAGTTTTTTTGTAATGATTTTCACAGGTCAAGGGAAAGGTACATGATATGATGATAGTGTCAAGGAAGTGTCAAGAAAGAATCCATGTTTTATTTTAAATATGTTTCCATTGATGGGAATGAAGAATACTATCTTTATGTAACCACTTTGTTTTAATGTGGGTTGTAATGCATGTTTTAAGATCTAATTCTCTAAAACTCTAAACCCGAAAAGGTCCTCAATGTGTAATCTTGTAATAACTCAAGATTAAGTAAGGTTTAAGGCTGGGGCCTTATAGTTGGTATCAAAGGTCGGTTTAGATTACTTTAGGAGTTAGAATTCTATTGAATGATTATCCAAAAATATTTTTTTTATGGTCAAATTGAAGTGATATAGAATTTGAAGATTACCATGTTGCTTCATCTAAGACATGTTTGTTCAGAATGGTTTTCCACAGAGGAAATAGGGAAGCAATGCTAGGAAGGCATACAGAAGGAAATAACCTTCCGAATCAGCATCCGGAAATGGTCAGAATTGGAACTGAACAATTTGTTGCAGTAATGGCGCAGTTGTCTCAAGCGATAAATGGTGGTGGTATCCATGCACGAGATCAGCCAGATCAACCGCAGATGAACATGTCAGTGGTGGAACATTTCATGAGGCAACATCCACCACCATTCAGAGGATCATCTGACCCTCTGCTAGCTGAAGGGTGGAATAAATCACTGGAGAATATTTTTGATGTCATGGGGTGTTCAGAAAATCAAAAGGTTAGTCTTGCTATTTACCATTTGGAGGGTGAAACAGATCAGTGGTGGTCTATGGTTAAAAATATCAGGGACGCCGATGAGATTGATGCTCTTGACTAGGATGAATTCAAAGGTATGTTTCTTGAGAAGTATTTTCCTAAGGCTCTTCGACTTAGGATGGAAAAACTATTCTTGGAATTGAGGCAAGAGGAAGACTCAGTGGCTATCTATGAGGAAAGGTTCACTCGTTTGGCAAGGTATGCTCCAAATTTTATCCGAGACCTTGATAGTAAAATCAATCGTTTTTACTCAGGATTAAAGCCAAAATATCGAAGGGCATTAGCTTATCGTGAGTTTAAAAGTTATGAAAAGCTTGTTCGATGTGCTGAGAAGGTGGAAATGGAGTTTGCCGATGACCAAGTGTTCTATAACAACCAGCAGAAGAAGAGACCGAGGTGGCAGGAGAAAGGTAAGAATTCTTCAAAAAAGTCTCATGGTAAGAGAACTAAGTTTCCAGTTTGTGATAAATGTGGCAAAAGGCATGCTGGGGAATGTCTTCTGAATTCTAGAAAATGCTACCGATGTGGTAAGATGGGACATAAGGCTCGTGATTGCACTGAAAAGGATCAAGGTGAAGGTAAGAACAAATTTTATTTACAGTTAGTGAAATGTTATAAGTGCAATGAGATGGGTCACTATGCAAACGAGTGTCCGACAAAGAGCTTGAGTGATGGGAAGCAGTTAGACTACAAGCAGAAAGGGGTGGTGAAATCCTTTGCAACTACTTCAGCAGATGTCGGGCCATCAAATGAAGTTGTATCAGGTACTTTGTTTGTTTTTTCAGATTATGCCAGTGTGTTGTTTGATTCGGGGTCTACACATTCTTTCATCTCTGAAACCTTTTCTAATAAAATGGGATACCATCTCAAGAAATGACTCCTGAACTTTTGGTAAAAACACCTGGGAGAAATGTTGAGGCAAAAAGAATTTATAAGAATCTTCATATCCTTGTCTGTGGAAAGAACCTACTTGCAAACCATATTGTTCTACCTCTAGTAGAGTTTGATGTTATCCTGGGTATGGATTGGCTCTCTATTTACCATGCTAAGATTGACTGTAGAGCTAAAGAAGTTTCTTTTCAGAAAGACATTCAGTTTGTTTACAAGAATGAACCCTTACTTTTGATAACATATCAAGAGGCCAAGAAACTTGTAAAATATGGAAATGAATGTTACCTTGCACACATCGTTGAAAATAATGGAACTGTTCAGATTAATGATGTGCCAGTGGTAAATGAGTATCCTGATGTTTTTCCTGATGAGTTGCCTGGAATAATACCAGATCGGGAAGTTGAGTTTACCGTTGACTTAGTTCCTGATGCTAAGCCCATTTCAAAACCCCCTTATCAAATGGCTCAAATTGAACTTTTAGAGTTGAAGGAGCAATTGCAAGATTTATTAGAGAAAGGTTTCATTAGACCTAGCACATCACCATGGGGTGATCCTGTTTTATTTTTTAAGAAGAAAGATGGTTCTATGAGACTTTGCATTGATTATAGAGCCTTGAATAATATCACTGTTAATAACAAATATCCTTTACCTCATATCGATGATTTGTTTGATCAGCTCCAGGGAGCTCAGTTTTTTTCAAAGATTGACCTGAGATCGGGGTACCATTAGCTGAAGGTAAAGGAGGAAGATATTCTGAAGACCGCATTCCGTACGAGATATGGCCATTATGAATTTTTATTAATGCCTTTTGGGATAACCAATGCACCTGCTGTATTCATGGGCTTAATGAATAGAATTTTCCATGAGTTCTTGGATAAGTTTGTGGTGGTTTTCATTGATGATATTTTGGTGTTTTCTAAAAGTAAAGAGGAGCATGAAAGACATTTAAAGGTTATCTTGAAAACCTTAAAAGAAAATAAACTGTATGGGAAATTCAGTAATTTTGAGTTTTAGTTGCAACAAATTTCTTTCCTTGGTCACATTGT
Source organism: Viscum album (assembly GCA_963277665.1). Taxonomy (NCBI): domain Eukaryota; kingdom Viridiplantae; phylum Streptophyta; class Magnoliopsida; order Santalales; family Viscaceae; genus Viscum; species Viscum album. The sequence continues at coordinate 2,087,027,011 of OY728126.1, read as the reverse complement.
TTCTAAAGATGGAATAACTGTTGATCCTACAAAAACAAAAGTTGTTGAAGAATGGCCAAGACCCACAAATGTAACCGAGATTCGTAGCTTCCTTGGTTTGGCAGGCTATTACCGAAGGTTTGTAAGAAATTTTTCACGGTTATCTAGTCCAATGACTAAGCTAACTCGGAAGGGTGTTAAGATTATATGGACAAAAGAATGTGATGATTATTTTTAGGAATTGAAAAGAAGATTGGTGAATGCTCCAGTTTTGGCATTACCTTCCAGGAATGGTGAGTTTGTTATATACAGTGATGCTTCATTGAAAGGACTTGGTTGCGTCCTAATGCATAATGATCAGGTAATTGCTTATGCTTCACGGCAATTGAAAACTCATGAGGTAAATTACCCTACACATGATTTGGAATTAGCTGCTGTTGTTTTTGCTTTAAAAATTTGGAGGCATCATTTGTATGGAGTAAAGTGTGAAATATATACTGATCAAAAAAGTTTAAAGTATATATTCACTCAGAAATAATTGAACATGAGACAGAGGAGATGGCTGGTTTTAATCAAGGATTATGATTGTACAATTCATTACCGTCCGGGAAAAGCAAATAAAGTGGCTGATGCTTTGAGTCAAAAAAGTAATGCTTCATTAGCAATGTTGCGTTTGGAACGTGATCCTTTGGTTAAGGATTTGATGAACTTTGGCATAGAAGTTGTTGGTGCAGTAAGTCCTTCTGTTTTGTTTCAGGTATCAGTGAAATCTTCTATATCAGATAGAATCAAGCAAGCACAGAAGCAAGACAGTGAGTTGCATAAAAAGGTAGAGCTGGTTCAGAAAGGTAAGTTGCCTGAATTCAACATTGATAATGATTGTGTTTTGAGATTTGGGAAGAGATTGTGTGTGCCTTGTGATTCACAGTTGAAGAGAGAGTTGTTATGTGAAGCTCATAGTTCTTCGTTTTCAGTTCATCCTGGCAGTACTAAGATGTACAGAGATCTGCAGAAGTATTACTGGTGGGATGGAATGAAAAGAGATATTGCTGATTTTACTGTGAAGTGTTTGAAATGTCAACAGGTTAAAGCAGAGCGGCAGTTACCAAAAGGGATGCTTCAGCCTTTACCAGTTCCAGAGTGGAAATGGGAGAATATATCCATGGACTTTGTTGTTGGATTACCGAAGACATCTCGAGGTAATAATGCAATCTGGGTTATTGTTGATCGCTTGACTAAATCTGCTCATTTCCTTGCTATACGAGATACTTTCTCTCTTGATCAACTTTCCCGTTTGTATCTTAAAGAGATAGTCAGGTTACATGGATTTCCTCTCTCCATTGTATCGGATCGTGATCCCAGGTTTACTTCTAACTTTTGGAAAGGCCTTCAGAAGTCGTTGGGTACTGAATTAAATTTTAGTACAGCTTTTCATCCTCAATCAGATGGGCAGTCAGAACGAACAGTACAGACATTAGAGGATATTCTATGAGCTTGTTCTATGGATTATAAGAGAAGTTAGGACCAACAACTTTCTTTGGTTGAATTTTCATATAATAATAGTTTTCATTCCAGTATACAGATGGCACCATTTCAGGCATTATATGGGAAGCGGTGTCGAACTCCAGCTTTCTGGGATGAAGTGGGTGAAAGGAAGTTGATGGGACCAGAATTGGTAGAGTAGATGGCAGAAATAGTTCAGCTGATTTAGAAACACATGAGAACAGCTCAGAGCAGGCAAAAGAGTTATGCGAATAACCGGAGGAAGGATCTATCTTTCGAGGTAGGTGATCATGTTTTTCTCAAGGTTTATCCTTGGAAACGTGTGATGAGATTTGGTAAGAAAGGAAAGTTGATTCCAAGGTTCATTGGACCATATGAAATTCTGGAGAGAGTTGGATCAGTTGCTTACCGAGTGGCTTTACCTCCGAGTTTATCTCAGGTACACAATGTTTTTCACGTTTCAATGTTGAGAAAGTATATGCCAGATCCATCTCATGTTTTGAGTCCAGAGGTAGTTCAGCTGGAAGAGAACCTATCTTATGAGGAACAACCGGTCCAGATTCTTGACCACAGGGAGCAAGTGTTACGGAATAAGGTGATTCACCAGGTAAAGGTTTTGTGGAAAAACCACATGATTGAAGAGGCAACATGGGAATCTGAAAATGCAATGAGGGATAAGTACCCCCATTTATTCAATAAGTAAATAAATTGCGGGGACACAATTTTCTAAAGGGGGGAAGGATGTAACATCCCAAGTAAGTAATTAATAATATATATTTTTATCTATGTCTATTAATGATTAAGATAGTGTTTTAGAGGCTTAAAATGAAAATAAATCCAATCTTAAGCATAGAATACACTAATATTTTTAAAAGATTGTTTTACTGCCTTTTGATGGAAAACCATTTTTAAATATATCTTTTGACAATTTAATAAGCTAAGTTTGTCAAAATAAACTTATTCTTTATGATTGGGACATCAAAATTTACTTTGTGTGAATTTTTGTATTTTTCTGACAATGTTCATTTTTTTATGAATAGTGAAAAATACTGCATTTTACATCAAAAATGTTTTTTAATATAATTTATTTATATGATTAGATTATCTTTTGAATTGTTTTTGAAGTGAAATTAGAATACATTTTTACTATTTAATCCAATGGTGGTCATTGGAATCAATTTCACTTTGAAATTGGACTTAAACTGGTGTCAATGTTTTGATACTTATTGTTTCATAAAAACACGCTATTTGCTCTGACAGCGGTAATTAATTATTAAATTAATTAATGTGACTTATATGTTTTGAATTTTGTAAAATAGACTTCATTTTGAATTCAGAATATCAAATATATCTTAGGGTGAATTTTTGGTAATTTTCTGAAAAACTCCAATTTTTGATGAATAGTGAAACCACTAAGTGGTAATCAAGCAAACTGATTTTTCAGTTAAATGAAAGTTTACCACTAATGTGTATTGAATTTTGAAAATCCGACATACATGGTTGTCATTAAGAAGTAAAATGTGGTTCAATGAGATTAAAATAATTTTTTGGTGAATAGTAACTGATTAAGTTTTTAATCGCGGTTCGTGGTAATTAGGGTTGTTTAAGGTAAAAATAATGCTTTAATAAAATAAGATGAGATTGAAACATGTCCTAACCTCATTGGTTGTGTCATGGCCGACCAAGACAAGCCATGGGTCAACTTGGGGACCCCATGGATCCACTTTGGTTGGGAAATGACATAAATAACTTTTTAATTAATGTAAAAGTTAAAATGACACAAACATAATATGTTTTGCGAAAACAATTTTTACATGGGGCTATAAAGATCAGATGTTTGATTATAAATAGTAATTGGAAAGCTAAAAATATTTCCTACATCATAGTATTTATTTTATAATTTTTAGACTTTAAATAAATTAAATTATATATGACATCATGATGATGCAGCATTGACCTCATTATTTAACGATTTAAATAAAATGGAAAGATAATGAAAAATCTAAAACCTACACATGGCCAAAACCAATTGGATGAGTGGATTTCAAATACATACCACCTTATCCTAGAATTATAGTAATGTGGGACTTTTCAATACGAAACTCTTTTTAAAAATAATGTAACTTATCTTTACTTTCCAAAAGTGCCCCTCCTCTCCTCTTATAAAAGGCCCCCACCTCTACCTCATTTCACACACTCCTCAAGCCTTTGGCTCGGCCAACCCCTGGCCATTTACTCTCTCCACATCCCTCTCCTCATCCTAGAGGATTCCCTTTGGGAAGAAACCTTTCAAAGGAAGCCTTTAGGCTCAAATCAAAAGGAGTTACACTTTTAAAGGTAATTCATTCTCTCATGTTCATTTGTTTTATTTTGCTTCTCCAACCCCCTAAACTCTTTTTATTTACTTATTTTGTAACAACACCAGTATCTTCAATATACTAGGATGTTGTTATAAGATTTATTTGAGATACACTCTCACACAACTACATCCAATGGTTAAAGAACATATGGTTTCCGTGGATGGCGAAATTCTGCCTCCCGAAACGATGATTGTTCAATACTCATTTAACACCTTAAAGGGTGGCCATTATGATGTCACTATTTTTATATATGATATATAATATGTTTATGTTTTCCTTAAGCTTCTGTTTTTTTCATTTTGGGCATACCTTTATGGTTTCCATTATGGGTAAACACAATATCTTCATTTTAGGAAGTGCGGACTACCGCCCCCTGAAAGTGATTTGATTCGTTAATACCATATGTGGGATGTGTAAAGGATAAAGTTAATGATATTATATATGTTATTATACTGGAATTATAATATACTCTTATATCATTATGATTCCATTCCAGAAAATACGAAATAGAAATGGAAGTAGCGTTCATGCGTATGTACGGCTTACCGTCTCCATGAACGGTGCATTTCATTTCTTACCTCTAATTGTGATGTAATATTATAAATACATGTATATGATGAATATATATGATATATATGTTATCCAAATCATTAATATCATTCTGGATATAACGAACCTTTGACCAAATTAACAACATGTAAGTGTAAGAAGTCTATTTTTGACTTAAGAACCAAATACCGACAAAATGAACATTATTAACTTAAATGATTACATGATGTTCATAACATGGTATAAAAGGAATAATGAACTTGAAAAAGGTTCTTAAGCAAATAGAGATTAACTCAAGTTTATTATTCAGGAGATTAAAGAACGGTCGGGTCAAGTCGGATACGAGGTATGGGACTTCGTCTCAATCTCTTTTCATTGAGGCATATTTTGTTTTATACACAACCTTCTTTTATACGGTGTATAAACCCCTTTGACTTTTATATTTATTCAAAAGGAATATTTTTTATACGAAGCATTTACTAAACGACAAAAGGGAATGTTTTTGTCATATGTATGCGGCGACAACGACTTCTCCTCCGTCGTGACCGTTATTTGAGTATCGGCTTCCTCTACAAGCCATAACTTCTTTTTAAAAGGGAAAATAAATACCATGTTTTACTTTTCTTTTATTTTGGTATTGAAAATGGTTTTCATAATATTTTTATATCAATGTGTTGTATTAATATCTTGTGATTGAAAGGTAGAAATTTTATGTTTCCTTTATGCATGTTTTGTGTGATACGATTATGTTGAGGTTCTTGGGCATTATTATGAAGACGGGTGGTTCCGAGATAAACTAAGGGCGGGTGAGCCCGATATAGCTCTCCAATGCATTGGGTACTGTGAAGGAGTGAAACGCTAAGGTTTCTCCGAAGAGATTTAGGGAATATACTGTGATGGGTATTCCAAACGTAACCAAGAGGGTTACTCCCTACTTAAGAATGTTATGAATGCCTCAAGTTACCTTTATGTATTATGATTTCTATGATTTATTCATGATTTTATGAGGTATGTTAATGTGATTATGTTTTATGGGTAATGTATGATTTCATTCTTATGTATATATGTACCCATGTTTCCTTTCCATGTTTTTATAACCCATACTGAGCTTTTTATGCTCATCCCAAGTTTTTTTGTAATGATTTTCACAGGTCAAGGGAAAGGTACATGATATGATGATAGTGTCAAGGAATTGTCAAGAAAGAATCCATGTTTTATTTTAAATATGTTTCCATTGATGGGAATGAAGAATACTATCTTTATATAACCACTTTGTTTTAATGTGGGTTGTAATTCATGTTTTAAGATCTAATTCTCTAAAACTCTAAACCCGAAAAGATACTCAATGTGTAATCTTGTAATAACTCAAGATTATGTAAGGTTTAAGGCTGGAGCCTTATAGAATGAATTAAATGAAGGGAAGAGTTGGTATTTATAGGAAAAGTGTGGTATTATTTTAATAATTTTCAAGGGACACCTCATGAGTGGTATTTACAAAACCATGGGCTATCCCGTCGTATTTTCCCATGGTATAAGACACATGGGACACCTCATATATTACTTATCTATTCACAAGTCGACCAGATTTATGACATAAATATTATATCATTAATGATGTCATTAATAAACCGAAACTAAAAACTGTATTTTTTACTATTCACTGAAAAATCAAATGTTTCAGAAAAATTCCCAAAATTCACCCTAACCATTTATTGATGTGTAGATTTCAAAATTGAATTACATTTTTTGAAAATAATTTTCTAAATAATATTATTTTAATTTTTAAATAAAATCATAATTAATTCAAAAATTAGCAATTCTAATTGTGTAACTACTTCTATATCACAATGAAAAACTAACCATGATACTATTATAACAAAGCCTAAATTAAATAAAATAATAATAAAAATTACTATTCATTAGGGTCATATAACTATTCATATTACTATTTACAAGGGCATGTTGCTATTCACCAAAAAAAGAAGTTGGTTCCAATACACTCCAAATAACATACTGAACACAAATGTAGATGACAGTTTCTTGAAATTCAGAACATAAAAGTAAAAAAAATATATGTTATAAAGGATAATTAAAAATATCTATTTAAAACAAACATCCATGCATTTCTATTTATTTTTGGAAAAACATAGGGTGTTACATTATCCCCACCTTCTTGAAATTGTGTCCTCGCAATTTTATTTAATTATTAAACAACTAAGGGTATTTTTCCCTCATAGAATTATCATACTCCCATGTTGTTTCTTCAACCATGTGGTTCCTCCACAAACCCTTTACCTAGTGTATTAACTTATTTCGCAATACATGTTCTCTTCGATCAAGAGTCTGAACCAGTTTCTCTTCATATGAAAGGTTCTCTTCCAGCTGAACTGCTTCCGGGCTTAATACATGTGATGAATCTGGCACATACTTTCCCAACATCAAAACATGAAAAACATTGTGTACCTGAAACAAACTCAGAAGAAATGCTACACAGTATGGAATTGTTACAACTTTCTCCAAGGTTTCAAAAGGGTCGATGAACTGTGGAATTATATTTCCTTTCTTACCAAAATGCATCAAACTTTTACAAGGAGAGACTTTAAGGAAAACATGTTCCCCTACCTCGAAAGAGAAGTCTTTCCTTCTGTTTTCTGCATAACTTGTATACCTACTCTTAGTTATCCTCATGTGTTGTTGGATCATCCTCACTTTCACAACCACTTATTCAACTAATTATGGATCCATCAACTTTATTTCTCCGACTTCATCCCAAAACACGGGAGTCCAGCACCACTTTCCATACAAGGCCTCAAAAGGTTCCATATGAATATTAGAATGAAAACTGTTATTATAAGAAAAATCAAATTATGAAATATGATGATCCAAACTTCCCTGATAGTCCATTGAACACGCTCAAAGCATATCCTCCAAAGTTTGGATCGTTCGTTCTGATACCCATTTGATTGAGGATGAAAAGTTGTACTGAAATTTAACTCTGTGCCCAACGACTTCTGAAGTCCCTTCAAAAAGTTAGAAGTGAACCTAGGATCTCGGTTAGATATAATTGAAAGACGAACTCCATGTTACCTAAAAATATCCTTGAGGTACAATCGATAAATCTAATCCAAATACATTGAATCTCTAATTGATAGAAAATGTACATACTTTGTTAGTAGATCAAGAATAACCCAAATAGAATTGTTACCTCTAAAAGACATTGGTAGTCCCACCACAAAGTCCATGGATACATTCTCCCATTTCCACTCTGGCACTGGAAAAGGCTGGAGCATCCCCTTCGGTAACTGTCACTCTGCATTAACCTATTGACACGTCAAACATTTCATGGTAAAATCAGCAATATCTCTTTTCATTCCATGCCACCGATAATACTCCTGAAGGCCTCTGTACATATTAGTACTACCAGGATGAAAAGAAAATTGAGATCTATAAGCTTCACACTACAATTATTTCTTCAACTGGGAATCACAAGGCACACACAAACTTTTTCCAAATCATAAAACACAACCTTTATCAAGATTGATTTCTGGAAACCTACCCATTTTAAACAATTCTCCCTTTTTCTGTAGCTCACTGTCTTCCTTCTACGCTTTCATAATTCTGTCTGACAACGAAGACTGCACTAAAAAATGAAACAAAATTGATGTATTCCCTGCACCAAAAACTTCTAAGAGAAAATTCATCAAATCATTAATCAGGGGATCATGTTCCGAACATAGCATGGTTAATGATGCATGATGTTTCCGACTTAAGGAATCATCTACATTGTTTGATTTTCCAGGATGGTAATTGATCATGCAGTCATAATATTTTATCAGTTCTAGCCATATTCTCTACCTCTTATTTAATTCCTTCTGAGTGAATATATACTTTAGAATTTTATGGTCAGTATATATTTGGAATTTGGTTCCGTATTGATTATGCCTCCATATTATCAAAGAAAAAACCACATCTGCCAATTCCAAATCATGTGTGGGACAATTTTGCTCATGAGGTTTATGTTTTCTCAAAGCATAGGAAATTAACTGATCATTCTGCATGAAAACACAAACAAGTCCCTTTAAAGAAGCATCACTTTTGATGAAAAACTCACCATTCCGGGAAGGTAAGGCCAAAACTGGGGCATTCACCAATCTCTTCTTCAATTCTTGAAAACAAACATCATATTCCTCTATCCAAAAAAATTCAACCCCTTTCTGTGTTATTTTAGTTATCAGGCTAGATAACCGTGCAACGTTATTAACAAACCATCGGTATTAACTTACTAAGCCTATAAAACTACGAATCTCTATAACATTTGTGGGTCTTGGCCATTCTTCAACTACTTTTATTTTGGTAGGATCAACTGTTATTGTCTCCTCATATAAAATGTGCCTAAGAAAAGAAATCTGTTGCAACCAAAAATCACACTTTCTGAATTTTCCATATAGTTTCTTTTCTTTTCATGTTTCTAAAACAACCCTTAGATGTTTCTCATGCTCCTCTTTATTTTTATAAAGTACCAAAATGTCATCAATAAATACAACCAAAAATTTATCCAAGAACTCATGAAATAATCTATTCATAAGATTCATGAATACAGCAGGTGAATTAGTTAATCCAAATGGCATAACAAAAAATTCATAATTCCCATTTCTAGTAAGAAAGGCTATTTTTAGGATGTCATCTTCTTTCACCTTTAGCTGACGGTATCCGGATCTCAATTCAATCTTGGTAAAGTATTGAGCTCCCTAGAGCTGATAAAAAATGTCAACAATATGAGGAAAAGGATACCTGTTTTTAAAAGTTATGTTATTAAAAGCTCTGTAATCAATGTAATGTCTCATAGAACCATCTTTATTTTAAACAAACAAAATAGGGGCTCCCCATGGTAAAGTGCTAGGACGAATGAAGCCTTTTTCAAGAAAATGCTGCAACTGATTTTTCAATTCAAGATGTTCTATTGGAGCCATACAATATAGGGTTTTGAAATTGGCTTAGCATTAGGAACTAAGTCAAATGTGAATTTAACTTCTCGATCAGGTATGACACCAGGCAACTCATTAGTAAAAACATCAAGGTATTCATTTACCACAGGCACATCAATAATTTGAATAGTTCCCTTGCTTCTAACAATATGAGCAAGATAACATTCAATTCCATCTTTCAATAGTTTCTCAGCATCCTGATATGTTATCAATTGTATGGTTTCATTCTTGTATCCAAACTAAAACTCTTTCTAAAAAATAACTTATTTAGCTCTACAATCAATCTTAGCATGATAATCAGAAAGCCAGTCCATCACCAGAATAACATCAAACATGACTAAGGGTAAAACAATGAGTTTTTCAGGTAACGTATTTCCACAGAACATAATAAAAATATTATTATAATTCATATTTTATATAATATTTCCCCTCTAGTGTTTTGAAAAAAAGTTTGGGTCTCATTTGTTGAGGTGATATTTCCAATTTACCAGAAAATTTCTCAGTGATGAAGGAATGTGTAGACCCCATATCAAAAAAAACTTTAGAAAAAGATGATTGAACAACCAAAGTTCCTGATACAACTTCATTGGATGGTCCGACATCTGCCGATGTAGTCGCAAAGGATCTCACTACACCTTTCTTCTTAAAGACCAGCTTCTTTGCATCATTCAGATCTCTCTTTGAGCATGCATTTTCATAATGACCCATCTCACCACATTTAAAAAACTTTATAGTTTTCTTATCAGTATTATTATTAGGATCATTTTCATTACAATCTCGTTCTATATGTCCAAACATACCACAATTAAAACACTTCCCAGTTTTTCTAAGACATTCCCCAGGGAGTTTCTTGCCACACTTTTGACAAACTAGAAATTGGATTTTCTTACCATCATATTTCTTTGGTTAATTATTACCCAATTCTTACCAACTAGACCTCTCTTCTCTTTGTTTCAAAAATGCACGTGATCATTAGCAAAATCCATCTCTACCCTCTCAGCACATCAGAAAAGTTTCTCATAACTTTTGAATTCATGAGAGGCTAACACCCTTCGATACTTTGGCTTCAATCCAGAGTAAAAGCCGTTGATTTTTCTATAAAGAACTAGAATAATATTGGGAGAACACCTCGCCAGTCGGGTGAAGTTAGCTTCATACATAGCCACCGAATCTTCTTCCTTCTGTTTCAATTCAAGGAATTGCTTCTCCTTTCTTAGTTGCACCACCTTAGGAAAATATTTTTCAAGGAAAAGAATTTTAAATTCATCCCAGTCTAAGGAATCAAAATCTTCTCTACCACTGATATTCCTTACCATTGAACACCCCTGATCAGCTTCCCCTTCAAAATGATAAATGTAAAGACTTACCTTTTGATTTTCTAAACATCCCATAAACTCGAATATCTTTTCACGCGCTTTGATCCATCCTTCAGTTGCTACTAGGTTAGAAGATCCACTGAATGCAGGAGGATGTTATCTCATAAAATGTTCCACTACTATCATGTTCTGTTGTGGTACCTCTATCGGATCTCTTGCATGGATTCCACCACCATTTATTTCCTGTGTTATCTGAGCCAGTACTGTCACAAACTACTCAGTTCAAATCCCTACCATTCCGGGCTGTAGTTCTGGAAGGATGTCATTCCATCTGCACCTCTCCTCTTCAGCATCCCTGTTCATTCTACGGACAACCATTATGAACAAATATGTCTTAGATAAAGCAATATGGTTATCTTTAAATTATATAACATTTATAATTAAACATAGAGTGAAAATCATTTGTGGTATTCTATTAACATCACCCTAAAGTTATCTAAACCATCCTTTAATACCAACTATAAGGACCTGACCTTATTACATAAATAATCTTGAGTTTATTTAAGAAAACACTTCCTTTTATATTGAGGGTCTTAAAGATTATATTTTTAGATAATTAGGACAAAACATTCATAACATTACACATTGTTACAGAGTGGATACCACAAAAACAGTTTCCATTTCTCTCAAAATATAAAACATTAAAACATAAAACAAGACTCCTTGACAATTCTTTGACATTTAACATGTCTTAATTTCTTGTATTACAAATCCATTAACCTATGAAAAATCATTTAAAAACATCGGAAGATCACAATGATCAGTAATGGATGAAAAAGGAAGGAAGGAGCACATTAGTCCATGAATACTCGTAACGTATGAAAACATTTTCAGAACACATGCTTGTAACTCATATATGCTTACTTTGTGTAACATGAGGTTCACAAAATATCCAAAAAAACATGAGAACATAAATATAATCCTAGAGATATCTTGGGGAATTACTTACATAATCTTGTAACCATTCTTGGATACCTTCTAATCTGTAACCCTCACTACTACTGTACTTTGTGTAACCATCGCAGTTACACTTGGAGTAACCATATGGAAGACCTCAATATTACACATAACCAATGCATTGGAGGGATATATAGGTCCCACAAATAATCATAAATAATTCCCAATAACCAAAACATAATCATAAAACAAGAATAATTCCATAAAAACATTGCTTTTGAATTTTGTAAAATTGAATTTTGAAAGAGGTTTTTAAAAAGGAAATCCACTTATAAATTACATAAAATTGAATAGAGGATTAATATAGTGGATGGAGTATGTAGATATACTATAAATAAACATAACTAAACATAATATAATATAAACAAAACCCATTACACAAAAAATTTAACTAGAACATAAATAATGAAGTAGAAGGTTAACCCAAAGAATGGAAATCGGGTTATGAATTCCCTTACCTCAGGTTTGTCTTACTTACAACATGTTTAATAAACCTGTATTATGGTTAAAAAAGTTTTATTAATATTTTAAAGAAACATTTTCATGTTTATAACATATTATATGGTCATTTAAAAACATCTTTTAACCCTTGATTGTTAGTATTTTTCCCCTTTCGCGGTTTTTGGTTGAATTCTTTACATGATTCTATGATTGGTTCGTGGTGGACATCCTTGCCGATTGGATGTGAAACTCCAGAATTATAATGGAGTAGTATTTTTATATAACCCTTAACATAAATTATTCTATTTATCATTTTTATTTCTTACATGAGGATGATTCATATGTAATAACATTAATGATGTTCATTTAGATCCTTTTAGTGGTTCTTTGATAATAACAACCTCGTTTTGTCTTATAAATTAGAACCATGAGTACATAAGAATTCCAGAACCATGGGTGAGTCATAAAACATATATTATAACCTGTTTCATCCATATAAATGGTTTCATGACCAGACTTGAATGAATTAATGGAAATTAAAATCACATCATCAACAATGTCAATAATTCGACATAAACAGACAATGTTTTTATTACTTAATTAAGTTGGAGAGGAGAAGAATAAAATGAGTAATTTTTCATAAACAATATTAAATACAGATTATACATGATTTATGGAGACTTAATGCGTCTTGGGGAAGGAGATATGATGAAAGAATAAGGAAGGAACTCAAAATAAAAGAAAATGTGAGAAATCTCTTACAAAAAATTCGGCAGCCTAACGGCTACATAACATGGTTTTTGAAAAATATTAAAAAGAGATGGCACAAGGGTCACCAATCTAGAAATGAATCAAAATATATAGAAGATAAATAATAAGATGTAAATAAGGACATGGTATATAAATATGAAAATTATACAACATAAAAGAGAATTTGAAAGGAAAAAAAAGAAATTTCGAATTTTCTTACCTTCTAGAGTAACCCTTTGAACGTGAAGGTTAGGGCTTTGGGGGTTTGAGGAAACCTTTGGAGGACTAATATGTAGTTAAGGAGGCTAGATAATTGTTGAGGGATAATTGGGAATGAATTCAATGAAAGGAAGAGTTGGTATTTAGAGGAAAAGTGAGGGATTATTTTAATAATGTTCAAGGGACACCTCATGAGTGGTATTTACAAAACCATGGTCTTTCCCATAGTATTTGCCCACGGTATAAGCCACTTGGGACACCTCAAATATTATTTAACTACTCAAAAGTATACCTGATTTATGACATCATTATTATATCATTAATTATGTCATTAATACACTGAAACTAAAAACTGTATTTTTTACTATTCACTAAAAAATCAACTATTTTAGAAAAATTCCCTATATTCACCAAAACCATTTATCGACAAGTAGATTTCAAAAATGAAGTTCATTTTTTGAAAACGATTTTCTAAATATTATTAATTTAATTTTTAAATAAAAGCATACTCAATTCAAAAATTAATATTTCTAATTCTGTAACTACATCTATATCACAATGAAAAACAAATCAAGATGCTATTTTCTTAAAGCCTTAATAAAATAAAAAAATTATAAAATTTACTATTCATTAGGGTCATATCACTATTCATATTACTATTCACAAGGGTATGTTACTATTCACCAAAAAAACATGTTGGTTCCAATAAACTCCAAATAACATGATGAACACAAATGTCGATGATAGTTTCTTGAAATTCAGAACATAGAAGTAAAAAAAGTGATGTTTTAAAAGATAATTAAAAATATCTATTTAAAACAAAGTTCCATGCATTTCTATTTATTATTATAAAAACACGGGGTGTTACAAGAATCCACCGATCATTCGAGGGGATTTAGAACATGAGAAGATATAAGTGTGGATTAAACAAATGAATTGGAATATTGATTTCCTTGGAACAATATCTGAGATAAATGTCGAGTTAGTAGTCTACAATCTTGAGTTTATTTCATTCCAGTTGTGGTATTTTCTCTCATAATAAAGTTAATCAACTCCTTATATATGGTGAATTTAAATAATTATTCAGCCTAAAATAATAACCCACAACATTAAGATATATATAATGACATATTTATTCAAAATAATTCATTAAAATATATCAGTGATGGATTCTTATTCAATGTTTCTGAACATTGTTCATTTTTTTCTGGAAGTCTTTTCTAGTGCTCCCTTGAAGGAACACATCTGTTATACTATACTGTGAACATAAAATCATTTTAATTTAGTTTTTTTATCTATTAATGATTATAAATATGTTATTAATATAAATATATTGGTGGAAATTCATATCACTATAAATCTAGCTGGTGGAACAATTTTTCTCTCCATGGGAACTAGTGGGAACAATAATTATATAAACAAGAAAAATAGGGACATCAACATCCATATTGGATGTGTATCTCCAAATCAATCCAATGATTTAGTTAACCTTATTCTATGACAAAAAACCCAAGCTAGATATTTATAATGTAGTATATCTTGCATATTAAGTTATAGTTTACAATAAAACCTCAAGAATGTCATAATTGTAGTCAGAAGATACATCCGTAGCGTTATTTCCCAAATTCAACAAAGTTAGTTTCTAGAAATATATCTCTTATGTCTTAGATGTCCTATTCTTCAAATGGATAATCCTTCTAGAACAATTATCATCCTCATAACTATAAAAGACAAGGTAATCATTATAACACCCTGAATCATGAGAAGATGCAACCAAAGTAGGGAATAAAGGAACAAGGGGCAATGAGTAAGACTTTTTATTGCTCCGAGAAGATGATCATAGAAGACCAATCAACTCATTTAACTATATGATGTACGATTATACTTAACTCAAATGTCATTAAAATTATATTGGAATATATTAATATCACAATTTTATTTCTTTATGTTTTTAATAATATAGGTTAGTATATTGATATCATTAAACATGTGAAGAGTATCCAGACACCTCAAAAAATAGTGAGTGTATAGGGTATTTAAATGTGTATCTTGTTCTATAATAAAATATTAAGTCTAGTTTTATAGGAAATTTATATTATATTTATGTCATTGAATTGATAATGGGAACGGATTAGTTAGTTGAGTTTAAGGCACATTTCGATTGTTATTTGTGAAGAGTAAAGTTCACATCTCCTGATAGAATGGTGAATCATTTTAATGGAGATTGGGACGTTTTAGATTGATGTTGAAGACCATTATCACAAATGGTTATAACTTGTTTTATCAATTAATAGCTTCCACATTAGGTACTAATGAAATTATTGAGGCTATAGATTTTCTTAGCATTGTCAACTGATATCGTGAAATGTTTCCCAATGATTTCATTGGTTTCCCACTTGTATGGGAAGTGAAAATTCAATTTATCTCCTTTTAAGTAAAAATAGTAGTTCATGTCCATCATGCCTAATGTCACCAATTGAATTCAATGATTTAAAGACCCAATTGGAGGAATTATAATGTATAGGTTTATTATGACCATGTATGTCCCCTTGGGATACTCAAATTATTTTTGTTAACAAGGAAGATGGTCTTTTATGACTATGTTTTGATGATCAAAAGCTAAATCTGGTAATTATAAAAAATAGGTATCCTCTATCTTAAATTAATGATCATATTGTTTAATTGAAATAATCAAATATTTTCCCAAAATTGATATATGCTCCATGTATCACCACCTATGTGTTGGGAAAGATGATATTTCAAAACAATCCTTCATGAGACACTATGGTTATTATAAAAATGTAGTCATTTCCTTTGTTATTACATATAAACCAATGGTTTTCATGCCATTTTTAAATTTTGTCACTTGAAAATACCTAAAAGTTTTAATTTATTATTTTTTGGATGACATTATAGTGTATTCCTGAACTCAAAAATTACATCAATAAAATTTAGAGATTTTGTTGGGAATTTTTTAAAAGAACAAATTATATGAAAAACTTATATAAATGTGATTTATAGATATTATATGTTCACTTCCATAACAATGAAATTTATGATAATGTTGAATAATTAGACCCTACCAAGATATAAGTTTTAGTATCTTATAACCCACCAAAAGATATATTTGATATGTGTAGATTTCTAGGCTTATAATGTTATTATTATCAATTTTTTAATAAAATATCACGAATCACATTTCTTATGACAATGATCACGAGAAAGGGTACATCATTCCAATGGAGTGAGGACTATTAGAAACTATTTTGTTGGTTACAGAATGTATCACTTTGATTCACATTCTTGTATTTATGGAACCTAGGAAAGGTTTTTAACGCACTAAATTTCAGGAACATTACCCTTTTATTATGTATTTTGATGCCGTATAAAACTTGGGTTGAGTTCCAAGACTTTCGGTTTTGTATTGAGGTGTTTTATAGTTTTTTTGGAGGTGCACTATTTCTGTATAGTTAGGGGTAAATATTCACTATCTGCAATAAATTGTGTTAGAGGTTCTAGGAAATAGCCTCATGGGTGCACATGTTGTCAAAACAATATGCATTCTTGGAGAAACCATTCATGTGGTGATAGTGGCAGAAGCATATTTGGTATATGGATTGTGAGACTGTGTGATCTAATAATGAGGGGGGGTGACCATAAGACTATTTTCTCAATCTATTGGCACATTATTTACCAAACCTTATATCACAACCATGTAGCACCTAAGGTGATTTATCATATCATGTTATTTTTTTAAAGGTTGGGGCCAAAACCTCGTTTTATTATTAAAGAAAAGAATAGACCAATTTTAACTAGGTAGACGGAGACCCATTTCATATCCCAAAGGCCCAATGGGAATGTATCCCATTACATATCCTATAAGCCCAAATATTTGGGCCAATGCACATTTTGTGAATTGAGACCTGGCTGATATAGTAACCGCCACTGCTACAGTACCCTGCCACCGTTACAGTGTCCTGCCGCTGCTACAATACCTACCAATAAACAGTACCACCACTAATACAGTAGTGCTACAGTAGTTCCAGAGTACCCTACACCCAATGATTTTTGAACCACCATTTTTCATGTAGGATTACAAGGTTCATACTACTAATTCAAACCCCAACTACACGTATCATGTTATTGGTTGGTTTGTGGATTAAAAAATGACTCAATTTTCAATAAATGATTTCAAAATTAATATTTAACCAAGATAATATCCCCAATATGCTATTTTTTCTCCACTCATAGTAACTCATATTCCCCTATGTCCCAAGGCTTGATTGGTGATTAATTTTGATTAAGGATGTGTTTTTTATTAATAAATGTGTGATGGGCCTTCTTAAAAAATGATAAGCCCTCATTCATTATTATTCAACATAGATCATCTTATCTACTCTCACCTAAATCATTATATTCCATCGATTATGTATGGATCTATTATATTTTATTCATTTTAATGAAATATAATTAGTATCTTTTGAAGGAGAGGTGTTCTGAGCCCAATTCTAGAAGATTCTTCGTTTTTTCATCATTATCATCATCTGTTGAAATTTAAGTGGATTATCCACCAATTTAATCATTCTAAAACATAAATCATTGTTTTTTAACTCCTATCTCTCATTATGTTGGAAAAATATATTTGTTTTGGTACCTAAATCCTTGGATTTAGAATGATACACACAAGGTGTTTGAAATTTTTTTTGAATGAACATGGTATTTAAAAGAATGGAATTTGTTAGAACATGACCTTTTTAGATTTGGAGTGTTCAAGTACATGAGGACAGATCAATGTTGGATGTTCAACCATCAATAAGAAACATATGGAATGGTTCATATTCATATGTTCCATCAGTCAATAGGGATCCCCAAAGTGATTAATGTATGACTATATGACTCACCTATGATGAGTATAAGGTGATCTATAGAATTATTGAATGTGCATGTGTACAAGAATAACATGGGATTATTATTCCAAGTGGTAACAATTGGTAATATAATTGATTAATTTTTTCATATATATAACTTATCTATGGATTTATATTAAACTATATATCTGGTTCTCCTTTACTTAAAAATTGTTGATATACATTTTTATCATAGCGGAATGTGATAACAAATCATTGGGGTTCTCCTACTGAGATTTATACTCACCCATTCATTTGAACATTATTTTGTATCTATATGTTTTTTACTAGGACATGTGAAAGTGAAATTTATTGTACTTCTATAGTGATTCATCATGAAGATTCATCCACAAATTTATGTTTGGATATTTCAGTTCACTCTTGGAGAATATGGATTGATTCCACACTATTTTTACTACATTTTTGTCATTGGTTTCAATGGATAGTATTTTATTATGCTATCACTCCTAAATTAATGTTTCAATATATTTATTTTTCATTTATTTGTATCCTTATTACTCATGTTTCATATAAATGATTGGTAGTTTTTATTATATCTTGTTAGGATATTTTTTTTTCATTTAGTGAAAACCATCCCCCAATGTTTTACTAAGATATTGGAATTTATTATTTGCCTTTAATATAATATAGATGTCACCTAAGGTTAGTAACACCTCCAACAAAGCCCAATATTATGGATTTGGGAATAATGTTACAAATTTTATCATTATTTTTAAGTCATTATTTCTATTTAAGATAGTAACAAAGAGATGTGAATAAGAGAACATGAAATTTATTACATAAAAACACACATATATCCTTTTTAGTCTTACTTAATGTTATATACGTGTTTTTGGTACAAGGTTTTCCTAATAAACATTTTTTTGTATCTTCATATCATCATCATGGGTTTAACTCACAAGTGTAGAATATCATATATTAGTAATGATGGAATCAAAACTAATAACATCCATAAGTGGATCACTATGTAATATTTAAAAATACAATCTACCAATATTTTGAAGGGATTAAAAACCTATAAATATATAGTCTGGCCTAACTGAATAAACTGAATCTTTAATTTTCTTAGAACACCATAAAATCTAATGGTTATGTTGGTAGTCCATATAATGGAATATCTATCCTGATAAAGGATGGATTTATCAGTCCAAGATAAATTTGACTAAGTACTTCTTTGGGAAGTATTTAATGAATTTTTCAATAAAAAATTCTATCCCCATACATTCAATATAATAATAAAAACTAATTTATTCATCCTAAAGTTATAGAATCTATCGATAATAGAGTATGTTTCTAATATTATGAATTTGTTTGTTTCCCACTACAAGTAACATCTATTATGTCCTTAAAGGATTGATTCTTTAAAAAGAGATTTTGGTTGGAGATTTGTTATAAGATAGCCATCCTCTTTACTACTATTTATACATAGATAGTTAATAGGGAAACAGAGTTTGAAAAGGATATGGCTGAGGTTCCAATGTGAGAAGTATATTTTCCTCCATGGTAATAGGTGGGAACTCTAATGCTTGGAAATATAGGAAGATATAAACCAATTATAATGCAGTTCTTGAACCTCTAACTACGAATAAGGAAATTTTTTGAACATAGTTCAAGATCCAATATCAAGAATGCCCTTTTCTAATGTAGTTGTTTTCTCAAGTGAAGAGGTGTTGTATAGAACTGCTACAAGCTTGTCAAAATTGTTAATTAAATAAGACATCATTATCATTATATTCATATAAATCCAAATTCAGTTACTAAAGGTACATCTTATATATCTCAAACATCATATGATTTGACTGGATTATATCACCATAACAACTGTCATCCTTATAACCATGTGATTCAAGCTGTTTCTAGGATCACCACAACTCCTCATAAAACTCAATAACAACATGGAAGTAAGGAAAATAGGGTATAGGGTATGAAATTGTATGGTGTTGAGAAAATTATTAGTGGGATCATCCTAGTATTTAGATATAATTAGTTACTATTAACTTTAATTATACTCTAATGAAAGAATTTTATGATATAGGAACGTATGATTATTTTATTTCCATTAATTTTGGTGACCATATGGGTTTTCATGTTGAAATGATGCCTCAAATATCGACACTTCGAAAATCATTAGGCCAATGAGAATGTCAATCCAGAAGTATGAATTATGTTATATAAAAATCAATGAGGAAAAGTTTGTATATTAATTTTATATTATTGATAAAGAAATAAATTACTTGTTATTTGTAATGGATTTATTGACCCCAATAAAGTCCCATATCGTCCATTATTCATGGAAATTTAGTTTCACATATTTAGATAGTGTTAATAAAATCTTTAATGGTGATTTCATTGAGAATTATTGAAGATAAATAGCTTTGGTACTGTTGGTTTGGACTATATCATTCTTCTTATAAGTAGTTAATTTGGAAATAGTTCATGCAATCAATGATAGATATTTTACAACCAGTGTATCAGTTTCCCACTGAATTTACTGAACATTTCACTAGGTTTCCACATGAAATAAGTGTATAATTATAATTGATATTATAACAAGGACCTCTCCAATTTCTCTTATTTCATATAAGATGTAACCAATAAAATTATAATAATTCATGTTTCAATTTGAAGAGTTGGAATAAAAATTTTTCATTCCACCTATTATATCTTCATGGGAACCATAAATTTATTTTGTTACAAATTTATATTGAACTCTTAATATTTTGTGGATTACTATAATCTCAAATAAGTTATGATGAAGTTATTATATCCTCTTCAATGAATTAATGGAATGTCTCAACAATTTTAGGGATACTAGTGGTAATAGAAGATTAATTTACTATCATGTTTTCACCAACTTTGTGTTTTGATATAGGATATTCCAAATACATCATTCAGGTTCCATTATTTTCATTATAAAATTTTATTTATTTCATATGGTATTAAAAATGTTTCATAACTTTTAATTGACCCATTGAATCATATTGTAACTCCCCGAACCTAGTTACCCAGAGTCGGTGCATTATTACATAACATTGGCATGATCACAAGAAAGATCAAATCTCGAAAGACCGATTGGTTTAGTAGCCTTGGAAACACTAGATATATTCATAAGTTTTACATTACATCATAAAATAAAAAACTACTACAACAACATAATGTATCCATAATCCACACTCATATCCCCACATAATATCCCTGCAGGTCATTCATAATTTACTTCTTCACTTCCTAGGAAAAATAAAACATAGAAAAGGGGTGAGCTCAAATTCCCAGTAAGGATAACAATATACCGGAAACTTTCGTAAATAAGAATAAACATTTAAGGAAATGTATAACTAAAACAAAAGCCTTTCAAACTTGAACTTTCAACTTTGTATGGCATAAATAAAATGAAATAATGCCATTTACTCATTAACATGGATATTCTACTAATCGAATAATCACATGCAAAATCACTAACCACTTTCATAATGATGGGATACATAATGATGAACTTTAATTTCTTTGTCAAGGCCTCATCCCAAGACCTTGGGGCTAACTGTAACCGGAACCCAACCCGGAGAGCCTCTAATAACCGGACACCAACCCGGAGTGCCTCTAATAACCGGAGACCAAACCGGAGTTCCTCTAATAACCGGAGACCAAACCGGAGGGCTTACTTTTACCGGTCCCCAACCCGGAACATACTTGTCTAACACATTCATCTGAATGAAAGGTTGAAATATAACATAAACATTCGGATTACAAATAACTAATGAAATGTCAATACTCTAAACAAAAACCATGAGTGACATAAGAATTACTTATCCATAGTCAAAAATAGCACAAAACCTTCAATAAAATATGGATGTTTTGTATCATAATAAATCAACTTCAAATAAGCTTAAAAGCCATCAAAGAATGTTGACATAGATGAAATCAAAACTATTTTAGAGAAATATCTCTTTTTTTTAAATCATTTTAAAAGTAACATAATTATAAAATAATACATTCAATTTGAAAATATTCTTATAAGCTTGTAAGGAAAACTTTGATGATTTTATTACGGCTGTAAATAGCCGCACCCGCCGTATAAGTTAAAAAAACATTTTTACCTTAAATTTGTCGAAAAGGTTAAAAGTGCCTTGTTTGGAAAACGACGGAAAGATTCCTTTCGAAACACATAAGGGTTTAAATGACTTTAACCCATATTCTTGTAAATAGTAAAAATGTTTTGAAATACATTATTAAGAAACATGGATGTGGATGATAAAGAGATCCCAGTAGATTATTACGTATAAACAACCTCGGATAATGAAGAGATTGTGAAATAACCCTTACCAATTTGGTAACTTATGAAACATACAACCCATGAAAGAGGTATCATACAATTAATATGTAAATACAAATAAATTAGAGTGTATTACACAAAGAATATAATTATGGTCAGTACATACACCACACAAAAGGTGATGGTGGCAATATGACATGAATCTCACGGGAATAAGGAGTGAGATGAAAACCCCTTACCACGTTAATCAAATGATTTGTATGGACAAAAGTTAATAACCACCAAATGATTTACAGAATAACATGAATATAAAGAGAATCATTATAATATATATCAAATGGAAGCACACAATACACCACTTTCAATAATTTAGTGGCGAACAATGGAAATCTCACGGAATTGAAAGTGAGATAAGAAAATCCCTTACCTTGTACTTTTCCTTGGTTGGGGTAGGTTAAAATCCTGTATAATGGTGAAATAATTGTTATTAAATTATACAAGAATAATATATATTAATATGATATCATATATGATCTTTTAACATTGATTTGTTAATAATATCTTAGAATTATCGTCGTTTCGGGTGTTAACTTACTCATTTTCTTTTATATGTTTTGTTACATAAGCCATGTTTGTTGTATCTTATTCATATCCAGAATGATATCAAGTCCTTAAACATAATTTTTAAATCATCAAATGATAATTATACTTGAATGGATACGATGGAGAATGAATCTCATCATGTTCGTGGAGACGGTAGTCCGTACGTACGCACGAGCGACAATATCATTCTTTTGATATTAAAATAATATATAAATGGATGGTATATCATATATACAGAATCATTAACATGTTATATTTATTATTTACATGAGTTACACATCATTATTATACCCATCCAAATAATAATATATTGAATAACAATTACACCACGACGTGGAGACGGTAAGCCGTACGTACGCACGTATGGTGACATGTTATTCAAAGGGTGGATAGAATACTGAATATGGTTGTAACATATTTATAATAACATCACAGTATATTTGAGATACTGGAGTTATTATTTTATAATGGTAAGAACAAAGAAAGAAGAAGTGGAAGAAGAAAGGAACTTGAAAAGGGGTGGTGAAAACATTACCTCTTCTTCGGGTTCTTCCTTTTGATTTGATCAAAAGGGCTCCGTAGGTTGGCTTCCTGATCAAACTAAGTCCTCTAGGTTGTAGGGAGGGATGTTGGGAGAGTATTTGGGCAGAGTTTGTCCGAACAAAAATGCTTTGAAGGTGTGAAGAAATGAGAAGGATGAGTGCCCTTTTATAAGAGGGGTGAGGGGCACCTTTGGAAAAGCTAGAAATATTAATTTATAATAAATTCATATTCGGTTTCTAATGGATCCAAAGTTGATTATTCAAAGGTTAA
Organism: Viscum album; assembly: GCA_963277665.1. Lineage (NCBI taxonomy): Eukaryota > Viridiplantae > Streptophyta > Magnoliopsida > Santalales > Viscaceae > Viscum > Viscum album. The sequence continues at coordinate 2,087,003,278 of OY728126.1, read as the reverse complement.
GGTGGGGATAGGTCTAAAACCACTCAACCAATAGAATTTAGACAGGTTTGGGTACTTATATTAACCTTATCATTAAGTATTAACTCTAAGTTAATTAGTTTCACTTTTACAATGTCTCTTTGTATTTTTATATAATATGGTTAATAAACTTACAATATACATCCAAGCGACCCCCAAGTGGTCCATTAATGATGGACCTATCATGATATAAGTTTCTTTGCCGATCCATAGATTTTTAGGAACTTAATATCAATTAATAATATAATATTTGTTTTAAGAACTCTTTTATGTCAATTTTGACACTATTCAATAGTTGATTTTTGTGAAACTCACAACAGATTGATTACTTCGAAAAAAGTCATTTAAATCAATCCTAATATATCATATTATCCTATAAAATTTGTTTAACTCATTAAAAGTTTCATATTATATTTATTTGGGTATTTATAATATCAATTATTTTAATTTTTCACTATTATAGTAATTACTGCATCATCATTGTGTCATAAATAAAATAAATTATTTAAGGTATAAAAATTATAAATAAAATATCATTATGTAGGAAATATTTTTATCTTTCTAATTAATATTTATAATCTAAAATCCAACATATATAACCCTATGTAACAATTGTTTTTCTAAAAGATATATGCTTGTGTCATTTTTGTATTCATTTTAACTTAATTAAAATAAAGTGTCATTATCACTTACAAGTGGATCCATGGGGTCCCAAAATCGACCCAAATATGCCCATGGTCGACCATGTATCAACCAATAGGGTTAAGACACGTTTTAGGGTAATTTAGTATTATTATAATATTATTTTTTAACCCTTATTTACCGAATTTACCCTTAACCATGGTAAATAAAATATTTACCGCAGTAATTATTCAAAATGTATAAAAATAAAAGTTACCTATTTACACAATTTGAACATCCTGATTCCAAATATGGAATCCATTTTCCTAAATTCAAAACACATAAGTGGCAGAAATTAATTTAAAATTAATTCCCGCTGTCAAAACAAAAAGCGTGTTTTTAAGAGATAATAACTATCAAAAGATTGACACTTGTTTATGTTCAGTTTAATTACAAAATTATGTCCAATGACCAAAATTATATTAAATGGTAAAAAAATATTCTAAATATACTTTAAAACCACTCAAATTCATAATTTATCACTATTAATTATTTTGATTAAAAAAGTTGTTTTTAATTAAAATTTAGTAATTTTCACTATTCATCAAAATATGAAAGTTATCCGAAATGTACCAAAATTTCACCTTAGGCTAAATTCGATATTCTGAATCCAGAAATGAAGTCCATTTTAAAATATAAAATATATATAATTTCAAAAAATAGGTATTACTATTCATAACGGCTAGTTTGATTGGTTGTGGTGTGTGTTAAAACTCAAGGTTGCGTACAACACACGCTACTGTATTATTCAATGAAAGCGTACCATGGAAGCTTGGGATGTTTCATTTTAAATTTTTGATGTCCCCATTTAGTCAAAAAGTTTAAAATATTGTATTAAAAAAGGGTTCACTATTAAAAGTTGATAAAAGTGCAATACTTAAAATGAATTTGTTCTTGCATTATATCTAAGAAACTCATAATATGGATTCTAAAATTATAAGGATTATATAAAGTTTAAAATTTAGATAATACTATTCATAACCTCTTTTGAATGGATTTTTTTTGTAAGTCATGGTGTGATTGAACTCGGTGTTGCGTGTAGTGCAAGTTGTTGAATTATTTTGAAGAAATAACACACTATGAAATCTTGGGGTGTTACATTCTCCCCTCCTTCAATAAATTGCGTCCTCACAATTTGAAATTTTTCTTCGAAAATAAAAGGTTGAAAATAGAAAATATATTTGTGGGAAAACCCACATCGGAAATTGGGTTACTAAAATTTAGTCTTAATATGAGGAAAAGAGAAATGAAAGGGTCACCACCAAATTATGATCTCGATTAGGAGAACATTGGTGGAAATTAGAGACATATAATTGGAGGAAAAACGTAAATATTTATAGGTAGTGATTGAGGTCATCAATCACAAACATGTATAAAATTGAGGTCCTTAAATTCATCAATCTATGGTGATTTTAAATACCATCGGTTCAACAAAACATAGGGTATTATGATAACACATTTTTGACGTTTCAAAATATCTTAGTTGAAATCCCACATCGAAAAATGAATTAATGAGGCCTCTATTTTGAATAAAGATTCGAAAGTATGAAGATTACCGAAAATAACACATACTAGGGTTCCATGTATGAAAATATGGATATGGATGAAAAATCTAACCATCAATTATCTGATGGAGAGTGGTAGAGAACATGGCTATTAAAAGGCCAACAATCCCAAAGCCATAAATTAGTGATGATTTAAGGTACCATCTAGGAAAACATTTTTGTTCTAAGTTTCTTGTCTTAATATTGAGGAATTTATTTATGAGATTGGCTAAGATCATAAGGAGATATACTTACTTTATAATTAGAGTTTTATCCATTAATAAATTTCTACCACAAACTCATCTTTCACTCTAAAAGATAATAGAATGTAAAAGAATTCTATTTACACTATTCGTATAGGGTTCCATAATAAACTAATTTATAATTCATCTATAAGATCTTTTAATAAAAACTACATTATTTAATCCAGGACATCTCGTGGGCCAGTGGTAGGTGATACACCCTTGTCGCCCTTCGGTTGCGGGTTCAAGTCTCACAGCCTTGCCGGACGCGACGGGTTGCCGCCCGACCTCCGGGTTGTCCTTTTATGGTAATCCAAAATAATCCAAACTAGAACTATCCAAAATACTTCTGTCCAAACTCACAGTCCAACATTTATAAGGAAGGTAAACATAATATAGATCCTTTTTACCCCGTAATAGCATATGAATACCTTCATCATGTATTGCCATATTCCTTATTGATTACATTCATGCTCCCTTATTCCATATAGAATGCTGGATATACTTCATTAATCCAAAAATGTTTTAAACCCCAACAATGATGGAATATACAAATCATTAATCAGTTCCAAGGTAGTCAAGAATATCCAATATAATTTATCAAAATCAATCATGTATTATTCCAAAATCACTACCTTAGTATCAGAACTATATTATGATTTATCATTCTCTCAACCATATATTTTCAAAAAATTTATCCTGCTATTGAGTCACTTTTCTTTGTTCCACACAATCTCAAGTCCTTAATGAAATAGTACTGCAGTACAATCTTTATATACTCCATAATTATTATAACAAGTACATTGTTGATACAACACTCAATTGACAAAATCAACATAAGAACTCTAATCATTCCTCTTCATCTGTGGTAGTATCATAACTTGATTATTATCCAATAACATCATTTGCGGCATAGTCTGATGACTGGGACATAGGTTCTCGTAGTGTCCAAACTCCTTGCAAATGAAGCATTGTACATTTAAAACCATTTTCTTACCCTTGCAGTCACGTACTTTGTGCCCTTTTCCTCCACACTTATAACAAACTCCCATTCCTTTCAGGCCAGTTCCAGGGTGTTTCTTTGCACAGTTACAACATATGGGAAAATTCTTCTTTTCCATCTTCCATTTATCCATCTTTCTCTCTTCCATCCTTTTCTTCTCTTGCTTCCCTTCATTGCCATAGGACTCAGTAAAATCTTTACTTATCTTATCAACACATGATATTATTTCTTCATATGATGATAATACATGGGAAAATATTTCTCTTATAAATTCTAGCTTAAGACCATGAAAGATATGATCCTTCCTTCTCTTTGGATCATGTGCATTTCTGGAGTTCTCATTGCTTCTACTGGGCGCCATTTCTAAACAATGGCATACACTAGATCAGTTTATGAATCAAAATACATAATCCCATACTTATAAAACACTTAACATAAATTGAACTATTTATGGATATAATCCATAATCATAAAAATGTTTTCTTTGAGGATGTATATACTCATAAACCCTTCATAATGATTTGTAAAGAAAATGAGAGTTATCCTAAGAATATCCCCCGGGAGTGTCGTAACCAAGAGTGAAGCAAGGCCCGTTGTCGTGCACCAGTTCCCGTTCGAGTCTAGCTCAAAGCGGTGTTTTCGGGTTTTACCTCTAGGTACATCTGTGCTAGAGCCGCCTCTACCTGCTCGTATCCAGACAGGGATGTATTGCTCGGAAAACTCACAAAATCTCTACAATACCAAAATTCTAGGAAGTTCTTCTATACTAACCCTCAAAGTTCATCTTAGGTCTACGTGCTCTAATCAGAGTTTATATAAATCTAGCTTCCAAGGTTTGTACTAAACTTCCTCTGATACCAACTGTAACGCCCCGACCCTAGTTACCCAGATTCGGTGCATTATTACATAACATTGGCATGATCACAAGAAGGATCAAATCTCGAAATACCGATTGGTTTAGTAGCCTTGGAAACACTAGATATATTCATTAGTTTTACATTACATCATAAAATGAAAAACTACTACAACAACATAATGTATCCATAATCCACACTCATATCCCCACATAATATCCCTGCAGGTCATTCATAATTTACTTCTTCACTTCCTGGGAAAAATAAATCATAGAAAAGGGGTGAGCTCAAATGCCCAGTAAGGATAACAATATGCCGGAAACTTTCGTAAATAAGAATAAACATTTAAGGAAATGTATAACTAAAACAAAATCCTTTCAAACTTGAACTTTCAACTTTGTATGGCATAAATAAAATGAAATAATTCCATTTACTCATTCACATGGATATTCTACTAATCGAATAATCACATGAAAAATAACTAACCACTTTCATAATGATGTGATGCATAATGATGAACTTTAATTTCTTTGTCAAGGCCTCATCCCAAGACCTTGGGGCTAACTGTAACCGGAACCCAACCCGAAGTGCCTCTAATAACCGGACACCAACTCGGAGTGCCTCTAATAACCGGAGACCAAACCGGAGTTCCTCTAATAACCGGAGACCAAACCGGAGGGCTTACTTTTACCGGTCCCCAACCCGGAACATACTTGTCTAACACATTCATCTGAATGAAAGGTTGAAATATAACATAAACATTCGGATTACAAATAACTTATGAAATGTCAATACTCTAAAAAAAACCATGAGTGAAATAAGAATAACTTATCCACAGTCAAAAATAGCACAAAACCTTCAATAAAATATGGATGTTTTGTATCATAATAAATCAACTTCAAATAAGCTTAAAAGCCATCAAAGAATGTTGACATAGATGAAATCAAAACTATTTTAGAGAAATATATCTTTTTTTGAATCATTTTAAAAGTAACATAATTATAAAATAATACATTAAATTTGAAAATATTCTTATAATATTGTAAGGAAAACTTTGATGATTTTATTACGGCGGTAAATAGCCGCACCCGCCGTATAAGTTAAAAAAAACATTCTTACCTTAAATTTGTCGAAAAGGTTAAAAGTGACTTGTTTGGAAAACGATGGAAAGATTCCTTTCGAAACAAATAAGGGTATAAATGACTTTGACCCATATTCTTGAAAATAGTAAAAATGTTTTGAAATACATTATTAAGAAACATGGATGTGGATGATAAAGAGATCCCAGTAGATTATTACGTATAAACAACCTCGGATAATGAAGAGATTGTGAAATAACCCTTACCAATTTTGTAACTTATGAAACATACAACCCATGAAAGAGGTACCATACAATGAATTTGTAAATACACATAAATTAGAGTGTATTCCACAAAGAATATAATTATGGGCAGTACATACACCACACAAAAGGTGATTGTGGCAATATGGCATGAATCTCACGGGAATAAGGAGTGAGATGAAAACCCCTTACCACGTTAATCAAATGAGTCGTATGGACAAAAGTTAATAACCACCAAATGATTTACAGAATAACATGAATATAAAGAGAATAATTATAATATATATCAAATGTAAGCACACAATACACCACTTTCAATAGTTTAGTGGCGAACAATGGAAATCTCACGGAATTGAAAGTGAGATAAGAAAATCCCTTACCTTGTACATTTCCTTGGTTGGGGTAGGTTAACCTCCTGTATAATGGTGAAATAATTGTTTTTAAATTATACATGAATCATATATATTAATATGATATCATATATGATCTTTTAACATTGATTTGTTAATAATATCTTAGAATTATCGTCGTTTCGGGTGTTAACTTACTCATTTTCTTTTATATGTTTTGTTATATAAGCCATGTTTTTTGTATCTTATTCATATCCAGAATGATATCAAGTCTTTAAAAATCATTTTTAAATCATCAAATGATAATTATACTTGAATGGATACGATGGAGAATGAATCTCATCGTGTTCGTGGAGACGGTAGTCCGTACGTACGCACGAGCGACAATATCATTCTTTTGATATTAAAATAATATATAAATGGATGTTATATCATATATACAGAATAATTAACATGTTATATTTATTATTTACATTAGTTACACATCATTATTATACCCATCCAAATAATAATATATTGAATAACAATTACACCACGACGTGGAGACGGTAAGTCGTACGTACGCACGTATGGTGACATGTTATTCAAAGGGTGGATAGAATACTGAATATGGTTGTACCATATTTATAATAACATCACAGTATATGTGAGATACTAGAGTTATTATTTTAGAATGGTAAGAACAAAGAAATAAGAAGTGGAAGAAGAAAGGAACTTGAAAAGGGGTGGTGAAAACATTACCTCTTCTTCGGGTTCTTCCTTTTGATTTGATCAAAAGGGCTCCATAGGTTAGCTTTCTGATCAAACTAAGGCCTCTAGGTTATAGTGAGGGATGTTGGGAGAGTATTTGGGCAGTGTTTGGCCGAACCAAAAGGCTTTGAAGGTGTGAATAAATGAGAAGTATGAGTGCCCTTTTATAAGAGGGGTGAGGGGCACCTTTGGAAAAGCTAGAAATATTAATTTATAATAAATTCATATTCTGTTTCTAATGGATCCAAAGTTGATTATTCAAAGGTTAAGGTGGGGATAGGTCTAAAACCACTCAACCAATAGAATTTAGACAGGTTTGGATACTTATATTAACCTTATCTTTAAGTATTAACTCTAAGTTAATTAGTTTCACTTTTACAATGTCTCTTTGTATTTTTATATAATATGGTTAATAATATTACTATATACATCCATGCGACCCCCAAGTGGTCCATTAATGATGGACCTATCATGATATAAGTCTCTTGGCCGAACCGTAGATTTTTAGGAATTTAATATCGATTAATAATATAATATTTGTTTTAAGAACTCTTTTATGTCAATTTTGACACTATTCAATAGTTGATTTTTATGAAACTCATAACAGATTTATTACTTCGAAAAAAGTCAATTAAATCAATCCTAATATATTATATTATCCTAGAAAATTAGTTTAATTAATTAAAAGTTTCATATTCTATTTATTTGGGTATTTATAATATCAATTATTTTAATTTTTCACTATTATAGTAATTACTTCATCATCATTGTGTCATAAATAAAATAAATTATTTAATGTATAAAATTTATAAATAAAATATAATTATGTATGAAATATTGTTATCTTTCTAATGAATATTTATAATCTAAAATCCAACATATATAACCCTATGTAACAATTGTTTTTCTAAAAGATTTATGCTTGTGTCATTTTTGTATTCATTTTAACTTAATTAAAATAAAGTGTCATTATCACTTACAAGTGGATCCATGGGGTCCCAAAATCGACCCAAAGATGCCCATGGTCGACCATGTATCAACCAATAGGGGTAAGACACGTTTTAGGGTAATTTAGTATTATTATAATATTATTTTTTAACCCTTATTTACCAGATTTACCCTTAACCATGGTAAATAAAACATTTACCGCAGTAATTATTCAAAATGTCTAAAAATAAAAGTTACCTATTTTCACAATTTGAACATCCTGATTCCAAATATGGAATCCATTTTCCTAAATTAAAAACACATAAGTGGCAGATATTAATTTAAAATTAATTCCCGCTGTCAAAACAAAAAGCGTGTTTTTAAGAGATAATAACTATCAAAAGATTGACACTTGTTTATGTTCAGTTTAATTATAAAATTATGTCCAATGACCAAAATTATATTAAATGGTAAAAATATATTCTAAATATACTTTAAAACCACTCAAATTAATAATTTATCACTATTAATTATTTTGATTAAAAAAGTTGTTTTTAATTAAAATTTAGTAATTTTCACTATTCATCAAAATATGAAAGTTATCCGAAATGTACCAAAATTTCACCTTAGGCTAAATTCGATATTCTGAATCCAGAAATGAAGTCCATTTTAAAATATAAAATATATATAATTTCGAAAAATAGGTATTACTATTCATAACGGCTAGTTTGATTGGTTGTGGTGTGTGTTAAAACTCAAGGTTGCGTACAACACACGCTACTGTATTATTCAAAGAAAGCGTACCGTGGAAGCTTGGGATGTTTCATTTTAGATTTTTGATGTCCCCATTTAGTCAAAAAGTTTAAAATATTGTATTTAAAAAGGGTTCACTATTAAAAGTTGATAAAAGTGCAATACTGAAAATGAATTTGTTCTTGCATTATATCTAAGAAACTCATAATATGGATTCTAAAATTATAAGGATTATATAAAGTTTAAAATTTAGATAATACTATTCATAACCTCTTTTGAATGGAATTTTTTTGTAAGTCATGGTGTGATTGAACTCGGTGTTGCGTGTAGTGCAAGTTATTGAATTATTTTGAAGAAATAACACACTATGAAATCTTGGGGTGGTACACATATCATTCAAATATTTCTAGATTCTTTACTGGTTGTGTTCATAGATGATATTTTTATTTATTTTATGAATAAGGTAGATCATGGACAAAAAATTTCCATAGTGTTGGGTATCTACTGAGAACATCTACCTTTACAATGATTTGAATGTGTAGTTTGTGGGATACAAGACGTACGCTTCCTTATCCATTTCATTTTTAAAAATTGATTCTTTCTATATCCTAAAAATTTAAAAGATTTTATCTCCTAGAAAAAACTCAATAAATGATTTTGAGATATATAGTTTCATTGGATTGGTTGGAATTATCAATTTTTGGTACATGTTTTTTTTCTTTCCTCTGTGAAAAAATATTCAAAAAAATAATCTTATTCATTTCCAATGGAGCGATGAGTGCCATTAATATTTTCATGAAATAAATGTTCAGATTACTTAATCACTTATTCTTATGATACAACAGTTATGATAAGGATATATGGTTCATTTTTAATATTATGAATCTATGTTGGGATGACTTATTATATTGGGAGATCATGTTTTAGTTCATCGATTATGACATTTGTGGGGGTATGAGAATAGTTACTAGACATGTGATTTTGAATTAGTTATTTTATTCTATTCCATGAAGACTTGGTATCATTATGCTATTGGTGAGAATTTTATGGTGTTTATGGATTATAAAATCTTAGAACACATATTTTCATAGTGTTGTTTAAATTTTAGGTACTGAAGATGGATGGAGTACCAACAGTTGTTTGAATTTTACATGATGTATACGCTGAGTAATGTAAATTTTGCGGCTGATGCATTGAGTAAGATGTCATATAATCAATTTTCTAAATATGCATCAAATTAGTGATTATAGTTGTTTGTTATACTGGATAATCATACATATTGTGCTAATAAAGGCAATGTTTTGGTTTTCATTCTACTTCATTTTATTCCTAATTGTGTGGGTAGGGTAAAGATGCATAATATATTATCCTGAATGTCTAAACACGAGGTAGGAACTTGATAGCGGGATGATCATTGAGTTATGGAAGTTAGATGAGATATTTTTTGTGTTTAAAATATTGTATTGTAGTTTTTCTAACAAATTAGGAGAAACTTATTTTTTCCTAAAACCAGTAAATATGGGAATTTCATCCTAGATATAAAAATATTTTTAAGGTCATGAGAACATGGTTTTTGGGGGATCAAATGAAGTTGAATATCATTTTGTATGTCCCTACATTCCTGACCTATTAGTAGGTAAAGGGGAACCCCAAACATCCAAAAATTATGTTTTATTATTAACCTATTTTCATGTAGAAATATAAGTATACAACAATGTATGTTCTTACAAGTCTACTAAAATGGTTCGAAAACACAATTCCATATGGGTGATTGTGGATGGAACATGAATTCATCTCATTTTATCTATATTAAAGAATCCAATATGGTGGACGTCTTGTGAAAAATATTTTTTTTTGGTATTTTATAATATTCATGGTGTTCATGTTTCAATTGTGTATTAAAGGAGCTGTAGGTTTACATCATTTTCATTGATGTTATTATAGAAATCCCTGAGAACATAGATGTTCTCGATCATTTATTTTCATCCCCAAATGGATAGCCAATATTAGTGAAAAATATAATAATTGTATTATATTATTATATCTTCCATTATTTATATTGGAGGATTATGTGAGGATTTGGTTACATTAATAGAGTTATCACAGTGTAACAATTACTATTCCTAAATACATATGTCTCATTTTGAATCTTTTTATAGATGTCATTGTTATTCCCCTATTTTAATTGGAGAAAATGGGTGACACTTCTCTTATCCGACCTATTATTTTATAAGAGTTAATATTGAATATTCAGATTATTAGGAAAAGGATGGATAGGGATTAGAGTCTCCAATAATCCTATATTGATTTTCATTGGCATCTGTTATCATTCGATATGAGTGATCATGATTTCCTGAGAATCTGTCTATGTCAAGGGAATCATCTTTTTTTAAATAAATGAAAATTTTATTCTAAGTATATTTTCGTTTTTATGAAACTAGAACGAATTTATTATGTGTATTTCAAGTTCTCCTTACATCCAAATATCATCTTAGGGAAAAAATTGTTTTTTATTTCAAAATTAAAGAAGCATAAACCTAATTCTGACTATATTATTCAATGGGACCATTTTGATCATTAGCCTGATGCTACATTGATTCAAGTACTGATATAGATCATGGATATATTAGATATGCTCATGCATCAAAGAAGTGTTGGATTAATAAAAGTCGCAAGGAATCATAGTTAGATTCAAAAAGAGACATGAGAATGTGATAAGGAAATATTGGATAAGTGGATTGATCTCATCCATGGAAAAGTCAATTCCCATAATTTTAAAGATTGAAATACCAATGGTGGGGAGAATGTATCACCCTTATTTTTAGTCAATTTTCCCATTAATTATTCCTGTTTAAGTTATACAACACTTGGGTTTAGTTTCAGGTTTTGTAGTTTAGTTTTTGAGTTTTTTTGGATGTTTTTGTGGATTTTTATTATTTTATTGTGGTTAGAGGAAACCAAAAATTTTCTCTCAAAAACAGTGTAAGGGGTTCTGTGAAAGAGTATGTTTATTGAACGGTTTTTCCAAACAGTGTTCATTACTGGAGAAATCTTGCAAGTGGATATACTTAGAGAATCACAGTTGGAAATTGGGTTTTCATGTCATGTGATCTAACTAACTAAGGTTCCAACCTTGATATTGTTTCATAAAATGGTTGGTGTATATTTTTCTAAACTATGTGTCTCTATCGTGCGACTCCCAAGATTTTCTCTAATATCAAGGACATGGACGGTGTAGGGTTTGGAAAAATGTATGGCATAACCATTTGATATGCATTAAATAATATGAAAATTATTATTTAACCAAGATTAAGAAACTAATACCCATATTTTTTCTTATCTCTCAAAATCGCAATCTTATATTCTTCCCTTGGATCCATTTGTGATTCCCTCTGATTTTGAAGGAGATTATGAAAAATCTATGTATGTTGGAACTCTTGAATCATTGGTAATTCCACATTCATTCATGTTCTCTTTATAACCTCTCATATCTTATCCTCCAAATATTTATATTCAATCATTTGTGGATGAAAATATGATATTAAAGGCACTTTTAAGATATCTATTTTGGATATATTGAAGGAAATGGGTTGTGTGCCCATATATGTAGGTTTCATTATGTCACTTTTCTTTATCACCAACTATTGTGATGTAGGTGGCTTATATCCCAATATAGTAATTATATAACTTTAAGGATTGATATTTAAATTCCTATCTATCATTTTATTGGAAAAATATCATGGTTTTAGTACCTACATATATTTTTTTCTAATGATAAAAACTAGGTGTTTGATAAAATACATAAATAACAATGGATTTTGGATGAATGGTTTCAATTAGGATTTTGTATTTCTGGTTATTGTGTGTTCAACTGATTTAGGATGGATCATGGTCAAAAGTACAATTATTATTAAGAAAAATATGGGATGGTTCATGTTCAATAGTTCCTCAATATTCGGGGGTCACTACGTGATTACTTGATGACTGAATGACTCAAGACTCATTAGTATAGGGAGATCTATGATATGGTTCAATGTATTTGTGTGTGGGGGGGTAAACATGGAATGACTATTCCATGTGTTAATAAACCTTAATAAACATGTCTAATTTCTTTTTTATATGAAACATAAATATATATTTGTATTACACTATCTATCTATTTCTCCTTTATTTTATAAAATGATCTAATATATTATTGTCCAAATATGATGTGTTAGGAATTCATTGGGGATTTTTTACTGAGTTCTATACTAACCCTATGACAAGGAAATTTGGGGCATTTGAAGATGTTCTTTACCCAAAAAAAATAAAGGTAAAGGTATCATACGTATATAGTGTCACATCATAACACTTCTTTAATAGGTAATTGTTTGGAGCTTAGGGTTCTCTCTTGGAGTCTTTGATGTGATTCCACACAAATGTTACTACATTGGATTTCCTTTTTTTATGTGTAGCGGTTTGTTTCTTTTACATTGTTTTTCAAGTGTTTCTATTATTTATTTATTTCAATGATTATTATATTTATTACACATTCATAATATAGGTTGTTGGTTTGGATTTTATCTTGTCATGTAAAGGTTTTTTATCAGAGAAACTCTTCCTCCAACATTTAACAATGCCTTTGGAAATTAAATATGGACTTTTCTATCATGGACATATCATATAAGATAAGTTTCACCTATAACAAGTCCAAGTAAATGGATTGTGGTAGGGTGTTATAGATTATGTTATTTGTTATGATATACCTATATCAGGAATCAATTATGTTCTCATGAAAAGGGTCCATGTGGTAGATTATTGGTTATGACAACTCTAAATTCATGCAAATAATTAACCAAAAAATAATATGAAATTGTTTGAGATAGTGCCTGATTTTTAAACATGGTGTCATTTCCACTATGGTGATAAATTCATTTTTCTCAAAGACCATAAATGTTTGAAACCAATATTTTCACAAACACATTTGAACCTAAGAAAAATATAATGGATTTTATATCTCTATATGTATATAATTGACATGGATTATACACCTATAATGATGTTTTGATTTTCTATCTAATGACTATTATTCCTAACATGGCTGAATTAGTCAAGGATACTCAATGGTTGGATTTCATTTGCCTTAAAATAATGCTAAAACATACTGGTTAGGAGACTGTTGATGGATTTAAATAACAAGGAAAGTCTATTTTTATTTTACAGGATTGAATTATAATTTTCTATAATTATCAAATGTAACTTATTTCTACTTATCAACACTCAAAATATACCACTCACTCTGTTATGAAAATAATTTATAAAGATATATGAATCTATTTTTTATTGTTATTTATGAAGTGAGATGTGGTTAATTTTGATTCAAAATTTCTTACATGATAGTAGATAAAGGTAGAGAGTCATCAACTAGTGGGAATAATACAATATTTACCTATACCGATATGTAAATGGTTTCGTATTGAAATTTACTTTGTTACAAGTTTACCAAAAAATATTTAGAAGCATGATTTGATTCAGGTGATTGCGGAAAGACTCATTGATTCATCCTACTTATTTCTAATTCATGAATGAAATTTACTAGATGACATATAAATGGTATGTATTTAGGAGGTGGTAAAATTTCACAGAATAAATATTTCAATAATCTCTAACTAAGATCCTCATTTCACTTATTAGATTTGGAGACCAGTTCAAGAATATTTGTGTATCCAATTGACCATAAGTATGGTGTATCATCCACAAATGGATGAATAGGAAAAAAAACTAATATATTGTAAGACAAGATCTAAATATTTTTTTATGTATTTTGGTTACTCATGGGATGATTTTTTACCTTTAGTTGAGTTTTCTTAAAATGATAGCTATCATGACAACATATAGATGGCTTCGTTTGAGGAATTGTATTTCCAAGCATGTAGATATCCACAATGTTGGGTAGTGACCATAAAAACATTTTTTTGGGAAATATAACTGTTTAATAGATAAAGGATAAAATTTAGATAATAAAAAATATATTTAATTGACTCCAAATCATTTAGAAATCTTATGTAGATAATTATCATCTCCCTTTATCCGTTTTCATGGGAGATCATATGTTACTGAATGTCTCTCTTAGGATGGGATATCAATGGATGTGATTGAAAGTGGTGGTTTCTCTTTGGGATATTGGTCATTTTGAGATACAAGAATGAATTACTTAGGTTTCTTATTAGTTTAATACACTTCAATGGTTTAGTATGTTTCATAATGTTTTCCATGTATCTCAACTAAGAAACTACAAGCCTGCTTCTAGCCTTTTCATTCTATGGTATCGTATTGATATTGAACTATATGGTTCATTTGATCACATATTTATTTTTATCCTGTAAAGAAAAGATAAGGTTTTTTAGAAAAAATATTCCCTTGTTTTGAGTCTTAGGGAATCATGGTGAAATAAAGGTAGAGACATGGGAATGTGACAAATAATCACTGAAACAATAGCCTAAACATTTCCAATGCACTATAATTTTTTAGATTTATGTGGATGAATATCCTAATGGTGGTGGAATGTAACACCATAGGTTTTAGTAATTTTTCACTTTTATTATTTATTTTGGAGTTATATAATTCTTGGTTGGGTTTTACAACTTTATAAATTGTTTTTTTTGTTCTAATAGGGTTGAATGTTTGGTAACAATTAGTGGAAACTATGTGGTTCTGTCTAAGAACTCATGAGAGGTATGAAGAGGGTATAAGGGTGAAATTGATTTTTCCAATCCATGTTGGTTCCTAGGAAAAACATTGTCTGTGTATGAAGATGGAATAACATGATAGGTGGTCAGTTTGTCAATCTGTGTGAACCAGCTATGAAATGTATTGGTAGGAAGGGAGCATCATGTTCATGGTTAGTGCATGGTTTCCCAATATATGTTTAAAAACCATTCATTTCACATTTAATTATTTAAAAATTAATGTTTTCCATGGTTTTTAACACTAAAACTAATTTTCACATCTCCTACCATGATCTAGAACTCCACTACACTCCTAATAATTTTTGGTGCATAACATTGATATGGATGCTTTTTTTGATAGAAATAATGCATTGGATCCATAGAATCGACAATAATTAATTTTTTTCTCTTTTTTCACCCTTGATATCCTTCACTCCTCTCACCTATACTGTTAGAACTATTCCATTATATAGAGATATGCGATTTATGATATTTTTTTAAAGATATTTTGAATAGATTTATTGAATCAATTAAAGGTTGATCCTGGATCTATATGTTCCATTTTTTGAATCATTATTTTTCTCAACTATTTAGATAGAGGTGAATTCTTCATCATCTACACTTTATATTGATATTGAAGTCTCAATTTTTATTTAAATTTTTTCTTGGATTGGAATAGGAAAATTAGATTATTTATTAATGGAAAATACTTTTGGTTTATGATTTGGGTACATGGTAATTTGAATTGATTTTAGAAAACCCATTTAATTTATTATATTAAATTATGGTTATGTATTAATAAGGAAAATTGGTATATTAAAATGTTATAAAATAAAGTATTTATTTATATAGGATATATTTATATGATAACATGGAATACATGGTTGGTGTGAGTTCATTTACATTGGATGTGTCACTGAATAAGGTGTGTCGTTCCTGACTATAGTCATGTGAAGAATAGAGACCAAGTGATGACTTGGTGGATCATAAATTACCCACTAATGAGTATGGGAATATCTACTATGATTCATGTGTGTATTCTTGGATATATGTGGTTTGGGTAGTCAAATGTTTATTAATGGATAAATTATTCTTCTTTTAATATTGATTATTTTAGATATGAAAGTTATTATTTATTCCTATATTTTCTTTCAAGAATCTATTTTGAACTATGAGCTACCGTCTTCCTCTACTATTTGAATTATATTGATAGTATCTTATGGAAATACTACTGGTTATTATTACTCACTCCCATCATATGCACTTTAGATTGTGTCCAGGTATTATTCTTCCTTACACGAGTAAAGGAAAAATCTCATATTTCTACATTGGAGAACCATGATGTTACATCATAGGGTTGGTGTTTGGAACTTGGAGTCTCTATTGTGGTGTGTTTTGGAGTGATTACACATTGTTTTTTTATATTTATGTATTTTTTTGTCATATATCATGTTTCAATTTTTGTTAATACTCTAATATTATTGGTTTTTGAAATTTCATTTGATTTATATTGTTCAGAATTCATGAATCATATAGTTTAGCTTGGTTGTTTTTATTTCACATTTACTAAATTTCCTATATAACTAATTATTTTTAGGAGTCCATAAATTACTATTTAAATTTTATCCTATTATTCACAGATCATTTATTTAATATTGACATCATCAATAAATACTAAATCAATTATCCATATAATCCCTAAATACTCTATTCGTAATTTCTAAAAACACATAGGGTGCATTTATAAATACAAAAGGAACTATTGTGAAATAATAATGTTCGTATCCTGTATGAAATACCATATTAGGTATATAATCCCTATTAAAATTTATTTTATGATATGTAAAATGAATATCAAACATTTATAAGTATTTATCTCCTTTAATTTTATCAAATAAAACATCAATACATGGAAATGGATACTTGATCATAATATTAATTGTGTTAGCCTTCCTTTAATCGATGATCTACCTCATATACTCAAACTGTTTCTTTATAAATGGTATGGTCATTCTCCATGGTATGACACTTTGGAATATGAATCCATTATGACACAAATATCATAGTTTCAACATTAATTCCATCAATTATTGTTTATAAATTATATAGGGTGGAATGGATATAGATTTTTAGTCAATAAAGAGATAAATATAGAATTTAACTCCAAGATCATGTGGATACATTATCAATAAGTCAAGAAAAACATCAATTTTATATTAAACAATCAATAAATTTTAAATTATTGGGGAATTATTCACTTTAATATATTGTATTTGAACTTATTAATATCTAATAAAATAATTAATTTTAGCCACTAGAGTTCATTCTTTTCATGAATTTGTAAATTAAGTATCTCCTAGAAAAATAGTGGTCTATATTCTTAAAATGTATATTATTACTTAATTCTCTTGATAGAAAATTTCTATATTATACTTTGAGGAAAAATAAATCACAAAAATTATATTAAAGTAAATCAGTGTTATAATAATATTTGATGAATTAGATTACTTCAATTCATTCTAAGTGGAATAAAATAACATATTTTTGTTATTTTAATATTTCCATTCTATGTTTTAGCTATCAAATCATTACTCAATGCATAAAGGGATAATAAAAAGATAATATAAAACTATAAGGATATAGAAGAGTGTGTAGACCCAAAATCAAATAATTTATTATCTAACATTGAGTTTATGATCTATGTAACTTCTATAAAATAATTTGGAGCTTTTAATTATACTGCAATAATTTCTTGATTTTTCTTTTCTCTCTCATAATCTTCTAAGGTAAGCTACCGTGATTCATATTGAAGTAATTATAATTGTTCCACTTCTCCTAGAAATATAATCTTTAGTCAATAAAGGAATCTACTGTTTTTCACCCATAAGAAAGATGTAATTTAACTCTATACATCAAATAAAATCCAAATTCCTCTAAGAATACCTAATTTTGTTTCTTACCATAATTATATTATGTTTTAATTTCACCCATTTTTAATCTTTTACAAATTTATTTCTAAATAAAATTTAACCATGCTTTTCTTCCCATTATTTTCATTGATAATATAGGACTCGGGAAACTCATTAGAATTCATGATATCACTTTTCACTCTCTAATAATGTGATGAAACTTTTTGGGGGACTATGTCCCTTTATATACCTATTGTTAGTCCATCAAAGAAATTATTGATCTTACGTAGTGTTTTTTTATATAATCTACAACATAACTCAAGAGAATCATAAATTTTTCTTTATAGAGAACACACTTTTCTTACTCAATTTATTATAAATTGGTAAATTTACTTTCCATATTAACCCATTACACATAAGGATAATAGTTCTTAAAGAATAATTTCTTTTAACAATTTGATTCAGTTTTTTTCCCTTCTTCTTTCAGAATATTTAAAATAATTGCACACCAATTATTCACATATTACTTTTTATAATATACAACCATAATAATCATATATAATTCAATACATTGATTAGTTTCCTAGGAAATTAATGTTCCAATTTTTAGTGGAATTAAATAGAAAAGGTAATGAAAAAGACAATCAAGGGAGTAATTAATGGGATGGAGAAGAAAAATTCATTAATGAACATGTCTCATAAAAAAAATTTCAATAAAAAAAATTAACTAGTTTTTATTAGTTCCATTTATATTAACTAATGTGTTATTACATTATATGGTATCCACCCACCCCTAAAATTCCATAATTCTCTTGTTGGACCTAAATTCTCTTAATATTGTGTTAGCTACTCATCTATGAAATAAAATTGAGAACCCAAAAATAATAAGAAAATTTCAAATTACAAAATGAAATCCATTATCTAAAATAATATCCAGGAGACTTATTTTTTAGGATACCAAAGTTGAATAATTTATCCTATTTGAGTTATAATTTTTTATAAGTTATAAACTATTTAGAAGTAATTTGGCATCCATCCAATTTGTTGATCTATTTCATAGACCTCTTTAGCAATCAATATTTTAACTACACCTAACAATATAATGTGTCTATAACAAACGGTAGTCTTAGTAATCACTATGATAGATCCTACTGAATTATGTCACATTTTATTATCTACATACACAATATCATGGTATCATATACCATGTGAATCCACATTATACTATAAATTATTTTTTAACATATCATTGTTTTTTCTTTATTTTAAAAAATAAAATATACATCACAAAATGTTGAATAATATTTCTATTTATTTAAACAATTTCATAGTAAAAATTGATTATTGATTCTATTGAAATACATAAGTTAATACATAATGAAATGATCTAATTTTGTTACAGCATACAGAGGAGAATTATGTTTATCTATAAGGGAACGTATATTTTTTTTATAACCTGAGTCAGATACCGTAATATGGCGATAGTTTAATCATCTCTAACTCCAACTTCAATGGTTTTTTCTGGATGTAATTTCCTATACTTATTGTGAGTATTTTCATGATTTTGAATCCTTCTATGATGTGCCATTTATGTAAAATGACATAAAATAATTCACTCTTGAATAATACACTGAATTATGAACCGTAGTATATAAATCCTATAGATATATTATAAAATTATATCAAAATTTCTATCCATTTAAGTATATTTTTATTAAATTTATAAGGGTTTATAATTAATAATTTTTATCAAAAACTTTTCATCAAAATATAATTAATTAGGTTTCTACTAAAATTGCTTCAGTACCAACTGTAATAACCCCAACACTAGCTATACAAATTTCAATGTCATTTTGTATAGTATAGACATTTTAGAATTATAATTTTAGTACTCTCAAAGTACTAGATGTTTATTTCATTTTAATATTAAATTGGGTAAAATATTACATCATAAAAACAAAGAAAACACTACTAATTCTCCATTTATTTTCCATTAAATGGATAAGTGGAAAAAATAAATGGAAAGCTCAAACACTCAATTTAGGGTATACTAAATCAAGAGAAAGTATGTAATAATCATGACATATATAATATCTAATTAATAAATAATGAAATAAATAATATATAACTAAATATAAAACACACCATATTCATAAAAAGGGAAATTAATTTTAACGTGGTAAATAAAAATGGATATCATAAAAATGGAATACATATTGTCAGACATCAAAAAAATACCATCAAGGAATTTTTTGAATCCATCATAAATAAAGGGTTTGAAAACTCTCATTACCCTATGTTATTATGGCTCATGAGACCAATTGATTAATTGAGGGGATATATTATCTGATACATAACCCTTCAATTAATAAGTCCAATGCATCCATTATCTGAATGGAGAGAACAAAAAATACATTTTTTAATGTTTCATATGTAGACTATTACCTCAACATGTAAAAGTTATCAATAATTACCCATATTTATATATTATATATACAAATCAAAAATATATCCCAATTAAACACCCTTATTTCTCAATTACTAAATATAATGTGTTCACATCATACAAAGTAAAGTGTATGTGGTCAAGTAAGTATTAGTAAGATAGTATATAGTTGTTAAAAAACTAATGAAATCAATCTTTGAGAAAACTAATTAGATCATTGAGTATAAACATATAGTCAATATTGAGAGATATAGAGTGGTAGTGAATATATTCACAAGAAAGTAAAAATGAGCGAGAGGGACCCCTGAAAACATCATCAAGTATAATTCAATAAGAGCGGTAATGAGATAAAAACTCCTCAATGATAATATAAAATTACCAAGTTTTATATATAAAAAATTTATAAAGTAAATATAAAGGTAGATAAAAAATAAATAAAAAATTTATAAAAAGTATGGAGATGTGGAAAAAAATAATTTTCCTGAAGTCCTGAATAATTTCAGGAGCTCATCAGAACCTTAAGAATAATAAAATTATATTTATTAATTACATGAATGAGAAGCATTTTCATGTTTATTTAATTATTATAATCCTTTAAAATAATCAATTATCCCATAGTATTCATTTACCCTATTACCTTTTCTTCTATCACTTGTTTCGACATTGTTTGATTTGTGGTTATAAAAATGATTTGTAGAATTATACTAATTAATGGTCACTATATAATTATTATATAATAATAGTAATTATCATGGAATTGTGATAATTTCATTACATTAGTGGGTGATTTCTATAGTTTAAGAAATATTTAAAATTCATAGAATCTTCTTTGGTGAGTTTTTTCTAAAAAATGACTATTCAAGTATAAGAACATTAATATTACTGTTATTTTATCATTACATACCCTTATAAACAATAATATTTGACTATTAATTTAAAATGAAAAATTTAAATCATGTTTTAAGAATATATATAAATGAGATAAGTGAAAAAAAATCGTCAATTTTCTTTTAGGTAGGGTAAAACCACCATAATTAATGACGTTTCAATATAAGAGTTTTAATGAAGGGAAAAATAAAAAATATATTGGAGTTTTATAAAAACATTATTTTATTATTGGAATAATATTTTTAATTTATTTTTAATGATTACATATATAATAAAAGGGTGATGTGATAATCAATTGGAGAATATGTAATCTTTAAAACCAATATTTCAACATAAAAATGTCTTGTAGAAAGGGGTTCACAAAGTGTTAATGGGCAGAATCTCATAAAAAATATATCATAATAATGTTAATATTATGTAAAAAGAATCATGTTATAAAAATAAGTGTATTTTTTAAATAGATTAAAGATATAATAATATCACGTAAGAAAAGAAAGAGAGGCTTGAGGACCCTAAGATTTCCCTTTCTATTTCATATTTTCAATTGAGTCTATGACCTGTATTGAAGGTTATTTTTCATAGATTATAACATATGAGACATGTAAAGGGGATTATAAAGAGTTATTTGTTTAGTTATTTGGATAACTAAAGTGTTTTAAAATATTAGAAAAAGGGGGTGGTAGATGTGTGTTGATATATCCAGGGGAGGAGTATTTTATATTAATGTATTGATTATTTTATAATCTAGACCAAAAGACTATGAATAGTGTATATTATTATGAAATTTATTATACTATGATTAAGATATACTAGTTTATTTGACATTTTGAAACTCTAAAGACTAAAATTAATCCCAAAAATATCTTAATCAAATTAAATAATCACAAATAGTTTTATATTAGAATAAAATATACCTTAGGTTTTGAAAATTGATTTATAAGCTTAAAAATTATGTATAATATTTTAAATGAATTGTTTTAATTATTAAATAAATTTATAATCCTAAAATATGATTTATAAATTTTTTATCTATATACATATCAGAATTATGGAACAAAAAATATATTATTTGTCGTAACTATGTTTTTTAATACTCATCAAATGATCAACATTTCTAATAAAATTCAGAAAACTCACCCTATAATAATTTTGACATATTAATTAGAAAAATATATTAGATTTTATAAAATTAAAAATAATAATATAAGAAATTTACCTTTTCAGAAAATTATATACGTCATGGATGAATAATTTTAAGTATAAAGGATATTATTTCATATCATATGATTACTTACATTTACTTTTATTATTATTAATTAGTTGTTATACAGTGGGTGATTAATTTCTTTATATTATAAATATAATAATTTCAGTTTAATGAAAATATATTTTCATATTTAAATAGTAATTTGTATTTTAATTTAAAGATTAAAAAGTCATGTCTTATTAAATTAGTTAAAACAATTGAATGCATTGGTCTCCCTGGGGTTTAATAAATATCATCTTTAGATAAAATTGAAAAGAAATCTGCTTATAATGTATTTAATGTTTTTAGTTCATGTTTTTCTCTATCTAAAAACTCAACAGATCTTTCTTTTGATATAATTTTTCAATTTTGACATGTGATGATATAAAATCATTCATTTTCCGACACGATAGTTGTGTACCAATTTATGTTTCTATTGTTTACATCAATGATGGTGAGGAAGTGAATCATATTTTTTTAGCTATAGTGAGTGGATTTTTTTCACATAAAATTGATATGTGTTATTGGATTTGGTTATGTGATGAATTCTTCAACTTGAGGATTTTGGGATCTATATATTTTTAGGTAATGATTCTACCAATAAATTCATTGACCTATTATGATGTTGGGATCTTTTTTTTATTAAAAATATTTTTAGTACAGAGTTTTGTTGTTTTTATAATGATAGATTCTATTGAATTTGGAATACATCTAGTTTAATTTTTATAGGATTTTTAATGTAAAATTAAAATATATTCACATGTATACATGAATAATATTTGATTAAGCAATGAATTCATGAAGATCCTTTCTCTATTTTTACCACTAATGCATGTATAATGGGATGTGAACTTATAATGTCTTTACATTTTTGATAGTGTCTGTTTATTTCACCTCATATTTTCTTTGTGACATTCTTTTTATTTTATAAGTTTATAGTCATATGGGTTTGGTGACCAACTCATGTCTTAGATCATTTTATATTAAAACAAAACTCATTAAACTTCATAATTTTTTATGTTCCAGGATATATATTTAGAGAAGTCATTTTATAAGATTATAATATATATGATTAATTATTTTAGTAATTACATATATTAATTTCCTAGAATTTGGAGACTTTTGAAGTCAAAGTTTCCATTTCAATAGTAAGATATTATTTCTAATGGTAACATCCTATTATAATTGTTAGATAATTATTACACTCCATATCAATAACTCTTATTTGTTTTATTTTTCAATAACTCAATTTTGAAAAAATTTACATATATTTATGTATAAAAATACAACCATATTTATAATAGTCTTTTTTCTATTTATAGTGTTGTTCGTATTAGTGATAATTTTAAGAGACCATTACACACCAATATTTAAAATGATATGACACATTCCCATCCGATAGGGCCCGAGACGTAACTACCACATACACACATATAATATGCTAGGGGAGGGAAACTAGAACCAATAAGGAATATTAACAAACATGGGAGGAATTTTCCTAAATTAATTATACGTACGCACAAATATTTAGGGCCATACAATGCAGAAATGTTAAACAAATAATAAAAATGCATGAATAAATCTATAATCCGACAACCATAGTATGTCGAAATGAACTAGAAATCATAAAAATGGTCCAAATACACGACCAACAAAAACATGAATGTAAATTATGACCTGGTCATATTTAGTGGAATGATGTCAAGTGAAACACTATTATACTCCTCATTCTATCTATCCCAATATATATCCACCTAATCAAATACAACTAAGGACTCTGGAAAAAGGTTTTTGATAAAACACATGGGAGAAGAATCCATCAAGGGGTGATTATAGCAATACCTAGTAGGAATTCGTGAAATAACCAAAAAGAATATCTGGTAGTCATATTATCACCAAATATGTCTGTAAAAAATTGAGATTTACAATAAGACATCTAGATATATTCAAATTAAACACCTATTCTCAAGGTAACACCAAAACTATAAAACCATCCAATGATTCTTTCTCAAAATGTTCCATAAAACGCTCGTATAGGATAAAACAATCCATGATCTATTCCACCACTATTAACACTCATCCTAGGGGCCATGCTCATCAGGTCTCAACAAAAATTAAACTGATAGGATTTATTCAAGATACACACCTAATCAGAATAAACCAAACTGTAATTATTAGATCTTAATAAACATAAGAATCATGATTGGATTGAGTTTAAGGAAACAGAAGACATGATTCACACTTCATATTTTATGAAAGTGGTATTGAGGAATATATTTTTGAGGCCTATGTAATGGTTTAATAATAAAGTTAGATTAATGATGTATTTATATATTGTAATTCAATGGTTATGTCATATGAATAATGAATTATATGATTTTTTAAGTATAATTTTTCATTAAATATTTAAAAAGTGATATTAGATGGTGATGAAGATATTGAAAACATATTTCCTAGAAATGTGATATTTTAATTAAGGGAAGTTATCTAATAATTATTTTCTAATCTTGAGATAATGATATTTGGATAAGGATATTCTTCATATGAATAAGTAAATTAGATAGTATGGATTACCCAGAAATAGCTTATTGATAAAGTGTTCTATGTAATCAAATATGAGGATTATAACTTCTTAGATTTACATAATGTTTCTAGTAATCAATGGAGTTAGTAAGCATGAATGTTTTCCCAAAGGATTTATGTTAATTCAGGCTATTACCTTGTTTTAAGAGAATATAATACTGGGGTATTCATATTTTTGAATTTGAAAACCAATAGTTACATTCTATTTTATAAGGGATCAATGTTATGTTAATTTATTAACCTTCATCCTAATATTTTGTAATTTTAGATTTTGGAAGGGTTATAAGGTTAACAATTTATGGAATGATTAAGTTAAACATTATATAATGTTTGTGATATTAAAGTGATATCTCACCATGTGAGGATTTATGTATGTTTGAAAACTATGATCACTATTTCACGAAGATATTAAATAAAGGTAGATGGAATGACTTATCTTTCTATTCATGTATATCATGATATGTTGGTTCTTCATGAATGAAATTTTTCCATCATTCCAAGGAATAATAGATGAAGTGGGAATTCAACAAAGAAAAACCAAGGGAAAGATTGTATATATGAAAAGGAAAAAAATCAAGTAGGTCTGTTTCCTTAGGTTCCAAGATAGTAAAATAATTCCTTGAATCTAGGAAAAGGATATTAAAAAATATTTTTCCTAGCAGATTTATTTCAGATAAAACATATGGTCCCTTAGATAATCATTATTTTTTGGTTTTGTAATCAACCACTTCTACTAATCAATGTTCTTTATCAATCTCAATAAAATCATGACTGTAATATTTTTCTTATATGTCTATATTTTCACTTCCCATATGTGTTCTCCTATGTGAAAACCTAGGAATATGTTACATTGGGTAAATTCAATGCTTCAAACATTCCTTTTTAAATGAAAATTTTAGTATTCATTTTTATAATGTGGGTTTCAATGAAATTAACATTTAATTATTAAACATTTTATATCACAGATGAAATTCAATGGAAAAATCATTTTCGGGATGGGGGTCGAATATACCACTTAAGGATTTTTTGAAATATTTTTTGAATATAATTTTTCATCTGAAATTTTTATTTAATGTTAAACTGGAAATTGATATATATATATATACATATTAAAACAATATATAAAACATTAATATCACATAATTACAACATAAATTGTGCTACAAACAACACATAATTGGATTAGACTACACACAACACTAAATTTTCTATTACTACATGAAATATTAAAATTTCATGTGAAACATGCAACACTAACATGGCATACATTACACACAATACCGAGTTTCTACGAAACATAATTTCATTTTTATTATTATTTAAAAAATCTACTTATAACATATCCATTAAAATAGTTTAATATGAATTGTGATGAATACATTTAAAATATTTTTATAATGGTTTATATAAATAAAGATATTGATAAGGAAAAATATTTTTTTTATAAAGACTTTATATGTATAAAATTACTATTTTCTCGAATGAACAACGTTTCATATCTTTTTATGAAGAACAAATAAAATAATTATAGACACATAGAAATTGAATTTAGAATGCCAAAATTATCTTAAGGATAATTTTTTGGGATTTTTCTAGGAAACATTATTTTTTTGATGAATAGTGAAAACTACTTCATTTTAGTTAATAACTGCCTTTAGGTATAAATAATTATTAACATTAAATTATACTTTAAATTTTTAAGGAAAAATTAGATCATTTATACATATATTAATAAAATTTTGGTCGTTATAATCAATTTATGTTTGAAATCTAATATAAAAACATAACAGACATTTGAACATTTTTCTACATTAAAACCCACTGTTTTGTCCCATATATGCGATTAACATTAATCTCAGTTTTTTCCACTCCAGTTAATGGAATTTAGAAAAAAAACATACACCATTATAATCAATATAATATTTAGAGTCTAATGAGATCATGTTAATTTTAACCAAAAATATTAGTAAAAGTGATTAAAATTAATCACATTTATTAAGGTCAAATTAATCTTAATTAGGGACTAAACATTAATCTTAGGGGCCTAAATGGACAAGTCACTTGTCCAAAACCCATTTTATAGAAAACTATAATTCATAAACCTGTTATTATTGAGTTTTGTTGATTTTTTATGAATATTTATAGGTAATAATATCTATAAACCTAACATTTTTTCAAAAATTGCAATGTAGTCTTTTTCATTCCATATAAAAGGCCACTACCACTCCCTCTTCTTCTCCACTCTCAAACTTATTAGGATAATCCATGATCATTCCAATACACTTCTAAACTTATATCCCATCCTCATAGAATCCTATCATTTGGAAGAAATAAATTTATGTAAGCCTTTTATCACAAACGAAAAGGAGATACATGATTAAGATGTGGTTTCAATGAGCACGACCTAAGTCAAGACACAATGTAAGGCATTTTCATCTCACTTTTCTACTTTAGTGAGATAGATAGTTTTTTAACACCCATTCCTTTTTTGTTGTGTGTATACTTCCTATGAATTTATTATATTATTATTATACATAAATTTATTGGTATTTACTCATCGATTATATTAACATTATTTCATGGGGTTAATTTTTTAAAAGTTACCAAAATAGTAAAGTGGATTTGTCTCAAATTGTCTTATTTGAGACAAATGTTTGTTATTCAACAATGTTATTTAATGAGGTGTATATGATTCCAATATATATTAAATATAATGAATATACTTATTTTAATGATATTTTATTCTTCATGTAATTTCATTTTCTTACATGAAGATTATGATCTCAAATAACCATGTTGTAAGAGTTTATTGAAACAGTCTATTATCTTTTCAATATTATTAACAATTATGATTATTTTTATGAAATATTAAGATCCATATATCAATAACACTAAATTATTTTATTCTATTTTTTATTCAAAATATATTAATTTATTGGTGCCATTTTTCTAAAAAAATTACCATAAAAAGGGAAGTTCTTTCTACATCGTACGACATGTACAGACTTCCATGCCATCAATTTTCTATATATTTACTTTCATTTCTAATAGTTTAATTTTTAATATACTATTTTTAATATTTAATTTAATGAAATTTTTTTTCAATGGGTTTATGTTTTAAAGATCCCTTTTCAAAGAATAAAGGATATTTACCTTGAGAAATATTTTCAAAATATCCTTCCATGTTTTTTTCCTCAATGATAATATCCATTGATGTTGCTGATTCCCTTATATGAAATGATACAAAGGTTCCATTTATATTCTTTTGTTAATGGTTTATTTTTTGATGCAATGATGCTTGTTACACCCGTTTCACTTACATTGGTTTTATGCTTTTGAAACCCACTTCTTTTCATGGTTGATGATTTCATGAAGTGATTATGAAACTTATCTCCTCCCACATGTAATAATGTGATGAAATGTTAATGATACCCATTTCATTTCATGGGTTACGATTTCATGTTTAATAATCTTATCTCTTTTTAAGGTACATGATATTATGAATGTCTTATTATATTATGACACATGTGTGAATGATTTTATTATGAGAAGTGTGGTACATAAATATCTCTCTAATTATTTGGGTAATTATTAGTTGTATATGAGCTCAAAGGGTAAATGGGTTGTATCACAAGACCAAAAACAAGAAGGTATATGGGTTTTCGCCCAGGCCTAAAAACAATAGGTACATGTGTTGTAAGATAATCCTAAAATTATAAGTGTACACGAGTTGTAACCCAAGCCCAAAAATGAGAAGGCACACGGGTTGTAGAACAAGCTTAAAAATAAAAATATTACAGGGGTTATATCCAAATCGTAAAAGTAAAAGGGTACTTGGGTTGTAGCCTAATCGCAAAAATAATAAGGTACATTCTTTGTAGCTCTAAACTAAATGTAAGAGGGTACACATGTTGTTAGATAAATCCTAAATCATGTACATAGGTTATAGCCCAATCCTAACATGATATAAAGGTATTTTTAGGTAGCCTTGGGATATTATTATATATACTTATGTGCAAGCCACAAATTTATTGTCTTATTGGTATGTTATGTTTTCACTACTTATGATCTTAAATATATTATAATATATGTATTACGAACTTACAATATTTATTATGATATCTAATATGTAGGGTATGATCTTCAAAAGTTATGATCAAGTTTCATACCCTTTTGTTTATTTTATTGTTAAAAATTTCCCTTATTTACCCTTACTCAGTATCTGAGCTAACCCCTTTATTATGTTTTCTTTCCCTAGTTTATTAAGATAGGTTTTAGGTAGATATACTATAGGTGGTGATATTTTTGAGAGATGTTGAAGATCTTTCACTATGATAGATGACTTTGTTTCCTTCTTTTCAGACACACTAAACTATTATGGTCCTTGTGCACGTATTTTTGTAATGTACTAAATATCCATATAATATGATATAATATCTATTTATACTAATCATGGGTCTCTATATTCCATGTTATGAACTTAAATTTTTTTATAGGGTGTATATAATTCACTTTGACATGTTATATTCTGAATCACTATCTTTTCATGATATTTTAGGCTTCCTTTAATGTTGTAATTTCATGGGGATTATGATTCAATGAAACCAATGCGGTAACGTTTTATTTATACAAACCACATAATTTAAGGGATTGTTTATAATTAGGCTTCCATTTATGAAATTTTATGATACATCTCTCAATAACTCTCATTACATATCTTTTCATCTCTATTTTCATGAAATCTTTATCAAATGGTACCATTTTCCCCTCTTTGTAACTTAATATAATTAAGGAATCGTTTTTTTGAAAATATGACCATATTTATATTTTCAGTTAGAAATATGTTTTCTTCCAATATATTTTTTTTTGAAAAAGGGAATAAAAATATTTTATATTATTAACCTGTTAACTTTAATAGAAATTTTTACCCATGTTTTAACATTTTAATAATTTTTTTAAAAGGGATATACTTTTCATTTTATTATCAAAAAACTTTTCAGAACATTTAATATGGAAAAGAAATCTTCATCATGTAAAAATTTATCTGCCAACTGGATTTTCTTTCCCGGGATGATTCCTTTTAAATATTAAAAGATTTATTTTTAATAAAAAAATTTAATATTCTGGATATTCATTTTTTTAAAGTGGTTTCCAAATAGTGATTTTTTCAAAAATAATTTAATGAAAAATAATTTTAAATGACTTTAAAGGATTTCATTATAAGTTTTCAAAGATATTTTTTTAAAAAAAAAATTTCAAAATATAATCAGGATTCCCTTATAAATATTCAATTCTATCTTCAAAGAAATAGTTTTCAAAAATCATGATGTTTTCAAAGATTGTTTCTTCAAAGAATGAAAAAAGAAAATCTCAACAAATGTATTAAAAGATATATTAAATATTTCTTTATATGAAATTGAATTTGGAAATATTTTTTTGAAATGAAATTTATATGAAAGGATATTTTACATAATAAGTGCTTCATGTATTCCTTCAAAATCACTCTAAAACTAAGATGAAAATATTTTTATAGTTTATTCTTTACTAAGAATATGATCCTTGAATACCATTCATATTTATTCATGAATGGTTTATGTTTTGATAGAATAATTTTTTTGTATCCCATTTATCTTCCATGAGCTATAAACTTTTTAAATTCACTTGTTTTCCTCAGTTATCCTTTGTTGAAATTATTATGAGACATATCTCTTTGCCAAAGGTACTGATATGATGAAATGTTTCCTATAAAAATTTTATTTCGTGGGTTATGATATGATTTATGTTTATAATATTGTGGCACATCTATGTTTGATTTTATTATGTGATGGATGGAACCTATATCTCCATCCTATTCATTGGGTAATTATGGATGAAGCCTGTGTATATAGGTTATATTTGAACTAGAATACATGCTCAAAATGTTATGTGTGAACCTAATTATTTGTTAGAAATGTTATGAATGAACCCGGTTTCATGTTAATAAGTTTATATGTGAACCCAATTACATTTAACCGGTGTTATGAGTGAATGATATTACATGTTCACAATGTTACATATGAACCTAATAACATGTTCACAATTTTATTCATGAACCAAATTGCATGTTCACAATGTTATGAGTGGGCCTGGTTTCATGTACATATTTATATGTGAGGGCCTGATTTCATGTCCATAACTTATTGAGTGAAACTATTTAAACATATACATGTTCATAATGTTATAAGATTATTTGTATCCCCAAATTACTTTTCTTATTCATACGTTATCCTTTCATGTTATATGATCTTTGTTACCTTAACATTCATGTATTATGAACTACTAATATTTATGAAAAGACTCTTAATTGTGGTCTTTGATATCTAGGGTATAATATTCTAATGATACGATCATGTTCCCATACACTTATACTCCTTAATATTTTTAAATATATACATTTTACATTACATAGAATTTAATCTCACCCCATTCTAATGTTTACTTCCGAAAAGTTATCAATAATGATTTTTAAAGAGTATTATGGGGGAAGATATATTTGGAGATATTGAAGATATTTACCCAAATTAGAAGACTGTGTTCCATGATTCCAAATAAACTAATCTACTATGTTCTTGAAGCATGTATTTTGGTAATTCTCTTAATATTCATATAAAATGATTTAATATATATCAATGTTAATCCTACGTCACTATAATTTTTATAAAAGGGAGGTTTATTCCACCATTAGAAAATAGGATGAGGAAAATTTAGGGATATCCATAATGATATTTCTAAGGATATATCTAGGGACATATCTAAAGATAAGATAAAGGATTCATAGATTTAAAATAAGGTGCTATAATTTAGACATCCTATAAGAGATTTTCCATGATTATTGAATTTTTTTCTTTGATAAGTGTTACCCACTCTATGTTTTTCAAGTTCTGGTCAATGGATATAACTCTAAATAACCTTGTTAATGAGGAATGCAATGGATAACGCAACAATTTTCATCTTGATAAACTGAATGTTAGGGTAGGTGAAATAAAAGAAACCTAGTTCTATTCCTTCTCAAGATATGAACAATAATGAACATCCTATTGAGAAAATGAGGGAGCAGTTCTCTATTGAGTCCATCATGATGCATCAACCAACTTATTTAGGTGGCTTCGTTGATCTATTTTTCACTGAACAATGGATCGGTACCACTGGTATTATATTTTCTATTATCATGTTTTTAGATCATGAAAAAGTTACATTGGTTATCTACCATCTGGAAGGTGAGTAAGATCAATAGAGGAATCTAATCAGGAATACGAGGTGGAAATATTAAAATGATTCCATCTATTAGGTTGAGTCCATGAACATATTATTTAATAAGTACATTCCACATAATTTTTTTACAAATGTTGATAAGGAAACCCTAGAGGTAAGTAGAGGGGTGATGAATTGGTTGGTTCCTATGGATAAATTTTTTCAAGACTCACACAATACTATTTTGGTATTATAATTCATTGTGAAATGAATATTTTCAAATTATTCAGTTAGTTTAAACAAACTCTATAAATGGAGTTATCCATAAAGGACTTGGAATGCAACGAATGAATCATTCATTATGCATTAAAAGTTGAAAAGGAATCTATAAAACCTATTTTTTTTGTGATTAAAAAAATGGGGCTCTATAGATATCATAATTATATATCACATGGATATAACAAAAATTTTAAAATTCATACATGCCAAAATTGATGGAAAGAGAACAATGGTGAGTGTATGAAAAGAAAAAAAGTTGTTTCTAGGGTGGGAATCTTGTCCATCAAGTGAAATAATGTATATGTGATGTGAAGATGAAATTCAATGAAATTAATGGAGAGAAATCTCAACATAATGAACCTCCCATATACCATTGTTTTAAGTGATAGTAGATTTGATATTAAGATAATTAATGACCTAATTCAAGGCCTAATATTGTTGATAAAACACAAAACAATTTGAGAAAAAAGGAGAAACTAAAATATTATGCAATCACAATGGATAATTTGAATCTTGATAATTAGGGAAAACATTTCCTCCATACTAATTTGGAAAGATCATGTTTTATTTTTTAAGAATAATACATATGAAAATGTTATTATTCATCCTTTAGTGATATTTCGTGTGATTATAACCCTCTACATGGGTTTTAGAATAATATAATCACATTAAATGTTCTATAAATAGAAGTATGGACCCATTTATCCAATAACAATGTTTTCAGTAAAGGATAAGATCTTATTTGTGGAAGAAAGGTATAATTATATTTTAGAAGGGTAATAATACTGACCATTTATGGAATGGTATATGTTACAATTCATATAAGGTTTTAGAGAATGGATATATTATATTTCCATATGAGTATCTATAAATATTGGATAACATGAACTGAACCGTTTTTATAAAAGAATATAGAATGAACTATCATTATATTTATGGATATTATAGTATGTAAATTCAGTAGGAATGAAAAATTCACCTTTATTTATTGGAATACAGGATGACGCGGAAATTGATTAAGAAAAAAAGTGCCAAGTTTTCCTAAACTCATGTAAGTATATCTTCCCATAAGAATTCATCATATTTAGTAAAAATGGTCTTGAAATTAAATTATGTCATGTATTCATCAATTTAGATGATATCAATGACCTTTGTAAGCCTCTTTTTTTATGGATTAATGATTATTTATATTCTCTTGACCACATTCTCTGTCACCCTCCATAAAAACATGATAGGTATAATTTTATTCCATGTACATGTTTTATGTTAAACATTTGTTCTCTTTTGTGGGAACTAGTGATGAGTTACATTCATTAACTGTTATGTTTCAAATCCCATTTTTAATGGATGTTTTGTTAATTATTTTTAAATTTTGGGTTTCAATAAATGGCAGTTTGAAGTACAAAACCTTTTATGACCCAAAAAAATTTAGATGGTGAAATTTAATTTAAGGGGGGAAGAATGTAACACCCCAAAAGTTTGTGAATTATTTTTGAAGTAATTTAATCTCATTGATATTTTTTATTTCATGCCATATTGTATATATACTGTGATATATGAAAGCGCCATGTTATTCTTGGTTTGTATGGAAAACCTAGTCGAGCATGTGATACACACAACACATAGAGTAGATTTCGGTACATTACACACTATTTTTACTTTATGTTACACACAATTCTGAGTCCCATCGATATTTTTTATCACATACAAGACCGAATTTTAACGAACTACAAAATGCTAATAGTATCTTTATTAAAATATTTTTATAGTTACCTCGTATTTATTTGAATGGAAATTGTAAATAATATTGAATCAATCGTGAAAATATTGTTTAAAATTTTATATAAAATTAATACTTGGTATTCTATTATCTATGAATGAAAGTAAGAAATATTATGAAATAACGAAATTTCTTTCCCAATAAAACTATTTTTCTATGTAAAAACACCATTTTATATTAATAAATTAATAAAAAAACAATTGATGGATGTTTCGAATAAAATTAATATATTATATACTACATAATTTTTTTACACACAACTTATATATTTTAAAGGAATAAGAGAAGAGTAAATCCAATTTTATGAATAAAAAAATGTATTTTTCTAAATGATGAATTTACGGACATTAAATGAGAAACCATTATAAATAATTGTTTTGAAAAATTTATAATTTTTTTTGACAAAATAAAATTCATTTTTAAATATGGGATATCAAAATTTACATTTAATAAAATTTTTCCATTTTTTTGAGAAAATTATTTTTTTGAAGTGTAAAAAATAATGAATTTATATTCAGAACAAATTCTAATAATTTAATTATATATATAGATTATATTTAAATTAGGTAATAAAGTATAATTATAACAATTATAAATATATAAATCCTAATTAGGTCATTTTAACCGATTTCACTTTGAAATTGCAAATAAGTACATTTCATACTTTTGAACATTTTTACTCAAAAAACCACCTTTCTCATCCCATCTATAGGATTAATATAAAATTAATTTCTTCCAAAACCATGGTTGGAATTTGGAAAAATAGATTACATATTTATAATATGAATAATTTAAAATATATTATAATGTAAATTTATTTTTTACAAAAAAAATATTAGTTAAAGTAATTACAATTAATTATAATAATTACTGTAAAAACGAGTTTACTAAGTGGTTAAACATTAAATTTAGTGGTTAAATAACATAGAAAAAAAGTAACAAATCCATTTCAAGAATATATATATACCATTTCAAATATTTATCATATTTTTTTCCATTTTTGGTGGACAATGATGTAAGGGGGGACTCTCAATAGTGTTTTCCTTTTTATATTTAAAAGAATTCCACTCCCCCTCCATTATAAAAGGGAACCTACACCCTCAATTATTAAGACCTCTCAAGCCATTTGTATTAGTGGAAAGATACCCAAATATCCTAAAAAATTTCAGTTGTTTATTTTATAAGCCTCTATTTCGGTTTTAATTCATCTAAAGAATCCCTTTGGTGAAAATATTGAGGAATTACCCAAACAAGTGGTAACATCCTTCCAAAACCTCTTTCTGTGTTATTTCCATTACACACCCACTAAAATATTATTTTCCTAGGTTATATAATAAAATAATTATCCTCATTATACTGATATTTTTTTATTATAATGTTTCAACCTACACTTACAGACACATCCATCAAAAATTTAACAAACTTTCAGTTTGTCTGTAATGTAAACTATTGTGCCATGAAATGGTGTCGTTCATTTTTTATTAACCAACTCTCATGACTTGTAATTATGATCAAAATAATATTTTATATGATATTTATGATATTTAGGATGTATTTTTTACTTATTTAAATTTTATATAACATATACCTTAATTATTTTCATTTTGAAAAAATATGATAACTTCGTTTGTCGACGTGTGGACTATCGTCTTCTCAAAGAGAGGTGATTTGTTCACACATTACATGTAATGTATTGAGGATTTATTTAGTAATCTTATATGATATATATAACATAAATTTTATAATTTTATGTTAATATATATATATATAGAAAACAAACTTATATTTCATTAACACTATTTATTTCAATACGATAAGAAAACAGAAACAACGTTCATGCGTACGTATGGAATACTATCTCCATGGACAATGTTTTCAATTTAATTTATCTATATTTTATATATTATAGTAAATATTTATTTACTAAATATATATGATATTTAAATAATGTTTTAAATTTTGAAAATAATTAAACTGTGATCTAAGAAATAAGATAAAATAAACAAAGTCCTAACACTTAAGACAAATAAATTGGTTATTAACCAAAAATATTATTTAACATGTATTTTTAAGTAAATGGGTAATATAAAGTCATAATTTAATCATATATAGTATTATTTATTGTAATATGGTTTTGTAGTAGATTTATAATAAACATATATTTATTAAATCAGTGGTTTAAATGTGTACAAAAAATCAAGACATAAAGAAAGGGTATTGTCATTTCACTTGTATTTATCTGAGATTTTTGTCTTATAAAATGCTTATTTATTTTTTTGGTAAATATATTGAAATTTAATGAATTATAGGATTTATAAAATTAAATTTATGGGTCTTTAAATATAAATTTTATGATCTTCCTTTAATGGGGTTTATGGTTCAAATGTCACCAAATCAGTAAAGTAATTTTGTCTCAATTTTTTCTTCTTTGAGTAGATGCCATGTTATGCACTTATATTTAACTATGATGTGTATATACAGACCGTTAACATGTTATATCATAAAAATATTTATTTTCATGATATTTTAGGCTTCATTTAATTCTTTTTCATTCATGGGGTATTATAATTCAGTATTACCAAAGTGGTAATAGTTTATTCCTATAATCTCATCATTTATTGGGATTATTTAGGATAATGATTCATTTAACATTATCATAAAATAAATATCACAATAAATATAATTTATTTTATTATACTATATTTATTAATAATATATTCATAGTAGGTTATCATTTTTCAATTCTTTCATAGATATGAAAATTATGAAATTGTTTTTAAAAAATTTTGATTTTATTTCTCTTTTCGATGGGAAATATGTGTTATTACAAAACCATGTTTTTAAAAAATGTTTTAAAAAATTATCTTATTCTCCTATGATCATAAAAATAAATTTTTACCCATGTTTTAGCTTGTTAACAAAATGGATTAAAAAATGTACTTTTAATTTTATGATCGATGCACAATTCTAATCTTTTCATGGCACAAAACGAATGTCCGGCATGTATGGATTTTTCCATCACCATGGTCATACATACTTATAAGATTCATTTGGAAGTTAACAGGATTTATGTTTATGAAAAAAAAATTATTAATATTTTGGAAATTCATTTTTTATAAAGTGTTTTTCAATGAAATTTTTATTCAAAAATGTTTTATGTTCAAGAAGTGTTTTAAATGATTTTAAAAGCTTACTTTATATGTTTTAAAATATATTTTCAAATTAAATGATTAAACAATATGTTAGAGATTAATTTAAATGTTTTAAAATCTATTTTATAACAAAAAAACATTTATGGTTTAATTTTTTTCCTATTTAGAAAACATATTTTCCTCAAGAAATGTTTTAAATGAAATTGTAATGATTTATTTATAAGGAAATGATTCTTGAAATGGTTTTATGAAAGGTATTTTCAATGAAATACTATTTTTCCTTAAGAAATTTTACATTTTATCTTTCAAAATAGATCCCCATATAATAAGACAAAATTTATTATAGTTTATTTTTTACTAGGGATATCATCCAAGAATACCATTTTGATCATTTATTGAGTGTTTAATGTTTTGATGGAATAATGTTTATGAAACCTGTTTTTATTTCACTGGTTATATACATTTTAAACCTCATTATTTTCATAGGTTATTATTTTATGAATTGATTATTATACCTATATGTTCTCCATAGGTAATGATAAAATGAAATGATTACGATAATTTTTTTATTTGATGGATTATGATATGAGGGTTGTTTATAGTCTTGTGGCACAAATAAGAATGAATTAAGTATGTGAATGGTGGGATATATTTATCCACCAACTTTATTAGGTAATGGTGGAAAAATAAGAGGTATATATGTTAAGCCTGGACTTGATTACATGTTCAAAAAGTAATGCAATAACCTGATAAAATGATCACAATGTAATTCATGAACCTGATTACATGTTAACGATGTTTTTCATAGAACTAGTTACATTTATATATGTTTATGTGTAAACCATATTACATCTTCACAATGTTATGTGAGAACCTAATTACATGTTCATAATGTTATACATGAACCTGATTACATGTTCTCAATGTTATGTGCGAACTAGATTACATTTTTATAGTGTTATTCATGGACCTTATTGCAAGTCAATAAGTTTTTCAGAGGACATGATTTAATGTCCTTAACATAATGGGTGAATCAGTTTCTACTTATATATGATCACAATGTTATAAGATAATGTGTATGAAACAATTACATGTCTTATTCAAACATTTTGATTTCATGTTTTATTCTCTCAATGACCATATAATTCATGTCTTATGAACTGCCAATATTAATGCCATTACTTTTGATTATAGTCTTTGATATGTTTGGTTTGATCATCTAGTGATATTATAATGTTATCATACTACCATGATCATGATTATTCCTACATATCTCATTGTTTACTGTTACATGGAATTTGAGATCATCCCTTTTTTTGTTTCCCTTTCTTAGGTTATAAAGAATGTATTTGATATAGGTGTACTAAAGGAGAATGTTTTTTGGATATGTTTGTGAAACCTCACAAAATAAAAATAATGTGTTTCAAATATAAAAAGAGACTAAAATATTGTTGTATATAGAAACAAATTTTTATAATTGGCTGAATAATCATCTAAAATGATGTAATATCCATGTGTGTTATGATTAGGTCACTATAGGGGGACACTATCCACTACTGAAAATATACTCCCAAATAGGGGATTGAATCCCATGTAAATATTGGTCATGAAAATTATAATAACCCCATATATGGTAACAACATGAGAAATAATGATCGCTCCAGGACTCTCAAAGTGATATATTCTCCATGCTGTTGAGTTAGTAGTCGAAGAGGTCATAGTCAAACAACTCAAGAAAAAGGGAACCCTCCCGCAATGCACTAATCACTTGAAGCTGAAGTGGTGTCACCATATTTGGAGGAAATTTCATCCCGTGTATAACTCTTATAGTAATAGACTAAGGGAACACACTCAACCAATTTTGGTCTAATGTAGCTCAAATAAGATCATGAAGAAGTTGATATGAGAAGAAAGAGGAAACAAAAAAGTCCTAAAAGAAGTAAATGATATGTCACTGGTGGTATATTGTGTTTATCACAATTTTTAGCATTGAATATTCCTAAAACTCACACGACATGTTCATTTCTCAATACATAGGGTTTCCCAGGGGTAAAAGGTGTGTATATATAATTTCTTCAACTTGGAATATATCCTTCATATGCCCATTTTCATTCTCAAGTACCTGGTTTATGGATTTATATACACGGCGGGTAGGAAAACATTATCTCCTATGTGGGAACTCTTTATAAACACTGATTCACATGCTAGGGTGTACATGGAGAGTGGAATGGCCCACAAAACCTGAAAGTCCACTCATTCTCCCAGGTGTCTACTCCTTATACAAACCAAATTAGTTAGTTAATGGTTACAGGGAATATGACATGGGTCATATTGAATTTTATGCTTTTAATCATGATAAAACCATATAACACTAGATAGGGGGTTACACAGTGTGTGTTTACAGTACTACACAATGTGTAGTTGGAAATTGTGTATAATATATAGGATCATCATCCCTGACATCCCCTACTCCTCCAGGAACCAAATCCAATATTTAATCATTCCAAGATGCATAGATTTATTCTAGATGATCCCCTCCATTACTAATTTCCATAAAATTGAAATATTTGGTTCTCTAAAAGAACCAATATTGTAGCTCATCAATTATGTAAACCTAAAGCATGAATAAAAGGTCTTAATCTATCGGTGGACCTTTCTCTATAATCGTATACCTCAATATAATTATCTAATATCAATCCATGACATGAACTAACAATTAATTTCACTAATGGTCAAACGTTCAATGATCATTATATGGTTGTTCATCGAATCACAAGAAAAAATAAATTCCAATGATGAATGAACATAGAATGGAGAGAGAAAACCAAATACGATGAATCTGAGGAATGAACCCAGACTTTTTTTAATCCTAGATCCATTTTGATTGTATATATGAATGAAGTGGTATAAAATTCAATGAAAAAAATTGTTATCCTAATATCTTGAAAATAAATCATACCCATAAAATGATTGATCAATGAATAAATCAATTTTCTGATTGATTTAATTCATCTTGGTATAAAAAAATTAGGATAAATGAAAAATTCACACATCCTAACTATTTTTTTGATTGACCACAAGTGAGAAATTCTCGTGTGTTAACTTCATTAGTGAGATCCGTGAACTATGGTTTTACAGAAACCCTTGATTTAAACTCAATATGATATCGTCTTCCTTAAACACTCTCCTCCAATAGTCCTCCACAAAACATGGGTTTAGAACCCAACCCTGATATTTCATCATAACCATTTATTTAAATAAGAATTATTTCATTGTTTCAAATAAAATAAATGATTAATGTTTTTATTAATTCTATGCATGTGATAACTTTTTCAAAAATTCCCCACACTAATAGATTTTACATCACACCTATTGTAAAATATGCCTTTTTAACTCAACAATGCATTGTATTTATGATCTAGGATATAGATTAAGTGTTATTCAACATAGATATGGAAGATGAATGTGAATGATATTTATTATGTTGAATATATTTCAAAATAATAATCCCAGCAACACTAGGACTCATATTCTCACAACATCTCAGTGCCTAGATCTTGAAATATTATTATATATATTCCAATGTCTTATATGGAAATAAGTATGAAATATCATTATAGTTTTTTGGTTTCATATATTTATTTACCCACTTCATTATTTTCAAATTTATGGAATTAATTTATACTTTTAATGTAATTTTATACATGAGAAGACATAACAATTCTAGTTAATTAAAACTTGTTGTTATGATAAACCAATATATATAAATTAAAGGATATGTGTTTTAATTAAATATTTATAGTAAAATATATTATCCTGTTCCACTTTTATAATATCATTGAAAAATTTATCCTCCCCTATTATACCTTCAATCTAAATATATTCATGATAAAATGTATCATTTCTTCTACTATCAGATTAAATTGCATTTTTTAATTTTAAGAGAAATTTTATTGAAAGATAAAATCTCTTCTTCCAGTGTTTTTATTAATTTTCATCGTCAAAAATATTATAAAAAAATATTCATTAATATTACTAATTAATAATTTTTTTATGATTTATCATTTATAATATCCAATGTACCCAAATGAACATTAAAATAAGATAGATAAACATATAAACTAAAATGATCAAAATTTACCTTCTTTTCATCCAAAGTTACATTAGGCATTCTCTCATCTAGGGGTATATATGTGAAATAATTTATCATGTATTAAACCATTTTTACTACTTCCATATAATATTACCTGTTAAATGTAACTTTTAATCTCATACTCTTATCATCCACAATCAATGTCTTGTTTATGAATTCGACAACACTGTTCTATTTTTCCCTGCTATTCAATTCCTTATCTATTAAAATTCAATTTTATTCCCACACTAATTTTATATCTAAAAAGTTATTTTCATCAGAATTTTCATATCTCAAACACTTAACCTTTATCCATATTTCATTATATACAATACTCATCTATTTTTCAATTATATAAAAAAATATCAAACTTCCTTTTCAAAAGATAGATCCATAACTTTCTCATTGATTCATTAATAAATTTCTCATAATAAAGTGAAATAGAAAGAGAATATATTTGAGAAATTCTCCAATTATCATATTTTATAGTCTCTAGTTTTCATGACTCTTGTGTTCTACCTCCTTTAATAAGAGAAACTTTCTTCTTATTTTTATTATAATATTCTCAATAATCCCACCTTCAACTAGTTTTAGATCTCTACTATTAATTTACAATATTGAATATTCACTTAACTTTCACTCAAATTACCTAATATGTAATTATAAATTTTGGAATAACCTCATAATTTAACTATTTTACCACATAATTTGAATCATTTATATGTTAAAGAATTTCATTCTTCACACCTGGTTTAATAACGTTGAAACCAAGTTGATATTCTACAATTCTTAAAAAAAATGGAATAATATATATTATAATCAATGAATCCAACGTATATGAAATCTTAATGAAGGGAAATTATGTATCATAGATAATTTAACATCTCCAAAATTTTATCTTTGGATTTAATTTTCATATAAACACTTATAATAGTATTAATAGCTTCATTGTGATCATGGTGAACCTTCATAAAATTACCTCGAACAAAATCTTCAAGAAAATAATTCGTATGGTTAAATTGAAGGAGGCTTAAAATTATATTATCCATGTATCCAAACTATAGAAAATATTAATAACTAGTTCATTGTCATAAAATTTTGAAATAGTATTCACATATTCACAACTATAAAATTTACATTTTACATCTGACAACTTCATAATGTGTTCCTTCTCAACATAAAAAAAACTTGCGGAACATTTCACATGATTTATCATAACACTATCATCTCAATCTAGATGTACTTGTAGATCCACCACGATTGTATGATATATCCATTCCTTCAATATATAGCACATATGTTCAAAATTTATCCAATTATATTTTGTGAACAATCTCATTAAATATTTGATATTAAACCTAAATAAACATAAATTTCGATATAAAATATAAACTAATGACAGACATAAATATACCATACTTTTTATTTAGATAATTTTCCATACAATCCAACACTAGGTTTCAAACAAATATGAATAAGTAATCATTATAATTTCAATGAAAAATATGTGTTGTTCTATCCACATTACATATGGTCTAAACTGTCATGTTCATACA
This sequence comes from Viscum album, assembly GCA_963277665.1. Lineage (NCBI taxonomy): Eukaryota > Viridiplantae > Streptophyta > Magnoliopsida > Santalales > Viscaceae > Viscum > Viscum album. Next base: position 2,086,959,906 of record OY728126.1, on the reverse strand, counting down.
AATTCTAGGTTCATTATTCTACCCCATAACATTCTCAATCCCAACACATATGCCCTACATGGGTTCATCCTAAAACCAATTAGTGATAAGAAGAGTCACCAAAAAAGAATATATGTTAACTAGACATCCTTTTTTTAACAATTTAGAATTTGGGTTTACACACAACAATATTTCTATATAGTATAACATAGAAAACTATTTCTTGCCTCACTACAGATCAACCCACATCATTACATTATTAAATATAACATATAAAACCACATGTACGTATGATTTACTAGATATGTTTTTTTACCCAATGTTTAAATATGTTGTTCTCATCAACAAACATATTAATATGTTTTTCCCACATATCACAGATTTTCTCAAGAATATCTTTAATTTTCAATGCATCTATTCACACATAAACAACATATCCCCCTAATAAAATAACGGGGAGATGTAACAGGGTAAGGGTTTTAAACTTACAACTACTGAACTTCTATATTTCAATCCAAAACAACATAAGAAGATTTAATTGGAAATAATAGTAATAATTAAAAATTGTAGATTCTACGAACACGTGAGATCATATAACCATATGATGAATCAAAAATGTTGAATGAATATTTTTTTACATAGATAACTCCATAAAACACCAATAAGTCCATAGAAGTTTAATGAATCCAAATAAAATAGAATCTAGAACTTCCCATATTTGTATGGGAATCTAGTAACTCATTTTACATAATAAATACATATAGAATAACTAATGAGATAAAAAAATTTATATAATTCATATAGTGAGTCCATTTTTTATTGAACCCACCATGAAAATAACTTATTCAAGTTGAACTAATGTATTAACACCAAATAATCTATCTCTACAAAAATGTGTATCTTCATAAATTTCTTTTTGAATTAATTTTATATCATTATAGCCATAATATCCATATCAATCCCAATCATTTGGCCATGTTAGTAGTGAAATCAACCAATAATAATGACACTTGAATCACTAAATAATTCACCGCACCTTAAAATGTTATCTTTCATATAATCATCAATGTTGGAAATAAGAAATACTACTGGAGATTCTTTACAAAGAGGATCTTACATGTTGAGATATGTGGTGTCTTATTTGACCAAGAACATGGATTTAGAAATTCCAGTTTCAGATATAATTTCAACTTCAATGAAAGGACTATATAGTTTCAAAAATAAATGTTTAATGTGGGATGAACATAGACAAGTGGATATTGAATTTTTGTATTGATTCACTAATAGAGGATTAGAAAATATATTCTATATTTAATGAAATTTTATGTAAAAAAAATATATGAAACATTTCCTTTTCATCTATTAAATTTTACATTTAATTTTAAAGTTGTTTTTTGGGTCTGATTTTTCAAAAAAACTATACATGTCCCTTAAAATAGTGAATTTATTTCTCACCTCATTGAATATAGGGTATTCTACCCAAAAAAAGTAAAAATATATGTTCATTTTTTCTTTTTACTTTAATTATTTTCTTAAAATTTCCACAATAAGTTTTATTAAAGCCTGGTTATATGTTAGAGGGTTAAAGATTAATCATGAAAAATTAAAGGATATGAAGTAATGTTAAATTTTGATCATGCAAATGGAAACAAATTTTTATTATTATAGATTCAATTATAATATTATCTATATCAGATGAATATGTGTATACAACTGTTATAATAAAATCTAGAAATGTTTTCATATAAATTTTTTGATTTTTTGGATTGAAGGGACCTTGGAATTATACAGTTTACAATGATATGGAATGTAAAATTCAATATCATGGTAGAAAATATAACTATGAGATTGATTGATTATTTTTCAGAGATGTATAAAAAACTATCTACATCAAAAAAGGTATTCCAAAAGGATTTAATATTTAACCTAAAGATAAAAGAATATTTATAAATCAGGTCAGGTCCCAATGTGGGAATGGTTGAATGGCCGATAGGGATGAACATTTAAAATTTTAAGATAATTGTATTATAAGGACTAGACCTTAAACATTACATAATCTTGAAATAAGATAATAATTCACATTTATGATCTTTTCAGTTTTTAGAGTTTTATAGAATTAGTCCATAACTATTAAACTACATCTAAAAATTAAAAAGTAGACATTTATAATCAGTATCCATTTTTTTATAAAATAAAAACTTTTGAAAAAATGAGTCAAGTCTAGTTCTATGTTTTTAGATAGCATTACTTTTCTTGGATCCCATTCGTGAACCTATTTATCTATAAGTCCTATGAAAAACATTTCAAAAACATAGGATGAGCATAAAATTTTTTGTAAGGGATAAACAAAAAGGAAAATTGTTAGTTTTTCAAAACAAAAAGTAAACCATAAATACTTTATCATAAGTAATATTTTTCACCTTTATTAAGTATTAAATACTCTTCACTAAATAAAATATCATTTATTAGCCTTTTCCAACCAAATTATTACCATTAAACCCATAAAAAATACATAATATATAATGGTAACTTGGGACATAAACATACATAAATGTAATAACAATATGGTCTACTTCCACACATATCACTAAATTGAATATCCATCCGACTGACTTCCATACCCAATGCATTGGAGGCTAAAACGTAACCACCCGTCAAGGTTTATCATGGCACCACCCGTTATTAGGTTTATCGCGTAAGCACTTGTAAAATGTCCAAGTACCATTTTAAAATAATAACACATAAAATATTAAAAATATAAATATTTTACTAATAACATTTCATCTTAAATCACAATAAATCATTTCAATATATTGAAATAATTAGTCAATTTCAAAAAAAAAATTCAAAACCATTTAAAACATTTAATAAAGTGATTTTTGAATCAAAGTGTCCCATAACACATTGAATATTTTGAATGCAATTTTAATTTAAAAAAATTCATGTCCATATAAATAAATACATAAAATAATTTTTAAAACATGGTCATTAATGAGAAAGATTAATAAGAATCAATATTTAGAACATTTAAAACGATATTTTAGTTAAATAGTTCTTAACCAAATGAGAGACACTTGAATACAAATAATTGAAGAATAACATTAATCAAATATTATAATATCATACGGATAAGTTGATTAATGATATAATATGTGAAAGCGTCGTATATACACTATATAAAAGTGAATTGGTGTATAAAAAAAAATAAGTTTCAATGTAATGTAAATTAAGACAAAGTACCTTGCAAAGATAATATCCTTAGATTAAGGAAAAATCAATGACATAATTATGTCTGAAAAATCAGAATTAACCAAATATAATTTCTTATTTAGTGTAGAACAATCTGAGTTCATTCACACATATTCATATCAAGACATAATCAAGAAGTATAATTTTAACCCCAAATAATTGAAATTGGGTTAAGAAGTTCTCATACAGAAATTCGACAGCCTAACGACGTTGATTTAAAATTCATAAAATGATTTGATGAGAGAGAAAAGGGTCTCTCATCACATGGAAATAAAATTTACAAGAATAATGATATATAATAATATATTTTAACATAAGAAAATGTAAATTTTAAGGATATAACATGAAAGAAGTCTTTGAATAGGAGAGGAGAGTGAAAGGTTCCCTTACCGATTTGGTACCATATGAAACATAAACCATATGAAAAAAGGTTCATACAATAAAGATGTAAATACACATAAATTAAATTATATTACACAATTAATAAAATCATGGGTATTACATAAACCAAATAAAAGTAAATAGCTCTAAATATATCATGAATCTCACGTGAATAAAAAGTGATATGTAAACCCCTTACCTCATATCTGTTTGATTCATTCATTCTTTAATATCATGAATAATAAACTAAATTTACTTTATAATTGATTCAGAAGATTTTTAAATTTTAATATTCCTTTTATATCACTTATTACCATGTTGTAGATATTGTATAATCATTTATTTTAATAATTGTCTTTTTATCAATATTTGCTAATTTTGTCAAAAATGAACTTATTATAATTACTAATTGTCCATGTTGTCAAAGGTTCATTATCTCCAGAATGATATTCATGATTTTGATATCATATATATCATATATATCCATTATATATATATATATATATTTATATGTATCTGTAATATTAAATAACATTTGGAGATAAGAAATGAAATACACCGTTCATGGAGATGGTAAGTCGTATGTACGCAAGAACTCTACTTTCATTTCTATTTAATATTTAATGGAATGAAAAAATAATGATACATAGGTATATTTTAAATCTAGTATAATATAATGTATAATTTTATTAACTCAATCCTTTATATTTTGCACGTATGGAATGAATGGTTCATATCACTTTGAGGGGGTGGCAGTCCACAGTTTTTTTAAAGGATAGGGCTGAAGCCTCATTTATTATTAAATAAAAGAAAATACCTATTTTAACTGGGTAGAGGTAGACCCATTAAATAGGTACGATATAAATGAAAAATAGATAAGCATATAAACAATATAAATATAATATATATCACATATAATTACAGTTCCATCATAATTTCCACCATAAGAGGTGGTAGGAGAAAATTGAACAATCGATGTTTCGTGAGGTAGTAGTTCACCGTCCATAGAAACAATATGTTCTTTAGAAATTAAAAGGGGGTGTGTGTAAGTTTATTTAGAATACATATCATAAAAAAAACCTAGTGTATTGTGTATACTAGTTTTTTTATGTAAAAAAATAACAAATAGAGAATAGGGATTGAATAAGTAAAATAAAAGAAGAGAACTTGAGGGAAGACGTTACCATTAAATCTGGTAACTCCCATTGGTTTGAACCAAAAGGTATTATTGAAGTTTCTTATTCCTTAGGTAAGGCTTTTAATATAAATATATGGATTTTGGAATATTATTTGGGGAGAGTTTGGATGATCCAAGGGGCTTGATAGGTTTTTGTAATGGGTTAGAAGGGGTGTCCTTTTATAAGAGGGAGGAGAGGTTCTTTAGGAATGTTTGAAAATATTATTTTCTTATAAAAGGTTTTTCTATTTCAAAAATACTATATCTTATTAAATTCAAAGTTAAGACGACTATTATTTGAAATCCTATCATCCAATATGGTTTGAACAAGTTTTGGTTTCAAATTTATACATATCATATAGCTTTAACCCTTAGTTAAATAATTTGACTTTTACCATGTCTTCTTTTGTATTCACTCTATAAGGTTAATATAGTTACTACAATATTATAATAAACCCAAAATAGATCATTGATGAAAATTTTAACAATATAAATGTATTTTGGACGAATCTTAGATTTTTGGGACTATTTTATCATTTAAAAAAATATTAATTGATTTAAAAACTCATTTTTGTCAATTTTATACTATTCATATCATAACTTTTTAAAAAATAAAAAAACAACATGATTCTTCCTAAAAATCATCATTAATTAAAAGATAAAAATTCATAATCATCTCTAAAATTGATTTATGGCTTCAAAATTTTCTGAAAAATCATTTTAATATTTATAATATCATTTGTTTAAATCATTCATTAATGAGGTAATCATTACATCATCATTATGTCATTAATAAATTTATTTATATGATGTCTAAAAATTATAAATTAAATAACATGATGTAGATTTTTTTAGATTTGTAATGACTATTTATAGTCAATGATATCAATTATATAATACTACAATAAAATTTTATTAGAAAAACAATACATGTTTATGATATTTTTATTTTTACTTTAAATAAAATGTTTTTAATGTCATTATCTTACCCAAATGGATTTAAATGGTCCAATGTATCACCCAAGGATTTTATTGGTCGTTCATGACTCATCGAGTAAGGTTAGGACAAGTGGTAAGGTAATTTTATATTATTATAATAATTTCTTTTTCATGAATTTCCTTATTTACTCTTAACAACGGTAAATAAAAATCAAAAGTCACCATTCACCAAAAACTATTTTTGTCCTATTGAACCAAATTTTACATACTGATGAAAACCATGTATGTTGGATTTTTTAAATTCAATTAATTGAAAGGGTAAAATTTTATTTAAATGAAAAATATGGGTTTTTAACTACTATGTAGTGTTTTTCACTATCCATCAAAAATTAAACTTTTTCAGAAAAATACCAAAAATTCACCCAAAGCTAATTTTGATATTAAAAAATAAAAAATAATGTCTACTTTACGAAATTCAAAACATTTAAATTTCATTAATTAATTAAAAATTAATTTCTACTATCAAAACCAAAAGCATGTTTTTAAATAATAATAACATTCAAAATATGAACACTTGTTTATATCCAATTTCAAAGTGAAATTACTTTAAAAGACCAACATTGGATTAAATGGTAAAATATATAATACAATTACACTTTAAAACCATTTAAAAATATAATATAACCATATAAATAAATTGGATTAAAAGGCATTTTTGAATTAAAATGTAGTATTATTCACAATTCATTTAAAATAGATATTTATCAGAAAAATACCAAAATTTAATCGGAAGTAAATTTTTATTTCTTTATTATAAAGAATAATTTTATTTTTTTCAAATATTACTTATAAAATTTAAAAAACAAGAATTAAAAATGGTTTCCCTCAAAAGGCAGTAAATCGTCATTTTAATGAATATTACAGTATTTATGCTTAAAATTAGATTTATTGACATTTTAAGCGTCTAAATTTTATTGGTTGAAGGTAAAGACACTTAAAAAACATTTATAATCATAATGTGTTTATTTCTGTACATTCCCACCAATAAAATGGCTAGGCATTAACTACCATTTAAAATAATAATATTTTATTTTTATTTTTCACTATCACTTAATGTTGTGTGCAATGTAAGATTTCAAAGAAACTTATTGTTGTCTGTTGAGTATGCTATCAAATATAACATACCCTTTAAAGTAAAATTAATATTTAATTCAAAAATATAAAATAATATGAAAATTTCATATTCTTTATTTACCTGGGATGTTACATACTTCCTCCCTTCTGGGAATTACATCCTCACAGTTTTAAAATCGGGCTCGAAAAATTCATTGAAAGTCCCACATTAGTAAAAAGTTAATTAAAATATCACTTTAAATGAAAAATATAGAAGCACAAAGGTCACCCAAGATAAACCATAGTAGGATTACATGAATTCATGGATATGGAGGAGAAACTAAGTGTCATGATCTGGTGGAGAGTGATGGATAACATGATTAGGAGAAAGTTAACTCCCAGAAAACCGTAAACTTGTGATTGGTTAAACAGTCTTTGATTCCCAAGTAGGAAGATTAAATGTTAATCGTTTTTAAGTTCCTTATCATAAATTTGGAGAATTTATTTATGATATTGACTAAGGATTTAAAGAAATATACATACTTTTCATGTAGTCTTTAATTCTTTACTGAACTTCTACAAAAAACTATTATTTTCTCCAAATGATGAGTATTAGAGATGACTTGGTCACATAAAAAGCACTAAAATGAACTTCTATAAAATCACAAAATCTAAAAAAATGAAATATATATTTCCCCCATCTTTAGAGATTTATCCAAAACCAAAATGGTTAGTACATGATCAGATAATTCCCAAAAAGAACTACCCTATATAAAAAGAAATAATATTATGAATATCCAAAATTCAACAAACAGTACCTTATGTTCAACAATGACCATTAAATAAACTAATGCCCTTAAAATTCATCAGTACAATACAAACTAATATTGAAACCCAAATCTTAGAATAATATAATCTGATATTGTTCCACAGTAAATCTTAAAAATTATCTCTGAATAACATCGACTAATCTTAAAGTATCGTACAAAAGTGTAATTAACTTAATAACATATTCTCTATGATAGGTTAAAAATCTATATAAATAACCCAAATCAGTATATATAAATAATAAAAACATATATTATTCCCAAAATAAAATTCAACTATTACTCCTCAAATGAAATTTTGGAGTATTCTATTTTTCTTTATGTATATAGTTTTACCAAAATAGAAAATGTCTTCTAAAATGACCTTTTTCACATAATCACCAAATCATTTTCCTATAATAAGGATATCCATTTGATCCATAAAAACGTTTAACTAAAAATAATAAGTCATAATAATGAGGGACTTCATGTAGTTTTGATGTAGGTGATAAATCCCAATCGCACATTGGTTGTGGATTCGATTCTCACAGCTTTGTCCGATGTGATGGGTTGTCACACGGTCTGTATATTTTCCTTCTTTAAAAACTATAAAATTTTATAACATTCCAAAAAATGATATAAATTTCTCAAAAATGACCATACCATATTTTAACCACAAGATTTTTCATTGTAGCTCCCATTTCATTCGGTTTCTCATTACAAAAACCACCATAGTTTCCTTCACATCTATTGTTATGTTTGTTCTTTCTAGATCCAGCAATTTACTAAAACCAAAAAGGTCAGTGTGAGTATATCTGTAAAATCAACATATACAATCTTATGAGGATTGTAAACACTATGATATACTTATTTATGTTATCTTAAACTCATTTTATTTATCTAAAATAATTATGACTCCTCTTAATATGCTAACCATTATGGTTATGTCAATTATTCTTAAATAATAACCTAACTTCTAATGTTATTTAAACTGTTATTTGATACCAACAGTAAGGAACCAACCTTAAACATTACATAATCTTGATATATGTTAATAATTCACATTTAGGATCATTTCATGTTTATATTTTTATTGAATTATGCTATAACGTTTACATCACATCTCAAAATTATAAAGTAGACACTTCTACTCGATATCCATTTTTTATAAAATAAAAACTCTTAAAAAATATATTCATGTCTAGTTCCACTTTTTTAGATATCATGACTTTTCCTTGATCCCATCCTTGATCATATTCATCTTTAAGTCCTGCGAAAAACATTTCCAAATCTTGGTATGAACATAAAAAGATCAGTAAGGGATATAGAAAGAATGAAAACTATTATTTTTTCAAAACAATAAGTAAAACAAAAATAATTTATCATAAGTAATACTCTTCACCTTTATGAAGTAGTAAATACTCTTCACTGAATAAAAGATAATTGTTTACACTTTTGTAACCAATATATTACCATAAAACCCATAGAAAGCACACATAAAATATTGAGGTAACTTGGGACATAAACATATTTAAATGGATTAACCATACGGTCAACTTCTAGACATATCACTAAATGGAATAGCAAAACAGTCCACATCCAAACCTAATGCATTGGAGGTTATTACATAACCAACCTTCCTATTTTATCACACCAACACCCATTATTTGGTTTATCAAGTAACCACCCATCAAATGTCCAAGTAACATTATAAAATAATAAAACATAAAATATTTTAAATATATAAATTTCACTAAAAAATTACATTTTCAATCACAATAAATAATTTCATGATATTGAAATAATCAATCCATTTCAAAAACATATTCAAAACCATTTAAAAAATTTAATAAAATGTTTTTTTAATTAATGTATCCCATACAACATTGAATACTTTTAAAGAAATTTTAATTTCAAAACATTCATCTCCATATAAAAAATCCATAAAACCATTTTAAAACATGGAAATTAATGGGAAATATTTAGAGAAATCTATCTTTATAACATTTAAAACTATATTTTAGTTAAAGAGTTCCTAACCAAATGAGAGACGCTTGAATTCAAATAATTGAAGAATAACATTAATCAAAGATTATAATATCATGAGAAAAAAGGGAATAATGATATAATATATCAAACAGAATTATATAAATCATATAAAAGTGAATTGGTATAGAAAAAAACAAGTCTCTATGGAATGTAAATTGAGACAAAGTCCCTTGAAATGGTCATATCTTTAGATTAAGGACAAATCAATATCATAATTATGTGTGAAAAAGAAGAATACACCCAATATAAGTGTATATTAAGTGGAAAAAAATCATAGGTCATTCACACATATTCATATCATGACATAATCAATAAGTATAAGTTTAACCCCAAAGAATTGAAATAGGGTTAAGATGTTCTCTTACAGAAATTTGATAGCCTAACGACTTCGCTTTAAAATTCAAAAAATCAGTTGATGAGAAATAAAATGGTCTATAATCACATGTAAATAAAATGTACAGAAAAATGGATATATAAGATAATATCCCAACATATAACAATGAGAATATAAAAGACATAACTTAAAAGAAGTATTTGATTAGAAGACAAGAGTGAAAGGTTCCCTTACAGATTTGGTAACTTAAGAAACATACACCACTTGAAAGAGGATCATAAAATAAAGATGAAAATACCCATAAAATAAAGTATATTTCACAATTAATACAATAATTGTCAGTACATAAACCACACACAATGAAAATAGTGGAAAATATAGCATTAATCTCATAGGAATAAAAAGTGAGATAAAAACCCCTTACCTCGTGTCTGAATTGACTCGTTCGTTATTTAATATCCTGTATAATAAACTAAATTTAATTTAAAATTTATTAAAAACCATTTTTAATATTATTATTCCTTTAAAATAACTTATTACCATGTTATAGACATTATATAATCATTTAATTTAATAACGGCCGTTTTGTCGCTATTTGGTAATTGAGTCAAAAATGAACCTATTATTATTACAAATTGTCCATGTGGTCAAAATTAAAGTATCTCCATAATCATATTCATGATTTATATATCATATATATCATATATATCCAGTATATATATGTATTTATAATAGTACATAACATTTGGAGATAAGAAATTAAATGCACCATTCATGGAGACGGTAAGCTGTACGTATGCATGGACGTTACATTCATTTCTATTTAATATTTAATGGAATGAACACATAATGATACAATGGTTTATTATAAATCTATTATAATATCATATATAATTTTACTAACTCCACCCTTTATACGTTCCACATATGGGATGAGCGATTCATATCACTTTGAAGGGGTGGTTGTCCACACTTCCTCAAATGAAATTATTGTATTTATCCATTATGAAAACCATAAAGGTATGATATAAATGAAAAATAAAGAAGAATAGAACCAATATAAATATATTTTAAATCAGATATAAATATAGTTCAATCATAATGGACATCATAAGAGCTGGTAGGAGAAGATTGAACAATCATCATTTCATGAGGTAGTAGTTCGCCGTCCACATAAACAATATGTTCCGTAACCATTAGACGGAGGTGTGTGTAAGTGTTGTTCGAATACTTCTATAAAAAAATCCAGTATATTGAGGACACTATTTTTTATTATGTAAAAAAATAATAATAAGCCAATATGGAGTTCGTATGTAAAATAAAAGAAGATAACTTGAGGGATGATATTACCTTTAAATCCGGTGACACCCTTTAGTTTGAACCAAGAGGCTTTTTTGAGGTTCCTTATGCCTAAGGTAAGGATTATAAGATAAATATAGGGATTTTGGGAGCTTATTTAAGAATAGTTTGGATGAGAAAATGGGATTTTGAGGTGTGATTAATGGGTTAGACGTGGTGCCCTTTTATAAGAGTGAGGATGGGATTTTCAGGAATGTTTGAAAGGATTATTTTATTATAAAGTATTTTTGGTTTCAAAAGGACCATAACTCATTAAATTAAATGATAAGATCACTATTATTATAAATCCTCTAATCCAATAGGTTTTAGATAATTTTTGTTTCAAATTAATCCTTATCATTTAGATTTAACCCATAGTCAACTAATTTAACCTTTATTATGTCTTCCTGTGTATCCACTCTATATGGTTAATATAGGTAATATAATAGGCCATGTGACCCAAAATTGATCATTAAGGACCGTTTTAACATCATAAATGTATTTTGGACAAATAATTGTTTTTAGGACTATTTTATCATTTAAAGAAATATTAATTTATTTTAAAACTCATTTATGTCAATTTTTATACTATTCCTATCACGACTTTTAAAAAAAATCTAAACCAACATGATTCTTTCAGAAAAACTTCATTAATTTCAAGATAACAAGTAATAATCATCTCTAATATTCTTTTTTGGCATAAGAAGGTTAAAAAAATTCATTTTAATATTTATAATCACATTTATTTAAATCATTCATCAATGAGAAAATTTTTACATCATCATTGTGTCATAAATAAATTTATTTATTTGATGTATAAAAATTATAAATAAAATAAATTGATATATGAAAGATTTTAATATTTCTAATGACTATTTATAGTCAAATATAACAATTATATAACCCCACATTAAAACTGTTTTAGAAAAACAATACATGTTTATGATATTTTTATTTTTACTTTAAATAAATTGTTATTAATGTCATTATCTTACCCAAATGGCTTTCAATGGCTAAAAGTATCTCCCAAAGGTTTTATTATTCGGTAATTACACATAAAATAATGTTAGGACAAGTGTTAAGGTAAATTTATAATATTATAATATTATTTTTACCTTGAATTACCCTATTTACCTTTAACTGCGGTAAATAAAAATCAAAAGAAAAAATTCAAAAAATATTATTTTCATCCTATTGAACCAAATTTTACTTATTGATGACAACCATGTATGTATTACTTTAGAAATTAAATTCAAAGAAGCGGTAACATTTCATTTTAATGAAAAAGTTGGGTTTTTAACTACTAGGCATTTTTTTTCAGTATTCATAAAAAATAAAATGTTTTAAAATAAATATAAAAAATTCATCCAAATATAATTTTGAGATTAAAAATAATGAAATTAACTCTATTTTACCAATTTCAAAACATATAAATCGATTTAATTAATTTATAACAAATTTCCATTGTCAAAACCAAAAAGTGTGTTTTTAAAAAATAATAACTATCAAAAAATTGACACTTGTTTATGTCCTATTTCAAATTGAAATTACATTTAATGAAAACATTTGGTTAAATAAAAAGATATAATCTAATTACACTTTAAAAACATTTAAAATTATAATATAACCATATAAAAAAATTATATTAAAAGGCAGTTTTGAATTAAAATGTTGTATTTTTCACTATTAATTAAAAAATAAAATTTATCAAAAAAATACCAAAATTTCACCCAATGTAAATTTTGATGTCTAGATTCTAAATAAGAATTTAATTTTGTCAAATAGAACATATAAAAGAGAAAAAAAATGTTTAAAAAGGGTTCACCATCAAAAGGCGGTAAGTCATGCTTTTAAAAAGTATTATAGTATTTATGATTAAAATTAGAGTCATTTATATTTTAAGCCTCAATATTTTATTTGATAAAGGAAAATACATTTAAAAAACATGTATAATAATAATGTTGTTAGTTCTGTACATTTCCACAAATAAAACAGATTGGCGTTAATTACCATTTAAAATATTAATATTATATTATTATTTTTCAGTATAACTCATTGTTGTGTGCCACATAAGATTTAAAATAAACATGTTATTGTGTGTTGAGTACGCTCTCAGACATAGCATCCCCTTTAAATTAAATTTAATATTAAATTCAAAAATATTAATAAATATAAAAATATCATATTCTTTATTTCCTTGGGATGTTACATCCTTCCCCCATTTTAGTAATTACGTCCTCAAAATTTTAAATTTGGGCTCAAAAACATCATTGAAAGTCCCACATTGAAAAAGAGTCAATAAAACTATCACTTTTAAAGAAAGAAAGAAAAGAAAAAATGTCACCAAAGATAACCTACACTAAGATTCCATGAAAAAATATATATAGAATAGAAAATAAGTGTCATGTTCTGATAGAGAGTGATGGATAACATGATCAGGAGAAAGTAAACTCTGAAATAACCATAAAATTGTGATAGGTTCAATAGTATTCGATTCTCATGTAGGAAAATTAAATAGACAACGTTTTTTTTGTTTTAAGTTTCTTTTCCTAATGTTGGAGAATTTATTTATGAGATTGACTAAGGAAATAAGGAAATATACTTAGTTATCATGTATAATTTCATCATTTACTGAATTTCTATAACAAACTCTTCTTTTCACCAAAGGATGAGTATTCCAGATGAGTTGGTCACATAAAAAGCACTAAAATAAACTTCTAGAGAATCACCTAATATAAAAATTTGAACTATATATTTCCTCTATCTTTAGACATTAACCAAAACCAAAATGTTTAGTACAATATCAGAAAATACCCAACAAGAACATCCCTTTATAAAAAGAAATAGTATTCCAAATTTACAAAATTCAACAAACAATACCCTAAGTTCAATAATGACCATTCAATAAACAATTGTCCTCAACAATCTTAAATATAATCCAAACTACGATTGAAACCCAAAACCCAGAGGAATTTAATCCCATAGTCTTCCATAGTAAATATAAACATTTATCTCCAAATAATATCAACAACTCATAATGTCTCATACTGAAGTGTAATTATCCTAATCACATATTCTCTATGATAGGTTAATTATCTCCATTAATACCCAAATCAGCATATGTACATAATGAAAAAATATATTCATCGCAAAATAAAATTCTATCATTACTCCCCAAATGAAATCCCAAAGTATTATATTTTTCTTAATCATATAGTGTTCCCAGAAGAGAAAATTTCTTCCAAAATAACCTTTATCACATAATCAACAAATAATTTTCCTATAATAAGGATATCTATTTGATATATTAAATCATTTAACTAAAAAGAATAAGTCATACTAACTAGGGGCGTCACATAGTCTAGTGGTATCTCACATTTCATTCAGTTTATCATTATAAAAACTACCATAGTTAACTTCACATCTATTGTTACATTAGTTCCAGTTATATCTAGCTATTTACAAAAACTAAAAAAATCAGCATGAGTATATCAGTAAAATCATTATATAAAATATTATGAGGTGGGTAAACTCTAAGATATAATTATTCATGTTATCTTAAACTCATTCAATTTATCAAAAATAACTATGAATACTCCTAATATTCTTACCATTATGGTTATGTAACTTATTCTTAAATAACACCAAATCCTCTAAAGTTATCTAAATCGACATCTGATACCAACTATAAGGACCTAGACATAAACATTACATAATCCTGAATAATGTTAATAATTCACATTGAGGATATTTTTAGGTTTAGAGTTATAGATAATTAGGCCAAAACTATTACATTACATCTCAATGTTACAAAGTAGACACTACTACTGATTGTTAAATTTTTTTTAAAATAAAAACTCTTGGAAAGAATCGTCATGTATAATTCCATGTTTCTAGACAGCATGACTTTTTCTTCATCTCATCCTTGACCCTATTCATCTTTAGGTCATGGGAAAAAGATTTCAAAAACATGGGATAAGTATAAGAAGCATAGTAAGGGATATACAAAGAAGGAAAACTATTGGTTTTTCAAAACAAAAAGTAAACCATAAATACATTATCATAAGTAATAATTTTCACCTTTATGAAGTTGTAAATACTCTTCACTGAATAAAATATCATTGCTTACCCTTTTGTAACCAAAATATTACTATAAAACCCATAAAAAGAACACATAACATATATAGGTTACTTGGGACATAAATATAACTAAATGGAATAACCATTCGGTATACTTCAACACATATCACTAAATTTAATATCCATACGGCTGACTTCCAAACCCAATGCATTGGAGGTTATAACGTAACCACCTGCCCGGGTTTATCACGACACCACCCTTCATTTGGTTTATCACATAACCACCCGTGAAATGTCCTAGTACCATTATAAAATAATAACACATTAAATATTTCAATTATAAACATTTTAGTAATAAAATTTCATTTTCAATCATAATAAATCATTTGAAGATATTAAAATAATCAATCCAATTCAAAAGCCATTTTCAAAACCATTTAAAACATTTAATAAAGATATTTTTGAATCAAAGTGTTTCATACCACTTTGAAACATTTTAATGGAATTTTAATTTCAAAATATTAATGTCTCTATAAATAAATCCTTAAAATAATTTTTAAAACATGGACATTAATGAGAATGATTTATAAGAATCAATCTTTAAAACATTTAAAATGATATTTTAGTTAAAAAGTTCTTAACCAAATGAGAGATGATTGAATATAAATAATTGAGTTATAACATTAATTAAATCTTATAATATCATGAGAATAAGGGGATTGATGATATAATATGTCAAATGTAAGTATATACACCTTATAAAAGTGAATTTGTGTATAAAAACAAATAAGTCTCAGTGGAATGTAAATTGTGACAATGTCCCATGAAAAGATCATATCCATATATTAAAGACAAATCAATGAAATAATTATGTGTGAAAAATAACAATACACCCAATATAATTAGATATTTAGTGTAAAACAATTAGAGGTAATTCAAAAAATTTCATATAAATACATAATCAAGAAGTATAAGTTTAACCCCAAAGAATTGAAATTGGGTTAAGAAGTTCTCTTACAAAAAATTGACAGCCTAAGGGTGTAACATTAAAATTCATAAAATGATTTGATTAGAGAGAAAAGCATCTCTCATCACATGGATATAAATTTTTCAGAAATAATGATATATATGAACATATCCCAATATAAGAAAATGTAAATTTAAAAGACATAACATAAATGAAGTCCTTTATTAAAAGAGGAGAGTGAAAGGTTCCCTTACCGATTTGGTAACATATGAAAGATACACCACATCAAAGAAGGATCATAAAATGAAGATGTAAATACCCATAAATAATATTATATTTCACAATTAATATAATCATGGGTCATAAATAATCCACACATAAAAACACTGGAAAATATTTCATGAATCTCACAGGAATAAAAAGTGAGATGAAAACCCATTACCTCGTGTCCAACTTGACTCGTTCATTATTTAATATCCTGAATAATAAACTAAAGTTAATTTATACTTGCATCATAACCTTTTTAATGTTTATTAAACATTTTATATCAATTATTACCACTTTATAGACATTATATAATCATTTAAGTTAATAACGGTCGTTTTGTCAATATTTGGTAATTGAGTAAAAATGAACTTCATATAATTACTAATTGTCCATATGGTCAAAATTACTTTATCTACAGAATGATATTCATGATTCAGATATCATATATATCATATATATCCATTATATGTATGTATTTATAATAGTACATAACATTTAGAGATAAGAAATGAAATGCACCATTCATGGAGACAACAAGCCATACGTACGAATTAACTCTACTTTCATTTCAATATAATATTTAATGGAATAAAAACACAATTATACATAGTTATATCATAAATCTTGTATAATATCATATATAATTTTATTAAGTACCACTTTATACGTTCCACGTATGGAATGAACATGTCATATCACTTTGAGGGTGTGGTTATCCACCCTTCCTCAAACGAAATTATCGTGTTTACCCATTATGAAAACCATAAAGTTATGATATAAATGAAAAATTAATAAGCATAGAAACATTATAAATAAAATTTATATCACATATAAATATAGTTCCACCATAATGTTCACTATAAGAGGTGGTAGGAGAAGATTGAACAATCATCGTTCCGTGAGTCAGTAGTTCGTCGTCTATAGAAACAATATGTTTTTTACCCATTAGACGAATGTGTGTGTAAGTGTAGTTCAAATACGTCTAAAAAAACAATATTGTATATTGTGGATAATGGTTTTGTTATGTAAACAATTAATTATAATAGCATATGAAGTTAATAAGTAAAATAAAAGAAGAGAACATGAGATAAGATGTTACCTTTAAATCTGGTAACTCCCTTTGGTTTAAACCCAATGGATTTCTTGAAGAACCTTCTTCCCAAGTTAATGATTCTAGGATGAAGAGAGGGATGTTGTAAGATTATTTGGGTAGATTTTTCAAGATCAAATGGGCATGATAGGTGTGAGTAACAGGTTAGAAGTGGTGTCCTTTTATAAGTTGGAGGAGGGGCTCTTTAGAAAAATTTAAAAATATTATTTTATTATAAAATGATTATCAGTTTACAAAGAACCATAACTAATTAAATTTAAAGATAATATGACTATTATTCTAAATAATCTCATCCAATAGGTTTTAGGAATGTTTTGTTTTCAAATTTATCATTTTCATTTATCCTTAACCCTTAGTTAACTAATTTGAATTTACTATTTCTTCTTGTGTATTCACTCTATTTGGTTAATATTGTTACTATATAATGTCAAGTGACACAAAATAGACCATTAATGATATTTTTCACATCATAAATAACTTTTTGAATAATCATAGATTTTTAGGACTATTTTATCATTTCATAAAATATTAATTGATTTAAAAACTCATTTATGTCAATTATTATACTATTTATATCATGACATTTTTAAATATCTAAACCAACATGAATATTTCGAAAAACATTAATTAAATAAAATATAATTAGTCATAATCCAATCTAAAATTCTTGTATGGCATAAAAGGTTTCCAAAAAATGATTTTAATATTTATAATTTCATTTATTTAAAACATTCATTAATGATGTAATCATTACATCATCATTGTGTTGTAAATAAATTTTATTATTTGATGTATAAAAATTATAAATAAAATATAATGATATAGCAAATATTTTTATCTTTATAATGACTATTTATAGTCAAATATATCAAATATATTACCCCACATTAAAATTGTTTTAGAAAAACAATACATGTTTGTGATATTTTTATTTTTACTTTAAATAAAGAGTTATTAATGACATTATCTTATCCAAATGGCTTTCAAAGGACACAAGTAACCCCCAAGTATTTTATTGGTCAGGCATGACTCATCCAATAAGGTTAGGACAAGTGTTAATGTAATATTATATTATTATAACATTATTTTTACCACGAATTATTCTATTTACCTTTAACTGCGGTAAATAAAAATAAAAAGTTAATATTAACCAAAAATTACATTCAGATTATTGAACCACATTTTACATACTGATGAGAAACATGTGTGTCAAATTTTTTAATTAAATTCATAGAAGTGGTAAAATTTCATTTAAATGAAAAAGTTAGTGTTTTTAACAAATAGGTGTTGTTTTTCACTATTCATAAAAAACTAAACATTTTCAGAAAAATACCAAAAATTCACCCAAAGATAATTTTGATAATTAAAATTAAAAAATGATGTCTATTTTACTAAATTAAAAACATATAAATCCCAATAATTAATTTAAAATTAATTTCTATTTTCTATACCAAAAAGTGTGTTTTAAAAAAATAATTAATATCAAAAGATTGACACTTGTTTATATATAATTTCAAAGTAAAATTACCCTAAATGACCAAAATTGGGTTAAATTTTAAAAATATAATCCAATTAAACTTTAAAACTATTTAAAAATAAAATTAAACCCTATAAATAATTTAGATTAAAATTCAATTTTGAATTAAAATGTAGTAATTTTCACTATTCATTAAAAAACTTAAATTTATCAGAAAAATACCAAAATTTCATCCAAATTAAATTTTGATATCTTGATTCTAAAGAAGATTTTTATTTTCCCCAATATAACATATAAAAGTGACAAAAACTAAATTTAAAAAGGTTTCTCCATCAAAAGGCTGTAAATCGACCTTTTAAAGAATATAAGAGTATTTATGCTTAAAATAAGATTCATTCACATTTTAAGTCTCAAAATTTTATTTTATAAAGGTAAATACATTTAAAAAACATGTATCAGTATTCTCTAGGTTCATCCATGAGACCCGAGATCAAATCGGGGTGGAGTCATATCTCTAGGGTTTCTGTAGCAGGCACTGTTCGGTACTGTAGCCGACACTATTATAGGAACTGTTCGGTACTGTAGTAGCCGGAACTATTCATCAATCTGGGCCTTCGGCCACCGGTTTGGTCCTCGAGTCATAAAATGATTTCAGGCCACCCAAACCCTTCAGTCTATTTGATTCTCAAGGCCTTCGTGCCACCTTAAGGAATTAGGGACACCCCAAGGCCTTCAGGCCACATTAATGCAGGCCCCAGACACACTACAAAAAAGGAGAAGCCCTAGAAGAGGATTCAGAGTAGGTGCACTCACCAGAGCAGAGCCAAATGGATTGTCAGAATGAGAGGGTATTTCTATGCCATCGGTACCAGCCTGTGCTTGCACGGGAAGCCTAGCCATACAGTCATGCAATGGTGGAGAGCTACTATCCAGATAAAGATGTTGGGGAGGGGCAGTTCCTTGTAGATAGTCTAGTTGAATTTTCTAAGACCATCAGGTCATGTAATCTTCTAAGCCTACATGCCATGTAATCTCTGAGCCTACAGACCTTGTAAGGGTTCCCCCTTATCCCTTGAAAGGGGGGTTATCAAAAATAAATAAAAATGAAGGCCTTCAGGCCATTTAGGTTGGTATAATATGGTCATTTTTGTACATTCCCACCAATAAAATAGCTAGGCGTTAACTACAATTTAAAATAATACTATTATATTATTATTTTTCAGTATAATTAAACGTTGTGTGAAACCTAATATTTCAAAGAAACTTTTTGTTTCATTTTCAGTACACTATTAGACATAAAATCCCCTTTAAAGTAAAAATAATATTTAATTCAAAAATATTAATATATGTGAAAATGTCATATTCTTTATTTACCTGGGATGTTAAATTTATGATTTATAATCAGAATTAAATATTAGTGAAATATAAATAAAAATAATATAAGAATAATTTTTTTAGTTGTTCAGATTAAATGATCATACTCTACTCTCAAGACCTCTCAAATACAGTGAAAATTAGAACCCACTAACTTTGGAATATATTACTTTTTAAGGGATTCACAACCATTTTTTTAAAAAATTGGTGGCATAACTCAAAATTATGTCTTTCTCACGTAGATTCACAACCCATATAGTTTCATTTTGAGGTGGTGTGAGAAAAAACCTAACTTTCACCGAACCAACACACATCAATACCCTTAATTTTTCTAGTTAGGCACATCATGCATGTACCATTTTAATAGAGTATAATAACCTAAAATTCCTACGATGTGTGGATAATATAACATAGTATAATAATTCTAATGGATGAAAGTAGAATGAAGTAAGAACCACAAGACCAAATGAATAAGTAAAGCTCTGAGTGTTGAAAGAATAGTTCTCTTAAGAAGAAAGTGATCAGACAAATATATTTCATCTGAGAACAATAGTTGATCACTGAGATGTTTCCAATAGTATAGTTTAAGAATATTCATATCCTTGATGTCACCCATTGGTTCTGTTTAATTCATTTATATTATTTATCTACATGCAATGAATATTAAAAATAAGAAACCCATTTAACATCATCAATCACATAATAACACATGTGTGGATCTACAATGAATTTTGTAAGAGTTTTTTAGTGTATCATTACTAGAAAAGATTCATGTTATTCCCCCATTAAATGAACATCAGAATATATTCACATGGATATCATGTGAATATAATCAACCTTTAAAAACAAACACTATATAAATTAATATAATATTAAATATCAATATTAGTGTTCTTTGGAATACTTCCATAAAATTTTGAGGTGAAAAATTTAAACCCCAAACATTTTAATTTTCAATGATCTATTTTTTCAAAAAGGTTTATGATAATTGAACAGATTTGATGGAAATTTAATCCTAAATATAATACTTGAAGATGATATTATTTAGATTAAAAATAATTGAAGGATAATTAATAAATAATCATATCAATTAAAAAATTAAATAAAAATATTCAATAAATAATAATACGAAGAAAATCATAACTTCATAATTCGGAAAAAATTATATGGTCGATAGGCTTGTAGAAGATTAATTATCACCAGAGGTAAAAACCTATATTATATCAATTCTTATAATATGATAGATCACACAATAGGTCAAAAATTACAATAAGTCAAAATCACTATGTGTTTTATTTGATTTAATGTGAGGTCTATCCATTTTCATTATAGATGATTCCTTCAAGTTAGTATTTTACTCATGTGGTTGATCCTCACAAGTGTGCTTGATCGATCACCCAGGTGGTCGATAAAAATGATCGTATAATTGATTAAATACATACATTTTTTTGTTTCCTTGACATAGTGGATAGTCTTATGGTCAATCCATTTTCTCTTTTGGTATATTATATATTTATTGTTGGTACTTTTTTTCATTTAGTAAGTTGAAGAATTTGTAAGAATTTATTCCCAACATGTATATTTCTTCATGTGGTCAATGCAATTGTCATACGTTTGGGTAACACAATATCTATTTAAAGGTATTCTGTGGTTTTTTTATCTATGTAATGTTATATTCCATTATAAAAAAATATACAACTTTTACTTTTAACAACTAATAAATGTTAGAAAATTCACTGAAAAACATATATAAGTATAAAAAGAATGATTCATAATAATAAATATCATATTTCAAGAACATTCATTTGGATAAAATAATCATAAGAAGAAATAATTTTTCAAGAATGAATAATAAGATATAATATGAAAAAATAGAAAAATCATTAAATTTTTTTTACACATGTCAGAGGGATTAAAATTCAAATTTTTTTTTACAAAAACATAGTAAAAATTTTATTTAAGAAAATTATTGAATTATTTGATAATTACAAAACAAAATATAAATTTTAAAAATATCTCCCATTTTGTGTAATTGATCGAAAAGATTAAAAATCAATTCTGAAGAGGTTTTCTACAAAACATCCCCCTAAGATAAATAGTTATTACTTGGAATGAAATTAAACCTTCTAAATTTAGCATTGAATAGGGTTTCCAAAAAATTATTAATCTCTCTAAATTCAAGTTGTTTAAGAAAAGAATCATCTAACAATTTAGTAACATATTTAGATAAAAAATGTGCGTAGATTTAAAATACTTATTGTATAAAATGAAACAAAATCCCTAAAAAAAAATTATAATCCTCAGAAATCCATGAAATCATATCAAAATATTCAATGAATCATATATATTGATATCTAATGATGTAAATATTTATCCATTATTAAAGAAAATTCCACTAATGCATAGAATAGTGAAAGATCTATACCATTACTGAAGAGTACTAAATCAAAGAATTAGCTCATAAACATAATACAAATTCCTCAAAACATGTTATATATCAATCATTTCATGTTGAAATCTAATTTTATCCAATATAGATAAATCCAGGGTTTTTGAGAAAATGTTAATAAACTATTTATTTGTAGAAATAGACTCAATATAAATATTCTACATTTGAACATGATCTCTAAGAAAGTGATATATTAGATCAATGTGTTTATTCCAAGATTGTTGTAAAGGATTTTAAAAGATATAAATCATCTAATTAATATCACAATAAATTAAATTGTTTTCATAATTAAAACCAAAATAAAAATGAGTTCATTTAATAAATAAATTCTAGAAAGAAAAGATTATATAATAACATACTCACTCTCAGTGGTTGATGAAACACCCCAAGCTTCCATGGTACACTTCCCTTTGAATAATACAGTAGTGTGTGTTGTACGTATGTTCGAGTTCTAACACACACCACAACCAATCAAACTAACAGTTATGAATAGTAATACCCACTTTTTGAAATTTTATAAATTTTATCTTTCAAAATGGAAATAATTTTTGGATTCGTAATATAAAAATTAGCCTAGGGTGAATTTTTGATATTTTTTAGAAAACATTTAAATTTTGATGAATAGTGAAAAATACTAAACATTAATTAAAAACAACTTTTTAATCCAAATAATTTATAGTGATAAGTTATACTATTGAGAGGTTTTATAGTATAATTAGAATATATTTTTACCATTTAATCCAATATTGGAAATTGGATGTAATTTTACATTCAAACTAGACATAAACAAGTGTTAATATTTTGATAGTTATTATTTCATAAAAAACAAGCTCTTTATTTTGACAACGAGAATTAATTTTAAATTAATTTCTGCTACTTTAATGTTATGAATTTATAAAAATGGATTCCATATTTATAATCTTGAGATCTAAATTGTGTAAATATGTAGCTTTTAATTTTAGACATTTTGAATAATTAATTCGGTAAATATTTTATTTACCATGGTTAAAGGGTAAATTCGGTAAATAAGGATAAACAAATGATATAATAATAATATTAAATTACCCTAAAACGTGTCATAACACTATTGGTTGATACATTTCCGAAAATGGGCATATTTGGGTCGAGTTTGGGACCCCATGGAGCCACTTGTAAGTGATAATGACACATTATATTAATTAAGTTAAAGTAAATACGAAAATGACATAAGCATATATCTAATAGAAAAACAATTATTAAATAGGGTTATATATGTTATATTTTCGACTATAAATATTCATCATAAATATAATAAGATTTCCTACATAATGGTATTTTATTTATTGTTTTTAGAGATTTAATAATAAAATTTATTTATGACACAATAATGATGTCGCATTTTCCTTATTAATGAAATAATCAAATAATTGGTATTATAAATGTTAAAATAAATATAATTTGAAAGTTTTGTTGAAATAGACGAATTTTATTGGTTAATATGACATTCTAGGATTGATTAATTGACTTTAGTTAGAATTTATAATGTTTTTATGAGTTTAACAAAAATAAATTATTAAATAGTGTCAAAACTGACATAAATGAGTTTTTAAAAAAATATTATATTATTAATAGATATTCTATTCCTAAAAATCTATGGTTATGAAAAAAGGACTTATATAATTATATGTGTATCATTAATAGACCACTTGGTGGTCTCTTGTAAGTATATAGTATGTTTATAAACTATATAATATAAAAAAACAAAGAGACATGGTAAATGTCAAACTATTTAACTAAGAGTTGAATCAAAAAGATAAAATTAATATAGTAACCCACACCTGTCTGAAACCTATTTTTTGTGTGTTTTTACACCTAACTACACATTAACCTATAAATAATCCACTTTTGAGCCATCATAAACCGAATATGAATTTATTATAAAATAATATTTCTAGCTTTTCCTAAGGTGCCCCTCACCGCTCTTATAAAGGGGAACTCCCCCTACTCAAAGCATTTTGGCTCAGACAAAACCTGCCCAAATATTCTCTAAACTTCCTTTACTTAAATCTATAGGTCTTAGTTTTATCATAATGCCAATGTATTGATCCCTTTTGATCAAATAAAAAGGAAGAACCCGAAGAAGAGGTAATGTTTTCACCACCCTCTTTCAAGTTCCTTTCTTCTTCCACTTCTTTTTTCTTAGTTATTTACATTATAAAATAATATCTCTTGTATATTCTGTATACTGTGATGCTATTATAAATATGTTACAACCATATTCATTATTCTATCCATCCTTTGAATGATATGTCACCATACGTGCGTACGTACAGATTACCGTCTCCACGTCGTGGTGTAATTGTTATTCAATACATTATAATTTGGATGGGTATAATAATGATGTTTAATTATTGTAAATAATAAATATAACATGATAATTATTCTGTATATATAATGTAACATCCAATTATATTTTATTTTGTTATCAAAAGAGTGATATTGTTGCTAGTGCGTATGTACAGATTACTGTCTCCATGAACCTGATGAGATTCATTCCCCATCGTATCCATTCAAGACTAAATTTCATTTGATGGTTAAAATTTTTTTAGAGACATGATATCTTTATGGATATGAATAATATACATCCCAACCATAACAAATATGGCTCAAATAACAAATAATATAATGGAAAATGAACCAGTTAACACCAGAAATGATGATAATACTAAGATATTATTAACAAATCAATATTATAAGATCATATATGATATCATATTATTGTATATATTTCATGTATAATTCAATACAAACTATTTCACCATTATAAAGGAGGTTAAACTACCCTCGAACCAGGAAAAAGAACAAATTAAGGGGTTTCTTATCTCACTTTTAATTCTGCGAGATTTCCATTGTTCACACATTATTTATTGCATGTGGTGTGTGTACTGCCCATGATTGTATTAATTGTGTAATATAGTTTAATTTATGGATATTTACATCATCATTTTATGATCCTTCTTTCTTGGGTGTATGTTTTATATGTTACCAAATCAATAAGGGACTTTGAAATTTCAATTTCCACTCATTCATATTTTCACATACTTCATTGATTATTTTACTCCATGATTATGTGTGGAATCACTATTGATTTGATTATGTGATAATTTCCACTCCACTTTATGTGGATATACATATGATACACATAATCACTCCATTTATAAATTCTCAAGTCATCGATATGAACTTGATATGAGTAATTTTAACTCAATCTCCATTTGTTGAGTTAAATATCCAATTCATTGGTGTTGTTTTTACAAGAATATGTGTGAATGTCCTATGATTGATTTACACTAAATATCCAATCATATTTACTGTATTTATATTTTTCACACATAATTATGTCGTTTATTTGTCCTTAACCTAAATATATGGTCTTTATAAGAGATTTCATCTCAATTTATATTCCACTAATACTTCAATGTTGTTATAAACCAAATCACTTTTATATTGTGCATAAAATGTACTTTGACACAGTATATC
Organism: Viscum album; assembly: GCA_963277665.1. Taxonomy (NCBI): domain Eukaryota; kingdom Viridiplantae; phylum Streptophyta; class Magnoliopsida; order Santalales; family Viscaceae; genus Viscum; species Viscum album. The sequence continues at coordinate 2,086,933,297 of OY728126.1, read as the reverse complement.
ATGAATCCAATTATTCTCATGAAATTACAAAGTTTTGAATACCTCAATTATTTGTGTTCAAGTGACTCTCTTTTGGTTAGAAACTCTAACTAAAATATCATTTTAAAATGTTCTAAATATTTATTATTCTAAATATTTCTCATCAATGTCTATGTTTTGAAAATGGTTTTAAGGAGTTATTTATATGGAAATTAATGTTTTAAAATTTAGAATTCCTTTTAAAAGTTTTAAAGTGTTATGGGACACGATGATTCAAAAATATATTTTTAAACGGATACTTGACAAATAGTGTGACCTTTAAATGTTTTCCAGAAAATGGGGTACATTTCTCTCAAATAGATTTGATGATTATTTTCATCTATGTAAATATCCTTTGTTATTCTCAATTGAGGTTAATATATTAAAATAAAATCTTCCATTTTGTATTTAATGAGTTATGTTTGACAGTGGATGTGATCTTTTTATACCATTCATGGATTGTGGATAAAGTATTGACATTTCTTATACTAGTTTTAATACGAATGGTTATGTTGTGTTTCAAAACATCCATATGAGGAATGCATTGTAATTAGTAAGTGATGGGTTGAGCCCTCTATAGCTTCCCAAAGCATTGGTAGGTATCATGAGACAAACTAATGTCTTGTCATAAGGCCTTGAAAAAATGTTATTTGTAGTCTTGGCACAAGGCCTTGACGATTTGATATTGATAGTCTAGCATTATGCATTCCATCATTATGAAAGTGGTTATTGATATTGAATGTGATCATTTGAATAGTAGAATATCCATGTGAATAATTAAATGGCATTATTTGATTTTATATTTGACATATTATGCTAAAGTTCAGGTTTAAAATTCTTTTGTAATAGTCTTATACACTACTATAAAAGTTTATGATTATTTTTGAATGTTTCTGCTGTAATTTTATCCATACCAAGCATCTGATCTCACCCATTTCTATGTTTTATTTTCCCAGGATGCAAAGAAGTATATTATGATGGACCTCCAGGGATTGTATATGGGATATCAATGTTGTCTGTGGAGACAATGTTGTTGTATTTATTCTTTTTATGATGTAATGTTAACCTTATGAATGTATCTTGTAATTCCAAGGCTACTAAACTAATCGGTATTTCAAGACATAATCTTTTATGATCATGTAAATGATAATTAATAATGCACCGACTCTGGGCTTCTAGGGTTGGGGCGTTACAGTTGGTATCAGAGGAAGTTTAGTAGAATCCTTGGAAGCTAGATTTATAAAAACTCTGATTAGAGCACATAGACCAAAGATGGACTTTGAAGATTAGTATAGAATAACTTCCTAGAATTTTTGTATTGTATAGATTTTGTGAGTTTTTTGAGAAATACATCCTTGCCTGGATACGAGCAGGTAGAGGTGGCTATGGCACAAATGTATGTAGGGTTAAAACCTGAAAACACCGCTTTGAGCTAGATTCGGATGAGAACTGGGGCATAAAAACAAGCCTTGCTGCACTCTTGGTTACAACACTCCTGCGGTATATGCTTAGGATAATTTAAATTTTTATTTACAAAACCATTTGATGTATTTTAATATAAGAATAGAATAAATGAACTTGGTTAATACTAAGGTGTTTCAAATTGAAAATATGGTTTCATGATATTCTCTAAATGATTTTATGACAACTATTAATCACACAATGCTTTCTGGTTTTAGTCAAAGGCTGGATTCAATGGAAGTCATAGTAACTTTTAGAATGATATACAAGGTGGGAACGGTGGTGGAAATGAGAAAGAAAATGGAATGTTGATAGGCATAAAAGATATCGTGTTCATGCCAAATAATTTTTCCTAAAATATGATCAACAACATATATATTAACCAACTACCGGACTCAAAAAAGAAGAGAAAGGTGATAAATGATAAAAGGTCCAGTAGTGGAGACCATGAATAAAAGAATCCTCAATTTCCATAAGACAAGAAATGTGGAAGGAGACACCCAGGAAAGGGTCTCAATGGAAGAAAATTTTTTTTTACGTGTGGGAAATAAGGACATAAAGTGAATAATTGCCGAGGAAAAATGAACAGTACTATGGAAGAAAATAAAAATGGTCCCAATAATCCATTTACAGTTATTTTCCGTAAATTTAGGGGACATGTCCATTAACCGAGTGCATGACCTATTCTATAGGATATTTTCTTGGTCAAAGAAGAATCTATGAGGAAATAAATGGTTGGAGAAATTTTTAAAATAACTAGTACTCATTGTTTGTGGGATTACTTTGGAATAATTTTCTCTTGTATTTTTAACACTACAGTTTGTCATGTGAAAATGATATTTGAGGAAGACTTATCTTTTATCTTGTGGATATAGTTACAAATAACCATTTCTTTTTATATGATCATTGGGTTTTAGGAAATTACAAGTTATTATATTTTGGGATGAAAACAAAAGGTATGAGATAAAATTTTTGGTTAAATTATGTGATGGTTATTTTGATAAATTTATCTCATTTTGGTAGTGTTATAAAAAATTGTTTTTGAAAAAGAACAACACGCAGACCATGTGACAACCTGTAGCGTCAAGCAAAGCTATGGGAATCGTACCCAGAAAAAATGTGCGATTGGGATTTATCACCCACCAATTGACTACATGAAGTCTCTGGTTAGTGTGACTAATTATTTTTAGTTAAATGATTTTATTTATCAATAATAAGTTGATTCGGGATCTTATGTATTATCAAATGAATACCCTTAGTATAGGAAAATGATTCGGGGATTAAGTGAAAGTGTTATTTTGGAAGATGTTCACTTTTTTGGGAACCCTATATGCCCAAGGAAAATATAATACTATGATATTTCCTTTGAGGAGTAATGGTGGATTTTTACATATGTTTTTATTGTGGATTTATAGTGATTAGGGTTTTTTATGGAAATGAATAACTAATAATTGAGAATATGCTATTAGGTTAATTACTTTTATGTATGTGACTTTAGGAGTAGTTGATGCAATTTTGAGATACAATTTAATGTGGAAGACTACATAACCAAATTCATCTATGTTTTGGGTTTCAATATTAGTTTGGATTATATTGAATTAATTTTAAAGACAATTTTTTATTTAATGGTATTTATTTAACTTTGGGGTATTGTTGGTTTAGTTTAAGAAATTAAGATTATTGTTTCTTCCTCTAATGGAATAACCTTTTGCGGGATCATCAGATCTTATACTAACCATTTGGTTTTGATGAATCTCTAAAGACAAGGTAAATATATAGTTTATCCATTGTGGATCATGTGATTCTATAGAAGTTTATTCTAGCTCTTCCAGTGTGACCATGTCTTCTTGAATACTCATCATTTAAAAAAATGAGTTAGTGGTAGAAATTTTTTAAATAATGAAGCTATACATAAAAAAAAGTATATCTCTTTATGTTCTTAGTCAATATCATAAATTAATTCCTCAGCATTATGTAATGTAACATAAAAAAATGTTGTCTGTTTAATTTTCCTACTGGGAGACTAATGACCATTTTTTCCATCAGAATTTTGGGGTTTTATTCTTGTTAACTTTCTCCTGACAATGTTTCTATCCCTCTCCATCAGAAATTGACAAAAATTTTATCATCCATATCCATGTTTTCCTACATGGAATCCTAGTATGGGTTATCTTGGGAAACCTTTGTTCTTCTCTTTCATTATTTTAAAGTGATATTTTTATTGACTCTTTTTCCGATGTGTGACATTCCATTATATTCCCAAGACCAATTTTAAAAAAAATCTCGAGGACAAAATTATTTTAATGAGGGGAAAATGTAACACCTCAAGATTCCATGGTACGCTTCCCTTTGAATAATATAGTTGGGTTTGTTGTAAGCAACTTCGAGTTCTAACACACACCACAACCAATCAAACTAGCCGTTATGAATAGTAATACCAACTTTTTGAATTTTTTTAAATTTAATCATTCAATATGGACATCGTTTTTGGATTTGGAATATTGAAATTATCCTAGGATGAATTTTTGGTATTTTTTAGAAAACATTCAAATTTAAATGAATAGTGAAAAATAATAAAAATTAATTAAAAACAAATTTTTACTCCAAATGATTTATAGAGATAAATCATATTATTGAGAGGTTTTAAAGAATAAATAGAATATATTTTTACCATTTAATCCAATATTGGTAATTTGTTGTAATTTCACAAATAAACTAGACATAAACGAGTGTCAATCTTTTGATAATTGTTATTTCATAAAAACACGCTCTTTGATTTGACAACGAGAATTAGTTTTAAATTAATTTCTGCCACTTCTGTGTTTTGAATTTAGAAAAAAGTATTCCATATTTAGAATCAGGTTTTTTAAATTTTTTAAATAGATAACTTTTATTTTAAGAAATTTTGAATAATTACTTCGGTAAAAAATTTATTTACCATGGTCAAAGGCTACATCCAGAAAATAAGGGTATAAAATAATATTAATAGAATATTAAATTTCCCCAAGACATGTAATAACCCTATTGGTTGATACATGTCTGACAATGGTCATCTTTTCATCGATTTCAGGACCTCATGGAGGCTCTTGTAGTGATGATGACACTTTTTATTAATTAAGTTAAAGTAAATACAAAAATTACATAAGCATATATCTTTTAGAAAAACAATTTTTACATAGGGTTATATATGTTATATTTTCGACTATAAATATTCATTACAAAGATAAAATGATTTCATACATAATGATATTTTATTTATAATATTAATACATTTAAAAATTAAATTTATTTATGACACAATAATGATGTAGTGTTTTTGTTATTAATGAAAAAATCAAATAATTGGTATTATAAATGTTAAAATAAATATAATTTGAAAGTTTTTATGACATAAACGAATTTTATTGGTCAATATGACATTTTATAATTGCTCAAATAAATTTGGTTCGAATTTATAAAGTTTTTATGAATTAAAAAAACAATAATTAAATAGTGTCAAAATTGACATAAATGAGTTTTGAAAACAAATATTAAATTATTAATTGATATTCTATTCCTAAAAATATAAGGTTCAGAAAAATGACTTATATAATGATAGTTGAATCATTAATGGACCACTTTAGGGTCGCTTGGATGTATATAGTATTTTTATTGACAATATAATATTAAAATACAAAGAGATATGCTAAATGTCAAACTATTTAACTAAGAGTTAAATAAAAAAGATAAAGTTAATATAGTGACCCGAACCTATCTAAAACCTATTGGTTGAGTCGTTTTAGTACTATACCCACCTTAAATTATTATAAAATAATATTTCTAACTTTTCTTAAGGTTCCCCTCACCCCTCTTATAAAAGGGCACTCGCCCTACTCACTAAGTCACACGTTCAAAGCCTTTTTGTCTCGGCCAAAACCTGCGCAAATATTCTCTCAACTTTCATAACTTCAACCTATAGGCCTTATTTTGATAATAAATCCAACCTATGGATCCCTTTTGATCAAATCAAAAGGAAGAACCCGAAGAAGAGGTAATGTTTTCACCACCCTCTTTCAAGTTCCTTTATTCTTCCACTTCTTCTTTCTTTGTTATTTACATTCTAAAATAAAAACTCCAGTATCTTCTATATACTATGATGTTATTATAAATACAGTATACCCATATTCAGTATTCTATCCATACTTTGAATTAAATTTCACCATACGTGCATACGTACAGATTGTCGTCTCCACGTCGTGGTGTAACTGTTATTCAATACATTATTATTTGGATGGGTATAATAATGATGTGTAATTCTTGTAAATAATAAATATAACATGATAATTATTCTATATATATTATAAAACATCCAATTATATATTATTTTAAAATAAAAATAGTGATATTGTCGCTCGTGCATACGTACGGATTACCGTCTCCACAAACGCGATGAGATTCATTCCTCATTGTATCCATTCAAGACTAAATTTTGTTTGATGATTAAAAAGAACTTTTAGAGACATGATGTCATTCTGAATATTAATAAGATACATCCCATCCATAAAAAATATGTCTCACATAAGGAATAAAAAAAAGTAAAATGAATTCGTTAGCACATGAAATGACGATAATACTAAGATATTATTAACAAATCAACGTTAAAAGATCATATATGATATCATATTAATGTATATAATTATTGTATAATTCAATAAAAATTATTTCACCATTATACAGGAGTTTAACCTAACCAAGACCAAGGAAAACGTACAATGTAATGGGTTTCTTATCTCACTTTTAATTTCATGGGATTTCCATTGTTCACAACTTATTTATTACATGTGGTGTGTGTAGTGCCCATGATTGTATTCATTTTGTAATATAGTTTAATTTATGGATATTAACATAATAATTGTATGATCCTTCTTTCATGTGTGTATGTTTCATATGTTACCAAATTGATAAGGGAATTTGAAATTTCAATTTCCACTCATCCGGCTTTACGAATACTTCATTGGTTATTTTACTCTAAGATTATGTTTGGAATCACTATTCATTTGCTTATGTCATAATTTCCACTCCCCTTTATGTGGATATAAATTCGATACTCATAATCACTCCATTTATAAATTCTCAAGTCATCGATATGAACTTGATAAAAGTAATTTTAACAAAATCTCTATTTGTTGAGTTAAATATCCTATTCATTGGTGTTGTTTTTACAAGAATATGTGTGGATGTCCTTAGATTTATTTACACTGAATATCCAATCATATTGAGTGTATTTATATTTTTCAAACATAATTATGTCATTTATTTATCCATAACCTAAATATGTGGTCTTTATAAGAGATTTCATCTCAATTTACATTCCATTGAGACTTCTTTGTTCTTATACTGAAAATCACTTTTATATGGTGTATATAATGAACTTTGACATAGTATATCATTAATCCATTTATTATCAAGAAATTAAAATGTTTTTATTACCTCCATTATTTGTATTCAAGTGTCTCTCTTTTGGTTAGGTTCTCTAACTAAAATATCATTTTAAAATGTTTTAAATATTTATTATTCTAAATCTTTCTCATCATTGTCCATGTTTTAAATATGGTTTTATGTATTTATTTATATGGACATTAATGTTTTTGAAATTTAAAATTCCTCTTAAAAGTTTCAAAGTGTTATGGGACACTTTGATTCAAAATTCTATTTTTAAATATCATCTTGACAAATAATGTGACTTTTAAATGTTTTCAAGAAAAAAGGGGACATTTCTCTCAAATAGTTTTGATGATTATTTTTATCTATGTAAATATCCTTTATTATTCTCGATTGAGGTTAATCTGTTACAATAAAATCTTCCATATAGTTTCAAATGAGTTATGTATGACTGTAGATGTACTATTTTTATACCATTAATGGGTTGTGGATAAAGTATTGACATTTCGTATACTAGTTTTAATACGAATGATTATGTTCTGTTTCAAACTTTTCATATGAGAATGCATTGTACTTAGTGAGTGAACGTTTGTAATAACCCTAGATTTTATAAGATATATTCCTTTTAATTTCATTCATATATTCTTTTGTATGATATACCAAGATTACCTTGCGCTATATGCAACACCGTATTGGCATGCAGTATACGCAACACGATTCTTGGATCGTGTTACACACAATTTTGATAATATTTATTCTACAAGACATTGAGTATATATATATATATATATATTCAATGTATAAATGAAATATGTATGGATTATATTATACAAAACAACAAAGGATTCTTGTACAACACGCAACCCTGACTTGGCTTGCAGTACACGCAATCACGACCTTCCTCGATATCATGTGTTGTACGCAATACCAGGTTTTACTAAACAACAATATATTTTTATAATATTATTATGAACTAGATATTATGAATATTATTAACTAAATTTTTAATTTTATAACATTATTATTCATCTTACACATTTTCTAGAACATGGTATATGAAAAAAATAAATTTTTCGGGTAAAATAAATATTATTCAAAAAATGCAGTTTTGCAGCCTTTTGATGACGCACCCACTTTAAATATAGTTTTTGAAATATTTATAAGTTCAATTTGACAAAATAAAATTCTTCTTTTTAATCAAGAAATAAAAATTTACTTTGGATAAAATTTTCATATTATTCTGGTAACTTTCATATTTTGATGAATAGTAAAAACATGCGATATTTTAATTAAACACAACATTTTTCATCGCAATAATTTATATGGTTAAATTATAATATTGAATGGTTTTAAAGTATAAATATAATATAGTTTTACCATTTAATATAATTTATGTCATTAGAATTAATTTTACATTAAATTCATAAGTTAAATCAATTCAATCTTTTGCAATGTTTTAAAGAAAAACGCGTTTTCTTTCGACAACGAGATTAATTTTAATTTAATTTCTGAAACTTTTGTGTATTGAATTTGGAAAATGGATTCCATATTTGGAATCACTGGGTCCAAATTTTGTTAATAAGCTACTTTTTATTTTTGGGCATTATGAATAGTAACTACGGTAAATTTTATTTACCATAGTTAAAGGTAAAATGGGTAATTAAGGGTAAATATAAGATTATAAAATTACCCTAACACCTCTAAAAATCTTATTGGATGACTAAAAGTCGACCCATATCACCTAAGGGTCGGATTAGAATCATTTAATGGACTTTTGTCCATGAAAATAACTTAATTATTATTAAAACCAAAGAAAGTGACAACATGTCACTCTCTTAAATATTATAAGTATATTAATTTTAATTTAGTGATAAACATCATGAAACTTAGAAAATGAGTAGTCTACAGAAATCTATTAAAATTATCTACATCATATGAATTTATTTAGAATTTTTAGGAATTATATAATTATCATTAATTATGACACAATAGTGATGCAGAAATTGTTTATCTAGTGAAAAATCAAGAATATAGTTTTTATTAAAGTTATAGTGACCATAACATGCACAAAACCCTGAAAAAAACTTATTGGTCATGTAAATGTAAACCATAATCATCCAATGGTCGTATATTTGACCATTGGGAGCCTTATAAAAGTGATTATGACACTTATATTATTTTATTTTAAATGATGCCAAAGTTGACACCTTCATAATTTAATAAATATAACAATTTAAATTTTGGGATTTTAAGATGATAAATTAGAGTAAAAGTATTATTGTTAAAGTTAATAGATTTATATTCATCCTAGGATTTTATTTTTAATTTTTATGCAACAAATAAGTATATTAAAGTATTATATAAAAATGTTGTAGTAATTATTTTATTTAGAGATAAACCAAATAAATGGTTTTAAAAATAATAAAATAAATATTATACGAATTATTTAATGTGATCCACTAATTTCATACATACATATGACCGTTTATGAATCTATTAAAGCTTTTAGTTTGAACATGTCTTCTGTATATATTTTATTTAAGTTCAAATAAATGAATAGTGTCAAAATTGACACTTGTTATTTTATAAAAATCACATATTATAAAATTGTTTAAAAATCACAAAAATATTTAAATATTATTAATTTAAATTTATATGGTCTATAATTTTATAAAGTAACCAATTATGGAAAATTCACAACAAATAAGTAATTATTTGTTATAATTTAAAATTTAGAATTTTATTACCACAAATAAACTTAAATAGATTAAATAAGGATAAATCAAAATGATAAGGTTTAAAATAAGTTCCAAACATGTATAAATTTGATTGGATGATGAGATTACAACCCTAGATCATCTAATCTTCGAATATGAGTCATTTTTGGAGGTATTTATGTGGGGTTAGATTTATTATAAATTAATATTTTTAAGAATTCCAAAGGTGCCCCTCTCCTCCTCACACCAATTTGAGCCTTCAAGCTCGTCCAACCCCTGCCAATTTCACTTCCCCACTTTCATAGAAACATTTTAGAGGTCCTGGTATTCTTCAAAGACCAATTTTAGTTCCCTAAGAGGAGGTCTCAAAGAGGCGCTTCAAAGAATAGGTAATGTCTGTTACCGATTCTTTAAACTTTATTTCGTCTTATACTTCTTCTTCTTTAGTTGTTTCATTATGAAGTAATAACATCAGTATCAATCATATACTTATATGTTATTATAAGTATGAAACAACCCTATTTCACCATCTATCCATCCTACGGAAAACGAAATCACCGTGCGTGCGTACGTGCGGAATATCCTCTCCACGCCGTGGTGTAATCTGTTTTTCCACCAACACCTTACATGGATGAGTATAATGGTGTAAAGAATAATTATATATGGATATTATAACATCACACTAATTCTGATATATTATACCATCCACTCGAATTCTATAATTATGGGAACGATATCATCGCTCGTGTGTACGTACGGACTACCGTCTCCATGACGCGATGAGATTCATTTTCCATGATTATCCATACATTAATGATCATAAAGTTTATATAATGAATAATAATTAAATATATGAAATAATAATTCTAATATATTTAGGTATATATATATATATATATTTATGTCATCTATTTAGTTTCATTCAATTCAATAATGAAACGAAAGCAGCGTTCATGCGTATGTACGACCTACCGTCTCCCTGAACGGTGTATTCCATTCCTTTTATCGATATATAATATATATGTATATGATTAATATATATTATATATAAATCATTTTTTACATTCTGGAATTATTTAAATCAGGATATAAGTAATAATATCAAGAAACGAAAAGTCGAAACACATACGATAAATGGAATGATTTTACCCAAAACGCTGCTTTAACAAGGAATTTACAAAAGAATGGGTAATATAAAGTCATAATTGAAACATATATGATATCATAACAATGAATATGACTCTGTAATAAGTCAATGAAATTATTTAAATCATTATACAGGAGCTTTGGATACGTACGAAGCATATCGGACCTAAGGTAAGGGATAAATATTCCAATCTCATTCTTATCCGAGATTGTTTATTCGTAAGTATTTATTGGGGTTATTTTTATTATCCATGTACATTTTTTATAAAAATGTTTTCATGTATGTTTAATGTCCATGTTTCCCAATTTTTACTTTTACTACATGGTATGTAAGGAATCATTCTTATGTTTACGTTATGAGGTACTTTTTGACTTTTCCGGCAAAAGTACGAGATAAATGTTTTTTTAACTTATACGGAACGAACGGATTTTTATGGTTTTATAAAGCCTTATTTTCATGAAGATTCTTCCAAAATATTTCATGACTATTTTCAACAAAATCATTTTCTTTTAAAATTGCGTAACGTTTTGTGAAAAGAAAATGATTTTGAAGAAGAAAGGATATTTTCCTCAAGAATTCATTTCAAATGTTTTATCAAAACCATTTTTCCATCTAAGAAGACATTATTTCATATGTGTATGTTTCAAGTATAATGTCTCTATGATTTACATGGTTTCAATTTTATTATTATTAAATGATATCCATTTCTTTTATATGGATTATGTGATGATGGGATGATGTTTATGAAACCCATTTTATTTATTGGGTTTTTATGAATGATGTATGTTTATTTTGTGGCACAAGTAAGAATGATTTAATTATGAGATGGGTGGGACCTATAACTCCCTCCAATGAATTGGGTAAAAAATTTATATCTCATGAGATAGACATGGTTGGAACGGCAGGTTAAACCGGTTCAGTATTACAGGACTGAAACGAGGAGTGAACTCAATTCAGAAAGGGACATTGTCAACTAAGATGGTCTTGGCAGTAATTCCTTGGCTACTATGGAAATCATTACATGTGCTTAATGGATGCCACAGTTACATGTTTTATTACCATGCTATTTTATCATGGTTTATGTTCCATTATGATCTATGCCTTATTTACTTCCATGTTTTATGTTGTTGCTCAAGATTTTGATGTTTAAACATTTTGTTCATGTTTTCAAGTTCAAATGTATATGGTATGTTTTATTTTATCCATGATTACCCTTACTGAGCATTTGAGATCACCCTTTTTATGTATTATTTTCCCCCTAGATCAAAAGAAAGGTTTTAGGTAAGGAAACAAAAAGTGGAAGATCTTTTTGGGAGATGTTTTAGATCTTTCACCACAATTAGAAGATTATGTTCCATGTTTCCAAAGACACTAAACTATTACGGTCCTTGTGTGTCTGTTTTTGTTATGTATTAAGTATTTCGAAAAAGTAATATAATATCCATGTACGTCAAGCTTAGGGTCTTTATAGTTAGTATCAGAGGAAAGGTTTAGTCAACCTTTGGAAACTAGGATGCGAGAACTTTATTGAGATCTCTAGAGATATTTCAAAGGAATGTCTAGGGATGTCCCTAAAGATAAGTATACATATAGGAAATAGTCCTAGAACTACGCTAACGATCTTAGAGTTAAACCTAAGATGTTAGATATCGAAGGTACTCCCCCTTGATTATGTTATTTTCCTTGTGTGATTTTTTCCTCTCAGAGAATTCTTTTTGTGTTTTAGTCAATGGAGGGAACCAGAAAGAATTCGGTTAACATTGAATCCAATGGACAAATTGGTGACTATGAGAAACAAAGTTGTGTAATTCCTAGAGACAAAGATATTGTGATTATTCCAAATCAGTCATTGCGATATATGATTAACAGGGTGAAAATTAGTGGTATGCCTAATTCATCAAATAAGAGGAAGATAGAATTTTATGCATGTTCGCATGTTGAGGAGCATAAAGAAAGGAAGATTGAGATTTCTAAAGAAGGGAAGAAAAACCATGAGGAATACCTCAAATGGAGGGACATATGTTATCTATGTGGAGAAAAGGGTCATAGAGTGACAGACTGTTATGGAGTTCAATGTATTATTTGTGGAGAACATGGGCATCACCCAACTCAATCCCCTGACCTAAAGAGTTACTTTTAAATCAAGGAAGGACTTATTCCAGGAAAGTCATTGAAGAGGATGGATTAAAGTGTTTATGTTTTGGTATTCAAGAATAATGTTGTTGAGGTACTTTTATAGTGTATTAGAATATTTTTTGTATTAGTCTATTGTGGTTTTCAATAATTTTATGGTACCGGTAACCATGAAAAGTGATTCAAATATTTTTGAAAGTAGATGATATGTGAAAAATGAAGTGATAAGGAGAAAATGAAATTCTTGACAGTATTCATGAGCTCATGATTGATATAAGGACTAAGTATATAGAATTTTGAGTATTTTTGTATGTGGAAAGAGTTAACTTTTGACAGCACTCATGTTTCACTAAGATTCAATGGGTATTCATTTTTCAAGAGATTGCATGATTATGGTATTCACATGACTGGAATGTGACCAAAAAGATATATGAGGGATAAATGATGGTATTCACGTTCTTGTTATATGACCTTTTTAGTAATTGTTCTCTTTATACAATGAGTTTGGAAAGAAGTATTTCGGATAAGCCTAAAGATTGGAATGGATTATGTTGGACATTAGTTACTATTGTTTAAGGATATAACTTTTTTCGATATTATTGATGGGATGTTATAGTAATGTAGTTTTAGAAAAAGGACAACCTGCAGGACGGGCGACAACCCATCGCGTCCGACAAGGCTGTGGGAATCGAACCCACAACTGAAGTGTGACTGGCCTTTATCGCCTACCACTGGCCTACAGAAAGTCCCTGTTTAGTAGAAACTAGTTTTATTATATTATGTAGTATGATATATGAATTATAAGTCCATTTTAGGAACCATATATGATTAATCTCACTATAGATCGACTTATGTATATTTAATAACTTTTGATAACCTTTTGTTTGAGACAGATGGAATGACCCATCATTCTATCACATGATCTGCTAACATTTCACGAATAACAAATTCACCTTCATTTCATTAAGAGATGATTTGGAAATTGTTCAAGGAACGAACAACAGTGATATTGTACCAAAATAAAGTAAGTATTTATTTTAATTAAAATTATTCAACTTTAGGGAAATGATCTTGAAAACCAAAAATGTTGTCCCAGTGCCCTTATATCCTATGAATCAGATGGTACCCTAGATCATCACAAATCTATGGCCTGGTGATTGTTGGCTTTTTCATAGCCATGTTCTCTACCAATATCTATCAAAACATGATGGTTATATTTCTCTTCCATATCCATATTTTCACCTATGTTCTCCTATGTGGAAACCCAGTGATTAGTTTATCTGGGTAACCGTTACATTTCATACTTTAGTTTTTAAAGATATGTTTTGGTATTCCTTTTTACGATGTGGGTTTCAATTAAAGAAACTTTCAAGTAGAAAACCATTTATAACCCCGACGAATTTCAAGGGAGAAATTCATTTTAAGGGGGGTAGAATGTAATAACCCAAGATTTTATAAGATATATTCATTTTAATTTCAATAAAATCTTATTTTGTATGCTACACCAAGATTACCTTGCGCTATATGTAACACCGTATTAGCTTGCAGTATACGCAACACTATTCTTGGATCGTGTTACACACAATTTTGATAATATTTATTCTACGCAACATTGAGTATATATATATATATATATTCAATGTATAAATGAAATATGGATGGATTATTTTATATGAAACAACTAAGTATTCTTGAACAACACGCAACCCTAACTTGGCTTGTATTACACGCAATCGCGACCTTCCTCGATAGCGTGTGTTGTACGCAATACCGGGTTTTTACTAAACAACGATATATTATTATAATATTATTATGAACTAGCCGTTATGAATAGTATTAACTAAAATTTTAATTTTATAACATTATTATTCATCTTACACATTTTCTAGAACATGGTATATGAACAAAATAAAATTTTCAGGTAAAATAAGTATTTAAAAACAATGCATTTTTGCTGCCTTTTGATGGCGCACCCACTTTAAATCTAGTTTTTGACATATTTATAAGTTAATTTTGACAAAATAAAATTATTCTTTGGAATCAGGAAATAAAAATTTACTTTGGATAAATTTCTCATATTATTCTGGTAACTTTTATATTTTGATGAATAGTAAAAACACGCTATATTTTAATTAAAAACAAATTTTTTCATCGCAATAATTTATATAGATCCATTATAATATTGAATGGTTTTAAATTATAAATAGAATATATTTTTACCATTTAATATAATTTATGTCATTAGCATTGATTTTACATTAAATTCGTAGGTTAAATCAATTCAATCTTTTGCAATGTTTTAAAGAATAACCCGTTTTCTTTCGACAACGGGATTAATTTTAATTTAATTTCTGTAACTTTTGTGTATTGAATTTGGAAAAATGGATTCCATATTTGGAATCACTGGGTCCAAATTATGTTAATAATCTACTTTTTATTTTTGGGCATTCTGAATAGTAACTACGATAAATTTTATATACCATAGTTAAAGGTAAAACGGGTAATTAAGGGAAAAATATAATATTATAAAATACCCTAACACCTCTAAAAATCCTATTGGATTACTAAAAGTCGACCCATATCACCTGAGGGTCGGATTAGAATCATTTAATGGACTTTTTTCCATGAACATAACTTAATTATTATTAAAACCAAAGAAAGTGACAACATGCCACTCTCTTAAATCTTATAAG
This sequence comes from Viscum album, assembly GCA_963277665.1. Classification (NCBI taxonomy): domain Eukaryota; kingdom Viridiplantae; phylum Streptophyta; class Magnoliopsida; order Santalales; family Viscaceae; genus Viscum; species Viscum album. The sequence goes on along the minus strand of OY728126.1, from coordinate 2,086,917,707 downwards.
TATATTAATTTTAATTTAGCGATAAACATCCTGAAACTTCGAATATTAATAGTATCTAGAAAGCTAATGAAATTATATACATCATATGAATTTATTTATAATTTTTAGGAATTAAATAATTATCATTAATTATGACAAAATAGTGATGCAGAAATTGTTTATCTAGTGAAAAATCATGAATATAGTTTTTATTAAACTATTAGTGACCATAACATGCACAAAAACCTGACCAAAACTTATTGGTCATGCAAATGTAAACCATAATCATCCAATGGTCTAATATTTTACCATTGGAAGCCTTATAAAAGTGATTATGACACTTATATTATTTTATTTTAAATGATGCCAAAGTTGTCACCTTCATAATTTAATAAATATAACAATTTAAATATTGGGATTTTAAGATGATAAATTCGAGTAAAATTATTGTTGTGAAATTTAATAGATTTATATTCATAATATTATTTTATTTTTAATTTTTATGCAACAAATAAATATATTAAATTATTATACAAATATGTTGTAGTAATTATTTTATTAAGAGATAAACCAAATAAATGGTTTTAAAAATAATAAAATAGATATTATATGAACTATTTAATGTGATCCACTAATTTCATAGATAAATATGACTGTTTATGAATCTATTAATTCATTTATTTTGAACATATATTCTGTATATATTTTATTTAAATTCAAATAAATGAATAGTGTCAAAATTGACAGTATTGTTATTTTATAAAAATCACATATTATAAATTTGTTTAAAAATCACAAAAATATTTAAAAATTATAAATTTAAATTTATATGGTCTATAATGTCATAAAGTAACCAATTATGGAAAATGCACAACAAATAAGTAATTATTTGTTATAATTTAAAATTTATAATTTTATTACCAAAAATAAACTTAAATAGATTAAATAAGGATAAATCAAAATGATAAGGTTTAAAATAAGATCCAAACATGTCTAAATTTGATCGGTTGATGATATTACAACCCTATATCATCTAATATTTGAATATGAGTCATTTTTGGTGGTATTTATGTGGGGTTATATTTATTATAAATTAATATTTTTAAGAATTCCAAAGGTGCCCCTTTCCTCCCTTATAAAAGGGAACCACCTCCCTCTCATCCTCACACCAATTTTAGCCTTCAAGATCGTCCAAACCCTGCCCATTTAACTTACCCACTTCCATTGAAACATTCTATATGTCCTGGTCTTCTTCAAAGACCAATTTTAGTGCCCTAAGAGGAGGTCTCAAAGAGGCGATTCAAAGAAGAGGTAATGTCCGTTACCGATTATTTCAACTTTATTTCTTCTTATACTTCTTCTTCTTTAGTTGATTCATTATGAATTAATAACATCAATATCAGTAATATACTAATATGTTATTATAAGTATGAAACAGCCCTATTTCACCATCTATCCATCCAACAGAAAATGAAATCACCGCGCGTGCGTACGTACGGAATACCGTCTCCAGGCCGTGCTGTAATCTGTTTTTCCACCAACACCTTACATGGATGGGTATAATGGTGTAAAGAATAATTATATTTGGTTATTATAACATCATACTGATTCTGATATATTATACCATCCACTCCAATTCTATAATTATGGGAACGATATCATCGCTCGTGCGTACGTACGGACTACCGTCTCCACGACGGGATGAGATTCATTCTCCATGATTAACCATACATGAATGATCATAAAGTTTATATAATGAATAAAAATTAAATATATGAAATAATAATGATAATATATTTATGTATATATATATATATGTATGTCATCTATTCAGTTTCATTCAATTCAATAAGGAAACAAAAACAGCGTTCATGCGTACGTACGGCCTACCGTCTCCATGAACGGTGTATTTCATTCCTTTTATCAATCTATAATATTTATTTATATGATGAATATATATTATATATAAATCATTTTTTACATTCTGGAAATATGTAAATCAGGATATAAGTAATAATATCAAAAAACGACAAGTCGAAACACATACGATAAATGGAATGATTTTACCCAAAACGCCGCTTTAACATGGAATTTACAAAAGAACATGTAATATAAAGTCATAAGTGAAACATATATGATATAATAACAATGAATATGACTCTGTAATAAGTAAATTACATTATTTAAATCATTATACATGAGCTTTGGATACGTACGAAGCATATCGTACCTAGAGTAAGGGATAAATATTCCAATCTCATTCTTATCCGAGATTGTTTATTCGTAAGTATTTACTCGGGTTATTGTTATTATCCATGTACATGTTTTATAAAAATGTTTTAATGTATTTTTAAAGTCCTTGTTTCACATTTTTGAGTTTTACTACATGGTATGTAAGGAATCTTTCTTTTGTTTACGTTACGAAGTACTTTTTGACTTTTCCGGAAAAAGTACGAGAAAAATGTTTTTTTAACTTATATGGAACGAACGAGTTTTTATGGTTTTATAAATCCTTATTTTTATAAATCATCCTCCAAAATATTTCATGACTATTTTTCAATAAAATCATTTTCTTTTAAAATTGCATAACATTTTGTGAAAAGAAAATGATTTTGAAGAAGAAAGGATATTTTCCTCCAGAATTAATTTCAAATGTTTTATCAAAACCATTTTTTCCATCTAAGATGACATTATTTCATATGTGTATGTTTCAAGTATAATGTCTCTATGATTTACATGGTTTAAATTTTCTTATGATGAAATTATATCCATTTATTTTATATGGATTATGTGATAATGGGATGATGTTTATGAAACCCATTTTATTTATTGGGTTTTTATGAATGATGTATGTTTATTTTGTGGCACAAGTATGAATGATTTCATTATGATATGGGTGGGACCTATATCACCCTCCAATGCATTGGGTAAAGATTTTATTTCTCATGAGGTAGACATGGCTAGAATGGAAGGTTAAACCGGTTCAGTATTACAGGACTGAAACAAGGAGTGAACACGATTCAGAAAGGGACTTTGTCCACTAAGATGGTCTTGGAAGTAATGCCTTGGATACTATGGAAATCATTAAATGTGCTTAATGGATGGCACAATTACATGTTTTATTCCCATGTTATTTTATCATGGTTCATGTTCCATTATGATCTATGCCTTATTTACTTCAATTTTTTATGTCGTTGCTCAAGATATTGATGTTTAAACATTATGTTCATGTTTTTAAGTTCAAATGTATATGGTATGTTTTATTTTATCCATGCTTACCCTTACTGAGCTTTTGAGCTCACCCTTTTTATGTTTTATTTTCCCCTAGGATCAAAAGAAAGGTTCTAGGTAAGGAAACAAAAATTGGAATATCTTTTTGGGAGATGTTGTTGATCTTTCACCACGATTAGAAGATTACGTTCCAAGTTTCCAAAGACACTAAACTATTAAGTTCCTTGCGTGTCTGTTTTTGTTATATATTAAGTATTCCGCAAAAGTAATGTAATTTCCATTTACGTCAAGTTTAGGGTCTCTACACGGTTCGAGCCCACTATAGCTCCTCGATGCATCGGTAGGTCTCATGAGACAAACTAGTGTCTTGTAATATGGCCTTGAAAAAATCTTATTTGTAGTCTTGGAAGAAGGCCTGGACTATGTGGTTATGATAGTCTGGAATTATGCATTCCATCATTATGAAAGTGGTTATTGATATTGCATTGGATAATTCGACTAGTAGAATATTTTTGTGAATAAGTAAAAGGAATTATTTGATTTTATCCTTGATATATTATGCTGAAGTTGAAGTTTAAATGGATTGTGTTCTAGTTTTATAAACTGCCTTAAATGTTTATGGTTATTTATGAAAGTTTCCACTATAATGTTATCCTTACTGAGCATCTGAGCTCAACCCTTTTTTGTTTTATTTTCCCAAGATGAAAAGAAGTATATTATGACTGACCTCACGAGATAGTCTATGGGATCTTAGTGTTGTCTATGGAGATAATGTTGTTGTAGTTTTTCATTTTATGAAGTAATATAAACCTTATGAATGTATCTAGTACTTCCAATTCTACTAAACTAATCAGTCATTCGAGACTTGATCTTTTATTATCATGCCAATGATACATAATAATGCACCAACTATGGGCTTCTGGGGTTTGGGCGTTACAGTTGATAAAGCTACTGAGTTTTATTTCATAGAACTCCATAAGACTAAACATTTCTTAATAATGTGACACAAGCATAATTTTATTTTTTATATTTTTTGCAGCAACTAAAATTTGAATATGAAGGAATATTTACTTCATAACAAGTATGTAAAGGATAAAACAATCTATAATTAAAAGAACCCTGATGACATATAATTATTGTTTTAACTTCTTTTAAATTTCTTTATTTTGGATTATATTACAATACATCTTATATACATGTGCACAGTCATTATATATAGTCTATATTTTTCCAAATAATCTAAGTTACTTATCATATCCCTAAACATCTTATTATAAAAATGATTTTCTTTTCATCATAATTTATATAAAAGGAAGTACCCGTTAGAGTATTTATGATTTTTACAACCATCCATGACAAAACATTTAAGAAATTATTTATCATATTTTCATTTAATAAGAAAGATATGAAATTTCCATTGAAATATTTACAATATTAAAAATAATATATGTTCACCTTAAGACTCATTTCAAAATATGAAGATGGATAACAAGAAAATTCATTATATTTTACGTTAGAGGAAGATACAAGTATAATATCATCAACATTTATTTGAAAAACTAATTCGTATTTTGAATCAATTTTAATAAATATATTTGGATGAACTTTTCCATATTTAAAATCACTATCCAAAAAATATAACTATAAACTCTCATACCAAGATTTTGGATCTTTTTTTAAATCCTATATAGCTTTTGAATGTTTCAAATCATGGTTAGGTTTAAATTCATTCTAGAAAAATAGGTCATATTTTACAAAACAATTATTAGATATATATCCAATTAAAAATAAACTTTTCACATCTATTTGAAAAATATAAATTCCACAATGATATTCATATACAAAAATAATTCATATAGATTCTAATAATGCTACAAAAAAATGATTTATTAAAATCAATTATTTCTTCTTAATTGTAATATTTTTCTACTAATCTGGATTTCTTCCTAAGTATTTATACATATTTTTCTAACCTATATCAAAATATTAATTTTTGTCCAATAATATTTTTATCATTAGGGGGTTAAACAATGGTAAAGACTTTATTCATAACAAACATATTTAATTCTTCATGATTTTCCACAATCCAATTTCAATTAGATAAAGCATCATCTATATTTTGAGGCACAATATGAGATGTAATATTATGATAAAAACAAACATTTATTAAGGAATTTATAGTTTTAATTTCAGTAGAAATATAACTAAATATAATTATATCTTGACAATATTTAAGTATTTTCAATGTCTCATCATGAGAGATATTATCACTCTCAATAAATGCATCCAATTATAAATTTGTAGGTTCACTAATGTTATAATATCTAAACTGTACCTCAACTATTTCAAAATAAAATTTTCATTCAATTAAGTGATTTTCATCAAATTCAACATGAATTAATGATTTTATGACTACTTTTCATTTTTTAAACCATTTATTTCATTGTAGATGTAAAATATCATAGAAAAATACTCTTATCTAATTTTTAATCATGTTTTTCTAGTGAATATTTTGTATTAAGAAAAGTAAAATTCGTAATAAAATATTTTAATATAGTAATTTTTAGGCTTCCAGCCCTTCTACATTTCAAAAGGTTTTATCATTACGAATGGTCTATGAAACAATATACTAGAAATATGATAATTTGAGTTAAAATATTTTCCTATGTGTGATTTAGAAAACTATACTTATTTATCATTTTCCTGGACAAATCCTGTATGTTCTTATTATTTATTTATACTAATGCATTTTTTGTGTAATCTGAGAGGCTGAATATTTATTATTGAATCAATTTTATTCAATAAATTTATCAAACTCTATATTTGAAAACATATCATATCTATGACTTAAAAAAGAAAATATTAAATTTATTTTTTTATTTTGAACTAATTTTAAAAAAATTATAAATTTTAAAAAAGTTATGGGCTTATGTGGAAAAAATAAGTCCATCTAAATTTATTGTAATCATATAAAATTAAAATTGCAAACATTTTTCTTCATAGAATTTTAGTTTTTAGGTGGTATAATAGGACTAAATTTAAATGTTTAAGTTGTATAGAAGTTCATAGTACGTGAGGTTATTTAAAACATATATTATTCTACTTATCTTTTTGGTAGGAATCACACACATAGGTCTTGTCTAAATATTGTATGAGTCGATCTAGAACCTTTTGATTTATTGAGAGATTTTATAGAAACGTCAAATTTTCATGAATAGTTCCTTTATTATATAAACATTTTCATTTTGAATAACATTTAAATATTTTACATCTTCCAACATAACACTGTAAAATTAATACTATAAATTTTATTTTGTATTTTCCTAAAATTGGAAAACATAAATTTTAAAATAAAATATTTATAGTTTTAAAATACCACATTCATTATATAATAAGAAATCTATGAAATAGATATTAAATTAAGGCCTAAAAATTCAATAAAATAAAATTTTATAATAAAAACTAAAATAAAAAAAATCTAACTTCTTCAAAACCCCATTGATTTTATTTTGAGTTATTATCAAATGTAGGACTTCCACCAACTCTCTTTTTAAAATATAGAAACTTAAAGATATCTAAATTCTTATTTCATAATCATCCACTATCCATATACCACAAAACCAGTGTTTACTTCCTCAAAAAATTTCTTACAAATGATTATTTAATATTTCTTTGGTTCCCCATGAAAACGTGGGTCTAATGGGACTTGTATGTGAAATTTTGGGAACCCATATGAATTTAATAAATATTTTCACTAGTAAATTAAAATATAATTATTTATAAATAAAATACATAGTGTCAACAATATACTTTGGAAATTTTAATTAATATTCATTTTCATAGTGTCCCTTCATTTGACTCTTATGACATGTAATAGTAAATAAACTCCAAGTATGACCTTTAAAAAAGGTTAAATAAATATTGGGTAAAATTTGACCATATCCAAGACCATTTTTCTTTTCATTCATCATATTCAAAGGAATCATTTTGTCATAACATTTATCCTATTGGAAAAAATAAGATAGAGTTTCTTTCAACCATTCTATATCATTTATATGATTTTCATTCTCATAAAAAATAGAATCAATTTTAATAATTTTTTATTTATCACATTTAGATAAATAATATTTATGTTTATGATTTTAATGTTTATGAGTATCTAGATAATAACTAAACAGTTCATTTTGTATCAAACTAGTATTTATCAATTCTCATTCGAGGTAAGAACATATTTTTTTTATTCTTACGATTATCGAAAAAACTATAATATTGTTAAAATTATCATTTAGTTTATAAAATATATTTTTAGAACTCTTCATTAAATGGATCATAATTAAATTATGAATAGAAATAATAGTCAGATTCATTTACCTATTTTTATTAATCCATTACACATGGGTTTTTTTATTCATTATCTGTATCGATTCTTTACTGGAGTATGATTCTGATGTGTATCTCCAACGTGTTTTCAATACCTTCCTTTATCTTTTTTATTTTAATATATTAATATTATCATTCTTAAGTCTTGTTCAATTAGGTTTTATGTTTCCTATTTTCTTGTAATCATAAAAAATAACATATAAATCATTATCATAAATATCAACACATTTTTTATTCTCCCTATACTTATGTTTAGGGTGATCCATTTATTATCATTGAGAGTAATTTATATTTCTAATATCATCCCTTTTTTGACATGAGAAGAACGATCTATTTAACTTTACTATATGTAAGTGCCAGATGAGTATGTAGTAACATTGGGTTTAAAATAAATTTCATTATTTTTCCAAATTTTCCTCTATAGTTATATTTTTTAAATCTAACTCACATAGTCATAAAGACTTTATAATACCAACTAATTTATATTCAATCAAAATTTAAATTTATAATGATTCTCCCAAACCACTCAATCCACTTACTATATGTTTAAATCTAGGAGAGGTTTGATTAGTTGTCTCTTGTTCTCCCATTTTAAACTCTATATACTCATCTCTTAATATGTCGAGCATAGTTTTTATAATAATAAATAATCTTCAACGACTAACTTCAATAATATGTTATATTTCATGTTATTTTATACATGTAGATACAAGGATTTATATATTTATAATATTTTTTATTATAAAATATTAATTACTTTGTGATTCAAGTCATATATCACTACATTATTACCAGTAAAATATTCAAAAAAAACTTCAAAAAAATTATAAAATTTCACTATGATTTTCCAACATTCAATGTTAATACTTTGAAGAAAATATTCAATATAAGACTTCAAATAACAATAATCAGTTTCACTAAATAATAGTGGTCTTTGAGGTTTCCATTTATCATTTTTATTTGTTTCTTCCAACTCAAAAAATATTTTCTCCTTGAATTTTTTTCCAGGATTTTACTTCCGTAAATAAATATAAATATTTCAATTCTAGGGACTTGATGTACATCCAATTGGTCAGCCTCAATGTGATAATCATTTAATGATATATAGAGTGATAGATTTACCCTATTAAAATTATTTTATAAATTACCATTATAGTAAAATATTAATGAAGTGGGAATAAAGATAATATAAACTCAATGATTTTTAAAGTAGTTTAGAACTAAATGATCCGACTCTACACTTCAATCCTCTCAAAAACATAGAAAAATGGATCCCACTAACTATAGAATAAATAAATTTTGGAGTCAAAAATACTTATAACGACCTTTTTAAACATTATAGGGACATCCTAAAACTATATTATTGTCACTTGGAAAAAAACAAGCTAGTTTCTATTTAAGGTGTATAAAGGAACCAAACCTTTATATTATCATCCCAAGGCACAGCTAATCCCTCTACATTTTATCGATTGGACACAACACCACACATACCTTTTTCAGGGGTAGTATAACAAAATATTCCAATATTTTTTGTGTATTATAACCTAGTCCAATAAAATACATAGAATAATGAATAAAAAATTAACAACCACATAAATAAGTGGATATGTAATTCTTTGGGTGTAATGACTACAGTTCTTCCTAGTGGAAAAAGATAAAACAATTAAATTCTAACCAAGGGTAGTTGTTTATCACCAAGATGTATCACATTGTATAATTAATGAATATCCTTAACCTATATATATTTCATTAGTTCCATTGAAATCCTTTTTTTATTTATTTCAATCACAATAGATTAAAAAATTAGAAATCTATTTAACTTCATCTTTCTTAATGGAACATGTATATGTATCTATAGTGAACTAATTCATAGTTGTTGAGTGTATCGTTCAAAAAAATGATTCACATTATCCCCTCAATAAATTATCTTGAGAATATATTCATGTGGGTATTCTATGAACATAATCAATATTTTTATTCAAACTCATAAGATCAATTAATATAATATTAAATATCAACATTAATGTTATTTGGAATACTCCCATAAGAATTTGAGGTAAAATTTTCAAATTCAAAACAATTTAAATTAGAAACTCATACATTTATAATAAATGAATGAAATTATTTCACCCATTTGATGGGATTTTAATCATTAATGTAAATTTCCTAGAAACAATTCCTTAGCATCAAAATAATTAAGAAGTACATGTGAAATAATTACATCAGTGAAAATAATTAATAAAAACATACATTAAATACAAATTTGAAAATAAAGAATCATAATTTTAGAAATTTTTTATACAAGGATGGATCTCATAGTAGGCAATATCATTCATTATATCAATATAACCATGTTTTTTATTAAATTAATGGTGAGGTTCATCTATTTTCCTTATGATTTATTCCATAGGATTGTTTCTTTACTCATGTGGTCTATCCAAAATCATGTTGTCTATCCCTACACATTTTCTTTATCCATCACCCATGCATCCAATAAAAATGATAATGAGTTTGATTTAATACATAATTAATTTTTATTATCTTTCATAGTTGATAGGCTTATGATTAATCATTTTTCTCTTCCAGCTGACTATAGACTTATTATCGGTACATTGATTTATACAATTGATTTAAGAAATAAAATATTTTTATCCAAATTTAGTTTGTTTTTTCATATAGATAATGGATTTTATCTATGTAATGGGTAACCTAATATCTACATAGTGGTCTGGTGAAAAATTTAGATTTTTTGAAAAGTTATATCCTATTACTACCTATTGATAAATCATTAGATTTTCAAAAATACACAATTGTAGAACATTTAATCCAAAACATACGTAAGGATTAGAAGGATGTTTTTTAAAGTAAAACACCATGTTTATAGAAAATTAATATGCGTAAAATTAATAAAATAAAAAAAATTATAAGAATAAAAAATTGATAAAATATGAATAAATACTTAAATCTTCAAACACTTTTATTTAATCAAATTAGAGGTATTAAAATGATAAATTTTAAATTATAAATACACAATGAAAAAATATATTTCAAGAAACTTTATCAAATCACATATCATATTAATAAATTAAATATTATTTTAATATATTAAAGTTTTGTAGAGATTTATTTCACTGATAAAATGAATGAGTTTCTTCTCTAATCATCAGTTTTATAAAGATTGGATATAATGGTCACATCAAGTGTATAGTTTCTATGATACTTCTAAATTTAAAATAAATGTTTTTCATGATATAATACATAGTGAATATATTGTTAGAAGCGAGTCAAGAATATTATTTAGTAAATCTATAAATGTCTAAGTAAAGGGAAGATCCTCAAGTTGGGAAATCATGATAGGTGGTTCAAAGTCTATAAGAGGGATCCATGATAAATCAAAAGGATAATTTGTTATATGTTGGAGTTCTAGGATGAAGTTATTTATAAAGAAGTATTTAAATATGATACAATATTATTCAAGTGGATATATTATTAACACATCTTGAAAAATATTTTTTGATGCATTTCTGATCAATGTCAATTGTCCCATGGAGTCTCTGAAATTTTTCTCTGATTATTATTTCAGCTCAACCATGGAGATGGAATGTGTAGAACACATAGTTTCAGGTAATTTACCCTTATTTTATATAAATTGATATTTAAAATTATTTGGGTTAAATTTTGGATGATTCCAAGGGGTTTTTGAGTGTTTTGGGATTTTATTTGAGGTTCCATGTTTTAGTCAGTTAGTAGAAACTGTGCAACATCACTAGGAAACCATTAGTTTTTTGGGGATTCACTAGGAAAGATCACAATATAGGAATGATATGATAGTTACCTAGAGAAAGAATAAATATTGATATATAGGTAAATCCATGGTTGGTTCACAGTTATTCTATCAATGTGATCAAACATTGTTAGGTACAACTTATGGATAGTAACACCACATGGGTGATGCACAGTTTGAAAAAATGTTTGTGCTAACCATTATATATTAATTAATTATAATAAAAAATTATTTTTAACCTGGTTTATGCATCAAAATCATCAATCATCTCATTTTATTATAATTAATCGAATTTACCTCCCTTTAAAGGCTTCTTTGGTCATTCCCATTGACCTAGAGTGATATTTTTCAGAATCGATGTGTCTTAGAGATCTCAATTGACTAGAATATCAAGGTATATCCCCCATTATCCATATATACACTCTTTTCTCTCACATATATTACTAGATATAGTCTTCCATGGATAGATATGTGTTTCTTTTTAATGATCATGGTGAGTTCTTTTTGAATCTTTTAAATAGAATGTGTTGAGACCCAGAATCTAGAAGATTTGAGATATGTTATTTTTTTCCACTTATGGTTTAGAGGTTCGTTGATTAAACCAAATATCATATATTCTAGAATCTGAAGTATTATTTTTAACTAATTTTTTATCTTCAAATAATTGTGGAAACATTTTTTTATTCTATATGGAAATACCTTTTTGATTATGGCTTTAGAATTTTGGAAAATTGGATGGAATTAAAAAATCCCTCTTATTTGTAATTATTAAATAATATATTTAATGTTAATATATTTTTTTGATGCATGAAAGTTATTAGATTTCATTTTTTCAAGAAAAAATTTGTTTAATGTGATATGGAATTCATTTCGGAATTTGGAATACATGGTTGTTGTGAGTTCATTTGTGGATGTAACCCTAAGGAAGGGGAGTGTTCCATTGGGGCTCTTTTGAAAGATCCTCAACATTTTTAGAGATGGATCAAGATTTTTTTCAGATTAAATTGTACCATTGTTTTATTAAATCATGGTTAGATTTTATATTGGATAATTTTGGGATGGAATCAGTGAATTTTTTAAGCAATATGGCTAGTGGACGGTTGACGCACAGTTTTTCCAAATCATGATCCCAGGCCAGGAAACCATGCGAAAAGATGAATATGAGATTGACATGGTTAGAAGATATATGATAAAATTTTGTTCCCCCCTTATAATAATCATGCGTACCCTTAGATGAGGCACATGGTTAAGATACATTTTAGGTAAAATCATGCACTACTGCCCATAAAACAGTAATTACATGATAATCTTCTCTAAAAAATTTATTTCAAAATCCCAAATACTCTTAATTTGACCCCAATTAAACATACATTGGCCTAACACTTTCTACATTGACCATAGAGGCTCTTGGATGTATTAAAATGTCTCTTCAACACCTTTCTTGTCATTTAAAAGGCCTACTTGAAGAATATACACCTCTCCCAGTAATAGATCCTCATCCTCTTCTTTTCTCACACTCTCTCTCATATTTCCCTCATATTTTAAACTATTGGTCAACACTATTGGTTATGGATCCATATCTAGGTTTTGATTAATATAATCTATTTTATCTTTGATATATGTTTCAGATCGAGATCTTGTTTTTAGTCATGATCTTGGTTGTTCCAATTTAATGTGGTATTTTTGTTAGTGACTATCCATAAACAATCAACAGGAAGGTCGTATTAATTCAATTCACATAGTATTGAAATAAAATTACATGAATGTGTAGTGAAATTTAAACTGGAATGTACAGTAATTTAATCATTAATTGAATAAATTAATTTGTTATTTGATATATGGAATCAAGTAATTGATTAATTAATTTTCCATTTTATTATTAAATGAGTTGAACATGGGAAAATTGAATTTGGTTATTCTAATCATGAAATTTGTGAATAATAAGTAATATAATTCATCTATTAATGAGGTTATGAAACATTTTTCAATTTATGGGACTGTATAATTTTTCAATTAATGGGATTGTGTAATTCGTTAATGATTGAGATTTTTTAATTGATTTATTAATTGATTGTTAAATCGGGTTTTTAATGGTAATTGGAGATTTTTGGCCTATCATTGAATGATTAATGAGTCATTTTATTAAATGTTGATAAATATCTTAATAGTTTTTTGTTCATATTATTCCACATGAATTGAAGTGATGGAACATGATTGTTTTGAAAATTTAAGTTGTATTCTATGATATGAAATGTCGATGAGATGGTTAATAATGATTAACCATGTTAATTGTGATATATGTGATACATGTGGCATTGATTTGTGGGATAGGGACTAAGGATCCAAATACCCATATGTGATTAGTATTGTGTGGGACTAGGAAGAAGGCTCTATGTACCCATGTGACATTGAGGCGTGTGATAGGTACTGAGGCTCCAAATACACCTATGAGATTGTTGGTGAGAGATATATAATGAGGCTCTAAATACCCAATTGAGTATATCACAGAATTATATTATATTTTCATATTTTAAAAACATTAACTACACCCTGGAGGAATATGATAAAAATGAATATTTACCTGTTGGGGAACACTTGGAGTTCTCTAGAGAAGTTGAACATATACCAGAGGGAGTACATGAGGATATCATAGTGGATCTTCTTAATAAACCAAATCTAAAATCCTCCCACAATAAAATGGATGATTTTGAAATTAATATATAAAATTTTAATTTTGAATCTATCTTTAATTAGTATTTTCATGCAGCACATCTGAAGAAACCACTGGATTTTAATGAAGAAGTTTCACATGTAGAAATTAAGGAGGAGGGGGTTCCATACATCCTCCTAACACTACCATGCAAGCTGTACCAAATTGTGAAGCGGGGGGATCTAGTGTACTCTATCCGTGGATTCCTCCTCAATAAATAAGAAGAAGTCCAAACTGGAAGGGACCACATGTGGTTGTTCAAATCCAATAAAATCCACCCATGAACAGATTACGGATAAAATCTAGTACTGCCCTCTGGAGGTAGTAAAAGATGTCAGGTCCCACTTGGGGGATCGTAACAAGATTTATCCGTTGTTAGTACTTTCATTTTCAATACGAGGAATTTATATTTCCAATTCAGTTTTAAGAATTAGTCCATCATGTGCACCACTCCCTCTTTTCATTTTTTTAGCTTAAATGAATTGCTCCTTGTGATTAATTGAATAATTTTTCTTTTGTAGGATAATTGTGGTAAAAGGAAGCCCCATGAATTGGAGGATGTGTTCTAAATATTTTTTTTAAAATGTAGTTAACTTTTTATTAATATCTTTCAAACTCCATCTGTTTTTTGGTCCAAATCATATTTTTAGCATTAGTGATAAGAATTGAATTCCCACACTTGAAATAATGCCTAACTTGACCTGTCTAAGAGACATGAGTTTCTTAGGAATAAAATGATTCTATGTTTTAGATTTCAATGTTATTGAGATTGAATAATTAAAATAGAGAATTAAATTATTAAACATAACATAGATATCAAAATGAGGACTCATGATTTAAGGGAATAAGTTGATTTATGTATATTAAATTTCTCTACCTTTTTTCATGCATTGAATTTCCAAAATTCATGTGAATTTATTTATTATTATAAATCATTCCTTGTGTGATTTTGCAATATCATATGTCTCATTCCAAAGATAATTTCTAAGCAAATTAATTTTTATTTATTCTTGATCATATTTCTTGAGTGAGCTTGGGACATGTCACCTACCGGAACAAGCATTTGAACATGTCAAATATATGAATGTACAAGGACCCTTTTCAAATGATTGAAAAACATTTTGAAAATACCATATACATTAATACCATCTTAACATAAATCTTTCTTTTAGCCCATAGAGACCATGAATGACCTTGTTAGGTATGATCCATGATTTAATCCTTTTGGATCCCATTCCTAACATCCTCTTAGTATTTGTGTGATATTTAAAAGTTGATGTGTGGGGGTGAAGGGAGTCGTGTTATAAGGGATTATTTACACTATACAGAAAATGTGTGGGGATGTTATTGTGGGAATTGTAAAATTTTCTAGAATTATTCATTTTAATATATTGTTTTTCCCCTATTGAATAAAAATGAAAATGAAAAAAAGAATCAGAAAAAGAGAAAAATGGGTTGTGATTTGGGAGAACCAAAAATCATAATTTTCCATACCAATGATCTAATAATCGTATGTGGTTAGGTGATGGATGTGAGGTTTGATCTAATCATAAATTTAGAAAAAGGAAGAAGAATAAAAAATAGTTCAAAATTAAAAACAATCAATAGGTTTAATTAATTATTAATTATGTTTTACTTTGATCATCACCTTACTTTCTGTTTTGGGGGAAGTGGGTGTTGGTACATTGAAGAGGATAATTTCATTAAACTTTTAGATATCATTCAATGTACTAAATAGATAAACATCCTCCTTGAGCCTTAATATTTTAAACATCAAATCTTACCAACCTTAATCCCAAGATTCATTTGAACCATTATTTAAAAGTCATCATGATTTTATGTGCCTTTTGACTTCACAAAGTTTCTAAATTATTTCTTTAAAAAGAATATCGATAATGTTCATGTTCTCAGGATATGAGCATAAATATAATTTAATTGGTCAATATTCAAGGCTTTAACCTAATTATGGGTATGGATTGGTTATTGTATAATAGATCTCACATTGATTGTTATGATAAGAGAGTGAATTTTACATCTCATGAGGGTAAATATTATATTCACTTTGCGGGTGGGATATCCAAGAGCTCCATGAAGGGACAATTAATTAGTAACTTTGGGAGCTCAAATTCATTGTTTAAAATATATTTCTAGACGAACTGAGTTTAATGAATGATTTATATCAACATGTAGTGTAAATGTTCAAGGATATGTTTCCTAAGAACATATTATGTATTCCACCTAAGAAACATGTGGAATTTATGATTGAGATAATGAGTGGGGTCAAAACAGTTTCTATTCAACTATTAAGAATGAAACCAATAGATCTTAATGATCTTAATACTCAATAGAAAGATTTTATTGATATGGAGTTTATCCGTCTGAGTACATAGCCTCGGGGTTCTCCAGTCTTCTTTTCAATGAAGTCTGATGGGATTTTGGGCTTGTGGGTTGATTAAAAAAAGATTAAATTGATGAATGTGAAGAACCATTATTCTATCTCATGTATTGATGATGTATTTGACTGATTAAGGGGAGCATTTTTTCTCCATGATCAACTTGAGAACAGGGTATCATCAGTTGAGATTCTGAACTAGTAATATACCATAGTTTTCTTTAAGAAGTAATTATAGCCAGTATGAGTTCTTCATGATTATTTTTGGGTTACAAAATTCTCTATTAGACATTATATAATGGATAAATAAAATCCTCCACCGATATCTTGATTAGTTTTTGGATGTTTTTTTTGATAAATTCATCGTGTACTCTAAGAATCCTAATGATAATTCCCAACATATTAACATAATCATGAGTATAACGAGAGACCTTTGTCTATACAATGATCTATATAAGTTTCTTTTATGGTTTTATCTTGAATATTTATTGGTATACATCATATCAGATAAGGTATTTTTCTACATATAGAGAAAGTGCATCTAGTGTTTCTTGGGGGCATCCCAAGAATGTCTTTGATATCTATAGTTTTCTGAAATTAGAAGGGTATTATCATAACTTCATCCAAGAACATTCTCACATAGAATCACCAATTTCTATCTTGAACATTAAGGGATTTATTTTTGGATGGTTTGGAACATGAGAGAATGGTTTATAGTATTTGAAGAAGTGTTTGACCACTGCATCAGTCTTGATCCTACCCGAGCCATGTGATGAGTATATAGTGTTTTGTGATGCATCTGGGATCATTCTTGGGGCATTTATAATGTAAGTATATTTAGTTATGGTGTGTGGTTCTTTTAAATTGTGGCCACAAGAACAAAATTACCTAATACATGACCTCCAATAGGTTGTTTGGTTTATGATTTGAGGTTTTGGTGGAATTGTCAATTTGAAAAAAAGTTTACTGTGTGTACTGATCACAATAATGTAAAGTATATATTTTAACAATTCTATTTTAATCTATGTCATCAGATATGGGTTGAGTATATGTAGTCATTATACTTTGATCTAGAAAATATTATTGGTAATGGAAACCGGGTTTCTAACACTCTAAGGAAAAAACATAAACTCGAGAAGTTCATGAGTCTATTTCTAAGTTCAAGATGAATAATTTTCTAAATGAGATGCATGTTCGGGTTCATGGGATTCAATAGAAGATGAATCCCATATCAAATTATGTGGATTCTACACCTTTGAGTCAGATTAGAGAGTAGAAATATGAAGACATTAATAGTTTTTCATTGAGGGAAATATTTAAAGGAAGGGATTGGCGTCCATATTGGACTATAGATGAGGATGATGTCATCAATTTCTAGGACATGTTCTTTTACAATGACTATGCCGAAAGAGATGATGCGTGGATTTCAACACTCTATATTACTGGTATATTCTGATCTAACCAAAATTTATAGGGATGTATGAATACATTATTGGTGGTCAGACTTGAAAAAGGATATACCATGGTTCGTGACATTATTCTACTACCATCAATAGGTGAAGGCTTAGAATTAATGAACTAGTGGTTCACTGCATCGATTTCCAATTCTGTAATGGATGTTGGACGACATTATTGTGGACTTCCTAATAGGTCCCTTGAGGACACCTCAATATAATGATATTGTTTGAGTTATTGTGTACTATTTGTAAAAGGTGGTGAATTTCATACCTATATAAGATATTTTCTCAGTTGATCAGTTGGAGGACATATACATTCCATTGATATTTCACATGCACAGGGTACCACAGAGTATAGTATTAGATAATGAATCATGTTTAACTTCATTCTTTAGCAGGTCTCACACAATACACTTTTTACTTAGGTATAATTCAGTATGGAATTCCACCCATAAAATGATGGGAAGTTGGAACATAATATATATGTGAATGAGGACATTTTTTGAGCGTGTGTTCTAGACTTTGGAGGGTCATGGGGGAAGAACCTAGAACGTATAGAGTTCTCCTATTAAAATATTTATCATGTAACTATTCATATGGACCTCTATGAGGATTTTTATAGTGGACCATGTAGATCCCTATTATTTTGTATGGAGGTGGGTGTGTTTGAGTTGTTGGTAACAAGCCTCATACATGATATGTAGGAATATATTAAATAGATTTGGAAACATATGGCTACAACTTCTAGAAGATAGAATTAATATGCTGATACACATCAACAACCCCTATAGTTTTTAATGTTTGATCATGTTTTCTTTCAGGTTTCTCCTAGATTGGGTCATCATTGGATTCATATGTAGGGAATGTTGGTTCTTTGGTTTGGTGGACCATTTGAGGTTGTGGTGAGAATCAGTCTTGTACCATACTAATTGGATCTTCCATATAACTATAGTGGTATTGATGTTTTTTTTTTCATGTACCATAGATTAAATGGTATCACCGCGACCCTTCTCATGTGATCAATGTGGATAATGTTGAGCACGGGGAAGATACATACATTCAGAAGAATCCAATAATTTTTTGGATCATAGTGAGAATGTGTTGGATGGAATGACCATGCTGATAGTTCATCTATTGTGGAATAATGGGTGTGTTCAAGAGAAAACATGGGATAATGAAGTGAATATGAAGGCTTAGTGGCCCAATATTTTCACCTCGGACTCATAGAGATTCCTAGGAGTACAACTCGAGGATGATCTATTATAGGTTGGGTAGATTATAATATCTAGACCTTTTTAAGTGAGGAATTGAACTTTTTTTAAAGAACTATTTTACCCTTATTTTAGTTTATCTTGGTTAGTTTTTACTTTAGAGATTTTTGGGGTGAAATTTGTGAATTTTGGATGGAAGTGGGGAAGTGCATGATTGGAACATGGTTTTATAAAACTGTGTCCCCATGATTGAAAACTATAGACACCTAGACATAAAGTATTCATAGGGTTAGTACACAATTTTCCAAACCATGTTCTCTCTTAGTAGTAACCATGAAACCCCTAGAGGGATGTGCATGGTTAGGTATATGGTTAGGTCAAGACATCCTCCCATTCCTAGGAAAACTGGTGTATAGGAAAATTTTCTCTAGAAAAACAATTTAAAAATCTAACCCCCCCCCCCCCCATTTTAATCCCAATTCAAGTCGGCTCATCCTAATAATTTATCCTTAGACCAGGGGGGATCCCAGATGTTTTTAGGGATTTAAAAGACAGTTATTAATGGTTTAGAGACCACATTGTAAAATATACACCTCTTCTATTAAGTGACTCTCATATCCATTGTTTTTATCCCGCTCTCCCATCATTCTCTCATATTTTTTAGGGAGTTTTCCTCCAATGGAGATGTAACCAGATCTAATTTTTTATATATCCAATCTATTTGATCCTAGATCTAGTTTTTTTTCTACATATCTAATTCTTTATCATGATCATGGTCGTTCAGATTTAATTGGGGATTTCCATTGGGGAGTATCCATTAAAAATCCTGAGGTAGGTGGTGTAAATTTAATTCCCATATTCTTAAATTAAAATTTCATGTATATGTTCTGAAATTTCATCTGGTAAATTTTAAAATTAAATAATGAATTGTATAAATTAATTGATTAAATAGTTTATGGAATCATAGAATTGATTAATTTTATTTTCTATGAAATTATGAAATAATTTTTAATAGGAAAAATTAAATTTGGTAATTGTGATCAGGAAATTGTTTAGTAATGGGGTATGTAATTGATTGATAAATGTGGTTATTAAAAAAATTAACAATTAATGGGATTGTATAGTTTGTCAATTAATGTGATTCTGTATTTGGTAAATTGATTGGATTGTATAATTAATTTATTAATTGAATGTTGAATTTTTCATTTAATGGGAATAAATATATGCTTGGATTAACCATTATAGGTTAACAATTATTTGATTAAAGTTTTATAAATTGGTTTATAATGTTTTTTTTATATCATTCGAAGTGAATTTGACTTAATGATCTTGATTGTTTTTATAATGGAAATTCTATTTGGTGATGTGAAATGTTGATGTGAGGGTTAATGATGATTAATGTTTTTAAATGTGATATATTTGATAAATGTGACATTTAAGAGTGAGATGGATGTTGTGGCTCTAAATACACATATGTGATTTGTATTGTATGGGACAAGGATTGAGGCTCAAAATACCTATGTATCTTTGAGGTGTGGGATAGGGACAAAGGATCCAAGTACCTATATCATATAGTGTGTGTGGTATTAGGACTAAGGATCTGAATTCCCATTTTATATTGAGGTGTGGGATAGGTATCAAGGTTCCAAATACCCATTTTGTGTTAGACATAACATTCTACGCACATAAGATTGGCATTGGACTATGGTTCCAAATTGATGTGATATGGATTTAAATGAAATGATAAATGATAACCATGGTATTTTGATATTTAATATCCCACGGGGATGGTTCAAACACTAACATTGGAAAAATATGGTATTTATGTGGTGGTATCATTTTGAACATGGGGAAATTATGTGGTTAATTAAATAATAATGAAGTTTGATAAATGTTTAATAAATGAAGTGTACTTTATATTGTATATAACTATACAAACTATTATTGGCTGGATATTTTTTCAGATTTCAATAGAAGTGGACAACTGAGTTGTACTCAAACCCTACAGGGGTTTCATGATCGTTTCCCAAAAAGACATTATATTTTTTTGACATGATAAGGGAAATCGCCCTATGTTATATGGATGAGACATGACGAATCATGGATAAGGGAACTAGACATTGTGTCAGGACCCACATTAGGGAGTATTCTATTTCATTATTTTGGGTTTCTATTTTGACCCATTATAAATATTTGGAATGAAATATCTACTGTTTAGTTGTGGATATTTTTTCAGTTTTGGAACATCATGTGATGCTAGTTTTTCTATATATTATATTACATTGGGTTTTTTCTTATTGTCTATTAGTTATTTATTGGTCATTTCTACTATTGTGTTGACTTCGATTAAGAGGGTATAGTATCCTAATGTTTACATATTAGACCCTCACTGCTAGTCGGTAGCCACTGGCATATGGGGAGGCACACCTGAGGTCATATGACTGACCAGCTCAATGCACCAGATTGTGGAACTCCAATAGGGAAATTGCAACCTATATATTGGTAAACTTTTGACAACCTAATAGATCGTACAATGACCACTCATGAGAATGGAACATTCTCTTTTAATTCAAGGGTGTGTTTGTGTGTGTGGAAAAATTTATATGAAAAAAATGAGAAATGATTCAAAGGAATTGATTATTTAATTCCCTATAACTTGCATATGTTTTTTATATAAATTATTTTAACAACTTCAAAAATCTGTTATATGAAATGTGCTAACTTATTATTATCCTAAGAATGTTTTTTGGGATGTCTTTGAAAAATTCTTACTTATTTTATATTCATCCCCTTCCTAGGAACATTCATACATGAGTATATGTCATCTACCAGGATAAAAGTAATTAGATGGTATCATATTTTTTCAATGATACATCTTGATACCTTGGATCTAGTGAGTGGTGTTTGTGGTTAGAGCTAGTATGTGATTTACATGTGAGGATACCCCATTGATATATTTTTTGTTCTCAATATCTTTTCATTTGATATTTTTTTCACTCCAATATTATTGTCTTTTGTAATATTTTTTTGAATTATTTTTACTCATTCATCGTATAGTTGGTTTGGATGTTTATTATTTATGTTTTTATGGGTGGTTAATCATTAAAAAGTAATACCATCACCTAAAATTATACGAACCCCTTGAGATTTATTTTCTAAATTTGGAGTTTTGGGGATGTCAGCTATGTTTAGTAACACCATATTCACTCATCGTGTCAATGGGGAGGGGATAAATGTTACTTGTGGTATCATAATAGTTTGGTCCACCTCTCTATTGGGATGGTATCATGGAGATGGAATTGTTATAAGATGAAATTAATAGCATAAAAATATATAGCAAACCTTTTTATTCTGAACTTCATGTTACCATGGTGGACTAGGATTATTGGTGTTCTCAGATAATCTTATTTTTATTTTCATCGCATCACTATGGGTTTATCAAATGAGTATTTCATAACATTAATTGAAAGTAATACATCCAAATAAGGTTTCATTGTTCATTATGCATTGTATTGCTTAAAAATTTTAATTTTATTTTAAATATTGGATTTTTAAAATAATGGTTGTGGTATTTCTTGATATGGTAAATAAGAATTTATAAGACCTTTGTTTCTCATGAGTGGTGACTAAATTGAGTTTTTTCTTATTATACATGATAAAATCAAGTATAAATTGTAAGTATATGTAAGTGGAGGCTATGAAATTTTTTTTTTGTGCGTGAGCCATAAGTTAACTGAAAACTATTTCAAAGAATCATATAGTGTTTTCATTTCATAGATAGAGGTATCAGTAATGATGAGCCTCAATAAGTAGATCAATCCGTTTAATTCCAAAATAAAAATCCACCCATCTTGTGGGGGGTATTCGAAACTAGAAAAACCAATGTTATGGTTGGATAGGATGAGCCAAATTTTCCAATTCATAGGAACACCAGCTATTCTGAAATTTAATTTGGAAACACATATTGTCTAAGATATTTCTTTCCAGTCATGGGGATTCGTTATTAAAGATAAATTTAATCAAGGCATTACATTATATTACATTGAAGTATTTTTAAACAAACAATTTCATCTTCCCATTTTCAACATTTCAAGAAAAATATATGTCTTTATCTTAATTTCATATTACATATCAATAACAGAGTATGTGGATAAATTTATGAATTTATTCCACTTTTTTCCAAAACTTGTTATAAGGGTTTCCTTGATGAATTGTTTTGTGTATTTATTATGACTATTAGTACAATAAAATATTATCTCTCATTATATTATTGAATACACCGATATGTTCAACATTGAAAATGTTGGAAAAATATATATTAATTAATATGATTAAAATTAATATTTTTATCCGCATAAGAACAGGTGGGAATACTAATGTTGGGAGTAAGAGAAATAGGGACACCTACTTTCAATGTGGTGGTATATCTCAAAATCATAACATGGTATTAGTACATTTTTCACCTTAACTAAAAAGTTAGCCCTAATGATTTCAATGTGGTGATTTTGAGTATATCATGTGAGATTTTATGACACCACATAGAGAATGTAATAACTACAACTATATAAGATATCTTTAGTGTTAATATTATAGTGCTCCATGATTGGGTTTTAAAGAAACATCTCATATTTACAAGGAATCTTATTCCTTGTCTGGATGAGCTTATCAGAATAAATCTCATCCTCATTACTAGGGAATCCAATGTGATTCTATTAATACTATTATTTCCCAACCTATGAAATGTCAATTGGTTATCAAATAACTAGACTCATTAATTAAGATATTGGATGGTGCTGAGTAAGTGAAGATGCATGACTAATATAGTCCTTTGATAGTGCGAGGTACTATTATTTTTAATTATATCATTATGAATGTTTTTATTGAAATGCTAGTAACATACACTTTTATTTATTCACATGTTTTTTATTATATGTTTTTATATGATGAGATAATGCCTTATATTTTGAAACATCAAACTCCACTTTTACAAATAGATTTGAGGGACATTATGTGTAAAACTAGTTTTGTAATGTTTAATGGGGATGAATTGGTTTTGGATATATCTTTCATTGAGAAGTACATTTAAGACGTGATTTTTGGTATGGATTGGCTAGAATTTTCTATGGATCACATCCACTATTATTCTTGATTAGTGATTTTCACATATTTGGATACTGTTAAGAATCTCTTTTGAGATGATTGGAATATAAATGTATGTATAGAAAGACCTTTAGAACCAATGGTTTGAAATATGTATTTTCATCTAGTAATAGTTCCTTCAGAAAATGTGGATGGTATTAGAAATATATATTTCTTTAAATATCATTGACCAATTTCATAATGTTTTCCTAATGATTTCTCTTGGTTTATAACCAAAAGATAAGTGTAGTTTATGATTGATAACCTATTGAGGACTATTTGTATTTCTATTCCAAATTATAGGATGGGACCACCCAAATTGAGGGAATTTAATGTTTTTTTTCGAAAAATTGGAATAAAAATGGTTCATTTTACTATGAAAATCACATTGGGTGGTAGTGTGTATTTTTTAATGTTGGACATAACACTTTGGCTTTGTGTAGATTAATTTAATCTCATCCATGTTGTGATAAAGAGTCAGAATCCTCTTCCTAGAATCGATGATTTGTTTGATCATTTATTTGGATCCCAATGGTTTTATAAATATTACTTATGTTTGAAATATCACAATTTGAGTGTTCAGTAGGTGGTTAATCTCTAGATTCCTTTTAAGATCACACTTATCCATTTTTAGTACATGTTTATGTTCATTGTTCTTAATAATAAACCAACATTATTTATGGGATTAATTAATTGAATATTTTATTATATATTGATTCCTTTGTATTGGTATTCATTGATGATATCATCCTATATTCTAGAACAATAATGGGTCATCATGAACGCATTGATATTGTGTTTAGTACTCTGTAAGAGAATCGCCTTTATGAAATTATGTGAGCATTTTATTTCTAGATACAATATATAAGTTTCATTGGTCATGTGATATTTGAAAAAGGGGTTTCTATGGATCATATAAAGATATAAGAAATTATCTCTTTGAAGTAACTAATGGATGTTTTTGAGAATGGTTGTTTCCTTGGATTATATAGATACTACCCATGCTTAGTTTCGTATTTTTCATGTCTTTCCTTACCAAGGAAGACCTCAACAAGACAAGGTTCTCATTTCCTATTGAATGATAATTGTCAAAAATATTTTTAGGATCTAAATATTTGACTAACATATGAAACAATCCTAATGTTTCTTTTTTATAAATAGATATATTTGGTATATTGTGATGCATCAAGATATGGGTTTGGTTGTGTTTACATGCAGAGAGATCATGTGGTTTCTTATGGCTCATGATAGTGTGTGGTTCATGATAAAAAATACACAAAAAATAATTTGGAATTATCCACATTCATTTATGCTTTGAATACTTGGAGTATTTATATTTTTGGTGAGAAATTTAGGGTGTTCATATATCACAAAAGGATGAAACAAATTTATCACAAATCTATTTAAATCAAATTAAATAAATATTAATGGAGTATATTCAAATGTTAGACTTAAACTTGATGTATATTCTGATTATAGGGGAACTATGTGGTTATATAATTAAGTATAAATTAATATAATCATTCTTTTTAAGAATCTTTTGATCAATGGAATTTATTGTTAGTAAAAGGTGATATGGATCTATAGTGCGTCAAGCAGGGTAACACTTTCTTAAATATTTTATTTGTTCTCATTTTTTCTAACCATGTGAAATATGCTCTGATATCTAATCTTGATTTTGTGTCCATAAGATCAAAACTCAAATTAGGTGATACCATTGGGGGATGAAATGTAGTTGGAAAATCTGTTTTGTGATTTATAGATCAAATAGAAATGCATATAATATTTGTAGAATATATTTTTAGTGCATACTATAATTAAAGTTGGTTTTTCATCTTGGAATAAATATGATGTATATAGTGATTAGAACACAGTGTTGGGGGGTTTCCAGGAAAGGGAAAGATTTGGAGTCTATTTCAATATTAATAACCTGCTTGTGGTTTAAGGAGGATCACAAATAACTAGATGGTATGTTGAACTCGTTAAATACTTCTTCGTGTCAATTGGAATAAATATTTGTTGGATTTTCAAATAGTTATAACAATAATTGTTCTTAAAGATGATTCCATAAGGGTGATTTTAGATTGACTCATGAAGACAGTTCGATTCATCCCTATTCGTGTATCAAACACAATGGATGATTTTTTTAAAACTCTATTTTCAATAAATAGTAATGATGCATGATGTTACAATATCTATTGTATCTAACTGAGACCCCAAGATTACATATTGTTTTTTAATTCTTTATAGTAATCCATTGTAAACAAGTTGACTATGACAATAACTTATCATCATCAAATGGATGGACAATCTGAAAGGACAATCCAAATGTTTGATGCAATTATTGTGGCTTGTGTAATGATTTAAGTAGCTCATGGGAGGAAGATATATGGTTAGTGGAGTTATAATACTATAATAGTAACCAAGAAATGATATGTATTTATCTTTTTTATAATTTTGTGGTTATCTTTGTTGCTCTCCACTATTTTGAGTAGAAATATGTGAGACGTCACTTATTAGACCCATCACAGTGCATAAGTCTTTCAGACGATATTATCGGGGTAGTGTGCCATAAGTGGGGACATGCATCTATCTACCCGACATTCCAGATTTCCAATAGCGGGCGGCATCTGCCACTTTTCCAGGGATGTTTAATCCTTGATCGAAATATGGTAATGGGATTTAAGTCTCTTCTTCCATGGATTTCTACTCATGAATCATCACAAGGTCTATGTCTCCTTTAAAGATTATTACACTGTTCATGAAATTCATCTTGGTGCCATATTATTGTGGGTGCTAGTTAATTACACTACTTCTGTTAGAAAACTCCAAAGGGTCAAGTCAGATAAGAAACCTTTGGTCAGAAGTGTAGTCACACTGGGCATCACTGGTGACACTGAAACATCGGTACACCTATATTTCCATTTCACAGGGTTTCTCTTGGGCACAAAAGCCTATGTTACCCCATGTTGAATGTGAGGTATCTTATTCTAGAGTCAAATCCATTTGGTCTTACTCAGCATACCTTGTTTAACATGGGGTATATCACAAGTTTAACATCTAGAAGAGATTAATCAGACCGATCATAACATCAATATGATGGGATCATATAGGTAGGTCCCTAATAGGGAGAAAAATGAAGGTTAACCATATTGATGGATCATAACACCCGATGAGTACGGTCTTGAGATGGAATGTCCCAAAAATGGATGTTTTTACACAATAAAGTAAGATATGGACATCAAAAAGGAAAGATTAGGCAGATTTATCCCTTGGTGGGAGCACCTTGATATTTTACTAGATTGATGGATCAAAACGTTTGATGGGGATGGACTCGTGCTGGAATATCAAAAAAATTGAAGGTTTCAAACTATGAAGTATTATTTGGACAACAAAAACAATGTATTAGGTGGGTACATCCCAAAAAGGTATCACCTAAATGTTTTACCATATTGATGGATCAGAACACCCAATGAGGATGGAACAGATATGGAATTTCCCAAAAAGGGAAGGTTTCACATAGTGAAGGTTGATCTTAACACCATAAAGGGAAGATCAGAGGATAGTGGGTCCCAAAAAGGGGACACCAAGTTTGATTATTGGTTTGGATTGAACCTCAAGGTGGATTTTTTTTAAATTGTGTAGAAGACATGAATCCAAACCCACATAGTTTGAATCAGTGGTTTGGGGCCTACGCACTGAGACTAACTAAATACTTCCAGGATAAATGAGATGGATGAAGATTAAACATGGTTAGTGGCCCATATGGATAGAATTAATTCACTGGGATATGGAGGACTAGGTAAAATTAGGATAGATATGGAGGAAATTATGAATGATGAGGATGAATGAAGTGGAACCTATGTGACGATGATGGTATTGGGCTTGCACCTTAGGGAGGTTTCTTATGTATCCACATGGGAAGGAATAAAAGTCCACGTAGTTCTGGAATGTGTTGATGAGACACCAAAGGAGGTGAATTGTGAGAAATTGTGGACATGAATAGGGTACCCAAAGGAAGTAGAACCTATGGGTTGGGGTGTGATCTTCCTAAAACATAAAGGCTCGAAGGAGAGACCATGATGGACATGGGTGATGGCCCTGAACCTTCCAATATGATTCTTACATACCCTACATTAAATGTAGGGACGAAATTACACAGAGTTCAGGAATGGGTAATAGAATTGTGTTTTTTACAAAGAACAACAACCCGAAGGGTTATTGGGTCCTACGCATGGATAGTATCCCATTGCAAGAGGGATAATATTGGATAGAGGAGTATGGATTGACTCTGGGGATTATTTTTGTCTAGCTACCCAGGGGGATCAGAACACCTTAAGGAGGTGGACCCAAGAGATGTGTCTCAACGTGGGATGATGTTACATTAGGAGGGTTAATCCCTAGTAAGGATCAACATATCATACTGTTGGTTGGGATTGAACATCCTAGAGGTATCCTACGTACCATGTATATAAGACAAAGATCAAAACCTACATAGTTCGAGAGATTCTATTAACGTCTGGAAGGATGAACAATGTACTGATGTGAAATCGCTGGGATAGATTGGTGAAGGGATTGAACATCATAGAGGCTTCTTACATATCCCCATGGTAGGAAATCAATGTCCACATTGTTCAATGAAGAGCTCTTTGGAGCTTAGAAGCTATGAAGACCAAAAGAGGATTACATGGGAGGTGCTTACTCTAAGCGGGCGGGAGTCATGAACGGTTTGAGAAACAAGAGGTAGTAATACAATTGATGATCACATCTTTAAAGGTGTGTTAGCAAGGAGTGTAGGAAATATTATGCATGGTTAGCAGCCCAAAGAGGAAACATGGGCTTTTGCATGGCTGGTGACTCGTGAGAAGAATATTGGGACTTACTCTATGAGGGAAGACAAAGGAGGGTGTCCAAGAGTATGAGGCGGATATGGGAATCACACAAGGAGCTCCCTATCAAGGTGTTTTAGGGATTACATGGAGGCTACCTAAGTCATGCAAGGTGAAAAAGTGAAAATGGGTAGAGAAGGTAGATTGAAAAGCTGAGAAAAGGCCCATAGTCCAATCCTCACTTATGTTCACTTAGGCCCGCCACACATGCTTCAACTCACAGTTTAACGTCATTTGTTGAGAAAATGAGTTTCTTAGCAGTTTAATGTCCTACTGTTCTTATGATAATGAATCACTCCCCACCACTTGGATGTACATAACGTGTACAGAACTATACATGGGTAGGGGAAGGAATAAGAAATTCCAAGTGATAATGGGGTGGAGGATTAGTCCATCGAAGTGTCCACGTTAGCGTAGTTATTCTAAAAAAGAGATATATATTATGATACCTATGTGATGATTTAATAGTTAGGAAAACACAACATGAAACACCACTGAAGGGACTAGAAAAACAATACAGACAATCATAGAGGGCTTCACAATGGAGGTACATGAATGATACTGTTTTTTCCTGCAAATGTGGTCGTACAAGGCACCTATGGGTAATGAAAAAACATGGATCCCATAAGGATGGGTGTGCTAAAGATTGAAGGCTTGCATGAAACATGAGGTTTTTCATGCAAGATGAGGGGTTCCAAACATGATAGAAGATTGTGTTCCAAATTGGAAAAACATAAGGAAAATATTCACTCAGGAATGCTCTTTTGTGAATAAATAACTTAAAGTAAAAGGAAATGGGAAAGGGTCAATCCCTAGTTGTCCCACCCAAAGGTGGACCCATAGGGGACATATCACATATGATCCAATACCTTGAAGCCATGTCTTTCACATGGTCATGGAAGGGGATGTCTTATGTGCACAAGAGTGGTGGTTCATCTTTTGAAATGATACCCCAAAGTGAGGTGTTATTCTGTTATTTATAGAAAAAAACCATAGCGGCAGCATGCAAGGAAGTATGTGTGGAAGATGTGATTTGACGTCACATTGGGTGTGAATGAATCCTGAATGTGGGTCCATTTTCTTGCAAATCATCCATATTTATTTAGCGCACCGGACTTTTAAATTTTTTTCAATCATAGCATGGAATAAACCATTTGACATTGCATTGGTCATGCAATAATAATTTGCGTGAGTTTCTTTATTTTGCACATGTTTCAAATATTGCATGAAAATCCTTTTAGCTCATTGGGATCATTCAATTATTCAAAATATGCCTCCCATTTGATCAAATATTCCCCTTTATGGCCTTAAATGAAATTTGGTTTTAAGAAATTCCCCCTTGGATTTTGAGTCGAAAGGGAACCAGAAGGTCGGGTTATGAGGGAAACACCAAATAAAATTACACATATCTGATGGTGCATACCAAAAATGTGATGTTATATACAAAATACTACCACACACATAGAAGACCAGGTCTGCATGATAAATATCCTAGGGGGCTAGTCTTATACCTTGGCATTCCTATAAAATGTCATATTTTTCACGCATGTGCCTAATATTCTTTCTTATGTGTGAATGATCTTGAAATCAGATAGCTCCTTATGTGAAACCACTAGTTTTTTCACGCCATGACCAAATCCTCCACACATACTCCTTTGTCGGATTTTTCCCTGACCTAATCCCAACTTACATAAAACTTTTTTTCGTACACTGCAAAACTCCATTCCTACGGAAAATCTGATTTGGTAACATTGAGTCCTAACCGAAATGGCTGGTGAATGGAAGAATGCTAAGAGGAAGGATGTATGTGCTACCTGAAAGGGCCAAAATGATCTCAAACCACTAAATTCTTCATGAATTAAGGGTAGTATCTGATAATAAAATGATCTTTGGAATGTTAATACAAGCTCAAAAGGATTATGTTCTGAGTGATAGCCTCCCTCTATGGAACTCTGGCCTTTTGGAAGAGGTGTTGATATAGGGTTTCGAGACTGATACTTCGTGGTCATGAGTGACACGTGAAGATAACCATCAATGATAAAACATCATAGATAAAGGTCACCCTTCCATGGAAACTTGGGATATATATATTTACATTCTTGAATCCTATGATCGGGATTTTTGGGGGGAGTGATCTGATTCCCTATGAATCTCTATCTCACTATACAAGCACTTTTAAGAGGAGTATCACTGATCAGACCAAGGGATGGTACTAATCAGTCATTAGGTACAAGTTAAACATCATTAATGAATGTGTATAGTAATACTATTTATTCAATAAATTCATAAAGTTTGGGGAGGAGCTTCGACACATTGGGTTATTCGAGGTTGTGTGGACATCACAATTCCATTTCTATTGTCAGCAAGACCTCATGTTAGAGTTGTTCAGCCAGTAGTCCCCTAACACAAATACATTCCACATCCACCATGGAGAGGTTGGTATCAGACTTTAAAACATACAATATATTGTGGGAATTCCCAAAGAAGGGTTTCCGTATGATGATTTCCTTCCAATAGAGAACGTCTATGGACATAGGATGCACACCTCCATACGGACATGGCATCCGTTGGACCTAGCTAAAGAGAAACAGAAAATAAATAACATCCTGGATGATATGTCCTATATAGAATGGTTCAAACTATTTTTGATGTAGTAAAAGAAAGTGAAGATTCTAGGGTGAGGTAAGTAATGCCTAAACACATTTCATAAGTGTAAGGTAGAATCATACTGAATAGTCCTGTAGGTAGGAGAGTACCAATCATGGGGCTTCATCATAAACAAATGACAAGAGACAAATTTATGATATTATGGGTTCATTAAATCATTCTAAAATGGGTGGATCTTGAAAGTGATGGAATGAGAGTGGGGGTGTGCCTAGGGAGATTGTTGATGGTTCGTATCTTGGCAGCCAAGAACAACATTAATCTGGGAGTGCTTGTACTGTCCTGGTTGTACAACTTTCTGGGGTGCATTTCAAGAGAATTTACACCTAGGATAATATGCAAACCATTTTAGATTCTTGATGGATGGGTTGTATCTCAATAATGTGGGTATGAAATACTAAATTCCATCTTTCTTCCAGATGATGGTATGTGGTCATCTCTACTGAATATTACAAGAATTCGTCCATTGATTCTTAATGATGAGGGTATCAAAATGAAGATCAACAACCACAAAAACATTAAATTACAACCCTTTCAAACCCCAAATGAATATATGGGGTATGACGGGAGAGGACCACTAGATATTATTTATTATATGAAAAGTATAATGGGTGGGGTGTTTGTAGCCTATATCGATGGGAAGAAATTTTCTATACCCTATATGCCTTCATGGTTTGGAAGAAAGTTTGGGTGCATGCAGCGGATTCCAGAGAAATTATACATATAATTCTGGGAGTAATGGAATCCCTACATCCTGATCTAGTTCTGGCTCATTTTTACAAATTTTCACTTTGGGGAAGTAATTTATTTCCCTCATAGTGATGTCGAGGTTGGCCTATCAATAGAGTACGTCGACCATTGGGTGGTAGCATATTCAAAGGTGATTCTATAGAAATGAATTTTGAAAGTGTAGGAGTCTAGTGTATTCTACAGACAGAGAGGGATTATGTGAGGTGATACTAGTGGAGAAATACTAATATAATGCCAGGCAGCTGAGACAACACAAGCTAGTACCTCAGTAGTAGGAGCGTCACAAGGTGTGTTTGTACCTCTGCTCTTTGAAGAGAGGAGGTCTCATGGGAGACATTGTGAACGATCTAGGTAAATCCTTGCGAAGAAGATAAGGTACTTTCTCTAACCTACTACGAAATTGGTTTTCCTAAACTCTCGTGGGCCTGGACAACCCTGCGACAGTCAATAAATTTTGAAGCCTTATGGAAAAAAATGATGTGATATAGGATCCATTTTTTGGAAATTAGGCTAGTCCGAGTTACTAACAAAGTGAATTTTCACTGGTGAAATGAATATATAATGAAAATGTGTGGATATTCATGCCAAAAGGGGTGGTATAAATATCCACATATTTTGGTGAATGTTATGCTCTTCTAGGAGTACGACCCGAAAAAACTGACATCTGAGGATGATGATAATGATGATGGTGATGAAAAATAAGAATAAGAATAAGAGGAGGAGGAAGAAGAAAAGGAAGAAGATGATGAGTAAGGATATGAGGAGCTTAGTGTCAAGGGGTTTCATGGGATAACATCCCATTATAGGATCTCGCGTGAAGTTGGTGAAATCACAGGATCTGATGCAGAACTATCCAAACACCTCAACGTAAGTATTAACTCATAATTATTATAGACCTTTTTCCATTAATAATTTGGATACATTAAAAATAATCTTCCCTATTTAGGAATACATTTCTTGTGATGATCATGAATTTTAACTTACATGGTGTGAAAAGGTACCAATGGAAGTAGAAGAGAATATCCTTGAACCTGTGTCTGGAACTGAGTATGTTAGAGGACCGACCACAGCTGAAGTGGTCAGAGGTAAGCCAACAATAGGGGCTAAAGTGGTGAAATCAAAGTCTCAGGTTGTTACCACCATTTATAAGGATCTTTTGGTGATGAACTTAGAAACCCATGCTATTCTCACTATCCAAAAGGATCCAGTACCAATTATTGAGTTAATAATAGCTAAGGGATCTTTCGTAGTGGAAGATCCTACAGTGACTCAGGCACTAGTTCTGACTATGCTTATCTATTAAAAGTCCACCCACAACATTATAGACCAAAATTTTTTATCAGAGAACTCGGATGACCAAGGTGTTGATTCTCTATGTAGTGATTGTAATATTCAAGGCTTGAAAAACTATTGAGTCCGGAACATCTACGGGAGACCCACTAGTGATCATTCTTCACTTTGAGGAACCAGTTATTCACATTGGTCAATCCCTAGAACCCAGTTAGAAAGGAAAATCGTTAAAAAGTTATGCCACTTCTAGGGTAGAGATTGAA
Source organism: Viscum album (assembly GCA_963277665.1). Classification (NCBI taxonomy): domain Eukaryota; kingdom Viridiplantae; phylum Streptophyta; class Magnoliopsida; order Santalales; family Viscaceae; genus Viscum; species Viscum album. Next base: position 2,086,883,568 of record OY728126.1, on the reverse strand, counting down.
GCTGGTGTAGGTGAGTTCACTGAAGAAAAAAGGATTTAAGAGGAGGACCCTACTGCTAAACTTTTGGCTATTTTTCGTAAGTACAGACCTATAGATCCTAAGGATCTAGATGATTCTGACCCCGACTCTGTAGAATAGAGATGCATTATGTGACACAAGTCATGGAAATGTATCCAATGGATCCTTGACAAACAAATTATAGAGTATCTAAGTTGGATGGGGTCACATCGTAAGTGGTTACACTTTCTCTAAAATGGAGGGGTGAATTCTCACCATCTTCATATGATGATCTGTGATTATTTGTTTGTAAAAATGTGGGAGAGAAGAAAGTTTTTTGATTTTGTCCAGTGTAGAAACAAATATGTGAATATCTAGAAGATCTGTGAGGCTATGTAAGAGATCTGAAACCTTAAAGAGCATGTGAATGAATGATTTGTGTTCATTGAAAGCCAATATGATCTCATTGAATGATTGAAATCTTAGATGGTGGAGGCCAAAGAGCAGGTGGTGTAGGCAGGTTCTCAAATGGTCGAGGTCCAAGCTGAGTGGGAACAAATGTAAAGCAGGGATAATGAGCTTCACTCCACAAATGATGAAGATGTAAAGGAACACGATGAACACTAAAAAACTATTCATTCAACAATCTATAAGGTCATAGTACTGAAGAATTCCATTTTTGGGGTTGATCCATAGAGGATATGTTTTTTCAAAACTCATGAAACATATTTACATCATTTTTTACATTTCCTAAAATTTGTGAATGGATATATTATTTTCTGGATTTTTTAATTAGTATATCTTGATCATAGATTTGAGATAACTAGTGATCAATCTCTAAACTCATGTGGGTCATACCTAGTGTGAGAAACATAGGAATACTGTATAATCATCCAATTTTGGTATGAGGGTCCTAACTAAACACCAAATACTTGGGTTCTAATTTTATTAATTGAACTCTAAATGTATTCGGTTAGAGAGTGTCCATGAATGAAGGGTAAGGTTTCCATAGATTCCATCTTGTCATTCTCAACATGATCTGGTAAATGAGTGGGGTAACTCCAAGGGGATTGAATTCAATCCAAACAAAGGGTAATGGGAGGTGTGAGTCCCGATACCCAATATTTGGAATTTAGTGATGATAGTGAGATAATATAAGATAACTGCTAAGCTTATTCTAAATACAGAACCAATATCACTAGCCTAAATTGGGGAAAAAACAAGGGCCACCCACTAACCATATTAAAAAACATGGGTCCTAACTCAAAATGTTGTCTGATGCCTTATAGAATGTTGGCCCAAGACAGTAAATGATATAAAATGGCATGGGACTAGGACATTATAGGTTTCCCCCATACGTGAAAGAGGATGAGGATCCAAATAAAGAGAACACAAAGCATGGAGATGGATTTATGGGATACTCGAAGGGCTTCCAAAACCATTGAATCTTTTCCACCATAAAAAATCACATTGGATGATTGTATCGGTCTAAATTAAGATCAAACATAATTCCAAATAGGACCTCTCTGGTGATAAACTAGAATGTATTGTAGTCTTATTTCATGAAAATGAGGATGATAGGAATGCAATTTAGCGTCATACGGTGAGGACGATGCATGGGATTGTTGGATGTTTCACATAGTTTATGGTCATACTTCATGGACCATGGATGATAGTTTAAAGTCATGTCACATAGATTGGGGACTTCTCTTTTAAGGACATAGAGTTTAGACCATGATTAGGGGAAAATATCCAGAAGGGTTACGACAGCTGGGCCTAGGCCTGAAGATAAAATATCTGGGTGTCACTTTATATCCCATAAGTTTGGGAATCAATCCAAACATTATTCTTTGAATTCTATGCAGTTTGACATCATGTGGTGAGGATTAAGGTGATTTTACATGATGAAGGGGAAATAATGTTGAAGTTGGATCCAATATTAATGATTCAGGCATCACTATGAATCCCATAATGATTAGAATCAAGCCACACATAGTTTTTGGGTGGTTCCATCATGCATGTTCGAATCATGCATAGATAGAAGATGCCTTTTATGTATAATGTTATTTATTTTGTTTGTTACATTTTTCTGAAGTTACCATCATTGGATGAAAATTATGGGGGCCACTATGAGAATCAGGTTGTATGGAGGCCTAATAAGTTTCATGGATGATAACCATTACCAAAAGAGATTTTCTCTCATGTGTGAGCACCAAAGTGTTGTGTCATTTTTCATTGTGTGGCTAGGATGATGATGTCGTAGTTTGAAGTCATATAAAAATACCGACCTAGGAAATTTAATGCCTTGTGGTAAGGACCCAAAACATTAATTTCTTGTGGGACATGGTAAAGTGGTTCAACATCATATCACATGTAAAAGGGGTTCTTAGTTTAAGGTCATAGAGCTTGAAGTGCAAGGTTGAATAGTCTTATATGTGGGTATCAACATACTATGATTTATAAGCCCATGTGATCCATGATTAGTGTGGGAAACAAGGGGTTAGGTTAGGCTTTCCTATACCAAGATAGAGTACAACTGTGAAAAGGGGAATTTCAGGTGGGAAAATCCCAACCATGCCAACATTCCTACTCAAAACATAGGGATGCATGGAGTAACATCAGTGGGGTTGATAATCCAAAAGGACAAAGGGAGAATAAATATGTGAACCACAACATCTGATATTTGAGATTTAGTGAAGGTGGAATGACTATAGGGGATAACTATTGGCCAAATTTGAAACACAATATCTGTATCATGTGATCTAGTATAGGAAAAAAATGAGGGTTGAATGATGACCATATTCACAATGCAAGAACTATCTCAAATTTTCATTTTACATCATTTGGGACATTGTCCCAAAATGGTAAGTGAGTCATAAGGCTAAGCATCCATACCATTATTTTGATCCCTTCAGATGTGAAAGATGATGGAAACCCAAAATTAGGGGACACATGGAGCATGGACCTACCAACATGGTTTACCATCATGTGGATGGCTGAAGATAATAAGGGATACTAATGAATTCAGTAAGGGATACCCTCAAGGGAGGTACTTCTTGAGTGTGACCATAAACCCGATGTGAATGAGGACATTGGAATTCCAAACCATACTATGAACTCCTGGGAGAACCCAGAAAAAGGATAGAGAAGTGGTGGTGGGATTGTAGCTCGACCACAGACAAATGTCTATGTGTATATACTAATCCCATAATCCTAGGAATATATCCACACATAGTTATTGAATATGAAATGGATGATGTCCAATACCCAAAGGGGGATATATCCTCTCAGGTGAGAAAAATCATAGTTGTTACGCAGAATAATTTCATGTGAACTAAGACACTAGAAGCCTTAGTTTAATGGTCATAGAGCTTTGACCATAATTTGTGAAGAGAGGTTTTATTTTTCTATTTAGTAAAACCCAACATGGGTGAGGACAGAAGAAGTCCATAACAAATCACACCTTTTTGAGAAGAAAACCCCATAACCCAGAAAGGGGCGGGCAAGGTTCATAATTCGACCACTGGACCCGGAGGAAAAGATCTCAGGTGTCGCTACATATCATATGAGGATAAAAATCAATCCACATGTAGTTACCAAAAATTTCATGGTATAGGGTCAATGACAGAGGGGAAACATCTTCTGGAATGAAAACATTAGATGGATGGGATGTTATTATCACACAACCTGGATGTAAAAGGAGAAGTTTATCATCATACGATACATATGTATGAGATATTTTTTATGGTCATAGAGCATCGAAAATAAGGTGTGACATCCAATATAGTAATATGTAACATGTTTCCATAAGGAAATATAATGTGAATGAGGACCAACAAGTACTACACCACATAAAAAATTCTCAACAGGACACATACTCATAGTATAAATTCATGATGCCTCGACATGGATGCCTAGTTAAAAGATCATAGGGTTTAGACCATGGATGATTGTGATTATTCCATGAGGTCAAAAACCTCACCAAATCTCTAAGCTCTCATGATCTATTATTGTTTAGGGAAAAAACTATGGAGAATATTTTTACAACACATGAACACTCGGTTGGGTAATGACGATGTAGAGTCAAGGTTGACCGCACTACACCAGTTCATTCTTTCAATGTGCAATGGTTCCTGGAGGGATAACACTGAGGGTGTCAAAGTACTGGTTGAACATGATGAAGTTTAAATGAATTTGAATCATGAGACAAATATTACGGAATAATGTGGTTGGTGTAACGATTGAGGATTTTTTTTCTATTTAGAGAACATCATTAATATCTTGTGACCTAATGTGGGAAAAAACTCCCAAGGGTTGGATGCTAACTATATTCAAAAAAAGAATCCTATCTCCATATTTTGTTCAAAATATTTTTGGAAGTTTTCCCAAAATGGTAGGTGATCCATAAGGTCAGTCATCCATATCGTTGGGGGTCTATTCAGATATGAAAGATTATGGAAACCCAAATAAAGGGACACATGAAGCATGGAGATGGGAATAATGCATATACATGTAGAATCCAATACACTGAGTCCCAAACCATAGAGCATCTGAGCACTTTGGTGAGGCATAAAAGAGGTCGATGGGTCCAATTATGAGTAGAAAACTTAAGGATATGTGTTGAGGAAAAGGGAAGAATAGGACGATGAAGTTAGGGATGGACATAAAGACAATGTGTATGGGCATTCCTACACATCCCATAAGGATGGGATTTGAGCAACATATAGTTCAAAAATTCAATTTAGTTTAATTTCATGTGGTAAGGATGAAAGGTGTAATTGTTTCTCAGGAGAGGAATGCACATGGCATGATATAACACCGCAACATGAATGAGGAAGAAATAATTCCAAATACCACACCATTCATGATCCAAGGAGAGAACCCCGTCCAAGGGGTTAAGAGAAGGAATAGAAGATCATGGGGATAGACTTAAGGACAACATGTTTGTGTGTTCCTACATATCCTATAAAGATGAGAATCATGACAAAATTAGTTCTAGGAATTTTTGTAGATTAACGTCATGTGGTAAACACATAATGAGTATGGTACAGAAGGGGATGTGTATGAAGTGGTAAAGAAAACCTGACATGAATGAGGTAAAAGGAATTCCCAACTGTACCATGCACCCCCAATAGGGGAACTTGACCAAGAGGTTGGAAGAGATAGAAATATGAAAAGTGTCATGCGGTTTTAACATCCTATAGGATAGACGGTAACATTCATTTTAAGTTCATGAATAAAGTAACATAAATTCCCTTTAGTTTTATGTCTTTTAGGTAGGACAAAATAGTTTAACATTATGTGGGATAGAAGAGATATTAGTTTAATTTTGTAGAGCTCGGACCATGATTCGGGCCGTAAAGGCCAGATAGGTTGAGGAACCAAGTATAGGACCCAAAGAAAAAATATATGGGCATTCGTATGTATCCCATAAGGATGGTAGTCAAGCCACACATAGTTAAAAAATGATAATCAGTTTAGCTTCATGTGATAAGGACCAAAGGTGTAAAAGGGAAAAACCCTAAGGAGGGGGTACATGGTGTGACTATTGTAAACCCTTCATGAATGATGACCAAAGGGGCCTCATGCCACATCATGTTATCCTAAATGAATTTGATCCAAGTGTCTAAACAACAATATGATTTGTAGAGCCTAATGCTGGACCCAGGGACAAAATGTCATGTCATTCCAATGTATCCGATAAGGATTAGAATCAATCTATACGTAGTTCTAGAAATTCCATGTAGTTTAACAACATGTGCTATGTACATAGATGGATGGGGTATTCTTAATAGGGGGAGATGGGGTGTATGTTTCATACCTGGTGAGAATGAGGACTCCATAAGAACTCACAACACCAGATACTCCTAAAATTATTCTCAATTCCTAATACTGAAAATGGGGAACCTGGGGCTAGACCCAGAGAAAAAATGTATGGGAGCTACAATGTATCTTGAGAGGGAAATAATCAAGCCACACGTAGTTATGATATTCCATATAGTTTAACATCATGTGGTAAATATGAAGTCTAAAAATGAATTCCCTCTGGGGAGGGGAACAAGGTGTGACCATTGTATACCCAACATGAATGAAGACCAACGGGGAATCATGCCACATCACATGAAGTCCAAAAAGAGGACTAAACCCAGTTAGGAACTAAGGAGATGGAAATATTTATTGGGATGGACCTGAATAAAAAGACTGTGGGAGTCATTATGTATACACTAAAGAAGGGAATCTATCCAAACATAGTTCATGAAATTTCATACAGTTTAACATTATAACGTAAGGATGAAAGTGATCGTATTTTAAGGTCATAGATCATGGATCATAAGGTGTGATTCCCATTTAATATTTTCCATCATGAAAGATAGAGGATTACTCATGCAATGTACTGGTTGAGGAATTTGGCATTGTTGGGATGAGTAATACACCCATCATCAAGAGTTACAAGGGAGTACGCTCTATTGGGGTACACCTTGTGAATGATATAAGGTCCCTCCCAATTAGGCTCCAACATTGGAGGCTTCCTACCAGGTATCATAGGTCTTCTTAAGGTGAAATTTGTGTCACCTTAAAGGAATAATAATAGGGTAAATTTATTGTCTAAAGATCTATAAATATTATTCTTCTGTATCTCAATGTTGTATAGGGCATGAATCCTGGTCTCGTCGAGTGATTCTACTTCAGACAGACAAAATTTGGCTACTTTTTCTAACGTCTTATGATCACATATGGTTTTGAAAAGTTACTGTAACTAACTCTTGATGGATAAGTCCACCTTTGATCTAAACACCAGAAAATATGGGGTCACCTGGGTGGAATTATGAGTCGTTTTCTAGTAATCCTAGAGAGAATTGAAGAGTTTTTCTGGACAAAATTTCTTGTTTTGTAAAACAATATTTTGTAGAATGTTGGAGAGGGTCTTTTTGAATGCCTCGATCATTCCATTTTCTTTCACATGATAGCGAGATGTATGGTCGAACCAAATACAATACTCAGTAAATAGTATCATCATATTAGCTTCATGAAATTTGGGTCTGTTATTAGTGAGAACAACATGAGGGACTCCAAATCAGTGGATGTTATTGGATCTCACGAAATCAATGATATAATGGGCCTTAACTTCTTTGAGATAAATCGCCTCTATCCGATTAGAAAATAAATGAATGTCAGTCAGGATAAACCTATACTAGCGAGCTATTGTATGTAGATACAGTCCAAGTACTTTGAGTCCCTATACCACAAAAGGGCCAAAATTATTTTATAGTATAGGGAGATTCTGGAAACCAATGCAGAAAATTACCATGGATTTGGAATGTGTGGTACCTCTTGGTGAACATGATTAATTCATTGACCATGGTGGCCCAAAAGTAGCCCAACATTTGGATCTTATGGGAGTGTTTTGACCCTACCTGATGAGAAACATAGGAACTTCCATGAATTTTCTATATAACATGGGTGGATCTCATCTTCTTGAAGGAAACATAGGAGAAACACATTAAACCTATGCCCGTAGAGAATTTTCTCAAGGTTGGGACCACTCTTGAGAGTGAATTGTATTGCACGATGATGGGTTTTCTCACATTCAACCATATCTGTTGGGATATTGCTTTATTCAAGGTACTCGACAAAAGGAGTTGTCCAATAAGGGGTCACTTATAGTGTTGTGGAAGGGATCCTAGAGGTCCTGATGTGGATGCCCCAGTAGTAATATGGATTACCTACGGGATATCATCATCCTATAGAGTGACTGGAGTGTTGACTCTTTGATGCACCATATGGATGATCAAATCATCATGGTCATGCTCTAGAGAGATACAGCAATGCTGGGCAAAGCATCGGCTCGACAATTCTACAACTAGGAAACATGAGTAACCTCTTGTATACAATGGAACTAACCCATCAAGTAGAGAGTTCTCTCTAATATGGGTGCGATTTCTAGATTTCTGACAGCGTAGTCACCGTTAATTTTCTTGATGCCCAGCTTGTAGTCCCCATTAACATGTAGGTGGGGAAAATCAATCTTGATGGCCAGTTTGAGACCACTGATGAGGGTCTGATACTCTGCCTCATTTTTAGCATTTCCTTATGGTAATAGGAATGAATATGATACTACAACCTTTGTAGACATGGTGAAGATGATACACATGGATAACTTGTTGAGTTTAGGAACATTGAGTCTTCTGTCATTGGGGATTTAGGATGCTCCATCGAAGTGAATCTCCCAGTGTGAAATGACATGATCCCCTGGGAGGAAGGATTTATCTAGGAATTAAAGATTGAGGGACTGCTCTTTGAGGGATGGATGGGTGGAAAGAATGATTACTAATGCTTGACCCTTGAAATGATTTCTACAGAATGAAATTGATGTCAAACTGCTGAAGGATCTCTACCCATTGAGCTACATGTCCTATCAATAAGGGGTGGTTCATAATATATTTCAAATTTTCTACACAAGACACCAACTTATCTCATGGTTCCATTGGTAAAGTTGCAATTTCTATACTATGAGTACTAGAGTGCATCAAATCTTCTCAATAGAGGAATACATGTTCTCTATATCTAGATGATTTCGATTGAGATATTATAATCTATTCTAAATCTCATCATTGTTCTTTTGGATGAGAAGGGCACTGAGGGACTATTCCAATGTGGTCGCATAAAGGACTAGTGGATTTCTGGAGATGAGTGGAATTAGGACTGGGGGCTGTATCAGGTACTTATGGATCTCCTCAAAAGAGGCATGACACTATTCATACCACTGGTAGTCATCACCTTTCATCAGGATTTGAGAAAAAGGGCTTACAATTTCCAGACATATTCTCAATGAATCAATGTATTTATTCTAAGTGGAATTCAAAATATCAAAGCTCACAATGGTTTCCCATAGGAGGCATTTGACTGATGGACATGAACTTCTCTTGGTCGATCTCAATGCCTCTATATCTAATGAATAACCCCATGAAATTTCTTGAGGTTACCCAAATGGAACACTTCATGGTGTTCATATTGATATGGTGGGAGTTGAGAAAGACATACACTTTCTCAAGATCTCTGAGATGGTCCTAAAACTAGAATTATTTGACCACAAAATCATCCACATAGGATTCCACCAATTTCCTTATGATCAGCTTAAATATGATGTGCATATCATGCTGATAGGTGGCACATGCATTCTTCCAACCAAATGGAATTACATAGTAATAAAAATTACCTTGTAGTTCTCTAAAGGAGGTATACTCTTCATCCCCCGGGTTCATTTGTATTTTATTTTATCTGGAATAACCATCCATGAAAGAGAGAGATTAGAATAAAATGGTAGCATCGATCAATAGCTCTTTCACGGGAAGGGGAAAGTCATCCTTTGGATAATGATATTTGAGATCTAAAAATTCCATACAGAGAATGATATGCCTTTTCTTATTTATAATGATAATGATGTTGGACAACCATATTGGTTATTAGAATTTTGTGATGAATTTGGATTTAATGATCTTATCCACTTTGGCCACGACTATGGCACTGTAAGTGGGGTGAATCATTCTGGATGGTTTTTTGAACCTACGATGGTTTATTGGGTGACCAATGCAGTAGACTATAAACTAAGGATCTATTCATAGAATCACACCTTAACTCTATGTGAAAACATTTGTATTCTGCTTTAGGAAATCAGCATACTTATATTGCTCCTCTATAGATAGGGATGTGCTGAATATTGTTGGTTTTATACTTATCTTGGTGACGAGGTTCACCTATAACTGCATATTAACAATGGTGGAGACGCCTTCCTCAAACAAGGTAGGAGCATCCTTTAAACTATGATCATTTTACACCTTGATAGGATCACTAGTAGGTGGAAACTATTTTGATGGGTAACGGTGCTTGAGCACATCATTATTCGATGCTAGGCACACATTTTTACTGATATGAGTTTTCCTAGTGGCATGATGTATGGCATACAAAGCAGGTCAACCCAGTGGATATTGGCTGGTGCATGGGGAATCCCTTTTCACACTAGCTAAATCTTGTTAGATGAATATCAACTAATTCTTAAATAACTTTGGCATGGCATCAGTTGTGTGTGGTTGACCATATCATGGTCATGGTGTCTCTGCCTGTTCAAGTAGAAAATGCAGTTTGGGAAGTGAATTTTATAAAAAAGTGTGAGAGGACTGCACATGTTGAGCCATGTGTGGAGTCTATTGTCTAGTCTCAGTGGCAAGTACAGATTGGTTAGATGTATTGGATGACATATTTTGATGGTTCAGATATCCATGGTTTCACCGACACTAGTGTTAGTTAGGGACATTCAGAGGAATTTTCTGGCATTTATCATCTTGAGGGAACATTTATGGGTCCACTTGCTCGACGTTGTTCAATGAGGAATACTCCTAATCATCACTTGATGAATCCTCAATTTCTGCTAGGATTCTGGTTTAAATACCCATTTCTAAGTGCATGAAACTCTAAGTTTATGGGATGGATTTGGTACCGGAGGAGGAATTTGATTCTCCTTGAGTCGTCTATTCCCACTCTCCTGATAGGTTGAATATTGAGATCTTGACACATAAGAAGTATCTAGGATAGTACAATGAATTAAGAAGGCTCGGGATGATTCAAATGGGCATGAATAATACCATGGGAATGATAAAAATCCTTACATGCTATTCAATCATCATACTTATGGGACCTACAACCAGATACCTACTTCCATTCACCATCATTATCACTATTAGGCTTTAAAAACACACACTCCACCTATGTTGAGGTCGAAACTAATCTAACTATGTGGTTACAAACCAAATCCTAGAGGCTATACCTAAATACATATCACTACATGGGAGTGTTTCTAAGGAAATATGGACAGGGGTAGTAATTTGGGTGATCGGTGATATTTGTATCTTCGGAACTCTTATATTTTAGAAAATATAGGATTCCCATGTCTAAGGCACTCCAGAAATAGCTAGGGACCTAAACCTCATTGAATGTGTAGGTTCGGTTTCTCTGATAAGGGAAAGGTACTCAGGGATCCAGGACTTAATTATGTGATGGAGCCTAGCGGGATGGTGGAACCTGGTTGTCTAACATTGGAGGAAGGGGTGCATTACACGGCAGTGCCAACTGATTTTGAGGTGGGTGATGTTGATTCTAAGGCTGTATCCCTTAGCAAGGATATGGAGGTAGCTCTGCTGGTAACAATTCCAACTATCTGGGATACTCTACAACTACAAAAATAGTGGTATCAACCATTGAGTCTCTTCTTGCAGTAGTTTCAGGGGACAACGATCCTTGTTTCATGGCTTGCTACAAGTATTCCTCTATGAATTGTGCCTTGTTAGATAAATCCTCGAATCCACCTAGAATGTTCTGAGAGTTGAGAGAAGGGACCAATTTAGTTGTTAACTTTCATATGCACACCGTTAGTACATGATTTTGAGTCAGTGTCATATTGTGTGAATATGAGAGGCCCTTTCACCTAGTGAAAAAGTTTTCGAATTGCTCATTCCGCCTTTGCATGGACATATAGAGGTCTCCAATACTTGTTTAATGGGTGTTGAAACTGAACTACTAAATAAATTCTCAGTAATTTCATCCCAAAATTATATATACCTTGTTGGTAAATGGATGCACTAGACAAACACGGGTCCTTTCAGTGTCTGTATGATGCACCAGAGCTTTGTAGTATCTAGCTGCGCTGGAGCCCACTGAATGGGTGAACACCATGAAATAAATTGGGCTTGACATTGCAGCTGGTCACATGTCCCATTAAAATGGGATAAGTTTGGATTCCTGAAGCTGAGGGGTGCTAAAATATCATCCACCCATCCCGGATATTGCTAACAATCAGGTGAAATCTCCACTTGTCAGGTTTCAAGTGCATAGAGGCATGCAATGAGAGGAGTCATCAGATCATCTTGATTAGGATTCATATCTTATAGTGGTTTTCTAACTACTATGTCATTGGATGGTTCATAAACATGAATGGTTGGATCAGTGGGTCATCGAGCGGCTAGTAGAATTACTTGAGGGGATGCTAGAGAAATGACCTATAGAGCAGATTGAGGAACATGAGTTATGTCCTTGGAAGGATTCTCATGTAGCTGTGGGGGATTCGATGATACATTTCATTATCTATTTCTAAAAACTTTGTCCTCTACTCGGTCTAGATGTGTAGGATGGTTGAGATCACCAGGGGGAGCTGTGCCTACCCCTAATACCCCACTCGAGGGTTATTCAGATATAGTTATCATTCCACAATGCATTCGGTAAGGGGATCATCAATAATCCTTTTTTTTGTATAGAAAAATGATAGTATCACACTTACATTTTAGGATCCTATTTTGTATTTTTCACTAATACTAACCGATCTAAGGGCTTAATAGTTCGATTGTGTGCTTTTCCCATATTGGGGTCTCGATCGAGAGGCAATGACTTATAATGGTTCCATAAACCATGTGTCTGCCTCTGCTGATGAGTGTGAATGCCTACATGATCTTCCGTGTTTGGTTCTACCCCATGGTTCAATTCATCCTCGATATCCCTTATGATGATTCCCCCTTCTAGGTATATCTCAAGAATGACCATATTTTATGTAATGATGTCTGGAGGCATGTCCTCGATATCATCACGTAAATTAAGTAGATTCCAGATAAGACCAATATGAAAGGCAGCATACTACCCCCATCCATGGATCTAAACATGTGGGGAAGTCTATATAACAACACTTTCGAACACAGTGAAAATCTAGATGCATCATAGTTGGAGGATCTGATGATAACTAAGTGATACAAGGTGCTAATCAAGGAGAAGTGTGGCCAACTCAACCTGGTGACACTACTAGTCGATATCATCAAAGTGTTCCAAGATTTTGGGGAAACCAACAATCAATGACGGAGAATAAATTGTGTCATCCATAAGGTTCATCAGAAGTACATGACCTTTTACTGGGTGAAGGAATTCATAATATTCATGCCTAACATCTCAATTGGCCAAAACATCTCAGGGAAATATTCTTTCTTGATAATGTCCAATAAACTTATCCGCTCAGACTTAGGATTAGGCCCTTGGTTTCCACATTCATTGACTAGGGGTGGTTTAGAGACTGGTAATGGCACTAACGTGGACCATTGTGATAGTGTACCGGTCAGTGTAGAGTACAGTGTGTGAGATGAAAAACTGTTGTATACTGGGCTATCTCTTGGGGATTGTACTGGCTGTATCACCACATATCTAGAGGATGAGCTATTGACCACTACTTCTTGTGAAAAGGTTTTGGTCATTGGTGGTGGATAAGGATGGTTCATTTCAACCATTTTCCCCTATAACAACTCAATGTGATATCTTTTTGAGGTAGAGAATGATTACGGTGATGATATAGATGATTTCACAACAAGACCCTGGAAAAGTGACAAATCATTCTCCTTTTGCATGTATCTATAGAGGGATTCAGGGATCCGGTGCATCTCACATTATAGGAGGAAGAAGATGATACATCATGTTCCGACCTCACACCCTGACACAGATGATCATGGTGAGGGATCCATCATCAAGTAGCACTCCACTTTAGAGTCTGAAAAAATGGAACATTTTACTTTGATTTGGAACATCTCAATATACTTATTTTCTTGGTGATGATTCTCCCTCTTACACTGGGGTGGTTCTTCCGGGTGGGGTAGATCTTTGACATAGTTTATACCTTTATTTGGTTTGGTATTGGAGTATGAAGGACCTCTACTTTTATGATATTGGGAGAGGGGAGCACCCCGAAAAAATGTTGAATAGAACACATGTAGGACCTTTCTGGTTGATATTCAATAGTGGGTAGGTCCTTCACAAGAGGTGGTAAGCACATGGGGAGGACCATCATGGTCGTCATCCATAGTGTGGTGAGGACCTTCACCTTAGATAGCTCTAGTATAAGCAGTAAAAGGAGGTCCTTTGAACTGATCTTTCTAAACATGAGGAAGATCTCTATTTCGACCATCGATGGAGCGAGGAGGACCACCGCTAAAGTTGGTTGTAGCATTGGGATTACCTTCATGTTGATGGGTTACTGGGTGAGGAGGACCCTCGCATTGAAAACCTGGTATGTGGGGAAAAATTACAAACCAGGGATCATGTGCACAGGGAGGACCTTCATGTTTGGTGTCAACAAGATGTGGAGGACCTCCAATTAGACTGATAATGGTGGAATGTGGAGGACCTCCTTACTGGATGAGAGATTGGGGAGCACCTCTAATCTACCTAATGGTTATATGGGTTGGTCCTCCGTGTTGAACATCATAAACATGGGTTAGCCCATGATGGATTCTACTCATTCCACCAAGTTTGAGAGTCAACCCAACCAGCTTGTTGGGTGAATATGGCCTTAATCCTAGCCAGACATGGAAGATCCCCTACTCTATAAGAGTAAGGTGCACCTACTCCACAATATCGCGGGGATGATAGATTGTGATAGTTTTGGATTTGGAATCTAAATCCATATAAGATGATTCCCCATGTTGGGCATCCTCTTAATGTTGCACCATGCATTGGCACAAGGTTGGCCGAACTAGGTTCAACTATAAAGGGGTAGAGGACACTAGCTTCCCAACCTATTAGAAGGGCTAGTCGTGTTGATGTGGACGGGCGGGATCCCTCCTTTGGGGCTCCGTGGATAATATTTAAGATTTAATGGCTCAGATATCACTTACCTTGTCAGTATTGGGTAGTGATTTATAAAGACATTATGAGGAGAGGTTCTTGAAATGATTTATTACCGATGTGGGGAGTGTTGGCTCCCTGTGCCACCGATGGGGGATATGGCGATAGAGAGGCAGAGAAGCCACAAAATCATGGGGGGCCATATCCCACATTGGGATGACCCCCTCCTATTCACATCGTTGGATATAAATATCCATCACCTTCTTTTTGGATGGTGATATAGGGCATGTACACACTATAGCTATGGTAGAGGATGATATCGTGGTGGAGTTGGATCCATTCAGGATTGTCATGACAAAATTTCTGCTTCCCCTACATTTAAGGGAAGGAGGTGATTGGTTTATTGTAGGCATAGATTATGTCCAACAAATAATGAAGATTCATACATCAGTACAGATAGTATAATATCAATTTCTAGAGCTGTAATTTTTTCTAGTCTTCCATGGATGGATAGAATGATCCACACTGACAATGATGTAGTTCGGGACGCCCAATGATTAACTTCCCCAAATCCAGGTGAGTTTCAAACTAGGACCACTATTTTCATGGTGGGACCTAGTTCTAGATAACTGGATATTGTGGCGTAATTATATACTGATGTCTCAAATACTACTAATCCCCTTATTGAGGAGAATTATTTCACATCGGGTTCACCATTTCTATTTTTGACACTTTCCCCGGGGTTGCACGCCTTCTGTGGGGAAATGAATATGTACACCCTGCATTACCTCTTACTAATGGTTGGTGTCATACACCATCTTTTTATGACATTTACCTCATGATAATAATAGGATTATGTGATTTCAGTCTCTCCTTCCATGGATTTATCCTCATAATTCGTTACCTAGTCTGGATCTCCCATAAATATTAAGATGTTGTTTTTGAATATCTTACTGGTTCCATATGTTTGTGGATTACTGTTAATTACAATTATTTTATTAGGAAATTCCAAGGGGTAATGTTAGAGTAGTGACCTTAATTCAGGAGAGTATTCACATTGTGAATTTCATGCATGTTAAACGCTGAAACACTAGTACACATGGATTACTATTTCATAGGGCTTCTTGAGGGAATGGAATCTTAATTCATCCCATGTCAACTACGGTTTATCTTATGATAGAGGCATTTCTCTGAGGTTTTCCTCGGAATCCCATTAATAACATGGGGTTTTCCGTGATTTTAATATATAGTGGAGACCGGTAAGACTGGTAAGAAGACTAATAAGAGTGGATCAGAGAGGTACGTTTCTAAGAGGGAGCAACCATACGGTTTTCTAGATTGATGGATCATAATGCCCGATGAGGATAGAACCAAGATGATGTACCCCAAAAAGAGAAGGTTTCGCACCATTAAAGATAATTTGGACATCACAAAAGATATATTTGGTGGGTACATACCGAGGAGGTAGCACCTATATGGTTTACTGGATGGACGAATCAGAACGCCCAATGAGGACGGACCCAGGATAGTGTGCCCCAACAAGGGAAGGATTCACAACATAAAGGGTGATATGGAAATCCAAATGGATGGTTCTTGTGGGTACATACCTAAGAGGGATCACCGAGATGGTTTACCAAATGGATAGATGAGAATTCCAAATGAGGACAGACACAAAATGGTGTTTCCTCAAAAGGGAAGGTTTCACACGATGAATGCTGATCTGGATTCCAAAAAGGGCAGATCATATGATGGTGGGTCCCAAAAAAGGATACACTAAGGTTTACCATTGTATGGTATTGAACCTAGATAAGGATTCATACATGCCCTATAGAGAGGAAAAGTATCAAAACCAATGTAGTTTTAATGGGTGGCTTTGGGATTATACACTGAGATTGCCCA
The DNA here is from genome assembly GCA_963277665.1 of Viscum album. NCBI lineage: Eukaryota > Viridiplantae > Streptophyta > Magnoliopsida > Santalales > Viscaceae > Viscum > Viscum album. The sequence goes on along the minus strand of OY728126.1, from coordinate 2,086,867,026 downwards.
GATTCCACAAGGAGCAATGAGATAGATGGTGATAATTCATGTTTAGTGGACTGTATAGATTTAATTAATTCACGAGGACATGGTTTCCTAGGTAAAATAAGGATGGATATGGATTAAGTGTTGAATGATGAGGATGACTGAAAGTGGAACTAGCGTGAAGATGAAATTATTAGGCTTTCACCCTTGGATGATTTCCTAAATATCCCTATGGCAGGGAATAAAAGTCCATGTAGTTTTGAAATAGAGAAATAAGACACCTATGGAGGCGACTCGTGAGAAATGAAGCACATGGATAGGGGACCTAGAGGTTGGAGAACCTCCTAGTTAGGCCATGATCATCTTGAAACACAAGGGATTGAGGGAGTGACTGGGATGGACATGGGTGATAGGCTTGATCCTTAAAATTGGCATCATATATACCATGTGTTATAGGTAGGGATCAATGTCCATGTAGTTTAGGAACGGGTCATATAATCAGGGTTTTCACAAAAGACAACAACCTAGGGACTTGTTGGGGCTTACGCATGGTTAGATGCCCATCAGAAGAGGGATACTATTGGTTGGAGGAGTATGGATTGATTATGGGGTTTATGCATGGCTATTTACCCAGAGTATTAGAAAAACTCAAGGAGGCAGACCGAGGAGATATGTCCCAAAGAGGGATGATGTCACATCCGAAGGGTTCATCCCAAAGAGGGAGCACCATAGTTTACCATTGGTTGGGATTGAACATCATAGAGGTGTCCTATGTACCCGATATAGTTGGTATAGATCAAAACCTATCTATTATGAATGATGTAGTTAACATAATATAGGAAGAGTAGTGAACCAATGTGAACTACTCAGGATAGATGGGTGCTAGGATTGATCCTCAGGGAGGCTTCTTACGTATCTCCATGTTATGGAATCAAAATCCAAACAGTTCGGTATAGAGGTGTGTGAGGATTGAATGCTATGGTGGGCCAAAGAGGATGTCATGGTCGATTCCTACTAAAAGCCCATGTGATTCATCTTCTATGTGAGAAAAAATAGTTATCAATAGTCTTAATGATTTCATCATGAATAGTGTTTCAGCGAGGAGTGGAGTAGGGACTAGTCATGGTTTGCAGCCCAATGAGGAAATATGGACTTACTCGTGGTTGGAAGCCCATGAGAAGATGATTGGGACTTACTCTAAGAGAGAATCCTATGGAGGTTGTCCAGATGTCCGATGAAGATATGTCCATCACACAAGAATCCGACTATCAATGTGGGTCAGGCCTTACAAGTGGGCTGCCAAAAGCACACACAATGAAAAGGTGTAAATAGAAAGAGAATGTTGATTGGAAAGGTGAGAAGTGAAAGGCTCCTTGTCACATCACCTCTCTAGTCCACTGAAGCCTACCACGCATGCGAAAACTCAATATTTAACATCATGTGTTGAGGATGTGTGTTACTTTTTAGTTTAACATATTTCTTCTCAGACGATGAGGTATCTCTGCCCACCCCTTGGACTTACATAACTTGTACTGACACATAAATAGGGAGGGGAAGGCACAATAAATTCCAAGTGTTAATAGGGGAGGAGTATTCCATCGAAGGTTCCACAATAGCATTTTTATTTGAAGAATTTTTAGATATTAACTTACCTATGAAATGAAGTATTAGGTAGGGATACACAACAAGAAACACCACTCAAGGTACTAGGAAATCACTGTGTGCGAGCCTAAAGGGATGCACAAAGGATGTACACAAAAATATAGGGTTGTTTCATGAAAGAGAATTTCATACACGGTGCCTTAGGGTTATGAAAACACATGTAACCCATATGGAGGGCTACATGAATGATTTATGGATTGTGCACAAGATGAGGGTTCATGCGTAAGACGATGGGTTTCTTGTAAGATCGAATTCTGTGCACAAGATTGGCATGAAATAAGGGAAATCTTTTACAAAAGAAGGATCTTTTTTTCTCAACTAACCTAGAGTAAAATGAAATAGGTGATGGTCAATCCAAAGTGGGCCCACATAATGGGGGACCCTTAGGGACTTGTCACCCAAGATCCATTACCTTGAATCCATATCTTTCACAAGATCATGAAAGGGGACATCTTATATGCACGAGAACAATATTTTGACTATCAGAATGTCACCCAAATGTTAGGTGCTACAATTATATTTATTGAAAAAAACCTCGGTGGTGGCATGAAATTTAGTCTACATGGTTGATGTGATTTGAATTCTAATTTGGGCACACAAGAAGCTTGTGCGTGGGTACATTTCCTTGTGCGCCATCTGGATTTATTTATCACACATATAATTTTAATTTGATGGAATGAAAATATAGAATAACCCATTTAATGTAACATTGGGCCCAGTAGAATCTTTTTCACAGGTTTCATTCTTGGGCGAAGGCATCAAATCATGCGTGCAACTCCCTTCAGCTCCTCAATATCGTCCACTAATTCAAAATATTCCTCCATTTTTCTCAAATATGACCCATTATGGCCTCAAAAGAAATTCAATGCCAACAATTAGAAAATAGAGAATAATCATATTATTATAAGTAGATTGGTGATGCTGATAGTTAATATAATTAATATGCATAGAATTGTCAATAATCATTATATTATAAGGTAGATAATATTTTTTCTTGGTAATATCTCCATGTATTTAGGATTGTCATTTTGGTAAGAATGGGGAAGTTGACTCCTTAATACATTATCCCTTTTGAGAAACTTTAATTAGCTGTTGAGGTAGCTGATCAATTAGATTTACTGGTAATGTTATATTTTGTGTATAACATATTTCATGTATCTTGATTTAAAAAGTACAAACATCACTCTGACCATGTGATTTTATTAGACCATGTTAATCTTTAACTAGACTATATATTGATTTATGTTATGATACCTATTATATATAGGAATAAAAATATATTTCATGAGAAAGTAATTATTTTATTATTGTTTTTCTATCATAATGGTTCCTAAATAATCATAGGAGCATGGAAAGGAAATGTTGAAATAATTTACTGGACTCTTCCAGGACATCACCATTTTTCTAATCTATATGGATATGAAGACTAATTATGAGGAGAATTTAGCACCCCCAATTCTAATAAATTTTAACATATTTTTTGTACGTTTTTCATATATATTACTTGGGTTATATTTTGGATGTTTTCAAGAGTAATTGTAATATTTTAGGAATATTTATGGATGTGTGTGGTTTGAGAATTGTTATTAGAAACCTCGAATCATCTCTAGAAAAGAATGTATATATTTTTTTGTCATTGGGTAGGCCCATGGTTAACACTCAATGTAGCCAAACTATGTGAGTTCCCTAGGTAAACCATGAAAAGCGAAACATAGGTGAAGGTGGTGGGTGCTCAGTTTATTAAATCCTATGATCCAACCATGAATGGTATGACATTTTTTTAGTAACACTATATGGTTTGGGAATGACTCTCCAAACTAGGTGGCCTAACCATGTGATATGAATTAATTAAGATGAAAAAAATATTTTTTACCTAGTTCAATCCCCTAAAAACCTCATTCATCCACTTTTCATCCAAGGTATTGACCTCCCTTACCTCTTAAGGCTCCTTTAGTGATTCCATTTTATTTGGAGTGATCTTTGGTCAATGAAAATCACATTGCATATCTCAATTAACTAGTAAGTATTGTTTTAACTCTCTCTAATTTGATACACTTATTTTATCTAACTTGGATTATGATATCTAGTCCTCTAAGGATATATCTAAGTTCCTGGTTTAAGATTTTGATGGTATCATGTTGAATATTTTGAAGGGAAGGTGTTCTGATATCAAATCTATAATATTTTAGTGTTATTATTTATTTTAACCAATTGTTAGGATATAAGTGTATTCTCCCTCATCTTAACCATCACATAACTTAAAATTTTAGTTTTAATTAATTTTTTTTCTTCAAATTGTTTTGAAAACTATGTGGTATTCTTATCGGAAATCCACCATGGTTATCACATTGGAATTTTATAAAACATGGTGGTTTTTTGAACACCCTTTTCTTTATAATTTTAAAATTATGGTTTTAAAATTATGGTATTTATTTGATTCGTATAGGTATTTTGATGAAATGTTTTCATGAAATAATTTGTTTTATATTGTATGGAATCTAACATGAAATTTGGAATATATTGTTAGAGTTGGTTTAATTGTGTACATGACCCTATGGAAGGAAAATAATTCATTGGGGCACATGGATATTGGTCAACATGTGACGACTTGGTAGATTAATGAGAGATTGCTCATGTGTATGGATTATTCACTTGGAATTCATGGGTGTGTCTGTATGTGGAGATGTGGGTATTCCATCCAGCATTAATTTTTTTTTTCCAAAAACACTTTCATGGTATAAGTTACATGGGTATTCTAAATAAATGAGAAATGAGTCAAAAAAAAATTATTTATTTTTTCCTAAGGAACAAGATTAAGGGTTTGATATGACATTTTTTCAACCACATCGAAACCATTTTTTATAAAACGTGGCCACCGGTTCTTTTTATAGTGTTAGAATTTGTGAAGTATTTGGGGCAGAAATACTGAGCTTATAATCACCCCTACTTGGTAACTTTAGATCATATACAAATTTCATCTATCTAGATACAAGAAAAGGGAGGTTTTCAAATTTTTCCTATGATTTTTCTTGATTACATAGGTTTACCAGGTGGAGTTGGATCATGGAGCTAGCAACTGGTTTACTTATGAAGATACCACATGGCTAACTTTGCATATTTTCTACCACTTCTTTTTATTCATATGATATTATGTTGTCACTATTGTATTATTTTATGTAAGATTATTATTTGCATTTAATTATTTGTTCTCATGCATCAGATAGTTTTTTAGATGTTTATTATTTATGTTTGTCTGGTTGTTTCATCTTTAAAAGGAAAAACCATCCTTTAAGGTTCTTTTAATCCCTTGGAATTTATTTTAAGACTTCAGTATCTTGGTTTGTCACTTATGTAAAGTAACTCCATCATGACCCCTCTCGATAATGATGAGGGGAAGGATGTTAAAGAATGTCTATGATATTTTTTACCATTAGATTTTAAGAAGTAATATATCACTAGTGATACACTTTATAATGTTATAAAAAAAGGAAATATAATAATTAAAACCCAAATTTATTTTTTTGGATATTGTGTAATGTTGGATATATTCATAGACTTCAAAAAAATGAAGTACCCATTGGAAATCATCATGATAATGGATATTATGACAAATTTGTGAATTGATCTTGGAAAGTATCAAAATTTGAAATGGTTATCTTAGGGGAAGTGAAAAACGGAACACAGTAACAGATTAATTATTAGAATCATGTAGTGACATCATTGAAATTAAAAATAGATTTCAAAACCCTGCATTGAAAACTGGTTCATGAAAATGAGAAGGTGATAATGGTTTTTATAGTTAAAGGAATGGTTCAATATCTAATATCAGAGAATATTGGATCCTATAAGGATTACATTCTTGAAAATCAAAGGATATTTTCCTTCATGAAATGAGGAATAGAGCCACCATTTGTAAAACCAGAGAATATGTATTCTGATGTATTGTGGCCCACACGAGACATTCTCTTTAGTGATGAATTTGTTAAATTATATTAATTAATAAAATAAATTGATAGGTTTGGTTTTATTTTTAAAATTTTAGTTTGCTGTTTTCTGTACATTTTTAAAATAGAAGAGTCTTATAGAGAATTAAACAATGACGAGGTTAAAGTTTCTAAGATCTAACAATGGAGGAAATTTTGGAATTCAAAACATCAAATATTTATATTTAAAAAAGGAATTAGTATAAAGAATATGGTTCTTGGTATGCCTGAACAAAATTGTATCTCCAACAAGGATGAATAGAACCTTGGTTCATCATTCTAAGAGTAAAAGGTCACATATTATATTGACAAAGGTTTTTTGGGACAAATCAGTTCACACGGAAGCATACTCGATAAATAAAACTATGTATTTACAATATGTTGAAAATGTACCTGATGAAGTATGGATATGAAATAGGGAAAACCATTAAAATTTTAAATTAATTGGTTATCAATCAGATGTTCATATTGAAACAGATTATATGGATAAGTTGGATACAAAGTCTTATTAATGATTTGACCTTGAATATAGAGATAAATGGTTTTGTTACCACTTCATGTATGATTATAATATAAATATAGTTAAAATCATGTATATAAAATTTTATTAACATGTTCATTAAAAGTATATAAATTATTCTATATTTGATTGAATGATAAAGGAACCCCTATCTCATTAGAAATTTGACCTTGAAAGAATATTGAAAAAGAATATTGTGGAGAATGAGAATCATATAGTTAACCTAGGTATGTAGATACCTCTTAGGAAGTCATCATAGGTATGTATTCCAAAATAAATACATGAATCATGAATTTATTAAATTATTGACTGGTTGTGCAGAACCCAAGTATCATGAAGAAGTATTGTAGGTGGAGGATTTTATTGAGTATGAGATAAGAATAAAGGATGAAATTTCATCATTAAATGATCATGATACCAAATAATTTTATACCTTACTATTATGTAGATGTAATTTCATAAAAAATTGGCATATTGTGTTAAATATGAACATTATCGAAGAGAAAGTTATAAGGAAAGGATGTTTTTTAATGTATTTCAATAGAATAATTGTTTTTACTAAACTAAAACTTTGTATCATGTTGTTAAGGTAAAACTATTAGAGTTATGTTGATAATTATAGTTACTGATGGATTAATTTATAAAAAATGGATGTAAATACTACCTTAGTTCATGCAGAATTGATGGAGGATAACTACATGGTGAACCATAAAGGGTTCATTGAGTTTAGAATGGAGGATCATGTTTCTGAGATTTATAACGAGTCTATATGGGATTAAGCAGGAACCAAGGTAGTGCATGAAGACATTTTAGGCATAAATTGTAAATAATGATTACCAGAGATGATTCATGGTTTAATTCTTCTAGTAAAAATCATTTTGGAATTTTTATATCATATTTTTATTTTATTTGGATGATATTCTCATTCTTGGGTCCTGTGAGAAATGGATTGATGAGTTAAAGATGAAATTATAAAATTAATTTTAAATGAAGGATCTTGGTGAAGGTAAAAAATTCATAGGATGAGGTTCATGTGGGGCCATGTTATTGTAACCTATAAGTTACCTCAAACTTCTTACATGAAGAAGGATTTGAATAGGTTTAATATTTATAAGGAAAAACCTATCTATATTCCTCTAATGATTAACATTATGTTATTGAAGTATCATCTACTAAGGACAAAAAATGAATTTGAATACATGGTGACAATAACTTATGCATCAGTAGTAGGAAGTTTGATATATTCTATGATTTTCACTTGACCATGCATACACATGAAGTGGTATTTTCCATCCAGTACAAGGAAAATATAGGAAGAAAACATTGGGAGGTTGTAAAGTGTGTACTGAGATACTTGAAGGGGAGAAAGGATATTTCTTTACTCATCATGGAATTGTTTACATTATAGGTATATATTGATGTAGACTTGGGAGATCATATTTGTAACATCTCAGGTAAATAATGAATATGAAATTTTCATATTAATTAATATTTTTGAATTAAATATTAATTTTACTTTAATTTTGATGTTATATGTGAGAGAATATTCAACATGAAATAAGAAGTTTCTTTGAATTCTTAGGTTTCACAAAACATTGAGTTATACTTAAAAATATTAATATAATATTATTATTTTAAATGGTAGTAAACACCAAGCTGTTTTATTGGAGAGAATATATATAACAAAAAATATTGTCATTTTACATGTTTATTAAATGTATTTATATTTATAAAATAAAAGGTAGAGACTTAAAATTTGAAAGAATCAAATTTTAAGCATAAATACTCTAATATTCATTAAAAGGTCAATTTACTGCCTTTTGATGGAGAACCCTTTCTAAATATATTTTTTACACTTTTATGAGTTATATTTTACAAAATAAAATTCCTATTTATAATTGAGACATCAAAATTTACTTTGGATTAAATTTTTGTATTTTTCTGATAAAGTTCATTTCGTAATGAATAGTGAAAAATACTACAATTTAATTCAAAACTGCCTTTTAATCTAAGTTATTTATATGGGTAGATTATCTTTTTAAATGGTTTTATTGTGTAATAGGATTATATTTTCACCATTTAATCCAATTTTGGTCATTGAATTTAATTTCACTTTGAAACTGGACATAAAAAAGTGTCTATCTTTTGATAGTTATTATTTTTTAAAAACACCCTTTTTGTTTTTTACAATGGAAATTAATTTTAAATTAATTAATGTGATTTCTATGTTTATAATTTGGTAAAATATGCATTATTTTTCAATTTTTAATATCTATATTTGATTCGGGTTTATTTTTGGTATTTGTCTGAAAGCGTTCAATTTTTGATGAATAGTGAAAAATACTACCTAATAGTTAAAAAAACTGACATTTTCATTTAAATAAATTTTTACTACTTCTGGGAATTGAATTTACAAAATCTTACATTCATGGTTGACATCAGTAAGTAAAATTTGGTTCGATAGAATGAAAATAATTTTTGTTGAATAATATCTTTTGATTTTTATTTACCATGGTTAAAGGTAAATAGGATAATTCAATGTAAAAATATTATTATAATAACATAAAATTACCTTAACACTTGTCCGAACTTTTGGGATGAGTCATATCCGACCAATAAAATCCTTGGGTGATACTTTTGGCCTTTTAAAGCCATCAAGGTAAGATAGTGACATTAATAATATTTTCTTTAAAGTAAAAATAAAAATATCATAAACATGTATTGTTTTTATAAGAAAAATTTAAAGTGGAGTTATATAATTGATATCTCTGACTATAAATAGTCATTATAAATATAAAAATATTTCCTACATCATGGTATTTTATTTATAATTTTTAGACATTAAATAAATAAAATTATTTATGACACTATGAGGATGTAATGATTAACTCATTAATGAATGTTTTAAATAAAATAGATTATAAATATTAAAATGAATATTTATTTAACTTTTTATGTCATAAACAAATTTTAGATAATATGATAACTTGTTATATTTTAATTAAAAAAGGTTTTTTCAAAAGAATCAAATTGGTTTGGATTTTAAAAAAATTCATGATATGATTAGTATAAAAATTGACTTAAATATGTTTTTAAATCAATTAATATTTTTTTAAATGATAAAATAGTCTTAAAATATAAGATTCTTCAATAAGAAATTTATGATGTAAAAATGTCAGTAATGATCTATTTTGGGTTGCATTGTATTTTATAGTAACTATTTTAACCATATAGAGTGAATATACAAGAAGACATGGTAAAAGTCAAATTTGTTAACTAAGGGTAAAAGAAAAATGATAAGGATATATTTGATACCAAAACTTTTATAATACCTATTTTTTGAGATGATTTCAAATAATAGTCATCTTATCTTCAAATTTAATGATTTATGTTCCTTTTTAAATAGAACATCCTTTTATAATAAAACAATATTTTCAAACTTTCTTAAAAATCCCATCCTCCCACTTATAAAAGGACACCACTTCTCTCCCATTACTCACACCTCTAAATCCACTTGTATCATAAAAAATCTTCCCAAATAATCTCCCAACATACCGCTTTTCATACTAAAAGACTTTCCATAGGTATAAGGGACTATAAGAAAGCCTTTTGGTTCAAACCAAAGCGAGTTACCAGATTTAAAAGTATCGTCTTCCTTCAAATTCTATTATTTTATTTTACTTATTTACTCCATATGCTATTATTATTATTATTTAGATAAAAAAACTATTATCCTAAATATAATATGTTTTTTTAAAAGATTTTTTTGAAATGCACTTACACACTCCACTATATAATGGGTAAAGAACATATTGTTTCTGTGGACGGTGAACTACTGCATCACTAAACAATGAATTTTCAATCTTCTCCTACCACCTCTTATGGTGGCCATTATGATGGAATTTTATTTTATTGTGATATAAATTATATTTATATTGTTTCTATGATTCTTAATTTTTCATTTATAACATATCTTTATGGGTTCCATAATGGGTAAATACGATAATTTAATTTGAGAAAGTGTGGACTACCACCACCTCTAAGTGATATGACATGTTCATTCCATAGGTGGAATGTATAAATTATGTAATTAATGAAATTATATCTGATTTATACTTGATTTATAATATAAATATGTAGGATTATTTTTTCATTTCATTAAATATGAAATAGAAATGAATGTAGCATTCATGCATACGTACGAATTACCGTCTCCATGAACAGTGCATTTCATTTCTTATCTCAAAATGTTATGTACTATTATAAATAAATATATATACGGGATATATATTATATATATGATATCTAAATCATGAATATCATTCTAATGATAATGGACTTTTACCTCATTGAGAATATGTAATTATATGAAGTTCATTTTCGACTCAATTACCAAATATCAACAAAATGTCTGTTATTAACTTATATGATTATATAATGTCTATAATGTGGTAATAAGTGATATAAAAGGAATAATAAACTTTAAAAAGTTTATAGAAGAATTATTAAATAACTTTAGTTTATTATTCATTATATTAAAGAATAAACGAGTCTAGTCGGACACGAGGTAAGGGGTTTTCATCTCACTTTTTATTCCCATGAGATTCAGGCTATATTTGCCACTATTTCCTATTGTGCAGTTTATAAACATCTCATGATTTTATTAATTGTGAAATATACTTTAATTTATGGTTATTTAAATTTTCATTGTATGATCCTTCTTTCAAATGGTGTTTGTTTCAAAAGTTATAAAATTGGTAAGGGAACTTTCTAATATCCTCTTCTAATCAAAGGCTTCTTTTATGTTATGTAATTTAAAAATCAATTTTATTATGATGGGATATGTTAATCTATATCATTATTGTTGTAAATTTTAGTTCCATATGATTAGATACCCTTTTCTCTCTCATTAACTCATTTTCTGAATTTTAATGTGACGTTGTTAGGCTGTCGAATTTCTATAAGAGAACTTCTTAACCCAACTTCAATTCATTGGGGTTAAACTTTTAATTATTAATTATGTTGTTCTATGAATATGTGTGAATGAACTCTAATTGTTTTTCACTTAAAATCCACTTATATTGGGTGTATTCCTATTTTTCGCACATAATTATGTCATGGATTTGTCCTTGATCAAAGAATATGATCTTTGCAAGGGAATTTGTCTCAATTTACATTCCATTGATAATTATTTGATTTTATACACCAAATCGCTCCTTTTGGGGTATATACTACCCTATGAAATTATATATCATGAATCTTCTTATTATCATTATATTATAAGAATTTATTAATGTTACTCCTCAATTATTTGTATTCAAGAGTCTCTCATTTGGTTAAAAACTCTTTAACTAAAATATCATTTTAAATGTTTTATAGATTGATTCTTCTATATCCTTATCATTAATGGTCATTCTTTAAAAATTGTTTTAAGGATTTATTTATATGAAAATGAATGTTTTTAAATTAAAATTTCTTTAAAAGTATTCAAAGTGTTATAGGACACTTTGATTCAAAAATATCCTTATTTAATGTTTTAAATGGTTTTGAAAATGGTTTTTTAAATGGATTGATTATTTTATTATTTTTAAATTATTATTTTTTGATTGAAAATGAAATTTTATTAGTGAAATGTTTATATTTTAAATATTTTATTTGTTATGATTTAATAATGGTACCTAGACATTTGGCGGGTGGTTATTCGATAAACAAAATGATAGGTGGTGCCGTGATAAACTTGGATGGGTGGTTACGTTATAAACTCCAATGCATTGGGTATGGAAGTCAGCTATATAGCTACCCCATTTGGTGATATGTGTGGAAGTCAATAGTATGATTATTCCATTTAAGTTTGTTTATGTCCTAAGTTACCCTTATATGTTATGTGTGCTTTCTACGGGTTTTATGTTAATATTTTGGTTACAATTGGGTATGCAATGATAATTTATTCATTGAAGAGTATTTAATACTTCATAAAGGTGAAAAGTATTACTTATGATAAGGTATTATGGTTATCCTGTTGTTTCAAAAAACTAAATATTTTCCTTCATTTTGTATCCCTTATCGAGCTTTTTATCCTCATCCCATGTTTTTGAAATGTTTTTCACAAGACATAAAGACGAATAGGGTCAAGTATGTGATCAAGTAAAAGTCATGATCTCTAGAAACATGGAACTAGACATGACACTTTTTTTGAAGAGTTTTAATTTTATAATAAAATACATACTGATTAGAAGTGTCTTCTTTGTAATCTTGACATGTAATATAATAGTTATGGCCGAATTATCTAAAACTCTAAACCTAAAAAGGTCCTTATTGTGAATTATTAACATATTTAAATATTATGTAATGTTTAAGGTCAGGTCCTTAATGTTGGTATCAGAGGTCGGTTTAGATAACTTTATTGGTTAGGGGGCTATTTAAGCATAAGTGACATAACCATAATGGTTAGCATATTAGAGAGAGACATAATTATTTAAGATAAATCGAATGAGTTTAAGAAAACATGAATAAGTATATTTTAGTTTTTAACCTCCTTATAATATTATATAGTATGATTTTATTAATATAATCACACTAAAATTTTTGTTTTTAGTAAATGTCTGGATTTAGTAGGAACTAACGTAACAATAGATGTGAAGGAAACTGTGGTTGTTTTCTTAATGAGAAACCGAATGAAATGGGAGCTATAATGATAACTCTAGTAGTTAAAAATGTTATGGTTAATTTTGAAGAATTTATATCATTTTTTAGAGTGTTATAAAATGATATAGTTTTTGAAAAAGGACAACACACAGACCGTGTGACAACTCGTCATATCGAACAAAGCTGCTGGAATCGAACCCACAACCAAAGTGAGATTATGATTTATTTCCTACTATTGTACTACTTGACATCCCTGGTAGTGTCACTTATTCTTTTTAGTTAAAATATTTTTAGTTCAAATTGATATCCTTATTATAGTAAAATGTTATACTTATTAAGTGATAAAGGTTATTTTGGAAGACATTTTCTTTTTTGGGAACAGTATTTGATTATGGAAAATAGAATAATTTGGGATTTCCTTTTAGGATTAATGGTGTAATATTATTTTGGGAAGAATCTATGTTCTCATTATGGACATATGATGATTTGGGTTATTTATGGAGATGATTAACCTATCATAGAGATTATTTGATTAGGTTAATTACACTTCAGTTTGAGACATTAAGAGTAGTCAATTTTATTTGGAGATAAATGTTAAGATTTTCTGTCAAAGACTATGGGATTAAATTCATCTGAATTTTGGGTTTCAATCATAATTTGGATTATATTGAATAATTTTAAGGATAGTTTTTTATTAAATGGTCATTGTTGAACTTAGGGTAATTTTTGTCGAAATTTAGAGATTATGAATAGTACTTCTTTTTATAAAGGGTTGTTATTTTGGGGATTATCTGATCTTGTACTAACAATTTTGGTTTTGGATAATGTCTAATGATAGTGGAAATATATAGTTCATCTTTTTAGATTATTTGATTCTCTAGAAGTTGATTTTAATGCTTTTTATGTGACTAAGTCATCTTGAATACTCATCATTTGGAGAAAAGAAGAGTTTGTGGTGGAAAGTCAGTAAACGATGAATGTCTACATGACACGTAAGTATATTTCCTTATGTCCTTAGTTAATCTCATAAATAAATTATCCAACATTATGAAAAGGAACTTGAAACAAAAAAATGTTGTTTGTTTACTTTTCTTACTAGGGAATCAATGACCATTTAATCAATAACTAGTTTAGGGGTTTTTGGGAGTTAACTTTCTCATAATCATGTTATCCATTGCTCTCTATCAGAACATGACATTTAGTTTCTCTTGCATATATGTGTTTTCCCGGAATCCTAGTATGGGTTATATTGGGTGGCCTTTGAGCTTCTATTTATTTCTATTAATGTGATAGTTTTATTGACACTTTTCTGATGTGGAACATTCAATGAAGTTTTCAAGCACAATTTTAAAATTGTGAGGACGCAATTTCCAAAAGGGGGGAAGGATGTAACATCACATGTAAATAAAGAATATGAAATTTTCATATTTATTAATATTTTTGAATTTAATATTAATTTTAATTTAAAGTGGATTATATGTATGATAGTTTACTCAACACGCAATAACAAGTTTCTTTGAAATCTTTCGTTGCACACAATGTTGAGTTATAATGAAAAATAATAATATAATATTATTATTTTAAATGATAGTAAACTCCAAGACGTTTTATTAGTGGGAATATACATAAATAATAATATTATGACTATACATGTTTTTTAAATGTCTTTACCTTTATCCGATAAAAGTTAGATGCTTAAATTGTGAATAAATCTAATTTTTAGAAAAAATACTCTAATATTATTTAAAATGTCGATATACCACCTTTTGATGGCGAACCCTTTTTAAATCCCGTTTTTATCACTTTTATATGTTCTATTTGACAAAATAAATTTCTTATTTTGAATTAAGACTTAAAATTTTACTTTGGATGAAATTTTGGTATTTTTCTCATATAGTACATTTTTTAATGAATAGTGAGAAATACTGCATTTTAATTCAAAACTACCTTTTAATATAATTTATTTATATGGTTTAATTATACTTCTAAATGGTTTTAAAGTGTAATTGGATTTTATTTTGACCATTTACTCAAATTATGGTCATTGAAAGTAATTTCACTTAGAAATTAGACATAAACAAGTGTCAATCTTTTGATAGTTGTTATTTTTTAAAGACGCGCTTTTTGGTTTTCACAACAGAAATTAATTTTAAATTAATTAATTAAATTTCTATGTTCTGAATTTGGTAAAATATAAATAATTTTTTAATTTTAAATATCAAAATTATCTTTGGGTGAATTTTTTATATTTTTATGTAAACGTTCAATTGTTGATGAATAGTGGAAAACACTACCTAGTAGTTAAAAACCAAATTTTCATGTAAATAAATTTTACCACTTTTGTGAAATGAATATAAAATATCTAAAATACATGGTTGTCATAAATAAATAAAATTTGGTTCAATAGGCGGTAAACAATTTTTGGTGAATAGAGTGTTTTTATTTTTATTTACCGCAATTAAAGGTAAATAAGGTACTTCCAGGTAAAAATAATATTATAATAATATAAAATTACCTTAAAACTATCCCTAACCTAATTTGATAAGTCTTGGAAGACCAATAAAATCGTTTTGTGATACTGTTTCTATTTTAAATCCATTTGGGTACGCTAATGGCATTAATAACTTTTTATTTAAAGTAATAATAAAAATATCATACACATGTATTGTTTTCCAAAAACAATTTTAACATGGAGTTATATAATTGATATATTTGACTATAAATATTAATAAAAAATCTATAAACACTTCCTACATCATGGAATTTTATTTATAAATTCTAGACATCAAATAAATAATTTTATTTATGACACAATGATGATGTAATGATTATCTCATTAATGAATGCTATAAATAAAGGAGATTATAAATATTAAAATGATTTTTTTTGAAACTTTTTATGCCTTACATGAATTTTAGATAAGATTATGACTTGTTATATTTTAATTAATTATGAGGTTTTCAACGAATCAAGTTGGTTTTTGTTTTTTAAAAAAGTCCGGATATAAATAGTACAAAAATTGACGTAAATGAGTTTTTAAATCAATTAATATTTTATATATTGACAAAATAGTCCAAAAAATATGATATTCGTCCAAAAGAAATTTATTATATTAAAAATGTCATTAAGAATCTATTTTGGGTTTCTTGGAATTTTATATTAACTATATTAACTATATAAAGTGAATACACAAGAAGACATGATAAAAGACAAATTTGTTAAGTAATGGTTAATGCTAAATGATATGGATAAATTTGAAACCAAAACATTTCTAAAATCTATTGGATGAGTTAAATTCTAATAGTATATATCTTATAATATAATTTAATGAGTTATTATCCTTTTTAAACAGAAAATATTTTTATAATAAAATTATATTTTCAAACTATCCTAAAGAGCCCATCATCCCTCTTATAAAAGAATACCACTTCTAACCCATTACTCACACATCTCAAGCCCCTTGTCTCATCCAAAATCTTACTAATTAAGATCCTAAAATCCCTATCTTCATCCTAGAATCCTTACCTTAGGCATAGGTCACTTAAATAAATCATTTTTTAAACCAAAGGGAGTTACCAGATTTAAAGATAACATCTGCCCTCAAGTTATCTTCTTTTATTATACTTATTCACTCCCTATTATCTTAATATTTTTTGTGTACATTAATAAAACCAGTATACTCAACATAATATGTTGTTTTTATGAGATTTATTTGAACTACACTTACACAAACCTCCGTCTAATGGGTAATGGACATATTATTCCTCTGGACAGAGAACTATTGCCTCAAGAAATGATGATTGGTCAATCTTCTCTGACCACATATTATGGTGAAAATAATGATGGAAATGTATTTATATGTGATATAAATTATATTTATATTGTTTATATTCTTATTTATTTTCCATTTATAGCATAACTTCATGGTTTCCATAATGGGTAAATGTGATAATTTCATTTGAGGAAGTGTGGATTACCACCACCTCAAAGTGATATGACTCATTCATTCCATGCATGGAAGGTATAAATGATGTAGTTAATGAAATTATATATGATATTATACTATATTTATAATATACCTATGTATCATTATGTTTTCATTCCATTAAATATGAAATAGAAATGAAATTAGCGTTCATGCGTACGTACGACTTACCATCCATATGAAAGGTGCATTTCATTTATTATTTATAAATTCTATGTACTATTATAAATACATATATATACTTGATATATATAATATATATAATATCTAAATCATGAAAATAATTCTGGAGATAATATGATTTGATCACATAGTCAATTTGTAATTATAAAAAGTACATTTTTGACTCAATTACCAAATATCGACAAAAAGACCATTGTTAACATAAATGATTATATAATGTCTATAACAAGGTAAAAAGTTATATAAAAGGAATAATAAACTTGAAAATGTTTTTGAAAAAATTATAAATTATATTTAGTTTATTATTCAGAATATTAAAAAACAAATGAGTCAATTCAGACACGAGGTAAGGAGTTTTCATCTCAGTTTTTATTCCCGTGAGATTCATGCTATATTTGCCACTATTTTCTTTTTTGTGGTTTACGTACTGTCCATGATTTTATTCACTGTGTAATATAATTTAATTTATTGGTATTTACATATTCATTTTATGATCCTTATTTCATGGGTGTATTTTTTAAAAATTATCAAATCAGTAAGAAAACCTTTCACTCTTCTCTTCTAATAAAAGAATTATTTTATGTTATGTAATTTAAATTTCCATTTTATAATGTTGGGATATATTATTACATATCCTTATTTCTATAAATTTTATTTCTATGTGATGAGAGACCCTTTTCTCCCTCATCAACTCATTTTTTAAATTTTAAAGTGACGCTGTTAGGATGTCAAATTTCTATAAGAGAACTTCTTAACCCAATGTCAATTCTTTGGGGTTAAACTTATTCTTCTTTATTTCTTCATGCTATGAATATATTTGAATGACCAATGACTATTTTCCACTTAATATACACTTATATTGGGTGTATTATTATTTGTCACACATTATTATTTCATTGATTTTTCCTTAATCTAAGGATATGATCTTTTCAAGGGACTATGTCCCAATTTACATTCCTTTGAGATTTATTTGTTTTTATAAACAATTTCACTTTAATATGAGGTATATACTACACTTTTACATATTATATCTTTAATCTCCTTATTCTCATTATATTCAAATCTTTGATTAATTTTATTCCTCAATTATTGTTATTCAAGCGTCTCCCATTCGGTTATGAACTCTTTAACTAATATATCAATTTAAATGTTTTAAAGATCGGTTCTTCTAAATCTTTCTCATTACTATACATGTTTTAAAAATTATTTTAAGGATTTATTTATATATATATGAGTTTTTGGAAATTATAATTTCTTTAAAAATATTCAAAGTGGTACGAGACACTTTTATTCAAAAATCTCATTATTAAATGTTTTAAATTGTTTTGAAAATGGTTTTTGGAATCGATTGATTATTTCAATAGCTTGAAATGATTTATTGTGATTTAAAATTAAATGTTATTAGTGAAATGTTTATATTTTCAATATTTTATGTGTTATGATTTTATAATTATACTTGTACATTTGACGGGTGGTTACGTGATAAACCAAATGATGGGTGGTGCTGTGATAAACTAGGATGGGTGGTGACATTATAACCTCTAATGCATTTGGAATGGAAGTTGGTCATATGGATATTTCATTTAGTGGTATGTGTGGAAGTCGACCGTATGGTTATTCCATTTATGTATGTTTATATCTCAATTGTTGATAAATGGTCATTTTCAACAATACGTAATTTTATTATTAAAAAGGGGGAGATTGTTGATAACAATACTCTACCTATTTATGATGATTTTGATGCCCAAAAATACCTATATTTGTTATTCCAATGATTTTAATTTAAGTATATTTTAGTAATTTGATATTCATTATATTCATATTTAAGGAAGAAATATTAATGTATTTGAACAATGATAATTAATTTCTAAAGAATTCGGAAATCGTTTATAGCGTGTTTTGGAAACACTATTCATACCCTACATTGATAAGTGCAGCGTAAGGATGAAATTTGGTGTTTACTCTATGAGATATCAAAAAATTATGGTAAAAAACATATGTTATCAAAAAAGTATAATGGAAGTAACCTTATGTTTGGAAGGAACCTTACATTTGGAAGGAACCTTACGTTTAGAAGGAACCCTATTTTTGGAATGAACCTTACATTTGGGAAATCAGAAAAGTATGGAAGATGATAATTATGTAAGTATGGAATGATAAGTTTTGTTCATAAAAGTATAGTTCATCAACCTTAATTTTGTGAATAACCGTTCATTTGAAAGCTAAAGATAAAAGTATGGTTCATTAACCTTACTTTTATAAAGAACTGAACATTTGATTTAAATGTATGGATTATATATTGTAAGTTTGAGAGTTGAAGAGAAACGTTTGAGATCAACCTTATGTTTGAGATCCAAATTATATTATGAACCTTAAGTTCATCGAATGTGTTCTATGCAGCTCAACCCTACGTTTGATGTCAGTTGTTTAAATTGCGACTTTATTAAAGAAATGGTATTTATACGAATTATCATGTTAAATTCAATCCCGATTAAAAGGCCGAATTTAAAGATATTATTTGACTGAATCAAATATGTTTATTTGTGATTCAATGGAACAATTTAAGAGGGGATTTTCAAGCAGAATTTTCAGGGGAGATACGACTGCTCTGCTATTTAAACTTTTGAATATCATTATTCTAAAGGTGACTCTTGTGGATATAAATTTAAAAGGGGAACACTCAAATTCTTTATATATATACCTGTATTATATTTTTTCACACGGGGGGACAAATTATTTAAAATAATATCTTTTTTTATGAAGAGTAAAAAAGAACTTTTTTTGAAGACGAAGTTACTCGACTAAAGATTTACTGATCTACATCGAATATCTTTTTGTGAATCAACAACTATTAAAGTTGTGAATGACATTTCAAGATATACTTCAACTAGATCGTCTCAGAACTACTTTTACCTAAAGATTATCATTTCTGATGATGATGATACATCTACTGTCAACTGTGTGCTATTGAAATTATGAAGAACAATTGGAAAAGTATTTTCAATGAACAAAATGCACTTATCTTGAGTTATCACCTTCTCATTATAAGATGTGTATTCAGTTCTCTGTATGAACCAGAAGGCTCTGTTCTGCCTTAAGATTATAAATGTGTCAACTGCATGTACTCAGTTGTGGAACAGTCTATTGATAGGAGGACGAGATAGTGAAAATCACCAAGATTGTGGAGTAGAGTGTTGGAGGAGTGGACTAGGGGATTTCTGTTCACCAAACCACTATACATCGTGCAACCAGTGCTATTTATTTTCCACTTCTATATCTTTTATATAAAGATAAAATTTCAAATCACAATCATTCGAAGAAATTGAAAAGGAAAATTTCACCCCCCCCCCCTCTTATGCATATCATGTATAACTCGATCCAACAATTGGTATCAAAGGGGTAGATTTTGTTAAACATATAACAAGAAAAAGGTTTTAATGGATTAAAATCAGTTCATGATGGATGATACAAGGGAAGAATTGTCTATGGTTGTATTTTCATACTTTAGTGGTGTGAATTATGCATGCTGGATATCAAGAATGATAATCTCTTTGGAAACCCTCGGATACCAAGTCTTCTAAAAAATTATGACTCCTTATGAAATAACAGAGAAACTTGAAACATGGAGCGTAGCTGTAGAAGCTGATTTTGACATGAATTTGAAGGCTATGAATGCAATCATATGTGGTCTACAACCAGATGAGTTTAACATAGTATCTCATTGCCCAACAACGTATGAAATGTAGCATAAAGTTGCAGTTGTTTATGAAGGAACTCACAATGTTAGATAGATGAGGTATGCTACTACCAAACTGAAATTTGATACATTCATGATGTTTGAAGGAGAAAGCATCACCCGAATGAGTGGAAGATTGACAGATATTGTCAACAATATAATTGCTTTGGGAGGCCCAATCAAACAAGCTGATCAAGCTTTGAATGTACTGTGACTACTGCCAACTCGATTGAATAGAATTTCTTCTTCTATCAGAAAATCAAAATTTGTCAATGATTTAAGAATGAGAGAATTAATCGGAACTCCGTGATGTATGAATATGAGATGCAGGATGAAGAAAATGAGCATAAAGTTCTGATAAAGAGAGAAGACACTTCCTTAAAGGTGTCATCTCAAAGTAAAAGCAGAAAGCTGAATAGGATGTCAGATGATATGAGTGAAAGAAGATGAGTCATATCATACCTAACTGTCAAAAATTCAAGGAATATAAGAAGAAGAAATTCATTAAGAGAAATTAATATGGGAAAAATACAAGAAATCAATGAAGGATACCTGGAGTTTATCTAAAGACTCCAGAAGCTCTTCAGAGTCTGATTTTGAAAAGGAGGAATCAAATCTGAAAGCCAATAAGTGCTTTATGGCAGAAACTGATGAGGTACAATCCAATTATTCTTCTATCTCTAATTATGAATCATGCTATACAAATGATAAAATTCCAACATACAACAATATTCTTTAAGAAAAATACGATTCTTTATTTATGAAACACAAATCTTTAAAGAATATCCATAATTATGTTTTAGAAGAGAGATATACTATGCTAAAACAACATCATGAATTACTGGAAAAATATAACTCAATAAATACAAATAATAAAAGTCATGAATATAAAATAGAAACATTATAAACAGAAGTAGAAACATATAAAAATTCATCTCTTATTTTTAAAAAAGGAGAAAATACACTAAATGAAATTCTTGGAAGGAATGTGATTAAAAAAGAAAGATATGGAATTGTCCGTAATGGTGAAATATCTAAACTGTACAAGAATTACTTTGTTCCATGTACTAGATAATTAATCTGTAACTATTGTGGTGAAAAAGGAAATTTATCTATGAACTGTTATTTAAGGCAACCATGGATAAGTTGAATAAAGAAAGCCTTTATGTTAAACAATTTATATGATTCTGTTGATTTTAGAATAATAATGCAAATATAGATTCCTAGATCTTTTCTTTCAAACACAATTGGACCCAATAGAATATGGGTACCAAGACAATCTATTTAAATGCCTCTACTGGAAGCAGGTCACAGGAGAAAAAAAATAATATGGTATATGGACAGTGGCTGCTCCAGACATCTGAGTAGAAATTCTTCTAATTTCAAAACACTAACACAAAAGGATGGTGGTCTAGTCACATTCAGGGACAATTCCAAAGGCAAGATTATTGGAATTGGAATAGTTGGAGATCCAGAAACTGTCTCAATCAACAATGTACTCTATGTATATGGATTTAGACACAATAGGATAAGTATCTCTGAACTCTATAATGATAGTTATATTATTGATTTTTCTAACAACTGATGTTCTGTTTTCAAAGAAAAATTTCTTAAATTTTGAGCACCTAGAACTGATAATGTGTATACCCTAGATTTAAATTCCATGTGTAAACAACCAGTAAACTGCTTAACTGTTAAGATAAATGATTCCTAGATCTGTCATAGGAGACTTGGACAATGCAATGTATATGATTTACATATGTTATCTAAGATACAATTAGTTTCTGATTTTTCTATTCTCAATTTTGAAAGTGATATATCTTATAATGCATGTCAACTTGGAAAGAATCACAAATAATCCTTCAAATTAGATTACAAAATTGCTATAATTAGACCTCTAGAACTCATCCATATATATTTGATTGGACCTTAAAGGGTAGCAGGCTTAGATGGTAAATTATATGTATATTTTTTAGTTTGATGACTATTCTAGATTTACTTGGATTTTCATTCTAAAATATAAAAATGAAGCTTTTAAAATATTTTAAAGTTTTTTAAAATCTATTCAAAATGAAAAAGGTTTTAAAATAATTTCATTAAGAAGTGATCATGGTGGAGAATTTTAGAATCTGTAATTCAATTCCATTTGCTCAAATATGGGAATTAAATACCCCTTTTCTGAACCAAGAACACATCAACAAAATGGAATTGTTGAAAGGAGAAATGGAACTATTCAAGAAATAGATAGAACTATGTTATGTAAATATTGTTTACGTACATATTTATGTTTCGAAACTGTATGTAAAACCTTCTATATAAAGAATAGAGTATTAATTAGACAAAATTTCAAAAATACACCCTATAAACTCTAGAATAATAGAGAAACTAAAGTAAATTACTTTAATGTTTTTGGATTCAAGGTTTAAACCCTAAACACCAAGTAAAATCTTGGTAAGACTGATCCAAAATCCAATGAAGTCGTTTTTTTGGATATTCTGCTACTTCCAAAGATTATAGAGTTTTTAATAAAAAGTCTACTATTGTTGAGGAATCAATTCATGTGATATTTGATGAACCATATACCTTTGATAAATGGAAAGCCTAAAATGATAACTCTAAATCTAATGATAACATGAAACTTTAGAACATGGAAAATGATTTTTAATGAGATATAAATGAAATTCAGTCCAGTCTAGAAGTACATGATACTATAGAACAATTAAGCATATTACCTAGACAGTCAAGAACCCTAAATAATCACCCTTTAGAAACTGTAATAGGATACATAGACACACAAATAAAGAATATAAAGAACATAGGAAATATTGTTGAGTTTTCTTCCTTTCTATCCCAATTACATCCGAAAACTATATAAGAAGCCTTAGTTGATGAATGTTGAATGATAGCAATATAAGAAGAACTAAACCAGTTCAAAAGAAATGAAGTTTGGAATTCGGTTGAAAGGCCTCAGAACTACCCTGTTATAGGAACAAAATGGGTCTTTATAAATAAACAAGATAATCAAGGAATAATAACTAGAAATAAAGAAAGACTTGTATCTAAAGGATATAATCAGGTAGAAGGTATAGAATATGATGAGACCTTTGCATCTTTAGCTAGATTAGAAGCCATTATAATCCTTTTATCCTATGTATCTCATATGAACCTTAAATTATTTCAGATAGATGTTATGTCTACATTTTTAAATGGTTATTTATTAGAGGAAGTTTTTGTTGAGCAACCTCCCGGATTTAAAAATTCAGAAAAACCAGATTCTGTTTTTAAACATACTAATGATATTTATAGTCTTAAACAAGAACCTAGAGCTTGGTATGAAAGGTTATTTTCTTTTCTTTTGAAAAATGATTTTACTGTTGATATAGAATATCCAACACCATTTAATAAAACTGTAAACTCTAATATTTCATTAGTTCAAATCTATATTGATGGTCTAATTTTTGGTTCAGCAAATAAAACTCTTTGTCATTAGTTTTAAAAGTTAATGAAAAAAGAATTTAAAATGATAATTATGGGAGAATTAAATATCTCTTTTGGACTTAAAATATTTCAAAATGATTTTGGAAATGTTTTGAATCAAAGAAAATACATTAGTGATTTTCTAAATTAATTTGGACATGAAAACAGGATGACATATACAACTCCTCTGTGTACTAATATAAAAATTGATTTGGAGGAAAGTTGAAAATAAGTTGACAACAAGTTATATAGAGGTATGGTTGTTAGTTTATTTATATATTAGTACTTGCAGGCCAGGTATAATGTATTCAGTATGTCTTTGTTTAATATTTCAATAAAATCCTAAATAATCCAATTTAAATGTAGTTAAACGAATTTTTAGATATTTAAAAAGAACTGTTTTTGAATCTCTACTTTATCCCAAAATGTCTAATTTTAATTTAATTTCATCTTCAGATACAGACTTTTGGTGTTATAGATCGGATAAAATAATAATCTCAAGAACTTTTCACTTTTTAGGAAAATCTTTAGTTTCATGGTCTAGTAAGAAACAACACTTAGTTTCCCTATGAACAGCTGAGGAAGAATATGTATCTGCTAGTAGTTTATGTGCACCCGTTTTGTAGATGAAAAAAACTCTTATGTATTTTGGAATAAAGTTTAATAGTTCAACTATTTAATGTGATAATACAAGTGCTATAAATATTTCAAAAAATCATTTTAATCATATTAGGACTAAGCATATTGATATTAGACATCACTTTTTAAGAAACCATGTTCTCAAAAAGGATATATTTTAATAATTTTTTAAAACAAAAATTCATTTTATTGATATTTTTAATAAACCACTTCCCACAAAAAGGTTTGATTTTATAAAGGGGGGGGGTTAGGTTTATTTAATTTTAAGTACTTTTTTTATACATTTGATATTATTTTAAAAAATAGTTTAGTTACTTGTTTTTTCAAAGAATACAATTTTATTTATTTATGTTTTTAAATATTTATTTTCTACATTCTATTTTAATTAATTTTCAAATTTATGCAATAATTAGTATGTAAATAATGACACAAGAATCAATGATTTTAGAAACCATTTCAAATTCTAAACTTGTTCATTTTTCTCAAAACCCTTCAAAACCCTAGTCCTTTTAGAACCTTCAGATATTTACAATAGAAATGGAAAAGACCAAGAGAATTGATGAGTTATAGAGCAGAAATGTGAAGAGTCCTTGGTCGATAGTGAGGGATATTTTACAAGGAAAATTCATATATCTAGAATGGATTTGTCAAATGAAGCTCATGCTGTAGAAAGCTCTATATTTTCATATATTAGAATAGAAATTTAATGGAGATTACATGGAGTTTATATATGAGGTGTAACTTCTTCATTTATTTAAGTCGGTTCAGTTTAGTCTGGTAAATGATGAGGATTCGATAATCTCTAATATTGATGATCGAGATTTTTCAATCTCATCTATAGAAATCTAAAAAATTCTAAACTACCCTCATGAGGGTGTTTATCACATTGATTTGAAAAATATGGGCAATAGTGTACATAAATCTGAATATATTTTGTCGTTTATTTTTTGATCAACTAATATCAAGAATATGATTGTAAAGGATTTGGAACCAGGCCAGAAGATATTGGTTTTGTTTGCACAAACAAGTATAGCACCTAGGATGTATGAAATGGAAAAGATTCTTTATCTAAATATATATTTAATGTTTTTTCTGATAAGTTATATCTAATTGAACATTCTGAGATACATGGTGAGGTATCTTAGTTTTTATTGCCAAACATAGGAAAGAATGATTTTTATCCTTTTGGAAGATTCATCTCAATGATTCTATTTAAGAATGATATGATAAGACTAGTGGATGCTTAGGCGAGATGCCACCATAGTAACATCTTCAATGCTGGTACATGGAGAAAAATTGGATATTTCAATAGAACAATCAATGGCAAGATGATTCCTGTTAGAGCTTAATAGGATGAAAAAAGTGATCAGGCCCAACCAGAAAAATCGAAGGAAAGACAAGCTGAATTAAGATCTAGTGTTGTATCAAGAAGACTCAGGGTTAAGGTTATGGATGTATCTGAAGAAATAATTTAGGAAGGACTTTAATTCAATAGGACCAGGGATCTTAATCCTATTGAAGAGTCCGGTTTAAATTAAAATGTTTTAGAATATGGTGATCTCTTACTCTATAAGTTTGTGAGAGAATATATAGTTGAAGCAGAACCGCTAATTGAAAAAGAAGCTGAGACAGTGTCTGGTGAAGGAGAAGCAGTGGAAAAAACTCAAATTGATCAAGTATAGGTTGATTAGGAACAAATTATTTTGTAATATCCAGTTATAGAGGAAGAACATGCAGATGATGCTCATGAGGAGAAACCACCAGAACCTGAAATCCAGGAAGAGAATGCTTTTGAGATTCATAGTGAGGTATTGAATGATAATTTTTCTATATATTAGTCTGGGAAAGGCTTAGAGAAAAAATATGTTGAGAAACAAGTACAGGTAGGGGATGATGAAAAATCAGATGCTAAATCCTTTCCATTAGTGTTGTTGCATCATGTTGAACCTGAAAATGAGAATCAAGAATAGGGTGCCTCTGATTCAACAAATACAGAAATGGGGGAACTGAACAAAAATTTGACTAAAGATGAAAAAGAAGAGTGCTGCTCTACGGATAGCATTAGAAAAGGAACATTTAAATTTTCGCAGGATAAAAGAAAGTATTGTTTCTAATCAAGAAGTTAAAAGTTTTAAGAAGGAAATGTTAAATGAGGTTGCAAAGGTGAAATCTGTAATGTTTATGAAGATAGATTTAATGGAATTTATATCTTTCATGGAGAAACAATTTGCATCAGTCAGAACCAGTGACGCCAGTACATCAGGTACTTCACCTGATTTAATCAAATGATTTCATGCTATTATAGTGTTCATGGATAATATGAATTCTAGACTGCAAGACTTAAAGTGAAACAATGCTTCATTGTAATGACCTTAACATTTATTAATATTTGTTTCTTAAATTTTGTGTGTTATTTTATTTTTATACTCAAAAAAACTATATTCTTTAATTAAATAAGTGAGTATTATTACATTAGACCATTGGGTTTCTACAATTATATGATTGTTTGTCAATATGACCGTTGGAAGCTAAAATCTTAATGATGAAACTTTTTTTGTTTATAAATACAAGTGATCTTGGTTAATTAATACATAAAGAAGATTCGATGGGACCATCTAGTAGTCTTGGGCCAATTGAAGCCCATCTGATGGAACTCGGGAAGGACGTAGTGCCATTGGGATTTTCTCTGGACCAAACCCAAGCCTAACTTTATCATGTGAAGCTATAACGGAATCAACTTTGTAAGAAGTTCATATTGATAGAAATCTCCACTCGAGAAATGTTGGCTGAGCCGCCCCAATATTCTATCACCTTATCATACCTTACAATTAGGACATATACTGGTGTTATAAGGGGCTATCTAATGAGACCATAAGTGTGTTATGTAATCCTTTGATATAAATAATTTTTTTGATTTCTTCTTATGATGAAGCATGGAAATTTTCAAATGTCCGGATAAATATAGGATGTATATTATTTATTTTAAGAAAAAATAGATATTTTAATGTATTTATGTAAACTATAAATAATTAATAATGTGTAATGATTTTCAAAAAATGGCCTTCTACAGTTGTGTTCAGTAATAAATTTAGAGTCTAATAAGAGAAACATAATTTTTGGTGAATAGTTAATTATGAATAGTGATTTTACAATTATGATTAGAAATGTGACCAAATGGATTATGTAACCTCACTTAAGAAAGTATTGATATAATTTAGGCACCTTTATTATGTAATGTGATTCAATAAAATAAGTAAATAACTATTCCAGAAATTATTAGTCAATTATTAGTTTTTTCAGGTGAATAGTGTTTTTTATTTATAAATTAAATTAAAATTATTTAGAAAATTATTTTTATAAAATGGAGTCCATTTTTGAAATTATAGCATCGATATTAGGTTAAGGTTATTTTTGAGGATTTTTCTGAAAAAAATGAATTTTCGGTGAATGGTGAAAATACAGTTTTTAGTTTCGGGTGTTTAATGACATCAGTAAAGATGGAATAATTATGTAATCATTCTGGTAGAATTATTAATTGTAAGATAAGGTATGAGGTGTACCATGTGGCCAATACCATGAGAAAATACAAAGGGAAAGCCCATGGTTTTTCCAATACCACCGATGAGGTGTCCCTTGGCCATTAATGACTTGTCCCATCACTTCTCCTATAAATACCAAGCCATTCCCACATTAATTTCGTTTCCAAATCCACCTCAACGATTTTCTGGTCCCCTTAACTCCCATGGAGTCCTCCCAAGGTTCCTTCAAGCCTCCCAAGGTCCGGAACATCATGCTTTCTAAATTACTCTTCAAGGTAAGGGAATATTTTAGCCTCCTCTTCTAAGCCATGAATTCCTTTATGTTGTGTCTTCAATTTTCCATCTCTTTTTGTTGAGGGTATGTTCATATATGTTATATTTACTATCCATTTCATTTATAATTGTTTAGAGACCCTTTCTACTCACATCAATTTGTTTTCTGAATTTTTATTTTACGCCGTTAGGCTGCCGAATTTTTCGTAAAATGAATCACATGTTCTATTTTAATTCATGTTTCCTTTTCATGTGGTATGTCATTCAAATTTCCATACCATGTTATTATCTCCATGTTATTATATATTTATACTTTAGTATAAGTTATTTATGAGTGGGTTACTCTTGTACCCTCTTTTTGAAATGTTTTTTAAAACCATGTTTTATAATCGTTATGATGTAGAATGTTCGCCTCAAAATTTCTATCTCTTTCTCTCCAGAAATTATATTGTTTTATTTATGTCAATACCTAGACTTATTTCATTCCTTTGGGTTTTTATAAATATATAATGATGATGTATTTTATTCTGGAATTGACATACATATAACCCTCACTCCCTTTCTATGGGTTATAAATGACATAATGATCTTATTTTTTTACAAACTTTTAAAACATCACGATCTTGAAATGAAACCCATTTATTTTATTCTCCATAGGTTATTTATGAAATGTTTTATTATTATATATGTGGATCACATGAATTTAAAGACATATTAAGGGTGTTCCCTTATAGCGCTCCAATGCATTGGGTAAACAATTATTCTCTAGAGATGAAAAGTTTCACGATACCTTGGTGAATATCCTTTGGAATTTTTATAACACCTTAGGGATGGACCTTGGTGATATGTTAATGAATGTCTAAATGAAATTTTGAAGCCAAAAATTCATGTTATGTTACATGTTCTTTTCATTAAGATATGCCTATACTTCCATTGCTCCTGTCTTTATGTTGTTATTCAAGTCCTTATTGTTAACGCAAGAAAACTGATTCCCTTTTTAACCTTACTGGGCCTTCTGCTCACCCTTTCCATTGAAGTATGTCTCCAGGATTGGAGATGCAATAGTTTCACATAGAATGAAACTATGATTAAGCCCTATAAGTGGTTTAGAATAATTTTTTATGTTGTATTCATGTTTTACTGTTCCTGATTTCCAAGACACTAGAGTTTAAAGATCCTCTGTAAGTAAAATATAATTAAATGTTATGTATTAAAAAGGCGGGATTCTATAGTTGGCATCAAAGGATAGTTTAGTTATTTATGGAAATTAGGATACGAAAAATTTAGGAATATCATTATAGAAAATTTAAATATAGGAAAACTTCCTGGTATTTTGGTGAGTATTCAGTAAGTGGTTTATCAAGCAAATACATCCCTGTCAGGATACGAGCAGGTAGAGGTGGACCTGGAACAAATGTACATAGGGGTAAAACCCGAAAACACCCCTTTGAGCTTGACTTGAATGGGAACTGGTGCACAACAATGGTCCTTGCTATAATCTTGGTTACAACACTCTTGGGGGATATGTTTGGTTAATCGTAAGATTTTTATAAATCGTTATAAAACAATTATAGAGAAATGTAATTGTTTAATCATGAAGTTTTACGAAAAAAAATACTTTATATTTAAAATATTCTTATATTAAATAAGTTTCTCAGTAAGGTTTTACTCTTTTAGAAAAATGGAAAGAAATAGGAGGAACCGTGCAAATGGTGACCGTAATGGACCATGTGCTGACGACCCTTTGATGGAAGCCGAAATGGAAACATTCATGTGAATGATGAACCAACTGACTCAAGTTATGGGAAATAACATGAATCAGGCTAGGAGAACAATCACACCATGAAGGGAAGAACATTATTTTGAGTCCTTTATGCGTCAACGACCATAAACCTTTAGTGGATCGACCGACCCATTTATTTCTAAACAATGGATCGGCTCTATAGAGAAGATATTTTCTATGCTATGTTTTTCAGAGCAAGAGAAGGTCACACTAGATATCTATCTCTTAGAGGGAGAAGCCGATCAGTGGTGGGAACTGATAAAAAACACGAGGAAAAGAGTTGATGTTGAAGCTATCGAGTGGCAAGAGTTCTGAGGGATCATTTTCAGTAATTATTTCCCTTATTCCCTGAGAACATGAATGGAGAGGATGTTTCTTGAGCTAAAGTAAAGGAGAATGAATCTATCAGAATCTATGAGATGAAATTCACCCGACATTCGTGATGTACCTCCATATTTTTCATGGTACGAAATAGTAAGGTTGATATATTATTCGGTGGACTAAGACCTCATCTGCGAAATAATCTAGCCAACCTAGACTATGACAGCTATGAGGAGATCGTGCGGAGTGAGATGAAAGTGAAGCAAGAGTTTGGTGAGACATAGTGGTATCATAAATCAAACAACAGGAAGAGATCGATGGAGCCCAGCTTAGGGAGGTCCTTTGATTAAGGAAGAGGAGGCACGAAAGTGTAATATCCCATGTGTAATAAATGTGGGAAGAAGCATTCAGGGAACAACCTGATTGGGAGTGGGAAATTCTACAAGTGTGGAAGAGACGGCCATATTGTGAGGAATTTTCAGAGTTAAGTGAAACCTAAACATCCAAAAAAAAATTACAAGTGGAAGATGGTGCAATCCCTACCTGATGTCTAGTGGTTTAAGTGTGGAAAACATGGGAACTTTGCGAATCACTATCCAAATCTGAGGGTAGTGGAGGGGAACCACCATCATCCTCAGTAAAGGCCAAAAGATCAAGGAAGTTCTTTTTATATCATGGTAGCTGAAGTCGAAGCTCGGAATGATGTGGTAGCAACTACTCTTGTTGTTATCTCAAATCTTTCAAGTACTTTGATTGATTCTGGTTCTATGCATTCCTTTATTTCCTCCATGTTTGCAATGAATTTTGAATCAAACCTCAATTTTCTAAAAGTAGAGTTATTAGTCAAGACTCCTGGTGGGATTATCCCACCATCATCAGTGTTTAGAAAATCTAGTATTTACTTTAGTGATCACAATATTAGTGCAAATATAGTATTCATTACAATGTTGGAATTAAACATTATTCCAGGGATGGACTAGATCTCAAAGTATAAGGCCAATATCAAATGCAGAAGCAAGGAAATATCAGTAGTATTAAATTGAAAACCTACATTTATCTTCCATAGAGAGATATCTCAACCTGATCTTTGACTAGAGAAACCCCTTACATCATTCTATATGGATTTTATTAGTGAAGAATAAGAAGGAGATGAGAGTTTATGTATAGAAAATGTCCCCATCGTCCAGGAGTCTGTTGACGTATTTTCTAAGGAGTTTCCTAGACCTCCACTAGAAATAGAGGTAGATTTCTATGTTGAACACATACTTGAATCTCATCTGATATCAAATACCCTGTATAGGATGGAAAATGTGGATCTGGAGGAATTAATGAAACAACTCTATGATCCTTTGGATAAGGGGTTTATCCGACCAAGTGTGTCTCCTTGGAGAGCACCTGTTCTCTTCGTGAAGAATAAGGATAGATCGATGTAGATATGAATTGTTACAGTGAACTAAATGAGATCACAGTAAATAAAAAATACCCTCTCCCAATAATTGATGAATTATTTGACCAACTTCATGGGGCTCAATTCCTCTCTAAGATTGATCTCTGATCTGGTTATCATAAATTGAGGGTGAAGAATGAAGATATTCCAAAAACTGCCTTCTGATCAAGATATGGGCATTATGAGTTTTTTGTTATGCCCTTATGACTGACTAATGCACCTTCCATTTTTATGTATTTGATGAATATAGTCTTGAATTATTACCTTGATAACTTTTTGGTAGTTTTTATTGATGATATTTTGATATATTCCAAAAGTAATGAGGATAATGAGGATTATCTAAGGGATATTTTCCAAACATTTCAAAAGGAGAGTATTTTTTGGAAGTTTAGTAAATGTGAATTTTTTTTACAACAAGTTTCATTCTCGGGGCACATTGTAAACAATGAAGGAATCACAGTTGTCCCTAAAAAGAAAAAATTTGTAGAGAAGTGGCCTCAACCTACTACAATAAATGAGATTTGTAGTTTTATTGGATTAGCAGGATATTATAGGTGGTTTGTGAAAAACATTTCACAAATTTATTATCTATTAATCAAGTTAACTCGAAAAGGGGTCAAGTTCATCTGGACAATAGAGTGTGAGGCATGTTTCCAAGATCTGAAGAAGAGATTGGTTACTACACCCATGTCAAATATTCCCTCATGTGGAGAAAGATTCATTATTTTTAGTGATGAATCTCTAAAAGGTCTTGGGTGTGTCCTCATGAAAAACTAGAAGGTCATTGCTTAAGCATCTCGACAATTGAAGCCTCATGAGTAGAACTATCCCGTGCATGATCTGGAGCTGGTTGTGGTCGTTTTTTCTCTAAAGATATAGAGGCACTATCTTTATGGGGAGAAATGTGATATATACAAAGACCATCAATGTTTGAAGTATATTTTAAACCAAAATGAATTGAACATGAGGAAAAGGATATGGTTGGAACTTCTTAAAGACTATGATTGTTCAATTCATTATCATCATGGAAGAGAAAAAAAAGTCACTGATGCATTAATTCGGAAAGACACAGTTGTTCTTTCCATGATGTGAATTCAAAGAGATCTGTTGATCAATGACCTAGTATAGTTGTACATAGGAATTATAAGGGAAGGGACATCATAAAACCTAACCCAAATGATTTCTCAACCATCATTACTAGATATAATCAAGAAATCACAAAAAGAAGATCCTTTGTTATAGAAATATTTTGAGGCTATAAAAGATGGGATGTTTCCTATGTTCAATATTGATAAATAAGGTGTACTGAAATTTCAAGAAAGACTATGTGTTCCATCTTTTCCAGAAATAAAAATGGAATTGATGGATGAATCTCATAGCTCTGATTTCTCTATACATCCATGAAGCACAAAAATTTATAGGGACCTTCGTGATCATTATTGGTGGGATTATATGAAAAGGGAGATTGCTAACTAAACTTCAAGGTTCCTAGTACGTCAGCAAGTGAAGTCAGAGTGACAACTTCCTAAAGGGGTATTGCAACCACTACCCATACTAGCATGGAAGTTGGACAATATCACTATAGACTTTGTCATGGGTCTTCCGAGAACTTCCAAAGGAAACATTGAGATATGGGTTATTGTGGACCGTCTCACCATGAATTCAATTTTTATCTCCGTTCGAGAAGATATATCTCTTGATCAACTTTCCAGGATTTACGTGAAATTAGTGGTAAGGATGCATGGAGTTCCACTTTCTATCGTATCTGATCAAGATACAATGTTCACATCAATATTCTGGAGACGTCTTCAACATGATCTAAGAACTGAATTGAATTTCAGTACGGCGCATCACCCCCAAAATGATGGAAAATCTGAAAGGACTATTCAAACACTCGAGGACATGCAGAGAACAAGATCAATGGAATTTAATGGTGGATGGGATCAACATCTCCCTTTAGTTTAGTTCTCTTACAACAATAACTTCAACTCAAGCATTCAAATGTAACCCTATGAAGCTCTATATGGGAAGCGATGTAGAACTCCTACTTTTTGGGATGAAGGTAGTGAGAGAATGCTTCTTGGGCCTAATCTTGTACAAGAGATGACAAAAAATTTCCATTCCATCCAACAACATATTAAGGCTGTTTAGAGTCAGCAAAAGAGCTATACGAAAAACCATTGAAGGGACATGGAGTTTGATGTCGGTGGCAAGGTCTTTCTTTGAATTTTATCATGGAAGAGAGTCATGAGTTTTGGGAAGAAGGGGAAGCTCATCCCTATATACATTGGACCCTATGAAATCCTTGATCTCATGGGAGTAGTGGCCTATCAGCTTGTACTTCCTCCAAATCTAGAAAAAGTTCATGATGACTTCCACATATCTCTCTTGAGGAAGTAAATACCCGACCCATCACATGTACTAATCCTATATGTGGTACAAATGGAACATGGCCTCTCTTATGAGGAGTAGCTTGTGGAGATCTTGGATCTTAGAGAAAAGGTTCTACTCAAAAAGACTACCCACCTTGTTATGGTGTTGTGGAAGAAACAAAAATATGAAGAATCCACGCAGAACCTAGATGAGTCTATGTGGTAGAAGTATCCAAAACCTTTCTCCTCTAAGGGTATGAGTTAAAAATTTCATGGAAAAAATTTCTTAAGGGGGAAGAATGTAATGACCTGAAAATTTATTAATATTGGTTTCCTAAATTTAGAATGTCATTTTATTTTTATACTCAACAAAACTATATTATTTAATTAATGATGTGAGTATAATTAAAAGAGACAATTGTGTTTCGACTGTTATATGATCATTGGTCAATATGACCATTGGAAGCTAAACTCATAATGTTACAACATGTTTTGTTAATAAATACAAGTGACCTTGTTTAATTAATACAAAAAGAAGATTATATGGCCTTATCCAGTAGTCTTGGGCTGATCAAAGACCATCTGAAAGAACTCAGGAAGGAGGTAGTGCCATTGGGCTTCGCTCTGGACCAAACCTAGGCCGAACATCATCATTTGAAGATGGAATTGAATTGCCTTCACGAGAAGTTCAAGATGATAGAAATCACCACTCGGGAAATGTTGGTAGAGCTGCCCAAAGATCATATCACCTAATCACACCTTACACTTAGGTCATATTCTAGTGTTATAAGGGGCCATGTAACGAGCCCTTAACCGCCTTATGTAATCCTTTGATATAAATAAAAATTATGATTTTTTATGGTGTTATTTTTGAATTTTCAAATGTCCAGATAAATATAGGTTTTATATTATTGATGTTTAGAAAAAAATTGATATTTTAAAATATTTATGTAAACCTTAAATAATAAATAATGTGTAATGATTTTTGAAAAATGGTCTTCTAAAGTTGTGTTCAGTAAGAAATTTAGAGTCTAATAAGATAAACATAATTTTTGGTGAATAGTAAATTATAAATAGTGATTTTATGCTTATGATTAGTAATGTGACCAAATAGATTAAGTAACCTCACTTAATAATGTATTGATATAATTTAGGCACCTTGATTTGGTAATGTAATTCATTAAAATAGGTAAATAAATATTCTAGAAATGATTAGTCAAGTATTAGTTTTTTCTAGATAATAGTAATTTTTATTTAAAAATTAAATGAAAAATATTATGAAATTGTTTTTATAAAATGGAGTTTATTTTTGAATTAATATCATCGATATTAGGTTAAGGTGATTTTTGGGGATTTTTATGAAAATAATGAATTTTTGGTGAATAGTGAAAATACAGTTTTTAGTTTCAGGTGTTTAATAATGTCGTTAAGGATATAATAATTTTGTAATAATTATGGTCTAATTATGAATAGTAATATATGGTATGAGGTGTTCCAAGTGGCCAATACCTTGGGAAAATACCATGGTCAAACCCATGGTCTTTCCAATACCACCGATGAGGTGTCCCTTGGCCATTAATGACTTGTCCCCTCAATTTTCGTATATATACCAATAAATTCCCTCATTCATTTTATTTCCAAATCCTCATAAACGAATTTCTAGTCTCTATAACTCCCAAGTAGTCCTCCCAAGGTTCCCTCAAGCCTCCCAAGGTCCCGAACATCAGGATTTCGATGTTATTCTTCAAGGTAAGGGAATCATTCATCGTCCTCTTTTAAGCCATGACTTCGTTTAGGTTGTGTCTTCTAGTTTCCATATATTTTTGTTGAGGGTATGTTCATATATGTTCTAATCACTTTCCATTTCATGTCTAATTTTTGAGAGACCCTTTCCACTGTCATCAAGTTTTTTTCTGAATTTTTTGTGATGCTATTAGGCTGCAGAATTTTTCATAAAAGGAATTGTGCCTTCTCTTTTCTTTCACGTTTACTTATCATGTGGTAAGTCATTAAAATTTCCATACCATGTTCTTATATCCATGTTATTATATATTTAAACTGTATTATACGTTATTTATGAGTGGTTTACTCTTTTACCCTCTCTTTTAAATGTTTTGTAATACCATGTTATATAGTCGTTATGCTGAAAAAAGTTCGCCTCAAAATTTTTATCTCTTTCTCTTTAGAAGTTCTATTGCTTAATTTATGTGAATACCCAGAACAATATTGTTTCTATGGGTGTCCATGAATTTATTATGATTATGTATTTTATTCTATAATTTACAAACATATAACCCTCACTCCCTTTACATGGGTTATAAATGACACAATGATCTAATTTTTTTAAGAACTTTTAAAACGTCACGATCTTGAAATGACACCCATTTATTTTATTCTCCATGGGTTATTTATTAAATGTTTGATTATGATATATGTGGCTCACATGAAATTAAAGACATATTAAGTGTGTGACTTGATCTCTCTCCAATGCATTGGATAAAGAATTAATCTCTAGAGATGATAAGTTTCACGATACCTTGGTGAATAACCTTGGTAATTTTTATGAAACCTTGGGGATGGACCTTGGTGATAGGTTCATGAATGTCTAAATGAAATTTTGAAGCCACATATTCATGTTATGTTCCATGTTTGTTTCATTGTGATATTCCTATGCTTCCATTTCTCATGTCTTTATGTTTTTATTCGAGTCCTTATTGTTAACACAAGTAAACTGATTCCCTTGTTTACCCTTACTGGGACTTATGCTCACACTTTCCTTTGATGTATGTCTCTAGGATAGAAGTGAAGATATTCATTTGTATCGGTAAAAAAAAGATCTAATTATCTATTTGGGTGATGGATTGATGAGAATATTGAGGGAACAATTGAAAGAGATCAATGAAATAGTTTAGAGGATATTAATACTATCTCACACTCTTACCGAACCTTGATTCCAGTTTTTTTCATTATTGTATTAGTAATTCTATGAGAAATCGTTACATCTCATTTTCATGTGTTTTAATTTGTTTTACTGAACTGTCTATGATCAAAAAGCAAATAATCTAGATGCGCATATTGATAAA
Organism: Viscum album; assembly: GCA_963277665.1. Taxonomy (NCBI): domain Eukaryota; kingdom Viridiplantae; phylum Streptophyta; class Magnoliopsida; order Santalales; family Viscaceae; genus Viscum; species Viscum album. The sequence goes on along the minus strand of OY728126.1, from coordinate 2,086,829,402 downwards.
TAGTTTATAATAGCATTTACATAAGTTTAGTGCTACATTAAAATGTGTTAGAATCCTTCTTCTATCATAATTTTTTGAAACCACAAAAACGTGATGAAATTAGGATAAACACAACATTTTATTTTTATATATTTTAAAATATTAAATGAATATTTTTAATAAAAAAGGGTATTATCTTAATTCTTTAAGGGGGAGGGTGGAATTAATTTAAACCTAAAATTGAATTTTTATGTTATTTTGAAAATGTTATTTTAAGTATATATATGGATAACCATAGTTTTTTATTGGGTAAAATAGTTTTTTCCCTTTTTATGACTTTGGATAATACAATGTTTATTTTTTTTAAAATAATTTTTATCAAATTAAATATTTTATTTATTATTTCAAAATTCAAAACTATATGTAATTAATTTTGTAAGTTAATTTCATTAGTTAATTTTTGGGTTTTGTGATCATCAAAATGGGAGAGATTGTTGAGAATGTTTTGTTTTAAAAAATACATAATTTTATTATTAAAAAGGGAGAGATTGTCGAGAACAATACTCTATCTCTTAATGATGATTTTGATGCTCACAAATACCCTTATTTGTTATTTTAATTATTTTAATTTAACTGTATTTTAGGAATTTAATATTCATTATATTCTTATTTCTGGAAGACACATTTATGTATTTGAACAGTGATAATTAATTGCTAATGTATTCAGAAATCATTTTTAGCATGTTTTGGAAACACTGTTCATACCATATGTTGAGTAGCACAGCGTAAGGATGAAATGTGGTGTTTAATATATGAGATATCAGAAAAGTATGGTAAAACAACCATACATGATCGGAAAAGTATGAAGGAAGGAACCGTACATTTGGAAGTAACCTTACCTTTAGAAGGAAGGTTAAGTTTGGAAGACACCCTATATTTCAGAGGAACCTTACATTTGGGAAATCAGAAAAGTATGGAAGAAGATTATTATTTAATTATGGAATGATAAGTTTGTTTCTGAAAATTATAGTTCATCCACCTTACTTTTGTGAACAACCATAGGTTTCAAAGCTAAGGATAAATGTATGGTTCATCAACATTACTTTTATGAATAACTATACGTTTGATTGAAAAGTATGGATTATATACTGTATGTTTGAGAGTTAAAGAGAAATGATTGAGATCAACATTACGTTTGAGATCAAACTTACCTTGGGAACTTTACATTTAGAGAATGTGTTCTATACAGGTTAACCAAATGTTTGACGTCGAATATTTAAATTATGACTTTATTAAAATAGTGGTATTTATGTGGATTATCAGGGTGATTTCAAGCCAGATTAAAAGCCCGAATTTAATGTGAGTCTTCGACTGATTCAAGAAGTTTATTTGTGATTCAAAGGATCAATTTAAGAGGATATTTTCATGCCGAATTTTTAGGGGAGTTACGACTGCTATGATATTAAAACTTTTGAATATCTCCATTTTAAAGGAGAATTACGTGGATCTAAATTTAGAAGGAAAATTCTCATATTTATTCTATATATACATGTAATAATTTTTCTCACACAGGGGATGAATTTTTGAAAAGAAGATCTTCTGTTACAAAGAGCTAAAAAGCTCTTTTTTCTGAAGAATAAGAAACTCGACTGAAGATTTACTGATCTACATCAAATATCTTTTAGTGAATCAACTACTGTTAACATTGTGAAAAACATTTCAAGATCAACTACAAAAGGACAAACTCATAACTAATTTTACCCAAATATCACCATTTCTGAATATGAAGATCCATTTATTATCAATTGTGTGTTGTTGCTATTGTGAAGAACAATTGGGAAAGTATTTTCAACGAACAAAATACTCGTTTATCGTGAGTGATCAACTTCTCATTCTAAGAAGTGTATTAGGTTCTATTTATGAACCAGAAGGCTCGGTTTAGCCTTAATATTGTAAATATGTCAACTTCTTATACTTAGTTATGGAACGGTCTATTGATAAGAGGACCAGATAGTGAAAATCATCACGCTCATGGAGTAGAGCGTTGGTGGAGTGGACTAGGGGCTTTCTGTTCCCCAAACAACTATACATCATGGGTCCAGTGGTATTTATTTCCCCATGCTAAATCTTTGATATAATGATAAAAGGAAAAATCACGATCATTCGATGAAATTGAAAAGGCACAATTCACCTCCACTCTTGTGCGTATTGAATTTAACCAGATCCAACACCAAGTTACCTTGATATGTTATGTGTGATTTTCTACGGGTATTATAGTAATAGTTGGGTTAAAAAGGGTATGAAATGATCTTTTTTTCTATGAAGAGTATTTAATACTTCATAAAGTTGAAAAGTATTACTTTTGATAATTTATTTATGGTTAAATTGTTGTTTTGAAAAACTAAATGTTTTCCTTCTTTGTGTATCCTTTACTAATCTTTTTATGCTCATCCCAAATTTTGGAAATGTTTTTCACATGACATGATTTTTAATTACGTTAAGGATGGGATCAAGGAAAATTCATTCTATCAAAAAACATGGAACTATATATGACTCTTTTTTTCATGTGTTTTTATTTTATAAAAAATTGGATACAGAGTAGAAGTGACTAATTTATTATTTTGAGATGTAATCTAATAGTTATGGCTTAATTCTCTAAAACACTTAACCTGAAAATATCCTCAATGTGAATTATTAAATCAATTAAATATTATGCAATGTTTAAGGTAGGGTCATTAAAATATTTATATTTTAATGATACTATATGATTTGTTTACACTTTTGGGGACACAACTATTATTTATTTGTTACAATTATAGATTCCTTTTTTATTATCTTCTATAGAGGTAGAATTTGTTTTGGTTACTAAAGAATGTATGGTGATTATATGGATTAGGAGTTTTCTAATGGATTGGAACAAGTAGAGGTGAAATATTATGATTCATTTAAATGATAAAGTGTGATTCATCTTATGAATAATTGGCTATAAAATTCATAGATGAAGCATAATCCACTAGAATATCATTTCATACTAGTATTATTAAAGGATATTTCATTAGATTTGGGAAAGATTAAAAGAATCATAAATCCATAAAACATGATGACTTAGGTGATGATATTTGAGAAATTTAGGTGTTTTAGTGCCTCATTTGACAATAAGAGATGATAAAGGGAGAGGGTAGAAATATAACAAGTACAATTGGAGGAGAATATTATTAGATGAGAGTATATTTGAATTCAGTATCCAAGTGGCCAAATTTTTAGATATTATAACCATTATTTTATGTCAAATATATTATAAATTGAGCCTCAAATCTTCTATCCAACCTTATCATTGTGGTTTTGTGGTGGATGAAGTTGGAGGATCTCCATTGGTAGGAAGGTCAGGGGTTTATGGGATGTAGTACATTGAGAAATGTTATGAAATAGAAATTTGGTTAGACAAGGAATTTATTTTTTATATTCCCCCTTCGGATAATGAAAATCAGGATTTTTATGTTCTAGTTTCATTTTTGGTTCAAAAAAACATATAGTCTGAGTTTATATTTTTACGTGGGGTTAATGTGGGTTCTTAGAAATAAATTATTTATCTGGGTATCTACAGTACATATGGATATTAATTTTTTTAATTTATGTGTAGGTAGGGGAGAAAAAATTTATAACATGAATTTTTTACATCTTCTAACATGTAAAAGGACATTGGAATTGGGTGTGTGGCTCTATTAATCTTAAATTCACTATATCTATCCCATGAAATAGTGAATTCATTTCTATTCTATATGGATGTATGGTATTTTTTCCAAACAATATAAATTATTGTGTTGGTTATTTATTTATTTTTTCATTTTTTATATATATTTATAAAATATATTGGTTCCCTATAACATTTAAAAATTCCACCATTACATATTATATATAGTTAAAATAAATAATGTTTTGAATTATCATCATAAACTTGTTAGATATCGTTACCTATCCTCATGGTTGTAACTACATGTAGCATTACATCCAATAAGGAGATCACTTTTTCATTATAAATGATGGAATTATGAATCCACCACAACACATAAATCTTATTAGATAGAAAATTGATGAAATGGATCATTTAGTATCTTTGAAGTGATATGCCTATAGATTATTTCAACTAACAAACTGTCCTATCAAATAAATGTGGGAAAATTAATAAAAAACATAAAATAAATTCATAAGGAAATGATCCTTTCTACAATTAATGAAGATTTATTCCAATATTTTCTCAACTGTTTTGTAAAATTGGTGTATAAGCCATAATTATAGACCAAAATACTTGAGACACACCTCTTTTGGAAGCCTATTATGTGAAATTTTCCATATTTTATTGCAGTATTCTAGGTGAATCTATTATTGTTTAAAAGATAATATGTGATAAAAATATTCAATATGGATGCTCATAATTAATAGATAATAAAGTTGATAGTTAATAATTTTTTCACATATAGGTAACTAAATCATGATATCCTTTAAAATGAAGAACTGACATTCATCAATAAATTTTCTAAAATTAGTAATTAATTTGTCTACTAACTATATTTCATCCGTTAAGGAAATATAAGAAATTTATTTTAAAACATTAATGAGAATAAAAATTAGTTTCAAGTTTATTTTCCAATAAAAATTCAAAGTATAATTTTTTAAAACAATCCATCAGGATTTAAGAGTAATTCACAAAAATATTAGTTCTGTAGAGGGTCATACTAATGAACTTAGGTAATGAGTATTTCCCATATTTGAACATTTTATGATACTATACCTCATGAAAATATTTTAATTAGGTTTGTAATTAATAATACTTAAGATCGAATAATTATTCAGTGCATCACTAAAGAGATAATTAATATTTTTTTCAATCATACCATTTTTACATGGCCGACAACATTTTTTCCACAGAATAATAACAATTTTACATTTAGAGATACTTCCAATTCTCATTATGTTCTTCATATAAAAATTAAATTTTGGCATAAACTCAAACAAAACCTATAAACCCTAATTGAATATACTAATTTCTATATAATAATTGTTTCAAATAAAATAATTATATAATCCATAAAATGGGTTATCACATTCCATTTTGAAAGTTATTTTTTAATTCTATAAATAATTTCACTAGAAAAGTTTGTATTATGTCTTATATAAAATAATGGAATTCCAAGATACTTGAATAGGATAGATCCTTCTTTAATATTGATACATTTCTATTCATGGTCATTTCTTACCATGTAAAATGCTTCCATAAATTGCATCAGTGGTGGCACTACAACATCGGAGGTACTGTAGTGGCGATGATATTGTATCAGGCAATGTAGCAGCCTGGGTACTATAGTAGTAAAATTCACTAAAGGGGTCTTTGGGAAAAAAGGGCATTTAGGCCTTGTATTTAGACATATTGGTATTGGGCCTTTGGGCTATGTAATGGGTCTCCCTCAACCTAGTTAGAAAGAGGTATTTTCTTGAAAAATAAACGAGGCATCATCCCCAACCTTTTAAAAAAAATTACATATCTATCAATAATTTTAGAGTGATACAAAACTTCTCTAATTTTTTTCATGTTTTTGAAAAAACTCCAAAAAAATATCAAATATTATATAAAAAATTTATTAGTGGGGGAAGTAAGACCCATATATTCTTGAATTTAGATTATATTCATTTCATAAACCATGCTGATAAGAAGTGTTTTGAAGTAGTTATCCATATAATTTTTTTTTCTTGGACTGGGAAACCCTAAATAAATCTTCTTGAATGGAATAAATATCCCATAGGTGAACCAATAATAATTATTGGGAATTTATTATTATTTTGGATAGAATCAATATAGTTAAAAAAATAGTTATTGAAAACACGTTTTTTCAGTTGATCAAAGAGTAAGCTTCATATCAGGGTTAAACTATCATTACTAAGCTCCAATTTGAGAGAGATTTTACGTCCTCTTAAATTATTTATAATAATCTTACCAAATTTTGATGATATGTAAAAAGATCCTCTAAGTTAGAAAAACTGAAATTGAACATAAGAAATTATTTTAAAAACATATATACACAGCATGATAGAAAATACTTTACAAATAATTTTATATATTGTATTTCTCATAAAATTGGATGTAAAATGAGAGATTATATCTACATTTTTACATTGTCATGGAAGGACCATAAACTAAATTATAGGATATTAAGAATATCCCCTTTATAAAAAAAATGTTTTAATCATTGAAAAAATATCAATGTTTAATATTTTCCAAAAATCATTGAATGAATTTTTTAGAAAAACAATAAGGACTACTTAACCATTATAGATTTAAAGAAAGGAAACTCAGTTAAAATCTATTTTATTTTGTAGTTGACAGGTAATAATTTTCTGTTCCACTATGATATCCTATAAACTGACATATATAAGTAAAAGTTTATAACATAATCAATTTCGTTTAAAATTCACTGATAGTATTGAAGAATTTGTTCTTTAATGTTTTCCATATTATTGGAATCTTGAAACTCAAAACTTATTTAATTTAGAGGTTTTTTAAACTTTTAATGTCTATATGAACTATTGAATAAAATAGTGATTCTATCCCCAACCCCTATCCATTTATCAGTAATTTTCTATTTGATAGTCCCCTTCAATATATACATGAGAGATTTAATATTAATAGAGACATCAATCTCCTTTTTGAAATAATTTTAATAAAAATTACAGTGTCATTTTGGATCTACTACAACTCATTTTCAGGTGCAAAAATATCATTATCGTGTTAAATAAATCTCCCCTACTCTTATCCTTTTTTTTATTACGAGAAGAACTAACTTCATATTAAATGCATCGAGGCCATAGTCCAAGGACTGTGAATCTCATTTTTTAGAGTAAAGAGATTTCCATCCACGATGTTGGAAGAAAGAATTGTTAAATCAAAAATACATTTGGTATTTATCCCTCTATTTACGATGGCTAGTCAAAATAAAATGATGATCATAATTCATTTTTCAAATAGTCACATAATAAATGGATTCTTAGTATTATATAAATTGATTATTGAAAAAGTTTATATCTAGTTTACCAGAATGAAATTTATTAGTTATCATTTTATACCATGTGTATTTGAAACCAACAATGTTATCCTCAATAAGAAAATTAATATCCATGTTATGCATGAACTCGCAAGAAGAGATAAAAAGATAGTATGGACCAACTTTCTAAGAGAAATGTAAAACATAATTGAAATCACCCAAGATTATATGAGGGAATGAAATTTTATTTGAGTGAAAATGGATTTCAAGCCAGTGATCTCTCCAATATTGATATTTGTGAAATTAATAAACATAGGAACACCAAAATTGTTCCCCTTAAAAATCAATGATTCATGTGACCACTTTCTATCAAACTTTAGATAAAAGAACATTACCAATATTATGAGAAACAACAATATAAAAGGTTTCAATAGAAAACATATGATTATTGAAAACCGAAGTTCTATTTAATGACTAAACTATTAATATGTATTAATTATTAATCAATAATTAATAAATTTAAATTATTTATTTATTAAATTTATATTAATTAACATTTATCATTTATAAGATATAAATTATATATTTATTAAACATAAATTATTGAATGTAAAGATATTATAACTTAATATTTCATTAGTCAATAAATATTAATTCATTAATATTTATTAATTGTAGAATTTCAATGAAAAATTATTATCTATTTATTATTATTCCACAATATGTGATTATTTATTAATTAATATTTAATAAATAATTATTAATTAATTATTAATTTTTGATTTATTTATTAATAGTTAATATTTATAATCAATTATTTATGATTCATTATTTATTTGTCTTTAAATATTAGAAACTTTTTAATAAGTGTTAATTATTATTTAATGATAGTAATTATTTAATTATAATTAATTAAAAATAAATTATTATCAATAAATAATTTTTCATAAATAAATTTTAATAAGTAATTATTAATTATTAATTAGAATAAAATTATTAATAATAAGTATTTATTAATTTTTATTAAATAATGATTATTAATTATTCTTAATTAGTTATTAATAATTATTTATTAATTATTTGATATTAATTTTATTTTATATTAAAAAAATTAAATTTTCTATTCCTCTGTTATTACTAGTTATTCATTAATTATTATAAATTATTTATGATTAATTTATTAGTATTTAATTAATAATTAATAATTATTAATTTACAAAGAATTATTTTTAATAATTATTTGTTATTTTGTTTTTATAACACATCTTCAAGGGAAGGGTAAAAAGACTCTAACCCATAAATTAAAAAGAAATAAAAAGTTACAACTGGAGGAAATGTACATAATTGAAAGAGAGTATCCAAAATAAAGTGTATCATCGAAGTTGAGATTTAGTATATATGTTATGATGATATATTTTTCCACACCGACCACAAGGATTTCATCCCTATAACACCTTGATATTTTATAAATATTTTTTATTTCACTAATTGCTTTCTTTATAATCTACAATGACTTTAAATGAATTTTGTAATACTATTAAATAATTATTATTTAGTATTATTGTTATAACATAGTCATTGATTTGAATGATATGAATAATATTAAACTTTTTATAAAAAATATATAAATTAACCAATCAATAAAAAATTATTGTTTAATTCTTATGAAATATGAGGCTAGTTTTTGGAAAAGTAATTTTATGCATCAAAAACAAGTTTTCTTGAAAAATTGATTTTATAAAATGTTGTGAGAAAATATTAAATATAACTACAAAAATTTTATAAATATTATTTAATAAAAATAATATTATTATTTAACAAATATTATTAAAATTATCTTAGGATGGAATATTTGGATTTTTAAAAATTGATTGATTTTTAAGTGAATATTGAAAAATACCGATTTTTGTAAAACTACCATTTTTTTCAGAACCCAAATAATGTTACAAATTTAACTCTAAATTGATATAATTAAAAATTAATTAAAATGAATATAATGAATTATATATGAATTAATGAAATAATTTTCTTGGCATAAAAATACTTTTAGACTTAAAAAGCATTTTTTTGAAAAAAAAATATTCATCACGCTTTTTAGGATTGTTATAAAATGTAATTCTATCACTTAGAGAGAAATAATCTAGTAAAATGTATTCCATATTTTGAATTATTTTACTTATTTTTATTTAATAATGTCAACATTATTTTTTTCATGATGAATAGTAAAAATAGTAAAACAATTTCTATAGTAAAATGGTAAATCATTTTAACCTATGTTAAAAATAAGATATAAAGCCACCATTTTCCATATTAATATTCATTGGATCAAATTATTTTGAACATTATAACCTTATTATAAATATTTAATATTTTATGGAAAACATTCACATAAAAATGAGTAATATAATATTTTAAGAAAAGAAAAATATAAAATTTTAGTCTCATGTTTTTACATTTATCATACATGGTCACATGGTGATAAAAAAGTTTTGAATGAATATTAAATGTTATTTTAAGTGTAATGAAATTATTTTTGTGTTTATAATTTAAATATAATTTTTAGGTATTATATAATTACCCTAAATTAATACGCATCATATACATAATATGTATTCAATTAATAGAAAAGGTAAATAAAAGATTTTAAACATATTAAAAATAAAAAACAAATTGGGTGCATTATTTTATTCTAAAAATTTCATAGACAAATATATGATATTTGGGATGTTTTATATCTTTATATTCTAATTCCATTTATATATTCTCGTCATTAAAGTATAATTAAACAAATAATGTCAAAAATAACATTAATGATATTTTAAATTAAATAATATTTTATGAAATTATCTAAAAATCATAAAAACATTAAATAGGAAAATTAGGACGATAATTGAGTTTAAAATTTCATCCCATTTCCATTTTCATCCATTTTTACATTATAAGAAAAATTATGACCCTTTAATGTTAATTTTTTCTTACCGTGGTTAAGATTAAAATTCTTTACCTATTGGGTAAACCAAAATAATAGGTTCCAAATGACATCATAACACTTTAAAATTTTATTTTATGACAGTATTTATAACATAAGATATTTTTTAAATATATTTCCATTTTAATGTATTTGGGTTGAGAATGAATTATCTATACTTAAATATATTTTTTAAAATTCAATGTGGGTCCTTTCTAACCCTTTTAAAAGGATAACCATTCTCTCTTTTAGTTACACCACATTGATCCATCCATGTCAACCAAAAGCTACCGAATTAGAATATGAACTTCTATATACATTAGTTAGAGGTTTTTTCTTATTTAGAGTCCATTACAAGGGCCCTAATGTTGGGATCTAAATGAGGCCCACCAAAAAAATATTCATCTTACTCAATATCATTCAATTTAAGTCTTATTCTATGTACTATAAATCCTTGGTATTCATCATTAAATAATATGTAAAATATCCCAAATATACTAAAATTTAATTATGAATATGTAACCACCAATATACACCCTTTTTTCTATCAAATGGAAAGTGAAAGTAACAATCTTGTGTATTGGAAGACTACCACCTCTCTATAGGAATATGATTCATTTTCTATCACCATATTTCATAGATCTCTCTTTTGATGGGATTGATTTTTTTTTAAATTATCTTCTCAAAATTATTTTTCTTTTCAAATTATAATAACATATCTACCTTCTTACCTTCCAACCCATTTGAAAATTATAATGTTGCACGTGGATGCATGTTTATTATCACCTCCACAGAGAGAAGTGATTCATTTCTCGATTCCACTTTATGTGAATGGTATAGATTTAATGAATATAATATATATATATGATATAATAATGATTTCTAAATGGATAATTATTATTTACATTTTTTCATCTCCATGAATGGTGTAATTCAATTGTATCTATATAATTTATGGATGAAAGTATATATATATATAATGTATAATGTATATAAATAATATTTATACTTTTATTAACATTATGGATATTATGGAACTATGATCAAATTAAGAGGACCAGAACTACCAAATCAAAATTCTCCAGAATAATGAAATGGTTTATAACAGGAGACCATGATTTTAAAAAATAATTATTAATAAGTCGGTGTTTAAATATTTTATGTTCATAATATGTGACAATATCAGTAAGTAAATTTATATATAATATAATTATAATAAGATTAAATTTATTATAAATGTGGTTATACTACCTTTCATGAAAATCAATCTTTATGAAAGGATTTATTGCCTCACTTTTATTTTTGCGAGACACGTGCTATATTCTCTGCTTGTGTGTTTTATGTGGTTTATATACTATTAATGAATTTATAATATTAATATTATCATTTAAATAATTGTATATACATAACCACTTTAGGTTCATTCATTTATGGGGATTATGATTCAAAATTTACCAAAGCAGTAATATTTTTTCGTTACAATATCATTTTTTATCAAGAATGTTTATGATTAAGTGTCAGAGGATGAAATTTAATGATCTATCTCTCAATATTCTCATGAATATTATTCTCCTATGTTCATTTCAGGGGAAAATTTTTTTTCCATTCATTTTCAATAGTTTAATTACTCAAGAGAGTAAAAGAACATTTTAATGAAAAATGACATTATTTATCTTTTCAGTCAAAACTAATTATTCTCCAATGATTATGTTTTCTAAAAAATATTTCAAGAGTGTTTTTATTACTCCCATATTAATTTATAAATTAATTTTTACCAATGATATTATTTAAAAAAACATTTGAAAGGATATTTTTATAACACTCTGAATGAGGTATGTTTGAATTTTAATAAAACACGTGAAAGGAATCATTTTTAAAGCACATTATATGAAATGAATTCCATAAAATTATTATTTCTCTATATTTTAAATATTATCATATATTTTTAAATTATTATTATTAAATTTAACTTTTGATTTAATATTTGGGATATTTTTAGATTTTAAATATGAATTATAAATGAAAAGTGTATTTTCCTCGAGATGTATTTCAACTATCTTTTAAATATATTTCAAATCAATGATAACATCAACCTGTATTGTTTATGATATACTAAGGATATGATCCAATAATTCCATATTTATTATTTCTCTATATGGTTAATGGTTATGATGCTGAAACATCCTTAAAATACATTTTATTTTCCATGGTTCAAATTATGATTTCTGTTTTTGTGATCTTGTGGAATAAATATGAATGTATTAATGATTATTTAATGGGAGGGACAAAAATTATATAGATCTCCAATGAATTTGTTAAAGATTTTGTTATATGAGATAAAATGTTACACATGAGGCTATCCCTAGCTTGAAATAATATGCACAAGAGGTTATCCCAAGCATGAAAAAAGAGGTTATATTGGAGGTTTTCACCATCCCAATTAGAGAAAGTATATTAGAGGTTATCCCAATACCAAAAGAGGGTACACAGGAGGTTGTAATAATACTAAATCACATACATGGGATTTTATCCCAATCCCAACATGTTTTAAATTTTTGTGTTGGTATCATTAATATAATAATTATATTATTATGATTATGACACACTTTACAACAATATTTTATGGCATGATCTTATGCCAACGTTATGTTCTTATAGATATTGATGATTAATAAATTCATTATTCATGTCTTGTAAAATATTTGAATTTATTCCATAAATCATTATTATGATATAAGAATATTTGGGTATGATTTTGAAAGGTTAATCTTACATACTCATACCTTTTATGCCCATTTAATGTTTAAATGAATGTTGATATCATCCTTGTTTACCCTTACTGAGAATTGGAGATCACTGTTTCATATGGTGATTTTCACTAGTTTGAAAAGAAAGGTTTTATGTAGCATATGTATAAGAATATTATTATGTGGGTATAACCTTATGGGAGATATTGAATATATTTAATTTAAAAAATATTATTTTTATGTAGTATTTGAATACATTAAACCAATATTGTTTTGGACATCGATCATTATATTATTTAATTAATATTCATATAATATTATGTAATATTGATGTATGAAAACTATTGGTTTGGATAGTTGGTATCCACATTAGTTTTATTTAATAATTATAAATTAATATTTGAGGACATTTCTAAAAACCCTGGGGATAAGTCTCAGTATAGTGTAATACCATATAAATTTTATAACAGATTATGTGTTTTTCATAGAAATGAATCTCTATCTAGATAATATAAGTGACATGGTATTATATCAGATGCATCTAGGGGAAATAAATTCAAAAAAGATTTGGTTGATTATATCTTGATCATAATTTTATTTAATGGTGAGTGTTCCCTAATTGTGCACTCGGAGTGAAAATACCTAAAAATAAGTTTTGGTTAAATCATATTTTATTTAAAAACCATTATGATGGATTTTAATATATGATTACCATGGATGACCTAGGTTGAATCAAAAGTGTTATAGATGAAAAACTGATTTCATTATTTTTATATACTATGAATGATTTTTCATTATTAATTTCATCGATTAGTGATTCTTGATGTTCCTGATAACCAATTTGGTTTTAGTATGGGATTGAAGATATAATGATGATGTTGAGGTGGTAGCACATATGCTCAAATATTTATGTAACCTATATAATATTAGTTATATGAATTCTTATATATCAGGAAAGGTATAAAGGAATTCCAATTCACATAATCAACCAATATATTTTAAATTAATCATGAGAATCTTTAATGGTACAACGATATCATGTCATGTATATAATTCTTCTCTAGTTGAAGTTTATGGGAATGTGATTCATATAAATCTCATTATTATATATCTAGTATAATTTTTTGTTAACTTAGGAATAGTTCAATTTTTTTACATTAATTCCACATTAAATTTCAATGAAGTGAAGTCAGGTTTGATAATGCAAAAAAACATATGGTCGTCGATCAGTGTAATGATAAATAAATTTTTTTTATGGAAATAAAATTAATTATATGGGTCTTGATTCCTATTCAAAATGGGTGTTTTTATTAAATGGTAGGGGAGAAAATCAATATTTCAAATATGATTGTTGTATGGAAATTCATTCATGTATTTGATAAATTCTTTCCTAATCGTCTACTGAATCATGAAGTTGATTTTTCAATAGAACTCATACCAAGTGCTACACCTATTTCAATGAATACATATAAAATGGAACTAATTGAGTTATAGTAATTTTAGAAGAAACTCCTAGAGAATCATGAAATGCTATTCTTTATCCACGTGCATCACCTTGGGGTGTTCTTGTTCATTTTTATAATAAAAAGTATGGATCATTGAGACTTTGAATTGATTATCATGAACCTTACAATATCACTATCAATATTAAGTGCCCTCTACCTCGTATTAATGACTTGTTTAATTAAATAAATGGATCTTAAAACCTTTTAAAAATTTAAATTAATTCAATATATCATAAATTGAGGCCAGTGAAAAGGATATACCCATGACATTATTTTGTACAATGAATGTAAACTATGTATTTAAAGTGAATCGTTTTTTCTAGATAATTTACAAGTTATCTGAATGAGATTAATAAATCGATTCATTATATATTACCTTGAAATTTTTTTGTTAGTCCTTATAGATTATATTATTATATATTTATAGATAAAAGGAAGAGAATGAAGATTAATTGTGTATTTTACTAAAGACCCTGAGGAAGGAGAAGTTTTTTGAAAACTTTAAATGTGTGGATTATGGTTACACAATGTTTATTTTTATGGTCCATATAATTTCAAGAAATGGTATATCTATAGATCCATAAATGATGACGGTTATTTAATGTTTTCCAAGACTAAAATTATAAATGATATATATTATTCTCTTGGTTTGGCTTCATGTTATCAATTCTTTGTGTATAGTTTTTCCTGCATATTTAATCCACTCAAATTGTTAACTCATAAGGGAACCAAATTCCTTTTTACTAATTAATCTAAAAAAATCAAGGATCAAAAGATATAGTTAGTCATCAGTCATGTGCTTACATAACCCTGTAGTTTAGAATTGTTTTTAAGATATAGGGATGCATCGATGAAGTGAGTGAGATGAATCCTTGTAAATCATGATATGGTGATAACGTATTCATCACAGTAATTGAAGTTTCCAAAGAAAAATTTCACAAGTCATGATTTCTAGTTAAAAATAGTTATTTCTTTAATAAATATATTAGTGTAATTATCATTATATCAAATATGTCATATTTATTGATTAAAAAATGTTAAAATATATATTTACTCAAAAAAGGTGGAATTGTGCTATAGAATATGGATAAACTGGACAAAATATTATTACTGGTCAATATAATACCACCATGGGAAAGAGAATCACATGTTTTATGCTATGAGTCGAAAGGAAAATTCCATCTTATCTATGATCACGATAAAAAAATATCCAATATTTAGGGCTTCTAAAATGATAGATCTATAAATATTAAATTAAGGGGAGTAATTTGATCTCTATAAAATATGGTTTCAACCATCTATCTATGTGAGGATTAAATAAGGGTAGAAGAAAGAAGTGGAACTACAGAAGAAGTTTAGAAATTTACATAATTACATCATTTATTGTGATGGAATCATAAGGTTATAAAACCATGTATTTTTTCCTTCCATGCTAGAATTTAAGAAGGATATGTTTGAGGGATCTCATTGTTCATCATTCAATATTCATCTTGGAGGTATGAATATGTATAAAGAACTAAAATATTATTTTCAGTGGGAAAACATTAAAATAGAAATTGCATAATATGAATCATGGTGCTTCGTATTTTAGTAAGATAAAAGTGAGAGAAAAAATAAAAATGGTATTTTATAACTATTTATAATACCATAATATAAATAAGAAAAAATCACCTTGTATTTTTTATCAGAAACCTAAAAAAATATAAAGTCCATAACACCATCAGGGTTGTAGTCAATAACCATAAAAGATACAAAAAACATCATTACTATAAGATTATATTTATATATTGATCAGGTTACAATAATATAAATAAAATATTTGGTAAGGTTTAATGGGGTTCCATATTTTACTATATATGATTTGAATCTGGGATTTACCATGAAGTTATGGACAAGTCTTTAGAATTATTATTATTGTGGGGTTTATTTATTAATTCCTATCATCCAAATATAGAGGTTCGGTCTGAGAGAACCATTAGAACCCTATAGGATATTACAATGTCATTTTCTATGGATTTCAAATGTATTTGGGATCTTCACCTTCATATGGTTTAGTTTTTTACAACAATAATAGTCTCTTAAGTATTCATATGGATACTTATGAATCTCTATATGTAAATAAATTTAAAACTATAACATGTTTGGAAGAAGACAATGAAATAAATCTATAGAAACTTTATCTAGTTGTGTAAATGGTTATGAAATTAGAAACTATTCACTAGCACATCAAGGAATATCAAAATTGAAAAAAAAGTAATGCTAAAAATTATTAGTGATATCTGGAATTCATGGTTATTGAGAATGTATTCATTTGAATTTCAACATATAGAATGTTTTGGATATTTTGAAATAAATTTGAGCCCAATGTATATTATCCCCTTTTAGATTTTTTATTGAGTAGTTAGGGTAGGTTATCACATGACACTTTCACCGAACCTCTATCTAGTACATCATTTTTTCAAAATATATCTCCTGAGGAAGTACAAACCTGGTTAATAACATGTCATGAACATATATCTTATACCTTTGTTGCATGATATTTCCAATTAAGAATAAAAAATAGAAACATTTTACCATAGAGATAAACTACTAAGTAACAATACTACTCACTTAGTCAAGGTTCTCTAGAGGAATTATAAATTCATTGATGATACTTCAAATCCTAAAGATGTATGAAAATAGATATATAATTATTGTTTTTATATTAGATTGATTTATTTTTTAGGGATAAAATAATTTTAATGGGGCTATAATATAACACCCTCATATTTTATGTATAAATTTTATTTATGTGATAGCTTTTTTTGCACGTGACACCACCTTTAAACATAAAATGTTATTGTATTAGATTATTATTATTTAATTTAATTATTATTACATAGTCATTGATTTTATAGGTATGAGTAGTATTAACCACATTATGATATATATATATATATATATAAATGTACTACTCAAAAAGAATTTATTGATCACTATTTTCAGAAATAAGAAATCAGTGTTTAGAAAAGTTATTTTATTCTTCAAATATAAATTTTCCTAAAAAATGGGTTGTGTTGATTTTTTTGATTTAATATTATAATTAATTTATGGACCTCCGAGAAATTTTATTTTATGAAAATAAATTCATTTTTTAATTCAGAGTATCAAAATTATATTAAGGTGAAATTTTTGGAATTTTTATTAAAAGATTAATTTTTTAGTGAATGGTATTAAAAATAATTTTTGTAAAATTGGAAATTATTTTATTTGATAGAAACATAATAATTATATCTATTTGTTATAAAATATATTAAATTTACTTTAATTTTATATATTATAATTAATTATAAATGAATCAATAATATATTGATCTTTGTAAAAAAATATTTTTAGACATAAAGAGAAATTGTTCGATTTTTGTTTTCATCATGCTTTCTAGGATTATTATAAAATCGATTTTTCACTTATAGAGATTGAATTTTGTAAAACGGACTCCAAATTTTGAATCATAATAAAAAAATATTATTTAATAATGTCAAATTATTTTTTGTTCAAATGAATAATAAAAACAGTAAAATTTTTTCACCGTAGAAAAAAACTAAATCAAGTTAACTTAGGTTAAAACTAAGTTATAAGGCCAAAAATTTTCATCCCAGTTTATATTTTATTAGATTATTTTTACCCTTATCATATTATTCATTAGCATAAATTTTATATGAGTCACTTTCCCATTAAAAGGAACAATATATTATTCTATGTTATGAAAAATACAAAATTCCACTCTCTTGTTTTTAAATATCTTATATGTTCACATTGGGACCAAATAATTTGTGAGTGAATATTACTTTCTATTTTGATAATAATGAAATTTTATTATTGATGTTTTTTTAATTATAATTAGTTATTATATTATTACCTTAATTTTTCATCCAACACCGACACAATATTTACTTAATTCATAGAAAAATTATATAAATGATTTTAAAACCATTAGTTGTTACATAATTCTAGTAAATTTTTTATATTAAATGAATTTTTTAGATTAATATAAAATAATTGGGATGTTTTAAAATATTATATTCCAAATAAATTATAATATTTTTACCTTTAAATTCAAACTAATTAAATAGTGTGAAGATGACATTAATGATATTCTATGTTAAATTATTTATTATTAAATAATTTAAACGTAAAAAAACACCAAATGAGAAACATTAGTATGATAAGTAGTAAAATATATATTACCTTAGAAATTTATAATGCAATTTTCACCCTATAAGTAAATTATAATCCTTTAACACTTAAAAATATGTTACAATGGTTAAGATTAAAATTAGTTAACCAAGGGGTGAAACCAATAGATATAGTTTAAAGTGACATAAAAAATCGATATAAATTTAATTTGAGGGTGATATTTATAACTTATAATCTTTTTATTCAAATATCTAGTCATTTTTTTAAAAAATTTATTGATAATGAATTACTTATATTTTAATATTTTTGTAATTCAAAGTGTTCCCTTTCCCTCCCTTATAAAAGGTAACCCCTACTCTCTTTTCATTAAACAGTATTTAGTCACATATCTGAATAAAAAATAACCCAACTATCATATAAACATACCTATATAAATGTTAGATATTTTTTTCATCTATGAAGACCATTCCATGGGTCCTTAAAGAGGGATATAAAGGACTCCTACTAAAGAAGAATTAATCGTCTTACCTGATTTCCATCAATTTATTTCTTATTATACTTATTCAAAATCCTTGGTATGGATCATAAAATAAGAAATTAATTATAATAAATATAATTAATTTTTATTTTGATTATGTGACCACCAAAATCTATCTTTTATTCCATTAAATGGAATGTGAATGTATTTCTCATATGGACAACTACCTCCATGTAGTGATACAATTCATCTTCCATCACCATCACACATGGATGGTTATTACAATGGGTTTATTTTTTATTGATGACATTTATTGCATAATTATAATTTAGTAAGTATAATATCATATCTACCTTCTTACCATCCAACATGTTGGAAAATGATAACTTCGCTCGTGTGTACATGTGGACAACCACATCCATGAAGCCATGTGATTCTTTTTTCAATTCTTCTTTACATGGATGGTAATAAATACATATGTTTTTAATATATATGATATAAAAATTATTATAAAAAAATTAATTGTTATTCTTTTTTTTCATTCTATTCGTTTAAAATTGAAAACATCATATATGAGTAGGTACGACTTATCATCTCCATGAATGATTTAGTTAATTTTTTCTCTAAATTCATTGTTGATGGATCTTTAAATAAAGAAATATATATATATATATAATGAATATATATATTATTTATATCATCATTAAAAATCTTTAGATTATTGAACTGTGATCAATTTACAATGTCCAAAACTTCCTAAACAAAAAACTCACAAAAAAAATTAACACCTGGAAATAATGATTTTAATAATTAATTATTAATAAATTAATGATAACATGTAATAAGTGTACCGTATATGGTATTATAAGTATGAAATTGACTCTATTATATATATAAAATGAATTTATATTTATATACTATAGGTTATATCACCTTTATAGAATGTTTAGAAAGATGTAAGGGTTTATCATCTAATCTTTATTTCTGTGATACACCTATCATAATCACCACGTGTTTATTTTTTATGGTGTTCATAGTATCCAGGAATTTATTTTAATATTACTATAATTAAAATAATTGGATATAAATTTATATAAATTTTAATTTATTTCATTTGTCATATTAATGATAATTTACCAAGTGGTAATAGGTTTATATTATAAATTCATTGTTTATTATGATTGTTTATGATAATTTTTTAGATGATGAAATCTCATTAAATCACAATAATTTATCGATTTTTTTATCCCATGGTTATTTCCTATGAATACAATTTTTCATGTTATTTTACTCACATTAAGTACATAAGAGACTCAAAGAAAATTTTAAAGGAATTTTGTCTTTGAAACTCTCTTCTGTTGAAAAACCATTTTCTACAAAGTCTAGGTTTTCTAAAAATGTTTTCATGATTGTTTTTATTACTATCCTATGATTCTATAAAGTCATTTTTACCCATGAGTTAATATTTTTAAATAAATTAAAATGAATCTTTTTATGGCTTTTTGAATGAGTTAATTTTAAATTTTTCCCAAAATGTAAAAGGAATATTTGTTTTAATGTACATGAAATGGATAAAATTTCTCATCTGTATAGCCACACAATGATTTTAAGATTACTTTACATGATTCTAAGAATATTTAAAAAATTCCTCATTATTTGAGAAATTTTTTGTTATTAATATATGATTTAAAAATTAAAATCAATGTTTTCTTAAGGAATATTTTAATGGTATATTAAAAAGAATTATCATCTATGATAACATATTTTGATTTTATGTGTGATTAAATAGCTATATGATCCAATGAAAATATATTTATCATATCTATATATGGTTTATGGTTATGGTTATGAAATATCCATGAAACCCATTTTATTTTACATGGTTTAAGTTATGATGAATATTTTTATAATCTTGTGGAATACATATGATAGGATTTATGATAATGTGATGGGTTTGCTTAAAATTATATACCCATACAATTCATTGGATAAATATTAATGTCTTATGAGATGAAAGGGTACATGAGATGTTATCCCAATCTCAAAATAAGGTGAAAGGGAGGTTGTCCAAAGAATAAAAAAAAGGGTATAATGGTAGTTGTCCCAATACCCAAAAAATGGGTACATAAGAGGTTGTACTTATCCATAAATAGGATAAATGGGAGGTTATACTAATCCTGAATTAGGTACAAGGGTGATTATTCCAAGACTGGTCTTTATGGGTATCCATGATGTATGATTTCTATAATTATGATTTTCCCACATTTTATTCCACTCTTTTATGACATGATCTTATGCCAGTGTTATGTTCTCATGGATCTTGTTATGTAGTCATTTTATGACTCATTTATTATACTCTACATTAATTTATTATATAACTCAAGATTAAGATCTTAGTATTACTGTTCATTATATTTAATGTCTCATAACATGCACTCGTACCTTGTTATACTTATATTATGTTTAAATAATTATACATATCTCCACCATGTAACCTTTATATGAATCTATGATCACCATTTATTATATTTACTTTCCCCATGTTACATTGAACAATTTTGAACAGGGTGTGTCTAAGAAAAATTTTATGATGGATTAACTATATGGGTTATGTTGATAAAATTTCATGAAATAATAATATTGTGTATATATTATTCAATGATAATAAACATATACAATCCTAGAATGAATTTTAATGTTATGTAGTGAATACTCATTTAATAAGATGTAATATTTATGTATGAAAATTATGTGTTTCTATAGTCCCCTCCTTGAATTCTTGACCCACTTCCATGGTCTACATCCATCATCTATGGGCCCATTATTATATATTAAACATAACTTGTCAAATTTGAAGGAACCAATGCTCTACTCCATATCCTCTTATTTGGTATCAATGTAAAGTATCCAAAATGAGTTATTCATATTATCCCTCCTGTTCAAACATTCCTTCTTTTACAAAGTCAATAATAGCTAACATAGACACCACCATAGGAGAATACATTAAAGAATCATCATGTATTATATTAGGAATCATCATTATCTTTCCCATTAATTGATAAATCTCAGTAATAGAGGAAATTAATATTACAAAATATTTCTCCACTGACATGGAATCAAATAGATATATAATAGACCACTCAAACATAGTGAAACATGGATCGAATGACATTTTAATGATACTATTAACAAACATTCAGCAAATTGAATTTGAATCTGGTTCACTAATATCTAATGGCATGAACACATCTTTGTCGAATACTGAATTACGCCTAGAATCTTCCCCCACACTATGGTGAGGGACCTTCCCTAGTCAGTTGGACACTATATTATTCTTAGTTCCCTTAATTCATTTTTATTAGAGGTGCATAAAATATCATTCAATTATGAGATATCCACCAGGTTGAGTAGAGACAGAGTCCCCCATATGTTTTCTTGGAAAAAATGGAACCAATTTGGATTTCTATTTACATATGGAAGTGACTAATAATTAAACATTCTATAACACTAAATCTAGTATATCATGAGAATATATATCTGTATCAGATTAACTATGACTATATTATATAAATTCCCATTTACCCTCAATATAAAAAGAAAATTTTAGATAGGTCCTTAAAAAAATTAGTTTACCCATGTCCTTCTATTCATCCACAATGTCAACCCAAGACATTAAAGTAGTTGAATGAAACTATAACATAGGTGAAGAATCCTTAACATTATGAACCAATATATCATGAGCCCACTTTTAAATTTAAGGTACATAAATAGAATCATTCCTCATATTTTGGTGGTCACTATGAGAACACATAAAATTTGTAACATCGGGTTGGGAGACAACCAGAGCATGTCTAGAAGGTTGACCCTGACATTCCCCCTTCCACTACCGAGATTATTATCCCACATTCCCTTCTTATATCTATAAGGGATATAACCTTTTATCGTTTTCAATTATATGGTTCTAAATCCCATGGTGTGAGGAGGAGAACTAGGGTATGCTTGATAGTTTTTAGGATATGGAATATGGTAGTAAGAGGAGATCATGATGTGAAATGTTTTTCATGACATGAAACGTAGTTAATGGCATGATTGGGAGTTTTGGATCAAAAGAGTTGTTCATGGATTTTGTAAGAGAGGTTCCTTATGTGTGATTCCGGATTTGTATTTTATATTCAAGACAATAATCGATAAGATATGGATTCAATAAACATATACCTAAAAATAAGAACATGAAAATGAAGTTTACAACATGAATTAATACCATATTTTTTAGATCTGGGAGACATTTTTTATGCTAGCGATAAACACAGGAAATTCATGATATAAATGAAGTACTCACACTATTATGATATTTATAATATAGTTCCTATAAAGCCTCCTACACCAATGAATTTTCTTAAAACCTATAATTATCTTCAAACTCAAGGAGGTTATAGTATCTCTCTCTAGGTGTTTGAATCTACATCAATAGGGATTGATCCCCATATTCATTTTTCAATTCATGGTGATCTAATTTGAATTTTCCTATTTCTATTTTTTTATTCTTCAATCAGTATTATACCATCCATTATTTCATTCCATGCAATGTTTGTTAATCTTCATTGTTCTTTTGATTTTTTTTTATTTTTTTCATTAGTGTTGGTTTGTCATTCTTAGAGAGATGTAATTTCCCTTTAGGAAAGGTAATAAAATTTCTATATTTGTTTTATATTCATTATCAATGAAAATTGGAATCCATGAGTCATGGGATGCATTTATCATCCTATTATTTTATGTGAAAAAATTTTGTAATCATGCTTTAGATATTTAGATGAGAGTGTGATTGACTATAACAAATATTAAACATAAATAATGAAAATAAATGGCTCATGGTTGTAGTGATCAAATTTTTTTCCAGTAATCTAATGGGTTTCTTCTTGATTTTCAAGAAAATTTGATATCTATTTTCATGCTTTGGTTAGATTTATTGTTATTATAGGGTTTTTCATTTTTTGATGAAAATTGTTACTATTGTAAATCCGTAATTTTTCATCTAAGTCTTTATAAATTAATTTTTTTAAAATCTATTAATTATTATTATTTGATGGAATTAATTTTTTTTAATGCATGTTTCTTTGATATTAATACTTCTAGATGATAATGTAATTGTATAAACATCATTAATCTTGAATAATTGTTTTTGATAATAAAAATATTTATTCTAAATAAAATTGTTCTTCCATAATGTTCATTGAAAATAAATGGTTTTTTTGAACACATGTTTAAATAATTAATACCTTTTGGTAGATAATTCCTTAGGTTACCCATATTTTTAAACTATCATAAATGAATATTTTAGTCCATGGTAGTAAAAAAACCTATTGTTTCATAATGATAAATGTTTGGGGCTAAGTGAGGATTTTAACTTGTGAACACAAGATTCCATATTTCTTGGCCCCTGATTCCCTATTGTCTATTTATGTATTTATTTACTTATATTTTTTCTATGTATGTGATATTTTTTATGTGACATGATGTGATTTCGAAATGGATAATTTTTTGTAATGATATGGGTAGGTAGTCTTGGGTACATGGCAGTAATTGATGTCGGTGAATGATTTATTGATGCATGTTGATATGCCTAGTGGTGTTTGGGATGGAACTCAGATTGGTTGAGTGGGTTGAAGCTTGGATTAGTCATTGTTTTTTTGAAATCCAGAATCATTCTTGTTCATAAATACATTTAAGGGTCCTGTGGTTCTGTTTTTGGTTTCTTCATTTTTTCCCCATTTTATAAGAAATATGTTGATGCCTGGTTGTAAATCTCTTTTTTTGTATCTTATGATGTTTCCTAGAGTATCTGGAGTCATGGAATGATGATGATTAAAAAAATATTTAACCCATGAGGTAAGTACATGAATGGAATTAAAATATTGATAATCTTTAGGAATCATGGGATCAGTTGGTTTATGCCTCCAGAACATGGAATTCCCATTATGGTTAATGAAATATGTTTGGAATAATTCCAATGACGGTATACTAAATTTAATAATGAAAATTGAGTTTTTAAAATAAAATAATACATAAATAATGATCCTTTATTTCATTTGTACTTATTTAATACCTAAATCATAATATTGGTAGCTGTATGTTCGAGAGATGAAATTTTCAATTGATCCCAAGACCAAGTTAATTACCATAGTGTGGTTGTGATATATAGTATATCATGTATTTTTTCTTATTTAATATTCCACTGCACCCATGCTAATAGGGATACTGACACCCAGTGGACTATGGGAGGGTGTTTTTCCCAAAATCCAGGCTAGTGAGGAGTAGATGATTTACTACCACATCTGACCCCAATCTATTATTTGGGTAGTGTTATGTGCTAGTATGGATGGTGGTTAGTTGTCTATATATACTCTTATATAGAACAATAATTGTTTTTTGGTAATTTAAAACCCACAGACAGACAGACACAACCACATCATTATATATTATCCAATAAATTATTATAGGTAAGACACATATGGGTTGTAATGGCTTGATGTAAAAGACATGACATACATGTTGTACTGGCTCACAAAAAACTACTCGGTTACTATCTGTAGGTTTGGAATGGGATGATGTGATGATATTGTGCATGTGGTTCATGATATATGATGATGAGATGATTTGATTCATGAGATTAATGTTAGAAAACATCGAACTTATTTTCATTGGATATCTTACATTTGGAGAGAGATGTCTCGGGGCATGCGGTGTTGGGGAAAAGTGGAAAACTAGTTGGGAAGTAGTAGTGGGGTACATGAATTTGATTTTATATTATAAGTAACATATATATGATACTAGGTGATACATATCCATAGTGATTTTGGGAACTTAATATACATATTTAGGTGATGAGTTATCTTCAATTATTGTTCACAGGTATTTAGTATGATTTCTTCTCCCTTTATAATCCCATGAGGGGAACCTTTGGGTTACCCTTATCATCCAATGAGGGGTAAATTAAGGATTTTATTTATTTATCACACATGTATCTAAATATATAGTATACTAATGATTATTATGGATATAATATGTATGGGTTTAGATGTATTGAGATATAACACATGATATATGGAATATGGTGGCTCTTAGAAGCTACTCAGATCTGGTCTAGATATAATGCTTGAGATAGTGATTAGATGTGATGCATGAGGTGCATGGTATGTAATTATATGATTATGTGATGCACGAGAGGCACGTTATGATGTAATAGACAATGTGTCTTTAGGAGAGCTTACTTTTGGAGAGAGATGGCATGGGATGTGTGGAGTTTGGGTATCGTAGAAACCCAATGGGGAAGTAGTAGTATGATGTTATATATTGATATAAAATTATATGTTCACAATTCGGTGACACTTGGTGAGAGATAGATATGGTGAGGTTGCGAACACAGTATACCAATATAGAAGATGATCTAAATTAACTTGTTGTTCATTAAGAATTAGAATTATTTTGTTTATCTTTTTCTTAAAAGTTTCAAAATAGGATCCTTGTATGTAAACATGTTATTTACACCATATGTATATATATTTTTCCAGGACATAAGGATCTATTTGGGGATTGGGGTAGACTTTACTAGATATTAGGTAGTTTATGGGTAGTTTGGACTTTCAAAATAATTTTCTAGGATTATCTCTTCATAATTATAGTTTAAAATATAGATGTTTAGTTTTTTGAAATTACATTCATGTATTATGAATCATTTAAATTTATCCTGTGAACTTATTATTGTATTTTTTGGAGGAATTTTCTATATTATAAATTTTGTTCCACTTCTTCCATTATGTTTTTTATTAGAATTGTCTTAATATTTTACAAATTTCTTCTTGGTTAAATTTAAATAAAAGTGTTTGATTTCACCACACTCAAAACATTTGAGAGTAATTTTATATCCATACATTATTATTCCTCTTCTATAGTTATTAGATATAAGAGACATGATTTGGTCATTCAAATCATCATCTTATTTATCTTTAGAGTCACTAGGATCAATATCACGGTCATCTAATCTATTTATTTTTCTCATGCCTTCAAAAACAATTTCACATTTCCTCTTATTTTTTGAATATCGATGATTTCATAATTTCATAACAAATAATAAATTTCTTTAATTCCTCAAGTGATAAGTCATTCAAATACTCTAAAAGGAAGTTTTAGAATAAAACCTATCTAAAAAGTTTCTCATAATTTTATTCACAATTGTATAATATTCTAGGATATCATCCAATCCTATGATGTTGAAAACAAATTCATTTACTTTGGTGATGTATTAATCAAATGTTTTTTCATTTATCATTCAATGTCATTATACTTACAATACTAGATTTGTAGATTTTCATTCATCACATTAGTATTCCCTTTATAAATTCATTCCATTTTTTACTACATACTCTATGAAGTTTTGAGACCCATCACCTTATGATAAACATTTTATGGTAAGAACATAAGGATATAATTTTATGATTTTTCACTAAATTCGATATTTGTCTTATCAGAAAATTTCATCAGGGAATATTTCTAAATAAATGGGAACATTGTTGTAGGAGCATAAATAAGTTATAATCCCTGACATTGTATCTAATAAATCATCCAATTTTTAATCCATAATAAATTTTTACATAATATTTAGGAATTTCTCTACTATTGATATAATTTTGATTATCCATGATAAGGATTCAACAAGGGACCACACACCTTTAAACCAATTAACTGTCAAAAAGATCAAAAAACAACAGAGAAGGGGTGGTTGAATCAGTTGTTCACTGTTTATGAGTTTTAATTCATTTAGAAACTTATCCCCTACAACTTATTAATATTTATTTTCCAATTATCTTTTAGTAAATACATATGCATGAAAAAGTAGGAAAGCACTTAATGCCCACAATATTTACAAGGATAAAAATCATTTTCAGAGCCTACTTCCTTACCACTTCCAATCTTGTTGATGTATGGAAATTATATTTTATGAATAAGTGAATAAATTATTTTACAACAGCTAATAGATATGTTTTATATCCCAATAAGAATGATTATAGTAACTTCCGTCAGTTTACAAAGTTTACTATAGAACAATTGAAGCAAAATAAAAGAGTAATGAAATTGTTCCATATCCTCTTGAAAAGTTCCTTGTTTTGTTGACCTGGAGTACGACGGCCTTCAGTATGATGAAACCAATTGGATGGAATCAGTATTATCAACTCAATATGATCTCATGATTCTCAATCTCCAATTTTAAACTCTTCTATAAAACTCATTCTGATATTCCTAAGTCTGATCATATCGGGAGATCTCTCTCTAAAAGGAACTTTTTCCCAAACTATTCTATGCTCCACCTATTCTAAAATAATGAATATTTACTAAGTGCGAATGAATAGTTAGTCTATTTATAGGTGCTCAGATTTTGAATGGTGGGAAATTCGAAAACTTTTCCTATACACTCAAATTTTAAAACGTTGAAAAAACTCACATTTATACTGAAAAATTTGACTTCATTAAACATTATGAATAATTCTCCAAAATCATACTTCTTGAGATATTATATTTATTTATTGTAACTATATTTCATAATTTTAGTCCTATTATATTTCTCAGCTTCAATATGATTATCTTTCTCAGCATCAATTTATTTATCTTTCTCAGATTCAATCTGATTGTCATTCTTAGCTTCTGCCTTATTATCTTTCACACCTTTAGTTATATTATCTTTCTCAGCTTAATTCCAATTATCTTACTTAGGTTCAATATGATTATCTTGATTAGCTTGAGTATGGTTATCTTGATCAATTTCAGGTTGATGAACTTCCTCATATCATTAGAATAAACTTAATCCTCTTGTTATTATGATATAATGTCTTAATTAGGGTCATTTTTATTAACTTTACTCCTTTGAGTCAGTTTGATCTTCCTTCTCAGAGTCATTATGATCTACCTTCTTAGAGTATGTTTGATTTCCCTTCTCATAGATAGTCTGAACTTCATTTTCAATGTTAGTTTGATTTCCCTTCATAGATTTAGTTTGATACTCCTCCTTATATTTATTTAGATTTCCCTTGACAGAGTTAGTTGGAACATACTTATTATAGTAAATTGAAGTTTCCTTATTATATCCATTTTGATCTTCCTTCTCAAAGTTTTTCTGATTCTATTTCTAAAAATTTATTGGATGTTGATTTTCAAATTTAATTAGATTTTTCTTCTCAGAGTCTGTTCGATTATCCTTCTCAGACTCAGTTCGATTATCCTTCTCAGAGTAAGTTTAAACTTCATTCTCAGGGAAATTATGATCTTCTTTATTAGATTCAGTCCAATTGAACATCATTATAATGGAATTTCAAAAAAAAATGGAATTTTTTCAATGGTGACTCCCCTTAAAAAACATTAAATTTTTTTCAAAAACATTATTTTATAAAATATTAGTTATCAATAAATACAAAACCTTTTTTAAGAAATAACAACACAAAGGTTATGCTTTTTACCTATAGGGACTATAATTTTTCTATGATAATTATTATTAAAAAATTTAACACTAATATTTGGTGATTGAATTTAATGAAAATGTACATAATCTTATTGAATCATGGGATCAGTTGGATTATACCATGAGGGAATTGACTTCCCTTGGTGTTCAATGAAATTTGAATGGAATGATGTTAATTAATGGAAGGTGAATTAATAAATTTAAAGTGAAATGTTAAATGAAAATAATTAAGAAATTGATGATCCATAAATGATTGTGTACATGTAAGATATCAAGTTCATTGCGGTGGTATTAGATCATTGGATAGATGGTAGTTGTGGTTGGTCTTCATACTAGGACAATTTCCATAATTTATTTATGATTAATATTATATCATATATGTTCATTTATTTGATAAAATTCCCCCACCCATGTATATAGGTAGAATAATATCAAGAGGACTCTAAAATGTTGTTTTCCACAATATATATGTTGGTGAAGAACAAATGGATGATTTCCACCTTCTAGACTTGATATATTTTTTTGTAGTATTATGGGATACTATAATCAGTGGTTATTGTTCCTTTTATATGTGTGTAGAGGGTTGTAATGAAATGTGGGTATTTCAAAAACATGTATATCTTGATATAGGTTCTTATGGATTATTATAGGAATGATATGTAAGGGTTGGGATGGATTTAGGTATAGTACATGTCATACGAGATGTGGTAGCTCCAAAAACTAACCAGTTACTATTTGGAGATGTGTCTTGGGGTGATGGGATAATGCTCTTCACTGGGTACATAGAATAATATGATGTGATGATTTAATTTACAATATGCATGTTATGATACATTAACCTATCAACCTTTAGGTTACCTGTCTTTTGGAGGGAGATGGAACAATGCATGAGATTTCAGAGAAGGGAAGAAAACTAGTAGGGATGTGGTACAAGGTGAATTCATTTGAAATTATATTAATTTTATCTTGTATAAAATTCATTAGGATAGATATCCATCACGAAGTTAGAGACATAGAATACCATTTTAGGTGAAAAGATAGTTGTACTTATTGTTCATTGGGATTTAGAATTCTTTCATTATATTTTCCATGAGATGATCGAGGAAGGATACTATTGAGTATCAATTTTTTTCCACCCTATGTTTATATAATATTTTATAGATGCATGTAGGAGTTATTTGGTGATCTAACTGAACCTTACTAACTCATGAGTGGTTTAGGATCTTTTTGCAATTTTGTTCTTATTTTCAAGTATTATCTTTTGAAGCTTGTATTTTATATTATATATGTTAATTTTTAAGATATTATATACATTAAATACGGATCTTGTAATATTATATTGAGTTTTTTTATTTGGGTGTTTATATAGTATCTATATCATTTTCTCAAATCATATAGGTTAATGCAACCCATTTTGGTTTACAACAATCCATGTATGCTTTTTAACAACCCATGTCCCACTGGATGTTGGATTTGGGAGTAACGATCTCACTTATCTCATTTTCAATATAGGAGGGGTACATTTGGAAAGGAGGGGGATTGTGACAATAGAAACCCTTCTATACATTTCAACTCATCGCAAAAAAGACACATTTAATATTTTCCCTACAAATCAATTTTGTATGACCGATAACATTATAATCTAAACAAAAATTAATGATCTTTTCATACATAATTCTAAAATAGAATTAAAACATAATATTTGATAGGAAAAACATTTCAACTAATTTTGAGAAGTGGTTAACTTCCACCAATACATGAGCACAATGACAAAACTGATATTCTTAGTTTCCTTATCCACTTTTATTGGAACACCAATAGATAATGTAATATCGTGAATATATCATGGATTTAATAAGGTCTGTTTAATAACATAATATTTAACCTAAACCTATATAATGTAATTTCTATCCTCTGGATGATTGAAGTTGCAAACCCATTCCTCAATATATATCTACCCAAGATTAAAGGATAAACATCCAAACCCCCAATACATTGACTTCAACTCATCAAAATGGGAAAAAAATTAAAGTAAACAAGCCCCATCGAGATACATTCCCAGCAATTTAAACCCCAAATAAAGGATGGTGTTTTCCCTAAATCAACAATCACCAGTGACTCAGATCCTCATGGAATAATTAATCAATAAATTATTGAATAATTACCTAAATCACTCTATTATGTGATAAAATCCTTATTAAAAACTAAATGGGAAACGTTTCCCCGTCTTCCAGATCCATCCAATGTTCACAACCTCAAATTGGCATAAAATACAATTCCTAAATTTTTAAGATACATTGGTTGTGTCAGGACCTCCACAATTTCAAATAGAAACAAACTATAGGTTGTGGTTCACATCTAATGCATCTTCAAGCCAGGATGAAGACCCTATATATTTTATATTGAATCCCAGGTTGTTGTTCACATCTGATGCACATTTAATGTTCATTATTTGACCTTTACTACTCCCATTGGTTGAACTGGTTTTTCATTACTTGGGAGTGGTGTTGGTGAAACATCCATGTAGTGGTTTGGGAACTAGGGTAATTTTTTATTGACCTGAGTGATAACAATGAGGATTGAAATATGAATTTATATTGGTTGTAGTGGAGGATAAATAAAAAAATGATATATATATATATATATATATAAATTACTTGTGTTTCTATCAAGATGTGAAAAAGAAAGTGTCTTAGATATTCAACAATCAAACAAAAAAGATATGTTAGTCTTTCTCCTCAAGGGCCCATGGTTATCCTCACTCATTTTTCAATGTGGTTTGAAAATTACACGGGAGAAGGATATGTTAACTTTTTATAAGAAAAATGGGTCCAACATGGACCCAAATCCCAAAAATTATGAAACTTCAATTTTAATTAAAATATTTTACCCTAAATAATACATTACTACAAGAATGAAAATTTGTGGTAAAATTTACAAAATATTTTAAATTTTATTAAAATGGATCATGTTTATGATTTATTTTCTCTTTCTTCTCAAAACATCTCATGATATCATATTAAAGCTACTAAAAGCACATTAGTTTAAATATGGGAACTATTGGAACTGATGAAATCTAAAAAAGAATCAAAATATCAGTAGAACCAATGCCATTATTATGGTGAAGATGGGGTGTTTCAATAGTTTAATCCACTAAATTTTCATTTGAGGACCTTTTGGTAGTAAATTCTTTAAAATACATCAAACCATACCTCAAATATACAAAAATAGTCTTTAAAATGATTTTTTTTCATGAAACATACCTCTAAATTATTTGACTTAATTATTTGAAATTACTCTTGATTCAATGGAAATATATTGTCAAATCACACTTTAAAAAATGGTTTTGTATTTTTACATTATATTTTAGGGTAATATAGGAAAATTAATGCATTACTAAAAATGTTAGTCTCACTTATGCCTAGTGTGTGATATTTTTCTAATCAAAATGTTTTGACCTTATGAAGTCATGATTACCAACCCATGTTAATTTCTATAAAAGATAATTATTGTTTGAATCTAGAAAATTAAATCTTTTATAATAATTTTCAATATTATTGACACATTTATGGTGTTCCAATGACATTATAGACATTGTATCCAAGTCTTAAAACCTATAGAAGCCTCAAAACGATGATATTCTATATAAATATCATTTAAATATTATTTTTTATAATTAATTTTTCAATATATATACAATTATGATGTGACTAAAAAACTATCCATCATTCTTATATTAGAAAATTAACATTATGACACTAAATCAAACATTCCACAAACAATTTAAAAATCACAAGAATTTAATTTATAGTTTAAAATAATTCCCAATCTAGGATCCAAACTAATTTTAAATTAAACTATTTTCATATAATTCCCCATACTATTATATTTATAATATATTACAATAGAATATATTTCACCACTTGATTCCATTATATAAAACCCAACAAAGATGATGTGGTATAAATTATTCAATTGTAAATTTTTAATGCATTTATCATGTAATAACCCTTATTAAATAATGTATAAGTAATACACAATGTAAACTAAATAATAGTATATATAATACTTATTAATGATAATATGTAAATATACTATAAATATTTACTATAAATTAAGGCATGAACTATGGGTTTGGTACCCCAAGCCCATGGTCTTAAAAAATTTATATGTATAAATAAAAAAACACACAGCATGCAATGAAGAATTGAGTTGAAGGACCAAAAGTTTGGAAAAAACAATTCCACAATCAAATAAAAATAATAATCATGTTAGAAATACAAGGTGTATGCCACCCCACTATATGAGACTCTTATAGTATTCCATCCAGAAACATGTACCAATGATATATTATGTGTTGTATCCTTAATTCCATTGATGCCCTACAAAACCACATTCCCTTTTTTTTGACTACCCCTTCTCTGAGATCCACCCTAGTTTTTCGAGTTTCAAACTATCATCAATTTATCAGGATTCTGTTAGGTAGTTTAATCATTAAATTTATTAATTTTAGACCTAGACCCACTAATGATTCCACATATATATATATCCATATAATGAATCTTTTTTCATTTCTTTTCAGAGTATTTTTCTCCAATAATGTCTTCTTTTGCATCATCCCCAAGTGAGGCCAGCTCATTAAGGGTAATAGGATATGATTCCATCCACTCCATATCTGATAAGGAATTAGAATTTAAATAATATTTCATAGATGTTGGATACTATAGGGGAGAATCCTATGGGACATGTTAGATTTAATTGAATATGAATAACCTTTCTTTAGTGATTGAAGATCACCTAGTGACTCTAGAATATTATTATTGTCATTGATTCCATAATACAACACAATGGGAGGTGAATTAATCCATTATATGAATCCTACCTTATCAATTCTCTCAAGAAAAATTCTATCAAACTAAATCTAATTAATTAATTAATTAAAAAATGGAGAAACTTTTAAGGGAGACACCCATATACATTCCAATTTACTTATCCCTAGATTTATACGTTGTTTGGGGTCCATTACATCTATAAATACCTATATTTTTAATGTAAACTTGAAATGTATGATCACCCCTTGGACCAATTTTAACAAAAAATGGAGACACATATTGAATAGTTTTAGTAGATACTTCCATAATCCTTATAGCCCAATCATCTACTTTAGATGAATAAACAACTTATGTTATATTATAAAGATTGTACACATTAGAGTCACTAACCACCAGAGATATATAAAAATCTAAATCTACCTTGGTTGAGAAATGTGGGGTCCTGGACTACTTATGTGTGAAGTAGTTTCCTATTTATCCTTCAATCACATTGGTTTATATGTTTTGGTCGTGAGACACTATTCATGTAGTATTCTAGGTTTTTAGTAGAGTATATGAGTTTATCATACTAAATTTCTTGAGAATTCAACTCATATTTCACTCGAATACGGGGAAAACCCCATATAAATTGACCTTTCCCTTTTCAAACTCTAGATGATATAAAATCATAATCTGAAATTTTGAAAATGTCCAACTCAATATCACTATAAATTGAACTAAACTCAAGATCTTGAAGGCTTTTTTTGGAAACACAATCCTTCAGTTCATATAACTTGTCATAAACCATAGGAACACTAGTAGTGGTTCATCCCTTGGTATTATTATTTTCTTCAGAATCCTCATTATAAATTATAATGTTCTATGATAGCTGAGACACTAATCCATTCACATATTTATGGAGCTTCTTGTTAATATAAATAACAATGCCACTATTTCCATGATTAATAGACACAATAACTCTAGATGTAGAGGATTGAACAATTTTTTTACAGGAAATCATTCCTTTCTCCTTAATTGGTGAAACATCCATTCCCTGTTCCACCTCATTAGTCACAAAACATTGAAGTAAAATATCAACACCAAGGATTTGGGTGGACCCCCACACCAACAAGTTCTATGAAAACAACTTTCAATGTCTTTCCATGATCCCCAATGTTAGTTAATTTTTAAAATTCACTATCATTAAATATATAAGTATATCTATAGGTATTATTATCCGTTATAGGACCATATCCAACCATTTTTTCATCAATGTAAATCTTAAATATATAATCTTCAATCAAATTTTTTTTCTATTTTTACAAAATAAATTCCAACAAAAATTCTTATATAAATTTATAATTCAGAAATATATATCGAAAAAATCAATAAATCATTCAGATTTTTTGGAACTACCGATATTAATTTCATTGAGAACTAGAAAAGTAGGTTAAATAAATAAAGAACAACAATCCTCTTCAAGTAGGATTTTTTCATAGTGGCCATTCCAAGAAAACTATTTATCCCAATGAAATTTTATTGTAAATAAAATAGCTAAAGTAATATCCTAGAGGATTTGCACATGCTATAAAACCTAATTAAGTCCTTTCATTTGGATCCATTATTAGGTGACATAATTCGTGGGTAAATTCTGGTGGAATTGTGCATCTCACTTAAAAATTCTCAATATACTAGGATAGAGTGTTAGAGATCCTAACACCCATGATTTAATATTGAGATACTTCAATGGAAGAAAAGTATAGTAAGAACAATTAACCATTTATTTCATGTTCTATCTATCGAGTACTGATATCTATGTGAGCTATATTTTAAAATCTTCTATATTCTAAAAATTATCTTTATGTAGTAATCAAACAAGAATGTATTGAGTGTCTTCATTCCTTAAGATGGTCATAAACAATTCTAGGGATTTAATCAATAAAATATAGTGTCTCATTTCATAGGATTAATTTAGAAATAAAATCAAAATAAAAATTATAAAATAACCTAATATTCAAATCATTCTCCAATATTCGGGAATGAGAGACCGTATAATCTTATAGAGTATTCAGATAATCTGCATAATTTCTAACATGAATTTTCAAATCAACATTCTCAAGCTCATTCCCAAATCTATTAAATAAAAAAAACATAAATAGAGCTCGAATTTGATTTTCCCAGTCTATATTCAGCATCAGTGTTGTACCAAGGGAAAATTAAAACATCTTTAGGATTAAAGTAACAATCTATGTACATTATAATCAGGATCTATATTAGTAATTAGAATTGACTCTTTGAGAGAGAAAATCCCAAAGTCCAAAAATCCATATACATATTTACTATGTAAAATACTTTTGTACATTTATATTACAAAGATATCTTGTAAATACACTATTTAAATTAACGATATTTGAGCCTTCCATAGAATAATAATATTAAATTATAAAAAATATTTTGTAAAATTATGGTATAATTAATTTATAAAATAAATTAATACCAAATTTGTTAAGAATATTTGTTATAGATTCAGCATAGTAGATTTCTTAGAGATTTACATAGTAAAAGAGATTAAAATCTTTCGTAGTACTTATTAATTCTTGTTTTTTCAGCTATATCTCTTTTTAATTTGGTTGAATGAGAACTGAAAAGACCCAAAGACTTAAAATACATGACTTGAAGACCCAAATCCACCAAAAACATTTCACATTTGACCCAACTACATGAAAAAACCCCCTTCTCTGCACCTTCATAAATATTTTCTTTTAGATCACCACATGATGATATAGTCAGATTATCTTTACCCCAAGAAGATCAATATAGTACCTAGACCTAGTGGCATGTTCTCCTTGTCCCTCATGTTTCATATGTCTAGTTAACTTCCCTTGGTGGATGCTAAATCTATACTTCATAATCACAGGGTTTTTCTAGTATAATCAAACCACTCCTAATTGATGGAATTGGGGATAAATAGAACTGAAAATATATCATTTTATTATCTTAACAAATATTATTGAAAAAAAAATATTGGAATTTTCTTTTCATGATAAAAAATTTATCTATTAAATTTACATAATAAATTTATAATAAATATAGTAATTATATTTTTTTATTGATAATGAAATTTAATGTGAAATTATATTAATAAAAAAATATAATACAATCATACACAATGCAATAAAATAAAAAAAACAATAGAAATCCAATTTTAAAATAAAATAAAAAAATTCCATGATCATTACAAAAATGTGGAATGTATTTCACATTCATTGCATGAGTGACATAAAATGTAGAAAATATAATGAAATATAATGACACTTAATAATAAATTTTCATTTCAATCCCTTGTACTAAATTTATGATATTTACATAGAAAATATATTATAATCATTCATTCTTAAAAAATTACAATAAAAACCTCGAATACATTTAGAAAAAATAAATATTGTTTTATTATCATTTATAACTAAATATCAATATAAATGGAATTCAGTTTAGTTACTAAAAAATTAATGTAGTTTGTATTCAATTTTAGAAGAAAATTCTT
Source organism: Viscum album (assembly GCA_963277665.1). Taxonomy (NCBI): domain Eukaryota; kingdom Viridiplantae; phylum Streptophyta; class Magnoliopsida; order Santalales; family Viscaceae; genus Viscum; species Viscum album. Next base: position 2,086,791,653 of record OY728126.1, on the reverse strand, counting down.
AAAAGTAAAATATTTAACATGATTTCCATTCTTCCCACATAACAAATTCAAATGATGTTACTGTTGGGGATATCACGGGATAATGGATAATGGAATTTTTTATGGATTTTAATGGATATTTCTAAGGCATGTAACATTGTCCCTATCATTAATAATAGATTCTACCCCACCATATCAGTATTATTATGGGTTGATGGTGGCTCATATTTAGGATATATACATGGATCAATACTTAAACAATTGAATTTTGGAGAGTATACCTTTAATAGGATTTGGATACAAGAGTGTTCGAAATGATTTTTTGTTCTCCAACAAAAAAATTACATTGATTCGTTTTGAATAATTTTTTAGGAATGTTAACATTTAGAAAGTATTATAGTTCATTGGAATGTTTGTAATTAATTTTAACATCTAATTTGGTGTCTATTTTATAAGCATGTGAGGACCCTCTCAGATAATGAATCATATCTCTTGGAATTTGGCTGATACATTTTCTATGAAGGAATATATTTTATAGATTTAATCATATCTGTTGGATCATACTAAATTGAATAATTGGGCTAGATGACACCCACTATTCAACATACTTATACACTACCATATTGACATGTCTTCCAGTGAGTTTAAATCTCTATTCAAACCCATTTTTTAATGTTGTATTCAAAAAAAGATATGAAATAAAAAACCTATAATAAATCATTTAAATATTTTAGAAATCATATAAAATCCTCCGATACCCACTACATTAAAATAATTAAAATAGATTTTTAAAATAACACATCATTGGATTTTCTAATGAGATTTCATAAAAAAATGTATCTCTTCATTTGAACTTTTATGTAGTAGAGACAAAACAAAACTGAATATTGAAACAAGTGGACACTGTCTTCAACATGTAACTCTTATTATAAAGTGAATTCGTTCTAAAAATATATATTCAAATTTTCTAGTCATTAATCTAATCCAATAAACCATTATTTTTTTGAGTCCATAATAATTTCATTAATGTTTGATATCCAATGTTATAAGCACTTTGATTCTTCCAACTCAAACATTAACATAGGTGAACAAAAAAATTGTTCCTTGTTTCAAAACATTTTTTATGTACTTGGTTCATTAAGAGTTTTAAACTCACCCGCATTTTCCTCATGAATAAAAAATTCCATTTTACTAGGATGTAATATAGCTTTGGATTTTCCTTCATACATATGATTGAATTTATAACATTTAACTTATTCATGATAAGATATCATGTATTAAGTTAAGGTCCCATCATTGGTTAATTTCTTACAAGGAATTTAAACAAATTCCTAACGAAGTTTTTTATGCGAACTCCCTTAGAATTACCTTTGTTAGTGGGATAGTTATATTTTTTTGTCATTCTACAAAATATCATGGTTATGATACTATCATGAATCAAATATCTAACATAGAAATGTTTGAAACCAATGTTTATTGATTTTCAATTGAATGTATAATTATATGTCCTAGCCAATGTCACATGATGGACAATTTGTACAGAAACATGAAATATTTGAAAAGAAAAGAACATTATATATAACAAAATAGATCTAATCCATTATGCATACTTTATTATGGATACTAATGTAAGAAAATCAGAATCCATTATGGAGTTTGTTATATAAATTTTGTTCATTGAACCGCAGGAGATCATTACACCTCCAATTGTAAAAACCCAACCAATCATAGGGGAGTGATCCTAAATTTTAGTTATCCCTCTCAAATAAAAAAATCCTTCAAATACCCTAGTGTTTTCACTATTACATATACAGTAATCCATAGTACCATTTAGATGTTTGAGTATTCATTTAATTGTATCTCATTTTTCATAACCTGTATCACTTTTATACCTTCTCAACATTTCAATAGCATATATAAAGTTTGATTTTATTCATGTCATAACATAAATGAGAAACCCACTCAACCATAAATATTTTAATTAATGAAGAAACCTTCCTGAATTTTGTAGAATCAAACTCCAAAAATTATATAGGATAGAAACCACTGGACAATCATATTGATAAATCAACGTAATGAATTTTAACTATAATGAAATTGAGAAATCATTATAAAATTCATATTAAAAATAATTTTTATTCCCAAAATAAAACTATCATTATAAAAGTATTTCTTAACAGAATTTAATGAAAAGATAGAATTATCCTAATTTATTTGATCCATATTAGTACCATATGTATGTTTTTCATCAACATATAATCAAATAACAATTCCATGGTTATTATGGAACCAACAATAAACACATTTATCATCAGGGATATTTAAAAACCCATTTTATGTAATAACTTCATTAAATTTATCATGTAATTGTTTTTGAGATTTTTTTAAACCAAAATTGGATCATACTAATTTTAAATCATTATTTCCTTTACCATATACAATGAATCCTTCATGTTGTTCTATATGTATTTATTTATCCTATTCATCATTTAAGAATGTTTTCTAGACATTCAACGGGGCAATTTTAAAATTATTTATCGAATTTAAATTGAGAATAATTATAATTAAAGTATTATTAGCCATATGAGTATGGGTACAAAAATAGTTAATTCATTAATTTTGAGAAAATATATTGGCTACCAATTTTGAATTTATATTTTTCAGTTATACCATAGACATTTTGTTTTACTCTGAACACCCACATGAAACATAACAGTTGTAAACCTTGAGTAATATCAACAAATATCAAGCATTGTTCTTGGTTATAGATCCCATTTAACCAATTTTAACTTCCATCCAAATATATGTTTGAGAAGATTACATAGTCTCATTGAATATTTTTAGGTCAATCTCTAAATTGAGAAAAAAATTGTAATAATATTATCATCATTTCAATCCAACAAGTAAATATATATATTATATTCATATGTATTTGGAATTAAAGGTCATTTATTTGATGAATATCATTGACTATATCTTCTTTAGATTCAATTTTTTTAGATTTAAATTTCTCTATTTGGAATTTCATTGTTAAATAGGTAGACCTAGGATCATTAAAAATTTAAAACACTGATTCAATAACAGCATTATCATCTACTAAATTATCTTCTTCTAAATAAATAAATCTACAATCCTTTTAATGCACTGTATATCCAAGAAATATGTTATCAATAATTCTTTTACCTAAATTTTCATATCAAGGTTTAGTTACTTGTGGAATTGTCTGAATTCCCCAAAATTATAAACAATCTAGGTTTAGTTTCCAGTGATTCCACAATTAATACAGAGCCATAGTCATCCATTTTTTGGGAACCCAATTTAGGATGTGACATATAGTTAATAATTCCTCTCCCTAGAATCATTTTCCATGACCAATGATAGAAAATATAGAATTAGACATTTCAATTAATGTTTTATTCTTTCTCTCAACTCTACCTTTTTTCAGGCGTATGGTGATTTTTCACTTCATATATGATCAATAATTATTAATACAATACAGAACTATAGTATTCAACTCCTTTTTTGGGTATATGGAATTTAACTGTATATTTTATTATCTATGGTGGGTGTAGCATGAAAATCACATACATAATTATGTATTAATTTTAAAAAAATTACTTTTCATTTCTGCAATTGGTAATGATTTTCTAACCATTTTAGTTTTTAGTAATATGGTGATTTTTCACTTCAAATATGATCACTAAGTATTCAAACAATAGGGAAATATAGAATTCAACTCCCTTTTTGGGTCTGATGCCTTTAATTGAATATTTTATTATCTACATTAGGTGTAGCATGAAAATCACATACATCATTATATATTAATTTTTTAAAAAATTACTTTTCCTTTGTACAATTGTTAATGGATTTATATCCATTTTAGTTTTTAGTAATATGGTGATTTTTCACATCATATATGATCACTATGTGTTCAAACAATAGAGAACTATAGTATTCAACTCCCTTTTTGGGTGTGAGGCATTTAATTGTATATTTTATAATCTATGCTCAGTGTAGCATGAAAATTACATACATCATTATGTATAAATTTTATGAAATTACTTTTACTTTGTACAATTGGTAATGGTTTTCTATGAATTTATTTTTTTCATTCAAGTTACACATTAATTATCATTTATAACTATACTAGTTAATAATTTTTGTTCTGAAATTTCATGCATTTTATTAAAAATAAAGTGACAAAAAAGAATTTGTTACATATATCAAAAAGAAATTATGTTTAAGAAGAAACCATAATTTTATTCAACATTTGTAGAATTAAAGTATAATGATACTGAAGGGATTCAAAATTGATCCCTCCACTTACCACAGTTGACCCCTAGTAAAAATCACATCACAACACTAACTCATGATATCAAATATCTCCAAAAAAACCTATCTGAACACCAATTTTTAATATCCAACACCAAACTATATCATAATTATTATTGACGGAATAAAGAAGGAGAAGAGGTGGATGAAAATTCATGTTACCACCATCCCAGATGTTTGGGAAATACCTGGAACAAAAAACCTCTGAGGATTGGTAAAGTTTTCCAACCTAGGTCCATGTGTAATGAAATAACATAAAAATGCATGATATATATATATATGTATAGAACATAACACCCAACCTATGGGTCTATATCAACAGAACTTGTTGACACCACATCACCATCATTGTACCACACATCAAACATCACTAATACTTCCACCACTATATCAAACATATCACAAAACAACCACAAAAACCACAATATTCCACTTTAAATTATTGGTTTGACAACTTTTAAATGTTCCATTCATTAATTAATTTTTTTATTTAACACACATATCAATTCCACCAATTCATATTCAATTAATTTATCATCGTCATTATTCCATAGATAACTGGGAAACTAACAAAACCAAACCAAGAAAAAGTATTCCTAATATGCATCAAACACCATCACAACACCATGAAACCACCATCGTCACCATGAAACCTATCCCAAGACAACATAACACATTATAGAAAAATCCCACACCCCTACAATTAGTTATGGATTTAGTAGAAGCACCTTTGGTTGGAATTATATTAAAATTTATTTTAATATATAGTTTCATGAAACTCTAATATAAGACCTTTTCATTGTAAATTTTTAATTAATATATTTAGTTCATATGAAATTATTTCCTCATATTAGGTTCTTTATTTTATGTAGATTTTGATCATTTTGAAATCCATTTCTGAGATTACATTTGTTGCATTGTAAGGATCCATGTGTAGAATCCCTCTAGTAGTTATCCACACGTACTCCATTTATTTCTAAATGACATTGATTAGTTTTTAGTTTCTAAAATAGTTAATAAATCATCATTCATTATATGTATTGATCAATATCTTTCCTTCAGTCATGAAGGATTTTGTCTCATCCTTGAGAGGAAGAGAGGAGGAAAAAGGAGAGATAGGTATGTTGTGCACAATGATTTTCAATTCCTAATTTTTTACAAACCCTACACAATAGTCATAACCACCTATTTCCAGGGATAGGGTTTATGTTAAAATATTATTTAATATCTTAGCCTCCTTAAATATAATGATAACCATTAAAAGGCACCATTCCATAAAATATTCTTATTATTATTCTTTTATAGTGTGTGTTAACTTACATTATGATAAATATTATTTATTAGCTTGAAAATTAATATTGATAACAGGATGTAGTCTTGGTTTGTTTAAACTCCTTGTAATTTATTGAATATTTGAAAAATATATTTTATTCTCTTAAATAATTATTGTATTAATAAACTAGTCAATAAATATTTTTTATATATTAAATATATAAATTTAAAATTTTATTCACAATCTAAAAAATAAATATTTATTATATATATTAACATAACTAAATAAACTATTTATCAAAAAATGAATAATTGTTTATTATATTTTAGAATATTAGAGATCAAGAAAACTTGAATAAAACTATTCCTTGTTCTAGTGAATAATATTTTATCTTGTAACCAAATTTAAATAGAATTTAATCAAGATCAATAAAGTCACTTTTTGTGTGACCCCTTAGAATACTTTTTCATTTTCTTTTAGTAGGATAACCTTATAGTGACCCTATCCTTTTACACATATCATTACATGAATTTAATAATAATTTGACATCATATTGCATGGAAAGGAATGTGAAGTCTAGGGTCTTAGAAGACTAAGTACATAAAACTGAAAACATGAGACTAAATAAAACATTTATTAATTTAATAATCATAATGAAATCCTAATATAAATTTTCCTCATACATATTCATAGGTTAAAATAGGTATAACATGAACAAAGGGATGATATAAAATCCTAGGAATGGAAAAAAGCGTAGTAAAAAATAATTAGCATATGAGTTAGAAGGCATGGTATTGTTAGATAAAAAGGCACCAAACATGTGAAATCATAACATATAAATAGGGGGTCATATAAACATGGAGTCATAGTTATTTGGAAGAAATTAAAAACATTACATAAGAAAAATTTAAGGCTCATTGTGCATATAGAATCACATGTCATGGTAAACCACAATGACCATTGAACATGGTAGCATGAGTCAAGGCCAACCGCCCAGACTATTGCACATAACATCTCAGGAGACTCAACTTTACCCAATTAATTTAAGTGCTATATATATTGAACACTATTCTTAACATGTTCATGAATATTCTTTCAACATAAATAATACCACATAATCAATCATACATAAGCATGAGGATACCCACGGAAAGAAACGGGTATCGTAATCATGTCATAAAGCATAATGAATGTGCATATAAAACAAGTTTCCATAAAAATAGAATTAGATTAATAAATTAAATTTATAAGGTATTATAGGAATATATCATAATAAGTGATTCCAAATTTAAGTGACAAATTTTAAAATATTTTTTATGAAACTTTAAAATCAATACATTTTAGTGTGGTGTAATGTAAATATCAAAGATCATTTTAAAAAAATATTATAATATTTTATATACCATCAGAAGGGGACCAATAAGTTTTTAATGCTAAAAAGCGTGGTTGTATAAATATAATTGTTTTCTATAAATAGATCATTTAGTGTACATCATATTGGGTAAGAATTTGGGAAGTTCCTATAAAATGTGTTTTCGTAACATGATGTTTTGAGGATATGATCACTTAAAATCTTGTATATACCTAAAATACAATGATTGATGGTTATTTATACATGATTTTGGACATATAAATAGAAATTATATGATTTACATAAAAATAATATAGGATTTTATTTGGGTAAAAAGAGAGGGAGAATAACCCGAAGGAATAAGAGAGGTTTGGGTAGAATCCCTTACCTTAAATCTGATGGTGTTATCTACATCATATTAATGACCTGGATAATAAACATATCTACATTAAATAATAATTCTATAATCTATTTTAAATTATGTTTATTTATTATAACTTTTTTACTTTATTCAGAACCTTTTTAATTGGTTATGAGGTTCAATTTCATTTTTCAGATCTGTTTGTTCCATGATCGGTTTACTTATATACATGAATGAATAATCATGTAAAATGAATATCGTTTTGTAGAAATGGAGTTATATTTTTTTATTGAACATGAATAAGGTTAAATAGTTTTAAATTTCATTTTTGTTACTTGTAGGGAAGATAAATCAATATATAAATCTTTAGTGATAACCTTTTGCATAAATTGGTAGTTTTTTATCACAAGAAACATATTTTGTTTTATAAATCAAAATCATGTATAAAAAATAATACGGAACCATAGATGAGACATAATATATATATTATAGTTTTTATCTACCATAATAATTGTTTTCTTACCATAATTGAAGAAGGTAATAAATATTGATAACCCACCATCCTTGAATGTTGTAAATTAACACATCTTCAATGGTGTTTTTGGTAATAGTATAAATTAATGGTAAAGGAGAGATGATAGTGACTTATTTCATTATTATAACAACAGTCCTGTATATATATGGTACTGGAGTTGTCATAAAATTTGGATGAGGATAGGTAAGGGATGAATAGGAATCAATGGAACTTGAAATGAATGTAAGAGAATTTAGAAGAGGAATTTACCTCTTAAATTAATATATTTTGAGAGCCTCTTAAGGGGATAGGATTTGGTCTTCAAAGAGACCAATGGATATTTTACATGGGGGATGATATTGGAAGATATTTCAATAGTATTTAGGTATGACACAAGGCTTGAGAAGGTTGAAGAGAAGAGGGGAGTGTGGGTGGTTTTTTATAGTGGTTTGGAGGAGGGTTTACTTAATATTATAATCATTAGTTTATTATTTATCCATAATAAAATAAATAGGGATGATTATTGTGGAAACCTAGAGTAATGAGATTATTTGATTTTGAACCAATTTCCATTTATGTCATCCATTACTCAAGCATGATGAAAAAATTGAGGATTTAACATTTATCATTATTTATCGTATTTTACTATTCATCCGAAATTCAAGTATTTCAAAAAAATCCCAAAAATTCACCTAAACCATTTATCAACATATAAAACAAAATAATGAACTCCATTTTATGAATATAATATTCTAAATATGTGGAATTTTATTTTTAAATAATATCATCATTTAATTAATATATATATATATATATATATATATTATAACTTATTTTATAATACTTTTAAAAATGAACTAATTTATCAAAAAATTATCCTATAATATAAATAAATCAAAACAATAATTTATGAGTAGTTTTTATGAAAACAAATTTTCTTTTTTAATTATTAAATTATATATAAATTTTTATTAAATATTTATGACATATAAAAATACCAACACTATCTTATTGTCACTTATATGATGAATACATTTTATTTATATATTAATTGGTTAGGTTACTATTTAAATAAAATATTTACTACTCATAAGTGTTATATTACTATTTATAATTGTGATATTACTATTCATAAGTATTAGTTACTATTCACCAAAACATAATTTTGTCTAATCGGACTCGAAATATCTTACTTATCATAGATGTGTATGTTAGGTTTTCAAAATTCAAATCATAGAAGTGACAATAATATTTCTAATAGTCACATAGTACTTAGTATTTCATTGGGTTTTAATTTCTTGTGATTATATGACATAATTATAAGATGTAAATTTGCATCGATAATACATTGGATCATTACATTCTTCCCCCCTTATGAAATGTCTCCCTCAAAATCTCATTTTAAATTATATGCTATAAATATGTAGGAGTTCTTTTTCTTTATTGACTCCTCTAGTTCCCATGTTGCCTCTTCGTAATTATGGTTCTTCCATGTTACTTTGACTAGGTGAGTAGTCTGTTACATTGAACATTATCACTATGGCCCAAGATCTTCACCTGTTTATCCTTGTAAGAAAGATCATTCTCCAACTGTACCACCTCTAAAGAGAGTAAATGTGAAGGGTCTGCTATGTACTTTCTCAATTGGGATACATGGAAGACATCATGTACTTTAGATATGGTAGGTGGAAGTGACAATTGATAGGCCACATCCCTGACATGATCAAGAATCCTTAAGGGGTCGATGTACCTGGTTCTTCACTTTCCTTTCCTCCCAAACATCATGACCTTATTCGTAGAAATACAATGTCTCCAAATTTAATCTTGAGGTGTAATTGAAAATTGTCTTCATAACTCTTTTGTCAAATTTTTGCTTCCTTCTTGTCCTACTAATTGGTTTTCACCTTCTACAACATTTTTCGACCATTTCATGTCCTATCAGCTTATTCATACCATCTTCACCCCAACACGCTAGTGTTCTTCACCTTTTCACATAAAGGGATTCATATGGTGACATTCAGATGATGGAGTGGAAACTATTATTTTTTTATTATTCAACTAGTGGAAGATGTTGGTCCCAACCTTCTTTGAAGTCTATAGAACAAGATCTCCACATTTCATCCAGTGTATGAATAGTTCAATGCAATAAGCCATCAATTTAAGGATGATAGGTTGTACTGAAGTTCATTTCAGTGCATAGAGAATGGTGGAGACTTATCCATAACTTTTAGATCAATCTCAGATCTCTATCAGATATAATAGATAGTGTTAATCCATGAATCCTTACCACCTCTTTGATATATATCCATGAAATTTAACCAAATGATATGTCCAATAAAATTTCAATAATGTGAGTTGTCTTTATCAGAAGATCCACAATGACCCATATAGCATTGTTTCCTTTCGATCCCTTGGAATTCCAGTGTAAAAGACCATGGTGATGTTCTCCCACTTCCATGTTGGTATGAGTTTTGGTTTCATCTTCCCCTTAGACATATGTCTTTTAGCATTTCCTTATTGGAATACCAAGAATAGTAGTGTATATTCAGTAATTTCATTCATTATATTGTCCCACCAAAATTTTTCTCATATATATCGATACATCTTTGTGATCCCCAGGTAAATAGAGAAGGTTGAGCTATGTGAGAAATTCAAAATATTTGTCTTTATTTATGGATTAGATGGTACACATAATCATGACACAAATTATTCAACTCACTCCTTGCCAATCTTGAACTCAGTAGATTTACCACTTATAATGGCCTCCACCATTTTATGAATGTTCAAATCATTTCTTTGAGAATTCTTTATTTTCTCCACGATGGATGGTTGAGAATTCATTTGGGAAAGGATTGATGATTTTATTTCCTTAATGATTCTCATGTACATCCTCTATAAATCCAATGAGATTGGATCCTTTTCAATTCTCATCATTAATAAAGATGCCGAATCCTTTTTTACTTTGAGCATCTTCCTCATTATTTGCCTTACTGAGATGGTAGTGGATTGAGAAGTCATAATCCTTGATGATCTTTAACCATCTTCACTGGGGCATATTACATTATTTTTGTGTGAATATATATATGATACTCTTTTGATCAGTATATATCTCACACTTCACCCCATAGAGATAATGATGCTATATTTTTAACGCAAAGAACACATATTCCAACTCCATATCATGCGTTGGATATTTTAGCTCATGGATTTTAAGCTACCTTGATGTGTATGATATCAATTTATCATTTTTCACTAGCACTCTACCTAATACATTCTTTTAAGCATCACTGTATGAAAAAAATAGTTCTCCACTTGTTGGGAGTGTGAGTATTGACATAGTGAAAATATTATTTTCAACTCCTTAAATAAGTCTTCACATTATAGAGCCCATATGTACTTCACTCCCTTCTATGTTAGCATGGTCATTGGGTTTGAAAATCATGATAATTTCTTTAAAAATAACTAATAAATCTCAGCTAGACATAAAATTATATGGATCTCTATTATAGATGTTGGCCTGGGCCACTCTTGAATTTCCTTTTTATTGGAAGGGTCCAAAGATATCAATTTTCTGAAGATAAAATACCACAATAATGATTTTTCATCCATCCAAAACTCACACTAACAATACATTTCATATTGTTTATCCCTTTTAAATGTCCTCATAATAGAATTGAAAGGATCTTAATGTTCCTCCTTACTCTTGGAGTATATCAGAATATCATTGATAAAGATTACGATAAATTTTTCAAGGTAATCTATAATGTCTCTATTCATTAAATCCATGAAAATTGAAGGATAATTAGTGAGTCTGAAGGGCATGACTATGAATTCATAGTGTCTATACCTTTTTCTAAAGCTATTCTTTAGAATATCTTCCTTCCTCGCCTTTATCTAGTGATATCATGACCGAAGATCCACCTTATAAAAATAGTTGTCCCCATGAAGTGGATCGACCAATTCATATATCTGTGGTAGTGGATACTTGTTCTTTATCATGATGTTATTGAGCTCACAATAATCAATGTAGAGGTTCATTGATCTGTCCTTCTTCTTGATGAAGAAGACTGACACACCCTATGGTGAAGCACTCTGGCGTATAAAACCCTTCTCCAGATTCTCTTATAACTACTTCTTCATCACTTCATGATCTACGGTGGCCATTCTATAAGGTTTCATTGATATAGGTAGGGATCCAGGAATTAGTTTAATTGAGAACTCAACCTCTCGATTAAGAGGAAGACCAGGAAACTCTTCAGGGAATATATAACTGTAACCCTTAGGATTAGAATTTCTTCGAGCATGATTCTATCCTTTTTATAAATTATTTGAGCTAGAAATTCTTTATCATAAGGCAATAATTTCTACACTTGAGACAATGATTTTAAAATAGATTCATCTTCCTCCTTACAATTGTATAGAATTGGACAATGGTTCAAGATGTGAAGAGTGATCTTCATTTTTTGACAGTTGATGTTGGATTTGTATAAATATATCAAATTCATTCCCATGATAACATCAAACTCCACTAAGGGAAGTATGATAAGATTTTTTGGGTGTTTCAGTCCACATTAATTTATGGATGATGAGTTATAAACCTAGGACGCAAAAATTTCCCCATTCTCTGTTCTCACAAATAACTTATCTCCTAACTTTTGAGGTGGTGTTTGAATAGATCTTCTAAAGAAACAAGATATAGAAGAATGCAAGAAATATAATAAAATAGTACATTATCCATTCTTGAATGAATAACTAGTGTACCTGTCAACACATCATTGTTCGGATCCACCACAGAAGTAGTGATAGAATAATCCCTTCCTTGTTTCCTTGGAGGTTTTTGTTGATTTCCTATGATAGCCCTTCACTTAGAGAAATTCTTCACATAATTCCTATATCCCTTGAAGTTATAATGATGAACCATTGGATGATAATTTATCTAGACATTCTTTTCATCTTACACATTAGTGGTATTCCTCATATCTCATTGGTTGTTATTTTCTATATGTCCCATGTTTCCACATTTGAATGATTTCTTAGCTCCCTTTACATAGTTCTCTGGATACTTCTTCCCACAATTTTGACTCGTGGTATGTTCGATCATCTTTCCAACATGAGATTTATTTTCCGAACCAGACATATTAGACTCTATCTTATACGTTTTTCATTGGTCCCATGAGACCACTAGGAGTCTCAGATGTCCATTTCAACATTGAGGGCTCAGCAGACAATCACCTCATAACTGTCGAAGTATTAAATCACCAAATCATTTTGTAGACTCGGGTTTAGTTCACTAAAGAAGTGATATACCTTTATTTGGGTGTTCATGACAATGCCGAACACATATCTTGTAATCCTTGTGATGTTTGGTCCATACGCCCTGATGGACTCATCTTCCTTCTACTGAGTCTTGGGAACTATCTTTCTATATTGAGGTATAGTGTTCAAGGATAATGTTAATGAATAACATTTTCTTGAATTCCTCCCATTCTATGGAATAAATATCATCTTGGGACTTAGTATTCATGATTAGTTTCCTCCATTGATTAGATTCTATACAAAAACGATGGACTACCAATATGACTTTCTCTTCTTCTGAGCACTCGAGGATTGGGAATATCATTTCAATGGAGTTAATCCACTCTTCCGTGATAAGGGGATCGAAAGATCAACTAAACATGGGAGGAATTTTCCGTATAAAGGATTCAATTAAAACATTCTATTTCCTTTGGGGACGATGAAATTCAATGTGATTCAAGTTATTATTCATAACATGAGCTAGCCGAGAAAGTACTGCCATGATGTTATAAGCACCTGTTCACATAATATTTGACATATCATTAGGGAAATGTTCAAATTCCTTATCACATTGATTTTTGAATGTGTTATTCTATTTCCCTCCATTAACATTGAAATATAATGCACAATTATAGGTCTTAAATACTTATCCATTATGCATAAAAATGGATCTTTGAACATAAAATGATAAAATTTTAAAGGAGAATTATATTCTAAATTGTGATTCACTATGTATAAATCTAGTTTATCCATGATATATTTCTTCTCTTATATTATTTTTGGATATTTTTTATTCCCTTAATAATGACTTGTACCATGCTCATGAATTTACCAAATAATTTTCCTCGGGAGTGTTATCAAGGCCCATTATCATGCAAACTATACCAAAGATACATCTCTACCTGGAAAACTATACATCTCTACCTGGTAATAATTTTTCCCATTAGAGTCTAGCTCAAAGTGGTGTTTTTGAGTTTTACCCATAGATACATCTCTACCTAGTAAACAATACCTTTTCTTATCCATCCAAGGATAAATATTCATAATAATCCACTTAGTGTATACTTACCAAAATATTGGTACGTTTTCTTATACTTAGTCTCATCATTAAGGTTTATTCAAAAGTTCTCTATTCTAAATCTCCAAAAATTACTAGACCATCCTATGATACCTAATATAGATACCCTAGCCTTTTACATATATCATTACATGATTTTAATCATAAGAAAACATAATATTACAGTACAAGGATCCTGACTTCTAGTGTCTTGGATGACTAGGTACATAATACTAAAAACATTGGACTAAATAAAACATTTATTTATTTAATCATCGTAAATATATCCTAACTTCTATTGTTCTCATACATCTTCATTGGATAACATAAGGATATTATGAACAAATTTATAAGCTAAAATCCCACTATGTGAAGAAGTATATTAATAAAACATTAACACATGGGTTAGGAGGCATGATATCATGATAAAAAAAGGAATGGAACACGTGAAATAAAAAAATATAAATATGGGGTCATATATACATGAATTCATAATAATGTGGAAAAAACATAAAACATGAGTTAATAATTAGTCAAGGATCGTTACACATAGAGGAGAACAATTCAAAATTAACTACAAAAACTGCTGAACATGGTAGCACAATTCATGGCTAACAACCAAGACGGCTGCGCATAACGTCCCATGAGACTCAATATTACCCAATTAATTATATTTATATCTAGTTTCACCCATATTAACATGTTCATTAATATTCTCTCCACATAAATAATCACACATATTCAATCACACATAAACCCAATGGTACCCACAAAAATAAATGTGTATCATAATAATGTCATAAAACACAATGAATGTGAATATCATACAAGTTACCATGAAAAAAATTAGATAAAGAATGGAAATTAATAATGTTTAATAGTAATATATCATAATAAGTTACACCAATATTATGTGATAACATGTAAAATATTTTCTAGGATACTTTAAAATCAAAACATTTTAGTGCGGTTTAATGAAAATATCACAGATCATTTAAAACAGAATAACTCATAATATTTTATATGAAACTAGAAGTGAAAGAAAAATGATTTTTCATGATTAATGGAGAGTTTTAATAAATATAACGGTTTCTTAAAATCATATTGTATGTTGTACTTATAATTGGGTAAGAATTCCGGAAGTTCCCTTAAAACAGGTTTTCTTATCAGGAAATATTGAGGAGGGAATCACTTAAAGGCATGTATATCCCTAAAAGAGAATTATTAATGGTTCTTGATACATGATTTTGGAAATATAAGTAGAAAATATATTATGTACACAAATAGAATGTAGGATTTCATTTTGGTAAAAAGAGAGTAAGAATAACCCGTATGAATAATGGAGGTTCGGGTAGAATCCATTACATTAAGTTTGATGGTGTTATCAAGAAGATATTAATGATATGAATAATAAAATTAGGATTATTAATTAATAACTCATGAACCTATTTTAGACTCAAATGATTTATTCTATCCTTTTTGAGTTCATTCATATCCTTTTTTTGGTTATGATGTTCAATTTCATTGTTCGAGTCAGTTTGTTTCGTGATTGGTTTACATATATACATGAGCTGATAATCATGTAAAATGAAGTTGGTTGTATATAATTGGAGTTATATGTTATTATTGAACAAATATATGTTTACATTATTATAAATTTCATTTGGTTACTTAGATTTAATAGGAATAATTATATAATACTTTAGTGATAACCTTTTGGGTTAATTGGTGGTTTTTTATCACAACAATCATATATTGTTTTATAAATCGAATCCATGAGTAAAAAAATATCCTAGAACCATATATTAGACATAATAAAAATATTATATTTAGGTTCAACCATAATAATGGTTTCACAACCATAATTGAAGATGAAAATGGAAATTTAAAACCCATCGTCCTTGAATGTGGTAAATTAACACATCACAGATGGTGTTTTTACTAAAAGAATAAAAGAAGGGTAAATGATATATGATAATAAATTATTAAATTATAATAAAAAAATTACAATAAATATAAGTTACTAGAGTTTTCATGATATTTGGTTGAGGATATCGAAGTATATGAAATAAAAAAAATGAACCTCAAAGGAAATTAAAAGAATTGAATAGTGGAATTTACCTCTTAAATTAATCTTCTTTGAGAGCCTCTTAAGGGAAGAGTATTTTTTATTTCAAGAGACCTAGGGATGTTGGAAATTGGGGAGGATCTTCGAGATATATTTGATCAGGATTTAGGAATGGCACAAGTCCTGAGAGGAGAGAAGAGAAGAGGGGAATGTGTGTGGTTTTTATAGGGGAGGGGAGGATGGTTTTCTTAATATTTTAATCATAAGATTATTATTTATCCATAAGACAAGAAATAGTGTTGATTATTGTGACAAAAGATAGTACTTATAGAATGTTCGTTTGATCCAATAGTCATTTACATAATCCATGACTCAATCATGATGCATATATTTAGGTTTTAGCATTTATCATTAATTATCATATTTTACCATTCATAAAAAACTCAAGTATTTGAGAAAAATCCTAGCAATTCACCCCAACCATTTTTCAACATGTCTAATTCAAAAATAAACTCCAATTTTTTTTAAAAATCTAAATATTTGAAATTTATTTTTCAAATAAAATCATCATTTACTTGAAACATATATATTTTAAAAAGATAACTAATTTTATAATACATTGAAAAATTATCTAAGGTCTCGCAAAATTATCCTATAATCATATGCCATTAAAAAAATAATTTATTAATAAATTTTATGAAAATAAATTTTATATTTTTAATTATTAATTTATTCATAATTTTTAATTAAATATTTATGACTTATAAAAATACCAAAATTATCATATTATCAATTATAATATGGATAAATTTTATTTATTAATTATTTGGTAACGTTACTATTTACTTGTCTAATTTATTATCCATAAGGGTTATATTACTATTCATAAGGGCAAAATTACTATTCATAAGGGTTAGTTACTATTCAGAAAAAATTATTTTTGTCTTTTAGGACTCCAACCATCATACTGATCGCAACCGTGTATGTTAGATTTTCGAAATTCAAATAACAGAAGTGAAAATTTTATATTTAAAGATAACATAGTACTTATTAGTGTAACACCCCAGGTAAATAAAGAATTTAACATTTTCATATTTATCCATATTTGTGAATAAAATATTAATATGAATTTAAATGGGACGCTATGCTCGACGGAGTACCCAACATGCAACAACGAGTTTCTTGGGAATCTTACATTGCACTCTAATAATAAAATGATATTATTTTAAATGGTAGTTAACATGTAGCCTTTGTATTGGAGGGAATGTATAGAAATAACTAAAATATGATTATATATGTTTTTAAATGTTTTTACATTTATCCAATAAAAGATAAAGGCTTAAAATACGGAAAGAATTCAATTTTAGGCGTATATGCCCTAGTTTTCACTAAAGGTTCACTTATCGCCTTTTGATGGAGAACCCTCATTAAATATAGTTTTGTTCACTCTTATAAATTCTATTGGACCAAATAAAACTCTTATTTAGAATCGGGACATCAAAATTTAATTTGTTTAAATTTTTGGTATCTTTCCGATAAAGTTCATTTTTTTAATGAATAGTGTAAAATGTTGTATTTTAATTCAAAACCTCTTTTTAATCTAATTTATTTATATGATTAGATTATCCTTTTAATTTGTTTTACAGTGAAATTAGAGTATATTTTTACCATTAAATCCAATAGTGGTCGTTGGAATTAATTTCACTTTGAAATCGGACTTAAACTAGTGTCAATCTTTTGATACTTATTGTTTCATAAAAACACGCTATTTGTCATGACAGCGGGAATTAATTATTAAATTAATTTATGTGACTTATATTTTTTGAATTTTGTAAAATAGACTTCATTTTTGAATTCATAATATCAAATATAGCTTATGGTGAATTTTTTCTAATTTTCTGAAAAACTTCAATTTTTGATGAATAGTGAAACCACTAAGTTGTACTTATAAAAACTGATTTTCCTTTTAAATGAAATTTTTTCACCTTTGTGTTTTAAATTTCAAAAATCCAACATAAATGGTTTTCATTAAGAAGTAAAATGTGATTCAATGGGATTATGATAATTTTTTTGGTGAATAGTAACTTATTTAGTTTTTAATCGCGAATAGAGGTAATTAGTGTAGTTTAAGGAAAAAATAATGTTTTAATAGTATGAAATGAACATGACACATGTCCTAAACTCATTGGATGTGTCATGGCAGACCAGGACAACCCATGGGTCAACTTGGGGACCCCATGAAGCCACTTTGGTTGGAAAATGACATTAATATCTTTTTATTTAAATTTAAAGTAAAAATGAGACAAACATGAAATGTTTTACTAAAACAATTTTTACATGGGGTTATACAAATCATATTTTTGACTATAAATATTCATTGGAAATCGGAAAATATTTCTTATATCATAGTATTTTTTTATAATTTCTTAGACATTAAATAAAGTAAATTATATATGACATCAATATGATGCAGCGATGACCTCATTATTGAACGATTTAAATAAAATGAAAAGATAATGTAATATCTAAGACCTACACATGTCCAAAACCAATTGTATGAGTGGATTTAGAACACTTATCACCTTATCCTCGAAACACATCAATGCGGGACCTCTTAAATCCGAATACCATTTTAAAATAAATTGACTTTTCTTTACCTTCCAAGAGTGCCCCTCCTCTCCTCTTATAAAAGGCCCCCACCTCTACCTCCTTACCCACACCCCAAAGCCTTTGGCTCATCCAAACCCAGCCCATTTTGGCTCTCAACATCCCTCTATTACTCCTTGAAGCCTCACTTTGGGCAGAAGTCTTTCCAAGGAATTCTTTTGAGCTCAAACCAAAGAGAGTTACCCGATTTTAAGGTAATGTCTTCTTTTGAGTCCTTTTGTTTTATTTTGCTTCTACAACCCCCTAAACTCTTTTTATTATTTAATTTGTAACAACTACAGTATCCTAAATATACTAGGATTTTGTTATAAGAATTATTCGAGCTACACTTACACACACCTACATCTAATGGTTAAAGAACATACTGTTTCCGTGGATGGCGAATTTCTGCCTCACGAAACGATGATTGTTCAACAGTCATATAACACTTTCACAGGTGTCCATTAAGATGTCACTTTATTTATATATGATATATAATATGTTTATGTTTTACTTAATCTTCTGTATTTTTCATTTGTGGCTTACCTTTATGGCTTCCATTATGGGTATACGCGATATCTTCATTTTAGGAAGTGCGGACTACCGCCCCCTCAAAGTGATGTGATTCGTTAATGCCATACGTGGGACGTATATAGGATGGATTTAATTTTATTATATATGATATTATACTGGAATTATTATATACCTCTATATCATTATTATTTCTTTCCATTAAAGTATGATATAGAAATGAAAGTAGCGTTCATGCGTACGTACGGCTTACCGTCTCCATGAACGGTGCATTTCATTTCTTATCCCCAAATGTAATGTACTATTATAAGTACATGTATATAATGAATATATATGATTAATGATACATCTAAATGATTAATATAATTCTGGAATTGAAATATACATACCTCTAATTTAGTTTTAATTCCATTAATATGACAAAGAAATGAAAGTAGCGTTCATGCGTACGTACGACTTACCGTCTCCATGAACGGTGCATTTCATTTCTTACCTCTAAATGATTATGTAATATTATAAATACATGTATATTCTGGATATATATGATATATATGATATCCAAATCATAAATATCATTCTTTATATAATGAATGATTGACCACACGAACAACATGTAATTGTAAGAAGTCCACTTTTGACTTAAGAACCAAATATCGACAAAACAAACATTATTAACATAAATGATTACATAATGATTATAACATGTCAATAATTGATATAAAATGAATAATGAACTTGAAAAATGTCCTTAAGAAAGTATAAATTAACTCAAGCTTATTATTCAGGATGTCAAAGAATGATCTAGTCAAGTCGGACCCGAGGTAAGGGATCCTACTCCTCTCATTCTTTTTAAGTACACTCTTTTATGTCATTCCTTTTAAGCTCATATTTCTAGTGATTGGGATGTTATTTTATATTACTCTTACTTTAATTTTTATTTACATATGATTAGAGACCCTATTCTCTCTCATCAATCCATTTTGGAGGTTTTCAGTGGTGCCGTTAGGCTGCCGAATTTTCGTAAGAGAGCTAACCTCTCTCTTTCTTTTTAAGTACTCTCCATTATTTCACTTCTTATAATCTCTTATTTGTTATGTTGGGGGATGTTATTTTATATTCCTCTTTATTTAAACTTTATTTTGATGTGAGGAGAGACCCTATTTCCTCTCATCAATCCATTTTGGATGTTTTATGTGGCGCCGTTAGGCTGCCGAGTTTTCGTAAGATATTTTTCATCTCACTTTTATTTCCGTGAGATTTATGCTACATTTTCCACTATTTCCTTTGAGTGGTTTATTTACTGCCCATTATTACACTCCTTTTTTAGTATAATTCCATTTATGGGTATTTACATATTCATTGTATGACACTTCTTCAAAGGGGTGTACTTTGCGAAAGTTACCCAAGTCGGTAAGGGAACCTTTCACCCCCCTCTTTTTTAAAAGACTTTGTTTGTTATGTCTTTTAATTCACATACTATTATGTTGGGATATGTTCTTCTATATCCTGATTGATGTAAATTTTATGCCCAAGTTATGAGATTCTGTTTTTATCTCTCATCAACTCATTTTCTGAATTTTTGAAGTGACGCCGTTAGGCTGTCGAATTTTACCAAGGGAACTTTTTAACCCAATTTCGATTCCTTTGGGTTCAACATGTAGTTATTGAATATGTTATCCTTTTAATATGTGTTAATGACCTTTTATTTTTTTACACTTAATATCCAATTATATTAGGTGTATTTATATTTTTCACACTTAATTTTGAGATTGATTTATCCTTAATTTAAGGATACCTTCTTTATAAGGGTTTTCATCACATTTTACATCTCTATTGAGACTTCATTGTTGTTATGCACCAATTCACTCTTATATGGTGTATATACTATCCTTTGGAATATTATATAATGAATCCAATTATTCTCATGATATTATAAAGTTCTGATTAAATGTTATTCCTCAATTATTGTATTCAAGTGTCTCTAATTTTGGTAAAAACCCTTTAACCAAAATATCGCTTTAAATGTTTTAATGATTTGTTCTTATTAATATCCATGTTTTCAAAATGGTTTTAAGGATTTATTTATATTGATATTAATGGATTAAAATGTTAAAAGCTTCAAGGTGGTATGGGACACTTTGATTCAAAAATCTCTTTATTAAATGTTTTAAATGGTTTTTAAAATGGGTTTTAATGGATTCATTATTTCAATATCCTAAAATGTTATATTGTGATTGAAATGTGGAAATGTTATATTTCCTTTATTCATATTTTATGTGATACATTTATGTTATGGTTCTTTGGAATTATTATGAAGACGGGTGGTTCCGTGATAGACTAAGGGCGGGTGAGCCCGATATAGCTCTCCAATGCATTGGGTAACGCTAAGGAGTGAAACATTAAGGTTTCTCCGAAGAGATTAAGGGAATATACTGTGATGGGTATTCCAAACATAACCAAGAGGGTTACTCCCTAGGTAATAATGTTATGAATGCCTCAATTTACCTTTATGTATTATGATTTCTATGATTTATTCATGGTTTTATTAGGAATGTTAAAGTGCCTATGTTTTATGGTTAAAGTATGATTTAATTCTTATGTATATATGAACTCATGTTTCCTTTCCATATTTTTTATAACCCTTACTGAGATTTTTATGCCCATCCCAAGTTTTTGAAATGTTTTTCACAGGTCAAGGGAAAGGTACATGATGTGATGATAGTGTCAAGGATGTGTCAAGAAAGAATCCGTGTTTTATTTTAAATATGTTTCCGTTGATGGGAAGAATGAATATTGTCTTTTAGGTAACCACATTGTTTAAATGTGGAATTTAATGAAAGTTTCATGATCTAATTCTCTAAAATTCTAAACCTAAAAAGACCCTCAATGTGTAATCTTGTAATAACTCAAGATTAAGTAAGGTTTAAGGCTGGGGCCTTATAGTTGGTATCAAAGGTCAGTTTAGATAACTTTAGAGGTTAGGGTATTCTTTAAGCATAAGTGACATTACCATAATGGTTAGGATTTCAGAAAGAGTCCTAGTTTTAGATAAAGTGAATGAGTAAGTATATCTTATTGTTTAACTTACTCATTAGTACATGATGGTTTTGTTGATATACTCACACTGACATTTCTGTTTTTAGGGAATGGATGGATCTAGCAGGCACCAGAGAGACAACCGTTTTGAAGGAAACTGTGGTGGTTGTCTGATTAAGATACTAGATAAATTGGAGGATTCAATGAGGAAACTCATGGTTGTTGTAAACCAAATATCAAGGAGTCATGATCAACCACATGAACCTTTGTATGTTCTGTAATTCATCATGTACAATATGACCAATCGATGTGGAAGTTCAGGTAATAATTATAAAGGTAACCATTAGAGTTTATATGATCCTTACTTTTGAGGTAATTATGGGTTATTATATGATATGCTGTAAAATGAAAGGCATGAGATAAACTTGAGGTTAAAATATGTTATGATAATTTTTGATGATTTTATCTCTTTTTGGGGAATGATTTAAGAATTATATAGTTTTGGAAAAAAGTAAAACACGCAGACCCTGTGACAACCCGTCGCGTCAGACAAAGCTACGAGAATCGAACCCACAACCAAAGTGCGACTGGTATTTATCGCCTACCACTGGACTACGTGAAGTACTTGGTTAGTTTGACTGATTATTTTTAGTTATATGATTTTCTGAATTAATAGTAAGTTTATTTTGGGTTTTTTATGAAAATGATTAACCTATCATGGAGGATATGCGATTAGGTTAATTACTTTTCAATACGAGGCTTTAGGAGCAACTGATGTTGTTTGGAGATAAATGTTGTGATTTAACTTGGAAGACTATGTGACTAAATCCTTCAAATATTTGGGTTTCAATCTTAGATTGGTTTACATGAATAATTTTATGGAAAAATTGTTTATCGGATGGTCCTCGCTGAACTTTGGGTTTTGTTGGACAAATTTTGGAGATTAAGCATAGATTTTCTTTTTAAAGGGCTATCATTTTCAAGATTATCTGACCTTTTACTAACCTTTTTGGTTTTGGTTTTGGTTAAAGCCTAACGACATGGGAAGTATATAGTTCTCTTTGGTGGATTAGGTGATTTTCTAGAGGATGATTATAGTACTCTTAATGTGAACGAGTCTTCCTTAATACTCACCTTTTGGAGAAAATCTGAGTTTGTGTAAGGAATCTAATAAAATTTGAAAGTCTACATGATAAGTGATTATGTTTCCTTATGAATAAATTCCTCAATAAAAAGTAACTTAAAACAAAAATGTTGTCTATTATCTTTTCCTACTGGGGAATCGAATACCGTTTAACCCATCACAAGATTGTGATTTTCTCATGGTTAACTTTCTCCTAAACATGTTTTCTTTCACTCTCCATCAGAAAATGAACCTTTTCTTTTTCTTCCATGTCCATGTTTTCCTACACGGAATCCTATTATGGGTTAACTCAGTTGACCTTTGTTCTTATCTTTATTTAATCTAATGTGATTGTTTTACCGACTCTTGTTCTGATGTGGGACTTTCAAGGATGTTTCAAAGCTCAATTTTTAAAAAAATTGCGAGGACGCAATTCCCAAAAGGGGGAAGGATGTAACACCCCAGGTAAATAAAGAATATGAAATTTTCATATTAATCCATATTTGTGAATAAAATATTAATATGACTTTAAAGGAGACGCTATGCTCGATGGCGTACCCAACACGGAACAACCAGTTTCTTGGGAATCTTACGTTGCACTCTAATAATAAAATGATATTATTTTAAATGGTAGTTAACATGTAGCCATAGTATTGGCTGGAATGGATAGAAATAACTAAAATATGATTATATATGTTTTTAAATGTTTTTACATTTATCCAATAAAAGATAAAGTCTTAAAATACGGAAAGAATTCAATTTTAGGCGTATATGCCCTAGTTTTCACTAAAGGTTCACTTATCACCTTTTGATGGCGAACCGTCATTAAATATAGTTTTGTTCACTCTTATAAATTCTATTGGACCAAATAAAACTCTTCATTAGAATCAGGACATCAAAATTTACTTTGTGTAAATTTTTGGTATCTTTTCGATAAAGTTCATTTTTTTAATGAATAGTGCAAAATGTTGTATTTTAATTCAAAACATCTTTTTAATCTAATTTATTTATATGATTAGATTATCCTCTTAATTGGTTTTAAAGTGATATTAGAATATATTTTTACCATTAAATACAATAGTGTTCGTTGGAATTAATTTCACTTTGAAATCGAACTTAAACTAGTGTCAATCTTTTGATACTTATTGTTTCATAAAAACACGCTATTTGTCATGACAGCGGGAATTAATTATTAAATTAATTAATGTGACATATATGTTTTGAATTTTGTAAAATAGACTTCATTTTTGAATTTGGAATATCAAATATAGCTTAGGGTGAATTTTTGGTAATTTTCTGAAAAACTTCAATTTTTGATGAATAGTGAAACCACTAAGTGGTACTTATAAAAACTGATTTTCCTTTTAAATGAAAATATTCCACCTTTGTGTTTTGAATTTCAAAAATCCAACATACATGGTTGTCATTAAGAATTAAAATGTGGTTCAATGGGATTAAAATAATTTTTTGGTGAATAGTAACGTATTAAGTTTTTAATCGCGATTAGAGGTAATTAGTGTAGTTTAAGGTAAAAATAATGTTTTAATAGTATGAAATGAACTTGACACATGTCCTAACCTCATTTGATGTGTCATGGCCGACCAAGAAAACCCATGGGTCAACTTGGGGACCCCATGAAGCCACTTTGTTTGGAAAATGACATTAATATCATTTTATTTAAAGATAAAGTAAAAATGAGACAAACATGAAAGGTTTTACTAAACCAATTTTTAAATGGGGTTATAAAAATCATATTTTTGACTATAAATATTCATTGGAAATCTAAAAATATTTCCTACATCAAAGTAATTTTTTTATAAATTTTTAGACATTAAATAAAGTAAATTATTTATGACATCAATATGATGCAGCGATGACCTCATTATTTAACGATTTAAATAAAATGAAAAGAAAATGTAATATCTAAGACCTAAACATGTCCAAAACCTATTGGATGAGTGGATTTAGAACCCTTATAACCTTATCATCGAAACACATCAATGTGGGACCTCTTAAATCCGAATACCATTTTAAAATAAATTGACTTTTCTTTACCTTCCTAGAGTGCCCCTCCTCTCCTCTTATAAAAGGCCCCCACCTCTACCTCCTTACCCACAATCCCAAAGTCTTTGGGTCAGAAAAACCCAGACCATTTTGTCTCTCCACATCCCTATATTACTCCTTTAAGCCGCACTTTGGGCAGAAGTCTTTCCAAGGAAGACTTTGAGCTCAAACCAAGGGGAGTTACCCGATTTTAAGGTAATGTCTTCTTTTGAGTACTTTTGTTTTATTTTGCTTCTCCAACCCCATAAACCCTTTTTATTCTTTTTTTGTAACAACTCTAGTATCCTCAATATAATAGGATGTTGTTATAAGAATGATTCGAGCTACACTTACACACACCTACGTCTAATGGTTAAAGAACATACTGTTTCCGTGGTTGGCGAATTTCTGCCTCATGAAACGATGATTGTTCAACACTCATATAACTCCTTCAAAGGTGGCCATTAAGATGTCACTATATTTATATATGATATATAATTTTTTTATGTTTTACTTAAGATTCTGTATTTTTCATTTTTGGCTTACCTTTATGGCTTCCATTATGGGTATACACAATATCTTTATTTTAGGAAGTGCGGACTACCGCCCCTCAAAGTGATGTGATTCGTTAATGCTATATGTGGGATGTATAAATGATGGATTTAATGTTATTATATATGATGTTATACTAGAATTATTATATACCTCTATATAATTATTATTTTTTTCCATTAAATTATGAGATAGAAACGAAAGTAGCGTTCATGCGTACGTACGGCTTACCGTCTCCATGAACGGTGCATTTCATTTCTTATCCCAAAATGTAATGTACTATTATAAGTACATGTATATAATGAATATATATGATGAATGATACATCTAAATGATGAATATAATTCTGGAATTAAAATATACATACCTCTCATTTAGTTTTAATTCCATTAATATGACAAAGAAATGAAAGTAGCGTTCATTCGTATGTACGACTTACCGTCTCCATGAACGGTGCATTTCATTTCTTACCTCTAAATGATTATGTAATATTATAAATACATGTATATGCTGGATATATATGATATATATGATATAAAAATCATAAATATCATTCTGGATATAATGAACCATTGACCACACGAACAATATGTAATTGTAAGAAGTCCACTTTTGACTTAAGAACCAAATATCGACAAAACAAACATTATTAACTTAAATGATTACATAATGTTTATAACATGTCAATAATTGATATAAAACGAAAAATTAACTTGAAAAATGTTCTTAAGCAAGTATATATTAACTCAAGTTTATTATTCAGGACGTTAAAGAACGATCGAGTCAAGTCGGACCCGAGGTAAGGGATCCTACTCCTCTCTTTCTTTTTAAGTACACTCTTTTATGTCATTCCTTTTAAGCAAATATATCTTGTTATTGGGATTTTCTTTTATATTAATCTTACTTTATGTTTTATGTAAATATGATGAGAGACCCTATTCTCTCTCATCAATCCATTTTGGAGGTTTTGAGTGGCGCCGTTAGGCTGCCGAATTTTCGTAAGAGATCTAACCTCTCTCTTTCTTTTTAAGTACTCTCCTTTATGTCACTTGTTTTAAGCTCTTATTTGTTATGTTGGGGGATGTTCTTTTATATTCCACTTTATGTAAACTTTATGTTGATGCGAGGAGAGACCCTATTTCCTCTCATCAATCCATTTTGGATGTTTTAAGTGGCGCCGTTAGGCTGCCGAGTTTTCGTAAGAGATTTTTCATCTCACTTTTATTCTCGTGAGATTTATTCTACATTTGCCACTATTTCCTTTGAGTGGTTTATGTAATGCCCATTATTACACTCCTTTTTTAATATAATTCAATTTATGGGTATTTACATATTCATTGTATGACACTTCTTCAATGGGGTGTACTTTTCGAAAGTTACCCAAGTCGGTAAGGGAACCTTTCACCCTCCTCTTTTTTAAAAGACTTCGTTTGTTATGTCTTTTAATTCACATACTATTATTTTGGGATATGTTATTCTATATCATGATTGATGTAAATTTTATGTCCAAGTTATTAGATTCCCTTTTTATCTCTCATCAACTCATTTTCTGATTTTTTTAAGTGATGTCGTTAGGCTGTCGAATTTTACCAAGGGAACTTTTTAACCCAATTTCGATTCCTTTGGGTTCAACATGTAGTTATTAAATATTTCATCCTTTTAATATGTTTGAATGATCCTTTATTGTTTTACACTAAATATACAATTATATTGGGTGTATTTATATTTTTCACACATAATTTTGAGATTGATTTATCCTTAATTTAAGGATACCTTCTTTATAAGGGGTTTCATCACATTTTACATCTCTATTGAGACTTCATTGTTGTTATGAACCAAGTCACTCTTATATGGTGTATATACTGTCCTTTAGAATATTATTTCATGAATCCATTTATTCTCATGATATTATAAAGTTCTGATTAAATGTTATTCCTCAATTATTGTATTCAAGTGTCTCTAATTTTGGTAAAAACCCTTTAACCAAAATATCACTTTAAATGTTTTAATGATTTATTCTTATTAATATCCATGTTTTAAAAATGGTTTTAAGTATTTATTTATATGGATATTTATTGTTTAAAATGTTAAAATCTTCAAGGTGGTATGGGACACTTTGATTCAAAAATCTCTTTATTAAATGTTTTAAATGGTTTTGAAAATGGGTTTTTAATGGATTCATTATTTCAAAATCCTAAAATGTTATATTGTGATTGAAATGTGGAAATGTTATATTTCCTTTATGCATGTTTTATGTGATACATTTATGTTATGGTTCTTGGGAATTATTATGAAGACGGGTGGTTTCGTGATAGACTAAGGGAGGGTGAGCCCGATATAGCTCTCCAATGGATTGGGTAACGCGAAGGAGTGAAACGTTAAGGTTTCTCCGAAGAGATTAAGGGAATATACTTTGATGGGTATTCCAAACGTAACCAAGAGGGTTACTCCCTATGTAAGAATGTTATGAATGCCTCATGTTACATTTATGTCTTATAATTTCTATGATTTATTCATGGTTTTATTAGGTATGTTAAAGTGCCTATGTTTTATTTGTAAAGTATGATTTCATTCTTATGTATATATGAACTCATGTTTCCTTTCCATAATTTTTATAACCCTTACTGAGCTTTTAATTCTCATCCCAAGTTTTTGAAATGTTTTTCACATGTCCAGAGAAAGGTACATGATGTGTTGATAGTGTCAAGGATGTGTCAAGAAAGAATCCATGTTTTATTTTAAATATGTTTCCGTTGATGGGAAAAATGAATATTGTCTTTTATATAACCACTTTGTTTAAATGTGAAATGTAATTCAAGTTTCATGATCTAATTCTCTAAAACTCTAAACCTAAAAATATCCTCAATGTGTAATCTTGTAATAACTCAAGATTAAGTAAGGTTTAAGGCTGGGGCCTTATAGTTGGTATCAAAGGTCAGTTTAGATGACTTTAGAGGTTAGGGTATTCTTTAAGCATAAGTGACATTACCATAATGGTTAGGATTTCAGAAAGAGTCCTAGTTTTAGATAAAGTGAATGAGTTAGTATATATTAGTGTTTACCTTCCTCATTAGTACATGATGGTTTTGTTGATATACTCACACTGACATTTCTGTTTTTAGTGAATGGATGGATCTAGTAGGCACTAGAGAGACAACAGGTTTGAAGGAAACTGTGGTGGTTCTCTGATTAAGATACTAGATAAATTGGAGGATTCAATGAGTAAACTCATGGTTGTTGTAAACCAAATATCAAGGAGTCATGATCAACCACTTGAACCTTGGTATGTTCTGTAATGCATCATGTATGAGATGACCAATCGATGTGGAAGTTCAGGTAATAATTATAAAGGCAACCATTAGAGTTTATATGATCCTTACTTTTGAGGTAATTATGGGTTATTATATGATATGCTGGAAAATGAAAGGCATGAGATAAACTTGAGGTTAAAATATGTTATGATCATTTTTGATGATTTTATCTCTTTTTGGGGAATGATATAAGAATTATATAGTTTTGGAAAAAGGACAACACACAGACCGTGTGACAACCCGTCGCGTCGGACAAAGCTGCGGGAATCGAACCCACAACCAAAGTGCGACTGGTATTTATCGCCTACCACTGGACTACGTGAAGTACCTGGTTAGTTTGACTGATTCTTTTTAGTTATATGATTTTATGAATTAAGATTAAGTTTATTTTGGGTTATTTATGAAAATGATTAACCTATCATGGAGGATATGTGATTAGGTTAATTACTTTTCAATATGAGGCTTTAGGAGCAACTGATGTTGTTTGGAGATAAATGTTGCGATTTAACTTGGAATACTATGAGACTAAATCCTTAAAATATTTGGGTTTCAATCTTAGAATGGTTTACTTTGAAGAATTTTATGGAAAAATTGTTTATCGGATGGTCCTCGTTGAACTTTGGGGTTTTTTGGACAAATTTGGAGATTAAGCATAGATTTTATTTTTAAAGGGTTATCCTTTTCTGGATTATCTGACCTTGTACTAACCTTTTTGGTTTTAGTTTTGGTTAAAGCGTAAAGACATGGGAAGTATATAGTTCTCTTTGGTGGATTAGGTGATTCTCTTGAAGTTGATTATAGTACTCTTTATGTGAATGAGTCTTCCTAAATACTCGCCTTTTGGAGAAAATATGAGTTTGTGTAAGGAATCTAATAAAAGTTGAAAGTCAAAATGATAAGTGATTATGTTTCCTTATGAATAAATTCCTCAATTAAAAGTAACTTAAAACAAAAATGTTGTCTATTAACTTTTCCTACTGGGGAATAGAATACCGTTTAACCCATCACAAGTTTGTGATTTTCTCATGGTTAACTTTCTCCTAAACATGTTTTCTATCACTCTCCATCAGAACATGACCCTTTTCTTTTTCTTCAATGTCCATGTTTTCCTACACGAAATCCTATTATGGGTTAACTCGGGTGACCTTTGTACTTATATTTCTTTATTTTAAAGTGATTGTTTTACCGACTCTTGTTCTGATGTGGGACTTTCAAGGATGTTTCCAAGCTCAGTTTTTAGAAAAACTGTGAGGACGCAATTTCCAAAAGGGGGGAAGGATGTAACACCCCAGGTAAATAAATAATATGAAATTTTTATATTTATCCATATTTCTGAATAAAATATTAATATGACTTTAAAGGGGACGCTATGCTCGATGGCATACCCAACAAGCAACAACGAGTTTCTTGGGAATCTTACGTTGCACTCTAATAATAAAATGATATTATTTTAAATGGTAGTTAACATGTAGCTGTTGTATTGGCGGGAATGGATATAAATAACTAAAATATGATTATATATGTTTTTAAATGTTTTTACAATTATCCAATAAAAGATAAAGGCTTAAAATACGGAAAGAATTCAATTTTAGGCGTATATGCCCTAGTTTTCACTAAAGGTTCACTTATCGCCTTTTGATAGTGAACCGTCATTAAATAAATTTTTTCACTCTTATAAATTCTATTGGATCAAATAAAACTCTTCTATAGAATCGGGACATCAAAATTTACTTTGTGTAAATTTTTGGTATCTTTCCGATAAAGTTCATTTTTTTAATGAATAGTGTAAAATGTTGTATTTTAATTCAAAACCTCTTTTTAATCTAATTTATTTATATGATTAGATTATACTTTTAGTTGGTTTTAAAGTGAAATTAGAATATATTTTTACCATTAAATCCAATAGTGGTTGTTGGAATTAATTTCACTTTGAAATCGGACTTAAACTAGTGTCAATCTTTTGATATTTATTGTTTCATAAAAACACGCTATTTGTCATGACAACGGTAATTAATTATTAAATTAATTTTTGTGACTTATATGTTTTGAATTTTGTAAAATAGACTTCATTTTTTAATTCGGAATATCAAATATAGCTTAGGGTGAATTTTTGGTAATTTTCTGAAAAATTTCAATTTTTGATGAATAGTGAAACAACTAAGTGGTACTTATAAAAACTGATTTTCCTTTTAAATGAAAATTTGCAACCTTTGTGTTTTGAATTTCAAAAATCCGACATACATGGTTGTCATTAAGAAGTAAAATTTGGTTCAATGGGAATAAAATAATTTTTTGCTGAATAGTAACTTATTAAGTTTTTAATCGCGATTAGAGGTAATTGGTGTAGTTTAAGGTAAAAATAATGTTTTAATAGTATTAAATGAACTTGACACATGTCCTAACTTCATTTTATGTGTCATGGCCGACCTAGAAAACCCATGGGTCATCTTGGGGACCCCATGAAGCCACTTTGGTTGGAAAATGACATTAATATCTTTTTATTTAAAGTTAAAGTAAAAATGAGACAAACATGAAATGTTTTACTAAAAAAAATTTACATGGGGTTATACAAATCATATTTTTGACTATAAATATTCATTGGAAAGATAAAAATATTTCCTACATCATAGTATATTTTTTATAATTTTTTAGACATTAAATAAAGTAAATTATTTATGACATCAATATGATGCAGCGATGACCTCATTATTTAACGATTTAAATAAAATGAAAAGATAAAGTAATATCTAAGACCTACACATCTCCAAAACCTATTGGATGAGTGTATTTAGAACCCTTATCACCTTATCCTTGAAACACATCAATGTGGGACCTCTTAAATCCGAATAACATTTTAAATTAAATTGACTTTTCCTTACCTTCCAAGAGTGCCCCTCCTCTCCTCTTATAAAAGGCCCCCAACTCTACCTCCTTACCCACACTCCCAAAGCCTTTTTCTCGGAAAAACCCTGCCCATTTCGGCTCTCCACATACCTATATTACTCCTTGAAGCCTAACGTTGGGCATAAGTCTTTCCAAGGAATACTTTGAGCTCAAACCAAGGGGAGTTACCCGATTTTAAGGTAATGTCTTCTTTTGAGTCCTTTTGTTTTATTTTGCTTCTCCAACACCTTAAACTATTTTTATTCATTTCTTTTGTAACAAATCCAGTATCCTAAATATACTAAGATGTTGTTATAAGAAGGATTAGAGCTACACTTACACACACCTACATATAATGGTTAAAGAACATACTGTTTCTGTGGATGGCGAATTTCTGCCTCACGAAATGATGATTGTTCAACACTCATATAACACCTTCAATGGTGGCCATTAAGATGTAACTATATTTATATATGATATATAATATGTTTATGTTTTACTTAATCTTATGTATTTTTCATTTGTGGATTACCTTTATGGATTCCATTATGGGTATACGCGATATCTTCATTTTAGGAAGTGTGGATTATCACCCCCGTAAAGTGATGTGATTCGTTAATGCAATACGTGGGATGTATAAAGTATGTATTTAATGTTATTATATATGATGTTATACTGGAATTATTATATACCTCTATATAATTATTATTTCTTTCCTTTAAAGTATGATATAGAAATGAAAGTAGCGTTCATGCGTAGGTACGGCTTACCGTCTCCATGAACGGTGCATTTCATTTCTTATCCCCAAATATAA
Source organism: Viscum album (assembly GCA_963277665.1). Classification (NCBI taxonomy): domain Eukaryota; kingdom Viridiplantae; phylum Streptophyta; class Magnoliopsida; order Santalales; family Viscaceae; genus Viscum; species Viscum album. The sequence goes on along the minus strand of OY728126.1, from coordinate 2,086,758,484 downwards.
TGTACTATTATAAGTACATGTATATAATGAATATATATGATGAATGATACATCTAAATGATGAATATATTTCTGGAATTAAAATATAAATACCTCTCTTTTAGTTTTAATTCCATTAATATGACAAATAAATGAAAGTAGCGTTCATGTGTACGTACGGCTTACCGTCTCCATGAACGGTTCATTTCATTTCTTACCTCTAAATGATTATGTAATATTATAAATAAATGTATATTCTGGATATATATGATGTATATGATATCCAAATCATAAATATCATTCTGGATATAATGAAACATTGACCACACGAACAACATGTAATTGTAAGAAGTCCACTTTTGACTTAAGAACCAAATATCGACAAAACAAACATTATTAACATAAATGATTACATAATGTTTATAACATGTAAATAATTGATATAAAAGGAATAATGAACTTCAAAAAGGGTCTTATGAAATTAGAAATTAACTCAAGTTTATTATTCAGGACGTTAAAGAACGATCGAGCCAAGTCGGACCCGAGGTAAGGGATCCTACTCCTCTCTTTCTTTTTAAGTACACTCTTTTATGTCATTCCTTTTAAGCTCATATTTCTTGTGATTGGGATGTTATTTTATATTAATCATACTGTAATTTTTATTTACATATGATGAGAGACCCTATTCTCTCTCATCAATCCATTTTGGAGGTTTTGAGTGGCACCGTTAGGCTGCCGAATTTTCGTAAGAGATCTAACCTCTCTCTTTCTTTTTAAGTACTCTCCTTTATGTCAATTCTTTTAAGATCCTCTTTGTTATGTTGGGGGATGTTATTTTATATTCCAATTTCTGTAAAATTTATGTTTATGTGAGGAGAGACCCTATTTCCTCTAATCAATCCAATTTGGAAGTTTTAAGTGGCGCCGTTAGGCTACCGTGTTTTCGTAAGAGATTTTTCATCTCACTTTTATTCCCGTGAGATTTATGCTACATTTGCCACTATTTCCTTTGAGTGGTTTACGTACTGCCCATTATTACACTCCTTTTTTAATATAATTCCATTTATGGGTATTTACATATTAATTGTACGACACTTCTTCAATGGGGTGTACTTTTCAAAAGTTACCCAAGTCGGTAAGGGAACCTTTCACCCTCCTCTTTTTTAAAAGACTTCGTTTGTTATGTCTTTTAATTCACATACTATTATGTTGGGATATTTTCTCCTATATCCTGATTGATGTAAATTTTTTGTCCAAGTTATGAGATTCCCTTTTTATCTCTCATCAACTCATTTTCTGAATTTTTGAAGTGACGCCGTTAGGCTGTCGAATTTTACCAAGGGAACTTTTTAACCCAATTTCGATTCCTTTGGGTTCAACATGTAGTTATTGAATATTTGATTTTTTTAATATGTGTGAATGACCTTTTATTGTTTTACACTTAATATCCAATTATATTGGGTGTATTTATATTTTTCACACATAATTTTGAGATTGATTTATCCTTAATTTAAGGATACCATCTTAATAAGGGTTTTCATCACATTTTACATCTCTATTGAGACTTCATTTTTGTTATGCACCGATTCACTCTTATATGGTGTATATACTCTCCTTTGGAATATTATATCATGAAACCATTTATTCTCATGATATTATAATGTTCTGATTAAATGTTATTCCTCAATTATTATATTCAAGTGTCTCTAATTTTGGTAAAAACCCTTTAACCAAAATATCTCTTTAAATGTTTTAATGATTTGTTCATATTAATATCAATGTTTTAAAATGGTTTTAAGTATTTATTTATAATGATATTAATGTTTTAAAATGTTAAAATCTTCAAGGTGGAATGGGACACTTTGATTCAAAAATCTCTTTATTAAATGTTTTAAATGGTTTTGAAAATGGTTTTTAATGGATTCATTATTTCAATATCCTAAAATGTTATATTGTGATTGAAATGTGGAAATGTTATATTTCCTTTATGCATGTTTTATGTGATAAATTTATGTTATGGTTCTTGGGCATTATTATGAAGACGGTTGGTTCCGTGATAGACTAAGGGCGGGTGAGCCCGATATAGCTCTCCAATGCATTGGGTAACGTGAAGGAGTGAAACGTTAAGGTTTCTCCGAAAAGATTTAGGGAATATACTGTGATGGGTATTCCAAACGTAACCAACAGGGTTACTCCCTACGTAAGAATGTTATGAATGCCTCAAGTTACCTTTATGTCTTATGATTTCTATGATTTATTCATGGTTTTATTAGGTATGTTAAAGTGCCAATGTTTTGTGGGTAAAGTATGATTTCATTCTTATGTATATATGAACTCATGTTTCCTTTCCATATTTTTTTATAACCCTTACTGAGGTTTTTATGATCATCCCAGGTTTTTGAAATGTTTTTCACAGGTCAAGGGAAAGGTACATGATGTGATGATAGTGTTAAGGATGTGTTAAGAAAGAATCCAGGTTTTATTTTAAATATGTTTCCGTTGATGGGAAGAATGAATATTGTCTTTTATGTAACCACTTTGTTTAAATGTGGACTGTAATGAAAGTTTCATGATCTAATTCTCTAAAACTCAAAACCTAAAAATATCCTCAATGTGTAATCTTATAATAACTCAACATTAAGTAAGGTTTAAGGCTGGGGCCTTATAATTATTTCATTGATTTGTAATTTCATATGATTATTTGACATAATTCTAATAAGGAAATTTCCATTGATAAAAAAATGGGTTGTTATATGACTAATATCCAAAATTGTTGTATATCAGCAGTCAAGGCACAAAAGAAAATGAACTCATTGTCACAATAAAAAAAACAAGAAAATAATTCTCACTAGTAATATAATCTCTTATCATATCCATCCCATCAAGAAGGTTTCACATATGTGTCATCAACCTATATACTCAATAAGTCTTTGTTTACTATCTAAAATATACATATTGTCTCACCATGGATATGGAATTTAATGTGATGGTCCTATTCCATTAAAAGTGATAATATAGAAGCTTTTATAAACATGTAAGGTTAAAATCATTACTCAACTTATTCATAAAAAAATCCCTCATGAAACACCCAATATATCCAACTTATCTGTGAGATGTTATCATCATTTTTTACAGAATACATCTATGGGAGGGAGTTGCATGATATAATAATAATATTATAAATTTATAAGAACAATTAAAAATCATAGATAAAAATTACTAATTAATCCAAAAAATACATAATTACTACTAGTAGGGTTCATCTCATAATCTCTCAACTTGGATATTAGAAAGTGTGAACTTTAAGAGAAAGGGCCTCATCCTCTTAGGAGTACTCACACCTAATGATATATATCATGTGTTCCCGATCATAATATGTTATCCAAACTTATAACTATATTTAATAATATCATCACAGCATTTCAAGGTTCTCATAAAAGTGGGGAACTTCTATGACCTTATTGATGTAATATATACTCTCTAGAATTATCACATAAATTCTATGAAGAAGACCAAACAATACGTGATAATATATTTATTTAAATATTAATTTTTTTGAATATATATATAATCCAAAGTAAAATATATTCATTTCATGGGAAACAAATCTTAAGAACTCTAACATAAACTTGATCCAACTATCAAATGATCTGTTATTCCTCACATGAATAACATGCTTCTGTTGGGAATGGATATAGATATTAGGACTACCATGTTTATGTGGCTGGGTTTGGTAAACACACATGTCGATATTGTGAATCTATTTGATGTAACATTAATATCTTGAGAAAATCCCACATTTATTGATATAATGGTGCATCCATAACCTTTTCCCCTCTTATAATTCTTACATCATGACTAAATCCTTAGAAAAATTGTATCAAAATATAATAACTCACTTAAATTTTGTGTAACCCAAAATCAGAATAGGATGTTTCTAAACTAGATCTTAAGCTATATTTGAATTAGAAACATAATCATGTATTATAGGTATGTAATCTATTGGTTTTAATAATTTTTTATTTCATATTATCATAAATATTTTTTTTGATATAAGATAAAATTCAACCATGTTGATACAAGTGTTCAATTCCCATAATTACTAGAGTAATCACTTCCCCAGATACCCATCACTCTTCTAGTTTGAAATTTCAAACTACTATTTGAAATTTCTAATTTCAATTTGACGCAATAATTTGGGATCTATTTTATTTTTACCTACAATGCTTTATGAATTAGTAATACAAAATGTTAGAACATATCCTGGAATTTAAGAGGAATTCCTAAAATTTAAGCCTTTGAGATTCTGTAAATCTCCAAAATCCCTTCTCATACCTATGAATATTATACTAGAAGGATTATATGAAAATAACTCAATATTTAGTTGTCTCAACATTTATTTTTCAATAATTTTATAATGTATTTCGTATAACTGTAGTTATAAAACCTATATATCTATTTTGTAGATATTTTCCCTAGAATAATGATTATATTTTATGACATACATCGTGAAATTTAATTCCTTAGTATTAAAAATATGGAAAGATATAATTATTTTATATATGATTTAAAAATATATATCTTCAAAACATATAGTTCTCCCAATAACTAGTTAGAGATACATGTAACTCATTCATTTTCCAATTCATATTCCTTGATCACTATTACTGATTTATTCTTAAATAAATTTCTTAAATCAATATATCTTATTATAGTTTTTTTATTTGAACAACCATTTTTAATTATGTCGAGAAGAAATATACCATATTGTTTCATTTTGGTAATTTCATCTAGATATAATCCATAAGTATTATCCTATATGAGGTGGCCATGAAAATAAATTATCCCATATGATGATCATAGAAATTTTCTATGATAAGTTAAATTGAAAAATGATTTTAGTCATGATGAGTGGTGAATAAGTTCTTTATATACTAAAACATTCAGTAATCTATCAAGGTATATTCATATTGCATTGTACTATCCATGCCCAGTTTCACTAGAATACTCATCAGCAGTATGAATTCTCAGAAATATTGAAAAATAAGAAGTCCCCAAATCATGACACCTGGAGTCCATTACATGAATTTAAACATACTATTAAACCATATCATTTTTTCATTTACAGATGCATTGTGTGAATATTTATTCTGTAAGAATAAAATATATGTATCACCTAGTATGGTTAACATAAGCCGCTTCGTTGGTTAGGAATTCTGATATTATAAGTGACTATATAACTACTCCTCCCGCTAAGCCCAATGCAGTCTTGTATTATCATACTAACTCATGTACATATAAAGACTTAACCCATAGAAGATAAGTATTCTCCCACTATATTTAAATATTTATGATTCCTTTATATATATATAATCTATTTTGACTATACGTTAATATACTTACTATTTATAGGATTATTAATTGATATGAACCTTGGTGTTTTGATGATTATTTGAACCTAAAGCTAGATCTTAACAAACCGTCTTTAGTAAAACAAATTTGTAATTTCATAATAGATAATTATCATATAAAAATTGATATGGTATCCATTAGACAATATAATTGTCATATGGTTATTTCTTTCACTTCTATTTTCAACAAATAACATAGAATAAATAATGGATGACTTGTTGTAAATATAAGACACATCATCGATCATCCTTTTTCTAATATCATGAAATTTATATATAGAATTAAATGTGATATATGGATAAAATTTACTCCACATATTTGACTGATGATTAATTGGACAATATATTCTCTAACAATATATCTCAATGATTCCTCAATCATTACAAAGTGTGCTCAATTAAATCACATTGCATTTTTAAAATTTCGTAAAGGAATATCATAAAGTTACCTTTATATTTTTTTGGTTAATGTGGCCATGTTTAACGATATATATAAATATTTGAGATGTACCTTTCTTTATAAGGTTTATTTATCTAAATAATAATATTTAGTTTCTTTTGATATCATTTAAAGTTTTCCAATTAAGACTAAATCACTATTATAAGTGTTCAAATTTCGAATACATTCATTTTTATTTGAAAATGAACAATATTTACACAATCACCTAAGAGTATTATATATAATATTAACCACTAATTTAAATTGACATATGTTATTCAAGATATACTGAACTATTAGTTTAGTATTATATTACCATAAAAAAATTTATTACATAAATAAATTATGTCTCATTATGTCTTTCTAGACACTGTGATAAATGTTTTGGAAACACTTATTAAAAAATTAAATCTATCCAATATTGAAATGGGAAATACTAATCTCACCTTAGAGGACATAGTAGTCACCCTTTCTCAACTACTGTTGAGTTCACTCTAAAATGTTTCTATTCTTGATCATTTCATTTAATTAAATATATTTATGTTGTAATAATATTGTATTTTAATACATAATTGGTGAACAGAAACATGATTAATATACCTAGTGTAGATTAAACCAATTAATTATTCAATTCAATTAAATTTAGTTTCTAGTATCTATTCATTCTATTTAAGAAGAAAATATCCTCCAATTTATTATTCTTCCATTGAATTTTTTTACCTTTGAATGATGGTGTAAATGATATTTTTTATATAGATTATCCATGGTAACTTCAGCCTTCTCATTAAATACTTTCAGCTGAAGGGGTGTAGAAATGGGTTTTAACTAATCCTTATCCTCCTGGTGAAGTATGAAAAAAATATTCAAGAGTGACTTATGAGTTTTTTATTTTGAAAAATGTTGATTATCTTGGTGGTATGGATAACAATATAAGATTACAGGATAACTTTTTATCCACAGAAAATCCTAATTTTCAACAACTATTATGTATACCCCAACATTTTCAAAGCATGGTCAGTAGCTAGAATATGTTCTTCCAGTTTACACTGATATAGTGCATTAAAAATATTTTTTATGTCTAGAGTTTCCTTCACATTCACAAGAGAATAAATATGGGATATTATGGTGTAAGCATTGATTTATTTACATTGTATCATAAAATATTAGAACATAGTTGAAAATATAATATAATGTACATATGAAGCATTCTTATAATATCTTTGGCTGACATCATTTTTTCCATCACTCGCCACCTAGAGTGGTAGAACAATAATAGGGGTTTCCAACACAGAATACAGACTTTTTGAAAATAATTAATCATATAATGTATTATACCATATTTTGAAATTTGTATTTGTAAGATCATACACAAAATTATGTAAATATTGATTTTTTTCATAGTTTTACCATCCATTTTGTATAATATTTAAAATGGATGCTATGTACTTTTCTTGATAACAAATTATTTGGGAAATAAAAATAAATGATTTTATTAAATCTCCTACTATTTTTTCAAGTCCCAAAATTTCCCACCATTGAACTCAAAATTTCAAGTTTCTCTTACATTATAATGAAAATGATTATTATTTACTATTTTATAATCCACAAGGAGAGTATGAAAATTACTAAAATTATTTAGGTAGTCATTCTTTACAAATACAGACTTATAACACCTTGATCCACTAAATGGACTCCCTAATTTAGAAATCCTAACACTGATTTCCTAAACTATTTCCTCCTAATTTTTATTAGAAATATAGAGGCTATCAAACCCAATACAGATCTTATAATGTTGTCCCATTATCATACCTAATAGATCCTAATAATTGAAAGATCCCTCTATAGTGGCTGAACTAACACTTAAACTATAGGTACATATTAAATTAGACGTGGAAGGATTAAAGAAATAATATTAACTTGATAGATTTTGTTTTATTATGTATAAATTTTAAATTTATTTTATCTTTTTCCATTTTTTAATATTAGGTGGGTTTTACTCTATTAATGAACCATGTTCGATAATCCATTTATGTGTAACACATTTATTTAAATTACATATTTTCATAATAATTATTATATTTATTTTGTAGAGTTATTAGATCTATATAATAAACAATTAATAATATCTAAATAAATAATTAATAAATGACCACATCATGAGAATATCAAATTGTTTTTTTATGGAGAGGAAAATAAGTCAACCAATGAATTTGGGGAATAACCTGTATTTTGGGTTATGGCATGATTTATATCATTCCACCAATCCACCCATGTATCCATAGGGTTGGAATCATTATTGTTTTTTCTTGAACCTCCCCCACATGCTTTGAGATTTTCCATTTAGTACATGTATTTATAACTCACATGATAGTGAGGGGAACCAATGATTGTTTAAGGGGGATTTCATAAATAACCTTCAATATGTAGGTCCTTCATAATAATGTAGCTAGGGATGACACACATTCCATAAAATAATTTCATATTAAATTATTTCAAAATCATGAAAAATTTTAAACTAAAATATCCAACACATACACAAGTCTTGGTCAACCCCAGAAATGGTCATACATGAAAATTATAAAAAAAATTAAAACGATTAACATTTATTTATATTCATTATTTATTATGATGATTAATTTTATGTTATTAATTTATTAATTAATTAGTTTCCAATCATTTTAATAACCATTTTAAATCTTTTAAAGATTCCCATATTTATGGAATTTATAGAAAATAAACAAAAAAACAAAATTTTACAATAAATTAATTGATAATTTAATATTATTTTATGACGATTGTTAAATTATTAAACAAAAAAGGTTACAATCAATAAAATATGGCTTTAATGCTTCAATTTTAAATTTCATTTAATTTTATTTTGGAATTTATTAGGAGACAACATAGTTTTTTTCATATAAGATAGACATCATGTATCTTCAGAAGCATGCATACGAGATGAATATATAGGGATTCAACATGTATATCGGCCAAACTATATAGGGTGTACATTTAATCTACGCACTGTGTATCTCAGTTGTAGTGTTTCCTAGATGAACTCATGTCTTTTAGGAATGTATATCATAAGAATACATGGAATATACAATCTATCTACATAATGTGTCATTTCTATGTCATGTGTCTGCATGACCAGCTAATGGACTCAGTGTTTTCATTGGACGAAGTACTACACGATGTGTGTAGGTCGGCGTCACACCGTGTCTAATGTATGTCTTGTGTTTGTTTGTTTTTTTTCAAATGGATATTTATATACATAATATGCGGGGATTAATTAGTTACATGTTGTGTGAACTGGATATACATTGTGTTCTCTATTAAAGAAATGAGAAATCAGTCTCATGAGGTGTTGAACATTTATAATGACCACATGGATTTCGTGAGTTTCTCTAATATCCTATGTAGACTAAATGTAATTTATGACAACCAAACATAGTGTAATATAACATATAATGTTCCAGGTTGGCCCATTCAACATGAGGTACACAATAAAAAAACCAAGTGTAATTATTTTTTGTATATTTTGTGGCCTACAACACTTCCCAGTGCAATCAAATTAGGTAAATGACATGCACTATAGCTTCATGTCATGAATCCCATGTTATTAAACTAGAATCCTAAAAAACATCTTATTGGAATATTTGATTATTATTTATCAGTTCTTAGTTCTTTAATAAAATAGAACACTAATCAATTATGATTAATATTTCAAAAAAATGTTACTTAAAATATTATTAGATAATGTATACTATGAAATGAAAGATTCAACCATGATTGAAAAAATAGATCAAAAATAAAAAAATAATTGTTAATTTTAAATGTGGCCCCTATTATAAAACATGTATGTTCCAAGCACTGCATAATCACCTTTAGTAGGCGTTATATTAAAAAAAATTAATAGTGTTTCCAGGAACCCCAATAGAGGATCATTTAGTGTTAAATTTATAATTAATTTAATTAGAACTGAATAATTATTTACATAATCTTAATTTATTTCATCTATTAAGATGTTGATCATTCATAAAAATATTTTTTGGATTACCATCATTGTGTTGTAAGGATCCATGTATAAAATAACTCTTATGGTGATCCACACATGATACTTTGATCACTAAATGACCCTGATTTATTCTAGGTTCCAATGCGATTAATCAATCATCATTCATTATTCATTTTGATCTCCCATATTAATTTTCTCTTGATGGAGTACTTCTCATTATTTAGGTAAACATAGAAGGAAAATTTGATTGAGAGAGAATTATGTTGTGCACAATGATTATCAATTCTTAATTTTCATTTAACCATACACAATAGACATAACTATATATTTATAGATATATGTTTTATGTTTAAATATTACATAATTATGCACCATCCGTTAAATAATATAATAACCATTATAAGACATTATTCCATAAAAATATTATTATTATTATTTTATGGTTTGCGTTAATGCGCATAGTGATAAATTTCATTTACCATCAAGAAAATAATTAATCATAAGTAGATGAAATATTAGTTTGTTCAAACATCTCAAAATTTATTGAATACCCAAATAAAATATTTTATTCTATTAAATAAATATTTTATTTTAAAACCAATAATTAAATATTTATTAAATATTCAATAAATAAAAAAAATATTTTACTCACAGTGATATGAATAAATATTTATTATATATATCCACACAAATAAATAAATTATTTATCAATTAATATGAAATATTTATTACCATTGAGAATATTATAGATCAATAAAAATTGAAAAAAGATATTTCTCAGTTTTGAGAATAGTATTCTCTCTAATAAATAAATTCACATATAATTTAATAATGATCTATGGAAATAATTAGTATGTGACCCACAAGGATCTTTCTCATTGACATTAGGCAAGATCACATAATGTCCATGATTATTGTCTACTAACTGGTAAATGAACCAAAAATAATGAAATTAACGTCACTACTATGAAAACCACATATGAATGATCACTATTCAATATAATCACATTCTATCAATATCTCATCAATCATGTTTCCCATATGTGCCATCAATATATATTTCTTATGCATCTTTCATAAACTATCTAAAATAAACTCACCATTGAACCATGGTTAACGAATTTAATTTCATCATTCTATTATAATAAAATGGTCGAGATATATGATTCCATAAAGATAAAAGAGAAAAATCATTCCGTAAATTAATCATTAATAACACATCACTCGTGACACACCGAACATATCCAATGTCACAATGGACAGTTATCATCATGGTTTACAAAATTCATCTATGTTCACACATTTTAACATGTATAAATAGTAATCTTAATGTGTATGAAAAATTACACACATTCACATGTAATAATATTTGATGAAACCAAATCAATAATAATTCCTATTGGAAACTATTTTCTCATTATATCTCCTCATGGATATTACCAACTACAAATATAATGGGAATAATCATTATCTTCTTGTGAGTACACACACCTGACTGTCTATATAATATGTTCCATATCATACTTTGTTATCAAACCATATAACTATATTTAAGAATATCATCACAGCATTTCAGGTTTCTCACCATAGAAGGGATCTTCTATGACCATATCAATATGATAGGTACTCTAGGACATTGTCACGTCAATGTTATACATAAGAACAAAAAATATTATATAATATATTTTTATTAATATTAAAATATTTTATTATATATGTAACCCAAAGTATAAATTATTTAGTTTTAGGGAACTAAATCCAAACTGATCACCTCTCACAACACATATTCCACACAAAAACCAAACATCACCACCACACATCATAAAAATAACACACCACACTTCCGCTCACCTCAAAAACACATCATGACATCTACACACCACAATATATGACATCTCACGTTGAATCCCTACCAACCATCCACTACATCACATCCTCACACATCGTAAATCCTAGCTGGTTATTGCCACCACCCCACATTAGCTCCTAACAAAAAAGGCAACACATCAAGGAAACATCACACAATAGAACAGATCATATCATCAAAAATATATTCAAGGGATTTCATCACATTACTTTTTAATTTAGCATGACTATTATCACAAAAAAACAAAAATCCATGGGAAACTAATTTATTATCCAAATATACATTCTTTATATTTTTATTCAGGGTGCGATCACACAACAACATAACAAGGGTCTTCACATCATAATAGCTATGGCGTAAAAAAGGATCTCAATACTTGTTATTTTCCATAAAAATTGAATTTTCAATAACAATACCAACATATATCAATGAAATAAAGAATGGTATATCTCCCCATACCCATCAAATATAATTATTAAAATTTAATATATTCATTATGTTGACACTTACTAACTGTACAATGGAAATAAAAATCATGTGGATCTTAAAAATAGAACATAAACTAGTGAGAATGAGGATCCCTTAACTCAAATAAGATTTTTGTTCTCACTTAACATTATTGGGAGAAGAAGAAACTTCTTGGAAACCTCAACTGTACCATGATATCATTTATTAAAAAACAACATATCAAGGGGTTTTTGAAATACAAACCATACCTCCTAAAACTAAAGTTGCAATTCCCCAGAAAATACCCTAGAAGAATAATGGAATGAAAATTATGAAGAATATATGATAACATAACTCAATTGTTATTAAATAACCACTATAGCTTGTTGGTCAATTTGAGGTAATATTGGATGGAAGATCTTGTGAAGGCTCCTAGGGTTCCACTAAAAGTGATATGGATAAATTATGGTATGAAAGGGTTAAGAAAATCACTAACCCCGCTTACAACAGAGAATATACCCATTTAACATCATGATTATTGTTTCATGACATAAAATCAATGGTTGGTTGTGTTTTATAATACATGAAAACAATGAAATTTATAAAACATTTTATATCATCAGTTTCAACTAAAAATTAAGACACCATGGCTCAATTTAATTAAACATCTTGAAATACCCTTTCATGATTGGAATCCCATTCATGGACCCCCCTTATCCACCATATAAGATATGAATTCCCTATCTATACAAGAAAAAAATTACCAACTGATGAAGTGATTAAATTTCATATCATGATCTACTCATTATAGTCCTTATATAGGTCTAATATCTTATGGACCTCCAAAAACCTCTAAAACCCCTCCAACACCCCTAACTAGAAATGTAACTAGTCTGGAAAGAAATGGCCATTATAAATAAGGCATAATACCCATATGAATTGGTTTGATACCATTATTTAATAAATATGAATTTTTTATATTTAGTCAAGTTTTTTGGACTAAACCCTATTGAATAAGTGGACCAGATCATACCCTCTATAGAATAGATTTGTCCTCTAGTCTACAAACATGTTAATTCAAACCCATTTTCATTGTGGGATTCCAAAAATAACATCTTCCTTTAAAAAAATAAAAAATGAAAATATTTAAAAAAAATTAATATCATATAGTTACATATCAATCCTGATTTCAATCCTTTAGATAAAATAGCAAAACAAAAAACAGAACAAAATATATATTTTAGTCAAAAATAATTTTCAACATTTTATTACATAGATAATGATCATTATAAATTAGATGAATATATATGTGTATATATATATGTGTTATGAACCATATACATAGGGTGATAAATGAGTATAATTATATAATTAGAATAATAAATTATATTTACACTACTAGAATTTTTATGTTTAGAAATCACTAAAATTGGTCGCAAATGGGATTTAGCAACCACCAACCAACAACTTATGGAGGTTGCAGTTATCGATTTTCATAAATGAAATAACAACTATTGTAGTAGTCACTAGAGAGACAATTGGGGACCATTTATTGTGGCCTCTAACCTAAAAATTTTTATTTAATTTTTTTTTTAATTTTTATATCCTCTAAATTATAAAAACAAATAATCTAGAAATGAAAAAAACACAAAATAAAATAAAATCATCCAGAAATAACCAGTTATCATAATAGCTATAGATCCTTATAATATTATTTCTCAATCAACCTAATTATAAGATACATGAAAACAATTCAACAATGGAAAAAATTAATATATTCAATATTAATCAAGTTTGTTCAGTCAATATATATAGATAGAATAATCAAAATATTTTAAATATTTTTACATATAGAAACTATCATATATTTATAAATGATGAACATATAAATTGAAATGTTTATTTAGAGTATTTAAAAAAATTTAATGACTACTAAAATGTTGAAAACCATTTTTACCATTTACAGATCAATACGAGCATTGGATTAACATGTAGTTTATTATAATTGATCACAGAATATTTTAGGAATGTTCTCCAATCTTTTAACATCGGTAAAAAATATATCAATCATTTTTGACACTTGGATGGGGGATATGTTATTTTAGTTACACTAGAAAACATTTCCCATTAATTTCCATCACTCTAGGACATACAAGCATCTGATGGATGTGAAACTAATTTCTAAAAATAAAAAATGGATCGATAATAATTCTCTTATGATTTCCCATCAATATAAATGTTTTTTATTGGTAATAATCCATATCAAATGAATTTTAACTTAAATAAAAATATTAGGGAAAATGTCACTTTTGATAATATTGAGAAATTATGGTATTTGATCCATGCAATGTTTCTTTCTAATAAATATAAATAACTTAAATAATATTTTCCTATTATTTTATGTTAATAAGAGCTAATTTTTTCAGTTTTTACCCCAAAAAACATTATTTCCTCGTTATTATAGAAATTATTATTAATGTGAAAATGAACATTTAATTGTACCAACCACTCTATATATTATAATGATGCATGATTGATTCCAAAAGTTCACAAATGTTTTGATGAATATAATATTATATTTTTATGTTAATTGGATGTTTTTTCTCATTTTTTACCCCAAATGAGGGATATGTAATTATAATAACACTAGTCAATGTTATTGGTTGTTTACCATCATAACGGGCAACATGAGAATCTGATATATGTGGAGTAGATTTATAAAATCAAAAATGGTTCAGTGATCATTCCACCGTTCTTTCATGTCGATCTATTATTGTTTTATTATCATTGGACCATTTTTTCATGATTTTTCACTTCACTATAAATCTAATTGACAAATTCCACTTTTGATAATAACAAGAAATATAGGTATATTATGAATGTGATGATGAATCCTATAGTTTTTAATTGACTGAAATATCATTTTTCTATGATTTCATGTCAATTAGATCACAATTTATCAGTTTTCACCCCTCCACATAATATTTTCCCATTATTAGAGAAATGATAATATATTTAAAAATTAACAATAAATTGTACCAACTAATCCATGCATTAGAGTGACACGTGGTTTACTAAAATAGATCATATATTATTTGAGTAATTTTATCCAATATTTACATGGTAATCATATTTTTTTCATATTTATGACCTATGGAGGGAGACAAGTAATTTCAATAACACTAAACAACATTATCAATATTTTTCTATAATATTTGCTAACACAAGAATCTTATAGAGGGATAATTGTTTCCTAAAAAACAAAAATGTATTGGGGATATTTATCCTATGATTTCATATCGATTCAAGTTCATTTTCTTCATATTTACCCCTTTTACCTAATTTGTCTCTTAACTCCAAATCCAGTGTAAAAACTCAACTTTTGATTGAATAGGTAAATTATAGAATTCAGTTCATTTTTTTGTTTCTTCATATAGATTATAAGTTACATAAATATAATATTACTATGATTTCCTGTTTATATGATCTTATATGGCTATTTTTGAATTCTACACTCATGATTTTCCAATTATTTCCAAATTATAATAAATGTAAAATAGAACTTTTAATTGTACAGACCAATCCAAGAATCTTGTTTACTCATAGTTGATTCCTATTGAACACATATCATTAAAAAAATATTATCTTATATTTTCACATAAATTGAAATTGTTTTGATCATTTTTCACCCCTGGTGTAATTTATTTAATTTTAATAACACCAGACAACATTATCTTCCATTTTCCATCATACTCTGGGTCACAAGCATCTGATGGATGTGGTGTTAATTCCTACAAATCAAAAATATATCATTGGTATTTCTCATTTGATTTTATTTTAATAAAAGCCTGATTTCATTGTATTGAATTCATTTATGTGATTTATCACATAACTCCAAATATGAGGGAAAAACACCACTTTCGATCATAATGAGAAATTCAGGTATTTGATCCACATTTCGATTCTTCCGACATATTTTTAATTAATTTAATATCAGTTTACAAAAATTTCATATCAACCATATTTTTTTTTAAGTTTTGACCCCAAAAAATATATTTTTTATTATTATATAATGATAATAAATATAAAAACAGACTTTTATTTATACAAACCAATCCAAAAATCTAATTAACATTTGGTAGATTCAAATATATCACAGATGATTTTTGGAATTTAATCATAGATTATATTTTCAGTAGAATTTATTTTATAGTTTTTGACATCTTGACGAGTGATATGTTATTTTGATAACACTAGATTACATTTTACGACATTTTCCCATCATATTGGGTGATATGAGCATCTGATGGATATAGTTTTTTCCAATGAATGAAAAATTTCTCAGTGATCATTCTCTATTGATTTTATGTCAATATATGTGTGTTGTCTTGGTATTTATCTCAATTATATTATTTTTCAATAAACTCCAGATCTAAGGGATAAAATAAACATTCGATCATACCAATAAATTCATGTATATGATCCACATGTTAATGAATGCTACATATTTTAAATAATAGCAAGATCCTTTTTCAATGATTTCATGTCTTTAAGATCTCATTTTTTGGTTTTTCGCCATACAGCCATGATTTTCTCATTAATACAAAAATAATAATCAATGTGAAAATGAAATTTTAAATTTACCATCCAATCCAGCAATTGTTTTTACATTTGGTCGATTCCAGTAGATCAAATATGATTCTAGGAATGTACACATAGATTTTCACATTAATAAGTAGTTGTTTTCTCATTTTGGAGCCCCTGATATGAGATACATCAATTGAAGAACACTAGATAACATTATCCAAAAAATTTCAGCATATTAAGAGACATGAGAGTTCCATGTATGTGGACTACATTCCTAAAAATGAAAAACCTCTCGTTGATTATTCTCCCATGATTTCATGTAAATCTATGCGTGTTTTGTTGGTATTAATTTATTTTACCTGTTTTTTCACTTAATAACAAATCATTTTGATCAAACCTTTCAACTAAAGTATACCATCCACGAGAATATGATTCCTACATATTTTAAATGACATAAATATAATTTTATTAAGATCTCACTATAATGCCCCAGCCTTAAACATTACTTAATCTTGAGTTATTTCAAGAATACACATTGAGGATCCTTTAAGGATTAGAGTTTTAGAAAATTAGATCATAAATCAGGGATTACATTCCACATTTAAACAAGAAAGTTACATAAAAGACATTATTCATTTTCCCATCAAAGGAGACATATTTAAAATAAAATAATGGATTATTTCTTGACACTTACTCGACACTATCATCACATCATGTACTTTTCCCTTGACCTGTGAAAAAAATTTCAAAATCATGGGATGAGCATAAAAAGCTCAGTAAGGGATATAAAAATACGGAAAGGAAACATTATTCCATGTACACATAAGAATTGATGAAATCATACATTACTTATAAAACATAAGAACTTTATCATACCTCAGGAAATCATAAGATTTATGAATAATTCATATAAAACATAAGTCATAAAGGAAACATGAGGCATTCATAATATTTTACGTAGGGATTAACCCTCATGGTTATGTTTGGAATACACATCACAGTATATTCCCTAAATTTATTCAGATAAACCTTAACTTTTAACCCATTTGTGTTACCCAATGCATTGGAGAGCTATATCGGGCTCACCCGCCCTTATTTTATCACGGGACCACCCATCTTCATAACACTTCCCAAGAACAATAACATAATCGTGTCATATAAAACATGCATAAAGGAAACATAAAATTTCCACATTTCAATCACAAGATATCAATACAAAAAATTATGAAAACCATTTCCAATACCAATGTAAAACATGGTATTTATTTTTCATTTTAAAAAAATGTTTTGGCTTGTAGAGGAAGCTGAAACTCAAATAATGGTCATGGTGGTGGAGAAGTCGTTGTCGCCGCATACGTACGACAAAAAAACATTCCTTTTTCCATTTAGTAAAATACTTCGTATAAAAATGATTCATTTTTAATAGATGTATAACTCAAATGGATTTATACACCATATAAAATAAAGTTGTGTATAAATCAAAATATGCCTCAATGAAAGGAGATTGAGATGAAGTCCCATACCTCCTGTCCGAATTGACTTTCTCATTCTTTAATCTCCATAATAATAAACTTGAGTTAATTTATACATTCTTAAGAACATTTTTCATGTTCATTATTCATTTTATATCACTTATTACCATGTTATGAACACTATATAATTATTTAAGTTAATAATGGTTATTTTGTCGATCATTGGTACTTGAGTCAAAAATAAACTCTTTATAATTACAAGTTATTCATGTGGTAAAATATTCATTATATTCAGAATTATATTCATGATTTAGATATCAAAGATATCATATATATCCAGTATATACATGAATTTATAATATTACATAACATTTAGAGGTAATAAAAGAAATGCACCATTCATGGAGACGGTAAGCCGTACGTACGCATGAACGCTACTTTCATTTCTATTTTGTATTTAATGGAATGAAATAATAATGATATAAATTTATATTATAATTATAGTATAATATAATATATAATATCGTTAACTCCATCCTTTATACGTCCCATATATGGCATTAACGAATCAAATCACTTTGAGGGGGCGGTAGTCCGCATATCCTAAAATGAAGATATCGCGTTTACCCATAATGGAAACCATAAAGGTATGAAAAAAATGAAAAATACAGAAGCTTAAGGAAAACATAAACATATTATATATAATATATAAATATAGTGACATCTTAATAGCCACCTTTGAAGGTGTTAGAAGAATATTGAACAATCATCATTTTGTGAGGCAGAAATTCACCATCCACGGAAACAGTATGGTCTTTTACCATTAGATGAAGTTGTGTGTAAGTGGAGCTCTAATTATTCTAAAGAAATCCTAGTATATTTGAGATACTGGTGTTGTTAGAAAAGAAATTAATAAGAAGAGTTTAGGGGGTTGGAGAAGCAAAATAAAACAAAAGAACATTAGAGAAGTCTTTACCTTTAAATCGGGTAACTCCTCTTGGTTTGAACCAAAAGTGTTTCTTGAAGAGATTTCTGCCTAAGGTAATGCTTAGAGAATGGAGATAGGGATGTGGAGAGAGAAAATGGGCAGATATTGGCTGATCCAATGGCTTTGGAGGTGTCTGTAAAGAGGTAGAGGTGGAGTCCTTTTATAAGAGGAGAGGAGGGGCACTCTTGGAACGTTATAAAATGATACATTATATTAAAATGAGTTTCAGATTTTAATGGTCCCATAATGATATAAATCGTGAATAAGTTGATGAGGGTTCTAAATATAATCATCCAATAGGTCTTTGACAAGTGTAAGTCTTAGATTTTACATTATCTTTTCATTTTATTTAAATCGTTCATTAATGAGGTAATCGCTGCATCACCATGATGTCATAAATAATTTAATTTATTTAATGTCTAAAAATTATTTAAAAAATACTATGATTTTGGAAATATTTTTATCTTTCCAATTACTATTTATAGTCAATTAGATATTTTATTTAGACTAAATTAAAAAAATTTTACTCGGGTGATACATTCTTTAGTGATATTCTCCTTTATTTAAAAATAAAATGATAAAGTGTCACTTTAACCCAAATGTGATTCCATGGGGTCCCCATGTTTGGAATAAGGCATCCCATGGTAGGCCATGACCCATCCAGTAGCATTATAACACATGTTGGGATCATTTTTTATTATTATGATATTATTTTATTATCATTAACTACCCGATTAATAATTAATCACGATAATTAAAGATAATTAATGTCGTTACAATTCATAATGTAAAAAAACAAGAGTATTAATTAAATAATTTAGACCTTATGATTCCAAATATGGAATCCATTTTACCAAATTTCAAACATGGAAATTGAAAAAATTAATTTAAATATAACTCTCGTTTTCAAAACAAATAGCGGGTTTTTTTAAACAATATCTATGAAAAGTTTGGCACTTGTTTATGCCCAATTCCAAAGTGAAATTAATTATAATGACCACCATTGGATTCAATGGTAAAAATATATTCTAATTACACTTTAAAACCAATTAAAAATATAATCTAACCATATAATTAAATTAGATGAAAAATCAGTTTTGATGTAAAATGCAGTATTTTTAACTATTCATTAAACAATGAACATTGTCAGAAAAATACCCAAAATTAACCCAAGGTAAATTTAAATGTCCCAATAATAAATAATTAGTTTATTGTGACAAATAGTTCTTATAAAATTGTCAAAATTTTGATTAAAAAATGGGTTTCCATTAAAAAGCAGTAAAACAATCTTTTGAAAATATTAGTGTATTCAACGCTTAAGATTGGATTTATTCTCATTTTAAGCCTCTAAATCACTATATAATTACTAAATATACATAGATAAGAATATATTTTATTAATTACTTACTTGGTATGTTACATCCTTCACCCTTTAGAAAATTGTGTCCCCACAATTTATTTACGTATCGAATAAGTGGGGGTATTTATCCCTCATTGCATTTTCAGATTCCAATGTTGCATTTTCAATCATGTGGGTTTTCCACAAAACCATTACATGATGAATCACCTTATTTAGTAACACTTTCTCCCTATGGTCAAGAATCTGGACCGGTTGTTCCTCATAAGATAGATTCTCTTCCACCTGAACTACCTCTGGACTCAAAACATGGGATGGATCTGGCATATACTTCCTTAACATTGAAACATGAAAAACATTGTCTACCTGAGATATACTCGGAGGTAAATCCACTTAGTATGAAACTGATCCAACTCTCTCCATAATTTTATATGGTCCAATGATCCTTGGAATCAGCTTTCCTTTATTACCAAATGGTGTCACACTTTACTATGGTGATACTTTGAGAAAAACATGATCGCCTACCTCAAAAGAGAGATCCTTCCCCCTGTTGTCCGCATAACTTTTCTGCCTGATCTAAGCTGTTCTCATGTGATTCTGTATCAGCTGAACTTTATCTACCAACTCTTCTACCAATTCTGGTCCCATTAACTTCCTTTCACCTACTTCATCCCAAAAAGCTAGAGTTCGACACCGCTTCCCATACATTGCCTCAAATGGTTCCATCTATATACTAGAATGAAAAATGTTATTAGAGGAAAACTCAACCAATGAAAGATGTTGGTCCCAAATTCCTTGATAATCCATTGAGCAAGAATGTAGAATATCCTCCAAAGTCTGAGATGTTCGTTCTGACTTCCCATCTAATTGAGGTTGAAAAGCTGTACTAAAATTTAATTCAATACCCAACGATTTCTGAAGGCCTTTCCAAAAGTTATAAGTAAACCTGGGATCACGATCAGATACAATAGAGATGGGAACTCCATGTTACCTGAATATCTCTTTAAGATTCAAACGAGAAAGTTGATCTTGGGAAAAAGTATCTCATATAGCAAGGAAATGAGAAGATTTAGTCAAGCGATCAACAATAACCCAGATTGTATTTTTACCTCGAGGTGTCTTTGGCAATCCAACAACAAAGTCCATGGAGATATTCTCCCATTTACACTCTGGTACTAGTAATGGTTGAATCATCCCTTTCTATAACTGATTCTCTAATTTAACTTGTTGACAAGTCAAACACTTCACAGTAAAATCAGCAATATCTCTTTTCATTCCATCCCACTAGTAATAATATCGAAAATCTATATACAAGTCAGTACAGACTGGATGAACTGAAAACAGAGAACTATGAGCTTCACATAACAACTCTCTCTTAAACTGTGAATCACACGACACACACAATCTCATCCCAAATCTCAATACACAATCATTATCAATGTTGAATTCAGGAAACTTACCCTTCTGAACCAGCTCTACCTTTTTCTACAAATCACTGTCTTGCTTCTGTGCTTGCTTAATTCTGTCTTCTAGAGAATATTTTCACTGATACCTGAAACAAAATAGAAGAAAAACCAGCACCAACAACTTCTATGCCAAATTTCAACAAATACTTAACCAAAGGATCACGTTCCAAACGCAACACTGTTAATGAAGCATTACTTTTTTGAATCAAGGCATCAACCACTTTATTTTCTTTTCCCGGATGGTAATGAATTGTACAATCATAATCCTTAATTAATTCTAGCCATATCCTCTGTTTCATGTTCAATTAATTCAGAGTGAATAGAGACTTTAAACTTTTCTGATCGGTATATATTTTACACTTTACACTATACAAATGATGCCTCCAAATTTTTAAAGAAAAAAAAACAGCAGCTAATTCCAAATCATGTGTAGGGTAATTTACCTCATGTGTTTTCAAATGACGTGAAGCATAAGAAATTACCTGATAATTCTTCATTAGGATGCAACCATGTCCATTCAATGAAGCATCACTGTAGATAACAAACTCACCATTCCTGGAAGGTTGTTCCAAAACTGGAGTATTCACCAATCTTCTTTTCAATTCTTGAAAACAATCATCACATTCGTTTTTCCAGATAAACTTACCACCCTTACAAGTTAGCATATTCATTGGAATAGATAACCGTGAAAAATTTCTAACAAACTTTCGGTAATAGCCTGCCAAACCAAGAAAACTACGAATCTCAGTTACATTTGTGGGACTTGGCCATTCTTCAACAACCTTTGTTTTTGCAGGATCAACAGTCATTCCATCTTTACAAACAATGTGACCAAGGAAAGAAAATTTGTTGTAACCAAAACTCACACATTCTAAATTTCCCATACAATTTATTTTCATTTAAGGTTTGCAAAATAATCCTTAAATTTATTTAATGCTCCTCTTTAAATTTAGAAAACAGCAAAATATCATGAATGAAAACAACCACAAACTTATCCAAGAAGTCATGGAAAATTCTTTTCATAATGTCCATGAATACAGCAGGTGAATTGGTTAGTCCAAAAAGCATAACTAAAAATTCATAATGGCCATATCTTATATGAAACACGGTCTTCAGAATATCTTCTTCCTTTACCTTCAACTATTGGTACCCCGATCTCAGGTCAATATTTGAAAAACACTGAGCTCCCTGGAGTTGATCAAACAAATCATCGATATGAGGAAAGGGATATTTGTTCTTAATAGTGATGTTATTCAAGGCTCTATAATCAATGAAAAGTTTCATTGAACCATCATTCTTTTTAACAAAAATGATAGGAGCACCCCATGGTGATGTGCTAGGTCGAATGAAACCTTTCTCTAATAAATCTATCAATTGCTCCTTCAACTCTAAAAGTTCAATTTGAGCCATTCGATAAGGGGGCTTTGAAATTGGCTTAGCATCAGGAACTAAGTCAACAGAAAATTCAACTTCCTGATCTGGTATTATTCTAGGAAACTCATCCGGAAAAACATCACGATACTCATTTACCACTGGAACATCATTAATCTGAACAGTTCTTTTTTTTTCAAAAATATGTGCAAGGTAACATTCATTTCCATCTTTTAAAAGTTTATCATCCTCTTGATATGTTATCAAAAGTAAGGGTACATTCTTGTACACAAACTGAAAGTATTTCAGAAAAGAAACTTCTTTAGCTCTATAGTCAATCTTAGCATGGTAAATAGAGAGCCAATCCATACCCAGGATAAAATCAAACACTACTAGATGTAAAAAAAATAAGGTTTTCAAGTAGGTTCTTTCCACGGATAAGGATAGGAAGAATCTTATAAATTATTTTTTCCTCAACATTTCCCCAGGGTGTTGTTACCACAAGTTCAGGAGTCATTTCTTGAGATGGAATTCCTAATTTATTAGAAATGTTTTCAGAGATGAAAGAATGTGTAGACCCCGAATCAAACAACACATTGGCATAATCTGAGAAAACAAACAAAGTACCTGATACCACTTCATTTGATGGCCCAACATCTGCCGAAGTAGTTTCAAAGGATTTCACCACACCTTTCTACTTGTAGTCTGACTTCTTCCCATCACTTGAGCTTTGTTTCGGACACTCATTTGCTTAATGACCGATCTCATTGAACTTGAAAATTATCACTAACTGTAAATAAAATTTGGTCTTACCATCACCCTAATATTTTTCCGTGTAGTCACGAGCCTTATGTCCCATCTTACCACATCGGTAGCACATTCCAGAATTCAGAAGACATTCCCTAGAATGCTTTTTACCACATTTATCAGAAATTGGAAACTTAGTTTTCTTACCATCAGACCTTTTTCAAGAATTATTCCCTTTCTCCTGCCACCTCGGTCTCTTCTTCTGTTGGTTTTTATATAACACTTGATCATCGGAAAAATCCATTTCCACCTTCTCATCACATCAAACAAGATTTTCATAACTCATGAACTCACGAGAAGCAAAAGCCCTTCGATTTTTTGGTTTTAATCCTGAGTAAAAACAATTGATTTTACCATCAAGGTCTCAGATAAAATTTGGAGCATAACATGACAATCGAGTGAACCTTTCTTCATAAGCAGCCACTGAGTCGTCCTCTTGCATCAATTCCAAGAATTTGTTTTCCATCCTTAGTCGAACAGCCTTAAGAAAATACTTCTTATGAATCATACCTTTGAATTCATCCTAGTCGAGAGCGTCAATCTCATCAGCGTCCCTAATATTTTTATCCATCGACCACCACTGATCTGCTTCACCCTCCAAATAGTAAATTTCAATACTAACCTTTTTATTGTCTGAACACCCGATGATATCGAAAATCTTCTCCAATGCTTTAATCCGCCCTTCAGTTAGCACAAGGTCAGATGATCCTTTGAATGATGGGGGATGTTTCCTCATGAAATGTTCCACCACTGACATGTTCCTCTTCAGTGGATCTTGCTGATCTAATGCATGGATACCACCACCATTTATCTCTTGAGTCAACTGCACCATTACTGCAACAAAATGTTCAGTTCCAATTCCGACCATCTCAGGATGCTGATTCGGAAGGTCATTTCTTCCTGTATGCCTTCCTAGCACTGCTTCCCTATTTCCTCTGCGAAAAACCATTCTGAACAAACATGTCTTAGATGAAGCAACATGGTAATATTCAAATGCTATATCATTTCAATTTGACCATAATTTTTTTTGGATAATCATTTAATAGAATTATAACTCCTAAAGTTATCTAAACCGACCTCTGATACAAACTATAAGGACCCAACCTTAAACTTTACTTAATAATGTGTTATTTCAAGAATACACATTGAGGATCATTTCAGGTTTAGAGTTCTAGAGAATTAGATCATAAATCATGCATTACATTCCACATTTAAACAAGAAGTTCACATAAAAGAAAATATTCATTTTTCCCAACAAATGAGACATATTTAAAATAAAATAATGGATTCTTTCTTGACCCTTCCTCAACACTATCATCATATCATGTATTTTTCCCTTGACCTGTGAAAAACATTTCAAAAACTTGGGATGAGCATAAAAATCATAGCAACGGATATAAAAATATGTAAAGGAAACATTAGTCTATGTATACATAAGAATTGATGAAATCTGACATTACTCATAAAACATAAGCAATTTTTCATACCTCATGAAATCATAAGATTTATGAATAACTCATAGAAAACATAAGACATAAAGGTATCTTGAGTCATTCATAACATTCTTACATAGGGAGTAACCCTCATGGTTACGTTTGGAATACCCATCATAGTATATTCCCTAAATCTCTTCGGAGAAACCTTTACATTTAACCCCTATGCGTTACCCAATGCATTAGAGAGCTATATCAGGATCACCCGCCCATAGTTTATCACAAAACCACCAGTATTCATAACAATTCCCAAGAACCATAACATAATCATATCAAATAAAACATGCATAATGGAAAAATAACATTTCCACATTTCAATCACAAGATATCAATACAAAACATTATGAAAACCATTTTCAATACCAATGTAAAACATGCTATTTATTTTTCATTTTCAAAAAATGTTATGGATTATAGAGGAAGCCGAAACTCAAATAATGGTCACAGCGGCGGAAAAATCATTGTCGCCGCATACGTACGACAAAAAAACATTCATTTTTTCATCTAGTAAAACTCTTCATATAAAATAGATTAATTTTTAATAGACATAAAATTTAAAGGGGTTTATACATCGTATAAAATAAAGTTGTGTATAAAACAAAATATGCATCAATGAAAGGAGATTGAGAAGAAGTCCCATACCTTGTGTCCGAATTTGCTTGATCGTTCTTTAATCTCCTGAATAATAAACTTGAGTTAATTTATACTTGCTTAATAACCTTTTTCAAGTTAATTATTCTTTTTATATCACTTATTACCATGTAATGAACACAATGTAATTATTTAAGTTAATAATGGTCATTTTGTCAATCATTGGTACTTGAGTCAAAAATAATCTCTTTATAATTAGAAGTTGTTCATGTGATAAAATATCCATTATATCGAGAATTATATTAATGATTTAGATATCATATATATCATATATATTGAGTATATACATGAATTTATAATATTACATAACATTTATAGGTAAGAAATGAAATGCACCGTTCATGGAGACAGTAAGCCGTATGTACGCATGAACGCTACTTTCATTTATATTTCGTATTTAATGGAATGAAATCATAATGATATATAAGTATATAATAATTCCAGTATAATATCATATATAATATCATTAACTCCATCCTTTATACGTCCCACATATGGCATTAATGAATCAAATCACTTTGAGGGGGCGGTAGTCCGCACTTCCTAAAATGAAGATATCATGTTTACCCATAATGGAAACCATAAAGGTATTCAAAAAATAAAAAATACAGAATATTAAGGCAAACATAAACATATTATATATCATATATAAATATAGTGACATCTTAATGGCCACCTTTGAAGCTGTTAGAAGAATATTGATTAATCATCTTTTCGGGAGGCAGAAATTCGCCATCCACGGAAAGAGTATGCTATTTAACCATTATATAAAGGTGAGTTTAAGTGTAGCTCGAATAAATCTCATAAAAAAAATACTTGTATATTTAATATACTATTTTTGTTAAAAATGAAAGTAATTAATATTGTTTAGGGGGTTGGAGAAGCAAAATAAAACAAAAGAACATTAGAGAAGTCTTTACCTTTAAATCGGGTAACTCCTCATGGTTTGAAACAAAAGTGTATCTTGAAGAGATTTCTACCTAAGGTAAGGATTATAGGATTAATAGAGGGATGTGGAGGGAGATAACATGCAGAGCTTGGCCGAGCCAATGCCTTTGGAGGTGTGTGTAAAGAGGTAGATGTGGGGGCCTTTTATAAGAGGAGAGGAGGGGAACTCTTGGAAAGTCATAAAAAGTTACTTTATATTAAAATGATTTTCTGTTTTTAAAGGTCCCACATTGATATATTTATAGGATAAGGTGATAAGGGTTCGAAATATTCTCATCCAATAGGTCATTTAAATGTTCAATTCTTCGATTTTATATTATCTTTTTATTTTATTTAAATCCTTCATTAATGAGGTAATCACTACATCATCATGATATCATAAATAATTTAATTTATATAAAGTATAAAAATTATAAAAAAACTACTATGATGTAGGATATATTTTTAGATTTCCAATTACTATTTATAGTCGAAGATATAATTTATGTAGACAAAATTAAAAATGTTTTACTCGGGTGATACATTCTTTGGTGATATTCTCCTTCCTTTAAAAATAAAATTATAAAGTGTCACTTTAACCCAAAAGTGATCTCATGGGGTCCCTATGTTTGGAACAAGGCATCCCATGGTCGGCCATGACACAAAAAGTAGAATTAGGACACATTTTGGGATCATTTTTTGTTATTATGATATTATTTTATTATCTTTAACTACCCGATTACTAATTAATCACAACAATTAATGATAATTACTGTCGTTACTATTCATAATGTCCAAAAACAAAAGAGTATTAATTAAATAATTTGGACCTTATTGATTCCAATTATGGAATCCATTTTACAAAATTCCAAACATAGAAATTTCAAAAATTATTTTAAAAATAATTCATGTTGTCAGAACAAATAGCGGGGTGTTTTTTTGAAACAATATCTATGAAAAGTTTGGCACTTGTTTATGCCCAATTCCTATGTGAAATTAACTATAATGTACACCATTGGATTAAATGGTAAAAATATATTCTAATTACACTTTAAAACTAATTAAAAAGATAATCTAACCATATAATTTAATTAGATGAGAAAGCAGTATTGATGTAAAATGCATTATTTTTCACTATTCATTAAAAATTGAACATTGTCGGAAAAATACAAAAAATTAAACCATGGTAAATTTAAATGTCCCAAACATAAATAATAAGTTCATTTTGACAAATATATCTTATAAAATTCTCAAAAGATTGATTTAAAAATGGGTTTCCATCAAAAGGTTGTAAAACTGTCTTTTAAAAATTTTAGTGTATTCCATGCTTAAGATTAGATTTATTCTAATTTTAAGACTCTAAAACACTATCTAATTTATAAATATACATAGATAAAAATATCTATTATTCATTACATACTGGAGATGTTACACTCATATTATTTAATATTGCAGTGGATGAGAATAGAGAGTGTGGAACATAGTTGAGTTGTGTAATCATAATAATAATATGAGGATAAAGGAATCATATGACATAGTTTTGATCTCACAATATTAATTCATGTTGGGTTTAAAAAAATTAATGCTACATTTTGAACAGTGCAGAGTGGATAATAAATACGTGGGTATTGTGATTACTCAGTAATAAAGGTTGAAGGAACAGAATTTAAAAATAAAATGACAGAGTATGTTGAACTTATATATCTTTATTATAAGGAGGATTACTTGTTACACTAACCCATAACTATTTATTTCTCCAATGAGAATTACCTCTATAATACATAATGTCCCAAATGTGGTCTAAAACATAAGAACCCTCTAATAGAACATTGGTGTCAATAATGATTTAAATGATACAAAATAATTATTTAAGGACACAACCAAACATTTATAGAGACTTTATTGATTAGATATACTTTGATCAGACATCACCAGACCATGAATGAGACATATCAAACAAAAGGAAACAGATTTGATGAAATCAAGTTTCATTGAAAATTTGATAGAATCTATCTCCCACATTAATTCACAGTTAGTAAAATATAATGACAAGACATTGTAAACATGAATACTAACCAAAATTATGGATATCAAAGAGAGTTTAATGGCATTAGGGAAATGAATATTCCCGACGTAATATTTGTAATAATCAAAGATAAATGTGTAGTGAAATGAAAGTGGTGCACCAGGAATATAAAATCATGTATAATGCATCATGTTTCCATTTTCTTTAATTAGATCCATCAACCAATGTAATAATAGAATGATTTTATGATTTTAAATTTGAGATAGACATCCTCATATTTCTAGAATAAAATATTATAAAAAGAAATGGATGGTGTGGGATCCCTTGTTATGGATTGACGTGGTCGTTTAATGATGAAACATCCCAGTGTATTTGTCAAACTTCACAGGGGAAAAATTGAGATTCTATACCTTTTATATTTGGAAACATGGGTCAAAGAGTTAATTACATTACTAGTTTAAAATTACTAATCATTTTCCTATGTTTTCTCATCATTCAAAATGTCTTTAGTTGGTTTCAAATTACAACTTGGTCAAATTTAATTTTAGTGAATGTGTAAATGTTATTCTTTACATTACTAAAATAAAAAAATAAATTGTGGTTTTAAATTTGAATAATATCCTATAACGATAAAACAAATCATAGCTATTTAATCTGATGTGGCATTCAAAATAATGGATGCTACCTGCGTCCAGTGTAACAGGGTCCTAAATAAATTAAAAATTATGAAGATAATAATAATTAATTTAATAAAAATAAGTGAATAAATTCACTATAAACATTAATCATACTATCCTTTTCACAATAACCATATCACATATACTCCTATAGTGCTCTGAACTTAGTTAACACGTACATATATACCTCCATAGAAGCATGAATTTATGCCTCCAAATTTTTATCCATCTATTTTATCCCATTAATAAAAGAATCCATAGACTCAGCACATGAGACTAAAAAATGAGAATCTTCACTATATATTTCAAGTTGTATCCACCTCTATCAAGACCAACAATGCAGTGAAATATGTCATCAACTTTCATGGAAAGTTAACACTATTCTTCTGGAAGATGTTCTAATATAGCCTCAAAGTGAGCCTATGTAATATATTAATATATATATATATATACAAATTTATTAACTTATTTACAATTAGTAAAATACTTTTCAATAATAGATTCATTATATGGATCCTTTTGATCATGATTCATTTTCCACATTGCCAATTTATCATTTGCTGAACCATGCTCCCATTACTATATACCAATAAGAGATATGAATAGAAAAAAATTTATTAAATAATTAATTTAATAATAAAATAATAATTAAATCATGTCAAATATAGGACACATGATGAGTCCCAAGCCTATGAGAAGGTCCATGAAAAGACGATTCTTACAATGATTCACTACCACCTTCTATATTCTATTAATTAACCTTTCCAACTTGATAAATAGTTTATTTTATTCCAAATATAAAAATAAAAATAAAAATACTAATCATTTCAGCAATAGTCGACCAATACGCAAATAAATCATTCCACTAACAAGGGTGAAGGTCTATCAATACTCTGTCTAAAATGAATGAGGCACCCACATTTGGTCTCTATTTCTCTATCTTAATAGTTCCATTATAATCTCTTTAAAATTTATGACATTGAGTCATAAAAACAAACTGAAACTCATTAGGGAACAATCTTATATTATTCTATATAAGAAAAAAACTATCAAAAATTTATGTACTTTTTTAAACATATCTATGAAACAAAAATTATCATACTCCATGAAATTACCTCCATAGACGATATAATATATCCTTGGGGAATGATGCATAGTAACATGTAGTCAATGATAATATATGTGGTTTGTGTATGATATGATGCAACTGGTGGATATATTTAGGGGCACCCACTCTCATATGGTTATATTTTTTATTTAATGATATGTTATGGGTCGTGTCAAAATTTCATGATTAAAAGCCATGAAAAGGGACAATCTTATAAGAAGAATAATCAGTCAAGTAAAATCCAATTTAAAACAATTTCATAAATAACTATAGAGATGCGAATTTATATGTTTAACACTTAATTAAAAAACATTCACATTCATATATAATTCAACCCATATATGAATATGGCTCTGCAGAATGATATGGATCTAGTGTATGTTCCCTGACATGTTTATAATCATAAAATCATTAGAAAGGAATGGATTCATTGCATATTACATATCAATATAATGTGAACATCGAAGGACTTGTCTAATTTCTATTTATTGCATACATATTTCATCATATATAAAGGTGTGGTTGGATAAAAACACATGTCTATGAGAAGCTATGATATTTATTTGTTGCATAACATTGAAATCCCATAGAATGGAAAAATATCCAATGCCCATTCATTTAAGTCCTAAATAATGAAAAATTCATAGAGGAAAAATTACTCAACATGAAGAAATAAAAGGTGTCGAATACTTACTTCCACTAAAAACAATTAAACATCATCACTATCATATACAATACCAAGGGAATATACATTCCTGAAAATAAAATATGATTTCATATATCATAAAGTGAGGTTTAAAACATATAGAGGTAAAACATTATTGAAATATAAATAATATCAATTCCCAAGGGACCATCTACATAGAACTAGAGCCACTAATTTCATTTTAATTATATGTTGGTAGCATGATAATAAAAAAATTATTTATAAAAATATTTTCCAACAATTCAGTTTTGGTTATTATAAAGGACAAGTAGTTGTAAAATGTGAAGAGAGATAAAAATTGAAGTTATAGGTTGACTCACACTTATTATCCCTCAATAATTAGAATATAAATAAAATCATAGAATAATGTATAAATATAAGAGGAGTGTGTCACATGAAAGTGATAAAGTGAAAGAAAAAAATTTTCATGGATCAATATTAGAAGGTTGATAAATCTAAAAGAAATACTTTATGTATAAATTATTTTGACTGAATGGTCGTTTATTCTATCAATCCCTATAATGGAAAGATCCTTATAGTCTATTATATGGTGGAAAATATATAATTTTAGGTTTCCTTATGAGTTTGAGGTGTTTTGGGAGAAGTTAGATGTTTCAATAGTGTGTCGTTTCAATAGTTTTACAATTCCAAAATTTTACAATGTTTCCAACAACATGCCATCCCAATAGTGCATCATCCCAATAGTACCTCATCCCAACAGAACCTCATCCCAATGGCACATCATCCCAACATTGTCTCACACTGGCGATGTCTCACCTTGGTAGTGGATTGATGGTGGTGACGCACCCCGGTGGTGGCTCACTAGTGGTGTCCCTCTTTGGTAGAGGCTAGATGGAAGTGTCTTAGACTTGTGATAGCTCACTAGAAGTGTCTCGATAGCAGTGTCTCACATCAGCGGTCACTCACTGGTGATGTCTGACAAGTGGTCTCTCACCATACGGTGTCTTATTATGCACTGGCGCAAGGGCAGAGACTTGTATGGTGGTGAAACACTGGTGGTGATTCTTCTAGAAGTTCCCCATCTGGTGGTGTATCACTAGCATTATTCGCAATTTTTCTAATTTTTCCCTTTTGATTTATTCCTTGTAAAATGGGTTTAATGAAAAATTTAAAAGGATTTGAAACCAATTCAAATTCTATATATTATATATTTAATATTTTAAGAGTCTAATGGCTTTTAAATGGTCAAAACATGTGGTATTTGTTAGATCCTCTTTTAATGGAAATTCAAAACTGTTCTAAATACCCTATGTTCAGGATCTAATCAATCTAAGATAGGTGGATTCCCCTAGTTACATTATTCATCATTTTCATAATATAAGAGGTTCCAAATCATTATTCCCAAATGAGTTTTGTAACCTTACTACTTAGATTGGTTTGTTTTTTCTTTTAATGTATATTTTTGCACGTGTGCCCCTATTTTGGCATAGTATGTCTTGGAAAAAAAATTTGTCTACCATCTTTCTTCCAAGTATTTTTCCCTTCAGTTCTCCTTATATTAATCATGCTTGATGAGTTAATTATTGTTAAATCCTGTGAAAATGGTCATAACCATATGGATAATGAAAATGAATTGGTTTATATCTAATTTAAAGGGGTATGAGAATTTGAAGTTTGATTTTACATCATTTATTAATTTTATTTAATCTATTTTGATACAATGTTATTATGAACATAATTTCTTGATGAAAATCATCTCTACGAGTGACTTGATTATTCTGCTTAAAAATCATTTAGAAAACACATATTTTTTCTATTGAATGGTATCATCATAAAGAAATAAATGATTAACCAAATATATTCTATTAATTTAATTGTTTCCCCTAGATATTATGGCTTCTATGATAACACCCTTAAATAAAAAAGTGAACTTGGATAATAAACCCCTTTTCTAAACATGAATGTGTTGTGTTGTGATATATGATGTGTTGTGTGGGATTATTGTGGTTTGGGTTTGTGGGATCAATTTAGTGTGTATTATCTAAATTGTTAGGTGTGTGGCATAAGTGATGACATGTGGTTGTACAGTGGGGTTGTGATGGGTGTGGTATAGTTATGCAGTGGGGTTTTGAAACTGAATGTGGCTGTAAACTAGTGCAGATGTGTATGTTGGGTTGTGGTTTTGTTCTTATGAAGTTCGTTTGGTTATGTTATATATACCCTTTTATTAATAGAATTAATACTACATTTAAATAAGCTAAAATGGGAATGTTTAATAAGGAAATTGATGATGTTACGTCTTGATTAATAGATTAATGTTTATAAATAAACTAATGGGTTAAAAATGAGAAATATATTGTCTTTCTATGTGAAATGGGTTTTCTAAGTAATATTGATGAAACATATCCAAGTGGAAGATAGGGTGGAGTTAATTGATAAAATTAATACTCTATAAAATGAATTAAATACTAAAATACAAATTGTGTCTTGTGTTTTTGTGTGTGTTTTTTTGCATTTAGAGGTGGATGTGATTGTATGTAATCTTCAAAATGGTTATTTCATATTGTAAACCAATTGTATGGGCTTTTGTGCTTTGAATATATGTTTATATACATTGTATGTTCTTGTGATTTCTATACACAACCCTACCATATTGAGCACTATGTGCCGAAAACCAGCATAGTCATGAAGGGGTGTCGTTCCAAACAACTTAGTGGGAGGATGGATGGCTGGCCATCTTCTCTCCCCTACTCCCTCTCTCTGGAAAGGTGGGTATTTCATGGGCTATGATTACTGGAGCTCTATTAGTTCAGTATATGGTAGTTTTGATGACCTATGTGTCTTTGGGATGAGATGTGTTGTGTTTTCCCATGTGTCTTCAGTGTGAGATTAGATGTAATGTGATGTGATTCGTTGTGGTGTATGGAATAGGTGTGTTTAAGAGGATATGGTCTGAGACCCAGGTGTGTGCAGGATAAATGTGTTTTTAGGCCCAGGTTTGTGCGATAGGAATGTGATGTGGTGTATTGGGAATATGTGGGAGCTCTTTGATGTTTTTCATTGGGGTGTGAGAGCGGCTGATCAGTAGGAATATGGAAGAAGGTACCCTATCATCAATGTGATTTATAATATATATTATTCTATGTTGATGCATTATTTTGTGAGGGTGACTTGGTGAGGTTGGGTTGTTGGTTAGTATACTAGTTTAGGTCCTTCTTATTCTACTAGTTTCACATATGTGCGTTAGTATGCTCTATTCACATTTATACAAGACGTATTGGTTTTCCTACTCAGTATACTTATATGATCACCCTACATATATAAAAACTTTTATTCTGTTCTCCAATAGAAATATATAGACCGTGTTAGATATTACTAACTCATGCCTTTGGAATTGTTCTTTTGTCGCTTCCTTGTCATCGTTTCTTTTGGGTTTTCATTCATAACCATTAATATATATTAGTTTTGATTTATACATGCATTGTGGTATAGTTTGGATTTATTTTATATTATATCATTGAGTTTTTTGAGTTAAATTCATACCATCTCTCAATCTTAATTTCTTATAAAGGGTATTTCCTCCCATATTGTGGGATATTTATACCCTTGTTGCTAGTCTCTAAACCAAGGCCTACTAGATGCGGGAATCAAGGTTCATTATGTACCATTATTCATTTCAATCCTAGGCGGGGTATCTTTGGAATGAGGGGTTGTGACAGAATGGTATCAAGGGTGATAGATGAGAGATTGGATGGAGTTTGGAGTTAGGAATTTTGTGGTTTTCATGTGTTTTTATGGAAACAGTTTCAGTTTACCGGGGTTTTTAACATAGGCTAGGGAGTGTGTCTATGACACGGGATTTCAGGTCTCCCCCTAATCTATTACTCAAAATCTAAGTTTACTAAATGACCTATGGATATGGGAGTACTTTCAGGGTGGAGACTATTTTAAGGTACTTTCTACATGATGACTTTTGTTATTATTTGGAATGGTTAATTTTGTGAGGTTAAAATGAATTAAATGAATCATGAAATTTTATGTGTGTTTCTATGAATTTTACTATTATTTTAATACAAATATCATTCATTAATTGTTTTCTGAATTTTTCATATATCCATAAGGAATGAGTAATATGATTGTTAACTAGATTGAATTCGTTGTTTTAAAACTTCTTGAGGTTTTAATGGATTTTTACTTTTCCCATTATAATGTGATTCTTGAAAATTTTTATTTTTCTTTATTTGATAGAAATTTATAACACACAAATAGTTTTCCAAATGTTTGAAATTTTTATAGAAGACTACTTAGTGTACCTCATTATGATCAACTATTTTATTTTAAAAATCCTTATGAAGCATGTTACCTTGAAGTTCCCTTTACACTATCATGATAAAATAAATTATTCATAAACCTTGATTAGAATTATTCTAGCTTCCATACAAGATAATATGTCTTAAGTTGCTTTCTATTATAATTTACCATTTTCATGTGCTATTGATTTGTTATAAAAAAATAGTTTTAGATATTTAATTTATGAATTTAATAATATGGCTATCTTTATTTATTGATAATTTTTTTGAATTTGGAATACTTTAGAAGAATAATTTTCTATTTATTTTACGATAAATCAGTTCTAAAGTAATGATATTACCATATGTTATAAGTATGTGTAATGATAGATATTTTTCTTAATTTAGTTTTAAACATTAGAAAATGATAAAATGCCTTGCGGTAGCATCATAAGACCTAATTTTTTTTAAATAATTACACTTATTATTATATTTGTGCTAATAATTTTTATGTACTGAAATAAAATTACCTCACATGTTTGGTCATGAGTATTTTGTTATGGGAAGCATGCATAAAGTTAAAATCTATTTTGTGTTAACAAGAGATGTTCTAGTATAATAGAGAGAATAATTTATCATGTTTAATATTTTGTATTTAAATATAGATGTATAATCTTGTTATCATTATATAATAATGTTCTTTAGATTAATTAAATAAGTAAGGAATGTTTAGTCTGAGCATGATAAAGCCTGAAACATAGTAATACCACATGTGCAATTTTAATTTCTTCAACAAAAAGCGTATTTCTTTGAGAAATTAAATTATTTAATGATGATTAGTTTTAGCATGATAAATCTTGAAATATATTAATACAAAATTTGATGATTTAGTGTTGTTTATAGTTTAAATTATTCCTTGGGTATTTATATGATTAAAAACGATTTATCTTGATCATGATAAATCATGAAATATTGAAATAAAGTATGTTCAGTTATTAATTTAATTATTTTAAATAATGTATTATTTGGATTATTCTATAATCATTTTGTGTGTGGAGTGAAATAAATGAATTAGAAATAAGAACCTAGCATGTACAGATTTTCAAATAATGACTGGAAGGGAATTTACTTGATAATAAGATAAACAAAGAATGTATTGTCTAACATATTAAACCCTTGGTGTGATAATACATTTCTGTAGTTTAATCTTAATATTTGATGAATTATACATCTACATAAATGAAAGACATGTTTTTCACTATAACTAACATGAATACGGTGACAATTATTTGTGGTTTCATTGTTATCATTATATTGGTGTGTTGATATGCACTCCTGAAAATTGTAATTATTGGAAACCTTTTTTATTCTATGATTGTAGAATATTATGAGACCCTTATCATGAATTAATGTTTAAACACACAATGAATTAAAATGAAAATCACTTATATATGGCTATTGAACTGATTTCCAAGAAAAAATTAAAATTACGTAAAAGTAATCATGCGCAATAATGAGATGAAATAATGTAATACCCTAAATAGTTATGGGAGATAGAATGTTTTGTTTCTATATGTGGTTGTCCTTGTTAGGATTCCTTTTGTGGCATATGATTTAAAACATAAATCATATGAAGAGGGGAAACTTGTTCCTTAATCTAGATGTGTTATATATTGATGAAATTAAAACCCTGTGAATGATTCAGTGCTACCCCAAGTGAAAAATATTGTGGGGTGGTGGATAAATTTCTTTGATTCATATTCTTATGGAACCTCTGTCCATATTAATATGTTTTCTTATATTTTTTTGTATAATGTTATCAAAAATTGTTTCATGAATACTATTGTAGTAAATAATGTTTAATTAGAAAACATAAGAAATTTCAGTACTAGATTAAATGGATTATTCCAACCCTATGTTTTCTTTTGAGGAATTTTCATTTCATATGTAAAATTTTATACATGTAAAAAATGATTCTAAAGGACATGGTCTGTGATGAAACCCCTTGAAAGTGACATAATAAAAATAATAAAACTTATTTTATTCACAGAAATAGCCTTGAATTGAAATAATGATTTGAATCAGAATATTGATAAAATGAAAAAGGGTATTAAATGTTATATGATTATAGTTTTGATTATTTGAAATGTGTGGAATAGGTTTTCAAAATATAATAATTTTTATTTTTTAAAATAATATTTCTAGAATTGTGAAATATTATTTTAATGGAATTGAAAATATTTGGTGGAATAATATTGTATTAAAATATAAAGTGGCTTGATTTCAAATGAAGAGTGATTTTGAAACCCATATAGTTATTTAAAACAATGAATGATTAAATGGGTTGGAGGAATTTTGGGATCATAATTTTTTAGTCCGTATTTATTGAGGTTTCTATTATGACCATCTATATGGCCTTGTTCTGTTTGAGTGGTATCTCCCTCGAGAAATTTTTATTATATTTTATATATTTACACTACTTTTCCATTGTTGATTTTTTATTAGAAATATATGAAGGATCAAGAGAGGTATCTCGTGGGTTGGTTTTTTAGACCACTATTCACTTTCCGTGATGTTTTTTTGGTTCTCGAGGACAAACCACTCCCCTGGATTAGGTGTTGTGGAGGCAGGGTGGCCTGGAGGAGACTACTCAGGATAATGAGACGTAGATGCGATATGAGTACCCATAGTTTTTTTTGAGTTTTTGATTGTTCTATTTTTCTTTGTAATGTGATCTTTGAACTTTTTTTATTATGAGATGAGTTTTTTCCCTTAGTTTATGATGAATGTGGTGTAATGTGTGAAAATGTCCTAACGTATGACAAGGGGAGGACCTAATTCCTAATAGAGACACAATAATTGTGTTGTGATTAAACTCATACGGATGAGTCAACGACACATATACTGAATAGAATATTAACATGGAGGATAGAATTCCTTGATTCATGTTCTTGTATGGTGTGGTTTATTGTGGTTGTGCAATTTGTTTTTTTTGTCGTTTGGGTTAACATGTTAACAACCATTATTATAAGTCATGGTTAGAAAATTAAAAAGGAGTTTTTCTTATGTACAAATTTTTCCTATCCATCTTTCAAATAATAAATGGGTTTTTATTATTTAAATATTATGTGGTTAGTTGTTAGATGTTTTCTCTACAGTGAAGAGATACTTGAGAAGCATCTTGAGGGATGGTTTTTTTTACCCTTCCTCTCTTTCACTTTGGGTTGGTTTTAAATTATCGAGGATGATAATAGTTTGATAGGTATTTTATGTAATGTACGAGACATTCCATTTCGTTAATTAGTGGTACATATTTCATTTTAGGTGTCCTCGGTAGTTTGGGGTGTTTTGGTGAGAGGTGAGGCAAACCAACAGTGTTTCATTTCATCAATTTTATAATTCCTAGTATTTTTATGTTTTTCAATGGAATGTCATCCAAATAGGGCTGAAGTGCACTGTGTTGCATTTGTTGTCAATGAGGCATGAAGTTGTCTTGGAATGAATGGAAGTCAAGGAATGTCACGATGTGAATGACAAAGGTTGTGATGGTGTTGGTGAGGAATGGAGAATGGCCATGGTACTAAGATTCCTGTCACATAGGAGATTCAATAAGTGGCATAATAGATGTGGTTGAAACATTATCTAGTAATATCAGACGATTGTTGAGCTGCTCTTTAAGTTCCAAGAACTTGTATCACCTAGATACAATGTCACAACAATGATAGAAGACCATGCATTGTATTGACAATGCATGAGGAGATGAAAGGAGATCCATCCACAATCACTGAGTGGATGAAGTGGATTAATGAAGTCCATGCACTATCACTAAGTGCATGTGAACATGAAGATGATCCAACTTGATCTCTGATTAGATCAATGAAG
This sequence comes from Viscum album, assembly GCA_963277665.1. Lineage (NCBI taxonomy): Eukaryota > Viridiplantae > Streptophyta > Magnoliopsida > Santalales > Viscaceae > Viscum > Viscum album. The sequence goes on along the minus strand of OY728126.1, from coordinate 2,086,718,559 downwards.
TTCATTGAAGAATTTATGTGATTAAGAGCTCGGTTGATGAAGAAAGAACCTTCAATAATTTCCCTCATAAGTAATGAATATTTGTTGAGAAGGAGTGAGGAATTCAAATGAAGAAGAAGATGAGAAAAAATGAGGAAGAAGGCTTCAAGTGGCATTTGGCATATGGGGATACTTTGTTTTTATACAAAGTCTTTATTCCTATACTTAGCAAAAAATAAGGCCACCAAGGAGGCCAGCCGAGGGTCATAACCCAAGGAACTTGTGGGACTCAAGGTCACCATGCCCATGGGGAACCCTCAAAGGCCAGGGCAGCATCTTTGAGGCAGAGGGGCGCACCCGTAGGACACCGCATGGGCGCCTGGGGCACGCCCGGAGGAGCGCGGAAGGGGCCGTGTATAAGCCCCCGAGGGCACACGGTGGTGAATCCCGCGCACCCGAGGAAGCATAGTGGGCGCCAGTAGCGTGCCCTCAGGGAGAAGAGAGTGGGCGCAGAGCGCGCCCGCAGGGAGAACACGGTGTGGGGCGGCACCGTGGAGGGAGAAGTTCAACTGAAGGGTTGAGGCGGCGCTAGGGTGATAAAGCGCAGAAAAACAGCGCGTCGATTCGATTTGGGACGCGGAAATTTCACCCGGGACAGATCTGAGCCGTCCGTCTCATCGCGCGCTGGATCGCAGCCGCTCATCTCATCTGCCGCGCGCCGCGATTTAATCCGGCCGTCCGATGTATCTCAAACGCTTGATCCGACGGCTCCCGGCTCGTCTCCTTCGTCGAGCCACCCCGAAGCCACCCGCGAGCTCCGTTCGAACCAGGAGCCTCCCGAACGATGATTTCGAGCTCCCGACCACCATTTTCGAAGACGAAGTCTCCATTGAGTTCGTCTGAGCCGTATGAACACAACCATGCTTTAAAATGATCTTGCATGCAACTAGTGGGAGAATTCGAGTGAGGCCGAAGGCAAACGAAGTGCCGAGGCCTTGAGCATCTATGTTCTGCATGGTTTGGACCGAAAGAAGCCATGCATGCGTTTGAAAGTCGCATGCACGTAGAGGAAAAAATAAAGGAAGAAACCCGCGATGAAACAGCAACGGAAAACAAGATTTGGAGAAAATCTTGAAGATTCGAAATCTTCAGTGATTCGAGATTTATCTCACGCGGAAGATATGAGGCATCTCTGCCTATAAAAGGAGAGGTCGAGACCTCATTGTTGCTTGCTGAAACTCTGTTGAAAATCCGAGTCCCGTGAGAGCTCTGCCTCGCGAAGTTGAAGCCCCGCGCAAGTAAACTTGCGCGGCTTGAGTTCCTTGCGCGCTACTTCTTTGTGCGACAAGAAGAAGGAGGAGGAGGAGATCCCTGTGCGCACCTCTTGCGCGACAGGAAGGAGCCGAGCCGCATATTTGCGCGCTCGAGACTCTTGCCCTCGCTGCCCACAAACTTATGCGGCAGGAGGTGCTTGCGCGACAAGAAGTGCTCTTGCACCCTTTCTCTTGCGCGCCTTCCTTGCAACCAAGGTGTTCGGGCTGTGTGTGCGAAAACAGAAGAAGGCAGTGTTGAAGAAGAGAAGCTGCACCCTTGCGCACCTCCTTTGAGTTCGGGAGGAGTATAACTACACCTACGGGTTAAGTGTTTGAAGGCAGTGAAGGCCACCACATCTTGTGTGTGTGTGCAATTGAAGAACCCAAACCCAAGTGTGTGCTAAACAAAGTGGAGGCCGTAGCCTTTGGTATGTGCAAGAAGAAGTGAAGGCCAAGTCATGTGTGTGCAACAAGTGAAGACCACAACTCAACCTATGTTGTGTGTGTGTGCAAATTAAAATAAGTGGTCGAACCTTAGTGTGTGTGCAAACCAAAGTGTGTACACACTAAGAAGAAGAGAAGATATCCACACTAGTGTATAACACACATTTCTGTGTGTAATCAAAAGAGAATAAAGTGTGTGAAGTTTAGTGAGAAGGTGTGTGCTTAAAGTGACTACACCCTTTAGGGGTTTATTGCACCAAGAGGAGAAAGAGGAGAGTGCATGCATGCATGCATGCACGTGCACACGTGAACAGAGCCAAATCAGTGGTGTGCATTTGAGTTGTCCAAGACCAGGAGGTTCTTGAAGAATTGAGAAGGCCATGCTATCAGTGCATGAGGATGAAGAGCTGCCATGCAATCAGTGCATGAAGTTGAAGTGAGTGAGACTGGACCAGACTGAAGGTAAAGACATCAGTTTTCTGAGTATTCAGTAATTGAGAAGAGCCTGATCAAGTGAAGTTATCAGAAGATTGCTGAGAAAGACCAACAGACCTTTTCAGAGGCTGTTGAAGATTCTTAAAGAGAGAGGCCAGGTCATCCTGAGAAGAAGGAGATAAATCCTGAGCAAGACGAGAATACCTGTTCACCACAAGTGATCAGAGGTACAGAGCAAGGCCAGCAGCCTTTATCCCAGGCTGCTGAAGTTACTTGAAGAAGTTAAAGAGGAGAAGAGCTACTCGTGCGACTCGAGCAGCCAAGAGAAGACCCTGTGGGACTCAGGGAGAAGAAGTCTTCAGTGGGATTCTGGAGCAGGCCAGTGGGACTCTGGTAACACTGTGGGACGCAGTATAAAGACCCTCCTGTGGGACTCAGGAGAGATACGGTGGGAATCTGTATCGACCATTGTAATTCTAACAAGTTATAATGGGAGAATCCGTGTTGGGAGAGCATGGCAAGGATGTAGGCCTTTGGTGCCGAACCTTGTAAATCCTTGTGTCCTGTGCCTTTTCATTACTGCATTATCCGGGAAAGGTTGAGAGACATAAGAAGAGTGGATCGAGTCCTTAACAAGCCATAGAGGTTTAATTGATTAAGAATCAATTAGTAAAAAGTTTTAAAGGATCACTGATTCACCCCCTCCCCCTCTCAGTGATTCACACTGATCTGGGCACTTCAATTGGTATCAGAGGGAGGTTACCTCTAAAAGATCCAAGGGAGTCTTTATAAAGTGCAGATTTGAGGAAACGAGCGACCAACCTCAAATGGAGATATCTGCCAAGACTCAGAAAAATAGAAAGAAGAAACAGGCCAAGAAGATGAAGAAAGCCTGTCCTAGCTGTGATGAAGTTGAAACAATGAATGATATTCAGAGTGCACTCAAATATCTTCAGAAGACAGTTCCCATGGAAGTGGAAAAGTGTATAGATACAGGCATCCATGATCTTCATGAAGAAAAATCACAGTTAGAAGAAGAAGCCAATGCAATGGAAGATCAATTGGGTAAAAGGGTTGGCATAACCAACACTCTCAGAAAGCTGGTGAAGGCTAAAGATGCAACTGTATCTCTTTGCAATGAAATATATGAAGACACTACTGAAGAATTTCAAAGAAGTCTTTTTGAGAAAGAATTCTTTAACATAATGGTCAAAGATGTTTTCCATGCACTGGAAAAGAGGCACAAAGTTTCAATGAATGTCAGAGATTCTCAACTTGAAGAAAAAGTCAAATTGGTGAAGGAGCTGGACAATTCATTGCAAGAATTGAAGAAGGTGCATGAAGACCAGATGAAACAACTGGTGGAGAATTGGGAAGGAAAGCTAAGAACTGTTGAGGATGAGAAGAACTCCCTCAAAATGAAATACTTAGAACTGGAGGTGATATTGAAACATCTGCAATCACCTAAAGCTGAATCCTCCCAGTCAGCTGGAAGAAGACATGTTGCTACTCAAGTATGCTTTGAGCAGGATGATTCTAAGAGAAAGACATCCTCTAATAAAAGTGAAACATCTTCTAGAAAGAAGGTACCATCCATACCATATTGTACTGATGCTTCTAATTGTGTTTCCACAAAAAGTGCAGGATGGAAGAATAATTCCAAACAAATATGGATGAAGACAGTAAAGAAGCAGAGCTCTCCTGAAACAGCACAACAGGTCAAGAAAAGTACCCTATAATCAGAAGGACTGAAGAGGTCAAGATTCGTGGGACAATGCTGGTGTTGTAACAAGTATGGGCATTGTGCAAAGGATTGTTGGTACAATCCACTGAATGCCAAAGCACAAAGGAAGCCCATGCCAAGGGGGAGCAAGCCAGAAGGAAGGAAGCAACATCCACAGGTCCAGAGACATCTGTTTACTGAAAATAGATTTGGATTACTTGACAACATCTGGGATGGTTGCAAAAGTGGTCAAAGAGTTGATACATATCAATCTCCGAATGTATCCGAAGCTGGAATGAAGAGAAGATCACTGAACCTGGATAAGAGATATTCCTTGGGAAGCAAGCAGAAGAAAGTGGAAGATGCTCCCAAGAAGAGTTTGAAGAATGAAGAGAAGTCCTTGGAATTGAAATCCAAGAAGGGTGATGCATCCAGAAGGACCACCAAGAAAACATGCTTCTACTGTGGAAAGAAAGGACACATCATGGACCTTTGTAAAGAAACCATGAAACTAAATAGAAGCAGACTGAACTCCAAAAGACAATCAATCCAGAAGAAGAAGGGATTGATTGAAAATAAGTTGCCTAAGAGAGGTAGCTTAGCAGCATCCAAAGAACCATGTGGAAATTCCAAAACTGAGGCCACTTTTCCAAATGATTTACTAGTCATATGGCCAAATCAGTTGCAACTTGCCAAAGATCTGCAAAAAGCTGAAGATAAAGTTCTGGAAATTGCTAAGGCAAAAGGGAAGAAGAAGATTTCACATGAAGATGTGTTGAGATCCACACCAGCAGAAACATCAAAGAATATCAGATGTGCAAGTGTGAAGAATGGTGAAAATGGGACATCTCGGTTGAGAGAATCTTCTCAACGTTGTTGTTCACATTGATGAACCAAGGAGGTTCCATCTTATTCCCTTATACTATTGGTATTTACATGTGCTGACATTGCCGAGAATTGAAGATGATGATCATTCTCAACTGGAGGATGGTTTGGACAGAATGGAGTGCACCCCTTGAGAGGGATCCAATCTGGAGAAGATGATGTTCTGAAATTAATATCATCTTGAGAAAGTAGATGAAAGGGGGAGATTTATCTTTGCACCTGAACATTCTAATGTGTTTTGTGAAGTATGTGCAGGATTCAGCAATTCATTGTTATATCTGAAAAATTTCAAACCCCTAAGCATGATCTCACATGTGTAGAGAATTATGGACAGCTTTGAATTCCTTGGTCATATCACTCTTGTTTTCTACACCGGGTTATCCCAAGTAGACTTAGAGCTGATTTACTAAAGGTTCTTTGCTAAAGAGAACATGTGACATCATCCCTCTCTCAGTGTTTTTCAAGAAAATTCTTTTATAAGGGAGGAAGAGATTTTTGAAAGAGAACCACACCACACCTTTGCATTTGATTGCCAATAAGGGGGAGAAATATTGGCACACATATTGACCCATTCATATGTGCTCGAGTGTATTGAAAACAAATACAAAGGGGGAGATTGAAGTGCACTGTGTTGCATTTGTTGTCAATGAGGCATGAAGTTGTCTTGGAATGAATGGAAGTCAAGGAATGTCACGATGTGAATGACAAAGGTTGTGATGGTGTTGGTGATGAATGGAGAATGGCCATGGTACTAAGATGCGTGTCACTTAGGAGATTCACTAAGTGGCATAGGAGATGTGGTTGAAACATTCTATAGTAATATGAGACGATTGTTGAGCTTCTCTTTAAGTTCCATGAACTTGTATCACCTAGATACAATGACACAACAATGATAGAAGACCATGAATTGTATTGACAATGCATGAGGAGATGAAAGGAGATCCATCCACAATCACTGAGTGGATGAAGTGGATTAATGAAGTCCATGCACTATCACTAAGTGCATCTGAACATGAAGATGATCCAACTTGATCTCTGATTAGATCAATGAAGTTCATTGAAGAATTTATGTGATTAAGAGCTCGGTTGATGAAGAAATAACCTTCAAGAATTTCCCTCATAAGTAATGAATATTTGTTGAGAAGGAGTGAGGAATTCAAATGAAGAAGAAGATGAGAAAAAATGAGGAAGAAGGCTTCAAGTGGCATTTGGAATATGGGGATACTTTGTTTTTACACAAAGTCTTTATTCCTATACTTAGAAAAAAATAAGGCCGCCAAGGAGGCCAGCCGAGGGTCATCACCCAAGTCACTTGTGGGACTCAAGGTCACCACGCCCATGGGGAACCCTCAAAGGCCAGGGCAGCATCCTTGAGGCAGAGGGGCGCACCCGTAGGACACCGCATGGGAGCCTGGGGCACGCCCGGAGGAGCGCGGCAGGGGCCGTGTATAAGCCCCCGAGGGCACGCGGTGGTGAAGCCCGCACACCCGAGGAAGCATAGTGGGTGCCAGTAGCCCGCCCGCAGGGAGCAGAGAGTGGGCGCAGAGCGCGCCCGCAGGGAGAACACGGTGCGGGGCAGCACCGTGGAGGGAGAAGTTCAACTGAAGGGTTGAGGCGGCACAAGGGTGATAAAGCGCGGAAAAACAGCGCGCCGATTCGATGTGGGACGCGGAAATTTCACCCGGGACAGATCTGAGCCATCCGTCTCATCGCGCGCTGGATCGCAGCCGCTCATCTCATCTGCCGCGCGCCGCGATTTAATCCGGCCGTCTGATGTATCTCAAACGCTTGATCCGACGGCTCCCGGCTCGTCTCCTTCGTCGAGCCACCCCGAAGCCACCCGCGAGCTCCATTCGAACCAGGAGCCTCCCGAACGATGATTTCGAGCTCCCGACCACCATTTTCGAAGACGAAGGCTCCATTGAGTTCGTCTGAGCCGTATGAACACAACCATGCTTTAAAATGAGCTTGCATGCAACTAGTGGGAGAATTCGAGTGAGGCCGAAGGCAAACGAAGTGCCGAGGCCTTGAGCATCTATGTTCTACATGGTTTGGACCGAAAGAAGCCATGCATGCGTTTGAAAGTCGCATGCACGTAGAGGAAAAAATAAAGGAAGAAACCCGCGATGAAATAGCGAAGGAAAACAAGATTTGGAGAAAATCCTGAAGATCCGAAATCTTCGGTGATTCGAGATTTATCTCACGCGGAAGATATGAAGCATCTCTGCCTATAAAAGGAGAGGCCGAGACCTCATTGTTGCTTTCTGAAACTCTGTTGAAAATCCGAGTCCCGTGAGAGCTCTGCCTCGCGAAGTTGAAGCCCCGCGCAAGTAAACTTGCCCGGCTTGAGTTCCTTGCGTGCTACTTCTTTGCGCGACAAGAAGAAGAAGGAGGAGGAGATCCCTGTGCGCACCTCTTGCACGAAAGGAAGGAGCCGAGCCGCATATTTGCGCTCTCGAGACTCTTGCCCTCACTTCCCTCAAACTTATGCGGCAGGAGGTGCTTGCGCGACAAGAAGTGCTCTTGCACCCTTGCTCTTGCGCGCCTTCCTTGCACCCAAGGAGTTCAGGCTGTGTGTGCAAAAATAGAAGAAGGCAGTGTTGAAGAAGAGAAGCTGCACCCTTGCGCACCTCCTTTGAGTTCGGGAGGAGTATAACTACACCTACGGGTTAAGTGTTTGAAGGCAGTGAAGGCCACCACATCTTGTGTGTGTGTGCAATTGAAGAACCCGAACCCAAGTGTGTACTTAAGAAAGTGTAGGCCGTAGCCATTGGTATGTGCAAGAAGAAGTGAAGGCCAAGTCATGTGTGTGCAACAAGTGAAGACCACAACTCAACCTATGTTGTGTGTGTGTGCAAATTAAAATAAGTGGCTGAACCTTAGTGTGTGTGCAAACCAACGTGTGTACACACTAAGAAGAAGAGAAGATATACACACTAGTGTATAACACAAATTTATGTGTGTAATCAAAAGAGAATAAAGTGTGTGAAGTTTAGTGAGAAGGTGTGTGCTTAAAGTGAATACACCCTTTGAGGGTTTATTGCACCAAGAGGAGAAAGAGGAGAGTGCATGAATGCATGCATGCACGTGCACACGTGAACAGAGCCAAATCAGTGGTGTGCATTTGAGTTGTCCAAGACCAGGAGGTTCTTGAAGAATTGAGAAGGCCATGCTATCATTGCATGAGGATGAAGAGCTTCCATGCACTCAGTGCATGAAGTTGAAGTGAGTGAGACTGGACCAGACTGAAGTTAAAGACATCAGTTGTCTGATTATTCAGTAATTGAGAAGAGCCTGATCAAGTGAAGTGATTAGAAGATTGCTGAGCAAGACCAACAGACCTTTTCAGAGGCTGTTGAAGATTCTTGAAGAGAGAGGCCAGGTCATCCTAAGAAGAATGAGATAAATCCTGAGCAAGACGAGAAGACCTGTTCACCAAAAGTGAGCAGAGGTACAGAGCAAGGCCAGCAGCCTTTATCCCAGGCTGCTGAAGTTACTTGAAGAAGTTAAAGAGGAGAAGAGCTACTCGTGCGACTCGAGCAGCCAAGAGACGACCCTGTGGGACTCAGGGAGAAGAAGTCTTCAGTGGGATTCTGGAGCAGGCCAGTGGGACTCTGGTAACACTGTGGGACGCAGTATAAAGACCCTCCTGTGGGACTCAGGAGAGATACGGTGGGAAGCTGTATCGACCATTGTAATTCTAACAAGTTATAATGGGAGAATCCATGCTGGGAGAGCTTGGAAAGGATGTAGGCCTTTGGTGCCGAACCTTGTAAATCCTTGTGTCCTGTGCCTTTTCATTACTGCATTATCCGGGAAAGGTTGAGAGACATAAGAAGAGTGCATCGAGGCCTTAACAAGCCATAGAGGTTTAATTGATTAAGAATCAATTAGTAAAAAGTTTTAAAGGATCACTGATTCACCCCCTCCCCCTCTCAGTGATTCACACTAATCTGGGAACTTCAAGGGCCTTATCCTAATAGTGCCTCATCCCAAAGGTTCCTCATCCAAATGGCATCTCACTCTGGGGTTGTCTCCCCATGGAGGTGGCTTACTGGTGATGTCTCACTCAGGCAGTGGCTCACTAGTGGTGTCTTAGACTGGTCCTCACTCGCGGGAGTTGTCTCAACAACGATCACTCGACCAATGGTCCCTTAACTGGTGGAGGCTCACATGCGGTGCCTTGTCTAGAGGTGCCGCTCTAGTGGTGCCTCATCCAGCGGTGCCTCACTAGTGGTGCCCCATGAGCAGTGTACCCAATTCTTCTAGTTTTGACTTTTTGACCTATTTCACTGATGTAAAATATGTTTAATGCCAAATTTAAATGAATTTGAGATGGATTCAAATTCCATAAAATAATATTTCATTTCCCTAAGATCCTAGGATCTTTGAAATGGAAAAAATGAATGGCCTTGGTCAAATCCTTTTTAATGGAGATTTAAAATTATTGTAAATCTCAAGTTTTTCGGATCTAATCTATCTAAGATACGGTTATTTCCATCATTCATTCCTTCTCCATTCTCCTAATATAGTAGGTTCTGGATCATTATTCCCATATTATTCTCGTAACTTTCTTCCTGTGTTTGGTTCATTTTTCTTTGTAATGTATCATGTTGTACATGTGCACCTGTTTTGGTAAAGCAGGATAGGGAAAAGACTGTGTGCGATCATCATTCTTCCAAGTAGTTTTTTCCTTCATTTATATTTATTTTTATCATGTGGGATGGGTTTATTATTTTTAAATCTTATTAACATGGTTTTAATTGGATTAATAAATATGAAAAATTAGTTTATATTGAATTTAAATTGTTATGGGAATTTGATGTATGATTTTAAATCATTTATTGATTTGATTTCATCTATTTTGATACTATATTCTTATGGATGTAGTTCTTTGATAAAAATAGCCTCTATAGGTGACTTGATTTTAATGCATCAAATTCTTTTTGAAATCACATTTTTTTGTGTGGTTGAATGGTATAATCATAAATAAATAAATGATTAACCACATATATATATTGTTAATTGAATTGATGCCCTAGGATCTTATGGATTCTGTGATAACACCCTTAAATAAATAAGTAAAATTGAATAAGATCCCCCTTTGGAGAACCTGAATGTGTTGTGTTGTGATATATGATGTGATGTGTGGGATTGTTTTCGTTTATGTGTGTGGTACTAATGTAATGTGCACTATCCATATTTTTATGTGTAAGGGGGAAGTATATGACATGTGGTTTTATAGTGGGGTTTTGATGGGCGTGGTATGGTTATGAAGTGGGAGTGTGAAAATGGATGTGGATATAAAGTGATTTGGATGTGGAATATTGGTTGTGGTGTTATTTTTATAAATCATGATTGGATCTAATATATATACACATGTATTAATGGAATTAATACTTCATTTTACTAATTTAATATTGCAAATTTTAATGTGAAATTTGATGTTGTGTTGTGCTGAATAACTAGTTACTTTTTATATATAAACTAATGGGTTGGAAATATGAAATAAGTTGTCTTTCTAAGTAAATTTGTTTTTCTAATAAATTTTGATGAAACAAATCATAGTGTATAATAAAATGGAATTTATTGATAAATAAATGACTCTAGAAAATGGATTAAAGACAAAAATAGTAATTGTGTTTTGTGTTTTGTTTGTCTATTTTTATGTATTTAGAGGAGTTAGTGATTGTGTGGATTTTATGAGATGGTTATTACTCATTGTTAACCCATTGGACATTATTGTGATCTTTGAATCCATATGTATATACAATCTATTTTTTTTATTTTTATACTCATTCCACCCACGGTGAGTGATATGTGATGAACAACCGCATAGCCACCCTGTGTGTGTCTTTTACAACATCCTGGTTGGAGAATGGATGGTTGGACAACCACTCAGCACTACTCTCTCTTTCAGGATGATTATTTTTTACAAGGTTTTTTATGGTCGGAGGCCTATTAGTGCATTATCTGGTGGTTATGATGGCCTATGTGTCTTCGTGAAGTGATTTGATGTGGTGTCCTATGTGTCCTCGGGGTGTGATGTGATGTGTTTCCCAGGTGTCTTTATGATGAGATGTGATGTGTTTTACATGGTTTATTTAGGATGAGATGAGATGTGATGTAATTTATTGGAGAATGTGGCCCATGTGTTTGTAGGCAGGATTTTTTTAAGGCACATATGTGTGTGGGAAAGATGTGTTGTGTGGCCTAAGTGTGTGCGGGAAGGATGTGATGTGGTTTATTCATAAGATGTGGGATCATTAAGATGTTTTCTGTTGAGGTGTTGGAGTTTCTAATCATTGGTAAAGTGGTGTGGGGTTCCCTATCATTTATGTGATTCATATTATATATTATTGTACTGGGATGCATTAATTGGTGAGAGATCCTAGGTGAGGTTGGGGTGTTTGTTAGTATACCTATTTAGGTGGTGTTCTGTTCTTCTACATTAACATGGTTCATTAGTATGCTCTTTTCACATATGCATGATAGACATTGGTTTTCATACTATGTATAAATTTATTCTCACTCTATAATATAAAAACTATTTTTCAGGTGTCTTAGAGAAATATGTGGACCATGCTGGACATTACTAGCTCAAATCATTGCATTTGTTGTCATGTCGCTACCTTTTTCATTGTTTCTTTTGGTCTTCCGTTCATTATCATTTATATGAATAAATTTTTATTTAGAAATGCATTATGGGATGGTCAGATTTATTTTATATTATATCATTGAGTTTTTTGCAGTTGATTCTGATGGTTTTGGGCACTGTGGAAGCATGGGGTGGTTGGTGATATATTAAAACTTATTTTAATAATTATTTCTTGAATCCTAGGTAGTGGATATTGGAGATCAATTTCATAAATAATATAACTAATATATGAAGAAATTAATACATGGTATCAGTAATAATTTTCGATAATGATTGTTGACCGTCTGAAATGGCCCTTTCTAGATTTACTTTTTTTTCACTTGAAATGATCTAATGGTAGAATCCATCTAGTAATGATCCACACATGTTTCAATGGTATCTGAGCAATGTAACTTATTCTTTGGGTTCTAGTATGTTGAATCAAATTTCTTGTGTTGTTTGTTCTTGATCACTCATTCTTCAGTCTTGAATAAAATATCTCTATGGTTTCTCATTATTGAGAGGGAGAGAGGACGAGTCAAGGGAAAGTTCATTGTGCGCATTAATTCTCTATTCCCAAACATGTAATTTATTTTTATTTAATTACAAAATTGAAGTTGTTGTCTATTTATTGATCTGGAATTTTAGTTAAAAAATATAATTTCATACAAACCCTTAAATATATTTATTACCATTAATAAAATCTCAATCCACACAATAATAATGAAAGTATTATTATTTTTTGGTGTGCATACTTTCTAAAAATGGATAAATAATATTAATCGTCTAGTGAATAATTATATTATCATCGGACATGGTCTTGGTCCATTCAATCTCCTCTTGTATATATTGAAAACTGGAATTATTTATTAATTCTCTAAAATAATTATTTTATTCACAAACTAGTAAGTAAATATTTTTTAAATATTCAATAAAATAATAAAAAATATATTTTTTTATTCATAATCTGGTGAATAAATATTTATTTATCTTTTGAGATCAATATATCATAAATAAAATTTTTCCTCAATCTTGAGAATAATATTTTTTCCATTAATTAAATTCAAAAATATTTTAATCACGGCCACCAGAAACACTTAGTGCATAAACCTCTCAGATTCCTTATCATTGTAATTAATCTGGATTAACTAATGTCCAATATTACTATCTATAAATTGGTCAAGGAACCCCATAGAAAGAACAAAATGTTTCAATGGTGACAACCACATATATATGGCCACTGTGTAATATATTCTCATTGTCACATAATCTCATCAAGTGGGTTACATCAACCTATATTCTTGATACATCATTCCTTGACTAATTGAAATAAACTCCCCATTACACCGTGTCCATGGAATTTAGTGTGATGATTCAATTTAAATCAAATGGATAAGATATCAACTTCCATAAATTTGGAAGGGAAAATTATTTTTTCAATTATCCATTAATAACATGTCATTTATGAAACACCTAATGTACCCTACATCCCAAAAACATATGGCATGACGATTTTCATTAGCAAATATATGTGTGTGAGTCCTGACATGAATTAATGATAATAATAATGTCTAAATATAATTACACACGCTCACAGATAGGAATATCTGATGACACCAAAACATGTGGAATTATTATTGGTAGCACTGTTCTCAGAATCTCTTGTCTTGGAGATTACCATGTGCGAACTTCATGTTAAGAAGTATCATCTTCATATGAATACTTTCACATAATGGTTTATATATTAGGTGTCCCATTATATTATGGTATGTATCCCTAAAAATATATTAAGAATATTTTCATATAACATCAAGGTTTTCATTATAATTGGGAAATACTATGTTCTTATCAATGTGACAAATACTCTAGAACATTATTGCACTGTAGTCTTTTAGATTAATGAACAATATGTAATAAAATGTTTAATTTAATATTTAATACATAAAATATCCATGTAATCCATATAATAACATTTAGCTCTTGAAATCTAACTCTATCATACTCCCACTCGGACTAGAGGCAACTCCTTATGACTTTCAGTCTACTAGAACTCTCATGATAATCATGTTTCTGTTGAGTCAAGGCTTTAGCCAAGAGGTGCACCACATTGTCTTCAATGGAAATACTTCTCACTACAACGTCACCTCTCTAAAATAAATCCCACAAGAGATGATGTTTCTGATATATGTTCTTTGTTTTCTAATGTGACCTTGGATCTTTCGCCAGATCCTACGGTATAGTAATATCATAATATAGTGTGAGGCGATAATTTATGATTGGTACCACATAAAGCTCTTGAAAAAATTGTGCATCCAAACTGCTTCATTATTTGCCTAAAAATATACAATATACTCATTCTATATTGTAGAATCTATGACCATAACCTTCATTGAGCTCTTCCATATCATAGCACCTCCATCCAACGTAATGATGTATCCATTTTGTGACTTCATGTCACCTTGATCAGTATGGACCCTTGAATCTCCATATCCTCTGATGACTAGTTACTTGTCTCATCCAAAATCCTATAACATACCTTTATTATGCCTCAGATATATAAGGATCATATTTACTGACATCCAATGGTGTCACCTAGATCTTCTTGATATCTTCATACTGTACATAATGCATTGGAAACTTCTATCCTAGTATATATCATAACAGAAATGATTGACTCAATCGTTAATGTTAATGGAATACTATTCATTATATTTATTTCCTCATTAGCGTGGGGACACATTTCCCTATAAATATGAATGCCATGTGATGATGGAAACAATCTCCTTTTGGACTGTTCTATACTGAATCTGTTCAGTATCTTTTCAATGTATGTGCTTTGACTAATCCTGAGAGTCCTCTTCGATCTATCATGATGGATCTCGATCCCATGAATATATGTTTCCTCACAAAATTAATTCATGTAAAATCATTAATTCAGCCACTCCTTATGAGTATGTAATACTAGTATTTCATTTCCAATTTGTAATATGTCATCAACATATACTATTATGAAAACAACTATTCTCCGACTAAACCATTTGTAGACAAAAGGCTCACATTCATTCTTTATAAAACACAATTATATTATGGATTCATCAAAACAAATGTTCCATGACATTGATTATTGATTTAATATATAAAATGTTTTTTTTCAACTTTCATGTCTTATTATAATTCTTTGGAGTCACAAACCCTTAAGGTTGTGACATGTAAACATATTCTTGAAGGTTCCCATTAAGGAAGGTAGTTTTGACGCCCATTTTCCAAGTCTCATTGTCATGGTAATCCATAATGGGTGGTATAACTATGATATAATTTCAGGGTTTTAATAGGTGAAAAGGTTCCATCATTGTAAATACATTGACGTTGTTTAATACCTATTGAAACTAGTCACACATTATAGGTACTAACTTGTCCTTCCATGTCCAGTTTATTCATAAATACCCATTTTCAACCAACTGTCTTTACATCTACTAGAGGATCTACTAAAATTCATAATTGGTTATGGTACATGGAATCCATTTCATAATTCATGGCATCTTGCCACATTAAAACACATGGGCCCCTTAATACTTCATTGTAGGTTAGAGGATCATTATTAACAACTCATAATGAGTCAGTATCCTCGGTAACTAGAACACAATATTTTTCTACTTCTCTAACGTCTCCTATACTCGTACATAGTTCTTATGTCCCTTGAATAATTTCTTCTTCCATTAGGGTTTGTGGAATCTGATACTGTACCGACTCTTGTGTTCCTTGAGCTTCAAATTCAACATATTTTCTCTCAGTCCCACTATCTCTTTCGGATATGTGCTCCATCTAAAATAATATGGCCAGTCATTCCACTGAAAAACTTGTTTCTAAGGGGTCATATATGTAATATCTTCTTATTTACTTGGGCTATCCTATAAAGGAACACTTTGTGCCTCAAGTTGCTAGTCTGTTACCTGAAAAGGCCTTAACAAACACATCTATTCCCTACACATGAAAATTCAATAACAAGGTTTTTCTTCCACTCCAAAATTCTTATGGAATTCCATCTATAGATTTAGTTGGTACATGGTTTAGTGTATGTTATATTTTTTGTAACACATGTCCCCGAATGGATATTGGATGAATTTCATGACTCATCATTGATCTCACCGTGTATAACAAGGTTCAATTCCTCCTTTTTCTTTCACCATTCCACTAAGGCATGTAAGGAGGAGTGAGTTGGGATTGGATCCCAAACTACTATAAGTAATAATTGAAGTATTGACTAGGATATTATCAACCTTGGTCTTAGTGGATTTTCATACTCTTCCTACCAATATGGTTCTCAACTTCATTATTATGTTCCATGAATTTATCAAAATAATATTACTTATACCTCACTATGTAAATATATACATATCTACTAATGTCATTAGTAAAATCTACTAAGTATGAGTATCCAACCCTTTCTTCAATAGTAAATTTTCCACACATATTGGTATGAGCTAATTCAAGAATCTATTTTTCCATTTCACCTTTCCTACTAAATGGGTCTTTGGCCAGTTCTCCTTATACACATGCATGACATACACCAAGTGGATTTAGTTTGAAAGAAACTAAATATCCATCTTCATGTTATTTTTTAATATTTGTTTATTTACATGACCAGGCTAATGATGCTAAAGTTGGTGTGGTATAATCCATGTGAAGTAACATCGTTATCTATTTCCATTACTTGGTTCATATAATCCCACATGTAATGACTGTTATATAAATGTTCCTTACCCTAAAGAAATATATGTTTATAAGAGAATAAACATTTATTTCCAAATTTGAAAATCAATCCTTCTATATCGAGTATGGAAAAAAGATATATTTTTTGGTAACTTATGGAACATAATAAAGAAACATAAAAACCAAGATCAATCCAATTTACAATGTGAGGTGGTAGTCCCAGATAGCTACAATTGCATTTTTATCTCCATTAACTACTTGTAGATCTACCTCCCCTCTGTCAATTTTTTTAATCTACATTTTTCTTGTATTTCAATACATATGTGAGAACCCAAATATGAATCTAATTCACAATTTGTATAAATATATAAATTAAACTCGATTAAAATTCATTGAATCTTCCTCTTGCTTGTTTAGCTTGGTGATGTTTTTCTTCTGGAGGACCTTATTTCCACATGTGAAATAGACATCATCATGTACCCTTGATTCCCCTTTTATGTTCTTCTTCTTAGAATGGAATGAAGAAGCTTTGGTCTTAAAGACCTTTTCCTTCCAATTTCAATTTTTCAATATAATGGAACAATGATTTACATACTTTATATCTTTATATACTTGGTGAGAGTGTATTAAAATATCTCATAGAGACATCTTAATGTTGTTCGTATTAAAATTCACAACAAAATAGGAGAATCTATGAGGCAGTGATTCCAAAATGAGATAAGTGCCCAGTAATTTTGGGATTTTAATCCTTATAATGTCTACATTATCAATTTATCTAATGATCTTGACTACGTGAGGCCCAGCTATGGAAACTTCTTCAATATTACTCTAAATGGGTGCCTTGTAAATCTGAAACTATTCTTCTCTAGATATCTCCTGGTAAAGACCACTGAGGTTCTCAGGCATGCTATATACATCCATTTTTTCATGAGACATTACGAGTTCACTATATAAAGAATAAAGCATCAAATATTGAACATTGACTACATCATTCATATGTTTCTCATAGACTATTAACTCTTAATCGCTCACCTCTTGAGTAGGTGGATTAGGAATTGAGGATTCTAGCACATAAGATTCCAGTTCATGGAATAGAACAACCCGAAGGCATTTAAACCACTCCTGGATGTTACTGGAAATGAAGAGATTGTATTTATCCTATATTGATCATAGGTATAGTGTGGAATATGATCATTTCATTTTTATCTAAAATTAAGAAGATCATATTATTAATACTTTTTTAATTACAAATTTTGTGAGAAATAATAAATTAACTGATTTTATTAAATCTCCTACTATTTTATCATGTCCTAATAGCCCTCACCATGGAACATTTAATGTATAGTTTCTAGGAAATTTTAGTGGAAAGGATCTATAGTAACCTTCAAATAATCGCAATAAGGTTTGGTCAAGATATTTTGATGATATTTAGGTTGGAAAGAATTTTCCAAATCTGGGCTTATAGCTCCTTGTTCCATTGAGTGGACACCCAAATCTAGAAATCCTAAAATAGATTTTCTCAAAACATGCCTCCAAATTACACCAATCCTTGAATGTGATACTACCCTTGATGTAAAATGGTTAATTCATATCGAAACATTCATAATAACTCCCCTTATACAAGTTAGTGTCCCAATACGGGTTTTTCAAACACATAGTTTTATTGAGTTTTGTTCCAAATCAAGTAACAGAATGCTTAGTGTGACTTAATATTATATTGGGGGATTTTATTTTTTAGGCATAAATTTTTATATTCATTATCCATTACTTGTCTTATTAGTTTTTTAGTAAAATTTTACTTATATAATTAACCATGTTTCGAAAAAAAATTTATGCATAATCAATTTTATTTAAATTCCATCATTTCATATTATAACATTAATTTCTATGATCATGGTCTTGAATTAATAAATATAATTTTAATGAATTGGACTGATAAATATGAAATAATTAAATAAACTGACCACGATCTTATCTAATAGTTGATTTAATGAGTGGACATGAAATAAAAATATGACCTAGGGGGAATAATTCCTTATTCCAGATATGGAATGACCTACAAAATTCCATGTTTCCATATATTTATCAATGAGTTTGCGTTAATATGGATCCATTGTGATCCATTCCCATGTGCCTTGGGATTATCTAATAATTAAATATATTTTTACATGAATTTTGGTGAGGGGAACCAATGGAATGGTTAAAGGAAATTAAAAAATGTCATCGGACATGCATTCCCTATATAATAAAGGAGGGAAGGATGACTCACAAAACATATTTTAATTTAATATTAAATAATCGCAAAACCTTCTAATAAATTTAATAAATTAATTAAAACACATAAATGGGTCTTGTTCAAGTTCATGAATGGCCACACATGCAAAAAATATGAAAATTAAACAGATAGTATTCATTTTAGTATTTGTTCTTTTATTATTTAAGATAAAATTTCTTGCATTAATTAATAAATTAATTAATAATCTTTCATCTTAATGATAATCCAATATTATTTAGATATACCCATCATTAATGGAATTCATGGAAAATAAATAGTAGAACTAATAATGACATACTAATTACAATAAATTAATTAACCATGTAATTTCATTAGAACTATTAATAAATTGTCAAACACACAATATTGTGATAATTAAAAAAATAAGGTTTTAATACTAAAATTCAATATTTAATGTAATTTTATTTTTTTCCCATTAAACGGAGATGACATGACATGTACATATAGCTACATCCTATACCTCGGTTACCATATATTCATGTCACATGAACGGGGCTTTGGTGTGTTGACTCAGTTAGACTTTATAGTGTGTACATTATAGTTACACACCCTATATCTGCTTGTCGCGTGCCCAATTGGCTCGGTTAGCATACATTGGGAAATAAAATCATCACATGTAATTAATTACTTGGTACATATAGATACATTATGCATAGTTATACAATTTGGGATCAGGCCACACACCGTCTAACCGAGTTTCACCAACAAATGATATTCACTTCATGATCGCATCCTTATCCATTCTTATTTTGTTCTTAAAATTTTAAGAAAATGAAACACTAAAAAAACCTAATTAATATGTCTATAACAATTTGATTAAAATTGGATTAATGAAATAATAACATGAAATAAAATCTAACAAAAAATGAGTATAGATCAACAATCAATTAAATATTTATAAATTTAAATTTGACTACTCTTATAACACTTGTTGGTTATGAGCATAGTGGAATCGTTTGGTAATGGATGATATATTAAAATTTATTTTAATAATCATTTACCAAAACAAATATAGAGGAAATTTCACATCAAATATATAATTAATTTTTTTAATATGTAAAAAATAAATACATGGGAAAAGGAACATTCATCGTTGATGGCCATTGATCATCCAAAACGGGTCTTCCAGATTGAATTCATTGCACTTGTGAGGGTCCAATCGTAGATTCATTATAGTGGTGATCTACCCATGCTTCAATGGAATCTGAGAAACACTAATCAATCTTCGGGTGCTAGCAAGGTGAATCAAATGCCTTGTGTTATTTGTTTTCTATCACTCATTCTTCTGTCTTGATGAAATTATCTACAATGTTTCTCATTCTTGATAGCAATATAGAAGTAGGAGTTGTTAGATAATTTGATGTGCGCAACAATTATGTATTCCAAAACATAAAATTGATTTCGAATGAATTACACAACAGTTGTAGTCATCTATTTTTATTGATGGGATTTCAGTGACAAAGTTTAATTGCATAATAGCAATTAAATATAATTATAACCACTAATGAGATTTCATACCACATAATAATAATAAAATTATTTTTAATTTTTTGTTTTAAAATTTCTCCAAATGGATAAATAATATTTAATGACTCGTAAATAATTATTTTAATAGTGGACACTATCATGGTACATTTGAACACCTCTTGTATTTATTGAACACACATAAAAATAGTTTTTTCTCATAAATAAATATTTTATTCATAAACTATTAAATAAATATTTATTAAATATTTAAAAAAACATAAATATATTTCCTTCACAATTCTGTGAATTAGTATTTATTTAATTTATGTGATCAACATAACTTAAATATAATTATTCCTCAGTCTTGATAATAATATTTATTCCATTAATTAAATTCAAAAATAATTTAATTGACACCACCAGAAACAAATACTGTGTGACCCTCTAGGATTTTTTTCATATTGGAATTTTGAAAGCTTGAATAATGTATAAGATTATTGTCTAGAAACGGGTCAATGAACCTGAGAGAAAGAACTTAAAGTATCAACGACGACAACCACATATGAACGCTCATTGTGTAATATAATCCATTTGTCAATTAATCTCATCAAGAAGGTTGGATGATGGTTTCATGAACCTATATTCATGATACATAATTCTTTGAAAATGTTACATAAAATCTTCGTTACACCATGTCCATGGAATTTAGGGAAACAGTTCTATTTCAATCAAAGAGATGAGATATCATCTTCCATAGATATGGAAGGGATAAATACTTTCTTGAAATCTTCATTAATAAAAATTCATTCATTATGAATCCAATATAACCTAATTCCATCCAACATATGGAATCATGGTTTTCATCATAAAATGAAGGTGTGCGAGTCATGACATGCATAATGATAATTTAAATGTCTAAAGAGCATTACACACATTCTTAGATTGCAATATAAGATGACACAAAAACATGAGGAATTCCTACTATCAGGTATATTCTCACAATCTCCCATAATGGAGATTAGAAAGTGCGAACAACATGAGAAGAAGTCTCATCTAATTTTGAGTACATTCACTTGATATTCTATATACTATGTGTCCAATAATAGTATGTTATTGAACTGTAGAACTATATTAAGATTATTTTTATAAATATCAAGGTTCTCATCACCTTATCAATGAAACAAATACTCAATAACATTATTAAATTACGGCCATGAAAAATAATGAAGAATATGTAATAGGGTGTTTAGTTTAATTCTTAACACATAAAATATTCATGTAATCAAAATATAAATAGTTGGTTCTAGGAAGCCAACTCTAAAAGATTAATCCTACCTCCTTATCGTGTTTTATTATAAAGGGTAAGGCCTCCCATATTTTGAGATCATTATTACCTAAGTACTAGTCTCCATAATGAGGCATATTAGTGGCAGGACTCAGGGTTTATTATCTCTCATACTTCATTTCCATCATAAGAGGGGTTCCTTTAAAGGGATGGGTTCATCAAAACCCCATTCTGATTCATTCTTCATTTATCTAATTCATTTTAATTAACTATACATTCATTTAAATTCATAAATCCATCCATTTTGAGAAGTAATTTTTGAATTTAGAAGAATATGGGGATCATATTCCAGATTTAGAGTAAATGTTTATTCTATATTAATAAATTTTTATTGAATTATGGAATAGGAATTCGTGTTGGGGAAAATGGGATTTAAATAGCTGGTTGTTTAATTTTAATTTTAATATTGAAATATGTGAATTGTGATATTTTTCTTGAAAAAATAATTTATTTTCAAATAGTCAATATATTATATAGTTAGGGTGATGGAGAGAGTGGAAGACTAAATATTCCAAAACAGTGATGACTAATGTGCTTTTTGAATGGAATTTTAGGGACTGTAGTGAAAACATAATCATAAAATAATTAATGAGACACTTATCATAAGTAATAGACACAAATTATAGTGACCCATAACCTTATGAGTATTTACTTGGATATCATACCATAGAACTTTATGAATTCATGATATTGAAAGAAAAAATTTATTTGAAATTCCTCTATTTTGAATCATAAGGTTAGCTACTTCTAGGATTGAACAACTTTTCTATTATGAAATAAAAAATTTATTTCTTTACCTTATAATAACGCATTTAAAACTAATAAGATTAATACCAAATACCAAAAAAATGTACATTCTCACCATGATTCCAAAAAACAACACCATTCCTTCTTTGTTTTTATCCTGTATACATAAGTAAATCAATGATATAATCATCATCCTGCCCCCATTGATGTGGTCTAGTCCTTACCAATTATTGTGCTACTAATACCATATATTCTTGTTTTAATTTTATTTTTTACAATTAAAAAATACATCAACAAAAAATTGGAACTATATGCAGGGATATGAGGGGTTAAAAATAGTTACAAATAAATATTTTAATGAAATAAGGGAAAAAATAGTGGTGTTGTTATTATGGGATATTTCTTAATTGTTTAAATCATTAAAAACCTATTAGATTATAGAATCTAAATTATATTATTAATTATAATATATTCAATACATGGTTTTGAGGAGAAACATCCAAAGAGAATTATTCCATTCTTTAATTTATATAATTTTGTGAATATAGATCATCATGAATCATCTTTGTGGAAGCAAGAAAACATTAATCAGACCACAATTTTGGTATTTAATTTAAATGTCAAAAATTATAAAAAAAATTATTTTAAAATGATATTAAGGTGAAATAAACACCCATTCTCACTATAGTATAATAAAAATATAATGATTTTTTAGATTTTTTCATGAAATTCAATCTAAATTATCATGGAATAAATAAATAATATAAGTATTCGTTATAATAACTCATTCCCCTATAGAGTGAACTCAAGGAAAATTTTCATTAATAGATAAAATTATTGATCAATTTTATCAAAATATCCATTCATGTATCTTAGTCATTGGAATCTAAGTAGAGGATATGACTGTAAAAATTATTTGAGGGATAAAGCAATAATGATAATTAGTGATAAATTTAATCCAATTAACTGTGTTATAGAAATTACTATATGTTATATTAGTGATATAGAGGAATAACATCAAAAAAGATTTAAAAATGATTTAATGACAGAGAAATGATATATACTACAGTTTAATAAATGTCACAACCTTATTTATGATGATATGTTATGGAAGATAACTAGCCATGAAGTAAACGAAAAAGATTAATAAATTTGGAAACATTTATTGATGATGGACTAGAAAAAATTGAACATATAGTACCATTTGAAAAGGGATATATAAAAATAAACTAATTAGTGAACACTATTATTATAGGAAAAGATCTATTTCATAATAAATAATTGAAATTGAAATTTCCAATAGGATAAGATAGAAATGAGGTATGTTTATTTTATGTTGTTAAAAATGAATGGAAAATAAGATAATTCTTCAATTTTAAAATCATAATCCAGGAAATAATTTGTGTATAAGATACCGAAATCCTAATGTATTTGTCATCATAAGAAGCCAATAATGTTGAAATCATGAAAAATAAGTGAAAAAATTACATACACGAGGGGATATTACAAGAAAAAAACTCAATAAATATGTGATTGATTTAGAAATAATAGTAGTATAAGGAAAATAATTTTTTTAAAGAGCCACAAAGGTTACCACTAAGAAATATACCACACCCCCGGGACTATAGATGAACATTTGGACGATTAATTTAAGCTTAAAATATATATCAAAACCCATTGGTTGGAAAACTAATCATATAACTTTTAGTTTATTAATTCAATAATTGTTTTAATAAAATGATCATTCATCATAGTGGATAAGTTACATTGTTGATAACAAAAGATCACTAAAAATAAAACAATGGAAACATGGAATAATGACATGCATTTTAATGACCTGAAATTATCTAACCTGAATATTACATTAATTTTTAGAATAATTAATACATTACAAAAATAGACACCAAAAGAATTTAATAGTTTAGTGTCTTTGGAAACATGGAACACATTCTTATAATTTTGTGAAATATCTTTTTCATCTCTTATAAAGATATTCCCCTTTGGGTTTCTTACAAAAAATATTTCCTTATATCCTGTGGTAAATAAAACATATGAAAAGGGTAATCTTGAATGATCAGTAAGTGTACACAAAGAAAACATCAAACACAAAATGAGCATAATAATGTAAAAACATGAACTTATCTTTTAAAAATAAAAACATGTATAAAATATATAAAAATAGTGAGTCATGAAATAAATCACGACAACTTATAAGGAATAAATCATAAAGAAACACAAGCCAGGAGAAAATTACATTAGCATAAAATATGGATTTTTGGAAAACACATAAGTATATAAAATCATTTCCATATTAGACAAGGATTATTACCAATACCATCATAGTGGAAAAATTTCTTTACTAAACTGGGTTCACTCCTCATTATAGTCTTTAATTATTGAACCATGTTTACTTATCAATCCATCCATGTATTACTTAACCGTGGTAATTTCTCTTTCTAGTCCTTTATTACTGAACTGAGATCACTTCCCATTATAGTACTGTCTATCACATGAGATATAAATATTTACCCAATTCATTGTAGAGAGATGTTAGGTTCACAAAGATAAAGACCCTAAGAGGGGGGTGATTTAGTGTGTGAGAGATTAAAACTACTTCCCTTTTTGATCTTGTTTTATTGTTAGATAAAATAAGATTCTTTCTTTCTCTTGTATCAGTATATGAACAAAAATTCAATCACATACATGACATATAAGTTTTTCATTTTTTCACCCTTATTGGGCAACATCACGGGATCATAAAACAATGATGTTCTGATTGTACCAAATTCCTTACCGATCACTACCACTAATGATATTTGGGAATGATCACCACTATGCCTTGGCTCACAGCCTTTTCATGGTTTAAGGTCTACATAATGCATTCCCAAGGGTCACTCCCTATGTGTCTTCCTCTAGATCACTGCTAATGGTAAGGATCAACATCTTTATCTTCCTTCTCTCACTACTCATGGAAGGATCCCCTTAAATTTTATGGACTTACAAATTAAACACAATATATGGACAAGTATGGACCTTTATTATTTTCAATGAATGATTTTTCCACTTTATGTAGTTTCTATATTGATTTCTAACTTTTATCCACTAATGAATATAACTTTACTACAAAAATTTGGAAATACATTTTAAAAAACCTTTTCAAAGCATACTACCTTTGTGAAGATATTTATTTCGTGAAGCTCAAACTAGCCTCTGTGAAGTACACCTCTTTGACATTACTCAGACTAGCCTCTGTGAAGACCCGTATTTCACAAAGTTCAGCATGGATTTGTGAAGCTCTTTACTTTCATGAAGCTTTGATCATTCGGTTGGATTTTATAGACTTTGTGAACTGCATTTTTCAACCACCTTCGTGAACTCGGTGACATAGAATTCTAGTTGAGTCTCGATCATTCTTTTGAAGCGGGTAGATGCCAATTTATAGGTGTTTCCACTAACATTAGAAAATTTTTGGCAATTAAAACACCATTTCACTGAGCTCCCACTTTTTCTCCAGGATGATCCATTTTTGGGAGGCTCCATGGAAATTTCTTGTTCGCAATTCTCATTGTAATCATAGAGCATTCCATCAAATCCTTTTTGTCTCAGTAATGCTCCACTATCAATGCTCATCGTAATCACAGAGCCTTCTATCAAAATCCATGACTCCTTCAGGAAACGATCTTGATGATTCGGACCTTCATGAAACTCATGCCTTTTCCATATTTTGATAAGATATTAAATGAAATCCATATTTCAAAATTATATCCAAACTCCAAGTTTTGGACCACAAAATTTTGGAAAACACTGGGAAACGACATCACCTTATGTACACAATTTTCTATACCACTTCCATGGAATCCATTCCGTTGTCCAAGATATTTTTCCAACTTACCATATAAAAAATATCTCTAGAGTTCCACAACATAACTTGGATGCACTCATTTTCAAAAAACACAAATAACCCAAAAATACTTCAGTGATACCTTGAGCTGTTTTTCCCAAAAATCTCTCCCTTTCGATTTGTTGAAAACACTTTCATAAGTTGACACTATATTTAATATTCTTTCATCTTATTCCACAATTTAATTCATGTGATAGATATACTAATCAATGATTTACTCAACAAATAATTTATGCCCACATGATATGTGCTTGGTGTGAGAAACAAGAGTATAATGAAAATTTTATCAATGAATCACTTTATTCCAAAACCATTCATCTACTTTTATCACGAACATCAACTATTGTGATATGTAATCTTTGATAGATCACATATAACATAACAAGATTTAAACCCCCCCTATGTCACTGCTCCCCCTAACATCTTCAACCCCCCCTATCTCACTACTTCACCTAGAAACTTCTCCTCATGTCTTGACTGAGATATTTATTGACTGAGAAATTTTATCCATTTTAATAGAAAAATATCACCCCCTTTGTTAACGAACCTCATGGTAATTCTATTTAGGACTGAAATAGGGTAGAGAATATATATTAGCACATCGGGGAAAACCCCATTATTCCCCAGGGATAGAGGTATCCCACATCCACACATTTTCATGTTTGGGTAGTCAACTGAACACCCAGATCTAGTTAATGCCTCTCAAATTCTTATTTAGGTAAGGCCTTTGTCAGATGATCTGCAAGCTTTAGTTATGTAGGAACATACTCCAACATTAGAAGCCCTTACTCCACCCTCTCCTGGGTAAAATGATATTTGATTTCAATATTAATTTTCCTTGAGTATTGGAATAGATTTTTCTAGGATTTTCAAAACATGAAATATCATAATGGATTTCAATTGGACACATAAATTCAACTACCTTGCCATCAAGATACTTCATTATCCACAATAACTACATGAATTCTTGTATGGACACAATATTTTCATCATCTTCAGTGCTAAATGAAATGAAATCCTATTTTTTCTCAACCATGGAATACACAAACCACCAAGATAAAATTTACCACTAGATGATGATTTTATATCATCTTCTGATCTATCCCTAAAAAAATCTATATATCCCAATAACAGTTGTTGATATTCATCATTCTACATCAAAATGAAATCCATAATTCCCTTGATGTATTGATGAATTTTTTTATTTCAAATATAAGTCTTTACATGAGCTTAATTTGATTATGTGATTCTTGTCACGTGGAATAAAAAATATCTAGTTGTTTCTCTATTAAGTAAAATATATTTCTAATGATCTTCATGTATTCAATGACATTGACTGATTTTCCTCCGTCATCCTGAGATAGTTTCCTACGGGGAACCACTGGAGTGTTCATATCCTTGGAATTATCCAATCAAACCCTTATTAAAATTCCCTGGACATATTTGGATTGATAAATGATTTTGTCGTTCTTTACTTGTGTAACCTCTAAGCCAAGGGAAAACATTAATTCCCCAATCATTGAAATTTTTAACTCAATTTTCATGAATTTGGAAAATAATTTGCATTATTCTTCATTGGATCCACCATATATTATTTCATCAACATAAACCATCAACATTATCCTTTTATTACTATCACGGTTGAAATATAGATTGTAATGAACTCCAACACATTGATATTTGAGCTTCTTCAAAAAAAAAATATCAAGTATTTAATACCTTGTTCTTGGTGCTTAAATTAAATCATATAAATCCTTCTTCAACCGATAAATTCTCCTCTCATCTTCAGGAATGATAAAACCATCTTGCTGGTCAATGTAAACTTCTTATTCTATAACCGCATTCAGAAATGTAGAATTGACATCCATATAGAAGAAATTGAACCTTTTTTCACTATAATTGTAATGAATAATCTTATTTTCTCTAGCAGTGCATAAAATGAAAATGTTTCACATAATGAATACCCTCTATCTGGTAGAAACCTTTTCACACTAGTCGTGATTTGTTTCCAATCAATGCACTATATTCATTCATCTTGTTGATAAATACGCATTTAGTCTCGATTAAATTCTTATCTGTTGGACTCCGAAGAATCTATCATGTCTGAGTCTTCTCAATTTGGTCCAATTCCTTATTAATATCTTGAACCCAATTCTAATCTCCAACGTTTTCACTAAAAATTTAGGCTTTACCTATGATAAGTATGATACATGTTTTAGAGTATTTATCCTCTTTGTTTGTACTGGAACTGTCTGATAACCAATTATATTCTATTTATCAATATTAGCTATTCTTGTTGGTTTATACACAGATGTTGATATATTCTCATCCTTCCCATCATCTGAGTATTCTTCTGAGCTAGCCTCTGGAACTGGAATATCCCTCGATCTTCTTATCTCTTCATCACTATCTTCCTGATACAAATCTTGTATGTGTTCATGATTCTCCTCATTCATGGCTATAGTTATATCATGTATTTATAATTCATTTACTAGAATCTTATTAAAGCATTTATATGCTATTATTTTCTTAGAGTATCGTATAAATATCCATTTATCTCAATAGGATTCAAAATTCACGTGTTTATCCATATTCAGAATGAACAACTTACTTCCAAAGACTCAAAAATTCTAGAATGGAAGATTCTTTATATTCCATAATCAAATTTAGTCTTCTCATCTTTCATACATAGTAATTTTCTATTTGAACTGTAGATTGTTGTCATTATTTCATCTTTCCAAAACATCTCTAGAATATCTTTCTCATTGGGTATTTTTCTAGTCATGTTGTGGATGATATGATTTATTCTCTCAATTACTCCATTTTATTATGGAGTTCTTAACACTGGAAATAATTCCTTATCACATGTTTCCTGAAATAATCATCCACTTGTCTTTTTTTGAACGCTATCCCATTATCTATTTGATTCTTCGATATTTTTTGGTCTAACATCATCTCAACTTCCTTTCGATATCTTGTAATGAAACTAAACACCTTGTAAATTTGAGTACTGATTGATACCAATTACATTCTACTAAAATCATCATTGAAGAGAGAATATTACCTCCATCCATGAATATCCCTTTGTGAAATTGGTTTTCACACTTAAATATGTACCAACTGAATCGATTTTTTTATCTTTTCTTTTTTTTCTTACATGTATTTCTAATGATGTTTCCATGTTGACAAGAATCACATTTATGGGTACGATCATGTGATAATCTTTGGAGATCTCGAGCAGAATCATATTCCATCATATTTTCCAAGAATGTCTTGCTCAAGTGTCTAAGATGATTATGCCATAACATATTTTCTTCATCCTTAGATAGAAAACACATATCTTCTTCTCTACTCACGAGGTAGATATTCCCTTTTGTATGTTTACCATAAAAAAGAACTACACTATATTTTTCCTTGATGTCAAATAATTTATTCTATATATTTATGGAATGTCTTGAGACACATAGTGGAATGACACTAAGCATGTTGTGATCGAGACCATCAATAATTATGATATCATTATGGCTCATGTCTTTTCCCCCAAACATGGATTTTCCTGAGCCAACAATCATCAGGCCTTTGTCTTTACCAAATATTAAATTACCTTCCTTATAATACATGATTTTTTTTCATTGGATATTTATTACCTATCATAAAAGAGGTGTATAAAATGTCAATAATCCATATACTAGTATAATCTGATGTCTTAAAATAAATTTTGAAACCACTTCTTGTTCAGCTATCTTATTCTTTTTCCTCAATGTTTTTTGACTTCATACTCGGTAAAGATTTATAATCATGACCTTAAACAATGTATGATTGATGATAATCATCTTGCAATTCTGAAAATAAATTTTTTATTTTCATCTCACTTGATGGTTCACAATGTTGTGTCTTGTGACCAATTTGGTTTTTCTTCAGCACATTCCTCTACATAGTTGATGTATAGTATCTGGCCACATGTCCATACCCTCCACACCAAAAACAATGACCCTAAAAATATGTTCCAGAGTATTTCACTCTATTTAAATTCCATTTTTGATTTTGTTCTATTCGATATATCCTGGATATGGAACACACAATTTGTGAGTGTCCTATAATTCCATAGCAATAACACCTGATGTGAGGTAAATTATTGAATGTGACCTCTACACCACAAGTTTTCCCTTTATTTCTCTAATTATTCTAATTATGCTTCATAATCAAATCAATATTCACTCTTGTAGTGGGTTATTGTGTTCTAAATTCAACTATAATTGATTTTTTCTTTTGAATAAGCCCTATATAAGTCATATTATTTGTATTTGATTGTTGGTTATATTATGTTAGACCTTTATGGTACACATTCATCTTCCATATTTCCTATACAATCCTATTTCCCAATCTCATATATGAAGTTAATAAATTTTCGTGATCATCAACACTTCATCATAGGCTGACAAATTCCTCTTCAAGTTCATCAATACAAATGATTTGATCATTTCCAATTTCAGTCAAACTATCTATTACCCTCTTTTGTTCTTCAATTTTGAGATTGTACTCAACAAACTTATTATAAAATTATGGATTCTAATACTTAATTTTTTCAATTTTTTCATTCAGATCAAACTTCTCTTCTTCCTTCTGCTCCATAAAATGTTTGGATTCATGATCCACTTTGATGGATTTCTTATTTTTTCTCTCTAAACTTCTATTAACTGAAGAGGATATTCAAGTTCAACATAAAGGTCAACTATTTATTCAACTTCACATTCGTAATTTCCACTTTCATCTTTTATTATAGAGTTTCCAATAATTACAACCATAGCATTCACTCCATTATCCTTTCAGTCCACCAAATATTTTTCCTCAGATTCTTCTAAACTGTGATCTTCTCTTTAAAGAAGATTCTTCTTTTTAATGAAATGTCTCTAAATCATTTTCTCCCCTTTCTCATAGGCTGAGTACTTCTTCATGGTAATTTTAAAATCATCCTCATCAACTAATTTGAACTTCTCTGGGCACCTTGTTGTATGATTTTTATCTTTTCCACATTGAAATCATTTAAGTTGATGTTTCCCTTTGAACTTTCCTTCTCCTATTTGAAGATTCATGGAAAGGAATGAAATATCCTCATTAGTATCATCATCAACCTATACATCATAAATGGTGGGATCCTTCATGGCCTTGAATGCCACCTCATTGGACTTTCACTTTTCCAAAACATCATTATCATCATTTCTCATTTTGTATTCCACAAGGGTACAATGTATGTTATCCAATGTCAACTCTCTTAGATATTTGTCTTCCAAAACTGATACTTTCATATTGAAATGTTGTGGAAGTTTCTTCAAGATAAACTTTAAAATATTTATATCTTCAATGAATTTTCTATGTCCATGAATTTCTACCATAAAACACATTTTCCTGATCAAATAATGTATAAACAGTCTCATTAGGGTTCATTCTGAGATCCTCATATTTGTTCCACAGAACCTATAACTTTGCCTCTCTATCCTTTGAGTCACACTCATAAATATTAAAAATCTTATTCCACAAAGAATGCGATGACTTATATTACATCACCATTGTATAAATTTCATTTAATAGGTCTCCTCCTAAAGAAATGATTCCTTCGGAGTCCACATAAAATTCCTTTAGTTTAGCTTCTGATAAATCACCCCTATCAATATCAACTGAAATACCAGGCATCAATGTTGTAAATACATCCAATACCAATGATTGAATGTTTTTCGACATCTGATTCATCTATAACTGAAAATTATTCCAAAAAATATCATAATCCCTTTTGTGGTTAACAACCACCATTGAAACCCATGGGAGAGAAGTACATGAAATTAAATTTTCCATCTAATAACAATTATTAGGTCCACTAGGTTAAATAACCAGAGAGGGTGGTGAATCAGGTTATGAAAGAATAAAACTACTTCCCCTTTTGTTCTAGATTTTTCATTAAACAAAACACACATCTCTATTTCTCCCATAGTAGTATATTAATAGAAATAAAATCATGAATGAGACATAATAATTTTTCATGGTTCACCCTCACTAGGCTACATCCTACGATCATACAAAAATTATGTGTCAATTGTACTAAATTCACTAAGGGTCACTACCAATAATGATGACCATTCCAGATAATTTATATTCCATAGATCTCTACCTTTACAAGGTTTATGGTCATCTAATTGAATTTCCAAGGGTCGCACCCTATGAATCTTCCTCTGACTCACTACTAGTGGGAATTATCATCGTCTTCATATTTCATCACTCATTGCTCCTAGAAGGGGTCCACATACAGTTTATAGATATATAGGTTAAAATAGTTTATGGAAATTTATGTCCCTTCATTGTCTCTAATGAATGTTTCCTCCATTGTATATAAATTCTCTATCGATATACCACATTCATCCACTGATGAATATCACTTTACCATAGAACTCTGGGATATACCTTTTAAAAAACTTTCACAAAGCACATTGGATTCATGAAGCTCCTTATTTAACGAATCTCACACTAGAATTAATGAAGTACACCTCTTCCAAAAAGCATATACTAGCCTTCGCGAAGCTACCTATTTCACAAATCTCAAAATAGCGTTCGCGAATCTCATTACCTTCGTGAATCTCCAATCATTGGGTTGGATTTTACATCCTTTGTGAACTTATTTTAAAACCACGTTCTTGAACCACCTTGCTAAACCACCTTTTCAAACCTAGATACATTGAATTATTGTTGAATCGTGATCTTTCTCTTGAAAGGGGTAGAAGACTATTTATTAGAGTTTCTACTGATACCAAAACCATCATGGCCATATCAACCCCATTTCACGGAGCTCCCACTTTTTTTCCAAGATTCTCCATTTTTCGCGAAGCTCCGTAAACATTTCTCATTCGCAGTGATCATCATAATTACATAGCGTTCCTTAAAATCCTTTCTTCCACCACAATGCTCGTCATATTTTTAGAGGCTTAAAATATAATTCTTTAATAATTCATGAAACAATATTCATGAGACACATCTTCAGGGAAATCAGGCCTTTCCATATTTTTATAACATCTTCAAGGAAATCTGAATTTTTCTATGCCATCAAAACACCAAATTTAGACCCCAAAAATTTGGTAAATTCTAGAAAACAGTGTCTCCATGTGAATACTATTTTCTTTACCACTTCCGAGGTAAAAATTACTTTGTCTTGGATCTTTTTAAATATATCATTTCAACAATCTATCTGGAGTTCCACAACATTCCTTTGAAAACCTCTTTTTCAGCATACACAAAGAACCCAAAAATGCTTCAATGTTACCTTGAGGGATTTTTTCCAAATCAGATATATAGCCCCAACCTATTTAAAAATAAATTCATTTATACATTTTCCAGAAATAAATAAATCATTACTCATAGAATAACGAAAAGAATAAAATTGATTCATTAAACATTATTCCCTCATAACATAATCAATTTAAAAATAATGGATTTAATAAATATTATTCCATCATAAAAATAATAAAATAATAGGAATAATGAGGATATTATACTTGAAACAAAACCTTATTAATGAATTTTATCTTAGATAGAAAATAATTTTGATGAAACAATTGAAATTAATTCTTGAGAAAAATGTCCTCTCTTCCTCAAAAACATTTTATTCTCTCAAAATTCCAGGAAATTTTAAAAATAATTTATCGAAAAATAAACTTGAAATCATGTAAAGTATGGTTCACGAAAGTAATTCATTATGAAACTTTAAAAATATTTCCATGATTTATAAGTTCAAAAACATTCTTCATGTACTTTTTCACTAATAGTAAAGAAATACCTTGTTTGGAAAATGAAAGAATGTTTCTTTTCACACTATGTAGTAAAAAGTAAAAATTAGATGAAATTGACTTTTAACATGAATATAAGAATATTATAATATTTTATGAACATATTTTTAGAAAACATGGACATGTATGATAAATATAACCCACTAAATTCTTACATATAAACAAATGTCAGATAATAATGAGATTGAGAAAATATACTTTACCATTAGTGTGGGATTCTTCATACATGTATAAACCTCCTATATAAGGGTTTAAACAATTTCACTAAATAATTATAGAAGAATATTAAATTTTATGATATCATAAGTGATCATATTATTACACATTTTTAATAACATTATTACTCGTCCTTTGGGTATTAACTGCTTTATTTTCTTATGCATGTTTTGTTGGATAAGTTCATGTAACACTTCATAGGTTTTGGTTATACCATTTCCAAAATTATATTAATATAATACATATCATATTTATTCATTATAAACCATTATATTATCATGCTTTAATAAAGACCATATAGAATTAATTTCATCATATCATGGCGATGGTTTGTCATATTACACATGGGCGATGATATCATTCCCTTAATTATTGAATGGTATAGAAGTGTATAGTATTTATATTGTTACATAATAAAAATATTGTTATTATCATCATATATATGTATTATTTCCATCATTATACTCATCCATGTAATGTGTTGGTGGAAAAAAGATTGCATCACTACATGGAGATGGTAAGTTGAGCATACACACATGTAGTGATTTCATTTCTTATAGGATGGATAGAAGGTTGAATATGTTTTCTCTATAATAATAATAACATCTCATTATATAGGTGATATTGGATTTATTACATTACAATTAAAATAGATAATGCAGAGGAAGTAGAATAAGAAATAAGTTTGGAAGAATCGGTAGAGGAGATTACCTCTTCTTCGACGAGCTTCCTCTAGATCTCCTCTTAAAGCACTAGAGTTGGTATTTGGAGAATACCAGAAGAACTATAATGTGAATAGGTATGTTTATAATTGATATTTTCAAGGTCTGGATGAGATTAATGACTGATGTTGAAGTTAATAAGTGAGGGAGTATGTTCACTTAAATAATAAAAGTGAGATAACTTTTTGAATCTTCAAATGCATTAATTTATAATAAAATCATAACCCATCCCAAAACCATTAAAATTTCCTAATTTAAAATATTAAATGATTAAATATTGTAATATTATCAATAAATAAATTTTATACAATTTTCTATTTCCATTTAAACCGTAATAATTTAATTAAAAGTTAGTTATTAAATTTAATTTTTACTTAAGTTAACAAATATTATAATATCCAAAAGGTGAAATATTTACTTATTTGATGAACATTATACCATAAATGAAGAATTTATAACATTTAAACCATATAATAATTATTATATAAATTTATAAATGTTTTATTATTTTTAAATATTTTAATAATAAAATATATTGATAAACAATCAATAGTGTCAATTTTGAAATTATTCAATTTAAAAAAGACCAATATAAGATGTTATTTGAGAAAAAATATATTTTATTATATCCCTATGTGCTCAAGGGAATCTTGTAAATTCGTTTTATATATTAAATATCCCAAATAATATTTATTTTAATAATTTTAACAACATTAATTTTTCATTTCAATTAATAAAATATTTGTTAGATCAGTTTTGTGTAATTATTTAATATACATAATTGTTTATTAAAAATTAATAATAAAATACACTGATGAATATAAATCCTTTATATTTAATATTTAAACTTATAGTATAATATATATTTTGTAAAATCCTACATTAAAATTTTTATATATATTGAAACATTAATGTGACAACTTAAACATCAATTTAAATAAAATATTATAAGTGTCATAATCTTTACCGTATGGATCCAAATGATCAATAACTCTAAAAATGGATGATTATGGTCATGATATACTCAACCAATAAGATTTGGTCAAGTTTTTTGTATTTTAATTCTTATTATCATTTTAATGAAAAACATTTTATTGATTTTTCATTAATTAAATAAATTTTGAATCATCAATGTAAAAGTCTTTAAGGTCGTTATTTATTTCCTAAAAATTACAAATAAATTACAATGATAAATAAAAACAATTTATATTTCTAATTATTAATTTTATGTATAACTTAGTTTCCGTATAAATTTATATTAAAAATGATATAGTTATTCAAATTTAAGTATGATATATTTAACATTTCTTAAAATAAAATATATTAAACATCCTAGTCTCATAAAATTGGCTTAAAAATGATACAGTTTCTACCAGAGGATAATTTAAGTAAAAAATAACCCCTCCCTTGATATTAAAATAATTTTTAGTATTATTTTATAATATTATTTTTACTGTTAATTACTTGATTTACACTTTTTCTGTATTAATAAAAATTACCAAAGTTATTATTAATAAGGTCCAAAAAATAAAATAAATATATTTACATAATATGGACACACAAATTACAATTATGGAATAAATTTTTCAAAATTAAAACATAGAATTTTAAGTAATTAATTTGAAAATATTTTCATTTTCTGAATGAGAAAACATGTTGTAAAAGTTAAAACATGCAAAATATTGAAATGTTTTTACATCTGAATTTAGAGTAAAAGTAATGAAAATGACCTAAATTATATTAACTGAAAAAAATATATTATATTTACATTTTAAATACATTCATTAATATAATTTAATCACACAAATTATTTTGATGAAGAAAATATTCCAATTAAATTTCTTATATTATTAATATTCATCAAAACTTGAGTGTCATCAGAAAAATTATCAAAAATTGATCAAAATTTAATTTTTATAACCCTATTTCAAATAAAAAGTTTATTTCCTGAAGTATAATATATAAAAGTGTCATAAACTAGATTCAAAATGGATGTTCCATCAAAAGGCGGTAAAACATTATTTATTGAGAATTAATTATTTTATCAGAAAAATTAAAATTTTTATTATAAAAATTATAGAAAATATTTAATATAAATTTTAAACATTATAATAAATATATTTAATATATATTTAATTAATAAAATATATAATGAGTGATATTATTATTTTATAAATACACTTATTTTCATTTAAATTGTATTTTCATAAAAACATTTCCTTTTAAAAAGTATTTTATTTTCATTTATAATTAGTTTCTTGTTTGAGAAATAATTATATATACATTTTTAAAGAATGTTTTCATAATTAAGTTAATACTATCCATACCGTACATTATAATGGCTTGTTTATAAGGTAACATAATAAGTTTTAGTTGTTCTCTTAAACGTGGTCTTGTGTGAAATGAAATCAGTCATAAGAACATGAAATTGTGTGCAACAGATTCCAAGAATAGTGTTGTGTAAACTACAAGATAGGTTGGTATTTCTTGTATCAGAAGCATATATTGGTGTAGTGTATTACCCATAACATCAAAAAAATTTAAAAAATCTATATCTCATAAAAATCTTAGGGTGTTACATTCTCTTCCCCCTCAAAATTTTTCTGGGCTATAAAAGCATTAATGATTGAAATATTCTTTCAAAGATACCAACATCCTAAAGATGAATTCTAAAACTTATTTAATTAAATCAATGTTCGAAACAGAATGATTACCCAAAGTAACTCTTCACTAGGATTCCATGTAGGATAACATAGGTGGAAATTGGAAACATGGATATGGAAGAGAAATTGGACTATCATGTTTTGATGGGGAGTGATAGAGAACATTGTTAGGATAATGTTAATAATACAAATCCATAAATATGTTTGGATATAACGGACTACAAAATCCATCTATAAAAAAGGTATTAGAATAACTTTTTGGTTTTGAGATCCTTTCCGTATAGTTTAATAATGAGAAGAAATAAATATTTGTTTATGTATAATATCATCATTATATTGTGCCCTGAAAATTTCCACTTCAACTCTTATTCCATGAAATGAAGGTAAATTTTTCATTCCTTGAGAATTAGTAGTTCTTGAGATCCATAAATAGATTGACATGAAATTACATATATATTTATCAAAACAAAAAGGTTAGCACAAGTTATAAAATATTAATAAGTCCGCCTATAGTGAAATAATACTTTAATCTGACAAACAACATCTGAATTTTAACTTACAATATCATAAAATTTCTAACCTTACAGTTCGTCTATATTTTAAAAATCCAAAACATTATAAAGATGTCAACTAAACCGGTTTAACATTTATCTCCTATTTCCTATAAGGAAATTCATGGTTTTCAAATTCCAAACATGTGAATACCTTAATAATTAATTCTCATGAAACATTTTACCATACATTTTCATTGAAAACATTCATGTTTCTTTATTCATATTTCCAAAAAGAACTAAACTTCATCCATGATATCTTAAACCACTTTTTATCAAATCTATATTTAGTTATAAGGAAATAATTATTGTACAATTTATTAATTCATAATCAACATATAATTATCCAAAAATCAACATCTCATAATCATGATCATATTAAAGTTTATCCTCCCCTTAATCATTTATTTTACAAAAATATCAACTTATTACTTCAATCCCTTTTCATTGTTACTAGTACCATTCAATATATGCTCTTAAATCCTTATGAAAAAAACTATATATGAATAATAAATAGGTGTTTCATTATTCCATAATACCATAAATTTACTTCCACATCATTATTATTGAATTCTAATACAAAGACATGAAATCATTCCAATATATTTATAAGCCACTAAAAAAGATTTTTTTGATTATTCCTCAACACTTATTTGATCTCACGAATCATTCATAATATCAACATATTTAGATATATAACAATCATACATATGGACTTGTTGATTCTCAAAATGATCTTTCCCCCTAGAAAATCAATTTTCATAATTCCTGTAAATGACACATTTTAAACATTTAACTATCATTGATGTATTAGAAATACCATTTTAATTTTACATTGGGCTAAATGAACCTTTTCTGTTGAAATTAATTACTTTCTGTCCTTCTTCTCAAAACCACAAGCAGCATAAAATTATTTTGAAAAATACTCCTTGATGACTCTTCCCACAAGATTTAAGTGAGGAAAATTGAACATTCGCTCCTCTTTGGTCAGCATAAAACTCCTTTATTATTTTATTAGGTGTGTTAGGAGACTCACCATAGTTGATATTATTAATACTAATATTATATTTCTAATTTGAAATAATATTTATGCTTCTCCATCCAAATACCATTTCATTTGTCTTCTCATGAGGAATATCATTCCATTGTCCATGAAATTTTTTATTAACATGAATCATCCAATTTCCATCCATTTTCTAAAAAACAAAAGTTCAAGAAGAAAAATTTATACTATAATGAAATCATAATCAATGAAAATTACTTTCAATCTATAAAATATTAGGTTTAATCCAATTTTTTCCATAATCGTTACTAAAATTACAGGATTATAAACTATATTATGATTTATCCTTAGGGAGATCCCTAGACATATCCTTATAAATATATCTGTGGATCTCACAAAATTTTTCACATACTAGTTTTCAATGGTTGACAAATCAGTTTCTCTAATACCAACACTAACAACCCAATATTTATGTACATGAATATTATATTAAATTTTCTAAATACTTAATGAATCAAATAAACAAATGCTGAAATACCATATTATTTTATATTCTTTGGAAACATGGAATACATTCATATAATTTGGTGAAATATCACCAAAATCTCGCATAAAAATCTTCCCCATTATTTTTCCTACCAAAAACAATTATTTATATCCTGGTGAAAGAAAAACATATAAAATAAGTGCTCTCAGATTCTCAGTAAGGGTAAAAATGGAAAACATCAAACAACACATGAACATAAGAATGAAAAAACATGAACATCACTTTTGGAAATAATCCCATGAATAACATATATCAAAATATTGAGTCTTAAAATAAATATTGGATGTTCATAAGTCATTAATCATAAAGTAACATGGTCTATGAGAAAATAGCATTGACGTAAAACATGGAATTGCGTAAAACACATAAGCATAGAAAATCATTTCATTATTAGCCAATGATCATTTCCAAGAACATAATTGTGGAAAAAATCCATTACTGAACCATGTTCACTCATAATTTCATCCCCTTATTACTAAATTAGGTTTACATACCCTTACAGCCCAGTATTACTAAACCGAGATCAATTCAGGTTCCAGACCTATATTACTGAACATAGATCATTTCCCATTATAGTCCTACCTATCTCTTAAGATATAAATATTTACCTACTGCATTGAACAGATATATCAGTCAAAACCAACTCATAATGAAATAATTATTATGTGTTCCCCAAAAATATAAATCATTCATCATAGAATAACCCAAAGATCAAAATGTGTTTCATAAAAATCATTCCATCCTAACATAATCCATGTGAAATAAATATATTTCATAAAGAGAATTCCATCATGAACATAATAAAATCATAGGAAAAATAGGGATTGTATAAATGAAATATAACCCTATTAAATAATTCAATATTATATTATAAAAAAATTTATAGGTCATTTCAAATTAATTCTTGAGTAAAATATCAATCTTTCTCAAAATCATTTTCTTTTTTCAGAATTAAATGAAATTTTAAATGAAATGAATTTATGGGACAATAATCCTGAAATAGTTTTAAATTAATATTCCGATAAATAATTCATAATCAAGGAATAAATTTTTTTTCATGATGTATATGTTTTAAAATGTTCTTCTCAAACTTCTGTTGGATTATTCAAGAAGTACCTCATTTGGAAAATGAAGAAAATATTCCTTTCAAAATGTGTAGTAAAATATCAAAATTTAGACAAAATGAATTTTAAAATCTATAATAGAATATTAAAACCTGTTATGAGAACATTAATAAAAAATATGGACATTTTTGATAAGTATACCACGATAAAAATTTATGTATAACCAATATTGGATAATAACGAGATTACAAAATTATCCCTCACCTTAGGTCTGGATTCCTTCGTACACGCCTGAAACTACTATTTTAATGTTTAAATAATGTCATTAACTTATTCCAAAATCATTTTATTTTTCATGATATCATAAGTGATCGTATTGCTACCCATTTGTTAATAACATTATTACTCATTCTTCTGGTATTAACTGCATTATTTTATTACACATGTTTTTTCATATTAAATTGTGTTTTTATCCATAGGTTATAGTTATATCAGTTGGATAATGATATTGATATAATATATATCATATTTTTTAATTATGAAAATTTATATAATCATTATTTAATTAAGATAATTTAGAATGAATCACAGTGTATCGTGGAGATGGTAGTTCGTACTTACACATGAGCGACGATATCATTCCCTTAATTTTAGAATGGTATAGAAGTGAATGTTGAATATATTTTTACAGAATCAAAATAATCTTATAATAATCAAATATAGTTATTAATTACATCATTATACCTGTCCATGTAAGGTGATGGTGAAAAACAAGAATACACCATGATGTGGAGATGGTATATCGTACGTATGCATGCATGGTGATTCGGTTTACATAGAATGGATGGAACGAAGAATATGGTGGCCCCATAATCATAATAAAATCATATAATTGAGGTGAAAATGTATTTATAACATTATAATGTAAACAACTCGGTAAGAGGAAGTGTAAGAATAAAAAAAATTAAAGAGTTTGTAGAGGAGATTACCTTTTCTTCGACGAGCTCCCTCAAGATCTCCTCTTAAAGCAGTAGAGTTAGTGTTTTTATAATTCCATATCCACTATAATGTGAATATGGATGTTGAAAATTTAAATGGGGAGGGGATTTTGGATCATTAAGGCTCAATGTGAATTGAGTAATTGATGAAGTATATGCCCTTTTATAATTGAAGTGAGGTGCACTTTTGGAATCTAAAAAAAATTATAACAAAATCAAACCTCATCCAAAAAACAAAAAAAATTATTAGTTTAGATGATGAGATGATATAAGGATATAATATGAACAACCAAAATATTTGACACAAGTTTTTATATCAATTTAAACATCTTTCTTTTAATTAACACTTTTTAATCTATTTAATTTTTAATAAGGAAACAAATATTTCAATATTAAAAGGGTGAAAAATTCACTTATTTGATTTAAATTAGACCATAAATGAATTATTTTGAATATTTTCAACAATATAATAATTATTATATATTTTTATAAATGTTTTATTATTTTTAATAAATTTAAGAACACATTATTTTGATAAACAATCATTAGTGTCAATTTTGATATTATTCAATTTATTGATTTTTTAAAATACAAAATAAGATGTTATCATAGAAAAAAATAAATTATATCATATACCTAAGGTGTCATGGTCATCAATAAAATTCCTTTTATATATATATTATACAAATTTATATTTAATTTATTATTTTTAATAACATTAATTTGATATTTTTGTTAATATAATATTTGTTACATCGGTTTTGTGTAATTATTAAATATTCTTATTTATTGAATAATAATTAAAAATAAAATACTATGATGAATATAAATACTATATGTTTCATAATTATACTTATATAAGAATATATCTATTAAAAAACTATCATTAAATATGTTATATTTATTACAACATGAATGTGACAAATTAAATATCAATTTAAATAATGTATTATAAGGGCTATAATATTTTCCATATAGATCCAATGGTCAATAACTCTACCCATGGATTATTATGATTGATATATAGATGACCAATAATTTTTTATCAATTTTTTTAATGGTTACAATATTTTTAATGAACACTATCTTATTGATTTTTCATGAATTAATATAATTTTTTCATTTTCAATGTATAATCTTTAAAATTTGTTATTTATTTCATAGAAATATTCAATAAATTACCCTAATTAAGAAAAAAATTATACAGAAAATATTATTTATAGTCAAACTTTACTTATGTATAATATTAAATTAAAAATAATATATTTTTTAAAATTTGTGTAAGAAATAGTTATAATTGTTTAAAATAAAATATATTAGATCTTCTAATCTAATCTAGGTAGCTTTTAATGTTTACCAATTTTTTCCCAATGATGATTTAGGTTGAAATAAACTCATAAAATTATATGTGTACTACTACTAGGGTAATTTTATAAAAATATTTCCTCCCTTAATTACATTATATACCCTCTTACCATACGAATAAAAATTTCTGATGTTACTATTCATAATCCCGAAAAAAAGATATTTAAATAATTTGGACCCAATTCTTACAATTATTGAATATATTTTTAAAAATTCAAAATAAAAAGGTTACAATAATTAATTT
Organism: Viscum album; assembly: GCA_963277665.1. Taxonomy (NCBI): domain Eukaryota; kingdom Viridiplantae; phylum Streptophyta; class Magnoliopsida; order Santalales; family Viscaceae; genus Viscum; species Viscum album. The sequence goes on along the minus strand of OY728126.1, from coordinate 2,086,675,475 downwards.
AAAATCAATCCCATTTTCGAAATGAGAAAACATGTTTTAAAAGATAAAACATGCAAAAGATTGAAATGTTTTTACATCTAAATTAAATTTTAAATAAAATCCAATGACCAAGACTACATTAACTGATAAAAATATAATCAATTTATTCTTTATAAACATTAAATAATATAATTTAACCACTTAAACTATTCTAATGAAACAGATGTTTTCAATTAAAATTTAGTATATTTTTATTATTCATAAAAACATGAATGTTATCTAGAAAAAAAATATTAATTCAATGTAAATGTTTATATCCCTGTTTAAAATTATAATTTTATTTTTTAAAATAGAATATATAAAAGTGTCAAATCTAGATTATAAATTGATGCACCTTCAAAAAGCGGTAAAAATTCCTTTTTTAATACTTCTTTTATCTAAAAGAATTATTGGTTCTTATATCACGTCTATAATACATATATGATAAATTTTAAACATTATATTGTATATATTACATTTATATTTCATTAATAAAATCCATAAAGAGTGATTTTATTATTTTAAAAACTCAATTATTTTCATTCAAATTGTTTTTCTGAAAAAAGTTTCCTTTTAAAAAGAGTTTTATTTTCATTTATAATTAAGTTATCAACAAAATGTAATTAAATATTTTTTGTAATGAATATTTTCATAATTTAGTTAATACTATTCATACCCACAATTATAATATCTATGATATAAGTTAACATTATAATATTTTGTTGTTATCTTAAATGGGGTCTTCAGTGAAATAAAATATATCAAAAGAACTCTAAATTATGTGTAACATAAGTCAAACATAGTGTTTCATATACTACTTTCTATGTCAGTGTTAAGTATAGTGAAAATTTATCTTGGTTTAGTGTATAATGAAAGACTTCAATGAAATTAACAAAAATAAATATCTCATAAAAATCTCAGGGTGTTACACATATCTCATTGAAGGACCAAAAAGGAATTCATGTACTCTACCCAACCACTATATCCCAACTTCCTAATATATTTCATAAATTTTAAATAATTCAATACATCAAACATTGAGTGGTTATATTGAATAAATAATAAAAAAATAGTTTTTAGGGACTATATTTAGTTTTTATTGTGTGAGAATTAAATATTTGAGAGATAATTATCATTCAAACTCCAAGATATAATATCCTAAGGAAATCATTGGTTATCCTATTCTGATAAGATTATGGTTAAATTTAGTTAATTAAAATTTAATTCAATCATGATTTAGATTCTTTAAATTGTATTAATAAACTCAACCTATAGTTACTTTGGTGTTGTGAATTATTATTACTACAATTATTCATTCTTAATAACCAAATATGTAATATCATATTAATTTGAATAAAAGGATTTTTTTTGGAACATGACATTATGTTTATTGAGAAATCATAGAACATTGTATTTGTGCATTTCTCAGAATGTAAACCCATGACTAATTGATAAGAGAAATATAAGAGTTAGTTATAGGGTATAGCATACATTCCCTAATTATTCAAATTAACATCCATGGATTTTTTTTAAATTTGGAATCTTATAGTTATATATTTTATTATACTCATTACATGACTAATTTATATTTATAATAAATGGATGAATAAAAAAAAATATGTTCATGTTGAATGTGTCCCTTTTTATTAAAAACATGTCAAGTATTTGGAATATATAACAACGGAGTTTAATATGAAAATGAATATATCTAATTAGTTATAAAGTGATGAATCATTAATTATTGGAATTTGGGTTGTATGGTGAGAATCTGGAAAGAGAAAAAATTGAAACTGAGATCTTGTATTAAAATTAGATCCACATAATTCTTTCCAATCAAAATTTGATTTACCAAGCCTTATACATTTGATCAAATGAATGTTTCATGAATCATTTTATATAAATAAATTACTTTAAGTGAAGGAGTCTCTCAATTTTCGAGGATAAAGTAAACATAATTTTATTATTTCATTCTTATCATTGTTAATATATATATTATGGTTTTATGTGTTTTATTATATGATAAATATAGAGTTTTTTATTTTTTTTGAAAAAAAAATTCATTAGTTTTAATATAATTAAATAAATTTTTCATGCATGTATATATAAAATATAGAGATAAAAAATACAAATAAAATAGTTAAAGAGCTCATACAATGTTTAAAAATTTAAAAAAATGTTTTTAAAATGGAGATCTAAAAAAATTATACCATTCATTAAACATGAAAATTGACCATTTCTCCATCAAGAGTATCTCAAGAAAAATGAATATATTCATCATGTGGAACAATTATGTGTTGATCAAGTTGTTTCACAAAAAAGTAAATAGTCTCGGGTTCATTTCATTCAGTTAAAAATACTAATTTCATTAACATTTTCACATAAAAATTCCTATTAAAATTAGATGGAAAGGTAATGAATAAATCTTATTCTTCTTGTGATTCCACAATTGAAGGCTTTTTACTAAAACATTCATATCTATATAACATATTATTAATGTTCACCAATGTAAACTGATATGGATCAACTTTAGATCCATGGAATGGATCAACACAATTACACTTTAACAATATGTATATAAACTTTTGCACATATAAAACTGGTATGATAAATTTCAATTGATCATAGTAATAACCGGAATCGATAGACTAATAACCAATGACTTTGTTTTTTGTTACTCATTTTTCATTAAGATCATTAATTTGAAACTAATATCCATTATCATCTAAAGCATTGTAATAATGATCCATTACAGATAGACCCTCATCAGGTTAAATAAATTCATCATTTATTATAGGGTCACATAACTCCCACGAGTTATAGACCTACATTTATATAACATAATTCTATAAAAAGTTATGAATTAATAAATAATTAAAATAATTATTTACTAGTGAAAATCCATCTATACATACAAAATCCATGAACCAATAATGAAATTATACATAGTGGGACTGCTTATTTTGATAATCACATGCACAAGACATATCTTAATTTATCTAATTAATCTAATTCCTATAAATGGTAGTTCCATGATTAAATTAGAAACTTATATATGAAAACAAGACATAGAAAATTCAAAAAAGAAAATTGGAAACACACTAACTGCATCAATACGGAAGATCATATAGTATTTAAAAAGATATATCAATGAGATTATTCCCAATAAATGTTGTCTAATTCAAACATGATTCCGTCTCTAATTGTACAGTAATGATTTCAATAGGGATTAACAAAAAAATTTCAACATCAATAATATATTCTTCACAAAATGCAGTACACTCATCTATTGAATAACCATTACAAATTTCTATCTTAGAATGATCTATATTACATATGAATTGTTTTAATATATTTAGATACATGTTAGTAGGATACATCCACCTGAATTTCTCCAGAAATCCACCTTTACCTAATCTGATAGGTGCACAATTATGTGGATCATAACATCAAAAAATGATGGTAGAATTAATTTCCCCAAGTGACAAAGCATAATTACAATTTGGTCTTATAAAATTTTTAAATCACTCAATCATTGATTATTTTAAAAAAAGTATAAAAAATAATCATCTCAAAAAATCGATGAAAATAATTGGTCGATAAATAATCATGATTTTTGATTGGAATCAACTATTGAAGTAGTATTTGATTGTCATTAATCTTAAACCCCTGCATTTCCCTTCCCATCAAATTCATACACTTTGAAATAATAGAAGATTAACCATCAAGCCCAATAAGAATCATCAAAATGGAATGAAATAACTCTTTATATTTTTTCACATCATATATTATGCAATAGGAATGTATTCCTTGTTTCTCTCAACCAGCATTATATGTAATTGTTTCTTTTATCCCATTTCGTCAAAATCAAATCATCCATTGACATGGTCCTTTAATTTTACACTAACATATAAATAGTCTATAAAATATCACCAATAACATTATTTTAAATATACATGATTTCAAAATTATTCCATGTCATATTAGTTTTCTCATAAGGGAGATTTTAAAAACGTGTCTTCTTCAAATTATGTTTGAACTATCTACCATCACTATGAATATTGGGTAATGGTTGAACCACAAAATTTAGAAATTCATATTCCATGGGTTTTATTCTTTCACAATCTATGATAATATTTCTACTTTTGTCACAGTCTTAGCTGCTGGGTTGAATTCTACAGAACCATAAAATGTCACAATATTCATTCCAAACTTGTGTTGAGGATGAAGAAATTGTATATGTCTGATGTCTACGAAATTTTAACAGTTTTTAATCCTTTTATAAATTTTACTTTTATTACATTAAGGGATAGTAAATTACCCTTTCACACACCAACCTAATTTTTTTTTATATGCTAGTAAGTCATTGATTTTCCATAATAAAGCAACCTATAGAATCAGAATTTTATTCATTTCATAGTTGTAAGTATTCATAAAAATGCCCTGATATTTATTGAACTCGTCATGAAATGGATGTAGGTAAACATAAATCATAGAACATGGACTTATAGGACCATAAATAGAGTGGAAATTAATAGATATTTTAGTTTCATATAAATCTATAGAGGAAGATTTTACAAAAACATCACCATAGGCCATGTGCAATGAGTTTCACCAACTATAGAACTAAATGGATCGAAACTATCTCTTTCCAACCCCAATCAGAAATTAAAATTATATGTAGAAAATTCACAGTGTGTCTGAGTAAAATCTTTCCATGAAAGAGTTTTTATAGGTGGGTTATCATATCACGTTCCTTATTTTATTCAACACTACATCTCATTAATTTTTAATCTTTAGATGAAATATGTAATATTTTAAACCCCATCTACAACATAAAGTAATATGTTTACATTAAGGAAATAATATTCCCTTGTATTACAGTATTACTATGAGGGGTACGATTTTCCCCCAATCTTTCCACCTATAAGAGTCACAGACCAAAAAATTATCCAATGGGAAATTTTCATTCCAAATAGTATACTATTGTTTCCACATGCATATGTAGTCTCTTATGTGAAACCTATATTCTCTGTCAACTTATAGCCATGATAAAACGACTCAATAATGTTATCCTCACTATTAATAAATTTCTTTAATAACACCAACAATATGTAGAATAAGTTATTTGACCACTGATTGAAAGTATTCATGTGTAGAAACTCCGTGATAAATTAAAATTTACTATAAGACGCACACCCAAAATATAATTCAATTTTTTGCATTATCAAGTATTTCATAAAACCATAATGAATTTTGATATTCAATAGATTTTATATTGAAATTGCCGATCATAATATTCTGGATTTTTATGCCTTTAGGATACAAACCACAAACAAATTAAGTACATATTTCATGCATGAAATCATTCATCTATAGGTCAACATCCATCCAAACTATTATTTTATGATGAAAATTAATATATTTTTCTCCCGGATGATTCTAACTCTAATAAATTTATAGAAGCCCATTAAAGAATAGGTTCTACATCATGGTATCTCATATTACTTTATATCTATTTTCACATTTTCTATATGTGAAAATAATATAGTCACTTCAAAATCCTGTGATAATATCAATAAATGAATAATTCCATCAAAATTCTCTCTAAACATTCTATTTGGTTGATGAATACAACTGCTATCCATATTCATATAAATACAACAAGAAATAACATTTACACAATAATTCATATTTCTTTCATTTCTATAATTTCATATAATAAAACATGTTTAAAATAATGACTAGCCAATTTCATGTAGATTTCAATTCATAATCATCTAAAATAAGAAAACAATTCACAAATGGCACGATCATATCATTTTATGTTTTATTTAGTTTTTCATACCATTTATTTGTTAATGACTTGTTTTAAACAAGACTAAATATTATTTAGAGAGGTTAATATAATGAAATGGATGGAAAGAAATTTAAAAAGTAAAAAAAATCAAACATATATATTAATATATGATCAATGGTTATTTTAAAATTTTAGTTATCAAAACTTTAGACTATATAAATAATTTTTTATTCGACCATAATTGGTATGTTAGTGTATTACTATAAATAGTTTATTACAATTCATTATATATTTTTGATTTATAATGATTTATATTTTTTAATATAAATTTTATATTTTTAATTACCTTTATATTGGTTGTTTAATAGAATTCCATTTTTTGTTGGGAAAAAAATGAAGCATTTTATAGAAAATCTGGAAGGATATATGTAATGAATAATGGAGAATAAATGTTGGTGGTAGTTATTGTGAAAAATTAAATTATATAATTGTTTTAAATATGAATAAAGACAATATTATTTTTAAATTATTTTAAAAAAGTATTCTTATAACATTAAAATATAATAATAAATACTATGATAATTAATCATATCTTAATAAATATTATAATGATGAATATAAAGTTACTGAAAATGTAAAAAAAAATCATAAAATCATAATATTTATCATCTTCATAGTTATAATTATAATTAAATTGAGTTTTAAAATGGTTTATTAGAATAGTAATAATAATATTTGATAAATAATAATATTTTTCATCATCATCATAGTAATCATTATAATTAAAGTAACATTTTAAAATAGTCATCATAATTTTCAAAAAATATTAATGATTTTCATCATTAAAATAATTAGCAAAATTTGTTCTCATTATATCCATTATCAATTTTTAAAAATAATAATATTAATTATCATTTTCATCATTATTAGAATGTTGTGTTCTTGAATAACCATTAAGGAGGTCATAGGTTCAACTATCCACTGTTGAATCTGTGTGTATTTTCATTTTATTTCATCATTTATGAATATATATAAGTCATTAGAATGAGTTTTATTTTAATAGGAATTGAAATTTGATGTTTCATCTGAAACATGCTTACATAAAAAATATGTTTTAAGAGAAATTTTTTTTCAAAATAATAATGAATAATTAATTACAATTGTTTTGAAATTATCAATCTAGCATTGATCCAATATTATCCATATAAAAATCATAATGATGTACTCAAATATCGCGAAAAAATTGAGATGCCAGTGCGATAACCAGTAGTGGCGATAAAGGGGTGATGACAATTACTATGATAAAATATTGTGGTGATAGCGTCTCTAGAAGGTTTATGAAGAGGGTAACTATAAGGATGGTGAGGGTGGATGGGTTGTAGAGGTGGCCTGATATGTGGTGAAGTGATGGTTATAGGAGAGGGGGCAGTGAGGGGGTATGGGTAGCCTTATCTCATAGTGTAGCATTGGAAACTAATTTTGTGGTGGAAAGGGTTTATATATTGGATGAGAGTCTATAGTGGTGGAAACACTAGTTTGAGTGTGGGGGGTGTTTTTATGGGTGAGGAATGTTCTCGAGGGGGTGGGGAGTAGACAGGAGGTGGTGACTACAAGTGAGGTGGCAGAAGTGACAGGTATGATTTGTGGGAGGTGACTATAATCGCAATGTGGGAGGGTTTTAAATGAGGGTGGAGGAGATGATAGGTTGGTAAATGTTTTCTTGGGATAGAAAATTCCAAGGTATGTTTCCCGTTTCAACAAGTGTAGTTGCCCGTATTTCTAGTAGTGTTGGTAAATAGAATATTCTCTATAATTTTTTAATGTTATATATAGTAAAATATTCAAATGTTTATAAAGGGAGAAACTATACCCAGAATGGTAATTATGATATGGTTTGTGGTTCTCAAAATGGTATCCATTTTAAATATGAATAACAATCTGATTAATTATGATTCACGAAACCATCCTTACAATCAATTTGAATTTTGTTTGATTTATTCTTTAGTGTTTTTATTATTAATATTTTCATGGATCAATTAATTTTAAGTGTTGTTTACTATATATATATATATATATTGATTTTTTGAAATTTTCTTGCAATTTATGTAATTTTCCAAATGTAGGGGAAATTTTTTTTGGTTTAATTAAAAAAATGTTTTTTTCTTCATAAATATTTTTAACTAATAAATATTTTTAAATTTATTATTATAGGATTACTATTTTTCATAATATTTTGAAAAAATAATAATTTTATAATTATTAATAGTTTTATTTTTTTATCATAATAAATTGATTGAAATAGCACTAAAAATTGTCTTGATGGAAAAAATGTTAAATATGGTTCAAGATAAGAATGTAAAAGGGGGTTTTCTCAATTGAATATTGTGAGAGAATAACTATTATGATAATAAGAAATTATTAAGGTTCTAAAAATTGTGTCATTAATAATATTGATATATAATTACTTAATACATTTCATAGAAAACCTTAAATGAAAAAATAATTTGAGATAAAAATGATATGATTGAAAAAAAAGTATATTTTTTAATAATGGATCATTATTAAATTAGAACTATATTTTTATATGTATTTTCATGGAAAAATATTTTCTTTTATTAATGAATATGATATTTCAATGGAATTTGTGAATTAATGAATAATGATAGTCAACGAATTAAAGAGTTCTCTTTAATATTCGACTTTGATGGATTTAGAATGTGAATTAATTTGGAAAATGATAAATAATTTATTTTGTAACTTAATTATCATTTGAAAGTTGAAATGTAATTTTTTATTAAATAATATATGATTATTTATAAAAAATATATTTAGTAATTGATAAATGAAAATGATTTATCATCTAAAATTTTAAATTAAATAAATAAATATATATATTATTGGTTCTTAGAAGTGTATTTATAGTAAAACACAGACACACATAACCCACAAAAAAAATGGTCAGGTCATAGCCCCAAAAGGGATAATACAACTACCAAGTTCACTTTATTCATATATTATATGGGCTTATATACCCCTTAAACTCACCTCATTTTCAAAATTCCATAGACTTCATCACTATCAAATGGGGCCGCCCCTGGAAATCATTGATGGAAAACCTTCCTTCCATTGTCTCACCATATATTGTGTCATTTAACAAACATGATTGCCATACAATGCATGATTTCATCGTAATACCCATTTAGACACGCATCATGAAACCATTTTCATGTCACTAACATTGACCACCGACATCACCTGTTTGGCCCAACCCATTATCAAGCACTATTACACCTCCATTCATGCACTGATGTTGTGATTTCATTCTATCTAGTGGATGTTTCCCCCTGAACATGTTGAACCCATCATCAAGAACTATGCCAGTCAAATTGATTCTCTGCATTAGCGACCATCATATACTGGCCACAATGATTATGACCATCATTGGGATAAGCTTCATACCATCAGATCTCCCCACTATCAAATTGACCCCACATTGGGCCCCTCAATGGCCATAAGGCCCATGCACAACCAGATTCATCTCCCACCGAAATGGGCATCAACTACACACTACATGCTGAAAAAAGGGCTTACGCAGTGATGGGGTCATTGGATGCTAGCCCCAATGATTTGCACCTCGAATTTTATTTTGGGTCCATATTATGCTAGTGAACATGATTATTATGAAATTTTAATATAAAACTCTCTACACTAAAGATTGAATCCTATATCCATGCATATTCATCGATGGTCACTTTTAAAAACTGGATTTTCACACTTATAGGATGGATACACTGAAGGGTAATGAAATAATGCATGCATTGAATAATTAAGAAATTATAAAAAATCTGGAAAATGTCATCATTTCAATCTTTCCTCTAATAAATAAACTGTGGTAACAGTAATTGATTACAAAAATCCTTCCACCATACCCTTCAAATGAAAAATTAGTGAACAAAATAGACTTACAGACACCATTGAAATCCTACTACTCCCTCATCATCCAAAAATAGATTGAAAATAAATCCATAAAATATCATGGGAGAGGAAATTGTAGAATATCTGGTCACCAAAAATTTACAACAAAATAGGGTCACATTTTGATAAGATGCTTGGATGGTGTTGTTCCTTGTGGGGTCCATCTATAGTGTAGGGGCGGGGGTGATCTATAATTGTGTGGGTAAATATTGTAAAATTGTATAGATATTTTTTTTTTATTATAGGTTGGGAGTATTCTAGATATTTAATAAGGGACGCCGAGGGAAGTGTAGGATTATGGACTATATTTTAGGATTAAGAATTCAGTTTATTAAATAGTTTACAATATTTTGGTTTGATTCTGTTAATAGAAACTCTTTATTTATATATCAATCACTCAATATAATATCATATTTTTATTTCATTGAGATATATTCAAGGGAAATATATTATAGAATATAGATGATTTTAAAATAAGGATTTGGTTTGAATGCATCTAAATAAGACAGTATGATATTGATTGGATAGTTATTTTCTATATTCTTATCACCTAGGTTAGAGGAATGAGGGGAATAGTTAAATTGGAGTTGAAATTATGTTGATGAAAAGACCTTTCAATTAGAAGAAGTTTAGTTTAATGAATGGGAGGAAAACCCCTCACTTTAAAACTCAATCTGCGGATGTGGAAAAAACTAGTAGCAGTTGTGGCTGATACACCAAACATAGCAGTGAAGTTGGACTCATGGAAGGTTCTAGATCATTAGTGTACACACAAACATGAATGAGAGGAACCATTGGAGGAATTTTAATGAAGTTGTTTGAGCTACCGCAAAAGCTGTATAACAACACACATAGCGGTGATGGTAGCTTTGATGGGGAAAATGACTACTAGCCTTAAACAGATGAGGCGAGATAGTGTGGGGATGGTAAAAGAGAACAATAAGATACAGAATGTGATGTAGCAGTCTCATACCATCTTTGGAAGGATGACTCAATGATTCATGCAATGTTGGAGTCATATTAGGAATAGTATTTAGTATAAAGAACATAGATAAGGTATTTTTTTGTTAAATTCAATAACTTTTTCATGTTATTTTTCAAAATTAATTATTTTTTAATTTTTAAGATTCTATTTTTAGTGAATAATTATCATTATTAGTTTAATATAATAAAAAACTCAATTAAACATTTAAATATGTTTTCAATTAGTTAATTTTCATTTTCCTATTAATTTTCAATTTATTGGGTAATTATAAATTAAATTTCATTATGGGAAATTTTTAACTAAATTGATAAATTAATATTTTATTACATTAATACTTTTATGTTTAATTAATTTTGTTTCTATTTTAATTATAAATTTTGGAATCAAATTTGAGTTATTATTTGATTCATTAAAATATATTTCCATTATTTTATAATTATTTCTTATCATATTCTAGTGTTGTTATCAATTAATCTACTAATTATTTCAAGTAGTTTATTAAATTTTATCCCTTTATTCTATTAAAAAATTATTGGATATAAGTTTTTTTATTTTAATTATGTTATCGTAATTAAATAATTGATTCATAGTGGATATATCCAATAAGTCACCTAGCTGAATTTTTACCTTGCTTTTTAAAGTTGAAGAATTACTTTATTCGGATGATTTCATGAATTCAAACTCAAATTAGACCAAGGACATGATTTTTCTATATGGTTATGTCTTTCTAAAGAATGATTGTGGGGGGGGGGGTTCTACGGAAGAACTAACCAAATAAATAGAATATGAGTGGTTTTTGTGATGTGGTTTGGTGGTGTCATTTGTCAATTGAATATCAGAATGCCAATATTTTGTTGACAATCATATTATTTTGTAAGATATAATAATTATTTCCTAATAAAGTATTTAATATCACGTACATGTGATAAATATGTTTTAAGGTATGTTTCTAAAATGAAAATAATGGTTATATAATTATAAATTTATATTTCACCTTATGGTCAGTGATTGAAGAAGGTGATTGTTATATCACCTAAACTTAGTGTATTGTTCATATTAGAGAAAGAATAACAAATAATGAAAAAATGGTCGATTTAAAATGAATTTTTTTAGTGGAAGAAATAATTTTGAATATAATTTGGAGACCATAGCAAGTGGATCATGTATCAAAAAAATTTATGTAGATATATTGTTCCTTCAGAAGGAAATAAATATTGAAGGATTTGTGTGCTTTAGGATCATAAGTGGATAGATTTCATATATAATAACATTTTAAATTGGAATGGATATTTCATTCCAAGATTTAATTTCATGAACATTTTACTATAATTCCCCTCTAGATTTTTTTTGGATTAATACCTGAGTGGAATTTAGTGATCATTTTTTATGTCACTTCTTATTCTTCTTCTCTCTTCTATTCCATGATCATCATATTGCTGATTGGAGTGTGCTGTTTATAGACTATATATCTTTAACCCCATATGGTTGGATGTTCAATGTTGACTCATTTTTAAACATTCCAATTATAAATTAATAATTGTGATCACAACGGAAGCATAAATATGTCTTGGTGTTCAGTGAATACTGTTACAGGTGATATTAATGTCTAGAACCAAAAATGGGTAAACACCAAGCTTGAATTTTCCTATTTTCTAGTGAATAACATAATGTTCTAGGAAACTAGTATGTACCCGAGTCTCATACATGCTATTTTAGATAAAAATCATCATGGAAACTTTGGTCTCATTATGTTGAACATAGAGCTAGACTAATTTATTTTCCAAAGATCCCTATCCAGAACCCTATCTATGAAAGAGATCTATATAGTGAAGTTAAATACAAATAATCTAGACTACTGGGGTATGAATTATGGTCTACAAAGATCCCCATGAAACTTAATTTCCTCACATGGAGATTAATGATCCATAATCTTCCAATAGATAAAAATATAAATCATATACATATTCACCTTATTTCTAAGTTTACCTACTTCTGTGAACCCCTAGAAAAGACCTTGACTCGCCTTTTCATTGGAGTCAACTGGGCTTCACTATATGGAGCTCCTATAGTTATTTTTTGGGCCTTCCTCCTTAGGATATATCGGCTGTTTCTTTCCTCGGCCACTAAAATCAGGGAGTTGGTAACTCTGATTTTGAGAAGAATAATAAATCTTTGGACCTTTCGATGGTATGTTAGTACATCTATAAGTAAATGAATAAATCATGAAATAATATAACCAATTATGCAATGAAAACTCTTTTCATTAGAACCATGAACCACTTGATTGATCTTTCATGGATACTTAATAAATGGGATGATTCCCCTCCCTTAAATCGCTTCTGGATTGCAGAGCCCCCCATCACACTAGCCCCATCAAAACTCAGGTTAAATCGATCCAATAGTTCCCCAATAATTATATTTCTATGCTAAATTTAGGAAATTTAGGAATCACGGTTATTATATGTAGAGAATGAGTTTTTTGAAACCACAAGGGCTTAGTTATTCTTATTTTCACATCATAATTTGGAAGTGTAAACCCTCAATAGGTTGAATCTAATGTGATGGTAACATGTATCTGCATATTTTTCTTTAAAATGTTTACCTAGTAGTGGTATAAACATTTTATAATTCTATTTATAATCACCTTCACGGATCAGGTTAGGTCCCCTGGTCAATCTCATAACTCATTTATATGTCTAGGCGCTTTATCGAAAATCCCATTAAATTCATTCAAACATGGAATTAGGGGAACAAATTTTATAATTTATTAGCTTATATGGCTATCCAATATATGAATTATACCTTATTCACTAACTTTGAAAATTTTATCCTAGAGGGAGTGTACATGGATTGAATGGATTCCCTCGGTATTTATTACTTTATATCCTTATATTATTCTATGGTCCCCAATTTTTTCTTGTTCATATTTTACTTTCACTCTCTCAAAATAAAATAAAATAATGAATTTAGTTATTAGATCCAACATTGAGAAATCTACCAAGGAATAAAAAATTCATTTAGAAGAAATTAGATAATCAAAAAGTTATATTTCATATCCAATAATAACATAGAAATTTTATAATTAGAAACTCCTATAATAAAATATTCAAAACATTAGAAAAAAACAAGTCATAAAAATTGAAAATATAGAAATGATAGAATCAACAAAAAAAGCCTAGGAAAAACATCATAAATCCTAAAAAAATTACAATGATAGAGAATATGGCTGAACATATAACCTTAATGAAGCTTACATCTCATGGTTTATTGAACTAAAAAATTTACTAATGATACCTAGATATAAAATGAGGATTCAAAAAAAAATCAAGATTGATCCCCCATATTCCAAATATTCCTACTTATTTGTTAGAGGCTCCACACAAGAATCTATAATAATGTAACTTAGTTTTAATTACAGTGAATCCTGAAGGAATAAATGCGATTTATATCAATAGGAGGGTCTTCTCATTTTATTTATATGGTATGTACAAGGATTGGTTATACTACTCCCATTCCACCTTAACAGGGAGTTGACACAAACTAAAGAAGATCTTCCTCAAAAAACTATTCAATGCCTCTAGGAATACCTCACTGAGTAATGGAACATGTGGAACTAGATATATATAAGTGGAAAAATTACATTTATATTAGGAGATATTTACGATGTTGTGTTCCAACTATCAACACCACTAGATTTTTAACCGGATCCATATCCAATGTCTTTACAAAGTTTTAACCTAGATAGATATAAGCATGATAAATTTCACAGTGTGAGGAGAGCCAGTTGATAAGAATCGTTTTATTGATATTAATATTATTTCAAACATAACCCAAGATTCATATCACTTTTTTAATAGGGGATTCATTCATGTCAAGATATCTATTCATGAATCTACTTCCAATTATTATAATAGATAGATTGAGAGTCAGCTAAGTGATATTGTTACAATGATGTGATTGATGTTGACTATATATACCCATCTACTATCTCAAATAGAATAACCCTATCCAATTTAAATCACTGTGGAATTTTTTATTCTACTAATAATTTTAAATATCGATGTCCTTAGTTGGAATAGGGTCCTGAAACATGTATTTTAATATTTCCTAGAAAACCATTCCATAAATACCCAAACAATCATTTCCCAAACCAATATTTTCAACATAGGACCTTCCAATCTATTCCTAATTTCAAGTATTGATAGAATAACCAATATAACAATATGTTTATGGATACTGAACAACCAGAAAACAATTTACAACCCCAAATATTTTATCCAAATACTAGGTACAAAAAAATTAATATGAAAACCAAGATTGTGAAAAAATTTCAGACATTGAAAATCAAGAAAACCAGAAACAAAAAAATAATAAAATAAATTAAAATCATCATGGATAAATGGATAAAAAGTAACAAAAAATTTCTCACTATTAATATGTGTTGTTATAAAATATGATTACAAATATGGGTTAGATAGAAATGAAAATTGGTGGAATGAAATATAAAAGGAGTGGTAATTAACCATCACAATATGATATGAACCCAATAATAAGAGAGAATGTAAGTGATATAATTATGAGAAGAGGAACTAAAATTCAAAAACACATAGATTAATATAATGAAAAATAACCTAAAACAATGTTATACTTCCGAAACCTATGTAATAACACAAAGAGAAGTCATTAAAATACAAGATGAAACTCTTTTTCAACATACAAAACTTATTTAATTACCATTTGTCCACACACAGGTATGATAAAAAAAATACATCGTGAAATAAATTATATGGATTTTACATACCTAATGGGATCTTACAAAGGGAAAATAAATTTGAATATGATATAAAAATATATATCGGGACACCTCCTTATCATATGGGTATATCTGCTTTCAAAAACAATGTTGAATCTAAAATAGACAAGTACATGAAACATTTAGGAAATTCCAGGTTAACATCCCTCTATTAGATTATATATAATAGATCCCTCAATATTACAAATTTTCTAAGGATATATTCTCTCACAAAATAAATTTCAAGGGAGGTGATAATGTTAATGGGGGAAGAAATGTTTCTTTTATGATCCAACCTTACCTCCCTACTAAATTAAAATATCAAGTTATGTTTTTCATCCCATGTGTTATTTGTAATCATTTTTTGAGGATGTTATGTTATATTTAGGAGCCTCCATAAATTTTTCCCTCATTCTATCCTTCCATCCATTTATGTTAGAGGGATAAATTATTCTGTAACAGTCATCCATCTGGTAAATAGGAACTTAGTTATTCTTGGTGGAGTCATTGTAGATGTGTTTATAAGATTGAATAATCTTGTTCTCCCTTTGTACTTTGATGTGTTAGATAAAGAGTATGGTAAATTATGTTAACATTCACCATTAATTCTATGATGAAAATTCTCTAATAATACTAAGGAAATTATCAATGTTTATAAAGGTACTTTGTATTTGAAATTTGGAGGTATTATGGCTAATTTTTGAATATTGGAATCAATGAAACACTATGTGAAAGACCATTCTACACACCATGTTAACATGATTTATTGGTTTTAAGTATATTTTTTCACTATTTTCTTTCTAGATAACTAACCACTAATTTATATGGAAAATGTACTCGTGTCTAAAAATTTTGATGTTGGAACTAGAAAAAGTGAATATTTTTGTGATGAATTTGAAACTAAATATATTTGTGTGGAATTTTCTTTATATTCTGGATTTTCTAAATAAGAAAAGAATATTTTTTTTAAACGATACTGAAATGGATGATAATTTTTATAAATATATTTTAGTATGTGGTGCTACAAGAAATTATGAATTTTTATATTAAATAGAACATCAAAAGGATAAAACCAAATTAAATACTGCTCAAAATGACTAAACTATGGATAATTATTTTGCAATTGATGATGTTTCTTATGAATCCATAATTTATAAATTTACATATACTCAGAATTTGCTTGAAATGTTAATTCATTTTCTTGAACATGAATATAAAATTTCTTTTAAACATTAAAAATACTTTCATATTTGAAAAAAAAATGAAATGTTAGTCTTGGAGTTTATAATTATGCTATTCATGGGGATGATTTAAAGAATTGAAATGTTGTTAAAGAACAAATAGAAACTATTTTTTTCAAATTGCACAGATCAATCACACATAAAATTAAAACTTTGGTTGAAATTTTTAAATATTCTTAATTTGAAAAAAAATAAAGTCACTGTTATAATTTCATGTTGATTGTCTAGTGAGAAAGAAAACCCACTTTTAGAGGTCCTCAGAGGGAATAAGAATGTAATAGCCTAGTCTTTAGATAATTTTCAAGGAATTATTCATTAGTGTGAGTGAATACGATACTCTTAGTGGATAATTTCAAACCTATTAGAAAATTTCATATGAGATTGACTACTACCCTTCTAGATGTGGTGAAAAAGGAAGTAACAACTTCATTGGTTGTGGGTATAATTTACCCCATTTTTTATAGTTGATGGGTAAAACCAATTCGTATTGTTCCTAATAAATGGGGTTCATAGATATTAAAAATTAATTTGTAATGTTAGTGAATATTATTTTTCCCAATAGGTGGAAAGTATACATGGATTATACGATAGTAAACATAGTGACAAGGAAAGACCACATTCCCATGTACTTTCGTGATTAAATACCTAAAAAGGTAGTTGGTCAACCCCATTATTTATTCTAATTAGTTTTTCCTAAATACCACCAAATCCATATACATCTACTGGATTGGGATGAAAACAAATTTTACATATATTTTAAGTACCTTTGATTATCATTAAATTCCATTTAGACTATGTAATAACCCTTCCACCTTCTAAATATGCATGCTTATCCAATTTATGAGTTTATTGAGGAATGAAAGAATATGTTTGTGGAATATATTATAGTGTATGTTATATATTTTGAGATATTCATGGGGATTATATGTGATATTCATCGAATGTGTATTGAAAGGAACCTTGTTCCAAACTGTTAAAATTTTATTTTATGGATGAAATTGTTGTTTTTCAAGGTCGTGATGTGTTTAGAAATATAATTCTGGTATATAAGTCCAAGGAAGAAATCATCTCTTCACTACATTTTCCTTATAAGGTGAAGGATATTAGATCTTTTATTAGCCTTGAATGGTTTTATAAGAGGTTAATAAATGGGCTTAGACAATTTTCTTTATCTTTGAGAATACTTCCTCAAAAATAAATTCATTTTTCTATTGATGAGAAGTATAAGGAAGAATTTAATGAATTTTAACAGAATATAGTGTCTCCAAAAATTGTTAAACCACCAATATATAATATCCCTTTTTAGTTGATGAAGAATGATTTATTATTATCTTTAGGTTCAGATCTTGGGAAAATAGTGGAGAGGAATTCACATGTCATTCCTAATATTTATATCACTATAGATTTTTTTTCATTCCAATTTATCCACCATATAGAAGGAATTATAATCCTTTATTTTCTCCCTTGATAATATTAGAAGATTTATTTTAAGATCCAAAGTCATGGTAGTCACGGATAATCATTCTCTTAGATAACTACTACAAAATGATGAATCAAAACTATGGTTGGATAGATTGGTCTTATTGCTTCAAGAATTCGACATAGATATCAAATATATGAAAGGAATTGAGAAAATTGTTTTTGATCATTTTATTATGACAACTTATGAGTTTTTTCAATATAAATAATCTTATAAATCCAGTAGATAGTTTTTATATAGCTATAAATTAAATTATAGTACTATTGAAAAAAGACTATGGTTTTCACACATTGTGAATCACATAGCTAATGAGATTTTACATAAATATTTTTTCAGAAAACATGTTATTAAACTAATTTGTTATCAAGATAATATTTTTAGGATGATCCATACATTTTTCACATGGTATTTATTTATATTCTTAGGATATGTATCCCAAATTCATAGTTTTCATTAGCACTTAAATTTTACAATATTTTCAATTATAGAGGCCACCTCTGGCCATAGAACACTACTAGAGAAGTGATATATTTATTCCTACTTTGGGCTAGGATTTTTAAATATTCTTAATATTTTTATGTGATTTTTAAATATTTTCAATTATAATAATTACTAATGATTCAAAATAGGATTACTAGTTTATCAGGAAAAAACATTATTTTAGATTTTGGATGCCAATATATTTTCTAATAGGGCAAGGTAATAATTTTAATAAGAGAACTATAGATTATTTCCTTAAATGATATGGGGTTATTCATAAATTTTGTACACCAAATCACCATCAATTTAATGGTAAGGATGAAGTGTCGAATAGAGAGATTAAGTGTACTCTTGAGAAAACTATTAAACCAAATAGGAAAAATTGGACCTTAAAGATTTAGGATGATCTATGGGTGTATAGGAATGCATATAAGTCTACAATAATAATGTTTCCAAATAGGATAGTTTTTCTAAGTTCTATTCATTTCACCATTGAATTTTAGTATTATAATTTTTTGGTTGTAAAGCCATATAATTGGAATATTTTTTGAGCTATAAAATATAGGGTCATTTTTTTCATGAGTTAGAAGCAATAAGAAAAATGAATATGAAAATAATAGGATTTTATCATATAAAATAAATGTTTTCCAAGATAAATTTATTATAAATAAATAATTACATGTTAGAAATAATGTGTTATTTTAAAAATATATGATGAAGATTTTATTAGATAAACATTGTTTCAAATGAGATGGACATTTTATTAACACTCAAAAGTTTTTATTTTTTATTTTACAAATTCTTGATCCTAAGAAGGGAGTTCCATTAAATATTATTATACATAGGTTCAAACTATTTTTTTAATGTAATAAGGTGTCCTTGGGGGAGGAGTTCCTTTTGTTTCTAGCTGAATACCAATTCATAATTGAGGTTGTTTCTTCCATTTATTTTTTTTGGTTTTAAATAAATATTTTGGAGAAACTAAAATTTTTTAGTGTTAAGATTTTATTTATTTATTATGTTTGTCTTTTAATTTAACAAATTATGATTGATGGAAATATTTTTTTCTTTATTTTCACCATAAATAATATATATGGGGATTCTGTTCACATTATCATTATTTTGTAGAAAATTTTTCATGATTTAGAAAAATTTCTATAACATAGAAAATTAATTAACTAGATTCATACACTTACTTTTTAAACATTGGTTACATTTTACATAATTTTGTATTTCAACATTATAATGTTTATTCATCCTCATCATCAACATTTTCATTTAATTATAATATAATAATTGTAGATAACAAACAAAAAATGTATACAATTGGAATGAGTTTTTAAGGAGGATTGAAATAGTGTATCCTAGGAGAATCCCATATCAAAAGGTTTTTCCCTTCAGGAGGAAGGTAGGTTTAGTAATGGATATAAGAGGTACTATTACCTAGATAACCATGGATGAAATATAGTATGAAACCTTGTTTCCCTATATCCAATTATAAATAACCATTGTGTGGATGTTTATGATAACCCTATATCTTTTTCTTATGTATGATATTGATCATGGGATATAATTAGTCTCTTGAGGGAAATTTTAAAGGATGAGATAGTATATTTCCATGGCCACCGGGTCAATGGACATTCCTCCGAATACTCTAAGAAATATCAATATGGCCATAGATTTGGCCTAAATTGATTGTCTATAACCATAGAATGTGATGAAAGAAAGGGAGAATGAGCCTCTAGGTTCAGGAACTCCTCCTCCTCCTTGAATGGTTAACATGATACATATGTTATCAGTGTTGATTTAGTGTCCTGTGCGGTTAGGGTTCCAGTGGAACCAATGTCCATTGAAGATAATAATTTTGGATGGAACAAAGGAATTGGCATCCATGAGAATTATAAGAGAGGGGGAATCGACCCAGTTTTTTGAATATTTGAATCATGTCAAATAATGTGTTTCTATTTTCAATGATCAAATGTCATCCTGGTCAAATAACCTCATTAAATTGGGAAATTTTTCTCACTTTCAAAATGTACTAGATGCTGTATGGAATCACCATGGCTTGTTCTTTCCACTATATACTAGTTTTCCATACACAATGGAACCATTTCTCAAGGACGGTTGTGTCTACCAACTATTGAGAGGAGAAACTAGTAATGTCACTAAAAAAAATCCACCCAATTTGAGGCTACTCACTTCCAAAGAATAGATGTTATCATGTCTCCTCTTAGATATCTTTACAACATGAGCATTTGGAAACCATATTGACACTACTGTGTTTTATTTTCTTGTAAGTGTATAGAACTTGGTTCCATAATCACCACATAAGAAAAATATATTTCACTAGTAACTCCTTGCACCATGATACCTCTCCCTATATATCCACAATGTTCGGATGACTCATCACCCTATGATAGTCCTTCACTAAAAAAACCCAATGCAGATGTCATAGAAACACATTTTCTGGTATCATTGTTCAGAAAAATTTGGTCAAAAAAACCATTATTACTTCTCTATAATGGCACTAATGAAACTTGTGTTCATGATAGATTTCATGAGGAATATATACGGAGTTAGAAAATCAATGAACCCATGTTTTGATCTAACCCATTTGTATTTCCAAAACCAGATATTACTCCAACCTATAACCCATTGTCTTTGATTTTAATAAAATAGGTAACGATATTAAGTAATTTTCCATATTAAATAAGAGTTACTAATAATTAAACACAACACACCCCTTCCCTTATCAACCATGAATTTCCCAAAGAACGACTGTTCTTTAATGACCTCCCACATTAGTTTATCATGAATACACCACAACATGTCTAAGAGGTTCTAAACATTAATTATAACCACCTTCAGAGGCATTTCCATCCTAGCTTATAATTCCATGTTCTTCCTTATATCAACATGGGAATCCCATATGAATGATTCTAGAATTCTATCAATTCTTATGATGATACAATCCAAAAATATAATCATTTAAATAACATTAATTGGGATGTATATGGGTACAATATTTACCATTTTAATTCTTACACTAAAATATACATATGGGATTATTTAGGTTAGAACTTATCCCTTGAACCTATCAACAATTTGATCAAAATAGTGGATGTGTGGAAATCTATGGGAGAAAAGTTCTCCCATGTACAATATGGGGATTCTTCTTCAGTTCATGGCCAAGATATTTCATGCAAATTGAACTCGTCTACCTAAAATACTTCTAAAGATATAGATATTACTCTTATCCCTACTCTTTATTTTCTTTCTCCATTTGTAGTAGTCCACAAGAACCCTATTAAAACTACAAGAAGATATCTTATTGGGATTCAAAAAAGTAATGTTTTAATCTATAAAAATTACATGATATGTAATTTAATATCGTTTCCTGTAGTGATAACGAATGATATTACCCCTATAAATTATCCTATCAATGAGTTAATTGAGGATATCTAGAGTGAGGATAAACATTTTTGGAGATAGAGGATCACCCTATCACAACCCTCCAATTTCATTAAATAGTAATGGGTTTTACCCTTTAAGAAAATTTAAATCCAAAAGGAGTTGATGCACATGAATATTAGGTTGGTATCCTAAGTGGTGAAACCCATGTTTCAAAATAATTTTATGATAAATTTCCACTTCAATATATTGAATTCCTTGTCCATGTTTAATTTTATAGCCCTATTTGGTCAATGAACCTTGAGTTTGATATCACTGATCACTTCCATGGACATTTCTATTGCTCCCTAAATTATTATTCCTTTCTAAAAACCATTTTTCTATTTTGATTCCTAGTGAAGGAGATTAGTTGAAAGCCTTATACAGAGGATGATTGTTAACACCTTATATTGAACTTATCACATACTAATAGGATGGTAAAAGTAAAGGGAATAAGGGTCCCTAATTTTTTGGATGAGCTCGAAGGTTATGGCCTAAGATACATGGGTAAGTGTGCCACCTTGAAATAATTACAACATGAAACTCATTCTATCATCTTTAACTAGAGTGGAATTATTAAAGTAATGATAACGGGGTATATTAAAGTGGGTTTAAAGGGTAATAGAACTTATTATTTAAGGAATAAATTATTTTAAATTATTCTCATTTATTATGGCATTAAAATCCTATTCCATATTCTCCCATTGGACATTAATTAATTAATATAATGGTTGAAAATTATGTTTATTTACATGATAAAAATTTAAGTGAAATTGGATAGTTACTACCGTTAAATAGGTTCTTTTACAGTGTAATTTGGTTACATTTCATGTTGGATATTATTTTCATGGTTCTAAATCAATTTGAACACTTCCATGAACACGAACTAGCATAAAAATCATACTCTTAAGTGGAGAAGTTGAATTGGAATCTCGTAGGAAACACATTTTTTCATGCTGTGACTTATTAATTATTCTATTTTTGGGAAAAAATAATTCGATCTTTATTTATAAAATCAATAAATTATATTAATCTAATTAATTTAAAAATACAATTTGAAATTTAAAATTGAATAAACATGTTTCACCACATTTAATTCATCATTATAGAAAATTTTAAGTTTTTGTATTTGAGAAAGGGACTTTCAATGTTATAATTTGTACCACAATTTAGTTCATTTAAATAACCCCTAAAATTTTTCAAATTTTTTTATTTCTTAGGAATCAGTTATTCATTTCAGTGTTATAAATTTTTCATAAAGATTGAATGTAGTATAGTCAATTTGACGAGATTATTTCTCTAATAACCATTAGATTTAGTTTTATAACTCATATTTCATTTCCCTCATGAAATTAATTGGAATTTTTTAATTATTTTTTGACTGTTATAAAATTATCATTACCCTTGAATTATTTTAAATGTATTCAAATGTATTTCCCAATGAAAATAATAATCTTGGTTGAGAAATTTGTAATAAACACTGCGATTTTAGATGAGTTTTTTCTATTTTCTAAGAGTCCCTTCATGGATATAAACTAGATTTCAACAAGGTTTGAGCCAATAACTGATGTCAAATTTCTTGTTTCCATCGCAAACTAATCTTATGCTGAAGAACACTAAGTGTCTCCACCACTGAGATTGTGAGGTAGAAGTGTGGCCATGTGTGAAATGAGAAAACCACCTATGATTAACCGAGATCATGATTGGGGATTTATGAGTAAGAACACATATATTCATGCAGTCATGACCGAAGCCCAACTCAAAACTCAAGGGGAAATCACCCTAATATCTCTAATGAAAGCTCAATGATGGAAACATTAAATTAATGAGTTTTTCCCCGATGAACCTAGTTTAAGAGAGAACATTGAATTGATGTAAATTTGAATCTATTGAGTAACTTCTAGATGATGTTAAAGATGATTAGTTCCTTGAAAAAAATCCCACTCAGGTTCTTGAAGAACACTATAGAATAACTAAGGACCTAAATCAAAACCTTATATGTGAGAAACAATTGAATCTGGTTGTGGTTTTTATAAATTGGACAAAACATAGAACATGGGATGAATTGGGGATGAGTTGATTGAATCCTCTAGTTATTATATTTTTTATTTTTTTTATTTGTTTTGTTTGATCTTATAAGATGATTTTTCACAGATTTAAGTACCTTCATCATTCTTAAGGTTGTGATTTCGTGATCATGGGATGAACCACTACACATGTTTGATGTTTTAATTGATAGGAACTAATGATTTTGTTCTAGTCCAAGGCCAATGTTATGATCTATATGTCACCTTATGAGTTCATGTGGAAGTTAGAGAACCATTAATATGAATAATGGATACCAATCTCGACTAAATTTTTAGTAACCTAATCAATGTATGAATCCAGATTAAATTTTTTAAGTTTAATAATTACTTTCATTGAATGATTTCTTAATTTTGAAACTAAATGTGATTGAGGGAAAAAAACATATTTATTGTGTCTTCATAAAGCTTGATAGTATGGGTTTTACTATATATATAGAACTTAGTGAATCTATAAACTTCATTTGGGATCTTGGTAATTGGAAAAATGATTAGAGTTTTTTTTTTGAAGAAGTGTGGTATAGTAATTTGTTTGATGAGTATCAACATTCTAATATTCTATTGATAGGGGGATTATCTTCTAGGATATGATAATTAGTTTCTATTGGAAAATTTAAATACATGTATAGGTGATTAATATGGCTGAATGAATTTTATAAAATGACACAAGTGGTGATATAATTCCATATTGGCATTTATCCTTGTGGTTTTCCACTATAGGAGGTGGTCATTTTATCACCTATTGTTAGTGAATTTTGGATATAAGCATAAAAATAATAAATTCTAAAGGGGGATTACATCGGGTTATTTTAGGAAGCTAAAAAAATTGAAGAAAAAAATTAGAGTGGGGTGATAGTAGAATGCACCAAAATATTTATTAAACAGTTGTTTCTCAATTTTTAGTTAAAGATAATTGAAGTCTTTTAGTGCTTCTCGATCAGGAGTAGCTAGATTCTTTATGTATGAATATTATACATTTTAATGATTAATTCTTTCCAAGCATTAGTTTCATGAAAAAATTATAGTAATTCATCTCTAGAATTTTTTCATTGAATAGTTGGTTAGTGTTTAATGATCAATTTTTCTGTAAATTTACGTTCTTCTTCATTATTATATTTTATAATCAACACTTTTCCAATTGGAGTGTGTTTTTATACATTGTTGATTGTTAACTCATTATAATTTGGAGATCACGGTTTCCTCTCTTCATTTAAACATCTCAATTCTAAATTTAGAGATGTGAGAATAATAAAAGCACAGTTATGTCTTGGTTCTCAGTGATAGTGGAGCACTTCAAGAGGATATTAACAAAAGGAGGAAAATAATTGAGAAATTCATTGATGATCATTAAATTTTTATCCAAATTAGATTCACATGTTGGGATATAAATTCATGTTTTGAGAGTGTTTCAGTTAAAATAATTGAAAGTAATAATGAATTATTAGATTAAGAGAACTACTTGATTTGACTATATCACTCTAATTTTTTAACATTATAATACTCAAATCCAATGTTATTAGACACTATTTCATTTCTGCTTATTTTTCTACTGAAGCATTTTTACTTTTTTAGTTTCTTTGTTTTCGGAAATTAGATTAATTTATTTTACAATAATATAAATCCTCCAAAACATATTAAAAACATTAAAAATAATAACAAAAAATAAAGATATTAAACTCTTATAGGGAGTGGGATACTATAATTTAATCTGCTATGCTATGTAACGAATATATAAAATCCTTAAAGAGGTGAAATTGACCAAAAGACCATTAATTCAGTAAGTGAGATGAAAGAACATGTGAAATTTCTACTTCAAAAGTTGAGGCAACCTACTCTAACTGCTGTTATTATTTTTCCACACTGAGGGGAACTGGTAACAGGGCTAGAAAACCTAGATGAAAAGGCAAGACAACCGCTTGAGTTGATTTAGTTTGAGATGATACAACCATAATGGTGAATTGAACCTAATAAGATATAGGAATTATAAATGGTATCTCATATATTTATGATGTCTCTAGGTAGTCTGAAATGGATGTAGCAAAAGAAACATGAGAAATTGTCACAAGAATTGAATCCATGGAAACCAGTGATTGGGCTTGTGCATACCTTGGATAAGGTTATGCCTACCAATAGAAACATGGACATTGTACATGCCTTCATAAAGCAGTTTTAGTATATATCTAACAATGAAACTATACCTCAGTGATAAATATTATGTACACATCATAAATGGACTTTAGAACGACATAAAGAGAAACATGAAACAAGAAATATTATTATAAATGTTGTTACCACAATAGTTCTGATAACATCACATATTTTTTGGTGACTACTTTATACTATATATTCAGAGAAAATTATTCCAAATACAGCTGGTGTAGCAATGTTGTTATTAAAAATTTATGGTATTGGGTTCTATAGGTTTTACATAGGTGTTCTCGGGACACCTCATCAGAAGATGGTTGACTTCAGTAAGACTACTTGTTCATGCGAAGCATATGATGATTATAATTTTGATAAAACCACACTACATGGTTGGAAGCACTACCTAATGATTGAAACTAAAATTACATACATGGTCTAGATTCCATGTCCATAATAAAAGCTGGTGGATAAATCACTATTTGGGAGAAGTTTTTTTAAGGAAAAATTAACAGGATATTGGGATGGTGTAGTGTTGGGGGTGTCAAGATACTATATGGGTGGTGATCAATTAATGTAAGGGGAAATGTTGGAAAATTTAATAGATAGTTAGTATGGGTTCATTGTAGTAATTTTGGAGTGGCTTGAGTATTATGGATTGGTGGAAGAAGCAAATGGGTGATTATGAATTATAATTCAAGATTGGGCTTTCAGTTTTGCTGGAAGAGGCGGTAGGCATGCCTCTAGAGTGGCGTCTTAGGAAGGAGTCTTCTTATTTTTCCTTCTTTTATTTTTATTCTAATATTCGGGCATGATTTATCTAATAGAAACTAATTATTTCTATCTCAGTCACTAAATTTATTATCACCTAGAATGGTCATCTAATCCTTATCATTAAAAATACTAAAGACCATATACATAACAAAGCCTAAAATTTTTCCACCAATGATATCATGAACCACAAAATTCACAACACCTCAAATTATATCATTGAAAATGAATTTGATTTCATAATTATAAATCCATGAGTGTCACCAAAATCATTAAATACCATCTAAAATATGTTATAAAACACTATAAAAACCAAAATCTTTATCTGCAAAGATGATTCTCCGTATGAAACTAGGTTTCAGTCTAACTATAGAGTGGATAAATATGAATTCATAAAGTATTTATTCCTCAAAACCAACACTGAAATAGACCATGAAGAAGACAATATTCACTAATAGAGCATATCTATGAAGATCATCATTAAATCATAAAATATGTCGAAAACCAAGGCCACCAACATACTTAGGATGACATAATTTTTTTCTTATTACCAAATAATTTTCCCCCTTCTAGACCATCACCCATAAGAAACTACAAAAGATTTAAAGATGAAAATTAATAAGGAATTTTTTTTATTTAAATAAATGTAATATAAATAAAGGTATTTCTTGAAAAATGTATTTAGGGAAGTTCTTCTTAGACTTTATAGACTTTTCCGCCTCCATCCATTTTCCCACATCCAAATCCAGTCTAAAATATATTGTAAAATATCATTTATGAATATGAATATAATAGTTATAAACCCATGTTATTTTTTATGTTTTTTCACCTACCATTGCCTATACATAAGCATAAGTCAACCGAAAATTGATATAAATTACAAATTAATGTGTTAGATTTGTTAAAATTATTCTTATTCCCTAACACCCTATAAAAAATTTTATTGTGATAATTAATAAAAACTCATTCATCCATTATAATACGTGAAAGAAGACTAGTGTCATCCTAAAAAAATAGAAAATAATTAAACACATTTTCAAGATTTAACACAATGGATCCATCTTTAGAGATCTTTATTTGAGATAATATTTAAAATATATCAATAATTATAAAGAAAATATAGGGTCATGGGATCCCCAAGAGAATACCCCTTGAAAGAACAATGGTAACTGTAATCCCACCATTATCGTTCACCTTATATGAAATGGGTGAAAAGAATATCATAACATTCTTCACCCGAACATCATAAAACCCACATGTTGTTATGTTAAATTCTACAGGACTTAGATCCACTCTATCATGCTCCTTCATAATATCATGATTCAATGTCTTGTGGTTCTTATTAACTAAGTATTAATATAATGGAATATTTCATTATCATCATATTTGAAATGAAGGAACATTGTATTTATGAAATAATGAATGGAATGACCTACCACAATAATATTCTAATACTATTCAACGAATATGGCATGAAAATTGTCCACCACCTTGGATTTAGTCAGGTGTATACATTTTAGTGCCTTAAATATAGAATATTCTAAAATATCACCACTAATAAGGTGTTCACCTATGTATCTACAATAACCTAAATGAATTATTTTACTTTTTCAGTGATGAGTATTGATTTGATTTAAACAAACTTATATAAAAGCCTATAATTATCCATTTTATTCCCATATAATAAACTATCCAATAACCACTATAGTCTTTAATCTGAATGGACCGAATGCCTTCTATTTTATTTTGTTATATATAATCCCCCTTTTAAGGGTTAAATGGGAACACGTAAATGACCCATAGGCCCAAGAAACAAGGCCCGACATGAACCGAAATACATGACCTGAAGGCCCAGAGGCATACCATTCCCATTACATGACCCATAGGCTCAACCCACAAGAACTGATCCTCCCGAGATTCATCATCATTGATTGCCTTTACCTCCCCACGTGCATTGCTGATCGGCTAGCATTACCCCGTACAAAGTTGCACGGTGCTTGGTCTCGATGGCTATTTCCATAGCCTATCATTATTCCAATATGGTTAGCTCAACTTCTGGTGACTTCTAATATTTCTTTGATCCTCTTCTGAGGTCCTGCTCAGTCTGAACTGGTCTACATCAAGGTCTTCAATGGCCTGAAGGCCTTTAATGGCCAGAATTCCCTTGAGACCCGTTGGCCCAAACCAGTTGCCCGAAGGCCCAAATTGGGTGACTAGTTCTGACTGCTACAGTATTGAATAGTACATGCTACAGTAATTCTATAGGAACTCAGCAATTCGCCACCCCCCGGTTTTGAACCTCGGTATCTTGGATGCCAAGCAGGAGCCCTTACCACTTGGGTAAAAGCTCGTTGGTCTGTAATCCTTATGATTATATATAATCTCATTCATCATAATAGGAATGAAGTTGTGGGATAGAGAAAAAAATGGATATCTATTATTATTTTAGTATCAAGGACACTAGAATGTATAGAAGAAGAAAGAAGAAGATATCGTAATGGTAGAATAAATCCTAGGAGAGGTCAATCCCTAGGCTAAAGGCATAACCATTCCAAATTACTCCTAGTATAATCCATGACAATGACAAAATACATTCTTAATCCTCTTTATTAACCAAGAAAAATTATATAAAAAAGTGTCCCTACACGTGTAACAATGGAACCTTCTAGAAAACCACCTAATAACAACTGTATCCATTTAATAACAAGACAAACATTGTCTACACTAATTACAAAAAAGACCCATTTTCCATTATTTATTATTACTCCTAACCTATCCCCATAGGATTTATTCATAACCTAATGGTTTTTTATTTCTATTCCCTTGGTGGTGGATTTAGCGGTGGACTTTTAATTCACAGAGCATGTCAAGTAGAAGTCTCAATCCATGAAGATTGTTTTCCACCATGTTTCTTCAAAATATTACAAGAGTCTACAGATAAAAATGATATCTTTGGTCTCGCATCCCTTCCTTATGAAATCACATTTTGATGTGGTGGTTCTTGTTTATTTATATTTCTCTAATGGATTGGATTGAGATCATAGGGGATTTTCGGTCCACTACTTTTGAAGAAGTCATTGTTTCCTTGAACTATTATCTAATTAACTCAAACCACATTCAGACATGTCAATTGTTGAAATTTTTATATAATGACTGTGGAAAATCCACTAGCTTATAGATCATGGGCGTATCCTCCCACTAAGAAGGATTATGACAACCCTGCTTTTTGTTAAAACATAAACATGCTTTATTACATAAAACTTCACTTGATACAACAAAGAAGATCGAGAGGTTTAGTGTCTTTGGGGCTTAGGATCATTACATAAAAACTTTAAACTTGAAATACAACATCCTTATTGAAAACTTCCTTTACATGACCACTACATTCCTTCGTACTTAGCATTGCATGGGATAACCTGAGGACATGCATAAGAAAAGGGTGAGCTATAAAGCCCAGTAAGGGAGTACACAATGAATAACATGAGGAGTACAATACATGTTAGGAAATATTCATATCAATAGAGCATAAGAGAGACATGAACATAAAGGCATGATAAAGCATGATAATCATAACATGGAAATGTGGCAACAACACTTAACATTGAATTAGCATGAGCCAAGGCTCATTGCACATGGAGCATGAGTAAACCCTCATTGCACTTGAAGCATGAGTAAACCCTCGTTGCACTTTAATTAGAATGAGTCAACACTCATTGCACATGATGTATCATAATACTATACTTTACCCAATGCATTGGAGCGCTATAAAGGGCGCACCCTTCTTAAACATTTCATTTCATGCATAAGTGTGCCAGATGGATCATAAAACATGGATTCCTAAAACATAATCATTTATTCCACGATAAAGGAATGTGGAATTAATACATTAAACTTTACAATCAATAAGTAAATGTTCATAAAGGTGAATACCCTTGATGGAGAAATGGGCATGGTATTCACTACACAATGATAGTGGCTTAGAAAATCGGTGTGATTTTGGCAGCGTAACGGCGTGACATAAGAATTCATAAAAAAAGGCTGATGAGAGAGGAAGGGGTTCCTCATCATATTTACATGTAATGGACAGTAATAAGGTCATATATATACATGTCCCAACAATTCAAAAAGGAATTTAGATTCATGATACAAAAGTATTTCTTGAATATAAAAGAGGAGAAAAAGGTTCCTTTCGGAATTTCGGCATAGTAACGGGTGTACATGGGAGGCATTTAATGAGAGAGAAAGGGGTCTCCCATCATTCAAACAATAAGAGGGCAGTATGGGAGAGGTGCGGAAACATACCCCAACATTCATAATTGAAATTAAAAAGGCAATACAACTTAAATAAAATTGACAAAAATGAGAAAGGAAGAAAAACCTTTACTTGGAAGTGTGCTTCCAAAGGCTAGAGAGAGGCTTGTGAGAGGCTTCTTGGGAGCTTGGGGCGCCATGAGAAGATTCTAGAGAGAGTAGGGCAGAGGTTGGAAGAACATCAAGGGATTTGAGTGAGGAGGAAGTGGGAGCTTGGGTGGGTTTATATAGGAATGGTGAGAGAATTCTTTATTATTTAGGTTTGGGACCCCTTATATTAAAATAATCCAAACCACAAACCATCCCATGGTATTTGCCCATGGTTTCTGGAAAAGTAAAGAGGAAAACAATATTTTACAATGCCAAGGTCAGAAATTATTAAAAAATTAGGGTTGCTTATGTGGAGGTGAGTCACACTCCCATGGAAATTAATTTAAAAAGGCAAAGTGTTGAATAAGTCTTGAGGGCTCCATTAATGCTTTGAAAAGTGAGTCAAACAAACCCAAAACCTCAGTATTTTAATGATAAAGCACATATTGGCCGAACATAAGGATTATGGTATTTTATTACATCACCATTGGGTCATTATGATGTCATAAAACACATTATATATTTAAATGGTATTTAATTTTTACCCAAAAATTTGACTGTCACAGAAAATTATGAAAAATTCACCGTTGGATAATTTCGACGTCCTGATTCCAAAAATAATATTTATTTTATCTAAATAATTTTCTAAATATGTGAATTTTCACTTTTAAAATAAAAACCGACATTTATAAAAATTCACGGGTTTTGACAGAAATGGCTTTCAAACCTTAATAAAAATTTTAATTGCATTCATAAAATTATAAGATCATTTTAATAAAAATTAATTTAATATTAATAATAATATTTTATTAAAATATTATTTAATTCAAAAATCCTTTAATTTAATAAAATATAATTCTTAATTAAATAATAACTAAAAACACCGTTTGTACTTTAAAAACTAATTACAATGTATCAAAAATGACTAGAAATTATATTCATTATTATATACAAAAATAATGTACATGAACATGGTGCTACTTATTTGTTACATATCCCCTTAAAATAGCTGCATAAGACCTAAGGGTAAGGTGTGCGATGGTGACAGACTCTTGGGTTGCTCGGATAACATCGCTCGAGTGGTAATCTCTATCAACTTCCATTTTTTCCGTAGACGATCACGTTCGAGCTTGACTTGATGAAGCTCAGCTTGGGCTTGGTCAAGGGAAAAGCCCAAAGACGCCACCTCCTTTCCGAGATCCGACAAATGGGCTTCGTAAGGGGAAATTATACTGGATGAGGCCATCACTTCCTTTGTCTGAGTAGAAAATTGGTTCGTTAAAGCCTTATATTTAAACTACCCAGATGATCACTGTTCAACGACTATAAAAGTAACGGTCACAAATATTAAAGTAAAACTAAAAAGTTGATATCTTATAAAAACATTTTTTTTTCATAAAGAAACATTTAACTGGATCAAGAGGGATTTTCCATTAATGAAATTTTGGGTCGTTACAACATTCCCCCCTTAAGAAATTTTTCCCTCGAAATTTTCCTTTTCCCACACTAAAAAAATGTGGGTAACTTAGCTTCATCATATCCTCCGACTCCCAAGTTG
Source organism: Viscum album (assembly GCA_963277665.1). Taxonomy (NCBI): domain Eukaryota; kingdom Viridiplantae; phylum Streptophyta; class Magnoliopsida; order Santalales; family Viscaceae; genus Viscum; species Viscum album. The sequence goes on along the minus strand of OY728126.1, from coordinate 2,086,642,301 downwards.
CTTCTTCAAACTTGTGGTTTCTCCACAACACCTTGACGAGGGTCATTGTCTTATTTTGTAGAACTTTTTCTCTACTATCCAAGATCTTCACTCGTTGCTCCTCATAAGAAAGATCGTCTTCTAATTGTACCACCTCAGAAGAGAGTACATGTGAAGGGTCTGGTATGTACTTCCTTAAGAGGGATACATGGAAGACATCATGCACCTTGGCCATAGTAGGTGGAAGTGCTAGTCGATAGGCCACATCCCCAACACGATCAAGAATCTCGAAGGGGCCGATGTACCTTGGACTTAACTTCCCTTTCTTTCCAAACCTCATGACCTTCTTCCACGGAGATATGCGTAAAAACACCATGTCACCGACTTTAAACTCAAGGTCTCGTCGACGATTATCTTCATAACTCTTCTGTCGACTTTGGGCTACCTTGTTATGCTGCTGAATGGTTTTCACCTTCTCCACCATTTCTTCGACCATTTCTGGTCCAAGCAGCTTACGTTCACCGACCTCATCCCAACATGTCGGTGTTCTACACTTTTTCCCATACAGGGCTTCATATGGTTCCATTTGGATGCTCGAGTGGAAACTATTATTATAAGAGAACTCAACTAGGGGAAGATGTTGATCCCATCCTCCTTTGAAGTCCATTGAGCACGCTCTCAACATATCCTCAAGTGTTTGGATAGTCCGCTCGGATTGGCCATCAGTTTGAGGATGATAGGCCGTACTGAAGTTCAGTTCAGTATTCAGAGCATGTTGAAGACTCTTCCAAAACTTAGAGGTAAATCTTGGATCTCGGTCAGACACAATAGATAGTGGTACTCCATGCAACCGTACCACTTCCCTGATATATATCCGTGCCAGTTGATCCAAAGAGAAATCCTCTCGAATAGCAATGAAGTGTGCAGTCTTTGTAAGACGATCCACAATAACCCAGATTGCATTGTTGCTTTTGGATGTCCTTGGAAGTCCAGTGACGAAGTCCATGGTGATGTTCTCCCATTTCCATTCTGGTATGGGCAATGGTTGCATCATCCCCTTAGACTTCTGTCTCTCTGCCTTCACTTGCTGACACACCAGGCACTTTGATGTATAATCGGCGATCTCCTTCTTCATATTATCCCACCAAAAGTTTTCTCGGAGATCTAGATACATCTTTGTGCTCCCTGGGTGAATAGAGAAATTTGAACTATGTGCATTATCCAAAAGTTCCTTCTTCAGCTCCGAACTTGATGGGACACATAGTCTTTTCCCAAACCGCACAATTCCTTCTTCATTAACATTAAACTCTGAGGATTTTCCCTTTTTGATAGCTTCCACTTTTTCTTGGATTCTCGCATAATCCTTTTGAGCATCCTTTAACCTTTCCAAAAGAGATGGTTGAGCAATCATTTGTGAAAGGATTGATGATGTTCCCTTCTTTATGATTCCCACGTCCATCTTCATCAAGTCTAAGAAGATTGGATCCCTCTCAATTCTCATCATTGATAGAATTGCTGGATCCTTTCTACTTAGGGCATCGTCCACCTTGTTCGCCTTCCCAGGGTGGTAATGTATTGAATAGTCATAATCCTTTATGAGCTCTATCCATCTTCTCTGACGCATATTAAGCTCTTTCTGTGTGAATATATATTTAAGATTCTTGTGGTCAGTATATATCTCACATTTCTCTCCATAGAGATAATGCCGCCATATTTTCAAGGCAAAGATCACCGCCGCCAACTCCAGATCATGTGTTAGATAGTTTCACTCATGGATTTTCAACTGTCTTGAGGCATAGGATATCACTTTATCATTCTGGATCAGCACACATCCTAAGCCCTTCTTCGAAGCATCACTGAATACCACAAAAAGCTCCCCACTTATGGGTAAAGTGAGCACAGGTGCAGTGATAAGCCTCCTTTTCAACTCCTTGAAGCTTTCTTCGCATTCATCACTCCAAGCAAACTTTACTCCCTTTCGAGTTAGCTTGGTAAGAGGGTTGGACAATCGTGAGAAATTTCTCACAAATCGTCGATAATATCCAGTTAACCCCAAGAAGCTACGGATATCAGTTACCGATGTTGGCATCGGCCATCCCTCAATTGCATCTGTTTTGGAGGGGTCCACAGATATCCCATTGCTTGTGATGATATGACCCAAGAATGAGACCTCCTCCAACCAGAACTCACACTTGCTGTACTTGGCATAGAGCTTCTCCTTGCGCAAAGTCTCCAGTACAGTTCTTAAATGCTCCTCATGGTCTTCCTTGGTTTTGGAGTATATTAGAATATCATCTATAAAGACTACCACAAATTTATCTAGGTAATCTCTAAAGACTCTATTCATCAAGTCCATGAATATTGCTGGAGCATTGGTGAGTCCAAAAGGCATTACTATGAATTCATAGTGCCCGTACCTTGTACGAAAAGCAGTCTTGGGGATATCTTCTTTCTTCACCCTTACTTGATAATATCCCGACCGCAGGTCGACCTTGGAGAAGTATTGTGCTCCAGGAAGCTGATCAAACAAGTCATCGATTCTTGGGAGAGGATACTTGTTCTTTATCGTGATTTTGTTAAGTTCACGATAATCGATGCAAAGCCGCATTGACCCATCCTTCTTCTTGACGAAGAGGACTGGTGCACCCCATGGTGATGCACTTGGGCGTATAAACCCTTTATCCAGATTCTCCTGTAGTTGTTTCTTCAGTTCTTCAAGCTCAACCACAGCCATTCTATATGGAGTCTTGGATATTGGTAGCGCCCTAGGTATAAGTTCAATTGAGAACTCAACATCTCTTCTTGGAGGAAGACCAGGAAGTTCCTCGGGAAATACTTCAGCGAATTCCCTCACAATAGGCATTTCTTCAAGGGTGGTTTCTTCCTTGGACTCAATCATCTGAGCCAGATATGCGTGCTCATAAGGCAGTAATATCCATGCTTGAGATGATGGAGATAAAGGCGATTCATCTTCCTCCTGACACTTGTAAAGAATTGAGGGTCGATTCTCCATATAGAGTGTGATTTCCCTCTCCCGACAATTTATGTTGGATCTATATAAGGAAAGCCAATCCATGCCAAGAATTGCATCAAATTCCACCAAAGGGAGTATGATGACGTTCGCCAGGAAATTAAATCCACATATTATAACAGGGGAGGACTTATACTCATGGGATGCAATGATTGCCCCATTTTCCGTACTCACCGACATCTTTACTTCCATGATTTGTGGTGGTGCAGGGATTGTTCTACTAAACTTTTGAGATATAAAGGAATGAGTGGAACCTGAATCAAAAAGTACGTTCACTATTCTTGAATGAACAACTAGAGTACCTTTCACCACTTCATTGTCGGGGTTCACTTCGGCAGAAATGATGGAAAAAGCTCTTCCTTGCTGTCTTGGAGGTTGTTGATTGCCTCCAATAACCCTTGGATTAGGGAACTGATTCTCAAAATGACCCGGTTCATTGCATTTGAAGCATTGAACAACACGTTGAGGTTCGAACAGAGCGTTCCTCCCCTCCGTCGCAGCCGCAGGTCCTTCTTGCTGACAGTTAACAGCTAGGTGCCCTTCTCTTCCACACTTAAAGCATTTTCTTGTCCCCCTAAGGCAATTTCCAGGGTGCTTTTTTCCACACTTTTGGCAAGTGGGGTGCTGTAATTTCTTAGCGCCGTTGGATTTATCCATCGGACCACCAGCATTGAAATCTACCTTCCGCTTCTTGTCCCCATGATACCCCTGTGATTCTCCGATCTCCATTTCAACCTTGAGGGCACATCGGACAATTTCCTCATAGCTGTCGAAGTCACGGATCGCTAATGCTTTCCGAAAGCTAGGCTTCAGCCCACCAAAGAAGCGGTCAACCTTGCATTCGGGGGTAACGACAAAGCCGGAAGCGTATCGTGCAAGCATTGTGAAGTTTTCCTCGTACGCTCCCACAGATTCCTCATCTTTCTGCTTGAGGTAAAGGAAGTCCCTTTCCATCTTAAGATGGAGGGTGCGTGGAAAATATTTATCGAAAAACATCTTCCGGAATACCTTCCATTCCAAAGCCTCGATCTCCTCCTCAGGCTTCGTATTTTTGATCAACGTCCACCATTGATCAGCTTCACCCTCCATATGATAAGCCGCTAGGAGAACCTTCTCTTTTTCAGAGCATTGGAGGATGGAGAATATCTTTTCAATGGAGTTGATCCATTGTTCAGCAATCGTGGGATCGGATGATCCACTAAATGTAGGAGGCCTTTGTCTCATGAAGCTTTCAATATAGACTTGTTCTTTCTTAGGGGGGGTTGAACGTTCCTCTTGACCAGTGTTTCTATTCAAAACTTGAGTTAGCTGAGAGAGAAGCGTGACAAAGTTCACGATTCCCGCTCCCATTGGATTGGGCATCTCATAAGTACAATCATCACACTGATCTTCACAATGGTTGTTAGCCCGAGTTCTCCTATTACCGACCATTGGCTGGAATAAAAGGAAAGTTAGGGGTAACACATAAAGGGTAATCCAAATACAAAAGTTGATGACTTATAAATAAACTTTAATCTCTTTAACTCATGAGTCTATAGGATTCAATCCAGGATTTTCATGATCTTCCTTCTAACATATATCCTTAGGGGCATTTTTCCCATAATAAGGGTTCATACTAAGATTGTGAATTTATCAAAACATATCCCCCGAGAGTGTCGTAACCAAGAGTGCAGAAAGGCCCGTTGTCGTGCACCAGTTCCCATTCGATTCTAGCTCAAAGCGGTTTTTTCAGGTTTTACCCCTAGGATACATCTGTGTCAGAGCCGCCTCTACCTGCTCGTATCCAGACAGGGATGTATTTGTTTGATAAACCACTTACTTAGTATTTACCAAAACTTAGGGATGTTTTTATTATGATTAGTCTTGTATCTAAGGCTTTACTAGGGTTTCCTAATCCCAAAAATAACTAAACCTATCCTCTGATACCAACTATGACAACCCTGCTTTTTGTTACAACTTAAACATGCTTTATTACATAAAACTTCACTTGATACAACAAAGAAGATCGAGAGGTTTAGTGTCTTTTGGGATTAGGATCATTACATAAAAACTTTAAACTTGAAATACAACATCCTTATTGAAAAATTCCTTTACATGACCACTACATTCCTTCGTACTTAGCATTGCATGGGATAACCTGAGGACATGCATAAGAAAAGGGTGAGCTATAAAGCCCAGTAAGGGAGTACACAATGAATAACATGAGGAGTACAATACATGTTAGGAAATAGTCATATCAATATAGCATAAGAGAGACATGAACATAAAGGCATGATAAATCATGATAATCATAACATGGAAATGTGGCAACAACACTTAACATTGAATTAGCATGAGCCAAGGCTCATTGCACATGGAGCATGAGTAAAACCTCATTGCACTTGAAGCACGAGTAAACCCTCGTTGCACTTGAATTAGCATGAGTCAACACTCATTGCACATGATGTATCATGATACTATACTTTACCCAATGCATTGGAACTCTATAAATGGCGCACCCTTCTTAAACATTTCATTTCATGCATAAGTGTGCCACATGGATCATAAAACATGGATTCCTAAAACATAAACATTTATTCCACGATAAAGGAATGTGGAATTCATACATGAAACTTTACAATCAATAAGTAAATGTGCATAAAGGTGAATACCCTTGATGGAGAAATGGGCATGGTATTCACTACACAATGATATTGGCTTAGAAAATCGGTGTGATTTCGGCAGCGTAACGGCGTGACATAAGAATTCATAAAAAAGGCTGATGAGAGAGGAAGGGGTTCCTCATCATATTTACATGTAATGGAGAGTAATAATTTCATATATATACATGTCCCAACAATTCAAAAAGGAATTTAGATTCATGATACAAAAGTATTGCTTGAATATAAAAGAGGAGAAAAAGGTTCCTTTCGGAATTTCGGCATAGTAACGGGTGTACATGGGAGGCATTTAATGAGAGAGAAAGGGGTATCCCATCATTCAAACAATAAGAGGGAAGTATGGGAGAGGTGCGAAAACATACCCCAACATTCATAATTGAAATTAAAAGGGAAATACAACTTAAAGAAAATTGACAAAAATGAGAAAGGAAGAAAAACCCTTACTTGGAAGTGTGCTTCTAAAGGCTAGAGAGAGGCTTGTGAGAGGCTTCTTGGGAGCTTGGGGAGCCTTGAGAGGATTCTAGAGAGAGTAGGGCAGAGGTTGGACGAACTTCAAGGGATTTGAGTGAGGAGGATGTGGGAGCTTGGGTGGGTTTATATAGGAAAGGTGAGAGAATTCTTTATTATTTAGGTTTGGGACCCCTTATATTAAAATAATCCAAACCACAAACCATCCCATGGTATTTGCCCATGGTTTCAGGAAAAGGAAAGAGGAAAACAATATTTTACAAGGCCAAGGTCCGAACTTATTAAAAAATTAGGGTTGCTTATGTGGAGGTGAGTCACACTCCCATGGAAATTAATTTAAAAAGGCAAAGTGTTGAATAAGTCTTGAGGGCTCCATTAATGCTTTGAAAAGTGAGTCAAACAAACCCAAAACCTCATTATTATAATGATAAAACACATATTGGCCGAACATAAGGATTATGGTATTTTATTACATCACCATTGGGTCGTTATGATGTCATAAAACACATTATATATTTAAATGGTATTTAATTTTTACCCAAAAATTTGACTGTCACAGAAAATTATGAAAAATTCACCGTTGGATAATTTCGACGTCCTGATTCCAAAAATAATATTTATTTTATCTAAATAATTTTCTAAATATGTGAATTTTCACTTTTAATATAAAACCGACATTTATAAAAATTCACGGGTTTTGACAGAAATGGCTTTCAAACCTTAATAAAAATTTTAATTGCATTCATAAAATTATAAGATCATTTTAATAAAAATTAATATAATATTAATAATAATATTTTATTAAAATATTATTTAATTCAAAAATCCTTTAATTTAATAAAATATAATTCTTAATTAAATAATAACTAAAAACACCATTTGTACTTTAAAAACTAATTACAATTTATCAAAAATGACTAGAAATTATATTCATTATTATATACAAAAATAATGTACATGAACATGGTGCTACTTATTTGTTACATATCCCCTTAAAATAGACGCATAAGACCTAAGGGTAAGGTGTGCGATGGTGACAGACTCTTGGGGTTGCTCGGATAACATCGCTCGAGTGGTAATCTCTATCAACTTCCATTTTTCCCGTAGACGATCACGTTCGAGCTTGACTTGATGAAGCTCAGCTTGGGCTTGGTCAAGGGCAAAGCCCAAAGATGCCACCTCCTTTCCGAGCTCCGAAAAATGGGCTTCGTAAGGGGCAATTCTACTGGATGAGGCCATCGCTTCCTTTGTCTGAGTAGAAAATTGGTTCGTTAAAGCCTTATATTTAAACTACCCAGATGATCACTATTCAACGACTATAAAAGTAACGCTCACAAATCTTAAAGTAAAACTAAAAAGTTGATATCTTATAAAAACATTTTTTTTTTCATAAAGAAACTTTTAACTGGATCAAGTGGGATTTTCCATTAATGAAATTTTGGGTCGTTACAAGGATGGGGTCCCATGCTATATTTTTTTATCTTAAGCCTCAATCCATAGGTGTCGGTGTTCTGTTTGAGACTACTATTTCCTAAAATCACTATGTCAGTATTTTCTTTACCACCACCTAGTATGGAACTCTCCTATAGTTTATAGACATTCAATGGCCTGCATTTCTTCTCCCATTGGTTAATATCTAGGAGGTTTTTACGAGTCATGTCTGCAGACCTATCTTTATAAACACGTTGAATTGTTATTTCACAAATTATTACAATGTATTCAATACCAAACAATGTTTATACTTTTTTTAGTATCTATAACTATCATACATAGTCAGAATATCATTGAACCACATTTAAATCTTTCAATTCTTCTCTATCATGGTCATATTCTACTCCATCATGGTCATATTCTCCTGCCTCAATAGTTTAAATATAGAAATCATTTGTTCCCCCAATTATAACGGTGTAACTATGGGCATGAACACTTATAAAATTTCACCCACGATGATATATTTATTTATTGCATCTCCTATTCCCATTGCTTTAATGTTTGATGTGGTTGTCCCCACTATGATCTCTTTATTGGAATCCAGTTCTAATTATTTGTAAGTCATCTTTGACACTTGTTATTTTATTCACCATTGTGTAATAAATATCAATAATTTACCTGAATTCTATTGTATTTCATATTCTAATATTTTGAAGAATAATTATCTAAAATTTATTGTATACAAAAATAACCCATAAGAACACTAAACTACCTTTATGAACAATTCAATCTTGAAAAAAATTAATTGGATAAAAAATAATAAATAAATAATAAAATTATATTGTTATTTATTAAAATAGTCTTGGACATGAATGATATATCAAATATTTTTTTAATCCAATAATGAATCACATAAACTATATAGGATTTTTTAAGTCTTTAGAGTTATAACATATTGTTTTTATTTCTCTGGGTTATGTTGGTCCACCAAAATATTATTTGAATGCATCAGTTCCAAAAAAGACTTCTGACATTTATTTTGTACAAAAATATCATTATATAACTCATATTTTTCCACAATATGAAAAATATATATTAGTGGTAGTTTCTAAAAACCTAAAAAAAAGTTTAATATTTTTATTTTTATTTAAAATGTGGAAATTATTTATTTTAATAGCCACTATATTTTAAAAAAAATTAATATATATATATATATATATATATATATTAAATTTTACCTATTGTTTTTATAAAAATCACCACTAAATTTGTAAAAAAACCCTAATAATCCAGGACCATAATTATTATCCCTCACCACATCCCTCTCAATGCATGAACCCACAATTCATCCCTCCCATATGTCTCCCTTCCTTCTAGACTCTAGAGACGATTTCCCCCTTCCTCCCACAACCCTAATACCTATCCTCCCCCCTTGTTCTCCCACACCTCATCTATCCCTATATGTTACCCCCACTCCCATATCTCCCTTACCTCTAGAAACTAGCAATGGAGCACCCTATTCTCCTTGAAATCATGATCCATTGACCCCTCTTTATCCTACTACAATCTCTACCTCGATGCAGATCCCATATCTATCTAAGAGTCTAATTATATCAGCCTCACCTCCCCAACCTTCAAAAAATTCTATTCCCTCCCTCACTAAACTTTATCCCCTCTCCTCATTGTCCTTATCCCATGACATTGAAGCCCAATACCATCAGGTAGTATTTGGGCCATTATTAATTATCAACTATTCCTTCAATTTTAGAGTAACACAAACTTTTTCTATTAATTTACAATATGTTACTAAACAATTTAATTTATTATTAAACTTTTAATTTAAATTGAGTTCTCTATTGAGTATAATTATATTAAATAAATATTTTGTATGATTAATTTTATGAATTTATTTTTCTTTTATTATTAAATATTTATATACATATTTTTGAATGTATGTTGAGAAGAGTGGTAATCTAATACATATATATAAAATATTGATTTATTTACTCCAAAGAACACCACTATATTTCAAAGTTTTTGATTAGTTTTTAGATTATGAAATTTAAAATTCATCAATTCATGGTATAATAAAATGTTTGTGTCATGATTGTAAATTAAATAGATGGTTGAATAGAAACAAACTATATGAACATCTGATATTGAAATATTTTCCTACTTGAAATATATTTTTTACTTCTCATTATAAATCGAGTGTTATGAAAATTAAAAGAAGAAAAAATCATGTAAAAGAATAAAAAAGTGACCCTAAAAAGTGTAATTCATTTAAAATCATAATAAATGATACATTTGGATTTATAAGATACAATTACTATAATTTCCAAAGATCATCAGAATCTTTGGTTGATACAGAGAAGGATAATATTTTTCTTAATTTCTGTGATAAAATAAATGAGTTTTATAAATTATTGAAAGATGAAAATAATGAATTGTATAAATGGTGTTTCAAGTATTCAAACCTATCATTGATAATCCAGTTGTACCATATCATGTTTCTATGGACATATTATAAATAAAATATCAATTCATTCGGTGTTTTTCATGAATCTTTTGGGGAGTCTATGATCTCGACACGATTTATAAAATGATGGAAATAATGAAAAATATAGGCCTTGATTATACAAAAATAAACGCATGATCTAATTATTTCATGATTTATTAGGCGTAATTGTCAGATAAATAATAACGAATAAAATTTCATACAGGTAAACAAAAATAAACAAGTAGTAGTGAGAGTAAAAATGAATGTAATACCATGAAGATTCATAATAAGAAAACAACCGTGTTGTTATTGTGTTAAATTCCTCTAAAACCATTCTTGGAATGATTATTTGCAACACCCTTATATTTTACAATATGTATATTTTAAAAATTTAACTTCTTTGATAGTTTAAATTACATAGAACACCAAGATTAAACAAATAAATAAATATTATTATTTAATCTTTATGGTTATCAAATAGCCATTAGAATGGTGAAAATGAAAGATATTTTTTAATTTATGAAACTATAGTTTACACATATCTATAAAAATAATTATTTGGTTAAAAAATATTTATAAACAAAAATAAAAAACAATTGACCATAAATGATTTATTTTTATAAAAATAATTTTTCTTATCATGAAGGATTTTTATATTAAGAAATTTATTTAGTAAATATTAGTGAAAGATATTAACAAATTTTAATTATTCATATTTAGTAAAAAAAATTTAAATTCATCTAAAAAGTTTTATTCGTATGATATAAGAATAAATCATGTTTTATGAATAAAATGATATATTTTTTTCAAGAGATTTTTTTCTTTATTTTATAGATTCACTTGTTTTAATTCAAAATTTTTCCAATTTTATAATTTATATTAAAAAAAATTAATCTAAATTTTTAAACCAGTAATTTTGAAATTATCTTGGGATGAAATTTTTGTATTTTTATGAAATCATTTATTTTCCAATAAATATTAAAAAATTCCCAATTTTTATAAATCTACCATTTTAATTATATTATTATTCTATTAATTATTTGAATAGTAAATTCAATTTTGAATGTATATTTAAAATATATGAATATTGTTAATTAAAATATAATATATTTATAACAATGAACATTTATATAAATGTTTTAAAAACGAAAATTTATTTAATGGTATTTTTGTGAAACATAAATGTTTATATATAATATTATAATTAATGTAATTATTTAAAATAAATTTTTTTTCATAAAATATATTTAATAAATTAATATTCTATTCTATTATAATTATAATATAATTTTATGAGTCTTTAATTAATTTTTGAAAGTGTCATAAAAAAAGTTATAATAATAAAATCGGTATTTTTCGAGTAAATACCGATTTTATTTAAAATTTAAATTTCAAATAATGAAAAAATTATTTCATAAAATTGATTTAATTTTTTAGTTTTCAACTTTGAAAAATGTTTAGTGTTGATTTATGGTATTTTTAAAAAATAGTTTAATTTTTTATGAAGACTGAAATACTGTGATTAAAATTGTTAGCCAAATACCGGAATTATTTAGTCATGGATGATATTTAGATGATGTAGGGACCATTTAATCGAACTCAAATGATCCAATTATTTTATTTAGACATTAAAATAAATAAAATTTCTTATCTTAAGCCAAAATAATTAACAAATGACTAAATGAATCAAAAAATACCCCTCTCTTCCACTATAAATACCGCCCCTTCTTCTAACACCTCCAAAGCATTTATTCATGATTTTATTAAACTAATTAACTATCCCAAACCACTACTTAATGATATTGTATTTCTAGTATCACCAATAGTTCCGTTTAATGTTCATTAAGGAGGTTCTCAAGGAGTGGAATTCAAGAGGTAAAATCCCCTTTCATTATTTAAATTTTCTATCAATTTCATTTATTTTATTACCCTTCCCTTAGCTCCTATATCAAATAATTCAAGATAACTCCATAATATTAAATATACTATAATGTTATTATGATAATGATATATCCACCATTAATTATTTTTCCTTCCACCTTTTATACAAAAAATGAAAACATCATTTGGGATGTGTCGATTTACCGTAATCATAGACAATGCATTTTCATTTTCAATTAACACCTTCAAGGAATATCATGAAACCATTCTTATAGATAAAATATTATTTAATATATTTAATAAATCTTATTAAATGTTCTATAACCAATATATATAAATAATATAATATCATAATGGAAAACTACTCAGTGATGATCGAAAAAATTTCAAATTAATTTAAATGGTTATAATTAACACTTTGAATAATGTATCATCCCCATATATGAAAGATATGATATATAAGAACAAAAAATATCCTATAAAATAATTAATAACATATAACTTCAAATTTTAAATAATTATTCATATTTATCATGATCTTCTGTACATTTATACAAGTGAACCAATCATGAAATCCAAGGAAACGAATAACACTGAATGATGAAATTCAATTTTCTAACTCATCAAAATGGTAATAAATAAAAATAATAAAATTATAATAAATAATGTAAATGTTTAATAGATTATTAATTTAATTATTAATTAATCTAATTTCTTTATCTGGGATGTTAAGTTCAAGTGCAGAAGACTTTCGAACATAAGGTAAGGTGTTTCTCATCTCACTTTTATTTCTATGAGATTTCCCTTATTCTCTACTTATTACTTGTGTGTAGTTTATATATACTTCCATTTGATATATAATTTCACAAATATATCTATATTAATGGTATTAAATTTCTTCATTTGATCATTATTAATTTTTTTTCATATGATTTGATTGATTATAATATAGTAAGGGATTCTCCCTAAATCTCCCTTCTTCATTCAGATTACACATTCTCTATATTTTACAAAATTTAATTCTATATTAATTGTATAAAAATATTATTTATTATGTTTTTATATTCCAATATCATGTATTCATATCATTTCATATTTCTATGATGGGGAAATACAAGTTTTATTTGGTTCCTTTTTCAATTCTTCCTGACAAGCATGCCTGATTAGAAAGGTGCTTCCCAATTTCTTAACCATTTTCAAGTACATTCAATAATAAATTTAAATACATCAATGTTTTTCTATATAATCAGATTTATAATAATAAAAAAATATTTTTCATTTATTGTTTTACGACCACAATTATTCCTTTGACCATTTTAAAGTCTCATCTATATTTTCCCTTAAACCAAAAAGAAGTTACATATTTCTAAAGGTTCTTAATCACACTTTTTACATATTTTAAATTCATTTTGAAAATTTTCAGTATGAGTATTATTTTAATATTGATAAATTATAATTTCATTACCTTCTAGGATATAATCTTTATAGTTTTATTTTTATCATGAATACAAATGATTTTAGAAAATAACTCTTCCTTACAGAGTAAAAGGGCATTTCACTTAAGAATTTCTCAATGATTTTTAGAGACTTTTCATCTATATAATTACCCTATATTAAGTATTATTATTAAATTATATTTCAATTATCAATTATTATATTTTTTATTTTTTAAAATTTTTCAATATAAATTGAATTTTGGATGTGTTATCTCGAAACCATTCACCATATTACACATAATTGTTAGTGTGTATGTTAACTGATTTGGGAAATTTAATGACATTTTATATGTAAATGTTGTTTACGTTTCAGCCCATTAATATGAGGAATGAATTGGAGATATTAAGTGAAGGGTGGGTCCCAATATATCCCATCTATGCATCGGTAGGCCCCATGATATAAAACATATGTGGACTTGGCCGAGGCATTGCCCATTTATTTTCAGATATGGATTTGTCCAATGCCTTGACCATTTATTTTTAGGTATCTTTGTTGAGTCCTAGATTGTATGTTCTATATGTCCACCATTATGTATTAACTCATTATGATACTAGTAATTAATACTCTATGTTATTATTTTACTAGTAGAATGTATATGTTATGATTATTTCTCATGTGATTGTTTATGGAATTATTTAATCAGAATTTATTACTACCATATTATGATGATGATTTTTTTAATGTAATTTGTTTTTAGTTTTTCATCATGCCAAATTTTTTATGTTTATGATATCTTCCACTATGTTTTTTACCCTTACTGATCATCTGATGGCACTCATTTTTATGTTTTATTTTCCCTAGTATGGGAAGTTTTATATTATGAATGATATGTATGGATGATCTTTGAGTTTATGGGTATTTCAAATTTATTTTTTATGTTTTATTTCATTTCAAGTGGTAATTTAAAAATATATGTTTTTATCTATTCTCCAAATCTTATAAACCTTTCGGTCCATTTGGGTGAGATAACATGTTCATTGTACCAATGAAATAAAGTAAGTCACCAGCTTCAGGCTACATGGATCAGGGTATTTATAGTTGGTACCAGATAAAAATTAGTAGAGACATTGGAATCTATATTCAGGAAAATATAGAATAGTAAACACAATCCTAATATAGATTTTGATGGTTTTCATGGAATAACAACCAATAATTTTGTTAAGGAAGAGATTTTATGGCCATTTCAAGAAATACATCCATGTCTGGAAGATACAAGTGGACATGGTTCTGGAACAAATGTACTTAGGGGTAGAATGTAACTCCCCGACCCGAATTGTTGTAGTCAAAGTTATTTATATTTATATTAGAGTCTTTTGGTTTAATAAAGTTAAAAAAATTAATTAAAGTAAAAACAAAATGAAAATAAAATAAAATAAATGGAAAACAATTTAAAAACAACAATAATGATATTATTATTATTTACATTTTATTATCATTATTATTAACTTATTTCTAATATTGTTTATATTGACATTATTATTATTATTATTATTATTACAAAAAATGGCAAAAAGCTATTCTACTAGAGCCCCCCCCCCCCATTTCCCTTACCCCCGTCATACCTTCCCCCCTATGTTGAGCTTCCCCTCTCCTATTGTAATGGCCCGAACCTCTCCGGCCCATTACTTTGTCAAAAAGAAGGTCAAGAAGTGTTCTGAAGGGTAAAATGGACTTTTCCCATGCTTTCCAGAATTTGGAAACTACACGTCGTGTACTTTGAGTTTATGTCGTGTACCCCCTTTCTGGTTATACCCCATGTTGTAGGCCGTGTCCTCGCCGTGTGAAGTAAATGGGTACAAACCGTGTGTCTGATACTACACGATGTGTAGTCCTTCCCCGCGTACGCGTTACCAGTCAACGGACGTTTGCCCTGTTGGAGCCGTGTCCTTGCCGTGTGCAATAAATGGGTACACGCCATGTGTCAGATACTACAGGTCGTGTAGTCCTTCCCTGCGTACGCGTTACCCTCAAACCGTGTGTTGACCAGTCAACGGTCGTGGAGCCGTGTTGGAAGTCTCGTGGAGACCGTGCAAAATAATTGAGTACACACAGTGTACCATAAAGTCCACGCCCTGTACTTTTTATTTTCTATCCTATAAAAGGAGGGGTCCCCTCCTCCATTCAACTCACCCCTCTCCTCCCCTTTCCTTTGAGAAAAGTTCTCCCGAGGGACTCAAATGCTGTTTCTTCCATAACTTCTTCGTCCGAGCTCCGATTTACGATCCGTCACTGGCCACTGGATCTTAATGATTAGGAAGAACTTCCGAGATTGGATCTGTTGTCTTTCCTTAGGCCTTTCTTTTCCGACTTCCACCAGAGGAGGTTTTTTCGGGACTCAACGGAAGTGACGGATGCCGACAGACGTCTTCTATGGTTGATCTGGGGGAGTGTTGTGATCGGAACCTGTTGAGGTAGGGATCTTACCTTCGTCTCTCAAGTTTGTGCATCATGCGGGGTGGGTGTTCTCTTGTATATGAGAAACACTTTTGAACCGGTTTAATAAAGATAATAATTGGATTATATAACGGGGTTGGGAAATTTTGATTGCTGTAATCTTTATATCATGTGATATTATGTTGTGAATTGAATAGTGTTATGCCTACTGAAAAATCACGGTCTTTGGGGGCCTTTTCTTACGCAATTAAATGTAGCCCTATCTTTATAGACCGTTTTTGTGGATGGAACTTCTTGGAATGTGGAAATTGGTTAGTCACGTAAAGTTGGATGTTTAATATCTGGAACCCGTGTGTGATCACCCCGATTGAACAAAACGGAATAATGAGCATGTGGGTGTTGTCTTGGATGCATGGCATGTGATGGGGGTGTTTTTTGGGTTGTTGTGGATCGGGTGAGTAGCGGGGCTGCGATTGGCTTGGTTGTGGGTTGGTGTAATGCTATGTTGGTGATGGGAAACATGGCTGTGATAAATGGTATTAAAGGGATAATGATGTACGGTGCAGTTGTGGTTATGGTGGTTGGCAGCGGGGCTGCAGGGATGGGTTGGAATATGAACAGAATATGGGTTGTGAATTATAAATAGAAAGTGGAAGAATTAATAAATGGTGGGTCATGGTAATGGAACGGGATTAATAATAAATGGGGTTGGTTGGTTGATAAGAAGGGTTTGTTGTGTTGCTTGTGTTTTCCTAACTTGATTTGTGGATGGCAGGGATATGTTTTACAAATGATCGATTTGGTTGGTTGAGGATAGTTTCCCATTAGTTAAGGAACAAAATAAACTATTTCTGTTGAAACGTGAAAACCAAAATGGTGTTGGGGTGGTTTGTTGTATGCATGCTTCGTAGTAGCGGTGCTAAAGCACGTGCTCAGATTCTCTTTTTAGAAGCCATTGGGTGGGCTGTGTGTTTGGTATACATATATATATATATCCGTATCTTTTGTGTTTTAGCGCACCCCACCCATGTTGAGCACTTTGTGCCGAACACTCCCATTTCATGGGAGAGGGTGTTTTCACTTAGTTACTAGCTCCTTCCTGCTCCTTCTCCCCTAGGCTGTGATGGCT
The DNA here is from genome assembly GCA_963277665.1 of Viscum album. Lineage (NCBI taxonomy): Eukaryota > Viridiplantae > Streptophyta > Magnoliopsida > Santalales > Viscaceae > Viscum > Viscum album. The sequence goes on along the minus strand of OY728126.1, from coordinate 2,086,625,331 downwards.
TGAGGAGACCTTACACCTAAGACTCTTCGGGTAGGATTCGATTGGGGTGGCTTTAGCCCAAGACTCTTCGGGAAGGTTCTTCTGTTTCCCAAGAATATTCGGGATGATGCCGAGGTGTGTGCGGGAGGGATACGTGGTTGTGAGGCCCAGGTGTGTGCGGGCGGGATACGTGGTTGTGAGGCCCAGGTGTGTACGGGCGGGATACGTGGTTGTGAGGCCCGGGTGTGTGCGGGCGTGATACGTGGTTGTGGGGCCTAGGTCTGTGCAGGCGGGGAGAGTATGGCAGCGTCAGGACATTTGCCTTTAGGAAGATAATCTAACTAAAGGGAAATGGTGAGGGGTACCCAATATTGTTGTTTCTTATATACTACTACCTGTTGTGATTGTGTTTTTGGTGAGTGTGGCTGGTGAGGTTGGGTGGATAGAATTCCTTTCTAGGTTACTTCTGTTGTTCTCATGGGACATTAGGATGTCTTCCCACTTGTGCACGAGAGCTTTAGGTTTCCCTACTGAGTATACTTGTATGCTCACCCTATGTTTACATTCATGTTTCCAGGAGGACTACAAGGGTCGTGCAGGACCCTACTAGTCAGACAGTTGGAGTTGTCTCTGTTTTTGTACTCTTGTTTTCTTTCGATATTGTACCTTGATCTTTCTTGTACTTGCACCTTGTAATAAAATTGTTTGAACATGCATGTGGGCTTGGTTTGGGTTTATTTCTATACACTTTTTCTTTTCCTTTTTGGTGGTTGACTTGTCCTATTTCCCGATCATAAAATAATAAAATAGGGTAATGCCTCCCGTATTTGTGAAAACTCATTACCTTGGTGCAAGTCGCCAACTCGGGGCCTACTAGAGGCGGGACTCGGGGGTCATTATCTCCCTTTCACTATTGCCAGCTCAAAAGGGGAATCTTTGGTGGGTGGGGGTCGTGACAAATTGGTATCAGAGGTGATGGTTGAGAGATAGGATGGAGTCTGGAGTTATGCACAGTGAGGATTGCATGGGATGGTAGAGAAACAGTGTTAGTTAATCTTGGTGCGTGACATAGGCCAGGGAAGACCGGCTAGGACACGGGATTTTAGGGCCCCCCATGATCCAATGCAAGGACTCTGAGCCTACCGAATGACCAAGTGAGACTACATTGATTGCAGGGTAGTGACCCTAGGGAAGGTACATGCATCATCATGATTGTGTTTTACTTGATTTGGGTGTTCTAGGAAGGAAATTGAAATAAAACGATAACAAATAAAACCTTTATTTTTTCCTTACTACTTGGGCTTAGGTGATCTTTGTTTACCGTACAGTTATGGCACCTGGACGTCATCCCCGGGTGGCTCAGATGGCCGAGGCCCAGCAGATTCAGGCGGTCGATCAGTTGAGGATTGACCGAGAGGAGTAAGATATCCAGTGGTAGAAGACTCTCTATTCTTTCCAGCGGCAACCCCTCAAGAAGTGCGAGGGTAGTACTTCGGATACAGAGATGGAGGGGTGGCATGAGGAGCTAGGGATAACTTTTACCTTGATCTGTGCTCCGAGGGAGTACTGGGTTCCCCTAGAAGTCAGTCAGCTAAGAGGTGCGGCGCGCCAGTGGTGGACGCTCTACCTCGGAGAGAGGATAGAGGAAGAGGTTCCATGGGAAGACATTGAGAAGGAATTTCGAGAGGAATTCCTTTCTTCCATGATCAAGTTGGAAAAGAGGCATGAGTTACTCTCCATTCAGCAGGGGAGTATGTCAGTACGAGATCTGGGGATCAAGTTCAAGGATCTCCTGTGCTTTTCTCCCGATCTCTTCCGGATGAGGAGTCTCGAGAGAGACGTTTGGAGGAGGTGCTTCGTCCTTTGCTCCAGTATATTGTCACCCACTTCACCCTTCCAACATACTTGGCGGTACAGAAGAAGGAAGATGTTGTAGAGAGGATGCACTCGCTGGGAGGTGCACCCTGAGAGGGGATCTAGCCGGGCTCGTCGAAGGGGAAGGAAGTCTGCAGCAGGTCTCCTGCGACGGGACCTTCCAGGTTCAGGCTAGTGGGGAGAAGGCCCCTACAGTTCCAGTTCATATGTTTTGGTCCTCGTCCCTTTTTCAAGATCCCAGGACCGAAGTGTTTTTCTTGTGGAGGTTTCGGGAACGTTTAGAGTCAGTGCCCGACCCGAGATCAGTACGGTTGAGGTGGGCGGGTTCAGCGCCCACCTCAGCAACACCAGTTGCTGACGAGGCCCTTCCAGCAGCAGCAGGACCATGCTCCTCTGAGGGAAGACTTTGCGGGAGGATTCTGAACTCAGCGTGCTCCTCAGGGACCTCGACTAGAGCGTGTTCATGGAGGTGGATGACATCACAGAGGCAGAGGAGCTGGGTGTGGATAGTTGCACGCATCAGAGTTGACAGCTCCAGCAGAACTAGAGGTGGTGCGAGGTACGATTTGTTTGTTCAGCACTCTTGTTTCTTCTTTGTTCGATTCGGGAGCTTCACACTCCTTTGTTGCACCTAGTCTAGCCCATTATTTGGGACTAGACGTAGAGAGGCTTTCCGTAACACTAGTGCTGATTACACCAGCTAAAGGCCAGACCAGCGTATCTTGTGTTTTCCGGGGATGTGGGCTGACGTTGGGACCACATCGATCTAGTGGGAACCTTTTTCTATTATAGATGCAGCCATACAATGTCATCATAGGCATTGACTGGTTGTTTTCTGTTAGTTCTGTTATCGACTGCTTCCAAAGAAGTGTCATATTCTTCGATGTGGATGGGTGGCGCGTATCTTTTGTAGGCGAGAGGAGCTATCATGTAGGAAGCCGGCATGTGGAGCCTCTCCTTTCATTGTTAGGGGGGTTATCAGTGATTCTAGGTGAAACAAAGATGATGTATATACCGAAGGTTGTTGGGGAGTTCCTCGATGTTTTCCCTGAGGAGGTTGTGACTCTACCCCCCCCCCCCCGATGTGACGTTGAGTTCGGGATAGACTTACAGCCTGGTGCCTGTCCGATTTTTATGGCCCCATATTAGATGGCACATATGGAGTTGCAGGAGTTTTGGATTCAAATTGATGATCTGATGGATAAGGGTTTTGTTCGACCCAGTATATCGCCATGGGGTGCTCTATTTTTGTTCGTGAACAAGGTAGGCAGTGGTCTCAGGTTATGCATAGACTACCGAAGGTTGAACCAGGTAATAATCAAGAACCGTTACCCCCTTCCAAGGATAGATGATATATTCGACCAACTGAGGGGAGAATGTTGGGTTTCCAAGATTGATCTACGATCTGGATATCATCAGTTGAGGGTAAAGGAAAATTACATCTCGAAGATGGCTTTCAGGTGCAGGTATGGGCACTTCGAGTTTTTAGTGATGCTGTTTGGAGTTACGAATGCAACGGCTGTGTTCATGGGACTTATGAACTTTGTCTTCTGAGAGTTTCTGGACCGGTTTGTCATTGTGTTTATCAATGAAATTCTGATCTACTCAAGATTAGAGGAGGAGCACGTTGAGCATCTCAGGGCAGTCTTGGAAGTCCTTCAACACCACCATCTTTATGGGAAATTGTCGAAGTGTCAGTTCTCTACACAAGAAGTACACTTCCTTGGGCACATGGTGTCTCAACATGGAGTGTCGGTGGAACAGTCGAAGGAGGAGGCAGTTGTTTCTTGGGAAGCACCCAAGAGCATCGCAGAAGTTCGTAGTTTCCTGGGGTTAGCAGGTTACTATCAGAGGTTCATTTCGGAATTCTCTCAAGTTTCTGCTCCATTGAAAGCCTTGACTAAGAAGAACCAGGTCTTCCTATGGAGCGAGTAGTGACAGAATGCTTTCGACTACCTGAAGGAGAAGTTGGTCAATGCTCCCGTACTCAGGTTGCCAGAGGAAGGGTTGTTGTATGAGGTGTTTTGTGATGCTTCTGGCCTTGGTCTAGGTTGCGTGCTGATGTAGAAGAAGGGAGTGATCTGTTTTGTGTCTAGGAAGTTACTCCCTCACGAGCGTAACTATTCCACCAATGATCGAGAGCTTGAAGCAGTAGTGTTCACACAGAATTTGTGGAGACATTACCTTTTTGTGGAGCGCTATGTGGTCTTCTCAGATCATAAGAGCCTGCGTTATATCTTCTCCCAGTGTGACCTGAACCTGCAGGAGCGGAGATGGGTCGAGTTTCTCCAAGACTATGACTTTGAGATCTCTTACACTGAATGTAAGGTCAATGTTGGGGCTGATGCCCTGAGCATGAAGTCTCATTAGGAAGTAGTTCGGGAATCCACTGATTCTTGGAAGGCGCTAGGAGAGTTGGATGCCTTGCACTTGGATGCCAGGGTAGAAGGTGTTAGATGCTGTTTGTTTTAGATGACGGTGCAGTCCTCCTTGTTGAATTAGGTCGAAGTGTCTCAGTGGGGGGACTCCGAGGCAGAAGTGATGCGGGATCATGTCGATCAGGGGAACGCTCCAGAAGGATGGTCAGAGGACAGCTGCCATCAGATGATTTTCCATGGAAGGTTGTTTGTCCCAGAGACAATGTGTGAGGGAGTTCTCCGTGAGTTCCAAAGATCAGCCTTGGCGGTACATCCAGGAGTTTCAAAAATGTACCAAGGCCTGAAGGAATAGTTTTGGTGTCCCAGGGTGAAACGGGCAGTGGCAGAGTTTTTGGCTAAATTCCTAGAGTGTCAGCAAGTGAAGGCTGAACACCGTGTTCCCAGTGGTTTTTTGCATCCTTTAGATGTCCTCGAGTGGAAGTGGGATGACATCTCATTGGGCTTCGTCACAGTACTACCCAGAGCGTAGGGTGGTTATGATGCTATCTGGGTAGTGGTGGATTGACTGACGAAATCAGATCACTTCTTAACAATTAAGGTGTCAGGCCCAATGAGTACCCTAGCATAGAGGTACATAGATGAGGTTGTGTGGTTGCATGGAGTCCCAAATACTATCATCTCAGATCGGGATACTCGGTTTACCTCATGATTCTGGAGGGGGTTACAACATGTTTTTGGGACCCAGCTATGCCTTAACACTGCTTTCCACCACCAGACCAATGGGCAGACGGAGCGGACTATCCAGATATTGGAGGACATGCTGCGAGCATGCGTTCTGGATTTCAAAGGATCATGGGTACGAAACTTTCCTTTAATAGAGTTCTCCTACAAAAACATCTTCCACCTTACTATTGGAATGGCACCGTTTTGAGGCTTTGTAGGGAAGGCCATGTCCTTCACCCATTTTCTGGGCAGAGGTTGGTGAGACAGGTGCTCTTGGGCCAGAGGTAGTGCAGAGCACCATAGAGAAAGTCTAGCTTGTACGTGAGAGGATGAAAGCATATCAGGACCGACAGAAGTCTTATGCTGATCATCGGAGGAGGCCCATGGAGTTCGAGGTGGGAGACCATGTGTTCTTGAAGGTTTCCCCTCGACGGGGGAAGCAGAGGTTTGGGATATGGTGCAAGATCTCTCCTAGGTTCATCGAGCCTTTTGAGGTGCTGAGGCGAGTCGGCGAGGTGGCATATTAGCTGGCCCTTCCACCTCAGCTGGAGAAGGTTCATGACGTCTTCCATGTCTCCCATCTTCGTTGGTACTTGCACGACGAATGTCACGTTATCGAATGGGGAGAGTTAGATATGGGAGACGACGCGACCTTCGATGAAAGACCAGTTAGAATCGAGGATCGTAAAGAGATGGTGCTCTGTGGATGAACCATTCTGTTGGTTCGTGTGTTGTGGAGGCATGGCAGCCTCGAGGAGAGAACTTGGGAGCGGGAGACCCAGATGCACGCTCAGTACCCGGAGTTGTTTTGACTTGTGTTTTCCCTTGTTCTTCTGAGCATTATGTTGATGTTGTACTCTGTACCATTGATATATGGAAATATTGGCTTGTCAGTTGTGAGACCTTTTGTTTCCTTCTTCTCTGGAATGTGTGACATGTCCGGATGTGTGGGGAAAGGGAAAACCCTTACCCTTAATTGAGACACATTAATGCGGATGTGATTGAACCCATGCGGGCGAGTTAGTGCCGCCTAAAGCGGATAATATCTCGACATAGGAGAAGGAATTTCCCAAAAACAACCAAGTGTTCAGGCAGTGTGTTGGTTGTGTGGTGTTAGGGGTAGTACAAGTTGAAAAAAATCCTAATGTATGAAATGGGAAGACCCAATTCTTAATCGAGAAGCATTAATGAGGATGCGATTAAACCCGTGCAGGCGAGTCAGTGCCTCCTAAAGCGGATAATATCTCAACATACGAGAAGGAATTACTGATGCATAAGATTAGGGTTGTTTGTTGGGTTCCTGTTATAATGATAACCCTAAGAGGTATCTTGTTGGGTTTCCTCTGGGTTGGTTTTTGAATTCTCGGGGATGAGAATGTTTTAAGAGGTATCTGATGTAATGGCTCGGACCTCTCCGGCCCATTCCTTTGTCAAAAAGAAGGTCAAGAAGTGTTCTGGAGGGTAAAATGGAATTTTCCCACGCTATCCATAATTTTGATACTACACGCCGTATAGTTTGAGTACATGTCGTGTACCCCCTTTCCGGGTATACCCCGTGTTCTAGGTCGTTTCCTCGCCATGTGAAATAAATGGGTACAAACTGTGTGTCCGATACTACACGCCGTGTATTACTTCCCCGCGTATGCATTACCAGTCAATGATCATGTGCCGCGTGGGAGTCGTGTCCTTGCCGTGTGAAATAAATGGGTACACGCCGTGTGTCTGATACTACATGCCATGTAGTCTTTCCCCGCGTATGTGTTACCCTCAAACCATGTGTTGACCAGTCAACGGCCGTGGAGCTATGTTGGAAGCCGCATGGAGACCGTGTGAAATAACCAAGTACACGCCGTGTACCATAAAGTACACGCCGTGTACTTTTTCTTTTCTCACCTATAAAAGGAGGGGTCCCCTCCTCCTTTCAACTCACCCCTCTCCTCCCCTTTCCTCTGAGCAGAGTTCTACCAAGAGACTCGAAGCCTCTTTCTTTCATAACTTCTTCATCCGAGATCTGATTTTCGATCCGTCAGTGGATACAGGATCGTAACGACGAGGTGAAACTTCCGAGATTGGATACGTTGTCTTTCCTTCGGCCTTTCCTTTCCGACTTCCACCTGAGGAGGTTTTTCCGGGACTCGACGAAAGTGGCGGACACTGACAGACGTCTTCTATGGTTGATCCGGGGGAGCGTTACGATCATAAACTTTTGAGGTAGGGATCTTACCTTCCTCTCTCTAGTTTGCGCATCATGCGGGGTGGGTGTTCTCTTGCTTATGTTAAACACTTTTTAACCGGTTTAATAAACATAATAACTAGCTTATATAACGGAGTTGGGAAGTTTTGATTTATGTTATCTTTATATCCTGTGATATTATGTTGTGAATTGAATAGGATTATGCCTACTAAAAAATCACAGTTGTTGGGGGCCTTTTATTGAGAAATTAAATGTTTCCCTATCTTTCTAGACCATTTGTGTGGATAGAACTTTGTGGAATGTGAAAATTGGTTAATCACGTAATGTTGGATTTTTAAAATCTAGAACCCTTGTGTGATCACCCCGGTTGAACAAAATGGAAAAATGGACATGTGGGTGTTGTCTTGGATACTTGGCATGTGATAGGGGTGTTTTGTGGGTTGGTGTAGATCAGGTGAGTAGCGTGGCTGCAGTTGGCTTGGTTGTGGGTTGGTGTGAATGCTATGTTGATGACGTGCAACGTGGCTCCAATAAATGGTATTAAAAGGATAATAATGTACGATGCGGTTGTGGTTATGGTGGTTGGCAGCAGGGCTGCAGGTATGGGTTGGAATATGAACGGAATATGGGTTGCGAATAATAAATAGAAAGTGGAATAGTTAATAAATGGTGGGTCATGGTAATGGAACACGATTAATGATCAATGGGGTTGGTTGGTTGATAAGAAGGGCCTGTTGTGTTTCTTGTGTTTTCCTAACTTGATTTGTTGATGGTAGGGATATGTTTTACGAATGATCGATGTGGTTGGATGTGGATAGTTTCCCAGTAGTTAAGGAACTAAATAAATTATTTCTGATGAAACGTGAAAACCTAAATGGGGTTGGGTTTGTTTGTTGTATGCATGCTTCGTAGTAGCAGTGCTGAAGCAGGTGCTCAGTTTCTCTGTTTAGAAGCCATAGGTTTGGCTATGTGTTTGGTATACATATATATATCTGTATCTTTTGGGTTTTAGCACACCCCACCCATGTTGAGCACTTAGTGTCGAACACTCCCATTTCATGGGAGAGGGTGTATTTCCCTTAGTTACTAGCTCCTTCCTGCTCCTTCTCCCCTAGGCTGTGATGACATGAGGCGACCTTACACCTATGACTCTTCGAGTAGGTTTCAATTGGGGTGGCTTTAGCCCAAGACACTTCGGGCAGGTTCTTCTGTTTCCCAAGAATCTTCGGGATGAGGCCTTGGTGTGTGCGGGTGGGATATGCGGTTGTGAGGCCCAGGTGTGTGCGGGCGGGATATGTTGTTGTGAGGCCAAGGTGTGTGTGGGCGGGATACGTCTTTGTGAGGCCCAGGTGTGTGCTGGTTGGATATGTGGTTGTGGGGCCCAGGTGTGTGCGGGCGAGGAGAGTGTGGTAGCATTAGGACATTTGATGTTAGGAAGAGAAGCTAACTAAAGGGAAATGGTGCGGGGTACCCAATACTCTTGTTTCTTATATAGTACTACCTGTTATGATTGTGTTTTTGGTGAGTGTGGTTGGTCAGGTTGGGTGGATAGAATTCCTTGCTAGGTTTCTTCTGTTTTTCTCACAGGACATTAGGATGTCTCCCCACTTGTGCACGAGAGATTTAGGTTTCCCTACTGAGTATACTTGTATGCTCACCCTACGTTTACTTTCATGTTTCCAGGAGGACTACAAGGGCCTTGTTGGACCCTACTAGTCAGACAGTTGGAGTTGTTGATGTTGTTGTACTCTTGTTTTCATTCGGTATTGTACCTTGAGCTTTCTTGTACTTGAACATCATTATAAAATTTTTTAAACGTGCATGTGGGCTTGGTTTGGGTTTATTTCTACACACTTTTTGTTTTCCTTTTTGGTGTTTGACTTGTCCTATTTCATGATCTTAAAATAAAAAAATGGTAATGCATCCCATTTGGTGAAAACTCATACCCTTGGTGCTAGTCGCCAACCCGGGGCCTACTGGAGGTGGGACTCGGGGGTCATTATCTCCCTTTCACCATTGCCAACTCATGAGGGGCATCTTTGGTGGGATGGGGTCGTGACACCCATTCGCAGCAAACGCCCACCCTTCCCCTAACCTTGTCACGTGCCGCCGCCGCCACCCTACTGCTCCTCTGGCGAGCCATCCCACCGCCCTGCTCTTCCTCTCGGCAGACTGCCTCATCCCACCCTGCTCTATTCGACGGACTGCTTCACACCAGCCGAACCCAGTGCACCTCCCTCTCCTAGCCGTCCTCTCCTGGACGCACCCCCTTTTCGATGCTTCTCACCTCTGGTGCGGCCCTCGGGTAGTCCCTTCTCCCCCCTTTCCAGGGTTTTCACTGTTGTTTTTTTGGGGCTTCAGTTTTCTTTTCCAGCCTTTAGGGTGTAAATTAGGATTCTAATCTTGGGCGTTGATGTTCGATTTCATGAATTAGGGTTCATCCTTGGTCCCTTTTGGTGTGAATATGCAGCAATTGAAGTTTCACACCAAAATTCGGAAGATTCGACACCGTAGGTAAGTGTTCCCACGTATAAGTGTTGTTTTACGAATTAATTCTGTTGTTTAGTTAAATTAGAATACTCATTTATTTGTTTACTTGGTGTGAATGTAATTTGACTTGAGATTTGATATGATTTCAATGTGTTCAGTAGCATCTTTAATTGATATGAATATTTTTATTTTGTGAAAACCCATATTGAGCCTTTTGTTGTGTTTTATAAATTTCGTTGTTGCTTTATGATTTCACACAAGGGCTGTGAATTTTGTTTTATCATGTTATTAGTGTGCGTTTTCCCTTAGAATATGTTTTTGAGTGGGAGTTTGTGTTCAAATTATATGGTATCGCTGGGAGTAGTTTTATAATATTATTAAGTGGATTATTAAAACATATGAAGTTTGTGAAACACGTTTGGATATTGTTTTCATGTGAAACTTGGTGATGTTTTATAAATTAATAAAATGAATTATTTCATTGTGCAAGGGATGCAAAACTATCTTTTGAATGAATTTTATTTGCGTGAGTTGAAATTGGGTTCTTAATGTTAATTTGGGTGTACTTGTAGTGAAAAAGCTTTTTGCTCCTCTTTTAGGTGTTTTATAAATTGTACAAATGTTTTATATAGTTTTTCAAGTGGTGTGAATCATGTTTTCAAGGGAACTTATGGTACAATGGGTTTGGTTGTAGGTTTTTAAAGAGAAATGCATAATTTGGCATGTTTGAGTTGTCTTGTATTTTTGAATGTAAATTTTAAATGGTTTAAACAGTGGAATACATGTTTTGGAATTGGTTCTGATCTATGTGACGATTTGAAAATGAATTTGGGAATGGTTAAATTGATTATGTGTTTTTATTTTATTATTTTAAAAGTGTTTTATGAGTTATAAAAGTAGGGTGAAATGTATTTTCAAATGGTTTACTGTACTTTTGGGGTTTAAAGAGTTTTTTGGTGTGATTATTTTTTTAGTGCTAACTTTTAAGTGTTTGATTAATTGCTTAATTGTTTTATTAAATTATATGTGTTGTGTGTTGGGTCTTTCTTCATTGGTTTTGGGCCATGTGTCAAGGAATCCTAAATTTACATGTATAGGGTAAGACATATATATATATATTCCCTCTTTGTTTATATTCCCTCATGGCACAGGGAATATGTGAAATGTAGCTAGGTGTGTGTATATATATATGTACAAATGCATGTGCGTGTATGCACCAAGTGTTGGTTCGAGTGGACATCAACAAATAGCAAGAATTTTGAGGTAGTTCCTCTATTCCTATGCCTTTAATTTGAGATTCATAATTTCATGCTTGTTTTAAAAATATGTTTCACATTTACGCTATATACACATGCTATGAAATCGAGTTATGATTGCTAGAAATGATTGTGCCTTTGCATTTGAAATTGAAATGTATTTTTTATGTTATCGTTCTTGGGTGACCTTTTCTTCAAAAAATTGATTTCCTAAGTTGTTTTGAATTGGTAATGTGTGTTTCCAAAGGTGTTCGTCCTTTTAGCCGGTTAATTGTAAAAAGTATTCTTTTTTATGTAATAAAGCACGTTTAGAACCTTAAGAATGTTTTATGAAAAAGAATAACCTCTCTTGAGGTACGCCCCCTTGGTTTTAGAAAATGATTTGTATGTTTAAAGTGTTATGATGTGCCTAACGTTGAAGTTTATTCATTGTGTGACGTGAAAGAGCGGGGAATGCTCTTAAGGATGGAGAACAGTGGTGAGAGGATGAATGAGTTTTTGATAAATAAAATGTTATATTCATATATGTTTGCATGATAAAGAAAAACTCACCACAACATGAAATAGAGCACAATGGGAAACTTAGGTATCTAGGTGTTTGACTAGGACTAGTATGCTAGATGACACGACAGAGGTTTTTCCTGGTTTTTCTAGCAGGATTGACGCTACAACAATAACTAAACATATGAAGTTCTGAGGGTCGTGGCCTTCTAAGAAATGTTTCACCAAGGTATGAGGTCTCTAGGTTCCCACATGGTCAAGGTACCTATTGGGATTACCCTTGGTGCTCACGTGTGACATGCTGCTAGCGATGTAACTTGCTTTTCAATTGTTTCATACTTGATGTCTTGTTTGTGAAAACCATATTTTAATATAAACTGGTTTCTTTTCATTTTGAAATGTTAATGTATGCTTGAAACCTATTTTGAAAATGTAGTGGGAGTAAAAATTCTTTACCTGAAAATGAAAACTCGTTACTTGAATTTGAAAAGGAGAAACATTATTTTATTATATCCTATTTTCAAACTGGCATAATTGGATTTCATACTAATGGTGGGGGAATAGGACATGGTTATATTTTTTCTTTCCTATTGAGCATCTTGGTGTTAATGCCTACTTTAATTTTCAGTTGCAGGTTTCAGCCTTGGGTCGCTTTTGGAAGTGAGTCTGGTTTACCTACCGTGGTGACACACGGGGTCACCTGAGGTATGTCACGTCGCTTCTTTATTTCCTTTTCTGCTGCCAAGTTGTTTGGTTATTTTCCCTTTATTTATCTGCATGTTTAGTTTATGTTTAGTCATCTTTGTTATGGTCCAAAATCATTCCCAACTGGTTTATTTTGATGCCTGACACTAGTTGCCAGCCCGTGGGGATCGAGAATGCCCCACGGGCCATGTCGCAGACCGGATTGAGCGCTGGGTCGGATGACAACCTGGCCTGGTTCGTGACATAGAAACTCTAACATATTTTTTTAGGACATACCCGATGTTACCTGGTACACAACAATGGGCATTACTGCACACTTGGTTTGTCACTCTAATGGTATATGCTTAGGATAATACACAATTTTTTTTAAAAAACCATTATGAATGATTTAATTGTATGTATGTCCCCAATGAAAAACTTTTTATGATTCAGACATTATTTATGCATACATTTCTCAATTTGTGTTATGTATTTCACTAGTTTTGGGGTTATACATTATTTTTCATAATGATATGATATGTTATAGTGTATATCATTTTTTAGAAATTTCACCTCATAGAAGGAATGGGAACCTCACCAATGAACATGATCCAAAGAGTAACACATAAGAAATATGTTATGGTCTTATACCAATTTTTTAAGGGAACATATATCCCAAACATTACCATCATTTGAGTAAGTAATATCATGTTCCAATGAGAAAAATAAATACTTCTCTAATTATTATGGCATTGAATAGAAGCATGAGAACAAGAGTACAACTAAGAATAAATTTTTTGAAGAAATTAATAGAAATAAGTATATTATCACATTTGATATATTTGGAAGGAAACACCATGGTACTTGGTAAAAAGGAATGGGGGATTTCTATAGGTGTGAAGTGAGAGGCCACCACAATTGTTATTCCAGGGGTAAGAAAATGATTTCCAGTATATAATCAATAAAATTTAATGAGATTCAAGAATAAAAAAAATTAATTTCTAAAGTATAAATGGAATACAACCCAAAAGAGGATAATGGATCATGGTCAAGAGAATGATACTACCAATCACGAGTGGATTGATCAATATTCCTCTATTTGGATATAACAAATATGTTATTTGATTATTTTATTAATAATGATCTGTTTATAAAGTTCCAGAAAAATATAAGGATTTTAATGAATTACTAATTCTTTAAGGAATTAGAAGAACGTGGTGATTAAAAATAGTTATCCAGAGAAGTGATTCTATAGTACACTTATCATTTTGAAAACACGTGACTTGGTAAATATAACCCTGAATATTTGTTTGATATTGGGATATTAAAAATAAATATTTATTGTATAATATTAATGACCATGAAGTTGGTTAGTGATTTGATGGGTTATGTTATGCTAGAATACTAAGATGTTTGGATTTAAAGAATATATTCAAAAACAAGAGATTTTACTCTTGAAAGCATGCATATTTTTCAAATGTTTAAAGGATATTGATGTATTCATATATTTGGTATGTGACAATAAGAGAAACATTATTTGGGGAATTTTTTTTCTTATTATGATTTTTTAAATTTTTTTCTCTTTCCTCTAAAATTTTGGTATTTTAATTTGGAAAAACCATAATTTGGATGAGTGTTGTGGTTAATTACCTATGTAATGAATTAAGGATATTACTGATTAATATTAATCGATAATAACATGTGCTAACCAAATTGGTTTCATTAAACATTTAATGGATGAGGGAATGTATTTTTAATATTATGACTAATAAATGTTCGTTAAGAATTAAAATTTGTTTTGATAATCCATATACATGATTATGAAATTATGTGGAAATTTATTGAAACACAACAAAAGTATGATATTATTACATGGAAATGAATCAATTGCATTTAGTTTCTGATGTAATTCTCAAAATAGTGAAAACCCATCAACTATAAGTATATAATTTTGGATCAAATACATCATCAGATTATTTTTATTTCCAAAAAATATGGTCTTTTATCTAATCATATATTTATGACTTGGTGATGGTTAACATTATAATAACCTTGTTCTCTATAACTCTCCATCATAACATTATAATTAAATTTTATTCCAGGTCTATGTTTTCACAGATGTTCTCCAATTTATGAATCATAATTTTTCAGTGACCTTCACATTTCTATATGATTTCTTTAATAGGATGTTTATAAACCATTTTTATAATGTGGGGTTTCCACAAATAGGATTTACATGTACCATCGTTTTATTTTTGAGGAAGAATTTCAAATTTCAAGGATGAAATTTTTTGGAGGGATGAATGTAACACCATAAGTGTAATAACCTTGGTAATGATATAATAAGTCTTCTAATATTTATTAATATATTTTAATTAAAAGATAAAATATATTTAATCATTTATATAATAAATCTTGAATAATGGTTAAAAACATTGTTTTCTGAAAAAGCATTTTTACCACGTTTTGATGGAAAATCCATTTTAAATATTCTATTTCACACTTTTTATGTTATATTATACAAAATTAATTTATTATTTAGAATATATGAATAAAAATTTAATTTGGATGAGTTTTTTGTATTTTTGTGATAAATTACATATTTAAATGAATAATGAACAATGCTATATTTTAATTCAAAAAATCTTTTTCGCCTAATTTATTTATATTGAAATATTATCCTATTTTTTTTTTATTAAATAATTAGATATTTTTTTATATTTTAATCTAATTTAGGTCATTGGAATCATTTTCACATTGAAATTGGATATAAAAAGTTTGTGAATGTTTCAACATGCTTACTATAAAAACACATTTTCTCATTCTACCTTATGAGATTAATTGTCAATTAATTTATAAAAATTATAAGTCATGATTTTGGAAAAACAGATTTCATATTTGGATTAATAATGTGAAAATTATTTAAATAGTTCCCTTTTATTTTTTGACATTATGAATTGTAGCTTTAGTAATAGATTTATTAACATGGTTATGGGTAAATCAGGTAATTAAAGATAAAAATAATATTATAACTAATAAAAAATCACCCTAAACAATTAATAATTTCATTATATGAGTTTATTTAGATAAAAATAAAACCTTTATTGATGTTTTATCATTTTTAAGCCTCTTGAGTTTGAATGAGAGATTTATAATATTATATTTAAGGAGAATATAAATCCTTACAAACCTTTTTTTTACAATAAAGTATTTTTAATATGGGGATACAAAAAATATATATTATAATAAAAAAATTTAGAAATACAAAATTATTATATACATCATGGAAATTTATTTATAATATTTATTAAATAAACAAGTATATAAAATGGTGACAGAATGATGAGACAGTGGTTTCTTAAATAATAAAATATTCAAATAATTGGTATTATAAATATTAAAATAAATATTATTTGACATAATTGATGCCATGCAATAATATTTTGGATTAAATTGAAATGTTATGGATAATTTAAATTTTATTTTTTGAAGAAATACATTTGTTATGATATATTAACATAGTTAATTAATGAATAATGTCAAAATTATAAATAATGGTATTTTCAAAAATAAAATATTTTATTAAATGATATAAAATTTATAAAAATAAAATATTCATCCAAATAGTTCTTATATGTCTTATAACTTTATAAATGACTCTTTTGTTATTTTTTTGGAATGTTAAGGTAAATATATTAAACCTATAGTTGTAAATTACTTGATAAAATGATAATAGATTAATGGTGTTAAAACTAAAAGATAAGGATTAAAAAAATTCAAGATGTGTCAAAATGTTATTGGACGATTTTATTTTTCCCTATAATAATTCTATATTCTAAATAAATCACTTTTTAAAAATTTGGGATAGAAAATGAATGTATAATAATTTAATATTTTGACGAATTTCAAGATTACCCCTCCTATCTATTATAAAAGTGAACTACTTACTATCATTACTTCACACTTCAAAAATATTTTTATTCCACACATATATAATGAAATTACTTTCTAGAGTCCCTAAAAAATTATTTTTTCCATATTTTAGTCATAAACCCCTTTATAGAGGTGTTAATGTGTTAATCCAATGTGACCATCTAAATAATAGGTATCATTTTTATTTAAGTATTTCTATTCTATTTCTTATTCCATTTACAGAAATTATTTTTAACCCATGATGTAATAATAAATACAGTATCATCAACATAATGAGATATTATTATTTTAATATCACCACTTAAATCCATATCCACTTCCATAAAATGGGAAATCAATTAGTCGTTTGTGCGTACATGTGTACTATCACCTCCATGAATAGATATAATTTTTTTCCATAACCATCTCTCAAGACTAGATATAATGATGGAATTAACTTTTATATGTGATATTAATGGAATATTTATCATTATAATCCAATAATATATCAATTAGGTTCTTACATTCTATGCACATAAAAATTATAAAATTGTTCGTGTGTACATGTGAATTATATCCTCCAACAAGTTATGTGATTCCTTTTTAATAACCACGTAACTTTTATAATATATATAAGTATATTTAAATTATTAATATAATAATAATTATGTTATAATAATATTTTAACCCAATAATAATACTTAAATTCATTCCATAATGATCAATCCAAAAAATGATAATGTTACTCATCCGTGTGTATGACCTCCCGTCTCCATAATTATAACACTGTTCATTTTTCATATGAATAAATAAATGGTTTTATTTAAAATTAAGTTTATTATTTTAAAGTGATTATTATGTATTTAATATTATTCTTTAGATGAGTGATTGATGACCATTTTTGGATATAGATATCATACAAAGTCAGTCTGGACTCATGTACCAAATATCTTCAAAACATCCTAGGTGAAAATAATTAATTAATTAATTGTTATAATATGGTGATAAGTGGTATAAAAGGAATGATTAACATGAGAAGGTTTCTCAAGAATGTAAATAATTAACATAAATTTATTATTCATGTTGAAAAAGAACATACTTGATGAATTGGACTCAAGGTAAGTGATTTCGTCTCAACCTCCTTTCATTGAGGAATTTCTTGATGATATAATAATTCATTATTTTATATGGTTTATATAAGTCTACTATGACATTAAATATCTATATTTTATCTATATACTTTTTATTTAATGTTTTTTTAATGTATTATTTAATATATATGAATATTTAAATGTTTCATGTTGTATGGGACACCATGAATGTTTAAAGATTTAATTTTAAAATATTTTTCTCTATGTCAATATTTTTGATATTATTTTACATATATATTTATATAGATATAAAAGGAATATTATGAAAATTTTATTTCTATTTTTAATTTCATTCAAAGGATTTAAAAAATCATTCTTTTTATGTGTTTTCTAGAGAACATTTTGTGAAATGTCAAAAGGAATGCTTCTAATATATACGACAAAAAATTATCCGCTACTGTGACCATTATTTGATATTTGGATTCCCCTAAAAGACTTATTGTTTTTAAAGAAAAACTATTCAATTATCCCATTTATGTGCATATTTGGTATTCAAAATGGTTTTGGAAATGGATTTATTATTTCAATTCCTTAAAATTATATCTTGTGATGCCCCGGAAATTTTACAACTGAAATGTTAAAAACTAAAATCTTTTATGTGTTATTAATGTATAATAGTACTTGGAAATTTTATGGGTGGTTACATGATAAACCAAGTATGGGTGGTTCTATGATAAACCAAGGATGAGTTATTAAGTTATAACTTATAATGCATTGGGTATGGAAGTCGGTCTATAATAATTACATTTTGTAAGAGTTACATGTATAGAAGTAGAACACATGGTTATTACATTTATGTTTAGTTATATCAAAAGTTACCTTTATGTGTTATATATTCTAGTTATGGGTTTTATGGTAATATGATCATTACAAAAAGGGTATGTAATTTGTTTTTAAGGGATGTGTTTACTACTTATTAAAGGTTAAAAATATTACATTTTGAAAAAGTATTCATGGTTTTAATGTTTTCATAAAACTAATAGTTTTCCTTATTTTTGTGTCCCTTAATAATAAGTTTTTTCTTATACTATGTTTTTAAATATTTTACACACGATTTAAGGGATAATAGAGCAAGGTTGGGATCAATTTAAAAATTGTGGAAATTTAACATTATAAGAAACCATGTTTTATTTTGAATGTTTTTGTTATATGAAAGACTGGATACTATTTGTATGTGTCCACTTTGTTTTTCAATGGTTTTTTATGTATGATTTATGGACTAATACTCTAAAACTATAAACATGAGAGGATACTCAATGTTAAATAAATTAAAATTTTTGACTTAAAACATGATTATGTAATTTTTACGGCTGAGCCCTTATTGTTGGTATCAAAGGTGGGTTTAGCTAACTTTAGAGGTTAGGGTAATACTAATAAACTACCCTTGAAATATTTTACTTTATGGTCATGATAAAATTTTATACGATTTTATGATTACCGTGTTGCATAATCTAAGATATTTATTTTCATAAAGGTTTTCCATAGGAGAAGCAGGGACGCTATGTTGGGAAGAAATCAAGAGGAAAATAGCCTTCCAAATCAGCATCCTGAGATGGTCAGGATAAGAAATGACTTGTTTGTTGTAGTGATGAAATGTTTGAATCAGGAAATAAATTGTGTTGGTGTCGATTAAGGAGAGAAACCTAATATACCTCACATGTACATGATGACATTTTTCCATTTTATAAGACAAAATATTCCATAGTTCAGAGGATCATATGACTCTATGCTAGCTAAAGGATGGATTGATGCCCTAGAAAAGATATTTTATGTCATGGGTTTTTTTATCACCAAAAGGTAACTTTATTAATTTATTGTATTAAAGTTCAACCTCCTCAATGGAGGAAAATGGTTGAAAATATCAGTGGAAATGATGATATTTCTACCCTGGAATGGGATAGATTTAAGAACATATTCCTTAAAAAATATTTTCTTAAGGATGTTCGTCCTAGAATGGAGAATTGATTCATTGAATTGTGATAAAATAAAGAAGATTATATGGATTGATATGATGAAAAATTCACCTATTTGGAATGGTCTGCCCTAAATTTTATTCAGGATCCTGATAGCAAGATAAATAACTTTTACATAGAATTAAATCATGGATATCAAAGGGTATTAGATTTCCCTGAGATAAAAAGCTATGAGAAACTTGTCAAATGTGTTGAGAAGGTAGAAATTGATTTTTTTTATGATCATGTGGCCCATTAGGGTATGAAATGGAAGACATGTCGTTGGTATTAAATAGTCAATCATTCATTAAATAATTTTTGAGTTAAAAAAACGAAATTTTCATCTTGGGAGAAGTGTGGTATAAATCATACTAAAGAATGTATTTCAAAGTATGGGAAGTGACTCTAATTTGGAAAGACTTGTCATATTTATTATGACTATACAGGAGATGATCAAGAATTCAATGAAAATCTTGTGGTATTATTTTTTATTTGTAATGAGTTACGGAATAATGCTAACTTGTGTCGAAATTGTATTACCTGGGGTGGAAACCAGCATTATCAGAAGTATAAGGGAATGGAAAAATATTTTGATAATATTATGGTTGATGTGGTAACATAAAGTGAAGTGGAAAATTCTCTAGGCAACTTAGTATTTTTGAACTTTTATTTATGGTTTGGGTACCATCAACTAAAGGTAATGTAGGATGACATTCCAAAGATAGTGTTCCACATGAGATATATGAATTAAGTGTTTTTGGTAATACCCTTTGGGTTATCCAATGAACATATTGTATTTTTTAATCTTGTTAATGGATTATTTAATTATTTTGTTATTTATTTTTTGTTGTGTTTAAATATGATATTTAGGTATATTCTAAAATGTAAGAGCTACATGAAAGGAACATAAGGATTTTTTTTCAAACCAAAAAAATAAAAATATATTAAAATATTATTAATGGTGAATTTTGGTTGAAAAAAAAATCATTCCTTAGTCAATTTGTTTCTAAATATGGTATAACTATTGTCCCATCTAAAACAAAAGTTGTTGAAGTGTTTTCAAGAACTAACAATGCCACATAAATTCATAGTTTTCTTGGATTAGTAGGTTATTATTTATGGTCTGTTGAAACAAATTTCTTGATTATCTATCCCCTAACTATGTTAAGATGTAAGAGAGATATTTTTATCTGAAAAAAAGAATAATATTTCTATTTTACTGAACATAAAATAAGACTGCAAAATTCTACAATGTTTTCCCTTCCTTCTAGAAATGGTGAATTTTTTATATACATTGGTCCTCCACTGAATGGACTTTATTGTTTCCTAATTAAAAATGATCAATAAATTCTTATGCATAATTTTAGTCAAAATCTCATGATTTAAGTTACCCAACACATGATTTTTAAATATATAATGTTATTTTTTTCATTAAAATTTTGGATTTTTCATTTGTATGTCGTCAAGTGTGAAATATATACTGATCAAAAAAGTTTGAAGTATATATTCACTCAGAAAGAATTATAAATAGGATAGAGGATAAGTATGTAACTAATAAAGGATTAGGAATATATGATTAATTTCCATCCTCAAAAAGAAAATAATATGGTCAATGGTTTGATTTGAAAATGTAATGTTATATTATCCATGTAACATTTCAAACATGACACTTTAGTTAGTTAATTGATGAATTTTTTACCCTGGATTTTTTTGGTGTAGGAAATTCCTATATCTTGTTTTAGGTATCTGTATAATCAAATATATGAGAAATAATTAAACAATCTCATAAGGGGGATAATGAGTTTTATAAAAATGTATAATTTTTGTAAAAGGTTATGTTTCTTGAATTTAACATTGTAAAGGATTATGTTTTCATATTTTGGAATGAATTATGTGTGCCTTTTTATTCATGGTTTAAGAATGACATATTATGTGTAGCTCAAAGTTCTTTGTTTTTATATTATTCAGGTGGAACTATGATGTACTAAGACCTTCGAGTGATTTAATGGTGGGATAGAATTAAAAGAGATATTGCTAACTTTACCCTAAGAAGTATAAATTTCCAAATGTTTAATAAACAGTGGAAGTTACAAAATGGGATGCCTTATCCTTTTCCAATGCCATAGTGGAAATGGGAAAATACATCCATGGTCTTTATAGTGGGATTACCTCTGACTTATCAAGGTAAAATGAGATATATTTTGTTATTTATTGGTTGAAAAAATATTCTCATTTTCTTCATATTTAATATACTCTATCTATAGATCAAGTTTCTCATTTTTATATTAAAGAGATAGTCCGGTTAAATTGAGTTCCCCTCTCCATTGCACATGATTATGATTATATGTTTACTTATAACTTTTGGAAAGGCCTTCATATATCATTTGGTACTGAATTAAATTTCATTATAGATTTTAGTCCTCAACAATACAGGTAGTCATAAAAAAATATATTCATTGTAGGATATTAAATGTTCACGTTCAATGGGTTACCAGAGAATTTGTGATCAACATCTTTATTTGGGTTAATTTTCTTATATTAATAGTTTTAATTCTAATATACTGATGGAAACATTTGAGACATTATATGGAAAGCGGTTTCAAACTCCATATTTTTGGGAAAAGTAGGTGAAAGGATGATGATGGGGCCTGAATGGGTAGAGGAAATGGTAGAGAAGGTTTAGTTGATTTAGCAACTCATGAGGAAATCCTAGAGAGGGAAAAAGTTATAATAATAACCTTAATAAGGATCTTCCATTATAGGTAGGCAATCATGTCTTTCTCAATGTTTCCCCATGGAGAAGTGTGGTGCGATTTGGTAAGAAGGCGAAGTGGAGTGTATAATTCATTGGACCCTTTATAAAATACTTGTGAATATTGGATATCATTCCTAATAAGTGTATTTACCTCATATTTTATCCCATATAGAAATTTTTTTCTTATTTTATTTCTAATAGATTATTTGTTGGATCCATGTCATCTTTTCAGTCCAAAGGTAGTTCAGCTAGAAGAGAATATTTCATATGAGGAATGGCTAGTCCAGGTTCAGGACAATATAGAGAAAGTGTTTCAAAATAAGTTGTTTCATCAAGTTTAACTTTTGTGTAAAAACCATATGGTTGAATAGGCAACATGAGAATCTAAAAATATTATGAAGGAAAGACATCAACGCTTATTTAATAAATGAATAAAATTGTAAGGATGCAATATAAAAAATGCGGGAAGAATGTAATAACTCAAGTAATTATAGAATAATTCATGTCATATTTATTAATATATAATAATTATAAGAGACAACATGTTCAATAATTTTTATGATAAGCCTTGTCTAATGGTTAAAGACATTGTTTTTCTAAAATAAATTTACTACCTTTTGTCATAGAATCCAATTTAAATATAGTTTTTGAAACTTTTATAAGTTATATTTCAAAAAAAAATAAACTTCGTCTTTTGAATCGAGGCATAAAAATTTACATTGTCTTAATTTTTTGTATTTGTTTCAAATTTCATATTTTAATGAAAAGTAAAGAATAGTGCATTTTTATTCAAAACAACTTTTTCATCTAATTTATTTATATTGGTAGATTATTTTTTAAATTTTTAGTAAAGTATAATTATATTATATATTTATCATTTAATACATTGTAGCTCATTGTAATCAATTTCAAATTTAAATCAGATTTAAAAACATTATGAAATTTTTAATTTTTTTACATTAAAAACATGTTTTCTCATTCTGTAAAAGGAATAATTTTTAATAATTTTATTCCAATTATGTATTTTTAATATGGAAAAAGAATTGAATATTTATAATTATATGGTTTAAATTATTTAAAAAGTCGCCTCTTATTTTTTGACATTAGGAATAATGACTTTAGTAATTTTTAGTTACCATAGTTAAGGTTATATCTGGAAATTAGAGGTAAAAGTAATAAAATAACTAATATAAATCACCCTAAAATTGGTCATAATTTCATTGGATGAGTGTAGTTCAGTCAAAATAATCATTCTATAGAAGTTATAATATTTCAAATCCACTTGGGTGTGAATAATACATTTATAATACTATATTCAAAGAGAATACAATTTTTTACACCCTTGTTTTTAACAAGAAATTTATTTTCTATATGGAATTTTATAAGGGAAATCTTTGATTAAAAATAATTTTTCATAATATAAATTTTTTATCTATATCATTATGATTTATTTATAATTTTTAATAAACAATTAATTAAAATAAATAGTGACTTAATGATGATGTAGTAGTTTCTTAACTAATTAATGAATCAAATAAATGATATTATAAATATTAAATTAAATATAATTTTACATAATTTATTTCATAAAATAAATTTATGGAATAATTTAACTTGTTAGGGATGAGTTAATTGATTTTTCTCTAATATATAAATAATTTGTCATATTTTCAAAAAGTCAATGAATGAATAGTGTCAAAATTTGTAACAATGATATTTTAAAATATAAAATATTTTATTAAATGACATATATTCCTTTAAAAATACACTATTCATCCCAATAGTTTGGATATGTCATTGAATTTCATAAATCACTCTTTTATTGGCCTTTCTTTATGTTATATTAAATATATTGACTCTCAATGTGTAAATTACATGATAAATTGAAAAGTGTTTAAAAGGGTTAAAACAAAATGATATGGATTAAATAATTTTCAAAACATATCTAATTTGTATTGTGTGATTCGATTTAGGCCCATACACATTATATAATTGAAAAAACTGCTTTTTAACTATTTTAAATATAAAATTTATTTATAATAAATTCATATTTTGAATAATTCCAAGAGTTCCCCTTCAATATCTTATAAAATGGAACTACTTCTTATCATTTCTTTACACTTCAAAACCATTTTAATTTGGAAAATATCTTCTAAATTACCTTACTAGAATCCCTAACCACATTATTAAGGCCTTAATCTAGTCCTAAATCCCTCTTTATAGGTGTTATGGTGTTCATCAAAGGTGATCATCCAAAGAAGAGATATCATTTTTATTTAAGAGTTTATATTCTATTTCTTCTTCAACTTCTTCCAATTATTCTTCATACATGATGAAATAATGAATCCAATATCCTTAATATCTTATAATTTATTATTTGAATATAGTCACCTAAATCCATCTCCACATCCAACAGATGGAAAAATAATTAATCATTTGTATGTACGTCTAAACTATCACCTCTACGAGCTAATAATTTTTTTTCCATAACCAACAATTGAGATTGGTTAAAATTATGGAATTAATGTTTATATGTATTATTAATGAAATATTTATCATTTTAAAATTATAATATATCAATTATGTTCTTACTTTATATGAACATAAAAATGATAACATCATTCATGCTTACGTGTGAACTATCACCTCCAAGAAACAATGCTATTCATTTTTAATCACCATATCACTTGGATAATATATATAATCATATTTAGATTATTAATATTATATTAATATAGTTATTATCATTTTTTAAAGATAAAAAAATATTTACTTTATTTCTATATTGATCTATGAACAAATTAGAATGTTACTCATGCATATGTATGGTCTACCATCTTCATGATTATAATGTTGTTCATTTTTCATTAGCATACATAAATGGTTTAATTTAAAAGTAAAATTCTTTTTTAAAATTGATTATTTTTTCATGAATATTATTATGGATATGATGGAATAATGGAAATTTTAGCTATAATCATCGCACCGAGTCATTTTGGGGTCATATACCAAATATCACCAAAACGTATAACTTGAACATAAATAATTAAGTAATTGTTATAATATGGTGATGGTTGATATAAAAATAATTATAAACATGGAATTTTTTCTCAAGAAAGTAAATAATTAACTTCAAATTATTATTCAGAATGATAAATAACATACTTGAAGAATTAGACTTGAGGGAATGGATTTCATCCCAATGTCCCTTCATTGCGACATTTCATGATTATATTAACCTTTATTTTTTACAAGGTATATACATAGCTTCTATGAATTTTTATATAAATATTTATTACATACACAATTTATTTAAAGTATTGTAAAATATATTCTTTAATGGATATTATGATTTAAATGTTTAATATTGTGTGGGACCCCTGAATGTTCAAATATTTATTTATCAAATATGCTTCACTATATCAATATTATTGATATTATTTAACATATTTATTTATATTATTGTTAAAGGATTATAAAAGAAAATTTATATCTATTTTGAATTATATTAAAAGGTTTTCAAAATGAATCTTTTTACATGTTTTATACGGAAAATTTTGACAAATACAAAAAGTAATGTTTTTAATGTATATAGCGACAAAAACTTATCTGTCATCATGACAATTTTTTGATATTTGGATTACTCAACAAGAATTATTTTTTTAACAAAAATAAATCACTTAATCCCTTTTTTGGGTAGTTTTTTATTGAAAATTATTTTGGAAATAGTTTTATTATTTCAATACCTTGAAATTATTTCTTATGATTTCAAATGAAATTTTACAAATGAAATTTTGAAAATTGAAATCTATTATAGGTTATGATTCTAAAATGGTACATGGAAATTTGACAGTTGGTTATGTGATAAACCAATTATGGGTGGTTCCATGCTAAAATAAGGATGGGTTGTTATGTAATAACCTCCAATGCATTGGGTATGGCAGTCGATGGTATGGTTATTCCATTTTGTAAGAGTTTCATGTATGGAAGTCAACCACATGGTTATTTAATTTAGGTATAATTGTCTCCCAAGTTACCTTTATATATTTTATATGATTACTATGGGTTTTATGGTAAAACTATAATTAAAAAATTTGTAAGCAATGAGTGTTTAAGGGAAGAGCTTACTACTTCTTAATAGTGAAAAATATTATTTTATGATAAAGTATTCATGATTTACACGTTTTCACCAGATAAACTTTTTTCTTTATTTGTGTTTCCATTACTAAGATTTTTATGATCATCCCATGTTTTAATATGTTTCACACCTGATTGCAGAGAGAATTGAGATAATGGTTGGATCATGGGAAAATTTTTATGGTCGAACCTGAGAAGAAACTGTCTTTCATTTTGAATGTTCTTGATTTATGAAAAAATTGATACTATTTAGAATTGTCCACTTTGTAGTTCTATAGTATTTTATGTATGAGTTATGGAATAATTCTCTAAAGCTCTAAACCTGAAAATATCCTCAATTTGAAATAATTTAAATTTTTTAACTTAAACCAAAATTGTGTTATATTAAAGGATAGGTTCTTATAAATATATTTTTCAGTATTTCTCATTTTAAAATTTATCTTCTACAATAACATACATTACCTAGAACAACAAGCTTAAAAAATGATTAAATATTATTATTTAGTTGTGAAAGTTTTCTCTTATCTTTTGGAATGGAGGGAATGAAATATATTATTTAAATTATGAAAATATAGTTTACACATGTTTTCAAAATGAAATCATTATTTTTCAAGTAATTATAAATTAAAATTAAAATCATTTGATCATAAATGACGCGTTTTTATAAAAATACTATTTTTATGATCATAATGAAATTTTATTTTATAAAATTAAATTATTCACATTAATTGAAATATATTAATGATATTTATATATTAAATTTTCAATAAAATATTTTTAAATTCAACTGAAATATTTTATACGTTTAATATAATAATAAGTCTAATTTTACGCATAAATACTATTTTTTAAAGACAGTTTTGCTGCCTTCTATCGTCGTACTTATTTTGAAAATAATTTTGAAAAATTTATAAACACTTTTAAAAAATAACCTTCATTTTAAAAATTGTGATTTCAAAATTAGGTTGGGGTGGAATTTTGTTATTTTTCCGAAATAAATTTCTTTCCAATGAATTGTGAAAAAACATGATTTTTATAAAATGGCCATTATCATTTTATTAATATTGTATTTATGATTAAAATAGTAACTTCACCTATAAAATTATACATAAAATTTATGTCTCTGATTACTGATAATATAATATAATTATTTCATGGAATAAGTAAATAAATGTTTAAAAAATGAAAAATTTAGTGTTTGTAAATTTCTGAAACATAAATTTTTATTTATAATTTTATAATGAATATAATGATTTAAAATTAAATTTATTTTCCTAAAATATATACATAAATTAATATATTTATTTTTTTGTTATAATATAATTTTATGAGACATTAATTAAATTTTGAAAGTGTCATAAAAATAGTTATAATATTTAAATCGATATTTTTTGAGTAAATGATGATTTTATTTAAAAAATAAATTACTCTTAAATAGAAAATTATTTTCATAAAATAGATCCCATTTTTGAATTCTACACATTTAATAATGTCTAGGGTATATTTTTTGAGTTTTTCTAAAATTTTTGAATTTTATGAATAGTAAAATATCGTAATGTTTGGTATTATCTATGTACATGAATTATGGAGTCTTGGATGATGTATTGATAATGTAGGAACCATTTTTTTAACTAAAATTCACTATTTACTATATTTAGGAAAATAAATAAATACTATTTCTTGTACTATGAAAAAATATTAAAGAAATGAATAAAATAATCAAAAAACAATCTTCTCATCCACAATAAATACCACCCCTTCTCCTCACAGCTTAAAAACCTTCAGGATAGAATATATTCTACACATTACATCTAAAAAACTCCTCCATTTTCTGTTCTTTTTAATCTCATAAAAACACCAGTACAATGTTAAATAAGGATGATCTTAGTGAAAGTCATTCAAGAGGTAAAATCTCTTTTTGTTCTTTGAATTTTCTATTAATTTATTTTATTTTATTATCCTTTTCTTACATACTCGTTAAAAAAATTCAGGAAAACTATATAATATTATATATGATGTAAAATTATTATAATAATTGTATATCTACATTCAATTATTTTCTCTTCCCCCATTTATTCTTAAAATTGAAGTAACATATGTGATATGTCGATTTACAGCCATCGTCGATAGTGCATTTTTATTTTCGATTACCTCATTCAAGGATGGACAATAAAACAATTTATGGTTAAAATTGTATTTAATATATGTAATACAACTTATTAAAATTTCTCTAGTCATTATATATTTACAATATTAATTCATAACAAAAAACTAGTTCGTAATCATCGAAAAAATGGAGAAAAATAATTTAAATGGTTATTGATAACACTTTTTATCATGAATAATCCCTATACATGGAAAATGATATATAAGAACAATAAATCTCATATATGTTCATGAATGAAATATAAATTCAATTCTGTATAATGATTCCTATTTTATGTTATATTTCGAACATGTATACATGTGAACCAACCATGTAATCGAAGAAAACAAACACTCTCGAATGACGAAATTGAATCTTGTAACTCATAAAAAATTCATAAATGAACATAATAAAATTATAATATATTGAATAAATTTTGAATATAATATTAATTAAATTATTTCTAAATCTATTTTCATATCTAGCATGTTATGTACAAGTTGAAAACACTTTTGGACATAAGCCAAGGGGTTTCTCATCTCACTTTTATTTTTTGTGATTTCCATTATTCACCACTAATTTCTTTTTTATGGTGTATGTATACTGTTTTTTAATATATAATATCTTCAATATATTTATCTTAATTATATTAAATTTTTCATTATATTATTATTAATTTTTGGGCATACAATTCCATTGATTACATAATATTAAGGGATTCTCCTTAAATCTCCATTTTCCTTTAGGTTATGAGTTCTCTATTATAAATCCATTGTAATTCTAAATTATTTATATATAATTTCAATAAATTATATTTATATGTTAAAATATCACGTATCTAGATAACTTATTTGTTAATTTATAGGTAAAAACATGTTTTATAAGGTTTCCTTTTTCAATTATTCTTGATAAGAAAGCACGATCAAAGAGTACATACCCATGTTCAAGTAAAATCCATAATATATTTTAATCAATAATTATTTTTATCAAATAACTATATTTATAATACAAAATCTTAGTTAATTTATGGTTTTATGAAAATAATTATTCATTTTTCTGCTTTAAGGACTCATTTATGTTTTCCCTTAAACTGCACTAAAGTGGATCATTTATAATGTTTCCTAAACACTCTATTTACATTTTTTCCCTTCAGTTTCTAAATTTTAGTATGATTATTATTTTAATATTCCTAAAATATAATTTCATTCACTTATAAGATATACATGTTTATAATATTTTTTTATGACCGATATAAATGAATTTCCAAAATAAATATTCTTTTAAAAGTAAATGGGTATTTCTATTATGAATTTCTCAGTTATTTTACTTTAGAATTGTCATCTATTTTAGATACACACATAGTGTATTATGATTAATTAATATAGATATTCATTATTATCTTCTAAAATATGATATTAAATGGTTTATGATCAGTTTCACTATAGATGTGCTATCTTAATTTCATTCACACTATTACTCGAAATGGTTATAGTTTATGTTTACTGATTGAGAAAAGTTATTTACATTACATATGTATTTGTTGATTTTTCACCCATTAATATAAGTAATTTATTGGATTTTGTATGTGATGGTTGGAAACCAAAATATCGCTTCGATGGATTGGTTTTCCTCATGAAACCAAAATGATAGAGACTTGTCTGAGGCCCTAACCATTTATTTTCATATATGGATTTGGCTGATGTCTTAACTATTTATTATTAGGTGTCATGGTTTATCCTCGATGGTATATTATAGATGTCTAAAATTATTCATCATATCATTATGATACTAGTAATTTATAGTTCATCTGATTATTCAACTAGTATAATTTACATGGTTAAGATTCTTTCTCATGTGATTATTTATGGAATTATTTAATCATCTTTTATTCATGTCATATTATACACAAGATTTTGTTTTAATGGAATATGTTTTTAGTTATTTACCATTCATTATTTTTTATTTTAATGATTTATTTTTTTATATTTTATATCCTTACTAAGCATCTAAGCTCACTCCTTTCATTTGTTTTTTTACAAAAATGTAATGATGTATATTATGAATGACATGTATGGATAATCGTTGATTTTATGGATGTTTACAATGGATTTTATATGTAATATTTTATTTTAAGTTGAAATATAAAAATTAGGTTTATATATATTTTATTAGAAGTTACTAAAATATTTGGTCATTTGAGATGTGATATCTTGTTCATAGTACCAATGTAATGAAGTAAGGTACTGAATACAGGCAATTGAGGTCGGGGACATTATAGATGGTATCAGAGAAAGTTTATTAGTGACTTTGGAAAATGGATTTAGAAAAAACATAGACTATGTAACGAAACCCCGTTTTATATATTGTGGATAAGCATATGATAATATCCTATAATTTTGGTAGGATAGCTATTATGAGGGTATTCATAGAATTGTATCCATGTCAGGATACTACATGTGGACATGGTTCAGGCACATTTGTACCTAAGGGAAACAACTCTGACAAGGTGAATTGGGCCTGACTCAGCCTAACATGGTATAAAAAACCATTCCTTACCAGAAGCCTGGTTTGAAACTCTCAAGGGATATTATTAAGATAATTCATATTTTAATTATAAACCATTATGAATGATGTAAAATTAATTTTTTCCCAAATGATACAATTTTTATTATTATGAGATTATATGTGTTTAAATTTTTTAATTTATGTAATGTATTTCACTAGTTTTGGAATTATACATTATGTTTCATAATGATATTATTTAATCTAGTTTCTAAGATCATTTTTAAGTGGAACCTCATAGAAGGAATGAGAACATTACAAATTCACATGATCCAAAGACCAAGAATGGCCAAATATTTTATAGTATTTTTCTAATCTTTTGAAGGAAAAACGTATGCCAAAAATTCTTATCATATGAGGACATAGTATCAAGTGTAATTGAGACAAAAAATTAATTCTTTATGTATTAATTATTTAAAGGGAATCTCAATAACAAGGGTATAACTAGGAAAATGTTGTATAAATGAAAGAAGATAAATAATTTTTTCCCCAAATGTGTTATTTTTTGAAAGAAACACATTGATACTACTCAAACGGAATATTGGTTTGCTACATGAGTCGTGTGAGGCCACAATGATTGTTATTAAAAGGTTAAGAAAAAGTTTTACAATGTACAATTCTTTAATTACAAGTATATTGGATACTATGCAAAAAAAATTTAGAAGTTCCAAAGTAATATACCCCAAAAGAGGATAATAGATTGTGGTCAATATTATGCTACTAGCACAGAATACGAGGAATTATCAATATGCCTATGTTTGAATTTAAGAATTAATTTTTTTGATTATTTTATCAATAATGATATGTTTATAAGATTCATATGATATATAATTATTGCACTATATTTTTTATTATTTAACGAACTAGAAGCATGAGATGAATAACACCCATAATCAAGAGAATTAATTCTATTATAGGATAATCATTTTGAAAAGACATGAATGGGAAATGATATATTTTTATATGTGCTTGATATTTTTAGAATAAGAATATATATTTATGAGATAGTGTTAGTGGCCATGATAGTGATTAGTGATTTGATAGGGTTTTTTTGTGATGGAATAATAAGATGTTTGGACTTAATGAATATATTCATAAACATGAGATTTTACTATTATAAGAATGCATATTTTGTAATGTTTTAAATTAGATTAATGTATTCATATATATGTTATGTGAAAATAAGAGATAAATTATTTGGGACAATATTAGGTTATGTTTATTATTGGAAATTTAGTGACCTTCCTATAACTTTTTATTCATTGAGGACAGACATATTTTGGAATAGTATTATAGATAACTACTTATAGTATAGATTAATTATATTGTTTATTAATAATAAATTATGATAGACTATGCTAAACATTTTTGTTTTAGGAAAACATTAATGCCTGAAGGAATGACTTAAGAATTTTATGGTTCATAAAAGTGCTTCATGAATACAAATTTGTTTTGAGCATCCACCTTTGAGTGTATGAAAAGAAGTGTAAATTAATGGAAGCACCAGCAAAGGATGATATTATTACATTGAAAGGAATCATGTATGATTATTTTATGATGTTTATATATATAGAAAAATATACCATCAACTCATTGAATAGAATTTTGGAAAAAAATATTATATGTTTAATTTTCATTCTGAGAAAACAATAGTCTTTTAATTGAGATTATATTTATAGCCTTTTGATGGTTAAATATATAATAACCATGTTCCTTATCACTCATCATCATAAAATTATAATTATATTTTATTATATTTTCTATATTTTCATCGTGTTCTTATATTTTTAAATCATTGTTTTGTGGTGACCTTAACATTTTCCTTTATCTCTTTTAAGATGAAGTTTTATAAACCTGTTTTACGATGTGGGGTTTACGAAAATGAATTATAAAGTATGAAACTTTATTTTTTGAAGTGGAATTTAAAATTTTGAAGATGAAATTTTTTTAAGGCAGAGAGAATGTAACACCCCGAAATGTTTCCGCATGTCTCTTTTTAAAATTTTACTTCTTTAATAGTCTGTATTACATAGAACACGAAGCCTAAAAAAATATTAAATATTATTATTTAATTATGATAATTATCTCCTTAATGTTGGGATTGTGGGAATGAAATAGATTATGAATATTATGAAAATATATTTTACACATGTTTATAAAATTAATTATTTGGTTACCAATTAATTATAAACATAAATAAAAATCAATTTGATACAAATGATGAATTTTTATAAAAAACTATTTTTATTATCAAAATGGATGATTATATTAATAAAATAAATTTGTTAATATTACTAAACGATAATAAATAAATTTATATTTTACATATTAAATTCAATATTTTTTAATTCAACTAATAAGTTAGATAGTCTAAATATATTAATAAAGCAACTTTTATGCATAAAAGAAAATATTTTTTTAAAAACACTACTACCATATTTTAATGGAATAATTATTTTAAAAAAAATTAATGATTTTATACATTAAATTAGAACAAATAAACTAAATTATTAAAATTTTAATGTGAAAATAAACTTAGGGTGAATTTTTTGTATTTTTCCGAAAATATTTATTTCATAGTGAATAGTGATAAATTACAATTTTTATAAAATGATCATTTTCATTATATTATTATAAAAATTATGATTTGAATAGATAATTTACTGATGAAATATTTCATAAAATATTGATATATGTTTAATTAAAATATGATATTTCTATATCATTGAATAATTAAATAAATGTTTTTAAAATTATAAATTAAGAGTTGGTATTTTTGGGAAACATAAATATATTATTTTCAATTTTATAATTTATATAATGATTTAAAAAAACTTTTATTTTTATAAAAAACATTCATAAATTAATATTTTGTTGTCTCATGATTATAATATAATTTTATTAGAACATAATTAACTTTCCAAATTGTTATAAAAACACTAATAACATTAATATCGATATTATACGTGTAAATGATGATTTTATTTAAAATATAAATATTCCATAATTATAAAAAATAAATAAAATGGTGTACACTTTTTAATTCTTCATATTTCAATATAATTAGGTTTATTTTTTGAGATTTTTCTAAAATGGTTGATTTTTATGAATAGTGAAATACGGTAATTTAGAATATTGGCTAAATACATGAATTATTAAGTCATGGATGATTTGTGGCTGATTTAGGAATGATTTGTTCGAACTACCATACACTATTTACTCTATTTAGTAATAATAATCTATATTATTTATTTTCTTAATTCAAAATAATAAACAAATGAATAAATAATCAAAAAATGCCACTC
This sequence comes from Viscum album, assembly GCA_963277665.1. Taxonomy (NCBI): domain Eukaryota; kingdom Viridiplantae; phylum Streptophyta; class Magnoliopsida; order Santalales; family Viscaceae; genus Viscum; species Viscum album. Next base: position 2,086,591,331 of record OY728126.1, on the reverse strand, counting down.
TCCTCTATTAAAAATATCACCCCTCACAGTACCATTTCGTCACAAATTAAAATCCTTGAATCTTTCCTATATTCTTCCCATTCCCTCTCCCAAAACTATCCCCCAAATTCTGGTTTTTTAGTCTCACCAAAATACCATTTCAAAGTTCCTTAAGGATGTACTTAGGGTGAAGAAGTCAAGAGGTAAAATCCTCATTCGTTCATTAATTTTAAATTAATAACATTTATTTTCATATTCTTTCCATACATAATATATCCAAAAATCAATAATAAATAATGTATCATATATATACTATAAATTTATTATGATAATGGGATATCCACCATCAATTATTTTCTCTTTCCCCTTTTAATATAATGATGAAAACATCATCTGTTTTGTTTCGATTTACTGCCATTGTGGATGATGCATTTTCATTTTCCATTAAAGCCATAAAGTATGATAATTAAATCATTTTTATGGTTAAAATAGATTTAATATATATCATGAGACTTATTAAATTTTATGTAACCATTTATATACATAATATTAACTTATAAGACAGAACTAGTTTGTAATGATCGAAAAAATGGTATACTAATTCAAATGGTTATCATTAAAACTTTGTCTAATGAATCATACCAATATATGGAAATAAAATGATATATAAGACCATTAAATCTCATGTAAGTTCATTAATAACATATAACTTCAATTCTGGATAACTATTCATATTTTATAAGATCTTTTGTACATGTATATAAGTGAACCAATCATGAAATTCGAGGAAACAAACACTTCCAGATGATGAAATCAAATATGATAACTCCTTAAAATGAAAATAAATGAATATAATAAAAAAAATATATATTGAATTTATTATTAAATAAATTATTAATTAATATAATTTCATTATCCTGGACATTATGTACAAGGGCAGAACACTTTCAGACATAAGGTAAGGGATATCTCTTCTCACTTTCATTTTTATGTCATTTCCATTATTAGTCACTTATTTCTTGACTATGGTGTATATATATTGAAATTTAATATAAAATATAATTAATTTCATTATCTTCATGGTATTAAATGTTTCATTTTATGATTATTTATTTTTGGTAATTTTTTTTGATTGATTACACAGTAGTAATGGATTCTATCTGAATCTCCTTTTTTTATTCGGGTTATGATTTTTCTCTCTTTAAGCTAATTTAATTATTCATTATTTATATATACTTCTTATATACTCATTTTATATGTTCCAATATCATCAATTCAGATCATTTAATCTTTCATTGATGGGTAAATATGTTTTTTAGGTTCCCTTTTCAAGTTTTCCATATAATCCATCCCGATTAAAGGGCACTTCCCAATTTTTTACCCATTTTAAATACAATCCATAATCTGCATTAATCCACCAATATTACTCTAAAATAAAACTATTAATCATGAAAAATAATATTACTTAATTTTTGGGTTTTGCATATTATTTTTACTTTGTCATTTTTAAAGACTCATTTATATTTGCCCTTAAAGCGAAATGAAGTGGATAATATCTAAAGTTTCTTAAACACTATTTTTATATGATTTCACTTCAGTTAAAAAATTTTAGTATGTGAATTATTTCAGAAATTTCCAATAATAATTCCATTACCAACTGATATATACATGTTTACAATATTATTTTTATGAAAAATGCAAATGATTTTCCAAATGATCTCCTTTCCAAAATAAAAGTGTATTTTTCTTAAGAATTTATTAAATATTTTAGTAGTGTACGTTCAAATATTTTAATACCTTATATTTAATTTTATGACTAATTTATATTTATATTATATGTTATAATCAACCATAATTTATTAAATTGATTATGATTAGTTTGAATATGGATGTTCCATCTTGATATCATTCACCATAGTACTCAGAATGGTTAGTGATTATGATTAATGATTGGGGGATGTTATTTAAATTTTGTATATATATGTTTTTTATGTTTTACCCCATTCATATTAGGACTGAATTGGACTTAATAAGTGATAAGTGAGTCTCTCTATAGCCCCTCGATGAATCAGTAGGTCTCATGAGACAAAACAGAACTGGACTTGGCCTAGCCCTTACCCATTTATTTTCAAACATAGATTTGGATGATTCCTTAACTCATTTTATTCTGGTGTGTTGGAAGCGGTATCAACAGATTGTTGTATATGTCCTTCCTTATTAATTCCATAATTATGATACTACTAATTGAGAGTCCTTGTGATTATTATACTATTATAATATTTGTGGTTAAGTTGTTTCTATTGTGATTATTTAGGGAATTATTTAATACTATATTATGCCTGACATAATAGGCTCATAATTATGTTTTAATGTAATTTATTTTTAGTTATTAATTATGCCTTATTGTTTATGTTTATGTAATATTCTACTTTATTATTTTACATTATTTAGAATCTTATCTCACCCATTTATTATTTTTTATTTTTCCCTAGGATATAATGATGCATGTTATGAATAATGTGTAGGGATAATCAAGGAGTTTATGGGTGTTTCCAATGGAGTTTCTATGTGGTATTTCAAATAAAGTTTCAATGTAAAAATTATATTTGTATATTTTTTTCCAATAATACTAAACTATTAATTACTTTGATATTTTATCTCTCATTAATAATACTAATGTAATAAAGTAAGTAATCACCTTCGAGCTATTGCGGTTGGGGTATTTACATTATTCATGTCATCTAAGAACTCAAACAACATAATGTGACCTGATTTAGAATGTAACAATGATGACTTGAGGTTACATCCAAAATATTAAACATCATAGATGGAGTTTGATTCATTATATCCATATTTTTTCTTTTATTCCTACCAATATATGTTTTAGATTGGATTATGATGATTTTAACCCTTTTTTTAATTCAAGTAATAATTATAGAATATGGTAAATTATTTTTATCCCTTATAATATATCTCGATTAATGAATATTAAGAATAAATATTTCCTTATTCAAATGATTATCCTTGGAAATGAAATTACAACAAATGACATTGATGTATACCATCTCGCTCAAATCGAAGAATAATAAGAATTATAAGATGATAGCATGGAAACAATTGATTTGTCAATATGAAACTTTTTCAAAAAGAAATGTGATGTAATGTGAATGATTATTGACTTTCTTGGACTAGGAAATTTAGTTATTTGGAACACTAATAACGATTTGGATTTCCAATTTTTCAATTATTATTTTTACCCAAATTGATTAGCTCATAAAAGAGAATTATATTTTGTTTTTCATTTTCTATTTCTTAACAATTATCATAAATATATATTTAAAAAGACCCAATTTAGTAGATATATTGAATTCAGAGTAGGAAAATAGGATATCTAGTTCAAAAATTAGGGGAACATTAATCAATGTCACTATAGAATTTGATAAATGTAATCAATTTAATGAAGGGTTAAAGGGTACATAGTGTAATATCTGAAAAATATGGAACACAACAGTGGAATAAAATGGGTATGATTTTCAAAAACTATTATAGTGAAAAATCATTATAAATACACATTCCATTGAAGTTTAATTATTGTAAAAAGTGACATATATATATATAAGTAAAATTTCACAGACTATTGACTTAAAAATAAAAAATTACATTTATAGAAAATTCACGATTGACATGTTTTTATATAGGATTTTATACCATTGGAATTGTGTAATACATTACTTGAAAAAGTAATTTAATATATACTTTAGTTCAATATATTCTTCATAGATCATTCTAAAAAACATTGAATTCAACTGATCTAAAGAAAATTTAGGAATGGAATGTGTGAAACTTTCTCATTTGGAGATGTTATTTCCCCTTTCATTTTTAAATTTCATGATTCATTTTATTGTCCTATTGGTTGTGGAAGCTAAACTTGATGGACTGGTATAGTATTAATGAATGAATCTAATTGATTGACACATTAATATTATTTTTATTTTCATTGATGAATTAAATATTATAAAAAAATTATTTAATTTTTTTTAAAATGGTTTATAATCTTTTTTATCGTGTTCTTAGGTCATTTTATGTCATATTTGAGGAATAAATATCTTCCAAAAGGCTCTATTTCTAATGTTTATAAATATAAAAAATTATAACCATAAATTCTAGGTATTTGGATATAATTGAGATTAAAATTAAATCATATTGGACATGCTGACAACATATCCAATAATTATCTAAAGTAAAATAGTCATTTATATTTTCAACTACTAGACATCCAACTGAAAAGGGATAAAAATTTTTACTGAAGGAATTAGTGTTATTATAATCACATTTATATGTGATACTCAATTGTCATATTGAAGATCCATTTTTTAATTAATTGAAATTTTAGTTAAGGAGACGAATAAGGGTTATGGTCAAGACAAGACAAAACTAACAAAAGTTGTTAATAATGAGTCTATCAAATGGTTTTCCTATAGTATTAGTACATAGTGATATTGAAAATTTTTCATTTTTTATATGTTAAAAGTAATACCTTATATTTTTTTATATAGATAATTTATGTTAAGAAATAATTTTATATGTCAAATTATTTGATGTTTTTGACATGATGTCTTCTATGATATACTAAGAGATTTGATGACTATAAGATTAATAACATCATGTTAATTAAAATTAATTATCAAGAAACATTTAAATATAAAAATATTTCTTTATTTACATCATTAGAGTTTTAATACAATCGAAATATAGTTTATATCATCGATTTAATCTAACATGATCAATTTACAGTTGTAATATTCAAATGAAAGTGGGTTATCATTGAAAGGGGAATGATGAATGATTCCTTACAGTTTACTTTTATCAAATTTTATCACTTGATCCATGCACGTGAGAATGAAGAAAATGATCCATTTATCTTCGTATCATAAAAATGATTGTTTATTATGTTGAGGATGAAGTACATGATGGTTAGATGGTTGTTATAAACATAAAATAGTGAAAATGGTATGAAATGAATGATTAATCTCATATGGTAATTTGTGAAAATGAACCTAAAAAACAAAAAAAAATTAATGAATTTCTAACTAATAATATTTAATAAATACATCTTTCAAGTGATAATAAAAATGGATTACTTTTCACAATGGAGTTTGATAATAATTAAGATGAAAATAATTGAATGTATAAATTAGTTTGAAAAACTATGATACACATTCACATCTATAAGTGTTTTGTAAATATATATATTCTTCATCTTCTTCTTTTTAATTTAGTAATTATTTTAATTTTATATTTTTTTCGTAAATTTAATATATTTTAATCCAGTAAAAATATATGAATGGTGAGAACAAAAAAAAATTCCTGACCCTAGCTAATCACTATACCAGGGAATGCCACCTATAACATCCCCTTCAATGGATCTGTGTAATTTCCCTACACTAGAGACTTTTAGATAACCACCATATTTCTTATATATTGTTGGAAGTTCACCACCCAATGCACCACTGGTGGTGGAGGAGTCAATCACCCCTCCATATAAAGGATATTAGTAGGTTACTATTACCGGTATGCATGTCATTTTAAAAAACGAAATTTCCAATTAAATTATTAATTCAATTGTATAACAGATAAAAATAACTACAAAATAGATACAAATATGAATACAACAGATGTGTGGGACCTCAAAACATTAAAATTTTCATTCCATTTGATGAGATTGGGGTGCCTAATAGTGATTGTTCTAGAATAGATAGGAAAATTCATGGATGAATTTTTTACTAGAAGGATACTTTTCCCATAAATTAGACATATTAGAGGCATGTGCATATAGCATAGAAGAATTATATTTTTTACAAAAAAATAATTTTGATACTAATTTAAAATTTATTTATGTCTTAAAAATGGTGTGAGTGTAATTATTAATATATTTATAATGTTTTATGTTTTTAAATTATAATTTTTTTCATTTTAATGTACCTGAATCTATTTCACGTATATAAAAAATGATAATTTTGGGAATTAAATTGAGATTCTTTTAAAAGATATTATGAAATGAGTTTAATGATAATTCTATGATAAATCAGCAGATGTACAAGATAGAACCAAAAGATGTGTCACAAGATTACTCTATGTTTTTTTAATATTAAAAGGGATGTGTTTCATGTGGTATTTTCATATTTTATTTTAACATAAAAATATACACAAAATAAATTTTATATTTTTTATTAATGTAACTATTTTTTTAGAGTATTAAAAAAATTACAATGAATCATGAAAAACAAGTCATTACTCAAATACCTGGGTTATAGAGTTTCTATAAAAAGATAAATCATTTTTTAATTTATTCATTATTATTTATATCATTTCATTATTAATATGGATTTTTTATAACCTTATATGTGTAAATATTTGTTAATAAAAGTTCATGATTTGGTTCACTCAATTAGAATAATAGATATCTGGTTTAATGTTTTTCAGAAACCTAATGACAGTTTCGTGAATTATCCTACAACAATCATTAGAGAATCCTGAGAGTATATGGGTTCCAGGACTACTCAAAAAAATGTCACTGATAGGTCACCATAATCCTTTAATAATATAACATATACAAGAAGTACAAGCCATTTTATTGATTAGTAAGATTAGAGTGAAATTTTGAGTCTAAAAGAAAAAAAGGAAGAACATCACCCCTAGTAGAAAACATGGGATCAGTGGTGGTCAAAAATGGAAAATAATTTTTCTTTATTATTCCTATGGATAAAAGAAATATTACTTATTGAAATTACTAGTCTTATAGATAATCTATCATATGTAAATTCTCAAATCAATCCATGGATTTTCAAAAAACTATTTTCACTATTTCAATGAAAACACAAGATCATGTTTGGTCTATTTCGGTGAGAGTGAGTTATAGTAATGTGAGACTCGTGTTCTTTTATAATTTTGTTGGTGAGTATTCATGTATGATAGTTTATTTACATATAATTTTATTTTTTTTCCAAATAAGAATAATGGAAGATAAAAAAACTATAACCTATTACTCCCATATCCCCATTCATATATTATTTTATTATAGTCTTGTTTTTATCATCCATTATTTTATTCTTAATATCAAATAAATAAATATATAACAAAAAATATAGTAAACACAAATATACACCAAAATAATTAAAAGATAGTAATCATATGACATTACCCTTGACTCCTTCTCACACAAAAATCTCAAATATGATAAAATATCATTACACCAATAAATAAAACTATTGTGTAGATATGTTAGGGATTGAGATTCGAATTTACCACTAGAGAAAAAGCTTTAAAAATAACAGTTTCCTTCGGGATGGTTCCTATCATCCTATAAAATAAATATGCTATAGAATTTTTCAATATTGATCATTTTTGATCTTGTGTTTTCCTATAGTAGTTTCATGATCCAATCTGGTTCAACCCCAAACCAACCAATTCTGATGGCTCCCTATAAGTGACTAGAGGTATTCCTGATCCACAATGTCTAGAAACTAGTATTGGACTTAAAATATAACATAATTGTTAATGATTAAATCATAAAAAATTAATAAATAAAATAGGACAAAGGAATCCACAAGAACACGAGGATCCATAAATCAATGGATGAAATAAATACATAAATATATCATGATTCAAATGTAGAAAACATAGAAAAAACTAAAAAAGTTGAAACCAAACAGGAACTGACACGATCGCCCTCTGACCTCTTGGTTACTACTATCCATAAGACTATCCTGTTGTACAGAAAAAACTAAAAAAATAGAAACTTCGAAATAGCTCTGGTCTACCGATGTTAACTGTAAAATTTAGGGTGTTAGTATAAAATAGATCATAAGGTAAGAACCATGGAATCCATACATATCCATTCATGAAATATTCAATATATTCTTTATTTAAACACCATCAAGAAAAATAAGGTTTAAAACATTTATTAGGACTAACTCATATAACCTTTTTAATACCCAATATTGGTATCGAAAAAAATAATGTTAAAATACAACCTATGAAATTACAGTATAAAATAGAAAATATAACTAAATAGAAACATTAGGGTAATGAAAATAAATCTAGAAAAAATGGGTAATAATACAAGTGAATGTAGAGAAATACAAAATGGTCACGTTCCCAAAGTGATGAAAAATAAAACAAGGAAAACAGGATAACCAATCATGGTCATTTCTTAAACATATATATAGTAAATCTTTGGAATTACTTGATACGGACCCACATGTGGGCATATTGGGCTCCTCTATAGTCAATAACCAACTTTGCTACTCTAAACTAGAATCATCAGTGGAATAGACCACCAACCTTATTATTTTTCTTAGGGGGTCTAATCCATCTAATCAAGTATTTAATTAAATTATCACTCATCCCATTATAAAATAACTAGTAATCCCATGATAACAGTATAAAAGAGAATGAGGAGTTATCCACACACTATAGATTTAGCATATCTCAAATATGCCACCATTAATGCCTTTCCCAATCCCCGACACCACATATGTAATGTCCCTCTCATATAATGGTCAACCATTGGGGTTTCCATCATATGTAGAGCCTTCCAAAAGTACCAAATGGACCTACACATAATCTAAATTTTAAAATAATTTTCCAAAAATCACAAGGTACCCATTAGACCTCAATGTCCACAAGTCCATAACCATTTCTTGTGAAAATAAATCTTTTTTAAAAGTCCTTAAAAATACATTATTAAAACATATTTTATACTTGGTTGGTTACAAATAGATAGTATTTAAGAACACATTTTAGTTCATTATAAAACAAAAATTCATTTAGAGAATATTTTGAGCTTTCATAAAAACAATTGAAATATATGCTTGTGGAGAGGTAGAGAATGGAAGAAATGTTTTTTGAAAACTGTGGTTACAAAATGGATATTTTTATAGAATCCCATTTATATGCATTTTCCTATCAATAAGTGAACTCCTTTCATGTTTATATATTCCCACATTACTTATAATATATATGTATGACCATAAAAATATTTTAAATCCAAATAAAAAATTATAAGAAACCTCATGACCAATCATAAGGATCCACACATTAGAAAAAATCCTAAAAATCAATCAAAATACCAACAAAAATATTAATTCAAAAGCATATAAAATTAATAAAACCCAACCATGTCTATGAAAAAATTCTAATGTACTCAGTTTCATTTTAACAGTATAATTTTAATTTTATCTTACTGCCTGTTTATAATGAAAATAATAAAAACAAAATTGTCCTTTGAAAAACCATTTTCATCATATCTCCAACATGGAAACACCATGATAAATCAAAATATAACATCATAGACATGAATAAAACATTTAATAATTATTTAAGAAAACTCAAAAATCAAATTTCATGTTCGAGAATAGAAATCAAGGGAAACACGTACATCAACAACTTGAAAATGTGATGAAAATCCAAGAGAGGGAGGAACCACGATCGAGAAGAAATTGCACACCCTAGAATAAATTAAACATAAGAATACATCATCCATTTACCCACTATTCTATTATAATGAAGGATCATGTCCATGATAATCCATGAAACTAGGAAATGGAGAAGAGATGAGAAGGGAAATGTCCAAAAGTCATGAAGAACTCACCTATAAACCAGTTTGGAGTATAAATAGAGGAATATGAACCAAGAGAGAAGGGTTTGGGAGCCACCTTCACGTGCCAAAATAAAGAAATTTGGGATTAAGGTTGATTGGGGTTTAAACATAACAAGGGGAAACATGGAATTTCGTTTTTCTATGATTCTGGTTAAGTCGTACTGTTTGGATACATAGTTTAACAAATTGTGTTCTAACTGTGTGAATCCTTTTTCGGGGAAGGGGTAACTGCATGGGTGTTGAAACATAATTTGGTAAACTATGTTAAAGACATGAAGCTTATACTTTTAATAATTATATATCCTCATGCATTATTTCCTTTTCGTTTTTACTAACCCTACACAAGTCATGCACGTACCTCAGACCCCACCAACTGCATGGTTTCTCCCAGAACTATGCACACTAACCATTCAATGGAAAAATACTAGACCAAAAACTCCAAAACACATAAAATATCAACAAAAAATCATCCAAAACATAAATAAAAAAGATAAAATGAAAACAAATATAGTAAAAATAAATTTAATAAAATAAAACTAGGGTGTGGGTGTGAGAAGGTGTTTTGTTATTTAACTTTTTATTTCACACTCAAAATTTTCCTCTCTACATCCCAATAAATGAAACTTCTTAATCCCACACTAGATGATGTAAAAGTAAAAGATAATTATGACATAATAAATACATATTATGGATTAATACGAGAACCTATCCCCCATAAAATATTGGTATTATCAATTTTCTCTAATAGGTTCATTCAAAAAACTAAAATCAGAATTCCAATGAACATTAAGTCAAGTATTTGTTCTTCCAACCAAGAGACATAAATCATTACCCTTTACAAAAAACAATTTACATATCAATTTAGAAAAAAAAAATTGGTACAATAAAATCATATAAATAAGAATACATATAATATAGCTAAGATTAGACTTTTAATAGAAACTCTACGACCTAGCGATATGAGGAATGACTTGTTTTTCTCAATATAGTGTATTTTTTAGATAATTCCATGGAAAAATAGTTGAATTAATAAAATTAATAATTATTATTGTTTGTATGTTAGTAATAAACTATAAAATATAAAATTACCTAGTGAGATACATCCTATTTAATATCAACAATCACTTACACTACTCACGAGACACATCTTTGGGAACTTTATCATACATCTATTGAGTGATCAGAGTAGTTCCATTATACAAATTTCATAATATCCACTTAAAGTATCTCTATTTCATTCCCAAAATTTTAGTGGTCTATGTAAATAAAATGGAGTTAGGGACATTTAAATGAAAAAACATCTATAAATAAAAAACAAATACTTTATAATAATGTTAATAATTGTACATGATCCATTTAATGTAATCATCTAATAGATTTTAAATTACGATCAACATTCTTGGGTTGAAATCATATCATTATTATATTCTATGATCATAAGTCTCTAAAATTTATAATCAATGGGAATTATCACTACTTCATTAACTTGTTACCACAGAATTTTTCAATAGATTTTGGTAGCATCTCAAGTAGGAACTGCAAGATCTTCAAATAGAACGATAATTTAAAATTTCTTCTTCTTCAATACAAATAACGCATTTATATTTGTATCTCTTTTACTATTATTTTTATATTTTTGATAATTGTGTTAAATAGTTAATAAAAATATAGTTTATTTATAAGTACATACATACCATTAATAGTAACCCACCAATATATACTAGATTTAGGAGTATCTAACTGCTCCATTATTATAGGTTCATTGGATAGTGAAAAAAGTCACTCTTATAGGGGAATCTCTTGGATCCACTAATGGTGAGGGTAGAGATGGTGTACCCTAAAATGATGATTCAAAATGATATGAATTTTTTCTTCTCAACATTATTACATTTAAAATGGTTTAAAATACTGAAATGACTATGTTCTAATCAGGTAACTCATTGGAACATTATAAAGAATATTTTTAATTTTAGGGATAAAGACAAAATTGGATCTTGGGTCTCATAGAGTTCTGGTGTTGATATATTAATATTTTTTAATATAATATTTTACAAATGCACAATTTTCTAAAATAATGGAATACCTATAGAAGATACTTTCAGATTGAAAAAAATATTAATTTCCATTATGTCTTAAATGTGGGTTTTACACTATGTGTGAAACGACTTTAATACGTTTGTATTGTTTCATTTAAGGTGTAATCACTAGTGGATATTCGATAAAACAAATAAATAAAATTTATTTATTTATTGTATAATCAAATAAATGAACTAAAAGAATATATTTATATATCATTGTTATTAAAATATTATAGGTTAGATTCATAAAAGTAAGTGATTTTTCGTGGTTTACTGTACGGATAATAATTTTGGGGCGATCAAAGATATTGATTGAGGAAATAAAAAACCTAATAACTTCATCATCAGTCACTCGTGCGAGAATGGATTCACTAATTGATTTTTTGTATATATCGAATGAAAATGATGCGGAGTCATTCTTCATTGGTGATCAATCCATTTTGGATGTAGGAAATTTGTTTTTATTTGCTTAATACCCATTCTAGATTTCTCTATGAAAATGTTAATTGATTATTTATAAATTAATTCATGGATCATGTTTTTTATTTACTCATGATTATTTCTTTTGATTTCGTTAATTCTATTTGTTGTGTATCCTATATATAATCTGATTTCTCTATTTCTAGATGGAGGTTATCCAAAACAATGGAAAATTTTAATTTCTCCATTTTTTGTTTTATAATTATCTCCAATTATTCTATGAATGTTAATTTTCAATATTTAATTGGATTGATGGTTTGACTATATCTGGGGTCCAATTATTGCACAATATATATTTGTATCATGGATCAATTATACAGGCTCTAATTCAAGATTGACTGTGTGAATAAAGCTTGATGAGGAAAATGGAAGATCGTTGTTAAATCTAAAGAGTTGTTTTCAAGTATTTTAGAATTTGGATGATGTAGTGTGACATGAGACAATTCTTGACCAATGGTTGGATTGAATCTAGACACATATGATGGAAAATGATCGATTAACCCTAGATATGAGGAATATAGGCATGATTGGTGGCAAAAGTATAGGAGGATGAAATGTGGATTGATACATGTGTATACTAGTGGATATTGTAAAATATATATATACATGGAATGTGTTTCAGAACAAAACATGGCATGTGTACCCCTTTTGTGGTAGCTAGGGTATGCGTGAACATAAATATCACATGTTATGTGACAATTTCACATGTAGTGTAACCTAAAGTTTGTGACTAGACAAATACCCTAAGGTTCATGGTCATAGACATGGCCAGTGTACACATGCTCAACCAGTGTTCCTGATAATGACCATAGTACATTGAAATATGCAAGAGTACCTGGAAACATACCTGATAAGGATGGACATGGTTGTAAATTTCTTGTACACCATGTACACGTCACATACTCCAATTAGGTAAAGAGTGTATCCCTATATTCCCATAGTATGGTAACATTATCACCATGGGTGTGTTCTCTTGGTCAAACCCTAAGAGGGTACAATGATACTTCTGATTTTGATTATAGGTTAAGTTATACCCTCTATAAATTAGTTTGAGATAGAGTCAGGTATCCCACTATGTGGCCCTAGGTGAGACGATCAGTCATTCATCACTAGTGTGAGTCATCTATCAAATTTTTAAAAACCTTGGAGTGTGATCCCCTTCATAGTGGGTTACTCCAAATATTATTAGTGTTCCCCCATAGGTCATGATTTTGATCCCCAGCATTTGTATCAATATCTTGTGAGTTCATGTATATACCATGAATGGAAATACCCAACATGTATAACCTCTTGGATTAGTTGCATGAGTTTTAGTGCGACTCAAGGACTATTTTATCAAAAAAATGTAACTCTTGAGCCTTAGGAATAATACTAGGATGGAAGTAAGGATTTTACCATACATTAATACTTGGTATATTTATTTTAGAATATATAAGTTTTTAATGTCTCTCAGTATATCTCTAATTAACTCACCTTTTTTAATTTTCTTACTCTCTATGGATTCAGTGTGTTTGGTGATTTCAGGGTGTCTTACTGGGTATATTTATACTAACCCCTACATGGGCTCTTCCATCACATTTAATATCTTATGAAAATGATATTCCTTTTCATGAAGTCATAGGATAACATAGATCGAGTAGATATTAGTTATTCTAGATGGAATTCATAGGTTTCGATGAGTTTTATCTTAACTACAATTCTCTTATTAATAGTAATTTGGAAAATTGTATAATTATAGTTGGCAAGTATTTATCCCTTTTCATTTTCATAATAATATCTTACTCGGATGTGAGATTATTTATACGAATTCATTTCTAGAATTAGTCTATTCTTTTTTCATTATACTGGTTCATGGAGATATGTGAGTGTGTACAAGTAATATATGTTGATTCTTATCATGTGCTTCATATGCCTACTCGGTTCTATTTTATAGCCTCTGGTCTATTGGATGTGTGATTAGGTTGTTACACTTATCTTATTGTAATCCAATTGGGCCCATAGTGTTATGGTTCATGGAAAAGAGGGATCAAAGCCATAGTTTGTCTTAGGAACAGATTATATAGCTAGTTTAGCTAGGAGTATTGATTTAGGTACAAGGGTGGGAATGTTAAAGTTTCTCGAGTTTAGATATCTTGTCACGGAACCTAGTGATGGTGTGAAATCTAATGGATCCATTTACTGGTAATCTTATAACCTTCTTATTCACATTTTATATGTTGGAACCATATGTAGGGTAAGCATCTGTACATGTATCGCATAGTATCAGGTTGTAGTTTATATGTCCTTCATGAGTAAAATCCCAAAATATTCCCTCTGATCAAGGTGCATAGTGACTTTTTCATAATGCCTCTATGATGAAAGCTAGTAGAGATTCAATAGTAAGATCATGATGATGAATCCCTTAATGAAGAGGATTCAGTTCAGGGACCTATTCTAGAAGAAGTACCTATGGTTTTTTCCTTATCGTACCTCCACCCACTGAGCAGTTATATTTCATGGAAGAGATGACTTCACAAGTTTCAATGGTAAATACCACTAAAATTTTATGGCTAGTCAAAATACCATAATATATATATATATATATATATATCTTGAGGTATTTTAGTGAGATTTATACATTTTAAGGCCTCTCCCAATCAGACGGTTTTCCTAGAAACGAGCCTTGTCTATGGCCTCATGTGCCTATGGAGTTTTATTTATAATTAGGAGTTTATAGCTGATAAATTGATAAAAGTTGTATCTCGTAGTGGATATCATATAGTTAAGTCATCTACCAATGGTAGTCAATGTCAGACTCAGGGATCTAAGCATATGAGGAGAGTTTAGAGTTAGTATTAGTAAAGTGGATCTACCACTCAGTGTTGCAAAGAAGGTTCCAGTAATCTGAGGGAGAGGAGGTGTTTTTGTTGTGATTGGTGTAGTCATATAATGTGTGATCACCAAAGCCATCATGTAGTTTACATATAGATGGTTGGTGTTCCACCTAGGTATAGGTACTGTATTGACTAAGTAGATATCTTGGGTAGAGGATGTTGAAGAGGAGTTGGGGGAGCAATGGGTGGTAGTTAATGTTCTGAATTGTTACCACCACTACAACCTCTAGGTGGACCCCTCTAGGTATAGTGAAATGATTGAAAGGATCATGGAAAAATTCAGTTACTAGAGGATTATCACCCAGAGGCTCTAGGAATGATCATTGTTTTGATATGTGTCTAATCTACATCACTTGATGTTTTAATAGACATGAGTAGTATCCAATATTTCATGGAAGAATACATTGTTTGAGAACAAGAGATTATAGTGGAGTTGTTGGATCGACCATTGTGTTTGGAGATTCATGCATGGGGATATTGATTTATCACACACTTATATTAAATGTTTAACCTCACTCTTGGATATGATATATTCTTATGGGATCAACCCATATATGTGATGAGGCCTTGCGACATTATTCTAGGTACAGACTGGTTCACAATGTTTCATTATTATAATAACTTTTTTATGGGGGATGTGATATTGTGAAGTCAATTGGGTGATATTTTATTTAATTGGTGATAAGTAATACCATGCATATTATAATGGACTTATGCATAGGATTATACATCTAATTTTATATCAGTTATCTAGTACATCACTGATAGTGGTAGTTATTGGGAACATACATTTTTATGAAGTGGCTTGTGAGTATGATGATTTCATTATAAATCATGTTTTTAGATTAACTCCTAATTGAGATATATACTCCGGTATGCACCCACATCTCAGTAAATCCATAATATCCCACCTAGATATTAGATATCCCCCATGGAGCTTCAAGGGATAAGGGTGTGGTTAGAGGATTTTTCATAGGAAGGGATTTTCTAGACCTAGTGTGTCCCCCATGGAAGCTATAGTATTGGTCACTAGGAAAAAAGTTGGGTTCTTGAGATTATTTTTACATTATCATCTCTTGAACTTGGTGTTCATAATTTATAAGTATCAACTTTCAAGAATTGATGAAATATTCATCTAACTAAAATGGGGGAAGAGGTTCTCAAAAATTGACTCGAGCCGGGTTATCACCAGCTCCATGTTCAAGTGTAGGACATATTTAAGATGTAATTTCAATAATTTTTTTGTCAATATGAATATTTATTTATTCAATTTTTCATTATGAATAACCCTAAATTATTTATGGGACTCATGAACTAGATATTTCTTCCCTTCTTGGATAAATCTATCATTGCCTCCATCGATGGAACCCATGTGTACTCAGTGTTGGAGGAGGACCACATGAGAAATTTAAGGATTTTTATTGAATTAAAAATAGAGATCTATATTTTTGGGTATATCACGACATGTTAGGGTTGGATTTAGGAGTTCCAGTTGTTTTGACATGTCATCTTAGAAGGGGTAATAGTAGGTAACATCTCCAATATTGAGGCACTGCTATCATGGGATTCACCCAAGAGTGTGACTAAGGTAAAAATATTCCTTTAGTTGGGAAGCTATTATCCTCGATTAATTCTTGATTTATGTAAGATAATTGAACCTATAACTTTTTTTACCTGAAATAGGTAGTCATTCATGTGGACCGATAAGTATCAATTGGACTTCAAGAAGTTGGGACATACGATAAAGAGTTCCCCCATATTGAGACTGTGAGAGGAGGGAGTTGTGTACATGGTGTTCTATGATGCATCCAAATATAGTCTTGGATTAATTATGATGAAGAGGAATTCAGTGATTGATTATGAGTCCTAGAATCTGAGACCCTATGAACAAAATTACACGACCCATAACTTAGAGCTGGCAGTAGTGGTGTTTACCCTGACATCTTGATGGATCTATTTTATGGTAGAGAAATACATTATCAATTCGGACCATAAAAGTATCAAGTATATATTTTAATATAATTATATCAATCTAAGGTAGAGTCTATGTTTGAAATTATTTCATGATTATGAATTTGAGATATTCTAGACTCTTAGGAAGTTGAATGTTGTAGAAGATTCGCTCGGTAGGAGTTATTATTCATAGTTGTTGTGTAAGGCGTCAGAGAATTTGGCTCATTTAATTTGTCCCGATCAGATAATAAAAATACATAGTACCTCTAGTTGATGGTTTTTATCCTTATCATATTCAATGTTTCAGGAAGGCACAAATTTAGGATATCAATTGTGAGGTCTTTTAGCAGAAGATATCAATTGGATATGGTTTTAATGGACATTCTAAAGGTGTAAAAAACAATATCATTGTTTGAGGATGGAATATAGTTTCAATAGAATTTTGAGAAAGTTTTTAGTAGTTCGATATGTTCCCCTAGTGATAGATCCGTCATTAGAAAATATGTAGTAAAACCATTGGTGTTTGTTCAAATGTCTAGGGATAAAGAGGTATGTTGCTGAGTTCTCTCAATGCCTCACATCATGTGAAATTTGATCATAAGGATCCAACCAGTTTTTCCCAACCCATTGATCTACTGGACTGTAAGTGGGATGGTATAGAATGAATTAATGGTTTGAATTCCATGGTCTTCTATAGGACAAAATAGTGTCTGTGAGATAATGTAATGACTCACCATGTTGGCTCACTTCCTAGACATCCGAGAGCAGAGTTCAATTGATAGCTTAGGAAACCTATATGTGTAAGAGATATTTCAATTTCATAGAGTTTTCTTGGTTATAGTTTCAAACTGTAATTCTCTCTTCACATCATGATTATGGAGAAGATTATAGGAGTCCTTTAGGAATCAATTTCAGTTGAGCATGACATTTCACCCAGAGATAGAATGTCAAATAGAGTCAAAATTTTAGGTTCTGGGAGATTTTATTTGGGATTTCATATTTTATTTTGGTTTTATATTATATGATCATCAAACACTAGTGGATTTTACATGTAACAATAGTTTCTACTCCACAATCAGAATAGGAAAATTCCAAGGTTGTATAGGAAACCCTATAGGTCACTTCCTATTTGCGAGGATCCATGAAAGACAACATTCATGGACCCTATGTGGTTATGGGTTATTATAGAGAGTTACATATCATTTTTAGTAGATTATAACTTCTTAAATCCATAATAAGTCTTTTGTGGGCTGATAATAGAGGTCCATGGGGATTGACGAGGGAAACCATGTGTTTCTAAAGGTCCAACCTTGATTAGAATTGTGGAGATTTGGATGAGGTCAGAAGATACCTCAATGATTAATAGTTCATTTATAGATATTGTATAATGTTTATAATGTTTCATACCACATAAAAATTCCACCGTTGTTAGTTTGGGTGTACGATGTATTCCATGTTTCCCAACAAAGATGATATGTTCGTGACACATTTCACATTACTGAAAATGGTGGGATGTACATTGAGGATGTAACTACATTCTCAGACTTCCCGGTGACCATCAACGATCCATAGGATAAGATCCTTCAAGGGATAACAACTCATTTAGTTCATGATTATTATAATTATAATAATCTTCAAGAGAGCACATGGGAAGAGGAGAACTATATGTTAGTTCGGTACTCCCATCATTTTGAGTTGGATTTTTCGTTTCGATATGCGAATCCTTGATTTTGGGAGAATTTAATTAATCTTTTTACAAATAAATACACTATAATAATTAAAAGAATATTTTAGGTGTTTAGAGAAGATTTTTAGTGGAATTATGGGTTCTATGGATCCTTGGTGTTGATATAATAAAAATAATAAATAAAATATATATCAAAAATGATTTTATTTAAAAATAATGGAATACCTCTCGAATGGTGTCTATGATGGAGAAACATATAATTCTATTAAATTTGGTGTACCAATTTTACCCTAGTGAAAATATGACTTTAATTTGTATCAGTTGTTTCATTTAAAGTGTATTCACTGATGGATATTTGAAAAATTAAATGAATTAAGTTTATCTATTTATTTATTTATTATAATATGTATAACGACCCATACATTACATACATTGTTAATACTTCAAAATTGAAGTACACTTATTACAACATATGAAAAAACCACAAAGGACCGTATAGGTATAGTGTCTTTAGAAACTGGGAAACATAAAAAAATGGTTCATAAATCTTCTACAATGTCTCCCATTTATTTCATCGTATCTAGGGTCCCTTTTAGCATATTCTACTTAATATCCATCTTCTTGACCTGGGAAAAAGAAAACATACCAAAAAGGGTGAGCTCAAATGCTCAGCAAAGGAAAATAAAGGAAATAAAAATCATATCATATCTTTTTGAAAATCATAACCTCCAAAAGAGATCCTAATATCTTAACATAAAATGAATCATAGAAGTGAAAATGAGATCCCCATAATCATAAAATAGAACTTTAAACTTTGTGGCATGCACACATAATCATGGAAAATCATTTCTTGTTATTCATGACTCATTTCCAAGACTATCTTAGCGGACAAAGTCCATTTCTGAACCGAGTTCACTCCTCGTTTCAGTCCTGTATCACTGAACCGAAATAACCTTCCGTTCCAGCCATGTGTATCTCATGAGATATAAATATTTACCCAATGCATTGGAGGGAGATATAGGTCCCACCCATCTTATAATGAATCCTTTCTTATGTGTGCCACATAATCATAAATCATACATCATTGCATAACACATGTAACAAAAATGGGATTCTTGAAACATCATGACATCATAAAACAAATCATATAAGGTAAATGAATACATAAAAATAATTTCCTCAAAACATTATCAAATCAATGTAATAATAGGGATAAAAACAGAACCCTATATTATCTTAGATGGAAAATAATTTTGATAAAACATTTGAACTCCGTTCTTGAGGAAAATATCCTTTCTACTTCAAAAACACTTTTCTTTTCTTAACATGTCATACAATTATAAACTAAAAGAAGTTGATTAAAAAAAACTTGAAAACTTATAAAGGAAGATTCTTGGAAATAATGTTTTAAAAATCCATTCTTGCCGTATAATTTAAAAAAACATTCTTCGTACTTTTGTCGGAAAAGTCAAAAAGTACCTCGTACGAAAAACGACAAAACATTCATTTCATATATTTTACTAAAAACTCACCGAAGGGTAAAATTGGATATAAACTATTGTAGAAGGATGTAAATAATATTACATATTGAGGGAACATGGATGTGGATGATAAAATACACCCCAGTAATTACCAATGTAAAAACAATCTCGGATAAAAGTGAGTTTGTGATATTTCCCTTACCTTAGGTCCAATTTGCTTTGTACATGACCGAAGCTCCTGTATAATGGTTTAAATAATGTTATTGACTTATTCCAGAATCATACATATTGATATGATAATATATATGGTCATATTCTTAGCTTCTTATTAGTAATATTTCATTGTTACTTGTTACTCGAGTCTTTATTGCCTTTTGTTCTTATGCGTGTTTTGGCGAATAAATTCTTATTCTTCTTTTAAGGTTATAGATAACTTATATCCAGAATGGTATTAGTGTAACATGTATCATATTTGTTCATTCAATTCATTTATATAATTACTATGTAATGATGATCATGTATAACGAGTCGCATCACATCGTGGAGACGGTATTCCGTACGTACGCACGAGCGATGATATTGTTCCCATGATCGTGGAATTGTATTTAAGTGTATTTATACTATTTCAGTATCAATATCACTTTATAATAATCATAAATAGTTACTCATTACACCATTATACCCATCCTTGTATGGTGATGGTGGAAAATAGAGTACACCACGGTGTGGAGACGGTATTCCGTACGCACGCACGCGCGGTGATTTCATTTTTCTGTTGGATGGATAGAAGGTGAATTAGGGTTGTTTCATATTTATAATAACATATCAGTATGTAAGTAATACTGATGTTATTACTTTATCATGAAACAACTAATGAAGAAGAAGTTGAAGAAGAAAGAAATTGAAAAGATCGGTAATGGATATTACCTCTTCTTTGAAACACCTCTTTGGATCCCCCACTTAGGGAACTAAGATTGGTCTTTGAAGAAGACCAGGACCTCTAGGATTATTCTAGGGAAGTGGAGAAGGGATTTTATCAAGGGTTGGCCGAGCTTGAGTGCTCAAATTGGTGTGAGGAGGAGGGGGAGGAGTTTCCCTTTTATAAGGGAGGAGAGGGGCACCTTAGGAATACCTCAAAATATTATTTTATATTAAAGTCAAAATCGGTTTATAATGGTTCCAAAGGGTATTATTTAGAAGTTAAAGTTGGGATGGGTCGAAATCCTATCAACCAATAAGATTTAGACAAGTTTAGCTTATTATTTTAACCTTATCAATTAGATTTAACTCTAAGTTAAATAATTTAACTTTTACCGTGACTTTTTGTTTTCTTATACTATATGGTTAATAAACTTACTATAACATGCCAAAAGAACCCCAAGTTGTTTATTATTAATATATATATCCTTATCTAAGTCATTTGGCCGAACCTTAGATTTTTAGGAATAAAATAACAATTAATAATATAATATTTGATTTAAAAACTATTTTGTGTCAATTTTGAAACTATTTGATATATGATTTTTGTGAAAGTCATAACAGAATTATATGTTCAAAACAAGTGGATTAAATCAACACTAATATATCATAGTAACCTATAAAATTAGTGGAATTCATAAAAAGTCTCAAATTACATTTATTTGATCATTTATAACATCAATTATGTTAACATTTCCTTAAAAGGGTAATTACTGCATCATCGTTGTGTCATAAATAAATTAATTTATTTAAAGTCTAAAAATTATAAATAAAATATCATTATGTAGGAAATATTTTTAGCTTTCTAATTAATATTTATAGTCGAGTTTATCTTATGTATAACCCCATATTAAAAATGTTTTAGTTATTAAACTTTGATTTTAACTATTTTAACTATTCATTAAATAAAATAATATTAAAAGTCATAATCTAATCCAAGTGGACCTAAATGGTCATATTATATTGATAAGGTTGTTTTTGGTCGAATTACACTTATCCAATAGAATTAGGACATGTGTTAGGATAATAGTAATATCATATTTACCCTTAGTTACCCTATTTACTATTAACCGCGGTCAAAAAAAAGTTACTATTCACCAAAAAATTATTTTTATCTCATTGAACCACATTTTACTTACTGATATCAACCGTGTCTGTCGGATTTTAGAAATTTCATTCACAGAAGCGGTAAAATTATGTTTTATGCAAAATTCAGTTTTTTAACCTACCACTTAGTGGTTTCACTATTCATCAAAAATTGAAAGTTTTCAGAAAAATACAAAAATTTCACCCTAGAATAATTTCAGTATTCCGAATCCAAAAATGATGTCCATTTTGAAAGATAAAATTTCAAAAGGTGGTTATTAATATTCATAACGGTTATTTTAAATAATATTTTAATAGTATATCGTCGTTTAGTGAAACTCGGTATTGCGTACAACGCAAGCTATTGAGGAAGGTCGCGATTGCGTGTAAAGTAAGCCAAGCTAGTGTGTAGTGAAATATTCCTTTGATGATATATATATAACATAAAAAAAAATATTACTCATAAAAATCTCGGGTGTTACATTCTAACCCTCTTAAAAAATATTTCACCCTCGAAATTCGTCACATTGTAACAAACAGATGAGGATACTTCTCCCTCATCATATCCTCAAGCTCCCATGTAGCTTCTTCAAGTTGGTGGTTCCTCCATAAAACTTTCACCAATCAAGTGGTCTTGTTTCGTAGTACTTTTTCGCTACGATCCAGAATCTCTATCGGTTGTTCTTCATAAGAAAGATCTTGCTCCAGCGGTACAACTTCTGAGCTGAGTACATGTGAAGGATTAGGTATGTACTTTCTCAGGAGAGATACATGGAACACATCGTGAACATGAGAGAGATTCGGTGGAAGCGCCAATCGGTAAGCTACCTTTCCAACACGATCCAGTATTTCGAAAGGACCGATATATCTAGGGCTCAACTTCCCCTTCTTTCCAAATCTCATAACCCTCTTCCAGGGAGATATTCGTAAGAACACTTTATCACCCACTTCAAACCCTAGGTCTTTTCTTCGATTGTCGGCATAACTTTTCTGTCGACTCTGAGCTGCCCTTATGTGTTGTTGAATAGATCTGAACTTTTCTGCCATTTCATCAACGAGATCAGGTCCTAATAGCTTTCTTTCCCCAACTTCATCCCAGCAAGTTGGAGTCCTGCATTCCTTTCTATATAGAGCTTCATAAGGAGCCATCTGAATACTAGAGTGAAAGCTATTATTATAAGAAAATTCCACCAAAGGTAGGTGTTGATCCAAACCTCCTTTGAAATCCATAGAGCAAGATCTCAACATATCTTCTAGGGTTTGAATTGTTCTCTCAGACTGACCGTCTGTCTGAGGATGATAAGCAGTGCTGAAACTCAACTCTGTATCCATAGTATGCTGAAGACTTTGCCAGAACTTCGAGGTAAAGCTCGGATCCCGATCAGATATAATAGAAAGTGGTAATCCATGCAATCTTACCACTTCCTTTACATATATCCTGCCAAGCCGATCCGGAGAGAAATCCTCTCTAATTGCAATGAACTGTGCATACTTTGTAAGACGATCAACTATGACCCAGATAGCATTATTGCCTTTGGATGTTTTAGGAAGTCCTGTGACAAAGTCCATAGTGATGTTTTCCCATTTCCATTCGGGTATGGGTAATGGTTGTAACATCCCCTTAGACTTCTGTCTCTCAACTTTAACTTGTTGACAAACCAAGCATCGAGAGACATAGTCAGCAACATCTCTTTTCATGCCATCCCACCAGAAGTATTCTTTCAATTCCCTATACATCTTCGTGCTTCCAGGATGAATAGAGAATGAAGAACAATGAGCCTCATCCAGCAGCTCCTTTTTTAATTCATGGATGGGAGGAACAGAAACCCGATTCCTGAACTTTATTATCCCATCACAATCAAGGTTGAATTCCGGAACATTTCTCACCTTCTTTTGTAACTCGACATCTTCTTTCTGTGTCTCTTTAATCTTCACATGTACAGATGGTTGAACATTCATTTGAGAAAGATAAGATTTTTCCCCTTCCATTATAATTCCAAGATCCATCCTTTGTAAATCCATAAATATTGGATATTTTGTGATCCTCATCATGGATAAACTAGCATGGTCTTGTCGACTTAATGCATCTGCCACCTTGTTTTCTTTCCCAGGGTGGTAATGGATTGAGCAGTCATAATCCTTAATCAGCTCCAACCATCTTCTTTGACGCATATTCAGCTCCTTTTGTGTGAAAATATACTTTAAAATTTTATGATCAGTATAAATATCACACCTTTCACCATAAAGGTAATGCCTCCAAATATTTAATGCAAAGATTACCGCAGCTAACTCCAAATCATGTGTTGGGTAATTTTGCTCATGGATTTTCAACTGTCGTGAGGCATAAGCTATCACCATATCATTTTTCATAAGAACACACCCCAATCCCTTCTTGGATGCATCACTGTTGATCACAAACCTTTCTCCACTACAAGGCAGTGTGAGCACAGGTGCACTGGATAACCTTCTTTTCAACTCCTTGAAATTCTCTTCACATTCCTCCGTCCAGACAAACTTAACTCCTTTCCGAGTCAACTTGGCGAGTGGATTAGATAATCGTGAAAAATCTTTCACAAAACGTCGATAATATCCAGCCAAACCAATAAAACTTCGGATCTCAGTTACTGTTGTTGGCCTCGACCATCTTTCGATAACCTCTGTTTTTGTTGGATCCACAGATATCCCCTCTTTTGAGATTATGTGACCCAAAAATGAAACTTTTTGAAGCCAAAATTCACACTTGGTAAATTTGGCATAAAGCTTCTCCTTTATTAGGGTCTTCAATATAATTCTCAAGTGGTCTTCATGTTCTTCCTTGCTCTTTGAATAAACAAGAATATCGTCTATAAATACTACCACAAATTGATCAAGATAGTCCCTAAAGACTCTATTCATCAGATCCATGAAGATAGAAGGGGCATTAGTAAGACCAAATGGAATCACTATAAATTCATAGCGTCCATACCTTGTACAGAAAGCCGTCTTTGGTATATCCTCCCTTTTGACCCTTAATTGGTGATACCCTGAACGAAGATCAATCTTGGAAAAGTATTGAGCTCCGCGTAGTTGGTCAAATAAGTCATCAATACGTGGGAGAGGATATTTGTTCTTGATAGTGATCTTGTTAAGTTCTCGATAATCAATGCAAAGTCTCATTGATCCATCTTTCTTCTTAACAAATAGAACAGGTGCTCCCCAAGGTGACGCACTAGGGCATATGAATCCCTTATCAAGATTCTCTTGGAGTTGCCTCTTCAATTCCTGCAACTCAATTGGGGCCATTCTATAAGGTGTCTTTGAAATAGGCAAATCTCCCAGTACGAGTTCTATAGAAAACTCAACTTCACGATTTGGTGGAAGACCCGGTAATTCCTCCGGAAAGACATCATCAAACTCCCGTACGATGGGCATATTCTTAATCGCGAGTTTCTGACCAACCATTTGAGATATATAAACTTCATTTAGTGGAATCAATACCCATAAAATGGATGAAATTTCCACTGGAAGTTTATGTTCATCCTTGCATTGATAGACGATCATAGATTGATCTGGAATATGAAATGTGACTTCCCTTCTTTGGCAATTGATATGATCTCCGTATAAAGAAATCCAATCCATGCCAAGAATCACATCGAATTCCACTAAAGGAAGGATCACAGGATTTGCAGGAAGCACTTTCCCACAAACGTCAATTGGAGAAGAATTATAAACTTTTGATGCGATTGATGTGCCATTAGGTGTTGTCATGGCTAACTCAACATCTAATTGTTGAGGTAATACGGTGATACCCTTAGAAGAGTCTTCAGAAATAAAAGAGTGGGTGGATCCAGAATCAAATAAAACATTTGCTACTTTAGAGTGGATGGTAAGTGTACCTTTCACCACTTCGTTATCGTACTCCACATCGCTGATAGAAATTTCATGTGACTTTCCTTTGCCTTTAGTCTTAAGAGTTTGTTGACGTCGACCATCATCATCAACCCTTGGATTTGGGCATTGATTGGCATAATGCCCCATCTCCTTGCACTTGAAACATTGAAGTGTAGTAGGTTCATTCTGTGTATCCCTTCCTTTTTTTGCATCATTAGACATCTTCTTCCCATTATCGCGGCATTAAAATGCCCAATGACCTTCCTTTCCACATTTGAAACATATACTTGTCCCTTTAAGACAAATCCCTCCATATTTCATTCCACATTTTGAGCATAAGGGAAAGCTCGTCTTCTTTTCAGTGTGCTCTTTAGATTTTCCTTTCAATTCCATTTTCCTCTTCTTACCAAACCCATATGACTGATGGGTTACTCCATTCTCCATCTCAACTTTGAGAGCACATCAAACGATTTCCTCGTAGTTATTGAAGTCCCTTAAGGCTAACGCCCTTCGAAGACTTGGTTTTAAGCCACTAAAGAATCGATCGATCTTACTCTCAGGTTGGATAATAATACTAGAAGCGTACCTTTCAAGTCTTGTAAAATTTGCTTCATAGGTACCAACAGATTCATCATCCCTTTGCTTCAGTTCAAGAAACTCTTTCTCCATATTTGTTCGGAGAATACGAGGGAAGTACTTTTTGAAAAATAAGTTCTTGAACTCGTCCCATTCCATGGACTCGATTTCATCCCTTTGCCTCATATTCTTAATAAGATTCCACCATTGATCAGCATCTCCTTCCAAACGATACACTCCTAGGATGACATTATCATGTTCAGAACCTTGAATAACTGAAAATATCTTTTCAGTAGTACTAATCCATTGTTCAGCAACTAATGGATCAGTAGACCCGCTGATAGAAGGGGGACGCTGCCTCATGAAGGATTCAACAGAATGTTGCTCCTTCCATTGCTCGTTTGGAAGTCATGCATGATTCATAGCTTGAGAAATTTGTGTGAGCATGGCTACAAGATTTTGCATTCCAGCTCCCATATCGTTTGGTTTCTCTGGGGGACAATCATTGCATTGCCCATCGCATTCCGCATTAACACGGTTCCTTCGGGTTCCAGCCATTGACTAAAACCAAAAAGAATAGTGTGAGCAACACTAATTATAATAGGAAGACCACATAATTGAAGAATAAAATTTTCACGCTTAAGGTCTTATCCTAGGTTATTCGTGGCCATTTCTAAAACACTAAGATTGTGTTCTATGCTTAGACTTATCCTTAGGGTTCTTACTAAGGCTTTCACATCCTAGTTTCCAAAGGTTGACTATACCTTTCCCCTGATACCAACTATAACGACCCATACTTTACATACATTGTTAATACTTCAAAATTGAAGTACACTTATTACAACATATGACAAAACCACAAAGGACCGTATAGGTATAGTGTCTTTAGAAACTGGGAAACATAATAAACTGGTTCATAAATCTTCTACAGTGTCTCCCATTTATTTCATCATATCTAGGGTCCCTTTTAGCATATTCTAATTAATATCCATCTTCCTGACCTGGGGAAAAGAAAACATACAAAAAAGGGTGAGCTAAAATGCTCATCAAGGGCAAATAAAGGAAATAAAAATCATATCATATCTTTTTGAAAATCATAACCTGCAAAAGAGATCATAATATCTTAACATGGAATAAATCATAGAAGTGAAAATGAGATCCCCATAATCATAACATAGAACATGAAACTTTGTTTCATTCACACATAATCATGGAAAATCATTTCTTGTTAGTCATGACTCATTGCCAAGACTATCTTAGCGGACAAAGTCCATTTCTGAACCGAGTTCACTCCTCGTTTCAGTCCTGTATCACTGAACCGAAATAACCTTCCGTTCCAGCCATGTCTATCTCATGAGATATAAATCATTACCCAATGCATTGGAGGGAGATATAGGTCCCACCCATCTTATAATGAATCCTTTCTTATGTGTTCCACATAATCATAAATCATACATCATCGCATAACACATGTAACAAAAATGGGATTCTTGAAACATCAAGACATCATAAAACAAATCATATAAGGTAAATGACTTCATAAAAATAATTTCCTAAAAACATAATCAAATCAATGTAATAATATGGATAAAAACAGAACCCTATATTATCTTAGATGGAAAATAATTTTGATAAAACATTTGAACTCCGTTCTTGAGGAAAATATCCTTTCTACATCAAAAACACTTTTCTTTTCTTAACATGTCATACAATAATAAACTAAAATAAGTTGATTAAAAATAAACTTGAAAACTTATAAAGGAAGATTATTGGAAATAATGTTTTAAAAATCCATTCTTGCCGTATAAGTTAAAAAAAACATTCTTCGTACTTTTGTCGGAAAAGTCAAAAAGTACCTCGTACGAAAAACGACAAAAGATTCCTTTCATATCTTTTACTAAAAACTCACCGAAGGGTAAAATTGGATAT
Organism: Viscum album; assembly: GCA_963277665.1. Lineage (NCBI taxonomy): Eukaryota > Viridiplantae > Streptophyta > Magnoliopsida > Santalales > Viscaceae > Viscum > Viscum album. The sequence goes on along the minus strand of OY728126.1, from coordinate 2,086,562,700 downwards.
AAAATATTGTATAAGGATGGAAATAATATTACATATTGAGGGAACATGGATGTGGATGATAAAATACACCCCAGTAATTACCAAAGTAAAAACAATCTCGGATAAAAGTGAGATTGTGATATTTCCCTTACCTTAGGTCCGATTTGCTTTGTACGTGACCGAAGCTCCTGTATAATGGTTTAAATAATGTTATTGACTTATTCCAAAATCATACATATTGATATGATATTATATATGGTCATATTCTTAGCTTCTTATTAGTAATATTTCATTGTTACTTGTTACTCGGGTCTTTATTGCCTTTTGTTCTTATGCGTGTTTTGCCGAATAAATTCTTATTCTTCTTTTAAGTTTATAGATACCTTATATACATAATGGTATTAGTGTAACATATATCATATTTATTCATTCATTTCATTTATAAAATTACTATGTAACGATGATCATGTAGAACGAGTCGCATCACATCGTGGAGACGGTATTCCGTACGTACGCACGAGCGATGATATTGTTCCCATGATCGTGGATTTGTATTTAAGTGTATTTTTACTATTTCAGTATCAATATCACTTTATAATAATCATAAATAGTTACTCATTACACCATTATACCAATCCTTGTAAGGTGATGGTGGAAAATAGAGTACACCACGGCGTGGAGACGGTATTTCGTACGTACGCACGCGCGGTGATTTAATTTTTCCGTAGGATGGATAGAAGGTGAATTAGGGTTGTTTCATATTTATAATAACATATCATTATGTAAGTAATACTTATGTTATTACTTTATCATGAAACAACTAAAGAAGAAGAAGTTGAAGAAGAAAGAAATTGAAAAGATCGGTAATGGATATTACCTCTTCTTTGAAACACCTCTTTGGATCCTCCACATAGGGAACTAAGATTGGTCTTTGAAGAAGACCAGGACCTCTAGGATTATTCTAGGGAAGTGGATAAGGGATTTTTTCAGGGTTTGGCCGAGCTTGAGTGCTCAAATTGGTGTGAGGGGGAGGGGGAGGAGGTGCCCTTTTATAAGGGAGGAGAGGGGCACCTTAGGAATACCTCAAAATATTATTATATATTAAGGTCAAAATCGGTTTATAATGGTCCCAAAGGGTCTTATTTCGAAGGTAAAGTGGTGATGGGTCGAAATACTATCAACCAATTATATTTAGACCAGTTTAGCTTATTATTTTAACCTTATCAATTAGATTTAACTCTAAGTTAAATAATTTAACTTTTACCGTGACTTTTTGTTTTCTTATACTATATGGTTAATACACTTACTATAACATGCCAAACGAACCCCAAGTTCTTTATTGTTAATATATATATCCTTATATAAGTCATTTGGCAGAACCTTAGATTTTTAGGAATAAAATAACAATTAATAATATAATATTTAATTTAAAAACTATTTTGTGTCAATTTTGACACTATTTGATATATGATTTTTGTGAAAGTCATAACAGAATTATATGTTCGAACCAAGTTGATTAAATCAACACTAATATATCGTAGTAACCTATAAAATTAGTTTAATTCATAAAAAGTCTCAAATTACATTTATTTGAGCATTTATAACATCAATTATGTTAACATTTCCTTAAAAGGGTAATTACTGCATCATCGTTGTGTCATAAATAAATTAATTTATTTAAAGTCTAAAAATTATAAATAAAATATCATTATGTAGGAAATCTTTTTAGCTTTCTAATTAATATTTATACTGGAATTTAGCTTATGTATAACCCCATATTAAAAATGTTTTAGTTATTAAACTTTGATTTTAACTATTTTAACTATTCATTAAATAAAATAATATTAAATGTCATAATCTAATCCAAGTGGACCTAAATGGTCATATTATATTTATAAGGTTGTTTTTGGCCGAATTACACTTATCCAATAGAATTAGGACATGTTTTAGGATAATAGTAATATCATATTTACCCTTAGTTACCCTATTTACTATTAACCGCGGTAAAAAAAATAAAAAGTTACTATTCACCAAAAAATTATTTTTATCTCATTGAACCAAATTTTACTTACTGATATTAACCGTGTCTGTCGGATTTTCAAAATTCCTTTCACAGAAGTGGTAAAATTAAGTTTTATGCAAAATTCAGTTTTTTAACCTACCACTTAGTGGTTTCACTATTCATCAAAAATTGAATGTTTTCAGAAAAATACCAAAATTTCACCCTAGGCTAATTTTGGTATTCCGAATCCAAAAATGATGTCCATTTTGAAAGATAAAATTTCAAAAAGTGGTTATTACTATTCATAACGGCTATTTTAAATAATATTTTAATAGCATATCGTCGTTTAGTGAAACTCGGTATTGCGTACAACGCAAGCAATCGAGGAAGGTCGCGATTGCGTGTAAAGTAAGCCAAGCTAGTGTGTAGTGAAAGATTCCTTTGATGATATATATAAAACATAAAAACAAAATATTACTCATAAAAATCTCAGGTGTTACAAAATGTATTGCCTAACCTATAAAAATATCTTCATATAATAGTTTTATGATAATATCTAGGATTAGTTTCATAAATTTAAGATGTTTTAGTTAGTTAACTAGGGGATAATCACCGTATGTGATCAATGAAATTGGTGTATATAATGAAGAACATAGTAAATTAGACAATGGTCTCTCATGCACGAAAGTCTTTTCCAAATGAGATCTTGGATCTGACCAATGAAAATGATGTAAAATCATTCTTCATCGTGAAAAATATATTATCAAGAAATGACTGTTTTTTATTTGGTTAATCCATTTTCTATATTTACCCAAGACGATGTCATGTAAATTATTTAAAAATAAATTAATATATTTTTTTTATGGATTTATGAATGATTATTTCTTTTAAATTAAATAATTGTATGTTTAGTGTATATCCTCTTTGTATTCCAATTTCTCCATCAATTGATTAAGGTAAACATTAATAATGGGAAATATTTTTTCTCACTTTGGTGTTTAATGTTTTCCTATCATTATTCACTGAATGTTTAAAATAATTATTTGATTTGACTGAGGCTCTTTTGACATTTGGGAACAAGTCTATTAATAATAAATCTTTATCATAATGGATCAATGATACAGATTCACATTTGGGATTGATTTTATAAAAAAATATTGATGAAAATAATAGTATAACATTGTAAATTCAAAATATTTCATTTCATGGGTTTTGGGTCTTCGATGACACAGTTTGATTTGAGGTGATTCTCGATCAACGGGTGGCCAGAATCTAGCCACCTAAGAGTAAACAAGATTGTTCAACCATATATCTATGTTATATGGGTGGCATTTGTAGATTATGTATAGAAGGAGGTTACACTGATGGATATATTCAAAGACTAGTGGATTCTTAAAAATCCCATTACACACATTTTTTCGTTCATAAAAATACATTTTGTTTAGACCTCATCCATATTATCTGTGGTACACATGAAATAAATATCACACACCATCTGAACTATTCAAAATATGTGTGAATAGATGCTGATGAATCATCATGTACCCCTTGGTAAAGGAGTTCAAACACAACCATAGTATATGAGAATGGCTATTGTACACATTCTTGGATAGAGTACTTGGACAAGGTCCATAGTATAAGAACACATACAAGAAAGGGTTGTAGTAGGCAAGCCATGTTGGGAACTCCTTTCAGGGAATTGTGTATAAATTCTTTCCCTCATTCTAATAATATGATTAGCAAGGGTGTGTTCCCTGGGTCAACCCCTGAGACAGTGAAGTGGGGAATTGTGTCCTGAGTATTGGATTTTAGATTTCCTATATGGGTTATTTCTATAAAGATTCAGTTATCACCCTTTGTGGTTTGGGGAGAGAACCTATATCATTCAACCCTAGGTTAGGTCATGTATATAATTTCCATCATCATGTACCTAAAATCCCATTCTTAATGGGTTACTTCAAATAGGGTTAGGTATCCCCTATAGGCCATGGTAATCACGTTAGTATTGGTGTGACATATGAAATGTTATTTTGAATGAATATAACACTTGGCCTCATGTAGAATTATGGAATTGAATTTCTGATTTGATCTTACATTGAGACTTTGTGTCTATCATTGAGAATATATGGGAAACTATTACATAAGATCCTGTGTTTTTTCCTGTTCATATTATCATGTGAATTTTATTTAATGACACCAACTCCATTTACTGATATTTGGTGCCTATAGTATTACACTATCATAGATACAAGGGGAAAATCCTAAAGGAACAATGAATTTAGTAGTTTTTTAGAATTAAATACATACATTCTACATATATTACTGAAGGAAATAAAATAAAAATAATAGTGAAAAAAATTGAATCCTTGAACTCATTCCAAAAATTTCTCTTTATATTATGGGTATAGGATACACAATAGGGTTAAGATAAAATTCTAAATAATGGTTACTTATAGCAGAATAAATCATGAACAAATAAATAATAATCAATCATTAAAGGAAAATAACTTAACACACATTTCATTTGAACAATAATTTGAATATCATAATTGGATAAGACATAGTAAATATAGAAAGGTAAATGAATAAAAACAGTCCATTTAATCATTAAAATGAGATCTCATGGACTATAATAATAAATAAATTTTAAATGGAGGAACTTATTATTTATTGGATGTTATGATCTTATGAATCATGATACCTCTTCTTTTATGACCTTTCACAAGACAGTTTAAAACTATGGGTCAACACCCATCTGTTTCAGCCAAATGATTTTTCTCATGAGACCTATTGATGCATTAACTATATATCTTTAATCATGCCCCATTCATATCATCCTTTAAAAATAATTCCTCATATATTTAATAATTTATTGAATTTATGAATCAATATTCTTTTTTATCAAATATCTATATTGAGTAAAGGAAAAATATTTATCAATATTTCCTTAGTAAATAAAATAAATTTCAAAGTAATATTTGTATGAAAAAATGTTTTAATTTTTTATAAATAATAGTATCCAACATAAAATAATATGGAAATTTAATATAAATTTAGTTTTCAATGTAAAATTATCACGAGAAATTTATTTTTTTAAGAGAAAGTAAACATTCACAAAAAAATTTGATATTGTACAAATTGTTTTTACCTTTCCAGTAACTTTTAAATTGTAAATACATGAATATTTAACATGAAATGAAACAATAATCATCAATAATTAATATTTATTAATTTTAAATACATAAAAGGGGTAGTATACCCACCACATAAAATTAAATAATTTCATTTTAACAAATATGTCTTAATGAAATGGAAATTGAGACGAAATCCCTTACAATGATCATACCGGCGATGTGAGAATTAATAAATGAAATTATTATGTGTATAAAATTAAAATCCACCTATGATAAGTGTAAATGATAAATAATATAATCCAAATTCATTACACACATAATCTTATAATATTAAACGAAATGAATAAGTAGTATAACCCAGTGAAAATAAATGAAGTCTTTAAATTCATTACCACTTGTTAATTTTAATGTAAAACCACCTTGGATGAAATAATTAAAATATAAACATAAAATACCATAATATTTAATTATTTAGGATATTAAAATTTAAAAAGTAATTATAAACACAATTTAAAAAAATAGGTTCATAACTTTGAAATATGCCTCAATGAAGGGAAATTGAGATGAAATCCATTACCTCAAGATGCCTTTTAATTGAAAAGGATTTTAACACCAATATAATGAATTCAAGAATTTTATTAATTTGTAATTGAAAAATATTAATATTTATAATATCATATATTTTTATCTTATAAAATTTCACAACCCTTTTATTAATAATATTTCATTATTTTCATTATTTTGGGTATTAATTGCCATGTTTTCTCATGCATGTATTTTCGTGGAATTTTCTATTATTGTACATAGGATATAAATAAATAATTCCCAAAAATTTAGTAATGTTATAAATATCACTATAAACATTATTATATCCACTAATTAATTATGGGATTGGAAAATGAGTCACATCACTTCATGGAGATAGTGGTTCCTACATAGACAAAAGCGATGATATCATTAGTTTTCAAAGTGAAAGGGTAATAAAAAATATGGTAAATTAGATTTAACTAACTAATAATATTTCATATATATAACATATATTAATTAATTTTGTCCTTATTAACTTCTATGAAAAATTTATGTGAAAAACAAATTGCATCGCTCTGCGAGGTGGTAATCAGCAGTACACACAAGTGTGGTTATTATATTTTAAAAAGAAAAGAAAATGAAGAAGTTATATGAAATATTATAATTAGTAAGTATAAGTATAAAATATAATTATATAAATATAATTATATAAAAATGTTAAATCCATAAATATATCCAACCATGAGAGGTGTTGATGAAAATTGAATTACATATGTTCATGAGAAGGCAGTCCTCCATACAAATGATCGATGATTTGGTTTCCCACTAAACAGATGTAGAAATGAAAATGGTCTATTCCTTTAACACAAGAACATATCAGTATATGGTATATACAGGTTTTGTTATACTATCATGATTGAATTATATTTTAATGATGTTGAAGAATAAATAAAATAAAAATGATCATTTAATATTGTCGCTTCTTCTTCGAATGATCATTTTAGGTTTTCATAAATATACATCATAGGATTGAATTATAAAAAAAATGGCTCTAAGAAGTTATTATGGGCGTAATGAAGTATATTGGGTAGGTATTGGTGAAAAAAATGTCTTTATAAGTCAGAATATTTAAGGATATTGGCGACCTTTTATTAGTGGTGGAGAGTGCACAAATTAAATTTTTGGAATGAATCAATTAAAAAAACGAATAAATGATGAAAAATAATAATAAATGAGAAATAATTGAACCTTATTGGTGATAAGGTCAAAATATTTCATTCCAATTTGTTTTGGTGAATTTCTTATTTCATTTTCACACATATCTTTTTAGTTTAACCCCTAGTAAATCAATTTTACATTAACCATGACAATTAATTTATATTTTTTTTTAAATACATAATGGGAAAAAATAAATTTTAAATTAATAGATAACATAAATTATGGTTATTTAAAATTTGAAAACCAATTTTTCAATTTCAATTCACAGAAGTGTCAAAATCCAATTTACACATATACCTATAGGGTCGACAAAAAAGCAGGTTTCAAAAGAAAATATTCTCATAAGTATGTAAAGTTGTAACATATAAATTTAATATAAAATTTATTACACTAAACATAATTTTTTTATTATAATATAATTGAACTAATTTTCCATAAAAATAAATTTAAAATGTAATTTAACATCTTAAATATTTTAAATGAAAATGAAATTTTCAATAAAAATAATTTTTTTCATTATTCATCTAAAAATAAAACCATTCAGATAAATATAAAATATTATCCATAATATATTTTATATATCATACTTTAAAATGTTATGTTCATTTTATCAATTTTTTTTTCATTTCAAAAAAAATGATAAGTTTGAACGAAGCGACGAACTGGTTTTCTTTGAAAAAAAATATATTATTCTTTAGAAAAAATTATTTTACATTAAAATGACTCTAATTTTATTTAAAAACAATATATATTCCTAATTTGATTAATTTTTTTAGTATTATTCATAACCGCACTCTTAATGGATAGGTTATAATGGTCATGTTTATTAAATATAGAGTATCATGTTTTGTTTATACCTGGTATTGTGAGAATCACAAGCTATCTAAGTGATTAAATTTATTTAAAAGGAATTAATACATTATTTATATAGTTGTTACATTCTTCTATCCCAAATAAAATAAATCCTCGGAATTTAGTTGATATTTCCTTCTAAACATATGATGGTAGTTCTTTTTCATAACATCCTCATGTTCCCACAATTCTTCCTCCATTTTATGGATTCTCTAACGTACCTCTATCATTCTATTCATTCAATTCCTAAATAATTTATCTCTAGTATAAATAATATGGATGGGTTCATAAAAGTAAGATAGATCATTTTCCAATTATATTTCATTATATGTTTACACGTGTGTTTTTTCAATCAAGTACATCCTTAATAATGATATATGGAAAGCATCATGTACTTTTGGAAGACATGGAATAATTCCCAACTAGTAAGAAATGACACTAATGCATTCAAAAATTTCAAAGATTACAATGTACCTATGGATCAATTTCAATTTCTTACCAAACCTTTTGACACCCTTTAATGGAGATACTCTCCCAAAACCTAAAATCAAACTTCACATTCTAAATCCCTCATCTGGTTGTTTGTATAATTCTTTTTTAATACTTTGAGACACATTAATATAACCCTCAATAGTAATTAACTTTTTTGTTGTCTCTTAATCAAGTTATGTGCCTATAATTTTCATTTCAATAAATTAATCCCAACTTGTTAAAGTCTTAAATCACATAACATAAAATTTTTCATACAACTCCATTTGAACACTTCAATGGAAACTATTTTTATAGGAAAACTCTACAAAAGTTAAATACTGATCCAACATACCTATAAAGTCAAGTGAGCATGACCTCCACTTGTATGAGGGTTTTTAATAGTTCATTTGGATTTTCCATCCATTTAAGGATTATAGAAAGTTTACAAAAGAAGATCACTATCAAGTTCGTTCTAATGACACTTCTATAATTTTGATGTAAAATAGGCATCACGATCAAGCATGATTGGAAGAGGTGTGCCATGAAGTCATACAACTTCATTAATGTAGGGCCTTGCAAAGCTCTCAAGATTTAAATAATCTATCATGGAGAGTAAATGTTTTTATATGGTTAGGAAATAAACTATAACCCATATTGCATCATTATTTCTAGGAGTATTTAATATTAATGCGAAAATTTATATAGTAATATCATCCCATTTTCACATAATAATAGAAAAGGGTTTTAAGATTCAGATAGAATTTTTTCTCTCCTCCTTGACATACTGACAATCAAAACATCATAAAACATATTGCACTATTTCTAGATTCATGTTTTCCTAGAAAAATCATCCCCACAAATCCCAACACATCTTGGTGCTACTGTGGTGTATAGGGAAATTCGAGCTGTGATAAACATCCAAAAATTCCCTTTTTATCTCAGTTGTAGATGGAAATCATAATATCAATCCATATTTTAGAACACCATCTTTAGAAATAAAGTCTTCTAATTTCACATCATTCATATCTATAATATTATTCTGAAAATTCTCATCATCTAATTAATGACTTCTTATCTTTTCTAATAAATATAGTTTCGAAATAATTTGAATATGGAATGGTGTCACTTATTCGTTAATAATTCCTATTTCCATATTTACTAAAGAAAATAATATATTATATATTGTAATCCCCATTTGGGACTTACATCCATGATATTTCCTACTCAATGCATCCACTACCTTATTTATTTTCCCCCGGTGGAAGTGTACTGAGAAATCATAATCCTTGAGTGGATTCATACATCACCTATATATCATATATAGGTATTTTTATGAAAATATTAATTTTAGGATTCTATGATATATTTATATCTAAAATATTTCACCATATAGATTATGTTTTTATATATTGAAAGAAAATATTACAGATTGTAACTCATGGTCATGGTCTGGATATTTTTGTTCATGAGAATTCAATTTCCATGATGTTTATGAAATGACATTATCCTATTCCATTAGTTTACAACCAATTATATTCCTCGTTTCATAACTATATTTCACATCCCTATGATTATTAAATTGTATGAAAAATATATCATTAAAAAATATCATGCCTAGTTCATTACAACATTGTTCAGTGTGCTTTTTCAAAATGAAATTAACACCATGATCTATAAGATTGGTTAAGGGGTAATCAAATCAGGAAAACAATATGAATGAATCAATGATATAAACCAACCAAACCAATAAAACTAAATTCCTATGTTATGTTCATTGGTGTATTAAATTATTTTACTACCTTTTCTTTCATAGAATCAATAGAGATTCCATTCATGGGGAAAATATTTCAATGAAAAAAAAACTTCTTAAATAAAGAAACCACACTTACTAAATTTACCATATAACATTTTCTTTCTATGAATATCAATAATTATACAAAATTGATTCTCATAGTCCACGTGTATTTTTTAATACACCATGATATCATTAAGTAATCCCAAAAAAAAGTCATAAACTTCTTTCCTTGAATAATCTATTAATAGGATACATAAAAATAGAATGTGAATTCATCAATACAAATGGAATTATTGTAACCTCATAATGTTCAGGCCTCTTTTGGAAAGTTGTCTTCATAATTTATTCATTCTATACACAAAATTGAAGATACCTAGAGAAAATTTTATATTATGAAAAATATTGCACCCTATAAAGTTGATCAAATAATTCATAAATGATAGGCAGATGATAATTGTTCATTATTATAATAGAATCTATTTCCCTATAATCAATTCACATTCTCCTGGATCCATATTTCTCCAATATAAAGAAAACAGGGGAACCCCATAGCAAAAAACTATAGTGACGAAATTCATTATCACCCAAATCCTCTAGTTTTTTCTTTAACTCCACTAATTGCACAAGGATATTCTATAGATAATAATTGTTTTTGTTCTAAAATGAGGGATTAAATCAATGTAAAACACAACTCACACTCTAGTGGATGTCTAGGTAATCCCTCATAAAATATATCAATGTATTATGGTATATTAGGTATATCGTCAATTTGAATATTACCATCCCATATATTGATTATTTGTTTCACTTGTTCCCTAATAATATAATTAATAATAGCTATTGGAGGTGGACCTAGAAATGTCTCAGATGATGACAACTCTACTCTAAAAATAAGGAGTTCAACATCTTCATCATGAATAATTATTTCCTTCTTCTAAAATATTTTTGCATCATATTTCGAAAGATAATCCATTATATGTATTATATAGAATTAAACCATATTTATGATAATAATTTCATCAAATAAATCATGTTTATGTTATGTAATAGGGATTTCTTGATTCATCCTTATTATAGTGAGACTTCCTCTATGAGTTTTCGCCGAAAAATGCCTTCTTAAATGTCTTGGGAAATAACTAATGTTCATTCCAAAAAATAAAGATATAAAAGAGTGTAAGGATCAAAAAATATATTAATAAATAGAAAACTTTGAAGCTATAATTGAATTACATTTACCAACCTCATGGGATATTTCCACCGATTTTTTAGTGGTCTCATAAAATTTTTATTCTCCCATTAGACTATTCTGTGGAAGATTCCATTTATTCTTGTGAAATTCATTTTTATAGTGTCCCATATCAATAAATTTGAATCTCTAAATAACATTTTTTTATTTCTTCCCCTTTCCTTTTGTATCCTAATGAAACTTTTCTCCACCCTTATAAAAAACATTTTATCCCTTAAATCATTTATTAAAATGATTCTTTCCACAATTATAATAAGATATAAATTACTTCATTCTATTATTGTACTACAACACATTACATATTTCTTGGTGATAATATGACCTCTTATTTTCTATATTTCCCCTGAAAATGTAGGATCTAGAGATTTATTTATACTTTTTCATGTAACATAAAACACTTTCATCATATAATGAAACATATTGAGTCATTAGTGCTCTTCCAAAACTTGGCATAATCCCTTCAATGAAATTATCAATATTTCATTTCATGTTGCATGTGTAATATATAGAATAACAAGATAACCATATAATGATGTCCTCATACTCATAAATACAATCTTCATTCAGTTGTTTTATTTTGATAAGCCTTGACTACATTTTGGTTCTTTTTCTCAAAAGTTAAATATTTTTAAAATAATTTATTAGTTAAATATTTTTATTCCATGAGTTTTATTTCATATTCCTACTTACGTTTAAGGGTAAAACACCTTAATTGATCAACATATCCTTTCATAAAATAAATTTTATGTGTAATTGTTCCCTTTTTATCACATCCCAAGGATATAAATATCTTTTTAAAGGACATAATTCATTAATTTGATGTCCTTGGATAAGTATTCCCACCAAATAAATATAGATATTTTCACATGGTGTGACCCATAATAGGATAATCACATTGTGCAACAATAAGTGCCTCCATAGGTGAAATTATATTTTTCATGACCCGATTAATCTATGAAAATATCTCCATAATCTGTTATTTTTTAATACAAGTTCTATTATATCACACGATAGAGAAATATCAACATTGCCCAATATTATCAATACCCTTATTCATGCCTGTAGACATTTATAAACAATTCTATATACTAGAGTAGCTCATAAAATTATGAATTTTAAATCATTATTTATTATTCTAAATATGGTGTAACACTTAACGTAAATTTTTTAAAAAATCTTAATTGTTAACCTCAAAATCAGAAACATGGTTTCTTTAGGGATAAATTTATTTTCAAACCCTTTATAAGGGTTTGTAAAGAGAATGTGAACTATTCATAAAATATCCCCCTATACTGTAAAACTAGGTGTATAGTATGGCCTATTTATATGCAATAGGTGATGATCGAGGCAAGCCCAATAACCCCTTTTTGACATTATTACCCCTAGGTACAACTGTGAAAGAACTAAATCCACTTGATAAGTCTAGATAGGTATGTATTTCTAGAGAATACCATAGAATATATTCATTAAAAACATTATAATATTATTATATAATTATCATTAAATTATATCATAGGGTTATATTCCATTATCAATGTTTTCTTTTAAAATTTCCCCATTTCTTTACTAAACTTACTTTGATACCAACTGTAATGACCTTAACTCTAGTAACCTGAATATGGTGCCATCTTTATTACCTTGACATAGATACATGGGTAAAATACTTAAGGACTAATAATTTTAGTAGTTTTAGAGAACAACATACATGCATGATGCCCATTTAATGTTGGTAAATAAAATACAAGTCATAGAAAAGGGAAAAAAATTTAGCATCCTTGGACACATTCAATGAAATTTTGTTGACATATTGGGGAAAGGAAACTAAATAACTGTGAGATCCAATGGTTGGTAAGGGTTACATACAGATCAAGATATCATGAATAAATGAATGATAATAAATATATAAGGAAAATAATTTAATACATATACCAATAAATATATAAACTAATTATCATAATTTGATAAGTCATAATAAATAAGGAAATGGAAATAATGGAAAAAACATGTTATTTAAAAAAATTAAATGACAATAATAAGCATTCACAGATAATATCATTATGAAAATCTCTTGAATACTAAAAATAACTAGATTCTGAATCAAAAAAATTCATAATTATTGTAATTGATATTCTCAAGATTCATGATACCTTTACTTTCAAGACCTTTCACAAGATAGTTTAGAACTATATTTAAAAACCCATATGATTTGGCCTACTGTTTTACACATAAGAACTAATAATGAATCAAGGGGATATCTATTACTAATTTACACCCATAATTTCACCTCTAAATCATTACTCATATATCAAATAATCTATTTAATTCATGAATCAATATTCCTTATACTTAAGTATTTAAATTGAGTGAGGGATACATATTTACCAATATTTCCCCAGTCAATCTACTAGAATTTAGTGTAAACAATATATTAAAAAATGTTAAATGGTTTAGAAAATAACAATATTCATCATAAAATAATATTTATATTTAATATAAATTAATTTTCGAATGAAAAATAATCATAATAAAGTGATTATTTTAATATAATGTAAACAATCGCAAATGAAACTGAGACAGTAGAATACTTTTTTACCTATTTGGTAATATTTAAATTGTTTCCCCTTAAATAATAAAATTGACAATACATTATTAATCATGAATAAATAGTTATTATTCTAAAATAAATCAATGTATAATTATATATACCCTCTAAAAGTGAATAAGTACATAATAATAAATATGCTGCAATAAAATGGAAATTAATGCGAAACCCCATACAATGATCATAACGTTAAGATGATAGTTAATCAATGAATTGAATATATGCCTCAAATTTAAATCCAAATAAAATAAGTGGAAATAAAAAATAAGATATTAAAAATTCATTACAAATAAAATCTTGGAATATCCTAGACAACTAAGAAGTAATATAACCGTGTGAAAATAAAATGAGTTATTAAATTTTGTACCACAAGGTAATTTTCAATTATAAACCCCTTGCATAAAATATTTAAAATTGAAAATTAAAATACCATGTGTTATTATGGATTCATGATATTACTTTTAAAAGGGAATGTATATGCACCACATAAAATAAAGTATATGAATAATCTTATAATATTCCGAATAATCGATGGATTTTGAAAAGGAAGAGGAATATTACGTAAACTCACCCAAATCTCCATCAAAGGGGTGTCCCGTTTCATGTGATAGTCATATTCCCATATATGTAGTTAGAATCTAAACATGTTATAGTTGTGAGGTGTGCACGACCATGCCATGATCAGTTATTCCTCTTACATGATGTGAACCATTATGTTTCTTTTATCGAGGAAACCATTAGTAAACCTATCCTGTAAATCCCACAAATCAAATTAAAATATATAGAAGTTGTCCACTGATGGCCTTCTCTATAAAAATCAAGATTTTTTAGTCTGTTTGAGCAACACCAAAGCTTCTTAGAACTCCTCAAGTGAAAAAGGCATATTAGGGATTCCATTGTACAAATCAAGGACCTTCAGGTGCAAAGAGAATTCTAGAAACAAAGAAAGCATCTAGAGTTTGGAAAAGGGGGAAAAGGAATACCCCATTACCTTAGAGGATGAAGAAGGCCCCTCGCTCGCAAATGGGGTAGGGACTGACATTGTTTCCTTCATCGTCAAGAAGTGGGAAAGGCATCGTGAGCTCCCCCCATCATGACCTCGATCATCAATTCTATGTTCTAGTCCATTGGGATTTAGATGGTGCTTACAATCACTTTTGAATTGATGCAGTTGGGTAGTTGGTTGTGTGGTCACTTTGAATGATAACTTTTGTATTCCTATGGTACTGTGGTTTTCCATTTAGCAAGTTTTAATTATTAATATTCTATTCGTATGGAAGGTCGGTTGGTCGTCTGATCTGTTGGAATGGTCACTGGTCTATTTATGAAGTAGGGTGGTTATCCATGCCTTCAATTGGAATGGTCACTTGTTTATTAATAGTTATCATCGTTTTTTTTTCATTTAGTTAGAACAACCACTTATCTATTCATGAGTTAGGTTGGTTATACATGTGATTAGTTGAAACAATTAGATATTTTTTCAAGTGGTAGGGTAGTTGTTCATGTGGTCAATAGGCATGGTAACATTTCTGTATGAAAAAAGGGTAGTTGGTCATGTGGTCGGTTGACATCGTCACCTGATTGATCATATGATAGGTTGGTTGGTATGGGTAGTTCAGAACTTATCTAAATTTATAATATTATCTATTTTCTCCAAAATGCTCATAAAATTCATGATTATAAACTTTTTTGACCTAAATTATTTTTTCTAGGGACTAAATTAATTATATTTATCGGTAGATTCAAGGAGGATAATTATATCCGTATATTTACTTGACATATGAGTTCATCAATGATTCATTCCAAATGGAATTTAATGAGGTCTGAATTATGATAAATTAAAATTCTATCTACAATCTAAAATCCCACTGGTTTTGGATATATTAATTATAAAGTGAATATCATTCTATTGATCATTCCTTATTTTATTCTATGGATATAGGTTGTGTCGAAGCCTTTAACTTTATAACATCCCAGTTCTGGAAGCCACCCAGAGGCGCCCCGTACCTGGTTGGTCACATGGCCTCAAGCGCATTTCCCCAAACGCCATAGGCTGCTGGCTAGTAGTGAGGGCCTTGGGTGTGATAGTTGGGAAACTATGCCCTCATTGGCAGAGTACACAACGGAAGTAAACAAAACATCCAATAGCAGAAGCAGTAAATATCCAACAACAACGCACCAGTAATTAGCGGAAGACTAAAACGATGAAACCCGTGAGGACATATGTATATATGAAATGATGCATGATACATATCTAGGAAAACATCCAAATAGGCCACAATGCTAGAAATACAAACAGTACCAAATCAAGTACAAAATAAAAGATTAACAGCTCTTCAGCATCGCAAGCCTTGGCATGGTCCCATGCTCTCCCGATCCAAAGAAATCAAGTACCGGAAGTAGAAGGGTGCTTTCCCTGGTCTATACCTACAACAACATAGTCTGTTTGGGCCCAATAGCATGGCCCAAACTGGGTGTGACACTAAATCCTAGTAGGAAACCACCTAAAGATTTATGCCTAACAGTCAGTGAGTATATGATAGGTAATAGTACAGTAAGCAGTAAATAGTAACAGTAAACATCATTCAGTATTCGGTGAGTTTTAACATGATGATATATGATAGCAATCAATCCCCAGAACAACAATCAGTAGTGAATCAAATAGCTAACCACAATAAGAACCCCTCTGGGAAGTACTCACAACAAACCCCTCTGGTAATATCCCAGAAGTACCAACAACCCTCTGGGCAGTTCCCTCATCCTAACCCCTCTGGTTTGGTCATATGAAATTATAAGACTCTCTAGGGAGGCTCGCTCGATCAATTCCACTTATAGTCTAGGGTAGTCAGGGACTCTCTGAGGAAGATCATGCGGTCTAACCCTCTTATATCCCCAAGGTCTAAAACTATCTGAGGAGGCTCACTCGGTGAATTCCTTATATAGTCTTAGGTCTATCACAGACTCTATGAGGAAGCTCTCTCGGTCAATTCCTCCTCTATCCTGGAATGGTTTATGAAAATTCATACAAGTAAAGACTCTTTGAGGAAGCTCATTCGGTCTACCCTCCTATAGTATATAATATCCAAGCCTCTCTGGGAATCTCACTCAGTATATCCCCTGTAGTCTATAATAACCAAGACTCTCTAAGGAAGCTCACTCAGTCTACCCTCATGTAGTCTATAATTTCCAAGACTCTCTAGGAAGCCCACTCGGTCTATCCCTTATAGTTTATATCACCAGGTTCTCACGGTCTCATGCCATTCAATGCATAATAATGCTATAAGGCCGAAGTAAACCTATAGAGATACTTGGCTAACCATTCTATAGAACAACATGCATGTTAAGAATATCATTCCATCATACGATCACAAGGCATGGAAAATAGGTATAACGGCCAAAGGCTAACAAGATCCAAAGGTCATAATAGAAAAATGCATGGAAAAACATCCAAGAACAGATATTATTCTCAAATATGATCAAATTATGTCTACACAAGAAAACAAGAAAGGCACGAAAATAATAGGGGAAAACGGTAAACACGCAATACCCCGTTCACGGTTATTAGTGGGAAATTACACATAAAACTCAATGACTTAGAATGGTAAGGCATAAACCACCTACCTTGATGTCAGGAGATCAATATAATTGAACCATGAGACTTGATTCTCCTTAGAACGACATAGATCTATAAAAACACACAAAACATTCAACCCATGATATCTCTAGAAAGAGGGAAAATCATGGAATGAAACTCAATAAAAAGGAAGAACTCACCGTTGTGGTTCAAATACAACGGACGGTGGACGATTCTACTAACAGACGAAGGCTCGGGGGTTCGGAGGATGTTCGCGGCGGTACAGAGGCTCCCGGTCGAAGAACCTTGAGAAGAATACAATTCTATCAATTAATCGTGACCCAAGTCCATTTAATATAAAAAATAATGTACAGGGCATGTACTTCTGGAGTACACGGCGTGTACTTTTCCTTTCCATACTCCTCTTTATGCGGCCTACACATCGCCCCTACACACCGTGTGTGTGGCCTGAACACGGCCTGCACACGGCCTTATGCGACATATAAGTACACGGCTTGTACTTTGAAAATTTCTATATTTTCCTCTTTTTCTCAAAAAATTCCAAAAAAGGAAAGACATACCTGAAACGAAGATCTGGGTTCTTACAACCTTGGAGTCGTGGAACCATATTTCAATTATTTATTTTTGTTAGTTCTCTTCCTGCAGTGGTTCCATCCATTGTTCGTTCACCCTATTCTTAGTATAGTGTATTGGAAGGAGATTATTTCTTCCATATAGGGGTCCCTTCATCGATTTCAATGTTTTATCATGAGGGATAGGTATGTTTTTGTCATACATAGTAATATAGTTTTCATTCTGCTTAACAATGATAAATTAATTGGTTTAATTCAATTGAAGGGGATGGGGAATGATATATCATGTTTTTAAGGCTTCATTGATATTGTGATATTTATTTTATCTGTTCTTGTGATACCACTATAAATCATGGTGTTTGGGGTATTTTCTTGCACTATTTTTTTGTTATGGAACAACTATTTTATTGAATGTATGATATCACAATAAATAGAAATTTTATATTCACCTATATCTGGTTAATGAAATGGTTTCACTGAGAAATGTATTTTTTTGTTAGAATAACGATAAAAATGACATGGAATTCATAAAAATTCTATCAATAAATAAAAAAACAATATATGATATGTGATGTATTTTATAATGTATTGTGACATGTGGATGTGTGATGGGTTTTGAGGATGTGATATGGGGAATTTGGGATTCAATGTAGTGGTGATGTGGTGGTTGTGATGAAGAGTTGGATGTAGAAGTGATGATTTCTATGTGGTATTTTTGGAACGAGTTTGATCATGGTGACATTAATTGGATAATCTATTATACATATTTTTATTTTTATTTGTTCATTTCCTAGATTCCTAGGTAGGTATGGAATAAACCTTCTTACAAATGAATGAAAATTTTATGGTCATATTACATACCAGATAAATGAATTGAAACATGTTGTGTGGTTTAAATGGTGGGTTGTAGAATATAAATTAATTGGATGAAAAATTTGTACTAAACATGCTATTTAAATTGAAATGGATTTGTGATGGAAATAAGGAAATTGGAATGGATTTTAAAGATAAGTTGAAAACTGGTTTATTTATTGTGGCTTTTGGTTTTCTGTTTTGAAAGATGAATTTGTAACAAAAGTGGTGAAGTTATTATATGGTAATTTATTTATGAAAACATATGTTGGGATAGTGTGTGAAAATGACATTATATATATGTTTTATTTCCTTTTGATTTTCTATACATGCTCCACCCATGTCGTTCAACTCATGTAGGCAGCCATATATTTATATGGGGGTGTTTTTTATAACATCCAATTGATGAGGATGGAAGGATGGCCACCCACTCACAAACACTCCATCTTATAGGAGATGATTAAATGAATATGATGTGATGTTTAGAAGTCAAAAGTGAACATTCAAGTTGTGTTGTGATATCATGTGATGGTATAGGTGTTTTGGACATGATATAGTGAGATGGGATGATATGACTTCTAGTGGGGTATTGTATGGTAGGAGGAGGTAATGATGTTGATGTCCTTCATGTTTATGATACCTTATTACCCTGGTTATATGGTGATGTGTGGTGTGATGGCCTACGTATCTATGAATATTACAAGAGGTGAAATGATGTTACACGAAAGTGGTGGGAGCACCAGGATGTAATTTAGTGGGGTGTGAGTGTAGATAATCAGTGAGAATGTTATGTGGGGTACCCTTCATTGATATTCATCATATTATGCCATTATACATAGTGAGTATGTCAATGTGAGGTTGGGGTTTCCTAGACAACATTTTTAGGTGTTGTTTCTTCTACTTTTTTCTCACAGGTGCATTATTATGATATTTTCACTTGTGCATGATGGACTTTGGTTTTCCTATTAAGTATACTTGAATCCTTACCCCATGTATATTCCAAATGTTTTTATGTTTTAAGGAGTTCTATAATGACTATGCTGGATGTTTCAAGCTTGGGTTATTAAACTGTTTCTATGTTGATGCATTAGCATTTACTTTTGGGTATTTACTTAGGATAATTTTATAAATAATTTTTTTATACATGATTTGTGGGATTGTTTTGGAATACATATATATTATTACATGGATTTTCTTATGGTTTATTCTTCTTATAAACTAGTAATATAATATTATAGAGGCTAATTCCTACCATCTGTGTGGATTTTATAACAATGATTCTTGTCGCCAAACCAGGGCTAATAGGATATGTGAATCGAGGCTCTCTATCTCTCTCACTTCACTGTGGTACCATTGATTGGAGTGGGTCATAACACAATTATATCATAGGTAGGTTTATATATAGTATGAAGTTTATATTTACTCATATTGAGGATTTCATGGGTTGGTATGGAAACAATGTCAATTGACTATAGCTTCTATCAATGACTCAGAAGACCGATAAGGAAACCATATTTTAGGTCCCCTTTGATCTTGGGTATATACTCTATTCTTATTGAACAACCAAGTGTGGTAGACCTGTTTGTAGTGTAGAGACATAAGAGAGGTGCATGCATAAAAATTACATTTGTTCTTGTTTGAATTTGATGGTTTTAAATCGTGTAAATTTGAAATAATTTTAAAATAATTTAATAAAACTTAATAAAAATTTTATATAATTGTCTTAAGAGATAATTATTTCTTGTTCCATCTGTGGACCATGGTTTTTCTCTGTATGTAGATTAGGAAGAATAGGTTCATTAGGTTGATCTGGTTAATCACTTAAGTGTTGATCTAGTTAAGGATGATGAACTGTGGAGAAGGATGTTTCATAACTTTCAATAAAAGGATTTGGGTACATATAAGGGAAGCATTTATAATGTGTATTCAGAGAGCTGGCGATATGATATAGATATTTTTTTCAATTTGATATAGGCCCTAATAGAGTATTGTGCCCCCTTTTATTGTAAATAAGATGTGGGGAGATGCACATCAATAGTGGAAACATTACCATGGGGAGTGGGAGGAGGCATATTTCTCATGGGTCAACTTTCATAATGATTTTTTGGCATAGTTTCATTCATCAATCATGAAGGAAATAAAGAGGTAATAGATTCTAACTCTTTATATGGGGAGAATTTCAGTAAAATATCATGTTATTATGTTCAAGAAAATATTTTTTGCCTCATATCATTCCTTTATGAGGAGTCTCATGCAAGGAATCTAGATGAGTAAATTTTTCCTTCTATCAAGTATTCAGTTACTTCATTTCTGTTGCTGAAATATATGAGGATTCATAAAAAGGATGAGTTGATTGATAGCATGTACTCATAAAGAGGATTACCATGATAGGGTAACTAGTAGGTTTTTTCAAGGAATTTTTATGAGTACTAGGATCCAGGTTCCTTATCCACCAAGGTATCAAATAGAAAGGAGTCGACCTCAGCAAAATCCATTTCAATAATTTTAGGCCTGATGGGTTTTATTATTTTCTAGGGGGCTCGGGTTAGTGTGTTTCATTTGTGGTGTTTTTATCCATCATCATGATTAGTGACTATTGTATTCTCAGTATCAATTTGGTAGTGGTTGACGGGTTCATCAGTAACCTCATCCGTAGTTACCAGTGAGGCTGTTTCCATTGTAGGGTAAGTTAGCTTATCCTCAAACTAGAGTGGATGATAAAGGTAGAGGTCATAATTGGGATGTTACTCATGTTTAGGGAACATGGCCTAAGCATTTCCATGGAGGTGGCCATAAGTAAATAGGTAAAGGAGGTGGTAAAGGTATGTTTCATGTAGCTGATGTTGTAGGGACAGAGGGTCCAAAGATCAATAGAGGTTAGATTAGTTTATTATCAACCCTTTTTTAATTTTTTTGGTTCTAGAGGTGAAAACTCCTTTCATTCACTCTCTCTATTATATAACCTTGGACAATACATTGAGATTATTATTATTCCCCTAGTGTTAACTGAACCCGTTAGAAGCTATAAAATATTTTTTATTTGTACTTGGAGTATAGAATAATGATGATGCCACATCAGTCCCGTGGGGAATTGTTCCATATTCAGAAGAAGACATATGATGTAATTTCTAGCCCAGACTAGATGTATTATTTTCTTGTTATTATCAAATTATTTTGTAGGATATTAATATTCTTACAAGTGTATTGGTAGTGTCTCATTTTCATTGGCAAGAAAAATTTTCATATGGTCATTATAAGTATGGATCCACTTATTTATTTGATGGCTGAGTTGTCTCTAAAATTAGTGGGAACTAGGATAGAGGAGGCCCTTAGGGTTGTCAAGGAGTTTTGTGATTTCATTACTAAAAGAGTTATTATTTTAACCCTTAAATGTGATATCCATTTTGGGATAGACTTATATCCCAAAGTATATTAATTTTTGATGAATCATTAACAGATGGTACCCTCTATGTTTTAGGTGTTTAGGATTCATATAGATTATCTAATGTAAAAAATTATACATCTATCCTAGTGTATCACCATGGGGAGTTGTAGTGATATTCACCAATAAGGTGGAGGGTAGTCTAATATTGTGTCTAGACTACCAGAAGTTGATCCAAATGACTATCAAGAATCGATATCCTCTATCGAGGATCGATGATATTTTAGAACAATTGAAGATATCTAGTTGGTTCTTTAAAATTGATTTTTGGTTGGGATATCACCATCTATGTGTGAAGGAGGAGGATTTCCTGAATACTACCTTCAAATATGGTTATGTTCACTTATAAGTTTTTGTAATGCTTCTCGGTGTCACGAATGCACCCACAGTGTTCATGGGTGTAGGGACCCAAGCTTGACATACATGGACATTACATTACTTTTGCAGAATACCTAATACATAACAAAAACAAACACCAAAGGACCATAATAGTTTAGTGTCTTTGGAAACTCGGAATATAATCTTCTAATCTTGGTGAATGATCTTAAACATCTACCATAAGGATATTCCCTTTTTTCTTACCAATAATCATTATTTATATCTTGGGGAAAAGAAAACACATAAAGGGTGAGCTCAAATTCTTAGTAAGGGTATTAATGGAGAAAATAAAACAAACCATATACATATGAACTTCAAAACATGAACATAAAGTTTACACATCAAAATCTTGAGTAGTGAAATAAATATTGGCAATATGTAAGGCATATGTCATAAAGGAACATCAATCATGATAAAATTTAATGGGAATAAAAAATTTAATTGTGGAAAACAATTAATCACATGATATTATTTCCATAGTATCCAAGGCATTGCTGCCAAGACAATCTTAGTGGACAAAGTCCCTTTCTGAATCGATTTCACTCCTCATTCCAGACCTATATCACTAAACCAGATTAACATACTGTTCCATCCATGCCAATATCATGAGATATAAATCTTTACCCAATGAATTTTAGGGAGATATCGGTCCCACCCATCTCATAATGAAATCATTCTTACATGTGACACAACAAAAACATAAATCATTCATCATAACCCTAAGAATAAAATGGGCTTCATAAATAACATCCCATCATAAAATAATTCATATATGACAAATAGATATCATTTCATCATATGAAAAGTGAAACCATGTAAATCATAAATACATTATACTTGAAACATACGCATATTAAATAATTTCAACATAGATGGAAAATGGTTTTGATAAAACACTTGAAATAAATTCTTGAGGAAAATATCTTTTCTTATTCAAAATAATTTTTAATTCACAAAATTCCATGCAATTATAAAATAAGAGGATTTTGTGGAATATAGTAATGAAATATTGTAGAGTAATATTATTGAAAATAATGTGTTATGAAATTGTAAAAAGCCTTTCATGCCTTATAAGTTAAAAACAACATTCTCCTCGTACTTTTGTCGGAAAAGTCAAAAAGTTCTTCATAAGGTAAAAAAAGAAATATTCCTTTCATAAAATTTGGTAAAAGTAAAAATTGGGTAAAAATTAATTTAATAATACATGAAAACAAATTTATAAAACATGGACATGGATGATAACAATAACCCCAGAAAATACATAAAAATAAACAATCTCGGATAAGAACGAGATTGGAATAATTATCCCTTTCCTTAGGTCTGATATGCTTTATACATATCCGTACCACCTGTACAATGATTTAAATAATTTCATTGACTTAGGAAATAATCATATTCATTGTTATGATATCATATATGGTTCACTTATGACTTTATATTACCTGTTGTTTTGTAAATTCCATGTTAAAGCAGCGTTTTGGGTAAAATCATTTTATTTATCGTTCGTTTTTGGCCTTGTTGTTTTTGATATTATTATTACATATATCATGATCTAAATACTTATATAATGTAAATAATGATTTATATATCTTATATATTCAGTATATATATATATATTAGATAGATAAATTAAATGAAATACACCGTTCATGGAGACGGTAGGTCATACGTATGCATGAACGCTGTTTTTCGTTCCTTATTGACTTGAATGGAAGTTCGTAGATGACATATATATATACATAATTCCAGTATCTTTATCATGTAATATATTTCATTATTATTCATTATATATACATTATAATCATTCTTGTGTTGTTAGCATGGAGAATGAATCTCATCGCGTCGTGGAGACGGTAATCCGTACATACGCACAAGCGATGATATCATTTCCATAATTATTGAGTTGAATTGGAGTGGATGATATAATATCGCAGAATTAGTTTGATTTTATAAAAACTATATATAGTTATTATTTACCCCATTATACCCATCCAATTAAGGTGGTGTTGGAAAAACAGATTACACCACGACGTGGATACTGTATTCCGTTTGTACGCTGGCGGGGTGATTTCATTTTCCATAGGATGGAAAGAAAGAGAAATGGGGTTGTTTCATATTTATAATAATATATCAGTATATTAGTTATACTGATTTCCTTACTTTATAATGAAAAAGAAAATGAAGAAGAAGTCTAAGAAGAAAGAAAACTTGAAAGAATCGGTAGAAATGATTACCCCTTCTTCGACGCACCTATTTTAAGCTTCCTCTTAAGGCACTAGAATGATATTTTGAGGAGAGAAGAACCTCTATAATTTTTATAGGGAAGTTTATAAGAGAAATGTGCAGGGACTTTCTGAACTTGAATGCTCAACATTTTGTAAAGAGAAGTGGGAGGAGGTGCCCTTTTATAAGGGAGGAGAGGGGAACCTTTGGAAAAAAATAAACTATTATTTTATAATAAAGTCATATTCGGTTTCTAATAGATCAAAATTGATTTATTTAGAAGATAAAGTTGTTATGGGTCGAATTAATCTCAACCAATAGGTTTTAAACAAGTTTAGGTAACTATTTTAAACTTATCATTTAGATTTAACTCTAAGTTAACTAATTTAACTTTAATCATGTCTTCTTGTTTTCTTACACTATGTGGTTAATAAACATACTATAACAAGACAAAAGAACCCCAAGTGGTTCATTATTAATATATATAACGTTATCTAAGTCATTTGGAAGAACCTTTGATTTTTAGAAATATAATAACAATTAATAATATAATATTTGTTTTAAAACCTATTTTATGTCAATTTTGACACTATTTGGTAATTGGTTATTTTTAAATCATAACAGAATTACTAGTTAGAAAAAAGTTAATTAAATAAATAATAACATGCAATATAATCCTATAAAATTAGTATAATTCATAAAAAATATAAAATTACATTTATTTGGGTATTTATAATATCAATTATGTTAATATTTCATTAATAATGTAATTACTACATCATCATTGTGTCATAAATAAATTAAATTATTTAATGTCTCAAAAATATAAATAAACTACCATTATGTAGGAAATATTTTTAGCTTTCTTGTTAATATTTATAGTCGAATTTATCTTATGTATAACACTATATTAAAATTGTTTTAGTTACTAAACTTTGATTTTAACAATTTTAACTCTTCTTTAAATAAAATAATAATAAATGTCCTAATCTAAGACAAGTGGAACTAAAGGGTCATATTATATTCCAAAGGATTTTTATGGTCTAATTACACTTATAAAATAGAATTAGGACATGTGTTAGGGTAATAATAATATCATTTTTACCCTTAATTACCCTATTTACTTTTAACCGTGGTAAATAAAACTAAAAAGTTACTACTCACCAAAAATTATTTTTATCTTATAAAACCACATTTTACTCCTGGATATTAACCTGGTCTCTCGTATTTTTGAAATTCAACTTCCTGAAGCGGCAAAATTATGTTTTATGTACAATTCCAAATTCTCCTAGGAGGTGGGTAAAAGACGGTGAAATTTTCAAAAAAAAAATTATATATCTAAAATAATTAAAAAAATGACACCAATGAATTACATGGAAAACATATAGGTATTATGTATAAATTTTAACCTAAAATAAATTTAAATAAAATACATTATTATTTAAATAAAAATTCGGTTTTAACCAATAACTCAGTGTTTTCACTATTCATCAAAAATTGATAGTTTTCAGAAAATGACCAAAATTTCACCCTAGGATAATTTGGATATTAGAAATCCAAAGAATGAAGTTCCTTTTGAAAGTTAAAATTTATAAAATTTCAAAAAGTATGTATTACTATTATTAATGTCTATTTTATATAACATTTTAATAACATATCGTTGTTTAGTGTAACTCGGTATTGCGTACAGCGCATGCTATCAGGGAAGGTCGCGATAGCGTGTAAAGTAAGCCAAGTCAGGGTTGCGTGTAGTGAAAGATTCCTTTGTTGTTTTGTATAATGGAATCCAACCATATTTCATTTATGCATTGAATATATTAATGTATATACACTCAATGTTGTATGGAATGACTTCTATCAAATGATCTTGAAATTTTGTGTAACACGATCCAAGAATAGTGTTGCGTATACTGCAAGATAATACGGTGTTGCATATAGTACAAGATAATCTTGGTTTAGTGTATAATAGAAGACATCAATGAAATTGAAAATAATATATCTCATAAAATCTTAGGGTGTTACATTCTACCCCATTAAAATGAATTTTCCCTCGAAATTCGTCCGGGTTATAAATGGTTTACTACTTGAAAGTTTCATTAATAGAAACCCACATCATAAAAAGGAATACCAAAACGTCACTCTAAAAAATAAATTATGAAATGTAACAGTTACGCAAATTAACTAATCACTGGGTTTCCACATAGGAGAACATATGTGAAAATATGGATATTTAAGAGAAAACTAACCATCAAGTTCTGATGGGTAGTGGTAGAGAACATGGATATGAAAAAACCATCAATCACAAAGCCAAATATTTGTAATGATTTAAGGTACCATCTAATTCATCGGCTATGAGGGTACTAGGACAATGTTTCTAGTTCCCGAGATCATTTCCCTAATGTTGAGGAATTTTTGAATTAAAAAATATACTTACTTGATTTTGGTACAATCTCCCTGTTGTTCATGCCTTGAATAATTTCCACCTCATCTCTTAAAGAAATGAAGTTGAATTTGTCATTCGTGAAGTGTTAGCAGATCATGCGATAGAATGATAGGTCATCCCATCTATCTCAAACAAAAGGTTAGCAAAAGATATTAAATATACATAAGTCCAAATATAGTGATATTAATCGTATATGGTTCCAAAAATGGACTTATAATTCATATATCATTCCACTTAATAAATTAAAATTAATTTCTACTAACCAGGGACTTCTTCTAGGCTAGTGGTAGGAAATAAAGGCATGTCGCACTTCGATTGTGGGTTCAATTCCCGCATCCTGGTTCGACGTGACTGGTTGTCTCCCATCCAATGGGTTGTCCTTTTTCTAAAACCATACTATTATAACATAACAAAAAGTTATAGCATTAAACAATACTATTTGATGTCTAACTTAATATATTCCAATCTTTATGTTTATCCAAAATACATCTGTCCAATATCATTGTATAAATAAAACGATTACTAGAAAGGTCATCTAAAAAGCATTGAATATAGTCATTTATCACCCGTATATCATAAGATATATATATATCTTTTTGGTCACATTCCAAACATGTGAATTCCTAAATCATGTATTCTCTTGAAACATAAATTACCATATAACCTTAGTGAGAACATGAATTCTATCAAAAGTTAACTCTTTCCACGTACTAAAATCCCAAAGATTCTATATACTCAAACCATGATATCACATTGTCCTTATTCCAGTAATGAGCTCATTAATACTATTAAACACATCATTCTCTCCTTCTCCCATTATTATTCTCATATTATCTACATTCGAAAATACATGAATAACCTTTCATGGTTACCGGTAGCATTCAACATATACTTTCAAATACTCTAGGAAAAACAACAGTGTATCAATCCTTAGATGTGTCTTTATTCCATAGTACCATTACCTATACAACATAACTCTTGATAAACATAAATCATTCAACTACCTTCTTAAACCAATAACCGAGATTCAACAATTCCTTCATCTCACATATCATTTATATTCTCTTCATCATCATCAACATAAATACTACCCATATGACCATGCCGATTCTCTTCATGAGACTTTCCCTTAGGTCATTGGTTTGCATAATACCCAAAAATTCGACATTTAAAACATTTATTCATTATTGATGTTGTAGAAATACCATTATCCTTTTCAATGGTGTTAACTGAACCATTTCCTTTTCACTTACTGGATTTGTGTCTTTTTCCACACCCAAATCATCTTCCAGTTCCTTTGAAACATTCTCTCGGATGCCTCTTCCCACAAGATTTAAATGATGGAAATTGAACTTTCTTTCCTCTTTCATCATCATGAAACTACATCTTTCTATTATTATCTGAGTCGGGAAACATACCAAAGTTCAGATTATTGATCATATTATGATATTTTTGATTAGGCATAATAATGATGATTGGACTTTCAAATCTCGTTTCATTTGGTTTCTCATGATGAATATCATTCTGTTGTCCATCATATCCTCCATTATCGTGAATCTTCTTATTTCCAGCCATTTTCTAAAACACAAAAAGAATAGCGTGAGAGACAAAAATCATAATCAGGGGGGATTACCTTAAATATATAACATCTTAGGTTAAATTATAAGATCGTTACCATAATTCTAGGACTATAACCTATACTTATACCTAACCATAGGGACATCCTTGGACACACCGTAGAAATATATCTAGTGATCTAAGGTTTTCACATCATAGTTTCCAAATGTTAACTATACCATTTCTCTAATACCAACTGTAATGACCCAATCTTGACGTACATGGACATTACATTACTTTTTCATAATACCTATTACATAACAAAAACAGACCCCAAAGGACTGTATTAGTTTAGTGACTTTGGAAACTCGGAATATAATATTCTAATCTTGGTGAATGATCATCAACATCTCCCATAAAGATCTTCCCTTTTTTCTTACCTAAAACCTTTCTTTATATATTAGGGAAAATAAAACAAATAAAGGGTGAGCTCAAATTCTCAGTAAAGGTAATCATGGAGAAAATAAATAAAACCATATACATTTGAACTTCAAAACATGAACATAAAGATTACACATCAAAATATTGAGTTGTGAAATAAATCTTGGTTGTACGTAAGGCATAGGTCATAATGAAACATCAATCATGATATAATATCCTGGGAATAAAACATTTAATTGTGTAAAACCATTAATCACATGATATAAGTTCCATAGTAGACAAGGAATTGCTTCCAAGACCATCTTAGTGGACAAAGTCCCTTTCTGAATCGAGTTCACTCCTCGTTCCAGTCTTGTATCACTGAACCAGATTAACTTACCATTCCAGCCATGTCTATCTCATGAGATATAAATCTTTAACCAATTCATTGGAGGGAGATATAGGTCCCACCCATATCATAATTAAATCATTCTTACATGTGCCACAACATAAACATAAATCATTCATCATAACCCAAAGAAAAAAATGGGTTTCATAAACAACATCCCATCATAAAATAATCTATATAAGAAAAATGGGTATCATTTCATCATAATAAAAGTGAAACCATGTAAATTATAGAGATATTATACTTGAAACATACACATATGAAATAATGTCATCTTAGATGTAAAATGGCTTTGATAAAACACTTGAAATAAATTCTTGAGGAAAATAACCATTTTTATTCAAAATCATTTTTTTCACAACATGAAAAGTAATTTTATAAGAATATTATTTTTTTGAAAATAGTAATTAAATCATGTAGGGTAATATTCATGAAAATAAGGTGTTATGAAATCTGAAAAATCTGTTCATTCCGTATAAGTTAAAAAAACATTCTCCTTGTACTTTTGTCGGAAAAGTCAAAAAGTTCCTTGAATGGTAAAAAAAGAAATATTCCTTTCATAACATGTGGTAAAACTCAAAAATGGATAAAAAGTACTTTAAGAATACATAAATACACTTTCATAAAACATGGACATGTATGATAATAGTAACCCTAGTAAATACTTACGAATAAACAATCTCGGATAAGAATGAGATTGGAATAATTGTCCCTTACCTTATGTCTGATATGATTTGTACGTATCTAAAACTCCTATATAATGATTTAAATAATTTCATTGACTTATTAAATAATCATATTCATTGTTATGATATCATATATGGTTCACTTATGTATTTATATTACCCATTATTTTGTAAATTCCATGTTAAAGTAGCATTTTGGGTAAAATCATTTTATTTATCGTAGGTGCTTAGACTTGTTGTTATTGATATTATTATTACATACATCATGATTTAATTACATCAAGAATTTAAATCATGATTTATATATCATATATATTCGGTATATATATATATAATAGATAGATAAATAAAATGAAATACACCGTTCATGGAGACGGTAGGCTGTACATAAGCATGAACGCTGTTTTCCTTTCCGTATTGACTTTAATGGAAGTATGTAGATGACATATATATATATACATAAATCCATTAGCTTTATCATGTCATATATTTTATTATTATTTATTATATATAATTTATAATCATTCTTGAATGGTTAGCATGGAGAATGAATCTCATCGCGTCGTGGAGACGGTAATCCGTACATACACACGAGTGATGATATCGTTCCCATAATTATTGAATTGAATTGGAGTGGATGATATAATTTCTCAGAATCAGTATGATGTTATAATAACTATATATAGTTAATATTTACACCATTATAACCATCCAAAAACCATCCAATTAAGGTGGTGGTGGAAAAACATATTACACCACTATATGAAGACTGTATTCTGAATGTACGCACGCGCAGTGATTCCGTTTTCCATAGGATGGAAAGACGGGAGAAATGGGGTTCTTTCAGATTTATAATAACATATCAGTATATTAGTGATACTGATGTTATTACTTTATAATGAAACATCTAATGAATAAGAAGTTTAAGAAGAAATAAAACTTGAAAGAATCGGTAGAAGAGATTACCTCTTCTTCGACACACCTCTTCTAAGCTTCCTCTTAAGGAACTAGAATAGTCTTTTGAGGAGAACATAACCTATATAATTATTATAGGGAAGTTGAGAAGCGAAATGGGCAGGTATTGGCTGATCTTGAAAGCTCAAAATTGTGTAAAGAGAAGAGGGAGGAGGTACCCTTTTACAAGGGAGGGGAGGGGCACATTTGGAAGAACTTAAAATATTATTTTATAATAAAGTCATATTCAGTTTATAATATCTAAAAATTGATTTAATTAGAAGCTAAAGTGGGGATGGGTAGAAATCATCTCAACCAATAGGTAGTAGAAAAGTTTAGGTTACTATTTTAACCTTATCATTTAGATTTAACTCTAAGATAAATAATTTAATTTTAACTGTGTCTTCTTGTTTTCTTACATTATATGGTTAATAAACTTACTATAAAAAGCCAAAAGAACCCCAAGAAGTTAATTATTAATATATATAACCTTATAAAAGTAATTTGGCTGAACCATATATTTTTAGGAATAAAATAACAATTAATAATATAATATTTTTTTAAAAAAACAATTTTATGTCAATTTTGACTCTATTTGGTAATTGATTTTTGAGAAAATAATAATAGCCTTATTAGTTCTAAAAATGTTAATTAAATAAATACTAACATGTAGTATTAAGCTATAAAATTATTTTAATTCATATAAAATCTAAATTTCTTTAATTTGGGTATTTATAATATCGATTATGTTAATATTTCATTAATAAGGTAATTACTGTCTCACCATGGTGTCATAAATAAATTCAATTATTTAATATCAAAAAAATATAAATAAACTACGAATATGTAAGAAATATTTTTATATTTATAATTAATATTTATTGTCTAAATTTTCTTATGTATAACCTTATATTAAAAATGTTTTAGTTATTAAACTTTGATTTTAACAATTTTAAATCTTCTTTAAATAAAATAATAATAAATATCCTAATCTAAGGCTTGTGGACCTCAAGGGTCATATATTATTCCTAAGTTAGTTTTTGGTCGAATTAAACTTATCCAATAGAATTTTGACATGTATTAGGGTAATAATAAAATCATTTCTACCATTAATTTCACTATTTAGTTTTAACCGTGGTAAATAAAATTAAACATTTACTATTCACCAAAAAAATTTATCTTATTAAACCAAATTTTACTTCTTGATGTTAACCGTCTCTCTCGGATTTTCTAAATTCAACTCACATAAGCGGTAAAATTATGTTTTATGTATAATTCCATATTCTGCTAGGAGGTGGGTAAAAGACTGTGAAAATTTCAATAAAATTTTTATATATATCAAAATTATTATAAAATTAGTCTAAGGAATTACATTGAAAATATATAGGTATTATATTTCAATTTTTACCAAAAATAAATTTAAATACAATAAATGATTATTTAAATAAAAAGTCGGTTTTAACCAATAACTCAGTGTTTTCACTATTCATCAAAAATTGACAATTTTCAGAAAAATACCAAAATTTAACCCTAGGATAATTTCGATATTCAAAATCCAAAAAATGAAGTCCATTTTGAAAGATAAAATTTATAAAATTTCAAAAAGTGGGTATTACTATTCATAACGGCTAGTTTATATATTATTTTTATAACATATCGTTGTTTAGTGAAACTCAGTATTGCGTACAGCACACGCTGTCGTGGAAGGTCGCGATTTCTTGTAAAGCAAGCCATGTCAGGGTTGCGTGTAGTAAAATATTCTTTTGTTGTTGTGCATAATAGAATCTAACCATATTTCATTTATACATTGAATATATGTATATATATACACTCAATGATGCGTAGAATGACTTCTATCAAATGATCTTGAAATTTTGTGTAACACGATCCAAGAATAGTGTTGCGTATATTGAATGAAAATGCGGTGTTGCATATAATACAAGCTAATCTTGAGTAGTGTATAATAGAAGAATCAAAGAAATTAAAAATAATATATCTCATAAATTCCCGGTGTGTTACATTCTACCCCCTTAAAATGAATTTCGCCCTTGAATTTCTTCATGTTTATAAATGGTCTACTACTTGAATGTTTTATTAATAGAAACCCACATAGTAAAAAGGAATTCCAAAACTATACTTTAAATACTAAATTATGAAACATAACAGTTACACAAATTAACTAATCACTGGGCTTCCACGTAGGAGAACATAGTTGAAAATATAGATATGGAAGAGAAATCTAACCATAAAGTTTTGATGGATAGTGGTAGAGAACATGGTTATGAAAAAGCCATCAATAACAAAGCCATAAATTTGTGATGATTTAAGGTACCATCTAATTCATCGGCTATGAGGGTACTAGGACAATGTTTCTACTTCCCAAGATCATTTCCCTAATGCTGAAGAATTTTTGAATTAAAAGAAATACTTACTTAATTTTGGTACAATCTCCCTGTTGTTCATACCTTGAAATATTTCCACTTAATCTCTTAAATAAATGAAGTTGAATTTGTCATTCGTGAAGTGCTAGAAGATTATGCGATAAAATTATAGGTCATCCCATATATCTCAAACAAAAAGGTTAGAAAAAGTTATTAAATATACATAGGTCCATATATTGTGATATTAATCGTATATGGGTCCAAAAATGGACTTATAATTCATATATCATTCCATTTAGTAAATTAAACCTAATTTCTACTAACCAGGGACTTCATGTAGGCCATTGGTAGGCGATAAATTCCTGTCGTACTTCAGTTGTGGGTTCGATTCCCGCATCCTGGTCCGACACGACAGGTTTTCGCCCATCCCACAGGTTTTCCTTTTTCTAAAACTCTACTATTATAACATAACAAAAATTTATAGCAATAAACAATACAATCTGATGTCTAACTTAATCTATTCCAATCTTTAGGTTTATCCAAAATACATCTGTCCAATCTCATAGTATAAATAAAACGATTACTAGAAAGGTCATCTACCAAGCATTGAATACAATCATTTATCACCCGTATATCATAAGATATATATATCATGTTGGTCACATTCCAAACATGTGTATTCCTTAATCATGTATTCTATTGAAACATAAATTAACATAGAACCTTAGTGAAAACGTGAATTCTATCAAAAGATAACCCTTTCCACATACTAAAATCCCAAAGATTCTATATACTCAAACCATGATATTACTTTGTCCTTATTCCAGTCATTAGCTCATTAATACGGTCAAAAATCTCATTATCTCCTTATCCCTTCATTATGCACATATCATCTACATTCCAAAGATATCTGAAGAAACTTTCAATATTATCAGTACCATTCAACCTATACTTTCAAATACTCTAGGAAAAACAATAGTGTAACAATCCTTAGATGTGTCTTTATTCCATAGTACCATTCCCCATACAACATAACTCTTGATAAAAATAAATCATTCCACTACCTTCTTAAACCATTGATAAAGATTCAACAATTCTCCCATCTCACATATCATTTGTAGTCTCTTCATCATCATCAACATAAATACTACCCATACGACCATGCTGATTCTCTTCATGAGACTTTCCCTTAGGGAATTGGTTTGCATAATTCCCATACATTCCACATTGAAAACATTTCATCATTGTTGATGTCGTAGAAATACCATTATCCATTTACATGGTGTTAACTGAACCATTTTGTTTGCACTTACTGGCTTTGTGTCCTTTTCCACACCAAAATAATCTTCCAATTCCTTGAAACATTCCCCCTGATGCCTCTTCCCACATGATTTACATGAGGGAAATTGAACTTTCATTCCTCTATGATCATCATTAAACTCCATCTTTCTCTTATTAGATGAGTTGGGAAACATACCAAATTTGAGATTATTGATCATATTATGAGACTTCTGATTAGGCATAATAACAATGTTTGGACTTTTAAATCCCGTATCTATTGGTTGCTCATGAAGAATATCATTCCATTGTCTATCATATCCTCCATTATCGTGAATCTTCCAATTTCCATCCATTTTATAAAACCCAAAAAGAATAGTGTGAGAGGAAAAAATCATAATCATGGGGGCGTACCTTCAATATCTAACATCTTTGGTTAAATTATAAGTTCTTTGCCGTAATTCTAGGACTAGAACCTAAACTTATACTTAACCTTAGGGATATCCCTATACAAACCTTAGAAATATATCTAGGGATTTAATGTTTTCACATCTTAGTTTCCAATGGTTAACTAAACCATTCCTCTGATACCAATAGTAACGACCCAATATTGATGTACATACACATTACATTACTTTTGAGGAATACCTGATACATAAAAAAACAGACACCAAAGGATCATAATAGTTTACTGTCTTTGGAAACTCGGAATATAATCTTCTAATCTTGGTGAATGATCATCAACATCTCCCATAACGATCCGCCCATTTTTTCATACCTAAAACCTTTCATTATATATTGGGGAAAATAAATCATATAAAAGATGAGCTAAAATTCTCATTAAGGGTAATCATGAAGAAAATAAAACGAACCATTTACATTTGAACTTCAAAACATGAACATAAAGTTTACACATCAAAATCTTGAGTTGTGAAATAAATATTGGCACTATGTAAGGAATTTGTCATAAAGAAACATCAATCATGATAAAATAGCATGGGAATAAAACATTTAATTGTAGAAAACCATTAATCACATGATATAATTTCCATAGTAGAAAATGCATTTCTTCCAAGACCATCTTAGTGGACGAAGTCCCTTTCGGAATCGAGTTCACTCCTCGTTCCAGTCCTATATCACGGAACCGGATTAACTTACCGTTCCATGCATGTCGATCTCACGAGATATAAATCTTAAACCAATGAATTTGAGGGAGATATAGGTCCCAACCATCTCATAATTAAATTATTCTGATGTGTGCCACAACATAAACATAAATTATTCATCATAACCCAAAGAATAAAATGGGTTTCATAAACAACATCCCATCATAACATAATCCATATAAGACAAACGAATATCATTTAATCATAAGAAAATTGAATCAATGTAAATAATAAATGCATTATAATTGAAACATACACATGTGAAATAATGTCATCTTAGATGGAAAATGGTATGATAAAACACTTGAAATACATTCTTGAGGAAAATATCCTTTCTTATTCAAAATCATTTTCTTTTCACAAAATGACATGAAATTTTAAAAGAAGGAGATTTTGTTTAAAATAGTAATGAAATAGTTTAGAGTAAGATTCTAGAAAATAAGGTTTCATGAAACTGTAAAAATCCATTCATGCCGTATAAGTTAAAAAAACATTCCCCTCATACTTTTGTCGGAAAAGTCAAAAAGATCCTTGTATGGTAAAAAAAATATTCCTTTCATAGATGTAGTGAAAGTCAAAAATGGGTAAAAATGAAATTAATAATACATTATAAAACTTTTATAAAACATAGAAATGGATGATAACAATAACCCCATAAATACTTAAGAATAAACAATCTCATATAAGAATGAGATTGGAATAATTATCCCTTACCTTAGGTATGATATGATTCGTACATATCCGAACCTCCTATATAATGATTTAAATAATGGCATTGACTTATTAAAGAATCATATTGATTGGTATGTTATCATATATGGTTCACTTATGACTTTATATTACTCGTTCTTTAGTAAATTCCATGTTAAAGTAGCGTTATGGGTAAAATCATTTTATTTATTGTACGTGTTTGGGCTTGTTGTTATTGATATTATTATTACTTATATCATGATTTACTTACTTACAAAATGTTAATCACGATTTATATATCATATATATTCAGTATATATAGATATAATAGATAGTTAAATGAAATTAAATACACCGTTCAAGGAGACGGTAGGCCGAATGTATGCAGGAACGTTGTTTTCCATTCTTTATTGACATGAATGGAAGTAAGTAGATGAAATATATATACACATAAATACAGTAGCTTTATCCTGTAATATAATTCATTATTATTCATTATATTTACTTTATAATCATTCTTGAATGGTTAGCATGGATAGTGAATCTCATCGTGTCGTGGAGACTGTAATTCGTGCATACACACGAGCGATGATATCATTCCTATAACCATTGAATTGAATTGGAATGGATAATATAATATCTCAGAATCTGTATGATGTTATAATAACTAAATATAGTTATTCTTTACACCATTATACCCATCCATGTGAGGTGGTGGTGGAAAAACAGATTACACCACGACGTGGAGACGGTATTTCGTACGTACGCACGCGCTGGGATTTCGTTTTCCGTAGGATGGAAAGAAGGAGAAATGGGGTTGTTTCATATTTATAATAACATATAAGTATATTATTGATACTTATGTTATTACTTTATAATTAAACAACTAAAGAAGAAGAAGTTGAAAAAGATAGAAAACATGAAAGAATCGGTAGAGGAGATTACATCTTCTTCGACGCACATCTTTTAAGCTTCCTCTTAAGGCACTAGAATGGTCCTTTGAGGAGACCAAAACATCTATAATGATTCTAGGGAAGTTTATAAGAGAAATGGGAAGGGGTTTCCCGAGAATGAAAGCTCAAAATTGTGTAAAGAGAAGAGGGAGGAGGTTCCCTTTTATAAGGGAGGAGAGGGGCACCTTAAGAAAAAACATAAAATATTATTTTATAATAAAGTCATATTCAGTTTATAATAGCTAAATATTTATTTATTTCAAAGCTAAAGTGGGGATAGGTCGAAATAATTTCAACCAATAGGTTTTATACAAGTTTAGGTTACTATTTTAACCTTATCATTTAGAATTAACTCTAAGTTAAATAATTTATCTTTTACAGTGTCTTCTTGTTTTCTTACACTATATTCTTAATAAACGTAAAATATCAAGACAAAATATCCCCATGTGGTTCATTATTAATATATATAACCTTATCTAAGTCATCTGGCCAAACCTTATATTTTTATGAATAGAATAACAATTAATAATATAATATTTGTTTTAAAAACTATTTTATGTCAATTTTGACACAGGTTGGTAATTGATTTTTTTGAAAATCATAATAGCATGATTAGTTCGAAAAAATTTAATTAAATCAATAATAACATTTCATATTAATCTATAAAATTATTTTAATTCATAAATAATTTCATATTACATTTATTTGTGTATTTATAATATCAATTATGTTAATATTTCATTAATATGGTAATTACTGCATCATCATTGTGTCATAAATAAATTAAATTATTTAATGTCTAAAAAATATAAATAAAATACCACTATGTATAAAATCGTTTTATTTTTTAATTAATATTTATAGTCAAATTTTTCTTATGTATAACCCTATATTAAAAATGTTATAGTTATTAAACTTTCATTTTAACTATTTTAACTCTTCTTTAAATAAAATAATAATAAATGTCCTAATCAAAGCCAAGTGGACCTAAAGGGTCATATTTTATACTTAAGGTTGTTTTTGGTCGAATTAAACTAATCCAATGGAATTAGAACATGTGTTAGGGTAATAATAATATCATTTTTTCCTTTAATTACCCTATTTACTTTTAACTGTGGTAAATAAAAGTAAAAAAGTTACTATTCACAAAAAATTATTTTTATCTTATTGAACCTCATTTTACTCCTTGATATTAACTGTGTCTCTCAGATTTTAGAATTTCAAATCATAGAAGAAGTAAAATTATGTTTTATGTATAATTCCGAATTCTCCTAAGAGGTGGGTAAAGGACGGTGAAAATTTCAATAAAATTTTTATATATCTAAAATTATTATAAAATGACCCAATGAATTTCTTTGAACTTATATACATATTATGTATCAATTTTGACCTAAAATAAATTTAAATAAAAGAAATGATTATTTAAATAAAATGTCGGTTTTAACCAATAACTGAGTGTTTTCACTATTCATCAAAAATTGATAGTTTTCAGAAAAATACCAAAATTTCACCCTAGGATAATTTCTAAATTCCAAATCCAAAAAAACAAGTCCATTTTGAAAGTTAAAATTCATAAAATATCAAAAAGTGGGTATTAATATTCCTAATGGCTAATTTATATAATATTTTAATAACATATCATTGTTTAGTGAAACTCGGTATTGCGTACAGCACACGCTATCGTGGATGGCCGCGATTACATGTAAACCATGCCAAGGCAGGGTTGCACGTAGTGAATGATTCCTTTTTTGTTGTGTATAATAGAATCCAACCATATTTCATTTATACATTGAATATATGTATATATATAGACTCAATGTTGCATTGAATGACTTCTAT
Source organism: Viscum album (assembly GCA_963277665.1). Lineage (NCBI taxonomy): Eukaryota > Viridiplantae > Streptophyta > Magnoliopsida > Santalales > Viscaceae > Viscum > Viscum album. The sequence continues at coordinate 2,086,523,035 of OY728126.1, read as the reverse complement.
CAAATGATCTTGAAATTTTGTGTAACACGATCCCAGAATAGTGTTGCTTATACTGCAAGCTAATATGGTGTTGCATATAGTACAAGCTAATCTTGGTGTAGTGTTTAATAGAATAAATCAATGAAATTAAAAATAATATATCTCATAAAATCTCGAGGTGTTACAATGGGGCTTATGAACTCCGTGTTCCATGGATTCATGAAACAATTCAAAATTTTGTCCATTGATGACATATTGATATAGTAGATTATAGAGTAGGATCATGTTGATCAGCTCATATCCTTTATATAGGTTCCACGATTCCACAAACTATATGGAAAGTTGTCTATGTGTACGTTCTAGACATCAGAGGTGTGTTTCCTAGAGAATTTTGTGTCTATAATGGGTTTGTATGTGGACCCATAAAATGTGGAGGTAGTTTTTGTGTGGGTAGAACCCAGGAATGTGGTAGAGGCCCTCAAATTCCCTGGTCTGGTAGGATAATATCAAGAGATCGTGTCCAATTTCTCACTGATTGCAGCTTTGTTGATAGATCTGACTTGGAAGGATTGGTATATTATCTAGAATGACCAGTTTTTGGTTGAATTTGGTTAACTAAATGAAAAGTTTTTAGTGTTGTAGTGCTCCATTTTACAGAGTTGGGGTTATGTTTGAGGTATTTTTTGATTCGTCTTATCTATTATTTTGATGTTTTTTGATGCAGGAGAAAGAGGTTATCACATATGGGTCTTGAAAGATACCTCCCCATGATCATAAAAATGTTAATCATGATTTTGAGCTAGTAGTAGTTGTGTTTTGACTAATGTTTTAGGTGAAATTACCTAACTATGGATCTTTTTATATTATTCTCCGATCATAAGAGTTTTATGTGTATCTTTTCTCAGCATGATCTGAATATGCACAATAGGAGGTGGATGGAGTTTCATTGGAATAATTATTTTGATATTTCTTACACCTTATATAAGGGTAATATCATTTCTAAAACCATGATTATGATTTAATTAAAATATTTGTTTTCAAGAGTTCAGTGATTATTAGAAGTTGATAGAGGAGTTTGTATCCTTACAGGTGGATGCAAGAGTGGTTGATGGAAGTGGGTTCTTATTTCAGATGATATGGTTGTTTTCTATGATACATCAGGTGGTAAAGTCTCGATGGGTAGACTCAAGGGTATATGAGATGAGTCATCATGTTGGCCATAGTGAGGATTTGGAGGGATGGTCAGTGGGATGTGATAACCATACGTTGTTTTAGCAGAGTTTGTTTTTCATGGTAGTAATGCATGAGGGATTCCATCATGAGATTCATATCTCACCTTTCGTGGTGTAACCAAGAGTTTCCATGATATAATATGGATCGAGGATGTAGTTTTGATGGTTGAGATGATATTGGCAATGGCAGTGGTTGTGAATTGGTGTTTTTCTTGTTAGTTGTAAAAGTTGAGTATCCTATTTTTGATGGTTTTTTATAGCCTTTATATGTTCCCGAGTGGAAATTAGATGGAATTTCAATGGATTTAATAACATTTTTACCCCAAGATCTATGTCTCTGTGAATCTATCCATGTAGTCATTGATAAATTTATTAAATATTCCCAATTCGTAGCATTCAAGTAGTTAGACAGAATGGTTTTTTTTCCAAGAGGTATATAAATGAAGTGGTGTGGCCTTATGAAGTTACATGGTCCATTTTCATAGATTAGTATTATTTTATCACTTCATGAGTCTATATGAGATTCCACAACACTTTCGTCACTCATTTACAACTTATCACTTCTTTCCACCCTCATAAGAAAGGAAATAAGGGACAAACTATCTAGAGAGTGGAGAAAATATTACTGGAATGCATCTTAAACATCGATAGATCTTGGAATCAACACATTCCCTTGGTTGAGTTATCTTACAATAGTTGAAATCTCTCATATAATGGAATGAATCCATTTGATGTTTTTTTATTGGAGTTCATTCCATTCTACATTTTTTTGGCCCATGGTTCATGGGTTTTTAGTTCTCAGTCCCAACATCATGTAGAGCACGACAAAGAATGATAAAATCATTAACAAGTGTAATGCCCGGACCCCAGTTACCTACAGTCGGTGGATTATTACATAACATTGACATGATCATGAAAGCTCGTGTCTCTAAAGACCGATAAGTTTAGTTGCTTTAAAATCACTATATACATTTATAAAGTTTACATTACACCATAAGATGAAAAACTACAACAAAATCTTGTCTCCATTGACCACACTCATATCCCCTCATACTATCCCTATAGGTCATTCATAAAATACCTCTTCACATCATTGGAAAAATAAAACATAGAAAGGAATGTGCTCAGATGCCCAGTAAGGATAATAATATAGCAGAAACTTTCATAAATAATCATAAACATTTAATGTAATTTATAACTAAAACAAAAGCCTTTTAAACTTGAACTTCAGCATAATATGGCAGAAATAAAATTAAATAATTTCATTTACTTATTCACATGGATATTCTACTAATAGAATAATTACATGCAATATCAATAACCACTTTCATAATGATGGAATTCATAATGCCAGACTATCATAACCACATAGTCAATGCCTTGTTCCAAGACTACAAATAAGAATTTGTCAAGGCCTTGTGCCAAGACACTATTTTGAATCATGAGACCTACCGATGTATCGAGGAGTTATAGCGGGCTCCACCCATCACTTATTATGTCCAATGCATTCCTCATATGAACAGGTTTGAACATAACATATACATTCATATTAAAACTAGAATACGAAATGTCAATACTGTCTCCATAAAACTTGAATGGTATAAAAATAACACATCCATAGTCAAACATATCACAAAACCGTCAATACAATATGGATGTTTTTATCATAATAAATCAACTTCAAATAAGCACAAAATCAATCAAACGATGTTGACATAGATGAAAACAAAACTATTTGAGAGAAATATATCTTTTTTTAATCATTTAAAAGTCACATAATTATAAAATGAAACATTTAAATTGAAAATATTCTTATAATATGGTAAGGGAAGATTCAATGATTTTATAACGGAGGAAGAGTTCCGCACCTTCCGTATAAGTTAAAAAAGACATTCTTACCTAAATTTTGTCGAGAAGGTTAAAAAGGACCCTATTTAGAAAACGATGGAAAGATTCATTTCAAAGCATTTTATAAAAATTAAAAGAAAGGGTATAAATGAATTTAACACATAGTATAGTAAATATTAAATTTTTTTTGAAATACATTTTTAAGAAATATGGATGTGGATGATATAGAGGTCTTAGTAGATAATTTTGTATAAACAACCTCGGATAATGAAGAGATTGTGAAATAAACCCTTACCTTGAAATTTTCCTTGGTCGAGGGTAGTTTAACCTCCTGTATAATGGAGAAATAATTGTCATTAAATTATATAAGAATCATATACATTAATATTATATCATATATAATCTTTTAACATTGCTTTGTTAATATTATATTAGTATTATCGTGATTTTGGGTGTTAACTTACTCGTTTTATTTTATATGTTTTGTTACATAACACGTGTTTGTTATTGATAGGTTGTATCTTATTCATATCCATAATGATATCAAGTCATTAAACATTATTTTTAATCATCAAATGAGAATTATACTTTAATGGATACGATGTGGAATGAATCTCATCGCATTAACGGAGACGGTAGTCCGTACGTACGCACAAGTGACAATATCATTCTTTTGATATTCAAATAATATATAATTGGATGGTATATCATATATACAGAATCGTTATAATGTTATATTTATTATTTACTTCAATTACACATCATTATCATATCCAGCCAAAATAATAATGTTTTGAAAAACAATTACAGCACGATGTGGAGATGGTAAGCCGTACCTACGCACGTACGGTGACATATCATTAAAATGATAGATATAATACTAAATATGGTTCTAACATATTTATAATAACATCAAATTATATATAAGATACTGGAGTTATTATTTTATAATGGAAATAACAAAGAAAGAAGAAGTGGAAGAAGAAAGAAACTTGAAAGAGGGTGGTGAAAACATTACCTCTTCTTCAGGTTCTTCAATTAGATTTGATCAAAATGGATCCATAGGTTGGCATTATGATCAAAATAAGACCTCTAGCTAGAATTTAGGGAAGAGGTTACGATATTATGGTAGATTTTGGCCGATCCAAATTGCTTTTAAGGTGTTAATTAGAGTGAAGGGGGAGTTCCCTTTTATAAGAGGGGTGAGGGGAACCTCTGGAAAATCTAGAAATATTATTTTATAATAAATTCATATTCGGTTTCTAATGGCTATGAAATAGGTTATTTAAATTTTAAGGTGGGTATAGGTCGAAAACAACTCAACCAATAGGTTTTAGATAGGTTTGTGTCACTATATTAACTTTATCTTTCATTATTTAACTCTTAGTTAAATAGTTTGACATTTACCATGTCTCTTTGTATTTTTATATTGTGTAGTTAATAAACTTACTATATACATCCAACAGACCCCCAAGTGGTCCATTAATGATAAAAATATCATTATATAAGTCCTTTGGCCGAAAATTAGAATTTTAGGAAAATAATAACAATTATTAATATAATATATTTATTAAAACACCTTTATGTCAATTTTGACACTATTTAATTATTGATTTTTGATAGATCATTAAAAACATTATTAATTCGAAACATATTCATTTAATTAATCGTAACATGTCATATTAACCAATAAAATTTTTTGATGTCATCAAAACATTCAAATTATATTTATTTTAACATTTATAATATCAATTATTTGATTAATTCATTAATAAGGGAAATAGTGCATCATTATTATTCCATAAATAAATTTAATTATTAAATGTATAAAACATATAAATAAATTCCCATTATGTAGAAATATTTTAATCTTTCTAAGGAATATTTATAGTAGAAAATATAACATATATAACCCTATGTAAAAATTGTTTTGCTAAAAGATATATGCTTATGTCATATTTGTATTTACTTTAACTTAATTATTATAAAGTGTCATTATCACTTTCAAGTGTCTCCATGGGGTCCCAAAATAGACCCAAAGATGTCCATGGTCGGAAATTTATAAAAAAATAGGGTTATGACATGTTTTATTGTAATTTAATAATATTATAATATTATTATTTACCCTTATTTAAGGGATTTACCCTTTAACCATGGTAAATAAAATATTTACCGAAATAATTATTCAAAATGTATAAAAATAAAATCTACTTATTTACACAATATTTACCCCCTTATTATTAATAATTAATCCATTTTTATTAATTCAAGACACATATGTGGCAAAAATTAATTTAAAATTAATTACCATTGTCAAAACAAAAAGCATGTTTTTAACAGATAATAACTATCAAAAGATTGACACTTTCTTATGTCTACTGTAAATGTGAAATTATGTCTAATGAACAACATTGGATTAAATGGTAAAAATATAATCTAATTATACATTAAAACCACTCAAATTAATAATTTATCCCTATTAATTATTTCTATTAAAAAAGTTGTTTTTATTTAAAATTTAGTAATTTTCAGTATTCATCAAAATATGAAAGTTATCATAAATGTACCAAAAATTAACCCTAAGCTAATATCGATATTATGTATCCAAAAACAAAGTCCAATTTGAATAAAAAAAATTATAAAATTTAAAAAATTGGGTATTACTATTCATAACGGCTAGTTTGATTGCTTATGGTGTGTGTTAGAACATCAAAGTTGCGTACAACACACACTAATGTATTATTCAAAGAGAAGCATACCGTGGAAGCTTGGGTCATTACATTCTCCCCTCCTTCAAATAATTTCATCCTAGAAACTGTTAGAATATAACCGCATGAAATGACTCGGATGGTTCTTCATCATAAGTTCCTCGGGTTCCCATGTTGCCTCTTCCATCTTACGGTTTCTCCATATAAATTTTACCAGGAGAGTCATCCAGTTTCTCATCAGTTGTTCTCTTGTATCAAGAATCATTATGGGCTCTTTGGAATAATATAGACCAGGTTCTACTTCTACTTCCTCATAGTTGAGAACATGCGTTGGGTCAGGCATGAATTTTCTCAATAGTGATACATGGAACACATCGTGAACTTCAGAGAGACATGGCGGCATTTCCAAACGTTAAGCTACAGGCCCAATTAGTTCTATAATTTCGAAATGTCCTATATAATTGGGACTCAATTTACCCTTATTTCAAAAATGTATAACAGCCTTCCATTGTGATAAGTTCAAGAAAACATGATCTTATACCAGAAATTCCAAATCCTTCCTTCGGTTATCAGCATAGCTCTTCTGCCTACTTTGAGCTGATTTGATGTGGTCACTACTGGAAATATGAATTTTCCCAATGCTTCTATACCAACGGTTTGTAAAAACCATTGGTATAGGTCCTTTTTTCCAATGTTTTGGCCTAACCGTCGGGAAATCCCACTTTGTGGCCACCTTTCCCAACGGTTTTGGTAAACCGTTGGGAAAGGGTATGACTTTCCCAACGGTTTGGCCAAACCGTTGGGAAAAGTCCACTTTGTGGCCACCTTTCCCAACGGTTTGCCAAAACTGTTGGGAAAGGTCCCTGAGAAATCTAACTTCAACCCAAAATAAATTCCAGAATAAAGAACTATACCAATGGTTGTCAAAACCATTGGTATAGGTGTATACCAACGGTTTTGACAACCGTTGGTATAGGTCATGAGAATTTTTATCATATCTTCTTACCGAGAACATTATATAAATCAAAATTTAAAATATTTATGACAATTCATATATATATTTATGTAATTATGTTCACAAAAGTCATGTTAGGTTAGCGGTTAAGTCGTTCAATGATAAACTAGGTGTCCTGGGATCAAATCCTAGTGAATGTTTTTTTTGAAATACATATACCAACGGTTCCATAACCGTTGGTATAGATTTTCATATTAATTATACCAACGGTTTCCAAAACTGTTGGTATAGGTCTATACCAACGGTTTTTGAAAAACCATTAGTATAGACCTATCCCAATGGCTTACTTGGAAATGGTTCTCCAAACCGTTGGTATAGGCTATACCAATGGTTTGGAGGCCTATACTAACGGTTCCAAACTGTTGGTATATATTAGTTTTCCAGTAGTGGGTTTTGGATTACCATCAACTTTTCCATCTTTTCCTCCACCACTTATAGGCCTATGGGTTTTCTTTCACCAACATCATCCCAACAGGTTGGTGTGCGACATATCTTTCCGTATAACGCTTCATATGGTTCCATCCAAATACTTGAATAGAATCTATTTTTATAGGAAAATTCTACCAGAGGTAAATATTGATCCCACTTACCCTAAAGTATAGTGAGAAAGATATAAACTTGTCTTCTATGGTTTGAATAGTCTGTTCTGATCTTCCATCTATTTGAGGGTGGTAGGTAGTGCTCAAACGAAGTTCAGTATCCAAGCCCTTATGAAGACTTATCTAGAATCTTGAAGTAAAATGGGGATCACGATCATAAACAATCGATATGGGTACACCATGAAGTCTCATTACTTCATTAATACATAGTATTTCTAGATGTTCAAGTGGTACATCTTCTCTTATATCATGAAAATGTGATGACTTGGTAAGATGATCAACAATGACCCATATTTCATCATTCCATTTAGGGGTATTTGGTAGCCCCATGAAACAGTCCATCATATTATTATCCCATTTCCACTCAGGTATGGGAAGAGGTTTCATGAATCCTCCAGGCTATTTCCTTCCAACTTTCACTTATGGACAAACCATACATCTTGACAAAAAATCAGCAATCTCCCCCTTCATGTCGTCCCTCCAAAATTTTTCCTTAAAAAATCTATACATTTTGGTACTCCCATGGTGTATAGAGAAATTGGAACTATGATCATCATCCAAGAATTCCCATTTTAGATCAGGTATATCGGGATCACAAAGACTCTTCTCAAATTTCAAAATTATTTCTTCATACACAAAGTCACTCAATCTCCCATCATTCAAAGATTTAATCTTCTTTTGAAATTCTTCATCATCGGTCTGATAAATATCAATCCTTTATAGTAAATATGGTTTGGAAACCATTTGAAAAAGTATCGATATTTCAACTTCCATGGTTATTCCCATATCCAAATTTACTAGATCTATGAAAAGTGTATCCCTTTCAACTCTCATTTTGTTCACAACTCCATGATCCTTTCTGATCAAATCATCTACCACCTTATTTTCCTTCCCCTGGTGGTAGTGTATAGTGAAATCATAATCCTTGAGTTGTTCAAGCCATCTCATTTGCCTCATGTTGAGTTCATTCTGTGAGAAAATATACATCAAACTCTTGTGCTTAATATAAATCTCACATTTTTCACCATAGAGATAGTGCCTTTAAATCATCAATGCAAATATTATAGCTTATAACTCAATATCATGAGTAGGACAGTTTTGCCCATGAATTTTTAGCTATCTTGATGCATAGGCAATTATCCTATTATTCTGCATAAGTACACAACCTAGTCCTTTCTTTGAGGAATCACTATAAATAACAAATCCATCATTCCCCGATGGTAGATTCAAGATAATAGCATTGACTAATATTATATTCAGTTCTTCAAAACATTAATCGCACTCGTTTGTGCAAATAAATTTGACACCTTTAAATGTGAGATTCGTTAATGGGTTATCCAATCGGGAAAAATTATGGACGAAACGACGACAATAACCTACTAAACCAATAAAACTACATACCTCAGTTATACTCATCGGTGCTGGATATTGTTGTATTTCCTTAGTCTTAGAAGGATCAACAAAAATTCTATCCTTATAGAAAATATGGACAAGAAAATAAATATCCTGAAGCTAGAATTCACACTTGCTAAACTTCCCATATAATTCATGTCTTCTCAGGGTCCTTAGAATAATGCGCAAGTGATTTTCATGATCTTCATTGCTTTTGGAGTATACCAATATATCATCAATAAATACCACTAAAAAATCATTGAGTTATTCCTTGAAAACTCTATTCATTAGATCCATGAATATAGAGGGTGCATTAGTCAATCCAAATGGAATTACTGTAAACTCGTAATGCTCTTACCTGGTTCGAAGTGTTGTCTTTAGAATGTCTTCCTTCATCACACACAACTGATGGTATCCATATTGAAGGTCAATCATTGAAAATTATTGAGCTCCATGTAGTTGTTCAAAAAATTCCTCAATGTGAGGTAGGGGATACTTTTTCATTATTTTTGTAGCATTGATTTACCTATAGTCGATACATATCCTCATAGATCCTTCTTTCTTCTTAACAAAAAGGATAAGGGCTCCCCATAGAGAAACACTTGGGTGAATAAATCCCTTGATACTCAATTCCTCTAGTTGTTTCTTTAGTTTAACTAATTCCACATTGGTCATTCTATAAGGGGTCTTCGATATAGGCATTGAACCAGAAATTCAATCAATGGAAAAATCAATTTCTCGTTCTGGAGGATGTCCAGGTAAATCTTCCAGAAACACATCTACATATTCGTTCAAAATAGGTAAATCCTCTATTTGAACATTACTTTCCTCACCCATAGTTATTTAATTCGCTTCCTCCCAGATAATTGAATTTTGTTGAGCTACTGGGGGTGGATCTAAATAAGAATCAGGAGATGAATATTCTACTCTAAAGATAAGGTGTTCTTTATATTAATCATAAAAAATCATAACCTCCTTCTTCTTACAATAAATCTTCGCATCATGGTCCAAAAGACAATCCATACTGAGGATTATATCAAATTCAATCATGGGTATGATGGTGGGATCAGAAGATAAAGAACATTTATGAACTCTAATGGGGACAGATTCAGCAAATATTATAGCAATTATACTTCCCTTATGAGTTTTGACTGACAAATCCCTTGTTAAATCAAATTGAAAATATCTAATTTTATTAGCAAACTATGAAGATATGAAACAATGCGTTGATCCAAAATCAAATAAATCATTTTCTAAACATAAGGAAACCATTAAATTACCTGCCACCATGTCTTTCGGAGCTTCTACCTTAGCAGTAGTGATAGAATAAGTGTGGACATGATCCCTTGTCCTTTTTTGATGTTTTTTCCCATGAATATTAGGACATTCATTTTCATAATGTCCCATATCCCTGCAATTGTATAATTTAACATCGGTAGATTATTTCTTCCCATTGAAATCACGAACTTGGTGGCCATTTTCATTGCACTTGTAACAGACTCACATTCCCTTCAAGCAAGTATGAGGGTGTTTCTTCCCACATTTACTACATGATGGATATTCAAATTTTCCCTTGTTCCCCTTATTTCCATTTCTAAAGTGATCAGTAGATCTCTTCTTCTCTTTCATTGCTTTAAAGTGGTAATACATAGAGAATTCTTTTTCTTTCTTGAGAGCACATGAGACAATATCTTCGTATGATGAGAAGGATTGTGAGACTAATGCTCGACGAAGAAATCGTTTTAACCCATCAATGAAATGATCAATATTACTCCTTGTGCTATGTATATAATCTTCTGCATGCCTTGCTAACCTTGTATTGTTAGCCTCATACTTTGCAACATTATCATCCTCCTTTTGTCTCAGACTCAGAAATTTCTTTTCCATATCTGGTTGATGGTCACTAGGAAAGTATTTTTCTACGAAAATATCTTTTAACTCCATTCATTCAATATTTGATACTTCATCATACTCCTTTGTGTTTTGAATTAATGACAACCATTGGTCGGTATATCCAGTGAGGTGGTAAACTGTCATGATAACCTTTTATTTTCACTACTCCCCAAGGCATGGAATATTTTTTATAAGTAATTTTTCCATTTCTCATCTATTAATGGATTTGTACTCCCATTTAATTTTGGTGGTTATTTCCTCATGAATCGATCTAACATTGATCCTACATGCTATGGATTTGGGTGCTCCATACGGGTAAGGTTATTATTAAAAACCAGAGTGACTTGTACCAGTATGGTGATTAGGTGATCAGCACCAGTTTCATCACTAGCTCCAATATAATTATCATGATCCAGAGAGAAATCCTTACATGGAGTGCATTAATTGATACAATTTCCATTTCTTCCACTGGGGTCCATTTCTGAACAATTACATACACTAGATATGTTTATGAATCGCAATACATTAATCCAAACTTGTAAAGCACATAACATGAATTGAACAGTTTATGGATATAATCCATAATCATAAAAATGTTTTCTTTGAGGATGTATATACTCATAATCCCTTCATAATAGTTTGTATAGAAAATGAGAATTATCCTAAGCATATCTCCCAGGAGTTTCATAACCAAGAGTGTAGCAATGCACGTTGTCATGCACCAGTTCCCGTTCAAGTCTATCTCAATGCAGTGTTTTCATGTCATACCCCTAGGTACATCTGTGCCAGAGCCGCCTCTACCTGCTTATATCCAGACAAGGATGTATTTCTTAGAAAACTGACAAAATCTCTACAATACCAAAATTCTAGGAAGTTCTTCTATACTAATCCTCATTGTCCATCTTAGGTATATGTTCTCTAATCAGAGTTTATCTAAATCTAGCTTCCAAGGTTTGTACTAAAATTCCTCTGATACCAACAGTAATGCCCTGACCCTAGTTACCCAGAGTCAGTGCATTATTACATAACATTGGCATGATCACAAGAGATCACCTCTTGAAAGACTGATTGGTTTAGTAGCCTTGGAATCACTAGATTCATTCACAATGTATACGTTACACCATAAAATGAAAAACTACAACAAAATCTTGTCTCCATAGACCACACTCATATCCCTTATACTATCCCTGTAGGTCATTCATAAAATACTTCTTCACATCCAGGGAAAAATAAAATATAGAAAGGGGTGAGCTCAGATGCCCAGTAAGGATAATAATATAGCAGAAACATTTATAAATAAGAATAAACATTTAAGGCAATGTATAACTAAAACAAACGCCTTTTAAACATGAAATTAATCATAATATGGTAGAAATAAAATGAAATAATTCCATTTAATTATTCACATGGATATTCTACTAATCGAATACTCACATGCAATATCAATAACCATTTTCATAATGATGGAATGAATAATGCTAGACTATCATAACCACATAGTCAAGGCCTTGGGAAAAGACTACAAATAATATTTTGTCAAGGCTTTGTGCCAAGATACTAGTTTGTCTCATGAGACCAACCGATGCGTCGAGGAGATACAGTGGGCTCCACCCGTCACTTATTAAATCTAATTCATTCCTCATATGAATAGGTTTAAACATAACATAAACATTCGTATTAAAACAAGCATATGGAATTTCAATAATTTCTCCATAAACCATGAATGATAAAAAAATAACACATCCATCGTCAAACATATCAAAAAACCTTCAATACCATATGGATGTTTTGTATCATAACAAATCAACTTCAGATAAGCTTAAAATCCATCAAAGGATGTTGACATAGATGAAAACAAAACAATTTGAGAGAAATATACCTTTTTTAAATCATTTAAAAGTCACAAAATTATAAAAGGTAACATTTAATTTTAAAATATTCTTAAAATATTTTAAGGGAAGCTTCAATGATTTTATAATGGCGGAAAATAGCCACACTCGCTGTATTAATAAAAAAAGACATTCTAACATTAATTTTGTCAAAATGGTTAAAAAGGACCTTGTTTGGAAAATGACGGAATGATTTCTTTCAAACAATTTTATAAAAAGTCAAACTAGGGTATAAATGACGTTAACCCTTAGTATAGTAAACAGTAAAAATGTTTTGAAATATATTTTTATGAAACATGGATGTGGATAGTATATAGGTCCCAGTAGATAATTACATATAAACAACCTCATATAATGAAGAGATTGTGAAATAAACCGTTAACTTGTACTTTTCCTTGTTCGAGGGTAGTTTAACCTCCTGTATAATGGTGAAATAATTGTTATTAAATTATGAAAAAAATAGTATGCATTAATATGATATCATTTATGATCTTTTAACATTTATTTGTAAATAATATCTTAGTATTATTGTCATTTCAGGTGTTAACTTACACGTTTTATTTTATATGTTTTATTACATATTCCATGTTTGTTATAGATAGGTTGTATATTATTCATATATAGAATTATATCAAGTCCTTAAAAATTATTTTTAATCATCAAATGAGAATTATACTTGAATGGATACAATGGGGAATGAATCTCATCACATAGTTGGAGACGGTAGTCCGTACGTACGCACGAGCGATAATATCATTATTTTGAAATAAAAATAATATATAATTGGAATTTATGTCATATATAAGGAATCATTATAATGTAATATTTATTATTTAATTCAATTACACATCATTATAATACCCATCACAAATAATAATGTTTCGAATAACAATTACACAAGGACGTGGAGACGGTAAGCCATACGTACGCACGTATGGTGACATGTCATTCAAAGGTTGGATAGAATACTAAATATGGTTATACCATATTTATAATAACATCCAAATATGAATAATATATTGGAGTTTTTATTTTATAATGGAAATAACAAAGAATGAAGAAGTGGATGAAAAATGGAACTTGAAAGAGGGTGGCGATAACATTACCTCTTCTTTAGGTTCTTCCTTTTGATTTGATCAAAAGGGATCCATAGGTTGGCTTTATGATCAAAATAAAGCATCTAGGTTGAATAATAGGAAGTTGGGAGGATACTGGGGAAGATTTTGGCCGATCCAAATGGCTTAATATCTGAATTATAGAGAAGGATGAGTGCCCTTTTAGAAGAGGGGTGAGGGGCACCATTGGAAAAGCTAGAAATATTATTTTATAATAAATTCATATTCCGTTTTTAATGGCTCCAAAGTGGATTATTTAAATTTTATGGAGGGTATAGGTCAAAACCCACTAAACCAATAGGTTTTAGATAGGTTCAGGTCACTATATTAACATTATTGTTTTGATTTAACTCTTAGTTAAATAGTTTGGCATTTACTAGGTCTCTTTGTCTTTTTATATTATATTGTTAATAAACTTACTATATACATCCAAGAGACCCCCAAGTGGTCCATTAATGAAACACATATCATTATATAAGTGTTTTTTCAGATCCTTATATTTTTAGGAATATAATACCAATTACTAATATAATATTTATTTTAAAATCTTCTTTATGTCAATTTGGGCACTATCTAATAATTGATTTTTGTTAAATTCATAAAAATTTTATTAATTAAAAAAAATAATTTAAGTATTCCTAACATGTCATATTAACCAATAAAATTTTTGTATGTCATCATAACTTTCAAATTATATTTATTTTAACATTTATAATACTAATTATTTGATTCTTTCATTAATATGGGAAATACTGCATCATTATTGTGTCATAAATAAATTTAATTATTCAATGACTAAAAATTATAAATACAATTTCATTATGTAGAAAATCTTTTTAGATTTCTAATAAATATTTATAGTTGAATACATAACATATATAACCCTATGTAAAAACTATTTTTCTAAAAGATATATGCTTATGTAATTTTTGTATTTACTTTAACTTAATCAATATAAAGTGTCGTTATCCATTACATGTTGCTACATGGGGTCCCAAAATCTACCCAATGATGATAATAGTCGGGAATATATTAAATAATAGTGTTAGGGCATGTTTTAGTGTAATTTAATATTATTATAATATTATGTTTTACACTTATTTACTGGATTTTCACTTTAACCATGGTAAATAAAATATTAACCGAAGTAATTCTTCAAAATATCTAAAAATAACAGATACCTATTTCCAAAATTTGTACCTCCTGATTGTAAATATGGAATCAATTTTTCTAAATACAAAACAAAGATGTGGAAAATATTAATTTAAAAATAATTACTATTGTCAAAACAAAAAGCGTGTTTTTAACAAATAATAACTATCAAAAGACTGACAATTTCTTATCACCAGTTTAAATGTGAAATTATATCCAATGACCAAATTTGGATTAAAAGGTAAAAATATAATATAATTATACTTTAAAACCACACAAATTCATAATTTATCACTATTAATTATTTCGATTAAAAAGAGTTGTTTTTAATTAAAATTTAGTAATTTTCACTATTCATCAAAATATGAAAGTTATCAGAAAAGTACCCAAAATTCACCCTAAACTAATATCGATATTTAGAATCTAGAAATTAATTCCATTTTGAATAATAAAATTTAAAAAATTAAAAAATTGGGTATTACTATTCAAAATGGCTAGTTTTATTAGTTGAGGTGTTTGTTAGAACCACAAAGTTGCGTACAACACACGCTACTGTATTATTCAAAGAGAAGCATACCGTGGAATCTTGGGGTGTTGCAACAAGGGATTAAAAATTGAACATGGGAAGAATACTTTTTACTTAAATATCATGAGGAGGCCCTTTGAAATTGAGGTTGGAGACCATGTTTTCATGAAGTTCTCCTCTCAATAAGGGAAGTGGAGGTTTATTTCAGGGAGTAATATTTGGACCCAATTTTTTTGGGTCATTCACGATATTGGGGCCCATTGGCGATGTAGATTAATAGTTGGAACTTACTCTATTACTTTAATTGATTCATGATGTCTTCCAAATCTATTATCTCCATTTGTATTTTCAATGTCACTCCCACATAATTTTCTAGCGAGAGTCAGATATTGAGGATGATGTGATGTTCGTTGAATTACCTGTGCAGATATGTGATCAACGAGAGATGGTTTTGTAAGGATGGACCATTAAATTGGTTTATGTTGTGCGGATTCATGGTGGTTTATAAGATAGTAATTAAAATAATTATATGTAGATTCACGCTGCGTACATGATGTTTTTTTATGTTTTGTACTCTAGTGATTTTCATCAAAGATGTGATGTTTATAACTAACTTTTTATATAAGATTTGTATCTTTCATGATATATGATGTATGATAAAATCATAAATGTATAAAAATATTGGAAAACCAGATTCCTAATTATGGTGAAGTATATTTTGATGTGATTAAACACATATGGGTGAGTTAGCTCCTCTTAGAGTAGATATTATCTTGACATGGAGGATGTAATTCCGTGATTTTCATGTTTTGGTTAGTATTGATTGTTAGGCTATTTATGGGATCTTTGTTTTGAAAGTTCATCTTGTGGTAGAGTTTTCAATTTAATGATATCTTTGAGAGGTTTCTCATGTGGTTTTTTTAACCCCTTTTTTCTTTATTATGGTTTTATTTTGATTCTTGAGGATGATAATCACTTAATAGGTATATTATGTGATGCCTCAAACATCTAATACTCATTAATATTAATTACATAAGGTAAAATGGGATTAATATTCTATTTATGGTCACTTTTCTATTGATGCGGTAGGGTGGTTAGTCATGCGTTCAGTTGACATGGCCACTTTTTTGTTCAAACGGTAGGGTAGTTGGTTGAGTCGTCATTTGGCATCGTCTCTTGTCTATTCATGTGGTAGGGTGGTTAGTCATGTTATAAGTTGGCAAGGACACTTGTATGTTCATATAGTATGGTAGTGGGTTGTGTATTTAGTTGTCTTTATCACTTGTATATTCATGTGGTATGGTGGTTGGTCATGTAGTCTGCTGGCGTGGTCACTTCTCAGTTCATGTGGTAGGGTGGTTGATTGTGCAGTCAGTTGATACATGAACTTTTCTATATATGGTACAGTGGTTAGATGGCATGGAAACTGTTTTGATCACCTGGTAGGTTTTATGGTATGGCCAGTTAGTGACTTATCCAAATTTATGAGATTTTCCAATTTTATAATTCCCCTAAATGTCATAATTATGAATTTATTTGGGGTAACTTCGGGTTTTTAAGTCTAAATTGAAGGTATTTAAATTTATATTTGATGAAAATATTATATACTTATATCTACTTGATGACTGATGCCATCAATGATTCCTTCCACATAGAATTTAAGGAGGTGCACATTATGGTCAATCAAAATCATTTATGGGATCTAAAACCCTACTGTTTTCGGATCTATTAATTCTAATGTGATGGTCATTCCATTGATATTTTCTTTTATATTTCTATGAATAGGGGTGGTGTCAAATCCTTTCCCATGGAATCAAAGAACCTTCTATCCAATATTTATTTTGGTTTGAGATCTTCATGTAGTGGTTCCCTTCTATGCTCTCACCCCCTATTCTTAGTATAGTGGATTTCATGGAGATTCTTTCTTCTAGGTAGGGGATCCTTCATCTCTCTCTATGGTGTATCATATGAGAGGGGTATGTTTTCATTATCCTTGGGATGATAATTTTCATCTAACATAAAAGCATAAATTTAATTGGTTTAATTGAATTGAATGGGAAGGTGAATGTGATCTCATTCATTTATAACTCCTTTGACATTTTTATATTGATTTTATCTATTCATATTATATCATAGAAAAGAGTGATTATTTTTGTTCTTTTCTTGCACTGAATTTCTGGTGTTATGGAACCCCTATTTTTTTCACTATTTCATATAACCCTAAATGTAAATTCAGTATCACTTATATATAGTTAATTTAATTATTTCCCCTATAAATTTATTCTTCTGTGATAATACCCTTAAATCATAAGTGGAATTGATAAAAATCCCTAGATCAATTTGAAAAAACCGATATGTTACTTGTTATGGAATTTTTTTGACATGTAGATGTGTGATAGGTTTAGGTGCTATATTGTGGGGATGTTGGAAGGAAATTGGTGGTTATGTTGTGGTTGTTATGATGATGTTGATGTGTCTTTGATTGTGTCTATTTGGGATTCTTGGAATAATGTTGATGATGGAATTATTTGTTGGCTATTATGTTATGTCTGTCATTATGTGAATTAGTTATTATGGTAGATGCCTTGGTATTGATGGATTGGACCTTTCTCATAATGAATGAAATTTTTTAGGATGACTTTTATTATAGAATATTGAATTAAAATAGGTTGTGAGGTTTAAATGGTAGGATGGTGAATATAAATAAATGGGATGGAATGTGTATAATAAAATAGATTATTTAATTGAAATGGGTCAGTAATAGAATCCTTGAAATTGGCATGGATTGTAATGAGAAGATGTATATTGGATTGTTCCTTGTTGAATATGGTGGTGTGTTGTTCATGTCAAATTGGAAACAAAATTGTTGATGTTTTCAGCTAGTTATTTCTTGTTGTAAAACAATAAGTTGGGAAGGCATGTGGATTGTATTATATATACAATGTATTTCCTTGTAAATTTTTATGTTCACCCCACCCATGTAGAGAACCTCGCATCGACACCAACATATTTATATGGGAGGTTTTACCAACATCACGGTGATGAGAATGGATGGATGTCCACTTTCCCTTCTCCACTCCCTTTTCTAGGAGATGATGACATGCACAGGTTATGATGTTCAGATGTAAAAAGTGCACTATCAATATATTTTGGGATGTAATGTGATGGACCAGGTGTCTTAGAGCACAATTTAGTGACATAGGATGTGACAAATTATGTTGGGGTTACACATAGTAGCTGGAGGGAATGATGTTTTCTCTCATTGAGGTTAACAATACCCTACTAAACTAGTTATATAATGATATTTAGTGTGATTGTACTAGAATATGAGGGTACGATGATAGGTGATATGATGTTATATGGAATATGTGGGTGCGCTAGGATGTTTTTTGGGGGCGTGAGAGTGAATAATCAGTGGGAATGTGGTGTGGGGGACCTTTTGCTGACATGCTTCATATTATTCCATTTTACTTGGATGTGATACTTGGTGGGAGAGCATTGGTGTGATTGAGGATGGAAAGAGGACCTATCTAGGTGTGGTCAGTTATGTTGTTTTCTCATGGGTTCATGAGTATGCACTTTTATATGTGCACGATAAAATTGGGTTTTTGTTTTTGTAAACATATATGCCAACACCACATATATAAAAATTGTTTTCATGTTTTCATGACTACATGGACTATGCTGGATATTATTTATGGGGTCCATTGAACATTTTTTGTATCACTTCTTTAGATTTTACATATCGATATTTATTTTAGAGACTATTAACTTTATAGGTTTTATATATACATGCATTGTTGGGTGGTTTTAGTTTTATATATTATTATTTCATGGTGTTTCTCGTGATTGATTTATCCAATATCTCTTTCCTATATTATTATAGAGGGTAATTCCCCTCATTTATGTTATTTTTATACCCTTGGTGCTAGTCTCCAACCCGAATCCTGCTGATGGTGGGACTCTGGGGGTCATTATCTCTCTCCATTCATTGTTGTGCCATTGGTGGGAGGGGGTATTGAAAAAAAGGAACCTTTTAAAATGAATATAAAATTTAAAATATCCAGTTTAATAAGAAAATTTTCAACACAAACAATGATACCTAATTTAATTAGTCTTCCAATGTACTTATATTATAATTATTTTCCCTCAATTAATGATAAATATATTTTAACATCCTAGGGAAATAATGAAATATGAAATTTTAATATTTATTAATATTTTTGAATTAAATATAAATTTTACTTTAAAGGAGATTTCTATGCTCGATGGGGTACCCGATACGCAACAACGAGTTTCTTTGAAATCATACATGGCACACTAATAATATAATATTATTATTTTAAATGGTAGTTAAGGCCTAGACTTTTTATTGGAGGGAATGAATAGAAAAAGCTAAAATATGATTATACACATTTGTTAAATGTTTTTACATTTATCTAATAAATATTAGAGGCTTTAAATAAGAAAAAACTGATTTTAAGTATAAATACTCAAATATTCATTAAAATATTGATTTACCGCCTTTTGGTGGAGAACCCTCATTAAATCTAGTTTTGGTCACCTTAATAAGTTCTATTTGACAAAATAATATTTTTCTTCAGAATTGGGATATCAAAATTTATATTGGATGAAATTTTAGTATTTTTCTGATAAAATTCATTTTTAATGAATAGTGAAAAAATTCTGTATTTTAATTTAAAACATTTTTTTATTATAATTTATTTAAAAGTTTAGATTATCTTTTTCATTGGTTTTAAAGTGTAATTATATTTTTTTAATATTTAATACAATTTTGGTCCTTGTAAGTAATTTAACTATGAAATTGGACATAAATAAGTGCCAATCTTTTGATAGTTAATATTTTCTTAAAAAGACACCTTATGTTTTGATAGCATGAAATTAATTTTAAATTAATTTCAGCCAGTTCTATGTTTTTAATATTGAAAAATTAATTCCATATTTGGAATCAAGAGGTCGAAATTGGGTAAATATATAACTTTTATTTTTATACATTATGAATGTTTACTTTAGTAAATATTTTTTTGTCATGGTTAAAGGGTAAATCAGGTAAATAAGGGGAAAAATGTTACTATAATAATATAAAATTACCCTAAAATGTGTCCTAATCCAATTTTTTGATGCAGATTCAACCATGCGTATCATTGGGTCGATTTTGGGACCTCATGGGGCCACATGGGAGTGATATTGACACTTTATTTTAATTAACATAATGTAAAGAAAAAAATGACATAAACAGATATCTTTTAGTAAATTAATTTTTACACGGGGTTATATAAGTTATCTATATGACTATAAATATTAATTGAAAAGATAAAAATATTTCCTACATTATGGTATTTGTTTTATAATTTTTGGACATCAAATAAATTAAATTATTTATGACACAATAATGAGGTAGTGTTTACCTCATTAATAATGATTTTAATAAATAATATTATAAAGATTTAAATAATATCTAATACCATTACAATTATTATTGGATAATTTTATTTCGACCATGAGTCATATTATCCTTGAATTTAATTATACTTGGACCTTTTGAAACAGAAGACATGTTTATAATAAAATAATTGTTACAAACTTTCCAAAAGATCTCCTCCTCCCCATATAAAAGGACACCACTTCTAACCAATTCCTCACACCTATCAAGCCCCTTGGCTCATCCAACCACTACTCAAATAATCTCTCAATATCCCTCTCTTCCACCTAGAAGATTTAACAAAGGAAGAAGGCACTTCAACAAACCCTTTTGGTTCAAACTAAGGGTAGTTACCCGAATTAAAGGTAACAATTTCTCTTAAATTATTTTGTTTTATTTTTTGTTTTACATATAAAACCCCTAAACTAGTTTTCTTCATTTATTTTACAACATAACCAGTATCCAAGATATACTAGGTTGTTTTTATTAGAACTATTCTAAGTATACTAACACACACCTCCATCTAATGGGTAAACAACATACTGTTTCTGTGGACGGCGAACTACAGCCTCACGAAACAATGATGGTTCAAATATCTACAAATACCTCTCATGGTGCCAATTATGATGGAAATATATTTATATATGATATATATTATATTTATATTTTTTCTATTCTTCTTTATTTTTCATTTGTATAATACCTTTATGCTTTCCATAGTGGGTAAATACGATAATCTCATTTGAGGAAGTGCGAACTACCACCCCCTCAAAGTGATATGACTCATTCATGCCTTATGTGGAATGTATAAAGCATGTAGTTAATGATATTATATATTATATTATACTTTAATTATAATATACTTATTTATCATTATGTTTTCATTCCATTACAATATGAAATTTAAATGGAAGTAGTGTTCATGCGTACGTACGGCTTACCGTCTCCATGAACGATTAATTTTATTTCTTATCTCAAAATGTTATGAACTATTATAAATCATTGTATATACTGGATATATATGATATATATGATATATAAATCATTAATATCATTTTAGATATAATGAACTTTTTACCCCATGAACAACTTGTAATTATAAGTAGTCCAATTTTGACTCATGTACCAAATATCAAAAAAATGACCATTATTAACATAAATGATTACATAATGTTTATAACATCGTAATAATTGATATAAAAGGAATAATGAACTTTAATAAAGTTTTTATGCAATTATAAAATATCTTTAGTTTCATATTCAATATATTAATGAACGAACAGGTCAAGTCAGACATGAGGTAAGGGACTTCATCTAAATCTAATTTCATTGAGGCATATTTTGTTTTAATAAATTACTTTATTTTATATGCTATATAAAAACCTATGAATTATCATTTCATTCAAAGGGAGTCTTATTCTACGAAGCGTTTTACTAAACTAAAAAAAGTAATGTTTTTTTTAACGTTTGTGGTGACAATGACCATTCTACCGCCACGAGTATTATTTGATATTTGGCTTCCTTATCAAGATGTAATGTTTTTATAAAGAAAATAAATACTATATAATCCTTTAAATATTTCGGTATTGAAAATGGTTTTGATAATTTATTTGTTATGTAAATATATTTAAACGATATATTATTATTGAAAAGTGGAAATGTTATCTTTCCTTTATATTTGTTTTATATGTTATGATTTTATAATGGTACATGGACATTTAATGATTGGTTACGTGATAAACCAAATGATGGGTGGTGCCGTGATAAACCAAGACGGATGGTTACGTTATAACCTCCAATGCATTGGGTATGTAAGTCGGTCGTATGGCTATTCCATTTAGTGATATGTGTGGAAATCGATCGTATGGTTATTCCATTTTATAATTTTCATGTCCCAAGTTACCTTTATATGTTATGTGTTCCTTATATGGGTATTATGGTAATATTTTGGTTAAAAATGGATAATAAATGATCTTTTATCCAGTGAAGAGTATTTACTACATCATAATGGTGAAACATATTACATATGATAAAGTATTCATGGTTTACGTGCTTTAAAAAACAAACTGTTTTCTTTCTTTGTGTATCCCTTATTGAGCTTTTTATGCCCATCCCAAGTTTTTGAAATGTTTTTCACAGGAAATCAAGTGGAATGGGGACATGGATGGGATCAAGAAAAATTCATGTTGTCTAAAACATGGAACTAGACATGGATCTTTTTTTCAAGAATTATTATTTTATGAAATACATGGAAACTGATTAGAATTGTCTACTTTGAAATTTTTCAGATGTAATGTAATAGTTATGGCCTAACTATCTAAAAATATAAACCTGAAAAGTTCCTCAATGTGAAATATTATGTTAATTCATGATTATGTAATGTTTTAAGGATAGTCCCTTATAGTTGGTATCAGAGGTCGGGTTAGATAACTTTAGGAGTTAGGGTATTGTGAAACTAATATCCATAAATTAATTTTTGTTAATATTTAAATGATATAGAATTTGTAGATAACTATATTGATTTTCCTATGATATTTCTATGTTCAGAATCGATTTGAAAAGAGTAATTAGGGTTGTTGTGCTGGTAAGGAATACATAGCGAAATGACCTTCAAAATCAGCATCATGAGATGTTCATATTCAGAATAGAACAGTTTACTATAGTGATAGATCAGTTTACTCTAGTGATAAATGAGGCTATGTTCATTGATTATATTTTGGTATAATCTAAAAGACAAGAGAAACATGAAATTCATTTAAGGGTTGTCGTGCAAACCAAAAAAGGAAAGAAACTATTTGGTAAATTTAGCAAGTGTGACTGTTGTTTACAAAAATTTTTTTCCTTGGTCACATTGTATAAAAAAATGGAATATCTATTGATCTTTATAAAATAAATGTTTTTAAAGAATGGCCAAGACCCAAAAATATGACCGAGATCTGAAGATTTCATTGTTTGGCAGGTTACTACTAGAGGTTGGTTGAGAATTTTGTACAGTTATCTAGTCCAATGACTATGTTAACTCAAAAAGGTGTTAAGTTTGTCTAGATAAAATAATGTGATGATTGTTTTTAGGAATTGAATAAAAGAATGGTGAATGATCTAGTTTTGGCATTACCTTCTAGAAATGGTGAGTTTTTTATCTACAGTGATGATTCATTGAAAGGACATGGTTTTGTCCATATGCAGAATTATCGGGTAATTTTTTCTGTTTCATGCCAATTGAAACCTCGTGATTTAAATTACCCTACAAATGATTTTAATTAGCTGTTATCATTTTTGCTTTAAAAGTTTTGTGGCATCATTTTTATAGAGTAAAATGAGAAATATATACTGACCAAAAACTTTTAATGTATGTATTCACTCAGAAATAATTGAACACGAGATAGAAGAGATGATTGGAATTAATCAATGAATATTATTTAATTATCTTTTACCATTTTCAAAAAAAAAAGTGGATGATGCTTTGAGTTGAAAAATTAATGCTTCATTAACCATGCTACGTTTCGAACGCGATCCTTTGGTTTTTGATTTGATGATCTTTGGCATAGAATTTAATGTCGCATGTAATTTCTCTATTTTTTTCAGGTGTAAGTGAGATAATCCCCATCCGATAAAATTAAAAAAGAACAAAAGGGAGACAGTGAGTTGATGAAAAATGTAGAGTTGGTTCAGAAGGGTAAGTTTTCTGAATTTAACAATGATGATGATTGTGTTTTGAGGTTTGGGAAAAGATTATGTGTGCCTTGTGATTCACAGTTGAAGAATGAGTTGTTATGTGATGCTCATAGTGCCCCATTTTCAGTTCATCTTGGCAGAAATAAGATGTACAAAGATTATTAGAAGTATTACTGGTGAGATGGAATGAAATGAGATGTTGTTGATTTTACTATGATGTGTTTGACTTGTCATCAAGTTAAAGTGGGGCAGAAGTTACTGAAAGGGATGCATCAGCCTTTATCGGTGCCAAAGTGGAAATGGGGATATATATCCCTGGACTTCATTGTGATATTACCAAAGACATATCAAGATAATAATGCAATTTGGGTTATTGTTAGTCGATTGAATAAATCAGCTAATTTCCTTCCAATTCGAGATAATCTGTCTCTATATCAACATTATCAGTTGTATATTAAAGAAGTTGTAAGGTTTCCTGGAGTTCCCCTCTCTATTGTATCTGATCATGATACTAGGCCTACTTATCACTTTTGGAAAGGCCTTTAAAGTCATTGGGGTCTGGATTAATTTTTAGTACAAATTTTCATCCGCAATCATATAGGGAGTCAGAATGAACAATTCAGACCTTGGAGGATATGTTACATGCATGTTCACTTGAATACTAGGGAAGTATGGACCTACATATTTATTTGGTTGAATATACTTATAATAATAGCTTTCATTCCTGTATATGGATGGATCCGATTAAAGTATTTTATTGAAAGCATTATTGAACTCCAGCTTTTTGGGATGAAGTAGGTGGAAGGAAGTTGATGGGACCAGAATTGGTAGAAGAGATGGAAGAGAAAGTTAAGTTGATTCAAAAGCACATGAGAATAGCTCAGCGTAGTCAGAAATGTTATGTGGATAACCTGTGGAAGGATATCTCTTTTGAGGTAGGTGATCATGTCTTTCTCAAAGTTTCTCTATAGAAAAGTGTTATGTTTTTTCGTAATAAATGAAAGTTGAGTCCGAGGTTCATTGGACCTTTTGAAATCCTAAGGAAAGTGGGATATGTTGCCTACAGAGAGTCTTTAACTCCATGTTTCTCCTAGGTACACAATTTTTTTCAGGTTTCAATGTTGAGAAAGTATATGATATATCCCTCTCTTGTTTTGTGCCCAGAGGTAGTTCAGTTGGAAGAGAATATATCTTGTGAGGAATAACCAGTCCAGATTCTTGGATGAAGAGAGCATGTATTGCTGAATAAGTTAATTCACCAGTTAAACGTTTTGTGAAATAACCAAATGATTTAAGATGCAATGTGGGAATCAAAAAATTCTATGATGGATAAATACCCCCATTTATTTGATAAGTGAATAAAATTGCCGGGATGAAATTTCCAAAAGGGGGGGAAGGATGTAACAACCCAGGTAAATAATGAAATATAAAATTTTCATATTTATTAATATTTTTGAATTAAATATCAATTTTACATTAAAGGGGATTTCTATGTTTGATTTCATACCTGATACACAACAATGGCATTCTTTGAAATCTAACGTTGCACACTAATAATATAATATTATTATTTTAAATTGTAGTTAACGCCTAGCCATTGTGTTGGAGGTAATGAATGGAACTAACTAAACTATTAATATACATGTTTTTTAAATGTTTTTACGTTTATCCAATAAATATTAGAGGCTTAAAATAAGAAATAATTTGATTTTAAGCATAAATACTCAAATATTTATTAAAAGGCCGATTCAACACCTTTTGATGGAAACTCCTCTTTAAATATAGTTTTGGTCACTTTTATATGTTCTATTTGACACAAAAAATTAATTCATTAGAATTGTGACATCAAAATTTACATTGGATGAAATTTTGGTATTTTTCTGATAAAATTCATTTTTAATGAATAGTGAAAAAATACTGTATTTTAATTCAAAACTACCTTTTAATCTAATTTATTTATAAGGATTGATTATCATTTTAATTGGTTTTAAAGTTTAATTTGATTATTTTTTACTATTTAATCAAATTTTGGTCATTTGAAGTAATTTGACTATGAAATTGGTCATAAATAATTGTCAATCTTTTGATAGTTAATATTTCTTAAAAACATACATTTTGTTTTGACAGCGGGAGTTAATTTTAAATTAATATCTTCCACTTATGTGTTTTTAATTTGGAAAAATGGATTCTATATTATGAATCCGGAGTACCACATTGTGTAAATAGGTAAATTTTATTTTTAGGCGTTATGAATATTTTTTTCAGTAAATATTTTATTTACCATGGTTAAAGGGTAAATCCGGTAAATAAGGGTAAAAATATATTAGTATTATAATATAAAATTACCCTAAAATGTGTTATAATCCTATTGATGGATACATATCCGCCCATGGGAATCTTTGGGTTGATTTCAGGTCCTCATGGGGCCACTTGAGAGTGATAATGACAATTTATTTTAATTAACATAAAGTAAAGAGAAAAAGTAAATAAAAAATTCTCTTTTAGTAAATTAATTTTTACCTGGGTTTATATAAGTTATCTCTCAAAATATAAATATTAAATAGAAAGAAAAAATTATTTCCTAAATTATTGTATTTTTTTATAATTTTTAGACATCAAATAGATTAAATTATTTATGACCCAATAATGTTACAGTGTATACCTCATTAATAAATGATTTAAATAAATAAGATTATAAAGATTAATATAATATCTAAAACATGCCCAATTATTATTGGATGATTTTATTTCAACCGCGAGTCATCTTATCTTTGACTTTAATGGTTTTTGGAGATTTGGAAATCAAAGATATCTTTATAATAAAATAATTTTTTCAAACATTCCTAAGGATCCCCTCCACCCTCCTTATAAAAGGACACCACTTCTAACCCATTAATCACACGTATCAAGCCTCGTGGATCATCCAAACCATGATCAAATAATCTTCCAATATCACTATCTTCCACTTAGAAGGTTTAACTTAGGCAGAAGGCACTTCAACAAACACTTTTGGTTCAATCCAAAGAGAGTTACCCGATTTAAAGGTAATAGTTTCTCTTAAAGATTATTGTTTTATTTAACTTATCCAACCCATTAAAATATTTTTATACCTTTATTTAATAACAACACCAATATCCTCAATATACTAGGTTGTTTTTATGAGAAGGATTCTAAATACACTAACACACACCTCTGTCTAATGGGTAAAGAACATATTGTTTTTGTTGACGGCGAACTACAGCCTCACGGAACAATGATTGTTCAAATATCCCCAAATGTCTCTCATGGTCCCCATTTTGATAGAAATATCTTTATATATGATATATATTATATTTATATTGTTTATATTTTTCTGTATTTTTCATTTAAATAATAGCTTTATTGTTTCCATAGTGGGTAAATACGATAATATCATTTGAGGAAGTGCGGACTATCGCCCCCTCAAAGTGATATGACTCACTCGTACCTTATGTGGAATGTATAAAGGATAACTTTAATGATATTATATATTATATTATACTATCATTATAATTTACTTATGTATCATTAATTTATCATTCCTTTATATTTTGAAATAAGAATGTAAGTAGAGTTCATGTGTACGTATGGCTTGCTGTCTCCATGAACGGTGCATTTCATTTCTTATCTCCAAATGTTATGTACTATTATAAATACATGTATATACTCGATATATATGATATATATGATATCTAAATCATGAATATCATTATGGATAAAATAAAATTTTGACCACATGAACAACTTGTAATTATAAGTAGTCCATTTTTGACTTAGGTAACAAATATCTAAAAAATGACCATTATTAAATTAAATGATTACATAATGTTTATGACATGGTAATAATTGATATAAAAGGAATATTAAAATTGAAAAATATTATTAAGCAAGTATAAATTATCATTAGTTTTTTATTCAAGATATTTAAGAACGAACGGGTCAAGTCGGACACGAGGTAAGGGACTTGTCTCAATCTCCTTTCATTGAGGCATATATTGTTTTAATACATGACTTTATTTTACATGTTGTATAAGCACCTTTGAATATTAATTTCATTAAAAGGTAATATTTTTCTACAAATAATTTTATTAAATGAAAAAAATGAATGCTTTTTTAACATATGTGGTGAAAATGACATTTCTTCCACTGGGAGTATTATTTGATCTTTTGGTTTCCTTATCAAGTCATAATGTTTTTAAAAGGAAAATAAATACGATATACTCTTTTATATATTTTGGTTTTGAAAATGGTTTTTATAATAAAATTTATATGTCAATATATTTAAATGATATATTGTGATTGAAATGCAGAAATGTTATCTTTCCTTTATATTTATTTTCTGTGTTTTTATTTTATAATGGTACTTAGACATTTGAAGGGTGGTTATGTGATAAACCAAATGGCGGGTCATATATCTGAGTCCCAAACCACTACATCTGAAACCCTAATACCTGAACTCTAAAACCTAAAAGCTGAACCTTGAACCTGAATTCCTATTCCCTCTACCCTAATATCAAAAAATAAACCCCAAACGTTAAAAACTAAACCCTAACTCTAAAATATTAAACCTAAAGCCGAAAACCCTACCAAAAAAATCCTAAACCCAGACCGAAAACCCTATATCTGAAGCTACATGATAAACCAAATGACAAGTGGTGCCATGACAAACTAGGATGGGTGGTTACGTTATAACCTCCAATGCATTGGGTATGGAATTCAACCATATCACTATTCCATTTAGTGATATTTGTAGAAGTCAACCGTATGGTTATTCAATTTTGGAATGATTATTTCTAAAGGTACCTTTATATGTTATGTGTTCTTTATATGGGTTTTATGGTAATATTTTGGTTACAAAAGGGTAATCAATGATCTTTTATTCAGTGAATAGTATTTACTAGTTCATAAAGGTGAAAATTATTACATATGATAAAGTATAAATGCTTTACTTTTTTTCTTGGAAAAACTAAAAGTTATCCTTCTTTGTGTATCTGTTACTGATATTTTTATGCTCATCCCATGTTTTTGAAATGTTATTCATAGGACATAAAGTGGAATTGTGTCAAGGATGGGATCAAGAAAATGTCATGCTTTCTAAAACAAGGAACTATACAATATTTTTTTTCATGAATTTTTATTTTATGAAAAAAAATGAAAACTGAGTAGAAGTGTCTAGTTTGAAATTTTTTAGATGTAATGTAATAGTTATGGCCTAACTCTCTAAAACCCTAAACCCTAAAAGATCATCAATGTCAATTATTAACTTAATTTAAGATTATATAATGTTTTAAGGCTGGGTCCTTATATATATAAATAGAGGATTTCATTCCACTACCAGTAAATGATAGAAATCAATGTAATCGTCACATACAATTAACATTAGAGCTCTATGACATCCCAGTTTGCGTGGAATCAGGATGTACCATTTAATATATGGATTTTACATAATAACAATATACAAAAAATTCCAATATATTATTGATATTAAAAATATATAACTTATCATAAGTGATACAAAATGTTTTAATCACATAGTTATATAATATATTAAAATGAAAAAGTTTTAACTAAATTTAAAATAACAAATTATATTTGTAATAATATATATATATATATATATATATATATTCTTTTTCCTGACACTTTTCATGTTCTAACATATGGTAGATCGCAACATTAGTTTTAAAATGATTTATTTTTTAATCAAAATAAATTTTTGACCTTCCTTATAAAATGTAATTATCAAAATATAGATATGATACATTATAATATTAGTTATCAACTAAAATTTTGATCAATACATATATATAAAATTAATAAAAATTAGTTCTATGTAGTACATATCAGTTTTTAAATAAAACACATACATTCAGTGAGTACTATAATTTTATAACTAATATGAAATTGTATTTGTTATGTAGAAAATGAAAAATTAGTTCTATTATATATATATATATATTGATCGAAATATAAATATATTTAAATATATTCAATGTACATACATTAACTCTCATATTTTTTGGATCATAGTTGTAGTTAAAAACTGAAATATATTAACCAAAATACAAAAATGACATCTTTTCTAAAATGTATTAATTAGAATATATTTATCTTTTGAAAGAATACTATTTCTAAATTTAATATCATAATTAGTACAATTAGTTACAATAAATACATCTCACATTTATTATATAAGATTATTTAGTTGAGCTCTATGGGTAACATTAAAATATTACAAGAATATTTCAAGGGCACATTTTTAACATCTCCTAGACTCAACATCAAAGTAAATTAATCAATCTTATAGAGGTCCATATTTTTAATACACATTAGTTACTAACAGAAAATTACAAACTATACATTTGGGAAGGGAAAATAATATGATGAAATAATAATGAAATTTTTAATTCAATTGTATCTATGCGGTTTTATGTGTTGGAATAGTTTTTTTTTGGAAATGTGTTTTCTTGTCACTTATTAAAAAAAATTGGTATAGAATTTTAGTGAAATCCTCCATTTAACAACACTTATTAAAAACAACTAACATAATTTTATAGTTATATGATTAGATTATATAAAATAAATTTCATTTGTTTTGATTTTGGAAAAAACACTAACCCATGATTTCTTAAAAAGGAGGATAATAGATACAGAAACTAAAATTGGTTCTTCAGAAATCAAGAGAATCTATATATTAATATGATGTCTTCTTTTAAAAAAATACTTGAGAAAACAATTATTAAAAAACAAAATAAATCAGACCACATGTTGAATAAATTACATCTGAAAATATGAAACTAAACAGCGAAATGTCTATTTGATAAAACACATTAATTTTTTTATATCACTTATCACTTATGATAATAATGATTAAAAAATAAGTGTGGTTTTTTCTGTTTTTGTAAAAACACTGAATGAAAAAAATTGGTAGAATCATTTTAAAAAATAAATCTTAAAACACTTATATAGAAGCTCATATGATAAGTGAAGTTTGTTAAAAACAATTTTCAAATAGATCCATAATTAATCAATAGTATTTTTTCATGAACATATAATGAGCATACTTATTGAAACTATCAATATTAATAGATTTAATAACATTCACATTCAACCTCTCAACTACATCAAGAATTTTCTAGTCATTTTTGAAGTAATGATAAGATACCAATGAATAAATATTATAATATATTTATTATAATTGAATTTTACCATCCACGTCTTTAATAGAGCATTAAACCAAGTGTTTCATTCATAATATGCCTTAATAATTTATAGAATCTATTATTGGAATAAAACATAACTTATATGGATATACTCGAAAAATATATATGCTGATATACCAATTTACTATTTTCATTAACTATTCACAATTTTGTTTCTTGCAAGCAATTTATTTACAATATAAAGGAACATAATGGATTGAATAAATAAAATACCAATCATAAGTTTTCAATTCAGAAAATTAATAATTTTAATGGTAAAGATTCAATACTCTCATGAACCATTTTTAATTCACAAACATATATGGATTGAAATCAAATATAGATAAGGATATTCTCATACAATTATTTTTCAGAAAAATATAAAGATAAGACTTTAAATTTTGACAGAAATTTTGTAGGGTGGAAAAGAATAATGAATGACCATTCATTAATGGTAAACCAAAAAATAATGAAATTAATAATTCTAATAATCATATAAAATATATCTCAAAAAGAAATCCAATAATTTCATAAGATAACCTAAATAAAAACTTTGCACATGATAACCATTTTTTATTCCCATTGAAGAAAATATAGATGAAATCAGTATTATTTTTAACCCCCATATCCTAATATCCTAAATTGATAACGAAATTAAAAATGAATTTGTTAGAGAATATTTCCATGAATATAAACCCTAAAACCATAAGTATAATAAAACTAGGAATGTTCCATTAAACATAGACCCTAAATAACATATTTAAAAACCACTAAACATAGAAGAAGAATAAAAAATGTGACACAAAATTAGGGTTAAAAAAAGTAATTTTAGAACATAGAAGATGAATTAAATGAAGTTGATAAAATTATAGTTTCAGGAATGAAATAACACCATGAATAAAACCTATGCTCAAATTTTGGAAAATTTTTGAATGATGAACAAAAATAAAACCATTTATATAGCGAGTTGGGGAGAACCTGACATGAAGAAGGATCCATAGATTTATATTGATAGTGTATATTGAACAATATGATATCCAATTTGAATAGAGGTGTATGATTGGGGAACATAGGGGAGTGAAGCTAAAAAGTGATTTAGACTGAGTGAGAGAATATGCACAAGTTTGACTAGGCATTAGGGGACTAGTTGTGAAATGGGAAAATGATGGGGTGGAGGATGACGATAGAATAAGAATAAGGTTGGAGGGAAAATTGGTGGGGAGAGTTATAAGAGCCGATGGTAAAATGGGAACCATGTTTCAAAGGGATAGTATATACATATATGATGAAAAAGTTATGAATTAACGTATAAAATTCTATTATATATGGATTATGATTATATTTATATATATTCAAAAAAAATTACTAAATTATAGATATTTTAATTAATCGTATATTTTTATTACCAAAATAATTTTTTTGTAATGGTTAATATGAATCTATATATTCATTTTTTGGTAAAATGATTGACATTATTTGATAATTTATTGAAACATATTTTTATAATGTCAAGTTATTTTTTAGTGATAATAATTAAAAAAACATATTCATTTTTCAGTAAATTAATTCTTGGTATTATTATAATAAGACAATATAATTAAATGCTAGGAAAATATTTTTTGGCGTCAAAATGATAATGTTATCATATATATTTATTGGTAAAAATTTGAATTATTGATACATATAGTTAATATTAATATAATTTAATATATGTTGGAAATGATATTATTAAATACCAATAGATATATTATCTGTCGATCATTTTATGTAGGTAATTATCACTTTTTTATAGTGCCTTGTCATTTATAATATTCATTTTACCCTACATTGTATATTATATTACTTTTCAATCAGAATAGGAAAATTTAATACCAAAAACCCTCTTTGAATAGCCAAAATGTCCACACTAGTAGGATAATATCAGTATATGTTTTTAATGAAATGATATTGATTGATTGGTTTCACCAATTTTTTCACTAAAATATGAAACATGGAATGGTTAATATCAATCCACACCATAATCCTAACTCTAATACCATAGTTCATCAGATTTCAATTATCCCATTTAATGAATCCTAATAAAGCGACAATTATTTTTTTTTAAAATGAAAAACTATGATATATCAATAGGATAACTTTGATGGAAACCCAAATTAGTGATTTAGATAAATCCGTGTTATCTTGGTTTTCCACATGTTCTGCTTCATGTATAACAACCATATGGTTCTAAAAAAGCAATAGATAACCCCAATAAATTTTTATTTACCTTTAATAAACAAAAACTAGGAAATTAATATTTTGGTGACAATTCTTGTAATGGAAACAACTTTATATAGCTACCAGATTTTGTGAAAAGTATTTTACATCATTAAAAAATCATAGGACATTTTCTAATCTATATTTCCTACCAAAATAACGAATATTCAGTCCTACGAAGTCTCATATACGTCATAATTTTCTTATGTGTTTTTATAATGAAAATTAAACATGTTTATGTCATTTTTAAAAAAAATGTCTATGAAGGGCAGTTGGCCCACTGCCGCATTTCAGTTCTGTCAAAATGAAGTATGGGTCATACTTACTTTCAGGAAAAAACTTAAAAAAATAATTTAATTATATATATTATAAAATTTATAAATATATGTGTTTCTGTATTATAATATTTATATATATTGAGTTTGTTTTATGTTGTATGGAATGATGTCATTATTATATTAAAGTGAAAGTGTTATTTTTTTAATCAATAGATTTTTGACATGTAAATAATATTTTACTTATTATATATATGTTTTTTTGTTTTCTATTATTTTTAATCATTAATTATGTTTCTAGATTTATTTTTACATTATAATATAAATAATCTAATCATTTTTTATTATGTATCTTGTTAGTAATAACTTATAAATGTGTTTATTCTTCACTTATTTTAGTTAAATACTACCTTTTTATCATTATTACATTACTATAAGTTTATTATTGATTAAAAACATATATATTATTAATATATATATTATAAATATATATTTAATAATTTGGTATATACTTATTAAACTATTTTCTTTCAGTCATTCCATTGATTTTTCCAATAAAAATCATAAGAAATTATTGTGTGACTTGAATAAAGGACACCTGAACTGTAGATTTTTTATACACCCACAATTCCTATAATACTAGAAGATCTCTTCTCTTGGTATCATTTTTTTATTCGGTTCATGACTATTTTTATATTTTATTACTCCATTTTGGATTTTTTAAGTTATTGGATTATATAGAATTAGAATATACTAGTAAGTGGTGGGGATTGTGTAGAAACTATTAATTTTAGCAGGGTTCAATATCTTGGGTTAGTTTGAATACATAATGTTCCAAATTAATTGATATTTTACTGAAAATTAATTTTAGTATTCTTGTAAACCCTTACAATTGTATTTATAATCTTCTTTCACATTCCTTTCATTTTCGTTTTTTATTATATTTTTTAAATTGATATTATTTTCAAAATCTTTTCAGATGTTTTGGATATGTTATACTTATTTTTAGATATATTTAATAGTGTATATTTTATATGATTGTAATGTTTCTTAATTTAAACATAATAATTTTTTCTATTTTTCAAGTAGTCGTCTTTAATATCTTATAAAATATAAACTATGAATAAAATATAAATTAAAATATAAACACACATGTAAAAATGGATGATAGTAAAATCAATTTCTTCATCTCAATAGACATAAAACATATACATGAATGAGTACAATAAATCTATATGGGGAGGTACCATACTACATGGTAGTGTGTTAATGGTACGTTTGTATCGAGATTGCTAAGTTCCTTCCTGTTGAGGAGTCTGATGACCTGGAGATGGACGATACACAGGCACTAGAACATCGACCATCACATAATTTTCTTGTGTATCAGTGGGAGGAGCTGTCAACTGAATGTCGTACAATGCACTCGATCCTTATCTCACAAGTGTCGTAGAAGGACTCTTCATCTTTACTTGGTGGAATTATATAGGCTATGATGGATGAGGACTTCAATCTTGTGAAAACCATGGATATCCTGTCATGAATGACGAATCCCATGCCTCCCGATGCACAACCACAATTGGATGAGGCTGGAATACTAGAGGGATGTACTCTGACTGTGGAACATGTGGGTCGTCACATGCATAACGACTCGGTCTACATTGTCATCATCATGGTTTCTCATCCTCATTATCTGCTGGAGGAGTTTCTTGAGTAGGAACTTCCACTACCTTTGTAGAAACCTCAACTCGTTAGCATAGACTATTCAATATTGACTCTTAAATATCATGATATTATGGCCTCATAACCAGTGCTACTACATGGATCACTGCCAGGCGGGAGACCCCCTATGGATCACTCATGCCAATAAGATTATCTGATAGAGTATGTTTTAAACAGATTGAAAATAGATTATAAAATAGTTTAATAATCTAACTAATTGAAATTTATTGACTTTAAATATCATGAATCCCTCTGCCATGCCGAGTGAGATACAATATATACCTCATTCTATACCTTGGATCATACTTGACTTTCTGAAAAAGTTTGAATCGCATCATAGGTACACCCTGGATAAGAAGCGTTGTTCATTTTCCCCAGAGGTTGAGATACACAGCATGTCATTGTCTCCTGGCCTCATACTTCCTCCAAATAATATTCAAATAATAATGATCCTATGTCTATATTGGGGGAAATGAAATGGGTTGAACACAACTAAACTATTTCATGACTCTATTAGGATGGTTCCACTCAATTATAAGAAATTGAATGAGTGTCCCCGCAACTATAACATCATGAATCCCAATAATTTAGTCTATTTGAAACTCTTCCAATAATTCCTATTAAGGAATCCATGAAATCTAAAATGACATGTGAGATTTTTTCAACAAGTTCCTTTCTAAAAACAAAAATTTATTCTATTATTAAATTTGTAAGACAATTATTTTTTGTAAAAACATTCCTCGTCGGGTAGGATACTATCCTACTTGAGATGGAAGGCACCAAATGGTGTGTTGGAATGCTAAAGATGTTTTGTGTATGACTCCACCTATAAAATAAATCTTCAAAAGTGAAAAATAATAATAATATAAATTCAATGTAACACCCGAGACTTTTATGAAAAAATATTTTGTTTTTATGTTATATAAATCATCAAAGGAATCTTTCACTACACACAACACTAGATTGGCTTGCTTTACACGCAATCATGACCTTCCTCGATAGCTTGCGTCGTAGCCAATACCGAGTTTCACTAAACAACAATATGCTATTAAAATATTATTAAAACTAGTCGTTATGAATAGTAATACCCATTTTTTGAAATTTTGTAAATTTTATTTTTCAAAATGGACTTCATTTTTGGATTTGGAATATCGAAATTAGCCTAGGGTGAAATTTTGATATTTTTCTGAAAACTTCCAATTTTTGATGAATAGTGAAAACACCAGGTTACTATTTAAAAACCGAATTTTTATTTAAATAATTATTTATTTTATTTAAATTTATTTTAGGTCAAATTTGATACATAATACCTATATATTTTCAATTCAATTAATTGGAGTAATTTTATAATAATTTTAGGTATATAATAATTTTACTGAATTTTTCACCGTCTTTTACCGACCTCCTAGGAGAATTTGCAAATTTAAATAAAATTTAATTTTACCACTTCTGTGAGTGGAATTTCAAAAATCCGAGAGACACGGGTAATATCAAGGACCAAA
Organism: Viscum album; assembly: GCA_963277665.1. NCBI lineage: Eukaryota > Viridiplantae > Streptophyta > Magnoliopsida > Santalales > Viscaceae > Viscum > Viscum album. Next base: position 2,086,485,597 of record OY728126.1, on the reverse strand, counting down.
ATTTGGTTCAATGAGATGAAATTAATATTTGGTGAATAGTAACTTTTTACTTTTTTTTACCATAGTTAAAAGTAAATAGGGAAATTAATGGTAAAAATGTTATTAATATTACCCTCACAAATGTCCTAATTATATTAGATAAGTTTAATTCGACCAAAAAACATTAGGAATAAAATATGAACATTTAGGCCCACTTGGATTAGATTAGGACATTTATTATTAATTTATTTAAAGAAGGGTTAAAATAGTTAAAATCAAAGTTTAATAACTAAATCATTTTTAATAAATGGTTATACATAAGATAAATTCGACTATAAGTATTCATTAGAAATATAAAACGATTTCCTACATAATGGTTTTTTATTTGTAGTTTTTATACAAGACATAATTTAATTTATTTATGACATAATGATGATGCAGTAATTGTCTTATTAATGAAATATTGACATAATTGATGTTATAAATACCAAAATAAATGTAATTTGAAACTTTTTATAAATTCCAATAATTTTATATGTTAATATGACATGTTAGTATTGATGTAATTAACTTTTTTTGAATTATTCATTCTGTTATGATTTCCACAAAAAACAATTACCAAATAGTGTCAAAATTGACATAAAGTAGTTTTTAAAACAAATATTATATTATTAATTGTTATTATATTCCACAAAATATATGGTTCGGCTAAGATACTTGTATCATGATAGGTGTATCATTAATGAACTACTTGGGGGTCTCTTGGATGTATATGGTATGTTTATTAATTATATAATATAAAAATTCAAAGTGACATGGTAAATGCCAATCCAATTAACAAAGAGTTAAAACTAAAAGATAAGGTTAATATAATGACCTAAACTTGTCTAAATTCTATTGGATGAAGGTATTTCGACCCATCCCCACCTTATCTTAGAAATAAATCAATTTGGAGCTATTAAAAACCGAATATGAATTTATAATAAAATAATAGTTTTAGTTTTTCCTAAGGTTCCCTTCTCCCCCCTTATAAAAGGGCACCACCTCCCTCTCTTCCTCACACCACTTTGAGCCTTCATGCTCGGCAAAACCTGGACAAATTATATTCTCCACTTCCATAGAAACATCCTAGAGGTCCTGGTATTCTTCAAAGACCAATTTTAGTGCCCTAAGAGGAGGTCTCAAATAGGTGCTTCAAACAAGAGGTAATGTCCGTTACCGATTCTTTCAACTTTATTTCTTTTTCAACTTTATTTCTTCTCCAACTTATTCTTCTTTAGTTGTTTCAATATGAAGTAATAACATAAGTATCACTCATATACTGTTATGTTATTATAAGTATGAAACAACCCTATTTCACCATCTATCCATCCTATGGAAAACGAAATCACCGCGCGTGCGTACGTACAGAATACCGTCTCCACGCCGTGGTGTAATCTATTTTCCACCACCATCTTAATTGGATGAGTATAATGATTTAAATAATAACTATATATGATTATTGTAAAGTGATATTTATTCTTAAATATTATAAATACACTCTAATTCAATTCCACAATCATGGGAATGATATCATCGCTCGTGCGTACGTACGGAATACCTTCTCCACGATGTGATGTGACTCGTTCTACATGATCTTCATTGCATAATGATTATATAAATGAATTTAATGAATTTAATGAATTAATATGATATAAATCACATTAATAACATTCTGTAAATGATGTATCTATAACCTAAAGAGAAGAATAAAAATTTATTCGACAAAACACGCAAAAGAAAAAAAAGTAATAAACACCCGAATAACAAGTAGAAATGAAATATTACTAATAAGAAGATAAGAATATGGACATATATGATATCATAATAATGATTATGATTCTGGAATAAGTCAATGACATTATTTAAATCATTATACAGGAGGTTCGGACACTTACGAAGAAAATCGATCCTAAGGTAAGGGAAAATCTCGCAATCTCATTTTTAACCGAGATTATACTTCAGAATTTACTAGGGAATAGTTATCATCCACATCCATGTTTCCTCAATATGTAATATTTATATCCTTATATAACAGTTTAAATCCAATTTTACCCTTCGATGAGTTTTTTATAAAAGATATGAATGGAATCTTTTGTCGTTTTTCGTACGATGTACTTTTTGACTTTTCTGACAAAAGTACGAGAAGAATGTTTTTTAACTTATATGGCTTGAATGGATTTTTAGAACATTATTTCCGTGAATCTTCCCTAACAAGTTTTCAAGTTTATTTTTAATCAACTTATTTTAGTTCCAAATTATATGACATGTTAAGAAAGGAAAATGTTTTTGAAGTAGAAAGGATATTTTCCTCAAGAATGGAGTTCAAGTGTTTTATCAAAATTATTTTCCATATATGATAAGATAGGGTTCTGTTTCTATCCATATTTTTACATTGTTTTGATTATGTTATGATGGAATTATTTTTATTTTGTCCTTTTCTCTTATATGGATTATTTTATGATGGCATAATGATTAAGAATCCCATTTTTATTACATGGGTTATGCTATGATGTATGATTTATGATTTGTGGCACACATAAGAATGGTATCATTATGAGATGGGTGGGACCTATATCTCCATCCAATGCATTGGGTAATGATATATATCTCATGAGATAGACATGGCTGGAACAGCCGGTTAATCTGGTTTAGGGAAACAGGACTGAAATGAGGAGTGAACTCGGTTCAGAAATGGACTTTGTCCGCTAAGATAGTATTGGAAATGAGTCTTGACTACTAAGAAATGATTCTCTATGATTATGTGTGTATTCCAAAATGTTTAGTGTTTTATGTTATGATTATTGGGATTACATTTCACTACTATGATTTACCCCATGTTTTAAAATTATGATCTCTTTTTCTGGTTAAGATTTCCCAAATGATATGTTCTTATGAATATGATGTGATTGACATTTATTTTTTTTACCCTTACTGAGCATTTGAGATCACCCTTTTGTATGTTTTCTTTCACCAGGTCAGGAAGAAGGTTATTAAGTAGGATATACCAAAAAGGACTCTAGATATGATGAAATAAGTGGGAGATAATGTAGATGCTTTATGAACGAGTTGTTTATGTTTCCCAGTTTCTAAAGACACTATACCTATATGGTCCATCAAGGTTCTGTTATATGTTCTAATAAGTGTACATCAATTTTGAAGTATTAACAATTTATGTAAAGTATGGGTCATTATAGTTGGTATCAGAGGAAAGGTATAGTCAACCTTTTGAGACTAGGATGTGAAAGCCTTAGTAAGAACCCTAAGGATAATTCTAAGCATAGAACAAAATCATAGTGTTTTAGAAATGGCCATGAACAACCTATGATAAGACCATAAGTGTGAAATTTTATTCTTGATTATGTGGTTTTCCTATTATAAATAATGTTTCTCACACTATTCTTCTTGGTTTTAGTCAATGGCTGGAACCCGAAGGAACCATGTTAATGCGGAATGCAGTGGGCAATGCAATGATTGTCCCCATGAGCAACCAAACGTTATGGGAGCTGGAATGAAAAATCGTGTAGCCATGTTCACACAACTTTCTTAGGCTATGAATCATGCAGGACTTCCAAACGAGCGAAGGAATGAGAAACATTCTCTTGAATCCTTCATGAGGCAGCGTCCACCCTCATTCAGCGGGTCTACTGATCCATTAGTTGATGAACAATGGATCAGTACTACTGAACAAATATTTTTAGTTCATCAATGTTCTGAACATGATAAAGTCATCTTATCAGTGTATTGTTTGGAAGGTGATGCTGATCAATGGTGGAATCTTATTAAGAATAAGAGGCAAAGGGATGAAATTGAGTCCATGGAATGGGATGATTTCAAGAACATATTTTTCAATAATTACTTCCCTCGTATTTTTCGAAAAAGATGGAGAAAGAGTTTCTTGAACCGAAGAAAAAGGATGATGAATCTATTGGTACCTGTGAATAAAATTTTACAGGACTTGCAAGGTACGCTTCTGGTATTATTATCCAACCTGAGAGTAATATCAATCAATTATTTAGTGGCTTAAAACCAAGTCTTTGAAGGGCGTTAGCCATAAGGGACTTCAATAGCTACGAGGAAATTGTTGGATGTGCTTTCAAGGTTGAGATGGAGATTGGAGTAACCCATCAGTCATATGGGTTTGATAAGAAGAGGAAAATGGAATTCAATGGAAAATCTAAAGAGCACACTGAAAAGAAGATGAGATTTCCCTTATTCTCAAAGTGTGGAAAGAAACATGGATGGAGTTGTCTTAAAGGGGCAAGTAAATGTTCCAAATGTGGAAAGGAAGGTCATCGGGCATTTGAATGCCGAAATGATGGGAAGAAGATGTCTAGTGATGCGATCAAAGAAAATGCTACACAGAGTGCACCTCCTACACTTTAAGGTTACAAGTTCAAGGAAATGGGGCATTATTCCAATCAATTCCCAAATCCAAGGGTTGGTGATGATGATCGACGTCAACAAACTCATAAGTCTAAAGACAAAGGAAAGTCACATGCAATTTCTATCGGCAATGTGGAGTACGATAATGAAGTGGTGAAAGGTACACATAATATCTACTCTAATGTAGAAAATGTTTTATTTGATTTTGGATCCACCCACTCTTTTATTTCTGATGAAATTTCTAAGGGTATCATTGTATTACCTCAACAATTATATATTGTGTTAGCTGTGACAACCCCTAATGGCACAACAGTCACATCAAAAGATTATAATTCTTCTCCGATTGAAGTTTGGGGGAAAGTGCTTCCTGCAAATATTGTGATCCTTCGTATAATGGAATTTGATGTGACTCTTGGCATGGATTGGCTTTCTCTATATGGAGCTCATATCAATTGCCAAAAAAGGGAAGTCACATTTCATATTCTAGATCAATCTATGATCGTCTATCAAAGAAAGGATGAACATAACCTTACAATGGAAATTTCTTCCATCTTATGGGTCTTGATTCCACTAAATGAAGGTTATTTATCTCAAATGGTTGGTGAGAAAATCACGATTAAGAATATTCCCATTGTATGGGAGTTTGATGATATCATTCCGGAGGAATTGCCGGGTCTTCCACCAAATCGTGAAGTTGATTTTTCAATAGAACTCATACTGGGTGGTTTTCCTATTTCAAAGACACCTTATAGAATGGCCCTAATTGAGTTGTAGGAATTGAAGAATCAACCCCAGGAGAATCTTGATAAGGGATTCATACGCCCTAGTGCATCATCTTGGGGATCACCTGTTGTGTTTGTTAAGATGAAAGATTGATCAATGAGACTCTGCATTGATTATCGATAACTTAACAAGATCACTATCAAGAACAAATATCCTCTCCCGTGCATTGATGTCTTATTTGACTAACTACGCAGAGCTCAATACTTTTCCAAGATTGATCTTCATTCAGGGTATCATCAATTAAGGGTCAAAATGGAGGATATACCAAAGACAAATTTCCGTAAAAGGTATGGACACTATGAATTTATAGTGATGCCATTTGGTCTTAATAATGCCCCTGTTATCTTCATGAATCTGATGAATAGAGTCTTTAGAGACTATCTTGATCAGTTTGTGGTAGTCTTTATAGATTATATTCTTGTCTAATAAAAAAGAATGGAAGAACATGAATATAATTTGATAATTATATTGAAGACCCTGAGAAAGGAGAAGCTTTATACCAAATTTACCAAGTGTGAATTTTGGCTTCAAAAAGTTGCATTTTTGGGTCACATAATCTCAAAAGAGGGGATATATGTGGATCCAGAAAAAACCGAGGTTATCAAAAGATGGTCGAGACCAACAACAGTAACCGAGATTCAATGTTTTCTTTGTTTGGCTGGATATTATAGATATTTTGTGAATGATATTTCACGATTATCTAATCCACTCACCAGGTTGACTCGGAATGGAGTTATTTTTTTTTGGATAGAGGAATGTGAAGAGAATTTCAAGGAGTTGAAAAGAATGTTATCGAGTGCACCTGTACTAACACTTCCTTGTAGTGGAGAAAGGTTTGTGATCTACAGTGATGAATCCAAGAAGGGGTTGGGCTGTGTTCTTACTGAAAATGATATGGTGATAACTTATGCCTCACGATAGTTGAAAATCCATGATCAAAATTACCCAACTCATGATTTGGAGTTAGCTGTGGTAATCATTGCATTAAATATTTGGAGGCATTATCTTTATAGAGAAAGGTGTGATATTTATACTGATCATAAATGTTTAAAGTATATTTTCACCCTAAAGGAGCTGAATATGCACCAAAGAAGATGGTTGGAGATGATTAAGGATTACGACTGCTCTATTCATTACCACCCTGTGAAAGCAAACAAGGTAGCATATGCATTAAGTCGACAAGACCTTTCTAGCTTATCCATGATGAGGATCACAAAAGATCCAATATTTATGGATTTACAAAGGATGGATCTTGGAATTATAATGGAAGGGGAAAATCATATCATTCTCAATTGAATGTTCAACTATCTATACATGTGATGATTAAAGAGTCGCAGAAAGAAGATGTAGAGTTACAAATGAAGGTGAGAAATATTCCTGAATTCAACTATGATTGTGATGGGATAATAATGTTCAGGAATCGGGTTTGTGTTCCTCCTATCCCAAAATTAAAGATGGAGTTGCTGGATGAGACTCATAGTTCTTCATTATCTATTCATCCTAGAAGCACGAAGATGTATAGGGACCTGAAACAGTACTTCTAGTGGGATGTCATGAAAAGAGATGTTGTTGAATATGTCCCTCGATGTCTGGTTTGTCCGCAAGTTAAAGCTGAGAGACATAAGTCTATGGGGATTTTACAACCATTACCCATACCTGAATGGAAATCGGAATACATCACTATGGACTTTGTCACTGGACTTCCTAAAACATCCAAAGGCAATAATGCTATCTGGGTCATAGTTTATCGTCATACAAAGTCTGCACACTTCATTGCTGTTAGAGAGGATTTCTCTCTAGATCAGCTTTCCAGAATATATGTAATGGAAGTGGTAAGATTTCATGGAGTACCACTTTCCATTATATATGATCGGGATCTGAGATTTACCTCATAGTTCTGGAGAAGTCTTCAGCATACTCTGGATACCGAGTTGAGTTTCAGAACTACTTATCTTCCTCAGACAGATGGTCAGTTTGAGAGAACAATTCAAAATCTAGAAGATATGTTGAGAGCTTTCTCTATGGATATCAAAGGTGGTTGGGATCAACACCTAACATTTGTGGAATTTTCTTATAATAATAGCTTTCACTCCAGTATTCAGCTGGCTCCTTATGAATCTCTCTATGGAAAGAAATTCAGGACTCCAACTTGTTGGGATGAAGTTGGGGAAAGAAAGCTATTAGGACCTGATCTTGTTGATGAGATAGCAGAAAAGGTCAGATCTATTCAACAACACATTATAGTAGCTCAGAGTCGACAAAAAAGTTATTCCGATAACTGAAGAAAAGACCTAGAGTTTGAAGTGGGTGATAAAGTGTTCTTACGAATATCTCCCTGGAAGAGGGTCATGAGATTTGGAAAGAATGGAAAGTTGATCCCTAGATATATCGGTCCTTTTGAAATTCTGGATCATGTTTGGAAGGTAGCTTACCGATTTGCGCTTCCACTGAATCTCTCCCAAGTTCATGATGTGTTCCATGTTTCTCTACATAGAAAGTACATACCTGATCCTTCACATGTACTCATCTCAGATGTTGTACCGCTGGAGCAAGATCATTCTTATGAAGAACAGCCGATAAAGATTCTGGATCGTAGCGAAAAATTCCTATGGAACAATACCACTCCCTTGGTGAATGTTTTATGGAGAAACCACCAATTAGAAGAAGCTACATTAGAGCTTGAGGATATGATGAGGGAGAAGTATCCTTATATGATTTTTACAAAGTGACAAATTTTAAGAGAGAAATTCATTTTAAGGGGGGTAGAATATAACAGCCGAGACTTTTATGAGAAATATTTTGTTTTTATGTTATATAAATCATCAAAGGAATCATTCACTACACACAACACTAGCTTGGCTTTCTTTACACGCAATCGCAACCTTCCATGATAGCTTGAGTCGTACGCAATACTGAGTTTCACTAAACAATGATATGTTATTAAAATAATATTAAAACTAGCCGTTATGAATAGTAATACCCACTTTTTTAAATTTTATAATTTTTTTTTTCAAAATGGACTTCATTTTTGGATTCGGAATATCGAAATTATCCTAGGGTGAAATTTTGTTATTTTTCTGAAAACTTTCAATTTTTGATGAATAGTGAAAACACTGGGTTACTATTTAAAAACCGAATTTTTATTTAAATAATTATTTATTTTATTTAAATTTATTTTAGGTCAAAATTGATACATAATACCTATATAAGTTCAATGCAATTCATTGGAGTCATTTTATAATAATTTCAGATATATAAAAATTTTATTGAACTTTTCACCGTCTTTTACCCACCTCCTAGGAGAATTTGAAAATTTACATAAAACATAATTTTATCGCTTATGTGAGTGGAATTTCAAAAATCTGAGAGACACGGTTAATATCAAGGACTAAAATGTGGTTCAATGTGATGAAAATAATTTTTGGTTAATAGTAAATTTTTACTTTTTTTACCACGGTTAAAAGTATATAGGAAAATAAAGGGTAAAAATGTTATTATTATTACCCTAACACATGTCCTAATTCTATTGGATAAGTGTAATTCGACCAAAAACAACATTATGAATAACATATGATCATTTAGGGGCACTTGGATTAGATTAGGACATTTATTATTAATTTATTAAAAGAAGGGTTAAAATAGTTAAAATCCAATTTTAATAACTAAATAATTTTCAATATAGGGTTATACATAAGATAAATTAGACTATAAATATTCATTAGAACGATAAAATGATTTAATACATAATGGTATTTTATTTGTAATTTTTAGTCAATAAATAATTTAATTTATTTATGACAAAATGATGATGTTGTAATTCTCTTATTAATGAAATATTGACATAATTGATGTTATAAATACCCAAATAAATGTAATTTGAGACTTTTTATGAATTCCAATCATTTTATATGTTAATATGACATGTTAGTATTTATTTAATTAACTTTTTTTGAACTAAACATTCTTTTATGATTTTCACGAAAAAACAATTACCAAATAGTGTAAAAATTGACATAAAATATTTTTTAAAACAAATATTATATTATTAATTGTTATTGTATTGCTAAAAATCTAAGGTTCGGCCAAAATACTTATATCATGATAGGTGTAACATTATTGGACCACTTGGGGGGTCTCTTGGATGTATATGGTATGTTTATTAACAATATAATATAAAAATACAAAGTGACATGGTAAAGGTCAATCTAATTAACTAAGAGTTAAAACTAAAAGATAAGGTTAATATAATGACCTAAACCTGTCTAAATTCTATTGGATGAGAGGCTTTCTACCCATCCCCACCTTAGCTTCTAAATAAATCAATTTGGAGCTATTAAAAACCGAATATGACTTTATAATAAAATAATATTTTAAGTTTTTCCTAAGGTGCCCCTCTCCTCCCTTATAAAAAGGCACCTCCTCCCTCTATTCCTCACACCACTTTGAGCCTTCATTCTCGGCCAAAACCTTCCAAATTCTGTTCTCCACTTCCCTAGATACATCCTAGAGGTCCTTTTCTTCTTCAAAGACCAATTTTAGTTCCCTATGAGGAGGTCTCAATGAGCCGGTTCAAAGAAGTGGTAATGTCCATTACCGATTCATTCAACTTTATTTCTTCTTCCACTTCTTATTCATTAGTTGTTTCGTTATGAAGTAATAAAATCAGTATCACTCATATACTGGAATTTTATTATATGTATGAAACAACCCTATTTCACCATCTATCCATCCTACGGAAAATGAAATCACCGCACATGCGTACGTGTGGAATATAGTCTCCACGCCATGGTGTAGTCTATTTTCCACCACCACTTTACTTTGATGGGTATAATGGTTTAAATAATAACTATATATTATTATTGTAAAGTTATATTGATTATGAAATATTATACATACACTCAAATACAATTCCACGATCATGGGAACGATATCATCGATCGTGCGTACGTACGGAATACCATCTCCATGATGTGATGCGAGTCGTTCTACATGACCACTGGGTGGTTGCTAGAGACGAGCAAGAAGCTCAATATAAAGCTAGCCAGACATTTACAGGGGAAAAATTTCATATATGCCAGGATCCTGATGTGCTGGATACATGGTTTTCTTCTGGACTTTTTCCATTATCTGTACTGGGTTGGCCAGATGACACTGAGGATTTGGAGGCATTTTATCCTACTTCTATCCTTGAAACTGGCCATGATATTATATTTTTCTAGGTTGCTCGGATGGTAATGTTGGGAATTAAATTGGGCGATGACATACCTTTCAGAAAGGGACTCTATAGAGGTGTGAAAGCTAATGAGATGAGGCTCGGTTTTTGTTCAAGAAGAAATGACATTGTCGAGCCATTGATAAAACCTCAGTGGTAAGTGACCTGCAATAGTATGGAAAAGCAGGCTCTTGATGCTGCTATGAATGATGAATATAGGAAGCATGAAATTATTCCAAAACAATACATGTCTGATTGGAGGAGATGTCTTGGGAATATCCGGGACTGGTGCATTTCAAGACTGCTTAGGTGGGGGCACCGCATTCCTGCGTTCCCACCATCACATTTCCAGCCTCATGATATGGCCGACTGGACAAGCATGACACCGGAGTTATTTCCCAAGGCAGGAGAAGGAAGAAGTCATGCCCATCCAGGGCCTATGGGGATAAATCTAAAGGCACTTTTGGCTGCTCTAAAACAATGATGCGCCAAACTGAGGTGGTGAAACCCACAAGTTCCAGGATTTTTGACGACGAAGGCTGGATTTGATATTGGCTTGCTCTGCTGTATTGTCTTGACTTCTTTATTTGTTTTCTCTTTTATTCCCTGCTGGTGTAAGTCATTTACACCTCGAGTCTGTAATGCTACTCTTATTTTTAATAAATTCCTTCGGGGGAATGAATTGGGGAACCAATTCCTGCCACCATCTTCTAAAAAAAAATTACGAAGCAAATCAGACCTAAGGTAAGGGAAAATCTCGCAATCTCATTTTTATCTGAGATTATACTTCAGAATTTACTGGGGAATATTAATCATCAACATCTATGTTTCCTGAATATGTAATATTTAAATCCTTCTACAATAGTTTATATCCAATTTTACCCTTCAGTGAGTTTTTAGTAAAAGATATGAAAGGAATCTTTTGTCGTTTTTCGTACGAGGTACTTTTTGACTTTTCCAACAAAAGTACGAGAAGAATGTTTTTTTAACTTATACGGCATGAATGGATTTTTAGACCATTATTTCCATGAATCTTCCTTTACTATTTTTCAATTTTATTTTTAATAAACTAATTTAGTTCAAAATTATACGACATGTTAAGAAAGGAAAATGTTTTTGAAGTAGAAAGGATATTTTCCTCAAGAATGGAGTTCAAGTGTTTTATCAAAATTATTTTCCATCTAAGATAATATAGGGTTCTGTTTCTTTCCCTATTTCTTCATTGTTTTGATTATTTTATTATGGAATTATTTTTATGATGTACTTTTCTCTTATATGGATTATGTTTTGATGTCATGATGATTAAGAATCCCATTTTTATTACATGGGTTATGCTATGATGTATGATTTATGATTTGTGGCACACATAAGAATGGTATCATTATCAGATGGGTGGGACCTATATCTCCCTCCAATGCATTGGGTAATTATTTATATCTCATGAGATAGACATGGCTAAAACGGCAGGTTAATCCGGTTTAGTGAAACAGGACTGAAATGAGGAGTGAACTCAGTTCAGAAATGGACTTTGTCCGCTAAGATAGTCTTGGCAACGAGTATTGACTACTAAGAAATGATTCTATATGATTATGTATGTATGAAACACAGTTTCATGTTTTAAGTTATTATTATTGGGATTACATTTCACTACTTTGATTTACCCCATGTTATGAAATTATGATCTCTTTTGCAGGTTAAGATTTCCAAAATGATATGTTCTTATGAATATGATGTGATTGATATTTATTTTGTTTACCCTTATTGAGAATTTGAGGTCACCCTTTTGTATGTTTTCTTTCCCCGAGTCAGGAAGAATGTTATTAAGTAGGATATGCCAAAAGGGACTCTAGATATGATCAAATAAGTGACAGACAATGTAGATGCTTTATGAACCAGTTGTTTATGTCCCCTAGTTTCTAAAAACACTATACCTATACGGTCCTTCAAGGTTTTGTTATATGTTGTAATAAGTGTACTTTAATTTTGAAGTATTAAAAATTTATGTAAAGTATGGGTCGTTATATTCATCAACTCTAATTATATTCAGAAACCAATAGAGATGAATTTTCATACCATTTTCCATGTAGAGCATCCTGCAACATCTCTGTAGGAAGCGACTAAACCGAAAGATTGGGGAAGAGTGAGGTGATGCACTCACATGCCCATATAATAAGAAGTATGGTGCATACCCTTAGATCCATGCGGTCTATGTGGAATGTCATGCCTAATTCTCTGTGTGTGTGTGTGTATGTCAAGCAAGAAGATCCCCTACTATATGTCCCGACCCAATTAAAGTCCTCCAGCAGCCCTAAATACATTCTTTTCACATTCTTACCCTAGTGATCAGTGCACTGGGTCCCTATAAGGATCTCTAATATATATTAATGTGCATGATACATGATAATATTCTCATCAGTATCATTTGGTAAATTCTCAATGTTCTTCTCAAGCTATCCCATTAAAATCGACCTCTTTTATGTAGCCACAATGTCAAAAAAAAATTGTTGAGCCCTAGTAATCTCGGAATAAGGTTTGGCCACTATTCATGGGTGGGTCGAATAACAGCCCCCCTATTTATTAATATTGAGAAATACTTCCAAATCCTTTATGGGGATGGTCATATCTTCCTCAGGCAGGTGGGAAGTGTGTGTTTTTGATCTCTACCTCTATAGGATGGAAGTAATTAGTTGATGATCAACAAATGTGAAATCAGATACTACAATGTTGTAGAATCCAGCATGGTGAAGGTATGGTATAATGGATGGTGGAGACAGTGTGTGTTGAAAATAGTGCACTCAAATCACCCTGATCCATCAAAACTCATCACCCTCTAGCACGACATAGGAAAAATGGATAGCTTTCTCAGCGAATAGTCTAGTATCCTCCATCAATATATAAAAAAATGAAATAATTCATAAGTGTAAAATGTAAATATAACATTATTGTGAGCATAATGTTACGACTTTTAGAATGTAAGTCATTCCATGTTTATTCACAATGTTTTAAGATGTTATTTTCTCCAAAAATAAAGTGCACGTCCTCATATTTCTCAAATCATATTTATAAATTGTTTTTGAGATATATTTTCACCTAGAAAATGGTGTTTTTAATGATATGGTTTTATATATTTATATATATAATCATTTTTTCTGTTATCTAAAAATTTATTAGAAAATGGCATGATTTGTAATTTATTTATGATTTCCCTCTTAATGTAATGTGTCATTATTATTTTATCACATGCTTTCTTTATAGTTTGGCAATGGACATATTGATTATGAGTTAATGTCACATCAAAATAACTGTTTATATTATTTTAATTTGAACATGAACAGATTATTGTTCTTTGATAGTAAAAGTATTTGGAAATTTCAGACAATTATACAAAATTAAGGATCATATATTAATACTATATAGTTAACAATATTAGGATATCACATAATTGACAATACATCATTGTCGTTGAGAGTGTGAACTCGATATAACAGTTTTAGGGAATCATTTCTTGTTTTGACCTTATTGATGATATGTGGTGCATGTCAAACTTTTACCTTGTTCTTGAGGTCAATCCATCTCATTCTGTATCCTCTTGTATTTCAGTCTCCCTTATTTACGCAACATTTTTTATGTCAGGTATCACTATCTGTTGACATTTGGACATTGGGAAATATCAAAACCCCCCAATAGGAATCCATGGTGCAACATAACAGTTAGAAATGGTGTCCATCCAGTACATTGGATCAACATATTCTTCCCATGATATTTTTATAGAGGCACACGTTGTGATGTCTTGTGCACATGGAAACTCTAAAGCCAAGGTGTTTCCACATTATCATTTCCATTCTTCTAGAAATACGACAGTTTATTCACCAAGTCTATTTGTGATGTGGTCTAAATTCCCTTTAACTTCAAATCGAGAGTCTTTATGTCAGATAAGGTAGAAATGATAACCAAAATATTTGTTAATTTCCTTCTCAATATATCATTTAAAGTGTCTTCCATACCTTATCCCATGTTGAATCCTATTCGAGTCTATTTTTTTCTATCAACGGAGTACCTAACGTACTGAAAAATTGTCTCCAAAACTAGTAATGTTATAATTAAACAGATAATCCCTTTGAAGACACCATTTATGCACTCCAAAATATTTTTGGTCATGTGTCCATTCATCTTCTACCCATCATATGCTAATGCCCATTTTTATTTTTGAATCTGCATCATATAATCATACAATTTTTGTTTAGCCTTGTGGATTCTTTACACACATTTTCAAACCTCCATTGATTTGGATTATATTCTACAAATCATTGATCATATTCAACATAAATTTGTTTTATCTTTAAATAGAAATAATATAAAATAAAAAATACATTTCATACCAAGCCCCATGATTTCTTTTTCATAGGTTTTTTGTGGACTATATTTCACACATTTCTATTAATGTGTCTAATGTAGTTCAAATGATGAGAATTTTGGTTTATCCATGTATTTGGGTCTACATTTATTTCATCATTGATTTCCTGATTCTAATCAATTATCAAAAAGAAACCCCAAATTTGGGTGAAATGGTTTCCTATATATGCCAAAAAACCATCTCCATGATTTGTATATTTTATTCGACATAATGGAAAATGAAAGAAAAAGGGGTGAATGGCTTCCATATTGGGTTTCCAAAATCAACAATACACCCTTGAATTTTCATATAGAAACCTTCGATCATTGTATATGTATTGTTTTCCGAAATGAAATGGGGTGATACATGAGAGGAATGACCAGAACAACCAATGAAATTGAACATGGGATAGATTAATCTGATTATCTTGAGACACTTGATTTTTCATATGAAGATGTAAGACAACATGGTTGTTTCATCTATGTATGGCTAGAAATTATGGAAACACCCGATAAGAGTCATCAAAATCACCACATACCTTTGAAATTTACTTATGTCTCTCCATCCATGCCTTGTTATAGGAAATGTTATAACAAAATGTTTATTGTATCCTCTCTTGCACAGATGTTATAGGAATATCTTGGAATTTCTTAATCATCTTAACGATAAAGGATGATAAAAATTCAGCATCCAAGGAGGTGTGAAGTTGTGTTAGGTTTGGATGAATGTAATTATAAGATGCATCAATCTTCAAGATTCTATAACCTCCAAATTAAATGTCTTGAATATCCCTTAAGATGAATCTACAATCACCCTCATTCTTTTCACACTATATGAGATATTTGTTTCAATCCTATTCCTAAAATATATATCTACAGTGCATCTCAATATAAAATCTAATTTTTTATGTTTTTAATGAATATTTACTTATAAAATCCCTTCCAAAATATAAGTTTTTTTTATATCTCATAAAAAAAGTTGTGTAAAAATTTGGGAAACTCGGTTTCGGGTGTGAAAACATTTCAGTCGAATTAATGCACAAGGGTCATTTGTTTAGACCAAGATTCAATGAGTGGTTGATAATTTATTTTGGGTTGAGGCTACTAAACAAATAATGGATTTATTGAAACTTCCTCTCCATAACATGAAACTCTCTCCTCATCAACTCCGTTGTCATCATATATTCTATCATTGTATAAATCCTCACAAGAAGTTAGATTTACGTGTATATCCAAGATATCATCTTGGTTTTCTTATTCCAAATCATATGGAATAGCCTCAATTTCATGGAGAAGTCCTTCTTCAACCACACATGTAAGTATACATCTTTGTACAATTTTATATTGTTTTTGTATAGTAGAAACATGAACATATATCTCTATAATGGTTCAATATGACGATAGGGAAAATAAATTTCATTCTTAGACCCACTACACATCAAAAACCAATAGACGAACTAGATTCCATAGGGTATCCGAGAATTGAAAATTTCCCTAGCTCATAGACATGATATCTTGATCAAGTCCCATATTTTAGAAACCAAGAATTTTGTATTTATGTTCACTAAGGGTTATACAATCAGTTATACTAACCATTTTTGTAGGTTGTGTACTATAAGAAGATTATTTTTGGTTTTAATAACCTCCGTGTAGTAGTACACATAGTAAAACATGAATCTCTATTCCAAAAATGTTTTTTGATCATGATTTTGATAGTAAATACTACAAAAATGGGCAAGGGAAGCGCCACCATATATCAGCAATAAGAAAAAACTGCTGATAATGAAACCCTTTATCAGCTCTAAAATTTTAGCACTCATAAAGGGACTCTTTATCAGTTCTTTTCTAGCGCTGATAGAGGGATGCTTTATCAGCGCTAAAATGTTAGTGCTGATATAGGGTATCCTTTATCAACGCCAAAAAATCTCTCATAAAATGACCCTTTATCAGCGCTAGAAAAGCACTAATAAAGAATCCCTTTATCAGTGCTAAAATATTAGCGCTGATACAGGTAGGATTTATCATCACTTTTTTAGCGCTGATAAAGAGGACCATTATCATAGATAAAAAAGCACTTATAAAGGTAGTCTTTATCAGCACTTTGTTAGCACTGATAAAACCATTGTCCATTTTCTATAAAGTCGGTCGCACAGTGCCCTCGTTTTATCATGACCTAAAGCTCTCATGGTACTGGAACCCGGTGACTCCCCTCCACTGCCCACTGAGCTTCTCGTTGCCAGACCTCCACCACCCTCGAGCTTCGCTTTGCCAGACCTCTGTCGCCCACTGAGCTTCGTGTTTCCGAACCTCCGCTGCCCTCGAGCTTCATGTTTTCGGTCCTCCTCCACCCACTGAGCTTCACGTGCCGGACCTCTGCCACCCTCGATATTCACATTACCGGACCTCCTCCTCCCTCGATCTTTGCATTGTCGGACCAAGTGTGCAGTGTTTTTTTGGTCCTCTATTACAAATCTGCTTCTAGAATTATGAGGACCTATGTTTAAGTATTATTACATCATGAAGTTTAGTTTGTGAAATTTTTTATTAATGGTTTAACAACCTTGGTTTTCAGCTATATGATTTGATATTTACATATCAAATAGAGATCAAATGCAATTATAGGTTCACTTATCTGTATGGAGAATATGTTTGAGGAGTCAAGAGAACCTGTAGTCTTCGTACAATCTCTAAGGAATAATTTTATGGATGAATTAGTGTGTTTTGGATTTTTAAACACTTGTTTATGAATTTTAAAAATAATTTTCATTTATCTAATGATCATGTGCACGATTTTCTAGGTCAGGACACATATTTAGTAATAACCATGGGCCAACCAAACACTCTTACAGGAATTTTAGATGAGTTTCATGGTTTTATTAATCATACACCAACCATGCAAACCCCCAATTTCGAAGGGTTCATGATTTGGTGATGGTGTTTACATGGTCTAAAAAATCATTGAACCCCATTGTAGTGTCTCATCATAGGATGAATGGTTTATTTAGCCCAATTACATGATTTTCCATAAAAATGATCCAACTGTGAACACCCCCCCAAAACCACCAAAATTTATTAAAATTCACTCAAAACATATTTAGATAATCCCCAAATATAAGGAGATGAAAACAAGGTTCTAGACATAACTGAAATATGTTAATGATATGATTAATGCATTTTTTCCAAATCATTTTGTGATTATTGGATTTTACTATTGATGATTGTGATGAATACTTTCCTTTATTTTTGGTAGTTGGAACATGGGAGACCTTAGATTTGTGAGTATTCAAATGGGTCCTACTGTAGTTAGCCTTGAGGTGATCACTTGAGTCTATTTTTATGTCCACAAGAGGCCTTATTTATATCGATTGTATTGTCACCTAACAAGGTGGTGTTCCATGAGTGATTCAATTTCCATTAGAACTTATAGGTCAGATAACATCCTATGTTTCTCCAATTAAAATTAGTTTCTTTCCCATAATTATTCTAATGGGTGATTTGGTGATTATGAGTTACTCCCATTGATTACATTTATTATTTACATTTTCTACAGTTTAGTTTTTATCAAACCTTGATTATTTATTTTTTCTTTTATCATTACTCCATTATTCTAGGATTTTCTATTAGTATAGTTTTTTTATTGTAAATCAAAATGTGGAATCTTTGGTGAATGTTTGAAATGTGTTGATTTTCTTTAAAATGGATTTCTTAATATGTGTGTTGTTCTTTTTATAAAAGATTATAAAGTTAGAAAAATATAATTCCTTTTGAATTTTTTCATTTATAAATAATGAAATATATATTTAAAAAAATGGGTGACCATAATGTTTTGTTTTTTTAGTAGATTGAATTCAATTTTTCAATAGATGGAGTGCATCTGTGAGTGAGAGAAAAACTTGTTTTCATTGATGGAAGTGTTGTGGTAGTTCAATGAGTGGTATGAGCCAATGATATATAATTTTTCATTCTTTTGATATCCCATGATATTAAATGGGAATCAATCCTTATTTATTTCTTCAACATGGTGTGGTATGTGATCGGCATCAGAAAGAGGGAGCCCTCTCAGTTGAAGAATAAATTCATTTCAAAGTTTTATATCATACAATAGAGGCATTAACCATGTTTTTTTACTTCATTCAATGAGGACATTGGAAACACATTTTAATATCTTGTGATTAGGATTATGAGAATGTATTTTAAGGTTGAATATATTTTACCAAAATGCCACACGGTTTCATATCACTAAACTGGAACATATAGTGAGGGTGTGGTGAATTTTCCATCCCTAGAGTCCCTACACCATGTGATATATGGGTAGAGGATGAAAAATGTTTATGTTCGTGATTCATGGACCAAATGGTGTGTGTCCCATAATTGTTAGCGTGTCATGCAAGAATAACAACCTGATGTGAGAAGGAGCTTGTGGCGGCTCAACACCACAAAAATCAACACATAACTAGGATGCTGGATTTTTTGTCCAAATACATATATCTCATACTAAAGTGATGGTTTATTCATGTAAAATATCTCTTGAGAAACCCAGTATTGGTGGAAAGATTGATATGCTCATCATCAATGGAAATCAATGAGTTTACACTATCGGAGTTACGTTTATGAAAAATTTAAGGCCCTTCCCACTTGGATTCTAGTTTCACTAGATTCCTCCTAGTTATCATCAATTCCTTTAGATCCAACACCATTTCACTGTAATGTAAGGAATGAAGGATAACCTTTTTCATTAAGGACAACACCACCCGGTTCTGATGCATTTCAAGGTTATCCAATGCTTTAACCCTATTTTCTTCGAGGGGTTCCCCTATTCTTTCCATAAATCTATATATGTGACTTTGTCTGGCAGAGCACTTGTATGGAATGATTCCCAAACCACCAAGCTTTCTATCCTTGACACCCCTACCTTGATCTCTATACTTCCCCCTCCTTGAGGTTACTGAATGGTTCTCTATAGTGGCCAGGCCCCTTCCTAGTACTGTTTGTTCTATCTCCCTTGGCTCTGAGCCTGTCATCCAGCTCTTAAAAATTATTGATCCAGAAAGAACTCCCTCACCAGACCCCATGTTTCATTACCCATACATCCCCTTCCTCTTTCGATCCTCATCTCTCACTCATATGATGCTTACCAACCAGAAGGGATTATGAACATGTTTAAAATCCAGGGACCTCAACGAGATATCATCCTCCCACTACAATAAGGCTACTAGATCTAGATATAATGCCAGCGCACTATCCTACCCATCATTATTATCTTCATATGTAAAGTTCATGGTCTTAGTGCCCATGTTAAATCATAATTCCTCACCATAGAAATCAAAATGCATAATGTCATTGTTGTTGTTGTCAAATAACACAAAAACCCCTATAATAATCATAGAATTATCCTGGAATATTAACTTTCATGGTTTTCTACACTATGACCCCTCCAATAGACACAAATGGGTATTTTGGCACAATAAATACGTAGTTGAGACTTTTCAAGTTTGTAATAAATTCATCACTACCAAGGTGTCCAACTATGACACCTCCTTCCTTGGATTTTTTGGATTATTAACACCAGTTTGAGATTTATGTGTGACTATATACTTATTATATTTTCTTATTATTTCTTACACACCACCACTTGAGTCGAGTAACCTGATTGAAATCCATATCGGTACTTTGGTTCTGATGTGGATATGGTTTTTTATGTGTTTCTGACATGTGTACGTGTGGATATATTGGTATGTAGGAATGATGATATTGAATGTAGGGAAGAAACCTAGGAGTTGTAGATGTATCATTCTTTATTATTCTTGTGTTTGGTTTGGGGTGATTTGAGGAAACTAAAATGAATCTAAAGTAATTATATTTATGAATATGAATAAATACTAATGGCTACGCTCTATTAATCGCTATTTTTATAAGGAATTGGTTCTCTTCTACTATATTTTGAAGTCTTGTTTTGTGTACTTTAACCATAAATACTAATATTTGAGATTCAAATAGGATGAAGATGAATAAATATTGGATGGATGCTAATAGTTTGACAATAAATTACAAGAACGAAGTGATAGAGTTCACCAATTTTGTAAAGGATCACATAAAGGATTCTTCTCAAATCATTTTTCTGTGTTTATGTTGTTTTTATTCGAGACTAATTTCTCCAAAGGAGTTAGAAGAACTTTTGAAATGTCACAGAATATATCAGAGTTATAAATGTTGGAATAAACACGGAGAAATAGTGAATGTAGCTACTGGCTGGGATAAAACTACGTTTTATGGATCATCATATATGAATACAAATACGGATAATGAAGAAGACCGTATGGAGGTTGTGAGTAAAGATTTCAATGATTGTGGAGATCGTATTGAGGAAATGACAAATAAAATTAAAGATGAACTCCGTGATTGCACAAAATTGTTTGAGAAGTTAAAGAGTCATGAAAAGACTTATTTGTATGCTGGTTGCACCAAGTACACAAAATTTTCAGTTGTACTAAAGTTGTATAAATTGAAAGATGGCAACGGATGGAGTGATGTCAGTTTTACGAAACTATATGCTCTCTTGAATGAAAAACTCCCTGAAGATAATGAACTCCTAAGACGGACATATGAAGCTAAAAAATGCAATGCTTGATGGGTATGATTTCTTAAATAATACATGCATTCCCAAAAGAATGTATATTGTTTCACAAGGAGAAAAAATCACTTACAGAATGACCAATGTGTGGTGCTTATTGACACAATAAAGATGAATCCAATACTACAAAAGTTGTATGGTACTTTCCAATCATTCCAATGTTTAGGCGTCCATATGGAAGTGAAGAAACTGCAAGACAATTGTCATGGAATGCAGATAAAAGAAATAAAGATGGTAAATTACGTCATCTGACCAACTCTCCTCAATGGATGAAAATTGATCATGAGTATCCTGAATTTGGAAAAGAGCTGAGAAACCTTCGTCTTGCGTTATCTACAGATGGAGTAAATCCTTTTGGTTTTCAAACCAACTCTCATATTACATGACCTGTTATGTTGGTAAATTGTAACTTGCCACCCTGGTTGTGCATGAAGCTAAAATTCATCATGTTATCTATGATTATATCAGGACCAAAATAACTAGGTAATGATATTGATGTTTATTTGGATGCTCAGATCGAGGATTTGGAGTTATTGTGGGATTCAGGTGTTTTGTTGTATGATTCTTATAAAAGTAAATACTTCACATTGAGAGAGATGTTGTTTGGAACAATAAATGATTTCCATGCTTATGGAAATTTGACAGGCTATAGCATTAATAGAACTCAAGGGTGTCCCGTGTGAGAAGAAGATACATAATCAATTAGGTTGAAACATTCATCAAAATCCTTATTTCTAGGACATCGTAGATTTTTACATCGTCGAAATAAGTACCGATATTGGAAGACATCATTCAATGGAAGTTCATAATAATGCACAACACCGTCTCCACTAACAGGTGATTAGCTGTTTGAGAAAGTAAATGATGTGAACACTGTTTTTGGTAAACCATTTTCAAAAAAAAACTTATTAAAAACAATTGGAAAAAGAAATTAGTTTTTTTTGAATTACCATACTGGAATTTTTTATACATTAGATATTTTCTGGATCTGATGCATGTGGAAAAAATGTTGGTGAATGGGTTATCGGAACATTACTAAATTCCCCTGGTAAAGCAAAGGATGGAATTAAGGCAAGTTTGGACATGGTTGACATGGGAATATGAGAAGAGTTGGCTCCCATGAAGGGTGAAAATCGAATTTTTCTTCCTCCAGCTACTTATACTCTTTCTTGGGAGGAGAGACACAAGTTTTGAAACATCATCAAGGATTTAATGGTTATAGAGGGGTATTCATCAAATATCAATAACATTGTGAAAATTAATGATTAGAAGTTAAAAGGTTTGAAATCACATGACTTCCACATTTTGATGCAAGATCTAATTCATATATATTTACGTTGCATTTTTCCCAAGAATGTTCGTCATACGTTTACCATGATTTGTTTCTATTTCAAAGCTATATGTAGCAATGTTTTAGACCCGGTGAAATTTCCAGCTATGGAAAAAAATTGTCATCATATTATGTGAATTAGAAATGTTCTTCCCAACAACATTCTTTGATATTATTGTTCATTTGATGATTCACTTGGTGAGAGAGATTCAACTGGGTGGTCCTGTGCACTATAGATGGATGTATCCTATTGAACGGTATATGATGATTTTGAAAGGTTATTTCAAAAATCAAAGTTGGCTAGAGGGTTGTATAGCGGAGTGATATATTGTTAAAGAAGCCATTGAATTTTTTACCGAATACCTATCTGATGTGGAATAAATTGGTCTCCCGAAATCTGGTCACACTGGATGCATTGAGGGTGAGGGAATTTCTGGAAGAGATGTTGTGGCAATCAGCATTACAGATCGGGAGCAGACCCACCTTTATGCTTTGCATAAAAGTTGGGAGGTTTCTCCATATATTGAAACTCACAAATAAATTCTTAGGAAGTTGAATCCATCAAGGGATGAAATATGGTTATAAAATACACATAATCACCAGTTTATAGGATGGTTTCAGGACCATATTTTTAAGCAGTTGGATGAAAATTTGAATTCAATTTTAGAACAATTTCGATTGCTAGCCACTGGACCAAGTGTGTATGTTTTATCTTATAGTGGTTATGTAATTAATGGTTATACATTCTATACAAATGAACCTGATGAAGATAGTACCATGAAAAATAGTAGAGTTATACTAGTGGCTGAAGCGATGCATGTTTCTGGTAGTAAGGACATAAATCCAATTTATGAAAATATGTCATACTTTGGCATTATCAAACTAATATGGGAGTTGGATTATACGACATTCCAATGGCCGATTTTTCAATGAAAATGGGTTGATAACAATAGTGGTGTTAAAGTAGATAAATGGGGATTTTTGAATGTTTATTTTC
The DNA here is from genome assembly GCA_963277665.1 of Viscum album. Classification (NCBI taxonomy): domain Eukaryota; kingdom Viridiplantae; phylum Streptophyta; class Magnoliopsida; order Santalales; family Viscaceae; genus Viscum; species Viscum album. The sequence goes on along the minus strand of OY728126.1, from coordinate 2,086,461,848 downwards.
GTAATGAAGGGTACAAATACGAACAGTTTATAATGGAATCACAAGCGATAAAAGTTTTTTATGTTCGAGATCCCAGAAAAAGAATGTGATCGATTGTTCTGTTAGCATCCAAAACTACTGAAGGTTCTGATGACAATTCAGTTGAGGATAGTCCTTTTAGTGGTACGTCACAATCATTTCAGAGCAGTCCCAATGTAGATGATGTTTGGTATGTTAGTTGATACCACAATGAAGGGATTTGGATAATCGATAGAGCTTTAAAATCCCTTCAGCCTTTGCAAAAAAGAATGAGAGTTTAATAAACATGTTATATTTTGTTTGTAATATAGATCATGCAATCTCATGTTTTTATCTTATCATTACTGAATTTATGTAATCTAAATTAACTGTTCAACCACTTTTGCAGATAATGACTTCTACACATTTCAGTGATCATAACCTTGTGGATGAACAAGTCTCTCAAGATGCTGCTGCGGCAGCTGCTGCTCCTACTGCTACTCGTGTTGCTGCTCCTGCTGCTCCTGCTGCTCCTACTATTGCGGCTCTTGTGGCTCCTACTGCTCCAAGTTTTGAGGTCCAACAACCATCAGCACATGCCAGATGATGTTGATATCGACGAAATAGTTGGGAATGATGGATCGACGTCACAGAAAACACAGGGGTGTCGTAGTTTGACGGTGTTAGCCAAAGTTCGTAAGGTGAAAATCAATGGCATCAAATTTGACGTTGGATGGAATTCACGAGTCCAACATGTGAATCCCAACAAGTCTTTGTTTATTAGCTACATTAGAGTTGTCACACGGTAATCCGTGCCGATTGACATAGATTCATGGCACCATGTTGTGTCAGGGTTGAAGGCTATGATCTAGGAAGAAATTAGGGTAACATTATGAATTTATTTCATTAATTTACGAGAAAATAAAATAATGAAACAATTTCTTACTCTTCTCAATATCTTTGCAGAATACATTTATAGTAGATGATTCAAACAAGGATTATGTACTAAGGCATGCTGGAAGGATTCATCTAGGTTTTTACACTCTTTTAACAAGATGTCACCTGAAAGATTCCAAAGGTAAAATAAACCTGCACCCACCCATTGTCTACACTCACCTGATATCCCAAGAAGCATGGGATGCATTTATTGGGCACCATGGGGATGAGAAGTTTCAGGTACATTGTGGGTGATAATACATTGTTTGAGGATACGTGTATTCATCACTTTGATTGTCAGTATTTCATTTATGAAATAGAAACTATGTAAAGAAAATAAGGAATGTGCATCAAAACCAAGATACCCCTATCGTAAAGCAAGGATGGGGTATGCCTTACTTGAATATAAAATGGTACTTATTATAAATTTACTGTAATATTGTTAGGTTATCACAAACAACATCATAATTATCTTTCAATGATTATATGTATATTGATGAGTCTAAAACAAAACACACTTCCATCCCACATCTTGTGCTTTGGAAGGAGGCACGTGTGAATATGGAAGGGAAGCTAGTAGACGAGAACACAAAAAAAGTGTGGGAAATTTGTGTAAGTATGACACGATGATAAAAATATTTTTTTTTAATTTCTATTATATAAAAATAATTAATTATTTTCCTCTATCTGATAGTCACCAGAATCGGCTACTCCTGTAGTGGATGTAGACTGATTATCAATGGCATTGAAGTAGCCAGAAAAATACACTCGTGTTAGGGGTGCAGGGTTTGGGGTGACACCCCGAGTATATTTTGAGAAGAAAAAAAATGGATGATAGAGATGAAACATTGAAACAAATGAGTGAAAAACTAGCAACCCTTAAAGAATTATTGCAATGGTAGGGAGAGTTGATAGCAACTTTTATGGGTGGGATGTAAGGAGAAGACACAACTCAGGAACAACCAGCACGTGAATATCCCGCCCCACCCGCCACCAGCTTTGAGGTGAGACACTCCCCTCAAAGATCTGTCTTAGAAATGGTAATCAATATTCTAATAATTGTTCCAATGAAATGTGAATTAGACAAACACTGATACTTTTACTGTAACGATCTTCTACAGGGTGATAATGATTGTGATTTATATCTGTCAAAACCCACCTATCACCATGTAGTAAGTGTTGCATTGTTCAACATCCTAGATTTCACACTACATAATAGACCAATTCGAAAAGATCATTTGAAAGTGACGATTACTATAGCTCATGAGCCAAATGCTGAGCTACCTATTCCACATGATGACGATGATATTTATACTATAGAAAAAGCTATTGGGAAATTCATTGCATGGACATCACAACTTGTAAGAGTACATGAGACCAAATAGGTATTTATTTCATTTTTTGTCAAGCTAAACCATTAAAAATTAATGAAAAAAGGGTCTGAACCAATGAATTATATTATAGACGGTGAAAGGGAAGGGGGTGACAAACGTCGGCTCAAAACCATCTAAAGGATCAACCAACTGATCCCAAGGAGCTACTTAAAGCACAATAACAACACCTGTTCTTTATCCACATTTACTAACATTGAAGACTCATGTGGATATGATGCTAAGAGGTGGTAGTAGTAATATAGTGGTTTTCGAAGACAATATATACAATGTGGAAAGTAAAGATTTCATTGCTGCTGAAAATGTAAATGAGATCGTTGAAAATGGTTGACTAGGCATCACAGTTGAATATATATATATATATGAGGTACGTTTCCATGAATTGATCTTATAAATGCTGATCTAATCTGAAAATTATGACTAAATGGGTTTATATTATTGACAGAAATATATATGAAAAACAGTTGAAGAAATTTTCCCATGAACCAAAATTTGGACTCATTAGTCCTCATACACCATCATCACATCTAATGAAAATAGAGCCATCAAAAAAGAATGAAATAGTGAATGGCTTGCTGAAAACATTTTAATACAAGATTACAGATGATAGACTCTTCTTAATACTAACCATGAAGGGGTAAAACTCTACGATTAAAGCATATCAATTTTATTTTGACTTCGTTTATTACTTATTCCTTTTTGTGTTTTTAGGCATCATTGGATGATAATTTCGGTGAACATGGATACTCAAAATATTTATTTTCTAGATTCAATGAAAGGATATCCATCAAACCGACCACACATGATGGATTTTGTGAATCTGTAAGACATTACATCTTACGTTTTAGATCTAAACATCCAGTAATATAAATTATATTTTCTTTTATTGAGGATTATATTATGATATGGCAGGGTATAATTATCATCTAAAAAAAGGAATGAGGACATGGGCTAAGCAGAAGGAGGCGAGCAAGTACTACGTCTGGACAAAGGGTCTCTCTTTTGTTTAAAATGGACAAATTTTTAAGTGAAAAGAACAACTAACCTATGGAAATCTGACTAAACGCATTAATATTGTGTTATTCCTTTATGAGAACCATCCATGGGTCCTTTTTGATGTGCACGAGTCATGCCCGCCTCAATCTGAGGCACTGTTTGGACGGTACCACTCAAAGGGTCTCTATTTTGTTTAAAATGGACACAATTTTAAGTTAAAACAACAACTGACCTAAGGAAATCTGACCAAACAAATTCGGATTGTATTGAACCTTTAGTAGAATGATCCAAGGGTCATTATTGACGTGTATCAGTCTTCCCCACCTCAATTAAAGGCACGGTGTGTCCGATACAACTCAACGTGTCTCTCTTTTCTTTAAAATGGACACATTTTTAAGTGAATACAAAAACTGACCTACAGAAATCTGACCAAACGCATTTGTATTGTCCTGATATTTTAGGATAATGATAAACAGTTCCTTTGTGATGTGTAAAAGAAATTCCCGCCTCAATCAGAGGCACAGTGTGGCCGTTACCACTCAAAGGGTCTCTCTTTTGTTTAAAATGGACAGATTTTTAAGTGAAAACAGCAACTGACCTATGGAAATCTGACCAAACGCATTAAGATTGTCTTGATATTTTAGGATAATGATCCACTGGTGATTTGAGACGTTTAGAAGTCATCCCCTCTTCAATTCGAGTCACAATGTGTCCGGTACCACTCAAAGGGTCTCACTTTTGGTTAAATTGGACACAATTTTAAGTGAAAACAACAACTGACCTACGGAAATCCAACCGAACAAATTTGTATTGTCTTTAACCTTTATGAGAACGATCCATGGGTGCGTTGGACATGTGTACGAGACATCCCTGCCTCAATCCAAGGCACGGTGTGGCCGATACCACCCAATGGGTCTCTCTTTTGTTAAAAATGGACAGTTTTTTATGTGAAAACAAGAACTAACATACAGAAATCTGACCAAATACATTAGGATTGTGTTAAAACTTTAAGATAACGATCTACTTGTTCGTTGGGGACATGAAACAGTCAACCCCACCTCAATATGAGGAATGGTGTGCCCGATACCACTCAAAGGGTCTCACTTTTGTTTAAAATGGACAAATTTTTAAGTGAAAACAACAACTGACCAATGGGAATCTGACCAAACGCATTAGGATTGAGTTGATCCTTTAGGATAATGATTCACGGGTGCGTTGGGGATGTTAATGAGCCATCCCCACCTCAATATGAGGCATGGTGTGGCTGGTACCACTAAAAGGGTCTCTCTTCTGTTTAAAATGGACATATTTTTAAGTGAAAACAACAACTGACCTACGGAAATATGACCAAACACATTCATATTTTGTTGATCCTTTAATAGAACAATCTAAAGGTGTGTTGGAGATTTGTAAGAGTCATCCCCGCCTCAATATGTGGCACAGTGTGGCCGGTACCACTCAAAGGGTCCCTCTTCTGTTTAAAATGGACAAATTTTTAAGTGAAAACAACAACTAACTTACGAAAATCTGACCATACGCATTCGGATTGTGTTGATACATTATGAGAACGATCCAAGAGTCCTTTTTGATGTTCATGAGTCATCCCCACCTCAATCCAAGGCACGGTGTGGCCGGTACCACTCAAAGGGTCTCTCTTTTGTTTAAAATGGACATAATTTAAAGTGAAAACAACAACTAACCTAATGAAATCCTATAACACGCATTTGGATTGTATTAATTTTTTAGGAGAATGATCCACAGGTCATTTGGGACATGTTAGAGTCATCCCTGCCTCAATCTGATTCACGGTGTAGCCGGTACCACTCAAAGGGTCTGTCTTTTCTTTAAAATGGACACAATTTTAAGTGAAACAACAAATATCCTATGGAAATCTGACCAAAAAAATTCTACTTGTCTTGGTCCTTTAGGAGAATGATTAAAATGCCCTTTTTGACATTTACGAGTAATCCCCACCTCAATATGAAGCATGGTGTGGCCGGTACCACTCAAAGGGTCTCTTTTTTTAAAGTGGACATATTTTTAAGTGAAAACAAAAACTGACCAATGAAAATCCAACCAAAAGCATTCAGATTGTATTGATATTTTAAGATTATTATCCAATGTTCATTTTTGATGTGTACGAGTCATCCCCACCTCAATCCAAGGCATAGTGTGGCTGGTACCACTCAAAGGGTCTCTCATTTGTATAAATTGTACACAATTTTAAGTGAAAGCAACAACGGACCTACATAAATCTGACCAAACGCATTCAGATTGTCTTGATCAATTATGATTACAATCCAAGGGTGAATTGGGGATATTTAAAAGTCATACCTGCCTCAATCCAAGGAACGGTGTGGCCGGTACCACTCAAAGGGTCTCTTTTTTGTTTAAAATGGACATATTTTTAAGTGAAAACAACAACTGACCTATGAAAATATGACCAAACACATTCGGACTGTGTTGATCCTTTAATATAATGATCCACATGTACGTTGGGGATGTGGAAGAGTCATCCTTGCCTCAATCCGAGGCACGGTGTGGCTGGTAGAACTCAAAGGGTCTCTCTTTTGTTTACAATGAACAGATTTTTAAGTGAAAACAACAACTAACCTACAGAAATCTGACCAAACACATTCGTATTGTGTTGATACTTTAGTAAAATGATCCATGGGTGCTTTTAGGGTGTTCATGAGTCATCCCCACCTCAATCCAAGCGACGGTGTGGCCGGTACCACTCAAGGGGTCTCTCTTCTGTTTAAAATGGACATATTTTTAACTAAAAACAACAACTAACCTATGCAAATCTGACCAAACACATTAATATTTCCTTTATACATACGGAGAACAATACAAGGGTCCTTTTTGACGTACATGAGTCATCCCCGCCTCAATCGAAGGCACAGTGAGGCCGGCACCACTCAAAGGGTTTCTCTTCTGTTTAAAAAGGACAATTTTTTAAGTGAAAACAACAACTGACCAAACGCATTCGGATTGTATTGATCCTTTAGGAGAATGATCCAAGTGTATTTTCTAACATGTACGAGTCATCCCCGCCTCAATAAGAGGCATAGTGTGACTTGTACCACTCAAAGGGATTCTCTTTTCTTTAAAATTGACACAATTTTAAGTAAAAACATCAATTGTCCAATGGAAATAAGAATAAATGCATTCAGATTATCTTAATATTTTAGGAGAACGATCCATAGGTCCTTTGTGACTGTTTCAATTCATCCCTGCCTCAATCTGTGGCTTGGTGTGGCCGGTACCAATCAAATGATCTATCTTTTATTTAAATTGGACACATTTTTAAGTGAAAACAACAACTGACCTATGGAGATCTGACCAAACGCATTCGGATTGTCTTGATCCTTTATGATAACGATCCACGGGTCCTTTTTGACATTTAATAGTCAACCCTGCCTCAATCCAAGGCACGGTGTGGCTGGTACCAATCAAACGGTCTCTCTTTTGTTTAAAATGGACACAATTTTAAGTTAAAACAACAAATGGCCAATGAAAATCCAACCAAACACATTTAAATAGTATATATAATTTAGGAGAATGATCCACATGTCCTTTTTGATGTGTACGAGTCATCCTCGACTCAATCTGAGGCACGGTGTGGCCGATACCACTCAAAGGGTCTCTCTTCTGTTTAAAATTGACAAATTTTTAAGTGAAAACAACAACTGTCCTACAGAAATCTGAACAGACTCATTCGGATTGTTTTGATACATTAAGAGAACGATATACAGGTCCTTTTTGACGTGCATGAGTCATCCTCGACTCAATCCGAGGCACGGTGTGGCTGGTACCTCTCAAAGGGTCTCTCGTTTCTTTAAAATGGACACAATTTTAAGTGAAAACAAAAACTGACCTACGTAAATCTGATAAAATGCCTTAGGATTGTCTTTATTATTTAAGAGAAAAATACACAGGTGTGTTGGGGGCGTGTATGAGTAATCCCCACCTCAATCCGAGGCACGGTGTGGCTGGTACCACTCAAAGGGTCTCTCTTCTGTTTAAAATGGACAAGTTTTTAAGTGAAAACAACAACTGACCTACAGAAATTTGACCAAACACATTAGGATTGATTTTATCTTTTAGGAGAATTATCCAAGGGACCTTTGTGATGTTTAAAAGTCATCCCCGCCTAAATCCGAGGTACGGTGTGACCTCTACCACTCTAAGGATCTATCTTTTGTTTAAAATTGACAAATATTTAAGTGAAAACAACAACTGACCAAAGGAAATCCGACCAAACACAATAGGATTTTATTGATATTTTATGAGAATGATCCATTGGTAGGTTTTGATGTGCATGAGTCATCCCCTCATAAATCTGAGGCACGATGTGGCCGCTACCACTTAGAGGGTATCACTTTTCTTTAAAATGGGCTCAATTTTAAGTGAAAACATCAACTGACCTATGGAAATCTGACCAAATGCGTTTGGAATGTCTTGATACATTAATATAATGATCCACAGGTGTGTTGGGGATGTGTATGTGTAATCCCTGCCTCAATCCAAGGCACGGTGTGGCCGGTACCACTCAAAGGGTCTCTCTTCTGTTTAAAATGGACAAATTTTTAAGTGAAAACAACAACTGACCTAAGGAAATTCTACCAAACGCTTTCAGATTGTTTTGACCTTTTATGAGAAGAATCCATGGGCCCTTTGTGATGTGTACGAGTCATCCCCGCATCAATCTGAGGCACGGTGTGGCCGGAAGCATTCAAAGTGTATTTCTTTTGATTAAAATAGACAAATTTTTAAGTAAAATCAACAGACCAATGGAAATTTGACCAAACGCATTCAGATTGTCTTGATCCTTTAGGATAACTATCCAAGGGTTATTTGTGAGGTGCATGAGTCATCCCTGCCTCAATAAGAAACATGGTGTGGCCGGTACTACTCAATGTTTCTCACTTTTGTTTAAAATTGACAAATTTTTAAGTGAAAACAACAACTGACCAATGAAAATTCTTCCAAACGCATTCAGATTGTCTTGATCATTTAGGTGAAAGATCCACTGGTCCATTGTGACGTGTATGAGTCATCCCCATCTCAATATGAGGCACAGTGTGGCTGGTACCACTCAAAGGGTCTCTTTTTTGTTTAAATTGGAATCCATTTTTTGTGAATACAATAACTAACCTACGGAAATCCGACCAAACACATTCGGATTGTCTTGATGTGTAAGTTTCAACCCTGCCTCAATCCGAGGCATGGTGTGGCTGCTAACACTCAAAGGGTCTCTCTTTTGTTTAAAATTGATATATTTTTAAGTGAAAACAAAAACTAACGTTAGGAAATGTGACCAAACGCATTCAGATTGTATTGATACTTTAGTAGAACAATCAACGAATCCTTTGTGATTTTAATGAATCATCCCTGCCTAAATTCGAGGCATGGTGTGGTTGGTATGACTCAAAGGGTCTTCCTTCTGTTTAAAATTGACAAATTTTTAAGTGAAAACAACAACTGACCTACAAGAATCTGACAAAACATATTCTAATTGTATTGATACTTTAGGAGAAAGATCCACGGGTCCTTTTTTACATGAATAAGACATCCCTGCCTCAATCCGTGACATGGTGTGGCCGGTACCACTCACAGGGTCTCTCTTTTCTTTAAAATGGACACAATTTTAAGTGAAAACAACAACTGACCTATGGAAATCTGACCAAATGCATTCGGATTCTCTTGATCCCTAAATATAACGATCCAAGGGTGCCTTGGGGATGTCTATGAGTAATCCCCACTGCAATCCGAGGCATAGTGTGGCCTGTACCACTCATAGGGGCTCTCTTCTGTTTAAAATGGTAAAATTTTTATGTGAAAACAAAAACTGACCTACGGAAATTCCACAAAATGCATTCAGATTGTTTTGATATTTTAAAATAATGATCCAAATGTCCTTTGTGATGTGTACGTGTCATCCTCACCTCAATCAGAGGCATGGTGTGGCTGGTACCACTCAAAGGGCAATCATTTTTTTAAATGGAAAATGTTTTATGTGAAAACAACAACTGACCTACGGAAATCCGACCAAACACATTTGGATTGTCTTGATACTTTAGGAGAAAAATACACGTGTCCTTTGTGACGTGAACGAGTCATCCCCGCCTTAATCCAAGGCATAGTGTGGCCTGTACCACTCAAAGAGTGACAATTTTGTTTAAAATGGACAAATTGTTCGGTGAAAACAATAACTGACCAACGGAAATTCGACCAAACGCATTCGGATTGTCTTGATCATTTAGGATAACTATACAAGGGTCCTTTGTGACATTTAAGATTCATCCTCTACTCAATACGAGGCACGGTGTGGCCAGTACCACTCAAATGGTCTTTCTTTTGTTTAAATTGGACACAATTTTAAGTGAAAACAACAACTGACCTACAGAAATATGACCAAATGCATTCAGATTGTCTTGATCCTTTATGAGAATGATCCATGGGTCTTTTGTGACGTGTAAGAGTCAACCCCACCAACACCCTGGACCGCCCCCTATGGACATCAACCCACGCCCTAGACACCCCACACCCCTCTGGACACCCCCACCCCCTGGAAAGCCCCCTCAACCCCCTGGACACCCCCACCCCCTGGACATGCCCATGGACATCCCCACCCCCCCACCTTAGACAACCCCCAACCCCCCCCCCCCCCCCCGGACACCCCGACCCCCTGGACACCGACCACCCCCTATACGACACCCCCACCCCTCCTTGACTCCACCCCACCACCTGCATACCCCCAACCCCCTGGACACCCCCACCCATGGATGGCCACCCCCACCCTCCCAGACCCCATCCCACCCCCCTTGGATAGCCCCACCAACACCCTGGACCCCCTAGAAATCCCCCCCCCCCCCCCGACACCCTGTACAACAGCGCACCCCCATGAAAACCCCATAGACACCCCCCCCCCCCACCTGGACACCCCCCTCCTTGGACACCACCCCACCCCCCTTGGACATCCCTACCAACACCCTGGACCACCCCACAAACCCCTGGACACCACCACCCCCTGGACACCCCGATCCCCCTGGACTCCCCTATCCCACCCTCCTGGACACCACCCCACCCCCTTGGACAGCCCCACCAACCTCCCGGACTGCCCCCACCCCCAGACACCCCACCCACCCCTAGAAATCCCACCCCCCCTCCCCCCCCCCCCCCCGACACCCTGGACACCAGCCCACCCCCTGGACATCCCCACCGCCCTCTCCGAGACACCCCCCTCCTAGACACCACCCCATCACCAAGACACCCCCACCCCCTGGACACCCCCATCCCCCGAGACACCTCATACCACCCCTTGGACAGCCACCCGAAATCCCTGAACAACCACCCCAACCCGTTGAATTTTGAATAGAATTATTTATGTATTTAATTATCTTATTAATTATGTGTTAATGGTGTATGGGTATAATTGGTGTAATTATCATATGATTTATGTGTTAATTTTGTATGGGTATACTTATTGAGATGCAGAATTATTTGCAAGTGTTGTTTGGGTGTGCTTCTCAGAATATTTTTTACAGCAGACATGGAATTTATCAGCGCTTTTTTTTGCAATGATAAAAGTAGTCTTTATCAGTGCTAAAAAATCACTGATAAAGGGGACCCACCTTTATCAGCGTTGAGCATTACAATGATTTTTTAGCGCTGATAAAGCCCGTTTTGAGCACTGATAATGCCCGTTTTTGTAGTAGAGAGTGTAGTGAATATTGAACATGATGTTCAATCATATAAGCATTATTATACTTTAATTTTATATCATAATTTTATACCCAAAAATATGATACTATTGTTTCATTATATAAAATTTTATTAGAATATAATTCATAGAATGTTTTGGAAACTGAGGTAAAAAAGAATAGAAAACACCAAATATTTTTATTTATAATTGATAAAATGAAAACTATGATTATATAAAGTGAAATGGATAAAAAAACATTAAATACATATGAATTATTTACAACATATATGAAATACTTTGAAATTTATTAATATAACATGGTTTGGATGATATGAGGTAGACTTCAAAACTGCGATAAAGGACAACTTATTTTTAAGTGGTAGCTTAATGAAATCATCCAAAGGGATGTATACATGGATCCTACCTTTTCTTACATTACTATTACATAATTTAGAATATAAAAAAATAATTGTATTACATAATGGGGAACAAATTGATTAGCTTCTTGGCCAATCTAGGACCATACATAACATTTAAAATTAAAAGTAAACATTTATTTAATCCATTCTTCTCCAACTTCTTATTGTCCCTTGAAAACTCCTTAGTCAAGAAAACCACATGAGTATATACATAAAAAAGGGGTGAGATAAAATCCCAATAAGAGGATATATATGAACAATGTAACAATGGGTGAGCACAATAATAACATAAGAAAAGGATCATGAACATGAGACGAATCATTAATAAAAGACTTGAAATGTGGTAATTCATAAAAATGAAACATCATGTCTTATTGGTCAACTACCACACATAGTTGTGAACAATTATAGAATCATGTTCAGGAATAATTTCTATTTAAAAAATTAGATTCATAACTTTCCCAAATTCATTAGAGCTCTGTATAATTTTGGGTACACACGTCACATCATAACATTCATATGGTGCTATATAATTCCGAGCACATCTGTCACATCATATTTACATTATCATGCATTCCACATAGAAAATACATCAAAATTAAACATAAAATAACCCATTGGAAGGAATGGGTTTAATATCATAAATAATTCATTAATAAAAATTTATATCCAAGAGTAAATATGGGATAACAATCTTTACATAGAACAATCAACGAGGAGTGAAGTAGAAACAATATTTGAGATGTAAAAAAGAGGGTGTTTTTTGTAAGAAGAGTTTATTTGGAAGAACATTTTGTGTTTCATAAATTCAATTAGAAAACTTGTATATCCATTAATAGGTAATATGAGTATAAAGAAATGATTCTTAAGGCATATCAATACTAAAAATGGGTTCAAATAGGGAAAAACCAATGTAAGAGTGTTGGGTTCGAGAATTTCCCATCACCTTGTATCCGAACACTCTCTTAACTTTAATGTACTATATAACCAAATTAGATTAATTAATAAAAAATTACCAACCATTTAATAAAAAATAATATTATTTAAGGTTATATTAAGTTCATTTATAGGATTTTGGATGAGTTATAGATTTTAAATTCAATGTTTAGGAACGTTCTTTTTTTATAGTTTTCTGGAACGGTTCACTTGTATTCATGAATGGATTTTCATTTAAAACGTGGATAAAAATCCAAAATTGTAATTGTATGTTATTTATGATGTTACATAACTAGAAATGGTCTTATATATAATTTCTTTATATACCATGAGAAAGAATCATCAGATAAAAATTTAAAGATGATCATTTAGGTTAATCCAGGCCGTTTTTAGACCACAATGGACATGTTTTGTTTAATCATTTAGTAATATGTACATATGTTAGTTGAAGAACATTAAATATGATATAATTTAAAAAAAATAATCTGGTTCAACCCTAAAAATGGGTTCATGACCAGATTTGAAGGAAGTAAATGAAAATGAAAACATGTCATTCTTGAAAGTGATAAATTAACACCTCACGAACAACATTTTCCTTTCTCAAAAAAGAAAGAAGAGAAGAAGGGGGTTAGATGATATATTATTCCATTATTATAATAACATTATAGTATATGTATGATTATTTAGTTATGATATCACGTGTACGAGGATATCTGGGGATAGATTATGAAAATAACATGAAATTGAATGAAAATTAAAGGAAAATAGAGGGGGGGGGATTGCCTCATGAATCCTCCTTATGGAACCTTTGATTGGTATATTGATGAGACAAGAATATTATAGAAATGGGGGAGGGTCTGGGGAAGATTTTATGGAAGAGTTTAGAAACTTCGTTATTCTTGAGCGGTGTGAGGAAATGAGGTTGTTAGGGTGGTATTTATAATGGAGTGGAGGGGTGTTTTCCAAATATTTTAATAATTAATTTATTAATTTCCCTAAATACAAACAATAGTTCGTTTTCATTGAATAAATACATTAAATATGTCAAGTGAGTTTGAAAAAATTTGGCTTACCTCCGCATAACATCATCGATGACTTTATAATTCATGAATTAACTTATTTTGTTAAATTACCGTATTTCACTATTCATAAAAAATTCATGTATTTCAAAAAATACCGAAAATTAACCCTAATTTTTTTTCGAAATTTAGAATCCAAAAATGAAATCCATTTTTAAAAAATAATTTCCTAAATATGTTATATTAAATTTTTGAATAAAATAATTATTTATTAGAAAAATTCCAATTTAAACTCATTTATTTACTTACTCCAAGATATAGGTATATCATAGTTTCACGTAAATTTTATATATATACTATCATATGTAATGTTACTATAAACAAGGGTAGGTTACTATTCATAAGGGTATGTTACTATTCGTAAGGGTAGGTTACGATTCACCATAAAATTATGTTTGTTCCATGAGACCCTAAAAATCATCCTAGATGCAACCGGGTATATCAAATTTTTGAAATTCAAAACATATAAGCTTTAGATTTATGTTTAAGGGTCATATAGTATTTATTATCATTATATGTCATTGTGTTTATAAATTTGATTATACATCATTATTATAATAATAGATTCAATTGATAAAACGTAGGTTCGTTACATTCTTCCCCCTTATTAAATTTCTCCCTTGAAATTTTATTTTACACAAATAGGTGAGGCTACTTCTCCTTCATCACCTCCTCAGGGTCCTAAGTTGCTTCTTCAAAATTATGGTTCATCAACAAAACTTTGACAAGGAGTGTTGTCTTGTTTCATAAAACCTTATCTCTCTGATCTAGAATCATTACTGGTTTCTCCTCATACGAGAGATCATCTTCCAGTTGTACCACCTTTGAGTTCAGTACATGTGACGGATTTAGTGTGTACTTCCAATAGAGTGATACATGGAACACAACATGAACTTGAGCCATATTTAGTATAAGTGAAATGCAATAGCCCACCACTACTATGCAGTCATGGTTCTCAAAGTGGACAATGTACCGGGGGATTAGCTTCCCTTTCCTTCCAAACTACACGACTCTCTTCCATGGTGATATTTGAAGGATGATTTATCTCCAACGTCGAAAACCATGTCCCTTTGATGATTGTCAACATAGAATGTTTTCTGACACTGAGAAACATTGATATGTTTCTGGATTACATGAAAATTATCTGTCATCTCATACACATGATCGGGTCCAAGTAGCTTTATTTCTCAAACTTCATCCCAATAGGATGGAATTCTACACCGATTTACATACAGAGCTTCGTATTGATCCATCTGAATACACAAGTGGAAGAAATTATTGTATGAGAACTCAACCAATGGGAGATGCTGATCCCATCTACTATTTATTTTTTGAGAGAATGCTCTTAGCATATCTTAAAGCATCTGAATAATTATTTTTAAATTTGAAATTAGTGTGGGGGTTATAGTTCATGCTGAATTTTAATTCAGTAATCAAATCATATTGAAGACTCCTCCAGAATTTAGATGTGATCCTTGGAACATGATCATAGTCAATATATAATGGAACCCCATGTAGTCTCGTCACTTCCTTTACATATATCATTGCAAGTTGTTCATGTGAGATATTTTCAAAAATAGGGATAAAGTGGGTAGTCTTGGTGAGTCAGTTAACCAAAACCCATCTCCCATTATTTCCCTTGGATGTCTTCAAGAGAACTTGGACAAAGTTCATAGTGACATTATTCCATTTCCACATGGGTATATACAATGGTTACATAATCCCTTTAATCATTTGTCATTTTACTTTAACATGCTGACATGTTAAGCACCTTGAGATATACTCTACAAACTCATTCTTCTTGTTTCCCCACTAGAAGTGTTCTCAAAGATCACAATACATCTTAGTACTCTCGAGATGGATAGAGAATTTTGAGCTATGTGCATTATCCAATAGATCATTAATTTTCCCAGGGTATGATGGCACAAAAAGACTAATTCCAAATCAAATCACGCCCTCATTGTCAATATGAAACTCTTGGATCTTCCCTTCCTTTACTACATTCACCTTTTTTGTAACTCTGAATCATCCCTTTGTGCCTCCTTAATCATCTCTTGGATAGATGATTGAACTATCATTTGGGAAATGTAGGATGTATCCCCTAACCTTATGATTTACTAATCCACCCTTTGCATATCCATAAAGATAGGATGTTTCTTAATCATCATCACCAATAGAGAAGAAGGTTATATTATGCTATGAACATCATCTACCTTGTTTTCCTTACTGAGATGATAATGAATAGAGAAATAGTAGTCCTTAATTATCTATAACCATCTTCATTGATGCATTTTGAGCTCCTTTTTTGTGAATATATACTTTAGGCCATTTTGGTTGGTGTATATGTCACACTTCTCACCATAAAGGTAGTGTTGCCAGATTTTCAAGGCAAAAATCCTAGCTGCCAGCTCTAGATCATGTTTCTAGTAGTTCTTCTCATTTATCTTCAATTTACACAAGGGATAGGCTTTCACATTATCATTTTTCATGAGTAAAAACCCCAAGACAATCTTTGAAACATCACTTTATATCATAAAACATTCTCCATTCTTTGTTAATGTGAGTATAGGTGTAGTGATCAACCATCTCTTTAACTCCTTGAATATTTACTCACCTTCATCTGTCCAAACATACTTTACCCCTTTCCTGGTTAACTTAGTTAATGGTATAGATAATCATGATAAATTAATCCCAAAACATCAGTAGTACCTACTAATCTAAGAAAACTACATATTTCTATGACACTAGAGGGTCAAGGACATTTCTCAATTGACTTTTTATTTGAAGGGTCCACATAAATTCCATCTCTTGTGATCACATGTCCCAAGAATGCGACTTGTTTCATCTATAATTCACACATTCTAAAATCATAATACAACATATCATTCCTTATTGTCTCCAATACAAGACTTATATGATCTTCATGTTCCTCATTGATCTTGGAGTAGATGAGAATAAAATTGATAAACACCAACAAAAAATTTTCAAGGTAATGTATAAAGACTTTATTCATCAAATCCAGGAAGATTTCAGGGGCATTAGTATGTCCGAAGGACATCACTAGAAACTCATAGTGCCCATTCCTTGTACAGAATAAATTATTTGGAATATCATCCTTCTTCACCGTATATTGATGATATCCATAATGGTGATCCACCTTTGAGAAGTATTGATATCCTATTAACTGATCGAACAAGTCATCAATACTTGGAAGAGGATAATTTTTCTTTATGGTAATCTTTATATGTTCCAGATAATTGATACACATCCACATTGATCCATCCTTATTCTTCATAAAGAGAACTGGAATACCCAATGGTGATTCACTAGGGTGTATGAACTCTTTGTAAAAATTCTCTTACAACTGCTTCTTTAACACCCCCAGTTCGATAGGAGCCATCTTATAGGGACAATTTGAGATAGGAGTAGCTCTGGGTATGAGTTCAGTGGAGAACTCTACCTCATGATTTGGGGAAATTCTGGGTAACTCGTCATGAAATACATCACCCTATTCCCTACCGATGGGAATTTTTTCTAGTTTTACACTTTACTTTGACTCAACCATTTGATCGAGGTATGTATCTTTACAAGGAATCAACACCGACACCAATAATGTATTTTCTAAAGGAGAATCATGATGTTCCTTTCATTTATAGAGGATCATGGGATGGTTCAAAATATAAAAATATATTTCCTTTTCTCGACAGTTTATATGTGCTCTGAAATGAGAGCCAATCCATTCCCATTATGTCCTAAAATTCCACCATGGAAGTATAACAAGATTCACTAAAATTATCTTCTTACATACGCCAATAGGAGAAGAGTCAAACACTTGGGTTTCGATGATTTCACTACTTGGTATTTTTACAGATAACTCTAATTCAATGATTCGAGGCTTCGATTATATAGATCTATCAAACTTTCATGACATAAAGGAATGTGTAGAACCAGAATCAAATAATACGTTTTCCATTATTGAGTGAATAGGAAGTGTACCTTGTATGACTATATTTTCTTGCTTCACTTCTGTAGTAGTGAGAGAATAAGCCTTCCCTTTCTCCTTTGGATTTAGTGCCTGTTAGTTGTTTATTACCCTCGAGGACTTGTGGTTTAGTGCAATGGCTTGTATAGTGCCCATTCTCCCTACAGTTGTAGCATTGGACCATGTGTGGTTCTCCCCTTTATTCCACCTCATTCTCCACCCTTATCATGTCTTTTAGACATTCATTAACCTTGTGGCCTTATTTCCCACACTTGAAGAATCTCATTATCCCTTTGAGTTAGATATCATGATGCATCTTCCCACATTTTTGGCATGTATGTGGTTGAGTTTTCATTCCACAATTATTATTTGATCCTCCAGTATCAAACTCTGTCTATCATTACTTATCACCATAGCCGTGGTACCATTATCCAGACTCCATAACCTCTTTGAGAGACCATTGAAAAACCTCTTCATAACTCCCAAAGTCACGAATTTCAAGAGCCTTTTGAAGGTTTGTTTTTAATCCACTAAAGAATCTATCAAAACATACCTTAAAATCCTATTGAAACTCACTTCATAGGTTGTGACAGATTCTCCTTCCTTTTTCATGATATCTATTAATTCTCTATCCATAATTTTACAAAGTGTTATTGGGAAATAATTGTTAAGAAAAATTATCTTAATTTATTACAATATCATATCTTCAATTTCGTCAACTGGCTTGGTGTTCTTAACCAAATCACACCATTGGTTGGCCTCTCCATCTATATGATAAATGACTAGAGTCACATTCTCTATATCAGAATAGTGAAGCACATAAATAACTTTTTCCATGGAGTTGACCCACTATTCTTTAACTATTGGATTATAATACCCACTAAATGTTGGTGTTCGTTGCCACATAAAACACTGAACATCTAGTTTATCCCTCTTAGGTGAAGGGGGATATTCTCCATTATTCTGGTTTCTATTCATAACATAATATAGTTGAGTAATCATAGCCATGAAGTTTTTTACTCCACCTCCCGCAATATTAGGGATTTTATTTGGTAAATAACTACATTTTCCCTCGCATGTGTTATTATCTAGGTTTCTCTTAGTTCCCACCATTTCTAAAATAGAAAAGGATATGAGAAAACAGAAGTCAAAAAGTAATGAATAAATATTTTATTCCATTATAAAAATAATACTAAAAGTATATCTTATGGGATCCTTATGTTTATCAAAAATTATTTTGTTCCTACATATACATAGTGTCAAACTAGAGGTTTTATCTAGGGTCCACTAATCCAAATTCCCAAATTAACAAAACCTTGCCTTTGATTATAACTATAGAGACCCAACCTTTTCTTATACTACTATAACATCATTTGGAAAATAAAAAAAATAATAGTATTACAAAATGAGAATAAACAGGTTTAGTGTCTTTGGAAAACTAGGACCATACATAACATTTACAACATAAAAAGTATACATTTATTTAATCCATTATCTCCAGCTTCTTATTGTCCCTTGAAAACTTCTTAGTACACATAATAACATGAGGATATACATCAAAAATGGGTGAGATAAAAACCTAGTAATTGGATAGATATGACCAATATAAAAATAATAGATCACAATCATAACATAAGAAAAGGATCATGAACATGAGAAGAAGCATTAATAAAAGACATGAAATGTTACAATGCATAAAAATGAAACATCAAGTCTTAGTGAGCAACTAACACACACAGTTTGGAAAATACTAGAATGAATTTCACACATCATTTAACATTAACTCAGGATATTCATCAAATAACCCAATTCATTGGGGTGATATATATTCAGGGCACACCCATCACATCATAACTTTCCTTTCACAATATATAATTTTGAGCGCACCCGTCACATCATAATATTTACATTATCAGGTCTGAGACATTGAACATATGTAAAACATAAAAAGAAAATAACCAATGAAAATTAATTGGTTTCAAATAATAAATAATACAATCCTTAACATTTGGATTCCAAAGTAAATATGTGATAACAATCTTGAAATAGAATAATCAATGAGGAATGAAGTTGAAACAATCTTTGAGAAGTAAAAATGCGGTGATTATTTTTAAGAAGACTTCACTTGGAAGAACATTGGTTTTGTCATAAATTCAATTAAAAAACATCTATATCTCATAATATGTAATATGAGAATGAATAAATTATTGCTATGGAAAATCCATACTGGAAATGGGTTGAAAGAGGGAAAACCGAAAGTATGAGAGTTGGGTTTGAGAATTTCACCTTACCTTGTATTTGAGCACTCTCTTAACATTAATAACTTGTATAACCACATTAGATTTATTAATTAAAAAATAAAGAAACTTTTATACATTAATAATATTAATTATGGTTTTATTAAGTATATTTTTCGGCTTTTGGATGAGTTATAGGGCGTAAATTTATTGTTTGGGAACATTCGTTTTTATAGTTTTTTTGAACGGTTCACTTGTATTCATGAAATGAAGGTCATTTAAAATGTGGATAAACATAAATAATTGTAATTATATAATATTAATATTTTTAAAGAACTTGAAATGATATTATAAATATTTTTTTATATACCATTATAATTAATCATTATATAATAATTTAATAACGGTCATTTGGGTTAATTCAGGCGGTTTTTGGACCACAACAACATGGTTTTGATTAATAATTTAGTAATATGTAAATTAGTTTGTTATAGAACATTAAATAGGATATAATATATATAAAATAATTTCGTTCAACCAAAAAAATGTTTTCATGATCATATTTGAAGGTGGTAAAGGAAAATGAAAACATGTCATTCTTGAAGGTGATAAATTAACACCTCAAGAATAAAGTTTTCCTTTCTTAAATAAAAAGAAGAGAAGAAGGGGGTTGGTTGATATATTATCCGATTATTATCATAACATTATATTATATTTAAATAAAATATATTTACCATACCACGTGGATGATGATATCTGGGGATAGATTAAGAATATATCATGAAATTGAAAGGAAATTAAAGGAAAAGAGAGATAGGGGAATTACCTCTTGAATCATATTTAAGGAACCTTGGATTGGTATTTTGATGAGACCAGAAGATCTTAGACATGATGGAGGATATAGGGAAGATATTTTGGCATATTTTAGTCATGTCTTGAAGCTTGATAGCTGTCTAGAAATGAGGGTGTGAACGGTGGTATTTACAGTGGAGGGGAGGGGTGTTTTCAAAATATTTTAATCATTAGTTTTTTATATTCTCAGAAGACAAGAAATAGTCAGTGTTCCATGACTAAATATAGTAAAAAGGTAATGTTATTTCGATATAATTAGGCTTAAATCATCATAACATCACCCATGAATCTATAATTCATGAAGTTATCTTATTTTGTAAATTATCATATTTCACTATTCGTAAAAAATTTATATTTCTGGAAAATCCCAAAAATTCAGCCTGATAATTTTTTGACATGTAGAATCCTAAAATGAAACCCATTTTTCAAAAATAATTTTCTAAATATGTTAAATTAAATTTTTAAATAAATTAATAATTTATTCAAAAAATAGCAATTTAAGAACATGTATTTACTTTAAGATATAGGTATATCATACTTTCACTTATACCATACATATATACTATCATATGTAAGGTCACTACTCATAAGGGTATGTTACTATTCACAAGGGTATGTTACTATTCATAAGGTACGTTACTATTCACCAAAAAATTATGTTTGTTCAATTAGACCCCGAAAATAATTCTGGACTGAACCGTGTATATCAGATTTTCGAAATTCAAAAAATAGAAGTGGTAAATATATGTTTAAAGGTCACATAGTATTTAGTATCATTATATGTCATTTTTTCTTATTGGGATTATACTTTGCGTCATTATTATAATAAGGTATTTCTAATGATAAAACTTTGGGTCATTACAATGTACTTTACTATTGAATTTTGAAAAGCATTCGACCATCTAATAAGATAACATAGATGTTATCTTAGACATCATTTGAAGGATGAAATATTTTCAGAATTGAAAACTTATGTACATCCATTTGGATGATGTATTTATCCTACCACTTGAAAATAAGCTGGATTTTACCTCATTTTCGATGTCAGGCTCATCTCAACCAAACCATGTTCTATTATAAAAGTTCACGGTATTTCCTGTCTGTTGTAAAGAATTCATGTGCTATTTAATTTTTTTATTCTCTAATTCACTTAATATGATCAAAATTGTCATTTTATACATGACATGTAAATTGATTTGGTTTTTATGTTATCTTTACCTAGGTTTCCAATACATTCTATGAGTCCTATTGACAAAAATGGTTGACCATATAATATTTATGATACTAATATTTTAGATGATATTCTTATATCCTAAAAAATTATAATAATTTTTAGTAGTAAATTTTTTAATCCTCCTAAATTTATTTTAGTATTTTATAATGAATGTATGAAACATATAAAGAATATACAATGGTAGTGTCAAACCAGGTGAGTCAAAAAGCTCGTTATCATGTACCAAGTTACCACTAGTCAGGCCTAGGACACTTTGTCGGAGTTATTACGCCGAGGGACATCTGTTCCAGACCCACGTCCACTTTTAGTATCCATCCAGGGATTCGGTTTTTTATATAACAACATAATCAATATGATACCAAAATTTTATAACATCTTCTTATTTCCTAAATGATGGCACTAATCATTACTTAACAATTAGGTAATCATTAGTTAACCATTAATTCATCCTTAGTTAATCAATTCTTAATAGTTAGTTAAACATTGATTAATAATTGGCTAATAATTCTATAATCATTAATTAATAATTACTTAATCATTATTTTGTCATCCATTATTAATTATTTAATTATCCCTTAATTATTCTTTAATAATACCTTAATCATTATTTAATAATCCCTTAATCATTCTGTTATCATTAGTTAATTATTATTTAATGATTAATTTATAATTATTTAGTCATTACATAATTAATATTTAATCCTTAATTAATCAATAGTTAATTAATACTTATTTATTCATTCCTCAATCAATCGTCGATCATCAAATAATCATAATTTAATCATAATTTAATCAATACAAAATCATTATCTAATAATTACTAAATCATTATTTAATCATTCTATAATCTTTAGCTAAACATTACTTAATCCTTAATTAATTATTCCAGAAGGAAAATTTTAACATATGATTTTCATTAGTTAATTTTAATTAGTTAATCATTTTGTGTAATAATTTTTTAGTACTATGTTATTAATTAATTAATGTATTCTGAATTTTTACTAATAATGAATATTCTATCTAAACTATATATAACAAACAAAACTACCTAATAAAAAACATATTTCAAACAATCTAAAGATTATTCCAATAAATAAATAAATAACATTAAATAGAATAAAAAAATACCTCTAAATGACACTTTTCCAAAAAATGACTTATTTTAGGCCACCAAATATACCATGCATGATGAACACTTTCTATAGAGATAGGGGTTCTATAATGTAGAGAGAATGGTTGATTTTTATGTGATAAGGATGGGGTAAGGTTCCCTTTTATAGTGAGTTAAGTGAAAGGCATCATGGGGCACATTTTGCATGTGCCTTAGGCAAAAGGCACCCCACCCCTGCTACCATTCACATTCTATTTAAGAAAAATACAGGAAACCCCTTCCATATTTTCCATGTCTTCAATCTAGAGAAATGGAAGTGGGGGATCCAATGGTGGTAGAGGGCATTCTGTATTTTAGAGACATTTTAAAAAATTTAACCTACAAATTTTTTAAAGAAATAAGAAAATGTGTATAGGTAAACAATTGTCAGCATGTAATCCTAATACTAGAATCATATCCCTCACAAACAGTGTAAAACTATAAATATAATATATTGTATAATACTCTATTATAACATTTAAGGCCACAAAAGAGCACCCATATGATTTAATACGAATCTAAAAGTGCGATTAATGACATAGAATCATAACCCTAATGACTTCAAGGTATCTGTAGAAGCCATAGAAAACCATAGACACAGAACTCTCAAGAATAATGAATTAATATTAAAAATATAATATATATATATATATTAAATTGTAAACATGTTTTTTAGAGATGAAAATTGGCGTTCTATGAAAAAAGGGGCACATGCCACACGAGCTTAGTGCCTTCTCAGTGCTATCCTGTGAGCTTTTAGGGACCAAATCATAATAAGCCCTTAATTATAGATTGAGACCCACAAATTCATATGGATTTCCATTAAATTAAAATTGAAAAAAATTAAGTACAAAGTGATAAATATGATTCCCATGAAAAAATTGATTTTGGGGATGGTGGGAAGGAAAACCATGAATGCCTCCACACAGGTAACATTGCCCAAAAAACCCACTCAAACATTATTTCATCCTATATCTGTTCCAAAGTCTATTAGTTATTAATATAAAACATGAAATATATACATTTATTAAATAAATTAAACAAAAATTTATTTAATTTAATAATATGGGACCACGAGCCGACTTGTAGGCATAAAATATTATCTGTTTGGGAACATCTGCAATAAAAAATATCCGAATGGACCCATTTTGAAAACGTAACATACTTTTTTTGTGATATTAAATAATGTTTGAATGTAATGGATATATTATTATTTTCTATTTTAACTTTCTTGTAACCACCTAACAAATTATTTTATTTGTTTAAATATTTTAAACGGATGGGTTAGTTGGATACATATAGCGCTTAATGATTTCATTGTAATGATTAGAAGTGGGTACGGAGGGATTATAATCTATGAAAATAGCCATGATCCCCAAAAGGTAGATTTTATGTAATTCATTCCATCCCATTATGGGTTGGGTCACAATATGGACTCATGTTATTTTAATATTATCTAGCTTACTTGAAAACCCAATGGGATTCTACCAATCATTGTTTTATATGACAATAAATGTACATCCTATGCGAACTCAATAATATGATAATCCTAAATTCCCATACAAACTTAACAATCCAGATAATAAAATGTGAGATTTTCTTAGAATTTTTATTTTAATATCACATCAAGTAATGCTTGCTTGCATTTCCATTCATCGATGAAGACTACTTGTATATGCCACCAATACCACATATTGCATCTTATCCACCACTAACCATTAACAACATTAGAAAAAGAACACTAATAAGGAGAGTAAATTTACTAATTCTTCAAAAGTAAGAATTTTTTACCATTTATCAGCACTAACAAAAGCAATTATAAAAGGGCACCATTTTTTAGCTCTTTTCCTAGAATTGATAAAATTTCCTCATTTATCAGTTCTTTTTAGCACTGATAATAGTGAAAACATAATTAGATTTTTTTTCTAGCACTGGTAAATGTCATAGTGATTAATTTAATTAATATATAAATATTTTTATATTTTTAAATAATATTTATATTACAATAAGTAACTATATGTAAATAGAATATATAAATATGAATTAGAAAACTTTTAATAAAAAATGAATCTTATATTAATAATTATATATATATATATCTAAATTTATAAAATTTATATCAATCAAAATGATTAATAGTTAATTATTTATATACATTATTTAAAAAATGTGTATATAATTAAAATAAGGCACTACCACATATCAATGCTTTTAGATATCCAACATTTATCTGTGCTGAGAATAAATCACTAATAAAAGGTCTATATTTATCAACCCCTGCTAAAAGCACTGATAATAGTAGGTTTTATCAATGATAATATTAGTGCAGATAAAATAGTTTAATAATAAATATTATTAATACATATATAATTATTATATTTATATTCAAAAATAATGTTTATTTATATTCATTAATTATGAAAGGATTTTTTATAATTAATATATATATTATATATTAATATATATTTTTTGATAATTCAAACATGTATATATATTTGTTTTTAAAATTCATTAATTTGGTTAAAAATAAATAAATATATTTATATATTTATATAATTATAAAATCCTATTTTTTTAAAATATATTTCATTTTATTATATTTATAATTACATATATTCATATATTAATAAATAAATAAATATATATATATATAATAATTTAAATATACTCAGAATGTTCAGGATCAAAATGACTACTCGGTCCAATAATTTATTAAGAAAAATAAAGTATAGAACAACGACACAATACATGTTGCACATGGAGCACCACCAAACATAAAAGTGGAAAACAGTGCCACCCAAAATCAATCTAGTGGAAAAAAACCCAATAATAAAATGAGAATTTGGTCCCAAACACCCCCAATAGTGTATGGATCAATGAAAAAAAGATAAATTACCCATATTCCCACCATATGAGCCTTAGAAACATCAGTCCAAAGACAAATTGGCCTAAATTCTCACCTGGCTTGTGGGCCCAATTTTTTGTCAATATAAGACACCTGAAAAAAGCCCATAAGATGATTCACAAGGTCATGTACTTCTTATTGATAGGCTCAAACACTGCATCTCGAGCACACCAGCCTATAGACACTCAGCCACATCCAAATATCATTATCCCTGCATTATGTGGTTATCAAGTTCATCTTCAACCATCACCCGTCCATCACCATTATTGGCTAGGGATCCCTGCTTCTATGGACCACCATCATCAACCCCTCAATCCATCATTGCTAGCCCTAGTCAACACCACCAGTGTCCCAATATGAATTTTCATCCAATAGGGTCCCAAACCCCTCTTGATCAGTAAATATCTTGATCCTTCATTTTTTTCTCATAACTTTTCTCATATTCCTCAATTGTTTGGTTGATGTCACCACCTGATTCTGACCTGTCATACATCACCTTAATATTTTATTGTTTCTTCACCCATAAACCTTTCATGAGATCTGGAGTAGTAATGTGTCCATCAGCGTGTCCCATTATTAAATTTTTCATGGGGTGATGAACCCTGACGTACATGACACTAATGATTCTATGGACATGGCCAACACCATTCATATAACCACCACCCTCTGTGTCATCCCCAAAAGCTGATATAGGAATGTGTTTTTCACTCTACCCTGAATCTGAAAACTAATCATCATTGGAATGAACAACAGAGACCAAATAGATCATTTTCCCAACCACATATATATGATATCTTTCATCCTCAAATATGAGAGCGTTCATGTCGCTGATTCCACTAGTTCCAAAATCCTCTTAAACCGGAAAAAGGATTCTTCCCTGGACAACAAAGGGAAAAGAGCCACTTGGACCCAAAAGATCAAATTGAATTTGATCAAACCCAGAAATAGTCAATTTCAATTGATCCCTATTATATGATAGAGAGGGAGGATCACCTCTCAAGATAGAATCACCCATGATTCCATTTTATACATATATATAATTATATACATATATATAATAATATAATAATAAATAATTATATAAATGTATCTACAATTATATATAAATTTTTTTAAATATATTTATTTGTTATTGGAATTATAAATAATTATATATTAAAATAATTTTAATATTGTAATTTAAATTTTTAAATAATATATATTTATTATGTATATGTTTTGAAAGGTTGAGGATCAATGGCCTGTTTTATTTAATAAATAAAGTTTACAGACGAGGCACATATAATCATAAGATGTCCAACAAGAAAGATAATCTAAAAAAGAAATGAACTCATGTAGCATGAGACTGGGTGCTCATTATATGGTGATAGTAATTCCCACCCCTTCCATGAGGGTGATACCCCTTCTCCATGTTTTTACATACAACGATGTTCCACCTCCATCAACTAAGACTCCAACATCCACATATTATTTCATTTCTTCTTCTCCAAATGCATGACCACATCCTTGTCTGGAATCCTCACTGCTTCCAGATGCAAGAAAATTAAATTATTTATTCATGCTGATCTTAAATATGTAATTTTCCCTTCGCTAGTTGAGTATTATCATGAGTATTTAATGTCAAAAACAAGTGCATTTAGTGTACCCACTACCCTAGATAGATTTGGATCCCAAACAAATTTCTAATTGAATTTTAATAGTAGGGTTAAGTTATACACATGTTCCATGATTATTTCTAACATGAAACATGAAATGTGCCACCAAGGATATATCTAAAATGTTGACCTCCTTCTTAAAAAAGGGTTTAACAATGTCATCCATTTCTATTTCCTTACCATGATTAGTTTCTAAATCTCTTCTTTGACCAAATTTTATGGAAGAGTAATTTCCATGCTAAATCTATGGGATAAAATCCTTAATAACTGACATATGAGACATGTTCATACCCTAGTTATTAGGGACATAAATTTTTCAAAATACCTAAGAGATGATAAATTTTGAGACCAGTGATGTTGAATCTATAGAATATAGTTCCCCGCCTTTCTCAGCTACAACTAGCCCTATATGAATGGGAATTTTACTAGCCTAGGAATTACCACTTTCCAAATTAAACATTCATTTAGAGACAACCAACTGAAAATTATGACGATAAACTGTACTAACCACAACCACCTCATTAAACATTTTAGGTGTATATTTGGACTACCTTTTATTTCCCTCATCAGAACAAAAGGTAACCCTTTTTCTTCTGTATTTAAAAGAGGTAGTATCCTCAAATTTCTTCTAAAAATTTCCACCCTTAGAGGCCCTCAATTTCTGGTATTACCACATTTCTATTTTGACATCATCATCAATTGAGATTTACTTAGTACCCTGACTATCATCATAGTCTTATTCAGCATGTTCATCCATAAAACCAGAGTGAGAGTTTACCATACAACATTTGGAAAAATGAAAATAACTTACTAGATTATCCCAAGATTTTTTAGTCTTATTAATCTTTAAAATATCATGAGATGACATTGATCTAGCTTCAACATAAGGACAAAAGGGGGTAGTATGAGGTATTATCCCTACATACCCATCAATCTATGCGAAAAAATATACAACACCTACCACTTCCGGATCCATAGAAGGATCGGCTATAACAACAAGACATTGATGCACACCATCATGTTTTCTTCCTATAATGGAGAGTTCTCAATAGAATAGCATCCTTGAACATTGGTTTGGGAAATCAGAACATCCCCTTCATTTTTTATTCTTTGATATTGAATAGAGACATGCCCATTTAAAATAAACATAGAGAAAACAATGTTACCCCTAAAATTAGACTCCAGTTTCTAATGACTCCACAAGCATCACTGATGGGAGGTGTCATTTCATACTTGATTCTAAGGCTAACCTCATCCTAAGGGGTGGAAGAAAATACAAGATCAATAAAAATAGATCTTAGATGAATTTCTAGAAGAATATTTACAAGGTGACGATTAATGAAAATTTACATCATAGTATCAAATTGAATTGGAATTCCAAGAGCAGAATCTCTATCAATAACTATTTATAGATGTCATACTACCTAATTTAGGCCATATATTTTGACCCAAACCTATGCACATATTTACTTAAACTTGTTATTTTTGAAACTCAAACTCCATTCATGAATCCTAAGGATAACTAACCTAAGGTTAATCGAACCTACTTTACAAGAAATCATTTTTAGTTTTGTAGATGTAAAAATAATGTGGAAGAATAAAATACATAAGGATAAATATTTAATTTCATAAAAACAAAAAATTTAATTCAATCAATAATCTAGATCAAAAAATATCCATGGTTCCATCCCATTCAACAAGTATAAGGCCCCGGCCTTAAACCTTACTTAATATTGAATTAAATGAATAATTCACATTGAGGATCTTTTCAGGTTTAGAGTTTTAGAGAATTAGAACATAACTATTACATCTCAAAAGATTACAAAGTAGTCACTTCTACTAAGTTTCCATAATAAAAAAAACTCTTAAAAAGAAATGTGTCTAGTTCCATGTTTTATATAGGATGACATTCCCTTGATCCCATCCTTGACCTTATTCCACATTAAGTCCTGTGAAAAACATTTCAAAAAAAACATGGGGTGAGCATAAAAAGCTCAGTAAGGGATACATAAAGAATGAAAACTGTTAGTTTTTCAAACATCAAGTAAACCATATATACTCTATCAAAGTAATACCTTCACCTTAATGAAGTAGTAAAAAATCTTCACTAAATAAAGTATCATTACATACCTTTTTGTAACCAAAGGTTTACCATAAAACCCATAAAAAGAACACATAAAATATATAATCGTAACTTGGGACATAAACATACTTATGTGGAATAACCATACGGTCAACTTCCACACATATCACTTAATGGAATAGCCATACGTCCAATTTCCATACATACTTAATGGAATAGCCATACGGCCGACTTCCATACCCAATGCATTGGAGGTTATAACGTAACCACCCGTCCTGGTATTCACAGCACCACCCGTCATATGGTTTATAACGTAACCACCCGTTAAAATGTCCAAGTACCAATATAAAATCATAAAACATAAAACCAATATAAAGGAATGATAACATTTCCACATTTCAATCACAATATATCATAAATAAATTGACATAATAGAATCCTTTTTCAAAACCATTTTCAATACCAAAATACATAAAAGAGTATATGGTATTTATTTTATTCTAAAAACATTACGGCTTGTTGAGAAAGCCAAAGACCAAACAATACTCGCGGCGGTGGAAAAGGTCGTTGTTGCCACGTACATTAAAATAAACATTCCTTTTTGTCGTTTTGTAAAACGCTTCGTAGAAAAAGATTCCTTGTGTATAAAAGTAAAAGTCAAAGGGGTTTATACACTGTATAAAATAAAGTTGTGTATAAAACGAAATATGCCTCAATGAAAGGAGATTGAGACAAAGTCCCTTACCTCGGGTCCGACTTGACTCGATCGTTCTTTAACGTCCTGAATAATAAACTTGAGTTAATTTATACTTGATTAAGAACCGTTTTAAAGTTCATTATTCCTTTTATATCACTTATTTCCATGTTATAAACATTATGTAACCATTTAAGTTAATAATGTTTGTTTTGTCAATATTTGGTTCTTAAGTCGAAAGTGGACTTCTTACAATTACATGTTGTTCGTGTGGTCAAAGGTTCTTTATATCCAGAATGAAATTCTCAATTCGGATATAATATGTATCATATATATCCAGAATATACATGTATTTATAATATTACATAATCATTTAGAGGTAAGAAATGAAATGCACCGTTCATGGAGACGGTAAGCCGTACGTACGCATGAACGCTACTTTCATTTTTTTGTCATATTAATGGAATTAAAAATAAATGAGAGGTATGTATATTTTAATTCCAGAATTATATTCATCATTTAGATATATCATTAATTATATATATCCATTATATGCATGTACTTTTAATAGTACGTTACATTTGGGGATAAGAAATGAAATGCACCGTTCATGGAGACGGTAAGCCGTACGTACGCATGAACGCTACTTTCATTTCGATCTCATACTTTAATGGAAAGAAATAATAATGATATATAGGTATATTATAATTCCAGTATAACATCATATATAATAACTTTATATCCATCCTTTACACGTCCCACATATGGCATTAACGAATTACATCACTTTGAGGGGGCGGTAGTCCACACTTCCTTAAATGATGATATCGTATTTACCCATAATGGAAACCATAAAGGTATGCCCAAAATGAAAAATACATAAGCTTAAAAAAAATAAACATATTATATATATCATATATAAAAATAGTGACATCATAATGGCCACCTTTGAAGGTGTTAAATGAGTATTGAACAATCTTCGTTTCGGGAGGCAGAATTTCGCCATCCACGGAAACCGTATGTTCTTTAACCATTTGATGTAGTTTTGTGAGAGTGTAGATAGAATAAATCTTATAAGAAAATCCTATTATATTGAAGATACTGGTGTTTTTACAAAAGAAGTAAATAAAAATAGTTTAGAGGGTTGGAGAATAAAAATAAAACAAATGAACAAGAAAGAATGAATTACCTTTAAAAGTGTAACTCCTTTTGATTTGAGCCTAAAGGCTTCCTTTGAAAGGATTCTGCCCAAAGGGAATCCTCTAGGATGAGGAGAGGGATGTGTAGAGAGTATATTGGTAGGGTTTGGCCGAGCCAAAGGCTTGAGGAGTGTGTGAAATGAGGTAGAGGTGGGGGCCTTTTATAAGAGGAGAGGAGGGGCACTTTTCGAAAGTAAAGAAATATTACTTTATTTGAAAATGTGTTTCGGTTTTAAAAGGTCCCAAATTGATAGAATTCGTGGGTAAGGTTATAAGGGTTCGAAATCCACCCATCCAATAAGTTTTGGACATGTGTAGTTCATAGATTTTACATTATCTTTCCATTTTATTTAAATCGTTAAATAATGAGGTCATCGCTGCATCATCAGGATTCATATATAATTTAATTTATTTAGTGTCTAACAATTATAAAAAAAACTATGATGTATGAAATCTTTTTATCTTTCCAATGACTATTTATAATCAAAAATATGACTTGTATAACCCCATTTAAAAATTGTTTTAGTAAAACATATCATGTTTGTGTCATTTTTACTTTTACATTAAATAAAAAGTTATTTATGTCATTTCCCAACCAAAGTGTCTCCATGGGGTCCCCAAGTTGACCCATGGCTTGTCTTGGTCGGCCATGACACAACCAATGAGGGTAGTACATGTGTCAAGCTCATATTATTTTATTAAAACATTATTTTTACCTTAAACTACACTAATTACCACTAATCGCAATTAAGAACTTAATAAGTTACTATTCACCAAAAAAATTATTATAATCTCATTGAACCACATTTTAATTCTTAATGACAACCATATATGTTGGATTTTTGAAATTCAAAACACAATGATGGAAAAATTTCATTTAAACGGAAAATCAGTCTTTATAAGTACCACTTAGTGGTTTCACTATTCATTAAAAATTGAAGTTTTTCAGAGAATTACCAAAAATTCACCATAAGCTATATTTGATATTACGAATTAAAAAATGAAGTCTGTTTTATAAAATTCAAAACATATAAGTCACATTAATTAATTTATTAATTAATTCCCGCGGTCAGAGCAAATAGTGTGTTTTTATGAAACATTAAGTATCAAAAGATTGACACTAGATTAAGTCCGATTTCAAAGTGAAATTAATTCCAACGACCACTATTGGATTTAATGGTAAAAATATTTTCTAATTTCAATTTAAAACCAATTAAAAAGATAATCTAATCATATAAATAAATTAGATTAAAAAGAGGTTTTGAATTAAAATACAACATTTTACACTATTCATTAAAAAATGAACTTTATCAGAAAGCTACCAAAAATTTACACAAAGTAAATTTTGATGTCCCGATTCTAAAGAAGAGTTATATTTGGTACAATAGAATTTATAAGATCGATCAAAACTATATCTAATGACGGTTCTCCGTCAAAAGGTGATAAGTGGACCTTTCGTGAAAATTAGGGTATAAATGCCTAAAATTGAACTCTTTCCGTATTTTAAGCCTTTATCTTTTTTTGGGTAAATGTAAAAACATTTAAAAACATATATAATCATATTTTAGTTATTTCTATCCATTCCCGCCAGTACAACGGCTACTCGTTAACTAACATTTTAAATAATATTATTTTATTACTTGTGTGCAACGTAAGTTTTCAAAGAAACTCACCGTTGCGTATCGAGTACGCTATCGAACGTAGAAACCCTTTTTAATTAAAATTAATATTTAATTCGTAAATATTAATAAATATGAAAATTCATTATTCTTTATTTACCTAGGATGTTACATCCTTCCCCCCTTTTGGGAATTGCGTCCTCGCAATTTTATTCACTTATCAAAATAAGTGGGGGTATTTATCCCTCATAGCATTTTCAGATTCCCACGTTGCCTCTTCAATCACATGGTTTTTCCACAAAACCTTTACTTGATGAATCACCTTATTCCGTAACACTTGCTCCCTGTGGTGAAAAATCTGTACAGGTTGTTCCTCATAAGATAGATTCTCTTCCAGCTGAACTACCTCTAGACTCAAAACATGAGATGGATCTGGCATATACTTTCTCAACATCGAAACATGAAAAACATTATGTACCTGAGATAAACTCGGAGGTAAAGCCACCCGGTATGCAACTGATCCAACTCTCTCCAGAATTTCACATGGTCCAATGAACCTTGGACTCAACTTTCCTTTCTTACCAAATCTCATCACACTTTTCCAAGGAGAAACCTTGAGAAAAACATGATTACCTACCTCGAAAGATAGATCCTTCCTCCGGTTATCCGCATAACTCTTCTACCTGCTCTGAGCTGTTCTCATGTGCTTCTGAATCAGCTGAACTTTTTCTGCCAACTCTTCTACCAATTCTGGTCCCATCAGCTTCCTTTCACCCACTTCATCCCAAAATGCTAGAGTTCGACACCGCTTCCCATATAATGCCTCAAATGGTGCCATTTGTATACTGGAATGAAAACTGTTATTATAAGAAAATTCAACCAAAGAAAGATGTTGGTCCCAACTTCCCTGATAATCCATAGAACAAGCTCGTAGCATATCCTCCAATGTCTGAATTGTTCGTTCTGACTGCCCATCTGATTGCGGATGAAAAGCTGTACTAAAATTTAATTCAGTACCCAACGACTTCTAAAGGCCTTTCCACAAATTAGAAGTTAACATGGGATCATGATCTGATACAATGGAGAGAGGAACTCCATGTAACCTGACTATCTATTTAAGATACAAATGGGAAAGTTGATCTAGAGATAAAGTATCTCGTATAGAAAGGAAATGAGAAGATTTGGTCAAACGATCAACAATAACCCAGATTGCATTATTACCTCGAGCTGTCCTCGGTAATCACACAACAAAGTCCATGGATATGTTTTCCCATTTCCACTCTGGCACTGGTAATGGATGAAGAATCCCATTCGGTAACTGCCGCTCTTCTTTAACCTGTTGACATGTCAAACACTTCACAGTAAAATCAGCAATATCTCTTTTCATTCCATCCCACCAGTAATACTCCCGCAGATCTCTGTACATCTTAGTACTGCCAGGATGAACTGAAAACGGGGAACTATGAGCCTCACATAACAACTCATTCTTCAACTGTGAATCACAAGGCACACATAATCTCTTCCCAAACCTCAAAACACAAACACAAACTTATCCAAGAACTCATAGAAAATTATTTTCATAAGGTCCATGAATACAGCAGGTGAATTGGTTAAACCAAAATGCATAACTATAAATTCATAATGGCCATATCTAGTACGGAACATAGTTTTCGGAACGTCTTCTTCTTTTACTTTCAACTAATGGTACCCCGACCTCAAGTCAATCTTCGAAAAATACTGAGCTCCCTGGAGCTGATACCACTTAATTCGATGGCCCAACATCTGCTAAAGTTGTTGCAAAGGATTTCTCCACCCCTTTCTACTTGTAGTCTGGCTGCATTCCCCCAGTTGAGTTCTTTGTTGGACACTCGTTTGCATAATGACCCATTTCATTACACTTAAAACATCTTACCATTGGCTTTTCATTGCCTGCTTGATCATCTTCCTTACAGTTATGAGCAATATGACCAGACTTACCACACCGAAAGCACTTACCAGACTTGGATAAACATTCTCCAGGATGCATTTTACCACACTTCTCACAGGATGGATTTTTGGTTTTCTTACCTCCTTGCTTCTTTGATGAATTCTCCACCTTTGCCTGCCAACTAGACCTCTTATTCTGTTGTTTGTCATAGAACACCTGATCATCGGAAAACTCCATTTCCACCTTCTCAGCACATCGAACAAGCTTTTCATAACTTTTAAACTGACGAGAAGTTAATTCCCTTCGATATTTTGGCTTTAACCCTGAGTAAAAACGGTTTATTTTACTATCAAGATCTCGTATAAAGTTTGGAGCATACCTTTCCAATCGAGTGAACTTTTCTTCATAAGCAGCCAACGAATCATCCTCCTGCCTCAATTATAGGAACTGTTTTCCATCCTAAGATGAACCACCATAGGAAAATATTTATCAAGAAACATACCTTTGAATTCATCCCAGTGAAGATCCTCAATCTCATCACTATCCCTTATATTTTTCACCATCGACCACCACTGATCAGCTTCACCTTCAAAACGGTAAATAACAAGACTAACCTTTTGATGTTCTGAACACCCCATGACATCAAAAATCTTTTCCAGTGCTTTAATCCACCCTTCAGCTTGCACAGGGTCAGATGATCCTCTGAATGATGGGGGATGTTGCCTCATGAAATTTTCCACCACTAACATGTTCCTCTGTGGTTGATCTGGCTGATCTCGTGCATGGATACCACCACCATTTATAGCCTGAGTCAACTGTGCCATCACTGCAACAAACTGTTCAGTTCCGATTCTGACCATCTCAGGTTACTGATTTGGAAGGTTATCTTCCTCCTGATGTCGTCCCAACATAGCTGCTTTGTTTCCTCTGCGGAAAACCATTCTGAACATAGAAATATCTTAGGCGAAGAAACATGGTAATCCGTAAATGCTATACCATTTCAATCATATTATAACTTAACACTTTTCTAACTCCTAAAGTTGTCTAAATCGACCTTTGATACCAACTATAAGGCCCCGTCCTTAGACCTTACTTAATATTGAATTAAATGAATAATTCACATTGAGGATCTTTTCAGGTTTAGAGTTTTAGAGAATTAGAAAATAACTATTACATCTCAAAAAATTACAAAGTAGTCACTTCTATAAGTTTCCATAATAAAAAAAACTCTTAAAAATAAACGTGTCTAGTTCCATGTTTTATATAGGATGACATTCCCTTGATCCCATCCTTGACCTTATTCCACATTAAGTCCTGTGAAAAACATTTCAAAAAAAAAACTTGGAGTGAGCATAAAAAGCTCAGTAAGGGATACAGAAATAATGAAAACTGTTAGTTTTTCAAACATCAAGTAAACCATATATACTCTATCAAAGTAATAACTTCACCTTCATGAAGTAGTAAAAACTCTTCACTAAATAAAGTATCATTACATACCTTTTTGTAACCAATGGTTTACCATAAAACCCATAAAAAGAACACATAACATATATAAACGTAACTTGGGACATAAACATACTTAAGTGGAATAACCATACGGTCGACTTCCACACATATCACTTAATGGAATAGCCATACGGCCAATTTCCATACGTACTTAATGGAATAGCCATACGGCCGACTTCCATACCCAATGCATTGGAGGTTATAACGTAAC
This sequence comes from Viscum album, assembly GCA_963277665.1. NCBI lineage: Eukaryota > Viridiplantae > Streptophyta > Magnoliopsida > Santalales > Viscaceae > Viscum > Viscum album. Next base: position 2,086,425,129 of record OY728126.1, on the reverse strand, counting down.
CACCCGTCCTGGTATTCACGGCACCACCCGTCATATGGTTTATAACGTAACCACCCATTAAAATGTCCAAGTACCAATATAAAATCATAAAACATAAAACCAATATAAAGGAATGATAACATTTCCACATTTCAATCACAATATATCATAAATAAATTGACATAATAGAATCCTTTTTCAAAACCATTTTCAATACCAAAATACATAAAAGAGTATATGGTATTTATTTTATTCTAAAAACATTACGGCTTGTTGAGAAAGCCAAAGACCAAACAATACTCGCGGCGGCGGAAAAGGTCGTTGTCGCCACGTACGTTAAAAGAAACATTCCTTTTTGTCATTTTGTAAAACGCTTCGTAGAAAAAGATTCCTTTTGTATAAAAGTAAAAGTCAAAGGGGTTTATACACCGTATAAAAGAAAGTTGTGTATAAAACGAAATATGCCTCAATGAAAGGAGATTGAGACGAAGTCCCTTACCTCGGGTCCGACTTGACTCGATCGTTATTTAACGTCATCAATAATAAACTTGAGTTAATTTATACTTGATTAAGAACCTTTTTAAAGTTCATTATTCCTTTTATATCACTTATTGCTATGTTATAAACATTATGTAACCATTTAAGTTAATAATGTTTGTTTTGTCAATATTTGGTTCTTAAGTCGAAAGTGGACTTCTTACAATTACATGTTGATCGTGTGGTCAAAGGTTCTTTATATCCAGAATGAAATTCCCAATTCGGATATAATATGTATCATATATATCCAGCATATACATGTATTTATAATATTATATAATCATTTAGAGGTAAGAAATGAAATGCACCGTTCATTGAGACGGTAAGCCGTACGTACGCATGAACGCTAATTTCATTTCTTTGTCATATTAATGGAATTAAAACTAAATGAGAGGTATGTATATTTTAATTCCATAATTATATTCATCATTTAGATATATCATTAATTATATATATCCATTATATACATGTACTTTTAATAGTACATTACATTTGGGGATAAGAAATGAAATGCACCATTCATGGAGACGGTAAGCCGTACGTACGCATGAACGCTACTTTCATTTCTATCTCATACTTTAATGGAAAGAAATAATAATGATATATAGGTATATTATAATTCCAGTATAACATCATATATAATAACTTTAAATCCATCATTTACACGTCCCACATATGGCATTAACGAATCACATCACTTTGAGGGGGCGGTAGTCCGCACTTCCTTAAATGAAGATATCGTGTTTACCCATAATGGAAACCATAAAAGTATGCCCAAAATGAAAAATACATAAGCTTAAAAAAAATAAACATATTATATATATCATATATAAAAATAGTTACATCATAATGGCCACCTTTGAAGGTGTTAAATGAGTATTGAACAATCATCGTTTCGGGAGGCAGAATTTCTCCATCCACGGAAACCGTATGTTATTTAACCATTTGATGTAGTTGTGTGAGAGTTTAGCTAGAATAAATATTATAACAACATCCTAGTATATTGAAGATACTTGTTTTGTTACAAAAGAAGTAAATAAAAAGAGTTTAGAGGGTTGGAGAAGCAAAATAAAACAAATGAACAAAAGAAAATGAATTACCTTTAAAAGTGTAACTCCTTTTGATTTGAGCCTAAAGGCTTCCTTTGAAGGGATTATGCCCAAAGGGAATCCTCTAGGATGAGGAGAGGGATGTGGAGAGAGTAAATGGACAGGGGTTGGCCGAGCCAAAGTCTTGAGGAGTGTGTAAAATGAGGTAGAGGTGGGGTCCTTTTATAAGAGGAGAGGAGGGGCACTTTTGGAAAGTAAAGAAATATTACTTTATTTGAAAATGTGTTTCGGTTTTAAATGGTCCCAAATTGATTTGATTCATGGATAAGGTGATAAGGGTTAGAAATCCACCCATCCAATAATTTTTGGACATGTGTAGTTCATAGATTTTACATTATCTTTCCATTTTATTTAAATCGTTAAATAATGAGGTCATCGCTGCATCATCATGATGCATAAATAATTTAATTTATATAGTGTCTAAAAATTATAAAAAAAATACTATGATGTAGGAAATCTTTTTAGATTTCTAATGACTATTTATAATAAAAAATATGACTTGTAATACCCCATTTAAAAATTGTTTTAGTAAAACATATCATGTTTGTGTCATTTTTACTTTTACATTAAATAAAAAGTTATTTATGTCATTTCCCAACCAAAGTGTCTCCATGGGGTCCCCAAGTTGACCCATGGCTTGTCTTGGTCGGCCATGACACAACCAATGAGGGTAGTACATGTGTCAAGCTCATCTTATTTTATTAAAACATTATTTTTACCTTAAACTACAGTAATTACCACTAATCGCGATTAAGAACTTAATAAGTTACTATTCACCAAAAAAAATTATTATAATCTCATTAAACCACATTTTACTTCTTAATGACAACCATGTATGTCGGATTTTTGAAATTCAAAACACAATGATGGAAAAATTTCATTTAAACGGAAAATCAGTCTTTGTAAGTACCACTTAGTGGTTTCACTATTCATTAAAAATTGAAGTTTTTCAGAGAATTACCAAAAATTCACCCTAAGATATATTTGATATTATGAATTCAAAAATGAAGCCTATTTTATAAAATTCAAAACATATAAGTCACATTAATTAATTTAATAATTAATTCCCGTTGTCAGAGCAAATAGCGTGTTTTTATGAAACATTACGTATCAAAAGATTGACACTAGTTTAAGTCCGATTTCAAAGTGAAATTAATTCCAACGACCACTATTGGATTTAATGGTAAAAATATTTTCTAATTTCACTTTAAAATAAATTCAAAATATAATCTAATCATATAAATAAATTAGATTAAAAAGAGGTTTTGAATTAAAATACAACATTTTACATTATTCATTAAAAAAATGAACTTTATCAGAAAGGTACCAAAAATTTACACAAAGTAAATTTTGATGTCCCGATTCTAAAGAAGAGTTATATTTGGTCCAATAGAATTTATAAGATCGATCAAAACTATATTTAATGACAGTTCTCCGTCAAAAGATGAAAAGTGGACCTTTCGTGAAAATTAGGGTATAAATGCCTAAAATTGAACTCTTTCCGTATTTTACGCCTTTATCTTTTATTGGGTAAATGTAAAAACATTTAAAAACATATATAATCATATTTTAGTTATTTCTATCCATTCCCACCAGTACAACGGATACTCATTAACTAACATTTTAAATAATATTATTTTATTACTTGTGTGCAACGTAAGTTTTCAAAGAAACTCATCGTTTTGTATCGAGTACGCTATCGAACGTAGAAACCCCTTTTAATTAAAATTAATATTTAAGTCGTAAATATTAATAAATATGAAAATTATTTATTCTTTATTTACATGGGATGTTACAACAACTCAATACAATTTATTAATGAGTACTTACAAAACTTGATTCACTTATAGATAGTTCCATGTGAGGTTGAAACGTGGGTGGCAGTACATTTTATCTTGTCATTTATCTCCTTCTCATGTCTTCCCCTTTCTAAAATTTCTATTGGAAAAAATCTAGGATGTAAAGATAATCATTTTCTTCATGGGAGTATCATGTTTGATCTCTATTTTGGGTTTCTTGGACTTTGTTGAGATAGGTTTTGGACTCCCTTATAAAAATAAGTGAGTTGAATGTTGATTTTCCCCATTATTATATCAATATTTTTTTATCTGTTGATTTCATAGTCTTTTAATTCAATTTTTAAGATTATAATAGAATTATTAATTATGTGGGATGAATCCTTAGGATGAAATAACGGTTTTATCTTTGTTTCCAATGAATATTACATGTGTTTACATAAAAACAATGTATGTTTTAATTTTTTTTTTCAATTCTCTTATGCACCATGTGTTTGTTAAACATGTTTTGTGACAAGAATTGTATAATTTTAAATCAATGTTCTGGTCTTAAAAAATAATTTTCAATTGGTTACTAATTTTTTTCTTTGAGTTCCATGTAATAAAGGAAATTCAATGATTTGGCAAAGTGATTCATGTTTAGTTTGGAATAAAAAATGCATGGTATGAAAATATTTTTTAACATTTTCAAAGTGTTTCATGTTTATAATTTTATAATTTTATATAATTTCAAATTTATATATTTTTATAAATTTTACAGTATATCATATTATACTAAGAGAATTAAATAGTAATTTTTATTAAATATTTATACTTATACAGTTTTATTCATATATAAATTTTTATACTTTTAAAAATTTTATAGTATATCATATGTACATATACAGTTAAAATATAAAATTTTATTAATTATATATAATTTTATAGTTTTCTAGATTTATAAATTAATATACAACTATAGTTTTATTCGTTATAAATTATTAGAATTTTATTCCATTATAAATTTTACTAATATAAATTTTAATTTAATATTTTTATTAATTATTAAAACTAAATACTTATATAAATTGTGTAAACTTTTATAACATATATATACTTTTATATAATTTTATAAAAAAGAGAGTGATCAATGAATGAAGGTGATATCAAATTTCTTAACTCTAATATCGTGTAGATTTATCGAAATTTATAATGAGAGAAAATCATTAAAATATAAAAAAGAGATACAGGAGAATGAATTCTTCTATATAATGTTCATATGTCCACTCCCAAAATAATTTCCTAATTTATTTCTTCTTTAATCACACATTATGCTTTAAATATCCAACCCATAGGATTTATGGTTATTCCTAATCTGCATTTGTCGGCCCTAGTAATTGTGATAATGGATTTTGTGTTAGTCATTTGGTTCCTCATTTTAATGGTGTCTCCACTAACTCAAATATGCTTTCTCAAATCTAATAAAATTCCATAAATTCCACTACTACCTAGTACACTAGCACCGCTCCAATAAAAAATAATGTGAACAAATATCTGTTAAGTCAATAAGCTATCTTATGAATTTTTCCTTCCTATATGTTTGGAAAATCACAAACACTTTTTCCTTAATGATTATTTTGTAATGAAATATATTTTCTCTAAACATAACCTACTTTTATATATTATTATTAGCATTATTTATCTAAAAATAACCACATTTCTCTTACTAAGGAATCATATTAATAACAATTATATCCTTATCCAAACCTTGGAACCTTATAGTTCCAATGATTCCAATTTTAGTATCAAAATGTAGTTTTACATTCTCAAATACAAGAGGGGGGATGAATTTCAATTTAAAAAACATTCACTTTTAACCTAATGAAAATAAATGTTTAACAAAGTTAAACATGTTAAATTTAAAAAATATATTTAGTTATTAAACAAAAGGATAATTGGAAGGGTCCATATCCTATTATAAGAAACCAAAACATAAACAAGGTAATATTAAATAAACATAAGTATGTTTTTATTAGAGAAATATTATACCTTAATTCATATAGAATCATTATTTATCAGAATAAGTATGAGTACAAGAATATATAATAAAGTTACAATTTCTTTATTTAACAAAATACAATTGAAAAAAAACTTGTAACAAAAATAATTAAACAAGTAAGAAATATTTTGAACCAAAGAGAATGATATCCATCAACCTTGGATAATGGTCTCTAATAAAAATATCTGGAATATAAGTTCTTCATAAAGAACCTTATCAATACTGAGGATTATTTCTATATAATCTGAATAGTATGTTTCCTTACATAAATCATCAAATTTTTTTGTTGGTATTTCAATCATATTTTAAGAAAACCTTATCAAGTACAATTTCCTTAAATCCAATTTTTCTTTAAAACCTCTAAATATCGGAATATATTAATCCTTATTGGGTATTGATATCAACTATCAAATCAAATAATGTTAGTCTCAATCATTGGATCTATCCAAGAATTCAAACCGTCACCATGAATCCTATTTAAAGGGACCCTATCTTCTCATCACACATAAACTATTTATGATTTTTGAGATGAGTTTATACTGTTCTTTATATCTACAGTTATGGTTCTTCAGTTTCTATACATTTTGAATGTCTCTTGAAGCTTCTCCTCAGACTCCAATGCAGTCTCAATCCAGTAAGGTATCCAAGGACTGGTTATTATTCCAAGATAGTTTATGGGGCCAGAATTTATTTGTGAAGTATAATTCCTTGATTAAAAATATTATCAAGTTAAATAGAAGGTAATTTTTTTGCATTATTAAATAAAAGAATCAAGATCCAATCTACAGGGACCTTGTAGTGAAATTCTATGTTTCAGACAGTTTCTATGGGAAAGGTGGAAGAGAGATGTTTATGTTCAGAAGTTATTGAAAATCATACTCTCTATCTTTCCACAAGGAAGAAAACATCCTATATAAACTCAATGAAGGTGAAGCTATTCTATACTCACATATGTTACCTATAAAAGATTTATTTTTTTAAGAGTAAAGATTATGACTGCCTTGGAGTCAATAATATCATAAAAACCATGATTTCTCAACTCTCATCAATCTATAGGCATGTATCTTTATAAATGCAAGGTTTTATTATCCCATGGATGGGTGATAAGGATTCACTGAAGTTATCTGATATCATTCTATTAGATTTCCTAGTGAACCTATGAAAGATAAATTTATTGAAGTATATCATTCTGAAAAATAGTAAAATTAATAGTGGAAACATAAGTATCATATTTTGATGTATCCAATGATCATTTCAAAGGTTATGGTATTGTTCTTAGAATCATTCAAGATCATTTAAACCTAAAAGGCAAAGAATTTCAATATTATGTTACTATTTGATGATACTGTAACAAGGATGAAAGTAGTGTTCAATGTTGTATCTGAAGAGTTTTATGATCTTCCTGATAAGAATGATCAGGTTAAATCATTGAATAATGAAGTTGTTGAACCATCAAATAAAATAAAAAGTGGCTAAATGTAATTTTTATTAGTTTTTCTAAAAGTTTTTGGGAAATATTCAAAATATATTTAGTTACCAGCAGCCTTCTTAAAGGAGGCTTCAATTCTGTAATAGGTTATTGAAGAAGAAGAAATACATCAAGATAAAGAATAAGAGGAAGAAAGTTATGATCTGATAAAAATGGTTGATGAATATCATGAGAAGGAGAGTCCTTTTGATAAACTATCAATAAGAACATCCCATTCCGCATCCACCAAAATTGATTCAGATTATTAGAAAGAACATTATAAATAAGTGGAAGTTAAAAAATTCTATTCTGTTTAAGAGAGTGAGGAAAATGATGATTTTTTTAGGAAGATGAAGAGGAACATAATGTTAAAGAAAAACATCAAAAGGTATCTACTGTTTTTGAAAAGGGTGTTGCAAAAATAAATCTAGTACTTCTTGATACACCTTAGAAATATGTAGTTGAATATTTTATGTCAATGTTTTTTTAATTAGTGAAAGATAATATTCTAGAGAATGGTGCATCAGATTCAAAATCATTATCATCCATGGGACATTAAATTGTGGTACAATATTTAAAGAAGCTTTTTTATTAAATTTTCTTCTTTCCAAACAATTAATCCCAATGTCAGCTTCTTCATCACTTAGTCAGAAAGAAAATAGATTCTACAAATTTTTTTAAGGAAAATCTAATCATAAAGGAAACGGATTTCGAAACCATCATGATCAACTATGATGACCAAAGAATTTTTTACAAGAAGATTACATCTTGGGAGAAATCATTAGTTGATGACCTTAAGCTTGTTGGTGATTATATGGATTCATCAAAATAGACATTCAACAAGTATGATAATAAGTTCAAAATTCTTACTCAAAGGATAAATCAAGAGCAATCCACCTGGATTTGAGATGATAACGATCTCTATAGAAGACATAAGTCTGTTGATATTTATCAAAAGAGGGAAACCAATACCATATATCAGTTAGTAGAGAAAGTAATGTCTCAATAAGAAGTTATCAACTATCACGAAGAAATGATTCATAATCATGAGATGAAGAACCAAGAACACGAAGAGTTAATAATGAAGTACCAAGAAGATAATATGGTGATAAATTTGATGAAATTCATCCTCAAGAAGTTTCTTCTAGAGAAGAAGAAGGATGATTTATTAACATAAAAAACTATTATCATTTTTTGTACTAAAACATTTTGTTCAATGTTAATTAAATACATTTGTTATACTCTGTTTCAAATGAATTTTATTTATAATCATTTAGGTACCAATTTTTTTCCTCCATTCCTTTTTGAAAATACATAGTGGGATAAAAGTTTTGAAAAGAATATCGTATTAAGGGGTAGTCTATCCAAAAGAATACATTTCTTAAGAAAGGGAGAGCTTAGTCTTAAAGAAACGATTATTAAGAAAAGGAAAGTCTATTTCAAGAAAATTTCTTATACCAAATAATATGACCCTTAAGGGAAAAAACCTAAGGGGAAGTTAGTATTTTTCAATAATACAGAAATATAAGGGAGAAAATTTATTATTTCATTTTTTCAAACATAAATATTTTTTTTCAATAAGTTGTTTGTGCTTTCAAAAAAGGGGGAGATTGTTAATTCAATAAGCTATCTAAAGACTTTTCCATTAATTTATGTTTTGAAAATCACATACGTTTTATTTAAATATTATTTTCTAAGGAAATCTATTTTCTCTAACTTTAAAATACTTTTATATGTTATAATTAATTTTCCTTATCTAATATTAACCTTATTCCTCTTATGAATGAATCAAATTATGAATAATCAGATCCTTATCCAAACCTTAGAACCTTATAGTTTATTAGATACCAAATCTCATTGTTTTTAGACTCTGATTCCAACTATTTTTAGACTCCATTTTATCATGAATTTTGACTCTAAGTTTCATAGAAATCACACTCCAATTTCTCTGAAATTCAAACTCCTAATTCACTAAAATCTAGACCCTAAATTATTCGAAATTCAGAATCAAATTTCTCATAATTCCGACACTGTTTTATCATAAAATAAAATTTTGTTTTCTCATAAAATGAAACTCCATTTTAATATAAAATTGGACTAAATTTTCTCATAAAACCAAACTCCATTTTTAGATATTATTATACTGTATATCTCATTATATTCGAAATCTGATTATTTGTACTTTTAAAAGTTACTTTTCGTTCATAAAGATATTGTTCCAACATTGATGGATTCTAGTTTACTTATGTTTCATAAACATTCGAATTATTTACTTGTTATATTTCCTTACACATTATTGTGTTACAATGTAATGATGTCGTATAATCTATTTATAACTAACTATTGGATGAGTGACACATGTCCAGTTCCCTCCGAAATTCATGAAAAACATGACCATTGGAGGAGGAAATGGCTATTTGATTTTATTATTATAAATACCCTTATCCTTTAAAAAGTGAAGATATCTAGATAGATCTATAGGTTACATGTTGTGATACTATGAAGTGATTTCTAGAGAGAGAATGAATCTCATGTTTTCTGTGAACTGTGAACAACTTGTTCAAACTTGAACATGTCGTTCAATCTACATTGTGAAATCTGATTTTTGATTTGCACAATCGATAACTTATATGGATAGAAAGTTATTGGTGCCAACTACCTTAAATTTTGAGGTCTTGTAGGGATAGAAATATAGAGTCTAATATTCTTATCAATGGATTACCTTTGTGCGGGTAAGACAAACATTATTGAATGTATAAATCAAGGGACCTTTAACGACGGTTTTTGGATACCCAACTCTTTGGTTTAAAATATTTAAAAATTGTTTAATTATTATTATTACAAGTTTTAGTTTTACTGAATTTTATTTGGAATGAAAGTATAACATTCTTATAAATTGTTGTACTTATAATTACTCTAATAAATAAAGATTCTATATGCTTTCAAGTAGAATATTTCTCTAATAAACACTTGCTTAATTTTTCTTAAGATTAAGTTGTTTTAGATTTGGTTTCATATAATTGGACTTGCGCTCTACCAATTTTTCCTTTGTGTATGAAAAAAGGAGTTTGTAAATTTATCTTGTTTAACATTGTTAAACATATATTTTATTATGGTTAAAAGATAATGTTTTTAAAATTACAATTCACCCCCTCTTGTAATTGAGCATCTATAAAAACATTTCAATCCTAAAATATCGATTATTAATTAATCCTTATAGTGTATTTCTAGATTCTATCAACTGGACTCTATTTTATTTCTTAGTAGCTTTTATTTTTTTAAGTATTTAAATTATAGGATTATAAAATCTATGTTTTAGTATATTGTCTTCCTTCAACTCTTTCTAGTATAAACATGTTGTCAAATTCTATACATCATAGTTCACCAAAAATCATTTACATCCCAAGAAAAAATCTCATATGGTTGACAAAAATATATGTTTACTCGATTATACTTAGTCCCTAAACTCATAAAACTTTCAAAAAACACAAAGTGAGTCTTTTCATTCCATGTGATTAGTCAGACCCACGAAAATCCCATATTTAAATGATATGGCTTAGGACTCCATAAAAACACACTGGAAACACTAGCCTTCACATAACACTAACATTACTCATATGTGATATAGATTAATAATAACACAATGTAAAGGGAATGTCACTAATAATATCCAAATCATAGGATATCCATCATGACCTCACTCCCACAAAAGGTGAATTAATATTTTACTCCATTGCATCACCAAATCCTTATTTTCATCCAACATAACCTAGATAGTATAAATTTGGGGAGTCCTATAAAACTATATATTATATAATATTTGGTGGCAGCTAATAAGGAGATAAGTCTCTGTAAATAAACTACATTAATATAATCCTAATCAGCTTCATCTCCCATGTAGTTATTATTTCATTTTGTATCCTTAGGCTCATCCCCCATCTCTTCTGGAAATGCACCTATATTGATTGAACTAAAATATGATATATTAATCCCATACTAGGTATCAGTAAACAATGTGGATGAATTCAAAGGTTAACACCGACCACCAATGGATTAATTGTTTTCATAAATTCAATTAACCATTATTTCAAATCATGATGAATTTTTTTGAAATATTCAAATGTTGGGTTCCACTTTTTGGAAAGGCCCCTTTTGTCCATTTATTTAATTTTTTAAATATTAATATTGTTGATTTAAATACGATGGATACTAATAGAAAATATATGTATGCTAATCATATGAAAAAATAGTAAAAATATGGGGTGAAATTGTTCCTTGGGTTTGTAAAAGATCATGTAGATGTCCCTTTAGTAATCCTCTTTCTAGGTTTACACTGTTGTTATTCTAGATTAATTTTTTCATATGAGTTGGAAGAACAATTGATCAATCAAACAATTGAATGAAGTTATTAATGTTGGAATAAATACAGGGGAAAAGATAATGTAGCTAGTGACTAAGATAGCACTGCATTTTAGTGATCATTTGTTATGATTAGATGTTTTTATAATGAAGAAGAACATATAAAGGATCTGATTATAGGTGTAAATGGTGATGAAAATAATATTGATGAAATGAAAATAATACTTATTGATGACATTTATTATTTTCTAAAATTGATTAAGAAGATAAAGAGTTGTGAAAAGATGCCAATGTATGATGGTTGGACTAAATATACAGAATTATCAACTTTACTAAAGATTTATAATTTAAAATCTAGAAACGTATGGAGTTTTTATAGTAAAATAATAATAATTTCTCTCTTGAATGATATTTTCCAAAAGATAATTAGATCCATAGTTAAAAATATAACACTAAAAGAACAAAACATGTGATAGGTATGATATCTGAAAGAATGAATGCTTGTCCAAATGACTATATACGATTTCAGAAGGAACAAAAATCACTTAAATAATTCCAATAGTGTGGTTCTTCTTAATACTAGAAAGATGAAATGAGTCCTACAAATGTTATATGATACTTTATAATAATTCCATGGTTTAGGAACCTATATAGAAGTGAGAGGACTATATCGAAAGTGATGTAGAACACATACATAAGAAACAAGGATGGGATACTTCGTCACTCGGAAGACTCACCTCAATGGAAGAGAATTGATCATGAGTATCCTAAATTTGGAAATGATCCGAGAATCCTTAACCATTAATTTTTTATAGACGGAGTTAATCCTTTTGTTTTTCGAATTATTACCCATTGTGCATGGACAATTATGTTGGTAAATTATAACCATTCATTGTGCTTATTCGTGAAATGAAAATACATTTTTTTATATATGATTATATCAGGACAAAAAAAATCTTTGGTAATGATATTAATGATTATTCGGATCCATTGATCAATGATTTGAAATTATTTTGGGTTTTAGGTGTTATATTGTATGATTATTATAAAAATGGTTATTTCACAATGAGAACCATGTTTTGTAGGATGTTAAATTACCTCTATTCATATGAAATTTTTTCAGGATAGAAAATTAAATGAACTCAAGGGTGTCCCATTTATGAAAGTGGTACACAATTAATTAGGTTGAAGAATTAGTTAAAGACATTGTGTATAAAACATCACATATTTATACCCTGATTACATAAGTACCAAACAAAGATGACATCATTCAATGAGTGTTCAGAATAACATACATCACCATATCCACTAATGGGAGGACAAATGTTTACGAAAGTAAAATATATGGACACCGATTTTGGTAAACATTTTTCAAAAAAACTAATGAAAACTTGTTGCAAAAAGAGATTAGTTTTTTTGGAATTCCAATATTTTAATGTTCTTTACGTTAATAATTTTCTTGATGTTATTCATGTTAAAAAATGTATGTCATAGTGTTATTAGGACATTAGAAAATGGATCTTAGAAACAAATTATGGAATTAAGGAATTTTTTTACATGATTTACATGGTAAAATAGAAAGAGTTGGCACCTATAAAGGGTGAAAAAATAATTTTCTTCCTCCATCTTCTTACCCTCATTCAAGGTTAGAGAGATATCAGTTTTTTAACTTCTTGAATCATGTAATATTTTATAAGGGTATACATTGAATATCAAGATTATCATGACAATGAATGATTTTATTTTATTGGTTAGGAAATCATATTACTATCATGTTTTGATGTAAGATCAAATTCATGTAGCTTTACATTTAATTTGGTCCTAGAATTTCTATTATACAATAACCAAGATTTGATTATTTTTCAGATATATACGTAGAGAGGCTATAGACCTAGTGAACATCAAAACTATGGAAAGGGAAATTTCCATCATATTATGGGAATTTGAAATGTTTTTCCCACCATGGTTTTTTTGATATGATGGTTAACCTGATGGTTCACATAGTGATAGAGATTCAAATATTTGGTCATATAAATTATAGATGGATATACCCCCTTGAACGGTAGATAAATATGTTGAAAGGGTTTATAAAAAATTAAGGTTTTCTAGAGGGTGGAATTAAGGAGAGATATATTGTTAAGGATACGATTGAATTATATACCAACTAACTGTCTGGTGTAGAAAGCATTGGTTTATTTAATCATCATCACAATGGGTAGAAACAAAGAAAGAAAAGCCTTAAAAATAAGGGGAAAGTGGATAGCAATGTGAAAAAACCAGAGTAGTTGAAGAAAAATAAGAAGGGGAGTGCTTGAAACTCATCCTCCATTCCAACGAATAAATGATTGAAAAAGCGTTTTGGGTCAAAACATCAAAAGAAGAGATCGATATAATATATGAATAAAGGTTGAAAGTTGACACCAAGGAGGAGCAAGAGGCGTGGTTTGAAGAAAAAAGACCAAATCCTAACTCGAGGTTCAAAACATTGCAAAATCAACATGGAGGAATTCATTCAGACAATGGATAAAATGGATACCCTCATTGAAGATCTTATCAGAAAGGATCCAGAAATCCAGGTTAGTATGTTGCACTACAAATTATATAGATTTTATGATTCTAATAATCTTAGTCTTGTGTTTAATAAATTTGTGAGTTCTTTCAGTACGTAGTGGTATCAATGTTTTGTGAACTATGGTTTCCCACTTCTATCTAAAGTGGATTAATAAAAATTTATATTTGGTGGAGGATGATACACAAATTTACATTTTTAATGATAATTTATAGGTTTCCCCATATGATGAAACCCAAAAATAAATTCTTGGAAATTTGAATCCATCAAGGGATGAAATATGGATATCAAATACACATAATAAATAGTTTATTGGATGGTTTCTGGACCATATTTATAAATATTCAGATGAAAATATAGATTCAATTTCATAAAACCTTTGATGGATATCCATAATACCATGTTTTTATATATTATCTTATAATGGTTATGTAATAATGCTAAAACATTCTATACAATTGAACATAATGAAGGTAGTACCACACAAATCACTAGTGTTACAATTATGGATAAAGCGATGCATGATTCCGGTACTAAAAAAAATCCAATTTATATGAACATGTCATTATTTGGAATCATCAATCAAATATGGGTGTTGGATTATACCACATTCCATGTGCTGATTTTTCAATCTAGGTGAGTTGATAATGGGAATAATGTTAAAATAGATGAATTGGGATATGTGAAAGAGGATTTTAGTAAGTAAGGGTACAAAGACGACCTATTTATATTAGAATCACATGCAGTAAAAGTATTTTATGCTTTAAATCCCACAATATGAAATTTTTCAATAGTTCTTTTATATTTCGAAACCACTAAACATTCAGAATAAAATTCAACTGAGAATGGGTCTTTCAGTCAGATGTTGTATTCATTTTGTAATATCCCCAATGTAAAAGGGTTTTTATGTAATATTAGACCATAATTGGGGGATTTGGATAATTGATAGAGGATTCAAATCCCTTCAACCATAAAAAAATAGATTTCAATAATAAGGTTATATTTATTTATAGTAAACATCACATTACCACATGTTATTATTTGTTTTCAACTACATTTACAGAATCAAAACTAAATGTTAATCTAACTTTATAGATACTGAATTATACACATGATGATGCTACGAATATCTAGTAAGAATAGACCTCTTGACCTACTGATTCTCCCAGTGCAGAGAAAGAACGACATTATCCACATGTCAATGCTAGTAATCCAAAAAAACAGTAGGTTCCTCAACCTAATTCAATTCCCATTTTAGTGGAAAATGAACTTATGTTCATGCCTATTCAACCAATCTGGAGGAAAAATATATTGATTATGTTGAACTCAATGAAATGGTATGTGATGCAGAATCGATGTCACAAAAAAATAAGATCTTTGAAGCCTGATGGTGTTAGATAAAATTAATAAGGAAAAAAATGAAGGCATCAAATTTTAGGTTATATGGAATATGTGTGGACATCCTGTTTTCCCCAAAAAGTCCATGATTTGTAGATAAAATGGCCTCATAACATGGAATCATAGGAAATTGATTTAAATTCATGTAACCATGCTGTGACCATGCATAAGACTCTAATTTGTGAAGAGATTATGATAAATTTATGATATCATTTCCTCATTTAAATAAACATAAAATAATGAAACATTAACATAATCTTCATCATCCCTTATAGAGTTCATTTATAGAGTTGAATACCACAATTTTTTTATTAATTCTTGATGGAAATAATCATAGAGTATTTTTCATAATTATAATGATATTTTATCATAAAGTTATTTGAAAGTAAAATAATCCCACACCCACCACTTATGTATATACACCTAGTAATCCAAGTAGTAAGGGATGGGTTTATAAGTCATCGTGGAGATATATCTTTTTAGGTACATTTTGTATGATAATTCATTGTTTGAAAATAAATATATTGATAACTTTGATTAATAATTTTTAATTTATGAAACAATAATTAATTGCTGAAAATAAGGGGTGGGCAACAAAACAACATAACCATACTGTAAAGTAAGGATGGTTTAATCTTCACATTAAAAATATTAGTACATATCTTCAATCTAATGTAATAATTTTATGTGACATGGAACAAAAACATAATATTGTTCCACTATTTATATACAGATTAATGAATCAGAATTGAAATCCACTTTAATAACACATCATGTTCTATGAATGGAGTCACAAGTAAATAATTATGGGATAATTATAGAATTAAATACTAAAAAATGTGGGAACCTTGTGTAAGTATGAAATAATTTTTTCCCCCTTAAATCATTTTTTATATAAATTATTACTTATTTTACAATATTTTATCTTTTAAATAGACATAAGAATCATCAATACCTCTACGAAATGAACTCCTATTATTAGTGTCCTTGAAGTAGCCATAACTATATGGTCACATTAGAGGTTTGGGTGTTGGGGAGACACCTTGAATGTATATTGGGAAAAAATGATGGGAAGATAAAGTTAAATAAATGGAAGATATAAATAAAGACTTAGAACTGTTGAAAAAGAATTTCATTTAAAGACATTGTTTCTAGAAAATTTTGTTGGGGGTAGAAAAGAGAAGAAAGAACTCATGAAAAAACTCTACATGAATATCATACCTCACCCCCACCAGTTTTAAGGAGATCCATTACCCTCAAAGAGATTTCATAGATGAGGCAATCAATTACTCATAATTGTTTTTGTGAAATTTGAATCAGGTAGAAACTGATACCTTTCCTATAGTGTTATTATAAATGGTGAAAATGATTTTTATTTATATATGTCAACACCCACCCATCTCCTTTTTGTGAGGGATAATATATTCAATATAAATAAAGAAACTCTCCATAATAGACCACTTATAATATGTCGTGTGATAGAGGGGGTTACAATCACTCATGATTCGTGCCATGATCTACCTATTCAACTTGATGCCATAGATATTCATATAGTTGGGAATTCAATTTCACAATTCATACCACAACCATCATATCTTGTTAAAAAATATATCAAAATGAGGAATTCATTTCCAATTTATTTTTAATGACAATACATTAATAATTAATGAAAAATTTATGAACTAAGGAATGTTATTAGATATGGACAAATGGAAGGATTTTAAATGAAATTTATAATCAAAGTCATCAATGATCAACCAACAGATCAAAAAGTTATTCAAAAATCTCATTTACCCCACCCATTTAATATTTTCATTTAATAACATTGAAGTTTCATGTACGTAAAAAGTAACAAAGTGGTAGTACTCACATAGTTTATTTTGAAGAAAAAAAGTATAGAAATAACATTGTAGAGTGAATTGATCTATGGAATGTAAATGAAATTATCTAGTATGAATGGATTGGTGTGTTAGTTGTAAATGTATACATGAGGTGTGTTTTCATTAATTGGTTTACTCATAGCCGATACACTATGTTAATTACAACTAAATACATTTCATATGTTTTCAGGAATATATATTAATACCAATTGAATGTATAATCTCATGAACATAAATTTGGACTCATTATTCCTCACATCACTTCTATTGAATAAAGAGAAATTAAAAAAAAAGATGAAATAGTGAAAAAACATGCCAAATTGTTTGAAATAAAATATATAGATGAAATAATATTTATAATTCAAATGATACAGGGGAAAAACACTAAAATTTAATAAAATCAAATATATTTTCATTCCGTTCATTAATTATTCCATTTTTTTATTTTTTTTGGAATCATTGTGTCCTCATTGCAGTCAATTTGGATACTCAAATGATTTATTTCAAATATTCACTGCATCTATACCCAACAAACCACCGACACATGATAATGTTTATCAATTTGTAATACAGTACATCCAAAAATAGTTTTAACTAATCATCATGATAAATTGTTCAATGTTTTAAACTGAATGTTGTTCTAATAGTGTTGTTATTAAATATCATCAATTTCAGGGCATGATGAAAATCCCAAATGCACAAGGAGCCAGTCAAGTTCTACAAGTTGGAATGTATCATGGTAAATATAATAATATTTCACTATCAAAACAAATGTCTAAAAAATAATTATTTTTTTAAATGTTTCTACACTGTCTAAAATAAAAAATTGTAAAAGATTGTGGTCATTATTTTTGTAAATTTATGAGAGAGATCATATACCATCAAAAAACTAGCATCTCTAAAAAATTATTTTCAATGATAGTTACAATTTCATTTAAAATATTTATTAATCCTTTTTTATTTATAATTTTACAGAACTACCATTACTATACAAAATACATATATTTCAAAGACAAAATAGATTTGTTTAGAAATGAATGTGGAACATACCTGATGGAAATATGTACATATATATTAGAAATATGTGACTTACTACTTATTATTTATTTTATTTTATCATCAATATATCTATAATTTTAACTAATTTCTTTAAAATTTCTATATGATACTTATTTTGTTAATTTTTATAGAGGTCATAAAGAACTAACCTCATGCGTTATTGGACATAGAGGATACAAGTAAATTGATCACAATAAGGAAATGGGTCAAGAATGAATACAACCATCATGAAAAGGTTAATTAGTACTATGTTTAAAAAATGAAAGAGAGTTTAATGAGATAGTGCAGTTTTTTTTAAATATACTATGTTTTTCCTTAAAATATTTTCTCATCTCTACTGTATTAACAAAATCTATATTAAATATTTGACTAGAAATGAAGATAATTTCTTCTTTGCATGATGATTTTATCAATACCATGGAGCAACATATTATGATTAATAATACCATTTGTGAAGATTAAAATGTCATGTTATGATATAATTTTTCAATTTAACCAAAAAATAATAAAATGAAATGTTGATTTAATTGTCATTATTCCTTTTATATTTCACTTATTTTAGATGATTTATGCCCATTGTTCCTGAATTTCTACACCAAAACATCCATATATTTATACCCCCTAAAAACCTTTTCTCCCCTATATTGTTTTCATTTATAAATTTCCTTCTTATTCCCTTCAATACCTTTGATATAAGAAAAACAATGCTTGCTCTGATAAATTAAAGAGGTAATCTTGATGTTTTCATAGTAAAATCATTACCCAAAAAAGTAATGTATATTTTTATATTTATGAACAATTTATTTATTTTTATTATAACTTTACTAATAAATTTTTTCTTATATAGGATGATTATTTTATTTGAGTTAGGGTGGTTTGTTTGAAGCTTCTCATGCTCATGATAGATTGTACATCGAGGCTGTATCTAAGATAATTAAAACAAGGAAATCAGTTAAGAATGTATACAAATATAATGAAAAAGATAATTCATACAACTTATTTAATTAATTTTCTTACCATTTTTTCTCATAGTTTTTATGTTAATTTTCATATCATTTTTTTCTAATAATTATTTAGTTTTTTTCACTAATATTTCAAGAAGTAATATTTTTATGTCAATTATACTTAATAATCCATAAAAGAGATAAAATGTTTTTCTCTTGAAATATTATCATGTATCCCATTGACATTCTTTTTCAAATGGTTAGCACTCCATATTGAGCCGATGTTCATATCCTAAAAACCTTTCTCATTTTCTAAATACATAATAGTATAGAAAGATCATGTGCACATTATATCACAATAAATAACCTCAATAAAAGTAAATGGAATGTCTAGTAACATTGGATGTTTCTTTTTTTTTGATACTGTTGGCCTCCTAGTTTTAATGATTACAAAATCATTATTCTAATGATACTAATAAATTTAATGTTTTTATGGTAATTAATCAATACTTTGTGACTAGTGATTAAATTATTAAGGATGAGACACCTTTGGTATAGACATCGTTGTCCATAAAAAACCACTAGCATGAAAATATCTATGTATAGGATACCTCCAAGACATCACACCGTCAAACTATCACACATATGGACTACAAATTTTACAATGTGTGAGAAAATTTCTATCGACACACCATCAAGATGAAATTATTATGGAATGAAAATGTGTTTAAGTATGAAATACCCCTATATAAAGAACCATTAAAGTCACACCCTCAGTATCATACTGTCAACAAAAAATTCAACTAAGTCTATGAAACCATATGATCATGAAACACCGGACCATACACTGTTAGTTCAGACAACGCCAACATATTGGAAATTCAGTTATGTATAAGACACCACTAGTGTCATACCACCAGATGAAAATACATCCATTTTCATTCTCTTAGAACAACATACCATCATGAGATACACTGCTAGATCCTAATGCACCATCATAATTTTTATTACTACACTTATTTTGAATTACATTACTCTAACAGGCATATTCATCAAATTAAAGGACATTAACTATTATAATGGTTGTACATAAAATTTTTGACAGAAATCATGATAGAATGTGAAGTAGGAGGAAGTAGATGATTTGGAAGTTTCTGCTTCTACTGATAAAAGTGTATCACACTACATCATGGATATATAGAGAACAATATACAAAAAATATAGAAAAAACTATAAGGAAGAAAATATATGTGGATAGAAAAATCTCACCATTCAATAAATATTTGAGGGGTGAAGAGATAAACCTGATTGAAAACACAGAGAGCTCACATATTGTGAACACATAACTACGGAAGCCAAAACATCATTACATCCAATTCCTTCCTTAAGTCCAAAAATCTGAGTTTGTGAAACTCCATTTTCCTAATGATTTTGAAATAACCAGACTCAAGATTAATTGTTTATTCAACTCAAGAGTCACATGTTGCATTGAAACTGACTGTGCACCTATAAAATATAAACTCATAGATTTCATCATTCTGTTTATTTTTATTATATTTTTAGTAGTGTTTTTTCATACTATTCTCTAACACACACACATTATCTCCTGCAGAAAACTGAAAGATACTCGATATCTTCTCAAACAATCATATTATTTGTTTCTCTCAGAGATAAGATTGTTAAAGGTCCCTATATAGACTATTTTTTATACTCCCATTTGTAATTTTGGAATATGTTGTGTGTAACCTAGATAGTTGTAAACTATTGTATAAACACAATACAGGTTGTTGATTATCTATTTTATTTTATACAAACTACTTTGTGGTTGGTGATCAATAATTTTAGATCTTGAGACTGATCCTCTTGTATTAATCATTCCAATCTGTGTTTTAATTTTGTTTTATTTTATTTACAATTTATAATTGAAAATTGTTTTAGCTGTAATATATATATAATTTTATAGTTTATCTTAATTCATGATCAAATATTATTTTGATCTGGTAAATTGATTTCGAAGTATTCAATAATATTATTTATATATTTTTCATTTAATTCTTATTTAATCTTTAGATAAATATTCAGAAATATTATGATATATATCATACTTGTAATTTTGATAAAAATTATCCTATTTAAACATTTGGGGGATTTAAAATTATTACATTTTTAACAGAAATTTTCTGCAATGAATTCAAAAGAAAAGGTCACATGAAATCTGACTATCCTAAGAGGAAATATAAAAAGAGATATGAGGAAAAGGACATAAGATTAAAAAAGGCTATGAATTACAAATAGAGTGTATCTTTAGATAGATCTAGTGACTATGATTCTTTACTTGATAAAAATAAAGTCAAGGAAAATATTCACTTTATAACTAATGTTAGGGAGGTATTTCCATTACCTAATGTCACTAATATTCTTCTTTTGCAGTAGTCTTATGAGTATGATAATTATAAAAATGACAAAAATGATTACAATAGTATGTCAAATAAAGAATTATTTAAATATTTCCACATTATAGAAGAATCATTTAATATGATGAAGGATAAATACAATGTTCTAAAAAGACATCATTCTTTAACTGTGAACTGGAAATCTGAGCTGTCTATTGAAAATGAGAAAAATGTTCAACTGGTCAAAGAAAACAATGAAGTTAAAATTTCTGATGAGAAATTTAAGAAATAACTTGAAATATTTAAGAATTTTATAGAGACATTGACACAGATTTTGATAAATAATGTTTCTCCCAAACATATTACTGTGATAGGATATGAACCTGGACAGAGGAGAATAACTAAAAATAAGTTGGTTCTTAATTCCATACAGGAATGCTCTACACCAATCATTTTTCAGAAGGACCCAAAAAATTATTTCATTTAAAGAGTATATAATAAATTATATGAAACCCATTAGACAAATGTGGGATCCTAAATAACATATTACTAACATTTCTGAACCCAAATATATTTTGGTACTAAAATGATTTCTTGTTTAAAACCAATTTCATAGGAAAATGATTTAAGACTTCTAGTAGAATTATATTGTACTTGGACTATGGTTTTTAATGTCATGTGACATGAAAATATTCTTTCATCGAGAGCTTTATTAGGGTTTATGGTTTCCATGTTGCCATTAGTTACAATGAAAAAGGTAAAATCATTGTCTTAAGCATGATTCGAACAAGAACTAAGTTTTGATTTCTAATGTTTTATATTTTGATAGTTTAAAATATAATATTCGTAACATTTCTCATTTTTGTGATGATGGTTTCCATGTTATGTTTGAGAATGATGATTGAAATGATTTTTATTCTAAAAATTTTGTAATTATTAATGCTTTCGGAAAATAAAATGTTTATGTTATAGATTTAAACTATTTTGTTTCTCTAAATGCTTCATGCTTAAGTGGATTTTATAAGGAATATTTGATTTGGAAATGGAGACTAGTACATTGAAACATTCATGCACATAAGAATATAACTAGTATATAGTTAATTAATGATGTACCTAAACTTGAGTTTCCAACCAATAATGTTTGTACCCCTATGGAAAGGGGAAACAACATAAAGTTTCATTGAAACTAAAGAAATAATTTTCAACTTCTCAACCACTCAAGTTGGTTCACATAAATTTTATTGGACCTTATTGAGATTAAATTCATAATATAAAGTGATATTTTTATGTTCTTGTATATGATTTTTCTATGTATACTTGGGAATATTTTATAGCTCACAAAAGTGAAACCTGCTCTTACTTTACCAAGTATGAAAAGTTAGAATAAAATCATAGTGGGCTTAGGAATACAACTATTAGAAGTGACAATTCCCCTGAAAACTAGGAGAATGATTTATCTTCTCTAAACTAAAATTCCACAACTTTATATTCTATTGTAAAACAAGTATAAAATACATCCAGTTATGAAGAATTTCCCGATCATCCTTAATTTGAACATGAATATCCAAAAGTAACTGGACAATTTTTTTATAGAGATGTTAGAACCATTATATACCATCCTTTAGATGATGTTTTAAGTGATATAAATAGAATATCCCAAACTATATATTCTATTACAAATCAGGTTGAACATCAAGCTTTCATGTCTCATCTGGAACTGAAGAACGTCACAAAAAAATTAATGATGAATTATGTGTAATAAATATGCAATAAAAATTAAATAAATTTAAAAGAAACCAGGTATGGGAATTTATGGATATACCCAAGGACACCTTGACTATTGGAACTAAATGTGTATTTAAGAATAAAGTTGATGAATCAAGAAATATTGATAGAAACAACTATTGATTTGTTGCAAAAGGTTAGAGTCAAGAAAAAATAGTTGACAATGTGAATCCTTATCACTTGTGGACAGATTTGAATCCATAATAATCGTTATTGTCTATGAAAAAAATCTCAATTTCAAAATTTATCAAATATTTTTTAAGAGTGATTAATTAAACTTTATATGGTTTGAAATAATCTCCCAAATCTTTGTGTGATAAGCTCATCAATTTTAAAATTTTAAAAGGATTTGTAAAAGTAATAGTGGATTATACCATTTTCATTACATTAATTTCAAAATATGTATTAGTAGTACACATATATATTGATGATATTAACATTAGATCCTTAAATGAATCCCTTTGAAATTTTTTTTTTAAAATCATGTAAAATGAATTTGAAATGAGATTAATGGGTGAACTAAAATTCTTTCATGGATTTCATATTTTTCAAAACATTGAAGGAATTATTTTGAATCAATGTAAATATAAAAAATATGTTTTAAAACATTTTAATCTGGAGATAACTAAAAGTAGTGATACTCCTATGATTATAAACTATAAATTGGATCTTGATGAAACTAAAAAATGAGTCAATCAAACCAGTTTTAGAGGTATGATTGGAAGTCTTCTCAATTTGACTACTAGTATACAATATAATATTTTTAGTGCATGTAGGGGTTCTAATTTTCGTGAAAATACAAGAGTCACATCTCGTTGCTGTTAAAATAATTTTCAAATACCACAAATATACAAATAATTTAGGATTTTTTTACCCTAAAGTAGAATAATTTGATATTGTAAGTTATTCTAATTCTAATTTTCATTGATTAAGTTAGAAAAAGAACCTCTATAATGTTTCACTTTTTTTAAATGTCCCTAGTTTCATGGTGTAATAAGAAACAAAATTATGTTTCAATTCCTACTATTGAAGATGAAGACATAGCTATAGGTAGTTTCTATGAACAAATGTTGTGGTTGAAACACACTCTACAAGACTATGGATATGAATTCCAATATGTGCCCATAAACTATGAAAATACAAGTGAAATAAACATATCTAAAAATTATGTTTATCATTTTATGGAAAATCACATTCATATAAGACATCACTTCTTGAGAAATCATTTTCAAAATGGAGATATCACTATTGAATTTATTGGAACAGAATAAGAGTTAACAAATATATTTACTAAGACATTGAATTTTGAGAAAATCAATTATATAAAAAATGAGTTAGGAATGATAAAATTTGGATGTCTCTAATCATTATGTAATATCGTTGTGTATGATATATCATTGTGGTGACATACCATTGGTTTATCATGCCCATGTCTAGTCATGTAATTATCTTATCTTGTTGTTAGTTTTTCATGTCTTTGTCTTGTTGTATTATTTAATTTTCATTCCTATGGGTTTTCATACCATTGTTTGTTAATGACATTTCCTCTCATTCTGTTGCAATTTTTTGGCAATATTTTGAACCAAAAAAATTATTTCCCAATTTATTTGATTTAATGTAACCCGGTAAATGTTTTCACTTGATATTAAATTTTATTTCATGTATAATTTTGATTTTAGAATACATAATGTCCCAAATAATATGAAAATTGAAAAAGTGTATTCCCAACAATCCTTAAGGCCTGCGTGATACTCCCTCACCATTCACTCTTGAGCCTACTACAACCCCTTGCCTCCTGCATTTCAATCCTTCTCCTCACCTCTAACTATTCTTGTTGATCCGATCTGAATGTAAAGAATGAAACATGACTTTGATATTTTTTAATATAAGTCAAAATCATCTATGTAGAATTAGAAAGGTTTTATTTCACCTTCTCCATTTGATTTTGTTAACCAATAGATTTTTAATCATGTTGTTTTTGTAGAAAAGGAAGTATATTTGAAATGGATGATGTTGAGTAAGTATTTGGTACTTAAGGTTCTCTAAAATGAAGGGCGGTTGGAGTGGTTTTCTTCAAATAAGAGACTATTCTATCCAAAGATGGTATATTAATTTCATCATCATGTTCAGTTGGCATCTAGTAAATATGGTGTAGATTAGATAAAAAGTTGTGTGAAAAGGAAAGTATTTGGTTTTTCATCCATAAAGTAAGCTATGTGTTTGAGTGTACCCCATCATAGAGTCTATGATAACTTTCTAGTGATCATCACATAAGCTAGTTACTAATTCCCTTACGAGGATTCCCTTGTTTTTCTTACAAGAGATTGTTCAACTAGAATGCATGTTTCCTCAGAGTTGGAAAGAGAATTTAGGTTGTTGTTTTTGTTCTCTCAACAAATGATATTTCCAAGGAATGTAGATTTTTGAACCATAATGTATATAAAATATATCATCTATCTCTTATGACATAAGGTCACAAGATTAATCTCTATATAAATCTAACGGTGCATATGTGAGAGATATTCAAACAATCCTCCAGATCAAATTGGTTGTTCTACCCAAATAAGATGTCAACAATTTTAGTGGAAAATGGCCATTTATGTGATGATAAAGAGTCTATTATAGACCATTGTGGTTTCTTCATTACTATTTCCACATGTCTAAGAATAAAAATCAACGGGAACCTGAGGAAGAAATAATGGGTTGGTGATATTGAGAAGATTTATGCTGAATATAATCTGTTTGATCATCCAAAAATACCTAAGGATGAAGTTGATCTAGGATTTAAGCCTAATGAAGTTGTGGAATTCTTATACGAGGAAGAATCTATTGGTAAAGTGGTGAAAAAGTAACAATCTGTTGATATAGGTAGTGACCCTGACCTTTCTACAAAATCTTCACCCAATACCTATGGAGCTTATAGTCTACCTAGGTGTTTCCCAAAAAAAGAATAGTTGGATAAGAGTTATAAAGAAGAGACTGAGGTCTCTAGAGAGGATCAAGATAAAAGTTCCAAATCCACTAATTTTGATGCTAATGATGAGGGCGATGAAAAGTAAGATGAAGATGTGAATTAAAAAAGTAATATTGGAAATGAAAAATATGTAGAAGATGATGGAAGCGATTCTAAACATGAGGATGATAGTGGTAGAATCATGAAGAATGATGTGGAAATGTCTTTAGATAGTAAGGATTCATTTTTTATGGGGAGGGGATTTCCCCATCAATATATATTTCTCATTAACCTCTGGCTATTAATGATGTTGAGGCAAGATTAGTTTCTATAGGTCAAGAGGTTTCATATTATGCTATGGAAGAGTAGATGAGAGTTATAGTTATTGCAGAAAAATATGATTCCGACTAAGTGAAAAAGGATCTTATTGAGAAATAATTTGGAAATCAACAATTAGAATTTCTAAATGATCATAAGATTCATGTGGATGAATGTTAAGATGAAAGATGCATCAAATGTTGGTGCATAGTTGCAATCCAAGCCTACCAATGTTGAACACATAGTGCCTGCTTAATGTTAAAAACATCATAGAAACCAATATGTTTTAGTACCTCATACCTCTACATCTAACATATCTATTGTTTCATTCTATTGGGTGGAACCTATCAAAGAGGAGTGAGGAATTCTCTACGATGTTGTAAGAATCCCTACAAAGAGTGAGAAACTTGAAGTTTGTGTTGAAGGTGATCCAAAAGGATCCTTGATATCCCAGGTTGACCTTGAATGTCATCAAGAGAAGTTCAGTTCATTAAGACCTCCTACACCTAAACCTGCACCATCTCATCAAGTTTCTCAAATGTATTTAGTCACTTAAGCTGACATGATGCTTTTTGGTGAAAGGTCAATGCCTAATTTTCACAAGTGTGTAATGAATCAATCCCCTATTTTGAAAATACTGATTGAAAATAATTCTAGGTATTTATTTGAGTTGGTTATCCATCATATCTAACCAAAAATGACACATCACTTACATGAGGTGTAAATTGTGAATTATTCGATAAGTGGTGAACTGGAAACTCTCAAATCATTTATTGAGGACATGAAATATGAGTTTGCATATTCCTTGGTTGGTATCATTAAAATTCTTGAGGATACTTCCTTATATTATTTTTTATCATTTGTTCCTTCTTCTTTAGTCTTCTATGTTGATTAGTTAAGATCATTTTTCATTGATGAGTTTTTTTCTCCATCTTTTAGGACTTAAGGAAGTGTACCATATCATCCCAAAGAATCCTTAAGCATAATTTGGTATAATTCTGACCCTGATATTAATTTGGTTTCTAGCTATGCCTATGATATGAAAGATGGTATAGAAACTATAACCAATTCCATGAAGATTTAACTCCTTCGCATTTATACCAAGCATGAAATTTTGTCAATTTTAAATTCTTTCATGAGAATTATAGAATGCCTCCTATGACTCAAGAATTAAAATAGAATGTTACATATCTCATAGATATGACCCCAATGTTGAACTGTTTGACGTAAGAGAAGTCTGATTTCATTAGTGTAATGTAGTGGGTAGCCAAATTATAATGGATTTAATCAATATCTTGAATCCATTTCTCCATGTACATGTCTAAGAAGTTGTTGTTCGGGAAGATATTACTTTTAATCCTCAGTTTTCTCTCAGCCCTGGAGTTTCTCAAGACCCTTTAGCACCTATTCTTACTCATTTCCATCCATTACAAATGTCTTCTTCTCATGATTTGAGACAACTATGGTGATTTATTATTATTGAATACCATCCTCGGACTCTACTGTGATTATCCTCGGTTGCTCTATCTCTTTTACATCATCCTGATCCAACTACCTTGGGAAAGGAGAAAGATAAATCCAAGGCTAATGGAAAAGAACTTATGGAACCCTCTTCTAAACCATAATGTTTTTATTTATTAGATTACACAGTAATGTCTTTGATGGGATCAAAATTGTAATAACATCGTGCTTATAATTTTTCATGTCTTTCTTATCTCTTATTATGTATATTTTTTCTTTTGTATGCATTAACATATTTTAATCTTTTCCTTCCACCTATATTTAATATCTTTAATTTAAAAACCATAATTTTTTTTTATATTCCCAATGAGGGATAATTTTTATGGAGTTTGTTTTATGATAATTCTCTTGAAATACTTGACATTATGGACAAATTTTATGGAATATATGTTTTGAAGTAATTCACAGAATAAAATTTCTATGTTACCTAATCATATTATCTTTGATACTATTTTTTCATGATACTTACCTTAGATACATTACATTTTCTTATTATTTACCAT
This sequence comes from Viscum album, assembly GCA_963277665.1. Classification (NCBI taxonomy): domain Eukaryota; kingdom Viridiplantae; phylum Streptophyta; class Magnoliopsida; order Santalales; family Viscaceae; genus Viscum; species Viscum album. Next base: position 2,086,396,520 of record OY728126.1, on the reverse strand, counting down.
GATTCCATATACATATACTATGAATGAAAAGCCTTGATTTATATTTAATTGTACCTTGGATATCCGGTTTAAACATTTTTAATACCTTTGATGACATCTTTTTACATATTTTATATTCTTTTAATACCATGATTTATAATCATAAGAAAGGGGGATATTTTTGACCTCCATGTTTTAATGATAAAAAATTCATGATTTTAATGATACTAAGGAATTACATGTTACTCTTGTATGTAATATGTATTATATGACCAGAGAGAAAAATATCACTAAGACATCACACTACAAGATTGTCCCACCACTGTACAGAAATATTTACAAAGTATGGGCCACCATTAGTCGACACACCATCACGATGAAATCCCACCAAAATGAAAATGTGGATAAGTATGATATATCGCCAGATACAGCTCTTTAAATGTCCCATAATCAGTATCATACCACTAAAATAATACTTTCCTAAGTCAATGAATCAATTAGAGCATACACCATCAGACCAGAAACCCTTAGTTGAGACAGCACTAGCATAATGAAAATTTGGTAATGTATAAGACACCACTAATGTAATACAACCAGAGAAACATGCAACCAGTTTCATCCCACTAGAACAACACACCGTCAAGTATGACACCACTAGATTCCAAGACACCATAAATATTTTAATTATTTTACTTATTTTGAATTACATTACTCTAATGGCTATATTTATCCACTTTATTTTCACTTACAATTTTAATGGGTGTACATAAAATTTCCGATAGAAAGCATGTCAGAATGTTTAGTAAGAGGGATTAACTAATTCGAATATCCCTAATAAAAATGAATAAAAAGGAGAACGCTCCCTCTAGAAGAGAAAGAGAACAACATGAAGAAATGATAATGAAATTATATAGAGAATAAAAAAGATGTGGACAGAAAGAACTCACTATTCACTGAATATTTGAGAGATTAATTGTTGACCATGATCAAAAACACATAATGAACACCTACTATAAACACTAAACTGAGGAAGCCAAATAATCATTACATTCAGTGCCTTCCTTTTCTCCGAAAACCTAATTTTATGTCAATATATTCTCCAGAATATTTCGAATGAAACTAACTCAAGATTCATTATTAATACAACTCAAGAGTCACATGCTGAATTAAAACAGACCAAGAACCTCTAAACACCACACATCTAGATTTCTTGACTTGGTTTAGTTTTATTACATATTCTGTAGTGTGTTGGATTACTCTGCTTTACCACATGCACGCCATCACTTGCACCAAACTGAAAAAAACTTGATATCTTTTGAAAACACATAAGTTATTTGCTTGTCCTACATATGAGAGTGGTATAGGTCTCTGTCTGGACTTTTTCTTATTACTACCATACATAATTGTTGAAGAGGTCATGTTTGACTTAGATAGTTGTAAACTTTTATATTAACTAGGTCGAGGTTGTGGAGGATCTTGTTGATTTTATATAAACTGCTTGGTAGCATGTAATCACCAAGTGGAGAGGACTAAGGCTTGACTTGAGACTGAATCTCTTGTATTCGCATTTCAACTGTGTGTTTTAATTTTGTATTATTTTATTTTTTCCTTCAAATTGTTAATTGTTTTAACTATAAACAATATATAAATATATTTAAGTTTATATATTATCTTAATTAATGTTTATATCATATTTCGATTAAGTAAATTGAATTCAAAAGAATAAATAATATAATATATATATTATTCATCTACGACCTACTCTGTATTTAGATATATCTTTTGATAGATTATGATATATATTATAAAACCTATTTTGATAAACATTCCCATATTTAAACCTTTTGGAAATTTCAAAATAATCAATTTTTAACAAAAAATATTATTGGGTGTTATATTAACCCCCTCTTGGTATACACACTCTGAACAATAGATAATTTAAAAAAATGATCCATAGGTCATTTGATACATGTGAGAACAAATGACACTTAAATATGACACATGTTGTGACTAGTATGGCTATAATTGTACCTATTTATTTAAAATACCCATTGATTATAGTAAAAAAGACAACATACATACTCACATAGAGAAAAAAATTGGATTATTTTACAATGATCTATAAGACATTTTTTACATTTTGGAATCATCCTCACCTAAGTCTCATACAAGATGAGTTTGGTGTGACTCAAAGTGTCTATTATCAGCTTAAAATTTACATTTTATTTTAAAATGTGTCACTCAATGAAATCCAGGAAAATGCACTCGTATATTCTTGATAATTGAGTAAAATGATTCATAAGTCATTTTTTACATTTATTAATCATACCCACATCAAACTAACACACGATGTGGTTAGTATGACTCAAAGAGTGTGTTTCCTTTTTGAAATGAAATTTTAGTAAAAGAAAAGTGACATACTCAGAACTAAGAAAACACATTTGGATTGTTTTGATACTATATAAAAATGACCCATAAGTAATTTTTTACATGTATGAATCTTCCATACATCAATCTGATGCATGTTGTGACCGATATTATTCTAAGTGTGCATATTAATGTAAAATATAAATTAATTTTAGTAAAAAGACGAAGTAACATACATAAAACTAATAAAACAAATTATGATTATGTTGATACCATGGTAAAATGATTTATAAGTCATTTTTGATGTGTATGATTCAACAAGACTTCAATATGATGCACGATGTGACTAGTATAACTCCAAGTGTGTTTTTTTAAATTGAAAGTAAATATATAAAATGAATAAGTGATAAAATGAAAACCAATATAACATATTCATATTGTTATTGATTCATTAGTAAATTTATCCATGAGTTATTTTTGACATGTTTGAATCAACTACACCTCAATACGATTCACAGTGTGACCGATATGATTCAATGTGTGTCTTTTTTATTTAGAATTGGAAATATTTTTTGTAAAAATAATATGTGAAATACTGAAAAATGAGAAATCACATTTTTATTGTTTTCAAAATTTCATAAAATTATCCATATTCCATTTTTAACAATTGTAAATAAAATTTACTTCTATCTGACACACAGAGTGATTGGTAAGATTTAAAATTTTCATTACCAATTTAAGATTTACATTTTGGTTCAAAACGTGTGTCACACATTGGGAATCAAGAAAATGAACTCAAAATTTATTCATATATTTATAAAATAATTCAGAAAACATTTGTTATATATAGAACTCATCCTCACATAAAACTAATAGACGATGTTACTGGTATGACTAAATGTTCGTGTTTTCAGTTTGAAATGAAATTTTAATAAAAATACAAGTGTCCATCTCAAAAATAAGAAACTTCATTTGGATTGTTTTACTAATTTCTAAAAACTTTAAATATGTAATTTTCTACATGAAGTAATCTTTTTCACCTCAATAACATACACGATGTGGTTTGTATCACTCAAAGTGTCCATTATGAGATTAAAATTATCATTTTTTTTAAAAAGTGTAACTCATTAAAAACTGATCCACCACATTCATATTTTCTTGATAATTTATGAAAATTATTTACATGTAATTTGTGATGTTTAGGAATTATTTTCATATTAAACTAACACACGTTGTGACCATTATGACTCAAAGTGTGTGTTTCTATTTTGAGATGACATTTTAGAAAAAAAGAAAACTGATGTACTCACATCTATGAAAAAAATTCAGATTGTTTTGATAATTTAGGAAAATTATTCAAAATTAATTTGTACCATGATGGAGTCAACATCACCTGAATCTATTTCATGGTTTGACCAATATGATTCCAATTTTTTCTATTTAAATAAACTGACATTAATTTTAGGAAAATGAATAAGTGACATACTGAAAACCAAGAAATAACATTCATATTATTTTAATACATTAGAGAAACAATCCATAAGTAATTTTTGAACACTAGGAATGAACAAAACCTCAATATGATTCATGGTGTGACTGATATAACTTCATGTGTTTCTTTTTATTTAAAATTAATATTAATATTAGAAAAAATAAGAAGTTTCAAACTAAAAATTGAGAAAACATATTCAGGTTATTTCTATTCTTTAGGAAAATTATACAAAAGTAATTTTTAACTTTATATAATCAACCAAATCTCAATACGACATACGATGTGACTGATATGTCATCGAGTGTGTCTTTTTATTTAAAATTGAAATTAAATCTTGTAAAAACTTCTAGTTTCATACTAAAAATTGAGAAAACATATTTTGAGTGATTTTATACTTTAGGAAAATGATATATAAAACATTTGTGACATGTTGGAATCAACCACACCTCAATATGATGCATGGGGTGACTGGTAAGAATCAAAGTGTCTATTGTCAATTTAAAATTGAAATTTTTCTTTAAAATATGTTTCACTCACAAAAAAATAAGATAACATGCTCTGATTGTCTTGTTAATTTAAGAATATGATTCATATTTCATTTGTGAAGTGAAGGAAGTACTCCCATATCAAACCAACATATGATGTACCTGGTATTATTCAAAGTATGTGTTTCTAGTTTGAAATGACAATTTCATAAAATACACATGTGACATACTAAAAATTGAGCAAACACATTCATATTATTTTGAAACATTAGGAAAATTATCCACGAGTAGTGTTTGGAATGTATGAATCATTTGTACATCAACTTGGTGCATAGTATGACCGATATAACTCTAAGTGTGTATTTTTTTTGGAAATTGACATTAATTTTAGTAAAAAGAACAACATACTAAATACTAATAAATTCATCCAGATTGTTTTTCTACTTTGTAAAATGATCCATACATCAATTATGATGTTTAGGAATCAACCGCACCTCAATATGATGGAAATTGTGACCATATAACTCCAAGTGTGTCTTTTTTATTTTAAATTTACATTTAATAAACGTATTACTACATGTTAATTTTTAATATATTTCATTATAGTTGTACTATGATAATATTTTTTTTTCTTATATAGGTGCATTTTTCTCCTCAGGTATGGGTGATTTTTTCAAAAACTGATACCATGGTTTGATTTTTTTTAGAGGGGATCATAGGTGCCAAAGATGATGAAACAATAATTTTTTTACATGCTTTTGGATAGAAATTATAACTGTAATTATACAAGAAAATTATTTGAAATATATATTGTAGTTTTTATAGATTCCTGATGTAAAATTTATTTCAATTAAATTATATATTTTCATACAAGTTACAGCTATTTACAACAGTGTTTTGTTATTCAAACAACCCACTACCGCATCTTGGGTCTTTTTCAGTGCTATTTCTAGCACTGATAAAGGTCCCACGTTTTAGTTATTTCAATAGTGTTGCTAAAGGGTGGTCATTATCAATGATAATGAAATTGCTGATAAAGGGGACCCCTTTAATTGCAAAGAGGACAACATCGCTTTTTTTGCATTGTTAAAATCTGTTTTATGTGCTGTTAAAGGCCCTATCTATAGTACAAAATAAAATATATTAATATTTTATTTAAACAATTATAAAATAAATTAATGAATATATTTATTTAAATATATATTTATATTGATATTAAATAATTTATAATATATATAGATGTATAACTGTATGTATGTACGTGTATATGTCTATAGATATGTGAGAATGTATATGTGTGTGTGTTTGTGTATGTGTATGTGTACATATATATGTCTATAATTCATGTAAATATTACAAATTCTCTTTTTAATAAATTTTTTTAACTTATTTAATTTTATTTATTCATTTATTATTATATATTCCTTAATAATGTTAAAAATATACTAAAAAATATTTTAATATTTATTTATATTTATTTATTTATTTACTATACATATAATATTTTCTATATGATTGTAATTTATATGAGTAATATTTATTCATTTTTTATTAACTTTTATCATTTAAAATATTTTTGAAATGTTAATAATTAATTTATGTAATTAATTTTTTAGCACTTTTTTAATTCAAATAGTTAATTATAAAATTATAAATATATATACTTTATATAAAAAATTATTTTTATAATTATAAATAATTATATATATGTGTAAATTATTATAACATTATAATAAATATATTTAAATAATAAATTTATTTATTATATTTATAATTATATATATATATATATCTTCAAAAATATATATAACTATATAAATATATATAATTAGATATATATAATTATATAACTATATTATTAATTATATATAAATACTTTCTAAATATATTTATTTATAATTATAATTATAATTATAAAAATTTATATATATAATTATGAAATTATAAGAAATATATATAAATAATAGACATACTTATTATATTTATAATTATGTATTTTCATATAGTTATATATATATATAATAATATAAAAATATAAAAATATATAAATATATATAAGTGTGTAGATATATTTATAATTATATACAAATATTTTTAAATATATTTATATATAATTATAAATATAAAGAAATTTATATATTTAAATAATTATTAAATAATAATAAATACTCAGAAGGTTCAAGAGATAGGTTAGCCCGCTCCTAATAATTTTTTATAGAAAAAGTAGACAAAAAGGGAAAAAGATAATGGATATGGTCAAACAAAGAGGCATGCCCCCATTCACAAGGTAAGAACTACAAAACAAGAGTATGGTCATTCCCATAATTATGATATGAATCATTACTATCATCAGTTGTTTTCAACTTTGACTATGAGTACATTTTATTAAAGATCATATTGTAGTTCTCTTTGATATTTTCCTACTTCGGAGTAAGTTGTATATTAGATTCCATGGAAGAAGACCTGATATACACATAATATCTACACCCCCATGTATTAGCACAATCATCCCATCCACCCCCTAGGCCACAGTTTTTTGGTGGATGGTCATGTCTCCATGTTTTAACATCTTGTCGAGTTCCTTCTAGTTATTCCTATTACAAATCAGAAATGTTCTCCATGATCGGTTTCTTCTCAATTTTTAGATCCTCAATGCTCATGGAGGAAATTTCTTCTCTATTTCTTCTTCATATAATATCATGTGCTTCTTACACATTAGTCACCATAGTGGGAGAAGAGATGGATTCTTGCACCCCCACTTCCCTCTGTTGTTGAAGAACCACAAAATTATTTTCATGAAGCGGGGAATGAAAATAAAAGTTATTAGAGGTAGGACCATTCACACCTTATATATTCTTTCCTCATGTATACTTCAGAGTGATATCCAATCCATCTGAATAAGCCAATGTGATTTCCCAAAGCTACTTGTTAGGAGATTCTATCTATAAGGGTAATGGGGTCAGTGAATGGGGCTGTCCAAATTCAGAAGAAGTAGATCTGGACTTCCTAAATTGGAGGAGTTAAACACCTTCCTTATCATCAACCTTAGATAAAGAGGCATACATACCTTATAATGCCTTTCAAATTATTGTGGGAAAACACGAGTTACTTGTTGTCTACTTTTTGACATGATTAGGGGAACCTAGTACTATCTTGGCTTTATCCTTCCTCCTAGTGGAAATCAAAGCTTTTTCATGTGTCAGTTCTATGTTTAGTTAATTTTTTATAGCAATTTTAAATTCATTTTACTCCAAATCTTCAGAATGAACATTATTATCAATATCCTTCTCTCTCATATCAGCCTTTCAATAACCCTCCTTCTCAACAGGTACATACACGCTCTACTGCATTGGAATGGCCTCCTCCTCTACAATAATATCAGTGCATGATTTCATTTCTATTAGATTATATGAGTCCTTTACAACATTATAAGATTAATTATAGGACAAGGAAACATCATTTTCCTCCCCTTTCTGCATTGAGGCTTCCTATTTCATGAAAACAGCATGTAGTGGATCATGATAAGAGTTTCCTAAAACATCCCTCCCTCCTAGTATTTCATCACATGGTGACTGTCTTATATCATGATAGGGGGATTTCGGAGGGTGATCATTTTTTATGAAATGATTCCCCTTCATTCCCATGATATGAATAATAAAATCAAATAATAGTTCTACAATTTAGTATATTATGTCCAATTAATTTATATTCCAAACAGAAATGTGGAAATTTCTCATATTCAACATTAAACCCAAATTCAAAAAATTCAGTGGAGAGATATATTTTATCAACCATGGTTGAACATAAATCTACCTCAATAAGAAATCAAGAATAGTTTCCAATAAGAGCAAGCTTAGTCACATTGTCTAACTTAATAAGGACACTGATCACAAGGGAAAGGTCATACAATATCTTCATACACCACAAAGCTAGGTTAGTCCATAGATTCTAACCCATTGTTGAGAAGATGATATACGTACTTCCATTGGATTGAAATCCATATCCCATTCATGAATTTTCATGACCCTGAGATTGAATTAAATAGAACCATGTCCCTTTGCATGAATCTTTAGATCTTCAGTTGGAAATAGAATATGAATAAACACTTTACATAGTGGAACACACCACCATTTGTCAAAGCCCCAAACCACTGATAGATGTGCAACCACATCAGCCACTTTTAATGGGTTAGACCCCATGGGAAAAATTAATATTTCTGTGATCAAGTGTTTTCCATGATTCAATCATTTGGAGATTCCATCTCCATTAGCTCTAACATAAGAAATACTTTCCCTATGATGAATTACTTCCACGATGAAGTCTTTGTATGGAGAGATATAATTTATATTTTCTAAAAAGGGATGCGAAATCACACAATTTCGAAACTCCACCACCAATCATGCAGTCCATCAAACCAAGAATTCCAAATTTGTGTGAATCAATGATTATCTGATCCAGGGAGACTTCAACAGCCAATCTCGATCACTTTTCTATGAGAAATACCTAGGATTCACCATGGATATCTAGCACGAGATCCTCTCACACTACCTGCATCCTCAAAAGCACTGACAAATATATTAAAATAATAAATATATTTATTACACTTTTAATTTTATATATTTATATATTAATAAATATATATAATTATAATAATATAAATAATAGTATATATAATAATACATATAATTATATAAATATATTTAATAATGTTGGACATTGATCATCGATGGAAGTGTGTGTTGCCTTGCTTGTCGGTGGGATGGCTGCTGTAGGGGTTCAAATCAGAGATGGTGAACAATGGAGGAATAGGATGTCGCTAGGTGAGAGCACTATGAAAACTAGAGTGACATGTTTCAATGATGATGGTGACCAACGTGGGACAAAGAGGATGGTTTCCTTAGGGGCAGCGATCTCCATAGTCGATGTGTTATGGAAGAAGGTCATGATGGATCAGTTAGTGATGTAAACAAAACTTCATTTTCTAAGGAAATGAGCCCTCACAGTGGGAGATGACATCAAAACATGGGGAACCAGCTGTAGATAGTGGTCCCATGAATTGATGTTTCCAAGGTCCCCAACTTGTTTTAGGTTGTGATGTTCTTTCAGGCGAGCAGACTCCTTTGGGGGTCTACGTCGAACATGTGTGGACTACATCAACTTACTATGGCGTAAGGAGGACCCCAACCCGACGGGGGGGGGGGGGGGGTTACATGATTTAGGGCATCATAGCCACCACACATTTTATAAATATATATATATATATATATAATAAGTCCAGGGCTTGTCTTGTCTATTGTTGGGGGACTATGGACTAGGTTTGACCTAACATGTGTGGGTGTGTGTATTTGTCTGTGATTCATGTCATTATACCCAAATTATCTACCTAATATATATATATATAATTACATACAAATATTATAAAATATATTTATTTATAATTATAATTATAAATAAAATATTTTATATTTAAATAATTATAAAAATATAATATATATATAAAAATAATATATATTTATTATATTCATTATTATATATATTTATACATTCCTAAATATATATAATTATATAATTATTTTTAATTATGTATATATATATTAAGTGAGTGGGTGTACAATTACATTAAAACACATACACACACACCACACATGCAACTAAAAAATTCCGACCATAGCCCCCAAGGGGATATTCCATCCATCATGCCTTGTTTATTTAGTACATAGCTCATAGGCCCATTTGACATGAATCTCATTACATGACCCAAAAGAATATTGAAACATCATACCTGCAACATCCTGCAAGTGTCATCTCCTACCTCTCTCAGGCTTGCATCAATGTTTTCCTTCATATTCATGTAATATAACATATGCCCAATAGGTCTTGAACCCATGATCTTCTAGTTGACAAGATTGAGTTTTCACCACTACGATACATGCTCATTGGCTATAGAAATAAATATATATATAATTATATAAATTTATATAATTGTATAACTATATTTATAATTATTTAAAAATAATTTTAAATATATTTGTTTATAATTACTATTATAAATAAATATTCATATCTAAATAATTATGAAATCATAATAAATATATTTTAATAATAAATCTTAATAATTTTAATTATATTTATAAATACATATTTGTAATTTATTAAATATTTATTTATAATTATGCTCATTTAAATTATTTAATTATATCTATTATATTATTAAAATTATCTCTTTAACATCACTTTTATTAGCACTGATAAATATTTTTGTTTATCAGTGCTAAAAAGGCTCTGATAAACCATATCTTTATCAGTGATCGAATTTTTGTGTGGATAATGATATGTTTTATCAATGCATACTATTTTAGAGCTGATAGAACCACCCTTTATCATAACATTTTTGAAAGTGCTGATAAAATTCATTACTCGATATTTAAAAAGAACCATAAATGAGTCCTCCTCCCTCACACCATTCAACCTCTCACATAATTGAAATGCTATCCTCGTCCATCATTGATATTCTCGATGAATCTATCCTCTCAAAAGCTATGGTTTGCGCCATTTTGTTTTGGTAGTGCGTGAAAATACATTACTGGAAACACGTACACAACCCTACTCCCATCAAAACACAACCACATCGACATTTCCAAGAAAATCCACAATTACCACTCTGAACACACACTTCAAAAACCAAACTACATACTTGATTTGAGTCATATCCCACCGCATCTCGTCACATGAGAAATAATCGATCGATCCTACCATGCCCAAACCCTCTTTGAATGATCTGATTCCACTGTTGATACCCTATTCATTTCCCTGAACATTATGCCTTCACTCTTGGAGGCACCCTACGATCGTTCAAAAAATACCCACCAAAGTCTCAACATTTTATTTTTTTTCTTTTCTTCCCCAATTCTTATTTTTTGTTGGTTGATATTTTGACTATGTTTTTTATGGTGGTGGATTATGTTTTTTGGTATTTGATAATTCCACCATCTCCCCACTAATTATTTTCAATCACCACCAGATCAGGGTGATTTGGATTCAATCCCATCGAGCATGTTCCATTTTTATTAATATTTTATATTACCCCAAGTGAAACTTTTATTCAATTTTTTCTTAAATTAATATTTGTATAAATGATCATATTTTTGATAATTAAATATAAAAAACAATATTTTCATATTTATGTAGATATTTCGTTAAGAGTAATTTTAAAATAATTATTTTTATAACATCAATGTAACTTATAAGTAATAATAACATATGATTATTATTATTTTTGATTATGTATATATAAATAATTATAAATAATGTTAATTTTTTTTGAATATAAATAAATTTGACTATAAATAATTGTTAAAATCTTAAATTAATAATTTATATAAATAGTATATAAATAATTTTGAATACATAATTTTTAATTAAAAAAATTTTGAATTTATTATTTTAAATTGATATTTTTTATCCTAAAATAATAATAATTTTTAATTAATTATATGAATAATTTATAAATAATTTTGATTACCTTGAATTTATAATTTTTATTATGTGTATATATATAATTTTTATTATGAATGTATAAATAATTTGGATTATAATTAATTATGTGTATATAAGAAATTATGATGATGTTTATATAAATATTTTGTTCAAAATAAATTATAGATATTAATAACAAACATTGATGAATATTTTTTTAAATATATTTTTAATATATATATATATATAATATGTATATAATTATAAATTTATTTTATCAATATATATAACATTGAATTAATAATAAAATAATTAAATATAAGTAAATTAATATATATATACATATATAATTATATAATTATATTAATTTGTAATAAATATATATTTCTTTAATAATCAATGATATGATTTAAAATTATAATATTTTTTATTTTGAATTATTGTGTTTAGTTAAACTATTTTTTTAATGAGGTTAATTGTTTTCATATATCCAAAAAAAAAATTTCTTTTTAAAAAAAATTATTACCAAACTAGATGAAGAGAAACTTCAATAATTTATTTTCTTTTACTAAATTTCACATTAAAAAATGAATATAAATTAAAATTACCATCACTTCCCTGTTTAAATATTTTTTCAATTTTTAAAATTAATATTTGTATATTTATCACAGTTTAAATTTTATCTAATCAACTTGTCATTAATATTATAATAATATATTGTGTTGGACTCCACATGTGTTAATCGTGATTTAATGATCACAATTCCTATTCATTTTGTAAAACATGTTAATCCTCTGTAATCTGTCATAAATAATGTGTACAGATGATTAGTATCTTTATGCTTTTTATAATCCTATCCATGATCTTAGTTGTTATAAATTATGTTTGATTATTGTACACTATTTTCAATTTACTTTATAATGATTTCTTTGATGAAAGATTAAGTCTAATCCATTCTATGAATATCTCAATTTATGTATGAATACAAATATTTGGCTATGTCTGAGACACTGTGAGTCTGCCACTGGTTATGTTTTTCTGGAAAAGGAACCAGACACCATGACTAGACACAATAAATTGGATACCATGATTCAGAATGTGTGACCATCCAGACATAGTGACCATCCAGACCCCATGACCATCCAAACCTCGTGACATTCCAGACACTGTGACTATCCCGACACCATGACCATCCAGACACCGTGACCATCCGGACACCATGACCATCCAGACACTATGACCATCCAGACACCATAACCAGATACTGTGATCAAACATCACATCTATGCTACCAGTTCTTGATCACTATATAATTGTTCTATCATTACTATCTCATTGGTCAAAGGTAGAGAAGGAGACACTTTTTCAAGAAGACACCATTTCTTGATAGACTATGAGACATTTTCTTAATATATATATATATTTTCCAATTTATTCTCTAATGGTCAAATTTGATGTTTTTAAATTCACTGACATAATTAATGTTTTTTCATAGACATGTCACATGATAGTACAAGGTATGAGGTGTAGAATACATGCATCTTGTCCGCACCAACACATGCACTCCATGAATAAAAGAGAAGTTCATCCCAGAAAGAAAGGAAGAATGGTTGTGAACATGATAATGAAGAAACAATTAGATCATTCTTAGGAAAATAACTGACACAAGAAACTCAACATTTTTTAGATGAACACATGAAGCATTCTGGAATCCAAAAACTTGTGATACCTTTTATTAGATTTGATGACATCTTCGCACTATCAACACCATGAAGAATATGATCCATATTTAACTGACTTGTGATACTCTATTTTCCACACGAGGACTCTATTCCTATATCTTTTTCATCCTAGAAGTCCAAAGGTGCATAAACTAACACTCAGAGAACTTCTAACCTTATCTCATTACTTCTTCTCTTTTGTGTAATATTTTCATATTTTGAGCAGTGTGTGTGTATTTGTATAAAAACACACAACGTTTTCTATATTAAACTAAAGGATACATGATATCCTTTCTTAAAAATCTTTTTACACTTGAGTTTACCGACTAATAAGTGTGGAAGAGGAACTCGTGTGACCTGGTAGTGTATACCCACAAAGAACTGTGGAAGATGTCTTGTGACCAAGAGAGATTTTTGTATAGTTGTTAATCCAGATCCAGGTTGAGGATCTAGTTTATTATTATAACCTTCTTGGTTGTAGGTGATATCCAAGGGGAGTGGATTGTGTATCTTCTTGATACTAAACCACTTGTTTTATATCCTCTGTGTTACTTAATTTAGTTTTTCTCTGTTTTACTGTATAATTCAGAAATCACTATATTCACTTTGATAGTTAATCTTGGAAATAAGTTATAATTGTTTTTATTTGATAAAATAGATTCAAAAGTAATTTTTATAACTAATATTAAGATTACTGAGAATTATTCAATAATCTAAGAAGTTATTTAAATAGTAATACATTCACAATTGTATTATATCGATTAATTGGGTTGTATTTTTCTTATTGGGTAACCATTAATAAAAATTCTATACATAAATTTTTATAGATTCTCAATTCACACCTCCTATTGATTAATCTACTCCGTCCATCATTTGGTATTAGAGGATTTCTTATTAGGATTCTATTTTTGAACCTATTCAATTGTGATTGTAGTTTCACTTTTATGATCTATAAATTTCTGTTAATTTTAAATTTTTATCTCTTTAAAAGAATCTATTTATTGTGGATAATATATTGGAAGGTGCTACAACAAACAGAACACCATTCTTTTACGAAACTACTTATGCTCAATGGAAAATCAAAATGAAAATTCATTTAGAAAGTATGTGTTTCGAAATATGGTCTTCCATTATAAGTGAATATTGGATTCCTACTACTGATAGAATTAATTGGTATTATCGTCCCAAGACTTCCTACAATAACAATTGTAAAGCCATGAATGATTTATATTGATCTTTAGGAGATAAGGAATTTAATAAAATTTCTGCTCGTAAAACTGCCCCTGAAATTTAGGATACCTTATATGTTTCACATGAAAGAACTTCTAGTGTGAATGAAATGAAACTTAATACTTATACTATTAAGTTTGATAACTTTAAAATAAAACATAATGATCATATTTCTGACATGTATCTTAGGTTCAACAAAACATTCAATACAATGATTTCTCTTGGAAGAGAAGTCACTACTAAAGAACAGATCATGAGGATTCTCAAATTCCTACCTGAGAGATGGAGATGAACCTCTGTCTCTATGAGAGAATCATGTGACATTAATAAGTTACCTGTAAAATAACTCATTGGAAAACTGATTATTTTTTAGGAGGATCTGAAATTCATCAAGGAAGAGGAGGATGTTCCCAAAAGAAAATCTGTTGCATTCAAGACCACCACTTCTAAACATAAAGAGAAAGGGAAATTATAAGTTTCTGTAGAAAATTCTAGTAGTGAACAGTCATCACCGTAATGTGATGATGAGATGTCTCAATTTTCCATAAGATTCAAGAGATTTTAGAAGAAGAAGAAATTTTTCAAAAATCCTAAGTTCAAGGGAATGTATGATAAAAAAAGTTGGCAGAAAGATTGGAAACAAAGTGACAAGTATGATGAGATTGTTTACTATGAATGTAAGTAAAGAGGACATATCTAGGCTAACTATACCAAGATAAAGTACAAAATGAAATATGAGGTAAAATATATAATGTATAAAAATGAAATAAAAGCAACATGGAGTGATTTTGAGGACAATTCAACTGACTCAGAATCATCACATGAAGAAAAGGATAACAAATCCAATATGTGTTTTAAGAAAAACACATGTGAAGTAACATTGTACTCTCATGCACATAATTACTATTATTATAGTGATGAAAGTGACCCCAAAAATATTTTTAATAATGAAATGTTTCAATACTGTAATATTCCTGAAGAAACATTCAATGAACTAAAAGATAAATATAAATCTTTGTAGAAACAACATGCCCTAACAGTGACTGTTAAATATGAACTTACAACTGAAAAATAGAAAATTTTTCAACTTCTCAAGGAGAATAATGAATTAAAAATGTATAATGAGAAATTGAAGAATGTCTTATAAATGATTACCAATGGGAAAAATTCCGTTACTCAAATGGTAGGTAAACATATTTCCCCTAAATATACTTCTGGAATTCGATATCAACCTTGTAAATGCAATTTTGGAAGAATTAATTTGTATCTATATCTAGGACATACAACTTTACTCATAGTTATAGAAACAATTCAACAAGTTCAAGTTATGATACACTCTCTATTGTTTCACATTCTCCTAGAAAAAATCATGTTTATTTTTCAAGTACTTTACATAAATGATTACAGGAAACCTATGAGGCAGATATGGGTTCTTAAAGTAGTAGTAACTAACATTACTAGACCCGATCAAGTATGGGTAACAAAATCTTCCCTTATTTGACCATTTTGTAGGAAATCTACTTAAATATCTCCTGTAAAATATTTTGGTAGTTGGACAGTGGGTGTTCAAGACACATGACAGGAGACTATTCATGCTTCAGGAACTTAATCAAAATTGATGGTGGACATGTCACCTTTGGTTTCAATGCCAAAGGAAAAATCATTGGCCTGGCCCAAATCGGTAACTCTAACTCGGTTTTAATTTAAAAATTATTTTTTTGATAGAATGAAATATAATTTTCTTAGTATTTCACAATATGTAATGATGGATTTCATGTTAAATTTGAAAATGATGATTGAGATTTTTTTAATTCTAAAAATAAATTATTGTTTTCTACATTAAGAAATGAAAATGTATACTCTGTTAACTAAGAATCTTTAGTTCCTCAAAATGCTTCGTGCTTGAGTGTATTTCACAAAGATTATTGGCTTTGGTATAGGTGACTTAGAAACTGTAATGTTCATTCACTTAGAAAGATAACTATAAATGATTTAGTTAAAGACCTACCCAAACATGAGTTCCCAATTGATAAAGTATGCAATCCTTTTCAAAAGGGAATGAAACACAAAATTTTCTTCAAACCAATGAAAGAAGTGTAAATTTCTCAACCTCTCAAATTGGGTCCCATGGATTTGTTTAGACCATCTAGATTATATTATTTAAATTGTAAGCATTGTGTTTATCTCATTGTAGATGACTTTTCTAGATACCCTTGGACTTTATTTTAACCTCACAAAAGTGAAGCTTTCTCTCATTTTACCAAATATGCCAAAACTGTAGATAATATTAGTGGACATAAAAGTAAATCCTTAAGAAGTGATCATGGTAGTGAGTTCTAAAATCATGATTTTGAATCCTTTTTCTCACAAAAGGGCTATCTTCACAATTTCATTTCCCCTAGAGAACCTCAAAAAAATGGAGTTGTGGAAAGAAGAAATAGAACCTTGCAAGAAATTTCTAGAACCATGCTTAGTGAGTTTGACTTACCGATTTTATTTTGGGTTGAATCTGTAAATACAATATGCTATATAATTAATAGTGTGGAATATTCCTATTCTTAAAAAACTCTATATGAGTTATGTAACAATAGAAAGCCCAAAATAAGATACTTCAATGTTTTTGGTTGCAATGTATATATCCTTAGTACTATGGATAATCTTGAAAAATTTGCATCCAATTGTAATGGAGGAATCATTTTAGGATATTCCGTCTCAAGTAAATCCTATAGAGTATTTAATAAAAGAACTATATGTTTGGAAGAATCTGTCCATGTCATATTTTATGAAATATATCCACATGAGCCTAAGAAAACTCTAGAGATCCTGGAGGATGATGTATCAAATCTGTACATAAATTCAAAATACTCTAACAATCCTGTGAAGGAATCTATGAAAACATCCAGTTCTGGAAATTCATTAGACTCAAGTCACAATGAACCTGACCCTATTGATGAACCTAAAATCAATAGCCCCTCTTCTTCTAGAGATATTATAATTCTAAAGAACCATCGTTTAGATGCTATTATTGGAGACTTAGATAAAGGAACTCAAACTAGAGCTTCTATTAGAAATCATGTTTAACATTAAGTCTTCTTGTCACAACATGAACCTTAAAACATTAATGATGTTATCATTGATGAATTTTGTTTGATTTATCTGCATGAAGAACATAATTAGTTTGAAAGGAAAAATGTTTGGAATCTTGTTGATAAACCCAATAAAACATTCACCATAGGCACTAAGTGGGTGTTTAGAAATAAATTATATGAAGTTGGTAATATAATTAGAAACAAAGAAAGATTGGTTGCAGAAGGCTTTAGTCAGGAAAAAGGAATTGACTATGAGGAAACCTTTTCACCTGTTGCAAGACTTGAAGCCAACAGAATTCTGCTTGCCTATACCGCACATATTAATTTCAAACTATACCAAACGAATGTTAAGTGTGTATTCATAAATGGGTATATACCTGAGGATGTCATTGTTGAGTAGCCCCTGATTTTACAAATACACATTTTTTAAATCATATTTTTAGATAATCAGAACCTTTATATAGTTTAAAAAAATCTCCAAGAGCTTGGTATTACAGGTTAAGTACTTTTCTTATTTCCAATTTTTTTACAAAAAGAATATCTAATCATACCCTCTTTATAAAAATAATTTCTAATGATGTTTTAGTTGTTCAAATTTATGTAGATGACATTATCTTTATATCTTTTAAAAAATATTGATGTATTTATTTTTCTAAAATGATTCAAAATGAATTTGAAATGACTTTAACGGGTGAACATAAATTCATTCATGGATTTCAAATCATTAAAAATAAAGATGGTGTTATTTTAAATCAAATAAAATATACTAGAGATCTTCTAAAATGTTTTGGCTTAGATAACACTAAAATTTGTGACACTCCAATGAGTACCACTTGTAAGTTGTATCTTGATGAAGATGGAAAATCTATTGATCAAAAAACTTATAGAAGAGTTATTGGAAGTTTAATCTACCTAACTTCTAGCTGACCTTACATTTTTTGTGTGTGTGTATGTGTGCTTGTTTTCAAGAAAACCCTAGGGAATCTCATTTAAATGCTATTAATAGAATTTTAAAATACCTCAAGCATACACCCAATTTGGACTATTCTATCCCAGAGGATAATCATTTGAATTATTGATTTATTCTGAGGTTGAAATTTTTGGTTGTAAGTTAGATATAAAATGCGCCTCTAGAACATGTCACTTTTTAAGAATATCACTAGTATCATGGTGTAGTAAGAAACAAAACTTTGTTGCATTATCTAATGCAGAAGATGAATACATAGTTGCTGGTAGTTGTTGTTCCCAAATTTGGTGTATGAAACACAGATTACTAGATTATGGATATAAATTCAGGCATGTACCTATAAATTGTCACAACAAAAGTGCTATTAACATCTCAAAAAATCCTATTTCACACTCTATGAAAAAACATACTGATGTAAGAAATAAATTTTTGAGAGATAATTATCAAAAAGGTGATATCACTTTGGAATTCATTGGAACTGAATATCATCTTGCTGATATATTCACAAAACCATTAAATTTTGAAAGAATATATTACATCATACATGAATTGGGAATGATAAATATTATGTAGTAATTATATAGTTTCACAATTTACGGTTTCACAAGTCACTGTCATGATATTACTGTTCAACTATAACAATTCTATAGTCTTACTATCTGAAGAGTTACTATTTCATATTTATGATCTCAACAATTACTATCTATTGATTATTGTCTAACACTTACTGTCTCAAATAACACGGTCGCACTGTTTAGAAATCACACTATTATGGTCTCACCATGAAATCCAGTTATTGTCTCATCGTTAATGCATGTTATAGTCTCACCATGAAATTCGTTTATTATCTCATCATAAAGATGCTTTATTATTTCATTTACAAATTATAACTCGTCTCATAGAAATTCATTGTTTTATTCTGTTTTACTTTCCATCGCTTTTGTTTTTACAACGCTTGGTATCCTTAAATGATAAAAAATTATGAAGTCTCACTCCTTCACCTGAGCACTCTTCTCTCAAACCGTAACCCCTATTTCAATTATTCTCTCTATCGAACCTATGTTGAATGCCCAGAATGAAACACCCATCATCTTCCACTTCTAAGATGCAATGACCTAAGAAGAAGATAAAAATCATTCCGAAGTTAGCACCTGAATGTCCTCTGAATCCGAATCTGTAGGACATAACAGTGGTACTCGAAAAGTAAATTTTCCCAAAGTGACTTAAATCATATAAGTCTATGGTATTGAAATTATTAAGAGATCACGGATGGTTGGATGGGTTCACAAAAGAGGATATGCCTATTTACCCGATGCTTGTTTCACAATTTTATCTGTATGTTCAATTTTATTTTGATAAGGAAGATAGATATGTTGTGAGAAGCTGGATCAATATCCAAAGATGTAATTTTTCTTCAAGGTTATGAGTTTCATGCCATAGGATACCTCATGATGGTATTTGTGAGGACAAATAGAGAGGTCCCCCGCCTCTAAGTGAGTTCTTTATTTTGGAAGAAGCATTAGGAAGTTTAACTACAAATGAAACAAAGAGAAGATCCATAGTTGTTGAGCTGTATGGTGAAACTATACTTTCATTTATGTATGTTCAATATTTGATTATCCCCATAAAATGTGACATTTATATACTCAATTATCAGGATGTATTTCTGATACACCTTATGAAGAATGGACAAATGATCAGACTATTCAAGTATGTCATACTCTATACGTGTGAATTGAGGAAGACAACCTCCAGGTCAACCTCCTTGTTCTATTTGAGGCTTATGTCATATATTCTTCATGAAAAATGGATGTTTGGACAGAATGAAGAAGTTATTAAAGATTATTAGTTTTGTCTCTCAAAATTTATAGTAAAGAGAATGAAAACCAGTTGGAATCCTTGGAGAAAAGCATGGGTTGAAGACAATGATAGGATTTATGAAAAGTTCAATCTAGTAGAAAACTATTAAAGACCTAACGATATTTCTAATCCTTATTTTTATCCAGATGAGTTTTTTGAGTATTTTGAAGAAGAAGAAGAATAATAATAAGAGGATGTTTCACCTACAATGGAAACTGTCCTGAATGAGGAGGAAAGTGAACTTATTCTTCAAGAATCAGCTGAGAAAGAAATATATGTTCCTAAAAAGGTTGTTGATTTAGAAGAACAACCATCTTTAAAAGAATATTCTGTTGTTGTTGAAAGTGAAAATGATGTTGTAGAATAGAATATAGAAGAAACTATTTCTCTTGTGCAAGAAGCTACTTATGAGGAACATGTGGAGGAACAAGTTGTTCCTGGAATTATCCCATCTGTAGAAGATAGAATAGATAAAGCCTTTTAGTTGTCCAGAAATGAAATGGGTGAGGAAATTATGGATGAAATCATGGAAATGGAACATGTATCTATATATCTCAGTCCTACGAAAGATTCACCTATTGAAGGGGAGAAGCCATAATCTAGAAAGTGTTGAAGTGCCTAATCAAATTGATCCAAGCTCAGTGGATACATGGTACAAATTCCCCAGTTATATTGATTTGAATGATTCTCATGAAGTCTCATTCCAAAGCAATGATCTGTTTACAATGTTTCATTTGAAACTGGCATCTCTTCCTGAAGCTATCTCTACCAAAGAACGTGATCCTGTCTCAACTTCTATCCCTGGACCGTCACAAGAACCTTCAAACACTGTGAGTAAGGATGATCTGATAGATTTTGGAGCTACCCAATTAGCTGGGGTTGAGAGGATCTTGAATAATCAACCTTCTCATGTGACAAATTTTAATTAAAGAGATGTTGTCCTATTGTTGGAAAATATTATATGGCAGATTTAGCCCAAGATGCTCCAAGAGATTCAAGAAACCGGAATTGAGAACAAACAGTTAAGTGATAAAGTAAAGTCTCTTAGAGGAATGGTTGAAGCTATGTAGAGAGTGATGAAATCAATATAATAACCTCTTTCTCATCCTCTTGAAGATGTTAGTAGACAGATTATACATGAATTAGACTCCATGATTCAACATAATATAACCTCCTTGGATAGTGATCTTGTCATAACAGTTTTCAAGGAAGAACAGCAATCGGTGCTCAGTGGCTTTAATAAACATTATATATCTAAAGTTGTCAAGAATAGTGATAGAGTTCTTGATTTGGTGATAATTTATTACCAAATTATCAATGATGCTCAATAATAAATTTCTAAGAAGGTGGATTTCAACTTTAATCGGATCTTATCTATGAATGAAATGACAAACCACTTCAACTACCTCATATAGAATCTAATAATTCCTTCTGTCACTCATGATTTCAAAACTCAAGTCCAAAAGATCAAACATTTAACTCATCTGCTGGATAAGTTTATGGAGAAAAGGATGACATTGAGAAATCCATACAGTATGGTTGTGAGATCATTACTGACTTCATTATGATTTTGAGGCCTTATATTAATTTATAGAGTACTACCATTGTTTTTCCTGCAACTTCACCCTTGAGATATGGTTTTCCTACCTTCTCATCCACTACCCTTACCTTACATCTATGTCTGTCTCTCAGGCTCTGATTTATATTAGACCTATTATCCTTGACCGATAGCTACCTTAGTCTTCCACTGCACCTACCTTGGACCCTTCTGTTTTTGAAGGACTGCCTTTCTCTTCTCTATCAACTGGTTCACTCCCTTCTTCCACTTCAACCTCTCCAACTATGGATTCCTATCCTAATGTTACTTCCAATGGAAAAGGGAAGACAACCAGTGTTATAGAAAAGTTACTACTATCTATTGGGAGGGATCTTGTTTAATTTGTTTTGATGTCCACTATTTATAATGACACCTTTTTATCTCTTTAATGCATTTTTCACACTTATTGTTTATTTATTATTTAATCTTTTCAGTAATCCTAAATGGGGGAGAAAGATGTACACAAAAGGGATATGTAGACTATGGAAAATGATGATCCCTATCCACTAAGAATAGATCACTCAATAACATGATTAGTGATCATAAAAAATGGGGTACTGTTGGACTCCTCATGTGTTAATCATGTGTTAATGATCACAAATCCTATTCATTCTATAAAACTTGTTAATTCTGTGTAATTGTTCTCAAATCATGTGTACATATGATTAATATGTTTATGCTTTAAATAAACCAATCCAATATCATAGTTTCTATACATTATATTTGATTATTGTACACTATAATTAATTTACTTTAAAATGATTTCTTTGAGGAATGGTTATTTATAATCCATTCTATGAATATCTCTGTTTAAGTGTGAATACTGATATTTGGATAAGTCTGAGACACCATGAGTCTGTCACCGATTATGTTTTTTGGGTAAAGGAACCAGACACCGTGACCAGACACCATGAATTAGACACTATGAATCAGACCACGTGACCATCCAGACACTGTGACCATCCAGACATGGTGACCATCTAGACACCCTGACCATGCATACACTATGACCATCCAGACACAGTGACCATCCAGACAACTTGACCATCCAGACACATTGACCATCCAAACACCGTGACCATCCAGGCATTGTGACCATCCAGAGATCGTAACCAGACATTGTGATCAAACAACACATCTGTTCTACCAGTTTTTGATCTATATATAACTATGATATCCTGACTATCTCCTCGCACAAATATAGATAAGGAGACACCATTTCAAGAAGACAATGTATCCAGATAGACTGTGTCATTGTTTCTTAATATATTTTTTCATTTTTCAATTTAATCTATAATGGTCATATTTGATGTTTTGAAATGCACTGACATAGTTAATGTTTCTTCTTAGACATTTCAACTCATAGTAAGAGGTACGAGGTGTAGAATACGTGCATCATGTTGGCTCCAACACATGCACTCCTAGAATAAAAGAGAATTATGGACCAAAAAAGCAGAATCAGTTTGAGCACAATAACGAAGAAACACTTAGAGAATTATTAAGAAAACAACTGATACCTGGAACTCGACATTTTTCTGAAGAAAACATGAAGCATTATCGAATCCAAAAAATTGTGATACATTTGATTAGAGTCCAGGACATCTTTGCACAATCAACACAATTAAGAACAAGAGCCAAATCTAACAGACTTTCAATACTTTTCTTTCCACGCGAGGACTCTATTCATGCGTCCGCTTCATCCTAGAAGTCCATAGCTGCATAGACTAACACTTAGAGAACTTATAACCTTATCATAATACTTCTGATCTGTTGTTTACTATTTTTATCTCTTGATCTGTGCATGTGTGTCTTTATAAAAACACACACTATATCCTTCATTAAACATAAGGATATAAGATATCCTATCTGAAAAATCGTTTTACACTTTTTTATACCCACAGATAAGTGTGGAAGAAGTCCCCATGTGACCTCATATTTTATTCCCACGAAGAACTGTGGAAGAGGTTCTGTGACCTGGACAGTCTGGTGTACTGTTGTTAACCCCAATCCAGGGTCTCGATCAAGTTTATTATTATAAAAAAATTGGTTTTAGGGGATCACCAAGTGTAGTGGATTAGGTCTCGGCTTGAGACTGAACCACTTGTTTTATATTTTTTGTGTTACTTAATTTAGTTTTTCAATGTTTTACTGTATAATTTATAAATCACTAGATTCACTTTGATAGTTAATCTTGGAAAGAAAATATAAATTTTTTGACTTATTAGAATAGCTTCAAAAGTAATGTTAATGACTAAAATTAAGATTACTAAGAATTAATCTATCTTTTAAGAAGATATTTAAACAGAAAAACATTCATAACCGTATTACAGTGACTAACTGGGTGGTATTTATTTTTATTAGGGAACCTTTAAGAAAACGTTTTAAACAGAAATTTTCATAGATACTCAATTCACCCCCCTCTTGAGTTCTCTACTCTAACAAATATATTCAAATAAATGTATGTTATCAATATTGATATGTTTCTCCCCTTCCAATATCTTTGATAGTTTTTATTTTTTATAAATGTCTTGAACAACTCACGTGAAAATGATATTGTTTTTCCTTGTCTACCTCAGTAGTTCTCCACCCAATCTCTATTTTCTTGATCCATTATAGGTTAAGCCTCTATCACACCTTCACATTTATTTTCACTCAATCATCATTATTTCTAACTATAATTTCATGGATCTCCTACCTATGCATCGAAAAAACTCAATTCACTTATCATGTAATTTGGATACTACAAATAATATGTAGGCAGTGTTTTTGTGGTGTATATCTGGTAATTAGATCCAAGTTACAGGTATCCCTAATGCTCCTGTGGATTAAAATAAAAAAAATCATCCCATTTACTTCCATGTTTCTCTCCCCTTATTGCTTCTCTCCCATTCCATTGCATATTCTCCATCATTCTCCCTTGAACGCATTGACAATCTCAAATCCCACAATATGTTACTTCTTATTCTCTATTCAATATTTCTGCATTCCAATTCTTATTTGGGTGTTTTTATGTTTCCATAAGGATTTAAGCGACGCATTACCTCCCTCACACATACTATATATGAAAGAATCATAAAAAAAACTAGATATCAACTAGACTATCATCGAATTTAGAAGGAATGTTAATATTTTGGTGACTGTTAGTTGTAATACGTGACATTTCACCACAAAAAATTGCCGGTCACCTAAGAATTCCCACAACTTTTACATCCTGGGGTAATTTTGGACTGATGAATGGAATAAAAATTCCTACTAATGAGAAAAATTTGGTTTCCAAACACCCTAGATTTCTTATTATGTGAACATCCTGTAAAATTGTATTCATTTTCCTTTTCCTTTTTTGTTAAAATTTGATATTTAGTACTAAAGAGTACAATATATCAGCATTTACATTACTTAAATTAAATGGTATATGAATAATTTCGTTTTCCTTTTTAAATACTCATTAAATATGTGCCAAAATATTTTAGGATGTATTAAACATATATATTTATAAAATTTTCATTACTTTTCATTGAGGATACATCCCAACAATGTGAACTATTTAAATTTTAATAATTCATGAATTAAAAATTAGATTGTTCTTCTCCTTATCCAATGGATTAAGAATGTGAATGAAATAATTCTAGTACATTGAATTTAAATTAAATTAATTATTCAAATGTTGGGTTCTGAAGACTATTCTATTGGGCCATATAAGCCTTTTCATCATCTAAAAAAAGATAAACTTCAGCTCCCAAGCATGCTATCACTAAAACCCCAACCATCCCTCTATATACCCCGCGAAGAAATGAATAAACATAAAATCCTAACTCATGTTGTATTTTCACATAAAAATTTCTCTAAAACTATCCTTGGTGTTTGTGTTTTTCCATAGATTAAAATTTAATTAAAATCTTTTTAACTTTATAGATACCACACATTTATTTTTGCCAATGATTTCTACCACTATAGAAAAATTATAATACACATTATTCAAGTCTTATTATCTTTGAACAATGAATTCATATAGGTTAAATAATTAATTAAGAATTACCTTTTATGGGTTTCATGACCTTGATTTCAGTTTATTTATTTATTTTTTTAACAATTAATATTACCAAATAAAATGGAATGGATATGAATAAAAAA
Source organism: Viscum album (assembly GCA_963277665.1). Lineage (NCBI taxonomy): Eukaryota > Viridiplantae > Streptophyta > Magnoliopsida > Santalales > Viscaceae > Viscum > Viscum album. The sequence continues at coordinate 2,086,370,126 of OY728126.1, read as the reverse complement.
TAGATGAATTCCAATCGAATGAAAAAAGAAAATGAGGATGGTTTGAAATAGTTCATCATGTTTTCAAAATGTCATTCATATGACCATTAAAAAATCCTTTTTTGTGTTTATACTATTTCTATTCATGAATAATTATCATATAGGAGTTGGAAAAACACTTGATCTATCACGGAATAGATTGATGTAATTAATTTTGGAGTAAACATATGAAAAAACATCATTAAGCTAGTGGATAGGATAAGACTACTCTGTATGGATCATATTATATGATTATAATCATTGAAAATAATGAATCCCATCTCGAGGATGTGATTATAGATGTAAACCATGATTAAGATCATCTTGAAGAAATGAAAAGTACAGATGAAGATAAACATTTTTATTTCCTAAAATTGATTGAGATGTTAAATAGTTCTGAAATTTTGTTATTTTATGATGGTTGTACTAAATATAAAAAAATTTCACCGAAATTGAATCTTTATAATATTAAATATGGAAAAGGATTGAGTTACTCTATTTTTTAAAAACTATTTTCTATCATGAATGATATGATCATAGAATATAATGATATTACATTATGATAATTTAATGCTAAATTAATTATACATTCAAGGGGTATTATTTCCAAAAGAATAAATGACTCTTAAAATGATTATATAAAATTTATCAAGGGCCAAAAATCACATAAAAATTCCCAAAGTGTGGCACTTATCAATACAAGAAAGATCAGGTACAATGAGTGTTTTATGGTACATTACATTCATTCCATGGATTAGGAAAATTAATGTAGGAGAGGAGACTATAATACAATTGATATGGCATACAAATAAAATAAATAAAGATGAGAAACATCATCACCTAATATACTCTCTTTAGTATAATATAATTGATCATGAGTGTCCTAAATTTGGAAACAAACCATGAAACCTTCCTATTGTGTTATCAATAGATGGCTTAAATCATATGGATTTTAATGTCACCACTTAAATTATGTGGCTATTTATGTTGGAAAATTAATACTTTCAACCATGGTTATGTATGAAAAAAATTTGTATTATCATTTCATATATCATGAAAAAAACAATTGGCTAATGATATTGATGACTATTTGGATCCATTGATCAAATATATGAATGCATTGTTGTATTCAAGTCTTCTGTTGTATTATGATTACATAAATTAATATTTCATGTTGAGATCCATGTTTTAATTGATGATAAATTAATTTTCTTCTTATAGAAATTTGTCAACACATATCATTAAATAAACTCAAGGGTGTCCTATTTCTTTAGAAGGCACACAACAAATTAGGTTGAAACATTCATCGAAGAATGTGTTTCGATGGAATCATATATTTCTACCCCAGTAACATAATTATTAATCTTCAATGATATCATATGTGATAGTTTCTTTGAAAATTTAATAAATACACTCGAAAAAAATTATATAATTATTTATAGGATGGAAATGACTTTCATGGGAATAAAGAAAGAGTTAGAGCAAATGAATGGTGAAAAAAATTAATTTTCTCCCTCCAAATTCTTAACATAAATACAAGAAATAGATATATCAATTTTGAAATATCTTGAATGACATAACAGTTTTATAGGGGTATTCATAAAATATCCATAATTTCGTTTCAATGACTGTTTTAATGTTAAAGGGTATGAAATAACATGAATGTTATGTTTTGATGCAAGATCTAATGCCTAAAACTCTACATTGAAATTTTCTGAAGAATTTTCATCATACAATAACCAATATATATTTCTTTTTCAAATCTATATGGAGCAATGTTATTGACCCAATGAAATTTCTAACTATGAAAAAGGAAATTTTTGTAAAATTATTTGAATTAGTTATTTTCGTCCTACTAGAATTATTTGATATGATAGTTCACTTGATGATTCACATGTTAAAGGAGTTACACAATATCTCCCTATAAATTATCATTGGATGTACCCTAATGAAAGGTATATAAATATTATTAATGTGTTTTTCAAAAATCACTATTCTCAAAAAGTTTTTTTTGTGGAGTGATATGTTGTTGTGGAATCTGTTGAATTATGTACCAACTACATATACAATTTGGGAAAAACCTAGTAAAATATTTACAAACTAGGAATCTTTTTGGTAATTTAATTTCTAGAATATATTTTGGCACAATTACTATTACATATCAGGAGTGTGCCTACCTTTACATTTTACATAATAGTTTAGATGATTCCCCATTGGTTGAAAAAAAAATTATTAGAAATTTTAACCCATAATGGGAGGAATGATATATATCACCTACAAAAAATCAACACTTTATATGATGGTTCCAATACATTATTTTTTAAGAGTCATCTTAAAATTTGGATTCAAATTCAGAACGACATTGATAGATAGCTAGAGGACCTATTGTGCACATATTATCTTATAATTGTTATGTAATTAATGTTTATACATTCTATATAAATAAATATTATGAACATAGTACCACATAAAATATTTGAGTTACACTTGTTGATAAAGTGATTCATGTATAAATTACTAAGGATAAAATTACAATTTATGTGAATATTTTATAATTTATCATCATCAAATAAATATGGTATTATATTATAAGACATTTTAGGTGCATATTTTTCAAAGAACGTGGGTTGAAAAAATGTGTTCTATTAAAATAGATGAATTGGGATTAATGAATGTGGATTTAAGTAAGGAAGGTTAAAAAGAATAAGAATTTATAAGGGAATCATAGGAAATATATGTATTTATTTTCTAGATCCCAAAAAATAAAAGTGGTCAATTGTATTATTATCAACAAAAACCACTAAAGGGTAAGATGTGAATTAAACAAGTAATAACCATTAATTATGACATTGTAATCATCTCATTGAAATCCAAGTGTATAAAATGTATTATATTTTACAAGTGACCACAATGAAGGGATTGACATACTCAATAGAGGGATCAAATAACATCATCCTTTATAAATGGAGTTAAATTTTTTTTGTAATATAATTTTATTACATCATATTATAATATGTTCAATTATATATTTTTGTAATCTAAATTAAATGTTTATCAACTTCAATAGAGAATTTATTCTACACAATTTGATGATCCCAATCCTAAGTAACAATAGATTTCTCAACGTGTTGGTTCTCCCATTGCACTGGAATAACTACATTTTTCCTATTTTGATGCTACCAATATAATGAAACTAAATATTAATGATGCCGAATATTTTTCTGAAAAAAACCGTCAAGGTTACATTGCCAAATTTTTGGGTTACTTGTGTTCTTTGACAAAGAATGTTTCCATGGTGAGTTGTGATGTTCCAGAGATGTTGTTGAAAATCCATGTTTACAATGAACCATGAAATAATAGTGGAAGATCTAGAGGTGGTACAAAAGAAAATATACAAGGTGGCACTGTTTTGTAGTGTTTTACAAATTTTGGGGTCCAAAATTTGGAGTGTGGTGAGCATCGTGAAAAGTGGATTTCCTTGACTATCTCATCAAAATATGTAAAAGCCCCGAGTTTTAAGAAGATGTGATTCATGAAGTACATTTTGAAGAGACTGGAAAAATGTTGATGGTGAGATCTACAATTATGATGATCTTCATGAACAGAAGAAGTTAGGATCTTTGTGAGGGAGCAATGAGGTGGCAGCACAGAGGAATTCAAAGAATGCAATGTGATTACGACGAGCTCTGTGATATGATGAATTTAAATGGTGCTTCACTATATAGAGAGAATTTTGGTGGATATTTCGGGGATTTTCATTTTTATCTAACATGGCTTTGACTTTGAATGTAAGGATCTCGAGTTGTTGGAATCACCAATAAATAGACCTAGACCCCATTGAGAAACGTAGAGAGATCAAACGAAAAATCTTATGCTCTTGAATTCAGAAAGAGATTCATATAGTAGGGATCTTAATGAAGGAAAATGGAATTCACACAGGTAGTTGAGCTCTACGAAAGTAAGGCATGCTATGATGGCTAGTTTGGCTTTGTGGGGGATGTGTGCTTCATGAAGGTTTGTTTAGCTTTGTGAAATCGAAATGACCAGTATGTTCACTACAAAGTAGTGAGATCTATGATATAGTGAAATCAATGATCTAGTGAGCTTTAAGAACCTATGATCTCTACGAACCTGTGAGCTTTGCAAAGAGGTTATATCATTTCAAAGGATTTTTTGAGCTTTACAAAAGTGGGAGCATTACAAAGGAAATGTGCTTAGTGAAAGAGCTTCAAAAGGGACTGCCTGGTGTTCAAATGCAATGTGTTATTCATCAGTGGATAAAGGAGGAACATTAACAGAGAATATATCAATTTCTAAGGATGTATTAATTAGTGATAATGAAGGGAAATACAGGTATATAAACTGTTAGTGGAAATTCTTATGAAGAAGTGAGCATACTTTAGTTGAGAGAGAAGTGAGCTTTCATATTGTGACTGGTTGTATACCTGGAGGGACAGTGAGTCTATTTCGAACATGTAAATAGAAGTGCAGTTATAATGGATTTGGTACATCTGAACATCACTTCTGTATGATCTTGGGACATAGCCGAGTGAGGGTGAACCAAGTTAAATTTTTGTGTCATGTGTAGGATTTGTGGTTTGTTTATACTCTGCAACAGGAAGGAGAGAGGATAATGTTCTATTTATTAATAAAATAAGATCTTAAGGGCCAATTGTTTTAATCTATCATACCCTGATTCAGCCCCCCACTTAGGGTATCTAGCCTAGTGGGCATAATAGAGATTATTAAATGGTTTACAATGAAAAATCGATGTCCACAAAAAATAATATCCCTATACCAAGTTGTCATTTGAAAAACATATTAATGAGAAAATCAAATTCATCGAATTTGATGTTGGATGGAATAAACATGGTCAGCATGTTAACCCCACCAAGGCCATGATCAGTTTTTACATTAGTCTCACCACTACCATGTGCATTTAAAATGATGTGGGATTTTGGAACAATAGTGTCCCTATATTTAAGACACTTAATTGGGATGAGATTAGGGTAACGTTATGAAAAAAATTCATTATTTTACTGAAAAACACAATAATGAAATGTTTACATACACTTAATAATCCCTTGTAGAGTGCATTCATAATAGATGACTTCCAAATGAAATTTTTATTAATGATCACAAGAAAGTATCAAAGTTTATTTCACACAATTCTTATGAAGTTTCATCTCACTGAAACAGGAAGGAAAATAAAACCACACCCAACACAACTATATTAACACTAGATAAACCAAAAAGCATGTGATGTATTTATAGGCTTTTTTTAGAAAACATTCTTTTAGGTACATTTTCACTAGTAATACATTTCATTACAATACATGTATTAAACACTAATTAATAATTGTTAATTTAAAAAATAGAAAATGCGTTCTAAAAATTATCAATTATTAGAAAAACCAATGGCTGCTACAATAAATTAAGGATGGGGAATGCATCACGTCAAAAAGGGTATGTATTTAAAATTTACCATAATTCATTTATGTGAGATGAAGAAAAAACATAATTATGTTCCTATTTTATATATAGATTGATGAATTGAAACATAAATAAACTTTCATCACACATCATGTGTTATGGAATTAGGAACATGCAAATAGAGAATGTATACTAATATATGAAAATAAAAAATAAGTGTGTGAGGAAAGTGTAATTATGAAATTAAAAAAAAAATTGATTAAATTGTTATTATATAAAAATGATTTATTATTTTCTAATATATTTAATCTGATTTAGAAATAAGAATTATCATCATCTCTACCTGATGAATAACGACTATTAGTGGTCATGAAGCAGTAAGAACAATATGGCTACATCATATATATGGGTTTTGTGGAGTCACCCATAACATATTTTGAGAATGATCTAAACATGGGGATAAATATATTATCATGGAATTTTTGTAGGAACAAATAGCTACTCTAGAAGAAAAACATAGTTCGAAGTCATAGTTGTTAGAAAATGTTATGAGAATGAATAAAAAAGAAGAAATAACACCAGAACAAACACTACTTGAAGATCCCAAAACCCCCCAACCATCTTTGATGTGATCCATTAATATCAAAGAGATATCTTAGATTATGTAATCAATATGTTCCTAATTTTTTCCATGAAAGGTGAATTAGGAAAAAACTGAAACCTTTCTTGTGATGATATTCTATAGGGTGAAAATGATTATGATTTATATCTATCAACACCCACCCATTAGCTTTTTAGGGGCACCATGTACAGTATACAAGGAGATATTATACATAACAAAAAATTCACAAATAGGTTATGTGAGAATGGGAATTTAAGAAGATCAAGAGCCATGAATTGAACTACCTATTATTTTTGATGATATAGATGTTTATATGATCGATAAAAATATTAAAACATTCATAACATGGCTGTTAAATCATGTAAAAAATATAGACAAGGAGGTATTCTTTTCAAATTTATTTTTCATGAAAACACTTTTATAATTAATGAAAAAGGCTTGAACCAACAAATGTCATTATAAATGTTAAAAGTGAAGGGATAAAATAGAATGTCAAATCAAGAAAATATAAAGGATCAACCAATATTTCAAAAAGATATTCATAATGTACCTTTTCCCCTTTTGTTCAAATTCTGAATTTACTACCATTCATGGCTCAGGAAGTTACAATGTTATCAATTGGTGATAAACTGTAGTTGATTTTAAATAAAATATTTGTGGAGAGTTTATTACATACTATATTAGTCCTGAGAATGTAAATGAAATCTGCATGTATACATATCTAAGATTCTCAGTTGTAAATATATAAATGATATGTTTTTTTATATTTTTTCATCAAGTAGATTATCTAATATGCTTATTAGGGTTAAATAATATTAATAATTTTTTTATCGTAGAAATCAATACTATTTGAGAAAAAAATATTAGGAACAATAATTTGGAATCATTAGTCCTCACATCACTTGAACAAAATAATTATCATTATTACCTAAAAATATGAAGGAATAGTGAAAATACTTTACTAAATGATTAAAAGAAAAATTACAGATGAAATAATATTCTTAATACCCATGATGTAGTGGTAAACTATAAAATTTAACCGTATCAATTATATTGTCATTTATTAAATTAATTATCCCATTTTGTTTTTTAGGTAGCATTGGTTACTCATTGTAGTCTGTTTGAAAAATCCAATTTCTTGTTTTTTGGATTCTATTCATGGATACCCAAATAACTGACCATAGGTGATGACATTAATCATTTTTTAACACACTATATGCAACATTTTACAATTAATAGTCAAGTTAGAAATATTATATTGTGTTTTAATGAAAATTATGTTATGATATATCAATGTTTAATTATCATCAAAATCATTCATTGAGGATAGTCCATGAGTACAAGGACCCTATTGAATTTTAAAATAGGATAAGTATTATGGTATATATAATAAAATTACACTATAAAAAGATACATTAAATCAAAGTAATTATTTTTCTCAATGACTTTTCATTTTTTAAAGAAACCAATGGTAATGCTTGTGGTTGTTATGTATGAAAATATATGATAGATATCATATAACAATAAAAAAATAGAATCACAGAGGATGTATTTTTAAAGATAATTACCATTCTATTTAAAATATTTATTAATCTATATTTTATTAATATTTTTCCAATACTTCCAGGACCTTCGATAGTTATCATATTTGAAAGAATAAAATAATTTTTTTAAAATGAATGGATAGAATATTAGGTGGAAGAATGTGTAAGTATGTCAATAATATATGACTTTTTACTAATTATTTAGTTGATTTTCTCACTATTTTATGACCAGTATGGCTTAAAGATTTTGTTTTCAGTTTTAAAATTACATTTTATTTCAGAAAACATATCATATAGTAAAAACATATAAATTTTTTTGTATTTTTTCAACACATTATGAAATTGATCAAAAAGAAATTTGTGAAGTGTAATAATCTACCTCACCTCAATCTAATACATGGTGTGCCTGATATGACTCAAAGTTCCTATTATATGTTTAAAATTGAAATTTTAGTTCCAAATCAGTGTCACTCATAGAAAACTAAAAAAATCATTCTTGTATTATCTTGATTCTTTTCTAAAATGACTCATATTTCATTTTTGTTGTGTAGGAATAACTCTAACATCAAACTAACACACATTACGACCAGTATGACTCAAAGTGCATGTTTTTAGTTTAATAAGAAATTTTTGTAAAAAAGAACGGTGACATACTCAACACCAACAAAATGATTTATTATTATTTTGATAAATTAGTAAAATGGTCTATAAGTATTTTGAGACACGTAGGAATCAACCATAGCTAAATCCAACACACAGTGGGATCAGTATAACTCAATGTGGGTCATTTTATATTAAATTAAAATTTTAGTAAAATAATAAAATAGACATACTAAAACCTAATAAAACACATTTAAATTATTTTTATACTTTAGAAAAATAAAATATAAAATATTTTATATATGTAGGGATAATCCCCCCCAACCTCAACCTGATAAATGGTTTTCTCTATATGACTCTAAGTGTCCTTTGTAAGTATTAAATTGACATTTTTTTCAAAATGATTGTCAATCATTGAAAACCATGACAATGATCTTATATTGTCCTAATAATTTTTAAAATTGATTGATACTTCATTTTTTATGTAATTAAATAAGCCTCACCTATAGTCATCACACAATGTGACTGGTTTCACTTAAAGTGTGAGTTTTAAATTTAAAATGACATTGTAGTATAAAAAAAAGTGACATATTGAAAATAGAATAAACACATCCTAGTTGTTTTTATACATTATTAAAATTATCTATAATCAATTTTGGACTTGTAGGAATTATCCAACCCTTAATCTAATTCATGGTGTGACCATTACAACTCTAAGTGTGTATATTTATTTAAACTTTTTCATTTTAGTAAAAAAGGCAAGTGACATTCTCAAAACATATAAAAAACATTCATATTATTTGTATACATTATTAAAATGATCCATAAGTCATTTAGGATGTGTTGGAATAATCTGAACATCAATAAGATACATGGAGTTTTCTATGTCACAAACCAACTAGGGTCGACCACGAACCACTCACTCGAGCCTGCTCACAAAAAGGCATGAGATGCTTTCCATGTCCTCTTGGGCTGAAAAATTATGTCAGGAATCAACATAAAGAAAATAGGAATGAATTTTACCTGTATAAATAAACCCATCATCTGAAATAAATATAGCAACAAAAAATAATTACCATAAACAAACTGAGCATTTACACATTCTGGAGGAAATACAAAAAGTAAAAGAATAAAACTGAACTAACGACCACTACACCACCATGTGACCCCATGGATCCCTCTCCAATCAGGAAACCCAACATCTCTCTTGGTGGTCGAGACCAATATATATCCTAAACCAGAAGATAGAAATAAGAAGAAACTATAGGTGTGAGTATTTAAACTCAGTAGGTATGCCAGAGGAAGTATATTCCCATTGAATTTTATTTAAGAAAAATAAACATCAATTTTAGTTTTTAAATAAAATATATAAAACTAGTTTTTCATGCATTTTTTTCATGTATAAAAAATCAAAATCCATTTCCCACATTCATTGCAAACAAGATTCTTTCCAGAAGGGAGAAATTATCTTTTTAGAGAAGGATGATGTTTTTACTTAAAAAGGGAGAAGAAAAGTGTAAAAAATTAACAAATCAGTTTTCTATAAACATTTTTAAACCAAAAAATCACTTTTAACCAAGTACACCATACAAGTGAGTAGAAGAAATGATCGCATAATAAGGGAAACATAATATGGACCGTACGAGTAATCAACCAACAAGGCATCTCAATCATCCATGGAAAAAAACTAATTACTATAGAACCTCACATATCCTAGAATCTTTGTAGATAATCTAGAAAATAATATAAATCTAAAGCATTCAACATGAATGCCTCATGGGCTTATATCAATTTCTCTCCCATGCTTAGTCTTTCTATACCCAGCCTAACTGAGAGGCACAGTCTCAAAGCAAAGAATGGTCCATACTAAGTGTAACATCCCAGGTAAATAAAGAATAATACATTTTCATATTTATTAATATTTGAGAATTAAATATTAATTTTACTTTAAAGGGTTTTCTATGTTTGATAGCGTACCCGATGCGCAACAATGAGTTTCTTTGAAATCTTACGTTGCACACTAGTAATATAATAATATTATTTTAAATGGTAGTTAACACGTAGCCATTGTATTGGCGGGAATGAATAGAAACAACTAAAATATGGTTATATATGTTTGTTAAATGTTTTTACATTTATCCAATAAAGGATAAAGGCTTAAAATATGAAAAGAATTCAATTTTAGACATATATACTCAAATTTTCACTAAAGGTCCACTTATCACCTTTTGATGGAGAACCGTCTTTAAATATAGTTTTGGTCACTCTTATACATTCTATTGGACCAAAATAAAATTCTTCTTTAGAAACGGGACATCAAAATTTAATTTGTGTAAATTTTTTGTATTTTTACGATAAAGATCATTTTTTAATGAATAGTGAAAAATGTTGTATTTTAATTAAAAACCTCTTTTTAATCTAATTTATTTATATGATTATATTATATTTTGAATTGGTTTTAGAGTGAAATTAAAATATATTTTTACCATTTAATCCAATAGCGGTCGTTGGAATTAATTCAACTTTGAAATTGGACTTAAACTAGTGTCAATCTTTTGATATATATTGTTTCATAAATACACGCTATTTATTCTGACAGCGGGAATTAATTAATGTAACTTATATGTTTTGAATTTTGTAAAATAGAAATAATTTTTGAATTCGTAATATCATATATATCTTAGGGTTAATTTTTGGTATTTTTCAGAAAAACATCAATTTTTGATGAATAGTGAAACCACTAAGTGGCAGTTAAAAAAAACTGATTTTTATTTTAAATGAAATTTTACCACCTGTGTGTTTTGAATTTAAAAAATCTGACATACATGGTTGTCATTAGGAAGTAAAATGTGGATCAATGGGATTAAAATAATTTTTTGGTGAATAGTAACTTTTAAGTTTTTAATCGCGATTAGAGGTAATTAGTATAATTTAAGGTAAAAATAATGTTTTAATAATATGTAATGACCATGACACATGTCCTTCCCTTATTGGATGTGTCATGGCCGACCAAGATAATCCATGGGTCAACTTGGGGACCCCATGGAGCCACATTGGTAGGAAAATTTCATTAATAACTTTTTATTTAATGTTAAAATTAAAATGTCACAAACATGAGTTGTTTTAATAAAAAAAAATTAAATGGGGTTATACAAGTCATATTTTTGACTATAAATATTAATTAAAAAGATAATAAGATTTCCTACATCATGATATTTTTTTTATAATTTTTAGACATTAAATTAATTAAAAAAATTATGACACCATGATGATGCAGCGATTACCTCATTATTTAACAATTTAAATAAAATGAAAAGATAATGTAACATATAAGACCTAAACATGTCAAAAACCTATTTGATGGGTGGATTTAGGACTCTTATCACCTAATCCTAGAAATATATAATTTACGGACAATTAAAATCAGAAATGAATTTTATAATAAAGTAACCTTTTATAACTTTCCAAGAGTTCCCCTCCTATCCTCTTATAAAAGGCCCCCGCCTCTACCACCTTACCCACACCTCTCAAGCCTTTGGATCAGCCAAACCCTGCCCATTTCGTCTCTCAACATACCTCTCTTACTCCTAGAAGCCTCACTTTGGGATGAAGTCTTTGAAATGAATCCTTTGATCTCAAAACAAAAAGAGTTACCTGTTTTAAAGGTAGTGTCTTCTCTTGTGTTCTTATGTATTATTATGCTTCTCCAACCCCCTAAACTATTTTTATTCATTTCTTTTGTAACAACAACAGTATAATCAATATAATACGATGTTGTTTTAAGAATTATTCGAGCTTCACTTACACACACCTTCATCTAATGGTTAAAGAGCATACTATTTCTCTAGATGGTGAATTTATGCCTCAAGAAACGATGATTGTTCAATATTCTTCTAACACCTTCAAAGGTGGCCATTAAGATGTCACTATATTTATATATGATATATAATATTTTTATGTTTTACTTAAGCTTCTGTATTTTTCATTTATGGCATTCTTTTATGGTTTCCATTATGGGTAAACAAGATATCTTCATTTTAGGAAATGTGGACTACCGCCCCCTCAAAGTGATTTGATTCGTTAATACCATATGTGGTATGTATAAAGGATAGATTTAATGATATTATATATGAAATTATACTATAATTATAATATACATTTAAGTCATTATGATTCCATTCCATAAAATATGAAATATAAATGAAAGTAGCGTTCATGCGTACGTACGGCTTACCGTCTCCATGAACAGTGCATTTCATTTCTTATCCCCAAATGTAATGTAATATTATAAGTACATATATATAATGGATATATATGATTTATGTTACATCTACATAATGAATATAATTTTGGAATTAAAATACACATATCTCTCATTTAGTTTTAATTCCATTAATATGACATAGAAACGAAAGTAGCGTTCGTGCGTACGTACGGCTTACCGTCTCCATGAAAGGTGCATTTCATTTCTTCCCATTAAATGATTATGTAATATTATAAATGCATGTATATACTGGATATATATGATATATATGGCATCTAAATCATGAATATCATTCTTGACATAATGGATATTTGACTACGTGAAAAACTTATAAATATAAGAAGTTCATTTTTGACTCAAGTACCAAATATCGAAAAAATGACCGGTATTAACTTAAATGATTACATAATGGTCATAACATGGTAATAAGTGATATAAAAGGAATAATGAACTTGAAAAAGGTTCTTAATCAATTATAAATTAACTCAAGTTTATTATTCAGGACATTAAAGAATGACCGAGCCAAGTCGGACCCGAGGTAAGGGACTTCGTCTCAATCTCCTTTTATTGAGGCATATTTTGTTTTTTACACAACTTTCCTTTATACAGTGTATAAACCCCTCTGACTTTTAATTTTATAAAAAAGTAATCTTTTTCTACAAAGCGTTTTACAAAATGACAAAAAGGAATGTTTCTTTTAACGTACGCGATGACAACGACCTTTTCCGCCGCCGTGAGTAATATTTGGTCTTTGGCTTCCTCAACAAGCCGTAATGTTTTTAAAATGAAATAATTACCTTATACTCTTTTATGTATTTTGGTATTGAATATGGTTTTTATAATGGATTTGTTATGTCAATATATTTAAGTGATATATTGTTATCAGAATGTGGAAATGTTTTCTTTCCATTATATTCGTTTTTCTTATGATTTTATAATGGTACTTGGACATTTGATGGGTGGTTACGTGATAAACCATATGACGGGTGGTGCCGTGAATACCAAGATGGGTGGTTACACTATAACCTCCAATACATTGGGTATGGAAGTCGGCCGTATGACTATTCCATTAAGTGATATGTGTGGATGTCGACCGGATGGTTATTCCACTTAAGAATGTTTATGTCCCAAGTTACCTTTATATGTTATGTGTTCTTTATATGGGTTTTATGGTAATATTATGGTTACAAAAAGGGTATGTAATGAGCTTTTATTTAGTGAAGAGTATTTACTACTTCATAAAGGTGAAAAGTATTACTTTGATAAAGTATACATGGTTTACTTGTTGTTTTGAAAAACTAATAGTTTTCATTGTTTGTGTATCCCTTACTGAGCTTTTTATGCTCACCCCATGTTTTTTTGAAATTATTTTCAAAGGAATTAATGTGGAATAGGGTCACGGATGGGATCAAGGGAAAGGCATGCTATATAAAACATGGAACTAGACATGTTTCTTTTTAAGTGTTTTTATTTTTTGGAAACTTAGTAGAAGTGTCTACTTTGTAATCTTTTGAGATGTAATAGTTATGTTCTAATTCTCTAAAACTCTAAACCTGAAAAGATCCTCAATGTGAATTATTCATTTAATTTTATATTAAGTAAGGTTATAGGCCAGGGCCTTATAGTTGGTATCAACGGTCAGTTTAGAAAACTTTAGGAGTTAGAAAATTGTTAAATTATAAATTAATTTATGGTATGATTGAAATGATATAGGATTTACAGATTACCATGTTGCTTCACCTAAGGCATTTTAGTTTTAGGAATGGTTTTTCGTAGAGGAAAGAGAGAAGCTTTTTTGGGAAGGAATACTGCGGGAAATGACCTTCCAAATCAGAATACTGAGATGGTCAGAATCAGAATTGAACAGTTTGTTGCAGTGATGGCTCAGTTGACTCAGGTGAAAAATGTTGTTTGTTTTTATTGATGATATTTTGGTGTTTTCTAAAAGTAAAGAGGAGCATGAAAGTCAATTATGTAAGAACCCGGTTCTTGTTTTAGAGGTACAGGCTTCTTCTTTTCCTTTCCTTAAATGATTTTGAGAAAATATGGAAAATTGGGAAAAATCCTAAATTTTGGAACTACACACAGTGTAATTTATCCACACGCCGGGTACTTTTGGATGTGTTGGGATGAGTACACAGGGCGTGTGGCCATGCCGAAGACGAAGGGTGTAGGAACTGAATACAAACTGTGTAGTGGTACCTTACACGCTGTGTAGTTAGTCGGTAGGATTAAATAGTAAGGCAGGGTCATCGCCGCCAGCTGGGCGAAAGTACACGCCGTGTACTCGAGAGTACATGTCGTGTACTCATGTCGACGTATTAATAGTGTGGCAGTGCCTCTATTTGAACAGTTAAATGAGGGGAGTACACGTCGTGTACTTTGAATTACACGCCGTGTACTTTGTTTTTTCGGCTTAAAACAGGCAGTAGCCTCCTCATTTGGAAGAGGAGGCACTTGAGCCATTTTGGAGCCAAAGTAGGAGGCCAGATCTTTGAAGATCCACCGGGCGTTCGTCTTGAATCTGATTCGGCTTCGGACGATCTTGTTGGAACCGCACGGGTAATCCCTCTCCTCTCCTCGTACAGTTCTTAACAATTCATCTCGTAACGTAATTCATTTACGTTTGAATGGGTTTTGTTCTTCATTAGATCTACGCCGTTCTTGGGCGTTTCTGGAGTTGGCTTTCGGGTATAGCGTTCATTGGCGTACAAGGTAGGTGGATTTGTGATCATTTTCCAACTGTCATGCATTTTTGTGCGTTTTCGTGCCACGAACCCATGTTGGGGTGTCGTGTGGCTGAGGCCGTTGCTATATTTAATGCATATAATTGCATAGGTGATTAAATAATGATAATAAAATGCTGTTTGGGATCGTTGTTTGGATCCAGGACCATCTCGAGGGGTGTGTTCCACTGCTTAGCCGTTTGGACAGGATACCCGAGGGTATGCCTTAATTGTAGTAACTGTATAATTTCCTTGAGATGAATTGATTCTTTGCTGCATTTTGATATCTTGGTCATTGCCTGGTTACATGTTAGCCTGAGGGCGTTGTTGTGATTAGCCAGAGGGCGTGACTGTTATAGCCCGAGGGCTGTCATTGTTCCGCCTGAGGGAAACCTTTCGTGCCTGAGGGCTTGACTTTTGTGCCTGAGGGCGACACTTCGTATGCCTGAGGGCGATAATTTCTGTTACGCCTGAGGGAAATACATGCCGGTTGGATTCTGTAAAGCCTGAGGGCGTGGTTTACTATTTTAGCATGAGGGAACGGTTCTAGTTGGCATGAGGGCTTGGTGCTATTGAGAACAAAAATGATACTAAATTAAAGGAATTAAATGAATAATAAAATGGAAATTTAACCATTATGTTAGTTACTTTTGAGTAATTCTTAGTTATTGCATTTTACTACTGCACACTTGTTGCATGTTTTACACACAGTTGAGCATGGGCCTTTGGTGGGTGCCTACTGAGATATATTTCTCACACCCTGTTTGGGTCACGCTTTTCAGCCCAAACAGATTATGTTGCTACAGGTGTAGATAGGGGCAACAGTCCCTATATAGGTACTTTACTGTTGATGAGGAGTAAGAGGGCATGGGACCGAGCCTAGGCTCGCGATGCCGCTGCTAGCTGTTTTTCTTGCTTTGATGTACTCTGTTTTCTGCTGTATTGTATTGATGTATAACATGTTTTGGCTGTTTTCCTTGAACTTGAAACATGTAGCATCATCACTTATATACTGTTGGTTATATCCACTGCTATAGTTATTTCAGTTGTGTATGTTTATTGTTTCCCCTATTGTTGAATGTTTATTTTGGTATTACGCTGCACCACACTTTGAAAAATGAGGGAATACTTTCCCCACTATCAGACCTGGGCCCTTGATGCTAGTCGGCAGCCTCTAGCGTTAGGGGAAATGCGCTTGAGGTCACGTGGCGAACCGGGCTCGGGGAACCCTTTGCGTGGCACCTGGGACCGGGACATTACAAAGTGGTATCAGAGGGGGTTTCTTTTCTTTGACATACTATTTGGAGCCTTAGTCTGGGATAGGACAGAATGATAGTTGGTAATAAGATGTGCCCGGGCGTAGCTAACCCATGTATAGGGAAAATCCAGTCTACCTCATCTTTTTGCATTCCTTTGATTTTCCAATTTTATGGTTGATATGTTTTCAACGTTGGGTGACGCACTTGGATTGTTCTGTTTATATTTTATCTGTGGGTTCTATTTAGTTGCAACCCGATGAGATGAGGGTATGCCGTCTCATGCATCATATATTCACATGCTAGATATCATATTCCATTCATAGTTTCCCTGCCATATAGGTGCATTAGAAATTCACATGTTGTTGTGATAGTTGTTGTGCTAGAAAAGCATGTTGTTGTGATAGCTGCTTGATAAATACTTGCCTTGTGATATGGTGTTTTTGTTTGATCTTGTTTATATAATGGACTCCAATATTTGGTTTTTGGGGAGTATGGGCCCCCATTGACCGGAATTTGGTGGATCATTGACTGTTTATTAGTTATAACACAAATAAGATGTCAAACATTGATTCGTGGGGTGTATGGGCCCCCACGGGTCGGAATTTGACACTTAGGTGTTGTTTTCAGTATTTTCAGGGTTCCAGAGAAGTTTTTGAGGCATACTGTCCGGAAAACCCAGGATACACGCTGTATAGGACCTCATACACGCCGTGTGTGTTCTTCTGTTCGGGAAGAAAAATAAACTTTTTGAGTACACGTCATGTACCCTGAGTACACGCCCTGTAGTCTCTTCCCGTGTCACAAACTGTGTGGGAGGCGACACGGGGTAGGGAAGGGTTTGGGTAAAACACGCCGCGTAGTTTTGTGCACGCCGTGTAGTGTGACCCGTTGTCCGGCCATGTAACTAACAACACGGGTCAGTGAACTCCTATACAACACACCATGTCAATGATGAACACGCCGTGTAGTGTAGCCTGGGGACTCGGCTGTGTAACTAACAACACGGGTTGGTGTCACCTCTCCCTTAACACTCCGTGTACCTTTGGGACACGCCGTGTAGTCTTCTCTGAGGAACGACCGTGTGGAGTTAGCCATGTGGCTGTAAAACGGGATAGTGTACACGCCGTGTTCGAGTGTAACACGCCGTGTAGAGTAAAGCCGAGTAGTCCGCCGTGTAGTTTTGTTGAACGGAAGTCGTGTGTCTTAGCCATGTAGAAGGACTCGGGAAGGGGAAAGGAAGTCAAGTACAGGCCGTGTAGTTAGTGTACACGCCGTGTAGTCTTGTTTTGGAAATTTTGAAACGCCTTCTTCCTCTTGTTCCTTTGTGGTTCCTTCATTTTAGTCTTAATAATCTTGAATCTGAGGCGTGATTTTGACCTTGTAGTGTCATGCCGCCTAGACGACCGCGAGTTGTTCTCCAAGAGAGAGGTGACGATTATACTCCGGAGATGGTGGGCCAGGGGCTACCAGTTGATCCACCAGCAGAGCCAGATGCGACACCAGTTGTTATACCGGACACGGGAGCAGAGGCGCAGTTCCGTGAAGGCTTATTGCGGTTCATGCAGACCTTTCAGGGAGCACCGCAGGCTGCCACATCTATGGCCGATCTGACGCGTATCTTTCAGCAGCAGCATCCGCCTACGTTTTTAGGGGATGGTGGACCACAGGCTGCAGATTCTTGGCTAGGTTCTATGTAGACTATTTTCGAGAATCTAGAGACGCCTCCAGGGCGGAGGGTCAAGCTCACGACTTACATGCTGCGAGATTCAGCCAAAGAGGTGGTAGGATGTTACCACCCAGTCCGAGCATCACATGGACATGGCGTGGGAGGATTTTCAGACAGTCTTCTATGACTTCTTCTTTCCTGAGACTCTAAGGGTAGATAGAGCTCGAGAGTTCATGAAATAGTAGCAGGGCGCTATGTCAGTGATGGACTACTCTTCTCGTTTTATAGATCTTCAGCGTTTTTCACCCATGCTAGGGGGTGATGAGATGTTGAGAGCCAGACGTTTTTAGGATGGTCTTTGGTATGACATCCGAGTGCTGGAGAATGTTTTCAGGTTACCTACTATACACACGATTGTGAGCCAGGAATTGATTATAGAGAGGAACCTACGAGAATCTAGTGGTGTGGGCTAGGGAGGTTCGACACTAGTTACTGGTAATATTTCTGCTGGCAAGAGGAAGAGACAGATGTACTTCTCTCAGGGCGGCAGTACCAGCCAGGCAGCTTCTTCAAGTGGCCCGATCAGGTGCTACCAGTGTGGCAGAGAGGGGCACAAGTGGCCGTAGTGTCCATGAGACCCAGTGGAGTGTCGAGCTTGTGGCAAGATGGGTCATCTGCAACGCTTTTGCAGGGTGTTTCTTCCAGTGTCTAGTGAGAGGGGTTCTGTGCAGACTCCGCATGTTGGAGCAGGACTAGTGACTTCTTACTAGTCTGGAAACTGGAATACGTCGAGGCATGCAGGCAGAGATTGTGGTCATGGCCGTGGTATCCAGACACCAGGATCGCAGAGGCAGCATGGCAGGACAGCTAAGGGTAGCTAGGCTGTGTCGTAGGGCCACGGCACTAGACAGGCATATACAGTGCAACAGACCCAGCAGGAGTAGGATCCCGGACCTTCGACAATCAGAGGTACTATTCTAGTAGCTTCTGTCTTGTCTTTAGTACGTTTTGATACGGGTGCTACACATAGTTTTATATCTGTAACCGCTGTGGAGAGCCTTGGGCTCGGTGTTTCTACTTCTTCTGATATCTTGATGCTAGACACTCGGTTGGGGACTAGGACGGTTGGTGTGCGTCAGTGCAAGGAGTTCCCCCTTGAGGTTGGTGGGTGTCACTTCCTTTGGGACCTCTACGTCCTGGAGATGACGAGCTATGGCGTCATTCCCGGGATGGACTGGTTGGTTGCCTTTCGAGCCTTTGTAGACTGCTATCGTCGCAGGGTGTGTTTCATGTCACCAGAGGTCAGGGAGTTTCAATACAAGGGAGAATGGGATGTTCAGGCGAGTCGAGCTGGACCAAAGCATCATGGGCGAGGTGGAGTCACAGCCCAGATTGTGAGCTTACATCTGGATGACCAGGGGACTTGACAGACATATTTCCCTACAGTTGTCGATCGTTTCAGGGATGTCTTAACGGATGACTTTTCAGGTCTACCCCCGGTGCGTGAGGTGGATTTATCTATTGATCTTGTACCAGGTGTAGCACCGGTGTTCATTCCTCCTTATAGGATGGCCATGCCTGAGTTACCGGAGCTCAAGAGGTAGTTAGAGGAGATACATGTGGAGGGTTTTATCCGACTCAGTACTTATCCTTGGGGTTCTCCGGTCCTTTTTGTGAAGAAGGCGGATGGTACCCTCAGGATTTGTGTGGATTATCGAAAGCTGAACCAATTGACGGTTAAGAACCGATATCCCTTGCCGAATATAGGTGATCTGTTTGATTAGATTTGCGGAGCACGAGTGTTCTCAAAGATTGACATGAGATCCAGATATCATCAGCTACGCGTTAGACCATCTGATATACCTCTCACAGCTTTCAGGAGCAGGTATGGTCTATATGAGTATACGGTTATGCCATTCGGACTCACGAACACGCCAGCAGTTTTCATGGCTCTGATGAATCGTCTGTTCCATCCGTATCTTGATTCATTTGTGGTAGTATTTGTGGACGACATCTTGGTGTACTATCACACTCGACACGACCATGCCACCCATTTTGATATCGTATTGAGTACACAGAGAGAGCATCTCTTATATGTTAAGCTCTCAATGTGACACTTTGGGATGGACCATATTCACTTCCTGGGCCATATCATCTCAGAGGCAGGAATTGCAGTAGACCCAGAGAAGGTGAGAGCAGTAGTTTCCTGGGAGCAGCCTAGGAAAGTGTTTGAGATACAGAGTTTCATAGGGCTGTCTGGTTACTACCGGAGCTTCATACAGGACTTATCCCGCTTAGAAGCACCGTTGACAGGTCTGACTAATAAAGGTGTGAAGTCCGTTTGGTCCGAAGCTTGCGAGACATCTTTTCAGGACCTGAAGGGAAGGTTGACATCAGCACCGATCCTGATACTCCCAGACCAGGGGAATAGCTATACAGTTTACTGTGATGCGTCAAGGATTAGACTGGGAGCTGTTTTGATGCAGGGCGACCGAGTTGTGGCATACGGGTCTCGGCAGTTGAGGCCACATGAGAGGAATTACCCGACGCATGATCTTGAGTTGGCTGGAGTTGTTCGTGCATTGTGCTGTTGGAGACATTATCTGTTGGGAGAGCATTTTGTGGTTTTCACCAACCACAAAAGCCTTAAGTATATCTTTACTTAGCGTGACCTGAACCTGAGGCAGAGAAGGTGGGTCGAGTACCTACAGTCCTTCAATTTTGAGCATGCCTATACACCTTTTAAAGGTAATGCAGTAGCCGATGCACTGAGCATGAAGACTCAGATACAGGCAGTGCAGGAGGCCAGTGGTGAGTGGCAGCTTAAGGCTTTGTTCTATGAGATGCATCTAGAGGTGCATGACAGTCAGGGTCAGACTTATCTTTCCTCGTTATCTTTGACTTCTACCCTCCTGA
Source organism: Viscum album (assembly GCA_963277665.1). Classification (NCBI taxonomy): domain Eukaryota; kingdom Viridiplantae; phylum Streptophyta; class Magnoliopsida; order Santalales; family Viscaceae; genus Viscum; species Viscum album. Next base: position 2,086,349,078 of record OY728126.1, on the reverse strand, counting down.
ACGGAGTGAGGATGAGGCATCTATCAAATTCATAAGGCCTAGTTCTACGGGAGTCGGTGGAAAGTGAGGACCCTCCTCCTGGTTGGACGGTATGAGTGATGAGGTTTTGTGTTTCCATGGACGTGTATGGGTTCCAGGGGATATACACGACGAGATGATGCAGGAGTTTCATGCTTCCTCTTTGGAAGTTCATCCCGGGGTTACCAAGATGTACCGAGACTTGAGACGTCAGTACTGGTGGCCAGGTATGAAGAGAGAGATAGCTGGTTTATTTACGAGGTGTTCCACCTGTCAGCAGGTGAAGGAAGAGCATCAGAGACAGGCTGGGCTGTTACAGCAGTTGCCCATTCCGGAGTGGAAATGGGATGATGTCGCGATGGATTTCGTGATGAGATTACCAAGGTCACCTCGAGGCAATGATGTCGTATGGGTTGTTGTGGACATACTTACGAAGGTAGCTCACTTCTTACCGATCAAGGAGACCTTTGGTGTGAACGAGCACAGAAGGCTGTATATCCGAGAGATCGTACGTCTTCATGGGGTCCCTCGTTTTATCGTTTCAGATAGGGACACCCACTTCACATCTCGTTTCTGGCAGAATTTTTAGAGGGCACTAGGTACACAGGTGCTTCTGAGCACCACATACCACCCTTAGACAGCTGGCTAGTCAGAGCGGACGATAGAGGTGCTAGAGGACACCCTGCGCACATACATCCTAGAATTTGGGGGCTCTTGGGAGAAGCATATACCATTAGTCGAGTTTTACTATAACAATAGTTTTCAGGCAACTATTAAGATGGCACCATACAAGGCTTTATATGGTAGGCCATGCCGATCACCTTTGTGCTGGTTAGAGGCAGGTGAGGCAGATTTACTGGGACCACAACTCATGCAGGAGACATCTGAGCAGGTCCAGTTAATTTAGAAGAGGATGTCTACCTCACAGTCTCATCAGAAGTCTTATGATGGTCGCCGTAGAAGACCTTTGGAGTTCATGGTTGGGGATAAGGTTTTCTTGCGTGTTTTCCAAAGCTGGGACACAAACGGATCAGGAGACAGGGTAAGCTTTCACCGAGGTATGTGTGACCTTTTGAGATTCTGGAGACAGTCAGGCTGGTTGCCTATCGGTTGTAGTTACCGCAGCAGTACCGATCCATGCACGAAGTCTTCCATGTGTCTCAGTTGCGTCGCTACCATTCAGACCCGTATCACACCTTTCAGCCAGAGGAGGTTGAGCTTCAGCATGATGCGTCTTTTGAGGAGCATCAGATCCATATCGTTGACAGGAGCACGAAGGTTCTCCATGGCTGGTCAGTTCCTCTCGTACGGGGTCTATGGCAGCATGGCCGAGTGCAGGACGAGACCTGGGAGAGGGAGGCTGACGTACGTGCTCGCTAGCCAGAGTTGTTCGGAGAATTCTCTTCGCCACCCTTGAAAGGAAAATTCGGGGACGAATTGCTATAAGGGGGGAAGTCTGTAAGGACCCGGTTCTTATTTTAGAGGTACGAGCTTCTTCTTTTCCTTTACTAAAGTTATTTTGAGAAAAGATGGAAAATTGGGAAAAATGCTAAATTTTGGAACTACACGCCGTGTACTTTATCCACACGACGTGTACTTTTGTCCATGTTGGGATGAGTACACAGGGCGTGTGGCCATGTCGACGATGAAGGGTGTAGGAACTGAATACACGCCGTGTAGTGGTACCTTACACGCCGTGTAGTCAGTCGGCATGCTTAAACAGTTAGGCGGGGGCGTCGCCACCAGCTAGGCGATAGTACACGCCGTGTACTCGAGAGTACATGTCGTGTACTCATGTCGATGTGTGAACATTGTGGTGGTGCCTCCATTTGAACATTTAAATGAGGGGAGTACATGTCGTGTACTTTGAAGTACACGCTGTGTACTTTGTTTTTTCAGCATAAAATAGGCAGTAGCCTCCTCATTTGGGAGAGGAGCCACATGAGCCATTTTGTAGCCAAAGGAGGATGCCAGATCTTTGAGGATCCACCGGGCATTCGTCTTGAATCCGATTCGGCTTTGGACAATCTCGTTGGAACCGCACGGGTAAGCCCTCTCCTCTCCAGGTACCGTTCTTACCAATTCTTCTCCTAACATAAGTCATTTACGTTTGAATGGGTTTTGTTCTTCATCAGATATACACCGTTCTTGGGCGTTTATGGAGTCGGTGTTCGGTTATAGCTTTCGTTGGCGTATAAGGTAGGTTGCTTTGTGATCATTTTCCAACTGTCGTGCATTTTTTTGGGTTTTCGTGCCACGAACCCATGTTGGGGTGTCGTGTGTCTGAGGCCGTTGATATATTTAATGCCTAGAATTGCATAGGTGATTAAATTGTGATAATAAAATTCTGTTTGAGATCGTTTCTTGGACATAGGACCATCCTGAGGGGTGTGTTCCTCTGTTTAGCCGTTTGGCCAGGATACCCGAGATTATGCCTTAATTGTAGTAACTGTAGAATTGATTTGAGAGGAATTGCTTGTTTGATGCATTTTGATATGTTGGGCTTTGCCCGGTTACCTGTTAGCCTGAGGGCGTTGTTGTGATTAGCCTGAGGGCGTGACTGTTTTAGCCCGAGGGCTGTCGTTATTCTACCTCAGGGCAACCTTTTGTGCCTGAGGGCTTGACTTATGTGCCTAAGGGCGACACTTCGTATGCCTGAGGGCGAGAATTTCTATTATGCCTGAGGGAAATACCTTCGGGTTGGATTCTGTATAGCCTGAGGGCGTGTTTTACTATTTTAGCCTGAGGGAACGGTTCTAGTTGGCCCGAGGGCTTGGTGCTGTTGAGCACAAAAATGTTACTAAATTAAAGTAATTAAATGAATAATAAAATGGAAATTTAACTGTTAAGTTAGTTACTTTTGAGTACTGCTTAGTTATTGCATTTTACTACTGCACACTTGTTACATGTTTTACACACAGTGGAGCACGGGCCTTTGGTGGGTGCCTACTGAGATATATTTCTCACACCCTGTTTGGGTCACGCTTTTCGGCCCAAACGGATTACGTTGCTGTAGGTGTTGATAGGGGAAAGAGTCCCTATACAGGTACTTGACTTTTGCTAAGGATTAGGAGGGCATGGGACCGAGCCTAGGCTTGTGATGCCGCTGCTAGCTGTTTTTCTTGATTTTCTGTACTCTATTTTCTGTTGTTCTGTATTTATGTATAACATGTTCTGGATGTTTTCCTAGAACTTGACACATGTAGCATCATCACTTATATAATGTTGGTTATATCCATTGCTGTAGTTATTTCAGTTGTGTATGTTTACTGCTTCTGCTGTTGTTGAATGTTTATTTTGGTATTCTGCTGCGCTACACTTTGACAAATGAGGGCATAGTTTCCTCACTATCAGACCTGGGCCCTCGCTTCTAGTCGGCAGCCTCTGGCATTTGGGGAAATGCGCTTGATGTCACGTGACGAACCACGCTCGGGGCACCCGTTGCGTGGCACCCGGGTCCGGGACGTTACATTTTAAGGGTTATCTTGAAAAATATAAAAGAAAAGAAACTTTATGGAAAATTAAGAAAGTGTGATTTTTGGTTACAACAAATTTCTTTCCTTGGTCACATTGTTTCAAAAAAATGCATAATTTTTTATCCTACCAAAACAAAAGTTGTTGAAGAATGGCCCACACCCACAAGTGTAACTGATATCCATAGTTTCCTTAGATTGGCAGGTTACTACCGAAGGTTAGTTGACAATTTTTCACAGTTATCTAGTCCAATGACTAAGCTAACTCGGAAGTGCATTAAGTTTATCTGGACAAAAGAATGTGATGATTGTTTTCAGGAGTTGAAAAGAAGATTGGTGAATGCTCCCGTTTTGGCACTTCCTTTCAGGAATGGTGAGTTTGTTATATACAGTAATTCTTCGTTGAAGGGACTTGGATGTGTCCTTATGTATAATTATTAGGTAATTGCATATGCTTCACGCCAGTTGAAAACTCATGATCTAAATTACCTTTAACATGATTTGGAATTAGCTGATGTTGTTTTTTCTCTAAAAATTTGGAGGCATCATTTGTATGGAGTAAAGTGTGAAATATATACTGATCAAAAAAGTTTAAAATATATATTCACTCAAAATGAATTGAACATGAGACAGAGGATATTGCTGGAATTAATCAAGCATTATGATTGTGAAATTCATTACCATCCGGGAAAAGCAAATAAAGTGGCTGATGCTTTGAGTCAAAAAAGTAATGCTTCATTAACTATGCTACATTTGGAACGAGATCCTTTGGTTTTTGATTTGATGAACTTTGGAATGGAAGTTGTTTTTGCAGGAAGTCCTTCTGTTTTTTTTTCTGGTATCAGTGAAATCTTCTCTATTAGAGAGAATCAACCAAGCACAGAAGCAAGACAGGGAGTTGTAGAAAAAGGAAGAGCTGGTTCAGAATGGTAAGTTTCCTGAATTCAACATTGATAATGATTGTTTTTTGAGGTTTGGGAAGAGATTATGTGTTCATGGTGATTCACAGCTAAAGAATGAGTTATTATGTGAGGCTCATTGTTCCCCATTTTCAGTTCATCCTGGCAGTACTAAGATGTACAGAGATCTGTAGGAGTATTACTGGTGGGATGGAATGAAAAGAGATATTTTCGATTTTACTGTGAAGTGTTTGACTTGTCAGTAGGTTAAAGCAGAGCGGCAGTTACCGAAAGGGATGCTTCAGCCTTTACCAGTACCAGACTGGAAATGGGAAAATATATCCATCAACTTTGTTGTGGGATTTCTGAGGACATCTCGAGGTAATAATGCAATCTAAGTTATTATTGATCGATTGACTAAATATGCTCATTTCCTTCCTATTAGAGATACATTCTATCTAGATCATCTTTCACGATGGTATCTTAAAGAGATAGTCAGGTTACATGGAGTTCCCCTCTCCATTATATCTGATCATGATCCCAGGTTTACTTCTAACTTTTGGAAAGGCCTTCGGAAGTCATTGGGTGCTGAATTAAATTTTAGTACAACTTTTCATCCGCAATCAGATGGGTTGTTAGAATGAATAATTCAGACTTTGGAGGATATGCTACGTGCTTGTTAGATGGATTATCAGGGAAGATGGGACCAACATCTTTCTTTGGTTGAATTTTCATATAATAACTATTCTCATTTCAGTATACAGATTGCTCCGTTTGAACCATTAGATGGTAAACGTTGTCGAACTCCAGCTTTTTGGGATGATGTAGTTGAAAGGAAGCTAATGGGATCAGAATTGGTAGAAGAGATGGCAGAAAAAGTTCAGTTGATTCAGAAACACATGAGAACAGCTCAGAGCAGACAGAAAAGTTATGCGGATAACAGGAGGAAGCATCTATCTTTAGAGGTAGGTGATCATGTTTTTCTCAAAGTTTCACCATGGAAAAGTTGATGCGATTTGGTAATAAAGGAAGGTTGAGTCCAAGGTTCATTTGACCATATGAAATTCTGGAGAAAGTTGGATCAGTTTTATACAGTGTGTCATTACCTCCGAGTATATCTCAGGTACACAATGTTTTTCATGTTTCGATGTTGAGAAAGTATATGCCAGATCCATCTCATGTTTTGAGCCTAGAGGTAGTTCAGTTGGAAGAGAATATCTCTTATGAAGAACAACCAGTCCAGATTCATGACCGAAGAGAGCAAGTGTTGTGAAATAAGGTAATTCACCAGGTAATGGTTTTTTGGAAAAACCATATGGTTGAGGAGGCAATGTAAAAATCTGAAAATGCTATGAGGGATAAATACACCCCAATTATTTTGATAAGTGAATAAAATTGTGAGGACGCAATTCCCAAAAGGGGGGAAGGATGTAACATCCCAGGTAAATAAAGAATAATACATTTTCATATTTATTAATATTTTCGAATTAAATAATAATTTTAATTTAAAGGGGTCGCTATGTTCGATAGCGTACCCGATACGCAACAATGAGTTTCTTTGAAATCTTACGTTGCACACTAGTAATATAACAATATTATTTTAGATGGTAGTTAACACGTAGCTGTTGTATTGGCGGGAATGAATAGAAAAAACTAAAATATGGTTATATATGTTTTTTAAATGTTTTTACATTTATCCAATAAAGTATAAAGGCTTAAAATATGAAAAGAATTCAATTTTAGACATATATACTCTAATTTTCACTAAAGGCCCACTTATCGCCTTTTGATGGAGAACCATCTTTAAATATAGTTTTGGTCACTCTTATACATTCTATTAGACCAAATAAAATTCTTCTTTAGAATCGGGACATCAAAAATTACTTTGTGTAATTTTTCTGTATTTTTCCGATAAAGTTCATTTTTAATGAATAGTGAAAAATGATGTATTTTAATTCAAAACCTCTTTTTAATCTAATTTATTTATAGGATTAGATTATATTTTGAATTGTTTTTAGAGTGAAATTAGAATATATTTTTATCATTTAATCCAATAGTGGTCGTTGGAATTAATTTCACTTTGAAATTGGACTTAAACTAGTGTCAATATTTTGATATATATTGTTTCATAAAAACACGCTATTTTTCCCGACAGCGGGAATTAATTAATAAATTAATTAATGTAACTTATATGTTTTGAATTTTTTAAAATAGAAATCATTTTTGAATTCGGAATATCAAATATAGCTTAGGGTGAATTTTTGGTATTTTTCAAAAAAACTTCAATTTTTGATGAATAGTGAAACCACTAAGTGGCAGTTAAAAAAACTGATTTTTCATTTAAATGAAATTTTACCACCCTTGGGTTTTGAATTTCAAAAATCCGACATACATGGTTGTCATTAGGAAGTAAAATGTGGATCAATGGGATTAAAATTTTTTTTGGTGAATAGTAACTGTTAAGTTTTTAATCGCGATTAGAAGTAATTAGTATAATTTAAGGTAAAAATAATGTTTTAATAATATGGAATGACCTTGACACATGTCCTACCCTTATTGGATGTGTCATTTCAGACCAATACAATCCATGGGTCAACTTTAGGACCCCATGGAGCCACTTTGGTAGGAACATTTCATTAATAACTTTTTATTTAATGTTAAAATTAAAATGTCACAAACATGAGTTGTTTTACTAAAAAAAATTAAATGGGGTTATACAAGTCATATTTTTTACTATAAATATTCATTAGAAATCTAAAAATATTACGTACATCATGATATTTTTTTATAATTTTTAGACATTAAATAAATTAGATTATTTATGACACCATGATGATGCAGCGATTACCTCATTATTTAACGATTTAAATAAAACGAAAAGATAATGTAAAATATAAGACCTACACATGTCAAAAAAACTATTGGATGGGTGGATTTAGAACTCTTATCACCTTATCCTCAAAATATATAATTTTGGGAGACTTAAAATCCAAAAATAAGTTTATAATAAAGTAACCTTTTATAACTTTCCAAGAGTGCCCCTCCTCTCCTCTTATAAAAGGCCCCCACCTCTACCACCTTACCCACACCTCTCAAGCCTTTTGACCGGCCAACCCCTGCCCATTTTGTCTCTCAAAATCCCTATTTCACTCCTAGAAGTCTCACTTTGGGTAGAAGTCTTCCCAAGGAAGCCTTTGAGGTCAAAACAAAAAGAGTTACCTGTTTTAAAGGTAGTGTCTTCTCTTGTGTTCTTATGTTTTATTATGCTTCTCCAACCCCCTAAACACTTTTTATTCATTTAATTTGTAACACAACAAGTATCCTAAATATACTATGATGTTTTTATAAGAAACATTCATGCTACACTTACACACAAAATCATTTAATGGTTAAAGAGCATACTGTTTCTGTGGATGTCGAATTTCTGCCTCACGAAACGATGATTGTTGAATATTCTTCTAACACCTTCAAAGGTGGCCATTAAGATGTAACTATATTTATATATGATATATAATATGTTTATGTTTTACTTAATCTTCTGTATTTTTCATTTATGGCATAGATTTGTTGTTTCCATTATGGGTAAACGTGATATCTTCAATTTAGGAAGTGCGGACTACAGCCCCCTCAAAGTGATTTGATTCGTTAATACCATATGTGGTACGTATAAAGGATCGATTTAATGATATTATATATTAAATTATACTAGAATTATAATATACCTTTCAGTCATTATGATTCCATTCCATAAAATATGAAATAGAAATGAAAGTAGCGTTCATGCATACGTACGGCTTACCGTCTCCATGAACGGTGCATTTCATTTTTTATCCCCAAATGTAATGTACTATTATAAGAACATATATATAATGGATATATATGATTTATGTTACATCTAAATGATGAATATAATTCTGGAATTAAAATCTACATATCTCTCATTTAGTTTTAATTCCATTAATATGACATAGAAATGAAAGTACCGTTCATGCATACGTACGGCTTACCGTCTCCATGAACGGTGCATTTCATTTCTTACATCTAAATGATTATGTAATATTATAAATGTATGTATATAATGGATATATATGATATATATTTCATCTACATCATTAATATTATTCTTTAGATAATGGATATTTGACTACTTGAACAACTTGTAAATATAAGAAGTTCACTTTTGACTCAAGTACCAAATATCGACAATACGAACGTTATTAACATAAATGATTACATAATGTTAATAACATGGTAATAAGTGATATAAAAGGAATAATGAACTTGAAAAAGGTTCTTAAGAAAGTATAAATTGACTCAAGTTTATTATTCAGGACATTAAAGAACGATTGAGTCAAGTGGGACCCAAGGTAAGGGACTTCATCTCAATCTCCTTTCATTGAGTCATATTTTGTTTTTTACACAACTTTATATTATACGGTGTATAAACCCCTTTGGCTTTTAATTTTATACAAAAGTAATCTTATTCTACGAAGAGTTTTATAAAATGACAAAAAGGAATGTTTCTTCTAACATAGGCAGTGACAACGATCTTTTCTGCCGCCGCGAGTAATATTTGGTCTTTGGATTCCTCAACAAGCCGTAATGTTTTTAAAATGAAATAAATACCATATACTATTTTATGTATTTTGGTATTGAAGATGGTTTTTATAATGGATTTGTTATGTCAATATATTTAAGTGATATATTGTGATTGGAATGTGGAAATTTTTTCTTTCCATTATATTTATTTTATCTATTATGATTTTATAATGGTACTTGGACATTTGACGGGTGGTTATGTGATAAACCATAAAACGAGTGGTTCCGTGAATACCAGGATGAGTGTTTACGTTATAACCTCCAATACATTGGGTATGGAAGTCGGTCTTATGGCTATTCCATTAAGTGATATGTGTGGAAGTCGACCGGATGGTTATTCCACTAAAGTATGTTTATGTCCCAAGTTACCTTTATATGTTATGTGTTCTTTATATGTGTTTTATGGTAATATTTTGGTTACAAAAAGGGTATGTAATGATCTTTTATTCAGTGAATAGTTTTTACAACTTCATAAATGTGAAAAGTATTACTTTGATAAAGTATACATGGTTTACCTATTCTTTTGAAAAACTAACAGTTTTCATTCTTTGTGTATCCCTTACTGAGCTTTTTATGCTCACCCCTAGTTTTTTTGAAATGTTTTTCACAGGAATTAATGTGGATTAGGGTCAAGGATGGGATTAAGGGAAAGTCATGCTATATAAAACATGGAACTAGACATGTTTCTTTTAAGAGTTTTTTTTATGGAAACTTAGTAGAAGTGTCTACTTTGTAATATTTTGAGATGTACTAGTTATGTCCTAATTCTCTAAAACTCTAAACTTGAAAAGATCATCAATGTGAATTATTCATTTAATTCAATATTAAGTAAGGTTTAAGGTCGGGGCCTTATACTAAGGTCCACCTTCTAGAGTAAAATCCTAAGATAGTGCAGCAACTATTCACTGAGAATTATCTAGTTATACCTAGTTCCCATTCCATGAATAATAATGGGTGATCCAATAAAAACTAGAAAAGAAACCAACCACATATACATGCAACACATATGTAAGTGTCACCCATAATAATTACCCCGAATAACCCCATGGAATAATCCCTCTAATTTTAACCAATATTTCACAAAGGGAGTCTCATACCAAGGACCTCACATCCCATTCAACATAACTAAAGAAACATGATGACTTAAATAGAGTTTTCAAGAGAAACAATTTTATCAATGCGCCAAACGGAATGCAAGAAACCATTGAATAACCACCCATTTCTAAAAATAATCCAACACATCATTTACAAATCCAAAACCACATAGAAATTGAATTGAGGATCCCATAATGAATTTTTGAAGCCAAATAAATCTAGGAATCCAAATAAAAATAGAAATTCCAAATCACTTACCAAATTTTACCGATAAATTTAACAAAAACTTGTTGTGAAACACTTAAAAAACAACTCCATATACTTAAAAATAATAATGAAATCACTTAATATTATTTCAAATAATTTTTATAAAAAACATAAATCCCAAATTAAAAAATGTGGATGATGATAAAAAAATAGTGATTCTAAAATTTAAATAGAATGTGTAATGGGAAACCTGCCTTAAACCACAATTGATTCAACAATTCCCACCCAAAACCACCTAGAAAGGGTCCAAGAAGACAAAAGAATCAAAGAGAAACCTTAAAACCCAACTATTTTAAACTCAAATAAATATGAATCCTTGACCCAGAAGACCATGGAAAATGAAGAATTAAGGGAAAGTGGAATGAGAAAGTGGAAGCAAAGAGAAGGATATTATCTTGAATATGTTTCCCCAAAACATGATGAAATAACTTTGTAATTTCCATGGAAGGATATTGGAAAAATGGGAAAGAGGGGAAGAGCCTCTCAGGGCCATATGAACTGAATAGGGGAAGACTAGGTTGTTCTAGGGTAAAAATATGATGAAGTTAGAAAGGTCAAATCACTTTTTAAAGACACACAAGAACTGATCACAGTTAGGTTAAAAGGTTTCCCAAACCATGGTCCCCTTACTATAGACACTTTAAATCCGTATGTCTTGGCCACATGGTTTGGGAAACCATGTTCCGACTGTGTGACAATGCTCTGCCAAAATTGCAGAACCATGTGCACACCTTCTACACAGTTTTCCTAACCATACTTAGGTCATGCACCCTCAACCAGAGACATCCAAACGACCTGAACAGTTTCTCATAAGAGATTCATTGTTTAAATAAAACATGGATGAAGCTGTGAAACTCAAATAAAAATAGTTCAAAATGAAATTAAAAGAGACTCAACCTCTGAAGCCCACACAATTTCCCCCTTAATCGTGCACCAAAACCATGCAACTGAAGAAAAATAGCCCAAAACACAAAATCTGATTTTAGAACACCTGAAACTCAATAAAGAAACTAAGGAAAAATGATAAGAAAAAATAAAAGAATAATATAAAATAAATAGTGTGATGATTCACACAACCATTATAATTTCTTCCCAAAAAATTCAAAAAGATATAATTTTTTTTGGCCAACGAAAAAGGTTCGCAAACTCGCACGACCAAACTACTCAAGATAAGAACACCTCAACCACCACCAAACATAACTCATACATCTTACCTAAATCTAAACAATGAACCAAAATTAATTTATGAAATACAAAAAAAACTAAAAACCCCAAAAACCTATCATAATCTAGACCATGGGGTGTACTCTAAAGCCTAACATCACCCCCAGGTGTAAAGAAATAAAGAACATCATGAACAAAAATAAAAACTCACTTGTTTTAACACGGGATGCCAAAATGTAATTCCCACCCTTTTAGAATTATGTTAGGGTTCCGAACCATATAACCCATTAAACACCGAAACTGTAGACTAGAATAACCATGCACAAACCCCATAAAGATACCAATGACCATGACACACTATGAGACACACATCCAACTAAAGGATAAAAATTTAGAATTCTTCCAAGACACTTCCATGAATGCATAGGTTCCCAAAAGATTACGACATCCTTCATCACTAAATGAAATGGAAAACCCTATAAAACACAAACACTATAATGGAAGGAACACTCAAATTGATATGGGATTCAAACTGAACCCAACCCATCATCAAATTCCAACAAATGGTATGGGGTGTCTTCGGAAGGGGTGGATCTGAATCCAAATTGATTCCTTGAAATATGCCAACAAAACCATTTCTAGTGCCCTAGGAATCCACATGTAAGGAAGGTAATTTCAGAACATTGACATGATGGATTCTTATGACTAGGCTTTCTGAATTAATTGTACACCAAGGCCCTGTGCTTGGAAGAATATAATGAAAGATATGAAGGTCTCTTAATTCCCCTAACAAGACCACCAGCTTTAGGATAATTTCCAGCCTTATTACTAAGATTACCTTCATAGAATCAAGAAACCGGAGGAAGGTTAGATATTTCATTAACTCCCACTAATACATCTTCAACCTAAATGAGTTACCTCACAATGTTGTAAAAGGAGGTTGTTCCGAACTCTAAAACCATTAACTGTACATCTAGATGAAGCCCCTATCAAAATGTCGAACCTTCACAGAATCATTGTCTGACCACTCTTGAAAATAACTAAATCCCTAAAATGATGAACAAACTCCAACATAGATCCCTCACTTTACTGAAAAAACACATCTTTATCACCTTTATCTTCATTACAACCTCAGAGAGATATTGTTTTATGAACAAATCCTTGAATAGTAAGAAAGTATTTTCTTCTCAAGGAATGGTTCTAAAACCCAACTTACACTGCTTCCAACCCATAAATTCAAGAATATAGGTAGAAAACTTCACCTTTAGTGACCAAGGAAAATCAATGACACCATAGATCCAATCTATTTTATACATCCACTCATACACTTATAAAGGATCCTCTTAACCATAATAGAGAGGTGATTTCAACTTCTGAAACTCAAGAAGAACTTCCATAGGTTGATCAATTATAGGATCTTCTAATGGAAAACCACCCATAACTTCACCTTGAATATCCATCAAGCCTTTGGTTGGGGAGTTACACTAAAAAACAAGGAAACCAATAACTAACTCAAAACAAATGCCACAACATAAATTCAATTTCAAAATACAGCTTAATTTGTTTTCAAAATCAAAAGAAAACAGACTACACAACCATAATTTCTCATAAAATCACAATTTCCCTTTTGAATACACTTTTGAAAAGAAAACAAACTTGCTCGGTAAACACTCACTGATGGTATTCCATAGATCCTCACACATATACATTCTCAGGCCAATCTAGAAACTCATCCACCCGTACCAAAAATAATCTAAATCCTTAAAAAATGAATGTGAGAAATAATAAGAATACCAAATGTCAAAATAGGATTTTTCGGCTTTCAAAACAATTCATTCAAACCAATATTCAAAATTTCAATCAACATCCCATTTCAAATTTCACGAACATTTCTGAAATCGTATATTTTGTTTTCCCAAAACTATTTCACTTCAATATTAGGTTCTGTATCCAAAATATCTAATTTTGATAAAATCCATTTTTTTTATAAAAATCCAATCTCTAATAACAAAATTCCCATTTCACCCAAAATGATTCATATAAAAATACATTTTTCAAGAGTTTCTATAAGAAAACATTAAAAACTCATTTTATATATCCATATAACTAAATAATTACTCATTGAAATGTGCTTTTCACACTCCCAATTTTTTTTCAAAATTAACTAACAATTTAATAAATCAGAAAGAAACATTAAGAAGTGGAAAACTATTGTTGATGGGTGACTTGGCAATATTGTTAGTGTCCATATTCCATTCATGACACCTTTATGGAGAGTCTTTCTAGAAAATGTCCCTAGATTCACATGGTTTTCAAGGCCTTGTGATATTACTAAGGTAATTATCCCAACTATAGTTTAATTACCCAAGAATAATACATCTTTAGAGAACAAAAAAATCTAAATGATTCGGCTTCCCCTAGGAAACCATGGTTCAATAAAAAAATTGTTGGCCAGACAATTCTTCATACCTATACCCCATATTTTGATAGTTCTACTCTATCTACCTTGGCATACCAAATAATAATGTGTACTTTGGAATATATGGCCTCTAATGAACATATGCTATAATACAATTTTTTCATGAACCAACCCGTATAAACCACGAACTGGTCACCCATGTGTGCCCACAACTAGTTCTGAGAGGAGTTCACTGTCCTCCCAAGTTATAAAATAGTGTCAATCATCAAAAGAATCATAATGGGAATGATTTCACAGAATATAAATAAACTCAACAATGTAAATAAACAAAAAAGCGAAAACAAATTAAAATAACCAAACTAAAAATTTAAAAAAAATGGAGATACAACCAAATAAAATAAACAATTGAACTTGATGACTACTAGAACACCAAGTGACCCCATGGGTTACTATGTAATACCAAAACCCAACATATCCCATGGATATCAAGACCAGGTTGAGACCTACACCAGAATAAAAAAAAGAAACAATAGGCGTGAGTATTAAAATTCAGTAGGTTTTCCCAAATATATATATTCCTAATTAATTTCTTTTGAAAAATAAAAATAGTCAATTCTAGGATTGAAATAAAATATATAAAACAGGGTTTCCAAACATTTCCTCTTTAAAAATATCAGAGTCCATTACCCTTTTTCATTCAAAACCAGATTCTTTTCCATAAATGAACTATTATCATTTTACAGGAAATGGTGATTTTTTATATAAAATTGAGAATGAATGTTCAAAACATTGTTAAATGATTTTCCATAATTTTTTAAAACAATACAACACTTTTCAACAAGAATCACACTATACAACTGAGTAGAAGAAATGATCACATAATAAGGAAAACTGAATATAAAACGTATGAGTAACCAACTAATAAGGAATCTCAATAATCCAATGAAAACAACAATTTTATGTAGAAATTGAATGATCCTAGGATCTTAGTTGATAATCTAAATCATTCTATACATCATACTCATCCAATAGGCATTCCTCACCTAATGAAATCAATTTATTCTACACACTTGTTCTTATCCTACTTATCCAAATCAAGGGGCAAAATCCCTAATAAGCGAAATATTCATTCTAAGGGCCACTAGAAATAGCATAGAACAATTCTAGTGAAACAACAATTCACAAAAAATCTTCTAGCAATGTCATGTTTCCATTTAATTACTAAAGTGGGGAATAATAATCAAAATCAAACAATCCACTAACCATATACGCATACATCACATACATCACATACATAAGAATCACACAGAAGCATCAACCTGAATCACCCCAAGGAAAAATCACTTTATTTTAAAAAAATATTTCACAAAGGGTTTTATATAAAAAGGAACTCTCATCCCATTCAACATAACCTAGATAATAGGATTAACCATAAAGAGTTTTCAAAAGAAATAATTTTATCAAAGTTCCAAATGGGCCTTATGCAATAATTTAGAAACCTCTCATTTACAAAAATAATTCAACACATCATTTACAAATACAAAAACACTTATAACTATGATTTTGGAACCCAAACCAGCATTTTAGAATCCAAATACATTTACCACTAAAAACCCCATGCATTATAAATATGAAATAAATTTAAAATCCAAATGGAAAATTTATCCAACACTTGGTGGGAAACATTTAATAGAACAATTCCATATACTTAAAAACAAGAAATAAGTCACCTCATTTCATGTCATAAAATTATTATAAAAATTATAAATCTCTAATTAAAATCTATGTGTGGTGAGAGAAGAACGAAATCAACGATTATTAAATTTAATGGATAGGTGACAAGGGAAACATACCTTAAACCACAAGCGCTTAATAAATTCCAACCCGAAACATCCTCGTAAGGGTCTGAGAAGACAAGATCATCCAAGAGGAACTTTAAAAACAAAAAATCCACATTTTAAACAAAAAGTAACATGAAACCTAGATCCTTAATACCAAGGAAGAATAATAAAACAAGATAAAATGGAATAAAGAGGAAGTGGAAGAATAGATTAAGAGATTACCATGAGTATTTTTCCTTAAAACATGAAGAAATCACTTTAGAGACAACATGGATGGTGATTGGAGGCATGAGAAAAATAGGAGGATCTATCAAGGGTCGTACAAAATAAATGGGAGAGGATTAGGGTTTTGGGGGTAAAAATATAAATAAGGTAGAATAATAAATTCACATTTTTATGAAACCTAAGCACTGATTTTTGTTAAGCAGCACAGTTTCCCAAATTGTGCACCAACCATGCTCCCCTTACTAGATACACTAGTAAATCCACATAGTTTGGTCGAACGACTTGAAGAACTGTGTGCCAACCGTGTGACAATGATCTATTAAAAATTTTAAAACCATGGGAACACCTTTTTATGGTTTTCCTAACTTTTCGTAGGTCATTCACCATCGACTAGATACATCTAAATGACCTTAAATGTTTCTAATAGGAGACTGATGTTTTAAATCAACCATGAAATATCTATGAAACTCAAACCATAAAAGTTCACAATTAACTGAAAATATACTCATCCCTAGGAGGCCATATATTTAAACCTACAATTGTGCACCTAAACCATTCAACCAAATCCAAAAAATCCTAAAACTCAAAAGTTAAGTCATGAACACTTGAAACATCGATTAGAAACCAAGGGAAAAATGTATACAAAAATAAAATAAGAAAACAAAAAACTGGGTGTGACCCCCTGTATGAATCAAAGTTTCTTTTATCTATTTAAAATTGATATTCTAGTTAAAAATTCTTTTCAATCCATAAAACAAAATAAAATCACTAGAATTGTCTTTATAATTTATGAAAAACATTATGATTATTTCTCACTGTTTAGGAATCAATTTCACATAAAAACAACACATGATATGATGGGAATGACTGAGTGTTTTTTTCAGTTTAAAAAGAAATTTTAGTAGAAACACTTTCATCATACTCAAAATTTAGAAAACACATTTGGATTGTTTTGATAAATTAGAAAAAATTATCCATAAGTGACTTGTGATGTGTATGAATTAACTTCACCTAAATCTAATACATGGTGTTACATGTATGACTCTAAGTGTGTATTTTTATTGAAAATTGAATTTTTAGTTAAAAAATGATACATAATAAAAAATAAAAACACATTTGGATTACTTTTATACATTAAGCCAATAATACATAATTAATTTATTGAGTATTGGATTCAATGTCACCTAAATATGGTACATTGTGTGCCCAGTATGACTAAAAATATTCTTTATATGTTTAAAAATGAAATTTCATTTCAAGACACATGTCAATCCCTTAAAAATGTTAAAACATGCATGGATTGTATTGATAATTTAGGAAAGTGATTCATAAATCATTTTGACTTGTAGGATTTATTCTCACCTGAAACAGACACATGATGTGACTACAATGATTCAAAGTTTGTGTTTCAATTTTAATGTATATTTTAGTAAAAAACACAAGTGAAATAATCCAAAATGAGAAAACACATTCAGATTAATTTGACACATTAGGAAAATAATCCATAAGTCGTTTTGACATGTTTAAATCATCATGACCTCAATCCAACACATGGTGTGACCTATATGACTCAATGTGTATGATTTTATTTAAAACTAAAATTTTAGTAAAAAAGATAAGTGACATATTCAAATATGAGAAAACACATTAATATTGTTTTTACACTTTAAAAAATGATACAAAACCCTGTTTTCAAATTTTGGAATCAGCCACACCCTAATCCAATACACGGTGTTCCCGGTATGACAAAAAAGTATCTGTTATCAGTTTTAAATTGACATTTTGTTAATTTATTATTTCATATTAATATTTAATTTTTTTATTTATTTTATTTATAACATAATAATTATTTTCATATATAGGTGGATTATTTTTCTCACGTTGGGGTGGTTTATTTGTAAACTGATACAATGATTGAAATTTATGATAGGGTGTAGGTTTCCAAATATAAAAAACCATTTATGTTTTTGAATATTTGTGATAAATTGTACATGATAATGTAATTCTAAACAAATTTTTTAAATTTATATAATATAGTAATTTTTTATTTGTGATGTAATTACTTTTTCAATTAAATTACTAATTTTCCATATTCTATATTTATTTCTACTGCTACTACTAGTAATTGTTTCTTTTTTGTCGGAGAAGTGTGTTGTAAAATCAATAACACAATGTAGTAGTGTGGCCTTTATGATCTCTATTTCTGTCACTGATAAATAGGAACCATTATTATTGATGAGATGGACTAGATAAAGTCCCATCTTTATCTACGCTTTTATCAGTATTGATATTGGGGGAACCATTTAAATGTCACATAGGATAGAAATGATTTTCATCACTATTAAGGGATTTTCTAATGTTATCTCTTGCATAATTTATAGCAGTGCACACTTCACTCATCCATCTATTGGTTAATTGAACATCCCCAAAAAACACACAATGTTTCCATGGCTATGGGTCTATAGAAACCTCCCAATTTTTTTTAAATGCGATCATCGAAAGTTAAAAGACACCCATTTCATGTTTTAATGTCAGTATATACACCAAAACCCAAACCCATCGAATCCACTTTCATTGATACAGATATTGGGGGTTCAATTCTGATGCAAACCACTCATGCTCTCTTGACCTCTTAGAGGAAAGGGGATTTATCCCTGATCATAGTCTATGGGATTGTAATTATAACCTTAATGGCTTACCCCTCTCACTGTTTGGGCCCGTGGATAGAGGTAGTTTTACCCAATTCAACTAAATTGTGGGAGTTGACACTAATACAGATCCACAATTTATTAGCACTGATAAAAGTTAAATTTTACTGCCATAAATTCAGATCAATGATAAATGTTTTCATTTATCATAACTAAAAAAACATTGATGAAGGGTGAATTTTATAATAAATTTTTCTAGAACCAATAAATGTTGTATATTTATCAATGTTTTTTTAGCACTGATAAAGGATGAATTTTATTAGAGCTAAAATAAAATTGATAAAAGGAATTCTGAATAATATAACTTAATTTTTCATATTTAGATTTTTTAAATATTATTTATATTCAAATAAGTACTTATTATAAATTATATATATAATTATAATTATATGTACACTAATTATGTTTATAGAAACTATGTAGAAAGAAAGAGTACAGTCAATTCAAAATGGATGGTGCCAACATTAATATCCAAAATGGGTTAGGGTAAGTAGGAAAACAAACATCTATCTCACCATGAACGAGGTTTATACTCACCTCACATCTTTCATGAATCCATGTATATATATATAAATATATATTTGTATTTATACGTAGTTGAAAAAATGAAAATAAATTCATATATTTAAATGAATTGAAATTTTAAAATGATCTATTAGAATATTAGTAATTTTACAAATTAGTAATGTATATTTTAAATCTTTTTTACATATAGGAATATTTATACATTTACATATAATATTTATAATTATAATTATAACTAAAAATTATAAAAGTAAATAATTAATTAAACTTTTGTATACAATTAATTTAATATATACACATATAATTAGAAATAATAATATATATATATATAAATATTAAATATATTTAAATACAATTATTGAAATTATTATATTGAAGATTATAGGTTTATAAAAATTTATATATAGTAAAAAACGCATACACATAATATTAATATTTAAATATTTATATTAACAATATATTTTCAAAACATTTATTCCTTTATATAGATTTTTTTGATTATATATATTTGGTAATAGGGGTAAAATTAATTTAAATACACACACCACACACACAATCTAGAACAACATACCATATCCCCCAAGGGATAGTTGACCCATCAAGCCATATTAATTATAATTAATACATTCACTACTACTTTTATTAATAAATCATTTTTTATAATATAAATTTATTTATCATAAAATTAATACATTTTTGAATATGTTTAATACAATTAATTTTGTTTATTTAATTTTAATTTTTTATTTATTCATTTTCATTTATGGCAATATATAATACTATTTGTATATAAAATAAATAAATATAAGAAAATACAATATATATCTATATAATTAATTATAAATAATAATATATCTATATATTAGAAACTATATAAATTTTAAAATTATTACTTTTTAATTTTATAGTTTTATAATATAATATATATCTCTATGAAAATTTATATAGAATAATAATTTTTAATCACTTATTGGTAATACATTAATATAATTTCAATTTATATAATTATTATCAATTAATTTCTAATATTTCTTCATTTTAATATCATATTTTTTTATTTAAATACTTTTATGAATATGATTCATTTTAATAAATTAGTAATTTATTGAAATTTTTTTGTTCTTAATTCTAACTTTTAATGTCAATTCAATTTTAAAATTTAATTAATCCATTCAATTTATTTTTTTAATTAAAATTTTTAAATATTTCAATGATTTCATCAATTTTATTTATTCATTTTTCATTTTAATTTATACATATTAATTTATTATGTTTCAAAAATTTTAACTTGTTTATAATTTATATGATTAGTATTTATTAATTTTTATGTATTAAGTTATAATATTTTTAATAGGTTAGAAATTTATATAGCTATTTTATTTATATTATTTGTTATATATATTTTTTAATTTAAAGAGTAAATATAATTCATTATATATAATTTTGTTGATTATAAAATTAATATTAATTATTTACTCATTTTAATCAATTTAAATATGTTTTTAATTCATTTCACTAATTTTATGAATTAACTTTTTTTTAAATATTTCTGAAATTTATTCAAAATTATTTATTAATTTTTAATATTATTTCATTTCATATTATTTAATAATTTTTAATATTTATTAATTTCTAATATTAATAAAATTTATTATTTTATTAATATTTATTTATCAATTATTTATATTTTCAATATGTTTGTAATTTATATTTATTCATTTTTATTTATACCCATTTTTTAATATTTTTGTGATTCAAGTGGTTAATAAAATTATTTTTTAATATTTTTTTTATATAATTAATATTATATATTTAATTATTTTTATTCAATTTTTTCAGAACTAGATAGCGCGTTGATAAATTTATTTTTTATCAATGCTAAAAAATAAGTTCCCATAAATAATTAATTTATTAGTTGTGATAAAAACATTGATTTATCAGCATTTTTTAATTATAAATGATAAAAAAACTTTACCATTTTAAAAAAAACCTTAACAACTTACTTTTCTCATCATGCCAACTTTACACACTAGTGGAACAGAACTTTTACAGTAGTTGAGGTCAATTTTTTTTTGCAAAAATAGAACCTCGAAACTGAATATATGATATCCATAACTTGTTTATAAGGATTCTTACTGAGGCATTATGGAATATTTCATAATTTTTTGGGTTCATGTTCATCTGTAATGGTTCTTCCCATACATTATCTTCTGCAGCCAACCTTTTTTCATTATTTTTCGCTATTTTATTTTTTGATGAATAGACCCTTTCTGGGTGCATTCCATTTTTTTCACCGATGACACTTTATTTTTCTATTTCTTTGGTTATTATTCTTATTTATATATATAAATATATGATATAGATAAATATTTCATAGTTAATAATTAAAAAATATTATTATTTGACATCATCTAAAAATTTAAATGGGGATGCCACGAATGAAAATGGTTTTTATCAATTCAATGATATTTGGCTTCCAAATACCAAAAAATGAATTGGTTAATTAGGTGGTGAATTACTAAATTGGGTAATTTTTAGATAATAAATCAGTGTCAGTA
The DNA here is from genome assembly GCA_963277665.1 of Viscum album. Classification (NCBI taxonomy): domain Eukaryota; kingdom Viridiplantae; phylum Streptophyta; class Magnoliopsida; order Santalales; family Viscaceae; genus Viscum; species Viscum album. The sequence continues at coordinate 2,086,327,287 of OY728126.1, read as the reverse complement.
ATTTTATAAATAAGTGTAGTCCTTATAAATTTTAATGGATTCACTAAAATCCATTAGTTAATGGTTTTGGTTAATCAAATAACTATATTTTAAATACGAATGATCGAAAAGCATGGTTAATGGTTTTTTTATAAAAACACAACATGAGGTATTATGTTTTCTTATATACAGATATATAAATATATGTCTGTGTTTTATTTGTTTTTATATTTTTATGTATATTTTTATATATGTTTTTTCTTATGTGTGTTTGAGTATTCATATATATAGGAGCATATGCATATATATATATATATTTATATCAATATTAGTATATATTATATTTAAATAATTAAATTTAAATGAAAAACCATCGCAATATGAATGGCGTTACTTACTTCACACTAGAAAAAATTACACACCACATGATAAGAATTAATTCTTTCTGAAACACATGATTTTTTATATTTATATATTTTTCATTATATTATTAAACATATTCTTTTTATTGACTCTTTATTGTAATTTATATATATATGTATTAGAATTTACAATAATATTTTTTGAAGTTATACTTAAATAATTTATGAATATAAAAATTGACACATTAAATATATACCATTTTTATATTTATTTATTTATTATAAAATATGAATATTGCTAAACCAAATAGGATGGATTTGAATTGAAAATTAATAGATGCTAGTTCAATGAAAAAAGAGTTTATAGATGATACTAAAGAGTTCATATAGCTTTTACTAGAGTATGAATTTAGAAATTATCAAATCATTTAAATATATTTACATTTTTTTTTATTCATGAAGAAATTATCTAGAGGAGTTGGAAGAACATTTGATCTATCATGGAATATATCAAAGTTATAAATGTTGGACTAAAAACATGAAAAAACTGAATGTAGATTCTATCTTGGATGATAATGTGATTGATGGATCATCTAGTATGTTTACAATTGTAAATGATAATGATGTTTATATTGAATAAATGAAAAGGGAAATTGATGATGACCTTCATGATTGTCCAAATATATTTGATAAGTTAAAGTGTTGTTAAAATAGACCATTTTATACCATTTGAACTAAATATACAACATTTTCAACTATACTAAACCTATATAATTTGAATGTTGGAAATGGATGGATTGATAGTAGAGTTATATAACTACTTGGTATTTTAATGATATTTGACAAGAAGAAAATGATATTCCTTGTAAAATATATGATTCTAATTGAATGTTACATTCAATGGGTGTTCTGACACCCAAGTGTCACCTTTTTATGAGGGTATTTGATGGAAGGCTTGGCCTCTAAAGTTAGAAGCTTTTTGGTAGACAATATGAAAATTTAGTGATTTTTTCCAAGTTTCATGGTTATGGAGGATGATTGAACTAACAATGAATCCCATAGAGCTCTTAATAGAGGTGATATGCATTGTTACTACTTGATTTGGTAAAGTATATGGGTAATCCATGCAACCTACTTATATAGAGGTATTCTTTCCTTTTGAGTCGTTTTAAATTGGGATTTCCTCCCTTAGCTTCACCATTTTCATCTCCCAACCTAGGTGCCTTCTTTGATGTTCTATTTATCTCCCAAGCTCCTCCATTTTGGTATTGAGGTTGTTTCTTTGTGATTCTTCAACCATTTTAAAAGGTTATGACCTCTCTTCTTCTTCTTATTCTTTAGATTTCTTTAATTTTTCTCTTCTCCTTTAACCCAAGTGGAAATGATTTGATGATTTACATACCAAGGGTTGATATAAAATTGGGATTTTTATTTATAGGGGTTGTAAGCCCTCCTTCAAGACCTAATTCGATTGATTTCTTTAAAGGTGACATGATTTCACCACTTGAGGTAGTTGTTTCCATTTAATTTTATTTTAATTAATATTTGCATGGGTTTTTTGGTATACTAATTTCATTTCTAATCCAGATAACGATGGTTGTGGGTATCTAGGTTTTTTTATATAGTCTCTCTATAATATCACCTATCCATTATGTGGATTAAAGGTTGTAATTTCAGGTTTAAGTGGGATATTGATGTAAATTGAAATTTTATGCATTCTAAATGTTTGATAAGATTATTTGAATTGTTTTATATAATAGAAACACTTATTTATTATGTTTTAAAAAAATTAATTTCTGAGCGGGTAACCTTTTCGGTTAAATGAATTTTATTGATCCAAAAGGGGTGGGGTTTTTTATAAAATAAAATAGTGTTTCCTTTTAGTTGTTTTCTTATGATTTTTGATAATAATCATTTCCTTTTGAATTTTATTTGGATTAAAAGTTATTTTAAAAGTAGTATTTCCAAATTTATATGCTATATGTGATAAGATAAATGCTTGGTTTACACTTTATGATGTGTTTATTAATTTATTTATTATTGTGTCCTTCTTAGGGCCCACTATTCTTATTGATGATGTTATGTTAATCCACGTTATGGATTTCTATGATGTGATTTATGTTTATATTATGTATTGGGTATATTTCCATAAGAATATGTGATGTTGGAATGGTGTGATTATATTGTTATCTTATGGGGATTTATTATTTCCACATAATGACATTTTATTTGTTCATATTCTACATCCATTAATCTTAACATGATGAAATCGAGGTAACTATGTGGAAAGTAGTGAGATGTTTCTTGGGAAATTGAGATTAAACACTGGTTGGTCACCCATATTTGTACATAATAACTAGATAGTGGGGTGACACAAATGAGAATGTGTAAGAGTGATTCAGTTGATTGATGTGTGACAGTTAACCGGCTAGAAGTTGGTCCACATTTGTGTGTCTTGTATTTTTCTGTTAGTCCCTACAGTGTTTCCTCTAACTATGTATCAGATTTTATTCCTTTCATTATTTATTTACATGTGTATTGACTATGGTCTATATGGACTTTCTTGATGTTTTGATAATCTTATGGATTAGTATTGATGATTAATAGTTTTTTTTCAACCGTCTATTTTCATTATATGTTACTTTCTAAGATGGTGTTTTATTATTGTTTACCTTCTCACATTTCCTACCATTTTGTAAGTTATGTAAATTATTTTGAAGAAAAGGGGTGAAATGGATTTCAAGTGACGTTCTTCGTTAACTTTTTTTTGAAATGTTTAAAACCATGTGCGAATTATTTTTCAAAAATTTTATGTTTTAAAGGTAAATGATTAATTTTGGGAATGAAAACCACTTTGTGGGATGTTTTAAAAATGTTGTTCTTTGTGAATATGCATGACCTATATTTTTTACTCTTATATCATGTAAAGAAAAATGAAAACTTATTTTTTCATATTAATTTTAAACTACAATTTTTTAGATTATTTTATAATCAGAATGAAGGAAAAATCATGGTGGAATCCTACTACCTTTGGATCACACCCTACACACTCATTGGGTGGGTATGTAGTCTCCATGTCTTATATATCTTTCTTCTGGTCTTTTCGTTCAGGTTTGATATTGTTTTGTCCTCCTTAAGAAGATAATTGTTGTTGGGGTCATGGTGGTGATTTTGAGTCACATGAAGATAGTGGTTGGTACTTCAGTATCATGAAACGAGTTAGATAGATTTTTGATTTGGACACTTTGGTATTATTCTCTTTTTTCTTTTTCTCTTCTATTGTAGTATTTTTTTTGTAATAAATAGTTATTTTTGGCAAATGTAAATTTTGAAATTCATCATTCTCTCACATTTCTTATTAAATGTTTGGATATTTAAATTGGGATCGTTAAGGTTAAAAAATTCCCCAATAGTTCTATTACACTATGTTATATGGATATTTAGGGATATTTATTTATAAATTACACATTTTTATGGGAAGTTTGATGAAATTTAGAGGGTGCACAATTAAGGTGAAATGTTTTTGTGGAGATATTTTTTTTATGTTCAGAATGAGACTCTTGGAAAGAATAAAAAATAATAGGATGGGATGTCTTGTGTAGCATTCATATTGATCTAGTAGTTGCCTTTCGAGATATAGACTCTACATAGAATCATTATAGATTGAGATTTCAAAGTTATTCTTGACACATGAATTATTAGTGATATTTTTTAACCAATATTTTATGGTATTCTATTGTGATCGATGATCCCATGGGGTTATTGAGTAACTATCAAAGGCTAAATATATTTTTATATTTTTAAAAACTCCAGAAACGTAATGGGTGTGGTGCACCATTACCTTACTCGATGGTTTGCGCTTGGAGTGGTGTAAGATCATTATTCATTCCCAACTATTTGGTGATATGTCTTGGGGATATTTCCTGGTATCCTTTATGATAAATATTTATTCTGAATAAGTCTGAGTTGTGAAGAAAATGTAGTTTTTCGATATTCTACATGGTGATAAGTCAATGAAATACCATGCTGAGCATTTCGCTAGCTTGGTACCCTTTTCTCTAGAGATGGCTATTGACGATTCAATGAATGGATAGTTCATTACTAGAGAAATTTATTGAAGATTTGAATATTTAGTTCTTCAATCATTCCTCACTACCTATGGGGAAGTTGTTTATAATTTCACTATTGTTAAGGAAATATTTGTGGGGAATCTTATAGAAAGAGATTCTACAACCTCATTTAGATCTAGTAAAGATGATTCATCTAATAAAAATGGAAAAAAAATAAGTGATAAGGATGAAAAAACTTCATTTCAACTAATAATTCATATTTTTGTAAAGCATAAGATTATAATATGTTTCTAGTGTGGGATGTATGAGAAAGTTAGGTGATCATGATCTTTCCCTCTAAATACCTTCCCTTTATGTGCATATGCTAGTCATATATTGAGATTTTGTGATATGTTGATGAATTAGAAGATAGATACTCCTTCAAATTTTGATTCCGGTCAGTGATTTGTCTTGTTTTATCGATTGGAGATTCGGAAGCTTTGTCTCGTTTTGGGATAATACTCATTTTAAATATTTTAATTTGGGGGGGGGATTGTACCATATTTTTTGTATCCATTTTCATTATATATAATGGATGAAATATATTATGACATAGGTTTTTTTATGTTTTGAGATGTTCATGCATTGATAATTATTAATATTTTTTTCCTTCTATGAATGGTTTGGAACATGTGATGAGATTTTTTTGACGGATGACATTAGAATGACTTTGGTGCGGGCAATGGTGACTTGGATAAGATGTTGGTTTCAGGTCAAACTGTAAGAGCTATCATGTATGGATTTTTATTAAGGTCACTACGATTTTGTATTCCCTGAGTTTATCCCCCATTCAACATATATGTATAATCGTGACTAGAGATTGGAACCATGTCATTCCATGTTGAGGCATATGCATACTACAGTGTCCCTCTTTTTTCTGGGAGTTCATTTTCTTAGTGATCGAATCTAGTGATAATTTTTGGTTTTCAAGGATGATATAAATTCTTTTATTTTGAGATTTTTGTTTTAGTTGGTGAAATTATGATTTTTTGGGGAAGACATTACTTTTTTGTGTTTTTAGATAATGTTTCATAATTATTGGGAAATGAAAAATGGTGGAGAGACATGTTCTAGGTCTCTGTTTATTTTTTCATTTCCTCGGTCCTAATAATTTAGGATTCATTTGGTTGGGATATGATATTATCTATCTCTATTGACCTTAGAGTTTCCATATGTGGGTTTTTAATTTTTCATGTGATCTTGTTTGGAAATTCAGGAGTCACATAGGAGTAGTGGTGGAAATATTTATATTCATAACATCAAAGATCCTAATTGGAGTGGTTTTCCAAATTCCATATTTTTGGATTCATAATTTTTTTCAAGTAATATACTTATTATGACTCATATTGAATTGTTGGTGAATGAATTATGAATTAATTTTTAGTGGTTATGTTGAAAAATGTGTTTCTCATGCAGTGTGTACACAGTATTGTGGGTTGGAATGTTGGCTAGTAATTATTTCCTAATTAGGGGGAAGGTAGTCCTATAATTCTCACATATCCGATGTCATTGAGGAATTTTCATAGGACAAAGTTTCATGGTGTAGTGTTTGTTACACTATGAGTGAAAATTTAATGTGGGGTATTTAATGTATGGATTAGCCCCTCGAGATAGAGACATTTTGGGATGAAAAAGGTTAAAATTGGTGTATTTTTTCCAGATTGCACGGTTAAACTAATCATGAATCCTGGGTGTGAATCACATACAGATCTTAAGATATGTGATCTATCGTGTGGATAAACCATGAAACCTTCTCAAATCGGGGTATTTTATTCCTTTCAGGACCTTTTTAATTATGGTTTCCTTCCTTGTCTTCCGAATTTGTTTCCCCTACATTGACACCTTCCTTAGAGTTATCTCCCTCTCTCAAGCTCCTCCATGTGGATTTTAATGTTTTTTCTTGGTGATTATTCACACTATTTTAAATTTTAGGGTTACCCTCAGATTCATTTATTGTTATCTCTAATTTTCATATTCTATTATGAACCTTTTGAACATTATTGGCAATTTACAATACCTAGGGTTATTCTAAAATCATGGTTTTTCTTCCTAGGGGTTCTGAGCCCTCTATTGTGACCTAATCTAGTAGATTTTATTAAATGCATCATGATTTTACCACTTGAGTTAAGTGATTCGATTTAATTTACTTTTATTTATGATTTTTGTGGGTCCTTGTGTTTCTAAATTCATATATAATCCATATTATAATGGTATTGGTCATCTAGGTCTGGTTTATAAAAATTTTCCATGACTATAAATGGTTTTTATGTTGCTTAAATGTTGTAATTTCAGGTTTAAATGGAAATTTGATGTAGATTGGTATTTTATAAATCCTAGATGTTTGATTAAATTCAATGAATGGTTTTATATATGAAAAAAACTTTATAATTGTGTTTTAATAAAAATTATAGTTTTAATGTGGGTACACATTTTGGTTTAAGGGGGTTTCATGATTCGAAAAGGGTTGGTATTATTTTATAAAATGATATAGAAATTATGTTTGTTTTTTTATTTATTATGTTTGATAATAATGAAGTAATTTGGAATTGTGTTTGGATTCTAGAAAATTTTAAATATTGATTTCCAAATGTACATACTATATGTGATAATATAAAGGCATAGTTTGAACATTATGATTTGTTGATTGATTGATTTCTTATGTGACCTTGTTGACCACACATGTTCTTATTGATATTGTTTTATTAATCCATGTGATAGATTTATGTGATGTGATTCATGTTGTTCTGTTATTTTATGGATCTTTACAAGGGATTCATGTGTGGTGGGATATACAAGATTATGTTGTTAGCCGATGTGGATTTTTTATTATCTTGTGATGAAATTTTATTTCTTCTTGGAACGCCTCCATTAATTATTACATGTTTAAACCAAGGTCACTATGTTGGATGTAGTGTGGTATTACTTGGATAGTTTAGATTATTCACTTTCCAGTCTCCTCTAGTTCTACACAATAATTAGATTTTGGGGTGTCACTAATGAGACATTGTATAAGAGACTTACTTGATGAATGTATGACTGTTAACTTTCTAGTATTATGTCCACATTTGCATATATGTTACTATCATCTTAGTCCCTAGTGTGCTTCCTCAGGCTATGTATCAAATTTTATACTTTTAATTATTTATTTGAATGTGTGTTGATTATTGTTTGGATGTACTTTATTGATATTTTCATCCTCTTATGGTTTAGTCTTGATTTTGAAATTTTTTGTCCTTATATCTATTTGGAATTATTTTTAAAATTCTACGAATGTGGTTTATAATAGTTTTCTTTTTCTCATTGCCTACCATTTTTTTCTCATGTAAATGAATTTGAATAAAAATGGGAAATATTTTTCAAGTGAAATTCATTGTTGACATGATTTTAAATTTTTTCGAACCATGTGTTGGTGTTTTTTCAAAAGTGTGATATTTTATAGGTAAATTATTTTATTTCAAATGAAATTATTTTTGGTAACAACACCTCATGGAATGTTTCAAAATTGGATTTATTTGATAAAATTCCTGACATTTGTTTCATGTACACTTATATCATGAAAAATAGAATGAAAAAATATTTTTTCATTTGAAATTGAAACTAATTTTTTTTTCTTTTATGAATAGAAGGAAACAAAATTGTGGTAGTATCCTAATGGATTTTTTTACACATTAAATACTAATTTTGGTATGTATGTAGTCTTCATTTCTTATGTAGGATACTTCAAGTCATAGATTATAGGATTGATCTATTTTTTCCTTTCATAAAAAGTAGATTGTTGTTGGGATCATGGTGGTGACTTGAGGGTCACATGGATATGGTGACCGATCTTTTAGGTTAAAAAATAGATTTGATCTAGTTATTTTTTATCCAATTTGGTCTTTCACTCATTTTTATTTTTATTCCATTATAGATTTGTATTATTGTATTAAATAGTGATTTGTTGTAAAAAATTTTGTAATTTATATTTTTTATCCATGGTTATGACATTTTTGAATGTTTATATTTTTTCCTTGAAGGTGTTATTATCCTTAGTAGTTATGTTTTATACCCTTGAATCATGTTTTTACCCTAGGGGGATTTTAAACACTCATCAAGTATATTGTAGTTTGGTTCATCCATCCGTCTAGTGGGAGGCCCATACTAGTTCTTTATAAAATGGTATCAGAGATCTGGGTTTCTTGAAAGGGGCCTAGATTTTAGAGATTTAACTTCTTGTTATTTTTTGGTTGAAGGTGGATATGAGTTAAGACCATTATAATGGAGGAGGCTAGTCTAGGGAAGTGCATGACATACTCTTCCTTGGATAGAATCTCATGTTTCCATGGGTGGTCTACAATTTTATTTTGATTTTTCATTTATAGTGACTTGTTATTGAGATATTTTGGTGTGGAGTGCTATTAAATTTATTTGATGGGAGATTTCAGATGATTTCCCCAAAAAATCATTATTTTGGAGTGAAATTTCAATGAATTTTGAGGGGAAAAATTATTGTGCATGATTTGTGAAACTGTGCACAGGCTGTGTAGACCAATCTGGAAAAATTCTAGTGGAACTCAAATAGTTAGTTAATGGTCTGAAAAACTGTGTGAAAAAACCGCATTCAATGGATATTATTTTGAAATTTTTATGTTTTTGATCGTTTTATTTTTTTCAAATCATATTTGGTTGAAGGTTTATTATATGGTTTTTTGAGTAGAGTTTCTTAGTTTTATTGATTTTTTTTCAAATTATTTTTTAAATCAATGGTTTGGTTTATTTGGTTTGTTTTGATGGATGTTTTTAACCTAAATGCAAGTTTTTTGAGAAAAATAATGTGAATTTGAGGCTATGATACTTTAATTTTTTTTTGGTTTTTCAGTATGAATGTTTGGAAAATATTATGGGTGAAAAATAAAAAGGTGTTTTGTGACTTTGATTTGGTTACATTGATATTTAGTTATAATGTATGGAATTTTTAAGTGTTTTATAAATGTTTTTTATCTTGGATTTTTTTTGTGGCTATTCATGTTGGATTTAATTTTAACATGGTTTCATTGAGTGTTTTATTTAGTGATGTTTTATTGTAAAACACCATGAATGAATCCATATGTTAAGAAATTAATTCCTTCTATAGTTTTCCAAGTGATCTAGGGGTTTCCTTTCTAGTCTTTGAATATGTCCAGACTCAAGATGGAGTGAATATTCCATGTTCATCCTAGCTCATGAATCGTGCACAAAAGTTTTTGAACTATTACCCTACAATCTTCTATGCTGGTTGAGGATACCATAAATCAATTGAGTGGCTAGGTACAAATGAAGATATATTAGAATTGATATAATGTGTTGAATCCTAAAGGTTGTGGTGAACCATTCCCTTGTCCAAAGGTTTGTTCTTGGAGTAGTGAAAGCTTTCTATTCATTCCCAACTATTCAAGGATCTATCTGGGGTATATTTCACTACTACATTCATCCAATAGTTTTATCATGAATATGTGAAAGTTGAGAAGGTGATGTTGTATTTGGGTATTTTCAATATCGATCAGTGTACCATATATCCCCTCACACATTGGGTTGTGAAGAGGTGGTAGTTTTAATAGAGATAGGTGACACCCCCAAGACACTAGTGGATGAAAATAAATTCCATGTTATTCGGAAAACATTAGAGGAATTTTTTTCCCTTTAAGAGAAAATAATGTTAATAGTGAACCATAAAATCTAAGAAAAATTGTATGATTCATGAAGAAAAACCATGTAATCTAAAATAAAAAAATTATCATATTATTAACAACAAAGACATGATAAAAAATTTAAAACACTAAAAGGGACAATAAGAACAAAACCAATAAAATATATCATCCATCCATCCCCAAAACCCAACTCCACATTCTATACCCAAGGTATCATGATACATCACTATAGAAGTATGATAAATATCCTTTTCTTGTATCATAATATATTAATTATTATAATTCACCAATTATCTTAAGTAGGCATCAATTCGGTACAATTTCCTCAATTTCATCCCAAATCATACTAGTAAGGCAGGAAATGATCAATATATTTTACATAAAATAGTATAAAGAAATTAAAATAGTTTCTATCAAAATAATAACATGTTTAATGAAAAACAATTAAAAAATGCCCTAGATTATTTCTTGTTATTTGGCCTACCCATTCCAATTTTCACACACCCACCAGCACACACACATGTGTGCCAAGTGAATGATCCATACTCATGAGTTGTCTCTATTTGGTTCCCAAAGTCATCAAAAGGAACCCAATTTCTATGTTCCCCAATGTCATGCACCCCTTCTCCATGGTCATGTCATGGTACACTAAGGGTACATGAAAATTCTATAGGTTCGTGTCATTAGTAATGAACACAAACATACCTTGTATGGAAAATTTAATTTCTATATAACACAATAATTTCTTAAAATAATTCATCTAACACCATTTTTTGGAAAAACTAATAGCATAATTTTACAATTAACATATTTTAATAATTATAAGTGGTTTCCCAAAATCCATCCAATTTCTCACAATTTATAAAGAAATAAAAAGGGTTTTCAAGAAATAATGACAAATGTATTTCATAATTATTTCAACGAATTTTTTAATAATAACTATTATTTTATGTTATAGAATTGTAGAGATGATAAATCAGCCATCTACCTCTCAATAAATAGAAAAAACAAACAATTGTGCAAAGATATTCCATATCTAGAAATAGATATCCTATCTGGAAATAAATTTAATCATATATCATCAATATTACAATCATAAAAAAAGTATCCTTCCAAAATTTATTATATCTATCATTTCATGATAGAGGATTAGAGTATATATATGAATAATTTTGAAGAACAATGACTTTCCAATGGATTTGAATCTCCATTACTCTTTGATTCAACAAACGACGTGTCCAGATCGAAGGCTATTACCGAATGAGCCTTCAGTGAAAATGTAATTCAAGATCATATGATATTAAGTGAATAGTGGGGGTTTCAAGTGTTAATATGTATTAAAATCCCAATATTTTGGGTTCAAACTATATGTCACATGGTTGTGTCACACAATTTATCATATTGTGAACCAACTGTGCACATGCTACTAGACAAGACTAAAAGCCACACAGTTTGGCATACATGAGTTGGAAAAATATTTTCCAATAATGTGATGAAACAATGTCAATACCACACCCCACATGACTGGATCACATAGATAGAAACTCCATATTCCAATTATTATTTTCCCACTATTTCACTTTTCATGGTCTCCTATAGGTACTCACATGGTTTGTCTAAATAGTGAACCTTCTCAATGACACCCAAAACATTTTTCATAGTTTTATAGTGATGTTTCAGGGTTTATACTAAACATTATCAAACCATTTAACTCAAAAAATAGTCCCAAAACACTATAGAACCTCCCAAAATCTATCAAAACATAACAGAAGTCTTATATGAGATCAAACCACACAAAACAAATGTCATGTACCTGAAATAGGGGGTGATACATTCTCACCACCATTAGTCTTTCCTTCCTCATAAATTAAAAAATTGGTGATGTCTTAAAAGTGTTCGGGCCACTATTCCAATATATCCTTTTCACTCTCACTTGTCTCTTCCTAAATATTAAAATTTTTTCATACACCCCTTATTATTCTTATTCATTTTCCACAAAATATATTCTCTTTCCTATACACAATCCATATTGGCATGTGGAGAATCATAACATCCATTTGAATATCAACATTGTCTCATTCAATCACAAGGATACGATTCGGATGGCACTCATTTAATTTAGATACATGAAACACATTAGGCTTTGAACTAATCCATAATGATATATCAAACTGATAAGCCATACTACAAACAAGTTTAATTATCTAAAAAGGAATAATTTTCTGTAGATAAAACCTTCATTGTTTACCAAAATGGTGATTTCCTATCCTTAGAGATATTCTCTAGGACACAAGATCACTCTCCTCAAAATAAAATTGTTGATAACAATGATCCTCATATGATTTCTCATGACTTTGATCCCTCACCATTCTCTTTATGATTGTATGAATTTTCTCCTTTATTTTTTACACATTACTAGGTCCAATTAGTGAATTATCACTTATTTCCACACAAAAAAGATTATAACATCAAAGATTACCATAAAATTCCTTATGATATTTCATATTTATCTGGACTTAAATATTCTATTTATATGGGAACTATAATAAGGGTGTATTCTCTTTCCATGATCCACTGAAGTATATTACACAAGATCTAGTAATGTATTAAAAAATTTGGATTTTTCTTATGTTTTAGGATGATAATCTATGCTCAAATTCAATTGGGACACATGGTATTACTGCAAGGAGATCCTAAAATGATATGTGAACCCTACCTCTTAGTTAGACACAATTGACTCTGGTATATTGTTGGACTTTATATATTCATTTATATATAGTTTGGAAAATTCATCCACCATATTGGATTCATGAATATGGATAAATTTGGTTAAATTCATGAGTTGATCTATAATCACCCATATGAAATCTTATTTCCAAACCATTCTTGGTATAACAGTAACAAAATATATAGTTACATTTTCCATTTACAAATGGGAATCTATAACCATTGCAATTCACCAGCTGATATTTGATTCTCTGTCTTGACCTACTAATAGGTGATCCATCTCGAAAAAAACAATTCCACATTTCACTTCATGCTATCCTACCAAAACAGTGTTCTCAATGATTTACACATATTCTATATTTATAGAGGAACAAAACATATCAAGTGGTGGTAGTAATTACAAAGATGTTTCATATAGGTTGGGGGGACTACAATTCAATCAATATACCATAACATAGATCACCAATGTTACTTCCATCATAAAATGGTATCCCAAAAATTGAGTTTCAAACATATGGTAACACATTTAGTATTAGATATCTGAGCCACATTTTCTAGCTCATCCAAAGGAACAAATGAAATCAGGAAGAATTCTATAACATTATGTTTCAATGAACACTCTAGATGCATATCTTCTATGGCTGATATTAGTTTCCATTGATTTTATGATTCTTTAGAAATTTTATTATATTAAGTCCCACTTAATTCTTATTCTAATGAATTTCATTTACCCTATGTTTAAATCAATTAAAATTCAAACATCTATAGATATTCCATGCATCGTTGTTGGCTTAGATTCAAATACATTTTTTTGGAATGTTGTTTCAAAATTTTTTGATCCGTAAACATCATAAATTTCTTAATGAATAGATAATGACGACATTTTTTCAAATAATGGATTGCAATAGATAATTCCAAATAAGTTTTCGGTAGTTTTTTTCATCCATCCAAAAATTTCATGAAGCATAAGAAACTACATGATCTCTTACCTGAGAACCCAGTCCAACCGATATCCTAATACATCAAAAAAGACTATATACCCATGTCATAATTTTGGAAATATATAGATAGGTTCATATGTAAGATAAAACTTCTGTTCATAGAAATACATCTAAAAATCATCATTCCATTTAAATGGATTCCCTTCATCATCAAAGATGTAATTGGTGGGTTTATGCATGAAAAGTCAAGAATAAACCATCAGTATTATCCCAATAATATGAGAATATTGGGTTTCTAGAAAACTGTCTTTGATTATTATCAATAGGTAACAACTTATATCTTTTCATGATCAAATGAAACTCCTTTCATAGAAATTACATGACTGTGGAAATGTAAATCTTTTCTCCATAAGTCACATTCCAACAAATTAGTATAAAGGATATGTTCTCATAGGATACTCAACATTATATAAAAGTGTTCTTCATGATAATCATTGGTCCCAGTCTACACAAGAATTTCTTCAAAAAATAGCACTATAATGATATAAAACCCCAAAGCATGCACATCTATATCTGGGGTTAAATATACAATCTCTTCATTTTCATCTTTAATACAGAATACGGTAGACAAATTTTAACTAATCAAAACTTAAAACATCAAAAAAAAATTGATCACTTACATACCAATTAACCTTTTAAGATTAGAGTTTTAGAGAATTAGGACCAACTCATATCAACTTGGATTCATAAATAACTTGTTCTTAAATATGAAAATCATGTCCCAATATCACCATCTTTTATTATTTGACATTAGGTCAACAACATCATCCAATTTAAATAACTTATAAAAATAATTCATTCAACCTCATTCTTTAAAACCTAGGTAAGAGTAAAAAATAAGAAGTGCGAGTTCAAATGCTTAGTGAAGTTCAACATAAGCCTTAATAATTGAATGTCATAAATGATAATAAGTGGTACATAAAGATATTATGAAAAAATAATAGTGTATGAGTGTATCCTAAAAGAACTCATACCCATAAATATGTAGATCAAAAAATATAAAAACATAGAAAGGGAAATTGTCATCAGAATAAATAATCATCATGCATGTGATATCAATGATGATCCTATGAAATATTATAAACCCATAACAATCAATTAAAACCCATTTTTGTAAATTAGAGCATCATATTCATAAAAAATTTGAAACCCCATTTTAATTTGAAAAACCATATTAAAAATTATAATATAGTCATTAATTATTGTATTGGAGAACTATATGATTACACCTGTCATATAAGTTATAACGGGCTCACCTGATGCTATTTGGGCACATCATTGTATAATCTGTAATTGGATAACCTTATGATATCTAGGACTCCCAATCGTATAAGCTATAGAAAGATCCCCCAGGGCTATCTGGGTTGACCCATCATATTAGCTATAATGCACTCCCCAGGTGGAATCTTGGCCACCACATCCAATAAACAGTGTCTAATAACCTGAATATGAACTAAGTACAAAGAGATTATTTTCATCATAGAACTCATAAAAAATAATTATTCCTTTCATAACCTGGTTAAAACCACAGAAAAAAAACTGTTTCCCTAACAATATCTTTAAAAATTATTAACTCGTGGAAAATAAAAAGGTTTAATAACAATCTGTTTGAAAGGTGATTAACCCATGGAAAGGAAAGAGGTTCTATAAAAATACATTTGATACAATATTAATCCATCTAGAGGAAGATTACGGATATTATAATTTCAAAATTTCTATAGTGGAGAATAAGTTGAAAAAAGTTTTATTGAATTAGATGAATGGAAATACCATTTAAATACCATTTAAAACATTCTCGAGGATAATATACTATTCATTTTGAAAATCATCTTTTTAGACATGAATCATTTTAGAAATCCATTTTATTTGAAACTAATTTTTTAAATAAAATAAACCTAATATTAATAAAAAGTGTAATTTAAAAATGACATTATAAACTTGTTAAATAATTTTCAGATAAATAAATATCATGTTTGTGGGTGAATCCATTCATGAAATAAACAAATTTACATTTTCATGGTAAAATGGATAGAAAAGTCCATTGTTCTGAATAAGTGACAAGAAAATTACTTTTATATTTTTTTAGAAGAAGAAAATATAAGTAAAAATCTATTTAATAGTAATCTTTTTTTGAATCATTCATTAAAATAACTTTTTAAAACATGTTTTTATAAGGAAACATATTTTTAACTGAAGGGAGAAATGGAGATGGATTGTCTTAAAAAACATTTTCTAAATCATTTTAAAGGCCAAATATTGGAAAAAATGGTACCCATACATTTAGATATAATTAATATAGATAGGATACCAAAATTAATTATCTTATTGATTGATATATTGTAATATCACATCCTTGGAAGCATAATTATAAACAATTATAATAAGAATTGAGACTTTAACAAAAGAATCTTACAACTTTTGTAACACTGAATTGTTATACCCATTAATTAATAATATTAAATAAAATATATAAAATCATGAAAATAAAGATATTTGTGATATAAAAAATTCAATGGGGAAATATATAAATCCCATAAAATAATATAGGTGTATAATATAACATATGTATCATAGATGGAAAATTGAGATAAAAATCCCTTACCGCTATGATAAACACGAAACTATAAACCCCATGTAAGATAGATACTAAAATGGATATTAAAAACTACATAAATTTAAGAGTATCAATAATAAAATAAATAATTTTTTTTATAATCCACACAAAATAGTTTTGAATATATCATATATCTCACGTAAATAAAAGTGAGCTGAGAAAAACCCTTACCTTAAGTCAGATTCATCACACTTTTTCATTATCTTCTTAAATAATAAACATATGTTATTTATTTACATGAATTATAATATTTCTAAGGTTTAATATTAATTTTTTTTTAACTTATTATAATGTCATATACAATTAATTAGTCAATTATTTTTACATCAGATGTTTTGACCATGTTCGGCTTATATGTAAAAAAATGACTTCAGTAGGCTGGATAAGTTCAAAGAGGTCGTTATTTAAACATATCGATAATAATAATAAATAAATTATTAATATATTTATATAAAAATTTTAATTATAAAAAATATCAGGAAATATGGTTATGAAAATTGAACTAACATTATGATCATGGAGAGAGTATGATATACATACACAGGAGTAACATTTCCATTTTTTCAATGATTATTATGTAATGAAGGTAATTTATATTTTATTTTATAGAATTTTACTAATATCATTAATAAAATATTATTTAATTGTTTATAGTTATATATATTTCTTATGATTTAGTGGTGAAAAAAGGAATCACATCACTTTGAAGAGGCGATAGTCTACATGTCGACGAATGACGTTATGATTTGTTTCAATGAGTGAAAAGGAAATAATTAAAAGATATATTATATTAACATAATTATAATTATGTAATTAATATCATAATTATTTCATGTATGTCACATATATTTTTTATCATTACCCTTATTAACATCCATGTAACACGTTAGTAAAAAACAAATCAGATCGCTTCGTGAGTCGGTAGTCCATTATACACATGTCAGACGTTATCATACACATTATGAAATGGAATATAATATGTTATATATGATATAATGATTCAAAATAAAGGAACATGTTGTAAATATCATATATAAACTCTATATCAATCATCATAGAAAACATCTATATGTGTTAATTAATAAAATGGCATTATTTCACGAGATGGTAGTTCTCCATATGCATGAATAATGATTTGATATCCAATTTGATGGGAGTGTGTGTGATTTTAGGCTCTACTCGTAACATAAAAAATAATAATTAAATTTAATATAATAATTTTATTATATCATCATGTTATAATAATAATGTAACGGGTGGAGATAGATATTAATCATAAATTCTTGTCGATGAATGTTACCTCTTCTTCAGGTGAATCCAATTGGTTTTCACTAAAGATCATTATGGGTCAGATTTATGACCAAACTAAGGATTAAAGGATAATGGGAGGTATTCTTTGAATATATTTTTAAATTTATTCTCCAAAACATATATTTTTGATGGTGTGAATAAGTGAGTAGAGGGGGTGGCCTTTTATAAGTGATGTGTGTGGTACACTTGTAATGGTTTTGAAAGAGTGAATTACACCAATGTTATTTTCACGCCAAAAGGCCCTAGTAATAAAAAAATATATTATAGAAGATATATAGTCTAACAATTCCCAAAAAATATATTTTTATAAGTTTTGAATCATTTTTAGAACTTATACTCCTTGTTTAATAAATGAGTAAGCTCATCTTTACCCTAATTATTATAATTAATTTTAAAAAAATTTATTAATAATTACAGTCAAAAATTAATTTTAAATAATTATAAATATTAAATTATTAGTATTAAAAATATATAATCAATTTTGAAAAAATCAATTCACATAATTGGAAAAATTTTAGTTTAATATTAACGCCTCAAATGTGACGAGAGTGCATGTTTTTATAAGGAGTATTTATTTAGAAAAATACATTTCTATATTAACAATATGACTGATAATAATAATTTTATGGAACTCAATAAATATTTAATGATCTATAATATTAAAATTTAATTTATTATTTTCCCAATTATGGATTATTTTAATTAATTAAAATGAAAAAATTTAATGCATTTTAAAATAGTTTTTAAAATAATCGGTTTTTAATCCCAAAAACAAAATTATATTAAAAAAAAACATAAAATTGATTATAATTAATTAAGTTAATTAAATTAATCCTATTTTCATTTAATACATAATCCTAAAAAATATAATTATATTTAAATTACTTAGTTTATTGATAGAGAATACTTTTTTACAAAAATTAGTATTTTTCACTATTCATCGTAGAAAATAACTATTTTCCAAAACATTTCTAATTTTTCCCAATGTAAATTTAGATATTCCACCTGTAAAATTTAATTTTATTTCATAAAATATATTTTTAATTTTTTTTAAAAAATTATTTTTAAAAAATTTGCGGTATAAAAAGTTGAAAAAACCTTTGTTTTGAAAAATATACAGTTTTAAGCATAATTTCGGATTTATTTATACACCATGACAATAAAACTCATTGGATGGATTTTAAACATTAAATTATTGATAAATATTATTAATATAACCTCAAAACTTTGATTTCTTAATTTATTGGAATATAACACCCTTGTGTGTATTAAATTATTTTTCCAAAAACAAAGTTTTCATTTTATTTTCAAATGGGATTTATTTTAAATTATAATTATTTGGTCAAAAAATAAATAATTATATATTAATTTTTAAACTATATTTTCATAATTTTGTTAATTATTTTCATACCCACCATTCCCATAACTAATTTATTATGGTAATACATATAATCGATCATTTATATTTTTTGTTATGTATTGAATATACTATCCAACAAAAATATCAAATGATTTAATATAAAAAAAGTTAGTTTTTTTCATATAACTCAAGATGAATATAGAATTTAATGTAAATTATAATATTATATATAATTTTTATCTTTTAAAATATAGGGGTATTACATCCTCCCCCTTTAATAAATTTTCTCCATGAAATTTTAAACTCTATATCGATAATTAGAGGATGGACATCAAAAATATATTTTCTTAAACTGACATAACAAAAAGGGTTAATAAGGCATCCTCTTAATAATAGATATAACAACTGGGTTTCAAAATATTAGAACATATATGGGAAAGTAGAAAAGGTGTAAATAATTATAGAGAGTGATTGAGGTCATTGATCACAATAAATTTAATGATTAATTGAAAAATAAGGGCCTTGAAATCATAAATATATGATTATCTAAAAGGTTATAGGTATATAGAAATTGAAGTTATTATGAAATAATTTTTATTTAAGGATCTTGTTTCTAGTGTTCATAAATTATCACACCCTCTAAATGAAGGGAATATATTAATAAAAATAATTGGTTAGAGGAATTTCATTCTTTAACAAATTTCTACCATAATCTAAAATTGTAAACCCACAATGTGTACTCCAGATGTATTTATCATGCCTTAAAGAGAATAAGAAAAATCAAATTTTAAGAACTGCATAACTGTAAAAGGGATAACAAGATATTTCTCATTTAATTAAATATTTACTAAAAAAGGTTATCACAATGTATGCTAATTCCAAAAAATTAATAAACCTTCATACATTAACTCCATATTTAAAAATTAATACTCAATGTCCAATCTAAATCAATCTAGAAATAAATATCCTTAAAATATTTCAATCATTTTCTAACTAAATATGAAACCCAAATATTTGAAGGATTTTTAAATATATTATTCTAATATATATCAAACCTTATTCAAAAAATAAAATACCATATGTTTCTAAAGTAAACACAGTCATTACCTGTAAAAATTGCATACTAACTAGGACATCATGTAGTCCATTGGTAGGCGTTAAACCCTTATAGTGCATGAGTTATTGTTTAAGAACCACCACATTTCTGGATATGACTAGTTGTTACAAAAAATACAGTTTGTTCACTTTTTCATTTATTTAAAAATGAAGAATAACTCATCCTTTAATAACACTACAGGTTGATCCTAGGGGTTTCAAATACCCAATCCTAAAAAATATTCTTAAAAAATTTCATTAATAACATTAAGATATATTTGATTAAATCCTCAATGGGGTGTATAATACATTGATCCTATGATCTTCCTTACTCTTATAGACTAATGAGAGTATCTATAACTCTTATGATAACCTAACATGAAACCATCATAATCTGAAATTTTTTCTAAACCCTTTTGTGATACCACCCATAGTAGCCCAAAACCCCCACTCTCAAATCTATTACTAAATTCGCAAACGTTAATTTTTCAGATTTGATACTGAAAAAAGTAAACTAATTTTTTCTAATAAAAATGTAAAACATCAAAAATAAATAATGGATTACTTACATACCCATGGACATTTTTGGTTTAGGGTTTTAGAGAATTAGGACAAAGTCATATCATCTTGGATTCATAAACAACTGGTTTATAAAGATGAACATCATCTACCATTACACCCAACATTTCTTAATTTCAATTAGGTCATCAATGTTATCCTTGTGAAATCCTATATAAGTATAATTCACTCAACCTCATTATTTATAACATGGGTAAGAGGAAAAAATAAGAAGGGTGCACTTAAATGATCAATAAGGGAAAATATAATAATTATCAATTGAATGTAATCAAAGAGTATAATAAGTGTACAAGGATATGATTAAAAAGGCATATTGTATGAGTCATTCATAAAAGAAATCATACCCATAAATACCTAGGTCATAAAATATTGAAAAATGTCGAGGTAAAGAGTCATTAAAATCAATTATCACGACCCATGTGTCATCAATCATGATAATAAGAAACATTATGAAACCATATAATGAAATTAAAACACCTTTTCGTTAATATGGGTCATTCTTTTCAAAAAACCTTTTAAAACCCCCCATTTAATTAGAATTATTATACAACCAAATTCTAATGTAATCATTACCCAATGCATTGGAGAAATATATGGGTACACTCATAATATAAGCTATAATAAGCTCACATGAATATATTTGGGGTGACCCATTATATAATATATAACAGGGTAAATCCAAAATATTTTTGTCTACCCCATCATATAAAATTTAACATGCTCACCTAACAGTATTGGGGCACCCCATCTTACAAAAAATATAGATGAACCCCAACATGAAAAATTATAATGACCTTTCATTTTATCATAAAACTCAGAAAAAAATAATTATTCCTTTATTAACTTGGCTAAACTATAGAAAAGAAATGGGTTCCATAACAATATCTTTGAGACATGATTAACCTCTGGAAAATAAAAATGTTATATAAAAATCGTATTGAAACATGATTAACCCATGGAAAAGAAATGGGCTGTATAAAAAAATCTTTGAAAAAATTATAACCCATCCCGAGAAAGAATTAGAACTGTATCACTATAAAATATCCCCAATTGAGAATAAGCAATAACAAGGTTTATTAAATTATATTAATGCAATTAATATATAAATATAAATAAAAATATTATTATGGAAAATATAAATTTCATTTTCAAAGTATCTTTTTAAACTATGAAGCATTTTGAAAATACTTTTCTTTGAAAAACAATTTTAAAAACTACAAATGTCTAAAATATTAAGAACATATTATATATAAAATTAACATTCTAAACATAAAAATTAATCTTCAAAGACATGATGGTCATGTCAATGGTAAAACTATACATGATGTAAATAATATCCCATTTGTACAATAAAAAATAATAGAAAAGTTCCTTTTTTAGAAAATTGAAAAGAATATTCCTATGATTTTATTGTAAAAATAAAAAATTTAAAAAAATTTCATCCAATACATTATTTTGAAATGGTTAAAAACATTTTTAAAAACATATTTTTAAAACATGTATTTTGAAGAAAACATATTTCCAGCCGAAGAGAGAAATAGAGTATTATTTTATAAATAATATTTTATAAAACTTTTTAGGTTCAAAAGAGCGGAAATATCAGACTATTAGTTTTAAATATCATTAATAACCATTTTATAACAAACTTCATGTTATTCTTGATAAATAGTTCATAATATCTCATCATTTGAAGCATAGTCATAAACAATCCCGATAAACATTGAGATTGTAACAAAACACTCTTACCACTTTGCAAATTTTAAATCATAATCCAAATAAAGGAATAATATTTAATAAATGTAATAATATCATGAAAATATGGATATTAACTATATAACACGTCAAATTGGAATTATATACATCTCATAAAATAAGATAGGCATATAACATAACATACCTCTCAAAGAAGGAAAATTGAGACAAGAAACACTTACTTCTTTGGTAACATTGAATCTGTAAAACCCGTGAATGGAAGATCATTAAATGGATATTTGAATCCCAATAAATATAAGTATATAGCTCATAAAATAAATTAATTGGAATTTTACACACCACTAAATAAATTTAATTTGGGAATATTTAATATATCTCACAAAATAAATGTCCGATGAAAAAAATCCACACCTTGAGTCAGATTCGTCACAGTTATTATTTATAATTATAATTAATATAATTATTTTAATTATTTAATTTATTAATATCATTTTTCAATTTTATTATTACATTAATTTATTTTTTTATCATTTTATATACATTTACCTAATCAATTAGGTATACATTTGATGTTTTGACCACATTCGATTTAGCTATCAAAAATTACCTTGGTAGGTTGACTATGATCAAATAGTTCAATATTATAACATATATAGAATTATAATCCTGAAATTATTTTATTCTTTATATATAAGACGTACTTCTAAAACCAATCATTTACAATGGATATGAAAAATGAACTAACATCATGATCCTGGAGATGGTAGGTCGTATGTTCTCATGAGCAACGTTTCAATTTTTTCAATTATCATTATAAAAAACTTAAATATTATTTTATCTTTATTGAATGATAAAAATTTAATAAAAATAATATTATTTTATTATTTATAATTATATATAAAATTACTGTGATGTGGTGGTGAAAAAAGTATTCACATCGCTTCGAGGAGGCGGTAGTCTACACACCCACGAATGATGTTATCATTTTTTTCAGTGAGTGAAAAGGTAAAAACAAAATGATATATTATGATGAAAAAATGATAATTATTTCATTAATAACATAAATATTAAATCTATATCACATATATTTATTAAAATTTCCCTTATTAACTTTTATGTAATGCATTTGTAAAAAATGAATCACATTGCTTCACAAGGCTTTTGTCTATGGTACACACGAACGATATTATCATACCACTTATGGAATATAAAAAAAATTATATAAATGATATAATTACAATATAGGTATAATTTTTATAAACATTATATCCATCATTATAACCATCATTGAGAATCGGTAATGGAAAAACGAATGACATCATTTCGAGAGACTATAGTCTGCCATACACCTGAATGATGAATTTATAACCTATTTGATGGATGTCTGTGTGGTTTTGTGTTGTAAAATGAACATAAAAATTAATATTTATGTGGAATATACATATTTTAATATTTATTCTAGGTATAATAATAATTTAAGGGGAGGGTAATGAAATAAAACAAAAATGATTATTGATTAACATTACTTATTCTTCATGTAACTTTTTATAGTTTTCCCCAAATAAAATTCTTGGATGGATTTATAAAAAAAATAATAGAATTATTGTTAGTGGATGGATTTTGATAAGTTATTTAATATGTTATTTCTTGAAACCAAGTGGTTTAAATGTGCGAAGAATGGAGGAGGGTGTGTGGTCTTTAATATGTGAGTTGAGTGGCACATTATAATTGTTTTGAAAGAGTGAATTCCGACCACAATTTTTTAATGTAACCAGGCCGCAATAATGTACCATAATATACAATGTAATGTATAAGGTCTATAAAAAGTGATAATATGGGAGTTTTTCATGTTTTGGTTCATTTTTACACATTATATTATATGTTTAACCATTAAGTAAACTTGTTTTACCATTATCATTGTAAATAATATTTACTATTTTCTTCAATGACAATGGTCCAAAATTTATATAGACTTATAAGACACTAAAAACTATTATTATTAAAAATATATAACGTAGATTTATAAAATAAATTCCAATAAATGAAATTTTTTAGATTAATATTAATCTTGTAGATGCGGGGAGAAATCAGGTTTTTAAGAAGAGTATTTTTTTGAAAAAGATGATCTTATATTAACTCTATAACTAATTATAATAATTATAGGAAACTAAATTAATATTTAATATATATAATATATAAATTTAATTTAATAAATTACAAATTTTGTATTATATTATTTATCAAAAAAGGAGATATATTATGCATTTTTAAATAGTTTTTTGAATAACCCATTTTTAATCCCAAAAAACATGTACTAAAAAACATTATATAGTTTATAAAAAGTAATTAAGTGGTTTAAATATTAATTATTTTATGTCAAGAAATATTCCACACATATTGAATCTTTTAAATTACAAAATTTATTGAATGGAAATGACTTTTTTAACAAAATTATTTATTTTTCACTATTCATTGAAAAATTAATATTTATTTTAAAAACCCAAAAAATAACCCAATGTAAAATTTTTTATTAATAACCAAAAAATTATTTTTAATTTTTCAAATAAATTTTACAAATTTTTTATAACTAATTTTTAAAATAATTTCCTCATAAATAGATAAAAAGCATTAATAAAAAAATCAGTTTAAAGAAAAAATTGGATTTTTAGCATGTCTATATAACAAATAGGATGAATTTGAAAAATTATATTATTTATAAAATTAATTAATATAATAAAAAAATAGAGTTTTGAATTTATTTGTTTAAAACACTCTTTTTCGCATTACAACAGTTTTTTAAAAAATTATTTCATATTGTTTTGAGAAGGGGTTTTATTTTAAATTTTAATTAATTAGTCACAAAAGATTAATTATATATAAATTTGTAAATATTTTATTCATAATTTAGTTAATCATGTCACAACTAAAAATTCATCCATAAGCGACCGCTATTGGCAGTCGCTCATGGCCTATAGAGACTGCTCAGCGACCGCTAATGGCGGTCGCTTTAGGCCTGTCACAGTTGGCCTATAGCAACCGCCAGGCGGTCATTGACCTATTGATCGACCGAGAAAGAGAGACTACTAGTGGTGGTCATTGTCCTGATCCTCGACCGAGCTACAACGACCTCTAGTGGTGGTCACAATTCTGATGCTCGATCGAGCTATAACGAAAGCCAATGGCGGTCTCTATCCTGGAGAAATTCTTTTTTAAAAAAATTTCACAGTTCCCAAACAACAAAAACAGGGTTAAAATAATAAAAAAAAATTTCAAAAAGTATAGACATAAAGATTGTCATAAACAATAAATGACATATGTGATTCAATGATCCAAACAGGTCTAATCTATTTCAATCTTCTTCTTCAATAAACCAACAATAGAATACAAAAAAACAACTAAACAAAACAAACATAAATTAAACATATTTATTAAGTTAATATATATATATTATAAAATTAAATCTGACATCAAATTATGGGTACTATAATAATTTCAAACCCCCAATTTAAGAAATGTAATCATTTTAGGATTTTTTTTGGAGTCTTTGGTTTAGCTTATGGAAGTGTTGTGTGGTCTAAAAAGGAATGCTCTCCACGCACACCACGTGAAACTGTTAAAGAAAAATATGCAGTCATATCGTGCACACCACATGTAATATTGACGTGTCATCTACTCCTACATGTCACGAATACTATTACTATTGTTTTCATGTGATTTAAAGTAATTCTATTCACATTTTTTGTGAATTCGACCATTACAAGTCATTCTGGTGTTTTATCACTCCGAAAATGTGTTTCCGGTCACCGCGGTCAAATGACACCTCCGATTGATGTTCTTACTGCCCGACCATGTTAAAATTCACACCAAAGTCGTTTTAATATGATTTCATTGTATTCCAAGGTCATTCGACTAGTTTTGACCACCCAACACGCCGTTTTAGAGTGCCCCAAACTGTTTAAAAAAATATTTGGTTGTACTGTGAACACCGCACGTCCTATTGACATGTCGTCTGCTCCTATATGCCCCGAATAGTCTTCGAATTGTTTTTGGGAGATTTCATGTCATTTTGAGCACATTTGATCTTAATTCGACCGTTACATGTTGTTTTGGAATTTTATGACTCCAGAAATGTGTTTCTTGTCACCATGGTCAAACGACACCTCTGATTGACATGTCGTCTACCTGATCATTTTTCAATTAACACCACAGTTGTTGTCATAGGATTTCCTGGAATTACTAGGTCGTTCGGCTGGTTTTGACTACCCAACACGCCCTTTTAGAGCGCACCGAACTATTAAAAACCACATATTCGGTTGTACCATACTTATCGCACGTCTGATGGACATGTCTTCTTCTCTTACATGTCACGAATAGTATTCCTATTGTTTCCATGTGATTTCAAGTCATTCTGAGAACGTTTTCTCTGAATTCAACCGTTACAAGTCGTTTTGGCATTTTATGACTTCAGAAATGCGTCTCCAGTCACCGTGGTCAAAATACACCTTTGATTGATGTGTCGTCTGCCTGACCATTTAAAAATTCACACCATGTTTTATTTCATATGATTTCATGGAATTCTGAGGTCTTTCAGCTAGTTTTGACCACCCTAAGCAACTTTTTAGAGCACGCTGAACTGTTCAAAACAGAATATTTGGATGTACCGCGCACACCGCAGATCTGATTAATGTGATGTCTCCTACTACATGTCAAGAATAGTATTACTATTGTTTTCATGTGATTTAAAGTCATTCTAGGCACGTTTTCTCTGAATTCGATAGTTACATGTCGTTTTGGCATTTTATAACACCGGAAATGAGTTTCTGGTCACCGTAGTCAAATGACACATCTGATTGAAGTATCGTATGCCCGACTATTTCAAAATTCACAACACTATTTTTTTCATATGATTTCATGGCACTCCGAGGTCGTTCACATAGTTTTCACCACCCAACACGCCCTTTTAGAACGCAGTGAACTGTTGAAAATAGCATATTCGGTCGTACCGTGAACACCACACGTCCTATTGATGTGTCATCTCCTCCTACATGTCACGAATATTATTCCTATTTTTTCGTTTGATATCATGTAATTCTGAGCACTTTTTCTCTGAATTCGATCGTTACACATCATTTTGGCGGTTTATGACTCTAGAAATGCATTTTCTGACACTTTGGTCAAACGACACCTCCAATTGATGTTTTGTCTGCCCAAAAATTTCACAAATCACACCAAGGTTATTTTTGTATGATTTCATGGAATTATGAGGTTGTTTGGCTGATTTTGACCACCCAACGCACCCTTTTAGAGCGCGCCAAACTGTTCAAAATAGCACATTCGGTCGTACTGCACACACCGCATGTCAGATTGATATTCTGTCTCCTCCTACATGTCTCTAATAATATTCCTATTGTTTTCCTATGATTTCAAGTCATTGTGAGCATGTTTTCTCTAAATTAGATCATTACACATCGTTTTGGAATTTTTTGACTCTAGAAATGAATTTTCGGTCACCGCGGTCCAATGACTGCTCCGATTGACGTGTCATCTTCCCGACCATTTCAGAATTCACAACATGATTTTTTTCATATGATTTTATGGCATTCAAAGGTAGTTCTACTGGTTTTCACCACCCAACGTGCCCTTCTAGTGCGCACCGAACTCTTCAAAAAAACATATTCGGTCATACTGCGCACACCACATATTCGATTGATATTTTATCTCCTCTTAAATGTCATAAATAATATTCTTATTGTTTTCATGTTATTTCATGTCATTCGGAGCACGTTTTCTCTGAATTCAACCGTTACACATCATTTTAGCAATTTTTGACTTTGAAAATGCGTTTCTTTTCACCGCGGTCAAAAGACACCTCCAACTGACATGTCGTCTGACTGATAATTTTACAATTTACACCACGGTTGTTGTCGTATTATTTCATGGAATTCCGAGGTCGTTTGGAAGGTTTTGACCATCCAACGCAACCTTTTAGAGCACGCAGAACTGTTCAAACTAGCATATTCAGTCGTACCGGGAACACCGCCCGTCTGATTGACATGTTGTCTCCTGCTACATGTCCCGAAAAGTATTTCTATTGTTTTCGTCTGATTTCATGTCATTCTGAGCTTGTTTTCTTTGAATTCGACCGTTACACGTCGTTTTGGCGTTTTATGACTCGGGAAATGCATTCTCGATCACCGCCGTCAAACAAGACCTCCGATTTACGTGCCATTTGATCTACCATTTCACAATTCAAACCATGGTTGTTGTCCTATGATTCCATGGAATTCAGAGTTCATTCGACTAGTTTTGATCATCCAACGTGCCTTTTTAGAGCACACTGAATTGTTCAAAACAACATATTCAGACGTACCATGCACACCAAATGTCTGATGGACGTTCTATCTCTTCCTACATGTCACAAATATTATTCCTAATTTTTTCATGTGATTTCAAGTCATTCGTAGCATGTTTTCTCGGAATTCGGCTGTTACACATCATTTTGGAATTTTATGAATTCGGAAATGCGTTTCCAGCCACCGTGGTCAAATGACTCCTCCCATTGACGTGTCATCAGCCCGACAATTTTAAAATATACCCCACAGTTGTTGTCGTTTGATTTCATGGTATTCCAAGGTCATTCGTCTGGTTTTGACCACCCAACACGCACTTTTAGAGCGTGCCGAACTATTCAAAATAGCATATTTGGTCATATTGTGCACACCACACGTCCGATTGACATGATATCTCCTCAAACAATTCATGAATAATATTCAAATTTTTTCATGTGATTTCAAGTCATTCTGAGAATGTTTACTCTGAATTCGACCATTACACATCATTTTGACAATTTATGACTCCGAAAATGTGTTTTCTGTCACCACGGTCAAAAAACACCTCTTAATTGACATTATATCTACCCTAAGATTTCAAAATTCATACCACGGTTGTTTTTGTATGATTTCATGGAATTCTGAGGTCGTTCAGCTGGTTTTGACCACCCAACACCCCCTTTTAGAGTGCACCGAACTATTCAAAACAACATATTCGGTCCTACCGCACACACTGCACATCTGATTGAAATTTTTTCTCCTCATACATGTCAATAATAGTACTCCAATTGTTTTTTTGTGATTTCAAGTCATTCAGAGCACGTTTTCCTTGAATTCGACAGTTAAACATCGTTTTGGCGTTTTATGTCTCCGGAAATGTGCTTCCTGTCACCGCGGTCAAAGGACACCTTCGATTGACATTCCATCTACCCGACAATATCAAAATTCACACCATGGTTGTTGTATTGTAATTTTATGGAATTATGATGTCGTTCAACTAGTTTTGACAACCCAACGCTCCTATTTAGAGCGCACCAAACTGTTCAAAATAGCATATTCGATCGTACCACGCACACTGCACGTCCGATTGATGTTTCGTCTCCTACTACAAGTAATAATAGTATTTTTGTTGTTTTGTGTGATTTTAAGTCATTATGATCACATTTTTTCTGAATTGGACCGTTACACGTTGCTTTGGCATTTTATGACTCTAAAAGGTGTTTCCGGTTACTACGGTCAAACGACACCTCTGATTGACATTCCATATACCCAACCATTTCAAAATTTACACCACGTTTGTTGTCGTATGATTTCATGGAATTATGAGGTCGTTCACCTCATTTTCACCACCCAACGCGCCCTTTTAGAGCGCGCCGAATTGTTCAAACCAACATATTTGGTCATACCGCTCACACCGCACGGCCAATTGACATTATGTCTCCTCCTACATGCCACAAATAGTATTAATTTTTTTTTATGATTTCAAGTCATTTTGAGCACGTTTTCTATTAATTTGACCGTTAAATTTCATTTTTTTCATTTTCTAACACTAGAAATGCTTTTCCGGTCACCGTGGTCAAACAACACCTCTGATAGATGTGCCATCTACCTGACCATTTAAAAATTCACACCACAGTTGTTTTAGAATGATTTTATGGCATTATGAGGCCGTCCGACTACTTTTGACAACCCAATGCACCCTTTAATATCGCGCCAAAATATTCAAAATAAAATATTCGGTCGTACCATACACACCACACATCCAATTGATGTGTTATCTCTTCCTAAATGCCACGAATAGAATTATGACTATTTTTGTGTGATTTCAAATCATTTTGAGCACATTTTCTCTGTGTTCGACTGTTACCCGTCGTCTTGGCGTGGTGGAAAAGTGTGCGTGGAGTGATCAAAACTGACCGAATGACCTCATAATTCCATGAAATCAAACGACCACAAAGGGTGGGTGAATTGTGAAATGGTCGGGCAAACAACACGTCAATCAAAGGTTTCATTTGACCGCGGTGACCAGAAGCACATGTCGTGCATCGTAAATGGCCAAAACATGCATTTAAAGGTCAAATGCATACTGAACAACACCGACATGACTTGAAATCATAGGAAAACACCCTAATTATAATTCTTCAGGTGTACAAGGAGACAACTTGTCATTCGGCCCTGCAGTTTGCGTGGCACGACTGAATATGAGTTTTTTTAGGTGTTTCCATTCTTGAAATGTGTGTGTGGGGGAGGGGGGGATATCCTGGGTGGGGGGCACTATCCGGGGTGGGGGGGATGTCCAGGATGGGTGTTGGGGGTCCAGTAGTGAGGGGGGCATAATGACTAATTGGCCTAACGGCTAATTGGCCTAACGGTGTAATGATAAATAATCCTAATGGCCTAAATTTCAATATTCTTAATGACCCAATGTTAAATTGTCCCATTTACCAATTCACATAATGCCCTAAAGCCTTAATGGCATAGTGTTCTAACAAAAAATTGGAATAATGGCCTATTGATTAGTTGTACAATTGGATTAATGGTGAAACAGCCTAATGAAAAATTTCCCAAATGAACTAATGGTCAATTGTCTAATGAATTCTGGGGTGTGGGGGGGAAGGTTTTCTGGGGTGTGTGGGGGGGGAGGCTGTTTGGGGTGGGAGGTGGGCAGGCTGTCTGGGGTGTAAGGGTGGGGTTGTCCGAGGTGGGCCAGGGGCCTACAAATAGTGAACCTGAGCTTAGTCACCAAAAACAAGTTCCATGGTTTCTATTAAGAATAACATCGTTTTTTAAAGCTATTCACAGAACAAGCAATTGAAAAAAATAAAGAAAAAAATGAACTAAAAATATCCAAATCAATATTCAGTTTCATGGTTATTTCTCAATTCGTGCACACAAATATTTCATAAGTCCAAGACACACATGATACCCCGAAATCTAAAAAATATCCCAAGGAACCCAACCAAAACATCAATAACAACCCGAACAATAAAAAAATAATCAAACCTCATGAATATGATGCATCATGCATGGTCATGACTTCTACCTCCATCTGGTGGGCCAGGGGCCTACAACAAATAAAAATTATGAATATTTTCATAACCTAAATAATAGAAATTAAACAAATAAATATAGTATAACCTCGTGTCGTATGATCCCATGCACCATCACCTGGACGAACATATTCTCGTAGTTCTCTAACCTAAGCAGTAAATTGCACAATTACCTCCTCGGAAGCGCACAACCGTGCCTCAAAATCTGACAACTGTTGTGTCATCTGAGCAATAGCAAGACCGAAAACTGCAACGCGTGATACTATAGAATAAGTAATCCATGTTTCATAGGTCAAACTATATCCATACCTATCTTGACCAATAATGTGATTGAATATCACATCCCTTCGCATGGGAAGCTGTCGCTAGTCCTCTGGCCGCTGTTCTAACTCAGATTTAAATTGATCCTGTGAAATGTTTAAGTATATATACATATACATGTTAAAATACATATTTATGTAAGTGTTGGAAATGATTACAATAAATTACTATCATTGCTACAACCTCTGGATAATTTTGATCATGAGTCCTCATCCACATTGATATTTTATCAATCGGTGCACCTTTCTCTCATAACAGTATATGAATAGAATATAAACACAAAACCATATTAATTAAAAAATTAAAAAATGAATAATAAATACCTCATGTTGGATCTGAGACATGTGACGAGTCCCGAGCCTGTGAAGTGGTCTCTACAATGCTCGATTCTCAGAATGGCGTGTTGACACCTCCTACATTCAATTAATTCAAATTTCAAACATATCACACATTATGGAAAATATATATACCAAAATAAATATACAAAACACAACACCCTCAGTAGAACAAAATGCAAATGTGTCACGCCACTGATCCTGGAGGACACCTCTCAGGACTTTTTCCAGAATGTCTAGGGAACCGACATTTGGTACCCAGTGGTCCATCTTGACTTTTACTTTATAATCCTTCCACATCTTATGAAATTTTCTTATACACACGTGGTAAAACTCATTGGGGCATACTTTCAAATTTTGTTATTAAGGAAAAAAATCACATATTATAGTATTTCTTATACATAGGGAAGGAAGTAAAATGGCCTTCTTACATGAACCTCTCTCTAAAGACGATCTAATGTGTCCTGAGGGATAGAAGCCCAATCATGTGTGGTCACTGGAAATTGATGTGGGTCACGTATGATATGACCCAGCTGAAGAATAAATGTAGGGAAATTCAATCCCATAGGATGAAATATCTCATCAAAGGAAGCATCCAATGTCGTGTCAGAATTCAATGATAAAATGCCATGACCAGGGAATCTCTTATGAGAGGATAAAGCATTCGAGTCTGATCTTGTTGAGAACAATTATATATATAATTTTACAGATGTTATAAATATATATGTGTGTGTGTGTTTGTGTGTTTTTGTGTGTTTTTGTGTGTTTTTTTATCAATTACATAAAAAATAGACATAATGACATTCAAATGTACCTCGATCCTAAGACGTAGATGGCTCAGATAAATGATGTGGATCTGCTGCCTCTTCCCCTGACATGCCTACAGTCATTGAGAACATTATTAAGGGGACTATCCAAAGTGTCTAATAGATAAATTGGATTGTTTTTAAATAAATAAAACTTATACAGTTTTTAATCAAACAAAAAGGTATTGCATAATTAGTTGTGAATGGATTTTAAAAAATCAGAAGGTTAACAAAATAGATATAAAATTTATGTACAAAACCATTCAATGCATAGCCAAATTTCAGATTGAATTAATAAAAATTCAAGAAAAACATGAACCAATTGAATAATACCTCAATGGGAATATTTGCCGACAATAACATATAGATAAAAAATAGAAATCACCCTAAATATTTATAAATGAATAAAATTCAAAAAGATAGGATTAAAACTTACCAGGATTTATAAAATGGATAGATAATTTATGATATCCTAGGACATTCAATAATGAATAGAATGAAAAAAATTATACCATTCATTAAGCATGAAAATCGGCCTGTTATCCTTCAATGGCCGCTCTAACCCAATAAATATCTTCTTCATGTTGAACTATGGTATGTTGATCAAGATGTTCGGAAACAAACAAAACAGTCTCGGGTTCATCTTGTTCAAATAAAAACACTCCTCACTGGGACATTTTCACAACAACTATCCAACATGGATTCGAAGGAAAAGTAACAAAGAATACTTTATCCAATTGTGATGTCAAAATGAAAGGTTCATTATCAACTCATTCATTTCTATATAATATATTGTTAAAATTAACCTTTGAAAATCGATATTGATCAACATTACATCCACACACTGGATCAATCCAATTTAATTTTAACAATATGTACTTCAACCTGTGTGCGTATACAACTTCAATGATGTCTATCAATTGACCATAGTAATAACCAGAATCAACGAATGAACAGCTGATGCCACTGTTTTGTATATCTCATTTGTCATTAACATCTTTAATGCAAAATTGAAATCCATTAACATCTATAGATTTATAACGACGAGACGTTTTAGATGGACCCTCAACCAGTTGGATAAATTCCTCAGTTAGAATGGGGTACCATAACTCCTCATCTTATGAACCTACATAATTCATATAATTCAATAATGATTTATACAGAAAGAAATTATTATAATAATTCACTCATAATGAAAATCAAATTTTATGTACATAATCCTTGAACCAATCATGAAATGAAGAATAATGATATTGTTGAATTTGATACTAAGTATCACGATACATCTCTTATTTCATCTCATTAATGTGTTTCTAGAAAATGATAATGCGATGTTTAAATGATCAACTTATGAAAAAAACATGTAAAAGTTAATCAATAAAAGTGATAAGACATGGGCTGCCTTAATGGTAAAACTGAGGGAGTATTGAACAAGATATATCTATGTTATTGTATCCACTTGATGTAGTCCATATCAAATATGGTTCCTTATCCAAGTAGAACATCATGAATTTTAGAGGGCTTCTCTAATTTTGTTTCGACATCCATAAAACGTAGTACACTCATCCATCAAATAACCATTGGCTATTGATGCCTCTGGATGAGCACTCTTTCATACAAATCATTTCAATGTACTCAAATAATACTCAATATGATACATCCACTTAAATTGAACTTGACCAACATCCATTACATAATCAGTTAGGTGCACTGTCAAGTGGACCATAACATCAAAAAATGAGGGGGGAAATATTTTATCAAAGTGACAAAGTGTAATTACAATTCGGTCCTACAAACATTATAAATCACTTATTTGTTGATTTATTAAACAACGATGTCTAAAAAAATTACTCATCTTAATCAAAGGATAAACAACATTGGGGGATAAACAATCACAAATTGTGATTGGAATCAACTACTGAAGTAGTATGTGATTGTCATGACTTTTCAACCCTTGAAATATCCTGATCGTCAGATTCACACACTTTGAAATATTATAAGAGTAACCATTAGGAACCTTAAGCATCTTCAAAATGGAATGAAATGTCTCTTTCTCCTTTGTAGTCATCGTATACTACGCAGCATGCGTATATGCCTTGTTTCCCTCATCTAACTATAAATGAAACTGTTTCCTTAAACACATTTCTTCTAAATCAAGACGTGCATTAACATGGTCCTTTGATTTTCCATTGACACCTAAAATAGTCCACAATATGTTATCACAATTTTTTTTCAATGTGAATGAAATCCAAATTATGCTTTATCAAGATAGTTTTCCAATACAGAATACTATAAAAAATATATTTCTTTATCCAATTGTCACTACACTGCTTACCCACATCACAAATATTACATAATGGGTGAGACACCAAATCCTGAATTTCATATATCATGTTGTTATTTTCTTCCCCAATCTGCGATAAACTTTCGACTCCTTTCATGATCTTTGGTGTTGGGCTAAACTCTCTTGAACCATCAAATGCCACTTTGTCATTTCTAAACGTGTGCTAAGGGGGGAGAAAACGTCTGTGACCCATGTATGCACATTTTTTGGAATGTTTAATCCATACATGTTTTTTACTTTTAATGAAACATGGGAAAGAAAATTCCCCTTTTATACTCCAGCCTGATAAATTTTCATAAGTCGAGAAGTCATTAATTATCCACAATAAAGGAGCCTGCAGTTTGAACATTTCATTCGTTTCACAGTCATAATTCATCACACCATGGCTCCGAAATTCATTCAACTCTTCAATAAATGGCTGAAGGTAAACATCAATCTTATCCCCGGGACTTCTAGGTCCATAAATAAGACTGGAAAGTAATATAAAATGTTGCTTCATACAAAGCCACAGAGGAAGATTATACAGAACCAACACCATGGGCCATGTGCTATGAGTTGGACCAACCATAAACTTGAAGGGATTGAAACCATCTGCTGCCAACCCCAATCAGACATTAGAAACATCTTTAGAAAATTCGTGATATCTCTTATCAAAATCCTTCCATGCATGATAGTTTTTCATGTGGGTTACCTTATCACATTCATGAATTCTTTCTACATGTCATCTCATTAAATTAGAAACATTAGATGACATAAAAAATCTTTTCAGCCTCAGTTTTAGGGGAAACTAACGCATTTTCTTTACAGAAATTGGTTTCCCCTGTATCACAATCTACCTTT
The DNA here is from genome assembly GCA_963277665.1 of Viscum album. Taxonomy (NCBI): domain Eukaryota; kingdom Viridiplantae; phylum Streptophyta; class Magnoliopsida; order Santalales; family Viscaceae; genus Viscum; species Viscum album. The sequence goes on along the minus strand of OY728126.1, from coordinate 2,086,290,746 downwards.
GATGATTTTGATTTCCCTTTATCTATTTCCATGTGAAAGCACCACAAATCGTACAAATATCCAAATGGGAGTTTGCTTTCTAAACAACCTAGAATTTTTTTCACATGCATCTATGGTCTCACATGTAAAACCTAAGTTCTCTGTCAATATAAGTCCATGGTAATATGACTCGAGAATCTTAGAATCGATAGGAAGAACCTTTTTCAATAACACCAATAACATGTCGAGTGATGTGTCTGACCACAGATTCAATGTCTTGAAATGAAAAATCTCCCCGATAAATGAAAATTTATGGTAAGAAGTACATCCAGGATATAATTCTGTTTTATTATCATCGAGTGCTTTATAAAACCACCTCGAATCACCATATTCACTAGAGTTAAGATTTATCTATAACACCGCAAGCTTCTATGGTACGCTTCTCTTGGAATAATGTGATAGTGTGTGTTGTACGTAACATCGAGTTCCAACACACCACAACCAATCGAACTAGCCGTTATGAATAGTAATACATACTTTTTCAAATCATATATATTTTATATTTCAAAATGGACTTAATTTTTGGATTCATAATAATGAAATTATCCTAAGTTGAATTTTTGGTATTTTTCTGGGAACTTCCAATTTTTATGAATAGTGAAAAATACTTAAAAACAGCTTTTTAATCAAAATAATTTATAGTGATAAATTACATTATTTAGTGGTTTTAAAGTATAATTAGAATATATTTTTACCATTTTATCCAATGGTGTTCATTAGAATTAATTTCACTTTGAAATTGGACATAAACAATTGTCAATCTTTTGATATATATTGTTTCTTAAAAACACGCTATTTGTTTTCACAGCAGGAATTAATTATAAAATTAATTAATGAAACATATATGTTTGTAATTTTTTAAAATAGAAATCATTTTCTAATTTTTAATATCAATTATAGCTTCGGGTGAAATTTTGGCATTGTTCTGAAAAAAATCAATTTTTGATGAATAGTGAAACTACTAAGTGGTAGTTAAAAAACTGGATTTTTCATAAAACAGAATTTTACCGCTTCTGTGATTGGAATTTTGAAAATCCGATAGAAACGGTTAATATCAAGGAGTAAAATGTGGTTCAATGAGATGAAAGTAATTTTTGGTGATTAGTAACTTTTTACTTTTATTTACCACGGTTAAAAGTAAATACGTTAATTAAGGGTAAAAATGATATTAATATTTCCGTAACACATGTCCTAATTCTATTGTAAAAGTGTATCTCGACCAAAAAAAACCTTAGGAATAAAATATTATCATTTAGGTCCACTTTAATTAAATTAGGAAATTTATTATTATTTAATTCAAAGAAGAGTTAGAAGTGTTAAAATCAAAGTGTATTTAATAAAACATTTTTAATATAGGGTTATACATAAGATATATTCGATTGTAAATATTCATTAGAAATCTAAAAACATTTCCTACATAATGATATTTTATTTATAATTTTTAGATATTAAATATATTAATTTATTTATGACACTATGATGATGCAGTAATTACCATAATAATGAAAAATTAAAATAATTGATATTATAAATACCCAAATAAATATAATATGACACTTTTAATGAATTAAAATAATTTTCTAGGATAATATAACATATTAGGATTGATTTAATTTACTTTTTTCGATGTAATAATTATTTTATATTTTTTACAAAAATAAATTATTGAATAGTGTCAAAATTGACATAAAAGAGTTTTTAAAACAAATATTATATTATTAACTGATATTAAATTCCTAAAAATCTACGGTTCGGCCAAGAGACTTATATCATGATAGGTGTATCATTAATTGATCACTTGGGGGTATCTTGGATGTATATTGTAGTTTTATTAACCATATAAGATAAAAATACAAAGAGACATTGTAAAAGTGAAACTAATTAACTAAGAGTTAATACTTAATGATAAGGTTAATATAGTAACCCAAACCTATCTAAATTCTATTGGTTGAGTGGTTTTCGACCAATACCCAACTTAATCTTTAAATAATCCACTTTGGAGCCATTATAAAATGAATATGAATTTATTATAAAATAATACTTCTAGCTTTTCCAAAGGTGCCCCTCACCCCTCTTATAAAAGGGCACTCTCCCTTCTCATTAACTCACACCTTCAAAGCATTTTTGCTCGGCCAAACTCTGCCCAAATACTCTCACAACATCCCTCACTTCATCCTATAGGCCTTCATTTAGTCAGAAATCCAGCCTAATATCCCTTTTGATCAAATCAAAAGGAAGAACCCGAAGAAAGGTAATGATTTCACCACCCTTTTCCAAGTTCCTTTCTTCTTCCACTTCTTCCTTCTTTGTTATTAGCATTCTAAAATAATAACTCCAGTATCTTATATATACATTTATGTTATTATAAATATGTTCCAACAATATTCATTATTCAATCCATCCTTTGAATAACATGTCACCATACGTGCGTACGTACGACTTACCGTCTCCACGTCGTGGTGTAATTGTTATTCAATAAATTATTATTTGGATGGGTATAATAATGATGTGTAACTCATATAAATAACAAATATAACATGATAATGATTCTGTATATATGTTATAACATTAAATTATATATTATTTTAATATCAAAAGAATGAAATTGTCGCTCGTGCGTACGTATGGACTACCGTCTCCACGAATGCTATAAGATTCATTCTCCATCGTATCCATTCAAGTATAATTCTCATTTGATGATTAATAATAGTATCTAAAGACTTGATATAATTCTGGATATGATTAAGATACAAACTATCCATGAAAAACATGGCTTACATAACAAAACATATAAAAGGAAATGAGTAAGTTAACACCCGAAACAATGATAATACTAAGATATTATTAACAAATCAATGGTAAAAGATCATATATGATATCATATTAATATATATGATTCTTGTATAATTTAATAACAATTATTTCACCATTATACATTAGGTTAACCTACCCCAACCAAGGAAAAGAACACGTTAAGGGTTATTTCACAATCTCTTCATTATCTGAGGTTGTCTATACGTAATAATCTACTGAGATCTCTTTATCATCCACATCCATGTTTCTTAATAATGAATTTCAAAACATTTTTACTATTTACTAGAATATGGGTTAATGTAATTTATACCCTTGTTTGACTTTTTATAAGAGGATTATAAAGGAATCTTTCCGTCATTTTCCAAACAAGGTGTTTTTTAACCTTTTCGACAAAATTAAGGTAAGAATGTTTTTTTAACATATACGGTGGGTGCGGCTATTTTCCGCCGTTATAAAATCGTCGAAGCTTCCCTTACAAGATTATAATAATATTTTCATAGAAAATGTTTTATTTTATAAATATATGACTCTTAAATGATTTCAAAATAGAAAGAGATATTTCTCTAAAAAGAGTTTTGATTTCATCTATGTCAACATCCATTGATGGATTTTACGCTTAGTTGAAGTTGATTTATTATGAAACAAAACTTCTATATTGTATTGAAGGTTTTGTTATATGTTTGACTGTGGATGTGTAATTTTTATACCATTCATGGTTTATGGATGAAGTATTTAGATTTCGTATGCTAGTTTTTATACAAATGTTTATGTTATGTTTAAACCTTTTCATATGGGAATGCATTGGACTTAATATGTGACGGGTGGAGCGCTCTATAGCTCCTCGATGCATCGGTAGGTCTCATGAGACAAACTAGTGTCTTGTCATAAGGCCTTGACAAAACATTATTTTTAGTCTTGGCACAAGGCCTTGGATATGTGGTTATGATAGTCTCGCATTATGCATTCCATCATTATTAAAGTGGTTATTGATATTGCATGTGATTATTCGATTAGTAGAATATCCATGTGAATAATCAAATGGTATTATTCCATTTTATTTTTGCCATAATATGTTGAAGTTCAGGTTTAAACGACTTTTTTTTAGTTATACATTGCCTTAAATGATTATTCGTATTTATGAAAGTTTCTGCTATATTGTTATCCTTACTGGGAATTTGAGCTCACCCCTTTTCTATGTTTTATTTTTCCCAGGATGTGAAGAAGTAAATTATGAATGACCTGCAGGGATATTATGGGGGATAATAGTGTGGACAATGGAGACAATATGTTGTTGTAGTAGTTTTTCACTTTATGATGTAATGTAAAACTTTATGAATATATCTAGTGTTTCCAAGGCTACTAAACCAATCGGTCTTTCGAGATTTGATCTTTCTTGTGATCATGCCAATGTTATATAATAATACAACGACTCTAGGTAACTGGGGTCGAGGCGTTATAGTTGGTATCAGAGGAATTTTAGTACAAACCTTGGATGCTAGATTTAGATAAACTCTGATTAGAGCATAAAGACCTAAGATGTAATTTGATGATTAGTATAGAAGAACTTCCTAGAATTTTGGTATTGTAGAGATTTTTTGAGTTTTCCGAGCAATAAATCCCTGTCTGGATACGACCAGGTAGAGGCGGCTCTGGCACAGATGTACCTAGGGGTAAAATCCGAAAACACCGCTTTGAGCTAGACTCGAACGGGAACTGGTGCACGACACGGGCCTTGCAGCACTCTTGGTTACGACACTCCCGGGGGATATGCTTAGGATAACTCTCATTTTCATTACAAATCATTATGAAGGGTTTATGAGTATATACATCCTCAAAGAATTTTTTTATGATTATGGATTATATCCATAAATAGTTCAATTTATGCTAAGTGTTTTATACGTATGAAATTATGTATTTTGATTCATAAACTGATCTAGTTTATGCCATTGTTTAGAAATGGCACCTAGTGGAAGAAATGGAAACTGTATCAATGCACGCACTCCATGTAGGGATTTCCCTCCTGCTCAAGAAAATTATAGTGGAGCTGGTGATGCAAATAGTACCGATCATCTAATCACCATACTGGGACAACTCACTCAGGTTATGAATAATAACCTTACCCATATGGAGCACCCTGATCCGCAGCGTGGAGGATCAATGTTAGATCGCTTTTTGAGGCAGAAACCACCAAAATTCATTGGTAGTACAAATCCATTAGTAGTTGAGCAATGGATAAGTTCCCTAGAGAAAATATTTCAGGCGTTGGGGAGTAGTGAAAGGGAAAAAGTTATCATGGAAGTTTACCGCCTCACTGGAGATTCTGATCAATGGTGGTCATTAATTCAAACCACGAAGGAAGATGATGAAGTATCAAATATGGAATGGAGGGAGTACAAAGATCTGTTTTTAGAAAAATACTTTCCTCGTGACCATCGAGCAGATTTAGAAAGGAAATTTCTGAGTCTGAGATAAAAGGAGGATGAGAATTTCACAAAGTATGAGGCTAACTTTACAAAGTTAGAAAGGTATGCTGGAGATTATATATGTAACCCAAGAAGTAATATTTATTGTTTATTTTATGGGTTAAAACCATTTCTCTATCGAGCATTAGTCTCACAATCCTTCTCTTTGTACGAAGACATTGTCTCATGTGCTATCAAGACAGAAAATGAATTCTCTAAGTCTTATGACTTTAAAGAAAAGAAATAGAAGAAGAGATCTGCGGATCAATCTGGGAATGTAAATAAGGGGATGAAGGGAAGGGTTGAATATCCATCCTGTGGTAAATGTGGGAAGAAACACCCTGGTACATGCTTAAAGTGAATGGGTGTCTGTTACAAGTGTGGTGAAAAAGGCCACCAAGCTTGTGAATGCAAATGGAAGAAGGAAGCTACCAATTTTCAATGCTACAATTGCAGGGAAATGGGACATTATGCAAATGATTGTCCTAAGTTTTAGGGGAACTTACCTCAGAAAAGGAGAAGGGATCAAGGCCAAGATTATGCCATCACTACTACTAAGGTAGAAGCTCCAAAAGACGTGGTGTCAGGTAATATAATGGTTTCCTCGTGTTTAGAAAATGCATTATTTGATTCTGGATCATCACATTGTTTCATATCTTCCCAGTTTTCAAAGAAAATTATATATTTCCAATTTGACTTAACAAGGGAGTTGTCAGTTAAAACTCCTAATAGAAGTATCATTGCCACAATGTTTTGTGAATCAGTCCCCATTAGAGCACATAAATGTTCTTTATCTTCTGATCTCATCATCATACCTAAGATTGAGTTTGATATAATCCTCGATATGGACTGGCTTTCAGACTGTGATGCAAATATTTATTTCAAGAAGAAAGTGGTTACCATTTTTGATGATGATGATAAGGAACACCTTAACTTTAGAGAAGAATCATCACCACCTAATTCTTATCTAGATCCACCCCCCAGTAGCTCAACTAAATTCAATTATTGGGGAGGAAGAGAATGAAATGATAGAGGGTGAGGAATGGAATGTTCAAATAGAGGATGTACCTGTTGTGAAAGAATATGTAGATGTGTTTCTAGAAGATTTACCTGGACATCCTCCATAACGAGTAGTTGAGTTTTCCATTGATTTAATTCCTATATGAAGGCCTATATCGAATACCCCTTATAGAATGGCCACTGTAGAATTAGTTGAACTAAAGAAACAACTAGAGGAATTTAGTAATAAGGTATTTATTCTCCCTAGTGTATCTCCATGGGGATCACCTGTTCTTTTTGTTAAAAATAAAGATGGATCTATGAGGTTATGTATTGACTTCAGGGAGATCAATGCTATAACAATAAAGAACAAGTATACCCTACCTCGCATTGATGATTTATTTGACCAATTGCATGGAGCTCAATACTTTTCAAAGATTGACCTTCGATCTGGATACCATCAGTTGTGTGTAAAGAAGGAAGAAATTCTGAAGACAGCATTTCGAACCAGGTATGGGCATTACGAGTTTACTATAATGCCCTTTGAATTGACTAATGCACCCTCCGTATTCATGGATCTGATGAATAGAGTTTTCAAGGAATATCTTGATGAATTTGTGGTGGTATTTATTGATGATATCTTGGTATAATATGAAAGCTACGAGGATCATGAAAGTCACTTGTGCATTATCCTGAAGACTCTAAGAAGACATGAATTATATGGGATGTTTAGCAAGTGTGAATTCTGGCTTCATGAGATTTCTTTTCTTGGCCATATTGTCTCTAAATATGGAATCTATGTTGATCCTTCTAAGACTAAGGAAATCCATGAATGGCCATCACCTACGAGTATAACTGAGGTATGCAGTTTTATTGGTTTGGCAGGTTATAATCGACGTTTCATCCAGAATTTTGCATGATTGGCAAACCCATTAACAAAGATCACACGTAAAGGGGGTAAATTTGTTTAGACAAAAGAGTGTGAAGAATGTTTCAAAGAACTGAAGATAAGATTATCCAATTCTCCTATATTGACTCTACCATCGGGGAATGATGGGTTTGTTATTTATAGCGATGCATCGAAGAAAGGACATGGTTGTGTCCTTATACAGAATGATAGGGTTATTGCCTATGCATCACGACAGTTGAAAATTCATGAGCAAAACTATCCTACTCATGATCTTGAGTTAGCAGCTATGATCTTTTCTTTGATGATATGGAGGCACTACCTCAATGGTAAAAAATGTGAGATTTATACTGATCACAAGAGTTTGAAGTATATTTTCTCACAAAAAGAACTCAACATGAGGCAATGGAGATGGCTTGAATTACTCAAGGATTATGATTGTATGATACACTACCACCCGGGGAAAACAAACAAGGTGGCAGATGCTTTGAGCAGAAAAGATCATTGAGTTTTGAACAATATGAGAATTAAAAGGGATCCAATTTTCATGGATCTAGTGAAGATGGACATGGGAATAACCAGGGAAGGTGAAACATCAATGCTTTTTCAAATGGTTTCCAAACCATCTTTACCAGAAAGGATTAAGATTTCTCAGACCAATGATGAAGAATTTTAAAAGAAGATTAAAGCTGTGAATGATGGGATATTGAGAGAATTTGTGTATGAAGATGAAAATTTTGAAATTCGGGAAGAGACTTTGTGTTCCTGATATACCTGATCTAAAAAGGGAATTGTTGGATGATGCTCATAGTTCCAATTTTTCTATACACCCTGGGATCACCAAAATGTATAGAGATTTAAAGGAACATTTTTGGTGGGACAACATGAAGAGGGATATTGCTGATTTTGTGTCAAGATGTATGGTTTGTCAACAAGTGAAAGCTGGAAGGCAACAGCCTGCTGGAGTATTGCAACCTCTTCCCATACTGGAGTGGAAATGGGACAATATTACGATGGACTTTTTCATGGGGATACCAAAGACTCCTAGAAGGAACGATGCAATATGGGTCATTGTTGATCGTCTTACCAAGTCAGCACATTTTCTTGCTATAAGAGATGATATACCACTGGATAGTCTAGAAAGACTATATATTAATGATGTTGTGAGACTTCATGGAGTACCCCTATCGATTGTTTCAGATCGTGATCCCCGTTTTACTTCAACATTCTGGAAGAGTCTTCAGAAATCCATGGATACTGAACTTCATTTGAGCACTTCCTACCACCCTCAGACAGACAGACAATCAGAACGGACTATTCAAACCTTAGAAGACATGTTGATATCTTGCTCACTTGACTTTCAGGGTATGTGGGATCAATATTTACCTTTGATAGAATTTTATTATAACAATAGCTTCCATTTGAGTATTCATATGGCACCATATGAAGCGTTATATGGAAAGAGATGTTGCACGCCAATCTGTTGGGATGACGTTGGTGAAAGAAAACATGTAGGTCCAGAACTGGTAGAGGAAACAATGGAAAAGGTGAAGGTAATCCAAAATCACATCAACGTAGCTCAAAGTAGGCAGAAGAGCTATGCTGATAATCGAAGGAAGGATTTGGAATTTCAAGTCAGTGATCATGTTTTCCTGAAGGTATCTCAATGGAAGGGAGCCATACTTTTTGGTAAGAAAGGTAAATTGAGTCCCAGGTACATCAGACCTTTTGAAATTCTAGAACGAATTGGGGTTGTAGCTTACAAATTGGCAATGCCGCCATGTCTCTCCAAAGTTCATGATGTGCTCCACATATATCTATTGAGGAAATAAATGCCTGAACCAACGCATGTTCTCACCTAAGAGGAATTAGAACTTGAACCCAATCTGTCTTATTGCGAAGAGACCGTCAAGATTCTTGATACGAGAGAACAAGTACTGAGAAACCGGACGACTTGTTTGGTAAAAGTCTGGTGGAGAAACCATAAGATGGAAGAGGAAAAGTGGGAACGCAAGGAAATTATGATGAAGAACCACCCAATTATTTTCATGCGGTAGTATTCTAGAAATTTCTTGGATGAAATTATTTTAAGGAGGGGAGAATGTAACACCCTAAGCTTCTACGGTATGCTTCTCTTGGAATAATGCTATAACGTGTGTTGTACGAAACATCGAGTTCCATCACACCATAACCAATCAAACTAGCTGTTATGAATAGTAATACCTACCTTTTGAAATTATATATATTTTATATTTCAAAATGGAATTAATTTTTGGATTCAGAATATCAAAATTATCCTAAGTTCAATTTTTTGTATTTTTCTGAGAACTTCCAATTTTTATGAATAGTGAAAAATACTCAAAAACAACTTTTTTAATAAAAATAATTTATTGTGATAAATTATATTATTTAGTGGTTTTAAAGGATAATTAGAATATATTTTTACCATTTTATCCAATGGTGTTCATTATAATTAATTTCACTTTGAAATTGGACATAAACAAATGTCAATCTTTTGATATATATTGTTTCTTAAAAACACGCTATTTGTTGTAACAACGAGAATTATTTATAAAATTAATTAATGAAACTTATATGTTTGGAATTTGGTAAAATAGAAATCATTTTTGAATTAGGAATATCAATTATATCTTAGGGTAAAATTTTGGCATTGTTTTGAAAAACTTCAATTTTTGATGAATAGTGAAACTACTAAGTGGTAGTTAAAAAAATGATTTTTTCATAAAACATAATTTTACCACATCTGTGATTGGAATTTAAAAAATCCGAGAGACATGGTTAATATCAAGGAGTAAAATGTGGTTCAAATGAGATGAAAATAATTTTTGGTGAATAGTAACTTTTTACTTTTATTTACCACGGTTAAAAGTAAATAGGGTAATTAAGGGTAAAAATGATATTAATATTACCCTAACACATGTCCAAATTCTATTGGACAAGTGTATCTCTACCAAAAACAACCTTAGGAATAAAGCATTATCATTTAGGTCCACTTGAATTAGATTAGGACATTTAATATTATTTAATTCAAAGAAGAGTTAAAAGAGTTAAAATCAATGATTATTTACTAAAACATTTTTAATATAGGGTTATACAAAAGATAACTTCGATTGTAAATATTCATTAGAAAGATACCAAGATTTTTTACATAATGAAATTTAATTTATAATTTTTAGAAATTAAATATTTTAATTTATATATGACACATTGATGAAGCAGTAATTACCAAAATAGTGAGATATTAAAATAATTGATATTATAAATACCCAAAAAAATATAATTTGAGACTTTAACTGAATTAAAATAATTTTCTTGGATAATATGACATATTCTTATTGATTTAATTGACTTTTTTTCGAAGTAATAATTATGTTATGATTTTTACAAAAATAAATTATTGAATAGTGTCAAAATTGACATAAAAGAGTTTTTAAAAAAACATATTATATTATTAATTGATATTAAATTCCTAAAAATCAATGGTTCGTCCAAGAGACTTATATCATGATAGGTGTATCATTAATGGACCAATTTGTGGTTTCTTGGATGTATATAGTAATTTTATTATCCATATAATATAAAAATACAAAGAGACATTGTAAAAGTGAAAATAATTAACTAAGAGTTAATACTTAAAGATAAGGTTAATATAGTAACCCAAACCTATCTAAATTCTATTGGTTGAGTGGTTTTAGACCTATACCAACCTTACCCTTTAAATAATCCACTTTGATCTATTAGAAAACGAATATTAATTTATTATAAAATAATACTTCTAACTTTTCCAAAGGTGCCCCTCACCCCTCTTATAAAAGGGCACTCTCCCTTCTCATTAACTCACACCTTCAAAGCCTTTTGGATCAGCCAAACTCTGCCAAAATACTCTCTCAACATCCCTCACCTCATCCTATTGGCCTTATTTTAGTCAGAAATCCATCCTAAGAGCCCTTTTGATCAAATCAAAATGAAGAACCCGAAGAAGAGGTAATGATTTCACCACCCTTTTCCAAGTTCCATTCTTCTTCCACTTCTTCCTTCTTTGTTATTACCATTCTAAAATAATAACTCCAGTATCTTATATATACTGTGCTGTTATTATAAATATGGTACAACCATATTATGTATTATATCCATCCTTTTAATAACATGTCACCATACGTGCGTACGTACGGCTTACCGTCTCCACATCGTGGTGTAATTGTTATTCAATAAATTATTATTTGGATGTGTATAATAATGATGTGTAACTCATATAAATAATAAATATAACATGATAATTATTCTGTATATATGTTATACCATTCAATTATATATTATTTTAATATCAAAAGAATGATATTTTCGCTCGTGCGTATGTACAGACTACCGTCTCCACGAACGCGATAAGATTCATTCTCCATCCTATCCATTCAAGTATAATTCTCATTGAATGATTAATAATAGTATCAAAGGGCTTGATATAATTATGGATATGATTAATATACAACCTATCCCTGACAATCATGGCTTACAAAACAAAACATATAAAAGAAAACGAGTTTGTTGACACCCGAAACAACGATAATACTAAGGTATTATTAACAAATCAATGGTAAAAGATCATATATGATATCATATTAATATATATGATTCTTGTATAATATAATAACAATTATTTCACCATTATACAGGAGGTTAACCTACCCCAACCAAGGAAAAGTACAAGTTAAGGGTTATTTCACAATCTCTTCATTATCCGAGATTGTTTATACGTAATAATCTACTAGGATCTCTTTATCATCCATATCCATGTTTCTTAAAAACGAATTTAATTTTTTTTTACTATTTACTAGAATATGGGTTAAAGACATTTATACAATTGTTTGACATTTTATAATAGGTTTATAAATGAATCTTTCTGTCGTTTTCCAAACAAGGTTCTTTTCAACCTTTTCGACAAAATTAAGGTAAGAATGTTTTTTTAACTTATACGGCGGGTGCGGCTATTTTCCGCCGTTATAAAATCGTCGAAGCATCCCTTACAAGCTTATAAGAATATTTTCAAAGAAAATGTTTTATTTTATAAATATATGACTCTTAAATGATTTCAAAATAGAACGATATATTTCTCTAAAAAGAGTTTTGATTTCATCTATGTCAACATCGTTTGATGGATTTTACACTTATTTGAAGTTGATTTATTATGAAACAAAACTTCTATATTGTATTGAAGGTTTTGTGATATGTTTGACTGTGGATGTGTTATTTTTATACCATTCATGGTTTATGTATGAAGTATTTACATTTCGTATGCTAGTTTTTATTCGAATGTTTATGTTATGTTTAAACCTTTTCATATGGGAATGAATTGGACTTAATATGTGATGGGTGGAGCCCGCTATAGCTCCTCGATACATCGGTAGGTATCATGAGACAAACTAGTGTCTTGGCATAAGGAATTGACAAAATATTATTTGTAGTCTTGGCACGAGGCCTTGGCTTTGTGGTTATGATAGTCTGGCATTATGCATTCCATCATTATGAAAGTGGTTAATGATATTGAATGTGATTATTCTATTAGTATAATATCCATGTGAATAAGTAAATGACATTATTTCATTTTATTTTTTCCATACTATGTTGAAGTTCAAGTTTTAAAGGATTTTGTTTTATTTATACAATTCCTTAAATGTTTATTCTTATTTGTGAAAGTTTCCTCTATATTGTTATCCTTTCTGGGGATTTGAGCTCACCCCTTTTCTATGTTTTATTTTTCCCAGGATGTGAAGAAGTAAATTATGAATGACCTGCAGGGATATTATGAGGGGATAATAGTGTGGACTATGGAGACAATATGTTGTTGTAGTAGTTTTTCACTTTATGATGTAATGTAAAACTTTATGAATATATCTAGTGTTTCCAAGGCTAGTAAACCAATCGGTCTTTCGAGATTTGATCTTTCTTGTGATCATGCCAATGTTATGTAATAATTCACCGACTCTGGGTAACTAGGGTCGGGGCATTACATTATCTCACTGGTATGAAGATTCTAGATTTTAATGCCTTCAGGATCCAACCCAAGTACCATTTCAGTATGCATTTCATGCATTGGATCATTCATCCTTGCATCAACGTCTATCTGAACTACATCTGTTTTTTGAGAAAGAATATATTCTTATCCATGGTGTGTCCAACTCTTATAATTTTTCATAAATCCGTTAAAGAATAGGTTCTCCGTAATATTATCTAGTTTTAATTGATATCTTTTAGCACATTTTCTATATGGAAAACTAATATAGTCACTTTCAAATATTTTGGTGAAGTTAATAAAATTCATAATTCCATTAAAATATTCTCTAGATGTTGGATTTGGAAGATCAGTCCAACTCTTATCCATAATAATATCTTTCTAACATACATTTACACAAGACTTATTACATTCATTTTTCATATCAAATGTAATTAAAATTAATACTAACAAATTGATTGTGGACCATTGATAAAATAATAAAATTATATCTATGAATAATAAAAAAGAGAATAGATAATGGAATGTAAGTGAAAGCCCACGTCATGTCATACCTGATTGCTCTACAAACCTAGAAGGGAGGGGAGCTGGAGGCAGTGATGTGGGGGAGAGGAGAGGTAGCGGAGGGGAGTTGGAGGCAGAGATGGTGCGGTGTGGGAGGGGATGGGCGGTGGTGGCGACAGTGAGCCAGATGAGAGGAGGCGGTGAGGTGGCGACCATGCAACGAGGGTGGGACGACGAGGGAGGGGACATAGGACAATGGGGAGCTGGAGTGGATGGGAGGCATCAACAAGGGGACGAGAAACTACCATGCAGGGTGGGAGGGGATTGGGAAGCGGTGGTGTCACACGGGAGGGGGTGGTGAGGGAGGCGACAGGTGATGATGGTGCGTCGAGGGAGGGAGACGAAGATAGAGGGGACGACGGATAGTGGAGAGCCAGAGAGGAGGGCGGCGAGGGGATGAGGGACGAGCATCGAAGAGGCTGAGGGCAGAGTGCTGAGGGCCGAGGGTCGAGGGGGGCAGATGGCAGAGGGGTGGTGGGTAGAGGCCGGAGGGTGGAGGATGGAGGCCAGAGGGTGGAGGCCAGAGGTTGGAGGCCGGAGGGCAGAGGGGGCGGAGGACGGAGGGCGGCGAGGGGTGGGGGTGGCAATGGGATGGGTGGCGAGTGCGGAGGGTGGAGGGTTATGGGGGATAGGTGTTGACGATTGAGGGACACGGGTTGTGTTTTGCGAGTGGAAGGCTCAGGGGTGCTGAAGCTTTTTTTTAAGCCCTGCAACTGCCAAAGGCGGTCACCCATGTCAGGGGGCTTCAAATCCCATTTCTATAGTAGTGTGTTCATACCTTCCAATCCAAAATATTGGTTATAATGATAATATATATACAATGGGTCATTTAATATTGGTTTTGCGTATTGAATAATATATCAAACATAAAAATCTCATGGTTTCATCAAATGAAAGATAAACTGGATATTGCATGAAAAAAATATGAATATAGTGTTTCATGTATTTCACACCCTAAAATATAATGTCCTTTTAAAATCCCATGATGTTACATCCTCCACCCCATTAATAAATTTCATCCTCACTATTTTGAACATTATCTTGGTAATTAAATGTTGGACAATGAAAATACTTTTTTGTAGAACAACATTGTAAAAAGTGTTAATAAAACAACCAATTTACATTAGTGAAAATTTAGTTTAAAGGTCATCTATAATAAAACATAACTATGTTACCGAAGAGGATAACATATGTGGGAATGTAGGAAAATAATAAATAATTGTAGATAATAATTCAGGCAATTGATCATAATAAAGTGAATGATCAATTGAATGTTATGGGCCTGAAAACATATATTTTGTATGATCTAAACGACCAGAGAATCATCATAATTGAAGGTTTGAGGATAAAATTTTTCATTCAAAATTATTTTAATTGAGTTGAGTAATTATTTGACCATCTATACTAATGTAATATATAAATATTCTTACCTGGTTATTAGAATTTCATCCTTTAACAAATTTCCACCTGAATCACATTTTTTATCCAATGATATGTATTTATGATTGATTTTTCATACCGTGAATAAAAAAATAAAAATTTTAAAAAAACATTATTATAAAATGGATAACAAGAAATTCCACCTATGTTTAAACATTAACCAATACCAAAAAAATGACATCATGTGGTAAAATAATTCACAAAATGAATAAAACATTATATTCAATGTTAACATGATTCCTCTAGGATCTAGACATTGAATAAAACAATGAACCATTGTGTGATAAATAAAAATCATATTGGTAAACCACATATTCATAAATAATCATTTATATGATTTTGAAATGATGAAACCTTCTTTTTAATCATTGAAACCTTAGGTTTATCCTAGGTTATTTATTATCATCATCTATTTAAATCATTAAAAATGGTATATAAATAAGTTTTGAATTATCCAACATATATAACCCAAGGTTTTGAAAGAAAATTCACACTTAGGACCATTTTTCTATACAAGGTAATTCTTGATGTCATCCCTACACATCATTTTTGGAGTTTCCACCTATAGGTACATCTATTTCAGAACCATGTATACTTGTAGTATCTATAAAAGGATATATTTCCTGAAAAAATAACATAATCTCTATCATACCAAAAATATAGTATCTTCTTCTAAATTATCCTAAATTTATGTCATATTATTATGTTACCTAATTTATTTTTTCATAAATCGTGTTCCTAGGTTTATACTCAATATCCTTTGATTGAAAAAGTAATTACCCGACCCTAGTAGTCCATAACTGGTGTCTACTATATTAAATTAGCATAATATATAATTAATCAAATCCAAAAGAACCAAAATTTTATCCATTGTGGAAAATAAGATACATACATGATTCCTATATTATATTGGAATAGAAAAATTACAACAATCTTTTTTAGAATATAACTATTCCCTCTAACATGTCAATGAATTATACTTCTTGAATTTTCAGGAATGGAAACAAAGTAAGGGTGAGCCCAAATTCTTAGTAAGGGTTAAGTAAAGTGGAAGGTATCATGAATAAATAAGCACATTCAACTTGGAAAGTTAGATAAGGAAACACAAATTCCATTTAAATAATTTTAAAATCTTAATTAGATAAGGCCTAATCAATATAGCAAGGTAAATAACTGAAAAAACATACCAATTAATAAATAAAATGTGAATGAAATGCATCGATATATAATATCATTTTGAAAATATCACAGATAATAATAATTGAATTATTAATTAAAGAAATTCTTCATAATTGGACATCATTATCTCGGACATCATGATACCTATACCATCAAGCCCATTCACAATATGGTTTAAAACTGATGGGTAGGTATACACAAAAAACTAATTTTACTATGGATATGAAACATATTCTTATAATGAGACTATCAATGCATAAGGATCTATCTATAAATAGTTCACACCAATCACTACATGTCTAATTCATTACATCTATATCAAAAAAATCTATTAATTCGTTAATAATGTGGCTTATAATCAAATATCAATGTGGAGTGAGAAATATATATTTATCAATATTTCACAAGATAATAAAATCAAATTCAAAGTAAATACTATATAAAAAAATTATTTGGTTTGAGAAAGAATAATGTTTATTACATGAATAATATGAATATTTAAGAGAAATGTGACTTCCAATGAAAAATGGTCAAAAAAATGATTGTCTCAAGAGAAATTTATCAATCATAAAATTAAACAAGAAATGAGAGGGGACCATAAGAATCATTTGGAATATAGGTTTTATAATAAAATCCTGAATAAATATTCATTAATTTTAAAAACATCAAATGGGTATTTTATACACCCCATATTCCTAAATTGGTGCATATTAAAAATATGTCTCAATGAAATAGAAAATAAAAAAGAAATCTCATTAAATTATCATACCGATGAAGTGGGGATTAATCAATGGATTGATTATGTGTATCAAATTTAAATCTGTTTAAAATTTTTAAATGAAACCTAATATAATCAAAATTTATTACATGATTAATTTTAGAATATAAAATATAATGAAGAAGTAATATAACGTAATGAAAAGAAATTAATTATGAAATTCTTCACCACATGGTAATTTTCAAGTCAATTCCCTATGGATGATAAAATGAAAATTAAATCACTAAAATACCATTAATTATTAATTAATAATGATATTACATAACAATGGGGTATTGTGTTATCCATATAAAATAAATTAGGTTCACAATAATAAAATTTCCCTCAATAAATGGAAATTTAAACGAAGCCCCTTAACCCATGCTTCCTTTTTTTGAACATTCTTTAACATCTTGTATAATGATTATAATCATGTTATTAATTTATAATATAACCAATTTCATATTTATAATATCATATATTATCCCCATTACCTTTGTTTTGTTAATAATATTTCATTATTTTCATTTTTGTGTGTGTTAATTTCCATGTTTTCTCATGTGTGTTTTGTCATGGAAGTTTCAGTTCATATACATATTATATTGTAACATTATATCTAGAAGGTTATTAATGTTATATATATCATATTTAATCATAATATACATTTTTTAATCATTATTTAAGGTTTTAAATGAAAATTTAATTGCATGTCTTCATGAAGATAGTAGGTTGCACGGTTACAAGAGCGTCGGTATCAGTCCATTAATGAGTGAAATGGAATGGAAGTTGGTGAAATATTTAATTTTTCATAAAAAAAAATTTTATATATAAAATATATTCATAAAATTTATCCTTATTACATTCCATGTAAATCGAAAGTGAAAAACGAATCACCTGAATTCACGATGTGGTAGTCTATCGCAGAGTCGAGTAATGTTATCATATTTTAAATGAAATGGGATGTAATAAGGTATATTTGATATTAAAATTAAAAAAATCATAAAATCATAAACATGATATATATTTTTTAATTATATCATTATATATATCATTGAAATGTGGTAATGGAAAACAAATTATATCAGTTTATGAGGTGGTAGTCTAACATAAACACGGTCGATGGTTTCATTTCCAATTGGATGGAAGATGAGATGGATATAAGTAATTCACATTACATAATAAAATATGATTATAATTAATATACTGATGTTATTATAAAATAAAGGATTAATAATATTTTATGTAGTTGGAACAATAAACAAAATAAAAACACATGTTTAAGAAAGTTTCTTATTCTTTTAAAAAAATTATGTTTTTACCAAAATCACACCTAGTATGGTTTTATGATAAAACCATGGGATATATGATATTTCTAGGGTATTATGTATGTAATTTAGGAAGGTATTTACCACACAAAATTTCCTTTTAAGTGTTAATACGGGTGGATAGTGGGTGGCATTTTATAATCGAGGGAGAAAACATATATGAATGTTTATAAATGAATCAATTACACCCATGATTTGATCATTAAAAAAGCCTCCAAAATGGGTAATTATTTATCCTTAGAGGATATATGGTCTAAATATGTCAATAAAATTTTACTTTTACAAGTTTTAGACCATTTTGTATCTTATCATTTTAGTTTAACACCTAGTAAATCTGTTTTTACCTTAAACGGGGTAATTGAATTTTGCTATTTTTATTATTAAAGATGGTAAAAATTTAATTTGAACTCCTAAGATAATATAATTAATTTTTATTCAAATTATGGTATCCTTTTTTCAAAATTTGATTCATAGATGTGTCATTTTCAAATTTAAAATTATACCCTCAAACGTGATGAAACAGTGGGTTTCCAAAGAGAAAATTCTAATAAGTATAGAAGGCTTTCATATCAAAATTTATTATAATTTTTTTTAAAATTATATATATTAATAAAATATTAATATAATTTTTAAAATAAAATATAAACTAAAACCAATATATAATTTAATTTATACAATAAAAGTTTTTTAAAAAATGATAAATTAAATAAAAACATTATTTTTTCTCTCCATTAAAAAATGAAACAATTTATAAAATAAAAAAATAACCACCCTGTGATAGTTTTGACATATTAATTTTAAAAAATATTTTATTTTTAAAAAATAATGTAACAACCCAATACATTACAATATTTCCATTCTAGAATAAATTTAATTAGTGTTCCTATATTACTTTATTTGAAACACCATGTTAATATTATGTTACAAAAAACATAATGATTATCATTCTATAAACATAAAAATAAGCTTAGCTTAAGATAAACATAATAATATCTTTCATTTACATCTTGTATAACACTCAAGACTGAGTTTTTCCAAAATAAATAATATATTACTAAAAATATTATTTTTCATTATAATAATATATAACATAGTCATTAAATTTAAAATCATAGGATTAATAAACAAATGAAAATATGTAGTTGAATTATTTGGTTTTCTATTAATTATAAATGTATATAGAAACCAAATGAATACAATGATAAGGATTTTATGAAAGATTATTTTTATGTATAAAAGGTGATTTATATTAATAAATTAAATTATTTAATGTTATTTAATGATATTAATTAAATTTATATGTTATATATTTGATAAAATATTTTTTATATTTATCGAGCTGATTTTATAGGCATAATATGAGAACATACCCAATATTACACATAGATACCTATATTTTTATAAAAGCTATTTTAATGCCATTTAATGGTGAACCTATTTTAAATCTAAATTTTGGAAATTTTATAAATTTTATATGTCAAAATAAATATTCTTTTTAAATCGAATCATAAAAATTTTTATAGTGTTATTTTTTTGGTAATTTTTTATGAAGTTTCATTATTTAATAAATATTAAAAAATAATGATTTTACTTCAAAACTATTATTTCATTTATTTTTTTTAAAGTTAAATTTTATTTTTAAATGTTTTTAAAGTATAATTATATTATTTTTTTTGATATTAAACCAATTAGATCATTGGAATCAATTTCACTTTTAAAATTTAATATAAAAACTTCATAAAATTTTGAATGTTTTTACTTTAAAAACATGAATTGTCATCCCATCTATAGGATTAAATGTACATAAATTTATACCACTTATCTGATAGGAATTTTGAAACATGGATTCAATATTTTGAATTAAAATTATTTATAATTTCTAATTATGTCAAATTAGTATATATACCAAAAAATTGAGAACGTATTTGATATTAATTACATCGATTAAGGTAAAATTATGCTTAACAAGGGACTAAACCATAATATTAATAGAAAAAATGACATATACACTTGTACAAAATGTATTTAATGTCCATATTTCGGCCAATACAACTCTATGGTTTCAATATGATCCATTTGGATTCTTAGGGAAGATGTATTTATTTTCAAAAATACTAGGAGTGTCCTTTCGCTCTAGTATAAAAATGCTATCACTCCCCCACTTCCTCACACATCTCAAGTCACATTGGATTGTTCAAGATATACAAAAATAAATCCTGAAATCCCTGTCCTCAATCTATATGAGTCACCTTTGGAAGAAATAAAACCAAGGAATCACTTTGGAGCAAACCAAAAGGAGTTACCCAAAAAAGTGGAAAATAAAGACACACATGACATGTCAGACTCAATGTAAGGGATTTCATCTCAATTTAAATTACAATGAGAATTATTTGATGTTATGAAATAATTCACTTTAATTTTTTTTAAGGTTGGGGTTGAAGCCTCAATTTATTTTTTAATGCAAAGTCATCTTTATGACTGGGTAGAGGGAGACCCATTACATAGCCCGAAGGCCCAATGCCAAGTGTCCTGAATACAATTATCTTTAATATTTTCTATATACATCCCTTTGATATGTTATATAATAAATATAATTATTCAAATGATATTATAACTTTAATTTAATATTATTCTTTCATGGGGATTAGAATTCAAATGATTCAAGCTTCTACGAGCCACTTTAGAATGTTTAAATTTTATTATCCTTAAGAATTTTTTTAATGTTATTTCTTTGTTATTTCCATTAATCAATGTAAAATTTTTTTTTGTTACTTTCCCACTACTGGGGAATTATTTATAATTCCATATTTTTTATTCAATACAAATTTTTTATGATAAGCAGCATTGTCTGTTAATTAAATTGATTATTTAATATATGAGGAATGATTCAGATATGTAGTATATGGGTTGAGGATTTGATAATTAAATCCCATATATGCATTATTAGTCTCATGACACAACTGTAGTTGGTGAAATCCCTTTAAGTTTGTTTCCAAGAATAATATATGGTTTTCAACCCAAAGACTTAAACCATCTTGTGAGAGGTTTTGATGGTAGCGGTTCATGTACTAGATACATAATGTCCATCAATTAATCATTTTTTACATTTAGATTTAGTTATTATTTGTCCATCAGATTATTTCATTGACATATCTATGGATGCATTCGATTCTATATTTGTTGATTAAATGACATGTGTTTCAGTTTCATTCATTTTTATGTAGATATTTCCTTATCTAGTTATTTTAATATAAGGTTTTATCATTTATTTATCATTCCATATTGATTATTATAATCAATTTATTATTACTTCCACTTCACTTACCATTACTAATAATTTTAGCTCACACTAATTATGTTTCTTTTCCATAGGTTGTGAAGAATAAATCTTTGAATATTCTTTCAAGGATATTTTTTAATTCATTTTATTATGTGTCATGTTTTTATATTATTTGCCCAATGTATTTTCAGTATCATGTATATAATCATATTTTAAAAAATTATATACTATTTTGTCCCTTGGAATAAAAATCATGAATCTATTCCAATTTGAATAAAATAATGCACCGGCTTCTAGCTTTTGGGGTGTAGAATTTTAGATTGTATCATAGTAGGTTTAGCAGCAGCCTTGGAAACTAGATTTAGAAAACATAGATTAGATAACAAAACCCTTTGGTATATTTAAGTATATGTATAGAAGAACATCATACATTTTTTAAGGTGAAGATTATGTGGTATTCCTAGAAATACATCCATGTTTAGATATTACAAGTAGACTTGGTTCTAGAATAGATGTACCTAGGGGTGACAACTTTGACAAGGTGTATCGGGCCTGAATTGGCATAACATGGTAAATGAAAAAGGGCCTTATTGTGCACATGGTTTGACACTCTCAGGGGATACACTTAGGATATTTCAAATTTTCTTTACAAAATATTAAGAAGGATTTGAAAGTGATGATAAAACCAAATAAATAGTGTTTATTTGTATGTGATTAGTTATGGAAAACATTTTAAATTTATAATTAGTGATTCAAATGGTTTTTGATTATACACTATGTTACATAGTTTTATGATCTAATATATTATATTCTATTATTTAGAAATATTTCCTAGAACGAATAATGGTATAAGTAATCATTGAAAATATAGAGATTTACTAACTGGGGAAACTGATATAGTTGGTATTAGAAATGATAGTGTTATGCAAATATTATAATTGCTTAATCATGTTATGACACATAAAATTGTATAGATGGAGCAACCCATTACACAATGAGATTATCTGATTTTTTTTATCACATTATGAGATAGAGGCCCTCATAATTTAGTGGGACTATTAACCTATGGTGTGTTAGGAATAGATTTGATATATATAGAATATATTCATTGAATTTGGATGCATGGAAATGGAAAGGGTGACACTTTCAGTATATTGTCTGAATGGAAATAAAAATCAATAGTGGTCGTAGATCTAGAATACTAGGGAAGAATGAGATATATAATTCATGGAATAGAGATATTTTAAGGAAAAAGTCTAGGATAAAAACTTCCCCATGAGAAAAAAATGATATTAATAGAACGATCCTTAGTTTAAATAAAAAGTAAGGAGAAGGTGTCATAGAGTATGAAGGTACCTTTACATGGTTAGTATTGTATTATATGAATTTCATATGAAAAATGAAATGAAGTATTGATCATTTATATAAATAACTTCAGCAATTTCTATGAAGGGATTGGTATCTCAGATCTCTTTTTAGTATGATGAAATGGTTTTATATGCTATCGAGAAAAAGAAAGAATTATCAAATTCCAATTGCTTCAAAGGGAAACAAAAAAAGAAGAGTAAAGAAGATAAAAAACTAATAAAGGGAAGAATGGAAAAATTATTTTCCAATATGGGATACAAGTGGAAAGAATCACAATACTTTATTTTTTAAAGGATTTTTATTTTTTTATGCGTGAAAACAAAATGGTCGCCAGGAAATAGAATTAAAATGGTAGAAGTAAAATTTTGATATTCATTGTTACAATTGCAAGGAGATAGGGCACTATGAAAATGAATTTCCTAAGCATCAAGAGAATATACCTTAGGGAATGTTAGGGGTAATGGTCAAGCGTATGTTATTGAAAAAAAGTTCAATAATTAATGTACTTATATTTTATATTTAATAAATATGTCTTAAAGGTATTTTATTTATACTGTTAAAACCAAATGATTTATAAAATATATATTGATAGCATTATAGTAATTTTTTTTAATTATTTGATATCATATGTAGAATAGTGATATTTTTTATTCTGTAGAAAGTAAACAAAATTGTAAAACGCATGGTTGGGGGAAATATAACCCTTAATATGTTCATAATGTTAATAAAATGATGTTTTGATAAAGAAATTATTGGTTTGGATAAATGAAAGAGGATAAGTGTTATATACCTTTGAATTGAGTAAAGATTTATTGAAAAGTGGTTTATGCTATCATTGATGGATTTTAAATAAATTGATTATATTTATGGAATATATCGAATATCATATATTCCATTTAAAGAATAATAATAAATCATGTTTTAGATAAGGTTCTATAGAAATTGATGTTATTATAATATAAAAATGTTTGTTTTTTGATGATTGAAACCCACTCCATGATATTTTATATATTTATTTTTAAAATTCAGTGACGTTAATTCTAAAATTATGGAAAATAATATTTTAGAAAACATATACATTTATGAAATGGTTTAAGTTGATCATTGTCTGAGGTTTTAGTGGTTAATTTATTACTTCACTATATGATGCATCATATACTGAAAAATGAAGTAGAAATAGTTCAAGGCACAACCAAAGGATATGATTATGTTTATGAAATAGAAACATATAAATAATTCTATTATAATAGAATGAAAAAATTCCTAATGTATAAAGAAAATGGTCTAGAAACCAAAATTATTTCTTATTATCATAATTCATGATGAAATCAATGACCTTTTCATAATAGTGGTTTAAGGCTTTCTGGTCATCAACATTCATCTTAACATGTTCTATTCACTCTCCATTAGAACTTGATTGAAATATTTTTATTCTCTAATCATGTTTTTATTTCCCACGCATTTTTTATGACTAAAGAACCTAGTTACAAGACTATTGTACATTCCTTTATCTACTTTAAAGAATATTTTTTAAACCTATTGGCAATGTGGATTTTTATTTAAAATTTTAATTACAATTATCTACCCATTAATTACTGAGATCAAGATTAAATTATGTGGATGAAAATTATTTAATGTGGAGATAAAGTTACACCCCATGACTTTACAATATTTACCTTTTATAATAAGTTTAATTATTGGTGATAGATTTATTTATCTGAAATACCAAGTTAATAATATGTTACACATAGAACAATTTTTATCTTTCTCTATACGGTACATCGATGTTATATTTCATTACATGATAGAATGATTTTCTTCGATGCCTTGTGTAACATGCAAGACAACGTTTTACCGAATAATAATATGTTAATAATAATATTATTACTTTATATAATAAGATATAACCAAGCGATTAAGTTGAATAAATTTGTATTAACTAACTTATAAAAATATATAGTATAATTAACTGTTTACTTCTTAATTATAAATATATATAAAAACCAAATTAATATAAAGGGAATGATTTTATAATAAAATATTTTTTATGTGAAAATATTGATTTTTATTAAAAAATAAATTAGTTACTACTATTTAATTATATTACTTAAATTTATTTGTTTTATATTCCATCATATAATTTTGATATTCATCTAATTGTTTTTATAGTCATAATATGAGAACATACCTGATATTTCACATAAAACCCTATATTTTTATAAAAGTAGTTTTACTTCCTTTTAATGGAGAACCATTATTAAATCTAATTACTAGCACTTATATAATTTCTATATGTCAAATTAAAATTATTTTTAAAAAAAAATAAAAATTAGGTTAGGATGAATTCTTGGTATTTTCTATGAATTTTAATTCTATAATGAATAGTAAAAAATAATGAATTTTAAATCAAAATTGAATTTTCACCTAATTTACATATAATTTTATATTATATTTTTAAATGGTTTTAAAGTTTTTTATATTTTTTTCAATTATCCCAATTTAGGTAATTTTAATAAATTTAAACTTGAAATTGAATATAAAAACCTAATAAGCTTTTGAACATTTTTACTTTAAAAACCTTCATTGTCATCCTGTCTATGGGATTAAGTTTATATTAATTTCATCCACTTCAATGATTGGAATTCAGAAAAATGGATTTCATATTTGGAATTATCATAATTTATAATTTCTAATTATGTTAATTTATTTGTTTTAAAAAAATTCAATGAATTTAATTAAAATTATTTACATTGGTTATGGGGAAATTAAGATTAACTAAGTGCTAAAACATACTATTAATGGAGAAAAAGACATATACACTTGTCCAAAAACTATTAGATATCTTTATATCATCCACTAGACCTAAAAGGTTATTGAATGGTCCATTTTATCACTTTTAGAAAAAGTAATACATGGGGATCACACAATTCTTTTAAAAAAAACTCAAGTGTTTACTTTCACTCCCCTATAAAAAGAAACTCACCTCTATAACTTCCTCAAACCTCTAAAGACACTTTTGATAGACCATTATCTTCCCAAATAACTACTCATCATGCCTCCTCTAAACCTAGAATATTTACCTTTGGAGTAAATCAAATAAAGGAATTTTTTTTATGAAAACTAAAAGGAGTTCCCGAATAAGAGGAAAATAAAGATACATGTGAGAAGTTAGACTCAAGGTAAGATATTTCATCTCAATTCATTCTATATTACGTCTTATTTGTTTTTATGAACCAATTTAATTTTATATGGTGTATATATTGCAATTTAACATTTATATCATGAATATTCTTATTCTCATGATATACTATGTTTTGTTTAATATTATTCCTTCATGGGGATTGTGATTCAAATGTTTCGAGGTTATATAGAACACATTGGAATGTTTAAAGATTATTCTCCTCATGAATATTTTAATGGTATTTATATTCATCAATTTCATTAACACTGTTTTTACTTACCATTCACATGGAAAATTATTGAGAAATATGTATTATTTATTCAATATAGATATTTTATTATAAAGAGAATTTTCTATTAATTAAATCGAGTATTCGATATATAAGGAATAATTTGGACATGCAGTATATAGGTTGGGGATCAGATAATGAAATCCACATGATTTATTAGTAGTCTCATGAGATGAAATTAGTTGGCGATGAACCCTTGGAATTTGATTCCAAGAATAATAGATGGGTTTCTACCCACAGAAATAAATCATCTTGAGAAAGGTCTTGATTGTAGTGGTCCATGTAATATATATATGACATCCATTAATTAATAATTTCCTTCATTCAGATTCAGTTATAATTCATCCATCATATTTTTTTATTGACATTTATATGGATGAATTCGATTTTCATTTTATTCCTTAAATAGAATGTGTTTTAGTTTATTAACATTCTACATTGATATTTCTTTATCTAGTTATTTTAATGGCATG
Organism: Viscum album; assembly: GCA_963277665.1. NCBI lineage: Eukaryota > Viridiplantae > Streptophyta > Magnoliopsida > Santalales > Viscaceae > Viscum > Viscum album. The sequence continues at coordinate 2,086,263,641 of OY728126.1, read as the reverse complement.
TGTTATCAGTTATTTACCTTGTCTTATTGATTATTCTCATCAATTCATTATTCCTTCCTCTTAACATTCCCATCCTATGAATTTGAGATCACCCATATTATGTTTCCTTTCCCGTTTTCATGAAAAAGAAATCATTGAATATTCTTTTAAGGATTATGTTTATTTCATTTTATTATGTATCATATTTTTATTTTTATTTCCCAACGTATTATGTGTGTTATTTATGTAATATGGTTTTCCAAAATGACTAAAATATTCAGTTCATTAGGATTCAAAGCTTGAATATATGCCAATATATGAAAATAATTCAATTTCTCTGATCTTCTGTGGTTGGGGAATTACACATAATTTTTCTAAAAGTTGTAAAAATAAATTAAATATTATGTGAACAAAGAACAACTAAATCATCTATTGGAAAAATATAATTTTTTTCAAGAAAACTTTTCCTTTTCTTTTAAATGGCTCTTAATTTATTTGTATTCAAATTATGACCATAATCTATGTAATATAGTTAGTATTATTTATATCCACCAATTTAATGGCTTGGTTAAAATTATATAATATATTATGGTTTATTTAGACTTTGGGTTTCATGTACTACAACATATCAAAGATATTGAATTTATTTTTAAAAAATATATCATAAAGTATTAGGGTGTTTAATTCTCATCTAATCTCAGTGTTTCATGTCATATATGATATCAAATCCAATTTTTATTCATTAAAAATATCAATGTGTTATAATGAGGTTGATGGAACGAGTTTTCTAGAGAGTATGTCCGTATATATATAAGGTGGGACCTGTTTTTGAGATAATATATACAACAATTGAAGATATAATTTATGAGGTAATCATAAGAAGACTTTAAATATGTGAGAGATAGTGTTTTTTTAATCACATGTACATTAATTTTTTATAGTTGTTTGGTGTTCTCCCATGGATGTTGTAAGTTTATCCAAACTAAGTATTTTATTTTTTTTCTTCCATTCATTTCATTTTATTCTACAATTGTGTGTGTTTGGTGGTTTCATGTGAATATAAGGTTATATGTCTCTTCCCTTTATGAAATGATGTCGATGGAGCTATGAAGTCTTTCAGAAGGAATACATTTTGAAAGAGGCTCATTGGAATTGTTTTTGTTAGGTTTCTTCTAGATTCTATTCTTAGAAAAAGTGGTATTATATGGATTTATTTTAGTTTTACACACCAATAAAAATAAAAAAAAATTACATAAGAGGAAGGAAATATTTGAATTGACAAGTTTAATATGGCATAGGTTGTGTTATGGTCGATGGATTTGTAAGATCATCAGATAAAAAAAGTTCTTAATGATCCATTATTTATACAATTTCTAGAGGATATAGAAAAATTATAATTGGTTTAGTTATATAGGAAGTATATATCCATGGTAAGAATGTCTATTTTTTAGAATATTGGTTCTATCATTTGTGAGAATAGAATCACTTCAAAAGTTATAAATGTGTTGGATTATATGTTTGAGAAACCAATAATGATCAATAAAGTATTTATGATTTGGTGATTATTTATCTTGAAACTATCATATGTAATACCATTAGTAGACCATGGGAATTATTTAGACATGATATAAGGATAGATCAAATCAGTGGAGGTTTCTTTTACGATTGATTTATGGTCATTTATTTTTTATTTTAATTTAAAAACACTAGGAATCTATAGGGTTAGCAGTAATTAATTCATGTGGAAAAGAAGACCTTGTGTTTTATTAAATTTGAAATCTAATTCTCAATGACTATATGGTTGTAAGTTAGTCCATCTAACAGATAAAAGTGCTCTCAATATTAGTGGATAAGGATAATCACCTCAATAGAAGGACCAGTGGAAGAATTTGTCATAGGTTAAGTTCCAAAGTAAAATTTGGAGTAAATTGGATGGTTAATTACCTACTTATTAGATTATTGGAAATAAGTGATATTATTAATGACTATATAAATGTAGTGGATTCCATTAAAAGGGATTCAAGATCCTAGGAACAAAAATTGGGTCTGTATATTTGAATGAGGTAACAATTGTTACTAAGTGTGAATATTTTGGAAGAATCATTGGTTATAGACTTAGATTTATCTTCTTATTCATTTGGTGATAAGGGGGTCACATTGGGTTATTTTTTAGAAAGATAATGTAGTGTAAATATGGTAGATGATGAAATTATGGAGATAGATAGGAAAGTAAATTTCAATATTCTGATTAAGAATAAAGGTTTCTTGAAGATATATTATCTTAGACGTATTCAAGGTCTCTAAAATATCCTCATATTACTTGAAAAAATTGATGAAGCAAGTTTCTGAACCAATTTCTGGGATGGATAATTTTAGATAACTAGAGGGTCTAAATTTATTTCTATTGGGATTAATAATGTAATCCTATAGTTTACTAAAATAAAAGATGAAGTTTGAATGATTAAAATCACTTCATTATAAGATATAGTTGTAAAGAACTATTGATAAATCTATATTAGTAGGAATCATATAAAAAATATAAAAATATAGAAAATTCTTATACTCAGTCACTTGAATTTTATAATGTGTGTTAGTTATATTCATGGGAAATAGAAAAAGGTATCCTTCATTTTGGATAGATGAAAAACTTGGAATTAGATGTTAGAAGTTATACATTATGATGTTTGGTGACCTTAAAATGTTAATTACAATAGAGTACCTCTTTAATTTATAAATTTTATGTATGACTCAACTCAAAATGTTTGTGTCTACTTCCGGAATATTAAATCTAATGTTTCTCACTAATTTAATATGCGGAATTATTTTTCTAAAAGTGACTATGATCAAAATCTAAATTTCTTATGAACAGTCAATGGTGGAGAATACAATGGACAAAACTTCATAATATTTTTTCCAAAGAAGGGAGTTATTCATGATAATATAGTTCTTAGAACTAAAAATTATAATAATGTATCTAAAAGAATGAGTAAGACTCTCTAATAGAATGCTCAATTTATGAGAATTCATTCTAGATTTCCTATGTGAATTGATGAAGAATCTAAAAATTTCTTATCTTACATGATCGATATAAGAATATCATCAATTTTCGGATAAGAATTTATATAAGATATTTAGTTCAATAAAATATTATAGGTAAACCATCTCAATGTTTTTTAAATTGTTTCCTATTTTCATATTGATTGCAATGAAAAATATAAATTAATAGATAAATAAAAATTGTGTTTTCCTATCAAATATGGTGAAGATAAATTTTGATATAATTAATCGTATCATGAGATGAAATATGTGATTTGAAGCATATATGTAGTCTTCAACAAGATAATTTTGTGGAAAATAGGAATTTAGTAGTGGGGTATATTGGGGAAAAGTCATCTTTCGAAATTTAGTTTGATTGGAATAAGAATATTAGAAATAATTAAAAGAAATTTCTAAATTCTCCAAAGGTTTTGAGACCCATGAGAGGGTTCCCTAAGAAATAGTGTCATAAGGAATTTTGGAACAGTGACATATAGATTAGAAAAATGAGTTGAGGAAATCCGCTCAAATTAGAAAACTAGTTCATAGGTTTGGGGATTATAAGAAATTTATTCTTTTAAAACAATTTGGTGATATGGAAAGTTAATAATAAGTGGATACCCTTAATGAATTAAATTAGTTGTAATTTTACATTAAATAGAAAATTAATTCCTTGAATTTCAACCGAACAAGAGAGTTGAATGAACTTCAAGAAGTAATGAAAACACTATAAAATAATTGTGTTTTATTTTAGAAGGAAGAATTTGATGGAAGTCTGAGATATAAATAATGTACGAATGTGAAAGGTTTCCCAAAAATAAAGGAATTTATTTTTTAGATATTTTATTACAAATCATCAAGAACACTACTATATAGACAATGATAATAATTTCAACCTTTGATAATTTTCACTTGGAGAAGATGGTTATAAATAAAACTAAATTTATGATTATTTGGATAAGGTGATCTATATGGTTATACCCAAGGGTTATGATAATTTTTAAATGTATAAAGCAGTTTTCATATTCAATAGAATCCTCTATGGATTTATATAAACCTCTTGATAGTGGAATCAGATGTTTGACATTATCATGCTTGAAGAAAGGTTCAATCTATGTGATTAGGATAAGTATTTTTATAATAAGTAATGGGATGTTTAGAATTTTATTATAATTCTCTTATATGTGTATGATATATTTCGTGTAGGACTTTATTTTAAAAAAATAAAAATTTTAAGAAAAAAATTGTCTATAAAGATTGGTTTGAAGGATTTTGGACATGACAATAAAATATTTTGGATGAAAATTATCAGGGATAGAAAATCCAAAAAACTATTTTAATTCCAAAAGGAAAAAATTTGGAAGTTTATTAAGTTATCTATAATGATTTAATATAAAACTACCTCAACACATCTTTCTATAAACCATAATCATTAAAAGGCATAAGAACCATCTTTAGATGATGATATCTAAAACATGGTGAAGGTGTGTTGTGATCGAGTCATTTCAAGTTTTAAGTATGTAATTATTTTCACATGAACTGATATTTCATTATTAGTTTGAGTTATGAGTAGTATCTTTTCAAAAAATGAAGTGATTCTTTGGGATGATTTGAAATATATCATTCCATATCTAAAATGTTGAAAAGTTAAAACATTATTATTGGGTGATAATGATACATTGAAGAGTTTCATGGATTAATAAATTACTAGAAACATGGAATCTTAGACAAACACAATAGGGTTTTTCTTCACTTTTTGGAGTAAAGTGTTTATTTGAATGTGTTTAATATACACTATAGTTACTTTTCCAATAATATAACTATAATATGTTTATTTTATTATAACTAGAAAGGATTTTTTATAGTTTAGGTGATTGCTAATGGAGATTGGAAAATAATCAAAATGCAGAATATTGTTCTATGAAAGTTAAAGTTCCATTCATATTTTAAAGAATCCAATTTTCATTCAATTATAAAACACATAAACATGAAATTTCATTTCACACAAAATATTCTATTAAACATAGATTTGTAAATTAAGAAGGTGGCGGGGGAAGGAAAAATCTCATTGACATGTTCATATAGGTGTTAGTCCAAACAAATTATGAGGATACAATGTTCCTTAGTTGGAATTGGATAAATTTACGGATATGTAGTAAATATAATTCATTGAATATATTTGAACTCTAAATTATTCATAAATATGCTAAAATACCTACAATTGACTTCAAGATAGAGATTTATGGGATTTGTGAGGTCTCTTTAGTTTTTTGGAAGGTGTTTGTCATAATGAAATTTTTGAAAGGATCATTTTTTTCTTTTAAATTGGTTTCTTGAATTGGTTTTAGACATCAAAATTTTTATAATGAATAATATTAAAGCCTATTGTTTTGATATTTCACAGAATGTATCAAAAGGATGGTATCAATACTTATGAAACATGCAAGTTCACCATTTATTAGTTATCAAAATTAAGGTGAAATAGGATATCAAATTTTTCTTTAGTCAATGTATGGAAAACTATGAATCTCAAATGGTGGAGGAATTAGTTATATGGAGATGGAATCTATAAATATGAGGTTGTACTAGATTCCAAGATTGTAAATATTATTAATTAAAATCATACTCTAATAATTAATCAGAATTAAAATTTAATAATTGATAGTTTTCATTGCTTCGTAATCACTTTTACTCTAATTATTTATTGTGTTTTTCGTGATCTCCAATGGATGTATAAATCTTCCCTTAATAATATAAATACTATGTTTTGATTGATTTTTCCCTTAATTTCTATTATTAGGTGTGTTTGTTGATTTTTTGTGGTGATTAGGTTGTATATATCTTTGTTCTGAAACATGAGGCCTATGGAGTGGTGAATACATTATAATAAAAAATCAGAATGTGGTTCTTTAGAATTGTTACTATGAGGGTTCTTCTAGATTTAGTGCTCCCAACAAAAATTAGTACACATATTATTTGTCCAGTTATGTTAGTAATTATAAATTCCCATCATAGTTAGGAAAGAGAGATAAATAAATTATGTGGTCTCTTATTATATCTGGAACAAAACAACCTAGTAATAAAATTGATGCTTATTTAGATCCATTAAAAAAATATGAAATTAACGTGGGATATGATTTTAGATTTTGTGATTCTCATAAAATTGAATATCTCACATTGATAGACATGTTGTATGGGATGATAAATGAATTTCCCACTTATGGAATTTTTTCCTGATATATAATTAATGGAATATAGGGGTGTCACTTTGGTAACTAAATAACATACATATTTAATATGAAATGTCCCTTCAAAACTGTGTTTTTAGGTCGTCGCAATCTTTCAGATTGATGACCTATATATCAATCCTGGATGAAATCATTCTTGGTAATATAAAAAAAGGTAAACCACCATCTATAATAATCGGTGACCAACAACATGATAAATTAAAGGATATTGTAATTTTTTTAATCCGCTTTAAAAAACATTAGGAAAATAGATGGGAAAAAAATAATATTTTTTTATATTACTGTAATAGTCTTGTTTTAACATTTGATATTTTCTTGATGACATGCATGTAAAAAATAATATTTTTTATAGTGTTATTTTAAAATAACTAAATTAATTAAACAAAATAATATATGGTACTAGGGATAGATTGGAAATTATTTACATGGGAATAAGGGAATATTTTTCCCAAATGAAGGTTAAAATATTCCTCTTGTGAATTTCAGTCTGTCTAGACAAGAAACAATTTAAATTTTGTAACTTCCGTAACATTATAAAAGTTCCATAAGGGTATTCATCAAATATAAATAATTTCATGTAATTTAATAATTTTAATTTACAAGGTTAAAAATCACATGGATGTCAATTTTTTCTATAACCTTTAATTCCATTTACTTTACAATAATTTTTTCATAACAATGTTCATTAAATTAACTAGGTTATGATTTTTTCAATGATATATGTAGTAATGTTATAGACCAGATGATTTTTCCATCCATGAATAAGGGAATTTATGTAATATTATATGTTATATATTTACTTCCACCATCAATCTTTGGTACAATTTTACACCTAATTATTAACTTACATAGAGAGATTCAACTATGTGGTCTATTAATTATAAATTCATGTACCCCAATGAATGATATATGAATATTTTTAAAGGGTACTTCATGAATCCAAGTAACTATAAGGTTTTACTATATAGTTATGTATTGTTAAAGGAGACATTGAATTCTATACTGAATACCAATTAGATGTTGATATAATTTTCTTCTCAATATCTCATCATAACATATTTCCAATGGGTGAAGCTATTTCTAGAAGGGATTTTTTTACAATTACCATTAATGTGTGGTAAAAATATAAACTTTATATTTTAAATAACAATATAGAGGCTTCTTTTTTACATTTAATCCCACAATGCAACTCTTAGTCGTTTCAATTTATTAGGGGATGAAATATGGATATCAAATACACATAACAAATTGTTTATTGAATGGTTTAGAGATCATATTTTTAAGGAGTTATATGAATATCTAAATTCAATTTCCAAATATCTTCAATGGATAGATAGAGGACCAAGTGTACATGTATTTTCTTATGATGGATATTTAATTAATGATTATAGTTTCTATACAAATTTAAATTATTAATGAATATTGATTATAAATAATGTAGTCAATGTTATGGGGGAAGCATTGCATTTATCTGATACAAAGGAAAAAATCCATTTTATATGAATACTTTATATTTTTTATCTCTTAAAAAATATATAAGTTGAACTATAGAACATTATAGGTTCGGATTTTCAATCAAAAATGGGTTTAGAACACTAGCGTGGTTAAATTTGATGAATTAGGGGTTATGAAGATAAATATCTATGTACAAGGGAACAAGGATGAACCATTAAAAATGAGATCATAGGCTATGAAAATAATTTTTTCCCAAGATCATGAAAATAAAAATTGGTAAATATTTTTCTTAGTAACTAATAAAATTATACGGTAAAATGAAATTTCTATTGTGGATAGCACTTTTATTCGGAAATCACAAGCATTTCATGGAGTTCCTAGTGTTGATAAGGTCATGTACATCAAAGGGGACTACAAAAAGGGGATTCAAATACCATATATATGATCCAAATCCCTTAAACCTTCGAAAATATTTATTTTAATTAATATTTTTTTATTTTTAAATATGAAATTATTTTCATCATAATAATATTTATTCGCTAATTCATTTTTATAATATAAATAGAATGATTCACTCATGATGCTGATAATGGATTGTCCACAAACAGATTCTACCAATCCTGAGGAACATGTCATTTATGACATTGAATTCAAGGAATTTTTAGTAGGTCAACAACACATGGATTAAAAAAAATATTATCATATAACTATTATGTTAAAAAAAGTGATTAAGTCCAAAATAAAAGGTAAGAAATCTATGGTTGGGTGAAACCAATATTGACACCCTATTGTCCCAAATAACTAGGGTCACACTCAAATACATATTTTGATTGAAATAGATGTATGAAACAATATTATACCTACATTAAGTACAATCACATATTAAAAAATTTTGAAAAATTTATGATAAACTTTATCAACTTTAATGAAAAATCATATAATGTGACATTGATTTTATTTTCATTATCCCTTATAGAGTATATTTATTTCATATGATTATCATACTAAATTCACACTAAAATTCTCTATAAAGGTTCATATATCCTTTTAGACACTTTGAATGAAGTAATATATCAAGGACACTGAGGGAAAAGTAAACCCCAACCCACTATGTATAAGAACCAGATAAAAGAACAAACATTGAATTATTTCATTGTTTGTTACTAGGATAAATTATTTTGTTTTTATTTTAAATTGTAATATTTTATTTGATATTATAAGTATTACTCAATTTTATTCAAAATTATTATTTTATGAAATAGTAATGTGTTTGTCAAAAGAAATTGTGTGCATCAAAACCAACCTACCCCTATCATAATGCAAGGATTGGGTACACTTCACTTGAAAAAATGGATATGTATTTTAAATATACATTAAGGGTTTTATGTGATATGAAATAAAAAAATAATTATGTTCCATTATGTATATTAATAATGAGTAATTTAAATCTAAATGCACTTCTATCCATACTCTTATGTTATATAAGAAGGCTCCTGTAAATAAAAAAGGAAAAATACTAGATGAAAAAAAATCAATTATGAGAATCATGTGTATGTATCACATAATATTAATTTTTAATTCTTCATAACAGTGTTAAATAAATATATCTACATATGAATGTTTATTTATATAGTTTAGTCCAACAAATACCCATCAGTTACACTTGATGAACAATGATATATAGTAGCTTTGATGCATCCAAAACATATTACTTCATTTGAGGAGTATGTTTTGGAGTGTTGTCCACCTTTTTGAGAAATAAAAATTGATGGGGGGAATTAGAAAATAAAAAACTTCTAGGGAAAAATATAAGATCTAAATGAAATTATTATCATGCTTTATTTGATTGGTCAATATATGAAAACTGTTTTAATATATCTAATAATAAAATAATGACCACTGCACAATGATGTTGACCCAATTAGATGTGATTATTTTCTTTTTCTTAATCCACATACCTTACTCAAGGTAATTGACTTGTCATAATTTTTAAAAATGTGAATCAAACAACTATCAATAACAAACTTATAATATAATTCAAGGTGACAGTGACTGTGATTTATATCAATCATCACCTACCCATATCCTTGTTATGAGTTGAACATTGTAAAATATCCAATGAGATATTCTACATAATATAAATATCACACAAGATCATTCAAGATTAGATATTCAAGTAACTCAGTAGTTGGGTGTTGAGATACCTATTTCCCTTAAAGATATGGATGTTAAAACAACCGAACATGATATTATAATTTTTGGAGCATGGTTTCTTAATATTATAAAGATACATAATGATATTGTGGTAAACCCTTTATAATTTTTTTTTCAAATGAAAAACATTTAAATTTTTATAAAATTGTTGAAATGAGGTATGTTATTATATAAAGAGAAAGAAATGTGAAATTAATTTTAACCTCAAAATAATCTATTGGATCAACCAAGAAATAAAGTGTGAAATCTAAATGTACCTTTACCCCACAAATTCCATTTCCCATCTATCAACAAAAAAAAATTCTTGTGGAAAAAATATTCAAATAAGAAATATGATATTTATTGAATTAGAAGAAAAATTGAATGGTGATTTCATTATAATAATGATTGGTCTTGAATGTTTAAATGAAATTATCAAGGATTAATGACTATGAATCTCAATTGTGAATTTATATGTTAGAAAAGGTGGAAACTCAAGAGGGGTGTGAATTGAGTTACTAATTAAAATTTATGTTAAATACATTAAGATTAAATCCCCCAATTTGAAACAACCCAGTTAATTAAGGTAGTAGAGACATAAATGTTCAATTGCTCAACAAGTCTCTCAGTGGTTTATTATTCCTCAGTTGGATCCCAGTAACAATGTATCCAACTTTTAAAATAGCTTTACCAAATTAAACACATACACATATCAAACAAAACTAACTATCATAGTTAATGTAAAATGGTTTTCTATCTTTGAATTTATAAATAGTGGAAAATTGAAAGACAAAGTATTAAAAAATAAAGTGCAAAACAAAATTAAACAATTGGTTCAGTCTCAAGATGAGACTTAATCCTCTCCAATTGGTGATCACCTACCACCAAGAACCTTATATTAATAAACATGATATACAACCTGTATCGGTCTTTAAAACTCTTTTCACAAACATTCTAGGTCTAGCAACCTCTTCAATAATTCTTCATGGGAAAAACAAACACCCAGTCCACAATGGCTTCTTCCACAGTTCTACACGAGATACAAAAATGTAAGGAATGTTGGGTGTGAGGATTTTCATTATCCTCTAGTTTAATCATAGGATTCAGTTGGTGTGTAATAGAAAAACAAACACTACTCAGAAATGTAAAATAAAAAACAAAATAGAGATAATGTTAAGAGGATTGAGTTTAGAAGTCTTTATGTGTTTGCAGTTTAGCTCTGGACTCCTTGGTGTAAATAAATTACAGTTTGAGTCCTTCTCTAAAAGATGTCTCCCAAACCGAGTGTCGTAACTTTAGGTTCTAGCCTCTAGGTACTAAGGTGTTCAATTTCTTGGATTAAAAGATATTCGATGAAGCACAATAGGACAAATTTGATTTTTTTTCTCCAAAATGATATTCATAATGCTCTTGGGTGCACAATGTAAGTGCTGGTATATTCTCCTTGTTCTTCAGTTTTTTTTTGTGTAATGTCTCTCACCCAAAATTCTATTCTCTGGCTCAATCTTCTATTCTATTCTATGTTCTTGAGGTTTTATAGTAGGAATGATCAAACCATGTGAGGTCTTCCTTATACCTCATATGGTCTCCAGATTTGTCTCTAGAAGCATTAAATTTTACAAATATAACCATTATAATTATATTAAGAAAAGTGAAAAACTATAGAGTAGAAGAATATAGGTATCGATAGACTGGTAGCGGTAGGATTCTCAATGGTAGGATTATCAACGGCACGATTTCAATAGTAGGCTTCATCAGTAAGCTTATCAGTCATAAACTTGTGAATTCCAAATGTTCTTCCAGCAGAAACATTTCATCAGTAGACTTCTAGCAGTAACTTCATAACAACAACATTGTTGCAGTAAGATTAAAACATTATCCTTATAACATTAACCTTGTAGAAGTAACATATAGACGCAAATCATCAATAGTATCCTTTGAGTCGTAGAATTATAGTGGTGAACTCACATTGGTAACTCAACAGTAAGGTTCCTCAGCAGTAACCTTATAGTGGAAAGCATCTAGACGTATGGTTGCAGTGGTAACCTTCCAGCCGTAAGGTTATAGCGGTAACCTTCTAGCGGTAAGGTTCTTGTGGTAACCTTTCAGTGGTAACCTCTCTAATAGTAGCCTCAACCGGTGACTTGAACATAATTATCTTAACAGAGACCTTCATACTGGTGAACTTTTACTTAGAAAATTTTACACTTTAAACTTAATTAAGAATGTTGTGAGATTAAAAATACATAATTCTTACATAATAAAAACCATAAAACTAATGAAATATGATTATCATATAAATGAATCATGATTTGGGATTATCAAAATAGTTGATTCCAACAATATCTCCCTTTTTGAAAATCACAAATTTTGATAGTGAAATTTATAATAAGTAGTATTATATTAGAGTTATGCACTTTTTCTAATCTCTTCCATGGTGTCACAATACATTGTATCCAAGATAAAAAATAGAAAAATACAAATGACAACATATTGAATCAAAATTGAACAAATTTTATTTTCGAAAATATATTTGAGAAAAAAATTAAAAGAATTTCATTTATTCAAGGGCTCCAATAAAAATTCAACCACTTTTTAGTTATCAAAAAAAAACAAAAGGATACAAAATGATATTTATTTTTAATAAAAAAAGAGTACATTATAAAAAAAAGATTACAATGATACCTATCAAATAAGATAGTCGACAGTCTGTCCACATCCGAGATTTCCAAGTGAGTTGTGCCTTTGGGAGGTGAGGAAGCATGTCTAGAAGAGGGAGGTACAAGCATAGCTATAATAGTAAGAATGGTATGAGAAGCTGCTAAAGAAGCATCAGTAGACCAATAATGAGTAGATCTATAAGGAATCATAGGAGTCAATCTTTCGATGGCCTATGCATGTGTCATCAAAGGAGAAACACTGGTAGATCCTGATGCAGCTAAGGAAGAAGGCCTAGCAGAAGGGACAATAATAGGATTACAATTCACATGGGGAAATGGCAGAAGGAGGTTTCTGAAAACCATAATGATGTTGCCTCCTCTTCCCATAGCTGAGATGAAAACATCCTTATTCTCCATGAACATCTCCAAAAAGGAGTCAACTCTCTAAGCTTGCTAACTCGATCCTTAAAGTCCTGAGTGACAGGAGGTATCCTATAATTCAACAATAACAACATGAAATGACTATCAATATGATACATAGTATAAACCCTTTTATAATAGAAGGTGATCTACTATTTGATCGCCTATTTATCATGGGTAGCCTCCCTCATGTAATATTTTACAAGTTTATGAATTTCTATGGTAATGGAAATGACCTGATTCAAGGGCTAAGGATCTAAGGTACTTTCACCAAAGAGCTTTTCCATTTCTTCTCAAACAACTGATGTGAAGGCTCTTAGATCAGTAGGAGGATAGGAAGATGAGGAAGCATATGCACATAGAGGTGCCATGGTAAATTCCACTGTCTCATTAATATAATTAGTTAATCCACTGATCAACCTCTTCACATCAGCATCTTAACTATTTATAGGTGCTTCCATAGACTTCTTAAAGTCCTCAAACACAGTTACCATCTACTGAAAAACACTCTTAACATACCGGATGTCTTTTCCCACTTGAACTCTTGAAGCCATATATGAGTCTAAACTCAAAACTGACTGTTTCACAGTCTCCACTGATTATGCTAAGGCTCTTACCTGATTCTGGAATTCCTTCACTTCATGTAGTATATTTTATTAATTGCTAGACATTATTATTTCCAAAACAGATTCTACATGCTCTTGATTCAGAGCCATTATTCTCTATATCCCAATAGTTCATTCATAAAATAATTTATTCAGATCTAATTTCAATGACTCAAGGTCATCCTTATTTACATAATCTTGAGGTAGAAGAACAACTGGTTGCACAATAGTGGTATCTGAAACAGAATGAAGTATAGGTCTTCTATTAGGCTTGTCATATTCAGATTCTTCATAGTCTATTCCTAGAACCAAGAGTCCAAGGTCCTCCAACCAACCATATATTTCATGAATAATAAAAACCGAACCAGTGGAAATATGTTCCTCCCCCTCACTTGGATCTTCCCCTAGAAAACTGCACCCCACTCTTCCATTCTTCCTTGATCAACTGAATCATCGATAGAGTCTGCTGCAACTTCTTCTATAGAATCTTGAACAACGTCCATTTAAATTCCAACAAATTCAACTTCCACTTTATTTTCATTATCTTCCAAATATTTACATCCTATCAAAGGACTAAGACTTAGGCATTCTTCTTAACTGACATCATTGTCATGACCCGTCCTAGTGGGGCCTGAGCCGCAACTCTCCAAGCCCGCCACCAATAGGCTAGGGGATGGTGACTAGCACCGAGTAGGCATGCTACTAACACGGGAGACATTGCCTATAAACCTTCACACACACACACACACACACACACACATCTCCAATCCCAGAAAGATGAAAAGTAATGACTACTAAAAATTGAAATGCATGCATACACTAAAAATCCCAACCAACAGAGTACGACAGGAATTAAAGTACAGTAAGTATAAAACCCTGGGCTAAAAGTACAAGCCCACCAAAAGAAAGGCTGTAACAAATTCCAAACTGTAATAAATGTGCTGGGACTGTAGTCTGTAGCCGTAGGAACACACCTCGGCCTTTCTGATCTCACTGAGTACCATCCGGTCCGGGTCCGCCGAGAATCCTATCAAAGGCTCGCTCGTCTTTACAAGACACGACACGTGCGGGCAGTGCCCGTGCAGGGGTGAGTATAACAATACCCAGTAGGAAACCATGAAACTAAAAAGGAAATACAACAAGGGAAAATATCCCAAAGGAAAGATACATTCATCTCTACACATTATATTTCTACCGAAGATAAAACAAGAACATCCAGATATACTCATACACAAACGACTATCGCGATACTGCCACTATGATCCAACCCGAAGATTCCACTAAGCATATAACAAGGAGAAAACACTCCTAGGTCTGAGTAGAGAGAGATATTAAGTTCTTGTTCCGGGAGAACACACTCCACAAGTACACCGAGAACATGATTCTCAGATGACGATCACAACCAAGTCACGAGTTGATTCCGACAACTTAGTCTGAGCTAATCAGTTAAGCAGAGGATCAGCGCCAAGGTAATGTTGGTCATGTCGATTCCAAAAATCTACCTAGGGTTCCAGGGATGAACAAAGGATCTGGCTCTATGTCTCACAGAGGGGATTCCAACAACTCTATTCAGGGAGTTCTATTGAAGGGATCATACTCCTGTGTAAAGGAAATGATACCAGAACCTTTAGGGGAAATACCAAGGGTACGAACCCTAAGTAAACTAGCCCAAGTCACAGAAGGAAACTGGCTCAAGCCTTGAAGAATTTATTACATGATGTGTAGTATAGTTACACTCTGTGTTCCTTGACCCCGGGTACTGCCTTTGTAAACGGCATGTGTCATCCGTTCAAGCTATGTAAAACTCAACTACACGACGTGTAGAAAAAGTACACGCCGTGTTCCTTGACCCCAGGTCCTGCCCGTGTAAATGGCCCATGTCATTCATCTTGTCTGATAGAAAGAAACTTCATGGCGTTTAGAATAATCACACGTCGTGTCTGAGCATATGGGGCTCGCTCGGTGTACACTGGACATGTGCCCGTACCCGGTCTCTGCCCATGTCTGTGTCGCCTGCCCATGTTCCAGTACATGGGGTATCCAGTGTATCTAGCCGGGTCTGGACGGGGAGGGGTATACACGGCGTGTTCTTGACCGTGTACCCTGCCCATGTTCATGTACTCCTGGATTACATGTTATGCAGTCTCCCGACAAACACACGTTATGTATCCCATACTACACGGTGTGTTGTCGGGAAATTTCTAGAATCGACGTCTTCCTCCTCGCGCCTCATCTAATCCTCCAGATCTTGATCCAACCACCCGATCATCACAAAACTCCGAATTTGGGGTCGTCCCACCCCTACGAAACTGATTCCGTCAGTTTTGGGCTTCTGATCAGTCCTGAAAATGCATCCTGATCCATCTACATGAAACACTCGAAGAACGGGAACTTCCGAACCGCATCGATTCATCCTCTGCCACCGTCATTGCACCTCCGCTTGGTCGCCTTGACATTGGATCTTTTATTTCAGATCGTTGCATCAACAAACGAATTTGAAACGATCGATTTACTCCATTAACATTTATAACGCAATGAAGAACACGAGGGGGAAAAACAAGAATCAACAAGAGGGGCGAACGTCGATCGTTGTTCGTGATGATCCAGGTTTTCCGCCGTTAGATTGAAAACCAAAACAATCTGAAGAATCAAAACCTCAAATCCCTGCATGAACTCATCCCGTATGAACGATCTAACTGCGGGATAATCTACTTGTTGATTTTTCCGCACTTGTCATGGTAATCAAAAATGGGGAAGGGGAAATCAATACAAACATCCTACCTAGATTTCACGGTGTTCGTCGGTGATGATCTGGTCGATGCGTCGTCGTCGCCGCATTGGGAGGTTTCCTCTAGTGCTCCCAGAGCCGCCAAGGGTTTCAGGGATATTGAAATTTTAACCCTGATCCCTTGTGAAATCTCCATTTAAAAAGATAATGGATTTCACTATAACAATTATTTAAATAAAATATTGTAATTAAATATTTCATTACGGTTGCGTCCAAAAACCAGATTTTACTACCGACCTGCGCCGGTCGATGTTAGGTCTCGCCTAAGGTAAAAATGTTGTTCTGAACGTAATGGTGCCCTTGGATTTCTGATCTGAGCAACCATTTAGGAGTTATTACACTTTTTCAGGAAAACCGCACGTGGACGTTTATTTAATTATTAAATTAAAATCAACATTTGTTCCAGGATCACCAGGCCTCAAAACTGCACGCCGCCTCAGAGCCTGATCTCGAATTCCCCTATAAAATTAAAATAATACACGGAAAAATCTGTGACATTACATCACACGCAACTTAGGGCTTTTAAGTCCCCGAAAATCCAAAACAAGGGCTACTAAAAAAGATGTGGGTACTGCACATGAATCTATGCCTCCCGCTCCCACATGCTCTCCTAGAGATTCTCATGCTGCCACTAGACACACACCAAGGGAATAGCTCGCCTGAGAAGGATCTTCTCCTGTCAATCCTTGATCTCCATTTGGTACTCAACAAAGGTCGCTCCATCATCGATGTCCAGCTCACCCCAGTCGATAATGTGTGATGGGTCTTGCACGTACCTCCGTAGCTGCGACAGATAGAAGACGTTGTGTACCCGGTCCATCTGAGGAGGTAGAGCTAAGCGATATAGCACCTCTCCAACTCTACTGAGAATCAGAAAATGGCCAACAAACCTCAATCATAGCTTGCCGCCTCGGCCAAATCTCCACAATCCCTATTGAGGTGAGACCCAAAGGAACACATGGTCTCCTTCCTCGAACTCCAAGGGCCTCCGACTCCTATCAGCATATGACTTCTGCCGACTTTGTGTAGTCTTCATCTGCTCCTGGATGACCTCCACCTTCTCCTTAGTAGCTCTTAACATATCTAGCCCCATGAGTGCTAACTCTCCTGGGTCATTCCAGTAATGTGGCGACCTGCAAGGTCGCCTGTACAGAGCCTCGAATGGTTTCATACCAATAGTGAAATGATAACTGCTATTGTAAGAAAATTACACCAGTAGTGGGTGATCCTCCTAGCTATGACCAAAGTCAAGTATGCAAGATCGAAGCATATCTTCCAGAACCTGGATGGTCCGCTCCATCTGACCATCATTCTGAGGATGAAACGCTGTGCTCAAGCGTAACTGAGTCCCAAAAGCTTCCTGTAATCCCTTCCACAACCGGGATTTGAAGTGAGCATCACGATATGAAATGATCAGGCATGGAAATCCATGATGTCGGACTATCTCCTGTACGTAAAGGCATCCCAAGCTATCCACTGAACTCTTCTCCCGTATGTCTAGGAAGTGGGCCGACTTGGTGAGTCGATCAATGATCACCCAGGTGGCATCGTGTCCCCTAGATGTACATGGTAAACCTGTCACGAAGTCCATGGATATCTCATCCCACTTCCACTCTGGAACCTCAAGGGGCTGAGTCAAACCCGCTGGCACCTGTTGCTCAGCCTTTACTTGCTGACAAGTAAGGCACCGAGAAATAAACTCTACCACATAGTTCTTCATTCCTAGCCACCAGAACTGACGTCGGAGGTCCTGATACATCCGCGACATGCTTGGTTGCACTGCCAAAGAATATGTATGGAACTACCTTTGAACCACCTCCTGCAACGTCACTAGAACTACTGTGCGCCCCTAGAAAAGAACAATTTCTCCCCACCTTCTGAATATCCATCAGCCGCAACACCTGTGGATATCTAAGCACGTAGAGTCTCACAGCTATCATCCTTGTGTTCTGCTTCCCTGACTCATTGTAAGAGTGGAGGGGTAACAACCATCGACTGAAGGTAAGCTCCCTCATCTCTAACCATGATGGATAATTGTAAGGAGGCCAGATGCCTCGTCGCCTCATCCATCAACTGTGAACTGGATTTCCCGCTGAGAGCATCCACCACTACGTTCTCCTTCCCGGGAGTATAAATGATCTCAAATTCTTAATCCTGGAGGAACTCAAGCCATCACCTCTGTCTGAAATTCAGATCCTTTTAAGAAAAGATATATCTGAGACTCCTATGATCAGAGTAGACGGTAAACCGCTCGCCCATTAGGTAGTGCCGCCACATCATAAATGCGAAGAAAACCGCTTACAACTCAAGATCATGGGTCGTATAGTTCTTCTCGTGTGGCCTCAAATGACGTGAGCCATAGGTAATCACTGCTTGCCTCTGCATCAGGACACAACCAAGCCCAGTTCCTAATGCATCGCAGAACACTACGTACTCGAAACCCTCCTATGGTAATCTCAATATTGGGGTGCTCGTCAAACTCTATCTTAACTGCTGGAAAGCCTACTGGAATCTCTCGTTCCACACAAAAGGTTGTCCCTTTCGGGTCAAAGCTGTCATCGGTGCTGCAATCCTGGAGAAATCAAGAATGAATCTTCGATATTAGCCTTCCAACCCAAGGAATCTCCGCACCTCCGTCACGCTCCGGGGTGGCTCCCATGCTAGAACTACCTCCACCTTGGATGGGTCCACTTCTACACCATCTTTTGAGATAATGTGTCCCAGAAAGTGGACCTCCTGTAACCAGAACTGACACTTAGAGAGTTTCCCATACAACTGGTTCTCTCAGAGTGTGTCCAGAACCATCCTTAGGTGTCTCGCATGCTCCTCATCGGACGCAGAGTACACAAGGATATCGTCGATGTAGACCACTAAAAACTGGTCTAGGTAGGGCTGAAAGATCCGGCTAATGAGTCCCATGAACACTGTCGGGGTGTTCGTCATGCCTAAGGGCATCACCAAGTACTCATAGTGACCGTAGCGACAGCAGAAATCTGTCTTCGGTATATCCTCATCCCGTACTCGCAACTGGGGATAGCCTAATCATAGATCAACCTTAGAGAACCATCATTCCCCTCTCAACTGGTCGAAGAGATCATCGATCATCGGTAGTGGATACTGGTTCTTTACGGTCACCTGATTCATGTGCCAGTAATCCACATATAGCCTCAAGCTCTCGTCTCCATTCTTGGAAAACAGCCCTGGGGCCGCCCAGGGTGAAACACTGGGCCTCACAAAGCCCTTCTTCTACAACTAATCCAGCTACACTCTCAGCTCATGAAGCTCTGCATGAGCCATCTGATATGCGGATGCTGATATCAGTGTCGTCCTGGGTTGCAACTCAATGCAGAAATATACCTCCCGATGGGGAGGTATCCTGGGGACATCCTCCGAGAAGGCATACTCGTACTTAGCCACTACTGCTAGAAACTAGAAACTCGTATCATCTGATGCACCAAGAGTTAGTATATCCAACTGATGTGATATTGGTTGTGCCCTCCTATGAACGAGTCCATCCTATGATGCCTGGGTATCTCTTTCACCGACAAAAGAGAACCTCGTTCCATCACTGTGGACACACTGCACCCTTCACCTAAAACAGTTGATATGGGAAAGAACTGTGGATAGCCATTCCATACCCAAAATGACATCATATGGCCTCGACGCTACCACCAAGAGGTTCCAACCGAAACTCTCACCTCCAAGGGTCTGGTCACACTATCTACAGAGGTGTGTGATCTCTGAATCTTCTCCAGTCGGTGTTTCTAAGCGTAAGTGTATAATCAACGACTCAACTGGAATATCATGGTCTCGAACAAGATAAGAATCCAGAAATGAATTCTAGAACTTGTGTCTATCAATACGGAAACCAATGTAAGAAAGACACAGATAGTACCTCTAATCATTCCGGGAGTACCTGGGTCATAAGCCTCTACCACCTGCAGCTGTCCCTACCACTACCCACCAGCTCCCTAGGCCTGGGGTGGACCTCTTGGGGGTGGTGGTGGCAGAGGGTCAAAATTTCGACCACCTCTAGGTGCTCTCCCACCTCCTCTACCACGTCCGTCGCCCCGAGGATCTATCTGCTCCACACTTTGCCTCTTCCTTGGTGGTCCATCCACTTCTCCCGTGTTAGTAGTACGGCGGGTCGGACAATCCCGAGTGAGATGTCCCCTACCATCACATGAGTATCATCGCCTCTCTCGAGGTTGGATGGATGCTCCATGCGAACCCTGTATGGCAGATCCCCTGTCCTGGGATCACCTCTGAAAACGTCTCCCACGCCTGGGTCCCTGACATCGGCTCCCTGCTGCCGAGGTCTCTGCACCTACTCTCCCTCTACTGAAAACTGACAGCTATCTCTACTCTGCCAAGAATCTATCAACCACCAAAGCCCGTTCGAGCACCCCAGAATAAGTTGGAATTCTCATAGGGATGATGCTAGCTCAGATATCTCTATGCAAGCCTTTCTCAAAATTCCGAGCTCTGAAGTACTGATCTCTGACCATATCCATCGAGTACCGCGAGAGGTCGGTAAATCTCGATGAATAGTCAGCCACTGTCATGGTTCTCTACTCATGCTGAAGAAGATCTTGTATGCGTACTGCTCTCAGGGTAACCGGTGAAAACTCCTCTCTGAAGAGACGCTCAAACTCTGAACATAAAAGTGTTGCCTCATCGTGGGTCTGGATAACCAAACTCCACCATCGTCCTGCCGAGACCTGCAGAAGGCTTGCTGCCAAGATCACCATCTAGTCTGCTGGTGTCCTGACCAAAAAGAAGACTCTAGCAAATGCCTCAATCCAGTCCTCTACTTCCTGAGGGTCAGACTCGCCTCGAAACCTGAGGGGTCACTGTCTCTGAAACTCCTAGAGTGCGCTCATCCTGCGCTCCTCCTCCACTGGTACAGCAGGCACTAAACACTGCTCCACATGGGGTGGGATAACTGACACACCACTTGGTGGTAAAACTGGGGGATCTGGTCCCTGTATCGAGGCTTCATCACTGAGGGGGTCATCCTCATGATCGAGATACTAGATCATAGTGGGTGTGCGTCAGAGAGGCATCCTGTGAATGAAACAAGATGTATCTCAGTCAGTGAGTATATATGGAGAGCTGACTCAAAAAGGACATGGAAACCACAACCCATTCATATATTGTTCATGCACCATTATTTTCCCCTTTAACTAGTGTTCTCATGTTCCGAGTCGAAAAGAAAGTTATCAGAGTCCTGGTGTTTGGATAAGTCGACCGCCTGCACCAACACTGGGGTCCCTAGCCTGAAAACCGAACTTGAAACACTTAACACTGTTGCCCCAAACCAACTCATAGACTCTCGATCCTAAGGTAGAAACAACCACCTCTGATACCACTCTGTCATGACCCATCCCAGTGGGGCCCGAGCTGAAACTCCCCAAGCCAGCCTCCAATAGGCCAGGGGCTGGTGACTAGTACCGAGTAGGCATGCTACTAACATGGGAGGCATTTCCTATAAACCTATACACACGCACACACATCTCCAAGCCCACAAAGATGAAAAGTAAATACTACTAAAAATGGAAATGCATGAATACACTAAAAATCCCAACCAACAGAGTACGACAAGAAGTAAAGTACAGCAAGTGTAAAACCCTAGGCCAAAAGTACAAGCCCACCAAAAGAAAGTATGTACAATGTCCAACCTATAAGAAAGGTGTTTGGACTGTATTCTGTAGCCGTTTGAACACACCTCGGACTATCTGATCTCACTGAGTACCGTCCGGTCTTGGTCCGCCTTGAATCCGGTCAAAGGCTTGCTCGTCTTCACAAGACACGACACATGTGGGCAATGACCGTGCAGGGGTGAGTATAACAATACCCAGTAGGACACCCCGAAACCACAAAGGAAATACAACAAGGGAAAATACCGCAAAGGAATGATACAGTCAGCTCTACATATTATATTTCTACCAAACATATAACAAGATCATCCATATATAGTCATACACAAATGACTATCGCGATACTGCCACTCTGATCCAGCTCGAAGATTCCACTGATCATGTAACAAGGAGAACACGCTCCTAGGTCTGAGTAGAGAGAGATACGAAGTACTTGTTCTGGGAGAACACACTCCACAAGTACTTTGAGAACATGATGCTCAGATGAGGATCCCAACCAAGTCACGGGGTGATTCTAACAACTCAGTCTGATCTAATCCGCTAAGCAGAGGATCGACGCCCAGGTAAAGTTGGTCACGTCGATACCAAGAACTCTACCGAGGTTTCTAGGGATGAATAGAGGATCTGGCTCTAAGTCTCATAGAAGGGATTCCAACAACTCTATTCAGGGAGTTCTACTGAAGGGACCATACTCCTATGTAAAGGAAATGATACCAGAACATTTAGGAAAAAGACCAAGGGTACGAACCCTATGAAAACTAGACCATGTCACAGAAGGAAACTGGATCAATCCTTGAAGAATTTATTACACAGCGTGTAGTATGGTTACACGCCGTGTTCCTTGACCCCGGGTACTACCTGTGTAAATGGACTGTGTCATCCATTCAAGCTGTGTAGAACTCATCTACACAGCGTGTAGAAAAGGTAAATGTTGTGTTCCTTGACCCCTGGTCCTGTCCATGTAAACGACCCTTGTCATTCGACTTGTCGGATAGAAATCAAATACACTGTGTGTAGAAGAATCAAACGTCGTGTCTGAGCACCTGGGGATCGCCCCGTGTACACTGGCCATGTGCCCGTACATGGTCTCTGCCCATGTCTGTGTCGCCTGCCCGTGAACCAGAACACGGGGTATCCTGTATATCTGGCTGGGTCTGGCCAGGGAGGGGTATACACGGCGTGTCCTTGTCCGTGTACCCTTCCCGTGTCTGTGTACTCCCAGAGTATGTGTTATGCAGTCCGCCGACGAACAGATGCCGTGTAGCCCATACTACGCGGTGTGTAGTTGGGAAATTTCCAAAACCATCATCTTCCTTCGCGTGCCTCGGCTAATCCTTTATATCTTGATCCAACCACCCGATCATCACGAAACTCTAGATTTGGGGTTTCCTTCCCCTACGAAACCGAATCCCTTGGTTTCGGGCTTCCGATTGGTCTTGAAAATTCATCTCGATCCATCCACATGAAATGCTCGAAGAACATGAACTTCCGAAGTGCATCGATTCATCCGCCGTTGTTGCCATCACACCTCTGCAAGGTCGCCTTGACGTTGGATCTTTGATTTCGGATAGTTGCATCAACAAACAAATGAGAAATGATTAATTTCCTCCAAGAACATGTTGAACACAACAAAAAATGTGAGGGAGAAAACAAGAATCAACAAGAGGGGTGAACCTCGATCGTTGTTCGTGACGATCCAGGTTTTCCGCTGTTAGATTTAAAACCAATACTATCTCAAGAATAAAATCCTCAATTCCCCACATGAACCCGTCCCGCAAGAATGATTGACCCACAGGCTAATATGTTCGTTGATTAGTCCACATTCGTCGTGGAAATCAAAAACAGGGAAGGAAAAATCAAGACAAACATCCTACCTGGATTTCGTGGCATTCATCGGTGATGATCTGGTCACCACGTCGTTGTCTCCGCGTTGGGAGGTTTCCTCCAGAGCTTCCAGAGCCGCCAAGGGTTTCAGGGTTATGGAAATTGTAACCTTGATCCCTTGCGAAATCTCCATTTAAAAAAGATAAGGGATTTCACTGTAACAAATATTTAAATAAAATATTTTAATAAAATATTTTATTATGGTTGCATCCAAAAACCAGATTTTACTACCGACCTGCGCCGACTGATGTTAGGCCTCATATAAGGTAAAAACTCTATTCTGAACGCAATGTTGCCCTTACATTTTTGATCCGAGAACCCATTTAGGAGTTATTCCACTTTTTTTGGAAAACCTCCCGCGCACGTTTATTTAATTATTAAATTAAATTCAACATTTGTTCCGGGCTCACCGGGCCTCGGAACTGCACGCCACCCTAGAGCCGGGTATCGAATTAATTCCCATATAATATTAAAATAATACATGGAAAAATCTAGTACATTATAATCATCATCAGATTTTTCATAATTTTCATGATCAAAATCAACTGTATCCTCCTATGAGGTCTCTCCATCAGTAATTTCTCTTAAGAAATTCTCCTCACAATCTTCTTTAGTGATTTATTCATCATTAGTGTCCCTTATGAAATTCTCCCTTCTGGGAAAAATCTTAGTGGGGTGTTGTTCGCCAAATGATACAGTACCAACATGAGGAATTGATGGAAGGTCAAGATCTCCCTTGTCATCTAGAGGATAATCCTCTATTTCTTCCACAATAACAGCCTCCTCTTATTCATCTGAATACACTGGTTCCAGTTCATCAGGTTTTAAACCTAGATAAATTTTATCCTTTGGCCTAGTAGTGTTGGAAAAAGGGTTGAATTCTTTATATAGATTAGCCTCATCACCCACAAATTTCCTTTTATAGTGGTTCCAGCTTATCTTAATACACATGAAAATTGTTTTGGTAATGCAGAAATTGTCCTTTAAAATTATTGTTTCTTCCTTATTTCATGAAACCCATTTCAATTTGAACATCAATGATATCAACTTACAATGAAACAAAGCATTTAATTTGGAACCAGTCTTAGTCATATCCTCTAACTGAACCATAATAAATCTAAAAATATTTATCCTCTATCCATGCTTAAATAAATTGCACAAAAATACATCGTGGTATTTAAATCTAGAAATGTCCCCTCTCTTAGGTCTCTAGACATGTTGGATAAACTTGAACAATAGTATGTTTTCCCCATCCATCATGGTAATAATTACATTTCTAGGGATTCCATTACCAGTCTGTTAATCCGGAGCCTCAATTTACCAAAACATATCACTAGTAATAGGCACCATGCAAAAATAATAATAATAATTCCATTAAGTCAGACTCTTAAACATTCATCCCATTTAATAGAAGAGAAGGTCGCACTAACTCTAATTACAATTGAAAGAATTTGGTTCTCATCCTCATATTTTTCAAACTTCTGAAACTAATAAAACTCCTTTACTAGATTTAGGTAATATGGTTTGTTGTTGTTTGAGAAGTATTCTACCTAGACTTGATCTTCAAGTGCCTTCAGCACTAGAGACTTTCTTGGAAATATCCAATTTGAACTTAATACATTTTTAAACATGAATTCCTTCTTCGACAGATGAGGATTGATCTGCATTTACACAACTTTTCTTTCACCACTAGACTCAGCTTGAGGTCTCTTAGGGTTCGGTGCATATCCTTCATCACCAACCATTGGTCTATTCACTCCTTCCATTATGATTTGATGTGGTTCGAAGGTTTTAGCAGTATGTTGGGTTTAAGGCTTCAAGAGAACGAGGTTTGAGAGAGGATTGAATTGGATCAAAATGTGACTTCTTACTTTGTTTTTATCATTCAAGGATTGAAAAAAAATCGAGTGAATGAAATAAATAAAATTAAAATGTTTAAGATTCCGAACAAAAACACTACATCTAGGACCTATTAGAAAGGCCGACTAGCAGTTATGTTCCAACAGTAAGTTATATTAGTGAGGTCCAACAGTAAGGCGTCCCATTGGTGAGGTCCAATGGTGAGGAGTCCTAATGGTGAGGTCCAACTGTGAGGTGTCCTAATGGTGAGTTCCAACAGTGGGTGGTCTTAATGGTGACGTCCAACGGTGAGGTGTCTTAATAGTGAGGTCCAATGGTGAGGTGTCATAATGGTGAGGTCTAATGTTGAGGTGACCTAAAGTTGAGTTCCAACGGTGAGGTGTCCTAATGGTGAGGTCTAATGGTGAGGTAACCTAATAGTGAGGTCTAATGGTGTGGTTTCCTTAACAAAAATTAATCATTCCTAACTCATGTTTGATGTAATTTAATCGCTCAGAGTTCAAAGGCTTTGTGAATATATCAACCAATTGATGTTCAGTGCTAATGAATTCAAGAGTGATATCACCTATTTGATAATGATCTCTCAAAAATTGATGTCTCGCATCAATGTGCTTTATCCTATCATGAGATAACGTATTTTTAGATATGTTAATATCACTTGTATTATCAAAATTTATAGACATATGTTTGAATTGATATCCATAGTCTTGTAAAGTGTGTTTCATCCACAGAATCTGAACACAACAACTACCAACAACTATATATTCAGCTTCGACAGTGGATAATGTAACATAATTCTGGGTATTACTACACAATGATACTAGTGACTTTCCAAAAGTGGGACATGTTCCATCGGTTCTCTTTTTATCTATCTTGAAACCAGCAAAGTCAGCATCAAAATAACTTATCAAATCAAATGATTTTCCTCTTGGTTATTATTATTCAAAGTTGTTATTATACTTGAGATATGAAAAAAATTCTTTTAATAGTAATTAAATGATATTTTTTGGGATTTGGCTTGAAAACAAGAACACATACATAAACTGATCATTATATCAGGTCAGCTAGTAGTAAGGTAGAGCAGACTCCCAATCATACCTCTGTAATTTGGGTGACCCACTGGTTTACCAGTTTCATCAAAATACAACATAAAAGTTTTACTAATAGGTGTGTCACTACATTTATTACTATCCAAAGAAAAATGTTTCAAAGTATCCTTATTATATTTACTTTGATTTATAACAATAACATTTTTATTTTGAACAATTTGAAATCCAAGGATAATTTTAGGTTCTCCCATTATACTCATTTCAAATTCATTTTTCATCATATTTGGGAAAAAAATATATAAATAATTATTAGAGGGTTCCAAAATAATGCCATCTACATAAATATTAACTATTAAGATATCTTTGGAAATATTTTTAATAAAAAGAGTAGGATCAGTTATCCCTTTAGTAAAACCTTTTAAAATAAAGAATGAAATGAGTCTATCATACAAAGCTCTAGGAGATTTTTTTAGACCATATAAAGCTTTAGAATGTTCAAAAACATGATTTGAAGAATGTGGATTTTTAAATAAGTGGTTTTTCAATAAACACATCCTCAACTATATACACATTTAGAAATTCACTTTTAAAATATATTTGACGAATCTTGAAATTCAGATGAGATGCATAAGCAAGTAGTATCATAATGGATTATATTCTAGCTTCAAGTGAAAAGGTTTCTTCATAGTCTACTCCTTCTTCAGGACTATATCCTGGTGCATCTAATCTAGCCTTGTTTCAAACTATATCTCTAGACTCATCAACTTTGAGTATAAACACCAATTTAGTGCCTATGGTCAAAATGTCTTTAGGTTATTCTACTAATTCCTAAAATCTATTTCTTCCAAACTGATTTAATTCTTATTGCATAGCTATCACCCAAAATTCACCATTTATTGCATCATTAATATTTTTGTGTTTATGCTATGAATGAAAAGCTTGATGTTCAACCTAGTTTCCCAGAGAAGATCTAGTTTGTGTTCCTCTATTTTGAAAACTTACTACAACATCTAAAAGGTTGATTTTTGAGAGTTTCAATAACCATTGAAAGGGTTGGACTAGACTCCTCATGGTTTTCTATAGGTTCAGATTCAATAGGCTCAGATTCTGGAAAATTTCCAGAACTAGTTTTTTCCACTGGGGTTTTACTATTTTTATCATTATGTTCCAGAATTGACATATCTTCCTCAAGATATTCAAGAGAGTTTTTAGGTTCATATGGATCAGTCACATAAAATTTGACATGAACTGATTCTTCCACACATTTGGTTCTCCTATTTAATAATTTATATTATTTACTAGAGATTGAGTAAACTAGGAAAAATTCTTCATCACTTTTGGAAGATTTTTTTTAGATTATCCCTAGTGTTAAGGATAAAGACATTAAAACCAAAGATACTAAAGTAATAAATATTTGGTTTCCTATTGTTTTGAAGCTCATAAGGGGTCTTCTTAAGTGCATGTCTAATTAAAATTCTACTTATGATGTAACAAAAAGTATTAACAAATTTGGACCAAAAGTAGACAAATAAGTTATACTCATTAAGGATAGTCCAGGAAATATCTTAAAGAGTCATATTTCTTCTTTCTTCAACTCCATTTTGTGGAGGTGTTCAAGGAGAAGATATATTGTACTTATAGACATTATGTGAGAAAAAATATTCAAAATCCTGCTTTTCAAACTCATAGCCATGATCACTTCTTAAAGTCTTAATTCTAAGTCCACTGTGATTTTCCACAGACATTGAATATTTAATGAAGTAAGAATATTCTTCCCTTTTGTGAGCTAAAAAGTATACCCATGTGTATCTTGAAATATAATCTATAAGAATATAGATATAGTTCTTTCCATTTAAATGTGAAACTCTAGATGGTCCCAACAAATCCATGTGAACCAACTCAAGTGGTTGAGAAGTTGAACCTTTTTTCTTTGGTTTGAAAGAAACATTTTGTTGTTTTCACTTTTGACAAGGATTACAAACTATGTTAAGTGGGAATTTCAATTTACTTACATACCTAACTAAACCTTTCATAGTTAGTTCCCTAAGTGACTGCAAATTGTAGTGTCGTAATATTTTGTTCCATAACCATGATTCCTTAGGAAAATCATTTAAACAAGAAGAATTTTTATTAGCTAAAGAGTTTTTTTAACGGTTGTGGCTAAAGCCTCATTTTTAATAATAAAGAAGAGAAAATAACCTCTTTTAACTGAGTAGAGAGAGACCCATTACATATCCCGAAGGCCTAGTGTGCTTGTAACCCATTACATAACTTGTAGGCCCAAATTTTTGGCCCAATTCCCATTATTTGAATAGTAACCTGGCTACTATAGTACCTGCACAGTACTACCACAGCTACAGTGCCCTGCCACTGCAACAGTACCCACCGATCAATAGTACTATTGCTGCTACAGTATTGCAATAGTAACCTACGCCCAATGGGTTTTGAACCCTCATTTTTCATGTAGTATTATGGGGTGCTTACCAATAAGGCAATCCCCAACTACTTATCTAAATAGATTAAATCAACAACATAAATATTTTAATTTCTACAAGAATTTTATTAAATCATTTTTAGAATTTAATAAAAAAATTGTATACATCATTTTAAATCTTAACATTAAAACCATCATCACAAAATTGGGAGATAGTAAGTATATTTTACTCTAACCCATAAAAAAAGTACTTTTGAATTTAATATAGTATTTGAGTTACCAATTTTTCGTAAGACGACGATCTTTCCCTTAGCATTATCACCAAATATAACATGTCCCCCATGAAATTTGAATAATCTCTTGAAGCGTGAATATTCTCCTATCATATGTATTGAACAACCACTTTACATGTACAATAGGGTTTTATAAGAACTCTTTAGACAATTTTCTTGAAAAAATATTAAGCAAAGAGTAAATTTGGTAACCCTATTTTATTGGGTTTAGAAAGGTTATCATGCAATGCATTGGGAACCCATATTTGTCTTATAGGATTCCTAAAATGAACAGACATGTTTTGAGAATTAAACAATTTCATAGTTACTTTAGAAAATTGGTTTTTATAAGATGATCCAGAACATGAAGTAGCAGTGAACTGTC
The DNA here is from genome assembly GCA_963277665.1 of Viscum album. NCBI lineage: Eukaryota > Viridiplantae > Streptophyta > Magnoliopsida > Santalales > Viscaceae > Viscum > Viscum album. Next base: position 2,086,233,713 of record OY728126.1, on the reverse strand, counting down.
CTGATTTTGGAAAAAATATGTTTTTGGTAATCCTTATTCGTCCTGGTTGATATCCTAGATCACATGGGTATTTTGAAGAATTTTTTTCCCTAGAAACTACTTTATGATATCCATACTGAAAATAATATTTTCAATATCTCTTTTAAATTGATCATTTCATAATTTCAGTAAAGTATTTTATTTTAATAATTGAGAAAATTTTTATTTTTCGATATCCAAATCAAACTTATAATTGGAATTTATAGCATGTTGTCTTTTAAATGATTTATATTTGTCCTTGAGCTCATTAAAGGTATCCTAAAGAATTCCACATTATTCAAATAGTTCATCCTCAGTCACATTTTCATCATTGTTTGATTCACTTTCTATAAGGCTCCATCCTTAAAACTTACTTAGTCTTGAGTTTTTACAAGATTACACATTGAGGATCTTTTCAGGTTTAGAGTTTTATAGAATTTGATCATAAAACTTGCATTACATTCCACATTAAAGAAAAGTGGTTACATAAAAGACAATATTAATTTTTCCCATTAACGGAATCCTATTTAAAATAAAACATGGATTCTTTCATGACACATCCTTTACACTATCATCGTATCATTTACCTTTCCCTTGACCTGTGAAAAACATTTCAAAAACATGGGATGAGCATAAAAAGCTCAGTAAGGGATATAAAAATATGGAAAGGGAACATGAGTACATGTATACATAAGAATCAATGAAATCATACTCTACTCATAAAACATAAGCACTTTAAAATACCTCATCAAATCATGAATAAATCATAGAAATCATAAGACATAAAGGTAACTTGAGGCATTCATAACATTCTTACGTAGGGAGTAACCCTCTTGGTTACGTTTGGAATACCCAACACAGTATATTCCCTAAATCTCTTTGGAGAAACCTCAGAGTTGAACCCCTTCATGTTACCCAATGCATTGGAGATCTATATCGGGCTCACCCTCCCTTAATTTATCACGGAACCACCCTTCTTCATAAAAATTCCCAAGAACCATAACATAATCGCATCACATAAAACATGCATGAGGGAAACATAACATTTCCACTTTTCAATCACAAGATTTCAATAAAACACATTGATATAAAAACATTATGAAAACCATTTTCAATTCCAAAATAAAACAAATTTAAAACATTGTATTTATTTTTTTTAAAAAGGTATTTCTTGTAGAGGAAGCCGAAACTCAAATAATGGTCACGACGGCGGAGAAGTCGTTGTTGCCGCATACGTACGACAAAAACATTCCCTTTAGTCGTTTAGTAAAAACACTTCGTATAAAAAATACTTTTTTTGGACAAACGTAAATGTAAAAGGGGTTTATACACCGTATAAAAGAAAGTTGTGTATAAAACAAAATATGCCTCATTGAATGGAGATTGAGACGAAGTCCCTTACCTCGTATCCGACTTGACTTGATCGTTATTTTATCTCCTGAATATTAAACTTGAGTTAATTTCTAGTTTCTTATGAACCTTTTTCAAGTTCATTATTACATTTATATCATTTATTACCATGTCATGAACACTATGTTATTATTTAAGTTTATAACGGTCGTTTTAACGATCATTGGTACTTGAGTGAAAAATGAACTTCTTATATTTACAAGTTGTTCACGTAGTCAAATATCCATTATCTCAAGAATTATATTAATAATGTAGATTCCATATATATAATATATATCCAGTATATACATGCATTTATAATATTACATAATCATTTACAGGTAATAAATGAAATGCACCGTTCATGGAGACGGTAATCCATACGTACGCATGAACGCTACTTTCATTTCTATGTCATATTAATGGAATTAAAACTAAATGAGAGATATGTATATTTTAATTCCAGAATTATATTCATCATTTATATGTAACATAAATCATATATATCCATTATATATATGTTCTTATAATAGTATGCTACATTTGGGGATATGAAATGAAATGCACCGTTCATGGAGACGGTAAGTCGTACGTACGCATGAACGCTACTTTCATTTCTATCTAATAATTTAATGGAATTAAAACATAATGATACATAATAGTATTATAATTCCTATATGGTATCATTTATAATATCATTAAATATATGCTTTATACGTACCACCTATGGTATTAACGAATCAAGTCACTTTGAGGGGGCGGTAGTCCGGACTTCCTAAAATGAAGATATCGCGTTTACCCATAATGGAAACCATGAAGGTATGCCTTAAATGAAAAATATAGAAACATATTTAAAACATAAACATATTATATATCATATATAAATATAGTGTCATTTTAATGGCCACCTTTGAAGGTGTTAAAGGAATATTGAACAATCATCGTTTCGTAAGGCAGAAATTCTCCATTCACGGAAATAGTATGTTCATTAACCATTAGATGTAGGTGTGTGTAAGTGTACCTCGAATCCTTGTTATAACAGTATCCTAGTATATGGAAGATACGGGTTTTGTTGCAAATAAAATTAATAAAGAGAGTTTAGGGGGTTGGAGAAGCAAAATAAAACATAAGAACACAAGAGAAGACACTACCCTTAAATCGGGTAACTCTTTTTGATTTGAGCTCAAAGGCTTCCTTCGGAAGACTTATACAAAATTGATCCTTCAAGGAGTAATAGAGGGATGTGGAGAGACAAAATTGGCAGGGTTTGGACGATCCAACGTCTTTGGAAGTGTGGGTAAGGTGGTAGAGGTGGGGGCCTTTTATAAGAGGAGAGGAGGGGCACTCTTGGAAAGTTATAAAAGGTTACTTTATTTTCAAATGCATTTCGGATTTTAAAGGTCCCAAATTGATTTATTTCGAGGATAAGGTGATTAGGGTTCGAAATATACTCATCCAATAGGTCTTTGACAAGTGTAAGTCTTCTATTTTACATTATCTTTTCATTTTATTTTAATCGTTCATTAATGAGGTAATCGCTGCATCATCATGATCTCATAAATAATTTAATTTATTTGATGTCTAAAAATTATGAAAAAAAATACTATGATGTAGGAAATCTTTTTAGATTTCCAATGACTATTTATAGTCCAAAGGATCATTTATGTAGATGAATTTAAATTTTTTTTACTCAGGTGATGCATACTTTGTTATATTTATCTTCCTTTAAAAATAAAAAGATAAAAAGACACTTTCACACAAAAGTGATTCCATGGGGTCCCCAAGTTTGGCACAAGGAATCCCATGTCGTCCAGGAGACAACCAGTAGAATTAGGACACATGTTGGTGTCATTTTTGTATTATTATGATATTATTTTATTATCCTTAACTACCCGATTACTCATTAATCAAGATATTTAAAGATAATTACCGTAATTACTATTCATAATGCCCAAAAACAAAAGAGTCTTGATTACATAATTTGGACCTTCTGATTCCTAATATTTAATCCATTTTACCAAATTCGAAACACAGAAATTGTAAAAATTAATTTACAAATAATTCCGGTTGTCAAAACAAATAGCGGGTTTTTTTGAAACAATATCTATGAAAAGTTTGGCACTTTTTTATGCCCAATTCCAAAGTGAAATTAATCCAAATGACCACCATTGGATTACATGGTAAAAATATATTATATTTAAACTTTCAAACCAATTAAAAAAATAATCTAACCATATAATTAAATTATATGGAAAAGCAGCTTTGATGTAAAATGTGGTATTTTTCACTATTCATTAAAAATTGAACATTGTCAGAAAAATACCAAAAATTTATCCATTGTAAATTTAAATGTTCCAATAATAAATAATATGATTATTTTTACAAATAGAGATTATAAAAGTGTCAAAAGTTTTATTTAAAAATGGTTTTCCATCAAAAGGTATTAAAACAATCTATTAAAAATATTAGTGTATTCCATGCTTAAGATTGGGTTTATTCACATTTTAAGCCTCTAAAAAACTATCTAATTCATAAATATACATAGATAAGAATATCTATTATTCATTAATTACTTGGGATGTTACATGCTTCCCCCTTTAGAAAATTTCATCCCCGTAGTTTATTTACTTATCAAATAAGTAAGGGTATTTAGCCCTCATTGCATTTTGAGATTCCCATGTTGCCTCTTCAATCATGTGGTTTTTCTACAAAACCATTACCTGAAGATTCACCTTATTCTGTAACACTTGCTCCCTATGGTCAAGAATCTGTACCGGTTGTTCCTCATAAGATAGGTTTTCTTCCAGCTGAACTACCTCTGGACTCAAAACGTGAGATGGATCTGATATATACTTTCTCAACATCGAAACATGAAAAACATTGTGTACCTGAGATAAACTCGGAGGTAAAGACACTCGGGAAGAAACTAATCCAACTCTCTCCAGAATTTCATATGGTCCAATGAACCTTGGACTCAGCTTTCCTTTCTTACCAAATCGCATCACACTTTTCCATGGTGAGACTTTGAGAAAAACATGATCACCTACCTCAAAACATAGATTCTTCCTCCGTTTATCCGCATAACTCTTCTGCCTGCTCTAAGATATTCTCATGCGTTTCTGTATCAGCTGAAATATTTTTGCCAACTCTTCCACCAATTCTGGTCCCATCAGCTTCCTTTCACCCACTTCATCCCATAAAGCTTGAGTTCGACATCGCTTCCCATATAACGCCTCAAATGGTGCCATCTGTATACTCGAATGAAAACTGTTATTATATGAAAACTCAACCAAAGAAAGATGTTGGTACCAGCTTCCCTGATAATCCATCAAACAAGCACGTGTGATATCTTTCAAAGTCTGAATTGTTCGTTCTAACTATCCACTTGACTGAGGATGAAAAGTTGTACTAAAATTTGATTCAGTACCCAACGACTTATAAAGGCCTTTCCAATAGTTAGATGTGAACCTGAGATCATGGTCAGATACAATGGAGAGAGGAACTCCATGTAACCTTACTATCTATTTAAGATACAAATGGGAAATTTGATCTAGGGAAAAAGTATCTCGTATAGTAAGGAAATGAGAAGATTTAGTCAAGCGATCAACAATAACCTAGATTGCATTATTACCATGAGATGTCTTCGGCAATCCGACAAAGAAGTCCATGGATATATTTTCACTTTTCCACTCTGGTACTGGTAAAGGCTGAAGCATCCATTTTGGTAACTACCTCTCTTCTTTAACCTGTTGACAAGTCAAACACTTCAATGTAAAATCAGCAATATCCCTTTTCATTCTGTCCCACCAGTAATATTCCCGAAGATCTCTATACATCTTAGTACTGCCAGGATGAACTGAAAACAGAGAACTATGAGCTTCACATAACAACTCTCTCTTCAACTGTGAATCACAAGGCACACACAATATCTTCCCAAATCTCAAAAAACAATCATTATCAATGTTGAATTCAGGAAACTTACCCTTCTGAACCAGCTCTACCTTTTTCTGCAACTCACTGTCTTGTTTCTGTGCTTGCTTGATTCTATCTGATATAGAAGATTTCACTGATACCTGAAACAAAACAGAATAACATCATGCACCAACAACTTCAATGCCAAATTTCATCAAATCCTTAACCAAAGGACCACATTCCAAACGTAACATTGTTAATGAAGCATTAATTTTTTGACTCAAAACATCAGCCACTTTATTTTCTTTTCCCGGTAGGTAATGAATTGTACAATTAGAATCCTTGATTAATTCTAGCCATCTCCTCTGTCTCATTTTCAATTATTTTTGAGTGAATATATACTTTAAACATTTGTGATCGGTATATATTTCACACTTTACTCCATACAAATGATGCCTCCAAAATTTTAAAGCGAAAACAACAGAAAATAATTCCAAATTATGTGTAGGATAATTTACCTCATGAGTTTTCAACTGACGTGAACCATAAGCAATTACCTGAGCATTCTGCATTAGGACACAACCAAGTCCTTTCAATGAAGCATCGTTATAGATAAAAAAACTCCCCATTCGTAGAAGGTAGTGCCAAAACTGGAGCATTCACCAATCTTCTTTTCAATTCTTGAAAACAATCATCACATTCTTTTGTCTAGATAAACATAACACCCTTCTGAGTAAGCTTAGTCATTGGACTAGATAACCATGAAAAATTTCTACAAAACCTTCGGTAATAGCCTGCCAAACCAAGGAAACCATGAATCTCAGTTACATTTGTGGGTCTTGGCCATTTTTCAGCAACCTTTGTTATTGCAGGATCAACAGTTATCCCATATTTAGAAACAATGTGACCAAGGAAAGAAATTTTTTGAAACCAAAACTCACACTTTCTGAATTTACCATACAATTTCATTTCTTTTAAGGTTTTCAAAATAACCCTTAAATGACTTTCATGCTCCTCTTTACTTTTAGAAAACACCAAAATATCGTCAATGAAAACCACCACAAACTTATCCAAGAACACATGGAAAAGTCTATTCATTATGTCCATGAATACAGTAGGTGCATTGGTTAGCCCAAAAGGCATTACTACAAATTCATAATGGCCATATCTTGTACGAAATGCGGTCTTCAGAATATCTGCTTCCTTTACCTTCAACTGATGGTACCCAGATCTCAGGTCAATCTTTGAAAAATACTGAGCTCCCTAGAGCTGATCAAACAAATCATCAAAATGAGTCAAAGGATATTTGTTCTTAACAGTGATGTTATTCAAGGCCCTATAATCAATGAAAAGTCACATAGAAACATCTTTCATTTTAACAAATAAAACAGGATCACCCCATGGTGATGTTCTAGGTCGAATAAAACCTTTCTCTAATAAATCTTTCAATTTCTCCTTCAACTCTAAAATTTCAGTTTGTGCCATTCGATAAGGGGGTTTTGAAATTGGCTTAGAATCAGGAACTAAGTCAACAGTAAGTTCACCTTCCTGATCTGGTATTATTCCAGGAATCTCATCAGGAAAAACATCAGGATACCCCTTTACCAATGGCACATCAATAATCTGAACAGTTCCTTTGTTTTCAACAATGTGTGCAAGGTAACATTAATTTCCATAATTTACAAGTTTCTCGGCCTCTGGATATGTTATCAACAGTAAAGGATCATTCTTGTACAGAAACTGAAAGTCTTTCTGAAAAGAAACTTCTTTAGCTCTACAGTCAATTTTAGCATGGTTAATAGAGAGCCAATCTATACCCAGGATAACATCAAACTCTACTTGAGTTAAAATAATAAGGTTTTCAAGTAGGTTCTTTCCACGGATAAGGATAGGAAGATTATTGTAAATTCTTTTTTCCTCAACATTTCCCCAAGGTGTTTTTACCACAAGTTCAGGAGTCATTTCTTGAGATGGTATTCCCATTTTAATTGAAAAGGTTTCAGAGATGAAAGAATGTGTAGACCCCGAATCAAACAACACACTGGAATAATCTGAAAAAACAAACAAAGTACCTAATACAACTTCATTTGATGGCCCGAAATCTGCTGAAGTAGTTGCAAAGTATTTCACCACCCCTTTCTGCTTGCAGTCTAATAGCTTCCCATCACTCAAGATCTTTGTCGAACACTCGTTTGCATAGTGACCCATCTCATTGCACTTAAAACATTTCACTAACTGTAAATGAAATTTGGACATACCATCACCTTGATCTTTTTCAGTGCAATCACGAGCCTTATGTCCCATCATACCACATCGGTAGCACTTTCCAGAATACAAAAGACATTCCCTAGCATGCCTTTTACCACATTTATCACAAACTGGAAACTTAGTTTTCTTACCATCAGACTTTTTTGAAGAATTATTTCCTTTCTCCTTCCACCTAGGTCTCTTCTTCTGTTCGTTGTTATAGAACACTTGATCATTAGAAAAATCCATTTCCGCCTTCTCAGCACATCAAAAAAGATTTTCATAACTTTTGAACTCACGAGAAGCCAATGCCCTTCGATATTTTGGCTTTAATCCTGAGTAAAAACGATTGATTTTACGACCACGGTCTCAGATAAAATTTGGAGCATACCTTGCCAATCGAGTGATCTTCTCTTCATAGGCTGCCACTGAGTCTTCCTTTTGCCTCAATTCCAATAATTGTTTTTCCATCCTAAGTCGAACAGCCTTAGGAAAATACATCTCAAGAATCATACCTTTGAATTCATCCTAGTAAAGAGAATCAATCTCATCAGTGTCCTTGATATTTTTAACCATCGACCACCACTAATCTGCTTCACCCTCCAAATTGTAAATAGCAAGTCTAACCTTTAGATTGTCTGAACACCCCATGACATCGAAAATATTCACCAGTGCTTTAATCCACCCTTCAGCTAGGACAGGGTCAGATGATCCTCTAAATGATGGGGGTTGTTGCCTCATTAAATGTTCCACCACTGACATGTTCCTCTGCGGTTGATCTGGATGATCTCGTGCATGGATACCGCCACCATTTATCGCTTGAGTCAACTGTTCCATTACTGCAAAAAACTGTTCAGTTCCAATTCCGGCCATCTCAGGATACTGATTCGGAAGTTTATTTCCTTCTGTATGACTTCCTAGCACTGCATCCCTGTTTCCTCAGCGGAAAACCATTCTGAACAAACATTTCTCAGATGAAGCAACATGGTAATCTTCAAATCCTATATCATTTCAATTTGACCATAAAGAAAATTATTTTTGGATAATCATTTAATAGAATTCTAACTCCTAAAGTTATCTAAACTGACATATGATACCAAATATGAAGCCCCAGCCTTAAACCTTACTTAATATTGAGTTATTACAAGATTACACATTGAGGATCTTTTCAGGTTTAGAGTATTAAGGAATTAGATCATAAAACATGCATTACATTCCACATTTAAACAAAGTGGTTACATAAAATATAGTATTCATTCTTCCCATCAATGGAAACATATTTAAAATAAAACATGGATTCTTTCTTGACACATCCTTGACACTATCATCGTATCATGTACCTTTCCCTTGACCGATGAAAAACATTTCAAAAACATGGAATGAGCATAAAAAGCTCAGTAAGGGATACAAAAATATGGAAAGGGAACATGAGTACATGTATACATAAGAATCCATGAATTCATACTATACTCATAAAACATAATCACTTTAACATACCTCGTCAAATCATGAATAAATCATAGAAATCATAAGACATAAAGGTAACTTGAGGCATTCATAACATTCTTAGGTAGGGATTAACCCTCTTGGTTACGTTTGGAATACCCATCATAGTATATTCCCGAAATCCCTTGGGAGAAACCTCAACGTTTAACCCCTTCGCGTTAACCAATGCATTGGAGAGCTATATTGGGCTCACCCGCCCTTAGTTTATCATGGAACCACCCGTCTTCATAATAATTCCCAAGAACCATAACAAAATTGTATCACATAAAACATGTATGAAGGAAACATAACTTTCCCACTTTTCAATCACAAGATATCAATACAACACATTGATATAAAAACATTATGAAAAACATTTAATACCAAAATAAAAGAAAATTAATACATGGTATTTATTTTTCTTTTAAAAAAATGGTATGGCTTGTAGAGGAATCCGAAACTCAAATAATGGTCACGACGGTGGAGAAGTCGCTGTCACCGCATACGTACGACAAAAAAATTCCCTTTTTTCGTTTAGTAAAAACGCTTCGTATAAAAAATATTCCTTTTGGAGAAACGTAAAAGTGAAAGGGGTTTATTCACCATATAAAAGAAAGTTGTGTATAAAACAAAATATGCCTCAATGAATGGAGATTGAGACGAAGTCCCTTACCTCGTATCCGACTTGAATTGATCGTTCTTTAATCTCCTGAATAATAAACATGAGTTAATTTCTACTTGCTTAAGAAAATTTTTCAAGTTAATTATTCCTTTTATATAATTTATTACCATGTCATAAACACTATGTTATTATTTATGTTTATAATGGTCGTTTTAATGATCATTGGTACTTAAGTCAAAAATGAACTTCTTATATTTACAAGTTGTTCACGTAGTCAAATATCCATTATCTCAAGAATTATATTCATAATTTAGATGTCATATATATCATATATATCCAGTATATACATGCATTTATAATATTACATAATCATTTAGAGGTAAGAAATGAAATGCACCGTTCATGGAGACGGTAAGCCGTACGTACGCATTACGCTACTTTCATTTCTATGTCATATTAATGGAATTAAAACTAAATGAGAGATATGTATATTTTAATTCCAGAATTATATTCATAATTTAGATGTAACATAAATCATAAATATCCATTATATATATGTAATTATAATAGTACATTACATTTGGGGATAAGAAATGAAATTCACCATTCATGGAGACGGTAACCCGTACGTACGCATGAAAGCTACATTCATTTCTATCTCATACTTTAATGGAATTAAAACATAATGATACATAATAGTATTATAATTACAGTATGTTATCATATATAATATCATTAAATATATCCTTTATATGTACCACATATGGTATTAACGAATCAAATCACTTTGAGGGGGCAGTAGTCCGCACTTCCTAAAATGAAGATATTGTGTTTACCCATAATGGAAACCATAAAGGTATTCCATAATTGAAAAATACAGAAGCATAAGTAAAAAATAAACATATTATATATCATATATAAATATAGTGTCATCTTAATGGCCACCTTTGAAGGTGTTAGAAGAATATTGAACAGTCATCGTTTCGTGAGGTAGAAATTCGCCATCCATAGAAACAGTATGTTCTTTAACCATTATATGCAGGTGTGTGTAAGTGTATCTAGAATCCTTCTTATAAAAACATCCTAGTATATGGAAGATAATGGTGTTGTTACAAAAGAAATTAATAAATAGAGTTTGGGGGGTTGGAGAAGAAAAATAAAACATAAGAACACAAGAGAAGACAATACCTTTAAATCGGGTAACTCTTTTTGATTTGAGCTCAATGGCTTCCATGGGAAGACTTCTGCCCAAAGTGAGGATTCAAAAATTAAGAGAGGGATGTGGAAAGACAAAATGGGCAGGTTTTGGCCGTGGAAATGGCTTTGGAAGTGTGGGTAAGGTGGTAGAGGTGGAGGCCTTTTATAAGAGGAGAGGAGGGGAACTCTTGGAAAGTTATAAAAGGTTACTTTATTTTCAAATGAGTTTCGGATTTTAAAGGTCCCACATTGATGTATTTCGAGGAAAAGGGGATAAGGGTTCGAAATGTACTCTTCCAATAGGTCTTTGACAAGTTTATGTCTTATATGTTACATTATCTTTTCATTTTATTTAAATCGTTTATTAATGAGGTAATCACTGCATCATCATGATGTCATAAATACTTTAATTTATTTAATGTCTAAAAATTTGGAAAAAAATACTATGATATAGGAAATATTATTAGCATACCAATGACTATTTATAGTCAAAAGTATCATTTATTTAGAAAAAATTAAAAAAGTTTTACTCAGGTGATACATACTTTGTTATATTTAACTTCCTTTAAAAATAAAAAGATAAAAAGTCACTTTCACACAAAAATGATTCCATGGGGTCCCCAAGTTTGGAACAAGGCATCCCATGGTCATCCATGAGACAACAAGTAGCATTAGGACACATGTTGGTGTCATTTTTTTATTATTATGATATTATTTTATTATCCTTAACTACCCGATTACTCATTAATCAAGATAATTAAAGGTAATTACCGTCGTTACTATTCATAATGTCCAAAAACAAAAGAGTCCTGATTACATAATTTGGACCTTATGAATCCAAATATGTAATCCATTTTACCAAATTACAAACACATAAATTGCAAAAATTAATTTAGAAATAATTCCCGTTGACAAAACAAATAGAGGGTTTTTTTGAAACAATATCTATGAAAATTTTGGCACTTGTTTATGCCCAATTCCAATGTGAAATTAATCCCAATGACCACCATTGGATTAAATGGTAAAAATATATTCTATTTACACTTTAAAACCAATTAAAAAAAATAATATAACCATATAATTAAATTAGATGAAAACGTAGTTTTGATGTAAAATGAAGTATTTTTCATTATTCATTAAAAACTGAACATTGTCAGAAAATTACCAAAAAATTATCCAATGTAAATTTCAATGTCCCAATCATAAATAATATTCATATTTTGACAAATAGAGATTATAAAATTGTCAAAAGTTTGATTTAAAAATGGTTTTCCAACAAAAGACAGTAAAACAATCTTTTGAAAATATTAGTGTATTCCATGCTTAATATTGGATTTATTCTCATTTTAAGACTCTAAAACACTATCTAATTCATAAATAAACATAGATAAGAATAGATAATATTCATTAATTACTTGGGATGTTACACTTTAATTCCATGAATAGTAAGCATTATGTATAAGAGTATTTAGTGTTACCTTAGATTTGTCTATCATGAAACATATGTTTTAATGATTGTTTTGTTCCGTATAAAAATTGTCAGATCCATTAGAGCTGTATTCTGAAGGACTCCAACTAGATTTCATATCCTTTTTATATCCTATTCCCTAATCTTTATATTTATTGTTCAATTTCATCTTGGGAAAATCAGCCTTCATACGACCTTTTCATTTACACTCAATAGATTATATCATTTGTGTTATCATTCCATTTTATGTCCTTTTTCCAATTTTATTTACTACCATACCATCGTATATAGTTCTAATTTCAATTAAACATATTATTTCCGTAGAACTTTATTTATCTTATAGAAAGATGAGCCATCTCCTCATCATTGTTAGAATCCAAATCACCATTTGGGGAACTATCTACATGAGCTTGAACCCATTCATTTTATTTTCTTTTTGAGGTAGAAGTCTTTAAAGATGAATATTTCTTTATTGGTTCTATATCTACTTCTTGATTCACCTTAATCTCTTCTTCATACATCATGATTTTTCCAATTATTTCCTTCATTGGTATATTTCTTATGTCACAAGATTCACAGATAGAAACAAAAGTTCCTCTCCATCTGTCAGGTAGGCATCGAAGAAATATAATAATTTGATCCTTGTTGTCTACTGGTTTCCCAAGAAGAATCATGGTATTTAATATTTCATAAAAAATGAGATAAATTTTAGAGATAGGTTTATCAGGATTCATTTTAAAGTTATCATATTTAATCTTATAAATATTTAATCATATTTATTTATCATTGGTTGTTCCCTCATGGGAACCAACCAAGGTATCCCCGATTTCATATGTAGTTTTACAGGTAGATATTCTATTTAATTCTTCATCCCATAAATCATAGTACAATGAATATATTTCTTTGTAGTTATTATTATACATAGCTTTAGTCAACTGAGATCATGTGTCTCTAGAAGTAGTAGGTAATGCATGTTCTTCTTCAATTGTATCCTAGATTTCAGGAACCATTCTCTATATATAAATTTTAATTTTCAATTTCCACTGATCAAAGTTATTATAATTAAATAAATTTGTCTTATTAGTAGCCATAACCTCAACTAGATTATCTATAGCTAATTAGAATTTAATGAACTGAAAGTTTAGATATTATAGAAATTTTAATATCTTTATGATACAACTACAATAACTGTTGAAAATAATTAGAAAATCATAAAAAACAGTTCAGATGGTATCAATAAAAACTCCTACGATACCAAATATTTTTGGAGGTGAAAACCCAATAGGGGTGAATTGAGATCCTACTTAAAATTTCAGTTAAAAACATTAAGATAAAATCCCCTAATTTGAAACAACCCAATTAATTAATAAAGTAGAGATATAAATGTTCAATTTCTCAAAAAGTATCTCAAAGGATGATTAGTCCTCATTTTGGTCACTGTAAAAACTTATCGAACATTTGAAACAATCTTACTAAAATAAACACATATACACACCAACCAAAACTAACTATCAAAGTTATTGTAAAAAATATATCTGTATTTGAATTTATAAAAATTGGAAAATATATAGAAAGAGTATTAAAAATTAAAGTACATAATAGAATTTAACAAGAGGACCAATCTTAATCCGAGAATTAATCATCTCCACTTCGTGATCACCTACCACCAAGCATTTTATATTAATAAACTTGATACATATCCTATATCAGGATTTACAACAGTTTTTTCAAACTATCAAGGTCTCACAACCTCTAACACAGTTATTCATCGGAAAAAACAAACACCCATGCCACACATGGCCTCTTCCACAGTTATACATGGGATATAAAAATGTAATTAATGTATAGTGTGAGTATTATCAGTATCCTCCAGTTTAATCATAGGAGTCAGTGTGTGTGTAACAGAAAAACACCCACTACTCAGTAATGTAATATAAAGAACACAATAGATCTAAAGTTATGAGGATTAACATTATAAGGATCTTGGTGTTTGTAGTTCATCTTGGGACTCCTTGGTCTTATGAAATTATAGTTTTAGTCCTTCTATGAAATTTGTCTCTAAAACATAGTGTCGCAACTTCAGGTTTCGGCTTCTAGGTACTAAGGTGTTCAACTTCTTGGATTAAAAAATATTTGATGAAGCCCAACATAACAACTTTTAATTTTTTTCCCAAATTATCTTCATGAAGATCTTGGGTTCACATTATCAGTGATTTTATATTCTCCTTGTTCATCAGGTCTGTCACAAAACATCTCTCACCCAACATTCTCTTATCTAGCTTGGTATTCTATTCTATTTTATATTCTTGAGGTCCTATAGTAGGCATGATCAAACTAGGTGTCGTCTTTCTTGTACATTGTATAGTCTCTAAATATGTCTACAACCAAGATTAATTATTGTGAGAAGAAATAAATTTACCAAATATGATTGTTAGAATAATATTATGAAAATTGAAAAATTATAGAGTAGAAGAGTATTAGGTATCAGTAGACTAGTAGCAGTAGCCTTCTTAATGGTAATCTTATTAGTAGTAACCTTGCAATGGTAGGATTCATCAGTACGTTTATCAGTGGTAGACTTGTGAATTCCAAAGGATCTTCCAACAGTAACCTTTCATCAGTATACTTCCAGTGGTAACTTCATAATAGCAACCTTGTAGCAGTAAGATTTAAATGGAAACCTTCTAAAAATAACCTTCTAGAGGTAACCTCTAGTTGTAGCTCTATAATAGATGTCTTTTAGCAGTAGACTTGTAGTGGTGAAATCACATTGGTAACTCAGTAGTAAGGTTCCACAACTGTAACCTTATAGTGGCATATTTCTAGTGGTAAGGTTCCAGTGGTATGTTTATAGTGGTAACCTTCCAGTTGTAAGGCTCTAGTGGTAACCTTTCAGCTGTAACTTCTACAATCGTAGCCTCAACTAGTGACTTGAATAGAAGGCTCTTAATAGAGACCTTCATACTAGTGACTGCTTACTTAGAAAATTTTACACTGTAAACTTAATCAAGAATGATGTGAGATTAAAAATACATAATTGTTACATGATAAAAACTATAAAAACTAATGAAACATGATTATCATATAAAAGAAACATGGTTTGGTATAATCAAAACAGGTGAGTCCAACAGTATACATGATATATATTTTCAAAATATTTTTTTACTTTCATTGATCTATTAGGTTAATTGTAATTAATAACGATTCATATTTTATATAGACTTATAAATCACTAATATAAAAATTTAATTCCCTATGATGAAAAACTTGTAATCATTAATCTTGTTATCATTTCTATAGATAAAATTGATTAGGTATGTATTAAAATAGAAAAATTATAAGAATCAGCCAAAATTATTAACAAAAAATAACAATGGATATAATCTTCTTGATGAATATAATATATTGGTAAAAATTTTAAATCTAGTAATATAAAATATATTTTTATATTTTAAATATTTATTCCTTTTTTAAAAGAGTGTTTTATGTTCACTAGAGTCAATTTGGATACTCTGAAAAATTATTTTCCAGAATAAAACCTCGAACTCCCAACAAATTGACTATACATGATGTACATTAATAATTTTTAATAAAATATAGTAAATTTTTTTAGATAAATATTATAATAAATATTTTATATTATGTTTTAATTTTTCTAATATATTGAAATAATTAAATATTTAAAAAATCATGCTTTGAGGATTGTGAATAATCACACATAATGTAAGGATATTTAAACATGGGTACATATTATGGTATATATAATAATATTTCAAAATAAAAAATCAAATAAAAAATTACTCATTTTACAAAATTCTTATATAGTGTCAAAAAAATTTCCATGATTATAGATATTATATTTTTAAATTTATGAATGATATCATATTCTAACAATAAACCATTTTCCCTAAAGAGTAATTTTCTATAGAAATTAACGTTAATTTAAAATATTTCTTAATCATTTTTTAAATATTTTTATAGTACAACTAGGATTTTTGATAGTTTTCATATTAAAAAGAAGAACTAGATTTGTTTTCAAATGATAGGGTACAGTACATGAAATCAAAATTTTTGAAGAAATCATGAAGAGGTAATTTTAGTTTAGTTTTGTAAATATTTTTTATTTCATATAGATTATGATGATTTGATTGAAATAATGAAATGTTTCGGTTCACCTTAACATTTTTATTTAAGTAAAAAATCATCTAAAATATGTCAAAATATAGAAAATAAGTTCTTATTACCATGGTAAATTATGATAATGATACTCATATAATTTTTTATTTATATGAATTAATTGATAATAAATATGATGATCTGATTGATTAGTATTATCCAAAGATCCATGTCACCTTTTTATTTATATTAAAATTAAATATCACCCATAAATGGGTAAAAATTGATATAAAAAACAAGATATTGACATGAAAATAGCACGAAATGCACCTTGGGTCATTTTTGATCTATAAGAATGAATCAAGAATCAATCTGATTCTCTAATTGCACTGTATGATCCAATGTACAATTTCACCCTTTCATATTTATTAAAATGAAACATCACCTCTTATGGATTCGAAAACAGGCGTGCAAGTTATGAAAGGTGTAATAACATAGGATTATAACCCTTGAATCATTTCTGATTTGTGGTAATCATACAAACATAAATCTGAAATCTTTATAAAGCATATTAATAAATGTAAAATCTCTAGTGTAGTGGTAAAAACTATGAAAACTGGCTTGTATTGGATAATAAATCAGTACAATGCTCTTAACATAATTTATGATCTATAAGAATAAAAAAAACAATAATCCAATACCTGGATTTATCATAATTATTTAGAGATTAGTTTTAACATCATATTATTATTAAAGTGTTAGGTCACGTATAAGGGGTAAAACCAACGAAAAGTTCTTCAAATTATTATTTAAACATAGAAAGACAATGCCAAAATCTTTTTTATATATAATAAAAAACCACACTTCAATATGATTCCCAGATTTTATGATATGATCCAAAGTGAAATTTCAACTTTTTATTTTAATTAAAATGAAATATGACCCATCGAGGGATTAAAGATGAGAATATGAGTTCATATTGATGTAAAAATTTAGGATAATGAACTTCAAATCATTTATAATTTTTATAAATCAAGTACAGAAAAATATAGTCCCTATATTTTCCAATATAATAGAATGTATGTTTTTATATTTATAAAACTTATTAATAAATGAAAATTACTCATGTTGGGGTCAAAACGTAACAATAAAGATCATATTTTTTTGAAAACATAAGACAACAATATTGGAGTGAATTTTGCTATGATGGAATCCACTATAAACCAATATGATAACCTAATTGAATAATATGATTGAATTTATTGTTTCACCTTTGCGTTGTTAATAAAGAAAAAAATATCCTAAAAGGGTTAATGTTGAGAAAATGTGTTTTTTGTTCCATTTAGAACTTAATATATTGATCAATAAGATTTTTTTGATTTATAGGAATTTATTATGCATCAAACCAATGCTCATATTTCTTAGTCTTATCAAAAGTACCCTTTAACACTTTTACTTTTATTGAAATTTAATATCACCCATCAAAGCGTAAAAATATAGAATATTATTTTTTATTATGGTATAAACATAAGAGAGTGATCCATGCCTCATTTTTTAATCTATAAGTGTCAATAAAGCATCAATCTGATGGTAATATTGCTCGGTATGAAACAAAGAACCATTTCCACTTTTTATTTTTATTAAAATTATATATCACCCATAAAGAGTTCAAAAATGATAAAACATACTAATATTAAAATGAAAAGTTAGGGAAATATTCTTTAATTTATTTTTTATCTATATGAATCAATCAATCATCAATCTATGGATAAAATTTCTTATTAGGATGAAAGCTACAATTTCACCTGGTTAATTTTATTAAAATAACATTTCACCTTTTAAGGGGTCAAAACCAAGAAGAAAAGTTTATATTGGCATAGAAACATATGAAAAAAATCATAGAATAATTTTTGATCTATATGAATAATCCAATAAAAAATATGATGCCTATATATCATTATATGATCGAAAATATGTTTTTAAATTATTAATACTTATTAATAAATGATTAATCATGAGTATATGTGTGACGTCCTAGACCAAAACTCATGAATATGGTTCCACAAACACATACTTTATATACTGGATTTGATATCGATTATAGATTAATAAACATGACTATCCCATAATTAGATAACATTAATAAAATATTTCATTAAAAAAATTCCAAATAACTTTTAGGTTTAGATATTTATAGAATTAGGAAAAAATATAATCTAAAAAAACCCATGACCTTTAACTAATGTATTTTTCTTCCAAAATATAAGAATATAATTCATCTATAATGAGTAATAAATATCTACTATATTTTTTCAGGTGTATTATCCTTCTAAACATGTAACATTTTTTACTTTTCTTCATATCATGGGTAATGGAAACATAAGAATGGAGTGATCACAAATCGTCATTAAAAAAAATTATAATTGAAGCCGAAAAAAACATAAGCATGGTATACAAAATATGGAAGGGATGAATAATATGATTAATTTTATAATGAAATGAAATCTGTATATTAAAATATCTATGACAATAAATGAAATATCTATATCAATAATAAAAATATGATATTGATGAAATGCATAATGTTGGATATCAAAAAAATACTTCCAGGGCCTTCTTCTAAGAAACTATAAAGATATAGAGTGAAGTATACCCCCAGACGATGTTGTTTTATCTCACATTATGTTTCAATGCATCGAGGGCCTATATAATTACTTTCTCTACTCATAACCATATTATATATAATTAATTTTCCATTGTAGTCAACTAGACCTTTCACCCTATTCCATAATAAACATTTGGTTGATTAAAAATATGGTTATCCGTATAACGAATAATATAAAATATATATATATGATCAACCAACATAAACAGTTAATAATCATCAATAATGTCAATAATTTTTTCACATATAAATAAAATATATATCATCACCATAACCCATATCGATAAAGAAGGTCCATGGTTAAACAATATATATTAAACTTTCTAAAAATCAGTATTTTTAGTATAACAATATATGGCACAACATTACTTTTCCATATATCAATAAAAGGGATTACATGATCATAAAACTTTATGATAATGAAATTGGATGGTTGTGAAATAACATTACTATATTTTTACAAAGGAAACATATATGGATGTTAATATCAATGAAATACATCCTTGGAAAAGAATGCATAAATGATACCACCAATGTAGGGATAAGGAATCTGATTATTTTATACCTTGAGTTTGTTCCCCAAAAATATAAATATATATTATATTATGAGTAGTTAAATATAAACTCAATTAGGGTAAATTTATCTGAAAATGAAAAATTAAATGGTAGTGAAAACATAAAATATTTTTTTAAAAAAACTAAACATTGATGTAAAAGGAAACATTATTAGTCGCCATAAAAAAATTGTTTCAAAAGGTAAATTGAAAAATATTTGAATTTTTTTTAAATATAATACTCAATAATATGGATTTGAAAATCATAATTTTTTTCTTGGTGAAATGTGGAGATTAGGGTAAAACATATGATAGTGAAAGAGAAAACCCATTTTTATTATTTTCAAAATAACTTTTTTCAAAACACGCATTATAACAAGAGTAAAAAAAATAATTTCTATTAAAACATAATTTTCCCAAATAAGATTATAAAATACCATATTATAAGATATTATAATGTGATAACCCAATTATTTAAATGTAATGTTCATGATGAAACATCATAAATCAAATAAAGGATGTTTGAGTTATCAATATCACTTATGGGAAACATACTCCATAAATCATGAAACATTTGAAAAGGGTTATATGTGGTAAATATGTAAAAAATGAGGTAATACCACATATTATATTAAAATGTAAAAACAAACCCAACTATATGAAATAAGTTACATAGAATCATCATAACTTAGTGAATGAAATTTGAGAAACCAAAAATCCTTACTAATGGGAAACAACTAAATGAATAGACACTTTAATAAGGGATAAAATATTTGATACTAAATGAAAATAAATAATAATATTATGATAAAAATATATCCTTTGGATGTTAATACACTATACAAATAAAACATGGTAAAAAAATGTATTATGCCTCAAAGAATCATAGCTGAGACAATGAAAACCCCTATGACAATAGAAAATTTCAAATCAAATATAATTGAAAGATTTGGATTGTAATTAAACAAAAAATACAGTTATTAAAATATAATTCATGATATTATATCTCAAATAGGAATTATATACATCACATAAACGAAATGAGGTTCTAAACACATTTCAAATAGGGGAATTTGAGATGAAACCCTTACCTCATTTCATGGATTTGTTGATGATACTATATCCTCTAGAAAAAAAATAGATAACATTATTATTTATTTAATAAAAATATTAGAATATATTTCTTTTTATATCTCTCATTTATACTTATTTTTATGGGTATATTTGTTATTTTTAGATTATTTCAATCATGTGTTGTTAATAATATTCACTATTTATGTATTTTTTAAAATGTTGATATCAGTACCTACTATTTAATTTTTAGTTAATTTTTAATATATAATTTAATAAATAGTGATATATAAACTATATTTATTTATAAATATCTTATCTAATTCAATTTTTTCATTATGTTGCATGACAATGGAATTGGTGTTATCATATTTTAGGGATTTAGCAAACGAAGTGGATAGGGTTTTTAAAACTGGTAGGGGTTAAATCCACATTATTATTGTGGAAAGAAAAACCTATTTTTGAGTGGTTTTGTTGGAAAAAATAATATTACATAAAAGTCCAAGGGATAGAAGAACCATAATAATTTAATGGACTGAAGGCCCTATGGATTAAAAGCTGATGGAGTTGACATGAAGGGACAAGTTGAGCAGTCATACTTCAAATCAAGATCTTAGTATTCTCATTGTAATTACCCCTTTGACATTATTAGTTGAATTCTGATTCTCCACTATGATATCATATCAGAACAAATATCATTTAATCTGTATCTGGTTATAGGACAATGTGATAACTTCTAGTGCACCCACCGTTCTTTAAATCTTCCCTCCCAATAAGAAATTATTGATTCCATGAACAACTAAATTCTAAGATTTGTCACTTTACAAAACTATTCATCAGTATTCGCATGATATATTTTCCACTCTACAAGAAACCACCATGTTTTACTACCGTTTTCAATGTCACAAATGAGAACCCCTCAATACCAAATTTTTAGAGGGACAATTGAAATATACTAACACACTTATCACTCTTTTGAGCTTCCCACCCAAAAATATTATATGAATCGATGTTGTGCTGCCTACCAGATGTTCTACACTAATTAGAAGGTCACTCTATATCATATGATTATATGTGGTGGTCAGGAGGCCCTTTGGACATGCATACTATGTTGGTCTTAATGGCATGAGGCTCATAGGCCCCAAAAAATCATCTCACCACCCACTTTAGATGAATAGTTACAATACTATAGTACCACAATAGTATTAAAATATTACTACTATAATACCTCTACAATCCCCAAAAATACTCCTCCACCATGACATCATACTCATTTTTATGTAGGATTACAGGTTATATTAACGACTCTATGTCCACCCCATATACCAATCATTACATTCTTAGTATATTATTATGACATTAATATTTTTTTTTCCATATTCATCCATGATAGAGTTTTATATCATCATTCATATATGTGGTTAAACCGGCCCTAATATTAACACACATTAACTCGATGGGAGATTATGATTAAGGAGAAGTTTTTTTGAAATAATATCATAAAAAAGAAGAATAATAATATTTTTTTAATTTTTTATGACAGAAAACCAAATATTAGAAAGTTAGTACAAAGAATAAAATGCCAGATGAAAAATGAAAAATGGTTCTCCATAGAGGTGGTAGACCATACAAGCCCAATTTATTGTTTTCTTTCTAAGTGGATGAAAATGAATAAATAATGTTTATGACCTTAATAATAAGAATATGAGAAAAAAATTATTATTAATACACCATATTATGATGGTGACAATATATTTGGAAGATTATGATTATGATGAAAATTTCCAAAAATGGATAATACTTACATAAGAGGCTTGGCCATTCTTATGATTAAACCCTGTAATTGAAGTTCATTAAAAATATTATTGTGTAAAATAGATTTAGGGAGTAGGATTTGGTTATAATGGTATAAAAATGGAATATATTTAACCATTAGTTCAAAGGGTAAATGAATCTTTGAAAGGGTTGAAGTGGAATTCTTTTACAAGAGAAGAAAATGGATATTTTGGAAACACTCATAATATTTCAAAAATTCCCTGAAACTATTCATGGTTCAATGGATAAAAACTATAAAAATATGGGTTCTAGGAAATTATTTGTTTGAAACTCATATCATGCATTCATTTTGAGATAAGTTAATAGTGATTTAAGGCTTTTTTTTTACTTTTCACCTTTAAACTATATTAGCATTTATTATGGTAAATAGTTTTTAACTAATTTTTTTATATATTATTAAAAATAAAAGGTAACCCCTATTTTCTAATTTCAATTTGATTAACCAAAATTTTACGTCCATTAAATTAAATTAAATTTATAAATTAGAGAAAAATAATTTTTAAATTAAAAAATAATATATAAAAACAATTTATTTATATTTTTTTCCATTAAGCGTTCGTAATTTTATTTAATATTGATCAGCCATTAAATTATTGTTAAACTAGTTATATATATGTTTAAACATCATGTTATATTCAAAATTTAATATATATTATTATAATTTACTAGATTAAAATTATACATCATTTTTTATGCAATTAAAAATTATCCTTTTCACTGTTAACCTGATAATGAATGTTAACCTTGGTAATCTAGTTTTTATTCTTAAAAATGAAAATTTATTTATTAAATAATATTAACACGATGATCTAAAATAATCGATTCATTTTATCAAATTGAATATCTATAATTTTTAAAATTAATTTTATTTTCAGAGCATGTAACACATAAAAACCCACTGTTTTGAAAAGGTGTATTTTTATGCTTAATGTACATATATAGAAAAAATATCAACATTATTAATTATAATTATTTTAATAAGATTATTTTTTTGAAATAATTTTTAAGTGAAAATAAAATAAATCTAAACCTCTATTTTCCCATGAGTTAATTTAATTAAAAGAATATGAAAATTAGTTTTTATAAAATATTACAATATTTTCTAAAATGATATTCCGGGGTTTCATAAATTAAACATAGTGTTTTTAAATGATCGATTTTACATTATAAATATATTATTTTATATCAAAGAGGTTTTAAAATCCTCTAATTCATATAAATGTGATTATATTATTAAAATGGGTACTTTTCATTATTCACCTAAAATTATATTATTTCATGAAAATATAAAAAGCACATTTTAAGGAGAATTTGTTATTATATGTCCAAAACTAATGTTCATTTTTTCTAATTGAAATCATAAAATTGATAATTTCATATTTTTAATAATATCATATAAAATGATGTCAAATTATTTTTATTGGGAATTGTAATTTTAAAATATTTACTCTTATTATTATTATTTTATATCATTTATTCATCCATTCAATTATCTTTGAGAAAAAATACACTATTGAACTTTATTTATAAAGTAATCAGTCATCCCAAAACTAATAAAATTTTTTCATTATTCCATGTAATCAATCTTTATCATACTCTACATTTCATAATATTTGACAATAATATATCAAGTATTGTGGATTGATAGATTTGTTTCTCAATTGGTTTCCATCAACTTCCAGACTAGTTGTTGCATGATTATTTATTGAGAATATGATATTCATTTTTTACCTAATATAACTAAGATTAAATTTTATAGCATAGCCATTAAAAATCATTGTATCTACTACTACGTCACATTACAGTATTGTACCAAAATTATACCACCAGGTGTTCATAGTAAAAATAATATATTCATAGTATATCCATATGTGTTTCACTATGATTTAATCATACACTTCCATGTTTTACTATTATGCGTTCTTTTTCTAGGAATATTACTGATAATGAATTACAATATGGGGTAAATTGTAGTAAAATAGTAAATATAAAATTTTCAGCCCCCCAAATAGTTAGGTTGGTTGGAAAATATAATTTTTGATCAACTATCAAATTAAAAATTTAAAATAAGTGGAAAATAAATCAAGAAAAATAAAAAATATTTTTTAGTAAAATAAATTTTCAAATAAAAAAACTAAAAAAACTAACAAAATAACAGAGATTCATAGAGTTCCAAAAAAAAATATTAACCCTTAATGGATATTTCTTATGAACAAAATTTCAATTCATCCGAATAATTTTCATTTACCTGATGTTGAAAGTGGATTTGTAAGACAAATCATTGGTTACCAGGTTCCATATCCTTAAATTCTCCAACTGTATACCTATTATTTGGTACAATGTTTAAAACTAAAAACATCCTGGGCTACAAATTCTTCAATAACAACATATTGAACACTATAAATATTATTGATAGAACATAGTTCACATGTAACTAATTAATGATAACCTATTCGACCTAGCAGTCAGTAGAAATTATGCAATTGGACTTCACCGAACATGAGGGATCAGAGAAAAAAACTCCACGCACATAGTCTCCTTAATCTGAAAGGATTAGATAATGCAACAACTATCCAATGATTTCCATCGGTCACGGGTGAATATACAAAGAATAATTAGAAAAATAAATTCAAATACCATTGAAATATAATCCCAACTAGATGTTAGATCTCATTGAACTCAAAAAAGATAATTCATATGTCAGTAATCTAAGGTAATGTGATGTTTGAACATATTCAAATACAATAGAATTTCTATTAAATGAAATTTTAATCATGGTTATCTTATTCAATTCCATGAATCCTCAAGTTTAAGTTAGAGAAATCCTCTCTAAAAAAACTCTAATAGTTGGATTCTTCGTTCATCAGGTTAAGTTACAACAATATCATATGTAAAATTATAGTATCTATTGGATGCCACTTTATGTTTTATCATCCAATGAGTTTATTTATATGCTCAATAACAGAAAATGTTTTCTATTTTAATATATGTATATATTTGTTCAGTTCATCTAAATATAGTTTCTAGATAATAATATTGCATAAAAAACATAAACCTACAAAAAGTTAAATAAAATCCTTAATAAACTGAATTTGTAGTTTTCCAAACCAATTATAATAAAATTAATTTAATCATGAATATCACCATTTTTTATAAATTGAAAACACTAATTAAAAACACATGTAAAGGGAAATTTGTTAAAAGGATAGAAATGATAAATACATCTACAATTTGTTGTTTGATAATCCTTCTTTGAATATAATTTCCAATGAAAATAAATTTAATCCTTTAATGAATAAAATTTGGTTAATAAAAATATATTTCAAATAAAATTAAAAATAATACACCCATTATTAGTCCTAAACTAAGGTTGATACCCTGATGAAGGGGGTGAATTGGGGCATTATAAATTTATTTTCATTAACCATTAAATAAATCATGATCACGTTGAAATATTAACATCTCCCTTTACCTCTAAATTGATAAATTTAAATAAATCAATATAAATTTACACATGTATTTTTATTTATCCCACACAAATGGGATAATTCAATGACCACAGATGGTACTGTGCATATCCACTGGAAACACTAAATAGCATTGTTGTGTTAAAAGTTATGAGTAGATAAAATGAACCTTCTAGTTTATAACTCTCATGATATAAAATCTATATACTATAAAACCCTTATAGAATTCATTTCACCTTTATGAATTTTTGTTTCAATTCTCAAGAATCATGATGTTTGGATACACCAAAAACAATGTGTTAATATGCCCCCTTTTATCTTCTTGAATAACTCTAGAAATTATCTATTAGTATATCATCTTGGATATAATCTTCCTATTTTTGAATCATTATATCACT
This sequence comes from Viscum album, assembly GCA_963277665.1. Classification (NCBI taxonomy): domain Eukaryota; kingdom Viridiplantae; phylum Streptophyta; class Magnoliopsida; order Santalales; family Viscaceae; genus Viscum; species Viscum album. Next base: position 2,086,207,268 of record OY728126.1, on the reverse strand, counting down.
ACATCAGAAATACTCTTTCATATCTCTATGTGATTTTATATGTTGAGAAATATTTTATTACACTAAGATTTATACAAACAGATTTCATCATCTTCATAGGAATCAAACAATTAATATAATGTTAATGATTAATTAAACATTTAAAATCCACATATATCATTCTAGGTGTTCCACATATTTTAATATTGTAATTATATTCCACTTAACATTATTAAAACCATGTAAACACATGATAAATCATTAACTTTTAATTCTAGATATAACAGTAAAGCACCCTAACTATCGATTAGAACCCTTTAACACAATGTAGTGTATCCTAGTTCCAATAATTCTATAGTGTGGTACCCATTCAACAACATGGTGATTAATAAAATACAATGTTACACCATAATATATTATGTTATATTTCCTTTTAATTAAATCCATTCTCTCTAATAACTTATGAAACACACAGCCCTATGTTTATATGAACAACAATATAGTATAACATTATAACATAGAAATAAAATTAGAATATATGAATATTACTAACTATATTATGAAAATTATATGTTTTACAAAGGTATAAAATAAATTTCATTACAATCTATGGATATAAATTTAAAAAAACTCATTTGAATGAAAAATAAATATTTTAGAAAAAAATTCTTCTTCTAAACAGTGGTTTCATCATGTTTGGATATCGTATTTTAAAATTAATTTCTACCTATTTTATAAAATTTATATCAATAACTGAAAAAAAATTTAAATCATAATCTCCATATTAACATAGAGTGAATTTTTGAGAATTTTCTATGAACACTAATTTTTCGATGAATAGTGAAAAAACCGATTTTTATTGAAAACTGATATTTATATTTAAATTATTTAAAAAGATTAATTATATATTAGTTTTATTATAATGTAATATTAGATCAATAATTTTAAAATTTAAATAACTTATATCATTGGGAAAAAAGTTCTTCAATTTCAATATAAAAATTTTCAATACTTATGAGATCTTTTCAATTAAAGCCCATATTTTCACTGCATCTCCTGGTTTATTGTAAAGTTAATTATGCCAGTTATATGAAATTAATTTGAAAAAATGGATTTAATATTTTTAATAATCATTATTAATATTATATAATATTTATCACTTAATATTATACCATAATGAATAACAAAAATTGTAAAAAATAATTACCACAATTACGCTAAGAGATGATAAACGGAGGGTTAAAATAAAAAGAGTGATTAAAATTACCTAAAAACCTGAAAAACATCCATTTAATGGAAAAATTTTAATTTTTTCAAATATTTTTTTCATTAATAACTCGTTTTGGAGGCTTATGAAATTTTAATAACATGGGTACGCATTATTATTTTCAAAAATTCCACATATGTCTTTTCCGCCACTTATAAAAGGTCACCACAAATACTCTCCCCTTAACACTTCAAAAACAATTTAGTTAATACAAAATGGGAATCAATATATTCATTAATTCCATAACCACATCTTGTAGTACTCTTTTTCATCATAAATAATATCTTGTAAGTATTTATGTTTATCTTAAAGAGAATTCTCGAAGAAGAGGTAATGTTTTTAACAACCTGTACTCATTTAAATTATTATTATAACTCCTTATAATATTATTAAAATATTATAATATAATAAAATCAATATATTACATATAAATATATTTTATTATGTTAATTTAATGTCATATATCCATCTAAAGTTACATAAAATGGGGAAAGAAACTATCAATTGTGTGTATGATGGTCTACAACCTCATGAACCAATGTAATTCATTTTCCATAACCACATTTAATGGATCAATATTCTTACATATTTAACATATTTATATTATATTTAAAAAATAATTATAATTCTTGAGTTATGATATCATATATATCATCTTACATTCCATTCCATGGGGGATACAGTGTCATCACTCAAGTGTATGGTAGACCACCACCACACAAAGTGATGTGATATGTTTTTTTTCATACAATTTTCATATAAGGTAGAAAGGATAATGTTAATGGATATATGTTATATTTATGACCTAAAAATACCTTTTTAAATATAATATTACATATTACCTTTTACCTGATAATCCTTTGGGAAAACAATAACATTTATCATGCATATGTGTGGACTACCTCTTCCACATAGAGACGTTAAATGTTTTTCATTATATTTTTACATGAAGTGTAATAATGAAATATGTGATTAATCTAAATAATATACATATAAAATAATTATTATTATAAAATTTTTAAATCAAATTTATTTTCTTTTCATTCTATCCATTTATAAAATGGAAACATCATTCATGTGTACCTACGACATACCGTCTCAATGAATGGTGTAATCCATTTCCTATATCTAGATTTCATTAATAACTATAAATACACATATAAGGAAGATATATTATATTTATATCATTGTTTACATAGGAATATGAGGTAACCCTAATAAATGTTAAGTAATTGAAATTGCGGAACAAAAATATTCATGAAAAAGAATTTTATTGTCACAAAAAATAGCAATTTTAACAAATAATTGTTATGGAATGGGTGATAATATACTATAAGTAAGTAAGATGGGTTATAAAATATTTGAATATGGGTTCTTAATAAATTTATAATAAATATATATTTATCACATAAAAGGTTGGAATATTTTTGATGGAATTCATACATAAGTTATGGGGGTTTTGAATCATTTTTCCATCATTGAGACATATGCCATGTTTTTCACTTATCTTAATTTATGTGGTCTATATAAAACACCTTTGAAATGTATCATAATAAATTAATTTATTATAATATTTTTAAATTTTTATTTAATGTTATTATTTTATTATTCTTACAATTCAATGTTACCAAAGTGGTAATGTTATTTTGGTATAATCTCATTATTCATTAAGTGTATTTAGGTTTATGCTTTAAATGATAAAATATTATTATATATATCTCAATAAAATAACTAATTTTATTTTTATATGGTTATTACCTAAGAATACATATTTTTTAATTCATTTTCCTCTATTTTTATACTCAATATTTCAAAATAATGTTTTAAGAAAAAAATATACTTTATTTCACACATAGGTTGAAAAAACATTTTCTTCCATATTTTTGTTTTCTAAAAATATTTTCAAAATATTTTCAACATTCATCAAAGGAACTATTAATGACACTTTCCGCATATTATATTTTTTGGAAAGGGTTTAAAATAAATCTTCTTATTTGTTTCCAAATGAGGAAATTCATAAATTTTTACCAATTTGTAAAATGAATGTATTCATTTAACTATTACAATATGAACGAAGTTTTCTTCCATCATAAATATTATTTTATTTGACTATTTCTTTATTTGTTACTAAGGTGATTTTTAAAGTAATTAATTTCCAAATTATTTCAGAATTTATTGTTTTAAAAAATTGTGATTTTTATCGAAAGTTTATTTTTTAATAATTGGTTTATGTGATATTGCAAAATAATTTTATATATATGATGACTTGTATAGATGTTACAAAATATTTAAAAGGGAAATAATCCAATGATTCTATCCTTATTATTTTTATGGATAGTTTATAATGAGTTTTTTATGAACTATTGTTATTCCCCCATATTACTCGGAATCATTTATTATTATGCTTACTATCGGAGAATGTTTTTACATTTCATATACCATTTTTACAATATTATTATTCATGTGGATTATTTATGAACTCTTCATGGAAGGAATGAACTTGATTTAGTTATTGGTGGTAGAGGCCCATTAATTCCTGTTAATGATTCAATAGGTCTCATGAGACAACTCACTTGTGTTTTTAGATGTGTTCATACACATTTTTGTAAAATATATTTAAATGAAAAATTAATTGTATGGGTATGATGTTTAGAATTAAAATTCAATCATAATGTGTAACGCCCCAACTCCAGTTAACTAGAGTTAGTTCATTATTACATAACATTGAAATGATCACAAAAGATCAAGTCTCAAAATGCCGATTAGTTTAGTAGCCTTGGAATCACTAGATACATTCATAAATTTTACATTACAACATAAAATGAAAAACTAAAAAAACATCGTGTCTCTATAAACCACAATAATATGCCCTCATTCTATCCCTGCAGGTCATTCATAAAATACTTCTTCACATCATGGGAAAAATAAAACATAGAAAGGGGTGAGCTCAAATGTCCAGTAAGGATAACAATATAGCAGAAACTTTCATAAATAAGCATAAAAATTAAGGAAATGTATAAATAAAACAATATACTTTTAAACATGAACTTCAGCATAATATGGGAGAAATAAAATTAAATAATTCCATTTACCTATTCACATGGATATTCTAGTAATCGAATAATCACATGCAATATCAATAACCACTTTTATATTGATGGATTACATAATGCCATACAATCACAACCACAAAGTCAAGGCCTTGTTCCAAGACCACAAAAAAGATTTTTCAAGGCCTTTTGGTAAGAAACTAGTTTGTCTCATGAGACCAACCGATGCATTGAGGAGCTATAGCGGGCTCCACCCATCACTTATTAAGTCCAATTCATTCCTCATATTACCAGGTTTAAACATAACATAAACATTCTTATTAAAACTAACATATGAAATGTCAATAATTTCTCCATAAACAAGGAATGTTATAAGAATAAATCATCCACAGTCAATCATATCACAAAAACTTCAATACAATATGGATGTTTTGTATCATAATAAATAAACTTCAAATAAGCATAAAATCCATCAAAGGATGTTGACATAGTTGAAAACAAAACTATTTGAGAGAAATATCTCTTTTTATTAATCATTTAAATGTCACATAATTATGAAAGAAAACATTTACTTTGAAAATATTATTATAAGCTTGTAAGGGAAGCTTCGATGATTTTATAATGGTAGAAAATAGCTGCACCTACCGTAAAATTTAAAAAAACATTCTTACCTTAATTTTGTCGAACAGGTTAAAAGGGACCTTTTTTGGAAAACAACAGAAAGATTCCTTTATAAAAATCTTATAAAAATTAAAAAAAGGGTATAAATTAATTTAACCCAAAGTATGTAAAATAGTAAGAATGATTTGAAATATGTTTTTATGAAACATGGATGTAAATGATAAAGAGGTCCCAGTAGATAACTACGTATAAACAACCACATATAATGAAGAGATTGTGAAATAAACCCTTACCTTGTAATTTTATTTGGTAGAGGGTAGTTTAACCACTTTTATAATGGTAAAATAATATTTATTTAATTATACAAGAATCATATACAATAATATGATATCATATATGATCTTTTAACATTTTTTGTTAATAATATCTTAGTATTATCGTCATTTTCGGTGTTAACTTACTCATTTTATTTTATATGTTTTGTTGCATAAACCATGTTTATTATGGATAGTTCGTATCTTATTCGTATACAGAATGACATCAAGTCCTTAAATATTATTTTTAATCATCAAATGATAATTATACTTGAATGGATACTATGGGGAATGAATCTCATCGCATTCATGGAGACGGTAGTCCGTTCGTACGCACGAGATACAATATCATTCTTTTGATTTGAAAATAATATAAAATTGGATGGTATATCATATATATATAATAATTATAATTTTATATTTATTATTTACTTCAATTACACATCATTATCATACCAATCCAAAATAATAATGTTTTGAATAACAATTACACCACGACGTGGAGACGGTAAGTCGTACGTACGCACATATAATGAAATGTCATTAAAATGATGGATAAAATACAAAATATGATTGTAAAATATTTATAATAATATCATAGTATATATAAGATACTTTAGTTATTATTTTATAATGGAAATAACAAAGAATGAAGAAGTGGAAGAAGAAAGAAACATGAAAGAGGGTGGTGAAAACATTACCTCTTCTTCGTGTTCTTCCTTTTTATTTGATCAAAAGGGATCCTTAGGTTGTATTTCTGATCAAAATAAGGCCTCTAGGTTAAATTTAGGAAAGTTGGGAGGATATTGGGGAAGAGTTTGGCCGATCCAAATGGCTTTTAAGGTGGGAATTATTGAGAAGGGGGAGTTCCCTTTTATGAGAGGGGTGAGGGGCACCTTTGGAAAAGATAGAAATATTATTTTATAATAAACTAATATTCAGGTTCTAATGGCTCCAAAGTGGATTATTTAAAATTTAAGGTGTTTATAGGTCACAAAACACTCAACCAACAGGTTTTTTATAGGTTTGGGTCATTATATTAACTTTATTTTTTTTAATTTAACTCTTAGTTAAATAGTTTGACATTTACCATGTCTCTTTGTATTTTTAAATTATATAGTTTATAAACATACTATATACTTCCAAGTGACCCTTATGTGGTCAATTAATGACACACCTATCATTATATATGTCTTTTTTCTGAACCTTATTTTTCTAAGAATAGCATATCAATTAGTAATATGATATTTGTTTTAAAAACTCCTTTATGTCAATATTGAAACTATTTAATAATTGATTTTTTTAAAGTCTTAACCACTTTAGTAATTCTAAAAAAATTCATTTAAGTAATCCTAACATCTCATATTAACCAATAAAATTTGTTAATGTCATAAAAACGTTCAAATTATATTTATCTTAACATTTATAATACCAATTATTTGATTCATTCATTAATAAGGAAATTATTGCATCATTATTGTGTCATAAATAAATTAATTTATTCAATGTCTAATAATTATAAAAAAAACCTCATTATGTATGAAATATTTTTACCTTTCTAATTAATATTTATAGTCTAAAATAAAACATATATAACCCTATAAATTTTTTTTTTCTAAAATGTATATGCTTATGTCATTTCAATATTCACTATAACTTAATTAATATAAAGTGTCATTATCACTAAAAAGTGGCTCCATGGGGTCCCAAAATCGACCCAAGGATGCCCATGGTCAGACATGTATCATAAAATAGAGTTAGGACACGTTTTATAGAAATTTAATATTATTATAATATTATTTTGTTCCCATTATTTACCCGATTTACCCTTTAACCATGGTAAATAAAATATTTACCAAAGTAATTATTCAAAATTTCTAAAAATAAAAGTTACATATTTACTCAATTTGGACCTACTGATTCTAAATATGGAATCCATTTTTCTAAATTCAAAACATAGATGTGTCAGAAATTAATTTAAAATTAATTTCTGTTGTCAAAACAAAAAACGTGTTTTTAACAAATAATAACTATCAAAAGATTGACACTTTCTTTTGTCCAGTTTAAATGTGAAATTATGTCAAATGTCCAAAATTGGAATAAAAGGTAAAAATATAATCTATTTATACTTTAAAACAACTCAAATTCATAATTTATCACTATTAATTATTTTGATTAAAAAAGTTGTTTTTAATAAAAATTTAGTAATTTTCACTATTCATCAAAATATAAAACATATCAGAAATATACCAGAACTTCACCCTAATCTAATATCTATATTCCAAATCCAAAAATAAAGTCCAATTTGAATAATAAAATTTTTAAACTTTTAAAAGGTGGGTATTACTATTTATAATAGCTACAATGATTTGTTCTGGTGTGTGTTAGAACCTCGAAGTTGCGTACAACACATGTTACTATATTATTCAAAGAGAAGCGTACCGTAGAAGATTGGCGTGTTACATTCTCCCCTCCTTAAAATAATTTCTTCCTCAAAATTTTGATAATTCTACTACATTAAAAGACTTAGGTGGTTCTTCATTATAAATTCCTCGGGTTCCCATGTTGCCTGATCCATCTTATGGTCTCTCCATAGAACATTTACCAGACGAGTCGTCCGGTTTCTCAGCACTTGTTCTCTAGTATCAAGAAACCTGATGGGCTCTTCGCAGTAAGACAAATCGGGTTCCAGTTCTACTTCCTCATAGGTGAGTAAATGCATTGGGCCAGGCGTGTATTTTTTCAACAGTGATACGTGGAACACATCATGAACTTTGGAGAGACTTGGCGGCATTGCCAAATGGTAAGCTACAACCCCAATTCGTTCTAGAATTTTGAAAGTTCCTATGTACCTGGGACTCAATTTATCCTTCTTATCGAAGCATATAACACCCTTCCATGGAGATACCTACAAGAAAACATGATCTCCTACCTAAAATTCAAAATCCTTCATTTAGTTATCATTATAGCTCTTCTACCTACTTTGAGCTGCTTTGATGTGGGTTTCGATTACCTTCAACTTTTCCATTGTTTCCACAACAAGTTCTAGGAATATAGGGTTTCTTTCACCAACATCATCCCAACATATTTGTGTGAGACATCTTTTTCCATATAATGCTTCTTATAGTGCCATCCGAATACTTGAATGGAAGTTATTGTTATAGGAAAATTCTACCAGAGATAAATATTGATCCATCATACCCAAAATGTCAAGTGAGAAAGATTTCAACATGTATTCTAAGGATTTAATAGTCCGTTTTGATTATCCATCTGTTTGAGGGTGGTACGTAGTCCCCAAATGAAGTTCATTATCCAGTGATTTATGAAGACTTTTCCAGAATCTTGAAGTAAAATGGGGATCGTGATCAGAAACAATTGATAGGGTACTCCATGAAGACTCACAACTTCATTAATATATACTGTTTCTAGAAAATCATGTGGTAGATCTTCTCTTATAGTAAGAAAATGTGCTGACTTCGTAAGATGATCAATAATGACCCATATTGCATTGTTCTTTCAGGGAGTGTTTGGTAGCCCCAGGACAAAGTCCATCATAATATTATACCATTTCCACTCTGGTATGGGAATAGGTTTCATGACTTCTCCATGCTGTCACCTTCAAGCTTTCACTTGTTGACAAACCATACATCATGACACAAAATCAGCAATCTCACTCTTCAGGTTGTCCCACCAAAAATGTTCCTTCAAATACCTATAACTTTTGGTGCTCCCTGGGTGTATTCATAAATTGGAACTCTGAGCATTTTCCAACAATTCCCTTTTTAAACACAAAGTCTATTCCGAAAATTTCAAAATTCCACCTTTATACATGAATTCACTCAAAATACCATCATTCACAGCATTAATCGTCATTTTAAATTCATTATCATCGGTCTGAGAACTCTTTATCCATTCTAGTAAATATGGTTTGGAAACCATTTGAAAAAATATCTATGTTTCACCATCCATGGTAATTCCTATATCCATATTCACTAGATCCATGAAAATATGATCCCTTTCAATTATCATCATGTTCAAAACTCCATGATCCTTTCTGCTCAAAGCATCTTCCGCCTTATTTGCCTTCCTCGGGTGGTAGTGTATAGTGAAATCAAAATCCTTGAGTAGTTCAAGACATCACCTTTGCCTCATGTTGAGTTCTTTCTATGAGAAAATATACTTCAAACTCTTGTGATCGGTATATATCTCGCATTTACACCATAAAGATAATGTCTCCATATCTTCAAAGAAAACATTACAGCAGCTAACTCAAGATCGTGAGTAGGATATATTTTCTCCTGAATTTTCAGATGTCGTGATGCATAGGCAATAACCCTATCATTATGCATAAGGACACAACCAAGTACTTTCTTTGATGCGTCACTATAAATAACAAACCCATAATTCCCGGATGGTGGATTCAATACAGGATCATTGACTAATATTCGCTTCAGTTCTTTAAAACATTATTCACACTCTTTTTTCCAAATAAATTTAACCCCTTTACGTGCGAGCTTCATTAATGGTTAAGACAATCGGGAAAAATTCAAGAAGAAACACCGATAATAACCTTCCAAACCAATAAAATTGCATACCTCAGTTATACTCGCCAGTTCTGGCCATTCTTGTATTTCCCTGGTCTTAGAAGGATCAACAGAAATTCTATCCTTAGAGATAATATGGCCATGAAAAGAAATCTCCTGAAGCCAGAATTCACACTTGCTAAACTTCACATATAATTCATGTCTTATAAGAGTCTTCATAATAATTCAGAAGTGATTTTCATGATCTTTGTAGATTTTGGATTATACCAAGATATCATCAATAAATACCACTACAAAATCATCGAGATATTCCTTGAAATCTCTGTTCATTAGATCCATGAATTCAGAGGGTGCAATAGTCAATTAAAGAGGCAGTACTATAAACTCGTAATGCACGTACTTGGTTTGAAATACTATCTAGGGAATGTATTCCTTCTTCACACACAACTGATGGTATCCAGATCGAAGTTCAATTTTTGAAAATTATTGAGCTCCATGAAGTTGGTCAAATAAATCATCAATGCTAGGTAGGGGATGCATGTTATTTATTGTTGTAGCATTTATTTCCTTGTAGTTGATGCATAACCTCATAGATCCATCTTTATTCCTAACAAAAAGGATAGGGCTCCCCATGGAGAAACACTAGGACGAATAAATCACTTATTACTCAATTCCTCTAGTTATTTTTTTAGTTTAACAAATTCCATAGTGGCTATTTTATAATGGGTCTTCGAAATAGGCCTTTAATCAAGAATTAAATTAATGGAAAAGTTAATTTCTTGTTCTGGATGATGTCTAGGTAAATCATCCAAAAATGAATTTACATATTCATTCACAATAGGTACATCCTATCTTTGAACATTACTTTCCTCACCTAATGTTATTTCATTCTCTTCCTCCCTGATAATTGAATTTAGGTGAGCTACTGGGGGTGGATCTAGATAAGAATCAGGTGGTGGTGATTCTACTCTAAAGATAATGTGTTCTTTATCATCATAAAAAATCATAACCTTCATCTTCATACAATAAATCTTTGCATCATGGTCCGAAAGACAATATATAGAAAGGATTATATCAGATTCAATCATGGGTATGACGACGAGATCATCAAATGAAGATCATTTATGTCCTCTAATGGGGACTGATTCACAAAACATTGTTGCAATGATACTTACCTTAGGATTTTTGATTGATAACTCCCTTGTTAAATCAAATTGGAAATATCTATTTTTTTAGAAAACTGGAAAGATATGAAACAATGTGATGATCTAGAATAAAATAAATCTTTTTCTAAACTTGAGGAAACCATTAAATTACCAACCACCATGTCATTCAGTGCTTTTACCTCAGCTGTAGTGATAGCATAAGCTTGGCCTTGATCCCTTGGCCCTTTCTGATGTATGTTCCCCTGATGCTTAGGAAATTCATTTGCATAATGTCCCATCTCCCTGCAATTGTATCATTTAACATCAGTAGCTTCTTTCTTCCCCTTGCAATCACGAGCTTGGTGGCCTTTTTCACTTCACTTGTAACAGACTCCCATTCCCTTAAACCAAGTACCATAGTGCTTATTCCCACATTTACTAAAATATGGATATTCAAATTTTCTCTTATTCCCATTATTTCCATTCCCAAAGTGATTGGTAGATATCTTCTTCTCTTTCTTTGCTTTAAAGTCATAAGGCTTAGAGAATTCCTTTTCTGTCTTGATAGCACATGAGATAATATCTTCATATGAGGAGAAGGATTGTGAGATTAATTCTCGATGGAGAAATTGTTTTATCCCATCAAAGAAATGATCAATATTACTCCTTGGGTTACATATATAATTTGTTGCATGCCTCTCGAACCTTGTAAAGTTAGCCTCATACATTTCGACATACTTATCCTCCTTTTTCCTCAGACTGAGAAATTGCCTATCCATATCGGCTTGATGGTCATGAAGAAAGTATTTTTCTAAGAAAATATCTTTTAACTCCCTCTATTTCATATTTGATACTTAATCATCCTACTTTGTCTTTTGAATCAATGACCACCATTGTTCAGCATCTCCAGTGACGCGGTAAACTGCCATGATAACTTTTTCCCTTTCACTACTCCCCAAGGCATGGAATATTTTGTCTAAGGAATATATCCATTGCTTAGCTATTAATGGATTTGTACCCATTTAATGTTGGTGGTTGTTGCCTAATTAAGCCATCTAACATTAATCCTCCATGCTGTGGATCTGGGTTCTCCATACGGGTATGGTTATTATTCATAACCTGAGTGAGTTGTCCCAGTATGGTGATTAGCAGATCAGCACCAGTTGCATCACCAATTCCACTATAATTATCTTGAGCAGGAGGGAAATCCCTACAAGGAGTGTGTGCGTTGATACAGTTTCCATTTCTTCTACTAGGTGCCATTTCTAAAAAATGGAATATACTAGATTAGTTTATGAATCGCAATACATAAATCCAAACTTGTAGAAAACATAACATGAATTGAACAGTTGATGGATATAATCCATAATCGTAAAAATGTTTTCATTGAGAGAGTATATCCTCATAAACACTTCATAATGGTTTGTAAAGAAAATGATAATAATTCTAAGAATATCCCCCAGGAGTGTCATAACCAAGAGCGCAGCAAGGCTTGTTGTCTTGCACCAGTTCCCGTTCGAGTCTATCTCAAAGCAGTGTTTTTAGGTTTTACCCCTAGGTACATATGTGCCAAATTCGCCTCTACCTTCTCTTATCTAGATAGAGATGTATTGCTCCGAAAAATCACAAAATCTCTACAATACCAATATTCTAGGATGTTATTCTAAACTAATCCTAAAAGTCCATCTTAGGTCTTTGTGTACTAATATGAGTCTATCTAAATCGAGCTTCCAAGGTTTGTACTAAAATTTCTCTAATACAAACTGTAACGCCCTGACCCCAGTTACCCAGAGTTGGTACATTATTACATAACATTGGTATGATTACAATAGATCATGTCTAGAAGGACTAATAATTTTAGTACCCTTTGAATCACTAGATACATTCATAACGTTTAAATTACATCATAAAAAGAAAAACTACAACAACATCTTGTCTCCATAGACCACACTCATATCCCCTCGTACTATCCTTGCAGTTCATTCATAAAATACTTTTTCACATCCTGGAAAAAATAAATCATTGAAAGGGGTGAGCTTAGATGCCTAGTAGTGATAACAATATATCAAAAACATTCATAAATAAGAACAAACATTTAAGGCAATGTATAAATAAAAAAATCCTTTTAAACTTGAACATCAGTATAATATGGAAAAAATAAAATAAAATAATTCCATTTAATTATTCCCATGGATATTATACTAATTTAATAATCACATGCAATATCAATAACCACATTCATAATGAGGGAATGAATAATTCCATACTATCATAACCACATTGTGAAGGCCTTGTCCCAATAATACAAATAATATTTTGTCAAGGCCTTGGGCCATGACACTAGTTTGTCTCATGAGACTTACCAATTCATCGAGGATCTATAGTGGGCTCCACCCATCACTTATTAAGTCCAATTCATTCCTCATATGAATAGGTTTAAAAAAAACATAAACATTCATATTAAAACTAGCATAAAAAATGTCAATAGTTTCTCTATATACCATGAATGGTATAAAAATAACATATCCACAATCAAACATATCAAAAAACCTTCAATACAATATGGAAGTTTTGTATCATAATAAATCAACTTTAAATAATCTTAAAATCCATCAAAGAATCGTGACATAGATGAAAACAAAACTATTAGAGAGAAATATCTATTTTTTTAATCATTTAAAACTCACATAATTATAAAAGGAAACATTATTTTGAAAATTTTCTTATAATCTTTTAAGGGAGGTTCCAATGATTTTATAATGGTGGAAAATATCCACACCCGCCGTATAAGTTAAAAAACATTATTACCTTAATTCTGCCGAAAAGGTTAAAAAGGGCTTTGTTTGGAAAACTATGAAAAGATTCCTTTATATACATCTTATAAAAAGTCAAAAAAAAAGGTATAAATGACTTTAAACCATAGTATATAAAATATTAAGAATGATTTGAAATAAGTTTTTAAGAAACATGTATGTGGATGATAAAGAGGTCCCAGTAGATAATTACATATAAACAACCTCAGATAATGAAGAGATTGTGAAATAAACCCTTACCTTGTACTTTTACTTGGTCGAGGGTAGTTTAACCTCCTGTATAATGGTGAAATAATTGTTATTAAATTATACAATAATCATATACATTAAGATAATATCATATATGATCTTTTAACATTTCTTTGTTAATAATATCTTAGTATTATCGTCGTTTCGGGTGTTAACTTACTCCTTTTTTTTATATGTTTTGTTATATAAGTCGTGTTTCTTATGGAAAAGTTGTATCTTATTCTTATAAACAATTATTTAAAGTCCTTAAATATTATTTTTAATCATCAAAGGAGAATTATACTTGAACGGATATGATGGGAAATGAATCTCATCGTGTTCGTGGAGACGGTAGTCCGTACATACGCACAAGTGACAATATCATTCTTTTTATATTATAATAATATATAACTGGATGGTATATCATATATACAGAATAATTATAATGTTAATTTTATTATTTACATAAATTACGCATCATTATCATACCCATCCAAAATAATAATCTGTTGAATAACAATTACACCACGACGTGGAGACGGTAAGTCGTACGTACGCACGTATGGTGACATGACATTAAAAGGATGGATAGAATAAAAAATATGGTTGTGCCATATTTATAATAACATTACAGTATATATAAGATAATGGATTTATTATTTTATATTGGAAATAACAATGAAAAAAGTAGTGAAAGAAGAAAGGAACTTGAAAGAGGGTGGTGAAAACATTTCCTCTTCTTCGGGTTCTTCCTTTTGATTTTTTCAAAAGGGGTCATTAGGCTGGATTTATGATGAAAATAAGTCTTCTATCTTGAAGTGAGGGATGTTGGGAGGATATTTGGGCAGATTTTGGCCGAGGAAAATGGCTTTTAAGGTGTGAATTAGTGAGAAAGGTTAGATCTCTTTTATAAGAATGGTGAGGGGAACCTTTGGAAAAGCTAGAAATATTAATTTATAATAAATTAATATTCGGTTTCTAATGGCTCAAAAGTGGATTATTTAAAGTTTAAGGTGGGGATAGGTCTAAACCACTCAAAAAATAGGTTTTTGACAGGTTTGGGTCACTATATTAACTTTATCATTTTGATTAAACTCTTAGTTAAATAGTTTGACATTTACCATGTCTCATTGCATTTTTATATTATATAGTTAATAAATATACTATATACTTCCATGTGACCCCCAAGGGGTCCATTAATGATACACATATAATTATATAAGTACTTTGGCCGAACATTATATTTCTAGAAATATAATATCAATTAATAATATAATATTTGTTTTAAAAACTCCTTTGTGTCAATTTTGAAACTATTTAATAATTGATTTTTGTTAAAGTCTTAAAAACATTATTAATTAAAAAATAATAATTTTAAGTAATACTAACATGTCATATTAACCAATAAAATTTTTCTATGTCATCAAAACATTCAAATTATATTTATTTTAACATTTATAATAACAATTATTTGATTCTATCACCAATAAGGAAAATAATGCATCATTATTGTGTCATAAATAAATTTAATTATTCAATGTCTAAAAAATAAAAATAAAATTCTATTATGTAGTAAATTGTTTTAGATTTCTATATAATATTTATATTATAAAAAATAAAATATATAACCCTATGTAAAAAAAGTTTTCTAAAAGATATATGCTTTTGTCATTTTTGTATTTACTTTAACTTAATTAATATAAAGTGTCATTATCACTTACAAGTGGATCCATGGGGTCCCAAAATCGACCCAAAGATTCCCATGGTCGTATATGTATCAAAAAATAGTGTTAGTACACGTTTTAGGGTAATTTAATATTATTATAATATTAATGTTTTTACCATTATTTACCGTATTTACCCTTTAACCATATAAATAAAATATTTACTGAAGTAATTATACAAAATTTCTAAAAATTAAAGCAACATATTTAATCAATGTGGAACTCATGATTCTAAATATGGAAACCATTTTTTTAAATTCAAAACAAATAAGTGGCAGAAATTAATTTAAAATCAATTCCCTTCATCAAAACAAAAAGTGTGTTTTTAAGAAATAATAACTATAAAAAGATTGACACATCTTATATCTAGTTTAAATGTGAAATTATGTCCAATGACAAAAACAAGATTAAAAGGTAAATATATAATCTAATTATAATTTAAAACCACTCACATTCATAATTTATCACTATTAATTATTTTTATTAAAAAGTTGTGTTTAATTAAAATTTAGTAATTTTAACTATTCATCAAAATATGAATGTTATCAGAAAAGTACCAAAGATTCACCCTAAGCTAATCTTGATATTCCAAATCCAAAAATGAAGTACAATTTTTATAATAAAATATTTAAAATTTCAAAAAGTGGGTATTACTATTCATAATAGCTACTTTGATTGGTTGTGATGTGTGTTAGAACCTCGAAGTTGCGTACAACACACGCTACTGTATTATTCAAAGAGAAGCGTACTGTGGAAGCTTGTGGTGTTACATAATGAGATTATTTATTGATGTATTTATTATTATTCTATTAGTTATAATTTCCAATGAAATTTTTTTTATCTTATGTGATAACATATATGGATTTATTTGGTCATTATTTATTCGAGACATTATTCTATAGTTATTGATTAATTGAAATGTGTTTTATTAATTTACCATTCTATATTGATTATTATTTATTTATCCATATATTATTTCATGCTCATACCTGTGCATATCATTTTAGCTCACCCATTTCTTCTGTTTATTTCCCAGTATGTCATTAGGAGTATTATGATGAATATATAGGGTTATGTTAAAAATAATGATTCAATTGAATAGAACACTTTTATGAACTTTATGTTTTAATTTATAAAATTAGATTAAAATATGTATCTAGTAACAAAGACTACTAAACCATTTGGTTCTTTTGTGGTGTATGTAAAGACCCGTAAAATTCAAGGAAAATTTTTTCTTAATTTTCTTTAGAATTTTACAAGAGCGCGGTTTCAGACGGCACCTGATTCCGAGGCCCGGAGTGCCCGGAATTAATTTCCGAAGTTTAGCTCGGGTACGTTCAGTGAACGAACGAGCGGGTATTCCTAACTTTTGATCCGGTGCTCGGAATTGAAATCCGAGGGCACCGATGAACTCGCAGCGCCGATATTCGCTTAAAGAGTCCTTTTCGGGAGTTGCGTTTGTTGCGGGTTGAGAGTTTCGTTTTGGGGTTTTTAGTTTGAGTTAAATAAAATTGTGTAGAACAATTTTATTTTTAACTTGTTAAAACCTATCTAAGGTGGTTGGGAGTGGGACCCACACCCACTTAACCTCCCTTGGGAGGATTAAGTGTGGTGGGGCCCACACGAACCCCCACCTTTTCAACTCCCCACTCTCCCTCTTAATGGCTTGACAAGTTAACTTATATTTAATTATACAATTCATGTATATTAAATAAGTGAGTTAAATGTGGAGTTATCTCTTTTGAATTTCAAACTTTTGAAATCCTTTTGAGTTGTGTGTTAATAAAATAAGTGGTATTCTTATTTTATTAAGAGTTCTTTGTTTGTCTTTGGAGAGCTTTCCCTTCATCTCCAAGCTTTGACGAAGAACCTTCGAAGAACGAAGAACGCGAAGAACGTCGTTCTTCAACGAAGAATTTCTTCGCCGAAGAACACGGACTTTCCGTGACGCCCTTCCGCGACGTGACGTTCTTCTTCCGCGTCATTCCTTCCGCGACGGTTTCCGCGACGAACGCCTTCGACAACGAATCTTCCTCCGACGTCAAAGGAATCGACACCGATTTTCCACGACTCTGCCAACGTGTGATTATCGAGAACGCCGCAACTCCTTTCTTCGTTCACCGTGACAACGAAGGGGACGCCATCTCTTCTTCGGACAACCTTCGTCGGCAAACGAAGATCCGCCATCGTCGTGTCTCTTCGGGCGTAGCACTTCGTCAACGGATTTGACGAACGACGACCGCGACACCCGACCTCCGCGACGCCGTCTTCCGCGGAGCGTAGCGGAACCTTTGAATCCTAAACCCGAGGTAGGGGTTGTTGGTTCATTATTTCTTTATTTTTTTTTCTTGAACGTGGATCTCGCATGTCTAACTTGATGCTTGATTGTTTAAGTTGCGTTATTAATTTAACGTGAGGGGGCCGGACCGCACGAACACGGCCGAACCCCCCCCTCCAACGATCTTGTTTGTTCATGCGGGTGGAAGCAAGTAGCGTGGTGCCGTCGCACCACGCGGATGATCGTACAATTAATTTACGTGGCGCCGTCGCGCCACGCCGGGGGAAAATCTTCAAGAACGCGACGCCGTCGCGCCGCGTTGAAAAGAATCGAAGCACGGCGAAGGGGCGCGGTGCCGACGCACCGCGCCGGATGACGAACGCCGCGGCCGGTTCCGGGCCGCGGCGGAACGAGAAGACCGCGGCCGGTTCCGGGCCGCGGCAGGACGAGGAGACCGCGGCCGGTTCCGGGCCGCGGCGGAAGGGAAGACCGGCGGCCGGGCCGCCGGCGTCGGAAGCCGAAGAGGGGACCGGAAATTCCGGTCCCGTTGGAGATAACCGGCCGGCCGGCTGGCCGGCCGGACGCCGTTAAACCGGGGAATTAATTCCCCGGCCGGCTGGCAAAACCCCCCTCTTAAAGAGGGGGGGCGTTCTTTTTTTTTAAAAGAGGAGGGGGCCGGCTGCCCCCTCGGTTCGCTCCAGCAGGCCCCCCACGTGGGGGGGGCTTCTTTAAAAACAAAGGGGCCGTGCCCCTTTGTGCCGCGCAGCGCGCAAAAAAGCCGCGGGGCTGAGCCCCGCGTGCGCCGCCAGGCGGCCCGCCGCCGCCGCCACGCGGCCGCCGCCGCCGCCACCGTGCGCCGCCGCGCGCCGCCACCGGCCGCCGCACCGCCGCCGCGCGCCGCCACCGGCCGCCGCACCGCCGCCGCGCGCCGCCACCGGCCGCCGCACCGCCGCCGCGCGCCGCCACCGGCCGCCGCACCGCCGCCGCCCGCCGCCGCCGTCCGCCGCCGCCGGCCGCCGCGCCGCCCAGGGGGGGGGGTCGGGCCGGGTCGGCCCGGACCCGGACCCCCCCATTTCGGACCAGATTCGGTTTTTCGCTCATAACTTGAGCCTCGGACCTCCGAATGACGAGCCGTCTGCGGCAACGCGATCCTTGGATCGAGACGGTCGTTTCGGTATATCGCTCTCAAGGTTTCGGATTACTTTGAGTACGGCCGGGTTGGTTCGTTCACGGAACCAACCGGGCCTTCGGAGCGGAAACGCTCATATCTTGAGCTACGGACGTCCGATTGACGTACCGTCAGTCGCGTAGTGTTCCTCATAGTGAGACGGATCTTTTGGCATACTCCGCCCGAGGTTTGGACGCAGGTGGAGTACGGTCGGGTTGGTTTTGCCTTAAAAACCAACCGGGCCCCGGAGACGAAAATGCCAATAACTCACAGACCGGGCGTCCGATTGACGCGCCGTCTGTTTCGTTGACTTCCTCTTGATGAGACGGAACTTTTGACATACTCCGCCCGAGTTTTGGATACAGTTGAGATACGGCCGGGATTGGTTTCGCTCACGAAACCAACCGGGCCCCTGGGACGAAAAGGCTAATAACTCACAGACCGGGCGTCCGAATCAACGCGCCGTCTGTTGCGTTGAGACCCCTGTGACGAGACGGTTCTTTGAGACACTTCTTCGCGGAACCTTGTGATACTTGGAGTATCGACCAGTAGCTCGTGGAGCGGACCCGTGGTACTTGACAGTGGTGGTGCGCTTGGATGCAGCAGCAGACCCTTGGCGGTGGAGCGCTTGGTTGTAGCGGCGGACCCGCGATACTCTACGGAGTGTGTGCGCTTGGTTGTAGCGACAGACCCGCGACGGTGGAGACGTGCGTGCGGAGTACGGAGACCGTGTAGCCGGCTGAGACCTGACGACTGCTTGACCGACTCGACTTGGAGTGAGTCGACTAGCCCAGTGGACGGAGCGCCGGTATTTGGCTGCAGACCCACGGCGGACGGAGCGCCAGGTAGATGGCAGCAGACCCGCGGTACTCGACAGGAGGAGTACCTCAGCAGGCTATCTGGGTAGCGCCCGGTATTTGGCGACAGACCCTCAGCGGACGGAGCGCCCGGTAGTTGGCCGCAAACCCGCAGTACTCGACAGGAGGAGTACCTCAGCAGTCCTAGGTTAGTGAGCGGCAGCCTCGGAGTCGTGACAGGATCACTGTACACTCTAGAGACGGAGCTCTTCAGCAGTTACGGTTTCGATAATGAAAATCCTGGTTTGAGCTGAGACTTTTGACCTTGTGTTTACTTCATGACTGAGATGGGTCACTTGCTAACTTTGGTATATGTATGGGCATATACCTAAGTAGAAGTTATCTGTTGAGATCTTCTTTGTGGTTATCCTTGTTGGTTTAGTGAGACCTTGAGGGTCTCGGGGTCCCTACTGAGTATCGTTATACTCACCCCTGCACGGGCTATGCCCGCACCTCGTTGTGTTGGTTGCAGACGACGGACAGTGCTGACAGAAGCCGAATGTTCGAGGACTAGACAGTACCTGGAGGTGGGCTATACGACGAGGCGGTACCCGGAGGCAGACCACTGGACAGGACATACTCGGAGCAGACGGCAGGACCCGAGGAGCAGAGGAGCTATCTGTACCCACCCTTCAGGTGGGATTTCCAGAGGACATCTCAGCGTAGCAGATTTACTTTTCAGTCGCTGTTTTCCCTTTCGAGTTGTACTTTACAGTTGGGCTTGTATTTCCGGCCCCTTTTACTTTTCAGCTCTTCTTTTGTACTTAGTGTTTTTACTTCCGCTTGTACTCTGTGGTGCTTGTTTTCTTTTTTTTAAAGGCAATGCCTTCCCAGTTATCGGGATTTTACGCCTTTGGTGCTAGTCGCCAGCCCCTGGCCTATGGAAGGCGGGCTTGGGGTAGTCACGGCACGGGCCCCGAGGACGGGTCGTGACAAATTGGTATCAGAGGAGTTCGGTTCTACCGCAGAACTTATAACCCTGATGTTTCTTTCTGTGAAGCAATAGTGTTGAGAGTACCGAGTGTGGTTTTCAGTTCAGGGAGTCCAGTGTTGGTGCGGGCGGCCGACGTATCCATACACCAGGACCCTGACAACTGATTTCCGACTTGGTGCACGAAAACACTGATTGCGTGTGTGTTTTCAAAAGTTTTTCCCCTTAAAACAGCTCAAACCAGGTCAGCTCACCAGGTATAATCGTTTGATCGTGTTACGTTGTTTCTTTCAGGATGGCCCCACGACGGCAGCCAGCTAGGGTTCCGAGAATCGAGCGTGACGACAGCCCACCGAGCGACGAGGCTTCGGTGCAGGGCCCTTTTTCAGTAGTGGTACCGGCGGTAGCTTTACCCGCCGAGCCCCCGATGCTTCCAGCAGCAGCCGCTGACGATGCACGTCGCCTCAGCGCACTGCATGAGTTTCAGCACCAGCGACCGCCCAGGTTTCGCGGGGAGACGGATCCCCAGGCAGCAGAGGACTGGCTGGAGGCAGTAGTACGAGTGTTTAGGCTAGTGAGGACACCAGCAGACCTTATGGTGATCCTCGCTGCGAGCCTACTACACGCAGCAGCAGGACGATGGTGGAGCCTGATGCTCCAGGTGCACGATGAGGCGTCTCTTCTCTGGACGGACTTCGAGAGCCTCTTCCGCTCTGAGTTCGTCCCGGCCACCCTCCGAGCGGTGCGCATCCAGGAGCTTCTACAGCTGCGGCAGGGCAGCATGACGGTCGCTCAGTACGCGGCGAGGTTCACCGATCTCTCGCGCTACTCGACCGACATGGTACGGGACCCATTCTTCAGGGCCCGGACCTTCGAGCAGGGTTTGAGACACGAGATCAGGGCATCGCTGATCTCCCTCAGCATACCGACTCAGACAGGAGTACTGGAGCGGGCACTTCTGATCGAGAGTTTCCTTGCTGAGTCTACACCAGCACAGCAACTCACCGCAAGGCGACACGTGGCAGAGTCATCTGCAGCAGGTAGCCGACAGATGACTCAGGGTTCCAGGCAGAACAGACCTACCGGTGGCCGACTGCACGACTCAGGCTCAGTTGTACGGGGAAGCCGGGGTGGAGTCAGAGCCAGGCGTGCCGAGAGTGGGCAGTGTTACTCCTGTGGCGGGATTGGTCACATGGCTCGTGACTGTCCGACCCGCCATGCTGATGATCAGCAGTTAAGTGAAGAACCTCCCAGGCAGAGGCAGAGGTTCGACCGTGGCGGTCCGCAGGGAGGAGGCGGACGAGGCAGAGGAGCTGGACGAGCAGCTGGTGGTGGGCGACGCTTTGAGGCTCTTCCACCACCACCACCAGGAGGACCACCCCGACCGCAGGGGAGACCTCAGCTTCAGGCAGCCGAGGTCTTCGATCATGGAGCTCTGGGAGCCAGTGGACAGGAGCAGAACTAGTGGATACGTCCTTAGTACTTCCAGTTCTTTGTTGCTTTTGTGTAGCGTCTTGTATTATGAGCTGCAATAATAAAAGACGCATACCTTTGTGATGTTTTCTTTCCTGTCCTCTTTTGTGATGTTACTAAGAGGTTCCAGTTGACTGTTGACTTGACCCTCACTTGTGAGACATCTACTGGAGGAGACCAGTTACTACACACTGATGCCGACAGTGTGACTCAACCCTTGGAGGCGAGAGTAACGGTTGGATCTCTTAGTAGTAGCGTCGAGGCCTTACGACGTCATCCTTGGTATGGATTAGTATCATCCATGTTAGGATTGACTGTTTTAGGCAAAGAATGTGGTTCATCCAGGGGATGAGACCAGGTTTCTCTTTTCGGCTAAGAAGAAATCTTGCAGCTCTTGTGGGACCAGAGATGGTCCGGGCCACGTCAAAAGAGGTCCATGTCATCCAGGAGCGGGTCCTACATGGACGATCGATTCCTCTTGTACGCAACAGATGGCGGCACGGGAATCTCCAGGAGAGCACATGGGAGCGGGAGGCTCAGATGCGTGCTCAGTATCCTCTCTTTTGATTCCCTAGTTTTTGATGTAGCTTTACGGGGACGTAAAGCCCTGAGGTGGGAGTAATGTAAAGACCCGTAAAATTCAAGGAAAATTTTTTCTTAATTTTCTTTAGAATTTTACAAGAGCGCGGTTTCAGACGGCACCTGATTCCGAGGCCCGGAGTGCCCGGAATTAATTTCCGAAGTTTAGCTCGGGTACGTTCAGTGAACGAACGAGCGGGTATTCCTAACTTTTGATCCGGTGCTCGGAATTGAAATCCGAGGGCACCGATGAACTCGCAGCGCCGATATTCGCTTAAAGAGTCCTTTTCGGGAGTTGCGTTTGTTGCGGGTTGAGAGTTTCGTTTTGGGGTTTTTAGTTTGAGTTAAATAAAATTGTGTAGAACAATTTTATTTTTAACTTGTTAAAACCTATCTAAGGTGGTTGGGAGTGGGACCCACACCCACTTAACCTCCCTTGGGAGGATTAAGTGTGGTGGGGCCCACACGAACCCCCACCTTTTCAACTCCCCACTCTCCCTCTTAATGGCTTGACAAGTTAACTTATATTTAATTATACAATTCATGTATATTAAATAAGTGAGTTAAATGTGGAGTTATCTCTTTTGAATTTCAAACTTTTGAAATCCTTTTGAGTTGTGTGTTAATAAAATAAGTGGTATTCTTATTTTATTAAGAGTTCTTTGTTTGTCTTTGGAGAGCTTTCCCTTCATCTCCAAGCTTTGACGAAGAACCTTCGAAGAACGAAGAACGCGAAGAACGTCGTTCTTCAACGAAGAATTTCTTCGCCGAAGAACACGGACTTTCCGTGACGCCCTTCCGCGACGTGACGTTCTTCTTCCGCGTCATTCCTTCCGCGACGGTTTCCGCGACGAACGCCTTCGACAACGAATCTTCCTCCGACGTCAAAGGAATCGACACCGATTTTCCACGACTCTGCCAACGTGTGATTATCGAGAACGCCGCAACTCCTTTCTTCGTTCACCGTGACAACGAAGGGGACGCCATCTCTTCTTCGGACAACCTTCGTCGGCAAACGAAGATCCGCCATCGTCGTGTCTCTTCGGGCGTAGCACTTCGTCAACGGATTTGACGAACGACGACCGCGACACCCGACCTCCGCGACGCCGTCTTCCGCGGAGCGTAGCGGAACCTTTGAATCCTAAACCCGAGGTAGGGGTTGTTGGTTCATTATTTCTTTATTTTTTTTTCTTGAACGTGGATCTCGCATGTCTAACTTGATGCTTGATTGTTTAAGTTGCGTTATTAATTTAACGTGAGGGGGCCGGACCGCACGAACACGGCCGAACCCCCCCCCCTCCAACGATCTTGTTTGTTCATGCGGGTGGAAGCAAGTAGCGTGGTGCCGTCGCACCACGCGGATGATCGTACAATTAATTTACGTGGCGCCGTCGCGCCACGCCGGGGGAAAATCTTCAAGAACGCGACGCCGTCGCGCCGCGTTGAAAAGAATCGAAGCACGGCGAAGGGGCGCGGTGCCGACGCACCGCGCCGGATGACGAACGCCGCGGCCGGTTCCGGGCCGCGGCGGAACGAGAAGACCGCGGCCGGTTCCGGGCCGCGGCAGGACGAGGAGACCGCGGCCGGTTCCGGGCCGCGGCGGAAGGGAAGACCGGCGGCCGGGCCGCCGGCGTCGGAAGCCGAAGAGGGGACCGGAAATTCCGGTCCCGTTGGAGATAACCGGCCGGCCGGCTGGCCGGCCGGACGCCGTTAAACCGGGGAATTAATTCCCCGGCCGGCTGGCAAAACCCCCCTCTTAAAGAGGGGGGGCGTTCTTTTTTTTTAAAAGAGGAGGGGGCCGGCTGCCCCCTCGGTTCGCTCCAGCAGGCCCCCCACGTGGGGGGGGCTTCTTTAAAAACAAAGGGGCCGTGCCCCTTTGTGCCGCGCAGCGCGCAAAAAAGCCGCGGGGCTGAGCCCCGCGTGCGCCGCCAGGCGGCCCGCCGCCGCCGCCACGCGGCCGCCGCCGCCGCCACCGTGCGCCGCCGCGCGCCGCCACCGGCCGCCGCACCGCCGCCGCGCGCCGCCACCGGCCGCCGCACCGCCGCCGCGCGCCGCCACCGGCCGCCGCACCGCCGCCGCGCGCCGCCACCGGCCGCCGCACCGCCGCCGCCCGCCGCCGCCGTCCGCCGCCGCCGGCCGCCGCGCCGCCCAGGGGGGGGGGTCGGGCCGGGTCGGCCCGGACCCGGACCCCCCCATTTCGGACCAGATTCGGTTTTTCGCTCATAACTTGAGCCTCGGACCTCCGAATGACGAGCCGTCTGCGGAAACGCGATCCTTGGATCGAGACGGTCGTTTCGGTATATCGCTCTCAAGGTTTCGGATTACTTTGAGTACGGCCGGGTTGGTTCGTTCACGGAACCAACCGGGCCTTCGGAGCGGAAACGCTCATATCTTGAGCTACGGACGTCCGATTGACGTACCGTCAGTCGCGTAGTGTTCCTCATAGTGAGACGGATCTTTTGGCATACTCCGCCCGAGGTTTGGACGCAGGTGGAGTACGGTCGGGTTGGTTTTGCCTTAAAAACCAACCGGGCCCCGGAGACGAAAATGCCAATAACTCACAGACCGGGCGTCCGATTGACGCGCCGTCTGTTTCGTTGACTTCCTCTTGATGAGACGGAACTTTTGACATACTCCGCCCGAGTTTTGGATACAGTTGAGATACGGCCGGGATTGGTTTCGCTCACGAAACCAACCGGGCCCCTGGGACGAAAAGGCTAATAACTCACAGACCGGGCGTCCGAATCAACGCGCCGTCTGTTGCGTTGAGACCCCTGTGACGAGACGGTTCTTTGAGACACTTCTTCGCGGAACCTTGTGATACTTGGAGTATCGACCAGTAGCTCGTGGAGCGGACCCGTGGTACTTGACAGTGGTGGTGCGCTTGGATGCAGCAGCAGACCCTTGGCGGTGGAGCGCTTGGTTGTAGCGGCGGACCCGCGATACTCTACGGAGTGTGTGCGCTTGGTTGTAGCGACAGACCCGCGACGGTGGAGACGTGCGTGCGGAGTACGGAGACCGTGTAGCCGGCTGAGACCTGACGACTGCTTGACCGACTCGACTTGGAGTGAGTCGACTAGCCCAGTGGACGGAGCGCCGGTATTTGGCTGCAGACCCACGGCGGACGGAGCGCCAGGTAGATGGCAGCAGACCCGCGGTACTCGACAGGAGGAGTACCTCAGCAGGCTATCTGGGTAGCGCCCGGTATTTGGCGACAGACCCTCAGCGGACGGAGCGCCCGGTAGTTGGCCGCAAACCCGCAGTACTCGACAGGAGGAGTACCTCAGCAGTCCTAGGTTAGTGAGCGGCAGCCTCGGAGTCGTGACAGGATCACTGTACACTCTAGAGACGGAGCTCTTCAGCAGTTACGGTTTCGATAATGAAAATCCTGGTTTGAGCTGAGACTTTTGACCTTGTGTTTACTTCATGACTGAGATGGGTCACTTGCTAACTTTGGTATATGTATGGGCATATACCTAAGTAGAAGTTATCTGTTGAGATCTTCTTTGTGGTTATCCTTGTTGGTTTAGTGAGACCTTGAGGGTCTCGGGGTCCCTACTGAGTATCGTTATACTCACCCCTGCACGGGCTATGCCCGCACCTCGTTGTGTTGGTTGCAGACGACGGACAGTGCTGACAGAAGCCGAATGTTCGAGGACTAGACAGTACCTGGAGGTGGGCTATACGACGAGGCGGTACCCGGAGGCAGACCACTGGACAGGACATACTCGGAGCAGACGGCAGGACCCGAGGAGCAGAGGAGCTATCTGTACCCACCCTTCAGGTGGGATTTCCAGAGGACATCTCAGCGTAGCAGATTTACTTTTCAGTCGCTGTTTTCCCTTTCGAGTTGTACTTTACAGTTGGGCTTGTATTTCCGGCCCCTTTTACTTTTCAGCTCTTCTTTTGTACTTAGTGTTTTTACTTCCGCTTGTACTCTGTGGTGCTTGTTTTCTTTTTTTTAAAGGCAATGCCTTCCCAGTTATCGGGATTTTACGCCTTTGGTGCTAGTCGCCAGCCCCTGGCCTATGGAAGGCGGGCTTGGGGTAGTCACGGCACGGGCCCCGAGGACGGGTCGTGACAGTGTAAATATTTGTATGTCATTCCAATGTAATAATGTTACCACTAAATATATTTTACTAGGTTCAGGGTGTTTATAGTTTGTATCAAAGGATTCTTAGTAGAAATATTGAATAATTGATTTTGAAAAAAAAAATTAGATAATATACTTATTTAATTTAGTTTGAGGATAAGTATATAAGAACATCCTAATGTTTTGGTGAGAAATATATTATGTAGTTTTTTATAGAAATACATACCATTAGGGATGCTACAAGTTGAAATGGATTTGTAATAGATGTACCGAGGGGTAATAACCCTAAAAATAAATCATGAGGTTGACTCGAATGTTAACAGATACACAAAAAACGGGTCTTTCTTGGCACCTAGTATAACACTCCATTTGGATATATTTGTGTTAATTCACATTTTCCTAACAATACATTATGATGTTTTTAATATAATTTTTACAATTTTATAACATTCCCAAAGAAACCATGTTAATGACTTTGAGATTATCCATGCATATATGATATAATTTAAGTTAAGTGTTTCACTAATTTTGTGATTATAAATTATGTTTCATAATGTATTGATCTAATACTAGGTATGAAATTTTTTAGAAATGTAACATAGATAAAGGAATAGGTACCATCTAAATGCACATACCACATGTATTGATTTCCATCATTGGAAATATAATCATGCTAGACTTGGAAAAATATGTGAAACTAATCAAATTACAACAATATTGGGGTAGATAAATTAGGATACATGTAATAACACTTCCCGTCAGTAATAACACGATAATCCACCTTTATAAGGAACAATGTTAGACCACTTCATGATTCAGAAACCTTGATCATTAAAGGGGACTATAAATTCATTTGTACCTTGGAAATCGATATGTTCCTTAGAGAAGATATTTATCACTCGAGGAAGAAATATAAGGGGGAAGGTTTTTTTAAAACATTATCATCTATTATTAGATATGGATCAATGGTGGTCCTTGATTCAAAACTCCATGGATGACTAAAAAATATAAAACATGGAATATTAAAATTTTAATATACACTTATTGGGAAAATATTTTCCTCATGGCCAATAATTGGATATGGAAAGACAATTATTGATTATAAGATAAAAGGAAGAGGAACTTGTTGGTATTTATGAAGACAAATTTACCATTTTAGCAAGGCATGATACATATTATCTATGAAAACCATAGAGAAAGATTCATCGTTTCTTTTATGGGATTAAGACAATCCATTAAAGGTCCATAGTCTCCCGATATTTCTTATCATATGAGGACATAATATTAGGTTCTATCAATATAGAGAAATAATTTTTCAAGTGTTATATATTTAATAGAAATAAATATAATAAGAGGGTAGTTTAGAACACTCGAAAATAAAATATATGAAAAGGGAAGAAGAGAAGGGTGCAATTTCCATCTTATTGTAATTGTGGAAAGAAACACCAAGAAACATGCTTACTATGAATGGGAGTTTACTAAAATTATGGGGATAAAGGCCACCATGATCATGATTTCAAGGGAAATAAATAAGGTTCCAATGTAAAATGGCTCAACTATATGGATATGGAACATTAAGTGAGTGATTTTTCTAGGTATCAAGAAAATTTTCTACAAAAAAGGAAAAGGAATAATGGAAAATATTATATGATCACAAAAAATAAGTTTCAAATCCTTAACTATGTGGTGGTTGGTACATTAATAATATTCCCACATTTATCTAATTCTTTATTTGATTCTGTATCATTTTACTCCTTTATAACATTCATGTTTTTCATGAAAATTTGATATTTTCCTATAACCTCAAGAATGGAGTTATCAGTCAAGACCCCAAGTGGATGTCTCAATACAATAATGATGTGTCATTCAATTCCCATTATAACACATAAATCATCCATATTTTCTGAAATCATTATTATACCAGTTGTTTATTTTTATATAATAATTTTAATGGAATCTATTTCAAAATATGGTGTAGAAATTTTTTGCAATGATATGAATGTTATGTTTCGAAATAAAGATATGAAATTTAATATCTTTATAAGGAGGAATTCATTATTAGAGTCTTACCATATCCACCCCATGTAGCTCAGGATTCATGGGGATGAATTGTAGACAAACTCTATCGATGGAAAATTTAATATTAAAATTGATGATGTACTTATTGTATAGGAATACATTGAAGTTTTTCCTTTGGAATTACTTGGACATCCATCGGAGTGTGAATTTGGGTTTTCCATTTAATTAATAAAAAATAAATTTCCAATATAAAATAATCCATTTTGAATATCCACTATGGAATCACTTGTGTTTAATAAACAAATAGCGAAGTTCTACGATAAGGGATTTATACTCCCTAGTGTTTCAACTTGGGGATCCACATTTCATTTCCTTATGAGGAATAATGAATCTATGAGTTTTTTCATTTATTATTGATAAATTAATGTTAATGTGATAAAGAACAAGTAACACCTACATCACGTTGATAGATTATTTGATAAAAATCAAGAGATAAATATTCTTAAAAGATTAACCATAATTATTTTTATAATAAATTATTGGAAAATAAGGATGATATTATAAAGAAAAAAAATCATACAAGGTATTGACATTACATGTTTATAGTAAGGCCATTTGGTTTGATTAAAGTAACATTTGTCTTTATTGATATAATGTACAATTTATTAAAATAATAGAATGATAACATTGTTGTTGTATTTATTGATGATATATTGGTATACATTAAGATATCTGAGGAACATGAGAGTCGCTTGAAGATTATTCTTGAGACTGTTAGAGGAAAACAATTATATGGGTAATTTAGAATGTGGGAATTCTGGTTTTCAAATGTTTCTTTTCTTGGTCATATAGTCACTAATAATGGAATCTCAGTTGATCTTATGAAGATAATGAAATTATTAAAATGACCTACCCAAATTAACATAACCAAGGTATGTAGTTTTACTAGTTCGATAGGTTATAGTCAGTGATTTGTTCAAAAAAAATTCCCAATCAGCTAACCTATTAACTAATATTTCTATTTTTGTGGTTAAGTTCATATGGATAAAAGAATGTGAATAATTTAATGAAGAACTGAAGAGTATATTGGTGAATAATACGATTTTATTATACCATGAAGAAAATATGAATCTATAATATATAGTTTTGCATTGAATAAGGGACTTGGTTGTGTCATAATTCGTATTCATAAATTCATCACCTATGAAACATGAAAATTAATGATTTTTAAAAAAATATATAAATCCCATGATCTTGAGTTGGTAGGAATAATTTTTTCATTGAATATATGGATACACTATATCTATGTGGATATATATTAGATATAAATGGTTTATAAGTTGTTGAAATACATATTTTTACAGAAAGAACTCAATATGAGGAAATTGAGATTGCTTGAGCTACACAAGGACTATGCTTTTTCAATACACTATCACCATGTGAAGTAAAATATGGTAAAATATGATTTGATCTGAAAAAATTATTGAGTCTTGGACAGAATAAATATTGATAGGGATCAAATGTTTGTGGATTTAATAAATATAGAAATGGTAACCATTAAGGAAGTATAAAAATAAATAATTTTCCAAGTTATTTATAAAAAATAATTTTTGGAATATATAAAAATATCTCAAACTATTGTTGAGAATTTTCAAATTAAGGTTTAATAATTAAATAAGATAAAATTGAAAGACTTTATTTTTAGGAAAAAAATTCTTAAATTTTGGAAAGGTTCTAAGAGTTTAATCTTTACTAGAGATAAAAAATATATTTTTTGTACAGTTCTCACAACTAAAACTTTTCTAATCACTGTGGTATCACAAATACGTCTAGATATTTTATGGATATCATTTGGTGGGATAAAATGATGTTGTAAATTTCTGATTGTGTATCAAGATAATTGGTTTGTAAACAAGTAAATGATAAGAGACAACATCCTAGAAGAATATTGAAACTTCTTCCAATTCTTATTGTGAAATAGGATCACAATATTTTTTAATTTTTCTCTAAATTACCAAAGACATTTAAGTGGTATGATTAAATATGAGTTATTTTTTATCTCCTCGCAAAATCTATTCATTTACTCTCCATAATAGAAGATTTACCTCTTAAATTACTTACATGAATATATATTAATTTTTTTTAATACTTTATGGTGAATCTCTTTAAATTATGTCAAATTTTTATCCAGGATTTACATAGAAATTCTGAAAAAAAAATTATCAATAATTCCCTTGATAGTAGTCTCTTTTTGAGAACCACTTATCAACATCAAATCGAAGGACAATTTTAAAGGATTATTTAAACAATAGATGAAATATTGAGGTCATTATCTCTTGAATCCCAAGTAATGTGGGATTATCATTTACCTTTGGTGGATTTATCCTATAATAATAGCTTCAATTCATGTATTTAATTGGTGTCGTATAAAGAATTATATGGTAATATATTTCATACTCCAAATTTTTGGGATGAAGTTAATAAAAGGAATATTGTAGTCCCAAAATATGTAGAGGTGAAAAAAATCCACATTTATTTATATTCAAACTTATAAAAAAGAATCACAAAGTAGACAAGAGATTTATATCGATAATGAGACGAATGATTTGGTATTTCAAGTGGGATATTATGTTTTCCTGAAATTATCTCCATTTAATGGTGTTATATGGTTTATAATGAATGGAAAACTACACCCCATGTACATTGGACCCTTTTAAAATTTTAAATTATTTGAGCTTTGTAATGCCATTTATTGATGCTACTATGTCTATCTAAATCATGTGGTGTTTTCTTATATCTTTCTTAAGGAATTACATGCCTAACCCAACACATGAGTTCTATTATGATGAAATTGAATTATAAAATGTTATATATTACTATGAAGATCCTATTAATATTCTGGACACTATTGAACAAGTGTTGAAGAATCAAATGACTGTTTTGGTAAAAGGACATTGCTAAAATCAGAATATAGAAGATGCAATTTGGGAACA
The DNA here is from genome assembly GCA_963277665.1 of Viscum album. Lineage (NCBI taxonomy): Eukaryota > Viridiplantae > Streptophyta > Magnoliopsida > Santalales > Viscaceae > Viscum > Viscum album. The sequence goes on along the minus strand of OY728126.1, from coordinate 2,086,175,192 downwards.
CAAAGGGATTATGATGATAAAATATCAAAATTATCAATTATGGAACATTATATAAATTTTCAGGATAATTGTTTTGTTGATGGGATAGATTTAACACCCCTATAATTTACGATATATTTCCTTTTAAATAAATCCATTCTCTCTTGTAGCTTTCCCAATACACAACCTTGAGTCTAAATAAGCCACAATATAGTATATCATTATATTCTAGATATTTAATTAGAAGATATATATTGTAATAAATATATTATAAAAATTATATTTTTTAGAAATTTATAAAATAAATTCCATGCTAATAAATTAATTATAAATTAAAAAATCATTTGAATGAAAATTAAATATTACTCAAGAACTGTATTTTTTTAAAGCGCAGGTTTATTACCTTTTGGGAACTTATTTTAAAAAAAATTATACATGTATTATAAAATGTATTTTAGAAAAAGAAACATCAAAATTTAAATCAGAATATAAAAATTAAATTTGAATTAATTTTTGGGAAATTTTTGAAATGATTAAATTTTCAATGAATAGTAAAAATAATAGTTTTTATTGAAAACTGCCTTTTCATTTTATTTTTTTACAGGGTTAAATTATATTTCAAATTGGTTATAAAGTAAAATTATATCAAGAATGATATATTTTAAATATTATATTTCATTAGGATCAATTTTATATTCAATTTCCATATAAAAAATTTCTATACATATGAGAAATTTTCATTCAAAAACCACTTTCTCATTACGTCTTCAGGTTTTATTTAAACATATGTTCCAGAAAATATGTTATAATATTTTGAAAAAATTAAGTAAAAATTTGGAATAAATATATTTGATATAATATAATATGGTGAAATAAATTTCATACCATAATGAATATTGAAAACTATAAAAATTAATTCCAATGGTTAATGTAAAAAATCATTTACCAATTGTTAAACTTAAAATTTAGAAGTTAAATTGACCTAAAAATTATTAAAAACCCCACTTAATGGAAATATTTCGACCACATAACCACTACTGTTCCATAGTGATCTATTTTGGAGGATTTCTTCATGATAAAAACGTTGTTACACTTTATTATTTTAAAAATTTCTATGTAGGTCATCACCCCCACTTATAAAAGGCCACCCACTATCCTATCTAATTCACTTGTTTAGAACCATTTGGTTATTAAAATACCCAAAAATTTCCTTTCATAATTCCATTATAACATTCTATATGCCTTTTTGGATTATCAATCCATTCATGTAATGTTTTACGTTAATTCTAAAGATGTTTCCTGAAGAGGAGGTAAAGTTTTTTACTATGAATTTTCTTATTAATTATTATTCTAACTTTTTATAATATTATTAATATATTTAAATATAGTATCAAAAAAAATCTTCAATTACTACATATATTGGTTTTTTATACTAAATACCTATATCCATCACCTCTTCCAACAAATGATAAATAAAATTTTTGATCGACTGTAGGAAAAACTACAACCTCACGAACCGAAGTAATTCAATTTACATCACCAACATTAAAGGATTGATATGATGATGTATCTAAAATATTTATATCGTATTTTGGAAATTATTATATCTTTTAATTATTATATTACATGTATCATATTAATATCTATTCATATAGGGATACAATAATGTCACTCATGTCTACAGTGGACTAACACCTCACGAAGTGATGTGATTAGTTTTTTCCTTAAACATTATATGAATGGTGTTAAGAATAAAGTTAAATAATATATATGATATTTATAAAATAAAGATAATTTTGGAAATATAATATGACATATCTCTTCTTAACTTCTAATCCTTTGGGAAAAAAATAGCATCACTCCAACGTATGTGTGGATTAGGACCTCCACGTAGCGATGTGAAATTTTTTTCATTTTATTTTTACATAAATTGTAATAAGGATTAATTTTATTAATATAAATGATATATATAAAATAATAATTATTTTTAAATGTTTACTTAATAATTATTTTCCTTTTTATACCATCCTTGTATAAAATGGAAGCAATGCTAATGCGTGCATACAACCTACTTTATCCATGACTGGAGTAATCCAATTCCAATATATATCTTTTATTAATAACTTTAAATACATATGTAACAATATATATAATATTTATATCAAGGATTAAATTTTTTTTATGATGGTACAATTGATGAGTCTAGAATAATTTGGTAAATTCTTTTGAATATTCAGATTATAAATTTACATAAAATGTTAACTACACAAACTACAATGTTGTAGTAATGTTGATGTACGGGGTCTATCCCAAAGAGAACAGGGTACACAATTATGAAATTCATCCAATGGTCAGGTCAATAAAATTTTAATTTTATTTTATTAAACTAATGATAATAGTTAAATAATTTAAATACAGGTAGAATGGAAGAAATTGAGGAAGAGAAAGGTATAGGAGTCAATTCCAGGGTTTACGGAAAAAAGATATTCCAAAATCATAATTGGAATATACCTATGGAATAGGATATAAAATAGTGTAAAAACATATTTATCATGTTCAAACAAATTTGATCATCATATTAAGGAAAAGTCTCCTTAGTCTATATTAATTAAAAACCCAGGGACAAAATGTTTCGATTCTTGGTTGATAGAATTAAAGGCTATTGGTCCAAGAAAGATCTTCTCCAACTAGGTCCCAGTTATTCAATTTTCACCTCTGATGGTTAGAGATAGTGAAAATAAATGATATTTAAATTTTTTTAAACCAGGATTCTATACATCGAGTAAACCATTTTTTATTTTAGATACACATTATGTTCAAGGACAGAGCTACTCACGGGCCCCTACGATTTTATCCAATCATAATTGGGTGATCACCAATATCGAAAAAACTATATTCCATAGGGAATAGATCATAAGAGGAATAATGATAAATAAATAATAAAAAAAGTAGAATTAAAATATTAAAAAGTTGACATTATGTGAATGAAGGGAAAATAAAACAATAAATAAAAAAGAAAAACAATTTATGCAGAACTCTGGGTCGAAAGCCGATGGAAGCCTCCTAGTGGTTGAGCCTCACATTTGGAATGTAGTCATCTATCACTTGGAAAAACCACATATAAATAAGAATAAAAGTACTAATTATCCTTAACTAGATATAATATAATATTAGCAAATGGTTCAGGTGTTAATATGAATATCTCTCATCCAAGAAACACTAAATATCTCCAATATTTTGTTTTTCCAACACTTTCACATCATGTCAAGTATACACAATGAGTAATGTGTGGAGATAATATTTAGACTATTTTATTCATTTAAATTCATGTAATTATTAAAATCCATTCAATATTTTCCGATTATTTAATATGTTTACATGATGTGTAATGTAAATTCTCAGTTTAAGAATCCATATATTCATTAGGTTCATTAGTTTCGAGCCTCAAAAACACCATGCAATCAAGAAAAATCAAAGGAAAACTTCTTTCAATGGGAATAATGATACTTTTACTTCAATATTAAATCTCAACTTCGTTATATTTTCATTTTATTACAGATCTACTTCACAGATTAGTTCCAATTTCCTTTATGTTCCATAATTTCCCTATTTTCCATCATCTTCTCCAAATTAGGTCCTATGTAAGAATAAAAAAACATCAATTCCAAGGGAAAATTTCTTATTAAATAAATAAATATACAATGGAAAATCTTATAAAAACCCATAAAAATATGTATATTAAATAGAGATATAAAAAATGAATAATGTTAAAGCACCAAAATTACTAAACCAAAACATATATGAAAATAATGAAATTATCACCAAAAACTATGATTTTAACAATCATTTTCTAATAAATGGGTGATATAAGTCTATTAGTAAATCTTATATGGTATGAGATATTTTATTATTGTTCTTTCATATGTTAATATTGAACTAATATTTATTATATAGGAGCTTCGAACATGTATGAAGGAAATCAGGCCTATGGTAAGGTACTTTTGTCCCAATTTTATTTCTACAAGTCATATATCATGTTATAGCCCTATATTTTTTTATTATTTGTCTATAAATCCCCTTCTACATTTAATATAATGGTTTTAATTATTTTCATCCAATTTTATGTTTTATTTAATTTTATTCTTTTATGGGTCTTATGATTCAATGTTACTAAAGACGTAATTGTTTTACGTGGAAATCTCAACGTTTATGAGGATTGTTTATATTAATTCTTTTGATGAAAGAATATTATGATCCATATATCAAGAAACTCCTGAATTTTATTTTACTCTAGTTATGTCTTTTGATTATTATTTTTATCATTTTTCTCTTTTTATATATACAAAGAGTTCAAAAGAATGTTTAATAGAAATATTATATATTTCTATCATTGGTCGAAAAACTATTTTCTTACATATATTTGATTTTTAAAAAAATTAAAAATTAGTCAAAATTATAATTAGATTTAATAAATACAATTTTACTGATGTTTGATTTTTTTGATTGGTTTAAATGGAATCTTCTTATTGTTTTCCAAATGAGTTAATTCAATACTTTTATCAAAGTTTGAAGGGGATGTTTTATTTTAACTTGTATGGAATGAACAAAATTTTCCACTATCATTAGCATTATTTTCATGAAATATTCACTTATAAGATTCTGTTTTAAATTTCAAAGAAAATTATATTAACAATAATTTATGAATTTTCTAGTTTAATGAAATTTATTTTCAAATAAATGTTAATTTCACAAAAAAATGATCCAAGTGAAATTTCAAAATAATTTTCAATTTATGATGACATAAATTGATGTTACATAAGATTTAATAGTCATATAATCTAATATAACCATCCTTATTATTTATCCATATGGTTTGTGATATTTTTGATTAGGGATTATCTATTTTAATATAATTCTTTATATCACTCAGAATTGATTATGATTATGTTAATTGATTGGGGGAAATTTTTAGAATTTCATATTATTTTTTTAATAAGAATTGTTATGTTTATTATTTTTAAAATCATCATATGAGGAATTAATTGGACATATTAAGTGATTTTAGATGACTTTTATAACCTTGTGATTCATCGTTATGTCTTATTAGACAAAATAGATTGAGTTTTTTTTTCATGACCTTATACATTTATGTACGATTTATTGGAAGTGGGACTTGATAGTATGTTTATGATGTTTTATAATTATGAAATCCATTAATATGAGATTATTCATTGGCTTTTTGGTGTGATTATATTATTAGTTATAATATTAATTAGAATGTTTCATGCTCTTGTGATTATGTATATGAAATTATTTGATGATTATTTATTCCTTCATTATTATGATGAGGTTTTTGATTAAATTTCATGTGTTTCAATTATTTATCATTACATTTTTTTTTCTTTATTTAATCATAATTTCGACTATAATCACACCCTTATAACACATTTGAGATAACCCCCTTCATATGACTATTTCCCTTCGATTCCATGATTATTATTATGATTGATATTCAAGGATATGCAAGATGAAATAATGACACACCGTAGGAAAAAACATTGTTTTAATTCATATTTTTCATTTATAAAATGAAATTGAAATATTAAGCTAGTTACCAAGAATACTAAACATTTAATTCCATCATGATATTATTCCTTTTTATCTTATTCTAATTTAATAATGTAATCACTAACTATGAGCTATAAGGGTTGAGGTATTTACAGAACAAAAACAAAAAATATGCTAAAATAATATATTTAAATTTTACAACCACAATTTTTTTTTGATTTTCAAATAAATAACTTTATTTATAAGCGAGAACCAAACAAACGTATGAACCACAATGCATACCATACAAAACACAGCGGGTTGGCCAAGGACTTGTATGGCCACAATATGTTTGGAATAACTTAAATCAATGATCTAATGAATTCATCTTGAAACCTGTTGTCGTGTGAAATCCCCCCATGGTGAAACAACATCATTTACATAACTAAAAACTCTACCTACCATTAATTTTTGATTTATTTTCTTCACGATGGTGTGATGGTCCCAAATTGGATGATCCAATAAATTTCACATCAATATAATTGTAGTGTTCCCAATCCTTACAAGGTAAAAACCTCTTCTCACCTCAAAATAGTAATGTTTGGAGCCTTATATAGTATTTTGGATCCTTATAAATTTACTATCATGGTGGAAATTTAGGGTTTATGGTGTAGTATATATCATGAAAAAAACTACATCCACCTACTTTTAAACTCCACAAACCATATTTATGACCTCGAATGTTCTTTTTTGGAGATTTCCACAAATGATTCATATAAAAATACTTCAAACAAAAATCAAAAGAAAAACCTAATATATATTTTTCGTTATTATCCCCTTTTGTATTATTAACAATTCCAATATAGATTCGACATTATTCTTCAAAAATAACAATACTGATCAAGTTTTACCCATACCACTATTTTAATGTCTTCCCTTCAACATATGTTTAAATGATTTATATATAAAAACCCCACACCTAGAATTATAAAATATCCATGTGAGAAAGAAGATTTAAATAAGAATATTCTCATGAAAACACTTCATTGGTGTTCATGAACATTATTATTCATTTCTAACTAAATCCATTCTCATTGATTTCTTGTGATACACGTAACCTTGAGATTAAATTAACCATAACATAGTATAACAATATCACCAAAAAATTAAATTAAATTATATGAATAATAATAACTATATTATTAATATTATATGTTTTATGAATTTACAAAATAAATTCCACTGTTATCTATTTATTATAAATTAAAATAAAAATTGTTTGAGTGAAAAATAAATATTTCTGAAAAGCAATATATTTCTATAGAGTGGTTTCATCCAACTTTGAGGACTTATTTTAAAATTAATTTTTACCTATTTTATAAAAAATGTTTAAATAAATGAACATAATTTTTTAAATAATAATATCACAATTAATATAGAGTTAGTTTTTTATAATTTTCTAAAAAGATTAATTTTTCGATGAATAGTGTAAAATACTAGTGTTTATTGAAAACTACTATATCTTTTAAATTATTTAAAATGTAATATTGTATGTTTTGATTTTTATAAAGTAAAATTAGATCAATATTATAAAAATTTAACAAATTTATTTCATTTTGGAAAATTTATCTTCAATTTCAGTATAAACAATCTGAATACTTATGAAAACATTTCATTGGAAAACATTATTTTCATTACATCTATCGGTATATATTAAATATAATTATGCTACTTATGTGAAATTAATTTGAAAAAATTTATTCCATAATTCTAATAATCATAATTAAAATTATTTAACATATTTAACTTAATTTTTTACCATTTGGAATAATATGAAAAAATAATTACCACTTTTATGGTAAAAATTGATTAATCTAGGGTTAAACTAAAAATAAGGAATAAAATGACCTACCACCTTGTAAAACACCAATTTAATGGAAACCTTTTATTCTTATCACATATATTTTTCTATAATGGCTTTTTTTGGTGGATTATGGCATTTTAAAAACATGGGTACACATTATTCTTTTCAAAACTCTTATATATATCATTTTCCCTTCTTATAAGAGGACACTCCATTTCCTCCCATCTTCACACTTCAAAACCCATTAAGATCATCCAATACCTAAATTAATATATTCATTGATACCATAACCACATCCTATAGATCTTTTTAATATCATAAATACAATCTAGTAGGGATTTAGGTTAAACATTAAGAGGGTGCCCAAAAAAGTGGTAATGTTTTTAAAAATGTGTTTCAGTTTTAATTATTATTATAATTCATTATAATATACATAATTTATGATAATATAATAAAAACTATATATTATATATAAATAAATTTCATTATTTTTATTTAGTAACATATATCCTTCTCCACTTCCGTTAAATGGGAAACAAAACTGTTGACTGTGTGCATGGAAGACTATATCCTCATAAACCAATGTAATACATTTTCAATCCCCACATTTTAAAGATGGATATAATGAAATATTTTACATATTATTGTGATATTTATAACATTATTATACTTCTTTATTTACAATATTATATATATCGTCTTACTTTCTATTTCGTGGGGGATACAACAATATGATCTTCATCTTCTTTAGGGTGTAAAATATAGGGAAATAACTGAGAAAAGACACTACAATGCTGAAGTAATATCATAGAATATATTTAAGCATGCATAAAAAACTACTGATAGTAAAATAGGATAGGTGTAAACCCTTTCTATAGATGTAATCAAACATATCCACAATCTTAAAAGTCCAGGTCTAGATGGTATAATATACCATTATAGGCCATAAGAATGATAAATGATACCCCACTACCCACTACCAAGGCTTGGTACAGGTCTAAGACTCTATTTTAGTTATATAAAAAATGTCTTGTCTTTATTTATAATTAATATTAATTTTGAATTTGTGTTATTTAAAATATGTAAACATTTTTGAATTTTTGAATTTTGCAGGATACCATTTTTGTTCCATAAGGACCCATACTCCTTGTGAACCACAACAAGACATCCATTTGACCCACAAAAAAACACATTACATCTCATGTGACCTATGGTCCATAGCTCAATGTGCCATTATTGACTGCCTAATTAGTGTGCATCAACCAATTTAGGAAAACACTATCATGTTAAGGCATGTACATTATGTATGAATCATGATTTCCAATACCTAAAAGAATCTTCAGCACAACTAAATATATCTCAAGGGATAATCAATATGAAACATGAAATTTCACACTGAAAATAGACATGACATGGAAAAATTCATGTCATATAAATCATGTTGTTCCTATTGTGATGCATGTAATTCATTTCCCTCATTTCATCTGGTGACAGTAATTAAATCCTATGTTTAAAAAACATAAATATTGATAATTTCATAATCCAAGTTTGGAACCCAATATTTAAATGATATCAATGGTAATATTAAAAAATAGAACTACAAAGTTAATTAGGTCAACTCACCATTTACCCCAAACATAGATTCATGATTCCCAATCTTGACATATGAAAAAGTCACTAGCATTCCCTATCTCTAATATATTGTATCCAAATAGTAAAATATGAATGGATCAGATCTAGTACCACTTTATATCAACCTAACATAGGGTCCACATAATTCAATACCTAAGCTGGTGTGTCACATGACCTCATGATTGCCTCCCTCTATTCTATAGGTTGAAGATGAGTAGTGAGGGTATAAGGGTGGTACAGTAGGGAGATTATACCCTCATGTCATAGTAGCATAAAAAATACAACAGATAATAATCAACAATGGAGTAATAATGTAAACAAAAAAAATATGTAAATTTTGGAAGTGTAAATAACTAAATTAGTAATCAGTGGAAGATATAAACTATAAAACAAAACCCAATAACTAAAATCCTCTATGTAAATTTCTGATACATGATTCCTGGCATAATAATAAAACAAAAAGATCCTAAAAGATACAAGAATGTTGTAAAATGGTACATAAATAAACAAAGTACAAAATAGATCCATATGAATCCAGAGCCTATTCCTAATCCCCTTCTCCTAAGATCCATATATATAAGAAAGTCAACAACCTATAGTTGGTCATTTTCCCTTATAAATACCTGAAGAAATATATTATTCTCAATAACCAAAGGCATCCCAAGTAGGTTGTGAGATAAAAATCTCATCAAGCCACCAAAAACAAATTCAATTTGTGATCCATGTAGTTCTCACAACAAAACATTATGGATGAATAAGCATAAAAGTAAAGCAATGTTTAAGAAAACAAGTTTCCCAAACAGGTTTCTATAAGACACTGGTAGAGTGAACATTCTTTAGCCCTTGGTCAGGAGGAGTTTATTTTCATTTCAATATATATACATAATTGGAAATAATATATATGTAATTTAGTTCTTCATTCCATCCACCTATATAAACCAAATGTGTGTGGATCCCTAATGGCCATATACCAAGAATACTAGTGCTGGACTGGACTGTGGCATAACTCAGACATCCATAACGACTCTAATGAGACTAAAAGATCATGAAATAGGGTAGAATATTCACTTCACATGAGGGGTTAGAGACATCATTATCAATACACGATATGGAGAGTGAGCCTCCATGGCATCACTATATCATGGAACTTAGTTCATAAAGCCCATCTCCCATATAATATCTCTGCTATGAGATATCATGGTCCACACCAGATGTATGTTATTATGATTTCCCTCCTGTATGAACACCCATTAACATCATACACATCACTTATAAATGTGTATTATATTTATCACTGGAAATGGTAATTGCCTCTCATCAATCTCTTCTATATAACCCATATACATAGAAGTGGCGTAATCATTTATAGCATATTGAAAAGGGTAATACCTCTTATTTATTTCAATTAAACATTATCAAAGACATTTCCATGTATATAATTCCATACACATGGAAAATTCCTATAATGTGTGCTGTTATCCAAGTTCAAATTCCATTTAAAGCATTAAAATTCATAAAAATAGTGCAAAAAAGTCATAAGGCTAAAGTATCAAGGGAAGCTTTCATGTTCAATTAATTTAATGGATTCCACCATTATGAATAATCCATTATAATAAATCCACTCACACTAACCTATTCATTAAATTCATTATGACACGATAACTCAATAAGTAAGGCTAAATGTGTCATTTAGTAGATGACATGTTTATTAACGCAATTTCTCAGTTTGGAGATTCCAACGGTAAAAGGTCTATGCACCTAAGAGGTGCATTGGGTCACATGTAAAAACAAAGACAAAGGATAAATTGAGTTCTTGGAAATTTGAACCAATTGGTCAAAATTTCCAATTCTAAGTGGAACACCAATGTGGTAACCATATATGGTACATACATGATCTATCTCACCTAGAAAGGATCAATATAATTGTAGTAAGGTGAAACAGTCAGTTATAAATGAAAAAATGAATATAATTGGGATGACCTCCTAACTTTGATATACAACATGACAAGATAATTATGAAATGATCAAAACTCAAATGGAAAATGATGTGACTACTTACATTAGGGTCCTAGAGGACACGTTGATCGAAATTAGCCTCATATTAGAAGCAATTTGGAAGAGATCTGAGAAAATGTCTAACTCTCTGAAAATATGGTGAATGAGCATACACTTATACAGTGAAATAGATTTGAATATTAACTTTTATGGTATTTGAGAGACAATGGGAGCTTACTAAGATGGTTCCAATGCCTCTGACAGATCAAACAGACATTAAATTGAGAAGTTAGCTCAATTCATATATTTAGGTGTTATTGAACTCAAAGAGGAGGGGAGATCATGTTTCAATGAATTATATTGAGAGGAAATAACATTGTTATGATCTAGAAGGTTATTACAATGTAGCTTTCACCAATTAAATTTCTTTAACAAAGGTGGGAGGAAATTGAATTAACTCTTTTAATACCTTTTAAAAAATTTGTTATAAATAGAAAATATAGCATGGGAACACCATGAGATCCCTTCCCATGGCTTTAAGATATTATCGATCATTGTCTTATTTGAGATCATAACGATAAAAACCTCTTCATCGTAATCTAATCTATAGACTCCCCTAATATATCTATAATCTAGGGAGACAATTTCAATCATGGTAAAGGGTGAGTCAACATTAATATATTCCATCATTTAATATTTTAAAATTTAATTAAAAATCATGAAACATTTAAAAATTGAATAATAGGGAGATGATCCTCTCAACACCAAGAAAAGGGAACAAAATTTGATTTTTGTGTCATAGTTACAAATAGAATAATTATATATATAACATATTTTGAATCTTATTTGGTTTTCATGGGTAATCTCAAAGAAACCTTATGAAAGGATTATTTTTTTGAGTTAATATTTTTTTTGGTATTTTAAATATAAAAATGTAGGAAATGTTATGGGGTTTATTATTCTGATTTGAATTAACATAAAATTAAAACAAATGAATTTTAGCCAGAAATGAAGTGATCACCATTGTTCAGATGAAAGGTTTCCTTCATAGTCTATTTATTTAATTTTAATTTAATTTGATAAAAGATATACATTTTCATCATATAACACTTTTATGATAAGAGGAGTTTTTTGTTAATAAACATTTCTAATGAGCGATATAAGATGATGGATTTCATAAACATGGGATATTATTTAATAGATTTTATAACATGCTTAAAAGAAAGGTGAGGATGTTAATATTTTACCTTGGATATGAGACATTATCCAATGAGAGATATGATCCCACTATCCATTAGTGGAGTTTTTAAAAAAATGATTTTATTTTTAGAAGGATTCTCCAAACACATAGATTTCCATATTTAATTCAGAAGATATATTTTTTTAAATATTTCCACTAAATGAGTTTTCATTCAAATCTTTATCCCAAAGGATATTATGTATCATATCATTATATTTTAAAAATAATGTTTTTTTTAAGAGTCAAATAGTAGTATATTGTAGTCAAAGATGTTCAATGATTAATAAAAAATTGATTTTACGCGAAAAAAACATAATTGAATATCCCATAATATACGTAGGTTATTAAATATATGGGGGTAAAAAATTATAAATGGTTAAAAATTATTAAAAAATTGACCTTAAGGAAATATACTAATATAATATTCCCAAACCCCATTTGATTAGACAAGACCTACCCATATATCATTCTTACTTCTTTCCTCTCATCCTATACGCTATTTTTCATAAATGTTACTTAGAAATAATTTTGGTGATAACCAGAATATTTCTTCTAAATAATAGGTGTTTAAAGAGCACTTAACTAATGGGTATCCTGAGTTAAGTCATTTCTAAACTCAATTTCCATCCATTTGGATAAACGACTACTTAGTTGATTATATTATACCAAAATTTTGTGTAAAGTGATTTTTTTCCTTTTTGTTGTATTTTATATTATCTTTCTGTAAATCTATATAGTTTTAAAAATAATCCGCCAATTGATTAAATCTCAATTCAATGACATAAAATCTGAAATTTTTTTGTCTCAAATACCCTTATTTGATACACATGCTCCTTTACAAACTTAATTTATTTTTAATGGTATTTATAATTCCCCATTACCTACTATATCATGAATCCTTCACATATCTAATGATTTTATGCTAAAAATAATCTACATAATTCTTGGGAATTTATGATTCAAAAGATTTAAAATTGTAAAGGGTTCATGTTTCAATATCATTTTAATCTAGATTAAATATGATTCAATTTACAATAGAGGAAATTATTTGATCACTATCTAATAAACAAATTTATTTTTCTTTGAATCTGGTTATTCATGAGGTTTGAAATTAATAGTACTATTTGCCTATATTTGGTACATAAAATTATTGAGATATTTTTTTTAATAAAATATAACTTTATCTCTCTCTTAATTCAATAACACTTCTTTAGTAAAACACATATTTTCTAAAATTGTTTTAAAAAAAGTTTTTCTATGGTTATTTAGTGTAAATTTTACCCTTATTTGTCATTGTACAAATTTTTTAAAAATTAATCATAATATTCATCTATAAAAATGATAATTTTTTACTTGTCTTAAATATATATATAATTAAGCTTAATTTTTTAACTTATTCAGCACGAATGGAATAATTTTTCTATTATGGAAACTCACTGTTTTAAGGATTCATTTTTAATTTTAAAAGTCTATTTTTTAAAAAATATTTTATTTAATGATTGGGAATGTTTCAGATTGTGAGTGGAATTTTTCATAATGGAATGGATATTTTCCCCAATAAATGTTGAAAGTGATATTTCAAAATCGTTTTCCTTCTAAGATGACATCCTTTAATGTCACTAAAATTGAAAGGTTTATTTTCTTAAAAATTATTTTTTAAAAGTATTTCTATAAATGGAAAAATCCATTTATGATATTTATTACTTGTAAATTATGTATATATGTATCTCACATATATACCTAATTTATTTTCCCGTCATTGGATGGTGTAATACATTCCTTATGATCATTTTTCAAATGAATTCATTACGGAATTTCCTTTAAATATGATATGTAGCAAGATTTTGAATCCCATTTTATTTACATTAATAATTATTATGATATACCTTATCATTTATTTCATTTAAAAGGATCAAATAGATCATGAACATATTATTATGGGTTCTCCTAGAGAGTGATCTAATTCATTGGGTGTATTGGGATATATTTTAAGATCCCCAACTCTGCAAAGGCATGTATCGGTTTGATTTTCGGTTTGGATCCCATGTTTTTTGGGTTAATGAAATGTATCTTAGATTTACAGGATTACCAAGGGTGTTCTGAGGGATCAGTTCATAAAAGGAATAGAAGTCAGTTTAATCTTTTCAAGGCGCATGGTTGGAACAAGGTTAAGTAAACTGTGCGGCCTTTCTAGGAAAACTGTGAAACCTTGTACAATGGAATATCACACAATAAATAGAGGGATTTTAAAATATGTAAGACTCTCCAAGTAACCATGTTAGACTAATTCCCTTGTACAATGTATTTTATAAGGTTTTTATGAATTTTGTAAAATTGTGTAACTAAACATGGGGCCTCTTTAAAAGTTAGAAAAATTATTATTTATACATTTTTGGATTTTAAGTCCCTCAACCCAATTTCTCCACTATTTTCTCCCTTGCAACCCCATTGAAATTCTAAATGTACCCAATCATCTTAAGGATCATTATCCCTCATTTCTATGATGTTTGGAGCGCCCTAAGTAGGGATCAATGCTATGGGTACGTCTAATCTTCTTCTCTCTTCAATTTACTAGATTACAACTTGTAGCTTTGTAATCTTCATCAATAACCCTGTAACCCTATTTTTATAGTTTAATTTTGGTTAATGATTCAAAGGGTGTTTTAATCTGAATGTAATGTAATGTTTAAGAGTGTTTCTAGCATTAGGTTCAAGGTAGGTGCTCTACACATTATATCCCATTCTTTTTAAGTGGACTTGTGAATATTAGTTTGTATTCATGCTTCCCTCTTGTAGTGGTATGAATGAATTTGGTGATTAGTGGGGACATAAACATCCAAATTTTGATTTGAAATCCTTAAAATCCCTATTGGATGCATTGGGGATGCTTTGACCAATTTAGGCCACCCATGGGGTGCGTCGACATTCTTAAACATTGGAATTGGTATATTCAATTGTGAAATTGATGTGTGACATCGTAGATCCCATATTGAACATGGTAATATGTAAATTGGAATTGAAAATAGAATATTGGTAGTGTACCTATATTTGATATAGTATCATGAGTTTATTAATATGATTACTTGGTTAATATAAGGGAATTGTTGAATATACTGAATGATATGGGGCTTCAAAATGGGTTTAATGTGATTAATGTCAAAATGGAAAATGGTTAGTGATTTTTTATTGAAATACATAAGGGGGTTAGTATAAGAGAAATTATGAATTTTTTATGTGATTTAATATATATAAATTGTTGAATAAGTTAAATGGGATATGTTAGGAGAATCAGTGAATATTCATAATGATTTTTGATATAAGAAATGTTCTTTTGAATAAATGCTAATGTAATGTAAATTGAAAAGTGTTAATGGATTATAGAATAATATTCATTTCCATATTAATTATTGTGGATTACATTTGTAATTTGTGTTGGTTGTGTCTAATTGTGATATGGTATGTGAGGGGAATGAATGTGTATAAGTATGTGCACATGGATTTATAGAGTGAGATATTGATTTAGGATCTATGCATATGGGTTGAGTCAGATTGAGGCTCTAATATCCACCCCATAATGACTAGGTTAGTGAAGGGGATTCACCTCTATTGACTTAATGGTTTCATTCCACCCAATATGAGGCTTCAAAGTGTTGATAATGGGGTTTTTATGATGTGTTTACCCATAGTGAGATAGGGACTTGACATAATCCATTTTTCAAAGTGAAAAATTCTTTGGACCCTTGTTTTAATGATGTAAATTCCTAACCCATGGAACATATGTTGACAATGAATTTTGTAATGAAGAATATGAAAATGAAGAATTTGGTACTACGGTTGGTAATAGCTAAAGTAAATGTTGTCCCCCAATGGTACTCGAGCGATTATTTATTGACATGTCAATTATTTATTACATTCATGCACAATCTATTTGACTGGATATTTTGTGGACACCATTGGTGGGGACCTACTTAGTTGTACTCACACCCTAATCAGGCCTCTGTTGAGTATCCAAGTAGATTCCATGCTTGTAAGATAGGATAAGGGAAAAGGCCTCATTCTAGGGAGTTGATTCCAGCTTTTTATATACTTGGATGAGGTTCCATACTTGGATTCAGGACCATTTTGTTAAAATTTTTTGTAGTCTTTATTTTAGGATTTGTTCACTTGACATAATTAGCAGGACATGAAATTCATAACATTTTATATTGTTTGTACCCTGTTTTGGGAAATGTCTGTTTATTCATGTTCATTTGTTATTAAATTTTGTTTCCATTATTTTATTTTTTATGGGTTACTCTACATCAAAGGGTATAGTCTTCCATTGTGTCATTTTTGGACCATATTTGCTAGTCAGAATCCTCTAGCATATAGGGGGAACACTTAAGGGCATGTTGCAACTCGTCTCGGGGAACCAGTTTAGAATATTCGAGGCCAAGGACTTTAATGATTTGTATAGTAGGTGGTATTTACTATGAATTACTATTTGGGAATAGTAGACATGAGGTTAGGAATTTGTAGGTACGTGGTAATGAGATCATTATTGGGAGTATCTAACCAATGAATGAGGGAAACCCCAAGTCACACATGGTGGGAATTGTTGTTCTTTTTGTGCATTGCAACATTTTATAATATTTCACCACTAGGTGATGCCCTACTTGTGTGATGTGAAAATTTAATGATATTTATCACTTGGATATAATGGAATGGGAATGTAAATTCATAAATCATTTTAGGCACCAAATTATGTAAGCGAAATGCATCATGATAAGTACACAGTTGAGGTGGGTGTGTGAGACATAAAGGGTAGAATGCACTTGACATTCATGAAATTGAAGATAATGGTGTCTAATTAAATGATGAAAATGGGTAAAAGGGAAATAAAATTATAAAAATGGTTATGGATTTATACATATATAATGTTGTAAATGGATAAAATTTTTAGTAGTAGCATGTTTTCGAATTGGAAATGTGCATATGAAGAAATAATTGCATGCTATGTATGAATGTAATTTTGAAATGGTTTCTAATATAAAATTTTTACCCTTTTAAGTTGGTTTAACCATATTATTCACGGACCTTAGTAGGAATGTTCTAGGGTAGTGTTTGGGACGTGATGATAAACTTTATGATGGTGTATGTAATGGGTGCTTTATGTCCAATAGAGAGAGTAATTTTATAAGAAATGATGGATCATTATTTTATGCGTTCTAATGATTTTTTCTATAATTGTAGAGAAATACCACCATGAATATGTGTTCCAAAAGGATGAAAAGTAGATGATTCCAAGAATGCTCCCCCAGTAGTAGAGAAGAAATATATACTAATTTAGGGAAATAAAGAAGAGAAATTTCTTGAGAACATTTCTCCCTTTATACAAATGATGGAATGGTACCCAAGGTGGGTATTTTGTGTATATATGTTTTGACAAGAGAGTTTTTATGAAACACCGTCCGACTTTCACCGGATATGGTGGGACAGAGGCATCCTAGACCTGGATAGAGTCCATCCAGAATATTCTCTATCATTTCGAGTCTCCTTCCGAGAAGAGATTCATGTTTGCGGCCTATATGTTGTGAGGTACATAAAATTTTTGGGGGTAAATCATTGTTCAAATATAAAGGACCAAAGGAATGATATGAATATATATCCTAGAAAAGTTTCTAGAACATTCTATCCCGAGACCATGAAGAAGGAGATATATCCCTGTTTTATGAATTTGACCCATGGGCAATGTTAGTGGTAGATTATGCTAGTACTTTCACTAATTTGTGATACTTCATTCCACTGTTGGTTGGAGACTAGGTAGCTATGTAGAAACGTTTTCAGGAAGGTATTCGACATGAGATCATGTGTCATATGAATATATTATAGTTTAAAACTATTTTAGAGGTAGTAGACTAGGCCCTTATCTTATAAGAAAACATGAATGGAGTTTCAGGTAGTAGACTTGTGGTACAAGCTGGGTGGATGAATGGTGAGGCTTATAACAGTAGAAATCATTGTTTTGGGAATTTCCATCAGGTCAAAAGTGTATGTATTAGTTATAATAGAGGTTCATACTATCAGTATTGTTTTTAGGTGTTATGTTTACATTGTGGAAATTTAAGCCACATGCACAGTTCGTGTCCTGGACCACTAGTTGAGGGTCATGCATGCGGAAAATTAGACCATGCGTATAGGTTATGGAGGAGCCCAAAAAATTCAGGAAATGATTAATGTTAACAGTAGATTCCGACTGAAGGAAGGGGTTAGTTTCATCGTATCAGGCAGGTGGTTGGATCTCCAGAGGCCATACCAGTCGGGTGGGGAATGTGGATCTCCGGTGCGAGATCATCTATATTAGTAATACAATGTTGTGTATGGTAATCGAGTTGTAGCCTAGGGTAGTGTGTCAGGTCATCTTCATGTAGTTCATTATACACCTAGAGGTGGTGAGGCTGGGATATCTACCATTCAAGGTATTATTATTACTGCTTCCACACTCCTTTAGTTCTTTATTTGGCATAAGATCCACACACTCTTTTATATCTGATTAGTTTGTAGTCATTATGGGACTAGAAATGGAACACTTTTTTGGGGTTATGTCGATTTATACTTGATTGGGGGTGAGAGATGAGGATATCAAACAATGTAAGGGTTGTTCTTTAGTGGTTGGTGGGTACCATTTTTGGAGGGACTTATTCATCCTTTAAATGAATTTTTTTACCTACTTTATCAAATGGATTGGTTGGGGTTGTATTCGACCCATATAGATTATATTTGATGTAGGGTAATGTTCATGTCCCTTGGAAGAGGCACATCTATCCATCATGGAGAGTGGGATGTTTGAGCAGGTCGTGGAGGTCTTTTTTTCTAATAGCTAGGAGAAATCATATCCTTAGTGGCTTCTTCTATGGTAGATGAGGTAGGAGTTGAACAAAATTTCTTTCCTCCTATGGTGGATCAGTTCCAAGATGTTTTTGTTGATTATTTTTTGGGGATGCCTCCCTATAGGTACATTGATATTACAATAAAGTATCTTTTGGGAGTGGAGCCAATTTTCATTACACCCTATAGAATGGAATTTTAATAACTCCATGAAAATATATCTCAGTTGGAGGAATTAGAGAATCTAGGGTTTATATTTCCTAGTATGTCACCTCGGGGGACTCCCTTTCTATTTGGTAAGAAGTTAGAACTACTATTTTGGTTATGTGTTGATTAGATAAAGATGAATTAGATGAAAGTTAAGAATAGATACCCCCTTCCACTAGTTCATGATCTATTTTACTAGTTGTGAAGTTCATCAGTGTTTTCTAATATCGATTTGAGATCTCAATATCACCAGGTTAGAGTGAGGGATTCAGATATAACATAAACTCTCTTTAGAAGCATGTATAGGTTTTATGTTTTTTTGGTTATTCCATTAAGGTCGACCAGTTCACTGGATGTATTCATGACTTTAATGAACTAAATATTTCACGCATATTTGGATTAGTTTATAGTTTTCTTAGTTTATGACATTTTTTTATTCTCTAGAACTCGTGACAATCAAGTCAAACACATTGGCATCGCCCTGAGTACACTAAGAGAGCATAAGATTTATGCCAAGATATTGAAATTTTATTTCATTATTGATAAGGTTAATTTATTCAGTCACATCATCTCTAAGGTAGGTGTATCAGTGGGTCTAGATAAATTCCAGGGTTTTGTGTCCTGATAGTATCCCAAGAATTCTTATGAGGATAAGATTCTTCTAGGATTGGGTAATTGTTATTGATGTTTTATTAAATATTTTTCCCATTTTATAGGGATACTTTCAGGCATAAAAAATAAGGGAGTTATGTTTTAATGGTATGATTTAGACAATAATTATTTTCAAGAGTTAAATAAGTAGTTTATGGCCTTACTGATCCAGGTCTTACTCAATACATGTAAGAGGTATAAATTTATCAGTGATGTGTTTTGTGTTGGTCATGAGGATGTGTTTATGTAGGAAGATTGGTTTCTAGCATAAGGTTAAATATGGTTGGGGACTCATGACGGAAATTACCCTACTCATTATCTTGATTTGGACACTCAGGTTTATTCATTATAGTGTTGGAGGCATTACCTACTTAGATATTAATTCAGAGTGTTTAATAGTCATATAAGTCTTGAGTACAAAATTTTTCAGTGTGATTTGAATCATTAGAAGTGATGATGTTTTGAATACATGGATTATTTTGACTTAATGTTGGTTTACACACTAGAAAAAAGGAACAGTGATGAATATGATCTATATTGGATGTCTCACAACCAGGTGGTTCATGAGTCTTGATACAAGTGGATAATGATGTCCTTGTTTTCTAAGATGCACCTAGAGGTGCACGATTAGCATGGGTAGATGAACCTTGCATCCATAGTAGTTGAGTTCATTCATTTGATTTGGGTCAATGAGGGTCACCATAAGGACATGGAATGTATGGATATGAAGGAATGTCTTAATGGTAGGGATTCACCTTTTAGTTGGGTTGTTGGTGCTGATGGAATTGTTTTTGTTTGTGGTCGTGTTGTGGTTCTAGCAGGTGTGCGAGAAGTGTTGATGTCATAGATTTATGTATAAATGTTGGAGTGAATCTTGGTGTGACTAATATATATCATGATCTTCATATGAAGTATTGGTGGCTGGAAATAAAGATGGAGGTGGTGTATTTTATGGCATGATTCCTCACATGTCAGTAGGTGAAGGCCAAAGATCATTTCCAAGGTGGTTTCTTACAACAACTTTCTATTCTTTAATTGAAGTGGAATGATGTAGGGGTGGATTCTTTAGTGGTTATTCTGAGGTTACTTCGTAATAATGAGGTAATTTGGGAGTTCTTAGATTAGTTTACAATGGTGGCTCTTTTTTTATAGATCCATGATACATTTACTGTTGATTAGTTGGGAGAGGTATCTGTTTGGTAAATTGTGTGGTTGCATGTGGTACAACAGACCATAGTGTCAGATCTTGTTCCATATTTTAATTTACCATTCTGGAAAGGATTATAGATGTTACTGGGTAATCAGGTGTTTTTGTGTACAAATTTTCATCTGCAAAAGGATGGATAGTCTGAGTGTACGATTCAAGTACTAGAGAATATGTTGAGAGCATATGTTCTGGATTTCAGTGGTTCTTGAAAAAAACACTTCTATTTTTTTGGTTTTTCCTACAATAAAAGGTTCCATGATATGATTTATATGGAAGCATTTGAGGAACTATATAAAAGACCATTTATATCTCCATTATTTTGGTTAGAGGCGAGAGAGTATGAGCTGTTAGGATCGAGACTCATGTGGGAGATGTTGGAAAAGATTCAATCGATTCAAAAATGCATGAAAATGGATCAGAGTAACTATAAGCCATATGTATATCGGTGTCATGGACCTAGTGAGTTTATGATGGGTGATAGAATGTTTCTTCATTTTTCACCATGGTTGGGTCACTGTTTAATTCTAAAATATGGCATGTTGGTGCCCAAGTACATAGTGCCATTTATAATTATGGAGAGGATCAGACCAGTGGATTACTGATTGTCTCTTACACATTGGTATAGTGGAATTCATTATGTATTTTGTGTTTCCTAACTTTGATAGTGTCACCCAAATTCATATCATGTGGTTAACATTGAACCTGAAGTTCTTGAATCCGATGCATCCTTTGAGGAGAATCTAGTTATTATCAAGGAAGGTATTGAGAAAGTATTATGGGGAATGTTTGTGCCTTTAGTTCATGTTCTATGGGATCATGGGAATGTTAAGGAATAAACTTGGGAGTATGAATAAAATATATGGGTAGGGTGGTCCAATAAATTTTCTTTGGAGTTATAAGGATGGTTGGGAGCACGACTCAATGAAGAGTTGTTAGAAGTTGGAGAGGTTGTATGATCCCAGACATTGTAGAGGTATATATCTGTTTAATTTTTGTGTTGGATGCCTTATTTTGGGGTTAAAAAAATGTTTCTCTGAATTATGAGGGCATCAAGGTTGTTCTGGGGTTTTTGTTCATGAAAGTAAGGTAATATGGGACAATTTGTGAAAGAAACATGGTTTAGTAAATCTTGCGGCCTTCCCAGGAAAACCGTGAAAACCTTGGATAGTAGCATATCACATGGTTTGCATATAGTATGTATATAGTTTTGGACTCCCTAGGTAACCATGAAACCCAATGTCCCTTGTTTAGTGGATTTTTCATGCTTTGGAAAACTATTTGGGTAAGCTATGTGCCCCTTTAAAATTTGAAAAAAATTAGTGTTTTTCCATTTCTGTATTTTAAGACCCACAAAAAAATTTCTTCTTGATTTTATCCCTTGAAAGCCTAATGAAAAACTCTAGCAACCCAATATTACCATGTATTGAGCTCTCACATTTATAGGTTTTTTGGAGAATCTTTGGTTGTGAATTGAGGCTATGGGTAAATCTAATCTTCTCATCTCTTCTCTTTTCTAGATTAGGGATTGTAGCTTGGAAAATCTTCTTCTATATCCCAAAAAAACACTCATTCTCAGTGGAATATACGACAAGGAATCAATGTTTGTTTGAATATAGATATAATGGGATGATTAGTAGTGTGTTCATCATTATATTCGATGTAGGTTGTCTATATGTTATATACCATAATTTTTAACTGGATATTTTCATATTAGAATGTGTTATTTCTTCCCTCTTATTTTGCTTCGAATTTCATTATTGATTCTGGGTAAAATGAACATTAAAAGTATGATTCTAGATTTTTATGATCCCAATGGGATTTATTTGGGATAATTTGACTAATTTGGGATACCAATGGGGTGCACTTACATTCCCGAACCATGGAATTGGTAGAGTCAAGTGTGGAATTGATGTGTGATAATGTATAAAACATTTTGAACATGTTTATATGTTTATTTGAGTTGAAAATTAAATTTCGGTAGTTTACCGAGATTTTATAATGACTCATGAATTGATGAATAGGATTAGTCAGTTAGTATAATAAAACTATTGAATATACCCAATGGGATGGGGCATGGAAATGGTTTTGAACAGAATAATGTGAGTATTCCAAATGGTTTATTATTTGTACTTGAAATGCATAAGTGGTTAATAAATGGGAAATGAGGAATGAGTTATGTGATTTAACATAGAGAAATTCTTGAATATGTAAAATGGGTTAAGGTATGGTAATCATTGAATATTCTTAATGAGTTTAGGCATAAGAAGTGGGAATTGGGATAAACAGTAATGCAATGTAAATGGAAAAGTGTTAATGGGTTATGACATAATATTTATTTCCATGTTGATTTTTCTAAATGATGTTTATTATTTTTATTGCTTGTGTTTTATTTTGATATGGAATATGATGTGAATTTATATATATAAGTATGTTCACATAGCTTGATAGAGTGTCATATTGACTAAGGATCTACAGCCACAATTAAAGTTGGACTGAGGCTATAAACTCCATCCCATAATGCACAACTTAAAGACGGGTAAGAAGCTTTATTCCCCTAGATGTTTCATTAAAATTGGACTAAGGAATCTAGGTGAGGATAATTTTGTTGTTGTGATGTGTTTACCCATAGTGAGACAAGGACATTACTTATTCACTTATGCAATATGATGAATTTTTTTAAACCTTGTGTGAATGATGTAAATTCTTAACACATTTAACAAATGTTGATAAAGAATTATTTAATTAAGAAGATGAAAATGATGAACATAGTACTAAGGCCATAAAATGGTCAATGTAAAGGTGTTTAACTAATGGAACATAAAATATTATTTAATGACTAATCATTTATTTGCTACTTTTATGAACTATCTTTTTGACTAGATATTTTGTATACACTTTTGGTGGTGGCCTACTAAGTTGTACTCACACGCAGCTCAAGTCACTATTGGGTACCCATGTAGATTTCATTATTTAATGTCTAGCTAAAGGAAAAGGCCTTGTTCTTGTGGGTTGAGTTGGTTTGGGGATGTACATGGATGAGGTTCCATAACTGGAGTTATGACCTTTTTGGAAATTCTTTTGTTGTCTTTATTTTGGGTTTTTCTCAATTGGCACTATTAGCATAACATAACATACTTAATATGTGATAAGGTTTGTACCCAGTTTTGGGAAATGTTTGTTTATGCATGCTCATTGGTTATTACATATCATTTAAATTATTATTTTTTATTTTTTTAATTACTCTACAAAAGTGGGTATATTACCCCACATGATGTTTTTAGACCTTCATTGCTAGTCATATAACACTTTCATACAAGGAGGTGAGTTTTTGGTCATATGGTGAACTGGAATAGGGTACTAGTTTATTAGAATCCATTTTAGGGACATGACCACCATAATATAGGATATTCGCGAGTTAATATAATCTATTTGGGGACCTTTAAGAACATGAGACATTTTCTAGCCTGGTAGTAGTGACTCATGTTTGTGTCTTGTTGTATGTTTATACCACATTTCCTATGATTCCATTATCATATCATACCATGTTATTTATGTTATTCTTACATGGGATTACTCATGTTACTTCTCTTTTATGAATCATTTTATACCTTTGACTCAAATATTATGGTTCCTTATCATGTTTACTCATTTACTGGGTTTTTTATCTCACCCCATTCTTTTTGTATTCACTACATTATACATTTAGGATTTAAAAATCTTGAATGAATTTTTTGATCTCACTATAGAAAATAAAATAAGGATTATATGTTTTATTTTGTTTAGAAACTTTTCTTCAAAAGGCACTCAGCCATTATGATCCCTTTATCATATTAATGGTTTTTTATGTTTATAATTAATGTATTGATTTGTTTAAAACAAATGGGTCATAATAGTGGGTGTTATAAGAAAATATTTGTTAACCTTTGAAACTAGGAGGATTGAACATTAGTGGGATTCATAGGGATAAGTCTAAGAAAAATTATATGTATTTTAAAATTACATTTAATTCTTGTGAAGTGAATTAAAAGTTATTTATATGAAATTACATCCATTATATGAAACATCAACTGGATGTGGTTCTGAAACAGATGTACATTGGCATTATAACTCTGGAAAATGAACATCAAACTTTACTCATGTTTTACATAGTACGCAAAAATTGGCCTTACTATTCACATGGTTTGATACCCCCGAGGGATATTCTTTGGAGATTCAAAAGCATTTTGTGATCCGTCATGAAGGATTTGAATAGATGAAAATCATGAATAACTTAGTTTAAACCCATGAATTCTTATATAGAAATAAAGGTTTCATTATTTAGGAATATTAAAAATAATTATTCATCAAAATTTTGTTTCTCAATATGAATATTTTTTCTCAAACGATTCTTTATATTTCTTGTTAATGGACGAACCAAATTGAACTAGGTCAACGTTGATTGTGATAGACAATGCCTTGATGCAAAACCAAATGAGATGATGAATGGAGTGAAGTATATTCTAAGCATACCTAATAAATTATCATGATATATAATTAAAAACCAACACCATATCCAACTCTAGGACTAACCAAAAATGATATGGAAATAGTTCACTGAAATATCTAGTGGTAGTGACCATAAATGAATGAATATCGAGTTTTCTATACGTCAAAAACGAGGAAAGAAACACCCAAGTGAATGTATCATCTAAATTAGAATATGTTTTGGTTGTATAAGATAACGAGGCAAAGAAATTAATTAATATAGAAAAAGTAAATGTTTTTTAATGTAATGGATGTTAATAATGGTCTCCCTAAGGTATCGTCGATAGATGAATGTTTTAAATATGGGAACTATGGACATTATTCAGATCAATGTCATGGGGGGAAGATCAAGGAGATTATCTACATGTTATTATGATAAATGAATTTCATATTAATGATAAAGACACATAAAATGAAATATAAATGTATGGAGGTATTAAATAATTTGATAATTAAACCTAATTAATCGTTTAAGAGTGAAGTGAAATGATTCAAAAGTTTATGTAATGGAACTCAAGATTTATATGTCTCAGGAAATATATATATAACAATTGTTTTGAAAAAAATTTACATTAATTATTTTTAAGAATATATTGAATGAAATATAAAGGTGATTTAATAAAACTGTGATACTTTGTGTAAAAACACATAATTGGGGAAAATATAATCTGGGAGATGTTCTTAATGTTGAGGTAATTATTTGATTCTATAGAATAGAATGACATGTATAAAAACCATAGTGGTTAAAAAGAATGTAATTTGACTAATAATGTTATTTTTTAAGATAATCATCATAGTATTCAGAATTCTATAGTATCATGGAAAATTAAGAATATGATCATAACATATGTTTTTCAATATTTTTAGAAAAAATAAAACTTGAAAGATGAGTGAAAATACACTACATATGGAAGTTCCCTGAGGAAATAACCAAGAACTAAAGGGTTATAATGTTGTAATGACTACAACTAGACTATGTAATGTGTTGGTTAGTATAATTGTTTTTATATAGATAGTTTGATTGTTAAATATTAATTGTATTTTTGGAAACACATTATAGGATCATGTTATCTGATATTGGGGTGTCTACTGATATTTCAGGAGAACTTTTATTATATTTATTTATAAATAACCTTTTGGTTTAATGTAATTGAATATTAAGGAATAATACTATAATTTTTTTGAGATATATGTAAAAGGTTAAGAGATAACATTTGAGTTTAAAACCTTATTACATGTTGATGTTAATGAGGTTATTTAGGATATAGGGTTATACATTTAAGGAATGGTCTATATTAAACCTTGGGTTTCATTATGGAATTATGGCGATTAATATATTCATATTCATTTTGGTTATGATCATAGCTTGGGTTAAAGAATTTGGATTTATAGTGATAGTTTGAATAACTTGTTACTATTTTATAGATCTTCTAATATTTAGAATTTCAATTTTAGTTTTTAAAAATTAAAAAAAATTATTGGATATTCATTTACTTAGATTAAGATGTAAAATGGGTATTGGTCAAAGAATATTTAAATAATGAATTTATTTTTATTAAGTAAAAATATATCAAGAATGTTTTTTTGATGTTGTATTATATCTTGGTAGAAAAATAATACCTCAAATCTAGGAAATGTATCATGAAACAAAACTTTTACCATGTTACAATCATGTTCTATGAATAAATTTTCTTTCAATTCATTAATAATTTATTTTTTTGGTTGTCTAAATACGAATTATTAATCACTTTCTTGTGATAAAAGATCTATATCACTATCCATTAATGCTTGGGTGTTATTATTCTTTTCCTCGTCTAGGTTTTCATTTCCCAAAAATATTCTCCTACATGGAAATTGAATATTGTGTTATTCTAGATAACCATTGTAATTCACATTATCTATAATTAAGAGGATGTTTTATTGTCCTTTTTATGATGTGATTTTCTAAAAAAGGTATTTTATCATTTCAAACCCTTGATTACAGAGATCAGGATTAAACTACAAGGATTAGATTTATTTCAGGGGTAGAATATAGTACCACATGATATTAAAAGAGGAACATCATGTTAGATAACATATATTACATAAAACAACAATCTCAAAAGATAATTTAACACCCAATTTATTTATGATATATTTATTTTTAAACAAATTCAATCTATTTAATATCCTCTTATTCATGAAACATCATGTTTAAATGAACTGTGATACTCTATATTATTATTTAAACATGAGCACTATAACATATCTGTTAAATTGGAGGGTAGGAATAGTAATAACTAAATCCTGAAAATTATTTTTTATGCATGTTGAAAATAAATTCAATGTATGTCTATCAATTAGAAATAAAATAAGAACCATTTTACTGTGAATGAATTGTTTTCTGAAAAAATTGATTTTTTCTAAAAGACATTTCAATCTTGTTTTATGAACTAAAATCAAAATAAATATTTCCCCTTTAAGAGTTTAATTTAAAAAAACGTAATTCCTAAAATATATATTTCAAAATTATATTTTTTTGATGTTTTATTAAATTTATAAAAGGATTTATTTTTTGATGATTAGTGAATAGTACATATTTTTTTTAAACATCATATTCATAAGAATTATATATAATGTAAAATAAAATTGAAAATTGTTTTTAATGTAACATTAGTTAAATTATATTAAAATTTTACTAATTAAGGTTATTATAATAAATATCATATTTAATATTGAAATAAAATGGTTTAAAATGTTTAAAATTTTCTCATTGAAAAAACTATTGTTTGATTTGTATGCAGGTTAAATTTAAAATTAAATGCTGATAGTTCTTTGGGTTTAATTTATAAAAGATGATGTCATATATAGAATCATAATAATTTTGTTATTTAATAATTTCAACCTAATATTTACCATAATTAAGAGTGAAAATATTAAAAATTATTTATTGTGGTTAATGTTTAAAATGGGTTTAACGATGGTTAATATTATCATATATGGGTTAAGATAAACCAAAATATGTTTAATTTACATTTCATGGTAACATTTCAACCTTTCATATTCTAATGATTAAAAATATTCTATTTTTAATATTTTTTAATGATAAAAATGTGGGTGGAATTATTTATTTCCGAAATTCCATGTTTATCCTCTCCCCCACATATAAAATTTCACCTCTATCCTGTTCTATCCACACATTAAAACCCCATTTATTTGGCCGAGACCTTACTAAATAACATAATTACCCCCATCCCACCTTCCTATAATACATTTATTGGTCATAAATCCATCTGATAAAGGATTGTGGTGAAAAAAAAATGTTTTCCAAATAATAGGAGGTTAAATAGAACTCCACTATAGGGAAATGCAATGTAAGTGGTTTATTAACTAAATTTATATTCATTAGGATATATGTCTGATTAATTGATTATTTTATGCCAAATTATTTTTGAAATTAATTGGGTTTTCTTTATGTTATATTTCATCTTATCTTTATAGAGATCTATATTTGTTACACATAATTAGCCAACTGATTAACTCACAGCTCAATGATATGAACATTATAAGGGTTTCGTCTCAAACTTAATTAATTGACACACATATTTTATTATTCACCTAATTCTTTTTTAATAGAATATATTCCACTGATGTACCTACAATATCTTAAATATACTTCCTACATTATGAGAATTTATTTTAAATAGAATTTACTTTAATCATGGGAAGTTATGATTCATATGTTACCAAAGTAGAAACAGTTTATGTTTCAATATCATTTTAATTGGGATTACTTATGCCTTACTTTACATTGAAGTAAATTTTTTTATCATTTTTTATTAAAACCGGTTAATATTCTTATCCTCTATTTATTTATGAATTTTCAAGTAATATGTTATTTTCCTCTTAACGGTATTTAATATGTTTGATAAAGTGTTTTATAGAAAATATAACTTCATTAATCTCTTTAGTAGAAAATAACTCATCCTCCAAATTATTTTTTCTAATGAAGTTATAAATTTTTTTTCAAAAAAGTTTTAATATGATTTTTAATTTAAATTTTACCCTTAATTGGATTTTTATATATTTTTTAAAATTAATATTCTTATTATTTTCAGAAAGAGGTATTTTTTATCTTTTCATACAAAAATTTGAAGGGAATATTTGTTTTTAACGTATTAGCCATGAATAGATCTCCTCACCAGCCCTGAACACTCAATGTTTTAAATATCCATTTTTATGTTTCAATTGTAATTATTTAAGAATTTTTTCATTAATAATTGACAATATTTTAGATTTTAAATAACTATTTTCAAAAATGAGGGTATATTTTCTATATGAACTATTGAATGTTGTATTTTAATATCATTTTCTATCAAGGATGAAATCAGTTTCAATTACTCAAAGTGGAAAGGTTATTTTAGTCAATAATTAATTTTTAAAAGGTTTTAATTAATGGAAAAAATTCTAAATGTTATGTATTAGTTATAAATTATGTATATATGTATCTCATATATATACTTTGTTTATTACACCTTCTATGAAGAGGTAATATAAGTAGAGCCTTTGGTTTTTTCAATTTAAGACTTTGGAATATTCCTAAGAATAATTTTAGAGATAAATGCTGAGACAACATGTAATTCCATGTCTTGGTGATCCTAGAATTAATTTTATAGAAATATTAAAATATGTTATATAATGAGTGAATAATTTTCATAAATTTTTTTTATATCTCCTTAATGGAGTATCAAATTAGAAATCTAAGACAATGATTGATTTTATAGAATTGGGTTGACCCTAGGCATGACCTTAGGTTGGCTGGTTTAGGATATTTGTATGGGGGAGCTATTGGCAGGTGAATTAGATAAATTAATTAAATGAATTAGTTTATTTAATAACTCTTATCCATAAATATCACAAATGGACAGTCAGAAGGGAAATATGAGACCATCGTTTTTTTCTGAAAAATGGATTTTACCTTAGGTGTGACCTCGTGTTCTTTATAATGGTATTTTTATATATGGTGGCTATTAACAGGTGTGTTTAGTAAAAATAAAAAATAATTTATTTATATTAAATTAAATGTCCTAAATTTCATTCCTTTAAAAGTAAGATACAATGTAAAATATCCTTGGTTATATTCATAAACTTGTGGTCATTAAAAGGAGTTTGTATCCTTTCTTCATTGTTAAATGGAGACTAGACACAAAAATGTGATTGAATTAAGGTGCATTGATAGACGACAAATGCACCAGATCCCCTTGATGTCTTGAAGAAGTGTTATTCCCCAATGATTAATCCATAATTGAGGTAGGACTCATCAATTGTTTTTCCTACCATTTTGAGTAAAATATTTGGAATGATCATTATTCCCCTTGATCATCATTTAAATTAACCTTTCATGATCCCATGTATTGAAATAAATGATTCATTAAATTTATTTCTTGTTTCTTCCATGTTTATCACCCCGATTTCCCCACTATGATATAATTTTTCATGAATGATTGACCAATGATGTTTATAACCATTGTTATTAGTGATTTTCTCCCACTATTTATTACATTATTCTTCATTGGACCATAGGATCATGATTTGACTTTTTTGGGGTGGGTTTGAGTGGGATGGAACCCCTAGATTCATTGTGATGGTATGAACAACACGTGTATTTATGTTTTGTGGATAGATTGATAAATGAGGGGATTATGTTTTGTGAACAGATTAGATCAGTACAGAGGATGAATGTTTATATATGTGTTTAATAAAATAATGATAATATAAAATATTATAATTTGTATTATTCTAGTGAAAAACTAAATTTCGTTTTAAATTATTCTTACATTTCTGTATTGATGAAACGCTTGTTGTAACATGACCCTGGAATTGTGGTGATCATTTTAATACCAATGTTGGATATATAATTTAGAATCGTGGCTCGGGTCATGAATCACCAATCATGTTTTATATAGTGAAATGTGACCCTTTCACCAACTAACCAATATGGTAATGTTAATAGAATATCCCAAGGATTTTTTCATGAAGATCTCAATGGTGTTATTCATTAGCAATTTGGGGACATTTTCATAGGTATATTAGTGGAATTACTTTTTTTCCTCATACTAGTGACAAGCCTTGTGGGTTCATCAAGATTTTGGTTGAGACTTGTTTTATAGTACCCTTACATGTCATGTAGTAATACACAACTATCAATCCATGTTATAGAAATGAAATTACTAGATAAGAGAGTCGGACCACATTCCATGTGGTTCCCCAACACGCCATGTACTGGAGTATAAGGACACAACCAAAATGACATGACCCAACCCTAGTTAGTTTGGAAAGTAATTGTAATCCACTATAATGATGTGTACCAAAAATGGGTTTGGATCTATGTGCTAGATGGGAAAAATACCAGGTGGTGGAATGGGAAAACACAATGTCTGGGTCCCCTCACATGCCTTGTACCCCTTGGTTAATTTTATGAAACTTTTAGTTTCCATATCTCCTTCATTCGACTCATATTTTGTAACAAAATTAGCATATCCTGTGTGTTTTTATAGTGACCCAATATTAATATACATGGATATTACATAATTATAGATAAATATTTAGTATATTGAAAAAATACATGCCTAAGGACTATAATTGTTTAGTGTCTTTGGAAACATAGAAAAAATTATTTTATCCTGGTGATAGATCATAAAAATCTCCCATAAATATCTACACCATTAGAACTTCCACCTAAAACCTTTCTTCAAAACCTAGAGAAAGTAAACATAAGAAAGGGGTGAGCTCAAATGATCGTTAAGGGTAAACATGGGAGGCATGTAAGCATAAAAATGAACGTAACATTATGATAACATGATTTTAACATTATATGATCATACCTTGAATATCAAAGTTTATAAACATGAGATATGGGACAAAGTTTGGTAGTTCATAAGAAATGAATAATAAGGAAATAAACATCATGATCCATGAAATCATAACTATGTAATAATAAATAAGATTTGTTGCACAAATATATGAATACAAACTTTAATGTCACAGCTACCTACCAAGACCTTTATAACATGTTAAACTTGGTCTATGACCCATGTACCTACATTGGGCATGGGATAGAAAACCGTGTACCCATATTCTTATATAATTGAGATACAAACCATGAACCTTATTATTTTCGTGCTTGGGAAACCACCCATGTACCCTCTTTCATTTAGGATTTGGATACAACCCGTACACTCTCTTTCTTTTTGATCTTGGTCAACCACCAAAGAACTTCCTTTATTTTCGGTCAGGGGTTACAACTTGTGTACCCTTTGAGATCATATAAAAAATATCTTTAGCCAATGAATTTTAGGGATATATAGGTCCCACCCATATCATAGTAAAATCATTCACACAAGTTCCATAAGATAAAAAAACATTCACCATATCATGACCTATAAATATAAATAGGTCTTATAAACATCAAATCATAACCCATAACATGAAATTGGTATAATTAACATATCATCTCATCATAAACTATGTAATAGATAAATGTTCCATAACCATTTCATCAAATCATAAACCGTGAAAAAGAAACAGAATTTATAAACAAATAACTCATGAAAGAGAAATAGGTTTCATAAATACCATAACATTAAGAGAAACCCATTCAAAGAATGGATATAAATTTAACCCTTAGGGAATTTCCAAAAAGGAATGAGTATCATCAATGGATGTTATATAAAATGGGAAATAGTTTTTAAATATCATTCAAAAACGTTTCGTAATGAAAAAATAATTTCTAATTTAAAAAAAGGCTTGTTAATAAACTAAACCATTCAAACATAATTTTCTCAGAATATACAGTCAAAAAAATTAAATAAGACTTAAAAAAATTTGGAAACCATTTTAATTTTAAATTACATTTAAAATATTTCCTTAAATATTCTCCATTAAAAAATTAAAAGGAAACATCAATGGAATGACATTGTGTAAATCCATACATGTCGTATGAAGTAAAGAGGAACATGCCTTTTGCACGGTAAAAAAAAGGAATACCTTGTTTAGAAAGATAAGAGAATATTCCCCTGAAGAGATTGGTAAAAGAGAAAAAGGGTAAAATTTTATTTAAATTATTATAGTATAATGGTATAATATTATTGGAAACTTTTTTTAGAAAACATCTATTTCCAATAGAAGAATGGGAAAGTCAATCTTTCCTAAAAACAAATTCTTAACTATTTTATGTAAAAAATAGTAGAATATGGTACTAATACAAGATTATATCATGAAATAACATAGGATAAGGAAAATCATGAAAATTATTGAGAGATGGATCATAATATTTCATATTGGGAAGCAATAACATAAACAATCTCAGAAAGTGATGAGATTGTCTCAATAAACTCTTATAACTCAGTAACTTGGGATCATACTCTCCATGTAAAAGAATGAAATTAAATTAATCATAATATATAATTAAAATAGATTTATTCATGTTATATCATGTACAATTGAAGTATCTACACCTCTAATAAGAGTTTAGGTTCATAACAAAACATAAATCTCAAGTATGGAAAATTTAGACAAAACTATTTTACCGATTTGATAACTTTTGAAAGATAAACCCAATGTAAGAGGGATCATCAAATGGGAATTTGAATAATCAATAATTTATTAACAATATACATATAATAAAATCATTTTCACTACACACACCACACAAATGGAAGGATTCATGAACATAGATTGTATCTATGTGCATTGAAAAGTGAGATGAAACCCTCTTACATTGTGTCTCGACTCTCTCCATACTCGTAGAAGTTTCTAGTATAATAAATACAAGTTTATTATTAATATCTTAAAGAATCATATTATTATATCTATTACAATATTTGGTTTTATTATAACCGTATATTACCCGCTTGTTATTGATCCTTTATTAAAGATTCAATTCGGATAATATTCGCTTTGTTCATCACATGTGTAATAATTTATTACATCATTGGTCCTTATAATTATATCATAATTACAGAATATAGATCATAATATAAATATCAGTTATATACATTATATTAATATTGTAATAATTTATATCATATAGAAGTATGGAATGCATCACACAGTGCATGAAGATGTTAATCCGTACATACGCATGAACGCAAGTTCTATTTTTATTATCATATTGAATGAAAGAATGTAAATAAAAAAATTTCAAATATATATTTATTTATATATAAAATTATTAAATTATGAATAATATATCATATAATTTCATTAGACACATAATTAATACATTCTATGTGGTGTGTGAACGAATCACATCACTTTGAGTGGGCGATAGTCCATATTTCCTCAAACAAGATTATCGTATTAACCAAAAATAGAAGGTAAAACACTGTGTGCTATAAAAGGCATAAATATTCTAAAATGAATAATAAATATAATACACTATATCTATAAATATATTTCCATTATAATGGCCACCATGATTTATTGAAAAGGAAAAATTAACAATCCTCGCTTTGTGAGGCTGTAGTACGTCATACATAGAATCAATATGTTAAACATCCATTAGATGGATGTATGTGTAAGTGTAGGTCATAATATTGTCATAAAAACAATATTGTATATGTATTATCTTGTTTTCTTCACATAATAATAGAATAAAGAGAGTTTAAGTGGTGAATAAGGGAAATAAATGAAAGGATATTGAGAGAAGATGTTACCACTAAATTGTGTAACTCATTTTGGTTTGTTACAAAAGGCTTCCTTGAAAAGATTTCATCCCAAAGTGAGGATTCAAGGTCCAAGGGTGTATTTTTGGTAGTATAACTGATCATATATTGGGCTAACGTGAAAGGATTGATAGGTTTGATGAATGAGTAGAGGTGGTGGTCTTTTATAGGGAAGGAAAAGGACTCACATGGAATTTTCAGAACCGAATTCGGTGTGCCCATGTTATTACCTAACAAAAGTCATAAAAAACAAATAAAACTCACGAATGTAATGTTTATGGATGAAAAATGGAGATACAATGGGTTTTTTATAATTATATAGGTAATTTGAGCCCTTAATTTAATGG
This sequence comes from Viscum album, assembly GCA_963277665.1. Lineage (NCBI taxonomy): Eukaryota > Viridiplantae > Streptophyta > Magnoliopsida > Santalales > Viscaceae > Viscum > Viscum album. Next base: position 2,086,139,428 of record OY728126.1, on the reverse strand, counting down.
ATTATCCCCTAATTAATCTTAATTTGGCCTTGACCACTGTGATTAATTTTAATCACTTTTACTAATCATTTTGGTCAAATATTAACATGGTATTATTAAGAAAATATATAATACAATGAATAAAATGGTGTATTCAGGTTTTTTGAAATTCAAATCATTGAAATGAAAAAATTAAGATTAGTGTTAACCCTACTAATGGGACAAAATAACAGTGTTTTAAAGTAGGAAAGCGTTAAAAAGTTTTTTAAGATTTTTTTATTCATTTTAAAAGTGATGTTAATTATAATAAATTATATTATATTTTTTTAATATTCATTTAATTTGACCTTAATACATATTTATAATATCATATATCATTAATAGTTAATTATACAAAATGCAATTTTTAATTAAAAAAGAGTATTTTTTACTATTCATCACTAAATGAAGTTTCTTAAAAAGAACCCAAAAACTAAACCTGGGATAATTTAGAAATTATGATTCAAAAAATTATGTTTATTTTAACCAATTAAATTTATAAACATGTATAAAATAACTTTTATTATTAAAAGTGATTCATTCAAGAAAACAATATTTTTAACATAAGAGGACATTGCCAAATATATTATCATTCATTATCAATAAGTTTTATTTATATAAAACATAAATAATTGAAAATTATTTATTACTATGTTTAATGTATCGTTTATAATTATCTTATTTAAATAATTAGAACAATAAAAACAGATTTTCCATATAAACTTAGTGTTTCGTGCATCGTACGCCATGTCGGTGTTGCTTGTAGTGCAAGCGAAGTTGGTATTGCGTGTAACACAAGACTGGTTAGTATTACATGTGAAAATAATGTTTAACTTAGAGAATTATTATATATATATATATATATCTAGTGTCATGTGAAATGAAAAATGTTGAAAAGTTAAATTAATTCTTAAAATAATATTTCTCATAATCTTAAGGTGTTATATTCTACCCCTTTAAAATGAATTTCTCCCCCAAAATTACATAGGTTATCCAAGGTTAAATACATAATGGTTTCATACATAGAAACTCACATCATAAAAATGGATACTAAAACATCCCTTAAAATGGGATATTTGAAACCATACCGGTTACCGAATGTAACATATTACTAGGATTCTACATGGGAGAACATAAGTAGAATGTGAAAACCTGGATATGGAAGAAAAATATATCCATTACATTCTAATGGAGAGTGTTATAGTAAATGTTCAGGGGAAGGAAAATAATCATAAATCTATAAATTTTTGGGGCCTAATGGACCATCTGGTTCATAGTAAACGATGGTACAAGAATAATATTTTTTGCTTAAAGATCCTTGTTTGTAATGTTAAATAATATTCATGAAAGAAATTACTTGCATGATTTTAGGACATCATAACCATTTGTTGTTCATTTATCCACTTTACATCTTTCTCTAAAAACAATGTTGATAATTTTTCATTCCTGAAGTATTATCAGATAATTAGATTCATGATATTCCATCACATTTTTCATACCATTCTATCAATACATGGTAGTTTTAACCAAATATCCAACATGAATAAATCCTTATATGTAAGATAACACTTTAATAATAAAAACATAATCTCAAGTTTAACTTAAAATTTCCATAAATGGTTATAATTCACCCTTTATTCCATATAATGGATCTTACCTTTAACAAAAATCATTAGAAACTTATGTCAATCCTTGTACTAATAGAATATCAAATGTGATTTTATTCTTCCATAATCAATGTTGGGAAAGAAAATCACATGAAATCACACCAAATGATGAGCAATAAGACTTTCATAGGTATTATTCATAAAAAATAAAACATTATATTTATGACTATGTACATATAGGTAAAACATAATTATCTGGGATCACTTCATCCATTATGATTGCAAAAGTTTTTGCTTTGTCCTTTTCCTTTAGAGGTTATTGGGGATGATCATTATTATTAACCCTTGGATTTGGGAACTTTCTGGAGAAATTCCCAAACTCCTTAAAATTGAATCACTAAAGTGTATAAGGTGCATCCTGGGGATTTATCTCATTATTTTCATCACTATATAACATTTTTCAATCAATTTGGCATTCAACAACTCAATATTCGTCATTTCCACACTTAAAACATTTACTAGTATCATTAAAACAATTCCCACCACACTTCTTTCTACATGTATATCAAAAAGGAATGATGATATTCATATCTATATGGTTTTTTTGATTCCCTTTAAACTCCATCATCCACTTATTATTTAAACCATGATATTGATACATAACTCCAACCTCCATTTCAACTTTTATTGCAAAATTCAAAATCTCTTCATAGAAACCAATGCCTCTTATGGGAAATTCCCTTCTAAGACTTGTATTTAATCCACCGAAGAACCTATAAAACGTACTTTTTTGTTTGATGATAATTCTAGAAGCATATTTCACAAGTAATGTCAAATTAGTATTGTAGGTATCGACAGATTCATCATCCTTTTTCTTCAACTCAAGGAACTCATTTTCCATCTATATATGATGGAAATGAAGAATTTACTTATTAAATAATATGTTCTTCAACTCATCCCAATCCATGTATTAAATTTCTTCTTGATTATTAATATAATTGATTAGATTCCCACACTACTCTTCTACAACTTCTAACTCATAAATAGACAGAATTACATTCTCATGATTTGGACAGTTGATAATGGAAAATATATTTTTAGTGGTACTGAAACAGTGTTCAACAACATGTGAATCAAATTACATAGTGCAATAAGGTATATTATTCCTTATTATGGGAAAAATATAACATTTATCCCTCCTTTAGACATTTGGAAACTCTTCCAGATCCATATATTGAGAAAGCTATGAGAGTATGGAAATAAGGTTATGTATTCTATCACCCAAAGCATTTGGACCTTCAGGAGGGAATTTGTTTAACTTTCTGTCACAATAATTTTTAATGCGGTTCCCTCAAGTTCCAACCATTGACTAAACCAAAAGCATAGAGTAAGTAATAGTTGTCACAATAAGGAACCACATAATCATGAAGAGTCACTTATAGGATGTCTATAGTATGAATCCTTCCTTAATCAATGAACCCTTTGGTTTATCCAAGTTTATTCATAACCATCTTCTAATTAGATCCTTCATGATGTTTTGTGAAGTGTTTTTGAATTCCCAAAGCATATCCCCCAGGAGTTTCAAACTTGGTTTGTAGAAAGACCCATTTTCAGGTACTAGATTACGCTAAGTGAAGTTCATAACATCTTGTCGATGTTGTTACCCCTAGGTACATATGTTCTAGAGCCACATCCACTTGTAGTATTCAGATAGGAATTTTTTTCTTGGAAACTAGTCCCTCAATAATTTACCAAAATTCCAAGTTTTTTTCCTAAATATTAACTCATCCTTATACATATCCTTAGATACACCCCTATACATATTCTTAGAAATAATCCTAAGTATCTCACTAAGGTTTTAACATTATAGTTTCTAAATGTTGACTAAAACTTTCCTTTGATACCAACTATATCGACCAAGGCTTATCATACATGGATATTACCTCAGTTTTTATGAATATTTAGTTCATTTTTAAAATACATGCCCAAGGACCATAATAGTTTAGTGTCTTTGGAATTATGGAAACAAGAATCTTCTATCCTAGTGAATGATCTTCCAAATCTACCATAAATATATACACCATTACAACTTCTACTTATAGCCTTTCTTCATAACTTGGAGAAATAAAAAAAATAATACAGGGGTGAGCTAAGATGCTCATTAAGGGTAAAAAAGAAAGACATGTAATCATAAACATGAACATAGTAGTATGATAACACAATCATAACATTAAGAGATCATACCATGCATATAAAAGTTCTTAAATATTAGCAATGGGATAAGGATTGGTAGTTTAGATGACATAAAGCATAAGAAAATAAACATCATGACCCATGAAATCATAAATAAGGAATAAGACATTGGATTTCGGCCATGCATATAAGAATAGAACCATTTATTTCAGAGCTACATACCAAGACCTTTATAACTTGTTAGGCTTGGGCTATGACCTATGTACCTACTTTGGTCTTGGGCTAGCAACCTATGTATCCAATTTCTTGTATGATTTGGAAACAACCCATTTACCATCTTGTTTTCATACTTAGGCTACTACCCAGGTAACATCTTTCATTTAGTCTTGGGATAAAACCCATACACCCTCTTTCTTTATGGGATTAAGTTATAGCCTAAACACTATCTTTTTTTGGGCTAGGGATACAACCCATGTATCTATTAAGCACATATAAAACATATCAGTACCCAATGCATTTAAGGGAGATATAGGTCCCATCCATTTCATAATAAAATCATTCACACATGTGCCAAAGGATAATAATACATTCATCATATCCTGACCCATAAAAAGATATAGGCCTTATTAACATCAAATCAGAACCCATAAAATGAAATGGGTGTCATTAAAATTTGGCCACATCATAACATATGGAAATTAGATAGGTTTCATAACCATTTTATCGAAGAATAACTTCTGAAATCGAAATGGATATATAAACATACTACCCATAAAAGAGAGATAGGCTTTATAAAGACTATGACATTTGCTGAAACCCATTCAAAGAAAGGATCTGAATGAAACCTTTAGATGATTTCCAAAAATTTCATGAGTATCATTAATTAATGTCATATTAAATGGAAAATATTTATGAAATATAATTCAAAAAATTTCTTAATTAAAATATCATTTCTTATTTGAAAATGACTTATTAATACAAAAAACACTTCGAATATCATTTTCGTAGAAAAATATATTGAAATATTTTAAATGAGAATTGAAACCATTTAGAAAACTTTTTTTAAAAAATTTACATTTAAAAAATTATTAAATATTAATCTTTTAAAAATGAGATTGAATCATTAAATTATTAATGGTGGGTAAATCCATACATGTCTTACGAAGTAAAAAATGAATATTCCTTTTGCATGGTAAAAATGTTATAATTAATTCCTTATTCATAAAGTGAAAATAATATTTCATTGAAGTGATTGGTAAAATTATAAAATGTTAAAAATTTATTTAAAAGATTATATGATAATGGAATAATATTCTTGGTAACCTTTTTTAGAAATAAATGATTTCGGACCGAAGAAAGGGAATAGTTGGGCTTTCCTCAAAGCACTTTATTATCTATATTATTTACCAAAGAGTAGACTATCGAAATAATACATGAGTATATAATGAAATAAAATAGTATAAAGAATCCCTTGATTATTATTGAGAGATAGATCATGATATATCATCAAGGGAAGTAATAACATAAACAATCATGGAAAGAGATGAAATTGTCTCAATAAACTCTTTTAATTCAGTAACTTGGGATCATACTCTCCGTGTAAAAAACGGAAATTAATTTAGGCTTAATATATCATTAAATGAATTATATTCATTTTATAACATGTAAAATGGAAGTATATATACCTCAAATAAGAGTTTAGGTTCTTAAGAAAACATGAATATCAAATACGGAAAATTGAGAAAAATTGTTTGTCCGATTTGGTAACTTTTGAAAGATAAACACTATAGAAAAAGGATAATAAAATGGGAATTTGAATAAAAAACTTTTATTTACCAAATATATATAATAAAATCATCTGAAGTATATACACCACGCAAAAGGAAAGAGTTCCGAACATAGCTTGTATCTCCCAAAATTAAAAGTGAGATGAAATCCCCTTACCTTGTGTCTTGACTCTCTCTGTAATCATACAAAAATCCTGTATAATAAATATAATTTTATTATACATATTTTACATAATAATATTCTTATATAAATATCCATATTTTTTTAATTATAACCTTATATTACCCACTTTTTAGAAATCCTATATTAATGTTTCACTTCGGGAAATATTCGCTTTGTTCTTCAAATGTTCCTTAATTTGTTATATCGTTAGTCCTTATACTTATATCAAGATTATACAATGTATATAATTATATAAATATGAGTTATATCGATTATATTCATATTATAATAATTTAGTTTATTTAGAAATATTAAATGAAATACACCATTCCTGGAGACGATAAGTCGTACATACGCATGAAAGTTGTTCCCATTTTTCATTATCGTATTGAAAGAAAGTATGTAAATGACATAAGTATATATGTGTTTGAATTTATATATATCATTATTAAATTATAATTAATATATAATATATATAATATAATTTCATTAAATACATCTTCAATACATTCTATGTGGTGTGTTAACGAATCACATCACATTGAGGGGGTGGTAATCCACACTTCCTCAAACGAGATTGTCGTATTAACATCAAATGGAAGGTAAAAAGATGAGGGTTGTAAAACTAATAATTAAGATTAAAGACATAATTAATATAATATATTACATATATAAATATAGTTTCTATCATATTGGACACCTTGATTTATTCCAAGGAAAATAGTGAACAATCATCGCTTCGTGAGGTAGTAGATCACCATACACGGAAACAATATGTTCAACATCCATTAGATGGAGGAGTGTGTAAGTGTAGGTTCTAAAAATTGCATAAAAAATCCTATTATATGGAGGATACTGGTTTTTTCACACACAAAAGGAATAAAGAGAGTTTAAGTGGTGAATAATAGAAATAAAGGAAAGGATCTTGAGAGAAGACGTTACCTCTAAATCAGGTAAATTCTTTTGGTTTGGGCCAAAGGCTTCCATGAAAATCATTCATCCAAAAGGTAGGATTCAAGGTTTAACAGAGTATTTTTGGATCTTAAATGGATAGATCTTGGACAAACAAAAAATGTTTTAGAGGATTGAGGAATGGGTAGAGGTGGTGGCCTTTTCTAGGGAAGGAAAAGGACTCACATTGAATTTATAGAAACAAATTAGGTGTCAACATGTTTAAAACGGAAAAAAGTCATACTAAAGTAAAAAAAACTCAATTATTTAAGGTTTATCTCCTAAATATGGGCATAAAATGGGTTTTTGATAGTTTTATGGGTCATTTGGTCCCTTATTTTTATGGTTTAGTCCCTAATTAAGCTTAATTTGGTCTTAACAGTTGTGATTAATTTTACTTTTTTTAAATAATCAATTGGTCAAAAATTAATATAACCTTATTAGACTCTAAATACTATACTGAATAAAGTGTTTTATATTATATTTTTGAAATTTCAGTCACAAAAAGTAGAAAAATTATGATTTGTTCTTATCCTGTGGATGGGAAGAAATAACAGGGTTTTAAAGTAAGAATAAGTTCAAAAGATTGTTATGATTTTTTTTATTTAGTTTCAAAGTGAAGTTGATCTTAATTAAATTAATTGTATTAGTATATGTAATATTGAAAAAATATGACTTTAAAAAATATTTATAATATTATTTATCATTAATATTTAATTAGAAAAAAGGCAGTTTTTAAATAAAAAGATGTATTTTTCACTTTTCCCCTAGAAATGAAGTTTCTTATAAAAATCATAGAAATTAACCCTAGGATAATTGCAACAATTTGAATTCAAAAATAATTTTATTATATCCAATTAAATTTATATATGATTCTAAAACTACTTTTATTATTTAAAGTGATTCATTCAAGAAACAAATATATTTAACAAAAAAAGGACATTACCAAAAATATTATCTTTAATTATCAATATGTTTTGTTTTTATAAAACTAAAATACATTAAAAGTAGTTTTACTAAGTTTAAAATATTTCTTATAATTATATTATTTAAATATTTAAAATAATATATTTTCTGTTTTGTATAAACTCAGTGTTACGTGCATCGTACATAAAGTTAGTGTTGCTTGTAGCGCAAACCAAATTTGTATTGTGTGTGGCGCAGGCCAAGTTGGTATTTCCTATGAAAGGAATTTTTTAATTAGTGTACTAATATATATATATATAATTATTTCTAGTATCATTTGAAATGAAAAATATTGAAAAGATAAATTAATTTGAAAAATAATAATTCTCAAAATTTTGGGGTGTTGTAGTTTTGCCACGATGAATGCAATGGTGCCCTTAGTTGTGGATTTTGAGATGTGATATGGAATATTATTGGAATGATTCTTGGTTAGGTGGTGCTCAATGATGGATGTTATTGTGGGGGATTCTTAGAGTCCTTCTAAGTTTTACACTTAATTTTAAATGGGTAGTGGGTCTTTGACCACTACTAAGTGGTACCCTCTAGAATATGTAGGATGTGGGTCCTCGATGAATACCGAGTGATACTATCTATTAGAGTTGGGTAGTTGGTCATTGATGAATATCATGTGGTACACTCCAATCGATCTTGGAAAGAGATCCTTGACACCTTATATGTGGTACCCTCAAGTATATATGGGTAGTTGGTCATTGACACATTCTGAGTGGTATGATCTAGTAGAGTTGGGTAGTGCATCTTAAAATTATTCTACGTGGTACCCTCCATTAGAGTAGAGTAGTGAGTCCTCAATACCTTCTAAGTGGTACCCTCTAGTAAAGATGGTTAGCAGTTCCTCGATGCCTTCTGAGTGGAACCCACCTATTGTAAAATGGAATGAGTCCATTACCTAGAGTCGTGGAACCCTCAACTATGAGAAAAATTTCTAAGGTAGGGTTTAACAGGGAAGTTTACTTCTAAGTAGATACATGAGATGTTGGGAATCATTAATGGACCATTTAGAACAGTTGGTGACTCTTCTTCCAGGGATGAGCTGTCATATGGGGATCCCATTAATCTCTTTTTTGGGATTATTTTGATGGAGAATATATATATATATACATATATATCCATACCTTGAATTTGGTTACTCTATTTCCATGAGATGTGAAGATTCCCAGTGTGTTCTATTTGCTTTCCATGTTTAGCTTTTTGTGGTTAGATGAGCTAACTCATTTTATAGGGGTGGAAAAGACTCATCAGGTATTCCACCTAATCACTATATGGATCCCCCTGTGATTGGAATTGGTTCCTTATTTTCTTGATTTTGGTTTATTTTCAACTTTTTTACTATTTTATCATCTTTTCATTCCCATTTTATCTCTTACGTCTCTTCATTAATCTTTCAGCGAATCATTCTGGGTATGTATATACTAACCCCACCATTGTATTTTCCGACACATATCATGTCTAATAATGATGATAAACTTGTTAGTAGTGACTAAAGAAGATGATTATGGATACATGGTACATTATATTGTGTATGGAGGTCACATCTTGGAGATCGGGAGCTGGCCTCTCTCAATGTTTTACTTTCTAGTTTTTTCAGTTTGGGATATATTTTCTAGTTGTGTGTGTATTTGTTCTTTCAATTATCAATTTCACTGCCATACACATGTAAACCAAAGTGATTTTGTAGGTATGGTTTAATTTATATATTTTGAATATTTTTATTATCATTCCTCAACACTTATGAATTGATATTTTATTGTGTGTAAATATGTGTACATTGAAAAATGGACCCCTTTTAGGATATTCTATTTGGTGTTTCTCACTTCCCCTAGCCTATGGAGGCTCGTAAGGGGTAGTTACACCTCGAACACCATCTTGGTTCAGTTCATGAAGGATTGGTATCAGAGCTCTTTATTTCATTGAGAAATAGTCTTGATTAGTCACCTTACATTGTTTTTTTAATTAGGGAAATAATGTCAATGTTACATTAGTATGGATCTAAATATTGACAATGAAGTGATGGTGTGGGAGTCTCAAATATATATTCAATAGGAACATGACTACCTACATGAAATCTCATAATATCAAGAGATTGGTTGTAGGGATCAATGGTACACGAATCATATATAATTGTGTCTCTGACTATCCTTCATGAGTCAGATCTCCCTTATTATATATATATATATGATTATATTACTGTGGTACATCTTGATCATTTTAGAGATGAATTAATATAGATATCCCTCCATGTTATATGTTCTATATTGTGTTGACGATTCAATGAGTGATGAGGTCTTAGTTTAGGGTCCATCTTGCAAGCTTCATCCTTTAGGTGGGTAGGAAGAGGCACCCTCACTTATCTAGAAGCAGTTGGTATTAGAATAACATGATGAGTATGAACACAAGCTTAGCTCATCCCATGATTTTCAATGCTATATGTAGAGACCCAAATCTTGACGTACGTGGTCATTACATTACTTTGGAGGAATACTTAATACATAACAAAAACAAACACCGAAGGACTGTAACAGTTTAGTGTCTTTGGAATCTCGGAACAAAATCTTCTAATCGTGGTGAATGATCTTCAACATCTCCCATAAATATCTTCCTTTTTCTCTTTCCTAAAACGATTCTTTATATCCTAGGGAAACGAAAATTTATAAATGGTGAGCTCAAATTCTCATTAATGGTATGCATGGGGAAAATAAATCAAACCATATACATTTGAACTTCAAAACATGAACATAATATTTAAACATCAAAATCATGAACAATGACATAAAACATGGACGTACATAAGGCATAGATCATAAAGAAGCATTAATCATGATAAAATATCTTGGTAATAAAACACGTAATTGTGAAAAAACATTAATCACATGATATGATTTCCATAATAGCCAAGGCATTGCTTCTAAGACCATCTTAGTGGAAAAAGTCCCTTTCGGAATTGAGTTTACTCCTCGTTCCAGTCCTGTATCACTGAAACATATTAACATTCCATTCCATCCATGTCTATCTCATGAGATATAAATCTTTACCCAATTTATTGGAGGGAGATATAGGTCCCAATACTCTCATAATTAAATCATTCCTACTTGTGCAACAAAATAAACATAAATCATTCTTCAAAACCCAAAGAATAAAATGGGTTTCATAAAGGTCATCCCATCATAAAATAATCCATATAATACAAATTGATATCAAATCATCATAAGAAAAGTGAAACCATATAAATCAATGAGACATTATACTTGAAACATACACATATGAACTAATTTCATCTTAGATGTAAAATAGTTTGGACAAAACACTTGAAATGCATTCTTGAGGAAAATATCCTTTCTTCTTCAAAATCATTTTCATTTCTCAAAATTCCATGAAATTTTAAAATGAAAGTATTTTGTTGAAAATAATCATGAAAACTTGTAGAGTAAGCTTCATTAAAATAAGGTGATATGAAACTGTAAAAGTCCGTTCATTCCGTATAAGTTAGAAAAACATTCTCCTCATACTTTTTTTGGAAAAGTCAAAAAGTACCTCGTATGGTGAAAAAAAAGAAAGATTATTTACACAAAATGTAGTAAAAGTAAAAAATAGGTAAAAAGGAATTTAAAAATACATGAAACCATTTTTAGAAAACAGGTACGTGGTTGAAGAATATAACCCCAGTAAATACTTACGAATAAATAATCTCGGATAAAAACGAGATTGGAAAAGTTATCCCTTACCTTAGGCCCGATATGCTTTGTACATATCCTAACCTCCTATATAATGGATTAAATAATGTCATTGACTTATTCCAGAATCATATTCATTGTTATGATATCATATATGGTTCAATTATGAATTTATAATACCTGTTCTTTTTTAAATTCCATGTTAAAGCAGCGTTTTGGGTAAAATCGTTTCATTTATCGTATGTGTTTCGATTTGTTGTTCTTGATATTATTATTACTCATATCCTGATTTCATTACATCAAGAATGTAAAAAATTATTTATATATCATATATATTCAGTATATACATATATATAATAGATATATGAAAGAAATAAAATACACCGTTCATGGAGACGATAGGTAGTACGTACACATGAATGATGTTTTCCTTTAATTATTGACTTGAATGGAATTAAGTAGATGAAAAACATATATATATACATAAATTAAGTAGAATTATTATGTCATATATTTCATGACTACTTATTATATATATATTATATTCATTCTTTAATTGTTAACATGGAAAATGAATCTCATCGCGTTGTGGAGACGGTAATCCGTACGCACGCACGAGTGATGATATCGTTCACATATTTATTTAATGGAATTGTAGAGGATGATATATTATATTAGAATCATTATGATGGTATAATAATAATATATAGTAATTATTTACACCATTATACCCATCCAAGTAATGTGGTGGTGGAAAAACATATCACACCACGACGTGGAGACGGTATTATGTACGTACGCACGCGTGATGATTTCATTTTCCATTGGATGGATAGCAGGTGAAATAGGGATGTTTCATATTTATAATAAAATATCATTATATTAGTGATACTGATGTTATTCCTTTACAATGAAAAAACTAATGAAGAATATGTTTATGAATAAAGAAAACATGAAAGAATCGGTAGAAGAGATTAACTCTTGTTCGACACACCTCTTTTAAGTTTCTTCTTAGGGCACTAGAGTTGGTCTTTTGAGAAGACCAGAACCTCTATGATATAAATAGAGTGGTTTAGAAGCGGAATATTTTTGGGGTTTTCGGAGCTTCAAGGCTCAAAAGGGTGTGAGGAGATGTGGGGAGGGGTGCCCTTTTTATAAGGGAGGAGAGGGGCCCCTTAGAAAAAACATAAAATATTATTTTATAATAAAGTCATATTCTATTTTCAATAGCCCAAAATTGATTTATTTCGATGATATAGTGGGTATGGGTTTAAATCATCTCAACAAAATGGTTTTAGACAAGTTTAGGTTAATATTTTGTCCTTATCATTTAGATTTAACTCTAAGTTAAATAATTTAACTTTTACCATGTCTTTTTATTTTCTTACAATATATGGTTATTAAACATAATATAACAACAAAAACGAACCCCATGTGGTTCATTATTAATATATATATACTTATCTAGGTCATTTGGCCGAACATTAGATTTTTAGGATTAAAATAACAATTAATACTATAATATTTGTTTTAAAAACTATTTTTTGTCAATTTTGGCACTATTTTGTAATAGATTTTTGTGAAAATCATAACAGAATGATTATTCAGAAAAAATTAAATTAAATAAATAATAACATGTCCTATTAACCTATAAAATTATTTTAATTCATAAAAAGTCTCAAATTGCATTTATTTTGGTATTTATAACATCAATTATGTTAAAATTTCATTAATAAGGTAATTACTGCATCATCATTGTGTCATAAATAAATTAAATTATTTAAAGTCTAAAAATTATAAATAAAATACCATTTTGTATGAAATATTGTTATATTTCTAATTAATATTTATAGTCAAATTTATTCTATGTATAACCCTATATTAAAAATGTTTTAGTTATTAAACTTTGATTTGAACTCTTTTAACTCATCTTTGAATTAAATAATAAGAAATGTCCTAATCTAATCCATGTGGACCTAAATGATAATATTATATTCCTAACATTGTTTTTGGTCGAATTACACTTATCCAATAGAATTAGGGCATGTGTTAGGTTAATAATAATATCACTTTTACCCTCAATCACCCTATTTTCTTTTAACGGTGGTAGATAAAAGTAAAAAGTTATTATTCCCAAAAATTTATTTATATCTTATTGAACCACATTTTATTTACTGATATCAACCGTGTCTCTCGGATTTTTTAAATTCCACTCACAAAAGAGGTAAAATTATGTTTTATGTAAATTTGAAAATTCTCCTAGGAGGTGGGTAAAAGACGGTGAAAAGTTCAATAAAATTTTTATATATCTAAATTTATTATTAAATGACTGAAATGAGTTACATTGAACTTATATAGGTTTTATGTTTCAATTTTGTCATAAAATAAATTTAAATAAATAATTATTTAAATAAAATGTCAGTTTTTAAATAGTAACCCAGTGTTTTCACTATTCATCAAAATTTGAAAGTTTTTAGAAAAATACAAAAAAATCACCCTAGGCTAATTTCAATATTCCGAATCCAAAAATGAAGTAAATTTTGAATGATAAAATTTATAAAATTTCAAAAAGTGGGTATTACTATTCATAACGTCTACTTTATATAATATTTTAATAACATATCATTGTTTAGTGAAACTCGGTATTGCGTACAACACACGCTATCATTGAAGGTTGTGATTGCATGTAATGCAAGACAGTTTAGGGATGCATGTTGTGAAAGATCCTTTTGGTGTAGCGTACAACACAAGATATCAATGAAATTAAAAATAATATTTTTCATAAAATCTCGGGGTGTTACATTCTACACCCCTTAAAAGGAATTTCGCCCTCAAAATTCGTCGGGGAAATAAATGGTTTACTACTCAAAAGTTTTAATAGAAAATCACATCGTAAAAAGTAATACCAAAACATTTCTTTTAAAAACTAAAGTATGAAACATAACAGTTACCCTAATCACTGGGTTTCCACATAGGAGAACATAGGTGAAAATATAGATATGGAATAGAAATATAACCATCGTGTTCTGATGGAGAGTGGTAAAGAACACTGCTATGAAAAAGGCAACAATCACAAAGCCATAAATTTGTGATGATCTAAAGTACCATCTGATTCATCGGATATAAGGGCACTAGGACAACATTTTTTGTTTTCAATATTATTTCCCTAAAGTTGAATAATTTTAATTAGAAGAAAAACTTACTTTATCTCGGTATAATTTCACCATTGTTCGTGCCTTATACATTTTCCACTTCATATCATAAATAAATGAAGTTGAATTTTTCATTTGTGAAGTGTTAGCAGATCATGTGATAGAATGATAAGTCATCCCATCTGTTTCTATCAATAAATGTTTAGCATAAGTTATTAAATATACATAAGTCCATCTATGGTGAGGTTAATCGTATATGATTCCAACAATGGACTTATACTTCATCTATCATGATGCCAAATAAAATAAAACTAGTTTCTACTAACCAGGGACTTCTTGTAGTCCATTGGTAGGATATAAAGGCATGTCACACTCCAGTTGTCGGTTCAATTCCCACAACCTTGTCCAACGCAACGGGTTGACGCTCATCCTGCAGGTTGTCACTTTTTCTAAAACTACACTATTATAAAATTCCTTCAATAATGTCAAAAAATTTCTATCCTTAGACAATACTATTTGATTTCCAACATAATCGATTCCAATATTTAGGCTTATCCAAAATACTTCTTCCCAAGCTCATAGTATAAAGAAAAAAATTACTCGAAATGTCATCTGTCGAGCATGTGAATACCATCATTTATCCCCCATTTATCATACGATATATCTTGTTGGTAAAATTACAAACGTGTGAATACCTTTTTCATGTATTCTCTTGAAAAATGAATACCCATTTAACCTTAGTGAAAACATGAATTTTGTCAAAAGTTAACTCTTTCCACATACCAAAATCCCAAAAATTATATATACTCAAAACATAATATCACTTAGTCCTTATATCAGTCATGAGCTAATGAATACTATTAAACATTTCATTTTCTCCTTATCATATCATCTACTTTCCAAAATATTTGAATTACTTTTCATGGTTACCAATACCATATAATTATTAAAAACCATAATAAAGTAATACATAGATATTCCAATATTCCTAATTACTATAAATTTGATTCCACAACATTATTTTGGAATCTCATTACATAAACACATAATCATTCCACTACATCATTTTCATACTCAACATCGCCAATAGTGATCACATGTGACTTTCCATTGTCCTTTTCCTTAAGAGGTTTCTCATGTCGATCATCATTAACCCTCGGATTAGGGTATTGGTTAGCATAATTCCTCATTTCCTTGCACTTGAAGCATTGAAGTTTTGGGGGAACATTCTCTGTAGTCTTTTCTCTATTCACATCATTAGAAACCTTTTTCCCATTACTTCGGCACTCAGCTGCATGATGACCTTCTTTTCCACACTTGAAACATTTTCTAGTACCTTTTTGACAATCTCCACTATGATTCTTTCCACACTTTGAGAATAAAGAAACATTCACCTTTTTTTACCATTGTTCTGAGGTTTTTCCTTGAACTCCATCTTTCATTTCTTGTCAAAACCATGAGATGGATATGTTACACCAACTTCCAGTTCTACCTTTATAGCACAATGCATAATTTCTTCATAGCTACTGAAGTATCTTATATCTAATGCCCTTCTAAGACTTAGTTTTAAGCCACTGAATAATCGATCAACTTTACTTTCTGGTTGGATGATAAATCCAGATGCATACCATGAATATCTTGTAAAAATCGCTTCGTATATACCAAAAGATTCATCGTCCTTCTGCTTAAGCTCAAGGAAATCCTTTTCCATCTTTGTTTGAAGAATACTATAGAAGTACTTACTAAAAAACATGTTCTTGAACTCATCCCATTCCATGGATTCAATTTCATCTTGGGGCCTTTTGTTCTTAACTAGAGTCTACCACTGGTCTGCTTCACCTTCAAAATGGTAAACAGAAAAAATGAATTTTTCATGTTCTGAACAGTGAAGTATGGAAAATATCATTTCAATGGTACTGATCCATTGTTTAGCAACAAGTGGACCAGAAGACCCATTGAAAGACAGTGGGCGTTGCCTCATGAAGGACTCAATAGAATATTGTTCCCTTCTCTGATCATTTGGAAATCCATAATGATTCATAGCTTGTGTAAGTATAGATATAAGATTTTTCAATCCAGCTCCCATCAAATTTGGTTGTTTGGGAGGACAATCATTTCATTTTCCATTACATTGATCAACACGGTTCCTTCGGGTTCCAACCATCATCTAAAACCCAAAAAGAATAGTGTGAGAGGAAAAAATCATGCTAGAAAAACAACATAATAAAGTGGTATTACCTTCAATATCTAACATCTTATGTTTAATTCTAATATCGTTACCATAATCCTGGACTATAACCTATACTTATACTTAACCTTAGGGAAATCCCTTGACATAACTTAGAAATATCTCTAGATATCTCACTAAAGTTCTCGCATTCTAGTTTCCAAAGGTTGACTAAACTGACCTCTAATACCAGATGTAGAGACCCAAAGCATGAGGTACATGGAAATTACATTACTTTGCCGGAATACTTAATACATTACAAAAACAAACACTAAAGGACCGTAACATTTTAGTGTCTTTGGAAACTCTGAACAAAATCTTCTAATCGTGGTGAATGATCTTCAACATCTCCCATAAATATCTTCCTTTTTTCTTACCTAAAACCATTCTTTATATCCTAGGGAAAATAAAACATATAAATGGTGAGCTCAAATGCTCATTAAGGGTATGAATGGAGAAAATAAAACAAACCATATACATTTGAACTTCAAAACATGAACATAATATTTAAACATCAAAATTGTGAGAAATGACATAAAACATGGCAGTACATAAGGCATAGATGATAAAGAAACATTAATCATGATAAAATAGCATGGTAATAAAAATGTAATTGTGGAAAAACATTAATCACATGATATTATTTCCATATTAGGCAAGGCATTGCTACCAAGACCATCTTAGTGGAAAAAGTACCTTTCTGAATTGAGTTCAGTCCTCGTTCCAGTCTTGTATCACAGAACTAGATTAACATTCTATTCCCACCATGTCTATCTAATGAGATATAATTCATTACCCAATGCATTGGAGGGAGATATAGGTCCCACCCAGCTTATAATTAAATCATTCTTACTTGTTCCACAAAACAAACATAAATCTGTCTTCATAACCCAAAGAATAAAATGGGTTTCATAAATGTCATCCCATCATAACATAACCCATATAAAACAAATGGATATCAATTCATCATGAGAAAAGTTAAACCAAGTAAATCATAGTGACATTATACTTGAAACATACACTTATGAACTAATTTCATCTTATATGTAAAATAGTTTGGAAAAATCACTTGAAACGAACTCTTGAAGAAAATATCCTTTCTTCTTCAAAATAATTTTCTTTTCTAAAAATTACATGAAATTTTAAAAGAAAAGGATTTTGTTGAAAATAATCCTGAAAACATTTAGAATAATATTCATGAAAATAAGGTGATACGAAACAGTAAAAATCCGTTCATGCCGTATAAGTTAAAAAAAACATTCTCCTCATACTTTTGTAGGAAAAGTCAAAAAGTACCTTGTATAGTGAAAAAAAGAAAGATTCCTTACACACCATGTAGTAAAAGTCAAAATAGGTAAGAAGGAATTTAAACATACATGAATCCATTCTTATAAAACAGGGGCATGGATGAAAAATATAACCATAGTAAATACTTACGAATAAACAATCTCGGATAAAAACGAGATTGGAAAAGTTATCCCTTACCTTAGGTCTGATTTGCTTTGTACGTATCTGAACCTCCTATATAATGATTTAAATAATGTCATTGACTTATTACAAAATCATATTCATTGTTAGGATATCATATATAGCTCAATTATAACTTTATATTACCTGTTCTTTTGTAAATTCCACGTTGAAGCAGCGTTGGTAAAAGTGTTTCATTTATCGTACGTGTTTTGATATGTTGTTATTGATATTATTATTACATATATCATGATTTACTTACTTAATGAATGTAAATAATGAATTATATATCATATATATTCAGTAAATACATATATATAATAGATTGATGAATGAAATGAAATACACTGTTCGTGGGGACGGTAGGCCGTACGTACGCATGAATGTTGTTTTCCTTCCATTACTTACTTGAATGGTATTAAGTATATGAAATAAATATATATATATACATAAATTAAGTAGCATTATTATGTCATATATTTCATGATTACTTATTATATATACTTTATAATAATTCTTGAATTGTTAACATGGAAAATGAATCTCATCGCACCGTGGAGACAGTAATCCGTACGTACGCACGAACGAGGATATCATTCCCATATATATTAAATGGAATTATAGTGGATGATATAATATATTAGAATCAGTATTATGGTATAATAATCATATATAGTAATTATTTACACCATTACACCCATCCATCTAAGGCGTTGGTAGAGAAACAGATTACACCACGACGTGGAGATGGTATTCCGTACGTACGCACGCGCAGTGATTTCATTTTCAGTAGAATGGATAGAAGGTGGAATGGGGTTGTTTAATATTTATAATAACATATAATTATATTAGTGATACTGATGTTATTACTTTATAATGAAACAACTAAACAATCAGTATTTGAATAAGAAAGAAAACTTGAAAGAATCGATAGAAGAGATTACCTCTTCTTCGACACTCCTCTTTTAAGCTTCTTCTTAGGGCACTATAGTTGGTATTTTAAGAAGACCATAACCTTTATGATATAACTATAGATATTTATAAAAGGAATTTTCCAGGTTTTTCTGATCTTAAAGGCTCAAAAGGGGTGAAGTGAAGAGGGGATGTGTGCCCTTTTTATAATTGAGGAGAGGGGCACCTTAGAAAACACTTAAAATATTCTTTTATAATAAAGTCATATTCGGTTTTTAAAAGATCCAAATTGATTTATTTCTAAGATAAAGTAGGTATGGGTCTAAATCCTCTTGACCAATAGGTTTTAGACAAGTTTAGGTTACTATTTTATCCTTATCATTTAGATTTAACTCTAAGTTAAATAATTTATCTTTTACCGTGTCTTTTTGTTTTCTGAAACTATATGGTTAATAAACTTACTATAACAAGCCAAACGAACCCCAAGTGGTTCATTATTAATATATATATCCTTATCTAATTCATTTGGACGAAAAATATATTTTTAGAAATAAAATAACAATTAATACTATTTTATTTGTTTTAAAAACTATTTTATGTCAATTTTGACACTATTTGGTAATTGATTTTTGTGAAAATCATAAAAGCATTATTAGTTCTAAAAAAAGTTAATTTAATCAATAATAACATGTCATATTAACCTGTAAAATTATTTTAATTCATAAATAGTCTCAAATTACATTTATTTGGGTATTTATAACATCAATTATGTAAATATGTCACTAATAAGGTAATTACTGCATCATCATTATGTCATAAATAAATTAAATTATTTAATTTCTAAAAATTATTAATAAAATACCATTATGTATTAAATATGGTTATATGTCTACTTAATATTTATATTCTAATTTATTCTATGTATAACACTATATTAAAAAAAATTATTTATTAAACATTGATTTTAACACTTTTAACTCTTCTTTGAATTAAATAATAATAAATATCCTAATCTAATCCAAGTGAACCTAAATGATAATATTATATTCCTAAGTTTTTTTTTGTCTAATTACACTAATACAATAAAATTAGGACATGTTTCAGGGTTATAATAATATCATTGTTACCCTTAATTACCCTATTTACTTCTCACCGTGGTAAATAAAAGTAAAAAGTTATTATTCACCAAAAATTATTTTTATCTTATTAAACCACATTTTACTTACTAATATCAATCATTTCTCTCAGATTTTTGAAATTCCACTCACATAAGTGGTAAAATTATGTTTTATGTAAATTTGCAAATTCTTCTAGGAGGAGGGTAAAAGACGATGAAAAGTTCTATAAAACTTTTTATATCTAAAATTATTATAAAATAACTCCAATTAATTACATTGAACTTATATAGGTATTTTGTGTCAATTTTGGCCTAAAATACATTTAAATAAATAATTATTTAAATAAAAATTTGGTTTTTAAATAGTAACCTAGTGTTTTCACTATTCATCAAAAAATTGAATGTTTTCAGAAAAATACCAAAAAATAACCCTAGGCTAATTTTGATATTCCAAATCCAAAAATGAAGTCCATTTGGAAAGATAAAATTTATATAATTTCAAAATTTGGGTATTACTACTCATGACAGCTAGTTTATATAATATTTTAATGACATATCATCGTTTAGTGAACTCGGTATTGCGTACAACACACGCTATCGTGGAAGGTCGCGATTGCGTGTAATGCAAGCCAAGTCTGGGATGCGTGTAGTGAAAGAACCATTTGGTGTAGCGTACTACACAATACATCAATGAAACTTAAAATAATATTTTTCATAAAATCTCATTGTGTTACACTAGAGCCCGCTAAGGTTCTGTGACGAGCCAGTTTCCTAAGCAATGGAGTGTTGTCTTAATTCAGTTATCTGAGGTTTTAGATTTGTGTGGATCCCAATCAATAGGATGATTTCACTCACAAATAGTTCTCTTCCTTGAGAATATGTTGTTTCTTGTGTTACTAGTAGATAAATCATCCATGATGGGTGTATCTTGTTGGTTCCATATAAATAAATCACACTTGTTTTTTTATCCAGACTCCCTTATCAGGTGGTTGTGGTCAGCACCAATCCTTTATATTGGATATACTACTCTGATGGGGCCCATTTTTATGGTGGTCCGTAAGATGATATTGCCCAACATGACATTGGGATTTGATAGATCCATGTGTTGGTGATGTTATACGTGGATTCAGACATTCAAGAAATATGAACAATTAAACCACAGAGATGCATTCATATAACATGATCTAAAATGATGTGAGTAATTCAGTGTCCTCCAAAAAAGGATAGTATCATGGAGTGGTTGATGAGTTCTGATAAATTTTGGGATTGAGGTTCTTTTAGTGTGATGAGGTGTAGGTTTAGGCCCTGGTTGAGAAGATTTTACAGGCAAGGGAAACAATGAGTTTCAAATATAAGGGGATTCAAACTATCATGCTTGGGTGTGAGTTAGGGTGTTAATTATGTCTTCACTGATCATACTTCATTTTATATAATATAGACGAAATCCAAGTTTCCCATTATATAAAATCTATTTGAGATCTAGAGATACTAGTGGTGACCTTTTCTCTGAATCCTTTTGTTCAGTCCTCCTACATAAAGGATTGATGATCACCTTTTTCTCTGATGATATTGACCTTACTCTGTGAGGAGAGAGAGAGAGAGAGCCTCACATGAAATCTTCCCATAGGGATATTAATAATCAACTATGTTTTCTTATTATATTTTATTCATTTACCATCAATGAACATGTGTTTTCTTCTAGTGTGTGTATTAGTGATTCCACTTTGATGGGGTAAAATTTTCCTACTTCGATAAGGAGTAATCCTTGAGTAGGAAAAGGTGATATCATTCTTAGGACGATATTATTTCTTCTTTATTAAATGGATATTATTTTCCTTAGAGTAGTGTAATTTGTGAGCTCTCATATTCTTGTAACGATGGAGTGGGTCGATGACCTATTTCATAAGCATGTGACAGGCTTACCTCCACACTATGAGGTTGACCTATATATTGAATTGCACTAGTGAAGACTGATGTTTGCGCTATCACACCAAGTGACCCCATGGGGTTGTGACAGATATTGGGTTGGTTGGCTGTTATATAGATGTAGGGATTCATAAGGCCCAATTTTTTCACCTCGGCATCATTATATTTTTTTCATGACAGTAAGATAAGAGCTTGAGGTCATGCGTCAATTGGAATCACCTGAATCTGGTTTATAAAGGAAGTGTATCCACCCATGAGAATCACTAAGTTCTTCGACTATTGGATTGGGGTTATGTGGATCTCATAGGTTGACCTCAGGATGTGTTATCCTAGGCTCTTTTTTTGAGAGGTGGATGTACTGAGAGTAGCTTCATAGATCCATTATGGTTTCTTTTTGTTCATGGGGTTACCCTTTGGAATGTTGAACACCAAATCATATTTTAAAACATAAAATCTAGATCCTTAAACATTATCTGATACGTTCATGGTAGTCTTTTTTTATTTTACCCATGTGTCCTTAGTGAAAATGTTAAGGAACATGAGACCTATGAGGATGCTGCTAGAAAATCTATAAGAGTTCTAGTTGAATGGTATCTCTCACTGAGTTTGTTATAGATTCAAATTCCATCTTCTCAGGATATTCCTTTTCAAACATAGGAGTGAGAGTGGAATATTTAATGGTTTACATGACATGATATTTAGGGCCACCCAAAGAATGAATATGGTATAATATTCTCATCTTCTGGGTTTCCATCCATTGTTTTTGAACAAAGATACATAGCAGTTGATCACATTGTAGTTGACCCTTATGGGTGAGGATAGTGAAACATTCCCCCAGTTGACTGTTGTTACCCCTACAATTCCTCAATGAGTTATGGAGACACAATTTCAGGATATAGACTAAGAGATATTATATGTTTATATATCCTTATTCTATCTACTAGATGGATTTTAGGAAGAAGGGAATCTTCACATCTTTTTTAGTGGATCACGGTCATCCTGGTCATGTTATGAGAGGAGGTGATGAGGGAGTTTTACACTTCTCCTTTTACTATATATTAGTCTACATGAAATATGTATGGAAGAGCTAAATTCTATCTCAGTTTCTCCTAAAATTTTCTTAGTTTGTTCTTTGGGCGATGAAAATAATTGAAATAGGGTATAATTTAGAGGCTTTGATTTTTCCATGTAAGGATTTTGAATATCTCTAGAAATATTTTAACATCCATATTCGGAGATGGCACACAATTCAAATGCCTTGTGCTCCCAAAATTGTTTTTATAATAATATTAATAAAGTGTTATATTATGAGTGTATAGTTTTCCATAAAAGGTAGAATATCATCTGAACAAAGACTCTGATGGGAAATCTAAGACCACAGTTGAGTCCATAACATTCATTTTACCACAAGAAAGACCTATGGTTGGTCAGTGTGGGATGTTTGAGTGGGTTATACTTCGGTGGGTTCATTAGATAAATAATTTAATTAATTTAATATCCCTGGCCTAGGAAAATCAATAATGGAGACTCGAATGGAAAATTTGATACCATAGTTGATTTTAGAATACGGATTTACCCCAGGTGGGATCTTGGGTTGGTTGGCATGTGATGTTTGGATGAGGCAACTATTAGTAGGTGTGTTTAATTAAAATAATTAATTTATTTATTTATTTTAAATTAAATGACCTAAACTATTTTATTCTATAAGTAATATTATACGGAAAATCTATATGGTCGGCTACATAATCCTATGATCAATGAGAGGAAATGTCATCCATTCTTCATTGGATAACAGAGGACAGACGATGTCCAGTGATTTGATCGAGGTGAATTGAAATACAACAGACACAATAGATCACCTTCATCACTAGAAGATGATCTCATCACCAATGATTGATCCATAATCGAGTCAGGACATGTCAATTTTGGTTTATTCCCCTTATGATTAAAATATTGATCATGATTTAATTTTTTTCCTTTGAACGTAATCTAAATGAACCTCCGAATGATCTTGTGAGTCAAAATAAATTATTCATTCAAATTATTTATTATTCGTGCCATAATTCTCAAACCAACTTCCCTGCTATCATATTATTGGCCAATAACACTGTTCCAAATAAGTCTATATACTTTTTATTGGTGATTTTCTACCACCATTCATCGCATTATTAATCACTGGTACACAGGGACACAATTCAACTTCTTTATGGCTAGTTAGAGTGTGATGGAACCCCCATATTCGTTATTGTGGGAAAAAGTCACACAGATTGATGGTTTTTGGATGGATTGATCAATGATAGGGATGATGTTTTTTAATGGATTTTATCAGTAAAACATGTGTGCTTTTGTGATCGGAGTTTCTCTGGGATCAGATCGGTGATCCCCTTTTCCCGATTGAAAGGTGGAGATAGTGTGTATTGTGATCAGATCTGTTATTATTAGAGTCCATGTGTAGGGTCTCATGGTGGAGGATTCTCAATATGGATGTGATTTTTTTTGAAAATGGATCTCTGATGAGGTGGTCAGATGTGGTCATCACGATGGGTGTTATTATTATTTTTAAAAAAAAATAACATAAAAAAGGTTTCTGTGGTTTATAAAATAAAATGAATTTCATTTAATCTGTGGAGATGCATGGTAAAATATATTAATGGAACTAAATTAGAATAATAAAAGTGGTTTTTTAAATTATGATATAATAATTATAAAATTATTGTTTTATCCTAATAAAACAATGATGAAGGGAGATCCTAAGGGGGGTTGTGTGCCTACTTAAGCATGAAAGGGGTACAACATGGACATTTATTTATAGTCTTATATTTTTGGTATTTAATAATAATAATACATATTTTGTTAAAGTAAATTAAATGTGATGAGGGACTTGGGTACGCCACCCACCCCAAATTTATTTGGGAATCCATAATTAAAGAAGTGTTTAAAAAATATAAAATGTTGTTATTTTTATTCTTGTTGTTAGAAATTATATCCGACCATACCTTCTTTATATGTTTTCATATTGATGAACCATCAGTGGTAGAATGACCCTCTAAGTGATATGGAAATTTTAAGACTAATTTTGGATATTTGATTCGGACTCGTGGAATGGGTACAAGAATTATTTTTTGTGCGTTATGTGGTGAAATGTGAATTTTCTATAGGAATTCACATTTGGTCAAGTTAATAGCCTATACCAAGAATGTTTTTCATGATGATCACAAAGGTGTGATCTGTTTATCCATATGTGGTCATTTTCATAGTCATACTAATTGAATTATGTTTTCCCCATAGAAGGTGACGATCCTTTTCATTCATTAGGAACTTGACTGAGAAACGTCGGGTAGTACCATTACATGCCATGTAGTACTACCTTTCTAGAAATCCCTGTTATCATGATGGCACAACCAGATAAAATAGTGGGAACACACACCATGTGGGTCCCATACATTCCTTATATGAGAGTGAAAAAACAAGGCCAGAAATACAAGACCCAAATCTCAGTTAGTTTGGACATGTTGTATTTTTAACTTCATAGAATGTACTACTACATGGGTTGGGAGTCATGCATTGTAAAAGGACAGGAACAAGTAGTTTAGTGGGACCACACACTGTGTGGTTCCCTTCACATGTTGTGTACCCCTTGGTTCCTTTTTTGGAGACATTAAGGTTTTTTATCTCCTTTGTTTCGACTAAGATTTTGGATAATGGGTATCATACCCCGAGTGTTTTTACATGTAGAACTTGTTAGTGCCCTAAATTGTGGAATTTGAGATGATATGTGGAATATTTCAGTAATGAAACTTGGTTAGGAGATGCTCGATGATGGTAGTGATCCTGAAGGATGACCAGAGGCCTTTTTAGTGGTACCCTCTAATAGAGAAGGGCAGCAGGTCCTTTATGACTAACTAGTGGAACCCACCGGTAGAGATGGGATGTGGGTCCTTGATTACGATAGTGTGGTACCCTCTATTAGAGTTATGAAATGGGTCCTTGATGACTTCTGAGTGGTACTCTCTAGTTGAGGAGGGCAGTGGGTACTCAATGGCTACTGAGTGATTCCCTTCAATATAGGAGGACAGTGGGTCACCTATTCTTTTTGATTGGATCTCTCTAGTAGATTTGGGTAGTGTGTCCTCGACATCTTCTGAGTGGTGCCCTCTAGTAGATCTGCGTAGTGGATCCTCAACTCATTTTGAGTGGTACCCTGTAGTAGAGATGGGCAGTGGGTCCTCAATGCCATCTGACTGGTACCCTGCTGTTATACCATGGAATGGGTCATTTTCTTATAGTTGTGTCTCGTCTACTATGTTTCATAGTGATGAGGCATGGATTGAATTAAACAATTACTTCTACAAAGACGTGTGAAATATTGGGCATCATTTATGGACCTTTTGGAATTGTTGGTGACTCTTATTCCTAAGATAAGATATGAGATGGGGTGACCCTTACTCCATTGTTTGGGATTATTTTTGAATGATAATATATATATATATATCCAAAAATTATATTTGGTAACTCTATTGCCATTAGATGTGAATATGAATGGGGTATGCCACATGATTTCAGTGTTTTGATTCATGTGGTTGGATGAGTTTACTATTATTCTATGGTTCAAAAAGACCTAATGTGTAGTTTATCTAATTATCAATATTGAGCTCTCTATTCTTTGACAATATTTTTTTTGGGTTGAGGTGCATCATATGTACTATTCAACAATATTTTCTTTTATGATGTGTCTCTTATTGTTTCCCCTTCAGCGTTTGAGGCATCCAACTAGCTATGTATATAATCACCCCTGTAAGGGAATTCCCCACACATGGCGTGTCTTATGCTGACGATGAATAGGATAGTGGTGACAATATAGGAGCATAGGGGTACCCAGTACATTGGACAACATATGGTTATCATGTATTTGAGGTCATGAGTTATACTCTCTACATGTTTTTCTTTCCATTTTTATTATTTTGGGACATTTTTTATGGATTGGAATTTATTTTTCTCATTTACTTTTTAGTTTTCACTATCATAATCTTGTACACCCTAGAGGGTTTTCGGGATTGGTTTACATTCATGATGATGAATCTTTTTATTTTTATTCCTCTTCACTTCTTCATTGTGATGGATAGCTGTGTGCATATACATAAGTTGGAAAATATATCCCTTTTAGGTTGTGAATTAAGATTATTTTCACCACCCCTTAGCTTGTGGAGGCATGCTTGGGGTAGTTACAGCTTGAGTCCGGAATTGGGTCGGGTCGTTGTAAAGACCCGTAAAATTCAAGGTAAATTTTTTTTCTTAATTTTATTTGGAATTTTACAAGATCTCAGTTTCTGACGACACCTGATTCTGAGGCCCGGTGTGCCCGGAATCAGGTTGCAAAGTTTATCTCGGGTACGTTCAGTGAACGAACGAGCGGGCTTTCCAAACTTTTGAACCGGTGCTCATAATCGAAATCTGAGGGCACCGATGGAACCACATCGTCGTTAATTGCTTAAGAACACCTTTTCTAGAGTTGTTTTTACTCGGGTGAGGTTATTATTTAATTGGGTTAACTAAATAATAAAAATAAAATATTATGCTACAATTTTATTTTTACCTAAGTAATGATATCCTAGGCATGGTGGTTGTAGTGGGACCCACTAATACCCTAACTCTTAGGTAGGATATTAGCGATGTGGGGACCACACGAGCCCCACCCCCTTTATTTCCATTTCACCTCCCACGAGCATTTAGTTTGGTAACTCACCCGCACACCCCTATTAAATGTCGAGTCAATACTCACATTAATTGGGTGGTAAAAACTCTTCAATTAATTCAATTAATTGAATGATTTATTTTTTGAATTTTAAATTGTGATGTTGGCTTGTGTGTTAATTAAATAATACAAGTCTTATTTCATTAAGGGGGTCCGTTGTGTGAGCGGGATTGGAGAGGAATTGCTCAACCCTTGGAACTCCTCTTCTTCCTCCTTGAAGAACGCGAAGAACGCACCATCACCGACGAAGAACACCGGCCTCCGACGAAGGATGATGAAGAATGCTGAATCCTTCAAGATTGATGACGCGACGCCGGGTACCGCGACACCGATGATTCTCTTCTCCATGACGCTAATGACGTTTACAGAACCTTGTTCGCGATGCCGTCTTCTACGACGAATATTTCCCACGACGAACCTTCGTTCGACGAAACCTTGAGTTAGGGGTTATTTTTTTTGCCCGTGAATTATTTTCTTTTTCGTTCATCGAATTCTATTTGGGCCGCCTGTTATCTTAATAACGGGAGGAGGTCAGACCACACGAACATGGACAACCCTCGTCCCCCTTTCATGATTGTACTTGTTGCGGTACGAGAAAAGGCGGCGCGGTGCAACGGCACCGCGTGGAAACAATGAAGAGTGGGAAAAGAAGCGCGGTGTCGTCGTGCCGCGCCATTGAGGTGATTTGAAGACTCCGTAGATTGTCTATTTGACGTGCGGATCGACGAGCAATGACGGAACGGGCCACAGAGGCAATTTGACGATTCCGTAGTAAAGTACAGGTTCTGAGATGACCCCAGGGGCAGATGGGAGCAGGAACGGACCACCATAGCAGCTCCGGTGGCCTGAGGACTTCACCTACGGTGCGGGTCGCCGGCAGCGTCCCGACGCGCCGCTAGGAGGCACGCCGCGACTTCAGCCGCGGCGGCAGGGGACCTGTCCTGCAGCCGTGTGGGACCCGGTGGAGAAGTGGCGACCAGTTCCGCGTCGCAGGCTACGGAGGGGGGGGGATCGTCCCCCCATGCTCGGCCTCTGGCCTAGCCAGTGTGCCACCCAGCTGGGTCGGGCCGGGTTGCGCGGACCGGACCAAGTCGCGCCCCGCCGGGCCGGTCCGTGCCCACCGGGCCGAGTCGTGCCATAATGGGACGGACTCGGACCGGTTCGGGGTGCGCCCTAATGCGCCAGACCCAGAACTGGTCGGGTCGCGCCCTAATGGGCCGGACCCTAACCCGGGTCGGACCGGGCCCACACCTCCCACTTTCGAACCACTTTCGGTCTTTTGCCCATATATGGGGCTACAGACTTCCGATCGAAGCACCGTCAGTTGCATGGAGATCCTTGGAACGAGATGGTAATTTCGGTATATTCCACTCAAGGATTCGGAGAACATGGGGTATGGCCAGCTTGGTTCATACACGAAACCAACCGGGCCCTCGAAGTAGAAACACTTATAACTAGAGCTCTGGACGTCCGATTGAAGTGCCGTCGACTTTGTTAGATTCCTCTTAGTGAGACGGACCTTTTGGCATACTCCGCGCGAGGTTTGGATGCAGTTGGTGTACGGTTAGGATGGATTTATCTTAAAAACCAACTGGGCCCCTGGAACGAAAAAGTTAATAACTCTAGGACCGGTCGTCTGATTGACGCGTCGTCTGTCACGTTGAGTTCCCTTTGTAGAGACGGAACTTTTGGATACATCAACTCCGGACAACGTGTTAGTTGATGTATCAACCCCTTGGCTCGTGGAGCGGACCCCCCCCCCCCCCGTAAACGAGCGTGCTGTCTGCGGGAACCCTAGAGTTGGCTGTGACTGCGAAGACCATACTGAAATCCTCTGTGGGTTCGACGGCGATGAAGACTGCACTGAAATCATATGTGGGTTCGGCAGCGATGAATACAGCACTGAAATCCTCCGTGGGTTCGACGGCAATGAAGGATGCACTGAAATCCTATGTGGGTTCGGCAGTGATGAAAACCGTACTGAAATCCTCAGTGGGTTCGACAGCGATGAAGACTGCACTGAAATCTTTTGTGGGTTCGGTAGCGATGAATATCGTACTTAAATCCTCCGTGGGTTCGATGGCGATGAATAATACAATGAAATCCAC
Organism: Viscum album; assembly: GCA_963277665.1. Classification (NCBI taxonomy): domain Eukaryota; kingdom Viridiplantae; phylum Streptophyta; class Magnoliopsida; order Santalales; family Viscaceae; genus Viscum; species Viscum album. Next base: position 2,086,109,393 of record OY728126.1, on the reverse strand, counting down.
CGTGGGTTCGGCAGCGATGAAGAACGTACTGAAATCCTCTGTGGGTATGACAGAAATAACTATTGTTCTTGTATCATACGTGGGTCTGGCAGTGTCTGACTTTGTTCTTACTATCCTACGTGGGTATGGCAGAGTAGCTGGTCTATATCCTATGTTGGTTTGGCAGTGATAAAGACCATACTAAAATCCACAGTGGGTTCGACGGTGATGAAGACTGCACTGAAATCTTATGTGGGTTCTGCAGCGATGAAGACCGTTCTGAAATCCTCCGTGGGTTCGACGGCGATGAAGACTGCAATGAAATCCTCCGTGGGTTCGACAATGATGAAGACCGTACTGAAATCCTCCATGGGTTCGATGGCAATGACTACTATTCTTGTATCCTACGTGAGTCTAGCAGTGTCTGACTCTATTCTTACTATCCTACATGGGTCTGGTAGTGTAGTTGGTTTGTATCCAATTTGGGTCCAACAACTTAACTAGTTTAGTATCATATGTGGGTCCTAGCTTAGATGAATCACTGGTTATATCTGATCATCTCTATCACCTTATGAAGAAGTATACCTGTGTGAGCTGAGTCTTGACTTTCAATCATTATCTTCGATATGATTGAATTTTTTCCTATGTGGATTGTGTTGTGCATTATTGTGTGGATTCGGTTATACTATCCTGTGTGGATGTGATCGAACTTGGGATCGGATGTTTGAGCCGAATGGGAATTGATGTCTTAGGTATATGTATGGGCATATAACTAAGTAGTGTTGGTTGTTACTTCATGATGGTATCTTTACCTTGTGGATTATCCTTGGTGGATTCTGGGAGACCTTCGGGGGTCTCGGGGTCCCTACTGAGTAGCGTATACTCACCCCTGCACGGGCTATGCTCGCACTACGTTGTGTTGGATGCAGACGGCGGACAGCGTTGATCGTGGTTGAGGCTTGTGGAGCAGTCAGTACCTCGAGGTGGACCACTGGGCGGGACGTACATGGAGCGGATGGCTGGACCCGTGGAGCTGAGGTGGCTATCTGTACCCACCCTTCAGTTGGGACTTCTAGTGGACGGCTCAACGTTGATTCTTTACTTTTAGTTGCTGTACTTTCTTTCCTGTTGTACTTTACTTTCATTTTGGGTTTGTATCCAGGCCCATTTAATTTCCTCACTTACTTTTGTACCCAGTTTTACATAGTGTTTACGTCTGCTAGCTTACTCTGTTGTGTTCGTTATTTTATAAAGGCAATTCCTTCCCTTTTTTCGAGATTTACCCCTTTGGTGCCTCTCGCCAGCCCCTGGCCTATGGGAGGCGGGTTTGGGGTAGTCACGACATGGGCCCCGTGGAGGGGTTGTGACAAATTGGAATCAGAGGTTTTCGGTTCTACCACAAAAATCAGGACTCTGATCTTTCTTCAATGTGAAGAAATAGTGTTTAGGGTATTGTGTGTGGTTATCAGTCTAGGGAGTCCAGTGTTGGTGTGGCGGACGACGTATCCGTACACCAGGACCCAGAATTTTGATTTCCGACTCAATGCACGAAAACATTGATTGCATGTGGGTTTCAAAGGTTTTTGTTGTGATTACTTTGTGTCAGCTCACCAAGTATACTGTTTTGACCATGGTGCTCCTATTTCTTTTCAGGATGGCCCCACGACAGCTGCCAGCTAGGGTTCCGAGCTTTGTGCAAGACGACAGCTTGCCGAGTGACGAGGCCACGGTGCAGGGGCCTTTTTCAGTGGAGGCACCAACGATACCTCTACCCACCGAGCCAACGATGCCACCAGCCCTAGCCGTTGAGAGTGTATGTCTCCTTAGTGCACTGCACGAGTTCCAGCGTCAGCAACTGCCCAGGTTCTGTGGGGAGACATACCCTCAGGCAGCCGAGGATTGGCTGGAGGCTGTGGTTTGAGTTTTCAGGTTAGTGGGGACACCAGCTGACCTCATGGTGATCCTCGCAGTGAGCCTCCTGCGCGCGGCAGCAGGCAAATGGTGTAGCTTGATGATTTAGGTGCACAACAAGGCATCACTCCTATGAACGGACTTTGAGAGCCTCTTCCGCTCGGAGTTCTTCCCAGCCACCCTCCATGTGGTGCGCATCCACGAGCTTCTACAACTGTGGCAGGGCAGCATGACGTTCACCCAGTACTCGGCGAGATTTACTGATCTCTCGCGTTATTCGACGAATATGGTACGTGACCAATTATTCTAGGCCCCGGACTTCGAGAAGTGATTGGGGCATGAGATCAGGGCATCGATGATCTCCCTCAGCATTCCAACACAGGCATTAGAACTTGAGCGAGCCATTCTCATGGAGAGATTTCTGGCCGAGCCTACGCCAGAAGCAAGACCTACCGTAGGGCGGAACGTAGCAGAGTCGTCTGCAGCTGGCAATCGACGGATGTCATAGGGGTTCAGGCAGACCAAACCATCAGGAAGACGACCTTAGGACACTGGCTCAGAGGTGCAGGGCACATGGCGCAGTGCCAGCCATCCGCGGAGCAGGCAGTGATATGCTTGCGGCGGTCAGGGCCACATGGCTCGTGACTGCCCGACCCACCATGTAGAGGAGCAGTAGACGGTTGAGGGGCCACCCAGGTAGAGTCAGAGGGTTGACTGTGGCGGTTCTCCGAGATCAGGTGGATGAGGGAGGGGAGTTGGCCAAGCAGCAGGTGGTGGGAGACGCTTTGAGGCATTACCACGGCCACCACCAGGAGGTCCACCCCGACCACAGGAAGCTGGCGGGCAGAGACATGCTCAGCTTCACGCAGAAGAGGCCAACGACCACAGCGCACTAGAGATGATTCGAGGTACTATCTATGTCTACTCCACCCTTGCTACAGTTCTTATAGACACAGGAGCGAGTCAATTTTTTATTACCGCTGCCCTTGTTCGGAGCATGGAGATTCCGACAGAGACGTTGGCTCGATCCTTATGGATAGAGACTCCTATGTGAGCCGACTCGACAATTACGCACTGGTGCCGGTAGTGTGAGCCTACTCTAGGAGGCGAGAGCTTCGTCTGGGATCTTCTTGTAGTGTCGTCGAGGCCTTACAACATCATCATGGGCATGGATTGGTTATCTAAACTCCATGCTCAAATCGAATGTATTAGGCACAAGGTGCGGTGTATACGCACCGAAGGGAGCAGGTTCACCTTCACCAGTGAGAAGGGAGCCTTTTTAGCGCACTATGAACTCACGCAAAGGAGAGGACAACCCATCACTCATCATTTGGCTAGCCTCATCCTAGGAGCAGTTGTCGTGCGGAGTCCGAGTTTTCCTGTAGTGGTGGATCAGTATGCGGACGTTTTCCCCGATAACGTTCCAGGACTACCTCCTCGCAAAAGGGTAGAATTTTATATTTAATTGTACCCCAGGACAACCCCGATATCTACTCCAGCATATGGGATGGCCCCCACTAAGCTTCGAGATCTACGGGTACAGTTGGAGGACTTGCAGGGCAAGAGATTCATCTGACCTAGTGTTTACCCTGGGCTTCCCCGATATTGTTTGCCAAAAAGCCATAAGGGAGCTTGCAACTATGTTTCGACTATCGTCGCCTGAACCAGGTGACCGTGAGGAACATGTATCTGCTGCCAAGTATTGATGACCTCTTCGATCAGCTCAAGGGAGCACGGTGGTTCTCGAAGATAGACCTCAGGTCAGGCTATCATCATCTCAGATTTCGGGATGAGGACGTGGAGAAGACTGCCTTGAGATGTCGGTATGGCCACTATGAGTTCTTGTTTATTCCTTTTAGCATAAACAATGCTCCAGCCGTGTTCATGAGTCTCATGAACAAGATAATTCAGATATACCTCAATCGATTTGTCGTGGTCTTCATCGACGACATATTGATATACTCGACCACTTATTAGGAGCACGCCTAACACTTGCGGGTTGTACTGAACACACTCTGAGAGCACCAGATTTATGGAAATCTCTTGAAGTGTCAGTTTTGGTTATGTGAGGTCCACTTCTTGGGCCACGTCATCTCTGAGCCGGGAGTTACAGTGGATCCTATGAAGATCGAGGTAGTGCTAGCTTGGGAGCCACCCAGGAGCGTGACAGAGGTTCAGAGTTTCTTGGGGTTAGCTGGGTACTACCGGAGATTTGTGCCAGACATCTCCAGAGTTGCGGCACCACTCTCAGCTTTGACTAAGAAGGGGAATCCCTTCGTGTGGTCTGAAAGATGTCAGCATAGCTTCCAGGAGCTGAGACAGAAATTGACTAGCACACCTATCTTGAGGCTACCGGAGGATGGAGTAGGGTACGTAGTCTACTGTGATTCATCAGGGACCGGACTTGGATGTGTCCTGATGCAGGAGTGGGAAGTGATCAACTATGGATCACATATGTTGAGGCATCATGATCAGAACTACGCTACCCATGACCTGGAGTTAGCAGTAGTGGTCTTCGCTCTAAAGATGTGGTGACACTATCTGATGGGTGAGCGCTTTACAGTCTACTCTGACCACCAGAGTCTCAGGTACATCTTCTCGCAGAAGGACCTGAATCTGAGACAGCGGCGATGGCTCCAGTTCCACCAGGACTATGACTTTGAGATAGTCTATACTCCTGGAAAGGGGAACGTAGTAGCCGATGCTCTTAGCAGGAGGACAGACATCCATCTACTCGGGGAGGAGACAGAGCAGCTAGCCACTTTGAAGATATCCTTCATGGATAGAGATGGAGAAGCCTTTCTTCAGTCACTAACAGTCACTCCTACACTACTGCAGTGGGTCAGAGAGGCACAACGTGGGGACGCAGACTGTGAGATGCGGTGTGCGCAGATATCCTCAGGAAAGGCACCTGATGTATTCTCCGTCGGAGGAGAGCATGTCATCCTTTCCAGAGGACGTACCATGGTACCATTTGCTTTACAAGAGGAGGTGATGAGAGTGTTTCACACATCCCCTTTAGCATTACATCCATGAGTGGAGAAGATGTACCAGGATCTTAGACGACAGCACTAGTGGCCGGGTATGAAGAAGATTGTGACATAGTTTGTTTCTCGATGCCTCACCTTCCAGCAGGTGAAGGCAGAGCACCATGTACCAGCAGGCTTGGTACAACCCTTGGAGGTCCTGGAGTGGAAGTGGAATGGGATATCTATGGATTTCTTTACTGGACTTCCACGCACATCAAGAGGTCACGACTCCATTTGGGTGATTGTCGACTGACTCACCAAGTCAGCTCACTTCTTACCCATCAGAGAGCAGGGCTCAGTGGAGAGCTTGGGACGCCTCTACGTTCAGGATATCGTACGGATTCATGGTGTGCCATCATTTATCATCTCCAATCAAGATGCTCACATTACTTCTCGGCTTTTGAAGGGGTTGCAGGAGGCATTCGGTATGGAACTACGTCTGAGCACCGCCTTTCACCCTCAGACAGATGTTCAGACGGAGACGACCATTCAGACTCTTGAGGACATGATCCGTGCATGTGTCCTTGACTTTGGTCGCAGTTGGGAGGACCACCTACCCTTAGTGGAGTTCGCGTACAGCAACAGCTACCACTCCACCATCAGGATGGCACCATATGAGGCATTGTACGACCGGCCATGAAGATCACCTCTGTGCTGGACAGACCCTGTGGAGTCAGCACTTGTGGGACCGAAGATGGACCAGACCACGATAGAGAAGTTCTAGGTCATCCAGGAGTAGATTAGGACAGCTCAGAGCCGACAGAAGTCTTATGCTGACAGGAGGCGGAGGCCACTAGAGTTCGAGGATGGAGACCACGTTTTCTTGCGGGTCTTTCCTCAACGTGGATTACAGAGATTTGCCCAAGGCGGAAAGTTATCTCCGTGCTTCATCGGACCATTCCTGGTCCTCAGTAGGGTAGGCGAGGTGGCTTACTGCCTGGCTCTACCACCTCAGTTACACCGGGTGCACAACGTCTTCCACGTATCTCAGCTGAGGAGATATGTGCACGACCCGATGCATATCATCGACCATGGGGAGCTGGACATTGACGATGGGGAGACTTTTGCGGAGGTCCCGGTGGAGATCGAGGATCAACATGAGTGGGTCCTACGTGGACGGTCGATACCTCTACTGTACATCAGATGGAATCACGGGAACCTTGAAAGGGCGCTGTCGTGGGCGAACTAAAATGATTAGCTTGATTTTGGGGTACTTAGGTGCATCAGAGTGGCTGACCAAGGTCGTCTCTCAAAGGAGGAAGTAGATTTAGAACAACTTTTTCAAGGTATTCTAAAACTAATATAAAAGAGAATAAAAACAATATTTTAAAGGATGGGGTTTGGTTATAGTTTATTAATCTAGAAGAAGTTTTCTGGAAGAAGATTGTTTATTGTTTTGTTTTTGGTTTTGAAATGAAATTCGATTAAAATGACACAACAAAAAGTTGTTTTTCAGAAAATATTTTAAAATACATAATCGATATAACTCTACCTCTTCATTCACTTATTAATAATTATAATTTAAATCATTATCCACTGAATTATGATACTCTAATTTGTTATCCCTCGAACCCTACGAGAGTTAACTTAACCACAAAGATGAAATTACTAAAACCCTAGGCTAGCTTTGGAACACGCAATCGCAACACCCTTCTTTGATTATTGTTCTAAGGTTAGATTATGTTCAGTGGTTAATTAGAGCACATATCCATTCTGGAAATGAGGATTAATTGTGTTTAGGGATTATATTTGATCTCTGCAAATTTATCCCGTATGGTCTTGTATTAGCGATTAAGATTGCGCTCTCACAATTTACACAATTCCCGACCTCGCGTGTTTTGTGTTAATTGTTCAATTTCTTTCTTAGTTTCTTACAATTTAAAAACACAATTCATGGATCATATTAAGTGAATTATAGTAGCTCAATTATTCAAAATAAATAAATTAAAAAGGATAGAGGTCGATCGATTACTAAAAATAACTACTCTTCCATAGGTGGTGTAGTCATCGTGGAGACGTTTTGCATAAGCAATGGATTGAAAGGGTAGAACCCAATATTGTATCCAATCTTAATTCCAAACCAATTAATAAGACTAATAGAAGAAGAAGAGGGAAGAACACAGAAGATTATTTGAAGAAAAATTCAAGAAATAAACATGAAATAAAAGAAATACAAAGAATAGGTGGGAGAGGAGAGCCTTTTTGGAAGAGAGGTTTTCACAATGTCTTACTTATTACAAGAGTTGTTAGGGGCTCCCAAGAGACACCCTTTCGGCCACACCTTCTCAAAACCTCGTCCATCCCTTTCAAAGAGTTAAAACCCCCTTTAAATAGAGTTTGTGAGGGCTAGGGTTACATAACCTTTTAAGTGTGAAATGAAAAACTCGGCCAAATATTTTATTCCACGATGCATTGCCTATTTGACCTCTGAAATGCGTGAATTGACCGGCCATCTAGAAGTATTATTTCTTTCAAATCATTTCCCCGAGCCTTCCTCAAATGTTGGGCTCAATCCAAGACCGGATAAAGAAGATATGGCACAAATACAGAACCCATGTCCATTCTGTCGTGTCCAGCCCACCATTGGATTAATGGCCAATTTACTCCATTCAAATGCACTCTTTATATCTAGTGTCCTGAATTAAAGTTGTATAAAATTAAGATAGGAACACTGTTACAAAATTTCAAATTCAAATAATAAATATAAAAATATTTATCATCGAAATACTACAGTGCACTATTAAGGGTAAAACTGGAATTTTCACCCGATTTTCAAATGAATGATCAAATCCCAAATATTTTATAAATAAAAATATTTAACACAAAGTGAGGAAATTATTTCATTTATTATCAATAAAATATTCAACAAAATAGTGTTTTATCTACTCCCCCACACTTACCCTTTTGCACTCCTGAGCAAAATCTCATATCAAGTAAACATCAATATCAAATCAAAACCAATTTTAAAACACATATCTTTGAGATCAAAAAATTACACACCAAGAAAAAACAGATATCATTGCTCGTAAAAAACCATTATTTCATGTTCTTCATTTATATCATTCAATATATTTCCACATTATTTATCCTCCCATGCACAAAACACTTACCTCGCTTGAATTTTCTCTCACCACTCAAATATCAATTTTTTGCAATGTGTTTCTCATCCAAACTCAAAAAAGGGTCACCACAGGCTTGATAGATTCCTACATCGCCACCCTATGTGAGTCAAGGACATATGTTTATCATGAGGACTTTTTAGGGTTATTCTGTGGCTTCGGTTTGGTAGGATTTAGATGTGAAAAATTCTGAGGCTGAATGAGGAGGGCTTGAATGTTTTTGAAGAAAAATTGCATTAATCTAAATTTCACTTAAATATGGTCTTCTCCTCAATCCCCATAGTATCAATTCATCTCCATCATCATGAAAAGTCATGAAAGGTTTACACCATTCATCATTTCAGCATCAAAAATTTCAATCTTCTCAAACATGATTTTCTTGAAAGCGGCAGATGGGCACAGGTTTCCACATCAATTAGAAGCTCTAGAAAAGGCAAAAACTTCACTTGTCATGAAATCCCCAGAAAAGGCACAGCTTTCAATATAATGACTTTCTTCATCATAAAAAACATATCTTAAGAATTTAATTTTCCACCCAAAATATCACAGAATGTGGTGGCACAACACAAGATAGATTCCCCCACACTTAAGCTCAACTAGAATAAGAAATTTCACTTCAAGGGTTGGTTGGATAGGGAAAATTGGCTTGTAATGTGGCTAACCTAATAGGTTGTTCATGGCTTATAAGGGATACAAGGATTAAATATTCATGGTAGGCCATTATAAAAAAGGATTGTTTGAAATAGGGGCTTTAATACCAAACAAATGCCTCAATCATTTAAACATAAGTACCACAAACCCTCATGTTTTGACAGGAATAGATCAAATTCCGATTAAATCAAGCATGGTTTGGTTCTCTCAAGAATTGAGGTGAATGTAAATAATATGAAAATAATGGTTCAGAATCCTCATTGGAAAGTGATTTCAAATATAAAGATAGTGAGATGTGGCATGGGATTCAAAATTCAGTGTACTTTTCATGAAATTACTAAATATTTGAACTTGAAACAAAGTCATTTCAGTATTAATTTAAGCTTAGTTTCAAGGGATAAATCGATTCAATCATTTATATGCATTTCAAAATTGTGATGAGAATCATTTCAGCTCAAAAATTTCAAAAACACAAAGAAAATCGAAAAATAAACACACAAAATTTGAAAAAAACACAAATTTTTTTTGTTTGTTTGTTTTTTAACAGGAAAGAAAAAAAATTGAAATTACTAAACTAAAAGGTTCCCTCCCCCACACTTAAAATATTACATTGTCCTCAATGTGAACCCATGAGATGATATATTCACATGAAATGCAGAATTTTTAAATAGGACAAATAATATAAAAGTGAAAGGGTTAGGAACAGCCTGATGTGCTCAAGTGATGATGGGGTCATGCAGTGTGATAAAATCCACTGCATCAGTAAGAAGTCCCTCAATGTATCTCTTCAAAAGTTTCCCATTGACTATAATTCTCCATACAGTGTCCTCTTGTGTGATCTCCACTTCCCCATAAGGAAAAACATTAGTCACAACATAAGGACCTAACCATCTTGAACGCAACTTACCAGGCATCAGCTTTAGTCGTGAACTATAGAGAAGGACTTTCTCTCCAACATGAAACTCCCTTTGTTGGATCATTTTTTCATGGGATGCTTTTGATCATTCCTTTTAGAGCCTTGAGTTCTCATATGAAGAAAATCTAATCTCCTCAAGCTCTTGAATTTGCATCTTCCTTTGGATTCCATCTTGGGCCAAATCCATGTTGCATTTCTTTATAGCCCAATATGCCCGATGCTCGACTTCCACTGGGAGATGACATGATTTCCCAAAAACAATCCTAAATGGGTACATACTAATGGGTGACTTGTATGTTGTCATATAAGCCCACAATGCATCATCCAAGCGCTTGCTCCAATCCTTCCTATTTGGCTGCACATTTTTCTCTAATATTTGTTTCAGCTCACGATTTGAAGCCTCAGCCTGGCCATTTGTTTGGGGGTGGTATGGTGTTGATGTTTTGTGTGTCACCCCATACTTTCGAAGGAGGGAAGAGAAATTCCTATTGCAAAAGTGTGTCCCTTGGTCACTGATGATGACCTTTGGTACTCCGAACCTGCAAAAAATCTGTGCTTTGACAATGTCCACAACAACATGAGAATCGTCAATCCTGGTGGCATTGGCATCCACCCATTTACTCACATAATCAACAACAACCAAAATATACAAAAATCCGAATGAACTAGGTAAAGGACACATAAAATCAATGCCCCATACATCAATAATCTCACAGAATAATATGGGTTGTTGGGGCATCTCATGTCTCTTAGAAATGTTCCTAGTGTGTTGGAAACAAGAGCATGACTTACAAAACACATGGGCATCATGGAATAATCTAGGCCAATATAATCTAGATTCCAAAACCTTCCTGGATGTCCGTTGGGGTCCAAAGTGTCCACCACAAGAAAGTGTATGAAATAAATGCAAAACGGACTCAAACTCGTGATCGGGAACACACCTCCTAATGACTTGGTCACTACACATGCGCCAGAGGTAAGGATCATCCCACACATAATACCTAGACTCACTTTTTAATTTTTGGACTTGATGCTTCTTCAAATTTGCTGGGATTTCATAGGAAACAAGTTAGTTAACTAAATATGCATACCAAGGATGTGTACCTGAGATGGAATAAAGATGCTCATCGGGGAAAGTGTCCCAAAGTGGTACCTGGTCCATGGTGTCATCCTCTATTGTGTGAGTAAGCCTACTCATGTGGTCTGCCACCAAATTCACTGATCCCTTCTTGTCCTTTATCTCAATATCAAATTCCTGAAGAAGGAGCATCCAACAGATAAGTCGTGGATTTGCATCTGGCTTCTTTAAGAGGTACCTCAAAGCTGCATGGTCAGAAAAAACAACTACTTTAGAGCCCAATAAATATGAACAGAATTTATCTAAAGAAAATATGAGAGAAAGAAACTCCTTTTCTGTGGTTGTGTAATTTGATTGGGCTGAATCCAGTGTCCTTGATGCATAGGCAATCAAATGTGAACGTCCTTCCACCCTCTGAGATAAGACAGCCCCAACCGCGAAGTTAGAGGCATCACACATAAGCTCAAAATGAATCTCCCACCGTGGGGGCTGTATGATCGGTGGAGTGTTCAGAAACTTCTTTATCTCATCAAAGGAAGTCCTGTAAGAATCATCAAACACAAAATCAGAATCCTTTTGGAGTAATCGTGATATAGGAAGAGCAATCTTACTAAAATCTTTGATTAAGCACCGATAAAATGCTGCATGCCCTAGGAAAGATCTAACATCACGCACACATGACGGATAGGGTCAGGATGAAATAATGTCTAACATAGATCTATCAACCTCTATCCCATGTATTGACACTACATTCCCTAAGACAATGCCATGCTCTACCTTAAAATGACAATTTTCAAAGTTCAGGACCAGATTCTTCTCAATACAACGATTCAACACCTTTCCCAAACTAATTAGACATTCATCAAATGAAGACCCATACACTATAAAATCAACCATAAATACCTCCATGAATGTCTCAATAAAATCAGAAAAAAAATACTCACCATGCATCTCTGGAAGGTACCTGGGGCATTGAAAAGTCCAAATGGCATCCTCCGCTAAGCAAAGGTACCGAATGGGCAGGTGAATGCCGTCTTCTCATGCTCCTCTGGAGCTATAGGAACCTGAAAATATCCAGAAAATCCATCCAAGAAACAATAGTGTGTCTTACCAGCTAGTCTCTCAAGAATATGATCAATAAACGGGAGGGGGAAATGGTCCTTGTGAGTGGAATGATTTAGTTTCCTATAATCAATACACACACGCCAACTGTTTTGCACCCTCATTGGAACTAACTCATCTTTCTCATTTTTAACAATAGTAACACCACTTTTCATGGGGATAACCTGAATAGGACTTACCCACTGAGAATCTGAAATGGGAAAGATTATACCTGCCTCGAGGAATTTCTCAACGTCTTTTTTAACAACTTCCAGGAGGGTGGGATTGAGTCTCCTTTGTGGTTGTCTCACCGATTTAGCCCCATCCTCCAAGAGAATCCTATGCATGAAAATGGAGGGGCTAATACCTGATATGTCAGCCAAGGTCCACCCAATCGCCCTGATGTTCTCCCTCAAAATATTCAAAAGCTTTTCTTCATGTTCTAAAAGGGAGATTGTTAGCAATGATAACAGGTAATCTCTCACCACTCAACAAGTATGAGTATTTCAGATTTGGTTGCAATGGCTTGAGTTCTAATGAAGGAAGGTGTAGTATGGATGGAGACATTGAAGGAACCAAAATATGTGCACAAAGAGCATCAATATCAGAATATACCTCATCAAAATATGAGAATAAAGCACCAAATCCATCAGTATACTCAATCGACATGTCATAATCAGAGTTCACATGATCAAAATCATAATATGATTCCATTTCAAAATCAAATCTTAGAGAGTCTTGTTCCTTAAAAATGTGTGTAGAAGTACTCTTAGACATCAAACTTGAACCAATACTCATAATCTCCCTAAGAGTAGGACAATAAAATTCTATAGAGTTTTTATTTGGTGGTTCAAAATCGGAGATAACAAATGCAGAATGGTCCTCTGAGGGGTACTTCATGGAATCCATAACATTAAATATCACAACATCATCTCCTAACTCCATGGAAAGTGTACCCTCATTGACATTTATGATAGTTTTTGCAGTTTTGAGGAAGGGTCTACCTAATATTATGGGGGTATGAGAACTTACCTGATCATCCTCCATGTTAATCACATAGAAGTCTACTATAAAGATCATGTCTCTTACCCGGACAAGTACATACTCAAGGACTCGTGCTGGATATGTCGTAGCTCTATTCTCCAATTGCGCCACTACTCTTGTTGGCTTCAACTCACCAACCTGCAAGGAAGAGAATACAGAGTGAAGCATCACATTTATTGAAGCTCCTAAATCACAAAGAGAATCAGATAAGTGAAAATCCCCTATGGTACATGGGATGGTGAATGTCCTGGGATCCTTTCAATTTATCGGCATTGCTAGAGTTGGTGTAATGAGTGCTGACACATTCCTTCCAATATTGATCCTCTCATTTCCCTTGAGCCCTATTCGATTGGTGCCAAGTTCTTTTAAGAATTTCTCATACCTTGGAATTTCCTTAAAGGCTTCAAGTAGAGGAATGTTGATCTCCACATGCTTGAATGTTTCCAAAACCTCCTTTTGCATTGCTTCTTCAGCTATATTCTTGGTTTGAACAACCCTGTTTGGAAAAGGAAGGGGTTTAGGAGGAACATCATCAATATTTTTCTTACCTTTATCTTTATCCTTGGATTTCTCATCAGTTGTTATGGAATGAGTCTTCTCTGGAGTTGAGGTGAATCCCGGTGGAATGGTAGGTACATATGTATCGTTCATTTTCTTCCCACTTCTCAATGTGATGGCACTAACATTCCCCTTTGGATTTGGAGTGGGTTGGGAAGGTAGATTTCCGGAATTCTTACTTACAAGTTCATTGATGGCGGTGGAAATCTGGCTCATTTGAGTCTTTAAATCCCTCAGATCCGAACCTTGACTCATTATCTCATTCTGTTGATTAAGAAAAATTTGCTTCAAAAGGTCATCAGAGTTAGAATATACCTTGGGTGGGGGATTCCCTTGTTGTTGGCTTGTTGATGTTTGGGCTTTAAATCTCCTTTGGGGTTGTTGGAAACCCTGCTGGTAAGGCGGAGGCTGATGGAAGTTTTGTTGAAAGGGTGGCCTTTGTTGCTGTCCAGATCCATACCTGATGTCTGATTGCTCTTTCCACCCTTGGTTGAATGTTGGAGAAAATGAATCAATCTTCTTTTGGGGATATGGTTGTTTTTGCTACTTAAATGGTCTCCCTGGGAATATTGTTGCACAATCCTCTGTCTCTTGTAGTTGTGGGCAACAGTCAGTTGGGTGGCTTGTCTCAGTGAAAATGCCACAAGGCCTTGAAGGAGGGGGTTGGGATGTCTTTTGATCCAAAGCAATCTGCCTCACCATAGTGGTCAATTCTTCCAACTTTGTATCAATCAAATGAATTTCAAGAGAAGGACTTACCTGATGTACTCCCCTGATATGTGGTGTACCTCGATCACCAAATTGTTGGGAGTTTTGGGACATCTTGTCGATCAATGCACGTGCGGCTGCTGGTGTCTTGTCCACCGATGCTCCTCCAACTGCAGCATCCACCACGCTCATCTCCATGGTTGTGAGTCCTTCGTAGAAGTATTGGATGAGGAGTTTCTCACTGATTTGGTGATGCGGACAGCTTGCGCACAACTTCATGAATCTCTCCAAATACTCATACATTGACTCCCCTTGTGCTTTCTTGATCCCCGATATCTACTTTCGAATGGATTTTGTGCGTGATGCTGGAAAAAATCTTTTCAAGAAAAGATGTTTCAAATCATTCCAACATGTTACATCTTCAGGTTTCAAATAATACATCCAATATTTTGCAGCTCCATCAAGTGAGAATGGTAATTCTCTTAATTTAATTTGATCTTCAGAAACATTTCTAGGTTTTAAAGCTGAGAAAACCACATTAAATTCATTAAGGTGTTTGTTGGGATCCACACCATATAAGCCATGAAACTTTGGAAGAAGGTGAATTAATCCAGATTTCAATTCAATGTCTGATTCGAGATTTGGGTATGCAATAAAATTTGGTTGATAGTTAATATAAGGTGCAACCAATTCTAGAATGGTTCTATTAAGTTCATTTCCATTATTTCCAGTCGTTGGTTCCTATTTTATGTTTGAATTTGAATAACTTCCAATTCCAATGTTTCTAGAAGAGAGGAATTCACCAACTGGTTGAATATTGAAACTTCCCATAGACTGAGAGTGTCTGATTCGTTCCCTAAGGTTGCGTTCAATCTCAGGGTCAAGATCTAAGAGATCTTCGGGAATAGTTTGTGTCATAAATCAAATATAAATTAAAATAAAGTAAGTGGAGCATAGTAAAATAAAAATTATAAGTTTTAGTTGATGGTCCAAAAAGAAGTAGAAGGAAATAAAAGAAGAGGGAAAAATCAGGTTGGGTAAAGACGGAAGAAAGAAGAGAGGAAGAGAATAAAATGTAAAAAAAATAAATACCTCTAATTGGTCGAAATAATTACTTGCCTCCTCGGCAACGGCGCCAATTTTAAAGGGCACTGTCGTGGGTGCCCTCAAATGATTAGTGTGATTTTGGGGTACTTAGGTGCAGCAGAGTGGCTGACCAAAGTCATCTATCAAAGGAGGAACTAGATTTAGAACAACTTTTTAAGGTATTCTAAAAATAAAATAAAAGAGAATAAAAACACTATTTGAAAGGATGGGGGTTAGTTATAGTTTATTAATCTAGAAGAATTTATTTGAAAGAAGATTGTATATTTTTTTGTTTTTTGTTTTGAAATGAAGGTCGATTAAAATGACACAACAAAAAAATGTTTTTTAGAAAATATTTTAAAAGGAGTAATCGATATAACTCTACCTATTCAATCACTTATTAATAATTATAATTTAAATCAATATCCACTTAATTATGATCCCTTAATTTTTTATCCCTTGAACCCTACGAGAGTTAACTTAACCACAATGATGAAATTACTTAAACCCTAGGCTAGTTTCGGAACATGCAATCGCAGCACCCTGCTTTGACTGTTGTTCTAAGGTTAGCTTATGGTCAGTGGTTAATTAGAGAAAATATCCATTCTAGAAATGAGGATGAATTGTTTTTAGGGATTATATTTGAACTCTACAAATTTATCCCGTATGGTCTTGTATTACAGATTAAGATTGCGCTCTCACAATTTACACAATTCCTGACCTCGCGTGTTTTGTGTTAATTGTTTAATTTCATGATTAGTTTCTTAAAATTTAAAAACACATTTCATGGATCATATTAAGTGAATTAATGTAGCTCAATTATTCCAAATAATTAAATGAAGAAGGATAGAGGTCGATCGATTACTAAAAAGAACTACTCTTCCATGGGTAGTGTAGTCATCGTGGAGACGTTTTGCATAAGCAAAGGATTGAAAGGGTAGAACCAAATCTTGTATCCAATCTTAATTCCAAACCAATTAATAAGACTAAGAGAAGAAGAATAGGTAATAATACAGAAGATTATTTGAAGAAAAATTCAAGAAACAAACATGAATTAAAAGAATTACAAAGAAGAGGTGGGAGAGGAGAGCCTTTTTGGAAGAGAGGATTGCACAAAGGCTTACTTCTTTCCTGAGTTGTTAGCGTCTCCCAAGAGACACCCTTTCAGGAACACCTTCCCAAAGCCTCGACCATCCCTCTCAAAGAGTTAAAACCTCCATTAAATAGATTTTGTGAGGGGTAGGGTTACATAACTTTTTAAGTGTGAAATGAAAAACTCGGCCAAACATTTTATTCCAAGTTGCACCACCTATTTGACCTCTAAAACGCGTTAATTGACCGGCCTTCTAGAAGGATTATTTTTTCCAAATCATTTCCCCGAGCCTTCCTCAAAATTTGGACTCAATCCAAGCCTGGATGAAGAATATATGGCCCAAATACAGAACCCATGTCCATTCTGCCGAGTCCAGCCCACCATTGGATTAATGGACCATTTACTCCATTCAAATGCACTCTATAGCTCTAGTGTCTAGAATGAAAGATGTAGAAAATTAAGTTAGGAACACTGTTAAAAATTTAAATTCAAATAATAAATATAAAAATATTTATCTCCGAAATACTACAGTGCACTACTAAGGGTAAAACTGGAATTTTCACCAAATTTTCAAATGAATGATCAAATCCCAAATATTTTATAAATAAACATTTTTAACACCATGTGAGGAAATTATTTCATTTATTTAAATAAAATATTTAACAAAATAGTGTTTTATCAAACCTCCAGGAGAGCACTTGGGAGCGGGAGGCTCAGATGCATGCACAATACCCACATTTGTTCCCCTAGTTTATGATATATCTTTACGGGGATGTAAATACCTGAGGCGGGAGTAATGTAAAGACTCGTAAAATTCAAGGAAATTTTTTTTTTCTTAATTTTTTTTGGAATTTTACAAGAGCGCAGTTTCTGACGGCACCTGATTCTGAGGCCCGGTGTGCCTGGAATTATGTTCCAATGTTTAGCTCGGGTATGTTCACTGAACGAATGAGCGGGTTTTCCTAACTTTTGAACCTTTTCTCAGAATCAAAATCTGAGCGCACTGATAGAACCGCATCGCCAGTAATTTCTTAATAATATCTTTTCCAGTGTTGTGTTTGCTCGGGTGAGGTTATTATTTAATTGGGTTAACTAAATAATAAAAATAAAATATTGTGCTACAATTTTATTTTTATTCTAAGTAATGATAACCTAGGCATAGTGGTCGGAGTGGGACCCACTAATACCATAACTCCTAGGTAGGATATTAGTGAGGTGGGACCCACATGAGCCCCATCCCCTTTATTTCCATTTCACCGCCCACGAGCATTTAGTTTGGTAACTCACCCACACACCCCTATTAAATGCCGATTCAACACTCACATTAATTGGGAGTTTAATACTCATCAATTAATCCAATTAATTGAATGATTTATTTTTTGAATTTCTAATTGTGATGTTGGCTTGTGTGTTAATTAAATAAGACAAGTCTTATTTCATTAAGGGGGTTCATTGTGCGAGAGGGATTGGAGAGGAATTTATCAACCCTTGTAATCCTCTTCTTCCTCCTTGAAGAACACGAAGAACGCACTGTTGCTGACGAAGAACACCGGCCTCCGATGAAGGATGACGAAGAACGCCGAATCCTCGGAGATCGACGATGCGACACCGGGTACCGCGATGCCGAATATTTTCTTCTCTGTGACGCCGATGACGTTTATGGAACCTTGTTCTGTGACGCCATCTTTTGCGATGAATATTTCCCACGACGAACCTTCATTTGACGACACCTTGAGGTAGGGGTTATTTGTTTTGCCCATGAATTGTTTTCATTGCAGTTCATCGACTTCTATTTGGGCCGCCTGTTATCGTAATAATGGGAGGAGGTCGGACCTCACGGACACGACCGACCCTCCTCCCCCTTTGTTGATTGTACTTTTTTTGGTACAAGCAAAGGCGACACGGTGCAACGACACTGCGCAGAAACAATGAAGAACAGGAAAAGAAGCGCGGCACCGTCACGCCGCACCGTTGAGGTGATTCGAAGACTTTAATGATTGTCTATTTGACGTGTGGATCGACAGGCGATGACAGAACGGGCCACATGGGCGATTTGATGATTCCGTAGAAAAGTACGGGTCCTAAGATGACCCCAGGCGCAGACGGGAGCAGGAACAGACTACTAGAGCGGCTCTAATGGCCTGCGGACTTCACCGGTGCGCCGGCGTCCTGGCGCGCCGCCATGAGGGACCGCCGTGGCTGAATCCGCGACTGTAGGCCACCGGTACAGCGGCCAAGCGGGACCCGGGGGAGACGTGGCGACCAGCACCGCGTTGCTCGCTAAGGAAGGGGGGGTGACCACATCCCCCCATGTTCGGCCGCTGGTTGAGCCAGGGTGCCACCCGGCCAGTCCGGGCCAGGTTGCGCGGACCGGACCGAGCCGCGCCCAGCCGGGCCGGACCGGGACATGCCTAATGGGCCGGACCCGGGTCGGGTCGACCCGGGGGGGGTTGGGCCGGGTCGGACCGGGCCCAGACCCCCCACTTTCGGACCACTTTTGTTCTTTTTCCCATATCCTAGGGTACGGACCTCCGATTGACGCACCGTCAGTTGGGTGGAGATCCTTGGAACGAGAAGGTAGTTTTAATATATTACATTCAAGGTTTCGAAGAACATGGTGTATGGACTGGTTGGTTCAAACACGAAACCAACCATGCCCTCGGAGCGGAAACGCTTATAACTTGAGCTCCGGACGTCTGATTGACATGCCGTCAACTTTGTTGGATTCCTCTTAGTGAGAAAAACTTTTTGGCTTACATAGCTTGAGGTTTGGATGTAGTTAGAGTAAGGGTGGGGTGGTTTTGATTAAAAATCAACCGGGCCCCTGGAAAGAAAAAGCCAATAACTCTCAGACCGGGCGTTCGATTGACGCGCCGTCTGTCGCGTTGAGTTCCCATTGAAGAGATGGAAATTTGTGATACACCGACTCCGTACTATGTGTCAGTTGATGTATCGACCCCTTGTCTTGTGGAGTGGACCCCCCCTGAAAACGAGCGTGCTGTGTGCGGCAACCCTAGAGCTGGCTTCGACTGCGAAGAACATACTGAAATCCTCTGTGGGTTCGACGGCGATGAAGACTGCACTGAAATCTTATGTGGGTTCGGAAGTGATGAATAAGATACTTAAATTCTCCGTGTGTTCGACAGCATTGAATGCTGCACTGAAATCCTATGTGGGTTCGACAGTGCTGAAGACCGTACTGAAATCTTTCGTGGGTTCGACGGTGATGAAGACTGCATTGAAATCCTATGTGGGTTCGGCAGCGATGAAGACCATACTGAAATCCTCTGTGGGTTCGACGGCGATGAAGACTGCACTGAAATCCTTCATGGTTTCAGCAATGATGAAGACCGTACTGAAATCCTCCGTGGGGTCGATGATAATGAGTACTGTTCTTGTATCCTATGTGGGTCTCGCAGTGTCTAACTCTGTTCTTGCTATCCTACATGGGTCTGGCAGAGTAGCTGGTCTGTATCCTATGTGGGTCCGACAGCTTAACTGGTATAGTATCCTATGTGGGTCCCAGCTTAGATGAATCAGTTTCTATATCTGATCATCTCTATCATCTTACGAATAAGTATACCTGTGTGACCTGAGTCTTGAATTTAAATCATTATCTTCGATATGATTGACTTGTTTTCCTATTTGGATTGTGTTGTTCTTTACTGTGTGGATTGGGTTTTACTATCCTGTGTGGATGTGATCAAACTTGGGCTCAGATGTTGGAGCCGAACATGAATTGATGACTTACGTATATGTATGGTAATGTACCTAAGTAGTGTTGGTTGTTACTTTGTGATTCTATGTTTCCATTGTGGATTATCCTTTGTGGATTCTATGAGACCTTCGGGGGTCGTAGGGTCTCTACTGAGTAGCGTATACTCACCCCTACATGGGCTATGCCCGCACAACGTTGTGTTGGATGCAGACGATGGACAGCGCTGATTGTGGTGGAGTCTTGTGGAGAATTTGGTACCTGGAGGTGGACCACTGGGCGGGACATACACGGAGCGGATGGCTAGACCCATGGAGCTGAGGTGGCTATCTTTACCCACCCTTCAGGTGGGAATTCCAGTGGATGGCTCGACATTGCTGCTTTACTTTCAGTTGTTGTACATTCTTTCCTGTTGTACTTTACTTTCAGTTTGGGTTTGTATTCTGGCCCATTTACTTTCCGCACTTACTTTTGTACCCATTTTTACTTAGTGTTTACTTCTTCTGGCTTACTCTGGGGTGTTTGTTTACTTTATAAAGGCAATGCCTTCCCTTTTGTCAGGATTTACTCCTTTGGTGCATGTCTCCAGCCCCTGGCCTATGGGAGGCGGGTTTGGGGTAGTCACGACACGGGCCCGAAGGACGGGTCGTGACAGTCGTGATATGACATTACTTATTATAATTTCTCAAATTCCTTCATTATGAAAGTTACTTTGAAAATTATATAAATAAAGACTGTGAATACCTTTTTATTTATATTGGTAATTCTTATGTTATTCCTTATGAATGATTTCCTTTATGTGGAACACAATAATCATGAGCAAGTTATTATTGTGCACTTGCATATAACTCCAATGCATTTGGTAATGTTTTAGTCTCATGATACATCATTAATGGGATTAGGGAGTCAACATAATCCACTGTTGGACTCTTTACACCAGGTGATATTTTCATTGTAGTTATTATTGACTCATTTTTCTCTATTGTTATATGTTGGTTCCACATTTTCAATGATTCCATAATATTATGATACCATGATATTTATATTATGATTATTTGTGTTTATTCATGTTCCTTCTATTTTATGAAATCATATAATACCTTTGAATCACATGTCATGATTCCCTGTCATATTTATTCCCTTACTGGGCTTCTTAGCTCACCCCTTTCTTTATGTATCCCAAAAGTTGTCCCATTCATATTCAGTAGCTTGAATGGATTTTAATACCTTGCTATGGAATATAAAATAAGGATTCCATGTTTTATGAATTAAGAACATTGTCTCTCATAGAAACTAATCATTTATGATACATGTGACTTAATAATTGTTATTTATGTTTAATAATAAGGTAATAATATGTGTAAAATGGTGAGGGAATCATATGTATATCCTGACTAGATAACTGAGCCATACCAAATAGACTCCAGAAGCTTATTCTCGATCTCCATGTGATAGTGAAAAGAGCCACTATATCAAACTATAACTAATGGGAATGTCATCACCCTTAAATATTAATAATAAATTTTTTGAAACAAATTATGAATTTGACATGATGCATATATACATCATACGTTCATGTGTATGAAATCAATAGATAAAAAACAAAAAAAAAGTTTTCATAAATAATATAAACAGTAAGGCCAGCTATTACTTATAAAATATATACTATATACATAACTAGAGTTGTTAAAAATAGGGGTGAAATATAAATGCATCATGGGAACTAAAATAATGAAGAATATAAATAAAATACAACAAGATGAACTATGAAATACATAATAATCCTAAAAACCAAATAGAACCTGAAATATCACATAATAGACTACATGGGACCCTTGGCCACTCATCACATACCACCAAATATATCAAGATACTATTGTTAATGAATACCACATGGAAATCATAAATGAGAACCATAATGAAAACATGGGAGATAAATATACATATTAGTGCATATATAGGGTGGAGATTAATAGGACTAGTAGGATTATCCCAAAGAGTTTATATAAATCCTTTTATAAAAAAATATAAATTCTAATTTTAACATCATTTTGAAATTATTCCTTCTATAAAATTAAACATAATGAAAACCAAATATACTTATTTTAACCACATATAATGCATCAAATATTTTTATATAAAACTATTGTAATATCGATTAAGTAAATGAAGACACTTTGAAACCCTAACGTGAATACATTTAATTTTATGAAAATAAAATAACTCTTTCTCCTCATTTCATAACCATTCAAAAAAAATCAAATACATAAAAAATATTATTTTCACTTTTTAATTATTCATTCAAAATAAAATATAAAAACCCTTTATAAAATTAACCCACTCATGAATGAATGAAAATATTACTCAAGTAGCAATAATTACATCAAACAACTATATAATAAAAAAATAATGATCATATAAATAGTGCTACAAACCAAAGTGATAACAAGGGGATACATAAAATTATAGAGTGTTTATCCCATGAATATAATAAATGTTATGGAAATAAGTTCCCTTGGAAACTCACTAGATCATAACATGATATGATTCTATAAAATACTTAAGTGGAATAAATAATTAACATATGTTAGATTCTAGAAAATATAAGCTCTTGGGTCACTCTTGTATTCTCATTGGGGAACTCCCCTTTGAAGGATTTAAACTACACAATGGATAATGAGAAAATGCATAATCTAAAATTTTATAGAACAAACATATTACTCTTACATAGATTTCTAGGGTTCCCATGAAATCATTTAGGGGAAGGTGAGTAAAAAATGAATCATATGATCCATATATTTATCAATAATAAAATATTTCACATAAAACTCATATCACCTCTAACACCCTCTCAACAAATATCCCCATTAACTTTTATCCAAGAATATGATAGAAATTTTAATCACCCCATAAAATGGGGAAAATATAAATAATACATATTACAAACCAAGAGGCTCAAACTGAGGGTAGAAAATCATCTGATAACACACTTTTTCATAATGTTTTAAATGGGCCTTCTAAATCAACATGGAATGCCAAATAATTTTACAATATTTTGAAAAATCAACATTGAAACATGCATTAGAAATAACATAAAACCTTTAAAACATATTTATCACCAAATTCATTTAAAAGGATCCCCTAATACATTTTCACAAAAAAATTTCATTCTTAAACAATTATTTAGAAATGAAAGTAATAGAAACATATAAAAATTTCATTGAAAAATAGAAGTTATCAAATAGATTTTACAATCCCATGAGTGTGCCAAAAATAAAAATAAATTGGTAAGAAATGAATTTTGAAAACTTAATAATCTCATGACTTTTGAAATAATGTAATTTCATGAAAACCCCGACCCCAATAAAGTTTTGATGGTGAGAACCACTAGAATACTAGAAAATGGGAATTAAAGTAGAAATTTACAATACAGATAAAAGAAAAACCAATATTTTAGGTCTAACCATCAGTATTGGGTTCAAATACTAATTCTTTATTATGATGAGGAAAAATAATAATGAAAAGAAGTGATGAAGGGAGTGGAACACCATACGTAAATTAAATCCTAAAGATTAATTGAACGATTCCCCAAATATCAATAAAAATTCTCTATTACAACCCAACACATCATAAAAAAGATATAAAAATTAATTATTATTTATACATAAAATTCTTTCATCTTATATATGGAATTCATATAAAATATATAGAAAAAATATTATTTATCTTGTCCCAAAGTTATCATCAAAATAAGTAGGATTCCTCCAATCAATATGAAAAATATTGATCCTCCATAAATGAAAAAAATCATAAAAATAGGTAGAATAACCAAAAGATTATAAAATAAGATAAAATAATACATCAATATACCCAAATATTTAAATAAAAAATATCTCTATAAAAACATACCTTAATAAAGGTATAGAATTTATCCAAACATGGATCATAGTGATAAAGGAAATGTAACATAAGTCATTTTTCAAGGAAAATATATGGAAAACCATGACCTTTTTGGTGATATATTAGTCTTATTTTGATGTACACATTTTAATTATTTTGATTACTTTTATTTTTGGTTTTAACTTGGGGTGTGATTTTGTGAAAATATGATAAAAATGTAAGAAATAGGGTAGTGCAAAGTTGGCACATGGTTTTCCCCAATTTTACTCCACGGACAAATAAAATATGAAACCCTAGATAGAGGGTTTATTCACTTCTAGAACATTGTTTATCAAATTTTACCCCTTAAAAGGAGAACTCTTGCACCCTCCTAGATGAGGTTTCTAGTTAATGGAAATCTTGTGCCTCATGCATCAAACCTTGCATAAGAAATTTTAATCACGCGGAATTTGTTAAATGTTTTTTAAACCCCATTATCATACCCCAAACACCATAGATAAATTCATTATCAATTTCTATCGATTAAAATGCCTCCTATAAGTATTCTAAGTCCCTAAGACCTCTATTCTGAGCTATTCCAAACACGGTTGGTAGATCTGTACCTCTTTGGGTATGTGGTTTCTTCCCAATCTATTTCTCATATATTTCTTGTTTATATATAATTATTCTGGAGTGTTTTTATCCTTTTTAGGGGATCTAGATATATATTTTCTTAATCTAGATATAATATTTTTTGTTTCTAGATCTAGATTTATAAATATAATTTCATTGGTTATGTAATTAGGTTTCAGATCTATATAGTGTTCTTCATCACATTATTGATTTATCAGTTTTAAATTATGGTTCTCCATTGGAAGATCATTCATAACAAAATTAAATTAGTTAGTCTATAATTATAATCCCATATTATGGTTTTCAATTATTTTCTATGTAATTATAAAATTAATTTTACATAGTTACCATTTGATATCTTGGTTGAATTAGTTAATTTGGTGAATTAATTAATTGAGGGAAAGGTGAAATTTGGATATTGGGGTTATTTATAATGAATTATTAATTATTGAACTTACTATGAGGGAATTGAGATTTTCGATTTAAGGATAACTAATTTTCTAGTTAATTATCAGAATACTAGATTATGGTTTGGGATGAATAATTTTTAATTAATTATGAGATATTTGGAATTGTCAATTGAATGATTAATAGATATATTGATTATGAGATATTCATATAGTTTACTTGAGATAAATAATTTATGAACTAAAAATGACACATTGATATTGTTAATTAAGATATTTTTTTGTTGAATTAATTATGGGTTAGTGATTAATCATTTATTGATTTAATTAAAGGGGTTGATGTGCTTAATTTATTGGGTAATTAATTAATGGGAATTATGTGATAATTAATTTTTTAATTTTTAATTAAATTGACATGATTAATTAATTGGTGAATAAATTAAAGGTATTGGTATGATTATCTAATTGTTGAATTAGTAATGAAATTTTTATGGACAATTGATTATTAAATTATTTATGTGTTTTGAATGGTATCATGGTCATTTGATTGTGAAAATATGAATGGTAACATAACCATTAAATTGTGAAATTTTGAATTTTGACATGGTCATTCAATTGTTTAAAGTATGAATGGTATCATGGACATTCATGTATGAATAAGTTAATGGTAATATGTTCATTCAATTGTTTAATGTATGAATGGTAACATTGGTATTGAACTATGAATTAAAGAATGATAACAATGGGATTATGAGATATGATTTCCCTTGAAAATATTTCAGACTCCAACATGGGATGGTGTAGGTATTGTGATACGGTTGTCCATGGGAACCCTTGGGATTATGTGGTTGGATAAATAAAAGTTAACAATGTGGTAATGATTTATTTATGCATTATTATTTATTATTTAGGAAAATTCATACACGATTGTTTGAATATAACTTTTTTAGACGTCATTGGTAACATCCTATTGATTTATAATCACACCCTACTCAGGCTTCTAGATCAGTACCAAAATATATTTCACGGTTGCATGACATGATAAGGGAAAAGGCCTGGTGATTTATGGTTGAGTTGGGTTGGATCATAGATGTGGGAACAAGACATGGTTCAAGACCCAATTGGGAGTTTTTAGTTTCTTTTATTTTGAATTTTCATTTCAAAAAATTACATGTACATCAACATGCAATATATTTTTTTATGTTTGAATATTGTATTTTTAGTTTTCTTTTATCATGTAATTTTGGAAGCTTTTTGGTTATGGTTTTATATTTTGTAATTTTGTTATTACGTTTCCACTAGTGAAGTAGTATTACTATGATGTTGTATTCTCCCCAGGAATGATATTAGAACCTCATAGCTAGTTGGTATCCTCTGGAGTTTGGGGAGGTGCTCTAGAAGTCATGTGACTGATCGGCTCAAGGAACCAATGTGTGGAACCCAGGTGTGGAAATTACTAAGTGGTATCAATGCTTAGTTTTTTCTATTCTTTTTTTATACTATTTGGGAAATTTAGACATTATACTATGATGATTTGGGCCTTGGTTATAATATTGTTCATGGGAGTAGCATACCCATTTATGGGGGATAACCCAAGTACACAGGGTTGGATCATTATTATTTCTATTAGCTGTTATAGTTGAATAGTATATAACCTTGGGTGATACACTTATTGTGATAGGTGATTATTGTTTCTAAGATTTTTATCATGGCCTTGTTTTTCATGAGAGTTGAGTTTTCATGCAACATTTTAGGTAGTTAGGATTGTTGTCACTTTCATTATTTAAGGAATTCATTGGGAAACATGTGATGGGTATGTTTAGGAACATGAAATGTATTCCTTTACATGTGAAATTGAAATGAAAAAGTTCACTAATGAGAAATTGGAAATTTTAAAATGATTCAACATGAGAAGAAATAGGTTTCTAAATGAAATACAAGAATAGTGAGATTTATTTTACCCTTTTTTAACGGTGGTCTAGATATAATATGTTTAAGGGTAGTGATTGTACCTCAATTTTGACCATGTGGTGGGGTTTTGGAAAATGCATTTGGGTGGAATATTTTGATTCCTGTAAATGTGTTAAATTGTTAAATGTTTCTTATGGTTCACGGTTTTTGATATGGAGGTATGCCTCTATACCAATTCTCTTTGAGAGGATGAATGGAGGATATGGATTGATATGGTCTACTAGTATAAGGACCTGAGGCACCGATTGTGTTGGGTGAGGATGTCAATGATAACATCCAGGAGAACTTCATCGGTTCATGAAGTTTATTAAAAGAGAACCAGGGAAGGTTTTGATGAGTGTGTCTAATAAAACGAGGGAGTTTCAATTGCATCAACCTCTAAATTTTACTAGAGAGGATGGACATGAGGGATATGAGTTCTAGGTTGAGTCTATCAAGATGTTTCTTGAAAATTTAGAGACTACATCTGAGAGGTGTTTCAAGTTGGCTTCTTATATTCTATGACCATCAGTGAAGCACTGGTTGGTTATTCAAGTGTGTACTGGACATGCTAATGGTATGTTATGGAAGGAATTCATGATGATGATCATAGAGCAATTCTTACCAAATATGTTGAGGTAAGAGAGAGATGCAAAATTCATGTGGTTGAATCATGAGAGTATGTCTATGATGGATTATACATGAAACTTTATAGACTAACAATGCTTTTCTACATTGTTGGTAGGGGATGAGATGGCTACGATGGGAGGTTTACAAGATAGATTTAAAAGTGAGATTAAGTCCTAGGTTAACCACTTTAGTATAAATAAGTTTTATGAGGTGGTTGATTGGGATCCCATAGATGAGGGGAATTTGAATGACCCTTCTAGTGAAGGATAGATGGTTTCTACTAGATGAAAAGGAGGTACGATAGTTGAGAGTAGGAATTTCACAATAACAACATTATCTAGGGTAGTGGGAATCAAAGTGCACATAGGAAGGGATCGGTTTTTTAGGAACTTACTCAATTTATCTATCACTGTTGTGGTAGGATGGGACACTTCCATAGATAGTTCACCCAATCACTAACAGAGTGCTGATTTTATGGAAAGATGAGACATCTAAAGGAGTTCTATAAGACCTAGTGATAGATGGGTAGGGATGGAAGAGTTAAACAGAACCATGATATATGAAGGTGATCTTTTCCACCATATCCATCGGGTAGTTGGAGTTTTAATAGATGAGGTGGTAGAGGAAGTGGATGTAGTTCCTCTAGGTAGGAGTACCCACATCATTAGAGTGGTTTAGTACATTGTTCTCTGGTTTCATCCAAGAGAAATTGATGTTTCATTCTATTCCGTATAAAATTGTGGATGGAAAGGATTGACCATCAATAGTAATAGGTACAATTATTGTATCTTATATTCTATCTGGTGCCTTATTTTCTATTGGTTCTTCTCAATAAATTATTTCCGCACAACCTGTAAATGGGTTGATCCTTGTGGTGGAGTTTTTGAGTGGGTTTTGATGATAGAAATATCATTGGGAGTATGGTCTAGAGAAATTTTCTTGTGCAAAGGGTGTTCCCTTGATGATGGATAGTTTCATTTTATATGGGCTCTTTACATCTTTGATATGTCGGGAATCAACCAAATTTTTGGTATCAACTAATTAGTTTCATACTGATCCCACATATATTGTTATCATATGGTAGTGACTTTTACATCTTCTAAGGGTGATTATTATATTCATCGTGGATAGTGGGATATCATGGTGGCTCATGTTGGTGTAGTTCACCAACAATTGGAGGAGTTTTCCTCCCATGTTTCTAGTCTATTTTTAGATGATGGGTGTGTAATGTAGGATCTACTTCAACAAGTACTGGATAATTTTTAGGATTTTATCTTGAATAATTCTTAGAGATTCCACCTAAGAGTTGTGTGGAATTCACCATTGGTCTCAGGCAATATTTTGATCTAGTTTCTATTACACTATACAGAATGGCACATATAGAGCTTCAAGATATCAAGACTCACCTAGAGGAGTTGTAGGATAATGGATTTATCAATCATTGTACATCGCCTTGTTTTTCATCGGTTCTTTTAGACAAGAATACTAATGGGAGTTTGTGTTTTTCTGTTGACTACCATAAGTAGAACTGGATGATAGTGAAAAATGGGTATCCTATTCCATATATCGATGATCTCTTTTACCTGCTAAAAAGAGATTATGTATCATCAATGATATAATTGAGAATAGGGTATCATAATCTAATATTTGGACCTTATGATATAATGGGATGGCTTTTATAAGTAGGTACGACCTATATGAGTTCATCATATTGCATTTTGGGTTGATGAACGCACTAATAATGTTTATGGACATGATGAAAAAAATTCTTTTATCCATACCCGGATGAGTTTTTAGTTGCTTTTATAGATTAATTCTTTGTGTACTTGAATAATTATGATGGTCATATCAGGAATCTTTATATTGTCCTAATTACACTGAGAGAGAATCAGTTATACGACTAGCTATATAACTGTAAATTTTGGATGGATCATGTGCACTTATTAGGTCACATAATCTTCGAGGAAGGTGTGTTTGTGGCCCCATATATGGTTCATGCATTGGTTTCTTGGAGGGGATCTAACTAACGTGTTATATATTCATATATTTATAGGTTTGGATGGATATTATAGAATACGCATCTAGGAATTTCCATTATTAGAATCGATGCTTTCAGGATTTTCCAAATGGGGATAAGGTTTTACTAGTCAGGAGCATGTGATAATTCTTCCGATGAGTCAAATAAGTTCTTGACATCATCATCGATTTTGATCCTACATTATCTAGATGATGAGTATACATTGTATTGTGATTATTATGGGATTAGACTTGGAGTTTTGTTGATGCAAGGATACCGAGTTGTGGAATATGGGTTTCAGTAGTTGCGGCTTCATTAATGGAACTACCCTATGCA
Organism: Viscum album; assembly: GCA_963277665.1. NCBI lineage: Eukaryota > Viridiplantae > Streptophyta > Magnoliopsida > Santalales > Viscaceae > Viscum > Viscum album. The sequence goes on along the minus strand of OY728126.1, from coordinate 2,086,079,553 downwards.
CAACATTGAGTTGGAAATCGTGGTTTATAATATAATGTGATGGAGGAAATATCTATTGGGTGCAAAGTTTATTGTTTATAATGATCAAAAGAGATTACAATATATCTTTTCATAGTCATATTTGAATATCTAGTAGTGGAGGTGGGTTGAGTATAGGAATTAATTTCATTTTGAGCTAGTATATATGCCCGAAAAGGGGAATGGCATTGTCGATGCTCTGATTTGGAAAACTCAAACCCATGTAGTTTCGATGTCTGGTGCTGAGTGAAAGATGATGAATTTATTGGTTGAGACACATGTTGTGGCTTGAGAGAGTTTTGAGATGACGACACTCATATTAGTTTCACTGGAGTTTACCGTTTTAAGACCGATCAGAGATAGACTATATGAGGATTCAGAATTATTGACCTTGAGGAAATGAAATGAAGGAGGGGTGTCACATTCTTATTATAACATAGATGAGGATGAGGGAATATATTCCATAAATTAGGTTTTTATTTCTACGAGAATGACGGAGATGCTGATGCGTGAATTTTATACCTCGAAGTGGGTGGTACATCCAGGTGTGATCAAAATGTACTGAGAAATATAATGATAGTTTTTCTAGTTAGGCGTGAAAAAGGAGATAGTCTAGTTCATTTCATGATGCTAAATATGTCAGCAAGTGAATGTCAGGAATCAATGAATTGGAGGGTTACTAAAGTCATTGACCATTCTAGAAAGGCAGTGGGATGATGTTACCATGGGATTTTTGGTAGTTCTCTCAAGGATTCAATGTAAGAATGGCACTATTTGGTTGGTTTTAGACTATTACACAATGACAGCACACTTATTTCCTATATGAGAGACATTATTTGTGGAGAAGTAAGTAGAACTCTATATTTGGTAGATAGTCTGTTTTTATGGGGTGTCACATAATATTGTTTCAGACTATGAATGACATTTTACTTCATGCTTTTGGAAGGGCTTGCAGAAGGCTTGATCCACAGGTTTTATTGTGTACAAAATTCCACCCATAGACAGATGGATAGTTAGAGTGTACTATATAGGTTCTTGAGGATATGATACAAGCATGTACTATATAAATTGGGGGGTTATTGTAGAAGTACCTAGAATGAGTGGAATTTACCCATAATAATAGTTATCAATAAACTATTAATATTGTACCATATGATCCACTTTGTGGTAGGCCATGTAGATCACTTCTATACTAGATGAAGGTAGGTGAGTTTGAGTTGTTGATACCAAGACTCATGAAAGATACATTAGTGGTGGTGACTTGAAAGCATGTTGTTATGGCTCAGAGTAGGTAGAATTCATATTCTGATAGATAATGATGACCCCTAGAGTTTACAGAGGGTGACTGTATTTTACTTCTTGTGTGGACTAGGTTGGGTCACCGCCAGATACATAGATAGGTCATGTTGGAACCCAGGTTTATTGAACCATTTTAGATTGTGGGGAAAATTAGGAAGGTGGCTTACCAATTGTCTCTTCCATAATTATACAATGCCATAGATGATGTTTTCCATGTGTCACAACATTAGTGGTATCACCCAAACCCTTCTCATTTGAACTATGTGAATGATGTTGGGCTTGAGACAGATGTCTCCTTTGTGGAGCATCTGATACATGTGTTTGATCATAGTGATAAAGTGTTGTGGGGAAAGAAATTTATGATAGATCTTGTATTGTGGAAACATGGACATGATCAAGATTAATATTATGAGAGATAAGATGATATGAGTGCTCAGTGGCCTTATCATTATGACTCAAAATCATAGATATTCTTGGGAGTACAACTTGATAATGAGATGCTATATGGTGGGGATATTGTAAGACCCCAAACTATTTTGGAGAAGTCTCATTCTCATTTATATGAACTTTTTTCCTTATGCTTTGATATTTTTATTTGGGATTTACGCTAGGGTATGTTTGGGAGAAATATTTATAAAAAATGGAAAAAAGTTGCAATTCCACTATTGTAACACCATTTATCCTAAAAATGGACCCTAGCCCAGCAAATTATGAAACCCTAGATAGAGGGGTTTTCACGATGGGCACATGGTTTGTCAAATCGTGTTCCCTAATAGGAGAAACCATGAATGCCCCTATAAGTGGTTCAAGATTAAGTCACACTATTAAGGGAAACTGTGGGACCTGATAAGCAACCTTCATATAATGGATTTAGATCCCCTTAAATTTATTTTAAAAAATATTGAACCCCACTTATTATACACAAAACACCCTATCCTAACCCATAATCATATTTACTCAATTATAGAGCCACCTAGAGATATTAAATGGCCCTCTAACCTATTTTTTAGGATCTGAAGCCCAGTTGATTGATCAGAACCTCTTAGGTTATGTGGTTTCTTCCAGATTGATTCCCTATCCCTCTCCAATTCTTCTCTTATCCTTTAAAAGGGTTGTTATCCTCTATTTTGGGAATGTAGATCCAGATTTTTTGAATCTAGATCAAAATTTTGTGATCTAGATCTATATATAGAGATATAGTTTCTTTGATCATGGATTTAGGTTTCATATATATATATATATATATATATATATATATATATTTATATCACTCTCTTAGTCTCATTCTAGATTTCTCTATATCAAATTGGGGTTCTCTGTTCCGAGATAGTTCATCAAAAAATTAAGGTAGATGGTTGATAAAGCCAATATTTTCATATATTATATTATGTAATTCAGTGTTTTAAACCCACCATATTGAAATTTAATGTGAAATTGTCACATTTTTATTCTTTAGTTATATTTGGATCTTAAATGAAAAATTGGCTTAATTCTGTATTGGTAACCGATTTTTATCACAAGTGTGTTTTTTTCATTTCTTTTAAAATATAATTAAAAATTTGGTAATTCTTTTTATATTAAATACATGATGTATTTCCATAAATATTTCCTTCTATACTAGGGAAAAAATAGATCATATAGATTCCCAAAAAAAATCAATCAATTTGAAGAATTTTTAGTGGAACAATATGGACACCATCTCCATAATAGATGTGTAACTCAGGATAATTTTTTTTTCAATTTATGTTATTTTAAAATGAGATGAAATAGGATGGATATATTCGTTCAACCAATGTATTTTATGGGGTTTGAATGCATTAGGAGGGTCACTGGACGTTTTGTAATGGATAAATAATTCTATAATTCTTGTCCAGAAGAGGTCTACCTCAATATTAAATCCATATCTCCATTTTCCGGTGGCAATGATGCCTCAATTTGGAATGTTAATGGAGGATACATTATTGAAAAGTATTCATGAATATATATATTAAAATTAGTCTATTTATTGAAAAATACAGGCCAAAACGTTTGGGTAAAAAAATTTAGTGGGAATTCTTCACCCCTTCTCCCTATAAATATGTGTTCCTTCTTCCATTTGATTATATAGCCATTTTTAGGGGATGAGGATGAGTTTTTTTCTAATTCTTCATTATATTTATAATATAAATTATTTTATCTTTCTTCTTAATTTTTATTTTTCTTTTATTTATCTTCTTTTCTTATTTCTTGATTCTCCCCCTGTGTTTTTCAATCCATGTATGTGGAAAACTAATCATAAATGTTTTTTAAGGGGGGAAGTGGTGGAATTTTAGTTTATTGAACATTAATTATTTCTCATGTATTATTATATGGAATTAGTAGTTGTTAAAATGATTTTAGTGAAGGGGTATCCCTAGTTTCCCTACTACTGTTTTCTTTCACCCAATTCACTCATTTTCCTTCACGTTTATATCTGAGTCATTTAAACGGTGGAGTTTTTTTAGGTGTTGACATATAATTGATTCCTAAAACATTTAAAGGCCCCTGTGTAGGTTAATACCATTCAAATGAGAGGTTTTTAGTGAATTTTTGGGGTCTCTACATTGAGTAAATTAATTAGGAAATATTTTAAATAACAATTATAACACCACTATGAAACCCCAAGCGCAATGATTTTCATCCACTAACATCTTTGTGACTTTTCTCCATTTTCATTATTATTTTTATTATAATATATTTATATATTTATATTATATTTATATTTATCCCATTTTAAACCCCACATATATATTAGATAAGTTATTTTTATATTTGTAATATAACAATAGTGATAATACCAATGCAGTTAGTGTTAGAGGCCTCTTTGTGATCGACCCTTGGTTATTACACCATGGTTAGATATTTGGAAAATAAATATTTTAATTGAATAGAGGTTAAGAAAAAACCACTTTCATAAATTTACATTCTTTTCTAAGGAGTGAAAGGGGTTTTGAACCATTTTTTTATAAAAAACCCAAAAAATTAAAAAAAATTCAAACAAGAGTAATAAAAAAAGATATTTTTTTGCATATAATTCATTTATTCAGCCAAGATTTATTTTTATGGTTATTATTATTGGAATATTAATTAAATTTTATTATTAGACTAGTAGGGAAGATATTTTTAAGATTCAAGTGGAAAAAAATGCATTGATACTTCAAGAAAATTTTAATGTTCTAAAAAAATCAAGCAAGATGATGGAATTTCTTGTTTCTGAATTTGAATAAGGTGATGTATTATGGATGGAATGACAAAAATTAAAAGCTAAAGATAATGAAACTATTTTTATACCAAAATTTCATGAAGAAATTGGTGATACTTATGTAAAAAAGGACGATCCATTTCCCTCTCCAACAAATGCATTCTCAGCTGACCTACATGAAGAAAAGGAGTTTGAAGGTAAAATTTATGAGGGTGGATTAATTTATAAGTATTAAAATTATTAAAATTACAATAATTCTGAATTTCAATCTAATAATCTCCCTTTTATTAATATTTTAGACTCATCACCATTACTGTATGCTCTGGAAGAAGGAGAAGAGGAAGTTTCTCATGTTGAGAAAATGGAGGATCCTGTCGAGTTATAGCCTGGTAAACATGAGGATCATGGAATTAAAGAAGAAAAACATGAAGAGTCATTTTATGAACCTAAACCATAAGAAATTCCACACCATATTCTTATTCCATCATCACCTGTGGAAACCACTCCGGTAGATGAAAAAAATAAGGATCACCCCTTTATTCTTATCCCTCACCCTCTTGATCTCAAATTATCTATTTCTTCAATTTTGGGGGTTTGTATTATTTAACTTTTAATTCGTGATTCAAAATTCTAGAATCTACCGATAGATTTGGGAAGAAATAAAATGTGGGGGTTTTTCAGCAAGAAACCCCATCAACCTTCGGATTGGGGTTAATTCACGGTGACTTCTTAACTAGGGTAAGTAAAACCCTATCACCCACTTGGGGTCAAACGAATAATTATCACTTTTATTTCCCCATTCTATTTTTTATTTATATTTCTCATATAATTTAACTTATTTCATTTAGTTTTAATGTTATACCATCTAGGAGCATAAATCAAGGATTCCACTTCAAAAATAATTTTTGTTTGTATCTTTCCTTCCCCTTGTTTTTCCCCTTATTTATATATTTTGGAGATGTAATAAAGGGTGGTGGAATTTATGTGTGGATAGAGTGTCAACTTGTTAGTTTCTCTTCTGTTATTTTTTTATTTTTTAGGAACCTTTATATTGAATAAATATTCATATCATTTTTCATACATCAATTAATTTTAATAAAATTGTAATTATTTTTGAAAATGTTGATTTTAAATGATGGTTTATGTGAAACATTTTTCATTGAATTGGATTTTTAAGCATTTTTACGAGTTTTATTTATTTTTGAAATTCAATCTCATGAAACCTTAACTCAAATTATTTTTCAAGTTCTATGAGGTATTCTAAACCATTTAAAAATAATCTATCTAATACTCACACTTTCTTGAAAGAAAACATGGATTTTGTCGGAGAACCAGAATTTGTGATTTTTTTCTCTTTCAAAGCTTTAGATGTCAAAGATAGTTTTTAATATGATTGAAGCTCTCTTTTGGCTAGAAACCTATTATCATGAGACCCACCTTTGCATATATCCTTTGATATCCTTTAGATACCATGAATTTAATTATTGTTTAAGACACATTACAAGACAATTTATCCCCAACTACTTGTACTCTTTGTATTTTGTTCATGGATATTTCAAGTTTGAGTGTGGGGGAAGGGCCTTTCATGTGCGTTATTTGGGATGTGTATCATTTTTTTTGGTAGTGTGATGTGTGTGCCATAATTTTGGGATGCTTATTATGATAAAATTGGTCTTTATTCATCATTTCCTTGTTCTTTATTCATTTCATCCAATTATCTTCCAAAAAAATAAAGATAAAATAATGTTTTACCTTTATGGAGCATTGAAAAAAAAGGGAGAACTCAGATGATATAATTATTTGTAATCACTGATTGACTCATGTCTCATGTCACAAAAAGTGGGTTGTGTCTTGTTTCATGTTCTATAGGGGATTTGAGTGAGGTTTATCTTGTATTTTATCATGATTATCATGAAATGTACTTAAGATTTAGGCCTCTTGTTTATGGCCTTAAATTCTTTTAATAAATTTTCAACCAACCCTAATCCACAGAGTCATTTAACCATTAAATTAAATCTCTCATAATTGAAATGATTTTCATGTTTCAAGTTATATAGAGATGTGAATTTTCAAAATCTAATGGTTATGCATGCACTTTCTATGCACGAGCATTACTCCAGATTTAATTTATCTTGAGTAAAGAGTGACATAAAATTCAATTTGAGGTAGGTTGTCATTGGGAAGTGTTTAGATTTATGAGGTTGAACAAATTTAAATATGTAGAATGAAAATTATGGGGAATTGTTTTCTACAGAGGATAAATCATATAATTCTGTTTTGGAAAATATTGTTGATGTTTTCTCATATCTGGTTACTGTGTGAATTTTGATTTGAATATATGATAATTGCTCGAGAGTTCAATGGTTCTGTGTGGGAAATTGATAAATCCATTATTTTCATATATTATATTATTTAATTCAATGTTTTTAAACCCACAATATTGTAATTTAATGTGAAATTGTCACATTTTTGTGTTTTTTTTCATATTTTGAGCTTAAATGAAAAAAGTATTAATTCTAGATTTTTAACAGATTATTATTACGAGGGTGTTTTGGTCATTTATTTTAAAATATAATTAAAAATTGAGTGATTCTTTTTTTAATCCTTGATGTATCTCCTTCAACATTTTCTTCTAGACCATGGACTTATTTGAGCATCTAGATGCCCAAAAAAATCAATCAAGTTAATGAATTCTTCGGGGGGAAAAGTGTAGACGCCACCTTCGTAACAGATGTATAACATGGGATAAAAATATACAATTTATTTTATTAAAAAGGGATATTAATTAGGATTCATATATTCATTCAACCAATTAATTTTATGCGTTTGTTTTGAACGCATTAATAGGGCCATTGGATGTTTTACATTGTATAATAAATCCTGGAATTCTCACCCAGAAATTGTCGACCTCAATATTAAATTCATTACTCCCACATCTAGATAATTATGATGATAAAATATTGAGGACGAATGTAGGATACATTATTTAACCACATTAAAGAGGAAACATATTAAAAATTAGCCCAGTTAGTGTCACATACACACAGAAATGATCAGATTAAATGTTTTCAGTGTGAATTCTTCACCCCTTCTCCCTATAACTAGGTGCCCCTTGTCTGATTTCATGATATATCATTTTTTGGTGGATGAGGCTGAATATTTTTATTTTATTTTATCATTATCTTTGGAATATTCATTAGTTTATATTTATTACTCATTTATCTTATTCTTCCATCTCTCTTCTTTTATTATTTTGTGTTTCTCCCGTTGTGATTACAAATATATGTTTATGGAAAACTAATCATCACCGTTGTTAGAGGGGAATTTTGGTGGAATTTGAGTTTATTGAACATTAATTATTTTTCATGTTTTATTGAACAGAATTATTAGTGGTTAAAATGATTCTGGTGAGTGGTCACCCCACTTTCCCTACTATTTTTTTCTTCCTCCCAATTCACTAATTTTCCTTCCCATTAATATGAGAGTCATTCAGACTGTAGAGTTTGTATTATGTGTTGAAGTGGAAGATATTAATACTACATTAATAGGTCATTATGTAGGGTAATAACATTAAAATGATAGTGTTTAGAGTGAATTTTTTGGATATTTACATTTTGTAAAACAATGAGGAATTATTTTGAATGGCAGTGATAACAGCACCATGAAACCCTGAGAGCAATGATTTCCATCCACTAATGTCCTTGTATCTTTTATCCATTTTCTTTTTTTTTTTTAATATTTTTATATTTTAATATATATATATTATATTTATATTTCACAAATTTAAAACCCCCCATATATATTTGATAATTTATTTTCATATAAGATCGATAATAATAGTGACAATTGAAAAGAAGTGTTTGTGGTCAGCATCCTTGTGATCGACCCTAGGTTGTACCACTATAGAACCATCTTAGGAAAATAATAATTTAATTGATTTCATATTCTCAACAATCCACTATCATTAATGTTGTTCCATTTCTAAATAGTTCAAGCACTTATGCCCATTTTTTCATAAAAACTAAAAAATAAAAAAAAACTAAAAAATGGATTTGTTCCATATAATTAATTTCATCAGCCAAGATATATTTCTATATTTATTATTAATGGATTTTCGATAAAATTTGTGATGATATTATTAGGTAAGAGATACTGAAGATTCTTGGGGAAAATTCCTTTATGCTTCAAGATAGTTTCAATGTTCTCGAAAAAGCAAGCAAGATGATGGCATTACTGGCCACCGAAGTTGAAGAACTTAATGTCTTATGAATTGAATGGAAAAAATAAAATTTGAATATAATGAAACTATTATTAAAACTAAAATTACTGATGAAATAGTATGTGTTGAAGTAAAACATGAAGATCCATTTCCCTCTTCATCAAATGCATTCCCAGTTGTCCTGCTTGAAGAAAAGGAGTCTGAAGATGAAATTTATGAGGGAGATATAATTTATGAGAATTCTATTAATAAAAAGTTTATTAATTATGAACTAATATATAATAATCTATCTTTTATTGATTTTTTAGACTCATCAACACTACTTAAGGCTCTGGAATAATAAGTAGAATAAGGTTCTCACATCGCGAAAATGGAGGGGCCGATTGAATTGTACCCTGGTGAAAATGAGGATGGTGGAACAAAAGGTGAAAACCGTGAAAAATAATTTTATAAACTTAGAACAAAATATTTTTCCACATCCTATTATTAAACCATAATCACTAGTGGACACCACTCATATAGATGAACAAAATAGGGGTCACCACTTTATTCTTATTCTTCCCCATCTTGGTCTAAAATTATATCTTTCAAATATTTTGGGGGTTGGGATTATTTCTCTATTAATTTGGGGTTCACACATGTGGAATATTCTAAAATTTTTTGGATGAAATAAAATGTGTTGGTTTCTATCCAAGAAACACATCCACCTTTGTATTGGGGTTAACTCACGGTTACTACATGACTAGGGGTAGTAAAAACCGAGCACCTGCTTGGGGATCAAACCAAACATTATCACTTTTATTTATGATTTATATTTATTTACATTTATAAATCTCATTTATTTTAATTTATTTCATTTATTTTTAATGTGGTACAATATTGGAGATTAACTCAAGGATGCCACTTCAAAAATAATGTTATGTTGTGCCTTTCCTTCCCTTTTTTCTTCCCTTATTTATATTTTTTTAAGTTCGAATGAAGGGTGGTGGAATTTAAGTTTGGATTGAGTGTCAACCAAATATTTATCCTTCTCTGACTTTTGTTTTTGTTTTTAGGTAACCTTTTTCTTTAATAAATATTCATATCATTTTTCATACATCTGTTGATTTTATGAAAATTTAAATGATTTTTGAAAAATGTATTTTAAATGAATTTTAATGTGATAACTTTTTCATTGAATTGGATTTTTTAGAATTTTTTTGAGTTTGAATGATTTTTGAAATTCATTCCCATGAAACACTAATTCAAAATGTTTTTTCAGTAATATGTTGTATTCTAAACCTTTTTGAAATATTTTTTCTAATACCCACACTTTTTTTAGGGAAACAAGTATTTTTTCTAACAACAAGAATTTGTGATTTTTTTCTCTTACAAAGCATTGAATGTCATGGAATATTTTTTTATTATGACATAGGCACTACTTTGTAAAGACATATATTATTCGGAGACAAAATATTACATATATCCTTCATTATCCCTTATATTCACTGAATTGCCTAAAATTTTTATGCCACATTACAAGCTAATTTTTCCATACCTACCTTCACTCTTTGTATTTTTTCATGGATATTTCATGTTTTAGTGTGGGGGAAGGGCCTTTCGTGTGCATTCTTGGGGATTTGTATCATTTTTCGTGGTTTGAGGTGCATTCCATCGTTTTGGGATATTTATTATGAAAACATTGGGCTAAAGTAATCATTTAATTTCTATTTATTCATTTCATCCAATCAACTTCAAAAAAAAAACAAAAAAACAAAAAAATATATATTATATAATGGAATGATTTTATGGAGCCTTTCCAAAAAGTGGAGAAATTGGATGATATAATTATTTCTAATAACTGATTGAATCATGTATCATGTCACAAAAAGGTGGTAGTTCTATGTTTCACATTCTCAATGGGATTTGAGTGAGGTTAATCGTATATTTTCACTTGATTGTTCATGCATTGTACTTAAGATTCAAACTCATGTTTCTGGCCTCAAATTATTTTAATCATTTCCCCACAAACCCTAAGCCACAAATTCATTTTGAGAATTAATTAAAGTCCTAATTATATAATTAATTTTCAGGATTCATTATATAGATAGATGATAATTTTGACAAGCCTATGGTGATACATGCACTTTCCAAGTATGAGCATAACTCACGATTTAATTTCTCATGAGTGAAGAGCGATATAAAATTCAATGTTAAATAAGTTTTGAATGGGAAATGGATGGATTTATGAGGTTGAACAAATTTAAAAGTGAGGAATGAAAATGATAGGAATTTTTTTTTATATAACATACATTTTAGAATTTTGTTTTGGAAAAGACCACTGATGTTTTCCCATTTTTGATTGTTGTATGAATTTGGAATTTAATATATAATAATTGCTCGGCAGTGAAATGGTTAAGTGTACGGGATTTAAATTGAAATATTATAATATATTATTTTATTTAATCCAATGTTCTTAGACCCACCATATTGTAATTTAATGGGGAATTGTAACATTTTTATTTTTTAGTCATATTTTGAGCATAAATGAAAAAATAACTTAATTCAGAATATTTAAAATATTTTTATCCAAATGGTGTTTTTTTTAATTTATTTTAAAATATAATTTAAGGTTGAGTGATTCGTATTTTAAGTCCTTTATTTATTTCCTTAAACTATTTCTTCTAAAACATGGGATTATACGAGAATCAAGATGCTGGAAAAAATCAATCAAGTTGATGAATTATTCTGGTAGATAGTGTGGAACCCACCTCTATAACTGATTCCTAACATGGGGTAAAAATATCCAATTTATGTGTATTCAATGGGAGATAAAATAATATTCATATATTCACTCAACCAATTATTTTTATAGTGGTTTGACTACATTAAAAGTTTCATTTGATGTTTTACATTGGATAACAAATTCTGGAATTCTAATCCATAAATGCCCTCCTCGATATTTAATCCATAACTCCCTTGTAAAATAAACAATTATTCTTCAATTTAGAGGATCTATGGAGGGTAAATTATTGAACAAAATTTATGATGACGCATTTTACAAATCATTCCATTTAATGCCACATACACATGGAAACATTCAGATTAAATGTTTTGAGTGTGAATTCTTCACCCCTTCTCATTATAAATATGTGTCGCTTCTCCCATTTCATGATCTATCCATTATTAGGGTCTAAGGATGAGTTTTTTACTGTAATTGTTCATTATATTTTTAATATAAATTTTTTCATCTTTCTTCTTCTTTTCTATTCTTCTTCAATTTCTCTTCTTTTCTTATTTTGTGTTTCTCCCAATGTGATTTCAACTCCATGTTTGTGAAAAAACTAATCATCACCGCTGTTCAAGGGGTGAAGTACTGGAAATTGAGTTTATTGAACATTAATGATTCCTAATGTTTTATTCTAAGGAATATGTAGTGGTTAAAATGATTTTGGTGAGTGGTCACCCAACTTTCCCTACAATAGTTTTCTTCCTCCTCATTAACTCATTTTCCATCCCATTGATATTTGAGTCATTCAAACGATGGATTTTGTCTTAGTTTTTGATGTGGACAAGAGTAATCCTATATTCAGTGGTCTTGGTGTAGCGTAATACTATTAAAATTTGAGGGTTTTCATTGAAATGTTTGGATATCAACATTGAGTAAAAAATGAGGAAATATTTTGAATAATAGTGATGGCACCACCATGAAACCCAGAGAGCAATGATTTTAATCGACTATCATATTTTTGAATTTTATCCATTTTATTTGTGTTTTTTATTTTCATATATTTATATATTTATATTATATTTATATTTCACAAATTACAAACCCCCCATATATATTTGATAAATTATATTTATATTTGTTAGATAATAATAGTGACAGTAGAAATAAATTTTTTATTGGTACCCTCTTTGTGATTAACCCTTTTATGTCACACAATGGTACAGTTTTAGGAAAATAATATTTTAATTGAATAGTGTTTCATGAAAAACAATAATCATCAGTGGTCTGTAATTCAAATTCCATAGTCTTGTTTGTAATTATGTTTATGTAATTTTAGAATTTCTATTAGATATTTTGTAATTGAGTTCTTAATAGAATTAATTAATTTGGTGAGTTAATTAATTAAGGGAAATTTTAAATTGGGATGTTAGGATTATATAACCTCAATAATTAATTTGACAATTAATTATGAGGGAATGAAGATTGTTGATTTTGGGATAATTAATTATTGACATAATTATCAGAATATTGAATTTTGGTTTTAGACAATTAATTTTTGAATTAACGTTGAGATATTGAGAATTTGGAATGGATGATTAATTGATGAACTAATTAATAGATATTGAGATAGTTGAGTTGACCTAATTAATTGATGAATTAATTATGATATATTGAGATTGTTAATTGATATAATTAATTGTTGAATTAATCATGGGTTAGTGATTATTTAATTTTTGAGTTAATTATATGTATTAATGTTTCTAATTTATTGGGGAATTAAAAAAGGGGAATTATGTGACGACTAATTGTTGAATTAGTAATTAGATTATGATTACGAATTATTTCTTGAATTAATTAACAAGATTAGTGTGTTTAACTAATTATTTAATAATTAATGAAATATATATGTATAATTAATAAACGAATTAATTTTGTGTTGATGAATGGTAACATAATCATTCAATTGTGAAATTATGAATATCAACATGGTCATTCAATTATGAAATTTTTATTGGTAATTCATTCATTCAGTTTTATAAATTATAAATGGTATCATGGGAATTCATGTAAGAATTAATGAATTGAAATATGTTCATTCAATTTTATAATGTATGAATGTTAACATGGGAATTAAATTGTTAATTAATTAATGGTAATAATGTAATTTTGAGATATGATATCCCTTGGGTATATTTTAGACTCTTGCATGGGCCAAATAAGGTATTGTGACCTAGGTGTCCATGGGAACCTAGGGGTTTATTTGGTTAAACAAAAAAAGTTGATAATGTGATAATTGTTTATTTATTTATTCTGATTTATTTTTTATACAACTGCATACATTGTTATTTGATATGATATTATTTTAGTTACTACTGGTGGTGCCCTATAGAGTTGTACACACACCCTAGTCGGGCTGCCTAATCGGTACCAAAATAGACTTCCTGGTTGTAGGATAGGATAAGGGAAAAGGCCCTGCATTAGATGGTTGAGTTTGGGTGGAGAATAGATGATGGAACAAATATGGTCTAATACCGACTTGAGAGTTATTAGTGTCTTCATGTTTGAGTTTATATTTCGACACATGACATGTACTATAGCATAAAATATCTACAGTTTTGTTTTGATATTGAATTTTCATTCTTGGTAATCAAGTAATATTGGAATCCTTTTTATTGTGGTTATACATTTGGTTATATTTTATTTGTTTTCCACAATTCATTTACTCATAAAAATAAGGTATAGTCTCCACCTGATTGATATTATACCATCACTACAACTCGATTGTCTATGGCATACATGGAGGTTCACATGAGGTCATGTGACCAACCAGCTCGGGGCACCAGTGTTGGGCACGTGGGTCAGGATGTTATAATATCCCACAATGAAGCTGACAGAAACCCATACATAGAATAATTACTACTAGGGGTACTAGTTATTGCATAATCTAAACATGCACTACACTTGTCTCAGTTACCAGATTATATACCTAATGATTCCCTTGTTAAATTAATCAAAATTAAATCCTCATCACATATTTTACATCATAAATAGGCCTTGAAGGTAACAATAAATTAAAAAGTCATTAATAAACATCCAAACTAACCAAAACCTCATTAATACTTGAAATGAAGATATACTAATGGAAAAAATCAGGAAAGAATAACCCCAAATTCAGTAACTTCACTAAACACAATGAACGTGTTTTTTACAACGTATGTTAATCCAAAACTCTATTCCACTTGAGGCTTCCACTTAGTTTATACATAATACCCTAATCTGAACTATTTTATTGGCAAGGTCCATAGTTCCACTAACCTTATGTGTCACCCCTTATACATAAAAGGTTTGAAATAAATTACAAGGTCTTTGTCGAACCTTAAAGAATGATTTTACAATACATAAAAACAAACTCTGATAGTATAATTCATTATAATATGATAACCACGATGCATGACATAGAAATCCCTAGAGTCTGAATTGATCCCAAGACCAAGAATAACCTAAAAAATACATTTCCATGTTCATTCTGAACTAACACACCCATGTCCATGATGTTTTATCACATGAAATTTGTATTTGAAAATATTCTCTCATTTTAAAAATTCAATAAACACATTGTGGCAGAATCCCTAACCAATTGTTTCAAAATCTAGTAAAAATTGATAATTTTCATTGTTCTTTCATTAATAATAACAAATATGTTATATTTTAAAACCAATACATCATGTTATATGAAATATTGATAGTTTCATATCCCACCAAGATCAACATAATATTTATGAAGAAAGAAATCACAGCTAAATAGGTTTTGGTTCCTCCTCAATTTTCATTAATGGTCACACAAAATTTTAAAAAAACATGTCATAACCCATAGATCATGGAATGGAAACCCTATTTTAGGGTTTCATTCCAATGAAAAATGAAGAGATCGACATGTAGAATAAGAAACAAACTCATTACCTTTGATTCTATTTGTCTGATTCTCAAATATTTTATGTAACTATTATTGGAAGGAACAAGATCACAAAAGTTTCCTAGAAAGAGCATATGGTTTTAGGGAAGAAACGGAAAGACCTATTGGAACTAAAGGGTGTTAGAATTCATAAACTGGATATATCTAAATCCGTTCAAGTTATGAAAGATAAATTCACCAGATAAAATAATTGATTCCTAGATACATCAATATTCTAGTCATATCAACTTATAAAACTTGAAATTTGTTTATGAAATTAATATAATTCATCAAAACTACCATGATACAATTCACATCATAAATTTACATTCATATCGAGAACCATATCTGCACCTTAATTTCATCTATAGAATCGTATCCTCATCTGTATACTACCCGTTATCCATATCAACCATTAAAAATATTAAAATAAAAAATGGGAAATTACCCCAATATAGTTGTTCAACATTATAGAAAATCTGATTTTGTCCAAAATAACCAAATAGAAGATAGGTTCTCATATCTTTCAAGAAAATGGACTTATAATGACTTGGTATTCCATATTGGAATCACACATGTTATCTATTGTTTTTAATATAAGAAAAAAAATCTTTGAAAAAATAAACCCACATTAATTTGATTTACAAAATTATTCTCATATAGACTTATCTTATTAGATTAAACTAATATCACCCCCTTTTCAAAACATCCATTTTATATATATGGATAAATTCAAATTAAACTAATCTGATGTGTAGACAAAGGCTTATTCTAATGAATCAATAATTGAATGGGTCGTTGGAATCTATCTGTAGAGTGAAGAACAAAAAATGTGAGAAATGATTTGCATAATATGTTAAAACATTATAACCTTGATGAAGTAGCATGAATTAAAATACTTCTACACATTAATTTCCTCAAAATAATTCCAATGAATGAACATTATCATGAATAATTCATAAGATAAAACATCATAAAGCTACAATGGATTGATAGAATCCCACCACACTAAATTATTACATTCAAAAAAATATTGTAAAAACATTTAACTATGATGATTTTATATTTTATATGGAATTGGAGTGTTCTTGAATCCTCTATTTCCTTTCTATTTTCATAGGAGTACCTTGGTCACAATGAAAAGATAGCAGAAATTGATTCTGAAAGTCATTGATATAGTTCAAAATCCCATAAGATTATAGATTCCCCACTCTGATATGGGTCCTTTCTTAGTCAATAATATGAATAATTGAACTCAGATGATGAGATACAAAACTATGAGTATCATCTATATAAATAATCATTTAATATTTCACTAAGACCATTCCTAGAGTAACTCTCTAAATAACAGAAAACATGAAACCAACAAACTCAAGTCATATAAATGAAATCAAATAATCCTAAATACTAATGGATCATACATAAGAATACATACTTAAAAACACACACTATAATTTTGAAACAATAACTAATAAAATAAATTTTATAATTTAAATTCCAAATTCCCTACAAGGGTTCCCCAAATATTTCAATAAACCCATTTCATTTTAAAACACATTTGAATAACCGCCTTAATTTTTATATTCCTCTCAAATTATATTATAAATTCATCAATTTTGAAAAAAACTGAATAGAAAATCACCTTTATAAGAAAACTATTAAATTTAGTTTTAAAATGATACTAATTTTTTTAAATTATCCCTTCATAAAAAACATAAAATAACACATATAAATGAATTAATTAGAAAAAACGTCAAACATTTCCCACTATGACATCATAAAAAATCCCTTAAAACTCTCTTCAATTCCTATATAATAAGTAGAAAATCATATGGAAAAAATTATAAATAAAATGATATCCCAACCATGAATTCATTAGGGATGTGTAGCTTTGTATAGTAGTGTCACATGGTTTAGGTGACTGTGTACCATCCTTAAAAGAGAGTCTATAATGTTTCTATGAAATAAGCATGTGGTCTAATCTATTTTATATACCATGTGATATAACCATGTTACCCTAGTTCATTTTTTCATTAACTGAAAAACTAAATGAAACTCCTAAATTATTTGATATAACAAATTATGTAAAAATTTCCTTTATCCTTGATAAAAAATAATCAAAATAATAAAAACAGAATTCAAATTTGAGACTCATATCCTAAATGACCATGGAAAATTAGATATTGTCATGAAATGTGGCGATCAATTACTTTCATAGGATATAATTCTTGAGTTCCAACAAACCTATATCAATACTAAAAGAATCCAAAAATATTAAGATATACCTAATACTGTTTTTTCCATGAACCATCCTATGATGTCAAGACATGTTACCTAAATCTGGTCCTAATAAGGCCTATAGCACATTCACAATCACCATGGGGTTGCAAAAATAACTAGCATATCAAACTATAGTATATGAGAATGGTTTCACCCTCATATAAAAATAAGCAAGTTAAAAAAACAATCCATGAAAGTAGAATAGAACATCCAAACTTTGGACTTCATTGGATATGAAATAAGTAGTTACAAATAAATTATAATGATATACGGATAATATTAATATAATGGGAAAAAATTGTATAAATGATTATATATATATACATATATATAATAATGGAAAAATATGATGAAATATAAATGCATGAGGCGATCAAAAATATGGAAGAATATTGATAAAATAAATAATGAAAATTTGACAAGTGAATAAACATTAAAAAATCATCATGAAATCAACTCCACATGACCCTCTTCCAGTCATCACATCCTAAAAATTCCATATACATTCCATTTTTAATGAAATCCATGGGAAAATAATAATTGGAAAATGAATAAAACATGAGATCTATATAGACATGTCATTTTTATATAGGGTGTGAGATAAAAAGGGCCAGTTGGATTTCCCCAAAGTGTCTATGAAATTACATTTTAAAAAAAATTCATAAATTTTAACTTCAATGTCAACTATAAAATACATTTTTCACATATGAAAGTATAAATGAAACAAAATATCATTATTTTAACCAAAATAAATCATTAATTCTATTTATATAAAACATGTTGAACACCCAAACACAAATTGAAAAAACTTTGAATCCTCAATTTGGGGACTTTCAATTTTATAAAAATAAAACAATTTTCTATAATTATTTACAAATATTATTAAAAACACATATTTATAAAATAAAAATTTGCCTTTTACCTCAATAATTATTCTTTAAAATCATTATTGAAAAACTATTTATAAAATAAAACAACCTCTCAAATAATAACTATAAAACTCAATGATCCACTATAATATAAAATAAGAACAATAAGAATAGACAATTATCATATAGATGGTTCCATAAACCAAAGTGATAAGAAAGTGATAGAAACAAGTATAGAGTGGAAATTCCCTGAATAAAATCATTATAAAAAAACTAAAAAACATGGGAAACACACTAGGTTTTTATGGAAAATATTGTATAAAATATTCGATTGGTATAAACATATAGACAATGTCTTATTCATGAAATTATAAGATCATAAGTAACTATTATAATATCATTGGGGAACACCATTAGTAGGGATATGATCTACACTAGGGGATAATAACCACTGAATAATCCATGATCTTGTAGCATAAACTAAGATATCTCATTTTTCTGCCAGGTTTTCACATGTAGTCAATAATGTTAAAATGAGTGTAAAAAATAATGATATGATCAACACATTTATCAACAAAATAACAAAACATATAAATCTCACAACCCCTATATCACCCTCTAAAGAGAAAACCAATTTCACTCTTATCCATGAATCACAAAAGAATTAAAATCATCTAGTAAAAGGGGAAAACGTATATAAAGGAAATTTATAAACTGTATGGATCAAACAAAGCGTATCATAATAATCATGAAAAAACATTTACATATTTTACCAAATAGGTTTTTTTCAAATCATCTTGGAACTCCATTATATTGTACTATCCTTTAAAAAATAAAATTTCAAACATCCTTTATAAATCATTGGGATAATAAAACACTTAATTATAACCAAATTAATTTTAAAGTATCCTCTTTTGAAATATGAAAAACACTAAAAATTCATAAAAATGATTTTGAAATTTAAGAACTAGAATTTCATAAAAATCACATAAATCAAGGATATAAATCATTAGTATCATTTTAATGTCTAATAAGGGAAAAAATATAAATATAACATGGTAAAAAATTATTTTAGAAAACTCATGCATTCAATGATATGTGGAATAATTGAATTTAAAAAACAAATACCTAAATGAATTGAAGATAGTTTGAAACCATTAGATAGAGAAATAATAAAACCAAATATGAAATATGAAAAATATTGATAATAAGAACCACAATATTAGTTCAAGAACTAAATCCAGGGTTCAACCTCTAAGTAACCATTAATAAGAAGAATAATAATATTAATAGATGAATAAAATGGGATAAATTATGACCTAAAATTTAATAAATTCACTTGGAATCAAAGAGGAATCCAGAAATATAAGGAATAAGGGTGTAGAGTCACCCAAAAAACCTTGCAAGTTGACACCCTTAAATGAAGGAATGGTAAAACCTCTAGTTGATTTCATCCATCAAGGGTAAAAATTAATAAAATAGAAATTTTAAAATATATGTATCACACATCATGACATGGACCTTTTGGTCATGGTGTGGTGCCCCTCTCAAGGCACCCACTATTGAATGACCCTCCTAGTCAGGGATTACTGCACATTCCCATTTATGAATTGACGATTTGATGCCTTTGGAAACCATGAAATGGTTTAATTTAATCATGAAATTATGTGCTTCCCTTGAATCCAAAAATAATCACAAAAATCCTTTATAGGGTTTCATCTATGCATGATATTTCACTCCATAGCATGCCTACCCAGCATGGATAAATCCTTATATCCTTACACTCACCCGTGATATCCCAGTCATAGAATAATACTTCATCCCAACATTGTAAAACAATCAATGGAAAACCTCAAAATTTCTAGGTTAGTTATTTATGGGATAAACATACATAATATTATATTATCACCCAAGTCTGTACACATATGCACGATCACAACATAATGTCCCCCAATCACAACAAAACCTCATCCATCCTCAATTTTTTTCAAAGTGAGATAAACATACATAGAGGGTTAACATAAGGTAAAAGAAACATATTTTATTTTAATTCACAATATATAACCAAAATCCAACTCCCAACAGTCACTATGGCATGACCTCCTTCACTACAACAAGGCTATCCCTAAGCAATAACTCCACTGAAAAATAATGACCCAATATGCCATGATTAACCTTGGGTATGGTGTGACCCTCAAAAGTACACAACCCAAAATAAACCTAAAAAAATATCACTTCATGATTCTCCATGTCCATGGTGTGACATACTATCTTCTTTGACTCACCCAAAAACCAAAAAAAACAATAAAAACACTAATACAAAATTTGTGAAAAATCAATAAATAAAGAAAACTATAATGAAAGGAATGTTTGGGTGTGTTAATCCTCTCTACTATAGAGCTTTTTTCCACTATAAATTAATATATAATATTAATAAAAAAACTTAAAACCTCAAAAATCAAATAAAATAGGTGGTGTCTTAGATGGAATTACTCAATATGTCCATATGAAAAAGGAAAACATAACCTAATGTATCTTCTATAGATCAATTAAAATAATCCTAAAATTTCACTGTAAAACATAAAGTATGACCATATAATTATACAACGATAAAATAAATAAAATTTATAGATACCTACTATGGGTCTCCCCACAATTTTTAATTAATATATTATAGTGAGAAAAAAATATAAATAGTTATATGGGAGTGATATCACTAAAATATATATGATTCCTCAAATCACTATGGAAAACAACGATCCTCCACTAATCACAAAGGAAGAAAAGATAGAAACAAATAACAAAATATCATAAGATAACATCATACAATATATCAACACATCATAATATAACAATTAATTGTATACATAAATTAGAAGCATTCCTCAATATAGAACAACCTGACTACAACCCTTTATCATAAAGCTAGACAAAAGGTAACATTGGTCCTTACTCATGGAAATCAACCACAATGGATCATAATGAAACATAATAATGACATAATATTTTTTGTGTAACTAGCTATTTTATAATATAAACATGTGAGACACTCATCCTGATTACCCGATCACATACCCAAGTCTTGTCCTAACCAAATCAACAAAAATACATTCCTCATTATGGGATTAACCTCATAATTTGGAATAAAATTGATATAAAATTCAATGAGTCATAGATAATAAAATAACAAAAACCTAAAGAAAACAATAAAAGAGTAAATACACATGGAATATATAAATCATGATATTCCTCAAATGCTTCAACTTTTATAAGTAAATCAAGCATGAATCCCACAATGTATCCTCATCTAACAAAACATTACACCTAAAACTACATATTAGAATAATTAAATATAAAAATAGTATGAATATATCCCCATCATCCACACCAATAGAATATATTGATGATTTCAAGACAAAGGGCTTTTAATTATTTTGTTTTCATATTTGAAACACAATAGAGGCCCTATCAAATAATATGAAGTAGTATGTCTTTGAGAAGATTGACCCTAATCAATATGATTTCCAAGATCATTTTCATCCCACCTTATTTGATTAAATTTAATTAATAAATACCTTATAAAAATTAATATATAGTATTTCAATCTATATAAAAACACAATTGAGAAAACTTATAGAAAAAGAACCTTCTTGATAATCCTTCCTTATAAAATTCATTAGTGACCATAACACTAACTCTATGAAATGGTAGATATACTAACCCTTTTTATAATCTATATAAGACCTCATGAGAATAATGTTTTTTTCAACCTTAACATCCTCAAAGTAATTAAATTTAATAAACATTCACATTACAAGAAACAATGGTATAACTATATAAAAATAATAACGGATGATAGAACCCCCCCACATAAGGTTATCCCTTAAAAATCCCACGAGGGCCTTTACGCTATACTAATTTGGAGTACCTAGAGAGCTAAATATTCTTTTAACCCTATCTAGCCATAAATTAACTCAATAATACATTTATCTCTATTAAAATAAGGAGAATTTTAATTTAATAAGTTCTAAATATTTTTAATGGAAAAAAATATTTTGACACCACCACTTCATTCTGAATATGGTTCGAGCCACGAATAGGAAGATTCACCCTTAGATGATCAAAGTAATCAACATAATAATTATCTATATAGAGATACTTTCATCCTTTCATCAATACCCATCTTGAAGGCTTACTTAAAATGACAATTAACATGAATCAAATAAATATATGACTTATAAATTGAAATCAAACAAACTCGCAAAATAATGGGATTAAACTCAAGTACACAAAATTAAAAAATAGAAAATCCTTAAAAACAATCCAATTAATTTATAAATCCTAAAAAAATGAATTATATTAATTTAGTATATAACATTTTTATAAGGGATCCTAAAACATTTAGATAAAAATCCCTTTCATTTTAAAACACCTTAAAAATCCAAATTTAGCATTAAATACGTCCCAAATTATATTCTAACGGAATAACTTTTCAATTGAACTATTTTTAAATAAAAACACTTTTATAATAATAACATAAACAATTTTATTATAGAGAAATAATTTTTTAAAATTTTTATCTATATAAAAGAAACCTTTAAATCACATATAATGAAGAATTCATAATAGAAAACATAAACATTATACACTCTAACATCATTAAAAATCCCTTAAATATATCATTAATAAATTTAATTTTTTTTGGATCCTCTTCAGTAGAAATAAAAAAAAATATTTCTAAACCATAAATTAAAAAGGGTTGTAGAGATTTGTGTATTTTGGCATTACATTTTTTCCAACCATGGAATGACCATTTTGAAACCTTTGTAATGTTTCTAAAACCATTCACTTGAGCTCCAAAATATTTTAACTCACAATGATACACTATTTATTTTTTAATTTCACCCCAAAACTTGAAAAAAACACATGTTTTTTTATATAACTTCATTTGGATCAAAATATATCTATTTTAGATAAAAAAATAATCAAAATATAATTGAAATTTTAGACACAAATTTTGATTTCCCATAGAGACATAAGTTTTAAAATGAATGGTGATTAGGTACCTACTCATGACCTACTTCCTGAGTTTTGAAAATCCCTTCTTCATATTACAAAACTCCCTAAATAACAAGAGGGTTATCATATGATTTTTTATAAACTAAATCGATCTATCCTGAACTGATACCAAAGATTGCCAGCGACAAATCCTAAATCACATTATCGATAACCATAGGCTTGGTAAAATATCATATGTGTCAAACCGAAACTATTTGGAATATTTTTACCCTATGATAATAATAATAAATTATTAAAAAAATAAATTAGAATCATGAATCATGCATATATAAATTAAACTTATAAGAATATATAATTAATAGTTACAAATAAAAAACTAATCTAAACAATAAATAACCTATAAAAAGATAAAGTTACGCATTTAAATATAGAACATAAAATGTGTTCATAAAAAATTTTGGTACAAAATAGGTTGAAATATAAATTCATCACAATAACAATAACCAATAAGCCTATTAATAAAATTCAATAGGATGAATTAGCTTGTGCATATGAATCCCAAAAAACAGAACCAATTCCAAATTAATACAAATTTTAATCAATGTGACCCTTAATAACTTACCACATCCCAACACGTCCATTAGTGAACCAATTCAAATAAATTCCACAAGTTAATCAGATGGAGGAACTAGATAAAAATAGGATATCTACCAACATAAATCACTGTTTATATAGTATGTGAGATAACTATTCTGTTTAAGATTTTACCAAATAGTCTATGTAATTCCATTTTTAAAATTTGTCAAAAATTATAACTTTAAAATAAATTATAAAAACAATTCCATAAAAAATATCATTATTTTAAAAGAAAATAACGAATCAATACATTTTATATAAAAGTAATGGAATCAATACTTAACAAATGAAAAAAAATTGAAACCCTAAATTGAGGGATTTTGGTTTTATGAAAAACAAATTCTCATTGAAAACCCTTTTTCAAAATACCATATAATAACATTTCCCCTCTCACTTTGAAATCATAATCTTAAAACAAAATTTAAAACCTACTTAGAATATAGATCAAACCCTTGAAAAGGAAAATATAACTCAATCAGGAACTATAATTTCAAAGAGTCACAACATGAATAAATGATGATAATATATATGGTGTCATAAACCAAAGTTATTAAAAAGTGATATAAACACATATTGAGTTGGAATACCAAAAATATAATAATCGCCATGAATATAAAAATTAAATAAAACTCACTAGGTACTAAATTGAGGTGATCAAAGATAATACATAAGTGGAATCATAATTTTTTGTAGGTTTCATTCTTAAAAATATAAGCTCATGAGCCACTCTTTCAGTCTCATTAGAACAATACCCGATAACAGATTTAAAAAAAACTATGGGATACTATAAATTTCATAATCTAAACCATTGTAGTATAAACTTGGATATCTCATAGAGCTATATAGGGTTCCCATGCAATCAATCTGGCGGATGTGAGTAAAATAATGAATCATGTGATCAACACATAAATAAATCAGAAAACTAAAGCTATAAATCTCATCTCACATCCAACACCCTGTCAAGAAACAACCCGTTTTACTTTTATCCAAGAATAAAAAAGAAATTAAATTCATCCCATAAAAAGTAAAAACGTTTATTAAAGAAATATTATAAACTAAGGGTACCACACTGAGGGTTTCCCAATTATTAATTAAAACAATTCTCAAAAAGTCCCAAACAGTAATTTTAAATAAACTTGTAATGCCAAGCCATGTTACCATCCCATTAAAAATAAACCTTAAAAAATTCTTCAGAAATAATATGAATTAAAAAATAAATTTTTATCATTCAAATCATTTACAAGTATCTTATTTTAAATTCTAAAAAATACATTTCATTCATAAAAATTGTTTAATACTTAATGTTGGAATCACCTGTTTTGATTATTCCAAATCCTGTTTCATTTATGTGATAATCATGTTTTAATTCTCTGTTAATTATGTTTCATTAATGTTTCCAGTTTCTATATAGTAATAATCATATACTCTCAATCTCACTGCTTGATTGGTTATGCTTACATTTCATAATTTATCTAAGTACAAGTTCACTGATACAAGGTCACCGATACAGGGTCAGAAATACAAGGCCACTGATACATGTTCACCGATAAAAGGTCACTGATACATGGTCACTGATATAAGGTCACTGATACAGGGACACTAATACATGGTCACTAATACAAAGGTCACTGATGTAAGCCTACTACTGAAGGTTACTGATGGAAGGTTGTAGTTGGAGGTTGCCGATGTGCACCTACTATTGAAACCTACCGATGAGAAGGATACCGTTAACAGCCAACCATAATCTTCTACTCCTTTTTCAAATTCAAGATATTTTCCTAACAATCATATTTTCTAAAGTTAATGCTTCAAACTTAGTTAATACTTATTGTAGACATATCAGGAGACCATATCTTGATAGTACAAGGTACTAGAAAGATTTCATGTGATGTACTTAATCCTATTGTCGGACCTCCAATATGAAAAAAATATTAAGGAATAAATATATATAGAGGCACAGCAAAAAAAATATAGAAGTCTAGAATTTAGATGCATGAGGAGAAAACTACTGAAGAACAAGGAAGAACCATTCAAGAACCTTCACTGTGAACCCCAAGAACTTCGAGATGATCATTTCCGGAAAACAACATGAGGGTCCCTTTTGTGTCTCATAAACTTTCAATCACCTCAAGAAGCAAAACACTCAATTCCTGAAAGCTAGTACCTGAATTTGTGACACTCTATTTTGGAGAAAAATTTCATAGATTGACTCAAACATTAAATTCTTCACTTCATGGAGTCAAGAGCTGAACTTCAAACACATAAAGCCTTCTAAACTCTATCTCATCACAATTTCTCTATTGTGTTTCTTATTATTACATTTATGAGAAGTGTGTCTATCTAATTAACACAATATCTTCTATGATAGAACTCGAGGATATTGAATATCCTTACATCAAACCTCACTTAATTTTTCTTCCCACCTAAAATTGTGGAAGATAACGTGTGTGGTCTTAATTGTTTGTATTTCCCACGAATAACAGTGGTAAAGGGTGTTAACCCTAGGAAATTTGTGAAAACTATTGTAAAGCCTGATACATGATGTGTATTATGTTTATTGATAATATAAACTGCTTATTAGAAGGTGATCACCTAGTGGAGAGGATTAAGTCTTTTCTTGAGACTAAACCTCTTGTTTTTACGTCACTGTGCACTATATTTTTCTATAATATATTTTATTTGTTTTTCCACTTCTTATATTTTCTAAAACATTAAACTATTTTTCTTTCACATTGATAGTTATTTTTTTCAAGTGTGTGTATTTTTATAATTTAGTAAACTTGTTTCAAAAGATGAATAGATGTTTACACTGAATCAAATGAGGATTAGTCACCCTTTAAGAAACCTGTTGACCAACTAAACATTTACATCTCTACTACCTTAATTAACTGGGCCATTTTAAAATTGGGTGATATTTTTAAAATAAGTTTTTAACAGATGTTTTAAGTAGGAACTCAATTCACCCCCTCTTGATATTTCACTCTGACCAACATTTGGTACCAGAGGATTTTTTATCCAATGTTAAAATTATTTTCAACTATGATTTGTGTTGTATCTTAAATATCTTAAAATTTATGTCATATCTAAATTTTTAGTTCTTTAAATTCTATGAAACTATAGAAAATAGAGTTTAGGGTGCTGCTACCAACATTCCACATTTCATTAAGGGAAAAAACTATTCTTAGTGGAAATTAAAAATGAAAATGTATCTAGAGAGCATGGGACCTGAAATCTGGGACACAATTGAAGAACAAACTATATTTCCTGCTACTACTAGAGATGCATGGTTTCAGTTGACTAAAGACACATATAATAATAAATGTAAATCAATTAATGCTTTGTACTGTTCTCTAGGTGATGAGGAATTCAATATAATATCTACTTGTAAAACTGCATATAAAATTTGGGATATTATATCTGATTCTCAGGAGGGAACAACCAATGATAAAGAAAAGAGATTAAATACATATAAAATTAAATATGATATTTTAAAATGAAGCATGATGAACATATTTCTGAAATGTATCTCAGGTGAAAGGAAATAGTGAATACTATGACTCTGCTTGGGAAACCAGTGGACAACAAGGACCAGATTATGAGATTTCATTGATGCCTACCAGACAGATGGAGAGGATCTTCTGTTTCTATCCAAGAATCTAGTGATATAGGCAAAATACCAGTGAAGGAACTAATTAGAAATATTATGATGTATGAAGAATAACTTAATGTTTATCAAAAAGTATATAAAGAACCAAGGATGAAATCTATAGCATTCATGACTAATACCTCAAAGAACAAACATAAATAAAAAGTTTAAGCTCCTGTAGATAATTCCACAAGTGAAGACTCAGACTCTGAAAGTGATGATGAGATAGCTCATCATGCAAGAACATTCAAGAATTTTTAATGAAAGAAAAAGTTATTTAGACAATCAAAATACAAAGGAAGGTATGATAATAAAGGACAATGGAAAAAGGATAGAAAATGGAATGACAACTCAACTGATATAATCTTTTATGAGTGTAAATGCAAAGGTCATGTAAAGGTTGATTTCCCCAAGCTCAAATTTAAGAATAAGTACGAAGACAAGGGAAAAGGATATAAAAAGGATATGAAAGCCACATGGAGTTCCTCATAAGATAGATTATGTGGATATGAAACTTCTGATCGTGACAAGAATAAACATGCAAATCTGTGTTTCATGATAGAAGCATTTGGAGGTAACATCCAATTCCCCTATACCTAATGATTATTATTCTGGGAATTAAGGTGAATCAAACAATGATTAATATTTGACTAAGGATGAACTATTCGAATAATGTGGAATGATTGAGTATACATTTAATAAACTCAAGGATAAATATAAACTATTTAAAAGACTACATGCATTAAATTCTAATTAAAAATATGATCTAGATATTGAGAAAGAAAAATGTGTTCAACTATTAAAAGAAAATACTGAACTAAAATTATCAAATGATCAATTAAAAAGGTATTTGGATACATTTACATTCGGTAAAGATTCCTTGACTCAGTTACTAGGGAAAAAAATTTCTCTAAAATACAAAACTATTATAGGATATCAATCAGGATAGAGAAGGATTATTAAAACTAAATTTGTTCCAAAATTTGGACAGTTCACAACTAGTTCAAGTTATGGACCATATTTTGAAAAAAAAATCTCTAAATGACCAAAAAAAGTGTTCATGTCTCAAAATATATCTTTTGATTATATAAACCCTTTGAGACAAGTATGGGTTCCCAATGTTTTACTTTCTAACCTATCTGGACCCATGAAAACATGGGTACCAAAGTTACCCCACACTTAATCTGTTTTGTAGGAAAATTGTCTAATGATCTCATGTAAAAAAATTTGGTACTTGGATAGTGGATGTTCAAGACATATTATAGGAGACTATTCATGTTTCAAAATCCTAATTAACGTTGATGGAGTATATGCTACATTTGGTGATAATGCTAAAGGGAAGATCGTCAGCTTATGCCAAATTGGTAACCCTAATACTGTATTAATTTCAAAATTACTTTTTGTTGATGGGATGAATTATAATCTTCTAAGTATTTCCCAGTTGTGTGATGATGGATTCATTGTTAAATTTGAAAATGATGCATGGAATTTTTTTAATTCTATAAATGATTTAATATTTACTACTCATAGAAATGAAAATGTACATGTTGTTGATATAGATTCTTTAGATATGAAAAAACATTATTTTTTAAATGAGTTTCATAAGGAATCCTGGTTTTGGAATAGAAGACTAGGACACTATAATGTGCACTCACTTAGGAGAATGACTAGAAATGTTTTAGTTAGAGACTTACATAAATTGAAATTATCTCTTAACAAAGTGTGTAATCCTTGTCAAAACTAAAACCAAAAGAAAGTTTCTTTCGAACCAAAGAGAGAAGTTTCTACTTCTCAACTGCTTGAGTTGGTCCACATGGACTTCTTTTGACCATCAAGAGTTTCAAGTTTAAATGGGAAGCACTATGTTTATGTTATTTTAGATGATTTTTCTAGGTATACTTGGCTCACAAAAGTGAATCATGCTCTTATTTTATCAAATACTCCAAGTATTTTGAAAATATTAGTGGACATTGAATTAAGATCATGAGTAGTGATCATGGCCGTGAGTTTGAGAATCAAGACATTGAATATTTTTGCTCAAAAAATGGTTATACTCACAATTTCTCTACTCCTAGAAGACCACAATACAATGGAATTGTGGAAAGAATAAATAGAACCCTTCATGTGATTTCTAGGACAATGCGCGATGAATATGATTTCCGTATTTATTTTTTAGTTGAAGCTATTAACACATCTTTTTAAATTATCAATAGTGTCTTAATTAGACCTGTTCATAAGAAGACCTCGTTCAAACAAGGGAATAACATAAGGCCTAATCTTAATTACTTCAGAGTTTTTGGTTGTAAAGTATTTATCATTAACACTAATGATAATCATGAAAAAGTTTCTTCAAAAAGTGATAAAGGAATTTTCCTATGTTACTCAATCTCTAGTAAATCCTATAGAGTATTTAATAAGGGAACCATGTGTGTGGAAGAATCAGTTCAGGTCAATTTTGATGTGACTGATCCACATGAACCTAAAACCACTCTTGAACATATTGAGGAAGATATGTCAATTCTAGACCTTATTGACAAAGAAATTGAACCCTTAGTGAAAATAACCAGTTCTAGAAACACTCTAGAATCTGTTCATAGTGAATCTGAACCTACAGATAATCATGAGGAGTATAGTTCAACTCCTTATAGAGGTACAAGAACTCTAAAAAATCATCCTTTAGATACTATAGTAGGTTTTTTTAAAGTATCAGGTTGAAGCCTCAATTTATTATTTAAAGAAAAGACCTCTTTAGACTGGGTAGAGTGAGACCCATTACACAGTCTAATGGCCCAAGGTCAAGTGGATGGAATAAAAATATTGAAATCCCTTTTCTGACCTAATGGACCCCTCTGTGAACAGTACAATTGCAGCACCTACACTCCTATAGTCCCTGCAATAGTATTTTCACTACTACAGTCCCTCCGCCACTACATTCTTGTCGCTACTATAGTTCTACCAATGCTACAGTACTTCTACAGTACCCAGAAATTCTCCCCTGCTCGGATGTGATCCTTGGTCTTTCAGATGCAAAGTAGGAGCCTGTACCACTAGGGTACAAACTCGTTGGAAAGATTCTATAGTAGGTGATTTAATTAGAGGGACATAAAGTAGAGATTCCCTGAGAAACTGGGTTGAACATCAAGCTCAATCTTTTCTTTCACATGTTGAACCTAAAAATATCAATGATGCAATCATTGAATAATTTTGGGTGATAGCTATGCAATATTAATTGAATCTGTTTGAAAGAAACAATGTTTGAGAATTTGTAGATATGCCTAAAGACACCTTTAACATAATAACTAAATGGTTGTTTAGAAATAAAGTTGATGGATCTAGAAATATAGTTAGGAATAAAGCATGGGTAGTTTCACAAGGGTATATTCAAGAAGAAGGAATATACTATCAGGATGCCTTTTCACATGTAGCAAGGTTAGAGGCCATTAGGATACTACTTTCCTATGCAGATAATCTAAATTTTAAACTTTATCAAATGAATGTTAAAAGTGATTTTATAAATGGGTATATAGTTGAGGATGTGTTTGTTGAACAACCCCCAGGTTTTACTGTTGGTCGGAGTGGACACTCAAGAGGGGGGTGAATTGAGTTCCAATTAAAATTTCTGCTAAAAACAATTTGTATTAAAATCCCCCAATTTCAAAAACAGATTAAACTGTAGTGAATTTATACAGATTATAAAGGTTCAATTAGTTTCTCGAAGATTGATTAGTTCTCAGTTTACTTAATCTAATGATTAATTTATCTATTGAAACTAACTTACTGGTTTACAATAAATATAAACACTTGCGAGTTTAACTATCAAAGTAGCTTTCAAGATAAATTATATTTCAAAGTAATAGCAGCGGAATATGAAATAAAAGTATTGTATGGATATAAAAATTAACTAAAAACACATAGGAGTTAACCAAGAGGTTCAGTCTCAAGCCGAGACTTAGTCCTCTCAAATGTTTTATATAAGGATGATCCACACCCTGGATCAGGGTTCAACAGTTTACAACTGTCTAGGTCCAAGACCTCTACCACTGTTAGTCATGGGAAACAAAACAACAACAACCAGTTTTCCAGGTCACACACGACCTCTACCACTATCCACAGTGGTAAAAGGAATGAAAAGATAATGAGTGAGGATTTACAAATCCTCCAGTTAAGGTTCAGGAGACAGTGTGTGTGTAAAATACAACAGATAACACACACTACTCGTAATGTAAAAAGTAAATCACAGAGATAAATATTTAGAGATTAGAAATGGCTCTAGTGATCTTCGTGCAGCTCTTGACTTCTTTTGTTGATTAGAATTCCTTCTGAGTCTTCTTCTGGTTTTTGTCTGGAAAACAGAATACCATCTGCTTCCTTGACTTCGAGGTTCAGCTAGCTTATCGGCTCAAAGAATGATGAGTTTTGTGAGGTTCTTCCTTAGCATAGATTGCTCGATGTATGCTCTATGTTCTGAAGGCTGGTAGTAGTAGTCTCGTGAGTGCGAGTTCTCCAGTTGATCTTGGAACGTTTTGAGCTTGATCGCCAATATGTTCTGTGTGCTTGATCTCTTTTTTGGTTTTTACTTCACCCCCTTTTTTGACACGTACATAATGTCCTCTTTATATCCTTTTTGTTTTTATAACAAGGAGTGATTATCCTTTTTGATCGTACTTGGTACGGTTTCCTGAAATGGCAACATAAATCATTTAATAACATTAAATACATCAAAAGTAACAAATGTAACCGTTAGTATAATAAACAAATAGTGTCGAGGATATAGGATTTGACTCCACAGTTCATTATAGGTAGCCGTTTGTTTGTAGACGTGTACAGTTGACTCGGTGTCAGAATCTTCTATCGGTATCTCTTCAAATTGGTAGCTCCGTGTGCATCGGTAGCTCTGTGTGCATCGGTAGCTCTGCGTGCATCGGTATCTCTGGCTTTCGGTAGCTCTGGCTATCGGTAGCTCTGGCTATCGGTAGCTCTGGCTATCGGTAGCTCTGGCTATCGGTAGCTCTGGCTATCGGTAGCTCTGGCTATCGGTAGCTCTGGCTATCGGTAGCTCTGGCTATCGGTAGCTCTGGCTATCAGTAGCTCTGGCTATCGGTAGCTCTGGCTAGCGGTAGCTCTGGCTATCGGTAGCTCTTATGCGAACCAAATCTGATTGACTTAGAATTGTTTCAAAGCTAAACAGGGATAATCGAGATCAATATAAATCAGAGATTATTTAAACATTATTATGAACTTGATCAACGATTTGAAAGAATTAAAATATAGATCACCAGTAATTGAGAGTAGCATAATATATGAACACATAATTGGGATTATCAAAACATATAAATGCACTATTGGGATTATCGAACCAGGTGAGGTCAACAATCTCCCCCTTTTTGATAATCACAACTTATGATATGACATAAAGAAAAATGAGAATATAGTATAAGAGAATATAGAATTTATATTCGAATTTATCAAAGAAAAAGGTATCAGAGAAAATAGAGGAAATAGTAATAGAACAAATATTATCATAGTTAGTATGAAATACAATAGTATCAGAGATGAGCTTTGAAAGAATTGGTACCAAGGAAGTATAAGAAATATTATCAAAAGCTCAAATATCTCCCCCTCTTTATATGTTCTCCCCCTTTATATGTAATTTCCCCCTTGATATGTAATTTCTCCCCCTTTGTGATAATCAAAAAGTGGGAAAGCAGACATAGAAAACTGAGAATCAGAGATAGTGTAAAGAAAAGTAGTTGTATTAGATCAGACAAAAATTACATGAACAGAATGACAGAAAAGAATGATTCATATCAAACAGCCTGGCCACTTCAGCAATCCAGATCTGCAACATGAGATTTTCCCTTTGGATCAGAAGAGGAGGTAGGTGGTGAGGAAGTGAGGGAGGTATTTGGAATTCCAGAAATGATTACAGGAGGATGAGCTACTGATACAGTGCCTGGCCTATATTGGGAGGGTTGTTGAGTGATCAAAGGTGTGAGGCTGCGGATGGCCTGAGCAGGAGTCATCTGGAGTGGAGACTCAGTAGAGGAAGAGGCAGGCAAGGCAGGAGGGACAATAACAGGTCTGGCATCAACATGCAAGAAGGGCAGCAACAAATTTCTGAAATCCATAATGATTCCTCCTCCTCTTTCCATAGCAGATATAAAATCATCTTTGTTCTCCATAAATTTTTCTAAGGCAGGAGTCAGCTCCCTTATCTTTCTCACTTGTTCTCAGAAGGCTTGAGTTACAGGGGGTAATTTCATGTTTTCCAACATCAGCTTGAAATGATGTGTGAGTTGTTGCTTGGTAAAAATCCTTCGGAAATAATAATCCACCTTGTTCTTGATTTCCACCTGAGAAGTAGAGGCCTCTTTCATAGTGTCAGAGATGATTTTCATTATTTCCCTTACTGAATCTCGTGTAGAGAGCACTACCCGGCTTAGATCTGATGAGTCCACAGAGCCACTGGTTGAAATAGAACCAAGCTCCTCCTTCATCATAGCTCGTATTTGATTCAAATCAAATGCAGGTTTTGAAGCTAGAGGACCAACCGAGAAGGATACATTTTCTTTGAAACTTTTGGTCAAGCCACTAATCAGAGTATGCAGTTGAGAGTCCTGATTTTTAACATGATCCTTTATATAAGATTTGAAATCTTCAAATACTGAGACCATTTGGCTTACAACACTTTTCACATAGGCTAAATCCTTATCATCTTGAGGCTTTAAGCTCATGTAAGAATCTAAAGTAGTAACAGACTTCTGTAAGGCTTCAAGATCTGCTTCTATTCTAGAAGATTGGGTCTGGCACTCTTTAATTGCTTCCATCAGCTCACCCATAAAAGTTGACAGATTGAAACCAAGAGAAAGCTCAAAAGATTGTTCCAACAACTTCATTTCTTCATGAAAACAGTGCTTCATCTCAGTAACTGAGGCAGTGAAGGATTCTTTCAGCTCATGCTTTAGGGATTCAAGATCAGACTTTGTAACAAAATCAGTAGGTGAAACTGTAGTAGATACTCGTGCAGAAGCTAAGCTGACTACTGAATCATTCATGACTGATTGAATCGAGGAAACTAAAAAAGATTCCATTGTCTTTACTTCTTATACAAAACTGACTTTGAGATTTTCTTTCAGAACATCTAAATCATGTACTCGGACAACATCATCGGGCAATAACTCAGAATTGATGTCATAGCTGATCTTTGGTCTATTCAAGGATACTTCATTATCCGAATCAGGATAATCCAAACCACAGACTATAAAACCTGGGACTTCTACCCAGTCTTCAATCTCAACAGCCACTGTAACATTTCCAAGATTGGAATGATGCTCCCCCTCAATGGGTGAATTCCTATGTACAACAACTACATTTTCTGCTGGTCTTTCTTCATCAGAGTCTTCCACAACAGCTTCTATCTCAGCAGCAGTAAGGATATTTTCTGAAACAGGTACAACTTCTTCTCTTCCTTTTTCTACTTCATCATTAGGAACAACTGAGTTTTCAATCAATGAACTCAGACTCAACCTAGCAGAATCAGATGATTCAGATACATTCTCTTTTCCTCCTTCTTGCTGAGGAACTGGCTGGTCTTCCTCATGAGTAGATAACACTTCCTCTACCTTTCCTTTTCTTGAGTATACAAACTCAGTAACAGGACTTGGAGGCAAGTCTGGATCTCCTCCAATATCCATAGGAGTTTCTTCCTCTTCTTCTTCTTCTTCTTCTTCTCCTTCTGACTCATCACTGTACTCGGGTACCTCTTCATCAGATCCTAAACTTGGATCTCTTTTATCCTTTGGCCTTGAAGGATAATCCACAGGATTAAACTTATCATACACCCTCTAGTCATCACTGACCCATTCTCCTTTCCATGGGTTCCAA
Source organism: Viscum album (assembly GCA_963277665.1). NCBI lineage: Eukaryota > Viridiplantae > Streptophyta > Magnoliopsida > Santalales > Viscaceae > Viscum > Viscum album. The sequence continues at coordinate 2,086,043,801 of OY728126.1, read as the reverse complement.
TTGATTTTCATGTACTTACAAACTGTAGTAGTGATACAGAAGTTATTCTTAACTACCACTATCTCATCCTGAGACTCAGCTATCCCTTTCACTTTTATCATCACAGAGATCATTTTGGCAAAGAATAAAGCATTAGTCTTTGATTTTGGCCTAATCATATCTTTCATTTTATTCAACAGCAGTCTGCACAGATTAACTTTCACACCATGTCTTAACAGATGTAGAAGATAAATATCTTGATATCTCATATTAGAAAAGTCTCCTCTCCTTGATATCAAAACATGTTGAACAAATTTGAAAAGCAGTCTGTTCTCTCCATCCAATTCAGTAGCAACCACTTGCCTTTGACTTCCATTACCCATTAGCTATTTTAAAGATGTCTCATAGTCAAAGATGTTACTGGTAGGTGGAATTTCTCTTGCGACATACCCGGATACACCTTCATGTGGGACTTTGAGACATTCTGCCCACTCTACTGAAGAAAACGACATTTCTTTTCCATTTACAAAAGAACTTACCCGATTCTCATTTTCAGACTTCTCGAAGCTTACGAATTCGTATAACTATTTCACTAACTTCGGGGAGTAGGGACCGTTGTTATTTGAAAAACAATCTACCCATCCCTGATCTTCCAGAATTGCAAGCACCAGCGACTTGCTTGGTAGCAACCAGTCTACGCATAGTTCCTTTTCAATCACAATATCTCTATTCTGCAAATGAGGGTTTACTGGTCGCTTTCCCGACCTAGTTCTGACATTACTTCCACGAGCTTCTTGCTGCACTTTCTGCTTCTTTGTTTTAGGTTCTACACTGTCATCTCTGCTGGTAGGAATCTTGGTTTTTGCCATCGCGGATTTAGGGTTCTCAGTCGATTAGGGAGCTAGGATTCAAAGGTGAAAGGTTTTGGGTCCGGTGGAGTGAGAAGCGGTTTAGGCTTAGTTTTATCATGTAGGAATCATAAATAAACGAATAAAGTAAAATACCAAACAAAAAACAAAAACAAAAAAACGATTCATATTCTTGGCGGCAGACAGAAGTTTTAAAATACAGCATTGGTGAGAATTTCACATCGGTGAGAATTTTTCATCGGTGAGAATTTTACATCGGTGAGAATTTTACATCGGTGAGAATTTTACATCGGTGAGAATTTTACATCGGTGAGAATTTCAACATCGGTGAGAATTGATCATCGGTGAGAATGTCAACATCGGTGAGAATTTTACATCGGTGAGAATTTCAACATTGGTGAGAATTTTACATCGGTGAGAATTTCAACATCAGTGAGAATTGATCATCGGTGAGAATGTCAACATCGGTGAGAATTGATCATCGGTGAGAATTTCAACATCGGTGAGAATTTTATATCGGTGAGAATTTCAACATCGGTGAGAATTTTACATCGGTGAGAATTTCAACATCGGTGAGAATTGATCATCCCCAGCTCGTGCCTAATGTAACTTAACCTATCAGAACATAAAGGTTTAGTGAAAATATCGGCCAATTGATGTTCAGTGCCAATAAATTCAAGAGTAATATCACATTTTTGATAATGATCTCTCAGAAAATGATGTCTTACATCTATGTGTTTGGTTCTAGAGTGAGATACAGGGTTCTTAGATATGTTTATTGCACTAGTGTTGTCACAGTTGATTGAAACATGTTTAAACTCAAATCCATAGTCCAATAAAGTGTGTTTCATCCACAGAATTTGTGCACAGCAACTACCAGCAGCTATATACTCTGCTTCGGCAGTAGACAATGCAACTGAGTTCTGTTTCTTACTACACCATGACACTAGGGATTTACCAAGTAAATGACATGTTCCAGATGTGCTCTTCCTTTCTAACTTAAATCTAGCAAAGTCAGCATCTGAATAGCTAGTTAGGTCAAATGATTGTCCTTTTGGATAAAATAAACCTATGTTTACAGTATGCTTAAGATATTTAAAAATCCTTTTAACAGCCAGTAAGTGTGATTCTTTAGGATTATCTTGAAATCTAGCACACATACATACACTGAACATAATGTCTGGTCGACTAGCAGTAAGATAAAGTAAACTACCAATCATACCTCTGTAATTGGTTTGATCCACTGGTTTCCCAGTTTCATATGTATCCAATTTACAGATTGTACTCATAGGAGTTTCACTTTCCTTAATACTGTCCAAGACAAAACGTTTTAAAAGATCTTTGGTATATTTACTTTGATTTAAAATAATTCCATCTTTAGTTTGAAAAATTTGAAAACCAAGAAAATACTTAAGCTCTCCCATTAAGCTCATTTCAAATTCATTTTGCATACTTTTTGAAAAATCAGTACATAGAGAGTGTTTAGAAGATCCAAATATAATATCATCAACATAGATTTGTACAACTAAAACATATTTAGAAATTATTTTAATAAAAAGAGTTGGATCAGCGATCCCTTTAGTAAAACCTTTTGAAATAAGAAAATTGCTGAGTCTATCATAGCAAGCTCTTGGAGCTTGTTTTAAACCATATAAAGCTTTAGAAAGTTTAAAAACTTGATTTGGAAAGTGAGGGTTTGTAAATATAGGTGGTTGTTCCACAAAAACATCTTCAATTATAAAACCATTTAGAAATTCACTTTTGACATCCATTTGATATAACTTGAAATTCAAATGTGATGCATATGAAAGTAAGATCCTAATAGCTTCTAGTCGAGCTACAAGTGAAAAAGTTTCTCCATAGTCTATACCCTCTTCTAAACTATATCCCTGTGCAACTAGTCTAGCTTTGTTTCTAACTATGTTTCCTGATTCATCAACTTTATTTCTAAAAACCCATTTTGTTCTTATTGTCAAGGTGCCCTTGGGTCTGTCAACTAATTCCCAGACTTTGTTTCTTTCAAATTGATTCAACTCTTCTTGCATGGCTATTACCCAGAATTCATCATTGATAGCATCATTGATATTTTTGGGTTCTAGCTGTGACAGCAAATCTTGATGTTCAACCTGGTTCCATAGAGAAGCTCTAGTTTGTGTTCCTCTATCAAAATTACTAACAACAACATCTAAAGGATGATTATTTAGAATTATAGTCGATTTGGTAAAGGTTGGACTAGAAACTTCAGGTTCATCTATAGGTTCGGGTTCAACAGAAGAAGATTCTGGAGAAAGTCCAGAACTGGATGTTTTTATAACAGGTTCTTTAGATTTATCATTAAGGTCTAGAATAGACAAATCTTCTTCAAGATTCTCAAGAGAGGTTTTAGGCTCATGTGGATCAGTTTCATCGAATTTGATGTGAACAGATTCTTCCACACATTTGGTTCTCTTATTGAAAACTCTATAAGCTTTACTTGAAATAGAATAGCCCAGAAAAATTCCTTCATCGCTTTTGGGAGCAAACTTATCCAGATTATCTTTAGTATTAAGTACAAAGACTTTGCAACCAAAACTATGAAGTAATTAACCTTAGGCTTTCTATTGTTCCATAATTCATATGGGGTTCTCTTAAGAACAGGTCTGATCAAGACTCTATTAATAACATAGCAAGATGTATTAACAGCTTCAGCCCAAAAGTAAATAGGCAGTTCATATTCATTGAGCATAGTTCTAGCTATTTCTTGAAGGGTTCGGTTTCTCCTTTCTACTACACCATTTTGTTGGGGTGTCCTAGGGGCAGATAAATTGTGACTATAGCCATTGTGTGAGCAATAAGATTCAAACTCATGATTTTCAAACTCACAACCATGATCACTTCTCAGGGTCTTAATCTTAAGTCCACTAAGGTTCTCTACAGACTTGGAATATTTAATAAAGTAAGAAAAGCTTCACTTTTGTGAGCTAGAAAGTATACCCAAGTATATCTAGAAAAGTCCTCTACAAGAACATAGACATAATGCTTCCCATTTAAACTAGAAACTCTTGATGGTCCAAACAAATCCATGTGAACCAACTCAAGTGGTTGAGAAGTTGAGACTTATTTCTTTGATTTAAAAGAAACTTTGTGTTGTTTTCCATTTTGACAGGGATTACACACTTTGTCATTCGGGAATTCTAACTTTGGTAAGTCTCTAACTAAGTTCTTCCTAGAAAGTTTTCTAAGTGAGTGAATGTTGCAGTGTCCTAATCTTCTGTGCCATAGCCAAGACTCTTTATGAAAATCATTTAAACAAGAAATATTTTGTTTAGCTAAAGAGTTTAAATCAATAGCATAAACATTTTCATTCCTTAGAGCAGAGAATACTAAAGAATTTTTAGAGTTAAAAACATCACACGAGTTATTTTCAAACTTGACATTGAAACCATCGTCACATAATTGAGATATACTAAGCAAGTTATATTTAAGTCCATCAACGAATAAAACTTTAGAAATCAATACTGAGTCAGTGTTACCAATCTAGCCTAGGCCGATGATTTTTCCTTTAGAGTTGTCACCAAAGGTGACATGACCTCCATCAACCTTTATTAAGCTCTTGAAGCAAGAATAATCTCCAGTCATGTGTCTTGAGCACCCACTGTCTAAATACCATATCTTCTTGTGACAGCTCTTCAAGCAGGTCTCCTATAAAACAGATTTAAACAGGAAATGACTTTGGTACCCAGATTTTCTTGGGTCCAGATAGGTTAGCAATCAGGGCCTTAGGTACCCAAATTTGTTTTATGGGTCCCATAAAATTAACATAAGAAATAGATTGTGAAAGATAAACTTTATTTGGTCTATAACCATGTGAACAACCTGTTGAGGCATATGAATTTCCAAAACTGGAACTAGCAGTATTTTTTCCAGACTTAGGAGTAAATCAGGTTCTAGTGAACTGTCTCTGTCCAGGTTGGTATCCCAAACCAGTAGCATATCTAGGTGCAACTTTCTTTCCTAGCATATGAGTTAACGCATCCTTTCCATTTGTGAATTTTTCTAATTCCTTTCTAAGTTGGTCATTTGACAGTTTCAGTTCTGTATTTTCCTTTAGTAGTTGAGCATTCTTTTCTTTTTATATATCAAGATCAGATTTATGCTTAACACTTAAAGCATGATGTTTCTTTAAACCTTTTTATTTGTATTTAAGCTCATTACAGGTTTCTTCCAACATATCACAGTACTCAAATAGTTCAGATTTTGACGTGTTTTCTGAATCAGAATCATCTCCAGAATAATATGAATTTAAAATAGGAGTGTCAGATGTTACCTCAGAAGTATTTGTCATGAAACACATGTTGGCTCGATTTCTTTCAGAGTCTGAAGATTCTGCTTCACTAGTGCTGTCTTCTGAAGCACTCCAGGTAGCCTTCATGGCTTTCTTGTACTTCTTGTCTTTGTAATCATATTTATTTTTGAACTTTAACTTTGGACAGTCTGCTTTGATATGTCCTTTTCGCTTGCATTCATAGAAGACAACTTCATCAGTCCTGTCAGCCTTCTTCCAATCCTTTTTTCCATTTTCCTTGTTGATTATACATTCCCTTGTAATTTGGTTTCCTAAAGAATTTCTTTTTCCTATAAAACTTTTTGAATCTCCTGGCTATTTGAGCCATCTCGGTATCACTGTCAGATTCTGAATTTTCACTCATTGAACTCCCAGTCTCCATTTGTAGTTTATCCTTGTCTTTACTCTTAAAGGCAGTAGTTTTAAACGCTACAGATTTTCTTTTGGGTTCCTCATCTTCTTCTTTATTTACTTTAAGCTCTTCTTCATACATCATCAGCTTACCAATTAACTCCTTGACTGGAAGTGTTCCAATGTCACAGGATTCTCTAATTGAAACGGATGTACCTCTCTATCTATCTGGTAAACATCTCAGTATTCTCATAATTTGTTCTTTTGCAGGAACAATCTTTCCGAGTGAGCTCATTGTGTTCACTATCTCATTGAACCTGAGATACATGTCAGAAATAGGTTCATCAGCCTTTATTTTGAAATTATCATATTTAATAGTATAAGTGTTTAATCTCATTTCTTTAACATTGGTTATTCCTTCGTGAGAAACAGCCAAGGTATCCCAAATTTCAAAAGCAGTTTTACATGCAGAAATTCTATTAAATTCTTCATCTCCTAGAGCACAGTACAGAGCATTCATAGCTTTACAATTATTATTGTAAGCAGTCTTTGTAGGTTCATCCCATGTAGATCTATCAGTAGTGGGAACTTTATATTCCGATTCAATAGCAGTCCAGATATCAAAACTCATGCTTTCTAGATGAATTTTCATTTTAAGTTTCCCCTGAGCATAGTTATTTCCATTAAAGAAAGGTGGCCGGTTAGTAGCAGCACCCTCAAGTCTATTATCCATTGTAAACAATATTTAAAGAGATAAAAATATAGAAATAACAGAAATTTTAAGAACTTTAAAATACAACTAAAATCACAGTTGAAAATAGAGTAATTTAGAAGATATTAATAAACCCTCTGATACCAAATGCAGGTCGGAGTGGACACTCAAGAGGGGGGTGAATTGAGTTCCAATTAAAATTTCTGCTAAAAACAATTTGTATTAAAATCCCCAAATTTCAAAAATAGATTAAACTATAGTGAATTTATACAGATTATAAAGGTTCAATTAGTTTCTCAAAGATTGATTAGTTCTCAGTTAACTTATTCTAATGATTAATTTAACTTTTGAAACTAACTTACTGGTTTACAATAAATATAAACACATACGAGTTTAACTATCAATGTGTCTTTGAAGATAAATTATATTTCAAAGTAATAGCAGCAGAATATGAAATAAAAGTATTGTATGGATATAAACTTTAACTAAAAACATAGAGGAGTTAACCAAGAGGTTCAGTCTCAAGCTGAGACTTAGTCCTCTCAAAAGTTTTATATAAGGATGATCCACACCCTGGATCAAGGTTCAACTGTTTACAACTGTCCAGGTCCAAGACCTCTACCACTGTTAGTCGTGGGAAACAAAACAACAGCAACCAGCTGTCCAGGTCACACACGACCTCTACCACTATCCACAGTGGGAAAAGGAATGGAAAGATAATGAGTGAGGATTTACAAATCGTCCAGTTAAGGTTCAGGAGACAGTGTGTGTGTAAAATACAACAGATAACACACACTGCTCGTATTGTAAAAAGTAAATCACAGAGATAAAGATTTAGAGATTAGTAATGGCTCTAGTGATCTTCGTGCAGCTCTTGACTTCTTTTGTTGATTAGAATTCCTTCTGAGTCTTCTTCTGGTTTTTGTCTGGAAAACAGAGTACCATCTGCTTCCTTGACTTCGAGGTTCATCTTGCTTAACGGCTCAAAGAATGATGAGTTTTGTGAGGTTCTTCCTTAGCATAGATTGCTCGATGTATGCTCTATGTTCTGAAGGCTGGTATTAGTAGTCTCGTGAGTGCGAGTTCTCCAGTTGATATTGGCACGTTTTGAGCTTGATCGCCAATATGTTCTGTGTGCTTGATCTCTTTTTTGTTTTTTACTTCACCCCCTTTTTTGACACGTACATAATGCCCTCTTTATATCCTTTTTGTTTTTCTGACAAGGAGTGATTATGCTTTTTGATCGTACTTGGTACGGTTTCCTGAAATGGCAACATAAATCATTTAATAACATTAAATGCATCAAAATTAACTAATGTAACCGTTAGTATAATAAACAAATAGTGTCAAGGATATAGGATTTGACTCCACAGTTCATTGTAGGTAGTCGTTTGTTTGTAGACGTGTACAGTTGACTCGGTGTAGGAATCTTCCATCGGTAGCTCTTCAAATCGGTAGCTCCGTGTGCATCGGTAGCTCCGTGTGCATCGGTAGCTCTGCGTGCATCGGTATCTCTGGCTATCGGTAGCTCTGGCTATTAGTAGCTCTGGTTATCGGTAGCTCTGGCTATCGGTAGCTCTGGCTATCGGTAGCTCTGGCTATCGGTAGCTCTGGCTATCGGTAGCTCTGGCTATCGGTAGCTCTGGCTATCGGTAGCTCTGGCTATCGGTAGCTCTGGCTATCGGTAGCTCTGGCTATCGGTAGCTCTGGCTATCGGTAGCTCTGGCTATCGGTAGCTCTTATGCGAACCAAATATGATTGACTTAGAATTGATTCAAAGCTAAACATGGATAATCGAGATCAATATAAATCAGAGATTATTTAAACACTATTATGAACTTGATCAACTATTTGAAAGAATTAAAATGTAGATCACCAGTAATTGAGAGTAGCATAATATATGAACATAATTGGGATTATCAAAACATATAAATTCACTATTGGGATTATCGAACCACGTGAGGTCAACATTTACAAATCCCCATTTTCCAAATTGTGTTTTTAAACTATCTAACGACTTATATGGTCTAAAACAAGCTCCAAGAACATGGTATGATAGACTTAGTTCCTTTCTTATTTCAAAAGGTTTTCCTAAAGGAATATCAGATCCTACTCTCTTTATTAAATGAATTTTAAAAGGTGTTTTAATTGTACAAATTTATATAGATGATATTATTTTGGGATCCTCTAAAAACTATTTCTGTACATATTTTTAAAAAATGATGCAAGATGAATTTGAAATGAGTCTAATGGGGGAACTAAAATTTTTACCTGGATTTCAAAATTTTCAAAATAAAAATTGTATTATTTTAAATCAAAGTAAACATACTAAGGAACATTTTATACTTTTTGGTTTGGATAGTAGTAAAGGTAGTGATACAACTATGAGTACCACTTTCATGTTGGATGTAGATAATAATGGTGAATCACTGGATCAAACCAATTAATGAGGTATGATTGGGAGTCTACATTATCTTACTGCTACCAGACCTGACATTATGTTCAGTGTATGCATGTATGCTCATTTTCAATCCAATCCAAATGTGTCTCACTTAAATTATGTTAAAAGGATTTTCAAATATCTCAATTATACTATAAATTTAGGTCTATTTTATCCAAGAGGAAAACTATTTGATTTAATAAGTTATTCAGATGCTGACTTTTCTGGTTGAATATTAGATAGAAAAAGAACCTCTGGAACATGTCACATTTTAGGAAATTCACTAGTGAACTGGTATAGTAAGAAAAGTAATTCTATTGCATTATCTACTATAGAGGCTGAATATATAGCTGCAGGTAGATTTTGTGCTCAAATTTTTTGGATGAAACACACTTTACTAGACTATGTATATCAATTCAAATATGTCTCTATAAACTGTGACAACACAAGTGCTATTAACATCTCTAAAAATATAGTATCTCATGTTAGGACAAAGAATATTGATGTAATACATCACTTCTTTAGAGGTCATTATAAAATGGGTGATATCACTCTTGAATTCATTGGTACTGAACACCAATTGGTGGATATATTCACAAAGACATTGAATTTTGAGATTTTAAATTAAATCAAACATTATTTTGGTATGATAAACTGTTGAGTATAGGACCTCACCATTATACCTTAACGATATGACCTCAATGTTAGGCCATACTGATAAGACCTCACCGTAATACCTTGCCAATTCGACCTCACTGTTTGACCTTTACAGATTGGATTTCACTGTTAGACCTTACCGATAGGACCTCATCATTAGACCTTACTAATGGGACCTCACTGTTAGACCTTTCTGATGCCTCCTTACCGATAGACGACATGAGTCTGGGACTTTTCATTTTAGTGTTCTCAGCTGGAATATGAAACATTTTCAATATATAACTTATTTATTTTATCTGTTTCATTTTTTGATCCCTAAATGAAAAAAATAAAACACAGATCACATTTCAATCCACATCAAACCCTCTCCCGAAACTTTTCCCCCACAATCTCAAAACCTAAACCTATACTGAAACCTTGAACCACTCCACATTGATGGCAAGAGTCAATTGTCCATCGGTTACGGTTGGAGGAGATGTGCCAGATCCTAAGAGACATAGAGCTGAGTCGATTAGTGGAATCAAGATAGTGGAAAAGGTGTTTAAACAACATTTATCAGATAGGGAAATAGGGGTTGATAAAGAGTTGTGTTTAGAGTGGTTGCTGTCGATCCGGTCTTTAGTACTGAAGTCACTTGAGTCTTAGGGATGGGATGGGAGTGTTGCAAACTATAATGGACCCTATTACTCGAAGTTAGTGAAAGAATTTTATGAGTATCTCAAGTTTGAGCAGTCTGTGGATGAGCACTGGATGACTTCCAGAGTAAATGGAGTAAGTGTGAGTTTCTCCTTTACTATGTGGGATAACTGGTTGAGTGTTCCACATGAAGGGATTATTTATTATTACTAAAATTTGGTGCCTCTCACTAGTGAGTTATTCTACTGTGAATAATAATTAGCTGAATTAGCAGATAATTGAATTCCGAGGAAAATAATTACTACAGCAATGGTAGGATAAGATAAGCTTCTTTTTAAGTTTATACAGCATGTTTTATGTCATAGGAGAGGGGATGTTTCAATGTTAAAGATTTAGGATTTTTTTCTCTTGTATATATTAAAGAATGAACATAATATCAACTTATGTAGGATTTTTATGATTCAACTATCAGATATGACCAAACCTAGTTCCAAATACAATGCCCTATTTCATGATAAGTTGATATCTATTATGTTGAAATTGAAATGAGTTACTAGATGTAAGGAGAAAACTGTTGTTGTGCAAGATAACCACTGCGTCACCAATGTAATTTTCAAGCTGATGAAGATCAACAGGAATCCATGGCTGAGGAGATGGGTGAATGATGAGGATAAGATGAATAAAGATTTTAACCCTGTAGCTCATCCTACTAGGCCTAAAAATAAGAGAGACAATGGTCTTATTCCTAGTGAAGTAGAGAATGCTTATTCAGATGATGAAGAAGAAGTTTTCGTTGTGCAAGAAAGATAGGATTCTCCAATAGATGACCGGAGTGATCCTGACCTTCCCTCAAATCCTAGTGTTAACACAGTATCCTTTGGTGAGCCTAGCCCTCACAATAGATTTCCTAGAAGGGAGACTGTCTTAAGGGACAGTGATGTGGAAACCAGTTAAGAAAAAGGGTCTTAAAATGTCTTAAGAGACATTAGAGATATCTCAGATGAGGATGAGGACACTGATTCAAGTCAGGATGACTTTGAGATAGCTGCTGCTAAAAGTGAAGAGGAATGTGTAAGTTTCAGTCCTTCAATAGGACATACAGAAAGGGTAGAAAGTAGAGATGAAGAAGTTTCTGATTTATTTGATGTTGGTCTTTTTTTTGGAAGTCGTTGAAGATTCTGTGGAGGACGTTGCAGTGGACCTTCTGGTTAATGAATTTGATCAAGGAGTTCTAATGGAGATAGATGTGGCTGATTAGGATAATTCTCCAAGTGAGGGGGATGAACCTGTGGCTAGAGGATTAGTTATTGTTGCTCATGAGATAGAGGACTGAATATAAGCTCCTAGATTTGTAGTTTTAGGACTATATTATGGAGATTCTAAAGATAACCAGCCTATCAGAAGTCCTCTAATTCCTACTGTCTTAGAAACTACCATTGTGCATCCATTTTTTATATTACCTCGAGACTATGTAAAGAAGGATGAATTAGATTCTTTGAAATTAGACCTGAAGAGGAATATTTAAGAGAAAATAGCTGAGATAGCAAGAATAATAACTCACAATCAAGGACTCATGATATATTTAGGGGAAAGGACAGTCTCTACCTCTCGTTTATCTGTGTTACATGAGGTCAAGGAATTTTAGAATAAGGTAAAAACTTTGGAAGTGTATATGGAATCAGTGAAATTGTATTTTTCCATATTAGAAGCAAATATTGATTCAAGAACTTAGGTGGACAAAGACCTTATATATTTTAGAAGTGTGTTTTAGTAAATGGTCATTGTGTTTGAGTAATTTAAGAAGACTATGAAAACAAATGTGAAAGGCCATGATGATGAAGTAAAAAAGGCTGATTAGTGGGCTAACCAAATAATTTAAATAGACTGTAGCTTTCTCTATGGAACCTCTGGGTGCATCTGCTTCTTCTTCAACCTCTTTTTTAGTTGATGTCGAAGCCTTCCAGACCGTTGTTAGAGAACAAGTGGAAAATTTCTCTAGATCTAGTTCCTCAGACTCTCAGGTTATTTCCATTACCCGGTAAATTCATAACATTGTGGAAAAATTATTTAAGGGAAACTTCTCAAGATCTGAAGGCCATCAAGGATCAAGTTAACTCTTATTACTAACGGGTATACACTAAACATCGGATGGAAGGAAACTTTAAGATGATTTTGAAAAACGTGATAATTCATCCTGTCACTTAGGCATTTAAATATCAAGTGAGCAATATTAGAGAGCTCAGTCCTTCCATAGTGAGACTCTTGGAAAACAAATATGATTTCATCTTTACTACGGAAAGAGGGGGAATCATTATTATGTACTTAGGGAGTCTTCTGTTACCCTACCTATTTGTGGAATGCACACCCATCATTGTTCCTCCAACTTTTCCTGCTTCTCCTGCTACCTCAGGTTTCACGAGTACTGCTCCTTTAATGACTCCGGCCCAGGCCATCAGAAGTTTGTCCCCAATGATTAGTCAGTGATATAATCACTATATGTCTACTGATGCCTTATTGGCTGCTCCTCCTACACTGCTCACTATCATCCCTCAGCCTATCCCTCCACCTTTAGAACCTTCCTCCTCAGCTTCCAAATACAATGCTCCATCGGACATCTCTGATGTGGATTGGTGTGGACTGTCTTAGCTGATTGGGATTGGTGTATTCTTTTTGTCTATTGTGCTTCTGTTTTATTAATACAAACATTTTCTTTTCTCAATTTTCGTTATATATTCCATTTTGTTAATCACAAATGGGGAGAAATGTTTATATGTGTTTATATATGTTCAGGCCTAAATGTAGTTTTCACCATATAATTTTTGTATGCTCACATCACATATGAAATTAGATGATGTGTTTAACCGTGATTCAAAACTCCTAAACCTAAAGATTCAATGACAAAATTTGTGATTATCCAAATGGGGGTGATTTTTGAACTCACATGTTTTGATAATCCCAAATCACGTTTCATTTATGTGATAATCATGTTTTTATTCTATTTTAATTATGTTTCATTAATTATTCTTGTTTCTATAGAGTAATATTCATATACATTCAATATTACTACTTTATTATAATGCCTCGACCCTAGAATCCAGGGGTCGGTGTTTATTTTAATACATTTCCATGATTACAAGGAATCAAGACCCAAAGGGCTGATCAGTTTAGTAGTCTTGGAAACAACATACATACATAACTTCAACACTACAACTTGGAAAGAAAAACAACACTAATTTATTCCATCAGAAACATCCAAGATTCAAAGATTATTATTGCAAGTCTCTCATAACTAACTTCTTCATATCGTGAGAAAATGAAACATGCGAAAGGGGTGAGCTCAAATTCCCAGTAAGATTAAGCAATATAGCATAAGATAACATAAACATTAAGAATGATGAATAATTGAAAACACATTTCTTTACAAATAATTAACATGAACACTTTATGGCAGGAATATGAGCTATGTAAATAATGCCATAATAAAACATAGTAGTGGGTTTTATACTAGTCGAATAACCATATGAAATATAAATAGCTAATATCACAATGATGGAATTAATAATTCCATACATAATAACCACATAGTCAAGGCCTCGTGCCAAGACTACAAATAAGATTTTGTTAAGGCCTTGTGCCAAGACACCAGTTTGTCTCATGAGTCCTGGCAATGCATCGAGAAGATATAGTGGGATCCACCCTTCTCATACTAAGTCCAATGAATTCCTCATATGAAAATTTTGAAACATAACATAAACATTCGTATTAAAACTATCGTACGAAATGTCAATACTTTATCCACAAACCATGAATGGTATAAAAATAGCACATCCACAGTCAAACGTAACTCATTCAATACAATATGGAATATGGTATTGTAACAGAATAACCTCAATTGAGAATAATGAAGGATATTGACATAGATGAAAACAATCATCAAAACTATTTGAAAGAAATATCCTCTTTTTTCTTGAAAACATTTAAAAGTATCACTATTTATCAAGAAGCCATTTAAAAATAGATTTTTGAACAAAAGTGTCCAATACCAATTTGAAACTTTTAATAGGAATTTTATTTTTAAAACATTAATTTCCATATAACTAAATCTTTAAAACCATTTTTAAAACATGGGCATTAATCAGAATGATTTATAATAAAAAATTATCAAAACATTTATAATGATATTTTAGTTAGAGTTCATAACCAAAAGAGAGACACTTGAATAAAAATAATTGAGGTAATAAAAACTTTATAATATCATGAGAATAAAGGAATACATGATATACTATGTCAAATTACATTATATACACCATATAAAAGAGAATTGGGGTATAACAACAAAGAAGTCTCAATGGAATGTAAATTGAGATGAAATCTCTTATAAAGACTGTATCCTTAGGTTAATGAGAAATCAAGGACATAATTATATATGTCAAATATAAATACACTCCATATTATTGGATATTCAGTGTAAATAAATCAGAGTACATTCACACATATTCTTGTAAAAACAACACCAATGAATTGGATTTGTAACTTAATAAATAGAGATTGAGTTAAAATTACTCTTATCAAGTTCATATCGATGACTTGTGAATTTTTCAATAGAGTGATTATGTGTATCAAAAGTATATCCATATAAAGGGGAGTGGAAATTACTAAAAAAATAATAAATAGTGATTCCACAGAAAATCATGGAGAAAAATAATCAATGAAGTATGCGTAAATCCCATTGAGTGGAAATTGAAATTTGGAATTCCCTTACCGATTTGGTAACTTATGAAACATACAACCCATGAAAGAAGTATCATAGAATGAAGATTTAAATACTTAAATTAAATTATATTACACCAATAATACAATCATTGATATTACATATTCCACACAAAATAAAATAGTGTCCAATATAACATGAATCTCATGGGAATAAAAAGTGAGATGAAAAACCCTTACTTCGTTGTAATCAATCGAGTCGTATGAGAAAAAGTTAATAACCACAAAATGAATCACATAATACCATGAATACAAAAAGGAACATGATAATTTATATAAAATGGAAGAACACAATACACCACATGCAATAAATAAGCGGCGAACAATGGAAATATCACGGAATTAAATGTGAGATAAG
This sequence comes from Viscum album, assembly GCA_963277665.1. NCBI lineage: Eukaryota > Viridiplantae > Streptophyta > Magnoliopsida > Santalales > Viscaceae > Viscum > Viscum album. The sequence continues at coordinate 2,086,028,705 of OY728126.1, read as the reverse complement.
AAACCCCTTACCTCAAGTCTCACTTGATTTGTATGTTCATTGTTCTTCCTAAATAATAAACATAAGTGTATTTATACTTGATTAAGAAAAAATTTAAAGTTTATTATTAATTTTATATCACTTATTACAATGATATAATAGTTAGTTATTTATTTGAGTTCATATTGAATATTTTATTGATGTTTGGAACTTTAGTCAAAAATAAACTTTTTATAATTACTATTTTTCTAGGTGGTCAAAATTCTATTATCTTCAGAATGATATACAATATTTAGATGTAATATATATATTATATATCCAGTATATATATCTATTTATAATAGTATATAATATTCGAAGATAAGAAATGAAATGTACCATTCATGGAGACGGTAAGTTGTACGTTTGCATGAACACTACTTTCATTTCTATTTTGTATTATAAAAGAATTAAAACATAATGATACATTAGTATATTATAATTTCAGTATAATATAATATATAATATCATTAATTCCATCCTTTATACATCCCACATAAGGCATTAATGAGTCATATCATTTTGTGGGGGCGGAAGTCCGCACTTCCTCAAATGAAATTATCACATTTTACCCATAATGGAAACCATAAAATGATGATATAATTGGAAAATACAGAATCATAAAGAAAAAAATAAACATAATATATATTTATATCAAATATAAATACAGTTCCATCTTAAATTTCAGCATGATAGATGGTAGAAGATAATCGAACAATCATTGTTTCCTGAGGTGTTAGTTTTCCACCCATAGAAACAGTATGTTCTTTACCAATTAGATGGAGGTGTGTGTAAGTTTATTTTGAACCCTTATCATAAAAACATCTTAGTATATTGAGGATATTGATGTTGTTATAAAATAAAGTAATAAAAATTGTTTAAGGTGTTGGATAAGTATAATAAAACAAAATAAAAAATAATAATTTAAGAGAAAGAATTACCGTTAATTTGGGTAACTTCTTTGGGTTCGAACCAAAATGACTTCTTGAAGTGCCTTATTTTTAATTTGAGGCTTCTAGGAGGAATAGGGGGATCTTGAGAGATTATATTGGCAGGGTTTGGATGAGCCAAGGGGCTTGAGATGTGTGTGGAATGGGTTAGAAGTTGTGTCCTTTTATAAGGGAAAGGAGGGGCTCTTTAGGAACGTGTGAAAATATTATTTTATTATATAGTGATATTCAGTTTCTAAAGGTCAAAAACAAGTTGAAGTCAAAGATAAGAAGACTCATGGTTGGAATAAAATCATCCAATAAGAACTGAATAGGTTTTGGATATTATTTTAATATTAATAATCATATTTTTTAAATCATTTATTAATGAGTTAAATAATACATCATTATTGTGTTATAAATAATTTAATTTAGTTGATGTCTAAAAATTATAAAAAAAATACCATAATGTAGTAAATAGTTTTGGAATTCCAATTATTTTTTATAGTTCATAAGTTGGCTTATATTACCCCATGTAAAAATTGATATACTAAAAGATATTTGTTAATTTCATTTTTGTCTTTACTTTAAGTTAATTAAAATAAAGAATCATTATCATTATTAAGTGTCTCCATGGGGTCCCAAAATTGGCCCAAGTATTACCAATGTTTCCCATGACTCATCCAATAATGTTAGGACAAGTTTTAAGGTAAGTTTGTATTATTATAGTATTTCTTTTACCTTGATTTACCATATTTACCTTTAATCGCGGTAAATAAAAGTCATAAGCTACTATTCACAAAAAAAAATTTATCATCTTATTGAACCAATTTTTACTTAATAATAACAAACATTTATCTCAGATTTTTGAAATTCTATTCAAATAAGTGGTAAAATTTCATTTCAATGAAAAAGTCAGATTTTTAACTACTACTTAGTGGTTTCACTATTCATCAAAGTTTGATGTTTTTCAGAAATATACCGAAAAATTCCGCCTAATCTATATTTGATATTTTGAATTCAAAAATGATTTCTATTATACCAAATTCAAAACATAGATTTTGTATTAATTAATTTAAAATTAATTCCTGTTTTTAAAACAAATAGCGTGTTTTTAAGAAACAATAACTTTCAAAATGTTGACACTTTTTTATGTATAATTTCAAAGTGAAATTAATTCCAATGACCAAAATTCGATTAATGAGTAAAAATATAATCTATTTAAACATAAAAACCTATTTAAAATATAAATAAACCATACAAATTAGTTAGATTAAAAGTCAGTTTCAAATTAAAATACATTATTTCTCACTATTCACAAAAAAAGAATATTAGTAGAAAAATACAAAAAATATACCCAAAGTAAATTATGATGTCCCGATTCAAAAGAAGAATTTTATTTTGTCAAAAGGAACATATAAAAGTGACCAGAACTTGATTTAATGAGGGTTCACCATTAAAAGGTGGTAAATCAACCATTTAAAGTAAATTATGTTTAAAATTATATTCATTCGCATTTTAAGTCTCTAACTTTTATTGGATAAATGTAAAAACATATTAAAAAAATATATAATAATTTTTTAGTTAGTTCTGTTCATTTCTTACATTACAACAGCTAGGTGTTAACTACCCTTTACAATAATAATATTATATTATTAGTGTGCAATGTAAGTTTTCAAAGAAACCCATTATTGCGTATCAGGTATACCATCGAACATAGTGTCCCCTTTAAAGTATAATTAATATTTAGTTCAAAATTTTTAATAAATATGAAAAATGTAATTTTATTCATTTACCTGGGATGTTACATCCTTCCCCCATTTTTAGAATTGCATCCTCGCTATTTTAAAACTGGTTTTGGAATCTTCATTAAAAGTCCCACATCAGAAAAGAGTCAGTAAAAATATCACATTAAAAGAATGAAAGAAAAGTACAAAGGACACCCGAGATAACCCATACTAGGATTACATCTAGGAAAACAAGGATATGGAAGATAAACTAAGTGTAAAGTTCTAATGGAGAGGGATAGAAAACATGACCAAGAAAAAGTTAACAATAAGAAAAACACAAACATGTGACGGGATAAGTGGTCATTAGGTTCCCAGTAGGAAAAGTAAACGGATAACGTTTTTTTTATTTTACATTTCATAAATTTGAGGAATTTATTTATGATATTTACTAATAAAATAAAGATATGTACTTACTTTTTAAGTAGATATTGATTATTTAATAAATTTATACCACTAACTCTTCTTTTTTTCAAACGATGAGAATTCAAGATGACTTGGTCACACCGAAAGAGATGGAATCAAATTCTAGAGAATCAAATGATCCACAAATATAAAAAATATATTTACATTGTCTTTAGAGATTAACCACCACCAAAATAGTTAGTACAATATCAGATGATCCCCAAAAAGGATAATCCTTTAAAGAAATAAATATAAATCTTAATTTTTAAAATGAAACCAACAATTCCCCAAAGTTAAATAAATACCATTCAATAAAAAATTTTCCTTAAAATCTTTCAATATAATCAAAACTAATATTGAATCCAAAAATTTAGAATAATCTTGTTCTGTAGTCTTCCACGTTAAATTATATATCCAAATGACATCGACTACCCTTAAAGTCACATACTCAAATGTAATTAACCTCATCACATATTCTGTATGATAGGTTAATCATTTCCCTAAATAACCCAAAATATAGATAAATATCCACCATTACTACACAAATAAAATCCCATGGTATTCTATTTTCTTTAGGTATATACTGTTCCCAACAGAGCTAACGTCTTCCAAAATAACATTTATCACTTAATCACCAAATAATTTTCCAATACTAAGGATATCCATTTGTTTATAAATAAGATCCCAAATAAAATTTTTATTTATCAATAAAATAATTTAACTAGAAATAATTAATTACACTAACCAGGGACTTCACGTACTCCAGTGGTAGGAAATAAATCCCAATCGCACTATGGTTGTGGGTTCGATTCTCGATGCTTTGTCTGACGTGAAGGGTTGTCACATATTATACATGTTGTACTTTTTCAAAAACTATATAATTTTATAATATTCACAAAAATTATATAGATTCCTCAAAATAAATATAACAAAATTCCATCACAAATGTTATCTCACACCTCTCATTTTCATTCAAAAATTTAATAACTTGTAATATTCTCAAACTCAATGATCATATAACACCAAATGGTTATTTATAAATATATACACAAGAGAAAAGATAATTCTTCTTCAAATATCATTTTCACATGACTAAATGTAGGGTTACAAATACAAGAGAAAAGTCTTCCAAAGTAATCCCATAAACAAAGAGCACTAATTATTTTTAAACATTTCTCCAACCATTTATTTCAACATAGCTTCTTCCTTGACCATGAGAATATCCTATAGAATAGGGCATTCACTTGGGTAATGGAAAGGTCCCCTACATTTATGAAAAATGACTGTAAATGGGTTCTTAGGACCATTTTTTTTCTTCCATGGTACTCTTCATTTTTTCTTGGCAATTATTTACTTTATTCCCTTCTTTCCAACACATAAACCATTTCATTGTTCCATTAAGACACCTTTTTATGTGTCTCCTTCCAAATTTCCTGCATGATGGAAAAAGTCCTTTCTTTTCTCCATGGTCTTCACTACTGGAGCTCTCATCATTCACCACTTTTCTCTTCCTTGTTGCGTCTGGGAGTTGGTTAATATATATGTTGTTGATCATATTTTTTGAAAACCGATTCGGCATGAACATGATATCTTTTATGCCCAACAAAAATATTTTTTTTTGCTCATTTCCACCGTCATTCAAACCTTATACATCATGCTCAATTTTTCTATGACTTCCTTAGAATCCAGCCGTTGATTAAAACTTGAAAGCATTGTGTGAGTAATAATATCCATAAAATCATTTATAGAATATCATTACACCTTATTTTCAATTTAAAACACCTTAGGATTAACCAAGGTCATTTATTCTCATATTATATTAAAATACTTCAAATTGGTTTGTAAGGATAATTTAAATTATCCTATGCATATCCCTCGGGTGTGTCATATCCAAGAGTGCAGCAAGGCACATTGTCATATACCAGGATACCCCGAGTCAATCCTGAAACTCCTTGTCAGAGTTTTCACTCCTTAGTACATTTGTGGCAGAGCTGTCTCTTCCTGTTCATATCCAGACAGGGATGTATTGCTTGGAAAATGCCCAAAATCTCTACATTACCACAATTCTAGTAAGTTCTTATATACTAATCATCAATGTCTATATTAGGGTAATGTGCTCTAATCATAGTTTATCTAAATCTAGTTTCCATGTTTTGTACTGAACTTCCTCTGATACCAACTATAACACCTCGACCCTAGAATCCAGGAGATGATGCATTATTTTAATACATAGGAATGATTAAAAGGAATCAAGTCCTGAAGGATCGATCAGTATAGTAGTCTTGGATACAAGATACATACTTAAGTTCAACACTAAAACTTGAAAATAAAAACAACACTAATTTATTCCATCAGTATCCAAGCATCCAATATTATTCTTAAAAGTCACTCATAACTATCTTCTTCATATCCTGAGAAAATTAAACTTGAGAAAGGGGTGATCTCAATTGATCAGTAATATTAAGCAATACAGTAGAAGATAACATAATTATTAGGCATGGTGAATAATTGAAAACACATGCCTTTACAAATAATTAACAAGAACACTTTATGGAAGAAATATGAGATGAGTAAATAATGTCATAATAAAACATAGTCATGGGAATTCTACTAGTTGAATAACCACATGAAATATCAATAGCTAATCTCATAATGATGGAATACATAATTGGGGAGATCATAACCACATAGTCAAGGCCTTGTGCCAAGACTACAGATAAGATTTTGTCAAACCTTTGTTCCAAGACACTAGTTTGTCTCGTGATACCTACTGATGCATCGAGGAGATATAATAGGCTCCACACATCAATTACTAAGTCCAATGAATTCCTTATATGAAAATTTTGAAAAATAACATAAACATTCATATTAAAACTAGAATACGAAATGTCAATACTTTATCCACAAACCATGAATGATATAAAAATAGCACATCCAAAATCAAACATAACTCATTCAATAAAATATGGAAGATTTTATTATAACAGATTAACCTCAATCAATAATAATTAATGATATTGACATAGATGAAAATAATCATTAAAACTATTAGAGAGAAATATCCCTCCTTTTCTTGAAAACCTTTAAAAGTCATACTATTTGTCATGAAGACGTTTAAAAATAGATTTTTGAATCAATGTGTCCCATACAAATTTGAAACTTTTAAAAGGAATTTTAATTTTAAAACATTAATGTATATATAAATAAATCCTTAAATCCATTTTTAAAACATGGACATTAATGAGAAATATTTATAATAATAAATCATTAAAACATTTAAAATTGTTTTTTAGTTAGAGTTCCTAACCAAAAGAGAGACATTTGAATACAAATAATTGAGGTAATAAAAACATTATAATATCATGAGAATAAAGGGATTCATTATATAATATGTCAAAGTACATTCTATACACCATATAAAAGTGAATTGGTGTATAACTACAAAGAAGTCTCAATGGAATGTAAATTGAGTTAAATCTCTTATTAAGACCGTATCCTTAGGTTAAGGATAAATCATGGACATTATTATGTGTGAAAAATATAGATACACTCAATATTATTGGATATTTAGTGTAAATAATTCATAGGTCATTCACACATATTCTTGTAAAAACAACACCAATGAATTGGATTTTTAACTCAATAAAAGGATATTGAGTAGTAATTACTCTTATCAAGTTCATATCAATGACTTGTGAATATATAAATGGAGTGATTATGTGTATGAAAATTATATCTACTGAAAGGGGATTGTAAATTACTACAAATATAATAAATTATTATTCCACACATAATCATGGAGTAAAATAATCAATGAAGTATGTGTAATGCCCAATGAGTGGAAATTGAAATTTGGAATTCCCTTACTGCTTTGGTAACTTATGAAACATACAACCCATGATTGAAGGATCATAAAATGAAGATTTAAATACTCGTAGATTAAATTATATTACATGAATAATACAATCATGGGTATTACATAAGCCTCACAAAATTAAATTGTGTCCAATATAGCATGAATCTCACGAAAATAAAAAGTGAGGTGAAAAACCCTTACTTCATTGTAATCAATCGAGTCGTATGAAAAAAAGTTTATTACCACCAAATAAATCATAGAATACAATGAATATAAATAGAATCATGATAATATATATCAAATGGTAGTACAAAATACATCACATGATATAAATAAGTGGCGAACAATGGAAATATCGCAGAATTAAATGTGAGATAAGAAACCCCTTACATCAAGTCCGACTCACCTTTTATGTTCCATGTTCTTCCTGAATATTAACCTTAAGTTAATTTACAATTAATTAAGAACATTTTTCAAGTTTATTATGTCCTATATATCAATTATTACCTTTCTATAACAATTATTTATTTATTTGAGTTCATATTGGATATTTTATCGATGTTCAGAACTTGAGTCAAAAATTAACTTGTTATAATTACTATTTTTCAATGTGGTAAAAATTATATTATCTCTAGAATGATATAAATGATTTAGGTATCATATATATATTATATATCCAGTATATATATCTATTTATAATAGTACATAACATTTGGAGATAAGAAATGAAATGTACCTTTCATGGAGACGGTAAGCCGTACGTATGCATGAATGCTACGTTTATTTATATTTTGTATTTCAATGAAATTAAAACATAATTATAAATTTTAATATTATAATTCTAGTAAAATATCATATATAATATCATTAATTACATCCTTTATACATCCCACATAAGGAATTAATGAGTCATATGATTTTGAGGGGGCGGTAGTCCGCACTTCCTCAAATGAAATTATCGCATTTTACCCATAATGGAAACCATAAAATAATTATATAAATGGGAAATAAATAAGCATAAATAAAACATAAAAAAATATCATATATAAATAAAGTTCCATATTAATGTCCTCTATGAGAGGCGGTAGTAGATAATCAAACAATTTTCATTTTGTGAGGTGTTAGTTTTCCATCCACAGAAACAGTACGTTCTTCACCCATTAGATGGAGGTGTGTGTAAGTGTAGTTTTAATCCTTCTCATAACAACATCCTAGTATATTTTGGTTACTGGTTTTTTTATAAAATAATTTAATAAAAAGTTTTTAGGGGGTTGGAGAGGTAAAATAAAACAAAAGAATTTAAGAGAAAGCATTACCTTTAATTTGGGTTACTTTCGTTGGTTTGAAACAAAAGGACTTCTTGATGTGCCTTCTTCATAAGGTGAGGATTCTAGGAGGAAGAGGGGGATCTTGATAGATTATTTCGGAAGGGTTTGGATGATCCAAGGGGCTTGAGAGGTGTGTGGAATGGTTTAGAAGTGGTGTCCTTTTATAATGGGGAGGAGGGGCTCTATTAGAAAGAGTGGAAATATAATTTTATTATATAGTGATATTCAGTTTCTAATGGTTCAAAACTAATTAAAGGCAAATATAAGACTACTCATGGTAGAAATAAAATCATCCAATAAGAATTTACTAGGTTCTGGATATTATTTTAATATTAATAATCATATTTATTTAATTCATTTATTAATGAGTTAAATACTACATCATTATTGTGTCATAAATAATTAAATTTAGTTGATGTCTAAAAATTATAAAAAAATTACTATAATAAAGGAAATATTTTTGTCTTTAAAATTATTATTTATAGTAAAAAATATGACTTATATTACCCTATGTAAAAATTGATATACTAAAAAATATTTGTTAAAGTCATTTTTGGCTTTACTTTAAGTTAATTAAAATAAAGTGTCGTTATCATTCTTAAGTGGATAAATGGGATCCAAAAATTGACCCAAGGATGTCCATGGTCGGCCATGACTCATCCAATAAGGTTATAACAAGTGTTAAGGTAATTTTTTATTATTATAATATTTTTTTACCTTGAATTACCCTATTTACATTTAACATTGGTAAATAAATGTCAAACGTTACTATTCACATAAAATTATTTTTATCTTATTGAACCACATCTTACATACTAATAATAAAAATGTATCTCTGATTTTTTGAATTCAATTCACAAAAGCGGTATGATTTTATTTAATTGAAAAAGTGGGATTTTTATCTACTACTTAGTGGTTTCACTATTCATCAAAAATTGATGTTTTTTCAGAAAATTACCAAAAATTCAGCCTAAGCTATATTTGATATTCCGAATTCATAAATGATATCAATTTTACCAAATTCAAAATTTATAAGTTAGATTAAATAATTTGAAATTAATTCCCGTTGTCAAAACAAATAGCATTGTTTTTAAGAAACAATAACTATCAAAATATTGACACTTGTTTATGTATAGTTTCATTGTGAAATTAATTCCAATGACCAACATTGGATTAAAGGGTCAAAATATAATCTAATTATAGTTCAAAAATAATTTAAAATATAATCTAACCATATAAATTAATTAGATTAAAATTCAGTTTTGAATTAAAATACATTATTTCTCACCATTCATAAAAATGGATATTATTAGAAAAACACCAAAAATTTACTCAAAGTAAATTACGATGTACCGATTCTAAATAAGAATGTAATTTTGTAAAATAGAATATATAAAAGTGACAAAAACTTTATTTAAATAGGGTTCGCTATTAAAAGGTTTTAAATCAACCATTTAAAGTAAATTATGTTTAAAATTAGATTCATTTACAATATAAGTCTCTAAAATTTATTGGATAAATGTAAAAAAAATTAACAAACATATATAATCATTATGTAGTAAGTTCTATTAATTACTGACATTACAATGGCTATGTGTTAACTACCATTTAGAATAATAATATTATATTATTAGTGTGCAACGTAAAATTTCATAGAAACCCATTGTTACATATCGGGTATACCATCAAAAATAGTTTCCCCTTTAAATTATAATTAATATTTAGTTCAAAAATATTAATAAATATGAAAAATGTCTTGTTATTTATTTACCTGAGATGTTACATTTATTGGTTAAGCTTATAGTGTAGGATTTATCTAAGTACAAGGTCACCGATACAAGGACACCGATACAAGGGCACCGATACACGGTCACCGATAAAAGGTCACCGATAAAAGGTCACCGATACAAGGTCACCGATACAAGGTCACCGATACAAGGTCACCGATACAAGGTCACCGATACAAGGTCACCGATACAAGGTCACCAATTCAAGGTCATTGATACAAGGTTACTGATACAAAGGTCACTAATGCAAGCCTACTACTGAAGTTTACTGATGGAAGGTTATAGTTGGAGTTTGGCGGTGTGCACCTGCTATTGAAACCTACCGATGAGAAGGCTACCATTACCAGTCTACCATACTATTATACTCCTTAATTTTTCAAATTCTTGATATTTTTATAATGGTCATATTTTTAAAATTTAATGCTTCTGACTTATTTCATACTTATTGTAGACATATCAGGAGACCATATATTGATAGTACAACATACGAGAACGATTGCACATGATGTACTTAATCCTTTTTTCGGACCTCAAATCTGAACGAAAAATATCGAGGAATAAATATGTATAGATTCACAGAGAAAGGCAAAAATATAATAGTCCTGAAGTTAAATTCATGTTGATGAAACTACTTAACAACAAGGAATAACCATTCGAGCACCTTTACTGTGAACCCCAAGAACATCAAGAATATCGATTCAGGAAAACAACATGAGGATTCCTTCTGTGTCTCATAAACATTCAATCACCTCAATAAGTAGAACTCTCAATTCCTGAAATCTAATACCTCGAGTTGCGACACTCGGTTTTGGAGACAACATCCAAAGAAAGACTCAAAATTCAAATTCTACACTTTAAGGAGTCAAGAGAAAAACTACAAACACATAGAATCTTCTAAACTCTATCTCATGATAATTTCTCTATTGTGTTTCTTATTTTTACATTTATGAGAAGTGTGTCTATCTGCTTCACAAATTGTCTCCTATTCTAGAACTGGAGGATATTTAATATCCTTAAATCGAACCACACTTAATTGTTGTTCCCCCGTAAAACTGTGGAAGAGACCGTCTATGTCCTGCATTATTTGTCTTTCCCATAACGAATAGTCATAGAGGGTGTGAACCCTGGACAATTTTTGAAAACTATTGAAGCCTGATACATGTTTTGTATCAAATTTATTTCTAATATAAACTTTTTGGTGGCCAGTGATCACTATGTTGAGAGGATTAGGTCTCGGCTTGAGACTGATCCTCTTGTTTTACTTCAGTATGCACTATATTTTGTTATACTCTATTTTATCTATTTTTCACTGCTAATATTTTCTAAAACATAAAAATGATTTTCTTTCACTTTGATAGTTAGTTTTGGTTAGTGTGTGTATTTTTATAATTCAGTAAACTTGTTTCAAAATATGTATAGGTGTTTTACACTGATTAAACTGAGGATTAATCACCCTTTAAGAAACATGTTGACCAAATAAACATTAACATCTCTACTGTCTTATTTAACTGGGCCATTTTAAAATTTGGGGATATTATTAAAATATGTTTTTAATAGAAATTTTATGTAGGAACTCAATTAACCCCCTCTTGATATTCCACTATGACCAACACTTAAATAACTAGAAAACCATTTAAATCCCTTTAAAATAAATCTTATTAATAATTGAAAAAAATTTAAAATCCCAAAAGGAAATAAAATATAAATATTTTATTTTAATAAATTATTTTATAAAATGTGAAATAAATGGATTACATGAAAACAACTACCACACCAATCATTTATAGTGTGAGACCTTAAAATATGGTAAGAGGGGAACAAAATAATTACTCCACAAACCCATGAGAGAAAACCAAAAATATTAGTTAACGATATCAATATAGGTTTCATCTTCCAAGGCCCCATTCAGAGGGATATAATTAATATGAATAATAGATAAAGTAAAGAAGATAAGTTGAGACATAATCATAAAGAAATCCATTTTTTATCAAATAGGAAAAAAAATCCATGGAATAAGGATAGTGAGTCACCCACCTATCTCTCTAGAATATGACACTAAAATGAGTGGAATATAATGCTTTATGTAGATTGATTTTTTCTAAGGGATAAAATAGAACATAACCACTTAAAAATATGAGAAAACACATCATAGTGTGCCTATATTCGATAATGTGTGGCATTCCTCTCCATACAACCATTAGAGAATGAAGTTGAGGGTGACAACGTGGTGCACCTCCATTGAGTAGACCCAAAAAAACATGAACCCCAGGCCACCATGTTATGGTTTTCCTTTTTAATTTAACTAAACACCACCATTATATCTTGTAAGAAAAATATAAACTTTATCCATAGTTGCGTCTTAGTGCCACCCTCCTTTTATAGCGTTTTGACCTCATATGGATAGGTCCTCATGGAATGACTCTTACTAGGTACAACACCATCACATTGTGATGCACATCTTCATGGATTGAACGTCACAATGAATAGAATCCTACAATGGTTAGGGCCCGTATTTATGGTTTACCCATATAGGAGAGTTTATTCTCATGAAAATCCTGGACTATATACATGGTCATGGGAAGAACTCCACCTAGCATGGAGTGACTACCACCCTTCCTCAATTTTTTAAAAAGAGACAGAACCTTATGTAGTAGTTCCATTGATGTAATAGTAGATTCATTTACTCTTATATGTTGGATATAACCAAAGTCAACCTGTTGAAATCCTTTGATACATGTTCACCCTACGTCTCATTGTGAGTATCCCTCACCAAAACCTCTAATGAAAAATTAATACCTTTCACGTCATGATTCCCTTTCTCTATAGTGAGAACATCAAACAAACACAACCCAAAAATCACACTCATATCCTATCAAACAATCACTAATCATGTATATAATGTGACCTAATATCAACCAAGATTATTAAAACACCAAAAAACAATAAAAACTCAAAAAAATTTCCATATAAAAATTAAAATAACCATTAATAAATAAATATAGTGGTAAGGAATGTAATATTCTAGGTGTGACATTATGGGAGGATTTTATTATAATGCCTCATAGTGATGAATTAGGAATTTCATCAAGATATAACATGTTTTCAAAAACCTTAAAAGTGAAATAAAATAAATATTATATGGTGGTCTATCATATAGTATCTGAATAGTCCTGAACATATATATTAATATTTTAGTACTATTAAGTTGAATTTAATAATATGAAATGTGTCATGTTATAAAATTTTTTGAATCCACGTTTTTCTTATTTTATAATGGCTCTATATATAGATATATGGTATAATGTGAAATTATAATTACCCACTAAATGTAAGACATTGAGTTTTTCCTAACCGATGTTTAACTTGGAGTATTATAGGTTGTGATTAAATTTTATTGTTATCATTGGTAGGATTTCTTATAGAGATATGAAATATTACCATGAGGTAGAAAAGGGGTGTTTGTGCTTGATTACCCCACATCTATACCACAAATGGGAGTCATATGATATGTATTTAGTATAATTAAGGTGTTTATTAGATGTTTATATTTTCTTATATATAAGTTTGATGAGACATGATGTATGAGTTCATTTATTTTTTGATACCTTTTTATTCATTTTTTCAGGTTTAGATAATTAGTGGGTCATTGGGAATATTTATAATCATGTAATTTGTTGAGGATTAACCAAGATATAATATTTTCTATTATATGATGTGTATGTAATATGGGCCCTAAAATGAGATAAACTAAAAGAGTGTAAGTCCTACCTAGATAAGAGATGTTTTTTTCATATCTATTGGTTGAGAGACATGGTATGTGACATATATAATGGTAAATTACTTGTGATGTATTGATTAAAAATTCTAGTATATAACCACAGAATCAAGAAAAATGAGATTGAAATACTCTTTTTTCATATAGTTACCTTAAATCTTAGTGAAATTAATAATATGAAAATGAATTCATGTATATGATCGATCTAGTAGAAACTATTATGAAGATAAATTGTTTGATGGAGATCATCAAATATTACTTTTTTTCTTGAGTAGCATATATTGTTTACTAGATAATGTGATTTTATAGAATTTATAGATGTAATAATTATTATTTTATTACAATTTCATAGAGTCCCATATTGTTAAACTTTTTGGTTGATTAAATAGGTATTTAATTTAAATAAACTTATAATGTTTCATTATAAAATATTTTAGATTTTATCATAAATAATTTTTGTATTCTTATTCAAAATGTACAATATAGATTGGGATACATGGTGAATTGATGAAAACTTTCAAAACTTGTTTTGTAAGATGTCTATAAGGAGCTATAGAAATGATATCATATGTTATTATATGTGATACAATATAAGATGGAATGGACTAAGGTTTATTATGTTGTATTGAAAATGGGGGATTGATAGATATATTCCTCAAATAATAATATTGACATATATGTATATAAATATATAATAAATAATAGCTTATATCAGAGTGTAATATATACAGGTATCATATTGGGAAATATATATTATTCTAAATAATTTTTTGTTCCTTAAACATGAATATTTTGAAGGATGATATAGTGATTCGTATTTCCTCCACCATTTCTAATCATACTATACAATATTCTATATCATGAGACATAATTCATCATATTTTGAAATCACTATTTTACTCTAGGATTCATTGAGGTAAGGGACCATTAAGTGATTAAATTTTAGATATCTTCCCTATTGGATATCATTATTTTTAGACATTTCATATTTTTTAAATGTATAGTAGGGATATATTTATAAAGAGGTTATAAGAATTATTACTACATTCATTTCCCAAATATTACAAAACATTTGAGTAAATGTATGAATATTTAGGGAGTGTCATCGAGGGCTATATAAGAAGGCATTAACTATTAAGATGGTTGTTTTAGTGATCCATGTCTCCAAAAAATTCTCCTATAATCTATATTCCATACCCTTCCTTAGACATTGTGAGGTACTTGAATATTATTGTTTCAAGGAGGAACCATCCCAAGAAATGATTGATTAAAATGATCCATGGATACATCTTAAAGGTAATATTATTTTGGTTGTTTCTAGTTTATCTTTATAATGTATGAGAGACTGGATAGTAGTGGAATTGGTTAACATTATATAAAGGTACATATTAATTATTTTGTATATAAATGGTTTTGGTTATTAATAGCATGGGGACATTGGGAATAAGGTTTCTATTATCTTATGTTTCCTTAGACAAGTGATGTTTGATCCATAAAAACCTAACAAAAGTTATATTTCTACATATAAAGTGGTGTATGAATGATATGGGGTACCTTGATTATTATTGGGAATTTTATTATTTTTATTGACTACACTGATATATAATATAGATTTTTATTAATATATATTGACAGAGAATTGATATGGTGATGGATCTCCATTTAACTCACCGTTATTCTTGGGTTAATGTGAGATAAAAATTAGTATAACCGATCTGACCCACCGGTCTGGGTAAAGGTTTATAGTTGCATGTGAATTTTTTTTCCAGTACTCACCAACTAATTATGGATGTGGTAAGATATATTTGGGGGATTGGTAACTCCTTAATGTTCTCTATAATAAGATAAATTGATATGAGTAGATGTCTAAACCTATAATATTATTTTTTCATGTTGATTCTAGATGTGGTCTTTGAGTCAATACACTAATTTTTATTACCATATTAGGTAATATTATACTAACCCAAGGATGGAAACATACATGTTTACAAAATTGTGTTTATGTATATTAGTTGATCCAGTAGGACAGGTGATCAAAGATCTTATAGATGTTGGTAAATAAAAAATCTATTAGATTGGACATCCTTATAGAATACAACCTTGGACCATCATCTTTTGGGATGTCACTGTCTTTGTATGTGTTGACCGTATCCATATTTTTTTAGTACTTTAATATTACATTATATCATTCGATTTTCTTCTATAATAGTTCATATTGTACCAATAAAATTAAATCATCAATTTTTTTATATTATCATGTTCATTTCAATTATTTCAAAAAAACTTTTCCTGTATAGTGGATTTAGGTTTATAATAGTAGTAGAAAATCTATTTATAGAAAATTAATCAAATTTTTATATGGATACTTTTGTGTTGATCACTATCCCCTGTCTTAGTTGAGGTGGGATTGTAGAATTCATCCATATATATACATGGATTTGAAAAATTGGAGTCATTGTGATAGGGTAATGTATGAACATAGGTACATTACATGATTATTTAATATAGTTTAGGTCAAGTCTTAATATGAGTTTATAATACATGTGGTTATGATAGAATAATTTATAATGGATCTGGTGGTCGATGTATTCTAAATAATGACTCTTATTTATGGAACATGAGTGAGGTCTTTGTATGAGAACTGTAATTTTAAAAAAGTGATCAGGGATTATAGAAACCCAGAACATGATTTTATTATATCAGGGATTATTTGATTTAATCTACAGATAGTCTACGTGGAAAATATTTTTTCATACATACTAACCTCCTAATCATTTTGTTCATCTCTGAGGTTGAGATGATGTTGAAGAGGAATATGGTAGGGATTTCTAAGACAGTGATATTCTCTTGTCGCTTAGTGGTTTCGAGGACATTTTGAGAGAGACATGATATATTTTACACTATTGGATAACTTAATGTTAAGGATTTCATACCACTAGAGAATACACACATAATAGTATTTCTTTATGGCTGAATCAATTCACTCAATAGTGAATGAGGAATTAATCATTTTTTTAATTATCTCTCTATTAGGTTTTAATTTTACAGACATTTTGAATTCCTTCATATGTAGAATTTGAGACTCTTTGGACTTATATGTGAACTCAAAATATATTCCACTAAGTTTTCCAATATTAGAGTGACACATGTGAGAGTATTGATGTTGTTAAATTAGTGTGATAAAATATGTAAAATGGAAGTGTAGTTGGATATGAGAGATCTAGTGGCCATGAATAGACTTATGAGGGTGTTTTTCCAAAAAAAAAATCTCACATATAATAGGCATGTGAAATTCTATGAAGAGAAATAAATATTAATTTATCCTTAGTTATTATAAGAGGGAACTCAAAATTTAGATGTATTGTTATTCTTCTATTTCAATATGATATTTTTTGGGTTGGGATCCAAAAAATTGACATTAAATATACTATGTATATTTGTGTTGGGATTATAAAATGACTTTTCTATGTATTTTCCTTTCATTTCTAGTGTCTCACTACTCTAGATAAGCACTTTTCTAGAGTTTGGTCTTAACTATTCATAGAGTATCTGTTAATTCCAACAAGACTATGATAGTAGTACATGTGTTCTACATAACTAGTATGGATTATTTGGTGTGTTCACCAAGTGATAATATGACTATTGTGAAAAATAAGATTATAAATTATTTTATCCTTAATAGAAATCAATATTTTGTATAATCACCTTGAATGGGAGACCTATAGATTTGAGTTGGTAATGGAATATTTTATTTTTCCTAGTAATACTTGTACCTTATTTCCTTGGTAGGTTTTTAGTAAATAGATTTTATTTCCAAGAAGAGTAAATTATACTAGTGTGATTGGATTATTCAGCATAGTGAACAGTTGTATTCAATATATGATAGAAATCTAAATGTTTTTTTCAATAGTTGGGATGATTAGACCTATAATGATGATTTCTTTACATAAATTATAGTTTAATTTGAAAAAAAAGAAATTATAATGTATGATTTTATTATTAGTCAGCACCATATGTAATTTAATTATTTTTTTTTATCCAACTAAATAATGAGTTCATTCAGAGTTGTATAATATAATTATTTCATTCTAGTTTTTCCCTTAGGGGAACTATTAGAGACCCATGGGAACCTCTAAGATTGTCGGGCTACAAAAAGGAATTAATAATTGAGTATTGAGGATAAATTAGTTATATGATTACTTATGAAAAGTGGTTGATGAAAATATTTGTTTTAGTTCAATATCTTAAATAATTTAGGGTGTACTTGAGAAGGGGGTGAATTAATGGTACCACTGTTTATAAATTCATAATTTTGAATTAAAACCTTGTGATTGGTTAAATATATGAATCACTGAAAATAAATGCAACCTAGCCTTTTATACAAAATATGTAATGAATGCTTGAGACATAAGGAATTAAAATATTTGTCCTCAATATGAGAGGTCACTCCTTAAAAAGTTTGGGTTTATTTTGAATACATGGATAATCACTTATTTTACCAAAAAGGTTAAATAACCAAAGATGTATTTGAATCAAGGTATGATAGATTAAAACAACTTCTACTTTGAATCTTGTTTCATCATAAAAAACCCTATTATCACTCTTTCATATATAAATGAATAAAAAAACATGCTTTAGACACCAAAATTTTAATTGGTTAACCCAAAATAGGATATATCCAATGGAAATATGAATTAAATTTTACTATGTTCCAAATCCACTAAAATCATAATTTTGTTACATAGTTTGAATCAGACATACAATCCCTCATAGTTCACAAACAATTAAAAATTGAAATCTCACTACTCTCTCAATTATAGTGTTCTCACCACTCCTTCAAAAGATTTGGCTTTGATTACTTGAATCACTATTTTATACACCTCATTTAGTATGCAATTAACTTCCAATTTAATCCATTTTATAAATAATCCATTACCAAAGAGTTACTAGGAAATTCTTTATAGGTTCACACAATTCTGTCTTTCCTGCAACCTTTATATGTCTTGCGTAAAACACTAATAACTATTGGGAAATATTCATTTTCTAGGCAATTACTCTTGTGTGAAACATTTAAAATTTTCATGCAACCTATGATTTCATTCAGACAAAACTCCTTCTATACACCAAACTAATGAATGAGTCATTGTTTCTCACAAACATTTATGCATGGAACTTTAACACTTTGTGTACAACTCTTACACAATTCAGATAGAAATCAATGTGTTACCCAATGCACACTATAATACCATTGACCAAGATGTCATGGAACATAAAATTGATTATGATTATATGGTTGATTTATAATATAAGGAAGACCCTAGGTCATCTCTCAATGATCTTCTATAGGTTATAGTGTGAATTTTTAATAAAAAGGAATGAAAGAGGCAGTGGTTTTGAAAATAGTTTTATGAAATTGTCCTGATTTAAAGAGGTTAATAGTTTATAAATAACGGTGGGATATTAGAGTTATGACAGTAGGATATAATTACATGTTCACTACATAACATAGATATTTCATTATTCTGAAAATATTATTTGGTTAAATGTAATCCTTTGGTTGGGGGTTGTCAAGATCTTGATTCCCCTTATAGCCCTTAAAATGATGCACAAAGAAGAAACCCTTGACACAATAATCATTTTTTCATGGTTTAGTCCTCAATAATATAACAAAGGATAAAAAAGAAAACTAAAAATTCATATTTTTTTGAGAGATAAATGATTATTTTTTTCCAATCAAAACAACCCAAGATTCCCACATGAAATCTCAACCCAATTGGTGTTGATATAAAAAGTGGTTCACTTAATTACATCAAAAAAATTAAATTAGGTGATTAGTATATTAAGATAAGAAATAAGTGAAATATTTACCACACAAATTACACAAAACCAATAGAATAAAAGGTGTTGTAACTCCATCCCAATTGTGTGTATCTCCCTCAAAATGATTGTCCACCGTTTAGCTCACCATCGACAGGAGGAGGAGGCTCGGGTGGAAATTTTCCTTCATCCTTGACCCCCCCTATGAAGATATAGAAATCCGAAACTTCTTGTATTAATTGAGGAAATATTTGGGTCTCCGAAATACCATAGATTATCGTCATATCCTATCTTACTAATGAGGAGCCCAATTTTCCATTTTATAATC
This sequence comes from Viscum album, assembly GCA_963277665.1. Taxonomy (NCBI): domain Eukaryota; kingdom Viridiplantae; phylum Streptophyta; class Magnoliopsida; order Santalales; family Viscaceae; genus Viscum; species Viscum album. The sequence continues at coordinate 2,086,008,675 of OY728126.1, read as the reverse complement.
AAAGTGGAAGGTGGTTTTGGCCACACAGATTTCTTAAACCCACTTGGCCCATGGTTTATGATGGGTATAAATCCTTATATGTATTTTGGAAAAACTAAAAATTTGTTTCCACACCACTATACAATCTCCAAAGTATGTTTGGATTCATTTGGACACCTACATCTCAATATATGGATAGATCACAACACACCATTTTGACTTCATATTGATTCTGTTTGATGGATATATTTGTCTGGATGGGCCAACAGATGGCCGAATGTGGAATGGTTTTCTTCATAAGAAATATATTCCATTAAATTTATTACCATACCAAAAAAATTTCAGCCCATTTGGATTCAATATTTAGTATCTATGTGCGGTTGAGTGCACTAGTTTGCATGGATCCTATGCAGTTTCACCCATTTTTCGTGAACATTTTCATGTGCCCTCCAACTCACCTCCACCATAAATTAAATTATAAAAACAAATAACTTTTTACTTTTTAACATTGGTAAAAAAAATTATTTAACAAGACATGAAGTGAAATTTTTTATTATTTTTAAAATTTTCTGTAAAAATCTAGTTTATCATAATGGTGTATGGGTGAAAATGAAATAGTGAATCACATTGTGATCACACCCCCACACCTAATAATTTTCAATCCTGTAAAAATTCATATTTAAAAAAAATTTTCATTTAGATATATCCATCTTCATGAATATTTATCATTTAATGAAAATTTAATTTTTTATAGAATTGTGATCAAAGCAAAAAATCACACCAAAGAGTTATTCTTAGTGATCATGGAAAAAGACGTCTCGAAATTTGTATCATAATGAAATTCCAAGAGATAAATGATACAAATCAAGGAAAATAATTCAAAGGAAAATCTTGTTATTAATTCTCCATGTGTGTTTGTGATTTTCATTTCATGATATTCTTTCCACTTTTAATTCAGTAAATATAAGTAATTTTAAAAAATTTCTATATACATGGTCTTTTCTAACGAACATTCCCTATATCTTTTGTAATCCAATTTCAAGACCCACTCAATTAAAAATTTGATGATGTCAAACCATAATCTCCCAATCTTGATATTCCCAAATTTTATATTTTTCATCACACCCCTCATTTATTAGTTTTTCAAAAGTTTCACTTGGAACCAATCTCAAATTCTACTCTCAACCCTTGTTTGATCTCCTCGTGACAATAATTTTAATAGTTATAATAAGATCAAAAGATGATGAAGCATGGTTTTTGACTAGGCCATGACACAACCCCTTTCTATAGAATACAACAGTCAAATAATAGCTACACACAGAAAGTTGAATCTGGTACAGTAATGAAATAGATCAGCTATGGAATGAATGTATTGAAAACTCATTTTTCAAAGTAGTGAAAAATTCAATTAACTAATATTTACCTTCTATTAAGTAATATATTTTCACACTTTATGGTTGTGTGCAAAGGTGTGTAGAGAAAAGAAGTGAAGATTTTTTCCCTTAAACCACTCAAACAAAGGGTATAATTCTTCTCAATGTTTTAAAAATTGTAAAACTATTTATATCATAGACAAAGAACCATATTTCAAATGAATGTCACACCACATTATTGAATTCTTTCTGAAATTCACATATCATTAATAAAATTTTTAATTAAAAAAATAACCAATAGATAAATTACTCATTCATTTTCGATAACATCCATGATTTAGTGAGCATCATTTTCCGGGATAATGTGTGTTTAAAAACAATCTCATTTCAGCAGAAAATTGAGGGGGAAAAGGATAGGGGGGGTAAGTCAAAATACTATACAATAAGAGAAAAATAGAAAAATAAATAAATATGATTAAAATTTCTAACTGACCTAGAAATATACCCAAACCCCCACACCTTTAGTTTTTAGTTTCCCCACTTTAATAAAATATATTGTGGGAAGGAAGGATAAAACTTGGTGGGATTCATTCATAAACTGCTTCTGGAACATGCAATTCCTCCATTGAGGACTCTAGAATGGCTTCATGGAAATGCTTCAGCTGCTTCCCATTTAAAGTTAAGGTTTTCTTGTTTAATTAATTTTGAACATGAACACCACCAAATAGAGATACATTAGTAACAATGTATAGTACAAACCAGCAGCAATGAAGCTTACATAGATGCAACTTCATCGTTGCATTATATAGGAGGACCTTCTGCCCAATGTGGAACTGACAATGAAGGATGCGATGGTCATGGGCAGCCTTGGTTCTATCTTTATAAATCCAAGAGTTGTCATATGAATATCTTTTAATTTCCTTTATCTCCTTAATATGAAACTTCCTTTTATAAATGTACTATAAAGATTACAATTTCACTTTTTGATTGCCTAGTTGGCTCAGTTCTCAATCTCAACTACAGGGTGAGAACTCTTTCCAAACACAAGCTGATAAGGTGACATCTTAATGGTAGTTTTAATGGTAGTATGGTAAGACCATAATGAATCATTAAGTTGATGAATCTAATCCTTTATGTTAGGTTGAACAATTTTTTTGGGAATCTTTTTTACCTCCATATTTGATACCTTGGCTTGACCATTGGTTTGTGTGTGATAGATAGTGGACACTCTACGACTGACCTCATACCAACACAAAAGATATTTCATTGTTCAGTTGTAGAAATGATAACCTTGGTCACTAATGATGATCCTAGGTAATACATACCTATAGGAGATTTGGGTTCTCAAAAAATCCACAACTGCCTTAGAATAACCAGTCCTTGTAGCTCATGCCTCTTCCCATTTTGAAACATAATCCAGTGCTAGAAAAATGTAATTGTTCCCAAATGTAATAGAGAATCATCCCATAAATTAAATTCTCAAAACATAGAAAATTTTACGGAATAGAAAGGATTGTTGTGGAATTTCATTTCATTTAGATACAATCCCTATTCTTTGACTGCGGGGAACAAAATTTAAAAAAATTATGGGCATCCAAAAAAAGTGTTGTCCAAATGAGACCAGAATTAAGGATCTAACGAGTAGTCCATTATGGACAAAAGTTTCCCCCAAAATAAATATTGTGAAATAACCTAATCCCAGACTAAAACTATCTATCGGTAACACAACACTTGGGGAATTGACCAATACATGTGTTCCAAAGGTAGAGGTCAACCCAAATATACCAATAGAACTCTTGTTTTAGATGGTTGACCTGATTTTGGTGGGAATCAAGAAGAATTCCATATGTGTCTGAATAATTTACAATTTCAACATACCAAGGAATACCATCATTCAATCGGTACAATTGCACATATGGAAACCTGTCATTTATGGGAATACATGTCGATGAGTCGATGTTTGAGGATGGGTGGATCCTATTGATATGGTTAGCCCCCAAATTCTCTTCTACATTTTATGTCGAGTTTTTATATTGAATTCCTAAAGGAGAAGCATCCAATGAATGAGATGTGGATTGGATTCTAGTTTTTTAAGGAGATACCAGAGGGCTGTATGTTATGAGTACACAACAACTTTGGACCCTAAAAGATACAAACTAATTTTATACATGGGGAACAAAATGACATGAAATTACTTTTCAGTTGTGTTGTAGTTTTCATGGGAAGGGTCTAGTGTATGCGAGTCATATGCAATGACATGTGGTGCTCAATTGACCCTTTCTGATAAGACTGCACCAACTGCATAGTTAGAGGCCTCACACATGAGTTGAAATGGTAAATCCCACTAAGGTGGTTAAATTTCCTAGGGTGAAGTGAGACTACATTTTAACTTATTAAATGATTACTCAAATTATTTATTAAATAAAAATTCCATTTATTTTTAGAGAAACAGGGATAGGGGGTGTGAAATATTACTAAATTCATGAATGAAATGATTGTAAACTCAAGAATGACATAGGAAAGAAATAACATCAAATACATTTTTGGGGAATGGTAGGGAAGAAATGACAACCACATCAGATTTATTTACTTAGATACGATACTTATAAATGACATGTCCCAAAACTATACATTGTCTTTCCATGGAATGGGATTTATTATAATTTTATATGAGATTATTTTCAATATAAATATGTATTAATGAACCAATACTACTCAAACAATCATCAAAAGAGGATCCATAAATACTGAAATCATCCATGAATACTTATGTCCAATTCTCCAGGTAATCTGAAAAAAAATACTAACCATGAATCACTAGAAAGTACCTGGATAACTGTAAAGTCCAAATGGCATCCTTCTAATTGATAATTTTCGAATGGTGAATGTGAAGGATGTATTTTCCTGATACATAAGCGTGATATGGATTTGAAAGTATCCAAAATAACCATCAAGGAAATAGTAATGGTACTTCCCTACTATCCTCTCTAGAATTTAGTCAATGAATGGATATGAGAAATGGTTATTCCTAGTGTGTTAGTTTAATTGGAAATAGTCTACATAGTCATGCCCAATATTCTTTACATGAGTAGGATCCAATTCATTATTTTCATTTTTTATTACTGTAAGGAAAGTTTTTTTAGGAACCACTTATACTGGACTGACCCATTAGCTATCAATGAGGGGTAAAATTATTCTAGTAGCTAATAATTTTGAATCATCCTTTTTTTAAAAATCTGTGAGGTTTGGGTTCAGTCAACATTGTAACTACCTCACTAGTTTCTCCTCATCATTTACCAATATGTGATGTGTGAAAATTGATGTGATAATAAAAAAAATATCTACAAGTATTCATCCTAAATCTTGTTTATACTCCCTCAAAAGTTCATGAAGTCATAATTTGTTCTTAGGAGGGAGTGATCTAGGAATAATGAAAAGAATGTTCTTTCAATTCATAATATATAATTATTTTAAATCTCAAGGTGGTTGTTTTAGTTCCAATTGGGGTGGATTTTGGTTTTAAGGGAGTATAAGTAAATGTGAGAGGTCATTAATCTCATCTAACTAATAAATGGTATCATCCTCAGATGTGGAATTCTCTTTTACAATCTTATCAGTATCATCAATGGTTATGTTATCATTAGTGTTCAAGAGATCATTAATTTGGAAACATGCATGACGTTTTTCTTGTCCACTAAAACATTTAATTCATGATTAATTACCTAGAATATCGATCAATGATTAAAACATAGAAAAGGTATTAGGGGAATAAAAATATGTGTTTTCATGGGAAGGGAGTACATGATTTGAAATAATAGAGAGAGTGGAATGTTCTTCTGAGAGTGCTTCAAGGAATCAAGGATTTTTAAGTGGAAAATGTCACCACCAAACTCCATAGATAATATACCATTATGGAAATTGATTATGGTATTGGACGTTTTTACGAAAGTTCATTCCAATATAATTGGGGCATTTCAATTCATCCCATCATCTTCTATTTTAAGAAAATAAAAATCAGCAAGAAAATATAAAATATTCACCCTCACAAGAACATCCTCTAACATGCTAGAGGGGTGTGTGATACTCTAGTTTGAAAGTTAAAAAATAATTTACGTGTTCTTCAATTCCCCATCCTCTAATAAGGAGTAAAGTTGGTGAGAAATCACATTTATATAGGCACATAAATCAATCACAGCATTTGAAATGGAATACTCCCCTATGGTGCATAGAATTGAGAATGTTACGGGATCATTTCATTTGGTGGGAAGTGATGAATATATCAATGTAGATACATTCCACCCCAAGATCACATTCTTAGTACCTAAAAGTTTCCTTCGGTGTGCACACATCTCCTTCAGAAACTTGCTGTATCTTGGAATTTTCTTCAGAACATTAATCAAGGGGATGTTAACCTTCACTTCTTTGTAAAGTTTCCAATATTTCTTTATCAAGTTTAGTATCCTTTTTTTCATGGTTGGGTGAACCATTATGGAAATGGTATAGGAATGGTTTGGATAGATGAATCATCAACATACACACTCTTTCCTTTGGCAGGGCTTCTCTCTGTAAAAGGTTTTTCAACATTTAGATTATTTTCAAGGATCAGGATGGTGGTTTCCTTATGAGTGGATGTATCCAATGTAGGGTTCATTTGGTTTTTTTCTCAGTTCCACTCCTAAGGGTGATGGCACTAAAATATCCCTTATTATTAGGGTTAATAATTTGTATAGAGGCTAGTTTACCAAACCAATGAATCAGAATTTCCCCCATTGATTTAACAAGTTGGCCTAATTGGGTTTTAAGGTCTGGCGTGGAAGATTGGGTGTTTTTTTAATTGGAGATTATTTTTTACCATTTTTTTCATGTCTTCTAGGCTAGGCACAGTTTTTGCAAGGGTGATTGGAAGGACATTTGCGGTGGTTGGGTATTTATGGGTGGTGGGGGGGGTGACTACTCTGCCCCTATTGGTACAATTGTTGTTGAGGTTGGTTTGAATACCCCTTTCTAATAATCTTTGTTTTCTTTCCACCTATGGATGGAAGGGTAGTATGGTTCTTTCCTAAAGGGTTGGTTATAAGGGAGACCTTGAAATTTTACCTCACAAATATCAGAAGTTTCACTTTGTTGGGGGTACTGGTCATAATAATGGTATTTAGAAGAACATATTCCAATGAGGATGAGAGAAGGAGATTAGGATTTACATTGGGAAAGATAATGTTAACTAAGAATGGCCATTACCTCTTTGAATGTTGTTTCCTCCTTCTTGAATTCAATACTTTTCACCTCATGTACACCTCGAATGGGTAAATTGGATCCAGAACAAAAATTTTGAGTGTTCTAGTACATGTTCTCAAATAGGGTACTTGTAGAAATTGGACTCTTATCAACTAGAGCACCACTTTCAGTATCATGAATCTTATTTCAATCAATAGGAATTAATCCTTCATAAAAACACTGAAGTAAAATCTGATCACTTATTTAGTGGTGTGGGAAACATGATCATAACCTCTTCAGTCTATCCCAATATTCATGAAGTCTTTCCCCTTTTGAATTTCATATCCCAAATATTTATATCCTTATTATTTTAGTTTGAGAGGATGGGAATTATTTTTCAATAAAAAGGTGTTTCATGTCTACCCAACCCTTAATTGGTGACTAAACATAATACAACCAATATTACATAGTGTCTTCTAATGAAAATGGGAAGGCTCTAAGATTTACATATTGTTAATCCACATTAGTAGGATTTGTGGTTGAACACACAGTATAAAATTATTTTATATGCTTATGTGGGTCTTCTCCCATGAGTTTATGGAATCTTGGTAATAAATGAATTTAACTATAATTTAGTACAAAATTGGGTTCCTCACCTTGAATTTGAATATAAGTTGGTTGAATATCAACATCAGGTGAGGTTAGTTCTTTAAAGTTGAAGTTGTATTCATCCATGTTATAGAAGTTTAATTCAGTTTTAATGTAGGTATTAGAAGAATAAGAAGGATCAAGAATTGTTTTGATGTTTGGTGGGTCCTCCTTCAAAGGGTTCGCTTGGGCGTCTCGGTGTCGCTGATGTTGGATCATCTCTGGTTTATGTTAGAATGGATATATTTCCTCTAATGAGGATTAATTCATGCAAAAGGTCTAAAAAATGATTATTTTAGATATCAACTAACAAATGGATGAAGAAGAAAAGCACAAATGATTACAAAAAACACAATACTTTTATAAAAACCTCACACTAAAAACAAAAGGGATCCTCAGAAATAGCAGTAAAATATGACCGTGTTGTCATGAAAAATTAAATTTATTCTGTTTTTAATGTTTTTTTATAGTATAGGGAAGGCTGTTGGTCATCTCTCAAGGAGTATTGTTTTTATGTAGTGCGTTTTAAAAAAAAAGGAACAATAGAGGGGGTGGTTTTGAAAATAGTTTTAAGAAAATGACATGATTTAAAGAGTTTATTAGTTGATAAATAAAGGTGGGTTTTTAGAAAATTGAGATAAGGAGATAATTTCAAGTTCAATACACATATTGGATTATAAATTGTTATGAAAATTTTATAAGGTTTAATGTAATCAATTCTTTTAGGGTTATCAAGATCTTGAATCCCCTCTTTCCTCTTAAAATGATCCACAATGAAGAAACCCTTGACACAACAATCATGTTGTAATAGGTTTTTACTCAATAATAGAACAAGGGATAAAAAATAATAATTATATCTAATATATGTGTGAGAGATAATGGATTCCTATTTTATCCAATCCGAAAAAACCAAGATTCCCACTTGAAATCTCAACCCAATCAATGTTTAAATAAAAAGAGTTTCACTTAATTGTTTCAAAAGAAATGAAATCAATGGAGAGGAGTGACAAGATAAGAAATAATTGAAACATATAACCCAATAATTACACAAAATCAATAGAAGAACATCTACTAGAACTCCCTCCCCAGAATGTGTAGCTCCCTGAAAAGTATTGTACACCATTTGGCTCGCTATCGAGGGGATGAGGAGGCTCTGCTGGAACTTACCCATCAGCATTGATACCATAAAGAAGATAGGGACCTCCAATACTTATTGGATGAAAAGAGGACTCATTTGGGTCTATAAAATACCAGATATTTTCCTCCTGGCCGAAATTTCAAATGAGGATCCCAATGTTCCATTTTATAGAAAAAGTGGATTGTGGTTTTGGGCACACAACATTATTAAAACCAATTGGCCCATGGGTTTCAATGGGTATAATTACTTATATTGATTTGGTAAAAAACAAATTTCCCCCATATATTTTATAACCCCAATGATAGTTTGGATTCATTTGGGAAACTATATCATTAGATATGGACAAGTCACAACACACCACTTTTGACCTCCTGCAGATTCGGTGCGCTGGAAAGATCAGTCTGAATGGGTAACCATATGGTCAACTATGGCTTATGTTTTTTCATATGAAATTTGTCCTGTTCAATTGAGGACCAAAACACAAACGGTTAGCCCATTTGGTTGCATGGTTTAGTAGAAGTGCGTGGTTGGGTCCACTTGAGTGATTCGAACCTACATTGTTTTTCCCATTTTTCTTGAACTTCATCATGGGCCCTCCAAATAACCTCCACCTTCAATGAAATTATCAAAAAATAAAATTTCCATTTTTAAATGTAATAAACGAAAAATATTTTAATCAAACATGTAGTGAAATTTGTTGTTATTTTTTAAATTTTCATTACAAAACTTGTTTTGCACAGTGGTGTAAGGGTGATAATGAAACTATGAATCACGGTCTGATCAACCACATAAACAATGCTCAACATGTAAAATAATAGTAGCATGAAAATTTCATTAATGAATAACTTCATTACCAAAACCACTCAACTACTTTCATCACGAACTTCATTTTCATGATATATATCATTTGATAGCTGATCTTTAGCATCATAAAATTTAAAAATCCCCTAGTTGCTAACTATATCATTGTTCCCGCTATCATCTTCACCAACTATCTTGATTAAGAAATTTTCTACCCCTTTTAAATACAAAACATCATTCCAATTGTCAATTAACCTGAAGGTCAATCCTTTATTGTCTGCAATAATGTAAAGAACATAGATCATCCCATTATTGAAAAAACACATCACACCTAGAGGATAGGGGGTTCCACATCCTCACTCTTTTATGTATGGGGAGTTGACTGAACTCCACAAGACAATTCAATGACGTTAAATGATTGTTTGGGTAATAACATTATCAGAATATCTGTAACAATTAAGTATATCAAAAAAATACTCAAACATCATGAGCCCATGATCCACTATCTCATTAATAAAATGATACTTGATCTCAATTTTCATTATCCTCTAGTGATGGACTGGATTTTTAATAATATTTATAACACTTGAATTATTGCAATGGAACCTGATCACATACTTCACCTACACTCCATTATATTTAATCTACTAATTTATCCCCAATAACTTCATAAAATCTTGTGTAAGACACAATATATTTAGATTATAAAGTTCTAAAAAAAATTCAATCATCATAATCAAATAGGATTTTAATGAAAGAAAAAGTCAACAAAGGCCGCAAAAAACAACATTGTTAGGGAGGCCTGAAATAGTGAAACCCGGGTGAATCCCTTCTGACCAAGTCAACTCCCTCAAGCTTAAATTTTTAGGATTTAGGATAGAAGTGTGGATGGAACTCTGGTACTCCACTGAAGCAAGATAATCTGCAACTTTTTCCCCTTCATGCCGCATGTGGGACGCATGGATTGTAGTATTCAAGAGAGCATGAAATTTTCTGACTATGTAAGCAATGGACTAAGGAAAAGAGCCCTTACCGATTAGAGAATCATGAAAATTAGTGATTCAGTCTCCACCTGGGATAGGACAACATGCTGATGTGTACAAAGGGTTAGCCCGGTAAGAATTGCTTTGGCCTCAGCCATCAGTAGGGTACCGTAGACAAAGGATGACGTGAAAGAAAGAACCACACTTCCCCCTGCACCACGAACCACGCCCCCTCCTCTCATGTTACCCATAATAAAGGACCCAACAGTGTTAAGTTTGTAACTAAATTCAAGAGGCCTCCAACAATACCAGCTCCCTGGCGTAGGCCAAAAAGAATGAGGCGTAGGGATATTGCCCTGCAGAAACTGCTACAACGGAGCAGCCCGCTAGTCGTGGATGAGCTGCACCATGTCTACAAGCATGAAGCTAGTTCTCACAATGGTTTACCTTGAAGATGGAAGACAACCCTCGAACATGGCCTGGTTCCTGGCTTGCCGCAAGCACCATCTACTCGCACTGAGTATCACTACCTTGGCCATCTGTTCAATACCGGAGTCACATGCACTGTGGAACCACCTCTCTAGAAAGGATGCCTCCCTCTAATCCTGAAAAGAAGGATCCAAAAATCAGCCAAGAAAAGACCAGACCTCCAGAGCCCATTCTCCTACTAAGAAAATGTGGGATGTGCCTTCCCCTCACCTGGAATTGTAGCAGTGGTGTCTCGAAGCAAAGATGATCCCCAATTTCTACACGTTCTCATCCATAGTGAGAGTAGAATTCCGAATGTGCCAGTTAAAAAAATTAATCTTTGATGGGATTTTGTGACACCATACCACATCATGAAAATTATCCTGGTGCTCCATGGAAGAGGAATGATTATGGAAGTCACTGTAAGTGAAGGAACCCAAGGCCGATGGAGTAAAAACACACTGGTTAGGTTCGGGGGTAAACTCAATTAACTCAAGGAGCTCCTGTGTTGCCTCATCCAGGAAATCCTGTGTGAACCTAAGATGAACTATTTCTTCTTTAAGTGTAATCATTGTGGCAGAACAACTCGGAAAGTCAAGAACTGATCCCCCCAGTTCCTAAACTAGAACAGTAAGGTATCTTGGCCCCTGATCCAGTGGGAGTGCTCTTGAAGGTCCTGGATGAGAGAGAAAAGTTTCGAACCGAAAGGGGAAACATAACCTCACACTACTCCCTCATTCCCCCTAAGGGAAAGTGACATTATCTTCCCCCATAAGGTACACTCCTTGATTACATACCACTCTATCTTGGAGTTCATGCACTGCAGCGTGCTACCGAGACTTCTAACCTTAATCCCCCCTTCATGGACTCTCCTCGCCATCCTTTCCCACACAGCCCAGTGTCGCTTGCCTTTGGACATGGCATCCGTAACGACCCAAAGTTTCATTAATGGAAAATCCCTCTTGATCTTATTAAATGTCTCTTTATATAAAATGTTTTTATAAAATTTCAACTTCATTGGTTTTATGATAAGAATTGTGACTATTACATTTATAGCCGTGGAACAGTGATCACATCATTAGTATAAATATAGGGCTTTAACACATCCAATTTTACTTAGACAAAGGAAGAGATGGCCTCATCCAGTAGAATTTCCCCATATGAAGGCCATTTATCGGAGCTCGAAAAAGAGGTGGCATCCTTGGGCTTCGCTCTTGACCAAGTCCAAGCTGAGCTTCACCATGTCAGGCTCAAACGGGACCGTCTACGGAAGAAGTGGAAGTTGATAGAAATTACCACTCGAGCGATGTTATCCGAGCCACCCCAAGAGTCTGTCACCATCGCACACCTTACACTTAGGTCTTATGCGGCTGTTTTAAGCGGTTATGTATCTAATCGATAATACTATGTTCATGTACATTATTTTTCTATATAATAATAAATATAATTTCTTGTCATTATTGATACATTGTAAATAGTTTTTAAAGTACAAATGGTGTTTTTAGTTATTATTTAATTAAGAAATCTATATTATTAAATTAAGGGATTTTTGAATTAAATATTATTTTAATAAAATAGAATAATAATAATTATTATTATTATATTAATTTTATTGTATATAAATGATCATATAATTGTATGAATGAAATTATAATTTTTATTAATATATGAAAGCCATTTTTTTGAAAACTCGTGAATTTTCGATAAATGTCAGTATTTATTTTAAAAGTGCAAATTAAAATATTTAGAAAATTATTTAGATAAAATAAATATTATTTTTTTAATCAGGAAATCAAAATTATCCAATAGTGAATTTTCCATAATTTTCTGAGATAGTTAGATTTTTGTGTAAAAATTAAATACCGTTTAAATATATAATGTTTTTTATGACATCATAATGACCCAAAAGTGATGTAATAAAATACTTTAATCATTATTTTCAGACAATATATGTTTTACCATTAAAATAATGTGATTTTGGGTTTGTTTGGTTTACTTTTCAAAGCTTTAATGGACCCCTCAAGACTTATTAAACACCTTCTCTTTTTAAATTAATTTTCCAGGGGAGTGTGACTCACCTCCACATAAGAAACCCTAATATTTTAAGAATTTCGGACTTTGGCCATATAAAATAATGTTTTCCACTTCTATTTTCCAAAAACCATGGGCAAAAAACATGGGATGGTTTGTGGTTTGGATTAATTTAATATAAGGTGTCCCAAACCTAAATAATAAAGAATTCCTTCACATTTCCTATATAAACCCACCCAAGATCCCACTTCCTCCTCACTCAAAGCCTTTGGATTTCGTCCAACCTCTACCCTACTCTCTCTAGAATCCTCCCAAGGTACCCCAAGCTCCCAATAAGCCTCTCACAAGCCTCTCTCTAGCCTTTGGAAGCACACTTCCAAGTAAGGGTTTTTTCATTCCTTTCTCATTTTTGTCCAATTTTCATGAAGTTGTTTTTCCCTTTTAATTTCAATTATTAATGTTCAGGTATGGTTTTGAACCTCCCTCATACTGCCCTATTTATGTTTTAATGATGACAGACCCTTTCTCTCTCATTAAATTCCTCCCATGTACACCTGTTACTATACCGAAATTCCGAAAGGAACTTCTCTCTCCTCTTTTACGTTCAAGCAATACTTTTGTATCATGAATCTAAATTCCATTACAATTGTTGGGACATGTATCTATATGAACGCCTTACTATCCATTATATGTAAATATGATGAGGAAACCCTTTCTCTCTCATCAACCATTTTTATGAATTCTTATGTCATGTCGTTACGCTGCCGAAATCACACCGATTTTCTAAGCCCATATCATTGTGTTGTGAATACCATACCCATTTCTCCATCAAGGGTTTTCACCTTTATGGACATTTACTTATTGATTGTAAAGTTTCACGTATTAATTCCACATTCATTTATCGTGGAATAAAGGATTATGTTTTATGAATCCATGTTTTATGATCCATGTGGCACACTTATGCATGAAATGAAATGTTTAAGAAGGGTGAACCCTTATAGCGCTCCAATTCATTGGGTAAACTATAGTATCATGATACGTCATGTGCAATGAGTGTTGAATCATGCTAATTCAAGTGCAATGAGGGTTTACTCATGCTTCATGTGCAATGAGGATTTACTCATGCTCCATGTGAAATGGGCCTTGGCTCATGCTAATTCCATGTTAAGTGTTGTTTCCACATTTCCATGTTATGATTATCATGCTTTATCATGCCTTTATGTTCATGTTTTTCCTATGATCTATTGATATTCCTATTGTCTAACATGTATTGTAATCCTCATGTTATTCCAGGTGTATTCCCTTACTGGGCTTTATATCTCACCCTTTTCTTATGCATGTCCTCAGGTTATCCCATGCATGCTAAGTCTGAGGGAATGTAGTGGTCATGTAAAGGATGTTTTTAATAAAGATTTTGTATTTCATGTTTCATGTTTTTATGTAATGATCCTAATCCCCAAAGACACTAACCCTCTCAATATTATTTATTGTATCAAGTGACGTTTTATGTAATAAATCATGTTTAAGTTGTAATAAAAAGCAGGGTTGTCATAGTTGGTATCAGATGATAGGTTTGGTTATTTTTGGGATTAGGATTAGAAAACCATAGTAAATACTTAGATATATGACTAAGTACAATAAAAACGTCCCTAAGTTTTGTTGAGTATTGAGTAAGTGGGTTATCAATCAAATACATCTCTGTCTGGATACGAGTAGGTAGAGGCGGCTCTGACACAGATGTATCCTAGGGGTAAAAAATGAAAACACCGCTTTGAGCTAGACTCGAACGGGAACTGGTGCATGATAACGGGCCTTTCTTCACTCTTGTTATGAAACTCCCGGGGGATATGCTTTGGTAAATTCACAAGATTTGTATGAACCCTTATTAAGGTAATTAAAAAAAATTCCCTAAAAATATATGATAGAAAGTAGATCATGAAAAGCCAAGACTGAAGCCTATAGACTCATGAGTTAAGGAAACGAAAGATTAATTATAATTCATCAACTTTTTTCTTTGTATTACCCTTTATGTGTTACCGCTAACTTTCCTTTTATTCCAGCCAATGGTCGGTAATAGGAGGACTCGGGCTAACAATCGTTGTGAAGATCAGTGTGATGACTGTACTAATGAGATGCCCAATCCAATGGGAGCAGGAATCATGAACTTTTTCACGCTTCTATCTTAGCTAACTCAAGCATTGAATTGAAACACGGGTCATGAGGAACTTCCAAACCCCCCTAAGAAAGAACAAGTCGCTATCGAGAAGTTCATGAGACAAAGGCCTCCTACTTTTAGTGGATCATCTGATCCCACGATCACTGAACAATGGATCAACTCCATTGAAAAGATCTTCTCCATCCTTCAATGTTCTGAACAAGAGAAGGTTATCCTGGAGGCTTATTGTATGGAGGGTGAATCTGATCAATTGTGGACGTTGATAAAAAAATACAAAGCCTGAGGAGGAGATCGAGGCGCTGGAATGAAAGGATTTCCGGAAGATGTTTTCGATAAATATTGTCCGCGCACCCTCCGGCTTAAGATGGAAAGGGACTTCCTTTCCCTCAAGAAGAAAGATGAAGAATCTGTTGGATCGTACGAGGAAAACTTCACAAGGCTTGAACGATACACTTCTGGCTTTGTCGTTACCCCCGAATGCAAGGTTTACCGCTTCTTTGGTGGGCTGAAGCCTAGCCTACAGATAGCATTAACGATCCGTGACTTCGATAGCTATGAGAAAATTGTCCGATGTACCCTCAAGGTCGAAATAGAGATTGAAGAATCACAGGGGTATCATGGGGATAAGAAGCGTAAGGTGGAATTCAATGCTACTGGGCTGATGGATAAATCCAACGGTTCTAAGAAGATCCAGCACCCCACTTCCCAAAAGTGCGGAAAGAAGCACCCTAGAAATTGTCTTAAGGGGACGAGGAAATGCTTCTGGTGTAGAAGGGAAGGGCACCTAGCTGTTAACTGTCGGCAAGAAAGACCCGCAGCTGCGACAAAGGAGATGAATGCTCCTTTCGAACCTCAACGAATTGTTCAATGCTAAAAATTCAAAGAACCAGGTCATTTAGAAAATCAGTGCCATAATCCAAGGGTTTTTGGAGACAACCAACAACCTCCAAGGAAGCAAGGAAGAGCTTTTTCCATCACTTCTGCCGAAGTGAACCCCGAAAACGAAGGGGTGACAGGTACGCAAGTTATTCGTTCAAGAATAGAGAACGTACTTTTTGATTCAGGTTCTACGCATTCTTTTATATCTCAAAATTTTAGTAGAACAATCCCAGCACCACCACAAATCATGGAAGTGAAGATGTCGGTGAGTAAGGAAAATGGGGAAATCATTTCATCCCATGAATATAAGTCCTCCCCTGTTATAATATGTGGATTGAATTTCCTGGCGAAGCTGTTCATACTCCCTCTGGTAGAATTTTATGCAATTCCTGGCATTGATTGACTTTCCTTATATAGAGCCCACATAAATTGTCAGGAGAGGGAAATCAAACTCCATATAGAGAATCGACCCCCAATTCTTTACAAGTGTAAGGAAGACGATGAATCTCCTTTAGCTTCATAATCTCAAGCATGGATATTACTGCCCTATGATCATACGTATCTGGCTCAGATGATTGATTCCAAGGAAGAAACCATCCTTGAAGAAATTCTTATTGTGAGGGAATTCGCTGAACTGTTTCCCGAGGAACATCATGGTCTTCCTCCTAGAAGAGATGTTGAATTCTCAATTGAACTTATACCCGGGGCTTTACCAATATCCAAGATTCCATATAGAATGGCTATTTTAGAGCTTGAAGAGCTGAAGAAACAACTATAGGAGAATCTGGATAAAGGGTTTATATGCCCAAGTGCTTCACCATGGGGTGCACCAGTCCTCTTCGTCAAGAAGAAGGATGGGTCAATGCAGCTTTGCATAGATTATCATGAACTTAAAAAAATCATGATAAAGAACAAGTATCCTCTCCCAAGAATTGATGACTTGTTCGATTAGCTGCGTGGAGCACAATACTTCTCCATGATAGATTTGCGGTCATGATATTATCAAGTAAGGGTGAAGATGGAAAATGTCCCCAAGACTGCTTTTCGTACAAGATATGGGCACTATGAATTCATAGTAATGCCTTTCGGACTCACCAATGCTCCAGAAATATTCATGGACATGATTAATAGAGTCTTTAGAGATTACCTAGAAAAATTTGTGGTAGTCTTTATAGATTATATTCTAATATACTCCAAAACCAAAGAGGATCATGAGGAGCATTTAAGAACTGTACTAGAGACTTTGCACTAGGAGAAGATCTATAGAAAGTACAGAAAGTGTGAGTTATGGTTGAAGGAGGTATCATTCTTGGGCCATATCATCACAAGCAATGGGATATCTGTGGATCCCTCCAAAACAGATGCAATTGAGGGATGGTCGAGGCCAACATTGGTAACAGATATCTGTATCTTCTTGGGCTTAGCTGGATATTATCGATGATTTGTGAGAAATTTCTCACAATATTCAACCCCTCTTACCAAGCTAACTCGAAAGGGAGTAAAGTTTTCTTGGAGTGATGAATGCGAAGAAAGCTTCAAGGAGTTGAAAAGGAGGCTTATCACTACGCCCGTGCTCACTTTACCCACAAGTGGGGAACTTTTTTGGTATTCAGTGATACTTCAAAGAAGGTCTTAGGTTGTGTGCTGATGGAAAATGATAAAGTGATATCCTATGCCTCAAGGCAGTTGAAAATCCATGAGCGAAACTATCCAACACATGATCTGGAGTTGGCAGCGGTGATCTTTTCCTTGATAATCTGGCAGCATTATCTCTATGGGGAGAAATATGAGATATATACTGACCACAAGAGTCTTAAATATATATTCACATAGAAAGAGCTTAATATTCTCCTGAGAAGATGGATAGAGCTCATCAATGATTATGAATATTCAATCCATTACCACCATGGGAAAGCGAACAAGGTGACAGATGCCCTAAGTAGAAAGGATCCAACGATTCTATCAATGATGAGAATCGAGAAGGATCCAATCTTCTTAGACTTGATGAAAATGGACATGGGAATCATAGATAAGGGGAAATCATCAATCCTTTCACAAATGATTCCACAACCGTCTCTTTTGGAATGGTTAAAGGATACTGAAAAAGATGATGTATGAATTCTAGAAAAAGTGGAAGCTATCGAAAAAGGGAAATCCTCGGAGTTTAATGTTAATGAATAAAGAATTGTGCAGTTTGGGAAAAGTATATGTTCTCCATCAAGTCAGGAGTTGAAGAAGGAACTTTTGGATAATGCACATTGTTCAAATTTCTATATTCACCTAGGGAGCACAAAGTTGTATCGAGATCTCTGAGGAAACTTTTGGTGGGATAATATAAAGAAGGAGATCGTTGAATATACATCAAAGTGCCTGGTGTTCCAGCCAGTGAAGGCAGAGAGGCAGAAGTCTAAGGGGATGATGCAACCATTTCTCATATTAGAATAGAAATGGGAGAACATCACCATGGACTTTGTCACCAGACTTCTGAGGACATCCAAAGGCAATAATGCAATCTGGGTTGTTGTAGATCGTCTTACAAAGACTACACACTTCATTGTTATTCGAGAGGATTTCTCATTGGATCCACTGGCATAGATATATATCAGGTAAGTGGTAAGGTTGCATGGGGTACCACTATCTATTGTGTCTGACTGAGATCCAAGATTCACCACTATGTTTTGGAAGAGTCTTCAACATGCTTCGAATACTGAACTGAACATCAGTACGGCCTATCATCCTCAAACTAATGGACAATCCGAGCGGACTATCCAAACACTTGAGGAAATGTTTAGAGCATGCTCAATGGACTTTAAAGGAGTATGGGATCAACATATTCCTCTGTTTGAGTTCTCTTATAATAACAGTTTCCACTCAAGCATCCAAATGGCACCATATGAAGCCCTGTATGGGAAAAGGTGCAGAAAATCGGCATGTTGGGATGAGGTCACTGAACGTAAGCTGCTTGGACCAGAAATGGTCGAGGAAATGGTGATGAAGGTGAAAACCATTCCGCATCATATCAAGGTAGCCCAGAGTCAACAGAAGAGTTATGCAGATAATCGTCGATGATACCTTGAGATTAAAGTTGGAGACATGGGTTTTCTACGCATATCTTCGTGGAAGAATGTCATGAGGTTTGGAAAGAAATGGAAGTTAAGTCCATGGTACATTGGCCCCTTCGAGATTCATGATCATGCCGGGGCTGTGGCCTATCGACTAGCACTTCCGCCTACTATAGCCAAAGTACATGATTTCTTTCATGTATCTATCTTAATGAAGTACATATCGTACCCTTCACATGTACTCTCTTCTAAGGTGGTACAATTGGAAGACGATATTTCTTATGAGGAGAAACCATTGAAGATCATAGATCGTAGAGAAAAAGTTCAACGAAATAAGACAATGCCCCTCGTCAAGGTGTTGTGGAGAAACCACAAGTTTAAAGAAGCGACTTGGGAATTGGAGGAAATGATGAAGCTGAGTTACCCACATCTGTTTTAGTGTGGGAAAAGGAAAATTTCGAGGGCGAAATTTCTTAAGGGGGAATATTGTAACGACCCAATGTTTCATTAATGAAAAATGCCTCTTGATCTTATTAAATGTCTCTTTATATAAAATGTTTTTATAAAATGTCAACTTCATTGGTTTTATGATACGAATTATGACCGTTACATTTATAGCCGTTGAACAGTGATCACATGATTAGTATAAATATAGGGATTTAACACATTAAATTTTACTTAGACAAAGGAAGCGATGGCCTCATCCAGTATAATTGCCCCATACGAAGCCCATTTATCGGAGCTCAGAAAAGAGGTGGCATCCTTGGGCTTCTCTCTTGACCAAGACCAAGATGAGCTTCACCATGTTAAGCTCAAACGAGACCGTCTACGGGAGAAGTGGAAGTTGATAGAAATTAGCACTCGATCGATGATATCCGAGCCACCCCAAGAGTTTGTCACCATCGCACACCTTACCCTTTGGTCTTATGCGGCTGTTTTAAGGGGTTATGTAACTAATCGATACTAATATGTTCATGTACATTATTTTTTGTATATAATAATGAATATAATTTCTTGTCATTGTTGATACATTGTAAATAGTTTTTAAACTACAAATGGTGTTTTTAGTTATTATTTCATTAAGAAATCTATTTTATTAAATTAATGGATTTTTTGAATTAAGTAATATTTTAATAAAATATTATTATTATTATTATTAGATTATTTTTATTATATATAAATTAACATATAATTTTATGAATGTAATTATAATTTTTATTAAGGTTTGAAAGCCTTTTTTGTCAAAAACCGTGAATTTTTGATAAATATCGGTTTTTATTTTAAAAGTGAAAATAAAAATATATAAGAAATTATTTAGATAAATTAAATATTATTTTTGGAATCAGGATGTCGAAATTATCCAACAGTGAATTTTTTATAATTTTCTAAGACAGTCAAAGTTTTGACTAAAAATTAAATACCGTTTAAATATATAATGTGTTTTATGACATCATAATGACCCAATAGTGAGGTAATAAAATACTATAATCTTTATGTACGGCCAATATATTTTTTACCATTAAAATAATGTGATTTTGGGTTTGTTTGGTTTACTTTTCAAAGCATTAATGGACCCCTCAAGACTTATGAAACACCTTGTCTTTTAAAATTAATTTCCCATGGGAGTGTGACTCACCTCCACATAAGCAACCCTAATATTTTAAGAAGTTCGGACTTTGGACATATAAAATAATGTTTTCCTCTTCCCTTTTCCAAAAACCATGGTCAAAAACCATGGGATGGTTTGTGGTTTGGATTAATTTAATATAAGGGGTCCCAAACCTAAATAATAAAGAATTTCCTCACCTTTCCTATATAAACCAACCCATGATCCCACTTCCTCCTCACTAAAAGCCTTTGGACTTCGTCCAACCTCTTCCCTACTCTCTCTAGAATCCTCAAAATGTGCCCCAAGCTCCCAAGAAGCCTCTCACAAGCCTCTCTCTAGCCTTTGGAAGCACACTTCCAAGTAAGGGTTTTTTCTTCCTTTCTCATTTTTGTCCAATTTTCTTTAAGTTGTTTTTCCATTTTTATTTCAATTATGAATGTTGGGGTATGGTTTAGAACCTCCCTCATACTGCCCTATTTATTTTTGAAGGATGGGAGACTCTTTCTCTCTCATTAAATGCCTCCCATGTACACCCGTTACTATGCCGAAATTCCAAAAGGAACTTCTCTCTCCTCTTTTACATTCAAGAAATACTTTTGTGTCATGAATCTAAATACCATTAAAATTGTTGGGACATGTATCTATATGACCTCCTTACTGTCCATTACATTTAAATATGATGAGGAACCCATTTCTCTCTCATCAACAATTTTTTATGAATTCTTATGTCACGTCGTTACGCTGCCGAAATCGCACCGATTTTCTAAGCCAATGTCATTGTGTAGTGATTACCATGCCCATTTCTCCATCAAGGGTATTCAGCATTATGCACATTAACTTATTGATTATAAAGTTTCATGTATTAATTCCACATTCCTTTATCATGGAATAAATGATTATGTTTTATGAATCCATGTTTTATGATCCGTGTGGCACACTTATGCATGAAAGGAAATGTTTAAGAAGGGAGCGCCCTTATAGTACTCCAATGCATTGGGTAAAGTATAGTATCATGATAAGTCATGTGAAATGAGTGTCGACTCATGATAATTCAAGTGCAACGAGGGTCTACTCGTGCTTCATGTGCAATGAGGATTTACTCATGCTTCCATGTGAAATGGGCCTTGGCTCATGCTATTCCATGTTAAGTGTTATTGCCACATTTCCATGTTATGATTATCATGCTTTATCATTCCTTTTGGTTCATGTTTTTCCAATGATCTATTGATATGCCTATTGTCTAACATGTATTGTACTCCTCATGTTATTCCATGTGTATTCCCTTACTGGGCTTTATAGCTCACCCTTTTATTATGCATGTCCTCAGGTTATCCCATGCAATGCTAAGTATTAGGGAATGTAGTGGTCATGTAAAGGATGTTTTCAA
Source organism: Viscum album (assembly GCA_963277665.1). Classification (NCBI taxonomy): domain Eukaryota; kingdom Viridiplantae; phylum Streptophyta; class Magnoliopsida; order Santalales; family Viscaceae; genus Viscum; species Viscum album. The sequence continues at coordinate 2,085,986,927 of OY728126.1, read as the reverse complement.
TAAATATGTTGTATTTCATGTTTTAAGTTTTTATGTAATGATCCTAAGCCCCAAATACACTAAACCTCTCAGTATTATTTGTTGTATAAAGTGTGGTTTTATGTAATAAATCATGTTTAAGTTGTAATAAAAAGTAGGTTTGTCATAGCATCCCAGATAAAATTTCCCAACACCTTGTCAATGGTGTTGACAACCCCTTGTGGGACAAGGTTGGACGACAAGGCAAGGATAAGGATGGCATATATGACACTATTAACAAGTGAAATTCGACCCCCAAAAGATAAGAATCGGTTTTTTTAATTCAGGACATGGCTTGCAATCCTGCCCACAACAAGGTCGAAGTCATGAACCTGAATCCTTCAAGAAGAAATAGGCGTTCTCAGGTAATCCATGGGGAAGGAACCTCACTGTAAATCCAGGCGGTCTCATAGGGATACAACACAGTTGGGAGCACTCTTCGAGTTTAAAAATATATTACTCTTGGAATTTCTAATCACTTTCCCACTCCAATAGAAATACTCATCCAGAATCTGTTTGATGCACTGAACTGAGCCTCTACCACCATTAATAAAAATGAAAGTATCAACTGCAAACATAAGGTGAGATATATAGGGAAGGTTCTTCTTCCTCCTATACAGGAAAACTGCTCCAGACGAAAGCCCCTAGTTGATGAGTCATCTAAGAGAAACCTGATCTAAGATTAAAATAATTGGGTAGATCGGGTCCCCCTGTTGAAGACCCTGAGTAGCCTTGATGAAAACTTGTGTCCTTCCCATAAAAGAGAGAGCCAACCCGGACGATCTGAAGTATAAGAAGAGGAGATCAACTAACATAGATGAGAAACCCATAACTGAGAGAACTCTGTGTATGTAGCTCCATTCGATCATATCATAAGCCTTGTTCATGTCAAGTTTGATTTCCATGTAGGAACCGTGGGATTTAAAATTGATTTACAAGACCACTTCTTGCTCCTATGCAGTGGCACCATGAATGGAGTGTCCTGTAACAAAACCATGATGCTCTATCGTGATACATCGGGGAAGACATATAGATATCCTTTGATTGATAATGCTTGTGAGGATATTGTAAGGGAATTTGCACAAGCTAAATGGCCTGAAATGCGAGAGAGAAGAAGGGTCTTTTATATTTAGGATAAGAAAAAGGGAGGTATCACTAGAAACCCATGAGAGGTGACCTCCATGGAAAAAATATTGAATGGATCCAATGATGTCACCCTTAACCACATCCCAAGCCCCCTATAGAACTTCCCTAGAAAATAATCAGGACTGGGAGCACAATCTAGGTCACGACTCAACCTAGACTGGTGGATCTCGTCCTCATTGGGAATTCCCTCCAAGCCCTCATTATTTGGAACAAGCACAACATTGCGAATCAACTCCAAAAGATCTACATTACCTCTTTAGTAGCCTCTGGGCATCATTATATTGGGTCCAATAAGGAGGTCCTTAATGAAAGAGAGATCCATGCTTCCCACTAAGCCTCTATCATTTGTGTAAGTTTCGTCTCTATGTAAAATGTTATGTTGGATCAACACTCTTTTTTCTCTAATTCCAGAAAGGAAGAATGTTGTATTTACATCTCCCTCCTTTATCCATTTTACATGGGATCGGTCCCTCACCATGCTCTCATGTTTAAGAAGCAACTCTGCCCATGAGTTCTTCACAGACATCAACTCCTCAAACCTCTCGTCACTCCAGTCCTCCTCCTACTAGCATTCCAATCTAGCGATGCTCTATTTCAAGTCCTCCAGGTTTTGATCAAAGGGAGTTAGGTTCTTATCCCATGATTGGAGGCTCTGTTTCAACCTCTGAAGATTATCGTGGAGAGCCACCCAAGAATTCCCCAGCATCGGGCCCTACCACAGCTCCCGATCAACTCGTTGGTAGTCAGGAGAACGAGCCCACTGGATGTGAAACCAGAAATGTTCCTAAATGTCCTGACATGGGATCAAGGAGACAAGGAGAGGCAAGTGATCCAATAGACCACACACTATATGTTCAACCTTTTTGTTAGGGAATGAGATGATAGAATTGTTGTTTTCTAGGCACTAGTCGAGGTGGCTCCAGCACCGCCTAGCACCTCGCTGGTTGTTTCTCCAAGTGAAGTGATCACCACTGTACCGCAAGTCCAGAAGACCCTTACTCTCTGCGAACTGAACAAATTCCTGGCTATCCTGGTGCGGGAAATTACCTTGACCTTTCTTCTCATCGGGATCGAAGACCACGTTGAAGTCCCCTGCCACCAGCCATGGTAAATCGCTCAGATCAAAGGAACCGAGATCATTCCATAAATACTTCTGAACCTGAGCATCGCAACTCCCATAGACAAAGGAAACTAAGAATATCTTCGACCATGTTGAAACTTTAATAGAGCTGAATTGATCTCCCACCAAAACCAAATCCATAGAAGTATCCCTATTCAAGAAAATCCAAATATGCCAGTTTTTCAGGTCCACATGAATAATTCCATGCATCTTAACCTTAACACAGAACTCCTTCATCTTATCCAGATTTGTTTGGGCTCCAAAATTTCCACAATAGAAATTTTGTGTTTCCTAGCTTTCGAGGCTAAAAATTCAGTCTTAACCCATGCCCCCATGCCCTATGTATTCCAAATAATCATAGATAACATTAAAATAGAATAGGCCTGGTTGTGAACCTAGGAGAAATAGTCCTAATACTGTGGGAGGAGGGTCTATCCCTAAGTGTAATTCTCGATCTTGCCTGTTAACACACCGGGACTCCATGCTAGAGGAAAGGATACCATGGGTGTATGGGGAGATGGGGGCTCAACGTCTACACCTCAAATAACCTTTGGAATCTAACGGAAGGAGGGAGACCTCCCCTTATTTCCTTTAAGCTCTGACCAAATTGGATTAACCAATACCATGCTAGAACCATCCATCGAACCAACCTTAGAAAGTCATATAGAAGAGGGTTCGCATGCTGCATCTTTCACTTCCAAGGTCGTGACCTGAGATTGTTCTAGTGAGGGATGGAGAAACACATGGTTATCCATGGAGAGAGAGGTGGAAGATAGGAACTTCTCCAACAAATTTCCCGCTGAAATAAGCTGGTGAGGAAATAATAGGCTGGTGGAAAAGCCAACAAGACGCAAAACCCGATCCCCTGGACTAAGAGACACTAAACTCATGCTGAGGTAAACTACAAAATCTGGTGGAGCATAGGGCTAGAACGGAAAATCAGGGTCCTCTGAATGTGGAAGAGCACCGACTAGCTCTGAGGCCACCAACCAAGAAGAGGAGATCTCAGAGCCTCCTCCCCTAAGGGAAGGGAAGGCCTCGCATGAGCCAAACCCTAGAGCTAGACCAGGGCCGCTGGACCTTCGCCTCTAGGACACCTGCCGCAAGTGGCTCTGAAGGCAACAAGAGGAGCAGAAATAGGGAAACACCAAATTGTAATGCTCCTGATCCCAAGCCACCAAATCTTGCACTCTCAACAAGATTTTCTCTGGAATATGAAGGGCAAGGTCAAGCTCAACACAAATACGAGGAACCAAAAAATCTTCACAGGAAAGGGTGTGGTCATACACACACAGAAAACCCCCTAATGAGTCCCCTATAGCATATAGGAAATATCTGTTCTGGAAAGTAAGAGGAAGGCCAGGGAGGCCAACCCAAAATACAGCACGAGGACACTCCTTCCCCTTATGAGCCTCCAGGGACCAGGGCACCAAACTGAACCTCCATTGACTGAATGATATCGAAGCTTCGCACCGTGCCGAAATAAAATCTGCCTCCGACTCCAGAACCATATGAAAGGAATTGTGATGAAGCGGAGAAACCCGCACCGCGCCAAGCATGCCCTAGGATTCCACACATCGTCTGAAGATCAATAAAGGCTGCTTATCTACCCCAAATAGAGCCACTAGGGTCCACCTTAAATGATAAACCACCTCTGAGAATGCCCCAGGGGGGACTTCTAGGGAGATGCCTGAACCAGCCCTCGACACTGTCAGATTGACTGGACTCACCAATGGGAATCAGATCCATTGAGAGATGCTCGACGAGCCCCACAGAGCATCGCAAAAAGATCTCACTGGGTGGAGAGGACCTAGAGGAGTACCAGGCATCACCAGAGGATTCCTAGGATTTGGGACACCAGGGTCGAAGACCATTGGCCCTAGGGACACTGCTAGGGAACTTCCCTCTTGCGAAGAAACAGATGAAAGAGAATTAAAGCCCTCCAGCATGTGGGGAACGTTCTTCTGAGCATTGGGAGCAACCATGCCACTTTTTTCACACTGAAAAATTCAATTTAATTCAATCATGTTTCTTTATTAGATAGTAAATACGAAATACTCCAAGATAGAATGCACCACCTGATGTATATTTTATATCATCTATTAAACCACCCCAATATGCATCTATATAACCCAATGACTCTTGAAAAAAAATTAATTATATAGAAAATCAAAATCCATCATTCCCTTGATATATTGAATTATTTATTTAACTAAAATTAAGTATTATTATTTCAGGTTACATTGATACTATGCTTCTTAGAATGTGGAAAAAATAATATTTTTTCGTATCACTGTTAAGTATAATATACTACCAAAGAAATTCCATTATTATTTGAAATTAACCACCTTACCTTCATTGACATATGATAGTTTTATCTATGTTTCCACTATATTATTAATTTATTTGTAATTATCCACCCCAAATACTATTATAACCTCATTGGACTATTTTTATTTCTGAATGAATGTGTAGTTCCGTCTTTGGGTCACCTGTAAGACTTGGAAAAATGTCATTTCACAAATAATTAACATTTCAAACTCACTTTTAATGAATTCTATGAACATATTTCATTGCAACACATTTGATCGACATATGATTATGTCATCAAAATACACCATCATCATCATCATTTTCTTTCAGTAACATTTGATATAGAAATTGAAGTAAACTAAACCATACTGGAACCGAGATTCATCAAAAACTGATCAAGCCTTGAATACCTTGCACTCGGTGATTATTTCAACCCATATATTCCATTTAATAGCCTAAAAAATTGGTTTTCATTTTTATGAATGAGAAAACTATCTAGATTCATGATATTCAATTCTTATTCCAGAACCTCATTAATAAATACTAACATGACAACCATATGGAACCATTTTAACTTTATTTGCAGTAGTATGGACAAGAATAATATCATTGTATTAAGACTTATAATAGGTGAATTTTTTTAATCAATATCAATACCCTCTATCTAGGTGTACCATTTTTACACTAGTCCGGATTTATTTCAAATCATGTTACCATATTCATTCATATTATTATGAAAGACCCATTTGGTCCCGATATCAATATTATTTTTTGGTCTAAAAACAATCTCCCATATCTGGTTCTTGAAAAAAATTCATTCTCTTCATTCATATCAGGAACCACATTTTCATCTCCACATATTCTGTAATAACATTTATTTTACACTTGAGATAGAAAATATATCCATTGTAAAGTCTTCATTCTACATGTTTGTACAGGAAATTCTTGATCAATAATAATATTTTCTATTGATTTCAGATCTAATCCTTGACATCCATACAAATACAAATTTTAATCCCTCTTCCTCATCATTAGTTTATTATTATAAATCATTATTATACACTTGTGATTCACCTGAATTGGTCTCCTTTCATCACTTTAATGAAGGAACTGTTCACTATGTCTGAAGATTCTATTCATTCTGCACAATAGTGACATCATTTACTTCAACTAATTTCCTAGGACTATCGATGAATAATTTATATATTTTTCTTATTCATAAGTATCCAAGGAACTCACTTTATCTTCATGTGACTCAAATTTCCTATGTTTCTCTTTATTGAGAATAAAATACTTACTTTGAAATAATATAAAGTATTTCAATGTTTTCTTCTTCTCGTACCAAATCTTTTATGAAGTCATATTTTTCTTCAGACACAACATGTCCCTGTTAGATATGTAGACCATTGTCAAGAATACATCCACCCATAATTTTTGTGGTTTGTCCTTTTTAATAAGAATTTTTTGTAAATGTAGTCTATGATCAGATTCCTCCTCTTATCCACTCAATTTTTTAGGAGTTATCACTTCGAAAACATGATCCCTTATATCATGTTTCTCATGATAATCTTAAACTTATCAATTTGAGAATTTTGTGCCATTATCGGAATGAATATAAAGAATATTTTGTCCAATAATATTGTTAGATTTCCTCCAATATGGTTTCATGCAATTGAACATGTCAAACATGTGAGATATTAAAAAAAGGCATACCATCCTTTTGAAATTATCAAGGAAGAGAACATAATATCTCTCACTGATAATGGATCTTGGTGAGATTGGTTGAAAAACATTTGCGTCTACCAATTCAATCACTCTAGTTGACATATGTTACTTTTCCTTTTATTTATTTCTAATAATGTTGTCTTGTTGACATGTATCACAAGTGTGAGTATGATTATGTGATAACTCTGGGAGTTATCAAGATGTGTCACATTTAAAAAGATCATCTAGGGATAGTTGAAATATATGGCCAATAATTTTATACCACAACCTATTTTATTATTATCTACATAGAAATCACATATATTATTATCCACTCATAATGTAGAGATTTCCCATTGTCCACATTCTCTTTGGAAATAATGAACCATCTCTTACCTTGATGTTACCAATATTCTTAGTATATCATATATAAATCCTTTAGTCACATAGTTGATGGACACTAATCTAGTTGTGACTAAGACCTTCAAAAACTAATACATCATCATGTCTCATTTATTTTCCCCCTAATTTCTCAGTTCATAAAACAATAATCTTTAGGACTTCATCCTTTCCAAATTAGAAAAAAAATATTCCTTCTCATATTTGATGCTTGTAAACAATTATTTATTTCCGGTCATATGGGATGTGTATCCACTATCAATTATCCATACAATAGAATTATCTGATGATTTGTGAGAAATCTACAAAACCAATTCATGTTCACCTCTTTTCATTTTTTACATGTCCATTAATTCATACCATTTATGGATTGATCATATTTATATTCTTTAGATTATGATGGTCCAACTTCATTTTTCCGAGCTACAAATTGATTTTTTTCATCTCATTTGATGATTCATTAGGCTTATTCATATGAAAAAATTGTATTTTATTTGGTATATACCTTTTCATTTTTGATGAGAAATATTTGTCCACGATTCTGAATCATTCACAACAGAAATTGTGACCATAAATATCATTATTCAAATATTGAACTCAATGTTTCCTTAGTTACTGTTCTTATTCACTTTAATACCTTTTGGAAATGGAACATACATTTTGATAATGTCTCATATTTTCACAGAAATAAAACAAGATATGAGGTGTATTCCTTTATATTGTTTTAGGAATATCCCGTACTTGATTTTAATGAGTCTTTATATTTTTATTTGTACCCAAATAAATTTTTAAGCTCAGAGTGGGACCTTGTGGAAAGAAATAAATCAGCAAAGTTATATGTTTGTGATCGATCCCCATATATTCCTTGTCATTATTATATGACTATTTCTTATATTCTGCTGGGACACTATACTCAACTTACAAATTATATATCTTCTAAATGATTTGATTTTCTAATTCTATGTTGGTTGTCAATAGTTTTTCTGAATCCTTAAATTTTCATCATAGGTCTATGAATACCTCCTCATATTCATAAAAACATTTGATTTGTTCTTTTACTATGTTATTTAAACAATATATTGAACATACTTGTACTTATACTTTTATCTTCTACCCACCAACCATTTCTAAGTCCTTTGGAAATTAAAAGTTATTATTTTTAATTTCATTCAACATCTCAAACATCTCTTATTCTCCTATTAAATATAGAATTTTTCAACACAAGACACTATGTTGGATTCTTTAATTTTGGATCTCTAATGACATATCTCCTCAATATAGGATTATAATTCATATATTATATCAAATATTCCTTCAGATTATTCTTTATCATAGTATTTTTTAACCATTTTAGGGGAGCTACCTACAACTTCAACAATATCATTTTTATCTATGATCCTTGTGGTTATCCATCTCTTCATAGTCATATTTATCTAAATTGTCATTTTATTATGAAATAAAATTCTTATTTTTGAAGAAAATTCTCATAAAAATTTTATTACCTTTCACTGAGGTTGTTGACTTCAACATGGGAATTTTACCCTCATATGCTCCGTCTTCTTGAAACTTCCTGGGGTAGCCTTATACATGATGTCCATCCTTTCCACATCAGAATCATGCATGTAGGGGGTTCCCTTTAATCATTCCGTGTCATATTTACATATTTGAGGGGAGGAATGAAATGACCTCATCAATATGTTATTATTCCTAGAAATCTTCAATGATGAGATTTTCATGGACTTGAATTACAACTATTTGGAATTTTATTTTTCCATAAACTCAATATCTTTATTTTTAATCTCGTATAAGAATATTGTACTATGAAAGCGATCCAGTATCATCTCATTTGAATCATTATCTTCCAAAACACAAACATTTGGATTGAACTGAGGGGGAGTTATTCTCACACAGTTCTTAACAATATTTACTTCTTCAATAATTTCTCTAATACCATGAATGTTTTCAAATTCAAAACTCACCAGGTCAATGAATGAATCAACATTCTCCTTGATGTTTATTCTCATATCCTCATATTTCTTCCATAGAACATTCCATTTTTATTCGATGACTTTTGAATTGAATTCATTAATATTTAATATCATTTACCACATGGAATGTATTGAATTTCAGTACATCACATTTATATATATTGGATTAAATAATGATCCCCTGAATGCATTGATTCTTCTAGGGTTAGCATCCAATTCCCTTTTGTGAGCTTATGATAAATCACCACTATCCACATAAGAGAAAATACCATGTGTTTCTTATGTATAGACATCCATACCTCAGAATGATAAATATTGCTAAATTTTATTCTTCAATAACTAAAAATTTATTCCATTTAATATTAGAATCCCTTTATGATTAACACCCTCCATTGAGAGATACACTAAAATTAACTATTTTCTATTATACTAATTTTTGGCCAAAATAGGTTGCATAATTTGAGAGGGGGATAAACTAGGTTATGATAGGGTAAAAAAATACTCCTTTGGATCTTGTTTTATCATTAAAAACACTATTATCTCCCATTCTCATAGAAATGAATGAAAATAAATAGAATCATGGGTGAAACACATCAATTGTTTGTGGTTCACACTCATTAGGCTACATCCAATGAGGATAACATATCAATTTCCAATTTACCAAATCCACTAAAATTTCACTACTAATATAGAGTTAAGAGTGGACCCAATGTCCCTCTTGGTTAACAACCAGTCACAAATTGAATGATCACTCCTCTCTAAACTGAAGTGTGCTCATTTCTCATTCATAAGATTACTATTTTATCACTTGAATATATATTTGTTATACACTTAATTTAGTAAATCATTGAGTTAAAATGTCATTAATATTATGAATAAACCTTTACCACCAAGATACTCATAACATCTTTATATGTTCACACAATTTTATCTTCTGCACAACCTTTTAATGCCTTGTGCACAACTCTAATAACTTGCACGCAACATTTATTATTTGTTGAAGAACGTCCTCTTGTAGAAAAAATGTACACTTTTCATGAAACATCCATGTTCATGTATACATTAGTTCTTTTTTGAACACAACTAATGAATTATTCATTTTCCTATACAAAGTTTTCAGTGTGAAACCTTTACCCTTTGTGCACAACTCTTACATGATTCTGAGCAATAATTTTCTCTAAGGATTAAGCTTGTGAAATGATGGGGTAGCATCCTATTTATATAACCAAATTAACTTGAATAAAAAATACTTATTTACATCCCTCGAAGTGAATTTTCTTCCAGAGTGCAGTACATCTCATTTTTTTGTTATATTTGGCACATAACTCTCTCTAGCGGGCATGAACACCTATATCTCTTGTGTCATGAAAAACCATATTTCATGAACATTCAATAAAATCTCAAAATGTGTTCCATTACCATATTTTGTTATGATTTCCCTAAATTTTAACTTTCATGAAACATATATTTCGGCAGAAATACTTCCTTTTTAAAAAACACAAATGCCCATCCACTAAATTTTTGACAAGATAGTTTGGAAAACACTAGGAAATAGAATCAACATGAATACATAATTTTTTGTACTTATATAAGACCATCCATTTCTTTATCATGGATAATTTTATCATATGTTTTCTGTAATCTCATTGAAACTTCACAACAGACCTTGGAAACCTACTTTTTCATCAAAATAAAATCATCCTAAAAACACAAAAATATTTCCATGAGGGATTTTTTCCAACATCACTAATATAATTGTTATTACAATATAGGGGAATTCTTTATCACTGACTCTTTCTATGATATTTAAAGCCGATACAATGTAGGGGAAGATACAATCCTTCCACATTCACAACATCAACAACAACAATTTTGGTCATTGTTTATCCCAATATCACCATATTTTAGATTGTCTCATCTATCATAGTTGAGTAAAATAATTTTTCCTTTAATGAATTCCTAAAAACTAAGGAATAGATCCTATTAAGAAAATATGTTGACATCCATAAAAATATTGATGATAAATAGTAGGTTGACCCTCCTCATCAGTTCATTAGAATAAATTTCCAGCGCACAAGAGCATGCATGCATGAGATGTTATTCCTCCTCAAAATAAATATCATAAATGAAAAACTATAGGAAAACAATTCTTCACCACAATTATAACTCTCAGTTTTAATTCAGGTTGATTGATCATCTCTTAATTTATTTCTCTCACATCAATATAGTAAAGTATTAAATTATTTACACAATTTTAGATAAAACAGTATTCTTCATTTCTCACATATATATTCACATTAATTCATAAATAATATTTCTATTATCATTTATAAAAACTACCATGATTTACATATGCTAAAACTATCTATGATGAAAAATATAATTTACTTCAGAATGTTAATTTATAAAATTTCATTTTTATTGACTATAATGAATTCAAATTTCTTAATGAATTTCTCATTACATTATCCTCATTTATCGGCATTTAAATCTTAAAAAAGTATTCTATAATCATATATTTGAAAATTACTATGACATTCAAAAACTAGATTATATTAAGAAATTGAATAAATTTCTTGAAATATTTATCAGAATTATGAATGTGTTTGTACTTTATGTTTTTAGGATTTTTTGTACCATATGAAGATATTGTACCTTATAAAATAAATATCTAGATTTTAATATTTTAATAGAGTATACTATGATACCTACCTTTTCAAAGGTTTTAATTTAAAATTAGGAATAGTTTTTACCCAACAAAGCCCTTGTACACAAATAATTCCTCAAAATAGCATTCATATCCCATGAAAATCACTACGCTCACTTAGCATATTGTTTAGGACTTTTAAAATTTTTACCTATTCTATATAGGATTTTCTCACTAATGTTTTAGGTTTATACTATATGAATTTTTCAATTTACCCTATGATGTGAGTAGGCCTCTTCACTTTCCAATTATTATGCATCAGTTAATCAATTCTAGACTTCCTCAAATAAAACACAAACTTCATAATCATCGAAAATGAAATTAAAAACATTCTCAATAAACTCTAAATAAATTTTATTCATGTTATAATAACATTTTAACAAAAAATCATATCCTTTTTTATGTGAATAACATCTAAACACCATTTTAATGAATAGAGTAGTTTTTTTATAAAATTGTATCAATATGTGATAGTAAACACATAGAAAAAGTTTTTTGATATCACCCACATTAATCAGTAAACACACCATTCAATTTTTTCCAACATTAGATAATAAAAAACACTCCTAAATTAATGTATAACTAATAGTATCAGAACCTTCATCAATTAGAGTTTTACACCTCCCACCCCCTTCAAAACCCAATCCAAATCTACATGGGTGGCCTCACAAAGAATCATAATAGAGAGGGAAAGGATGAAGACTCATTTTCTATGATAGAATCTCAAATATATCATTAGGAATAACTGTTGTGAAGAATTTATCCAATTGGTCTGAGGTATGAATAAATTCCAATTTATATGAGTGTTGGAAACTAGCACTTTCATGGCGTGAAACTAGATATAAATACGAATAGACCTTGATTATTGAATATGAATTATAAAATGATTAATTATACATTTTTTGTAATTAAAAATATTAAGATTCATTTTAATAGAATGATCCATTTGTTTTGATTGAGCGATTTACTTTTATAGGTTTATAATGGAAAAAGACATAATTCATTTTTTCAATTATCCACTTTATAAAACCAATATTAAAACCCACCACCATTTTGGAAATAATAAGAATAACCCTTTTAGAAATAAAAACCCTTTCATCCACCACCTTTTTTGTGAAAATATTATGAGAATACTTCCATGGGTGCACCCACAGCTGAAGAGAAACGTCATACCGAAGTTGTGTGATTGGAAGGTATTGTTGATAATCTCAAAACCCAATTCATAAGTTTTATGGAAATTATGAAAAATAATCAAGGAAATATTCTAAGCTATACTGTTCCAATACCTATGGGAGGGTCAAGGAAATTATGTCATGACTTGGGAAAGACCTTATTCAACCAGAAAAAATATAATAGAGGATCCTAGACATAATTCTAAAGCTCAACCCATCCACCATAAATAATGGGACCAAAATAATTAAAGAACATTGTCATGGAATGTGAGTACAAAAACGTATTTATAGAGGTAATAAATGGATAAAAAATAAATCGTGACACTATTCCATTCTTCATTAACTTGATATAAAAAGGTTGATGTAGATAAGATTCTAAAAGATATCTAGGTGACCTCCCAAATTGTTGAAATCAATATTCGAATACAAGAGGAAATATAATTAAATTTCAAAAATATGTGAAATTATTCAATGATAGTTTCACTAAAACAAAGTGGATTGATAGGGATGAAATAATCTTCCACGTAAAGAGTGTCTACTCCATGATCACAACACCAGTTATAAAAAAATTAATATCCATGGATATGTTCCATTCATTACACTATTGGTTCTTCGAAATTTTATGATTCTTATTGTGATCATGGTAATTCCCTTAATGTCATGTATAACCTTATATTTTTATATTTAAAAATAGTTGAATCAAATCCCAGAAGAGTGTTTTTCCAATAAGAAAACTAATTGACCACTTATCAAACTATAGTATCGGAATATGTTCTTATTGGAATTGAAGGACAGATTTTTCTTGTAAATTATTATGTAGTCGCTGTGGTTGAAGATAAAGAAACATAGAATTCGCCCATTATTGTGGTAATACCACTATGAAAATTGGAAAAAAAAATCATTAATGTGAATTAAGTAACTCTTACCATGGATATAGGTGATAGAAAGGTGAAATTTAACGTTCTTAACTCTATGAGGATCACATTAAAAAAATCATTCAGTCTTTTAAATTTAACACAAATAATGTATTGAGTCCATAGAATCTTCAAGTATTATTCATGAGATATTATCCTTTGGATATCACCTTAATATTGAAAACCCCATGGAACAAGTGAGTACTCTAAAATATGTAAATTCATTCATTAAAATTCTTGAAAAAATAACAACTGAATTATTTGATAATTTGATCGAAGAAACTAATATGATTCCTTTTACTATATAAATTCAAGATTTTTATGTAGGGAATATGAACTCACTATAATCCATATAACCATCCATATATCATGAATTAAAACCTCTTCCTAATTATTTAAAATATGACCACCTCATGAATGGGGTAAATTTCCAGATATCATTTCTAATAATCTATCTGAGACCCAAAAATGAGGTCTAAGTAACCTACTAAATACAAATCCCAAATGCATAGGATGGAGTCTAAAAGATATACCTAAAATAAAGCCCATGGCTTTCGCCCATAGAATATTTTTTGAATAGGACTATTTACCTATTAAGAGGAACTAGAGAAGACGTAACATTATCATTATAGAGTTTTTTTTAATGATATCAAAAAACTATTCGCCTCCAACCTCATTTACCCAGTTATAGACTCCCAATGGTACCATCCCATCCATGTGGTTTTTAAGAAAAAAAGGCTTCACCGTTATTTAAAATGAGAATAATGAATTAATTACAATGAGATTTAAAAATAGTTAGATGGTATGAATTGACTATACAAAGGTGAATAAAGTCACATAAAAATATGACTTCCCATTCCCAATCATTAATCAAATTATAGAATGATTAGAAAGTTAGAAACATTAATTATCTTTGGAGGGTTTTTTTGTTACTCCAAAACACCAATTTACCTAGAAGTCCATGAAAAGACAACAATCTCTTATCCTATTGGGACCATTTTTTACAATAGTATACCATTCATATTATTTAATTCTCGAGGTAAATTCCATTGATGTATGGTATGAATTTTATCATATCACATTATAGGAATCCTAGAGGTATTTCTTTATGACTTTATTATTTTAGGAAACTCTTCTGATCATTTATTTGTGCATCTAGAGTAATTTTTGAAAAAAAATCATATAGAAGAATCATGTTTTTTTAATATTTAAAATGTTAAATTTATGGATGATGAAGGAGTTGTGCTATGTCATAAAATTTACAAAAATTGTTTATGGTGGATAAGTATAAATTTGTAGTGAACAATTAATTTCCATATACCACTTTTGTAAAAAAAAATATCATTTATGGGGAATGTAGAAAACTATAGAATATTCTTCAAGGAATTTATTAATATTTCTCTTCCACTTTCAATATTACATTTTAAATGAGATGATTCTTTTAATGATAATCATAGGGAGTAATTTAAGGAGATGAAACATAGGTTGATTACCCTACCATTAATTCAACCACTAAATTAAGAACACCCATTTGAGTTTCCTTGTGATGCAACTAACCAAGATGTATGATTTTTTCCTTCCAAAAGAAGTTATGGAAAATAAAAAGTCATAACATATACCTCAAGATCCTTGTATGCAACAAAAATCAATTACAAAACCAGTGAAAGGTTGTTTCTGGCAGTTTTTTTAACTAGATAAAACCATGTCAAATTTACTTGGATCTAAATTGGTTTTATTTTCCTATCATGCAGTAGTTAGATTCATGATGAATATTAAAAATATCAAAAAAGGATGTTGAGATGATACTACTCTTTCCAGAGTTTAATATTGATATTAAGGGGGAAAAGGGAGATAGAAATCAAGTGGAATATCAGTTTAGTAGGCTACCCAAAACTATTAAAGCCAAAATTCCAAAACCGATCTAACATAATGATAGCATAAATAGAGAGAAAATTTTTATAATAGAAGGTGAATTACTAGGGAAATTCAAAATAGTAATTTATTTGGCCACATATCGGTACCTTCTCACCTTAAATATGATCAAAATCATAAACTCAAGGTTGAATTTAGATTATTTTTCTAGGAAGATCTATTCCTCTAGAAAATTTACAATGACCATGTAATGTGAATATTCTTACCAGAAAGTGAAATAGAATATATTATTCAATTTTTACATTAAATTTATTATAGAGGCCACTTTGGACCTAAAATAATGGCTAAAAAAGAATTAGAATCTTGAATTTATTGTCTGACCATATTTTAAAATTGTAAATACCATGACCCCATTATCCCAGAGTCGGTGCCTTAATTCATTACCTTGGTGTTATGAAAAACTGTTCAAATCCAATAGGACTCAATTGTTTAGTACTATTGGAAAACAAAATAAAAGAATAAGTTTTAAATTACAACATGAAAGGAAAAAACATCCTTAAAATCTACTGAAAACATCAATAATATCATATATTATCCTTGGAAGTCATTAATAATATACATATTTGTATCCTATGAAAAAATAAAACATAAAGAATGTGTGAGATTAGATTCTCTATGAGGGTATGTAATATGGAGTAAGATAATATAAATAATAAGGATCAGTGAATGAATAAAAATTCATGCCATTAGAACATAATATTGAGCATAATATGGAATGAATGAAATCTAAATATATAATTCCAAATAAATAATCACATGACTCATAACCACAAATATTATACTAGTTGGATAAAAAGATGATTTATCAATTATTAATGTCATTAGGAGGGAATGTATATGCCAGAAATCAGAAAAAAATAACATTGATAACTTGACCAATAAATCTTAAAATAAATGTTTATGGCCTCGGACAAAATACATTTCTTTTTTGTCTCATTAGACCTACCGATGAATTGAGGGGCTATAGCAGTCTTTTACTGTCACATAATAAGTAAAATACATTCCTTATATGTATAATAAAAAGATATATCTATTTAAAAATGTCCTATAAAACAATTAAATATTTGAATCAAATTCATATATGAAAATACTCGGATAAAATCATAGATAAATTCTTGAGTAAAATAATCCTTTAACATTCCAAAGTGTCTCGAACCCCTTTACAACATTTAAATCATAATTCTTATGAAGGAATAAAAATAAATGAATCTTTTAATATCATAAGAATAATAATACTCATTATATTATATATCAAAGGTAATTATATACATCGCATACAATAAATAAGTAGTGAAAATGCTATATATCTCACGTAAGTAAAAGTGAGAAGAGAAAAACCCCTTTTACGTCGGAAAAAAGAGTTGTTTTCAAAAAACATCTGTATTTGTCATAAAATAATATTGTAAACATGTATATCCCATATATATTTTATGAAAACTGAATTATTTTTGAGAAAAAAGTATGCCCAAATTAAGTGAAAAAATGTAAAATGAGTGTTTAAGAAGCTTTATAAATTACCATCTTTAATGCAGTTTAAAGAAAATATTAAAGAGTCTTTAAAAAAGGAATAATTATTTATATAAAACCTGTAATGAAAAAATATTTTTTTTAATGATAAAATGTTTAATTTTATAATAATATTGGTTTCTAAAAACATATAATGGTTGGTACATAAAAATTGATAATAAATTGGAAGGTTCCCTTAAATCAGGCTTTCTTTTCGGGTTGTACTAAAAATAGAACATTATAAAACATGTATTATCCCATAAATAATGATTAAAAGATTTATATATATATGATTTTTGAAAATATATACATAATTTAGAATATGTATAAAATTATAATGAATAATTTCATTTGTGTAATGAGAGATAAAGTGTAACCCGAATGGAAAATGGATGTTCGGGAAGAAACCCTTACCTTATGACTGATAGTGTTCAGCACATAAACGTAATGTACAGATAATCAAATTAAGTAAATAAATTTCTTAATTCATAACATTTTATATATTTATTTTTTTTATATAATTGTATTACATTCATTTTTGGCCTTTTTGATGTGTTATAAGATAAAATTTTATCGTTCAGTATAGTTCATTTCCTTGGTTTTCATGATCGGTTTACATATATTTAAGTATAGAAGTTCATATAAAATGGGAATTGATATAAATAATTTTAGATTTATAATAATAATAATCCTAGATAAGATAAAATTTTTAAATAAGTTTTTTGTATATTTGTGGTGATTACGAGTCCTTATATTAGACATTATTGATGACTGTTTAGATTATTTTGGTGGTTTTTCAATCATAACAAACTACGTTTGACATAATAATTAACATCATGTGTATATAATGGTTACAAAACAATAAATATGCATTAATAAAAATATTAAAAATTTTGGTAAACATAACAATGATTTTATGCCCATCTTTGAAGGCATTAATGAAAAATGAAAATTCATCTTCCCTGATGTCTGTAAATTTACACAACATAGGGGATGTTTTCATTTATAGAATAAAAGGGAGAGAAAAAGTTTTTTTGTTATGGATATTCCATTAACATGATATCATTATAGTATATAAATGATAAAGCGGTTATCATTTATCATTCTATAGGGGAGGTGAGGGAAGGATAAGAAAATATAAGAAATTTAAATGAAAATAAATAAAAAGAAATAGGATTTTTACCTTTTGAATTCTTATCCTCGATATCCTCTTTAAGGGGACTGGTTTTGGTATTTTTTGAGTCCAAATAATCCAAGACAAGGGGAAGTGACATTTTTTTTGAGAAAAAAATATGATTGGGTATAAATTTTATAGGTCTCAAATTTTGGAAGTTATGAGGAGAGGAGGTGCTGAGCGGTGGTATTTATAGTGGAGGAGAGGGGTGTTTTTTGAATATTTAATTCATTTCTTAATTATTTTAGCTCAAGAATATGAATAGTTTGGGAGTAATGACCAAAAATATTAAAATAATTAATTTAATTTAGATATTATTTTTCTTAAATCATTTATGTCTCAAGTTATAGTGTATTTATTTTATAATGTATATATACCATAAGTTACCATATTTCACTATTCACAAAAAATTCAACTATTTTAGAAAAATCCCAAAATTTCACCATTATCATTTTTTATTGGTTAGAATTCAAAAATAAAATCCTTTTTATTAAAATAATTTTATAAATACAGTAAATTTAATTTTTAAATAAAATAATCATTGACTTGGAAAATACCAATTTTAAAATTATAATTGATTTTATAACACATTGAAAAATTAATCAAGGTCTTATAAAATTATCTTATAATAATAAAGAAAAAAATATTAATTTTTTTAAAAAAATTGTGAAAATAAATTTTCTTTTAAATCATTACATTTATTATAATATTAAAAATAAACAATTTGTTTATAAAAATATTAACACTTAATTAGTAATTTCTAAAATATTTAATTACTTAAACTACGATATAATAATATAATATTACTATTTATAATATTTATAAATTTTATTTATAATTGAATATGTGAATTTTTTTTTCTAATGGTCACATTAATAATCCTAACATTCACATTATTATTCCAATGGTCACAATACTATTTATTAAAAATAAAACTTATCAAAAAAACAAAATTTTAAGCAAAGTAAATTTTTAATATTTTATTTCAAATATATTTTTTGATTTTTTTTCAAATATAATTTATAAAGTTTCAAAATTTATATCTAAAAAAATTTATCCACTAAAAGGCGGTAAAAGTGCATTTAGAAAAATATATCACGTTATCTGTAGAATTTTAATTATTCTTATCCTATGCCTCTAAAAATATTTTGGATGATTGTAAAAATATTTCATTGAATATATAATATTTAAATTTCATTACTATATTTAAATATTAGGGATTAAAATAATTTTTTAATATAAAATTTCATTGTGGGTAGTAATTTTTTTATAAAAATTCTTTCTTTATGTTTAGTTAGTCTTCATTTTTAATTAATTGGTAAAATATGATTTAATTTTGTATATGTGTGTCATATATATTTTCCTAGTTTATGTAATATCCTTGATTCTCTTCATTCCAAACATCTAGGAGATGACTCTACTAAATAAATAATAATATATAAACATTTTAAGAAAAAATGTATCAAAAAAGTTAAATTTTAAAAAAAGGTATACTATAAAATATTGGGGTGTTACATTCACCCACCCTTCAATAAATTTCATCCAAGTAATATGAAATTTTTCTAAATAATCATAGGCTGATAAATGAAAATTATTTCTTGGGAAAGCCACATTAAAAATAGGGTTAACAAAATATCCTCTTAATAAAAGGGAGAGGGGAATGTATAGGCCACCAAAAAACTATGATTTCGAATACGGTAACATTTATGACAATTGAATATATAGAAAAGGTTGAATAATATAACAAAAAAGATCGAAAGGAGAGTGATAGAGAACATGTTCATTAGAAATTTAACCATCATAAAACTATAAATATTGTGATTTGTTAAAAGGCAATTGATTTCATAGAATGAAAAGAACACAGATAATGTTTTTTTTAAACATTTTCCAAGATTTGAGGGATTATTTTAATATCCCAGTAAGAAGTTGATAAATTAAAATTACTTGATTAATTTACATGTACAACGAAAAATCACAACCTTTGGTTGGGATTCGATCTATTTTCACATCATCCCTTACACATGGAAATGAATGTTCAAGATGAAATTTTCACACATGAAGAAATTTTTATGAATCATATGGTCCTTAAGTCATTCCATTACACTTAAACGATTAAAAAAACAAGAATTTTATCACATGTTATCAATGAAAAATAATTTCCCATGTTTAACATGATCCATTCTATAAGTAATTAAGATTATGTGTCTTTTAAAACATGTATCTCCTCATTAAACAACCAAAATTTTGAAGGATGGTCACTAAATTACAAAAATCCACTTAAAATAAAATTCCCCAAAAAATGTAGCTCTTAATCCAGCAGAAAAAATATATTATTGGATTGATAACCATTAAACCATTATAAAACATTCATGCTTCCAAGCATAAAATCATAGGTTTTCCTAAAATGCAAATATCTAATAATTCCAACATAGCATAAACCATCATATAACTAACCACCTTTATTGTAACCAAATTTATCAGAGAAAAATATACCAATAATTATATCAACATAAAACAAAAAATTAGGGTTATCTTCCCCAATAATTTTTTTTTGAAGTAGATTTTCATACAAAAGAATCACTCCTCTTGATTACTTGTTCCAAAATTCACATGATTCTAATTCCTTTATGAATATGTAATGATGTACAATCCTTATACATATCATGATTATTATAATTGGATCATTATTGATAAAGTAAATAAAATAATTATACAATCCAAACAAAATAATAATAATCATTCCTCTTTGTCTTTTGAAGTATCATAAGCTATAAGAAGATCAATTATCCACTTTGGGTATATATTCCTTTGAAACTCAAGGAATTTATTTTCATAGTGACCCATATCCTTGCAGTTGATGCATTTCTCATTGAAAACCTTTTTCTTAACATTTCAATAACAAGAACGGTGTCATTTCCAAATAAAATTTTAGAATAATCTCATTACATTCAATCAAGTACCATCGTGTTTGTTTCTACAATTATATCCTCTGGGAAAATAAATCTTTTTATTATTTCATTTATCCATCTTATTCCTAGTTTTACTCTTGTACATATGCTTCCCTCCGAATTCATAAATCATAGAAAACTCATTAAATTTCTTGTTATAACATGATATTATCTCATCATATGATGATTACAATTTAGAGAATATTTACCTTTGAAATATTGTCATAATCCCATCGAAGAAACAATCATTCTTACTCTTTGGATTATGTGTAGTGATACAGTTTTCATTCCTCTTGTTTGGCACCATTTCTAAATAATGTAATACACAATATTAGATCATAATGTTATAAAAGATAATATATAATCTCAAAACTAGTAAAATAATTAACCCAAATTGGAAATTTTAGGAGTTAAAAATATCATAATCATAATCATGGTTTCATTAGGGACATATCTACTATTAAATTCTCTAATAATGGTTTATAAAGATAAATTGAATTATGCTGAGAATATCACCCAAGAGTTTCAAACAAGGTGCGCAGTAAGGCATATTGTTGTATACCAGGTTACCCTGAGTCAGGTCTTGGACACGTTGTCAGAGTTGTTACCCCTAGGTATATATATGCTTTAACCACATCCACATGTAGTATCTAGTCATGGATGTATTGATTGGAATAACCACATAATCCCTACATTACTATAAATATGGCATTTATCAATGCTACAAAAAGTCATTAACAACGTTAGAAAATGATTGTTAATTGAGGTGAAGATAGGGGGGTCCCTTTTATTAGCACTCAGAAAAGCGCTCATAAAAGTTAAAAAAATATAAAAAATCTGTAACTTGGGGAGCGGCTTCAACAGCACTTGAATCCCCCTTTAACAGCACCCACCCCCTCCCAGGCTGCACACCATAGCCACCCCCAATCCTTTAATAATGCCCCACCCCAATTTAACAATGCTAGGCCTTATTCTCCACCCATGCGTGTGACCTGCCTCCCCCAGGATTCAGACTCATGACCTGTTGCCTGCGCATCTTAATCATTACCACTCCACCATATTGTTTTTTGTTCATTTATTAATATATCTATTTATTTATATATATATAGTTATATTTACTCGTATATAAATATATATATATATATATACATATTAAGACACACACACACACATATATATATTAATATATATATATATATATTTATTTATTTATATTAATATATATATATAGTTATATTAATATATATATATCTGTATATTAACATATTTATATAGTTATATTTTTATATTAATATATTTATTCATATATTAATTTATATTTATAATATCAGTTTTAAATACATTTATAAAATATTCTTTTTTGTGCGTGTTTATAAATAAATAAATACATATATACAACACACACACATATTATATGAGTATTTGTAAGTATAATTATACATATTTATATATATTTACAATTATTATATATTAATATATATATATATAAATATATTTAGAATATATAGATAATATATATTAGTTTTTCAATAAAGATGCACCCAAATACACACACAAACACACACATACTTCATATTGGTAAATAAAAACTAATATATTTTTATTTTAAATAAAATGGATATTAGTTTTTTATTTAGATAAGCCTTATTTATTGAAAAATATACTTTATATGTAAATATGATTAATTATTTATATATAAAATTAAATTTTTGTGGGTGAATATATAAAAAATATGTATATATTGTTATATAATTGATTATAAGTAACAATACATTGTGAAAAATAATAAATTTTCAAATCCATAATATCAATATAAATGTAACCCCTGTGAATAAATTCAGTCCCTAATAAAAAAGTTAATAAAACCCACTAAAATGAGGCTAAAAAGTATTAAAAATATGGGTATCTGGACTAAAAACTCGGTTTTGAAGGGCTTCTGGGTTTTTTTGGCCTTGAAGATGGTGATAGAAGGGTCCCTTCAATTACAACCTGTAGATATCTTCACATGATTCAATTTGATATATTGTAGAGCTCAATGAGACACCCAGATCAATAGTTATAGAAATTTGAAGTTTGAGTTACATTTTCAATTAATTTTAGATCTTTTATTATTATTTTTTGATATTTTGATTTTTCAAATTGTTAATAAATGATTATTAGTCAATGATAATTAGAATATTATTAATTAATAATATTTTTAAAAATATTTTAATGCCATTTTCACTAAATTTCTCATATATTTAATGTAATAGTCTATTTATACTTATCTAAAGCATATTTAAAAAACATATATTATATTCATATATATTTAAATATACTTATATATCAATATATTATTTTTCATTAATTTTTTTAAATGTAAAATTTATCAGATCTAGGGAAAATTATTGATAAATCCCCCCTTTATCGGCGATACTAAAAAATTATGGATAAAGGGGGCCTCATTAATAGCTATAAAAAAGCGCAGATAAAGGGGGTTCCTTTATCAGCTCTAAAAAAAGTGCTGGTAAAGGGTCACTTTTAACATCACTTTTTTAGCACTAATAAAGGGACCACCTTTATTAGAGATTTTTAAGCACTGTTAACGGGTGGCACTACAGAAACCCTATTTTGAGGTAGTGACAGGTTACCAAATTTCATATATGTTATTCAATACTTATCCTCAGTGTATATTTTAGGGTTTTATTCCCTAATATTTATTTTCTAAATCTAGTTTCAAATGTTTCTACTAAACTTATTCTAATACCAATGGTAAATACCCCGACCTTAGTAGCCTGGATCTGGTTCCTTAATTCATTACATTGGTAATTTGAATAAGTGTTTTAATCTCAAAGTACTCAATAGTTTAGTAGTATTATAAAAATATATAAAAACTAAACTTTTACATTACTACATGAAGGGAATACAATATAAAAACTCCATGTGAAATATCCATAATATCCTATATTATCCATTCAATTCATTCATAACATACATCTTCGCATCCTGGGGGAAAATAAAACATAATAATGGTGTGAGATCAGATTCATAGTAAGGGTAAGTAATATAGAATAATCTAATATAAATAATAAGGAATGATGAATTATTAAAAACACATACATTATAACATAATCTTGAGCATAATATTCCAAGAAGAAAAGATGAATATATAATACCATATAAATAATCACATGAATCTTAACCATGTAAATTGTACTTGTTGAATAATCACAGGATTTAACAAATAATAATTTCATAATGAGGGTATGAACATGAAAGTCATCATAAACATACTTCTAAGGCCTCATCCAAGAATTTTTAAATTATATGGTCAATTCCTCATACCGAATCCATTTATTTTTTTGTCTCATGAGACCTACTGATGCATCGAAAGACTAATGTGGTCCCCTCCCATGACATACTAATTCCAATACATTACACATATGTCTAATTAAAATATATCATTAAATAAATGTGTCCAATACAACTTTGAAATATTCGAATCAAAATCTTAGATGAGATACTATGATAAAATTATTGATAAATTCTTGAGAAAAATAATACTTAAACATTCCAATGTGTCTCATTCCTCTTTGAAACATTTCAATAAAAACTCCAATGAAGGGGGAGAATTAAATGAAAATTATAATTTTTTGTATTAAACAATTGTTCCAGAACATTAAAATGGTTCCTGAACATTAAAAATAGTTTCTGATAAACTTTAGAAATGACCCCCTTTAATGCAGTTTAAGTAAAATATTAAAGAACATTTAAAATGAAAAAATGAATTTTTTTTAAAAAAACAATGCAGAAAAAGATATTTTATAATGATAATTTTTTAATTTTATAAATTTATTTCTAGATTAAAAAATATTATGGGTGGTATTTGAAAATGGTTTTGAAATTGGAAGGTTCCCTTAAATCGGACATGCTTATTGGGAGGTATTAAAAAGAGAACCCTATAAAACATGTATTCTCCCATAAATAAAGATAAATTAATTTGGGTATATGATTTTTAACATGTAAATATAATTTATAAGAATTATAAAAAATGTATGAATAATCACATTGGGTAAATATAGAGAATGTTTAACCCGAATGGAAAATGGAGGTTCAGAAAGAGACTCGTACCTTATGTCCGAAAGTGTCCCACACAACACCTTATTGTCTTGGATAATAAAATTTATTAAATTAATTTCATAATTCATAACCTTTTATACATGTATTATATTTAATCTAATTTTATTATTTTCATTTATGGTCTTTTTGATTAGTTATAAGATAACATTTTATCATTTGAGAGCATTCGTTTCCTTGGATTTCAGAATAGTTTTCTTTTATATGAGTATGGATGTTTATGTAAAATGTGAATATATGTATATAATTGAAGTAAAATTATATTAATGAACCTAAAAACGATTAATGTTTCATATAATTCATTTGTATATTTTGGGTAAGGATGAATCACTAGATTAGATGATAGTTAAAATCGTTTAGAATATTTTTCGGTTTTTTGATCATCACAAACTACATTTGTTTTATTAATTAAACTCACGTGTATAAAATGGTTCCAGAACATTACATAGGTTATAACACATATTATATATTTTTTAACTATAATAATGGTTTTATGACCATCCTTTAATGTGTGAATAGAAAATGAAAATGCATCGTCCATGATGTTGGTAAATTGACACATCACGGTTTATGTTTTCATTTATAGAATAAAAGACATAGAGATAAGATTTTTATGATGGATATTACATTAACATGATATAATTATAATATATAAATCATAATAGATTTATCATGTCTCTTTGTATTGGGTATTTTAGGGAAGGATAAGAAAATACAAGAAATTGAAATGAAAATAAACGAAAAGAAACAGGGTTTTTACCTATTGAAATATCCTCCATGAGAACCTCTTTACGAGGATATGTTTTGATCTTTTGATGAGAAAAAAGTCTCTTGGATGTGGGTGGGTGTTTTTGGAAGAGTATTGGGTATATAATTTATAAAAGATAAAATATCGTAATGTTTGAGGAGAGGAGGTGGTGAGTGGTGGTATTTCTAGTGTAGGAGAGGAGTGTTTTTTAAATAATTAATTAATTTTTTTTATTATTCTCACTCAATACTAAGTACAATTTTAGAATTATCACAAAAAAATGTTAAAATATTTAATTGACGTTTGATATTATGGTTCTTAAATTATTATTTACTCAAAGAATAGTTTATTTATTTTATAATATATATATACCATAAATTACAGTTCTTCACTATTCACCAAAAATAAATCTATTTCAGAAAAATCTCTAAAATTCACAATAACCATTTATTAATATGTATAAATAAAAAATAAAATCCATTATATTAAAATAATTTTATAATGTGAGGAATTTAATTTTAATTTAAAATCATCATTTATGGGGAAAATACATATTTTAAAAATTATTATCGATTTTGTAACACTTTGAAAAATTATTTAAGGTATAATAAAATAAACTTATAATAATAAGGAAACAAAATAATATTTTTTAAATAAATTTTATAGAAATTAATATTTCGTTTAAATCATTATATTAATTATAAAATTCAATGTAAAAATTTATGTTTGATAAAAATATTAACAATTAATTAATAATTTATAAAACATTTATTCACCTATACTATGATATAATTATATCATATTACCAATTATTAAGTGACTAAATTTTAGTTTTACTTTCATTTGTGGAGTTATTTTTCTAATGGAAACATTACTATTTCTAACAATCACACTATTTTTCCAAAGGTCACATTGTTATTCCTCAAAAATGAATATTATCATTAAAATACAAAAAAAAATCACCAAAGTAATTTTTGATATTACGCTTTCTAAAATAATATTTATTTTCTAAAATATAATTTATATATGTCTCCAATTTTATATAAAAATAAAATTCCACTAAAAGGTGGTAAAACCAAATTTAGAAAAAAAAATCTTTTTGTGTATGATTGGATTTATTCTTATCTTATGCCTCTAAATATGATTTGGATGAATGTAAAAATATTTGATTGACTATATAATATATAAATTCTATTAAAATATTTAACAAATAGTTATTTATTTAAGTTATTAACATCAAATTTCATTGTGGGAATACATATTGTTTTTATAATAATACAACCTTAATATTTAATTGGATTTAATTTCCAATTAAATGGTAACCAATGAATTAATTTTATAAACATGTGTAATATAAATTATTATAATTTACTTAATTCAATTATTTCCAACCATTCCCAACTTTTAATATACAATAAAAAAACTAAATACTAATATTTTAAAAAATTATATTCGTCAGCTATTGAAGATGTTAAATTTAAAAAGAGTTATACTATAATATTTTTTGGTGAAACAAAGACGCTCCTGAATATTGTAAAAAATTAGAAAAGTGTTAATTTTCTATAAATATTTCAATAAGACAAAAAATTCCAAAAAATGAACCTGTTTTATGAAATCATTATTGTATGGGGAATTGATTTTATGGGACTATTCCCCATGTAATTTAGGAAATATTATATTTTACTTCTATAGATTTTGTATTGAAATGGGTGGAAGCTAAATCCAACAAAACTGATGATGCCAAATTTGTGAGTGATTTTTTCAGGGACCAAATCTGTTGTAGGATTGGAATTCAAAATTCCATAATGATTAACCAGGGGAATAATTTTTTCCATATAATAATTAATTCTATGCTTAAAAAGTATGGGGTTAACCACAAGACATCGACATTTAGCAATCCCAAAATAAATGGTCGTGTTGAAATGTATAACTAGGAGATTAAAGGTATTTTAGAGAATTAAGTCAAACAAAAAAATGGACTAGAACTGAAGGCCTGAAGACACCAAATGTGAACACTAGACAGCATACAAGACACTTATACGTATGATCCCCTACCTGATGATTTATGTAAAATGTTTTCTTCTACCGATAGAATTAGAGAACCAATAATATTGGGAAATAATAAAAGTGAATTTTTATTAAAAGTTTGATAAAAAAGAGATAAAAAATAAATTAAATGATTTGGAAGAAATAGAAATATAATCTATTTAAGATTTTATAATTTTCAATGAATAAACCCTAGTTTCAAATGAAAAATTGATTCAACCAGTTACATATTATCCAGGAGTCCTTGTCATGCCCTATAATTTCATACTGATGTAATGTCAAGTAAGATTTATTCTAGGTGGGAAAAACTTTTTATTGTTATTAATGTATTGCCTTGGAAATTCCTTGTAATTGTTTTATTTATATAAACTTATTCTAATACCACATGCTCTGACAACACATGATTTCGAGGCTCGAAAAGCCCAAATTAGAATTTTGAACTATTTTTAAGGTACATCCAGTAAATGTTTGGGTGAGTTTTTATAACCATTGAATTGGTGCTCAGATCCAAATTTTGAGGGTACCGTTGAACTTGAAACACATGTATTTGCATAGAAATGACTTACCTTCAGCCGGTAAGTGCAGAGCAAAAAAGTTATTTTTTTGACATTTTGAGAAAAATAAAAAAATCATTTTAAAAAATCATTTTATTGCCATTTCACGAAGTTGATCAGTAGATGGAGAAACTGTGGTTAAATGATGATGATCATTAATGGAGGGTCATTGATGGTACGTTTGTAACTGTGATGTTGTTATCTTAATGGTTCGTTAATAGATTATTAAAATATGTCTCATTAATGAGCATCATTAATGAGCATAATGTTGCTACACACAATTATTTTAATATGAAAATGTGTACTTATTTGGGGATTAAAAAATGTGGAGAAACTATGATGAATAAACAGTGGGATCCCTCTCCAATTAAGAATTAGGAACAAAGCAACGAACATTGGAGGAGCAGATCTAAAGGTCGGAATGCGGTGATGAATGTCAACAACTATGAATTGATGATGATGTGAATCACATCCTTCATCCCCAGTAGATCCATCATATCCAATTAATGGTTTATGCATTACTTGTAATTTAAAATTCTTCACTCATTCTAGAAATTAACAATGAATGTGGGTCATCCAACTAGTGGGTCAATCCACTATCCGTTCGTTTTTTGTGGTAAGTTCTAATGCGGGGATTTGAATTGTGGTTATACTTTTACTATGTAGTAAATACATTCCCCAGTGCTAAAACTATAAAATGAAGGGCACGGGCTGACCCAATGAAGTACCGGACCCTCCGCCATAGTTGTATATTGTTCATTCGTCGAGGCCTAATTTTCATGTTGTCAGCAACACGATTCTGAAGACTTCGCAGTGAAGAAGGTGACCTACGGAGGTTGTAGGCGCAAGTGGATCAAGAAACTGACTACCAGATTAGAGGGACCCCTCGTGGATTAGATTGAGAGCTAACCTCTATGGATCCAAAGTAGCACGACCTGTCTTGGACCCGCCATATAGTGACCTATTGTAGATTAGCGGTACTGCAACCCTTTATGGATCGACAATGGAGAAACAATTCTCAGATTAGAATCTATGAATCTAAATATAATAATATGATATAGATTATATCTAATAATATTTATTCATGTTCTATATGTTGTACACCAAGTGTTATCTGTCTTTTACTATGTGATTTTTGGTTGAGATATTTTTTTGTGATTTAATTTTTTGGATTTCTGAGAGAACTTTGGGGGTATCGGGGTCCCTACTGAGTATTGTTATACTCACCCATTCCTGGGCATTGTAGGAACCTATTGTGTCTCATCCAGACATCGGACAACTGGACTGAGACTTGGGTAGCTAGGGATAGATGGTGCTCAGTGGTGATTGATAGACATGGTTATCTATAGTGAAGTCATACAGTGATATGTACCTACTCTTCACGTAGGATCCTCAGAAGAGGATCTCTGGATCTTTTTTTCCTTTTTCTTTTGTTGTACGTTTCTCATAGTTGGGCGTGTATACTAGACCCTTTACTTTCTGTTTTTACATTTACTATTAGTAGTGGTGCCTTGTGTTCTACTTTGTGTGTGTACTCTGTTTGAGTGCATACATTTTTAAAGTAAATTTCATCCCTATTCGAGATACACTTTTCTATTGTAGGTCACTAACCCATAGCCTATTGAAGGCGGGATTGGGGTTGTCACAGCATGAGCCTCGGGTGATGGGTCGTGACAAAGTGGAATTAGAGGGTGGTAGGTTCTACTAGAAGAACTAAGAGTCTGTAATTTTTTCTATGGGTCATTATTGTTTACTGTCTCAAGTTTGAATTTTAGATCAAGGAGTCCAATGTTTGTGTATTGGAAGATGTATCCACACACTAGGACCTTGAGTTCTGTTATCGGATTCGGAACATGAAAAAACTGGTTGTGCGTGTTTTGGAAATTTTTTCTCTTGATCTGTTTTGATTCAACTCACTAGGTGTGGCTTATTGACCATGGAATATCAATTTTCATATATGATGCCTCAACTATGACAGCAAAACAGGATTCCAGTGAGAGATCAGAAATACGGCCCACATAGAAATGGGGCATCGGTAAAAGGACCACATGGGGAGGTAACACCTAAGGGTGGTGTACCAGCACCACCACCACTCGTAGAGCACCAGATGATACTAAACACACTAGAAGACATTGCATACTGACTGAGCATGCAGCATAAGTTCTAGAGATAGAGGCCTATGCGGTTTCGAGGCAAGACAGATCCTCAGGATGTGGAAGACTGGATGGAGGTTGTGGTATGAGTTTTTCTCTTGGTAAAGACCCCTACAGATCAGATGGTGATCGTAGCTGCTAGCCTTTTTCAGGGCACATCAAGGAGATAGTAGATCTTGACTCCCTAGACACACGGGGAGGCATCCCTTTCTTATTTATACTTCAAGAGCCTCTACGGGACGGAGTTAGTACCAGTGACACAACTCTCTATGCATATTCATTAGCTACTGCACATACAATAAGGAAATTTGACTGTGGCCAAGTACACTGTGAGGTTTACCAACCTCTCCCTATACTCCAACGACATGGCGCATAACCCTTTATTTAGGGACCAGACCATTGAGTAGGGTTTTAGATATGATATCATGGCATTAGTGATTTTTCTCAACATCCCAGTGCAAGATAGAGTGATAGAGCTAGAACTACTGATGGAGAGTTTCCTTACCGAGTAGGCACCAATGGTGAGAGTCGCCACTGGATGATAGGTAGCTAAGTCATATGTAACAGATAGTAGGTAGGTGACACAGAGTCCCAAATGGGCCATACCTTCTAGAGGACGACCCCAATATGTAGGGTCAGAGGTGTGGAGCTCATGAGGTGTAGGAGGTTAATAGAGGAGTAGACTGTACTATTCATGTTGCGTGAAGGGTCACAAGGCTCGAAACTACCTGACCCTCCATATTTATGATTAGTATATGGTCAAAAGATTTCCATGCAAGAGGAAACAGTTCAATCGAGGAGGTCCATAGGGATGTGAACATGGAACGGAAGTAGGCTGAGCAGCATGAAGTGGGTGACAGTTTTAAGAGTTACCACCACCCTCCCCTGGTAGTCCACTCTAACCATAGGGGGTAGGTGGAAAGGGGTCTACACAACTTCAAGTAGCTGAGTATTATGACCACGGTGCTACAGAAATGATATGAGGTATGATCTCTGTCTTCTCCGCCCTAGCTACAATTCATGTAGACATAGGTGATAGTCACTCCTTCCTTTCCATGAATCTCATTCGGAGCTCAGAGATTCTAGTAATGATATTGGCTTTATCATTATGGATAGAGACTCCTACCCGATGGGATTCGATGATTACACACTTTTTCTAGAAGTGTGAGAAAACTCTATGAGGCGAGAACTTCGGATGGGATCTCCTAGTAGCAGCATCGAAGCCTTATGACATCATCTTGGGTATAGACCTATTATCAAATGTCCACATTCAGATTGACTATTTTAGGTGTAAAGTGTAGTGTTTCCTCAGATATGGGACTAGGTGTTCATTCACCAGTGAGAAGGAAACCCTTTCAACAGAGGATGGACTTTCTTAGAAAATGGTGTTGATGATAACTCACTAGTTGGCTAGCCTCACCCTCTGTGCACTAGATGATAGGAGAATATGATTTCCTGTAGTGGTGGACGAGTACGAGGATGTTTTTCCTGAGGATGTTCCAAGACTACCTACTCACATGCAGGTAGACTTATGCATCGAACTATACCCTGGTACATCACCGATATCCACACCAGCATATAGGTTGGCTCCCACGGAGCTTTACAAAAAGAGGGTTCAACTAGAGGACTTGCAAGAGAAGGGGTTCGTAATTCACAATGATTCACCATGGGAATCCCCAGTTCTTTTTTCCAAGAAGGTAGAATGGAGTTTTAGGTTGTTCATGGACTTTCGGAACCTAAACCAGGTGATTGTGATGAACAATTATCCACTATCAAGGATCTATGAACTCTTCGACCAGTGGAAGGGAGTGAGGTGGTTCTCGAAGATAGATCTCATATTGGGAAATCCCTAGCTTTGGGTACTGGATGAGGATGAACAAAAGAAATACTTTAGATACCAATACAACCACTACATGTTCTTGGTGATGCCTTTCCATGTGACCAATGCCCTAGTAGTGTGCATGGGACTAATAAATAGGATCTTCCACCCTTAACTTGATCGGTTTGTTGTGGTCTTCATTGATAACATCTTCGCGTACTTGGCATTAGTGGAAGAGCATGCTACACACCTACGGAGAGTCCTGTATACACACTAAGAGCACAACATTTATGGAAAGCTCTCGAAGTGTCAGTTTTGGATTCAGTAAGAACACTTTCTAGGGCACATCTTCTCCGAAGTAGAAGTTTTAGTGGATTTGGAAAATAAAGAGGAGGTGATTTCTAGGGAGCCGCATAGGATCATGACTGAGGTGAATAGTTTCTTGGGGTTGGATGGTTTCTATAGGAGGTTCATTTCTGACTTTTCCAGAGTAGTATTACTCTTATAGTATTTCACATTGAAGGGATATCCCTTTGTACAGATGAAGAAATGTTAGAAGAGTTTCTAGGAGATGATGTGGATATTGACTTGTGCCACCATATTGATACTACCGGAGGAGGGAGTTGGAATGTATTTTACTGTGATACATCTGGGGCTGTACATGGTTGTTTCATGATGAAGGAGCATGTATTGATCCCTAACGACTCACAGAAGTTGAGATAACCTGAGAAAAACTACACGATCCATGACCTAGAGTTAACAGTAGTGGTTTTTCCATGAAGATGTGGTGACACTACTTGATGGGTGATTTGTTTACGGTTTACTCCAAACACAAGAGTCTCAGATATATCTTCTCCCAAAAGAACATGAACCTGATACAATAGTTATGGATAGAGTTCTACTATGACTATGACATTGAGACAATCTATACACCTGGATAGAGAAACTTCATAGTAGATGCGCTTAGTAGGAGGTTTGTTTTGCATATGTGGAGTGAGGCGACATAGCAGTTGGACACAATGCAGGTATCCTTCATTGATGATGGTGAAGCTGCTTACCTTTATTTTATGACTATTACTACCCACCTCGTATAGAATGTAACGGAGGAACAACTGGTGGATGTTGACGGCGAGGCCCAACATGCTCAGTTATTCTCAAGATGTTCTCATGATGGATTTTTAATAGGTGGGGAGCACGTCATCATTTTTAGAGGGAGAACCATTTTTCGAGAGACGTTGCAAGAGGAGGTGTTGAGGGTGTTCCATACATATCCTTTGGTGGTAAATCCTACAGTGTCTAAGATGTACCAGGACCTATGATGTTAGTATTAGTGGCAATGGACGAAGAAAGTTGTGGCTGAGTTTGTTTTAAAATGCCTCACTAGTCCGCAAGTGAAGACTGAGCAACAGGTTTTTGCAGGCTTGGCCCAGCTACTCAAGATACCAGTGTGGAAATGGAATGGTATCTCGATGGAAATTGTGACAGGGTTACCACTTACATCCAGGGTCCATGACTCTATCTAGGTGATCGTTGACCGAATCACCATGTTGGCACACTTCCTACCCATCTAAGAGTAGGGACCATTATAGGTCTTTGGATGCCTCTACTTCCAATAGATAGTGTGGATTAATGAGGTGCCTACTATGATCGTCTCAGATCAATATGTTGAGTCAATAATGTTTTCCTTATGACTTTTCTATTCTTTCATACTTGGGGAATATTTTTATGTCAATAAGGTTTTCTTATGACTTTACCATTCCTTCTTGTTTTGAAAATCAAAAACACCTCATCTTAAGGAAAATTTCATTTTACCCTATGTTTTACTTCTATAAGGAAAATTTTCCTTCCCCAAAGAAATTTACCCTTATCATGTTTTCATTGCTCATATAATAATTTTTATAATGGTAAAATTCGGTTTAAAACCAAAACCTTATAATCATATAAATACCTAGATATGAAGCATTCTGTTTTTGAATCCGAATTCTATGAATTCTGGCTACGAAATCTTCTGAGTTCTGACTCTGAATTCTAATTATGAATTCTGGTTACGAACTCTTCTGAGTTTTGACTCCAAATTCTGATTACGAATTATGGTTATGAACTCTTCTGAGTTCTGACTCTGAATTCTGATTATGAATTCCATATATGAACTCTTCTGCGTTTTGACTCCGAATTCTAATTACGAATTCTGGTTGTGAACTATTCTGAGATCTGAATCTGTGTTCATTGAATTATGACACTGAACTATTATGAGTTTTGACTCCGAATTCTCATGAACCCCGACTCTGAACTTTGTAAGTTCAGGTTCTGAATTCCTATAAAATAGAATCTGAATATCCTTATATTTTAAACTCTGAATTCAATTTTGGTTAGACTCTGAACATTCATTTTCTTACATTCCAAATATTGTATTTTATTTCTGTAACCATATTTTTTCTTACACCTATTTATTTATAAAATTATTCCAATCATTTAGTTAATAATTAACCGTTGTTTGAGTGACACGTGTACAGGTCCCTCCAAAATTCAAGAAAAAATATTACCATTGGAGGAGGTAGCAGACCGTTGAAGGCGTGCCTATAAATAGGAGCTCATTTGAAAGAGCTCAGAACTTTTGATGACTGAATTTTAAAAACTATTCTTACATACTGTTGAAGTGATTTTTAGAGAGAGAGGCTCTTATAAACTCTTCGTCTTGATGCAGAAAGTTTGAACATCTTGTTCAAACTTTTCTTCATGCATATTTTCTTAGTGGGGAGGTGTGATTTACTTGAAATCAGAGTCTTTGAGTTGTGAAGTCCGAGTTGCCGATTTCCATACAAATCGAGGGCCTGTGGGGATAGCAAGACAAATACTGATCTTTGAATCGAGGGCTTACCTGGGTTTGGGTAAGACAGATATTCTTGAAATTATAAATCAAGGGACCTTTTATCCAGGGTTGTTGGATACCCTTATCTTTGGGATAAAATAGTTACTACTTGTTACTTGTAGTATTTCTATTTTTTTCTGTTGTAATTTTGGTATTTGAGGAAAGTATAATCTTATAATACTTCCTTAGACTTGTAATCTGATTATATAGGATTCTATACGCTTTAATATAGAATGTTAGTCGTTGGAAACTTTTTTTATGTTTCATTTTCGGAATCACTTTTCTGGAATCAAGCATGTTATTAGAACGTATAGGTTTTGTGAATTTAGGTTTTGAAAAAATTTCCTTAGGGATTTTTAAAACATACAATTCACCCCCCCCCCCCACCCTCTTGTATTTGACCATATCATTATTGCATATTCGATCCTACAAAATATGCTCACTTTACAACCCGACTGTGGAGGGAATTATAGGAGGCGTTAGGGATGCAGCTGTGCTTTAACACAGCTTTTAATCCCCAGACAGATGGTCAAATGTAGAGGAAAATAAAAAACATGGGGGACATTCTATGTGATTGTTTCGTAGATTTTGATCAAATTTGGAAGGACCAACTACCCCTGGTGGAGTTTTCATAACACAAAAAATATCACTCCACCATTGGCATGGCACCATTTGAGGCCTTGTATGGGCGGCATTACATATCACCCCTATGCTTGAAAACCCTAGGGGAGTCAACACAAATGGGTTCAGAGTGTGTATGGTCTACCACCGGGAAGGTTCAGATCATCCTAGAGCCTATGAGGACTACATAGTGTAGGAATAATTCTTATTCTAATAGTAGATGAAGAGCCTTGGAGTTTTTGTAGGGTGATCATGTGTTCCTTCAGGTCTCACCTTGATGAGGATTGTTGAGACGTGGCCATAGAGGCAAGCTATATCCAAGGCTCATCATAACTTTTTAGATCCTTAGTAGAGTTGTATAGGTGTCATACCACCTAGCCCTTCTCCCACAAATGCACTAGGTGCATGATGTTTTCTACATGTCGCAGATAAGGAGGTACATGCATGATCCATCGCACGTCATCGACTGGGGAGAGCTGGACATTGGCGATGGGGAAACGTTTGTGGATTTCCTAGTAGAAGATAGAGGATTTCTAAGAGTGTGTCCAACATGTGCAGTCAATTCCTCTAGTGTGAGTTAATGGGAAGCACGAGAATCTCTAGGAGACAAAATGAGAGTGTGAGGGTCTGATTCCTTCTTACTACCTCCATGTGTTTTATTAGTATTTTTTTGGATTTTGGGGGAGTAAATACCTATGGTTTGAAGAATTTAATATCTAGGATATTCTACATAATGTTTTTATTTATATTTAATTTTCTGAGGCAACATTCTTTGACGGCACGTGATTCTGATGCCCAGAGATCCCAAAATAGAGTTTTGAAATTTTTTAAGGTACATTTAGTAAATGTGCTAGTGGGTTTTTCTATCTTTTGAACTAGTTCTTAGATCAAGAATCAAAGGACACCATTGAACTTAGAATGCTAGGATTCAACTATAAATTACTTAACTTAGGCCAACAAGGGTCGATAGAAAAAATTATTTTTTTATATATTTCGATAAAAATAATAAATTAATTAAACATGATTATTTTATTGTTTTTTCCCAACATCTAGAAGTGGTCGGAAATAATGTGGGGAAAAAACGAGAATAATTAATGGAGGGTCATTAATTTATAGTTTGTAATCGTGATGTTGTTCTCTTAATGGATCATTAAAACATGGCTCATTAATGAGTGTCATTAATGAGTGCAACATCGCTACACATATTTTCTTTTAATATGAAAACATGGTAGAGTTTGGGGATTAAAAAATTCAGAAAATCTATAATAAAAAACCAGTATAATACCTCTCCAATGAAGAATGAATAATGAAGCAAATAACCTTGGAGGATTTGATCCGGGGGTTCGAAAGTAGTGACGAACGCCAACAACCACGGATCGATGAAGACACAAATCCCATCCTTTGTCATTAGTAGATCAAACGAAACCATATAGGGGTTTATGCATTCCATGTAATTGATAATTCATTCCTTGTTCTTGAAATTAACAATGAAGGCAGATCAACCGACTAATGGGGTGATCCATGATCTGTTCATTTTTGCAGGAGGTTATAATGCAAGGATTTGAATTGGGGTTTTGCTTTGGCTGTGTGGTTAATACTTTCCCCCATGATTAAACTCTAATGTGGAGGGCACTGACTGACACGAACAAGGACCATAACCTCTTCCATCATTATGTATTGTGCATTCATTGAGGAAAAATGTACATGTTGTCTGCAAAATGATTATGAAGACTTCACAGTGAATAAGGTGACCTATGGAGGTCATAGGAGCAAGCGGCTCAAGAAACAGACAACTAGAGTAGCTTTTGTGGCCCGTAGAAGGTGTCCCCAGCAGGCCGACACTAATGAAGCATGGCGGAGCACATGTCAGCCGGATGCAGTGGTGAATAGGCCTGACACACGTTAACACCACCAGGAGGATCGGCCTACTTGGCCCGCTCAGGTGAGAAGAAGGCACATGGACCACATCCGCATGCGTGCGAAACGGCCGGCCGCTTGCTGGTCATGTTGGCCGAAGGGATAGCGCCAACTGGTGCTACCGGATGCAAATCGGATGAACCCGATTTTGGGCTGGTGTGCCAGCCTACACTGGGCAGGCCGAGATTCTTCTGGTGGGTTGTGCCCCACCATGCGGGCTGGGACACATGCGGGCTGGACCCGCGCTATCGGGCCAGACCCACGCCATCGGTTCTGACCCATCCTACCGAGCCAAACCTAGGGGACTACAGGGTAGGCTAGGCTGATCCCATGTTGGAACCACATCAGACCCCCATATAGGGTCGGGTCCGGTCGGTCTAACCAGGTCTGGTTGAACACGGACTTGACTGGCCCCATTTCACTGAAACCATCAAAACTTGTAGATCGAGCATCTGATTGATGCACCGTTTAGGGCATGAGGACCCTTGAAATGAGGCGATCCTTTTGAGATACACTACATGAGATTTGGAAGAAGTTGGTGTATGTATGGGTTGTATTGCACTTGAATCTTACTAGGCCATTTTTACTAAATATACTATCACTTACTGACCGGGCGTCCGATCGACGTGTCATCTGTTTCTTTGAAACCCATTCAAAAAGATGGTGCTTTGGGTTACCTCTAAGTGAGACTTTATTTCAGTTTAAATACAACCTATGAATTGAGGAGAAGAACATTAGAGACTCATATGTACAATGTGCTTGGATCTAGTGGCTGGTTGTCATGTGAAG
This sequence comes from Viscum album, assembly GCA_963277665.1. Taxonomy (NCBI): domain Eukaryota; kingdom Viridiplantae; phylum Streptophyta; class Magnoliopsida; order Santalales; family Viscaceae; genus Viscum; species Viscum album. The sequence continues at coordinate 2,085,948,254 of OY728126.1, read as the reverse complement.
AGCGATCATCTGTGGATCGTCAAGAGAAAGACCCTATGTGGATCGACAGTAGCGTGACCCTCCATGGATCAACATGAGAGAGACCCTCAATGGATCAATAATTTTACTCCACTCCATGGATAGGAATTAGAGTTACCCTACATGGATCTGGATGAGAGCGACCCTCTGTGGATCTGCACTAGCATGCCCCGTCGTGGACCAGCCGTAGAGTGACCAATCGCGGATTAGTGGCTGAGGGAAACTTTGTGGATCGAAAGTGGAGAAACACTTCTTAGATTAGTTACTGACCTTCTCAATAGATTAAGATGATCTAGCTTACAACTAATCAAAATTATTTCTGTTCTTTAAGTTGTATACATGGTGTAAGATTTCTTTTACTATGTGCTTTGTGATCGATATATTTCTTTGTGGTTTCCATTTGCTGATTTATGAGAGACCTTCAGGGATCTCAGGGTCCCTACTGACTGTTATTATACTCACCCTTTCACAGGCTTCACCCGCACCTTTTGTGTCTTGTGAAGATGATATATAGCATGAATCAAACATTGGGATCCATGGATAGATGGTGCTCAGAGATTTCTGATTGACATGGTGAGCTGAAGTGATGTCATACAGTGATATTTACCTACTCTTCAAGTAGGATCCTCAACAGAAGATCTTTAGATCCTGTTTTAATTTCCTTATTATTTGTGTTTCTTTCTGTTGGTATTGTATATTTTCCCCTTTAATTTCAGTATTTACCTTTACTCTTAGTAGCAGTGACTTTTGTTCTGTGTTGTGTGTGTACTCTGTTTGTGTGCGTATAAGTTTTATGGAAATTCAATCTCTTTTTGGGATACTCCGTTCCGGTTCTGGTCACCAACCCCGTGGACTAAGAATGGCTGGCTTGGGGTAGTCCCGACATAGGCCTTGGGGGATAGGTCATGAAAACTATTGTCTATACTTTTTGTTTCATTCAGATCTAGAAAGAATACTTATTATATCCATTCATTTTAAATGGGAAAATATAGAAAAAGTTCCATGGAATTCTACCTCAAGTACTAGTAGATGAGATCAAACTTCTCCAACCCAACTATTAATTTCATCCCATGAGGATAGGTCAAGAAAATGACATTAACCAAATGAACATTATAGATCCAACCCGAGTTTTACTATTCATATAAATTATGATGATTATGATTTAGTTACCTCTCCCTTCACACCTATGAGCTATAATGGAATTTTTCTTAGACTGGTATATGTTTTTATGATTTTATTGGACCATCATTAAAGGATGTCATGAGGTATCCTCTAAATAGTAATAGAGGTGGATTAAAGAACCTCATGGGATAGGGAGTTAATTCATACATTATATAGGTTCATACTACATGAAATTATCTTAGAAACCATTTTAGCTTTAAATTGGGAAATTACATTCCAAAATTTGAATGTACCCTCTACTTGAATTATCAGAGGTGTGAGTTTCATTGGAATCATATGATTCCATGTTTTATATTTCATTAAAAATGATATTAATTAATTAAAATTTTTAAATAAAGGATTATAATGAAGCATGGATATCAAAACAAGGACTCATGATTTTGTGAAATGAGTTCATTCATTTAAATGAAATTTCCTTATAATTCTTCAGGTATTGAATTTATAAAATTCATGTGAATAATTTTTTTTATTCATTCCATGATTGATTTTCCAATGTTATAATTTTAATTATTGAGAAGAATTCAAGGCCAAATGATTCATATTAAATCAGGAGAATATATCATGACTGATATTGGGACATGCCACCTACTATAACATACATTGAAACTTGTAGAAACTAATGAATGATCAAAAACACATTTAAAATGAGTGATGTAATTTTATTGATATTCCTTTATACTCTTGAATACCTTCACATCATTCTTTTCTCAATCCACATAAACCATTTATGACCTTGTTATGAATGATCCATGTCTTAAGCCATTTATATCCACTATAACCCTTATCTTAGTATTTTCATGACATTTTAAAGTCTATGTGTGGTGGTTGGGGAAATCATCATAAATGGGAGGAAATCAATTGTAAGGGAAATGTTTGTGGGTTATAATTGGGAATGTGCAAAAAAATTATCCATAGAATATATTTTCAATTTTTCACTTAATGATTTAAAAAAAACATGAATGAGTTTTTACATAGAGGAATACAAAATAACCCTAACAAGACCAATTATATTTTCATATGTGGCTCAGTGGTGGATATGAGATTCATTCCGAAACTTATTTTCCACAAATAAAAAAAATTAAACAGCAATATGGAAAAATAAGTTATAAATGTGAAGAAAAATCAAGAGGGTGGATGTCATTCATAATGAACTCAATTTTCACAACCGTTAATTTGATACTGGAATTCGGAGTTGTAAATATTAGGTGTATAATTTAATTATAGTTTGGATGTTGATTATATTTATGAAAATTTTGGTGTTATTATTTTATTTGAAACTTCACTTATAATGTTTTCATATTATAAGGGAGTTTTCTTTACCAAAACAAAATCAAAACAAAAAGGATATCCCATAACCTCAATGTCTAAGAAAGCCAATAATGCATACCATTTGGTATGGATGAACAAAATATGACTTAGGGAAGGTCGGGCCTATGTCATGATGTGCACGGGGGATCAATCTAGTTAATTCATGGCCCATAGGGAATCAATACTAAAGGTAGTAGGGTTGGTCCAAGACTCTCTTGGGATGTGCAGTGCATGTGACCATGTACATCTGTGCAAATGGAAATTGGGATCCCATCCCCAGAGTATGAAATTGTGATGGGGATTACACACATTGTTATTTAAATTCTCATGACCCTTACACCCACATATAATATAGGCCACACAATTACAATTCGTTATTAATTTTTACTAAAATATAGTTTTCCTAATTCATCTCCACTCATTCTCACATCATATAATAGGTTTAGATGAGCGTCAATGATGCCAAAACCTTTGTCTTCACTGGAAACCACTGAAAACAATTGAGAACCACCATGGGAGCGTCTAGAGATCTTGGGATCGAGCTAGATAACCACCTTTAAATCTCCAAACCTCCGTTTATCGACACTAGCAACCCATATGACCTCCATGAAGAACATTTTGGGATCCCTATTGTCATTGTGAATGTTGGAGGATTGATGGAACACCACTTCCACTACTACCATAATTGAACACCACTAAAATGATCACTGTATTCCATGCACAACCAATATCCCTACATGAGCCCATGCATGGGGATAAGCTTGCTGAGGACACTTCCATCTATTATGACTAATGAAAGTAAGCACCCGATATTATTAGTATTATCTTTGAAGACAAACTAAGAATATCTTGGGTAATTTTTAAGAAGATCTCTTATGAATAATTTTGTGATCGGAAGATTGAGGATCCTCTATACATATATAAGGAGGAAGCCATGCCACTACTGAAGGAGATCCCCCAACCTGAAGTGGAGGCTTCCGCGAACAAATATTCTAATATTTTTGTGCTTTATTTATTTTAGTTTTTGTATTTATGTAATTATATATTATTTTTTAATAACACACTCATTTTCATTACATATTATATTAATAGATTTCAACTGATTCTCCATTCTAACTCTTTGTATTATTTATTTTCTTCTCATCATTATGTTAATTTTAATTCAATTCCTTCTTCCTTTCACTTATTTTATTTTATTGTTATTATTATTTCTATCTATACAAATTATTATATTTTAATCTGTTATTTTATGTGTTATATTCCCTATATTTTATTTTTCTTCCCTTATTTATCTTTTATCTAGCATTGTGATCTCTTACTCTTGATTTTGGGAGGCTGGACTGACGCTTTTCCCAAGAGATGTTAGGTGGTATTAAATTCATTCTTTATATTTTTTTATGTTTTTGGAATATTTAAGTGGGATTCATGCGTGATTATGTTTTCCCCCATCACATTATTTTAAAACCTATTTCTATTCTTTTTTTACAATCCCTCTCTTCCATTTATTAGCTCTTAACACAATGAATTTGAGCCAATTAATAGATGAAATTGCATACGATGGAGCCATGTTATGGAGGATGTCAGACCCTCGAATGAGTTGTACCACCAACTGTGATTATAGCAGGTGATGAAATTTATATTTAGTGAGCCTTTATATATAACAATTCTAAATTAAAATATAGTGATTCATGTATGATATTTCATAGCGGAATTATAAAAAAAATAAAATGATAATGTAGAATGATTATTGAACCAAAAAATGAATGAAGGACCACATTATTTTTTTAAATCACATTATTATTAACAATTCATGATACCATAGTTTAAATATCCATTCTACATGTCATTTAATAATTTTAGAAAGTAAAAATAACCAAATTCGTCATTGTTTATTAAAATAATAAAAACCATTAAAACATAGTAGTTTAAGTGAATTACATTAACTGAGTGAATTAACAGAGAAGATCCTCATGTGGTACAAGACTGGACATTCATTGAGAGACACTAGGAAAAATATTTAGAAATTTTATTTTTTCCACACCACGTGATAGGTGTGTATCAGGTGCATAAATCATTCAGGGTCTATAAGTGGTGTCAAAGCTAAACCAGTTAATATCTGAATATTTAAGATGTTTTTGATCATTTATAATTAAAATTATATGAACAATCATGGTGTCCCTAATTTTGATGGACAAAACTACCATTTCTAGGGGAACAAGGTATTTCCTTATCTTTTATCACATGTTCTAGGGGAGAGAGATGATGAAACTATTGGATTTCCACCTATTGTGGATGGTTACCCTTTTTAGTTTATAATAAAAGAAATATTAAATTTCAAAAAATATGAAGATGTCGTTTTAATTTCAATATAAAAATATTTTACACAAATAACATGGTACTTCAAACTTCCAATGTGATTTTGGATAAATTAGAGATTTGTTATTAAGGAAATATGAAAGTCATGGAGGCTACATTGAAAGTGTGGAGGAAAATGATTGATGATATTAAAATAGATGATTATGAGATCACAGATGATTATTTTAAAAAATTCAATTAGATTATAAGAAATAAATGGTGGTTTAGTGAGAAGTTAGATGACATTATCATTCTTAAACTATTGATTAAAAACATCCAAATCAGTTAGATCCAAAATAATCAACTTTATAAGTTTGATAAAACTTTTCATTATATTTGTTATAAAATATACTCACTACTAATGAAATAATAAATTATTTAGACATCAAGAATAAAAAAAAGTTGTCATGGAAAATCAAGACATGGAAAAGAATAAATATATTGATTAATAAGTTATATAATGAAGTAATTATGAATATAAGGAAGTTGATGATGGCCAAAACTAGATTGCTTCTCTTCTTTTAATGAAATTTAGAATGGGAAAGGGTAATGTAGAAGGAAAAAACCACCAAGGTGCTAAAAATTTATTGGAAGTGGTCACTTTCCCATAAATTTATCAAAGAAAAAATGTCACAAAATTTTAATAAGATGAGGAGGTTAATAAATACCTAAATTAGAATACGTGTAAAATAAATATAAAATATTCCACAAAATAAGAATCTAATGAGAAAGAAGGGACAAAAAGACTATTCATCAAGTAGTCAATCGGACAATAAAGTGAAATTTATTTCACATGTTGAGTTAAGTTTTGATTCTTCATGAAGTGATGGTATATAAGAAATAACTGAACTAAAATACATGTTAAAAAAGGATTTAAAATCTTTTCATGAGAAAAACTCATATCTCAAGAAAGAGAAAATCAAATTAATGAAATAAAAGAAGCATGATGATGAGATCAAGAAGTATAGGATAATAAATGTTGAGTAAGGAAATATGATGGAAATACCTAAGGAAATGTAAAATTTTACATGATGCCCTAAAATTCAAAAATAAGAACATTATTTCTAATAGTGTGCAAGACAAGAAACACAAAGCACAAAAGGGAAAATAATATCTTTAGACTTTACACTTTATTTTTTATTTTAATTAAAATCAATTAATAATATAGGTTTAAATTCACATGATTCTGATTTAGCATGTGTTCAGAATAACAAATACTTTCTTTGATATGTTGAATTACATAAAAGACTGAAATTTACCAAACAACAATATATTATTAAAATATAATTTTTTAATATAATAAGATATAAACTATATGTTAAATTAGAATGTGTGAATAGTATTAACTAACTTGTGAAAAATTATAGTTTACACAAATTTAAAATATGTTCATTGGTTTCAAATTAATAATAAATTAATATAGGAACCCATTGAATACAAAGGGAATGTTTTTATAAGAACCTATTTTATGCTCATAAAGTCAGTTTATCTTAAAAAAATTTAATTAATTAAAATTATTGAGTTATATTGAGGTAATATATATATTATAATCAATCAAATATTTTTTACATTCATTAAATATATTTTATAATCATAAGAAAAGAACATACCAAATATTATGCACAAAAACCTATATTTTTTTTAAAATAACTTCTTCCACCTTTTAATAGTAAACATTTTTTAAAAACATTTTTTAGTGATTATAAATTTCACAGATAAAAATAATCATCATTTTATAATTAATATCATTAAGGATATTTTATGTTTAATTTATGGTATTTTTCTGAAATATTTCATTTTGTGATGAATAGTGAAAAATACTGAATTTTATTTCAAAACTGATTTTTTATCTAGTTTATATATTTGGTTAAAATAAATTTTTATTTTTTAAAAATTTAAAATTTGATCAATAATACATCAAATAATTACATTTAATTCATTGGAATAAATTTCCTATTGAAATTTAATATAAAAAATAACATACTTTTGATCATTATACTTTAAAAGCCGGTTTTATCGTCTTGTCCGCATGATTAAATTTAAATTAATTTATACCACTTATGTGACTGGAATTTTAAAAAATGGATTAAATATTATTTAAAACAATCATTTAATATTTTTAATAAGGTAAAATTAGTTTTTTTACCAAGCTTATTAGTGAATTTAATTAAATTTAATTATAACAGATCATTAAAAAAAATTTATAACTAGAGACTAAACCTTAATGTTCACTACCAAAATGACATAGAAAATTGTCCAAAATAAATTGTATGTTTGTATATATTACCTATACTCCCTTGTATCTAATTATTTTTTTTATTGGATCCATTTTTTATAGGAATATCTTGGGTGGAATTCCCTTTTCAAAATTTACAAGAGTGCCACTCCTCCTCCGTTAAAAAACGGCTCTCAATCCTCCTATTTCCTCATGCCTATCAATCCAAATTTTATTGACCTAACTCTAGGAAAATAAACTCATTAATTTCCCAACAAAATCCTATAATCATATCATAAATCCATCCAAGTAGGTCTTTTGGTTTAAACCAAAATGAGTTTCCTGAAAACAAGGTAACACTCTTATACGATCACTTTGATTTTATTTCTTTCTCCACTCCATAAATTTTAATTATTAAATTATTATATAAAAAACCAATATCCACAATATACTATTATTTTTAATTCTTTACACCTTCTCCTATACACACTTCCCTCAAATTTTAAATGAGAATACATTTCGTGTACAAAAAACTATCACCTTGCGAAATAACATTGTCTGTTTTCCCTTTACCACATCTCATTGTTTGCAATTATGATAGAAAAACTACTTATATATGTTCTATATTATATTTATAATTTATTTATGCTTATTTAATTTTTATATAACACAAAAAATTAGGATTTCTTTTTTGGGAATAGGTTAACGTCATTTGTGGATGTGTGGACTACCACCTCCACAATGGGATGTGTTCATTCAAGGTATACTTGGAAGGAATAAAAGATGGTTTTAATAAACATATTATTCATATTTGAAATAAATATGATATTTGAATTATAATATACACACATAAATATATATACATACATATATATCATTTACTTTTCAATATTTTATTACGACATCGAAATGAAAGTAACATTCAAGCATACGTATGACCTACCATCTCCATGAAGAGTGCATTTCATTTTCTGTCTCCAGACATTATGGATTATTATAAATAACTAAATAATTATCATATATGATAATTAATTAATGGTTTAAATTATATAGATGCTGAAATCATGATCAAATTAATAGAAACAACAAACTATAAGTAAAAACACACTCGAAAATCTACACAATTAACACCCAAAATAGTGAAAATAATGAAATATAATTAAAAAGGGTAAAAATATAATATAAGAAGTTAATATATGAAATTATAAATATTATTATGTTTATTTTTTAGGTTTTTAACTTTTTTTAAACCCTCATATAGAATTTTGAATTATATTGTCCTAAAAGGAAACAGTAGGTAAGGGATTCTTGTCTAACATTTCTTTCTGTTAGGCATACACCATTTTCACCCCGTAATAATTTTTTGTAGTGTAAATACTACCACTATTATATTTTATATCATGAATAAAATAATTTTAATGGGTTTTTATGTTTATTTTGAATTTATCTCTTTCATGGGGCTTATGATTCAAAAGGTACTCATTTGTAAAGGGATTCATCTCAATTTTAATTCTTTGAGACATAATTTATTGTTGTTCACTTAGTTTCTTATATATGGGTTAAATACAACAGCATTGAAATATAATATCATTATTCATTAATTATTCATGATATTTTGACTTCAAATTAAATTATCTCATCAAATGGTATTTGAATTAAGTGTTACAAAGAGGAAAATAATTTCATAACCCAATTTCTTTTCCTTGGGTTATGTTACATCCTCATGGTCATTAATATTCTTTGATTATATGTCTAATTATTTTGACTGTATATTGATGTATTTCAACTTATATTATTATTATTGACAATCAATACAAATAATTGATTCATTTTTTGAGTCTCACATTATCATTATGGTCTTCTTAAGGGTTTATATCACAGCCTCAATTTTTTGAAATTTTTTCACATGAATTTACATCAGAGGAAATTATTCGATAATTATTTAATAAATCCTATAATTTCATTCTCCTTTAGTTATTCATGAAATTTTCAATTAAATAGTACCATTTTCACACATTTGTACTAAATTTATTTTAACCATTCCAAAATGATTTATTAAATAAAATTTTACCCTATTGTCTTTTACAAATGTTTTCCAAATTAATATTCGTTTTTTATAAGAATGTGTAATTGTTATAACATTTTTACCATGAATAAAGAAATTCATTTTAAATGGTATGGAATATACATAGTTGCATTTCTTCATTTCCTCGAAACAACCTTTTTTTGTTTAAAACGTTACTTATTAGTATATTTTTTTTTGAAAGTGATTTTAAAATAAGAGTATTTTCAAAATGTTCTTCAAAATGAAAATGATATTTTCCTCACTAATGTTTTAAAAAACCATTTTATGGTATTTATATTAATAAATAAATAACCATTATTTTAATCCACTTAGGATATGTTGCCTTGAAACCATCCAAATTTTTTATATAGATAATTTTTGATTTATTTAGACAAGGATAAAATTGATATTTACTTCTTTGATTTCTTTGTTCAGTACCATTGAAATATTTATTTCCCTATGATCATTGAACATTTAATTTCCCCAAATTATCCATATCATTTATCTTGGATATGTTTATTTTATAAACCTTATTTCATTTCTACATACATTGTATATTTGACAGTTTTTTGATTGTATATAGAAATAGTGATATATATTTATATTATATTAAATATGGATATTTAACAACAAGGATTATTGTTCATTAATTATATCAATTAATAGATATGAGTAATTATTGGTTAACTCAATGATAGGTGGGTAATATGAATTATATATCCCCTCGATGCATCAACAAGTTCTCATTAAAAAATTAGTTGGTAAAACTAATCATGTTTCAACTATAGTTTTAAACTGCCATGTTAACAGTCTTGATGGTATAGGTTTTCATGTGCCTCATACATAATTTATAATAATTAAGAAATACCTTTACTGTGATTAAATTATTATTTATCCATGATAATTTTCATCAATATATCTATGGATGCAGCTCATTCACAGTTCATTTATTAAGTGGAACATGTTTTCATTTTCATAACTTTTTATATTGAATTTTCATTATCCAGTTATATGAATGGAATGTGTTTCCATTAATTATATTTTTATATTGTTTATGTACTTATTTCTTGGTTTATTGATTACATGGATTGTTTTATTTTTTAGTTACCTTGCTATATTGATTATTAAAATTAATTCATTATTTATTTTTTTGTTTTTACCCTTACTGAACATTTTCGCTTACCCTTATTAATTTTCATTTCACTAGTAATCCATGAATTGTACTAATAAATAATTTTGGGAAAAACTATATGGAATGAAGTTAATATGTTTGAAAGAAACAAAAAAATTATGTTTTAATTAGTGAATTCATTTTCAGTACAAGACTTGTGTATGTATCTGGTTTACCAAGACTACAAAATTGTTTGGTCTGTTTGGACATGATTTACTTTGATCTTATGACAATGTAATAGAAGTGTGACATTGGCTATGGGCTTACTTGGGTCAGATCTCTATAGTTGGTAACTATGTAATATTTGTAGAAACATAATGAACTATATTTAGGAAACCATATATTATTGAACACAAACCTATGATATAATTTTAAGATAATTATATAAGAACATCGTAAAATTTTGGTATGGTAGATATTATGTGGTTATTTCAAGAAAGAAATCCCTTTCTGGATACTACCGGTGGATGTGGTGAAATTTCCTAGTCTGGATAATTGTTTCACTGAGAGGGGGAGGGGTTAATTAGTTATAACATTCTCTTTTATGTTTCATTTATTATGAAACTAACTTCACCTCTTATTAAAGATGGATTTCCCGACTAAAAACAATTCAAAAACACATCCAAAAGATCACAAGTATTTATAAGGTTAACTATTAAATATGAATAGGTACATATTTGCTATGTTTTGGAAATGATCCAGTACCACAAAATCTAATATAAATATATAACTTTGTAAGCAATATAATAAGTAGGGTATGACCTTCCACTCATGAAGCACTATGTAAAAAACCATTAGCGTGTGTTCTCGTTATACTGCAAATTATGTAATTAAATGTTTTTGTAATAAATATGTTATTGTGGTTATTTATAAACATTCAAAAATATAAACTTTCAAAACATTTCATCACTTTTATACCTAGAACATGGTAAGAACTTCTTTGAATTTATAATAAACTCAATTTTATATGTCAATATGATTTCTCAATATGGAAAATATACCTCTATTAGAATAGGACTGAGAAAATTCTGAACACTTTCTACTCCAGTCTGTAAATCCAAACATGACAATCCTATAGAATACAACAAGAGACTAAATATGATAATCCTACCTAATATGACAATTAGCAAAATATGATGATGAGTTGAATATGATGATCTAATAAATACATTGAAATATTTTCTCTACACCATTTACATCTGTTCAATATTATTTCTTCAAGAAAAAAACAATATGGAAACTTCTTCTTCTATCTAGAATTTCATCAGTGCTCCACCTTCTCTCAACTTCTTGTGAAAGTACTTCAGTTAGTAACATACAATGTACATTTCTCCTTTTATACTCACCCCAAATGTGGCTTGGGTAGGATTCATAAAAACTTTCCACCTCAACCAAATTTCCCTAATTTGCATGTTTCCTTGAAAATTTAGTGCATCTTGACTTCATCAATGTTTCTTTACTCTTCTCATTTATTCTTAATCCTACACGAATCATATTAACACTTCATCTTCATTCTGAATTCCTTCACAAAAACTAGTTCAATTTCAATTATAATTAACATTTGTATCCTTATGATGGTGAAAAATGAAAATATTTATATTCTTCATCTCTTTTGTTAACCCCTTTTAACAATAAAAAAAGAACTTAAATCTATTGTAAATGGTAGAATACATTGTTGATTAAGCTCTGAATTTATTTTTCATTTTGGTCACCACATTCATTTTCTTTTTCCATGCATTCCTCAGTCACAAAAAAATTATTCCCCTGATGATTACAATTACATAATTAGTACGATAACATGATATCAGTAACTTCAAATTTAGAATCATCTTTCTCTTCATAATATAATTCCTATGACTTTTCCAACAAAACAATCTTCCATCTATAAAAATGATTGTATACCCAATAAGATGGATTAGTATCAACTCCAAAAAATTATTTCATTATGATCATTCTTCTCATCCTTTGATAAAATCTGTATTCAAAAAAATCATTTTGATTATCTTGACAACGGAAAGCTTTATCTTCAGCATCATTCATGTAGTTACTTTAAATAGGATTTATTATAACTTCTCACTCTTCCAATGCCATCTTTCTTTCATACTCATCCTGAATACAATTGTCGTGATTATTATCTGGTTGAATACGATTAGTTTAATCTCTTTCAGTTCACATTTATTTCATCAAGATTTCATCACAAGTTTTAAAATATACTTATGATTTATATGAAATATATGATTAGAAAATCATCATCACATTTATATCATATTCATGTAGACTTTGACTATCTCTCATTATGATTTATTCTGCCATCCCAGACTTGAGGTGAGTATGTGGATCCTTTTCATCCAAAAAACAAAGTGAGGTGACATATCTTTTTCTTAAACATCCTTAACAACAAAAAACATCAAGTGAATACAATCATTCTTATCATCTTGGTCCTAAAAATCACCCCATTTGGATTTTTTTGTCAACCATGATTCAAAAACCACATAACTTTGTATCTTTAAGATATGGATCAATTATCAATAATTATAATACGATATGAACTAACTCATTGTAGGAAATAAGAAATATTGATAGTAAAACCATATTTTTCAAAAAAAAAGTGATCATGAAACCTCTTAAACTTTTAATTACAAATTTTTTCCTCACTATTATATATTTCATTAACTTCACTAGAATATAGAAAATTTGGTTTATATAACCACTACAAAAAAATTTGAATAGTTCAAACACATGAAAATATGGATTCACACATTACCCTCAACTCCCCCTATTTACAAGCATTCATGGGGATATATTTATGAAAAAATATACCAATTGACAAAACTATATAAAGATAAGATGATAGAGGGGAAAAACACACCTCAACCTTAATTAGAAAGACGTTGGACACCCATGATCAACCTCAATTAAGAGAAATATTCCATAGGTAATTGTTTTTGAGAAAACTTTAGAATCTTGATTCGATGTAAGAACATACTCTTGATTCAATATATTCTTCTCCACATGATATTTTTTGAAATGATAATTGATATAAATATGTTTTGAACAGGAATTTTGTAATGGATTTCTTGTGAGGTTGATCATACTTTTATTATCATAACCCAAGAGCATGGGTGACTTCACTTCAACAAGAAATTATTCTAATTGAGTCTCCATCCACTAAATTTGTATGGTGGATTGAGTGGAAGAAATATACTCATCTTCAGACATCTTAAGATTTAATGAATTCTATTTCATTATATGCCAACTAATATAACTTGACCCAAAAAAGAATACTACACTAGATGTGGATCTTCTATCATCAATATTTCATGCCCAATAAACATATGAATGCCCAAACAAAACAATACTTTCTAATCTATCATACCAGATTGTGAATTTGATTTTCTTTTAATATATCTTAGAATTTGTTTCTAGACATTTGATGAGATTATTTTAGAGAACACTAAAATCTTACACATAAGGTAACAAAATAAACAATAAAGGGTCTTGAGGTAGTCAAATACAAAAAACATCCAATAATTTCTTGAAATTATTTATGATCAACATTAATTTCTTATACTTATTAAATAAACTTTGTTCCCACTGATATTAGTGTGGAAACTGGTTTTTAATTCTCCATACCAACCCTTTTAAGAAGTTCCATAGCATACTTTTCTTAAGAAATTTTTTTTCTTGTTTTTGTAATAATTTTAAACCAAGAAATTATTTAATTTCCCCCATCATTAACATTTAAAAAAATAATAATTTATTCAAAAAATCTTTCACATGTTATTTCATCATTCCTTGCAAATATAATGTCATCAATATTGAGAATTATGATGAGGGAAAACAGATGACTTTATTTAATGTGAATTTTTCTATCAACTCTTCCATTATTGAAACTCATCATCCTAATGCAAGTGTCCAATTTGAAACACCATGTACCCATTGATTGTTTTAATCCATAAAAATATTTATTTAACTTACACACATAAATTTCATCATTCCCAACAACAAATCCCTGTGGTTGTTCAATGTATACTTCCTCATCAATACGAACATTTATTAATGTTGATTTAATATCCGTCTTCAATTTTTTTAACATCTTTTTGTAACAATAGAAATAATGATTATGATATTTTATATAATTTCCATTGAAAAAATGGTATCATCAAAATTGATACCTTCAATTTTTATATAACCTTTTCAAAAAATTCTTTCCTTATTCCTTGTCACATTACATAAATCATTCATCATGTTCCAAAAACCCACTTTGTAAAAATAAGTTTTTTTATTTGGATTAGGTATGAGATCCCATGTATCATTCTTATCTATCGGATCCAACTTATAACACATGGCCTAAACCCATTCTATATACTAAAAAGCTCTATCAACATCTTTCAGTTCCACTTTTGAATATAAATATTTGTGTAATGGAATTTAATCTTTTTCTAGTTTCAAAATTCTAATATTGATCACTAATAATGTTCTAAGATTATATTTTATTCCATAATATAGGATGATTTTCTAGAGTTTCTTCCTCATAATTTGAAATGGTTGAGTCTAATTCTTCTTCTTGAGTAGGATTTCAATTGTTTGTATCCTTATCATTATTGTTAAGAAAAGTTTCCCTATCCTACTAAATTTCCTTATCTGCATGTGTCTAATTATCCTCTTTAATATTTTCAACAACTTTCACTTTATAAGAATAAAAAATCCCCCATATTTATTTATTTAAACATCCATTTCCTCTTTCATCTAGAGAATTGCTAAGAAAAATTCCATCTACACCTTTATGTTCAAACATTCTGATGTTTTCATCTTTATTCTTCATAATACAAGGAATCCCAAAAATTATTAAATGTTTTAGACATAGAGTTTTTTCATAGAACAATTAATATAGAGTCTTATTATATATAGTCCTTTAGAAACATTAGTTTTGAATGTATACAGATTTACTCATGGGATGTATCCATTATTAATGGGAATGAACATGTCCAAATAACTTAATTCTCCCTATTTCCACCAAACTTCTATTATTTATTTCAGCTACCCAATTTCTTTTAGAAGTGTATGGGGAAATATACTCATGAAAAACTTCATGTTTGTAAATATTACATTGAAATTATTAATTTATTTATTCACTATAATTTTCAATTCTCAACTTGTTCATAGAATACTCACATTATTTCTCATCATTCCCCTAGAAACTTTTAAGCATTTTGTATCACAAAATTTATGTTACATATACATGCAACAAGTTGTGTGATTAAATTAATTAATAAAAGTAGTGAAATACTTATCTCCATTAATTTATTGTTTTCTCATTGGACCATAGACATCAGAATAAATAAGTTCCCGGTGTAGTTTTTAAGAAATATCAACTTTCTTATGCATTGACTTTGTATGCATTCCTTTTTGAAAAATAGCGCAACCCCTATATCATCTTCTCAGAAAACAATGAATATATATAACACTATTTATTTTAGACAACTTGATCATTTTTATATGACACATGTGTCCCAGTCTTTTATGCCACTATTTATTTTCTTCTACCATACTCAAGTAACAAGAGTTTGGTCCCTCACCAACTTTAAATATGTTTCCCTTTATGCTTTGGCCTCTTATAACTATATTTCCAAAAATTTAACATTTTAAAACAAATCAATCATTATTGAAAGTAAATTTTTTATATTCATAACAAAATCGTGAATCACTCAACATGTTATGTTTCATCCCAACAATAAATAATGCTTTCTAGGATTTAAATTTTTCTTTCACAATGATAGTTGATCCAAAAATTTGGATTCTTAGTGGTTCATCAATGAAAAATGTTATAGTTCCTTATTTGGAATATTTTAAATTCTACAACAATATAAAATATCATGTATTATGAGAATAATTCCCACTATGAAGAATCCATGTTTTTTCTTCTTTTATAGCTTTCAAAGCAGTTTCAACAACAAGGGTTTTTACTCTCCCTTTTCTTTCTTCATCTCATTCTTCTAATATTTGTTAGGAAAATTTTGTTGTGATGTTAAAAAAACAAGAAAAACCTTATAAATATTTCATCATTGGTTACATATTTCACAAATAATTTTCAAAGGATGGAACCTATTTTTAATTCATTCACCATCATTCTTTTATTTATTCAGAATTTTATTTTCAGAATTTTTCTTTTCAGATGATTTACTCCTCATATATCTCTTCCTTTCATAACCTTTGGAATAATAGTAATTTTTTAGGTTGAACCAAAACATATTTTCTATATTTCCAAATACACCAAAATACCAGAAAAAACCATAGAAATAATATTTCCCTATGTAGCTTCCAAACTAGCCGGAATTGTGAGTGTGTTTCTTAGTAACCTTCTTATTTGATCATTGTTGACCACTAACCATTGTTTCTTCAATCAATGTCTTATTTTTCATCTAAATTCACTTTTTAGACTTATAAAAACTAATAGAATTTGAAAAAATTTCATATTCATAATTTTTAGAAGCATTTTCAGACTCGGTGTTTCCAGTAACTTCAGAATTATCAATATTTTTAATCTTTTCCACCTACAAAACTTTTCCAACATTATTTATTTAGAAACAATTCCATCATTCTTATAAATAATTAAAGGAAAATTTTGTTGATCATTATTAGGCTCCTCCTTATAATAACCTTAAATAACATCATAGATAGAGTTTTTTACTGGGATACCTTTCTATTCAACATTAGAAGGTTTTTTTAACATGTTTGAAATTTTTATCTTTTGTCTCCAACTTCACTTCTAGATGTTCATTATGATTATTTTCTTTCTCAATATATTTCTTCAAATCCCCAATCTCCACCAGTATCATTTTCTTCACTTCTAAAAAAAATTAATTTTTTTGAGTAATATGTATCTTCCAACAACATTTTTTTCAATCCAAGACTTATAATATTTCTCAGAAATTCATTAAACTCTTCTTTCAAATGAAATTAATGTTGAGTTTATTCTTTATGAGAACTACTACTTTATAATTATTCCTCATCCACTGCTATAATAAAATTATTCCCATGAACATACTCAATAGATTTTTTGGATTCGCTGTCACTATTTTATTATTGTTCATTTTTATATAAGAAACTTATTATTTTTCAATTTAAGAACATTTTATCTTTTCCTTTATCAAAATAATTATCTTCATAACCCTGTTTCTTTTACAATCATCATGTATTTTTTTATTATTTATCATTATCCTATTTTTTCATTCATCAAGGGAAATTAGACGCAACGTTCCAAACAACACCACATTATAATCATTTCAAAGGATGTTTCCCATTGAATTTACATGCACCTTTTCTAACATTTATATAAAACAAGGATAAATATAATCAAAAAATTTACATAACTAATTTTTATAATCAGAATCATGAGTTTATTTTTATATAAGAATCTTCATTGGTATTTCGTTCCATTCCACCTTGAAATATATTTATCTATCATTTTTTCTTTTCATATATTTTATACTTCTCATTTCATAAGTGATGATATTTCTATGAAAATAATCTATATATATGTTTTAGGATCTATATCTTCCAATAAATAAAATTTATCATCAAAATTGTTGGGAAGGATACTCAAGATCTTTTCAACAACTATAGAATCTTAAAATTTCTCACCAACCCATCTAATAGTACTAATAATATAATTTACCCTTTTGTATAATTCCGTAACATATTTATACTCACCTATTTTAAAATCCTCATACTTCAGCCTCCATGTTTGAAATTTCTCCTTCTTCAATTTTTTATTTCCTTCATTTTTTTCTTCTTATCCCATATAACATTATCTATGCAGACTCCTTTTACTCTTAATAATTTTCTTTTATAAAGTTATGATGATGAATCAATATTATCCCTTCCATAATTTTGAATATTTTCCTTATCAATAAATGTAAGAGGAACATTTTCATCAATTGGAGGAAACCCACCTATTTTTGCTTCATTAACATCATATCTAAGAGGAATAAGATAAGTCAACATTTTATCATTCTAGGTATGATAATTCTTACCATTGAAAACCAAAATAAATTTATATTTCAAAAAACTATGATTCTCCATTACAAATTCTATTCAAATCATCAGTAATGAATTATATAAGGGAACCCTCGATTTAATACCAATTGATGTTTCCCAGTTTGGATTATCTTATTACTAATAAAGGGATGGGGGAATTAGTGATACCTTTTTCTTTTATGTTTTTTGTCATATAAAACAAACATCGACTCTTATTAAGTATTACTTTCCCTACTTAAAACAATTCAAACCCACATTAATAGGAACACAATTATTTATAAGATTAACTATTCAATATGAATAGTTATGTCCTTAGTATGATTTGGAAATGATTGAATATAAATAAAATCACTATAAAAAACTCCTTTTTTTGTGTAATGTAATGAGTATAATATTCCCTTTCACTCATGTAGCACTATGTGAACAATTCAATTGTGTGTGTCTTCCTTCTAGTAAAAATTATCCAATTCAATGTTTTTTGTAAAAAACATGTTTTGGTGGTTCTTTATCAACTATTAAAAACATAAACTTTCACCACAATTATTCAAATTCATACCTAGAATCTAGTAAGAACTTCTTGGACTTTGTAATACAACTCATCCTGATTTTCTAATCTGATTTCCTTGTTATATTTATCAATATGAAAAATATACCTATGTTAGAATATGATTGAGATAATTATGAAAACATTCTTATTCAGTCAATAAATACCAACAAGATAATCCAACCCAATATGATATCCAAAAATATATGAAAATCCTACCCAACATGATAATCATCTTAATATGATAATCATTTTAATATTTAGTAATCTTTTCTCTTCTTCGTTCACTTCTTTCTGGAGCAATTTCTACAAGAAAAACCAATCCATAACCCTTTTATTCTCTCCAGAAATTCTTCAGTGCTCCCCATTCTATATACTCTATGTCAATATTACTTAATTTAGTAATGTATAGTGTAATTTTCTCCTTTTATACTCACCAAAAATTTGATTTTGGTGGTATTCTTAAAAACATTCTCATTCAACCAATTTACCTAAATTTTTATGTTTATTTGAATTTCGTGTGCATATTGGCTTCTACTACGTTTCTCAAATATTTTCATTTCTCCTTGACCCTTCTTGAATATTCTGAACACTTCATGTCACTTTGGAATTTATTCACAAATGGAATTCTGATTATAATTTTTTTACATTTTTTCTCATTATAGCAAAGAAAAATATAAATTAATAGATTATAATTCATCTCTTCTCTTGATCTATTTAAATGATGGACAAAGTACTTCATAATATAGTAAATATTTTAGTTCAGTTTTTTTAATAGTTGAATTTATTTTCATATTGGTCACCACATTATTTTTCTTTTCCCTTGAATTCATCAGTCCTAAAAAAATTCTTCCTCCAATTATTATGATGACATACTAAGAATGATGGACTGGTATCAGCTAATACCAATTCAAAAACATCATTATCTTATGGATGTGATACCAATGATGTTTCATGCTCAAAACATTATATCCTTGATGAATATTATGGATTTCTCCATATGATGGATCAGTATTGACTCCAAACACTTCTTTAATTATGATTTATCTTCATAACCTTTAAGAAAATTTGTATCTATAAAACTCAATATGATGATATTGAGACTCAAAAGCTTCATTTCCACCATCTTTAATCTTCTTAATTCTACTAGTAAATATTATATCTTCATATACTCTATGTACTATATTTCTTTCTTACTCATCTTGAATATTATTATCATGATTATAATCAGTTTAATATGATTATGTGTGTCTTTTTTGCTACCACTATCTTTCATTAAGCCTTCATCACAAGTATTACAACATACTTATGATTTAATTCAACTACAAGATCATCAAATCATTATTATATTTATATTTTAGTCATAAAAACTATGATTCCCCCTCATTATGATATCTTTTTCTAGTCTATAATTGAGGTGTGTCTGATGATCCTTTTTATCCAAAAAACTATGTTAGGTGATTTTATTATTCATAAACTTCCTATAAAATAAAATAAAACAACTAAATATTATCATCATTGTCATATTATTCATAAAATGTAGTTCAGGAACAAATGTACCTAGAGGTAATAACTCTGAAAAGGTGTTTCAGGCATGACTTGTGCATAACCTGGTACAAAAAATGGCCTTATTGGGAACCATGTTTGAAAGTCATTAGGTATATACTTAGAATAATTCAAATTTTATTTACAACTCATCATTAAGGATTTGAATATATAATGATAATGAATATCCTAGATTAAACCAAAATGTATTTTAGATTTTAAATAAGTCATCATGTGTTAGAAATCCTATAAATGATTATACTCTTTTCTCACAATGAGAATTATTACACACCATATGATTCCTAGTTTTTGGAAATGGATGGATCCCAGAGGAGTCAAGTTAACAATGAACATAAAGGATACAATTGATACAATTAAAAACCAAATGAGGTATTGATATGTGTGAAATATATCATGTTTATTCTTAATAAGTTTTCTCAAAATATAATTAACAACATATACCTTAACCAACACCCGAACACACAAACGAAGAGATGGATGGAGTTTTTAAAGAGCTAGAGTAGTGGACACCATTGCGAAAATAAGGCCTTATTTCAATCCTGCAATAAACATGGAAGGCTCCACCTCATAAAGTGTCTCAATAGAATAGGTAAATGCTATATGTGTGGAAAATAAGGTCATAAATCCAATAATTGATGGGGGAAAATGAAGAGTAAAATGGAAGTAAATAAAACTCATCATAATGATCTATTTATTGTCTTTTTCATTGATTTAGGGAAACGTGTGCATTAACTAAGTCAATTCTCATTTATAAACGGTAAACCCTAGACTAATGAATGAGATTTTTGGAAATTAACGGATTTAGTATTTATGTATTTATGTTGTATTGAAAAACATTTTTAAAAGTCTATTTAGGGATTAACATTATTTTAATAATATCCATCGCATTTAATATAAAAATTAATTAAATTTTTGTTAGAAAAGAAATATTGTATGCTTGGTTTAATCCCATAATGTTTGGAATTTCCTTTTGTTTTTAACTCTCAACCATGTTATGATAAGGGTCTCACTCCTAACACTAACCAACATAATTTCCTTGTTAATATTCCATGGTTTTAAGTTAAAGAATTTTATGAATAAATTTTAATAATGAACTAGTAGGGTTTCTTTATAGCTATAGAGATTAATATACTAACCATATTGAATTTTGATAATTTTTAGTGATAACTATTTAAACATTTAACTCTTTTATTGACCATAAGATCCATTGAATTATAATTTAGTACTTCTGGAATCAATGTTAATTTTCGGATCATCATTTCTTAAAGTAATTCATGAATTTTAAATTGAATGAATCACAAAAAAAAGGATGGAATTAATTATATAATTATTTGATGTAAATATATTTCATAATATTATTAGACAATAAAATAATTACCCAAAATTTGTAAAATTATCTAGAAAAAAATTGTCATAATACCTTAATTTTTTGTCGAACTGATGTTCTTTAAATTCGTCATAGATTTATGAAATTGAGACCCTAAAAATTAAATTGATAATTCACCTAGATGTGACTTATGACCATAATAACCCCTACAAATATTTACACTTTTCATCCATGTATGTATCTCTACTTTCTATTAATGTTCTCGTACTTAAAAACCTAGTTATTTGTTAGACCTTGTGAACTTTTTACTTCCTATTCTCTATTTTTAACGGATGATTTAGAAACCCTTCTCATGATGTGGGATTTAAAACAAAAAAAATATCATAAAATATATTAATAATTTCTATTTTATACTCCCATGTCACAATTTAACTATGATGGGGAGAATTCAATTCTACAAAATTCTAAAATAAGATCATTATTTCTGATAGCATGTCTGACAAGAAACACCAAGTGCGTAAGGGAACTTAATATCCATATACTTTAAAATATATATAGTATTTTAAATAAAATTAATCATTGATATATATTTCAATTCACACAAATAAGTTATCTTTCATCACATTCTAGGAATACTTTCTTTGATAGATTTCATTACACACACTGCTGACTTTTACTAAACAACAATATATTATTAAAATATTAATATTTAATATTATAGGATATAATATAGATGATAAATTAAAGTCTATAAATAATATTAAGTAACATATGAAAATATATGTCTTAAAAAAATATAAAATAAATTCATTGAGTAAAAATTTATTATAAATGAATATAAGAACCAATTGAATTCAGATGGAATGTTTTTACAAGAAACCCTTTTATGGTAAAAAATTCATTTTATCCTAATAAATTAAATTAGTTAAAATTAATGATTTATGTTAATTTAATAAATATATCTTATATTCAATAAAATATTTTTGATGTTAATTAAATATATTTTATTTGCGTACGATAAGGCAACCCCAATACTGTGCAAAAAACCTATATTTTTATAAAGGCGCTCTCACCGCCTTTTAATAGAGAAGTTATTTTAATTAAAAATTTTGGATCTTTTAAAAAATTTATATGTAAAAATATATATCATTTTTTAAATAAAAAAAAATAAAATTTATTGTAGGGTTAATTTTGGGTATTTTTTGGAATATTCTTTTTTTGATTATTATTGAAAAATATAAAATTTCAATTCCAAACTGTTTTTTCAACTAATGTATTATTATGGTTATATTATATTTTAAATTTGGGATTAAGTAAAACCAGATCAATTATACATAAAATATTCTAATTTAAGTAATTTTTATCAATATAACATTGAAATTGAATATAAATCCTAGAAAACTATTAAACATTTTACATTAAATGCCCACTTTGTCATCATGTATGTGGGATTTAATTTAAATTAATTTCTAACTCTTATCTGATTTTAATTTTAAAAAATGGAATGAATAATTAAAATAATAATAATTTCTAATTTCTAATAATTTCAACATATTTTTTGACCAAAAATATTAGTGAACGTAAATAAAATTAATTACAACGATTAAGAGAAAAAAAACTTAACAATGAACTAAACATTAAACATAATGGCCAATATTACCTAGATAATTTAGAAAATTCCAGTAGATATTAATATTTAGACCATATCCTATATGTTATCAACATTGTTTTATTATTAGATCCACTTTTCATAGAATAAACATGGGTAGAGTTCCCTTTTCAAAATTTTCAAGAGTGTCACTCCTCCTCCATTATAAAAAATCTCTCAAACCTCCCAGTTCCTCACACCTATCATTCAATTTTCCTCATCCAAAATATGATAAAATTGGCTCCGAACATCCCTAAAATAATATTAGAATCAAATTCATGGTAATAAATCCATCTATGGAGTTATTATTGAATAAACTAGAAGGAGTTACTCAAAAACAAGGTAACACTCTTCGACACTATCTTTTTTTATTTCATTACCCACTCCATAAATTATCATTATTACATGATTATGTAAAATAATAGTATCCTAAATATACTAATATGTTCTTATGTTAGGGGTTATACCTGCACTTAAACACACTTTCATCAAATGGGTGATGAACATACCTTTTATGTATGGAAAACTATCACCACGTGGAATGATGTTGTTCGTTTTTTCCATTAACACCTATCGTGGTTAGGAATTATGATAGTATCACTATTTATATATGACATATATGATATTTTTAATTTCATTATGATTATTTATTTTTTATATTACATATACCTTTATGATTTCCATGTTTTCTAGAATATGATAAAATCATTTGGGGAAGTGTGGACTACCACCACCTCAAAGCGATGTGATTCATTCACACTATACATAAAATGATTAAATTATGGTTTTAATAAACTTATGTAACATATATAGGAAAAATAAGAAAATTTAATTATAAGTTACATATATATATATAATTTATTATTCATTCTATTAATATGATAAATTAATGAAAGTAGCGTCCATGCATACGTATGACCGGCCATCTCCATAGACGATCCATTTAATATCATATCTCAAAACATTATAGGTTATTATAAATATATACATATTGATTATATGTGGTAATTAAGTCGTGGTTTAAATTATTTAGATGATGAAGCCATGGTAAAATTAATGGAAACAACACGTAACAAGTCAAAACATATTCGAAAAGCTAAATTATTAACACTCGAAATGGTTAAAATAGTGAATGATTATTAACAAATGGGTAATACGATATTATAATAAGTTAATATATGATAATATAAGTATTATTACAGTTATTTTATAGGTTTCTAACACGTTTAGAACCCTTACACAAGAGGATAAACTACATTCACCCGAATGGAAATGCATGGTAATTGATTCTTGTCTCACTTTTCTTTTTGAGGAAAATGCCATTTTCACCAGTATATAATAATCCTAAATTATTTATTATCATGAATAAATTTATCTTTATGGTATTTTATATTTTTTTGATGTAATCTCTTTCATGTGGTTTATGATTCAAATGGTACTAAGTAGTAAGGGACATCATCTCAATTTCCATTCATTGAGACATACTTTATTGTTATGTACATAACTTCTTAGATATGGTTTAAATGATATAAAATTGGAATATTATATCTTTATTTATTAATTATTCATGGTATTTTTATTTCAAATTGAATTATTCCATCAAATCGTATTTAAATTAAAAATTTCCAAGTGGAAAGATTTTTTTAACATTATTTCATTTCTTTGGATTATATTAGTTCTTCATTGTTGTTAATATTATATGATTATGTGTATAATGATTTTAAACATCTATTGATGTATTTATACTTCCCATTTGTGAATTTAAGTTTTAAACACTTTAATAATTTATTGTTTGAGTCACACTTCAATGTTATTGTATGTTCAATTGTTTACTTTACAACCTCATTTTGTTCGGTATTGTTTACACTTGAATTTCCATCGGTGGAATTTATTGGATCATTGTATAATAAATCCATTAATTTTTTTATCCTCTAGATTTTCTTAAACTTTTCCATGTAGTAGTACAATTTTACACTCATGGTTACTCAATGATTCTAACCTTTTGAAAAGTATTTATTAATGGCATGTTTACCTTTATTTTATTTTACAAAAATACTCAAAGGAATCTTCTTATTGCATTCTTAACAAATAATTTTTATAACATTTTTATCAAGAAAAATTAATGATCATTTTAAATAGTATCAAATGTATGGATTTATATTCTATCATTTCTAAGAAACATCCACTAAATGTATATAATGTTACTTTTAAATTTTTTTTGTTAAATGTTATTTTAAAATAAAATTATTTTCAAAATGATTTTCAAAATTAAAAGAAAATTTTCCTTAAGAATGTATTCAGAAGATATTTTTATAGTATTTAAATTTTTCAATGATTAGAACACTTTATTTTTACTCCATATTGGATATATTTTATTTATAACATATTTATTCTTCCTCGGGATGAGTTTTCATTGATTTGGCCACGGATAGAATTGATATTCACTACATTGATTCTATTGTGAAGTCCCCCTGAAATATTTAATTCTATATGAGAATTGAGAATATAATTTCCCCTAATTATCAATATCATTTATCATGGATATTTTTATTTCCTTAGCAATATATAATTTCTACATATGGTGTTAATTTTATAGTTATTTTATTATCTTTGAAAATATTCATAAATCCATATATATTATTCAATATGGATATTTGATGTAAATGATAACTTTTCATTAATTAAATAAATTATTTGATATCAGGAATATTTTATATAGGTAGTGATGGTTCAGGCCCAAACATTATATACTAACTTGATGCATCAATAGGTTCTCGTGAGACAAAATAGTTATACAAATTAAACATGTTTCAACCTCTAGTTTTAAAAAATCTAGTTAGTGGCATTGATTGTATATATTTTTATGTAACTCAGACATGAAATCAAATAAATAATAATTTCCTTTATTTTGATTAATTTATTATTTATCAATTATATTTTTCAACAATATATCTATGTGTGAATTTCATTCTCATTTTATTGATTAAATGGAATGTGTTTTCTATTTCTTACCTTTCAAGATTTTTTTTCTTATCTTGATATTTGAACTGAATGTGTTTCTATTTATTATCATTATAAATTTTTTATGTTCTTTCTTTTTAGTTTATTTATTACATTTCATGTGTTCTCATTTATTTACCTTTCTATATTCATTATTCTCATTGATTTATTATAAACTATGTTTTACATTACCATTACTGAGTATTTGAGATCACCCTTTCTATTCTTTATTTCCCCATCATTTCATTAAGTTTATAAAGAGATATATAAATGGATATAATAGATGGAATGATGTTATTATCCTTAAAATAAATAAATAAAATTTTATTGGAATTATTGTCTTTTTTTAAAATAGAAATAATATATGTATATAGTTTACCAATTCTACTAAACTATTCAGTCCTTTCGGACACTATTTACTTGTATCTTATGCCAATGTGATGGTATAACGACACTGACATCAGGATTTATGGGGTTGGGTCCCTAAATTTGAATGAATAATAGCTTTCTAAGACATAATATTTTTTATTGTATCTAAAAATGAGATGAATAAGATCACAAAAGAATTCTTAATGTATATTGAGGTTAATGTAGTATCCTCTAATTAAGGTGAAATAGAGGGTCCTAAAATATAGGTTAAATATAATCATAAATTCTCCCAAAATAAGATTGTTATTATTCATAGCGTATGTCTTGAAAATAAGTGTGGACATATTTACACCAGTATTTCTACTGATAGACAGACCTCCAAATTAATGAAAGATATAAATATGTAAATAAGATCACATTCCCCCTTAGAAAAATCATCCATAGCTTTAAAAGGATAGTGACAAAAAAATTTAATACGTATTTATTATCAAGGTAAAAGATCAATTTTTTAGGGTTTTTATGGTTTTTTGTAATGTATGACCACAAATCCTACTATGTTTTCTATAATATGTTATTCTTGAGAAATAAGGATGAACAAGGGTTGGATCTGTATTGAATTTTTTTTGAAAAATAAGAAAAAGAAAAATTTATATCCATAAATTCAACTAGAATTCCATTATAAAAAAATATTTGATTCCATATATGAACTACATTGAATATGGGGACAATAATCCCATGTATATATAGAATTTATGACTATGATATGGGTATATCCTCTTTATATTGTGAAATTTATAAAATTTCAAATGTTAAAACATGAAATGCCATATTCTTATTGTAGTAAAATGAAATCATTTTGAAAAAATCCTAAATGATGAGTGTGGTAAACTGAAATTCCAAAATATTTGATCAGACTAATTGGATATGGATAAAAAACTAGGGAATGTAGAAATAATTGATAAATACAATTTAAATCGAGTGGATTAACCTAAAAAAGATAAAGCACATGGGAGGTTGTCTATAAATTATGACATAAATATTTTGTAAAATATATGTGGAATATGTGAGAAGTTTGGATGTGATATGAAAGGTGGTATGACTATTTTATAAGGCAAAAATTAATATAATATAACGTTCTTAAAAGTATCAATCTATGAATTTTCAATGATGACTAGGTGGAGAATAATACTCCCGAAAAAATCATTTTCATGGATTAAAATGGATACAAAACCTATAATGTAATATGATAGTATAATTTTTTTGATTAATTTTTACCATTATTAGATTAGAATGAATGATAATTCTTAGTATAGATGAAACTCATAGGCTTTCTATTTCTATATAAAAACTATATTTATTTTCACTATCCAAAGATCAAAATGAATGACAAGACTTGGTTGAGAGGAAGCTCTCAACATTTCTATTTCTATATAAGAACTAAGAGGGCCTTCATCACTCACTAATTCATTTTTTCATTTTTATTAACATTAAAATTATAAAAGGAGAAATATGAGTTTTTTATACAAGATAAAACAATGGAGGTGTCCTTAATTTAGTGTTTAACTATCATGAATAATTGAATGTTAGTGAATCCATTAAGAGAGAGTGAATATAAAATGAATCAATCAAATTATCATTATATTTTGAATTTTTAATATCTATAATTATTTGTAAATATTGTGAATAAGGTATTGAAATCACACATTCAAACCATGTTTTTTATTATAAAAATTATATTTTAAAGGGGAAGTGTTGGTTGATAAAATGATAATGAAAATTGGGAGTTTATTACAATTCACAAGAACATTTCTATTATATTTACTGAGATGTATGAAAGGATAATTATAATGACCCACCTTCTTAATGATGTTGGATGGGATAGAAAAGTGCCACACCCTTCTTTCTTCAAGATAAAGGAGATATAATGACTCTTGAGTCCCACCTTTAATCGGCCCCATAGTGGTGACTAGCACCAAGGGTATAGAATCACACACAAAATGGAAGACATTACCCTTTTTAATGAAAATAGGATTGAGAGATAAGATGGTATAAATACCAAAAAAATGCCAAACTATTATATAAAGGAAACCAAAATATATCCCATGCATGATTTAAACATAAAAAATGTTAAAAGTACAATCAGGGCGCCAAGAAAAGTATTAAAAGAAAGAGACTATGTAGCACCACAATAACTATCCTGACACCTATGATAGTGAATTCCATCACGGTATTTAATTTCCTCATAGAAATCTGAAAACAATTTATATCAAGGGTGAGAATACGAGTATACTCAGTTGGGAATGAAAATTCACTCATGCACAAGTCTGAGAAGCATACAAATGCACCCATGAAGACAACAGAAACCAAGAAAAACTAACAAGGAAAGATAACCATCCCAACATCACCAAGTCACACTCCCCAAATAACATAAGTCATGTAAGATAATGATATAAGCACATTGCTGATTTAGGTAAATTGCATCACATTCCCACTAGTTAGCTGCTCATTCCTAACAGCCAATGTCTTGATGCTACCACTATTTCAAAATACAGTCCCACTTCCATAACCTACCTGCACACACCTGGGACTTAAACCACATGCAAATCCCACCCAAAGACACCTAGGCCCCATCCACACCACACATACCACCCACACATACCTATACAACAACAACGATACCTCTCACCTAAAGATACTTGTGCCTCATCACCTAGACACTTGGAAAAAAATCGTGGCCTCAAAACACCTGGGACCCCCATATATAAAACAACTTGTCTGAGGGATCTTGGAATATGGTAAACATAAATCCATTACAGCCCGTCTGGTTATGCTCGAGCGGTAAGAACCAGAAGAGGGTGCGAGGAAGACAGTTAGTAACTAGCCATCTTTCCACTAACCGGGATGTTGGGAATGTCACCCTCCTCCACGAAATGGGGGTGTTTAGAACATGGTTCTCCGTAAGGGTGGGGTGTATATAGAAATCATAAAGAACACAACTTTATTCATATATGTAAGAAAACACTTAACCCAACCTACAAGTTTCAAAAAAACAACCATACTACAAGAACCACCATTTTTTATACCCCTACATGCACAACCACACAAACAGTCACAATAAAACACAATCCTAACCCCTTTTCATTTAACCACTTTTCATTCAGTAATTAAGGGGTTCACATTAATTTATTCCATCACTACCCACGAAACTAACAAGAACAAGATCTACATCTATATTCAGAAGGCTAAATGCCACTAAACACTGACAATGATAACATGGAATTAGGGACCAAGGAATGGAAATATATTTTAACACCCATTCATAAAGAAACAGAAAATAACATATCTATAGTCTTACTACACACTCTCTTCACAATAACAACACACCCAGCACACAAATAAACATGAAGTCAAAACACAACCCATTCCTACAGCCCCACAACCCAACCACTTCCCAGAAGCAGTCCCACTACACAACAAGTCCATCCATTCCACAATCAATCAGTCTCTAAACCTGAGATCCTATCACACATCATGTACCACCCCATATACAAAAACCGTGAAAAACACCACCAAACAGTAGCCCTACTTCACAAAAATACCCTTCCACATTCACAATACCAACCCCTCTATTGACCCCTGGTAACCACTATCGTGCCTCCCACAATAGAATCATACAACCCACAAAAGGAACAAACCCAACCAAATATAGCACACAACCACACCATTTACGCCATGTATATTCAGATTTAGCAAGAGGGGTTATTTAATTTAACTTTAAATAATTGGGTTGATCACATAATAGGTTTGGTCATGGGGAATCCATTTAAATAACCATGTATATGTGATTAAGTAGATTTCATGTTACAACTATTTATCAAAGAATCACAACAAAATACAGAACACCACCAGGGTGAAAGAAAATACCACCAAAAACCCTATTTTATGAAGGCCTTACAACCCATACAATTCAAAACAAGGTTCATGGATAACAATAAAAATATCATATATAACGTCATCACTTCCCTTCCATTATTTCATTGAACCCTGTTATCTTTTGATAATCATATGACCTTCTCCTCATTCATTACTTGTTAAGGAAAATGTATTCAATCATTCTTCATGAATAAACATTACTACACCCACCCTGCATGATACACAAATAAATAGAGGAAAAATAATCCCCACCTGTAAAAATAGGTGGCCAAAACACCTCCTTTAACCATGAATAGGGGTCGTGTGAGTAGCATGAAAGTCTATGAAAACATATAAGGAGGGGAATTTAGCACAGGAACATGACTTTTCTAGAGAGAAAGGCTTTATGAACGCCTAGAAAAATTATTACACACAAGGGAGGGAAGATCCAAGCATTTAATATCAAAATCCTATATTAAAGGATGAACAGTTTCCAATGCCTTTAAAATGAGATTGTAGCGAAGATAATGTTATTTGAATGTCTCAAATACCCAAACCACTAGGATATTAATTATATACTTAATATCCGTTGAAAATAACTTAAGAAACCAAATAAGGATTTAAAATCATTTTACATCAAATAAAATGTAAGAGGGGTGAAATTGAAAAAACACAAGTAACTGGAAATTTATAAAATGGTTATACACTATTTTGGTGCCACCATTTCAATGTGCCACCGTTTCTGTTCCACTGTTATGGTACCACCATTTTGGTGACACCGTTATGGTTCCACCATTTTGGTTTTCCACCAATATGGTTCCACAATTTTGGTGTTCCATCATTATGGTGCCACGATATCGGGGCCACCGTTTTGTTGAAACCGTTTGGTAAAACTAGATTTTGGGAAAACTCCCAAAACAAGACACTCTGACCCACCCAAGAACACCCAAATCATTGTATTTTCTCAAAATAATGGACACGGGAAATCTGGTTCATTACATCAAATACCTTTCAAACTATCTTAGTCACTAATAATTTAAAACCAAAATAAGAAAAAGAGTGGTTTGAACAACAACCCTGTAAGATACAACTTAGGGACAAACCACCCTACTTTATTTGAAAACTAGAGTGAAACACCTAACATCCGAGAAAAATTCATTAACATATATCTCCTGATCAACTATACAAACACTAGGGACCCACTTCCCATACATATGGATTAGGGAATCCCTTTTTCAATGTCAATATATTATCCACTCCGGGTGGAATTGACTAACTAGCATGATTTTAATCACATATGCCTTAATGCATCTTGATTAGGGATCTGGTCCTCCCCTCCCCATAGTAAGGACATTTCAAACACATTTATAGAATAAGGAAATATCTCATTTGATAATGAACAAGGTCAAGAATTACATCATTATCAAAGCACAAATAAATACACATGATAAAAACATAGAACATATTTGGGTACTGGGAAACATATGTTCCTCTATATCCCAAGTACTCTCCTCAAAGCCACCATGTCTTCATAACACATAAACCAAAGGAATAGTCAATCCAAAAAGCACATTCTTCACCAGATCCTCAATTCTTACTGGTTTCTCCATGAACGAAACATCGTCCTCGATATCCAACTCTCCACAATCAATGACGTGAGAGTCATCGTGTAGATACCAACAGAGTTGAGAGACCTAGAATACATCGTAGATCCTCTCCAACCATGTTAGCAATGCCAAATAATATTCCACATCATAAACATATCCCAACACCTTAAAAGGTTTGATGAACCTATGAAAAATATTACTCCCTCTACAAAACCTCAACTACCCAGGTCAAGGGGAAACCATCATGAAAACAAGGTCTCCATCCTCGAACTCCAAAGACCTCCTCCTATGATCATCATACGACTTTTTTTTCTTATGCTACATTCATCCTCTCACAAACAATTTTCACCTTCTCTTTTGTACTCTGAACCCCACCCGGATCAATAATAGCTACCTCCCCAACTTCTATCCAACACAAGGCTGAACTAATCAACCTCCCGTATAGAGCATCGAATGGAGCCATACCAATGTATGAGTGATTGATATTATTGTTAAAAAATATATACAAAGGGAAAATGTCACGCCCAATACACACTAAAGTCTAGAACACATTCCCTTATCATGTCCTCTAAGGTCTGGGTGTTCTTCTTTGTTAATCCATCCGCCTGAGGGTGGAAAGAAGTGTGGATGTGTAACTCAGTGCCAAAGGCATGCTGCACTCCCCTCCAAACTCACAACCTATAATGTGTATCCTGATATGAGAAAATTAATATTTGAAACCCTTGAATCTGTACCACCTCATCCACATATCTATATTCCAAGGAATCCACTACACTCGAATCCTTGATCTGTAAGAATTGGGCCAATTTCTTCAGCCAATACCCTACTACCCAAATAGAATTATATCATCCCCAAGTCCTGGGTAATGTTGTGATGAGATCTATCAAGATTTCATCCCACTTCCACCCAAGAACACCTATGGGATGAAATATACTACCGGTAAGATGGTTCCTAGCCTTTACCAACTGACACACTAGGCACCAGGCCACAAACTCCACCACATCCCGCTTCACCTCAGGCCACCAAATCTGTTCCCTCAAGCCTCGTTACATATTAAAAACTATTGGATGTACTCCTAGGGGTGATCTATAGAAAACATTATGAACTCCCTCATGCATTTCTATTGGGACAAATTGCTTCCCATGTAACAACATCTGATTCTGACTATCCAATGTCCATCCCTCTAGAGCATCACCTGAGACGGTGCAATCACGCATCACTTCAGTCTCTACGTCTCCCCACTGAGACTCCTCCACCTATATTTCCTAGGAAGTCTACAATATCATCTAAAATATATATTCTCTCCTTCCATCCACTCTCGTTTCTAGACAAAAATAAGAAAACTCCTCCATTACCTTCCAATAATCTGTGGACTCCCGAACTACCACATTATGCAACTTCCTGCAAAAGGAATTAGTCACAATGATCTTGTTTCCTGAGGTGTAAGAGATATTGAAGTCATATTCCTAGAGAAACTATATCCACCATTACAACTTCTAGTTCAGGTATCACTAGGAAGAGTTATTCCTCAAGATATTGTGATCCATGAAGACCACAAAACGATCCCCAATAAGGTAAATCCGCCACAACTTGAGTGAAAATAATACCACTAAAATCTATATATCATGGGTGGAATTGTTACTCTCTTATGTAATTAACTACCTAGACCTCTAAGATATAAATCCCTACTTCTGCATCATCACACATCCTAAGCCTAGACTAGAAGCATCATAGATCACTAAAAACATCACCCCTTCCTTTGACAACCGAAGCACTAGAGCACTGACCAGCTTCCCCTTTAGGTATCTGAATGCTTCTGAACACTTATCACTAAAACTGAAGGTCTGTAATTTTTTGGTCAAAGATACTAACAGAGCCTCAACTTAAGAGAAGTTAGGTACGAACCTCTTTTAATAGTCTCCTAGACCCAAGAAGCTGCAAACCTCTACCCTGTTCTTGGGTGATGCCTAATAAAAAACCAGCTAGTCCTTTGATGGGTCTAATTATATCCATTTTTGAGATGCTAAATGTCAATGTAAATGAAACTCTCATATCAAGAACATTAAATTGGTTGATATCCCATTAATTTAGTGGTGACGAAGGACCTCTAAAACTGTCCTGATATGATTAGACTGATCCTCTTCAGACTTTGAGTAAATCAGAATATTGTCAATGAAAACAATGACAAACATGTCCAAGAACATGTGAAAGATAGAGTTCATGAGCCCCATTAACACGGCTGGTGCATTTTTAACACCGTAGGGAATGAACACGAACTCAATGTTCCCATACTTTCATCTAAAATTATTCTTAAAGATGTCACCCACATTCACCATCAACCCATGATATCCTGACCGCAAACTGATCTAACTGAACTAGCCTAGTCCCAACACCTAGTCGAAAAATAACCTTTCCTTATAAGGGGGTAATAGTTCATAACTGTTACCTGATTTAGTCTTTGGTATTCTATGCATAGCCTTTTTCCACCACATTCCTTCCTCACAAACTAGACTGGAGAACTCCAAATTTCCACACACGGCCCGATAAAACCCTTTTTCATCAGGTTGTCAACCTGAATCCATACCTCCTATAACTCATAAGGTGCCATTTGATCAGGATCTATCTAAATAAGATGAGCATCATGTTTTATGTCTATTCATAACTAAACATCAAGTCGAATGGGTATAGCCACAACTTCCTTTGGGAAGACTTCCAGGAACTCTCTTCAAATCCCCAGAACCTCCACCATCCCTATGTATGCAGATCCCACTGACAACATAGCCAATTAAAAGATAAGAGGCTCCACACAGAGACTGCCCACTTGACATCCCCACGCACCAATGAAAACTACATGCTGAACATCCACACCTGAAAACACAACAATTCTCTAAAAGTAGTCGATAACAGTTTGCACAGAAAACAACCAGTTGATTCTTAGGAAATCATTTTATGACTACATATATAGCAGAAGAAGATCCCAATTTGATTGATGCAGCCCCACTATCAGTCTTCATCCCCATAAAACATCAGAAAAACTAGTCAGACCTCTGACTGGTGTTCTCAACACCAGGGCATGAAAATTCTCTCTACATATAGTCCTATGTCATTGGCTAGAGTGGGTGAAACAAAAGAGTGTGATGCTCCCGAATCAAACAAATCACAGGAAGGAGTACTAAATAGACTGATCATACCAAAAACAAGCTATATCCCCGTTTAAACTGCTACATTGGTGTTGTGTAACTGAACATGTCCATATCTGCTACCCTTATGATGTCATCCGCCTCCCCGACCATTCACCGGTAGAGGTCCCTAAGAAGCACACTATGGTCATCATCCTCCAACACCATCTACCCTCGATGGAGCAGGAGCCCACTACCCCTACTGTTGGAAAGGTATGACTGGAAAATACTATTATTTAGGTGGGTGCTGAACCTACCCACCCCCATTGTACTAAGCTAGAATTGGGAACTAGCTTCAAAGATGTCGATGGCCTCCGTAGAAAAATAACATCGGTCCCAAAACCATGGGGAATGGGTGAGGACCATGATATTTGAACTGGAACTACTGAGGACAACTTCCTACTGGCAGAAACATGGAAGGCCCTAACTTTGGAGACATGTTGTTGACTACCTTCCCCTTCGATGAACATGACTGGCTCCCCTCTCTTGGTACACCTCCATATGATTTCATCCCCTCCACTATTTCTTCCTCATTATAAACATCTATGTATGTTAGTAGGGTAAAGGGAGTGATGACATAATTAAGAAGAGGTCGGAGTGCCTCCCCCAAGAATCTCCCCCACATCTCCTTATCTAGAAAGAGATCCAAAGAAAAGTGTAGGGGTTTCATGAACTTGATCTGTAGTTACCTCGCTAACATATTCCCCAATTAGAGGGATAGTAGCTCCTGCCTACTCTCAGCCTCCATCAACAAGGAAAGAATCTATTTTCGAAACTCTATTTTAATGTAATCCCATGAGACAATTATCTCCTTCCTCTTAACGATGTAAACTATCCACCACTGACACGCTTGTACACATATCTAGCTCTCTGTCAGAGGAACCCAGTACCCCTTCAGAGCATGGATCACGTTAAGGTGATTGTCAGCACCTCAAGTCATTACTCTATTTTTAAGTCTAAAATTATGCCTTCACACATCCACAAAGTCTTCCACTAGAAAGCATGAACAATATTTTTCCACAAGTCATCTTACTACTCTTGATAGGGCCTTTCTTGATCAACCAAGCCAGCCCAATGGGACTCAATGGCTCATAAAACATGTGGTAAACGCTGGGTGTCAAAGCTGAAAAGGGGAAATAAGGAAATCCTATGGTCGGGTAGTATGATTTTTTTTATATATATTATAAAAATTTATTTAAATTTAAATTTCCAAAACACCCAAAACACAAGAAGAAAAGTCGTTATGATGCATTTACATTTACTAGGGTCTCTACCCTCCAATCAGTGTTGCCTCACTTGGTCGTTTAGTAGTTCCTTAGTCCTTGCATAGGATCATGGGGGCCCCTAAAATCTAGTGTCGTAGCCAGTATTCCCTGACCTGTGTCATGCATCAAGATCACCTAACAATATATACCAACTATGCAATGAAATTCTCAGGGTGCCTAACTCTGGACTCCATACTATCTCTCAACCATCACCTAGGATTCCATTATGTCGGGACCCAACATCTTTAAGATGAGGAAAGGTACAACAATGTTCCATGTCCTTCCTTATTTATGATGAAGGATAGATAATGAACCTCGAGTCACACCTTCAATTGGCCCCAGATTGGTGCCTAGCACCAAGGGTATAGAATCTCATAGAAAATGGAAGGAATTACCCATTTCAATGAAAACATGACCGGGATATAAAATGGTAAAAATAACAAACAATGCCAAATGTTTATATAAAAGAATCCTAAATCCAACCCATGCATGATTTAAACATAAACTAGGAAAAAATTACAACCAGAAAACCTAAGAAAGTACCAAAAGAAAGAGACTAAGAATATCCACTACAACTCTCCTGATTCCTGATCTTGTAAAGTTTAACACAGTCCTCAATGTCCTCCTGGAATTCTAAAAATAGTTTCATATCATTGGGTGATCATACAAGTGTAGTCAGTAGGGACACCAAATTCACTCATTCACAAGTGGGATAAACATACTAATGCCCCTATGAAAACTGCAGAGAACCATAACACCTAACAAGGAAAGCTAATCAGCCTAGCCTCACCATGTAACACACCCAGAATAATTCAAGTCAAGTATGAAAATAATATAAGAAAATTGATTATTTGGGTACCCCCACCACTTTCCCACTGGTTATATGATCATTAAAAATGGATAAGGACTTGACACTACCACTCTTCTAAAATGTTGTTCCACTGTCACAACCTTCCCTCAAACACCAGGTCCCCAAACCACACACAAATCCCCCCCCCATAGACTCATGGGCCCCAACCACACCACACATCCCGCCCATAGACACCTAGGACACAACAACCACACCTCTTTCCTAAAGACACCATTTGCACATGCCATATAAATTTGATAAAAAAATATCTTCCCGAAAACACCTGGGCACCTTTTCTACAAAAATAATTATCTAAAATAGGAATATGGTAAAACTCAATCCATTACAACCTACCTAGATATGCTCGAGTAGTATGAACTAGAAGAGGGTGCGAGGAAAAAAGTCAGTAACTAGCCATCCGTCCTCCCACTGCGATATTGGGAGAGACACCCTCCCACATGAAATGTGATTGTTCTTCACAGGGTGCTCAATAAGGGTGGGGTTCATATATAAATCACAAGGAACTACAATTTATATGTATAGGAAAGAAAACACTCAACCCAACCTATGGGTTTCAAACAAACAATCATCCCACACGAACCACCTTTGTTGCTACCCCTACATTAACAACCATAGAAGTAGAAAAACTAAATCACAAGGCAAACCCCTTTTCATTTAACAACTTTACATTCATTAATTAAGGGGTTCACTTTAATTTATTCCCGAACTACCCAAGAAAATAACAAGAACCTCATCTTCAAACCTTTTCAGAAGGATAAGGGCCACTAAATACTAGAAAGGGAAAACCGGAAGTAGGGACCCAGGAAAGGAAATCAATTTTAATAACCATTTAAATAATCAATAGATAATATGCAACCAATAGTCCCATTGCACACCCATTTTTCCTAGACACCCATTTAACCACTTCCAACAAACATTCTTCATAGTTATCCCACTCAATCTTCCTATCCCAACTAGAATTAGTATCCCCAAAGCACTACAACACCACACTCATTACACCCTTAAACATGAAGTCACAACCCAACCAAGTCCTTTAGTCCTGTATCCCAAAAAATTCCCAAAAGCAGTCTGACTACACAACAAGTCCATCCATTCCATAATCAATCGGTCTCTCAACCAGAGATACTATCACACATCATGTACCATCCTATAAACAAATTCCTCATCAAAACACTAATGAAGTGTAACCCCGCTAAACCAACATACCCTTATCCATTCATAGGACCATCCCCTCTGTCCACCTTGTGTACCCCCAACCGTACCACCCATAATTGCACAAGAAATCCCACACAAGGCTCTAACCCAACCAAACACAACACACAACTACACCATTAAGCCAAAAAATATCCAAATTTATCCAAAGGGGTTATTTAATTTCACATTAAATAATATGGGTGATCACAAAACATGTTTAATCAGGGGTATTTGTTTATTTAAACATGTATACGTGATTAAGTAGATTTAATGTTACATCAATTTATCAAAGTATCCCAAAAAAATACAGAACACATCTAGAGTGAGAGAAAAGACCATAGACAACCATGATGTTTAGAAGTCCTTACAGACCATACATTTCAAAACAAGGTTCACTGATAATAATTAAAATATAATAAATAACATTATCACTTCACTATCGTTATTTCATTGACCCCGATTATCTTTTGATTGTCAAATTCCCTTCCCCTCATTTATCACTTGTTAAGAAAAGTGGATTTAACCATTATTTATGATGGAAAATTACAGAACACATCCCACATGATACACAAATAAAGGGAGGTGGAAGAATCCATACATGGAAATACTGGTGTGCAAAATTCCTCCTTGCACTAAGAACAGGGGGTCGTACGAGCAGTAAGAAACTCCATGAAAACTGAAGAGGATGGAGATCTAGAATAGGTACATGAATTGTCCACAGAGTAAGGATTTGTGTGCACCAATAGTAAATTAAAACACAATGGTAAGGGATGGTACCAAATTTGAAGATCCAGATCCTATATTAAAGGATGAACTGTTTCAAAAGTCATTAAAAAGGGATCGTGGTCAAGATTATGTGGTTTGAATTTCTAAAAGTCCCTAGAGTGTAAGGATATTAAATATATACTTAATATCTCTTTAAACTCCCTTAAAAACATAAACAATCATTTAATATTGGTTTATGTCAAATAAAATGTAAGAGTAGAAAAACTGGAAAAACTCAAGAAACTAGAAATTTTTAAAATGGTGAGACACCATTTAGGTGTGCAATTATCACGGTGTCACTATTACAGTGCCACCATATCAGTGTGGAACTATTTTAGTGTGCCATCATTTTCAGTGTGCCACAATTATAGTGCCACCGTCTTAGTGTTATACCCTCACGGTGCCACCATTTTGGTGAAACCTTTTTGTGATACTGGATTTTTGGAAAACAGCTAAAACAAACCACTATGGCCCCCAAGAACACCACAAGCACTAGATTTTCAATAAATGAATGGCCCAGGAAAATCCATGTCATTACACTAATATTACCTTAATAAATATCTCTGAAATAGCTACAAAAATTAGAATTGGGTTGGTATCCATGCATGTGAATTTATGGATAACATTTATCAACTAGGTTAAATCAATACCATTTTCCACAACATGTTAGCCCATATAGACATAGAGTTTAATAGATAATGATTCACTCACAATAAAACCATGTTGTGTTATCCTTAGCTCAAAAATATATCATGTTGTGATTTAGAATGAAAATGTAAAAAATTAGTTTTTTTTGAATTGTGAATGATTTATAAATATTATATGAACACTATATTGAAATTGAATTTACAGTCAAAATGGGAGATATGAATTACTTTGACTTTAGAGGAGATGAAAGGGGTATGAAAAATAAATATAAATTTGAAGGTTGAAGTTTCCAAATTAATAATATATATATTTTGGTTATTAATATTGTGAATAATTAAAGTCAATGTATGTAATTGAGGATCATTGGATTATATCCTAAATGGTACTAAAAATATATGGATTACTTCATAATGAATATTGTTGGATATATTCAATGTATTAGCCCATAAATTTGATGATTATGGAGTATGTCATCATGTTAATGATGAAGCCCTAATGACTAAGAAGTGATACAATAAAATAGTTTTTATTGAGTTAAAATGAATTTGTAAGAAAGGTAGATTGAAGACATAATATAAACACCAAAAAATTATAGATAAAGTAATAAAAAGGTGTGAAAACCATCCAAATAATTACTGAGTATGAATGTTGTTGTAATTGATGATAAATTAACTTTGGGTAATTATTTTAGATTGTTTTAAATTTATGAGATATAATTTGGAATTTTGGATGTGTTTTTAGGTAATTCTAGTTAAATATGGTTTAATCTACAGATCTTCATGTGAGTAACCATTTTGGTTAATCATATAAGTTATTTCATAGATTTTGTACAAGTTATTAACTCAGAATATGAATCATTTAAAAAAATTTAAGAGTTATTTTAGGTTATATACGATTCATTTAAAGGTATATATCAGTCATTTTAAGAGTACATGAGGATTCTATGTGAGATTCATTGATATATATCTAAGATTCATTCTTGGACACCAGAGCTATGAATGATTCTATAAACCAATATTTGAGGGATTTATCCCCTACATATGAGTTACCAGAGCCATGTTTGTGTATTTCATACCCTCATATGATTCATTTTAAAACTTCATCTGATTCATACCATAATAAGAAAAACTAATAATTCCAGAATGAATTATTCTAGAGAATGATAATTATTATTTTATGTTACTTGTTATGATCTTAATGGATTTAAACATCCTAATAAATCTTGGTGGATCATGATCCATGTTGATGGGATTAGAGGAATTCCATTCCCCAAGATGGTATGCCACATTATAATACAAACACACATTTATTAAATTCATAAGAATTTTAAGGCATATATTTTTTTGGAAGAAGATACTTTGATATTAAGAATCACATGAGGCAAAGAATGTCTTGAGCATTGTAGAAATTTAAAAGTTGTAGTCTTAATTGATATTTTTAATGAGATTAAATGTGAATTAAAATGGAAAAATACTTTTTTGGTTTAAATTTTAATTATTTTAATTCCTAAAATTATTAATGGTGGGTTTTAATAAATATTTGGGAAATAATATTTTAATATTTACATGAAACTCTATGAGTTTATTTTTATATAATTAAAAAGAGATGTTTTTTTGAAATTTTTTTGCATCATAAAAAATATAAATCATTTATGAATAATAAAATTGATCAATAAAAGGCTAATATAGGTTAGTATCATGGGGAGAAGAAGAGAATAAAGTTGAGAGTCATTTGGAATAAAAAGAAGGATCTTATGCCCAATTATTACATAAAATCAGTAACAATTTTTTAAACACTTGAAGTGAGTGTCTTATACTATAAGATCTGATAGTGTATATTTTTTCAATTTTCATAGAGAATGTGTAGAAAATTATATTTTCAAATTTAGTTTGTTCATAGTGGATGATAAATATAATGGGGTGTTAAAGTATCCTAGATCAGAAGGACATCGTTATTATTTTGGGTCAAATTTATGGTGGGTAGTGGGAGACAACATACTCAAATAGGACTCTATTTTGATAGGATTAGGAATGAACTTGTTGTAAATACTTGCATATATTGTGGGGGATCCATGATTATGTGGATAAAACAATCACATTATTGATTAAGCATTATAGATGATCCTTTTTATTCCTTGTGTGTTGTTTTTTATCTATTCCTATAGAATATTATGTGAGGATGAGTTTAATCATGACTGATTGGGTTAGTAATTTAACTAGTACAATAGGATGAATTAAAAATAATTCATAAAATTTGTGTGCTATTTATTTACCTCCCCCCAAGTCATACCTAAACAGACCTAGTCTCTATATAGAGGAATGCGTAGAATTTTGTTATTACATCCAAGAATGTTTTACGCAATTAAAATGGGAACAACCATACTATTGGAAAAACTCAAATTCTCAATGAATCCCTATTGGGAATGTCAAGTGTCAGTGAACCTAGTTTTTTGTGATCCCACTTAAAGATCCCAGATTAATTAAGTTACTATTAGGAGGTGGTTGATCTAGTAATACTATTTTCTATAAATTATTTCATTATATTTAATCCTTTATTACTATTTAAGATCATGATTCACTCAAAATTAATCCTCTCATTCCTCATACGTATACATTATAATGAATTCTCACCTCACAAGAATTTGAAATTTTCGTCATCAGTGTGAGATCCTACTCCTCTCTAGGTTTGAGGTTATTTATGATACATTTATTAAAACTAATATAATAATCATTAAAATATATGGGTATTGTACATACTTGAATAAAGTTGGATAATATAAATCCTATAAAAGTAATAGTAGTGAACATCCTTAACCTTTCACAATATCATTATCAATTTTGGGGTTTGTTTTTTCTAGTATCTCTGGCCTTAATTTTATCTCATTTGTATTAGTTTTACTAGAACTCTTATCCTCCATTGTATACCTCTACAAAAAATAGATCATCCTGAGATTATATTTCAACATCCAGAAAGATATCAAAAAGAAACAATAGATTAACACTCCACTTCATTTATTCATAATAATCATCTCATGTATGAGAGAATGAATGCATGTGATGATATTTTTACTTATCACTATCAATATATTTAATATTAAGAAATAATAAAAACTTATTTTAACACAATATGAATTCTTAGTTCTAGTACAGGTTGAGGATCTTATTCTATTTTATTTCCCTCAAATTTATTGAGTAAACTATCAGTTTCTCTTCAAAATAATCAATCCCATTTTATTCTTCATATCCAACATTCA
Source organism: Viscum album (assembly GCA_963277665.1). Classification (NCBI taxonomy): domain Eukaryota; kingdom Viridiplantae; phylum Streptophyta; class Magnoliopsida; order Santalales; family Viscaceae; genus Viscum; species Viscum album. The sequence continues at coordinate 2,085,904,752 of OY728126.1, read as the reverse complement.
AAATAACATTAATTCATCCATAACATTTCTATAATGATTTATGGGATCTCTTATGATTATAATCTTATAAAATTATCCATAAATAATATCAGTTTTGATTCAGAAATTATAATTTAAAAAATTTCATTTTTATCTTCTATAATGAATTTGAAGATGAATTACAGTCCATTTTAGAATATTACTTGACATTCTCTTCATTTAACAAAATTTAATTTTTTTTAAAAGACAATTTTTATTCATGTATTTTAACACTTCCATGATATTTCTATAATATTAGTACATCATAGCATCCACTGAATTTATTCACGATTTTTATCTATAATCAGAGTGTGTCCACACACTACATTTTCAATGGTTTTTTATACCTTACGACAATCTTGTACATTATGAATTCCATCGTATTATTTAAATATTTTCATTGGATAAAATGTTATTCTTGATTTTTTATTGGGTTCACTTATTCCTAATGAATATTTCTACCCTTTGATGTCCTCATACCCTATGAAGTCCTCAACATTGGGTTCATGTACCCTATGTTGCTTTATTGTCACCCATCATAGGGTTAAAACCTTTTAAATTTGTATGATACATCCAAAATAACATACCATAATTTTTTTATAGGGTTATACCCTATAATTGTTTCAATGTACCATATATCGTGTGTGGGGTTCATCACATGGCCATTTTAAGCTCAAGTAAAACACTTACAGTATTCCACAAATAAAATATATAATTCTTCAACATTTTCAATGACCTAAATATATTCTAAAAAAATATCAATATATCACACTCTTAGTTGAACAAATATATATTCGTTATAAAATAAAAGGGATATTTAGTTATTCTATTTATTTTCTTATGAAAATCTAGGAATATATTTAAAATATGGGAGGATGATGTTTCTCTCAGGGATTGGCTATAAATCATGGAATGTTGTAAAGGAATCCATTGCATAAATATCTTACTTTTTAATCATGATAACATAAATATATATCTTTACGATTTATTACTTGTATAAGTGGATCATATTAGTTAGTTAGGGGGGATTACCAATAGGGCTGATCTTGGAAATAGAGATACAATTTTGTGGGATTGGTTATTAGTATATTTTGATCACATAAGTTTTATTTGGATAGATGAATTTTTCTTGAATAAAACATATGAGATGTTTAGTTGTATTTTAACTGGAAAACCTGACGACCCCTTATTTTCATTATATTGTTTTCAATACAAATGCGATTTATTATTTTAGTGTGAAAGATTGGTGATTGTGTTGATCAAAATTCCCATTGTTTTTAAATTTTCAAGGATGAAATGTTTTAATGTGAGTAGTATGTGGTATATTAGGTTTCACCTTAACTCAAACTTTACCACTAGTGAGTGTGTTTATTTTTAAAGTTAATTCTTTCAAATTTATTAATTTATTTGAGAATGGTAAAATAGTAATTATACCAATATTACAAGTATTCAAATAAAATATTAATATTAAGAACTAAATTAAAATCATAATATTTATTCTTCGGTGATAATTTTGGAATATTTTATGAAATCAATTTTTTTTATAAAATTAAATGTTGTGGTGTGACAACCTAGTTATTTATAAAAAACCAATTTTGTGCTTTATAAATATTCTAGTTTTTAATTTCTTTTACTTTTAAAAAATATATTTAAAAATTGATTTCATTTTAAAAATAGATGTTATATAATAAATAATAATATAATGATATGTGTAAAATCAATATATTAACTTAAGGATATAGTTTTTTAAGAATGGATAAATTTATTTTTTAAACATGGTTTTTGATTTTGATCCTTTTAAATAATAATTTAATGAGTATATAAGTTATAAATGTATAATTATGTTAATTATATGAATTAATATTTTTATTTTTTAATATGATGTCCTTATACATAATTTTATCATGGTACAAAATAAGAATTTGTGATTCTATTTGAAAACAATCTAATATTTAATCTAAATATATTTTTATACCATGTATTATATAATTTTATTTTAATGTTAAAAACCTAAATATCAGAATTGGACAAATTAAAATGGAATTTATTTTTGGTATTGAAATTTCAAAATTATATTATGGTGTATTTTTCAAATATTCCAAAAAATAATTATTTTTTTTTGTGAATATTAAAAAATAATTTTTTATAAATATTGTCACTTATATGATATCCTAACAATATAAAAATTAATTACAAAAATTAAAATCTTTTTACACAATAAAATATGTATTTAGGGAGTAATATTTTTCATTTTATTTTAATATTGTGAATTTAAAATCCAATATTTGACATTTTGGAACCCATGTTATTTTTTATTCTAATAATTAATATTCTTGGAATTTTCTTGTATTTAAGAATTCAAAATATTCTGTTCTATTTTCTTATAATTTCAAAGTAATATAAACCTAAATTATTTAATCATAAATAAATTAATATCATGGGAATCAATAATATTCATAATCATTGGCATAAAAAATTATAAATTATTTTTTATATGTAAAAAAAATTTCAATAACTTTTTTTATTGTGTTATACGCACTTATATAAAATTTAACTCTTATTAATTTTTTGGATTGACTATAATAAAATGTGATTAATATTTGAAATTGTCATTTTCAAATTAGTATACAAGGTTAATATTATTTCTAATCATAAAAATAACTACCTTAGTTAAAATTTAGTCGTTATGGTAAAGGCTAAGATAAGTTAAAGAGGATAAACTAAGAGGTGAGGTCATAAAATATTAGGAAACCATATATTTAAATTAGTGGATAAAGAATTTATAAATATTAAATTATTATTACTTTACTAATTTTAAATTTTAGATTCATTTCCTTCGAATATGAAATTCCTTTTACATTAATGAAATTTATATTTTCAAAAATAGAACCCCACCACCACCTCTTCATAAAAAATTGTAAAAATATAATTCCTTCCACTATTATAACACATTTTCAACCTTAATGATCCCCCCTCACTTTGTTCAACATCTATTATTTTGAGAATGCCTTAATTTCTTGAAATCCAAGAATGCTTCCAAGAGAAGATTTAATTTTTTTTCTTTCAAAGTAATAACATGTTATCATTATTTTACATTTATCTTCTTCATAAAACAATTATTAATTGTCATTTATGTCTTTAATAATATATAAATAATGTCATCACACATCTAGGACGATGATAATATAGTAAAACCACATTTCAGTCATACACAGCCATTTATGACAACATGTTCTTCATTTGGCCAATTTAAATACCTACCGGGATAGTGTTGAAACCGTTTTAAAAGGACGGTTATGGAAACCTAAAAAATATTATGATATAGTATTAGTAAGTAATTTTTTTTGGTTTTGTAATTTTAATGTTATGATTTAAATCTTTATTAATATAAAATATTTTATTCATTAAAATTTACCAAAATAAGCACCATATGGATTTCATATTAGAGAACCATAACAAAAACACAAATGAAGTGAACCTAGAAATCCCTAACCCTTTATGTAACATCATTTGAATCTCCTTCAATATTTTTCAGATGATTAACACTTAAAAATATAATGATAACTTGGTCTATTATACAGAAATAGACTTGGGTTGATTGAAACTATAAATAATCGATGATCAATATTAGTAAAAATTATGTAATAACTATGAAATAAATGAATTTAAATTATTAATATAAAAGGTAATATACATGCGTGAGGTTATTAAATTGTAAATTTGACTGTTTCATGCTATGCGGTAAAACAAATTAAAAGATTATTATATCAAATTTTCATGGGAATTATTTCATATTATGAACCAATTTAAATTTATATGGTGTGTATAATACCTCATTGAAATATGTTTTCTTGATTAAATTTTTACTCATTGTGTATAAAATTCATTACATGATTATTCTAAAATTTATTTTGAATAAAAAGAAACCAAACCATTTGGTTTCATTTCTAATCTCATTTTGAACTCGATATTGTTTATGTCTAAATTATTATTCTAGGAGACTATATATTATATCTTTATAAAGACCCATCTACTTTCTTATCATACTGTCATATGTTTTTTTTACATTCCTTTATTCGATTTGACATTTATTATTGTTCACTTTTCAATTGAAAGGTTTCATGTAAGAGTAATTCAACCTTATCTCTTCCTTCAGTGTGGAATCTTTTACCTCTATATCCATATTTATTATATTATTTTATAGATCCTCTAATGGGAATTTTAAATTTTATTTTTATTTATTTAAAATGGTTAAAAAGTAAACAAGTTAATTTTAACCACATGTGACATTTTTTACATTCATTAACAATGTGTGAAATGAATCTCTTTTTAAATATTTTCTACACCAAAAAAATTTTGTTCCACCATAACCAATTTTCATTGTGAAGATTGAATTTTATGTATTAAAAGAAATTAAAAAGTAATTATTATTCCTAATGTTAAAAAATATTAATTTCCAAATAAATGTTATAAAAAATCAAGGGATATATTATAAAAAAAAGAACTTTAATATTCGCATATAATGTTTATATATATATATATCAGCATAATTTACAGTTTCATATGATTCACTAGGGATATTATCAAATGATATCGTCATCCCTATTTGTATCGTATGGAGTATTATCAGCTTTTTTGAAACAAAATATGAAAAATATTTATTTCTCAAAGATTAAATAACCTATAATGGGGTTAGTAGTGTTTTCATGTCTATGTTCTTTAATATCATGGATATATTAGATATCACATCCACTATTGAGTTTCATAATATTAAAATAACAGTATACCTATTACTATATATTATTTCAATTTAAAAGGTTATTTCCAAGAATGTTATTCCATTTATTTAATAGGTAAATATTTATATTTTTATACTTTTCAATTAAATATGAATGATTATTTATTATTAAGGAATGCTGATTATGTATTGTAATGTTTATTTATTACATCATATGATCATACATTATAGATAATTGGTTATAGGTGGGGATAAGATTATATATCCTCTTGATGCATCAATTGTTATCATGAGAATAACTATTATGGGTATCTAGTATATCTCATGATTATTTATATAGGATGTATTGGAATGGTCCCTTGAAGGATTGAACAATTTATAATGTCTTGGAATAAGGACTTAATTGATTTAATTAGATTTTTGTCATTATATATTCCATTGTTATGAATCCTTTTATTGATTTCCATGTGATTATTTACATTTTTATGTTAACCATGAATATATTTCATTCTCATGTGATTAGTTATATGGAATTATTTGATTATTATTTATTCCTACCAGATTATTCATGATTTTTTTTATTTAGAAATCACAGTTGTTGTATACCACCACCTTATTGAACATTCTAAATCACCATTTATTATGTTTTCATTCCTCGAGTAAAGGAGATGATTATTACATAAGATTTTTATATAATATTATCATCTGTAAGAAATTTTTTAGGAGATTTAGAAACATTTTTTTTCATATAAGGAATCGTTTTTTATTTCAAGAAATATCCAATTGGTTTGAAAAATTGTTAGGTGCCTTTTTGGGTACTGTTATTTTTTGTAAATCTCTAAAACTGTAAAATAAAAACTTCATGGCTATGTAAATGATGTAATATTTTCATTATAATTTTTAATTATGGATATATGGGTTCAAGTTTTCAAATTTTTTATCCAACCCAGAATATTCTTATCACTGGATTCTAGAGTATGGATTTGGGTAATTATAAGTGCAATAATTAAAATATTATTATTCTTCAAATAATATTAATTCTATCATTAGTGGAGTACATAGTACTAACTATGAAAACTCATTCCATAATCAAAAAAATTTAATTTTACCAAGAGATAATGGTTATGCTTATATATAGAGGATCAAGTGGTAATCAATATATCTCCGCACAAAGTATACTTATTTAGTCTAAAATTTTCATAGTTTGTAAAATTTTAGCATATAAATACTTTCTCCATGATTTTTCAACTAAAAAAATGAATTTTAAAATCATATTAAATTATTTTAATCCAGAAAATGAGATATAAATAATTTTTTTGGTTTTTATCAATATATGACGAATGTGTTTTGTTAAAATCTAGAGAAGTTCTTATCCATTTTTAATAAAATTAGTGTTAATAATAACTTCTTGAGATATCTTAATGTGATTCATTTTTTTCTTTTTTGGGAAATTTTTAGATTTAAATAAATCTAGGTAAAATACCCTATAAATATATATATATATATATATATATAATTTTCTAGATATTTAAAAAATAAATCTAATTAGGTGAGTTTATGTCCGATTCAATAAATAGTCTTAATATACCTTATAAATAAGTTTCAACAAAGTCATGTTTCAATATAGATTTTATGTCTCCTAATGTATGATTTATGAGTTAGAAACAATATTTTCGGATATACAGTATGAGATAAATATTACCTTGAAATTTGGTGAGAAATTATTTTATCTCTCTAGGAAATAGCTACCTGTACTATTAGATGAAGTCTTGGGTGATTGAAAGAGATAAATTCTGATGATAAAATCATATCAATACAGATTAGAAAGGATGGAAAAGCTTCACCACATCTACATTGTGGCTAATCAGTGTGGGGAACTACCATATTTTAGTTCCCAGCTTTATATTGACCACCGGGTCAGATGATCAAATAATCACTAATGTTTTATAAATCTCACATCGTGGGTCACAATGTGGTTTGATCTAGAAAATATGATCTAGATTTCTCCTAGTTATTATCTAAGTTGTAGGGGTGTAGCACAAATTCATTTATGAACATATTATCTTATGATCATACAATGACAGTAAACCATGAAGGTCGATATTATCTTGTTGAAATCTGGCCCATTAGACTAATTTGATCAATCAGATGTAAAAATAAAATTGATTGTAATTGAACTAAGTGAAATAGGATTCCATGGTGTATTTTGTGGTTTATTGGGGTTATATGTGGCACCTCCACATTGGTGAGGAATTATTATGAATGTAAGGGTTCATGGGTGATCCTATTTTGACTCTAAAACACCATTGAACCCCTCTCAACCTCCCATACCTAATAAGACCAAGTTTGGGCCCTATATAGATTAATTTTTTGTGAATTTAATAAACAAAATTTATATAAAAATTAATTATTATTATAAAATACTCGTAATTGAAAAGATATATAAAACAATAATGGATGAAAATTAAGTTATTTTCAATCCTTGAGTCACTGTTAGTGAGATAGCTGAGATCAGTTGAGTGTACAAAATATTTATAGTCTTCATTTATATTTTTGTTAAACACGAAAAATTCCCATCCCTTATATATGATATTTTATTTATTTCCAAGAATTTCCAAATTTAATGGTTGTGTTGGATCCCAAAAACACATGAAACTATGTTATAAATTTATATTTTAATGTTAAATGCTATACAATTTCAAAATAACCTTAAATTAATGGATCCATGTACCCTTTATAGACTCTAATTGATTATGGTTTATTATAACCATTCCAAAATTAAACCCATGAAAAAAAAATCATATATTGATTGTCAATCTATTCTTCTTGATCTTCATTTGTGAAAATCTAAAGCCCTCTATTATTCGCCTTTCTATATTCTTCCTCTAAATCATTGCTGATAAATTATTTTGTCCATCGTATCTTACTTATTATTCATAATAATGTTTATATTTGAAGTTGGTTTAACTTCTACCTCATTCTCGCTATATCTACTCACTCATTTTTCTAATTGATGCTGATATTTGTCTTTTCTTTCAACCCTTTCCTTATGACCAAGTTGACCTTTTTCAAAGTCGGTTACAAAAACTAAATTATGACCCTCATATTTTGATAGAAAAGTGTTAACCTCATGTATGAATTCATTTATTTTTTTAACATACTTTTAGGGCCTGGGATGTTCCATTTATGAATCCTGACAGGTATATTTCTGCTCCCTTATCTCATTTATCCCCAACCTGATTGATTTCCCCTATACTTGATATAATATATCATATTTATAAAGTATAATTTTCTGTAAAATTATAAAGGTTTATTATAAATTAAAGACATTATTTTTATGATAAATCTATCATTCATAAAAAAATTATTACCTAATATTTTTTATTATTTATTTTTCATGTATAATATAATTTCTTTATTTAAAAGTGTTACTAATAAAATGGAATCCCTTCAGATAGGTAACAAACCACACATATAGAATGTCAACAAGGCTTGCATGCATGACAAAAGGGTGAAAAGGGAGTTTCACCTACAACTGGCCCATGTGTTTTCCAACTTCTCTCTTCCTTCCTTTTTCTATATAGATATTTATTTGATACCTAATTTTTTTAATTTAATTTTATACACTGATAGTAATTAATTCATTATAATATAATGATTGATATAGTATGATACATGTCTTCAGAATCATAATGTTGTAAAATATTAAAATTAATTTCAAATATTTTTTTGAGAAACACAAGATAAATGGTTTTTATCATATTCAATATTTATTTATTTTAATTAAAAATATCATATTAAAACATTAAGTAACATGTATTTTTAATAAAATAAAAATATGAAATATTTATCATTTTTGGGGAATGGTATTACTATTATGTATAGTGTATTATTATTATTACAATCAGGTTATAAAGTTTTGATAATATATTATTAAAAATGAAAAAATGGCCATTTATATATAATATTGATCATACTATATAAAATTTCCTATATTAACATAATTTTCATGGTTTTTTCATTTAAAGATAAATTCCACTAAATTCGAAGTTTAATTTCATAAAATATATAAGATTTATTACTATATATAAGTATTTATAAATATTAAACAAATTAATAGAATATAATGAATATAAATTTTATCACTCATTAAAAAAAAATAAATCATTTGATTACTATAAAAATTATTTTTCTATGTATTATTTGGTTTTCTTTTAATATTAATATTAAATAATTTAGAGTTTTTATTTTATAAAATAGAAATAATTTTTGGATTCATCATATTAAAATTATGTTAGGCTGTATTTTATTTTTCTAAAAATATTGTTCATTTGTGAAAAGTTAAAATACCTAATTTAGAAATAGTATAATATTCATGAAATTTATATGATAAAACCATGAAATAAAAATATATAAATCTATTTTCTCAAATAAATATGTATTTAACGAGTAAAATAAAAAAATTAAAAACATCACTTCTAATTTGGAAACCCATGAATGATTTTTTAGAACTTAAGTTATATTATATTCAATAAAAAAATTATTTTTGGTTCTTTTCATTTAATATTGTTGTTGGAAGTCATACATTAGTTTTTTCATGGTTATAAGGTCAAATAAAATTATTTATTTTAATAATAATAAAATAAATTCATGGGTATGACCACTATTAAAGAATATTTTCCCTAAATAAGTTTATCATAATTTTTAGACATAAAAATAAGTTCTTTCTAAAAATGGTTTTTATATGTATTATGTGCTTATGTTAGAATTAATTCATTTTACTTATAAAATTTTAATGTTATAAAATTTATTATATTTTTTAAACCTCCATTTTTAAATTTTTTTTATAAGGTACATTTCATTTTGGGACCTAAAAATAAGTTATCCTAGTAAGTGTTTGTGACCACAGTAAGGGTTAAAAGGGTTAACGGTGGGGAGTGGGTGGGTGGGGGTTACACTAAGAGAGAAGGATTCTAATATCTCATGACATTGTAAAAATTATTATTTGAGTGTATTTATACCATAATTTATCATATCCTTGAAATTGATTTCCCTTGCAAAAAATATTCCCCTAAAATGACTTTATAACATTTTAAAACAATGAATATTTACAAGAGTTTTACTACCCTAACTTATAAAATTGATCCATGAATACTCACATATCTACACACATTTAGAACTATATTTAAACCATTATGTACCCAAATCCAACCCCAACCATCCTACCCACATTATAGAAGTAATGTTCTCACCAGAACAACAGTTTTGGAAGGTTTAAGGTGGAAGTAAAAGGAAGATATCTAATAAGAAGCTATAAGTATTAACTAAGTTCATCCAAGTTTACTTCTTCTTATACATACATAAAATATTTTATATCCATCTCAGAATAATTAATCCAATATCTTGACTATACTAAAATGTTATTATTTTTATTATGTAACAATATATTTCCACCTCCTTTATATCATATAGGAATTGATAATATCACAATTGTGTACTTGTGGACTACCATCCCCCATGAAGTGATTTGTTTCATTTTTCATAACCACCTAACATGAATGGTTATAAATATGTATCTAATTAATATATATAATATTTATGTAATTATTTAGATACTATTATGATAAAATATAATCTATCTTCATATTGTATTGTCTATTGGAAAATGATAACATCTCTCATGAATATGTGTGGAGTACCGCCTCTATAAGGAAATGTGATTCAATTTTAATTTATACAATATAGGGGATCTAATAAGGATGTATTTAATTAATAAAATTATATTTATAATATTAGTATGATTATATAAAGTTAAAACTTCATCTACTATATTTATTTTTTATGCATCAAAAAAATGATAATAGTATAAATGCATATATATGAACTATCGTATCTATGAAACTATGTGCTCTATTTTCCATGCATGACATAAATTGATGGTTAGAAAAGTATATTGAATATATAAATATCATACAAAAAACATGTTTAACGTTATTGAGAGGATGGAACCATGAATTCTTTCACCACAGTTAATGTGCCAATGTTATTTTAGAGAGTATAAACCAAATGACTTCAACCATCCATAGTAATATCAATCAATTTAGTAACTAAAAAACACTTTAATAAATGAATTAAATTGAAAAATAATATTATAATTAAAATTAAAATTTTTATGCATTATTATCCAAGAAATTAAAAGTTTATTGAAGTGGTTCGGGACTTGATGTAAGGGATTTCTGATCTCAATTACTCTTACTTAAGACTTATAAAATTTTACACTATATGTCTTATTTTATGAAGTGTATAAATTTTCAAATGGGTATATTTTATTATTAACTTACTTAAATTCATGTGTTTTATAAATTTATTACATTATCTCTATGAAATTTAATGATGTTATAACTACTTTTCAGTTAAGATGTTTCCATAAAAGATTTAAAATTTTCAGATTCTATATCCATATTTTCTTAAATATTTCTATAATATATTTATTTGTACATAAATTATTTTTATATATTCATTTTAAACAATATTTTTGTTTCTTTACCAAGGTTATAAAAAATATGTTTTTTTAATTTTCGAAATGGGACATTTTTTAATCCTTTTTACAAAAGTATAAAATAATTTTTTTAAGAATTTACCACATGAATAAATTATTTACATTGTCATAAATTCTTTTCATTTTGATTTTTTATATTTAAATTTATTTTTTTATTCAAAGAAGTTCATTTTCCTATTATTTTTATAAACCTCAAATGATTTTCAAAGAAGATGATATTTCTTATCATTTTATGAGATAAGTAAATGTAATTTATCATAGTGGATAAAAATTACACTTTTTCTGTGTTTTATAAAATTATATATTATATGTATTTATTGTGATATTTATCATGTAAATGTTATATGATGACGGGTGATCCAGATATATCTTTTATGATGGGTGAACCTGGTATACCTCTCCAATTCATTGGGAAATGTAGTGGAGTTATCTTGATATAAGTTACTTTAAAAATATATGTGTAATAAACTATGATAGTTATTCATTTGTAAGTGAGTTTTTAATTGTTATTATATGGAAAATTCTCCCTAATACCTATATTAAATTTCAATTCCTTCTATCAATTTTAAAATAGATATTTTGATTTAATAAGTTAAGAAAATGAAATCATGATTAATGGGATTTTTTTCATCTTTTAAATGTGAAATTATTTGGTAGTGTCCCACACATGATGTAACATAACAGTTCCCCAAGATGGTGGCTAAGAGACATCAAGTGAACCTCCCTAAATACCATAGGATGCTAACTAGTAGCAAGGGACAAGGGTGTGACTGACAGAAGACTGTACCATCATAGATCAATGTATACATCACAGTATACAATAGATAATAAAAATAAGAGACAAAAGAATAAGAAGATAACAGTGAAAACATTGAAATAATTAATGAAACGTAAGTAAATAACTCATGGAACAATAATAATAATAATCAATACAAATGATGATAATGATGTCATGATTTGATATTAAAAGGAGTGTATAGGGAGAAAGGGATATAAAAATAAACTAAATTATAGAAAAATATTAAAAAACCAAAAAATGATACTATAAGAATCACGAGCATAGGATCAGTCCTCTACCCCATGCTCCATCGTAGATTAGAAAACAATCAAGAATCGCAAGTCGCATGATTCCCTTTGTCCATACCTATGATCTAAAAGTCTACCTGAGTACCAAATGTCACCCGACCAGGGTGTGAGATATAAATATCAGTAGGAGGGGAACCATGGTTTCTAGGATGATCAATTTTATATAGTAAATAATGCATTGTTCTATATATAAAATGTAGAATAACAAATAAATAAACAAAAATAGTTCCAGTCTAGTTTCCTAGATGGACACCTGACCAACACTCTATGTATCATCTTAATCTAGATGTTTGATAAGAGATAATTGTGCTAGCCACAACATTTATATACATGTTACATTATAACTAAACAACCAAAGAAATAAGACCCCAAATATTATGCTTTAACATAGAGGTCACATTACCCTATCATCACATAAGCATGCTCTCATAGAATAAAGAAGCAACAAAATATAGTACATGCAATCAATAAATCAATCAAATCCATTTTTTGAGTCTGAGACCATCCAATGTCATTTAAAAATAATCCAAAGGGTCATTATGAAACATCAAATATAACCACTCTCATTGAGTCCATCCAAGGCAACCCCTAAGGTGTCCCTTTTATCACTCAAAACATGGTGACTCTAAGTCTGTACCATTTATCTCACATAGGAAACTAGGGATCACTAATTTCATAGTATAGACATCTAGACAATGGATACATCCTTGGTTTCTCCCCTTGGAAAACAGTTTCACTAATGAGTATATGTAAATCCATTTGAGGAGCGCATACCCAAAATGAAAAAGTATCACTCAAGGCACATCAAGAGTATACAACAAGGCATGGTGAGTCCATCCATGGAATCCTTAAATCAGGACCCATTTTCACTCTCATCCCATAGTAAGTGAACATAAAAATCAAGGAATATATCTCAATTTATAGAATATATGGAATCAAACATCATCAATGTCATTTTAATATCACTAAATAATAGGATTCCCATGCATTTTTTTCAATCCAAGCCAACTAAACACAGAATAAGAAAATAATCATAAGGAACCAACTAGAATTCTCATGGTGTGAATCACGTGGAAAGACATATGTATGAAAAATGGGAATGAGTCTACAAGAATTAAAATAATGCATTAAGAGAAAAAATGAAATAAATCGCATTGAACATCATGAAAAATAAACATAAGTATTTAAAAAAAGGATACTAAATAATAACATATATCTGTAATCATGATCAAGTAATTATACATGAAGGGAATAAGAAAATAATTTCTTATTGGGTCTACCTCATGGATATTTAATAATTATAGTTCATTCCATAAACTTAAGACATTTAATTAAATTTAAATATGTGCACACCTAAGGTGAAATACAAATCAAGAATATGGTCCATTTTGGACATTTAGATTGGCACACCAAAAAAGGTTTCCAATGAAATGGAAAACACTACACGGGTGAGTGTCTCCATATTCTAGGATCACTCCAAACATTAGGAGACCATTTAATTAATTTATTAAATAAGAAATGAGTGAAACTGGAAGAATCAGTGGCACATCATATTCGTACGCTATTTAAAATGTGCCGAAACTAGTCAAAAAGATGTATACCCCTACCTCAATGTTGTTGAACTCCACTAATATTTTATCATGAATTTATTCAACAAATAATGGGACAAGTCCAAAGAAATAATAGATTCTCCAAAAATAGGGAAAAAGACATTGTACCAAAATAGAACAACAGATGGAAGAGGAACCATGAAATAAAAGCATGGAGTAGAAAGAGCATACAAAGGGATTTTTAATGATTTTGATGGATATATAATCAACAAAATAATAAAAGGTTCTAGAAACTTTTTATAGGTGATAAGGGATCCCCACATGTAAGGAGTGTGAAAAAAATCCCATTGGAAAGCTAATGGATAATGAAGAGGGTGTTTAAATTCAATAAATATCATCATTTTTTAACTTCACCTAATTTTACACTGTTAATGGTTTGGTTGCACATCTTTTCCAAAACATGCACCTACCATTGTCAAGGATCTACAATATGGGTAATGTCATATGGTTAGGTGCATGGTTTGACTAAATGGGCACAAACCATGTGGTTTGGATCTATACCAAAACCTAGAGCAGTCACATGGTTATGAGACCTAGGTCTCATGATTTTCGAAAAAATATATGGCACTCTACACCCCACAATCTATAGATGCACGGTGTAGGGAAACCATGAAATCTAGGTAGAATAGTTTTATATAACTGTGTATCCCATCTAGGTTCATCACATTTCAGGGATCCTATCTTCGAACGATCCCCAAACACACCAAAGAACTCAATTATTTTATCATGCATCACTAATAAGTATATGTTAAGAAATTTAAATAAATTAAATTGTTCATACCTTTAGTTAATTTTGGGATATTACAACCTTTACTCCTTAAAATAACTCATCCACAAGTTTCCCCTATGGGGTTGTAAAACAACTTCTGATAAAATATCTGGCCACTGAGTATACACATTGGTGTCTCACTCCATTTTCAGTTCTTATATGTGTCTATTCCCCCATAGCACCAGGACCATAAGAACTATCCTTCCTCGTAGATCCTTCTAGCTATGATTGATGATACGTATCATATGCTCCTTGAAAGACTCATTGACCTCCATCATGATATCATTAGGGTCAAAATAATGAGACAATTTTAGATGATACTATCGAAGAAGAGATTCATAGAAGATATAGTGCATGGAAATTTCCCAATGAGGTAATAAAAACTAATATCCTATCCTCCCAAATCTCTCCACTAAGTCAAAATTACTAATAGACTGAGGTGACAACTTTTCATGTCTCCTGGTTCTTCTCTAAACCAATCAAGGAGAAACATGAAAAAATACCCAATGTTCCAACTAAAAATCAAGTGGTGTATGATGAAAATTGGTATCTCACTTTTTCATAGACTGATATGTAGCCATATTATTTTGAATTAGCTGTACATGCTCTAACGTATCCTAAAAAACATTAGGACCATGTAGGGCTACCTCATGTGCCTCTATCCAGCATATAGGTGAACGACATGGCCTACAATTGAAAGACTCATATGAAGCCATATGATTTTTTTCCTGAAAGTTGTTACTATAGATAAAATGAACCAAAGGAATATTATATTATCAAGAACCTCCAAAATCAAGTATATATGCCTGAAGCTTATCCTATAACACATGAATCATCGTCTCATATTTACCATTGGTCTTATGGTGATAATCAGTACTCAAGAGAACCTATGAACGAAATTACTTTTTTAACCCTTCCCAGAACTGTGATGTGAACCGACCATTATGGTCCAAAATGAGGGAATGGGGTAGAACATGAAGTTAGGATATCTCTTGGAAAAAAAATACTCCCTAACTCATCAATAGAATATTTTTTCTAGATCATCATGATGTGAGTGACTTTTCATAGCCTTCTGATGATCACCCATACTCAGTCATTTCCTCAAGGAGATCTTGGTAAGACTACCATGTAGTCTATGGTGACGTTGTTACATCTCTCCTCAGAAATGGAGAGAGGATATAGAGGACCAGCAGGTCATTTGTTCTCTACCTGCACCTACTGATAGGTGGATCACTATGTGATGAAAGAATCTATTTTTCTCTTCATACGTTTCCACCAGTACTAACAATGTATATCTCTAAATATTTTTTAAAGCCTAGGATAAAATTCCAAAATAGAGTCATGTGATTCCCTCATCATCTCATCCCATATTTCAAAAGTTACCAGAACACTCCCATAATAGGGTAGGGTTTCACTTCCATTTATAATCTAACTATGAGGTGTGTTATCTCTTATGATACTCTCCCTCAGAATGTGGACCTATAAATACGAAAATTGACACATATGAACCCATTCTAAAAGAGATTATTTCACTTCCAAAGCTACTAAGACTGGTTTATTATGTTGTTCCTGAACCAGTAAGTGCATCTTATAAAACATATTCATCTTATGTCACTCAGTACTAGCATCCTTAATGGATTGTATATGTGTTTTTTAACTCAAATCAGAAACCATGAAATTAACATTACCATGGGTATAAGAAATCTCAAATTCCTAGTATTGAATATATTAAACCCACTTATGCTAACTCAAATTCATTTCTCTCTAGGTTGATATATATTTTAAGATATTTTTTTTCTCTGTAAACAATGAATTTACCACCCAACTAATATTTTCTCCAACATCATAGATTATGACCCCGATTGGTAACTCGGGGTCATGTGATGGCTAATTCAACTCATGAGGCCTTAGTTGGAAAGATTCATATGTCACGACTCGATCACCCTTCATCATAATTGCAACAATTATTATTCGAGAAGAATTAATGTAAACCTTATAACTCCTATCATCTCAAGAAAAATTAGAATCGGTGCTGATGTGAGTCTTCCCATCAATTCATGAAAATGATTTTCACAAGATTTATACCGTAGGAACTTCACTAACTTAATAGTTAGACCCATAAGAGGAATTTCTAAGTGGGATAAATCAGAGATGAATCACATGTAATATCCATCTATCCCTAAGATGTTTTGTATTTCAACACATTCATAGGATGCTCTCAAGAAACCATGTTTCTCACCTTATTTGGGTCAATTGATACACCTACCATAGGATGATATTACCTAAGAAGTAAACTTTACTGATCTTGAAGTGACACTTATGGAGCATCACATATAGCAAGTCCCTCTCAGTGCACTCAACACTATATCCAGAATATTATCATGGTCATGTCTAGGTACGAGTACACTAAGATGTCTTTTATAATGACTACCATGAAGGAATCAAGATATAGGTGAAAAATTGATTCATCAATTCCAGAAATACAACTAGCACATTCTTCAGACCAAATGACAAAACCAAATATTCATACAAGTTGTACCTACTATAGAATGTTATATGTGGTATATATGATGGACTCACATGAACATAATCCTATCCTGGCCTCAAATTGATCTTAGATAAAATAGTTTCTCTTCAGAGATAGTGAAGATGTTGTTTCTACAATGTAGTGGATAATGGGCGTCCACCGTGAGCTATTTAAACCATCTATAATCCATGAAAAATCAGATGGTGACATCATCCTTCATCGATAAAAGGATGTGTGAACCCTATGGTGATTTTTTGAGCCTTCAAAAACCCTTATCCTTGAGATCATGAACCTGATTCGTTAGTTCTTGTAGCTATATAGGTTCCCTACTATATGGAGGAATGGACACTAGTGACACACTTAGCACTATATCCATGGTGAACTCAACCTATCTCTCGGAAGGTACATCTGATAAATCATCATAGAATACATCCCTGAAATGATCCACAATAGGAGGTAACTCTATTAACTACATTCCCTGATCACACACAATGTGAATCTCTAACAGATTTTTCACTTTTCCAAACCCAGTACGGTTGTTACTGGACTAATCTTCTTAGATATATTTTAATAACCAGAGATTTTATAAGATATATTCCTTTTAATTTCATTCATATCTTCTTTTTTATGCTACACCAAGATTACCTTGCGCTATACGCAACACCGTATTAGCTTGCAGTATACGCAACACTATTCTTGGATCGTGTTACACACAATTTTGATAATATTTATTCTACGCAACATTGAGTATATATATATATATATATATTCAATGTATAAATGAAATATGGATGGATTTTTTTATACGAAACAACGAAGGATTTTTGCACAACACGCAACCCTAACTTGGCTTGCATTACAGTCAATCACAACCTTCCTCGATAGCGTGTGTTGTACGCAATACCGGGTTCTACTAAACAACGATATATTATTATAATATTATTATGAACTAGCCGTTATGAATAGTATTAACTAAATTTTGAATTTTATAACATTATTATTCATCTTACACATTTTCTAGAACATGGTATATGAACAAAATAAATTTTTCGGGTAAAATAAGTATTTTTAAAAAAATGCAGTTTTTCCGCCTTTTAATGGAGCACCCAATTTAAATCTAGTTTTTGACATATTTATAAGTTCAATTTGAAAAAATAAAATTCTTAATTGGAATCAAGAAATAAAAATTTACTTTGGATAATTTTTCATATTATTCTGGTAACTTTCATATTTTGATTAATAGTAAAAACACGCTATATTTTAATTAATGACAACTTTTTTCATCGCAATAATTTATATGGTTAAATTATAATATTGAATGGTTTTAAAGTATAAATAGAATATATTTTTACCATTTAATATAATGAATGTCATTAGCATTTATTTTACATTAAATTCATAGGATAAATCAATTCAATCTTTTGCAATGTTTTAAAGAAAAACCCGTTTTCTTTCGACAACGGGATTAATTTTAATTTAATTTCTGAAACTTTTGTGTATTGAATTTGGAAAAATGGATTCCATATTTGGAATCACTGGGTCCAAATTATGTTAATAAGATAGTTTTTTTTTGGGCATTATGAATAGTAACTACGGTAAATTTTTTTAACATAGTTAAAGTTAAAACAGACAATTAAGGGTAAATATAAGATTATAAAATTACCCTAACACCTGTAAAAATCCTATTGGATGACTAAAAGTCGAACCATATCACCTAAGGGTCGGATTAGAATCATTTAATGGACTTTTTTCCATGAAAATAACTTAATTATTATTAAAACCAAAGAAAGTGACAACATGTCACTCTCTTAAATATTAAAAGTATATTACTTTTAATTTAGTGATAAACATCATGAAACTTCGAAAATGAATATTCACCAGAAATCTAATGAAATTATCTACATCATATGAATTTATTTATAATTTTTAGGAATTAAAAAATTATCATTTATTATGACACAATAGTTATGCAGAAATTGTTTATCTAGTGAAAAATTAAGAATATAGTTTTTATTAATCTAATAGTGACCATAACATGCACAAAACCCTGACCAAAACTTATTGGTCATGTAAATGTAAACCATAATCATCCAATGGTCGAATATTTTACCATTGGTAGCCTTATAAAAGTGATTATGACACTTATATTATTTTATTTTAAATGATGCCAAAGTTGTCACCTTCATAATTTAATAAATATAACAATTTAAATATTGGGATTTTAAGATGATAAATTCGAGTAAAAGTATTATTGTGAAATTTAATAGATTTATATTCATTATAGGATTTTATTTTTAATTTTTATGAAAAAATCAGTATATTAAATTATTATACAAAAATATTGTAGTAATTATTTTATTAAGAGATAAACCAAATAAATGGTTTTAAAAATAATAAAATAAATATTATATGAACTATTTAATGTGATCCACTAATTTCATAGATACATATGACCGTTTATGAATCTATTAAAGCTTTTATTTTGAACATATCTTCTGTATATATTTTATTTAAATTCAATTAAATGAATAGTGTCAAAATCGACACTATTGTTATTTTATAAAAATCACATATTATAAAATTGTTTAAAAATCAAAAAAAAATTTAAAAATTATAAATTTATATTTATATAGTCTATAATATTATAAAGTAACCAATTATGGAAAATTCACAACAAATAAGTAATTATTTGTTATAATTTAAAATTTAGAATTTTATTACGTTAAATAAACTTAAATAGATTAAATAAGGATAAATCAAAATGATAAGGTTTAAAATAAGATCCAAACATGTGTAAATTTGATTTTTTGATGCGATTACAACACTCTATCATCTAATATTCGAATATGAGTCATTTTTGGAGGTATTTAAGTGGGGTTAGATTTATTATGAATTAATATTTTTAAGAATTCCAAAGGTACCCCTCTCCTCCCTTATAAAAGGGAACCCCCTCCCTATCCTCCTCACACCAATTTGAGCCTTAAATCTCGTCAAACCCCTGCCCATTTCACTTCCCCACGTCCATAGAAACATTCTAGAGGTCCTGGTATTCTTCAATGACCAATTTTAGTGCCTTAAGGGGAGGTCTCAAAGAGGCGCTTCAAAGAAGAGGTAATGTCCGTTACAGATTCTTTCAACTTTATTTCTTCTTATAATTCATCTTCTTTAGTTGTTTCATTATGAAGTAATAACATAAGTATCACTAATATATTGATATGTTATTATAAGTATGAAACAATCCTATTTCATCATCTATCCATCCTACGGAAAATGAAATCACCACGCGTGCGTACATACGGAATATCGTCTCCATGCCGTGGTGTAATCTATTTTTCCACCAACACCTTACATGGATGGGTATAATGGTGTAAAGAATAATTATATATGGTTATTATAACTTCATACTGATTGTGATATATTATACCATCCACTCCAATTCTATAATTATGGGAACGATATCATCGCTCGTGCGTACATACGGACTACCGTCTCCACGATGCGATGAGATTCATTCTCCATGATTAACCATACATGAATGATCATAAAGTTTATATAATGAATAATAATTAAATATATGAAATAATAATGCTAATATATTTCTGTATATAAATATATATGTATGTCATCTATTTAGTTTCATTCAATTCAATAAGGAAACAAAAACAGCGTTCATGCGTACGTACGGCCTACCGTCTCCATGAACGGTGTATTTCATTCCTTTTATCGACCTATAATGTATATGTATATGATGAATATATATTATATATAAATAATTTTTTACATTATTGAATTATGTAAATTAGGATATAAGTAATAATATCAAGAAACGACAAGTCGAAACACATACAATAAATGGAATGATTTTACCCAAAACGCTGCTTTAACATGGAATTTACAAAAGAACGGGTAATATAAAGTCATAAGTGAAACACATATGATATCATAACAATTAATATGACTCTTTAATAAGTCAATGATATTATTTAAATCATTATACAGGAGCTTTGGATACGTACAAATCATATCGGACCTAAGGTAAGGGATAAATATTCCAATCTCATTATTATCCGAGATTGTTTATTCATAAGTATTTACTAGGGTTATTGTTATTATCCATGTACATGTTTTATAAAAATGTTTTCATGTATGTTTAAAGTCCTTGTTTCCCATTTTTTACTTTTACTACATGGTATGTAAGGAATATTTCTTTTGTTTACGTTACGGGGTACTTTTTGACTTTTCTGGCAAAAGTACGAGAAAAATGATTTTTTTTAAATTATACGGCACGAACGGATTTTTATGGTTTTATAAATACTTATTTTCATAAATCTTACTCCAAAAGATTTCATGACTATTTTCAACAAAATCATTTTCTTTTAAAATTTCATAACATTTTGTGAAAAGAAAATGATTTTGAAGAAGAAAGGATATTTTCCTCAAGAATTCATTTCAAATGTTTAATCAAAACCATTTTTCCATCTAAGATGACATTATTTCATATGTGTACGTTTCAAGTATAATGTCTATATGATTTACATGGTTTCACTTCTCTTATTATGAAATGATATCCATTTCTTTTATATGGATTACGTGATGATGGGATGATGTTTATGAAACCCATTTTATTTATTGGGTTTTTATGAATGATGTATGTTTATTTTGTGGCACAAGTAAGAATGATTTCATTATGAGATGGGTGGGACCTATATCTCCCTCCATTGCATTGGGTAAAGACTTTATATCTCATGAGATAGACATGGCTGGAACGGCAGGTTAAACCGGTTCAGTATTACAGGACTGAAACGAGGAGTGAACTCGATTCAGAAAGGGACTTTGTCCACTAAGATGGTCTTGGCAGTAATGCCTTGGCTACTATGGAAATAATTACATGTGCTTAATGGATTCCACAATTACATGTTTTATTCCCATGCTATTTTATCATGGTTTATGTTCCATTATGATCTATGCCTTATTTACTTACATGTTTTATGTCGTTGCACAAGATTTTGATGATTAAACATTATGTTCATGTTTTTAAGTTCAAATGTATATGGTATGTTTTATTTTATCCATGCTTACCCCTACTGAGCATTTGAGCTCACCCTTTTTATGTTTTATTTTCTCCCAGGATCAAAAGAAAGGTTTTAGGTAAGGAAACAAAAAGTGGAAGATCTTTTTGGGAGATGTTGTAGATCTTTCACTACGATTATAAGATTACGTTCCATGTTTCCAAAGACACTAAACTATTATGGTCCTTGTGTGTCTGTTTTTTTTTTATTAAGTATTCCGCAAAAGTAATGAAATGTCCATGTAAGTCAAGCTTAGGGTCTCTACATATATCAATTTCCATTATAGATTTATATGTTTCCCAAGGGTTCTGTAAAAGACACTCAATAGCGATAACAATGTACATGGGAAGGATAAGTCACAAGACAATACATACATAGAATTATATCAAATCCGATCATCTCAAGGATGAATAAAATCCAGAGTAAACAACACCCACCTATCTTAAGGGGCACCATTGACACTAGAATATTACCTCTGTTCTGACCACTAAGGGAGTATCAAGAGACATGACACCACATAAGTACTCTATATCCATTCCATGACTTTCCACAAAAAAAATAGTTATGAAAGATTGTGATTCACCTATATCAAAATCCAAGAACCTAATCTAGAGGGCACTGGAATAGTACCAATAACTATTGATAGACCTGGAATTTTCTCCTCTATCATTGGTTGTGCTACATACATATAGCCTAAACTATGTCCCTACGATTCTACCTGACTATCATGAGTAGATCCCCTCTATTAGAACTGATTCTCTATGCCCCAACTACATAGTCCATGACCAATACCACCTTATCATGATTGGAACAAAGATGACCAACTACCAAATTGATGTGGAGTCACAGATCAGGTTGCTAATATATGTGAAATTACAAATACTTTGTTAGTCGAGCTAGAGGAAAATATTTGAAGAATCTTAGAAAGAGAACCATACTACTACAAGATCAACACTCAATTTGGTTCCCCGTTCACTAGGGTTTCTTATGGAATGTATTTTAACATTGGTGACCCACTATAGAATTATCAATATGTATCCCCTAGCTAGGAAAACCTTCACATTCGCCCTCAAAATGAAAATATTTATTTCTAGAAGAACCATCACCTTACCTTGGAACTGAACTACAATAGCCCACATTACCAACTTCTCTAATATTTCATTATATAATTAGGGCCTAGTCCACAATCTCTATAATAGTCATCAATTGAATGTAATTCGTCTATGATCAGACAACATGCCCAATCCTATCCTCAAAATGAATCATAGTAGTCAATTATTCACCGGTTGGAGATGGATCAAAATGATAGATCTTAGTGAATCAAGAACAATACTCTATCACATTCATAGTTCCATTCTCAATATGCCTAAAATCCCAGTCATTATCATCTGTAAAGGTATGCGGGAAAAAGTGATCCCAGAAATCCATCTTGAAGTATGCCTAGAACATACCTCAACAACACTCTAACTCCAAAACGACATCCCCCTAATGCTTGGTGAAGTCACAAATCATGTAGGTAGTGAGCTTGACCCTCCACCCTAGATTCATATCTAGATTGTTGAACATAGGAATCATAGACTCTAACCATGACTCTTCATCATGAGGTACACTATCCATCAAGAAGGTGAGAGGATTTTTATACTAGAAGTCCCATGTAATATCTTTTATAGTCAGAGCTGGAAAAGGAGCACCCTGATCAGACTGTATAAAAATAAAAGAAGTCACTCGTGGAACTATGCATCAGAACCCAATAGAAGATCAATAGCATGTTCCTTAGGAAGCACTATGGGAGGTATCACAAGTGGATCATGCCCCTTTAGTGTGTTCATCACCACTCTATTACTATGAATCATGAGGACATCATGTTTTCATAGCTCTAAAATTTCCATATGCACTACTTAGAAAGGATTTATAACAGATGAGAAAAGAAGATAAGTAAATCGGTAAAGAGAATAGGTATGTGGCCTGCCTCTGAGCTAAACCTAATTGACAACCTGTTCCATGATCTAGGACTAGTTAAGAAGGAAAATGCCTTAGAAGGATCCCAAGAAACATGGCCTACATCCCATTTCAAAATTAAGATCTCACAAATTCCATAATAAGTGACCATTTAATTTCAAAATATTTTATTAATTTTATATATTTTATGAATTTAAATTCTCTTTTTAGAGGTTGAATTAGGTGGATCAGCATTATAATTCATAAGGTCCCATACACCTAATAAATTTATATTGGACTTACACATTATTAAATTCCCAACATGTTCTTGTAAAAAATGTGTTGACACAATCCTATAAATCAATAAATATTTGGAACTAAAATGATTAATAAAACAAATCACAAGAACAATCACATGAAATAAGTTATGCATTCTAAAAATAGATATTGCATGGAAATATACAAGACATTTGAATTTCATTAGTTCCTTGAATGTTTCATATAATGTTTCACCTTCATTTTATTGGGATTAAGTATTATAAATCATCATCCCAATTGCATTAATATAATAAAACCATAAATCAAGGGTATCACCCAATGGTGAAGTCATATCAACCATAAACAACAAAATCTATAACTGCAATTTCATAACCCAGGTAGTTTGGGTTTCCTAGGTTCATGGGTTAGGTACATCCGAGCATAGAATAAATTCAAAATCCAAATATCCTACTCTCCTAAATAATACCCAAATAGTAAGACAAAATGAAAAAAGTTTCTCTGCTACCACGTTGTAGTATCCCGCCTTGGCTTCCACATAATAGTATCCCGAGAATATGGATAAAGGATGTCAATCACGCCTCTTCAACCACTAGAGGCTATAGAATAGTTTCAAGGGACTAGTGTGTGTCCATTGTAATACCATTCCCCCATAGATATGTGAAATAATAGCATTAAAAAATAGAAAATAAATTGATGAAGAATTATAATAAGAAAAAAATAGTCGAAACATATAAATAAACCATGCAAGGGGTGTAAATAACTTGAAGAAGTAGACAAATAATAATAATAAAATGATGAAAATGATGTCATGGGTATATAAAAAATGTGAGAATAGGGATATGGGTATACAAGAATATGTTAAATGATATAAAAAATACAAAAAGAATACAAAAAATACTAGTATAAGATTATTGAGCAAATGTTCAGTCCTCTTCTCCATGATCCATCCTAGATTAGCAAAACATTTACGCATTAGAAGAAGGATACTTCCACTTTTCCATAACTATGATCTTAAAGTCTACTCAGGTACCAAATGACGCTTGGGTAGGGTGTGGTATATAAATCTTAGTAGTTCATCCCCCACAGTGTTTATCCCAATCCATTTTTTTGTAGTGGATAATACATTGTTCCATATAATAAATATTAAACATCAAATAAATAAAAAATAACCATTTTGGTCTAGGTTCCTAGATGGACACTTACTAACACCACCTTCTTTGTCCAAATTTGTATGTATAATAATAGGTACCATTGTAAGTCATAGTATATAAATATATATGTTCCATTAAAACTAAAAAACCAAATGAAAGAGACCCCAAATATTGTGCTTTATCTTGGAGGTCACATTGCTCTATCATCACAAAATCATGCTCTAATAGAATAAGAAGTAAAAAAATATTGTACAAGAAATAAATGAATCCATCAATTCCAATAATAAAATCCATGCCTACCTTAGGGGATCTAAACAGATTTACAAGGGTCTCTACGAAACATCCAAGATAACCAATTTAATTGAGACCATCTAAGGCATCCCATACGACATCCATTATATCACTGAAGACACAGTGACTATTAGTCTATACCATGTGTCTCACATAGGGGATCATGTGTCACCTATGGAATGGTGTAGCCATCTTTCCAAAGGATTCATCCTTAGTTTCTCCCCTAGGGAACCATTTTCACTAATGTGTATAAGTAAATCATCTTGGTGAGCTCGTACCTTGAAAGCCAAATTATCACTCCCAGTACATCAAGAGTATCCAATATGTCATAGTGATTCCATCCATGGAATCCTTAACTTATGAACAATGTCACTCTTAGACCATATGAAGTGAGCATATAAATCAAGTCATATATATGAATCCATAGAATATATGAAATCACACATCATCAATGGAATTTCAATATCACCAACTAATAAGATTCCCATTAATTTCATTTAATCCAAGAAAAATAAACATAGAATAAGAAAATAATCATAAAAAAAATAGTAGCATGCTCAAGGTGTAAAGAAACTTGCATGACATAGGTTTGAAACATGGAAAAGATGAAACAATATTTCATATAAGGAAAAGAGAGAATCAATTAAATAAACCTCAAGGAACATCATGGAAAATTTATATAATAATTTATCACAAGGCTATCAGAAAAGAACAAATATAATTAATCTTGATCAAAGAAATACACATAAAGTCCAAATAATAAGTCATGAGAAAATCATTGCCAAAATGATCTACCCCACGACTCTTTAAACATTATAATTCACTCAATAAACATAATAAATTTAATGAAAATATAACACATTCACATACAAGGTGAAACACATATCAAGAAGAATGTAAATTTAGGATATTCATGTTGGAACACCCAAAGGGGTGGATAAAGTCTAAGGGAAGACTCTATAGTTAGGTTTCTCCACATACTAGTGTCACTATGGACATATAAAAACCATTTAATTATTTTATTAATCAATAATGAAGTCACTCTAGAAGAATCCAACATGCTATATAATGGGGAACTATTTAAAATGGGAGAAAATGAGAATAAAATATATAAACCCCATAACTATATTTTGTATCACTCAACTCATTTGTTATAGGGCCTTGATTCGGCCTACAATAGAATAAATTAAAATATTTAACAGATGTCTTGAAAATAGGTAAAAACCTTCTCTATAGAAATAGTGAAATAGATTGAAGTTGAATAAAGAAATATAGTCATTGAGGAAGAAGAGCATGTTGATGGATTTCGGTTTCATTTAACTGTGATGGAATCAAAGCATGGATGAAGGAGGGAGATTGAAAACTAAGATATGGGGAAAATGAGCTCCATGTGAAAAGAGGGATAAAAGTACCACTTATAAGGAAACCGAAATTTAATAGGGGTGTCTTATTTCATTTAATAGGTTTATTTTGTTAATTTCATATCATTTTACACTATGAATGGTTTGGCCATAGGGTTTTTCCAAATCACGCACCAATCATGTGCATGGTTCAACAACTTAGGGAACATCACATTGTTAGATGCAGTGTCTAACTATCTGTGTGTTTGGGATTTGTCCCAAAACCTGCATCACTAACACAGCCTTATGCCCTGAGTGACACAACTACATACAAACTGTGCAGCCATCTGCACCCCACTATTTACAGCCACATGATTTAGGTAAATCGTACATATAGGGACGTATAGTTTTCTCCAACTTATAACCCCACTCTGCTTCTTCCCATTTAATGGATCATAGCATTGAACGAGCAGTGAAAGAACTTGAGACATCCACTGTTTGATTAGGAATCGTTAATAGGTATTTCTTAATGAATTTAAACAAAAAATAAAATTGTATATATCTTTGGATAATTTAGTGACTTAACTTATTTCATTCATGGAAATTGTTTCCTAATTCCTCAGCTTTTCCCAAGTGACTCTCATTATTATGATTTTATATTTTACACTTACTTAAAACATATTTTATGGAAAATTTGGGATTTTGATTTTATTGCTAGGGTAATGAAATGATTTTTATATCAATATTTGTATTATGTGAAAACAATATTTGGCTATGGTTTTTCATGTTTTCAATTGGATAAACAATATTCCTTTATTTTTATATCCTGTAAGGATATTTTTTTCTCGTATTTAAATTTTATATAGGACATAAAGGTGTTTAGGAAATAAGTAAAGGTCAATAGTTACAAAAATTTATCTAATAAAATGTATACCAAATGAAACTAGAGTATAAACATAAGAACCTTTATTATAGAAAAAAATAACATTGTATGAAAATTACCACATTGATATGTGTGGGATTTCCTAGTTCTAAAATAGTATAAAACTAAATGATCATAGATATATAATAATGTGAAACCCTTTATATAAATCATGTAATTAAGAGTTTATTATGATACATGGTGTTATAGATTTTATCAAAACGATTTTTTATAAAACATTTGATGTTCGGATGTTGTAAGAAGAACAAAATTTAAAATCGATAGAATAAGTCATGGAAAAATATATTATTTTAGAATCATATGATAGAATTACAATAAAAACATAATTTTCATTATATTAAAGGGAATAGTGTTAATTTTTAGGGATTGTATTATAATGGATCACACCGTAAATCAAACATAGGTTAAACCATTTTCACAATTTATTATGAATGATTTTATGGATAAAGAATTATAGAATTACATTAGGATTTTTCTATAATCACGTGAGATATTTTGTTTTAATGTTTTAATCATGTTATTATAAATAGAATAAATATTTTTTATCAATATGGAAGGAAAAAGATCTCACTCCACCTTTTTCTCCCTTCATGTTGATTTATTCATCTCTATTATTTGAAAAGATAGTTTAAATGATTTTAAAATATTTTAAAATATTAAGGTATCCTGTAAGAAAGTATTTGATATATCTAACACATTTTCATTTCACTAAAATATATTGGGATCCTTATATCTGTTATTTTATTTCAATATATCATCTCTTTAATTGTAATCATAAAGTGATCTACAAAAAATCGTTTGACTTTGTACTTACCAGTGTTAAGGACATCATATAAAATGATGATATAAATATCATCAACATAAAACATGACCTATATGTATAAATTTTTAATATGTGTTCCATTATTATAACTAGTCTATCGATAAATTAAAATTTTAAAGATGTAATTTCTTTAATGAGGGTAGAACACAACAACCTACATTTCTAATGAATATTCTTTATTAAATTATAAATGTAAATTACAAATTATTCTCCTAATTATTTTATAGGAAAAAAATCATTTATTACCTATGTTATTTTATTATATATTCTTCAATTATAATGAAATTTATTTATAAATAATTTTTAGTTACAAAAGAGCACCTTCATACAGAGAAATTGATCGTTGCATATGGAAAGGTTGCAAGGCTCAAACCCATAAATGAAGGGTGATAATAGATAAATTCCTTCTAATATCCCACATTTTGACTTGGTTCCCTCTCCTATCCATTTTACATGTACAATATTATATGATATATAAATTACTTTTTATTGTTATTTTTAAATCATGATAGTAATTAAATCATTATAACATAATGATTAACATAGTATTATATATGCTTTAAAAGTCACAATGTTGTAACATATTATAAGTAATTTAATATAAATGTCATGTTAAACACATGGAAAATCAGTTTTATCTTATTCTATGTATATAATTTTATTTATCAAATTTATCCTTTTAAAATGTTAAGTAGCATGTTTTAAAAAAATTAACATTATAAAATATTTATTATCCTAATTTGAGAATGTGATTCATATTTATATATATAGTATAATTATCAAAAAATGGTTATAATATTGTTTCATAATTTTGTTATAAAAATTTGAAGTGGTCATTGATATAGAATTTTGATTATAGTGTATAAGATTTTTCATACTCAAAGTGTTTTCTAAATTTATTGTTTATAAGATAAGTTCCCCTAAATTATTAGAGAAATATAGTGACACAGAAATTTTCTATAAATACAAATAATTAATTTACTACCATATTTCAAATAATATATAATATAAAAATAAATTTATTCACCGATAATAGAAGAAATAGTTTCATCTCAAAAAAATTGATTTTCCATGTTTTATATGGTTTTATTTAAAAGTTAGTTTTTCAATATAATATTAAAAATTATAAATATGAATTAATTTCTGGAATCTTAATTTAGAAATGATCTTATCATGAATTTCTAATTATTTCTTAAAAAGGTTGGTATTTTAATGTATAGTGAACAATACTTATTTTACAAATACCATTTCTTTTATGACATCATTATGATATATACAAGATATAAAAATATATAAAACTTTTTATTAAAATAATAATAATTTATGAAGTAAAATGAATCATTTAAAAACATCAGTTTGAATATGTAATCCTATGGAATATTTTTGGGGCTTAAGTTATATTTTAATCAATAAAATAATGATTTGTGCTTCTTTTTATTTAATAGTGTTTTTGGAAGGTATAATTTGTTTTTATCATTGTTTTAATGTTAAATAAAATTTATTTTTTAATAATAAAACAATAAATCTATGCTAGAAATAATATTCCTAATTATTTGGCCTAAATAAGTAAAACATCATTTTTATGTGAAACATTTGTTTTTTGTTCAGAGTTGTTTTTATGTATTTTGTGATGTTAAATTAGAATTAATTTCTACCAATTATTAAAATAGAATATTACAAAATGGGATACATATTTTGAATTAGAATTTATAAATTTTATTATAACATAAATTTTATTTTTTGTTATAGAAATTAGTAACCATGGTAAAAGTTTTTCACTGTAGTATGGGTTCAAAGGGTTAATATGGGGTTAAACAAAGAGATAATGTTCAAAATATCTCTTCAAATTGTATAAATTTAACTATTTTATTTGATGTAGACATTATTTTTTCATATTATAAATTTTTTTCCCCGGGATCTGCATACCCATTAAAATGACTTCAGGTTATTTTGAATTGTCGAATATATAAAAGTGTGACACTCCCCTCACTTATAGATGGGAACCTCCTCTTCTTGATTATCCACAAACATTGAGCACTATAACTCATCTAATATCTACCCAAATACCTCCATAACATTTATACTGTAACGCCCCTACCCCATTTACCCAGAGTCAGTGCATTGTTACGTAACATTGGCATGATCACAAAAGATCAAGTCTCGAAAGACCGATTAGTTTAGTATCCTTAGAAACACTAGATACATTCATAAAAATTACATTAAATCATAAAGTGAAAAACTACAATAACATTGTCTCTATAGTCCACACTCATATCCCCTTATGAATATCCTTGCGGGTCATTCATAAAATACTTCTTCACATCCTGGAAAATATTAAAACATTGAAAGGGGTGAGATCAAATGCTCAGTAAGGATAACAATATAGCTGTAAAGACCCATAAAATTCAAGGGAATTTTTTTTCTAATTTTCTTTGAGATATTACAAGAACGCAGTTTCTGACGACCCCTGATTCCGAGGCCCAGTGTGCTCGGAATCAATTTCTGAAGTTTGGCTCGGGTACGTTCAGTGAACGAATGAGCGGGTTTTTCTAAATTTTGAATCGGTGCTCGAAATCGAATTCTGAGGGCACCGATGGAATCGCATCACCGGTATTTTCTTAGAAACGCCTCTTTTGGAGTTGTGTTTACTCGGTTGTACTTTTTAATTTTTGGGGTTTAAGTTAAGAAATAAAATAAAGTTGTATGACAATTTTATTTCATTTCACTTAAAGCCGCTTAAAGACCACTTTAAGCTAATTAAGCTGGGCTGAAGCAGATAGGGTGCAATTCAAAATATCCTACCCACTTGGTAGAATATTTGTAAGGTGGGACTCACACGAGCCCCTCCGTTTCTTTTCTTCTTAAGTAACGCACCCGCACCCCCCTATTAAACGATGTCGACCGACGCGTTTCCTTAATTTCTTAACGCCTCTATTTGATTGGGCAGTTAAGTTTTACAATTAATTCTTTGAAATTAATTGTGAGGGTTACGTCGTTTGAATTTTGAAATCGTTGGCGGAAAGCAATAAAATAAGGCCTTAGCCTCATTTAATTTTTTGGATGGGAAGCGTTGCGCTGAGGTTTCCTCTCCTCCTCCTCCTTCGCAAAGAACGTGAAGAACACGAAGAACGCCGGCCTTCGACGAAAGGGTACGAAGAACGCCGAACCCGCGGAGATCGACGATGCGAAGCCTTGTACTGCGACGCCGAGGAATCTCCCTTCGCGACGCTTCTTCCGCGACGATCCAACCTCGCGACAACCTTCGATCGACAACAACAAGGTAGGGGGTTGCGCTCCTTTTTAAATTCTTTGTGGATTATAAAAACAACATGGATTTAATTATTATTAATTAAATATGTATGTTCTCGATCCTCAGAGTTCGTCGACGCGACGCCGAGTACCGCACGACAGCGACGCCCTTCCGCGACGCGGCGACCCATTCTTCCGTGACGGTCGATCTCGCGTCCGACGACGAAGTTAAGGTAGGGGATTTAATTTTGGTGTTCTATTATCTTTTTGAGAAAAGAACGACGAGCGCGGACCAACCAATTCCAGGTTGATCCGCGGATCATTCGTTCATGCGGATTGATGTTGAGGATTATTATTTAATTTGTTCGTGATTATTACCTTGACAATCTTCGTGAAATATGACCTTTTGATATTAATTAACGAGAGTGGGCCGGACCGCACAAACACGGCCGACCCTCCTCCTTATCCTTGTGGGCTTCTTTTGGGGATTGAAACGGGGATGGCGTGGTGCCGTCCCACCACGCGTAAACGTGGGGCAAGGAATGCGTGGCGCCGTCGCGCCGAGTCGGAGAAACCCGAATACATCCGCGGACGGAGTCGGGCCACGGCGAAGGGGCGTGAGGCCATCGCTTCGCGCCAGAGTACCACGAAGGTGACGAGTTTTGTTAATTGACGTGCGTATTGTCGGACGACGATGAATGGGACCGCAAGGGAGATTTGAATGCTTTGCAGCAAAGGTCAGGTACAGGGAGGAGCTACGGCGTAGTCGGAAGCGAAATCGGACAACCGGAGCAACTCCGGTGGCCCGCGGAACCCACCGGCGGTGCGGGTCGCCGGCGCGGCGGCAACAGCGGACCCGCGGCCGCGCGGGTCTGGCTCTCACGGGATGCGGCAATGCCGCATCCGCTGACTAGGGTGGCCCCCGCGGAGGGGGGCCGCGGTGTTCACACGCGGGGGCAGCGCGCCCCAGCCCCCGGACTCCCTCGCTCGGCCTCTTGGCCGAGCCGAGTCGGGCCGGCCCGACCGGCCGGGTCGCGCCCTGGCCGGGCCGGGCCGCGTCGAATCGGGTCTGACTCGGACCCGGGTCGGGTCGGTCCGGGCCCAGACCCCCCATCTTCTGACCGTTTTCAGTCTTTTAACCGTATCCTGAGCTACGGGCCTCTGAACGACGTGTCATTAGCGGAGATGCGATCCTGGGAACAAGACGGTCGTTTCGGTATATCGCACTGAAGGTTTCAAAATACTTTGGGTTCGGCCGGGTTGGTTCGGATACGAAACCAACCGGTCCCTCGGAGCGGAAACGCTTATATCTTGAGATCCGGACGTCCGATTGATGTTCCATCGATTTTGATGGATTCCTCTAAGTGAGAGGGATCTTTTGGCTTACTCCGCTCGAGGTTTGGATGCCTTCGGAGTGCGGTCGGGTTGGATCGCTCACAAAACCAACCGGGCCCCTGAACGAAAAAGCCAATAACTCACAGATCGGGCGTCAGATTGATGCGCTGTCTGTATCGTTGTTTTCCTCTTGATGAGATGGAAATTTTGGCATACTTTTCCCAAGTTTTGGATACAGTTGGATAGTGGCCGAGTTGGATCGTACCCGAAATCCAACCGGGCCCCTGGATCGGGAAAGATGATATCTTTCAGACAGGACGTCCGTTTGACGAACCGTCAGCGGCGTTGATGATCACGTTGAGAAACGGTTCTTATGAGTATACCCTATGAGAGTTAGGGGTACAGTTGAGATATGTCTGAGATTGGTTCCCTCACGAAACCAACCGGGCCCTTGGGACAAAAAAGCTAGTAACTCATAGACCGGGCGTCCGATTGACGCGCCATCTGTTACGTTGAGACCCCTATGACGAGGCAGTCCTTTGAGATAATTCTTCATGGGAATTTGAGATACTTTGTGTATTGACCTATAGCTCGTGGAGCGGACCCTCCCGGAGACGATCTTGCGGAGTACAGAGACCGTGTAGCCGACTGAAACCTGACGACTGCTTGACCGACTCGACTTGGAGTGAGTCGACTAGCCCAGTGGACAGATCACTACTTGTGAGGTGCAGACCCATGGCGGACAGAGCACTACCTGTGTGACAGTGCAGACCCACGGTACTCATCCG
Organism: Viscum album; assembly: GCA_963277665.1. Taxonomy (NCBI): domain Eukaryota; kingdom Viridiplantae; phylum Streptophyta; class Magnoliopsida; order Santalales; family Viscaceae; genus Viscum; species Viscum album. The sequence goes on along the minus strand of OY728126.1, from coordinate 2,085,870,239 downwards.
GAGAGTACCTCAGCATACTACTAGGGGGTGTGCACTACTGTGTTTGGGTGACATACCTCGACGGGAAGCACTACTGTGTTTGGGTGGATGACTCGCGGTACTCGACAGGAGGAGTACCTCAGCAGTCTTAGGTTAGTGAGCAGTACCTCGGAGTCATGACAGGGCAACTGTACACTCCAGAGACGGAGCTCTTCAACAGTTACGTTTTGGATAATGAAAATCCTGGTTTGAGGTGAGACTTTTGACCTTTGTGTTTACATCATGATTGAGATGGGCCACTTGATAACTTAAGTATATGTATGGGCATATAACTGGGTAGTGGTTATCCGTTGATTTCACAATCCTTGAGTTTCCTCATGATTGAGATGGGTTACTTGATAACTTAGGAATATGTAAGGGCATATACCTAAGTAGAGGTTATCTGTTGAGATCTTCTTTGTGGTTATCCTTGTTGGTTTTAGTGAGACCTTGAGGGTCTCGTGGTCCCTACTGAGTATCGTTATACTCACCCCTGCACAGGCTATGCCCAAACCTCTTGTGTTGGTTGTAGATGATGGGCAGTGCTGACGGAGGCCGAGTGTTCGAGGACTGGACGGTACCCGGAGGTGGACTACACGACGAGTGAGTACCCGGAGGTGGACTACATGACGAGTCAGTACCCGGAGGTGGACTACACAACGAGTCAGTACCCGGAGGTGGACTACACGACGAGATGACACACGGAGGAGGAGCCGAACGAGAGCATGGAGGAGGCTATCTGAAACTACCCTTCAGGTAGGATCCGTGGTGGACGACCAGGAGTTGCGCCATCTGTACCTACCCTTCAGGTAGGATCTGAGGTGCATGACCCAGGAGCCACTTCCGTCCTTCCAGCTGTTATCTTTTCTGTTTTACTTGATCAGTTGTAGTTGTACTTTCTTTTGGGTTTGTATTCTGGCCCATTTACTTTTCAGCACTTCTCTTGTACTTAGTGTTTACTTTCTCCGCTTGCTTACTCTGTGGTGCTTGTTTTCTTTTATAAAGGCAATGCCTTCCCAGTTATAGGGATTTACGCCTTTGGTGCTAGTCGCCAGCCCCTGGCCTATGGAAGCCGGGCTTGGAGTAGTCACGGCATGGGCCCCGAGGATGGGTCGTGACAATAGCGGAAGGTTTATTAAATAAACATAAACATTTAAGGCAATGTATAACTAAAACAAACCCCTTTTAAACTTTAACTTCACCATAATATCGAAAACGTAAAATGAAATAATGCCACTTACTTATTCACATGGATATTCCACTGGTCTAATAATCCCATGCAATACCAATAACCACTTTCATATTGATGGAATTCATAATGCCAGACCATCATAACCACATAGCCAAGGCCTCGTACCAAGCCTAAAAATAAGATTTTGTCAAGGCCTCATGTCAGGACACTAGTTTGTCTAATGAGACCTACCGATGCATCGAGGATCTATAGTGGGCTCCACCCATCACTTATTAATTCCAATGAATTCCTCATATGAATAGGTTTAAACATATCATAAACCATAACATAATCATATCACATAAAACATGCATAAAGGAAACATAAAATTTCCACATTTCAATCAAAATATCTCAATAAAACACATGGATATAATAAAAACATCATCAAAACCATTTTCAATACCAATATAAATGAAAAGAAAAACTTGGTATTTATTTTTCTTTTAAAAAAAAGTTATGGCTTGTAGAGGAAGCCGGAACTCAAATAACGGTCATGGCGGTAGAGAAGTCATTGTCGCTGCATACGTACGACAAGAAAAACATTCCCTTTTGTCATTTAGTAAAAGGCTTCATATAAAAATATTCCTTTTGAATAAAAGTAAAATTCAAAGTGGTTTATACACCGTATAAAAGAAATTTGTGTATAAAACAAAATATGCCTCAATGAATGGAGATTGAGATGAAGTCCCTTAAAAAGATCATTTTTTAAATAAAATAGATCTATTATGTGTATTCACTATATGTACACATAAATAATGTAAAAATACAATATAGGTCATAATATTATCATGACATAATTTTAAAGTAGGAGATTAACCCAAAGAATGGAAATTGTGTTAAGAAGTTCCCTTACCTCATGTCTGACTTGACTCGAACGTTCTTTAACCTCCTGGATAATAAACAAGAGTTAATTTATACATTTTTAAGAACCTTTTTCAAGTTCATTATTTCTATTATATCACTTATTACCATGTTATGAACATTATGTAATTATTTAAGTTAATAATGGTCATTTTGTCGATCTTTGGCACTTGAGTCAAAAATAAACTTCTTATAATTACAAGTTGTTTATGTGGTAGAATATCCATTATCACCAGATTTATATTCATGATGTAGATATCAAATATATCATATATATCCAGTATATACATTCAATAATAATATTACGTAACATTTAGAGGTAATAAATGAAATGCATCGTTCATGGAGATGGTAAGCCTTGCGTACGCATAAACGCTACATTCATTTCTATTTCATATTTAATGGAATGAAATCATAATGATATAAAGGTATATTATAATTCCAGTATAATTTCATATATAATATCATTTACTCCATCCTTTATACATCCCACATATGGCATTAACGATTCAAATCACTTTGAGGGGGCGGTAGTCTGCACTTCCTAAAATGAAATTATCGCGTTTACCCATAATGGAAATCATGAAGGTATGAAATAAATGAGAAATAAAGAAGAATAATGAAACCATAAACATAATATATAACATATATAAATATAGTGACATCTTAATGGCCACCATTAGAGGTGTTAAAAGAGGATTGAACAATCATCGTTTCGTGAGGCAGAAATTTTCCAACCACAGAAACAGAATGTTCTTTAACCATTAGAAGAAGGTGTGTGTAAGTTTAAATCAGATAATTATCATAACATCATCATATTATATTGAATATACTGGTGTTGGTACAAAATAAAGGAATAAAAAAAGATTATGGGGTTGGAGAAGCAAAATAAAATAAAATAACATAAGAGAAGAAATTATCTTAAAATCGGGTAACTCTTTTTGATTTGAGCCAAAGGCTTACTTGGGGAGAATTATGCCCAAATTGAGGCTTCTATGAGTAATATAGGGAAGTTTATAGAGTATTTGGGTGGAGTTTGGCTGATCCAAATGGCTTGTAATGTGTGAATAAGGTGGTAGTGGTGGGGGCCTTCTATAAGAGGAGAAGAGGGGCACTCTTGGAAACTCTTGAAATGATACATTATTATGAAATTATTTTCGGATTTCAAAGGTCCCAAAATTATATATTTCTTGTATAAGGTGAAAAGGGTTCTAAATCTACCTATCAAATTGGTTTTTGACAAGTTTATGTCTTAGATTTTACATTATCGTTTCATTTTATTTAAATCGTTAAATTAATGAGGTAATCGTTGCATCATCATGGTTTCATAAAAATTTTAAATTATTTAATGTCTAAAAATTAAAATTAAATATCATGATGTAGGAAATTGTTTTATCTTACCAATGAATATTTATAGTATAAATTTTAACTTATATAACCTCGTGTAATAATTGTATTTGTAAAACAACACAGGTTTGTGACAATTTTATTTTGACTTTAAATAAAAAGTTATTAATGTCATTTTCTTACCCAAGTGGCTCCATGGGGTCCCCAAGTTTCCCATGGATTGTCCTGATCTTCCATGACTCATAAAATAAGTGTGGAAAAGTGTCAGGATATTTTCATATTTTTATAATATCATTTTTACCTTAAATTTCACTAATTACCTTTAATCGCGATTAATAGAACTTAAAAGTTACTATTCACCAAAAATTATTTTAATCCCATTGAATCAAATTTTACTTCCTAATGAAAATGATGTATGTCGGATTTTGGAAATTCAAATCAAAGAGGTGGTAAAATTTCATTTAAACAAAAAATCAGTTTTTTTAACTACCACTTAGTGGTTTCACTATTCATCAAAAATCAAAGTTTTTCAGAACAACACAAAAAATTAACCCTAAGATATATTTGATAATCCGAATTCAAAAATGATTTCTATTTTACAAAATTCCAAAAATATAAGTTGCATTAATTAATTTAATAATTAATTCCCGCTGTCACAACAAATAGCGTGTTTTTATGAAACAATTTTTATCAAAAAATTGACAATTGTTTATGTCCAATTTCAAAGTAAAATTAATTCTAAGGACCCCCATTGGATAAAATGGTAAAAATATATTCTAATTATACATTAAAACCACTCAATAGTATAATTTATCAATATTAATTTTTTTGATTAAAAAAGTTGTTTTTAAGTATCTTCTCTATTCATAGAAAATTGGAAGTTCTCAGAAAATTACAAAAAATTCAAAATAGGATAATTTCGATATTCCGAATACAAAAATGAAGTCCATTTTGAAATATAAAATTTATATAATTTCAAAACGTGGGTATTACTATTCAAAACAGCTACATTGATTGGTCACGGTGTGTAAGAATCTTGAAGTTGCGTACAATTCAAACTATTGCATTATTGAAGGAGAAGTGTATCATGGAAGCTTGGGGTGTTACATTCTCCCCTCCTTCAATAAATTGCATCCTTGCAATATAAAATTGTTCTTCGAAAATAAACGGATGAAAATAGAAAATACCTTTTTGAAAAACCCACATCGGAAATAGGGTTAATAAAATTTTGCCTTAATAAGAGGGAAAGGGAAATGAAATGGTCACCACCAAATTATGATCCTAATTATGAGAATATTGGTGGAAATTAAAGACATATAATTGGAGGGAAAATGTAAATATTTTTAGGGAGTGATTAAGGTCATCAGTCACAAACAAGTGTAAAATTGAGGGCCTTAAAGCCTTCAATCTATGTTGATTTAAAATATTATCAGTTCAACAAGACATAAGGTATTAGGATAACACATTTTTTTGTTTTAATATCCCTTTACTAAAGTTTAAGAATTAATTTATTCATAGAATAAGAGATAGGTATATATATATTTATGCTTGACACGTAGAGTTTCAACCTTTAACTAATTTCTATCACAAACTCATCTTTCACTCAAAAAGATAATAGAACTCAAAAATATTATATTTATCCTAATCGTACAAGGTTAAAAATATTAACACATACCATTTAGATTAGGAAAACTATTTTTTAATAACCAGGGACTTCCTGTAGGCTAGTGGTAGGTAATAAAGGTCTGTCGCACTATGGTTATGGGTTCGATTCCTGTAGCTTTGTCCGATGCGACGAGTTATCCCCCAACCTGCAGGTTGTCCTTTTCCTAAAACTATAGTATTATAATATTCCAAAAATAATATTCAAAAATTTTTAACCATAAACAATACTATCCAAGGTTCAACTTAATCCATTCCAATATTTATATTTATCCAAAATACTTATGTCCAACTCACAGTCCAAATTTTATAAGGAAGGTAAAGATAATATAGATCCTTTTTTCCGCATAACAACGTGTGAACACCTTCATCATATATTCTTTTAAAACACTACAACATCCTGAATTACCATAAATCCTTATTGATTACATTCATGATCCCTTATTCATTCTAGAATACTAGATATACTCCTTCTATCCAAAAATTTATACAAATCATTAATTAGTTTCATGGAAGTTAAGAATATCCAATATAATTTATCCAAATCAATCATGTATTATTCCAAAATCACTATCTCGGTATCAAAACCATATTATGGTTTATCTTTATCTCAACCATATATTTTCCAAAATTTTAACCTGTTGTGGAGTCACTTTTCTTGGTTCCACACAATCTCAAGTCCTTGATGAAATAGTACTGCAGTACAATCCTTATATACTCCATAATTATTATAACCAGTACATCATTGATACAACACTGAAATGACAAAATTCATTAATAACAACATAAGAACTCTAATCATTCCTCCTCATAGGTGGTAGTATCATAACTTGATTATTATCCAATAACATCATTTGGGGAATACTATGATGATTTGGACATTGGTTTTCGTAGTGTCCCCACTCCTTGCAGATGAAGAATTGTACATTTAAAACCTTTTTCTTACCCTTGCAGTCAGGCACATGGTGTCCTTTTTCTCCACACTTATAAAAAACTCTCATTCCCTTCAAGAAAGTTCCAATTTGTTTCTTCCCACATTTATCACATATTGGAAAATTCTTCTTTTCCATCGTCCCTTTATCAATCATTCTCTCTTCAATCCTTTTCTTCTCTTTCATCCCTTAAAATCCATAAGACATAGAGAATTATTTACTTATCTTATAAACACATGATATTATTTCTTCGTATGTTGAGAACACATGTGAGAATATTTCTCTTCTAAATAATGGCTTAATACCGTGAATGATATGATCCTTCTTACTCTTTGGATCATAGTTATTGATGGAGTTCACATTCCTTCTACTGGGCGCCATTTCTATACAATGGCATAAACGAGGTTAGTATATGAATTGCAATGAATAATTACAAACTTGTAAAATACTTAATGTAAATTGAATGGTGTATGGATATAATCCATAATCATAAAAAATGTTTTCTTTGAGGAAGTATATACTCATAAACCCTTAATAATGGTTTGTAAAAAATGAGAATTATCCTAAGCATATCCCCCGGGAGTGTCATAACCAAGAGTACAGCAAGGCCCGTCGTCATACACCAGTTCCCATTCGAGTCTAGCTCAAAGCGGTGTTTTCGGGTTTTACCCCTAGGTACATCTGTTCCAGAGCCGCCTCTACCTGCTCGTATCCAGACAGGGATGTATTGCCCGGAAAACTCACAAAATCCCTATAATACCCAAATTCTAGGAAGTTCTTCTATACTAATCCTCAAAGTCTATCTTTGAGCTATGTCCTCTAATCATATTTTATCTAAATCTAGCTTCCAAGGTTAGTACTAACCTCCCTCTGATACCAACTGTAACGCCCCTACCCCAGTTACCCATAGTCGGTGCATTATTACGTAACATTGGCATGATCACAAAAGATAAAGTCTCGAAAGACTGATTAGTTTAGTAACCTTAAAACACTAGATACATTCATAAAAGTTACATTACATCATAAAGTGAAAAAATATAATAACATGGTCTCCATAGTCCACACTCATATCCCCTTCTGACTATCCCTGCGGGTCATTCATAAAATACTTCTTCCCATCCTGGAAAATATTAAAACATTGAAAGGGGTGAGCTCAGATGCTTAGTAAGGATAACAATATAGCAGAATCTTTCTTAAATAAACATAAACATTTAAGGAAATGTATAACTAAAAAAACCATTTTAAACTTGAACTTCAGCATAATATGGAAAAGATAAAATAAAATAATTCCATTTACTTATTCACATGAATATTCTACTAGTCGAATAATCACATGAAATACCAATAACCACTTTCATAATGATAAAATGCATAATGCCAGACTATCATAACCACGTATCCAAGGCCTCGTGCCAAGACTACAAATAAGATTTTGTCATGGCCTTTTTCCAAGACACTAGTTTGTCTCATGAGACCTATCGATGCATCGAGGAGCTGTAGCGGGCTCCACCTGTCACTTATTAAGTCCAATGCATTCCTCATATGAACAGGTTTAAACATATCATAAACCATAACATAATCGTATCACATAAAACATGCATAAAGGAAAAATAAAATTTCCACATCTCAATCGCAATATATCAATACAACACATTCATATAATAAAAATCACATCAAAACCATTTTCAATACCAAAAATAATGAAAAGTAAAACTTGGTATTTAGTTTTCATTTAAAAAAAGTTATGCCTTGTAGAGGAAGCTGAAACTCAAATAATGGTCACGGCAGTGGTGAAGTCGTTGTCGCCGCATACGTACGACAAGAAAAATATTACTTTTTGTCCTTTAGTAAAAGGATTAATATAAAAATATTCCTTTTGAATAAACGTAAAAGTCATAGTGGTTTATACATCGTATAAAAGAAATTTGTGTATAAAACAAAATATGCCTCAATGAATGGAGATTGAGACGAAGTCCCTTACAAAGATAAATTTTTAAATAAAATAAATATATTATGTGTATTCACTATAAGTACGCATAACGAAAGTAAAAATACAATATAGGACATAATATTATCATGACATAATTTGAAAGTAGGAGATTAACCCAAATAATGGAAATTGGGTTAAGAAGTTCCCTTACCTCGTGACCGACTTGACTCGAACGTTCTTCAACCTCATGGATAATAAACTAGAGTTAATTTACACTTGCATAAGAAACTTTTTCCAGTTCATTATTCCTCTTATATCACTTATTACAATGTTATGAACATTATGTAATTATTTAAGTTAATAATGGTCATTTTGTCGATCTTTGGCACTTGAGTCAAAAATAAACTTCTTATAATTACAAGTTGTTTATGTGGTAGAATATACATTATCTCCAGATTTATATTCATGATGTAGATATTATATATATCATATATATCCAGTATATACATTCATTCATAATATTACGTAACATTTAGAGGTAAGAAATGAAATGCACCGTTCATGGAGAAGGTAAGTTGAACGTACGCATGAACGCTACGTTCATATCTATTTCATATTTAATGGAATGAAATCATAATTATATAAAGGTATATTATAATTCCAGTATAATATCATATATAATATCATTTACTCCATCCTTTATACCTCCTACATATGGCATTAACCATTCAAATCACTTTGAGGGGGCGGTAGTCCGCACTTCCTAAAATGAAATTATTGCGTTTACCCATAATGGAAATCATAAAGGTATGCCATAAATGAGAAATACAGAAGCATGAGGAAAACATAAACATAATATATAACATATGTAAATATAGTGACATATTAATGGACACCATGAGAGGTATTAAAAGAAGATTGAACAGTCATCATTTCGTGAGGCAGAAATTCACCAACCACAGAAACAGTATGTTCTTTAACCATTAGACGAAGGTGTGTGTTAGTGTAACTCAACTAATTCTCATAAAAACATCCTAGTATATTTATTATACTGTTTTTTCCACAAAATAAAGTAATAAAAAGAGTTTATGGTGTTGGAGAAGCAAAATAAAACAAAATAACATAAGAGAAGACATTACCTTAAATTTGGGTAACTCTTTTTGATTTGAGCCAATGGATTCCTTGGGAAGAATTCTTCCCAAAGTGAGTCTTCTAGGAGTAAGAGAGGGAAGTTGAGAGAGTATTTGGGCAGAGTTTGGCCAAGCCAAATGGCTTGGATCGTGTGAAAAAGGTGGTAGGGTGGGGGCCTTTTATAAGAGGAGAAGAGGGGCACTCTTGGAAACTCATGAAATGTAACATTATTATGAAATGATTTTCAGATTTCAAAGGTCCCAAAATTATATATTTCTAGGATAAGGTGATAAGGGTTCGAAATATACCTATCCAATCGGTTTTTTACAAGTGTAAGTCTTATATTTTACATTATCTTTTCATTTTATTTAAATCGTGTCATTAATGAGGTAATCACTGCATCATCATGGTGTCATAAAAATTTAAATTATTTAATGTCTAAAAATTATAAAAAAAATGTTAACTTATATAACCGCATCTATTAATTCTTTTAGTAAAACAACACAGGTTTGTGACAATTTTATTTTTACTTTAAATAAAAATTTATTAATGACATTTTCTTACCCAAGTGGCTCCATGGGGTCCCCAAGTTGACCCATGGATTTTCTTGGTCAGCCATGACTCATCAAATACGGGTAGGAAAAGTGTCAAGATATTTTCATATTTTTATAATATCATTTTTACCTTAAATTTCACTAATTACCTTTAATTGCGATTAATAGAACTTAAAAGTTACTATTCACCAAAAATTATTTTAATCCCATTGAATCAAATTTTACATCCTAATGACAATGATGTATGTCAGATTTTGAAAATTCAAATCACAGAGGAGGTAAAATTTCATTTAAACGAAAAATCAGTTTTTTTAACTACCACTTAGTGGTTTCACTATTCATCAAAAATCGATGTTTTTCAGAACAACACAAAAAATTAACCCTAAGCTATATTTGATATTCCGAATTCAAAAATTATGTCTATTTTAAAAAACTCTAAACATATAAGTTGCATTAATTAATTTAATTATTAATTCCCATTGTCACCACAAATAGAGTGTTTTTATGAAACAATATATATCAAAAGATTGACAATTGTTTATGTCCAATTTCAAAGTGAAATTAATTATAAGGACCACAATTGGATAAAATGGTAAAAATATATTCTAATTATACTTTAAAACCACTCAATAGTTTTATTTATCACTATATATTATTTTGATTAAAAAAGTTGTTTTTAAGTATTTTCTCTCTTCATAGAAAATTGGAAGTTCTCATAAAATTAAAAAAAATTCAACTTAGGATAATTTCAATATTCCGAATAGAAAAATGAAATCCATTTTGATATATAAAATTTATATAATTTCAAAAAGTGGGTATTACTATTCATAACGGCTACTTTGATTGGTCACAGTGTGTAAGAATCTCGAAGTTGCGTACAATGAAAGCCATTGCATTATTGAAGGAGAAGTGTATAGTGGAAGCTTGGGGTGTTACATATACCCACATCGTGGATTTAATGGCATCTCCAGAATACTATTATCAGATGGATTCTGTTTTATTCCAAATAATTATTTCCAAAGAGGATGTATAATTCATAATCAAACTCTTTCATGTTTATTTATTATTATGCTTTCTTGAAATAATGTATAACCATAATAATATAATTAATTATATATTTACTATACAGAAATGTTATTATTATTTTTATTATGGAACAATAATTTCTATTTCCTTTGCATCCTATGTGAAATAAAAACATCAATAGTGCGTACTTGTGGACTACCACCTCCACGATGAAATATGATTCATTTTTTATCATTACATCACATGGGTGGTTATAAAGGGAAAATTAACGAATATATATGATATTTATGAAATATTTATAATTTTTGAAAGGTAATATATTATCTACATTAATACCCTTATGTCAGCTAAAAAATGATATTGTCTCTCATGCATACGTGAAAACTACCACCTCCACAAATGATGTGAATCATTTTTCATTTCCACTTTACATGACTAATCATAAGGATGGACATAATTAATAAATATTTTATTTATAATATTAATCTGATTATATAAATTAAAACAACTATCTACTATATTGATATTGAATCTAATAGAGAAATTAAAAAACATTATTGTGTACATATGGACTACCATCTCCAGGTAATGATGTGATTCATTTTCCTTGACATCTTTGAATGAATGGTTCAAAAAAATATTGAACTCATAAATATGATAATTAAATTTTGGTTGATACACTATTTTTGATGGGGCTATTACCCCTTTTACAATTCTTAATTCACTAATGTTATTTTTTATTTTATAAACCAACTTACTTTAAAGAATTATACATAATCTTAATCAATTTTTTAACTAAATAAAACATTGTTATATAAGAAATCAATTGAAAAATTATAAGTTAAGGACCATTAGAATCATTATTAATAAATAAAAAAATTAATAATATTTTACTATCAAGGAAATTAAAATCACAAAGAAGAAATTAAAGACTCGAGGTAAGGAATTGTCTTTTAAATTTCCTTTATTTAAGACTTATGAAACTTTTAAGCACAAGTTTTCTTATGCGTATTGTATAAAAATACATGTGGATGTATTTTATAATTCTTTAAAAAAATTAATTTTTAAAAAAATCATTTCAAATTCAATCCTTCAATTTTATTTTAATTATACATTAACTAAATTCATTGGGGATTTTCCATTAAAATTGTTTCCAAAAAGTTGTAATATCATTTTCTATAATACCAATGCTATTTTTAATGTTTCGTTAATTTTCTAATTTATATATAAAATATTTTTCTTAGTTTAATTTACAATACCACTGAATTTATTAATAAAAGTATTAAAATTTTAATATTTTGAATATTTTCTATATGGGCCACTTTTTACTTTTTTTACAAAATTATAAAAGAATTAATTTTTAATGTTTTCTGCATTACCACATTTTCCCTCTTAAAAATATGTTATTCATAACCAAACTATTTATAAAAGTTTATATGGGGTTTAAAAGGAAATCCTTTTCCCATTACTTATTAAAATCATATATTTTTTCAAAATAAAAATATATATTTTATCATTTTTTGTGACAAATGAATATACTTTTCATTATGGGATATAATGATAATTTTAATGATTTATAGGATATAACATTTTTTCAATTGATATTTCTCCTCAAAATTTTATGTGATTCTGAGTGAGAATGATATGTCTTTAATGATGTGCTGATTTGATATATCACTCTAATTCATTGGGTAATTACATTGAGTTAGTTATATATAAGTTACTCTTAAGGGATATCTTAGAATTAACCACGATAGTTATTCCTTTATTACGGTCATTATTTTTGTGGTTGTAAGGATAATTACCCAATATACCTACATGAATCTTATATTAATTATATGGTTTTTGAGATAGGTATTTTGATTTCATAATGTAATAAAATGATATAATGATTAAAGTTACATTTTTAATCCATTGAAAGATAAGGATTGTATTTTAGGGAATAATTTTCATGATTTGTTGAGTTTTTTTCAAGTAACTATAATGATTCTTATTTTGTTGTTATGATTTTTTTTATAAAATGTATTATGAAGAATTCAATTGTACGATATCCCCCTATTGCGCCAGTAGAGTAGGTGGTTGAACCAAGGGCGGATAACAAGGAAAATGAGAAGATGGAGAGTTGGATTCTGGAGGATTAGTCTGAACCGAAGTGGTGTGAAGGGGAAATTCATACGGGTATTGGAAAAGGAAATAAGGTGGATCCCTATGAAGTGGGAGATTCTCATGCTAGCTGGGCCAATGTTTATCAAGAGGCCAGGGTGAAGGTGTCGGGAAGGGTGTCTCCAAATAGTTCTTCGCCACCCATTACCCTGTCCAACCGCTTTGGAGACATGGAGGCTTCATGCCTGGCACTCGAACCTTATGAACTAGGCTCACAGACACCATTACAATGGGATTATGAGAAACTTTCCAGTCAATTCTCTATAGACAGTGTGGAAGGAACGCGGGTGGGAGGACTTCACTTTCCAAGGAAAAAAGAAAGGTTGAAATGGGATCTGTGACACGGTGGTTGCATTGTGATTAAATGGATGTTGGAAAAAGGTCGGAAAGACTATTCCTAGCTTCCTAAGATGATGGTAACATGATCTGAAAAAAGGTCCAAGGATATGGAAAGTGTATCTACAGTTCAAGACCAGAATCAAAAGAAGGGATCAGTTTTAAATAGTAGAAAGGGTAAGTCAAGGGCTGGACCCTCTGAGGAAAAAGGGATGGGTGATACAGTGGGAAAATATGATGGGGTAAAAAGAGATACCTTTAACTTATTCTCTATTCTAATATAGAGGTAAAAAAGGGGTTTTTCAGATGAATGAATCAGAGGAGGATTTGACCATAATTTAAGAAAGAGAGGTCTAGAAATATATCAACAAGGATCAAAAGTCCAAGGTTAACCAACAAGATCAAATTTTGGCATGAGTCTTCAATAAAGGGTGGATAGACATAGATGAGTATATCCTGACATGGGACAAACTGATTGGCTATTTTGAATATTTAATCCATAAGGATATGTATAAGAAGGTTAAGACACTTCAGTGGGAGCTATACTGGGTAAGTGAATCCAATAATATTAGCCTCATTTTCAATGATTTTGTGATTTCTTACTACGCCCATTGATTTTGGATGTTGAATTTCCCACATTTCTATAAATTTTTTTTTGAAATAAAAATCTTAATTTTCAAGTCACTGGACTAATGTGTTTTATTTTTTCATATATCCCTTACTTATCTTCTTTTCTCTCATAAAACAGTTTGAAATTATTTTCCAATGTATTAATGATGAATAGGAGCTGTAGAAATGTCATTGGGGAGAAATTTTGTTCAAAGAAATAAGGAAGTGAATGAGACATTATTTTAAACCTAAGATCCTATTTTGTGGAAAAAATATACAATGTGTGAAAATTTCCACTTTTATAAGTATCGGTCTTCCTAATTCTCTAAAACACTATATATAAAACAAATTTTAAATATGTGAAACATTATCCATTATTATAAATCATGTAATTATGTGTTGATTGTGATATAGGGTGTTATACATAAGTACCAATTTCATTTCCTTATAATCACATTGGTGTTGGTTTTGGTAAAAGTTCTTTTTTTATTCTCATTATTTACCATATAACCACCCTTAATCAATTTCATTCTTATTATCATTACTCACTCTTGAGTACAAAATAAATTAAATTTCATTACCTTCATAACCTTATAAAGTGTAATGTATTTAATTAACCCTTTTAGTTATATTCACATAGTGATCGGTTGACCCTTTCACTTCTGAATAGACCTCTGGTAGGTTAGATAAAAAATTAGACCACTTAGATTTATTTATCTTTCACCTTTCCACTACATAATTCCATTACAATCATCATCAATTCCAAATTCAACATTTCCGAATAGTGTGAACTAGTTATAAACATCCACTTCTATTATAGTAACTTATGCATCAATCACTATTATAGCTGAGATTAGTGGTTGTACTAGGGCTATGGATATAGGGGTACCTTGTTTCTAAAATTAGAGGATTAAGGATACGCTTGTGGTAGATTTTATATATTTATTCCAGCCCCCATATAAGTAGTACTAGATAAAAACAGAACTCCCTCGTGATGATTTCATATCTCAACCCATGATTTCCCAGAATGATTAGCATAATTACCAACTGATTGAGTATTCGAATTTCCATTTTTAGAGAAGAATATTCCGGAAAATTTATAGAAGAATCAAATCCATCAATAGCTCCATATTTACATAACTCATTCTCATCCAAATAAATTTCAAATGGAATAAATCAACTGGTATGATGAAAGTTTTGGGAAGAATTCCCTTTTTAATTTAATCATAGGATGAACTCAAACCAAGACTCATAGATAAACTCCTACCTATGATAATATTTTCTTATAATTTTAATTCAATATAAATTATAATAAATATTAAAAAATGTAACCTCTATATGGATATTGGGTTTGACTAGATAATACAATGATTGGTTCTTTCCAATTTGAGGAATGTAATCTACCATTAATATTTATAAACATTTTGAGGATTTCCTATCATTTGAAACCATAAGACCTTATTTCTAGATGGAATTGAATTGAATTTAAAAGAAATATGGATCTTTTGACCATGTAATACCGAAGTCATATTCATTTGATATATGAAAGATAATGTTAAGAGAATCTAATAGACCCTCTTCAACATAATTCTAAATACCCTATAATTCAATTAAATATCCATCAAAAAAATTAATGGACGGTCAATGACATCCCAATCATGTAATATGAGAGAGGAAAATGATAATAAATTCTATTGATAATTTAGGATAATCTAACTATAGTGTGGGAGCACCATTAATGAAGTAGATTACTTGATGGAATAAATAAATAGCTTAAAATGTGATATTGAATTAGTGTATATGAAAATAATTAACCCTTGAGGGGAGACTCGTGAGAATATGGATTTCAAGGTTGTAAGTGAGTTTTTAGAGGGATCATAGTTTATCCTTACCCCTATATCATGGTAGGGACTAGAGTATTTTCCATCCCTTACTCCATCACCATCAGGTCACAATCCATCACCATTTTCACCAAATAAAATCTTTTCTCAGGTATTGGATATATATTTTTGATATATTTAATGAAATTGAATAAGAAGTTGGGTTGTAATAAATTGACGATAAATATGTTTTATAGTATACTAAAAGTATTGGGAAAATGTATTTTTTACAGTTAAGGAAAATAATTATCATGAGATTCATGATAATAGGATTTTAAGTATGAAAAATTAAATCTAGCTTCTTGATTTAAAGGTTAAGTTAATGAGATATAATCATCAGTGTGTATGTTTTTTTATAAGTGGAACCATGGATATGTTATCTGAAATAAAAATTATATAATCATTTATATTATATAATGTTGGGTTATTTAATAAAATAATAAATTTTCTATGAATAATAAAACAGGAATGATGGATGGTGACATGTAAATTCAAGTATAGTTTGCTTCATTGTTTAGGATAATGATTCAGGTATCTTGTTAGTTGTTGAGGAACACTATGAATTATTTTGAGTAACTTGTGAAAAAATGGACATGGCTTGAAATATGTAATTCAATATTAATTGTGTGGTGATTAGCATATACGTATAATTGAATCTAATACATCTATATGTTATTAAATCATCAGTAACATTCATTAGGGTTGGGAAATGATTTCATTATGGATTTTTTGGTATCCAGATTTCAATATGGGAAATCCTATAGTAATTTTAAGAGGATCCCATAACTTTTATTCGGCTATTTATTTCTTTTACTCTCTATCTTGATATGTGATGTTTCTTGTGTTTGAAGGATATCAATGTTTATTGGATATAATAATGGATATCTTTGTAACTCACATTATATATAGGGTTGGGGTGAGATGAAAATGATTATAGCATGTATCACTCATAGGTTTGGGTGGATAACTATAGAGACCAGGTCTTAACATACATGGATATTACATCATTTTAGATGAATATTATTCACATTTAAAAAATGAAATCCTAAGGACTATAATAGTTTGGTGTCATTGTAGACATGGAAACATAATCTTCTAAAATGTTGAAAGCTTATGAACACCTCCATTAAAGATCATACCCTTTAGTAATCCTACTTTAGTCCTTTCTTTATAACCTAGGGAAAGGAAACATAAGAAAGGTGTGAGCTCAGATCCTCAGCAATAGAAAACAAGGGTGATATATAAGCATAACATGAGTATAAGGGCATAATAACATGAGAATGACATTTAAAGATCATACCCTGAAAATAAAGGATCATATACATGAGTCATGGGATAAATATTTTCATTTCATAAGACATAAATCCTAATGAAATAGTTAGTGCAGTCCATAAGATCATAAGATAAGCATAAGACATGTGATTATGGAAGGAAAACAAACATATAAAATTATTTCCGTTGTAGTGAAGGATCAATTAAAAGGATATCTTAGTGAAGTGGGTTCACTATGAAAACCATATTAGTAGTCAATAATCACTCCCCATACCATTATAGTTGAAGAAATATTTTAATTAGTTGGGATAACCCCCCATTCTGGACCATTATTAATAAAACATGGTTCACATTTCGTTACATCCCTATATTACTAAACTTAGTTTACTCCTCAATGCAACAAAGTATTATTGAACTGGGTTCACTTCTCATTCTATAACTGTCATACTGAGTAATTTTCACTCCACATTCTATAACTTTAATAATAAACCGAGTTTAATTCTCATTCCAGCCTTGTCATATTGAACCGATTTCACTCCTCATTCCAAACCTGTCATACTGAACCGAGTTCACTCATCATTTTAGTCCTCTCATACTGAACTGAGTTCACTCCACATTCCTACTCTATTATACTAAAGTGATATAAATATTTAACCCTTTAATTAGAATAATATATAGGTCGTTCCACTAAAAAAATTATATTACACATACATTTTCCCCAAGATAATAAAACAATCATCCTATCATAGCCCATAAAAAGAGACGGGTTTCATAGGTATGGTATCATTACCCATGAAATGAAATGGGTATCATAAAAATTTCAACATATCATTACTTATGTAAAATAGATAGCTCTAATAATAATTTTATCAAATAATTACTAGTGAAAATAATTGGATTTGAAAAGCATATAACTAATTGAAGAAAAACGATTATTATAAACATCATTCCCTTAAAACATAAACCATTCAAGAAAGGATATAAGTGGTATTATAAAACCATTTCTATAATAAATCATGAACTATATCAAGGATAAAATAATAAATGGACAAGAATTCTGATAGAGAAATTGGACCATTTCATAAGGAAAATAACCTTTCTTTTAAATTCCCATTTGAAAACATAAAACATATCAAAATATTTTTCTTTATAAAAAAATTGAAAACATATAAATTAAGATTAAAAATAATTTAAAAAATTTCATGTCTAAAATATCCCTTATTCATTGGAAATAATTATTATTTAAATATGAAATATTTTCAGAAACATTTTCTTTGAAAATAAACAGGATGTGAATTAGAAAAAAATTCCAAAAAATCATATAAAGTATGCTTGAAAAAAATTAAAATCATTTCATTTAAAAAAAACTAATAAATAATTAATTTCCAAAATATTATAAATAAAATTTCTTTAAAAATAACAATATAAAAATTAAAAGGAATCTATAACGACGTGATGGTCATGATAGTAATTAAAACCATACTTTTTGAACAATCATTTCGTACCATAAAAATTTAAGGAAGGTCCCTTGATCGGAAAACAACAAGGATATTCCCTTTAAAAACATTATTTTATTTATAAAATCTATATCATGGGTAAAATTGGTTCCATAAATCATAGTAAATTTTTTTTTAATATTATTAGAAACCATGGTTTTTTGAATAAAACTAATTTCCAATCCAAGAGAAAAATAATTATAGATTTTAATAAAAAAACATTCTTAATAATCATAAGTAAACAAGAGTGTATAATGTCCCCAAAACAAGATTATATCATTAATAAGAATATTTTATTAGAATTCATGAGTGTTAAAGAGTCATGGATCATAATATTTCATTAACAGAATCATAATCGTAAACAATATGCATAAACTATTAGATCATAACAATAAACTATTACCACTTTGGAAATATTTAATCATAATATATGTGAGATAATTATGTTACATAAAGAATAAAATATGATTAAATAATTATATTCATGATATAACATGTAAAAATGGTAGTATATCCATCCCATAGAAAGCTATAGATGAAAAACATAGCATATATCTAAAAGAATGAAAATTGAGACAACAAATGATTTACCTAGTTGATAACTTCTGAATCATAAAACCCCCTAAAAAAGATCTTAAAATTTACTTTTAAATAAACATAAAATTAATTATGAGAATAATATAATATATTCCTAGGTAGTTTATACACCTCACAAAAGAAATAAGTGGAAAATAAGGCATAAGTCTCACATAAATAAAAGGGAGATGAGGAAAGTTTTACCTTAATTCCATAATTTATTTGTACACATTCAATCCTCATGTACCATAAGTATAAAATTTTTATAAATATAACAAAGAACCATATTATCATATATCATATAATATATTACTTGATTATGACCTTATATTTCCATTTAATTAATAGTTTTCATGTTAATGTTATGTTTCTAGTAATATTCTCTTTGTTTTTAATATATGGTTTGACTTGTTATTCATGATCCTCTTACATAGATAACTATTTACTTTTTCCAGAATATGAAACATGATATTAATATCATATGTAATCAGTATATATCTATATCTATATTAATATATAAAATTTATAAATATGAAATGAAATACATTGTTCATAGAGATGGCAGGTCGTATGTACACCTGAACGTTGTTTGCGTTTTATTGTCATATTGAAATAAAGAAAGTAAATGAAATGTATATATATATATAATATTATTATAGTAGTATTATAATGTTATATATATCATATAATTTTACTAAACTCATTCTTAAAACATTCCATGTAATGTGTAAACGAATCACATTGCTTTAAGGAGGTGGTCGTCCACATGACCTCAAACGAAATTATCATATTTACTCAAAATGTAATGCCTGAATGTATGTGTTTTAGAATAATTAGAGAAGAATAATTAGGTCATAAATATCATATATATCGTATAAACATTATTTTTTCATAATTTATATCAATATTATGAGGTAAAGGAAAAAAACAACATCGTTTTGTGAGGTGGTAGTTCATCGTACACAAGAACGGTAAGTTCATTACCCACTTGATCGAAGTGTGTGTTAGTGGAGTTGTATAAAATAGAATAAGAACATACTAGTATATTTAATATATTGAGGTTATTATACAATCATGTAATAATAAGGTAACACCCTAATGATTTCATAGTACATTATCTCTTTATAGTTATTTAATAGCTTATATTGCACGCAACACTGACTTAGCTTATGTTATACGCAAGATTGGGTTTCTGTGAAACAACACATTAGTATTATAATTATTTAAATGATATATTTATTTATCAATTAAATATTGTATTATGAATAGTAAAAAGTAAATTTTAAATGTTATTTTTTATGTTTTCACATAAAAAAACATATTTATAATAAAATGTATAAGTTTTGTTAAATAGTTGTATATTTAGAAAATATATTTTAAAAGAAGAACTACTTTTTATGTCCTTTTGTGAAAAATAATAAAATTAATTTTAGAGACTCCTCAAAATTGAATTTGGTAAAATAGAATTCATTTTTGAATTCGGAATATCAAAATTTTCTTATGGTTATTTTTTGGTATTTTTTTGGAAACATTCAATTTTTGATTAATAGTGAAAAATACTACACAGTACATAAAAACTGACTATTTCAGTTAAATAATTATTTTTTATTAAAATATGTCTTAAAGATATAATATATAAATAATAAATATATTATTCTAATTTAAGTCATTTGAGTGATTTAGTAATTGGATTAGATGTATAAAATGTTATTGAACTTTTTAACATGTATTACCAACCTTTTAGGGACATTTGCAAATTTTCATAGAACATAATATTACCACTTCTATGAATTTAATTTTAAAAAACTGACAAAAAAAGAAATCGTCAATAATTAAAATTTGGTTCAATAGGATGAAATTATTTTTTGGTGAATTTTAATTTTTGTATTTTATTTTCCACGGTTAAAAGTAAATAGGGTAATCAAAGGTAAAACATTTGTTATATTAATATAAAATTACACCAAAACATGTCCTGATTCAATTGGATAATATTTCTTAAACCAAAATCAACCTTAGGACAAAAATAATATCTTTTTTCATCCATTTGGGTTAGATAATAAAATTTATTATATTTTATTTAAAGAAGAGTTAAAATAGTTAAATTCAAATTTTAATAACTAAAACATTTTTAATATAGGTTTATACAAAATATAAATTCAACTATAAATAATTATTAAAAATATAAAAATATTTCATACATCATATTAGTTTATTTATAATTTTTATACATTAAATAAGTTAATTTATTTATGACATAATGATGATGCAGTAATTACATTATTAATAAAAGATTAAAATAAATGATATTATAAATATTAAAATAAATCTAAATTGCGACATTAGATTCCATAGAGGAATTTTATAAGTTAATATTACATGTTGGGGTTAATTAAATGTACTTGGTTTTAAGGAATCAAGTTGTGATGACTATAACAAAAAACAAACACTAAATAGTGTCAAAATTAACATAATTGAGTTTTTAAAAACAATTCTTTTTTATTAAATTATATAATAGTTCTAAAAATATAATACTATATGAAATGACTTATATAATGTTATATATTTCATTAATTAACCACTTGAGGTTTTCCTGGTATTTCATAGTAACTATATTAACCATGTATTATAACAATACATGAATATGTCATAAAAGTTAAACTATTTAACTAAGGGTTAAGTCTAAAAGATAAGGTTAATATGGTGACCTAAACATGTCTAAAACCTATTTTCTGAGAGTATTTAGACCCGTCCCTACATTAGAATATAAATAAATTCATTCATATCTAATATAAAACGAATATGATTTTATAATAAATTAATATTTCAAGCTTCTCCTAAAGTTCCCCTCACATCTCTTGTAAATGGGTACTTCCCCTTATCTTAAATTCACACCTCGAAATCCATTTTTATTGGATAAATCCTAATAAAGTATCCTACCTAATACCTCAATTTATCCTACTATCCTTACATTTATCATAAATCCATCCTAAAGAGCCCTTTTGTTCAAATCAAAAGGAAGCACCCGAAGAAGATGTAATTATTTTATCACCTCTTTCAAAGTTATTTTCTTCTTCCACTTGTACTTTATTTGTTGTTGACATACTAAAATAATAAATATAGTAACATCTACATACTATGATTTTATTTTAAATATGTTAAAACTATATTCATTATTCTTCCCATCCTATGAATGAAAAAGTCACTATAGGTGCGTACGTATGACATTTTGTATCCACGTTGTGCTGTAGTTTGTTACTCAACACTACATTATTTTGATGGGTTTAATCATGAGTATAATTAATGTAAATGATTAATATAACATTTTAATTATTCTTCACATATAATATACCATCCAATTAGACACCATTTCACCATCGATAGAATGATATTGTCGCTCGTACGTAAGTACGGCTTACCGTCTCCAAGGCGCGATGTGATTCATCTTCAACGATCACCATTCACGAACTTTTATAAAACTATATATGTATTGATTAATTATGAGATATATGAAATAATATTTCTACTATAATAATATATATTTATGTATATAAATATATTTCGTTTAATTACTTACATACTATATGATAAGAAAACAGAAACAACGTTCATGCGCACGTACGGACTACCGTCTCCATGAACGATGTTTCTATTTAATATATATATCTATTATACATATTTATATTATTAATATATATGATATATAAATAATTTTTTATATCTTGGATGTATGTAAACCACGATCTAAGTGATATGATCAAGAATAAAAAGTTAAAACACCTACGATAAGGAAAGCGATTATTACTTGAAATGTGACTTTAACAAGAATATTATTATTAAATGTGTAGTATAAAGTCATAAATGAATCGTTTAAGATATCATAAATATAAATATGGTTTTTCTATAATTTAATAACAAAATATGGTCATTGTAAAAAAGGTTAAACGTACCCTCGATGAAGGGGAAGTACACGGTTAGGATTAATTCCTTAATCTCATTATTTTATGAGATTATTTATGTGTAAGTATTTACTAGGAAATATTTATCATCCATGTCCATGTTTCATAAAATAGTTTTTAGAAGGATTATGTTTAAGGGAATATTTAACTAAATCATCATTTTCAATGTTTTATATATTTATTCTTCTAAACCTTTCTCATTAATGTCCATATTTTAAAAATGATTTAAAGGATTTATTTATATGGACATAAATGTTTTAAAATGTTAATTCCATTAAAAAAATTCAAAGTGGTATAGGATACTTTGACTCAAATATATCTTTTAAATGTATTCCATTATAAATTGTGTGACATTTAAGTGATTTCATGAAAAAGGGTTATTTCCCTCAAAGAGATTTCCTGATCATTTTCAACAATGTCAACATCCTTTACTAGATATTATTCTTGATGGAGGATGATTTATTATAATAAAATATTCCATATTATATTGAAAAAGTTAAGATATTTTTGACTATGGATGTGATATTTTTATACCATTCAGGGTTCACAGTTAAAGTATTGACATTTTGTATCCTACATTTAATATGAATTTTTATGTTATGTTTTACCATATTCATATGAGGAATGCATTTGACATAGTAAGTGACGGGCATGGCCCGATATAGCCCCTTGATGCATCGATTGGTCTAATTAGAGAAACTAGTGTCTTAGCACAAATCCTTGACAAAATATTTGTTAATTGTCTGGGCATAAGGCCTTGAAATTGTTGTTATTATGTCGGGTATTATGCATTCCATCATTATGTAATTAGTTATTACATGTGATTATTCGACTAGTAGAATATCCATGTGCATGTTTATATGGTAATGTTGATTTATTTTTTATTTTTATTTTTTGTTTAAAAGATTGTTTTTATTATCGCACATCTTGCCTTAAAGTTTTATACATTCTTCTAAATTATTTAACTTCACTGAGCATCTGAGCTCACACCTTATTATGTTTTATTTTCCTATGATGCCAAGAAGTATATTATGATTGATATGTAGGGTTAAGATAGGGTAATTATGATGTTATAAAAAGATTATTTATGTTTTGTTTTATGTTATAAAATGTAATTTAATGTTTATTTTTGTAATCTATGTTCTAAACTGCTTAACCAATCGGTCCTTTGGGACTTTATTCCTTGTAATCATGTCAATGTGCTAAAATAATACACCGATTCTGGGCATCTGAGGTGACGGAGTTAAAGTTGGTATCATAGGAAGTTTAGAAACAACCATGGAAATAGAATTAAAAAATATAGATTAGGGATCATAACCCTAAGATAGACTTTGAGGATAAGTATATAAAACCCCCTATAATTTTTTTAATGATCCTGGATAACTGAGGATTAAACCTAAGAGGTTTTAGGTTTAATGAATCCTCCCTGGATTATGTGGTTTTCTTCAATAAGATGTATATCTCACCCTATTATTTCTTCTCTTAGTTAATGGAGGAAACCATAAGGAATTGGATTACCATTATGTTTTTTGAAAACATCTAGTGATTTTTAGCAACAAAATTAGATAATGACTGGAGAGAAAGATATTTTGATTTTTCTAAATCAGTTATCAGGATATATGATTAACAATTTGATCCTTAACAAAATTCCTAACACATTGCATAAGATGAATATGAGATTTTATAAATGTTCAAATTAGAAGAAGCATACAAGAAAGAAGGTTAGGCTTCCTGTATCCATAGAGGAAGAAAATAAAAAAATTGGGGAATATCTCAAATTTAGTAGAAGATGTTATCTCTATGGGAAAAAGGGTCATATAGTGAATAATTGTTATAGGGTTCAATGTCTCATATGTGGAAATCATGGGAATTACACAACTCAACGCCTAGACACAAGAATATACCTCTAAACCAAGAAATAACCTATTCCATGCCAAACAATAAATTTTTATAGATTAAAGTATTTATGTATTTGGATCCAGGAATTATGAATTAGTTAATTATATATGAAGTATTCAGTTTATGTTTTTCACTAATGATTTTCAAGAATATATTGAATTGTTATAATGGACAAGAAAATTGATTTATGGGTAATAAAAATGTTTCTAATGTAAAATTCTTCAACTATAATGAGATGGGATACTATCTAAATCAATGTCTCGATCGTCAAAGGAATATACCCCAAAATCCACTATTAGATTAGAATCAAGATATTTCTTTTTCTTCAGATGGAGAGGAATGATTACTATTATTATGTTGGGATTGAATAATTATGTCATTTGAGTATTGTACCAATGATTTAAGGGTTATATGAATTATGTAAATAAATAAGGTTGGAATTGTAGTATTATTTCATTGAGTATTTGAGATTGTATGGTGCTATGAAAAGTGACTTAATAGCAAGTTAAACTTTTTCAAAAATACATGGTTGAGGGAAAGATAAACCTTAATGTTGTCCTGATATTGAGGTAGTGATTTTGGAATAAGGTATGATTGATTTGGATAAATTATATTTGATATTCTTGACTACCAAGGAACAAATTAATCGTTTTTAATCCATAACTGTTTGAGTTAACAAAATTTTTTGATTTAAGGAGTATAACTATTATTCTATAAGAAATAAGGGAGCATGAACGTATTCAACAAGGTTTTATGATAATTCATTGTGTTACCATGTTTTAATAAAATACATGATGGAGGTATTCACATGTTATTATGTGGAAAAAGAGATCTTCATTATGTTTACCTCCGATATAAATTATTAGACTATGAGTTTGGACACAAGTATTTTGGTTAAGTCTAAATGTTTTAATAGAGTATGTTGAGCACTTGATATTTTGTTTGAGGTTAAAGTATAATTTATTGGATACTCTAACCTATAATTTTGGATTTCAGTTAACATATAGAGGATTAAGGAAATACATGTGGACCTTGTGATTCATCAAATGCGCTTTAGGAATAAAAAATTCTTTTTGAATATTCATTTCCTAGTGGAAGGGTTAAAGTGAAAATATATTTAAGCATATCTAAATGATGAAAATATTATTATTAAAGGTAATGAAATCAAGAATGTTTTCTCGAGTTCTTATCTTGATAGTAAATAAATCAATCCTATTCAAAAAAAGAGAATCTAAAAAATTTGTTATCATAATACCTTATGTTTTTTTGAACTGATGATACGTTAAATCATTTTAGATTGATGGATTTGAGGCCCTCAATTTTAAATTTATTATTCACTTGATTAGGATTGATGGCCTCAATCACTCCTAATAAATATTTAAATTTTCCCTCCAATAATGTGTCTCTTATTGCCACTAATTTTCTACTATTTGAAAACATAATTTGGTGGTGAATTTTTCATTTCCCTTTCCATCTTATTAAGACTAAATTTTATTAAACCTATTTCCGATGTGGGTTTTCCACAAAGGTATTTTCAATTTTCAAACTTTTATTTTTGAAGAACAATTTCAATTTACAAGGACACAATTTATTGAAGGATGGGAAAATGTAACACCCTGAGATTTCAAAGTATGTTATCTCTTTAAGTAATTTAATAGCTTATATTGGACACAACACTGACTTGTCTTGTGTTATAGTCAAGATTGAGTTTCTATGAAACAACACATTAGTATTATAAATATTTAAATGATATATTTATTTATCAATTAAATATTGTAATATGAATACTAAAAAATAAAATTTAAATGTTATTTATAATTTGTTCACCTAAATAAAAAATATTTATAATGTAGTCTATGATTTTTGTTAAATAGTTATATATTTAGAAAAGCTATTATCTAAAAAGAACAACTTTTTATGTCCTTTTATGAACAATAATAAAATTAATTTTAGACACTCCTAAAATTTGAATTTGGTAAAATAGATTTCATTTTTGAATTTGGAATATCCAAATTATCTCCTGGTGATTTTTTGGTATTTTTATGAAAACATTAAATTTTTCATGAATAGTGAAGAAACCGAATAGTACAAAAAAACCGATTTTATCATTTAATTAATTATCTTTAATTAAATATTTGTCTTAAAATAAAAATAGACACATATTACATATATTTTTTCAATTTTAGTTATTTGGGTCATTTTATAATAATATTAGATGTATAAAATTTTATAGAACTTTTTTAACGTCTTTTACCCACCTTCATTGCACATTTTCAAATTTGCATAAAACATAATTTTATTTCTTCTGTGAATTGAATTTTAAAAATATGATAGGCACAATTTTCATCAGTACGTAAAATGTGGTTTAATAGGATAAAAATAATTTTTTGTGAATAGTAACATTTGAATTTAATTTACCGCGTTTAAAAGTAAATAGAGTAATTAAAGATAGAATGCATATTATAATAATATAAAATTACCCCAACACATGTCCTAAATCTATTAGATATGTTTTGTTTACCAAAATCAACCTTAGTACAAAAATGAGACCGTGTTTGATCCATTTGGGTTAGATTAGGACATTTATTATATTTTCATTAAAAAAGAGTTAAAATTGTTAAATTCAAATTTTAATTACTAAAACATTACTAATATAGGGTTATACCAAAGATAAATTCGACTATAAATATTAATTATACATATAAAAATATTTCATAAATGATATTATTTTATTTATAATTTTTATAACTTAAATAATTTAATTTATTTATGTGACAATGATGATGCATTAATTACCTTATTAATAAAATATGAAAATAACTGATATTATAAATATTAAAATAAATGTAAATTGAAACTTTTTATTTCATCCAAGAATTTTATAAATTAATATGACATGTTTTGGTTGATTCAATTTATTTGGTTCAAAGTAATCCATTTGTGATGACTTTACCAAAAAAAATACTAAATAGTGTCAAAATTGACATAAATGAGTTTTTAAAACAAATACTATTTTATTATATTATATAATAGTAATAAAAATATAAGATTCAACCAAATGACTAAGATAATGTTAGATATTTAATTAATGAACCAGTTTAGGTTCTCTTGTAATTTTATAGTAACTATATTAACAATGTTTTATAATAATACAAGAAGACATCGTAAAAGATAAACTATTTAACTAAGAGTTATGTCTAAAAGATATGGTTAATATGTTGATCTAAAAATGTCTATAACCTATTTTATGAGAGTATTTTGACCCATCCAGACCTTATACACGAAATAAATCCATTTTTATCTATTAGAAATCGAAAATAAGTTTATAATAAATTAATATTTCATGCTTTTCCTAAAGTGCCCCTCACCGCTCTTATAAGAGGGTATATCCCCTTCTCTTAACTTCAAACCGACAAATCCATTTGGCTCCACCAAACACTATTCAAATATCCTCCCAACTACCAAAAAATTATCCTAGAGGCCTTTTTTGATGATAAATTCAACTTAGTAATCTCTTTTGTTCAAATCAAAAGGAAGAACCCGAAGAAGAGGTAAT
This sequence comes from Viscum album, assembly GCA_963277665.1. NCBI lineage: Eukaryota > Viridiplantae > Streptophyta > Magnoliopsida > Santalales > Viscaceae > Viscum > Viscum album. The sequence goes on along the minus strand of OY728126.1, from coordinate 2,085,841,802 downwards.
TATTTTATCACCTCTTTCAAAGTTATTTTCTTCTTTCACTTCCTGTTTCTTTGTTATTTCCATAATAAAATAATAACTCAAGTTCCTTATAAATTATGTGATTTTATTATAAATATGGGAAAACCATATTCATTATTCTATCAATCCAATGAATGAAAAAGTCACCATACTTGCGTACATACGGCTGACTGTCTCCACGTTGTGATGTAGTTTTTTATTCAACACTACATTATTTTAATTGGAATAATAATGAGTATAATGAATGTCAATGATGAATATAACATGGTAAGTATTCGGTTTATATAATATAACATCCAATTAAACACCATTTCACCATCTATAGGATGATATTGTCGCTCATGGATACATACGATTTACCATCTCTACGACACGATTTGATTCATCGTCAACGATAAACATTCAGGAACTTTTATAAAAATATATATATTCATTAAGTAATATATATATATGAAATAATATTTATACTGGAATAATATATATTTATGTAGATAAATATATGTTTTTTACATACTTCCATACTATACGATAAGAAAAAGGAAACAACGTTCATACTTATGTACAAACAACTGTCTTCGTAAATGGTGTTTCCATTTCATATATATAAATATATCTAATATACATATTTATATTCTGAATATATATGATATATAAATCGTGTTTTATATTCTGGAATTATGTAAATCATGATATATGCGATACGATCAATAATAACAAATTAAAACACCTTAGTTAAGGAAAGTGATTATTACCCAAAATGTTACTTTAATAATGAAATTATTATTAAATTGGTAGTATAAAGTCATAAATAAATCCTATATTATATCATAAATATGAATATGTTTCTAGTTCTGGAATTATTTAATAACATACTATGATCATTATATGGGAGGTTAAATATACCCTCGACGAAAGGAAAGTACACAATAATGGTTAATTCTTCAATCCCATTATTATATAAGATTGTTTATGTGTAAGTATTTTCTGGGAAATATTTATCATACATGTCCTTGATTAATAAAAGAGTTTTCAAAAGGACACTTTTTAAATGACTCTTTAACTAAATCACTATTTTAAATGTTTTAAATATTTATTCTTCTAAACCTTCCTCATTAATATCCATGTTTTTAAAATGGTATAAAGAATTTATTTATATAGAAATAAATGATTTAAAATGTGAATTACTTTAAAAATATTCATTGTGGTATGGGACACTTTGATACAAAAATATCTTTTACATTTTTCCTTTATAAACTGTGTGACTTTTAAATGATTTCATGAAAAAACATATATTTCTCTCAAAGAGTATTACTGATAATTTTCAACTATATAGACATCGTTAATAGATTTTATTCTTGATGGAGGTTGATTTTGTTATAATACAATCTTCCATATTTTATTTAATGATTTATAATATGTTTGACTATGGATGTTCTATATTTATACAATTCATGGTTTAAGGTTAAAGTATTGGCATTTCATATTCTAGTTTTAATACGAATTTTGATGTTATGTTTCACGCTTTTCATATGAGGAATTCATTGGACTTAGTAAGAGACGGTTAGGGCCCACTATTTCCCCTCGATTCATCAGTAGGTCTCATGAAACAAACTAGTGTCCTGGAAGAAGTCCTTGACAGAATATTTGTGAATTGTCTTGGTACAAGTCCTTGACATAGTAGTTATTGTGTCCAGCATTAGGCATTCCCTTATTATGATATTTGTTATTACATGTGATTATTCGACTAATATAATATCCATATTCATTTTTATTTGTTAATTTTGATTTATTTTTTCGAAATTATGTTAAAGTTTATTTTTAAAAAGCTGTTATTTTTATCATACATATTGGCTTAAAATTATATAGCTTTCGCAAAATTATTTACCCTTACTGAGCATTTGAGCTCACACATTCTTATATTTTATTTTCCTAGGATGCCAAGAAGTGTATTTCGATTGATATACATGGTTCATATAGGGGAATAGTGGAATTTTAAATGTATTATTTATTTTTTTTATTTATGTTATAAATTATAATGTAAAGTTCATGTATATAATCTATTTTCTAATACTGCTAAACTGATCACTCCTTCGGTACTTGATTCCTCATAATCATTCCAATGTATTAAAATAATACACTGGCTCCAAGATTCTGGGGGTGGGGCATTAAAAATTATATTTTTTTGGGTGGAAAAAGAAAATTAAACAAAGGATCTTAAGGAAGGATTTTATCTCTTCTTTGAATAACTCATCTTTGATTGCATCCAGGATCTTAATTGATTGGATTTATACCAAAGAGATGATTATAGTATTATTAAAGGTATATTGGGAGGATTTTTGAGTATATTATGTGTGATCAAAATGGCTTTGAGGTGTGAATAAGTGGGAGGGGTGACTGTCCTTTTATAGAAGGGGATGAGTAGTATTCTTGTAAATGTTTGAAAATGGAATTACACCCATGTTTTCCCCATATAATGTGACTCCAATGATTTTTAAAAGTAAATAAAATTTTTTATGGGGTTTAAATATGAACATAAAATGGAATTTGGAAAATTTTATATGTCAATTTGGTCTTTATGTTCAAGTATTATCCCTCTGATATGATCATTTTTCTCTTAATCAATTTAATTAATTTTAATCCCATTCGGAAATAAATTTTGTAAAAATATATGTTGAACCTATTAAGATATATAAATTAATTTATATTGAATATATGAAATCCATTTTACCAAATTCCAGCCATATAATGGGCCAAAATGAATTTAAAATTTATCTTGTAGATAGGTTGGCAACACAAGTTTTTAAATCGAAATGGTCCAAGAGTTTTAAATGTTTTTAATGAAAATATCACTATGAAATTATTTCTAATGACCTAAATTGTGTTAATTTATTTATAATTTGTATAATTATAATTTAAAAGAAATTAAAAAAAAATTATCTATATAAAAAAATAAGATAAAAATATTTTGAAAAAAAATTCAGTGTTTTTAACTATTTATCAAAAAATAAAACTTATAATAATATAGAGAAAAATTGACCCAATGTAAATTTTAACATAACACATTTATATATTAATTATATTCTGAAAAATATAATTTATAAAATTGTAAAATAAATGATATTTAATATGGTTTCTCTAATAAAATATGGTTAAATTACTTTTTAGAAAAAAAAATACATCATTTTATTCATAAAATGGGATTTATTCTTATCTTATACATACAAAATATTATGGATGAGTATGTAAAATATTATATTAAAATGTAATATGTAAATTTTATTTAAAATATTAATAAAAAATATTTTGGTTAATTTATTCATATAAAATTTTGTTTGTATACTAAAAAATAGTTTCCTTAGAAAAGTAATTTCATTATTTTCAAATAGTTATTTAATTAACATATACTAATTAATAACAAAAATATTCATCTGATATAAATATGTAAATCATATTTTCATAATATATTTAATCTTATTCATAAATTCCATTTCAATGGACTAGTGGTAGCTATAATAATATTTTATTAATCATACTAATAGTATATTGTAGTTTGTTATAAACTCACCCTTTCCTATAATGAAAGCTATAAAAGGGACTCAATATTGTGTGTAATACAAGCAAGACATAGTGTTGTGTGTACCGCATGATAATATATGTATTTTGTATGATGTAATAATATCTTTTTGTTTCATAAAATTCCAACCAAACTATGTTCTTTTAAATAAAAAACTATATTCCTAGTTTCAAAAAATGAGAAATATTTAAAATATTATATTAATTCAAAAGAATCATAAAATATCAAGGTGTTACATTCTACCCCCTTAAAATGAATTTCTCCCTCGAAATTATTCTGGGTTTTTAATTATTATTACTTGAATGTTCCATTCATAGAAACCTACATTGTAAAAAAAATTACTAAAACATCATTTAAAAAGGGATGGTATGAAACAAGATGGTTTCCCAAAGTAACTCATAACTAGGTTTCCACATAGGAGAAAATAGGTGGGAATTGAATACATAGACTTGGAGGAAAATCATAAATAATTATAGGGAGTGATAAATATCCCAAGTCTCATGAAATTTAATGATAAATTTAATGTTAAGGGCCTCAAAACCATAAATCTATTATGATTAATAAGTCCATCGGTTCACTATAAATGAAGGTATTATGTTAAATAATTTTTAAATATCCTTTTTTAATGTTGATGAATTATTTTACTTTCTAAGAACATAATGTAATATAGTTAATTGATTTAATTCTTTTTAATATACACAATCTAACTTTTTGGTTGTTCCTTTCTTGATTTCCAGTTAATCTCTTACTCCAATGAATTAATGTAATGCCTTGAAAATCTAATGTAGGAACATTATATTTGATAGCATGTGTGACATGAAACACCAATCATGGAAGGGAATATACTATCCAAATATATTAAAATATATTTTATAATTTAAACAATACAAATTATTGATATAGCTTATAATGAACTTGATACTAAGTTTGTCTGTGTCGCACATAACAATGAGTTTTTTCGAGGACTTACATTACACGCATGGCTGAGTTTTATCGACCAACAATATATTATTATTTAACATAATAAGATATGACCTAGTCGTTAAATTATTATTTATGAATATTTTTAACTAACTTATGAAAATATATGGTTTACACAAATATGAAATTAATTCATTAGTTACTAATTAATTATAAATGAATATATGAACCAATGGAATATAAAGGGAATGTTTTTATAGAAAACTATTTTTATTCTCAAAAATCTATTTTATCTTAATAAATTAAATTAATTTTAATTTTTGAGTGATGTTAATTATATATATATATATTATATTCAATAAAATATTATATATATTCATCTAATAGATTTTATAATTATAATATATTAACAAACCCAATATATCACATAAAAATCTATATTTTTTTTAAAAGCAGTTTTAACAGCTTTTAATGGTGAAAAAAATTTAAATAAATTTTTAAAATTTTTATAAATATTATATTTAGAGAAATCTCATTATTTGAAATATAATAATAAAAATTATGCTTGGATGAATATTTTTTATTTTTATGTGATGTTTCATTTTTAATGAGTAGTGAAAAATACTAATTTTTAATTCAATTTTGATTTTTAATAAAGTTTATTTTTAAAGATAAATATTAATTTTATTTGGTTTTATAGTTTAATTATATTATTTTTTAAAAATTAAGAAAATTTAGGCAATTTTAATCATTTTCACTCTAAAATTGAATATAAAAACATAACAAACCTTTAAACGTTTTTACTTTAAAAACTTGCATTTTCGACCCATCGGTGATAGTAAATTTAAATTAATTTGTGCCACTTATTTGATTTTAATTTGGAGAAATGGATTTAAAAATTGGAATAAGAAAATTTTATATTGTATAATAAGTTATTTTTTTAGAAAAATAATTACAAAATGTAATTAAAATTGATTACAATGATTAAGGTGAAATTAAGCTTAAAAAGGGACTAAACCTTGATCTTAATGGTCAAAATGGCTTAGAAACGTTGTTTAAATACCCAGTATTGACATTTTTAAACCCTATCCTCACTTGGATTTATTTTTTTTCCATTATTCTGTCCATATTCAATTGAAAAAACATGGTTGGAATTCAATTTTCAAATATTTAGAAGAGTGCCACTCCTACTACATTATAAAAGGCCTCCTCTCCTCCCACTTCCTCACACCTATTAGGACACTTGTTTTCAAGAAATATCATGCCAAATTGATCCTAAAAATACATAAAATCAACCAAGAATCCTCACATTGGTCATAATTCCATCAAAGGAAGCCCTTTGGTGAAAACCAAAATTAGTTACCAAAATAAGGGGTAACATTCTTCCTCAAGATCTTTAGTTTTCTTTCTCTCTCCACTGTTTAAATTATTATTAAATTATTATATAGTGAAAAAAATAATCAATATACTAGTATTTTTTATGTTAAGGGTTGAACATGAAAATATACATGCTTCTATCTAGTGGGTAATGAACTTACAATACTTGTGTGCGACAAAATGCCACCTCGCGAAATGAAGTTGTTTATTTTTCTTTTACCACCTCTCATGGTCGAGAATTATAATGGATAATATATTTATATATGTTATATATTATATATTAAATTTTTTATAGTACTGATTTTTTTATAACACATAACTTTAGGCACTCCATTTTGTGGTAATACGGTTACATTGTTTTTGGAAGTGTGGACCACCGCCCCCTCAAAGTGATGTGACTGGTTCACACTATACATGGAACATATAATGGATAGTTTTAAAAACAAATATGTAATATATATATATATATATATTACATGGATATGTTACTATAACTATAATATTCATATATATCATTTAATCTTAATTATTTTAATAAGAAAATGAAATTAAAGTATCGTTCAGGCGTATGTATGGCTTATGGTCTCCATAAACTGTGATTTCTATTTGTCATCTCCAAATATTATGGATTATTATAAATACATATATAATAAATATATAATATTTTTAAATCATGGTTTTCATTCGTGATATGATAAAATCATGATCCAAGTAATTCAAACCACAAATAATAAGTCAAAACATAATCGACACACTAGGAAATTAACACCCAAAATAGTGAAAATAATGAAATATTGTTATCAAATAGGTAATAAGAGGTTATAATAATATAATATATGATATTTTAAAAATGATCATGGTTTTTGTATTATTTATTATCATTTATAAATCCATTATATATGATATTAAAGGGTGTCCACCCAAAAATGAAATGAAAGTTAAGGGATTTTGTCTCAATTTACATACCATTGAGACTTATTTGTTATTATGAACATAGTTTATTTTATATGGTTTATGTACTTACATTTGAAATGTTGTACCATAAATATCATTATCTACATGATATTACATGTTTCATTTAATGTAATTACTTATTTTAGATTATGATTCAAAGTGGTATGGGACACTTTGGAATGTTTAATGATTATTCTCCTCAAGAACATTTTTAATGATTATCTTTGCCATCTCTCCTAATTTTTTGATTGATAAATTTTTATTAAAAGATAAATTTTGTTTTTTTACACCTAAATTATTATATATTTTGTACATACTTTTACTTTTCTATATAATATCATGATTCATTCATTGTTCATGATATTTTGATTTTTAATTTGAATAATTTCATCTACGGGGATTTGAATTAAACCACATGGAAAATAATTTCATAAAATAATTTTTTTCATTAGGTTATATTAATTCCTCTTATCATTAATATCCTATGAATATGTGTATAATTAATTTGAAAATATATTTATGTATTTCCACTTATATATGGGAATTTATAGTTGATACACATAATTTACTCATTCATTGATTCTCACACCAAAATTATAATCTTTTCAAGGGTTTACTTTACAATCTCATTTTGTTTAGGATTTTTTACACTTTAATTTACATCAAAGGATATTATTTTAACATTATTAAATAAACCATTTAATTTTCATCTCTTATTTGTAATCATGATTTTTATCAACAAATAGTGTCATTTATTCACTCTTTGTTACTTAAATTTTTTTAGAAATTGTTTTTAAGAAAACCTAACTTCATTTATCTCATTAGTTGAACTACCTATTTTCTTCTCAGAACATGATTTTCAAAAATTGTATTTAACCATTTTGAAATAATTTATTGAAGACATGTTTATCCTTTTTTTTTCTTTTACCAATGTTTTCAATGGAATATTATTATCACTTTATGAACAAGGCATTTTTCCAACCATTTTACCATGAAATATGAATGTTCTTTTTACCTCATATGACATGTATGTATTTACACACCAAGATTGCATTGAAGCATTATTTATGTTTAATAGTTTATTTTTTAATGAAAATGATTTCAAAATAAATTTTCAACGAAATGGATTTTCCAATGGTTAAAAAATGATATTTTCCTTAGGAATATTTTTTGAATAGAATTTCACTGAATTTTTATTAATCAAAGAAAACAACCCTTTACATTTACTCTAATTGGTATATGTTGTATTGGATCCATCTATATCTTTCCTCTATATGGTTTTGGATTGATTTGGCCAAGGATTGGGTAAAAATTAACCTCATTGATTCATTTTTGTAGTCCCCTTGAAATATTCAATTTCCTAATATCATTTAACACTGAATTTCCCTTAATTATACATATCATATATCATGGAAATATTTTTTCTTGAATCATATACAATTTTTCATATGATGTGTACTTTGAAATTTTATTTGATTATTTGGGGAAATATTGATAAATTGTTACCTTCTATTCAATACCTATAATTAAAGAGTCATATTATTTATTCTAAATATTTTATATGATTAATGCTTTGTACTGGAAATTAATTGTGGGAATCAAACATTATGTATCCCATCAAAACATCAACAGGTTCTTATGAGCCAATTAAATTGTGAAAATTAAACAATTTTTTACATGATGTTTTAAAACTTTCTAGTGGAATGTATCGGACAAATGGGTTTTCATGTGCCTCAGAAATGACATCCAATAATTACAAATTTCACTTATTTAGTTTCAATTATCATTAAACAATGAGATTTAGCATTGATATATTTATAGATATATTTCATTTTTAGTTCACTAATTAAATGGAATGTATTTGAGTTTCTTACAGTAATATATTGATTTTTCTTATCTAGTTATTTGAATGGATTTTGATTTCAGTTATTACCTTTAAAAATTATTTATCCGTTTAATTTATTTATTATATAGCATGTGTGTTCAGTTATTACCATTCCATATTCACTATTCTCATGGATTCATTATTACTACTTCAATTCTTTACCCTTACTGAGAATTTGTGATCACCCTTATTTATTTTCCTTTAAATAAGAATCCAAGAATCATACTATGAAGGATATATATGGATAGACAAGATAGAATAAAGTTATTCTTGAAAGAAAAAAAATATTATAATGATATTATTCATTTTTAATACAATAATCTTGTATGTGACTGGATTACAAAGACTACTAAAAGTTTTGGTCCTTCAGGATTTGATTTCCTTCAATAATTTCAATGTAATGGTAGTAGAAACCAAATCAGAGATTACTGGGGTCAGTTCACTACAATTGGTATTAGAGGAAGATTATTAGCATCCTTGATAAGTAGAATTACGAAAACATATATTAGAGAACATATCCCATATGTATAATTTTAGGATAAGTAGAGAAGAACATCCTAATGTTTTGATTAGATATAGATTTTTTATTTTTCTTATAAATACAACCCTTTATGGATAATACAAGTGGATTGGGTTTTGGAATAGATGTACCTAGAAGTAATAACTCTGACAAGGTGTTTTGGTCCTGACTTGATGTAACTTGGTATATGAAAAAGGGTCTTACTTTGCACCTAGTTTCACATTATTTAAGGATATGCTTAGGTTAATGGGAATTTTTATTACAAACCACTTTGATATATTTTAATTGTTAATGAAAATGAATTACCTAGGTTAAACCTTAGTCAAAGTAAGAACCTATGTGTTAATAAATGTATTAAGTATTTATGATTTAGGTTTGTATAGAAAACCATAGCTAAAATTCTATTCTGTTATTAACAATATTTCAAATAGGTCCATAATATTTTTTTAATATATATTAATATAGTTTTAGAAAAGGATAACCAATATTCCAAGTGAAACCCATCCTAATCCAGCAATGTTGTGTGTCATGAACCCATGATCGAAGGAAGAAATGGGTTTCACACAAACCACTGACCTACACAATGTGCTGGTTAATATGTCATTTTTTACTCAAAAAATTTGATGAATAATTATTAATTATGATCCTGTAGTGTTTATTTTTAATTTTAGAGATTAATTTATTAACCATATTGGATTTGTATAATAGTTATATACCAACAGTTAAACTTTTCACTCTTTTATATACCTTAATATTCGTTAAAATTATATTTTAGTTCTTCTGGCATAAATATTAATTATTTTAGATAGATTTCTTAATCTAATGGGTGAATTTAATTTTATTTAATGAAAAAAATATTCAATTGGTCATATGAAATAAAAATTTATCATTAAAGTAAACCTTCATATTTTCTTAGCCAATAACGGAATTTCACATCATAAAGAAAAGGATCTTATAAAAATGATGTCCTAATACATTAATTTTTATTGAACTAATGGTCTTCTAAATCATCACATATTTATGGTTTGATGCCCTTAACATTCCATTGATCATTCACTTATTTGTTTTTTGAATACCATAATCACTCCCTATTAATATTTAAGTTTTCCCTTTAAGTATTTATTTCTACTTTCCAATAATCTTCTCCTACTTAGAGGCCTAGTTTTATGTTATTCCATGTGACTATTTTACTTCTCATTATTTCTTTTATAGAAGATTTATTATGAACCACTCTCAATATGTCGGGTTTAAAATATTGTCAATATCAAATAATCTATCACAAATATCATTTTTAAATTTCTCGGATCCAATTTAATTAATATGGGGAGAATATAACGCCCAAAAAATCTAAATTAATAATATTTTATTTGATAAAGTTCATGACACACAACACAAATAACATAAAAGAATATACTATCCTGAGACTTTAAAATGTATTTGATATTTTAAATAAATTAAATAGTTGATATAGATTTAAATTCACATGATACTATGTTAGACTGTGTCAGACACAACAATGTGTCTCTTTGATGACTTGCATTACACGCAAGGTTGAGTTTTAACGAACAACAATACATTATTAAAATATTGTTAGTTAATATTATATGATATTACCTAGCCATTAAATTACTTTTTATTAATATTATTAACTAACTTATGAAAATGTATGGTTTAAAAAAATAGGAAATTAATTCATTAGCTATAAACTAATTAGAAATTAATATAATAACCAATTGAATATACAGGGAATGTTTTTATAGAAAACTATTTGTATGCTCACAAATCTATTTTATATAAGTAAATTAAATGAATTATAATTAGTGAGTGATATTATATATATAAATATATATATATTATTCAAGAAAATTGATATTCATCCAATAGATTTTATAAGTATAAGATGATAAGAAACCCAATATTACACATCAAAATCAATATTTTTAATGGAAGTTGTATCGTCTTTTAATGGAGCACATATTTTAAAAATATTTTTTGGAATTTTTAAAAATATTATATATAAAAATAGAAATTATATTTTAAATATAAATATAAAACTTAATCTAGGGTGATTTTTTGGGATTTTTCTCTGAATATTCATTTTTTATGAATAGTGAAAAATACTGAATTTTATTTCAAAACTAGTTTATTCTATAATTTATTTATAAGAATAAATTATAATTTGTATTAGTTTTAAAGTGTAATAAGATTTTTTTTATAAATTAATCTAATTTTGTAATTATAATCATTTTAATTTTGAAAATTAATATAAAAACAAAGAAACCTTTGGAACATTTTTACTTTGAAAACCTTCATTATTGACTCGTCATTCAGAGTAAATTTAAATTAATTTCTACCAATTATGTTATTCAAAATTTAAAAAAAGTATTCTATAATTGGAATAATCATACTTTATTATGTATATAAGGTCAACTTATTATTTGAATAAAAATATTCTTGAAATTAATTATTATTAATTTCAATGATTAAGGTGAAATGAATTATAACAAGGAACTAAACCATGAAAATAAGGGCCAAAATGAATTCTAAACTTGTAAAAATTGCATTTTATGGGAATATATATACGCTATATTCTATTGGAACTAATGTTTTACATTATTAGATCCACTTTAAATGAGAAAAATGTTGGTATAATTCCTTTTTCTAAAATTTACAAGAGTGCCACTCCACCTCCATTATAAAAAGGCCTCCTCTCTTACCACAAACAAGAACCTTTAAATACAATTAGGATTGACCAACAGAAAAAAATAGCTTCTAAAAATCCCACCACTAAACTTTGGAGTCTCACCTTGGCCATAATTCCATCCAAGGAATCCATTTTTTGCAAACCAAAAGGAGTTACCCGAATAGTAGGCAACATCCTTCCTCAAGCACTTCTATTTTATATCATTCTCCACATATTAGATTATTATTATTAAATTATTATATGAAAACAAAATTATATTAAATATACTATTATTTTTTTATGTTAATGATTTGACCATCACTTACACAAAATTCCATCTGACGGGTAAAGAACTTATCATTCTCATATATAGAAAACTACTACCTCACGAAACAATGTTGTTAGTTTTTTCGTTAACTCTCTCAGGGTTCAGAATCATGATGGAAAATATATTTGAAACAATTATACAATATGTTAAATTATATTTACCAAACATTTAAATTCATAATAATAAATTTTATCTCAAATTACATTCTAATGAGACTTATTTGTTGTTATGCACCTAGTTTCTTTTATATAGTGTATAAACTTCCCTCTGATATGTTATATCATGTATCTCAATATTATAATGATATTATATGTTTTATTTAATCTTATTCCTTAATTTATATTATGATTATAATATTTACAACTGGTACGGGAAACTTTAGAGTGTTTAAATATTACTCTTATCAAGAATTCTTTTAATGAATATATTTTCAATATCACTTCCTTTTTTTGATTGTTAATTATCTCTTGAAACATTTAATTTATTATTATGCACCCTAGTTATTATATATTGAGTAAATGATTCTACTTTTTCATATAATATCATGATTCATTCATTCTTATGGATATTTTGCGTTACAATTTGAATCATTTTATCTATGTGGATTTGAGTTAAATGTTATGAAGTGGAAAAGAATTTTAAAACCCAATATATTTTCATTAGGTTATATTACATCCTCATTTTCTTTAATATACTTTGATAATATGTATAATTATTTTGAATATTTACATATGTATTTACACTTCTATATGTGTATTTAGAGTCCCATTTTCTCACTCCTGGGTATTTAAAATGTTTTTGAAATTGGTTTTAAGAGAATATGACTTCATTAATCCCTTTAGTCAAAGAACCTATTTTCTTAAAAAAGCCCGGTCATCTAAAAATTATTTCAAAAAATGGTTTAAACATTTCCAAATTCATTTATTAATGAAAATTTTATCTTCTTTCCTTTGACAAATTTTCTCAAAGGAATATTATTGTTTCATTCCAAACAAGTCATTTTTCAAAACATTATGTTAGGAAAAATGAATATCTTTTTTACCACGTATGACATGTACGGATTTATCTAACATTATTACTTTGAAGCTTAAATTTCATAATTAAGATGTTACTTTTAAAGAAAATGTTTTCAAGAGTTATTTTACAAGAAATGGTTTTTCAAAAGGTTAAAAAGTATATTTTCCTCATGAATGTTATTTTAAATGTTATTTTTATTGTATTTTTATTCATCAATGAAAAGAACCATTTACATTTTCTCCATTTAGGATATGTTGTATTAGTACCATCCTTACCCTTCCTCTATATGGTATTCGATTTATTTTACCATGGATGGTATTGACATTCACCTCCATGATTCATTTTTGTAGTCCCTTTGAAATATTCAATTTCCTATAATCATTTGACATTTAATTTTGACTAATTATCCATATCATATATCATGGATATATTTATTTCACGAATTGTATAACATTTTTCATATGTTGTGTACTTTGAAAGTGATTTTATTATATTTTGAAATATTGATAAATATGTATCTTCTATTAAATATATATAATTTATAAGAAATATTATTTATTTTGATTATTCAATATGAGAAATTATTTAGACTCGCAATGAAAGGTGGGACTAAACTTTATATATACCCTTGATCTATCTATAGGTTCCAGTGGGGAAAATAAGTTACACAAATTAAACAGTTTTCTCACTATAGTTTTAAAACATCTTGTTAATGGTCTTGATAGTATAGGTTTTCGTGTTCCTAATACATGACTTCCAATAATTAAGAATTTCAATCATTTAATTTTAGTTATTATTCATCCATGATATTTTTCATCAACATATCTATGGATGCGTTTCATTTTCAGTTCGCTGATTAAATGGAATGTGTTTTAGTTTATTACCTTTATATATTTATTTTTCATTATCTGGTTTTTTTAATGTAATGTGTTTTTAGTTATTACATTACCAAATTGTTTATACATTTACTTTGTTGATTATATGCAATATATGTTCAATTTTTACCTTTCCATATTGATTATTCACATTTAGTCAAAATTACTTCTACTATACATTACCCTTACTAAGAATTGGTGCTCACCCTTATTTTGTTTCTTTCCAACAATAATCAATGATTTATACTATGAAAGATATTTGGGGATATAATGAATGGAATAAAGTTATCCAAGAAAGAAAATAATATGTTGTAATTAGTGTATTAAATTTTAATATACGACTCATGTATGTGTATGGTTTACCAAGACTACTAGACTCTTTAGACCTTCAAGATTTTATTTCTTGTAATAATGACAATTTAATGGTGGTATATACCATCTGCAGGATTGTTGGGGTCTGGTTTCTACAATTAGGGTGAATTTTATTATTCCTTAAGTAATAACAAATCACGAGATTTATACTTGTAATGATAAGACATTATAAATATATTTAGATTTCATCCCAAAATAATGGGTATCATAGGATATCGAATATTCAAAAATCCTCATATGGAGAGATTACAATTTAATATATAAAATTTCATATGGATATTAAATTAAACTTTCCATAAATGTTTAACATTGTAACCCTTTTGAAAGCTGCAAATCTAAACCGTTATAAAGATAACCACTAAATTTCAAAAAATCAGATCAACATTGATCTCAAATATATCATAAATTATATCTTAATTATCAAATTCAAAACATCTGAATTACTTCAGCATATATTCTCTAAAAACATGGTAACAACCTGAATAATCACTAATTTTTTTTTGGAAAACATGCTTGATTCCTTAATTTTATGATTTTTGGGTATATTTCTTAAAATCTAATAAGTTGTAAACATTTTCCATGATAATATATTCCAATTTTTCAAAAAATAAATAGTTAGTTACATAGAGATAAATATTATCCAATTTACTCTATCCATAATCATATCTTTATCCATGCTAAACAAAAAAGTTTCAACATGAGGAACTAATTAAGGGTTAAATTCCCTTAATAAAAATATCACCATTCCATAAAATCACATTTCTCTTACTTCATATCCATTAAAATTATTTTTTCAAGTCCTTAATAGAAAAAATATACTTCATGATTAGCATTAATCTTAAAAAATTACTTAGGCTTTGTCATCTTTATAACACTCTGAACCCCGAAGCCTAGAGCTGATTCATTATTTAATTACATTGGAATAAATACAAGATTCAATTCCCAAGGGAACAAATAGTTTTGTAGTTTTGGGAATCCAGATTATATACAGGATACCCACATTACATTGTTAAAATAAAATACCAACATGATACATAATTAAATGAGATAAGTATAATCCTTGAGATAATATTCAAATATTTTTTATTCATAACCTAATTAGAGGAAAAATAATAAGTTTGAGGTCGTATTATTAAAAAGGATAAGTAATGTAGAAGAAATAATGAATTTATGAGAATAATAAACATAGAAAGGTAAATAATTAAAAAAACATTACATTTAAATGAAAAGATGAGGAAATATCAATATGGAATGGTAGGAAACTAAAAAAAATTCTATTTAATCAATAAACTGAGAATAGAATATATCTATATATATTTCAGTTCAAAAATCTCATGGAGGAAAAATAACTGAAAGTTGAATGAGGGAAATTATTACTTTTTTGATGTTACATTAGAGGTACATGAAATCCAATACCTTTATATTCTTTCACATATTGGTTTACACTATTCTGATTTGTAGAAATTATATATATCAAGAGAACCTATGAATGCATCAAGGGGATATATAAAGTCTAATCACCACCTGTCATTTCCAGTCCAATGCATTCCTCAAATAAAATAATTGAGGTAAATAATAAACAATATTAATTATCATAAAATATTCATTTTAAATAACATTTAAAAATAATTCCTTAGTGTAGGATAATTAACAATAAAGGTTTTTGGTGTTTATTCATGAAAAAAACATTGAATGTTCATTAACAAATTCATGAGAGGAATAATATTTAAACATTTCAAAGTCTCTCATGCCACTTTGAAACATTTGAATCATAATTCCAATAAAGAAATAACATTAAATGAAACATATAATATCATGAGAATAATTATATTCATGATACAACATGTCAAAGGGTATTATTTACACTATATAAAAGTTAAGTGGTCTATAACAACAAATATGTATCAATAGAATGTAAATTGAGATGAAATCCATTAACTTAAGTCTATATTATCACATGTGTATTTATTTTCATGAATAATTTATATATTATAATTATTTAAATTCTTTATAAACTTTTCCAAAATTTTAATAACTTTTATTATACTTATTACATTTTTATACAACTGCTTAAAAAATTAAGTTTACATCGGGTGTTTTTGACCAAATTTTGTTCATGTGTCAAAATGACTTTTTTAGGCCATATATGGTAAAAGGGGTCAATATATTGACATGTAGAGAATAATAATAATTAAATAATTATCATTTAAGTAGATCATTTATATTAAAAAAACCAGTCACTAAATATGGTTATGAAAAATGAACCAACATTCCAATAATGGATATGGTAGGTCGTGTGAACATTTTAGTAATGGTCCCATTTTACAAGGATCATTTTAGAAAGAAGGTATGTAACATTATATATTTATATAATGAAAATTATATAATAAATAAAAAATTATTTAATAAAATATACTTATACATATAATTTTTGTGTTGTAAAAGGAAACACATTGTGTCAGGGATGTGGTTGTCCACACACATCCACAATTGATGTGATCACTTTTTAGTGTGTGAAAAGTGTAATAAATAAAATGATATTTTATGTTTAAATAAATTTAATTATGTAATTATTATCATTTATATGTCATTTATATTACTTATATTTAATTAAAAACATCCTTTATATGCTCTATATATAGTGTGAATGAATTGCTTCGCTTTGAGGAGGTGATAGTCCACACATCCACAAACGATATTATCGTATTTAAACAAAATGGAAGTTATAGAAATATTTATTATAAAAAAATTACAGAGTCATAAATACATAATAAATATCATATATATCACATATTAACATCACTTCCATCAATATTATCAACCATAAGTGTTTTTAAATGAAAAATTAATGACATCATTTTGTGAGGTCGTAGTTCACCATGCAAATTAAGAGTATGTTCATTACCCATTAGAGGGAATTGTGTGTAATTATAGGTATAAACCTTATTATAACATATAATTATATTTATGATACAATTTTTATTAAATAATAACATAATAATAATATTTTAGGGGGTGGATAATGAAAATAAAATAACAAATCTTGATGAAGGTTTTTACCTCTTATTTGGGTAACTCCTTTTGGTTTGCACCAAAGGGATTACTGGGTTTTCTTTCATCCAAAGGTTATAATTTTAGGATTAAGGAAATGAGGTTTATGAAATTTTTGGGAAGTTATTTTTTCAAGAAAAAGTGTCTTGATATGTTTTAGGGAGTGGGGGTGACTGTCTTTTTATAGTGGAGGGAAATGACACAATTGGTATTTTTGAAAAAATATTATTTGTTCCACAAGAATTACTTGTTCCCAGAGTGAAAAAATGAAACATTATAGAAAATTATAAGTTTAGTGGTGGATATATGGCTATAAAATCAGCATGGGAAGATATTATAGTTCGTTTGTTACTATAAGATTATGGTTTTATGCCCCATTAAGCATAATTTAACATTAATCGATGTAGTCAATTTTAATTTCATTCACTTATATTATTTCTCAAAAACGTATTTTAAAATATTATACATTTTTTAATAGTAGGAAAAGATCATTCCCATAAAATAATGACCTCATTATTAATAAAAAAACATTCACAAGTCTTAAATTATGAAATTTACATTGATCCCTCCTAAGAATTGGAAGGTCACCCGACACTTGATCAACCCAAGGATAAGTAGAATCTTTCACACCTTTGTTAGCAAGACCATCCACCAATGAATTTTACTCTCTATAATAATGAGTAACAATATTCTCCTTTTAAAAAAGAATGTTTAAAAATCCGGTGCACCGATTTGTGAGTTTCCATGAAAGGTGAAAAGATCATGTCTGAATAGAAAAAACAACAATTATTGAATAACAATCCAACCAGATCTTATTCCATCCCCTATTATTGTATTGATCTATTGTGATAATAACCTCCATGAATTTCAGAATTGAGAGTGGATACATTACCATATAAACTATAAAGGCACCCAAGAACATCACCCTGATGATCCCTAAAAGACACACCAAAACCCAATGGGCCCGGATTCCCTCTTGAAGAACCATCTGTATTAATTTTAATCCATCCATGAAATAGGGCCTACCAAAAGTCCTCAAAAAACCCAAGTGGAGATGAAAAGATACCCTAGACACCAACCTAGTTTATAACCAAGATATCATGAAGAGATTTGGCTGAAAACATAACTTGCGGGACTCACATATCAGGTACATCAATGAGAATAGAAGACATGTCACATCCAATGTGAAAAGGCTAAGACTCATGAACAACCTTATTTATAGAAGACTAATTGAAGTGCATGAGTTCATGTGTAGTAGCTTGAGAGTAAATCAAGAGTTCTGGTGATAGGTTCAGATCCGCCTATCCCCTAAGGAAATCTCATATTGAGCTAACTCATGTCAAATGAACTTCAAAAATGTCATATACTTCTTTCCACATTGCTAAAGCCACTTCACAGCTTTGAAAAAGATGATCAATGTCCTCTCTGTGCTTATAACAAAACACACATCTGGAACAGAGAGATATTCCCCAATATTGAAGATAATTATTAGTGGGAATTTTCTTATGTGCCAGTCTTCATAAAAAGGTGGACCAATAAGGTTTTAAGAAATATTTTTGGATTCTACCTATCCACTATTAGTCAGAATTATTGCTAATAGGATTCTTGTAGAACATGTCGGATGAATTTAATCCATTGGAAGCTGGCTCCCATGCCTTGAAATCGCCTTTGGTGGGGAAGAAATACTTTCCAATAATGGAAATAATATGATTTGGAAGATTTTCCATGCATACAAATTGTTCCTTGATTGATAAATCCATATCCAGATTTGCCTCATCCCCCAGAACAAGGTCTTCCATGTGATGTACAACCCAATTACATTTTCATAATTTTAAGGAAGACTCCCTAGAGACTAGTTAACATGAATAAGCATCAATTTTGAAGAACATATTCATGAAATTATGCCACACTGGGGAGTTGAAGATTTTGAAATTTCTAGATTTGAACCTATGTATGAATATGGCTCTAAGGAATCCCAGAGCATCAGAGTGAATATTAATAATCCTTCATATAAACCTTTCCTACAATGAATCATTAAATCATCCAAGGATTTTGATGCCTATGACCCCTTCTTAATAAGGCTTGAAAACAGAATTCCATGGAACCATTGCAAGCTGTCTATCCATGATGATACCACTCCAGATGAAGTTCCTGATGGAAAAATGATGCACTTAAGTAGAGTAATCATCCATTTCTACACCATGAACGAGTACACAAATTTAGAAAGGATGATTGACTTTACTAGACACACATTACTGGCCATGGATAATGACTTTCCCTTCCTAAATGAGATTTTCCTTTTAATCATATTAACATTTCCAGAAAAATGGAAAACCTTCGATCTTCCCCAAATGGGGCGACAATGCAAGTTTCTAAAGAAAAATCGTTCAATATTTTACAATTTTTTTATATTTAGTTTCAAATTAAAATTGAATCCAATGACCTAAGTTTGATTAATTCATAAAAATTATTCCAATTACACTTTAAAAGCATTTTTTAATATAATTTAACATTATAATTAAATTATACAAAAAATCAGTTTTGGATTAAAATTTATTATTTTCACTATTAATTAAAAAAATGAAATTTCATAGAAAAATACAAAAAATTAACCCTGAAATATTTTTTATATTTAAATTTAAAAAATGATGTTTATGTTGAAATATAGGATTTATAAAACTCCCAAACTTTATATTTTAAATTAGTTCTCCATTAAAAGGTAGTAAAATTTCCATTAAAATATATATGTTTTTATGCATCAAATTAGTTTTTTTCAAATCATATGCATATCAAATATATTGGATGAATATAAAAAATTTATTTAATATATAATGTTTATAATACATTAATATCACTCAATAATTTTAATTAATTAAATTTATTAGGATAAAACATTTTTGAGAGAATAGAAATAGTTTTCTATAAAAAAAATCCCTTTATATTCAATTGATTATTTTATTCATTTATAATTAATTTTTAACTAATTAATTCAAGCATATACATTCATAAGATAGTTAATCCCATTTATAACCATAAATTCAATTTCTAGGTTGTATCACATTATATTAAATAAAAATATTTTTAATAATATATTACTATTTGGTAAAACTCGATCTTGCATGTTACGCAATCGATCAATGAATTTTAGACTTGCATGTAATGTGTACTAACAAAGGTGTTATATATATGAAAAGATAACCTTTCAGTTTCATCTAACATATTATTAACATGGTATTTCTTATAATTAAACATAGGAACAAAAAAATAAAACTTTTCTATTTTAAAAAATTGTAATTTCATGGGGAGTCACATTCTCCCCATCATAAATAACTTGGGTCATCACAATTAAAAATTGATATCAAACATCAAGGGATGGGTATTTGAAAATAAACTATTTTTGAAACTCCCCACCCATAATTAATGGGATTAATAGCACATCTTATTAATTATAATGAAATGAGATTATAAATTTCACCCCAAAACAAGGAATTTAAATAGGAGAACAATAGTAAAAACATAGACATTCATAAAAATCATACCATGAAGTATTGATGAAGAGAGATAGAGAACATGTTCAATTAAAATTTATTGACCATAAAATCATACACCATATGTGTGAATAAATCTATTGATATCATTAAAAATGATGATAATAGGAAAAAATATTGTTACAACGCCATTTTTCTTATTATTGAGGAATTATTCTACTCTATAATAATTTATGTAAATATAAATTTATATTTACGTAAACAAAATCTTTTCCTTTTGTCAGACATTTAACTATTCAATATTATTTTCTCATTGTAGGTTCTATTAAAAGGAGATGTAATAGGTTAACCTATGAAACCTCATCCAAAGGTCAACATAAATAATTTTATAATTGGTTAACTTTTCCAAAAATTTTGATCCATCACTTTATAAGTATAGGCACCCAAAGAACTTATCAAATTACATGAAGTGGATTATAATAATTAAATACCAAACATGTGAAAACCATCATCATTTATTCTCTTGAAATATGGTAATAACTTGAATTACTAAAATTGTAGAGACCAAAATCTTGACATACATGGACATTACATTACTTTTTCGTAATACTTAATACATAACAAAAACACACACTCAAGGACTGTAATAGTTTAGTGTCTTTGGATACATGGAACATAATCTTCTAATCATGGTGAAAGATCATCAACATCTCCCATAAAGATCATCCACTTTTGTTTTCTTACCTAAAACCTTTCTTTATATCATGGGGAAAATAAAACATATAAAGGGTTAGCTCAAATGCTCAGTAAGGGTAAGCATAGAGAAAATAAAACAAACCATACACATTTGAACATAAAAACATGACCATAATGTTTAAGCATGAAGATCTTGATCAAAGACATAAATCTTGGAAGTACGTAAGGCGTGTATCATAATGGAACATGAATATTGATAAAATAGAATGGGAATAAAACTTGTAATTGTGGAAAAACATTATGCACATAATATGATTTCCATAGTAGCCAAGGCATTTCCGCCAAGACCATCTTAGTGGACAAAGTCCCTTACTGAACCGGGTTTACTTGTCGTTCCATCCGTGTATTACTGAACTAGATTTACATGTTGATTCAGCCATGCCTATCTCATGAGATATATATATTTACCCAATTCATTAGAGGGAGATATAGGTCCTGCCCATATCATAATTAAATCATTCTTACTTGTTCCACAACATAAACATAAATCATTCATCATAACCCAAAGAATAAAATGGGTTTCATAAACATCATCCCATCATAACATAATCCAAATAAAATAAATGGATATGATTTCATCATAATAAATGTGAAACCATGTAAATCATAGATACATTATACTTGATAAATAATCATACTAAATAATGTCATCTAATATGGAAAATAGTTTTGACAAAACACTTGAAATGATTTCTTGTGGAAAATATCCTTTCTTCTTCAAAAAAACATTTTCTTTTCACAAAATGCCATGAAATTTTAAAAGAAAAGCATTTTTTTGAAAATAATTATGAAATATTGTAGATTATGGTTCATGAAAATAATGCATTATGAAACCGTAAAAATCCTTTCAGGTCGTATAAGTTAAAAAAACATTCTCCGCGTACTTTTGTCGGAAAAGTCAAAAAGTACTACGTATGGTAAACCAAAGTAAGTTTCCTTACATACCATGTACAAAAAGTCATAAATGGGTAAAAGGACTTTAAACATAAATGAAAACATTTTTATAAAACTTGGACATGGATTATAAATTTAACACCTGTAAATACTTACGTATAAGCAATCTCTGATAGAAAACAATTGAGATTGCAACATTATCCCTTAAAAATATCTTTTTGTAAACAAAATAGATAAATTATGTGAATTAACTATAAGGTCACATAAATAAATTATAAATACATGATAGGATATTAATTTCTCACATAATCCAAGAACGACATAAATAAGAAAGAGAAGATCAGCCCAATGAACAGAAATTGGGTTAAGAAGTTCCCTTACCTTGTGTCCAACTTGACTCGATCATTCGTTAATATCCTGAATAATAAACCAAAGTTAATTTATACTTTCCTTAGAATCTTTTTCAAGTTTATTATTACTTTTATATCACTTATTACCATGTTATAAACATTATGTAACCATTTAAATTAATGACGTTCGTTTTGTCGATATTTGGTACTTGAGTCAAAAATGGACATCTTATAATTACATGTTGTTCATGTGGTAAAAGTTTTATTATATAAATAATGATATTAATTATTTACATATCATATATACCATATATATCAAGAATATACATTTATTTATAATAGTACATAACATATGTAGGTAAGAAATGAAATGCACTGTTCATGGAGACGGTAGGCCATACGTACGCATGAACGCTACATTCATTTCTATTTCTTATTTTAATTTAATTAAAACAAAATGATACATAGGTATATTATAATTCTATTATAATATCATATATAATATTATTAACTATATCCTTTATATATCCCACATAAGGCATTAACAAATCACATCACATTGAGGGGAAGGTAGTCCGCACTTCCTCAAATTAGATTATCGTATTTAGCCACTATGGAAACCATAAAGGCTTGATATAATTTGGAATTAAATAAGCATATGGAAATAATAAACATAATATATATCATATATAAATACATTTCAATCATAATTGCCACCATGAGAGGTGGTATTAGAAAATCAATCAATCATCATTTCGTGAGGCGTTAGTTTTTTATCCACAGAAACAATATGTTCTTCATCCATTAGATGGAGGTGTGTGTAAGTGTAGTTATAATACTTCACATAAAAACATCCTAGTATATTTAGGATACTGGTTTTGTTACAAAATAAATCATTAAAAAGAGTGTAGGGGTTGGAGAAGTAGAATAAAAGAAAACAACTTAAGAGATATTGTTACCTTTAATTTGGGTAACTTCCTTTGGTTTGAATAAAAAGGATTTCTTGAAGTTCCTTATACCTAATATAAGGCCTCTAGGGGAGGATAGGGATGTAGATAGATTAATTGGGCAGAGGTTGGATGAGAAAAATGTCTCGAGAGGTGTGAGGAATTAGATAAAAATGGTCTCATTTTATAAGGGGGAGGAGGGGATCTTTTGGAATGTGTGAAAATGTTATTTTATTATAAACATACCTTCGGTTTCAAAAGGTAAAAAATAATTAAATATTATAATAATATGACTCATGGTAGAAATAAAATCATCCAATCATAATTGGACATGTTTTGGATAATATTTTAATCATTATAATCTTATTTATTTAAATCATTTTTTAATGAGGTAAATACTACATCATTATTGTTTCATAAATAATTTAATTCATTTGATGTCTAAAAATTATTAAAAAAACCATGATGTATGAAATCGTTTTATCTTTTTAATGAATATTTATAGTCGAAAATAGGACTTATATAACACCATATAAAAACTAATCTACTAAAAGATTTTTGTTAATGTCAATTTTTTCTTTACATTAAATTAATTAATCCAAATTGTTATTATCACTACCAAGTGGCTCAATGGGGTCCCAAAATCGACCCAAGGATGCCCATGGTCGGCCACTACTCATCTAATAAGGTTAGGACAAGAGTTAAGGTAATTTCTAACTATTATAATATTCTTTTATCCTTGAACTACCATATTTACTTTTAACCGTGGTAAATAAAAGTAAAAAGTTACTATTCACAAAAAATTATTTTAATCTAATTGAACCACATTTTACTCCTTGATATTTACCATATGTCTCTGATTTTTTTAATTCAACTCACATAAGATGTAAAATTAAGTTTTATGAACAATTACAAAATCTCCTAGGAGGTGGGTAAAAGACAGTGAAAAGCTCAATACTTTTTTTATAAATCAAAAATTATTATAAAATGACTCCAATGAATTTCATTAAAATTATATAATTATTATGTATCGTATTTTTACCTAAAATAAATTGAAATCTAATAAATTATTATTTAAATAAAAATTCGGTTTAACCAAAAACTCAGTGTTTTCAGTATTCATCAAAAATTGATGTTTTTTCATAAAAACACCAAAAATTCAGCCAAAGATATATTTGATATTCCGAATTAAAAAATGATGTTTATTTTTACATATTCAAAACATATAAGTGGAATTAGTTAATTTTAAAAGTAATTCCAATTATCAAAACAAATAGGGTGTTTTTAAGAAACAATAACTATCAAAAGATCGACACTTGTTTATGTCCAATTTCAAAGTGAAAATAATTATAATGACCAACATTGAATTAAATGGTAAAAATATATTCTAAATAAAATTTAAAACCAATTGAAAATATAATCTAACCATATAAATTATTTCGATGAAAAACGTTGTTTTTAATTAAAATATAGTGTGTTTTTTACTATTCATTAAAATTTGAAAGTTATCAGAATAATATGAAAATTTTATCAAAAGTAAATTTTTATATCCCAATTCCAAAGAAGAATTTTATTTTTTCCAATTTAACTTATAAACATGTCAAAACTATATTTAAAGTGGGTATTCCATCAATAGGCCGCAAAAGTGCATTTTTTGAAAAATACTTATTTTACCCGAAAACATTATTTTGTTCTCATACTATGTTCTAAAAAATGTGTAAGATAAATAATAATGTTATAAAATTAAAAATGTAGTTAATACTATTCATAACGGCTTGTCCATAATAATATTATAACAATATATCATTGTTTAGTGAAACCCAGTATTGCGTACTACACACGCTATCGAGAAAGGTCGTGATTGCGTGTAATGCAAGCCAAGACAAGGTGACGTGTAGTGAAAGACTCCTTTGTTGTTGCGTATAACAAAATACATCCATATTTCATTTATAAATTGAATATATATATATACACACTTAATGATTCGTATAATAACAACTATCAAACAAACTTGAAATTGTGTGTAACACGATCCAAGAATAGTGTTGCGTATACTGCAAGCTAATACGTTCTTGCGTATAGCGGAAGGTAATCTTGGTGTAGCGTACAATAGAAGATATGAAAGAAATTAAAAAGAATATATCTCCTAAAATCTCGGGGTGTTACATTCTACCCCCCTTAAAATGAATTTATCCCTCGAAATTCGTCGGGGTTATAAATGGTTTACTACTTGAGAGTTTCATACATAGAAACCCAGATCATTAAAAGGAATAATAAAACATACTTTTAAAAAGGAATGTTAGAAACATAACGGATACCCAAATTAACTCATCACTTGGGTTTCCACATAGGATTATATAGGTGAAAATATGGATATGGAAGAGAAATATAACAATCAGGTTCTGATGGAGAGTGGTAGAGAACATGGCTATGAAAAAGCCAACAGTCACAAAGCCATAAATTTGTGATGTTCTAAGGTACTATCTAATTCATCAAATACGAGGGCACTAGGACAACATTTTTTTGGTTTTCAAGATCATTTCCCTAATTTTGAAGAATTTGATTTAGAAGAGATACTTACTTTATTTTGGTACAATCTCACTATTGTTTGTGCCTTGAACAATTTCCACTTCATCTCTTAAAGAAATGAAGTTGAATTTTTCATCTGTGAAGTGTTAGCAGATCATGCGATAGAATGATAGGTCATTCCATCTGTCTCAAACATAAGGTTAGAAAAAGTTATATACATAAGTTTATCAATGGGGAGATTAATCGTATATTGTTCCTAAAATGGACTTATATGTCTTATATCATACCGCTTAATAAAATAAAACTAGTTTCTAATAACCAGGGACTTCCTGTAGGCCAGTGGTAGGTGATAAAGTCCTGTCACACTTCGGTTTTGGGTTTGATTCCCTCAGACTTGTCCAAAACGATGGGTTGTCTCCTGTCCTATAGGTTGTCTTTTTTGTAAAGCTACACTATTATAACATTACAGAAATAATATTGAAAAATGTTTTAGCCTTAAACAATACTAACTAATATTCAACATAATCCATTCCAATCATTAATATTATCAAAAATACATATTTACAGTCTCATAGCATATAGAAAACAATTACTGGAAAGGTCACATAATAATAACATGAATACCATCATTTATCCCCCATATATCATAAGATATATCTTGTTGATCGCATTCCAAACATGTGAATACCATAATCTTGAATTCTCTTGAAAAATTAATACCCATTCAACCTTATTGAAAGACATGAATGTTGTCAATAGTTAACTCTTTACACATAAAAAAATCCCAACATTTATATACACTCAAACCATGATATCACTTTGTCCTTATATCAGTCATGAGCTCATTAATAATATCCAAAATATTAGTTTCTTCTTATCCAATAATTATGCTCATATCATCTTCGTTCCAAAAATATCTGAATAACCTTTCATGGTTACCGGTACCATTCAACATATTCTTTCAAATACTTTAGGAAAAACAATAGTGTAACAATCCTTAGATGTGTCTTTATTCCATAGTACCATTACCTATAAAACATAACTCTTAATAAACATAAATCATTCCACTACCTTCTTAAACCATTGACCGAGCTTCAAAAATTATTTTATCTCAAAGATCATTTGTATTCTCATCATCATCATCAATATAAATACTACCCATAAAACTATGATGATTCTCTTCATGAGATTTTCCCTTAGGTAATTGGTTTGCATAATGCTTGTACATTCCAAATTTAAGACATTTAACTATTGTTAATGTCTTCCAAATACCATTATCCTTGTCCATGGTGTTAACTGAACCTTTTCCTTTTCAATTACTAGCTTTGTGTCCTTCTTTTCCACACCCAAAGAATCTTCCAGTTCCATTGAAACATTCTCCTTGATGCCTTTTCCCACATGATTTACAAGAGGTAAAATAAACTTTCTTTCCTCTATGATCATCATGATAGTCCATCTTTCTCTTATTAGCCGAGTCAGGAAACTTGCCAAAGTTGATATTATTGATCATATTATGATATTGATGATTAGGAATAATAATGATGGTTGGACATCAAAATCCCGTTTCATTTTTTTTCTCATGAATAATATCATTCCAATTTCCATTATATTCTCCATGAACATGAATCCTCTTGTTTCCTTCCATTTCATAAAACCCAAAAAGAATAGTGTGAGAGGAAAAAATCATGCTAGGGAAAACAACATAATAAAGAGGGAGTACCTTAAATATCTAACATCTTAGGTTTAATTCTACGATCGGTAGCATAATTCATGGATTATAACTTATACTTATACTTAACCTTAGGGACATCCCTAGACATTCCTCAGAAATACCTCTAGGGATCTCACAAAAGTTTTCACATCCTAGTTTACAAAGGTTAACTAGAACTTTCCTCCGATTCAAACTATAGAGACCCAAAGCTTGACATACATGGACATTACATTACTTTTGCAGAATACTTAATGCATAACAAAAAACAACACTCAATGACCATAATAGTTTAGTGTCTTTGGAAACATGGAACATAATCTTCTAATCATGGTGAAAGATCTTAGACATCTCCCATAAAGATCTTCCCCTTCTGTTTTTATACCTAAAACATTTTTTTATATCCCGAGGAAAAGAAAACATATAAAAGGTGATCTAAAATGCTCAGTAAGGGTATGCATGGAGAAAATAAAACAAATCATACACATTTGAACTTAAAAACATGACCGTAATGTTTAAACATTAAAATCTTGAGGAAAGACATAAATCTTGGAAGTACGTAAGTTGTGTATCATAATGGAACATCAATCTTGATAAAATAGCATGGGAATAAATCTTGTTATTGTGGAAAAACATTAATCACATGATATGATTTCCATAGTAGCCAAGGAATTGCTGCCAAAACCATCTTAGTGGACAAATTCCCTTACTAAACTGGGTTTACTTTCCATTCCTACCCTGTATTACTGAACAATATTTACTTTCCATTTCATCCATGTCTATCTCATGATATATAAATCTTTACCCAATGAATTTGATGGAGATATAGGTCCCACCCATCTCATAATGAAATCATTCTTACTTTTTCCACAACATAAACATAAATCATTCTTCATAACCCAAAGAATAAAATGGGTTTCACAAACATGATCCCATCATAACATAATCCATATAAAAAATGGATATAACTTAATCATAATAAATGTGAAACCATGTAAATAATATATACATTATACTTGAAACGTAATCATACTAAATAATGTCATCTTATATGGGAAATAGTTTTGAAAAAACCCTTGAAATGATTTCTTGAGTAAAATATCCATTATTCTCCAAATAAAATTTTCTTTTCACAAAATTCCATGAAATTTTAAAAGAAATTGATTTTTTGAAAATACATATGAAATATTTTAGAGTAAACTTCATGAAAATAATGCATTATGAAACTGTAAAAATCCATTCATGCCGTATAAGTTAAAAAAACATTCTCCGCGTACTTTTGTAGGAAAAGTCAAAAAGTACCTTGTATGGTAAACAAAAGAAAGTTTCCTTACATAACATGTAGTAAAAGTAAAAATGGGTAAAAATAATTTAAACATACATGAAAACATTTTTATAAAACTTGAACATGGATGATAAATATAACCCCAGTAAATACTTACGTATAAGAAATCTCAGATAGAAATCAATTGAGTTTGCAACATTATCCCTCACAAAGATATTTTTGTAAACAAAATAGATCACTTATGGGTATTAAATATAATTTCACATAAAGAAAGTATAAATACATGATAAGATATTCATTTCTCACATAATAAAAGAACTACATAAACAAGAAAGAGAAGATCAACCCAAAGAACGGAAATTGGGTTAAGAAGTTCCCTTACCATGTGTCCGACTTGACTCGATCGTTCTTTAATCTCCTGAATAATAAACCAAAGTAAATTTATACTTGATTAAGAATCTTTTTCAATTTTATTATTCCTTTTATATCACTTATTACTGTGTTATAAACATTATGTAACCATTGAAGTTAATAACGTTCGTTTTTTCGATATTTGGTACTTGAGTCAAAAATGGGCTTATTTTATTTACATCTTGTTCATGTGGTAAAAGTTTTATTATATCAAGAATTATATTCATGATTTATATATAATATATATCATATATATCCAGCATATAAATTTATTTATAATAGTACATAACATATGTAGGTAAGAAATTAAATGCACCGTTCATGGAGACGGTAAGCTGTATGTATGCAAGAACGCTACTTTCATTTCTATTTCTTATTTTAATGGAATGAAAACATAATTATACATAGGTATATTAGAATTCAAGTATAATATCATATATAATATCATTAACTATATCTTTTATATATCTCACATAATGAATTAACGTATCACATCACTTTGAGGGGGCGGTAGTCCGCACTTCCTCAAATTAGATTATCTTATTTACCCACTATGGAATACATAAAGGCATGATATAATTTGGATGTAAATAAGCATAAGGAAATAATAAAAATAATATATATCATATATAAATACAGTTCCATCATAATTTCCACCTTGATATGTGGTAGGAGAAAATCGAACAATCATCGTTTCGTGAGGCGTTAGTTTTCCATCCATAGAAACATGATGTTCTTTATCCATTAGATGGAGGTGTGTGTAATTTTAGTTATAATAATTCTCATAAAAACATCATAGTATATTTAGTATACTGGTTTTGTTACAAAATAATGGATTAAAAAGATCTTAGGGGTTAGAGAAGTAGAATAAAAGAAAACAACTTAAGAGAAACGGTTACCTTTAATTTGGGTAACTTTCTTTGGTTTGAATAAAAAGGACTTCTTGAAGTGCCTTCTAACTATTGTAAGGCTTCTAGGGGGAGTATAAGGATGTAGAGAGATTATTGGGGCATATTATTGACCAAAAAAATGGCTTGAGAGGTGTGAGGAATTCGATAGAAATGGTCCCCTTTTATAAGGTGGATGAGGGGCTCTTTTGGAAAGTGTGAAAATATTATTTTATTATAAACATATCTTCGGTTTTAAAAGGAAAAAAAATCATTAAATATGATGATAAGATTACTCATAGTATAAATAAAATCATTCAATAATAATTGGACATGTTTTGGATAATATTTTAATCATTATAATCTTATTTATTTAAATGGTTTATTAATGAGGTAAATACTGCATCATTATTGTGTTAGAAATAATTTAATTCCTTTGATGTCTAAAAATTATGAAAAAAATACCATGATGTAGGAAATAGTTTTATCCTTCTAATGAATATTTATAGTCTAAAATATGACTTATATAACACCATATAAAAATTAATTTACTAAACTATTTTTGTTAATGTTAATTTTGTCTTTACATTAAATTAATTAATAAAAATTGTCATTATCACTACCAAGTGGCTCAATGGGGTCCCAAAATCTACCCAAGGATTCCCAGGGTCGGCCACTACTCATCCAATAAGGATAAAAAAAGTGTTAAAGTAATTTTTCACTATTATAATATTCTTATAACCTTGAACTACCCTAATTACTTTTAATCGTGATAAATAAAAGTAAAAAGTTTCTATCCACCAAAAAATATTTTTATCTAATTGAAAAAAAATTTACACCTTGATATTAATAGTGTCTCTTGGATTTTCAAAATTCAACTCACAGAATTAGTAAAATTAAGTTTTATGAAAAAATGAAAAAGCTCCAAGGAGGTGGGTAAAAGACGGTGAAAAGTTCAATACAATTTTTATAAATCTAAAATTTTTATAAAATGACACCAATGAATTTCATTGAAATTATATAAGTATTATGTATCTATTTTTACCTAAAATAAATTTAAATCAAATAAATAATTATTTAAATAAAAAGTCGTTTTTAACCAAAAACTCAGTGGTATCACTATTCATCAAAAATTGATGTTTTTCAAAAAAACCCAAAAATTCAGCCTAAGCTATATTTGATATTCCGAATACAAAAATGATGTCTATTTTTCCAAATTAAAAATATAGAAGTGGCATTAATTAATTTTAAAATTAATTCCCGTTATCAAAACAAATAGCGTGTTTTTAAGAAACAATAACTATCAAAAGATCGACACTTGTTTATGTCCAATTTCAATGTAAAATTAATTCCAATGACCAACATTGAATTAAATGGTAAAAATATATTAAAATTTCACTTTAAAACCAATAAAAAATATAATCTATCCATCAAAGATATTGTGATGAAAAAAGTTGTTTTTAATTAAAATATAGCTTGTTTTTACTATTCATTAAAATATGAAAGTTATCAGAATAATATGAAACAATTATCCAAAGTAAATTTTTATATCCTGATTCCAAAGAAAAATTTTGTTTTGTCAAATTTAACTTATAAACATGTCAAAAACTAGATTTAATGTGGGTGTGCCATCAAAAGGCAGCAAAACTGCATTCTTTGAAAAATACTTATTTTACCTGAAAACCTTATTTTGTTCTCATACCATGTTCTAAAAAATGTGTAAGATGAATAATAATGTTATAAAATTCAAAATTTAGATAATACTATTCATAACAGCTAGTCCATAATAATATTATAACAATATATCTTTGTTTAGTGAAACCCGATATTGCGTACTACACATGCTATCGAGGAAGGTCGTGATTGCGTGTAATGCAAGCCAAGACAAGGTGACGTGTAGTGAAAGACTCCTTTATTGTTGCGTATAACAAAATACAACCATATTTCATTTATAAATTGAATATATATATATATATATATATATATTTATACAATCAATGTTGTGTAGAATAACAATTATCAAACAAACTTGAAATTGTGTGTAACACGATCCAAGAATAGTGTTATGTATACTGTAAGGTAATACGGTGTTGCATATAGCTCAAGATAATATTAGTGTAGCGCACAACAGAAGATATTTAAGAAATTAAAAACAATATATCTCATAAAATCTCTGGGTGTTACAAAAATACTTTATTCGGAATATGAATTCTTTCTTATTACATAATTAAAAACACATGTTATTGGATATATTCCATAAATTCAAAAAAAAATTGTAAACTCCTTCTTTGATATCATAAACCATATTGTTGAAAACAATCATTAATCAATTACAAGTTAGTCAACACATATCCAAATCAATCATTTCCATATCCAAACAACATTTTCACTACATTTTGAACATGTTATGGAATATCTCTCCCTAAACCATGTATTTTCCAAAAAAAATAACTTCCTACAAAATCACCTTTCTTGGTACCATTCAAAATATGATCTCAAATACATAAAGAAAATGTACTAAATTAAAATCTTAATATATTCCATAATTCTTATAACATGTAAATAATTGATAAAATACTTGGACAAAATAATTATTGAATCCAAACATAAGAACATTAATCATTTCTCCTACTTTCTGTTAGTGGTACGATCTAGACCATGATCCATTATCCTCTTTTAAGGTATATTACATTAAATAATGAGACATTTATATTCATAGCTCCCCATTTCCTTGTAGTGGAATAATTTCACATTGTAATTTTATTTCTATCTCTTACAATCATGAACATGGTGGCCTTTTTTCTGCACTTATAACAATCTCTCATTCGCATCAAGAATATATTGGGGAGTTTCTTTCAAAAATTATCACATTAGGAAATATTATTATTTCCCTTATTCACTTTATAAATATTTTTACCTTGAATACATTAATTTTATTTCTCTCCTTTGATGCCATAATACTTTTAGTATTTCATACCAATATCTTCATTACATGATATTATTTCCTTATATTATGAAAATTATTGGGTGATTAATTACCATAAAAATATTTTATTAAGACTATAAAACAAATGGTCATTCTTACTCTTTGGATCATTTTCATTGGTGATATTTACATTACTTCTGGTAGCCACTATTTATAATTGATGACATAAAAAGTTTTAATATCATTATAAAACATAATGTATAATCCAAAAACTAGTGAAACACAAATCATAAATTTAAAATTTTCCCATAACTAATATCATATAAGAAAACATGTTTTTGGGTATATCGTTAATTTAAAATCATTCATAATGGATATTAAAGAAAATTTTAATTAACCTATGAGAATCTCGTGAGATTTTCAAACCAGGTGTATAGTAAGGCCCATTGTTGTGTACCATGTTACACCAAGTCTTTTCTAACACACATTTTAAAAATTTTCATCTTGGTACATATTTTCTATAACCAAGACCACTTGCAGAATCCATACAGGTATGTATTGATAAGAATATCACATACTCATTACCTTGCCAAAATTATAGGTTGTTATTCTATAATTATCCTCAAATTCAATGTTAGGGTTATGCTCCCTAATAGATGTTTTCTAAATATACATTCTACGGTTGTTACTAAACCATATCTGATACCATCTGTAAATCATGGACCCAAAAATCTTTAAGAAAGTGAATTATGTTATCACATTGGTATATATACGTCCTTTAAATACCAAGGTATTGAATATTTTCACCGTTTTTGAAAACCAGATTACATAAATTATAAACATAATACATTGGGAAAAAATAAAAACATGATACATAATAAAATAGAACAAACATCATCCTTAAAATCAAATTCAAATATCTTTTATTTATAACCTAGGGAAAGGAAACATAATAATGGTGATCTCAAATCCTTAGTAAGGGTATGTGAAGTAGTAGAAATAATGAATTGATGAGAAAAATCAACATGGAGTGGTAAATGAATGATAACACATGCCACTAAAATAACAAGATAATGAAATATAAAAAAAGTTAAGAAATTGAAACACATCCCATTTAATAAATAAATAGAAAATATAATGCATCTATAAACATGTCAATGAAAAAATATCATGGATGAATAATAACAGAATACTAATGAGGGAAATTCTTAATTTTCTGACGTCATTCATGAGTCACATGAAAACCTATACCATAAATACATTTCACAATATGGTTTGAACTATTCTTATTTAGCCAAAATATTTTCTCATTGATAACTTTTCATGTAATTAAGGGGATATATAAAGCCTATTCTCCACCCATCCTTCCCAGTCCAAAGAATTCCCCATAATGGATAATCAAGATAAATAAGTAAAAAAATACTTATCATAAAATATCTCTATTGAATAAATAATATGAACGTATCAATAATTCATCTGTGGAGGATAAGTAACAACAAGGGTTGTTAATGATAATTAATGGATATACTATTTAAAAATCATTAAAAAAATTCTAGGATAATAATCTATAAACTTTCCAATGTGTCCCATACCACATTAAAACATTCGAATCTTAATATTCATGAATTAATAACATTAAATGAAGCTTATAATATCATGAGAATAATGAGATTCATGATATAACATGTAAAAGTGTACTATATACACCATATAAATTTGAATTGTTGTATAAAAACAAATATGTCTCTATGGAATATAAATTGTGATGAAATCCCTTACCTTGAGTCCAACTTGTCATGTGTGTCCTTATTTTCTCAAATAATAAACGTATTTTATTTATTTAATTTCATTTGAACCTTTTTCAAGTTTATTATTACTTTTAATTCACTTATCACATTTTTTTAATGAAATACTTAAATAATTAAGTTTACAGCATTTGTTTTTTACCAAATTTGGTTCATGTGTCAAAAATGACTTTGGTGGGTCAACTATGGTCAAAGGGTCCATTATATAAACTTCTATGTAATAATAACTATAAAATAATAATTATATTTATAAACCATGTTTACTTTTAAAAATTCATGAAAGATGTCTATGGAAAATAAAGCATTGTTAAAATCATGGAGACGGTAGGTCATACGTACACACGAGTAACATTCCCACTATACAATGATCATTATAGATAAAAGGTAAGTGACATTATATCATTCCATAGTTATGATTATATCATAAATACCATGTTATTTGATCACATATTTCTATATATTTAATTTTAATTATGTAAAATAAATTGTATAATGTTGGGGAGGTGGTAGTCTATATGTCCACGATTGACGGAATCACTTTTTAATGTGTTAAAGGGTAATAAATAAAATGATATTTTACGTTTCCGAAAATTTAATTATGTCATGAAAATAATATATATATAATAATATATATATATATATATATTATTTTACATAAATTTAATTACAACCATATTTTATACATTACATGAATTCTATGAATGGATAACACTACATTGAAAAGGTGGTAGTCCACACTTCCATAAATGATGTTATCATATTTACCCCAAATAGAAACTAAAATGGTATGTGTTATTAAATAATTAAATAATATTAAAGAAAAAATATATATCATATATATCATATATATAATATATATAATATATTAATAGTGTTTCTTTAATAATTCTGAACCATGATAGGTGGTAAAGGAAAAATGAATGACAACATTTTGTGAGGTGTAGTTCATCAAACATGTAAATGGTAGGTTTGTTACCCATTACATAGAGTTGTGTTTAAGTGAATATCAGAACCTTAGAATAAATAAACTAATTATATTGAGGATGATAGTTTTATTATATATTCATGTAGTAAAAAGATTTTAGGTGTTTGGGAATGAAAATAAAATAAGATCTTGAGGATGGATGCGACTGCTTATTTGGGTAACTTATTTTGGTTTTCACCAAAGGGAATCCATCAATTTATTTAGGAAAAATGTTAGGCTTATAGATTGATTATAGGAATTTTTATGAGCTATTAGGGTAGTTCATGAGAGATCCAAATTGTCTTCATAGTTGTGAGTAAATGATATGGGTGAGTGACTTTTTATAGTGGGTGGAAAGGACACACTTTGTATTTTTAAAAATAATTGTGTGTTCCCCAAGTATTACTTGTTCAAAAAGAGTTAAAATGGGCCATTAAAGAATCTTAGAGGTTTAGTGAAAAACAATTCACATTTTTTAGGTTTTTGAAATGTTTATCTGTCATTTACCCCCTTAAGATTATGGTTTAGTCCATTGATAAGCTTAATTTTACATTAATAAATATAATTAATTTTTATTACTTTCACTAATATTTTTGGTCAAAAACAAAGTTGACGTTATTATAAATTATATTTTATTATTATTTCAAATATAGATCCCATTTTTAAGAATTCCAATCATATATTTTCAGAAATTGATATAAATTTAATCATGTATACGAGACGATGATGCGGGTTTCTAAGGTAAAAAATGTTCAATTGTTCATAAGTTATTTGTATTAAATTTTAACGTGAAATTAACTCCACTGGCCTAAATTGGATTAATTTATACAAAATTAAATCTAATTAATCTTTAAATCCATTTAAAAATATATTTTGAACCTATAAATAAAATACGCAAAAATGTATAATAGATTTTTAATTCATTATTTTTAACTAATCATTTAAAAATGAAACTTCATATAAAAATACCTAAAACACAACCTAACAAAAATTTTATATTTATATTTAAAAAATTATGTTTATTTTTGAATTTAAAATTTCTAAAACTACAAAAAAATTATAAAAAAAATGGGCACTCCATTAAAAGGTGGAAAAATTTCCTTTATAAAAATATAGGTTTTATGCATAAAATTGAGTTCGTTTTTATCTTATTCTTATAATATATATTAAATGAATATAAAATATATATGATTCAGTATTTAATAAATATATATTTCTTTAATATAACTAACTAATATTAATTAATTTAATCTATTATGATAAAACATCTTTGTGAGCATAAACAGATTTTTCTATAAAATTATTCAATTTATATTCAATTAGTTCTTATATTAATTTCTATTTAATTTTTTAAAAAATAATTCAACCATTTATTTTCATAAGTTAGTAAAACATATTTATAACCATAAATTTAATGGAAATTTTGTGTCATATTAAATTAAATAATAATATTTTTAATAATAGATTATTTTTTGGTAATAATTGGTCTTGCATGTAATGTAAGATATTGGGGGAGGTCAGTCTCGCATGTAGCTAGAGCTACCCTCAATGTTCCATATATAGAAATAAACTTATGTTTTGTGTTACATAATATTAAATTGGTATTTTCTATAAATAAACCTAGGAAGAAAATTAAATTTATTCTAAAAAGAAAATATTATAAAGTCAGGAGGTGTTATAATATTATTCTTTAATACCCCATTCATAGAATATGAAATATAAATAATTTCATAAGGGTTGTCAAAATCAATATATTCATTATTATTAGATTTAATTTGAAAACATTTTCTTAGAACATCCCATACCATTCATATTTTATTCATGGACTATTTACCTCCCATAGTATACCCAATGCTCATAACCACCTTCTTAATTTTATTCATGATATTCCCATTTAGAAAATAGATATTTATAATTCCTATACTTTCTATGTATGAAACATTCAATGTTATCTCAACTACTTCTAGTTCCCACCATTTACTAGAACCATAAATCATAGTGTTGGTAATCTTTATCTTAGGGGAAAACCACATAATCATGTAAAATTACTTATAGGATGAATAAATCATGACACCGATATCTAATACTATGAAACCTTAGGCTTATCCATAGATACATCCCTAGAAATATCCTTATAAATATTCTAAGGGATCTCAATATTGTTTCCTCATTATATATTATAGATTTTGAATAATAAGTTTCTTTAATTATATCTATAGTTACATAAGAAAAACATACATGGATATTACATAATTTTAGATTAATATTAACCACATTACAAAAATACATGCCTAAGGACCATAATATTTTAGTGTCTTTGGAAACTTGGAAACATAATCATCTAACTTGGTGAAATATCAACAACATCTCCCTTAAACGTATTTCCCCATATTACACCTCTTTAAAACTATTCATCATAACCTTGGGAAAGGAAAAATAATAAAGGGGTGAGCTGATATGGTAAACAAGGGTACACAAGGGAGATATTTAGTCATAACATGAACATAAAGGTACGAGAACATGAGATTAACATTTGAAGATAATACCCTTTATATCAAAGACCAGATAAATGAGTCATGGAATAAATATTAGAACTTCATAAGACATGAATCATAAGTAAATCAAGAGCATACTCCATGATATCATAACATAAACATAAGAAATTAGATTTTGAAAGACACTTAAATAGATAAAATGATTTCAATAATAGTAATGAATTAATTACAATGCTATATTAGTTAAATGGGTTCACCAACTAAACCATCTTAGTAGTCATGGTTAACTCCCAATACAAACTTAGTCAAAAATATCCCTTATTGAACCAGGTTGACTCCCCATTTCATCCATGTATTGTTGAAATGGGTTAACCTCCTATTCTTGCCCCGTATTACTGAACCGAGTTCTCCCATTAATATAGACATATATTACTGAACTATACTCACTTCTAGTTTTGTCCCTTTTATAATAAACATAGTTTACATTTTATTCTAACCCTATCATACAGAACTGAGTTCCCTTTTTGTTTAGGCCGAGTCATTTTTAACTAAGAACAATCGTCGTTCCCCCTACCATAAAAACCAAGTTTACTCCTTGTCTGACCCCAATCATAGTAAAACATTTTAACTTCCCATTCCATCCATTTCATAATAAAAATACTTTAAATCTTTACCCAATTCATTAGATATTGATATAGGTCCCTCTCGCCACAGAATGGAATCACACATATGTGTTCCATTAAAGAGAAAACAATTAATCCTAGTATAACCCATAAAAAAGATATGGATTTCCTAAACAAAAAATAATAACACATAAAATGAAATTGGTAACATAAAGATTTAATCATATCATTATCTATAGAAAATTGATAGGTCTCATAATCATTTTATCAAATAATAACCGAAGAAAAGAATAATGGTTTGTAATAATATAACTTCTGGAAGAGAAATTTGTGTCATAAAGATATTTTCATCAAAACATAAAACATTCAAGAAAAAATATGAATGGTATTCTTGGATCATGTTCCCAATAAATATTAAACTATATTAGGGATGTCATATTAGATAGATAATGATTTTAAAGGATAACTTGGAGAATTTCTTATGTAAAATAACCTTTCTTTGAAATTCACTACTTAAGAACGTATTAAAAATCCATTTTATTAAAAAATTATATTAAAAAATATATTGTTATATTTAAAATAATATAAAATATTTCTTGATGAAAATATCCATTATTATTTTAATAAATGTTTTTTTAATCTTAAAAACTTTTCATACCATATAATTTGAAAATAACATTGAAATCATTTAAAAAATCAATGACAACTTATAAAGGAATCATGAAAACTTATTTAAAGACCTTTTTATTTGAAAAAAACTATTAAAATAATATTGAATATTATGAAAAAAAATTCTATTATAATAAACGTGTAAAATTTCAAAATAATCCTCA
This sequence comes from Viscum album, assembly GCA_963277665.1. Lineage (NCBI taxonomy): Eukaryota > Viridiplantae > Streptophyta > Magnoliopsida > Santalales > Viscaceae > Viscum > Viscum album. The sequence goes on along the minus strand of OY728126.1, from coordinate 2,085,801,326 downwards.
AAGTTATGATGGTCAAGATGGAAGTTAAAACTATCCATGTTGAAAATTTATTTTGCTCTGTCAAAAGTTTAAAAATATTACCTGATTAGAAAATGACTAGGATATTGCTTTTAATACCATTATATTATTTATAAAAGTTAAATAAGGGGTAAAATTTTATTTTATAAATCTTTGTATATAATGTTTTCAAATAATTTTTAGAAAACGTGCTTTATCAATATAAAACATTTTCTACCAAAGAGATAAATAAAGTTGGGTTTTTTAAAACACATTATTAATTATCTTAACTAGCATTGAGTTGAAAAATGGATGAAAAAATGAATATATCAAGAAGAAATATAAGTGAATAAAATTAATGATTTTTCTTGAGTTATGTATCATAGGATTTCATTAATGGAAGCATAATCTTAAACAATCCAAATTAACGATGAGATTGTAGAAATAAACTATTACCACATTGGTAACATTGACTGATAATACACATGAGAGAATAAAATTACATGATAAAAAATCCTGAAATAAGAAGATACAAGATATAATATTTTAAATGGAATTTATATACACCTCGTATGAAAATATAGTTTTATAACATAGCATTAATTCAATGAATGCAATTTTAGACATAAAATACTTTATTGATTTGGTATCTTTTGAACAATAAAACCCCATGAACGAATGATCATAAAATAGAAATGTATATACACATAATTTTATGTATAATAGTCATAAAATATATTCATGGGAATTATGTAAACCACACAAAATAAATTAGTGGAAAATAAAGCATAAGTCTCACAAAAATAAAAGTGAGACGAGAAAACTCTTACCTTAAGTCTTGAATTTATTCTTATAGGTTAAAAAATAATTTGAAATAAGTATAATATTATTATAAATATAATAAAAACCCATATTATCATATATAACAGCATATATGATTTTATTATTACTTTATATTACCCTTTTATTAATAACATTAATGTAAATTTTACGTTCTGGGTAATATCTGCATTGTTTTCATATATGTGTTGACTTGTTATTATTGATCCTATTACATAGATGATTGTTTACTTATTTACTGAATTTAGACCAAGATATAAATATAATTTTTAATCATTATATATATATTTATAATGAACTATAAAATATAGAAATTTTAAATGTTATAAACTATTCATGGAGATTGTATGTTTTATATATGCATGAATATTGTTTCTATCATCATCTCATATTGAAATTAATAAAGTAAATGATATATATATTTATATATATATATATATAATTTCATCATATTAGAATTATTATGTCATTCATGTCATATAATTCCACTAAAATCATCCTTAATGCATTATATGTAAAATGTGAATGAATCAAATCACTTTCTGGTGGTTGTACTCTACATGTCCACAAAAAAAGTTATCATATTTACACATAATGGTATTCATAAAGGTATGTGTTATATAAAAATTAAATAAGAATATGTACATCATAAATATCATTTGTATCATAAAAACAAAATTTTAATCATAATTATCCACAATTAGAGGTGGTAAAGGAAAAACAAACCACATCATTTCGTGAGGCTGTAGTTAGTCACACACAATAATTGTAAGTTCATTTCTCATTAGATGGAAATATGTGTAATTTTAGGTATAAAATACAGAATAAAAACCTATAAGTATATTTTTTCTAATTATATTATTATATAAGCACGTAATAATAATATTTTAGGAGTGTATACTTCAAATAAAACAAAGGATCTTGAGGAAGAATGTTACCTCTTCTTTTGCTTACTCCTCTTGGATTGCACCAAAGGAATTCCTTGGATGGACATATGCACAAATGGAGGATTCTAAGACAAATTGAATAATTTTTGGATCTTATTTGAGTACATTTTTTGTGATACAAAGGGATTGAGATATGTGAATTAGTGGGAGGGGTGAGAACCATTTTAGGGTGGAGGAGGACTGACATTCTTGAAAATTTTTGAAAATAGAATTCCACCCACGTTTTTTCCATTTAATGTTGCTCAAATAAAAGTTTAAATTATAGAAAAGGGATTATAGGGTTGAATTTTGATCATACAATAGGTTTTGGACATGTTTATAATTCATTTTGGTCCTTAAGCGTAAGGATTATTCCTTTATTAAGCTAATTGTTCTCCTAATTGGTACAATTAATTTTAGTCACATTCACTAATCTGTTTTAAAAAAAATATGTTTACCATATTAGACATTATATTTTAGGATGGTTCAAAATAGGGAATCCATTTTTCTAAATTCTAATCACATAAGTTGTAGAAATTAATTTAAAATTAATCCTGCATATAGGTCGAGAACGAGGGTTTTTAATGTGAAAATGTCCAAACATTTGAAATATTTCTATAACTAATATCATTTTTAAGTTGGTTTAAATAACCTTAATTGGATCCCGTTTTTTTTAATTTACTTAATAATACATTAAAAAAATTAAAAAATTTAACTATATAAATAAATTATATAAAAATGAAATTTTGAATTAAATTTTGTGTTTTTCAAAATTCGTTAAAAAATGAAACTTCTCAGAAAAACATGAAACATTCACCCAAAGTACATATTAATATTCTACATTCAAAAATTAAGTTTCTTCCATAAAATAAAAATTATATATGTGTTAAATATAAAATTTAATTTGGGTTCTACATTAAATGGTGGTAAAAGTACCTTTTAGAAGAAAAATATACATCTTTTCATTCATAAAATTGGATTTATTCTTATCCTATACCTATAAAATATTTTGGATGGGTATAAAAAATATTTTCTCAACATATAATATAAAAATTCTAATTAAAAAATTAATCAATTGTGTTTTCTTTAATTTATTAAGAAAAAATTGTTTTTGTACAAAGACAAATAGTTTTCTTAGAAATGTAATTTATTTTTTATTGAATAGTTTTTTCATTCATTTATACAAATTGAAAATGAAAATAATTTTTTTATATGCAAGTGTAATTCAAATTTTCACTATTTAGTTAATATTATTTTTAACTTCCATTACAATTGAAAAGTGGTAGCTATAATAATGATTTAATAATTACAATGATAACATATTGATGTTTGGTAAAAACTAGGACTGAGTTGTAACACGAGCTATCAAAGAGAATCTTTATTATGTGTAATACAATTCAAAAATATAGTTTCATTTATTATAAGAAAATATAAGTGTTTTTTTAGTGACTAATTAACTCAGTGTTGCGTATAATGCAAGATAAACGAAATTATTTTATAAAAAACTATATTCATAGTTCTGTGAAATAAATATTTTCAAAAACAATAAATTAATTCAAAAAAATATATTTCACAAAATATCAAGGTGTTAAAATACTGATGATGACATGTTCATGTATCTTCCACCACTCACTAATTGTTGTGGGATAAGGTATAATGGATATTCCTAGGTGTTGTAAGGTGTGGTCAATTCATCTAAAATCTCTGGTACCTGAAAGATAGTGATTGGTTGTTCCTCCAATATCCTAGATTTGATAACATGGTATATGTTTTCATTTTGGATGTATAGTTCCCCAATCTTCTTCTTATGTAAATGTGATGACGGAATTTCACCCATGTTGAAGCATCTCTTATCTCTCATAGTGGGGACTAAGGTGGATGATGATTCACTAGATACTATCTTTCTTTCTCCAGTGGATCTAGAAGTCAAGAGGAAAACATTAATAGCTTCAACACTATAGGTATATACTTATTATAGTAAATAACTATATCTCATTATTCTTGGCTATTTATATTTCCTCCAGTATCCGAACATGTATATTCTATGAGAATGGTAAATGAGAATTTCCACCATCTTGAGATTATTATTTTTCTATTACAATTAAGATGGATGGAGACTTGTATTTCATACATCGTCTCGTGATTAGTGTATCTAGATTTAATAATCAGGTTGGTAATCTATGTTGTCATGAGCTATTATTCTATTTTATATTATATATTTAGGACTCATTATTTAGAAAGAACATTGGAATAGTGTTATAGGTAGTTTGATATGGTTTTATTATGACATTTTCTGGATTATTGATGTTTTCGAGGGTGTCAAATGACTATATGTTTTACATTATTGGGGCAAATTAATGTTAGATTTTTTTGGATTAGTCCACTAAATTAGACAACCATAATATAAATTTTATAATAACCCATGCATGTGAACCTTCATAATTATTTCCTTAAGTCTGTGTATATCATTTGATAGAGGAGGATAGAAAACCATTTTTCCTAAAAATGGTGGTAGAAGTGGATATCTAGTGGAGTAGTGATCAATATAGTGGTAACCCTCATACTATTAGATTTCAGTATGTTACCTACATAGGATGTTACATTTTTATTGAGTTTTTCAGTACAACTTGATCATTATATTCTATCAATCCACCTTGTACTCAGATGGTTCATATTATATTAGTTTCTTTATTTATTCACTTTTCTTATATATTTCCATGTGATTTTCTGTTTACTTTATACTTCATGAATTTGTAGTAGATTTTGGGGGATGAAAATAAGTAACATATTGTTTTGAGTTAATTATTCCCATGTTTGTATCAATACCATAACATTGGTTGCTAACCCTTGACCAAGTGGAGGTGATCTTAAGGAGTTCACCTTCTAGTACAATGGGTTGTAACATAATAGTTTTCATAAAAAATAATAAAATTGTTGGCACCCCTCAAGAAAATAATGATTATTAATTATTTCATAATAAAACATTTAAAATAATTTATATAAATTTTAAACATTTTATAAGAATAATGTAATTTAATATATAAAAACAAATATCATACATATGTGTGGAAAATTAATTAGTTCATAGTAAACCTAAAAACTAGTTTTGCTAGAATCATTTTAAATATTAATAAAAATATTTTTAATGGCATAAAAGTTTTATAGGGACATAATAAAATAATTATATGATGGGTTATATTTTTCTAATTTAAAAAAATATATAGAAATTATTATTGCAATTTTTATCATTAGCATTATAATAGTGTAAATTTTTTCCCTCTGAATTTGACAATTATAATAGTAATATACTAGCTTGAATATTAATTTTTTTATTTTAAGTGACCAATATAAATTTTATTTTAAATTTTTAAAATATATATACTTAGAGTAAAAAAATTATTTTCTTGATATAATATGATAAAAGATTCATTTGAATAGTGAAGTAACATATTTTACCATAAATATTTAATTTTATAATATATTAATTTGTTTTAATTAATAATTTAAAATTTTGAGATTATAGAATTATTTATTAAAAAAGATTAATAATTTGGAATTAAAAATATAAAATTAAGATAATTTTAATTTTAATTATTTTCCAAAAATATTTTGTCTTTGGGATGAATTATACAATATTGAATGCATATCCGATTATTATATAATCTCAGTTTAATGAAATAACAATTTAATAATTTTATTACTATTTTATATTTATATGGATTTATTTCACAATTAAAATAATATTATTATAAATTTTAAAATTGGATTCAGACCCTTGAAATCAATTTCTAAATTTAAAATTCATATTTTAGTCTTCTGTAAAAAATTATGTTTAAATAGATTTCTAATTTTGAAATTAAATTAAAATTTTTATTTCAGTTCATCAATATTTTGATCACAAAAACATATTCTAAGTTTAATAAAACAATAATCCAAATCATTAATAATTAATTATAAATAAAATTTCCATAATTTAGTCTCCTAAGGATTATATTCAAAATTTATTAAAATGTTTTCTAGGTTTTGTAAACAAATCCCACATCAATAACTCATTTAACATAACTCCCATGATATTTATCATATCCACCATCTATATATCTTATAATTATACCTTAAATATGATGATAGGTTTCAAATAGTTTATTTTATAATTAATTAAGTGACATAAGAGGTAGGGGTTTACATCTTCTGTAACAACCCAAGCTTGACATACATTAATATTACATCACTGTTATGGAAGACATAATAAATTCCACAGAAAGATGCCCAAAGACCATATTAGTTTAGTGACTTTGGAATCTTGGATATCATTATTCCAATTTGGTGAAATATGTTCAAAAATTCCCATTAATATCTTCCACTTTAGTACCCCTAACTGAAAACATTCTTTATAACCTGGGATATTAAAACATAAGGAAAGGGGTTAGCTCAGATTCTCAGTAAGGGTAAACAAGGGATACATAAAAACATAATCAGGATCATATTTGTATGAGAACATGATCGTGATAACATAATATCCTTCCCAAAATGACAATGATCATAAATAAGAATCATGTCATAAATATTGGTAGTTCATAAGTTGTGAATCATAAGGAAATTGACAACATAATCCATAAAATCATAACAAAATAATAACACATGGAATTTTTGTTATAGAAATTAGAATGTAAAATTATTTATATAGTAGTGGAGATATCACTTGCAAGGCCATATTATTGGTATGGTTTCACTCCCCATATCATCTTAGTAGTCATGATTCACTTCCATAACCATCTTGGTAATCCTGATTCACTCCCATAACCATCTTAGTAGTCAAAGTTTACTCCCAAGACCATCTTTGAAGACAAGGTCCTTTATGTCTATTTAATGAGAAATAAATCTTTACCTAATAAATTGGAGTGAGATATAGGTCCCACCCATCAAATAATTAAATCATACATATGTTCTCCATAAGAACATAAATCATTTAACATATTAGAAACCATGAGAAGAAATGGGTTTCATAGACACCATTTAATCATAAAATAACCCATAAAAAATGTGTTTCATAAATATCATTCCATAATAAACTAAAACCAACCATATGAATAATATGGATATAATACTTGAATATGTCCCTATTAAAACAAAAGTAAAATCAAATAATGTTATCATATATGGAAAATTATTTTGAATGATCACGTGAAAATAAATCTTTTGGTAACTAATATTTCCTATTTAAAAATTGATTTTTAAATCATGAAAAAAATTCAAACCTTTTTCATTTTAAATTACCTTGAAAATATATAAATTCATCTTTTTTAAACTATTTTATACATCTTCAAGGTCCATTTTCTTGAAAATTATTAAATGGTCAATTAAAATACTTTTTAAACATTTTTAGAAAATATAGTTTTGAAGGAACAAAAATTTATGAACAAAGAGAAAGAATAAAATTGAATAAAACATGTAATATGATGAATTAAGAATATTCTGGATAAAACATTCTAAAGGTATTTATAAACATCTTGTAAAAAAATATAGGAGTCTGTCATAACATGTATCTCAAATAAGACAAATTGAGACAAAATCTCTTTTTGATTTGGAAGATTTTTAACCAGAAACCCCATGAAAGATATATCATAAAATTTATATTTCAACACCAATATATTTAATTATAGGACTCATAATATTCATTCATGGGATTTATATACTCCACATATAAGAAATATGTGGTGAACATGGCTTGTATTTCATAGAAAATAAAAGCGAGATAAAAATCCATTACTACAAGAGTTACATCAGAATCATGATATCCACGAAATAATTACATAAATAAAAGGTTTTATTATAATTATATAAATTAAATTAATGATATAATATGTCATATGTAATTATATACATGACAGAATAGAAATGAGTGGTGAATATGGCATAAGTCTTGCAGAAATAAAAGTGAGACTAGAAATCCCCATAACTTAAGTCAAGTTTCTTTCAAACATATATGAATCTCCTATATAAGGTTTAAAATAATGTTATTAACTTGTTATATAACTATATTAATATTTATTATATCATATAATATCACCTTAACACTTTTTTGTTACTAATATTTCATTTTTACTCTTCTTTCTAGTGTAAACTACATTATTTTCTTACGCATATTTTGTCATATAAGTCACAATTATTGTGCATAGGATATAGTTCAATCATTTATAGTATATTATTTAGGTAATATATATCATGTATATTCATTATATAAATTTATGTAATAATTCATGATTTTTAAATCGGGAAAATGAATCGCATCACATCATGGAGACAGTAGGTCGTATGTACGCACGAGTGAAAATATCATTCACTTAATTGTGAAAAGGTAAGGAATTGGATGGTATATTATTTTTTCTAGAATAAATATCATGTCATATTTATTATTTTATTCAAAATATTAATCGTTATACCAATATAAATAATTTGGTGGTGAAAAGAGAATTACACCACAGCGTGGAGGCGGTCATTCGTACGTATGCAAGCTTAGTGATATTGTTTTTTGTATGATGGATAAAAGGAGTAAAATGGTTGTTCCCTAACCATAATAACATCTAAGAATATAGTTGATACTATAGTTATTAATTTATAATGGAATAAACACAAGCATATTATGTATAAAAAGAAACAATTTCGAATGATTTCTTAAGGAGGTTACCTCTTCTTCGACAATCTCCCTCTAGATCTCCCCTTTGGGACACTGGAGTTGATCTTTTGATAAGAAAATAACCTCTATAATGTTACTAGGTATTTTTATAAGGGAAATGGATATGGTATGTATGACCTTCAATTCTAAATAAGGTGTGATGGAGATAGGGATGAGTGGTCCGTTTATAATTATGCTGAAGGGAACTTTTTGAAATCCTGAAAATATGAAAATATAATAAGGCTATTCTAGAGTAAAAAACATAAAAATTTGAAATATATGAATGGGGTATAAAATATTATATTATATCCTATCCTATTTTTATTATTTATATTTTTGTGATTTTGAAGTAATTTAATAATATATTAATTCAATGAAATATCATTATTTTCAAATTTGACACTATTCTTTTAATTGGCCAGTAAATAAATCAAGTCAAAATGGGAATTAGAATATAATGGTATAAAACATCTCAAATATATCTTATTTATCTATAAAATTTTTTAGACACTTTAATTCATCGAAAATATTTCAAAATTAATATTATTAACATCGTTTGTTTTAATTAAATAAATAATATTTTAACATTGAATAAGCATATAGGGTAACTATATAATTTTGAAAAATTCCAAATTAAAGGCTCTAATGAAATCAATTTCAATATTATCAAAATAAATATTTATATTCATTCATATCATTATTTTTTCTCTATGTGGGCACATAAAAGATATTGAATATAGGAGACTGATATTTTGTAACTATCCTTTACATTAAATAATATAAAAGTTATTTTCGTGGACTAGTATCCATTAAATAACTCTAATACAATATTAAGGTGATAATGGTCGAATCATCTTCATGAAATACTGTTTTGAAATGTATTGGTTTTATTTTAAATCTTATCATTTTGACTTACCCTTAATTAATCTATTTTAATTTTAATTGTGGTATCAAAATTTTAAATATGAAGATGTTATAAATTATTACTTATATACATTATATTGTCCATTAATGGATTATTTATGAATAGTTATAACTTATAATAATCTTTCTATTATTTTTAATGACAATTATTGTTTTTAATTAATTTAAAAAATATTATTTTTATAAAATGACATCACTGTCAATTTTTGACATTATTTACAACAATGTCTTAAAAAATCCAAACAACAAGATACTTTTGAACAAAACCATTTATGAAAGTTCTAAAAGATCAGTCACCTATAAAATTCATAGAGTAAATTTTTGAATCCAAATTATATTTTATTTAATATTACTAATATGATTTACTTGATACTTTTAATAATTAAACAATTACCTGATCATCGTTGTGTCAACATTTAAGATAATTATTTTATTACTAGAAGTTATAAATATATTATCACGATGTATATAAATATTCTTTATTTAAAATGACTATTTATAGTTGAAAGTTTTATTCTATATAACCCTATTTAAAAAAATTATGGTTATTAGAAATATGAGTGTGACATTTTTAACATATCATTAAATAAAAAATAATAAAAGTCATATTATTACTTAAGAATATTAAAAAGGATATATTTTTTCTTATGTTTGATTTTAGCCAAAACCATCTATCCAACTAAATTAAAACATATTGTTTTGTTATTTTATAATATTATAATTTTATTTTTATCATTAATTATCTAATTTGTCTTTAATTGTGATAAATAAAATTTTACTAAAATTAAAATTCATAATATACAAAATATTCAGTTGATCCTATTAGACTCTAAATATTAAACTTATTATAAGAATGTATGTCCATTTTTTAAAATTTAATTTACAAGAAACCTCAAAATTATGATTAACTCCAATCATGTAGACGTGGTGAGATGCCAGATAAAAAGGACGTTCAAAAATTCAATATATTTTTATATATAATTTCAATACAAAATTGAATCCAATGAACTAAATTGCATTAATATATGTATAATTGATATATTTTTACTTAAAACCCATTCTAATTTATAATATTTATTTTAACAAAAATGGGATTTTTTAACTACAATGTACTATTTTTCTAATATTCATAAAAAAATGAAACTTCTTAAGAAAATACTACAAATTATCTCAAAGTTAATTTTAAAATTCCAAATTAAAAAAATTGTGTTTATTTTAATAAATTAAATTTGTAATAGTGTATACAATTAATTTAATTATTGTTTAAATATTTATATAATTAGAAGTTCTTTTAAGAAAATATTATTTGTAAAAATATAAATACTTTAACATAAATTATCCATTTCATGATAAATATGTTTGATTTATGTGAAAAGTTTTAATAAATAATTATTAATATTCATATTAAATTGTTTAATTTATATTTTATAACTATCAAATTTAATAAAGTATAATAGTAAATTGTTGTTTCACTGAAACTCGGTGTTGCTTGTAACACAAGCTAAGTCGGTGTTGTGTGTGTTTCAATCATAAATTTGTGTTGTGTATAACATATTACCGACATATGTTTTATATAATAACAAAAATCTATATTCAATGTCACATAAAATGAAAAATATCAAGAAGATTAAATGAATTAAAAAAATCCGAAAATCTCAGGGTGTTACAATATATCCCCTTAAAATGCTTTTCTCCATCAAAAATAATTTGGGTTATCAAAGGTTTAATACTTGAATGTCATTATCACATAAACCCACATTGTAAAACCCAATTCTAAAAAATCCTTTTAAAAAGAAATGTTAGAAACATAACAGTTACCCAAAGTAACTCAATTCTAGGATTCCACATATGAGAAGATGGGTTGGAAGTGAAAACATGGACATGGAAGAGAAATCTATCAAACATGTTTTGATGGGGAGTGATAGAGAACATTGTTAGGAAAAATTTAACAATAATAAATATATAAATTAGCAACGATCTATCATTCCATTTGATTCATCAAAACATGATGGTACTAGGATAAAATTTTTCATTTCAAGATCCATTTTCATAAATTTGAATAATTTTCTTGAAAAGATATTCTTAATTTATTTTAGCATCGTATCATACTTTTTTCATGCCTTAATTAATTCCCACATCATCTCTTATTATAGGAAATGAAGGTGGCATTGGAATTCCCTAGGTACAAAAAGATCATAAGATCCAAAAATATAATTATTGGTCATAAAAAAAATAGGTCAGTAGAAGATATAAAATATGAATAAATCCACCTATGTTGAGGTAATACTTCATTTTCAAAAAATCCATATGATGTTTAACATAACCTTTCACAACATGTATAATCTTAAAATCCTTCTAAAATATGAATGTCCAAAAATTTATAAATAAAGTCACTAAATTTCTAAAAAATAGCATAGTATTGATCTCTTATATAACATATAGTATCTCTTGTTTGTCAAATAAAAAATATGTGAATACCTTTATCATGAATTCTCTTGAAACATGGTAATAATAATTATTATCTTAAATACTTATCGATAACATGGATTCTTCCTTATTCCAATGTTTATTGGATATATTACTTATGTCTAACACGTTTTAATCTTCATCAATGATAACACAAACTACTATATTATCAAATCCATAATCAGTCTCATGGTAATCTATACCATCCAAAAGGACTTTATCCAACCATAATAATATCAACATTATGAATAAATTAAGGGTTACCATCCATTAATTAATATATGACCTTTTATAAAATCACATTTCTGGTCTGTGAGAACCATTAAACATATTCTTTTAAATCCTTAAAAACAGATAAATGAGGCAATACATATATTTTTCAACATTAATAATTATGGTATCCAAATACATAAATGATTTAATTATTCTACTTCATCCAAAAGTCAATAATAATAATACTGCATCCTATTACTTATTACTTCTTTTCATTCACATTTTATATGCAGTCTCATCATCATCAATACTCTAACCATTACTTATACCACCTTGATAATTCCTTTCTAGATTTTTCCTCTTTGGACATTGGTTTTCATAATTCCCATTCATTCCACACATATAACATTTAACTATTTATAATACCTTTGGGAGGCTAATATTTCCATCCATTACATCAACTGAACTTTTCAATTTCCTTGTGTAGTTACTTACTTTTGTCCTTATTTTCAAAAGTCACAACATATTCGTGTTTCTTTGAGAAATTCACTTGGGTGATTCTTTCCACATTTCGATATATAGGAATCTGAATCCTCTTTCCACCATGGTCTCTATTACCCAAACCCCCAGTGAACTCCATTGTTATCTTATTTGGTAAGTCTTAGAGTTGGTTAAGGTACATGTTTTTAATATTATCTGATGAAAATTGATTAGAAATTATCAAAACACCCTTCTCTCTAGTGATAATCTCATTTGAATTATCATTAGAAAATTGTTCATCTCAATCAATGTTAATCCAGTTCCTTCTTGTTCATGCCATTTACTTAAACCAAAACCATAGAGTACTAAACAGTTATCAGAGTGAGGAACTACATAATAATGAAAAACTAATTATATGATTTCCAAATTATGAAACCTTATTTAAACTATCACACATTAGGATATTTCTTGGTTATTCATATCAAAATTATATATAAATATTTCATGATGGTCAATGAAGAGTTTTTGAATTATCAAAGCATATCCCCCGGGAGTGTAAAACTAGTTGTGAAACAAGTCATGTTTCTGTGTACTAGGTTATTCTTAAGTAATAAATGATGATAATTTTCGGAGTTGACACCCCAATGTATATATATCATATAGACACATCCACTTGTAGTATTTAGATAGGGATTTATTACTTAGAAACCACATACTCTATCCTTTACCAAAATTCTAGGACATTTTCCTATAATATTCCTTATCCTTAGACTTATCCTTAGACATATACTTCGGGTTATTATTAAGTTTTTCTCATCCTATTTTTTAAAGGTTAACTACTATTTTTCTCAGATACAAACTATAATGAGCCAAGCTTGACCTATATTGAAATTACATCAGTTTTTTGGAATAATTAATACATTTTAGTGAAAGAAACCCAAAGACTATATTAGATTAGTTATTTTGGAAGAATGGATCGCATTATTATAATTTAGTGAAATATATTAAACATATCACATTAAGACCATTCCCTTTAATACCCCATAACTAAAACCATTCTTTGTACCCTAGGGAAAAGGAAAAATAAGAAAAATGGTCACCTTAGATTCTCAGTAATGGGTAAACAAAGAAGATACATAAAAATAATCATGGAAAAATTTGTATGATAACATGATCATGAAAATATAAGATCATACCCAATATTACAATAATCATAAATATGAATAATCTCATACTTATTATCTATTCATAATTAATGAATCGTAATGAAATAATGAACATAATCCATGAAAATGTAACATTAGAATAAGACATGTAATTTTTGGCAAACACATAAGAATATAATATGATTTCTATAATAGTCAAGGAATCACTTCCAAGGTAATCATAGTAATATTTTTTCACTCCCCATAACATCTATATAGTTATGGTTCACTTCCATAACCATGTTGTATGTCTTAGTTCACTCCCATTACCATCTAATTATTTAACATCCACTCCCAATACCATCTTTGCGGAGAAGGTCCTTTCTGTCAATATCACAGTATATAAATATTTAACCAATGTATTAGAGTGAGATATAGGTTCCCCCCATATCATAATGAAAAAATAAATATTTTTTTTCAAATAAAAAACCCATTTATCATATTAGAATCTGTGAAAGGAAATGGGTTTCATAAAAACCATTCAATCATAACATAAACCATGGAAAGAAATGTGTTACATAAGTACCATTCCATCCTAACTATAAAAAAACCATTAGAATAATATGGATATAATCCTTTAAATTATATCTAATAAAACTTATGTAATATCAAATAATTTTATATTAGATGGAAAATAATTTTAAATGATCACTTGAAAGCAATTATTGTAGAAAATAACCTTTACTCTTTGAACTAAAATTATTTTTTAATTATAAATCATTTATCATTCTTTTTAAATTAAAAATAAAATTTAAACAATATAAATTAATACTAAAACACATTATAAACCTCTTTGAAATTCATTTTTCTAAAAAATCATAAAAGATCCAATAAAACACTATTAGAAAATATTTTTTTCCTGGAAAAACAATTCCTGGCCATATCAAAATTAGAACATAAAATGAACATTATAATATCATTAATGTAATCATATTTATTATAAATCTTTTTAAAGGGTTGTATATACACAACGTAAAATAATATAGGTGAATATCATAACATGTGTCTTAAAGAATGAAAATTAAAATAAAATCACCTTATATATTTGGTAATTTTTAAACCATAAACACCATGAGAGAGAGATCATGAAATAGATTAAATAACCATAAATTTAAGGATAATAGTTTTAAAATAAATTAATGGGAAATATATAAACCACATATAATAAATATGTGGTGAACATTTCTTGTATCTCATAGAAAATAAAAGTAAGACGAAAGTCTTTTAAAACTGGGGTAGCTTTAGAATATTGTTCTCCAAGAAAAAATAACATCAGTTTAAGATTTTAATATTATTATATTAAATAAATTAATGATATAAAATTTCATATGGAATTATATATAAAACACAATAGAAGCGAGTGGTGAATATGACATAAGTCTCATAGAAATAAAAGTGAGACGAGATATCCCCTTACCTTAATTCAAGTTCCTTTATACATATTCGAATGTATTTTATAATGGTTTAAATAATAATATTTAATTATTATAGAACTGTATTAATATTTATTATATCATATATCATCACCTTATCACCCATTTTTTAATAATATTTCATTAAAACTCTTCTTTCAGGTGTCAACTGCTTTGTTTTTTTAAGCATGTCTTTTCATATCAGTCTCAATTCATTTGCATAGGATATAGTCAAAGCATTTACAGAATAATATTTAGGTAATATATATCATGTATATTCCTTATATACATTTATATAATCTGTCTTGATTGTTGAATAGGGAATGTGAATCGCACTATGTCATACATAAGGTAGGTCATACATGCACACGAGCGACAATATCATTCCCTTAATTATGAAAATGTAAATAATTTTTTGTAATATAAATTGTTCCATAATTAATATATTATTTTATTTATCATTTTATCCATTACATTTATCATTATACCCATTCAAATAAAGTGGTGATGAAAAATAATTTACACGACATCGTGGAGTTTGTAAGTCGTACGTACACACACATGGTGGTATTATTTTTTATAGGATGGATAATATATGAATATGGTTATTCAATAATGATATTAATATACCATAATATAGGTTATAATGTATTTATTACTTTATAATGGAATCAAAACATAGTGTGTAAGTAGAAGAAGAAACAATTTTGACAGATTCGATAAAGAGTTTACCTATTCATCAACGATCTGGCTCAAGATCTCCACATTGGGACACTAGAGTTGGTGTTTTTAGAATATAATGAACTATGTAATGTCACTAGGAAATTTTATAATGTAAATTTTTAGGGCTTGGTTGATATTTATGGCTCAATGTGGGGTGAAGAAGTGAGGTAGGAGGATACCTTTTATAATTGAGGTGAGTGGCATTTTTCGATATCCTCAAAATATTAAAATATAATAAGGCTATTATAGATAGAAAAACCTCCAAGAGAGATAAAAATGAATGGAATATGAAATTTTTTGTTATATACTACCCCTTTGTGATTATTTATCTTCTATATATATTTTTAAACAATTTAATTATATATTAATTCAATAAATTATCATTATTTGGAAATTTAAACTATTAATTTAATTGGGCATTAAATACATCAAGAAAAATGATAATTCAAATATAATTGTTTAAAACATATATAATATATCTTATAGATCTATAAAATTCATTATATACTTTAATTTATCCCAAATATATCAAAATTAATATTATTAATATCAATTATGCTAATTAAATAAATAATGTTTTAACATTGAAGAATCATATAGAGTAACTATATAATTTATAAAAATTAAAAATAAAAATAAAAAATTATATTATTTTAATCATGATCAAAATAAAAATTTATATTCCTTAATAGCTTGTATTTTTTCCTATGTGGACACATAATAGTTATTAAATATAAGAAATTAATATTTTGTAACTATCCTTCACATTAAATTATATAGAAGTTGTTGTCAGGGACTAATGTCTATTAAAAAATTATAATTAAATCAAAAGGTGATAATGGTCTATTTATAATCATCCAATAATTTTTTGGACATGTTTCAGATTTATTTTAAATCTTATCATTTTGATTTATTGTTAATTAATCTATTGTAATTTTAATTGTGGTAACGATATTATAAATATTAAGTGGATATAAATTATTACTTATATGCGTAAAATTTTCCATAAATGGAAAATATTTGACATTTTAGACCTTATAATAATATATTTTTATTCTTTAAATTTTTATAATAATTTAATAAAATATTAATTTTTATAAAATATCATTACTGTTAATTTTGAAAATATTCACAACATTGTCTTCAAATAAAATCCAAATAGAAATATAAATTATTTTTTGTTAACAAAATCATTAAATGTCATTGTCACCTATATAATTATTGTATTACCTTAATTAATTCAAATCACATTTATTTTAATATTTTATTATCATTTATTTGCTCCTTTTATTAATTAAACAAGTACACCATAATCATTATGTCTCCATTTAAGTTAATTATATTATAAATAAAATTTATAAATAAATTATCATGATATAGATAAATATTATTTATTTCAAATAACTATTTATCATTGAATTTATCTAATGTATAACCCTGTATTAGAAAGGTAATATTTATTAAATGTTTGAGTATGACATTTTTAATATGTCTTTAAATAAAATATAAAACATGTCTTATTCTTACCCAAGTAGATTAAAAAGGTTATAATTTCTACCTACGGTTTATTTTATTCTAAAATCACTTTTCCAATAAAATTAATACATTTTTCGAGTAATTTTATAATATTGTAATATTTTTTTACCTTTAATTATCCAATTTTCCCTTAACTGTGGTAAATAAAAGTTTTCTATAGTTACTATTCATAATATTCAATATATTAAGTTGATCCTTTTAGAATCTAAATTTTATACTAATTACAACCATTTATATCCTTTTTTTAATTTAATTCACAAAACAGTGAAATTTAGTTTAATACTAATCCCGAAAATGTGGTGAGAAGGATAACATAAAGAACATTCAAATGTTCAATATGTTTTTATATATAATTTCTATATAAAAATTTTTCCAATGACCAACATTGTATTAATATATGTATAATTGATCTATTTTGACATAAAAGTATATTTAAAGTATAATAATTATTTAAAAAAATAGTTAGTTTTTAAATATAATGTAGTATTTTTTTACTATTAATAAAAAATGAAACTTCTTATAAAAATACTAAAAATTTACCATAAGTTAATTTTGACATTCCTAATTCAAAAATTATGATTATTTTAGAAAATTCAATTTATTATAGTGTCAAAAATTAATTTTATTACTGTTCACATAAGGAAAGGAAAATAAGTTCCTTGAAAAAGTGTTATTTATAAATATATAATGACTTTACAAAAAAATTATACATTTCCTTCTAAATACGTTTTATTAATGTGAAAAAATTTAAAAATAGTTATTACTATTCATATTAATATGTTCAATTTCTATGTTATAACTATATCATTTAAATAAATATAATCGTAAAGTATCGTTTCGTAGAAGCTTAGTGTTACTTGTAAGGAAATTGAAGTTGGTGTTCAAGTATTTCCAGTTTAACTTAGGGTTGTGTATAATGTAATACCCACATAGTGTTTTTATATTATAACAATAATCTATATTTAGGTCTTTGTAGAGTGAAATTTGTCACAAATACTTAATTACTTCAAAAACAATCACCAAATATCGAGGCGTTACATCCTCTCTCTTTTACATTCTTATATATAGTTCCTTTTTTAAATATTAATCAAATTTTAGTATCTTATTCAATTAAAATTCCGAATTCATTATGCATTGTTTTAATTTGATGTTAAATAAATATTATCTTCTTACTCTTCTCTTTTAACATTATTCATAAGTCACAAAATATATTATAATTATCTTCATTCATTTTATTACGACAATTTCATTTTATTATTATCTAAATATATAAGTTTGGCATACATTTCAGGTATAACATATATAATATTTTGATGAGAATCCATTGTTCAATATGGGATTATATATATCTTGTTCAGTCATTACTATAATACTGGTAAAATAATCCTTTAATTGGAATAAATGATCATTAGGTGTTGATATCATCTAGGATGTTGTTACAATGATAAGACTTTTATATTTTCCTTTTATATTTCATTAATTCATATATTTACTCAAATCAAATTACATTTACAATTAATACTTTATTCTGTATTTGATTGAATAAATTTATCTTGATTTCATTAATATATTTTTGTTATAGATTCCCTATATTTATAACTATAACATTTACTCATAGGTGTACCAAGATGATTGATCGTAGGTTATAAATGATTTATACTATTCAATCATGTTCTTCTTTAAGGTTTTTAATTGAGATTTAGGATAATAGATGGGTGAATATGAAATTATATATCACCATAATGATTACTATAATGATTATTATATGAATATGATATGATTTCTCGGTAGTTATACATGTTTATAAAATTCCCAGATATTGTTACCTAGTAATATAATTATCATACCCAAATGACGAGCATAGAAAAAAAATTTATGAAAACTTAGTGATATATTTATGGTGTTAATGTTTATACAGTTTTTATATTTCAATATTTTTATTTATACTAACATATTTTATGATTTTTTTATGATTTATTAAATAATATGGCTCATTATGTGATTATATTTTTTAACCCCTTACTCAGATTTTGATCCCATCACTTTATTATTATAAAAAGTCATAGGAACAGATATTATAATTTCTGGTCCATATTCTAAGATTAAAAATTCAAACATTTAAAATAATAATATTTAAATAAAAGTTTCATTATTTCATGTATTATGTACCTATAATTCAAAAGAACTCGAATTGTGATTCTATGAACATAATCAATGGATTATGGTTTATTATATAAAATGAATAGTATGTCATTATAAATATGGACAAATGATCAAAAAAATGATATGGTGTTCTATACTATTCATGTTTTAGTCATTTATAAACCAGGATGCAGTAAGGGTCACTAAGCCATGGTTTAGTCCATAACAACGAATGTGTTATTATATAACACTCGCCTTTACTAGTTTTTTCAACTATAATATCACAAATCAGTTGATTATCATCCAATATTGGTCCTAAAATAGTTTTTATGAAGTAATACCAAAAATTAAAAGAGCTATAAATTTCATTATTTATTTGTTAAATGTAAAAAAAAGATGTCATTTTTTCTTTCATTATCAAGAATTATTGAAATTTTAGATCCATAGGGAATGTCATAAATCATAATAAAATGTGTACAAGACTATAATATTTTAATGAAACTTTTTATTATCATATAAACTTCATGGTTTAAAATTTCTTTATCTCATGTTTCTCTTCATCCTTGAATTTTAATGTTCTATCAATACAAATATATTAGAGGGTATTTCCCAAGAATTATTAGATTAATATAAAATGTGGATACCATCGGAAGAAGTATTATGTTGGATTTTTATTAGAAATCATTTTCAAGTGCATGTTAAGTAGTCTAGATAGAGTGTATCAATTGGGGATAAATAATCCATTCTTAATTTATATTATTCATCCAAATACAAATAGATTAAGTTTATGATAATTATATTTTAGTTTGTATTTGTAAATTTGTTTTTTGATAACCATTATCCCTCAAAAACACAAATACTAGTATCATATATCTTTCTATATCATTTTGATTTAAATTATAAATTGATAAATAAATTGAAAAATGGGACTATTTGGTACAATAATATTTCCCCTAAAATGGTTATGGTTCATGAATTTTTATATACCTTGATGTATTATATTATAAAATAAAATTAAGTTTTATAAATGCTAAAAAGAAATTTCATTTTCAAAATAATATTGTGGAATAGCTTTATCCAAAATATAGAATCATAAATATGGAAATAGCTTAGCTTGGTTTATAAAATAAATACCCATGGTCAGTAAAAAAATTTCATTTCTATAATAAAACCCCAACATAAACTTTTGAAAGGAAATAATTGATTTAGAATTATATGTTCTAAAGGCTTGGGTTAAAATTAATACCTCAATTGATGTAGTCTTGATTTTACCCTTAGGTTGAATTACTGATTGTCATAGAGGCATTTTTTCTATCTAGAAAAGGGGAGATGGGATACCTATCACACTAGTATTGTTGAAATAGGGATTTTATTTTCATATTATTCTTATGATTTATATAAAATTATTTCATATTCTTTATGTATTACATTCATTTAGATATCTGTAATTAAATTTTGATTTTATTTTTTAGTAAGTAACATAATTCATATGTTGTCTAAAGAAATATACATTAACATGTATTAAAATTTTTCATTTTGGTGATGATATTTCATACATAAAATAAATAATTAGAATAATTCATACATGAAGGAAATATATAAGATAATATAGTGAGATTTAATGACCCTTAAAAATTCTAACAGTCATATTCCTTCTAAAGAAAATATAAATCAAAAAATAAATCTCATAAATTGGAAGGTTTGAGAAAAATTTGAGATCAAATATATTAAACTATGAAAGGAATAGTGGAAATGAATAAACCTCTAATTTTAGTAACCAAAACCCACTTGGAAATTTCGGTTACACTCTGCTGGCTAAACCTTAAAATTGCTATAAAAATGAAATAAAGTTACTAAAATATATACTATGGATTGGGTAAGGATTTTCCACCTCAAATATCACTGGAAAATATATAATATGGTTGACATAAATAGATATTAAATGAGAAGAACACCAAATATTCATTACTTAGTGAAATATATTTATTGTACCACTAATCTATATGATGTAATTTAAAATGGTTCATCATTTTATATGGAAAACACTTCATAAAATTCCTTATTAAATGATTGAAAATATTTATACTCATTTAATAAATAAATATTATATAAATAAAAATTGAAAAGTCATCATTCAAACTAATATAAAGATCAATATTGGTTAACTAAACACCCAATCGAAGAAACATTAAAATTGTATAGGGATATGAGAGTAGTTCTCAATAAAAAAAATAAAAATTATATATGTAATAATATTAAAATATTGAGAAATATCCTTCTAAATAATATAGTCCATTTGATAAGTATTTTTATAGTAATCACATTAAATTTTCTCTTCACATATCTATATTGATATATGTAATTTTTGAATTCTATGATATAAAAAAATATAACAATATGAATGATTTTAAAATGATAGATAACATTAAAAAAACTCTATTAATAACTAGTTAAACATGAGATATATGATGTTTTAAAAGTAAAATTTTAATATAATAGGGAACTGGGTACATTATTATCAACTCATGTAATCAACAAGACTGGGTATATAAATCACTTATTAGGATTTGAGTCACTACTCTTGAAAGTTTTGATAATTGATGGAATTATATAATCAACTATGAAAAAGGTATGAAAGTTTATTTGGAATTAGAACATGAATGATTTTAATAAAAATTTGTCCAATCTCAAACATAAATTGTGGACTTTTAAGAAGGATATGAGTTATCCAAGTTAAAATTCAATAATGAGGGTATAAAAACTAAAGGGTGAAATTAATGGAAAAATAGTTAAATATTGGTCGTGAGGTGTTCAAACAACTTCTAAACTGATGAAAAAAACATCCATTTAAGGAAAATATTATCATTATAAAAAAATTCTTCATTGGAAGATAAATTTTATAGAATATATAAAGGGGTGTATGAAACTCTAAAGTCTTTCCACTTCATGTATTAATGTTATAAAATTCAATTTTTTACTTTGAATGGTATATGATAGAAACTATATATTAAAATAATATGATATATTAATAATATTTGAATATTAATTAAGTGTTTGTGGATAATTATTTAAGTATACGTTTATGTGATGAAGAAATTGATCAAGGAAGTGGAACCATTGAACTACTTAAAAGCTCATGTGGATTTCGAAATTATAATGTATTGGAATTTTTTGATATTTTTACCTTTTAAGTTATAGGAGGAGTTATAGTAAAAAATGGTTGTTATAAATAAAAATGATGATGTTTTATGAAATACCTAGTTTATGATTTGATCTTGTTATATATAATTCTTTAATAGAATACAATGATTTAAATATTTTTTCTCTATAATTTTTTTTCGAATTATTTTTTTAAAATATATGGGATTTCAACATTCCACAGTTATGTAAAATATTTTATATAATAAAGTATTATTTTTATTATATTTCTCTAAACACATAGAATCAAAAATAATATAATGTTTTTAATAGTTTATCTAATAGATATTACCATGAAATAAATCGGCCTTATTTCCTAAAAATGTAGTCTATACCCTATAAATATATTTTTTAAAAAATATAGATTGGAATAGTTCAATAAGGGATTTTATGATCCCAAATTGGTTTAAAATTTTAAAAATAAATGAATAAAATATTTTAATAAATGTGAATTTCACTTTATATCATGAAAAATTTTAGGATGTGTTGGTAATGAATGATCTAAATGTAATGTGATACATTAAAATCCATTAGAAAATGTTATAAAAAAGGTTTGAATGGAAAAGTAACAGCATTATAAGGATGAAATTAGAAATAGTTTAGTATACATAATCGATTTTAATATCATGATAACTTTAGATTTTGTTTATAAGATTGAATTTTATATTCATGGAGTTAATAAAGGGATTATAAATATTGATTTAACCATTATTAAAATGTTATATCTTTGTAAGTATTAAGCAATACAATAATATTAGTGAGAGGACTTAGTATTTTTTTCATATAGAGATGTCATTGAAATTATATAGATATGTAATGATTTTGGAAAACAACAATTGTGAAGATAACCTAAGTCATGTTGGGTATTATATTATATAGGATACATTATAACTAACATTTATGTATGGTTTTTTATTTTATTATATGATTCTAACAATAAAATAAATCATTTTATATAAAAACTAATCTCAACAATATCGTGTGGCTATATCGATAGCATATATTTGTGAATAGAAATGATAATTTACCTCTTAAAGTATAATTTGGAGTTATCCCTAATATAAGATCAAAATGATTTTTTATAGGTTGTGATAAAATGAAAATATTATCATGGTTTGGGTTTCATATAGATAATAATATTATCTTAGGAGGCATAAAATAAGTTTTATTAATCCTATAACAAACTATACATACCACATAGAGTGTCATAGATTATATTCATGGTATACTAGGGGTTTATGTTTCCTATGTAATCCCCATTCTAGATAATTAAAATATATTTATCATGAGATCCTTCTTACTTTAATACATTTCTTAAAATATTATTATTGTTTGTTAATCAACTGGTTTTTGGGTATGAAATAGGTCTTTTCATCAAATATGTGTTACTAAAGTTGGTATTTTTCAACATCTATTATTAGTATGAAATTTGGGTCCATGAGTGATATAGACCAAGGAAGTGTTTGTTGACACCTTGATAAGATATATGTCATTTTATTATCTATTTTGGAAAGGTTCTTATGATGTAGTCACCTCTTTATATAAATTGAATGTTATGTTTTCATCTATTTTGTATTTGAATACTTTGATAATATAGAATATAAGAGTATCCATATAGGATTGACATACTCTATTTAATTTTTCCACTCAATTTTTTGGAAAATGGATTACATGTTTATACATACGCGTATATGATATTGTTTTTGAACATAGATATGGTTATACATGTGTTTGATAAAGATATTCCTTGATCCCTTTATATCTTATATAATAGTGGAACATATATAGATTCCACTTTATGATTACAATTAGGGATTATAGAATTCATAAATTTTTAAATGTTGGAAGGGCTTGTAGGAACACACATTCTTATTGTGTGAATTATTACTATATTTTTTTACAATGTAATTGAAAAAAATTGGGAGAAACCAAAACATTGTTTCCCAGGTTATCTAAAATAATTTTTGAAAAATATTTAAAAAATAATTATAGATTATGTGACATGTGGTTAAAATTAATGATAAATTTTCCAAAATTAATTTCACATGATATCCATCATGACATTATCATATAGTTTAACATATTGCTACACATGACATGAACAAAGTGGAAAGGTCAATATGTCTATAAAGATCTAAACCTAATGTAAGATTATTATAAATAAGAAATAATGATCAAACCATGATATGATGGATTATACCAATCCATGGTAGGAGATAATAAAAAGAACATTTTATTTAGGATATTGACACCATTTTTTAGTGCATGGAAATGTATGTATTGTGAGATAATATATATCATTTTTTTCTCCAATCCAATCTATCATCTATCAATTTAATATCATGTGATGATGATTAAGAGGTTTTTCAATGATATAATATGTTTTTTAAGATGTTAAGAATCATATTACATCATTTATAAAATATTCTTCTTTTTATAAAATGTTTTTGAAATTTTTGGTGCCTTATAATGTGTTTTTGTTCCTATAAATAGTGGAAAATCCCATGATATATGGGTTAACATTGTTTTTTCATAGAATTTATAAGGATAAAACATTCATTAACTTTTGAATCCATTTACCATTTAATAAAAAGGTTATTGAGTATTATTGGTACAAGGGAGACTTTAAGAATTATGAGATTCACAAAGCTCATGGATACCCTAAGAGGAAATATCATGATGGAACTTCGTAGATATTGTTTTCATGACTGTGTCAAGAAGATCATATAACGTAGATCAGTGGAGATAAAGGTGAATATTCTTCATTTATTTTAATTATTATAACATAAATGTATATATCTTGGATAAATTAGGGTTTGTTTTGTTTTTTCCATTAAATATGGATAACAATGGTTCCCTCTAGAACCATGAATATGATATTATAATATCGTATCATGGATCAAATATCATTGGTATATTAATTAATTTTTCTTAAAAATATAATAATTAAAATATATATGCTAGTCATCCTTGCCTGAAGGCCTTCACAATTTTATCTATATAGATAATCCACTATTTTAAGATGGGTTATGGTGGAACCCTTATATAACTTGAAGGACATGGGGTAGAGATGTCTTGAATTACATGTAATATAGTTCTAGTGTATTGAAATATATAACAAGCATGAATAACCAAACAAAAATATAATGAAACTACCCTACCCTAATAAATATTCAATAATTCACCAAAATCACTTCTTGAGGTTTCTACCAGTGTGTTGGGTCCAAATATATAGCCGCGTTATCTATTGGAATGATCACCAAATTTCTCCTTCAATCCTGTTACTATATGGATCATTGTGGTCATCTGCAACTACTTTTGTACTCCTTGGGTTTCTCTAGCTCAATATTTTTATGTCGGAAGTAGGGGATTAAAGAACCTGTTTTCCAAAGGCACATCTTTGGGGCCTATACCCTCGTTTAGTATGAATATTCTTCCTACGATAGTACCCAAACTATAGTACTTCTGTATTCTATATTATAGTACTAAAATGGAACCTATTGAAATTATCTCCCACATAGATTTTAATTTCGGCATTATAAATGTTTATGGGGAGTCCATAGCACTTAGGTAATCCCCCCAACTTATATTATAATATATGTTACTGAGACCATATTCTTAAAAAACCACACATGATAAAGTATTTTATTTTTAGTGAGACATGGTTTAATTGTTGACTCTACTTCCTCTATGACTTTTTACATCAAATTTCTCTTTAAAAATAATATGATGAGTTTTATCCCCTTAAAGAATACCTCAATATTCAAAATTAATTCTGTGATTTAAATTTTATGTTGGTAAAAATGTTCATTAATAACATGTTAAAACACTCATTATTAGAAGGTGAAATAAATTCACTATGTTTTATAAAAGAAAATGACAATAGGGTAATAGTTAATAATAATTTATATATTTTTAAAATTATTTTTTTCAATATTTTTGACACTGAAAAGGATAATTTTAAACTAATAATGCATATTATATGCTTCTCTTCATTATATCCCACCATTATATTTCATTAAAATTTTATGGCCAATATCATGGGATTTAAGGAATCAGTATTTTTGGTGAATTCATTATAAATCCTCATTTATAATATTTAGAGTGATTTATTTTATTAAATAGAGTGGGATACACTGGTTCCCTAACTACTCACTGAGAGATATATTTTTGAACATGGAATTGTTAATATCATTTTTAATCAAAATCTAACCTCCTTTATATCAATGAACTAGTCATGTGACTCATCTGAGATATTTATGACCCATTTATTTGAGTATCATTTCTTATAACATAATTGAGAAGGGTATTTCCAATATATTATATAAAATTATGATACTTTGTTCCCATCCATTCTCATGTATCTTTATTAAAAGAATAATTACGTTATAAATTTAAAAAAAATCAATCCAGAAACTAATTTTTACCATAAAGGATATTTTGTTTTTATATTTGAATTAAATATATAAATTTATAGACTATTATGAGTTTATATTAACAAATTGTTTTTTATATTTTGCATTCAAATTTTCCCTAGTATCACTTCTCAAATTTACTTCCATTTCCTCTACCATTATTTCCAAGAATAGATATATATATATATAAGTATAGATTATAGAACTGATTTACTCTATGATTTCCTATATTCCTATTTTTATTCATCATATAATTTCAATCTCAACTGGTATTATACAATTGATAAATAATAATATCAGAAAACCTATTATTCTTTGAGTATTGTCCTTATACACTCCCAATTGTCATTTTCTATAGAAAATTTTTTATTTAGTTTAGAAACAGTTCAAAATGATTTTTTTTAAACATTCAATAGTATTTTTAAAAAACATTGTTATATTTATATATAGTTTTTCAAAATAATAATTTTTTCATTCTCAATAAATGTTTTGAATACAGATAAATTAGAAAACTATAAGCTTTAAATATCTAAAAATCAAACTAGTTGGGTGAGTATATTTGGAGGTTTTTAATATATTAAAGATCCTTTAAACACATATAATTATATGTATAAAAATAAATTTTAAAATTTTTAGTTAAAAAGGTGCCCCCATATTCATTGATGGTCTTGTCCCTATCATTAAATATATAATTTATATTATCTTAATTTATGTGTTAAAATATAGAATTATTATTAGGAATCCATATAGTTTCATAATATCAATAGATGGATAAAGTTCATAAATAAGTAATTCATTTGCATCCATATCAAGGAGGTTGGGAATAGTTTTATGTGATATAGGATAAAAAACATTAAATTCAGCTAAACTATCCTTTATGTTTTTTCTATGTCCTATCCTTGTATGGGTATGAGTTCGTTATAGAAGATTTAGATACAATGGCTTAACTTGTATTTCCTTTTTTAATATAACAAAGATCAACATTTTTTGTAACATCTTAAAGACTTGGATGATGTATTGTAGAGTAATTTTTAAGTAATTAGTGAAATGAGTATCATTTGATTTTATTAGAATATTTGGATTCTAAATTTTATCTAACTTTTTTGATACACGCTCATTCTTTTTTAACTATAATATTTTGGTAAAAAATTAAATAAATATAAATCTATATTATAATAATCAAATTTAAATAAATATTTGGTACTCACCCTTCACTATTATCCTTTGTATTGAAGGTGTTAATCCTTCTACCACAACTGATAACATATCTATACAGTAAATCCCTATAATATAAATAAATTTTTTCTACATTACATAATTATAAGACTACCATTTTTAATACTATTATTATATAGGTAAATATATTTTTATTCATTTATAGGTAATTTTTATGTTCTTAAAATAATTTCCTTTATTTTCATTTTATGTTTTAGAAATTTATTTAAAAATAATTTGTAACACCCCCAGATTTCGTAGTGTGTTATTTCTTCAAAATAATTCAATAACTTGAACTACACGCAACACCGAGTTCAATCACACCTTGACTTACAAAAAAAGTCATTAAAAGAGGTCATGAATAGTATTAACTAAATTTTAAACTTTATATAATCCTTATAATTTTAGAATCCATATTATGAGTTTCTTAGTCATAATGCAAGAATAGATTCATTTTTAGTATTACACTTTTATCAAATTTTAATAGTGAAACCTTTTTAAATACAATATTTTAAACTTTTTGACTAAATGGAGACATCAAAAAATTTAAAATGTAACACCCCAAGCTTCTACGGTACGCTTCTCTTTGAATAATGCAATAGCGTGTGTTGTACGCAACACCGAGTTCTAACAACCAATCAAACTAGCCGTTATGAATAGTAATACCTACTTTTTGAAAGTATATATATTTTATATTTTAAAATGGACTTCATTTCTGGATTCAGAATATCGAATTTAGCCTAAGGTGAAATTTTGGTACTTTTCGGATAACTTTCATATTTTGATGAATAGTGAAAATTACTAAATTTTAATTAAAAACAACTTTTTTAATAAAAATAATTAATAGTTATAATTTATGAATTTGAGTGGTTTTAAAGTATATTTAGAATATATTTTTAACATTTAATATAATGTTGGTCATTGGACATAATTTTACAATTAAACCGAACATAAACAAGTGTCAATCTTTTGATAGTTATTATCTCTTAAAAACACGCTTTTTGTTTTGACAGCGGGAATTAATTTTAAATTAATTTCTGCCACTTCTGTGTTTTGAATTTAGAAAAATGGATTCCGTATTTGGAATCAGGATGTCCAAATTGTGTAAATAGGTAACTTTTATTTTTAGACATTTTGAATAATTACTGCGGTAAATATTTTATTTACCATGGTTAAGGGTAAATCCGGTAAATAAGGGTTAAAAAATAATATTATAATAATACTAAATTACCCTAAAACGTGTCCTAGAATTATTGGTTGATACATGTTCGACCATGGGTATCTTTGGGTCGATTTTGGGACCCCATGGTGCCACTTTTAGGTGATAGGGACACTTTATTTTAATTAAGTTAAAATGATTACAAAAATAACACAAGCATATATCTTTTAGAAAAACAATTTTTACATAGGGTTATATATGTTGGATTTTAAATTATAAATATTCATTATAAAGATAAAACGATTTCCTACATAGTGATATTTTATTTATAATTTTTAGACATTAAATAATTTAATTTATTTATGACACAATGATGATGAATTAATTACTATAATAGTGAAAAATTAAAATAATTGATATTATAAATACCCAAATAAATATAATATGAAACTTTTAATGAATTAAACTAATTTTATAGGATAATATTATATATTAGGATTTATTTAATTTACTTTGTTAGAAGTAATCAATCTGTTATGAGTTTCAAAAAAATCAACTATTTAATAGTGTCAAAATTGACATAAAAGAGTTCTTAAAACAAATATTATATTATTAATTGATATTAAATTCCTAAAAATCTAATGTTCGGCCAAGAGACTTATATCATGATATTTGCATCATTAATGGACCACTTGGGGGTCTCTTGGATGTATTTAGTAAGTTTATTAACCATATTATATAAAAATACAAAGAGACATTGTAAAAGTGAAACTAATTAACATAGAGTTAATACTTAAAGATAAGGTTAATATAAGTACCCAAACCTGTCTAAATTTTATTGGTTGAATTGTTTTCGACCCATCCCCACCTTAACCTTTTAATAGTAAACTTTGGAGCCATTAGAAACCGAATATGAATTTATTATAAATTAATATTTCTAGCTTTTCCAAAGGTGCCTCTCACCCCTCTTATAAAAGGGCACTCCTCCTTCTCATTTCTTCACACCTTCAAAGACTTTTGGTTCGGCCAAAATCTGCACAAATACTCTCCCAAATTCCCTCACTACAACCTAGGGGCCTTAGTTTGATCAGAAAGCCAACCTAAAGTGCCCTTTTGATCAAATAAAAAGGAAGAACCCGAAGAATGGGTAATGATTTCACCACCCTTTTCCAAGTTCATTTCTTCTTCCACTTCTTCTTCCTTTGTTGTTTCCATTCTAAAATAATAACTCCAGTATCATATATATACTGTGATGTTATTATAAATATGGTACAACCATATTCAGTATTCTATCCACCCTTTGAATTACATGTCACCATACGTGCGTACGTACGGCTTACCGTCTCCACGTCGTGGTGTAATTGTTATTCAATATAATATTATTTGGATGGGTATAATAATGATGTTTAACTCATGTAAATAATAAATATAACATGTTAATGATTCTGTATATATGATATACCATCCATTTATATATTATTTTAATATCAAAAGAATGATATTGTCGCTCGTGCGTACGTACAGACTACCGTCTCCACGAACGCGATGAGATTCATTCTTCATCGTATACATTCAAGTATAATTATAATTTGATGATTTAAAAAATGATGTTTAAGTACTTGATATCATTCTGGATATGAATAATATACAACCTATCCTTTATAAACATGTCTTACGTAACAAAACATATAAAAGAAAACAAGTAAGTTAACACCCGAAACAACGATAATACTAAGATATTATTATCAAATCAATATTAAAAGATCATATATGATATCATATTAATGTATATGATTCCTGTATAATTTAATAACAGTTATTTCACCATTATACAGGAGGTTAACCTACCCCAACCAAGGAAAAGTACAAGGTAAGGGGTTTTCATCTCACTCCTTATTTCCGTGAGATTCATGCCATATTTCCACCATCACCTTTTGTGTAGTGTATGTACTGCCCATAATTATATTATTTTTGTAATACACTCTAATTTATGTGTATTTACATATTCATTGTATGATACCTCTTTCATGGGTTGTATCTTTCATAAGTTACCAAATTGGTAAGGGTTATTTCACAATCTCTTCATTATCCGAGGTTGTTTATATGTAATAATCTACTGTGATCTCTTTATCATTCACATCCATGTTTTCTTAAAAATGTATTTCAAAAAAAATTATTATTTACAAGAATATGGGTTAAAGTCATTTATACCCTTGTTTGACTTTTTATAAGAGGAATCTTTCCGTCATTTTCAAAACAAGTTCCTTTTTAACCTTTTCGATAGAATTAAGGTAAGAATGTTTTTTTAACTTATACGGTGGGTGCGGTTATTTTCCACCGTTATAAAATCTTCAAAGCTTTCCTTACAAGCTTATAATAATATTTTCAAAGAAAATTTTTTATTTTATATGGCTCTTAAATGATTTCAAAAATAGAAAGAGATATTTCTCTAAAAAGTGTTTTGATTTCATCTATGTCAACATCCTTTGATGGATTTTACGCTTATTTGAAGTTGATTTATTATGATACAAAACTTCTATATTGTATTGAAGGTTTTGTGATATGTTTGACTGTGGATGTGATATTTTTATACCATTCATATTTTATGGTGAAATTATTGACATTTCGTATGCTAGTTTTAATACGAATGTTTATGTTATGTTTAAACCTTTTCATATGGGAATGCATTGGACTTAATATGTGACGGGTGTAGCCCGCTATAGCTCCTCGATGCATCGGTAGGTCTCATGAGACAAACTAGTGTCTTGGCACAAGGCCTTGACAAAATCTTATTTGTAGTCTTGGCACGAGGCCTTGGCTATGTGGTTATGATAGTCTGGCATTATGCATTCCAACATTATGAAAGTGGTTATTGATTTTTCATGTGATTATTCGATTAGTAGAATATCCATGTGAATAAGTAAATGGAATTATTTCATTTTACTTTTTCCATACTATGTTGAAGTTCATGTTTAAAAGGATTTTGTTTTAATAATGAATTGCCTTAAATGTTTATGCTTATTTTGAATGTTCCGTTATATTGTTATCCTTACTGGGCATTTGAGCTCACCCCTTTTCTATGTTTTATTTTTCCCAGGAAGTGAAGAAGTAAATTATGAATGACCTGCAGGGATATTATGTGGGGATATGAGTGTGGTTTATGGAGACAATATGTTGTTGTAGTAGTTTTTCATTTTATGATGTAATGTAAGACTTATGAATATATCTAGTGCTTCCAAGGCTACTAATCCAATCGGTCTTTCGAGATTTTATCTTTCTTGTGATCATGCCAATGTTATGTAATAATGCACCGACTCTGGGTAACTAGGGTCGGGGCGTTACAGTTGGTATCAGAGGAAGTTTAGTACAAACCTTGGAAGCTAGATTTAGATAAACTCTGATTAGAGCACATAGACCTAAGTTGAACTTTGAGGATTAGTATAGAAGAACGTCCTAGAATTTTGGTATTGTAGAGATTTTGTGAGTTTTCCGAGCAATACATCCCTGTTTGGATACGAGCAGGTAGAGGCGGCTCTGGCACAGATGTACCTAGGGGTAAAACCCGAAAACACCGCTTTGAGCTAGACTCGAACGGGAACTGGTGCACGACAACGGGCCTTGCTGCACTCTTGGTTACGACACTCCCGGGGGATATGCTTAGGATAACTCCCATTTTTTTTACAAATCATTATGAAGGGTTTATGAGTATATTCTTCCTCAATGAAAACATTTTTATGATTATGGATTATATCCATAAACTTTTTAATTTATGTTATGTGTTTTACAAGTTTGGGATTAGGTATTGTTATTCATAAACTAATCTAATGTATGCCATTGTTTAGAAATGGCTCCCAGTAGAAGGAATGAGAACTCTAGCAATTCACATGATACAAAGAGAAAGAAGGATCATATATTTTATGGTCTTAAGCCAGAATTTACAAGAGAAATAGTCTTGCATGTATTATCATCATATGAAGAAATAATATCATGTGTTGATAAGATAAGTAAAGAGTTTACTGAGTCCTATGTCTTTGAAGGGAAGCAAGAGAAGAAAAGGATGGAAGAGAGAAAGATGGATAAAGGGAAGAGGGAAAAGAAGAATTTTCCCATATGTGATAACTATGGAAAGAAACACCCTGGAACTTACCTGAAAGGAATGGGAGTTTGTTATAAGTGTGGAGGAAAAGGGCACAATGTACATGACTGCAAGGGTAAGAAAATGGTTTCAAATGTAAAATGCTTCATTTTCAAGGAGTTTGGACACTATGCGAACCTATGTCCCAGTCATTAGACTACGCCGGAAATGATGCTATTGGATAATAATCAAGTTCTGATACTACCACAGATGAAGAGGAATGATTAGTGTTCTTATGTTGATTATGTCAATTCAGTGTTGTATCAACAATGTACTTGTTATAATAATTATGGAGTATATAAGGATTGTATTGCAGTACTATTTCATTAAGGACTTGAGATTGTGTGGAGCAAAGAAAAGTGACTCAATAGCAGGATAATTTTTTGGAAAATATATGGCTAAGAGAATGATAAACCATAATATAGTTCTGATACCGAGGTAGTGATTTTGGAATAATACATGGTTGTTTTGGATAAATTATATTGGATATTCTTGACTACCTTGGAACTGATTAATGATTTGTATATTCCATCATTGTTCGGGTTTTAAACATTTTTGGATTAATGAAGTATATCCAGCATTCTATATGGAATAAGGGAGCATGAATGTAATCAATATGGTAATTCAGGATGTTTCAGTGTATTAAAAGAATACATGATGAAGGTATTCATATGCTATTACGGGGTAAAAAGGATCTACATTATGTTTACCTTCCTTATAAATGATGGACTGTGAGTTTCCACAGAATTATTTTTGATAGTTCTAGTTTGGATTATTTTGGATTGCCATAAAAGGACAACCCGGAGGTCGGGCGGCAACCCGTTGCGTCCGGCAAGGCTGCGAGACTTGAACCCGCAACCGAAGGGCGACAAGGGTGTATCACCTACCACTGGCCCACGAGATATCCTGGATTAAATAATGTAGTTTTTATTAAAAGATCGTGTAGATGAATTATAAATTCGTTTATTTTGGAACCCTATAAGAATAGTGTAAATAGAATATTTTACGTTCTACTATCTTTTAGAGTGAAAGATGAGTTTGTGGTAGAAATTTATTAATGGATAAAACTCTAATTATAAAGTAAGTATATCTCCTTATGATCTTAGCCAATCTCATAAATAAATTCCTCAACATTAAGAAAAGGAACTTAGAACAAAAATGTTGTCCTAGATGGTACCTTAAATCATCACTAATTTATGGCTTTGGGATTGTTGGCCTTTTCATAGCCATGTTCTCTACCACTCTCCATAATATAATTGATGGTTAGATTTCTCTTCCATATCCATATTTTCCTACATGGAACCCTAGTATGTGTTATTTTCGGTAATCTTCATACTTTCCACTCTTTATTTTAAATAGAGGCCTCATTAATTCATTTTTCGATGTGCGATTTCAACTAAGATATTTTGAAACGTCAAAAATGTGTTATCCCAATACCCTATGTTTTGTTGAACCGATGGTATTTCAAATAATCATAGATTAATGAGTTTAAGGACCTCAATTTTATACTTGTTTGTGATTGATGACCTCAATCACTACCTATAAATATTTACGTTTTTCCTCCAATTATATGTCTCTAATTACCACCAATGTTCTCCTAATCGAGATTGTAATTTGGTGGGGACCCTTTCATTTCTCTTTTCCTCATATTAAGACTAAATTTTAGTAACCCAATTTCCGATGTGGGTTTTCCCACAAATATATTTTCTATTTTCAACATTTTATTTTTGAAGAACAATTTCAAATTGCAAGGACGCAATTTATTGAAGGAGGGGAGAATGTAACACCCCAAGATTTCGAAGTGTGTTATTTCTTCAAAATAATTCAATAACTTGCACTACATGCATCACCGAGTTCAATCACACCTTGACTTACAAAAAAAATCCATTAAAAGAGGTCATGAATAGTATTAACTAAATTTTAAACTTTATATAATCCTTATAATTTTAGAATCCATATTATGAGTTTCTTAGTCATAATGCAAGAATAGATTCATTTTTAGTATTACACTTTAATCAACTTTTAATAGTGAAACCATTTTAAATACAATATTTTAAACTTTTTGACTAAATGGAGACATCAAAAAATTTAAAATGTAACACCCCAAACTTCTACGGTACGCTTCTCTTTGAATAATGTGATAGCGTGTGTTGTACGCAACACCGAGTTCTAACAACCAATCAAACTAGCCGTTATGAATAGTAATACCTACTTTTCGAAATTATATATATTTTATATTTTAAAATGGACTTCATTTCTGGATTCGGAATATCGAATTTAGCCTAAGGTGAAATTTTGGTACTTTTCGGATAACTTTCATATTTTGATGAATAGTGAAAATTACTAAATTTTAATTAAAAACAACTTTTTTAATCAAAATAATTAATAGTGATAAATTATGAATTTGAGTGGTTTTAAAGTATATTTAGAATATATTTTTACCATTTAATATAATTATGGTCATTGTACATAATTTTACAATTAAACCGAACATAAACAAGTGTCAATCTTTTGATAGTTATTATCTCTTAAAAACACGCTTTTTGTTTTGACAGTGGGAATTAATTTTAAATTAATTTCTGCCACTTCTGTGTTTTGAATTTAGAAAAATGGATTCCATATTTGTAATCAGGATGTCCAAATTGTGAAAATAGTTAACTTTTATTTTTAGACATTTTGAATAATTACGGCGGTAAATATTTTATTTACCATGGTTAAGGGTAAATCCGGTAAATAATGGTTAAAAATAATATTATAATAATAATTAATTACCCTAAAACGTGTCCTAGACTTATTGGTTGAAACATGTTCGACCATAGGAATCTTTGGGTCGATTTTGGGACCCCATGGTGCCACTTGTAGGTGATAGGGACACTTTATTTTAATTAAGTTAAAATGAATACAAAAATAACACAAGCATATATCTTTTAGAAAAACAATTTTTACATAGGGTTATATATGTTGGATTTTATATTATAAATATTCATTAGAAAGATAAAACGATTTCCTACATAGTTATATTTTATTTATAATTTTTAGACATTAAATAATTTAATTTATTTATGACACAATGATGATGAATTAATTACTATAATAGTGAAAAATTAAAATAATTGATATTATAAATACCCAAATAAATATAATATGAAACTTTTAATGAATTAAACTAATTTTATAGGATAATCTGATATATTAGTATTGATTTAATTTACTTTGTTCGAAGTAATAAATTTGTTATGAGTTTCAAAAAAATCAACTATTGAATAGTGTCAAAATTGACATAAAAGAGTTCTTAAAACAAATATTATATTATTAATTGATATTAAATTCCTAAAAATCTAATGTTCGGCCAAGAGACTTATATCATGATAGTTTCATCATTAATGGACCAATTGGGGGTATCTTGGATGTATGTATTAAGTTTATTAACCATATTATATAAAAATACAAAGAGACATTGTAAAAGTGAAACTAATTAACTTAGAGTTAATACTTAAAAATAAGGTTAATATAAGTACCCAAACCTGTCTAAATTCTATTGTTTGAGTTTTTTTCGACCCATCCCCACCTTAACCTTTGAATAGTCAACTTTGGAGCCATTATAAACCGAATATGAATTTATTATAAATTAATATTTCTAGCTTTTCCAAAGGTGCCCCTCACCCCTCTTATAAAAGGGCACTCATCCTTCTCATTTCTTCACACCTTCAAAGCCTTTTGGTTCGGCCAAACTCTTCCCAAATACTCTCCCAACTTCCCTCACTACAACCTAGGGGCCTTAGTTTGATCAGAAAGCCAACCTAAAGAGCCCTTTTGATCAAATCAAAAGAAAGAACCCGAAGAAGAGGTAATGATTTCACCACCCTTTTCCAAGTTCATTTCTTCTTCCACTTCTTCTTCCTTTGTTGTTACCATTCTAAAATAATAACTCCAGTATAATATATATACTGTGATGTTATTATAAATATGGTACAACCATATTCAGTATTCTATCCACCCTTTGAATAACATGTCACCATACGTGCGTACGTACGGCTTACCGTCTCCACGTCGTGGTGTAATTGTTATTCAATATAATATTATTTGGATGGGTATAATAATGATGTTTAACTCATGTAAATAATAAATATAACATGTTAATGATTCTGTATATATGATATACCATCCATTTATATATTATTTTAATATCAAAATAATGATATTGTCGCTCGTGCGTACGTACGGACTACCCTCTCCACGAACGCGATGAGATTCATTCTCCATCGTATCCATTCAAGTATAATTATCATTTGATGATTTAAAAAATTATGTTTAAGGAATTTATATCATTCTGGATATGAATAATATAAAACCTATCCTTTATAAACATGTCTTACGTAACAAAACATATAAAAGAAAACGAGTAAGTTAACACCCGAAACAACAATAATACTAAGATATTATTATCAAATCAATATTAAAAGATCATATATGATATCATATTAATGTATATGATTCCTGTATAATTTAATAACAATTATTTCACCTTTATACAGGAGGTTAACCTACCCCAACCAAGGAAAAGTACAAGGTAAGGGGTTTTCATCTCACTCCTTATTTCCGTGAGATTCATGCCATATTGCCACCATCACCTTTTGTGTGGTGTATGTACTGCCCATAATTATATTGTTTGTATAATACACTCTAATTTATGTGTATTTACATATTCATTGTATGATACCTCTTTCATGGGTTGTATGTTTCATAAGTTTCCAAATTGGTAAGGGTTATTTCACAATCTCTTCATTATCCGAGGTTGTTTATATGTAATAATCTACTGGGATCTCTTTATCATCCACATCCATGTTTTCTTAAAAATGTATTTCAAAACATTTTTATTATTTACAATAATATGGGTTAAAGTCATTTATACCCTTTTTTGACTTTTTATAGGAGGAATCTTTCCGTCGTTTTCAAAAGAAGGTCCTTTTTAACCTTTTCGACAGAATTAAGGTAAGAATGTTTTTTTTAACTTATACGGTGGGTGCGGTTATTTTCCACTGTTATAAAATCTTCAAAGCTTTCCTTAAAAGCTTATAATAATATTTTCAAAGAAAATGTTTTATTTTATATGGCTCTTAAATGATTTCAAAAATAGAAAGAGATATTTCTCTAAAAAGTGTTTTGATTTCATCTATGTCAACATCCTTTGATGGATTTTACGCTTATTTGAAGTTGATTTATTATGATACAAAACTTCTATATTGTATTGAAGGTTTTGTGATATGTTTGACTGTGGATGTGCTATTTTTATACCATTCATAGTTTATGGTGAAATTATTGACATTTCGTATGCTAGTTTTAATACGAATGCTTATGTTATGTTTAAACCTTTTCATATGGGAATGCATTGGACTTAATATGTGACGGGTGGAGCCCGCTATAGCTCCTTGATGCATCAGTAGGTCTCATGAGACAAACTAGTGTCTTGGCACAAGGCCTTGACAAAATCTTTTTTATAGTCTTGGCACGAGGCCTTGGCTATGTGGTTATGATAGTCTGTCATTATGCATTCCAACATTATGAAAGTGGTTATTGATTTTTCATGTGATTATTCGATTAGTAAAATATCCATGTGAATAAGTAAATGGAATTATTTCATTTTACTTTTTCCATACTATGTTGAAGTTCAAGTTTAAAAGGATTTTGTTTTAGTAATGCATTTCCTTAAATGTTTATGCTTATTTTGAATGTTCCGCTATATTGTTATCCTTACTGGGCATTTGAGCTCACCCCTTTTCTATGTTTTATTTTTCCGAGGAAGTGAAGAAGTAAATTATGAATGACCTGCAGGGATATTATGTGGGGATATGAGTTTGGTTTATGGAGACAATATGTTGTTGTAGTAGTTTTTCATTTTATGATGTAATATAAGACTTATGAATATATCTAGTGTTTCCAAGGCTACTAAACCAATCGGTCTTTCGAGATTTGATCTTTCTTGTGATCATGCCAATGTTATGTAATAATGCACCGACTCTGGGTAACTAGGGTCGGGGCGTTACATAATTTATATACTAAGATGAATATCATTGA
The DNA here is from genome assembly GCA_963277665.1 of Viscum album. Lineage (NCBI taxonomy): Eukaryota > Viridiplantae > Streptophyta > Magnoliopsida > Santalales > Viscaceae > Viscum > Viscum album. The sequence continues at coordinate 2,085,761,592 of OY728126.1, read as the reverse complement.
AAGTCCCAATGTGGGAGTTTTTGTCTCAATGATAAATTAATTGAAATTTTTAAATAATAATCACCATATTTAAACTCATTCCTTACGTCAATATTAAATTATTTTGTAATACAAATTTATACAATATTATAAACCATAAAAAAATTTAGGTTTAGTGTTTTTGGAATATTACATTTACAAAAAAGAAAAACACATAAAAGTTTAAACATTATTTAAGTCTTTTACCCTAGTCCAAATATAGTATTGTATAATACCCTTAGTATATGTAATCCCAAGGGGACATAACTCATGAAAGGGTGAGAAAAAACATAGTAAATAGAGTAACAATTAATAGTAATATGAAAAAATAATGAAAATAAGTACATGGGTGATCATAATAATTACCATAATATCACAAGCATATGGTCATAACCATAAGATTATAGATATAAATTTAGAGAGGCATGGAATGTGGAACATTAATAATAATAAAACATAAAAATAATAACTTAATGATTACTACCAATAAATCATGACATTATGGACAAAGATAACTACATCATACACACACATAATATTTGTAAACAAAGATAACTGAATAATTTTTTGAATTTTTTCATTAAATATATTACATTTCATAATTAATTTGTGGGATATATAATTCTAGGACCACCCTTCACATCATAATATTCATATAGATATCTATAAAAATCATAATGGAAATAATTTGTTATCATAAATAAGAATCAATCCCTTGAGAAAAGAAAATTTTTTCTAATGATATTTTATGGAACATGTCAATAAATAAAAATGGAGGTTCCCAAAATAATAAGTTAAAAAATTATTTTTGACATTTAATTTTATAATCAAAAATGATAATATAATATTTAATAAATATATAAATAGAAAAATATAATCAATTATTGATTTTAAGAAAATTTATTTATAAAAATTGACGAATTTGTCTTGGAATGCGTGGAAATGGAAAAAAATGAATTATACTTGGAAATTAAATATTAATTTTAAATAGAATACAATGAAAATATATTTTTTACAAACATAAGTAATATAAGGAAATATATATGGTTGGTGTCACCCCAAAATAAAAAGGAAGATTTGATAGTCCCATTACCTTTTGTAGTATTTTTTGTTACATTTCTCCACATATATAATAATATTATATTTTTTTAAACATTAATAAATATATATTTTATAATAATTTTTTTGTTACTAATTAATTATAATCATTAGAATTTATGTTCTAACATTTCAATGAAGATTAAATGGTGTGATATAATGTTTGTTTTTATTATTATGTTTTCATTTTGATTTCTTGGTTTTGATACATTATAATTTATTTATTACATAAATTAACTCTAGCATTAAAACAATTAATTAAAAAAAATACATACATACATATATACATATACATACATATATATATATATATATTATTTTCTATAATTACCATATATTAAGTTCATGGTAAATAATGATTTAGCAGAGTCCTCGTAGGTGGTAAACTAACAATTAACCATACTTGTCAAAAGGGGGAGAGAAAATATATATGTTTTAAAAAGTTTATAACATCTATCATGTCGAATAATTTCATTTATTTCAAATTAATATAAGAATTAATTAATATTAGGATTATTTTTATAGATGTTAGAATGGAGGTAGAAAAATAAATGTACATAAAATTAATAGACTATGAAAGAATGTTACCTCATACTTAATGTATGATCCTTAGATAAGGCCATAATTCATTAGAGGCTTGGGGTTATATAAACCCATAATGTATCTATGTATTCAAGGAGGATTAATATAAGGTGATTGGGTGGATCTCTAGTAATAGAATTAGTTAGGTAAGATATTTTCCAATTGGGTGAGAGGGGGTATTTATATAATAAGGAAGTGATATTTTAGAAAAAAATTAAGTAGAAAATATTATATCAATTTTAATACTTTCAATAAATGTCATATTCGAGACAATTAATTGTTTTTTATTATAAATAATAGTTTTTATGGAATTCAAAGAATTTTATAACTAAATTTGTTTGTTTATATAAAAGGAAAGGAATAAAATTGATAAAATTGTTATTAATTCAATACTTTATCTTTTTATATTGTGGAAATTTATTTTTATATTTGAAAACTATGTGTATTCTTTTAAAATGAGTAATTTTTATTATTATAATAATTTTTTATAAATAATAATTTTTAGAATTTATTTATTCATTATTTCATCAATATTATTTCATAAAACATATTCTATTTTAAATGGTAATATTTCTATTAATAGTCTAATATTTTTCCTTTTATAAAAATACCAAGAAATCATTGAATATTTTTATGTGTTGATTATTAAATAAAAATTTATTTTTTCATACTAACTTTCAATGATAGGTAATTTTAATATTTAAATAATTACATTAATATTAGGGTTTTGAATAATAAGTGAAAATATAGTTTCATAAAATATACAATTATAATATCTTGGAATTTTATAATTTCATTGTTTATTTTATGATATTTTTAACATTAAATTATTTTAATCTTGTTAAATATTATTTATATATTATTTTACCATTTCAATGGTCAACATACTATTCTAACATTTTACTAAATATTCCCGTTGTTATGTTTATTATTATTAATGTTTTATTGGATATATACCACCCATAAATACCTTTTATTTAGACCATTAATCATTCAATTAGTTTTCTCTCTATACTCCCTACATTATTTTAAAAATTCCAATAATCTTATAATGATTTTGTTTCTTTTTATAGTTTTTTTATCAATGAAATAATTCTAGAAGACTAAAACACTCTAAAATTTTAAATTCTACTTATGTTATTTATTTGGACATATTTTCCAATTGTACTATTTTAAATTTTATTTGGAATATTTAGTCTCTGTATATAATTCCTTATATAGTTGAAATAATGTTTTCCTGTTTTTTTATATTTTGTGTATAAATTTTATTTTATCATATACATAAATATAATAGTTATATATATTTTAAAATGTGAAATTTATATTGAAAATTTTGGGTTGTTACATTATTCCCCCATTAGAAATTTACACCTTTACATTTCAACACATATCCTTAGTTGAGAATATAAGAGGGTACTTTTGTTTCATTTCATCCATTGGTTCTTATATTTCCAACTTATACTTATGGGGGAAAAGTGAGTTATCTTTTAAAATACAAAATATTCTATATAGTACAATATTATCACTAGATACTCCTTGTAAGATAGGTCATTCTCCTGATGTATCACCTTTAGATTCAGAACAACTGAAAGAATAGGTATGTACCTCCTCAAGAGAGATATGTTGAACCCATACTGTACATGAGCCCATTTTTTGATGGAAGTACTTGTAAATAAGACATATCTTTTACACAATCAAGAATCTAAAAATTAAAATGGATGAGGCTCTAAGAATTAACTTATTTGAAAATCCCATGAACCTCTTTTAGGGTGATATTTAGTTAAGTACATAGTCTCCAACATCAAACTCTAAGTCCCATCAATAATTTTCAGTATATAATATATATACATATATATTGATAATAATTAATGTTTTATTTAATGAAAGGAACCATCTATATTTTTTTCAATCTTAGATCCTAATAGATTCCATTCTCCAACTTCATCCTAATACATTGGAGTTTTTAGTATCATCCCATGTAGTACTATATATGGGTTCATCAGAATGCTTCCATGGAAATGGTTGTTGTATAAAAACCCAATCAGGGGAATATATTTATCTTAGAATCATTTTAAGTCCGTTAATAAATCACTTATCATATCTTAAATAATATGAATTTTCATTTAATATTTAATATATTTATTGGAGTGATAGGGATTGGTAATGATCAACTCAGTATTCATGGCATGTTGAATACTTCACATGAATTTATGGATGAATGATGAATCTTGATAAAATAAAATTTATAGTAATCCCCATTTCATCACATCAACCTAATTAACACATATATATTGTATAGTTAATGAATAGATAAATTTTCCTGAATATTAATGAAGTGATTATCTTTGGTACGTTGTTCTACCATAGCCCATATGGAATTCTATAATTTATATATATTTAGATTACCTATGAAATATTAAATATAAATGTTAGCCCATTTATATGTTTGTATAGGTATTGGTTTCATCACCCTCTTATTTTTATAGTTCTTTGTCATAACTTCATCACATACCAATTACATTTAGGTGTACAATGAAATCTCATTTTTAATTTTTCCTATGATATTTACTCTATAATTTCTCAATACATCATGGTACTTCCAATGTGAATAGATTAATATGATATATGTGCATCATCTGGTAGATAATTTTTTATATTTGGTGAAGATGGAATGTACATTCTAGTTCCACAAATAATATATCAGAATTTTTATATTGAATTCATATACCATGTCTTATTTGGTTTCTCTCAGTTTTTTTGAATATCCAAATCATACCTCTCTAACACATTGATATTATCTTTGATATATGGCTGGGAAATCATTTAGGCATGGTATTATATTTTCGTGTACTTTAATATTCCTAGATTCAGGTTTTATATGTCTATGAATATATTGTTTATATCCAATCCTTATTACAAATAACATATAGGTTCCTTTCTATAAATATAATCAGTTAACTTATTCACATTTCCTAAATGGTAGTGAATTTAGAAATCAGAGTCCTTGATGAAATCTAACTTTTTTTGTTCATGTTCAAATCCTTTTGTTTGAATATATATTTTAAACTCATTTATTCTATACATATATCACACTTTACTCTATATAGGTAATTCATCTAAATATTCAATGCAAAGATCATATATTCTAATTGATGACCACGATTCTAGTAGTTATATTCATGGATATTTAATTATTTAGAGGCATAGGCTATTAGTTTATCATTTTACATGAGTATGTAACACAATAATTACTTGTAATAATATTTGTATTTCAAAACCCCATCTACACAAGAAGGATGGATGGGTATAGGTTTAATTAATAACCTCTTATAGGGTTCCTGAAATATGTCTTCACATTATTTTCTTTGTACAAAATTTACTCCCTTTTATGTTAACATCATTAATGGGTCGGAAAATAATTGGAAATGTCACAGAAATATTTTCTATTATATAGTTAATATATGAAAACTATGGATATATTTGAAATTTTTTGGTCTTCTCCCCACAAGAATTTCCATTATTTTATTGGATCTATAGAAATTTTTAAACTTTTGATCACATTAACCAAAAATAATGTGACTTACTGCATAAAAAATTAATAGTTGATAAACATTTCATATGAGTTCTATTTCGATAAATTATTAAAAATTATATTAACAATTTTCTATTATTCTAATTTACTCATTGAGTATATAATAATTCTGTCATTGAAGACTACCTCCAATTTGACAAGGAAATCTATAAATATCATATTCATCAAATCCAATATTATTTTTTAGGGTTTTATAAATATAAAAGGAATAACTATGAAAACATAGTGTTAATAACTTTTACATAGGTTTGTTTTATGATTATATTCTCTCTTCACATTTAACTAATGATATCTAATAAGATTGTATACTTTTAAGAAATATTGAGCATCTCACAATTGATCAAAAAATTCCTCAATCTATTTTTGTAAAAACTTGTTATTTATTTTGATCTCATTGGGCTCTCAATAATCAATGAAAATATATATTGAATGTAATTATTCTTGAAAAAGATTTTAAATTCCCCTCATGTTGTTGTAATGGGGTATAAAATACATTTTTCTAAATTCATTTGTAATATCTTCTTCAACCCATCCAATTATATCAAGGTTATTATATATGATCTATCATATATATAAATCACATTAAGTATATGATCTATTAAAAATCCTACCCCAAGAACCGAGGGAAGACCTGGAAAATCCTTAGGTAATACTTCATTGGATTCCCTTTTCATAGAAAAGTATTTAAGGTTGATGTTTTCCCTTCTTTTCAATAATTTTAGAAAGATATGTTTCTTCATTGGGTATTAATACCCATACAATTTATGGGTTTTCTATTGTATATTCTTAATATTAATTTAATTTTTATCAGAGTATGGGATAGTGTGGGATATGGAAATAAATATACTTCTCTTGATCATGTATATTATCTATATTTTTTGGGTTACAACCCATTCATAATATTTAAAAAAAATTATACCAAAGGATTTATTACATGGTTTTCTAGAAGAATTATCCTATAGATTATAAATGGGGAAGATTCCAACCATAGGACGCAATTATTTCACCACTATGTGTTTTTATAGATATCACTACTCCATGGTATTAGGGAGGTTATTCAATAATTTTAGAAAACATTCAAAAAATAAAGTAACACATTAAACCCAAATAAAATAAAACTTCCACCATTCTTAAGTGATTAGTCATTATATCATTCACCACTTCACATGTACTCTCAACCTCAACTCTAGATATAGTTTAATCATTTACTTAACCAATTATCTTTATTAAATATTGAAATTTATTAATCAAAAATACCCTTTATATAATACACTAAAATGCATAGTTCCCAATTTCATTATAGTTGAATCATGGAAGCACCAATGGTGTATTCATAAGTGCCTTTATTTTAATAATTATATCATGCTTCCTATTTATGTCAAATAAATTTTCTTAATCTAATACCCCTCTTTTTCACACATTAATAATATCTTCATTACATTAAGATAGTTATATTGGTACTTATCTCCATCACATTGACATGTCTAAATTTTGATCATTTTATAACAAATATCCTTTGTTATTTAATCCTATAGTACAAAGATATGTCTTTTACTTTAGGTATCTCTGTCCATGTTTTCATTATCCAAACATCATCTCTACTCTAAGAACACACTGAAAAACATCTCTATAACATCAAATGTCTATTAAATATAGATATTTTTAAAAATATGGTTATAAACCAATAAATAGTCTATCAATTTTTCAGTCATTATTGATAACAAAATTGAAGTAATACCTTGAATGACTTTGGAAATTCACCTCTTATGTTGTAATGTATCCATTCCCTTTTTTATTGAGATACAAGAATTATTTATTCTTCTCTCTCTAAATAGTTTTTGGGAAACATAAATTATGAAATATTATTCACACTCCATTACCTTAATGTCATAGTTCAACATTTTATTCATCATAGATTTTTACCATTGATCAAATTATCCTTATAAAAAGTATATAGATAGAGTGAAATTATGTTAAATATAATAATAAATCATGGAAGATATGTTTACCATGGAGTTGATTCATTATTATATAATATTTGGATAGTAAGATCTATAATATGAGTGTGGTCAGTATCACATGAAGGCTTCAATTGATTATTTCTCCTTATTATTAGAAGGTGGAAATTACAAATTGTTTTTTTGTTTTTAATAATGTAGAACAAGTGGTGATGTAACGATATAAGGTTTTTAAATCTATTTCTCATTACATTAGGAATTTCATTCTTACAATTATTAAATTATTCAACATATTTTATATTTACCCAGTTTCTCCTAATTCACATTATTTTCTAGAATATTATATTTTATAATAATGCACACATTTAAAAAACATGGATATAAACAAATTAATCACATGCCCAAATCAATCTAAAATATTTGAATTATGAAATTCCTAATTTAATACAAGGATATATTTCACTAAACTATTTCCAAAATAAAAAAAACATACTATAATTATAATTATAGAAACATGTACCATATATACATGATTATCAAGTCATCTCTAATTACAACTATGCACAATATTATTGACCACAAGATCGTTAGGTTTAGTATTTTAGGAAGATTAGGTTCATATAGATTAAACACACATAAAACATTAAACTATATAAAACTCCAAAAATTGTAAACCACCTTTATTTTTTTATAATACCCTTTATATATATTATCACCTTGGGTAATATATAGATAAAAGGGGTGATAAATTCCTATTAAGGGAATAAAGAATAGGTAGTAACATAAATCAGAAATACACATGAGTACGTGGTTATACATAATTATCACTATCATTTCAAAAAATTTGGAACAAAAATATAATCATATAGAAATAATTTCTTAGAGAAATGGAATTTGGAAAATTAAAAGTAATGAAACACCATAAATAGTATTCAAGGATTAACTCCAAGACATAATAAAATCTTGGAGAAACCTAATTGCATCATTCCCATGCATAACATTATAGAAAACGATAATTGAATCATGTCTACGAAAAATAACATCATGTGATATAATACATTACGTAATGAATTATTGGGATAAATAATTCTATACCACCTATCACTACTTAATATACTCATAATAATATATCCCACATAGAATGAAAACATATGTGGATCATAAACATGAAAACCACTCATGAGAAAAAAATGGGTTTCATATTGATTTTACAAAGAATATATCAACGAATAAATATTGAGGATGGAAGAAATTATTTTGTAAATCAATGGTTTTGATGAAAAATAATAGGATATTATTTTATGGATATTATAAAAACATATATTATTAGAATATATGAAAGATATTGGGGGAAAACATTATAAAAGATAATGAAGGTGACTAAGAATGCATCCCAATGAAATAAAGTCACATGAATCCCTTGGAAAAGAAAAAAAATAAAGTCATATAGAATATATTTAGAAGGTATTTTAGAGGATATATAGGAAAAAGTGAGACTTTTGAGAAACATAATATAAAATTAAAGATAATATCATACCCTTTCCTTAGGTCCCATTTTGTTTCATCATAATTTAACCTCTTGTATAATCAATTTGTGTATATTAAAAAATTTATACAAAAAAAATAATTTTTTATTTATTGTAAATTATTATCATTTTAATTTATTTCCTGACATATCATTGATGATTAAATGGTTTTATGACATTTTTCATTGAAGAATTATTTTTTCATTTTTATTTCACAGTTTTGATTCATTTTTATTTATCTATTACATTAATTAGACCCAAAAATCATAGAAAGGAATAATATTATATATAAAAATATAGATAATATTGGATAAACTAACCTTAAATTAAATATATGATAAAAACATAATGATCATGTACTCGTAGGCGATAAACTGACCATTAACAACACTTATTATAAAGGGGTAGCGAGATATTATACATATTATAAACATATCATAACATATTTCTAGTATAAAAATAAAATATATTTCATTTTGATATATTCATTAATTTATTTTTTTTTGTTATGGTATATTATTTTTAGTGTAAATTAGAAAATATAAGAAGATTAATAGAATGTAATAGGAAATTATGTTACCATTACCTTCAAATTTGATCTTTGTAAAGGGCCTTAAAGCCTTGAGAGTTCAGAGATAGATGAAGAAAAATTTCTATAAAGTCCCTAAGAGAGTTAGGAAAAAATAATTAAGTATATATTATGTAATTTATTTTTTTGGGAAGTGATATTTCATAGGGTTAACGATATTTATACATAAAGTGGAAGGTTTTTTAGTAAAAATAGAAAAAATATTTTTTCTAGACTAAGACTTGAATAAAAGGTCTTTGATGAATCTATGAATAGTATTTGATTAAAAATATGTTTTTATGGATTTAAAACCATTAAATACTATAAAATATTAGATTTCATAAAATAAGTTAATAAAAAGAAAAAATTACTTTTAATTGTATGCATTAAATTTTTAGAATTTAGAAATATTTTTATGTTTCGAAAATAATTTTTTAATTATTTAATTAATTATTTTTATTATTAAACTTATTTTTGGATAAGGAAAAAATTTAAAATTTATTTGGTCATTATTACAGAAATATTATACTAAAAAACAATAGATATTTGAAAAAATATATTTTACTATTCATCTAAAATTGTTGTTTTTTTAAAAAATATTGAAGAATCATTCTTGGAAAATTTATACATATTAATTCAAAAACTAAAATTTCCTTATGAAAAAAATTATCAAAATTAATTAATTCTAATATTTAAATATTAAAATTGAAATTAGTGATTTATAAAATATAATAAAATAAACTTTTTAAAATATAAAAATTACACTATATTTTTCTAATAAGAAAATTTATTTTATGTTATTTTATATTTATTTATTTAAATCATGTTAAATATTATTTACATGCTATTTTTATATTTCATTGATTGATATAATATTCTAAAAATCCGGTTAATATTTTAATGGCCAGGTTGACTGCTATTTTTATCATATTAAATTCATACTTACTATAATTACATAGTGTTTTCCTCACTAATAATTCATTTAGTTTTCTCTCGATATTCCCAACATCCTTTATAGAATTCCAAACATATTTTTCAAGATATTTTTCCTTTTTACAACATTTTTTGTAAATAGGATATTTCTAAGAGTCCATGATTGTCACGACCCATCCCAGTGGGGCCCACGCCGTGACTCCCCAAGCCCGCCTCCAATAGCCCAAGGGCTAGTGACTAGCACCGAGTAGGCATGTCACTAACATGGGAGGCATTGCCTAAGTACCTGTACACACACACACATCTCCAGACCCACAAATGCTGAAATGTAAAACACTAAGGAAAAAAATCCATGCATAAAACTAAACCAAACCAATAGAGTACAATGAAAGGTAGAGTACTGTAAAAGTACACTGGGCCAGAATACAAGCCCACCAAAAGAAAGAGTCTGAAAAACTGCAAAGTCCAACCTGTAAGGAAAAAGGTACTGGGACTGTCGCTCATATCCGTAGGAACGCCTCGGCCTGTAGGGAACTCAGAAAGCTCGGTCCTGTCCTGGTCCTCCCTGGACTCTGTCAAAAGGCTTCTCATCTGCACAAGACACAAAACATGCTGGCAAATCCCCTGCAGGGGTGAGTAAAACAATACTCAATAGAGGACCCTGAAAACCACAAAGCAATACAAAAAAAATACAGTCAGCTATGCATAGTATATGTTTACAGAACATATAAAACAAACCAGATATACTCAAAACCCAGACCCATGGTCTATAGAAAAGTCACGCAACCACATACTCCTTCAAGGGATTCCGTTCGATGATTCCGTGATGCGCTCGTTCCGGGAGAACACACTCCACAAGTCATATAGCTTTGATGACATCCATCCGGGAAGTGTCATTCGTCGGAATCTTTCACGAGAGATAGCTACACTCATTACGGGAGACTCACTCTTGAGTGGGAAAGATTTCGATACACAGATGAGGATCACTGCCAGGGCCATGGAGGATATAGCGAATCATCCGGAATTCACCTACTAGGTAGAGGATCAACGCCCGGTAAAGTTGGTCACACTGATGCCTGACTCTACCTAGGGTCTGGAATGGATAGAGGATCTCGATCCGGGCCTCTCGGATGGATTCCTGACTCTATCACAGAAATTTATGCTGAAGGGATCATAATCCTGTGTGGGGGAATGATGCCTGACCTTCAGGGGAACAAGAAGAAGGGGCACTAACCCAAATGAAAGATGTTCAAGACACGGTGAACAAAAGGATCAAGCCATTTTCCAAAAAATTAAACAACGTGTAGAAATGATACACGCCATGTTGTATGACCCCGGGTACTTCCCGTGTACAACGGTACGTGTTATAAGGCAGGTCGTGTAGAAAAATTTATACACGGCGTGTAGTACGGAGTACACGTCGTGTCTGGGTCACTGGGGTTGGCTCTGTGTACTCTGGCCATGTGCCCATACACGGTCACCAACCCGTGTACTCCAACCCATACAATCTGCACATGGGGTGACCCACGCAGTTCACCTCGTTTGGCCGAGTGATGGAGTACATGGTCGTGTACTCCATCCCATGTCCGTGTATCCCTGGGATACACGCCGAGCTCCGCGTAGCTGCCTCTGTCGAGCTGCACACGCTATGTCGCCTGAAGCCGTGTAGATCATCCTGTGTCCGTGTACTACCCAAAGTACATGCCAAGATTCGGGGAAGGTCCAACACGTCATGTGACCAGGGTCACATGCCGTGTGATTCTTCTTTGACCCCTAAACCCTAGCCACCACCGCCAGAACTACACGGCGTGTTCTTCAAAAGTACACGTCGTGTATTCTGGAAATTTCCAGAAACGGCGCTCTTCGCCAGCGCACCTCCCGTGCTGCTCCGATCATCAACCCGGTCGTCCGATCACCGGAAAACTTCCAAGTCCTGGTCTCCCCGACCCCACAAAGCCGCTTCCGTCGTTTTCGGGCCTCTGATCGGCTCCGAAAATGTGTTCTGACCATCCTGCACGAAGAATGCTCGAAGAATGCTCTTTCCGATCTGGTCTGATTTGTCATCCTCCATCGTCGCCACACCTCCAAAAGGACGTTTCAATGTCGAACCTTCTATTTGGGATCGTTGCATTGCGGAACGGATGCGCAATGATCCGTCGTTCATTGCCACGTGAAGAATGCGAAGAATACACGAGAAAGAATGGGGGAGGAAATCCAATAAACAAATAAATTGAGGAGCGAACCTCCGCCGTCGTTCATCACAGCGTTGATCCTCTCCCGTTAATAGGTTTAAATGGAGCAGAGATAAATATGAATAAAAATCATGGATTAATTCCCCAAAATCATCCCAAAGAAAACCCTCCCGCAAGAACGTACGAATCCGAGGATCAACTTGTTCATGGTTGATCCGCGTTTTTCATTTAAACTCAAATACGGGGAAAAATAAATTGAAATAAAAACGCATACCTTTCGAACGGATCGATCGTTGAAAAATGCATCGCACTGTCACTATCATCGAGACCCTTCAACATTGTTGGCATAGCGATTCTCAACTTCAATCTGTCGCCGTTCATCGCCGAGAGTTTTCTCCAACGCACCGCGGATTCTATAGAGGTTCCTCTATCTATGTTTCCAACGACGTACAATTGCTTAACCCATTAAAAAGGGAAACATGTTGTCATTTAATTTACACGGCAGCATTAATTATGTTGACTCGCCATTTTGAATTTATCAAGACGCGCCATTAATTTAGGAAATAGCTCTGTCGTTGCCACGCTGCAGCGGATGTTTCCTTAAATGAAATAAATTAAATTGGTTAATTTATTTTATTTTATTTTACTTAAAACGTCTGAAAATTAACTTTTTCCCTCGACCTAATCCGGTCGAGTTTAGCCTCATTCATAGGTAAATTCGTCATCCCAGACGCAATGGTGTGCTCATATTTTTATTCCGGGCTTCCGTTTGGAAACTTCCACAACCACGCACAAGTGCCAACTCACTTAACTAAAAAAAGTTCAAACCACCATTCCGGGATCACTGGACCTCGGAATGATGTGCCATCTTCGTTCCTGGTCTCGAAATAATTCCATATAATCTTTAAAAATAATAAACAGAAAATCCGAGACATTACATTCTCCCCACCTGGGGGATTTACGTCCCTGAAAATCCAAAACAAAGGCTACTAAAAAAGATGAGGGTACTGGGCACGGATCTGGGCCTCCCACTCCCACGTGCTCTCCTGAAGATTCCCGTGCTGCCACCAGAGGCGCACTAAGGGAATAGATCACCCACGAAGGATCCTCTCCTGCCGATCCTCGATCTCCACAGGGTACTCAGCAAAGGTCACTCCATCCTCGAGGTCCAGCTCTCCCCAGTTAATGACATGCAATGTATCATGCACGTACCTCCTCAGCTGCGACACATGGAAGACATCATGTACCCGATGCAACTGTGGTGGTAGAGCCAGGCGGTAAGCCACCTCTCCAACTCTGCACAATATCTGGGAAGGTCCGATGAACCTTGTAGACAGATTTCCGCCTCGGCCAAATCTCTGCAACCCTCGTCGAGGTGAGACCCGAAGAAATACGTGGTCTCCCTCTTCGAGCTCCAGAGGTGTTCGTTGCCTGTCAGCATAAGACTTCTGCCGGATCTGTGCAGTCTTCATCCGCTCCTAGATGATCTGTACCTTCTCTGTAGTAGCTCGTACTACCTCTAGACCCATGAGTTCTAACTCTCCGGGGTCGGTCCAGCAAAGCGGTGACCAGTAGGGTCTCTCGTAAAATGCCTCAAACGGTGCCATACCGATGGTGGAGTGGTAGCTATTGTTGTACGAAAACTCCACCAGTGGTAGGTGGTCCTCCCAGCTGTGACCAAAGTCCAAGATACAGGCCCGCAACATATCCTCCAGAACCTGAATGGTCCTCTCTGTCTGACCATCTGTCTGGGGATGAAATGTTGTGCTCACGCGCAGCTGAGTCCCAAAAGCCTCTTGCAATCCCTTCCACAACCGGAATGTGAAGCGGGCATCTCGGTCTGAGACTATAGTCGAGGGGACTCCATGAATCTGAACTATCTCATGTACATAGAGGTTTCCCAAGCTCTCTATGGAAATCTACTCCCTGATAGCCAGGATGTGGGATGACTTCGTGAGTCTTCCAACGATCACCCAGATGGAATTGTGCCCCTTGGATGTTCGTGGTAATCTCGTCATGAAGTCCATCGATATTCCATCCCACTTCCACTCTGGAACCCCCAGTGGGTGAGCTAACCCTGCTGGAACCTAGTGCTCAGCCTTCACCTGCTGGAATGTGAGGCATTGAGAAACAAACTCTGCCACTGCCTTCTTCATGCCTGACCACCAGAACTGACGTCGGAGGTCCTGGTACATCTTTTCCAGTCCGGGATGTACCTCCAAAGGGGATGTACGGAACTCCCTTAGGACCTCCTCTTGAAACTCTACTGGTACAACAGTGCGTCCTCTGAAAAAGAGTACGTGCTCCCTACCTTGCGAATATCTATCAGGAGCATGTCCGGTGGATATCTGAGCACGTAAGGTCACATAGTCGACATCCCCAAGTTGTGCCTCCCTAAATTGTTGTAAGAGTGGAGGGGTGACAACCATCCACTGTAGGTAAGCTGTATCCTCTCCATCCATGATGGATAACTGTAACGCAGCTAATTTTTGTGTCGCCTCACTCAACAGTTGTGAGCTTGATCTTCTGCTAAGAGCATCTGCCACCTTGTTCCCCTTCCTAGAAGTATAGATGATCTCGAAATCATAGTCCTGGAAGAACTCTAGCCAATGCCTCTGCCTCAAGTTCAGATCCTTCTATGAGAATATGTACTTGAGGCTCTTGTGGTAAGATTAAGCAATGAACCGCTCGCCCATAAGGTAGTGTCGTCACATCTTCAATACGAAGACTACCGCTGCTAACTCGAGATCATGGGTCGCATAGTTCTGCTCATGAGGCCTAAGCTGGCACAAACCATAAGCAATAATCGTGTGTCGTTGCATCAGGACACATCCAATCTCGGTCCCTGATGCGTCACAGAAAACTATGTACTCGAAACCCTCCTCCAGCATTCTCAAGAATGGGTCACTCATCAAACTCCGTCTTAGCTGCTCAAAAGCCTGCTGGCACTTTTCTATCCACACGGAGGGTTTCCCCTTCCTGGTCAAGGACTTTATCGGTTCTAATATACGGGAGAAATCAGGGATGAATCTCCGGTAATATCCTGCCAACCCAAGGAAGCTGCGCACCTCTGTCACGCTCCGAGGTGACTCACACTCCAACACAGCCTCCACCATGGTTGGGTCCACAGATACTCCATCTACTGAGATAACATGTCCCAGAAAGTGGACCTCCCGAATCCAGAACTAAAACTTTGATAGGTTTCAATAAAGATGGTGCTCCCAAAGTACGTCGAGAACCATCCGTAGGTGTCTCGCGTGCTCCTCCTCTGACGCCGAGTACACAAGGATTTCGTCGATGAAGACTACTATGAACTGGTCCAAGTATGGCTAGAAGATCTGGTTTATCAAACACATGAACACTGCGGGGGAGTTCGTCACGCCAAAGGGAATCACCAAGTACTCATAGTGACCATAGAGAAATATGAAAGCCGTCTTCGGTATATCCTCATCCCAAACTCGTAGCTGGTGATAGCCTGATCGAAGATCAACCTTCGAGAACCATTGTGACCCTCTTAGTTGATCTAAGAGGTCCTCAATTATTGTAAGTGGTTACTTTTTCTTCACCGTCACCTGGTTCAGGCGCCGGTAATCCACGCACATCCTCAGACTCCCGTCTTCCTTCTTGGAAAACAAGACTGGAGCCGCCCAGGGTGAGACGATGGGTCTTACAAAACCCTTTCTCTGCAAATCCTCCAAGTGCACCCTGAGCTCGCGAAGCTTCGTGGGAGCCATCCAATAAGATGATGAGGAAATCAGTGTCGTCCCGGGGTGTAATTTGATGCATAAGTCAATTTCCCGGTGGGGAGGTAACCCTAGAACATCTTTCGGAAAGACGTCCTCATACTCCGCCACCACTTCTGGGAACTGAGAGCTCACAACATCTACTGCTCCGAGGGTAAGGCTAGCCAACTCATGAGTGATCGGATGCCCCCTCCTATGAATGAGCCCATTTTATGCTGCCTGGGTATCCTTTTCTCCAAAAAAGGAAAACCTTGTTCCACCGTGGCGGACACACCACACTCTTCACCTAAAAAAGTCAATCTGGGCATGGATCAAAGATAACTAATCCATACCAAGAATGACATCGTAAGTCCACGACGCTACCACAAAGAGGTTCCAACTGAAACTCTCACCTCCAAGGGTAAGATCACACTGTCTTCAAAGGTGTGTGATCGTCGAGTCTCCTCCCATAGGTGTCTCCAAGCATAAGGATATAGTCAACGGTTCTACCGGAATCTCGAGGTTTTGTACAAGACATGTGGATATAAGGGAATGACTGGCACCTGTGTCTATGAGTACGGCAGCTATGGTATAAAAGACACAGATCATACCTTGAATCATCCCTGGAGACCTTGGGTCGTACGCCTTCACCGCATGCAGCTGTCCCCGTCCCTATCCTCCAGCTCCCTGAGCTTGGTGCGAACATCCTGGGGGTGGTGGTGGAAGTAATTCATAGCATCTGCCACCACCTGCAGCTCTCCCTGATCCTCTTCCACATCCGCTGCCTTGAGAATCTGCCCGCTCCGTTCTCTGCCTCTGTCTCGGTGGTCCATCCACCACTTCCCTATCAGTAGCTCAACGTGTCGGGAAATCTCTAGCGAGATTTACCCTACCGTCGCATGAATAGCACCGCTTCTCCCTAGGCTGACTGGATCCCACCTGAGAGCCATGGACTGTCGATCCTCTGTCCTGGGTCCTCCTATGACATCTCCCACGTCCAGATACCTATGCCTAACATCGGCTCCCTGCTGCCGGTGTCTCTGCACCTGTCTGCCTGCTGCTGACTGCCGACGGTTGTCTTTGCTCCGCCAGGAAGCTCTCGATCACCAAGGCCCGCTCGAGTACTCCAGATAGGTCGATATGCATAGAGGCATGACACTAGCTCGGATTTCATGCCGTAGACCTCTCTCGAAGGTCCGAGCTCTGAAGTACTGATCCCGGACCATATCCATCGGGTACCAGGCCAGGTTGGTGAACCTAGATGAATTGTCATGCACCGTCATACTACCCTGCTAGAGTTGAAGAAGCTCCTGGATGCGCACATCTCTCAGCGTAACTGGAGAGAACTCCTCCCTGAAGAGTCGCTCAAACTTTATCCATGAAAGAGTCTCCTCGTCGTGAGTTTGTGTGGTCAGACTCCACTATCGTCCCGCTGAACCCTGAAGAAGGCTCGCTCCTAGGATCACCATCTGGTCTTCCGGTGTCCTCACTAGATGGAAAACTCTGATCACCACCTCAATCCAATCCTCAGACGCCTGATGGTCGGGCTCGCCTCGGAACCTGAGGGTTCTTTGACTCTGAAACTCGTGGAGCGCGCTGAGCCTGCGCTCCTCACCGGTCGGTACCGCAGGTACCACTGGCTGCTCCACTGGTGGTGGTATAGCAGGTGCACCAACTAGTGGCAATGCCTGGGGAGCTGGTCCCTGTATCGAAGCCTCGTCACTGAGGGGGTCATCCTCATGATCGTGTTGTTTAATCCTAGAGGGTATGCACCGTAGAGGCATCCTGTAAACAAACAAAAGGTACCACGGTCAATGAGTATATCTGGATAGATGACACCAAGGACATGAAAAACACCGCCCATTGCTATATGATGCATGTACCTTTATTTCCCCACAAGCATTGTTTTCGTCTACCGAGTCGAAAAGCAAGTTATCAGAGTCCTGTTGTATGGATACATCGGCCGCCGCACCAACACTGGAGTCTCTGGCCTGAAAGCCGAACCCGAAACACTCAACACTGTTTCAGCCAACCAAACTCATAGACTCTTGGTCCTAAGGTAGAACCGACCACCTATGATACCACTCTGTCACGACCCATCCCAGTGGGGCCCGCACCGTGACTCCCTAAGCCTGCCTCCAATAGGCCAGGGGATGGTGACTAGCACCGAGTAGGCATGTCACTATCATGGGAGGTATTGCCTTAGTACCTGTACACACACACACATCTACAAGCCCACAAATGTTAAATGAAAAACACTAAGGAACAAAAATGCCTTCATACAAATAAACCCAACCAACAGAGTACAACGAAAGGTAGAGTACTATAAAACTAAACTGGGCCAGAATACAAGCCCACCAAAAGTAAGAGTCTGAAAAACTACAAAGTCCAACCTGTAAGCACAAAGGTACTGGGACTGCCACATGTAGCCATAGGAACGCCTCGGCATGTAGGGAACTCAGAAAGCTCAGTCTTGTCCTGGTCCACCCTGGACTCTGTCAAAAGGATACTCATCTACACAAGACACCAGACATGCGGGCAAAGCCCGTGCAGGGGTGAGTAAAACAATACTCAGTAAAGGACCCTAAAAACCACAAAGCAATAAAAAAAATACAGTCAGCTATGCATATTATATGTTTACAGAACATATAAAACAAACCAGATATACAAAAAACCCATACTCGTGGTCTAGAGACAAGTCACGCAACCGCATACTCCCACAAGGGACTCCGTTCGGAGATTTTGTGATGCGCTCGTTTCGGGAGAACACACTCCACGAGTCTTATAGCTCTGATGACGTCCATCTTGGAAGTGCCATTCATCGGGATCTGTCACGAGAGATAGCTACACTCATTATGGGAGACACACTCTTGAGTTGGAAAGATTTCGATACACAGATGAGGATCACTTCCAGGTCCATGGCGGATACCGTGACTCATCCGGAATTCACCTGCTAGGTAGAGGATCAACGCCTGGTAAAGTTGGTCACACCGATGCCTGACTCTACCTAGGGTCTGGAATGGATAGAGGATCTCGATCCGGGCCTATCGGATGGATGTCTGACTCTATCACAGAAATTCCTGCTGAAGGGATCATAATCATGCGTGAGGGAATAAGGCTTGACCTTTAGGGGAACAAGAAGAAGAGGAACTAACCCAAACGAAATATGTTCAAGGAACGGTGAACAAAAGGACCAAGTCGTTTTCCAAAAAGTACACAGTGTGTAGAAATGATACACGCCATGTTGTCTGACCCCGGGTACTGCCCATGTACAACGGCCCGTTTCGTGAGGCTGGTCATGTAGAAAACTTTATACACGGTGTGTAGTACGGAGTACACGTCATGTCTGGGTCACTGGGGTTGGCTCCGTGTACTCTGGCCATGTGCCCGTACACGGTCACCAACCTGTGTACTCCAACCCGTGCAATATTCACACAGGGTGACCCATGTTGTTGACCTCGTTTGGACGGGTGATGGAGTACACAGTCATGTACTCCACCCCGTGTCCGTGTATCCCCGGGATACACGCCGAGCTCCGCATAGCCGCCTCTGCCGAGCTACACACGCCGTGCTGCCTGAAGCCGTGTAGAGCATCTCATTTCCGTGTACTACCCAAAGTACATGCCAAGCTTCGGGGAAGGTCCAACACGATGTGTGACCGGGGTCAGACGCCATGTGATCCTTCTCTGACCCCGAAACCCTAGCCTCCATTGCCAGAACTACACGGCGTGTTCTTCGAAAGTACACGCCGTGTATTCTGGAAATTTCCAGAAACGGAGCTCTTCGCCAGCGCGCCTCCCATGCTGCTCTGATCATCAATCTGTCCGTCTGATTGCCGCAAAACATCCAGGTCCTGGTCACCCCGACCCCATGAAGCCGCTTATGTCGTTTTCCAGCCTCCGATCGGCTCTGAATACGTGTTCCGACCTTCCCGCATGAAGAACACTTGAAGAACGCTCTTTCCTATCCGGTCCGATTTATCACCGCCATCATCGCCGCACCTCCACAAGGACGTTGCGATGTTGAACCTTTGATTTGGGATCATTGCGTCATGGAATGGATGCGCAACGATCCATTGTTCGTCGCCCCGCAAAGAACGCGAAGAACGCGCGAGAAAGAATGGGGGAGGAAATTTAATAAACAAATAAATTGAGGAATGAACCTTCACCGTCGTTTGTCACAGCGTTGATACACTCCCTTTAATAGGTTTAAATGGGGAGGAGATCAACAGGAATAAAAGGCATGGATTAATTCCCCAAAATCATCCCAAAGAAAACCCTCCCGCAAGAACGTACGAATCTGCGGATCAAATTGTTCGTGGTTGATCTGAGTTCGTCATTTAAAATCAAATATGATGAAAAATAAATCAAAATAACAACCCCTAACTTTTGAAGGGATCGATCGTTGAAGAAGGCGTTGTGCTGTCGTTGTCGTCGAGATCCTTCAACGTTGTTATCGTAGCGATTATCGACTTTGATCCATCATCGTTCGTCGCCGAGAGTTTTCTCCAACGTGCCGCAAATTCTGTAGAGGTTCTTCTCTCTATGTTGCCAACAACGTACAATTGATTAACCCATTAATAGGGAAACATGTTGTCATTTAATATATACGGAAGCATTAATGACGTTGACTCACCATTTTGAAGTCATTAAGACGCGCCAATAATTTAGGAAACAGCTCCGTCGTTTCCGCGCTTCAGAGGATGTTTCCTTAAATGAGATAAAATAAACTGGTTAATTTATTTTATTTTATTTTACTTAAAACGTCCGAAAATTAACTTTTTCCCTCAACCCATGCCAGTCAAGGTTTGCCTCATTCTTATGTAAAGTCATCGTCCTGGATGCAACGGTGCGCTCAAATTTTTAATCCGGGCATCCATTTGGAAACTTCCACAACCGCGCACAAGTGCCGACTCACTTAACTAAAAAAAGTTCAAACCACCATTCCGGGCTCACTGGACCTCGGAATGATGTGTCATCTTCGCGCCCCGTCTCGAAATAATTCCATATAATATTTAAAAATAATAAACATAAAATCCGAGACATTACAATGATGCTCGAAAATTTCAAATTATAGTTATTTTATTTATTAGTGTTTATTGTAAAATTAATCTATTTTTATTTTTTATGATATATTTACTATCTATGTATGTAAGGTCAGTGTTTTTTTCAATACCTTACATTGGGTTTTTGGGTGATTGGTGGTGTCAGGGGGTTGAGAATAAGTGTGGTTATAGTTGATATTTCATCAATATAAGGAGTTCATGGTGTGTATTGATAGTCTTTGGAATATACTAGTATCATGTGTTTCACCAAGATTTCGAGGATGGGAACTTTTCAACACTATTATGATCCTTTCGATGTGGAGTTCAGTGTGAATTTTTTGTTGTCTCGTTCAATCTAGATAAGGTTGAGGTGTGATTATTAGGATTTTTAGTGGATCCTTGGGGATTATAATTCATCATCGGTACATTCTAAAGGGGCATTACGGGATGGTCTGGGGGTTGTTTCATTATGTCCCGAAGGTAAGGACTCTTGGTTCTATCGATCCAAGTATCCCTATGACATTATGTATTTATTTTACTGTTCTATTACCCTAGGAATATATGATCTAGTTTGATATAATTTTAAAAATATGAAGATATATAGGTATTTTTTCATTTATTTTTAAGGGTGGCTTTGACTATGAATATTTTTGTGTGGACACCCTTTTTACATCATGGTTTTCATTAAAGGCCTAACCATTGTGGCATGGTCATGGAGAACAAGACATGGTCATGGGATTTATCTTTCCTATATAAATTTAAAAGTCAACTCAAATTCCTATAATTTATTCATTATTCATTAAATCCCTATATTGACTCAGATTATTTTTAGATACATTTAATCCCACATTTTTAACTGTATCGACCAGATTCAAGAGATTGATTAGTGGGTGATTGGAGGTGATTTTCTTTCTTCTCATTGGTTCTTAGTCTCTCTTGTTCTCTATTGAGATAATACGATTGATTTGTTTCCTTAGATTTTATGTGATTTTTCTTTATTATTGTTGGAGGATTTATGGTGAGATTATATCCATAGTGATTGTCAGTTATGTATAAGAGAGGTGGTTGGAGATCTATACATGTTCTTTCGTTCATGCTTTGAGAATGTTGAATGCCATATGCTGATGTAAGGAATTGACAAATTATACTTATTTTATATGAAAGTGTGAGATTAACATGATTTGTATTCATTAGTTAATGGTGGAATCAAGCTCATAAAATAATAGACCTATAATTAAATAAGTATTAAATATAAAGTAGTATATTATTATCACAAATGGATTATAATATGATTATACACCACTTGATTTTCTCTAGATAGTGTATAATTGATTACTATGAATTATTTTTGTTCATTGGAATATATGATATAATTTTAATTTGGTTAAAAACATAAATATGGTAATATGATGTGGATGTTGAAAAATTCATGTCAATTATTTAACATTCTTCTGTGAAAATATCAGAATAGAGATGTGATTTTTGAAACATGTCCATAGTTGATTTATAGAAGTTAATAGTGGTTGTATATAGATTTCTTATTAATTTAAGATCGTAAAAATTAATTTGTTAATTGGAATATAATTAAAATAAATTATTCTTTTTTAAATTAATGTTTTTGTGACTTTTTTATTTCCTTATATAGTTTACTAAAGTTGGTGTGCATTGATGTGATTTCCTTGAATTCCCCTTGACATTTTTGTGGTGAAAATAAATTGTGCTTCCATTTAAATGTTATATAGGGTGTTTTATCCTACATATGATTTCATATTTGGGATTTGGTATTTCTAGATATGCAGTTCAAGTTGAGAGTAGCGATTTCCTATTATACAATGGTTTTATTTGATGTTTTAATTAGTTGATTGGTTCATGTTGAGATCTAGGACATCCAATTATGGATTGATGTTTTTTAATGGATGATTTAACTGATGGTTATTTGTTGTGATTTTTAAATACCTATTGTAGTTGACCTATGCACTATGAGTTCATATACCTTGTGGTATTTCAATTCAAGTTCTATAATACCCAAATAATGGAATCGTAAATAAAATTAAAAAAGATCTATTGGGATTGGGTGTTGTTGCATGTAATGAATTGTAAAATAAATTCAATGGGATGGTTGATTTAGTGTTATAATATAATGGTCTATAAATTTTGAAATTGAAAAATAATTTTATAAAATGTAAAATTCTAGTGATGAAATATAAATGTTAGACACAAATTTGTAATAGGATAAATGAGTGGTTTTTAATTATAAATAAATAAATGAAAATGATTATTGATGTTGAATCCTTTGTCTTATGAGCTTCAATAAGATCTATTTCTCTAAACCTTAGTGGTGGTAGTTGATTGTAATGTGGGATGATAGCTTTAGTTGAGTTTAAATCTAGGTTTTTTCACTTAGTTTTTTGTGTGTAATATACTATGAATTATATTTTTTTTATTTCATACACTCCACCAACCTTGTGGGATGAGCATCCAACATCCATATTTTTCGGTTCTGGGTGTTTTCCCAAACATCGATGTTTGTGGGGGAATGGGAGGATGACTACTCACTCCTACTTGATCTCCCTTCACATGTAGAATGATGTGTAGGAATATTCATCATATAATGGATTAAGATATATTGGGCATGTAAACACAGGTTCTGATGGAGATTCGTTTTACTATACATGTTATTTTATATTTTCATGGGTTTATTTGATAGAACATACATGCATTATAGTTTTAGTCATTGCAATTAACAAAGTTTTACTATCATGGGCTTCTATGGAAAGTGGTATAATGCTTGATACATGGGCTATGTTGGATGTTATAATTGTTCCACAATTTTGGATGGGATGATATGTTGTTGGGATATGTGTGTATTGGGTGTAGGAATAGATTTGTATGAGGAATGTCTTCATGAGGTACAAGAATACATATATAAGGGATTCTAACATAGGGCATTTGGAATTGTGGAAAGTACGTGAAAAATGAGTGGGGAAGTGGATGCAAGGTACCTTTCACCTAAACATGCTCTTGATATCATGTTACTAATTTTTGTGAGTTAATTGGTGAGTGAGACTTTGTGAGAATGGTATATAGTTCACTTGATTTAGGTAATGATTTGGTTTCATTTTTTATTCTATTAAAATTAATATAGATCTTTGAATTATGCAAAAAATTTAATGGGGAGGATCCTACTAAGAATACATGTATTCTAATACAATAGATATATATATATATATATATATATATTATTCAAATCTATGGGATTAGGTTGGATACTGAGATGTGTGTTACCATATCTAAGTGGTTCTGTTGAAGTTATTGGATTTTTTGTTCACTATTAAGGATTTATTGTATGTATTTTCAAATTTTCAAGTTTTAATGAGATTTACTTCCTAATTTAGGATGGTTTATCAATTATATATGTTATTTATTTTTTGTTGTATCACATATCACATTGATAAGTTTATATATTTAGGGTAATTCATCACATTTTTATATGATCAATACCCTTGGTACTAGTCCCCAACATGTGGTCTATTGGAATTCAATATTGAGGTGAATCTCTAAATTTATTGTCAACCAAGGAGGTGTAAAAACAGATTTGGGTCATGAAAAAAGTAGTTTCAAAGATGTTGGTTGAGAGATATGATAGATATTGGAGATAAAAACTAGTGGGAATTGCATTTTTTGGTGTATAAATAGTATCATCTGGATATATAATGTGATTTAAGAAGGGTAAATGAGTATGAAATATGAATTTATGTTGGTATTTGATTGGATACATGGCCCTTAAGTATACTAAACATGAAATTTACATCGTACTTATTTTAGGGTAAATTCCAAGATAAGGATCATTCACCATGATTTTCTATGCCTATTATTAAATTGTGTAGACAATGGGAATTATGATAAATATTTATTAATTAATGTGTAATAATTTTTATTCTAGTATTAAGATTCCTTTATATTTTTTTACTGGTTTGAATCTTGTTTGATGTCTTGGTTTGGTTAGCACCATGTATGATTATAAAGATGCACCAAGAGACCACAATAAAGATAAAGTAGATTAATAAGATTCATGGATTGATATTCTTCTATGATCTATTTACCAAGTTCTATAGAAGAATGGGAGGTATATTTTGTAAATGGAGAGCAAGGATTGGTTGGGGGATGTGGATATTACCTATATAGCAATCGGTTCTTAGAGGGAGAATTGGTTTTCATTAGTTAATACTATATTATGTGAGGTATCTTGATAGTAATGATTTTTTTCCTCGGGGATCAAAACGATCCCCAACATTTGTGAGAGAAGTTTTATAATAATTTTTAATATTATTTTCTTCCATCAACAATAAACTTATCTTACTATAATTATATCCTTACTCACTGGAAATGCAATTATAATTTGTGGGAGTTTAAAATCCAACATAATAACCTCTATTGTTATGTTTCCAAACTTATTAAAAATGAGGAGGCTAGGTAGAGGCATTTGATGGTGTATTTTAACACATATATCTAGTACCAGTTCACCTTTTTCAATTTTTTACTTGTATTCAGGTATTGGGGAAGGAAAAGTTTATTGAGAAGATGTTGGATAGGAATAGATCATCGCAATAGGGGAGTAATAGGGAGTATATATATAGTATATCTATGGATATGAATTCTCATTTGATAATTTATCATACGATTTAGAAATTATGGAGTCCATTATTACATTATTTATCCCATTTCAGTAGGGTTGGTAGTTCTTGGACCCCTTCCATTATATCAGGCATGGTTTTATTTTCATTTGCAGGTTATTTCCATTGGAAGCTTGACTGTCTAACCAACCTAAAAAAATATAATAGATTGTATAGCCCTCTTCAAGCTCATTCATATAAAAAATATCATGTTTTTTCACGAATAATTGTAGTTTTATCCCAACATTGATTAGTATAGAGGATATGGGGTGGGATGAGGATATCCATGTCGTTCCCCTTTTCTTGAATGATAGAAAAAAAGTGTATTCATAGTGGTGTTCATTAGCAGGTCTAGCGAGGTTATAGATGTAGATCATGTTACATGTATTATATATTGACTCTGGTGACATGTGATCTTGAGATCATGGAATTTAGTATTTTACTATATTTTACATTACATAATACCTTGTTTGATTCTGGAGTTACACACTCCTTCATTTCACCCTACCTAGTCTGTGCTCTAGGACATTAGGTGGAGAGGCTCCATGTTCCTTGGGAGTTGAATACATAATTTGAAGGTCAAAATAGATTAAATAATTTGTTTCTATATATTCTAAGTTGATGTTGGGGTTGAATATCTTATCAAGTTATTTATTATATTTATAGATACATCTATAAAACAATATCATCATTATGTATTGTATTTGTTTGTTTTAGAACACTACCGATTATTGTTGGAGGTGTAGTATATTATATAATCCTAAAAATAGAATTCTATATTTTTTGTGATCAATACCTTAATTTTGGTCATAGTTGCGTCATGTTCTAGGCTTACATGATGACTGAGATAATGTATATTTGACCTAATAGGAAACCCAATATGTCTCTCATGGTCATGGAATAATACTCAGATGTATATTTTGAATTGGTTTTGGAACCACCCCGTCAATAAAAATTTAATTTGGGGTAGATATAAAGATTCTTATGGGTATAATATCAATGTCTCAATATATGATGACCCATTATGGGTTCCATGAACTATATATTTAGAATGGTGATCATATATAGAAAGGTATAATTATGTTTAGTGCATCAACATGGGGTGATCTGGTCCTATTTGGAAAAAAGAAAAATTGAAATCACTATTTCAGTATCAATTATATTCACTTAAATTTGGTGATTGTATAGATCCTATATCTAATTCCATAAATATGAAAAATGATCTTTCATCTGAAGCGATCTAGTTTCTTCTTAAATATTGATATTCAGACATGATATCCTTAGATGTGGGTAAAGGATGGAGATATTCTGATTTTTTTCTTTCAAATGTCATTCTGGGTATTATGAATTTGGTTTAATATTGTTTAGTGTAAGGAATAATTCTATCATATTTATGAGGTAGATGAATTTTCTATTTGTTTTTTTGGACCAGTTCATGGTTGATGAAATATTTACGTATTAATTTCACAATAAGTAGCATACAATCTAGTAGTTGTTTTGAAAGTTCTTCGGCGTCATTACCTATATGGAAAGAAATCAAAGTGTTATATCTGGTATTGTGAGGTTCATTTTTTGGGACATTTTTTTTCTATGTGTAGAGTATCATTGGATACAAAAAAATATTGAGGTGTATTTTTATTGGGAATCCCACAAGAATATTGCATAGATGCGAAGTTCCACTAGTCTTATATGAAATTATATGGGGTTTATTCTTGAATTCTCAAGGATTGAGACAACTCGAACATATTTTACTAGAAATAATCTTAATTTTGAATTAAATTTACCAATGTTGGGTTCCTTTTTTCTATTAAAAAAAGGTGTTCATCAGTTCTTTGGTTCTCCATGTACCAGTGGGTGTGTTGCATTTTTTGTTTATTATGACGCTTTTTTCATAGGATTATGTTGTGTTTTTATTCCATAGAGATATGTTATCTCTTTTTGATCTTAACAGTGACATCATGATAAATTTAACTACGCTTATCATGATAGTTATATTTCTTTCACAGTTTCTGATATGATGTTATAGAGATATTAATTCATTGGTGGAAACATTGTCGTATTAGAGGATCACAAGAGCTTGAGGTATATATCCTCCCATAAAAATATGAATATTTAAAAATAGAGGTTGATGTGATACATATAGGATCATAACTTCAATATTTACTAATCACCTAGGAAAAGTAATGTTGTAGTGAGTTCATTTCATAGGATGTTGCATGGAGATTTTGTGCATGAGTATAGATATTCTTATAGTTTTGTTGAGGATCTATCTTTGTTGCACCTTGATAAGAGATAATTTCATGTTAGAGGGTGACTTTATTATATAATCATGTAGTATTACATGTTTTAATAGGTGGAGGAGTCATTGGTATGGGATTATGATGTGGTGGTCTAGAAATATTAGTTTTTTATGGTGATTCTCTGAAGGGATGCTTGAAGTATGATTGAAATTGGGTGATGTTTTTGGGGGGATCTTCATTCCTTCATTGATTTTTCTGTTGGTTATCTTTGAGTTTAATAGTTCTACCTTGGTAGTACCCCCAGGTTTGGATAAAATGTATCATTCCCTGAGAGGTCGGTTTTCAGGGTCTGGGATGAAGAGATCTATTGCAGATTTCATGTTTCAATGTTTTTTTAGAGGGTGTATTTTGAAAATCATAATCCTAATGAGTTCAATTAGTAACACTATATTCCCTATCTAAAGTGTTAGGATATCCTTATGGACTCCATCAATGTTTTTCCTTGAGGTCGGTCGGGATGTGAATTTAATTGAGTGATTTTGGACAACATAATGAACTAATCTCGTTTTTATTGATTCAGGATTCAAGATCAAGAATGTTATAGGAAGGTACTATGTGTAAAAGGTAGTGTGGATTCATGGGAATCATAATATGATCACTTGTGATAATAAACGATTTTCATCTTCTATGTGTGGAAAAATCTCCATCATTCTTTTGGATCTCAGTTATTCATTAGTGCCACTTTTCATCTATAGAATGATGATTAGATAGTTCCAGATTTCCAGAATTTATAAGACATATTTGTTCATACATTATATTTTTTAGAAGTTTTTGGTTGATGAACTTAATCATTATGGAGTTCTATTATAATAATGTTTAGTTTCCTACTATTTAAATGCACTTAAATGATGTGTTGTATGGTCAACCTTACTGATCTAAATTGTGTTGGAATAAAGTTGGAGAGTCACTGATTCCTAGACTCGAATTGGAGTATATAATGAAAGATAAGGTACGATTGATCTATAATTACTCTGATTATTCCATGTTTTTACTTGAAAAATTAAAGGGACTATTTTTCGAGATGGTTGTTTAGATGGAATTAGATTTCAAGGCCTGGTGTTCTCGAAATTAATTTTTTTAAAAATATTAAATAAAAAAACATGGGAAGTTTTCTTGAAGAAGTCAAATAATTATAAAAATTATTCTTTGATTAGATATCTAAGGCTAATATTGAGTTTAGATCATGGGGTTTACAATAGGAACGACTTAACCATAGAGTGCCTTGGATGTTTGGGTTGAGATTTTTCTTGGGTGAATTGATAATATAAATATATTATATTATTTATTTCATTAAATGATATATCTAACTAATTTATTTATTAATAAATAAACTTCTATTTAATATTTTCAAGGATATCCATATAACCCTATAAATTTTGAGAGAGATCATTATAGGAGCTTCTACTGGTGGGTGATGATTGGATCCAGATTGAGGGATGGTGTGTCAATGAGTTTGGTGGATCTCACCAATGATAGTGATGTGCAGTAATTCATTACTAGTGATTGATCCAAATCATGGTTGGATTTTTGTTTTAAGTAAATTTTCCCTATTTAATTACTCTTATGATGAATGTGAGTCAATCAACTAATGTATTTATTCTCATATCAACCATATTGTTAGATCAAGTTTATATGTGATGATTATTGAGAGAATTGTTTATTTTATTAAGGATCTCCATTCATCATTCTAATATAAAATAATCAAGGCCCACCTAAACATGTTTGTAGTTATGTTATCTATTCCTTTTTTCTTGGTTTTCTCCCACCATCATTTCTTTTTAAATCAATGGTATTCATTTTAAACTATGGCTCGATAAAATAATGGATAACCAATCATTACAAACACGTTTATTAGAGAAATAGATTGATATCACATATTTGAGCTTAGAGAGATTATGGGATCGAGATGTTGTGATGACGATGATATATTCATGATGGATTTTAGATCCCCTATTTTAGTAGGGTGTGTGGATATAATGTGATGTGATGATGATTTTCATTCCCATGTGTTTTAGTGACTATAATCTGATGAAAAACTATGGGGAGGCTTGGTCAGACAAAATCCCTATTTCCCTATATGATTTGGGGTTGGGTAGAATTTTAGGGTAGTATGTGATGATGTGGATGGAGAATCTAGAATTTCAGAAACTCCTGTAGAATGTGGTGTGTATTTAAAAGTTACAAAACATTTGGGAACCCATGCATGCCTCTAGGTTTTCCACCAAAAGATAAATATAAAATATTTTGTAACATGTATCATAGGGTGTGTGACTCATCACTTGGTGGATCAGTGTGTACTTAAGAGGGTACAGAAACATGATTAGGAGTACATGGGATCAAACATGCCGCGTACTCAAACATAGACATGGGAATGAGCATTGATACACGGGCCAGATCCGATGCTAATGGGACACTCCATGTACTAGTAGTAGACATTGTATACTCTTCTAAAGATTGGTTGGAGCCCTTTATGTCTATAACTTGGAAATGTTTTGTTAGGGTGCATTTCCCAATTCCTTTTTCCCAAGGGTTGTTATGGAATTGCATCCAATTTATAGTATGGTGATACACTCTAAGGAACATTATTATTGGATAGAGAAAATGGATTCATTTAATGATGCCACGAATGATATCCTTTATCATCATTGATATAGGATGGGTTTTTGGTATTTTCATGAATGATGCTACATGGGCATTGATCCCATACATAACCGGATTTCTCAGATTAGGTTATTGGTATACCCTATGGACATGGGTTTGATCACCATCTATGTATCATTCTCCTCACAGATCCAGCATGTACATATTATAGAGAAACCTGATGAGTGTGATATCTCAGATGGACATGATTAGGCTTATGTGACTCGTGGAGTGATTTCTTTCAAAAAAGTACTTTTTGGAACCTTCAAACGTGAATCCTAGGATTGTATTAAGTTCGTTACATTACCATGAGATAGTGTTTCTAGGTTGAATATATTTGGAAATTATTATTATATGTGCTTATTTACATATACCTGTGCTAAATGGACTATTTCTGTTCTTTATGTTATATGCTTACTGATTTATGGGTGTCCTAATGGTTATTGTTATACTCACCTATTCATACGATTTTCTCAAACATGGCATTCTTTATGTATAAAAATGAGAAGTTGAAAAAGTCTTAGAGGGTTTAGTAAGTGGAGGAGATTAGTGAGCCAGACAGACCGAGGTGTGTCCCTATGGTTTCATTTGACAATAGTCCTTATCCACATAAAATTTTGGATTTTTTTATTTCTTTTTTGGGGGGATTCTATTTTCATCTCTTCACATTAAAGTACTTGTATTAGACTCTAATGATGTGATCCTAGATGTATGCATTTTTTGTCATAAATGTGTTTACATTTCAGCATTGTATGGGCTTGGAGATATTTGTCTATCTCCATGTTAATTAAGATAAGGCCTCCCATGTATGTGATATGCCTAATCAACACTGGTCCCCAACCTTAGGACTCATGGAAGTGGTCTTGGGGTTGTCCCAACATGGACCCCATTAGTACAGGTCATGAAAGATTTGTATCAAAGCATAATTTTTATCCATAACACTATAGTCTATGAGATTGTTTTTGGGTAATGGTGTTATGTGTTTGAAATTTGGATTTCTAGAGAGGGACTTTAGTTTCAGTGTGGTGGTAGATGTATCCATACACTAGAACTCTAATAACCTGCTTGTTGACTTTGTATATGTAGACACCTGTTGTAGGGAAAACATTGGCAGATGAATCATATAGAAATGTTTTGTGTGTTCCATGTCGTTCTTGAGTCCTCACTCTAGATATGGTTAATTACTATGGTTTATATTGTATATTTTAGGATGCCTCCATGATTTTTTCTTGTTAGGGTTTAGTATCAGGATCATGAGGATGATCCCCCCAGTGATGAGTCTTTGATGATGGGACATGTTCGGGTGATGTTACCTCTATGAGGTGCACCAGTAATTCCACCACCTATCAAGAAACATATGGTACTATCACTATAATAAAATGAGGTGTATATGATGAGAACACATCACGAGTTTTAGTGAAATTTACCATTTTCGTTTCTACATGACATCCACCCATAAGTTGTTGGGGATTGGATTGTGTTATTTATGAGAGTTTTTTGTCCACCCAAGACACCAGAAAACTAAATGGTTTTCTTTAAATAAATACATCTTTATGGATTTATAGAATGATGGTGGGGCTTAGTAACCTAGACGTATGATGATGAGTATCTAATATGGCTAGAGTTAGAGAATCGTTTTAGAGATGGATTCTCTCTAACTATGTGGGGGGATGTGTACATCTATGATTTGTTACAGATTCTGCAAGGTAGTAAGACTACATTTGATTATATATTGTGGTCCACTAATCATTATCAGTACTCCATGAACATGGTGAGTGCTCAGTTCTTTTAGGATCTAAAATTTGATTTAGGAATACAAAGATATATATCTTCTATCCAGATACCACAATGAATTAATACATTTTTTGGGGTTTTAGAGAATTATTTGGGGGTCAAGAGTTTCTTAGCTGAGTGCACACAGTTAGTTATTCTTGGTAGTGGTCACACGAGTGTAGAAGATTTTATAGCTCAAAGGCAATGTAAGAAAAAGTGAATGATATGTGTGATATGTTACAATAGGAGGTATCTGGATATATGGTCGATGCTTCCGGGATTTGATGTTGTTTCTAGTTTTCCTAAGGAGAGGTGGTGTTACTCTTGTGACAGAAAGGGACATCTCATGTGGGATTGTCCTACTAGCCATATGGATTATATGGGTTTAGTGGATGGGCCTCCAAGGCATACGTTGTGACTAGAGAAGGTATATATTCAAGTAAGTATGAATAGAATACGATCGGTGATATAAACTAGAGGCGTATGACGTTATTACTTGTTTCATAAACAACCCACATGTAGTCCACTCTAATCTCAGGGAGATGATGGTCATGGGTGAGGGTACCTATAGGTGGTAGGGGATTATGACCAAAGGGATATAGATATGATACGAGGTATGTTTTGTGTATTTTCTATCTTATATATAGTATTGATAAACACAATTGTGATTCATTTATTTATTTCCACATATCTGGTTTGAGACATGTAGATTTGTTTTGAGCCCTTGGCTCAACCCTCGTGCCTGGAGACTCCTAATGGAGGTGACTGAGTGATTAATAACTTGTGTAGAGGGTGTGATATGACTCTTTGATATGAGAGTTTATTTTGGGATCTTTTTGAAGTAATGGTTAGGCCTTACAGTATAATCTTAGGTATGGATTGGTTATCTACAAATAATTCCCATATAGATTGTTTTAGGTGGAGAATATAGTGTGTACACAGTGATGGGACTAAGTTATCCTTTGTGGATGAAAAAGGAAACCCATGAATAGTATGATAGACTAATGCATAATAGGGTGGAGTTGACTAATCATTAGTTGTCTAGAATGAACCTTGTTGTGTTGGATGCTATAATCCTTCAGTTCCCTACAGTGGTGTTTGAGTATGAGGACTTCTTTATTGAAGATGTTTCAGGTTTACCTCATCTCTACGAGATATAATTCTTATTTGATCTATACCCTGAGACAAACCCAATATCTACACCAGTAGATCAAATGGATCATTCAAATCTTCAAGAGACGAGGATTCATTTTTTGGAATTATAGAGGAAGGACTTTCTCAGATCGATTGCTTCACCTTGGCCACCCCTAGTGTTGTCTTCCAAGAAGTCAGACTAGAGCTTGAGGTTTTTAATGGATTATTATTTCCTAAACTGGGTGACCATAAATAACAAGTATCCACTACCAATGATTGATTAACCCTTTGATCAATTGAAATGGGAATTAGGGTTCTCGAAGATTAACCTCAAATCCAGATATCACTTGTTGCATGTAAGAGACATGGATATACCAAAGACGATATTTAGATGTCCTTATGGTCCCTATGAGTATGTGGGGATGCTCTTCATTGTGATGAACGCCCCCAAAATATTCATGGGACTCAGGAACCATATCATTTATCCTTTTATACACTGGTTTTTTTTTGTCTTCATTGAAAATATCATTGCGTACTTGACATTCGAGGAAGAGGATGAAAGAAACTAGATGACAGTTCTAGACATACTCCAAGAGCACCAACATTATGTGAATCCCTCTAAGTGTGAGTTATAGATTTAGGGGGTACACATTCAGGGACATGTTATCTCAAAATGTAACGCCCTGGCCCCAGTTACCTAGACTTAGTGCATTATTACATAACATTGGAAAGATCATATAGAAATCATGTCTTGAAAGACCGATCAGTATAGTATTATTGGAAACAAGATTCATACATATGTTCATCTTTACAACTTGAAAAGAAATAAAACAGAAATATATTTCATTAGAAACATCCAAGACTCCTAGATTATGACTGCTAGTCACTCATAACTAATTTCTTTATATCCTGGGAAAATGAAACATAAGTAAGGGGTGAGATCAAATGCTCAGTAATGGTAATTAATATAGTGGAAAATGACATAAATATTAATCATGGTAAATAATTGAAACCACAAGCCTTTACCAATAATAAAAATGAATACTTTTATGGTAATAATATGAGCTGATTAAATAATTCCATTATAAAACATAATCATGGGTATTATACTAGTTGAATGACCTTATGAACCATCAATACTATTTCCATAATTAGGGAATGTATAATGTCGGACATTCTGAAACATTTTGTCAAGGCCTCGACCAAGACATCTAAAAATGATTAAGGCCTTGTCCAAAACCATAAAATCAAATTGGGAATGGGCCTCGACCAATTCCATGTCTAGTTGTCTCATGAGACCTACCGATTCATCGAGAAGCTATAGCGGGCTCCACCCGTCACTTACTAAGTCCAATACATTCCTCATATGAAAGGGATTAAACATATCATAAACATTCGTATTAAAACTAGAATATGAAATGTCAATAATTTAACCATAAATAATGAATGGTATAAAAATAGTACATCCACAGTCAAACATTTCACAAAATCTTCAATACAATATGGAAGTTTTGTATCATAAAAAATCAACTCCAAATAAACTTAAAATCCATCAAAGGATGTTGACATCGATGAAATCAAAAAAAAAATTAGATAAATATATCTTTCTATTTTGAAAAAATTTAAGAGTCATATAATTATAAAATAAAACATTTACTTTGAAAATATTCTTATAATCTTGTAAGGGAAGCTTCGACGAGTTTATAATGGTAGAAAATAGCCTCACTTGTCGTATAAGTTAAAAAAAGATATTCTTACCTTTATTTTGTCGAAAAGGATAAAAATGACCTTGTTTGGACAATGACAAAAAGATTTCTTTATATAAATCTTATAAAAAGTAAAACAAGGGTATAAATGACTTTAACACATATACTGTAAAATAGTAAGAATTTTTTTAAATACATTTTCTGGAAACATGGATGTGGAAGATAAAGAGGTCCCAGTAGATAATTATGTATAAACAACATCAGATAATGAAGAGATTGTGAAACAAACCCTTACCCTATACTTTTTTAGGGTTGGTGGTAGGCTAACCTCCTGTGTAATGGTGAAATAATTAATACTAAATTTTAAAAAAATCATATACTTTAATATGATATCATATATGATCTTTTAACATTGATTTGTTAATAATATCTTAGTATTATCATCGTTTCGGGTGTTAACTTACTCATTTTATTTTATATATTTTGTTACATAATTCATGTTTGTTATGGATAGGTTGTATCTTATTCATATCTAGAATGATATCAAGTCCTTAAACATTATTTTTAATCATCAAATGAGAATTATAATTGCATGGATATGATGGGAATTAATCTCATCGCGTTCGTGGAGACGGTAGTCCGTACATACGCATGAGCGACAATATCATTCTTTTGATATTAAAATAATATTTAATTGGATGTTATATCATATATATAGAATAATTATCATGTTATATTTATTATTTAAATAAATTACATATCATTATCATACCCATCCAAATAATAATGTTTTTGAATAACAATTACACCACGACGTGAAGACGGTAAGCCGTACGTACGCACGTATGGTGACGTGTCTTTCAAAGGATGGATAGAATACTGAATATGGTTGTAACATATTTATAATAACATCACAGTATTTATAAGAAACTTAATATATTATTTTATAAAGTATACAACAAAGAAAGAAGAAGTTGAAGAAGAAAGGAACTTGAAAATGGTGGTGGAAACATTATCTCTTATTCGGGTTCTTCCTTTTCATTTGATAAAAAACGATCTGTAGGTTGGATTTCTGATAAAACTAAGGCCTCTAGGATGAAGTGAGGGAAGTTGAGAGAGTATTTTTTCTGGGTTTTTCCAAACCAAAAGGCTTTTAAGGTGTGAGGAATTGGTTAGAAGTGGTGTCCTTTTATAAGGGGAGGAGGGGCTCTTTAGAAAAAACATAAAGTATTAATTTATAATAAATTTATATTCTGTTTATAGTGGCTCCAAAGTGAATTATTAAAATTATAAGGTGGGGATGGGTCGAAATCCTTTCAACCAATAGATTTTAGAAAGGTTTTGGTCATTATATTAACCTTATATTTTAGTTTTAACTCTTTGTTAATTAGATTGACATTTACCATGTCACTTCGTATTTTTATATTATATAGTTAATAAACGTACTATATACATCCACGATACCCCCAAGTGGTCTATTAATGATACACCTATCATGATATAAGTCCTTTGGCTGAACCTTATATTTTTTTGAATATAATATCAATTAATAATATAAAACTTGTTTTAAAAACTCATTTATGTCAATTTTGACACTATTCAATAATTGATTTTTGTTAATGTCTTAACAACTTTTTTAATTAAAAAATAATAATTTAAGAAATCCTAACATGTAATATTAACCAATAAAATTGTTGGATGTCACCAAAACATTAAAATTATATTTATTTCAACTTTTATAATAACAATTATTTGATTCTATTATTATTAAGGAAAATACTGCATCATTATTGTGTCATAAATAAATTTAATTATTAAATGTATAAAAATTATAAATAAAATACCATTATGTAGGAAATCTTTTTATATTTTTAATTAATATTTATAGTCTAAAATATAGCATTTATAACCCTATTTAAAATCTATTTTTCTAAAAGATATATGCTTATGTCATTTTTGTATTTACTTTAACTTAATTAATATAAAGTATCCTTATCACCTACAAGTGGCTCCATGTGGTCCCAAAAGCGACCCAAATATGCCCATGGTCAGACATCTATCAACCAATAAAGTTATGACACGTTTTAGGGTAAATTGTAATTATTATAATATTATTTTTTTAGCCTTATTTACCGGATTTACCTTTTAACCATGGTAAATAAAATATGTACCAATGTAATTATTCAAAATGTCTAAAAATAAAAGTTACCTATTTACACAATTTGGAAATCCTGATTCCAAATATAGAATCCATTTTTCAAAATTCAAAACACAAAATTGGTAGAAATTAATTTAAAATTCATTCCCGTTGTTAAAACAAAAAGCGTGTTTTTAAGAGATAATAACTATCAAAAGTTTGAAACTTGTTTATTTCTAGTTTAATTTTGAAATTATGTCCAATGACCAAAATTTTATTAAATGGTAAAAATATATTTTAAATATATTTTTAAACCACTAAAATTCATAATTTATCACTATTAATTATTTTGATTAAAAAAGTTATTTTTAATTAAAATTTAGTAATTTT
Source organism: Viscum album (assembly GCA_963277665.1). Classification (NCBI taxonomy): domain Eukaryota; kingdom Viridiplantae; phylum Streptophyta; class Magnoliopsida; order Santalales; family Viscaceae; genus Viscum; species Viscum album. Next base: position 2,085,723,606 of record OY728126.1, on the reverse strand, counting down.
CACTATTCATCAAAATATAAAAGTTATCCGAAAAGTAACACACTTTCACCCTAGGCTAATTTAGTTATTCCAAATTAAAATATGATGTCCATTTTGAGAGATAGAATTTATAAAATTTTAAAATTTGGGTATTACTATTCATACCGACAACTTTGATTGGTCGCGGTGTGTTAAAATCTTGAAGTTGTGTACAACACACGCTACTGTATTATTCAAAGAGAATTGTACCATTGAAGCTTGGTGTGTTACATTTTCCCCTCCCTCAAATAATTCCTTCCTCTAAATTTCTAGAATATTATTTCATAAAATTACTCAGGTGGTTCTTCATCATAAGTTCATCGGGTTCCCATGTTACCTCTTTCATCTTATGGTCTCTCCATAGAACATTTACCAGACGAGTCCTCTGGTTTTTCAGAACTTGCTCTCTTGTATCATGAATCTTGACAGGCTCTTCGCAATAAGATATATCTGGTTCCAGTTTTAATTCCTCGTAATTGAGTATATGCATTAGGCCAGGCATGAATTTTCTCAATAGTGATACGTGGAACACATCTTGATCTTTGGAGAGACTTGGGAGCATTTCCAAACGGTAAGCTACAACCCCAATTCATTCTATAATTTCAAATGGTCTGATGTACCTGGGACTCAATTTACCTTTCTTACCGAAATTTATAACTCCCTTCTATGGAGATACCTTCAAGAAAACATGATCTCATTCCTGAAATTCCAAATCCTTCCTTCGGTAATCGGCATAGCTCTTCTGCCTACATTGAGCTGCTTTGATGTGGTTTTGTATTACCTTCTCCTTTTCCATTGTTTCCTCCACCAATTCTGGGCCTATGAGTTTTCTTTCACCAACATCATCCCTACAGGTTGGTGTGTGACATCTCTTTCTATATAACACTTCATATGGTTCCATATGAATACTCGAATGGAAGCTATTGTAATAGGAAAATTCTACCAGAGGTAAATATTGATCTCATATACCCTAAAAGTCCTGTGAGAAGGATCTCAACATGTCTTATTTGTTTTAAATAGTCCGTTCTGATTGTCCATCTGTTTGAGGGTGGTAGGAAGTGCTCAAAGGAAGTTCAGTATCCATGGCATTCTGAAGACACTTCTAGAATCCTGAAGTAAAATGGGGATCACGCACTGAAACAATCGTTAGGGGTACTCCATGAAGTCTCCCAACTTCATTAATATATAGTCTTGCTAGACGTTGGAGTGGTAAATCGTCTCTTATTTCAAGAAAATTTATTGACTTGGTAAGACGATTAACAATGACCCATATTGCATCCTTCCTTCTAGGAGTGTTTGGTAGCCTCATGACGAAGTACATCATAATATTATCCCATTTCCACTCAGGTATGGGAAGATGTTTCATGAATCCTCTAGGTTTTTGTCTTCCAGCTTTCACTTGTTGAGAAACCATACATCTTGACACAAAATCAGCAATCTCCCTCTTCATGTTGTCCCACCAAAAATGTTCCTTCAAATCTATATACATTTTGGTTCTCCCAGGTTGTATAGAGAAATTAGAACTATAAGAATCATCCAAAAATTCCCTTTTTAGATAAGGTATATTGGGAACACAATTTTTCTTCCCAAATTTCAAAATTCCATCTTCATACACAAAGTCTCTCAATCTCCCATCATTCACAGCATTAATCTTATTTTGAAACTCTTCATCGCCGGTCTAATAAATCTTTATTCTTTCTAGTAGAGATTGTTTGGCAACCATTTGAAAAATTATTGATGGTTCTCCTTCCATGGTGGTTCCCATATCTATCTTCACTAGATACATGAAAATAGGATCCCTTTCAATTCACATCATGTTCAAAACTCCATGATCCTTTCTGTTCAAAGTATTTGAAACCTTATTTTCCTTCCCCGGGTGGTAGTTTATCATACAATCATAATCCTTGAGTAGTCCAAGCCATCTCCTTTTCCTCATCTTGAGTTCTTTCTGTGAGAAAATATAATTAAAACTCTTGTGATCAGTATAAATCTCACATTTTTCACCATAGAGATAGTGTCTCCAAATCTTCCGAGCCAATATTACAATAGCTAACTAAAGATCATGAGTAGGATAGTTTTTCTCATGAATTTTGAACTATCGTTTTGCATGGGCAATAACTCTATCATTCTGCATAAGGACACAACCAAGTCCTTTCTTCGATTCATCACTATAAATAACAAACCCATCATTTCACGATGGTAGAGTCAAAATAGGATCATTGACTAATCTTCTCTTCATTTCTTCAAAACATTCTTTACACTCTTTTGTCCAAACAAATTTAACCCCTTTAAGTGTGAGCTTCGTTAATGGGTTAGCTAATCGGGAAAAGTTCTGGATGAAACGCCGATAATAACCTTCTAATCCAATAAAACTGCGTACCTCGGTAATACTTGTCGGTGTTGGCCATTGTTAGATTGATCTTGTCTTAGAAGGATCAACAGATATTCCATCCATAGAGACAATATGGCCAAGAAAAGAAATCACCTGAAGCCAAAATTCACGGTTTCTAAACTTCCCATATAATTCATGTCTTCTAAGAGTATTCAGGATAATGCCCAAGTGATTTTCATGATCCTCGTAGTTTTTGGAGTATACAAAGATATCATAAATAAATACCACCACAATATCATCAATATATTCCTTTAAAACTCTATTCATTAGATCCATGAATACAGAGGGTGCATTAGTTAATCCAAAAGGAATTACTGTAAACTCGTAATGCCCGTACCTGGTACGAAATGTTATCTTCAGAATGTCTTCCTTCTTCACACACAACATATGGAATCCATATAAAAGGTCAATCTTTGAAAAGTATTTAGAGCCATGTAGTTGATCAAATAAATCATCAATGCGAGCTAGGGGATACTTGTTCTTTATTTTTATAGCATTGATTTCCCTGTAGTCGATACAAAACCTCATAGATCCATCTTTCTTCTTAAAAAAAGGACAGGGGCTACCCATGGAGAAACACTAGTGTGAATAAATCCATTATTACTCAATTCCTCTAGTTGTTTATTTAGTTCAACTAATTCCACAGTGGCCATTCTATAAGGGGCCTTCGATACAGGCCTTGAACCAGGAATTAAATCAATGGAAAACTCAATTTCTCATTCTGGATGATGTCCAGGTAAATCTTCCAGAAACACATCAACATATTCTCTCACAATAGGTACATCATCTATTTTAACATTCCTTTCCTCACCAAAACTTATTTCATTCTCTTCCTCCCTGATAATTGAATTTAGTTAATCTACTGGGGGTGGATCTAGATAAGAATCATGTGGTGAAGATTCTACTCTAAAGATAAGGTGTTCTTTATCATCATCATCAAAAATCATAACCTCCTTCTTCTTACAATAAATTTTCACATCATGGTCCGAAATCCAATCCATACCATGGATTATATCAAATTCAGTCATGGATATGATGATGAAATCAACAGATAAAGAACATTTATTTTCCCTAATGAGAATGGATCCACAGAACTTTGTAGCAATGACACTTACCTTAGGAGTTTTAACTGACAACTCCCTTGTTAAATAAAATTGGAAATTTCTAATTCTCCTAGTAAACTGGGTAGATATGAAACAATTTAATGATCCAGAATCAAATAAATCATTTTCTAAACATGAGGAAACCATTAAATTACCTTCCACCACGTCTTTTGGGGCTTCAACCTCCGCAATGGTAATTTCATAAGCTTTGCCTTGATCCCTCGGCCTTTTCTGAGGTAAATTTCCCTGACTCTTAGGACATTCATTTCCATAATGACTCATCTCCCTTAAATTGTATCACTGAACATTGGTAGCGTCTTCCTTTCCTTTACAATCACCAGCTGGATGGCCTTTCTATCCACACTTGTAGCATACTCCTTTTCCTTTTAGACTGGAACCTGGTTTCTTCCATCCACAATTATCACAAGGTGGAAATTCAATTCGTACCTTCTTCCATGTTTCCTTATTTCCTTTCCTAGAGTGCTCAGCAGATCTCTTCTTCTCTTGATTTGATTTAAAGTCATAAGTCTTGGAGAAATCTTTTTCTGTCTTGATAGCACACGAGACAATATCTTCGTATGATGAGAAGGATTTTGAGACAAATGCTCGATGGAGAAACAGTTTTAACCCATCAAACAAACGATCAATCTTACTTCTTGGGTTACGTATATAATATGCATCATACCTTGCTAACCTTGTAAAGTTAGCCTCATACTTTGCGACATTCTCATCCTCCTTTTGTCTCAGACATAGAAATTGCCTTTCCATATCTGCTTGATGGTCACGAGGAAATTATTTTTCTAAAAACATATCATTGAACTCCCTCAATTCCATATTTGATACTTCATCGTCTTCCTTCATGTTTTGAATCAATGACCACCATTGATCAGCATCTTCAGTGATGCGGTAAACAACCATGATAACTTTTTCCCATTCACTACTCCCCAAGGCATGGAATATTTTCTCTAAATAATTTATCCATTTCTCAGCAACTAAGGGATTTGTACTCCCATTAATATTGGGGGTTTTTGCCTCATGAAGCGATCTAACATTGATCCTCCACACTATGGATCAGGGTGCTTCATACGGGTAAGGTCATTATTCACAACCTGAGTGAGTTGTCCCAGTATGGTGATTAGCTGATCAGCACCAGTTGCATTCCCAGCACCACTATAATTATCTTGAGTAGGAGGGAAATCTCTACATGGAGTGCGTGCATTGATACGATTTCCATTTCTTCCATGAGGCTCTATTTATAAACAATGACATACACTAGATTAGTTTATGAATCACAACACATAAATCCAAACTTGCAAAACACTTAACATAAATTGAACAGTTTATGGATATAATCCATAATCATAAAAATGATTTCTTTGAGGAAGTATATACTCATAAACCCTTTATAATGGTTTGTAAAGAAAATGAGAATTATCCTAAGCATATCCCCTGGGAGTGTCGTAACCAATTGTGCAGCAAGACCTGTTTTCATGCACCAGTTCCCGTTTGAGTCTAGCTCAATGCGGTGTTTTCGGGTTTTACCCCTAGGTACATATGTGCCAGATCTTCCTCTACCTACTCGTATCCATACATGGATTTATTTCTCGGAAAACTCACAAAATTTATACAATACCAAAATTCTAGGAAGTTTTTCAATACAAATCCTCAAAGTCCTTCTTAGGTCTATGTGCTCCAGTCAGAGTTTATCAAAATCTAGTTTCCATGGTTTGTACTAAACCTTCTCTTATACCAACTATAACGCCCTAACCCCAGTTACCCAGAGTCGATGCATTATTACATAACATTGGCATGATCATAAGTAAATCATGACTCGAAACACCGATCAGTTTTGTCTTATTGGAAACAATTTTCATACATAAGTTCAACTTTACAACTTGAAAATAAATACAACAGAAATATATTTCATTAGAAACATCCAAACCTCCTAGATTATGCCTGATGTTCACTCATAACTAACTTCTTCATATCCAGGGAAAATGAAACATAAGAAAGGGGTGAGTTCAAATTCTCAGTAAGGGTATGTAATACAACAGAAAATGACATAAATATTAAGCATGATAAATAATTGAAACCACATGCCTTTACCGATAATAAACATGAATACTTTTATGGCATGAATATGAGCTGATTAAATAATTCCATAATAAAACACAATCATGGGTATTCTACTAGTATAATGACCACATGATCCATCAACATTATTTCTATAATGAGGGAATGTATAATGCCGGACATTCTGAAACATTTTTTCAAGGCCTCAACCAAGACGTCTAAAATGATTAAGGCCTCGTCCAAAACCATAAATCAAATTGTGAAAGGGCCTCGGCCAATTCCACATCTACTTGTCTCATGAGACCTACCGATGCATCGAGGAGCTATAGCAGGCTCCACCCATCACTTACTAAGTCCAATACATTACTCATGTGAAAAGGTTTAAACATATCATAAGCGTTCGTATTAAAACTATCATACGAAATGTCAATACCTTAACCATAAATAATGAAGGGTATAAAAATATCACATCCATAGGAAAACATATCACAAAACCTTCAATACAATATGGATGTTTTGTATCATAATAAATCAACTCCAAATAAACTTAAAATCCATCAAAGGATGTTGACATGGATTAAATCAAAACTCTTTTTAGAGAAATATCTCTTTCTATTTTGAAATCATTTAAGAGTCACATTATTATAAAATAAAACATTTAATTTGAAAATATTCTTATAAGCTTATAATGTAATATTCTACGAGTTTATAATGGTAGAAAATAGCCGCACCTGCCGTATAAGTTAAAAAAATTCATTCTTACCTTAATTTTGTCGAAAAGGTTAAAAAGGAACTTGTTTGGAAAACAACAAAAAGATTCCTTTATAAACATATTTTAGAAAGTAAAACATGGGTATAAATGACTTTAACCCATATTATGCAAAATAGTAAGAATTTTTTGAAATAAATTTTTAAGAAACATGGATGTGGATGATAAAGAGGTCACATTAGATAATTATGTATAAACAACCTCAGATAATGAAGAGATTGTTAAATAAAACCTTACCATGTACTTTTATATGGTTGGGGTAGTTTAACCTCATGTATAATGGTCAAATAATTTTTATTAAATTATACAAGAATCATATACATTAATAAGATATCATATATGATCTTTTAACATTGATTTGTTAATAATATCTTAGTATTATCATCGTTTCGGGTGTTAAATTACTCATTTTCTTTTATATATTTTGTTACATAATCTGTGTTTTTTATGGGTAGGTTGTATCATATTCATATCCAGAATGATATCAAGTCCTTAAACATTATTTTTAATCATCAAATGAGAATGATAATTGCATGGATACAATGGGGAATTAATCTCATCGTGTTCGTGGAGACGGTAGTCCGTACATACGCACGAGCGACAATATCATTATTTTGATATTAAAATAATATATAATTGGATGTAATATCATATATAAAGAATAATTATCATGTTATATTTATTATTTACATAAATTACATATCATTATCATACCCATACAAATAATAATGTTTTTGAATAACAATTACACCACGACGTGGAGACGGTAAGTCGTACGTACGCACTTATGGTGACATGTCATTCAAAGGATGGATAGAATACTGAATATGGTTGTACCATCTTTATAATAACATCAAAGTATTTATAAGAAACTGGATATATTATTTTATAAAGTAAATAACAAAGAAAGAAGAAGTTGAAGAAGAAAGGAACTTGAAAAGGGTGGTGAAAACATTACCTCTTCTTCAGGTTCTTCCTTTTGATTTTATCAAAAGGGATCCTTATGTTGGATTTCTGATCAAACTAAGGCCTCTAGGTTGAATTGAGGGAAGTTTAGAGACTATTTGGTCCAGGTTTGGACAATCCAAAAGGCCTTGAAGGTGTAAATAATTGGTTATAAGTGGTGCCCTTTTATAAGGGGGACGAGGGGCTCTTTAGGAAAAACTTAAAGTATTAATTTATAATAAATTAATATTCAGTTTCTAATGGATCCAAAGTTTATTGTTCCGAGTCTAAGTTGGGTATGGGTCGAAATCCTTTCAAACAATAGATTTTAGATAGTTTTGGGTCATTATATTAACCTTATCTTTTAGTGTTAACTCTTAGTTAATTTGATTGACATTTACCATGTCACTTTGTATTTTTATATTATATAGTTAATAAACTTACTATATACATCCATGAGACCACAAAGTAGTCCATTAATGACACACATATCATGATATAATTACTTTGTCCAATACTTAGATTTTTAGGAATAGAATATCAATTAATAATATAATACTTGTTTTAAAAACTCATTTATGTCAATTTTGACAGTATTAAATAATTGATTTTTTTAAAGTCTTAAAAACATTATTAATTCAAAAAAAATCATTTAAGAAATCCTAACAAGTAATATTAACCAATAAAATTCTTTTATGTCACCAAAAATTTCAAATTATATTTATTTTAACTTTTATAATACCAATTATTTGATTCTTTTATTGTTAAGGAAAATACTGCATCATTATTATGTCATAAATAAATTTAATTATTAAATGTATAAAAATTATAAATAAAATCCCATTATGTAGGAAATATTTTTATATTTATAATTATTATTTATAGTCGAAAATAAAACCTATATAACCCTATGTAAAAATTATTTTTCTAAAATATATATGCTTATGTCATTTTTGTATTTACATTAACTTAATTAATATAAAGTGTCTGTATCACCTACAAGTGGCACCATGTGGTCCCAAAATCGACCCAAATATGCCCATGGTCGGACATGTATCAGCCAATAAGGTTAGGACACGTTTTAAGGTAATTTATTATTATTATAATATTATTTTTTTCCATTATTTACCGGATTTACCCTTTAACCATGGTAAATAAAATATTTACCGAAATAATTATTCGAAATGTCTAAAAATAAAAACTACCTATTTACACAATTTGAAAAATCCTGATTATAAATATGGAATCCATTTTTCTAAATTCAAAACACAGAAGTGGCATAAATTAATTTAAAATTAATTCTCGTTGTTATAACAAAAAGCGTGTTTTTAAGAGATAATAATTATCAAAAGATTGACACTTGATTATATCTTGTTTAATTGTAAAATTATGTCCAATGACCAACATTGTATTAAATGGTAAAAATATATTCTAAATATTCTTTAAAACCACTCAAATTCATAACTTATCACTATTAATTATTTGGATTAAAAAAGTTGTTTTTAATTATAATTTAGTAATTTTCACTATTCATCAAAATATAAAAGTTATCCGAAAAGTACCAAAATTTCACCCTAGGATAATTTTGATATTCTGAATCCAAAAATGAAGTCAATTTTGAGATATAAAATTTATAAAATTTCAAAAAGTGGTTATTACTATTCATAACGGCTACTTTGATTGGTCGCGGTGTGTTAGAATCTCAAAGTTGCGTACAACACACACTACTGTATTATTCAAAGAGAATTGTACTGTGGAAGCTTGGGGTGTCACACAAAATATGGTGTAGTGGTAGACCTAGAGAAGTTAGATGAATTTTTATGTTGTAATCCAATAAAGAGAATGATGGAGGTGCATACCCTTATTTGGTTGGCTGGATACTGACAGATATTTATACTATATTTCAATAGGGTATCATCTCCCAAGAAGGTTTTGAAATGAAAATGGAATCCTTTCATGATTAAAGAAAATTTCTAGAAGGATTTCTAGGAGTTGAGGTAGTGATTTATGTGTGCTCCCATCTTGAGTTTTCTAGATAATGGTGTTGAGTACGTAGTGTACTAAGATGCATCAGGAGCATGGATAGGTTGTGTTCTAATATAGAGGTAGGCGATGATTACCTATGGTTCAAACAAGTTTAGACCACATAAACATAATTTGGTGACCCATGCTCTTGAGATAGAAGTGGTAGTCTTCATGATGAATATGATGGGACACTACCCAATGGGTGAGTAGTTTTTCATCTATTCTAACCAGAACAGTCTAACATTTACATTCTTGTAGTAGGATCTTAATTTGAGACAAAGGTGGTGTCTATGGTTCCTGTTGTATTATGAATTTGATATTTTCTATACTCCTAGTAAGGGGAATTTAGTATCATATTCTCTAAGATGTAGATCATGTTCATATTGTTTAGTGAATTATGAGAGTATTTGGAATCATTATAGTTATCCATTATATATGGAGATGGAGTAGGTTACCTTGAATCAGTGGTTATTAAAACTCCTCTTTTACTATGAGTCAAGGTGTCATATATTAGAGATACAATTGGTGAAACCTTATGTACTCTAATATCCTCATGTCATGATCCTAATGGGTTTTTGAATTGGAGATGAAGTAACTCTTTTCATATGATTAATGATGGTAAATTTTGCGATGAGAGAGGAGGTTATGAGGGATTTTAAAACTTCACCCTTAGCAGTACATATATGTGTGGTGAAGATGTACCATGACCTAAGATTACAGTTCTAGTGGCTAGGGATGAAGAAGGAGGTTTAAGATTTTTTCTCTAAATGCCTTACTTGTGAGAAGATAAAGGCTCGACACTAGGTTCCATTGGGTTAAGATCAACCCTGTTTGTTCCCAGATTAAATGTTAGATGGGGTATCCATATACTTAGTTATAGGGTTACCACATACATCTAGGGAAAAAGATTCCATCTGGATGATAATAGATTGAATCACCAAGTCATCTCACTCTTAGAGATTTTAGATCAGAGTTAAGAAGAGATATTAAATTCTTCTACATGTAAGAGATTTTCCCAATACAGGGGGTTCTAGGGACGATTTCGTCGGGATATCATGGTCTCTTCGCATCTTGGTTGTGGAAGGCATCACAGGATCCATTTGGGACTCAGTTACATTTGAGAATAGTTTTTTCACCCCTAGAATGTCCAACATATTGAGTAGACCATTCAGTACTTGGAGGACATGATGTGGGTTTTCTTGATATACTTTGGACATGTTTTAGAGAATCAACTGCAATTGGGAGAGTTTGCATAAAACAACATCTACCATTAAACCATTAGTATGCTGCCATTTGAGTCCCTACAGGAGAGACCCTACTGGTCAACACTCTGCTAGATTGACCTAGGAGAGTCATCACTTATGGGTCCAGAGTTAGTGTGATCCACTGAAGAGAAGGTGAAGATCATCCAAGAGCATACGAGGAATGCACAGATCCATCATATGTATTATGTGTACTGATCAAAAAGGCCCTTGGAGTTCATGTATGGAGATTGTGTGATACTGCGGGTCTCAACTCGATGTAGATTACGAATATTTGGCTTGGTCGGAAAGTTGTTTCCAAGATTCATCAGACATTTCAAGATACTCTACATGTTTGGTGTGGTAGTGAACATCTTAGGCCTACTTCCGTAGTAAGATAGGGTACATGCCATCTTTCATGTGTCACAACTAAGGAGGTACATGCACAACCCATCATGTGTTATCGACTAGGGAGATCAATAAATCACTTCTGGAGATAAATTTTCTTAGTATAACATTAAGATCAATTATTTATAGGATAGTATCCTCATTGGGTGATTAATTCATCTAGTGTGTGTCTGACAGCAACACATGAATATTCAAGAGGGAGCCTAGGAGTGAGAGACTGAGATGTGTGCTCAGAACCAAAATATCATTGAGTAGCCTTTTGTTTTGGAATTATAGAACATAAATCCCCATGTTGTTGATAATTTAATTACTCTGATTTCTCCATGTTATGATCTTTAATTTTAAATGAATTATTTTCAAGGCTAGTCATTGAGACTTCATGTGATTCTGAGGCCCAATGTTCATAGAGTTTTTTTTGAAATATATTAAATATATTAAATACCATGCATGCATATTTTTCGAAAAAAAGATGAATAACTCTTAAAAAAGGTTCAAATTAGATATTTTATTTTACCTTTGAATTCATAGATTTCATTTTATCATAGGAGTGACCTAAACTTGTAGCATTTCGAATGTTCAGGTTTAGCATTGTCATAGGGGAATTGATAAAATAAATAAAACAATTTATTTATTTTATTAAATGACACATCAACCTAATTTATATATTTGTAAATACGATGCTTTGGATAATTTTTAGGGTATGATTCATAACCCTGAAATTTTATAGAGATAGAGAGAGTGTGTGTTTTGAAGAATATTTCATTAATGAGTGTTGATAGGATCATTATTGAGGAATGGTGGGCCAACCGGACATGTTGATCACACCCAAAAAAGAGAAATGTGATTTTTAATTACTTTTAATTGATCCAAATCAAGTTATAACATTTATTTTATGTGTATTTTATCCTATTTTACTATTTATTTGATGAACGTGAATCATTCTACCAATATATATATTCACATATCGATCATATTGCAGATACTAGTTTATCTTTAGGGATTATTTGGAGAATTTTTCATCTCATTATCGAGATTTTTCCATTATTATAATGAAAAAATCTCATGTCTAATGAAATCATTGTAGATGTGTGTTCCTCTTTTTTTCTCTTTTTTCTCCAACTATTCTTCATTTGTTCATCGCTAGTATTTTTTTTAACTGGTGGTTCAATAATGTTCATATAATCCGTCATCACATACCTATTTGTTGGAGCAATAGATTGATATCACATATCTAAGTTTAGAGAGATGAGGGGATCGAGTTATGATGATGAAGAAAATGAATTTATGTTAGATTTTAGTCTTTTGTTTTGAGCATGGAATGAAACAACAACTTGAACCAATGGCCATCCTCATTCCCATGATTCTTGGAAGCCATTATTGAGAGAGAAATAAAGGTGATGCTCAAATGGGTAAGATCCATGTTTTCCAGTGGTATTTGTGGCTGGATCGAAGGATGGATGATAGGGATATGATGTGGTGGAAGAATATGTAAATATAGAAAATCCCATATAACATATAGTTTATTTTTTTGTAACACAATATGTGGGACCCCTGGTGTTCCACTAGCGTTTCTACAAGAAGATAAATATCCCACGGTGTCTGATATCTATCACACGGTGTGTGATGCTTCTCATTGTGGATCAAAATTTACATTGGAGGGTACATGGGCTTGACTAGGAGTACATGGGATTCAATATTCCAAGTACTGAATATAAACACGTTCAGCCAAAAATGTACATCATCAGGAGTAAACGGTCTTAAAAATGTCATCTACTCGGACTTGGACTTGGTCATGAGACATTATAAATGGGAAATAAATAGTTTTGAAGTGACAAACCATGTACTAGTAGTACACACTATGTACTCCTTCAAAAATTTCCTAGATGCTTCTTACTATTTATCTTTGAAATTTTTTTTAGGGTACATTCCCTTGATCATTTTTCTGATGGTTGTTATGGAATCACATTTAGTACATATGATGGTGATCCCCATTGAGGAACATTAGTCTATGATAGAGTTGTTAGAATCATTCTTTAAGGACCATAATGAGATCCTCTATCATCCTTACATTAGTTGGGGTTCTTGGTATCGTTATGAAAAACACTACATGGGCGTTGACCCCCTACATACTAGGTTTGTTCTGATTGGGTTGTTGGTATTCTTAATGGACCTAGGTGTGATCCTCATATATGTATCATTCTCCTTAGACTTCTAGTGTGTACCTCTTATTTTGAGACCCCATAATCATTATATATCAAATGGACCCCATCAGTGCGACATGACACATGGAGTAAGTTCTCATATACAATCTCCATGTGGATCCTTTGAGAAATAATCCTAGGATATAATTACAATAGTGACTTTACCTTTATATTGAGAGTAAATGTTAAATATATCAAGAATTAATGTAATATATGCCGATTTAGTTATATTATTAATGAGATTAATACTATTATTATTGATCCTATATTCGTAGTGATTTAATAGCATCCTAATGGGTATTTTTATACTCACCCTTGCATGTTATTTTCCCATAATTATCATGAATTATGAAAACAAATGACCATTTTATGGAGTCCTAGAGGAATCGATACCAGGTGGAAATTAATGATATCGATGGACTGTGATGTGACATTATGGTTTCATTTGATAGAATTCCTCACCAACTTTATAGGTTGAAATTTTATTTTTGTCATTGTCTTGGGATTGTATTTGGTCCTTTTACCATTCCATTACTTGTGTCATACTCTCATGGTGGGATTTTAGATGTATGTGTAACAGCCTAAAAAAATCATTAATGAAAATTCCTCTTGGTATATTTAAATGTATTCTTTTGGTTATGTAAAATGTATGCACATATTTGGTATTTATGATTTGGATTTTAAAATACCGTTATGAATTGTGACTATTCATAATATAGCCATTGAATAGTGATCACATGATTAGTATAAATATAGGGCTTTAACAAATCAAATTTACATGGACAAAGGAAGAGATGGCCTCATCCAGTAGAATTCCCCATACGAAACCCATTTTTCAGAGATCAGAAATTAAGTGGCCTCATTGGGTTTTTCTCTAGTCCAATCCCAAGTAGAGCTTGAACATGTTAAGCTTGAATCGGAACCGACTATGGGAGAAGTGGAAGTTAATAGAGATTACCACCTGAAGGATGTTATCTGAGCCACCCCAAGAGTCTGTCACTATCACACACCTTACCCTTCACTCTTATGTTGGTGTTATAAGGGGTTGTGTAACAAGATCCTAGCACTATGACTATGCACATTCTTATTGTATGGAGAATATACATTCCCTTTATTATTGATACTTTGTAAATAGATTTTAAAGAAAAAATAATATTTTTACTTATAATTAATCTAAGAAATCTATTTTGATGAATTAGTGGATTTTTGAATTAAATAATATTTTAATAAAATATTATTATTATTATTAAATTAAATTTTATAAAATATAAATTATCATATAATTTTATGAATGCAATTGTAATTTTTATTATGGTTTGAAAGTATTTTTTTCAAAATCCATGAATTTTCGATAAATATAGGTTTTTATTTTAAAATTAAATATTAAAATATTTATAAATTATTTAGATAAAATGAATATTTTTTTTGGAATCCGGATGTCAAAAGTATCTAAAGGTGAATTTTTCATAATTTTCTAAGACAGGCGAATTTTTGGGTGAAAACTAAATACCGTTTAAATATATAATGTGATTTATGACATCATAATAACCCAATAGTGATTTAATAATATAATATAAACATTATTTTCGGCCAATATATGTTTTGACATTAAAAGAATTTGATTTTGGGTTTGTTTTATTTATTTTACAATGCTTTAGTGGACCCTTCATGGCTTATAAAACATATTGTCTTTTTAAATTGTTTTCCTTGAGAGTGTGCCTCACCTCCACATAAGAAACCCTATTATTTTAAGAAGTTAAGAAATTGGACTTATAAAATATTTTTTTAACTCCCCTTTGGGAAAACCCATGGGGAAAACCATGGACTTGTTTGTGTTTTGGATTAGTTTAATGTGAGGTGTCCCAAACCAAAATAAAAATAATTCCCTCTCCTTTCCTATATAAACCCACCCAATATCCCACATCCTCTTCACTAAACGTCTTTTGAGTATGACCAACTCATTCCCTCCTCTCTCTAGAATCCTCCCAAGGTTTCCCAAGCTCTCCATAAGCCTCTCTCAAGCCTCTCCCAAGCCTTTGGGATCACACTTCCAAGTAAGGGATTTCTTCCTTTCTCATTTTTGTCCAATTTTCTTTAAGTTGTTTTTCCATTTTTTTCAATTAAAAATGTTGGGATATTATTTCTCACCTCCCCCATACATCCATATTCATGTTTGAATAACTATATATCCCCTTTATATTTCATTAATTACTTACATGTATACCCATTACCATGCTGAAATTCTGTAAGGAATTTCACTCTCCTCATTTACATTCAAGTAATTATTTTGTATCATGAAACTAAATTCCATTTCAATTTTTGGGACATGTTTCTATATGAACCTGTTACTATAAATTTCATGTAAATATTATGAGACACCCCTTTCTCTCTCATTAACCATTTTTATGAGTTATTATGTCACATCCTCACGCTGCCAAAATTGTACTGCGATTTTCCAATCCAAAGTCATTGTGTAGTGAGTACCTTGTCCACTTATTTATCAAGGTTATTCACCTTTATGCACATTTACATATTTTTTTAATGTTTTTCATGTATAAATTCCACACTCCTTTATCTTAGAATAAATTATGATGTTTAATGAATCCATGGTTTATGATCCATGTGGCACACTTATGCAAGAAATGAAATGTTTAAGAAGGGTGCGCCCTAATAGCACTCCAATGCATTGGGTAAAGTATAGTATCATGATAAGTCATGTGCAATGAGTGTTGAATCATGATAATTAAAGTGAAATTAGGGTTTACTCTTGATTCATGTTCAATGAGGGTTTACTCTTTCTCCATGTGCAATGAGACTTAGCTCGTGATAAATTCCATGTTATGTGTTGTTTCCACATTTCCATGTTATGATTATCATGCTTTATCATGCTTGTATGTTCATGTTTATTTTTCGCTCCATTGATATTACTATTGTCTAACATTAATTTTATTCCTCATTTTATTCCATGTTTATTCTTTTACTGGGCTTTATAGCTCACCCTTTTCTTATGCATGTCCTCAAGTTATCCCATGAAATGCTATGTTTGAGGGAATATAGTGGTCATGTAAAGGATGTTTTCAATAAAGATGTGGTATTTCATATTTTAAGTTGTTAATTTATGATCCTAATCACCAAATACCCTTTAACTATCGATCTTCTATGTTGTATCAAGTGTAATTTATGTAATAAATTGTGTCTATGTGTGTAACAAAATGAAATGATGTTATAGTTGGTATCAGAGGATAGGTTTAGTTGTTTTTGGGATTAAGATTAGAAAACCCTAGTGAATCCTTAGAGTCAAGACTAAGTATAATAAAAAAATCCTTGTGTTTTGGTGAGTATTGAGTAAGTGGTTTATCAAGAAAATATATCCTTTTCTGGATATGAGTAGGTACAGGTAGCTCTAGCATAGATGTACCTAGGGGTGAAAACCCAGAGAAGGATTTTCAGGCTTCACCAGGGGTATCCTGGTACACGACAATGGGCCTTGCATCACTCTTGGTTACAACACTCCCAGGGTATACGATTAAGTAAATTCATAATATTATTATGAACCATTATTATGGGAATAAAATAAATGCCCCTAAGAATATATGTTATAAATTAAATCATTGATATCATGGACTGAAGCCTATGGATTCATAAATTAAAGAAATTAAAGAAATTTATAAGTCATAAATTTTAGTCATTGGAACACCCTTTATACATTAAATTGTTTAAGATAATCATCCCTATGTATATATTGTATAGTGTAGTACCAAAATCAAAAAGTGATAGGTAGGGTTGTCATCCAAATTTCAACGCATTCTTTTATGTCACAAAAGATTAGTAGAACGATCCCAAAACCACCACAAATCATTGAAATAAAGATATCGATGATTATGGAAAATTGGGAAACCATTTCATCCCATGAATATAACTCCTCCCTTGTCATAATTTGTGGATTGAACTTCCTGAAAAATAATTTCATACTCCCTCTGGTGGATTTTTTTACAATTCTTGGTAGGGATTTCTTTCCCTATATAGAGCCAACAAAAATTGTCATGGGAGGGAAATCACTCTCTTTGTGGAGAATCATCCCCCGATTCTGTACAAGTGCAGGGATGAAGTTGAATCTAATTTAGCACCATCGTCTCATGTGTGGATATTTATTCCCTATAAGCATGAATATATGGCATAGATTATTGAGTCTATTGAGGCAACCATCCTTGAAGACATGCCTATTATGATGGAATTCATTTAAGTGTTTCCTGGGGAATTTCTAGGTCATCCTCCTATAAGAGATATTGAATTATCAGTTGATCTTACAACAATGGAATTTCTAATATCCAAGACTCTGTATAGAATGGCTATTGTGGAGCTTGAGGAGCTGAAGAAACAACTACAAGATAATCTGGATAAAGGGTTTATATTCCCAAGTGCTTCACTATGGGGTGCACCAGTCCTCTTTGTGAAGAATAAGGATGGGTATATGCGCCTTTAAATCAATTATTGTGAGCTTAAAAAATCACGATAAAGAACAAGTATCCTCTCCCATGAATTGATGACTTATTCGATCAATTTCATGGAGTACAATACTTCTCCAAGGTGGATTTTTTGTTAGGATATTATCAAGTAAGGATGAAGAAGGAAGATATCCCCAAGACTTCTTTTAGTACAACATATGGGCACTATGAATTCATAGTAATGCCTTCTGTAATCACTAATGCTCCAATAATCTTTATGGACTAGATGAATAGTGTCTTTAGATATTACCTCGACAAATCAATGGTAGTCTTTACAGATGATATTCTAATATACACCAAAACCAAGGAAGATCATGAGGAGAATCTAAGAACAATACAAGTGACCTTGCGGAAGGAGAAGCTCTTTGAAAAGTTCATAAAGTGTGAGTTATAGTTGAAGGAGGTATCATTATTGGGCCATATCATCTAAGCAATGGGATATTTGTGGATCCCTCCAAGATATCTGTAATTGAGGGATGGTTGAGGACAACATTAGTAACAAATATACATAGCTTCTTGGGGTTAGATGGATATTATTGACGGTTCGTGAGAAATTTATCACTATTTTCCGACCCTCATACGAAGATAACTCGGAAGGGAGTAAAGTTTTCTTGGATTAGTGAATGAAAAGAATGATTCAAGGAGTTGAAAAGGGGTATTATCATTATTCCTGTGCTCAATTTACCCACTTGTGGAGAACTTTTTTTTTTGTATTCAGTGATTCTTCGAAGAAGTGAATGGGTTGTGTGTTGATTCTAAATGACAAAGTCCTTGCCTATGCTTCAAGTCAATTGAATGTTCATGAGTATAATTATCCAACACATGATCTGGAGTTGGCTGCAATGATCTTCACTTTAAAATTTTGGAAGCATTATCTCTTTGGGGAGAAATTTGAAATATATACATACCACAAAAGCCTCAAGTATATATTCACATAGAAAGAGTTGAACATGCGCCAATGAAGATGGTTAGAGCTGATCAAAGACTATGAATGGTCAATCCATTACCACCCTGGGAAAGCGAACATGGTGGTGGATGATCTATGTAGAAAGGAACCAGCGATTCTATCATTGATGATAATGGAGATGGATCCAATCTTCATTGATTCAATGAAGATGGACATACGAATCATAAATAAGGGAACATCATCCACCTTTCACAAATGATTTCTCAACCGTCGCTTTTGGAAAGGTTAAAGGATTCTCAAAAGGATTATGTAGGAATTCATAAGAAAGTGGAAGCTATCAGAAAAGGTAAATCCTTGGAGTTCAATGTTAATGAAGAAGGAATTGTGATATTTGGTAAATGACTATGTGTTCCATCATGTATGAAGTTGATGAAGGAACTTTTGGATGATTCAGATAGTTCAACTTTCTTTATTAACCCAGGAAACACAAAGATGTATCGAGATCTCTGAAAGAATTATTGGTGGGAAAATATGAAGAAGGAGATCACTGAGTATACATCAAAGTGTCTGGTGTGTCAGAAAGTGAAGGTAGAGAGGCATAAGTCTAATGGGATGATGCAACCATTGACCATACCAGCATGTAAATGGGAGAACATCACCATGGACTTTGTCACCAGAATTCCAAAGAAATCCAAAGGAAACAGCACAAACTGGGTTATTGTGGATCGTCTTATAATGTCTGCACACTTCATTGAAATTCGGGATAATTTCTCATTGGATCAATTGGCACGAATATATATCAGGGAAGTTGTAAGGCTTCATGGAATACCACTATCTGTTGTATCCAATCGAGATCCAAGATTCACCTCTAATTTTTGGATGAGTCTTCAACATGCTCTAGATACTAAACTGAACATTAGTATGGTTTTTCATCCTAAAACTAATGGCCAATCTGAGTATACTATAAAAACACTTTAGGACATGATTAGAACATAATCAATGGAATTTAAAGGAGGATAGGATAAGAATATTCATCTAGATGAATTCTCCTATAATAACATTTGCCACTCAATAATCCGAATGGAACTTTATGAAGCCCTGTATGGGAAGAGGTGCGGAACACCATCATGTAGGGATGAATTTGAGGAGTGTAAGCTGCTAGGACCTGAAATGGTCGATGAAATGGTGGATAAGGTGAAAACAATTCAGCATCATATCAAGGTAGTCCAGAGTTCACTTAAGATTTATACTGATAACTATTGACAATACCATGAGTTTAAACATGGTGACATGGTATTTCTATACATATCTCTATGGAAGAAGTTCATGAGGTTTGGAAATAAGGGGAAGTAAAGTCCTAGGTACATCGTTCTCTTCAAGATTATTGATCATGTTATGGTTGTGGCCTATTTACTAGCACTTCCACCTACCATGGCCAAACTACATGATGTCTTTCATGTATCCCTCTAATGGAAGTACATACCAGACCCTTCACATGTACTCACATCAAAGTTAGTACAGCTAGAGGATGACCTTTCCTATGAGGAGAAACCAGTGAAGATCTTAGATCGTAGAGAAAAAGTTATATGAAATAAGACAATGCCCCTAGTCTAGGTGTTGTGTAAAACCACAAGTTTGAAGAAGAGACGTGGGAATCAGAGGAAGTGATGAAGAAAACATACCCGCATCAATTTTAGTGTGGTAAAAAGAAATTTTGAAGATGAAATTTCTTAAGGGGGGAAGATTGTAATGACCCAAAAAAATCATTAATGAAAATTCCACTGGATATATTTAAATGTCATCTTATGGTTATGTAAAATGTATTCACTTATTTGGTTTTACATTTTGGATTTTAAAAATCCATTAAGAATTTTGGCCTTTTCTAATATAGCCATTGAACAGTGATCACATGATTATTATAAATATAGGGCTTTAACAAACACAATTTACTCAGATAAAGGAAGTGATTTCCTCATCCAGTAAACTTTCCCCATACGAAGCCCATTTGTCATAGAACGGAAAGAAGGTGGCGTCATTGGGCTTCACTCTTGGCCAATACCAAGCTGATATTGAACACGTTAAGCTTGATTTGAACCAACTATGAGAGAAGAAGAAGGTAATAGAGATTACCACCTGAGTAATATTATCTTAGCCACCCCAAGAGTATATCACCATCGCACACCATACCCTCCATTCTTATGAGGGTGTTATAAGGGGTTATGTAACAAGACCCTAGCACTATGACTATGCACATTATTCTTGAAATATAATATACATTCTCTTTATTATTGGTACTTTGTAAATAGTTTTTAAAGGAAAAATAGTATTTTTAGTTAATATTCAACTAAAAATATATTTTAATGAATTAATGGATTTTTTATTTAATTAATATTTCAATAAAATATTATTATAATTATTAAATTTGTTTTTATTAAATTTATGTTATCATATAATTTTATGAATACAATTTACATTTTTATTAATGTTTGAAAGTTGTTTTTGTCAAAACCCACGAATTTTTGATAAATGTCAGTTTTTATTTTAAAAGTAAAAATTCACATATTTAGAAAATTATTTAGCTAAAATGAATATTATTTTTGGAATGATAACATCAAAATTATCCAACGTTGAATTTTTCATAATTTTCTGTGATAGTCGAATTGTTTGGTAAAAATTAAATATTGTTTAAATATATAATGTGTTTTATGACATAATAATAACCCAATAGGTATGTAATAAAATAATATAAAAATTATGTTAGGACAATATATGTTTTAACATTAAAATAATGTGATTTTGGATTTTTTTGATTTATTTTACAATACTTAAGTGGACCCTTCAAGGCTTATAAAATATTTTGTCTTTTAAAATTGTTTTCCTTGAGAGTGTGACTCACCTCCACATAAGAAACCATATTATTTAAGGAATTTAGGCCATTGGACTTATAAAATATTGTTTTCCACTCACCTTTGGAAAAAAACATGGGAAAAAACCAGGGGATGGTTTGTGGTTTTTATTAGTTTAATGTGATGTGTTCCAAACCTAAATAAAATGAATTCCCTCTCCTTTCCTATATAAACTCAGCCAAGATCCCACTTCCTCTTCACTCAAATCCTTTATAGTTCGACCAACTCTTGAAATCGTCTCTCTAGAATACTCCCAAGGTTCCCTAAGCTCCCAATAAGCCTCTCTCTAGCCTCTCCCAAGCCTTTGGGATCACACTTCCATGTAAGGGATTTCTTCCTTTCCCATTTTAGTCTAATTTTCTTCAAGTTGTTATGACATTTTTTTCAATTAAAAATTTTGGGGTATGATTTCACACCTCCACCATAATTCCCTATTCATGTTTGAATAATGATATATACCCTTTATATTTCATTAATTCATTCCATGTACATCTGTTACCATGCCGAAATTCCATAAGGAATTTCTCTCTCATTTAAATTCAAGTAATTTTTTTGTATCATGAATCTAAATTACATTACAATTGTTGGGAAATGTATCTATATGACCCCCCTGATATACATTTCATTTAAATATTATGAGACACCCATTTCTCTCTCATCAACCATTTTTATGAGTTCTTATGTCACACTGTTTTGCTTCCAAAATTTCATTGTGATTTTCCAAGCCAAAGTCATTGTGTAGTGAATACCATACCCACTTCTCTATCAAAGGTATTCACCTTTATTCACATTTACTTATTGTTTAAAGAGTTTCATGTATGAATTCCACACATTTTTATCATTTAATAAATGATGATGTTTGATGTATCCATGTTTTATGATCCATGTGGCACACTTTTGCATGAAATGAAATGTTTAAGATGGGTAAGCCCTAATAGCGCTCCAATGAATTGGGTAATGAATAGTATAATGAAACATAATGTTCCATGAGTGTTGACTCATGATAATTCAATTTCAACGAGGGTTTAATAATGCTTCATGTCCAACGAGGGTTTACTCATGCTCCATGGGCAATGAGCCTTATCTCAATCTAAATTCCATGTTAAGTGTTGTTTCCACATTTCCATGTTATGATTATCATGATTTATCATGCCTTTATGTTCATGTTTTTATTGTTATCCATTGATATTCCTATTTTCTAAAAAGTATTGTATTCCTCATGTTATTCCATGTTTATTCCCTTACTGGGCTTTATAGCTCACCCTTTTCTTATTCATGTCCTCAGGTTATCCCATGAAATATTAAGTACAAGGGAATGTAGTGGACATGTAAAGGAAGATTTCAATAAAGATGTTGTGTTTCATGTTTTAAGTTGATATTTAATGATCCTAATCCCCAAAGACACTATACCTCTCGATATTCTATGTTGTATCATGTGTATTTTATGTAATAAATTATGTCTATGTGTGTAACAGAATAAAGGGTTGTTATAGTATGCATGCATATATATTAGTTATTTTACATTAATTCATTGTATGGTCTTGGAGATGTGTGAATTTGTATAGGTCCAATAGGCTAAGGCCTCTGTTTCCGACGCTTTCGCCGGGGCGCGTGCAACCGTCTGTCCGCGGAGGAGGACGCGCTGCACTATTGCCCCGCATTCCCGCTTTCCAATGGCGGGCGACATTCGCTCCTTATTCAGGGACGTCTGCTCCTTGATCGAAACGGGGTGATGGGATGTCGGTTCTTCCTTCTGTGGATTCCTCCTCAGAACTCGTCACCTAGTCCAGGTCTCCCACATAGATTTAATACGTTTTTTGTGAAACTCTTCCCAGTGCCATGTTTCCATGGATGCCTGTTAATTTCACTGCTTCTATCGGGACATTCCAAAGGGTCCGGTCAGGGCAGAAACCTTCAGTCGGGGGAGTAGTCACGTTGAGGCATCAGTAGCGTGTTTGGATGCTGGGGACCTAGCATGTCTGTCTATTATCCCTGGTCACAGGGCTTCTCGAGGGCGTGGAACCCTGAGGCACCCCACATCGAGCGCGGGGAATTATATGCCATAGACACATATCTGAGGTTTTCCTCAGCTTCCTGTGTTTAACACAGGTTATGCCGCGAGTTTAACGTCCAGCGGAGACGGATCAGCCCGATTAGAGCATTAGCTAGAATGGATCAGATTGAGGGATTTCCCTTGAAGGGGTGCCGATACCGGGACCAGCCCATGGGCGGCTGTGAATAGGAGTGGACCGACATGGTCTCGGACCGACATGGTCTCACCGGGATATGACGGTCTGGGCGAGAATCAGGCTGGATGATGGATGGATGAATGAAGTGGAGGGGGAAATGGAAAGGGACCATCGTAAGGGCGATGGTGAAGATGTGATTGAGCCTCTAAGAGACTTCCTATGTATCCCCGTGGCAGGGAATCAAAGTCCACATAGTTTGGGATGGTGTCGGTGAACCGGCATGAAGGTGTACCTTGGTCTGATGGATGTCGTCAGCGAACCAAAGAGAAGGTGGGCCTTGGTCCGATGCGTCAGTGAACCGACACAAAGGTGGACCTTGGTCCAAATGGTGTGGGGCTTACACACCAGGCTGCCTGGGTGTGGATGAACCGACGTGAAGAAGGTCGGAGTGACCAACATGTGGTGGGCTTGAACCTCTGAGAGGCTTCCTACGTACCATGTCGTGACATGGATCAAAGACCACATAGTTCAGGTTAGACATCGGAAGGCCGACGTGAAAAAGGAGGACCATGAGGGTCCTAGTGGTGGTGGGCTTGGACCTCGTGGATTCTTCCTACGTACCATGCCGTGACATGGATCAAAGACCACGTAGTTCAGAGGGGCTTCATCGGCGAACCGATGTGAAGGTGGACCTTGGTCTGATGGGTGGTGGGCTTGAACCTCTGTAAGGCTTCCTACGTACCTTGCCTTGACATGGATCAAAGACCTCGTAGTTCAAATGATGTAATTCTTCAATGAACCGATGTGAAGGTGGAACTTGGTCCAATGAGAGATGGGATTGAACCTCGGGGAGGCTTCCTACGTACCATTCCTTGACATGGATCAAAGACCTCGTAGTTCAAAGGGTTTCATCGGTGAACCGACGTGAAATTAGACCCAGGGGTCCACTAGTGGTGGGCTTGAACCTCGTGAAGGCTTCCTACGCACCATGCCTTGACATGGATCAAATACCATGTAGTTCAGAATGGTCACAACGGCTTGCCGTCGGACTGGGATACAGTTTAACGTCATGCTGGACGAGAGTGAACACTGACGTGAATGAAGGACGGGCGATGGGCTTGAACCTCGTGGAGGCTTCCTGCATACCATGCCTTGACATAGATCAAAGTCCCCATAGTTCAGGATGGCGGTGGGTGTCGGCGAACCGACGTAAATGAGGGACCTTGGTCCGATGGGAGATGGGCTTGAACCTCTGGGAGGCTTCCTACGTACCATGCCTTGACATGGATCAAAGTCCTCGTAGTTCGGGTTGGTAACAACGGCTTGCCATCAGACTGGAAATGAAGTTTAATGTCATGCTGGATGAGGATAGAACTCGACGTGAATTGGATGACGGGTGGGCTTGAACCTCGTGGAGGCTTCCTACGTACCATTCCTTGACATGGATCAAAGACCTTGTAGTTCAAATGGGTTTGCAGTTTAATGTCATGCGGGACAAGGGCATATAGTTTAACGTCATGATGGACGAGGGAATGAAGTTTAACGTCATGATGGATGAGGTATTGTCATGGCCAATGCCAACTCTAAGCCCACTTGAGTCATGCTCGGTGTGAGAAACAAGAGACAGCAAGGACCTGAAGATCACGCCGCGAAGGGTGCGTCCGTGAGAAGCGAAGAGGGGCTTACGCGTTAGGTGGCCCATTAGTGGTGGAACTTACTCCAGGATGGAGGCCCGAAGTGCGACAAAGCGCAGCGAAAGATGGATTTGGGACCAATGATGGGAGGTGCCTCGTGCCTTATCACGCCCTCCACTGACCTTGGTAGTGGGGAAGTACAGAGATGCAGGGGTGAAGCCATCCGTTGGGGAACTAGGGTTGCCCTTCTCTTGTGAACATACGCCACTCTGATAATGAGGCTATCATCCCTTGTGGGGGGAGTGATTCCACTCCCGTGGATATGAGTGGCCTAAAGAATCTTCGAGCTGGGGGGGAACCTTCTTGCGAGGCACGAGGTCGGGTCACATTTTAACGTCATGTGTTGAGGACGTGGTGCTTGGCAGTTTAACGTCCTGCATCTTGGACGAGGTGGGTTAACTCCACACCCCAAGGACTTACATAACTGGTACCCCTTGCTCTATGGGGGAGGGAAGGTACCAGTAAGGTCGTGGTCAAGGGGGGTTGTGGTGCGAACCATCGAGGGGTCCATGTTAGCATGGCTATTCAAAGAAGCCATAGCCATTAGCGTGCCTATGCGAATAATCATTAGGCGAAGCAACGCTACGAGTAGTTTTGTCCGTGGGACTTTGAAATCACATCGTGCATACCTGGAGGGTCGCACGGGAAGCGGAATTGCCAAGCAAAGTAGTGTGCTTCGCGAAGCGGAGTTACATGGCCTTAGCATGGGGCATAGGTGTGAGTGGAGGGTGCTTCATGAAGTAGAACAGTATTTTCGGAGCACTGCCTCGCGAAGAAGAGGTGCCTCGCGAAGCAGGGCGCTGCGAAGCAGTGTGCTTCGCGATGTGTAGTGATCCTGCCTTAGCATAGGAATCACTAGTACAGGATGGGTGTTTTGCGAATCATAAATGCTCCGCGGCTGCCCGGGTTCCCTTGGGAATCCCCCTCCTTCGCGAATTCCCTTGAGCTTCGCGAAGGGCATCCCTCTCGGAAGAGGGGCTCAAAACGAGACAAAGCGAAGGCATCACGCGAAGTAGAAGTACCTCGCAGAGCTCATGATTCCCAAGGGGGGAAAAGGGTGCTTCGCGATTCGGGAGAGGAGAAGTCGAAAGGTCGGATTGTCCATCTCCAGGACTCAGGGGGGAGCCCAGTATTTATAGGCAAGGGGCGCCGCGAAGCAGAAGTCGCCCGCCGCCTCAGGCGCTTTGCAGCGCGCTCGCGAATGTCAAATTCACTCGCGGAGAGGTACCGCCTCTGGAGCTTCGCGTCGGGCTCACGAACGTTAAATTCATTCATGGAGAGGTACCGCCTCTGAAGCATCGCGGCGGGCTCGCGAACGTCAAATTCGTTCGCGGAGAGGTACCACCTCTGGAGCTTCGCGAGACCGCGATGCTCGGGGTGCTTCGCGTCGGTGCTTCGTGAGGCAGCGTGCCGGCCTTCTTTTTCGTCCCATCCTTTCATGCAATATTTTGGTGCCAAAAAATGCCCCCCCTCAGACTTGGAGCCGCTGAGGGTTAATGGTTGAAGTTTGAGGGAAAATCGCCAAACTTTTCGGCATTTTGCGATGCGGCTTCGCGAAGAGGGCCCGAGGTGCTGACTGGGGCCCCGGATCTGGATGTGTCGCGATGCTCTGTGCGGGCGGGGCGCACCGCGATGCTCTGGGGTCACCGGCTATAAATAGGGGGGTCGACCTCTTTTTTCTTCACGCGATTTTCTTGTCTTTTTGTTCTCTTGATTTTGCGAAGCTCCGCGTACTCTGTGACTGCTCTCCGCGAATCAAGCTTCGCGGCGAACCGCGGGTCTCCGACTCCGCGGCCGCGCCAAGCGAACTCCTGTTTTCCAGCCTTGGCCAGACTTCGCGGCTTGGTCATGCGACCGACCTTCACGATCCGTCTTCACGATCCATCTTCGTGATCCGTTCTAAAAAAATTCTTTTCTGAGTGCCGGAACTGGAATGGCCCATCGAGAAGCTGTATTGGGGGTGCTTGGAGATTCCGCCCGTCGGGATGAGATGGACAACTGTCCAGGCCTTGGGGAGATTGTCCGAAGCCACTCGGACCACGCTTCTTTGACAGATCTTCTATCAGAGGGTCAGAAGAATTATCTGCAGTGTAAGAAGCTGCCATTGTACGGCTTTGGGTTGAGGGATGACGTCTTCATCCCTGAGGCGAGTAGGGACAAACCAGTTTGCTGGTTTAGGATCACGCCATGCCAGCACTAATGGTTCAGGGCGGCCGATGGTCATGCACAGGAGGACTTCACTCCCATTATCGCCAACTGTCTCTACAACCATGTGAACAATATTGACGGGAAGCCACTGCAACCGGAGACGTCCCCTCCTCTCTACCGTACCATACTGAAGGCGGATTTGCAGAATTCGAAGAAAGGATGCTCCGATGAGTGGGACCTGCGCCAGGGTGGAAACTTGACTGATGACTCGGCCTGGGCCTACTGGGTAGGCGCCTCATGTGAGGAGTTTGGGGCTGATCTGAGGAGAGTGGGGTTATATGAGGCGGCATGGGCCTCCCAATTCCACATTTACCAACCAAAACAACTGATGCCGGAATTACTAAGTAGATGGTCGTCTAGAAACAATACCTTTCACCTGCATCACGGGGAGGTGGGAATCAGCCTATGGGATGTCCACCAAATTTATGGGGTTCCGATCTTGGGGGCCATGTATGATGAGTTCCTCCCCGTCATGAGGGCATGGGAGGATGCAGAGCAAATGTCGCGACTAGCTTCAGTGCTGATGGCACTCGTCCCTGGAGAGGACAAGGAGGCAGTGAGGGATGTCCACTTTAAGAGATGGTTCAAGTGATTCCTGAATTTCCCAGAGAATCGAGAGTTCCCTCTGATGCCTTGAACTTGTCCGAGGGCGGCCCAATGGGGTAAGGGGAACTTCTATTGGCGGGTCTTGGAGGACAGCCAATGGAAGACTTGGGGTTTCAGTTTCATCACTGAAAAACAGCCAATAGTCAGGCTAGCGGCGTTCATCGTAGCTCTCATCTTCGGTTGGATTCTACCGGTGAGGGATACAAGCATGCGGGTGTGGCCCATCTCGTTTATTATAGCATCCATGTTGTCCATGGGGCAGCAGGTCAATCTGGGGATTCCGATGCTCGCCAAACTGTACGGAATGCTGTGGCACATTAGCGAGGGCAGGAATCCTCCAAGGATATGCGGGACCTTCCACTTTCTATATGGGTGGATTGCGGCGCACATCAGGGGGATCTATGAGTATCCAAACCCTATTTCGTCGCCGGGATCAAACTTCTGCCCCTCCATCCCGAATGCGGTCGGGAGCTTCCCATTCAAACTAACCGTGCTGATGGTGCTGAATCGGGTGTGGAGGGCGGATGAGTTTAATTTCCACCCCTTCCCATTGCCGACAGGGATATTTACTGACGACGGGCAGGGAACGGAAGAACATCGGGCTTACCTCCTAGACATTCGAGGTGGAGTTTTGGTGGCACGAGTAGATCGTGAGCCACTCTGTGAACCGTACACCCCGCATCGGTTTGCGAGGCAGTTCCGGTGCCTCCAGCGGCTGACCCCAAAGGTCTACTGGGAGGTGCGTCATGAGGCGGACCCGTGTGTGATGAGGCAGTTGTGGCTCATGTTCACACGGGAAGATGGGAAGATGCGAATTGCATTGCCTCCATCCACCGCCACTTTCGTATTGGTGAGGGAGTATGCCATTAGTTGGGAAGATTCTTACCCAGGGGAGATGCTGAAGCATCCAACTATTCGGTTCGGTGACGGTGGGCCTCCTCTATCTTGAGGTCGTGGTCGGAGGGTAGCTAGGGCCTCTCGCGGTGGCGGGGCTGCCATGGCGGCGAGACCCATACCGGCCGAGGGTGTGGCAGTAGCGGCGGATTCGGTGATTCCGGAAGAGCAGGGCCATCCGGAGGGGCAGCCACAGAGGGGATTTCATAGGATATCCACTCAGGCTCCAGGGAAGTGGCTACGTCATATCGACATGCCAGAGGATGTCGTCTTCCCGGAAGCCTGGGACATTTGGGATGTCAATAGGAAATTCCTCAGCCCACCCAAGATATGGGCCCACCTGAATCGCCTCGGGATGGAATTACCGGGGATAGGCCCAGTCTGGGCTGGTTTCATGGCGTCTCCGGCGGAGGCAGAGCAATACTTGGATGAGCTGGAGGATTTCGTTCACTCCAGTGGTGTCCCTCGCCCAATGACAGACTGGGTGAGGGTATTCCTGAATCGAACAATCCCCCCACAGTTGTCAGCCGCCGATCATAGGGAGCGTTTCCCCCTACTGGAAGAATCAGAGGACTCCTCTCAGGAGGATGAGGCTGGAGGAGGGAGCCAGTTAGAGGAGGGCGAGGTCGGAGATCAAGGCTCATATTTTGACGATTTCGCAGAGGCTCTCGAGGTAGCATTCCAAACTTCTCTCCTTATGGTCCGTTCTTGGGCCACTATGAACTTCTCACCGACGTTTGAGCCATGCAGGAAGAACTTGTTCGAAGGCCTCGTTCTCTCCCCTCGGCGGGTGATGATGTGGGACGTTCAGAACCCGCGCCTATGGCTGCGTCCAGTTCCGCGTCTGGTGGGACCAGAGCACCCGAGGTGGCTCCTCTGGAATCTCCAGACCTTCCAATAGTATACGGAGGGCCTCGCCTCAGGGTCCCATCAGTACCAGCGCAAGAGAAGCACCAGGAGGTTGATCTCCATATGTTTCCTCTACCGATTTCCTTGTCGTCATATGTAGACTATACCAACTAACGTTTATGTCCCTCTCTGTTATACAATTCTTCGACTGGAGTGGGCTGTTGTGGCAAGACTATTCGGGATGTCTGGTGGCGTCCCTCCTAGGGGCATGCCGGTGATGGTGGTGATAGTCCCCCCATCTCCCCGAGCTGCAACACACATTATCATTGGCGGGACCACCAGCAGGGTCGTGCCTGAGGTCATCGAGGTGGACTCTGATGAAGAGGATTGGTTGGATGGTCCTACTCCTGTCATTCCTGCTTTGGTGCCAGATGTCACGCCGGATTCAACGCCAAATGCAGATCCCACCGAGGACTTCCTGCAAGCGTATCCTGCGTATGAGCCTGCCAATCGCGCAGACTGGGATGAAACGGCCTCCGACGAGGAAGACAGTAGCATAGTTCGCCGCCGGTCATGGAAGCTAATCACGCACTTCATCAAGGACACCCCCCAAGCGCTATGGCTTGCTGAAATGGATAGACTCCGCTTGCGGTTGACTGAACTGTGCGCTAGGGGAGTGGATGCCCAATTTCCTCACGCGCTCATCCGAGATCTTATGGATGAGAAGATCTGGGATCATGATCGTGGGCTCAGTGTGGGATGGCAGCGGAGGAAGGTGACAAACATCAAGAAGCTCCAGGAGGCGGAAAGAGAGGTCCAACAGCTGCTGACCCAGGCGGATGAGCACTCAGCCTCTCTTAATACGCAATCTGAGCTGATCTTCCGGTTGAAGGCCCAGCTGTCAGAGGCAGAGTGGCTTATGAGGCAGGCTTATGAAAAGATGGCTGTCATTCAGGCTGAGGTAAAGATGGCCAGAGCCAAGGCTGACGAACTGCGCCCCACCACTGCTGAGGAGGAGCGGGATCTGAGTCAGCAGCAGCAAGCCTTGGACACCACAAGCCAACGGGTGGTGGAGCTGCAATGCTCTTTTGACGGGGTCAACCCGTCTATGGGGGGAGTCGATCCCCGAGTATTGTAACAAACCAAAATCCTTTTATTGGTACTTTCGTGCTTCAGTTTCTTCTTTCATTGTCTTGAATGCCGTAGCACGCATGATTTCCACTATTTGAATCACCTCGTTACATCCCAACAATGTTTATGGGATGTTTGGAGATATTTCCCCAAGCCCACGTGGGTCGAGCCTGATGTGAGAAACAAGAGATAGTTTCCTTCTCGTCCCACCTAACATAGGAGTGGAGACCATGCTCCGGGAATCCGGGATTCGGATTTCCAGTCCAGTTTTCTGAAAGATGGGAGAGGCTTGACCGGAGAAGGAACTTTCCAGAACATCCGAATTACCATTTCTTCGGTGTGCCCTCATGTACAAACAGTGCAACACCAGGGGCACTGGAATCAGTCCGAACTGACGGAAACGGGAAGCATGAATTACGACGCCCAAGATTCGGAGCGCTATGGGGATGGCGTGAAAATAAGGGACAACTGTTAACCATGGAAGAGAAGCGGTATCCTTACTACGTTAGCCTGTAATGGGGAAAAAATTAGGGTCAACCGTTGACCATGTTCGAAACACGGGACCATGTCACAAATATTGTCGGTCAATCTTTCGGGACATTGACCCAGGACAGTTGGCGGACCATAGGTCAAACATCCATACTGTTAGGGGGTCCTTCCAAACATGACCAGTCTTCTAGAACGTTGGCCTAGGATGGTAAGTGAGCCGATGCGGCATGAGACCAGGCCATTAGGGGGTCCCGTTAGACATGAAAGGGGATGAGGGTCCGAATAATGGGTACGCAAAACTGTGGAATATGGAGTGATGGTTTGTCCGAACAGAATCCAATACTTAGGTAGTTACACCACCGTGGTGGGAGTACACCATATGGGCACATCGGTTTGATCATAGATCATTCCTTATTTCATACAGGGCCTCTCTAGCGAGGGGATCTACTGCTTCCCAATGTAATCTTGGGGAATCCTGAACTTGTTCAGGGTAGAGTCATAGTTACATGGTCCCCTATGAGGGGTCTGACCAGGGGAAGGAACAGGATTTTACGATTCCTGGGGCTAGACCCTATGTGAAATGCCTGGGTGTCTCTACATATCCCATGAGGATGGGAATCAATCCATAAGTAGTTCTGAAAGCATAGTGCAGTCATAGAACAACACTGAAAGGTGTAATCCTCTCTGGTAGAGGCTCTGGTGCATCCCATGATTAACATGGGGCATCCTGAACTTGTTCAGGGTAGAACCGCAGTTTAGTGTCATGCGTTGAGGACATATGGACTCCTGTAGTTTAACGTCATACGATAGGACGTGGAATAACAAGGAAGATCCCAGGGAACGTGTGGTGCGGTAGATATGAAGCCGACGTGAATGAGGACTTGGAGTCCAAATCACACCACGTACCCCCGGAGGAAACTCTTCAGGTCGAGGGACCAAGAGTGAGTATTAGACTGGGCCCGAAGTAGAGTGGTCGGGCGTTCCTACGTACCCCAGGAGGATGGGAATCAAGCCATACGTAGTTCTGAAAATGCAGTTTAATGTCATGCGGGGTGATGAGAAGTCTGTCTGTGTTGGTACACATCCCGCCAAAAATACTAAGCCCACATGAGTCATGCTCGGCGTGGGAAACAAGAAGTAGTGGTGGGAATTTCCCGACATAGAAAAGGGCAGGTTAGGGTGAAGGGATTCTTGGTGAATACCAACCCCATGATACTAACACGCCCATGTGGCGCACTTAGATGTGCAAAGAGAAAGAGCCGAATATGCTGGAATTCCACGTGAACATAAGGAAGTGGAAATGTATGAATCGTGTCGCTCGAGAGTTGGATCACAATGATGGCGGCGTGATGATAGAGGATAACTGTTAACCATGGTGGAAATGCAGCGTCTATATTGCGTTAGCCTAGAATGGGGACAAACAAATGATGGTTGACCGCTGACCATGTTCGAAACATGGGACCATGTCGCAAATGTTGTCAGAGATCCGTAGGGACGTTGGCCCGAAACGATTGGAGGGGCCTTAGGTACAGCATTCATGGAGCACCCTTAAGCCTAGTATCCATGTTGTCTGAGGTTAATTTTGGATGTGGAAGAGGATGAGGATCCAAATAGAGAGCTCACGAAGCTTGGTCATGGGACAAATGGAATGCCCCCATGAAAATTCCACATTTCAGGCTTTGTCAAAACACATCTAAGTACGACATTGAGACGTATTAGATAGAGGGAGGAAACATAAGAGGCACATGGTGGAGTAACTCAAACACCTGGCGTGGATGGGAGTAGGGGGTGTGTGTGGTGTGGTGAAAAACCCGACGTGAATGAGGACACAATCCCATATCACACCGCATGACCTCCTTGGGAGAGGTTTTTTGGTCAAGGGACCGAAAGCGAAAGTTTGGATGGGCCCATGGGGAAGTTCCCGAGCACTCCTACGTATCTCATAAGGATGAGAATCAAGCCTCACGTAGTTCTTGATGGATCTTAGACCATAAATGGGTAAAGGGAGCAGGGGACACATGGCAACAAAACCCGACGTGAATGAGGACCTAAGCCCTACTTACCATGTGTTCTTTGGGGAAATGCTCGAGTCGAGGGACCGAACACGAAGGTTGGGCTGGGCCTGCGGGGAAGTGCCCGAGCGCTCCTACGTATCTCATAAGGATGAGAATCAAGCCTCATGTAGTTCTTGAAAGCGTCTTAGTTTAAGGTCATAGAGCTCGGACCATGGGAGCCCCTAAGGGCGCCTTATTACAGCTTTGTCCCCCTGACATGCAAAGGTGCACTGAGGGATAGTTCCAAAAGTGTTGAGATTCCACCTGGACATAATGGGGTGGAAAATTATGTGAATCATGCAACCAACATTCGAGGACTCAAGGGGCTGGCATGACGATAGAGGATTACTGCTGACCATGTTCGCAACACAGCATCTAGTCGCGTTAGCTTGAAATGGGGACAAACAAATGAGCATCGACCACTGACCATATTCGCAACGCGGGATTTTATCGATTTGTTGTTCAAAACCCTCGAGGGTGTCGGCCCGTAATGGTAGGAGAGCCCTTGGGCATAGTATCCATGCCGTTATTGGGGGTCCCTCCATATGTTAAAGATAATGGAAGCCCTGATGAAGGGAAACACGAAGTGTGGAAAGTGGAAGGTACTTGACCAAGACAAATCTAAAACTCTTTATCCTAGACCAGAGTACTCTTAACACATAGGCGAACCACTGCAAGGGGTCGAGGGACTCGACTTGATGGCGGCAAAGAGATGGAGGATTCCTGGGAAAATGGGGCATAATGCCAAAAACCCTGTATCATACCTTTATATCCCCCTCCTAGATAGGGACAAGCGAAGAGGCCTAGTTGACCAGAAGATCGGGAGATCTCTAAGAGGTGGGGCTGGACCCGAAGTCTATATATTCAGGTGGTCCTACGTATCCCATGAGGATGGGAATCAAGCCACATGTAGTTCTGAGGAGTGCCTTTTAATGTCATGCGGGACAAGGAATAGGAGGGATAACTCTTAGAATGGGGTGCATGTGGTGCAGCTATTGCAAACCCGAGGTGAATGGGGACATAATCCTGCACTACACCACACAGTCCCGTAGTCAGGGTCCTGAAGGCAAGACCAGAGAGATGAATTAGTTGAACTCAAGCTGGACCCAATGACAGAAGGTCTGGGCATTCCTACTTATCCCATCAGGATGGGAATCAAGCTGAACATAGTTCCAGATGGATCTTAGTTTATGGTCTTAGATCTCGGACCATGAATGGTGACAACTTCCCGAGTAAGCACAGATGTCAACCCGATCCCTAATCCCACGTGAGTTAAACTCGGTGTGGGAAACAAGGGGGAATCCTTATCGCAATACTCGGGGCGCCCATCAAAGGGGAGATGGTAGAGATCCCCGAAGGACACCTTTGGCGCGACTTGTTTCCCCAATGCGCAGACGTGCACGGAGGAAAAGTACCAAGAGTTTTGGGACTCTACTTGGACACGATGAAGTGATGAAGGGTGTGAATCTTGTACCCAACATTTTGGGCTTAAGGGTTGGCTTGGAGATAGAGGAAAAATGTTTACCATGGTGGAAACGCAGCATCCATATCGTGTTAGCCAGAGGTGGGAAAAACAAACGAGCATCGACCGCTGACCATATTCGCAACGCGGGATTTTATCGATTTGTTGTCTGAAACCCTCGGGGGCGTTGGCCCGTAACTGTAGGAGAGCCCTTGGGAATAGTATCCAGTCCATTCTTGGGGGTCCCTCCAGGTGTGAAAGATGATGGAAGCCCTGATGAAGGGATACACAAATCCTGGAAAGCGGGTGCAGACGTGTCCGAGTAAAGTTTGGCATTCCAGGTAATAGACCAGAGTCCCCTTGGGCACATTGGTGAACCGCCGAAAAGGGGTCGAGGAAACAGCTCAGGAGGGAGAGGTACATGGCATGGTCATTATGAGACTGACGTGAATGAGGACATAATCCCACACCAGACCATATAATCCTCTCAAGGAGGAAGGGTAGGCTAAGGGCCCAAGATGGGATGAAGATTCCCGAGAGATGGGGCTGGACCCGAATCCTAGACATTCAGGTGGTCCTACGTATCCCATGAGGATGGGAATAAAGCCACACGTAGTTCTCTAGATGTAGTTTAATATCATATAGGACGAGGGGGGAGTAATATACCCCCAAACAATGGAGGTGTATGGTACGGCGAATAAACCGACGTGAATGAGAAAATAATCTCACGCCACACTATACACTCCTATAAGGGAGGACCTGGGCCGGGGCCCAAAAATTCCAAGGGGCCTGATGGTTAGTCATTGGTTAGGAAGGTCTGAACTGCTTGCAATTTAACGTCTTGCAGTGAGGACGAGGGCCAAGGGCCCAAGGAGGCCAAGGGGCCTGAGGCTGGGCCTCGTGATGGAAGGCGTATGGCATGGTACACGATCCTAACATGAATGAGGAAATAATCCCACACCACACCGTACACCCTGGGTAAAAGGCTGGGCAGAGGGGCCCGAGAAGGCCAAGGGGCCTAAGGTCAGGCATCAGTCAAGAAGGCCTGACTGGTTTGCAGTTTAACATCCTACATGAGGACGGGGAAAGAGCTAACTATATCTAATCTGGGGGTGTGTACGGCATGGAAAGTAACCTAACGTGAATGAGGACATAATCCTACACCACGCCGTACACCCCTAGTAAGAGGCTGGGCGGAGGGGCCCATGAAGGCCAAGGGGACTAAGGTCGGGCATCAGTCAAGAAGGCCTGACTGGTTTGCAGTTTAACGTCTTACATGAGGACAGGGAAAGAGATAACTGTATCTAATCCGGGGGGTGTGTACGGCATGGAAATTAACCTAACTTGAATGAGGACGTAATCCTACACCACGCCGTACATTCCTTATAGGTGAATCGGGGTCGTGGGCCCAACCGCTAGCACCACCCGAAGGGAAGTTTGTCACTTCGGGATGGGGTAGAACGAATCACTGCACTCAATGTTTGAGACATCTCGGGGTAGACCCGATGATCCAGGACACCGTTGACAATGTTCGAAACATAGCTTTCCTATGGTGATCTGATATGGGAGAAACAAATGAGTGTCGACCATTGACCAAATTCGCAACACGGGACTTGTATTGGCTTGTTGTTTGAAAACCCTTGGGGCGTTGGCTCGTATCGGTAGGAGAGCCCTTGGGCGTAGTATCCAGGCCGTTCTTGGGGTTCCTTACGGGTGTGCAAAAATGATGGAATCCCAGTCAAGGAGTGGGTGAAGCATAGATGTATCCATCCACAAAAGAGGAAAACATCTCCAGGGGGGATGTGTAGCCGGGTCGAGGCTTGCTCGACGTGATTTGGGGAAAATGTGTGCACCCTACCATATGTCTTGACCCGAGGGGAAGATTTTGGCTTTTGGGCTGGGCCAACGGAAGAAATGCCCAGGCGTTCCTATGTATCTCATTAGGATGGGAATCAAGCCATATGTAGTTCTTGAAGGCCATGCATTTTAGCGTCATGCGGTGAGGACGTGGAAGGATAGAAAAATGAGAGTGGGCACATGGTGTAACCCTTACAATCCTTGTATGATCGGGGTTGTATGAGTGGGGCTAAGAAAGCCTAGTCCTCGCTACACAAGGATCCTCTAAGGAAACTATTCCCAGGGGGATAGTGGAAGAGAAAATCTTGGGGCTGGGCTCAAGAAGAGGCGTCTGAGCATTCCTACGTATCCCATTAAGATGGGAATCAAGACACACGTAGTTCTTGTGGTGCGGTTTAGCGTTGTTCTGGACGATAAATATGTCTCAACTGGGTATATGTACGGTACGGCGGGTAACCCGACGTGGATGAGGATGTAATCCCACACCACACCGTACAATCCCATTAGAGAGCCAGAGTTGACGCAGGCCAAGGGGCCAGAGGCTGAGACTCAGTCATGAAGGCCTGACTGTCTTGCAGTTTAACATCTTACTGTAAGGACGGGGATCGGGGGCCCGAGGAGGCCAAGGGGCCTGAGGATGAGCCTCGGTCAGGAAGGCCTGACAGGCTTGCAGTTTAACGTCTTACTGTAAGGACGGGGGCCGGGGTCCCAAGGAGGCCAAGGGGCCTGAGGCTGAGCCTCGGTCAGGAAGGCCTGACTGGAATGCAGTTTAACGTCTTATAGTAAGGACGGGGGGAGATCTTAGTTTAAGGTCATAGAGCTCGGACCATTTTTCATTTTATCATCTTGTAGGACGAAGATGTAGTTTAAGGTCGTGCAGGACCCTTTTTCCCTAGGCAAAGTATCGCTTGAGGAACTTGGCATTGGTGGGAGGGGTTATGTGCTCTCCATCCATGGTCACCAAAGAGTATGCTCCATTGGGGTAAACCTTATGGATGATATAAGGACATTCCCATTTGGGTTCTAAATTGGGCGGTTTCCTACCAGGAATCATTGGTGCTCGAAGGGACAGTACTAGGTCGCCCTGTAGAAAAGAACGGAGATGAACCTTCTTGTTAAAGGCCCTTGCTATCTTATCCTGATGCATTTCCAGATTGTTCAGGGCACGAAGACGGTTCTCGTCCAGTGCATCTAATTCAGTTAGATGGATCTCGGATACCTCATCTGATGTCTGGTGATCATAGACTGCAGTGTGTAACAATGGCAGCTAGATCTCAATGGGTAGGACGACCTCAGCTCCATACACCAGGGAATATGGGGTCACCTGGGTAGAGTTGAGAGTCGTCGTCCGATAAGCCCAGAGGGTGTTGGGGTTCTTTTCCGGCCGACTTTTCTTGTTCTGACAAAAGGTCTTCTGCAGAATGTTAGAGAGGGTTTTGTTGAACACCTCGATCTGTCTGTTTTCCTGTGCGTGGTAGCGGGTGGTATGGTTTGAACAGATGTCGTACTTGGCGTACAATTTCTTCAGTTTAGCCGCTCGGAAGTTGGTGCCATTATCGGTGAGGACGGCGTGAGGGACCCCAAATTGGTGGATAATAATGGAGCTCACAAAGTCGACGAGGGAACGGGCCTTGACCTCTTTGAGTGGAACTGCCTCTGCCCACTTGGAGAAGAAATCTGTAGCAGTCAGGATGAACCTACACTGGCGGGCTGTTGCCGGTGGATACGGTCCCACTACATCAAGTCCCCATACCGCAAATGGCCAAGAGTACCTGGTGGGGTGGAGGGGCTCCGGCGGGCGATGCAGGAAGTTGGCGTGAACTTGGAACGCGTGGCATCTCTTGGCATACACAATACAATCGTGGATCATAGAGGGACATAAGTACCCCAACCTCCGGATTTGATGGGACAGCTTCGGCCCAGCTTGATGGGCGCCACCGGAACCGGCGTGAACCTCTTGCATAACTTGAGGAATCTCTACTCCTTGAATGCAACGGAGGAGGACACCATCGAATCTCCTCTTATAAAGGATATGTTCAAGACTGGGTCCACTCTGGAGGGTAAATTGCAGCGCGCGGTGTCGGATTCGCTTGCGCTCGGCCCGGCCGTCCGGGAGGCGACCATTTTGGAGATACTCGACAAAAGGTTCCCTCCAGTCAAGAGTGGATTCAACCACTGTGTCTGACGAACCCGGGACCCCTGACGTAGAGGGTCCGGCGATGAGATGACTTACCCACAGGCCATCATTGTCCTCTTGGGTGACGGGGGAATGACTCTCCGGTGTGCCACATGTATGATCAAATCATCTTGCTCGGGTTCTGCGAGTGACGCGGTTAAGCTAGCCAAGGCGTCTGCTTGACCGTTCTGTGACCGTGGGACATGGGTAATCTCTGGTCGAGAAGAGAAATGGGCTATTAGGGGGAGGGTGTACTCCAGCAGTGGTACAGGCTCCAGCTTCATGATGACGTAGCCGCCATTAACCTATTTGATTACCAGCTCGGAATCTCCTTTCACATATAGATGGGGCACATTGATCACGAGGGCCAACTCGAGGTCGGTGATGAGAGCCTGGTACTCTGCCTCGTTGTTCGTATATCCTCCTGACAATAGGAACGAGTATGGAAGGACGTCTTGCACCGGGGTAATGAAGTCAATACCCAGGCCCACTCTATTGAGATTAGGATCATTGAGCCTCCTACCGCTGGGGCTTCGGGAGGCACCGTCGAAATGCATTTGCCAACACGGGACGACATGATCGACTGAGAGGATCATCTCATCAGGAAAATACAGGTCCAGGGATTGATCTGCGGAGGTTGGATGGGCAGCTAAAAAGTCTTCCAACGCCTGTCCCTTAATGGCCTTCTGAGGTAAGAACCTGATATCAAACTGCTGGAGAATCACCGCCCACCGTGCTAGTCGGCCAGTCAGCATGGGGCGGTTCGGGATGTACTTCAGTGGGTCTACCCGGGAGACCAATTGCACCTCATGGTGCTGCAGGTAATGTCGCAAATTCTATATGGAGAAGACAAGCGCAAGGAAACTCTTTTCGATAGGGTAGTATCTGACCTCCGTATCGAGAAGCATGTGGCTGAGATGGTAGAGACTTTTCTCGGTACCCTCGTTATTCTTCTGTACGAGCAGTGCACTGAGGGGTCTTTCCAGGGCGGTCACATAAAGGACCAGCGGCTTTCCAGAGACGGGAGGCATCAAAACCGTAGGTTGGACCAGATACTGCTTGATTTCTTCAAAGGCGATCTAACACTCCTCATCCCATTCGTAGGCGGCACCCTTCTTCATGACCTGGGAAAAGGGCTTACACTTTCCGGCCAGATTCACGATGAATCGGCATATATAGGCTAAGTGGCCTTGGAGGCCTCGAAGTTCCCGAATGTTGCTCGGGGGAGGCATTTGGCTGATGGCCTTGATCTTCTCTGGGTCGATCTCAATACCTCGGTATCTAACAACAAAGCCCAGAAACTTTCCAGAGGTGACCCCGAAGGCACACTTCAATGGGTTCATCTTCAGGTGACGGGAACGGAGGAAACTGAACACCTTCTCAAGGTCATTGAGATGGTCCTGGAACTGACATGATTTGACCACTAGGTCATCTACATATCATTCCACCAGCGTCCCGAGAATCAGATTGAATATGCGGTGCATGGCCCTCTGATAAGTGGCACCTACATTTTTCAAGCCGAATGGCATTACCTGGTAGAAAAAGGTACCTTGGGGAGCCCTGAAGGCAGTGGACTCCTCATCCTCGGGGGCCATCCGGATCTGGTTGTACCCCGAATACCCATCCATGAAAGAGAGAGCATGGAAACCGGCCATGGCGTCAATCAATAACTCCATCACCGGGAGTGGGAAGTCATCCTTTGGGCAGTGGTGATTAAGGTCGCAGAAGTCGATGCAGACTCTGATCTTCCCATTCTTCTTCCTAAATGGCACAATGTTGGCAAGCCACTTGGGGTACTGGACTTCCTTAACGAAGTTGTCTTTAATATGCTTGTCAACTTCGGCCTCAACCATACCACCATGAGAAGGGTGCATCTTCCTCGGAGGCTGCTTAAACCCACGATGGTTTTCTGGGAGGCCCAGACGGTGAACGACTACCTGGGGATCTAGTCCTGGCATCTCGTTGTAACTCTAGGTAAACACGTCACGATGTTGTTTCAGGAAGTCCACATACTGCTGCCGCTCCTCGGGGGACATGGTTGCACTGATCAATGTGGGTTTCGGATCTGCCTCGCTACCAAGGATCACTAGTACCAGTTCATCAACCGTGGTAGAGATGCCTTCCTCAAAGGCGGGGGGAGCATCCTCTAGGTCTTCCTCCCCACCCGTGGGGGGGATTTCCCGCGACGGG
This sequence comes from Viscum album, assembly GCA_963277665.1. NCBI lineage: Eukaryota > Viridiplantae > Streptophyta > Magnoliopsida > Santalales > Viscaceae > Viscum > Viscum album. The sequence goes on along the minus strand of OY728126.1, from coordinate 2,085,682,314 downwards.
AGATACTTCTGGGCTATCAAAGCCTGAGGGGAAGCTGGTGCCGGCTTGGGCAGTAGTGGTCATTATATCAGGAGACTCACTCTCCATTGAGACCATAGCAATGAAGGTAGTCGACCCTACCCCATCTGGCCTTCGGCCTAAGGGGCCACGTTTGATGATATCAAAGAAGTGGTGACGTGTCGGCCTGATTCGGTTGATTCTAGCCCGGTGGAAGAGACACATACGGTGTACCGTCGTTGTCATAATCTTGACATTACGGTACCGTACAGGGGTAGGAGGTTCTGGGATCACATGAGCATGGTTGATGTAAGAGTACGAGGTGATTTTCCACCGTCGCTTGGACACGGGAACATGCCTTCCTTGTGTACCCGAAACAACAAAACATTGCCCCATGTCGGGGGTCGTGGCCTCCAATCGGTGGATCGGGAGGATGTAGGCGTCATCCATGCTTGCCCAGGGATCACTTGTGACCGGGGTGGGTTCATCCCCACTTACTAGGATTTTCTTATCCTTACTATTGTAATAATCAGCATCCAGATAGTGGGCCTCAGAAGAGGCAAAAAAGACGCATCTCCTTGGAGAATTCCTACTCGACCATTGAGTGAGTATTTGAGGCACTGGTGATATGATGAAGGGACTGCTGCATGCAGATGGAGCCATGGCCTACCCATCAACGCGTTGTAGGCGGTGTCCTGAGAGACGACCATGAACTCGGTGCTGGCAATTAAGCCACTGAACTGAGTCTTCAGGCGGATCTTGCTGACTGGGGTTTGCTCGGTCCTGTCGTACCCCTGGATTCTAAGGTCAGAGGGAGTTAAATCACCTTCAGACAGACCTAGCTTTCGCAATGTCCGAGTCAGAATTAGGTTGATTCCGGAACCCGTGTCAACGAGGCAGTGGCGGACTTCCACACCATTGAAGCGACCAGTGATGTATAGCGGGAGAATATTCCCATGTATAAGAGGGTCCTCATCTTCACTGGAGAATGAGATAACCACCTGACATTCGAAGTTCTCAATTGTCTCGGTATGGAAGGCTTCTGCAGCTGCTACCTCCATCTTAAACTGGAGGGGGCTCCTTAGGGCCTTAGCAAGTGCCTCGCGCATTTCAGATGACAGGCGAAGGGCCTCAATGATAGAAAGCCTTGCTGGAATGCCGGCCATGTGCTTCCTGACATCATACTTTCGTGCCAAATGCGAACCTCTGCCTACAGGAGGTCGTTCAGCAATTGGAGGCATAGCGGGTCCTACCGGTTGAAACGGCGGTCGGCTAGTACTGGGTATATCCTGCTGTCTACTAGTTGAATCCTGGAGAGTAGTCGCCAGACTAGGATCGGACAGCAGAGACTGTCCTGTAGCCGGGCAAGAATGATTGTGATACGAACGAGGCAGCTCTCCCTGATCTAGTAGCACAAACGGAGGTGGAGGTAGAGCTGAGGGCGTTAGATGGGGTTGCACGTGCTGAGCTCTGCGTTGAGCCTGCTGACTGGTCTCAGTAGCGTGCCCAGATTGGATGAAAGTGCCCACTGACGTACCTCAATGATCGATGTGGTTGCGGTTCCGCTGACGTTGACGTCGGCTAGAAACATTGGGGAGGTTCGCCTGGCGTTCCCCCTCGTCGGGAGTCATATAGGGCTTTACCAGCTCCATGGTGTTAACTGAAGCATACCCCTGGCTGTCGCTCGATGAGTCATCCACCACCGGGCAGATTCTGGGAGGAATCCCCATTTTAGGGGGCATAAAGTCGCTGAGAGTTCGGGATGACGATGACACCGGTAGAGCGCGTTGCTTCTTCTTGCGTCGTCGTTTCTTTCCCTTTTGGGAAGAGGTCGGCTGTAAAGACGATGCAGAGCTACCAGCTACTTATTCTGAAGGTTCCGGCTACTTCAGGCGTGCTCGGATGATACCATGGGCCCGGATGGTAGTTTTTCACGCCATCCAGTCATCGTATTTCCGGGATCCGTGGCTGGGAAACTGCTGCCACTCGCCTTCGCTGTCGCTACCCATCTCTGACCCTGCAAAGACACTCGCCAATTGTGTTGGTGTCAGGCCCAACCTGACTATGTTGTTGTTGACCTAGTCTTGAATCCAGTCTTTAAACACATTGCATTGCTTGAGGGTGTTCCCTAGAATCCGATGATAAGGACAGTAGTTGGGGTGATCGGTGAGATTCGTCTCTGTCGGCCTTCTGCACTCGGCCAGGTGCACAATCCCTTGCTCTAGAGCACTTCGGAAGTAGCCAGGGACCTGATTTTTGTTGAACGAATAAGTATGGTACCTTCTTTTTGGATAGGGGGCCCTGGGGGCCTTTCCCTGACGAGGGACCGGAGGGGCCTTCCGAGGAGGCGGCGCTTGATTGTCCCGCCTAGGTGGAGGTGGCGCATTGCGCGGGGGAACCTGTCGATTCTGAGGCGGTCGCTGCTGGGCAGGAGCCTGTGCTTGAGGTGGAGGACCTCTGCGGGGTTGCGGGGATGGTGCCGCTGGCAGTAATTCCAGCTTCCTAGGGGCTTCTATTTGGGCCACCGCGGTGGATTCGGCTCTGGTGGTCCTCCTGGCTGGGATCATAGGGGGCAACGAACGTGTCTGACTAGCCTGTTGCAGAGCCTCCTAAAGGCCTTGAGCCTCATCTGAGAAATCTCTGAACCCTCCAGGGTAGTTCTGGGTAATCAGGGAGGGTACCAGCTCTGTTTTGATGTTCCCCACACACATTTTCAGTAATTTCTCCTAATTCAGTGGCATATCGAGGGAATACTTAAGTCCCTTCCACCGGGCGATGAAATCTGCGACCCGCTCATCAGGCCTTTGCTTGCACTTGAAGAGGTTTGCAATACTGGTCTTCTGCATGGTGGAGCTGAACTGGTATAGGAACTACCGGCGGAGATCCTCCCAACCAGTCACTGATTCGATAGGGATCTGGCTGTACCAGACGAATGCGGGACCTTCCAATGTATGTACGAAACAACGGAGCTTGGCGGCTTCTTGCTGGGCCGGGGTCCCTAGCATGGGGCCACACCTGGAAGAAAAATGAGTCAAGTGCTACGGCGGGTCCCCTGTCCCGTTGGAGGGTAAGAAAGTGGGATTCCCAAAACCCTGGGGTGTGGTCATATCATCCACCCATGCGGGATACGGCTTGTTATCCGGTGGGACCGCCACCTTCCTCGTTTCCAACGCTTCGAGGCGGGCTATGAGTGCCGCTATAAGATCATCCGGGTGGGGGTCCATGTCTTGACGGGGATCCCTAATCACAAGTGCGTTGCCAGGTTCTTCAACATGGTAGATGGCTTCGGCAGCTCATGGATCGACTGGCGGAATGACCTGTGGGGCGACTGGGGGAACCCGGACTGGATTCTTCATATTTCCCCATCGTTCGGGGGGGGGGGGTTTGGCGAGACGTATTGCGCCCTCTTTCCATAAGTTCCAGCTTCTTCCCTGTCTGCGGAAGTAGCATGATCAGGGTTTCCCGGAGGAATCTCACCGGTGGGAAATTGTTCCTGCCCCTACTGCCCCGGCCTGGGATTACCACAGTCGGGTCGCCGCTCTGCAGCGCGCTCATCCAAGAGTTTGTCAACCAGCCTCTTCTGCTCAGCAAGCTACTGGCGTAACGTGGCCTTCTCGGGATGTTCGTCTGTTTTCTACACAGAGGCAGATGGGTCGGAGTGCTTGATAGTTCCGACGTGCTCCTTACCCTTTCCGGTATTTCGACCGAGTACCAGTGACTCGGTGGGTACAGGGAGGCCTAGCAGGTTCCTCTGCTGATGGGTAACCCTCCCTGATGGGTCCAGTAGTGGCAGTATGCCCTTGGGGGTAATTCTCCGTCAAGAAATTCAAGATCGTCTTCCTTGTCCACTACATCAGCCATGTGGACCGAGAACCCTCTCGAGGGCATGTCCTCAATGTCTCATAGAGAATCGGGCTGTCGTCGGATAGGGTCGAAGAGGAGAGCGGCATAGTGTCCCCAACCACGGACTTGAACATGGGGGGTAGCTTCCCTGATGACTCTGCGGAGTACTTTGAAACTCTGAACACATTTCTGTTGAAGGGCGCTCTGATGGCCTGGCGACTCAGGGTGCTGGGCCACAAGGAGTGCGGAAAAATCGATCAGGTGCCATTGCTCGCGGATTTCTTCAAAGTGCTCTCGACTTCTGGGGTACACCACCCGCTCATAACGAAGGCGGAAGTGTGTCGCCCATAGGGTTTGACAAAAGCACCCCACTTATTCAGGGTTAAGGGACTCTGGTGCGCGAATGTTTAGCGCCGCCGTCGGCCAGAACTTCTCCGGGAAGTGATCCGCTGCGAGAATACTCTAGAAGCTCCTGGGTTCAGACTTGGGTTTTGGCCCTGTATTTTCCCACTCGTTAACCGGGGGCGGATGAGGGACCGGTAATGGTACCGAGGCGGACCTCTGGGATAGTAAACTCGGCGGCGGAGAATACGGCGAACGAGCTGATGGGCCACCGAATTTCGGGCCATCCTCTGAAGAGTGAGGTGACCTGGCCACGATGTCACGATTTGATGGGAAGATGGCCAAAACTTCCGGCATAGGAGTCGCGGCTGCCGGCGATAGGTCATGTCATTTCTCTACCGCCGTTGGTCCCCAAAATAGATCTTCGTGATCTCTGGTAGAGGTAGAGGGCGCTTCTGGTGACAATGGAGGTGGTTGCACGGTCGAGACCTGCGGAATTTCCACGATTTCTTCCTCCTAGATGTACCTGCGGAGAGAGGTGGGAATCTGGTGGACCTCACATTCCGGGAGAATGGGGATAACACGCCTGGTTCCTGCCCCAGTCCTTGATACAGAGGAGCGGGGAGAAGGTTCCATTGTTGAGTCGCATTCCGCTTCAGAATCCGAGAAGTGGGCAGGTTTGATCTCCACCCTGGCCTTCCCAGGACTCTTCTTGTGGCGGCGAAGACCCAGTCTCCTTCCTTAGGGTGGCTCTTCGGGACAGGGTTGATCCTTAATAGGTAGCCTTGGGGCGGCGCTAGCGCCGTGGCGGAGAGGGCCCCCTCTTGAGATATATGAGGTGCGAGGGGAACCAGAGAAAATGTTGAAGGGTACATGGGGAGGACCTCCATGGACACCACCCATGTGGGCGGAGCCTCTGTTGGAATTGGCAGGAGCATGGGGAGGACCTCCATGGTCAATGCGGGCGGAGCGAGGCTGACCTTCACTCCTCGAGTTGCTGGGGCAAGGAGGACCTTCGCTCATTGCAGAGAGGATGTAGGGAGGGCCCCCATGTTGGAGAAGGACTGGATGGATAGTGCCTTCAGATCGGCGGTCGGGGGCAGGAGGATGGACTCCATACCCTGTATAGTGGGTGCGTGAAAGGTTTCTGCACCGAGCGTCACTGCCGCGGGGCAGGTCTTCCTTCGGGATGGGGGTAGCACGAGGCATACCTCCATGAAAAGCTTCAGAGCGGGGAAGGCCCACGCTCTGTGGAGTAGTGGTACGGGGAGGGCCTCCGTACGGGGTGACATCACCGCGGGTTAGTTCGCAGCGATCACCACTCAGGCCTGCAACCCGAAGAGTCAACCCGGCCTGCCCGTGGGGCGGTTGGGGTCTCGATCCTGGTTGGGTGAAGGAGTTCCCCTGCTCAGTGTATGCAGGGACTCCATGATGCATGTCAGAGGTGGCTCGGGCCACTGTAGCTGTTGACGTCGACGCATCTGGGCGAGCATCCTCAGCCCGGGCCTGACGCTGATGTCAGGTCAGACGAGCTGGCGTAGGTGGTGTAGGGGCATGGCCTGCCTGCTCTTCCTGCGGAGTCGGGAGGCAGTGCTGACGCGGCCGAACGGGAGCCCTTTCCTGGAGCCGTTGGGTCGGGACCCGGAGCGGGCCGAGCCGGACGTCACCCGCCTCATCAGCATAAGGTGAGGAGTCGTTGAGGCGTTCCAGGGACAAGCTCTCGAAATGATTGAACGTTGGGGTGGGGAGCAAGGGCTCCCTGCGCGGCCTGTTAGGGCGGCATTGATGGTGGGGCCTGGATGCCTCCAGTTCCAAGCGGGCCATATCCTGAGTCAGGATGACTCCTTCCTCCTCGTACCTGCGTACAAGGTTATTGATCACCCTTCTCTAGATGATCTCTGATGAGGAGAGGGGACGTGGGCACCCCGTATTCCGCGATGTAGCGGCCGTCGTGGTGGTAGCGGAGCCAGGCAGGGGTGGCTGTGCCAGTGTTTCCCCTGCCCCTGCGTAGGCGAGAGAGCGGTGATTGTGTCTCCGCAACAACAACCGAGGTCCTGGGAAACGAAGGGATCAACTCATCAGCACTGCGAGGAAAATGACTGACAACCAGTGACCCAGCGTTCTTCCATTCTCCATGTCTATAAGAAGGATCCACGCCAACACATTGCAGAACGGAGTGCACCACATTCTACTGCCCCGACTTCCGGTAAGTTTCACGATAGGCCTGCTATTTTCTTGGCGGGACCAGGCGCCTGATATCTGGATCCGGTGACACGTCAATCTACTGGTGTCTCGAACGCTACTAATCTCCACATTGAGGAGAGGAATTTCACGTCGAGTTCACAATTTCTGTTTCTGATGCTTTCGTCGGGGCGCGCACATCCGTCCGTCCGCAGAGGAGGACGCGCTGCACTGTTTCCCCCACATTCTCGATTTCCAAAGGTGGGCGGCATTCGCTCCTTATTCAGGGACGTCTGCTCCTTGATCAAAACGGGATGATGGGATGTCGGTTCTTCCTTCTGTGGATTCCTCCTCAGAACTCGTCACCTAGTCCGGGTCTCCCTCATAGATTTAATACGTTGTTCGTGAAACTCTTCCCAGTTCCATGTTTCTATGGATTCCGGTTAATTACACTGCTTCTGTCGGGACATTCCAAAGGGTCCGGTTAAGGAAGCAACCTTCAGTCGGGGGAGTAGTCCTATTGAGGCATTAGTAGCGTGTCTGGATGCTGGGGACCGGGCATATCTGTCTATTATCCCTGGTCACAGGGCTTCTCGAGGGCGTGGAAGCCCGAGGCATCCCACATCGAGCGCGGGGAATTATATGCCATAGACACATATGAGAGGTTTTCCTCAGCTTCCTGTGTTTAACACAGGGTATGTCGCGAGTTTAACATCCAGCGGAGATGGATCAGCCCGATCAGAGCATTATCTAGAATGGATCTGATTGAGGGATTTCCCTTAAAGGGGTGTCGATATCGGGACCATCCCATGGGAGGCTATGAAGAGGAGCGGAACAAAATGGTCTCAGACCGACATGGTCTCACCGGGATATGACGGTCCGGGTGAGAATCAGGGTGGATGATGGATGGACGAATTAAGTGCAGGGGGAAATGGCAAGGGAACATCGCAAGGGTGACGGTGAAGTTGGGCTTGAGCCTTGAAGAGACCTCCTATGTATCCACGTAGCAGAGAATCAAAGTCCACGTAGTTTGGGATGGTTCCGGTGAACCGGCATGAAGGTGGACCTTGTTCCAATGGATGTCGCCAGCGAACCAAAGAGATGGTGGGCCTTGGTTCGATGCGTCAATGAACCAACACGAAGGTGGAACATGGTCCAAATGGTGTGGGGCTTACACACCAGGCTTCCCAGGTGTGGATGAACCGATGTGAAGAAGGTCAGAGTGACCAACAGGTGGTGGGCTTGAACCTATGAGAGGCTTCCTACGTACCATGCCATGACATGGATCAAAGACCACATAGTTTAGGTTAGACATCGGAAGGCCGACGTGAAAAAGGAGGACCAGGAGGGTCCTAGCGGTGGTGGGTTTGGACCTCGTGGAGGATTCCTACGTACCATGCCGTGACATGGATCAAATACCACTTAGTTCAGAGGGGCTTCGTCGGCAAACCGACGTGAAGGTGGACCTTGGTCCGATGGGTGGTGGGCTTGAACCTCTGGAAGGCTTCCTACGTACCATGCCTTGACATGGATCAAAGACCTCATAGTTCAAATGATGGAATTCGTCAGCCAACCGACGTGAAGGTGGACCTTGGTCCAATGGGAGATGGGATTGAACCTCGCGGAGGCGTCCTACGTACCATGCCTTGACATGGATCAAAGACATCGTAGATCAAAGGGTTTCATCGGTGAACCGACGTGAAAGTAGACCCATGGGTCTACTAGTGGTGGTCTTGAACCTCGTGAAGGCTTCCTACATACAATGCCTTGACATGGATCAAAGACCTCGTAGTTCGGAATGGTCACAACGGCTTGCCGTTGGACTGGGATACAGTTTAACGTCATGATGGATGAGAGTGAACCCTGGCGTGAATGAACGATGGGCGATGGACTTGAACCTCATGGAGGCTTCCTACTTACCATGCCTTGACATGGATCAAAGTCCCCGTAGTTCGGAATGGAAGTGGGTGTCGGTGAACCGATGTAAATGAGGGACCTTGGTCCGATGGGAGATGGGCTTGAACCTATGGGAGGCTTCCTATGTACCATGCCTTGACATGGATCAAAGTCCTCGTAGTTCGGGTTGGTCACAATGGCTTGTCGTCTGATAGGAATTGCAGTTTAATGTCATGCTGGTTGAGGATTGAACTCGACGTGAATTGGATAAAGAGTGGGCTTGAACCTCGTGGAGGCTTCCTATGTACCATTCCTTGACATGGATCAACGATCTCGTAGTTCAAATGGGTGTGCAGTTTAATGTCATGCGGGACAAGGGAATACAGTTTAACGTCATGCTGGATGAGGGAAAGAAGTTTAACGTCATGCTGGATGAGGTATTGTCATGGCCAATGCCAACTCTAATCCCACGTGAGTCATGCTCGGTGTGAGAAACAAGAGACAGCAAAGACCTGGCGATCACGCCGTGAAGGGTGCGTCCGTGAGAAGTGAAGAGGGGCTTACGCGTTAGGCGGCCCATTAGTGTTGGGACTTACTCCAGGATGTAGGCCCGAAGTGCGGCAAAGTGCAGCGAAAGAGGGATTTGGGACCAATGATGGGAGGTGCCTCGTTCCCTATCACGCCCTCCACTGACCTTGGTAGTGGGGAAGTAAGGAGATACAGGGGTGCATCCATCTTTTGGGGAAATAGGGTCGCCCTTCTCTTGAGAACATACGCCGCTCTGATAAGGAGGATATCATCCCTTGTGGGGGGAGTGATTCCACTCTCATGGAGACGAGTGGCGTATAGAATGTTCGAGCTGGGGGGACCCTTCGTGCGAGGCATGAGGTCAGGTCACAATTTAACGTCATGTGTTGAGGACGTGGTGCTTGGCAGTTTAACGTCCTGCAGCTTGGACGAGGTGGGTTCACTCCACACCCCTAGGACTTACATAACTGGTACCCCTTGCTCCTTGGGGGAGGGAAGGTACCAGTAAGGTCGTGGTCAAGGGGGGTTGTGGAGCGAACCATCGAGGGGTCCACGTTGGTGTGGCTATGAGAAGAAGTAATAGCCGTTAGCGTGCCTATGCGAAGAAGCATTAGGCGAAGCAACGCTACGAGTAGTATTGTCCGTGGGACTTTGAAATCACATCGTGCATACCTGGAGGGTCACACGGGAAGCGGAATTTCGAATCAAAGGAGTGTGCTTCGCGAAGCGGAGTGCCTTGGCCTTAGCATGGGGCATAAGTGTGAGTGGAGGGTGCTTCACGATGTACAACAGTATTCACGGAGCACTGCCTCGCGAAGAAGAGGTGCCTCGCGAAGCAGGGCGCTGCGAAGAAGTGTGCTTCGCGATGTGTAGAAATCCTTCCTTAGCAAAGGAATCACTAGTATAGGATGGGTGTTTCGCGAATCATAAACGCTCCACGGCTTCCCGGGTTCCCTTGGGAATCCCCCTCCTTCGCGAATTCCCTTGAGCTTCGCGAAGGGCATCCCTCTCGGAATAGGGGCTCAAAATGAGACAAAGCAAAGTCGTCACGCGAAGTAGAAGTACCTCGCGGAGCTCATGATTCCCGGGGGGCAAAGGGTGTTTCGCGATTCGGGAGAGGAGAAGCCGAAAGGTCGGATTGTTCGTCTCCGGGTCTCAGGGGATCCCAGTATTTATAGGCAAGGGGCGACGCGAAGCAGAACTCGCGCGCCACCTCAGGCGCTTCGCAGCACGCTCGCGAACGTCAAATTCGCTCGCAGAGAGGTACCGCCTCTGGAGCTTCGCGGTGGGCTCGCAAATGTCAAATTCGCTCGCGGAGAGGTACCGCCTCTGGAGCTTCGCGACGGGCTCGCAAACGTCAAATTCCTTCATGGAGAGGTACTGCCTCTAGAGCTTCGCGGCGGGCTTGCGAATGTAAAATTCGTTCGCGGAGAGGTACCACCTCTGGAGCTTCGCGTCGGTTCTTCGCGAGGCAGCGTGTCGGCCTTCTTTTTCTTCCCTTCCTTTTGTGCAATATTTTGGCGCCAACAGCCTCCCATGTGTGTGATATTCCTATATGGTGTTGGTCTCGAGCCTCTAGCCTATTAGAGGTGGGATTGGGGTAGTCACATGTAACAGCCCGAGATTTTATGAAAAATGTTCCTTTTAATTTTATTTCTGTCTGGTGTTGTACGCTACACCAAAAGGGGCTTGCACAACACACATCCTTGACTTTCCTTGCATTACACGCAATCACAACCTTCCTCGATAGCGTGTGTTGTACGCAACGCCAAGTTTCGCTAAACAATGATATGCTATTAAGATATTATTAAAACTAGCTGTTGAGAATAGTAATAACCACTTTTTGAAATTTTGTAAATTTTATTTTTCAAAATGGACTTCATTTATGGATTCGGAGTATCGAATTTAGCCTAAGGTGAAATTTTGGTACTTTTCGGATAACTTTCATATTCTGATGAATAGTGAAAATTACTAAATTATAATTAAAAACAACTTTTTTAATCAAAATAATTAATAGTGATAAATTATTAATTTGAGTTGTTTTAAAGTATATTTAGAATATATTTTTACAATTTAATACAATGTTGGTCATTGGATGTAATTTCACATTTAAACCAGACATAATCAATTGTCAATCTTTTGATAGATATTGTTTCTTAAAAACACGATATTTTTTTAATAGCGGGATTTAATTATAAAATTAATTAATGAAACTTCTATGTTATGAATTTGGTAAAAAAGACTTCATTTTTGAATTCGGAATATGAAATATAGCTTAGGATGAAATTTTGGTATTTTTCTGAAAACTTTCAATTTTTGATGAATAGTGAAACCACTAAGTGGTAGGTTAAAAACTGAATTTTTCATAAAACATAATTTTACCGCTTCTGTGAATGGAATTTCAAAAATCCGAGAGACACGGTTAATATCAAGGACTAAAATGTGGTTCAATGAGATGAAAATAATTTTTGGTGAATAGTAACTTTTTACTTTTTTTTACCGCGGTTAATAGTAAATAGGGTAACTAAGGGTAAATATGATATTAATATTACCCTAACACATGTACTAATCCTATTGGACAAGTGTATCTCGACCAAAAACAACCTTAAGTGTAAAATATTATCATTTAGGCCCACTTGGATTAGACTAGGACATTTATTATTATTTAATTCAAAGAAAAGTTAAAAGAGTTAAAATCAAAGTTTATTTACTAAAACATTTTTAATATGGGGTTATACATAAGCTAAATTCAATTGTAAATATTCATTAGAAAGCTAAAAAGATTTATTACATGATGGTATTTTATTTGTAATTTTTAGACATCAAATAATTTAATTTATTTATGACACAGTGATGATGCAGTAATTATCTTATTAATGAAATATTGACATAATTGATGTTATAAACACCAAAATAAATATAATTTTAGACTTTTTATGAATTACACTAATTTTCTAGGTTACTATGATATATTAGTGTTGCTTTAATAAACTTTTTTCGAACATATAATTCTGTTAGGACTTTCACAAAAATCATATATCAAATAGTGTCAAAATTGACACAAAATAGTTTTTAAATCAAATATTATATTATTAATTGTTATTTTATTCCTAAAAATCTAAGGTTCGGCAAAATGACTTAGATAAGGATATATATATTAATAATAAACAATTTGGGGTTCGTTTGGCATGTTATAGTAAGTGTATTAACCATATAGTATAAGAAAACAAAAAGACACGGTAAAAGTTAAATTATTTAACTTAGAGTTAAATCTAATTGATAAGGTTAAAATAATAACCTAAACTTGTCTAAATTCTATTGGTTGATAGTATTTCCACCCATCCCCACTTTATCTTCGAAATAAGACCCTTTGGAACCATTATAAACCGATTTTGACATTAATATAAAATAATATTTTGAGGTATTCCTAAGGTGCCCCTCTCCTCCCTTATAAAAGGATACCTCCTCCCCCTCCTCCTCACACCAAATTGAGCACTCAAGCTCGGCCAACCCCTGCCAAAATCTCTTCTCCACTTCCCTAGAATAATCCTAGAGGTTCTGGTCTTCCTCAAAGACCAATTTTAGTGCCCTAAGAGGAGGTCTCAAAGAGGCACTTCAAAGAAGAGGTAATTACCGTTACCAATTCTTTCATCTTTATTTCTTCTTCCACTTCTTCTTCTTAGGTTGTTTCATTATGAAGTAATAACATCAGTATCACTCATATACTGATATGTTATTATAAGTATGAAACAACCCTATTTCACCATCTATCCATCCTACGGAAAAAGAAATCACCGCGCGTGCGTACGTACGGAATACCGTCTCCACGCCGTGGTGTAATCTATTTTCCACCACCACCTTACATGGATGGGTATAATGGTGTAAAGAATAACCATACATAGTTATTACAACATCATATTGATTCTTATATATTGTATAATCCACTCGAATTCAATTCAATACTTATAGAAATGATATCATCGCTCGTGCGTACGTACGGACTACCGTCTCCACGACGCGATGAGATTCATTCTCCATGTTAACCATTTAAGAATGATTATAAAGTATATATAAGAAATAATAATGAAATATATGACATTATAAAGCTACTGGATTTATGTATATATATATATGTATGTCATCTACTTACTTCCATTTCAAGACAATAAGGAAAGGAAAACAACGTTCATGCGTACGTACGGACTACCGTCTCCATGAACGGTGTTTTCCATTTTATTTATCTACCTATTATATATATATATATACTGAATATATATGATATATAAATCATATTTTATATTCTGGAAGTAATTAAATCATGATATAAGTAATAGTGATGTCAAGAACAACAAGTCAAAACACCTAAGATATATGAAACGATTTTACCCAAAACGCTTCTTTAACATGAAATTTACAAAAGAACGGGTAATATAATGTCATAAGTGAACCATATATGATATCATAACAATGAATATGATTCTGGAATAAGTCAATAACATGATTTAAATCATTATACAGGAGGTTTCTACACTTACAAAGCAAGTCGGACATAAGGTAAGGGAAATATCACAATCTCATTTTTATCCGAGATTGTTTATTCGTAAGTATTTACTGGGGTGTATTTTATCATCCACATCCATGTTTACTCAATATGTAATATTATTTCCATCCACCTAAAATTGTTTAAATCCATTTTTACCCTTCGGTGAGTTTTTAGTAATACGTATGAAAGGAATCTTTTGTCGTTTTTCGTACGAGGTACTTTTTGACTTTTCCGACAAAAGTACGAAGAATGTTTTTTTTAACTTATACGGCACGAACGGATTTCTACTGTTTTATAAAGCCTTATTTTCATGAAGCTTCCTCTAAAAGATTTCATGACTATTTTCAATAAAATCTCTTTCTTTTAAAATTGCATGATGTTTTGTGAAAAGAAATTGATTTTGAAGAAGAAAGGATATTTTCCTCAAGAATTCAATTCAAGTGTTTTATCAAAATTATTTTCCATCTAAGATAATAAAGGGTTCTGTTTCTATCCATATTTTTACATTGATTTGACTATGTTGTGATGGAATTATGTTTATGAATTCCTTTATCTTATATGAATTGATTTATGATGTCATGATGTTTCAAGAATCCCATTTTTGTTACATGTGTTATGCGATGATGTATGTTTTATGATTATGTGGCACACATAAGAAAGGATTCATTATAAGATGGGTGGGACCTATATCTCCCTCCAATGAATTGGGTAATGATTTTATATCTCATGAGATAGACATGGCTGGAACGGAAGGTTATTTCGGTTCAGTGATACAGGACTGAAACGAGGAGTGAACTCGGTTCAGAAAGGGACTTTGTCCACTAAGATAGTCTTGGCAATGAGTCATGACTAACAAGAAATGATTTTCCATGATTATGTGTGCATGCCACAAAGTTTCAAGTTTTATGTTATGATTATGGGGATCTCATTTTCACTTCTATGATTTATCCCATGATAAGATATTATGATCTCTTTTGCAGGTTAAGATTTCCAAAAGCTATGTTCTTATGTATATGATGTGATTGATATTTCTTTTGTTTACCCTTACTGAGCATTTGAGCTCACCTTTTTATGTTTTCTTTTCCCCAGGATATAAAGAAAGGTTTTAGGTATAAAAAAAAGGGAAGATCTTTATGGGAGATATTGAAGATCTTTCACCACGATTAGAAGATTACGTTTCGAGTTTCCAAAGACACTAAACTATTACGATCCTTGTGTGTGTGTTTTTGTTATGTACTAAGTATTCCGCAAATGTAATGTAATGTCCATGTACGTCAAGATACGGGTCTCTACAGTTGGTATCAGAGGAAAGGTTTAGTCAACCTTTGGAAACTAGGATGCGAAAACGTTAGTGAGATCCCTAGAGATATTTCTAAGGTATGTCTAGGGATTCCCCTAAGGATAAGTATATGTATAGGATATAGTCCTAGAACTATGGTAACGATATTAGATTAAACCAAAGATGATAGATATTTAAGTTACTCCCCCTTTATTATGATTTTTTCATCTAACACTATTCTTTTTGGGTTTTAGAAAATGGTTGGAAACAAGGTGATTCACGATAATGGAGGATATGATGGACAATGGAATGATATCCTTCATGAGCAACCAAATGAAATGGGATTTGGAAGTCCAAACATCATTATTATGCCGAATCAGCAATCTCATAATATGATCAATAAAGTAAAATTTGGTAAGTTTCCTGACTCGACTAATAAGAGAAAGATGGAGTTCCATGATGATCATAGAGGAAAGAAAGTTCAATTTCCCCAATGTAAATCATGTGGGAAGAGGCATCAAGGAGAATTTTTCAAGGGAACTGGAAGATGCTTTGGGTGTGGAAAATAAGGACACAAAGCAAGTAAGTGCAAAGGAAAAGGGTCGGTTAACACCATGGATGAGGATAATGGTAATGCTACGACATCAAAAATGGTTAAGTGTTTTAAATGTGGAATGTATGGGCATTATGCAAACAAATGCCCTAAGGGAAAGACTCATGAAGAGAATCAGTATGGTCATATGGGTAGTATTTATGTGGATGATGATGAAGAGACTACTAATGATATGTGAGATGAAAGAATTTTTGAAGCTCGGTCAATGGTTTGAGAATGTAGTGGAATGATTACATGTTTATCATGTGTAATTTTGGAATAAAGAGATATCTATGGATTGTTACACTGTTGTCTTTACTTGTGTTTTGAAAGTGTATGATTAATGTTACCAGTATCCATGAAAGGTTATTCAGATATTTTTGGAATGTAGATGATATGCGCATAATGAAGGGATAAGGAGAAAATTAAATGTTTGATAGTATTCATGAGCTCATGATTGATATAAGGACTAAGTGATATCATGGTTTGAGTATATAGAATTTTGAGGATTTTGGTATGTGGAAAGTGTTAACTTTTAACTGCACTCATGTTTTCACTAAGGTATTCAAGAGAATACACGATTAAGGACTTTGAATGTTTGGAATGTGACCAACAGGACATATCTTATGATATGTGGGGATCAACGACAGTATTAAATCTCTGGTAATCGTTGACTGCAGTATTATGTATAAGCCTAAAGATTAGACTGGATTATGTTGGACATAAGTTAGTATTGTTTAAGGATAGAAGATTTTCGATATTATTGATGGGATGTTATAGTAACGTAGTTTTAGAAAAAGGACAACCTGCAGGACGGGCGACATCCCATCGCTTCGGACAAGGTTGTAGGAATCGAACCCACAACCGAAGTGCGACTGGCCTTTATCGCCTACCACTGACCTACAGGAAGTCCCTGTTTAGTAGAAACTAGTTTTATTATATTAAGCAGTACGATATATGAAGTATAATCCCATTTTAGGAACTATATGTGATTAATCCCACTATAGATCGACTTATGTATATAAATTTTGCTAACTTTTTGAGACAGATGGAATGACCCGTCATTCTATCACATGATCTGCTAATACTTCACGAATAACAAATTCAACTTCATTTATTTAAGAGATGATGTGGAAATTGTTCAAGGCACGAACAACAGTGAGATTGTACCAAAATAAAGTAAGTATTTATTCTAATTCAAATTTTCAACTTTAGGGAAATGATCTTGAAAACCAAAAATGTTGTCCTAGTGATCTTATACCTGATGAATCAGATGGTACCTTAGATCGTCACAAATTTATGGATTTGTGATTACTGGCTTTTCCATAGCCATGTTCTCTACCACTCTCCATCAGAACATGATGGTTAGATTTCTCTTCCATATCCATATTTTCACCTATGTGGAAACCCAGTGATTAGTTTATTTGGGTAATCGTTACATTTCATACTTTAGTTTTTTAAAGCCAAGTTTTGGTATTCCTTTTTACGATGTGGGTTTCAATGAAAGAAACTTTCGAATAGTAAACCATTTATAACCCCGACGAATTTTGAGGGCGAAATTCATTTTAAGGGGGGTAGAATGTAACAGCCCGAGATTTTATGAAAAATGTTCCTTTTAATTTTATTTCTGTCTGGTGTTGTACGCTACACCAAAAGGGGCTTGCACAACACACATCCTTGACTTGCCTTGCATTACACGCAATCACAACCTTCCTCGATAGCGTGTGTTGTACGCAACGCCAAGTTTCGCTAAACAATGATATGCTATTACGATATTATTAAAACTAGCTGTTGAGAATAGTAATAACCACTTTTTGAAATTTTGTAAATTTTATTTTTCAAAATGGACTTCATTTATGGATTCGGAGTATCGAATTTAGCCTAAGGTGAAATTTTGGTACTTTTCGGATAACTTTCATATTCTGATGAATAGTGAAAATTACTAAATTATAATTAAAAACAACTTTTTTAATCAAAATAATTAATAGTGATAAATTATTAATTTGAGTTGTTTTAAAGTATATTTAGAATATATTTTTACAATTTAATACAATGTTGGTCATTGGATGTAATTTCACATTTAAACCAGACATAATCAATTGTCAATCTTTTGATAGATATTGTTTCTTAAAAACACGCTATTTTTTTAATAGCGGGATTTAATTATAAAATTAATTAATGAAACTTCTATGTTATGAATTTGGTAAAAAAGGCTTCATTTTTGAATTCGGAATATGAAATATAGCTTAGGATGAAATTTTGGTATTTTTCTGAAAACTTTCAATTTTTGATGAATAGTGAAACCACTAAGTGGTAGGTTAAAAACTGAATTTTTCATAAAACATAATTTTACCGCTTCTGTGAATGGAATTTCAAAAATCCGAGAGACACGGTTAATATCAAGGACTAAAATGTGGTTCATTGAGATGAAAATAATTTTTGGTGAATAGTAACTTTTTACTTTTTTTTACCGCGGTTAATAGTAAATAGGGTAACTAAGGGTAAATATGATATTAATATTACCCTAACACTTGTCCTAATCCTATTGGACAAGTGTATCTCGACCAAAAACAACCTTAAGTGTAAAATATTATCATTTAGGCCCACTTGGATTAGACTAGGACATTTATTATTATTTAATTCAAAGAAGAGTTAAAAGAGTTAAAATCAAAGTTTATTTAATAAAACATTTTTAATATGGGGTTATACATAAGATAAATTCGATTGTAAATATTCATTAGAAAGCTAAAAAGATTTATTACATGATGGTATTTTATTTGTAATTTTTAGACATCAAATAATTTAATTTATTTATGACACAGTGATGATGCAGTAATTATCTTATTAATGAAATACTGACATAATTGATGTTATAAACACCAAAATAAATATAATTTGAGACTTTTTATGAATTCCACTAATTTTCTAGGTTACTATGATATATTAGTGTTGATTTAATCAACTTTGTTCGAACATATAATTCTTTTAGGACTTTCACAAAAATCATATATCAAATAGTGTCAAAATTGACACAAAATAGTTTTTAAATCAAATATTATATTATTAATTGTTATTTTATTCCTAAAAATATAAGGTTCGGCCAAATGACCTAGATAAGGATATATATATTAATAATAAACAATTTGGGGTTCGTTTGGCATGTTATAGTAAGTGTATTAACCATATAGTATAAGAAAACAAAAAGACACGGTAAAAGTTAAATTATTTAACTTAGAGTTAAATCTAATTGATAAGGTTAAAATAATAACCTAAACTTGTCTAAATTATATTGTTTGATAGGATTTCCACCCATACCCACTTTAGCTTCGAAATAAGACCCTTTGGAACCATTATAAACCGATTTTGACATTAATATAAAATAATATTTTGAGGTATTCCTAAGGTGCCCCTCTCCTCCCTTATAAAAGGATACCTCCTCCCCCTCCTCCTCACACCAAATTGGGCACTCAAGCTCGGCCAACCCCTGCCAAAATCTCTTCTCCACTTCCCTAGAATAATCCTAGAGGTTCTGGTCTTCCTCAAAGACCAATTGTAGTGCCCTAAGAGGAGGTCTCAAAGAGGCACTTCAAAGAAGAGGTAATTACCGTTCCCAATTCTTTCATCTTTATTTCTTCTTCCACTTCTTCTTCTTAGGTTGTTTCATTATGAAGTAATAACATCAGTATCACTCATATACTGATATGTTATTATAAGTATGAAACAACCCTATTTCACCATCTATCCATCCTACGGAAAAAGAAATCACCGCGCGTGCGTACGTACGGAATACCGTCTCCACGCCGTGGTGTAATCTATTTTCCACCACCACCTTACATGGATGGGTATAATGGTGTAAAGAATAACCATACATAGTTATTAAAACATCATATTGATTCTTATATATTGTATAATCCACTCCAATTCAATTCAATACTTATAGAAATGATATCATCGCTCGTGCGTACGTACGGACTACCGTCTCCACGACGCGATGAGATTCATTCTCCATGTTAACCATTTAAGAATGATTATAAAGTATATATAAGAAATAATAATGAAATATATGACATTATAAAGCTACTGGATTTATGTATATATATATATATGTATGTCATCTACTTACTTCCATTTCAAGACAATAAGGAAAGGAAAACGACGTTCATGCGTACGTACGGACTACCGTCTCCATGAACGGTGTTTTCCATTTTATTTATCTACCTATTATATATATATATATACTGAATATATATGATATATAAATCATATTTTATATTCTGGAAGTAATTAAATCATGATATAAGTAATAGTGATGTCAAGAACAACAAGTCAAAACACCTAAGATAAATGAAACGATTTTACCCAAAACGCTTCTTTAACATGAAATTTACAAAAGAACGGGTAATATAATGTCATAAGTGAACCATATATGATATCATAACAATGAATATGATTCTGGAATAAGTCAATAACATGATTTAAATCATTATACAGGAGGTTTGGACACTTACAAAGCAAGTCGGACATAAGGTAAGGGAAATATCACAATCTCATTTTTATCCGAGATTGTTTATTCGTAAGTATTTACTGGGGTGTATTTTATCATCCACATCCATGTTTACTCAATATGTAATATTATTTCCATCCACCTAAAATTGTTTAAATCCATTTTTACCCTTCGGTGAGTTTTTAGTAATACGTATGAAAGGAATCTTTTGTCGTTTTTCGTACGAGGTACTTTTTGACTTTTCCGACAAAAGTACGAAGAATGTTTTTTTTAACTTATACGGCACGAACGGATTTCTACTGTTTTATAAAGCCTTATTTTCATGAATCTTCATCTAAAATATTTCATGACTATTTTCAATAAAATCTCTTT
Source organism: Viscum album (assembly GCA_963277665.1). Lineage (NCBI taxonomy): Eukaryota > Viridiplantae > Streptophyta > Magnoliopsida > Santalales > Viscaceae > Viscum > Viscum album. The sequence continues at coordinate 2,085,662,237 of OY728126.1, read as the reverse complement.
CTTTTAAAATTGCATGATGTTTTGTGAAAAGAAATTGATTTTGAAGAAGAAAGGATATTTTCCTCAAGAATTCAATTCAAGTGTTTTATCAAAATTATTTTCCATCTAAGATAATAAAGGGTTCTGTTTCTATCCATATTTTTACATTGATTTGACTATGTTGTGATGGAATTATGTTTATGAATTCCTTTATCTTATATGAATTGATTTATGATGTCATGATGTTTCAAGAATCCCATTTTTGTTACATGTGTTATGCGATGATGTATGTTTTATGATTATGTGGCACACATAAGAAAGGATTCATTATAAGATGGGTGTGACCTATATCTCCCTCCAATGCATTGGGTAATGATTTTATATCTCATGAGATAGACATGGCTGGAACGGAAGGTTATTTCGGTTCAGTGATACAGGACTGAAACGAGGAGTGAACTCGGTTCAGAAAGGGACTTTGTCCACTAAGATAGTCTTGGCAATGAGTCATGACTAACAAGAAATGATTTTCCATGATTATGTGTGCATGCCACAAAGTTTCAAGTTTTATGTTATGATTATGGGGATCTCATTTTCACTTCTATGATTTATCCCATGATAAGATATTATGATCTCTTTTGCAGGTTAAGATTTCCAAAAGCTATGTTCTTATGTATATGATGTGATTGATATTTCTTTTGTTTACCCTTACTGAGCATTTGAGCTCACCTTTTTATGTTTTCTTTTCCCCAGGATATAAAGAAAGGTTTTAGGTATAAAAAAAGGGAAGATCTTTATGGGAGATATTGAAGATCTTTCACCACGATTAGAAGATTACGTTTCGAGTTTCCAAAGACACTAAACTATTACGATCCTTGTGTGTGTGTTTTTGTTATGTACTAAGTATTCCGCAAATGTAATGTAATGTCCATGTACGTCAAGATACGGGTCTCTACATCACAGCCCGGGCCCTGATTGGATGGGTCATGACATGATCTGTGAGGGAATAAAGGCATTACAAGATCATTATAATTTCTATTAAAATCACAGGAAGAGTCCTTTGATATCTTGTATTAGATATCATGTATTAATAAAGGTATCTCTATGTCATCAGTAGTATTTGTTAGACCCTAGGATTATGATTTCACCCTTATATGTTGACCCTTTCAAGTTTTTAGGTCATTTTTGAGCTATTGAATAACAATAAACACCGATATATGGATTGGACACATGAAATATGTTTTTTTTCATAGATTTTCCATTATTTTCATGATTATTGTTTTTTCATTGACTAGGCGGAGCTGGAGGTTTAATTTGATGCATCCTTCAATGAATGAAATGTACCATTAAAAGAAGGAGTTGCACAAGAATTATATAACCCTAGTTTGTGTATTTTGGTAGCACATTGACATATAAAAGTTTACTTATATGTGGGATTAATATATGTGCACTCAATATTTCAAGGTGTTCAAAATTTAAATTGGTTTAATGTTATGTATATTTTTTGAGTTGATAGATGGATTTTCATGTTCATTTTCCATGTCCTTATCATCTTCTAGTTGTGTTCTTGTTATAAATAGATACTTGGGACATATCTCATATGGTGGATTTTATATTCCCATTCATTTATTTATACGGTTTTTGATTAAATTTTCATAGATGAGGATTTTTTGAGAGGTATCTAATGTAAATAGCTAATTTTTCGTCATATATTATTTGATTTTTTGAGTAAATAATGGTACTGAGGGGTGATGGGTGAGAAGAAGTGTGGTTTGAGTAGTGATTTTTGTTGTAGGACGAGGTTAAATAATTTCTATGTATGTTACAATGCAGTGTTGTCTCATAGGATTTTTTTTTAAATTTTGAGGATAGCCACTTTGTAATGCATTTAAGTTGCCTAGAACATGGAATTTTGGATGACTGTTTTTGTGTCACTATCAACATTGGAGAGGTTGTTTCATATATCATAGGTTGAATCATAGAGGCCGATATATCTTATTTTCTTGTATATATATTTTAAAGTTTCACTATAGGATTTTATTAGGGCCACATCATTGGATATTAGAGGTTATGACCCTCTGCTATGCCGATATGGGGACCACTGCGGTGTGGTGTCTCAAATTCAAATTGGGATTACCCTAGGTTTATAGTATTAGGTTTTACCTTATAAAGATGATATATTCATTGATTTACACCATGTATTTAGGAGGTTGGATTTGAATCAGACCATTGATGAGTGGCCACCATTTATCCATTCTGTATTGGATAAAAGACTAAACCATTGTATCATGGTCAAGGGGGTTATGCAGTGATATTATTCAGTATCCATAAAACATAAATTAAAATTCACACATGGATTATTTTTATTTCAAAACACTTCACTTTAACTCTAGTAGACTAGAGGATATATTCGTAGTACTTTATTCCCCCTTTTCTTAGCTTTATCCCTCATCTTCTAGAGATCAATTCATAGGAGATCATAGGTGTGTTTCATTGTTATCATTGGTTTGGACCTATTTAATTCCCCCTTTACATGCTATGGAAAAAAAATTCCATTGATTTTATAGGGGTTTTATTTTTTATTTATGGTTAATTTATAGTGGGATAATGTCTTTCGGGATTTTGAGTTCTTTATGTGAGAGGTAATTTTATATTGGTATCTATAATTCAATGCTTTTTGGGGAATGTTAAAAGATCTATATTTTGGCATGGTATTCATGACTTAGATCTATTTTATGCGATTGAGTGTGATTAAAATGATTTAGATTCATTGGGTAATGGTGGAATAAACCAAATAAAGATAATAATATGAAAATTAGGGAAGGATGAAATATGGAATGAGGTTCTATGGTGGATGTTTTTTATGATATGATTAGAAGCCTCTATATATTTTATAGAGAGTGTGAAATTGATTTATATGAATTATTTTTTTATATGTAATGGATTATGCTATGGTAATTGATTAAGAACTTAATGATGGTAAGGTGAAATGGATAAAGAAATATTCAAGTGTTTTAATTACCATTATTCCATAAAAATATGTGAATATGGATTTAGTGATTGAAGCATGTCTATGATTGACATAGATGAATTTTTAGTAATTGTATTTACAATTTTTTAAATTAAATAATTAATTATGATTGTGTAACATGATTAAATATGATTGATTTATAAAAATTTTATTAATATTATTTAAGTTTATTATTTGTTTAAAATGATCATAATTAATTAGTTAATTGAAAGATGATAACTGGTAATGATGTTATCTAAAAATAAATTATTTTAGGTTTCTTGACCAAAATTATCTTATTTACTAATGTTTTTGTACTATGATGTGAAGTATTTTTTTCCCTATGAGTTGATTAAGATGAAAATAATTTTTTCCCATTCATATATAAAAAATGGATTTTTATTCCTTGTTATTATTTGAGGTGTGGTATTTGGTATGGTTGAATTGGTGGTACAGGTTTAGAGTGGGGATTTCCAGTTGTAATATGGTTTTCTTGGGGGTGAGGATTAGTTGATTGGTACGAGTTGAGGTATCTAATTTCCCATTTTGGATTAATTTTTTCTTTTAATGGGTATAATTTGTATATTTCTTTTTTTTATTTCTAATTACCTCTTATAGTAGGACTATACATTATGATTGCATCTCCCATTTTATATTTCAAGGTATCTCCTAGAATACCCATATTATAGGATTATAAAAGAATAGTGAAATGAACTCATGGGATTGATTGTTTTTAGGGGAAATGAAATATAAAATCAGAACTATTGGATGGTTTTATCAGTGCTCTAATAGTATGGAATAAAATCAAGAAATTAACATATAAATTATAATAACATAGTGTCTTGTGCTGGAAAAAACATTTAGACCAGAATTTGTAATGATATTAATGAATGGTTAATAATTGATAATTAATAAATGAAAAATATTAATTATATTTAATTTTTATGTTATTTTGATTCATTGATATCTAGTTCTCTATAATATCTTAGGGGTAGATAAGTGTCATGTGGGATGATATAAATAGTTGAGTTTAACATAAATCCTTAGGCCTCTCAATGTTTTGGAAATGAGCAAGAATTTGAATTTTTGGTTTTAGTGTATTATGATGGGAATAATGTAAATTTTACCTGTTATATGATCTCATAAATATTTTATAACCACCTCATTGGCCCCAAAATGGGGTGTTTACTCTATGACATGAGTATGGTAGAAATACAATCCATTTTAATTTTAATGGAATATTTAATATTTAATTATATACCAATAAATTATTCTTTTCTTCTCATTTTTTGATATCCTTTAAATGTAGAATCATATTGAGATTCGAAATCTATATTAGATTCTATAATGATGGATTTTTATTAGATGAGTCTTAAACTCGGTTCTGGTCTTGGGACTCGGGTAGAGCATTTAAAGAATTATTTTAATTGAATTAAATTAATTATAGTTAAATTTATTTTTATTATAAGGAGACTCTGAATTACTTTTATAATCATGATAGATGGGGGTATCTCAATAATGTAATAGCAAAATATAGATTTAACTAGGATTTTTGTGACACCATACATCATCCTTGAAATCGATCAAGACTAAATCAGGGTGTTGCAGATATGTGGTGTAGATTTAGACCCAATGTTTCGGTGTTTTCACCAAGAGGTAGGTTGTGTTTTGAATTTTTATCCACAGTCCTTGAATACTTTTGTCCATTAAAAATATAATTCATATATGAGTTACTGGGGACCCCATGGGGGTCATTTTGGGGTCATTTGGGGTTAAATTTTGGGTGCATGAGGACCACATAGGGGTTATGTTAGGGGAACCCAACTACATAGAACGTGGTTTTCATGTACATATTCCATGTATTCTTCATTTCTTGTGAGGGATAAAAATATATGAATACATAGTGTGTAGTCTACATGGACACACGATGTAGGTTGAGTTTAGGTGTGGTTGAGTACTTAATTAGACACCCCATATGGGGGATCATGGCTATGTATGGTACATGGCTAGACACTAGGTATAGTATCCGACCAAAGGTCTTTTGTGGCACTTTTATAGATACCATTTGATCCCAAAAAACACAGTAACACGTTTGGGATACATGTTTTTTGTTGTTGATATGCATCATGTAGTTGGGTTTTACATTCTAATTCTAATTAAGGTACACACCCAAGTTGGTCTTTGGGAGTACATGCCATGAACTCCGACATACACATCTTTTACTATTCCCTTTGAGGGGTCTTGGATAATTTCTCACATTGAATCTAGAAATGGGCTCAAGATGAGTCTATTATAAAAAACATTCTATGCATACTATGATGGTTATGCCCTTGCGGTGTTTTGGGGAATTCTAAGAGGTGTTTCTAGGAGAGTGGTTTATAACATAGGAGTTCTTCCTCTAGAAACTAAATTAGTAGTCTCATAGGTGGGAGAAATGATATGATACATAGATGATGATCGAGATAATAGTTATAGTATGTGCTATGTAATTTCATATGTCCTCAATTGGTGTTATCAAGGGACAATAATGGGTTAGAAGGACTCGTTTGTGACTCAAAGAGATGTATTTTTTGGTAGTGATCACACCCATTCCCGAAAAAGTGAATTAGCATAAATGTATGAACTTAGCGTATACTATGATTTATTTGGGTGAGTGGACCAACTGAGTGGTACCATGGACCTAAAATGGTCCCTGGTCTAGCCCCCTAAACCAATGTTCATTTGGATTACTCCTTGAGTCCAACAAGTTGTTTTATATGTTAAAAATTTGTTGAGTCATGACAAATGAGCATCAGAAAACTCAAAAGGGATGAAATAATGGAATATGGGTATTGTTTTCCCTTGAAAAAAAGGATGAGAAGGTGTCAAGAACTTATGGATCGCGTAAGCCTCTAAGATACATGCAATCATGAGACCCTCAAAAGGATACGTGAATGAGCTAAAAAGAATACATAACATGAGAAACATCCCCCTGAAACCCTTTTGAAAGTCATTATTATCAAAATCCATCCCATGAAATTCATGATCTTATGGTGGTTTCCAAATGATCACCCATTTGTTATGTGAATAGTCTGGTGGAAAGCACCCAAAAAGCCTTCCAAAAATTCTTGGAAAATAGCGAGAAAATATCCAAAAGGTATGATAAACATACAATTGTTAAAATCACACAACATACCCATGAATATAGTGGTACACTGAGGAATCCCTGATGAAATGTCCTCATGGTCATTCAAGATCATGCCAACATTTCGTCTTCATCACATGAAAGGTTTTGTATAGGTCTAAATAGTCTTGTGCTCCCCCTTTGGTTATAAAATAAACCAGAAGGTTGTTTTTATGATAATGCTTTTGAAACACCATAAAACCTTTTTTGGTAACACAATTAATCACTATTGGGTATTATGATTATCCTCAAAACACTCAAAAAAATCAGGAGACACAAAACACTTTTAAAATATAGATGAAATAAAATGGGAAAACACAGAAGCCTTTTATGGTGATAAACATCTCGCGAAACGCTCTATACGGTTTGAGATATAGCACAAGCCCATGGCAACATGTCCACCTCACCATGAAAGTGCGCACTATAATTTCACCCTCTCTAGGTGAAGGGCTTAGCACATGTCCAAGTGTCCTTATTCCCCCCTCTAATTCCAAAGATAAATATAAGGGTTTGTATATAAGATTCTCATGTATCCCCAAATGATCGTATATTGGTCACCTGACATATCTTTTATGGGGAGAGTGATTATCTTCATGGACACTCATATAGGATTCCAATATCCCCAATCCTTTGAAAAACATATGAAGGAAATAAAATAGAAAAGTTTAGAGCATATCGTGGTCATAAACTTCTTGTGACTCCCTCATTCACTATAAAATCCCTAAAAATTCCCTTCAGTATGAAAGAATGATCTTGCAAAAGACCCCTAGAAATAAATCCTAATCTTGTGAAAGGTTATAGAAAATCTGTCAAAGATCACCCGAAGGCCATTAAATAGTCCCACTAATCTCATAAATTCCCTTGGACATAATTTTCTCACAATTTGAAAGTCCCTTGAAGTGAACACTTTTTTAGGAAAGACCCCATTAATTGGATATAATAAAAAAATATGAAATCAACATGATGGTCTCATTATCTCTAAAAATATTGTGATTCCCCCAGAACTACCTACAGTAGGATCTCAAAAAATAAATGACATCAAATCCCTAAACTAACACCATCCTAGATTTTCTCAATACATACCGTGCAAAGTGTTGAATAATAGGAGTGGTGATGCTAATAATTTTCCCACCGCAAAAATGCATCTTTCGATCCTCATATCTGTGCACATAGGCTTCAGAGTGGATTTATCTAAGTGTATGATATATGATAAGAATGGTTTTCCATCAGATAATGTTTTGGGAACAACTAATTGATCATGTGAAATGCATAGGCACTTCGCATGAGCACTCATAGATCACTAGAAAGACTTTTATGGGTTATGTGAAGGATTCCCTGAATAGCTTCTAAATAAAACAAGATATAAACATGTTTAAACATATAAATCTAGTGAATATGAAATAAATGGTTAGAGAAATTACTAAAATACAAGGGACTTATTTGATGAACATATATAATGGTCTTTATGGGCTTCACATGAACCACCCAATTCATGAAAAAGATCAAGGACATGTTTCCAGGATCATGTGATTCCCCTATGGTATATTATTTGGATTTTGTGAAGAGCCCTATAAATTTTAGAGAAAGTCACATGACACCCACTCGGTATGCTGCCCAAGTCTCACAAAACCCTTCAAGATTATAGTCCAGACATCAAGATTCCTCTAGACATGTCACCCATATTATACGTTGGCACCATTAAATTTCATCTAAGTATCTTGATATCACTAATTCATTTCAATTGGATCTCACGATATCCTATGGACAATCCAGCTAGATCTCATGACACCCTCCGGGTATGTCAACTAGCTCTCAAAACATCCACTAGACACGTCATTCATCCTTCATGATGATATCCAGACAAGTCATCTAGGACATGTAGAACCCCCCAGACATGACACACTAAATATGGAGACACCCTCCAAGTGTGTCATATATCTTTCATGATGATGATAGTGAAAGTAATATTTATCATGAGACACCCTCCAAGTATTCCATCCAACATTTTTGAAGACACCTGGGAAAATCGGATGGATCATGTGATTCCCTCCAAGTATGTCAGCTGAGATCATCTGATGGATTCTAAGATCAACCAACCAGGTCTTGGAATATCCTCTGAATAAGTAAACCTTGGTCATGTGAGGTATACCATGATCAACCATCCAAGTCTTGTGTTTCCCTCCTCACATGTCATCCTTGGTCATGCGAAAACCTTTATACATTCCATCCAGATTATGTGATGTCCCTTAGATAAGTCAACTAAATCATGAGATTATCTTTAGACATGCCGGGAATACATCCTTCAAAATGTCAAGCAGACAATCAATTCATGTCAAGAATATAATCAATGTATGTCAGGAAAAAAAGCACTCCAAGACAAGAGGGCATCCTATGACTTGATAAACATTTATGTCCTCCATAAGGGGAAATATCAGTGTGTAAGACCCTATTTAATTGAACTATGATGACTATGATTCTTACAATAACTAGGATATGTAGGAGGCATTATTAAGGCCCCAAATCCATCATAAACATCCAAAGGGAAGTCTCATCTCAAAATTCTTGCATCCACAAGTAGTGAGACTTTTCATTTTCTATCCCTTGTTTCCCACACCGAGCATAACTCACATGGGCTTATAATGTCACAATGATCATATCGTTCACAAAGGGAAGTATCAATGTGTAATCCATGTCCCAAAGATCTATGAGAACTCTAATTCCTACTATAACTAGGATATGTAGGATGCCTTATTACGGACCAATCTACATATACAATCTCTAAATTGAAACCTCCTTGTGCAATCCCCGATCAATGACATAATATGGTATGTCCTATGTATAATGGTGGCCTTAGTTTGTAAATATTGACCTTATAAAATATTATGACTTGGATTCCTTCCATAACCAGGATACGTACGATGCCTTCCTAAGGCTCGATCTCAAATGGGCATCCAATTTTTTGTAATTCCCACCATGTATCTAAAATTCTTAGCATCATAACTGAATGTCTTTAATGGGAGGATAATCTTTCCTCATCCTCCAATGGATTTAGAAATCAATGAACTACAATGAATCTATTTTCTTCCATAATTAGGATATGTAGGATCACTTCCAAACACTCAAAACCTATATTTTGAATCCAATGGTATGTCCCATCACATAATCATTGTATCCATATTTATTGATATTAATTATTAGATATTACCACTTTTATAGAATGTGCATATCTCATGTGGGATTAGGGGATTATAATGATCACCCCATTGGAATCATGACTCTACACCATCTAGAGAAACCTCGATGTGTAATACCTGATTGGTGGTTTCATATAATTACCCATCACACATGGGTATCTTCCTTGGATTAAGTACCAAAGGCATATAAAATATATGGTATCTCTAATTCTTACCAAAATGAAGATACATAGGACGTCTCCTCAAGACTCGAGCTCAAATACCAGGTTCCCAGGTGCCTGCACATATATCCATTCTATATGAAGTTAAACTGTATGGGTTTAATGAACTATGAGTAATTTTATTCCTACTATAAACAAGATGCATAGGATTCCTCATAGAGTATCAATCTCATCCTTGACATATTAACCACCTCCATGGATAAAAACAGACTCTAGAGTTCCTAGTTATATGGCTTCAGTAAATAAGAAGCTACCCACAAAAGGGAAATGGATGAAGAACCATACATACCTATATATGGATTCACCAACAAGAACCCCCTCTCTTTACTTATAAATAGAGCTAACATATGATCATTTTTTAGGGTAACTAGCCCTATATCAGGTTTAGGCAGAAATTCTTGAACATGTCACAAATCTATAAGAGAGTTATAGAGTTGCAAACAATTCACCCCTAATATGGGGTGATGAGACCAACCTACCATCATCCTGACCCATGCGAGTTCCCAGTCATCATTGGATATAAAACCCCAACTGACCACCTAACATTAAAAACTAGGTTTGTACTCATTTGTGGATGCAAGAACCATTAGGAGTTTATATAAAACATTAACAAATTTTCATACTGACGCGAATGATTATGAGGATCATTAAAACCCCCAAAATCAAACTACCATACTAAATCTATGCAAACATTTTTTGGAGAAACAAAAATAGTGAACCCGATGTGAATCTTTACAATGAAAAAAATTCATTTTCTAGTTTTTTGTCAGCACATTTTATTTTCATTTTCTATTAAAAAGAAAATAGTTAACCCATTGTGAAACTCGAAATAAGAAGATGGTTAGTTAACCATGACATGTATTTTATAGATGATCCTTCATAGATATAGTTCTCATGAAATAATTCCATCCTCTCTTTGAAAATTCCATGTGAGTAGAATGGACGGATCTGGAAGAAATGAGAATTATGTACCTAATCATATATGATTGAGAACATATCATACATACATTAGTGAACTACTCAATGACCTTGTTCCATGTTCTCTTCAAGACTACAGATACTACTCTCATCAATAAAATCCCAATATAAGATAATATCTTTATCTAGTGACCACTCTGTAAAATCAACTACAACTAAAACCACAACAGTACTCAAAATCACCGCATCTCCTTGACATATTCAATTTAGGGTGGTGAATGCAATGGTTTAGGAATACCATCAACAAGGTAAGATCTCTACCATTGAGGTTTCCCATGAGGGTATTTATGTACTAAAACTGCTGAGTCTATATTGTCAATGGAATGAAACAGTAAAGCCAGTGGCCCTCATTTCCACATCCCACCACATCAAAAGATTATCCCTAGAGCACGACAACCACCACCTTTAGTGTCTAATGAAGATGGACCAAGGAAACAACAAAATATCCCTTCCAGGTTAGGGGAAAATGAAGAGGGGTCCTTTAAACTTCCATAACCAATGTCATCCCACCATTTCCCATCAGTCGCCTATTGAAGGTACCACTCCAAACATGGACACCTATAATACCCATGGATGGGAAATAAAGAAGACTTATCAGGCTATTATGGATCTAGATGACTATGAGTGGGATCATATTCCCTCTCCCTTCAACAACTTCTATCAATATATTCTATAAGTAACCAGTGATGAGGCTCATGTCCTTGACCAGTTGAAAGATGTTTATGGGAATATTTTTATAGATGGAATGGGGGAGGTGTATATCATAATCCCCATGAATGACTTCCATCATCATATATTGGTGGAACATGGACAAAAAAACTGGACCCATATCCCTTCTTTAGTTGATGATATATTCCAGTATATAATGGAGACCAAAAATGTGTAGGCTTATATCCCTTTTCACACTTTGCAAAAATGTCATTACATCTTAGAAACATCTAAAGAACATAACTGACATATTTTGATCGTGGTGCAGATAGAGGGATAGGTATATATTTATATCCTTACAACCAAGGTGGATCAACACTCTAATAATTATGAAAAAGTTGTTACTACAAAGAAAACTCACATTCTCGATCTTGACAATGATAATTGTCACCATATTCTGGTAAAGGATGGGGCATTAAACCGGTAACCTATTCCAATTACAATAAATGCTCACCATGTGAGAGAGGAACATTCATCAAGTTGGTGGGACATGATTTTCCAAAAATTCTAATGGCATATTCCAAAGGCCTAGGATCAGGTGCATATCCTTGTTATAGCTACGGATCACCAAGTGATGGAGAAACATGCCTCGGTATGGGCACATATTCATGTTGAAAAAGACCAATGATATACTCCAATGGCCTAAGAATGGGCTCATATCAATGTTATCATTAGTGATCACCATGTGAGAATGTCACATGACTGAAGATAGGCTTATATTTCTATAACTGAATTTTCTTAGAATATTCTATTAGATGACGGAATCCAGAAAAACATTCCTACTTCCACTGATGAAGGATTGAACCAACATCCTTCTGATAAAATAAAGGAGGTGGCTCATATCCCTTATCTCATTCCAAATATATGTCATTATATTTTTGTGAGGAATGCATGTTTAGACTGGGATCATATTCTTGTTTCAACCAGGACTCACCAAGTCATTGCTGAACATGACTCGGGACATGATCATATCCCTTAAATGAAAACAACTAGAGTATTTAAATGTCTCAGGATTGGGATCACGCCCCCATTCTATCCTAGGTGCACCAAGTGAAAATAAAACATGCCTTAGGATAGTCTTATATTAATATCAAAAATAGAGAATCTCATTGGGATATTCCAGAAGCTTCTTAGAAGTGGGATCGTACTCCCACAACATTATATGGTTATAAATAAGGTATGGAAATCATCATACATTAGGCTCATATACCTACCCAATTCCATAAGGATTGTCGGCATATCCTGACCACAATACATAACAAGGATCATATCCCTACACTACTCAATGGTAGTGTCATTGAGGTTGTTCGGGACACATTCTCATCACCCCAGGGGTCTACCAACTCTTCATCCGAAGAAGAAGATGATCATTACCATGATATTCCTCTCCATTGTGGTGTGGAGATGGATTTCAGGGACTCTACTCCTAAAATATGTTGTGGTCAACCTCCCCATGGTGATACCTCCCCAGAATAAAGAAAATCCTCCACTTTCTCATACACCTCCGTATAAAGATTTATTTTAAAAAAAATTCCTTGGTATAGAGAGGCTCATGAAACGTCAGGGTAAATCATATATTGTTCCCCATTACCATATAGAAACACTCCAATAATGTTAAACAGTGACCCCAAGAAGCACCTTTTGTGGCCTGATCAGATTCAGTCGTTTAATTCTAAATAAGAGGAAGGAGACTTTGATTTTTGGAGATAGTTAACTAGAAACAACCTCACCATCATGCACTGGAATACTTATACTTTTAACTAAGAGACACCATATGATATAGAAAAGTTATACATGAATAATATATACCAAAATATGTGGCCTACTCATTGAAGACTTAATTATAGAACCCTACCCTATCTAGGATACAGTTCCACCTTCAAACCATTAAGATACTCCATTTTTAGTTAGACTGGGGTGCTATATCCATGGTCAGGGATCCAATACCATAAATGCGTAGTAAAAATATGAAACACCTTTCATCCATTGCATCATAACTCTTCGATAGATAATATCTCAAGAAATAGCTTAAGAATCCCTCAGACACGACATCATATAATGTCATAACCTCTGAAGAAATCAGTGGACCAGGTAGCGCTTGGGCCAGTAGTCCACTACAATAAAAGTTTCCTAATTCAATGATGCCAAGACATCACAAACATAGGAACATGATTGAAAAACGTCTTTGAACTATTCCCCTTGATGAAATAAGAATTTATTTTAGACCTGAAAGGTGAGGTTGTGTCTAACCCAGTAGCGACTTTTAGAAACTATCTCTCGTCATGGCCTTCCATTACACCTCACTCCTACATGAGAAAAAGTATTCGAAATTAAATATGTCATAGTAATAGACACCATATAATTATTCCAAGAGAGGATCCATCCCACCTAGTTGAGGGATTATTTAAAACCACCTCCACTTCTTAGATCGTCAATTAATAAGAGGATTCAGGACAAATCGTCATCTTCTGCAAACAAACCCTAGACTATTGGGCTAGGGAAATTGATATCTCAATCACCATCACTAGGTTCATCATCCCTGTGAGGGTCTGGGGGAAATCAAAGGATATTCTAGATCAACCCCAGATTATAGGGATGTGGGAATTTATATCTCAACATTTGTCCTATGATCCACCAACACCTCAACATGTATCATTGGATCCTCAATAATAGGATCAATAAATTCCAATTATGGCCTTTAAATACCCTATCATGTATAGCTATTGGAATTTTAATCATCATCACCACCACATAGATAATCAATATTCTACAGGTTTTGGGGTAAATATTGACGGTTGACATCCCATCTATTCCTCATGACGTAAGACAAACCACTTTTATTCAGGGATCATTCAACAGTATTGATTGAAAACTCCCCCAAGGTCATTAATCACAGTCTGTGAGATGAGGAGAATATAGGGAAAAAAATTCAAACTCTTTCAGTGTTGAAAGCCAAAATAGAAAAATATAGCTAAGGGATTAAGTGACAACCCTAATAAAGGTAGTGAAAATTCACTCTATTTAGTTGAATTTAATGGGAAGCCCACTATTTCGTGATATACCTCTGGGAATGTCATCATTTTCCACACAATTGATATAGTGGATCATGATTCAAATGTTGAGGTCAGAAACATGGAAAAAATACCTCCAGAGGAGGGTTTTTTGGATGCACCAATTGCAGATTAATTCACCAAAATTTATAGAATGATTCTAAATCATGCACCTCTAGATATCGAGTTACCACGTCATTGATAGAAAATAGCCAAAAATAAGGGGAATGGTGTGGCTATATCCCAATAATAATCCAGATGAATTAAAGTTCCTGACATAGAGTAACAGTTGTAATAATATGATAATGAGATAAAAACCCTCATAGAACTCAAATAGAAGACACATATGAGAAATAATTCCACTAGGTATCGTCTTTAAGTCTTGGTGAATATTCCTCCTCTTATAAGATTAAATCATCCAACAAGAATGGAATATGAGTGTTTGACTAGCTCTCAATATAGATATTTATTCTATATAAATGGGTAAGTTAAAATGATTATGGATTCCCCATTTTGTGGAGACAAACTCTCCCTTCCCGGGGTGATCAATCAGTCTTTGAATGAGTTTAAATTTTGTGGGAGATTAAGGCAAGTCAATTGTGCCAAGCCTCTCTAAATCCCTGTATATAGAAGGTGACTTAAGTAGAAGCACCTCAATCATTTCTCAATTCCATGGAGTCACTAGATACTATAATGGAATCAATGGAAGGGAGATGCACATTTGTGAAACCAAATAAGAAATCATATCCTGAATATGTGGATGATACATTTCCTCTACCCAATTTTGGTAATCCTAACTTATCCACCATTTACGGCATGGGAGATCTAAAACAATAGCTCACACACTTAATATCATGATGTAGGTTGATGATGGGACCTCGAAACTAGTATGAGCTAACCAAGATGATGTTTTTGTACAGACTTTAGTAGGGCCAACATTTTTTTGGTACAATATCTTTCTAATAGGATCTGTTATAGAATGGGAAGACCTTCTTCGTCAATTACTTTAACATTTCAGCTCCACACTGAGGAAAAAATATATTCGGAATAATGAACTTCAAGACACAAGAGGATGATAGGGATTTTAACTTTATAGAAATATGGAATGGTTTAAACTATTCACTCAAAATACCACTCTTTTAGGATCAATTTCTAGGGAAATGAGCTGAAAATATCTCAAATAAGTTGCAGACACCTATTATCCAAATGAAATATCCAAGATGGTTCCATGAGTTTGAAAAAATATTTCAATATTTAAAATATGGAATTCAGTGAACCTGACCAAAATCTTGTCTTATGAGTTTAGAATAATCGAAAAGGATCAACAAGCCAGAAGTTCCAGCCATTACCATCGAACCAGCTATAGTGCCCATTCAAGGAACTATGGAGGTCCCAAACCACCAATTGGATCATATAGAGTGACAACAATAAAAATAACCCCCATTTAGAAGCATAGATAAATATGGGTCACCTGAGATTTGGTGAATAGGGGAATAAATCCTACTACTTCTGAAATGAACAAGTCCTCGGTTATTTTCTTGAGTCCATGGATAATAATCTCCTCAAGATACCACAACCCTGGAATCCTTATGAGGTCAACCTCACCAACCATCCTGACTACTACACTTTCCATAGAAGGTTTGGTCATATTATCCAAGACTACTCTATCTTCAAATACATCTTTCATGGAATAGTTGATTCCTGACATGTGGTTAGATAATTTTTTAGAGTAGGTTTCATGTATAACTGTTGCCTAGTATGAAAAATATGGTGATTGGAAGAAATTTCTGGCCATGCATGATTAGAATTTCAACAACAGGATGGGTCTAAAATTAGTTTATTGAGCTCATTTCACCCTAATAGAATAGTTTCTCAAACTCAAAACCCCTCAACCACCCAATAATGTGAAAAAAGGTAGGTCTCATGAATGTGAATTCAACTATTAGGTACATGAAGAGACAAAAGTGGAAGTGTCATATTATGCTCTAATGCAAGATCTGACTCTTCTATATTTCTTCTCCACAACACTCAAAACATGGGAAACGCCTCACCAAACAAAAACCCCATCAGAAAAAGAGCACAAATTTGGTTTTGTCAACATGATACAATTGGAATACCCATTATCTAATGATGAATACGCCTCAAATTATGAGTTCCCTACACCAAACTGGGAACAGGATGTTGCATACCTAGAAACCTAGGATACAGGGGAAAACACCAGCATGGTCGGACCTAATATTTTGGTCACAAACCCCCTCTAATAAATATATGTAGCCGAGATCCATGGAAAACAACTCCATTAAGACCAGAAAATACATGGAGATGTCTTAGAACCCTCTATGGGTTATCTGCACATAGTTGTCTTCTATGACTTCCTAATGGGGGTTCAATTACCTAATCATCCCAAATAATGGAGAAGGAGAGAACAACCCAAACCACTAAAAATATATTATCTCTCAACCTCTATAAAAGAACCAGTCCCACCCCCTCAAATTCCTCAGCTTCTGACCCACGTGTTAATGAGAAATACCACCTTGGGAAGCACAAATCATTGGAAAAAAAGTACAGTATTCTGAAACAGATGGCAGTTTTTTCTAGCCATGATATCAATCTTAAATGTGATCCACCATTCAAGAGAACTAAGAGAGGCACTCGTCGGATCCCTCTATATCCCATGGGAGTTAAATATATAAGTTTCTACATATGAGGTCTATTAAATGGAATCCATGTTATAAAAATTCATTTTTTGTATCATTCACAGTGCAGGACCAGGAAGAGGCCATTTAAGCACACATTAAACCCCTATATGATTCAGGGAAACTTGATAATGTCAACATATTAATGGATCTAATTGAAAATGGATCCTAGATCAATCTCATCCACATTCAAACCATCTTCTTTTTTGAATATAGGGAAGTGGATTTGTCTCCTAAAAAGATGACCATTCAAGGGTATGATACATGTTAGCATACAGATCATGGAAATATCAAAATAGACTCTTAGTTTGTAGATATCATATTTGATGTTGAGTTTATGTTCATCCAATGAGACACTACATTTTCTTTCCCTCATTGAAGGCCCAATCTCTATAGTCACACGGCGGTACCTTCAACATTATATCATTGTTTGAAATACCCCATCAGTGGAAAGGTGTTCATACTACATGGTTACAATGGCCCCTTTGAGTCTTGAGAAGCCACACATGATGTATTAGGTTTCTATCAATGGGAAGGGAAACAACCAATGGTGGAAGATGATATAAAGGTTTATCACCCAATGGCTTGGTGACCACCACTAAAAATCCCTAAAGTTTGATCAACAGGGACTATGGGCTCCCCATAAATCTAGTTGAGGTAATGGACCCAGTTCCAAAGTCCCAAGACCCTCCTATCCCCAAAAACACTATAAAAGGAAACAAACTCTAACATCTCTCCTCAATGGATCTAGAAGTAGGGGTTGATAAATAATTTTATCATGGCCTCTCTCACCGAGATAATGATAGAGATTCCATAAAATTTATGTCTCTGTATGATAATGCCTCCAAGGACTCTGTTGTCATCAAGAAGATTCCCCCTCCTAATATACCAATTTAGAGGTCTATGTTGACAAATTTATAAAAAAACACTTTTTTCAAGAAGTGAAATACCTTAGATGTGTTTAAAATATTTTTCCCATTAACAAAAAGTATAAAAATATTAGGGTATCCATTAGTTTGAGAGACCTTAATAGAAATTTACAAAAGGATGAGTTCCTCTTTCTGATCATAGAACACTTGATCAATTAAAATATAAGATTCCAAGTTCTATCATTCATGGATGGGTATTCAATTAGATAAGGATGACCCCTGAATAAAAAAATCTACATCCTTCAAAGTGATCCAAATAATTTTTTTTCTATCAGGTCATGAACATTGGATTAAATAATACTAACTCCACTTATCAATGTGTAAGTACCCGGATCTTGTTTTTAGTTATGTCTTTTATTTCAGGTGGTTTTGAGAAAAAGAGGAGTTTTGGGAAATTTCTAGAGTACAAGCTATGTACTAAGTTACTGCAGGTGACCGTGTACTAGTCGTGTAATGACCAAGTACATAGCCATGTAGGGTGACCTGGAGGCCGCCAAATGTGGGGCCAAGTAAAGGAAAGTACACACCATGTCATTTTAAAGAACACACCATGTACTTTCTTTTTATTACATTAAACAGACTGGGGTCACGTCTTATGGACAAAACCATCTTCTTCTTCCCCCATCTCATCCAAGAGAAACCGTACGACACAAAGCTTCTCCAGGCCTCTGAATCTTCATCCATTCTCCGATTTGACCACCGTCGATTGTGTTGGAATATCCATGGTGAGTTATCCATTATTCTAGAGCTTCATCTATAGATTTATAATTTTCATGAGATATCTTCGGTTGAACATTTTAGATGTTTTTGTAGATCTTATGCATTCTATGTCAATTCAAGGGACAACAATGAATTATATCATTTGTATAATGTCGAGGTAGGTGGTTTGTTCCTTTCTGTCGACAGTCTTTGAGTTATATATAAAACATTTCTCAATACCCTTGTTTGGGGTATTGCATGTTTATGGTTTTTAACCCTATTATTTCCAGTTATTTCGTTTTTGTTGAATAGTGTATGTTTGATTTTGAATAGGGTTAATTTCCACGGTATGGATGTGTTTTCCTATGCTTGTTAATTCTGACCGTTTGGTCTAGCTTTGCCTTTTAGGCTTTTGTTTCCCATTCCAAGTGTTGTTAGGATGGAGTGATTATTTATCTCTTATGGCATGTCGTGCCTTATATCTATTATCCAAGTAGTACATTGAGGTTTACTTTGGCTGTTGATTATCATTTGTGTATGATTTCTTTACACGAGGATGTGGGAACCTAGTGTAGTGAGACCATAGGGTAAATTGACATTGAGTACTTTCCTAGAGTGATTTTAATAATTATTAAGATGTGAGAAAATAGAGGGGATTGACGTTGAGTGCTCCCTTAAAGTGTCTAGAATTCTATTATGATACCATAGGAGGAATGGATGTTGAGTGCTTCCACAAAGTGTCCATAGTTTACCCGTAAAAGACTATAAGGGTAATTGATGGTGAGTGCTTCCTTAGAGAGTCTTTTTTTATACTAGACTAGAGTGGGAATTGATGGTTAGTTCTTCCTTAGAGAGTATTTGTTATATCATTTTAATCTGATCCATAGGGAATAGTCTATGAGAACCATCCCATAGGGTTTCTTATTCTTGATTGGTTGTTTAATTGTTAAATGTAAATGGTTGTAATTGAAAATGTAGGACTGTTTACTTTTGAGTATTTCATTGCTTTTTAATTATTTTGCACACTGGCTGTAATATATATTCACTGATTGTTAGGTAAAGATATTTGGGTGGTTTCCTTCTAGTATTCATCTCACACCCTGTTTGGGTCATGCTTTTGGGACTAAACAAATTATATTCTCATAGGTCTATATAAGGGAAAGTTCCCTTATACTTCAGGTACATGATTGTTTTGGAGATGAAGAGCATGTGACCAAGATGAGGCTTTCATAGCTAAGGATTTTTTTTACTTGTTTTCTTTTGTACATTGGTTTAGTACTATATTCCAGCATTGATACATGTTTGGCTGTTTTCCAAGACATCTGTATCATGCATCATATATATATGTGCCCCTGTTTATTTCTTCTAGTCTCAGGTTGTTTACCTTCGTATAGTATTATTACTACTTCCACTATTGATATCTATTATAATTCTGATGTGTTACTCTACCAATGATGGAAAAGTTTCCCCACTATCACACCCAAGGCCCTCGCTGCTAGTCAGTAGCCTCTGTCGTTTGGTGAAATGTGCTTGAGGCCATGTGACCAACTGGGTATGGGGCACCTCTGGGCGGCACCCGGAACTGGGACGTTACAAAGTGGTATCAAAGGGATTCTTTTTTTTTTGACTTACTGTTTAGAACCTATATCTAGGGATAGGAAGGAATAGGTACTTGGTAATAAGATGTGCCTGGGAATAGCTAACCCTTATACAGGGAAAATCCAATTTACCTCATATATCGCAATTTTTCTAGTTTTTCAATTATTTCAGTTGATTTTATTTCACCATTGGGTTATTCACATGTATTGTGTTGTTATTGTTGATGTTATTAAGGTTCTATTTCTGTAGCAACCCGATGAGATGAGGGTATACCATCACATGCATCATATATGCACTTTCAAGAGATCACATGGCATGCATTCTGAACATTCCATTTAGGGTGAAATAGTGATTTCATATTGTTGTGGTAGATGTTATAAAATATATGCATGATGTTGTGATATATTCCTTGATATAATACCTTCTTTTGATAGGGTATTGAATTGTGTAATATTTCATTTGAATTAACGCCAAAATTTGGTTCTTGAGGTGTTATGGGCCCTCATGGATCAGAATTTGGTGGACCATTTCCTTTTTTCCTTTTATATGACATGTATAAGATTCCAAGATTTGATTCGTGGGGATTATTAGCCCTCACAGACTGAAATTTGGCACATTGATGTTAGTTTTAGGGTTTCTCTGGGCTTTCGGAGTAGTTTCTGAGGCTTACTATCTATTAAAACCCAGAATACAAGGTGTGTAATGATGAATACCTACCATGTGTCCTTATGTTTGGGAAGAAACTATTTTTCTTATATACACACCATTTACTCATGTACACTCTATGTAGTCTCAAACCATGTCATTGGATGTGTGGGAATAGACATGTGGTTCGGAAAATTTTGGTGGAACATGTCATGTATCAGACGTACACGCCGTGTTGTATAGACCATGTGTCCACCCATGTGACTAACAATACGGATGGATAAAAACATAAGTAATACATGTCATGTGAACCTTGAACTTGTCGTATAGTGTAAACCATGAATCCGGCTATGTAACGAATAACACGGGTCGGTAAAATCCTTCTAGTACACGTTTTGTATGGAACTAACACGTTGTGTAGAATTGTTCTAGGAGAACCGTGTGGCTTAGATATTTAAGGGAACATGGGTAGGGGATGAGGATTCAAGTAAAATACATGTGTTAGGACAACACGCCATGTGTATGGCGTGTTACATGACCTGGTTTGGAAAAATTAGACTCCCATGTGAAGGTTTAAGGGAACACGCTACGTAGGTGTTATACACGCCGGGTATCCATGTTTTGAAAAACATGAATTATTTCTTTCTATTGTTCCCTTCTTACACTTCCATGTTTCATTCCTTGATAATATTTATCTAAGGTGTGCACTTGACCTTATAGGGTCATGCCACAGAGACGTCCTCTGGTTGTACACCAGTTATAGGGTAGTGATCCGACACCTAACATGGCTAATCGAGGACCACCAGAAGATCCTCCAATCGTTGTCGTCTTGGAACCATCCACAATACCAGATATAGTTAAAGATGAATAGTTCAGAGAGGGCTTTATAAGGATGATGCAGACCTTTCAGGGAGCACTGCATCCTACCCCATCGATCTCAGAATTAATATGGGTCTTTCAGTAGCAGCATCCTCCCACTTTCTCAGGGGATGGAGGACCCCAGGCTGCAGAGTCATGGCCAGAATCCATGATGACTATCCTCAATCATTTGGATAAGTTTTGGAGAGGAGGGTCAATCTATCTATGTATATTCTTTGAGATTCTGAGAAGAGATGGTGGGATGTGATCTCAAGGGTAGGACGCCAGTAGGTTATGTCTAGGGATGAGTTTCAGCATACCTTCTACAATTACTTCTACCCGGAGACCTTGAGAGCTGATTGAGCCCAAGATTTCATGAGTCTAGAGCAGGGTACTCTTTCTATTATGGACTATTCTTCTCACTTCATAGAGATACAGTTCTTTACACCCTTTCATGGTGGATATGAGTTCTTCCTAGTAAGGAAGTTTGATGATGGCCCGAGGAAATACATTTGTGCTCAGGTGAACATCTTCAGCTTCACGACCATGTCTTCCATAGTCAACTAGGAGCTGATCAAGGAGCATACCCTAAGGTATTCTAGAGATGTGATCTAGGGCGGTTCAGTATCCAGAGTTGGTGCTTCCTCAGTTGACAGTAGGAAGCGCTGCAGGGAGTCTACACATAGAGATTTGATTAGGCAGAATGCACCTTTTGATATCCAGGTGGAATGCTATCGATGTGGGAAGGTCAGGAATATAGGGACACATTTCCCAAGAGACACGGTGTAGTGTTGATCTTGCTGGTAGATGGGTCATCTTTAGTGGTTCGGTCGGTTTTTCTCACTGGTTGCTGGAGACAGGGGTGCTTTTATGAATCCTTGTTTAGGAGCAGCACCACCCATTTCTCATTAGTTTGGGAACTGGAGTTCTTCCATCCATTCATGCTGAGGTGGAGGTTGTAGTCATGGTAGCCAGTCAGTTGATTTTTAGTGACAACATGGTGGATCATCTTAGGGTGGTCAGGTAGGGTCACAGGGCCATGGTACAGGCCGCACTTTTGTAGTGGAGAAAACCCAACTGGAGCAGGATCCTGACCCATCTATAGTTCGAGGTACGATTCTAGTTGCCTCAGTTTTAGCTTCAACTCTTTTCGATACAGTGGCTTCCTGTAGTTTCATATCTATTTTGGTTGTGGAGAGCCTTCAGATCTGTATCTTTTCTTATACTAATGTCTTGATGCTGGAAACTCTGTTGGGAACTAGAATAGCTAGTGTACATTAGTGAAAAGAGTTCTCTCTTGAGGTTGGTGGGTGTCACTTCTCATGGATCTGTTATGTCTTAGAGATGACGGGCTATGACATCATTCTTGGGATGGACCGGTTAGTTCCCTTCCAAGAAGTTGTCAATTTCTATCATCGTAGGGTGAGTTTCATGTCAATATAGGGGAGATCATTTCTTCATAAGGGTGAATGGGATTTCTAGGAGAGTAGATTGAGACTCAGGGATCATGGTATGGGAAAAGTTATAGACAAGTTTTCTAGTATATATCTGGATGACTAGGGGACTTCACAGATGGTATTTCCTCCTGTAGTGGATCATTTTAGGGATGTCATTCCAGAGGACTTTTCAAGTTTGTCTCCAGAGTGGGAGGTAGAATTTTCTGTTGATCTTGTTCCAGGTGTGAAACTGATGTTCATTACTCCTAATAAGATGGCTACACCAGAGTTACAAGATCTTAAGAAGAAGTTGTGACTGTGTATTGGCTATGTAATGGCCAAGTACATGGTCATGGGGGTGACATAGAGGCCACCTAAAGTGGGGCCTGGTAAGTGCAAGTACACGCCGTGTATTTTTAATGAACACACTATGTACTTTATTTTAACTTCATTAAATGGAATGGGGTCGAATATAATTAAAAGAACCATATTTTTCTTCACCTGTCTCATCCAGAAGAGATCGTATGGTGAAAATATTCTCTAGGGCTCCGACTCGCTGTCTGTTCTCCGATTCTACCACCATAGATTGTGTTGGAATCACCACGATGAGTTCTCCCTTCTTCTAGAGATTCATCAATTGATTTCTCCTCTTTCATGAGATATCTTCGGTTGAACATTTTAGATGTTTTTGTAGATATACCATGTTATAGGTCGATTCAATGGTCTAAGCTAGAGTATATCATTTGTAAAATGTCGAGCATGGTTTCTTGTGCCTTTTCGTAGATATTCTTTGAGTTATATGTGCAAAAGTGCCCAATACCCATGTTCGATGTATTGCGTGTTTATAGTTATTGACCCTTTCACTGCATGTTGTAATGGCCCGGACCTCTCCGGTCCATTACTTTGTGAAAATGTGGTGTTGGCGGTGTTCTAGGAGGTCAAGGTGACTTATCCCCAACACTTTACCAAATTTCCAGTGTTGTGAACAGTGTTTCCAGTTTTATGAATAGTATCGGTAGGTGAATAGTTTTTCTATTAGTGTGGTTTAGTGAACAGTGTTTCTATTGGTGAGGTTCTATCGGTGGACTTCTAATGGTATACTTGAACAGTGTTTCTAGAATGGTAACCTTCTAACGGTGACCTTATAACGGTGGACTTGAACATTGTTTCCAGAACGGTAACCTTCTAACGGTGACCTTATAACGGTAGACTTGAACAATGTTTCCAGAATGGTAACCTTCTAACTATGACCATATAATGGTATACTTGAACAGTGTTTCTAGAACGGTAACCTTCTAACGGTGACCTTATAACGGTAGACTTGAACAGTGTTTCCAGAACAGTAACCTTCAAACGGTGATCTTCTAACGGTGGATTTGAACAGTTTTTCCATAACGGTAACCTTCTAACAGTGACCTTCTAACGGTGGAATTGAATAGTGTTTCCAGCTTCCTTCGCCCCTTTAACGTTTCCTTTGAAATAAAATACATTTAAAGCCTTATTTTAAGGACTCTTAAGGCTGATTCAAATTCCACAAATCCTATATTAATTATTCCTATGGCTCGGAATGTTTTACTTGGTCAAACCGTGTGGGTTAATGCGATCCGTTTTTAATGGAGAATTAACCGGATCTTAAACTGTCGCCTCGTTAAATCTTCAAAAAGGAATCAAATATCATTATCCCTTGTTCTTTACCTTTGTTCTCAGCTAAGAGACACTAGAAACTTTCAATCATTCTCGTAGGAGTTTCAAAATCAATCCCTAATCCTCCTATTGGTTCCACTCTATTTTGGATGCAACCGAGCTGTGTCGGTCAATCTTCCCTATAAGGTATGTTATATCGTCATTCCTTTGGGGATCATCTTATAATGTTTCTCCCTTCCATATTATACCATGTAATTTCCAAGATTCTAATGGGTTTTTATTGGGGTTGGTTGGTACTGTCATACCGTGGTATCCTCTGGTGGATGCAGTTGTCATGAGAGGAGGATTGTGACCCGTTGTGTGGATAAAGGATGTCAAAAACTCTTCGAGGTAGGGGATTTGTGGCTTCTCTAATTGTATATGTGTAATCTTAGAATTAGCATGATTTAGCCCTTTGGATCATAATGAAATTGACCCAATTAAATACTTGACCGGATTAAAAGAATTGGTTGATCGCATGTTGTTTCTTTGTACCGTTATAACGGTTTGACTCATGTTTTTCTAGATAGAGTGATATCTATGTTTTTATTTGATTAGTTGTTCGTTCATGATGGAAATTGATAATGAACGTAAAGCCAGAATTAATTGTTAATTAATTGGCTAAAGATAAAGAGGCATGTAATTGAATCCGGTTGTTGTCGTTGTTGTAGATGTTCTAATTTGATGTTAATCAAGATACGGAAGTAAGCACGGTTGTTTAATTATGGTACCTTACTCATTAGGTCTCCCGTAATTGGAACCTATGAATAACAAATCTGATAATTCAATATGGATTAAAGAACATATTATGTGAGAATTTCTTAAAGGGTTCTGAGTTACCCTCTTGATTGTTAAAGGGTCAAGATCCCATTGATGTGATGTTCTACTTTCTTGCTGCTTGTGCTGTGATGTGATCCTGGATGGATATTGTGAGATGTGGAGGCATGGGGACTTGTGGTTGTGGTAGCAGATGACACCTAGAGTGGCGAGATGCATCAGTTTATGCATGTGGGTGTCATGGAGGACACCAGGGATGATGGAATGGGAAGGATGTGGTTGTTGGATGTTTGGTGGTTTGATTGGTTTTTTATCTGCTTTACTTCTCCCCACTGCTCAAGGTAGCTGGTTTTGCTTACCCTTCTTCCGAAAGAGGCAAAGACACACGGGGTATGCCACGTGCTTTTCGTGTTTAGCCTCTTGAGGGAGAATGGGTTTATGCTCTTACTATAGGCGGCAAAACTAGATGGGTAGTATAACTACTCACCGTGTTGAGCCTTCTTGTGTTTAGTAGCATATGTTGTTTATTTAGAATGTTTGGGAATGTGGGAAGGTAATTCTATAATGAATAATTGAATAAATGATGTTAACTCATGGGGTTGGAGTTGCTGAATCATAATGACAAGGTTGTAATTTGGAAGGTACAGTGGATATTGGGTGTGATTCTAATGAAGTTTGATGTTAAATTATTCATGGTTAATTAATGTTTAATGAATTAATTTACATACAGTGGAACTGATAAAATGAGAATGGAGTAATCTAATAAAGATCTTAAAATGTTTGTGTGCTTATAGGATACCTAGTCTTAGAAGTAGCAGCCTGGAGTCTGAGAGATGTTAGCTGCAGTTGTATCTAAGACTAGGTAATGCCCATAGTGTGGATGTGAGTTATATATATATTCTGTACTTTTTGTGTTTCTATACGCTACTCCACCCTGTCGGTAAGGGAAACTGACACCTCAGGGATTCTGAGCCCTGGGGGGGTGTTTTCCCCAACATTCTAATGGGAGGTCGAATGGCTGACTACCCCCTTTGGTCCTACTCTCTTCTCTTGGTAGATACATGTTCCAACAGGCACAATAGTTAGTTTCCCCATATATGTGTGTAGAGGGATGTAATGTCTTGTGGTAATTTCACACACATATATTCTGGATATAGTATCCTATGGACTGCTATAGGTGTAACATGTATAGGCTATGATTGCTTGAGGATCCCTACTCAGTGTATGGGCTATAATGGGCTGAGGTATAATACACGATGTATGATACACGTTATTCGGGTTGTGGTGGCTCCCGGAACATACCTGGTTACTTTTGGTTGTGAGGATAGTGTGGTGCTTCGCCCAGGTGTCTACGAGAAATCCTTTGTGGTGCACGAGGTGCAGATTGTGGAGCATAGCCCAGGTGTCTATGGGAAAGCCTTTGGAGAGAGATGCACAGGACGTATGACGTTGGGGCAAAGCGGGAAACCAGTGGGGAAGTAGTATTGGGGTACCCTTGATATTTTTCATTATATGCTATATTCTTTTATGTGTTACTTGGCGAGAGTGGCCATGGTGTGGTTGGGAACTTAGTATACCTAATTAGGTGACAAGTTAGTTTCACTTGTTGTTCACTGGGCTTTAGCATGCTTTCTTTACTTTTGCATGAGAGTCTTGGGGAGGATCCTACTGAGTATACTGTTATACTCACCCTATGTATATATCAAATGTTTTCAGGTCACTTGGATCAGGTTGGAGACCAAGCTGGTTACTACTAGCTTGTGGTTGGAGGAGCTGTTCGGGCTTGTGGTCGCTGCCGTTTTACTTTATTTTGGGTACTTTTAGTTTTCCCTTTCATTTTTAGTACTTTTGCATGGCATTTAAAATATGTACTTGGGTTCCTTTTATATTTTAGTTCTTAGTTGGAGTTGGTTGGTGTCTATCTTATCTCTCTCTTCTACATGTGTTCTCTTAGAGGGTAATGCCTCCCATTTTTGTGTTTATTATACCCTCTGTGCTAGTTGCCAACCCGGGGCCTACTGGAGGCGGGACTCGGGGGTCATTATCCCTCTTCTCACATTTCCGGCCTAGGAGGGGTAAACTTTGTGGGGAGGGGGTCATGACAGAGTGGTATCAGAGGTCTGGTTGAGGGATAGGATGGAGTTTGGAGTTAGGCACACGTGAGATTGCATTGGTTGGTAGGGAAACAGTTTCATTCATGTTTAGCAAGTGAGGTAAACACTGGAGACCGACTGAGACATAGGCATTTAGGGCCCCCTATGATCTGACATACGAACCTTTATGTTTACAATGGCTACTAAACAAAGTGATACTAGTTACAGGGTAGAGACCTAGGAAAGGATCATGCATCATTCTTCCTTGTGCCTATGTTTGAATGGGTAGACCTTGGGATAGGTTAACCTAAAATTAATAAAAGAAAAAAATTAATTTACTAATGTTGAGTCTTCCATATTCCTGGCTTAGGATCTCTCACAGTTGTTATTTTACAGGTATGGACCCAGGTCGACGTCCTCGTTAGGTTTGCGCAGAAGATGTCCAGCAGGCTATTCCAGCAGATCACCGCCGGGTAGAGGTTGACGATGATGAAACGTGGAGGAAGACACTCTGAGAGTTTCAGTGCCAGAGTCTACAGAAGTACGAGGGCTCTGTTTCAGATGCAGTCACAGAAGACTGGTTGGATTAGTTCGAGATAGGCTTCAATTAGATTCGTGCTCGGAAGGAACACTGGGTGTCCTTGGTTGTGACGATGCTGCGTGGAGAAGCAAGGCAGTGGTGGTTATTGTTCATCGGGGATCGTGAGGAGTCAGCGATCTCATGGGAGGAGTTTCGAGACAGGTTTAGAGTTGAGTTTCTTTCATCAACTTCGAAGGCATCCAGTCACCAGGAGCTTCTTACACATCGACAGGGGACCTCCAGTGTTCACGAGTTTGGAATCCATTTCAGGAATCTTCTAAGATACGATTTAGACCTGTTACCAGATGAGGAGGCCAGGACGAGGCATTTCGAAGAGGCTTTGCGTCCATAGATCTAGCACCAGGTCACCCAATTTACGACGAAGACATATTTTGAGGTGTTGGCGAGGGAAGAGGTTATTGAGAGGACTTTGGCTAGGACCAGATCTTCACGAGAGGGGAATCGTCATAATTCCTCATGAAGCATAGCTGTGGTCTGGAGTTCCCGGTTTTCATGGATGAAGAGTTTATGTTCACCTGGGGGTAGGTCCCAACCCTTCCCATCTCGTTTCTCCGGAGGCAGCAACTCTCAGGCCTATGCCAAGGGATCAGACGCTTGTTTTTCTTATTGTGGTCGTGGTCATTAGCAGCGAGAGTGCATGACTTTTCAGAGCAGTCATCGTGCACTGGGCACTCCGCTCCAAGTTCCTCCATTGAGGCAGTTCCATCCGAGGAAACAGTAGTAGGTTGCAACATCTTTAGATCACCAGAGGGTAGATGGAGCAGGCAGAGGACAGCCCCATGACGCTCCCCATCCTCAAAGAGCAGAGCGCGGCCGTGGTGGTGGTCGTCATCAGGGTCAGAGATTCCATGTAGGAGGTCGTGGTTAGCTTCATGCTCTAGCGTTGCCAGCCCCAGGCGAGCCAGATGTCGTTCGAGGTACCCTTTTCTTGTTTTCTACCTTGGTGTATGCCTTGTTTGATTCAGGAGAAACACACTCCTTCATATCACCTACCCTTGTCCATGCGTTGGGACATGAGGTAGAGAGGCTTCCAGTGCCCTTGGCATTGACTACACCAGTTGGAGGTCAAGACGACTTGTTTGAATTATGTAGAGACCGTGAGCTAGTGTTGGGGAAACACCGCTCTTGGGGAGATTTCCTATGTTTATGAATACAACCATATGATGTCATCATTGGCATGGATTGGTTGTATTCGGTATAGGCTATTTTTGATATCTATAGGAAGAAGGTCGTTTTCTTTGATGCAGATGGAGAGAAAGTGGTTTTTTTGGGTGAGCAAGATCCTCGGATGGGTCATAGACGAGTTCCATCCTTATAATCCATGATGGCTGAGATGATTCTGAGTTCTTCAGAGGTCCAGCAGTTGGCGTTTCCTAGGGTCGTAGAGGAGTACCCGGATGTCTTTCTAGAAGAGGTTGTAGCATTACCCCCTCGACGACAGATCGTGTTTGGTATCGAGATACAACCAGGAGTGTCTCCTATCTCTTTGTCTCCATATAGGATGGCCCCTTCTGAATTACGAGAGCTACGTATACAACTTGATGGTCTGCTGCAGTGCGGTTTTGTTTGGACAAGTGTTTCACCGTGGGGTGCACCAGTTTTGTTTGTGAAAAATTATGATGGAAGTTTGCGATTGTCCATCGATTATCGTCGATTAAACAAAGTGACAATAAAGAACCGATATCCTCTCCCATGGATTGATGAATTATTTGATCAACTTAAGGGGGCAAGTTGGTTTTCAATGATCGACTTGCGGTCAGGATATCATCTGATGCGTGTAAAGGATGAGGATATCCCGAAGACTGCTTTTCGTTGTCGTCATGGGCATTATGATTTTGTTGTAATGCCATTCGGTGTGATGAATGCTCCAGTTGTTTTCATGGGGTTGAGGAATGTTGTGTTCCATGAATTCCTAGACATGTTTGTTGTCGTTTTAATCGAAGACATCCATGTGTACTCCACATCTGAAGAGGAGCATGCAGAGCATCTACGAGCCGTTTTGGGAGTTCTTCACCAACATCAGTTGTTTGGGAAGTTGTTGAAGTGTGAGTTTTGGGCTCGAGAAGTTTGTTTCTTGGGGCATGTTGTGTCCCAACAGGGATTAGTTGTGGATCCGTCGATGATAGAAGCAGTGGTGTCTTAGGCAGCCCCCAAGACCATGTCAGAGGTGCGAAGTTTCCTTGGTCTCATAGGCTATTATAGGAGGTTTGTAGCCAATTTCTCCCGAGTTGTGACTCCTCTGACAGATTTGACCAGGAAGGATCAAGCGTTCATATGGACTGATTAGTGTCAGGCATCATTCGATTATCTAAAAGAGAAGTAGGTAAGTGCTCCAGTCCTTTGTCTTCCAGCAGAGGGAGTCCGGTTTGATGTTTTCTGTGATGCTTCACATCTGAGGCTAGGCTATGTTCTCATGCAGTAGAGGTCAATTGTTTCTTATGGGTCTCGGCAGTTTCGTCCCCATGAACGCAACTATGCCACCCATGATCCTGAGTTGGCATCCATGGTGTTTTCTCTAAAGTTGTGGAGACATTACCTCATTGGTGACCACTTTGTGATTTCCACCGATCATAAGAGTTTGAGGTATGTTTTCTCACAACGTGACTTGAACTTGCGGCAATGTCGGTGGATGGAGTTCTTGCAGGAATACGACTTTGAAATATCATATACACCTGGAAAATGGAATTTTGTAGCTGATGCACTGAGCCGAAATTCATGTAATGATGTTGTGCGTGAATCTGGTGATTCCTAGAGAGTGATGGAAGAGATATCATATTTTCATCTTGATATGGGAGCATTTGGGGGTAGAGGATGTCTTTTCCAGATGACGGTGTAGTCATCCCTGATGCAGAAGGTGGAAGAGTCTTAGTTGGGTGATTTAGAGGTGGAAGTTTGGAGAGAAAGAGTTGTTTGTGGTGAGGCCCCTGATGGTTGGTCCGAGGATGAAGAACACTGAGTGTTGTATCATGGCAGGATTTTTGTTCCCTTGGAGATGCGCAAGACGGTTCTCCGAGAGTTCTATAGTTCACCCTTGGTAGTACATCCTGGTGTGACAAAGATGTACCGATCCTTGATGAGTCAGTTTTGGTGGCCTGGGATGAAGCATGCGGTTGCGGAGTGTGTGTCTCGATGTTTAGTCTGCCAGAAGGTGAAGGCCGAACACCGTGTTCCTTGTGGTCTTCACCAGCAATTAGAGATTCCTCAGTGGAAGTGGGAGGACATCTCAATGGACATTGTTACATGTTTACCTCAAGATCCGAGAGGGCATGACGCTATATGGGTGGTAGTGGATCATTTAACAAAATCGACCCACTTCATAGCGATCAAGGAGTCGAGCTCAGTGGAAGTTTTGTCAAGGTAGTATCTAGAGGAGGTGGCGAGACTTCATGGAGTACCTAGGATGATCATTTCTGATCGAGATCCTCATTTTACCTCCAGGGTGTGGAGAGGTCTCCAGCATGCTTTTGGCTCTCAACTGTGCATTAGCACTACTTTTCATCCTTAGACGGATGGTCAGACAGATCGAACCATCCATACTCTTGAAGACATGTTTTTCTCTTGTGTTCTTGATTTTGGAGGTTCATGGATGAAGCACTTACCCTTGTTAGAGTTCTCTTAAAATAATAGTTTTCACTCTACCATCGGTATGGAGCCGTTTGAAGCCTTGTATGGCCGGCCATGCCGTTCTCCGTTGTGTTGGACTGGGGTCGGAGAGTCAGCAATTCTCGGACCAGAACTAGTGTAGAATACAACAGAGATGGTTCAGCTGATTCGTGTGAGGATGAAGACAGCGAAAGATCGTCAGAAATCATATGATGATCAAATAAGGAGACCCTTAGAGTTTAATGTTGGGGATCATGTGTTTCTGAAGGTGACTCCCCGTCGTGGGCAGCGAAGGTTTGGTCATGGATGTAAGCTTTCTCCCCGGTTTGTTGGGCCTTTCGAGGTGTTATCTCGTGTTGGAGCTGTGGCGTATCAAGTAGAACTTCCCCCTCAGATGAGTCAGATACATGATGTTTTCCATGTATCACAGCTCCGTCGTTATCTTCAGGATGAATCTCATTTTATTGATTGGGGATAGATCGATATTGATGATGATGCAACCTTCGAGGAGCGACCTTTGGAGATCCAAGACCGCAAGGAGAAGGTGTTGTGTGGGCATTCTATCCCCTTAGCTCGTGTCTTGTGGTGACACGGTGGCATGGAGGAGAGTACCAGGGAGCGTGAGTCACAGATATGTTCTCAATACCTAGATTTGTTTAATTTTTAACTCCTTTAATGTAATGATGTTTCCTTTGTGGTTAGAACTTTCATGTTTTATTTATGAACTTCTTTTGTTCCTTTTTGTGGATTTCTTTCTTTTGAGAGGTATCTCAATGGGTGGTTGTTCGGGCCCCGTTTCTTTTTTTTTCTCTTTAGGTTTGGTTTGAATTATCGAGGATGAGAATGTTTTGAGAGGTATCTAATGTAATGTATCAGACCTCTCAGGTCCATTACTTTGTGAAAATGTGGTGTTGGAGGTGTTCCGGGAGGTCAAGGTGACTTATCCCCAACACTTTGCCAAATTTCCAGTTTTGTGAACAGTGTTTCCAGTTTTATGAACAGTATTAGTAGGTGAACAATGTTTTTATCGGTGAGGTTCAGTGAATAGTTTTTCTATCGGTGAGGTTCTATCGGTGGACTTCTAACAGTATACTTGAAGAGTTTTTCCAGAATGGTAACCTTCTAATGGTGAACTTATAACGGTAGACATGAACAGTGTTTCCAGAACGGTAACCTTCTAACGGTGACCTTATAACGGTAGACTTGAACAGTGTTTCCAGAATGGAAACCTTCTAACGGTGACCTTATAACGGTAGACTTGAATAGTGTTTCCAGATTGGTAACCTTCTAATGGTGGACTTGAACAGTATTTCCAGAACGGTAACCTTCTAACAGTGACTTTCTAACGGTGGACTTGAACAGTGTTTCCAGCTTCCTTCACCCCTTTGACGTTTCCTTTGACATAAAATACTTTTAAAGCCACATTTTAAGGACTCTTAAGGCTTATTCAAATTCCATAAATCCTATATTAATTATTCATATGTCTCGGAATGTTTTACTTGGTCAAACCACATGGGTTAATGCGATCCATTTTAATGGAGAATTAACCGGATCTTAAACCATCGCCTTGTTAAATCTTCAAAAAGGAACCAGATATCATTCTCCCTTGTTCTTTCCCCTTGTTCTCAGCTAAGAGACACTAGAACCTTTCAATACTTCCAATAGGAGTTTCACAATCAAACCCTAATCCTCCTATTGGTTCCTCTCTATTTTGGATGCAACCGAGCTGTGTCGGTCAATCTTCCCTATAAGTTATGATTTATCGTCGTTCCTTTGGGGATCATCTTATAATGTTTCTCCCTTCCATATTATACCATGTAATTTCCAAGATTCTAATGGGTTTTTCTTGGGGTTGGTTGGTACTGTCATATCGTGGTATCCTCTGGTGTATGTAGTTGTCATGAGAGGAGGATTGTGAACCATTGTGTGGATAAAGGACGTCAATAACTCTTCATGGTAGGGGATTCATGGATTATCTAATTGTATATGTGCAATCGTAGAATTAGCATGATTTATCCCTTTGGATCAAAATGAAATTGACCCAATTAAATACTTGAACTGGATTAAAAGAATTGGTTGATCGCAGGTTGTTGCTTTGTATAGTGATAACGGTTTAACTCATGTTTTGCTAGATAGTGTGATATCTATGTTTTTATTTTATTAGATGTTCATTCATTATGAAAATTGATAATGAACGTAAATCCAGAATTAATTGTTAATTAATTGGCTAAAGATAAAGAGGCATGTAAATGAATCTGGTTGTTGTCATTGTTTTAGTTGTTCTAATTTGACGTTAATCAAGCTAGGGAAGTAAGCATGGTTGTTTAATTATGGTAGCTTATTGATTAGGTCTCCCATCATTGGAACCTACGAATAAAAAATATGCTAATTCAATACGGATTAAAGAACATATTAGGTGAGAATTTCTTAAAGGGTTCTGAGTTACCCTCTTGATTGTTAAAGGGTCAAGAGCCCATTGATGTGATGTTCTAATTTCTTGCTTCTTGTGCTGTGATGTGATCCTGGATGACGATTGTGAGATGTGGAGGCATGGGTACTTGTGGTTGTGGCAGCGGATGACGCCTAGAGTGGCGAGACGCATCAGTTTATGCATGTGGGTGTCAGGGAGGACACCATGGATGATGGAATGGGATGGATGTGGTTGTTGGATGTTTGGTGGTTTGATTGGTTGTTTATCTTATTTACTTTTCCCCACTGCTCAAGGCAACTAGTTTTGCTTACCCTTCTTCCAAAAGAGGCGAAGCCACGCGGGGTATGCCACGTGCTTTCCGTGTTTAGCCTCTCGATGGAGAATGGGTATATGCTCTTGCTATAGGCTGTAAAGACTTGATGGGTAGTATAACTACTCACCGTGTTGATCCCCCTTGTGTTTAGTAGCATAGGTTGTTTTTCTAGAATGCCTGGGAATGTAGGAAGGAAATTATGTAATGAATAATTGAATAAATGATGTTAACTCATGTGGTTGGAGTTGCTGAAACATAATGACAAGGTTGTAATTTGGGAGGTACAATGGATATTGGGTGTGATGCTAATGAAGTTTAATGTTAAATTATCCATGGTTAATTAATGTTTAATGAATTAATTAACGTACAGTGGAACTGATAAAATGAGAATGGAGTAATCTAATAAATCTCTTCAAGTGTTTGTGTGCTTATAGGATACCTAGTCTTAGAAGTACCAGCATGGAGTCTTAGAGACGTTAGCTGCAGTTGTATCTAAGACTAGGTAATTCCCATAGTGTGTATGTGAGTTATATATATATTATGTAATTTTTGTGTTTCCATACGCTACTCCACCCTGTCGGCTAGGGAAACTGACACCTTGGGGATTCTGAGCCCTAGGGGGGTGTTTTCCCCAACATTCTGATGGGAGGTCGAATGGATGACTGCCCCCTTTGGACCCGGTCTCTTCTCTTGGTAGATACATGTGCCAACAGGAACAAAAGTTAGTTTCCCTATATATGTGTGTAGAGGGCTGTAATGTCTTGTGGTTATTTCACACACATATATTCTGGATATAGTATCCTATGGACTGCTATAGGTTTAACGTGTATAGGTTGTGATGGATTGAGGATCCCTACTCGGTGTATGGGCGATAATGGCTTGAGGTATAATACCCGATGTATGATACACGTTATGCGGGCCGTGGTGGCTCCCGGAACTTACCTGGTTACTTTTGGTTGTGAGGATGGTGTGTTGCTTCACCCAGGTGTCTGTGGTCAAGCCTTTGTGGTGCCCGAGGTGCAAATTGTGGAGCTTTGCCCAGGTGTCTGCGAGCAAGCCTTTGGAGAGAGATGCACATGACGTATGTCATTGGGGAAAAGCGGAAAACCAGTGGGGAAGTAGTAGCGGGGTACCCTTGATATTTTTCATTATATTCTATATTCTTGTATGTGTTACTTGGCGAGAGTGGCCATGGTGAGGTTGGAAACTTAGTATACCTAATTAGGTGACGAGTTAGTTTCACTTTTTGTTCACTGGGCTTTAGCATGATTTCATTACTTTTTCACGAGAGGATTGGGGAGGATCCTACTGAGTATACTATTATACTCACCCTATGTATATATAAACTGTTTTTCAGGTCACTTGGAGCAGGTTGGAGATCAAGCTGGTTACTACTAGCTTGTGTTTGGAGGAGCTGTTCGGGCTTGTGGTCGCTTCTGTTTTACTTTCTTTTGGGTAATTTTAGTTTTCCCTTTCAGTTGTAGTACTTTTTCATGGAATTCCATATATGTACTTGGGTTCCTTTTATATTTCAGTTCTGAGTTGGAGTTGGTTTGTGTCTATCTTATCTCTCTCTTCTGCCTGTTTTCTCTTAGAGGGTAACGCCTCCCATTTGTGTGTTTATTATACCCTCGGTGCTAGTCCCCAACCCGGGGCCTACTGGAGGCGGGACTCGGGGGGTCATTATCTCTCTTCTCACATTGTCGGCCCAGGAGGGGTACACTTTGTGGGGAGGGGTTCGTGACACATGTTGTGCCTTATATGGTGAATAGTGGATGTTTGATTGTGAATATGGCTAATTTCCATGTTATGGGTTTGTTTTCCCAAGGTTGTTAATTCTGACCGTTTGGTCTTTCTCTACATGTTAGGATTTTGTTTCACATTCCTATTATTGTTAGGATGGAGTGATTATTTATCTGTTATGGCGTGCCATGCCTTATTGCAATTATCCAAGTAATACATTGAGGTTTACTTTGGCTGTTGATTATCATTTGTGTATGATGGCTTTACATGGGGCTGTAGGAACCGGGTGTAGTGAGACCATAGGGGAAATTGGTGTTGAGTGCTTTCCCAGAGTGTCTATTATAATTATTACGCTATGAGACAATAAGGGGGATTGACATTGAGTGATCCCTGTCTATAATTATTTTATGAGACCATAGGAGGAATTAACATTGAGTGATTTCTCAGATTGTCTATAGTTTTCCATTAAAAGACTATAGGGGGAATTGATGGTGAGTGATTCCTTAGAGAGTCTTCGTTTATAATAGACTGTAGGGGGAATTGACGGTGAGTGATTCTTCAGAGAGTCTTTGTTATATCCTTGTAAGCTGAACTTGATGGGATAGGATGTAAGAACCTTCCCATAGGGTATCTTATGCTTGATTGGTTGTTTAATTGTTAAATGAAAATGATTGTAATTGAAAATGTAGGATTTTTAACTTTTGAGTACTTCATTGTTTATTATATCTTTTGCATATTGCTTTTCATATATATTCATTGATTGTTAGGAACAGATCATTGGGTGGTTGCCTATTGGGATTCGTCTCACACCCTATTTGGATAATGCTTTTGGGCCCAAACAGATTATATTGTTGCAGGTCTGGATAAGGGAAAGCACCCTTCTACGTTAGGTACTTGATTGTTGTGGAGCTGGAAAGCTTGGGACTAAGCTGAGGAATGTGATGCTGAGGAGTCTTTTACTTGTTTTCTTTTGTACTTTGGTTTAGTTCTGTATTCCAGAATTGTGAAATGTTTGGCTATTTTCTGAGACATATGTTTCATGCATCATATATATATATATGTGCTCTAGTATATTTCTTCCAGTCTTGTTTTTTACCTTCGTATGGTATTATTACTACTTCCACTATTCTTATCTGTTATACTTCTGTTGTGTTACTCTTATAATGAGGTCACAGTTTCCCCACAATCATAACAAAGGCTCTCAATGCTAATCAGCAGCCTCTGGTGTTTGGGGAAATGTGCTTGAGGCCATGTGACCAACCAGATACGGTGTTCCTTTGGGAGACACCCAGAACCGGGACGTTCCAAATGCATCGTTCATAATGTGTTTAAGACATGCTGGGAAAATATATCAGAATTTTATGTCAAAGACTTAGTTTTCCATTCTTGATTGTGATAATATCACTTCATGTATCTTTGAACATTAATAAAAAAGTTGCAAAAACCCAATATGAAGATGAATCAACTGAAATGAACTTTAAAATTAACAAGAAGAAATTTACGTGTATTTTTGGTATGTCGTCCAATATAGAGGTCGAACATGAAATGTATAGGTCATTGTTTTCAATGTCACCCGTAATTAAATTTTAAATAACTACGGGGACTAAAAGGGAACCTTGCTCTCATTTGATGTTTCATAGCCAAATTGGCAATTTAATATTTCCATTTCACTTGGTTATGAAGAATGGAATTTCATACCAATGGGATGGGGACTTCCTAGAATCCATTAATATTATGAATTAATATCTAAGACATCCACAAGTTATAATTGCACCGGTAGAGGGAAAGATACTCATCATATATGTGGCCTCCAATGAAAAATCACTTTGAACCATCCTTGTATAGAAGAATGATATGAGGTGTGAGAACAACCTCTATTACCTCATCCAAACAATTATAGGTATTGTGACTCAATAATATGATGTCCATAGGAATTTCCTCACACTCATATTTCCAATGAAGAAGTTGAGGCATTACATATAGTACCACAAAGTCTATGCAGTCTCTCTTATTAATCAGCTCAAGTAAATCCATGGATGCACTATGCTAAAGGAGAATTTAGCCTGATGGGTGATTATTCTGCAACAATATGAAATCCACTTCATGTCATAGAAGGTGGTAAAGGGGTAATACATATATGAGTTATTCTCGGCCAATCCCTCCATGTAAAATACACCGGTAGAAACTATTGTAAAGACCCGTAAAATTCAAGGGAAATTTTTTCTTAATTTTCTTTGGAATTTTACAAGAACGCGGTTTCTGACGGCACCTGATTCCGAGGCCCGGAGTGCCCGGAATCAATTTCCGAAGTTTGGCTCGGGTACGTTCAGTGAACGAACGAGCGGGAATTTCTAACTTTTGATCCGGTGCTCGGAACTGAAATCCGAGGGCACCGATGAACTCGCAGTGCCGTTTTTCTCTTAAGGAGACATTTTCCGAGGTTGCGTTTTATGCGGGATGAAAGTTAGTTTTGGGAGAAATTATAAGAAGTTAAATAAAAATGTGGAAACACTTTTTATTTTTATTTTGTTGGTTAACTTCTCCCAAAGGGAGTTAAAGGTGGGACCCACATCCACTTAACCTCCCTTAGGAGGATTAAGTTTGGTGGGGCCCACACGAACCCCAACTCCTCATCTTCTCTCAAAACTCCCCTAAAACCCCCTTTAATTAATGTTTGACAACTTGGTTTAATTAATTAAGGTGGGTTGAATTGAATTTCAAACCTTTGAAATTCAAGTTGAGGTTTGTGTAAATAAAATAAGCCTTAGCTTATTTTATTTTGTTTAGCCATCTTGAGAGGATTTGGGAGCTCCTTCTTCTTCTTCAACTTTGACGAAGAACGCGAAGAACCTTCGAGCTCCGACGAAGAATGCCGCTCCTCTCTTCTTCGTAGCCGGTTGTTTCCGAAGATCGACGACGCCTTCCGTGTCAACGAAAGGGAACACCGCTTCCTCCTCAGACTTACTTAGTCGGCTTACGAAGATTCACCAACGACGTACCTCTTCGGATGTACCACTTCGTCAACGGAATTGACGAACGTTTACCGTGACGCCCGATATCCGCGACGTTGTCTTCCGCGGGTCTTTGACGATCATCGATCTTGAAACCGAGGTAGGGGTTTAATTATTGCTTTGGTTCATGATTTATACCCGAGAATTTTTCTTCGTGAAATTTATCCAATTGTTAGCAATTAACGCGAGGGGGCCGGACCGTACGAACACGGTCGACCCTCCTCCTTTTCATATTGATTTTGTTGTTGATTGAGACGGGAGAGGTGCGGTTCCGTCGCACCGCGCAGGATCTTACGACAAGAAATACGCGGCTCTGTCGCGCCGCGTTGTAAATTAATGCAAGGACGCGACGCCATCGTGCTGCGTCGAAGATAGTTGAAGGCGCCGCGGTCGGAGCGGGGCCGCGGCGGTGGGGCACGGTGCCGTCGCACCACGCCGAACGACGAAGGCCGCGGCCGGTTTCGGGCCGCGGCGGGACGAGAAGACCGGCGGCTCGCCGGGCCTCCGGTGTCGGAAGCCGGAAGGGGACCGGCTTTGCCGGTCCGTTGAAGAAGAACCGGCCGGCCAGGTCGGGCCGACCGAAAGGGGAAAGACCGGGGGAATTAAATTCCCCCGGCCAGGTTAATTGCCCCCCCATTATGAGGGGGGGGGGGTGGTTTCATAAAGGGGGGCAGGCGACCCCCCGTTTTCCTCAAAGGCAGGCCCCCCAAAGGGGGGGCCGGTTTCTCCAAAGGCGCGGCTTTTTGCCGCGCCGCCAGCTAAGAAGAAGCGGGGGCCTTGCCCCCCGCACGTGGCCCCAAGCGGCACCCAGGCCGCGCCGCCGCCGGCCGGGCCGAACCGCCGCGCTGGACCGCACCGCCGCGCCGGGCCGACCCAAGGGGGGGTCGGGCCGGGTCGGCCTGGACCCGGACCCCCCATTTTCGAAACGACTTCGGTCGTTTGGCCATAACTTGAGCCACGGACCTCCGATTGACGAACTGTCAGCGGCGATGCGATCCTTGGATCGAGATGGTCGATTCGGTATATCACACTCAAAGTTTCGGAATACTTTGAGTTCGGCCGAGTTGGTTCGTTCACGAAACCAACCGGGCCTTCGGAGCGGAAACGCTCATATCTTGAGCTACGGACGTCCGATTGACGTGTCGTCAGCTTTGTTTTGTTCCTCTTAGTGAGACGGAGCATTTGGAATACTCCGCCCGAGGTTTGGACGCAGGTGGAGTACGGTCGGGTTGGTTTTACCTTAAAAACCAACCGGGCCCCTGGGACGAAATAGCCAATAACTCTCAGACCAGGCGTCCGATCGACGCGCCATCTGTTGCGTTGAGTTCCTGTTGGCGATACGGAACTTTTGGATACATCAACTCTGGTCTTTGTGACAGTTGATGTATCAGCCTCTCGGCTCGTGGAGCGGACCCTCCTGAACGAGCTTGCTGTGTGCGGGAACCCTAGTGCTGGCTGCGACTGTGACTACTACTGCTACTGCTACTACTACTGCTACTGGGACTGCGACGACGACAGTACAAAGATCCTGTGTGGATTCGACGACGACTACAGCACTCAGCGATCCTACGTGGATCAGTGCTACAGGTCCTGTGTGGGCCCGATCCTGTGTGGGTCCGATCCTGTGTGGGTCCTTGCGCTCAGCGGTCCTATGTGAACTAGCGCCTACAGGTCCTGTGTGGGCCTGATCCTGTGTGGGTATTTTCGGGGGTTAGTTACCTATCGATCCTTCGTGGGTCCGACGACTTAGATGGATCAGAGATCATCTTTATCTTCTTTCGAAGAAGTATACCTGTGTGAGCTGAATCCTGCTGCTATCCTGTGTGGATTGTGTTGTGCTATCCTGTGTGGATTTCGTTTTGCTTTCCTGTGTGGAATACGTATACTTTCCTGTGTGGACTGAGTTGTACTTGGGCTCGGAGGTTGGAGCGTATTGGAATTGATGACTTAGGTATATGTATGGGCATATACCTAAGCAGTGTCGGTTGTTACTTCGTGTTTGTATCTCACCTTTGTGGTTTATCCTTTGTGGATTTTGAGAGACCTTCAGGGGTCTCGGGTTCCCTACTGAGTAGCTTATACTCACCCCTGCACGGGCTATGCCTGCACTACGTTGTGTTGGTTGCAGACGACGGACAGCGTTGATCGTGGTTGAGGCTTGCAGAGCAGGACGGTACCTGGAAGTGGACCACTGGGCGGGACGTACTCGAAGCGGACGGTGGGACCCGTGGAGCAGTGGAGCTATCTGTACCCACCCTTCAGGTGGGATTTCCAGTGGACAGCTCGGTGTAGCGGCTTTTACTTTACAATTTCTGTTTTCCTTTTCGAGTTGTACTTTACTTTCAGTTTGGGTTTGTATATTGGCCCATTTACTTTTCCGCACTTTCAGTTGTACTCTGTTTTTACTTAGTGTGTACTTTTCCGCTTGCTTACTCTGTGGTGTTTGTTTACTTACAAAGGCAATGCCTTCCCTTTTTACCGGGATTTACGCCTTGGTGCTAGTCGCCAGCCCCTGGCCTATGGAAGGCGGGCTTGGGGTAGTCATGGAACGGACCCCGAGGGCGGGTCGTGACAAATTGGTATCAAAGGAGTTCGGTTCTACCGCGAACTCTGATCTTTTCTATGTGAAGTAATAATGTGTAGCGTATTGAGTGTGGTTATCAGTCCAGGGAGTCCAGTGTTGGTGCGGCGGCCGACGTATCCATACACTAGGACCCTGACTTCTGATTTCCGATTTAATGCACGAAAACATTGATTGCGTGTGTGTTTCAAAGTTTTCTTTGTGATTACTTTGTGTCAGCTCACCAGGTATACTGTTTGACCGTGGCGCACCTGTTCCTTTTCAGGATGGCCCCACGACGGCAGCCAGCTAGGGTTCCGAGAGTCGAGTGTGATGACAGCCCACCAAGTTACGAGGCCTCGGTGCAGGGCCCTTTGTCAGCAGTGGCACCGGCGGTAGCTCTACCCGTCGAGCCACCGATGCTTCCAGCACCAGTTGCTGACGATGCACGTCGCCTTAGCGCACTGCATGAGTTTCAGCGCCAGCGACCGCCTAGGTTCCATGGGGAGACGGACCCCCAGGCAGTAGAGGACTGGCTGGAAGCAGTGGTACGAGTTTTCAGGCTAGTGAGGACACCAGCAGACCTCATGGTGATCCTCGCTGCAAGCCTACTGCACGCAGCAGCGGGCCGATGGTAGAGATTGATGCTCCAGGTGCATGATGAGGCATCTCTACTTTGGACGGACTTTGAGAGCCTCTTCCGCTCGGAGTTCGTCCCAGCCACCCTTCGTGCGGTGCGTATCCAGGAGCTTCTCCAGCTGCGGCAGGGCAGCATGACGGTCGCTCAGTACTCGAAGAGATTTACTGATCTCTCGCGCTTCTCGACTGACATGGTACGGGACCCATTCTTCCGGGCCCGGACCTTCGAGAAGGGTTTGAGACACGAGATCAGATCATCGCTGATCTCCCTCAGCATACCGACTCAGAAGGGAGTAATGGAGCGAGCCCTTTTGATCGAGAGCTTCCTTGATGAGTCTACACCAGCGCCGAGACCCACCGTAGGGCGGCACGTAGCAGAGTCATCTGCAGCAGGCAGTCGACGGATGACTCAGGGGTCCAGGTAGACCAGACCTTCAGGCAGAGCATCAGGTACCAGCAGGCTTGGTACAGCCCTTGGAGGTCCCGGAGTGTAAGTGGGACGGGATATCTATGGACTTCGTGACTAGACTTCCACGCACTTCCAGAGGTCACGACTCCATCTAGGTGATTGTTGACCGACTCACCAAGTCGGCACACTTCTTACCCATCAGAGAGCAGGGCTCAGTAGAGAGCTTGGGACGTCTCTACGTTCAAGAGATTGTGCGGCTCCACGGCGTGCCGTCATCTATCGTCTCCGATCGAGATGCTCGCTTTACTTCCCGGCTTTGGAAGGGGTTACAGGAGGCGTTCGGGACGCAGCTACGTCTGAGCACAGCTTTTCACCCTCAGACGAATGGTCAGACGGAGAGGACCATCCAGACTCTCGAGTACATGCTCCGCGCATGTGTCCTCGACTTTGGTCGTAGCTGGGAGGACCACCTACCCTTGGTGGAGTTTGCGTACAACAACATCTACCACTCTACCATCGGGATGGCACCGTACGAGGCGTTGTACGGCCGACCTTGTAGATCTCCTTTGTGCTGGACAGACCCTGGGGAGTCAGCACTTGTGGGACCGGAGATGGTCCAGGCCACGACAGAGAAGGTCCAGGTCATCCAGGAGCGGATGAGGACAGCTCAGAGCTGGCAGAAGTCATACGCTGACAGGAGGCGGAGGCCACTAGAGTTTGAGGATGGCGACCACGTCTTCTTGCGGGTCTCACCTCGACGTGGTATTCGGAGATTTGGCCAAGGCGGCAAGTTATCTCCGTGCTTCATCGGACCCTTCCAGGTCCTCAGCAGGATTGGCGAGGTGGCTTATCGCCTGGCTCTACCACCTCAGTTGCACCGGGTGCACGACGTCTTCCACGTATCTCAGCTGAGGAGATATGTGCACGACCCGACGCACATCATTGACAATGGGGAGCTTGACATTGACGATGGGGCGATTTTTATGGAGGTCCCGGTGGAGATAGAGGATCGACAGGAGCGGGTCCTACGTGTACGGTCGATTCCTCTTGTGCGCA
This sequence comes from Viscum album, assembly GCA_963277665.1. Classification (NCBI taxonomy): domain Eukaryota; kingdom Viridiplantae; phylum Streptophyta; class Magnoliopsida; order Santalales; family Viscaceae; genus Viscum; species Viscum album. Next base: position 2,085,618,156 of record OY728126.1, on the reverse strand, counting down.
TCAGATGGAAGCACAGGAACCTCCAGGAGAGCACTTGGGAGCGGGAGGCTCAGATGCGTGCTCAGTACCCTCATTTGTTTCCCTAGTTTTTGATGTATATTTACGGGGACGTAAAGCCCTGAGGTGGGATTAATGTAAAGACTCGTAAAATTCAAGGGAAATTTTTTCTTAATTTTCTTTGGAATTTTACAAGAACGCGGTTTCTGACGGCACCTGATTCTGAGGCCCGAAGTGCCCGGAATCAATTTCCGAAGTTTGGCTCGGGTACGTTCAGTGAACGAACGAGCGGGAATTTCTAACTTTTGATCCGGTGCTCGGAACTGAAATCCGAGGGCACCGATGAACTCGCAGCGCCGTTTTTCGCTTAAGGAGACCTTTTCCGGGGTTGCGTTTTATGCGGGACGAAAGTTAGTTTTGGGAGAAATTATAAGAAGTTAAATAAAAATTTGGAAACACTTTTTATTTTTATTTTGTTGGATAACTTCTCCCAAAGGGAGTTAAATGTGGGACCCACATCCACATAACCTCCCTTAGGAGGATATAGTGTGGTGGGGCCCACACGAACCCCAACTCCTCATCTTCTCTCAAAACTCCCCTAAAACCCCCTTTAATTAATGTTTGACAACTTGGTTTAATTAATTAAGGTGGGTTGAATTGAATTTCAAACCTTTGAAATTCATGTTGAGGTTTGTGTAAATAAAATAAGCCTTAGCTTATTTTATTTTGTTTAGCCATCTTGAGAGGATTTGGGAGCTCCTTCTTCTTCTTCAACTTTGAAGAAGAACGCGAAGAACCTTCGAGCTCCGACGAAGAACGCCGCTCCTCTCTTCTTCGCAGCCGGTTGTTTCCGAAGATCGACGACGCCTTCCGTGTCAATGAAAGGGAACGCCGCTTCCTCCTCGGACTTACTTCGTCGGCTTACGAAGATTCACCAACGACGTACCTCTTCGGAAGTACCTCTTCGTCAACGGAATTGACGAACATTTACCGCGACGCCCGATCTCCGCGACGTTGTCTTCCGCGGGTCTTTGACGATCGTCGATCTTGAAACCGAGGTAGGGGTTTAATTATTTCTTTGGTTCATGATTTATACCCGAGAATTTTTCTTCGTGAAATTTATCCAATTGTTAGCAATTAACACGAGGGGGCCGGACCGTACGAACACGGTCGACCCTCCTCCTTTTCATATTGATTTTGTTGTGGATTGAGACGGGAGAGGCGCGGTGTCGTCGCACCGCGTAGGATCTTACGACATGAAATACGCGGCGCCGTCGCGCCGCGTTGTCAATTAATGCAAGGACGCGACGCCGTCGCGCCGCGTCGAAGAGAGTTGAAGGCGCCGCGGTCGGAGCGGGGCCGCGGCGGTGGGGCACGGTGCCGTCGCACCGCGCCGAACGACGAAGGTCGCGGCCGGTTCCGGGCCGCGGCGGGACGAGAAGACCGGCGGCTCGCCGGGCTGCCGGTGTCGGAAGCCGGAAGGGGACCGTCTTTGCCGGTCCGTTGAAGAAGAACCGGCCGGCCAGGTCGGGCCGGCCGAAAGGGGAAAGACCGGGGGAATTAAATTCCCCCGGCCAGGTTAATTGCCCCCCCATTATGAGGGGGGGGGGGGTTTCATAAAGGGGGGCAGGCGGCCCCCCGTTTTCCTCAAAGGCAGGCCCCCCAAAGGGGGGGGGGGGGCGGTTTCTCCAAAGGCGCGGTTTTTTGCCGCGCCGCCAGCTAAGAAGAAGCGGGGGCCTTGCCCCCCGCACGTGGCCCCAAGTGGCGCCCAGGCCGCGCCGCCGCCGGCCGGGCCGACCCAAGGGGGGGTCGGGCCGGGTCGGCCCGGACCCGGACCCCCCGTTTTCGAAACGACTTCGGTCTTTTGGCCATAACTTGAGCCACAGACCTCTGATTGACGAACCGTCAGCGGCGATGCGATCCTTGGATCGTGACGGTCGATTCAGTATATCTCACTCAAAGTTTCTGAATACTTTGAGTTCAGCCGAGTCGGTTCGTTCACGAAACCAACCGGGCCTTCGGAGCGGAAACACTCATATCTTGAGCTACGGACGTCCGATTGACATGTCGTCAGCTTTTTTGTGTTCCTATTAGTGAGACGGAGCTTTTGGCATACTCCGCCCGAGGTTTGGATGCAGGTGGAGTACGGTCGGGTTGGTTTTACCTTAAAAACCAACCGGGCCCCTGGGACGAAAAAGCCAATAACTCTCAGACCGGGCGTCTGATCGACGCGCCGTCTGTTGCGTTGAGTTCCTGTTGGCGATACAGAAATTTTGGATACATCAACTCTGGTCTTTGTGACAGTTGATGTATCAGCCTCTCGGCTCGTGGAGCGGACCCTCCTGAACGAGCTTGCTGTGTGCGGGAACCCTAGTGCTGGCTGCGACTGTGACTACTACTACTACTGCTACTGCTACTGCTACTGTGACTGCGACGACGATAGTACAAAGATCCTGTGTGGATTCAACGACGACTACAACACTCAACGATCCTACGTGGATCAGTGCTACAGGTCCTGTGTGGGCCCTATCCTGTGTGGGTCCGATCCTGTGTGGGTCCTTGCACTCAGCGGTCCTGTGTGAACCAGCGCCTACAGGTCCTGTGTGGGCCCGATCCTGTGTGGGTCTTTGCGGGGGTTAGTTACCTATCGATCCTTCGTGGGTCCGACGACTTAGATGGACCAGAGATCATCTTTATCATCTTTTGAAGAAGTATACCTATGTGAGCTGAATCCTGTTGCTATCCTGTGTGGATTGTGTTGTGCTATCCTGTGTGTATTTCGTTTTTCTTTCCTGTGTGGAATACGTATACTTTCTTGTGTGGACTGAGTTGTACTTGGGCTCGGAGGTTGGAGCGTATTGGAATTGATGACTTAGGTATATGTATGGGCATATACCTAAGCAGTGTCGGTTTTTACTTCGTGTTTGTATCTCACCTTTTTGGTTTATCCTTTGTGGATTTTGGGAGACCTTCAGGGGTCTCGGGGTCCCTACTGAGTAGCTTATACTCACCCCTGCACGGGCTATGCCCGCACTACGTTGTGTTGGTTGCAGACGACGGACAGCGTTGATCGTGGTTGAGGCTTGCAGAGCAGGACGGTACCTGGAGGTGGACCACTGGGCGGGACATACTCGGAGCGGACGGTGGGACCCGTGGAGCAGTGGAGCTATCTGTACCCACCCTTCAGGTGGGATTTCCAGTGGACAGCTCGGTGTAGCGGCTTTTACTTTACAGTTGCTGTTTTCCTTTTCGAGTTGTACTTTACTTTCAGTTTGGGTTTGTATATTGGCCCATTTACTTTTCCGCACTTTCAGTTATACTCGGTTTTTACTTAGTGTGTACTTTTCCGCTTGCTTACTCTGTGGTGTTTGTTTACTTACAAAGGCAATGCCTTCCCTTTTTACCGGGATTTACGCCTTGGTGCTAGTCGCCAGCCCCTGGCCTATGGAAGGCGGTCTTGGGGTAGTCACGGCACGGACCTCGAGGGCAGGTCGTGACAACTATAATCTCATAAGAAGAGGTTTTCTATTTCCATGACACTCCCCATACATGGGATATGTATTTTGATGGAACCTCATGGATTCCTATCGAAAAAGGATGTAAAATATGAATCTAAATAAATTTGGCTTAGGGATTTTATTTTTTCTCCACACAAATAAAATTTCCTCTACACTTCCTCATAATCTAAAGGTTGCACACATGAGGAGGAAAAATACCCATCCATCATTACTGGCTTGGAGTTTCCCCAACAACTATATATATCCTGGATAAATATAAAATGGGATTCAAAACAAGTGTTAAAGAATATAAATAGTGAATATTCCATCAAGAATGAATATTTTGACACTCCCACAAGCTACAATAGGGGACTACTCGAAAAATTCCTTTTTGATCCCACATTTCTTCATGTCCCCGCATCACAAAATGATTTCACTAAAACATTGGCTAATGCAACCACTATCTTATCTGACCATGAATAGGAGGATGAAATGTTTCATATCACACACTAAATAATTGTATATTCAATCATAATATTTGATATGGGAGAAATAAATTAGTTTGAAACTACATCAGTGTATGATAAATCAATATCCACCCCTGGAGGGATGGATCCCGTAATCTGTTATCTCCAAAACCAGGATCTGCTGAAAATTTTGATATGGAATGAAGTATATTTGCAACCATGGAGTGAACATACTCAGAATAATGGCCCAATTTAGAAAAAATCCATCTATAAGCGTTTCTTTGATGGAATCCTACTTGGATACATAGAACAAAAGAGATTCACACCATCATAAAATAATTACATATAGGATTCTGTAGTGCTCATCAATCTGGTACCAGGCTTTCACACTAAATCAAAAGGCATGGTTATTACTATAAAACTATTATACAAGACTTTTTTGGATTTCACCAAAAACATTCATTCATTCTATATCCATGAAAACATCATCCATCATCACTCAGAATTGCAACATATAGGTAAATTTTCTTATTCATTTAGTATTTGTGGAATAGATGTTGTGGGGACATATTCCTTAACCACATTTAAGAAGTTCAAGTACATCATTACTACTACTAACTACTTCTCCAAATTGGATAATCCAATAACCCTCAAGGATGTTAGGATGAAGAATATCATTAATATTATAAAGTCACATATCATCAATAGGTTTAGGGTCCCTCGCACAATATTGACGGAAACTTCCTAAAAATTTGTTCTATGGAGTGGAAAATATTATACCAAAAGTAAAACATCCAATATAATCACTCATCCCAATATCATGTAGTAAAAATGGAAAATAAAGGCATTCAAAAACACCTTGTCAAACATACTCTTGAATATGGTAAATAAAGACAGGATAACCTTCCGAAAAAAATCATCCATGATTTATGCACCTACAGTACCACCCCATGTACTTGTAAAAAAGAAAATATTTTCACTTTGGTGTAGGGTACTGAGGAATTAATTCCCATAGAATTCAAATTTCAATCACTTTGAGTTTCCATTTTCAGACAACTCTTGGATGATGAGAATTTAAAAAAGTACCTCAATGAGATTGAACTACACGATGAGGATAGGTTGTGTACATTTCACAACCTTGAAGTACCCTAGAATTAGATCACATGGGCCTTAAATTAAAATTCCTTCCTCCATTAATTCCCCTAAGGAGAATTGGTGTTGTCTCTCATAACACTAATCATATTAGCAAAGAATCCTTCATTTCAAGAACCTAAATGCGATGGGACTTATATAATACATAGTTTCTATCATAATGAATCATACTCATTAATAAAAATGGATAGGTAACATGTGGGAACCCACACCAATGTAAGGGTTCTTAGGAAATACTTTGCATCGCTGCCATAAAGAATCAAGTCCTGGTAGCCCACGTTTAAACTACCTAGTGTCTCATGTCCTAACCGTAAGACATTAAATTTTACATAGTTGTCATAGTTTTATGATGATAAACGACAAAAAGGAATCCCATTTTTATGATGTAAGAATGTGTAATAATTTATAGAGCACATGAAGCAAAACTATACGGAGCACGTACTCACCGCATGATTTAAAAATACACATATCCCCCAAGGGTTAATCCATATTAATATTGGTAAACCCAAGTCTTAGTAGTAAGACTTTAAACTGAACAACATATCGTGTCTTAACCGCATGACATTAAACTATATAGAATAGGTACATACTGTATGAAGTTAAAGTAAACAAAATATGTTCTCACTGCATGATGCTAATATACACAGGAAGAACTATCTCACTAATGACTCACACATATGAGCAAGATCAGTGAAATAGATAGATGAAATTCCCCCATCCTTGTTTGAGGGTTAGCTCCTCAAATGGTGTATATCCTTTTAATAACTATGAGTCAATTGATTCCTTCAATCACAGAATATGTAGGGATTCTTGAACCTCTATTTTGGGACCAACCACATTGTTTCTTTGATTTACACTGTGTGACCCTCATCCTCACCAGAAGATGTTAAACTACACAACTGATGTCCTTGATGAAAGAAATTTAATTGTATGGGTTTCTAGAACTACATATGGCTTTATTCTATTTTCAATGAGATATGTAGGTATTCCTCAATCCCATATCATATTCCAGCCACCACATGATATAAAATTCTCATGTTCTATCCTAAATAACCCTTGTATGGTGAGAGGAATCCATTCCATTACTTGTTTCTCAAACTGAGAATAGATCACGTGAGCTTAGAAATTTCAATAAGGGGTTCCCCACACAAAAAAGGAATATAAAATCATGTTAGGGTAATCATGGAACTAAATGTAATACATTAAATTTAATACTATTAGTCCTCACTGTATAACACAAAACTGCATGGATGATGTCCTTTTCATGACATAAAATTGTACATTCCATTAGACCTTTCCTAAGAGGAACACTTTTATTAGTGTTGGTCTCCTACCACCCCTCCATTAAATAGTTGTGTGTGACATGATTCCTAAAATCATAGGATCTATAGGGATGTCTAAATCTCTATCCCCTAGCTATTCATGACAAATAAACATAAAAATTCCCCCTCCATACGTTTAGGTAAGACTTTTTCATGAAGCTCCTATTTCATGAAATATGTATGTATTGATTACTCTTACCATATGATATGTAGTGACACCTATATTTCCATCCTAGGTTCCATCAGTAATACCCCTTTTTTCATTGAGATTATATGTCCTTGATAAATGACGTTAAACTACATGGTTTGAAAATAACTGTGTGTTGTCTTATTCCATTCATCATAGGATATGTTGTGGCACCCAGATCACAAATCCTGGGTTTGACTTCAATTATAAATGGATACAGTTCCCACCTCTTTGTAAAGAATACACATGCATAGCAAGTTTCCTATTTATATACTATGTGTGGCTTGATTCCTCTCATCAACGGATATGTGGTGACACCATGATCTCCAATCATGGGCCATGTTACAAAAACTGATAAAACAATCACTCCGAATACATAGGGTATAATCCATACAAGAAATATTTTCCCTATATTTGAGAAAGATTACATATGGACTACATGTTCATGTAATATATCTTTCATAATTTTCCACATCGATGACCAACTCCTTAATGCATGATGTTAGTATGAAATAAAAACGTCCATACCACATGATTATAAACTACATATAAGTAAGTAAGTTCCTACTAAATGATGTTGAAATGTAAATACCATCATCTATTATCATCATTTATCAAAGGACCACAACAACCCTACCTCGGTCAACCAGTGTATGGGTTTCTTCCACTAACTTTTAAGCACCTCCACTCATAAATCACACTTCATGTACTGAGAACCTATTGTCTATGAAACACATTCATATGCCTCTTAAATTAAAAGTGTTCTCTATAATTCACCATTATATTAATTCATAAGGTCTTAGACATACCAGCTAGAGAAATATTGGCTTTGTTATGAGGGTTTTCTAATCCTTATAAGCCTGACATCGTCGCATAAAAACTCATCACTTAAGGTTGTTCAGGACAATCCCAGGTGTGATTGTCCCATATCATTACTCATGACGAGAGAACTATAATCAATGACTAACAAAATCTTCATCCACCACTCATATGGGTGTTGGAGTGATATTTTCCTTACATATACTAATTAGGATCTTCTGTAACATCCCCTTATATTAGTTCAATGGGTGTCATGACTGTAAAATGCATTCACTTTAGTCCAACCTATACAAACATAAACTCCAAAATATAAATTTCTAAATCAAAAGACCTTAAAGAAGTAGAAAAATATACAAAAAACAAGTTAGGTTGAAAACCCTCAAAAGAATGCCTGATAAAAATAGAAATCTTTGCTCTCTAAACTCTTCATCTTCAATGTTTAGGAAAAAAATATGGTGAAAATAAATAATGCATAAATCTCATTGGGCCAACTTTGTAGCCTTATTAAAATCTAAGTTATGATCATTGGACCCCAGGTTCTAGATAAAGGTAGAGTAATGATTTTTCAAATCTCCTCACTGTGAGAATATGTTTTCTAGGTGGTGACACAACTTTTAGGGTTCTCAAACCCTTATTGGATATTATACATTCCATAAATTAATCTTCAGGAAACTAGTGCCTTGGAACACCATAAGCCCTCCATATCCATTAGAAAATCATACTTGAATTCAATGGAACCTTTTTATAACTATGAATAAATTAATTTAGTTATTTGATATGCATCCATATCCATCAACAAAAATAGTCACTCTATAGAAAAGGATTTCAGATCCATGTGTTCTCTGACATCAGCATGACAGAACTCATCACCTTAGTGTGTTTTGGGACATTCCTAGTATGTTTTCCCATGTCATCCTCATAACCCATCACTTAGGACAATGATTTACAATCCTCATACCAGAAAATATATGTTTATTCAACATCCTTTATGTTACGTTACTATCTATTGTACCCTTTCTCAAAATAAGGATGCAACACTCCATTACCAAACCTTTTGATGGCCCACAACTTTTGATTTGAAACCACAGAGCATAGGTCTTGATTTTCACAACTATGATCTGAACTACTCTAGGGTGGAAGATCCTTTCAGGGAAAGCTTTCCCTCTATACCCAACCTCATCATCTGGACATTTTAGTCTTCATGAATCTTTCATGGATCTCAGAAATGATTGAAGTTCATATTTTCATGACCATGATATTGACATTTAAGGCCTTTGACCAACTCAAAAGATGATTCACCTCCTTGAAAGAAATGATATTCAATCCTTTGAGCCTAGAAAAAGTGTGGAGGATCCTAGAACCTCAGGGTGTTATGGGTCATTCTGGGAATTGTTTCCCCATTCCATTCTCATAGACTCAAATTATTAAGTTATGAATTACCAGTTCCACATTCCAACTATCCAGGTAGACTCAACATCACTGGTATTTCTCCCTAAACCAATATTACCAAATAAATCTTCCATCAACCTTCAAAAATAGTGGATACACCTCTAATTTAAAATTATACCAATTCGTAAGGGATTTAACTTACTAAATAAAGGCATCTTCTCCAGGTTGGAAAGTATCTCTATTCCTAACAAGCCTTGACAACACCATGACAGGACATAGAATTCTAGTTTATTTGGAGTAATTCCATGAATTTCTATATTGTATCCCATAATAATTAATCAAGTCCTTTTATTAGTACTTTAAAGTACATGAAATCCTATGGTTTGACTTTAAAGACCCTAAACTATAGATATAGAATGAATGACCTAGAAGACCCTAAACTATAGTGATAGAAATATGAGCTAAAACAAACTAAACTACAATGATATAAGGTCCGAGATAAGATACTCGAAACTACCAGGAATTAAAGTATGAGATAAAATACACTAAAATAAAGTGTTGTAAGGCCAAAGATAAAATAGTCTAATATACAATGATATAAGGTTTGAGATAAATGAACCTAAACTATAGTTATAGAAGGTATAAGATAAAAGAACCTAACCTAAAATGATAAAATGTCTCAGCTAAAATACCCTAAACTATATCACAACAAAAATTTAGTTAGCAAGAATGACAAATATCGTAAGACTCACTATATGGACTTGGAAAAAATAAAGCTACACACACCAATCCTATCAGCTTTGAAAAAATATAGAGCACTCTCACTTCAGAAAATATATTCTACCCAATCTTACTTATGATAAAAAGGTAAAAATAAGATAATCAAAACAAAGTCATAAATGAGGAACCCCATTATTGGTGAGAATTTATAAGCACTTCTTGAGAAAAACCTGTTGTGATTTAAATGTTCAGATAGCAACATTCAAGTTTAATAGCTATTATGAAAAGGATTGTTATTTTTCGAGATCTATATAACATTAGATCATGGAAATTTATTGCACATCTTGAATAAAAAAACTGGATAGTAATATGAATGGTTTTGAAAATAAATTCATTAATAGCGTGAAATAGAAATAATTTTAACATTTTGGATTCTCTATAAGAATATCATCAAAATTGTAATTAATATCAATTATAAAACTTCAATAAGACTCGATCAGATAAGCTGGCCAAGTTGGAAAGAGTCTAGTGAGAAGCATCAATTGATCACTGAAGTGCTGCTCACCCCACCTCTTCCTTTTATACCAGAGGATGGTGGGTCTAAACAAATGTAGTTATCTTCTCAACTCCTTTCTATGTGGTTGAAAATTATGATGATGATGTTGAGAGGTCATACATCCGGTGAGCTATGATTTCATCATATCTCCATATCTACAAGGTCGAGGAATCCATCTAGTCTTGTAAATCAAATATAAATTGGAAAATCTACTCCAATTACTCTAAGGCCTACATTATCTTTTCAAAAAATGGATCCTCAAATTCAAGATCACACAAGATCCACTCATTGGGGACTAAATATTTATTATTTAGGATAATTTTTAACATGAATTCATACAGTGGTAGGCAATCAAATCCATCCTCCCCCGAGTCATAAAATAGATGTGGAAGGAATTACTCTTAGTTATGAAATGTTTTCAAAGGAGTATATTTGATCAAAGCATGAATCTTCATTCCAATCATCCTACATCGTCTTTCACCTTATTTGGATTTCTAGGAAGTTGGAGATAAAGCCTAATATATTCTTACCCCAAAACAGGCATCACACATTGTCGGGGTTGGAACTCTGACTTCCCCAATAGATTTTGTCCCAATATCAGGATTGTCATAGCCAGGACTTGGGGGCTTCCTCAACATATATTCAAAGTTTTTAATCAATCTTAATAATTGTAATAGATATATGGGTTGGTGAGGAAAATGGTTCATGAAAAATACAATCAAATAATCTTAGAACAACACCCTAGTATCCAGCTAGCCATGGCTGGGAATAATCCTGAGCAATAAAGGTAGGATTATTAGCATATGGGATAATGATCACAACATCAATGTATTCATGTTCCAACATCGTAAAAACCATTGGATGATAATGGGGTCTCACTCTCCTAACATTCTGACCAAATAAAGAGAAGATACCCTTATTCTACTGTTGAACTGATGATAAAACTGATAAAATTTATATTTCTTGTAGATGATTGGCTAGTCCATCATGGCTGCAAGAACCCCATCCTGAAGGGATATATTTTATGAACTTTCTTCTATATTGTCACTGCAATTTTCAATTATTATCTTAGTTAGTAAATAATAAGGGTTGAAATAAAATATATCATATTGTCTCAACATATATGTAACCTCATACGGGCCTATTGACATGTACCCAACCCTGGATATGTTTAGAAACCTCAGATGAGATAAGGCATCGAGGACCATAGTGGTATTGCAGTATTTGTAGAAATGGAAATGCACCCCTATCAAGAAAAATAAATAACGGAAAGTACTACTAATCTTATGTGGGATGTTTCCCTTCTAAATGTGTCCCAATAGTCGGTAAATTAATTCAAGGGTTTACACAACTTGATTAAGGTGTTTTCCCTCCTTTAGTCATGCTTCCATCACTAGCTTACTGACCCAGATTCTTGAACACGCATCCTGATCTTGGAAATCCACATGTTCCGAAACATGGATGTGAATCTCACCAAACTAAGGCTGGTAGAGATCTCTAGTATAACTCGTTATCCCCTTGAAGTATGATATGAGGCTTCCACAATAGCCTAATATGAACTAGAACTACCACAAACTTATTGGGAATGGCAATGATGGGGGAATATTGTAGTCATCGAAGATATTCTATGAAAAAGGAAAATTTTGATCTAGTCTTTGAAAGTGACAGGAAAGAACATATTCTTCTCCTTTAATAACTTTTCCTTCAAAGTGATTAGAATTTTCCTTTCCAAGATTTATGTTTTCAAAGATTCATCACATGAATCTATGGTAGGAAGTAACTCATTGTACATATCTCTAGGAGGGGGTATCCCATGCAGTTGGTAGAAATCCCATAGGCTAGTTCCCACCATTCCATGGGATGGATGTTATAAGTGGGTACTAGGAATCCAACAACAAACATTTCCTTGAAGAAGATTATACTGGTGGTAAATAATAAATTATTAAATCCATTTTACATAATAAATATAGATAACATATAACTTTTCAAGAAACTCTATGTAGCTTTTCCTAACCTAGAATGGCCACAACCATTCATCATAAAATTTACCACCATGATGTAGATCCCACTTTTAGCTTCATACACCAAGAGGATTATTCCAAAAAGAGACCAATATACTCGAATAGTTTTAAGAGATGGGATGGTGAGAAAAATCATAGTCGTATAGGCCCAAGGGAGAGTTTTCCGACATATAAGGCAACCCTTTGGATCAAGCTTCAATCAGTCGACCATCCTCAAAAATTGTTTTCTAAATATAGTCAAGATAGGTTGACACATAGAAAGATAGAGGATAGTAGTTTGAGGAAGGAATGATAATGTCAACCATCAAGCCAATCCCTTATAGAGGAATCCAATTTTATAAAGGATAATTCTATAGATAGGATGGATGAACCCATTTTAAACCCTCTTTATCATAATTCACATGATATCAAGGTCCGTCTTTTTGGATTTTATTAATTATGGCTCTTTGATTTGGCGAATCATAATAACTATTATGAGTGCGGGAAGCCATATGATGAAACGTAAGTAGCATTTTTCAGTATGATAAAAATAACTACTTGTAAAAGGAAATATATAAAATATAATCAACTTCTTGTGCACCACATGAATCAACATGGAATTCATGAATCAAATAAAGTATTGATAAATCACTTTGTTCAAGAAAATATCATACACTTTATTAACATGTAGAACATCATGAAACTGTGTGACCCCTTAGAATACTAATGATCATGTGATGTTGACAAATTCATGAGATCTAAAAAACAACTGAGAAGGATCACAAGATTGAGCCAGTATATCCCACAAAACCTTCAAAGGCATATGTGCATCCCTATAGATAATGCTTAAGAAATTATTTGAATTTATTTCAAGGATTATTCAACCAAGAGCTTTGGAAATGAGATCATGAAAATAAATTCTTAGGGAAAGTTCTCACGAACAGATCTCATAATTAGTTCTTATATAAGGGTCTTGCGAAAGGATTTCACGATGAAGGTAGTGAAAAAGAGATCTGAGCAGTTCAGTAGTTGGTTAACAAACATGTCTTCACTCCCCAATTTATAGGGAATTGTTCTTAAGACCTAACATCCCTGGAATTACCAAGCTTCTCCCCTGATATTGATTTAAGACAACACCAAGTCCTATAAGGTTCATTTACATTTCTCATAATAGATCCCTTTTCCCCATAGATTTCACTCATAAAGGTAGAGGGGGAATTTTTTATGCCTTCCAAATGATTATTATGAAATCAACAAAGGAAGAAATTCACAACATGGATACTATTTTTCCCCATAAAACAAAGTAATAATAGGTTGAGAAAACTCACATATTTCATAATCCTCTAAGATTCATGCGATTATAAGACCATTAAAAGGCCACACGAAGGATAAATTCATATAACATAACCTATTAAATATACCACAAATCCCCTTTGAAAAGTCCTTATGATCTTGTGAAGCCATCCTGGACAATCAGTGATCATGTGGAAACTTCCAAATGAGAAACCCCATGTCATGTGAATTATCAAGCGGCATGCACCAGATAATCCATCCAACAATCCTTGAAAAATTGATAGAAAATATCCAAAATGTGGGACCCTCTTTTAATCGTAAAAAAATATATAACCATAAATCTCTAGAGATGTCATATAATCCCTAGTAACATGTCAATATAGTTTCATTAGAGCTCGTTGGCATGTCACCAAGTCAAGATAAAGGCTTTGGACATGTCTATGTAGTATCACACTCCCATTTTGTCTCCAAAATCAAGTAGAAGGGTTATTCCATGACAATTCTTGCAAATAACCATAAGACAATTTTTTGTTCATGTGAAACATCACTAATGGATAAACTGATTTTCCTATGAAACACTCAAGAAAACTCTTGAGACCCTAGGCCCCTATAAAATAAATAAGGAAATAAATAGTGGAAAAGGTGGGAGCCTATTTTTTCATAAAAAACATGCAACACACCACATGTGATTCATGAGACATAGAAATCCCATGGAGACTTTTCCACCATTCCATGTTATAACTCACTATCATTTCACCCTCTCTACAAGAATGGACTGAGACAAGTATAAATGGCCTCTCACTCCTCCTCTAACTCTAAAGACAAACAAAAGAGTTTTCCTACGAAATTCACATGCATCGCCAAATGACTATTTTTGGTCACATGACACATCACCAGTGGGGGAGTGATTTTCTTAGAAAACACTCATATAATTTCAAAATATCCCTAAGACATTCACAATTATAAGAATCAAATAAAATAGAAAAAGAGGGAGTCTCTTGTGGTTATAAACTTCATGGGATGTGCTCGTGCACTCTGCAAGACCTCGCAGAAGACCTTGGTCATGATGGATTGATCTCATGAAATCCCCATGGAAAACCATCATTGTCACTCAAAAAATCCTAGAATGACCATCTAAGATCACACAATTACCTTTCACTAGGAACCATGATTCTGTATAGGCCCTTGGACATATCGACCTATGAATGGGAAATTCCTTTGGCATTCCCACAAGATTATGAAAGATGTCATTAATTGGCTACAATATAATAAATGGGTAATTTATGTGATTGTCAAAGAGTCTATAAAAATCATGTGATGACCCCAGAATAACCAGATTAGGATATTATGTGATTACTGATATAAAATCCATCCACCAAGTCCAGCCTGGATTTGTGCGATACGCACCTTGAAAAGCATTGAGTAATTAGGGTGGTGAGGCCTATAAATCACCCACACAATATGAAAAATTCGATCATTAAATCCATTCCCTGGACCACTTACTCATCAAAACATATTGCATAGAGTGGCTAATCAAATTATTATAAAGTTTTTACATTAGTTAATGTCTGGGGAATAACTGAAGCGATCATGTAACACGTATAGGCGCTTCGGGTGATCCCTCATAAATCATGTGATGGACATATGAAGGGTTTTGTGAATGACATACCCCAAAGATTCTAAATAACATGGGACTTAAACAAGCTAACACTGACCAAATATAAGGCTTATGCAATAAAAGGCTAGAAAGAATACTAAAATAGGTAATAATTATGGCAATAACATATACATTGATCCTTGTACACTTCATCTAAACCACCTAGGTTATGCGACAACACAAGGACATGTCATCCTGATCACACGAAACTTATTTTTATAATATTTGGATCATGTGATTTCCCCATGAAATGTCATAGAATGTCACATGGAACACACTGGTCATGCCACCAAAGTATCAAAAAACCCTCTAGGATTTTCATCCAGACCTCATGATGTCCACTAGACCTATCTCCCATATCATAATATGGCACCAGTGAATGTTAGTTCAATATCATGATGGATCTATAACATATACATTATCTCTACTGACATGTAATAGTATGTGCCACTAAGTTTGTTAAAATTCTGATTTCGTTTTTTAGAGGTGTTCGATGGATGTTCTTGTAGTTTTTGTGGGATTTCGTGCTTAAGAAGAGTTGTGTCTAGAAATACCCATCTTGGAAGTGTATTTCACGATTTGGAAGTTAAATTCATGGCTTCTCTAGCATAAGTTCATGACATTTATATTTTTGGGGTTAAAAAATAAAAAGGTGACACATTTTTCATCGAAAATAAACCCTGAGGATTACATCACATGAAAGAGGATAACAATTCATTTAAACCCTCAATCCATTACAATTTTAAAATTATTCTCCAGTAGAAATTTCACTCAATAGTATATTTATTATTCTTAATTTAATATTGGGTGAACCCTAGGTACCTCCATAGAGTTCATCATACCCTCTTCCTCCCTCTTTGATTCATTTGTCCTAGTGTTTGTTCATTGGCAATTCATTGTTGATATGTGGTGGGTTCTTCTCCCTTCATTGTAGTTTTTATCTTGTTATTATCATGGGGATTCATTGTGATGACGTTGTTATGGTTTGGGGTGTGTGTTGGGTTGAGTTTTAATGGTATCTGGTTGTGGTGAGGAATGATCTATAATTTTTGGTGTGAGTTTGTGGTTTCTGAACATTCTTCTTTGACCTGGGGTACCCAACGATTAGGGAAGCCTCTTCTAGGTAGGTATTCCATTTTTTCTCATTATTGTGTATCGTGCGGGAGGGGTTTACTTTTTTTAAATAAGGTTTATTTTTATTATATCTTATTCAAAGATAGATACTTGCTTAATTGAATTGAAATGGGAAAATGGGGTTTCTTTCGCTTTCTTTTACAACATTGATATTATTTGTAATATTGTCAATGGGACGAGATTTATGCCCTGTTGAAAATTTTTCTAGTTGAGGTCTTGGATCACGCTGGATATATGTGTAGTTATTTCTAATTTAGTTTTTATTAATGTGATATCACTCAAAAATTTAAATTGATTAACCACTTATATTTGGCTAATGAAATGGATTCCCTATGATCTTGGATTGTGTGATAATTACCCTAAAATAAAGTGGAATGTGATAAAATCCCATTTGTAAATTTTTGAAATGATCTTGATGTATTGTAATGTTTGTAGTTCTTGTGGGATAATGATGTGCGGTTGGGGCTTGTGGCAGTGATAGTTTTTATAACAACGATTTTGGGTGATAGGGAGGTATTTTGTTTTTCATTCTTTTAGGGCAGTGAGGTGGTAGTTTCATTGTTCTATATTCTCGAGTTGTGGCCAAATAAATAAATATTTTTTTCAATAATGTTTGGAATGGATTGGGTTTGTTTGGATAAAAGAATGGAAATGGTAAATGGATAATTAAATTATGGTTAATGTTCTTAAATGTTTTTTATTCTAAATAAAAAAATGAATGGGGTGATTAAATGAAATTGGTTGGAAATGTGAAGTGGGGTTTGTGACTTGATATATGGTGTTATGCATATAGTGGTGGCAACAAAAGTGACAGTGTTGTGAGTTGTTTCATTTTTTGTCCCATAGGTCGTTCTTGACTGTTTTATATATATATATATATATATATATATATATATATATAATTTTACATTATTTTGATTTCTACACTCACTGTACCCACATTGAGCACAATGTGCCAACACCCGCATAGTTACGTGGGGGGTGTTTTTTACAACATCCGGTGAGGGGTAAGGATGGTTGGGTACCTACTATTTACTTCTCTATCTTCTAGTAAAGGTTGATATTGCACAATATATGATGGTTTCAGTTATTTTAGTGCATTATATAGTGGTTATGATGTCCCGGGTGTCTTCGAGTGAGATGTGATAGCCCAGGTGTCTATGGGAGAGATGTGATAGCCCATGTGTTTTTAGGTGAGACGTGACTATGCTTGTGGGTTATCTTATGGTGGGGTCATTCATGGTTGGAGGATCGAATTATTTTGATGCCCTAAAAGTTCACGGTACCCAACCAATCTGGTTATGGTAGTGTTTGTGTTGTGTCTGAAGTGTTTTTAGGTAAGATATGTTGTGGTTGTGCTTGAGGGGTGGTGAGATCAAGTGTCTGTGGGCGAGGTGTGTTGCGACTATTCTTGTGGGTGGTGTGTTATATTGAAGAGATAGGAGCACTATGACTTATGACATTGGGAGTGAGAGCGACATACTAGTGGGAATGTAGTGTGGGGTACCCTTATCGATGTGATTCTTATTATACTATATTAATTGGTTTGCATTATTTGGTGAGTGTTCCATGCTGAGGTTAGGATGGTTAGTATACCTTGATAGGTTTTATTTGGTTTTGCTATTTTTTTAATAGGTGTGTTAGTATGATTCTTTGACATGTGCATGATAGAAATGAGTTTTTCCAACTGAGTATACTTTTATACTAACCCTAAATATATAAAATTATTTTTAGGTTTCTAGGAGGATTATGTGGACTATGTTTGGAATTACTAGCTCAGACCTGTGAATAGATATTGTTTCACTGCTTTAGATTTATTTTCAATGTTTACATTGGTGACATTATTTCATCTGTGTCGATTCTATTTAAACATGCATGTGGGATGGTTTGGTTGTCTTTTTATATTGTGTCTTGGATTTGTTTTTTGATGATCCATCTTAACTCTAAATCATATTTATATTTTAAAGGTTAATACCTTTTATCTATGTAATTTTCCTACCCCCGATGGTAGTTTCCAACCTGAGTCCTACTGGAGGTGAGAATTGGGGGTCATTATCTTCCTCCTTTCATTGTGGTATCTTTGGAGGGATGGGGTTATGAAAGAGTGGTATCATAGAGAGGTTGAGATATAGGGTGGATTTTGGAGTTAGTAATAGTGAGTATTTCATAGGTTGGTATGGAAATAGTGCTAGTTGACCTTGGTTCATGACATAGACCAGGGAGACCACCTATGACATGAGATTTTAGGGCCCCCATTTATACAGTACATGGACTCTGTGCTTATTGATCATCCAAGTATGATGGACCTTCTTGAAGGGTAGAGACCTAAGAGAGGTGCATGCATCATAATGACTTGTTTTCTTATTTGAATTGAGTTGTTTTGGGATATTTTAATTGAATAAAATAAATAAATAATTGAGTTAATATGAATCCTATTGAAATTTCATTCTACTTGGGCTTAGGAGATCCTTGTTTTAATTTCATCAATGGATATAATTCTTTGTTCACATATGGATCTAGAATTTATGGTTCATTAGGCTGATTTGGTTGATTGATGTTGGCATGATCCACTTGAGGATGATGATCAGTGTCATAGGATGTTGTATGCTTTCTATCGGATGGATTTGGGGATGTATGAAGGAATTTTTTCAGTCATGTTGACACAGAGTTGGCTGGAGGATCTCGAGATCATTTTTAGTTTGATCTGGTCCCTAATGGAGTATTGGGTCCCTTTGTAAGTCAGTAAAATGTGGGGAGTATCCTATCAGTGGTAGACACTGTACCTGGTGGAGTTGAAGGATGCATATGTTTTTTGGGTCAACTTCTAAAAGGGATTTCAGGTAGAGTTCCTTTCATTTAACATGAAGGTAGTAAAAGGCATGAACTTTATTCTCTTCATTGGGGGAGCATGTCAGTACAAGATATGGGAATAAATTTTGAGGACTTTTTTAATTTTTTCCCACATATTTTTTTGGATGATGAATCTCATGGGATAAATATTTAGGAGGAACTTCAACCTTCTATCTAGTATTAAATAACTCCTTTTATGTTTCCAATGTATCTGAAGGTTTAGAAAAATAATAGATGGTCGAGTGGATGCACTCGTGAGGATTCTTTCTATGAGAGGGGAGTCGATAGGGTTCCTTGAGGGGTAGGGTTGTCAGTGGAAGGTCTCAGGCATCCGGGCCTTCATGTTTTCAACATATAGGGAGTCGGCCTCTGTATTTTCCTGTATATAATTCTAGGTAAATTGGTTTTTTTGATTTTACTAGGAGTATTGTGATAGTTTTTTTTTGGTTTTGGGGTTTGTGGCCATCAACCAAACCATTTCTTAGTGGTTCCCCAAGCTCAGTTTGGTGGTGGTGGATTGTTTCAGTACCAATATCAAAATTAGTTGATAGTGTGACTATTTCTGCAGATTGGGCAGTAGTTTTTTACTCTGTTGTGGGGAGATATAGTAGTTAGAGGCCAAAATAATGATGTTCCTTGCATTCAAGGACCACGAGTGATGTTTTTCCACTGATTTTATCTTTAGAAGAGTGGTAGAGGAACTGGTTTTGGTCAGTTGTACATAGTGGAGGCAACAGTTACATATGGGACAAAGATCATTAGATGTATGATTAGTTTGTTTATTACTCTCGTTTGTTCCTTTTTTGATTTAGTATGTTCAAAATAATTTTTTACACCCACTCTATCCCATGCTCTGGGACTAGATGTAGAGTGTCTCCTCATTACCTTGGTGTAGACTACACGAATCAATGTTTAAACCGACTTGCTTGATGAGTTCTATTGGTGTAGACTAATAATGAGGCCAAAATGAATACCATGTGGATATTTTCTTCCAATATATTTAGCCATTAAATTTCGTCCTTAGTATTAAATTGTTGTTTTATATATGTGATTTAATCGACTACTTCTAGAAGAGAGTCTTGTTTTTAGATGTGGATGGACAATGAATGGTTTTCATTGGCGAAAGGTGTTGTTAGGTGCGTAGTTGGCATGTGGATCTCCTTCTTTACTTGTTAAATAAGTTGTAAACAGAATCAATGGATGCTGAGATGGTATAGGTTCCCAAGGTATTTAGAGAGTTCCTAGAAGTTTTCCTCAAGCATGTTGCTATGGTACCCCCTCGATTGGATTTTGATATTAGGATACACTTAAGGCTTGGTGATTCTCTTATTTTGATGTATCCTTTTTAGATGGAATCTTCTAAGTTATAGGATTTGAGGGTTGAGGTAGATGATCTTATGTAGAAGGGTTTTATCTTTCATATCTTTCCATTGGGGTGTGATCCAATGTTGCTTGCAAATAAGGAGGATGATATTCTGATGTTTTTTATAGATTACTAGATAATTAATTAAGTGATGGTAAAAAAATTTTATCCTCTTAAAAAAATAATACATCTTTTGAAACTACTGGGATGGGCTTGTCGGTTTTCTAAGATCGATATGTGTACTGGATATCACCACTTGATAGTGAAGGAGGGAGATATCCCGAAGACTGCCTTCAGATGTAGGTCTGGGAACATCAAGTTTGTAGTAATTCCATTTGGTGTTATGAACTCACCAGCCATGTTTATGGGGATTATGAACTTCGTGTTCCATGAGTTATTGGAATGATTCATCATCGTATTCATCAATGATATCTTAATCTACTTGAATTCTATGGAGGGGAATTCTAAGCATCTCAAAATTTTCTTCCATGATCTTCGATGCCAGTAGCTCTATGAAACGTTGTGCATATTTATGTTCATGACATGAGAGGTTCATTTCTTCAGGCATGTGGGGTCTCAATAGGATGTGGTAGTAGACCCATCCAGGGTTGAGGAATATGTTTCTTGGGAAGAACCCATGATCATGGAAGAGGTTCTCATTTCCCATGCTCTTGTAGGATATTTTCAGTGGTTTGTACCTAATTTCTATCAAGTTCCGCCGTAGTTGAAATCTTTGACTTATAAATTCCAAGATTTTATTATAGTGATCAATTCTATGAAGCATTCTATTACATTAAGGTTAAGATATTCAATTCTCTAATGCTTCACCTACTATTGGGTGTGTGTTGTTTAAGGTGTTTTTTGATGCTTCCCATAAAGGTTTTGGATGTCTATAGATGAAGCAGCAAGAAGTGATCTCTTATGGGTCCTGGTAGTTAGGTCCCCACAATCATAACTATTCCCCCAAATATCTTGATCTAGTAGTAGTTGTGTTTGTGCTGAATTTGTGGTGAATTCACATCATTGTGGAGTGCTTTTTTTACTTCACAAATCATTAGATTTTTAGGTATGTATTCTCTTAGTGTGATCTTAACTTGTGAAAATAGAGGTGGATGGATTTCTTTTGGACTATGATTTTGAGATATCCTAAATTTTAGGAAAAGGGAATGTTTTGGCTAACTCTTTGAGTAGGAAATAATTTAAGGGTGTTGTTCAGAAGTTCAGGATTCTTGGAGAGTAGTTGAAGAGTTGTAAGCCTTCAACTTAGATGAAAGAGTGGATGGTGGTATAGGTTATTTATTTTAGATGATGATTTAGTCTTCTATAATGAAGTAGGTGGACGAGGCGTAGTGTGGGGACTCATAGAAAGAGGTTATGTGTGATCGTGTTGGTCATGGTGATGATCTAGAGGGATTGTCAGATGATGGTCAAAACTGGATGTTGTTTCGTGGAATATTGCTTGTTCTTATTGTTATGAGTGATGGAGTCATTTATTAGTTTCATAAATCACCTTCTGTGGTAAACCTATGATTTTTAAGGATTTATTGTTGCATGCAATTTCATTTTTTGTATCCTGGTGTGAAATGGGTAGTGGCAGAGATTGTGGAAAAGTTCTTCATTATCAAGTAAGTAAAGGCCAAACATCATGTTCCTAGTTTTTATTTTTCATCCCTTGGTTTTTGTTGAGTGGAAATGGTATATAATATCGATGGATTTCATTAATAGGTTACCCATAATTCATGGAGGTTTTGATGCTATCTAGGTGGTCATGGATCGACTGATGAAATTTCCTCACTTCTTAGTGATCAATGAGTTGGGTGCATTGGATTGTTTGGCTAATAGGTATGTGGATGAGGCGGTGCAGTTTCATTGATTTATGGGGTCCATTATTTTGGAATGATACACACATTTTTCTTCATGAGAATGAAGGGGATTGAATCATGCCTTTGGCACTCAGTTATGCCTTAGTACTACTTTCCACCCTATGATAGATGGGAAAATGGAATATACTATCCCGATATTGGAGGATATATTATGGTCATGCGTATTAGAATTTGGTGAATGTTTTGTACAACACATTCCATTGGTAGAGTTTTCTTATAATAATATCTATCACAATTATATTAGCATGGCTCCATTTAGGGCCTTTTATATAAGACCATGTCATTCTCTATTGATTTGGATAGAGTTTGGGGAGACATCTTTTATAGGTCTCGATGTGGTGAAGATCATGAAAACAAGATTCAATGTGTTTGTGAGATGATGAAAGCAGTGTATGATCATCATAATTCTTACCTCAATAACAAGAAGAGTCCCTTTGAGTTTGTGGTGGTGGACTACATGTTCTTGATGGTTTCCCCACAACATGGGCAGTGGAGTTTTGGAAGGGGGATTAATCGTTCTCCATTTTTTGATGGGGACTTTGAGAAGTTGGGGAGAGTCAGCGAGGTGGTTTATCAATTAGAATATCTTCCATGGATGGAGAGGATCGAAAACATCTTTCATATATATCATCTTCATCAGTATCTTCATAATGACTCCTATTTCATTAACTGGGGGAGTTGAATATCAAGGATGATGAAACATCTGTAGAAAGACCAATAAAGGTCTTGGATCTCCAAGATAAGGTGTTGTGTGGATAGACCATTTCAGTGGTTGATGTGTTGTGGAGGCATGATGTATAAGAGGAGAGTAATTGGGAATGAGAGATGCGGATTTGTGCCCAATACCCGAAGTTGTATTGAGTTTTTATTTTCTCTGTTTTGTTTTGTGATATGATGTTTGGATTCTTTTGTTTTATGATATGATTTGTTTACTTAGTTTTTGATGTGTGTGGTGTGATGTGAGATAATTTCCAGATGTATGAAAAATGGAGGAACTAATTCCTATTCAAGATGAATTAAATGCGATGTGATTAAACCCATGTGGATTAGTCAATGATGCCAAATTGGATATTATCTTGACATGGAAGATGGAATTATTCGATTCATGTGTTTGGGAAGGTGTGGTTCATTGGTTGTAGTGTTTGTTGGTTTGGGTTGTGTTGAAGTTGAGATAGTTGGGCATTGGTGATGTGGTATCCCAGTTGTCTGATAGATGGAGGCGTGTGGTTGTAAAGTGTTTTTTGTGGCCGTATGGGTCGATGTGTTTAGCCAGTGGAAGTGTTTTAGGTATTATAAGAACCTTTAAAGGTATCTCAGTGGTTGGTAGTTTGGAATCCTTTACTTATGGGCTTGGTTTTGGATTATTGATGGATAAAATCATTTGAGAGGTATCTAATGTGATGTTATGTGTCCTCTTTGTCTCTTACACTGTCGGTTTTGGTTGTTATAGGTGTTCAAGGGAGGTTTTGGGAGCTTT
The DNA here is from genome assembly GCA_963277665.1 of Viscum album. Classification (NCBI taxonomy): domain Eukaryota; kingdom Viridiplantae; phylum Streptophyta; class Magnoliopsida; order Santalales; family Viscaceae; genus Viscum; species Viscum album. Next base: position 2,085,594,393 of record OY728126.1, on the reverse strand, counting down.
CCTGTGATTTGGAGGTGTAGCAGAACTACTGTAAGAAATACACATTGTGGAAGTGTATTACATGACATGAAAGTTGGTTTCATGGCTTGTACATGGTTGTTTGATGACATGTAATTTATTGGCATTAAATAATAAAAAGGGAACATATTTTTTTAGAGAAACTAAACCCCAAATATTACATAACGTGATAGGGGATTACATGTCATGTAATCCCATGATCTAGTGCAGTTTTAATGTTCTTTTCTGGATGAATTTTCATTCATTTAGTTTTGGGTTCTTCTTCCTCTGATTTAGGGTTAACCCTAAGAACCCTTAGTAGTTATTCAACCAGTCTTCTTGGATCCTTGATCTATTTTTCCCAATGGTTGTTCATTGTAAATCCGTATTTGATCTATGTAGGTTCTTCTACCTTCTTGGTGGGTTTTCATCCATTATTCTCCTAGGGATTCATTATAGCCATGTTTTTATGGTTAAGGGTGTGTATTTGGTTTTTTATTGTATTTTTTTGTGGAGGTTGATCTGTGGTTCTCATGGTGAAGTTGGGGTTTTTGAGTATCCTTCTTCGACATGAGTCCCACATCGAGTTGGAAAGTTTTTTTGAGGTAGGGATTACCACAATTATCCTTATTTTATATCATATGAGAGGGATTCTATTTTCTATATATATGGGCTTTGGTTTTCCCAGTTTAATCAATGAAAAATAATTTATTCATCGAATTGAAAGGGTAAAATGGGGTTTTATTCATATTCTTTTACAACTCGGATTTTTTTTTTGATATTGTGAATTGTACAGGCTTGGTGCCCTACTAAAAATAGTAGTTGTTGGGGGATTTTTTGCACTTGATATATTTTTTGTTATTAATTATTAGGTTGTAATTTTTGTTATATCACCCTAAAATGGAAATTTATTAAACACTTATATTTTTCTAATGAAATGGTTTCCCTAGGATTTTGGCTTAGGTGATAATGCCCCTAAAATAAAGTGGAATATGATAAAATCCCCCTCTATAAATTTGGGACATGTTCCTTGTGGGTTTTGATGTGTGTTCATGCTTGTGGGATGATGATGTGTGGTTGGGTAATGTGGTGATGATAGTTTCTTTGGTCGTGCTTTTGGGGCATTAGGGAGGTAGTTTTTTTTGCTTTGGTTTTAGGGCAATGCAGATGTAGTTTGTTTGGCCATAATTTAGGGGAAGAAATGTGGTGGTTTCTTTTTTCTAGATTCCTGAGTTGTGATGGAATATATAAATAATTGTCCAACAATGTTTTGAATCACTTTTGTTTGGTTTGTATAATGGAATGGAAATGGTTAATGGATAATTAAATGGTTGTTTTGTGGTTATATGAGGTTGAATAAAAATAATGAAATGAATGGATTGATTAAATTAAAGTGGTTGGAAATGTGAGGTGGGATTTGTGGATTGATGTGTGGTGTTATGCATTTATAGGTGCAAGAAAAAGTTATGGTGTTATGAGTTGGTTAAATTTTTTGTGAACCGATAGGTTCGGATTAAGTGTTTGATATTATATATATATATATACTTTTAAATTATTTTTATTTCTATACCCACCCCACCCATGTTGAGAATTATATGCTGACACCTGCATAGTCATGTGGGGGTGTTTTTTATTCTATCTGGTGGGGAGTACAGATCACTGGGTACCCACTATTCACCACTCTATCTTCCTAGAAGAGGTAGTTATTCCATCAATTGTGGTGGTCGAAGGTCTGTTAGTGTATTATATTGTGGTTGGGATGGACCATGTGTCTTCGGGAAATATGTAATGGCCTAGGTATTTTTGGGTGAGATGTGATGGACCATGTGTTTTCAGGTGAGATGTGACCAAGCTTATGGGTGGATTATGGTGGGGTTATTCATGGTAGGAGGAGGGAACATGGTTGATGTCATAAATGTTCACAGTACCCTACTACTCCAGTTATGGTAGTGGTTTTGTTGTGTCCCAGGTGTTTTTGGGTGAGATTTGTTGTGGTCGTGCTTATGGGGTAGCGAGACTAGGTGTTTGCGAGTTAAGTGAGGTGTGGCAATGATTGGGGGAATTGTGGTGTCTGGAAGAGATGGGAGTTCCAGGACATACGAAATTGGGTGTGTGAGAGGTATGCATGTGGTAAAGAGGTGTTGGGGTACCCTTATTGACGTGATCCTCATTATACTATATTACTGAGTTTACATTTTATTTGTGAGCTTGCATAAATGAGCTTGGTATGGTTAGTATACCTTTATAGGTGTTGTTTTTTCTACTATATTTTCATTGGTGAATTATTAAACTACATCAAAATGTGTAGAAGGGACTTTAGTTATCTTTACTGAGTATAATTGTATTCTCACACTACGTATATAAAATTCTTTTTACATTTCCAAGATGATTTGGTGGACCTTGATGGGTATTAACAAGTCATGCCTTTTCATAGCAGTTGTGTAGAGACCGGAAGCTTGACTTACATGGACATTACATTACTTTTGTGGAATACTTAGTACATTACAAAAAAACACACACAAGGACCGTAATAGTTTAGTGTCTTTGGAAACTTGGAATATAATCTTTTAATCATGGTGATAGATCTTCAACATCTCCCATAAAGATCTTCCCGTTTTTTCCTACCTAAAACCTTTCTCTATATCCTGGGGAAAAGAAAACATAAAAGGATGAGCTCAAATGCTCAGTAAGGGTAAACAAAATAAATATCAATCACATCATATTCATAAGAACATAGCTTTTGTAAATCTTAACCTGCAAAACTGATCATAATATCATAACATGGGATAAATCATAGTAGTGAAATGTAATCCCAATAATCATAACATAAAACATGAAACTTTGTGTAATAAACACATAATCATAGAGAATCATTTCTTATTAGTCAAGACTCATTTCCAAGACTATCTTAGTGGACAAAGTCCTTTTCTGAACCGAGTTCACTCCTTGTTTCAGCCCTGTTTCACTGAACCAGTTTAACCTGCCGTTCCAGCCATGTCTATCTCATGAGATATTAAATCTTTACCCAATGCATTGGAGGGAGATATAGGTCCCACCCATCTCATAATGATACCATTCTTATGCGTTCCACAAAATCATAAACCATACATCATAACATAACCCATATAATAAAAATGGGAATCCTAAACATCGTGACATCATAAAACAACTCATATAAGATAAAGGAATTCATAAAAATAATTCCATCACAACACAATCAAATCAATGTAATAATAGGGATAGAAACAAAACCCTTTATTATCTTAGATGGAAAATAATTTTGATAAAACACTTGAACTCCATTCTTGAGGAAAATATCCTTTCTACTTCAAAAACAATTTTCCTTTCTTAACATGTTATACAATTGTAAACTAAAATAAGTTGATTAAAAATAAACTTGAAAACTTGTAAGGGAAGCTTCTTGGAAATAATGTTTTAAAAATCCATTCATGCCGTATAAGTTAAAAGAAAACATTCTTCTCGTCCTTTTGTCGGAAAAGTCAAAAAGTACCTCCTACAAAAAATGACAAAAGATTCCTTTCATATCTTTTACTAAAAAGTCACCGAAAGGTAAAATTGGATATAAACTATTGTAGAATGATGTAAATATTACATATTGAGGAAACATGGATGTGGATGATAAAATACAACCCAGTAAATTTCAAATTATAAACAATCTCGGATAAAAATGAGATTGTGATATTTCCCTTACCTTAGGTCCGATTTGCTTCGTAAGTGTCCGAACCTCCTGTATAATGATTTAAATAATGTCATTGACTTATTCCAGAATCCTACCCATTGTTATGATATCATATATTGTTTACTTATGATTTTATATTACCCGTTCTTTTGTAAATTCCATGTTAAAGAGTGTTTTGGCTAAAATTGTTTCATTTTTCGTCCGTGTTTTGACTTGTAATTATTCATATGATTACTTAGATCATGATTACTTAATTCCAGAATATAAAACATGATTTATATATAATATATATTCATAATATACATATATATAATAAATCAGTAAATGGAAAGAAATACACCGTTCATGGAGACGGTAGGACGTACGTACGCATGAACGCTGTTTTCATTTCCTTATTGAGTTGAATGGAATTAAGTAGATGAATTAAATATATATACAAATAAATCCAGTATCATTATTATGTCATATATTTAATGATTACTTATTATATATACTTTATAATCATTCATGAATGGTTAAAGTGGAGAATGAATCTCATCGCGTCGTGGAGACGGTAGTCCGTACGTACGCACGAGCGATGATATCGTTCTCATGATCGTGGGACTGTATTGGAGTGTATGTATAGTATTTCATAATCAATATCACTTTAAAATAATCATATATAGTTATTATTTACACCATTATACCCATCCAAGTAAGGTGGTGGTGGAAAATAGATTTCACCATGGCGTGGAGACGGAATTCCGTACGTACGCACGCGCGGTGATTTTGTTTTCCGTAGGATGGATAAATGGTGAAATAGGGTTGTTTCATACTTATAATAACATATCAGTATATGAGTGATACTGATATTATTAGTTCATAATGAAACAACCTAAGAAGAATAAGTGGAAGAAGAAATAAAGTTGAAATAATCGGTAACGGACATTACATCTTCTTTGAAGCGCCTCTTTGAGATCTCCTTTTAGGACACTAAAATTGGTCTTTGAAGAAGACCAGAACCTCTAGGATGTTTCTAAGGAAGTTTAGAAGAGAATTTGGCAGGGGTTGGCCGAGCTGGAAGGCTCAAAGTGGTGTGAGGAAGAGGGGGAGGAGGTGCCCTTTTATAAGCGAGGAGAGGGGCTCCTTTGGAAAACTAAAAATATTATTTTATTATAAAGTCATATTCGGTTTTAAATAGCTTAAAATTGATTTATTTCGAAGATAAGGGGGGGATGGATCGAAATACTCTCATCCAATAGTATTTAGACTAGTTTAGGTTCCTATTTTAACCTTATAATTTAGATTTAACATTAAGTTAAATAATTTTTCTTTTACCGTGGCTTCTTGTGTTCTTACACTATAAGGTTAATAAACTTACTATAACAAGCTAAAAGAACCCCAATTTGTTTATTATTAATATATATAACCTTAGATAAGTAATTTGGCCAAACCATAGATTTTTAGGAATAAAATAACAATTAATAATATAATATTTGTTTTAAAAACTATTTTATGTCAATTTTGACACTATTTAGTAACTGATTTTTGTGAAACTCATAAAAGAATTATTAGTTAGAAAAAAGTTAATTAAATCAATACTAACATTTAATAATAACCTAGAAAATTAGTGTAATTCATAAAAAGTTTCAAATTATATTTATTTGGGTATTTATAATATCAATTATTATAATTTTTCAATTTTATGATAATTACAGCATCATCATTGTGTCATAAATAAATTAATTTATTTAATGTCTAAAAATTATAAATAAAATATCATTATGTAATATATCTTATTATAATTCTAATAAATATTTACAATCGAATTTATCTAATGTATAACCCTATATTAAAAATGTTTTAGTAAATAAACTTTGATTTTAACTCTTTTAACTCTTCTTTGAATTAAATAATAATAAATGTCCTAATCTAATCCAAGTGGGCCTAAATGGTCATATTTTATTACTAAGGTTGTTTTTGGTCGAATTAAACTTATACAATAGAATTAGGACATGTTTTATGGCAATAATAATATCATTTTTACCCTTAATTACCCTATTTTCTTTTAACCGTTGTAAAAAAAACTAAAAAGTTACTATTCACCAAATATTATTTTCATCTCATTGAACCACATTTTACTTACTGACATCAACCGTGTCTCTCGGATTTTTGAAATTCCACTCACAGAAGCGGTAAAATTAAGTTTTATGAAAAATTCATTTTTTTACTACCACTTAGTGGTTTCACTATTTATCAAAAAAAATGAACGTTTCCAGAAAAATACCAAAAATTAGGCCTAAGATATATTTGATATTATGAACTCAAAAATGATGTCTATTTTACCAAATTCAAAACATATCAGTTACATTAACTAATTTAAAAATTAATTCCTGTCGTCAAAATAAATAGCGTGTTTTTAAGAGATAATAACTATCAAAAGATTGACACTTGTTTATAACTGGTTTAAATGTGAAATTACATCCAATGACCAACATTGTATTAAATTGTAAAAATATATTCTAAATATACTTTAAAACCACTAAAATTAATAATTTATCACTATTAATTATTTCAATTAAAAAAGTTCTTTTTAATTAAAATTTAGTAATTTTCAATATTCATCAGAATATGAAAGTTGTTCGAAAAGTACCAAAATTTCACCCAAAGATAATTTCGATATTCCGAATCCAAAATTGAAGTCCATTTTGAAAAATAAAATTTACAAAATTTCAAAAAGTGGTTATTACTATTCATAACAGCTAGTTTTTATAATATCATATCGTTGTTTAGTGAAACTCGGTATTGCGTACTACAAACGCTATCGGGGAAGGTCGTGATTGCGTGTAATGTAAGGCAAGTCAAGGATGCGTGTTGTGAAAACTCATTTTGGTGTAGCGTACAACACAACACATTAATGAAATTAAAAAGAATATTTTTCCTAAAATCTCAGGGTGTTACATTCTACCCCCCTTAAAATGAATTTTGCCCTCAAAATTATTCGGGGTTATAAATGGTTTACTATTCGAAAGTTTCTTTGATAGAAACCCACATCGTAGAAAGGAATACCAAAACCAATATTTAAAAACAAAAGTATGAAACTTAACGGTTACCCAAATAAACTAATCACTAGGTTTCCACATAGGTGAAAATATGGATATAGAAGAGAAATCTAACCATCATGTTCTGATGGAGAGTGGTAGAGAACATGGCTATGGAAAAGCCAGAAATCACAAAGCCATAAATTTGTGACGATCTAAGGTACCATCTGATTCATCGTATATAAGAGCACTAGGACAACATTTTTTTTGGTTTTCAAGATCATTTCCCTAAAGTTGAAGAATTTGAATTAGAATAAATACTTAATTTATTTTGGTACAATCTCACTGTTGTTCGTGCCTTGAACAATTTCCACTTCATCTCTTAAATAAATGAAGTTGAATTTGTTATTCGTGAAGTGTTAGCAGATCATGTGATAGAATGATGGGTCATTCCATCTGTCTCAAACAAAAGGTTATCAAAAGTTATTAAATATACATAAGTCGATCTATAGTGATATTAATCATATATGGTTCCTAAATTGGACTTATACTTCATATATCATACTTCTTAATATAATAAAACTAGTTCCTACTAAACAGGGACTTCCTGTAGGCCAGTGGTAGGCGATAAAGGCCAGTCGCACTTCGGTTGTGGGTTCGATTCCCACAGCCTTGTCCGACGCGATGGGTTGTCGCCCGTCCTGCAGGTTGTCCTTTTTCTAAAACTACATTACTATAACATCACATAAATAATATCAAAAGTTCTATCCTTAAACAATACTAACTTATGTCCAACATAATCCATTCCAATCTTTAGGCTTATCTAAAATACTTCGGTCCAACCTCATAATATAAAGAAAATTATTACTTGAAATGTCATCAACCAAGCATGTGAATACAATCATTTATCCCCCATATATCTTGTTGGTCACATTCCAATCATGTTAATAGCTTAATCATGTATTCTCTTGAAAAATGAATACCCATTAAACCTTAGTGAAAACATGAATGCTGTCAAAAGTTAACTCTTTCCACATACCGAAATCGAAAAATTCTATATACTCAATCCATTACATAACCTTCTCCTTATATCAGTCATGAGCTCATGATTACTATCAAATATTTAATTTTCTCCTTATCCCTTCATTATGCGCATATCATCTATATTCCAAAAATATCTGAATAACCTTTAATGGATACTGGTACCATTAATCATACACTTTCAAAACTCAAGGAAAGACAACAGTGTAACAATCCATAGATGTCTCTTTATTCCATAGTACCATGAGATTACTTATACAACATTACACTTGATAAACATGTAATCATTCCACTACCTTCTTAAACCATTGACCGAGCTTCAACAATTCTTTCAACTCACATATCATTTGTAGTCTCTTCATCATCATCAACATAAATACTACTCATACGGCCGTACTGATTCTCTTCATGAGACTTTTCCCTTAGGGCATTGGTTTGCATAATGCCCGTACATTCCACATTTAAAACATTTAACCATAGTTGATGTCATAGCAATACCATTATCCTCATCCATGGTGTTAACTGAACCTTTTCCTTTGCACTTACTAGCTTTGTGTCCTTATTTTCCACACCCAAAGAATCTTCCAGTTCCCTTGAAACAATCTCCCCGATGCCTCTTCCCACATGATTTACATGAGGGAAATTGAACTTTCTTTCCTCTATGATCATCATGAAACTCCATCTTTCTCTTATTAGCCGAGTCACGAAACTTACCAAATTTGAGTTTATTGATCATATTATGAGATTACTAATTCAGAATAATAATGATGGTTGGACTTCCAAATCCAATTTCATTTGGTTTCTCATGAAGAATATCATTCCATTGTCCATAATATCCTCCATTATCGTGAATCATCTTGTTTCCAGCCATTTTCTAAAACCCAAAAAGAATAGTGTTAGAGGCAAAAATCATAATAAAGGGGGAGTAAATTCAATATATAACATCTTAGGTTAAATTCTTTGATTGTTACCATAGTTCTAGGACTATATCCTATACGTATACTTATCCTTAGGGACATCCCTAGACATACCTTAGAAATATCTCTAGGGATCTCACTAATGTTTTCGCATCCTAGTTTCCAAAGGTTGACTAAACCTTTCCTCTGATACCAACTGTAGAGAACTGAAGCTTGACGTAAATGGACATTACATTACTTTTGTGGAATACTTAGTACATTAAAAAAACACACACACAAAGACCGTAATAGTTTAGTGTCTTTGGAAACTTGGAATATAATCTTCTAATCGTGGTGAAAGATCTTCAACATCTCCCATAAAGATCTTCCCTTTTTTTTCTTACCTAAAACCTTTCTTTATATCCTGGGGGAAAGAAAACATAAAAGGGTGAGATCAAATGCTCAGTAAGGGTAAACAAAATAAATATCAATCACATCATATTCATAAGAACATAACTTTTGTAAATCTTAACCTGCAAAATAGATCATAATATCATAACATGGGATAAATCATAGTAGTGAAATGTAATCCCAATAATAATAACATAAAACATGAAACTTTGTGGCATACACACATAACCATAGAGAATCATTTCTTATTAGTCAAGACTCATTGCCAAGACAATCTTAGTGGACAAAGTTCTTTTTCTGAACCGAGTTCACTCCTCGTTTCGGTCCTGTTTCACTGAACCGGTTTAACCTGCCGTTCCAGCCATGTCTATCTCATGAGATATTAAATCTTTACCCAATGCATTTGAGGGAGATATAGGTCCCACCCATCTCATAATGATACCATTATTATGTGTGCCACAAAATCATAAACCATACATCATAGCATAACCCATGGAATAAAAATGGGAATCTTAAACATCGTGACATCATAAAACAACTCATATAAGATAAAGGAATTCATAAAAATAATTCCATCACAACATAGTCAAATAAATATAATAATAGGGATAGAAACAGAACCCTTTATTATCTTATATGGAAAATAATTTTGATAAAACACTTGAACTCTATTCTTGAGGAAAATATCCTTTCTACTTCAAAAACACATTTCCTTTCTTAACATGTCATACAATTCTAAACTAAAAGAATTTGATTAAAAATAAACATTAAAACTTGTAAGGGAAGCTTCTTGGAAATAATGTTTTAAAAATCCATTCATTCTGTATATGTGAAAAGAAAACATTCTTCTCGTACTTTTGTCGGAAAAGTCAAAAAGTACCTCGTACGAAAAATGACAAAAGATTCCTTTCATATCTTTTACTAAAAAGTCACTGAAGGGTAAAATTGGATATAAAATATTGTAGAATGATGTAAATATTACATATTGAGGAAACATGGATGTGGATGATAAAATACATCCCAGTAAATTTCAAATTATAAACAATCTTGGATAAAAATGAGATTGTGATATTTCCCTTACCTTAGGTCTGATTTTCTTTGTAAGTGTCCAAACCTCCTGTATAATGATTTAAATAATGTCATTGACTTATTCCAGAATCATACCCATTTTTATGATATCATATATCGTTTACTTATGATTTTATATTACCCGTTCTTTTGTAAATTCCATGTTAAAGAGCGTTTTGGGTAAAATTGTTTCATTTGTCGTCCGTGTTTTGACTTGTAATTATTCATATGATTACTTATATCATGATTACTTAATTCCAGAATATAAAACATGATTTATATATAATATATATTCAGAATATACATATATATAATAAATCAGTAAATGGAAAGAAATACACCGTTCATGGAGACGCTAGGTCGTATGTACGCATGAACGCTGTTTTCGTTTCCTTATTGAGTTGAAAGGAATTAAGTAGATGACATAAATATATATACACATAAATCCAGTATCATTATTATGTCATATATTTCATGATTACTTATTATATATACTTTATAATCATTCATGAATGGTTAATGTGGAGAATGAATCTCATCGCGTCGTGGAGACGGTAGTCCGTACGTACGCACGAGCGAGGATATCATTCTCATGATCGTGGGACTGTATTGGAGTGTATGTATACTATTTCAGAATCCACATCACTTTAATATAATCATATATAGTTATTATTTACACCATTATACCCATCCAAATAAGGTGGTGGTGGAAAATAGATTTCACCACGGCGTGGAGACGGTATTCCGTACGTACGTACGTGCGGTGATTTTGTTTTGCGTAGGATGGATAGATGGTGAAATAGGATTGTTTCATACTTATAATAACATAACAGTATATGATTGATACTTATGTTATTATTTAATAATGAAACAACCTAACAAGATGAAGTGGAAGAAGAAATAAAGTTGAAAGAATCGGTAACGGACATTACCTCTTCTTTGAAGCGCCTCTTTGAGATCAAATTTGTCTTTGAAGAAGACCAGAACCTATAGGATATTGCTAAGTAAGTGGAGAAGATAATTTGGCAGGTGTTGGCCGAGCTTGAAGGCTCAAAGTGGTGTGAGGATGAGGGGGAGGAGGTGCCCTTTTATAAGGGAGGAGAGGGGCTCCTTTGGAAAACTAAAAATATTATTTTATTATAAAGTCATATTCGGTTTTAAATAGCTCCAAATTGATTTATTTCGAAGCTAAGGTGGGGATGGTTCTAAATCCTCTCATCCAATAGAATTTAGACAAGTTTAGGTTCCTATTTTAACCTTATCATTTAGATTTAACATTAAGTTAAATAATTTTACTTTTACCGTGTCTTCTTGTGTTCTTACACTATAAGGTTAATAAACTTACTATAACAAGCCACACGAACCCCAAGTTGTTTATTATTAATATATATAACCTTATCTAAGTCATGTGGCCTAACCTTATATTTTTCGGAATAAAATAAAAATTAATAATATAATATATTTTTTAAAACTATTTTATGTCAATTTTGCCACTATTTAGTAACTGATTTTTGTGAAACTCATAACAGAATGATTAGTTCGAAAAAAGTTACTTAAATAAATACTAACATGTCATAATAACCTATAAAATTAGTTCAATTCATAAAAAGTCTCAAATTATATTTATTTGGGTATTTATAATATCAATTATTATAATTGTTCACTATTATGGTAATTACTGCATCATCATTGTGTCATAAATAAATTAATTTATTTAATGTCTAAAAATTATAAATAAAATATCATTATGTATAAAATCTTATTATCTTTCTAATGAATATTTACAATCAAATTTATCTTATGTATAACCCTATATTAAAAATGTTTTAGTAAATAAACATTGATTTTAACTCTTTTAACTCTTCTTTGAATTAAATAATAATAAATGTCCTAATCTAATTCAAGTGGGTCTAAATGGTCATATGTTCTTTCTAAGGTTGTTTTTGGTCGAATTACACTTATCCAAAAGAATTATGACATGTTTTAGGGTAATAATAATATCATTTTTACCCGTAATTACCTTATTTACTTTTAACCGTGGTAAAAAAAATTAAAAAGTTACTATTCACCAAAAATTATTTTCATCTGATTGAACCACATTTTACTTACTGACATCAACCGTGTCTCTCAGAGTTTTGAAATTCCACTCACAGAAGCGGTAAAATTAAGTTTTATGAAAAAATAATTTTTTTACTACCACTTAGTGGTTTCACTATTCATAAAAAAATGAAAGTTTCCAAAAAAATACCAAAAATTAGGCCTAAGCTATATTTTATATTATGAACTCAAAAATGATGTCTATTTTACCAAATTCAAAACATATCAGTTACATTAACTGATTTAAAAATTAAATTCCCGTCGTCAAAACAAATAGAGTGTTTTTAAAAGATAATAACTATTAAAAGATTGACACTTGTTTATAACTGGTTTAAATGTGAAATTACATCCAATGACCAACATTGTATTAAATTGTAAAAATATATTCTAAATATAATTTAAAACCACTCAAATTAATAATTTATCACTATTAATTATTTCAATTAAAAAAGTTGTTTTTAATTAAAATTTAGTAATTTTCACTATTCATCAGAATATGAAAGTTATTCGAAAAGTATCAAAATTTCACCCTAAGATAATTTCGATATTCCGAATCCAAAAAATGAAGTCCATTTTGAAAAATAAAATTTACAAAATTTCAAAAAGTGGTTATTACTATTCATAACGGCTAGTTTTAATAATAGCATATCATTGTTTAGTGAAACTCGGTATTGCGTACTACACACGCTGTCGAGGAAGGTCGTGATTGCGTGTAATGCAAGGCAAGTCAAGGATGCGTGTTGTGAAAACTCCTTTTGGTGTAGCGTACAACACAATACATTAATGAAATTAAAAAAATATTTTTCATAAAATCTCAGGGTGTTACAAGTTGTGCTGCTACTTTAGATTTACTTTGGGTATTTACTTTGAAGACATTGGTGTATATGTATCATTTCTATTTATACATGCATGTGTGATGGTTTTTGGATTTAATTTTATATTCTGTCTTGGGGTTGTTTGTGGATGATCCATCTTATCGTGTGATCCTATTTATATTATAGATGGTATTGCCTCCCATATTTGACATTTTCAAACCCTCAATGCTAGTTTCCAACCTGGGGCATATTATATGTGGGACTCAGGGGGCCATTATATCTCTCCCTTCATTGTGGCATCTTTAGAGGGAGTGTTTGTGACATGATGACCACCATAAAATCCCACTTGATCTCACGCCTCCCTTCAGGTATGTCAAAAGGATTTCTCGACGTACCCCGGACATGTTAGCTGTCGTATGCGATGACACACAATCAAGTCATACAAAAAATGTATAAACCTTCATAATTGTTACACTGACTCTCAATATGACATAAAAAAATGTCATACAACTTTATTGATGATACTAGGGAATGTCAGTTGGATCATGTGACTCCTTCTATGTGTGTCCACATTTTTTCATGATGACACCCGGAAGAGATAGTCGGATCATGTGATGACCTCCAAGAATGTAATCCAAAATCATGGGATGGATTATAGGATAAACTAGATAGGTATTTTTATTTCTTGTGGGTAATACATCCTTGTTCATGTGATTACTTCTAAGATAAACCAATTAGGTCTTTCGATTTCCTCCAAAAAACCATCCCTGGTCATGAGATGACCTTGAGACACGCCATTAAGATTATGTGATGTCCCTTAGACAAGTCAATTAGATCATGTGATTGTCTTTGTACTTGTCAGTCATATATCCTATGACTTTTCAAGAAGAAAATAAACACATGTCAAGAATACAATCAATACATTCCAATCAGAGAAGAAAGCCAATCCAAGAGGTAATCCTAGGACTTTACTACATTTTCCAACTTTTATAAGGGTAAATTTCAGTGTGTATGACCCAGTTTAGTTGAACTAAAATGAATCTGATTTCTTCTATAAATAGGATGTGTAGAACGCCTTCTTGAGGCTCAAGGTCTATAATAAAAATCCAAATATCAATCCCAACACATATGTCCTGCAACCACAAGTACTGAAATTGATCATTTTCCATCCATTGTTTCCCACACCTTGTCTAGCCCATGTGGGATTAATAAATTTCAATGATAATATCACTCAAAAAGGGAAGTCACAATGTATATTCCCCAACCCAAAAATACAATACAAAATCTGATTCTGTTTATAACCATGATACCAAGGATTCATTCATATGGATAAAGATCCATATCAAACCTCACAAGGTAAACCTAATTGTGTAATCCCTGGTCAGTGACATAATACGGTATGTACTACATATAAGGGAAGCCTCGATTTATAATCCCTGAGGTAATGAGCTACTATGACTCTGATTCCTTCAATGACTAGAATACATATGATGCCTTCCTAAGGCCCAACCTCAAATGGGCATCCACTTCGGGGTAATTTCCACCTTGTCTTTGAATTTCCAACCATCGGGAATCAATATATCCCATTGTATTTTGATCCTTCTACATCAACCCACAAATTGAAAAATAACAGAAATATGATTAATCTAATTTCTACTATAAATAGGATATGTTGGACTCCCTCAAATCCATATGCAATGAGGCTGATTAATTGATATACAATTTTGATCACACAAATCATATCTCATGTGGGCTTGGGTAGTCACAATGATCACCTCATTGGTATCTTTAATCTCTACCATCTAGAGAAACCTAAGTGTGTAATCACGGATTAGTGGTATGACACTATTTCCCATCACATATGGGTATCCACCATGTGGAAATTCCCAAGGTCGTGAATGAACTATAGTAAATCTTATTCTTCCCATAACCATGATATGTAGGATGTATCTTAAAGACTAAATCTCAAATACCAGGTGCCCAAGTTCCCACACATATTTCCATTTCACATGATTTTAAACTAAATGGGTTCAATGAAATACATGTTCCTTGATTCCTACTATTAAAAAGATACCAAGGACTCATCATAGAGGATAGATCCTATTCTTGATATATTAAATCCCTCCAAAGATAATAACAAAATAAATAGTACTTGGTTATACAACTTTGTATATATATAGATACCCACCAAAGGTAAATGAATCAAGAAACTAAGATACATACATATGGATTTACCAATAATACCCCCTCTCATTATATATAAAGAGACTTAACCAATGATAATTTTTTAGGGTTGCTATTATCATATCAAGATTAGGAACATATTATAAAACATATCTTAAATATATAACAATGTACTAGATTATGAAAAAAAATCTCCCCAAAATGGTGTGATGAACCGAAACTCTCATCCTCTCGACTAATGTGAGTTTCTAAACAACATTCAGTTTGAAACCCCAAATGAACACCTACATTTGGAAAGAAGATCATTACCTAGTTATGGATTTAAGAAAAATTGGGTGTTTCTATTAAATAATATAATATTATGAGACATATGTGAATGATTTGAACATTGTTGAACCCTTACAATCAAACCACCTGAAAAAATCCATCCATATATTCTTGAAGAAAAAACTCCCTGAGAACCTAAATTCCAAGAGTGTAGAGTGTTGGCTCAAGTGAAAACTTCTTTGATAGAGAATCCCCTGAGGTATGCCTTTATTTATGAACTAACATATAGGTCCCAATTTGGGGCTCTATCAATAGGCCAACTCTGATCAAGTATGTATAGATATGTGTAGATATGGTTGTGGTTATCATATTATAACCTAAACTAATGTGTAATTCTGATGAGGTTGAGAATATGGATATGTGTGTTTAAATTCAAACAACCTGTGATATTTTTTACTTTATTTATTTTTGATATATTTGATTGTATATGATGATTGTAAATCATTCATTTGTCTTATAATTTATATGATTTATCATGATGTTTGGGAATTACCAATTGAGATAGTGAGACCTTGGGAAGATAAAGATATTAGGGATCTACTCTCAAAGTATTTTTGGGGAGAATTTGTAATTTGGGTAGAATAAATTATAATTGATGTTGTGGTGGATTCATTTTTCTAGTTCCTAGGATCCAGCATTAGATTTTATTATTATGAATATACTAGAATTTTATGGTTTTATGGATTCCATTTATATAGTTATAGCATTACGAATTCCTACTAGATAAAAAATTACAATGAAAAAAATTTATCCAAATTCGAAATGAAGTATGAGGTATTAGCTGTGTATATATCCCCAAAAAAAGAAGCTATCCCTCGTCACGGAGTCTATTGGATCCCATCAATCAGTTCATAGGATACTCCCCTTGAATTAGGTGGACACACTAGTGATGATTTGGCTGAGGATCCATGTTATATTGGATGCCTATGATATTAAACATTGGATATAGGGAGGGTATTCCCATGATTTATTAGATTTCCAAGGAATTACTTAATCTTGAACCTATAATATTTCTTACAGTCATCACCACCTAGTAATTAAATTTCATCATGACATTGAGAATTCCCAGATACTTCCTTGGGGTTCAACCTAAGCGATAATTGATAAGGGTGTCTTGGTGACACCGTAGGGTCTAATATTCATCATGGTCTATTAGGGAGTGTGGGTTCCCCAAAGTGTTCATAGAGGATCCCTAAGGTCATTCTCATCTTCAAAAGAAACGCTCACACTAACTGAACCATGTATGGTCAATAGAGGTCATAGACCGAGGATTGATGATTGGTTTTTGTCTTCTCCCATGTTATATTTATATTACCAAGGGGTGATTTTGATATTATGGTTGGAATAGTCCCCACAATTTTCTCAGAGACACCTCGACACTGGCTGAAGTAGTTATCTTCAATTGGGGGCCTAGACCCGAGGATTGAAAATAATTTGGTTTCATGGTTGGACTTGGATCCCCTTTTGGGGTTTAATCTATTTATATATTGTTTTTAGTTATGTGTTAACTAGGTTGGGAATATTTCATGAGCATGGAAATATGAAAACATGTCATAGATTCACCATTGTGGGTGGACTACTGGGGATTATATTATCACAAACATTATAAAAACCTTGGTTCTTGGGCATGCCTTATGTTTACTCTCAGGATGGTCACATGATATACAATGTATAGGGGAAAGTTAAAAAATTTTTTATTGAGAATAGATACTCATGTGGTGTGTTGGATCCAGTTGGAGTAGTTCAATATTCATGGAGGTCATATATGTATTTTAGGAAAGTTTATGTAGTAGATACCTGTATTTTAATTATTTATTTCATGTTTATGTGATTGGACTAATGGACAATCATTTTTATATGAGAGCATGATTTTTCTAGTTTATATTTTGTATTTCATTTTATTATAACTTGTTTCTATTTTATTTATTATTAATATGTATTCTAATAATTATAGATTTTTATGTTGTATGGTTTAATTATCTATGATTTCACACTATGGTATGGTTTTATAGTTTCCACATAGAAGAAACTTAGATCATAACTTCTCGTCGAAAACCTTTGGCACATGCGGAGGCACACCTATGGTTGTAGGGTTGTTCTGTCGGGTATTGTTTGGAATAAGTTTATATTAAATTTTACATATAAGGATATTTGTTTTAAAATAGTTAGTCATCTGAAACAATATTATTTTAGGATTACTTATACTCCACTACCTAATTTAGTTAGTCACTCGATGGATACAAGGTTTCTGTTCATAGTGTTTTCCCTAAAATCTAGGGTTGTGAGGGAATATATGGTTGATTACTCATTCTTCCCAGCTCTCTCTTCAGATATAGCATGATGTTTAGGTATATCTTGGTTTTAATAGACTAAGGTATAAAGTACATATCCACAAGATATGTGATAGATTTCATTTTTACTATACATGTGTGTACGGGATGTAGTGACATGAGATGATAAAACATACATTTATTTTTACTATAGTGATAGTGTTTAACACATGTGTTCATGCATGGGTTATGATGTCTTGAGGTATAAATAATGATTCAAAAGTTGTAATGTATCTCATTCCTGTTACTCGGTATTAGATGTAATGAGATATGGTTGAGATTTGTGTTCATGGGGAGCATGATGAGAAATGGTCGAGGCATGAGTATATGAGTTTAAGGATGACTTATTAAAAGGATCATAGTATATGATATTTTGCACTTGGACATGAAAGTGGATGTGTGTTACATTTCACTTATATATTATCTTGATACTATGTTACTTGTTTTTGTGTATTACTTGATTATAAATCCAATTTGAGGATGGGATATAGTTCACCAGATTTAGGTAGTGAGTTGATTTCATTTATTTATTCATTGAGATTTTGTATTCCTCATTCACAATTTCATGATATGTTTCCAGTTGGATCATACTAATTATAACTATATTCTAAACCTTCATGTTTATAGGAGTTGGATGCAGATCAAGATGGGAGATACTACATTAGAGTGGTTATTCAGGATCTGTTGATGTTCATGGTCATTGTCTAGTCCTTGTACATGGAATTTTTTTATTATTTTCCCATTTTTTATGACATTAAATTAATTTATTGGGATGGTTTATTTATTATCCATGTGAGGGAGATGGTTGGTGGATGTTATCTCATATATTTAAACATATATATTAAGGGTTATATTGGTTTTTATTACATGGTACATGTTTTTTATTTTATAACTTTTACTTCAATACGAAATACATGAATATAAAGAAAGTAATTTTAATATAGACAAGTATGGATCATTACATACAATTATTTTATAGTTTATAATGAAATTTATTTTCCTATAAATTATTTTTTATTATATCTCTTCAACCCATTTCATTATGTCCCCAATATAATCTCACATTCATTCCCTCTTGCTCGTATTGTAAGGGTCTAGATATTCCTAATATCTTTATCATTTTTGGGTTTTCAGTGTTTGGTAGAAGTTTAATAAATTTTATTAAATTTTATTAAATGTTTTATAAACCATAAATTATATTATTAATGATTTTACCAATTAAAAATTTAATATCACGTGATGAAAGGTTTATTTGAAAATAAATTTTGAGGATATTAAGTGATTCTGATGATTGAGATCTATTTTGGACGATTTAAAAGTGATAAAACCCATTTTCATTTTTTATACATTTTTTTAAATGTAAATATATACTTTTTAAGGTTATTATCACTCTTACTCAGGGACATGATTATGAATAATGGTAAATTATGCTTTGTAAATGTATGCATAAGTGTATTGGTTTTTTTCAATGAGTTATATAAAAGTAATCCATGATTTTCAAACACTATGTAATGGTATTTTATGTTTTCTAAAGATATAAAAAAGGTAAAACATTCCTTACATAGGGGTATTAGTGAATTATAAATACACATGTAAGGGTATTTCCTACCATTTTTAAGGGTAAGGGGTGTTCCCATGCGCAAAAAAAGGTCATACCCTACTTTTATAAAGATAAACCCCATATCCTAAAGCCTTATAGGGGGTAAATATATCTTAATAATGTTGTGGAAATGTATGATCAACCTACACTTATATGATCTTTGGAATATTTCTATATAAGGTAAACAAGGTTGCCTTTACACAAAGCCCCTAACCTATGTATGGGTAGCATTATTACCTGATTTTATCATGTTTTCTTCTTTATTTTTAAAAATTGATCAACCAATAACCATTTTTGAATTATTAATTTAATAAAATGAAGTATTTAATTTATATTTCAAAATTTAACATATTATAACTTCTTTTAGAATATTTTAATCGATTATTAATTATTTCTCAATTTATAAACCATTGGAAATATTAAATGGGGGGTTCAATGTAGTATTTTCTTAATAATTATTATATCTGTTTTGAAATACCTAAACCCTTATTATTTTCTATTATTCCTTCACTTTCCTTGTATCTAAATGACCCCAAATATCCCTCTTTATGACCATGAGGTTTATCAGTCTTCTAGAACACTTTTTAAATTCCATGTGTGGAAGAACCTTCTCTCTCCTTTCTCCCTTGGACTCAATTCTTTTTAAGGCAAAAATTCCATGTATGGAATCCTTCATATTTCATCTAGTTTTACATATATAATGGATAAAACTTTGGTTTATCCATTTGGGAGATGGTATTAATAATATTAATGAAAAAAATAAATTAAAAAATTAAAATTGAAGGTAAATGGAAGAAATCAGAAAATGATACTTATTATTCTTTTTAAATATGTTGAGCATGCATTTAATTCCATTATTATTTCCCTATATTATGTTTTGTTTTTATTTTTAGAATTTTGAATTTGTAAAAATGTTTGTTCTAGTCTCATAAAAATACAACACATTAAATTTGACAATAATTTATATTCACATAATAAATAGCTCACCCATTGAAATTATAGGTTGTGTGAGAATTACCATGAAATAAAGAATTGAGTGTGTTGAAATCCACTTTCTTAATCTAAAATAAGATTTGTGAAAATTGTGGTGTGGTTAATGTTTTGTTTGGTATTTGTGTTTGGGAGTGGTTGTGATGTGTGGTTTTGATATATTGGAGTTGTGATGGGAAGTGGTTGTGATGTGAAATGGTGGAAATATGGGTCTCGTTAGCATGAGAAGTATGAGTTGTTGTTGTGTTTTATGGTGTTGTGATAGAGGACCAGTTGTGATGGAATATATTGTTAATAATGAAACTAAATTGGTTTGTGTTGGAATGGCTATTGAATAGTTGAATTTAAATGGGTAGTCTGGTTAATGTTTTTGATGACAAATTTGAAAAAAATGGGATTAATAAATGAATACGGTGGAAAATGGTAAAATGTGTGATATTTTTTACTTGAAAAGAATAGTGTAATGTGTCTTTTGGTTTATTTCAAAATTTTTTGGTGTTTTGAATTCAGATGTGGTAGAGAAATTAGAAGAGGTTGTGAGGCCTTGGGAAAATTATTGTGATTATGGATGTTACTATAGTTATGAACTAATAGGATGGCCTTATGTGTGTGGGGATATTATGTTATAAATTTTATTTTCCCTATTATTTATATATGAACACCACCAGAGTCAAGCACTGTGGTGAAAAATAAATATTTTAGGGTGTGTTTTTTCCAACATCCAGATGGTGAGGACGGATGAATGGATACAGCCTCTTACTTTCTCTCTCTCTCTCTCCCTCTTCTAGGTGAGGTTATTACAAAGGGAATGTGATGGATTGTGGTTTATGGTACACTTGTGGTTGTGTTTGATGGTATGATGATGTGGTTCATAGTGGTGGACGTTCATGGTAGTAAGAGGGAATGGGGTTTATTTCTTTCATGTTCATGATATCCTAATATTATGGATATGGAAGATGTTGATATGTTATGTGATAACCCAAGTTTCTTTGAGTGAGATGTGATGTAATAGAATAGTTTTCTTTAGGTGAGATGTGATATGATGTCTTGCGTGTATTTGGGAAGGATTACTAAATGGAATATATGGGAGCACCTAGATGTACAATTTTGGGGTGTCAGACTGATATACTAGTGGCATAGCAGTGTGGGGAACCCTTTTAGGACTGAAAGAAAACATTTTTTTTATTTTGAAATGAAACACTGAATACAAGATAAATCACGGGGGGTCGAAAAAGGTGTAGTCCCAAAGCCTAATTAATCACAAAGTTCATCACATCACTAGGAAAAGAACCTATGCTAAGGAAATAAGACATTATTTTATTTTGTGATGCTATGGATGCCAAGATATTTTCCACCTAGTTCCTCTCCCGCCCTGTGTGGGTGATATCAATGTGATTACCCAAAATTTGTTTTCACTTTCTGATAAAGTAAACACTATTCCACGGAACCCATCCTATACCATCTAGTTCTATGAAGAGAATTATTGAATTTATTTCCACCAACTTAAGCATGATCTCATGATTCCCACACATCTTCAAACCCATTAGCATATCCAGCGCTTCAGGCTGAAAAACATCACCCCAACCATATAAGGTATAGAAAGCTGCTACAAGAGTCCCTTCCTGGTTCCTGATGACCCCTCTGCCTCCCATCTCCCCTACAATTGATCCATCTGTGTTTAGATTAATTCTATGTTGAAGAGGGTGACAACATGCATAGTTCCTGTGACCTAGCTCCCTAGTTTTATTGGAAAGAAAATGACTCAGAATGATGGATTTCACCGACGGTGCATCATGGCAGTCAGCACAAAAACTGACCAGATCATGAAATGAGTTCTTCATTTTAAAGAGAATGTTGGCCTATGAAACTCGAATACCTTTGTGTAACACATCATTTATTTCCCTCTAGATGGTCCATCATCCTTCAGATATTATTAAAACCCTGTACTTTCTATCTGTTCTATAACCCCCCACTCCTTGAAACAATGCACTTAAAAAGGTATCTAGCATTCCTCCCTAGCTGTTCCACCCAGTGAAAACACCAAAAGCCTTCCAGATCCTTCTAGACCATTTTCTTTCAAAAAAACAGATGCCCCACTCTTTTTGGTTTGACATCATCGCAACACCAGCACCTGGAGGAAATTATCACACCCATGCCTTGGATGTTATCATCAGTGGGAAAATCTCGATTCCTGACCCACCTCATCCAGAAGTCAAATTTGGAGGGAACCTCCTTGAACCACGTGGTCACCCCCCATGGATCATCATTGATTAGATCCCTACTCACCCGAGAAAAATCCTTTAATGAAAACACACCCTATAGGAAGCATTTTAAAATGTGGTTATCAGGTTCTTTATTAGTAACATTGTTATTGAAAATAGTCTGTTTATTATCCTCAAGAATGGAAAAAATAAAACCAGTTTGGCCGCTAGCTCTCTCGAAATGAAATAGTTGGTGTGGGGCATCCCGGGAACCACAACCTACCATCCCCCCAATCTTGTAGCAAGAGGTTTATATCACCACTTCTAACCATCCACCCAGAGTGCTGATGCAATAACTCTGTGTACGGGTGAATCAGGTTCTAAATTTTTAAGGGTTGCACCCTCTTCTCATTCACATTCAGGCAATACTTATCCAGCATTGTCCTGCCCCACCTTGTTCTTCCTTACATAGCCTCCCATGAATGTTTATCATGGATCTCTTTCAACGTTAATGAAACACTCCTCAAATTAATACCCCTTTGGAGAGAGGTCTTGTAGACGCTTTCCCATCTCCCAGTGATGTCTACCTTCAATCTTCCTATCCCATATGAAGGGCACCATAATCCTCTCGATGTTTTCTCAAGGGTGGATTAATTTTACTTTTTCATATGTGCATGAGATACTTTAGGTATGATTCTTCTAATTATACTTGTTTTTTTCACCCCATTTACTTTCAAAATATTTTACAAGCTTTCTGGGGGTCTTTTGTGATTATGTTAGATGTTATTAGCTCAGAAAATTGAGTTTTTTATATGTATTATCCTGCCTGAAATCCATTTTTTTCATTTTCTAAAAATCTGGTTTATGGGTTACCGGTAACCATACAAACAAGATCCAACATCATCAACGGCGGTCAAAGAACCCGCATACTAGAGACCAACTCACAATATCATCAACGATGGTCATGAAACTCGCATACCCGAGACCAAATCACAAACACTTCAACACTTCAAAAAGACAGTCAATCAGAAACAACAAGAGAAAAAATAGGAAGTCACATATCATAGTACCCATAGTCTTCCCTAACTCCTAAGCAGGATTCTTCTTCCCCTGTAGTCGATTCCCACTCAGGATGTCTCCAAAAACCTGCACTTTGCACTCGATTCTGGAGATTCTCAAGAACCCGCATATCCGGGGGTGCCTTCTTAATCCCGCTGCTCTTCTTGACCGCCAGAACCACTCTTCAATTCTGTTTGGAGGTGGACCTTTTCTGCATAGGTCGTGGAAGATAGGAATAATCCTTTTGTGGCCTCCTTCCCAGCGTTGCAGGTATTGATTTTCCCCCAGCAGACACCTTCTGATTCCCCTTTTGGAAAATTTCACTATATGAACAATTTACAGGACTCAAGTTCTCCTTTCCTTGCCCAGACATCTCCCTTTCTTCCCCGGCCTACTCTCTCAAAGGAGACCTGGTGCCCTCCAGAATATGCCTCGGCTCCTGATCAGTAGAGATAACATCTTCCCCATCCATAGAATCTGGGTCCATCCCCTTACCCTCAGCAACATAATCTTCCAAGACAATACCATTATCAATATCATTCTGCACTTGAACTAGTTGACCCAAAGGCCCGTAGAAATTCCTACTGCTTCCCTCCCCCATCCTATGATCTATACCTTCAACTAGACAAAGAGACC
Organism: Viscum album; assembly: GCA_963277665.1. Lineage (NCBI taxonomy): Eukaryota > Viridiplantae > Streptophyta > Magnoliopsida > Santalales > Viscaceae > Viscum > Viscum album. The sequence continues at coordinate 2,085,570,021 of OY728126.1, read as the reverse complement.
TTGCACCACTGTTCAGAATTTCCCGATGGCCTGCACCTTTCTCCTTCTCCAAGAAAACAGTCTGCAGGTCCCCCCAGACCTCTGCCTCCCCATCAACTAATGCACAAACATCCTCCTCTCGGCCCTCAGAAATCCGGTCCACATCAAGTCCTTCAAACCTGTTACTTATGGGTAAAAAAGGCCTGGACATAGAATCAGTGCAATTCACAGCCTTAGCCCTATCCCCATTGGACACCTCCAAAAAAGTAGATCCTGAGACAGTGCCCACCTGTTCTGGTTCCAAAGCAACTGCAGGCCCTCCATTCACCTCCTTCTCCCTAGGCCTACCAGAATAGGAAGAACCAGAAAAGACACCCTCATCAAAGGAGACCCTCCGATGTCTAGGGGAAGAGGCCTCCCCATCTGCTTCATCCATTCGAGATTCTCTCCCTCCAATAGCAGGTCCTTCAGAAGTCTGAGCCAGATCCCCTTTCACACAGAGATCCATTGACTTGCTCTCTGAGCCCTCCACATCGCTCAAGATAGCAGCCTTCCCACTAGTACAAACCCTTGTCACTTGAGAACGAGATCCTACATGATAGGACTCATCGGTGTGACCCAACCTCTAACAAGAACCACAGAAGTCGGTCCAATTATCATACACAACCCACTGTTTGCAGCGGTATTCCTCACCAACTGTGATCCAACTGAACTCAAAGGGAACGCGGGATGTATCCATCTCAACACACACCCGAGGGTTAACAGGGTGACAAACAGCCTCATTACGGCTATCAGAGAAGAGGTATCTACCGACCATATTACCCAACATACGAATAATCAACAAGTTCTGGAAGTTTAAGGGAATTTTAGGGAAGCTTACCCAAACCTCCATGGAAGGTGGATCCCGATTCATATGCAGATCGAAATACCATTGCAGGAGCATGAAACAGGATCCGTTTTAATTTCACAGCACCCTCGCCCAGGCTTGAATCAAATCAGCCTTCGATTCAAACCTAATCAGGAACTGCTTACTATCCAGTAACCCCACCACCGTACGTTCTTGAAGGTCCCAAGCTCCGAAGACAAATCGGTCGAATTCGTCGACTGAAGGCCTTATGTACTTGAACTGCACCACCAGGGTATGATTCAGCAAAGCCGAAGATTCCGTAAATTCCGATAACGAAATAGGCAGATTCGGAATACCATTGACGAAATCGGGTACTTTAGGGCTAAGAGAAATTTTCGGAAAGGAATGAAGGAATTCCGGATTGGAGAATGGCTTAAAGGATCTCGCTCTCCTCGGATACGACGATTCCCCCTCCCCCACCAAGGGGGGAGGGTTCAGCATAAGATCCGCCGTCTTCACCGGCGAGGAAGGCGCATCCGAAGGGTTCGGAAGAGACCTCAATCAAAAACCATTATTCTTTTATATGTCACTATCACTAAAATTTATTTTGGGTTTTTTATTTGAGGATAATTTGTATTTTTTTACATTATAAATGAATTTTAGGAATGGTTCTGGTTTACTTTACATTAATATTATTCCATGGAATTTTTTGGTGTTTGTGTTTTCTATCTCTGAATTCTATAATGCCATAGAGGGTAGTACCTTCTATATGTGATATTTTTATACCCTCGATGCTCATTAAAAATCCAATGCCTATTGAAGGTGAGTCTTAGTTTTCATTGTATCCCTTTCCAATTTTTCATCACATGATGGGAATCATTGGAGGGTGGGGGTCATGATAGAGTGGTATCAAAGGATGGTTAAGAGAAATGATAGAGTTTTTAAGTATGCACTATGAGAATTTTATTAGTAGGTAGGGAAATGGTGTTAAATAAACTAGTAAAATGGACTAGGATAGATAATATTATCTAGTACATGAGATTTTAGGGCCCCTTGTGATCCAATTCAAGGACTCTGAGCCTACATAATTACAAAGTGAGATGAAGTATCTTGTAGGGTAGAAACCCAGGGGAGGCATATGTATCAATATTGCTTTAATTTCTTTTAATTGGGTGATCATGGGTAGTTAAGAAAAATTAAATGATAACTAATAAAATTTCATACTATATGGATTATAAAATTTATGTATTTGATTTATGTTATAGATCATGGACATCATCCACATGTGGTTCAGTCTTGTGCGGTGTTGTTGCCTGACCCCGTTGATTGTCAGAGGGTTGTTCCATTTTTGGATTGTTTTTAATAAAAGTGGATGTTGTGTGAATTTTAGTGGAAAAAATTCATAAAGTATGAGGGTAGTTTATCTTATCTATAGAATGCATTCAGGATGGAGGAGGTTGAGATAACCATTACTTTGATCTGCGACAACGAATACTATTGGGTCTTGCATGCGGTCAATCATATGAGGGGTGCAGTGTGTTAGTGGTGGGAATTGTATATAGGTGAGGGTAAGGATATATATGTTTATGGACCAACATCTAGATGGAGTATTGAGTAGAGTTACTATCATTGAACATGAAGTTAGTGAAAAGGTCAGAGATTCTCTCTCTTCAATAGGGGAGTATGTCTGTGCAAGAGCCTAAGATCATGTTCAAGGATCTTTTCTGTTTCACCCTTAATATTTTTCCAAATATACTTGGAATTACCGAATATTTCAGAGGTGATCGAGCATATTAATTCATGAGGATGTTTACCATAAGAGGGGAACTAATAAGTTTCCTTAAAGAGAAGAGTTTTTCATAGTAGATCTCATCTTCCAAGGCCTTTGATGTTTTGACTAGAGGGGACTCAACCTCTCCATTTTACTATTCATCCTTATGGGGATAATGGTTTCTGTTCTTTTTGGACGGGATTATTTCTAGTGTTCAATGTCTTTTGGGACGGTGGTAAACAATAGAATTCGTGCCTTGTGGTTATTGGATATTATCATGGAAAAGTTGGTCGGGTACAAAATTAACCTCAAAAAAATCTTCCAATGACAAAACATTAGTTTGAGGGGAAGGAGGTTTATACTCCACCGATGGGACAATGGAAAGCATAGGAAGCCCCAGGATATTACTTATCTTTAGGGACCTCAACCTATGTTTGGTTGTGGAGGTGGTAATCAATAGTGAGGCATGGGAACTAGATGGGTAAAATCACATTTATTTGATGTTCCCATACAAGAGAATCCAGATATCATTATAGGTGGTATTTTTTTCATCCACACTTTTTCTCATAATTTTTAGATTCATAATCTTTGTAATTATTTGTTTATCCCACTCTATTATATTCTTTAAGACTAAGAGTATAGTGGCTTCCCATTCCCCTAGAGTTAAATACTCTAGTAAGAGGTAATATCATCTTTTTTTATCTGTCCCAAGGGTGTAGGATAATTATGAGGCAACATAAGTTGTGTGGAGATATTTTCTTTCTCAAGATAAAACTGTACGATGTCCTCTTTCGAATAAACTGTGTGTATTCAATTCATGATATTATTGGACAGTCATATAGTGGAGTAATATTCTCAAATTTGAATGGTTAGTGTTTATATTTCATTGGTGAACGTCATTTTTAGATGGGAAGTATATGTATAGATACCCTACCTTACATGATGGCAGGGTTTTCAATAGAATCAGTAGAAACTGATATGAATGAGGAGTAGTCATTTGATAATTTTTTTATTCTTTTCCTAAGTATGTTCTGAAACTCACACTTGATAATATATTGAGTTCAATATATATTTTTACCTGGGAACTTCTATTATTTTGATGATTCTTTATTAGATGGCACCCTATGAGTTGTAGGAGTTGAGGATTCAAATAAATAATCTGATGTGAAAGGGAGTCATTCATCCTAGTATATCATCATGGGTTATCTATTATAATTCACTAAGAAGTAATATTATAGTATGAGGATATGTATATAATAACATAATTTAAACCAAGCTACAATTTTTAATCATTACCCTATTGTAAGGATTAATTATCTTTTTAACATGTGGAGAGAAGAAATCGGTTTTTATATGATTGATATTTCGTTTGTGTAACACCAGTTGAGGGTTAGGATGGCTGATATCCTGAATACTACCTTCTAATGTAAATATGAGTTATTTTATTTTGTGTTCATGTTGATTAGTGTAATGAATTCACAAATTGTGTTAATAGGGATCATTAAATATTTGTTTTCAGAGTTCTTAGATCACTTTTTAATCATGTTCATTAATGAAATCTTGATCTATACTAAGTGAGAGGAATTTCATGTCAAAAATCTTAGACCTATCTCGTAGGACTTTTGACATCCCCATAAATATGGGAAGTTATCTAACTATAAATTCTTGACATGATAGGTAAATTTCCCCAAGCATGTGGAGACCCAACAAGGTGTCGTCTTAGACTCATCGAAGATCAAGGTAGTTGTTTCATGGGTGGAACCAAATAATTTGGAATATATAAATATTTAATGTAGTCTCATGAGATATTAATAGTGGTTTGTGTCTAATTTCTCATGGATTATATCCCTGTTGATTTCTTTGACTTGGAATGAATAGTCTTTTATCTAGAATAATCAATGTTAGGTAGTGTTTGACTATTGGAAGGGGAGTTTGATCCATGCTCAATTACGTTAGTTTTTAGAGGTCGGGGTAGTGTTTTAGGTGTTCTGTGAAGCTTCATTTTTGATATGGAAGGTTTTTTAATTAAATAGAAGGTGTTGATCTCTTATTGTTCTACACAGTTACTCCCTCTTAAATGTAACTATGCTACCCATGATATGGAGTTATAAGTAGTTTTTTATGATGAATATAAGACTATATTACCTCATTAAATAACACTTTGTGTTCTTTAATAATAAAAATAGTTTTAGTAATATATTTTCTCAGTGTGACCTAAATATACAATAATGGAGGTGGGTGGAATTTCTTTGAGACTATGACATTGAGATATCATACACCTCAGGAAAGGGGAATTTGAAACACCAAGAGAATTTAAAAGAATAAAATTGTGTTTGATAACATAAATGACACACAAACCCGAGATTTTTATGTTCAATTTCATATTCAACATGGAACAACATGTCTCTTCGATAGCTTGTGTTACAAACAGGATCGAGTTTTACCAAATAACAATATATCTTTAATATTATAATTTAATACAATAATTTTGACCTAGAAATTGAAATAGAATTAATGAATTGGATTAAATAAAAAATTAAAATTTATATCTTATACATGTTAATTATTTATCAATTGATTTGTAATAATATGAGTAACATATAAATGAAAAAGAAATGTTTTCTGAAATACAAAATTTTTCTAAAAATATTATTAGTTGTGATTAGTGAACATAATTTAAATTTAATCTTAAATTCTTTTAGTAAAAATATTTGAAAAAAAAAATAAATTTATTTTTTATATCATTATAAAAAAATTAACATATGGTAAATTTTGGGGATTTTTTTTCGGAAAATTTTCATTTTTTGGTGATTTGTGAACAATACTACATTTTAATTAAAAAATTTCATTGCATTTAAATAAATCATAATGATAAATTATATTTTTAATTGGTTTGAAAGTATAATTAGTTCAATTTTCTATAAATTAATAAAATTTAGATCATTTCAATTAATTTCATGTTGAAATTTAATATAACAACATTGTAAACATTTGAAGATATTCACTTTTAAATCTATGCATTCTCGTCGTGTCTCTGAGATTAATATTAAATTAAAATATTCTACTTCTGTGATACAAATATTTTATAATGGAATCCATATTTAAAAAAAGACTAATTTATAATAAAATGAAATTAATTTTTAAACAAATTTATTAGTGAAAGAAAATCAAAATTAATTATAGTGATTAAGATAAAGACAAGTTTACATCATGGATAAAATTAAAATATATGGTGTCTCAATGACACAAAAGATGTACAAAAAATTAGATGGATATATTTAGAGCCTTATAACAATATATCCTAAATTTATGATTTCTTGGGATACTTTTCCATGAAATTGACCAATATAATAATTTAGGTAATTAAAAGGAAAAATTTGTACCATTCTTCATTTAAATTTCTACAATGCTTTAGGGATAGGCAGAAAAGTGCAGAGGTTCAGTAATAAATTTGTAATTTAATGATTAATGGTTTTCTATCATAATAATTCATATTTAATTTTTAGATATAAATTATTTACTTAAAATTCTTAGGAAATTCAAAAATATCATTTATTTAGTTAATAAGTAAATTAAGAAAATTATTAAAATTAAAGTACATTAAATGAATTATTTTATTACATTATTTTATAGAATAATATTTAATGATATAGATTTGTGAACTCAATATATTTTAATTCCAATATTGTATTGATATTTTTGAACTCAAATAAAATTAATAATATAAAAATTAACATTAATGATATTTTATAATAAATTATATTTTATTAATTGAACTAAAATTACTTAAAATACTATACTATTTCAAGTATTTTTTAAATAATAATAAATACCAAATTTTGTAAATCTATTGACCAAATTATCTTTTATAATGAATATATTGACCCCTAAATAATAAAAAATTGGGCCAGTGTAGTTAGTGTTAAAGAGTTGTTTTTTTCTCGTCACTTCTGTTTATGTTAAAAATAATTTCCAACACAAATAGGGTTTATATTTTATAAATTATAAATTATATTTAGAGTCATTAGGTCCAAATTATCTATTCATTTCCATTTTATTTTATTCTTAATGGATAAAATACTTAGATTAGAAAATGAGATATCATAATGAAAAAACAAAATGAAAAAAATTGGGAAACATTGAAGTTAAGAAAAGAAATGTTTAAAACATGTCCTATAATGTATGTGGTCGTTTTTATAGGCAATATAATCAATAAAACCCATTAATTACAAATATTGGAGCCATGTGTGTGAAAATTGACCTCCTAATAGTAAATAATTTTATATATTTATAAGAATGACACTCCTCCTGAACTATAAAAAGGAACTCACTCTCCACACTTATTGACACCTCATAAGAATTTTGGATCATAAAAAACTACCAAAATCGCCTAAAAATCACTAAAATACTCATAAAAGAATTATTTTAGGCATAAATTTATCATTTAAAATCCATATTGAAAACCTAATGAATATTACCAAAGAAGGGGTAATGATCATCATCTATCTTTTCAATTTTATATCTTACTCCTCCTCCTTCAGTTATTTTTTTCCATGATTATATAATAAAATAAGTACCCTAAATATAATTAAGTTTTTTTGTTAATATTATTACATAAAAACACACAAACATCAATCAAATTGGTTATGAAATCATCGTTCATGTGTACGATGGACTACAACCTTGTGAACCAATGTCGGTCATTTTAACATACAACCATTAAGGTTGGGAATAATGATGGAAATGGTAATTATATTTGATATCAATGATATTTATCATGTTATTATGGTTTTGGATTTTTTAAATAACACATAAGTTAATGCTTTCAATTTTTAGGGAATACTATAACATCATTCATGTGTATGGTGGACAACTTCCTTATGAAACAATGTGATTCATTCATACTTTAAATGGAATGTATTAATGATAGGTTTTATAAAAATATGTGTTATAAATGAAATTATAATTATAATTATATTATATTATCTATATATATAAATTACTTTAAATTCCTTCTTTTAATGGTATAATAAAATGGAAACAACATTCATGCATATATTCAGGTTGTTGTCTCCATAAACGGTGTATTTATTTTCATATCATTAAACAACATGGATTACTATAAATACATATATAATATATATATATATTTAAATCATGGGTAAAATTATTTATTTCATTAAAAAATTATCTATGTAAGTGTATCAAAAATAAAATTTCAAAACATAAACAAAAAAACAAATCATTTATTACCAGAAATGTGAATTTATCATGGAATTGCTAAAAATGGGTAATAAAAGGTATTAATAAAACCGTATGTTATATGATTCATATAAATATGGTTCTATAATATATTTATAATAAACACATATTTATTAAATAAGAGGTTTGAACAAGTATAATTAAATCTAATAATAAAGGTAATGGGTTTTCTCGTCTCACTTCTATTTGTTTGATATATATGCCATATTAAACAATTATTTTAGTTTTGTGTGGTATATAATTACCCTGAATTTATTTTATGAATATTATCCTTAAATTTATATATATTTTTATATCCATTTAGGATTTATATACCAAGGGGTTTGTGGTTTCAATTTTATAAATATGTTAAGATATTTTTGCCTTAATTTTCCTTCTTTGAGATGCATGTTATATTATTCACTTATCTTCATTTATAAGGTGTATATTATTCCCCTTTTACATTTTATATCATTAATATCATTATATAAATGATATTATTTCATGGGTATTATGATTCAAATTTACCATAGTATTATGTTTTTTTTACGATCTTATCATTTATCAGGATTTTGTATAATTAAGTCTCTAATCTTGAAATATTATAATTATCATGACTTCTATTATCCTCTTGTTATTCATGATACATAAAAGTAATTTTACAATTTTTTACTCTATTTTGAACAATTTTATTTTGATAAAGTGTTTTTATGAAAACCCAACTTTGTTTCTCTCTTTAGTCTGAAATTTGTGTTCATTGAAAAAAATGTTTTCAATTGGTTTTTAAAATGTTTTTAAAATGTCATTTAACATAATTTTCAAGGAAATGTATTTTGATTTTTTTATGTTTTATAATGAATTTTAAATTATTTATAAATATTTCATTATAATATATCAACATTATTTTCAAATAAAAATGTTCTCAAAATGTTTTATGTTTAGAAAGGTGATTTTGAAAATGAAAAGGGTGTTTTCCTAAAAATGTTTTTAATGTTATTTTAATGGTATTTTCATTCATCAACTTTAACAACACTTTTTTTAATTATGATATAATGGAGATATTGTTTAGGGATTTCATCCCCATTCTTCCTCATGATGGATTAAGATTATTTCAGAGAGATTTTTCTGCGACATGTTTCTTTTCCACGGGTTAACCATGTTCCCTAGACATTATTATATAACTCATTTTTTCCATGTATTATCCATGATTCAAAGATGTTTTTATGGAACCCATTTCTTTTAAACATTGTTTAACCATGTTTCAATGACATTTTCATGGAACCTCTTTCGTTTCAATGGATTAATCATGTTCTGAATAGAATAAATGTTGTTTCATTGAGTTATGATGAATTATCTATGTGATTTATTCATTATCATATTATTGGAAATTATAAATTATGGGTGTTCCAATATATAAATGGGTGAGATCGTAATATATCATACGATGGGTTCACCTACATACCTCTCTAATTTATTTGGAAAATATTATGTTCTCTATAGAATTAAATTCAAAGTCGGTTGTATGATTGTTCCAATTTCTAAGGGTTATACAAGGGTTCTATAAGATGATGTTCCAAGATACCAATTTTTTAATCTATACATTCTATGGGTTTATGATTTATCATATTATCAATATTAATATCACATTGCTCATTATTATTTTATCTTATGACTGCTTTCTTTATTTAAATCCACATATCATATTTTTAAGTTTAATGATCTTGGCATTGATGGGTAGTAATATAATTTTATTATACTCACAAACATTTATTATGTCATAATACCATTATTAATTTATTATTCCCTCTAAAAAAATTAATTTCTTAACTCTTATTTTTTCTTTTGCTGAACATTTTTCTCACCCTTCATGTGTTTTCTTTTCCCAAATTCTAAATAATGAAGTTTAATGAGTTATGTTTATAGGTGATCTTATATGGTTGATAACGATGTATTAATTTTAACAATAAAATCTATATTATATGGGATAAAATCTCATTTATTATCATGATAATTATTTATGTATGAGTTTTCCCTAATTCTATAAAACTATAAACTTAAAATGTACTTGAGGATTTAAGTGATCCAAATTTTTTTGATGTTTTAATGTTTGGATGGAAAACATTATTTCATAATTATCATAACCAAAGTTGGAAATATATTTTTCATGATTTCAACATAGCATCTGAGAGTATGGGTCCTAGGTTTTTATAGAATTTATTCACTGACGCGTTGAGTAGGAACTTGTGGAGGGGTGTTTTTCAAGATTCTAGAAACACATGAAGGGTAATTGAGGTGTTTTCATCAATTTAAAAATATTAAATATAAAGTAATTTCGATATTAAATATGATATTGTATTATTCTATAATTTATCAATTTGAGTAATCTCAATAAGGAGACTCAGAGGTGGTGGTGAAGCATGACCATTTGGGCTTTAGTGATTCTTAGTGTCATGGTTATAGGATTCTTAGAATCAGATGATGTTTCAAGTAATTTTTTTATTATAATGGAAATGAATGAGGGATTCCTTCATGAGTTCCATGGATTAACTTCACTATTACACCTAGTGGTATCTAATATGAATCATAGTTTAAGGATTGAGTTTGGTGTTCTAGGATGAAATGTATTGTGGAATACTTTGTGTCTTAATGTCTTGTTTTACAATAGTTAAGAATAGACAATCTTGTTGTTTAAGGTTTCTAAAATTACTTAGATATTCTATAGTGGAAGTGTGATGGAATCTCGATGGAATTTATCATAGGGGACCACTAAAATCATGAAGGTTATGATTCGATTCAGGTAATTGTGGATCGGTTTACAAAGTCATCTCACTTTTGAAAAATAATGGAGTTTGATTCCATAGATTTTTGGGAAAAGAGGTATATAGATGAGGTTTTGTGGAAACAATGAGTTAATAGGACCATTGACATAGATCTGGAAACTCATTTTACCTTGTGAGATTGGATAGTATTCCAAAACTCATTTGAAACTTAGTTTATCCTGGAAACAATTTCTCAACCTCAAACATATGGGTAAATGGAGTGAACCGTCCATATGATGGAGGATATAATTTTGGAATGTATCTTGGATATTATAATGTAATGAGAAAAGAAATTAACATTGGTTGAGTTATCATATAAAAATACCAACAACTCATCCATTGAAAAGGCCTCGTTTGAGTATATTTATGATCATCTATTCCATTATCCATTTTGATGGGATGAGGATAGGAGTCATCAATTCTCATTTTTTATGTGATGTTGAGCTTGACAGAAAATGATCAGGTGGTTTTTTGGAGAATGAAGGAAGAAAACATTTGGAATAATACATATATCGATCATAGGGGTGATGTCCTTATATTTTGGTTTTGGGTACCATGTATTCCAAAAGTTTTACCCTCATCATGGGAAATGGAGGTTTGGAAAGGGGATTTATATTTCTTCATAGTTCTTTGGACCTTTTGAAGTGTTGGAGCACATTGGGTGGTGGAATATTTTTTTAAGATTCCACTATGGAAAGAAAAAATATATGAATTCATCCACATATATCTGCCCCATTTGTATCTCCATGATTACTTCCATGTCATTTACTGGGGGGAGTTGGATATCAAGGACGATGCGATGTTCATGGAGAAGCTGGTAGAGATCTAAGACCATCAGGAGAATGTGAAGAATGGATGAATCATTCCTTTGGTTAATCTATTTTGGAGGAATTGTGTCTTGGAGGAGTTTACATCATAGTATGAGATGAAAATGATGTTCAGTACCCATTGATGTTTTCATGTTGTTTGTCTTTGTTTTCATTAATGATGTGGTGCCTAAATCTGGTTGGGTTATGAGATGTTATTTTTCTTCGATGGTGATGTGATTAAATATTCTTCCATATTTTTATGGTATAACCATTTCTTTATCAAGAAAAATTATAATATAAAATATTTTAAATCCATACATGTGATCCAATGCAACTCAAAGTGAATAATATATTGATATATGAAGTGGATTTCCTTGATTTGTGTGCTTAAGATCATGATGTGTGTTGGTTGTGTTAATAATTTTTCTGGGAAGTGTGTAGGATGGAATGGTGGTCAATATAGTCATGTGATGGATGTGTCTTGAGGTTGGTGCATGATAGTGGTTGTGTTTAATTTGTAATGAGATCCCTGAGAGGTATCTCATATGATTCTTTTCTGGATCCTTCCTTTCCATTACGTGATCTTGATTATTTTTTATTCTTGAGGATGAGAATAGACTAAGTAGTATCTGATGCAAGTTTATAGATCTTCTAGATCAATTCCTTTATCATTTTGGGGGTTTCCAGTGGTTTGTGTGTGGTTTATGAATTTTTTAAATTATTATAAATATTTTTTTGAATTATAAAGAATTGTTATGTTATTTTAAAAATTATAGATGTAATTTATAATGATAAAAGATTGTTTTAAATTTATTTTTGAATTTTTAAAGTTATTCTAATGTTTTATAAATGTTTTAGTTGTTTAAAAAGTTATATAAAATCCTTTTATAAATTATTTGTAGGTTTTAATAAATGGTAATAAATAATTATTAATGTTCTCCTTACACATATGCATGAACATGCCTTTTCATAAGAGAAACTCAAGTTTTGAAAGGGGTGTTGAAGGGTAATAGTGATTTTCTATGAGTTGTGTAAGAGAAATTAATGATATAATGACATTGTATAAATATAGTTTATATTTTTTTCTTTTATAAAAGACTACGAGTTCCTTGAGTAATGGTACCGATGAGTTTTTAATAATTGTATAAGGGTATTCCTCATTGTGCAAAATGGTAAGGGGGTATTTACATGCATTATTTAATGGTCCTAACTAGATTTTATATTGTAAACCCATTAATCCTAAATATTTTGTAAGGGTAAGAATGTTTTTATAAATGTTGGGTATGGGTATGATCAAGCTACCCTTATGTTATATTTGGAAGAGTTCTATGTATGGGTAAAGCAAGTTACCCGTCTGTAGACCCCCTAACCTACATATAAGTAGAATTTTTACCCTATTTTATTTGGTTTTATTCTTTCTATTAACCTTATAAACTGAAGGCTCCATTTCAAATTATGTAAATTCTAAAATTCAATGAATTAATTTACTTTGACTCATTTAACAATTTATAACTCAATTTATAAAATTTTCATGAATCTAAAGTTTTGATTTAATCTATAAACCATTGGGAAATAAAATGGGGATGTTAACTCTATATTTTCTAAATCAAAATTTGTATTATTTTGAAATTCCCAAAGCCTGATCCATTTATTTTTTCCCCTTTATTTATCTCTCATCCCAACAACATCTTAACCCTCTCTTTAAGTCCATGATCTTCAGTAGTTTTCATGGACTCTTCTATTTCAGTTTTCAGGTGAGGTAGAACCTTTTCTCTCCTCCATTATACGCTATCGTGTTTTACAAGGGGAAACCCCCAACAATTGGAACTTTTTTCTTTCTTATAGTCATACATATAGGATGTATCATTATTTTTTATCCTCTTGGATGATGTTATGCACTAGCTTAATGAAAATACTTAATTAGGTAATTGAAATTGAATTGGAAGGGAAGAAATCACACGAGGTTACTTTTTATTTTCTCTTTCTAATATGTTGAGCATGGTTTTTATTCTTCAAGAATAATATTATGTTGACTGTTTTATGTTATTTATAATTTTGAATTAGTAAACCTTATTTTCCTTGTTTCTTAATACCACCAAAAATAGAATTGGATAAGAATTTAAATCTATATAATATACTTCCCTACCATTGAAATTAAATTTTGGTGAGTATGCCATTGAAATAAATAATTGAATTTAATGAAATCAACTTGTTTAATCTTGAATAAGATATGTGAATAATATCGTGCGGTAAATATGTTGTGAGGTGGATTAGATGGGAAGTAGTTTTGAGGTGTGGTAGTGTTATATGGTACTTGTGATGGGATGTGGTTATGAAATGAAATGGTTTCAATATGGGGATTATTGTACTGATGATTATGGGTTTTTGTTGTATTGTGTGGTGTTATTCTAGTTTCCTGGAAGTGATGGAATTAATTGATATAATTGAAATTGAAATGGCATGGGTTAGAATGGCTAATGAATGCTTGAATTAAATTGGGAATTGTTGTTAGGGTGTTTAATTATCAATATTAAAAGACTGAGATTAATAAAATAAACTAGTTAGAAATGGGGAAATCTATAATTTTTGATTAGCATAAAAAATGGAGAAAGTTGGATGTGGTTTATTGCATTATTGTATGGTGTTATGCATTTATAGGTTGCGGTGAATGTACTGGAGGTTGTGAGGAACTAGGGAAATTGTGGTAAGCTATAGTGGAACATTTTTTTATGAACTAATAGGTTGTAATTTTGTGTGTGTGGCTAAGGTATTATATATTGAATTTTTATTATTATATATATATATATATATATATATATATATTCACCCAACCAAATTCCAGCACTATGTGCTAACACCCAAATGTTTTGTGTGGTGTTTTTTCCAATATCTGGATGGGGAGGATGTATAGCTGGCTACCCCCTCTTCCCTACTCTCTCTTACAAGATCGGATCTTACGCACAAGTTGTGATGAATCTTGGATTTCACTAAACATATGATTGTGTTTCATGAGAGTATGATGTGGTTTATAGTGGGGGTAATATATGGTATGATAAGGGCCTAATCTTATTTTCCATCTTTTTTATGATACCATACTATTATTATTATGGTAGTGGTTGAGATGTGATGTGGTGTATTTTGTGTCTTCATGAGATATGTGATGTGATGTACCAAATATCTTATGGGTGATATCAAAATTCAAGTTTCATTAAGTAATATTATTATATATAAGAGATGGAAGTTCCAAGATGTATGATGTTGGGGTTTCAGAGTGGAACACTCATGGGAAAGTGGTGGAGGGTTCCCTTTTATCGATATGTTTCTTATTTTTTTAGTTTGCAAGGATGCATTATTTGGTGATAATTACTTAGTGAGTATGGGATTTGTTAGTTGACTTGTTTAGGTGACTTTTGTTCTTATATTTTCTCATGCGTATATTAATATTATCTTTTCATTACTAAAACATGTGCCTTTAATAGCGCTAAAAATAAATTTTATCAGTGCTAGAGAAGCGCATACTACAAGAGTGAGGTTAAAATACCTAGTTTTTTATCAATGCTCAAAAAATATCTAATAAAGGTGTCCTTTATCAGTGCTTCAATAAGAGCTAATAAAGGAACTCATTATCACCACTTTCTCAAACACTGATAATGGACCTTTTAGCAGTGCTTCTATAAGCACTCATAAAGGACACCTTTACCATCCCTTTTAAAAGCTTTGGAAATGGGCATATTGTAGTGTGTTGTTACAGCACACAGCCTCACCAGTGTTGTGTGCTATAATAGCACACCACAACACCAAAAACACCACAATATACACAAAATAGATTATGAATAATAAATTTAAATTAAGTTAGAACAATATAGGCTCGTTTTCCCATTTTTGGAGATATGATGTTCATTTTAAACTAAAATGATGGTTATATATTGAAAAAACACACTTATAGTCATATTGATCACACGGTACATCATATTTAGGTGAGGCTGATTATTACATGTCTCAAATGAGTTATGGATTGTTTTTATAATGTATTAAAACAATTATAATGTGTTTTACTGTTTTTGAGTATGCACTTTCCTTTTTTACTAAAGTGTCATTTTACACTGGAAACACACACTTCGCATAATAATGGTTATATCTTGAGTCAGTTTGATGTGATACCAATTCCTATGTGTTAGAAATTACTTATGAATTGTGGTAAAAAATTATAAAGAAAATACAAGTGTGTTTTCTCTATTTGGATTGAGTGATACTTTTTGACCTAAAATGTTGATTTTAAACTGAAAAAAAAACACATTGAGTTATACTAAACACATCATGTATTATATAGTGGTGTGTCTGATTCAAATATTAAAAAATTACTTATGGATCATTTTCCTAATGAATAAAAAAATCCAAATGTGTTTTCTCAATTTTGAGTATGTGAGTTTACCTTTTTAGGAAAATTGATGTTAATTTTAAATAAAAAACATGCACTTTGAGTCATATCGGTCTCAACATGCATAATATTTAGGCACCGATATTTTTAGACAATGTAAATGTCTTATGGTACATTTTCATAATGTTTCAAAACAATATTAACTCATTTTATCTATTTTGAGTATGTGACATATCTTTTTTACTAAAATGTCATTTTAAAAAAGAAACACACACTTTGACTCATAACGATCACATCGTGTGTTGGGATGATGTGAGACAATTTCCTACACATCAAAAATAACTTATGAATCTATTTCATAAATTATAAATAAATATGAGTGTATTTTCTCGTTTTTCAATGTGTGTCATTTTTTGAAGTAAATTGTATATTTTAAACTGATAAAAGATACAATAGGTTATACTGGCCACAACATCATCAGATTAAGGTGATGTTTATTCCTAAACATAAAAATGAATTATAGATCATTTAACTAAAGTATCAAAACAATATGAATCTGTTTTATCGGTTTTTAGTAGGACAATTGTCCTTTTTTAATAAAATTGATTTCATTTTTAAATAAAAAGATATATTTAGAGTCATACCAGTCACACCATGCATCAGATTAAGGTACAACTGACTCCTACACATCTAACCTGACTTGTGTATTATTGTCCTAAATTATCAAAACAATGTGATTTCATTTTCTTGGTTTTGAGGGAGTCACTTATTTTTTTACTAAAATGTCATTTTAAGCTGGATACACGCACTTTGGCCTATACCAATCACATCATGTATCATTTTTGCATGATAATGATTCCTACACATCATAAAGGAATTATGAAATGATGTAATAAATTATCAAGACAATCTAAGTGTGTTTGATTTGTTTTTAGTGAGTGAAATTTTTTGAACTAAAGAGTCAATTTTAAACTGATAACAGAAACATTGAGTCATAATAGTCACAACATGCATCAAATTGAGGTTCTGATAATTCATTTGTGTCTTAAATGACTTATGGATAATTTAATGAAGTTTCAATGAACTACACGCATCCATCAACCTATTTTTCCAGTCATAAAAAACACTATCATATTTTTAACAAATAAAACCTATTAAAAATATGTTTTATCGAAAAATAACATTAAAAAAATATTAAACAAATTATTTTATTAAAGTTTTAGTCAAATCTCTATGCATAATTTTGGGGATAAAAATGAATGTAATTAATCATTAACTATACCTCTGTGTCAATGAATATAAATTAATTTCAATAACATAAACTCATTAGCTAAAATTAGATTGTAGAAACCCCATCCCCCTGGGCTTCATAGAACTACAGTTATATATTCTGATTCTTCCACCTCCACCCTCTCTATTTCATTCCCACCCTTCACTATATTATTTATATGGATGTGTGGAGATTTTCTCTATTTGTAGTTCATGGAAATGGATGTTTTGAGTGAATAATTAGTTTCAATGGTGTAATTCTCACAAATGGGAGATAATTCCCCTTTTAGAGAGCACAACGAAGTTCAATTTTCATCTTCATCATCATATCTCTTGAATAGTTATCATTGAATTTTTTTGATTGATGCACATTCTCCACCTCTTGTGCACATGCACTGATGTTTCTCAAAATAAACTAAGAAGTATTCATCCATGGGATGACTATTTCTTAAAGTAGTACAAGCAACAAAAAGATATTTGGGATGGTTATCATGGAAACAAAATGAAATAATAACTGTTCGAGAGATGAAACTAATGGGGATGATAGTTGTTCATTATTATGTTCTCTAAAAAGGGGAAATGCCTCGAATTTGTGATAATTTCACCATTGAAACTTGTTAATAAATTGAAACTTCCATTGATACCAAATCCTTCTATAGAGAATATCTACACAACTAGAGAAATGATAGAGTAAAGGGTAGGAAAAAATTTGAAAGGGTGGAGACATAAGAATTGCAATACATGATTGGAGTGTTATATAGCCCAGGGGTCTTGGGTTTCTATTGTGTAATTTCAGCTGATGAGTATATGTTTGTGAAATTAATTTATTTTATTTAATGTGGAGGTAGATTTAATGATGAATTATTTTCATTTTTATCCTCGAAATAATCGACAAAGATCCAAATAAAAAAATAATAAAATAATTGTTTAAGGATTTTTTGTAATGTTTTTTTTATAAAACAATTTTTTAATAGGTTTTATTTTATTAAAAAATTTTATGGTTTTTTTTGGATTGTAAAAAGAGGTCTATGGAGGCATATAATTCATTTACACATACCTCGATTGGCAATAAACCTGAACGAGGTTCATGCCTTCCATCATTAAAAACTATAAAAGGAGGTCACTCATTATTTTATACATAGATAAATAAAGTGAATATACCTAAATTTTATATTTATATGAATGTTATATTTATAATATATTAGTAATTTTATTTGAATATAATTATATATGAGTGTGTGTGTGTATTATTTATCATGTTAAAATTTATTTAAGTATAAAATATATTATTCAATATATATATGTGTAATATTTTTTCTAATTAAACTAAAAATTAATATTAATAATAATTTTTAAATTTAATTAATTATAAATAATTATTATTTTAGGTAATTTCCAATAAAATATAATTATTTAAATTTTTGAAAATTTAACTATTTCAAAAAAATGTATAAATTGTTACCTAATTTTATTATTTTAAATGTAAAAAGAGGTTAAAATATTTTATTGGTAATTTAAGTATAAATTATATTACTATTAATTAAATGTATATATAGACCTAAAAAGTATATATAGACCTAAAATGATAAATACCTAAAAATAATTTCTAAAATATAGAATTTGATAAATTCCATTATATATTTTTTTGGAACAAATGGTGTAGCAACTTAAGGATTCTAGGGAGACCATTTAATACGCATTGACTCATCCTAGAGATTCTAGGGAAGTTTATAAAGTTGTTGGAATAAAGTAATAAGACAAATCAATAAGATATATCATAAAAAAAGAGAAAAACACACCAACCCTTGCAATGTCTTTCCCATACACATATAAATAAATTTTCTTGTTCATTTATGTGTTTTATATCCAAAACCTCCATTGTTTTTATATTGGAAAAAATATTTTTTTTAATTGATTTATTTGTGGAACCATGTTGATTCACTAAGATTTAAAAATACTGAAAAATTATGCTTGCTAAGAAAGATGGGGTATATATGTAGAAAGCCAAGAAAATTGATTCCAAACAACAATTTTAAAATGAAAAAAAAAGATGTAAATAATACCAGTCAACCAAAAAATGGATCATAAATAAAATCAAAATAGTATAAAAAACTAGAGAAAAAATACATAAAGAAAATCATAACCTACAAATGAGAATATGAAACTCTCCAATACAGATCTCAAAACGAAAAGTACAGAACGAAAATTGGAATGTACGAAGGAAAACATAGGCCTAACTCCTAGGTTGAAGAAAAAATGATACCCTAGGATCCATATCTTGATGTTTTCTTCATAAACCATAACTGAAACTAAGTAATAGATTCCAAAAGGGTTTCGAGTAAGTAGAGGTTGTGGGTTTGGGTGATTCAAGCTTCGATTCACTGAGTAGATGCACCCCCCCTAAGACTCATACTAGATAACATTTTCATTGCATGGGTCAGTAGAATTGTCCACCTAAATCTGCCCCATTGTCCCTTCAGCAACAACAAGCATGAATCCCTTGTTTTTATCTCTAGAAACTACAACCTCCTGTTGTTCATGGTTCTTGACCCTTCTTTAACAGGTAGGTGTAGAATGACCAAAATTTATTTAAGAACCAAATAAATTGACCCATGATTCAAACCACACAACCTACTTACATAAAACGTCTTCCCCTAGTTGAATCCAAATATAATCAATAGCCAGTCGCGAGTCATTAACTTCCACATAAAATGCAAGGAAAAATAGTGTGGGAAACTAATCGGGTTCTACTATCAGAACATAAATATCTACCAACAACATTCTCGAGCATGCGTATAATCACTGGATTTGGAAAAGGGGAAGGGATCTTGAGAAAACTAACCCAAATAGATGATGTTGGAATGTTTCAATTCATATGAAATTAAAATGACCACCTAAAGAGAAAGAAATAGAATCTGTTGCAGCTATGAGGAGCATTTGACAAAGCCCTGACCAGATCATCCTCCAATGAAAACCAAATCATGATGTTCCTTTGGTCGAACAGACCAACCATTGCTTGATCTTACAACACCCCAAACTCAAATATTAACCTATAGAAGGTGTCCATAGAAGGGATATGATCATTAAAATGCATAATAAAGGTGAGATTAAGAAGATATAATGTCATGTTATACTCCAAGGTTGAGATCAAATGATTCATAACATCATTAAAAAGATCTAGGACCTTAGAGTGAAGCAATTTTAGTAAAAACTGGACAATGATGGGGTTAGAGAAAGGGGATAATGAACAAGAATCTCCTTAAGAGTTTGCAATAGGATAGGTTTTTTTAATTATATCGGGACACTTTTATCAATGCTTTTAAAAAATAACTGACAACGTTCCCCTTTATCAATGCTTATTATTTAAGCACTAATAAAAGACATATTTTCAGTGCTTTTTTAGTGCAGATAAAGGTAGGTCTTTATCAGCGACAGCAATTTTATAATAAATATGTCTTTTATCAGCTATTATTACTTAAGCACTATTCAAAATATTTATAACTATAATTTAAAATAAAAAAATTGTTCATATATATATACTTAAAAAATATATATAAATATAAATAAAGTAAATATATTCCATATTTGAATATATTTTTTATAATATTATATTTATTTATAATTATTTATTTATAATTATTTAAATATTTTTTAAAATTAATATTTATATGAGTATATATACTTATTTTTATATTTAATAAAAATATATAAATATAAATATAGTGAATATATTCTTTAATTAACTAAATTTATTATAAATTCAAGAATTATATATATATATATATATATATTATTTAAATAATTTTAAAAAATTAGTTAAATGATAATTATAAATATATAATTTTATAAATATATTATGAAATATTTTAAATATATTTATTTATAAATATTTTTTTGCAGATATTTTTTTAATTATTAATGAATAACTAATTTTAAGTGCATACGTGTTAAAAAAGAGTGAAATTGAATAAATTAAAAATAAGTACACATTAATAATATTGAAAAAATAGATATGTTTTGTGTGTGTTCATTGTATATAAAAATTTATTAATTATGTATATGTGAAATCAATATACACACATTTGATCTATGTTAAATTAAAAAATCGAACAACATTCAATTATATGTCCATTACTCTATGCAATTAGTTAGTCCTTTTAATTCATATTGAATTTTAATTATAAACCATTATTCTCTAAATATAGTGCATAAATATTTGGTAATATATAGATCATATATATTTACATTAATATATATATCTATATATTTAATATATAATATTTATTAGCATTATCAACAACCATCTAATTAATAAAATGTTTAATAATTTTCTCAATTTACTTATTCTTATTTTTAATCTGTTAATTGTAATTTTTCATATCAATATATTTAATATATGTTATTTATTAGTATTTATAATTTATAAATATTATAATCAATTTATTCATTTTTATCAATAATTATTTAATTAATAAAATTTGTAATATTTTTAAAAATAACTCATTTTTTTTAGTTTATTCAATTTTTTCATACTTTTTATTTGGACCTTTATCAACACTAGAAAATTGCTGATAAAAGAATCGCTCATGATTGTTAATAATATAGCCCTGATCAAGGGTATCCTTTTTCAGTGCTAAAAATAAAATGATGATAACTAAGACCTTTATCAGTGCTAAAAAGGCACTGATAAAGTGTACAATTTATCAGTTCTTTCTTCAGCACTGATAAAAATACCATATATCAGTACTTTTTTCTAATATTAATAAATACCTGCACTATTAAATTCCATTTTTTTAGTACTATTCTACATATGCATGAGATAGTTTGGGTATGATCCTGTTGATTATTCATGTTATGATCAACCTATGTATTTACAAAAAAAAATTCTGGTTTCCCATGGGACATCACGAACAATGTTAGACATTATTAACTTTAACCATGGAGTTATTATTATTGTATCACTACCTTCAGAATTTCTTTTGGGTATCTTATCTAGAGACACATTGTATTTGTTTACTTTACCCATTCATTGTGGGATGGTATTTATTGTATTTACTTTTATATTATGTCATGGAGTTAGTTTATGGTAGTTTATCCTATATTATGATCCTATAATGTTATAAAGGGTAATGCCTTATATATATATATATATGATTTTATACCTTTGGGGCTCATCACTAAATTAAGGCTAATTGAAGGAGGGTCTCAATGGCCGTTATCTACCTTTCTCCTTTACCAGACCAGGAGGGGTAGATTTGTAGGGAGGGGGTCCTGAAAAGTATCCCTATTTTGATCATACTATTTATTATCATTAGGATTTTATAAATTTAATACTTGTTTAATTTAATAATACCAATTCTTCTATACAAATTATAAATATTTAAAACATGTTCAATTTCACTAACCACTGTTATAAAAATCAATCAGTAATTCATATTCTAAAGAGAAGTGTGAAAATTGAAATATTTGGTAGGAAAAATCATTATATGGTTAAATAAAATAAAATTTTATACTTCATGAAAAGTATATAATAGTATTTTAGTGTATATTTCACATCCTAAGGACTCATTATCTATTTTTTATGACTAAAAGTGTTATTTCCAAGATACATATTAGATAAAATTCTCTAACATAATTTTTTATTATATAAAATCGCTCGACTGACATTGTATTATTTAAAACGTTAAAAAATTTATATGATATGAGTGGTTACTTTTAATTATACAACAAATTTATTCTTCATTCTGATTACACATATTGTAATAATATGGTTTTATATAATAATCAAATGAAATATTAATGGAGAATAATATTTATGAATTTAATTGTGTTGGTATTTTTTATTATGAGTTAAAATGATAGGCTTCATTAATATTTTATTTCTTAGTTTTGTGTTAAGCCTCATAGATCCTCTATTATTTATTAAAAAATGTATTATATAAAATTATATAACATCCCAGAGTGATTTTAGTGAGATTATGAAACTCATAGTCCAATGGTCTAAATTTATATTTTCTCATTCTTCTTGTGGTGTTATCAAACAATGGGCCTATAACAAAACCTTTCTATTTGAATTAATATTTTATAAATAATGAACTACCTAAAATACAGTCCACTTGGTTTAATTTTATAGAGTTAATTATATATGGTGAAGTGTGATCATCAGAGGTTTAATTAAATTTTTTTATTTTATTTCAATTAATTTAACCAAACCCTGAAAAATATATTATATATTGGAATTTAGTTTTTTTATAATATTTATGTTTTATTACATACATAAAAAATTATTTGGTGTATCATATCTGTCTGATAAAGTTTTTTATTAATTTTGAAATTTTAATTTTTTTAAGGTATATAATATTATATATTATGAAATTTTTATTTTTTAATATTTGATATGGAATTCCTAGCTATGATTGGTAAATTTTTTAAACATAAAATAATAAATTTTAATTCATATAATATAGATTAATTGAGACAAATAATTTTCAATATTCTCATGGTGCACAAGATTTAAAATATTATCCATCATGTATGACATAATCTAGTTAGAAAATAAATTTTCATTCATTATTTATCATAATATATTTATAATAATTTTAAAATATTAACTTCAACCCAAGAGAGAGACCACATAGAAAAAGGAGTACGACTATAAGAATATATATCTTATCTCATGTCTTATTTTTTTTCATACAATACAATTTAGAGAAATTATGTTATAAAAAATCAATTTTTGTTTATGATAGTTGGATCAGAGAAGAATTATATGATGAACATATAACAATAGTTGTATAATAAAATTCATGTGATTCATATTATGAAACATAAGAACAAAAAAAAAATACATAATTTCATTCTATAAAATCTAAATTAAAAATTAATTAAAAATTATTTATCTTGGTAATATAAAATTTTTTCATTCAATTTATAATGGTTAAAATAATCCTATAGGATTGATAAACATTTTTTTTCTTCCTTATGATATTTTCTAAATAAAAATTTATTTAACTATAGTTAATTTTTCATTTACGTTTACAATCATAAATAACCTTTACTAGTGAAGGTATATGAGACTTTATACCATATGAAAGAAATTTTGGAGGTTAAATAAAAATAATGAATAATATATTTAAATATTTTATATTAATTTACCATTATAATATTTATTTTTATTAAAATTTACATACCATTATTTTAAATTTATTCATATAATGGTTATACATTAATTTATTCAGAACACACTAATTTGGGTACATATATAAAGTAAATACACATATAATAAATACATATGAGGAAGTTTTTATTCATGTGATTTATTTGAAAGATATATTCTTTATCAATATAAACCGTAATAATACAATAGTGTCTCATTAATTCTAATAATTTCACTCATCTTGATCATGATAAACCAAATGGGTGGGTTATTCCAAATATAAAAATCAAGGTATTATATTTTATGGGGGGTATAGGATTCAGGTTATTCGATTATGGTAGTTGAGTTAGAAATGGCTTGGTATCCTTAATAGGATTATGATGATAACTGAATACAGTTTATTAGAATAAATTTTATGAATTAAATAAATTATTATACCACATAAATAATCAATCTCTACATATAATTATTTTGGAAAAACGTATTGTCCTAAATAGTTTTTTTGGGGAGAAATGTTAAATATTAATCAAAAAATAGTGAAATATAGAACATAAACCATTAAAAAAATTATAATTTTGATTCATATTGTTTTCTTATGAGAATATTTAGTTAAATTAATTTTTCAATATTTACAAAAAAAGGATAATCAAAAGGGATTTTTTTATTTTAGAGTATAGTTTCAATCCTATATTATTATAAATATTTCCAAATGATCATATCTTAAATGATGAAAATTGGATGAAAATGACATCCTATATTAGTAATGTATCTTAATAATTGTTCTCAAAATTGAGGTAAAACTCTATTTCTTTGTGAAACTCCTTCCTAGGAATGAAATTGTTTTTTAAAACAACATAAGATTTGAAAAATGATAATTTAAACCATTAGAAGGACTCAATTGATATTTTTATACTCATTATAATATGTATGATATTATAGTAAAACTATTATTGTGAAATAATAGAATAATTCAATATGATTCACAACCTCAAGCTATTATATTAATAGAATTCTATATGCGATAAGTATGAAGTATTTAACTTATTTTTTGGTAAAATGTGAATGAGGGTACCTATATTATACTACTGTATATAATATGATTATATATGAAAGTTGTTATTGGGAAATTTTTTATCTACTATTGATTTATCTTTCTCGGGATCTTATTATATAAAAAATTTAAAATAGTTATAAAAAATTGAAATTTATTCTAACATGATGAATTAAAAAATTATGCACTTAAATTGAATAATATATTGATGAATTTTTCATCATGACATAAAATTTTCTATATCAAAAAAATATATTTACTACCAAAAGAATAAAATATAAATTGAATATATAAATGATAAAAAGAAGGACCTTGGATAATTTAATGTAATAAATTTTCACTTAAATTAATAGATGGGATTTAAAGGAATGAAAATTATTTTAATATGGAATATAAAAATATGAAAAGATAAATTTCGAGGAATACCTAAAGTATAATAATAAGGAAGATTTCATATATGGTATTTATATCATACAAATAATTCCCTTTAATTTTTAATCTTCGGTATTATATATCGTATTTTTATCTCACAACCATGTAAATTCATAGGGAATAAAAAACTTATAAAAATTAAGGAAGGGGAAGTAGATATTCATGTCGTAAAAACACTAGTATTTGTTCCATTGGATGTAGAGTCATATAATAATTATTTATCTGATAAATTTATCATAGAGCTTTAAAATTGTTATTTTTTCCCAGATATTAATTTATTTATGACTTAATACACTTTTTTGAGAAAGGGAGGTTTTAAATTTTAAATCAAGAAGAAAAATATTTCTTCACGATTAATTTTTTATAATGTTTTAGGTTCATAATTAATGATTTTTAATTATTTTATTAATAGAATTACGTTTATAAAATCTCTGTTCATAAGTAATTATACCACCAATATTTTAATATTAAATATATTATACTATAATAATATATTGGGAATGAAAATATTGAATGTTTACATCTTTGGAATTTCTTAAGAAATTATGGGCATGTACAGTTTAATTTATAGTCTTAGAGACTATGTATGATACCAATTCATGGATATTTTTAGAGGACGTATTTCCACACAGTTATATGCATGGATTATCTAAACGTTTTACTAACAATGTGTTTCCCTGAATATTTACCCAAAAAATTGTTTTTAATATCTTGACATCCTAATGATCATCATGATATACTAATCAATTATAATAAATATATTATTTTTAATTTAATGTTATTAGAAAATTTATGAATTATGTTTCAAATATTATTTTAATTATTTTGTAAAAAAATGTGTTTATGATGTATAAAATTTTTTAATGAACTTTTTATGATATTATTTTTAAAATTAAATAATTTTAAATGAAATAAATTTATGATAAATTATAAATATAAATTATGTTTTTTGATTTTTTTATTATAATTATTATTTAAAGAATATAGATATTTAGTAAATATGTTATTGTCATTTTTTTTGTTTTTTTTGTTATTTTCGTTGATGTTGTTATTGTTTTTTTGGTATAGTTCTTGTTGTTATTATTTTGGTTATTGTTGTGGTTGTTGTTGTTGTTTTTGATGTATTTGATGTTGTTGTTGGTGATGTTGTTTTATTGTTTTTTTGTTATTGTTGTTGTTGTTATTGTTTGTTTGTTGTTTTTTTATAGGGGCGTCGACATAAGGTAGGGTACAAGTCATTTACCCATTCCCTTGGAATATTCTTGAAAGAGTGGATAACCCTTTATTGTATTCATATTATTTTTCATATCCTTTTATGTTTTTAATTAATATAAGTTGGTACTTTTTGTCTTATCTATTTTACTTATTCCATCCCTTCCCTTTTACCTCTTACCCTCATCATTAATCTAAGGATCATTTTAGATTGGTTTTTTTATATTCCAATTGAAAAACATAAAAAATATTGGGTATTTTGATAATTAAATGATTTTAATCCCTTTTATAACCCTAGTCTATCCTTTTTTATAAATGAATCAAGGTATTGTGGTATTTTTGAACGTGATTTTATCATATTCCATTTCAAGATGAATCTTTAATTTCTTTCTCATATAAATTATTTTCTTCTTTGATATGAAATTAAAAATCAATGTATATATTTTTTTTATATTTATTTTACATTGAATACTATTCATATTAAATTTATAAAAATATGTTTTTCATGGAAAATATTTGTAATTTATAATATCTTGTTTTTATTCACATAATGTGCTCGATGACATGTCTAATTTTTTATTATTAAATAGCCAATGTATTTTTATTGGAATTATATTTTGATTTATAAATAATGGACAATATGAATTCATTGGTTTTTAAATGTCTAAAGGATCATTTCATATGAAAGAAGTGTCTTTTATGTATTTTCCTGGTACCATTTACAATTTTCCCCTTCTTACTGATCATATAGATGTGGTGTTATGAGGGACATATATATTTATAAAAGGGTTTATTTAATTGAAGTTTTTTTGGAGGTGATATGTGTGTTATTTGATGTTTTTTAATTAAATGATATTGAAGTGATTTAGATATTTTTTTTCCAACTCAGCTAAGAAAACATCATCAGATTACATGTTTATATAAGTGGTAATTCAAGGAATTACTGTAACATTATTAGAATTATGACTTGATAATTCCCTTAGTTTAGAATATTTTACTAGATTGGTTATTTCCTATTAGATGAGTCCCCGTGAAGGTTATTTGTGGGTGAGATTCCAAAATTTCATCATATCTCTAGTGAGATAAATCCATGAGAAATATTTAGGATTCTAACACTAGAATATTTTATGATATACTACTATTTAAATAAATCTAACTTATTTGATAGCTTCTTCTATAGGAAACACTAAGTTTAAATGAAATATGAAAAAAATATTAAAATTTTATTTTTTAAAATTTAATTATTTTTAAATTCATCATATCAAAATTATCATAGGATGAACTTTTCTGATTATTTCTAAAAATATTGGGTTTTTAGTGAATAGTGAAAATACTATTTTTTATAAAACATTCATTTTTTCAATAAAAAGTACCAATATTATTTAAATTTTAACATAAATTAATATAACTCTCATTTACATATTCATAATAATAATAATTATATTGGAAAAATCTTTATACTTAATTTTTGTATAAGTTCATTTTTATCCCAAAAAACACATTTTTCAAAAAAAATCATTGTGCTTTATGAATTTATCTTAAAATTAATTTTGGTCACTTATATATATTAAATTTTATGAAATGGAATTAATTTTTGGATTCACAAATTAATGTTTAAAATAGATATAATTTTTTATACTTTTCCAGAGAAGTTAGTTTTTAGTGAATAGTTAAAAAATATAATTATTATGAAATAGAATATTTTTTATGATATCACCAAGGAATAAATATTATATAAAACTTATTATACTTATGTGAAGAATAATGTGTGATAATATAATATAAATATGATACAAAAATAATTGAAAACATATAAATTATAATTTCCTTCAGGATAAATATATAAATCCTCATTAGTGCTGATGTAGTGCCTCCGCATCATTGGAAAAGTTTAATTTAGTGTCCTAAAGAAACTATTTGTGAGGGAATATGTATTTTATCAATGTGGTAAATATATATAAATTAATATTTATTATTTTTATGGAAATATACAACTTTTTCATTTAAATAACATGTAACTAATCCAAATTCATATTCAATGTTTGTGCAAATAATGAAAATAAAAAATAACATATTATATAATTTATCGTGAAATTTATTTGGGTAAATATACATATTTAATGAATATAAGAGTTTATATTTAAGATAGTTAATATTTTTTTATGATGGTAACTTATATTTATTTTTTAGTGATGAAATAAATTACCTTAAATTCTTATGAAACACTCAGACAATGCTTGTGCATGTAGTGGAAATGCCAACGTATATAATTTTAAAAAATGTTTTTGTTATGAATTATTGTTAAATAGTAATTTTTTAGTTAATAATAACTTACTATTTTTGTAAAAAATAATTATATTGTAATTATATCTTTTTATTTTTCTATTTCAAGAAAATTTAAATAAATTGTGTCAAAAATTACATTATTGATATTTTATGAAAAATAATATTATATTAAATTATCCAATAGTAAGAAAACATTGTAGTGGGAAAATTAGTATTATAAATGGTATAACATTTCATCCATTTTATATTTATGAGAAATTTGTTTCCATATAAGTTTAATTATAACCCTTTAAGATTAAAATAGTTGTTACAGCGGTTAACAATTAAATTGTTTAATGAAGTGGTTTGACCAAAAGATATGATTTAAAATAACACTTAAACATATAAAAATTTTATTGGTTGGTTTTATTTTAACCATATCCTATATTATCTTAGAAATTATGGCCACATGATTCCACTTTTACAGGAAAATAAATTTCTTATATCTAAATCTTTTTTTAAAATTTTTTATGTTCCCTTTAATTCTCCATAAAAGGAACCACTTATCTTCTCTTATATAAAACAGCCATGAAAAAACAAACCAAAAAAACTTCTATGAAACTATAGTTATTTCTTGTTGGATCTTATCTTACCAAAGTACCAACCCTTGGCCCCTTTATAGGAGAATTAAAGAAACGTGTACAAAGAATATATAATCATATTTATCAAGAAATTCAATTTTCATCTTCTTTAACCCCCTTAAATTATATTGTAACCAATAAAATATAATTAAAATTGTATATATAATAAAAATATTTTTTATTATGTTTATGTAATAATATTGTTACATCTACTTCTCTATCAAATGAGCAACAAAAGCGTTGTTTGTGTATATGGAAAACTACCACCTTTTGAACTAATGTAAATTGTATTTCATTACTAACTCACTAATATTGTCATAATGATGTAAATAATGAATATATATGATAATTATGGCAGAATTACATTTCTATACTTATAATATATTATCTAAATTCTTACCCTTCTATATATTAAATAATGTTAACATCTCATGTATATATGTACGACCTACTTTCTCCATGAAGAATTGTGAATCATTTTTAATTAAAATTGATTATGTAATGGCACAGACCTCTCTGGTCCATTCCTTTTCAAAAATCAGGTGTATGAGGTATTTTGGGAGGTTAAGGTGACTTATCCACAACACTTTTCCAAATTTCCATTTCTGTGAACTGTCCCATCGGTGAACAGTTCCAACAGTATATTGTTGTGAACAGTGCAACGGTAACCTTATGGGAGCAGTGTCATCGGGGATCTTTTGTGAACAATGACATCGGTGACCTTATGTGAATAGTGTCATCGGTGTCTTGTGAATAGTGTCATCAGTGACCTTCTATGAATAGTGTTATCAGTAACCTTATTTGAACAGTAAAATAGTGACCGTATGTAAGCAATTACATCGATGACCTTATGTGAACAGTGTCATTGGTAAACTTATGTGAATAGATCAATGGTGACCATATGTGAACAGTGACATCAGTGACCTTATGTGAATAGTGTCATCAGGGACCTTCTGTGAACAGTACAAGGGTGACCATATGTGAACAATTACATATGTGACCTTATTTGAAAAATGTCATCAGTGACCTTTTATAAACAGTGTTATTAGTAACCTTATGTTAACTATGCAACGGTGAGGTTTCAATGGTGAGGTTCCAGTAATGACCTTTTTCCTTTGCCTAATTTGGAGTTCATGAACAGTGTTTCCAGAATGGTGAGGTTACAACAGTGACCTTTTTCCTTTTCCAACTTTTGAGTTCATGAACAGTTTTTTCAAAACGGTGAGGTTCCAACGATGACCTTTCTCCTTTTCCAAATTTTGTGTTCTTGAACAGTTTTTCCAGAATGTTGAGGTTATAACGGTGACCTTTTTCCCTTGCCAAATTTTTAGTTCATGAACAGTGTTTCAAGAATAGTGAGGATCCAACGGTGAGGTTCATGAACAGTGTTTCCTGAACGGTGAGGTTCCAATGGTGAGGTTTATGAACAATGTTTTTTTTCCTTTTCCAAATTTTGATTTTGTGAACAGTGTTTCTAGCTTCTGACAGTTTCACCCCTTTAACGTTTCTTTTAATATAAAATGCATATAAATCCCTGTTTTAAGGACGCTACTGCTGATTAAAATGTTGTAACTCATATATTAATTTCACTTAAGGCTCGTGATATTTTTACATGGTCAAATCGCATGGTTTAAAGCGATCTGTTATTAATGGAAAACCATCGTATCTTAAACCACGTCTCCATTTAATCTTCTAAAGGTACAAGATATATTCCTTGTTCTTCCTCTTGTTCTCAGGTGTGATATGCTCGAAGATCCCATTCATTCCTATATGAGTTATGAAATAAAACTTTCCCCTTATGATTTGTTATACTCTGTTTTGATGAAACTAAGAAATATTGACCAGTCTTTAATATAAGTTATGATCTATATTCATTATTTCAGGTTCATCTACTCCTTTCTCCTTTCCCTTTTTATTGAATTTTACCCCCATTTTCCTAATACAATTTTCTTGGTTGTTGGCCGATTTGGTGGTGTCTCTGTATCCCCGGGTCGATACTGTTGTCACAGGGGAGGAGATCATAACCCATTGTGTGGCTCATTCTCGTATAAAGAACGTCAAGAACTATTTGAGGCAGGGGATTCATTACATCTCTTTTCTATTATGTGCAACTATATATTTAGCGTGTTTATTCCACTGGATCACAATGAAATTCACATAATGAATATTTGAACCAGATAAATAAATTGAGCCTGATCGTATTTTATTGCATCTTGTTTTTCTGGATAGTGTGATATTTAACCATGCTTGCTTATATTTTTCGTTCTCGATGGAAATTGGGAAAGAACGTAAAGCTGGAATTAATTGATAATAGTTTTGATAAAGATAAAGAGGCATGTAAATTAATTAGGTTACTCTTGTTGTAATTTGATGTTAATCATATTGGTGTAGTAAGTATGTTTAGTTATTTTTGATATCTTAATAGTTATGTTTCTCGAATTTTAAACCTATGAATAGTACATTGGTTAATCCAAGATGGATTAAAATAATTGGTTGTTTGATAAAATATAAGTCCTTGTCAGGTTCAGAGTTACCCTCTTGCTTTTTTAAGGGCCAAGGGAAAATTGGTATGACGTTTGTTTTCCTGCAACTTGTGTGGTGATGTGAGCCTGGATAGTTGTTATGATATGTGGGGGCATGGAGGCCTACTATATTTGGAAGCAGTTGATGCCTTGAGTAGCGAGATGCATCGGTTTATGCATGTGGGTGTCTGGGGGGACACCGGGGATGATGAAATGAGTTGGATCTGAATGTTTGGATGCTTGTAGATTCCTATTGGTTGTTTATCTTCGATAAATTTCCCACTGCTCAAGGCATATGGTTTTTTATACCCATATTCTGATAGGGGAAATGACGTGCAGGGTATTCCACGTGCTTTCTGTGTCTATCTTCTCAAGGGAGGATGGGTATACGGTTTTGTTATAGGCGTTAAATAATCGATGGGTAGTTACCTACTCACTGTGTTGACCCCCTTGTATTTAGTAGCATAGAATATTTTTCTAGAATGCATGAGAATATGGGAATGTAATCATGTAAATAAATTCTTGAATGAATGATGTTAACCAATGGGGATGGATCTTGCTGTAATGAAATGTCGAAGTTATAATTTTAAAGGGACAGTGGACTTTGGGTGTGATGCTATTGAAATTTAATGTGGAATTGTTAATGGTTAATTAATGTTTAAAGAATTAATTGACATAAAGTGGAACTGATAAAAAGGGAATGAAATAAGGTAATAAATCTCTTTAAATGATTCTATACTTTTATGATATCTAGTCTTAGAAGTGGCAGTCGAGAGTCTGAGAGACGTTAGATGCAGTTGATTCTAATATTAGATTATACCCATAGTGTGGTTGTGAGATATAATATATTCTATGCTTTTTGTGTTTCTATATGATACTCCACCCTATTAGTTATTGCAACTAACACCCTAAGGATTCTGAGCCCTGGGGGTTGTTTTCCCCAACATTCTGGTGGGAGGATGGATGACTGACTACCCCCTTTGACCCTGCTCTCTTCCCTTGGTTGTTACTTGTGCTGGTTGGCATAATGGTTAGTTTTCCCCATATGTGTTTGTAGAGGGCTGCAATGGATTGTGGTTATTCACACACATATATTTTGGATATTGTATTCTACAGAATACTATAGGTGTAACGTGTATAGGTTGTGATGACTTAAAGATTCTTACTCAGTGTGTGGGTTGTAATGGCTTGAGGTATAGTACCAGACATATGATACATGTTATATGAAATGTGGTGGCTCCCATAAACTACCCGGTTACTTTTATTACATGGACGTGGTGGTTTTGTTTCATGAGGTGCATATTGTGGTGCTTTGCCCAGGTGTCTTTGGGAAAGCCTTTTCGGAGAGAGATGCTTAAGATGTGTGATGTTGGGGGAAAGTGGAAAACCAGTGGGGAAGTATTAGTGAGGTACCTTTGATATTCTTTATTATATTATATACTCTTGTATACGTTACATGGTGAGGGTATCCATTGTGAGGTTGGGATATTAGTATACCTGTTTAGGTGATGAGTTAGTTTCACTTGTTGTTCACTGTGCTTTATCATGCATTCATTACTTTTGCACGAGAGGCTCCAAGGAGGATCCTAGTGAGTATACTATTATACACACCCTAAGTATATATAAACTATTTTTCAGGACACTTGGAGCAGGTTGAAGATCAAGCTGGTTTCTACTAGCTTGGGGTTTTAGGAGTTGTTGGGGCTTGTGGTTTCTGTTGTTTTTTACTTTCTTTTGGGTACTTGCAGTTTTCCCATTCCATTTGTAGTAGTCCTTCATGAAATTACATATGTGCACTTGGGTTTTATTTTAAATTTCAGTCTGAGATGAAATTAGTTGGTGTATATCTTATCTCTCTCTTCTGCATGTGTTCTCTTATAGATCAATGCCTCCCATCTGTGTGTTTACTATACCTTCAGTGCTAGTCGCTAACCCAGGGCCTACTGGAGGCGGGACTCGGGGGTCATTGTCTCCCTTCTCACATTGTCGTCCCATGATGAGTACACTTTGTGGGGAGGGGTGGTCGTGACATATTGGTATCAGAGGTCTGGTTGAGGGATTGTTTGGAGTTTGGTTTTAGGCACAGGTGAGGTTTCATGGGTTGGTAGGGAAATAGTGTCACTCATGTTTATCAAGGGAGGTAAACACTAGAGACTGGTTGAGACATAGGCATTTAGGTCCCCCTATGATATGATGTATGTGCCTTTATGTGTAAAATGGTTACTAAATGAGGTGATACTAGTTGCAGGGTAGAGTCCTAGGAAAGGATCATGAATCATTCTTCCGTGTGCCTATGTTTGAATGGGTAGACCTTGGGATATGTAAACCTAAAATTAATAGAAGAAAATAAATAAATAAATAATTAATTTCTATTCTCCCATATTCCCAGTTTTGGTGCTCTAACTAATTTTTTTTGTATGTATTCTTCGAGGTCGATGTCCTCGTCATGGTCGCATAGAAGTTTTCCAGTAGGTTGTGACAGCAGATCGCTACCAGGTAGAGGTTGATGACGACGAAAATTGGAGGAGGAAACTCCAAGAGATTTAGCGCCATAGTCTACAAAAGTATGAGGGCTCTCTTTTATATGCAGTCACAGAAGACTGGTTGGAGGAGGTCGAGATATGCTTCAGTTCGATCTGTGCTAGCAAGGAGTACTGGGTTTCCTTGGTTTTGATAATGTTGCGTGGAGTAGCAAGGAAGTGGTGGTTCTTGTTCCTTGAGGATCGGAAGGAATCAGTGATCTCTTCGGAGGAGTTCCGATACAATTTTAGAGTTGAGATTCTTTCTTCGACCGCAAAGGTGTCTAGTCGCCAAGAGATTCTTACCCTTCGACAAGGAGCTCTAGTTTACGAGAGTTTGGAATCCATTTCAAGAACCTTTTACGATATGCTTCAGAACTGTTTCTAGATGAGGAGGCTAGGGCGAGGCATTTTGAGGTGGGTTTGCATCCAGAGATCTAGTGACAGGTCACCCCATTTATGTTGAAGACGTATTTGAAGGTGTTGTCAAGGGAAGAGGTCATAGAGAGGAATTGTATAGAACTAGACCATCATGAGAGGGGAGTCATCATGATTCCCCATGATGTTGAGCTGTGGTCTGGGGTTCTTGGTTTTTAGGGCTGAAGAGTTTCCATTAGGCCGGGGGTAGGTCGCAACTCTCAAAATCTCATTTCTCTGGGGGAAGAAGCTCTCAAGACTATGACAATGGATCAGGAGCTTGTTTTTATTGTGCTGGTCGAGGTCATCAGCAGGGAGAGTTCTCGAACTTTCAGAGAAGTCATTATGGACCAGGTGTTCCTCTCCAGGTTCCTCCATTGAGGCAGTTCCAGTAGAGGTAGTAGTAGCCGGTTGCAACAGCTTCAGATTAGCAGATGGTAGATGGGGTAGGCAGAGGACAACCCCATGATGCTTCCCGTCCATAGAGAGCAGAGCACGCCCATGGTGGTGGTTTTCATCAGGGTCAGAGAGGTCGTGGAGGAGGTCGTGGTTAGCTTCATGCTTTAGCGTCGTCAGTTCTAGGTGATCCAAACATCCTTCGAGGTACCCTTTACCTTTTTTCTACCTTGGTGTATGCCTTGTTAGATTCAGGAGTGACACACTCCTTCATATCATCTACCCTTGTCCATGCTCTAGGACTTGTGGTAGAGTGGCTTCCAGTGCCCTTGGAATTGACTATGCTAGTTGGAGGTCGAGTTGACTTGTTTGAAGTATGTAGAGAAAATGAGGTATTGTAGGTTAAGAACCTCTATTGGGGAGATTTCCAATATTTAAGAATACAACCATTTGATTTCATCCTTGGCATGGATTGGATGTATTCTGTGTAGGCTATCGTGGATTGCTTCAGGAAGAAGGTCATTTTCTTAGATGCGGATGGAGAGTCGGTGGTGTTTGTTTGTGATCAAGATCCTCGGTTGGGTCATAGACATTTTTTGTCCTTATCATCCATGATTTCTAAAATAAGGTTGAGTTCTTCAGAGGTTCAACAGCTGGCATTTCCTAGGGTCGTAGAAGAGTACCCTGATGTATTTCCAGAAGAGGTTATAGAATTACCCCCTCAATTATAGATCAAGTTTGGGATCGATCTACAACCATGAGTGTCTTCTATCTATATGTCTCCATATAGGATAGAACCTTCTATGTTATGAGAGATATGTATACATCTTGATGGTCTGTTATAGTGTGGTTTTTTTCGACCGAGTCTGTCACTGTGGGGTGCACCAGTTATGTTTTTGAAGAAGGATGATGGCAGTTTGTGGTTTTGTATCAATTATCATCGCTTGAACAATGTGAAAAAAATAATCGGTATGCTCTTCCATGGATTGATGATTTATTCAATCAACTGAAGGATGAAAGTTGGTTCTCAAAGAACGACTTGCGGTCTGGATATCATTAGATGTGTGTGAAGGATGATGATATCCTGAAGACCGCTTTCCTTTGTCGTCATGGGTATTATGAGATAGTTGTAATGCCATTTGGCATGACAAATGATCCAGTTGTGTTCAGGATATTGATGAACGTTGTATTCCATGAGATCATAAAAATGTTCTTTGTAGTTATCATTGATGACAACCTTGGGTACTCCACGTCTGAATAACAGCATGCAGAGCATCTACATACCGTTTTGGGAGTTCTTCGTCAACATAAACAATTGGGTAAGTTGTTGAAGTGTATGTTTTAGGCTCTAGAATTCCGTTTCATGGGGAACATGATCTCCTAGAAGGGAGTGGTTATGGAACCATCGAATATAGAAGAGATTGTGTCTTGGGCAGCTCCCAAGACTATTTCAGAGGAGTGAAGTTTTCTTTGGTATCACAGGCTACTACAAGAGGTTCGTAGCTAATTTCTCTCATTTTTTTATCCTTTGAAAACATTGACCAGGAAGGATCAGGGGTTCATATGGATATATCAGTGTCAGGAAGCTTTCAATTATCTAAATGAGAAGTTAGTAAGTGCTCTAGTTCTTTGTCTTCTAGTAGAGGGAGTTCAGTTTGATGTTTTCTGCAATGCTTCACATCTGGGGTTAGGTTTTGTTTTGATATAGCAGAGATCAATTTTTTCTTATGGGTCTCAATAGTTACAACCCCATGAACGTAACTAAGCCACACATGATCTTGAGTTGGCTGCTGTAGTGTTGGATCTGAATTTTTGGATACATTACCGCATTAGTGAGCACTTTTTGGTTTTCACCAATCATAAGTTCCTGAGTTATGTTTTCTCCCATATTGATTTGAATTTATGACAGCGTTAGTGGATGTAGTTCTTACAAGAATTCGATTTCAAAATATCATATAAACCTGGAAAGGGGAATGCTCTAGAAGATGCGCTTAGTCGGAAGTCACATAGTGATGCAGTGTGTGAATCTGGTGTCTCCTAGTGAGTAATGAAAAAACATTCAGTATTACATCTTGATATGGGAGAATTTGGGTGCAGAGTATGTCTTTTTTAGATGACGGTGCAGTCATCTATTGTGCAGAAGGTGGAAGAGTCCCATATGGGGGATCAAGAGGTGGAGATATGGAGAGACCAAGTTTTTTGTGGCGAGGCCCCTGATGGTTGTTCTGAGGATGAACAACACTGAATTTTGTATCATGGAAGGATATTTGTTCCTTTGACGATGTGCAAGAATTTTCTCATATAGTTACATAGTTATCCTTTAGCATTGAATCCTAGTTTGACGAAGATGTACCGAGCCTTGAGGTGCCAGTTTTTGTGGCCTGGGCTGAAGCGTACAGTTTCAGAGTTTGTGTCTTGATGTTTGGTATGCCAAAAGGTGAAGGCCGAACACCGTGTTCCAGGTGGTCTGCTTCAGCTGTTAGATGTTCCTCAGTGGATGTTTGAGGACATATCAAGGGAGTTTTTTTACTAGTTTTCCTCGAGCTTAGGGAGGACATGATTCTATTTGGGTGCTAATGGATTGTTTAACAAAATCGACCCACTTCATAGCAATAAAGGGGTCAAGCTCAGTGGAAGTTTTCTCGAGGCCGTATTTATAGGAGGTGGTGAGAATTCATGGAGTCCCAAGGGCGATCATTTCTGATCAAGATCATCGTTTTACCTCTAGGGTGTGGAGAGGTCTCCAACATGATTTTGGTTCTCAACTATGCATTTGCACTACTTTTCATACTCAAACAGACGTTCAGACAGAGCGAACCATCCAGACACTTAAAGACATGTTATGTTCTTGTGTCTTGGATTTTGGAGGTTTTTGGATGAGGCACTTACCCTTGGTGAAGTTTTCTTACAACAATAGTTTTAACCCCACCATTGGTATGGAACCATTTGAAGGCTTGTATGGATGACATTGCCATTATCTTTTGTGCTAGAATCATGTCAGAGAGTCATCAATTCTCAGAATGTAATTAGTGCAAAATACAACAGAGATGGTTTAGGTGATTCACGAGAGGATGAAGACAGCACACGATCATCAGAAATCATATGTCAATCAAACGAGGAGACCCTTAGAGTATGAATTTGGGGTTCACGTGTTTCTGAAGGTGAATCCCCATCATGGGAAGTGAAGGTTTGGTCGTGGGAGTAAGCTATCTCCTCGTTTTTTTGGGCCTTTCAAGGTGTTAGCTCATGTTTGAGTTGTGTTGTATCGAGTAGCACTTCCCACACAAATGAGTCAGATACATGATGTTTTCCATGTATCATAAATCCATCGTTATCTTCATGATGACTCTCACGTCATCTATTGTAGAGAGATCAATGTTGATGATGATGTTACCTTTGAGGAGTGACCTATGGAGATCCAAGACTGCAATGTGACGATGTTTCATGGATGTTGTATCCCCTTGGTTTGTGTCTTGTGGCGACATGGTGGCATGGTGGCATGGAGGAGAGTACCTAGAATTGTGAGTCATAGATACATGATCAGTACAGAGAGTTGTTTAATGTTTAACTCTTTTCATGTATCGATGTATCCTTTGTGGTTATTGACCTTTCGTGTTTATAATTTGGATTTCTTTTGTTGCTTAATGTGGCTTGCTCTCTTTTGAGAGGTATCTGGATGGGTGGTTCTTCGGACCCCGTTTAGTTTTCCCTTTAAGTGGGTTTTGAATTCTCGAGGACGAGAATGTTTTGAGAGGTATCCGATGTAATGGATCGGACCTCTCTGGTCCATTCCTTTTAAAAAAATCATGTGTATGCGGTGTTTTCGGAGTTCAAGGTGACTTATCCCCAACACATTGCCAAATTTCTATTTCTGTGAACAGGTCCACCGATGAACAGTTCCAATGGTAGACTGTTGTGAATAGTGCATCAGTAACCTTATGTCAATAGTGTCACCAGTGACCATATGTGAACAGTGATATCAGTGAAATTATGCAAATAGTGTCATCAATGACCTTCTATGAATAGTGTCATTGGTAACCTTATGTTAATAGTGCAACGGTGTCCTTATGTGAACAGTGACATCGGTGACCTTATGTGAACAGTGTCATTGGTAACCTTATGTGAAAAGTGAAACTATGACCTTATGTGACCAATGAAATTGTTGACCTTATGTGAAAAATGTCATCAGTGACCTTCTTTGAACAGTGCAATGGTGACCTTATATGAACAGTGACATCAGTGACTTTATGAGAGTAGTGTCATCAGTGACCTTCTGTGAATAGCATCATCGGTAACCTTATGTGAACAGTGCAACAGTAATGTTATAATGGCGACCTTTTTCCTTTTCCAAATTTTGAGTTCATGAGCATTGTTTTAGAATGGTGAGCTTCCAACGGTGACCTTTTTCCTTTTCCAAATTTTGAATTCATGAATAGTGTTTCCAGAATGGTGAGGTTCCAATGGTGACCTTTTTCTTTTGCCAAATTTTGAGTTCATGAATAGAGTTTCCAGAATGTTGAAGTTCCAACGGTGACCTTTTTCCTTGGCCAAATTTTTAGTTCATGAACAGTGTTTCCAGAACGGTGAGGTTCCAACGGCAAAGCTCCAATAGTGAGGTCCATGAATAGTGTTTTTTTTCCTTTGCAAAATTTTGTGATCGTGAGCAGTTTTTCCCGCTTTCTATAGTTCGCCCCTTTAACATTTCCTTTGACGTAAAATGCATTTAAATCCTTTTTTAAGAACTATAAGGCTGATTCAAATTTCGTAACTCCTATATTAATTTCTCCAATGGCACGGGATGTTTTTACTTGGTCAAACCACATGTTTAATGCGATCCAATTTTTATGGAAAACCCAGTGTATCTTAAACCACTATTCCATTAAATATTCTAAAGGGATGAGATATCTTTCTCTCAAGTTCTTCCTCCTTGTTCTTGGGTGTGGGATGCTCGAATATCCCATTCCTTCCTGTAGGAGTTGTGCAATCAAAATTTCCTCATAGGATTTGTTCCGCTCTATCTTGATGCAACCAAGTAATATCGACCAGTCATCGATATAATGTATGATCTATCTTCATTATTTCGGGTTTATATCCTCCATTATCCTTTTCCATTTTATTTAATTTTACCCCCATGTTTCTAATGGGATTTTCTTGGGTGTAGGCTGATGTGGTGGTTTCTATGCATCCTCAGGTGGATACAATTGTCACAGGGGAGGAGATCATAACCTGTTGTGTGGATCATTCTCGTATAAATAACGTCAAAATATTTTTGAGTTAGGGGATTTGTTTCTTATCATTTATTTTATGTACAACTATAGAGTTAACATGTTTTATCCCACTGGATCACAATTAAATTGGAATAATAAATATTTGAACTGGATAAATAAATAGAGATCTATCGTATGTTATTGCCTCTTATTTTTATAGATAGTGTGATATCTATTTTTTCTTTCTTAGCTATTTCGTTATCAATGGAAATTTCTGAAGAATGTAAAGTTGGAATTAATTGATAATTTTTTGGATAAAGATAAAGAGGCATGTAAATGAACCAGGTTCCTCTTATTGTAATTTGATGTAAATCAAATTGGTGCAGTAAGCATGTTTAATTATTTTTAATAGCTTACTGGTTAGGTTTACCGAATTTGGATCCTACGAATAATAAATTGGTTAATCAGAGATGGATTAATAGAATTGGTTGTTTGATAAAAGATAATTCCTTGTCGGGTTCTGAGTTACCCTCTTTCTTGTTTAAGGGCCAAGAGCCCAATTGGTATGATGTTTTTTTCCTGCTGATTGTGTGGTGATGTGAGCATGG
This sequence comes from Viscum album, assembly GCA_963277665.1. Classification (NCBI taxonomy): domain Eukaryota; kingdom Viridiplantae; phylum Streptophyta; class Magnoliopsida; order Santalales; family Viscaceae; genus Viscum; species Viscum album. The sequence continues at coordinate 2,085,528,482 of OY728126.1, read as the reverse complement.
ATGGCTGTTGTGATATATGGGGTATGGAGGCCTACTAGTTGTGGAAGAAATTGATTCATAGAGTGGAGAGATGGATTAGTTTACGCATGTGGGTGTCAGGGAGGACACAAGGGATAATGAAATGGGTTGGATCTGAATGTTTGGATTCTTTTTTATTCTTATTGGTTGTTTATCTGCTTTATATTTCCCACTGTTCAAGGCAGGTGGTTTTTCATACCATTATTTAGAAAGGCGTGAAGATGCACATGGTATGCCTCATGCTTTCCATGTCAAGCTTCTCAAGGGAGGATAGGTCTACGCTCTTGCTATAGGCAGCAATGACTCAATGGTTAGTTACAGACTCACCGTGTTGATCCATCTTGTGTATACTAGCATAGAATGTTTTTCTAGAATGCCTTAGAATATGGTAAAGTAATGTTGTTAATAAATAATTGAATAAATTATGTTAACCCTTGTGGTAGGATCATACTAGAACGAAGTGTTGAATTTAAAACTTTAAAGGGACAATAAACTCTGGGTGTGATTATAATGAAATTTAATATGGAATTGTTAATGGTTAAATAAAGTTTAAAGAATTAATTAACGTAAACTAGAACTGATAAAAAGGGAATGAAGTAAGGAAATAAATCTCTTTAAATGGTTGTGTGCTTATATGATATCTAGTCTTATAAGAGGAAGCTAGGAGTCTGAGAGACGTTAGTTTCAGTTGAGTCTCAGACTAGGTTATGCCCATAGTGTGGTTGTGTGATGTATTATATTATTTACTTTTTGTGTTTCTATACGCTACTCCACCCTATCATTTAGGGAAACTGACACGCCAGGTATTCTGAGCCCTAGGGGGTGTTTTCCCCAACATTCTGGTGGGATTATGGATGGATGACTACCCCCTTTGGCCCTACACTATTCTCTTGGTAGTTAATTGTGCTGGTAGGAATAGTGGTTAGTTTTCCTCATATATGTGTGTAGAGGGATATAATGTCTTGTGGTTATTCATACACAAATATTATCGATATAATATCCTATGGACTATTATAGGTGTAACATGTATAGGTTGTAATGTCTTGAGGATTCTTACATGGTGTGTGGGATTTAATGGCTTGAGGTATAATACCCGCTGTATGATACATGTTATACGAGCTGTGGTGGCTCCTAGAAACTACCTGGTTACTTTGATTACATGGAAATGGTGGTTTTGTTTCATGAGGTACATGTTGTGGTGCTTCACCTAGGTGTCTAAAGGAAAACCTTTTTTGAGAGCGATTCTTAGGATGTGCGACATTGGGGAAATGCGGAAAACCATTGGGGAAGTAGTATAAGGGTACCTTTGATATTCTTTATTATATTATATACTATTGTATGTGTTACATGGTGAGAGTAGCCATGGTGAGGCTGGGACCTTAGTATAACTATTTTGGTGACGAGTTATTTTAACTTGTTGTTCACTGTTCTTTAGCATGATTTCTTTACTTTTGCATGAGAGGCTCCGGGGAGTATCCTACTAGGTATATTGTTGTACTCACCCTATGTATATATAAAATATTTTTTAGGTCACTTGGAGCAGGTTAGAGATCAAGCTGGTTTCTACCAGCTTGGTGTTGTAGGAGTTGTTCGGGCTTGTAGTTGCTGCTATTTTTACTTTCTTTTGGGTACTTGTAGTTTTCCCCTTCCAGCTGTAGTAGTTTTTCATGACATTACACATGTGAACTTGTGTTTTCTTTTATATTTTTGTGTGAGATGGAATTGGTTGGTGTCTATCTTATATCTTTCTTATGTATGTGTTATCTTAGAGGGTGATGCCTCCCATTTGTGTGTTTACTATACCCCAGGTGCTAGTCACCAACACGGGGCCTACTGGAGGCGGGACTCGGGGGGTCATTATCTTTATTTCCACATTGTCGGCCCAGGAGGTGTCCACTTTGTGGGGAGTGTGGGGGGGTCGTGACATATTATTTTGATTTTAAATATGTATATATTTAAAAAATATTATTTTTATAATCATAATTAAAATTATGTAGTCGATATAACCATGATTAACATACAAGGACTATAACTTTTGAATAAAAACATACATGAAAAAACCACGCAGTAATCACCCTAGAAAATGATAATAATAAAAATTTTCTAACAAAGGGGGGATAAGATGTTATAAATAGATCATATATGATATTGTGTATATTTATATGGACTGGTTATGTATTCATAGTAAATATAAAAAATTTCTATAGGAGGAAAAAATCACTTGTGAGGAAATTCAAACTTGAGATATGGTATTGTGTCTCAATTTACACCCCATTGAGATAAATTTCATATCATTCACTTATTTAAATTTATGTGGTGTATATATTTACACTATTATATATTTAATAATAATATTTATTTATTCATGATGATTAAATATTCAATTAATGTTTTCTCTTTTATAGGGTTACTATTTAAAAGTTCCCAAAGTGGTACGAATTTATATTGTAATACCATTTTTTGGGATTACTTATATTTTCATTAATGGAATATTATAATATATCTTTCATAAACTCCGTATATTTTCTTATCCTATGGAAATTTAATGATTTTAAATTTTTTCACCCAATATTTCCTCTCCATTTTACATGAATCAATCTTATATTTTCTTAAAAGAAAAGATGATCTTATTTCACTTTTGGATCACGTATGTTTGTATTATATATCCATATATTAAAATATTGTATTAAAAAAGGACACATTATTCAATAATAATATTTATTAAAGAAATTTTAGGTTTTATTATACATTTTAAAATATTTTATATAAATATTTAAAAAAAATTAAAGGTTCATTTACAACATTCTTTACAAAGTTAAAATTGGAAGTTTCTTTTAAACATATACACCATTAACTTATTTTCCTTCCCCCATAACCATTTTAAAAAATATATTTTCCTCTACATTTTTTCAAGGGTTTTATATAGAAAAAATTTGTAATTAAATCCTATTTTAAATTTTCACTTAAATTTTATTTATTTATCAAAAGGATATGATTTTATTAAAAACCTTTTTGTATAATGATTTGATAGTAATATTTTATCTCTTACTAATTTTGTGGTCAATAACTTTCTATTCATACAATAAATTTATTGTGATTATTTTTTATTTTGAATTACATTTCCCTTAAATATATATATATATATATTCTTAGTATCATTCATAAGTTTATTTCCTAAACTATATACCATTTAAATATACTATGTTTTATAATGAAATTTATTTTTGTTGATAAGGGAAATAATGATGTTCTATAGAATTTAATCAATAAAAATATTTATTAATAATGAATATTATTTTTTGAGTTTAATTTATTATTAAAAATACGATATTCTTTTCACGTGAAGTGATGGGTGGGGCCTATAACAACATATCCCCTTGACGAAATGATATATCTCATGAGACATATAAGTTGGTCAAATTTATTAAATGGGGTTTTGGTTTATACCTACAAATTAGTTAATCTGTCTTGGCACATGGAATTTATGGTAAATATATCATTATTTCTTTGATCATGATTTCCAATATTATGTAATTTATTTTTATGATTTTAGTTATGAATATTAATAAGATTACTGCATTGATATTTACCATGGATGGATTTTAGGTTCATGTTATTGGTTAAATGGAATGTACTTTTAGTTATTTATCTTTTCATATTGATTACTACTTATTTATTAAAGATAGATTCAATTGTACAGATCCCTGACAGGGCATCTAAGAATAACCTTTATTTGAATTATTTTCCCTAGGATATAAAGAAGGATATGATTAATAATACCAAGGATGTGATTATATTTCTTATTATATGTTTTATATTTTAAATTTACTATATAGTATGGGAATCAAGTATCTATATAGTTGTCTAAGACTTCTAAATATATCAATTATGCATGGTGATATCCCTTGTATCTTATGAAAATTTAATAAAGTATACACTGATTATATGATACTGAAGATTGGTTTGTTATAAATATTGTCTTATTGGGACCCTAGGATGGGATTCTCATATTCTTAATGTGTGATTCTTCATAATATATATTTATTCATTATTAGTTAAATTTATTATTCTATCATACTTGAGATACAAATTCTTACCTTTATGTCACCTTTTACAAGTTATTTATTTTCATTTTTTTGAATAAATCATTTTCATTGTAAATTATGTTAATAATTTTTACTATAAAGGAAAATAGAAAAAATGTTTTTCAATTGATTTGGAAGCTTGGGAATTGATTTATCCTTAAAGAAAAGATTTGAATTATTTATTTATAAAATCATTCACATTCAGGAAATAAAACTATTTTCAATAATTAATTTAAAATTTGTATTTATGTTTTATCTTATAAAACGAAATTGAAACAAACATGAAGGTGTAATAGTGATTGTTACTCTTAATAAATATACAAACACCATTGGGGCCCCGGTATATTTTATTCTTTTGGTTATGGATAGTGTTCCCATTCAAATATAGTGAACCGTTAAATCATATATAATAAAATGGTGTTGGTTTCTTATAATGGTGATCATGTTTCACAGAGGGATAGTTAGTTAAATTATTTTATTTATGTCCAATATCATTTATTTTTTATATATACTATATCTATATCATTATTTTTATGATTTACTTGAAATGATGAATGTCAATTTACTTAATTAATTAATTTTAATCATATTTAATTTTTATAAATTATTTAGGGTGAATCATTCACACTAAATATATATATACAGTTGAAAATTATTCTAGCTAAGGGTGATCTATAATAAGGCTTAGGTTTGTGGAATATAATTTTAGGTATAATATATTTTTATTTAAGATGATATGCTAAAAATATAGTGCTTGTTACTCAAACACCACATACCATTATCATTTTCTCTATGAGTATATTAAAATATGTAAAATATAAGAATTTCATTAGTGTACATTATTTAAAATATTTGATTATAAATATTTTGATACATGAAAGTTTTTTTATTAAATAATAAATAAAAATATCATTTTCCAGGAAAAGGTTAAAGTGTTTCAAGAAAATTTTTGGCCAATTACAAACTAGTGCATGTGGTACACTATCAATATAATATAATAGTAGTTACTAGTCATTTATAGCCTTTTTTGATTAAAATATTTAAAATATATATGTATTTATCTTGAGACACAAGTCCAAATCCTGTAAAATAACATTGGATTTTAAAAGAAAAGTAGAAATTACATTTTTAAAGATGAAAAAATATATTTCAATTAGAACTGGGTGAAAAATAATTTACCCAATAGATTAATAATAATCTAAAAGGATTACCGTATTATATAGTAACATTATTCCCTATGACCACCACAATTGAATGGAATGTATGAATGAAGTAATTAACCTTATTATCCCAATTTGTTCCTATGCTAATACTAATAGACCTTAATATTTCATTAGAGATTTAATATCTAAGAGAAATTATGTAACATTAATTGAATTTTAATTAAATATTTCAAAAAAATATTCAAAATATAGAATATAAAATATCGTATATTTTATTTAATGATGCTTTCAGGATATAAATCATATATGTAAAATAATTATTCATATAATATTAGTATTAAATCTAAGATGTTTCTAATTTTTGGGTACCCATAGATTAAAAGTGAAATTATATATTCCATCCCACTATGAAAAATGTGTTATTTGATTTTCTAGAATATTTTATATAAAATAGTTTATTAATTCAGCATCTAATTTAAGGGAAAAAGAATTTAGGGAAGTCTAATACAGGAAAATTAAAACAATATTATGAGAGGGAACATGTTATGGTTACCCATGAGGTTCTAAAAACTAATGGGATTGAATTTACATAACAATATAAAATATTATGTAATATTTATAAGATATGAATAGATATATATTTTTCATAGAAAATGATGATGAAGTTAGACTCATAAAGGATGAATTGACTATCTACAAAGTTAAAATTTACCTTTTTAACTCTAATAAATGACTAGATTCTATTTAATTTTATAGGGAACCCATATACAAGATTTTTTTTCTACATTAATGTCACACTCATAAAACAAATGTAATTTTACCTTGACTACACCAGTTGTTACCTCTGGTGAATTCTATTGATTTGAAAATGTTGATGATAATCATTGATGGTATATAAAATAATAGGGGGATAATTTCATTCTGAAATCCCAATGCCTACCATGATATGAAAACTGCTACTATGAAAAAGTTATAATATCCTATATGAAACATATTGAATAATTTCATTATGTGTAACAATTGATTTCACCAACTCAATAAAATTTGTAATCATAACCAATAAATCAGTTAAAATTTTAAATAACCATTAAATATTAATAAAATAGAATACTCAATTATCTATATCAATCCCATAATAAAATTAATTCTCCACTTAAAACCTCACCCTATTGGTATGGGATATTGATCCCATAATAGTATTATCACCCCTCCAAAGAATTTATTTATCAATAAAATTGAACAAAATTAAAAATCTGATAAACATAATCCAACAAATGATCCTGGTTTATAAATTAACAATATTTAACCTCTGGAAATTCCATTGGTCAGAGTTTAACTCAACACATTTTTTCAAACCCATGTCATGGAAAAGTATAAATAACAAAAAGAAATTTCTTGTTGCCTTATAAACTATCAAAGGTTCCACATTGTGGGGTTTTTTAAAGTGAAATTCATGGGATTAATCCCAACAAAATTAATAATGACATTCATTTTATTACCCCCATAGAACAAGGTTAGAAGGTATTTTATAAATTTATTTCCCATATTTCAAGTCCCATTGAAAAAACCATTATAAAATATGAGGACACCCAAATATCATGAAAATTATATCCTATAACACTTCAGCTTCAATTATAATAGGTAAATATTTAATTTTAAAGAAACTCTAAAATATTTTATATATCTATATTCAAGAATGTGATTAAAAAATAATATCAAAAACTTAATAATTTTATCTTTAGGGAATTTTTTTTATTTTTAATTCATAATGACAGAAATAACTTAGGGTAGATTTATCAGATTTCTAAAAGTATTATTTTGGGTGAATATTTAAAAATACTTATTTTACTAATATTTTCACTTTAATTATTTTATCATGATATAATAATTACTTGAGTATTTATGGAAACATTTTTAAAAATAAAATATTTATTTAATTAGAAATTTAATCCTTTAAAAATATACATTGTTGAACTTAGAAATATATACTTAAAATTTTGAAAATCTACCTAATTTGTTTATATAAAAACCTAATTTTTTGTTCTCTTATATTAATCTAGTATTCATATGGTTCCATTTAGTTTTAGTTTGGATTGAAAGAAAAATAAGTAACCTTTGATTTAATGTAAATACCCTAAACCTAGTATCCATGCATCAGTGGTTACTTTATTACATTAGAAATTGATAAAGTAAATCAAATTCCAAAGGGACTAATAGTTTAGTATTTTTGGAAAACTAGATACATACATGAATATCAAATTACATTAGAAAACATGAAATTTTATATAGTTATTTTTACAAGGACACAATTATTTCTTCCATTATAACCATGAATATCAATCATAATATATTTCTTGGAATCCAAGGGAAAATAAACATAACCTATGGGTGACATAAGATTCTCAGTAAGAGTATTCATATAGAGAAATATAAATAAGGCATTAATAATATGTAAATAATAAATTGTGATCAAATAATACCCTATAAGTAACCACATGGGCATAAAACTTATCAATGTATATAAAAAATAATAAAATAATAACATATACATTAATAAATTATTTTTTAATGATTGAATTCATAATACCAAACGTCTAATATTTATATTCGAGGCCTCAGCTAAGTCATATGTAAATATTGTAAAGACCTTATACCATGACATCTACATAAATGTGTAAGGCCTCATCCATAACCATGTGTTGTATTTCTCATGATAAATATCAATGAATAAAGGGGATATAGAGGGACATTAGTATCAATTACTATGTCCAATGAATTCCTCATATGAAAAAATAATATAATATAATCAATTTGAATTAAAGAAATTCAATAACTATTTATATTGGTAGGACTAGTTATACGGAATATCAATAATTTCCTAATTTAAACTAATCATAAACCATCCAAAAAATTATGATTAATGGTATCCTTAAAGTAAATTATCTATATATTATTTCTAAAATAATTTTTAAATAGATGGAAATACTTTAATATGTTCATTGGAAGATATCATGAATAAAATAATCTTTCTACTCGGAAAAATCAGTTTTTAAAACTAGAAATCGGGTATGTAGTAAATAAATCATTTTTATTGAAAATAATCATTTAATTTTTTAATGGAAGCTATAAATCATTAAGGATTCATGTCGGTGATAAAATTTTATCATTCAATATATGTTGTGAAAAATTTCTTTTACACTTTTTTAAGAAAATTAAAAAAGTACCTCATGTGGAAAATGAAAAAAATATACCTTTTAAAATAATTTCTTAAATATTAAAAAATATGTAAAAATGAATTTGAAACTTTATTAAAGAATATTAAAAACTTTTTTGAAATCGTTTTTAGAAATAATGGACATTGAAGTGAAATATTACTCAACTAATACATAAAAATAAACAATCCTAAATAATGAAGTGATTCTGAAATAAACACTTACCACTTCTATAAATTCCGAATCGTAAGCCCCATGAAAAAAATAACATCAATTGAAAACCTAAATATATTTAATATAAATATTTTCTTGATATAACATATCCAATGTGGTATTATATATATTACATAAAATAAATAAGCGGTGAATATTGCATATGTCTTATGGATGTAAAAGTGACATGTGAAACCCATACCTCAGGCCCATTTTCATTTTTATGTTTGTGGACCACCTGTATAATAAATATAGATTTATTATTAATATATTAAATAAAAATAATCCTATATATTATAACATATATAACTTATAACCTTCTACTACCCATTTATTTAAAAATATTTGTTAAAATCATTATTTTGGGGAAAACTGCTTCATTTTTAAGTATATTTTTGTTTGATAGTTTTAGTTTTTATAAATCGATCATATTTTAATAATCTAAATAAATTTAATTATGATATAAAAATAATATAAATTAAATATTTATTTATTTATTTATTTATTTTAATCCATAAAAATTTTAGATTGAAAATGAACTGCATCGTTCATGGAGATTGTATGATGTACCTATTCAGGAACATTGTTTTCACTTTTCAAAGGATCGAAAAAATTAACGGTAAATAATAATTGATAATTTTATCATTATTATTATGAAATATAAATAATATATTCCCATGAAATCCATACTCATTACGAAATAATTAAAATATAAATTAAAAACAAATCACGTTCTTTTAAGGAGGTCACAGTCCACACGTACACACGAGTAACATTGTCGTTTCCCAATGGTTTGGAGGGAATTAATGTGGATATAATATCATCAATACTATACTATAATTATGTTATAAAAATAATAAAAAAATAAAACCCATTATAATTCCTATAAATCAAATATTGTAATGAAAAATGAATTGTATCACTATGTGGTGACGATAAGTCACACGTATGCATGAGCGATAATTTCACTTCCTAATTGATCGAAAAGAGGGTGTATAATTGAGGATTCATAGTAATGATATTTTTATATTATATAAAGAATAATGATATTACCATTTTATTAAATTATAATAGTTTTGGTGAAGGTAAAAGAAGTTAAGAAATAAAGTAATCACTTATAGCGATTAACTCTTATTTGGAAGGAATCCTTTGTATCTCCTCTTAAAGATCCATGGTTTGATATTTTTGGATGAAAAAACTATATAATGTGTATAATTAATTCTATAAAAGAAATGCGAATGTTTTTCTGCAAGCTGTATGGCTCAAAGTGTTGTAATGAAGAGAGGGAGGAGGTTTCGTTTTATAATTGAGGTGAGTAGCGATTTGAGAATTTATTGAAACTCAAAAATATAAAAAAAAATCTAGGAAAAATGATTCAAAATGGTAATTAATTAGAATAAAAAGTTTATAGGGTTTAAATAACATCATAAAATTAAAATTATAGCAGTTTTTATATTATTTTAATTCTTATATTTTTTATTAACCCCTTGGTCAACCTATTTTAAAAATAATCATGGTAAAGCATTTTTCACTATTAAATGGTCATAATATTATATATAGGGAAACAATTAACCCATAAAGGGGAATTGAAATAATTTTAGGTATTAAATTATCCTAATTATCCTCTTTCATTATTTTTATAATTTTTAAATAATTTAGCTAAATATTATTATGATAAAATATCATTAATATCCATCTTGAAACTATTCATTTAATTTGACTTCAAACACATAAATAAATTTTTTTTATTATGAATAATATTCATTCACACATCACTAATATGTCACATATTTTATAAAAAAATCATTAGATATAATACATTATTCATATTAGGTCCCTTTTAATATTTTTTAAAATCATTTACAATATTTTTATATTAATTGAATACCAACTACATTAGCTTTTCATGTGTATTTATGGTTATCATATAATTTAAAAAAATAAGAAATAATTTTTTGATTTAAAATCATTTCAGAACAATCAAAATATAATTATATGATTTTTTATATCTTTTTTTATTTTGTGAAGACATTAGAGACATTGGAAATAAAAAGAGTGGCAATTTGTAACTTCCTTTAATTTAAATAATATATAAGTCATTTCTATGGAAATATTCCCATTAAATAACTCAATTTCAATCCAAAAGTGTTATGGGTGGAATTAACTTCATTAAATAATAATTATGATGAAAACTCATGTTCTTATTATTTATTTTTAATAAACAATAACTCGATCTACCCTTTACTTATGTGAAAAATTTTACCCGAGTAACTTCTCATGTTTACAAAAAATAGGAAAATATTCAGAAAATTTGAGCCTCATAATTAATAATATGAAATTAATTTTATAACACCCAATATCTTTAAGTGTCACTAATTAATTCAAATATATGTAGGTAAAACACGACAAAAATAGTTTAAAAAAATATTGTTTTATGAAAAAAAACTAGTTTTATTCATATTCCATAAACATTAATAATATGATATGATTTTTTGAAAATTTAACTGAAAATATAATATTTAAATTTTATTATAATAATTCAAAAACTGTGGTTATTAAAATTTATTAATTTCAAAACATTTTTCTATCGTAAAAACAATTGTTTCAAGAAAATATCTTTTTATGTACAAAAAATTTTAATACCAAATGTAAACATGTAATTGATTATAATGAAAATAATTTTATTATTAATGATATATTATAAATAATTTTACTTTGAAACCATTTTCAAATTAAATGAAACTTTCACTATGGTTGAGAAAATACAATTTTCAAAAAAATTGTTATTTTTTCACTATTCACTGGAAAATCAATCTTTGAAGATATTTCTAAAAAATTCACCCTTATAAAATATTAATTTTATAATTTAAAAATTGATATATTTTTTCAAAAATAAAATCTAAATAATTCTTAAAAATTAATTATAATACTTTATCAGAAGAATTAATAAAAATCATTTTGAAGAAAACATGTTTATGAAGCATATATTACCTTTATTAAAAATTGAGTACATATTTCCTGAAAAATTATCAATGATTTTAAATTCGGTGGGTATTATATATATATATCATAATACTCTAGATACTATTAAAACCTAAAAATTTAATAGCTCTATTATAAAGTACATGTTTAAATAATAATTTTCTAGTGTTCATTTAGGATCGTTGTTTCATGTTGTATACACAGTTGAACATATTTTTATTTGAAAATATTAGGGTACTACATTAACTCCCACTAAATATTTTTCCCCCAAAATTTGAAATTATTTTTTAATCAAGTTCTCGACATTTTAAAATTCATCTATTGAAAACCCACATCATAATAAGGGTTAAAAAACTACCTCTTAAAAAGTGGTAACATGAATTGAAAACGATATCACAAAACTAGGTTTCTGAATTGGATAACACTAGTGGGATATGAAAATATTGATATAGAAGAGAAAATTAATTTCCAAATATAAGTATAATATATAATATGTTAATTAGAAATTTAACCATTGAAAAAACATAAATCTATGATGGGATAAATTATCATTGATTCCCCTACATGAAAAGTAATCATATAAAATTTTTATTTCAATGTTCCTCTCATAAAGTCAAGGGATTATTCTATTATACATATGAAGGACTCTAGAAAATAAATATACTTAATTTATTTCTAATTCATAAGTATAATATCATCCTTCGAATTTTCTCCAATCTTTTTCCACTTCATATCTTATACCATATGTTGGATATTCATTGTGAGTTTATTGCCTAAAGCACATTTAATGAGTCACAAGATCCATAATTCATTTATTTTTCCAATAAATATTTACGAAAATCAAAATGGCTAGAATATTTTATTCACTAAGATAAATCACACTTTATCTTCAAACAATAATATAAAATGTTAAACTTAATCCATTCCATAAGTAATTAACCTCAAGGATCCTCCAAAAAAATATCGATCATATTCAAAACCCAATTTTTTTTAAATTTTAACAGTAGACAACATAAAGCAGTTCATAATGTCAGATTCCAATCATGTCAATACCTTGATCACCAATGCTAATAAATTTAATCATCATTATATTTTTACATATTCCATAAATCACATATAACACCAATTACATAAATATTATTAAATTTTTTAACCAAAAAGCTTATATCATAATCCTCTAATTTAACTTCAAAAATAGCAATAGAATTCATCTCAAATAATCCTTTAAATAAATTATAAAGGGTATATATATTTTTAACCAATGAGATTTTTCACAGAATATTATTAAACACATCAAAATCAAAAAAAAAATAAAAAAAAAATTATCCTATAAAATAATTTCCCAAATAAAATTATTATTTATCTGTCAGATTCTTTAAGTAAAAACAATTTCATACTAACCAGGACATCACATAGTCCGGTGGTAGGCACCTCGCACTTGTTTACCATTAGATATGGCTTCAAGGCCCATGACCTTTATATATTCTATGGGTTTTCATCTGGCATATAGGTTGTCCTTTTTCTAAATCTATAACATTACAAAGAATAAGATGATCCAACTCTATGTTTTTCTATATGACATATTCCCAACAAATTTTAACTCTTTGATCGAATGATATATAAATAACTCAAAATAAAAATTAAATTAATGTTAAATGTTATCAATAACTTTCATTTTATGTCCATAAAATATAAAATAATTATTACCAAATCACCTATTCAGTAGATCATACACTAAACCATTGGGTTTATTTCCCTTAATATGACCCAAAATATAGCAAATCATATTAAACTCACATCACATAAAACATCCAAAAGAGTATATATTATTTTAAAATTATGATCAACCATGTACCTATCATCCTGATACATTTTAGGTTTATCCTAATATCAAACAAATTTTATTATTTATTACTCCCTCAATCATCTGATTCCATAAAAAATTATCTTCTCACTAAATTACATTTCTTGGTTATCAATACCATTCAATAAATAATTTAAAATACTTAATGAAAAATAATGGATGAGGAATCCTTAGACATTTCATGATTACATTAACTATAATACCATTGGTAAAAATACTTCTACAACATATACACTTAAATTATTTCAATTCAACAATTTGTATAGCAGAAGTCATTCTTTTCTTGTTAGAGTAACCCTTGTTTTGGGGAATGTTTTAGATAATGAACAATTTCCCAATATATAATTCTTTAAAATCCTTTTAAATTTTCTACATTATTCCCTTTATTTAAACATATAAAAATTATTTCCCTCCATTTTATATATTCATCTCAATGATTATTCCTATATTCTTAATGAAAAGTAAATTTAATTTTTTTAGCCCCATGATTATTGCCACCTGAACTTCGAAAAAATTCAATTTTACACTTATTTAAAGTGTTAGGAGTCTCACTAAAGTTTATTTTGTTAATAATATATCATCATTCAATTTTGTTTATCATAATTCAAAAATATTCCATCAGATATAGTGTTATCATTATTCCTCCTAGTTTCATACACTGACTAAAATAAAAAAAGTGTAAGCATCAGAATTCAATAATAATGGTGAGTTATCAAAAAATAAGGAAATATTATTCAAAGGATGTCTAAATCCTGAAACCTTCTTCTCAATCTATAAGTCCTTAAGTTTAACCTAAGTTTTATATTATCATTATCAAATATATAAAATTTTATCCTTTAATTATACTTATTCACAGTGTTTTTCATAGGGTTATGTTCCCTAATCTATGTTCCCTAAATCTAGTTCATATAGTTTTTACTAAACATTATCTAATGAAAACTGTAAAGACACTAACCCAAGTAGCTTAGAGATAATGGTTACATTATAAAATTATCACTAGATAAAAGAAATTGGAACCCAGAGGGGTGAATAGTTTAGTAGTCCTGGAAAACCAGATATATACTTTAATTTGAAATTACATTTGAAAAAATGAAATATAACATAGTGTTTTCTTCAAGTACACCATTTTTTACTACTGTAACCTTAAATAAAAATCATAATACATTTCAGGGAATCCTTAAGAAAATATACATAATAAAGGGGTGATATCTAATTCTCGGTAAGGGAATACATACAATAGATTCTTAACAAGGGAAAAAATAATATTTAATGTATAAATGAAGATCAAATAATTCAATATAGGTACTCACATGGGATAAAACCTTATCCATGGATATCACAAATAATAAATTAAAATCATTTATATCAATATCTGATTTCAATATGAAGGAATTCATAATTTCATACATCTGAAACTTACCATCCAGGCCCCAACAAAGACATCTAAAAATACCATCAAGGCCATGTGCCATGAAATCTATATAAATGTGTAATTCATTTGCCAAAACCCAATCCAGTTTATCTATGAGACATACCAATTCATCTTGTGGATATAATATACCAATTTCATCACTTAATAATCCCAATTCATTTCTTATATGAATAAACGATAAAAAATAAACAACATTTAATAAAAATCAATATCTTTCCATATTAAAAGTAGTAGTCATATGAAATATCAATAAATTACACAATAAAACTAATAAGAAACAATAAAAATAAATATAATGAATGGAATCATTTGATTAAATTATCATTATAATATTCAAAATATAATATTTATATGGATGAAAATTCTTTAAAAATATCACAGTGAAATTTCCTGAGGAAAATACCGATTTTACTTCAAAAATAACATTTTAAAATATAAAAAATATGCACATTTTAAAAAAATAAATTTATTTTAAATTAATATAGAAAATTTTTAAAGGAAGTAGTAAATAATAAAGTATTAAGGATAGTAGGAAATTATTTTCATTCTTTATAAGTTAAAATATATTCCTTTTAAACTTTTTTTTATGAATAGTAAAAAACGTTCATCATATAGAAAATGATATAGATGTTTATCTTAAAACAATTGGTAAAAATTAAAACATGTGTAAAAATGAATTTAAAAAATATTTAGTAAATAGTAAAAAAATTATTTTTGTGAAAAACATGGACATGGAAGAGAAATATTCCTTACTTGATACATAAAAATAAACAATTCCGAATAATGATGAGATTGTGAAATAAACCCTTAGAAGTTCTTTAAATTTTAAATCGTAAAACCCATGATAGAAATAAATTCAATAGAAAATTTTTATTCCATAATGAAATTGAGATTAATTATATAAAATATCAAAGGGGTTAGTATATAAACCATTTAAAAGAAATAAGTGGTGAATATGGCATATGTCTCACGAAAGTAAAAGTGAGAAAGAAACCCTTGCCAAATGTCCTACATCCTTTACATGTGTTTGATCCTCAGGAATAATAAATGTATATTAATTGAACATATATTTTATAAAATTTATCTTTTATATCATACAACATATGAATTAATTATAATAATTTATCACCTATTTATTAATAATGTTTCATCACAAACACATTTTCGGGTAAAAACTGTTCCATTTTCATATATGTTTTAGTTTGGTAGTTTTGATATTTAAACCTTAATCAAATTTGAAAAAATTAAATAAACTTAATAATGATATAAAAATATTATATATTCATTATATATTTGTTTATATAATTCTATAAAATTTAAATATTGTGATATGAATTGTTTTGTTCATGGAGACAGTAAGTCTTATGTACACATGAACACTATTTTCACTTTCTGAATGATGGAATGAAGAAAAGTTATGTTATAATTGATTATTAAGGAATTAATACTATGTATTTTAAACCATATATATTCATAAAATCCAACCTCATACAATTCAATAAAAATAAAAATGAAAAATGAATATCATCGATTTGTCGATGTGGTAGTCAACATGTTTACACGAGCGACATTATCGTTTCCAAACAGTTTAGAAGGTAAGATAGTAGATATGATATTATAGTTATAGAAGTGTAATTATATTATAAATATCATATATAAACATTAAACCTATCATAATTCTCCTCTATAAAATATGGTAAGAAAATATGAATTGTATCTCTACGTGGTGAAGGAAAGTCATATGGATGCACAAGGGATTCATTCACTTCCCATTTTATGGGAGAGAGGGCCAATAATGGTTATTACATAATAATGATAAAATTTCATTATATATTGGATAAATATTTTAGTATTTTATTATCGATATCATATATTTAAAGGAGGTGAAAGAATAATTAAAAAGTAACTCATCAGTTAGAGAGATTGTGTCTTCTTTGGAAGAACTCCTTTAGATCTCATCTTAAGGATCCTTGGTTTGGAATTTTTGTATGATTTACATATCGTGGACTTTTCTAAGGACGTTTAGGGGATAAATAGATATGGTTTTTTTGATCTAGTTCGATCAATGAGGTGTAATGATGTGGGGGTGGAGGTACCCTTTAATAATTGAAGTGAGGGAAAATTTTCAATTTTATTAAAAAATTAAAATATAATAAGACTATTCTAGATCAAAATCCTTCAAAATGGTCATTAATTCAAATAAAATGTTTATAGGATAAAAAAATCATAAATTATATTTATACAACTTTTGATATCATTTTAATCCTTATCTATACAATTAACCTCTTGGTTAACCCATATTAACATTAATCATGGTAACGTTATTGGAAAATGGTTGACTATTTTTAGTATATGTATCCTAATTATAAATTTTAAGATTATTTGTAATTTTTAATTTTTTTTATAAAATATTATTTTAATAAAGGATCATTAATGTCTGTTTTGATACTATTCGTTTAATTTTACTTGAAATACATAAAGAAAAATATTTATTTATGTTATAATTGATTTAAAAATCACTAATATGTCACATAAATATACAAAATTCATTGTAAAAATTATTTCATTCACATTAAATCACTTTTATTATTTTTTAAAAAAAATTATTTATATTCATATTAATTAAATAAATAATTTTTTATAATTATACTAGTATTTATGGTAATTATATAATTTTTATAAATTATAAATAAATTTTTATCATGAAAATAATTTCTTGAAGATAAAAATATAAAATTTTGTTCATTCACATCATTTTTATCAGTATTTTTGGATATATAAAAGATATAAAAAAAATAGAGTGAAATTTTGTAACTGACTTTGATTTAAATAATATATAAGATATTTTCCTGAAAAGTGTCCATTAAACAAATAAATTTTCAAAATAAGGTGTTGAGATCAAAATTAGTCTAATAAAATAAAAATTATGATGAAAATTTGTGGCCTTATAATTTACTTGTATCCTATATTAACCTGATTTACCCTTTACTAAGAAGCTAAATTTTACCAAAGTTACTATTAATATTTACCAAAAATAAAAAATTCATATTTACCAATTATGAACCTGTTAATTTCAAATTTAAAATTTTTTTTATAAAATTAAATCCGTATAATTAGAAGAAACTAAAAATAAATTAACAGTATAAAACCTGACAAAATAAGTATTTTATAAAATATAGTTTTTAAGAATAAAATTAGATTTATTCTTATCACATGCATAGTAAAAATATTATATGAATATTAGAAAATTCTATTGAATATATAATATATAAATTTTCTTAAAATAATTAAAAATGTTAATTAATTTAATTTATTAAGGTTAAATCATTTTATATGCATAAAAACAGTTTTATTGATAGATTCCTTTTTTATGTATACAAAAAAAATTATACAAAATTTAAAAATTAAGTTATTCCTATGAAAAAAATTAAATTATTTATAATATAGTAGAGATAATTTTACTTTGGAAACAATTAAAAAAATTATGTGTTTAAATTATTGGGAAATTATAGTTTTCAATAAAAATATTTATTTTCACTACTCATTAAAAAATTAATATGTTGAGAAAAATCAAAACAATTCACCATATGAAAATTTTGATATACTAATCTCAAAAAATATTTGTTTTGTGAAATAAAAAAATATAAGATAAATAAATCAATTATATTAATTGGATTCAAAAACAAATTAAAATTATTTTTTCACAAAACATATTTATGAAGCATAAAATCTCTTCACTGAAAATTCAGTAAATATTTCTAATAAATAAATAAATTCCCTTTAATTGTGTATTAAAAATATTTACATATATATATATATATATTTCATAAATCAGTTAATACTATTCATACCCATCAATTTAACAACTTGGTTATAATGACCATATTTAAATAATAATATTTTCGGATTCGTTTAGGCTCGATGTTGCATATCGTATAAGCTATCGAACACAGTGTTCATTATAAATCTAAGGGTGTTAAATTCACCCCCCAATAAATTGTTCCCAATAAATTTGAACTAGTTTATGGTAATCAATGTTTTGACATTTCAAAACTCCTTCATGTAAAACCAACATCGTAATAATGGTTATTTAAATATCATGTTAAGAAGTGGGACAGGGAAATGAAATCTTCATCATAAATATGGGATTATAAATAGGAGAACGTTAGTGGATAGTGAAAATATAGATATAAAAGAGATAACTAACACCCAAGGATTCAAAAAAAGTGATAAAGAATATGGTGAGGATATTTTTAACCATCACAAAACTATTAATATGTGATGTGATAAAAGACCATTGATTTCTCAATTAGAAAAGTGAATATATATCATTTTTTGAAAGACATTTTCCTAAGGTAAAGGGAATATTTTACTATCCATATAAATAAATGGAGAAGATAAATTTAGTTTATTTTGTTCCATGTCATAAGTATAATATCATCTTTTATTGACTCTTTGATTTATGTCAACTTTATCTATTATGCAAGAAAATGGATATTCGAGAAGAATTTTTTACGGCTAAAGCACTTTTAATGATGCATAAAATCCATAGTCAATCCTTCAACTAATATATATTTATCAACCCAATAAAGGTTATCTCATGTTGTCCAATAATATAATTCATAATTTAAACTCAAAAAATAATATCGCAAGTTCAATATAATCCATTCCATAAGTAGTTTACAATAAGAATCATCCAAAATATTACAGACTATATTCAATAACCAAAAACGTAATTGAACATTTATCCTTTCACAACATAAATAAATTCATAATGTCACATGCTAAACATACAAATACCTTGATCACATATACTATTAACTAGAATCCCCATTAACTTTATCCTTATTCCACATATCCCATATGACTCCAATAACCATAATATTAAATAATTGTTCAAACCTAAATTTTTATCTCATAATCATAATAATTCACTTCAATAAAATGTAATATAACTCATCCCAAATAATACATTATGTTAAACCAAAAGGTTTCATATAAGTTAACCCAATTAAGTCTCTCCCAAAATTTTATTAATCACATTAAAATCCCAAAATTTTTGAAAAAAAACTTGACCCTATAATATGATTCCCAAAATAAAGTTATTATTTATCTAATAAATTTTTTTTGTAAAAAATATCATACTAACTAGGACATCCCTTAGTACATTGGTAGGAACATCACTCTACTCACCCTTTAGTTATGGGTTCAAACCTCGGACCTTGACAGATGTAATGGGTTGTCACTCGAAATATGAATTGTCATTTTATTACTATAAAATTATAAATAATATGATAAACATCCTAAAAAATTAAATTACTAATCAAATAACGTTTTTGATCCACTATGGTTTTATATATGATATATTCCCAAAATATACTAACTCTTTTGTCCTAATAATTAGAAAATAACTCAGCTCAAAATCATGTTAACCGTAAAAGTTATAAATAACCTTTAACTTATGTCCACTAAATATAAAATAAGTAATCCCCGAATAACATTTTTAGTAAAACATATACTAAATCAAAGAGTTGTATTCACATAAATGTTTCTAAAAATATATTTTACCATGAGGAAATCTGATCACATAAAACGTCAAAAGGGATATATATATATAGGTCGTTACATTTATGTTCAACCATATACTAATCATCCTAGGACACTTTATATTTGTCCCAATATCAAAAAACCTAATTTTGGTAATTAGTCCCTTAAACATGTTCATCCATAAAATATTATCATATCACTAAATTACATTACTTGGATTTTTGTACTATTAAATATATACATTAAAATCATAAAATAAAAACTAATTAGGATAAATCCTTTGATTTTTAATGATTCCTTTATCAATAATATCATTGATTAAAATATGTCAACATCATAAATAATTAAATCCTTTCACTTTATTAATTTCTTTTATCATATGTACTTCTTTTCTCTAGGTAATAACCATTAGTCTCGGGCTTTGACTCATATAATTCACATGTTCCCCATATACAATACATTGGATTATTTTTAAATTTATTACTCTATTTCCTTTATTTACACATAGAAACATATTTACCTCTATTTTAGATATTCTTTTATGTGATTATTCACACATAATTGTTAAAAAAATAATCTTTCTTACGTACATGATAATTTCCACATGAACATACATAAATGTAAATTTTCCTCTTATTTTAACTGTTTTGTATTGTCATAAAATGTTATGTTGTAAATCATATATCCTAGAAGATTATTAGGCATAAAAATAATATATTTCCCTCAAATAAGCTTCCAATTTGGTGGCATATAATCCCTAAATTTACCATCATGTTATATTTCAACATGATTCATCTTGGTTTTATCCATTAACTGTAACCCAAAGAAACTTTTAATCATCAAACTATAATAATTAGATTAACCTTTCAAAAAATCAAGAAATAATATTCAAAGGATGTCTAAATAGTGGCACTTTTTTCAAAATCTATGATTCCTTATGATTAACCTAGTTTTTCCATGGCCCTTATCAAATCTATAAGATGTTATCCACTACCTAGATGAATCCCTAAAGTCATTCATATGGATATATTCTATACTCAGTGTTTTCATAAATACAGTTCCCATGTTTTTTCCTAAAAATACTCTAATTCCAATAGTGTATACCCCAACTCTAATAGCCCAGAGTCAGTGGTTACATTATTACATTATCACTAGATATAATTAATCTCGTCCAAAATATAATAGTCTTGTAGTCTTGGAAAACTAGATGCATACTTTAATTTCAAATTACATTTCTAAACATGAAATAAAAAATAGTGTTTTCTTCGAGGAAACCATTATTTCTTCAAGTCTAACCGAACATATGATTAATAAAAAAAGATCATCCTGAGGAAAATAAACATAATAAATGGGTGACCTCAGATTCTCAGTAAGGGTATGTTTATAGAATATGCAAAATAAGGCACGTACTATAGGTCAAAAATAAATAATAATGAATTAATTACATATTAGTAACCACATGTGAAAGAAACTTATCCATATATATCAAAACAAATAATATAATATACATACATCAATAACTAATCTCATAATGATTGAATGTCTAACCCTAGAAATCTGAAACTTACCAGTGAGCCCTTGACCAAGATATCTGAAAATATTGTCAAGGCCTTGTGTGGGAAATCTATATAAATGCATAATGCCTCGGTCAAAACCCAATATAGTTTTTCTTATGAGACCTAAAGATTAATTTAAGAGATATGGAGGTATCCTTAAATAACTTACTAAGTTCATTCCATTTTTCAAATGAATGAATAAAAAAACAAAACCAATATGACTTAATGAAAATGAATAACCACCTGCATTGGACTAACTGGACATATAAAATTATAATACCTTCCCCAATAAAAATAATGATAAAACATTCAAATAAATATTATCAATGGTATATTTATAGTAAATTCTACAATTAATATTAAACAAATAATTATGATATATTTTAAAATAACTTAGAAAGATCATAGACAATTTTATTATGGAAAATACATATTCTACATTGCATATCAGTTTTTAAGATCTAAAAACTATGCATGTAATAATGAAATATTATTATTTAGAAATAACATTGAGATAATTTAATTTAATATTAAAATAAACGACGCATCATGATGGAGGAAAATTTCACTCATTATGTATATATTAAAAAAACATTCCTCTCACACTTTTGTTGGAAATGTCAAAATAACATCATTCAATAAATGACTGTAATATTCCTTTTAATTTGTTTTATGAAAAGTAAAACATTGGTAATAATGAATTTAAATATTTATTAGAGAATATAAAAATAAATTTTTCAAACATTTTTATAAATCAAGAACATGGAAGAGAAATATTCTTCATCTAATACTTAAAAATAAAAAATCCCAAATGATGATGAGATTGTGATATAAAATCATACCACTTTAGTAAATTTTGAATTCTAATCCACTTGAAAGAAATAGCATCAATTTAAAAATTAAATACCATAAATTTTATGATATTAATGATATAAAATATTAGTTTGGTAAGTATATACATGAAACAAATGAAATAAGTGTTGAATATGGAATATGTATCATGGAAGAATAAGTATAACAAGAAACCCTTACCCCAGGTATGTCGTCCTCTGTATGTGAAAGAACATCATGTATAGTAAATGTGAATTGACTATAAATATTTTATAGAACCATAATATTCTATATCATACTATATATTACATAATTTTAATCTCTTATAACCCACTTATGAACAATTCTTCGATAAAATCACTATTTTAGGTAAAACTGCTTTATTTTTAATGTATGTTATAGTTCGGTAGTATTTGTATTTATAACATGATAATGTTTCCACAATATAAATAAGTTTAAAAATTATTTAAAAATAATATATATTCATTATATATTTATATATATTAATACATAAAATTTAAAGATATAAAAATGAACTGCATCATTCATGGAGATGGTAGGTCGTACGTACGAATGAATGTTGTTTTAAATTTTTGAATGATGGTTCCAAAGAATAGTAAAAAAATAATAAACCTTTTAAGATATTTATTATGTCATATAAATCATATATACTGATAAAATCCATCCATATTACCATCTAATTAAAATATAAATGAAAAAAAATCACATTTCTTCGTAGAGGTGGCAGTCCACACGTTTGTACGATCAACGTTATAGATTCCCACTGTTCAAAAAGGTAAAAAGGTGGATATGATATTTTTATTAATAAATAATAAATATTTTATTAATATTATATATAAAAATTAAACCCATCCTAATTTTCATCCCTAAAATATGAAATGAAAGATGAATTTTATCACAATGTTGAGACAGTGTGTTTTATATAGACATGTGTATACTTTCACTTCCTATTTGATTAGACTAAGGGTTTATAATGGTGGATTAATAATCATGATAGTTTTTTATATACATATATTATTATTATATTACCATTTCATTATAAATATCATTGATTTATATGAGATAAAAGATTACATGAATGAAAGTGATCGGTTTGGGTGATTAAATATTCTTCAGAATAATGCCTTTGGATATCCTTTTAAGGTTCCTTGGATTGGTCTTTTTGGATAAAAACACATATATAATTTGTATGAAGAATTTGAGAAGATAAATTCTTAGGGTTCTATAGATCTATGTGGATCAAAGTGGTGTAAATAATTGAGGGAGGAGGTTCCCTTTTATAATTTATGGGAGGAGTATTATTGTAATTTATAAAATAATTTAAATATAATAAGAATATTCTGGATCCAAATACTTAAAAACCATCATAAATTTGAATAAAAAGTTCATATAGTTAATATAACATCATCCATTTAAATTTAGATATCTTTTTATATCATTTTAATCCTTATCTTTTTTATTAACCCCTTAGATGGCCTATATTAACATTAACCACACTAACATCGGTTTCACTCTTAAAGGGTTAAAATTTTAAATATAATATAACCATAGACTAATAAATGGACCAAATAGGAAATTTTAGACACATATTATCATAATTTTCCACTTTCAATATTTTCTATAACTCTCAATTAATTGAATAACATATTATTTTTATAAAGTGTCATTATTGTAAATTTTGACCCTATTCATTTAATTTGATTTCAAATACATAAATAAAAAACATTATTTCGAATTTAGTACATTTAAACATCACTAATAGGTAATATAGATCTGTAAAATTCTTGGGAAGAATTATATCACTCAAATTATATCACTTTTTAATATTTTTAAAATCATTTATTTTATTATTATATTAATTTATTTAATAATGTTCTAGAATTTTAAAATTAATTAATGAAATTATATAATCTATAAGAATTATTTATAAATTTATATCAGGAAAATAATTTCATTAATCTAAAAATATAAATTTATGTTCTTTCATATCTTTCTTTTTTCCCAATTTGGACTCATAAGTGATATTAAAAACCAAGGGACAAACATTTTGTAACTTGTATTTATTTAAATAATATATAAGACATTTTCATGAAATAGTTACCATTAAATGACTAAATTTCGATAATAATAAATTAATGGTATAATTACTTTCATTAAATAAGAATTTGGATTAAAAATTAATGCCTCATAATTTATTTTTAACCTAGATTTACCTGATTTTCCCTTTACCTATGTAATAAATATTAACCTAATTCCTATTCATATTGGCCATAGATAAAATATAATTATTTAAAAAAATTGAATATATTGAATCAAAAAAATGGAACCAATTTTATTTATTTCAATATATTTAAGTATAATAAATTAATTTTTAAATTTGTGTGAAAAAAGTGAAAAATGCGTTTTATAAAATGTAGTTTTTAAGAATAAAACAGGATTAATTCTAACTAATGAATTTAAAAAAAATAAAATAAAATTTTAATAAAAAAAATATAGTATATAAAATATATAAATTTCATTTAAATCATTTACCAATGGAGATTAGTTAAATATATTAATATAAAAATATGTCGTGCGCAAAAAAAAATATTTAGAAAAATAACTTTTTTGTATAAAAATGGTTTTATACCAAATTTAAACGTATAATTGACTAAAATGATTGTTATTATATAATTTATAATATATTATAAGTAATTTTACTTTTAAACCATTTTAATATAAAATTAAACATTTAAAATGGTTGAAAAATTTTAGTTTTAATCAAAATCGGTATTTTTCACTATTTACTTGAAAATGAATATTTTTATGAAAGTACGAAAAATTCACCATAAGATAATTTTAATATGATTATTTAAAATATTTTGTTATTATTATAAAATAAAAATTATATATGTTTCATAAATAATTTATAATACTTTATCATAAAAAGAAATATCAATCTTTTTTGGAAAAAACGTTTTTTGAAGAATGGAATATATTTACTAGAGAATGAATTCATATTAACCATTATTTAATCAATTATTTTTCATTTTGTTGCTAAGTTTTATTTATTTCATAATTTAGTAAATAATTTCAATACCCTCCAATTTAACTACTTTGTTATAATGGCCATATTTAAATAATAATATTTCGGGGTTTTTTAGGCTTGATGCTGCTTATTGTATACACTATAATATGTAATGTTATTTTAAAATATTATGATTTTACATTTAACATAGTTTAAATAATTTAAAATGAGTCAAATTTATATTTTATTTTTCTATAAAATCGTTTTTATGCTTAAAACTTGCATTTTTTGAAAAAATGGTTTTTACTCTATTTTGTGAACTAGTATTAAAAGTATTTTTTACCCTCATGTAAATTTAATCAGATAAAATAGATTCCATATTTTGAATCATAATATTTAATATTAGATAATAGTTTTAACCTAATTTACAGTCATATGAATAGTAACCATTGTAAATATTTATCACCTTAGTTAAGGGTAAAATGAGTTAAAAAGGATAAAATAATGGGATATAGCTTGAAGATGACACAAAAAAAATGTTTAAATCTCATTGGTTGGTTTTATTTGAACCATAAAATTAGTTCCTATAGAAAATTGATAAGACTTATAATAATTTCATCAAATTATAACCCCTGAAAAGAATATGCTATCAAAATTATGTATCCCATGTAAGAGAAATGAGTTTAATAAACATCACTCCATAAAAACACAAACCATTCAAGAAGGAATATTAATGGTATTTGTGCATCATATCCCTAGTAAAGAGAAAACTATAAATAATTTATTCCTATTAGAATGGAAATTATATTGAAATATGATATGAAACGTTTCATAATTAATACATTATTTTCTTTGAAAATACCTTTCCCAAAACCAGTCTAAAAATATTTTTATTACAAATAAAGCTTTGAAATTTCATTTAAAACATTACTTGACAAAAATGTATTTTCCACTTCGAAAATTGATCTTTAAGACATAAGTCATTTTAAAAAAACGTTTCTTTAAAAAAAATCTTTGAAAATATATTTGAAAACATATAAAGTTATCTTTAAAACATTTATAACACCGTATAATTTGAAAATACTTTGAAAACAAATAAATAAATCTCAAAAACATTTTTCCTTTAAAAGCATTGAAAACTTGTAAAATAATCATATAAAATCATTTTAAACATTTTTAAACATAAAAAATACATGTAAAATCATATTCCAAGAAAATTATCTTAATATATAATTTAAAAAAATTGAAAACGTTTTTGAATACATGGTTTCATGAGTAAGAAAACGTTTTGACTGAAGAGAGAAATAAATTCAAATACTCTTAAAAATTATTTCTTATTTATCTTAAGTACCAAAGAGTGGGAAAATTTCACCAATACATTTACATATCATGGATAACCATAATATAATAAATTCATGAGATTTTATGAGATATAGTTCATAATATTTTATCTATAGAAGCATAATCATGAACATTCTTGATAAATGATGATATTGTAATAATAAATTGCTACCACTTTAGTAACATTGAATCATAATAATATATAAATAATAACATTACATAAATAAAATAATATCATGAAAATAATTATATTCATGACATAACTTGTTTAAGGGATGTATATTCACCTCATAGAAAACTATAGGTACATAACATTGCATGTGTCTCAAAGAATGAAAATTGGGACAAAATTACTTTACTGATTTGATAACTTTTAAACCATTAACCCTAGAAAAGAAATATAATAAATGTTATGTTTAAATACCCCTAATATTATTTATAATAATAATATAATTCATTCATCGTCAGTAGATAAACCAAAAAAATAAATGAGTGGTGAATAAGGCATAAATCTCAGGGAAATAAAAGTGGGAAGACAAAACCCTTACCACAAGTCATGAATTTATTTGTACAAATTAAAATCTATATTATAGTAAATATAATTTCATTATAAATATTCCACATGACCATATTATAATATATCAACCCATATATTATTTAATTTGGACTTTATATTAACCATTTATTAACAATTACATGTTATAAAAATGTTTCGGGTAATAACAACTTTGTCTATCGTATGTGTTTTGACTTATTTCTCTTAATCCTCTTAATTATATCATTATTTACTTATTTAAAGATATTAAAACATGATTTATATATCAAATATATATTTTTTATTAATATTAATAATTATATATAAGATATAGATATATGAAATGGAATACACCATTCATAGAGACGGCAGGTCGTACGTACGCGTGAAGTTTGTTTCAGTTTACTTTTCATATTGACAGAAAGAGTGTAAATGATATAAATATATATATATTATCATTAAATTAGATTTATTATTTCATATATATCATATCATTTTAATGAACCCATCCTTAATACATTCCATGTAAATTGTGAATGAATCTCATCGCTTTGAGGATGTGGTAGTCTATACATCCACAAATGAATGTTTCATATTTACACAAAATTGAAAGTATCGATTTATGATTTATATAATAATTAAAAAATCATAAATAAATCATAAATATAATATATATCATATTAAAACATATTTTCCATCATAATACCCAGCCATGAGATATGGTAATGAAAAACAAACAACATTGTTTCGTGAGGCGATTGTTCGATGTACACAATAATATTAAGTTCATTACCCATTTGATGGAAGTTTTTTTAGTTTTAGATCAATTAATTAGAATAAAAACATATCATTATATTTAGGATCCATAATTTATTATATAATTATTGAATTATAATAATTATGGTGGTGGAGAATGAAAATAAAACAAAAGATCTTGTGGAAGGATGTTACCTCTTCTTTGAGTAACTCCTTTTGGTTTCCCAAAAGGGATTACATGGAGGGATTTATACCCAATTTTAGGGATCTATAATTATATTAGGTATTTTGGGAGCTTATTTGGGTTGTTTTGGATGAGAAAAAGTAGTGTCAGAGCTGTAAGGAAGGGGAATGTTGAATGCCTTTTTATAGGGGAAGAGGAGAAGTATTCTTATAACTACCAAAAGGTAAACACTATTTGGTGTTCTCCCTCACCTAATATGATTATAAAATGAAAAAAATTATTTAAGGGGAATTATATTCTATTAAAACCTCCAACACACAAAAATATGTGCATTTTTATAATTTTTTTTCCTAACTTATATTTTTCCCCAACTTTTATCATTTTGGTTTTTATTAAGTAAACTAGTTTTCTAACAAAATTAATTTAACCATTAAGAATAAATTAAAGTGATATTTTTTATAAAATTTATACCCACTTAAATCTAAATATTATATATAATTTTCAAAAATTAAATCCCATGTGTGTTGGAAATTAATTTTTAAATAAGGGCATGTAACGCAAAAAAAACTCCTTTAACCCAAACTGTGCTAAAAATGTTTTTTATATTAAATGGTAAATATGTTTATTATAAAATACCTATTAGTCCATTATTGGATAATATTTTATATTTATTGATGTTTTTAAATCAATTATCAGAATATAGGATTTTTAGTTACTTTAATTCTTTTAATATAATATCATTTATTGTAAGATGAAATTAATGTCAATTTTGAAATTATATATTTAATTTTAATTTAGAAATACAAAAGCACACTTGAAATTAAAATATATTAAGTTTAATTCTATTTAAAATGTTATATTCATCTATTAAAATAATTTAACACAATATGTTATTAAATTTACTTTACTTTTATTATTTTTATCATCACTTATTTTATTTAATTAATAACTAAACAATCCATGTGTTAGTGTATGTTAAGTGTTTTAGTGTAATTATATAATACTAAAAAATATATTTATATTCCCATGACAAAAAACTCATTTACCATTAAAAATATTTTTTATTACCGAAAATATGTAGCTTCTTCCATACTCTAAGGATTTATAAATGTTAAAGGTAAGGAAGGTCCTTTTTTGTATTTTTCCTTAATTAAGTTATTATATTGGTCACTTTCAAGGAATAGTATCCAAATAACTCATCAAATTTGAACCATGAAGTTATATGGTCAAACTATTGGGAGAAAATGCATTTTAGACAATTTTTTAAATCATATGGCCCCATAAGATAAAATTTTAACCATCAAGTTAACTAATTTTTACCTTAATCGTTGTACATAATTTTAATTACATTCAATAACCTTTTGTTATAAAACAAAAATTATATTATTATAAATTATAAATTATTCATATTAAAAATACGGAATGTATTTTTCAAAATCTAGTCCTATATGTGGTATAAATTAATTTTGAATTAATTTTGTAGAGGTGTTGAGACAAATGGTTTTTAAACCATAAATGTTTAAAACTTTGATATGGTTTTGTATCAAATTTAAAAGTGAAATTTGTTCCAATGACCTATATTTTATTATTTTATGTAAAAATGATCTAATTAACCATTAAAACCAAATTAAAATATAATTTATTTATATAAATAAATTAGAAAAAATTAATTTTTGAATTAAAATATAGTATTCTTCAATATTCAACCAAAAAATGATGTTTATTGAGAAGAATCATAAAGACTCACCCGATGTTAATTTTGAAACTATGAATTAAAAAATGATGTTTATTTTGACTAATAAAATTTCTAATACTATCAAAATTTGTTTTTAAAATAGTTGTTCCACTAAAAGGTGGTAAAACTAAGTCTTGCATATAACGTAGGATAACTCGATATTGCCTGTAGTGCAATATTATCTTGGGGTAGAGTACAACGAAACATTAACATGGGGTAGTTTAAAAATCAATAATAACTTGGTACTTTCATATAACACAAGATATATTTAGTGTTGTATAAAATGAAAAATATCAAAAGATTAAATTAATTCAAAGAAAACACAAAATATTGGGGTGTCACATTCTACCCCACATAAAATAAAATTTTCCCTCAAAATTCATCTGTGTTATCCATGGTTATGTACTTGAAATTTCTTTTCATAAAAACTCACATCAAAAAAATGAATAATAAAATTTCTTTTAAAAAGGGAATTTTGAAAGCATTTCAGTTACCCAAAGTAACTCAAACATAGGAGAACATAAGTGCCCAAAGAAAACATAGAGATGGAAGAAAAGTGAAACAACTATTGGGACTAATAAAGATAAATGATCACAAGAAAGTTGGTGATCCAGATAAATTGTACAATCACAAAACCATAAACTAAAGTAGTATGAAAGAGGTCATTGAAATAATAAAAAATGATAATAATCGGAAAATTTTTTATTTTTAATCCATTTCCTTATATAAGATATACTTTAGTTAATTCTATTCCTTATAAAAAAATTTATCCTTTAGTTATTACTTGATCAATTCCCATATCATATCTTACTCCAGGTAATTAAGGTGATTTTTTCATTTATGGAGAACTAAAAGATCATGAAATCTATAAATTGAGTAATAAGTAATTCCATCTTTCTTTAGCTGACACCACAATGAGTTGGTTAGAAAATGTAATGAAATATGTATAAGTAATCATGTGGTGAGATAATAAATTAATATCTAAGACTTCATCTGATATTTAACATTAACCATTCCATAAATTTTTATCCTTTTAAACCTTCAAAAATATTAGAATCCCTAACTTTATAATGAAGTTCACTAAATCAATGTAACATTGATCCCCCATATATCATAAATTATCTCCTGGTTTTCACATTACAAACATGTGAGTACTATCATAATATATTATTTTGAAACATTGTAATAACATATAATACCATAAATACTTTTTCTAAATCATTAATTCTTTTTTATCTCATATATTACTAAATATATTCCTTAAATCTTTGAAGTTTTAACCATCATTTATGGTAACATGGACCACTTTTACAACAAATCCTTTATCAGTTATAAGGTCATAAATTCAATCCACTTTACTTTATCTATATCATCATCACTTTATCTATATCAAATATCATTTTATCATCCTTAAAAACATGTTATGATCATCTTCCCTTATTTTAACTTTTCCATTAAATCAATTTTCTCGGTCATCAGTATCACTTAACAGTTTCTTAAAAATACATAATGAAAAACTCTTACAAATAATCCTTATATACATTCTAATTCATATAACATATTCTTTACATTATAAAACATATACACTTTAATTTTCCAACATTATTCATAAACTATAAATACGGCTTCAAAGTCTTATTCTTTAATACAAATTTCCAAGAATATGAAATATGAATCCTATATTGAGGTTCCTTAACCTCAATTTTATCATAATACTTATGTTTAATTTAAAAAATACTGTTAGAACATCCCATACCTTTCCCATGTCGTTTTTTACTCTTTAACTTCATAATATAATGATTAAACATACCACTTTTCTAATTATCTTTACGATATTTCCACTTAGGGCATTGATTTTTATAATGACCATACCTTCCACATCAGAAAAATTCAGTGTTAACCCAGATCCTTCTAGTACCCACTATTGACTAAGGCAATAAAGTGTAGTGTGAAATTCATGTATTATAGTAGAAGACCATATAATCAGGAAAAAGTAATTATAGGATTCCTAAATCATGAAACCGACTTTTAAATCTATGAAACATTAGGATTATCCTTAGACGCATCCCTAGATATATCCTTATAAATATCTATATAGATCTCATTATCCTAGTTTTGAAAGGTTTATTAAACATTTACTTTGATAATAACTATAGTGACCAAGACTTGACATTAATTTATATTAAATGAATTTAGATGAATATTCAACACATTAAAAAAGTACATGCCCGAGTATCGTAATAGTTTAGTGTCTTTGGAACTATAGTAACATAATCCTATAACATTGTGAAGGATATTAAATATATCCCTTAAAGAACATCCCCTTTTAGTACTCATAATAAAAACCATTCTTCATTACCTATTGAAAGGAAACACAAGAAAGGTGTGAGATCATATGAATAGAAAGGGTAAAAAAAGATAGATATATAAGAATGACATTATCATAAGGGTGTGAGAACTTGATCATAACACTAGAAGATCATACCATGTTTATCAATGATTATAAACATGAATAATGGAAAAAATATTGGTAGTTCATAAGACATAAATCATAAGGGGTTCAATAGCATAATCCATGAAATCAAAACATATGAACATGTAATGTAATAATGGAATAAAGATAAACATATAAAATTGTATTTCAATTAAACCGATGAAAGCATTCATAAAATGTTAGGCATGGGCTAATCACCCATGTACCTACATTGAGATTGAGATTATATCTTATGTACTATATTGTTTTGGCCTTGGTATTCCCTATCATGTACCCTCTTGTTTTGGGAATGGGGTCTTACCCATATTCCCTCTTATTTTGGACTTGGGATTCCCTCTCACATACCCTCTTATTTTGAGCTAAAGACACCCTATTGTTTTAGGATTGGGATTCCATCCAATGTACCCTCTTGTTTCAAGCTTTATACACTCTCTTGTTTTGGGCATGTGATTCCCTCTTACATACCCTCTTGTTTCGGGATTACGATTCCCTCTTGTTTTGGGCTTGGGATTCCTTCTCGTGTACCCACTCCTTTCAGGCTTAATAGGCCCTCTTGTTTTTCCCGTGGGACAGCCACCCATGTAACCTTGGATATAATTAAATAGTTATCATTACCCAATTAATTATAGAGAGATATAGGTCCCACATATCATATAATAAAATCATTCAAGCATGTTTCACAAGATAACAAAACATTCATCATATCAAGACCCATAATAAGAGATGGTTTCCACAAACATTATATCAAAAACCATGAAATAAAATTGGTATAATAAACATTTCATCATATCATTACCTATGGAAAATAGATAGGTCTCATGATAATTTCTTAAAATAATAACCCATGAAAATAAGTATGTATCAAAATCCTATAACATGTGGATGAAAAATGGGTGCCATAAACATCAATCCTTCAAAACATGAACTATTCAATACATAATACGAATGGTATTATTAGATCATATAAACTATAAAAAAGAATGTCAACATAGATTTAGAAGGTTTTTTTGGATAACACAGAACATTTCATTATGAATATAACCATTCTTTGAAAATATCATTCATAAAAATATTTCAAAAATCATTTTCTTATAAATTAATCATTTATATTTTATTTAAAAAGTTTCGAGAGTAAATTATACTTTCTACATTGAAAATAATATATTTAAAAAATAAATAATTTTAAAAAACTTTTTATTGGAAAATATCATTGACAACATACAATGATAGATTGAAAATATTTATAATACCTTTTGATTTGAAAATAATTTTAAAATATATAAATAAAATAAGAAAAACTTTTCAAAACCTTTTATTTGAAAATATTTGAAAACATATAAAGGGATAATTCCAAACCATTTTAAACAATTTAAAATATAGAACATTTATTTAAAACCCTTTTTCTTGAAAATTTGGTTAATATATAATTTATAAACATTTTTGTAAACATTTTTAGAAAACGTGGTTTTTTTAATAAAACAAATTTACGTCCGAAAATGGAAATAATGTAATATTTTAGTAAAATCCCTTTCTTAATTATATTAAGTATGAAAGCGTGGATAAATGGTATAAATACCTATTGATATCATAGATTAACATAATTTAACAAAATTAAGTATATTTATTGAGATATATATCATAACATTTCATTAATGGAAGTATAATCATAAACAATCTCAATAAATGATGAGATTATAGAAATAAACCGCAACCACTTTTGAAACATTGAATCACAATAATATGAAAAAAACATTAAATTAAGATTAACATATAATTAAATTAATTATATTCATGATGTAACATGTTAAATGGAATTATATACACCCCATAAAAAATATAGGTTCATAAAATGGCTTTGGTCTCAAATAAAGTAAATTGAGATAAAATAAATTTACTAAATTGGTAACTTTTGAACCATAAACCCCATAAAAGAATGAAAATTAAAATTTTCTTAAATACCCAAAAATTTAAGTATAATAATAATATAATAATATAATGGGATATATATTCACCACACTAAAGAAATGAGTGTGGAATAAGGCATAAATTTTTCGGAAATAAAAATTAAATAAGAAAACCCTTACCTTAATTATTTACATTATTTGTATAGATTCCAACATCATGTATAATAAAATTATTTTTATTATACATATTAAAAACATTATTTCTCTATATACTACCCTATATTATTCACTTGTGACATTATATTCAACATTTATTAACAATTCCATGTTAAAGCAACATTTCGGGTAATAACTGCTTTTTTTACCATATGTGTTTCAACTTGTTTTTCTAACCTCTTGATTAGATCATGATTTACTTATTTATAGAATTTAGAAACTTATGGATGTATAATATATATTCAATATATAAATATTTATAAAAATACAGAAAATGCAGATATATGAAATTGAATACACTATTCATGGAGATGGTAGGTCAAACGTACTCATGAACGATGATTTCTTTTTCTTTTCGTATTTAAAGAAAGTAAATGAAATATATGTATATATATATTATCATTCCATTATATTTATTATTTCATATATATCATATAATTTTACTATTACTATCTTTAATACATTCCATATAAAGTTTGAACCAATCACATTGCTTTTAGGAGGCGGTAGTCCATTCGTCCACAAATAAAGTTATCATATTTCCACAAAATGGAAAGTATGAAGTTATGATTTATATAAAAATTAAATAAGAATAACTAAATAATAAATATCATAAATATCATATATATCATATAAAAATATAGTTTAGATCATAATTATCTCCCTTGAGAGGTGGTAAATGAAAAAGGAATAACATTTTTTACTAAAGTGGTAGTTCATCATACACAAGAATGGTAAGTTTGTTACATATTTGATGGAATTATTTGAATTTTTAGGTATAAAACGTAGAATAAAAACATATAATTGTTTTGCGGATACATAGGTTATTATATAATATTTTAACAAGAATAATTTTAGTGGTGGAGAATGAAAATAAAACAAATAAGCTTGTGGAAGGATGTTACATATTATTTGAAAATATCTTTTTGGTTTTCACAAAAGGGCTTCGATGGATGGTTTTTTTTTTTGGAAATTTAGGCTTTTGGGTTTATAGGATTCATTTTTTAGATTATTTGGTCAATGGTTTTATGATTAAATGTGCCTTTATAGTTGTAAGAAATGGAAATATTGAATCTCTTTTATAGGGGAGTAGGAGTGGAATTATTTTAAATACAAACAAGAAAATAGTATTGGGAGGTCTTTATTACCGAATGTTCTTCCAAAAAGGGCAAAAAATGGATAAAATGGTAATTATGGTGGATAAAAGCCTAAAACGCCAAAAAACCACGTATTTTTATAATTGTGTTCCCTAACTTCAATGTATCCCGCACATTTTTCATTATGGTTTTTATTAATGAATCTAGTTTTATATCCTATGTAATTTGACCCTTAAGACTAAATTAAATATCTAAATATTATAAAATATATACCCACTTAATGCTAAGTATTATATATAATTTATAAAAAACAAATATCATCTGTGTTGGAAATTAATTTAAAAACAAGTGCATGTAATTCGCAAAAGCACTACTTTAACTTGAACCATGATAACAATGTTTTCTCTATTTAAGGATGAATATGTAAATTAAATAAGACCAATTGGTCCATTATTGTATCATATTGGATATTTATTAACTTCAAAAAAAATTCATAATATAGGATTTTCAATAATTTTATTTCTTTTAATAAAACATCATTTATTTTAAAATAATATTCATGTCAGTTTTGAAATTATTTATATAATTTTAGTTTTAAAATATAAAAAAAATATTGGAATTAAAATTTTATAAGTATAATTCTATATTAAATTATATATTCATCTATAAAAATAATGTAACAAAATACTTCAATAATTTTACATTACTTTTACTATTTTTAGCATTATTAATTTTTAATTATTAACTAAACAATAGATGTGTTAATGTTTGTTAAGATTTTAGTTATTAATGGAAATTTATTAAAGAGAAAAGAAAACAGTACAAGAAAAATACAAACAAAAAACACCAAAACCATAAGAAATGGTTAAGGTGAAAAGGAAATAAACCAAAGCAGACAACAGCCCTGGCCTTTATTATCCAAAAAACAGTAACAAAAAAGCCTTCCTTCCACCAAAAGAAGCCAGCAACTAAGCCTCCAGCCCGCTCCAAACAGCACACTCATTCCTAGAATTTGGGAAACCAAATGAAGCCAGCAACTCTGCAGACTCCAGCTGTCCGGCTGGGAACTATTCATCCATCACCAGCACCAGAAAAAGATAGACCGACTCCTTAAATTCCGAAAAAGAATCCTCAGAACTGAACCAACAAGCAACGCTTTTTCTGTACCTGAGGGTAAGCTCATAAGGTTCAAACCAAAACCAGCAAAGAAAATCACCCAAAACCATGATGTTTGGCCCATTCACAGCCATTTTCAGCTCCATGTGAACTCCGAAAAAAATAGCTTTGAATCATTTGATGTCCAAACCAATGCTATAAAGTGACATGAACTAGCCGAGAGAAAACTCATGGTAATTTATTTCCAGATTCAGCCAGCTCATCAAGACATGCTTTAGTCATTATGGTAATATGTTGTGAACTCCTTACCTTTAAAGCAGTATCCGTGATTTTCCTGGCTTTAGGGGGTCTCCCTACTTTCCTTTTCGAGCATTGAGGACCTTTGTAGCCTTGAAGAAGGTCATCAATGTTAACAACGTCAGGTATCCCACTATCCTTTGAAAATCTTTGTGAGCATCCATGGGAACCAGAATGATGGGCATCATTTTGAGCATTTTTTCCTTTCAAAAATTTTTTTATAGCCGAATCTATGTAGCTTCTTTCATACTCTAAAGCTTTATAAATGATAAAGTTAAGGAAGATCCCTTTTTTGTATTTTTCCTTACTTAACTTATTATATAGATCACTTTCATGGAATAGTATACAAATAACTCATAAAATATAAATAATATGGTTATAACCAAAATATTGGTAGCCAATAGATTTTTTAAAATTTTATAGGTCAGTTGGACCCTTAATATTTACGTTTAACCATTAAGTAAACTAATTTATATGTTAATAATTGTAATTAATTTTAATTACATTCACTAATATTTTTAGTAAAAATCTATGTTAAACATCTTATTCATTATAAATTATTATTATCCCAAATATAAATTCCATTTTTCCAAATTATAATCATATAAGTGGTAGAAATTAATTTTAAATTGCTCTCGCAAATGTGTCAGACCAGCAGGGTTTTTAAGGGAAAATGATTAAATTTTCAAATGTATTTATATAGAATTTATATTTAAAATTGGTTTTAACCGAATAAGTTGGATTAATTGATGTAAATTTAGTCTAATTAAACTAAAAACCAAATTAAAATTTAATTTAATTATATAAATAAATTAGATGGGAAACATTTTGGAATTAAAATTTCATTTTTTCATAATTAATCAAAAAGTTACATTTTTTATAAAAATATAAAAAATTAATCAAATATAATTTTAAAATTATGAATTAAAAAAATATTTTTAATTATACAATTAAAATTTATAAAATTTTCAAAATTTGGTTTTAAAATAGGTACACCACTGAAAGGCAGTAAAATTCAGTCTTGCATGTAACACAATCTAATATAGTGTTATGTGTAGCACTTGATTATCTTGTTGTAGTGTATTAAGAATTATTGGTGTAGAGTATAAAACAAGAATATCTTGATGATTCCTTATAACACAAGCTATATTCAGTGTTTCATGAAATGAAAAATATAAA
Source organism: Viscum album (assembly GCA_963277665.1). Lineage (NCBI taxonomy): Eukaryota > Viridiplantae > Streptophyta > Magnoliopsida > Santalales > Viscaceae > Viscum > Viscum album. The sequence goes on along the minus strand of OY728126.1, from coordinate 2,085,489,697 downwards.
AATTTTAAATTAATTTTGGAAAAAAATTACAAAATCTCGAGGTGTTACAGTAATTATGTAATTAATGAATATATATATATATATAATTTTTATTAAAAAATTATGACTATATAATTATAATATATCATCTACCTTGTAGAATGAAAATTCCAAAAAATATTGATTAATTTATTAATTTTATGATTTAGATAATACATCTCGCTGAAAGTCATACAAGTCGAGGACTAAAAGTTTAGTTTCTTATAAACAAGCTACATAAACATGTTATTCTAAAACACTTTCAAAAATTATTCCAATTTTTTTTCCTATATATGCTTTTATAGAAATCACACATGAGATAATCATCTTCTTAACATAGAGGAGGAAACATTAGAAAGGGGTGAGCCAAGACTCTTAGTAAGGAAAAATATTTCATAATGAATATGATCATAAATGTTAATAAGAATGTGAGGAAGATGATAAATATATTATTAGAAGTTCATAAGACCATAGATGATGATAATAAAACAATAAAAAGTAATATCATAACATAAAAAATATCATTAAAGAAGAATAAAAGTTATGACATTGCTTAAAATACATCTAAATAATCAAAAAACATGTGAGTATGACATAAATAGTGTGGAATACTATAAAAATAAGGCATAATAAAAAAACATGGAATATCGAGAAAATTAAATGCATCTTGGAAACAGGGAAAAACTTTATAGGAAACTATGAAATGACTCAGAACCATAATCAATTATTTTTTTGTTAACATCTCTATTATTCCCACACCTATATGAAAAACTCATGATATCCTTAACGAAATTTTTTACCAAACTCATTATGCACATGCTTGTATGAAAAACTCTATATCTTTACACAAAACAATATAGTGAGATATAAACGTAAAATAATTAATTTTAGGGTGATTTAAGATCCTAGAAATTTATTTCCCATACATATGTGTTTACTTAATTCTTAGATAACTCATGGAAAGATAAAAGGGGTTCATAACACTTGCGGATTGTGTCCCCAAAAATGTACTAAAGAATGTAACTGGCTGATACAAAACATTAATTCGACAGAAAATAGAATTTAATAATTAAATTTTTAGGGAAATTCATGATAAATAACATCCATGTAAATAATACCTCTAGATATAAAGATAAAAATGGTAACCCAACCACAAAAGTGTTTTTAAAAAACAATTTTTTATTTTTTTATTAATGATGATGTTAAAATTACATTGAAAATTTTATTTTCAAAAAATTGATGTGGAAAACATAAAAAAAATTTAGTTTTATAAATAATTATATTTTAATGATATTTGAAAATGAATAAGGCTTATTAAAAATTATTGTGGAGTGGAAGCTAATCATTTTATTTTGAAAGGATGGAAAAACTTTTGAATATTCTAAAATACCATTATTGAAAAGCCGCATTGTAATAAGAGTAACAAAACTTCTTTATTAAAAGAGGATAAGAGAAATATAATGGTCACATGAGATAATACACAAATTTATTTACAATTATAATAGATAACTTTGACGAGAAATAAAAATATGGACAAGGATGGGAAACCATCATTAAAGAGGATAATAATTAATCTTAATAATGATATACATTGTATGGGGAAGAAGTTATCGAAGGATAAATATTTCAATTAAAAGTTTCATTTAAATATATATAAATAAAAGGTACCATGATATAAAATCAAAGGGTGGAATCAACCAATCACGAAATAAATAAGTTTAATAAGATGTATTATAACTCAACTAAGGAGTTTGAGTTGAAAAAACAATTATGGTAATGGTAATGTAAGATAAATAAGAAATAACATGGATAAAATGGAATATAATTTAAAATATCATGAAATAGATTATATTGAAATTATATCAGGACATGGGTTACTGAATACACTGTATTATATAAATTATGGTTCACAGTGTCAAACATGTCTTGTGGATTTGAAAGTGAGTCAAATAAACCCTTATTGTTTTCCTGATTCATTTGGTGCATGCACCCGAATTATTGAATAATAAAATAAGGATTATTAGATACTTAATTATAAATGTTATTAATCATTATATCATTTAAGATATACAATTTAATAACATATTTTTTTATTAATTATATAGTTTTTTTATTATGTTTTTATGAAAATAGAATTGGTGTCATCTTATTTTGGTACTTTTAGCGATAAAATATGATATTTTAATATGAAGTTAAATACTTAATATAACCATTAAAGAATTATAAACCCATTATTATTTGTTTATTAAATTATAAAACTTTTAGTACTTAATTTACAATAGTCAACCATGATAGTGTTTTATAGTATTGTTCAAGTATGGTTAAGAAATTATTTATTTTCAAATATTATAATTATAAAATAATAATAATGATATTATTTAGATACTTTTAATATTTTTAATCATATTTTATGAGTTATGGATAATAAATTAAAATCAAGAAAAAAATGGAAAACATTAATGTATGGAGGCGGTAGTCTAGACAACACACGATCAATGTTCTTTTGTTTTACTAACTATGTAGGAAGGAATAAATAAGGGTTCATAAATTAATATAACAAAAAATATGTATAATAATTATACTTTGGTTGTTATATTACTATGTATTGTATAGGTTTTTAAGATATTGAAGATGAATAAAAGGATAAGGATTAAATAATTCTCATGTTGGGACCTTGAACTTTTACTTGAAAGAATCTTTTGAAATTAAGGGATTGTGATATCTAATTGAGAGAATAATCATATTAAATTTATATAATTCTATATTTTGATAAAAATATCATCGTTTAAGAAACAAATTACAAGGAATGTGTGTGGAATGAAGGGGTGGAAGTGTCCCCTTTTATAGGTGAAGATTTTTTTTTAACAGCCATTATTTTTTAATAATGGAATTACACTATTCAGGGGTCAATGGTTAAAAAATTGAGAAATAAAGGAGTGTGATTAGGTATAGTTTCGAAAAATCATCAAATATAAATTTCACAAAATGTTTTATGTATGCTTCATTTCATTTACCTCTAGTTTGTTTACATTTTAATATTTTCATTTTTACTTTGATAACAGGTTTTTGGCCAAATAATTTTTATTTTATTAAATATATAAGGTAATAAAAATAATAAAATTTGGGCCTGATAAACATAAATTTAATATATCTTTAATCTTAATAAATTTCTAAATATGATTAAATTATATTCTAAATTAAAACATTTATTATATATAAAAACTATCTTTTATAAAAAAATGATGTTTTAACCATTATGTGTTTATGAATGTATTTATAATTGGACACCAATTAAATTTTTTTAATATATTTATATATAGTTATAAAAATAATTTTTGACTAATTACTTAAAATATTTTAATTTAATTAAAAAAATTAAACAATATTAAGAAAATAAATCTTTTTAAATAACAGCTTCACTATCATTATAACAATTAAATTTATTCTTAGAAATCATAAATTTATACCCAATAATAAATTTTAAATTATTATATAATATACTAATTATAATCTACAAAATGAAAACCATTTTGAAAGATTTAATTTTTAGAAGTGATGAAAATTGATTTCTATTGTAATTAAAAAAATTGGTTTTTAGAGAAAAATATAAACTAAGTTTCAAAAAGGTTGAAGATAGGTTTTAAAAATTAAAAAATAATATTTTTAAAGGATTTATTTTAATTAATAAATATATATTTTCATTGGAAAATATTTCAAAATATTTTATTTTATTCTTGTATTATGATAATTTTATAAAAATTATGGAATTAACAAATTTAGTATTTTTTACTATTTGTGTAAAATAATTTTTTTTTAAATATAAAAAATCACCTTTGGATAACTTTGAATATGTGGAAACCAAAAATAGTGTTAATTTTCAAAAAATTTGTTCTAAAATTTATAAATTTATGTATTAAATTCAAATACAATATATACAATATATTTTTTAAAATTCCATTTTAAAACATTAAGTGACATAAATTCTATTTTTTCATTTCAAATTGATTAATATATTTTTATCTACTACAATTTTTATTATAGTTATAATTTCATTGTCTATTATTTATCTAATTTTTTATTTGGGTTTTTCATCTAAATTAACTTATCTAAACAATATTTATTTAAGAGAAAATATATTCTGATATTTTTGGGTGTGATATTCACCCCCACAAATAAATTTCATCCATGTAATTATAATTATTCCAAAATAACGAAGTAGTTATAGTGGTCCATAAGTTATAAATGACTCCATATTTAGTTTCTAAATATATTCTATCCTCCATATTCTTCGTATTAACAATGAACAAATCTTTTCCATCATAATGGGAATATAAATAATGTTGAGTTATTCTCTAACCATTTTTGTTAAATACCCTAATAAAATGTGATTAATTTTTTTATATAATTTTTTTTCCATTATTGTATTAATAGGTGATCATGGGTTGATTTTTAAATATGTTTGTCAATATGGTAAATTATCATTTCCTCTATTCCAATAGCATCAATCTATACATTATATCACTGAAAATTTGACTAAATGAGTGATATATCGATTTTATTGGATGAAAAACTTGTTAAAACTTATTATTATAGAGGGTTTGTATAATTGGGAAAAAATAGGCATAAAATAGAATTTTTTTCATTGAAATTAAATATATTGTCATTAGGGTGGAGATTATATGTTCATATTAAACATTATAGGTAAAAACGTGTGGGTTGAACAATATAAAAATATAACTCCCACAGTTCTCGAGTGAATGGTCAATATTCCTCACTCCAAAATATATTTTGACCTAACATTAATCATTGTTGTGTCATAGGAATTACCTTTTCATATAAGTTTCTATTTCCAATCATCCTTATTGTCCATTTGATTAGGTAATTTACTTTAATAATGTCTAAGCTCACCATATTTATGATAGTGATTTATCAGTGTTTCTTTTGGGTGTACCCATTTTACTTCATCTATATCCATAATAATCTTTACTTTTCTGAGTAAATTATTTAGTTTATTGTCTCCTTTTCTAAAAATAAATAATCTCCCAATTTTAATAATACATTCCCATGTGTGCCTCTTCCTATATTTTTTATATAAATAAATTTGATTATTCTTCTCTCCATCATATTTGTCTCCTGAGTTTTCTTGAAACTACATATTTCTCTTATTTTCTTTATTTGGGTAATCAACTATATTCACATTATTAATCATAATTCTTGATTAATGGTTTGGAATAACCATAATGGTTCTAATTCAATCTCCTATATGATTATGTTTCTTGTTAGTAAAATTTTAGTATTGTCCATAACATCCATTATTGACTTGTTTCTATCAGGATTCATCCATTACTAAATCCAATATGAGTTAATATAAGTGATGATTAGTTAATCATAAAATATATTTATAATAAATTATCTCAAGAAAAAATCAACCACCAAAATGGAATACTCTTTGAAACCATCACCTTATCTCTCACATCAACCAAGATAACTCTCGTTACAATATAGGTTTATTTAGGTTGGGTTCATTCAAATTCCATAACCTAATTCCATAACATAACAAAGCCATCATAATATCTTATAAATAGAAAGTGATTAAACATATAATTTTCTATAAGACTATTGATCCAAGTGTGTAGTTAATCATTTTTTTCTGTATCGGGTGATGACTTTGTTAATACCCAATACACCTATTTTATATTTACTATCCCTAGTTACATAGATTCAAAATATTTGATCTACTTATAGTGTCTAGAAGAGTATTTTATTACCATGAAAAAAACATTCTATTTTACCAAAATTTAATATTGTTATCTTATATTTAGACTTATCCCATGGGTTTTCAAAAAATTCCACTAAAATAATACAGAAAATAATAAAACTAATCCCAAAAAATAATAAAACCCTCCATTGATACCAACTAAATAAAACTCATATAATTTAAAATAATACATTAATTTCTTGATATAGATAATTTATCCCATAAATAGTCACATAACTCAAGGACGGAAAGTTTTAGTGTCTTGGGTATTTGTTGTATAAAAGTATTATTCTAAAAAAACAGTCAAAAATTACCCTATAATTTTACTCCCATAAACCCCCTTCTAGAAATCTCACAGGATATAATCATATTCATAACCTAGGGGTGGAAACACCAGAAAGGGGTGATCCCATATGATCAATAAGGTAAAAATATATCATAGTGTATCAGATCATAACCATGATGTAGTACATGAGAAAGTAGATAAATATATTATTTTATAATACCATAAATGATAATCATAAACCCTCATAAAGAAAATTAGATCGTAAAAAGATCAGTTTAGAAGGATAAATGTTATTAAATGGGTTAAAATACATCTCAAAAATCATAAAAATGTGATCATGACATAAGAGTGTGAAATACTTTAAAAATAAGGCATAACAACAAAAACATGTCATAACATGAAAATGAAATTCATCTTGGAAATATGGAATAACCTGAGAAGTGTATTAAATTTAAAAAAATATAACTAAAACATTTGTGAGAAGACTCATTATTCTCATACATATGTGAACAAACTCATTATGACCATACTTGAAAATGCATGAAAACTCATTAATCCCATGCATGTGTGTACAAAATCATTATGTACATGCTCGGATATATCATCAGATATAAAATTAAACCAAAAACAATAATTTGAATTATGAACCCAACTGTAAATTATCAATACATATTTTTTCCACTTGAAATTATTCATTATATCATAAAGAATCCATGGAAGGAAAAATGTGTTTCACAGTATTTCCCAGTTTTATCAATAAAATTGTTGTTAATAATATAAATGGTTGATAATGAAAATTGAATCACCCCAAAAGAGTATTTAATTAAAAAATTTATATGGTAGTTCATGAAAAATAACTTCCAATGAAATAGGGCCTTTACATTTAAATATAAAAATGGCATAATATAAATTTCATAAAATTCTTTTAATTTTTACAAAAAAAATAAAAGTTATAGTTAAATTGAAAAATCCATTTTTTTAAAAGGTGAAGTAAAAAACCATTATAAATTTTAATTTTAAAAAATAATCAATAAAAATCTTTTAAAAGGAAAAAATATCAAAAATAAACATAGAGTGGAAGCTAAGACATTTAATCATTGAAAGGGTGGGAAACCATTTAAATATTTTGAAATACCTTTTTTCAAAAATAGATATTGTAAAAAGATTAAAAAAATTATTTTTAAAAGAAGATAATATAAATTTGATGGTCACATAATATAAAATGTAAATTTCTATTAGATTATAAATTATGAAATTGTTGAGAAAGAAAATATATATAAGGTGGTGGAAATGTAATTAAATAGGATGGGAATTATTCATTATAATGATAATGTTTTTCTAGAGAAGTAATTCATCAGAGAAAATATTTGAATAAAAATTTAATTTTGTACTAATAGAAATAAGAGGTAACATGAAATAAAATATTAGGATTGGAGAAACCAATCATGGAAGAAATTATATTAAGATGACATATGATAAATCAATTATGGGAGTTGCGTTAATAAAAAATTTTACTCTAAGAGAAAAATAAAAATAAAAAAACAGAAGATGGATACCTTGAAATTGACATAAAAATAATATAAAATGAATGATATTAATTATAATTGAAGTATATGGGATGTTTAATACTCTATATTAGAAAAATGATAGTGCACAATATCAAATATTCCTTATTGATTTGTAAATGGGACAAAGAAACCATTAACATGGTGCTGATTTGTTTTTTGTAAGATCTTAAAATCTTAAAAAAATAAATTATATTTATTAGATACATTCTTAGTAACCTTATTCATATATATTCAATTTAATAAGTACCATTTATTATCATATTATATTTATTTATTATATATTTCGTGCTTATTCTTGCAAACAAATGGAATAAGTGACGTCTTATTTTTGTAATTTTAGTGATGAAAGATGATATTTTAATACTAAGTTAAATGATAAATATGACCATTCTAAAACCATGAACTGATCATTATTTTCATATTTAATTATATTTATTTTAGTATTAATGTTCCTATATTCAACCATGGTATTTTTTTATTATAACACCCTACGATTTTATGATATATTCATCTTCAAAAAAATTTAATTTCATTAATAACTTCTAATATAAGAAACCCTGAGCCTAAATGAACTTTAATTGAGTATACCATTCTAACCTATCCATAAATTTTTTGGATTGAATACTAATAACAAAATTAATTAAAAAAACGTTTAAATATTTTATATAAATAAAATATAATGACAAATAAGTATTCAATTTTTTGTAAATACATTATATGCAATAAAAACATTTTACCTCAAAAATGGGATTTATTTCTTTTTATGAGAAAATAGAATAATTAATTTCTTCCAATTTATTAATTATTTTTTACAAAATGAACTCCAATTTTGAAATCAGTATTTCAAAATTATCTTCGAGTGAATTTTTTAGAATTTTCTTAAAAGATAGATTTTTTTTACAAATAGTATAACATACAACCATTTTTTAAATTGACTTTTAGTTTAATGTATTTTTAAGGATTAGATTTTTTAAAAAATGATTTATTGTATCCTAATTTTATTCAAATTTTTAAAAATCCAATTAATTTCATTGGAAAAACTTTTCTGTTGGATTTTTATACAATTTTTTTAATTATTAGGAAAACGTTTCTCTAGACACCACTTTTCATCACGTTTTAGGGGTTTAATTAAAAATTATTTTCATCCACATATGTAAATTTAAATTTATAAAATGGAATCCATGTTTTTAATTAACATAATTAATATTATTTAATAATTTCAATATTATTGGGTTCCCTTTAAATAGTAAAAAAGTACAAATTCATTACTGCGGTTAAGGTTAAAACGAGTTTAGCGGTGGTGGAGGGGGCTATTCTATCATATAAGTGAACATTCTCCAATTATAATTGTACAAATCCTATTACAAATATATATATATATATATATATATACCTCATCCTATCCCACCTTTTAATCTCTATCCATTTGGTTGAATTTTTCTTGAGTATGAAATTATTATATTTTAATCTTATATAATATTTCAAGTGTGTCCTCTCCCCCATTTATTAAACGACACACCAAAATTCTATTCTTTACATCACATTGAGAAATATTTCAAAAAAGACTTAACAATTGTCTCTTAAAATTACATATCCTTGAATTATAGGTGATGGTTTTCTTAAAATACCATTCTAATGGACATTAAGAAATGATTTAAGGGAGGCCTACTAAAGAAGAGGTAATTGTCTTACCCAACCCCTTTCGGTTTTTTTATTATTATAACTCCTCTACATATTTTAAAATCAAAAAAATATCTTATATTTCTTAAATATACTAAAATGTTATTATGATAATGAAATCTCTAATATAAACCCTCTATTTTAAGAAAAGCGAAGTGAAATTATCGTATGCCCATACATGAGGATTATTACCTATATGTAGTGATATAATTAATTTTCTATCACCTTATTTCATAGATCGATATTATTATGGGTTTAATTTTGATTAATTAAATTTATTACATAATTGTGTTTCTATAGTTATAATATTATATCAACCATCTTATCTTCTGACTTGTTGGAAAATGATAATGTCGCTTCTTCGTACCACATCCATGAAGTGATGCGATTCATTTATCAGTTCCACATAGCATGGATAGTAATAAAGATATATTAAATGAAAATATATGATATATATTATATAATAATTCTTATCTAATGATATCTCTTTATTTACCTTTATTTCATTCTATTCATCAAAAAGTGATATTAGTGTTCATGTGTACGTACATCCCATCGTCTCCTTGAACAGTGTAATTTATTTATATATTATATATATATATTTATAGATATCTATATATATAATTAATATATAATATAATTATATCATTATAATAATTATTTATTTTATGGAACCATGATCAAATTAAAATGATAAAAATAGCAAACTGAAAATATCATAAAACGAAACAATTAACACCCAGAAACGATGACATTAATAAGAATTATTTGTAGATGGGTGTTTAAATATTATAGTTGGATCATATATGATATTATTAGTATGTAAAATATTTTATTATATAATTATAATTTATTTAAATTTATCATACTTTTTGTCGGAATGTTTTTTAAGAAAATCCAACTTGAGGTAAGGGTTTTATGTTACCATATCATTATTTATAGGGATTTTTTTTATAATGATTACACTAATATATTTTGATGATATAACTATCAATAATATCATGAATTTTATAACCTATAGTTATTCATATAATTTTCAATTAATTATACCATTTTCCTATCTTTGGTACATAAAATGATTGATAAAATTATTTCAAGAAAAACAAACATTAATTCATCTTCGATCAAGAATCTTTTTATTTCAAGTCCATGAACTAAATAATGTTTTAAATAATGTTTTTAACACTATCCTATTATATTTAAATTCATAATTACCCATTATTATATTTTACAAAAAAACAAATCATTTATTCTTGAATGACGAACTTTTTGACTTTATATCATAAAAACTGAAAGGAATATTTATTTTAATGTGAATGAAAAGAAAATAATTCCCCAACATAATCACCTCTCAAGGATTTGAATTATAAATTAAATGTTTCCAATGTTATTTTCAAAAAAATATCATTCATATATGGACGATTTTTAGAATTTAAAGATGTTATTTCAAATTGAAAGGGGTATTTTCTTCAAGAAATATTCTGGTGATATTTTAATGGAAATTGTCATCTCTAATAATATCCTTTCATGTTGTTACTGATTTACTAGATATATGATCAAATTATACCATAAAATTTCCTTATCTGGATATCTTATAATAGTGAAATAATTTTGATTCTGTAAAACCCATTTCATTCTCATAGGTTAATTAATATATGATGAAACCATTATAAAACCCATTTGATTTACCAAGGTTATTATTTTATTATATGAGGATATTTTTATGAAATCCATTAACTTTAGATGAATTATTCTATGATGAATGTTTTATGATCTTGTGGAACACATATATATGATTTTCATTTGGTGATAGGTGGTCCTAGAATTATATACCTCTCTAATAAATTAGGTAAATATGGATATCTCATTAAATAATGAGGAATATAATAGGGATTAAATCAAATTTATTAAGGTAATTTATCCCCTATGATATATTTGCGATTGAACCATAACTAATGATATGATAGAATTTGAATTTAACCCAATTCACTATGATATTATTGGAAATATACCTTGAATATGTAAATTATTTTATATGTTTTTGTATATGCCACAAAATTATGTCTTGTGACATTGTTATGCCCACATGGCCCATGTTCTCTGATTCCTTTATAATTTATGTTTTATGATCTTTAAACATTTATCTCATGATTAATAATTTTGATATATGATTTTTTTAGTATATTTTTTAAATGTTATGATCATGTTCTCACACACTTGTGGTCATGTTATGTTTTAGTGATCAATGATATCTCCATTGGTTAACTATACTGAGCATCTAAGAACACTATTTCTTATGTTTTATTTCCCTAGGTTATGAATGAAGGTTTTAAGTATGACATGTTCAATAAGTTTTCAAGTTATGAATATCATAGTGGGAGTTGATGTAGATCTCTTTTAAACAAGTTTTTTATATATCATAATTTCTAAAATAACTAAATATATATGATTATAGCATGAATTTTAATGTTATGTATTGAATATCCTTCTATTAATATTTAATATTTATTTTTGAATGGTATGTTCATATATTTTTGGAATCAAAGAATGTCTAATTTGCCTTTGGAAACTAGGATGATAAACCTTTACTGAGAACCCTTAGGATAAACCTGTGTATAAAAGAACGTCTTAGGTTATGGTAAATAATGGATTGTCTTTTTCTTAGTAAAAACCCCTACCTAATTACTATGTTTTTACATGGTTTTGGAAGAGAAGAATCTATCGGTAAAAACACTGAAAAAAGTAGTCCAAGTGTATCATGGACATCCTTATGGTGCACTGTGAGTGTGTCCTTACTACACACCCGGTTTGACACTCCCAAAGATTTTCATGGTTTAATTAAAACATGATTTATAAACCATTATAAAGGGCTTGAATAAATTATAACCAAGAATGACCTAGGTTGAACCTATGTTGTCATAGGATGAAAACAAAATCCTAATATATACATCCATCAAATTCTTCTTTATGATTATGCTCTTTGGCGCTATGATTATTTTTTATCATGCTATAATTTTTTGTTTTAGTAATTGTTATAACCTAAAGTAACAATGTTAACACTAAATTTGATGGAAAATAAATTGATTTTCCTCATGAGAAACAAATTTTATGGGAGAAGGAATAAAAAAAATCTTATTTTTATGGTTCTACAACTTTCTAAAGCTATGAATCATACTACGACTATAAATGGGAAAAGGAGAGAATAATGTTATTTTGAGTACTTCATGAGGCGTCAACAACCATCACTTAATGGGTCTATTTATCTAATAGTTGATGAGAAAGAGACCAAAACCACTAAAAAGATATTTTATTCTCTATTGTTTAGAACATGAAAAATTTATTTCAATAGTTCTTCATTTGGATGGAAATTCATATTAAGGATGTAAGATTATCCAAAACACAAGGAAACATAAATAAATTGACTCCATAGAGATAGATGAGACTAGGGGATTTTTTTGAATAACTACTTTACTTGTATTCTTCAAATAAAAATAAATACGGAATTCAGGGTTCTAAATTATATGGATGATGAATTTGTTAGTACATATGAAGGAAAATTTTACATGACATGTGGGGTATATGTATGATACTATCATTAAACCTAAATTTAAGATTATTCAATTATTCAGTGGATTAGAATCATGTCTTAGAAGAGAATTCTCTATAACGGACTTTAGTAACTATGAAGAAATTTTCTGATGTGATATCAATGTAGATATCTATATTGGAGTTACCCATCAATTTCATGGCTCATGGTTTTGATAAGAAAATAAATATATTATACAAAGGAAACTATGAAAACCATGGAGAGAAGAATATGATCATTCTTTTATGCTCGATGTGTGGATGAAAACATGGAGGAAATTATCTTAAGGGAATTGGTAAATGTTTTATGTGTGGAAATGATGGTCATAGGGTAATCATATTCTAATGTGATGGGAAGAATAATTTAACTAATAATGGAGAAAATGAACCATAGAATGCACCACCAACACTGCAATGATTCAAATGAAAGTAGTATGGGAATTATTCTAACTTGTTATCAAATATTAAGGTTAATTATGATGATCAGTTTCAATAAACTCTTAATCACAATAGAAAAATAGAAATCTCATGTGATAACTTTTGTCAATGTGTGGTATGATAATGAAGTGATGACAGGGTACATGTGATCAACTTTATAACTTTTAATGTATAATTTTATTCTATTTAACCCCACTATTTTATATTTTAATAAATTTTTAAGGGTATCACAATACCACCACAATGATTAGAAATTAAATTTATTAAGAAAACCCCTAATTATATGATGATCACAAACCAAGTATATAATTCTTATCTAATTGAAAATTGTGGGAAGGTACTTCTTGAAAATCTTGTTATTATCCATCTTGCTAAATTTGATGTTATCTTTGGAATAGACAAGATTTCCTTACATAATTCCCAAATGAGTTTTCAATGAAGTTAATTAAAATTTGATATTATAAACTATCATATTCTCATATATCAGTGTGATAATAAATATGAATTTATGATGGATATTATATCCCTTATATGGGTATTTATTCCTATTCAAAATGGTTTGTTTATCATTAATGGTTAGGGATAAACCCAAAATTGAAGATATGATTATTGTATGATATTTTGTTAATTTCTTTAAAAAGACTTTCCTAGTGTTCTACCAAATAAGGAATTTGAGTTTTCAATACAACTCATAACTGGTGATATACCTATTTTGAATAATCCTTATAGAATGTTCCCAATCAAGTTATACCAATTAAATTAGAAACTATATGATAATATTTTTAAAGGATTCATTTATTTATGTGTGAAACTTTGGAGTGAACTGTTATTATTTTATGAAGAATAATAAATCAATGAAACTCTGTATTGATTATCAAAAATATAACTATATAAAAATCAATAATAAGTGATATCTACCCCATTTTGATGGCATTGTTGATAAATTTTCGAGAGGTCAATGATTTTCCATGGTTAAACTTTATTTTTAAAATCATGAATTAATGTTCAAGAATGATAATACATCAAAGACAACGTTATATATATTGTGTGCATTCTGAATTTACAGTGATTCCATTTGTTATTACTAATTCCCTCAATATCTTCATGTATTTAATTAATATATTCTTTAGAGATTATCATGATATGTTTATTTTAGTCTTTATAGAAGATATATTAATATATTATAAGTGAAAATTAGAGTATAATGATAATATAAGGATTGTAGTGAATTCTATATTAAATGAGAAGTTGTATGAAAAATTTACAAAGTGTGAATTTTGGGTACAAGATTTTTCATATTTGGGTCATATGATCTCAAGGGAGGGTATATCTATGGATACATGGATGATGTAAGTGATTTAACATTATCCTATACTAACTAATATGATTGAGGTCTATATATTTCTTCATTTACTTGGATATTATAAACACTTTGTGGAAAAATTCCCACATCAATATAATCCACTCACCAAGTTATATCATAAGGGATCCATGTTCTTTTAGATAGATGAATGGGAATAAAATTTCCTAGAATAAATGAGATGTTTAGTCAGATCAACATACACTACCATTTATTGGAGAATAGTCTGTTATATATATTTAAACTTCAAAAAATTGATTGGTATGCATCCTCATGAAAAATTATATGGTCATAGATTATGTCTGATGAAAAATTAAAATTCATTAGAAATTTTTCTCAGATTATTATTTTCAGTTAGATGTGGAAATTTTTTCACTAAATATATGGAGGAATTATCTTTATAGTGAAAGTTTGGACAAAAAAATAACCATAAAATTTTAATGAATATATTTAATTAGAAGGTGTTGAATATGTTCCATAGAAGATGGTTGGAGTTCATCAATGATTATGACTACTGAATACATTACCACCCTATGAAAGAGAATAAGGTGAATGATGCATTGAGTTTAAAGGATCTTTCTAGGTTATCTATGTTGAGAATAATAAAAGATACAATATTAATTTATTTTCAAATTATGTGTTTAGAAGTCTTGAAGGAAGTGGAGAAGAATTCTCTTGATCAAAGGGTATTCAACCATCTATCCCAGGGAAGATTAAGAAGCCACATAAAGAATACGTAGAGTTGAAAAGGAAGTTGAGAAATATTCGTAATTTCAAACATTATTATGATGTAATGATAAGGATGATGAACTGTTTATTTGCTCCATCTATACCAGATTTGAAGAAAAAGTTATAATATGCCGCTTAAAATTCATAATTCTTTATTTATTCGGGATGTATGAAGATGTATAGAGATATGAATGTGTATTTCTTGTGGTAAAATATGAAGAGTGAAAATAAAAATTATGTATATCTATGATCGGTATGTTATAATGTTAAGGATTATAAATAGAAGTCTAAGTGTATGTTACAACCAACATCGATTCGAAAATAAAAAATGTAAAATATCAAAATGTATTTTTCCATTGAAATCCCCAAAAACGTATAAAGTCTATAATGTTATATAGGTTGTAATTGATCACCATATGAAATTATAAAAATTAATTACTATTAGAGATGTTTTCTATCTTCATTAGATTGTAAGAATATACATTAAGGAAGTGTAAAGGTTTAATGGGGTACAATATTCTATTGTATCTGATCCTGATACAAGGTTTAACTTGATGTTTTTGTGAATTATTCAGCAAGATCCAAATTCAATGTTTTGATTCAATAACTTTTATTAACCGTATACATAGATTCAATTTTAGAGAAACATGAAAATACTAGAGGATATTCTATGATCTTATTCTATATATATTTCAAAGGCTGTTTGGATCAACACTTTCTTATAGTGAAATTTTATTATAATAATATTTTCACTCAAGAATCATATGGATACTTACGAAGTCCTCAATCTAATTTTTTTTTGAAATGCTACATGCTGGGATGATTTTGATGAAATAAAGAAATTGGAAGTTGATCTGGTTGAGGAAATTGAAGAGAAAGTAAAATTCAATCAACTTCACATCAAGGAAACTCAGAGTCGATTTGAACTTTATGCTGATAATCATCGGTGGTATCAAGAATTTGAAGTTGGTGATAACTTATTCCTATATATTTCTACATGGAATAAGGTTATGAGATTTAGAAATAAGGAAAATTAGAGCCTTAGGTATATTTTCCACATGTATATTCTTGATCGAGTAGGGATTATTGCTTATTACATAGCACTTATAACAAATCTATTTCAAGTTCACGATGTGTTTCATATATCTATCCAGAGGATGTAAATACCTAATTCTTCAAATTTAATTTACTAAGAGAGTATACCATTGTATAATTTTATTTACTATTATAAAATATTTGTATAAATATTTGAGTGTAGTAATTAATAGAAACATAAGAAGTCTACTCACCTGATTAAATTACTTTAGAGGGTTTAGAAATTCAGTGAAGCTATATGGGAACATGAGTGTGTGATGAAATAGAGAGATCATCATTTCTTTTTATTGATGTGATGGTGTTTTGATGGATAAATTCATTTTATGGGGGTATAATGGAACACTAAATATTTTATTATATGTTTCTCTTTATATGTATGTAATTTCATAAATATCTTGGGATACATACAATCGCAAGTCTCAATAAACTATAGGATAATATACCATTATAATATTTCAATTAAATTAGTGGATTGAATTGGAATAATTATATTTTGAATAATATAAAATATGTTCAAATGTTTTAGGGAAAGAATATATATTGATAAATAAGTGTTTTTTTTAGTAAAGTCATTATATACTTTAGAAATACATTTTTATTCATAAATAGTTTTTATTAATTTTAATGAGAAAATAATATACGTAATTTAAACCACTTTTAGAAAATTTATTCTAAAAAATAAAAAATTCATTTTGAAACCACCAATTCAAAATTATCTTTGAGTGAATTTTTATGATCTTTTTAAAAAATCTATTTTTCGATGAATAGTGAAAAATACTGGAGTTTATTAAAACTCGTCTTTTCTTTTCAAGAATTTTTAAAGGATAATTTTTTTTATTGAAAGGATTTCAATGTAACATTAGTTCATTTATATTATTAATATTCCAATTAATATCAATCTAATAAAATTTTTATTGCATTTTTCTATATAATATTTTTATATATAAGAAATCATTTTTTCTAGAAAAATTGTTTTATCATGTTTTATAGGTTTAATTTTTAATTGAATTATAACAATTCTATGAATTAAATTTGATAAGATAGATTTAATATTTGGAATCATCATAATAAATATTATTTAAATATTCCAAATTAATTTTTGCTAATATTGATATTAAAAAATAGTAAAAATCCATTACTATGGGTCAGGCTAAAAAATGTTTTTAGGGGGTGTTAAACTAATAGATAAGGGTAATTTTTCTAGTTTAAATTATATAAATAATATTTTCATACTATATTTTGACCTCATCTTATCCCACAATTGAATACATTTCTACTTGGAATCATTTTGATTTATTATTTCATCATTTTATTATAAAATTTTGCAAAATTCCAAGTGTGTCATCTACCCCCTTATAAAAGGACACCCCTCCTTTCTCTTCTTTACACAACATTGACCCTTCAAGATCAACCAACCCCTATCAAATTCTATTCGAATCAAATTTCAAAAAAAAAAATAGTGGTGATTAAATTATTCAAAAACAATTTCAAAACTACTTAAGAATGAATGTAATATAGATCTACTAAATAAGAGGTAATATTATTACCAAACCACTTTTAAGACATTTATAATCATGTTTTTTACGTTTTACAATATTCAATTTTTACCTTGGTAACTATTTTTAACCATGTAATTTTAATTTTATTAAAAATATAAGGAAAGCCATATTATAAAATTTAATTATTCTAAACCTTAATTTAATCTTCATTTAATATAATTTAATCTCTAAATATGAACAAAATACTTTTAAATTAAAATATTAAATATATAGATAAACTATTTTTTCAGAAAATGATATTTTAACAATTATGTGAACATAATCTTATTTTTAATTACTTTCCAATTAAGTCAATGTTAATATAATTATATATTTGTTAAAATAACATATTAGAGTAATTATTAATATATGTTGACTTAATTGATAAAAATCACACAATAATAATAAAAGGATTATTGAAAATAATAGTCTCACCATTATCACTATAATTAACTTTAATCCTAGTGATCATAATTTAATTCCCAAAAATGAAATTGAAATTATTAAAAAATATGATAATGTTCATCTAGAATATAAAATCGATTTTTATATAATTAATTTCTAAGTGTTGGAAATTTATTTTTAATATAAGATAATAAAAATATTTCTTAGAGAGATATAATACTTATGTTTCCAAAGTGTTAAACATAAGTTTTAGAAATTCAATACAGTGTATTTAAAAGATTTATTTTACTTTACTGATATATAATTTCTTTTATTCATTTTTTAAAAACTAATTAATTATTTTATTATGATAATGTCTGAAAAGTGGATGTTTTAACATGATTAGTAATTTTTTACTATTCACCTATAAAATCAATTTTTTTAAAAAATCTCAAAAATACACCTTAGGGTAAATTTTTATATATTGATTCCAAAATTGAAGTTCATTTAGTAAAATTAAAATTATAAAAAGGAAAAGTTATTTTATTGAAATTTTTTCTTTTAATAACTTAAGTGCTATTATCCTATTTTTTACATTTCTAATTAATTATTTAATTTTTTTCTACTACAGGTTTTATTCATGTTATAATTTTCCTATCTAACATGTTAATGGTCATTTTATTTTTGTGATGTGCATGAAACAAGATATTGATACAATGTTTATTTAATGGGAAATATATTATGAAATCTTAGTGTGTCACATATCTTTTAACCCTACCATTAGTAGAAAAATTATAAATTCACTCATTCATAGATGTATAGTACCACCCCCATCAAGCAATATGATTAATTTTTCAATTACCAAATTATTTTGAATATTTCAGTATTACAAAAAAAATTAATAAAAATTAAATTACAGAAATAATTAACATTATAGAGAAAAAGGAACCATCACAAAACACCTTTAACCATGGTCAATATAATAAAGTAATTTTTTATAATATGACTGAACAACCATAAGTTCTGATTGTAGGAAATAACTATTCGTTAAAATAATGTAAAATGATTATAAAATGACTCTAAAAATGTAAAATCAAAGGAAAAGTTTATTAAATAAGTATTTAATAAAAGTAAATGGATTATTTATGAGGATATAATATATATAACCATGTAAGCATCCATGTTAGTGGTTTTCATATCAATTTCACTTCATTATGACATACCTAGACATATATATATTATCCTTGTAACTTACTTTATATAGTATATAGACTTCACTTATGAAATATTATATTTTTATTTCCTCTTTATTCATGGTATTTAAAGCTTCAATTCATATTTTATCCTTTAAGAGGGTTTGATTAAAAAGATATTGATGTCATAATGGTTTATTTTACAATCTTACTCTTATTCATGATTATTCATATTTAAATTTAAATTTGAAGATTTATTTCATATTTATGTTCTTCAAACCCATTTTTAAGGTCCCGAATTTTATTAAGGTATTTTTTTTGTATATGTTTACGATTTTTGCCACTTATTTATGCCTAGATAATTGTTTCCCCGTGTTTAGTTGAGCGGTCATGGGTGTTCCGAGGGTTCGGGTCACAAAATACGAAGAGAGGGGAATTTTTGGGCATGTTGCACAATTTGTGCATGGTTAGTGAAAATTGCACGGGGTATCCCAGGTAACCATGCAGCCATGGATAGAGGCTTATGCATGGTTGGAACACGGTTAAGCAAACAATGTGGGAATCCTAGAAAATCGTGTGAATGGGGGTTTTTTGGGAAGTGTCTCACGCAAGGTTTTTGAATGGTTTTTCAAACTATGTGGGTAAACCGTGCGGTCCAGAAAATTTGAAAAACATTATAAAATTTCCACTTCGGGATTTTAAACCCCAACATGGGTTTCTCCTATATTTCACCCCCTACAACCCAATTGACAGACATGGACGACCCAAGCTTCCAAGAGGTAGTTATCATTCAATTATTGGTCGTTTTGAGTGTTGTTAGGTGAAAATCAAAGACCAAAGTAAGTCTAATCTCCTCATTGCCTATTATTTCTTATTAGGGTTTTCATCTTTCTCCCATCTCCTTCCGAAGAACTAAAACTAACTTTTTTTGGGTGATATTTAGTTTGAGGCTTCAAGGGTTGTTTGAATCTGAATCTAAGGCAACGATTGAGGATTTGTTCATCATCGATTTCGAGGTAGGTGGTCTATAAGTATTATCCCATTGTTTTATTTTGGGTTTTTTCATGGATTTTGATATTCTTGTTTTCCTCTTTTTTTGTTATCAGTTACATTGAATTTTTTGATAAAAATGGGTGTCTAAGTAACCAAAAGAAATTATCACAATCCCTGTGGGATTCATAGAGGAGTACATGACCATTTTAGGTCCACCCATAGGGTGCGCCGGAAATCCCATACCTAGAGACTGGTAGGTTTAAGTGAAGGATTTCCGAGAAAAGTGTGGAGACCATGTAGAACATTTTTTATAGTTCATTAAGTTGTAAATGGAATGATTATAGAGATTATAATGGTGAAAATGCATAAAGGTTTGTTTAACATGATATGTAAATGGTAAAAATGGGTCGAATGGGATTATGTCAATTATTTGACAGAATTTGGTTAGAATTTCCTAAGAGGATTAAGGGATATTAAATGGTGAACTCATAATTTAATGATGTAATAGGATAGGGGAGTATGTTAATGGGTTGTAATAAGTAAATAGATAAATATGTTTAAGGGGTCAATACATCAGAATTTTGTCACACCTAATTCTTGAATTCAATAAGTGGTTGGGTTATGAGATATGAGAAATGTACTTGAAATGCATAAGTGGGTGAATTCATTTGAAATGATAAATGTGTAAATGTATGGTCATTGAGTAATTTTATTAAGTCCAATGGGTTATTGAATAAACTTAAAGGGTTAAGGCATTAGAATGGGAACATGGATAAATGACTCTGAATTGTAATTCATAAAGGTATCAATGGGTTGTGGAATAGTTTTAATTCCCATGTTGTTTGTTATGAATTTTGATTAATGGTTTCCAATGGAATTGGTTATGTTATGTTGTGTTATGGTATGGTTGTGGTGATTTGATAAATAAGAATGTGTACATGGCTTTATAGATTGGGGTATTGACTTAAGGCTCTATGCCAATAGGTTAAGTTAGATTGAGGCCCTAAATTCTCCCCCAAAATTTATGGGTTAGGGAAGGGGATGGAGGCTCTATTCCCCTAACAGTTTCATTCCACCAGGACTGAGGCTATGAGGTAAGGATAATGTGTTGCCATGATATTTATGTCCCTATAGATACAGGGGCATGATTTAGTTTCTCCATGTATAGTTATTACTTTCCTTATACCCATGTATAGATGATTTATATAACTAACAAAAAGAGAATGTACTGAAAATGGATTATATGGTAAAACCGGTATAAGAAAAGGAATTGAGATAAATGCTAGTCATGAATTAAATGAACCAAGATAACTAATGGAACCTGAACTATACCTTGTTTATGTTCCATTTATTTTATACTTTCATACTCTATCTATTAAAGTGGGTATTTTGTAGAAACTTTTAGTGGTGGACTACTGAGTTTTTTACTCACATTGTTCTCGGGCCAATATTTGGTACACGAGCAGATTTCTTGGTTGCAGGTCAGGAAAAGGGAAAAGGCCCTACACAATGATGTTGAATTGGTCTTGGGATATATATAGATAATGATCTGAACATAGAGTTAGGACCCGTTTGGGGATTTGGCCATTTTTATTATTTTTGGTTTTGTTCACTTTGCACTACCAGTATGTTATGACATTGTTAATGTTAGATTATGGTTTGTACATAGTTGTGAGCTGTTTTAATTTTTTTATTGGTTGTTCATATTATTCCATTATTTATATATTTTTCTACTATGGATTACTCTGGTAAAGATGGTATTGTCCCCCCACACATCTCATTAGACCCTCACCGCTATTCGGCAACCTCTGGTATATGAGGAGGCATGCTTGAGGTCATGTGATGACTCATCTCGAGGCACCAGTTTAGTGGATTCCGGGTCAGGGATGTTACAAAGTGGCATCATATAAGTTCTTTTCTCTTTCTTACAATTGGGATTTGGTAGAAACGAGATTCAGATGGGTCGGGCCTTGGTAATGAGCTCGTTCTTGGGAGTAGCAAACCCATGTTTGAGGGAAAACCCAAGTCACCCTGGGTGGGAATTGTTGTTCTTAATGCGTGTTGTAACAGTTGAATGATATTTTACCATTGGGTTATACACATGTTGTCTTATTTTAATTATTTATGATATATTTTTCATGGGCTGAATGGGATGAGTTTTTTCATCCATGTATCATTTTAGGCACCTATGGAAGTAGGCGGCATGCATCATTATATCCACAAACACAGGATGGGTGTCCAGGGCATAGATAATAGAATGAATTTTACATCTTCAATAAATATGAAGAAAAATTTTCCTAATAATGTTAATGTATTTGGGTGAATGAAATTAATGAAAATAATTAGTTAAGGAATATTGTGTATAAAGAAATATTATGAAGGGGTTAAAATATTGGGTTGTGATAAACTATATAGATTGATTTGGTGTCTAAAAGAAAAAGGATTTAATAATGATGGTAAAATTCTCAATGAATTTTCCTAATAAAAAGTGTAAATGAGTTAAAATGTTGATTATAACAATTTTTGAAATTATAAATGTGCCTAAGAGGAAGGAATCAATTTGTAAAAGAACAATTGGTTTGAAGAGGTGTTGACGGAAGACTAGTGATTAAGTAAATTTTTCCCCCATGATGACCATGACCCATGGTAGGTATGGTAGAGGGTGGTGTTGTAAGTGTAATTATGACCATGGCGATAGAGTATGAATAATGGATTATTTATGGTTGATAGCATGAGGCATTTTCCATCTATAGTTAAATCATGTTTTTCATTCTTTGAAGCATCAAGTGAATGAAAAGTATAAAAATGGGAATGATTGAGTTTAAAGGTAGTTATACCTTGTGTTTTTGGTTGATCCTTTTATGTGTAGGTTTGGGCAATGAGAGCTCCCTAGTTTGGGACCTTGGATTTGGAATGTGAGGCCTCACCGGTTACGATAAGACCTAGGTGGTGTTTTTAGGGAAACCTTGGTGGGGTTGTGGTTGTTGGGTTATGAGGCATTGTTTGGTTATGAGAGTGTGGAAACTCTCATGGTTCGTGACCATAAAAAGTATATGAGGGACCTTAAGGACGATGCCTAGGTCCTGGTGACCTGGCGAGTAGAGACCGTACAATTTGTGTTTTGGATCCCAAAGAGGATGTTTGGCTCTTTTTTCTGGTGAATGTGTGCACCTTTAGTGTGGAACCTAGAGTATATGTTTGTTGGTGCGCTAGGAATAGTTTGTATTGTAACGGTAGTAAGAGTTTTATTTGTGCTCATTTCATTGTTCGTATCATGATATGTATAGTTTCAAGAGAGTAAAAATGGATTTTCTTGGATGTGACTAAAGTCTAGAGAGTTGGTAACATTCAACCTTAAATGTGAACTATGAGAGAGGTCAGATGGGGTTTCTAGTGATTTTGGGCGTGTGTCTCACATGTAGATGTTTTGGACCTAGATAGTGGAACTCAAAAAGTTTCATAGTGTGAGTTTTTTCTAAAAGGATATGTCATATGGTTGATGGTTGGGGGTGTAACTCGAGTTGTGGTTAACACTTTATAGTTATGAAAAATCAAGGGTGACCTCACTGAAGTTTATCCCAGGGGTGTAGGTACTTGGAATGTGGGTATAGGAGATTCTCTAGAGGTGGTATCAACACATACTGAGTAACACCAATTTTTAGTAAATGGTATATTTTTTCCTTGTTCTTTCGTAAGGGAACCCTACTGTTTCTTATAGAAGGTAAGGTATGTTTAAAAGGGTTTTATAGCATGGATGCGTGAATATCCTATTTGGATGATGATTAATGGATTTCTCAAAGTTGTTTTAGATAAGCAGAGACAAGACTGGCTAGAGTGTGGTTATATGCTTTCTCTCGATGGTGGCACTCAAGGTGAGGGTGGTCACATGGATGAACTTGTTTTATGAATGGTATTATTGGAGTGGTAGACCATTGTTCTTTAGTTTTTATTCATAAAGAACTCACTATAAGAACATCAATGGTGTGGTGGAAGTAGTGCCACATGAAATGTTGGTTCCCGACGGCTTGGCGATTTGGTCGTGAAGTGATGGTTAAACTTGGATTGAAATCACACCTGAGCGGTGGTGGTTAATTTTTGATAAGATATGTTTGGTAGGGGAGCCTGAGATCTTTTTCAGGGAATGGAATCCCACGGTGAGACATTAGAAATGTATTAGTTGGTGGTGGTGTTCTTAGAGAAACTTCTTACCATACCTCAACTAGTGATGATCCTACCCAATATCTTGACATTGTCCTAGGTACGTTGAGAATCTTTGGATTACGCCAAGATACATAAAGATATTTGGTTGGATGAGGGACATCATAGAGTTTACGCACATGGGAGTGGTATGTATGAAGCCTCATGAGGGGATGTACACCCTCAATGGCTTTGGGTGAGGTCCTCAAGATGGACCGAATGTCAACAAATGTCTAGGGTACTGTTCATAGAAACCAAGAACAAGCCCTGGGTGACGGTCATTTTCTTATTGGGTAAAATTTTAGATAGCCATGTTTATGTTTTGGGGTTTGGATTGTGAATGGTTATAAGAAACGGTGGTTGGAATCCCACCTGAGAATAGTGGTAACAACACTCCTAAGGTGGAGAGTGATAAATCAGTCCTAGATGTGGAGTAGATAACATCGTGTTAATTTATTGGCATCGAAATTCCAATGAGGAACCCCTAAGGTGCTTGATAGGTTCCTTAGAGAGGAAATGTGGAACTTGGATGTGGTGGATGACGAGCCAAGTGTAGACTTTGAGCTCATGGCAGTTCCATGTGAAGCCTGTGAAGTTTGTGTTAAAGTCGTACAAGGGGGCAGTTGGATATTACAAGAGTTTGTGGAAAGAGAGGTTGGGTTTTATAACCCAAACAATGATTGGGGTCATACTTCGGTAAATTCTCCTTGGGTGGATTTAAGACATCTTGAAGTTGAGGAAACCTTGGAAATGTGTTGTGGTTTCATGCTAAGGGTGAAGCCCGATGATGTTCTGGAGGGTGGTAATTTTGTGATGATAGAATTATAATGGAATTTAGGGAATTACCTTAGTGGATGTGTGGGATGATAATAATAGGCTTAAATTTTGTAAGCACCTTGGGATAGTGAGGAAGGGGTAGTGTACCATCTGTTGAAGGTGGGTGTTCTTAGACAAGCTAGTGAGATGTGGTCTGACCAAAGATGGTATATTCAAATGGGTGTGGTTAGAGTGACCCACCTCCTGGTACATGTTGTAGAATAAATATCCTTTTGAAGTGAATTTTTACCTAAGTGAGGCCAAGTTGATCTTAGTCCATAAATGGATAGTGTAGGGATGTCCTCTAGAATGGTTTCGACAGTGTGGCTAAATGATAATGTATGGTCACGCCCTTGTGAATGTTTGGGAACAGTGAGTTCGAACATGTCAGATGATGTGAAAGTTGGGTTGATATTTTTGTGGTCCTTCATCCCTGGTAAAATTAACCATGGAGGATAAATGGTTGGTTTATGACGTGATTAGAATTTTGAATTGGAAGGAATCGAGTAGTCACCGTTCAGGTGAGTTGGCCCTGTTAGAATGTTTTGGAATAGGTTATTTTAGCTGAGTAGCTTAGATTATTGGTTGTGTTTGGATGTATAGTTCCAAAATGGAATCATCAAGAAATGTGGTTGGAAGGATCTTACATTTTCCTTCAAGTTTTATTAGCTTGTTCACTGTTTCAGTTTGTAAAATAGTAGAAATTTTTCCAAGTGATTTGGGTCACGAGCTGTAAGAAGGATCGAGTGAATGGTGCTCTAGTTGGTTTAGATTCAATGAGATGATTTTGTGTTTCAAGTTTCCATGTGTTGTGAGTTGGTTTTTGTGGCTTATGTTTTCTCTCAAATGTTTTAGTGGATGTGAATGGATGACGTTGTTACTTCCTTGATGAGTTTTCAGTTCGTGTTGTGGTTGTGGTGAGGAAGAATTGGGGGGAAATTATATGTCCTTGGTATTTGTTCATTGGGAATTATGATGTGAAACCAAAAACTTGAAATATGTGAATGGACAGTCAAGCCTAGTGGAATGACCTCTAGTTACATAATCATAGTGATGCTTTGAAGGGCGGCTCGAGGAAGAGTCGTTATATGTTGGAGAGGTTGTAGGGTCCCAAACTGTATTGAAGTGTATTTTTTTATATTTATTGATTTGGGCCTCTTCTTTTTGGCTAGATAAGTGGTTACCTATGTTTGGTGAAGGATTGGGGGTGTTCTAGGGGTTTGCGACACAAAAGAGGATGAGAGGGGAATTTCTGGGCATGTTTCGTAGTTTCTTCATGGTTAGTGAAAACTGTGTGAGGTATTCCAAATAACTGTGCAGCCATGGATAGAGGCTTATGCATGGTTGTCACATGGTTAAGAAAACCTTAAGTTAATCCTAAGAAACCGTGCAAAAGTGGTATTTTTTGAGAAGTGGCTCACGTATGGTTTGTCAAACTATGCGGGTAAATTGTGCAGCATAGAAGATTTGGAAAATTTTATAGAATTGCAACTTTTGAATTTTAGACCCCAACTCATGTTTCTCCTCCATTTCAGCCCCTGAAACCCTAGAGATTAACATGGATGACCCAAGCTTCCAATTGGTGGTTCTCTTTCAATTCATGGACATTTGAAGAATCATTGGTTGAATATTGAAGCTCTAGGTAAGTCTAATCTCCCCCTTGCTTCCTCTTTATGATTAGGGTTTTCATATTTCTCCCATATCCTTACAAAGCTCTAAAACCCTCTTTTTTGGGTGATATTTAGTTTTAGGAATCAAGGGGTGTTTTAATTCATATCAAAGGCTACGATTGAGGATGTGTTCATCGTCCTTTTTGAGGTAGGTGGTCTACAAGTATTGTGCCATAGTTTTATTTTGGATTTGTGCGTGCAAGTGGGTATTCCTATTTTACCCTTTTTTTGTTCTTGGTTCCATTGATGTTTACGATAAAAATGAATCTTTGAGTGACCAATAGAAACCCTCACTATCCTTTGGGATGCTTAAAGGAGTACCTGACCATTTTAGTGCCACCCATAGGGTGCGTAAGAAATCCCGAACCTAGAGAGTGGTAGGGTTAAGTGAAGGATTGACGATAAAAGTGAAAATACCATGTAGAACATGTTTTAATGGGTGATTAAGTTTTAAATGGAATGATAATGGAGATACCTAGGGTTACAATGAATAAGGGGTTGTTTGAGATGACATGGAAATAGGAAAAATGGGTCAAATGAGATTATGTCAATTATTTGAAGAAATTTAGTTACAATTTCTTAAGAGGATTAGGGAGTATTAAATGGTGAACTAATAATTTGATGATAAAATGGGAAAGGGGGAGTATGTTAATGGGTTTTAATAAGGAAATGAATGAATATGTTGACTGGGTTAGTACATAACAATTGTGTCACACCTAATGGTAGAATGTAATTAGTGGTTGGGTTTTGAGATATGAGAAATGTACATGAAATGCATAAGAGGGTGAATGATTGTGAAATGATAAATGAGATAAATGGGTAAATGAATGGTTATTGATGAATTTTGATAAGGCATAGGGGTTATTGAATACACATAAAGGGTTAAGGAACTAGATTTGGAACATGGATAAATGACTATAAATTGTAATTAGTAAATTTGTTAATGGGTTTTGGGATAGTATTAATTCCAAAGTTATTTGTTATGAGTTGTGATTGATGATTTCAAATGGAATTGGTTATGTTATGTTGTTTTATGGTATGTTTGTGGGGATTTGATAAATAATCATGTTAACATGGCTTGGTAGAGTGGGGTATTGACTTGAGGTTCTATGCCCACTGGTCTAGTTAAAATGAAGCTCTAAACACCACAAAAAAATGCACAGGTTTGGGAAGGGGATGGAGACTATATTCCCCTAATGGTTGCATTCGACCTAGACTAAGGCTTCGAGGTAAGGATAATTTTTTATGTGATATGTGTGTACCTAGTGAGATAGGGACTTGATATTTTTTCCCTATGCATAGTTATTTCATTCCTTAGACCCACGTATAGATGATGTATATGCCTAGCCCAAAGAGAATGTGTTAAAAATTGATTATGTGGTAAAATAGTTATAATAAATGGATTTGGGATAAATTCTAGTCATGAATTAAATGAACCTTGTTAACTAATGGCACCTAAATTGTCCCTTGTTTACTTGCCATTAATTTTTTTACTTCCATACATTATCTATTAGATTGGATATTTTTTAGACACCATTGGTGGTGGCCTTCTGTGTTTTGTACTCACAACCTCCTTGGGCCGTCATTGGGTACCCAAGTAGATTTATTAGTTGCAAGTCAGGACAATGGAAAAGACCCTATACTAGGATGTTGAGTTGGGCTCGGCATATACATGGTGAAGGATCAGTACATAGAGTCAAGACCCTTTTTAGATATTTTTCTTTTATTTTTTATTTTTTATTTTCTTCAATTTGCACTACCAGTATGTCATGACATTGTTAATTTTGAATTATAGTTTTTACCCAGTTGTGAGATGTTTGACTAGATTGTTTATTGGTTTTTTATATTATTCCACTATTTATAGTGTGTTCTTTTGTGGATTATTCTAGTAAAGAGGGTATAGTCTCCCCACATTACTCATTAGACCCTCTCTGTTAGTCGGCAACCTCTAGCATATAGGGATACATGCTTGCAGTCATGTGATGACTCGGCTCAGGGAACCATTTTAGTGGCTTCTAGGTCAAGTAAATTACACCATTAGTTTTCATATCTTTTATTTATTTATTGTTTTTAGGTTTTTTATCCCTTTTTTTCACTTTGGTACTCAAATTCCAAATTACTGTTTTTAATAAAAATCGACCTTATTTCCACTTTATGGTTGGGAATTTTTTCTTCCATATCCATATTTTTCAATATATTTCATATAATTTTTAATCTTTTTTTAAATTTTTTAAATGGTATTTTTAAACTAAAATTTATTTTATTTAAAATGTTTCAAAATGAATATTTAAAAACTGTTGGAATAATTACATTTTGACTTTAAAAAATGTGAAATGAATGTTCTTTTTGTCATATATGGTGTGAATTGTTTTTCCCACATTCATTACTATTATTATCAATTTATATTTCTATATAAGTTTCAATGGGATTTCAATGAATATTGTTTTTTTAATTAATCCATAAATATTTAGTTTTTATATTAAAATAAAAATTCATTGTTCTATAAAATGTTGAATAAATTTTTTGATGTGATTTATAACTTCATTTTTATGAAATATAACATAGGTTTTAAGAATTTATATTTTTTAATAATCAAAATACCTTTATTTAAATAAAAACATTCATATATAATTAATCTATGTTCTTCTATCATCCTTCATTGATTTTTTATTTTACCATATTTTGTGATCATTCACTTTTTTATGATCATGTTCTCTATAACTCTTCATTCTTAATTAAACCTTATTTTTTTCCAACCAATCCATATTGTTTTACATAATGGATATATTTATATATATGTATTTTTTTAAATCTATACAATTTCAATATAAGATTTTAGTTTAACGGTAATTATTAATAAAGATGTTTCATTTACTTAAAAATAAATAGAATTCTGTATTCTTGATTTAATACAGATATTTATTTATAATATGGAATATTTATTATGTATTATATTGTTGATTTAATATATTAATAATTAATTATACATAATTAATTTATGGTTTCTTCCTGATTATACATATCCCTTGATGTGTCGATTAGTATTACAAGGAAAACATTTTTCCAAATTAGTTGGGTATTTGGTGTATACCAACCCATTCGTTTAAATTACATTGAACAAGACCTTTATGATAAGGTTTAAAATGTCTTGTAATGAGGCCTTAATGAAAAGGAAATTATGTTTAAAATTATATATTTCCTCCACTATAATTTTGATTATAATAATCCATTTTATTGATATGTTGATATTCTCCTTGGATATTTTTTAGACCAAAATTAATTTATTAAATGGAAATTCTATTGATTAAGCACTCTTTAGTATTGTTAATTCCTTGTCTACTTATGATAGCTTCAAATTTATAATTCCATTACTAATAATTTAGTCTTTAACTTTATTAATTTTTTCTTTTCTGAAAGATATAAACAAGAAATCATTGAATGATCTTTAAGGATGTAATAAATTTATCCATGATATGTTCTATTTTTTCAATGTAATATAGAAATCAAGCATGAATATATCCTATAGACACTACTAAACTAGTCGATCCTAGGTGATACAATTCCTTATAACTTATTTTAATGTAATAAGTTAAAATTTAGATTTAGGTTACTAGATTTGAGGTTGTTATAATTGGTATTAGAGGATGTTTATTATGACCTAGGGGAATTAGATTTTAGAGGATAATGGCTAGCAAGAGGACTAAGATAAACCCATAGAATATTTAATAACTTTCAGGGATTTTTTTATAGATAAATATTTTTTTGTTATAAGATAATTATGTTTGTTTAACTATTAGATATGATGTCTAAAAGAATAATGGGAAATAATATCTACACCTTCAGTAAATTTAAGGATTTCTATGATGAGAAATTTAGTACAGCTATTTTTTGAGTTGAGCACATCATAGTCATATTGGAAAAACTGGCCTGAGTTATGAGAAATAACATTTCATGTGTGGGGAAACCTATTGTTTTTTTGATAATACACCTCTTTTGTATCCCACTGTGTGATATAATCCTCCATCCTTTAGTAGACCTATTATTCCAATGTCAAATGATAAATGGATCATGTCTCTTGAAATGATATTTATTGATTTGATAATTATTTAAAGGGAAAAGTGTATTCTGTAGTTATATTATTTAAATGGAGATACTAATAAAATAATGTTCATTGATCCAAATCAAAAATAAAGATAATTAAATAGAAAGTATTAAAAGGATAACTTTTCAAGTGGTTTATTTTTGAAATATATTCCTCAACAGAAATGACATGAAATGGATAGAAGGATCCTTAACCTAAAGCATAACAAAGAGGAAAGTGTTTTTGTATATGAGAATATCTTCAAATGTTTATCAATGTATGAAAAAATAATATATCTAATATAGAAATCAATATTCACCATTTTATTTATGGGAAAAAATGTTCCTCCAAAGGGAACAAGTGTCCAAAAAATTTCTATCATATACTAGTACAGTACCACATGCTATCAAGATACATATAGAATTTTATTAAAGTTATATATTGAAGGGAAATAAAGAAAAGAATAAGTCAGTTATGAACTTAGGAAAATAAATACATCAAAGCATAAAAATAGAATGATGGGATTTATATGTTGTGATAATTTTTGGAATGAATCATCTTGCTAAATAATTAAATATATTGGGATTTTGTTAAAAATGTAGACATAATGGGTAACACCCCAGCCCCAGTTACCCAGAGTCGGTGCATTATTCTAATACATTAGCATGATTAAAAGAAATCAAGTCTCGAAGGACCGATCGGTATAGCAATCTTGGAAAATAGATTATATGCATGAATGTTACATTACACTTTATAAAATACAAAACAACATAAATAATACTTTATGAACACCATTATTCCCTTATCTTAACCCTAAATATCAATCACAATACACTTCTTGGAATCCGGGGAAAAATAAAAAAGAGAAAGGGGTGATCTTAGATGCTCAGTAAGGATAATAATACATTAGAAACTTTCATAAATAAGCATAAACATTTAATTCATTGTATAACTAAAACAAAAGCCTTTTAAACATGAACTTCAACATAATATGGAAAAAATAAAATGAATTAATTCCATTTACTTATTCACATGGATATTCTACTAGTATAATAATCACATGCAATATCACTAACAACTTTCATAATGATGGAATGCATAATTCCAGTCTATCATAACCACATAGTCAAGGCCTTGTGCCAAGACTACAAATAAGATTTTCTCAAGGCCTTATGCCAAGACACTAGTTTGTCTCACGAGACCTATCGATGCATCTAGGAGCTATAGCGGTCTCCACCTTTCACATACAAAGTCCAATTCATTCCTCATATTAAAAAAGTTTTAAACATAACATAAACATTCATATTAAAACTAGAATATAAAATGTCAATACTTTATCCCTAAACCATGAATGGTATAAAAATAACACATCCATAGTCAAACATATCACAAAACCATTAATACAATATGGAAGATTTGTATCATAATAAATCATCTTCAAACAAGTTTAAAATCCATCAAAGGATGTTGACATAGATTAAAATGATTTGTAAAAATCTTTAAGATAAATATCCCTTTTTCATGAAAACATTTAAAATTCACACAATTTAGAAAGGAAGACATTTAAAGAAATTTTTGAATAAAAGTGACCTATACCACTTTTAAACTTTTTAAAGTAATTAACATTTTAAAAACATTCATTTCCATATAAATAAATCCTTAAAAACCATTTTGAAGACATGGACATTAATGAGAAAGATTTAGAAGAATAAATATTTAAAACATTTGAAATGATGTTTTTGTAAAAATGTGCCTTAAAAGAATCCCTTTGAAAACCATTTCTTGAAACATGGACATGGATAATAAATATTTCCCATTATATACTTATGTAAAAACAGCCTCAGATAATAAATAGATTGTGTAATTAACCATTACTAATTTGGTAACCTACGAAACATACACCCCGTGAAAGAGGTATCATTCAATAAATATTTAAATAAACATAAATTAAAGTGTATTACACAAAGAATACAATTATGGGCAGTACATACACCACAAAAAGGTAATAGTGGAAATATGGCACGAATCTCACGGGAATAAAAAGTGAGATGAAAATCCCTTACCTTGAACTTTCCCTTTAGTCGAGGGTACGTTTAACCTTATGTATGAAGACCGCGGTGTGTTATTAAAATATAAAAGAGCCATATTAATATTTATGATATATTACATTATTCATTTATGACATTACACTACCCATTTAATAATAATTTCCATGTTAAATTAATATTTTGGGTAATAATCGCTTTATTTATCGTACGTGTTTTAACTTGTTACTCTTGATTGTAACACTTAGATAATCATTTAAATACTTCCAGAATATAAAACATGATTTATATATCATATATATTTAGAATATAAATATGTATAATAGGCATATATATGATTTGGAAAACACCGTTTATGGAGACGGTAGTCCGTATGAATGCATTAACATTGTTTCCGTTTTCATAACGTATTGAACGGAACTAAGTGAATAAATATATGTAATTACATATATATATATATATATATATATATATATCCAGTAGTCCGTATGAATGCATTAACGTTGTGGAGACGGTAATCTGTACGTACGCACGAGCGACAATATTATTTCCTTAAAGGTGTGGAATTGTATGGTATATTAATTTTACAAAGTCATTATCATGTAATTTTTATTATTTATATACATATTACTAATCATTATATCCATCCAAATAACATAGTGTTGAATAACAAATTACACCATGGTGTAGAGACGGTAAGTCGTACGTACGGACGCATGGTGACATTATCATTCATAAGGTGGATAGAATAATGAATATAGTTGTGAAATATTTATAATAGAATCACATTATATATAATATACTGGAGTTATTATTTTAGAATGGAAATAATAGAGAAAGAAGAAGAGGAAGAAGAAAGGAACTTGAAAGAGGGTGGTGAAATCATTACCTCTTCTTCGGGTTCTTCCTTTTGATTTGATCAAAAGGGATAGTTAGGTTGTCTTTATGATCAAACTACGCACTCTAGGATGAATTGAGGGTAGTTGGGAGGAAATTTGGGTAGGGTTTGGCAGATACAAATGGATTTGGAGGTGTGATTTTGATAGAAGGGGAAGTGACCATTTATAAGAGGGGTGAGAGTCACTTTAGGAAAAGATTAATGTATTAATTTATTATACAATAATATTAAATTTATAATGGTTCCAAATGAATTTATTTCGATACTTAGGTGTTTATGGGTCGAAATAATCTCAACCAATATGTTTTAGACATTTTTGGGTTACCATTTTAACCTTATCATTTAGATGTAACTCTTAGTTAAATAGTTTAACTTTTACTGTGTTTTCTTGTATTCTTACTATATATGGTTAATAAATTTACTCTAAGAATAAAAGAGATCCTAAATTGGCTCATTAATGACATATAAAATATTATTTTAGCCCTTTGGACAAACCATAAATTTTTATGAATATTATATCAACCAATAATATAGTATTTGTTTAAAATATTAATTTATGTCAATTTTGACACAATTTGGTATATGGTTTTCTGTGAAAGTCATCACAACTTGATTACTTCTAAAAAGATACATTTAATAATCCCTAACTTTTCATAGTAACCTAAAAAATTCTTGGATGTCATAAGAACAATGAAATTATATTTATTTTAATATTTGTAATGCCATTTATTTGATTCTTTCATTAATAAGGTAATTATACATCATCATTGTTTCATAAATAAATTTAATTATTTAATGTCTAAAAATTATAAATAAAATACCATGATGTACGAAATATTTTTATCTTTCTAATTAATATTTATAGTCGAATTTCTCTTATGTATAACCATATATTAAAAATGTTTTAGTTAATAAACTTTGAACTTAACACTTTTAACTCTTCTTTAAATTTAATAATAATAAATGTCCTAATCTAATACAAGTGGACCTAAAGGTTCATATTTTCTTCCTATGGTTGTTTTTGGTCGACTTACACTTATCCAATAGAATTAGGACATGTGTTAGGGTAATAATAATATCATTTTTACCCTTAATTACCCTATTTACTTCTAACCGTGGTAAATAAAAGTAAAAAAGTTACTATTCACCAAATATTATTTTTATCTTATTGAACAAAATTTTACTCCTTGATATTAACCGTGTCTCTCAGCTTTTTGAAATCCAACTCACAGAAGCGGTAAAATTAAGTTTTATGTGCATTTACAAATTCTCCTAGGAGGTGGGTAAAAGACGGTGAAAAGTTTAATAAAATTTTTATATATCTAAAATTATTATAAACTGACTCTAATGAATTACATTGAACTTATATAGTTTTTACGTATCTATTTTTCCCTAAAATAAATTTAAATAAAATAAATAATTATTTAAATAAAAATTTTGTTTTAAACTATAACTCAGTGTTATTTTCTTTTAATCAAAAATTAAAAGTTTTCATAAAAATACGAAAAATTTACCCTTAGATAATTTTGATATTCCAAATTCAATAATGAAGTCTATTTTACCAAATTCAAAACATAGATGTTGCATTTATTAATTTAAAATTAATTTCCACTGTTAAAACCAAAAGGTGTATTTTTAAGAAATAATAACTATTAAAAGTTTGACACTTGTTTATGTCCAATTTCAAAGTGAAATTACTTAAAATGACTATTATTGGATTAAATGGTAAAAATATAATCTATTTATACTTCCAAACTATTAAAATGTATAATTTAACACTATAAATTATATTGATTAAAAAATTTGTTTTCAGTGAAAATATAGTATTTTTCACTATTCACCCAAATATGAAAGTTAACAGAAAAACACCAAAACATTATTGAAACTAAATTCTTATGTCCCGATTCTAAATAAGAAGTTTATTTTGTAAAATTAAATATATAAATATTTCAAATATTGGATTTAGAAAGGCTTCGCAATTAGAAGGCGGTAAAATTGCATTTTTTTAAAAATACTTCTTTTATATGAAAAAATGTATTTGTTCTTATATTATGTCTATGAAACTCATAATATGAATTCTAAAATTATAAGGATTAAATAAAGTTCCAAATTCAGTTAATACTATTCATAACCGCTTTTGAACTGCTTTTTTGGTAAGTCATGGTGCGCTATAACTCGGTGTTGCGTGTAGTGCATGTTATTGAATTATTTTGAAGAAATAACATACTATGAAATCTTGGGGTGTTACATTATTACCTCATTAAATAAATTTCGTCCTCGCAATTTGAAATTATTTTTCGAAAATAAAAGGTTGAAAATAGAAAATACCTTTGGGAAAACCCACATCAGAAATTAGGTTAATAAATATAGTCTTAATAAGAAGAAAAGGAAAATGAAAGGGTCACCACCAAATTATGATTTCGATTAGGAGAACATTGGTGGAAATTAGAGACATATAATTGGAAGAAAAACGTAAATATTTATAGGTATTGATTGAGGTCATCAATCGCAAACAAGTGTAAAATTGAGGGCCTTAAATTCATCAATCTGTGATGATTTAAAATACCATCGGTTCAACAAAACATATTGTATTAGGATACAACATTTTTGGTTTTAAGATCCCTTCACTAAAGTATAAGAATTAATTTCCTTATAGAATAATAGAAGAATAAAAATATATACTTGACAAGTACACTCCCATCCTTTAACTAATTTTTACCACAAACTCATCTTTCACTCTAAAAGATAATAGAACTTAAAAATAATATTCTATTTATCCTATTTGTATAGGGTTCAAAAAATGAATTTATAATTCATATACCAATTTTTTTTTAAAAAGACTACATTATTCAATCTTGGACATCACGTGGGATAGTGGTAGGTGATACACCCTTGTCTCCCTTCAGTTGCAGGTTCTAGTCTCGCGGCCCTGCCAGATGTGAAGGGTTGCTTCCCGACCTCCGGGTTGTCCTTTTATGGAAATCCAAAAATAATCTCAAACTAGAATTATCCAAAATACATAGGTCTAAACTCACAGTCCAAAATTTATAAGGAAGGTAAACAGAAGGAAGATCTTTTTTCCACGTAATAACATGTGAACACCTTCATCATGTATTCTTTTAAAACAATGTAACATCCTAAATTACCATAAAAACTTATTGATTACATTCATGATCACTTATTCCATATAGAATAATGGATATACTCCTTCTATCCAAAAATGTTGTAAACTCCAACAATGATGGAATATACAAATCATTAATCAGTTTCAAGGTAGTCAATAATATCCAATATAATTTATCCAAATCAATCATGTATTATTCCAAAATCACTATCTCGGTATCAGAACCATATTATGGTGTATCTTTCTCTCAACCATATATTTTCCAAAAATTTAACCTGCTATTGAGTCACTTTTCTTTGTTCCACACAATCTCAATTCCTTAATAAAATAGTACTATAGTACAATCATTATATACTCCATAATTATTATAACCAGTACATTGTTGATACAACACTCAAATGACATAATTCTCTAATAACAGCATAAGAACTCTAATCATTCCTCCTCATCTGTGGTAGTATCATAACTTGATTATTATCCAATATCATCATTTGGGGAATACTCTAACGATTTGGACATTGGTCCGTGCAGTGTCTCAACTCCTTGCAGATGAATCATTGTACATTTGAAACCTTTTTCTTACCCTTTCCATCACGTACTTGGTGTCCTTTTTCTCCACACTTATAAAAAACTCCCATTCCCTTCAGGCAAGTTCCAGTGTGTTTCTTTCCTACAGTTATCACATGTGGGAAAATTATTCTTTTCCCTATTCCCTTTATCCATATTTCTCTCTTCGATCCTTTTCTTCTCTTGCATCCCTTTATAGCCATAGGACTCAGAAAATTCTTTACTTTTCTTATTAACACATGATATTATTTCATCATTTGTTGAGAATACATTGGAGACTATTTCCCTTCTAAATGTTGGTTTAATACCGTGAAAGATATGATCCTACTTACTATTTGGATCATACGTATTGTTGGAGTCCACATTCCTTTTACTGGGCGCCATTTCTATACAATAGCATAAACTAAGTCAGTTTATGAATTGTAATGAATAATCCCAAACTTGTAAAATACCTAACGTAAATTGAACGGTTTATTGATATAATCAATAATCATAAAGATGTTTTCATTATTGATGTATATATTCATAAACCCTTCATAATGATTTGTAAATAAAATAAGAATTATCTAAAGCATATCCCCCGGGAGTGTCGTAACTAAGAGTGCAGCAAGGTCCATTTTCATGCACCAGTTCTTGTTCATGTCTAGCTCAATGTGGTGTTTTTGGGTTTTACCCCTAGGTACATCTGTGCCAGAGCCACCTCAGCCTGCTCGTATCTAGATGGGGATGTATTTTCTTAAAAAAACTCACAAAATCTCTACATTACCAAAATTCTAGTAATTTCTTCTATACTAATCCTCAATGTCTATCTTAGGTATATGTGCTCTAATCAGAGTTTATCTAAATCTAGCTTCCAAGGTTGTTTCTAAACATCCTCTGATACCAACTGTAACACCCTGACCCCAGTTACCCAGATTCGGTGCATTATTTTAATACATTGGCATGATTAAAAGGAATAAAGT
Source organism: Viscum album (assembly GCA_963277665.1). Lineage (NCBI taxonomy): Eukaryota > Viridiplantae > Streptophyta > Magnoliopsida > Santalales > Viscaceae > Viscum > Viscum album. Next base: position 2,085,450,712 of record OY728126.1, on the reverse strand, counting down.
CCCAAAGGACCGATCGGTTTAGCAGTCTTGGAAAATAGATTACATACATGAATGTTACATTACACTTTATAATATACAAAACAACATAAATAATCCTTTATTAATTCCATTATTCCCTTGTCTTAACCCTGCTATCAATCACAATACACTTCTTGGAATCCTGGGAAAATTAATACATATAAAGGGTTGAGCTCAGATGCTCAGTAAGGATAAGAATATAGTGGAAACTTTCAAAAATAATCATAAACATTTATGGGAATATATAACTACAACAAAAGAATTTCAAACTTGAATATCAGCATAATATGGAAAAAAATAAAATAAATTAATTCCATCTACTTATTCCCATGGATATTCTACTAGTCGAATAATCACATGCAATATCACTAACCACTTTCATAATGATGGAATGCATAATGCCAGACTATCATAACCACATAGACATAGCCTTGTGCCAAGACTACAAATAATATTTTGTCAAAGCCTTGTGCCCAGACACTATTTTGTCTCATGAGACCTACCGATGCATCGAGGATCTATAGCGGGCTCCACCCATTACTTACTAAGTCCAATTCATTCCTCATATGAAAAGGTTTAAACATAACATAAACATCCGTATGAAAACTTGTATACCAAATGTAAATACTTTATCACTAAACCATGAATGGTATAAAAATAATACATCCATAGTCAAACATATCACAAAACCTTCAATACAATATGGAATATTTGTATCATAATAAATTATCTTCAAACAAGTTTAAAATCCATCAAAGGATGTTGACATAGATGAAAATAATTTGTAAAACTCTTTGAGAGAAATATCGATTTTTCATGAAAACATTTAAAAGTCACACAATTTAGTAAGGAAGACATTTAAAGACATTTTTCAATCAAAGCTTCACATACCACTTTGAAACTTTGAAAAGGAATTAACATTTTAAAAACATTCATGTCTATATAAATAAATCCTTAAAAACTATTTTGAAGACATGGACATTAATGAGAAAGATTTAGAAGAATAAATATATAAAATATTTGAAATGATGTTTTTGTAAAAAAGTGCCTTAAAATAATCCCTTTGAAAACCCTTTCATGAAACATGGACATGGATAATAAATATGTCCCATTAGATACTTACGTAAAAACAACCTCGGATAATAAAGAGATTGTGTAATTAACCCTTACTAATTTGGTAACTTACGAAACATACACCCCATGAAAGAGGTATCATACAATGAATATGTAAATACACATAAATTAAAGTGTATTACACAAAGAATACAATTATGGTCAGTAAGTACACCACATAAAAGGTAATAGTGGAAATATGGCACGAATCTCACGGGAATAAGGAGTGAGATGAAAACCCATTACATTGCACTTTCATTTAGTCGAAGGTATGTTTAACCTCATATATGAAGAGTGTTGTATGTTATTAAATTATACCAGAAACATATTATTATTTATGATATCAAACATTATTCATTTATGACTTTATACTACCCATTTAATAATAATTTCCATGTTAAATTTACATTTCGGGTAATAATCGCTTTCTTTATCATACGTGTTTTAACTTGTTACTATTGATTGTATCACATAGATCATGATTTAGATACATCCAGAATATAAAACATGATTTATATATCAAATATATTTAGAATAAAAATATTTATAATAGAAATATATATGAAATGGAAAACACCGTTTATGGAGACGGTAGTTCGTACGTATGGATAAACGCAGTTTCCGTTTCACTAACATATAGAACAGAACTACGTTAATAAAATATATGTAAGTAAATATATATATATATATATATATATATATATCCAGTATCATTATTATTTCATATATTACAAACATATTATTAATATATGTTTTTATAATCGTTAATGAATGGTGAATGTGGAAATGAATCTTATCGCGTCGTGGAGACGGTAATCTGTACGTACGCACGAGCGGCAATATCTTTTACTTAAAGGTGTGGAATTGGATGGTATATTAATTTTACAGAGAAATTATCATGTTATTTTCATTATTTATATACATATTACTCATCATTATATCCATCCAAATAACATAGTGTTGAATAACAAATTACATCATGGTGTGGAGACGGTAAGCCGTACGTACGCACGCATGGTGACATTATCATTCATAAGATGGATAGAAAAAATAATATAGTGGTGAAATATTTATAATAAAATAAATTATATAGAAGATACTGGAGTTATTATTTTATAATGGAAATAACAAATAAACAAGAAGTGGAAGAAGAAAGGAATGTGAAAGAGGGTGGTGAAATCGTTACCTCTTCTTCAGGTTCTTCCTTTTGATTTCATCAAAAGGGCTCTATAGGTTGGATTTCTGATCAAACTAAGGCCTCTAGGTTGAAGTGAGGGAAGTTGGGAGGAAATTTGGGTAGGTTTTGTCTGACAAAAATTGCTTTGGAGGTGTGATTTTGAGAGAAGGGAAACTGCCCTTTTATAAGAGGGGTGAGGGTCACTTTAGGAAAAGATTAAAGTATTAATTTATTATACGATCATATTCTGTTTATAATGGCCCCAAATGAATTTATTTCAATCTTCAGGTGGTTATGGGTCGAAATAATCTCAACCAATAGGTTTTATAAATCTTTAGGTTACAATTTTTACCTTATAATTTAGATTTAACTATTAGTTTAATAGTTTAACTTTTACCGTGTCTTCTTGTATTCTTACTATATATGGTTAATAAACTAACTATAAACTTCCAAGAGGACCTCAAATGTATCATTAATGACACATATAATATTATTTAATCCCTTTTTCCTATCCTTACATTCTTAGGAACATTATATCCACCAATAATATAGTATTTTCTTAAAATATTAATCTATGTCTATTTTGACACTATTTGGTATTTTGTTTTTTGTGAAAGTCATCAAAACTTGATTAGTTCAAACAAGATACATTGAATCAGCCCTAATAGGTCATATTCACCTATAAAATTCATGGATATCATAAAAACTTTGAAATTATATTTATTATAATATTCATAATACCATTTATTTGATTCTTTCATTAATAAGGTAATTACTGCAACATCATTGTGTCTTAAATAAATTTAATTATTTATCGTCTAAAAATTATAAATAAAATACCATGATGTAGGAAATATTTGTTTCTTTATAATTTATATTTAAAGTCTAATTTATCTTATGTATAACCCTATATTAAAAATATTTTAGTTAATAAACTTTGAACATAACACTTTTAACTCTTCTTTAAATTTAATAATAATAAATGTCCTAATCTAATCCATGTGGACCTAAAGTGTCATATTTTATTACTAAAGTTGTTTTTGGTCGAATTAAACTTATCCAATAGGATTATAAAATGTGTTAGGGTAATAATAATATCATTTTTACCCTTAATTACCCTATTTACTTTTAACCGTGGTAAATAAAAGTAAAAAGTTACTATTCACCAAAAATTATTTTAATCTTATTGAACAAAATTTTACTACTTCATATTAACCGTGTCTCTCCGATTTTAGAAATTAAACGCACATAAATGGTAAAATTATGTTTTATGTGCATTTACAAATTCTCTTAAGAGGTGGGTAAAAGACGATGAAAAGTTCAATAAAATTTTTATATATCTAAAATTATTATAAACTAAATCTAATGAATTACATTGAACTTATATAGGTATTATGTATCTATTTTAACCTAAAATTAATTTAAATAATATAAATAATTATTTAAGTAAAAATTCGGTTTTAAACTATAACTCAGTGTTTTTCACTATTCATCAAAAATTAAAAGTTTTCAGAAAAATTCCAAAACTTTAGCCTAAGATATTTTTGATATTCAAAATTCAATAATGAAGTCTATTTTACTAAATTCAAAACATATAAGGTGAAATTATTAATTTAAAATTAATTCACGCTGTCAAAACCAGAAGGCGTATTTTTAAGAAATAATAACTATCTAAAGTTTGACACTTATTTATGTCCAATTTCAAAGTGAAATTACTCACAATGACCATTATTGGACTAAATGGTAAAAATATAATCTATTTATACTTCCAAACCATTAAAATGTATAATTTAACACTATAAATTATTTTGACTAAAAAAGTTCTTTTCTGTTAACATATATTATTTTTCACTATTCACCCAAATATGAAAGTTATCAGAAAAACACCAAAACATTATTGAAACTAAATTATTGTGTCCTGATTCTAAAGAAGAATTTTATTTTGTCAAATTGAATATATAAAAGTTTTAAATATTGGATTTAAAAAGGCTTCTCCATTAAAAGGCGGTAAAATTGAATTTTTTGAAAACTATTTCTTTTATTTGAAAAAATTTATTTGTTCTTACATTATGTCTAAGAAACTCATTATATGAATTCTAAAATTATAAGTATTATATAAAGTTCAAATTTCAGTTAATACTATTCATATCCTCTTTTGAACGGCTAGTTTGGTAAGTCATGGTGCGCTAGAACTCGATGATGCGTGTAGTGGATGTTATTGAATTACATTGAAGAAATATTGTACTATTAAATCTTGGTGTGTTACATAATGGCCATATGAATCAGTATTTTAAGGGAAATAAAGGAGTTGTTGTTATGAATTGATAAAATAATTATAATATGGGGAATTATTTGAACCAATATCCCAATAATAAAGGAAACATAACCCAAAAGATACCATGGGGGGAAGGAAAAGCTTATTCAATTACTACAGTTAATTTTGAAGTTCTAAATGATTTGGTAGCATGAAAATTGATCATAAACTAAAATTAAACTAATTATTTTTTCAATTATGTATCATCACACACTTTTACATCTTCAATGTTTTCAAAGAATAATAATTAATTTCTTAAAATCATAATATGGAATCAATAATCTTAGTTGAAATTTTATAGCAATTTGGATATGTCATTTGGTATCCATAATGATACATATACATACTCTATTCACAAACTTGGTTATTATACCTATGGTTTACTTTGATATAATCCTTAGTGTATATTTTTATCAATGTATAAAGTGAAAATTTATTATTAAGAGAAGGATATTAATATTTATGAAAGCTATGTAGAGTACCTTGTCTATAGAGGTGATACTACATCATCTTAATCATGTCTATATCCACCTCCAATAACACACCTTAATATAATTATAGGATAATAATAGTTGATAAAGACTAGGAATGGGAAATGTAACCTTTTAATAAAAGTTGTACCAATATCACATGAATTCATTTTTGTCTTTATTGAATAGTTACCTCGAAATACACCCAAGGAACAAGTTGGTTTTTCCATTGAACTCATCCCTAATAAAAATATTATATCTATGACACCCAACGTAATGGCATAGTAGAATTATTGCGATTTAATAAACTACTAAAATAGTTTCGTAATAAGGGATTCACTCATCAAATTTTTTTGAATTCATATGACCCTACTCATTTTTTAATAAGAAGAATGGATCTATGAGTTTTTATAACAATTATATAGAAATTAATGTCATTAATATAATGAATATGTATCTTATGCTTCACATTGATGAATTGTAGCAATAACAGGAAGAATGTGAATATTTTTTAAGATTGATCTTCATTCTGGGTATCATCAATTGGGAGTATGAAAGAAAAATATTTGAAATACAACATTTTTTACAAGGTATGGACATTATGAGTATATAGAAATTCCCTTTTGATTGACTAATTCACCCTCTATTTTTATGATTTTAATGCATATAGTTATAAAATATTATTTTGATACATTTATTGATGTATGTTTCATTGATGTCTTGGTATAATATAAAATACATAAAGAGAATAAAATCCATTTGATAATAATTCTTGTAACTCTTAGGGGGATGGAATTATATGGAATATTTTTTAAGTTTGAATTTTGGATTCAGGATGATTCCATTCTTTTTCATACTATCTCTATGGACAAAATATTAGTTCATCTATTAAATCCATAAGTAGTAAGATAATGGCCTACACTAAAAAAATATAATTAAGGTATGTAGTTTCCCTTAATTAAAATGTTACTATCCGGGATTTGATCATTATTTTTCAAGATTATCTAACACAATAACCAAGTTATAACATAAAGATATTAATTTCATATGACAAGAATACTATAAAAAATGTTATTTATAATTCAAAAGTATATTATTAAATGAACCATTATTGAAATTACCATCAGGAAATGGTGGTTTTTGATATGTAGTGATGCATCGAAGAAAGCACTATGATGAATCCTTATATACAATGATGTATTTATTTATTATGGATAAAAAAGGTTAAATATTTTTCAACAAAACTAATTAACCCATGAACTTGAGTTGGAAGCTATTATTGTTTTATTTATGATATGGAGATATTATCAATATGGTAAAACATGTGAGATATATCTAGATCACAAAAGTTTGAAGTACAAATTTTTGAAAAAATAGATCTACATTAGACAATTGATATGGATAGGAATACTCACGGATCCTTATTTCCTAATACTTTACCACCCTATAAAGGAAAATATGGTGGCTGATGTCATGAACCATAATTTTATCAATGGAATTTCCCCTCTAATTATATAATTGTGTCATATTTTGTAATGTAGCACATACAACACATAATGAAAACAATAAACATTTTTTTATAATAATTTTAAAATTATATTTAGAGAATAAATATAGCCATGATAATTTATAGTATTATAATGGGATAAAAATTTTGAAATTAATATAGCTAAAATATTAAAATGTGGATATAATTGATCCACTAGAATAATTTCACTCATGAAAAAAATTATAGTAACCAAACCAAATTTTAGTAATACAATATTCATATTTTATATAAATATATATATAATATTGATTGAAAATAAAATTTAATTAAAAATGAATGAAATATGTGATATATATAGAAATTTTGAATCTCATATAAGCGTTTCAAATAAAATAATTAAAATAGAAATATGACCATTAAAAATATTTAAATAACCATTATAAAATGATCATTTATTTTTTAAGTGTAAAATAACTTATAGGTATCTTATAAAATAAAAATATGAAATATTTATTAATGATATAAATAAATAAATGTTATAAAATGAAAAAAAAACGATTTGTATCTTTATAAAAAATACATTTTAATTTTAATTATTAAATAAATAGAATGATTTGGAATAAAATTTAATTTAATAGAATGGTTTTATAAAATAATATTATATTTCATTTTAAAGATAACATAATTTTATGAGGCCATAAGTTCTTTTTCAAATGGTCATAAAAATGATCATAATAATAAAATTGTTATTCTTCAAGTAAATAAAGATTTATTTTTTGAAAAAATATAATATTTGTAAAATTATTTTCACAAAATTTATTTCATTTTTTGGAATCTAAACATTGATAAATGGTTACGGTGATTTATTTTATTTTCATAAAATATTGGAATTTTTTTGAATGGTAAAATGTGACAAAATATAATAATTTTCATTATAAGAAAAATAAAATAGAAATGAGTCATGGATAATGTTAGTGACCATTTTAGCTACCTCAAATACAAAAAATATTATTTATATTTTCATAATATTCATCACTATTGATAGTCTTGAACAAAAATAATAAACTAATGAATATATTATTTAATAATCATCCCCCTCTTCCCCTTATAAATGCTACCCCTCACCACCCCTTATCCTCACACATTATAATCCTATGATATTACCCACAATCTATCAATATTTATACATATTGGACTCACCCAGATCTTATAAGGCTTGGTCTCATCAAATATCATTATATGGAGCATTAAGGGGTAGCTTAGAAGGATACAACCAAAGGATGATTTAAATTCTCATCTAATCTTATTTAAATTTTTTCTTCTTATAACAAACCCATGTATTTTTCATCCACGTAGACATAGTAAAATAATTATACCAAATATACATATATTATATTATTATGGGGTAATATCCATATTCTACCCTCCCTTTAATTGATTCTAAAATGAAACTTTTGTTCACAATAGGGGTGGTTACTCACCTCTATGAATAAAGTTCTTCATTTTTTCCGGTTAACTTTAAGAATAGCTAATGAAATATTATTATTTTTAAATAAAATGATAATAATTATATGATAATTTATATCATGATTCTATAATTTATTAATATCATATAAATGAACTAAAAAAACTAGTTCAAAATGGTCGGTAAAATCACTCAAAAGAACAATCCATATAACAAGAACATTTATTCTAAATGAATCATCCCTATGTCAGAACAAATTTGAATATTTGGAAACATTTAAATGTTAATAAGGACATTAATGTTATTTAATTTCATTTTTTGATTTTTATTCCCAATTGAAAATAATTTCAATAATTATACAAAAGTGATCTGACTGTGGAACCATGAAAATAATTCCATTAGAATAATGAATTTAAATTTGACATGTCACTAAAATGGTTTTAATTGAACATAATATAATTGTAGAAAATAAAATATGGATGAAAAAGTTATTAATTAAGTAATAAATAAATATTTTTTGATTATTTAGTATGTTAATAGAATGTGTAGAATAGTTTTGAACCTATGGTAGAGGATCCCTAAAAACAATCCTACTTTTCATTGGATTATTCTTTATCTATCATTACCTCAAATTCTCTATCTATTCTTAATATATACTTATATTTTATTCTTTATATATTTCCTACACATATATACCTAGTTTAATTCAATTTTCCTTGGTGGTTATATATAAATTATAAAGGTTCCTATCTTAAATTAATTTGATAAGTAAACTCGATTGAGGGGAATATATCTATGTATTTACCGATTTTAAGTAACAATATACAAATTATTGTAAAATATCCATTGTTTATAAATTTGATCATTTTATTATGTAAAACAATTTTTAGTTCATTTAATGTTTTATGGATATTAATATTCTTATTCCCCTCTTTAAATACTATTTATCCTTTTTTCTAAACACCAATTAAGTGGTATATTTCCAAAGTTACTTTTCCACTATTTTTAACATATACACTTTTAATTGGAAATTATATTACATGTAGTATGCTTATTTTTGACTTATTAATGTCGATAATTTTTTATCCCATCTTTCATTGAAACCATTAATATACGCCATCTTGTTATACTAAAATATAATATTATGGAACCCATTTATTTCAATGAATAATTCTTATGTTTATTTCTTACATATAAGTTCTATTTGTGTCACATATAACCATATAAATTTTATGATTCGTGAACCAATATATTTCTCTAATGAATTGAAAAAAATTTATTTCTGAAGAGATTATATGTATGTGATTAAGGAGTAATCCAAATTCATTATGGGACTCTGTCTACTATGAAATGTTTTCTGGGTGGTTAGCCTTGAAATATGATTATGTCATGTTTTATAATTCTATTTCATTCCTATGTATACATGATGTTATGATTCCATTATCTTTATGTTATGATCCCTTAAGTTTATTCATTATCTTTAACTTTTATGATATTATGTTACTCTTCTGAATTCATATGAGGTTTTTATTAATATCTTTATTCCCTTAGTGATCTTTATAGCACAACCATATTTTATGTATTCCACATCTTATATCATGCAGTTTTATTATTCCAAAATGATTTAAGGGATAATTATTGAAAATAAAATAAATATTATTAGTTTTATTTTCTTTTTGTTTTATTAAGAACCTATTATTATGAAGACACTAAGACTCTCGGTCAATGGGTTATAATTATTGGGAATTTATGTTAAAAATCACATCATAATATGTGTAAATGTATTGGGTCCTTATGGTTGGTAGGAGAGTAGTTTCTAGTAATTTTAAGAGATTAGGACATGAATATATTAGTAAAAACATTAGAAAAAAGTCTATATACATCAAAAACAACATAAAAGTTTAGTAAAGTATATAGGGAGTGATTTCCATGAAATCACATCCTTTTTTTGGTACTAAAATTATTTTTAGATCTAAAAAATATATACCTATGGGTAATTAACCTAAAAGGGATCGTTTTGTAATAATTAGAACTATACTTGGTGATTGAAAAATAACATGTTTTACACACCTATTTTGACCACGTTGGGAGATATTCTTTGGTAAATTAACAAATTATTTATAAATATTTTTTATGAAATTTAATATACTATTATGTTAGAAATCGTAATAGTAAAAGTACTATATATAACCTAGATTTAACCCTATAGTCTCATAAGTTATGATATAAATGTCATTTATAAGTTATTTCATTTAATTTTGTACTTTCCCTTATATATGATTTTTAGTTTGAGTATTAGCATTATAAATTTTTTTCCCTTCATTTTAGTTAATGAAAGGAAATAAGAAGAACTATTCCAACAACCATTATGATAATAAATTTTATGATTACCCTAATTAGAATCCTAACCTAATGAGAGAAATATATATGAACTTCATTATTTTATTATTATAGATGAATCATGTTATTAATAATAACATGAGTCATGTGGAACAAATTATATATCCTAAGAATGAGAAAGTTATGCTTTATTTCTTTATATGTCAAAGGAATTATACGAGTATTGGAGATTTTAGTCATCTCATTATAGAAAATGAATTAATTTGATTGATAAAATATTCTCTATCATCCAATGCTAAAATAAAGATATGGTCATACTAGTTGTTTACCACCTAGAGGGGGAAGATTATTAGTGGTATTCATTGATCAAGAACACGAATTGAAAAGAGAAAACTAATTCCATGTAATAGGGAGGATTAAATAAAACAAATTCAATAAATATATTCCTTGACCACACTATCATAAAATGGTGATGGATTTTCTTGGACTAAATAAAATGTAATATAAGTCTATTGAGGTGTATGAGGAGAACTTCACAAGTATTTTGGTTTTTCAATCATCCTTTTCATTGAAAATAAATGAGAATTGAACCTATTATCTAGTGAAAAAAAGATGAGTCTATGAAATTAGTTGGTTATTTGAGGCTTTGAAAAAAATAAAGAAATTTTCCATTGTACCATTATGGTCAAGATGGATATTACTGACTCTTAGTGCTTTCATGGGTATAAAAATAAAAATAAAAATTCACTTTTATTCACAAGGATTAATGGATAAATATCACGGTGAAAAGACAACCCAACTACCCATGTGTTAAAAATATTGGAAGAAGAATCACATAAAGTGTCATAATGAAATAAAGAGATGATTTTAGTGAGGAAATTATGGGAACCAAGACAATAAATATCAAATAGAGATGAAGAACCCCCTAATTAATTAGAATAAAAGATGATTCTAATCAAATTTTAGTATGTATTTTAGTTTTTCAAAAACAAGGAAGACATAAATTATCCATCCAATTCCCTAAGACAATGGATTTCAGAGACAAACAACAATAACAACCTCAAAGGCCTATAGATAATGGAATGGAATGTTCTATCATTACTACTAAGATGGATCCCAAAAATTATGTGGTGAAAAATATGCTATCAATTCATTAAATAATACAAAACATACTATTTTTTAGTTCTATAATATCATTCATAGCTTAAATTATAGGTAGAACTAATAAACAATACCCTTAAAATTATGGTGGAATTATTTATGAAAACATAAAATATAAAAATTATTTATTCTCAAGTATATAACATCTACATATCCAATGTTTTTATACATAAACTATTAAAAAAGTTCCTTAATTTAGTTTAATTTGATGTTATATTGGGAATAAATTTTTTTTCCTTATATAAATCCAATGTCATATTCTGGGAGATGAAAATCACTCTTCAGGTCTCAAGTTATCATTTGATTTTTTATATGTGTAAGGATGATAATGAATCTATATTGTAATATTTTTATCAAGTTTCAATATTTTTATATTATGGGAAATAATATCTAGCTCAAATTATTGATAAAAATGAGCGAATAATTCTCAAATAACTTCCCATTGTGAAGGAATATATTGATGTATTCCCTAAAGTGTCGTATAGTCATCCTCTAGTTTGAGTGGTTGATTTCCCAATTTTACTTATACCTAGATCACTACCCATATCCAAGACCCCTTATATAATATCCATCATTAATTTGGAAGAACTGAAGAACCATTTTCAAAAAAATTGGACAAGAGTTTTATAAACCTAGGTGCATTACTCTGGGTTTCATCAACCCACATTATCAAAAATATGGATGGATAAATTCACCTCTATAAGGAATATCATTAACTCAAAAAAATCCTGATTATGAAAAAATATACCCATACAGGTATTGATGACTTCTTCAATCACTAATGAAATGGATAACCTTTGGTTAGGATAAGTTGAACCTTTGGTCAGGATATCACTAAAATCAATGTGAATAAGAAATATATTCCCAATACTACCTTTAGAACAAGGTTTAGACTCTATGAGTTCATAGTATTGTCCTTAGAACTTTCTATTGATCCAAAAATATTTCGGGACATAACTAATATAGTATTTAGATATTACCTCACCATATTTATTGTTTCCATTAGAGATGATATTTTGATATGCTCCAAAATCATGGAGTATGATAAAAATTTGAATATATTGTTCCATACATTGTGAAAGGGAAAACTATGTTAATAGAATATTAAATGTGAGTTTTTTATGGAGGGAGTTTCATTATTGGGTTATTTTATCACCCATAAATGGATATCTATAAACCCTTATAAGAATAAGGGAATTAAGAAATGGCACATAAAAACATATATATTAATGATTTGTAGTTTCCTTGTACTGGATGGGTATTAATAATGATTTTTGAGAAACATCTCACAATTTTAAAACCCACAACCCAAATGGAATCTGTAGGGATTGTAGTTTTTTATGGAATAATTAGTTCAAAGGGAGATTCATGGGATGGAAAAAAGGATTATCAAAGTATCAGTACTTACACTTCCATTAAGTGAGGAACTTTTCATTGTATGCTATGATGGTTCCAAAAAGGGCTTGGGTTGTGTGTTAATGTAAAATGAAAATATTATAACCTACTCCTCAAGGTAGTTAAACCTTAATGAATGTAACTACAAAATGCGTGATCTGCAGGTAGATATAGTAATATCCACCATGAAAATTTATTGGAATTAAATTTATAGTGATAATATTGAAATATATATAAATCATAAGAGCCTCAAATATATATTTACATTAAAGGATCCTGATATGTCCTAGAGAATGTGGTTAGAGGGATGATGTTGAAATTTAGAAAAAGTAAAAATATAAAAGAAAAGATAAATCAGATAAGTTTAAAATTGATAAATTAATTATATGTTTTTGTTCATACCTATATGTAGCACTAGATTTTAATATAAGGATGGAGTTGTTGAATGATTCATATATCTTGACCTTCTACTTCCATCCTGGGAGCATGAATTTGTATTGATATCTCTAATATCAATATTGGTGTAAAAATATAAACAAGGAGATCACATAATATACATCAAAGTTCTAGGTATGTAAAAAAGTAAAATAATAAAGGAAAAAGTCCAATGGGATGATATAACCATTACCCATACCTAAATAGAAATGGAAAAACAACACAATGGACTTTATGACATGAATTTTAAAGACATATACAAGAAATAATTACATAAGAGTTATAGTGTACCATCTTATGAAGACTTCTAATTTCATTATTATTCGAGGTCAATTCTCAATTTCTCAGCATTAACTGATATACATAAGATAACTGTTTAGGCTATATGGATCATCATTTTTGATCGTATCTTACTGAGATCCAAGATTTACCTCCAATTTTAGGAAAACTCTACAAATTTCTCTAAACACCAAGATATTATTCATTATTTATTAACACCCCAAACAATTTTCCATTTTGAGTATAATATCTAAACCCTTGAGGATATGTTGAGATAATTTTTGATGGACCTAAAAGGGCGATGGGATTAGTATATTCCTCTGGTAGAGTCCTCATAAAAAATATACTATTCTCCATTCAAGCATCCAAATGGCTTCATTTTAATCCATTTATTGGAAGATATGAATAAAACTAGCATGTTGGTATGATGTTGTTAAACGTAATATATTGGTACTTGAAATGTTTTAAAAACTTGTAGAAAAGGTAAAATTCATTTGGAAAAACATTAGTGTAGATCAAAGTCGATACAAGAGCTATGTTGATAACTATTGAATAGAAATGGAGTATGATGTTGGTGAAAATTTGTTCATATTCATATATCTATGGAAGAGATTCATCTTATTTTATAATGACAACTCCTATAGGATTCTTGATCACATTATAGTTGTCATCAATCGACTAACACTACCACTAAATCGACCTCAATTACATGACAGGTTCAATGTATTCCTCTTGGGGAAGTTCATAACAGATCTATTATATGTACTGAATTAAGATGTGGTAGATTTGGAACATTATCTCTCTTATATGGAGAAACTGATGAAGATCTTGGATCATGTAGACAAAGTTCAATGAAACAATACAAATCACCTAGTTAAATTACTATATAGGAACCATAAGTACGAGGAAGAAATAATAGAACCAAAGGATGAAATAAAGAATAATTACCCTCACTATTTTTCACCTTAGTATATAAAAAAAATTTCAAGGATGAAAGTAGTTAATGGGAAAGGATATAATGAACTCAAATTTTTTTAGTGTACTTTTTCATATGATTATATAACTGTGTCATATTTTGTAATGTAGTAAATGAAACACATAATTAAAAATTTTAAAATTTTATTATATTAATTTTAAAATGACATTTAGTAAATAAATATATCCATGAGAATTGAAAACACTATAATGGGACTAAAATATATAATAAAATAACTATAATAAGGAAAATTGGATATGATCGATCCACCAGAATAACTGTAGTTGTGAAAAACAATGCATAAATTAAAAAAAAATTAACACAACATTAATTTGAAAATGAAAATATATATAACCTTAAGGGAAAATATATGTTTATTATAAATGAAATAAATATATTATATTTATATAACATCGTAAATATATATTACTATCACAAATCAGATCATTGGAATAGTAATTTGATCATTAGAATAGTAATTTGAATATTAGGAATAGTATCCTAACCATTAGAATAATATCATCACCTATGAAAGTTTAAAATAATATTTAATTGTACTATTAAATTAAAATATGAGATATTTATATCATGATATAGGTAAATAAATATTTTAAAATGATAACATAACTGTTTATATTTCTCAAAAGTGTATATTTTTTATTTTAACTTTTATAAAAAATATAAATATTTGAAATAAAATTTAATTTTATAATATTTTTTATAAAAAATTATTATGTTTCATTATAAATTTTATATTATTTTATACTACCATAAGTAATTTTTCAAAGGATCATAAAAATGATCGTAATATTAAAGATGGTATTTTAAAATAAATATGGATTTTATTTTAAAAAAAATCTAATATTTTGAAAATTATTTTTATAAAATTTATTTATTTTTTTGAATCTACAAATAAAAAAACTATTATGGTGTGTTTTTTATTTACATAATGTATTTAAATTTTTTTAATTAAAAAATATGACAAAATATGGTAATTTTTAATATAAGAAAAATACATGCATAAATGAGTCAAGGATGATGTATGTGACCATTGGATTTTCCTCTAATGCACTAATTACTATATATAGTCATGAGATTCATCACTATTGGTAGTATTATGGAAAGTTAATAAACTAAAGAATATAATATTCATAATTTACCCCTCTCCTACCCTTATAAATATCACCCCTCACCTCTCATTCTCCTCGCACCTTCAAAGCCAGGGAATATACCCAAACTATTCCAAAATATATTATAATATATCTCCCAAATTCTCTATGGGGATTTTATCATCAAATAATATTCCAATGATTCTTAAGCTGTAGCCTAATGGGAGAAAAAAAGGAATAGATAAATTTACAACTAAAACACTTTAAATTTTATTCTTCTTCAACCATCTCCATATATTTTCTTTGAAAATATTAATAAAAACATTAGTATACTAAAAATATATAAATATATGACATTATTATTTTATAATATCCATCTTCTACCCACCCTTAAATTGATTCTAAAATAAAAAAATTTGATCCTAATAAGTTGGTTCACCGCCTCTATGATCAATGAACTTTATTTTTCTTTATCACCTTTTAAATAGGTTTTATAAATATTATTATCATTAAATATGATAATAATACATATATTATAACTTATTTCATTAATATTTAATGTATTAATAACCTTTAAATTATGTAATACAAATCTAGTTCCTGCTGGTTGGTAAAACTTCCAAAATGAACTATCTGTAAAATGATAACATTTATAATAAATGAATCATTCTTATACTAAAAAAACATGTGTTTATTTTGGATCATTTAAATTTATATAATTAAATTAATATTATTTAATTTATCTTTTTTGAGTTGTATTTCAGTTTTAGTAGAAAATAAATAATTATCCACAGGTGATCCAACCTAGGAACCAAGAAACAAACAACCCTCATCAACGAAATTAAAATTAATATATCATTGAAATGGTTGAAAATGAAAAAAAACAAAATGATATTAAATAAAATATATATGGTAAAGGTTATTAATTAATTAATTAATTATTCTAATTTTACTATCCAGGGCATTAAGTGCACGTGCAGAACAATTCTGGATCTATATTAAGGGATCTCTTCGAACTACCCTATTTTTTGGGGATGTGATTTGTGTCTCTTTACAAAAATTAATCTATCTATTCATATTACATAAATATTTTATATCATTTATATATATATCATATTGATATATTAATATTTTAATTAACTTTTCCATGATGGAGATATATTTTTTAACGGTTTTGTTTCTTAATTTAATTTGATAAGCAAACCCAATTCAGCAGAACTTCTCTGTTTCTTTCCCCATTTCAAATACTACTGTAAAAATGTTTTAAACATAAATTGTTTCTAAAATTTATAATTGAATTATTTGAAGTCATTTTTAGTTACTTTATATTTTATGTAGATAAATAGGCTTTCTTCCCTCTTTAGATACTCTTTAGCCTTTTTCTTAAAACCATGATTAAATGTTACATTCACAAAGATACCTATAAAATCTTTTCACATCTTCAAATTAGTTTGACATCATTTTTTATGATTATTTTACATCTATAAATATTGAATACAGTTTTAATCCCTTATTTTATAGAAACAATTAAGATATTATATTTGGTTATTCTATGACACATTATTATGAAACTCATTTATTTCCATGTGTAATTTTTATGTTTATGCCTTACATTTGATAAAATTCTTTTGCATATATAATCACGTACATTTTATGATAGATGAAACTGGATAACACTCCAGTGAATTAAGTAATGCTTATGTCTCATGAGATGATATGTGTGGCATTATTGATTAAACCTAATCTATGACAAGACTTTATCCACTATGTGTTTTTATATTGGTAGTTATCTTTCACTTCTGATTATTTCATGTTTATATTTTATCCAAATTCCTACATTTCAATGAACTTCTTATTCTATGTTCTTTATGATATGATCCCATATGATTATTCATGTGCATTTTATTTTATGATGTCATGTTATTCCTTTTGACTCATATTTAATACTTCATTACATAATTACTCCCTTACTAGTATTTATAACTCACCCCTTATATAATTTATTCCTTAGGTTATGGTATGTATTTTTAAGAGTTCAAAGGGATATAGGATCTTATTATATAAACAAAATAAAGATTCATTTTTTTGAATTTTAAAATATTATGAACCTAGTATTTTAAATACACTAGGATTATTGATCTTGGGGTGGTATTTATTACATATTTTTTTTAAATAATATATTAATATGTGTAAAAGTCTTTATTTTATATAGTCAATGGGTTGAGTAGTAAGGTTCATGGAGTTCTAACTAAAATGATGATTTCAAACTATCATAAACTCATGGATTTAGTAAAGTTAGATATGGTAATCATTTTAGATGGAAAAAATCACTATTTTTACCAATGATGGACCAAATATCTTTATTAAAGAAGATAAAAAGGCCCTATATTAATGAAAATAGTCAAAAAAAATAAAATGAATTTCATGAAATATGGGATTCGTTTTTTTATGAATTTTTTTCAATGAAATAGGAAAATAGTTTATGTGTTTCAGTAATACCTGAGATGAAGAGGAAATTACAAGATAAAGATCATATCTCAAATTTCTCTGTACACCCTTGTATTACCGAGATATATATGTATTTAAGAGAACAATTTTTGGGGGATAATATGAAGAATGAAATTTCTGACTTGGTATCAGGATTATTGCTTTGTTAACAATTAAATAATGACAGACAACATCCTAATGGTTTCATGGAACTTATCATTATTCCTATCTGTAAGTGGGATTATATTACTATGGACTTGGTAATTTAATTTCTAAAAAATCATAAATTAAATGATTTCATATGGGTTTTTAATCACCATACAAAGTCTACAGATTTCTCCAATATAAGGGAGGAACTACCTCTTAAGGACCTCACATAACTCCATATCAATAAATTAATGTGACATCATGGTTCTCCTCTTTCAATTGTATCTAGTTATAGTACATAGTTTATATGAAATTTTGGGAAAATATTTCTATTTCACACAATACAGAGATATATTTGAGCACCGATTATCATCCTCATATGTATTGGCATTATAAAAGGACTATTCAAACATTATAAGATATGTTGAGGTCACGCTCACTAGTCTTTCAAGGTATGTTGGATTACTATTTACCTCCGTTATAATTTTCATATAATATTACAAAAACCATTTGGGATGAAGTTTGTGAAAAGAATATTTTTGGCCCAGAACTTGTTGGGGAGACAATGATAAAGGTAATAACTATTCAGAGTCATATCAAGTAAGATCAAAGAAAGAAAAAGAGTTATACTAGTAACCAAAGGAAGGATACTGAATTAAAATGAGAGGATCATATTTTATTAAATGAATCATCAGGGAATGGTATATTAAGGTTTGTAACTAAAGGTAAACTAACTCAAGGTATATAATACTTTTTGAGATTTTGTAAAGAACTCAAGTTGTGGATTACCAATTTACAATGCCACCCAACCTTTATAAAGATCATAATGTATTTCATATATCTTTAATGAGGAATTATATTACATAACCAACACACATAATCACCTTTGATTAAACGTAATTTCAAAAAGATCTATCCTATGGAAAACATCTTGTCATGATTCTTCACAATTTATAATAATTGTTGTTGATTCAGATGAATCGATTGGTTAGAGTACTTTAGAGAAATCAGCAGATAAAAATAGTAATGTGTGAAAGTAAAAAAGTTATTATTAGGAAATACTCAAAAACATTTATGAGTTGAAATTATGGAAATTTCAAAGATGAATTTTTTTAATTAGGGTTGAATGTAAAAACTAAGCCGTAATTAGAGGATATAAATATTTTATTCTAAAGAAATCATATCATAATGCACATAATGTTATTCAATAATTTTATTGAAAATAAATTTAATAATTTAATAATATGAATTCTGTGAAATTATTTTTTTTGAATTAGAATGTTAAATAATTAAAATATGTTATTTTCAATTATTTTTTAGATATATTGTATTTTTAGGTGAATTGTGAAAAATATCTATTTTAAAAATACTCTCACTTTTCAAAAAACATCAATAAATAAGAATGAATTAAAAATTTATGAAACCCATCTTATAGAAAATATATATATTTAATAACTAATATAATTAATTTAAATATATAATATTGAACTTATAAATATATTTCTAACATTATGGAAATCCAAGTAATATTTTTAGTTAGATAAAAAAATTCATCTCTCTTAATAATCTATTATCAAGGATAATTTCAGTTTTTTTTGTTCTAAAGATAAATAATTCAAAATTTATTTAATAAAATAAAATTAATTTCATGGGAATCATAATTATTCTTTAATTTTCAGTAAAATAATTTTTATTCCTAAAACAATCATTAATCTAAAAACGGTTTTCCTTGAATTTTTATAACTTGTAATAATTGTTATTTTTAACACTTAATGAAATAAATCATCTAAAATGGATTCCATATTTTTAATTAGAAAAAAAATATTAGGTAATATCTTCAAACTATTTTTTCATAAAGAATAGTTACCATGGAAAATATTTTTCACCTCGATTGAGGGTTAAATGAGGTAAAATGGTTCAAATAATGAGATAAGTCTTGAAGACATCAAAAAACAAATTATTAAATCTAATTTTTTTGGTTTTAATTAGAACATAACCTTATAATATTCTGAACCATGAAAATTTAGAGCCAATTTACTTTAGTAATAATATATTATATAATAATGTTTCATGTATTTACACATTTTTCACCCACCTCACTTATAAAATGGTATCACCTCCCCTCAATTTTATACACGTTATGATATACTTAGGTTAACCAATTCCGATAAAAATATTTCAACAAAAACCTTACACATATCCTATAGGATCTATTCATTCCAAAATACCACATCAAGAATGTTTAAGGTGTAATACTAAGTAGAATACAAAAAATAATAGGTATATGTTCTTACTGAGTTTTTTAAAGTTACTTTCCACTTAAACATCCTCCAAATATTCAATAAAAATAATAACATTATTAAATTTTGTATTTACCATAATTAATTTTTTTTATTTTAATGGTAGAACCATGTTATATCTTTTTTCATCGTATGGAAAATGAAAACAATATTTGTGTGTACGTAAAAAATACTATCACTATATAGCAGTGTGTTTAGTTTTCCATCACATCCTCACATTTTTTGTTATAATGATATAATAAATGAATATATGTTATATTTATAAAATATTTATTATTATAAAAATATATTATATCATCTACCTTTTAAACCTACAATTTTTAAAAATGATAATGTAGCTTGTGTGTTTGTGTTGACTAAAACCTCCATGAAGTAATGTGATTAATTTTTATATTACAACCTTTTATGGATGATTTTTTAATTATATTCATGAAATTATTAAAATAATATAGTTGAAGTAACCATTTCATATCACCATTAGACATGGTCAATATATAAATTTAATTTTATGGAAATTAATCAATCAACCTAAATTATTTGACTTAATCAAGAACTATTCAATGACCGGATGTAAAATGATTATAAAAGGAACATAAAAAATATAATTTAATGGAAAATATTCTTAATAAAGTATTTAATAAAATTTAATTTCTTATTCTTGAGATATAACATGTCTAAATATAAATGAATCCAATGTTAGGGTTTTATGCCTAAATTATATTAAACTGGGATATATTTTAAATTAGGAATCTAATATATTTATTATGGTTCATAGACATCCACTTTGATATATTATATCATTAATTACACATTATTCATGGAATTTAACGTTTTAATTCATGTTTTATATTTTCAGGGGTTTCGATTCAAAAGTAATAAAATCTAGAATATTTTATCACATAATCTCACTCTTATTCCATATTTTTCATGTCTAAATTTACGTTGGTAAAATAATAAACTATTTAAATTTAAAAAAAATTAATTTTTTATCCAATGGTTTTTTCTAGGGTTTCCATATTTTTTCCAACTTTTCCTCTAGGACTCATTTACCTGAAGAATGTTTTTAAGAAAACAGAAACATCTTTATTCTTTAAGTTCATAAATATTCTTCTTCCATTTCAATATTTTTTAAATTTAATCATTGAAGTTTTATCTACTTTTAAATGATTGTTAATGGTTTTTTATACTATCTTGTACTCTATTTACAATTCTTAAGTGGAATATTTTTTTTATTTTTCCAAAAAAGTCAATTTTACAAATTATAAATGTGTGCAAGGAATATTCTTTTTAATGTACTCAACATGAACATAGTTTCTCACCTCTATAACCATTATTACATATTTAACTTAATCTTAATGTTTTATGGGTTTTAAAATAAAATACATTTTCAATATACGGTGAATTTTTAGTTTTTGTATTAAAATAAAAAGGCATTATATTCTTAAATGTTGAAAATAATTATAAAAGTTATTTATAACATTATTTTCATGAAAATATATATAGTTTTAACAAATTTTTCTTTTATAATATCAAAATAAATTTATTTATATAGATACCATAATTTTTATTAATTATTGGTATTATACCACCATTTATTGATTTATGGATTATACCTTATCTTTTGATCTTTCACTTTCTTATAATAATATTATATATCACTCTCTATTTTTCATTTGACTTTATTAGTCACCTTGATTCCAATATTATTTTTTATCATAAATATTTTTATTATTTAATTTTTTTTAACTATATGATATTTTAATACATGGTACTATTTGAAGTATGGTTATTGATAAATCAATTTAATTTATTCAAGAAGTATTGACCTTCTATATTTTTTATTCAATACAGATATTTATTTATTGATAAGTAATATTTATTATATATTATATTTTTAATTCAATATATGAATAATTAATTTGATATATTTAAGTGATAGGTGGGTCCTGATTATAGATAGCCCTTGATGAATCAACAGGTCTCTTGAGAAAAACAATTTTCTAAATTAGTTGGGTATTTGGTGTATACCTACCCATTCACTAAAATGTCTTGGAAAAATCCTCTAATGGTAAGGTTCATGATGTCTTGGCATGATTCCTTGATGGTAATATCATAATGTGTAACACCTGAAAAATTTCATTATGTTATTAATATAAATCATATTTTATAATGCTTTTTTTATTATGATCAAATAGAAAAACTAAAACATTTCATAATATCTTTTTACATCATTGGTTGAGATGAAATTTTACTACTAATAATTGTTAATTAATATAAAACACTTCCTAGAAAACTAATAACACGTTATTGATTTATTTAATAATGGTAGATTTAGTCTATAATAATTCTTATTATTAATACAAATATTATAATGGGAAGACTAAGACTGAATAAATAGAGTAAAATATACAAATTTTGGTTTCCTCAATCCATTATAATCATCTAACTTGTGAACCACACTATAATAAAGAAACAGAGACTTAGTAATATAATATTCATTTTGGAAACATTGTTGATCCTTGATTTGAAATGAATTGAATGATGAAGAGTGGGAATTATGGGGATTTTATTATGAAATATGATCATCAAAATTTATGTTTTTCAACTAATATAGTTGATCACCATTCGTCAATAAAATATCTGTTCATTATTTGTTTTGTTACATATACATATTTAAATAAATATTGGAATTATTTAACAGGAATAATTTTATTATTATCAGAGACAAACAAGATATTTTCATAAAATAGGATTTAGGTGGAAGTCTAAAATGAAAAATTATTTCATAACATATTCTTATAAAATTCTTTTAATATGATAATATATTTTAATGAATCCCAAATAAATTTTTATAATGGTTGGAATGTTGATATTTCAATTAAATAGTTATGTTCTATTAAAATGATGATTTAATTTAAGGTTAAAATTATCATACCTGGAGGATCATTTTGATAAAATAAATTATATTTCTTTCCTCATTACATTGAAATTATTTTAGGGTGTTTTTTTGGGAATTTTATAAATAAGAAGATTTTTGGGTTAAAAAGTGAAAATCTTTTTTCTACAAAATACCATAACATTTTGAAAATAATTATTATATGATAATGATTTAAAATTTATTTAAAAAATATTTAAAAATTTCATTATAAAAATTTATTTATGTAAAGTAATACTTTATAAGTCATTACACATAGAAAAACATGAGTATAATTTTGAAAATAATTCATTTAAACCTTTAGAAATATTTTTTATGAGTTATAAACAAAAAATATTTAGAATTCATATTTATACATTATATATATTGAATAAATTAAAATTCATTGAATATTTTTAATTATAATTAAGTAATTATTAAATATTGTTAATTTAATTTTTTACATAAACAATTTTCCACGGTAAAAAACATTCCTACAGTATAAGTAAAATAATGTAACAGGATAATGATAAAGGGTAAAATCATAAAATATAAAAAAAATAAAATGTTCATTTATTTGTCGATTTATTTCATGACCTTAACAATCATTTAAAAAATTAATTATCAACAAAATTATTTGAAATTAATTCCACCCAAAATTGGTAACCTTTAAATACAAAAAAATCATTAAGTAATCACTTAAAACCACCCCTCCTCAAGTATAAATACTACCCCAAACAACAACTTATCCACACAAATTATAATAATTGATTCATTAAAATTATCATCTAAACCCTATCCTCCCTACTCTCCCCATATCTAAGTAAACCTTGTATTATGAAACTATCAATTCCAAGATACTCAAGGTGTTCTTCAAGGAGGTGATACAAGTAACACCCCATGACTTTACAATATTTTTCTTTTAAAATAAATTTAAATTTTTTTTGATATGAAACACTAAGTGAATCATATTTTAAAAAAAATAAATTTTATATTTCACTACAAAAAACACTACTGTTAGCTTCCATTACATGCAAGTCTAACTTTCCTCAATGGATTTTGTAACACACATGACCGAGTTTTAACAGACATTAATATATTATTAAAAATATTATTATATAATATAATAATATAAAAACTAACAATTAAATTTACTATTATTAAAATTATTAAATTATTTATGACAATATATTGTTGAATAAATAGGTTACAAATTAATTATAAATGAATATAAGAACCAATTTAGTATAAAGGCAATGTTTTAATAAAAACTATTTTTATGTTCACAAAGCTATTTTATAAAAATAAATTGAAGTAACAATAATTTTTTAGTGATATTAATTTATGATATATTATATATCCAATAAAATATTATTTACATTCATTATATAGGTTTTATAAGAATAATTTAAGAAAAAACCAAATATTACACATAAAAACATATATTTTTATAAAGGCAATTTTACAGCCTTTTGATGGAACACCTACATTAAATCTGAATTTTGACAATTTATTGAAATTAATATTATAAATTAATATTAATATTTTATATATAATCATAAAAATTAGGCTAAGATGAATTTTTGACACTTTTTGTGATGTTTTATTTTTTGATGAATAGTGAAAAATACAGAATTTTAATTCAAAATTATGTTTTCATCTTATTTATTTATATGGTTAAATAAAATTTTTTATTTTTCTTAAATATTAATTATATATTATTTAAATATATTTATCCAATTAAGTTTATTGTAATCAATTTCTCATTCAAATTGGATATAAAAACATAGCAAACTTTTGAACATTTTTACTTTAAAAACCACCATTGTCGTCTTCTATGATATATTAATTTTAAATTAATATCCCCAACTTATATGATTATAATATGGAAAAGTATAATATATATTTGAAATTATCACACTATATAGTTTCTTAAAATTTAAAATTAGTTTTTGACCAAAAATATTAGTGAAAGTAATTAAAATTAATTATAGTGATTAAGAGGAAATTTAGCTTAATAAAGAACTAAACCTTAATCTTAAAAGCCAAAAAGACCTAAACACTGGACAGAAATCCGTTTTTTCCATATTTATACCCTATAATCACTTGTATCAGATTTTTTCCATTATTTTGTCCATTTAAAATCATAAAAACTTGGGTGGAATTCCTATTTCCACAATTGGCGAGAATTCCACTCCTCTGCTATAAAAAGGCACTCACCCTACCACTTATTCACTAATCTCAATCCCTTTGGATCACCCAAAATACATTAAAACAATCTCATAAAACCCATACCATAATCATATAATGTTAACTTTGGTAATAAATCCATCCAATGAATCCATTTGGTGCAAACCAAATTGAGTTACCTAAAGAAGAGGTAACAACCTTCCTCAAGCTCTTTTTCTTTATTTTCATTCTCCACCCCATAAAATATTATAAATAAAATATAATATAAAAAAATTGGTATAATAAATATGCTGATATTTTTTTTATGTTATTCTTTTTATCTACACTTACCCATACATCTGTCTAATGGGTAACGAACATACCGTTTATGTGTATAGTGAACTACCACCTCATGAAACGATGATTGCTCTTTTTTACTTTTCCACATATCTGGGTGGAAATTATGATGGAAAGACTCTTAATATGTTATATATATGATATTTATTATGTATTTATTATTATTTATTTATTTTATATCACATACCTTTATACTTTCTATTTTCATAAATATGAAAACATCGTTTATGGAAGTGTGGACTATTGTCTCCTCAAAATAATGTGATTAATTCATGTTATATGTTAAATGTATAAAGGATAATTTTATTAAAAATATTTATACAGTATGATATATATATATATATATATATGATACTATAACCATAATTTACATAATTTACTTTTCATTCCTTTAATACAGAAAATAAATGAAAGTAGAATTCATGTGAACGTATGACTTACTCTCTCCATGAACAATGTATTTCATTTCTCATCTCAAATATTATATATTATTATAAATTCATATATACTAAATATATATGATAATTAAATCATGTCTTGAATTTTTTATTTGACTAAATCATGATCTATGTAATAGAAACAATAAATAATAAGTCAAAACTTACCCGAGAAACAAGACAATTAACACCAGAAATAGTGGAAATAATGAATGATTGTTAAAAAAAGTAATATGTTATCATAAGAAGGAAATATATTATATTATAAATATTAATATGTTTTTATTATATGTTTTTATCATGTTTATAACCCTTATACAGTAGGTAAAAGGATTTTCACTGGAAAAAGGAAACACAATGTAATGGTTTTCGTCTCAATTTATATTCCA
The DNA here is from genome assembly GCA_963277665.1 of Viscum album. Lineage (NCBI taxonomy): Eukaryota > Viridiplantae > Streptophyta > Magnoliopsida > Santalales > Viscaceae > Viscum > Viscum album. The sequence continues at coordinate 2,085,423,771 of OY728126.1, read as the reverse complement.
TTGAGACTTATTTGTTACTATACATTATCTCACTTTAATGGGGTGTATATACTTTCCATTTTTCATTTAATATCATAATTCATTCACAATTTGTGTTATTTTATATTTTACTTTTAATTATCTCACCAAAGGGATTTATCTTGAAAATTTTTAAGTGGTAATAATTTCCATTGTAATCATATTTTCTTTTGGGATGAATAATTTTCTCTTTATACAATCAATTTATTGTAATAATTTTTCATTGGATATTTACTTAAATATTCAAATTATTGTGATATGTATATTATTATTTCCTAAACTATATAAAATATGTACATTTGGTGTTCACTTTAAATTTCATTTAATTAACTGGGGACTTATTGATAAATAGGTATCTTCTATTCAGTATAGATACATTTGGATAAGGCATGTTGTTTTGGAATTAAATAGACTATTAAAAATATGAAGAATGAATTAGACATGAAATAAATGGGTTGGGGACCATTTAATTCAAGCACTATAGGTTAGGTACTGGGTAATGAAAGCCCCTCTATGCATTAGTAGTCTCATGAGATGAATTATTTGGACCAATCAAAATAGTTTAAATTGTTTTATCTTGACATTAATGGTTTCATGTTCCTTTGAAACATGAATTATAATAAATAATAATTTCCTTTATATATAATTAATTTTTTATTACTATCCATTAGATTATTTCATCGTAATATATATGGATTAATTTCATTCTAATTTTATTGAATATATGGAATGTGTTTTGGTTTCTCACCTTTAAATATTTATTATGACTTATCTAGTTATTTGAATGGAATCTGTTATCAGTTATTTACCTTTCCATGATGATTTGATATCTTCAATTCATAATTTATTTTTCTTTACTTTCCCTTACTGATCATTTGAGCTCACCCTTATTTGGTTTCCTTTTCCCAGGTTATGAAGAAGAAATATTTTAATAATCATTTAAGGATGCTCTTCATTTAATTTTTATTATGTATCATGATTTAATTTATATTCCCCAACATAATATGGGTGTCATGTATGTAATATGTTTTTTCAAAACTAATAAAATATTCGGTCCCTCATGATTTTAAGCTTGTATCTATTCAAATGTAATAAAGTAATGCATCACATACATTATTTCTAAGGTCAGGTCATTATAGTTAGTATTAGAGTAGGTTTAACAGCAGCCATGGAAACTAGATTTATAAAACCTAGATTACGGAACATAAACCTAAGATATAATTTTAGGATAATTATGTACTAAAGTCCTATAATTTTGTGTAGTTAGATATTATGTGGGTAATCATAGTAATACATCCCTTTTATGATACAACAAATGGATGTGGTTTTGGCACTAATGTACCTAGGGGTAAAAACTCTTACAAGATGAGTCGGACCTGAATCTTCATAACCTAGAACACAATAAAAATCCTTACTGTGCACTTCTTTTGAAACTCCCATGGGATGATATTAGGATAATTAAAATTTTATTTACTACTTAGAAATAATTATTTATATGTAATTATGTCCCTAAGGAAACAATAGTTTATGATTCTATGATTTACAATTCATAAATTTATGTTAGGTGTTATACCATATTTATAATTATATGTTATGATTTGATAAGCTAATATAGTATATGCCATTATTTAGAATTGGAACATAGCAGAAGGAACATGAAACACACCAATTCATGTGATCCAAAGACTAATAATGATTATAACTTTTATGGTCTTAAGACAATATTTTGAAGGAAATTAATCTCCAAAAATTCACATCATATAAGGTCATTGTATCATGTGCTAATGAGAAAAAAAAATAATTCCCTAAGTATTAGGGAATTATAGGGAAGCAGAAGAACAAGAGGAAAACTAGGAAAAATATAGGTAAATGGATGAATGAAAATATTTATTTTACTACTTGTAATAATTTTGGAAATTATCACCTTTGTCTTTGCTTAAAAGAAAATAGGGGTTTACTAAATGAGTGGAGATAAATTCCACCATGATTTCTACAGCAAGGATAAGAAAAATATTTCCCTTATAAACTTATTTGACTACAAGGAGGTAGGACACTACTAAAATCAATGTCTTAGGTTCTAAAGGAATATACCCCAAAAGAGGATAATGGATCATGGTAAACTTTTTCTAATACCAAAAATAAAGAGGAATGGTTAATATTCTAGTGTTTGAATTATTGAATTATGATATTTGAGTGCTTAATCATAAAGGTACTAGTCATGAGAATTATAAAAGTTATAAGGATTTTAATATAATACTTTTTGTTAAGGTTTTGAGATCATATGATTAATGTTATTAAGAAAATTTATTTAGTAGAAAGTACAAATTTTTGTAAAATTCATGGTTGTGTGAAAGATAACCATTAATATGTTCATATTGTTAACACAATGATTTTTGGATAAATACATGATTGGTTTGGATAATGTAAATCAAATAATTGATAATTACCTTGAAACTATGTAATGATTTTTGGACAAATTGTTTTGTGCTATCATTAATGGAGTTTACATCATTTTTCTATTTAAGGAATATATCTAATAATCTCTATTATGTTAATAAATAAAAGGCATGCATGTTTTTAATATAGTTTTATTAAAGTTAAAGTTATTTACATATTCACATGTTTGGTATGTGATGATTAAAATCCACTTAATATTATTTTATAAGTTCATTTTGGAAATTCATTAACCTTTCTTCTAATGTGGTGGCACAAAATCATTTGTAAAAATTTCTATTTAAGAATGGTTTAATTTGATCTTTGGGAAATATTTTTGAGTTTAATATATTCATTCACCGTATTATTAATCCTATGATACTAAATGAAGTAGATATAGGTAAAGGCACAACCAAATGATATGATGGTGTTTATGAAATAGAAATGTATATTTACTCATATTCTTATAGAGTAAAAAAAATCCTCAACTATAGGAGAAATGGTATTGAAACCAAAATGTTGTCATATTATCACTATTTTTTATTATATCAATGGAATTTTCATAATAGTAGTTTAAATATTTGTGGTAATAAACATTTAAGCTAATATTTTCTCTATCACTCCCTATAATAACTTTATTATTAGAATTTTATTATGTATCCATGTTTCAATTTCCCACTTATGTTCTCCTACTAGGGAACCTTGTTACCTGACCATTTCACTTCCATTTATCTCTTATTAATAATATGAGTTCTTATACCTATTCACAATGTGGGTTTTTCAAAAATATTTTATTTTCAAATATCAATCCCTTTATTATAGAGAAGAATTTTGAATTGTGATAATGAAATTTCTTTAAAGAGGGGAGAATGTTACACCCTATGACATTACAATATTTTTATTTTAGAAAAAAAATAATTTTTCGTTTATACAAAACACCAAGTTAATATTTTCTTACATGAAACATAAATTTTATCTTTTTTTTATTTGAAACACTATGGTTTTCTTGTGTTACATGCAAGACTGACTTTCCTCGATGGCTTGCATAACATGCAAGATCGAGTTTTACCAAACAGTAATATATTATTAAAAATATTATTATTTAATATAATAAGATACAACCAAGCCTCTAAATTTATTTTTATGAATATTATTAACTATGTTATGAAAATATATGGTAAAATTAATTGTTTACAAATTAATTATAAATTAATATAAAAAACCAATTGAATATAAAGGGAATGTTTCTGTAAAAAACTATTTCTATGCTCACAAAGTCATTTTATTCAAATAAATTAAATTAATTCAGAAAATTAGTTATCTAAATGTAATATATATTATATATAAAATAAAATAGATTTTACATTAATTAAATAGTCTTCATAAGCATAATAAATGAACAAACCAAATATTATGCATCAAAACAACATTTTTATAAAGGCAATTTTACCATCTATTAATGGTGAATCTACTATATGTCAAAATTTTAACTATTTTATGAATTTAATATTACAATAAAAATTTAATTTTTGAAATAAAAATTTCAAAATTATTTTAGGGAGAATATTTTTTATCATTGTTTAATGTTTCATTTTTCAATGAATAGTGAAAATACAGAATTTTAATTCAACTAATTTTTTTATATTGTTAAATTAAATTTTTTATTTTTTAAAAAATATTAATTACATAAATAATACATATATTTATCCAATTTATGTAATTTTAATCAATTTCACATTGAAATTGGATATAAAAAATTAGTAATCTTTTGGATGTTTTTACTTTAAAAACCCACAATGTCATCCCATCTGCAAGATTAGTTTTAAATTAGTTTCTACCAATAATTTGATTGAAATATGAATAAATGGATTAAATATTTGTATTCATATTAATTTATAATTTCTAATAAGTTGAACATAGTTTTTTCCAAAAATATTTTTGAAAGTAATTAAAATTAATTACCGTGATTAAGAGGAAAGTTAGCTTAAGAAGGGACTAAACCTTAAACTTAAGAGATAAAACGACTTAAAAACTTATAAAAAATAAATTTTATATCCATATTTATACTCTAATATCAATTTTATATAATTTTTTCCATTATTTCATCCACTTAAAAAATGAAGAACGTGGGTGGAATTCCATTTTCCAAAATTTATAAGAATGCCACTCCTCCCCCACAATAAAAGGGCACTCACCCCTCCCACTTATTCACACATCTAAACACCTTTGTACCACACAATATATTCTAGAATATGATCCCAAAATAACTCCAATAATTATGTAATCCTCTATTTTTTTAAATCCATCCAAGGTATACCTTTTGGGCAAACCAAATGAAGTTACCCAAAGAAGAGGTATCATCCATCCACAAGACCTTTTGACTTTATTTTCATTCTCCATCCCATGAAATCTTATTATTACATGATTATATAATAATATTTATATCCTAATTATACTTAGATGTTGTTATGTTATGGTTTAGATTTATTCTTTCACACACTTCCATCAACTGGGTAATGAACCTACTGTTTATGTGTATAATGAATTACCGCCCCACAAAACGAGGATTGTTCATTTTCAATTTAACAAAAATCATGGTGAAAATTATGATGGACATAACGTTAATATATTATATTTTTTATATTTTTTATGTCTTTATTATAATGAATTTTTTTATAAAACATACCTTTATACTTTCCATTTTGCGTAAATACAATAACATCATTTGTGGAAGTGTGGACTACCACCTCCTTATAGTGATGTGATTAGTTCCTTATATACATCAAGTGTATAATTAATGGGTTAAGTAAAAATATGAAAAAACGAAATAAATATTATACTGTAATTATAATATAGATAATTTAATTATAATTCTTTTAATATAGAAATGAAATGAAACTAGTGTTCATGAGTACGTACGACCAGTCGTCTCTATGAATGGTACATTTCATTTCTTATATCCAAATATTTTAGATAATTCTTAATATATATACTGAATATATATATGATAATTACATCATGGTTTTTTGGATATTATGAAATCATTATCTAATTAATAGGAACAATAAATATCATGTCAAAACATACTCGAGAAACTATGCAATTAACACTTGAAATAGTGAAAATAATGAATGATTATTAACATATGGGAAATAAGATATCATAAAAATATAATATATTATATTATAAATATTATTATGGTTCTATTAAAAGTTTCAAACATGTTTAAACCCCATATAAATTAGGTAAAATGATGTTCACCGGAAAACAATACAGAAGGTAAGGGTTATCGTCTATGTTTACATTGCATTGAGACTTATTTGTTACTATAAACCAATTCACTTTATTATGATGTATATACTATATATTTTTCATTTAATATCATTTTTCATTCATAATTTTTAGTATTTTATATTTTACATATAATTAGCTCTCCTGAGGGGTTTATCTATAAAATTTATATGTGGTAAGAGTTGCCTTTGCATTATTATATTCTATTGTGATTGTTTACATTCTTCTAAGGCAATCACTTTATTGTAATCTATTTTCATTAGATATTTCCTTAAATATATTCATTATTTATTGATGGATATTATTATTTTCTAATCCATATACCTTATTTATAAATGGTGTTCACTTTCACAGTTATTTCATTAACTGGGGAATAATTGATAAATCACTATATTTTATTCAATACAGATATATTTTGATACGGAATATTGTTTTTTAATTAAGTCAATTATTTGATATGTGTAGAATGATTTAGAAATTAAATAAATGGTTTCATAAAAATTTAATGAATTCCCTATGGGTTGGGGTCCGATTAATGCAAGCCCCTCAATGCATCGGTAATCTAATGAGACTAATTATTTTTCCAAATCAGAATAGTTTAAACTATCTTATCTTGATAGTAAAGGTATCAAGTGCATGGGAAAAAAGATTTCAAATAATTAAAAATATACTTTACTGAGAATTAATTTTTTATTATTATCCGTGATATTATTTATTTGACATATCTATGGATTCATTTCACTCTCAGTTTATTAAATAAATGGCATGTGTTTTAGTTTCTCACCATACTATATTGATTATTCCCTTATTAGTTATTTGAATGTCATGTGTTATCAGTTATTTACCATTACATGTAGATTTAATCGCATCAATTCATTATTTATTCCACTTTACTTTCCCTTACTTATCATTTGAGATCACCCTTATTTCCCCTCTTTCTGTAGGTTATAAAGATGAAATATTTGAATAAGCATTCAAGGATGTTGTTCATTTCATTTTATTATGTATCTTGTTTTTTTTTCTATTACCTCATGTAATATTAGTATCATGTATATAATTTGTTTTTCCAAAATTTCTATGATATTTTTTTCCTTTAGATTCAAAGAATTTATCTATACCAATGTGATAATGTAATCAACTAGCTCTAGATGTTCTGGGGTCGAGTCATTATAATATACAAGAGTTAATATTCTCAAACTACCTCTTTTAATTTAATTTATTATTCTACATTATCCTAAACACAATCATTAATAAAAGAATAATAAATCCATTATCATTTATATATTTTAATTTTATATTTCCAATGTATTATCTTATATCCATCCATTTTCATATGTACTCTAATTCAATGAAATGAATCCATTGTCCAAGTTAGGGCAGTTGATCATCTCTGTGGGTAATGAGTTATTTTTTTCTATTTCTGCCTTCAAGGTTATTCATAAAACTATTATTAAGGTTAAAAATGATATATAAATTATATATTAAATTCATTAAAGTCATGTAACTAATATATAGACATATTTTTAAATAAAAGAAAATTATTTTGAGATGGTTAGAAAAACATCCAAATTTAACTAACCATTTATCATTAACATTTTTATTAAATAATTTATACAAATTTTGGAAAACAATGATCAATAAAAACATTTATACTTCTATAAATTCGTGAATACCATTTCATTCCAATTTTGGATTATTATTCCCATTTGACCAGAACATTGATAATTATACACAAGTAAACCGACCATGAAGCTGTGAAACAAACACACCCATAACAGTGAAATTGAACATTATAACTCACCAAAATGTCCATAAATAAATGTAATAAAATTATAATAATATATATATATATATAAGTGGTTTGACATAATTAATTAATTAATATAATTTGATTATGTATGACTTTTTGATCAATTACATAATGCATTCTTACATAAGGTAAGTGATCTATCTAAACCTCCATATTTTCTTTGGGTAATGATTTACCTCTATTTTACTCAATTTACCTCAGAATTATTGTTATATACTTTAACAATATTCTATATTTATTCCCGAAATCGATATATCAAGCTAAATTCATATTTGATTTATATTAAATATATGTTTTAGAATGGTTTCTTAATTCCACTCAATAATAAACCCCAATTAAATGGAACTTCTCAATTTCATACCCAATTTTATGTACACTACATAAAATATTTCAAGACACCCATATTTTCAAAAATAACTCAATCTATCATGAAAAAAAATTATTTCGTTTATTGTTTTAGGGAAATAATTATGACTTTAGACTCTTTAAATATTCTTTATTATTTTAACTAAAAAACAATACTTAAGTGGAACATTTCTAAAATTACCTAAAAACTCATTTTCATGTATTAAATTATGTTAGAAATCATTATTCATGATCTATTATTTGTTTCTATAATTAATGTCCTAAAATGATTTAAACCCCTTCTTTTAGGTATACCATTATGATACACCTTTTGGTTACCCCTTTTGATATGATTATGAAACCCATTTATTTCCATGGGTAACCATTATGATTATATGTTCTATTTATGTGGCACACTTATGCATGTACTTTTTATGATGGGTGCACCCTAATAGCTCTCGACAGCATTCAGAAATGTTTAGTCACATGTGACATCATAAAAGGGATTAAGGAGTTAACATAATCCATTATTGGACTCCTTCTACCATGTGATATAGTCTTAGTAGGATTCCATGGCCCTCGATTATGTCATGGTATATTATTTTTCCACATTACTTTATTCTCATGATCATATAATTATGTGTTCTATATGTTATTCCTCTAGATTTTTATTCATGTGAAATGCCATTAATTTTAATCTTTTTGACTGCTCTTTACTTCATTTCCATGTTTATTCCCTTACTAGAACTTTTAGCTTAACCCTTTCTTATGTATTTCTTAGGTTATCATATGAAGTTATAGGATCTAAAATGGAGTTATGAGATCATTATAGAGATAAATAAAAAACATGTCTTACTCTAGTTTTATTTTTTCTAATCTTGTACCTAGTCATCCAAATACACAATAATTTCCAACACTTGGTTTTTATTTGATGGAAAATTATGCTTAAAATCATGTGATATTATGTGTAAAATTATAGTGTCTCTATAGTAGATCTTAGAGCATGATTTATTAGTTTTTTTGGATTATGACTAGAAAAAATTAGTAAGAACACTGTAGATAATTCTATCACCATGGATAACCTATACTGAATCCTTGGAATTCATAAGTTAGGAGATATGTTTTCATTTATAATTTTTTCCTTATATGTTCATAGTTTCCTTTTTTTCTATGTATTCAATTCCCGTAATTTTTTTTCTTTTTCCAGTTGCTAGAGGGAACTAGGAGAATACATAAGAACAATCCATATTATAAGAAATTTAATGATTTCCCTAATTTGATTCCAAACCTATGGGTATAATATGTTAGAACTTCATGAAATTACTGGATCAATTGGATCAGGTTATGAATATTAACATGAATCCTATATAAAACCCACCTTCTTCTAAAAAGGGAATGTTTCTATTAAATCCTTTATGTGAAAAAGGTATCATGTCTATTATGGGTCTCCTCGTCCCTTAATTTGAGAACAATGGATTATTTAGATTAAGGATAAATTATCTATCCTCAAGTTCATAAAAGAAGAGAAATTCATGCTTGTAGGATTTTGTTATTATGGGGAATCTTTTCAGTGGTGGTCACTGATAAATAACAAGAAGTATAAATAGGAAGTTGATTCTATAGAATGGGAAGGATTCTAGAGAAAATTTTCTAATAATTAGTTTCTCAGAACTCTCCCACTTAAAATAGAGAGGGAATTCCTTGGACTAAAGGAAAAGTAAGATGAGTCCATTTTTGAATAAAAGGAAAAAATTATATTAATTTCATGATATGCTTTCTTATTTTTAATGAATACTAAAATTAAGGTGGATCACTTCTTTCATGTATAAAATCCATTCTATTAAATTCCTAATAGATTCATGAGTTTTATAGCTATGATGATATTGTTTATTGTTCCATTATTTTTGAGATAGATATTGGAGGCTCTCAATATTCTTCAGGGATCAAAGATAAAAAATGTAAAATGGAGTTTAATATGGTTGGATTAATAGATAAGTCCTACAAATGAAATAAAACCTACAATCCCACGTGTCAAAAGTGTGGGAACAAGCATCATAGAAACTATCTAAATAGAACCAAGAGATAATTCAAATGTGGAAAATAGGGGCATTATGCTAATTATTTTTTAAGGGAAGTAAAGAATTCCACTAATGTAGAGGAATAAAGTTTCATATCCAAAATATTTCTAAATAACCTTATTTCAACTATAGGGAACAGATGGCCTCATAATAGGAAATTCACAAGGCCAATGGTTTTCAGAGACAATCAATGACAACAAAATCAAAGGAATGAAGGATGATAATATTTTTTCATTAACACTGAGGTGGATTCTGAAAATTATTTGGTGTTAGGTACACATGTTATTCATTCAAGAATAGAATATGTACTTTCAAATTTGGGTTCTACACATTCATTCATATCTTTCAAGCATATAAGTACTATTCAAACCCCACCTAAAAATATGGAGGTTGAGTTATCCATGAGAACTATAAATGGGGAAATTGTTTTGTATAAAGTATATAACTTATCCTTAGTCAATGTTTGTTGAGTAAAACTCTGAAAAATCTCATATTACTTTCATTTATGGATTTTGATTCTATATTGGGCATTGATTTTCTATCTTTATATAAAGCTGATATCAACTTTTGGTAGAGTGAAATCACTCTTCACATCTCGAGGCATGCTCTAATTCCATAAAAATGTAATGATGGGGATTCCTATACATTGGAATATTTTAATAAAACATGAATACTATTACCTTTTGGGAATGAGTATTGAGCTCAAATCATTGAGATAAATTAGTGAATCTTGTTTGACGATGTGTCTATTGTGAGGGACTACATTGATGTGTTCCTGAAATAATTTCATGGTTTTCCTCCAAACTGAGAGGTTAAGTTCTCAATTGAACTTATACATGGATTTATTCCAATATTAAATAATCCTTATAGGATTGCACCATTGAGTTGGAAGAACTACATAAGTAATTACAATAGAATATGGAAAAGGGTCTTATTTACCTTACTGTTACATTTTTTGGTGCATCGGTCCTCTTCATCCAGAATAATGATGGATCAATGCATCTTTTTATTGATTGTAATGATCCCAAAAAAAATCTTGATAATGAAAATGTATCCTTGTCCATAGAAAAATGAATTATTTGATAAAATATGTGGGTACATTCACTTCTCTATGGTAGACCTCTGGTCTGGATATTACTAATTAATGGTGAATAATGAAAATATTCCCATGAAAGCATTTCAAATGGGTTGTGGACACTATGAGTTCATTGTTATTCCCTTAAAACTCAATAATTATATAGTGATTTTCATGTAAATAATAAATAGAGACTTTATAGATTACCTAAATATTTTTTAGTCTTTATAAATGACATTTAGATATACTCTAAGTTAAATAAAGAGCATGATGATTATTTTAATACTAGGGTAATTATATTTAAAGGGGATGAACTATATGAAAATTATAAGTAATGTGAGTTCTAGAAGGAGGAAGTACCTTTTCTATGGCATGTTATCCACAGAAAAATGATTTCAATAGACCCTACTAAGACAAAGGTAATTGAGGAATGGCCCAGACCAGCTTCTATAATAGAGATCCACAGTCTCCTTGGTCTATCTGATTATTAAAAATGATTTTTAAATAACTTACCATGATTTTTAGACTTACTAAGCAAGTTAACATAGAATGGAGTAAAGTATTTATAGAAAATTGAAGGTGAATACTTCTTTACGGAATTAAAAAATGTCTTACCACTACACCAGTACATGTAATACCCTCAATTGGGTAACTCTTTTTTGTATATAGTGATGTGTTAAAGAATGTCATAGGATTTTTTATGATGAAAAATGATAAAGTGATAGCCTGGGCCTCAAGATATATTAATGTTATGTGAAAAACTATCCCACACATCATTTGTAGTTGGTATTAATGATCTTCACATTGAAAATATGGAGTAATTATCCCTATAGGGATAAGTGTGAGACATATACTGATAAAAGTAGCCTAACATATATATTCAAATATAAGGATATAGATATACTCCATATAAGATGGTTAGAACTCATTAAATATTATGAATGATGAATCCACTACTATCCTGGTAAATAAAATAATGTGGCAGATGCTCTAAATTTAAATGGTATTACAACAACACAAATGATAAGAATAGGGAAAGATCCAATCATCTTAGACTTGAAAAGGATAGGAATGGGAATAAAAAATGGATGTGACAACTTCATTCATTTATCAAATGATTTCCAAACCATCCCTTTTAGATAATATAAATTATTTATAAAAAGAAGTTGTAAAGATTCAGAAGAACGTTGAAGCTATCCAAAATAGGAAATCATTGTTATTCAAAATAGATGAGGAAGGATTCATATGATTTGGGAAATGACTGTGTGTGCCATCAAATCATGAGATAAATAGGGAGATTTTGAATTATGCACATATCTCTGCCTTCTCCATCCATCCAAGGAGTACAACGATGTATCGAGATCTTACAGAGAACTATTAGTGGGACAATATGAATAATTAGATTAGTTAATACACATAAATGTTTTTAGTATGTCATAATGTAAAGGATGAATGGATAAATATAAAGGGATGATGAAACCATTACCTCTACATACATGGGAATGGGAAAACATCACTATAGAAATTATCATGGGACATCGTAATACATCTAGGTTAGATAATACTATATGGATTATTGTGGATTTTCTTATAATTACTGCATAATTTGTTGCAATTAAAGATGACTTCTCACCTGATCAAATTACATAGATATACATCATAGAAGTGGTGAGGATACATGGAGTTACATTAAATATTGTATCTTATTGAGATCTATTATTTACCTCTATGTTCTGGAAAAGTATCGAACATTCCTATAAACACTATACTGAACTTCTATATGGCTTACCACCCTAGAATGATGTTCAGTATGAGTGGAATATTCATTAATTTGACGATATGTTGAGATAATTCTCTAAGGGCTTCAAAGGATGATGATACCAACTTCTTTCTTTGATCGAATTTTCTTACAAAAATTGTTTCCAATTAGTAATATAGATAGATACTTATGAATCCAATTATGTTAAATGATAATGAACACCTATATAATGGGATGAAGTTGATGAAATCTAGCTGATAAGACCTAAAATGGTTGAGGAAATATTAGAAAAGGTGAAGAACATTCAGTAGAACATCAGGGGTTGCCAAATATGATAGAATAGTGATTCATAAAATCATTTATGGGACATAGATTTTGAGGTTAGAGATATGTAATTCCTTTAAATATCTCTATGGAAGACATTCAAGAGATTTAGGAAGAAGGGAAAGCTAAGTCCTAGGTATATCATCCTCTTTGAGATTCTTGATTTCATCTAAGATGTGTCCTACTAATTATGACATCCACAAACCACATATCAATTACATTATGCATTCCATCTATCTCTATAGAGGAAATACATACCATATCCCCCACATAAACTATATTTAGAGGTGGTACAGCTGGAAAATGGTCTCCCTTTTGAGGACAAACTAGTAAAGATCATGGACTGTAGAGATAGTGTTCTATATAACAAGACTACTCACCTGGTATAAGTATAGTATTGGAACCCTAAATTTTAAAATCATACATGGGAACTAGAGGAAGATAATAAGGAGTATTACGCACACCTATTTTCACATCATTATGTAAAATGAAATTTCAATGGGGAAATTTCATAAGGGGGAAACAATATAACACATAAAAATTTTATTCATGTTATTAATAGAGACCTTATAATGAGTGTTTAATTATGAGAACAAATAGATACTATTACATTTCATAAGATCTCTTAATATCATATCCAGAGATGATCTTTTACAGTAAGGAATAGTAAAATGATAGAAAACACATACCAAGAAACTCATAACACTTTATTACTTTATTTAAGAATGGTACATTCAGTATATAACAAGTGCTATTATTAATCCAAATATTACAATGGAAAGAATAATAGAGAATAAATAATTAAAAATATAAAAATTTGGGTCACCTCGATCTCCTATAATCTTCCCACCCATCAACAGTGTTATTACAATGAAATAGAGAGTTAGTAATACAATATTTATTTTGGAAACAATATTTAACCTTGTTTAGAATTAACGTGAATGATGAAGAGTAATAATAATGTTGTATTCATAGGTAAATATGACCATAAGAATTTATTTTTTTCAAATAATACATTTTTTCAACATTATTAAATAAAAAACTTATACATTATTATTATTGGTTACCACGTCACATTTAAATGATCTTAAGGATTATTTAATAGGGAAAATTGTATTATTTTCTGATATGAACAACATATTATATTAAAATATTATTTATGTGGAAGTTGTAAATAAATATTTATTGCCTAAAATAATCATATATAATTATTCTAATATGATAATATATTTTAATGAAGACCAAATAAATTTTATAATAGTAAGAATGTTGATTTTTATATTAAATTTTTGATTTACATAAAAATATTGATTTATTTAAAATTTAAAACTCACATAACTAGAAGATGATTTTTATGAAATAAATTCACTTTTTGAACTCATCAAATTTCTTTTATCTTAGGGGGATATTTATGTAATTTTCAGAAAAATGGTTTTTGGGTGAAAAGATGAGAATATTATTTCTACGAAATACCAAGTATTTTATAAAATAATTATTATATGGTAATTATATCAATTTTATTAAAACATTTTTCTTTATAAAAATTTATTTATAGAAGAAAATAATTGATAAGGCATTACACTTAGAAACATATGCCTAGAATTTGGGAAAACTATGATTTTAACTGTTAAGAAAAAAATTTCTATAAGTTGTACGCAAAACATATTTATAAATGATTTTTAGAAAATTTATAAATTGAATAAAGTAAATTTTATTGAATACATGGAATTATAAGTAAAAAATATTTTAATAAGATTAATTTATTTTTTGTTAATAAAAAAATTTATCATGGTAAAGAAAACAGTTGCTGTATTCTAAGGAAAATAATGTAGTGGGTTTGCATTAAAAGGTAAAAGCTTAAAATACCTAAAAATACAAAATTAAATGAGTGTTTTATGTATTTCACGACAATAAAAATCTCTTAAAACATTAATTATAAAAAAATATAGTGTAAATCAATGCCTCCTATAAGTGGTCATCATTAAATACAAAATAATCATTAATTAATTACTTAAAACCACCACTCCTCAAGTATAAATAGCACCCCTCACCACCCATTCTCCTAAAACATTATAAGAATTGAATCTTTCCAAATATCAAAGAAACCCTCTCCTACCATCTCTATTTATTCCCAATTTCTATTGGTCTCCCAAAAATTCTAATTCTACGATCCGTATGGGGTCCTTTAAGGAGGATATTTCCAAAAATGAAGCATTCTCAAACACTTCTTTATTTTCTTTTATTTTCCTAAATTTTCCTCATCTAATTATTTCCTCAAAGAAAAATAACTCTAGTATCATTTATATAAAATAATTTTATATTGTTAATGTTTTATCTATATCTATCCATATTTTTATTTCCCCTTATTAAAATAAATGAAATCATTGTCCAAATTATAACGGTTAATTGTCTCTGTGGATAATGAGTTTTCATTTTCCTTTACCACCTTAAATTTTAGTCATAAAAATATTATTATAATTAAATAAAAATTTACTAAGTATATTATAACAAATTTCATGTCCCGAAAAAAAAAATTTATAATATAAAATAAAATAAAATTAGTTTGAGATTGTCCGAAAAACAAAAAAAATAAACTAAACATATATCATTAACTTTTTTATTAAACTAATCATCCACATTTTATAAAAGAGAACGATATATGGGACCATTTAAACTTATATATGTTCATTAATACTATCATGTTCCACTTATGGAGTAGTATTCACATTTTAAAAGAACATCCATAATTATATACTGGTGAACCGATCATGAAACCATGATATGAACACTCTCGGAATAATGAAATTTTACTTTATAACTCACCAAAATGGCCATAAATGAATGTCATGAAATTATAATAATAAAAGTTTAGGTTATAAATTTAGTAATTAATTAATATAGTTTTATTATCCTATACATTAAGTGAAATTGTAGAATGTGTTCAGACATAAGGTAAGAGATCTCTCTGAACATCCATATTTCCTTTAGGAAACACTTTACATTTGATTTCCTCAATTTACCTCTACATGATTATTATATACTTCACCCATATTCTATATATCTATCCCAAAACTATATATCTATCTCAATTAATCTTTTATTTATAAGAAATACATATTTTTAAAAGTCTCCATTCTCAATTCCTCTTAATAAGAAAACTCGATTAAATGGAACCTGACAATTTCTTAGCCATTTGCAAGTACACTCCATACAATTTTTTAAGCCACCCATATTTCCTAAAATCACTAATTTTATCAGGAATAACAATTTTAGTTTATTTTTTAAGGAAATAATTATTCTTTTATCCTCTCTAATGACTCTTTGTTCGTTTCCTTAAAAAACCACACCTAAGTAGAATATTTATAAACATACATAAGCACTCATTTTTGTGTATTAAATTCAATTGGACATCATTATTCATATATATTCTTAGTTTTTCTTTATGATTTATAAAGAATGATTTAAATCCATTCTTTCATAGATAGCATTATGATGCACCATTTGGTTATCAATTATGACATGGTTAGGATAACCATTTCATTATGTGGGTAACCCTTATGATTATTCATTATGTTTGATTTTATTATGTGGAACACATATTCATGTATAAGTTATTAAGGGTGTTCCCAGATTTCACTCCAATGTATTGATTAATTTTTAGTCTCATGAAACATTATGTACGGGATTAATGAGTAAAACAAATACATTTTAAGACCCTTTTCACCATGATATATCATCTCGGAAATAATCCTTGACTCATGTTCATGTCATGATATATATTTTGTTAAAATTAATTTGTTTCCATGATCATATGATTCCATGTTCTATATGTTATTCCTCCATATGTTTATTCATGAGACATGCCCTTTATGTTATGTACTCTCAATCATTCCCTATGCTTTAGTTCTATATTTAGTCACTTATTTGGATTTTTAGATCACCCCTTTGGTTCATATATTTCCCATTTTATTCTATATAGTTATATGAGATAAAAGGGAGTTATGAGCACATTATATAGAATAAAAAATTATTAAATTATTATTTTTCTAATTTTTTACATAGTCTTCCAAATACAATGGAAATTTTGATCCATCACTTATATTTTATGTATAATTATGCATAAAATCATGTAATAATATTTGTATAAGGCTAGGGTTTCTAAATGATGTTTGGAATTTCACATTGATTTCATTGAGATTTTAGTCATTATTATCCTTTATATTGTTATGTTGATATTATCCACAAATATATATTTAAGTACCAAGTTATTTATTAAGTGGAATACGTATTGATTATCCACTATGTCATGTTTTTTATTCCTTTTCTACTCGTGATATCTCTCATTGTACAATTTCCCTTAATAATTATTTGATCACATTGTTTATTATATTTTCCTTTCCCCAGGATACAAACATGAAATATTTGAATGATCATTAAGGATTCTATAAATTTTTTCATAATATATTTTATTTTTCCAAAATAATATGGAAATCAAGTATATTTTGTCTCCCATCACTACTAAATCACAATATCCTGGGTGATATGATTCCTTGTTTATTATATCAATGTATTAAATTAAACACTACCTATGATTTACTAGATATGATATTGTCACATATCTATTATGTTTAAGTTCTAATGATTTATACTTTTCAATATGAAATTCTAAATTTTTAAAATACAAATTTTTCATATTTAAGGGTTATTTTATTTTTAGTATTTTGTATAGAATAAGTAAATAACATGATCCACATAAAAAAATAAATTATTATTAATTTATTTAATATAGAACATTACATTATAAATAAAAAATCATTCCCTAAAATTAAAACAAAATCAAAATAACACTAAACACGTGTAAATAACGTAACTATAATTTTTTAAATTCAAAAGTCTATGGTCTCCAATAAATACAACAACCATTTAAAACATAGTAATAAAAAATAAAATGATTTGAAAAAAACATATTTTTTTAAAAGAAATATCATTAACCTTGAGATAAAACAAATAGAGTTAAATGTGTGGGATTTTAGAGGTATATATAGTGTTATTAAATGTAAAGTTAACATTAAAAATTTGGATAAAATAGTAACCTTTCTATTAGAATAGTAAATTGGTCATTGTAAAAGTAAAAAAATATGAGTAATTGGGAAAATAAATTTGAAAATAAATAAATAAAAATATACTAATACAAAAATACAATAAATCAATATTTATATGTAGTTAGAATCTTGCCCAAGTGGTAAATATTCCTCGTAATCTAGTATCAAACTCAGGTTCAAAAGTAGGCAGGACTGAATTTCCGAAGGCCATATAGTAGTATTATAGTACAATAGAAATATAAACACTATCAAAAGAACTGTCAAGGGGTTCTATAATAATGGTATTATACACCATAATTAGGGATTCATATCGTCTATTGGGCCTCTAAGACATTGGGATTTTGAGGAATCAATGGAGGGTAGTTTGATTATACTGGATCAGCCTCTGGAAGATGGAGAAAAGATGTTGCAGTAACCAGG